>OZ025292.1:261181980-266531033 GCA_964019185.1 Maratus speculifer
AACAAACAATTCAATGCATAATATATAGAGTATTTATACGTAAATATAAATAAATCAAATAAAAATATTGAACGTAATACACATATATGAGATTACATACCTTTACATAATGTTCTGTTTTATTTGATTGTAAAACTTTTATATTTTGACAGCACCTATATTCAGTACGAAAATACGGCGATCGCCATTGTAAAATGTCCGTCTCCTCTTTATCTCTTCCTGCTTGTTTTTCGTAAACTACGCATGCTCGGTTATGAGAAACAAACTTCAACCTACTGGAGAGCTTGGTCAGGTTATTCGACTTGACCTTGTATTTTCCCCTTGAACCGGTTCTGCCAGGTCGATGAAGAATACCGATATTGCTTTGAACCTGGGTTTCGGGCGAAACTTCATGGAAACTCCAGGTCCAAGTTGATCGTGAATACGAATGTTAGTGAATAAACCACAGAAGGGTAAAAGGGAATATTCTTCCTGGAAAACTGTTAATGATGGCAAGACAGACAATTGAACGGAGCCTTAGTCGCTAACACACTGCTGTATATATGCCATGAATTTACACGTTCATTATATAGTATTGAAATATATAGTATTGAATGTCTCTTTACTGAGAGGTTGCTATGCGGAAAAGGAGTATTTTCATTTTAGACAACTTTCAATAATGAGTGAAAGGTTTTTCCTTTGTGGATTCGCCCACCTATAAGGATTATCTGACGAGTGATGTGTTTCAAAAACTAACTTTGTAAATATATATTTCTTCACTTCATATCTCGTCAATTTTCATTAATACGCTACAAAAATTGTTTCAAATTAAAATTGTATAGCCTCTGAAAATTCTTTTCAAATTTAAATAGCACTGTTTGAGTGTTAGATATTTGCGCAGTTCGGGTTATTACAATTTTGAACCCGGAAATTGTATATCAAGTCAACGCGGAACTGTTTTGAATAAGATAAATAATATTAGTTAACTCTGAATACAACAAAGTAAATTTCGTTTAATTTAACCCAACACGAACCAGATATAAAAAAAAATAATAATTCACATTTGAAATGTAACTATGCGAGTTCACAACTGTATGATTAACATCGATTTTATCTTTCAAACTGAAAAATTAGCATATTTTCATTTATATTAAAATATATAATTTTTCATCTGAATACATATTTTGTAGATTTTTTTGAAAAATCAATCAGTTAATTTCTTGGAACATTCCAGTGAGAGTGTATCAGGTTGTGTATTCGTTGAAATAGTATTCATTTACCAAACAGACAAAACATTGCACACAGAATGATTCTACAATAAAGTTGTGTAACCCGACATGTGATCCGGATCGGGTTGACGCTAATTTTATTCGTTTCAGATTTGACTTTTCGGTTTTAAGTTGGGTTTTCACTCTTTAGGATCGGATTCCAGTTGACCCAATTTTGAAAGGAATTTCAGAATATTTTTTCAGAATAAAAACTATTATACAGGGTGAGCAAAAAGTCCGTAAAAACTTTAAAACTTCATAAAAACCGAAAAAATAATCGAAATGAAAAACGGTTTGCAGGGTTAGCATCCATAGGTCACGGGGATTTTTTTAAGACATGAAAAAAATAATTCAAAAAACAGCCAATAGGTGGCGCTGACGTACCCAAATCAAAGAAAAGATATCCAAATAAAGAACAGAATATTTCCTCAAACCGCCGAACAAGCTTTATGAGGCCTGCCGCTGTTAAAGGCCCCTTTCCCGTCCTCAAATCCTTTTGAAATCGGAATTTACGCAAAGCAATAGTCGCTGATTCCTTGTTCATGTAAAATAACTTCACCAACAAAGCTTTGCCCTTCGCAGTGAGCATCCTTGATCAAGTTCACGGCTCACAACGGTGAACTAGTTGTGGATTAGGAGCGCAAGCTCTTATAACCGGTTCATTTGCATATTTCCGCGGAAATCGCAAGTACCAGCGCCATCTGTCGGCTGTTTTTTGAATTATTTTTTTTTCTGTCTTAAAAAATTCCCCGTGACCTATGGATGCTAACCCTGCAAACCGTTTTTCATTTCGGTTATTTTTTCGGTTTTTATGAATTTTTAAAGTTTTTACGGACTTTTTGCTCTCCCTGTATATTCGGATATCAATGAGTATACACTGAAGAGCCAAAACATTGTATGACCGCCTATCTAATAACGCATATCTCACATTTGGCCAATAAAAAAGATTCAACCGCCTTGGCATGGATGACGCAAGTCCTTAATAGATGGTCGAAGGTAGATTATACCAGATATTCAAGCAGCGATCACGCAAATCCGCGATATTGCAACATGGTTGATTTTGGGCTCTGATTTGATGTTCCATGACACACCAAATCTGCTCTGTTGTATTAATATTTGTTGAGTTACACTTGCAGGACCTTAACTGGAATTAAGTATTATGTTCTTGGAGCCATTCCACTACAATTCGAGCATTATGGCATGGAGTTGTGTGTTCGAAAGCTCCATTTCTACTTGAGAAGAAAGACACCATGTTAGGAGATAACAGCTCCATAATGATATTTAGAAAGTCCGCGGTCTTCATAGACTATTCTACAACAATCATAGCTCCCAGAAACGATCATGCAAAAGCTTCCCATAGTATAATATCGTCACCACTGGTTTGTGTATGATTTAATGCACAAGGGGGAAGCAACACTTCACTTGGAAGAAAGTGTAAATTGACACTGCTATCGACATGTTGAAAAATGAATCGTGATTCATCCGAATAGGCAAATCATATTTTCTATGTATGACTCATGTTCCAGTCACCATGTTCTCGGGCCTAGAGTAAGAGTAGTCGTCAATGATCTTTGTCAATAGAGGTACATGAGTGAGATGTTTGCTAAGAAGTCTCATATCAAATCATACAAAAAACTGGTGGAACCAGAGAGAAAAATAGAGCTCAATTTAAAAAAACGTTACAGTAAAAATTTGGAAATATTTTCACTCTAAAATGTGCGTAAAAAAGAAATGGAATCAGATGATCCGTAAAGCTCATGAAATAACCCAAATTTTTGTTAGCTAAAAATTATGACTAAGCTTTACTGGTGCCTTAAAATCAATCAGGGAAAAAGAGGCATTTTTAACTTACTCCGTATTTCAATCATCTATAACCAGTTTATAAAATTGGGTTTATAACTATATGTTACAAGCTGATGTAATGAAGTATGAGAACGGTACCTGTACAAAGTGTGAACACAATTCCATTCCAGCAATTTTCATAAGTGGAAGATCAAAGCTCCAAGTAAACTCAAAACTTTGAACAGATACGATTCAACCATATGATAAATATTTGTGTTCACACATATTTATCTACATCAATTCCTCAACAACCTGATTATATTTATGTTATATTTTAATTATTACTTGATGGTTAATATTCCTTTAGCTTTATGGAGTTTTGATACAACACTACAATATATTCTATTGACTACTTTCCTATGACTATTTCCTTTGACTATTTTTTACCTACATTCTGAGTGGATAATAGTATATAATTCTGAATATAAGGCACCAGTAAAGCTCATCCCTCATTTTCAGCTAACAAAAATTGGATTATTTCATGAGCTTTAAGGATCATCTGATTCTATTTCTTTTTTACGCACATTTTTAGATTGAAAATATTTCCCAATTTTTACTGTAACATTTTTTTAAATCTAGCTCTACTTTTCTCTCTGGTTCCACCAGATTTTTGAATGATTTCACAGCTTTTTCAGATCCTTTCAGGAACTTTATTAATCATCTTGAACTAACAAACCTAAACTATTATTAGTATTCGTTTTAAATTATTAGTAGACACTTTAGCGAAATTCCGGCAAATAACGTAAAGTTGGCTTCAATTTTGGTGAGTAATTTTGGGTACCAGATATGGCGATATAACGCCAAGTTGGCGAAAAACTTGGCGGCATTTGGCCACAGAACCGTCCTTCCTAGATGGTAATCCCACTGCAGTTTCTCGGTATCTACAGATTTTCTTATGACCATATAGTAGGGTTTGAAATGTCATAAAATGTGGCTCCAGCTGGACTGACGTGCTAAGTTTGATATTTTTGTCCTATTCTGGAGATTTTGACATAGAGATTCCAAATATCTTAGGTGCCATTTTTTTCTTACACTTTTTGGGGTTATTTTCAAGATGGCATCCAAGATGGCTGCCATTTACTGACTTCTTTAATAATTTTTGCAAATTAATGACCAATATGTCAAACTATATGTTTTCGGGGTCAAGAAATACAAATTTTAAACAAAATTAGGAGCTAATGGAGTTTTTCAAGTGTTTTAAGTGATAAGATGCACGAAAATTATTACCTAACTATACACAACCAAAATATTTAAATGAAACAACATAAATAACTGAAGATATTGAAAATAATTATTAAAACAGCATTTATATGTATATACACTACCGGGATGTTACGTTTCCGCTTCTGAATCACTACTATCACTGTCATGATATTGATAGTCTGTTGTATTGTTGCAGTCACTGCATTTTCAAAGGGTAGTACAAACCAGAGAGTTCTTTAAGTAAGAACATTTCCCAACTGTACACGTTCTCTTACACTCACATTTCACGAGTTCAATAACGCCTTTAGGCGCATGTAACTCCAGGGATTTGACTGAAGAAATTTCTCCTTCGCCATTTATTTCCCAAGTTCCAATAAGTGGGAGTACCATAGGTCGAGGATTTTTGTAGCCCTTTTCGGTGGTGCAAATTAAGTTGGATCGTAGAACATGTGGCTTCAGTGCTCCAATAGTTGGCGGTAATTTCTCTCCCTCAAAACTTTTAGTTCTGAAAAGGTGCCATTTTAGCTCTAAAATGCTTGAAAAATTACTATTTCTGAAATAAGCCAAGTTGGTGACTTTTTCAAATAACGACAGGTTGGATAATGGATTAAGATTAGATTCCCCAAGTTCTTGAAAAGCTGTTATAATATCATCATCACACGGAAGACTGATATGTACTTTTATCCAGTTTTGTCTTGAAGTGCCTAGAAATTTTCTTCCCCAGTCTCCACCTGTGAATGAATATAAACCTAGTAAACCTTTGCTTTTATCATCACCCATTGTTCGATATCTTTCATTAATATTAATTTCCTATGTTTGTTGTCTCGACCAGTAGCAAAATTGATTTCACTGTTTACTAGATGATTTGAAACCAAATCAATCAGCAGTATGAAAATGTCTGTATCTTGCGAAAATGCATCTATCTCACAATTATCGCGATACTTAACTATATCAAGTACATGAAGAGGTATAATGGTGTCTGCTTCTTCATGTGTATCATCATAATTTTAAATCGAAAACATTCGCGTGATTACTATATGCTAGCAGCAAAAACCTGTAGTAACTTATTCCCAATATATTCGGTTAGCTGTGATTTTTTTCCTTATGTGAAATAAACGTCTTTAATGATACCAAAGATATATTGGTACTATTTGAAATAGTAAATCGTTAGTAGGTTCTTTTGCCCCTAATCTTTTTTTTACGAGTTTGCTCCTTCAATGATTGCTCAAGGTATTGATCAAATATTATTCTCCCCTCAAAGTATCTGTTTGTCATTTTTATAATGATTTCGGTAAAAGCATTTGCAGAGTCCTCACAAGTTTTCATTGCAGGTGTCTTTTTATTGATTGTACGATTGCCATTCCATCTATAATGCACACTTTTTGTAGCGGAGAAGTAATCGAGGATGCTAATGATTCATGTATGGGAGAACGATTGCATTGCTCTATTTCTGCAGTAAATGAACTTTTGTCAGATGGAATATGAAGATACCCATCAGAAGAAAACAATGATCTTGGTATTACAGAAAACTCGCAATTTCCAAGTGCATCTTCTAGGTTTATAGACATTTGAGGTCTGGATTGCATAACAACGAGAAAACGAGTAAAATGTTGCCTATCTTCTCGAATTTTAACTAATTTATCCCCAATCTTAAATGCAGTCTTCTCGTTCCAAGTACTGAATGTTTTCAATTTCATTTTTTTCATTCGATGCCAAATTGACTATTTAGCGTGTTCACTCTATAGTCTATATTTTACAAATTTTTCGAATTCGAATTGGCCTTTTTGGTCACGGTTCAGAATATCATCCTTCGCATATTCTGGAACTGTCATAGATAATTCAATATTCATTAGTGTGGTATTATCTCGGAACGGGTTTACTCCACAATGATTCCGAATGCTCTCCTTGATGATGGTTGCATTGTGAAAAATTCTTAATGGCATGGACGTCTGAAGTTGATAACGTTTCATCGACTGCCTACAGATTTCATTTGGGCAGTACTTTTCAAAGAAACTTGAAACAATGCGTAATTTTTCTGGTGCACACAAGAAATACCTTTCGAGGGCGCTTTCGTTCTGAGTCAAACCAGTAATTCCTCCAATGTTCTTCAGCTGTTTGATTTTTTGTTCCAAGTTCTGGTCTGAAAATAGTTTCGTAAGCGGCACATTAGATTTGGATATTGGAAAACAACCAGATTCAAGAGCATTCCATACATCTGGATGTGTTGTTTTAAGGCCCTTTATCTGTGCTATGTATACTGGAATGTGTCTGGCATAATGAAATAAGTCTTGTCCAAAGTTATATTTGATTTGTTCCTCTAATGATGCGAGAGCAATGCCTAATCTCCTTGACGACTGGCATGGATGAAACGTACCAAAGATCCAAATTGGTTCATATACTGCAGTAGGAACTTTGCCGTGTTCTCAGTGCATTGTGTAATATATGGAAGTGAATCTTATTCAACTACTGCTTTGATATATTCAAACAAAGTTGTATCTTCATTTTCACAATTGTAAAATTTCTCAGCTAGTGAGTTTCTTCCAGAGAAATAACCTCTGCAGAGTGTTGCAGTGTTTCAAAGAGAAGGTCGCAGCATGCCAAAGTAATAGTCATGTGAAACTTTTATGCCTCTAGTGATGTCTTCCCTCCAAAAATCATTCAGAAGAGTTCAGTTTCAGGAGAGTTCAAACCAATTTCAGTACATATGAGGTCAATGCCACTACTGTCAGTGTATTTTCCTAATACACGGAGAGGTGCAAAATAAGCATGAAACTCTCCCATACGGAACACCACTTTTGTTTGCCGGTAGATAGTTGAATTTACAAAGCAAAGAAGACAGAGTGAAGCTAATTTTGACTCACGAATTTTACTCATTTGTAGCATATTCTTTCAGTTTTTCGAGATTGTCTATTTCACGTTTTCGACATAGTTATCCATCTTTCAAGCACACTAAATAATTCATTGTGTATTCACAATACGATCACTATTATTGGTAAGTACAATTCAGGGAACATATTGTTCTCACATCAGCAGCAAAAGAGAAAACAAACAATACTTGTAATTTTTCAAGTAAATTGATAAAAAAATAATAAATAACACAATTTACGTCTATTTTGACTGTAGATTCGTATTTCTTGACCCCAAAAACATATAATTCAACATACTGGTCAACAATATTCCACAAATATTAAAGAAGTCAGTAAATGGCAGCCATCTTGGACGCCATCTTGAAAATCACCTCAAAAATGTGTAAGAAAAAAATGGCACCTAACATATTTGGAATCTACAAATCAAAAGCTACAAAATAAAACATAAATATCAAACTTAGCACAAAAATCCAGCTGGAAAACATTTCAGACCCTTCTAATAGGTATCTACACAGATTTTCATAACTTCATTTTTAAATCGTTATTTTTTTAAAAATAGAAGATTTTTTTTTAAATTAGCCCTTTTTAATTGAAATATCTGTATTGTAGTAACTGATTTGACGTCGAAAACACTCAAATAAATGTGCTTTGTTGTTTTAACACATATTTAGTTACAGTTTATATATATGTTTAAGAAAAATACGTGTTTTCTGTTTCGAATGAAATCAATTTCAAAAATTCAAAAATCTGTCAGGAGAATCAGAATTGCTAATGCTCTAAAAAAAAGAACACGTGCTATCATTTCTTTTTTAAATTATTGAACTTTTTTTTAAGTTGGTGGCAACTCGAAAGAAATAATTGAATTAGCAATTAAAAAGGAAAGATTTCTATAATGTTAAATTATGGAAGGTACAGCGTAAATTTTAAATGGATGTCATTTTTTTAATATTGGATATTTTTTCTCAGGACTTTTGAAAGGCACATACCTAAATTATAAGATTTCGAACAAGCTATTACACGTCGCTGAATGTTTCCTGGTTCGGGTTATAAATGAGTTGTTTGTCTTTCTTTCTTGTTTCACATATATGTTTATGAAAAATAAGTGTTTTCTGTTTCGAATGAAATCAATTTCAAAAATTCAAAAATCTGTCAGGAGAATCAGAATTGCTAATGCTCTAAAAAAAAGAACACGTGCTATCATTTCTTTTTTAAATTATTGAACTTTTTTTTAAGTTGGTGGCAACTCGAAAGAAATAATTGAATTAGCAATTAAAAAGGAAAGATTTCTATAATGTTAAATTATGGAAGGTACAGCGTAAATTTTAAATGGATGTCATTTTTTTAATATTGGATATTTTTTCTCAGGACTTTTGAAAGGCACATACCTAAATTATAAGATTTCGAACAAGCTATTACACGTCGCTGAATGTTTCCTGGTTCGGGTTATAAATGAGTTGTTTGTCTTTCTTTCTTGTTTCACATATATGTTTATGAAAAATAAGTGTTTTCTGTTTCGAATGAAATCAATTTCAAAAATTCAAAAATCTGTCAGGAGAATCAGAATTGCTAATGCTCTAAAAAAAAGAACACGTGCTATCATTTCTTTTTTAAATTATTGAAATTTTTTTTAAGTTGGTGGCAACTCGAAATAAATAATTGAATTAGCAATTAAAAAGGAAAGATTTCTATAATGTTAAATTATGGAAGGTACAGCGTAAATTTTAAATGGATGCCATTTTTTTAATATTGGATATTTTTTCTCAGGACTTTTGAAAGGCACATACCTAAATTAAAAGATTTCGAACAAGCTATTACACGTCGCTGAAAGTTTCCTGGTTCGGGTTATAATTGAGTTGTGTGTCTTTCTTTCTTGTTTCACGTGAAAAAAGTGACAAAACAGGGGTTCTGGATCTCCATAACTAATCGGTGGATCCGGATGATTTTTTATAAATGTTGAGATCTAGAGTAGGACACTTCGTCTTTTCAATTTCGTTGAGATCGGATGATTGGGTTCAAAGTTATTAAGAGGCAAACTTTGGACTTAAACATTAGAGATGCAGCTGAACTCTACTATACAGCACTATCGTGCTGTATGATAGTATCAGCAGGTGTGCTCTGAAATAATTCTCCTGGAACTTGTTTTGTATTGGGGTGCCAGCTGAGCCAGTGTCTGTCGCCAATCTTGCTTTACCAAGCGCCAGAGCGTCCGGTGTCCTTTTTCTTTTATAATACTTGGACATCCAATGGCCTATCGTCTGGTGATGATTTCACTGTCGTTCATCCATTTCCCATAAGTACTAATAAAATTATGTCGCGAACAAACCGCAAGCCGTATAGATTCGGCGATAGTCGTTATGAGTTTTTGGGCCATTCTGTTCTGTCCTTTATCGAAGTCACTTATACCGGGTATCCCAAAAATGGCTGATGGATTTTAAAATTCAATAACTTGCAAACTTTGACAGCTATTTAAAAAATTTTTGCAGGAGGGTTATTTTGAATGTCAAGAGTTTTTTTTTTACCGTAATTTTTTATTTTAGTTCGCATCTCAAACAATAGGTGGCGCTGATGGCGATTGGAGGCCAGGTCGATGCTTCACTCAGCATTGATCACTCCATCTCAATCGCCGCCAGCGCCACCTATTGTTTGAGATGCGAACTAAAATAAAAAATTACGGAAAAAAAATTCTGATATTAAACATAACCCTCCTGCAAAATTTTTTTTAAATAGCTGTCACCGTTTGCAAGTTATTGAATTTTAAAATCCATCAGTCATTTTTAGGACATCCGGTATCAGCGGCCTTCAACATCACAGGCAGAAGTGAGCATAAACAATTTTCTTTAGACTTTCTAGCTGTAATTAATTACCATTTCCACCTGATTACGTGCCCTCCACGCAATTCAGCCGAGCTCGTTGCAAAATGTAAGGAAGATCATAATGGTTTGGTTCTTTGGTGTATATATATGAAATATTTTAGATCACAAGCATTGATCTAATCGGGCTCTTGATTTAACTTTCTCAATTATGTGCAAACATATCAAAATCTCGTAGAATACCATTTCCAGGCAAGTGACGATTTGATATAATTATTAATTTGCAGTCGACAGTCGTAGTAGTATGGAACACAATATTAGAATTCCATTAGGAATTTTTTTGTAAAAATAAACAAGCCATGTTGAACAGCAATACTTTTATTAGATGTCAAATAGGTGAAAGCAACTCCTCTAAGCTTGGACTCATATTTGAGCCTTATTACGTCTTAACATCAGGATAAAAATGTAGCATACATAAAGACGCTACGAACTCCAACCAGGTGACGTGAATTCTTAAAACAGCTAAAAAAACGTACATCTCTTTCCTCCAAGGCAGCGTAATCTGATTTTATGCTAAAGTAGCGTAGAAACATCAATCCGAGAATAAATTTCTAGACGACCAACGAAATTACCCAATTTGACCAAAAAAACCAAATTGACCCACAAGTAAACAATCAACGAGTGAGAAACAGGGAGGGGGGAGGAAAAATAAAGAGTTTCCAATTTATTGAAGTGAGTAATTTTTATGTAATACGGCAAGAGCGAGGGCTTGCAAAACATGATGGATTATCGAATGATATTTTTAATATAAATAAAGGTATTAAGAAACAAATATCAAATGTCTCAAATTGAAAGAATAAAATAAATTAGTTACTTTTAGGAAAAGTGTTTCTCTTAACAGATTAATGAATAAGGAATAAGAAGAAGAAATAAAGAAGAAGAAAAAGAAGAATGAGAATAAATGTAAGAATAAGAAATAAAAGAATGCATTAATTAAAGGCATGGGATTAAAATATAATAGATATGTTAAGATATTGTTTAAAAGACAGAGAAACAAGCATTGTTGCTATTATAAGAATTTGAACTAAATTAAGGTTAAATGAGGATTTTTCAATTATTATTATATATATGTGTAAAATATATATATATATATATATATATATATATATATGTGTGTGTGTGTGTGTTTGCATGTATGTGTGTTCACTTTCCTACTTAAAAACTAAAATTAAGACAAAAAACTGAATTAAATACCACTTTTCCACAATTAGAATAAAATATGGATTAATTTCCTTTCATTTGATGTTCCGATCGATTTTGGTTTAAAGATGTGTCGATTTGAAAATCGAGTATAATCCGATTAGTGCTGAACTTTTATGTATGTGTTTACTAATTCGGCCATTGAGGCGGGGAGATCGTGTCTTCGTCGAACAAATTTTGGTGGCAGTCTTTGGCTCGAAGGAAAAATTTTATTTATTTACAAATTGAAAATTGCCGGATGTGCCAAAACCAAAACTTTTTTTATTTCATACATGTTAGTATTTCAAAATACATACATATATTTTTAATTTATATATTTTAGAAACAAAAAATGAATAGTTAACAAATCTGCCTTTATTTTTTTTTTACACTTCAAATTTTTTGTGAATAAATATTCCAAAACCGTGGGCAGCGGGTGTGGAGAGAATTTATAATGAAGGCTATCAAAAAATGTAGAAAATTTTGTTTGTTCGAAATATGCAAATTAAACTTATATTTAACAATTGGATGGTTCAATATAATTTTTTAAGAGCTACTGCTGTCTCGAGAATCAAGCAAAATTCGTCATTTTCAAGCAGTGCCATCTTCAGGTCTATTTTCACTAACACATCATATAAACTTGAGCCTGTTATATTACATCTAAATATTAAATTTTACTGAACAATATTAATAAATTCCGCGCTTAAATTGTAAAAAATCGAGAAAATCAACAGTTACCGTGATCTCGAAATCGAACAAAATTGCTATCTCAACGCCATCTTCAGGTCAATTTTGCACAACATTTTATAGAAATTTGTGCTTATTACACTATATTTAAATATGAAATTTCTTCAAAAAATTTTAATAATTTTTTTTCTTTAAATTGCAAAAAATGAGAAAATCAATAGGGGAAGCAACAGTACTTGAAATCTAATAAAATTCACTATCGCAGAGCCACTTTCAGACCAATTTTCTTTATCATTTTATAAAAACTTCGGCATATCATATCTATTATAAAATTTCATTGAAAAGTACCGATGAATTCTTCACTTAAGGGGACTGGTCACTCAGCTTTGGAATTCTCCCCCGTAATCTTAAGACTATGGATATTTGACGCATTCGTATATTTAAAACATCTTTTGGAGAAAATAATATTTTTAAATTCTTTTTTCATGTACTCTTCTTAAAGAAAGATTCTTTCGCTTAGTTCGCAAAATATTTCTAAAATCTATACTTTTTTCTTATTCCGGTAAAATTGACGGAACAGTTCCGGGATTTCTAATATTAAAATGGGAAATACGGAAGTACTTCTATTTTCTCGGAAAAATGAAACTATTCCGTAAAATTTTACGGAAAAGTTTGTGTATATTAACGGATATTTTTTGCAGTGAACAATGTAACACAAATACAGTTAGATAAAAATTATTAAATCGGGTAATTAATAATAATCACCCTTTAAACAAATTCGTTGACGAAAACATTACTAACACATTCAACATAGTTTAGCGGTAAAGCACGATGTGCGATAAAACGAAAACTAATAAAGTTCAATCAAAATTTCTAAATTTTCCACAAATACCTAGCCAACTACAAAAACAAGAACCACTACATTTCACTGCTTACAACATAGTTTAAAAACAGCAGGATTCAAGCTGAGCAGGTACACTGTAAAAAAAAAAAAAAAAAAAAATTGCAAAGTTACTAAAAGTTTTCTAGGAAACTGGGAATCCTAGAATTTATTATGTATCAACAACAGCAAAAGTCCATGTAGCAGATACAGATTTTCACGGAAAATTAAAAAATCTATAAGGTTACTATGAATTCCTTGGGAAACTGGGAATATCATGAATTTTTCGTGTAACTGCAAAACTGGTCACCGATAAAATTTTAATAACATAACTGTAATTTGAGTAGACTCGTTTGTAAAGTTACAGATTTCTGACGAAAAGGTCGATGTTGTCACAACAAGCTCATAGAAGATCCTTAAGCAGAGATTGGAAAGCCAAAATCTATCAACCCAAAAGCGCTCCAGATGTTGCTAAATACATTAAAATGTTACCGTAAGTCTCTTTTTAAGTCATTCATGTAAATGCCTACTGTTAATGTTCTCGACTTAAGTTATAAAGTTAAAATAAATTAACGGTATCAAATATATTTTGAATGTTACCATTGTAATTTGCTATCATGCAAACATCTGTAACATAAACTAGCTACATTAAAGATTATAAAATCAATAAAAAATGTTGCCAAATGTTGTTTTTTCGAATTTTTCATAAAGTTAGAAGAAAAGTGTTATTTTCAGAAAATTGTTGCGCTTTTCGTAATGGTTTTAGAAAAACGTTTTTAGTATGAAATTCACGCATTCGCTGCAAATAAAATTTTGTATTTTTTGTTTATTATCATACAAAAATTGTATTGCTGTTGATATTTTTAAACTAAAAAAAATACATAAATAAAATAAAAGATGGTGTAAATGAAAATTTCAATAATTTTTTACTTTTTAGAAACTGCAAAATTCCAAAAATCAGACAGTCACATCAGTAAGATGAAATATACAGGGTGTACCAGAAGTAACGGGACAAACTTTAAGGGGAGGTAGGGGACATCACAAGGATTAATAATTGCATAGCAACCCATGGTTGAAAACGTCTTCGTTCGTCGGTAGGTTGTGTTGTTCATTTGAATCGGGTATTTGGTCACCAATGGATTGGCCGTGGAGGACCGGTTCCTTGGCCACTACGCTCTCTTGATTTAAGCAGCATCGATTTCTTTCTTTGGGGTGCACTGAAAAACGCTGTGTACGCAACGTATATGGAATCTGAAATGGATCTGGTTGCAAAATTCATCTGTGCTACTGTGGATATCCAACAAAATCCAGGTGTATTTGAGCGAGTCTGTCACTCCATGGTTCGATGGTGTAATGCATGCATCACTAACAATGGTGGAAACATTGAACATCTTTTGTAACATTTTCACATATCATCTACCACAGTAAATGTAATATCATTGACCAATAAATTATTTCAGATGATCTCAGTCTTGTGTCTCTTCGTCCCTCCTGTCATACTACCTTCCCATGACGTTTCCGACCATGGATTGCTATGCAATTCTGAGTCCTTGTGATGTCCCCTACCTCCCCTTAAAGTTTGTTCCAATACTTCTGGTACACCCTGTATATTACAGAAATAATTCATATTACACAACCATACAAATTACTCTGTAATTACAATTTTGCAGTTTCAATGCTGTCGATTGAATAATTATAATTTAATAATTATTCAATACTGATACTGGTTATCACCAAGAGCAACGACTAATTCAGAATATGTTTCGTGTATAAGGGAAATACTGGCATTATTGTGGAAATATTGCAAGTTTATATGTCTCTATTAAACAATACAAGGTAGAACTCGTCGAATTTCGACAAAAGAAAATGTTTAAAAGGGAACTGTTTCATTGATTTATATTAAACCTACAAAATTAGCTATAGTAAAAAATGTATTTTATATTGGTAAGTCTCTTAAACAAACAATATTTAACGTCAAATTAACAAAATACTATTTCTATAAAACTCAGTTGTGGAAATTTTTAAAATTAAACTTTAATCGCACATGTAAGCAGTAAAAAATTAGTAAAGATCTGTTATATGATAAAGTTATCAATTTAGATTCTTATGCTAGTATTCCAAAATGAAAAAAAGCAAAATTTATTCAACTTTGACTCAATCATAGAATTTTCTTTCCAGTGAAATCTAAACCCGGCATCATTTTCACCATACCAAAATTTACAAATGCATATCTCGTATTTGTATTCACCTTTTCAGAAAAATTGGCATTTTACTTTAATCATTTTGATTAAAACCTTGAAGTCTCAGTGCTATTAGCTGAGACAGATATTAAACTGTTGATAGTTTTTTACGTATAAATTAAATTTTGTAAATGAAATCAAAATTCACCGGTTTTTATAACAGAAGATATTTACATTTCAATTTTTTCCCTTTTAATGAGAAAATGGCGACATAAAGATTACAGTCATCAATTTCTTCCCCATTTTCCTTTTGTTTTTAATAGAAATAGTGATTATGTTGCCATAATTAGAAAAGCGGTATTAAAAACTACAAAAAAAATAATATTTCAAAAACAAATTAAGATACAGCTTTCAAACAAACTTCATTTAAAAGTAAATTTTTTCATGATGGTGTAAGAATTGAAAATGTGCCATATTTAGAAATTTAAAAAATTGTAGTAGCAGTAATTGCAATACCGAAATTTTATTTAAAATTTGAAAATGTTGCCATTCGCAATATGACGTAAGCATTACGCACAGATACGTTTGGCCTTTATAATACAGGTATTCTGTCACTTTATAAATACTTATAACAATAAAGATAAAATATCGCTAGTAAGATAAAAATAAAAGAAATACCCATACATTTGAACATATAAAAACAGCAACAGATGCTCCATATATTTTATGTTTTTTTTTCAGATTTTCAGCATGTATTCTTTCATAATAATACATTTTCTTCAAGCGTTGCTTGTCAAAAGGATTCAAATACGTTTCCAAAAAGATATTGTTATTTTTTTTCGCAAATAAAATATTATCTAAAACGATTTACAAAATAAACTTATAAGTAGGTGGCATTAGCTTATATGAACATTTTATCAATAGGTATTTTTTCTTTTCGGCACTTTTGTCAAATATTTGGTTGACCGAATATATGCAGATGAACATTGATAGATCATCTCTCGTTATAGTCCTTAGGCCTGCTCCATTTACAGCTGTTAACGCATTTTAATGAGTTCGTTATTTTAATATTTTCTTTTTCTTTTAATATACAAATGTACATGCACTTTTATGACGTAATCTTTAATATTTACGGCTTTTAACTTGTAATTATTTAATTCTCATTTGAAAGCTGTTTTTTCTGCTTGTGATAGTTTCGCGTGTGTATAATTTTTCAATTTGAAGGAAATGTTATTCTTTGATCATTTGGCAACAATTTAAACTATTAATCTTTTCTAAAATATGTAAAAAATGTCTTTGGAAATGCTAAAAATCTGAATTTAAAATGGAAATAAATCCTCATAAAATAGGTAAAAAAAAAAAAAAAAAAAAAAAATGCAGTTTACACATCGGGAATTTCTGATGAATAAAATGATCTAAAAATATTTAAATTCCCGTGTATAGATTTTGCTCCAATAAAACTTTTTTAATGGAACAATTTTGTCCAAGTTTTACATTAAATAGTTTTTAAAATAATTATTCGATTTAAAACTGCTTGCACCAGCGCGTTTATCAATTATTTCTTTACCACAACCAAATACCACCAATTTTCATATTTTTGTGTGCAGTAGTTTTCTTAATATTAGCGAAAAAATACCCTAGGTCACAAAAAATTCTTTGTCATCAGCGGTGACAGCGTCAGTATACATATATACAATTAAAATAATTCTATTACAATTTTTAGATTTGGTTTATGAAAATAATCGATAGTTTTTCAAAAAATAGTATAACAAAAAATGATAATTACGAAACTTTGCATGAAAATTTCTTTAAGATTGCTGTATTTAATATGCACAATTATTACTCTGTGTCATAAAAGTAACAAACATATATATTCTGTATAAGGATAAATTTTGCCCTGAGCAAAGAAAAAAAAAAGAATTTAACGTGAACATCAAGGGGTTAAATGCTACTTAACTAGATCTGGCAGCGAAGGGAATCTAGAAATATTCAATGAAATTATACCTTTTAACATATTAAAAAAAAAAAAAAAAAAAAAAAAACTATTTTAAGTAGAAAAATATTTTCTAACTATTTAAATTTTTCAGATTTTATAGAAAATAATTTTGAAAAAAAAAGATTAGATTTTTTAATGTAAATTAAATTTAGAAATTGTTTAATCAACAAAATTTGATGCGCAAAAACTGTTAATTTCCGGGAAAAAAAAATCAGTTTTTTCTTGCTGATTGTATATATAGTGAAGCTCATATCACCTATGTCCGATGATATAGATCGCTTATGAATAATAAAAATTAATTACATAATAAAGGAAATGTAATTAATTTAAATCATTTTCGAAATTAAATAATTTCTTTTATTACGCATTACTATAAATATTTTATTCATGATTAGTTTTATATTAACATAACTAGACTAGTTTGCCCCATCAGATTCATTATAATTGCCTTTCACTGTAGTTACTTAAGTGATTTCATCCCTTAAAAACAACTTAAAATCAAATTTTATTAAAATTATGATTAGTGCTGCCATCTTTTATGTGTTTAAGAAATTATTTGAAAAACATATATTTCCTATTTCATTAAAAAAAGAAAGAAAATGACAAAAAAGAAATCGCATTTTAGTGGTTAAAAATATGCTTTTTTGCTCGAACTTTTTTTAGATGCTTGCTAAAGATTATTTTATTACATAAAAAAATTATTTTTACAATATATGACACTCATAGTACTATTTTAGGGAAAATGTATTTAAAAATTTTATTGATTCCACTTAAAAGGGCTTGATAATTAAAATTATTTACAGGTACAGGTTGTCAAAAGTAAGAAGGAAGAAAGAAATTGCAAGTGCTTTAGTTTGTTCGTCATCTCCATCCCCCCGAAAATATACTGATACTTTGAAAGTGATTTCTGAAAAAATATATGAATTGTACTTCATTTATTAGATTTAAACATAAACTAATTTTCAGATGTTTCAAATATGTGAATTCAGCATATTCTTACAATTGCAATTCTAAATTACAGCATATTCTTTGAAGTCGTATTTGAAATATGCAGAAAAGTCTATCAGCGTTGCAGTTCTGTCTTGCGACAGTTAAAAATTAATTCCAAACACTAAACTTTCATAACTTTTAAAATAATCGACTGAATGACTTTCTGTTCGGTAACGTAAGTATGCCTGCTAGTGTTAATTGTATAGGAGAATTATTTTTAAATAGCTCGTTTGCATTTCAAATAATTTTAAATGGTATATTTTCTTTGAATAGCTGAGATTGATTTCTCCCAAGAACTTTTTGCATTTTCTTAATTTTTGTTGTAGATTTTTTTATGAGGATACTTTCATTTTTGGAACCAGTTCCCTGTAGCATGTATAGCTTGTTTACAGCACCTCTCACAGATATAGACTATATTACAGCCTCGGATTACTAAAGAAAAGGAATTTTAACGACTATATACTATTTCAACATCTATAAAGTATTATTATACTAGCTGGGACGTGAATATGGATCCAGTTTTTTTGTCTGATGGCCATAGCTCTCCTATCCAAGTTTCAATTTCATTAAAGATGCTTGATTTGAGTTTATATCCTTTAGAAAACTCAGCACTTACAAGGAAGGTCTTCTAACTGGGCATACTCGGAATATTTTGAAAAAATATTAATTAAATTACTTATATGTGTAATAAAGAATCAGTAAATTTAGTGGCGAAATTTCAGTAGAAAATCTGTAAAAAATAAAATACTTTCGAATATTTGGCGTAAAAAAACGAAAGCGTCACGCTATTTGGTGAGGAGCACTTTTCCTTGCCAAAAGCAAATGATTTTAATGCAACTATAAATTGTTTGTTAATGGATTTTTAGAATGCATTAAATGGTTAAAAAAAATCTTTTGAATATTTGGCGTGAAAAGACGAAGGCGTCACGCGATTTGGCGAGCAGCACTTTTCCTTGCCAAAAGCAAATGATTTTAATGCAACTAAAAGTTGTTTATTAATGGAATTTTAGAATACATTAAATGGTAAAATTGGTTAATGATTCAATTAATTTAAACAAATTCAACAAAACATTCAAAACATGTTTAATACATATTGCTTGTTGTTGTAGTTATTTAATTTATCAATCGCTGAAAAAAAATATTTTCATACATAAAAAATATCATATTAAAACAAACTATTTTCATACATTTGCGCATTCACAAATAAAAGCCAGATGAAGAATTCTGCATTTATGCATATTAATACCTGAGAAATCGCTTCCATAGCGACAAATTTGAATAGACATTGCTCAGTGGGCTTAATTTTCAGCTTAAAGCAATTTTAATTAAAGTTCTTGATTTCGTTTTAAATCGTAATTTTGACAATAAAATTTCAATATAAATACATATAAGTATCGATATGACAAAATTATAGTTGAAACAAACTAAAACAGACAAAATTAAAGTTATTCAGGTAAAATTTATTTAAACAAATTCAATATGAAATATTTGTTCCTTAAAGTGTATTTGACATTAAAAGATATTTTTTGAAGTTGTAATATATCGCCAACTGGTGACGAATCGGCAAATAATGAAATTTTCAATAATTTTTACGGTCGTTATATCGAGGCTCCGCCGAAGTTTTTTATAAACATATATAGCCTAATGAGAAGAACATTCTGTATTTTTTTAGATTTATCTGTGTATGCCCGTAACCTTCCATGTTAGTGCGTTTTGAGCACAAAATTTAGATAACAATTGAATGTAGAGGTATTTCTCATAAAATCAATCGATTATTGACGATGGTGCTAATGAGCAACGCAGAATTTTTTTTAGTATGCGAGGAAAGCCCGATTATGGAAGGATGTCGATGGAACTCCGTTGCAGAAAGGCCCCACCAGTGGCCCAGAGGTACGGACCTCTCAACTGGTAGACGGCAGGTGCTGGGTTCGAACCCAATCGCGGCTGTCGGCCTAACCGTTCGGAATTTTCGTGGTTTTCTTCGAACCTTACGTAAATACGGGTTAGGTTCCCTTAGAAAGACCCCCACGAAGGGCACCCCCCTGGTCCTATATCCCTAGCTAAATAATTGGACGACAAAAATAAAACAAACCAAACCGTTGCAGAATGATTGATGGAGGATTTGAATTACGGAGGAATTTCAGAATGTACTCACCAAGCTAATGCCAGCATTTTAACGAATGAAAGATAGGCGGATAAAACATTTATATTTCAGGAAAAAGTAAGCTCTGATACTGCAGTTCACCGCAACAGTTGAAAATGTTCATATTAGGGTTTACTGTTTAAGTACAAAGTTTCACAAAAGATATAAAATACACGAATCCTTTGGACAGTTATAGTTTATAATAGAGTTTATAATACATTTTATAATGCTTTCCTTTTAGAAATTCGACAAAATTTAAGTATTTTTAAAGCATAAAGGGGTTATTGTTGTTTGAAATATCCAGGGCTTAAGAAATTTTTTTTAAGTACTGCAATAATATTCGAGGATAATTAATTTTGTAGAAAGTGGTTCATACATGAATTTTAATCCCATGGTTAAGTGATTCATATAATTTCAAATTAAAACTATTTAATCAATGTTATTTAATGATGATTCATAGTGTTTGAATAGATGCCTGACTTTGTTTTTCTTTTGGTTAAAAAGAGTTTCTGTAGGTGATAATTCCACATAGAGTGAAACCTCCATTTATTGACACCTAACGAATAACAGACATTTCAGCAAATATCTAACTCAAATGAACATTTAATTGTAAAATACTACAAAGTACTATCATCTAGTGGTAACTTAGACACTTATTTTTATTTGGAAGAGAATTTATTCACCACTTGTAGGCAGGGATTAATTTGTGCCGGAGTACAGCTCCGGTATTTTTCTGTTTTTAACAAATATTTAAATACTGGTCAGAATTCACCAGAGATCAGAAATCCAGAGCTCTAGAGCCAGGTGCAATAACGATGTTTCATAAACACTGTTCATGCTCAATTTAAGACTCTGATTTGCAAATTTATAAAGACAATTTTATTTCTAAGAATATATTAATTTTATGCATTGTTATTCCTATAACGGTGACAATTTTGGTACTACTTGGTTATTCCGTCGACCAATTTCGCCAAATTATACAAATCGCCAAACTAATAGCCAATTTATACATGTTAACATAATTTTTATTTTAAATAAGGATAAAATAAATAATAAGTATAATATTAATGAAAATACAAATAAAAAGTCGAAATAAAAATCACTTAATGACGTTTTAAACACGTTCATCGTATTTTACATCATTGAATGTGACATTCACGATCTTTCATTATTGGCATTTAATCTTATAGTTTGGCGATGGTTTTTTGGTCGACGGAATAGCCAAGTATACCACAATTTTTTTTTTATTTAATCTAATTTTCAGGGATTCACCAAAAAAAAAAAAGAGTTAAGCGGAAGGAATCGATTATAGTTTAAGACTTGCAATTTTTATTGAAAACTAAAAAAAGTTGTTCCATTCTTCAGCATATGAATATTAATTTCTGTAAATTTCATTCATTTTTTCATAAAAATGAATATCTGCAAACTATTCCTTTATTGTGTTAAGGCTATTTCTGAGTCATAAACCATACCATATTTAATCCCAAAATTTTACAATTCATTAACATTACAATCAGGTAAAGTTTTCTATTTGAAAGGAATGATAACAAAAAAGTGGAAAATTTGACAGCTAAGTATATGATCATACATTATGACAGCTAAGTAGTATATGATTAAAAAAAAAAAAAGAGTTAAATTTATAACTATCCCGGGCGCTTAAAATCCAGCTAACGCTACTGATCATATACACTGTAAAAAAAATCTGTAACCTTAGTAATCTAAATTAACCGAAATCTCTTATGCTTACTAAAATTTTATGAGTACACTGCACAAGAAAATTATGTCAATCTACAAAACTTGTAAGCAAAACTAAAACCATCTGTAACTTTACAAAAGAATTTACTAAAATTTTGGTAACTTTACTAAAATTTTATCTATGATGCTCGTTATCGTCACTTAAAAAGTTCTTGGAATACGATTTCCCAAAAAAAATTATTAGTAACCTTAAAATTTGTTTGATTCAAAGTGCAAATCTGTATCTGTTACATGAATTTTTATTGTTGCCGTTACATAAAAAGTTCTTGGAATACAATTCTACTAGAAAAATTTTTGTAACTTTCCCAATTTTTTTTACAGTGTATGTATGAATGATAATAATTGTGTACACTGTAAAAAAAAAAAAAAAAAAAAAAAAAAATGTCGATCTACTAAAAAGACTTTAGTGATCCTTGTAATTACTAAAAATTTTTTAGTAATCTTAGTCAGTTACAAGAAAATCTGTAAGAATCCCTAGAAAAAAGTTAGCAACGAATAGAGTTAATAATTTTATATTTTTAATAGCTATTACTAAAACTCACTTGGTGTGGCCTTGATAGCATAGTGGTTATAGTAACGGACTCCAGGCAAAAAGGTCACGGGTTCGATACTGGCCACTGCCAAATGCGCCCCGAATGTATGCAGTGTAAGTACTCGTTAATAAAAGGAATATCCTGACGGAGCAGTAGAAATGTTTGGTGCTGCCATCTATTGCGGTTTTGCCGAAAATCTTCCGCTCCAGAAGTCTGCAAGCAGCTCGAAGGAAGCTCCTACCCTTCGAGCCCACGTAATGGTTATTAAAAATAATTTTGGAGCTATTATTAAAATTTGCTTGGTGGCTCATACTAAAAATTTTTAAGTTAGTTATACAAAAAATTCTTTTGTTCAGTTTACAAAAGAAATGCTTGTTTCGCTTGCAAAAAAAAGTTTGTAATGGTTACTAAAAAATTCTGTGGAATACAAATTTACTAAAAAATTTTTAGTAACCTCTTGAATTTTTTTTTTTTACAGTGTAAACATGTCAGAAAAAATGCGAATTAAGAACATTAACAAAAATAATAAACAAACTGCTCTATTTAACCTTACCTTTTTTCATCGTTATCAATCTTTCTTGGATTATATTTTTTATAATGTAATCTGCACAATTTCCGTCGATGAGTATAAGCAATATGCACATATTTAATAAACAATGCACTCAAAAATACTTACAAAACCATTTTACCAACAATACATGATTCTTAAAGGCAACAGAAAGCATACAAAATTTCTTCAGTCAAATTATTGGCTCTATCAGAGCGAATCATGTATTTGCTGTTCTTAGTAGGTCTTGGGTTATCTTGCTTATAAAAGTTTCACAAACGTATTTTTGTGAGCTTTTTCGGATATCATTAGGCAGTTAAAGATGACGATCGTGAAAATTGTTTGCGTCCTGCGACTACCACTATGGACATGAAAGATGGTATGTATGATATTGTGTTTCTTGAAAATAGATTTTTAATGAAATTTCGTATTCATTTTCAATTTGCAGTATCTAACCAACTCATTCAAGCAACTGAATTTCACCTGCAGAATAGAAGGAAAGTATTTTATCTGAAAACTAATTATCGAGGAAATTTTATTAAAGAAGAGGAATATCCGAAAAAGAAAAATAATCTTTATTTTAATGTTCTAAATAGAAGTCGTCTAACGTGGTCAATAAATGTAGCCAGACGTCAGATACTTATGAAGTATTCATGAAAAGAATGCCTTGGCCACTCACGATTACAGCCATTATATTATATTAATTTTTAACACGATTAATCAATCTTTAAGTGAATTATAACAGAAGTAAATTTTCCATGTGGATGAAAAAAGTTCGGGCCACAATCCGAACTATGATTGAATTGTCTAAACCCGTCAATGCTCTTCCAACTGAGCCATCCCGGACGAATACTGGAGAATTAATTCTCCCAACTAACTTTAATGATCACACAATCTGGTCTGATACTTTGAGCTAATTCAAAATATCGGACCAGATTGCGTGATCGTTAAGGTTAGTTGGGTGAATTAGTCCTCAAGTATTCGCCCGGGATGGCTCAGTTGGAAGAGCATTGGCGGCTTTTACATCCCTGGCTCGAATCCTGACGCGGACTTTTTCATCCACTTCGAAAATTTACTTTTGTTACTGCTATTGCATTATACAGGATGAACCAAAAGCCTTCCCTTGCTTATAAACATTTACTGTGTTCAAACCATTATAATTAGACACATATTTGTTTGGATATATGGTGAATACTGGTATAATTTTTTTATAAGACAACGTACTTCAATTAAATTTAATATGTGCCCCCTTGATTGTTCAGAAAATGTCCAAATGGTTTTTTTAATTCTCGCCAAGTGTCCTTATGCCTCTGTGGATCAACAACTCCGATTTGATATATATTGATTTAGATGTTAGAATACATCATTTTAAGTATATAAAAATATTTAAAAAACTTAGAATGTAAAACTAAAGTAATTATTGACTAAAATGTACTTTTTTAACATCTACAATAAACAGAAATTGACACACTTTTTTATAAATATTGTCTATTTTCTAATGGAAAATTTTTAAGTATACAAAATTACCTTTAAAAAACTTACTTTTGGACTTCTCCAGTTTTTTTAATTTGTCAAAATGTACTATTATCCCGGGCGCTTAAAACCCAGTCTACACTACTGAACCTACATGTATGAATAATTATAATTCTATAAATGTGACAGAAAAAATGCAAGCTAAGACATTAACAAAAACAATAAACAAATTGCTCTATTCAATCTCAAATTCAATAAATTTCAATCAATTCAAAAATTTTGAACTATTTTTTTTTCGCCTGGCATACCATTTTCCTTTCTTTTCGTATATTCAGATCGAATTTCAAGTCACTATAACCAGTGATTCCTATTTCTAGCGTTTTGAAAATTATTTAATTGTAAAAACTTTAATTATAAGTAAAATGTGTAATCCAATCGAAAATCTCAAGCACGGGTAAGTTGGAATCTGCCTTTATCTATTCAGAAACAACTTTAGAGATCTCTGTATAAGCCCAATAAATTGCCTTTACATCGTCATCACACACATAAAGAGAGAAGCAAGATCGTGAGAGACGCATACTTCATTAACGTAATTTAATAAATGTAATAATTCTTCGTAATGTCATTGAACAATTAGTCAATTTTGTTGGTTATAAACTAATTGTAATGAGTATTTTTTGCATGAAAAACAAAGTGTGTTTATTGTTTATATTATCAAGTATACAGGGTGTCCCCTCTCAACGGTGGCCAATGGCTAATTTCTAAACCGTTGGTCATAGACATATTGTTTCAATTGCAAAAATGCTTTAAAAAAGGTAAAGAATTATTTTTTAAGCGATTTAGGTCAAAAAAATGTTTTACTAAAAAATTATGAAAATTAAATTTTTATACGGTCCCCCGGCCCTATAAGTGATATTTAGAAATTTTTTACCACTACTCTAACAAGTAAGACAAAAAAAGCCCCATTCCTCTGCGATCAAAATTGACCGAGTTATAGCTGTTCAAAGTTGAAGCATATTTTTTGCTGCAAAATAGAGGTCAGTCACAAATTTACTGGAAATAAAAATAAACATCAGATAGAAAATTTGACTTTAAACATTGAGAGTAAAAAAAAAAAAATTACAATGTTGTTTCTGAATTTATGTTGACATTTGCATGTTAAAGTAAAATATACAATTTGTGCTAAAAATATAAGTAAAAAAATAACAGAAATTTTGTTAAATTAAACTATGAAAAGCAACAGTCACAAATCGTTACAAAATGATACATAGTTAAAGCTCTATTAGATTACTCAACCTAATAGAATTTGATGTAGTCCTATAAAATAAATAAATGGAACGCACCTAAAATCGTATCAATATTACATTGTCATCGGGTTTAAATAAGTATGGGAATTGAACCTCAATCAGATATTTGGAAGTGAGTTAAAATTTGAATATAAGTTTTGAACTAGGAAAATTTACATACGAAAGCTATGAATAAAATAAAAGCTTATCAAAATAACATGCCTTTTTAAAATAAAATCATGAAAAGAATCACCTTCATTTGCTTACAAAATAAAACATACGTAAAAATACAATTGAGGATATGAATTTCAAAACTCCACTTATCGCTTTTTGATTTCTCTATCAGTCTATACAAACCTCCACTATTTTAACAATGCAATCTCAAAATTTATAATGAAAACCAATAGATGCATTTAAAGTTTTTTCGTCATTTCCCAAAATTTGATTTTTTCGATAAAGAGAATTTTGAAATTCATGTCTTCAGTTATTTTAATAACCAATCTAGAAGTTAATTAATTATAATTAACACTACCGTAAAACTTATACGGTGACAGCGCCTTCAGTTAAATCGATCATTTAAAACATTTTGTAATTGGAACTATATGTCTGTGACAAATAGTTTAGGAAATAGCCTTTTACCAGCGTTGGAAATCGACTCCCTTTATAATACTTTAAGCACTTAGTGTACATTCCCTTAAAGCTCACTCGAACTCATCCGTTTTCAGCTATAGAAAAGTGGTTTAAGTCAGGAAGTTTGAAGTTTCATAACTCGGTCAATTTTAATGTTACATGAATGGGACCTTTTCTGTATTACTTGCTAGAGTGTTGGAAAAATTTTACTAAATATCACTTATAGGACCGGGGGACCGTATAAAAATTTAATTTTCGTAATTTTTTAGTAAAACATTTTTTTGACCAAAATCGCTTAAAAAACAATTCTTTGCCTTTTTTAAAGCATTTTTGCAATTGGAACTATATGTCTATGACCGACGGTTTAGAAATTAGCCATTGGCCACCGTTGAGAGGGGACACCCTGTATATTATAAAATTGTTTGAATGATCATGACAGAAGATATAATTTATTTGCATCTTAGGCTCTTAATGCGTATTTATGAGTAATATAATGATGAGAAGGTTTTAATATAGATTTATTAGCATTTATAATAATTTTGAAATCTTAAGAATATTTTTTAATAATTTAATGACTTTGGGATTTCTTGATATAAGATTATGAGTTTCTTTTAGGATTATTAAAATAGATTTATTAGTTTTATAATTACTTGACGTCATTTAAATAATGATTTATAGCTGTTTATAATATTGTATAGTGAATTTATTGTGTTTTATATTATTGGAATTAGAGTAAATTCAGATGGTTTTGTAATCAAAATATTGTAATTTTATTTGATGGGTTTTTTTAATAATACGGGGTGATTTTAAATTCATGTAACAAATTTAGGACACTAGACACTGCTATACAAGACACTGCGAAAATCATTTATTGTACATAAATGTATGGGCACAAGTGGTGCGTTGAGATACGATCAGAGGGTCAATTTGGCACTTTTTAGGTGCGTTCGTAATTATGTAAATACGTAGCACCTATTGTTGTCGTTCAGTACGTCCGTCTGTCTGTCTGTCCGCATATAACAACGCATAAACTACCCAACTGAATCGTTTGAAATTTAAAATACATAATTATTACATAATTTTGTCGAGTCATTTCAAATTTTTTGAAAATCGGATGCATAGATCAATTACAGGGACAATCAAAAGATTCCGTTACATTACGGTCAATGGGAAAAAAAAGATCCAAATGTATTTTAATCGTTTGAAATTTTAAATACATAATTATTACATAATTTTGTCGACGTATTTCAAATTTTATCAAAATCGGATGCATAGTTCAACTACAGGGACAATCAAAAGTGTTCCGCTACATTAAGGTTAATGGGGAAAAATGTTTCAAATGCATTTTAATGGTGTTACACTCATTCGTACGTAATAAAATTGATATGCATCTGTAACGTACATATTATAATATACATTTTGCATAATCTGTGGTGCAAAGAATATTTGTTATTGATTTACTAGGCCACACAAAAGTATTCCATTGCATAATAGTATAGGGAGAACATTGATTGTTGCGCATTTTAATTGTAATTAACTATTTACAATTTTATGAGATTGATATATGAGAGTGATATTTTTAAAATTTCGTTATCGTACGAACGCACCTCATTTGCTACGCTTCACGTGCAATTTCCAACTTGTTTTAATTCAAAATTTCTCACATTAGAAAATTCCTATAATATTTTATTTTTTATCGTAGACAGACGTTTCATGATTACACAAAGAAAAACTTCTTTTACATTTTCCCGTGTAAAATGAAAATTTTTTAATTTAAAAACTTGCAAAACTGACAAATCTGTCAAAATCAGGAAATACATGAAAAAAAATAGAAATGGAGTTTCGTTAATTCCAAAAATTCGATTTCACACCAGGAATTGTCAAAGAGGAATTTTGTCTTTGTCTTATCATAAAACGTCTGTCTGTAATAAAGGGGCTTTTTCGAATGTATGGCTGGTTATGAAATGTGTAATATCATCGTAAAACTTCACTTTTGCAACTAATAGTCTAATTGTCTCGATATTTACCTGAGATTTTCTTCCTAATTCCTGAATAGAAGAACTCTATATTTAGAAAAATTTTTGAAGCGCATCTATTGATAGACTAGTTGCGAGAAATCGTCTGCCTGACGTTTGTTCTTTTTTCCCGTTTCTGTGTCGCAGGTTTTTTCGGCTATTGAAGTGTGTTTCTTCGTTGATATGTTTTCTTCGATGTATTTTGACTTTGTGAATATTTAGTTCTTGTAGAATTTGTATTCGCGAAGTACTTTCGTATGATGTCGGCTATGGATTTTGTATGCTCTACTGACAATCCCTGGTTTCCGGAGGATTTCCAGCTTACTAATGGCATTCTCAACGAATGGATTGCCCAGTATTATAATCATCTTATGACTCTTGAGAATGGACAATCGCTTTTATTAATTTTGAAAAACTGTGCTATTTTTCTTACCGGAGCTTCTGACTGTACAAAGAAGCAATTTTACCAAAGTTTTGAAGGTACGTGGAACTTTTTCTTGTCATATGCCAATTCTAATGATGATTCTATTTTAAATATTATTTGTCCTATCTTGCACAATACCTTAAATTTAATTCGTAATTATGATGCCGGGTTCCTAAAACTTAAAAATAATGCTTCTGGCTCTAAAAGAGCTAACGATACTGATGAGGAGTTTAAAATACCTCTTAAAACGGCTAAAGTTGTTAAATTAAATAATGTTACTCCCATTACTACTTCCAATTCTTTCGAATCTCTCAGTAATAATAATGATGTGAGTGTTGCTGACCGTATTACTGATCCAAATGACAGCAACAGCCAAAACTCCACGGAAACTCAACCTATTATTAAAGATCCCAGACCTGAACCTTTTTATGTTAAAGTTACTGCTAATTGGAGAAAATTAGCTAATAAAATTGACGAAATTGCCGAATGTAAAGTGTTTAAAAAAACCCAGGAGAACTTCATTAATTTTTTTCCAAATTCTATTGATGTTTATAGGAAGATACAAAGCTATCTTGTTGATAATAAAATTGAGTTTTTCGGATTGAAACTTAAAACTGAACGCCCCAGGAAGATTTTGATTAAAGGTATTCCCCGTGACATCCCTATTTCTGACATTAAAGCAGAATTAAATGAATTAGGTTTTAATATACATCGTATAACTTTATTACGTAGCTTTAAAACTAAACTCCCAATGCCCATTTTCTTGGTCGATGTTTTTCATGATGAGCTTTTTAAGCATATTTTTGAAATAAGAAGCCTTCTTGGCTTTTATATTAAAGTTGAAACTTACAAATTTAATGGCACAAAACAATGTTATAATTGTCAACTTTTCAATCATTCTAGCGAATTTTGTAGTCTGAAACCAGTTTGTCTTAAATGCTCTGGTGACCACAATGTCAAGGTATGCCAGATTGCTGAACGCAGTCAAATTAAGTGTGCCAATTTTTCTAGAAATCATACTGCTAACTGGGGAGGTTGCCCTAAAAATCCAAAAAATCTTAAAGCCGGGAGAGTAACTACCATCAGAAACTCAAACCAAACTTTTACTTCTAAATCTTATCAACATAACTTCTCTTTTTCGGCTGCCTTAAATGGAAAAAATTCTGCTACCATTAATGAAAATGTAAATAATCCTACTTCTGTTTTACCTATTCCTTCTACCAACAGTAATTCTACTAAAACTAAAGTTCCCATAAACGGTAGTAAGCAAACTGCTTCGGCTCCTTTGGTGCTACCATCTGAAAATCTTTTAAATACTTTTGACCAAAATAATTTATTAAATTTTGTTATATCTAATACTAAAGACTTTGATTTAATTCTCGAAAAATTAACTAGACTCTGCAATATCTTAGAAAAATTTCAAAAATTATGTACTGATATAAAAATTACTGATTTTTTCAGTGTTCTTTGTGCTGATAGCTCTCTGAGCACTACTAGCTCCGCTCCTAAAACCAAATAATGGGTCTTTTCAAAATTCTTTTCTGGAATGCCAATGGCCTCAGACCTAAGATTGCTGAGCTCAGGGATTTCATTATTGATAACCCTGTTGATCTCATTTTTGTACAGGAGGTTCGTAGCACTAGATTCAGGGACCTCAATATTCAAAATTTTAAATCTTATTTTACTCCTCGTTGTGAGAATTCCAGTGTTTCGCCTTATGGCGGGACGGCTATATTCGTGAGTAGAAGGGTCACCCATGCTCATATATCTTCCCTCTCTCTTGACCTCCTTGAAAACACTAATGTTAAAATTTATTTAGATCATCGAAATTCTTTTCTCATTTCCTCCATCTATCTCCGGGTTTCGAATCATTCGGCTCTTCCCCATGACCTTAATAAACTTTTCAGGCTAGATAACAATGTAATTCTTGCAGGTGACTTCAATTCTCATCATCCCAGTTGGTGTCCCAATAGCCATATGGACCATTTAGGGGAAACCCTACATAATTACTGTACCAACAATGGCATTGAAATTGCAGCCCCCTCTTCCCCCACCCGTTATGGCCCTAGGGGAAATGGTACGACTATTGATCTGGCTCTGCTCAATAACATTTCTTTTCCCTACACCATTACCCCTATTTCGACTCTCGCATTGGATCACCTCCCTATCCAAATTAATATTGATTGTAATCCCGTTCTCCCTTCCCTTCTTACCCCCTTTGTTTATGATTGGCATTACTATCTCAATAAAATCAATGATGCCCCCTCTCCTTTCGACGAACTCAATTCTGTAGAGGATATAAATTTGGCTGTCACTAACCTTACTAAATTAATTCAAAATTCTCTGGAGGCATCCAAATGTCATCAGGCACAACAAAATTATCAATCTCTCCTTAGAGATATTAAAATCAAAATTAGACAGCGTAATAGCCTCCGACGCACTTGGCAAGCCAACAGGGATCCCAGCGTCCGTGCAGATATGAACCACCTTAATGCTATTTAAAAGAGATATCAAAAATTTTAAAGCCAATAAATGGACTGACTTTATTACCTCCCTGACTCCGACGGATAATTCTATTTGGAATTATTTGAAAAGAGTTAGGAAACCCTTTACCCTTATTCCCCCCCTCCATACGGATGCTGGACACAAATGCCTCGACAATGAAAAAGTGGAGGTGGTTGCTGATCAGTATGAAGGTCAATTTCAACCGCATAGTGATGTCTTTAATGCAGACACTATAGATCGGGTTGACCATGTTACTGGCAGATTTTTGGCCCGTGAGCCTGTCAGATCAATTGAACCGACCAACCCTGAAGAAGTCATTGCGGTGATTAAAAATCTACCCAACAAAAAGACCCCTGGGCATGATGTGATTACTAATGCGGCCATCAAAAATCGCCCTCTTCAGTATGCTGGTTATCTAGCCATTCTGATCAATGCGTGCTTTAATTTTCATTATTTCCGAGATGAATGGAAAAAGGCTGTTATTGTTCCGATTAAGAAACCTGGAGAAGACCCTTCTATGGCTAGGAGTTACAGACCCATTAGCTTGCTTCCTGTCCTTGGTACAGGACACTGAGCATATTTTTCTTACTCGCCTTCAAAATTTTTTACCTGACATACCTGAACAATTTGGCTTCAGGCCCAAACACTCCACTGCACACCAACTGCTTAGGGTGGTTTAATTCATTCATGATGGATTTGACAATTCTGAGTATATTGGCTCTCTTTTTATTGATGTCGCGAAGGCTTTCGACACAGTTTGGCTATCTGGCCTTATTTACAAGCTCTTAAAGCTAAAAGTTCCCACTGCGCATGTGCGCTTGACCCTTAAATACCTTCGTGGCCGAACATTCTGCGTTCGCTATGCCAACATCCTTTCCACTCCTCGTCCAATTAATGCGGGCGTGCCACAAGGCTCCAAATTGGGCCCCTGGCTTTACAAAGCTTATATCTATGACATTCCCACTTCTCCACACACGTTGTTGGCTATTTATGCGGACGATACAACTGTGATGGCTCGTGATAAAAATATTTTTATTATGCACGAGTATCTACAACAACACATACGCAAACTTGAATGCTTCTTCACCAAATGGCGAATTAAAATTAACTCTAATAAATCGCAGGCTGTTATTTTTACTCGTAACCGCTTCACTCCTCCGCCTCTCTTTCTTGATGGCGCCTTCATTACTTTCGGACGGGAGGTAAAATATCTGTGTCTATTCCTGGACAGCACTCTCACTTGGCGCAAGCAAATCGACTATACCGTCCAGAAGTTCTACAAAGCAAAAAAAGACCTCGCCCATCTCCTGTACAGTCATGAGATGAGTATGAGCAATAAGGTACTGTTATACAAAACAGTACTTCGTCCCATTCTTCTTTATTGCGCTCAGATCTGGGGTTCAGCGGCTAAAAACAATCTGCAAAAAATTCAGGTGGTTCAAAACAAGACTCTCCGTGGTATTGTTCACTCTCCTTGGTATCGCAGAAATACTGTTATCCATTGAGACCTTAATATTCCTCCTATTCGTTCTGTTATCAAGCCATAAAGTTTTTTGACAACATTCCTTCTATCCCAAATCCTGCTTTGCATAACATTTCTAATTATGATGTAAATGCTCGTTGGAGACGACCACGAGCAACCCTACGTCTCCCTGAAAACATCGACCCAGGATAATTTTTCCTAGTTTTTTATCTCATTGATAGGATTTTCCTTCCTGAACGTTCACCATCTCCTAATCTTTATTTTGTAAATATTTGTAAATATTTTTATTTCTCTTATACTCTTATCTAATTTTTTTTGTATGGTGCCCTTAAAGGGCCTTTGTTTTTTGGGACCCGGCTGCTCCCTCCCCCCTTGTTTCTGACGTTATGTTTGTCAGACTTTGGCTATGACTTGAATTGTTCCATGTATCATTTCTATACTAGAGGTAAGGAGTTGATTTCTCCAGGCACTCTGACAATTATCTCGTCCAAGTGGTCCAAGTGTAATAAAGGGAAGAATAGTATAGGAATTTTCTGATGTGAATAAGAAATTTTGAAATTTAAAAAAGAGCCAAATTTTTCTCCTGGTTGCGCCTCAACGCGCTACTTGGGCCCAAACATTCCTATACAATAAATGGATATTGAGTGTGCTGTACCTACCCTTAAAGTTTGTACCAAGAATTTAGAATCAACCTGTATATATATGTGTAATATACACACTGGCGTGCAAAATTTAAGGACGAAGGGATTTTCAAGCGATAATTTTCAAGCGAATATTCAACAGGAAGTAATATAATTCGAATAATTACTATTCCTGCATAACAGCTAGTCCATATAACATCTCATTCAGGTCATACATACTCACAAGAGTCACATTTCACCGTAGTTACGTATATTACTTCCTTTTGAATATTCGCGTGAAAATTATCGCTTGAAAATCCCTTGAAAATTGGCATTTTGGGACTCCGTCCTTAAATTTTGCACACCACTGTATATATATATATATATATATATATATATATATATAGAAAGATCAGTCTTGACTCTGTAATCAAAAAGCAACACGTATATATCTTGACTCTGTTTAAGAGCATACACTAGTCACGCGGTAAAAGCCGAACTCTAATGATAAATCTATGGGCGCAATCTTTTCAAATATCTCGCTCAAATTTTAATATTTTTACAGGATTTTTTTTTTTTTTTTTTTTGCATAGAATAGCTGAGGAAGATCCACAACTGGCCTAGTTTTTACTTTTTCAATTTTGGTTTCAGATTTTTTTAAAATTACTTTATATTTCAAAACCGGTTTAAACCGGTTCTGATATTGAAACTAACATAATATAAAAAATATGTAAGGAAAATCGAAAAAATAAAAACTAGGCCGGTTGTAAGTCGTCCTCAGCTATCCAATGTAAAAGAATCATGTAAAAATATTAAAATTTGAGCGAGATATTTGAAAAGATTGCTCCCATAGACTTATCGTTCATTATCGTTCATTAGCGTTCGGCTTTTACCGCGTGACTAATGTATGCTCTTAAGACAGAGAAATTGTGGTATGATGAAATCGTTTAAATAAGCTTAATGATTAACTTCTCATGATGCATGGAATATTAATTCATTTTATTTACTAAACTATTTAATCACTAATGGCTCACCCATTCTGTTGAATCGTGATTTCTTTGAAATTTTGGATAATCATCATTACCACTCTATTACAAATTTTTAAACTTGATACGCTTTTTTTTTTTTTTTTTTTTTTCTTTTTTTATTAATTGCCCATTAACGACACCAAAAAATCATTTTATATGAAAAAATATCATTTTGTTATTGAAATAAACTTTGGAAACTTATGAAAATTGATGCTTTCTTATTAGTCGCATGCTGACGGTACATGCAATATTTTTATGTTTTCATTATTTAATTTTTAAAAGCACAGGTCGATTATCTATTGCTTGCGTTTTATTTTATTTTATAATCATTATATTTTTAGAAAGTTATAATTTCCTTAAGAAATATTATCCGGAACAGCTATTGAACTACTTATGTTGCTTAAGGTTGTTACATATTAATCTTCCGTAATCGAGTCGTACCGTTCCTATTGAAATACTCAAAACCAGAGAAAACGAGGTGTGACGTCTCATTAGTGTTGAATTCACACTGGAAATTTTTGAATATCAATGTTATTTGTTTTATTTGCGAAATATATATCATCTTATAAAGCAATAATAACTATTTAAACTTATTGGTGATAATTCGGAATCCCTAAACAAAGCTTCAGCCAGATGTGCGGCAATGCCACAGTGTTACTATATCTGGCTGATTTTTACTTTCTTCTATCTTTACAAGAAGAAAGTATTGGAGTCATGAAAATTTTCGACTTCCGGTTTTCGACGGATTTATACGTTTTAGAAGGTCCTGAACACGTTTTCACTATTTTTAGAAAATGACTGTCTGTGAGTCTGTCCGTCTGTCTGTCTGTCTGTCTGTCTGTATGTGACAAAAAAATTGTGGGCGCTCTATCTCAAGAACTAATGCTCGAAATTTCATAAAATTTTATATTCAGTTAGACCTTGATATGAATTAGTGCCTATTGGTTTTTGGTGAAAATTGGCCAGCAGGTGGCGCTGCTATACAACGTTTTTCATGATTTCCAAGATTGCTATATCTCAAGAACTAATGCACAGAATTTCACCAAACTTCAGATTCTGTGACCCCTTAATATACATAGACGCTGATTAAGTTTTGGTGAAAATTGGCCAGCAGGTGGCGCTGCTATGCCACGTTTTTCATGCTTTTCATGATAGCTATATCTCAAGACCTAATGCACAGAATTTCACCAAACTTCAGATTCCTCGATACCTTGAGATACATAGACACTGATAAGGTGTTGGTGTGAACTGCCTTATAGGTGGCGCTGCTATGCTACATTTTGCACGATTTTTGAGATAGCTATATCTTAAGAACTAATGCAGAGAACTTCATCAAATTTTAGATTCTGTTACACTAGAATATATAACATAATTAGACGCTGATTACATTTTGGTATTAACCTTGCAACAGGTGGTGCAGCTATGCTGCATTTTGCACGATTTTTCCGTTAGCTATATCTCAACAACCAACGCACAGAATTTCATCAAACTTCAGGTTTTGTCACAAAATGAGATATAACATAATTACACGATGATTACGTTTTGTTATAAATCCTTCAACTGATGGTGCTGCTGTGCTATATTTTACACTGTTTTTTTTTTAACTAGCTATATCTCAAGAACTAATGCACAGAATTTCATCAAACTTCAGATTCTTCTACACCATAACATAATTAGACGCTTTTTTTACGTTTTGGTATAAATTGTCCAAGATATGGTGTTGCTGTGCTACGTTTTGCAAATTTTTTGTTATAACTATATCTCAAGAACTAATGGACGAAATTCCATGAAATTTCAGATACTGTTAGGTCTTGACACAAATAGATGCTTATTAGGTTTTAGTGTAGATTACCCAACATGAAGCACTACTAAGCTCATTTTCTCAGAATATTAATTAAATTTTGCGGTATAGGCTTTTCGGATACCAGAATCTCATTAGGCTAGGTCAAATGTTCGAGGGAACTCGATAGTGGGTAACTTTGAGGTCACCACGTTTTTTTAATATTAAAATGTACTTATGAGATAGAAGAAAGTTTTGGGATTGACACATCCAACTACTTTATTGGGGATTCCAGATTTTCTCTAGTAAGTTTACAGAGTTATTATTATTCTATAAGATGACAGATATTCCGCAAATAAAATAAAATAAAATTGTTATTCAAAATTTCTCAATGTAAATTCCAAGGCTAGTGAGAGGTCGTTCGATTTGGGATGATTCGTCTCATCTGGTGTCCTCTGGCCTTGACTATTTCGATGGAAGCAGTTGTACGTGGTATTTCATAGACTGTATTAGTTAAAAATGAGTAAACTTTAATACATTTTTTAAACAAATTGCATTTGAAAGTAAATCTTTTTCTAATTCAACGGAGGAAAAAATAAAATTTTGCAATGTTTAGAGAAAAAAAAACAAGAAAAATCATGCCTCAAGCATAGATTATGAAGCGTTTTCCAACATATTCAGAATATTGCACCATTTAAAAAATTAAGTATTAAGTCCCATTTCACTATACGGAAATGTATGACGTATTTCGAAACCAAATTTCAGCTGTTCCAATCTACAATCGGAAAATTTATCCGAATTTTTTTTGTAGTCTTTTATATGATATAGAGATTTGTATCTATTAGCAATATGCATTCCAAAATTTAGCTCAAAAAGAGAGAAAGTTCAAAATTACCCTTCAGCAATTTCCTCTAATAAGAAGAATGATATGAGAATACGTTGGTACAGCACTCTATAAAATCTATATATGAAGAGTAATACATGCAAAAAAGTAATTAAATTTAAAAAAGCACATTGAATTCTAAAAAGTGCCTTCCAGCAATTATAACGCAAAGACAGTACTGTACCCGATTTCTTTTGTGTTTTCCTGTAAATTAATAGAAAATGCTAAAATTCAGTGATTTATATCAGTTTAAACACATTTGAAATAGCGCAATGTCATTATGATAATCTCCAAACGATTCTCCAACTCCCATCGTACATACTTCATATGCAATACCAAACATGCTATAGTGACTCTAAATAAGTTTTATCAATTTAATGAAAATCCGAGTATATTTTCAGAAGTCAGAGCGTAGACAGACAGACAAACCGAATGCATAACCACTTTTCAACTTTATTGGAAAATGCTAAAAAATCAACAACATTAAAAAGATTGTTCAAATCAGTACTACCGTCGCGTCAATATGAAGTCAGCGTTACGCAAGGGCAAATTTTTGCTTTATAATATATAGACTAGCAGGAGTGACCGAGCTTAGCTCGGTCAAAATTAATTTGGTGTTCAACTCGATAGTATATTTATTTTATAAGTCTCTCTGTATTATTACTACTATAAAATATGTTATTTATAATACTATTATTTACAAAAACAATAAAAAAACTATGTATGTATGCACATGTTCAAAAATTTTAAATTATTTTGAAATATACTACGAAAGGACATCGATAAAAATAACTTTTTTAGTTCGTGTCTAATTGGCTTAACCATGCAACTCGAATCCTCTTAATGTATAAAAAATTTCTTCATATTCTTAAAGACAATATTCTCTGCCAGATGTAGCCAAATTTGGCGACATTCTTTCATTTGGCGTCAAATGCGTATTTTGGTATTCTTCATTTTAATAGTCAATTTTTCGGCCAAATATCGCCAATATTTTTCCAAATATCGTCAACTTTTTGTCGGTTGCCATATTCTCGTGATCCTGACACAGCCATTTGCTAACTGAAATTTGCATGACCCATCATGACCCACAAATGGCCTTTAGCCCATTAGTTTTTGCGAGCCGAAAAACGCTTGGAAACACAATTTAGATAAAATAAATTGAGCCTTTTCTTTGTATATAATTAGTTTGATCCTGACGCATTATGACCCAAAAAGACCCATTAATAGAATTTTCTTGATCATCTGACCAAATGAAATGATTTTCTCGTATCCGACGCGATAGAATATAAAATTTAGTCAAAATAGCGAGACAAATTGTCTCGATAAAATTAACATGACTCACAATGACACAAAAATGACCCACGAATCGAATTCTCACTAACACGTGACTTAACCCAGAAATCTCATTGTAATCCAAAACGGTAGTATACTAAAGTTTGTCAAAGTCGTTAGAGCCATTTTTTATATGAAATTGGTTTGAGCCAAAATGACTCAAAGTGACCCACTAATCAAAATTTCTCGAACATGTGACCTAGTTCATTTTTTTTCTCCTGCCAAAAAAATTCTGCATGCCAAATTTCTTTAAAATAGATACCCCGTTCTTTAGCTATAGCTTGACCATGACCCATTATTACCCATAATGACCCACAAATAATCCTTGTAATCAAAATCTCTCAAAAATGTGACCGAGCCCATTAATTTTCTCGTGTCTAAAAACTGTTACATACAAAATTTCGTTAAAATCGATCCTGCCGTTCTTTAAATATAAATAGCTTGACCCACACCCTTTATGGCCCAAAATGACCCACTAATCGAAATTTCGCGAGCATGTGACCTAGCCCAATAGTTTTCTCATGTCAAAAATGTTGCATACAAAATTTCGTCAAAATCGATCTACTCGTTCTTTAGATATAGCTTGATCATGACATATTATGACCCATCATGGCCCAGAAATGACTCTTTTAATCGAAATCTCTCGTTCGTGTGACTTAGCCCATTAGCTTTCTCGTATCAAAAAACTGTTACAGGCAAAATTTCGATGAAATTCATACTGCCTTTCTTTAAATATAAATAGCTTGACCCCGATCCTTAATGAACCAATATGACCCATTAAAATTTTTTCTCGAACATGTAACCTAGCTCAATATTTTTCTCGTGCCCGAAAACCATAGAATGCAGTTTTTAGCCAAAATTGCGTGGCAAAATCTCTAGATAAAAATAGCATGACCCACAATGACCCCAAAAATGACTCACTAACCGAATTTTCTCGAACATGTTACCTAAAACAATGGTCATCTTGTAATCCAAAACGATAAAATATAAAATTTGGTCAAAATCGTTAGAGCCTTTTTTAGATAAAAATGGCTTGACTCATAATGACCCAAAAATAACCCACTAATCGAAATTTTCCGAACATGTGACCCAGCTCAATAGTTTTCGCGTGCCAAAAAACGATTGGATACAAAATTTCCTTAAGATCGATCCAGCCGTTCTCTACACTCACCGCAAAAAAAAAAAAAAAAAAAAAAAAAAAAAAAAAAAAAAAAAATCTTGACACTTGCGATTTTAGATGTTTTGTTAAATATCTAAAAATGTACATGAGGAATAACTCCGAAACTCCAGATATATAAACAAAATAGAACAAGTCATATATTTTTGCGAAGATTTTTTTGTGAAATCCCATAGGGGAATGTCAACAAATTGAAAAAAGAACAAAGTTTTTTCTAATAACCCTGTCAAAACTAGTGCAGGAAAAGCGTTCAAACTGCAGAATATATTTAAGTGGCTTATGGTAATAAACTGTGTTCATTTTATATGCTGATAGCATGCATACTCGTAGAGAAATTAAGGTTTTTTATAAAAACGGTCCCAAATTTTGCCATGTTTTTTGCTTATAATTTGCAGTGTTCTTAATAAAAAACAATGTTTTTTTCAGATAATTCGAGAAACAACATTGTACAAAATACCCTGCAATCAAAATTAAAAAATATTAACAATTGTATGAAAAATGAGCAGGTTTACTAAATAAATTTTCACTGTGCATGCGTCAACTCTATAAAAAAATTTCATTTGCATATTGTGTTAGCTAAATGTATCGAGCAACTTTTATTAAAGTTTCAAAATCATTGCTTGAAAATTCTGAAAATTACCGTCGAAAGAATAAGATCGAAATCCGATATTCCCAAAATGAAACAAAAAAATGAGGGACTGTATCCATATTCCATGGATTAGTATCTACACAATATTACACGTACACACATACACATATTTGGATACATCCCCTTATTTTTTTGCTTCATTTTGGGAATATCGAATTTTGATCTTATTCTTCCGATGATAATTTTCAGAATTTTAAAGCCATGATTTTGAAACTTTAACAAAAGTTGCTCTATACATTTAGATAACACAATATGCAAATGAAATTTTTATAGAGTTGACGCATGCGCAGTGAAAATGTATTTCGTAAACTTGCACATCTTTCATACAATTATTAATTTTTTAAATTTTGATTACAAGGTGTTATGAACAACGTTGTTTTTCATATTTTCTGAAAAGAACATTGTTTTTTATTAAGATTTCTGCAAATTATAAGCAAAAAACTTGGCAAAATTTGCGGCCGTTTTTATAAAAACCTTAATTTCTCTACGAGTATGCATGCTATCCGCATAAAAATGAACACAGTTTATTACCATAAGTCACTTAATCATAATCTGCAATTTGAACGCTTTTGCTACATTAGTTTTGACAGGGTTAATCAAAAGATCTTCGTTCTTTTTCAGTTTGTTGACTGCCCCCTATCAGATTTCAGAAAAAAATCTTCGCAAAAAATATATGATTTTTACTATTTTGTTCATATATCTGAAGTTTCGGAGTTATTTCTCGTGTATATTTTTAGATATTTAACAAAATGTCTAAAATTGCAGGCGTCAAGATTTTTTTTGCGGTGACTGTAGATATAAATAGCTTGATCCTGAATCATTGCGACCCAAAATGACCCAATATCCGAATTTTCTCGAAGTGACCTAGCCCAATTTTCTTCTCGTGCCCAAAAAATGGTAAAATCCAAATTTTTGCGAAAATCGTTAGACCCGTTTTTGAGATAAAATTTACACACACACAGACACAATTTTTGCTCTCATTATAGTATAAGATAGATTAAAATGAACATATTATATTTAGAAATCACGTCAAAAATTTCTCTCTAGAACTAAAATTTCTTATCAAGAAAAGAATTTTACTTATACTACAATTGTATTCATCGTATAGAATAATCTCTCTGGGAGAGAAATTACTTTAGAATGAAAACAGACAGGAGAAAAATATAAAAAGAGCTTGTAAATTAACTCATTTCGTTCATCGATTTTCGTTATCAGTTAAAAAAGTCTTCTTTAAGCTAGGAAAAGTTGTTAAGTTATTTTACTTGTTATTTATATTTAATAAGTAGAAAAGCTGCTAATACATTATTAAATTTTCAAACTTAATTTTATTAACAAGAGAAAAATCTTTTCATGATTAAATTTAAATTATATAATTCAGTTACTTGGCATTTCATATGATAATACATTTTGTTAATCACAAATAGGTAAGAGAAATAGGAAATTTGACAAGAATAGAAAATTACAAGATAAGGACGAAAATTCTCCTGTCAGACATAGATTATGAAATACTTCCCAACAATATCAGAATATTTTGCAGAAATTCTTTTTATACAAGCCAATAATGTGCCTCAATAAAAAAATTAAAAACCTACAAAGCAGTTTGGAGGAATCGGAACAAGAACAATCACTGTCTATATCTGATAATGTGCAAAATCTTTTGTATATTTATATGATGTATAGAGTTTTATACATATTTATAGAAATATTAATTTCTTTACAAAGAAACCCACGTATATCTCTTTGATTACTTGTTATTATATCTATTACAGTAGAAGCCCGAAATAACGCGGTCCGATATACCCCGAATTCAGATTTAACGCGGAAAAAAGTATGTCATCCAAAATAACAATAATGATAATAATTTTAAGATAAATTTTGCGTTTAAAATTCCAGTGAAAGTCAATAAAGGATTTGCAGATACGGTTAGTGCTATGCATCTCGATATCGCTGTTCACGTTTTAAAAGACTAGTTAAAAATTGACAACAGTGAACCTATTTCAGAAGTAATAAAAGATCAGAATATTACATATACTGCAACGCAAAAAATTGTAAAGAGCAAGATGATGATGAAATTTAAAATGGTGTGTTAATGAAAGACGACGCTACACATGTTAGTGAAGTCATTTCATACTTAATTTACTACTTAATTTCATACTTTGTGATAAATTTAGCTATATTTCCCAAAGCGGGTAAAAGTTTTCATCATTTTGTACCATATTTGACACCATTCCGATATACCGCGGTTACGTTATAACGGGGGTGTGAAACATGTTTCCCAACAACCACGTTATATCGGGCTTCTATTGTATTTACAACTGCCAATGATTGCCAAAAACTGTCATCACCTCATCTTTCCAGAATTATTAAAGAAACTTCACTTCCTGGTAGCATCTAAAAAAATATCTGCATAAGCAATCATCTGTCTATGCAGAAAACTTTAGGAACAGTGTTTTTCTGGCTATAAATATATTTTATTAAGAACTTAATTTCCGAAACATTGATGTCAATTTAATTTGTTTCATTTTTTTCGGTTTTTCTTGGATTTTATACTAGTGAAGAATATCAATTTCGGTAATATAGCTTCTCTAAAACAAATATTATTTTTCAAGACACATTTATACATTTTACAAGTGACTTCTTTACTTCTGCCTGCTTGTTCCTCTGAGATGTTACGAGTCCACACTACTTACAAGGAAGGTCTCCATACGGGCATACTCATAAAAATCTGAAAAAATTGCAGAATGTTCTTTTCATATAGTTATATATGTTTATAAAAAAAATTCGGCGGAACCTCCTTATAACGTCCGTAAAAAAATAATAAAAATTTCGTTTATTTGGCGATTTATCTCCGGTTGGCGAAAAAACGAAATTTTGAAAAATACGCTTTTACGCTTCGAATACTTTTTAAAGAAAAAACTTTCTATGTTCAATTTATTTAAATAAGTTTAGTTTAAGTAATTTTAGTTTTGCATTTTTACTTTACTTTAAGTGTAATTTTGTCATATACGTTTATATGTACTTATAACAAAATGAAATTAACATATTTTATCATTTAAAACACAATTTAAATTTATTAAAATTGTTCCAAATTGAAAAATACACTGTTAAAAAACTGCTGCATTTTGTTGCAAAGCACTCCCTTGTCTGTATAGAAAACGGTTACTTGGCCATGAAATGGAGCTTTCTCATTGGTTGGAATAGAGATATTATATACAAGCGGTGGAGTGCGTTGCAACAAAATGCAGCAGATTTTTAACAGTGTATGACAAGGTCAATTGACCGTGCTATGGAGCATTCTCATTGTTTAGAAGAGAGACATTCTATAAAAGTAGTGGAGTGACGTTGCAGTAAATGCTGCAGATTTTTAACAGTGAAGTCAATTAAAATCAATTTTCAGATTCGTTAAAATCGTCTGCTTTTGGCGAGGAAATGCACTGCTCGCCAAATCCCGCGTCGCTTTCAGCTTTTCACGCCAATTATTCCAAACTATTTTATTTTTTTACATATCTAATAATGTAATTCCGCCGCTAATTTTCACTGATTCTTTATTACCTACATGAGTAGTTTAATTCGTATTTTTTTCAAAAAATTCCGAGTATGCCCCCAATGGAGACCTTCCTTGTTAGTGAGAAAGACTCGGATGATAATTTTAAGTCTATGGGGTCGTTCTTTTCAAATATCTCGCTGAAATTTTAACATTTTTACATGATTTTTTTTGCATAGGACCGTTGAGGATGATCTACAACCGGGTTAGTTTTTACTTTTTCGATTTTAGTTATATATTTTTTATATTATGATAGTTTCAATTTCAGAACTGGTTCAAACCGGTTTCAAAAGTTAAAGTAACTTAAAAAAAATCTGAAATCAAAATCGAAAAAGTAAAAATTAGTCCGGTTATAGATCGTCCTCAGCTATCCTATGAAAAAAAAATCATGTAAAAATATTAAAATTTGAGCGAGATATTTGAAAAGAATTCCCCTGTGACTTAACATTTTCACCCGGGGCTTTTTCACTGAGTTAGTACTCAGGGCTCGCAACGTTCCTAAAATTTTCACACGTTGCAACCAGTATTTTAAATCAAAAATCTTCATTGACGGTCCTTTGAACATCTACAATAGAATTATACAATGAATATTACCTTTTAAAATTTGTGGCAGGAAAGTACAAAAATTTTAGGAACAGTGCGAACCCTAAGTACTGGTTCTTAACAGCATTATCAGTTGCTCTTAGCATAGTGTCCGCGATATCGTTATCCTTTAATCCATCGATTTCGATGGCGAATATTTCAATTCGTAAACATTTGCTATTTTTTTCCCTCTGACAATTTGTAATTTTTTTTCTTTTTTAAGTGGCGGTGGGTGACTTTGATAATGTTCAAGTTTACACTGTATAGTAAACTATTTAGTCAAAAAATAGGTATTATAGTTAAAAGTACACTTTCAAGAAATCTCGTACTTTGTGATTAATGAAAATATACAGGGTGTCCAGCAAATAACGCCCTGATTTCAAAATCAAATTTCTCAAAAACAAAGATCGATAGTAATGTGTGGTAAACGGTTTTTTTCATTGGGTAAACTGTAAAAATCTTATACAGAAATTTCAAACAGTGAATATTTTGAAAAAATTGCGTTCTGATTGCAGAGAATGCTTTGATTTGACATTTTTCTTGCTTTAGATTACCTGCAGAGAAATAATTTTTCAGCTTACAGTGAAATATTTTAAAGATTTTTCGAAGTAATTTTTTAGAATTTCGAAATTTCAAAAATTTAATTAAAAAAAAACTATGAAATATGGCACTTTAAGCCAAAAAACACATTATCTGGCAGCAATCTAAAGCAAGAAAAATGTCAAATCAAAGCATTCTTTGCAACCAGAACACAATCTTTTCAAAATATTTACCGTTCGAAACTTTTGTACAAGATTTTTACAGCTTACCTGATAAACAAACCGTTTACTGCATAATTCTATTGATCTTTGTTTTTGAGAAATTTAATTTTGAAATCAGGGTGTTATTTGCTAGACACACTATATATTTTTTGATAAAGTTGTATCTGCAGAGTTTGTGTACGAATGCATTAAAAAAGTAATGCATTAAAATTTTTAGATGGAATTTAAGATTTTGTCAATCAATGATCATTTAATTAAGTATTCTAACATATTTTTAAAACACACATGCTTCACTCTATCAGGGACACAAACATCATGCTGTTGAAAAAGAAAAAAGGTACAGGAAATATAACAATTCACAATTCATTGTACTTTCAGTATTAAGCATTACTTATGTACGATAAGTAAAATTACATGTATGTAGATGCACACTTATGCACTTACACTAGTGCTAAATTGTCACCATGAGTTAGTGATACTCTGCAAGTTATCAGATTTGGTGACCAAATAAAAGTGCCCAAACAAAGTATTTTAAAAGCCAAAATTTCCGGTCGAAACTTTGTATTACATCAAAGTATTTTTCTTATTATAGCTAACGTTAATTAAATCTCCGTCATGTTTAGCGATAGTTCCTTCCGAAAGAATCCTGTGGCGGTCCCGACCAGAGCTGATGTGGTAGCCAGTAATGGCTGCGGACACCTACCGAGAACGTCTAATTATCATTTTGGAGGCATAAAAAAGTAAAGGGGAACAGATGTCATATCTTTCCGCGAGCCCCCATCTTGTTTCCCTATTATTTCTCACAAATTATTATTATTATTTTATTTTGCAATTATTTTTTAAAGAAACATAAAATATTTTTAAAGCTTATGCACACTAAAAAATTGTTTTCACTTTATTTGAATATTTAAAAAATTAAATAAATAAGTAAATAAATAAGTAAATCAAACGATTTTTACGATTAAAAATTTGATCTTTCAATCTTTGAATTTCCAAAGTAGATTGTCTTGTTTAATTTATTATCACTTTCTGAAATGTATGATTCAATCATAACATAGTCATTTCAGTTGCATTTTGCAGCTTAAGGTTAAATAATAATGCATGAGAAATAAAAGAGAAACTAAATGGCGGCTAGCGAGAAGATACGACATCTAAGCCAATAAATGTAAGAATTTGAAATTTTCAACTAATAAAAAGAAACTTAATTTGGTATACATTTTTTAACTTAAGTTTACTAATTACTAACAGTTAGAGACTTGCTCTTTTATTTTAGAACTTGCCATCAAATGGCAGCATCACACATTTTTTTTTTCTTTTTTTGGTTTACTGGATCAGATACAGAACAGTTATAGTTGCTTCATGACTCTGAGAGCTTAGTTAGCATCAAAAGCTGTAATAAATTAAAAATCTAAAATAATTCCAAAAAAAATATTATTATTCATTAAAAAACTGCAACTAATGTATACTTCAAGTATTTTTTCATTATTTTGCTGTTTGTAAATAGTTTCAAGAATGTCCCTTTCTTTTTTGTATTGCGAAGTGTTTGAAGTATAATGTGCAACGTATTATTCTACTCTATTCTCTTCTAATAAATGATTTTTGTTTATCCTATGAAGAATATATTCCAACTGAATACATCAAAACAGAAAGATAAAGCTTTTTTTTTTATTATTTAGGAACTACTAATCCATGCCCTCACATGGAATAACATTCCAACACTAACTTTATAAAGGTTTAAAAGTTTCTTCAAAGGCCAATTTTATGGTTAAATATTTCTTGAAACTCCCATTAACAATAAACGCAATTACTGTAAACAACTCAGAAGTAAACAGCAGAATTAGCAAAGGTTTCTTTCATAAAAATACACATGTGTTTTAATGAAAATACATTTAGAAGAATTTCATAGAATAAAGTCGTTGTATCTCAATAAAGGTATACGAGATGTGAAGATAACTCTTTTAGATCCAACAGGAGCAGAAATAAAAGAGAATTTCAAAGCGAAACGAAACAACTTGTGCTCTTCAGAGTCTATTATTTGGAAGAATTAGAAGTAAGCATGAAGTAATTCTGAGAAACTTTTGGAAAATCAAAAAACAAAGAAACATAAAGGAACTAAAGATTTTGTATTAAGTAAAGCGATAACCCGGATGATTGCTAAAAAACATGTTTTAGAAAATGAATAGTTTCATATAGACCGGATGGCGTCGGCTCAAACCATCATCTTTTCCAGTTGACGGTAGATATTCTAAGATTGCGTAAAACTTGATTTGCATATGAAAATGCAACTGGTCTATCAAGCCACATCTTGGTGGGAAACAGCTGTAGCCCGATTTTAGAGGTTGATTAAATTTACTATTGTTTTTTTCGGTTTCTAGTCCACCGTATTTTCATATATTTGAGTGCAGCAAAATACAATGGTAAACCTACCGGTGAGCAACTCAAGCAGGGTCTACAGGTGACTTCCACCAAGATATGACGTGGCAGACCAGTTGCATTTAATTATGCTACTAGAGTTTGGTCTGATCATGAAATTTCAACCGTGAACTCAATAAGATGTTGGTCTATGGAGCACGTATTTCTATATTCTTTTTGAAACGCTTCAATAAAATATCCAAATAAACTTATAATTAGAAGGATTATCATTTATTTCCATATTTTCCGATAGAAAAGTACAATTTAAAATCTCAACACATATGAAAATAAGAAAATCAGTAAAATGCAGCAATATATTTCGATGTATACACGTACGTTAGTTGCTCTTGCTTCAATTTTCACATATACATGCATGCACTCAAAAATGTGCATAAAATCGTCAAATTGTCGCCAAAGACGAGGCCGATTTAACACTAACATTTTGATTAAAAAAATAATAATCACGCCATTACACTCCACTACTTTATTTTGTCAACAGCTAACGTTAATTGAATTCCCTTCATACTTAATCAAATATCAACTGTGTTAAATTGATGCAAGAGCTTAAATAAAATTATCATGTTTCAATTTTAAACTATCCACAAAATTAAAAGAACGAGAACATTTTAAGCAATATAATATAACGTAATTTCGAACAAAATTCATCAATTAAATTTTGTTTTAAATAATTGGTCAAATGCGAGTAGTACTCTCTCTCAGAGGGTTCAATAATATATGATAACACAAATAAATATGCGAATTACTAAAAGTGCACAGCATGTCATTAGTATAAGAGTCATAAGAGTGAATAGAATGTCATAAGAGTTGTTATCTAGATTTTAAAAGCCGATGACACATAGAATACGCTTTCTATATCTGTATACATGTCGAAATCGCCCCTGTCTTTAAGGATTAATATCTCAGTTAATTACCGACAACTTTTTTCAAAAATCATTATCAACAATCTTTTTATACTTTTGCGACGATAGGTACCTCTAGCGCTCCCCAGTTTTTCTGCTCCGTAGGGGACACCGGAGCAAGTTAGACCAGTTTTTTTTAGGTTATTTTTTTCAGTACCTAAATTTTGTTTATTTTCAGATGTATTTTTGTATTTTTGTACAACACCTAGTACATTTAACTAGTGAGGAAAACGCTTATTTTTAAATAATATGAAATTTTAAGAACTTTATGAATTTAGTTAAGGTGTGATCAGTGGCGCCAACTTATATGGGCTCTTGGGGCCGAGCCCACCCAATAATTTTGAATCATAGTGTACCCAATTCTCATTGTTCTATTACGTTATTTATTTCCTTATTATTTAATTATTCATTTTTCTCCCTAAAACAAACTTTATTTTTCTAAAGACCATGAGTTTTATTTCTCCGACTGACACCCACAAATCTCAGATGACTAAAATGTTTTTGCTGCATGCTTAACTTTTTGCTAATTCAATTTATACACATGTTCATGATATGATGATATTGCAATAAATATTAGTATTTTTATAAGAAAAAGCACATAAGAATATTATTTAATAAAATTTAAAATTTAAAATTTATTAAAACACGATAGCTTGACTTAAAATTCTCATGTTTCAACAATTGTCTAAGATTCAAAGAAAAACAAATTAATCGTACCATTTTACCAAAATATTTTTGAACCCACCCAATATTTTTGAGCCAACCCAATATTTTTCAAAAGTTGGTGCCACTGGGTGTGATGTCATGAGGGCCAACCAACCCCGTGCATGGGGTAGGTTGGCCCGCTGAGTGGGGCACGTCGGCCTGTCTATTTTCTTTATATAATTGCGTACTATTTTAACTGAAAACAAGTTGGAAATTGCACGTGAACGTAGCAAATGAAGGTGCGTTCGTACGATAACGAAGTTTTAAAAATATTCAGATCTTGTTGATATAGTAGAGCGTACTTCGAATACAGTATAGTAGTCGAAATCTTTGTGTTTCTGTAAATATGCAGAAAGTAATTTTTATTACACCTCAGAAACGTATATCTTATTCATAAAATGTGAAATAGTTGAATATAATTAAAACACGCACCAAACAATGTTTCCCCGTATAGCATTATGTAATGGAATACTTTTGTGTGGCCCTGTAATTTAATAATAAAATTCTTTGCATCACAGATTGTACAGAATGCATATTTTAGTATATATTTCATGGATTCATGCCAATTCTATTATGTTCGAATGAGTGTAACATCATAAAAATGCATTTGAATCTTTTTTCCCATTGACCGTAATGTAATGGAATACCTTTGATTGTCCCTGTAAATGATCTATGCATCCGACTTTCATAACATTTGAAATGACTCGATAAAATTATGTAATAATCATATGTTTTAAATTTCAAACGATTAAAATGCATTTGAATTTTTTTTTCCCACTGAGCGTAATGTAACGGAATCCTTTTGATTGTCCCTGTAATTGATCTATGCATCCGATTTTCATAACATTTGAAATGACTCGACAAAATTACGCAATAATTATATGTTTTAAATTTCAAACGATTAAAATGCATTTGAAACATTTTTCCCCATTGACCGTAATGTAACAGAATCCTTTTGATTTTCCCTGTAATTGATCTATCTATCCGATTTTCATAAAATTTGAAATGACTCGACAAAATTATGTTATAATTATGTATTTTAAATTTCAAACGATTCGGTTGGGTAGTTTTTGCGTTGTTATATGCGGACGGACAGACAGACAGACAGACAGACAGACGGACAGACAGACAGACAAACGGACTGAGCGACAACAATAGGTGCTACGTATTTACATAATTACGAACGCACCTAAAAAGGGAGGAAACAATAGCTACAGATAAATACGTTTTGAAGACCAGTTTGAGGCTGTTCAAATATTACTTAAGCACCTAAGGGGGGGGGAGTGGAGGGGGGTTAACGGTTTGCTTTTTTTTGCTGATAAGGGGTACGGGGGAAGTTTGAATGATGCTTACGTAAAACATTTTCAAAATCTCAACTTTTTTAAAAAAATTAAAAATTTCAAATTGAAAAAAAGAAATTGCAAATGAATTGAACTTGAAGTTCTGAAGTCAGCTATTTTGACCGCACAAGGAAAACATAAACGATCTCTTTTATGTAGAAGTGACTGTGCATGTTTGATGCATTCAAATGTTTAATGTTCAAATTTAAATTTTGGAAATGTCTAAGTTTTTCTAAAATTGTGATTTAAGAAATTTTGTTAAATAGAATTATAAGAAAATTGAACAAATATTTTTTTATTATTATTTTAAGTCGAGTAGCTTTTTTTATTTTAATTAAGTTCTAATTTTTTTAATTAAATTATTACTGTCAAAAAAGTGTGGGGAGAATTGTAATTTGCTTATGTAATTATTAAGGGGGGTTCGCGATTTGCTGATTTTTGCTGACAAGGGGGAAGGAGGTCAAAAATTGCCAAAAACATGCTTACGTAATATTTGAACAGAATGAACCTTATAAGGTAAAAAAAAATATTGACACCGAATAACTGATCATAAATATAACAATGATGCAACACTTAAGAAAATAAAAATGATGTGTGAGACTTCAGAATTAAGCACATTCAAAAGTAGGCCTACAAACTTAAAAGTTTAGCCTTGTAGCCTGGTCTTTTTTTAACGTATTTATAACTGACATAATATTTTATTTTTATATTTTATTATTTATATTGTATCTATTTATTGTATCAACCATCCGCCATTAACTATAGATTGCCTGTAGCTAATTGCATGTAATAATACTATAAATTCTATACCTAAAAAAATAAAGTAAAATACAATCGAGTCTCTCTATAACGAAACTCCATCCAACGAATTTCTCTATTTAACGAATTTTTTATAGGAACGGTTAATTTTTTCATTAAAAATATTCGCCATATAGCGAAATATATATCTCAATTTAACGAATTTTTAGTCATAAGTTCAGAAAACACTTCAAATTATTTGTAGAATATTTTTTTTCGTTGATTTCTGGTTTATATTTCATAGCTACATTCCTCTACCTTATTCCTCATGTCCAAAAAAAGGCATTCAACCCCCCCCCTCTCAAGAAAAACATCTTTTTGCATGGTTACACTTGACTTTGTTTTAGCCAAGATGATCATGCGTCCTTGGAAAAGATTGAAACATTTTCTTGCTAGTGGGGCGATTTGCAACAATCACAAAGCAACCTAAAAGGTAAAACTATTCCATTATTCTCTATAACATGGTGTTTGTTTCTTGGTTAGGATAGTAAGGCAGGAATAATGGGGAATCGCAGAAAAAGTCGTTTTTCCGCAGGTTTTCATCTCCCTAAATTAACTCTCATTACTTTTAGAGTTTAGAGAGGTTGTTTGTTGTTTGTGACGACTCGGGGCATTTTTTGTTGTGAGAGATCATTTGAATGAAGAATTGTTACTAAATATCATCTTTGCTGGTGTTATCTTCTACTGCATTTGCATAAAATCGTTTCTAGTTTAAACACAAAAATAATCAATAAGACACAAGGGAAAAAAAAGAAGTGGCGAAGGTGTTTGAGATTCTGAAAAAAATTTCGTTAAGTATTTCAAAAACTTAATTAAACACCTCAGAAACAATTCTGTTTCAAAATTGAAACATGAAATGAAAACTTTTTGCCACTCTCTATTCAACAAATTTTTCTATATAACGAATTTTTTGTCTGAACGATGGATTTCGTTACATAGAGACTCGACTAAATCTAGTAGGCCTAATATTTTGATGGTAAACGATCGAACTCGTGACCTCTAGTTAATATCATAGCGTCAACGGCTATAACTCTGGTGTTGTTTCTTCATAGTAAGGCTTATGGCACCTTCATACGAGAATTAATAATTTGTAATTTTCAGTTGGCCTACTTGCTTATTAGGTTACAAACCGCTTAAGAAAAATTTTGTGCTAACAACATAACAATAATTATTTTCCAATAAAACACCAGTGCCTCAACGTAAGTGGGCCAACTTGCTCCCTTGCCATGTTAGAAATACTTTTGCTATTCTACACATATCTTAACAACATTTAATATTTATTGTTATATCAAAAGAATCGTTATAAATTGAACTTTCAAAATATTACTCACCTTTGTTCTTGTGAAGTATCTCTTGAGAGCATTAAAACTTTCTGCACACTAACGGAAATTTACTTCGTGATCGACGAAAGCGAAAAATCAACGTTGTTCATAGTTTACTTTTGTTAAGAGAACTGAAACTCGTGGAAGGGTAGGGGACCAGATTTTCTAACATGTTTCTGTACTTGTGGCGACATCTGGTGTCTGGTTTGAGAATTAAATCAAATTGGCCAACTTACCCCTATGGCCAACGTGCTCCGGTCTGCCCTAAATAAAAATTTGTTTGCGACGAAAAAACTGTGATTTTCTCAAAAAGTATTTGATCTAAAGTAATCGCTATAGTTTTTTTGCAAGTTTTAAATTAATTTCTAATATCCCTAATTTTTTCACAGTTATAGTTTTAGTAAATTTGGAAATAGATGGGGGATCATATTTTTTCATTACATTTTCGATTATATCTCTAAAAATACATAATATTTGAAATTACAGGAATTGCATTTTTGAGTTGGGCGTTGCGAAAGCTTTCATACGATATATATAAAAAAAGATTTTTTTTCAAGTAACTTAATTAGATTCTCTACATTAATCCTAAATATATTTGTGATAGCCTAATAGTCTGCAAATATATGGGTAAACAGCCTTTATTATTTTAGCCAATTTGAGCTTTCTATCTTCCATAGTTTATGAGTAAATGGCTGTGACATTCAAGCACATGATTGATCTTATAGTGGTTCCGTTTTACTTCTTAATTCGTAACTGAAGACGGGAGTCATAATGACTCCGCTTTGTTCTTTGGCTTTGATCAAGACATGGTTTTCGTCCTTAAGAGGTCCGGGACACAAAAATCTTCAAATCTTCTCATCGTCTTTTTATGCTTAAAATGATGTTTAAGTCATATTTCTATCTTAATTAGAAAAGGAAATATTAATTTTTTCGTTTTGGTTTGTTTTCAAAATTTGGCTTTCAATCGATGGTTATCATGAAATGACTTTTTGTGAAAATGCGTTTTTATTTAAGGTGGGTTTTTTTCGCAATTTCTCGGATTTAATTTGCTATAACTCAAGAACTGTTAAAGATAAATGCTTCAAACTTGGAACATGTCCTTTTTGATTGTTTTACTTAAATTTTAATTTAGCAAATTGAAAAAAATTATTTATTTTTAAAAATATGATTTTTGAAAATAAAAGTTACATCTTTTTTTTTTTTTTTTCAAATTTCAATTTAAATGCTTTTAATTTAAAAAATGAATATTTTTAAAAATCCTGAAGCAAAATTAGAGTTTAGAGATTTCTGTTTATTTAAATATAAAGAAGAAAAAAAACCCTCTACAAATAGCATTTTGAGTTATAATGATTTTAAGTCACCCAAATTTTTTAATAAGTTTTAAATTATTTCTTTAACTATTTGGTAGAATTGTTGTTCTAAGTAGAGAATTGCGAAATCTAAAGTATATCTGAAACTTTTTATTGGTTGAATTCCGAAACTTATTTTATTTTATTCGTTTTCTGATTGGTCCATGCTTAATGTCTAGAAATTAAATACTTCTGTTTTTTATTTTATTCGTTTTCTCATTGGTCCACGTTTAATATCCAAAAATGGAATACTTGTGTTGCCATGATGACAAAAAGAAATTAAAAAACTACAAAAAAATTAATAACTCAAAAACAAATTTAGATACAGGTTTCAAACAAGTTGCATTTAAAAGTAAATTTTTTTCTTTTTACGACGGTGTAAAAATTGAAAATGTGCAATGTTTAGTTTTAAACTTTGCAGTATTGAAAATTTTTGTCTCTAAAAGTCCAAGCCATATTAATATAATTCTGTTATTATAATAAACTATGTTTTGATCATCCTAAAAACGATGTTATTATTGTTTTTTTTTTTTTTTTTTTTTTTTTTTAATATAGAAACCACTTATAAGTCTTTAAAATTACAGTCTTTGAAAATATTATTTCCAAATAGTCGTTGTAATTTATTAAATTACAATTTCTTAGTTATTTTTTTAATTATAAAAAGTTTTATCATTTGATTTTGTTTACAAATAATATGGTTAACTGTCACAAAAAATTTCAAAATTCTAACTTAATAAATAAAAATCATTTTTAAAGTGTTTCGGACACCCCCTCTCACCCCTTAATTATAATCATCTCTTCAGTACCGCCAAGTAGTTGTTTTATCATTACATGCTTTCCAGACTATACTGCGTTTCTAAAATAAATTCCACTGCTGTTTAGAAAAAACAAAATAATTTCTAAATAGTTATAAAAATTAAAACACACGCTTTTATATCAGGTTTAGATTAAATTTAGATTTAGATTTAGATTAAACATTTTAATCTAAAGATTAGATTTATCTAAAAAGATTAAAATAAGTGTGCAAGGTTTCAATTTAATCGGATGTCTTAAAGTGTGTGAAAATAACATACAAAGATTCCGTTACATATACATACACACTGGTGAAGCTAATAAAAGCGTGTTAAAAAGAAAAGAAAAGTAATATAGAAGTCACATTGTTTGAACTGTTATTAACAATGAATGTAATAATTCACTTAAATGAAATAAATTAAAAATCTTTTTTATGACAATATATTTGGAACAAACTTTATGATGAAATGCATCATTTATGAATAAAGTAATGAAATACATGGATTTAATTTCCTTCAGTTGCAATGAAAGCAGAAATAGCAAGGGAAATGCAATGCGAGACGAAATAATAAGTTCCCCCTCTTGTCTATTAATTAGAGTAATTAGAAATTAAACACGACGCCGGCTTTGAGAAACTTTTAGAAGATTACAACAAGGAAATATAAAGGCATAAAAGATTTCTAGTGCAATGAATGAATAATGGCTTTGATTATAAAAAGAAAATTCGAAGAAACAAAAAATTAGTTCTGCAACATTAATATTTTTTTTCTGTATTCATTACAAATTACTTTTCTCAAATACTGAAAAAAAAATTATAAACGAAAAGGTTATTATTTATTTACGAATTTCTGCAAAAAAAAATAATCATACAAAATCATTACCAAATAGTCAAAATGCATTTAAAATTTACAAAAATTATATGTAGTATTCATTTATTTTTACATCTGAAGGTATAAGAGAGAGAAAAATACAATAAAAATGCACTTTTTAATGAAATTTGTTTGAAATCTCTATCACAATGTTTTTAAATTATTATTTTTTTTAAAGATTTTATTACTTTTTTGTCATCGTGGCAACAGAAGTATTCAGTTTTTGAACATTAAACTTGGACCAATCAGAAAACGAATAAAATACAAAACAGAAATATTCCATTTTTAGACATTAAACTTAGACCTATCAGAAAAAAGAATAAAATTAAATAAGTTGCGGGATTCAACCAATTAAAAGATTCAGATATCCTATAGATTTCCCAGTTTTCTATTGAGAACAACAGCTATTTTTTCAAAATAGTTTAAAAACAATTGTAATTTAAAAATTACAAAGACTATTTGGAAAACGATATTTTTAAAGACTCAAATTTTAAAGAATTATAAATAAATTCTATGTTTAAATTAATAATTCGATAAAAGTTTTTTATATACATTTCATCAGAACGAATTTTCAGAGTCCGAAAAAAATAGTTTCAGTTAATCAAGGTTACTGATATTAAATAGGCTTTATCCTATTCTTACTTACTAAGTACATACAAAATTTTAAGTCTCTATCTCCATTTGTTCGTGAGATATAGCGTTTACAGACAGACAGACGGACGGCACTTTTTTTTTTCTAAAAATATGTTTTTCGGAATCTCCAGTATCTGAAACGTATAAATCCGTCAAAATTTTTTTCAAGAGTCCGAAAAAAATTGTTCCGCATAATCGAGGTTAGTGGTATTAAATAGGCTTCGTGCTATTCTTACTTATTAAGTAAATACAAAACTTTAAGTCTCTATCTCCATTTGTTCGTGAGATAGAGCGTTTATAAACAGACAAACGGACGGGATTTTTTTTTTTTTTTTTAATATGTTTTTCGGAATCTCCAGTATCTAAAATGTGTAAATCCGTCAAAAAATTTTTTTCGAGAGTCCGAAAAAAATAGTTCCGGATAATCGAGGTGACTGATATTAAATAGGCTTCTTCCTATTCTTACTTACTAAGTACATACAAAATTTTAAGTCTCTATCTCCATTTGTTCGTGAGATAGAGCATTTACAGACAGACAGACGGCAATTTTTTTTTCTAAAAATACGTTTTTCGGAATCTCCAGTATCTAAAATGTGTAAATCCGTCAAAATTTTTTTCGAGAGTCCGAAAAATATAGTTTCGGATAATCGAGGTTACTGACATTAAATAGGCTTCTTCCTATTCTTACTTACTAAGTACATACAAAATTTTAAGTCTCTATCTCCATTTGTTCGTGAGATAGAGCGTTTACAGACAGACAGACGGATGGCAATGTTATGGAATATTAATGAAAATTCAAATAAAAAAAACAAAAAAAATTCACTTAATGACATTTTAAACATGTGAATTATATTTAATGTGATTGAATGTGATATTCACGATCACCCATTATTGGCATTTAATCTTATAGTTTGGCGATAATTTTTTGGTCGACGGGATAACCTAGTAGTACCGAAAAAACCGTTAATTTTTTGGAATATCATTAATAGGGGAACTAATGATCCATGTCTGCCGGAAATGAAATGGTGCATAAGCCAAAAATTAATACCACTAATGGCTTACTTGTTGGGTTATCATTGTGTTTTCCTACTCCTTGTTTTCCATATTCGCATACCTTTGATTGTATGGCAAACACAATGATAAACCTACGAGTAAACCACTAATAGAATTAATTTTGGGGTTGTGCACCACTTCACTTATGGCTGGATCATAAGATTCCCTTATAAATACTCTTCCATAAAATAAAAAGGTTTTTCTTGTACACAATAATGTATTTTTTTTTTTTTTTTTGAGTTGTCGGCAACTCTCCATTTTCTAACATTGAAATCCCTAGTAAATTATTTATTGTTTGTCATAAAAATACGCTTATACACGAAACTGCAATTGAAGCTTAGCCAAAACATGCTGAAAATTAAACCGAGCGAGAAAATATTCATTTGATGTCGTCATAGACCAGGTGGTGGTGACTGCTCAGATCATTATCTCATCAAGTTGGCGGCTGAAAATCCAGGATTAGACAAAACTCTATTAGCATACTAAAATACAATTGGTCTTCTAAAAAGGAAGGTCTCCATACTGGACATACTCAGATTATTTTGAAAAAAAAAACTTATTAAACTACTAATGTATGTAATATAGGATCAGTCGAGTTTAGCGGCGGAATTACAGTAGAAAGTCTGTAAAAAAATAAAATACTTTCGAGTTTTTTTTGCGAGGAAAGACGAAAACGTCATGCGATTATGCGACCAGCACTTTTCCTAGCCAAAAGCAAACGATTTTAATATAACTGAAAATTGTTTATTAATGGATTTTTAGAATGCATGTAACGATATTAATGAATTTAAACTTAAACAATGACAGAGTTTACGTCATACATATATATTTTATTGCATATTTATGTTGCTTGTTGCAGCAGTTAGTATTCAATTTTATCAGTTAAAAATTTTTTCATATGTAAAAAAAAAATATTTTTATAATATTTAAACGTATTCCAAAATAAAGTTCAGATGAAGAACGTTGCAGTAAATGCATTTCAAAAGCGGAGAAGTTGTTTTCATAGCAACAAAAGTGAATCGACAGTGTTCAACAGGAATAAATTTTGCGATTGAAACAATTTTTATTTAATCTAAATTTTGCTTAAATTCATAAAACTGCATAGTTAACTTTCATTATAAGTATGTACAGGGTGGTCATAAAAAAACTTTGCCGATATACGAAGCTCTAGCGGCCATTCCGCTCAACCGATCGAAATGAAATTTCAGATATAGATATTCAGAGCTATGAGCTCGAGATTCTGTGAGCGGCAACAAAATGGCGCTCACGGTTATGGTTATAGTTACAGAAACTCGAAAATTTCCAATAGCAACACCCATTTTTTTTCATCGCAAAATGCTCAGCGCATACGAAAACCCTAAAGAGCAATGGAACCGTACGTGTATCGCAAGAAACGGACATGTTATGCACGCACAAAAGACCATTCTGGGAATCCTTAAACCCCATTGTAAAAACTCGATTGGGGCGCAAGAAGGAAATTTGCATATGACACAGAGTCAGTCCACTAATCTCTGATTACAATACAGATCGGAGAAACTAAAACTTTTATTTTGATTACACATTTGCCACATGGGTGCGTAATTGCCTGTGATGGTGACGGCACCCATGTGAAAAATGTGTAATCAAAATAAAAGTTTTAGTTTCTCCGATCTGTATTGTAATCAGAGATTAGTGTACTGACTCTGTGTCATATGCAAATTTCCTCCTTGCGCCCCCAATCGAGTTTTTTCTGTGGGGCGGAAGGATTCCCAGAATGTTTTTTTGTGCGTACATAACATGTCCGTTTCTTGCGATACACGTACGGTTCCAACGTCTTTTAGGGTTTTCGCATGCGCTGAGCATTTTGCGATGAAAAAAAATGAGTGTTGCCATTGGAAATTTTAGAGTTTCTGTAACTATAACCGTAACCGTGAACACCATTTTGTTGTGGCTCACAGAATCTCGAGCTCATACCTCTGAATAGCTATATCTGAAATTTCATTTCGATCGGTTGAGCGGAATGGCCGCTAGAGCTTCGTATATCGGCAAAGTTGTTTTATGACCACCCTGTATATGGCAAAACTATTGTTAAAACATACTGAAACTGACAGTACTAAAATTATTTAAGTAAAAACTTTTTAAACAAGTTCAAATTGAAATAATTTTACTTTAAAAAGTATTTGACATAAAAAAGCATTTTTTGAAATTTTATTTCGTTGCCAACCATAATAAATCGCCAAATAAGTGAAATGGTCATTATTTTTTTTTACCTTAGTTCTATCGGGATACCGCCTAATTTTAATTTTATAAATTTATCGATTGATATGAGAAGAACATTCTGTAATTTTTTCAGAATTTCCAATTTTACTTACCCATCATACGTAGTATAGGGTAAGTCTTGCAATTGTTTTGAAAATCGAAAAATTTTTTTTGACGGATTAATACGTTTTAGGTAGTAGAGATTCCGAAAAACATATTTTTAGAAGAAAAAAAATTTGCCGTCCGTCTGTCTGTCTGTCAGTCTGTAAACGCTCTATCTCCCGAACAAATTGAGATAGAGACTTGAAATTTTGTATGTAGTTAGTATGTAAGAATGGAAAGAAGTCTATTTAACATCAGCAACCTCGATTATCCGGAACTATTTTTTTCGGACTCTCGAAAAATTCGTTCTGATGAAAGGTACATAAAAATTTTCGAATTTATTTGTTCTAAGGAATGGACGTAAAAGGCAATAAGATAACACACATTTTGCATGTAGAACGAAGTCGATCGGATTATTAGTTGTCCAGATATTTATAATCCTGTTTTCCACATTCTTCGATTTTTCATGATCCTGTATTTCATTCAAATTTCAATTCAGAAGTATATTTTAATTGGAAATGAGACGCTTAATCCGACGCAGTTAATTGTTAGTTAATAGAATTATTATTTTCGGAGTTATAAGGATGTTTCTTTTACGCAGTTCGGTACTACTTGAGTAGTTTGGCGTTTTACTTACCCATCATACGTAGTATAGGGTAAATCTTGCAATCGTTTTGAAAATCGAAAAAATTTCTTTGACGGATTTACACGTTTTAGATAGTGGAGATTCCGAAAAACATATTTTTAGAAAAAAAAAAAATTGCCGTCCGTCTGTCTGTCTGTCTGTCTGCCTGTCTGTCAGTCTGTCTGTCTGTCTGTAAACGCTCTATCTCCCGAAAAAATTGAGATAGAGACTTGAAATTTTGTATGTAGTTAGTATGTAAAAATGGGACGAAGCCTATTTAATATCAGCAACCTCGATTATCCGGAACTATTTTTTTCGGACTCTCGAAAAATTCGTTCTGATGAAAGGTACATAAAAATTTTCGGATTTTTCTGTTCTAAGGCATGGCCGTAAAAGGCAATAAAATAACACACATTTTGCATATAAAACGAAGTCGATCGGATTATTAGTTGCCGAGATATTTGTAATCCTGTTTTCCACATTCTTCGATTTTTCATGGCCCTGGATTTCATTCAAATTTCAATTCAGAGGTATATTTTAATTGAAAATAAGACGCTTAATCCGACGCAGTTAATTGTTAGTTAATAGAATTATTATTTTTGGAGTTATAAGGATGTTTCTTTTACGCAGTTCGGTACTACTTGAGTAGTTTGGCGTTTTATATAATTTGCCGAAATTGGTAATCAGCAGTTCTTTAATATAGCACTAGTATGTATATTAACAATATTTAAATTTTGTTTATGAATTGCAATGCATTGTATAAATAGTTTTCACACGTTTTATTTTCATATACATATCCATGATGGGTAAGTATTACGGTGACCCCCAACGACTAGTTATATAATTTGTCGAAATTGGTACATCAGCAGTTCTTTAATATAGCATTACTATGTATATTAACAATATTAATTTTTTTTTATGAATTGCAATGCACTGTATAAATAGTTTTCACATGTTTTATTTTCATATACATATCCATGATGGGTAAGTATTACGGTGGCCCCCAACGACTAGTTACTTTTCGACTGGTTTAGTTTATCATTGTGTTTTCCTTTCCTCAAAAATATGAAAACATAGAGGTTTAGGAGCAAGAAAACACAATGGTAAAATACTAGTTAACTAAAATCGAGTGCATTTCCCAGAAGATATGACTTGGCAGACCAGTTGCATTTTAATTTCCAAATCGAGTTTCAATTCATCGTGGAATTTCAGCCATCAACTCGATGCAGTGATGTTGTATCCAGCTATCTCCCGTTTTACCAAGCAAACATTGGTAATTTATAATTTAGAAATAAACCTGACGTATTGAAAATAACAATATATTGGCAATATCTCTGGTAAAAATCAACCAAATACTACTAGCAAGTAGCAAAGCTGAGTCTTTTATTGCTGTTGAAAATTATATTATTTGTTGTCTGAGCAAAGCGAAAGCTAATACATTTAATAATATTATTTTCTGGGTCTAAGCAGCTGCGAATTATTGAAAGTCAAGCATAGTTATTTCGTTAAGTTTAGTTTTCGTTCTTTTTCATAATTCAAAAAATAATTGTCAGATTTAATTTCTGATTGTACTAGAAGATACCTGTTAGGGCAACCTATTGAATCTACCTACTATGGAAAATAAGTTCCAAATAATTTTAAAATACCTAAAAAGATCTATATATATATTACGCTTACGTATGTGGCACAAAAATCCCGATTATTTGTTTGTTGTTTAATGACAACATCCAAATGAAACACATCTTATGGGTTACTATGCAAAAGTCCTTTAGTAAGATTTATGCTGTGGTAAATTGGATTTATTTATGTTTTGTTCCCTCGCTGCAATTATGAAGCTTAAAATATCATTATTTTTAATTTTTTCTGTTATTATTACTCAATAAATCTATACTAATAAAAGAACAAAACGCTCTGTCAGTCTGTGTGTGCGTGTGTCTGTTTGTCTGCGATGGCTAGCAAAATCTACGACACGTACGAAGCTCAAAATTTTTTTGAGAGTAGCACAATATCTCTCCTGATGCATCTGAAGCTCAGAATTTTAATTTTTTGATTAGTTTAATAGATATTAATTATGAAGCGGAACTCACGCTCTTCAAAAAATCATTTTTTTAATGTCCGGGGAAAGAAAACGTTTGCACATGCGCAGGAACTCAATTACGCATCTAAACGAAGGAAGAAACTTTAAGATATAAACAAACCAAAAAGAAGATCTTAAAGTTGAAACTTTCTTCTAACCGATGGTGTAATTGGTTTTAAAATATTTGGATTTTAACCCTTACAAATACACTGGCAAAAGAAGGTCATTTTGCGGCTCGCAGAGAGGATATTTTTTCCATGCTAAAATTATCTTAACGTGCATATTTCAACTCAATCTTTTAAAATCTTTCCCCGTTTATTTCTATTTTTGGATCATTTTGTTTAAATACAAATCAACCTAACTGCTGGACGTAGTTAAACTTAAGAGACATACTTCAAAAGATCCTATTTTTAGGTCTCAAATGCAATAATCAATACGAAAAAAATGTTGCAGTTAACCCTTTGAAAACAAATATTCAAAAACGGTCGTTTTTTCCAAAACTATTTTTCTCCCTTTTGTCAATGCCCCTCCAGGGCGTGATTTTTAAGATATAAACAAACCAAAAAGAAGATCTTAAAGTTGAAACTTTCTTCTAACCGATGCAGAGTGGGGCAAAAACCCAAAAAGCTGGCCAAAAGTCGAAAAATAAAGTTACGATTTAGGGAATTTCGATTGTACAGTTGGCTAGAATAATGTTTGGAGGGTCAGAATCTGTATTTAAAAAAAGATTTTTGCTTTGCCCTTACAAGCAGCATAATTTCAAAAATGATGCTTGAAGGAGTATCATTTAGAGCGAACGAAAACAGCAAAACACCAGTTCCTCTAAACGCGTGCTATATTTTATAATATTATCCGATTTTAATGATTTGAAATGGATTCACACTATGATAGTATGTACTTTATTTGCATGTATTACAAAATTTATATTAAGCACGTAAAAATTAATAAATTCATTGTCATTTTTAATAAAAAATTTTAGAAAAAAATTTACTTTTTTGCGTTTAAACATCAAAAAGTTTAAATGTTCCACAGTGTTCCGCAGCGAAATTTAATGGAAATAATAACTTTAGCTGTTGTCTAGTGATTCACAAAAAACCAGCTGCCGAAAACTGCCTTTCTGCATTTGACGCATATTTTAGTAACCGCAAGTAAAAATGCCACTTTTTCGGCCGCCTCAAAAATTTTGAAATTGATTACTTTTTACATAATTTAGCCGATAAATATTTTTAAAATTTTTGAATTATTCAATTTTATAATAGTTTATTTCCTATTATATTGTAAATAAGTACTATAATCATAAGATTACATTAATTTGATAAGTAAGCTTAGTAATGAAAAAATGAAAACTTATTCTCTATTACTGATCCCGTAGAATAACATTTTCTTATCTTTATAGATAGTAATTTTGTTTGTTCTATTATAATTAGAAGAATTATATTGTCAATGGCTATATTTGCTAGATCAAACTACTGAGCGTATTTCATTAATGCGAGTTAAAATCATTATGAATATCACTTTTGCTTATATTAGTAATTTGGATTTGATTTGCAATTGAGGATGTGATGGCACATCTATTCTGAGTACATTTAAACAAATATTTAGCTATGAAGATGGCATTATGTCTAATGTATTTTTCTTTTCTTCTGTGCTACTAGAATGCATAAATATTGCGAATAATTCATGAATAGTCAATTTGAAAATATCGAGATCTTCATTTCACTGATTTTATCGGGCCAATCAAGATCCATTTTTCTTTTTCGAGAAATACGGAAACAACTGTCAATGAATGGGATTGCATTAAATACTACCAGAATAAACTTATTTCGTTTAATACAATCATTGCTACAGAAGAAAAAGTCGTTAAAAATGACTTAGTGTAACACTCAACGTTGCTACCTATGTCAGACAGCACCAAAACAGCATCTTACCGATCTGACATTTTTTATTAAAAGTGGATTGAGATAATTTAGAATTCAGAATATCTAAGTTACATGCAAAGATGTTTAGAGAGGCCTTACACCTGGCAGACACCTGGATAGAAAAAATGTAAAGCTCGTACTCTGCATGAAAAGAAGAACACTGAAATTGCAAAATAAAATATGCAAAAAATATTTCGCTTACAATCAAGATTTCTCGTCGAGAAACTAAAACCCAGATTTGGAAGCACAAATGATGGAAATACAATTCAACGATTCTTTGAAAACGCAGCTATTTGTGTTTCTAAACGAGCATATACGAAGATTTGATTAAACGTTTCTATTCCATAAGTAATTTCTTGTAGCCATGTTATTTATTTGATAAACTTCGAAAAATTTCCCTTACAAATAGCTAGTAGATTTGAGCAGCACCCCTGGTTCTATATGCTTACTTCAGTACACAAACTACTTATTAATGACAAAGAAATAACATTATCTTCATTACTGCCAATTTGTCAAATGCCATAAGATACTCACGAATCATGCAACAAACTGATCAAAAGGCATCGAGAAGATTTATCGCAAAGATGCAGTAGCGAGAGAAAAAAAAAATATTTTTATGTCTTTTAATGTCATCAGATTCTTTCTTTTCCAGTTTAGGTAAATTATCGTAGAAGAAATTAAAATCATTGATCCTAAGAGTCACAGGATAGTAGTAGGAAAATAACAGTACGGGCTCAAGAGGCGGCGGCACTGCGGCACCGTGCCGCCTGCGGTGTCTCCACCGTCCCTCCTGCGGCTGTCCCACCGCCACCGCCACCCTCCTGCGCCCACCGTGCATCCCCCTCCACGAATGCCCCCTAGTGGAAAAAAGGAACATTCTATTATAACAGGAGAGGTGAACGACCTTCCCTATTCAAATATATTATCATGAAACGGTCATTACCTCTGTAAATAATCATTTCTAAAACTATATAAATCTATGTTTTTCGATGTTATTTTTAAAAGGATGTTATACATCGAAGTGATTAGGGCTTTATGTGTTTACATATTGATGTGCACTGTTTTTTCACTTGTTTATATTTTTACTAAAGTTGATAGAATAGCAGTAGATTTTATATTAAATTTTAACGATACAGAGAATTTTTCCCATTAATATCATATTATGGAGAAAAGTTATCAGGATCCAAGTCAAATTGCTAGTTTTGGAGGAGAGGACGCTCTTCATCGAGCAGTTCACGGTAAGGTATCTAAGAAAAAAATTAAATCTTGGTTAGAAGGGGTTGATGCTTACACTCTTCATAAACCTGTACGCAGAAAATTTCAAACAAATCGAGTGATTGTGAATTCTATAGATCAGCAGTGGCAAGCGGATTTGGTAGATTTAACTTCTTTACAGAAATTTAATGACGGATTTCGTTACATTTTAACATGCATTGATATTTTATCTAAGTATGCATGGGCCTACCCTTTGAAATCGAAACGTGCTGAAGATATAGTAGCGGTGTTTGAATCCATTTTTCAAACAAGGAAACCAAAGTACTTGAATACTGACGCTGGTAAAGAATTTTTAAATTCTCGTTTACAGAAGTTTCTGAAGCAACAAGGAGTTCGATTTTTTAGGACTTTTAACAATACGAAAGCTTGTGTAGTGGAAAGATTTAACCGCACTCTGAAAATTAAAATGTGGAAATATTTTACAACGCATCACACGTATCGATATATTGATGTATTGGATCAATTTTTAGATAGTTATAATCACACCTACCATACCACCATTAAGAGACCCCCAAGTGAAATGAATAAGGATAATGAAAGTGAAGTGTGGTTTTCTATTTAAGGTAATATGTCAAAACTGAAAAGGAAACCTTGTGTTTTTAATTCAGGGGACTTAGTACGTGTTTCTAAACATAAAATGACTTTCGAAAAAGGATATGAAACAAATTGGACGGAAGAACTATTTTTAGTAACAGAATGTGTCACGAGAATTCCTCTAGTTTACAAAATCAAAGATTTATTAAACAAACCTATTGAAGGAACTTTTTATGCAGAAGAATTACAAAAAGTACAACCGAAAAACCACTTTGACAATGAAAAGATTCTGAAAAAACGTAAAAGAAAAGGGCAACTTGAATATCAAGTTAAGTTTAAAGGTTATCCTTCTAAATTTAATCAGTGGATACCTTCTTCAGATTTATTTTCTCTATAAAACACCCATTTTTTACAATGAATGATCATTCACAATCATGTCATTCTACGTGACGCTACCTTCTGACAGTTCAATGAACTATTTTCCAGAAAACAAAATTTCACATTATTTTACAAGATTACCTATGCCTTTAGATTTAAAAGGTGAATGGGAAGTCGGTTTAACTGAATTGATTTATCCTCATACATGGCGTAATATTACTGAATATGGTAACGAGCATGAATATGTGTTAGGTAACAGTTTAGAATTACCAGATGGAAGACCTAGAAACGGTAATGAATATGAACAGGATGATAGTGACACGAAAAAAATTCGAATCCCATCAGGATATTATGAATCTCCTAACGACATCATTAAAGTGATAAATTATCAAAAATTTGGTGATAGAATTTCGGTTAGCTACAACAAACACACTAAAAAAGTGAAAGTTTCTTTGAAGAAATATGCACAATTGAAATTTTTATCCGGTTTAGCCGAATGTTTAGGATTCTTACCAGGTGAAGTAATCTCAAATGTTTCGATTCCCTCATTATCTTTTGAAAGTCCCTTTATAGCTGACCCACACGCAGATTTTAAATTGCTCTACTTGTATAGTGATATTGTAGAACCTCAGATTGTTGGAGATACAGTGGCACCCTTATTGCGAGTGATTCCTGTTAAAGGGGAGGACGGAGATATGATTCATGAAGTGTTTGACAGACCTCATTACATACCAGTGACTCGAAAAAATTTTCAAACGATTGAAACTGTTATAAGAACACACACAGGACGTTTAGTGTCATTTGATCGCGGGAAGTTGATTGTGAAACTACATTTCCGTCAGAAATATCTTTCATAATGCTTGTTCCTTACCAATGCTGTAATCAATCTCTTGAAGATTATTATACACATCAAACAGGTAGCGGATTGAACTATTATCAAGGAAATACTTTACAGAAAGGTTATGGTTTCGGAGGACTTTTCCGTTCACTTTTCCGTGCAGCTGTACCTTTATTTAAATCGGGTGCTAAAGCAGTTGGAAAGCAGTTATTTCATACCGGTGTAGATGTGCTAAATGATATTTCTCAAGGTGATAATATTAAAACAGCGGCTAAACGGCGATTTAAGGAAGCCGGGAAAAATCTGACAGACAAAGCAGCAGTTAAAGTGAAAACTATGATTGGATCAGGTCAAAGGAATAATAAAGAATACTGCCCAGTTAAACTGATGGCATTGAGCTCACAGGCTACAAATACTAATTGTACATTAAAGCCTTATAGTTTCAAGGGTTAATTCCGTTAAAAAATTAAGAAAGGGAAACAGCTCTCTTCTTTCCTCTTTTTTTATACTTAATCATTGAACCTCCTATACTATCAAAGACATGCTTTATCATATAAAAAATCTATATCCAAAATTCAGAGCAAATTAGATAATTCTTAATAAAAACCCATTTAGCATTTATATAATTTAAAAGGAGTTATCCCCCTCTTTTATACTTAACCATTAAACTTCCAAAACTATTCAGAGATTTGAACGAAATCTGAAAATTCTGCTTGAAAAACCCATTTATATAAATTAAGGGGGGGGGCATTAGAACCCCTGTTCCCCCTATTTATACTTATACAATGAACACCTAATAACAGTCACTGAATTGCCTCATCTGAATGATCCTAATCTAAATTTTGAACGAAAACTTAATTCTGCATGAAAATCCCATTTATATCAACTAACGGGGGGGGGGGTTAGAACCCCTGTTCCCCCTATTTATACTTATTCAATGAACACCTAATAACAGTCACGGAATCGTCTCATCAGAATGATCCTAATCTAAATTTTGAACGAAAACTTAATTCTGCATGAAAATCCCATTTATATCAACTAACGGGGGGGGGGAATTAGAACCCCTGTTCCCCCTATTTATACTTATTCAATGAACACCTAATAACAGTCACGGAATCGTCTCATCAGAATGATCCTAATCTAAATTTTGAACGAAAACTTAATTCTGCATGAAAATCCCATTTATATCAACTAACGGGGGGGGGATTAGAGCCCATGTTCCCCCTATTTATACTTATTCAATGAACACCTAATAACAGTCACGGAATCGTCTCATCAGAATGATCCTAATCTAAATTTTAAACGAAAACTTAATTCTGCATGAAAATCCCATTTATATCAACTAACGGGGGGGGGCATTAGAACCCCTGTTCCCCCTATTTATACTTATTCAATGAACACCTAATAACGGTCACGGAATCGCCTCATCAGAATGATCCTAATCTAAATTTTGAACGAAAACTTAATTCTGCATGAAAATCCCATTTCTATAAATTAAGGGAGGGGGGGGGGCATTAGAACCCCTGTCCCCCTATTTATACTTATTCAATGAACACCTAATAACAGTCACGGAATCGCCTCATCAGAATGATCCTAATCTAAATTTTGAACGAAAACTTAATTCTGCATGAAAATCCCATTTATATCAACTAACGGGGGGCATGAGCCCCCCGTTCCCCCTCTTATACATATCGAATGAACTCCAAAAACTAATCAGGGAAGCGCCTTGTCAGGATATACCTACATACAAAATTTCAAGTGGATCCGATATTTTTATCATGAGTTATCGCGTTACGCACATACGCACATACGCACATACATACAGAACGGACGGGCACATAAGCTCTCAGGCTATGATAGCCTGTGAGCTAAAAAACGAAAGAGACCTCAAAGTTCTCTCAGTCGCCCTAAAGCCAAGAAAGTGAAAGCACGCGATATTTTTGCTTAAAGATGTCTGGTCTTATTCATAAAGATTCTCCCGTTTGAGTCAAATCTAAACTAGACTTGTTTATGATTCCACCTACGCAAACAGCTATAGAAAAAGGTCACTTTGTAGAATATCATCCACTGGCTACTATATCTGAGAGTGGACCAGTTGAGTTTAACATTACAGGCAATAGTGAAGATTATATTGATTTATCAGCATCTTACCTTTATGTGAAAGTAAAACTAACTAACGCTGATGGAACCCCCTTACTCGACAAGACACCTGTAGCACCTGTTAATTTATTTTTACAAGCATTGTTTTCTCAAGTAGATGTGAGTTTGAACGAAAGAGTGATTTCCTCTTCTAGTAATACTTACCCGTATCGCGCTTACATCGAGACTTTACTGAATTATGGAGAAGATGCTAAGAAAAGTTTACTTTCTTGCGAATGTTTTTTCAAAGATGAATGTTTGGATACAGTCAATCCTACACTTACCGATAACCCAGGACTTCATAAAAGATATGAATTAACTTCAAAAAGTAAAGTTTTGGATATGATAGGCCCACTACATTGTGATATTTTTCAACAAAATAGACTTTTATTGAATATGGTAGATTTGAAAATTAAAATGACACGTAGCAAACCCAATTTTTGTTTGACGGCTGATAAAGTCGGAGATAAAACACCTGATTATAAAGTGGCGTTACAACACGCCTCTTTGTTTACTCGAAAGGTGAAAGTTAGTCCAGGTGTTTCTATCGGACACGCTAAAGCGTTAGAGAAAAGTAATGCTAAATATCCTATCGATAGAGTTTTGTGTAAAACATACTCAATATCGAGTGGAAGCTGGTCTTTTATGCAAGATAACGTATTCTTAGGATCTATGCCTAAACGTGTAATTATAGGATTATTAGAAAATTCAGCCATTAACGGACAGTATGACCTTAATCCGTTTTTCTTTAACCACTACAACGTCAACTTTTTAAGTATTTACATTGACGGACAACCAATACCATCTAAACCATTAGAATTAAATTTTAACGAAGGAAATTATATTGCAGCCTACCATCGATTGTTTCCCGGCTTTAACCGAGATAATGGAAATTATCTATCTCGAGAAGATTATGCTAAAGGACACACTCTATATGCATTCGATTTAAGTCCGGATTTATGTGATGGTCCACACTTGAATTTACAACATCAAGGAAATTTAAGAGTTGAAATTAAGTTTTCTTCAGCACTTTCTTCAGCACTTTCATCAACTATTTCCGTTCTGATCTATGCAGAATTTGAAAACATTATTGAAATTTCTAAATCAAGGCATGTGTTGTGTGACTTTCCAAACTAGACAAAGATGAACTCTCAACAGATTAAAGACATTTTTTCTCATAACAAATACACTAAGAAATATTTTTTAGATGTGTTTCCCAGCGATATGCTCCCTAACACAATTAAGCAATACCCCTGCTGTTTCGTATGCAACGTCGATTCTTCTGATCAACCCGGTAGTCATTGGCTTGCTTTCTACATAACTTCACCTAGAAGAGTAGAATTCTTTGATTCTTACGGAAATACTCCAGACTTTTATTAAGGACCTATTTTAGACTTTACTTTAAAATTCTCTCAAGTGATTTTTAACCCTTTAACATTACAAACAAATGTTACAGCTGTTTGTGGTCAATATACAATTTTTTTCCTCTTCTGTAGTTGTAGAGGTGAATCTCTGAAAAAGTTTTTGTCGCAGTTTGTATCTGAAAACTTATGTAATGACCAAAGAGTGTATAATTTTGTTGCCAAACGATTTCATGTGTATGTGAATTTTTATCAATAAAAAGTCTTATAAAACACCATATCTTTTGTGTCTGTTTTTATTTGTTATGGATTTCCCAAGCCTTCAACACCCCTTCACAGCTGATTTAGCAGGACCTTCGAAAAGTGGGAAATCTTTTTTTATAAAAGATTTCATCTACTTTAAAACATATATGATAAAACCTACACCCGATAAAATTGTTTGGTTTTACGGCATCTACCAAAATTTATATGATGAAATATCTGACGTTACGTTCATTGAAGGTTTCCCAACTAATTATGAAGAATATTTAGGAACCAATACACTGTTCATTATAGATGATCTTATGTGTGAAGTTGGCGGTGATCGTCGACTTACAAATTTATTTACCAAGGGGAGTCATCACCACAATTTAAGTATTTTTTTTATCACACAAAATTTTTTTCATAAAGGAACGAAAGATCTTCGATTGAAAGCTGACTATCTTTTCCTATTTAAAAACAGACGTGATTTAAATCAAATCACATGTTTAGGAAGACAATTATACCCACGAAATCATAAATTTTTCCAAGAAGTTTACGCAGATGCTACCCGAAAACCTTTTACCTACTTATTAATTGATTTGAAAAATGAAACAGATGAAGAACATCGGTTAAGAACACAAATCTTACCGAATCAAAATCAGTATTATTACACTCTGAAATATAAATAATTGCGAAAAACGACAGACTCATCATTCCATAAAATGTCACCGACACGTAAACAGGTCAAGGATTTACAGCTAATTCACTCATGTCCAAAAGCATTGCGCAAGCAGTTACTGAAAAAGCTACCTTCAAAAGTGGTTAAAACCATCTGTGAATGTTCTTTAAACGTGTTAAAAGGAAATATACCAATTTCACATTATCAGAAGAAGCAGCTTGGAAAACACAAATATCTTCTAAGAAAATTTGCCTCTAAAAAACGTAGTCTTTACCAGAAAAAACGTTTAATTATTCAAAAAGGAGGTTTTTTAAATATTTTGATACCAGCTGCTGTTACAGCTTTGTCAGCGCTTATAAATGGAGTTTAGCAAAAAGTTTGTTTTAGTCCCTGCGAGTGATTTTTCTAAACATACACCTTCTCAAAAGCAACTAAGTGAGTTTGATAAAGAAATGCAGAAAATTTTGAATAGTAAATTACAAGATTTTGAAAAACTGCAATTATACTACGACGTGTTAAAAAGAAAATGAATTTAGAAGATTTTAACCCACCATTCAAAATGAATGTTACAGAAAAGGATGAATCTCCAAAACAGGCTGAAGATGAAACTATGCAAAATCCTGTAAATTCCGAAGACAACATTTTAAAAATGATTCCAACAGGTGTTCAAAAACAAGGTGAACAACTCTTGCAATATTTGAAAACGTATCCAAATATTTTACGTTGGAATGAACGAGGAGAGATTATTTATAAAAACCAATTAATCCCCAAGTCTAATCTAACTGATTTGATTGGTTTAATACTCACTCAGAGAAAATCTTATAAACATTTATTTGGGAGAGAAGAATTTTTAACAGCTTTGAGTTCTATGAATACTCCCAAGCTTTTCTTCAAGAACAAATATTTAACTATAGATGATAATGTGTATTCACCTATAAAAAATGTTAAATCGATTGTTAAAGTTATAAATACTCTTAAGTCCACTGTAATACGTTGGCAGAAATTATATAAATAAATATATTTTTTCACTAAATTTATCATGTGTCATCTTTCTTTCTTAAACACCCACTTTCTCATACGTAAACAAAAATTTTTTCCTCATCTAATATTTTTAAACAAAACTTTTTTTTTTTTAATTTGAAATATTTTTTTCACTTTTAAATTTTTTTTCATTTCAAATTTTTTTTTTTTTTTTTTTTTTTTTTTTTTTTTTTTTTTTTTACTTTGAAATTTTTTTTTCACTTTGAAAATTTTTTTTTTCACTTTGAAATTTTTTTTTCATTTCGAAAATTTTTTTTTTCACTTTGAATTTTTTTTTCACTTTGAAAATTTTTTTTTCACTTTGAAATTTTTTTTCATTTCGAATTTTTTTTTTTCATTTTGAATTTTTTTTTTTCACTTTGAAAAATTTTTTTTTTCATTTCGAAAAATTTTTTTTTTCATTTTGATTTTTTTTTTCACTTTGAAAATTTTTTTTTACATTTTGAATTTTTTTTTCATTTGAAATTTTTTTCACTTTACAATTTTTTTTTGTTTGGAAAGTGAAACTTAATCTTTGAAAAAAAATTTTATTCAAAATCTGTTCAAAGATTTTAATGTAGAGTTGATTTTTCTGAAAAAGAAACTTCTTTTTTTCTGAAAGAAAAAGTATAAATTATTTTAACACATTAATTACACCATTTTGAGACACACCAGTTTATTTTTTCTAAAATTTACAAATCATCAAGTGTTTTAAACAGAACACCAGCTAACACTTTGTAATTTACATTTTGAAGGAAATAATATGAAACAATCTGTGTTTCCTTGACAAAAAGTTCTGATAAAGCTTTAAAATCTGTAGTACAGAGAGATAATTCACCTAAACTTAAAAAATTTTCTAAGTCACTGGAAGTCATACAAGCATGGCGAAGTTGAGCGGATGAATTGTAGACACATCCAAGACATTCATACTCTGATTTAAAAACTTTTTGCAGTTCTACTTCTATCAATGCTACTAAGCGTAGTTCTAATGTTGTAAATTCTACAGCGCATGTTTCCGAAGGTATGAGTTTATGAGCAATTAGAGTTGGTAAGTGATTTTCATACAGATATGTGAGCACTGTTTCATTGAAGGAGCTTAGATGGTGTTTTAAGTTCTCAAGTTAATATTCATCTAACCGAATGCAACAACCTTTCTGAATGCTGCTGATTTCAGCGATACCATCTTTAGATAATATGAGGATGGAGTTGTTTGCAATGAAAGATGATGTTGTATAAATTAAATTAAAGTCAAATATTTTCTGAACGAAACGATACCATGATTTTAAATTCATGGAAACACCATATTTTGTAGGTGTTAGTGGTTGAGTTTCAGAAGATCGAAGAAATTTTCGAATGTAAATAATGACAGAACCTTTGAACAGTTCACAGGTTAAATAGATACTATTTCCAAGTTCTTTTAAACAGATTCGTTAATTTGAATAGCCATCGTTCATATCCATAGATTGAGAGCTTTTCTCATTTCCGCTAGATAATGTAGGAATTGCATCAGCGATTGCCGCAGATAAAATCTGGAATGCAGTTGAAGGAGTGGGTTTATCAGATGAAGACTCAGCTACAGCCGGAGAGGGGGGTTCATCAGATAAATTCATAATTAGTTTATTAAAATCGATGCTTTGAAACACATCATCCAAATTATCAAAAACATCTTCTAATTCACATTCATTTTTCGATTTTTTCTCGCAACCATTCTGAGAAGAATTATTAGATCGTTTCATTTTTTCCAAGAGAAAAATTGATGCGACTTTCCACAACAAAATATAACAGAGTTATGTTGCCACGCACAAATTCGAACTCGCGCATAACTTCTGTGACGTCATATTCAAACCAATATTTTAGTTCACATTTTGTGCACTTGGTGTTGACACAAACCGAAAAATTCTTTCTCACGGTTTTTGAAAACAACACCTGCTTCTTGTGACGTCATATTCGAAGTAATTTTTTTTTGCTTTAAGTTTTCTACACCTGGTGTTGACATGAATCGTAAAATACTTTCTATTTTAAAAACAACATCTGCTCTTGCAGTTTTATGAGCCAACCTTGAAAACATGTTCTGTAACCGAAATTTTAATCTTTAAAACTGTAAACAAACTAGAATATTTCATGACAGAAAAATTAATTTTCTGAATGCGAATACAAAAACTTTTAATTAAATTAATAAAACTAGATTTTTATTTAGAAATAGTCTTCTTTTCAATCCTGAATTTAAAAATGAAATGTATGTTTAAAAAGAAAATATTTTTTTTTATGGGGTCCCTCCGCCTCCCGCCACATCTCCTTATGTGGCGCCCCACTTTTTTTATCCAGATCTTCATTTTCTTTTCTTCATTTTTTTTTCTTTTTCTGTTTTTTAATTCAATTTTCCTGTTTTAAATTTGATGATGACCATAAGCGAGACTTGTTATACCATCATCTAGAATAAATCGTTTGTCGTCAAACGGGCTGAGTGCTAGCTTCTGTTGCTGTATAGTGTACAATTGATGGTGATCTTGCTGGATTCTTTTGTTTATTGTACAGAGTGTTTTCAGGTAATGTATGCATTCGGAATATTGTGAGTGTTTTATTTTCTTTCGAACGATAGATGTAGGTACTCCTTTGGCTCTTTTTTTCTCTCCATCTTCTGATAGGATGCTGTACATTTTCGCTTTAAGGCCTACAAATTCAAAAATAGTTTTTCCATTCATCTCATCCTTAAATTTACCTATTGTTTTCTATTTTTTACAGGGTAGAGGGGGTGGTTCTTAGGATAATCGGAGAAGTCGAATTCGTCTTGATGTTCTTGCATATCTTGTAGTATATTATCTGTTTGGATGTGGTAGGTGAGTGAGTCAGTGTCAGTGAAAAGCAGTTGAGCACGATCTTGATAGTGTTTCTTAATTTTGTTGTAATGGAATTTGCACATATGTAATTTTGCGAGATCTAGAATAGCGAATCCTACATAGATTGGACTATTCATAGTCAGAGTGGTTTTGACTCGTTCCACGGCTACCAGTCCCTCACTGAAAATCTTGAAGTTGTTAAATGCTGGAGATGCGACAAGTTTTTTTGACCTCTTCTCGTTGTTACACAACTCAATATTCCGTCTCAAGCGGAGATTCTCCATTGTTTTACCAAAAACTGAATTGTTCAACAATTTGAAGAAGTCTTTCTCGAAAGAACTGGTAGCTTGTTTCCTCTTATCGGTGTTGAATTCTATGTAGGGCTTTAGCCAAGGTGCTTGCCTGAATTTAATTATTCTGTGAATGTTAATGAGTTCGAGACCAAGTTGGAGATAGAGTTTCAAGTTTCTGTAGTGGACGATGTAGTGTTCTTTGTCTTTTAAATTCGGTGAGAGCTTCGAACTTCCTTTGTAGGGTTTGTTGTTTAATAAAGATTTTGTGTAAGGAGATAACATGCCTTCGGTGATGTGAATGTTTTCCGGAGCAAGTGGGTATTCGTTATGGAGTAGATGAAGTTCAGGAGGATAACGCAAGTCCACCTCCAGAACATAGCCGTAATCTGCATTATCTGGATGGGAAAGGATGCTGTTTATATCTGTTTCAGATGGTTGAATCCATTGAAACTCACCAACAGGTAAGTATTCGGACATAGCCCAGCCATATAAGTTGTTAGCGTCCCAGTACATGATATGACTTGTTTTATTATTTTTGTTGTAAATAGGGACATTGGGATTGTTCGCTTTTGCATATCGTTTGGTGATAGCACTCACCCCACCTCTTACACCCTTCTCAAAAAACAAGAGCATGTCAATGTCCGTGAGAAGTTCCAATTGTACTTGAGTCATTCTAAGACAAGCTTGCCATGCGAGTCCTGGAGATGTGAACATGTGTGTAGGATCAATTTTTTAATATTGTAGGCAAAGTTTTCTGAAGTTTTGGAAGATGTCAGCTAGAAGAAGGACGTCACATTTAACATATAAATCGTGATATTCACCGAGATTTTGAATGTTAAAAGTTTCCCAAACATTTTGAGCATGTTCATAATCTTCTATGGAAATGGGTTCATCTGTTAAATCGTTATGGAATGATGAAGGTGGAGGGAGTTGTGTTTCATCGAATTTTTGGAAGTCTGTAAAATAGGTGTATGGATGTATCCCTTTTCGAGTGAGGAGTGAGAGGTCTGTATCTTTAGGGAAATTAGCTTTAAGGAGGTGAAAGTCTGTTGGTTGCAGATTAGCTGTTAATTTTTCAAGAGATGTAGGTAAAAATTGGAATGAGTCGAGAAATCTAAGTTTTATGGGACAGTCTTGTTTTTTGATAGTAAATGATATGTATTTTTCCATTGTATTTGCGATGACATCTATATTGTAAGATTTAAATTTTCCTAATTCCGTCATCAGATGGTGACCGTCGTAATGTTTTAGGTTGTGAAAAATAACTGGGATAACTTTAGGTTGTTTATATTGCAAATTACAGTTCATATGAGCAGCACCACGGTATGCACTTGTTATATGATCATGTTCTCGGCATCGCTTGTTGCCTAAGGGTTGATCGCAGATGCAGCACACAGTCGCTTCTCTAAAGGCTTTTTCTTGTTCTTTGGATGGTTTCAGAGGTTTGATGGTGATTAATGTTTCAGCTAATTCATCTCTTTCTTGAAAAATATTCTTCAAAAAATCTGATACGGCATCTTCTCCTCGATACGTTTTCATCTTCTTATATGTTTTCCCATCTTGATCAATTATTATGTAGGCATAGCCGCAAGGGATATGTTTTTGTGTGGGGATAGTGTAAGAAGTGCTAGGATTAGGTTCTGTAGTGTGAATTGGGACGACAAGACTTTCAAAATCGGCTATGATGATGTAAGGTGTTAAGTGTTGGAAATGATAACCGTTAAATTTTAATATATTTTTCTCTGGATCAGGCATCTTGATGTGTCGAGGAGCGTGTTCTGAGCAATATGGAAGGTGATTGTCTAGAAGTGTCTGGGTCTTAAAGCGATGAAGACATCGATAACAAAAGTAGACTTGGCCATCATATTTAGTGATATGGGAAAATAGCCTTGACATATTTTTTATGTATATATAGTGGGTGTTCTTATCTTCATCCCCAATTAATAATAAATTAATAGCTTCTTGATGGGTTCGATTTGAGATGTGAAGCATTCCGAATTCATCTTCTTCCTAATCATACGAATATACATTAATTCTTAAATTGTTTTTTTCTTCAATATCTTTAATTTTATGGTAAGGGACAGGACAAGGAATATCATCAATGATTATTTCATGTTCGAAAGGTGTGTAGTTGGAAACACGTTCTGCATTTTTTTCTATTTTCTTTTTATGAGCTAGTAGGCACCAAATAAGACATTTATTATCGCTAAAATTTTGAATATTAATAAGAGCTTCTTTTCTTTTTAATTTTTGAGGGGTTTCAATATAACTGCTTCCAGTTAGTGGCTTGTAATGAGCTATGTATAGATCTGTGTGTAATATTTTTTCTATCACCCAGCCCGACCCAAGTTGAATAAATTCTTCAAAATTGGTTTTAATTTTTTGTAAACTTTCAATGATGTGGTTTCTGACTGTTTCTTCAATATGTTCAGGACAGGGATCAGACCTAAAATACCCTAACATTGATTCAACTTCATCATCTTCATTAAATCGAGTAAACTTGATTGTATGTATAAGATGCCATTTAATTGATTTGATAGTAATCAGAGAATTCAATATGTGATTTTGAATTTCATCTATAATTTGACTATTAACAATATCGATGTCATAAGCGTTTTCTTCTGTAGCTGGAATCGTAATTCGCTCAAATGTGTTTAACGCTTTTTCAGTGGATCTTTTTTTGTGTTAACAGGTTTTGCTTTCTGTGGGGGGACTGTTTTTTTCGTTGTATGGTGTGTACGTTGATGATGAAGGAGGTTACTTTTCTGCCAAAAAGATTTTGAACAAACTTCACATTCATGAGAAGCAGATGAATTGGTGTGTTGTTCTTGATGTCTTCTGAAATTGGCTTTACGGTTAAATGTAATTTGGCACTCTTCGCAAGAAAACGATTTTTCATTGTTGTGAATCTTCATGTGGCGGTTTAAACTATCTTTTCTAGTAAATAAGATTTGACATTCTTGACATTGAAAATTCGTATTATTATTATGCTTCTTCATGTGTCGATTCAAATCATCTTTTCTTGTAAACGATTTTTCACATTGTTCACATTTAAACAATTTTTCACTTTTGTGAGTCTTCATGTGACGGTTTAAAACACCACGATGGTTAAAGGTTTTGTTGCAGATGGAACATTCCTGGAAGGAATAAAAGTATTTTTGAGTATTGAGTATTTTTAACATGATTATTTTTTTTAATTGATTGCAGATGGAACATTTCTGCAAGAAATAAAAGTGTTTCTGAATATTTAAATAGTTAATATTTTTTTTATTATTATTATTGATTTTATTTTATTTTATTTTATTTATTTATTTATTTATTTATTTTTGTTTAATTTAGAAATAAAAGTGTTTTTGAGTAATGAACATTTTTAATGTGATTATTTTTAAATTCATTTTTATTGTACTTTTTAACTAACAATTTAGAATTTTTGTACTTGTTTTTAATACTTAAAATCTAATTTGAGTGTCCCTAAAAATTTCCTACTTAACAGAGAGAAATTCAGGTGAGTTAGGCTTACGCGCTGAAGTGCAAACTTCGAAATAGAAAACAGTACTAGCAGAATAAACTTCTCCTAATACTATCCCCAGCTAACCTCACCAAAGAGAGATAGGTTTTGAAAAAAATACTTACATGAGATGAAGCTTGCACCACTTCACTGCGACTCTGGATCGTTCCATCTTCTTTACTAACTTCAGGGTGTTGAGGCATATCCTCATCAGATGCCTCGTTGTCGTGCCACCTGATGTGTCTTAAAAGATGACGTTTGTGTACAAATCGACATACACAAAGTGGGCAACTCTAAAAATAGATAAAAGAAAAAAAAACCACATAAAAAACACTATTTTCACAAATTAAAAAGAAATTTTTTTCAAACTACTTTTTCTATTTAAAAAAAACTTACTAAATATTTATTATCATTTTTGATGAGATTTAATCCACTGGGTCCTGCAACACCTTCCGAATCTCCTAATTTCTTCTTCTTAGAAAATGGGGTGGTAGAATCCTGAGAAACATTAAAAAGAACAAAAAAAACATTATTTCAACAAATTGTAACTAAAATAAAATTTCAAATTAGTTTTATATATAGATATTAAAGAAAAACTCTTACCGAAGAGTCCTCAACATTCACTCTTTTAGATGGCCTAGACGTTGAAGAAAGCTCTTCTTCCATTTGAGAACAAATTTTCTTTAATTCCTCAGAAGAAATTCCGAAATCAAAAAAAATATCATCCTATAAATAAATAAAAATAAATTAAGATATCTAATTATTTTCAATTTCATTTAAAAAAAAAATTATCATATAGCTTAAAAAAAAAAAAAAAAAAAAAAAAAAAATAGAAAAAATATAAAATATAGTTTACCTCTGATTGGGTGTACAATTGAGATGACATTTTGCGTAATATAAGCGTAGAACTCTTCACTCAACAGAAGAAGCAGGTCTTTATGCTATCGAGACGAAAGCAGAATAACTTTCTTCCTTTCCGATTTTCATAAACCAAAATTCACCACATACCCGGTATATGAACTGGAGTGACGTAATAAGTGAATGACCTCACCGATATGGTTGGGGACAACAGCTGATTCAGGGACGGATGGTCGTGAGAGGGGAAAGGACACCCCTGATCTCTTGGCATTGGGGAGATTTTTTTTTCTTTTTTACGAGGGTAAAAGTTGGTAAGAATTTTTCAATGTTATTTTTATGAGGGTAAAGTTGATTTGATAAGAATTCTTTAATAGAGTAGATTATCACATATATAATATAATGATTAAATTTATATGTCGGTTTTTCAACTAATATTTGATGAGTATACTTAATTAAGAAAAAGAGGAATTCTAGATTCAATATAAAAAGATAATTAATTAAAAAATACTTTAATAATGAAATAAATATAAAATTTTAAAAATTGACTGTATTGTTCTTATTCAGTACAGAGAGTGTCGATCGCCTCTCCTGTTATATACTTAATTAAGAAAAAGAGGAATTCTAGATTCAAGACAAAAAGATTAGTTAATTAATTAAAAAATACTTTAATAATGAAATAAATATAAAAATTTAAAAATTGACTGTATTGTTCTTATTTAGTACAGAGAGGGTCGATCGCCTCTCCTGTTATATACTTAATTAAGAAAAAGAGGAATTCTAGATTCAACATAAAAAGATTAATTAATTAATTAAAAATTACTGTAATAATGAAATAAATATAAAAATTTAAAAATTCTATTGAATGTATTGTTCTAATTCAGTACAGAGAGGGTCGATCACCTATCCTGTTATAATAGAATGTTCCTTTTTTCCACTAGGGGGCATTCGTGGAGGGGGATGCACGGTGGGCGCAGGAGGGTGGCGGTGGGACAGCCGCAGGGACGGTGGGGCAGCCGCAAGGGGGACGGTGGAGGAACCGCAGGCGGCACGGTGCCGCAGTGCCGCCGCCTCTTGAGCCCGTACTGTTATTTTCCTACTACTCAGGATCTTCGAATACCGCCAACAAGTTCTGCTAACTATTTCGACACCTTGACCTCTGAAGAATCTTTTTATTATACTACAGTTGATTCTAAAGGCTAATTTCTGGAATATATTTTCGTTTTTATTTTAATAAAATGAAAATTAAATTGTCTAATGTTTTACTTTCCATTAATGTACTTAAATTTTATTTAAATATGTCTTGGTTTTTTGAAAATTCTTTTTTAAGTTTACCTCGAAATTTTAAATTTTATTTAAATTTTATTGTTTTTACTCTTAATCTGTAATTTTATTTATTTATTTATTTTTAAAATTTAACTTTTGAATCCTAATTAGCATCCTGAAAAGTTTACGAAATTGCATATAAATTGAATAACTTTTGAGACATTTAATTTTTTATTCCTCCATATTGTATCCGCCATTTTTTTTTCAATTTTAATTTTGTATTCTTACTTAGCATCCTCAAAAACACCTGTATACGAATTTTCGTACAATTTGAATAACATTTTCATATTTTGGCCAGCTTTTCTGGATTTTGCCCCACTGTGAGATGGTGTAATTGATTTTAAAATATTTGGATTTTAACCTTTTCAAATACACTGGCAAAAGAAGGTCATTTTGCGACTCGCAGAGAGGATATTTTTTTCATGCTAAAATTATCTTAACGTGCATATTTTAACTCAATCTTTTAAAATCTTCCCAATAGACCAAATTTATACTCCCTACAAAAAATTCAACACTTTCGGACAGATAGAAATATTTTTTACAAAATAAAATGTGCGAAAAATTTGATGAAACCAATAAAAAACAGATCGTTTTCATTGCGGTTTTGACTTAGCAAAACGCAATCCTATAGGTACCGGTAAACAAATAACATATTCTCTAAGCTTAAAAACATTTTTATAATCTATGATGCAATCGGTTTTTAAAATATAAGATTTAACCCTTTCAAATACACCGGCAAAAGAAGGCACTTTGCGACTCACGTATAGAATATTTTTTCTACGCTAAAAGTATCTAAGCGTACATATTTCAGCCCAAACTTTTAAAAGCATCTCAATAGATCAAATTTACACCTTCTTAAAAAATTTTAAAACGTTCGGACCAGTAGAAGTAATTTTTACAAAATAAAAAGTGCGAAAAATTTGAGGAAATCAATAAAAAACAGATCGTTTCATGCGGTTTTGCCTTTGCAGGGCGCAATTCTATATACGTCCTGACAAACCGAAAATATTTTCTTAAAGCTAAAACATTCTCATAATTTATGTTGCAATTTGTCTAAAAAAAATTATGAGATTTAGCCCGTTCAAATACACCGACAAACACGAAATACATCCCGGCTAAAAGTAACCAGATGTCCGTATTTTAGCACAATCTTTTTAGAGCCTTTCAATAAACCAGATTTACATTACTTTTGAAAACTTTGAAACTTTCGTATGGATAGAATTCTTTTTTCACAAAATAAAATGTGTGAAAATTTTTACGAATTCAGTAAAATCCTGAGTGTTCCGTCGCAGTTTCGTTCGCTTTCGGTTCGCATAGTTTCCAAAAAAATCAAATTACATAGAAAACAAAATACCAAACAGCAAGTGCTTTCAATGCAATATCTTTTCGCGATTTTTCCGTTTAAAAATATAAATTTTGACAAAATGGACTTAAAGATATAAAATCATAGAAATTTGAGTTTAATTTAAGGGTCATTTAGAAAGCAAATAACACATTTGAAAACTGAATAACATCACGGGTCCGGTCAACGCCGGGCAGGACAGCTAGTAAATAAATAAAAGTCATGAATTTTAAACTTTTCAGTTTCAAATTAAAGTTATGTATTATAAATGAAATGAGTGAAAGATTATATTACTATTTTAAATAATTAATGAAATATAAAAAAAATGCCACGAGTACAATATTTGGCGATTTTTTATCTGTGCTGGGCTAGCATGAAAATATTGAGTTCTTGATTCATCAGCACAGATGTCATATATGTGCCACATTGGCGCGTTATTTTTCTGACGCCAATTTGGCGAAAATTCCGTTTTCAAATACCAGCTGCATACATATTTGTAATCTAATTCTTATTATTTTAAAAAGGAAATAATAATTTTAAAAAAAGTTTATTTATTAATTATAGAATAAAAAAAAATTATATCACTTTAAAAAATAAAATAAAAGTAAACAAACAGTTTATTAATAAATAAAAAACAATAGCCGGAATAAAATGTGAGGCCACAATTATGTAATTAGTCGGTATTCTAATTACATCCCGTGTGCAATTTTATGATTAAGTATCGTGAGGAGTCTCATTTTTTCCCTTATGTATTGTAGACTAAGAAAAGCGATGGTGGACATCCGGGACCCACGACTGGGGAGGGGGAGGGGAGGGGTCGAAAGGGGAAAGAAAAAAAATTCAATTTCACAATAAAAAAGAAAAATATGTATAAATATTAATGATTAAAACTTTTATAGAATGAGAAAAACATTTATGGTCATCCGTGATTCGCGACTGGGGAGTGGGAGGGGAGGGGAAAGGGCCGAAATAAGGAAGGGGAAAAAATTCTATATCACAATAAAAAAGAAAAAATATGTATAAATATTGATGTTTAAATCTTTTATAGAATGAGAAAACATTTGTGTACATTTGGAACCCGCGACTGTAGAGGGGGAGGGGAAAGGATAAAAAAAAAACAAGAAAAAATTTCAGTTTCACAATAAAAAAAAATAAACATGTATAAATATTAATGTTTAAAACTTTTATAAAATGAGAAAAACATTTGGGGACATCCCGGGATCCGCGACTCGGGAGAGGGAGGGGAGGGGAAAGGGTCGAAAAGGACAAGAAAAAAAAAATCAATTTCTCAATAAAAAAGAAAAAATATGTATAAATATTAATATTTAAAACTTTTATAGAATGAGAAAAACATTTGTAGACATCCGAGACCAGCGACTGGGAAGGGAAAGGGGACGGGAGGGAAGGGGAAAGAGTTGAAAGGGGCAAGAAAAAAAATTATATTTCATTGTAGAAAAGAAAAGAAATATGTATAAATATTAACGTTTAAAGCTTTTATAGAATGTGAAAAACATTTGTGGAAATCGGGGATCCGCGACTGGGGAGGGGGGGAGGGTTGAAACAGGCAAGAAAATAAATTTCCATTTCACAATAAAAAAGAAAAAATATGTATAAATATTAACGTTTAAAGCTTTTATAGAATGTGAAAAACATTTGTGGAAATCGGGGATCCGCGACTGGCGAAGGGGAGGGGGAGGGTTGAAACGGGGAAGAAAAAAAAATTCCATTTCACAATAAAAAAGAAAAAATAGGCATAAATATTAATGTTTAAAACTTTTATAGAATGAGAAAAACATTTGGAGATGAGATTTTTTTTTTCATGCCGCTTTCAAAGCTTTACCCTTCTATTCCCTCCTCTTCCACTCCCCAATCGCGAGTCTCGAATGTCCACCGATGCTGTTTTCATTCTTTAAACAGTAATATTTATGTCTGTATATTTATTTTTTTTAACAGGAAAATTTTTCTCTTGTCCCTTTTACCCCTGATCCTCCCCTTCCCCTCCCCAATCGCGGGTCCCGGGTGTTCACAAATGTTTTTCTCATTATATAAACATTTTAAACATTAACATTTATACATATGTTTTTCTTTTTTATTGTGAAAATTTTTTTTTCTTACCCTTCCCCTTCCTTTCTCCATTCGTGAGTCCCGTATGTACATCATTGCTTTTCTCATTCAATAAAAGTTTTAGATATTAGTATTTATATATAAATATTTTTTAAGCTAAATTTTTTGTGTTGCCCTTTTCCACCTTTTCCCTCCCTTTCTATTCCGCAGTCGTGGGTCCCAGACGTCCACCAATGCTTTTGTCATTCCATAAAAGCTTTAAACATTAATATTCCTGTATATGTATGTATATATATATATTTTAAATGGAATTTATTCCCTTGCCTCTTTAATTCTCTTCTCTCCCCAGTCGAGGATCTCGGATGTCCACAAATGTTTTTCTCATTCTATAAAAGTTTTAAACATGAATATTTATACATATTTTTTCTTTTTTATTGTGAAATAGAACTTTTTCTTGCCCTTTGAACCCTTTTTACCTCCCCTCCCATCCCCCTCTCCAGTCGCGGGTCTCGGATGGCCACAAATATTTTTCTCATTCTATAAAAATTTCAAACTTTAGTATTTATCAAGGTTGGAAAAAAAACCTAAGTTTTTTCGAAAAAAACAAATAAACCGGTTTTTTGGTTTAAACCAGGTTTATTTTGGTTTAAACCAGGTTTTTTTAAAACATACTTTTTATTACATGTACATGCATATTTATTGATAAAAATTGACATTGTTGGATTATGAGTAGTATAACTTCAAATTTGAAAATAATATAAATTAAATAATTACAGTGAATTATGAAGAAAATTGAAAAAATTCATATTTTAATTTAAACAATTATTAGTAGACAGTTTTATGTTCAAAGAATAAAGTACTCTGCACAATGAAATATTGATACTTTGAAAAATTGTTTAAACAATCTTTCGATTACTAATAATAAACATTTGATGCAGTTTGAATAATATAGTATTTTTTTCCCACATTTTTTCTTTTTTTAAATATTTGAAATACTTCTGGGGATTTTGTCTTTGAATGACAATTTAAATCAACATTTTTGGTTATTAGATTCACAGATAACAGGGGGGGGGGGATTAGATTGGTATTGTTAAATACTACAACTAGCACCTAATTTTTGAATACTCTGTTATTCAACTTCAACTTCATATTTTTATTTTAATTCTTAAAGCTAATCTCCTTAGATTCTTTTACAGTTTGACCAAAATCTTAAAAATCATTGTGCATGCTATGATAGATTGCTTTTAAATAATATGCATTTTTTTAATAGAATTTTTTTATACTAAATATTGAATATTTTTAATCTTTTATCTTTAATCAATTCACATGTTCTAAGAGCTTTTTTTTAGAGCAATAAAATATGTTCATCAACGCACACTTATGCTCAATCTGATGCATAAAATCATGATCTAGACCCACTATATCTAATGCTTATTGCTAAAATAAAATGTTAAGAGTAGAAAATATTTATATCCAGTAATTTGTATGCCTTAAATTATTAAGAAAATAAGAAAATGTCATTAGTTTTTCGAAAAAAACCTATTGGTTTTTTTCACAAAAACAGTTGGTTTAAACCGTGTCAACCGTGGTATTTATACATACGAGGTGGAACCCGTTGAATTTAGACGAAAGAAAATATTTAGGAAGGAACTGCTTCATTGATTTATAATAAGCCCACAAAAGTAGTTACAGTAAAAAATGCATCTTAGATTGGTCAGACTAACTCTCAAACAAATATTACTTTAAGCTAAAAAGAAAAAAAAACCCCATTTCTATAAAACTTAGCTATCCAAATTATAAGAATTAAGCTTAAATCGCATATGTAATCAGTAAAGTATAACAAAGATAAGTTATTATGATGAAATTATCAATTGAGGCTCTTATGTTTGGTATAAAGCACATGAAAAAAAGCAATATTCCAAATTGACATGACCATAGAATTCCCATGTGAAATCTAAACTCGTCATAATTTTCATCGTTTCAAAATTTACATACGCACTTCCCATAGTATTTTAATTTGATCATTTTAAAATCATTTGATTTTTTTTTTTATATAAAAAGACGTTATTTGCATTCGCTAAAAGCATTCCATTTTTACGGATGATGTCTTAAACAACATATATAGAAAAGTTTGCATATGACGTCATTAGGACGGAATATTACATAAACGCAGCAAAAACAGTATTCAAGACACTCGGTAAAACAAATCGGAAATATGAGGATTCACGAATCTTCGCTTCTTTATTCATAATAACTCCATGTTTTATCAGAAGTTATTCATTTGCCTTTTTTTTCAAAATTTGGAAAATATTATTACATACATGCGGATAAATAAAATTGCACTCATTTAGCTTTTTGATATCAACTGAGTAAATGCGGTGAAGTCACTCGAATATTATTTAAAATACATTTTTGTGAAGAAAAATTGTTGTATCCTTTCTCCTTTGTAAATTATGTTTTCAATAAACTAAAAAAACATTTAATTGATGAATAAAAATACAATAAAACCAAAACTCATCGGATTTTATGTGAGACGATTTCTTTTGACATGATATTTTTATTTCAGTTTTGACGTGACAACGTCTTGTAAATTGGTTTGCCGGGAGACACTTCAAGAAACTGCGTTACGTTACGTTACGCTCCGCTCACGATACGCGCTCACTTTTCTCTTAACTTTTTCCGGTCACTTGTGGGACCATTTTCTGAACGTGAATGTGAATTCGCTGCAAGGAAGGGGCGGTGCTTAATAGGAATTTTAGATAGTATCAAACTAAGACGAAATACGTTATGTATTAGTTATTAGTATAAAGTACAAAGAAAATAAGTGTAGTTTATTTCGTAATTCGGTGGTATATTATGGAAAACTAATGATATGTGATTAGTGAAAGCCATTTTACTTTAGTTATATTCTGCTCATTGAAAAATTCTTTAATATGCTGTTTACAAAATTCAACATTTGACATCAATAAACATGAAGTAAAATGTGTTTAACAAACACAGTGTATTGCAAGTTATTGTATGTATATTTGTATATAAATACGTATGTATGTGTAAAGGTAAAAATAAAATTTTGTTAATATCACCGCCCCTTCCTTGCAGCGAATTCACATTCACGTTCAGAAAATGGTCCCACAAGTGACCGGAAAAAGTTAAGAGAAAAGTGAACCGATAATGACGGTTTTCTGTGTCTAAATATAAACACATTTCTTCGTAATAGAGAATGGCTGCTGCGCTATAAGGAGTGTATCAATGTATGGGTTTTAAGGTAAACCAACCAAATTGTGATCTTTTCTATGTTATAGAGAGTTTATCGTTATAAAGAATGATGTTATAAAGAGTTTACACTGTATTTGAAAACATTTAAAAATATGAGAAACAATAATTTCTAATTTGTTCAATTTTAGTACAATGGAGCCAGATGTACAAATTCCTTCAACGTCCAGTACACCGATGGAGACTGATGATATCGTGCCACCAACGTCTGCCATACCTTTCGCTGTGCCACACACACCCCATAACGCCAAAGCGCAACGAAAAAGTATGTATAGAAAACGTAAGGCCGCGGAAAGAACTCCTGCAGAGGCAGCAGATTTTGCAAAAGCAGCCGCCGAAAGACAACGTAGATGCAAGCAACGTAGACTCGCCAACTCAGCTCTTGACACCGGCACGCTAGAGTCAGCCACAGTGTCTGCTCCTGTGGTAGTGGAAAGAACAGTTACTGCCCAGACCAGCGCTCAGCGACAACGTGCTTACAGACAGCGTAGAGCTGCTCAAATTGTTTCACAAATAAGTACTCCACCGACTCACACAGCAGTGGAAAGAACAGTTACTGCCCAGACCAGCGCTCAGCGACAACGTGCTTACAGACAGCGTAGAGCTGCTCAAATTGTTTCACAAATAAGTACTCCACCGACTCACACAGAAGTGCAACCGGAACAATCAACCTGGAATATCAAATGGTCGTCGTCAATAAAGAAGTTTAAAACTACATTTCTGGACAACGAATTTGGCCACGCTTGCTCTGTTTGCGACCGATTGTGGTTCAAGAATGACCTTAAAATCATCACTGCTGCACAACTACAGGTCATATCGGATTGGTTCGTTAAGGAAAATAGGCAACTACGCGAGGAGGATTATACGCATATTTGCAACACCTGTAGATTTTCGCTGAACAAACATAAGCTTCCTACCCTTGCAAAAGTGAATGGCTTCTCATATCCAGAAATACCTCCTGGCTTACCGCCACTGGATCCAATTAGTGAACGATTAATCTCACCACGTCTGCCATTCATGCAAGTGCGTCGTCTGCGGCATGACTTCTCTTATGGATTTATTGGTCAAGTGATCAACGTTCCAGTCAACGTAGAAGACATGGTAAAATGCTTGCCCCGGCTTTTAGATGAGGACGACGTCATTAATGTCAACATCAAACGGAATCTCGCACACAAAACAAATTACATCAGCGGCTACATGTCCAAAAGGACAATCAAAGAATGGTTGGATGTACTTCAAAATTCAAGTCTATATCGCTTGTACGATATCAAAGTAGATTTGTCAAGGCTGCAAACTGTCGTGCCACCAGAGGAAGATTTGCAGGATGACTCGGCTCATCGAATCGAAACAATCGCCGCCGAGTGTACTCCGGAGTCAGAAATTCTTGCTTCCAGGCAGCATACACTACTGTGGAACGAAGAGGATTGCCTCAACATCGCACCAGGACATCGGGCCATGCCTCTGAACATCATTTACGACCGTCATGCTGAAGAACTATCATTTCCTGCAATATACTACGGCCAGCCTCGTCGCTTCCACATGGGAGTTTCAGTGACACCTTACATGATGGCAACCAGTGAATTACGACGAAGTGACAGACGCGGAGCCACGCCTCAAAAAGTCTTGTACGTTGCTATGAAGATTCTACGTCTCCGCATGGTGGATGGCATTTACAGCACATTTCGAAATGTGTCAACCACGGAAAACGTAACTCGACGCATGTTGGAGGACCCGGAATTTCTTAAAGAATTTGTTGTTCAAAATCTTGCCTTCATGAAGTCAGTACCCAATTCCGTCCAGTATTGGGCCTCTCGCAAACGAGATCTGTTTGCGATGCTCCGTCAACTAGGTAAACCGACCATATTTCTCACTTTAAGTGCAAACGAAGTACGCTGGTTGATATTACTGAACTTACTCCTCAAATTGAGTAACAAGTATCCTGGAAAAGTTGCTGAAGATCTAAACACGTCAGAGCGGTGCAACTTAGTGAGCGACGATCCAGTTACGTGCTGCATATATTCCCATATAGCACAAAAGCTCCTCAATACCTCCCCAGGAGCTCCAAGCCATCCCATATTCCTCCTAAAACTAAAATGACAAGATCAGGACGTCCTGGGGAAGAGTCTTTTACGATATCCTCAGGAATGAGCTCCCAGTAACGTCCCACGGAGCAACTTCCCAGGGACGTTACTCCTGAGGAAGTACCTGGGAAATCACTCCTGGGGATGTACCCGGTTAGTCATTCCTGGGGAAGTGCCCAGGAAGTTACAGTGCTGGCGCCATCTTATGGATGATTTTGGAATACAATACTCATTTATTTTTTAATAATATATCAAATGCAATTTCATAAGTATCGATTTTAATGACCTTATTTTATTTTATTAATTATTCGGTTCCTTATTTATTAGCAAATTAGATAATTGTTATTAAATTGCTATTATTTTTAATTATTTCTGTAACTTTAAATCTTTTTAGTTAAATTAAAAAATTTTATTTATTATTTCAGTTACTTACTATTTTTATATACTAATTACTGTTATATATCTTTTAAATCAAGTTTTGTTCATTTATCAATATTTGATTAATTATTAATAAATAACCTATTGCGTTTTGCTTTATTATTATTTGTTTTATTAATTAGGAAATTAATTTAACTTGAAGTTTCTAAATTAATACACTAAAATCTCTAAATAGAAGACATTTCTATATCATATATTTTTTCTGATATTTAAAGGTAAAGATATTTGTGAAAAAAAAAAAAAAATGTAAGTTTGTTTATTAGTATCCTTTAAAACCTTGTTATGAAAATTATCTAAATTGTGTCCTGATTCATCTTAATGTCAAATGTTAAATGTTTTTATATATATATATATATAAATAAAATAAGCAAAAATGTCCCGACGAAATTAGACATATTTATCACAGCACACAACACAAAATCAAAGATAATTCATTTAAAATGGTGTATTTGGATTTAAAATGCATAAATATTGAGCCGCTCCCCCCCCCTCCCCAAACTCATACCAATAAATAATTTATTTAAAAAGATTTTCTGTTCAGAAATATACATTCTTATAAAATCAGTTAAAAAAATATAAATTCACGTTAATTTAAAGTTTAATTTAGGTTATTATCAATTATTTATCCAGTGTAATTTATATATGTATTGAAGATAAGAAATTGTTTTCTAAATAGAAGCATCAATTGAAATGTCATTTTTGAAGGTTTAATCTATTTTGTTTTGTTTATCATTAATATTTTTTTTTAAATGTAAGTTGTACTTAATAACAAATTATTTTTCTAATATCTTTTATAGATTATCAAACATATTATTATTATTATTATTATTATTATTTAAATTCTGAAAGATAAAATGAAGTCTTTATTTTGAAAACTTCAGATATATAAATAATTTTTTGGTTCTGAAATTACAGATAAATATTTATCTGTATTTCCTAAGTAACAAATATTTTTTATCACAGTTTTCAACTGAATTGAATGGAGTTTCTTCATACCTGTTTGACCAAGTTCAGTGACAATGAGAATATTCTATGTAAAGCAACTCTGCAATACCACAAGTGACCTTCCCAACTCAAGCAGTCACCTTCCCAACCTTCCAACAATTGAATTTTCAACAAGATTATCTCGCTCCCCCAGTCAGTTGTCAGCTGAGAATGCGTTTTGCAGTTAACTCAATGAGAGAAAAGAGAGAGAAAAAAGTGCGATATTCGAAGAATTTAGACTATTTCAGAATTTGTAAGAAAAAGCGTTTTAGGAACAATTTTGTTAGTAAATGTAAAAGAAATATATATATATATATTAATTTGGGATTTTTAAACAATAATTCGCTAATGAAAACATCTTTTATTTTAAATAAAAATATCAGTTCTTTTAGGCTATTTAAATTGCCTAAAATCTTAGTTTCTAAAATTACATGTAAAAAATCAACAAAAATATTTCCCGTCTTTAATTAAATAAAAAATGGTGCTTATTGTATTTTTTATGCATATAAAGATTTCAGACACCTTTCAAAGACAATTAAATGGAGATTTAAATGAAAAGTAATTTTATTTATAACAATAAGAAAATAAAATGATTTTGTAACAAATAAAAATTTTATTAATAGTTTCTATTTTATGTAACTCAAGCAGTGTTTCAGTGTAATGATAGAATTTTACAAATGATTTTCACACCAAATTCTGGTATAATAAAATTATACAAATTTGTACAATGGTGTGTTATTGATGAAAATACAGAATTTTAATATTTTACTATGCTATAAAATAATACAGTGGTTATACAGTATTTTTTAATCCCGCAACAAGTGGTAAATCTCCAAACATCTGTAACTCGTACCGTCGCATAAGAATTTCATAAGTAAGGGATTTAATTATTTGTTGATAAATACTCGCCAAAATATACCTAATCACTTTAAAACGAGTTTGTTGATTGATTGTATTTATGACGGCCAATTATCAACATGAGGGACATATCAAGGGAAGGGAGGGGTTGCCCTCAGTGAAGGTCTTTCTAAAGGAACCTAACCCGTATTTACGCAAGGAAATACAAAATTCGAAGAAAACCCCGGGAAATTGCGAACAATTATGTCGACAGGCGCGATTGGTTACAAACTCTGCGCATCCCATCTACCAGCTTCGAGAGCAGGATCTCTTGACTATGTGTGGGCCCCAGAATGAAACTGCAATAATGAAATATTTCAAAGAGCAAAAAGTAGGAAAGAGAAGGCTTAAGAAAAGACTAAGCAAATTTATATATTTTTTCCATAAATTCGTATAATAAAAACACCTTTAACCAAGCGTAAAAAAAAAAAAAAAAAAAAAAAAAAAATTCTGTAAAAAAATGTAAGATCGAGAGAGAGCAAAAAAGTTTCATTTTTGAAAGGATTTACTTAGATTTTATTTGTCAATTATATAAAAAAAAAATAAAAATAAAATAAAAATAAATCAAGGTACATATCAAGGGATGAAGGTTGCCCTCCGTTAGGGTCTTTCTAAAGGAACCTACCCGTATTTACGCAAGGAAATTTAAGATTAGAAGAAAACCGTGGAAAACTCCGAACGATTAGGCCGACGGGTGCGATTGGGTATAAACTCAGCACCTCCCATCTACCATCTACCATCAAGAGAAAAAAGAAAAAAAATCGATTAAAATTTCTGTAAAATTCACAATTTTAAAGAAACTATGTGTTTTAATCTCTTGCATTTTTAATTTCTGGAAATAATATTTTTATTAACTAAAATTAAATTTTATAGGGGATATCATCAGAAACGTTTTGCATCATTCATTGTGTGTCAAAATATATAGTTCATAATCAATTTTATAACTACTGAACGATTTTAATGGATTTTAAGTATCAAAAGCTAAAAGGACATTTTTATCATTTAAAAATACAATTTCATTTAAAATTTTTAATTTCGAAGACATTTATGTTATAACAAATAATTATTGACAATTTATTTAAAGTTATTAACTTAAATTTATTTCGAGTGTATGCAAAAGGCACAAAACATGAGAACATTTCCTAGTTTTAAGTTTCAAAAGTGGAGTAAAAATGCATCTATGCCTTAGAAACCTTTATTTCTTACTGACCCGACAGCATAACGGTCAGAGCGCGCTTCCGGAATACCAAGGTACTCGGGTTCAAATCCAGCCGGAAAAATAAAGGTAAGAAATTTGTTCCTGAATAATCTCTGTATATGTAAATCCGTCTGAATAACAGAAAAAATAAAACATTCGCGTTTTCTCCTTAAAAAAATTAAATTAACTCATAGCTTTAATTTTTTTTTTGAACATATTAGTGACCTTGAAGTTTCCCAAAGTCCTCCTATATCACTTCCTCAAATCTTCCCCAGAACCTCCCGGGGAGGACCCTGAAGGACGTCCTGGGGAGCGGGCCAGGATGCTGTAAAGCGGACATTTTCGGTTCCTGAGGACCTCCTTGTGACAATTCTCTGCATCCTCAGGGATGCCTGGGGGATGAGGGTCCTGCGATGTGAATCCTCCCCAGGACATCCTGGGGAGGCAAGTGTGCTATATGGGTTTCCACAAACTCGTCGGTACATTGATGAATATGCTGAAGGCAAAACAATCATATAATCCATTTGGCCAGTACTTTGTTAAAGATTATTTCTTTCGCATTGAGTTCCAGCATCGAGGAAGCCCCCACGCACACATTTTGGTGTGGTTGAATAATGATCCACACGAGGCCGTGTCAGAAAATATGCCAATGACCATCGAGCTCGTGGAGAAGCTGAGTTCTGTCGCCAAAGAAGATATGCCCAACGAGACCACCTACGCCAATCAAATTCACAAGCACACTTTCACCTGCACGAAGCGAGGTGAGACGACTTGCAGATTTGGGATCCCGTACTGGCCAATGCCTGCTACTCGAGTCTTGGTTCCAATGCCTCAGACTGATGGACGCCGGTCAACATTCCAAAAAAAATCCAAGGAGCTACGAACGTGTCTCAGCGAACGTACATACCCTAGCATGGATGACTTTCTGAGGGAACATGGTCTGACATTTGATGCATATCTTGATATAGTACGTTCAACCCTTCGCAGGCCAACTTTGTTGTTTAAACGTAACTTCGATCAACTTATGACAAACACGTTCAACCCTTACCTTGCTGGTCAAATTAATTCCAACATCGATATTCAGTTTATCTTAGATGAATACAGCTGCGCACAGTACGTCGTGGAATACGTGAACAAATCAGCTCGTGGAATGGGTAACTTGAATCGAGAGTTGACTAAAATGATGGAAGAACATCCTGACCGCGATTACACTGGTCAATTAAAAGCATTGAGTGTCAAACTTCTTAATGCAGTTGAAATGTCGGCGCAAGAAGCAGCATGGTATTTGTTACGACAGCCGATGAGCGAAGCAAGCCGTCAAATTGTGTACATACCAACAGTGTGGCCCTCAGAGAGACAACGTTGCCGCAAACGTCGGAAACAATTGGATCGCGAAGGAATCGCAGAGGACAGCACACACGTGTGGACCAAAAACATCATTCAGCGGTATGAAGAAAGACCTCCATCTTTGCAAGATGTATATTTGGCCGAGTTTGCGTCGTGGTATGCTAACTCTCGTGATTTCATTGACAATGAAGACGACTTGAACGTGCATGAAGATGACGATCCTGAACCGGCGACTGGAGAAAGAACGACATCGAGAGGATATCGCAAACGTCTGATCGGTCGAATCATACGATACAGATGCTACGACATAGATGAAACTGTCAATTATCAACGTGAGATGGTACTGCTGTACTTGCCCTTTCGCAACGAAGTCGCTGACATTGTTGATTGTAATAAATTTATACAATTATTCAATGACAACAAGGAAACTATCATGGAACGCAGAAAACTTTATGAGAACAATATTGACATCGACAAAGTGATGCAAGAGCTAGAAGCAATGATGATTTTGCAAAATTCAGACACCACAGAACCAACGGAAACAGAGTCAAGAAGAGTGTTTGTAGAACAGCTGTTAGGAGGAGAGGGAGCTGAAAATAACGATGATGTTAATGAAATCGTGCCGCAAAACGGATTGTCAGTTGTAAAAAAACGGAGCAACGTGATGCCAAAACAACAATATTGTGAGCTGCTACGAACTACAAATGCTGAACAACGTGAGGTGGTTCTTGAGGCTATACATCGTTTACATGGCTGCGGAGATGAGCTCCTACAGGCTCTACAAATCTTCTTCACCGGACCAGCAGGATGTGGCAAAACGTATGCATTGAAGGCCCTCATGGAAACGTACAATCGTTACACTCAGAACCACAACTCACTCAACAACGCCTACGTTGCTTGTGCAAGCACAGGTAAAGCAGCTGTACCTCTTGGTGGAACAACAGTTCACTCAGCATTTCGCCTAACAACTTCTCGAGTTACAAGACTTCTATCAGCTGAAAACTTGCAAGCCTATAGAAATATGTTCGTTGGCGTGAGAGCAGTTTTCATTGACGAGATCAGCATGTTGAGTGCAGCTATCCTCGGTAAAATCAATTATCGATTGCAACAGATAACCGGCATATACGACCAAGATTTCGGAGGCCTTCACATCATCTTATGCGGCGATTTCAGACAGCTGCCGCCTGTACGCGCTACTCCGTGTTACAAAGTGCCAATCAACCAACTCGGAGGACCTATACTGTGGCAAAGCATCGACTACTTCCCATTGGTCCGTGTTGTACGACAAACTGACGAGCTGTTTTCGAGAATTCTGACTAAAATTGGAGATGGACTTAAACTAAGTGTCAATAACATCAAACTTATAGAATCCAGACATAAGTCAGAGTCCTGGTGCAAAGAGAACGTACCTGACGCTGTTCGGTTGTTTTACAGTAACTTTGAGGTTGATTCATACAATCGAAAAGCAATTAACAACGCACACAACTGTATTGCCACTGATATCATGCTCGGATATTCCAGTAATTCTGAGAGGGGCCAACAGCAAGGAAAATTTCACAAGATGTCGGTTGCAGAGACAGACGGATTGCCTTACATGCTGCCCTTAGCAGTGGGATACCCTTACATGATAACGTCTAACATCAACGTAGGAGATGGATTGGTAAACGGCGCTATTGGAGTCTTGCGACACATCGAACGTCAGCTAGCCGATCCAGCCGAAGCAGGACCATCGACCAGCACGACGTCACCGCCCACAAAAGATGAAATTATCACTCTTTGGTTCGAGTTTCCAGACAAAAGTACGGGTGCCAGTGCAAAACTCAAAAGTCGACCACATGTACTCAGCAAACCAAACACTTTGTCCGTTGATTGGGTGCCGGTGTACAAAAAAGTGGTCAACATCACATTGACAAAAACAGTGAAATGCAAACGCAAACAATTTCCTTGCGTACCTGCTTGTGCCATTACGATTCACAAATCACAAGGTGAGACGTTTGATGTAATCGTGTATAAGTACTCCTCCAACCAACCACAACAATTAGTATATGTAGCCATGAGCCGCGTAACGAGTATCAACGGATTGCATATCATCACGGAGAAGGACTCTCCTTTGATTTTCAAACATGGGCGCGAAGGAAACGACTCACAAACTACACGAGATATTCGCACTGAATATATTCGACTCCAAGGACACACTTTGCAAACCACCACTAAAAAGGCAGTCAAATTCTGTGACGATGCTACCAGTGCTGGACAAACTATCGTGACGAACATCAATTGTCAAAGTTTGAGTGCTCATGCCACAGACATTGAAACAGATACAGTGATTCCAAGATCTGACTATTTAGTACTGACCGAAACGTGGATGCGCGACACTTGTGAACCACATCCAATCAAGAATTATGAGTGCATATCAAGGAAGAATAATCGAACAAACTCAGACACCAACGCAGCAGGTGGAGTAGCGATCTATCGTAGGTTATCATCAATATCAACAGGAAAAGTGATCGATGTTGCGGTCACAGACACTGCTCGAGTTATCAAAACCTGCGGTGACTTGTGCTTGGCTGAAGTTACTTGCTTTACCGCTGATACTACCTTCAAATTTGTGCTCGGTGCTGTTTATATTCATCCAGGATCAAGTGTACAAGACATCGGAATATTGCTACACCAGGCACTTCTTCCATACGTGCATAACAGCCAGTACGTGCCACCGTTCCTGCAAGTTGATCCTAATATGCCGATTCTTCTATGCGGTGACTTCAACCAAAACGTGAAGTCTGATGACAAGTTTCTCAAATTCATTAAAGATACGTTTAATCTTGATTGCGTATCAGATATGTCTAAGTCTACTACGTTAAAAGGAACAACCATTGACTTGACATTTTCTAGGCACATTACAGCAGAAACACTTCCTTTCATTTCATATTTCTCCTATCATCGCCCTATCCTCAACAAAATCACTCACATAGGAACAAGTTAAGTTGTAGTAAACGCTGTTTCATTGTACGCAAATGTATTGCAAGTTATTGTATGTATATTTGTATATAAATACGTATGTATGTGTAAAGGTAAAAATAAAATTTTGTTAATATGAAATTCAGTGCGAGATTCTTTGTATAAATTAATGTTTTAAATATAATTCTTTGTATAAATAAATGTTTTAAATTGTTACTATTATTTCATCCTTCTTCCTACTATACGAATGAATATTCACATTAAAATTATTTTACAACTCAAAGTCGTTGTCACGTAAAACTTTCGCCCGTATACCGACTTTACAGGCAACCAATTTTTTATCAATTTTAAGAGAAAATGGCGTATTTCTGTTGCCACAATTACAAAATTCGTACTAAAAACTATAAAAAAAATTAATAACTCGTAAATAAATTGAGATACAGCTTTCAAATAAATTGCATTTAAAGGTACATTTTTTTTCTCAATACGACGGTATAAAAATTGAAAATGTGCGATATTTAGAAGTATTAAATTTGTAGTACCGAAAATTGCAAAACTGAGTTGCATGCGAAAGTGTTGCCATTCACAAAATGACGTATGTGTTTCGCACAGATACGTTTGGCTTTTATAATATAGATATTTTTCCTTTTTATTGTGAAATAGAACGTTTTTCTTGCCCTTTGAACCCTTTCACCTCCCCTCCCTTCTCCCTCCCTATTCGCGAGTCCCAGATGTCAACAAATATTTATCTCATTCTATAAAAGTTTAAAACATTAATATTTATACATAATTTTTTTTCATTTTTATTGTGAAATATAATTTTTTTCTTGCCCCTTTCAACTCTTTCCCCTCCCTTCTTCTCCCCTTCCCCTCTTCAATAGCGGTTCCTGGATGTCCACAAATGTTTTTCTCATTCTATAAAAGTGTTAAACACTAATATTTATACATATTTTTTCTTTTTTATTGTGAAACTGAATTTTTTTTCTTGTCCCTTTTGACCCTTTCTCTTCCCCTCTCCCTCCCCGTTCGGGGTCCTGGATGTCCACAAATGTTTTCGTTATTCTATAAAAGTTTTAAACATTAATATTTATACATTTTTTCTTTTTTATTGTGAAATTGAATTTTTCTCTTTCCCCTTTCGACCCTTTCCCCTCCTCTTCGCCAGTCGCGGGTCGTAGATGTTCACAAATGTTTTTCTCATTCTATAAAAGTTTTAAACATTAATATTTATACATATTTTTCCTTCTTTTTTATTGTGAAATTGAATTTTTTTACCTTGCCCCTTTCGACCCTTTCCCCTCCCCTCCCACTCCCCAGTCGCGGGATACGGATGACCATAAATGTTTTTCCCATACTATAAAAGATTTAATCATTAATATTTGTACATATTTTTTCTTTTTTATCGTGAAATTGATTTTTTCTCTTGCTTCTTTAAACCCTTTTCTCTCCCCTTCCCCTCCCTAGTCGCGGGTCCCGGTTGTCCACCATCGCTTTACTTAGTCTTCAATACATAAGGAAGAAAATGAGACCACTCACGATACTTAATCATAAAATTGCACACGGGCCTATGTAAAGCTGTAATTAGAATACCCACTAAATTGCCATTTTGTTGCAATCGCGCCAATGTGGTAAGCATACGGCATCTGTGTCTATTTCTCTAGCGGAATCTTCTAATTTGGCAAAAGAATGAGCAATTAAAATAAATTATAAATAAAAAAATATGACTTAATGCTTAGTATACTTTCAAGGCAGACCACACTGGTCGCCAAGGGCCGCTAGTAACTGATAAAAAAGCACAATTTATCTACATGCGTCACGGAAATTTAACTTGCGTCATTTTTACTCGCTGGATGTTTTCTTAGACAACCGGATTAAAGCAGGAGTAAATAAAAAGAAATAATGCACTCATTTAATATTGAATTCCAATAAAATATATTAAAACTTAAACAAACATTAAAACAAATATCGTGCACTCGGGATTCATTCTACTTTATAGCTCATCACTGTTTTATTTTCTCCATATCCACTATGGATTACTTGGTATTTCTTTAATTAATTTTGGTTTATTGTGTGTTGGTAGTCCCAAATTCGTATTGTTTTGCTTTCTCATGGCAAATACGAAGATGAAACCACACACTCCATTTGTAGTTCCAAAGTATTTCGGACCTGATGTTTCTGCTTTGGTTCTACAAGTTCCATTTGTATTCATTTTATTCTTTTTTCCTTTCATATTCAGTGTGATATAAGTTACTAAATTCAATGGTTAATTTCAAATGGTTAATATTGTTTACTATTAATGGTCTTATATATACATATATATATATATATATATATATATATATATATATATATTGTCCATTTAGAAGGAAAAAGTCATAAAAACTTTGAGTTAGAAATTTTGTGATAATCTTTCAATGTAATTTTTTAATCGCTAAAATAATATTTTATATCTGGCGCGAGAAATTAGGAACAACTAACGGCAAATGATGTTTTAATATCCGTAACAAAAACGCAGCAATATGGCGACATTGTCGCAAAACAAGTGGGTAAGTGTGATCACAGATCTCACAGAGGGTTTCGTTTAATATCTCTTTCAAAAAACTTTATCCTTACAAGGAAGGTCTCCATACGGGCATACCCCGAAAAATCTGAAAAAATTACAGAATGTTCTTCTCGTGTGGTTATATACGTTTATAAAAAATTTTTCGGCGGAATCTCCATTCAGTAACCGTAAAAAATAATGAAAATTTCGTTATTTGGCGGTTTATCGCCGGTTGGCGATGGAATGTAATTTCAAAAAATACTTTATATCAAATACACTTCAAGGAAAAGAAAAGCTTCATGTTGAACTTGTTTTGAGAAATTTAATTTAAATAGCATTTGTTTTGTAAGTTTTAGTTTGTTTTAAGTATAATTTTTTATATCGATATTTATATGTATATATATTCAAATTTAATCATAAAAATTTGAGATTTAAAACGAAATTCATAATTTCAATTATTTAGATTTGTTTCAATCTCAAAGTCCAATTGAGAATTGTCGATTAAATTTTGTTGCTATGGAAACCTGGCTTTTATTTTTCAATACGCTGAAATGTATGAAGATAATTTTTCTCAATATGATTTTTTTTTAATCTACGAAAACATTTTTTTTCCAGTGATTAATTAAATAACTACTTCAACAAGTAATATATATATGTAATACAATATGTATATATATGTATATAATATATTAAAGTCTCTCATTGTTTATGTTTAAATTCGTTAAATACCATTTACACGCATTCTAAATATCCAACAGTTTTGAGTTGCATTATAATCGTTTGCTTTTGGCGAGGAAAAGGGCTGCTCGCCAAATCGAGTGACTCTTTCGCCAAATATTTGAAAACATTTTATTTTTTTACACATTTTCTAATGTGATTCCGCCGCTAATTTTGACTGATCCTTTATTACATACATAAGTACTTTAATTAGTATTTTTTTTCATAAAATTCTGTCCATGCACAGTATGGAGACCTTCCTTGTTAGTCTCATTATGTGTTATAAACTATATGTCAAAGTTTAAAGGGATTTATTCTTAAGGTTTCCAAAACTTAACAAAATTTAGAAAATAGTCCCTCCTCGGACAACCCTCTCCTCCCTTAATTTTTCACTTTTATAAATACGAGGTGGAACCCATCGAAATTCGACGAAAGAAAATGTTTAAGAAGGAACTGCTTCATTGATTTACAATAAATCTACAAAACTACTTTCAGTAAAAAATGCATCTTATATTGATCAGTCTACCTCTCAAACAAATATTATAAAAAATACATCTTATATTAATTAGTCTAACTCTAAAACAAATATTTTAAGCTAAGATTAACAAAATACTATAAAACTCAATTGTCTAAATTTTTAAAATTAAACTTTAATCGCATATAAAACCAATAAAATATGATAACGATCAGCTATTATGATGAATTTATCAATTGAGACTCTTATGTTTGGTATAAATGAGAATGGAAAAAAACAAAATTTATTCCAAATTGACACGATCATAGAATTTCACGCGAAATTAAAGCCGTCATAATTTTCATATTCTCAAAATTTAAACGCGTACTTCTCATATCCGTATTCCCATGTTTAAAAAAATCATATTTTAATTTGATCATTGTAAAATCACTTTAACTCAAAACTTTAACTGATGTATAAAAAGTGAAATAAAACCGAAATCACGGAATTTTATATCAAACGATATTTTTGTAAAGTATATATGCATTTTAATTTTTATTTATTTATTTATTTATTTATTTATTTATTTATTATTATTTTTTTTAATTTTAAGAGAAAGTGAGTGATTTTGTTGCCACATTTACAAAATTGGTACTAAAAACTATAAAAAAATTAATATCTCAAAAACAAATTGAGATACAGCTTTCAGACAAATTGCATTTAAAAGTACATTTTTTTCTCTACAAGACGGTGTAAAAATCGGAAATATGCAATGTTTAGAAATATAAAACTTGCAGTAGCGTAAAATGCAAAACTGAAATTGCATGGGAAAGGGTTGCCATTCGCAAAATGACGTATGCGTTACGCACAGATACGTTTGGCCTTTATAATATAGATTTAATGTTAAGAAATAATATTTACATTAGTGTTCAAAAAAAAAAAAAAACATTTAAACTGCAATAAACATTTTTTTCTTAACTATCTTTTCTATAAGTTTAAAAGTTTATTTTTTCAGAAATTGGAATATTGTGGTTTCGCTTGTTTTAAAAAAAATTAGATTGTTTGAATCAGCACATGAAATAACACCCGATTGCAAAAAGTACCAATTTAAAGAAAAAAAAATCAGTGCTATTTCAAATCTTAGTAAAAAAAATGATCTCTTTTCCTTTCCGTGTCACGTGGTTTGCCTTGGCAAAAAATACAATTCTGGAATTAATTACCAAAATAAAAACAAATACACGCTTTTCACATGATTTATTTAATTCATTAATTTATGTTACATGCGCAATGTTTTTTACAAGCGTCTAGAGATCACACTTTCTCAATTTGATCCCGCGGGGGATCGGCCACTGCGCATATCGTTCCCCGCATGACGTAGCGATTTTCGCGGATTTTTGCATACTGCACACATATTTCCGTGCATGGAGATTGTAGTATTTTTCTGATGAAGAAATAGTATTAAATTTATTCTCGCGCGCGTGTTTCTTTCTAATTATCGCTCCATTGATGAAGATGTAGTATTTCTCTAATGAAGAAATACATTTATATTATTACACAGAAATATATTTATTATACATTTATGCACGTAATCCCTTCATCAATGGCGCGATTCTCATTCATTTTAAATGCATACATATTTATTTATTTTTTTATTTTAGTCTCTTTCTATTTAAAACTGTTAATTGTTTTGATAGATAATTGTAAGATTTTCCTTCCAATTCCTATTACAAAAAAGTTAATGAAATTTGAATATCAACCAATATAGTTTAGTGGTACATTTTTGCCAGTACTTGGCGAAAAAATGCCCAAGTTGGTATCTAAACAAACTACTTGTCATGTCACGTATAAAAACATTTCATATTTATTTACTTAGAAGGTGTCACAAATAAAAATTAAATTAAAGAGTTGACATGTTTCGGTTCATTAATAAGAACCGTATTCATAACATATAAAATCAGTAGAAAATTAAATGACACTGGATATAAATATAATTAAAAAATCAAAACAAAACATTGCGCCCGCTATGATCGTGAATATAGCCATTGCCAACGCGGCATATAAATATAATAAATTTTGACCATATATTAAATTTAAAAAGTATAAAATTAAAATTAAAAAAGTAGAAAAACTAAATGACTCTGGATATAAAGGTAATTTAAAACCCCCAAAACATAAAATATTGCGCCCTCTATGATCGTGAATAGCCAATGCCATCGCGGTTCCTCCTATTAGACTCATCCTTTAAATATTTATTAAGTAATTCTAACCACAAACTCGGAATGTCATAAGAATAAGAATCATTACAAACTCTATCCCTCCTAGAATATATCTCTATGGATTCACGGATGATTAATTTTCGGAATAAACTGGAAATGAACACTAATCTACTATCTTTAAAACAAATTTTAACCCCCCTCTTTAAAAACAATCTTGATAACGCAGTCTTATCCCTACCAAATTTTATGTCACATTCATGCTCTTTCTTTCTAACCCCAAACTTTCTACCTGTCATACCGATATAAAAATTAATATCCCCCTCTTCATTCTCATATGGAATTTCATATACCCCTGCTAGATCATCTTGTGGAACCGGATCAAAAGCTCTGTATAGAAGATGTTTTAACTTAGGAGGTGGCTTAGCAATTAATTCTATTTTAAACTTTTTTAATTTAGCTTTAAGCCTCTCAAAATTACCCTTTATATAAGGAAACGATAGTCTTTTAACCCCAATCTCTTCCCCCTTCTCACAGGCATTATCAACCAAATTACAATTAACCTGAGAATTATTTTACTTGTCATGTCTTCAGAGATTTTGTTTGTTTATTTCATGGCATCTACACCCGCGCACTGTAACTCTAACTCAATGTAAATATTAAGCAAAAGTTTTGTTTTTGTATTTTGGCAATTTCGGTTTTTTTTTTAGTTAAAATTTTTTGAGAGTTCTTGTTTGTGTGAAAATAAATGTGTTTTTGATTTTTTTAACGACTGGATGTTTTTCGTTTTGCAGACTCCAGAATTATTTTAATGTTATGATTTCTTAAATCTATTTTAAGCCTTATTCAATTACTGGTGATCCAGATACGCTGCTAGCGTAATAGAATTATCGTTGCATAAAAGATAACGTAATATATTTTTTGGTACCCTCGGTGAAGACCGGTGATTGTAATAATGGCTAATATTGAAGATCTTAAGAAATTGAGAAAAGGTGAAAGAGCCGCTTTTACGAAAGCTTATAATAAAGTAGAAGATCTGATAGCCTTAGAAAGTGTTGATATTTGCGAACTGGAAGCAGAACTGAATGTTTTCAATGGGAAAGCTGATCGTTTAGAAAAAACACATTCAAATATTCTTGAACTTCTGCCCGATAAAGAATTTGATGCAGAATTTGAAGTTGTAGAAGATTTTCGGGATAAAGCTATACGAATTCAAACGAAAGCAAGAAGAATAATCAACGGTCAACAAAACGTGAGTAGTGTTTTAAATTCAACTAATGATGACTCTGTTGTAATTAATACTGTCGAAAATATTACTGTTGATAAAAGTAGGTTTAAATTGCCTAAATTAGAATTACGAAAATTTGATGGTGATATTAAAGAATGGCTTTATTTTTGGAGCCAATTTGAAAAAATTCATGTTGATTCTAGTATTGAAGATTCACATAAATTTCAATATTTGTTACAATCTACAGTTGAAGGGTCTCGTGCTAGAGAAGTGATTGAAAGCTTTCCGCCAATTGGCGAGAACTATCCAAAAGCAATTGACTGTTTGAAAAGTCGGTTTGGTCGCCACGATTTACAAGTAGAGGTTTATGTCAGAGAATTATTGAAATTAGTTTTAAAAAATGCCAATTCAATTTTTTCCTCGAATAATTTGTGTGCATTGTATGATAATCTAGAAACCCAAATTCGTGCACTTGAAACGCTTGATGTTACAACTGCCGAATGTGCATGTTTACTTTATCCTTTAGTTGAGTCTTGCATGCCAGAGGATTTGCTTAGAGCTTTTCAGCGAGGTTTGAATTTTGATTCTGGCGATGATTCCAAAAAGAGATTAGATGCTTTATTAAAATTTTTGAAAACTGAAGTTGAATCAGAAGAGCGGATTAATTTAGCTATGACAGGTTTCGGTTTGACGGATGCAACGTCATATAAAAGTGGAAGCAAATTAAAGAAAGACAAAATATTTACTTCGGCTAGTTTGTTGAGCTCTTCAGATGGTGCAGAGAAACTTTGCGTTTTCTGTAGCGGAAAACATGAACCGACTAATTGCTTTAAGGCTCAAAAAATGTCTTATAATGAAAAATTAAAGATTTTAAAAGATAAAGGTTATTGTTTCAAATGTTTAAAAGTCGGACATAGGGTAGGAAAATGTAGGTGCTTTGTGAAATGCATGATCTGCAATAAGAAGCATTATGCAGTTATGTGCACGGAGTCAAATAAAAAAGTAAATAAACCTGCATCAAATAATGCGGAAAAAGAGGTTAAAGAGCAGGATAAATCACTAAATTTGGCGAGTATTTCGAAAGCGCCACAAGTTTTGCTGCAGACTTTGAAAGTTAAAATAAAAGGTAAAAATTGTAATTTAATCGTAAGAGCTATGTATGATTCGGGATCGCAAAAGTCTTATATTAGAAAAGAAATAATATCCGTTTTAGGATTAGCACCTTTACGACAGCAACATTTGTCGCATGCACTTTTTGGAGGAGAAAAGATCAACGAGAAGTTTCATAACGTATACAAAATTGAACTAGGAAACTTAGATGGAAGTTTTAAATGTAATTTTGACGTAGTTGATCAGGATATTATTTGCAATGATGTTCCTTCTGTTTCGTACGGACCGTGGATTGAAGAATTGCAATCTATGAATATATAAATGTTTGACATCGAAAATAATTCTGGGCCAATTGATATTCTTGTTGGAGCAGATGTTGCTGGTAGACTGTTTACTGGAAAGAGAAGAGTTCTATCCAGTGGATTAGTAGCCATGGAAACCTATCTAGGATGGACTCTCATGGGGAAAACTGAATTGCGTTCTAAAAAAGAAAATACAGCTATGATGGTAATTTCGATGTTTGTACGAGACGCTACTATTTCCGATCTTTTTAGTTTAGAGGTTTTAGGGATAAGTGATCCAGTTGAAATGAAAAACAAAAAGGAAAAAGGAAATCTTACTAAATTGCATTTCGAAGAAACTGTTCGAATCAATACAGATGGAAGATACGAAGTTTCACTACCCTGGAAAGATAATCATTTGCCTTTACCGAGTAATAAAGAGATTTCTATGAAACGATTAGAATCATCGACGAAAAAATTGCATCAAGAAAACTTGTTTACAGCTTATGATGATGTGTTCAAAGAATGGGAATCGTTAGGTATAATTGAAGATGATCCAGTTGACTCTCCATCTTCCCTGCAAGAACACTATTTGCCACACAGACCTGTTGTAAAACAACATGGAACAACTAAAGTACGGCCAGTTTTTGATGCCTCTGCAAGACTTAGAGATTCTCCATCGCTCAACCAGTGTTTAGAGTCCGGACCAAATTTATTGGAACTAATCCCTAATCTTCTTCTCAGGTTTAGAGAACATAAATATGGCATAGTTGCCGATATAGAGAAAGCTTTTTTACAAATAAGTGTGCAACCGGAAGATAGGAATTTTCTAAAATTTTTTTGGTGGAATGGAAAAGAAAATGTAGTTCCAAAGATAATGCGGCATACACGTGTGGTGTTTGGTGTGAAAAGCAGCCCTTTTCTCTTAGAAGCTGTGCTTGAACATCATTTGAAAAAATATCGAAATAATTTGAAATATAGTCAGAGAACAGTTGACATACTTCTGCGAAGTTTTTACGTAGATGATTTAATTACAAGTTTGGACAATGAAGCAGAAATATTACCTTTCATCGAGGAGAGTCATCACATCTTGGCTGAAAGAAAATTCAACTTGCGAGGATGGAAGTACACAGGAGATGATGACCCAGAACAAGTTACTTCGGTTCTAGGATTAATTTGGAATCGTTAAGAAGATGAACTGAAAATTAATTTGGATTGGACGAAAACATACAAACTCGAAATTGTATCGAAGAGAGTGATTCTTTCCATTACACATAGGGTTTTTGATCCTATTGGATTCTTATGTCCTTTTCTGTTAATTCCCAAATTAATGTTACAGAAGATGTGGACAGACAACATCCCGTGGGATAGGGAAGTTGAAGATAATTTGAAACGTGAATTTCTAAAATGGTTTGAAGATTTAAGTTCCTTAAAAAATTTGTCTGTAAGCCGCTGTTTTTCTCCTGTTATAAGTGATCAACATAATATAAGTATTCATACATTTTGTGATGCCAGCCAATTTGCATACGCAGCAGCTGTTTTCGTTCGCATAGAATATTCTGGTGTTGTTCATATAAATCTTTTGGCTGCCAAATCGAGAGTTGCTCCAGTAAAATCCATCACTATTACTCGTCTTGAGTTGCTGGCTGCAACGGTGGGAGCTCGACTTTGCAGATCTGTACTCAGTGCACTCCAGTGGGACAATGTGAAGCAACACTACTGGACTGATTCCACTACAGTATTAAGTTGGATTCAGCGAGAAGAAATTTGGTCAGTATTTGTAAATAATAGAGTTCGAGAGATAAGAGAACTGACTGATCCAACTTCGTGGAAGCATCTTCCAGGAGTACAAAATCCTGCTGACCTACCTTCAAGAGGCTGTTCTGCTCACCAACTTTTATGCAGTAGATGGTGGGAGGGTCCCATATGGCTTCTACAAACTGAAGAAAACTGGCCTATTACCAAACCTGTTTTTGACGAGCCATCTATTCTGAAAGAAAAAAGAAAAACAAATCCAACTTCTAAGAATCTTCCAGTTGTGTGTTCTTTAAATCAATGTGAAAATAAAAGTAGTAGTAAAAACTATAACGAAGATTCAGGTTGGTACTACTATTATTTTTCAAGCTATGATCGAATGCTACGAATGACAGCTTGGATGAATAGATTCATTTTCAACTGTAGGAATTCCGCTTCTCGAATCACGGGTGAATTATCTTATGCGGAACTAAAAGAAGCAGAAATAAAGATTGTACAGATGATACAAGAGGAATATTTTAGTCATGAAGTCAACAGAAAGAGAATTAATTCTTTAACAACATACAAAGATGAAAAGGGAATACTTAGAGTGAAGACAAAATTAACGTATAGGAAGGATTCAGAAGATTTCAAGAACCCTATCATTTTGCCATCCCATCATCCAGTCGTTGAGAGACTGATAATGACTGAACACAAAAAGAATTCACATGCAAGATTACAAATGATCTTAAATATTCTACGTGAACATTATTGGATTCTGAATGCGAGAAAAACTGTTCGAGCAGTATTATCAAAATGTGTTATTTGTTTAAGACACGCCAAAAGAAATGTGACTACCCCCTCTGCATCACTTCCAGAAAACAGAATAAAAGATGCTGCAGTTTTTGAAATAATCGGTTTTGACTTAGCTGGACCGCTGTATTTAAAGGAGGGGAGTAAAGCTTGGATTTGCATATTTACCTGTGCGGTTTTCAGAGCTGTGCATCTTGAAATTCTGTCATCATTAACTACTGAAGCTTTTCTTCAAAGTTTTCGTAGATTCATCTCAAGAAGAGGAAGGCCATCAGTTGTGTATTGTGATAATGGAAGCAATTTTGCCGGTGCATCAAATTATTTGAAAACCGTGAATTGGTCTGAGATTGCACAATTTAGTAGTATACGAAGAATACAATGGCTTTTCAACCCTCCCACTGCCTCCTGGTGGAGTGGTTTCTGGGAAAGATTAGTTGGAGTAATGAAACAGATCCTAAGAAGAGTTCTCGGAAAGGCTTTTTTATCTTATGAAGAAATGGTCACCGTTTTATGTGATGCAGAGTCTGTTATAAATTCTCGACCGCTTAGTCATATATCAGAAACGGATTCTGAACTGATACCTTTATCACCTAACTCATTTTTGCAAGATTTCAGGCAAATTGGTGTTCCGGATTTAGATCAAGTGGATGAAGTTGTTCTCAACAAAAGAATAAAATATCGTCAACAGTTGATAACTGACATTCGGAAAAGATTTAGATCGGAATATTTGGGACTTTTAATTCAAAGAAATGAAAACAAGAAACAAGAAAGAGATATTAAGCTAGGAGAAGTTGTGTTGATTGGAAGTGATAATGTAAAATGTAATGACTGGCCTTTAGGTGTTGTTATTAAATTATTACCTGGAAAGGATGGTATTAACAGATTAGTGCGTTTGAGAACAGCAAAAGGAGAACTTCTACGACCAGTACAAAGAATCTTCCCACTTGAAATTTCCAATGAAACTTTCAGAGATGATGTTTTAAAAACTAAAAGTGGGAGAATTGTTAAAAAACCACAAAAGCTGGACTTGTAAACAAAAACTTATTCAGAACTTTAAATGTGACTTTCAGTATATATATCTTATATATTTTTCGTGTTAGTGAGTATATTAGAAATGTCTATTGTGTATGTGTTATTCTTTGAAATTTTTAAATGTTTGGTAAGTTAAGTTGTCTTTCAACAACTTAAGGTGGGAGGATGTCATGTCTTCAGAGATTTTGTTTGTTTATTTCATGGCATCTACACCCGCGCACTGTAACTCTAACTCAATGTAAATATTAAGCAAATGTTTTGTTTTTGTATTTTGGCAATTTCGGTTTTTTTTTAGCTAAAATTTTTTGAGAGTTCTTGTTTGTGTGAAAATAAATGTGTTTTTGATTTTTTAAACGACTGGATGTTTTTCGTTTTGCAGACTCCAGAATTATTTTAATGTTATGATTTCTTAAATCTATTTTAAGCCTTATTCAATTACTGGTGATCCAGATACGCTGCTAGCGTAATAGAATTATCGTTGCATAAAAGATAACGTAATACTACTCGCCATTATTAGACATTTTAGGCAAAGCAGTATTAATAGCAAGAAAATCTATATATATAAAAGGAATTCTGAGGATAATTGAGGCACAGATAGGCTCTCATCCTCTATACCTTTTATTTATAGAGATTTTACACAGCTTAGGTAAACGCAGAAGAAATATAAAACAGATAATGTATTTATCACAAAAAATCGTCTGCTAAGAAAATCTTTTTTCATTTTGAACTCTATAAATAAAAGGAATAAAGCAGAAGAAATATAAAACAGATAATGTATTTATCACAAAAAATCGTCTGCTAAGAAAATCTTTTTTCATTTTGAACTTCTATAAATAAAAGGACAGATAGGCTCTCAAACAGTGAATCGTCGAATATAATTGAAGAACAAATGGAAGAACAAATGGAAGAACAAATGGAAGAACAAATGGAAGAACAAATGGAAGAACAGATGGAAGAACAGAAAGAAGAACAGATGGAAGAACAAATGGAAGACCTCTTCATTAACAATAAAAAAAGATATGCAAACGAAACCCCAGAACACCGAGAAGAAAGACTGGCGAAGAAAAGAGAGCAGAATAGAAAAAGAAGAGAAAATGAGACTGAAGAAAAGAGAAGAGAAAGATTAAGTAAGCAAAGATTAATAAATCGAAAGATTCTCAGCGATGAGACTGAAGAAAAGAGAAGAGAAAGATTAAGTAAGCAAAGATTAATAAATCGAAAGATTCTCAGCGAAGAATCAGAAGAAAAGCGTCGAGAGCGATTGTCCAGAAATGATGAGTATAAGAAAAGAAAATTATATGAAGAGAACGAAGAACAGAGACTTCACAGATTGAATGAAAAGAAATGTTATGATTACAACAGAAAATACATCGTCGTTGGATCTTGTTACAACAGAGCCTTCTTGCTATTTTTTGATGAACCCGGGCAACGCCGGGCAGAACAGCTAGTAATTATAATAACATTTAAACACTTAATTAGTTATAACAGTAATTGTTTATATTCTGTAATAAAACTACTCACCATTATTTGACATTTTAGGCAAAGCAGTATTAATAGCAAGAAAATAATTATAATAACATTTAAACACTTACAACTAAACAAACTACTCACCATTATTTGACATTTTAGGCAAAGCAGTATTAATAGCAAGAAAATAATTATAATAACATTTAAACACTTAATTAGTTATAACAGTAATTGTTTATATTCTGTAAAAAAATCATATGCATCACCAAACTATGCTAATGGAAATTGAAGTTTCACTAATTCTATATGCCAAATACTTTTTTTTAAATAATATCTTTGATATAATAATTATTTCTTCATGAAGAAAGGCTATAAAAAATCTTTCTTTTTCAGGTTTACAGTTTATGTACCTGTTATAACATTTCTATAGACCAGCGGTTCCCAAACTTTCTTGGCGCGCGACCCACCTTTTAATGAAAAAAAATTTCGCGACCCATCTTTCAGAAAAAAAAAAAAAAAAAAAAAAAAATGCGACCTACCCAAGATAAAAGTTGTATATAAATATAACAATTTTTGTACGACCTGTATATACTCGGCTATCTTATCCTATGATAAACGCAAATATTCGTACAGATAATATATCATAAACAAAAACAAGAATCGATATCTCAATGTGTCTAAGTGAATAGAAATAAAACAATGCACGAACTACAAAGGTAGTTAAAAATATGTTTAATTATAATGAAAACATAACTTTATAATCAATAAGATTTCTGGTACTTGTGTTTACCAGTGTGGGAACATACGCAGTTCGTCTCAGTGCTTGCCTTTCAAAAACAGCAAAGTAGAAATGTTCTCATGAGCACGAATTGTTGAATTTCATAATATGTCTGGATATTCTGTTCGTGTATTAATCTAGAAAGAAATTAATGATTTTTCTTTCAAATACTATTTCCTGTTGAAATTGTCATATCTTTTTAATCAGATGACACAAAAGGTATGTTTTAGATGACGAACCTCAATTGTTCCGCGACCCAGTAAAACAACTGCCGCGGCCCACCAGTGGGTCGCGACCCATAGATTGGGAACCGCTGCTATAGACTGTTTTTAAAATAGACTGACTTATATCGTAATTTTGTAATAATTTCTAATTCTAAACATTTTAAGCAGCTTAACCCTTCAGCAGATGTATAATTAAATTTCACTTAAAGATAAATGAAAAAAACATATGAAATAATATTGTAAAAGAAAAATTACATAACATCAAGATATTGGAATTTATTATTCATAACATTATTTGAAATATATTGTTACGAATTTTGTAAATAGTTAGTGTTTGTACTGTAAAATAATGTAAATAATCTTATTAAGCTACATTTCTTTACTAATACTAGCAGGGGTGACCGAGCTCAACTCGGTCAAAAATAACTTTGTGTTCAACTCGATATAGTATTTTCCCTGAATCATTCACTCTGAATTATTACTGTAAAACATGTTATTAATAATAGTATTATTTACAAAAACAATTAATAAGAAAAGTATGTTTGTATGCACATGTTCATAAATTTTACTTTATTTTAATATTTACAACGAAAGGACATCAATCTAAATAACTTTTTTAGCTCGACTCTGATTAGTTTAACTATGCATCTCGAATACTATTAAGAATGTATAAGAAATTTCTTCACAGTCTGAAAGACTGTATTTTTGCCAGATATATCCAAATTTGGACACATTCTTTCATTTGGCGCCAAATACGTGTTTTGGTTTCGTAATCTTAATAGCGGATTTTTCGGCCAAATTTAGCCAGTATTTGTCAAATATCGCCAATTTATTGGATTTTGCCATAGTCTCGTGATACTGACCCTTATTACCCAAATGATCCACTAATCAAATGTGATCAAACATATGACTTAGCTCAATGGTCTTCAGGTAATCAAAAACAGTAGAGTATAAAATGAATCAAAATCATTTAAGCCATTTCTTAAGTAAAATTAGCTTGACAGCATTCAGCAATGAAGCGATATGACCCACTAATATAATTTTGTTTAATATGCAACTCAACCCAATAGTCTTCTCGTGACAAAAGACATTTTGTTACAAAATTTAGGTAAAATTGAATGAGTCGTTGTTATATATAATTAGAATGACCCGAACCCATTAAGACCTAAAACTACCCACCAATTGAATTGTTACGAGCATGTGTCCTAGCTCAATGGTTTTCTCTTACCCGAAAACGACATAATAGAAAGTATACTCAAAATGGGGAGAACAATTTTCTAGATAAAATTAGCATGACCCACAATTGACCCTTATATCGAAATCTCTCGAAAATGTGACCTAGCTCATTATTTTTTGCGTGCCGAAAAACGTTAGATACAAAATTTAGATAAAATCGATTGAGCCAATTTTTAGGTATAAATAGTTTGTCCTTGACCCATTATGACCCAAAATGACTCATTAATCGAATTTCCTCAAACATCTGACCTAACCCAATGATTTTCTGATGAAACGATACAATATAAAATTTAGTCAAAATTGCGCGAGATTATTGTCTTGATAAAATTAGAATAACCCAAAAGTGATACATTGATCAAAATTTCTCGAACATGTGACCTAGCCCAATGATTTTCTCGCGCCAAAAATATGTTGTGTACAAAATTTCGTTGAAATCGATTCGCCCGTTCTTTAGGTGTAGCTTGACCATGACCCAAAATGACCCACAAATGACCCTTATAATCGAAATCTCTCTAACATGTGACTTAGCCCATTAGTTTTTTTGTGTATAAATATTGTTACGCACAAAATTTCGTTAATATTTAAACTCGAACCTGCCGTTCTTAAAATATAAACAACTTGACACAGACCCCTTATGACCCAAAATGACCCATTAATCGAAATTTCTCGAACACGTGACCAAGCCCAATGATTTTCTCGTGCCAGAAAATGTTGTAAACAAAATTTCATTAAAATTGATCCACATGTTCTTTATATAGAGCTTGATATGACCCATTATGACCCATCATGACCCAGAAATGACTCTTATAATCGAAATCTCTCAAACATGTGAGATAGCCCATTAGTTTTCTCGTGTCAAAAAACTGTTACATTCAAAATTTCATTAAAATCGATCCAACCGCTCTTTAAATATAAATAGCTTGACCCAGACTCTTAATGACCCAAAATGACCCATTAATCGAAATTTTTCGAACATGTAACCTAGTCCAATGATTTTATCGTGCCAAAAAAATGTTGCCTACAAAATTTCGTTAAAATCGATCCACCTGTTCTTTAGCTATAGCTTGACCATGACCCATTATGACCCATCATGACCCACAAATGACTCTTATAATCGAAATCTCTCAAACATGTGATTTAGCCCATTAGTTTTCTCATGTCAAAAAACTTTTACATACAAAATTTCGTTATAATCGATCACGCCGTTCTTTAAATATAAATAGCTTGACCCAGACCCTTAATGACCCAATATGACCCATTAAATTTTTTTCTCGAACATGTAACCTAGCCCAATGTTTTCTTGTGCCAGAAAACCATAGAATGCAATTTTTAGTCAAAATTGCGTCAGAAGATCTCTAGATAAAAAAAAGCATGACCCACAATGACTTCAAAAATGACCCACTAACCGAATTTTCTCGAACATGTTACCTAGCCCAATGGTCTTTTTGTAATCCAAAGCGATACAATATAAAATTTGGTCAAAATCGTTAGAGCCGTTTTTTAGATAAAAATGGCTTGACCCATAATGACCCCAAAATGACCCACTAATCGAACTTTTTTGAACATGTGACCCAGCCCAATAGTTTTCTCGTGCCAAAAAACGATTGGATACAAAATTGCCTTAAAATCCATCCAGCCGTTCTCTAGATATAAATAGCTTGATCCTGACCCATTGTGACCCAAAATGACCCAGTAATCGAGTTTTCCCGAACATGGAACCTAGCCCAATGGTCTTCTCGTGCCCGAAAATGGTAAAACCCAAATTTTTGCGAAAATCGTTAGAGCCGTTTTTGAGATAAAATTTACCCACACACACACACACACACACACAATTTTTGCTCGCATTATAGTATAAGATTAGTTTTTGTTACATTGTCTCTGTTATCAAGCAAACTTGTCTATTAATTTCAGTGAATGTCTATGGCAGCTTTGCGAAATATTAGAGATATCGCCAAGTTGGCGTCACTTTTGGCGACTAATTTTGGTCGACGACCAAAATTACCAAGTTGGCGACAAACTTGGCGATTGTTGGCGATGGTAACCCTTCCGTCTCTATGGTAACCCCCCCCTTAGATATACTGATACATTGAATGTTGTTCCGTGGATTATTCGAGAAGGTTCTAGAAATTTCCAGCACATGCTGCGAGCCTATATAAGGAGAGCGATACGAGCTGTTGTGGTTATTATTTACCAGTCAGGCATTGAGTGAGCTACTAGAGATTGTCTAAGCAAGTTTGCTTGATGTATTGAGTTTTATCTACGTTGTTTTGAATGTGATATAGTGTTGAGACATTATATAAAGAGTCTCTGCGACCTATATTTGTACTTGTTCGATAGATTTGAACAGTTATTTTGGAATATCTAGTAATATTTGTGAGTTTCGAAGACTCTGTTGTTCTGAAGATCTGTAAATAAATTATTTTCTACTTTTCTAAGAGAAAAGAGTTTGAAGTTGTCTAACCATAAGATCGAAAGAACCCTATATACGCTGCAACAATATATATATATAATAGCAGCCTTCTCCCGCTACGCTGTTCAGTTCTTTTTAAAGAAACTTTGAATCAAAAGAAATTTTTACATCATAGTTTTTTTTAGTTTTATATCATATTTTAGTCTGTTTGTCCTTGGGTGAAAAGTCAGTCATCTGAGCGGATAGTTCAATGTTAGTCACCAATGAATGACGTAGCGGTCAACATGTTAACAGTTTTAATCAAATAAAAATTCATTCAGTGGAACCTTTCAAATAAAGCCAACCTTTTGTAATTGGGTTCATCTGATTTAAAACATCTCCATAAGTAGTCAATTAAACAATGTAGAATGCTATATTTTATTTATTACAAAATTTCTGAAAAATTATACAACGCAATGTAAGTTCCATTAAAATCTATCAAGTAGAACTTAAGTTATAAGCGGCCGGAAAGAAATTTCACTTTGCGCTTTCTATATATATTGAGTTAATTAAATATAGCGTATAATCATGTTAACCTGATTATAGATCACTTTTTCAAAATTGTAGGTTCAATAAATTTTTTTGTACGATGATTAATAGAAAATCCATACTTTTTTTTTTTATATATATGGATTGAAATTTTCAGGTTTTAGCGACGAAGACATCGCTAAATTTGGAAAATGTGAAATATCTCACGAACTAATGGTTTTAAAAGAATTTCCTTAGTACCATTCGATTCAGCATGAAAAAATACACTTAAATATAATATCAGTGGAAACTACAAAAGCTGATTTTTTAGGATTTTTTTAAAAGTTCGTTCTTTTTTTTTACCCCCCTTAGGGGTGGAATTTTCGAAAATCCCTTCTAAACGGCACTCGATGTTATAAGCAGTATTTTTGACACAATTTTCAAGATTTTTGGTTCGATAGATTTTTTTGTATCGTGATTAATACAAAATCCAGACTTTCTTTTATATATATAGATAAGAATTGAAAATTTCAGGTTTTTGCGCCGAAAAAATCGCCAAATTTGGAAAATGTGAAGTATCTAACGAACTAATAGATTTAAAAGAATTTGATTAGTACCATTCGATTCAGTATGAAAAAATACACAAAAATATTATATCAGTTGAATAACAACTTCCAAACCCGATTTTTAAGGAATTTTTTTAAAGTCCGTTCTTTTTTTTACCAACCTTAGGGGTGGAATTTTCAAAAATCCCTTCTTAGCGGCACTGAATGTTATAAGTAGTATTTTTACCCAATTTTAAAGATTTTTGGTTTGGTAGATTTTTTTGTGTCGTGATTAATATGAAATCCAGACTTTCTTTTATATATATAGATAAGGATTGAAAATTTCAGGTTTTTGCGTCGAAGAAATCGCTAAATTTGGAAAATGTGAAGTATCTAACGAACTATTGGATTTAAAAGAATTTGCTTAGTACCATTCGATTCAGCATGAAAAAATACACAAAAATATGATATCAGTTGAAAAACAACTACAAAAGCCGATTTTTAAGGAATTTTTTTAAAGTTCGTTCTTTTTTTTTACCCCCCTTAGGGGTGGAATTTTCGAAAATCCCATCTTAGCGGCACTCGATGTTATAAGTAGTATTTTTACCACAATTTTCAAGATTTTTGGTTAGGTAGATTTTTTGTGTCGTGATTAATATTAAATCCAGACTTTCTTATATATATATAGATATATCAGGACACAGATGTCATATACGCACCACATTGGCGCGATTTTTTTTTCTGACGCCAGTTTGGCAAAAACTTCGTTATCAAATATCAGTTACATATATATTTTTTAGTCAATAGCGTGCAACAAAATGGCGATTTTATGCTTCATATGGTAGCCTGGTCATTGTTGTTCAGTTATTTATAAATTGCTTATTTACTTTGTATTTCCTTTTATAAATCGATATAAATTGTTTTGTTCTATTATTATTAATTAAACTTTTGTAATTTATTATTATTTCCTAATTAAAATAATAGAAAATGGTTAAAAAATATATATCTAACTCATATTTGTCAAAAATATACATCATGTACGGAAATATATGTGCAGTATGCAAAAATCCGCGAAAATTGCTACGTCATGCGGAGAACGATATGCGCAGTGGCCGATCCCCCGCGGGATCAAATTGAGAAAGTGTGATCTGTAGACGCTTGTATAATTTTTATATCTATTTAAACTTTTGCAACAAATAAAAGAGAAAACAACAATAAAAAATGAACTGATGATATTAAAATGAATATTTTAATTAAAATAATAGTCTTTTATAAATTTTTATGATTTGTTGTGTGACAAGGGGTATTCAGCCGTAAGTGCACAAAATCTGGATGTTCTGACTTGTATAGTTTTTGTGTACGGACTCTGTGACAGACAAACAGACAGACAGAGGACAGATGAATAGGGTTAATAATCGTCAGATGAACGAAACCCTACAAAAGAACGGTTCTTTGTAAAAAATATATATATATCACCTTGGACCCATTAATTGTAACTGATATAAATATTTTACTGTTTTAGACTTGCTATTTTTAATTAAAGTAAAAAGCATTAAAGTTAGAAAAGTTTCTTAAAAACTTTCCTTAAAAACTTCTAGATTGCTAAAATTTTCATGCAACTAAATGACTCCTTTTATACACTGCTCAAAACAATTAAAGGATATTACAGTTTTAGGTGGATTTTGTATCTGGGAAACTTTTTAGCTGATTGATACATGGTCGCCAGAGATAGTAGGTTATATGAGAATAAATTATACATGTTTGGCAGAAAGAAATGCATTTTATTGCGCATTTGTTTACAAAAGGAAAAAAACACAATTTGTACGTATGAGAAAAAAAGAATAAGAAAAGGTGTTTTCTTCAAAGAAAATCATTTTCAGTAGGAGGTATGGTTTCCACGGGCGGCCAGCAACGTTGAACACCTTTGAGGCATGGACTCAATGAGGCTATTAATGACGAGTTGGGGTATTCTGCCCCACTCTTCCAGAAGAGCTCTTTCCAGTTCTTGGAGAGTTTGTGGGGGTTGTTGGCGGCCAGAAACTCGTCTTCCTAGAGCATCCCAAACGTGCTCGATTGGATTCTTGTCTGGAGAACACGCTGGCCATTCCATTCGAACGATTCCTTCCTCGAAAAGGAAATCCTCCACAAGGTTTGCACGATGTGGCCTGCAGTTATCGTCCATTAAAATGAAGTTATCTCCGATTGCTGCAGCGTAAGGGACTACAATAGGTCTGAGCATCTCATCTCTGTATCGGCGACCAGTCAGAGCTCCATCTCGAATGATGTCAGTGCGCCCGTCAATGGAGATGCCACCATACACCAACACTCCTCCACCGCCAAATCTGACACTTTCGTGCACGAACGCAGGATTATTCCTACTGCTACGGTCCCTCCAGATGAAAATACGCATATTATCCGGATGCACAGAAAAACGGGACTCGTCAGAAAACAGAATATTGCTCCATTCATTTCTCCTCCAGTTGATATGCTCAGTTGTCCACTACCTGCGGTCACGACGATGCCTTGATGTTAATCTAACACATACCATCGGTCGGCGAGCATACAGACCTCCAGCATGGAGCCAGTTTCGGACAGTCTGAGTTGAAATCGTGGTGCCTGTAGCCGAGCGAAGGTGTTGTTGGAGAAGAGTAGCGTTCATGTTTCGGTGTCTCCGAGCTGTTAACGTTAAATACCGATCTTCATTGGGCATTGTTGCCCGTCTACGACCTTGCCCTGGTCTTCGGCCTGCATATCCACTCTCCAAAAAACGGTTCCAGATCCTGGAAATGACACTTTGTGACACTCCAATGGCTTGTGCTACTTCGGCTTGAGTTTGGTCCCCTTCTAACCTACCAACAATTCTCCAAGCTTCTGAATCTGTCAAATGACTTCGCTGAGACATCGTACTCATCGAAACAAAGCAATCACTGAATGCCGATCATCCTTGTCTTCATTCTCTTTTATCCAGTTGAAAGTCAAATTTCATTCGCTGCCGCTGAAGCGACATTTTTGACGTCGAACTCAAAAGGTTCTGCGGAGTTTGCATACTCCGCAGTTTGAAAACCAGAAAAATTTGCATTTGGGATTCTCTTTTTGTATTTTCGGCAAAAAAAATTTCGCTTATATCTTTATTTTTTATAAAACTTCAAATATCCTTTAATTGTTTTGAGCAGTGTAGTTACATAATTATGTTTTGAAAACTTAACATTAGCTTTAAATTAACTTGGTAAAAATAGATTAATTTAATAGGAAAACCTGAATATGAATGTGTTCATATAATCTATATTTTAATTGTTCGAAATAACTAAGCATATGGATAAAGTGCCCCCCCCCCTCCCGAGTAACCTGATATAGTTTTCAAATCCGTGGTGCACTGCTACAAATTGCATCAATTTAACATATTATACAATTAACACAAATTAAGAAAAAATATCGGACAATTTATCCATCATAAATTACTGTAAATATGCAAAATATTTTTTTTAATGCTCCTCCATTAAATTTAGATTTTTGACTTATTTTACATGCCGTTTTGAAATAGATAAGATCATTACACCTTTTTTGCTAAAGCATTTAAGACCTGGTTTGCGATATATTAGTTCTTCAGTGTCTTTTTAGGTGCGTTCGTAATTATGTAATTACGTAGCACCTATTGTTGTCGCTCAGTCCGTCCGTCTGTCCGTCTGTCTGTCTGTCTGTCTGTCCGCATATAACAACGCAAAAACTACCCTACCGAGTCGTTTGAAATTTAAAATACATAATTATAACATAATTTTGTCGAGTCATTTCAAATTTTATGAAAATCAGATGGATAGTTCAGTTACAGGGACAATCAAAAGGATTCCGTTACATTACGGTCAATGCTGAAAAAAGTTTCAAATGCATTTTAATCGTTTGAAATTTAAAATGTATAATTATTGCGTAATTTTGTCGAGTTATTTCAAATGTTATGAAAATCGAATGCATAGATTAATTACAGGGACAATCAAAAGTATTCCGTTGCATTACGGCCAATGGGGAAAAAGTTTCAAATGCATTTTAATCGTTTGAAATTTAAAACATATAATTATTACGTAATTTTGTCGAGTCATTTCAAATGTTATGGTAAGTAAATGTAAAAGTCGGATGCATAGATCATTTACAGGGACAATCAAAAGTATTCCATTACATTACGGTCAATGGGAAAAAAGTTTCGAATGCATTTTGATGATGTTACACTCATTCGAACATAATAGAATTGGCATGAATCTATGAAATATATACTAAAATATGCATTCCGTACAATCTATGATGCAAATAATTTTTATTATTAAATTACAGGGCCACACAAAAGTATTCCACTACATAATGCTATATACGGGAAAACATTGTTTGGGGCGTGTTTAAATTATATTCAACTATTTCACATTTTATGAATAAGATATGCGTTGCTGAGGTGTAATAAAAATTACTTCCTGCATATTTACAGAAACACAAAGATTTCGACTACTATACTGTATCCGAAGTACGCTCTACTATATCAGCAAGATCTGAATATTTTTGAAACTTCGTTATCGTACGAACGCACCTCGTTTGCTACGTTCACGTGCAATTTCCAACTTGTTCTGTTTGTGTTTCCTATAAATTTCATACTTTATAATAAATTTATCTTTACTCTTGAAACATATCTCATTGCGGAAAATGTTTGCTGATAAAGAAGTTTGTCACAAAAAAAATTTAAAAAATTGTGCCCGAGGGGTTTTAATAAAATATTTCGATTTATGGCATCATTTTTTTTAATTATTATTACACGTTTTCTTTTAACTTACAATTTTATTCGTGTGTGGCACTGAATTCTTTGACTCATTTTTTGTATCAGATGCCACGTACGCACAAGGTTTGGCGCGATGTTTTTTTTTAACGCCTATTTGGAGGAAATCTGGTCTTTGGATACCAGTTACATATAATTTTTAAATTATTTTACATTCTTTTAAAAAAGAAATAACAGTTAATTTAAACCAGTCGTATATAGCATTCCCTTGCTGACAGTGCAAAAATTAAATGGCAATCTATGCTCATCATGAGGATTCTAAACGTATGAAATTCTGTGCATTAGCTCTTGAGTAATTACTATGTCTAGAATCATGTAAATCCTTCATAATTAAATATAGCAGCGCTACCTGTAAGGAGACTGACAAAAAAATCTGAACAAAACGAACTTATGTCAAGGATCACCTGAATCTGAAGCTTGATGAAAATCCATACATTAGCTCTTGAACAGAGATGTTACAGAAATCATAACAAATGCAGTGTAGCTACGCCATTTGTGGAGTTATTTAGAACAAAATATAAACAGAACCAATTCATGTCAAGGACTAATCAAATGTAAAGTTTGATCTCAATTTATTCTTTCGTACTCGAGATAGAGCTACTGCGGAAATCTTAAAGAATGCAGCGTAGATGCACCATCTGTTAATCGATTTATACCAAAATATATAAGGCGTTATTTAATGTCAAGAATTAGCCGAATCTGAAGTTTCATGAAAATGCGTTGAATAGTTCTGGAGATTGAATGGTTGTAGAAATCTTAAATAATGCTGCATAGCAGCGCCCCTGATTGAGCGATTTAATCTAAAACGTAAACAAACATCGATTAATGTCAAGGAATAAGTGAATATAAAGTTTGATGAAATTCCGTGCATTAATTCTGGAGATAGCTCTATTATGGAAATCGAAAAAAAGGAAGCATTGCAGCGTCATCTGTTGAGCGATTTACACCAAAAGCAAATCAGCTCTAATTTATATCAGGGACTAACTGAATATAACTTTCTGGCATAGATGTCATATACCTGCCACATTGTCGCTATTTTTTTCTGATGCTAATTTGGCGTAAACTTCGTTTTTAAATACCATTTACAGAGATATTTCAAATTATTTTCTATTATTTTAAAAAGGAAATATGTAATAAATAAAAATTTTAGTTAATAATTATCGAACAAAACAATTTAAAGATTTTTAAAAGAAAAACTAAAACAGTTTATTAATAAAACTTTTTTTACAAACAGTTTATTAATAAATAAATACAGTGAAACCTCCAAATAAGGGACACCTATGGGACCGGAACTTTTGTTCCTAAAATAAAGGCGTCCTTTATTTGGAGTTTTTATATTATTTTTAATTAATCGGTCTGAAGGATATAAAAATAGCAAAGCATTAAAAACGATGCCCCTTAAACGACCCGAAGTGTTTAAATTACGTTGATCAGAAAAAAGGAAGAAAAGAGAATTAATTAAAATTTTCAGTTAGTTACTAAATCATTAAATGTTTTGTAAAATTACTGATTTGTATTTTTTATGTAAACTGTGTACTAGCAGCAAAAAGTATAAAAACATTTGAAAGAATTTTACTTGCAGTAACAATCAAAAGGATTGTTTTTCAAAATTCAAATTTTCAGTATAAACCTTTCAAATGTTAGTTTACCATACTTATAAATTTTAGTTCTTCATTACCAGCAGTATTCGCCAAAGAAAGAAAAAGTATTCAACTGTTTTACAACAAATTATTGCAACATTTTGTTGCAACAAATCTCTCAACTGCTCTAATTAGAAAGCAGAAAACGTTTTGGCACATTTACAAATTAATATTTTTATTGAAAGGTATAAAATTGAAATGTTTGACAATGGAAGCGATTTGCAGTTGAACTGTATTTTTCATTTTTAATAAAATAAAGGTACTACTAGGTTCAGTGTGACCGTTTTTTCAAGCTAAAAGCAGGCTAGATATGGACTGACAACTAGCTAAAAAAAATCGATGGTCCTGCCATCTATTGATGGTCAGTATATCAATAGACTGACAATTGTCTTTTAGCCTGAGTTGTTAGCTTGATTTAGCTTGTTGTAAGTCCTACAACAGTCCAGATTTCTTACAACAATCCAAAAACGGTCACACTGACTAGGTTATCCCATCGATCAAAAAATTATTGCCAAACTATAAGATTAAATGTAAATAATGGATGATCGTGAATGTCACATTCAATGACATTAAATACGATACACGTATTAAAAATGTCATTAAGTGATTTTTATTTCAACTTTTTATTAATATTTTTATTAATATTCTACTAATTATTTATTTTTTCGTTATTTAAAATAAAAATTACGTCAATGTGTATAATTTGTATATTAGTTTGGTGATTTGTATAATTTGGCGATTTGTATAATTTGACGAAATTGGTCGACGGGATAACAGTGTAGTACCAAAATAAATTACCTGTTGAGTAATAAGTGATTTTGATCACATGACAAAGACGTTTTTTACCTTTTCTTGAGTAGTTATCCTTCTTTCGTGTGGAAATTTGATTCAAAATGCCCACATTGATATATTCTGAAAAATCTATCGCATTTGCAAAGGGGAAAAAAAATTGGTCGATTATATATTTTCTGAACAACACTTGCTAGTTTCTGGCATTTTCAGACAAAAATTAATTAAAACATATGTCTAAAGTTGCTTATTTTGGATTTGATGACAGCTTAAAAGCATATGTAACTTCTTTATTTCACAATTTTCTTTTATTCTCCACTTTCAGAATCATCCTCACAATTTTCATCATTACTTTCAATGTGGATAAAAGCACTAATGTTGAATCAGAATTATGGGTAAATAAATGGCCGTTGATAGTGTCATACGCGTCTGTATCAACATCACTGTCTGTTTGATTAGTTCACAAAAATCTGTATTTTTATTTCCATCACAGATTATTTCATTATCTGAAATGCAAAAACCAGTCTCTTTAATCTCATTTTCAAGTGTCCCTTAAATCGAGTCTCCCTTATTTAGAGGTAAATACATTACATGTTCTATACCAAGGGACTGGGACCGGAAGTTTTGCCTCTTAAATAGAAGTGTCCCGTAATCGGAGTGTTTCTTATTTGGAGGTTTTACTGTAACAATATAACTGGGTTACCATGTGAGGCAAAATATGGCCATTTTGTTGCAATCGCGCTAATATGATTGGTATATGGCATCTATGTCAAAAAATTTACTATTAATCATTAATTATATTTTTAATAAAATGACTCTGCTGTTTTCTTTTTGCCTGCATTGCCTTAAATAAAATTTAATTTCTTATTCTTATTTATTTACTTATTTATTTATTTTACAAAAAAGAAAAACAGTTTTTAGTAAAAAGGTTATAAACAAGAAATTTTATTTCGGGTCATATAGACCCAAGGAGAACAGTAGGTTTAACTATGCAGTTTCAATGAAAGAAAGCAAAAACAATATTTACTGTAACAGGTATTATCTGCTATTTTTGGTGCTATACATCTAACTGTCATGTAATAATACGTACGCACTTAAAGAAAGTCATGTAAAACATTTTTATTTTCCAGTTGAGGAAGAGATTTATTTAATCTGTAATTTACAGAGAGGGTGTATTTTTTTTATAGTCGTATTGATATGATATACATGCTGCAAATATGCACAAAATTGTCATAGATATCGGTATTAAAATGACCATCGCGAGCACAATGGTTTTTTTTACATCCCATTGTTCATGACGCATTGGAGAACATTTTTTTCCTTCAGCATCCATTTCATCTGATCCATCGGCACAGTTCTTATTGCCATCGCACTTGAATTTTTCGTAAATACAGTAGTCATTATCACACTTGGAATATCCTCCATCGCACGATAGATTCTTAATCATGACGGTGTATCTCAATTCCAGTTTAGGTGGAGAAGCAATGTCGTTCTTGGAAATATTCAGCAGAACTGGGGAGTGTTTAAACAACAAGGTATCAACCGCGAAATTGTGGAAGATAGTAGATCGACAATATCGTATTTTCATAATTTCATTCGAAATTTCTACGATAGCATTACACTGGCTGCTTAACCGCAGATACTCTACACTGATTACCATGTGATAGTCTTGAGGGAACAATAAAGTGAAAGTCATATTACGATCCATTTCAGGGTACTTATCAATATATAAAAGCCCACTTGAATGTGTACCATCTTCTTTTGAAAGACGTATCTCATTGGTATCCTCTTCATGTAATTGTTTTAAATCAAAATCATTCGTCAGAGCATGGCAAAATATGCAGCAAAATATTAAAAATCTAGTACGAGAAGCGTAAATTAACAACATGCCTGGAAATATTACAAATGTACTAGTAAATATACTAGGAAGTAGGATATCGAAAAAATATGTCTAATGTTGCCACTAAAACTAAATCTCACTAAATTGTTATTTTTCTTTAAAAGTAATTAACATTTTCAAAGAAAGGCGAAATTAAACTTTAGTCAGTAATGCATATTTTTGTATTCACAATAAAATATTCCGTTATTTGAAAGTATACGTACAATTTCGTTTTTAACATGACGTCATTCTTATCAGCAGAATATTTTGGTACTTCTTCTTTATTCTGTTGACCATTCTTCATAAAAACGTTATTACACATGGAGGAATGAGATAGGTGGAGGGGAAGTATTATCTCTGGGGGTGATGCTAAAAATGTAACCCTACATTAAGTCACATTAAGTACAAACAAAACCACGTGCTTTGACACGCCTATCAATGGAAACAAGTTTAAACCCGTATTTTTTCGCTATTGTTTTTTTAAAAAGAACTAATCTATCGCTTCACCGGTAAGAATTTATTAATTATTTTATCATATGTGTTTTAAATATCAATATAGAAAATTATTTTAACGTTTTGCTTGAAAATATAACATTCTTTTGTTAATATCTTAAAATCGTCTGCAGTCAGAAATCTATATTTTAGATTAATATTTATTACTTAAGTTTTCATACATGATTTTAAAAGAATGTTTTCATCATTATATTTTAAATATTTATTTACATGCAATTATTAAGTCATAAACATTTTTCATCTACGTTATAAAGTATTTAAAATTACATTAAATTAGGAAACTTTTAGTAATACAATTTTTAGTTCGCATCAAATGTTTTCAATATCTTATTTATTTTCAAATTGACATTAAATTATTGCTAATTTTCCAATTTCTTTTATTTTAAAAGCGAACATTTATTTTAATAAATAATAATATAACAATGACCATTTTAAAAATTTGCTATTTCTTCTTAAAATATGCTTCAGTTGTAATTCATTTCTTACAATTCGTATCATAATACAAAATTCTTTCCACGTCCTTTTGTTTGGAACATTAAAATTTGAGCGATAAATGGATTCATATTGCAAACCTTTTTTGAGCCTTACTTCACCTCCACCTATCTCATTCCTCCATGGTTATTACCAATCTCTCCAAACAATTTGCATATTATGACGCCCAATAAACAAATGGAAGAATGTTGCCATTCTAAATTTCCTAGTTAAATAGATAAATTGATAGATTTAGAGATTTAAAAAAAGTCACTGAAGAATAGGTTGCCTTTATATGAAAGTGGCGACATACCGGATATAAATTTTAATTCTTTCCGACGATTTTGAAAAAAAGAATGCTCTGTTTTTAAGAAACAATTTTAAGATTTAATTTAAATAATTATTTTTCATTAAGTTTATTAATTATAAGAATTTATTAATTTAGTTATAAGATACAGTTTAAAATTTAAATGCAGAATTATTTAATTAAACCATAAAACAACAAACACATTACTTTTACTTTCTTCTATGTTTACAAGTAGAAAGTATTAGCTTAGCAAACTTGATCTATACGGCCCATTCATTTGAGATTAATTTATGAAGGACTCTGATACCTTGCTCTAGTTATTCTGACCAATCGTGCAAACCCTGAACCGAAACATGACCATGTGCACAGAACAGAAATCAGCTTATTCAATGCTAATTTGGGCAGGGTTTGCGCCACGTGGTCCAATGAAATGGTTCAGGGTTTGAAGCTGAACTAGCTTCACTTTTTTGGCGGTTTTTAGCGAAATGCGCAGGCCGTTATATATCTAGTTGGCCATCGTATTAAATTTCTAAAAAAATTTGATTTCCGTGAAAATTTTTTACTTTTACACATTTTAGGGGACAGAGCTTCCCCAAAACATATTTTTACAAAATGTCTGTCTGTGAGTCCATCTGTGTGTATATCTCTATGTGACACAGATTTTTGGGGAACTTTATCACAAAACTGATGCACAGAATTTAATAAAAAATTATATTTAGGTAGTCCTCTTGATATAAGTTAGTGTTGATTAGTTTTTAGTGACAATCCCTCAACAGGTGACACTGCTATGCTGCATTTTTTCACGATTTCCGCAGTAGCCCTATCTCAAGAACTAAAGAACGGATTTTCATCAAACTTCAGATTCAATTAATCCTTGATATGAATTGATACTGACTATGTGTTGATGTAAATCGCATAATAGATGGTGCTGCTGTGCTGTATTTTTCACGATTTTTTAAATAGCTATATCTGATGAACTAATGCACAACTTTTCATCAATCTTCAAATTCAAGTATATATTGATTAATATTACTGATGATTATATTTTCATGTAAATAGCTCAATCAGAGCCATAGCTAAGGTGGTGCTACGAGGCGGTCCAGTTCTTCCCCCCTAAAACATTTTGACCCTCCCCTAATAAAGATTCTAAAGTCATTCAATGAATTTATGTTCCGAAAATCGAAATGAAATTCTATTCAAAAATCTAATTTCAATTTAAGGATCTTTCCCAGTTTTGCAAAAATACTAAATTGTTACTTGTTCATCCTATTTGCACATAGGAAGTTTGGTATTTAACATTGCACTAGTTATGCATTCGAATTTTTCATTATTCTATTCTTTTTTTTAGCATAAAATGAAGTATTACAACAGTTTTATGAGAAACATAGTAACTACAATGTGAATATGGACTAATTTATCGTTCTACATTACAGAGAGAGAGAAAGAAAATATGAGCTCCTCCTCTACATTTTCTTGAAACCCTCTATTATTCACCGGCTATTTCCATGAGTACTTGTAGTGTAAGTCACAGGCTACGATTTTTGGCTACCAGTATTATATAACCAAAAAAAAATTTTATTAATTTTATTAGCACATTCTCATTAATTGAATAAGGCCAAGCAGATTTTTCGAAAATAACGGTGGCTAACAAGCATAGCAATTAATAAGTTATGTGACTTACACTACAGAACCCATGGAATTAGCCCTTCTAGTTACGGCCCTGAGCACAAGAAGTGGCGCTGTTGTCCTGTATTTGTCATGATTTTCAAAATAGTTCTATCTGATAAACAAATGCATGAATTTTCATCGAATTTCAGATTTAATTATAGACATTGTTGCTAGTTAGATTTTGATGTCAATCGCGCAACAGATGGCGATGTTCTGCTAGCGATTTTCGCGATAACTGTTTCTCAAAGCTAATGCATGGATTTTCCTAAAAATTCTTATTTAGTTAGTTCTTGCTGGTTAAGTTTTAATATGAATCAGACAACAGGTGACGCTGCTATGCTCTATTTTCCTGGATTTAGGCGATTTCAGCGATAATCATTTCCCAAGGTGTATTGCACGAAATTTTATCTTTTTTGGAATTCTCATGATGAAAAATGATTGCCATTTAAATTTGCACTGTGATTGCCTATTTTGAAGTATTAATATGTATGAGGAAAAAGAAAATTTTAGGTTTGATATATCCGACTAATTTAGATATTGCTTTTAGGTAGCTTTCATTACAAAAAGTAAAAAGCTACCTATTGCAGCCGTCCGGAGGAAAGCACTTCCAGAAAATTTTGGTATATTTTCACCGATCATGACCCTCAGACCCCAAAACCACCCTCCGTTTAAATGTTGACATATATATGTATCTGATTTTTGTCATGCGATAACTATCGTATTTATGAACCGATTTCAATGAAACTTGGTACATACATAGTACATACAAATGTCTCGACCGAGTTCGTTAGACAGCATCATCCGCCGTCTTGTTTCAAAATGGCGGCCATTTAAAATTTTTAAAAAAATTTAAAATTTAAAATTAAATGTGAAGAAATTAAAAGTTGAAAAATATTTTTCATTTATGTGTTAGAACTTAGAACAATGATTCCAGAACACTTTTTATTTTGTCTTTATCTTAAAAAATGATTGAGTTATAGCACTTTGAATTTTTCTTATGGCTGACATTTTGAAACAATCTGATATACGGTAACTAACGTATTTATGAACCGATTTGAATGAAGCTTGGTATGTACATAGTACATACAAATGTCTCGACCGAGTTCGTTAGACAGCATCATCCGCCATCTTGTTTCAAAATGGCAGCCATTTAAAATTTAAAAAAAAAATTTGAAATTTGAAATTAAATACGAAAAAATTAAAAGTTGAAAAATATTTTTCTTTTATGCGTTAGAACTTAAAACAACAATTCCAGAACACTTTTTATTTTGTCTTTATCTTAAAAAATGATTGAGTTATAGCACTTTGAATTTTAGGTAGCTTTCATTACAAAAAGTAAAAAGCTACTTATTGCAGCCGTCCGGAGAAAAGCACTTACAGAAAATGTTGGTATATTTTCACCGATCATGACCCCTAGACCCTAAAACCACCTTCCGTTTAAATGTTGACATATATATATATATATGATTTTTGTCATGCGATAAACTAATTTTTTTGAAAAAATTTAAAATTTAAAATTAAATGTGAAAACATTTAGAGTTGAAAAATATTTTTCTTTTGCGTGTTAGAACTTAAAACAACGATTCCAGAACACTTTTTATTTTGTCTATATCTTAAAAAATGATTGAGTTATAGCACTTTGAATTTTTCTTATGGCTGACATTTTGAAACGATCTGATTTTTGTCACGTGATAACACGCGTATTTATGAATCGATTTGGATGTAACTTGGTGTGTACATAGTATATACTGAAGCCTGAATCGAGTTCGATATCCAGTTACATCCGTCATTTTCTTTCAAAATGGAGGCCATTTAAAATTTTTAATAAATTTTAAAATTTAAAATTAGGTACAAGAAAGTGAAAAATGGAAAAAGATTTTTCTATTATGCATTTGACCTCGATACAAAAATTCCAGAGCATTTTTTGTTTCGTCTGTATCTTAAAAATGGCTGAGTTATCGCACTTTTAATTTCTAGTGCTGCTCACATCTTGAAATGATCTGATTTTCGTCACGTGACAACATGCGTATTTATAAACCAATTTGGATGAAACTCGGTGCGTACATAGTACATACCAATGTTTGACCGAGTTCATTGGCCAGATCCATCCGCCATCTTGTCTCAAAATAGCGGAATATCAATTTTTTTTTAATTTAAATTTTAAAATTAGGTGCAAAAAAGTAAGAAATTGAAAAAGATTTTTCTTTTGTGAGTTTGACCTTGATACAAAGATTCCAGAGCATTTTTTGTTTCATTTATATCTTGCCAAATGGCTGGGTTATAGCACTTTCAATTTCCAGTGTGGTTCATATTTTGAAACGGGCTGAAATTTGTCACGCGATTATGCGTATATTTATAAACTGATTTGTGTTTAACTCCGTGTACACATAGTACATAGCAATGCCTTAACCATGTTCATTGGCCAACTTCATCCGTCCTCTTGTTTCAAAATGGCAGCCATTTAAATTTGTCAAAAATCTTTTAAACGTATAATGATGTACAAACAAAAAATTCGAAATTGAAAAAAGGTTCTTTTTAAAGTATTTATCTGAATAATGAATTCCGGATTTTTTTTTTTGCTTTGTCTTTAACTTAAAAAACGCCTGAGCAGTTTGAATTTCTAACATGGGTGACATTAAAAAAAAATCAATTTGCCCGCGACAGCACTTGTATATATTAATCGATTTGGATATGAGTGTGCAAGTGCACATGAATTAAGATTTCGACCAAGCTCATAATTAGGTTCCACTAATTTGAGCTTAGTATTTTTGAATAATATACTTAATTTAAAATAAATAAATAAATATATAAGTATATGAAAGCTACCTCTTCCTCCCGACACTGCCGGAAGGACTATTTTGAAATATTTTATTCGTACCGTAATTTCCGGCGTATAATCCGCGGATCAAACAATTCTTTTTGGACCTTTAATCTTTGGACCTTTGGAGCTTCTAATTGTAAAAGAGAAAGGACAAGGGGTCCCTTCTTGGCTGCAATTCACTGTCAATGGCAAATTTGAAAAAATCATATTTGCGCTTTTTCCATAAAAAAGAAATTAGTCATTGTTACGATAAAATTGTATAGTGTAAAGGCATAATTAGAAAAGACGAAAGGTGATTAAACATGAATGTAAAGCAAAACAGGGCCAAAAACCATAGTTCCCGCAGCCAGTGTTGGATTCAGACACTTTTCTCCGGGAGGGTCTTCTGTGGCTTTACTAGAATAGAGTTCTAAGGGGATCATACTTTTTTACCAATAAAAACACAAAATCTCAAATTTTATTGGGAAGGGGGGGGGCATTTGATACCTTCGGGAGGGAATGTCCCTCCGGCCCACCTCCTGCATTCAACACTGCCTGCAGCGTATCACATTCACGTAGTCCCACCTTAAACTGTCGCAGTGTAAAACAGCACAGAAAACTGATTTGTAGTGCAGTTGATGCAGAGTCAACAATGCAGTTAACATGTAAAGCAAGATTGAAAGTTTTACGCAGATTTCTTTTATATGGAAAAAGCGCAAATATGATTTTTTTCAAATTTGGCATTGACAGTGAATTGCAGCCAAGAAGGGACCCCTTGTCCTTTCTTTTTTTCAATTAGAAGCTCTTGTCAAACACTTTTTCATACTTTAAAAACATATTAACCTTTTTTGGTGCTCGTCAGAGCATTTTTTAATGCTAGTCATTTAAATTTTTTGATAATTATATATTGAATATAAGAAAACCTCAGTTGCTTTTAAATATTCCCAGTATTTTTTCTTACTTCGCTCAATATTAAACTATTTAATCAATGGGCAAAAAACGTGAAAAAACGAAATTAATTTTAATTTATTAGTACAAAAATTGACAGATTCAATTAATTTTAGATAATACATATTTCGTAGAAAAATAATGCGAATAGAAATTTTTATTCTTTTCGCTTAGGATTTGTGGCATTCTTATTTACTTGTTTTAAAAATCAGATGTTATAAATATGAAATATTTCCGCCATTAGCGCGATTTTTGTGACCATGACACCCAAAGGTCGCTAAACATAACTTTATAGTCAATGCACATAAAAATGAGTTTTCCCATTTAAATTTAAAAAAAAATTAAGTAAAATATTTTTATTTCTCCTTCCTGATATCTAATGGAATAGCTTATTCCAATTATTGAATAATATTCTAGGATATTTTCAGGGAAACTATAAGTTATGTTATCTTCCTTGGAGAAAGTCGCTCGAAATACAGCCTTAATAGATTTATGTCAAACCAAGGATGAAAATATACTGAAAATTCCTTTCTAGTATTATTTGTAAAATTGACATTGAAATCACCAGCTGTAATTAAATTTTTATATAATATACAGTGGAACCTCAGTTCACGATCCATTCTTGTATCTGAATTTCTGTATGTGATATAAATTTTTTGGGCGCTCTATCTCAAGAACTAATGCATGGGATTAAAAAAAATTATATTCTGGCAACGCCGACTATATAGTACCGGCCAAGCCATTTCGCGAAAATCCGCCGAAAAAGTGAAGCTGGATTCAGCTTCAAACCTTGAACCATTTCATTGAACCACGTGTAAGTCCACGTGACGCAATCTCTGCCCAAGTTAGCATTGAATAAGCTGCTTTCTGTTCTGTGCACATGTTTCCACACGTGTCATTGTTTTGGTTCAGGATTTACATGATTGGTCTGAATAACTTAGGCAAAGTATCAGCGTCCTCTGGCGGGAGACTTCCTACATTAATCTCAAATAGACATGCCTTTAGTTCTAGTGGGCCATGATTCAGGTAATCCCTGATATAAATTGATGTTGTTTACATTTTGATTTAAATCGTTCAACAGATGGCTTAATCGTGTTGCATTTTTCATTATTTTCGCAGTAGTTCTATCTCGAGAATTAACGCACGGACTTTCATCAAACATAAAATTCAGTTAATCTTTATATGAATTGGCTTTGTTTACGTTTTGGTTTCAATAACCAAATACATGGCACTGCTATGCTGAATTGTTCCGATTACCACAATATATCTATCGCAGGAATTAATGAACAAATTTTCATCAAACTTGAGATTTAGGCACACTTTGATTTATATTATTGCTCATTGCGTGTTTTGGGTAAATCTCCCAACAAGTGTCGCATATATGCTGTATTTTTCCCGATCCGCAACAGTCCTATTTCAAAAACTAATGTTCGGAATTTCATGTCTTTAGAATCCTCACGGTGAGCATATGACTGTCATTTGATTTTGGCACTGTAATAATGAATTTTGACGCATTAAATGCATGAGAACTAGCGGCTCTTTCGAAGAGTGGCTCACTATGAAAAATCACAACTGCGCATGCTTTGGAAGATTCCACTTTTTTAAGCAGGGGTGACAGGTATTGTTGGGCGTTATAGGGTTCTCTGAGTCCTACAGCAGAGTCCTCTACAGTCTAACAGGCAAAGCGTTGAAAAATAAACAAAACTTGTGTTTAATATGTTGCCGGAGTGAGAGTGTTTCTCGAATATAAGATTTTATGTAGAAAATTACATAGAAACATTGTTTCGTATTGAAAAAATGTCCAAGTTGGTATCCAAACAAATTACTCACCATTATTTGACATTTCAGAAAAAGCAGTATTAATAGCAATAAAATAATTATTATAATAATATTTAAACACTTAATTAGTTATAACAGTAATTGTTTATACTCTGTAATGATAAAAAAAAATCATATGCATCACCAAACTATGCTAATGGAAATTGAAGTTTCACTGATTCTATATGCCAAATACTTTTTTTTATAATATCTTTGATATAATAATTCCTTCTTCATGAAAAAAGGCTATAAAAAATCTTATTTTTTTTCAGGTTTACAGTTTATGTACATGTTGTTATTACATTTCTGTAGACTGTTTTTTAAATAGACTGACTTATATCGTAGTTTTGTAACAATTTCTAATTCTAAACATTTTAAGCAGCTTAACCCTTCAGCAGATGTATAGTTAAATTTCACTTAAAGATAAATGAAAAAAACATATGAAATGATATTGTAATAGAAAAATTACATAACATCAAGATATTGGAATTTATTATTCATAACATTATTTGAAATATATGTATATATATATATCAGGACACAGATGTCATATACGCACCACATTGGCGCGATTTTTTTTTCTGATGCCAGTTTGGCAAAAACTTCGTTATCAAATATCAGTTATATATCAGTTATATATTTTTTAATCAATGGAGTGCAACAAAATGGCGATTTTGTGCTTCATATGGTAACCCGGTCATTGTTGTTTAGTTGTTTATAAATTGCTTATTTACTTTGTATTTCCTTTTATAAATCGATATAAATTGTTTTGTTCTATTATTATTAATTAAACTTTTGTAATTTATTTTTATTTCCTAATTAAAATTATAGAAATTGGTTAAAATATATATATATAACTCATATTTGTCAAAATATACGTCATGCAAGGAAATATATGTGCAGTATGCAAAAATCCGCGAAAATCGCTACGTCATGCGGAGAACGATATGCGCAGTGGCCGATCCCCCGCGGGATCAAATTGAGAAAGTGTGATATCTAGACGCTTATACCTTTCCCCACCTTCGATATTGGGATTTCTAAATGGACTAGTCCGATAGGTAGTGCGTCACTCTTGGAAAGAGCCGCTAGTCTATGTGCTCGGTCCGCGAGCTTGTGAATGTTGCGCGGGGGTTGGGCTTGTATTTCAAATTTCCGACAGACAAATGTCGGGACGTGGCGGACTTCACTTCCACTCTCCTCAAAGTCGAAGAGAAAAAAAAACGCCTTTTTGAGCCTCTTCGAAACTGCATATATACAAAGCAAATTTCTTTGATAATCGCCGATCTTTGAGAGGGATGAACAGACAACTTAAGTACTGTAGATTTATTATATTCAAGCAGTCTAACATTAAGTTCTTTAGATTAATATTAAACACGAATGTTCAATCGGTAAATTAATTATAAAACAAGTGATTTATTCCATTATTCAATATTGGGTGAAAAAAAGTCCGTCCCAGAATTCGAACCAGGGATGTATTGGATGAAGCCTCCAATGCTCTACTTAGTCCTCCACTGTTCGTTTCCGGGATAGCCCAGTTGGTAGAGCATTGGCGGCTTCAGCCAATACATCCCTGGTTCGAATCTTGGCCCGGACTTTTTTCATCCAATATTGAATAATGGAATAAATTACTTCTGTTATAATTAAGTTCTTTGCCTGAAATATGATTTTTATAAGTTGGAGAGGTTTGAAGCAATATTTATTGCTTATATAATTGGGGAGTTGAAGATTTTACTATACACAAAATGTATCGGTCTTGTACCAGAGGGGGGGTCTACTAAGGGCTAGCATCTGCCTCCATTGACTGTGTGCTAATGATGAAACTCAGAACGTTACACTATGTATAGATTTTGGTTCTATAAACTTTTTAAATGGCACGATTTTGACAAAATTTAGCGATAAATATCTCTTAAAACTATTGTTACATTAAAAAAAACTGTCTGCATAAACGTGTTTATTAAAAATTTCTCTGTAATACTACTTATTTTCATATTTTTGACTGCAGTAGTTTCCTTAACCTCTTCAGACCTGACACATTTTAACCCTTTGCGGCGCAGGGCAAATTTATTGCTTAAGTGTTGAAATTAATGACCGACACCGGATTTTAAAAACAACTTTATTTGTAAATAAGAAAACGCAATATTTCACACATTCAATAAACCGTATTTTTTTTTAAACAACACTCCGGTGCCAATGTGGCGTTTGGGAATTAAAAGTAAGTGGTATATCTATGAAACCACCGCGCCGCATGGGGTTAAGCCATTGTAAAAAGTATTTTACAGTTTGTTCCATCTGTTTATACGTATAGAAATATAATTTTGTAATAAAAAATAAAATAATAATTAGTAGTTTATATTTACTGGCAGGTACACATATGTGCACCTTGTTTCATACTGCAAAAAACACTTCATTTAAAAAAAAAAAAAAATTTAAACGAGGAATTTGGTGGACAATTGATACATATAATCTTATTTTACGTGTTATTTTCGAATTTTTTTTTATATATAGAGATATGTATTGCATTTTGTACAAATAACTCCTGTTCTTGATTTTCAGCCTTCATACTTTCATTTTGAAGCACAGTTATCATTTGTTGAACGAGAATCTGTTCAATTTTGTCGTATCTAATATAGTAAATTGGATTCTAAATATCCTTAAGTTGTTTTCGCTGTGGTTTATTTGCGGAATCGTCTTCAGAATCATTTTCAGATGAATAAATTTTGCGTGGTCTCCATGGTCATCGTTCTTCACTTACTTTGCTCTTATATTTCGTCAGTACTTATGCAATCTCTAAAAATACCGCAAGAGAGACAATCTGTTTTTTCGAGGAACTTCACCTGTTTTGCAATTTCTGATCTACATTATCCAACAAATGGAAATAACCAAATCTATAAAATGTATATGAAACTCTTGTTGAGTACTTTTTTTGTGTGAATAGAATAACGGTAGTAAGCTAAACACGTATCATTTAAATTTGTACTACCCATACACGTTTTGTATTCACAATTACAGGTTGTGTTACATTAATTTTACAGTTTTGATCTTTAGACCACCTAACACAACTGCTCTTGGGATCGCTATCGATGCAAATCGAAAACAAAGTTACACATTTGCTATCTTTCCAGTTTAGTATACGCATATCCTTCCCTTAGTCACTCATCCCACTCTCTGTGTTACAAATCTCGATCATTCTTGATTTTTTTTATCTGCTCCTCCTAGTCTTTTGTTCATAATCACTCCAGTTTGGTAGACATTGTTCCTCAGTAAAAAATCGGCACATTTTACACCAGTGAAAAACTGTCGTATTAAATCAACCGTGTGTTGTCTTTTGGTATAAATTTAAGAAACAATTTGACAATGGCTCCACCTAGACCTAATCATAATTATTTTGAATCATCAGCTGGTACAATTCCTTTACCATGATACATTTGGCAGTCAAGGCTATGACTATCCCTGGCGGATAAAATAGTTTTTTAATCCCAACGGATTAGTTTTTAATGGCACAAACTGTCTAGATCCACAACGTCCAGCAAATGGGATCGAGTGATCTCTGTTCATCTAGTGGTAAAGGTTTTGGACGGGGCAGGGACAAACATTTTATTCTTACTGCATTCAATATAAGATTCACTTTCCATAATTTGTCATCTGCTTAAAGATCATTTGATTTATCTGCAAAATGAAGAAATTTCCTAATCTCAAAAAAATCGCTTACATGACACAGTAGTTGCAATTCTGAGTACTGACAAGTCTTTTTACCAGTAGAACCATGATTGGAGATATTTTAAAGTTCCCACGAGTATGTGTACGCCCGCAACTTTTATAATTTCATATTTAGATGCATTTATTAAGCGACGGTTTCGTGTTTGATCGGAATATAACGGAATTGGAATTGTTTGAACGGAATTCGTTTCATATGAAACTTTTTCCAAAAATCTTCATTTAACTAATCTAGAAATGACTCAAAAGGATTTACAATGCTGTAAAATCTGCTTTTAGATAATCCTCATCAATCAATGACCCTAGAAATACTATTAGAAGAAAAAAAAGATTAAATAAATATTTGCGAAAAGATAAGATTTTATTATTATAGTGTGCTGTAACACAAGTTATAAAAATTTACTTATTTTCAGCTTTCCATAACAAAGGCCTTTTAAGTTAAACTTTATTGTTACATGGATTCGGGATGGTACTGGAGCAATATACTCAATAGTTATATCTGTGTCATCTAGATTTTCATAGCCAGAAGACTCACCATGACTATTGGCATCATCAGTTTATTTACTCTTACAAAGATATAATAATTATGATTTTTAAAAATTAATTTTTAATTTAAAACATCAACAAAATGCATTCTTACTTATAATTAAGTATATTTTTTAATAATTCAACAACTTTAGCACTGCACCAATAAGATACCATTCAGTACAATTTTTTTGTGTGAGATGACTTCTTTTCAAAAACACAGAATTGAAACCGGAAGTGCACATACGTGTACCTTATACAAATTGCATCTAATTTAAATAGACATTATGATCTAGCTAAATAATTTAAAGGATTTATGCAATACTGAAGAGTTTATAAGCATTCTTAAAAAATTTTATGAATAAATATTAATTTTCTAATTATAAAAATGTACTCACTTTTTCGAAGTTTTATATTTTTCGTCATTGCTCGTTTATTTTCTCCAAAATCATATGAATTAAGACTGCTAGCGCCATTTCTTGCTGAAACTAGAAAAGGCTAACGTACACAAATAACATCTTTTTGTCACAATAAAAAAATTTCAAACATTAAGTGAGATACGCAGTTGAAATGAGAGGTACACAAATGTGCACCTCGGGTCTGAAGAGGTTAATATTAACGAAGAAAGATTTCTGTTCACAAAAAATTCAATGTCAGTGGCGATGATAGCGTTAGTTAATTTTTATTTTATTTTATTTTATTTTATTTTAGAATGGAGAGAACCAATTTTCAATGAATGGTTCGTGCACTTCTATGACTTTTATGCACCTTTTAGCAGATTTTTTGTTAAAGTACCGTATTTACTCGTGTATAGGGCGCACGCGTGAATAAGGCGCACCACTACTTTACAAGTAAAAATGGCGATTTCTTAAAATCTCGTATATAACGCGCACCATAAATTTGATACGCTAATGAAGAATGACCAAATGAATTTCAGTAAAAAAAAGTCGAAACAAACATTACACCAGACCAGAAAACAAGACGAAAATGCATTTTTAGACTTCGGGTTGTAAGAAAATGACGGGTAATAGGAATGAGTGACGCTAAAGAGAATTGCTAATTAGCGTTTAGATAATGTCACTAGCTCTGTTGTATAAAAAACTTCAAAGAGTGAAGTAAATATGCAGTAATACTTCAATTAAGTAACATTTTCCGAGTTTTAATATCTCTTTGAATAATTTCTTTTTTCATATGTATATCGTTCGACTGCATCCAACAGTAAAACATTATTCCATGTATAAGACGCACCTGGGGGTTTTGCTCAAATTTTTCGAAAAAAAGTGCGCCTTATACATGAGTAAATACGGTAATATTTGCCTTATCTATGAATAAAAAAAAAACATTTTCAAATGTAGCGATCGGTACTTTACGAAATTTCTGGTCATTAAATAACTAAAATACCCTGAATCCCTTGATGCATACGGTCTCTGTAATGCCTTAAACTTATTATTATTATTATTTGTTCAGAATTACATAATTTGACAAAAACCATGCGTTGTAATCTGATGTTCAATAACAAAATAATTTAAAAGATTGAATAATATAAACTAGAACAGACTTGAATTCACTTTTTAAAAATAAATAAAATTATATACAAAAAATTAAAACACTAAAAAACATTTAAAAATTTATTAAACATTATATATTACATGAACAGCATTGCGTTCAAACAAAACACATCCCGCCGTTTTCATGGCAGATTACCCCTCGAAGGATGGTTCACTTGTTTACGATCGCCAATTCTATGAATGGTGCTCGTGCTATTCCGAATGAATATTATCTTTTTCTAAAAAAATAATAACTGTAACTGTCTTGATTTGTTCTAATGTTTGTTATGCAATGAATAATTATTTGTACTGATGAGGCCTTGCGTATAGCTTGGCGAAACGCTTGCCCTTGTATTTTTTAATGTTTTTTAGTGTTCTAATTTTTTGTATATAATTTTATTTACTTTCAAAAAATGCATTCAAGTCTGTCTTAGTTTATTTTTATTCAATCTTTTAATAGTTCTTTAAATTCAAACGTTAAATGTATGTGTATTGCAAACAAAATCATTTATTCTTGGCAATGATTTTGGTTGTAGTTGTTTTTAAAACAAGCAGTTAAAAACAAACTCAGATGAGGAAATGAAAATAGAAAATCGATTACAAATGAGAAAAATGAAGAAGAAGTATTCCCTTTCATGTTCCTGTAGTTTTTTCAACTTATTGAAAACAAAATATCATTTTTTTGTATTTGTTAGAGATACAAAACAAAAGAAAAACATCAGAGAGATTTTTAAATACTCTTTAACGAGTCTGTTAACTGGTGAAAGTCTAATATTTCAAACTTACATTTTTACTGTATTTCTAATTGGGCCATAAACATTTCCTTTATTATTTTTCTTGGATGTAATTTGTAGCATGAATGCAATTCAACGAAAAATCATAGCAAACGCGGTAGCGTTTGGTATAATATGTTTAAGAAATAGAAAATGCGAACGTCTTTTCGAAATTTCTAGCGAACCAGTTGACGTATGACAGTGATTTTAGTTTCAAAAGATAGAACTCGACGAGACGAATAAAGTGATAGCATTCAAAAAATTATCGCAGTTTACTGTAATTTTTTATTTAACTTTTAACGAGAAAATAAAGACGAAAAGTTCAACAAGCAATAGCTAACGTTATTATGGATGGATTAACTTCGTTTTTGGTTTATTTTTATCGTCTTGATAAAACTTAGAACAGTTTTTTTTTATCGTTGTATGTTTGACGGTTTCTGAGAAAATCGAATTTATGTCTTAAACCTCCAGTTGAATATTGTCTTTTGCTGTTGCGATTGTAGTTTTTTTTATTCATTGCCACCAAGTTTAATATAAAAATTGTCATGTATGTATCATAATTCATTCAAATTAAACAAATCACGTGAAAAACATAGTTATTTGTTTTTAGTGCGAAGCTTTTAGTTTCAGTTCTTTAAATAATAAAGTTGTGAACGCATTGTTATTATTTTTTTGGTCGAATACATAATTATTTTTTCAAATAACATGCATTTATATGACCATGGAATGATTTTCTCGAGTGTCCTAACATTTTGAATTTTATGGTACTTCTAGGTTATCCCGTCGACGAAAAAATTATCGCCAAATTTTAAGATTAAATGCCAATAATGGATGATCGTGAATGTCACATTCAATGACATTAAATACGATTCACGTGTTTAGAATGTCATTAAGCGATTTTTATTTCGGCTTTTTGTTTGTATTTTTATTAATATATTACTAATTATTTCTTTTTCCGTTATTTAAAAAAAATTATGTCAATGTGTATAATTTGGCTAGTTTGGCGATTTGTATAATTTGGCGAAATTGGTCGACGGGATAACAGAGAAGTGATATTTTACTAGTAGAAAAAAATTTGGAAAAAACAAGTACATCGGAAAAAAGTATCTGGGAAAACCAAAATTTCTCCTCAGAAACTAAATGTAAGATTTTTTAATTATAATCATATAACGTCCTATTTTACACAAGGAAAAGATATAGAGTAATACAAAAACTTCACATTCTGTCCATATCTTAAATAGCATTCAATTGATTTTAAATAGGGATGTAATGTCAAATATGCATTAGGGTACTTAGTTGGCACGAAAATTTTGTTATTTTGTCTGATAAGATAACCGGGCTAATGTTTATTAAAAAATATATATATATTTACCTTTATTTAATTTTGTTAAATTTTATAAATCGTTTCATTCTGTAGTTATTAATTAAATTTTTCAATACTACTTGATTATCCCGTCGACCAATTTCGCCAAATTTTACAAATCATCAATTTATTCACCATGTAATTCATATTGACATAATTTTTATTTTAAATAACGAAAGAAGAAATAAATTAGTAAAACATCAATAAAAGTGCAAATAAAAAGTTGAATTCAAAATCACATTATGGCATAACAAACATGGGTAACCTATTTAATGTAAACTGAATGTAACCTTTATGATAATCCGTTATTGGCATTTAATTTTATAATTTGGCGATAATTTTTTGGTCGAAGGGATAATCAATTATCACTGGTTTTTATTCATTATTATTTTCTTTTGAAAATAATAGAAAATAGTTAATAGAAGTACTACTTATCCCGTCGACCAAAAAACCATCGCCAAACTATAATATTATATGCCAATAATGGATGATCGTGAATGTCGAATCCAATGACATTAAATAGGATGCACGTGTTTAAAACGCCATTAAGGGATTTTTATTTGGACTTTTTATTTGTATTTTTTATTAAGATTCTACAAATTATTTTTTTGTGTTTTTTAAAATGAAAATTATGTCTATATGTATAATTTCTCTATGAGTTTGGCAATTTGTATAGTTTGGCGAAATTGATCGACGAAATAACTAAGTAGTACCTTAATATATATGTATGTAATTGAAATTTGAAAACTAAACTTTTGCGAAATTGGCGTTAGAAGAATATCGCATCTGTGCCAGGAAAGCATCAAATGAAAAAACACATAGTCATGTAAAAAACTTTTGTGATGGTGTGAAGTGAATGTAACATTTACGATCAGCAGTTATTGGCATTTAAAAGTATTTTTGTTTGAGATATTGTCGAAAAAGCATTGCAAAGATATACTTTCCCTCTCCCTTTCATTTCCAAATGTACTAAATTTCAAATTATGAAAAAAAAATCAGAGTTTACTTAAAACCGTGCATAAAAATTATAGTAATTATCCTAATTTTTCTAATAGAAATTCTCAATTTTCCGTTATTAACAAACGCTACTTTAAAATCGCAAATTTAATCGGCTAAATCGCCAAGTTGCATAATGATAATCGCCACTGAATATATAAATAATGCCATATTTGCAAACTTATCGGTCAAAAAACAGTGGAACCTTGGTTTACGGCCCCCTCTGTTTTTGACAAGTTCGGTTTCGCCCAATCCAAAGTTGCGGGTGTGACATTTACACAACTTAAATTAGTCACCAGCAAAAATATTTTTGAGCATTGGTTTCAAATTGTATGAATTTCAATGTAGACCACTTACACATACATTTATCCAAATCTGAAAATTGTCCGATGTATCATTTATTTATAAAAAAAAATTATTTCCACCTGTTGCGGGCGTGACATAAAATGGACATGCATTTTCATCTTTCAGTGCAAAAATGCAAAACTCTGTGAATTATGACAACTGAGTGAATTGATTTTTTTTAAATATTAGACAGTAATACTTAAATAATTATTCTATGAAAAAATTAAATTGCTTACTCAATTCTTGCTTTTGTAGAAAATATTTAAAATTTCCGTTGCGGGTGTGACGCCCTGTTGCGGGTGTGACTTGTATGGCCAATAAAATAATGACATACACAAATATATTCAAGGCAGATTTTTTTAATTAAAGAAATTAATCAATATTACAATTATAATATCAGAGAGCAAAATATCAAACAAATTTCATTTCCAATCTTGAATTTATAATTTCTGGTGGTGGTAGCTTTTTTTACAAAAATGCTTTTTTTTTTTTCCCTAGGATACATCTGACTAACTGGGCCAAATATACACGTTTTCTTAAATTTTTTCAAACATTCTAATTCTATATCGTCACAATCCATTTGTCTTATTTGTCCGTCAAAGTTTTCACTTTTTTTTAATGTCGAGAATAAAACAACTTCTACAAAATCTCCAACTGCACATTCATCGTTGGATATTATATCCTTGTCAAAGTATGAATACATCTGACTGACTGAGCCAAATATACACATTTTCTTAATTTTTTTTCAGCTACTCTTATTTTATATCATCCCCATTTATTTGTCTTATTTGTCCATCAAAGTTTTCACGTTTATTAATTTTTTTTTTAATGTGGAGAACAAAACAACTTCTACAAAATCTCCATCTGCACTCTTATCGTTGGATATTATATTTTTGACAAAATATGGTAACAAACAAATTTTTTTGTGACTTTTTGAAGTAATTTCTACATTAATTGTTCCTATGTCAATAGAAACAACATGTGTCCATTGAATGTTGAGCTCCAATTGTGCTTGGTGCCAGCATGCATGAAGCATTTTCACAATATCTTCTGAAATTTCACATTCAGCAAAGTTCTTTTATATTTTTTAGGACTTTTTCTACACACATGGCAAAATCTGAAGCTGAATTTATAGTTGCAAAGCATTGTCAACGTTAGCAATTTATTGGCAACTGCGCCAACTCCGTCGACAACTCCTTTACCATGAGATGAAGTGCAAAAGGATTGCCATCCTTTACCATGATTTTTTTTTAAATAGTCTCTTCTTTACTCTCCTTGCTTTGTCTCTTTCCTTCTCTTGGTAGATATTCTTCATATTTAAAAGGGTTTTCTTTAATCTTTTTCCGATGATATCGTGATTTTTCTATACTCTTCATTCTCTGCAAAAGAGAATAAATTAATGTGTAAACTGAATAAATATAGCACTTAAAATCCAGAAATATATACTTAACAAATTGTTAATATTTATCCCTTGAAATTTCTAATCTTACATAAAGTTAATTATGTTAAATTTTGGTTAATTTCAAACTGACTATATACATTTTTATGCTAATAAGCATTTTAACAGTTTCTATTATTCTTACTTCTAATTTTTATTTAATTTGAATTAAAAGAGAAAAAAAATCTTCCCCTAATATTGCTTTGCTTATTTTAAAAAACTATATATATATATATTAGATAAATATTATCAAATAACAAATATATATATATATATATATATATATATAACAAAATAAAATTAACAAATTTAAAGATAATTGCTAAAATATTGTTTCCTAATTTTCTTTTTTAAATTTCTATAAAAAATTTTACCTTTTTAAATTAATTTCTTAATCATATATCACTAATAAAATGATTTTCTTATAATAAAGCAACAGTTTTATCAATCCAAACTGAATAAATAAACTGCACACAGTGTCACATGCTCAGATGATGCAAATTTTTATTTATTAACTGGAATTCACTCTATTGAATCAAAGGATATAGTTAAAGTTGCCAAGTACATGTTTTACAGCATATTATTCTTATATAAATTTACATATAATTTGTTCAAATATACATTTGTATTCAATTTAAAAAAGCGTTGCGGGTGTGATTTTAATTAAATGTCACACCCGCAGCAGGGACATGTCACGCCCGCAACGCTCAATAATTATAATTAAAATATTAATTAATTTTTTTTGTGTCTGTAATTCAAAGTATATTAATAAACTATTTTTGAATATAAAGTTTCATAACTTTAAATCAAAAATATTTTTCTGTAGAGATATAAATGTAACTTTTTGTTGCGGGTGTGACACAATAATTAAGAGTAATTAAATATGCTTACCTTTTGTAATGAAGATTAATGAACACTTCTCTGCAGAAAAAAACTCTCAATAATAGCTTTCTGATCATATATATCCAAGTTTGGAGATTTTTAGAATGTTTGTTCAGTTGTACGAGACCATGAAATGTTTTGATTTTTGCCGCAGTCTACATTGCAAAGTCATATCGTCACTTTATTAATTAAAATAAGTATGTTAATGACAAAAATTTAATTCCTTTTTGCTAAAATATGAAATAGTACACTCTTAACTGTTAATATGCAAAATTTCAATCATATTTAAAGAAATTTAAATTTTCATCCTTATGTCCGTTTTTTTGTGGATTGGGCGGTTTATGACCAACTTCAGTGATCAAAATTTTACTCTTTCGGCGTAGGATAACTCGATTCGCGACAAAGCTGTCGAATAGTTCAGTTGGCAACCCTCACATAACTCTTGTTATAGGTCAAGTTTGGAGTAAAGTGCGCGTATCAGAGTGCTTTGAGACCTTCAGTACAGTAAAAAATTTAACTTATTGTTTTAATTTTAATCAGTTTCGCGAAAATTTTAGCTTTTATTATGACTTTAAGAATGAAAAAGCGTTTAGTTAAAGCAGTAGTAAGAAGCTTAATTGAATTACTGATCAATTATGAAAAGTAGTAGTGACAAAACTTAAGAACGATGATAGTGTAATCAAAATAGGTAAACAATACGGTGTAAATGAACCGTCGATTACTCTGATGATAAAGAACTAGTCGGATATGGTAACCCCAAAACTATTTTCTATCTCATGCAACTAGCGGCTCTTTCCAAGAGTGACGCACTACCTATCGGACTAGTCCATTTAGAAATCCCAATATCGAAGGTGGGGAAAGGTATAAGCGTCTAGAGATACACTTTCTCAATTTGATCCCGCGGGGGATCGGCCACTGCGCATGTCGTTCTCCGCATGACGTAGCGATTTTCGCGGATTTTTGCATACTGCACATATATTTCCTTGCATGACGTATATTTTGACAAATATGAGTTATATATATATATTTTAACCAATTTCTATAATTTTAATTAGGAAATAAAAATAAATTACAAAAGTTTAATTAATAATAATAGAACAAATCAATTTATATCGATTTATAAAAGGAAATACAAAGTAAATAAGCAATTTATAAATAACTAAACAACAATGACCGGGTTACCATATGAAGCACAAAATCGCCATTTTGTTGCACTCCATTGATTAAAAAATATATAACTGATATATAACTGATATTTGATAACGAAGTTTTTGCCAAACTGGCATCAGAAAAAAAAATCGCGCCAATGTGGTGCGTATATGACATCTGTGTCCTGATATATATATATATATATATATATATATATATATATATATATATATATATATATATATATATATATATATATACATATATTTCAAATAATGTTATGAATAATAAATTCCAATATCTTGATGTTATGTAATTTTTCTATTACAATATCATTTCATATGTTTTTTTCATTTATCTTTAAGTGAAATTTAACTATACATCTGCTGAAGGGTTAAGCTGCTTAAAATGTTTAGAATTAGAAATTGTTACAAAACTACAGATATAAGTCAGTCTATTTAAAAAACAGTCTATAGAAATGTAATAACAACAGTTACATAAACTGTAAACCTGAAAAAAAAAAAAAAGATTTTTTATAGCCTTTTTTCATGAAGAAGGAATTATTATATCAAAGATATTATAAAAAAAAGTATTTGGCATATAGAATCAGTGAAACTTCAATTTCCATTAGCATAGTTTGGTGATGCATATGATTTTTTTTATCATTACAGAGTATAAACAATTACTGTTATAACTAATTAAGTGTTTAAATGTTATTATAATAATTATTTTATTGCTATTAATACTGCTTTTTCTGAAATGTCAAATAATGGTGAGTAATTTGTTTGGATACCAACTTGGACATTTTTTCAATACGAAACAATGTTTCTATGTAATTTTCTACAAAAAATCTTATATTCGAGAAACACTCTCACTCCGGCAACATATTAAACACAAGTTTTGTTTATTTTTCAACGCTTTGCCTGTTAGACTGTAGAGGACTCTGCTGTAGGACTCAGAGAACCCTATAACGCCCAACAATACCTGTCACCCCTGCTTAAAAAAGTGGAATCTTCCAAAGCATGCGCAGTTGTGATTTTTCGTAGTGAGCCACTCTTCGAAAGAGCCGCTAGTGAGCACATAGTGTGCTCTCATTTTAAAACATTGCTTCCAATTATTCTATTTTAATTTTTTCTGAATTAGTTTGCTGTGTTGCTGTGTAGCTGTAAATAAAAAGCTTTGCCAAACGTCATCCTGGAACTTTTTTCAATACGTCACAATAGGAATTTAATTACTTTTACATCATTTCATACATTAGAATTTAGAAGTTCCTGTGTGCAGACTACATTTTTTTTTTTAATGTGAGTAATTCTTTGATCTTTATTTCCATTTAAAATTCAAATTTTCAACATTTCGAGAAATATTTCTCACATATTATAGAAAAGGTTATTATTTTAAGTTGTTGCCGTTTTGTAAAAACAGCGGAAATAGGAATATTTCTTTCAAATAAAAAAGTTATTTACACGTGATTGTTATAAATTGAAAAATCTTACAAATAAGAATTAAATGATTGCATATTAAAGGCAAGACAATATTGTAACTATGGCATAAAAGCTATATTTATACGTGAATAAAAAAAATATTTAAATAATAAATGCATTAATAAGCGTTAAAAGCTATACACGTAGAATTTCCGTGATATGCGATGTAATAAGCTCGCCAAACTTTAAATTAATTTTTTTTTTTAACTTGACACATTTATTTTACATTTCCGGATAATCTTATAAATTATTGTTGCCAACTTTACGTCAGTGCAAATAAAAATATTTTCTTTCTATAGCATCAAAATTATTTTCACATGAATTTTAAAAGACAAATAAATTTTTAAAATAGTTAAATCAGTATGCTTTAAAAGCAGTAAATAGGAAGAATTATGTCATATTTAAAATGATCAAACTAAGCTAAGGCTTTTTTTTTGCTAATATAGATGGAGGTTTGAAAATTTTTAATTGTTCTCCATGCTGTATTTAATATTTGTGTGCATGGATTTAGCATTCAAGATTATAGTATTTTTTTTTTATATTTAAATTTAGAATTTGTTGGATTTCCTTCATTTTTTAATATACACGAGAGAAAAAAAATCATATTAAATGTAAAATCGAATAAAAATTCCATGCACAGTTTTATATAGTATATTCTAATGAATATATGGAAAATTGAAGCAAAAACATTCATATTTATAAAAATAGTAGGGATTTTTAAAATTTTCATTTTCGGCATGGATAACACTATGATACATATAATTTACAGTTATTATCCATGTTTTCCATACTTTTTTTTAACTTTTTTGATTCTAAATTTAAAAATAAATCTTTATGTTACCCCTGGAATACGATAACTGTCAAGTATTGATAATAATTTTCTTTAGAAGTAATACCATATATGAAGCCATTTTATCTGAAAATGGAAGCATTTTCGTTTTATTTTCCATGTATGATGTCATATTCGTCCGCTTTTCCGTTCGCAGAAATTTTCTTTTTATCCCAATACATTAATTCCAAACACGTGATCACCAGCCCACTAAGTTTTATCCATCCAATTATAATAATCTATCTGTAGCCTGAATTATGAGCCAACCAATCATAATCGACAAATTTGAGGGACAAACAAAAAACACTTCTGGTTGCGAAGGTAATTGCTAAGATGTCACGTCAATTTAAATTGATTTATATGATCCAATATTAATTTTTTCCCTTTTCCTTTTTCGTGTGAGAATCTTTCAATTGAAAATTAATTGTTGAAGATAACATGGTATTCTGGGTTTTGATTTTTGTTGTAATCGGAAGCCATTATGGGATTAAACTTTATAGAAAATATATCGATTGACTCTCTATTAAAGTAATGAAATTTTGATTTATAAAGAAACATGTTTGATTAAAATAAATAAAATATAGTCTATGTTCTTTTCTAGATTATAATCTGTCTATATGCAAAGATACAAAGGTATTAAAACCTTTCTTTCTGATATTGACTTCAGTCAAATATTTAACATTTATAATATTTTTAGAATTTTGTAAGTTATTCAATGAATATTCGCATATAAAGTTATTACAGAACAAAATATTTACTTTATCTTACAACTTCTATGCAACTTTTGTAGTTTTTCAAAAAATATTACAGGTACTTATACTAAATAAGAAATCGCATTTAAATACACAACAGAAATCTTCTCAACAAAAACATGAATAGAAAGTGCATAGACAGGAATTTGTATTTGTTAATATGTAAATAACCAATAAGTAAATGCATATAAACAGTAACGAATTATCTTTATTAAAATACCAATTTTAGGCATTAGTTTTAGATCTTTAAAAACAAAAAGATAATTTTATTTATCACATAATACATCGTCATTATCATAATAAAAGATGCAGTAATAAAAAAGTCTATACATTATAAATGACATTAAAAATCCAAAGCTAAAAACGTTTTCGTTCGTTCGAGAACATCTTCAAAATAGAAAAAGGGCAAGAATGAACGAAAACGTTCTTTGTTTTGGATTTTTAATGTCATTTATAATGTACAGATTTTTTTATTACTGCATCTTTTATTATGATAATGACGACTAGCAGGGGAGACCGAGCTTAGCTCGGTCAAAATTAACTTTGTGTTCAACTCGATATAGTATTTTCACTGTATCATTAACTTTGTATTATTACTGTAAAACATGTTTATAATAGTATTATTTAGAAAAACAATCAATAAGAAAACTATGTTTTTATGCGCATGTTTATAAATTTTACTTTATTTTAAAATTTACAACGAAAGGACATCGATCTAAATCACTTTTTTAGCTCGACTCTGATTGGTTTAACCATACATCTCGAATCCTCTTAAGAATGTATAAAAAAAAATTCTTTACATTCTGAAAGACAATATTTTTTGCTAGATATAGCCAAATTTGGAGGCATTCTTTCATTTGGCTCCAAATACGTGTTTTGGCTTTCGTAATTTTTATAGTCGATTTTTTGGCCATATGTCGCCAATATTTTGTCAAATATCACCAAGTTATTGGCTTTTGCAATATTCTCGTGACTCTGACCCGTATTACCCAAAATGAGCCACTAATCAAATTTTACCAAGCATGTGACATACCTCAATCGTCTTCAGGTAATCAAAAACAGTAGAATATAAAATTGAATCAAAACCGTTTAAGCCATTTTTTAGGTAAAATTACCTTGGCAGCATTCAGCAATGAAGCGAAATGACCCACTAATATAATTTTGTTTAACATGCGACTCAGCCCAATAGTCTTCTCGTGACAAAAAAATTTTGTTTCAAAATTTAGATAAAATTGATTGAGTCGTTGTTATGTATAATTAGAATGACCCTAGCTCATTAAGACCCAAAATGACCCACTAATCGAATTTTCGCCCGCATGTGTCCAAGCCAAATGGTTTTCTCTTGCTCAAAAACGATATAATACAAAATATAGTCAAAATGGTGAGTACCATTTTCTATATAAAATTAGCATGACCCATCATGACCAACAAATGACCCTTATAATCGAAATCTCTCGAACGTGTGGCCTAGCTCATAAGTTTTAGCATGCCGAAAAACATTAGATACAAAATATAGATAAAATCGATTGAGCCGTTTTTTAGATATAGTTAGTTTGACCCTGACCCCTTATGATCCAAAATGACCCATTGATCGAATTTTCTCAAAAATCTGTCATAACCCAATGATTTTCTTGTGCCCGAAAACGATAAAATACAAAATTTAGTCAAGATTGCGCGAAACGTTGTCTAGATAAAATTAGAATGACCCAAAAGTGGCCCACTAATCGAAATTTCTCGAACATGTGACCTACCCCAATGATTTTCTCATGCCAAAAATATGTTGTATACAAAATTTCGTTAACATCGACCCACCCATTCTTTAGATATAGCTTGACCTTGACCCATTAAGACCCACAAATTACCCTTATAATCGAAAGCTCTCGAATATGTGACTTAGTCCATTAGTTTTCTCGTTTCTAAAAATTGTTACATACAGAATTTCGTTAAAATTGATCCTGCCGTTCTTTAATTATGTATAGCTTGACCCAGACCCTTTATGATCCAAAATGACCCATTAATCGAAATTTTTCGAACATGTAACATAGTCCAATGATTTTATCGTGCCACAAAAATGTTGCATACAAAATTTCATTAAAATCGATCCACCTGTTCTTTAGATATAGCTTGACCATGACCCATTATGACCCATCATGACCCACAAATGACCCTCATAGTCGAAATCTCTCAAACATGTGATTTAGCCCATTAGTTTTCTCCTGTCAAAAAACTGTTACATACAAAATTTCGTTATAATCCATTACGCCGTTCTTTAAATATAAATAGCTTGACCCAGACTCTTAATGACCCAAAATGACCCATTAATCGAAATTTTTCGAACATGTAACCTAGTCCAATGATTTTATCGTGCCAAAAAAATGTTGCATACAAAATTTCGTTAAAATCGATCCACCTGTTCTTTAGATATAGCTTGACCATGACCCATTATGACCCACAAATGACCCTCATAGTCGAAATCTCTCAAACATGTGATTTAGCCCATTAGTTTTCTCCTGTCAAAAAACTGTTACATACAAAATTTCGTTGTAATCCATCACGCCGTTCTTTAAATATAAATAGCTTGACCCAGACTCTTAATGACCCAATATGACCCATTAAAATTTTTTCTCGAACATGTAACCTAGCCCAATGTTTTTCTCGTGCCCGAAAACCATAGAATGCAATTTTTAGTCAAAATTGCGTGTGAAAATCTCTAGCTAAAAATAGCATGACCCACAATGACCCCAAAAATGACCCACTAACCGAATTTTCTCAAACATGTTACCTAACCCAATGGTCTTCTTGTAATCCAAAACGATACAATATAAAATTTAGTCAAAATCGTTAGAGCCGTTTTTTAGATAAAAATGGCTTGACCCATAATGACCCAAAAATGACCCACTAATCTAAATTTTTCGAACATGTGACCCAGCCCAATAGTTTTCTCGTACCAAAAAACGATTGGGTACAAAATTTCCTTAAAATCGATCCAGCCGTTCTATAGATATAAATAGCTTTATCCTGACCCATTGTGACCCAAAATGACCCAGTAATCGAATTTTCCCGAACATGGGACCTAGCCCAATGGTCTTCTCATGCCCGAAAATGGTAAAATCCAAATTTTTGCGAAAATCGTTAGAGCCGTTTTTGAGATAAAATTTACCCACACACACACACACACACACACACACACACACACAATTTTTGCTCGCATTTTAGTATAAGATATATTTTGTGATAAATAAAATTATCTTTTTGTTTTTTAAAAATCCAAAACTAATGCCTAAAATTGGTATTTTAATAAAGAAAAATTGTGAAGGTAGGCATTATAGTTATAATTGTAGTTATCTATAGTTCTTGATATTAACGAATTATATGCAGTGGCAAAAGAAATTTAAATGTGCTAGTGATAATTATACAGGAAATAAAAAGAGATATAAGGTATTTGTACCCTATATGGACAGGGCTTTTAATTTAACACCCCTAATATTTTTAAAGGTAATAATTTTGATCGAGAGATGGTTCAACATTTTCGCGAAGAAAAGCAGTTGAAAAGATAATTAAGGCTGGAAAGTGTAAAAAAGCGCGCTGTTCGCTATTTACGAGGAAACCTATTGTTTCGAGATGTGCTGATCTTAATTACTTGTAAGCCTAAATTCTTATTAGATATGGTAAAATTACATTAAATGTTAAAAAGTAGAGTATTTTAGAAAGCTAATAAAACATATTTTCGATTGCTATTGCATATCTTGCTTAAAAATATTTTTCTTATTCATTTGTTACTAGATTTAATAAAACTACGCCCGGTTCCCAGTATGGACAGCTTATGTTCCCATCGACTACAACTGTAAGAAAGAAGAAAATTCAACATTGCTAAGCAATAAATTGAAAAGGCATCAAAGTGGTAAAATCTTTGTTCGACAAGATGCCATTTGAACAATCCCCCCAAAACCTTCATCCAAAAAACCCTTGCAGAAAAATAAAAAGAAGCCCGCCAGTAGGATATCTGTTGGCTAAATCGTAGGCACCAATGCTATGACTTCCTCAACAAAGGAGAGCTGGTACTGCTTCTTTTGCAGTATTACTGCTTTTTCAAACATGTGGCCATGCATCACATGTGGCAGATATGTTCATGGGGATTATGCGGGACTTACTGCCCATGGTGAAAAAGTTTTTATTTGTCCATGCCGTGAGGACTGAGTAATAACAGATGTAAATTCTCAAACAGATGCTATAAAGCTAAGCAAAACCAACAGTATTATTTCATAATATTAGTAACTAAGGGGCTTTGCATGGGTCTTCGGAGGGTAAAAACCGAGAATGATTCTCCCCTTTCGAAAATGCATGTTTTGAAGATATTAACTGTCCTCCTCCTCCTCCGAATACTTTAAGATAGATTTTTTTTTGTTCCCTTTTCTCTAAAATCCTTTGGAAAAGTGGTTCTTCCATACACACTGTGTAGAAAGTCAATAAGGAAACATCTGTGCATAATAGGGACAGATAGATCCTTATATGGACACTTGTAAACATTTTTTGTTTGTACCATATAAATTAAACCAGAATAATTACAAGGTCGCTAATTTTAATAATAATAGTCAATAGTCCAAGGATAGTGGACACACATTTTTGGAGTCCTCTGACTTGTACATGGGGGTGAAAAAAATACATTTTCCTTAAGGTGTCCATATAGGGTACAGGCACTATATACCAAAAGAACAATGCACGAGACAAAGTCAACAAAATAAAGTTCCATGGTATATTTTATTGATTTGTTATCTAAAACTGTGAAGATATCTATTTCATGTATTCATACTTATTTAGCATTTTAAATTAATAAAACAATTCTTCATTGTTTTTATTAAGAAAATTGTTTTACTATACTGACTAGGAATGATCTAGGAATGTCAGATCTACTTATTTCACATATTTATTTCGCAGTGACGCAAAATTTTTATCTTTTCTCCGACCAGTATAATTTATGTCCAGGCGTAAAATATTTTATGACTATTTTTATGCCTACAATGTCGGTTTGGTCAGTATCAAAGTCCTTATCTGTTGTCCTTTTAAGATGCACAAAAGTTATTAAGTAATACTTTTTGAGAAAATTTATCTGTGTGGAGACTGCTCGAATAAGTTATGAAATTAGCAATTGGTGATAAATATTTTTTTTTACGTTGCGAAGTAACTAATTTAATTTTATTAGCGTGCATTAGTATTCAAGTTAAAACCAGTAAATAACAAGAAAAAAAAATTGTGTCAAGCATCAATTACGAAGCACTTTCCAGCAGATTCAGAATAATGTAACAAAATTGCACTGTTTAAAAAATTAAACTATTACGTTTCATTTCACGATATGGAAATGTATAACGCATTTCAAAAACGAATTTCAACTGTTCCCATCTGCAATCGGAAATCTATCCAAATTTTTTAGCAGCCCTGCGTATGATGTAGAGATTTATATCTCTTAACAACATGCATTCCAAAATTTAGTTCATGTAAAGATACATATATTTTAGTTGAAAATTCCCTTTCAAAAATTTCCTCTAGTAAAGAGAATGATTTTTTTTGTGCAACTCTGTACATGAGGTATAGAATTTATTTATAAAGAGTAACATGCAAAAAACTAATTAAATTTAAAAGCGCATACCTAATTTTAAAGCGTACTCTCCAGAAATTATTGCGCAAAGACAGCACTATAATCCAATTCTTTTGTGTGTCCCTGTAAATTATTAGAAAATGTTATGAATGCTCTCTTTAATGTGGTCGTAGTGAATTTGAGTGTTTTATATTATTTTCAATACATTTGAAATAGCGAAATGTTATTAAAATATTGTCCAAACGATTTTTCCCCAATATCATAATGTAATCGTATTCTTTTGAGTGTCCCTGTAAATGAAACAGTAATCTTGCATAATTCATCTGCAATACCAAATATGCTTTGATGAGTAATAAAAAACGTTCATACATCCGACTTAGCTCTTGTTGGCTCCGGTTTTCTGGTAATTAAAAATGGTAAGGTATTTGTACCTTATATGGACAGGGCTCACAGTATGGACTCTCCTAATATTTTAAAAGTAATAAGTTTGATCGAGAGATGGCTAAACATTTTCGCGAAGAAAAGCAGTTGAAAAGATAATTAAGTCTGGAAAGTGTAAAAAAGCGCGCTGTTCGCCATTTAAGAGGAAACTTGCTATTTCGAGATGTGCTGATCTTAATTACTTGTAAGCTTAAATTCTTATTAGATATGGTCAAATTACATTAAATGTTTAAAAGTGGAGTATTTTAGAAAGCTAATAAAACATATTTTCGATTGCTATTGCATATTTTGCTTAAAGTAATTTTTCTTATTTGTTTGGTACAAGATTTAGTAAAACTACACCCGGTTCCCAATATGGACAGCTTATGTCCCCATCGACTACAACTGTAAGAAAGAAGAAAATTCAACGTTTCCAAGCAATAACTTGAAAAGTCATCAAAGTGGTAAAATCTTTGTTCAACAAGATGCTATTTGAACAATCCCCCCAAAACCTTCCTCCAAAAGACCCTTGCAGAAAAATAAAAAGAAGCCCCCCCCCCCAGTAGAATATCTTTTGGCGAAATTGTAGGTACCAATGGTATGACTTCCTCAACAAAAGAGAGCTGGTACTGCTTCTTTTGCAGTATTGATGCTTTTTCGAACATGTGGCCATGCATCACATGTGGCAGATATATTCATGATGATTATGTGGGACTTACTGCCCATGGTGAAAAAGTTTCTATTTGTCCATGCTGTGAGCACTGAGTAATAACAGATGTAAATTCGCAGACAGATGCAATAAAGCTAAGCAAAACCAACAATATTACTTCATAATACTTACTAGTAAGTAAGGGTCTTTGCAAGGGTCTTCGAAGGATAAAAACCGAGAATACCCCTTCCCTGTCCTCTAAAATCCCTTTGAAAACTGGCTCTTCCATACACACTGTGTAGAAAGTCAATAAGGAAACACCTGTCCATAATAGGGACAGGTAGTTCCTTATATGGACACTTGTAAATATTTTTTTGTTTTTATCATTTAAATTAAACCAGAATAATTACATGGTCGCTAATTTTAATAATGATAGTCAATAGTCCAAGGATATTGGCCACGTATTTTTGGAGTCCTATGACTTGTACATGGGGGTGAAAAAAATACATTTTCCTTAGGTTGTCCATATTGGGTACAGGTACCTTACAACATAAAATTTAGTCAAAATCGTTTAATTCGTTTCTTACATAAAATTATCTTGACCTGCAGTGAACAGCAAAATGAATCATTAATATGATTTTCTGGAACATTGCACCCAGCCCAGTAATCTTTTCAAGGTTGAAAACCGTAAAATACCAAATTTAGTTAAAAATCATTAAAGCCCAATTCTAGATAAAATTAGCTTGACCCGTAGTGTCCCCGCATATGTATGTATATATTAATTACTTTAAAAGATGTTTGGACATTTTCGTTTTCGGTTGAAAATAGGAATACCGAAATTCTGTTCCGTTTTCGGTTTCGGACATTAAAACTTGTTTCGTTCGATCCTTGATCTAATAAAAATAATAATCACGTCTGATGGATATTTATAAGTGTTCTTCGACTTTCATGCATTTAGCATCATGCATGCATCTCAAAAATCAAAAGTCAAGAACTGCCTATATTTATATTATAAAGGTCAAACGTATCTGTGCGTAACGCATACATCATTTTACGAATGGCAACACTTCGAAATTTGAAATCAAATTTCGGTTTTGCGATTTTTGATATTGCAATTTTTTTTTATTTCTAAACATCGCACATATTCAGTTTTTACACCGTCTTGTAGGGAAAAAATATGCTTTTAAATGCAATTTGTTTGAAAACTGTATCTTTATTTATTTTTGAGATATTGATTTTTTTTTTTTTTTTTTTTTTTGTAATTTTTAATACCGTTTTTCTAATTGTGGTAACAGAAGTACACCTTTCCTATTAAATCAAAGGAAAAAAAGCCGAAAAAAGCAAATTGCTGTATCTTTATGCTGCCATTTTCTCCTTAAAAGTGAAAATGTTTTAAATTAAAATACGTGTTGTGTCAAAAAATATCGTCTGTTATAAAACTTTTGTTTCACTGTTGAATTTTTGTTTCATTTACACCTAAAATAATATTAATAGTTTATTATCTTTTTCAGCTATAATAGCATCGAGACATTAAGTTTTGCTTAAAATTATTTCAAAATGATCAAATTAAAATAACTAATTTTTTAGAAAAGATGAATACAAATATGAAAGGTACTCATTTAAATTTTGATATGGTGAAAACGATGATTTAGATTTTGCGGGGGAAAAAATCTATGATTGAATGAAAGTGGAATATATTTTTGCCGTTTTTCATGTTGGAATACTAGCATAAGAGTTTTAATTGATAACTTTTTCATAATAACATCTTTATTATTTTTTACTGCTTTACATAAACGATTAAAGATTAATAAAAAAGAAATTCTACATTTGAGTTTCATACATTATTTGTGCATTTATAATTGTTGGTTTTCTATCTTTAAACTAAGTTTGTATGTTTATTATAAATCAATGAAACAATTCGTTCAAAATTTAATTTCGTCGAAATTCGACGGTTTACCCTTTGTTTAGATAAATGTGCTGTATGCATTTTTTACACCTAGATTGCTAGTTTATACTCACTAGGGAACTGCAAAAAGTGTAAGTCACCGATTTAGACGAAAGTGGTATTGTTGGAAAGATCTCATCGAGTGCAGTAAAAAATTCAATGGAACTACCCGTCGCAAAAAAGCCGTTTTCGAGATATCCGACAATTTATGTCACGTAGCTAGTGCACACTTAATAGGGGGCCGCAAACAATTTTATTGTCGATTTTAATGAAAGTGGTATCGTTGAAGAAATATCATCGTGAGGATTAAAAAACCCAATGGAATCACCCGTCGGAAATGAGACATTTTCGAGATATCCGACCAATCCGACAATTTGTGTCACATTGCTAATGCATATTGCTAGGAAACTGCACTAAGTGAAATAAATTCTTGGATATTTCGAAAACGTCCCATTTCAGATGGTTACTTCCATTGAGTTTTTTATTTCTCACAATGATATCTTTGCAACAACACCATTTTCATCAAAATCGGTAAAACAATTTTTTGCGATCCCCGATTAAGTGCGCACTAGAACAGTATGCACTAGCTACGTGACATAAATTATCGGATATCTCGAAAACGGCTTCTTTCCGACGGGTAGTTCTATTGAGTTTTTTCTCCCTCATGATGATATCTTTTTACGATATCACTTTCGTTAAAATCGAGACTAAATTTTTTTGTGGTCCCCCATTAAGTATGCACTAATTACATGACATAAATTGAGGATATCTCGAAAACGGCTCATTTGCGACGGGTAGTTCCATTGAGATTTTTACTGCACTCGATGATATCTTTCCAACGATACTACTTTCGTCAAAATAGGTGACTTACACTTCTTGCAGCTCCCTAGTCAGTAACATGCCTTCTCTGATCACTAATTACATGTTAAACGTCGTACCAAAGGAAATAACAATACAAAAAATATATATTTTCCCTTTGTAAAATTGATACATTTTACTATAATTTCGACAAAAAGACATAATTTTCTTTGATATTTCGTTTGGAATCTACAAATATTACTATTGTTATTTGTTTCTTCTATTTTTGCAATGAGAAAATATTGGATTCGAGAAAATTTTTAAATTCCTTTTACACGTTTAAGGGACCAGAGTTTCCAAAAAACATGTTTTTACAAAATGTTTGTGTTGACTGATGTTGACAATATCTATAACTCTGTTGACTGTGTCTGTTCGTTTGTCTGTCTGTATGTGACAGATATTTTATGGGCTTTCTGTCTCACAAATTAATGCACGGAATTTAATAAAAATTTATATTCAGGTAATTCCTAATGTAAATTGTTGCTGATTAGTTTTTTGGTGTAAACCGCTCAACAAGTCGCGCTGCTAGGCTGCATTTCACATGATTTCCGCAATAGTTTTATCTTGAATTGATACACGGATTTTCATCAAACTTCAGGCTCAGTAAATCTATGATATGAACTAGTTTTGTTTATTTTATGTCGTCAATTTCCAAACATGTGACGCTGCTATGCTGAACTTTCCCGATTCCCGCAATCTCGAGAACTAATGCACAATTTTTTTCATAACTTTAGATACTGGTATAGCTTGTAAATATTATTGCTGTCTCTGTTTTGGTATAAATCACCCAAGAAGGGGGCTTTTATGTTGCATTTTTCCCAATATTTACAATAGTCTTACTTCAAGAACTAATGTACGAAATTTCATGCCTTTAGAATTCTCACGATGAGCATAGATCGTTATTTAATTTTGGCACTGTGGTACCGATTTTTGGAGTATTAATATGCATGAGATAGAAGAAAGTTTTGGGATTGCCTCATTCGACTAGTTTTAAATGATGTAACTGTGAATAAGACCAATTTTCTTCATAACCGTGGGATTTTAAAACGCCACTTAGGCTGTTAAGGCCGTTCTTAATTCAAAAAAGGCCAACTTTATGACGTAAGTTTTAATTTATTTACTTTCAGATATGTATGAAACTAGCAGGTGTTGTTAATCAGAAACTATCTATCAATTTTCCTGGTGTTTTTTTTTTTTTTTTATTCAATAAAAAAGTGTCAAAGTGGGCGTTTTCAACCGAAGTCCCACACGAAAAAAGTAAAACCATTCAAAATGGGGGTTTGTCACGTGATCGAATTCGCTTATAACTCAATAATTAGTTTCTTGATCAAAAAAAAAAAAAAAAAAAAAAAAAAAAAAAAAAAAAGGAAAATTCAACTCAATTCCAAATTGCTTCCATATTCAGGATTTCCAATTTCATATCTTTCCGTTAAAAAATTAATTTATAAACGTGTCAAAACGTTTTTTGTTTGGTGAACAGAGTAATTAAGAGCAGCCATAAAGGATCCTGAAATTTTGAAATAAGTAATGAATTAAAAGAAATTATGTTATTATAGTGTTTAAAATATTGTCCAAATTCGATAAATTATATAAAAAATGGCAAAATGAATCATATTATATAGTTCTCTCATTTTCATTATTTCAGGAAGGAAAGAAGTAAAAAAAATAAATAAATGGTAAACTAGCAGATTAGATTTAACGATAAAAATAAACTAAAATCATAAAACTGATGGAAAAATATCTTTTAGTTAAATCCGTAAAGCAACAAAAAAGTTATAAAGAGCTTTAAAAATAGCTCAAAAATTACATAAAATTTTTTTAATCATACAAATTAAGTCGAAAAAAGAAACCAATAAAATTTAATTCTAAAAAAATAAAAACAAAAAATCTATAGTTTGAAAAGTAGCTAATCAATTTAAAAGTGTTTTAAAGATAAAAGTATTTTAGTAAAATTGAATTAAACATTATTTTTTCTTTAAAATTTCTCTACTTTAAATATTTATTCTTTAAGACTAAAAGACGTGAAAAAAATTTATACAACTGATAGTGAAATTTCTTAAACACATAAAAGCAAGTTAACCCACCATAAAAAAGCTTTTAAAATGTTAATTCATTTCATTAACACAATAAAATTTAAAGCTTTTTCATTTTCTCTCTTTACTACACTTGAGTTCTAAAGAAGTAGTTATTTTCAAAGCATTATTTGAATAACACATTTTCTTTAACTGTGACAGAATTGAAATAAAATAGCACTTATTTAGTCTCTTCTGGGAGCTTTAAGTAATTATACCTCTCTAGGTCTTAAATATTTCAAAATCGTTTTTCGTAATATAATTAAAATCAATTTTTTTTCAGTTGTGAGAAAATTCTCAGAATGAGTTTAATTTTAATCATTTTTAACCGACTTCAAGGATTAGGTTATGATTTCGATCTGTATGTATTTGTTATTCACTCATAACTTCCCTAAATATGAACCTATTTTGATAATTTTTTTTTTGTTTGAAAGTGTAAGATACCCGTGTGGTCCCATTTTAATTTCATTAAATTCTGATGATTAGAATTTTTTTAAATAAGAAAATGTGGATTTCATAAAAAAAATAATGATTTGTCGCAAATAATCTTTCATTGTTGCAATCGTTTTCAAATCATAAGCATATTAAAACTGTGCATTTATATGCGTTAGTGCCAAGTTGTCACCAAGTTTGATTCTTTTTTGAAGTCGGTTAGTATTTTTTTTTTTAAAAGCATATTTTGATTATTGGAGACTGTAAATTTGACCTCACAGTTTGCTTATTAAACGTATATACTCTCCTATAAGTCAATGAATATTTGAAACTTTTCGGTAAAAAAATTGTGGGGGTTGATTTATGCGCGAATCAATTAAAACTAGTCGTTGGGGGACACCGTAATACTTACCTATCATGGATATGCAAACTATAACATATGAAAATGAAACATGTGAAAACTATTTTTTTTAATTTATCGCAATTCCGAAATAAAATTTAAATGTAAATCTAAGAATTTTTTAGTACGTAATTATGTTCTAGTACAGAATTGCGGATAGTTCTTGAATATCCCGTTGACCAATTTCGATATTTTATATAAACGTTTGTAAATTATACAAATTGGTATAATTTTTATTTTAAATAACAAAATGACAAATAAACTAGCAACAGATTCATAATACTACAGATAAAATATCGAATTAAAAATCATTTAATGACGTATCAAACACATGTAACGTGTGTAATATCAAGTGAATGCGATATTTACAATAAGCCACTATTGACATATATTCTTACCGTTTGGTGATAGTGTTTTGATCGACGTGTTACGAATTGCGTAAAAGGAGCATCCTTATAACCCCATAAACGATAATTATAGTAACTAACGATTTACTGTGTTGGACAAAGCGTCTTATTTCCAATTAGAATGTATCTTTAAATTAAAATTTGAATGAATTACAAGGTTATAAAAAATCGAAGAATGGGGAAAAGAGGATTACAAGTATCTCAGCAACGAATTATTCGATCGACTTCATTCTTTATGCAGAATTTATGATTTCTTTTTATTGTCGTTTACATTTACTTCTTAAAATAAAAAAATGATTTTTTTTATAGATCTTTCATCAGAACGAATATTTTAAAAATCCGAAAAAAAAGTGTTCCGGATAATCGAGGCTACTGATATTAAAAAGACTTCTTTCCATTGTACGTACTAAGTACAACCAAATTTCAAGCCTCTATCTTAATTTGTTCTTGATAGAGAGCGTTTACAGATACACAGACAGACGAAAAGACACAAAGACAGATAGACGGCAAAGTTTCCTTTCTTTTTTTCTTTTTCTTCTTTTTTTTTTTTTTAACTGTGTTTTTCCTAATCTTCCCGAGTGTGAAACATGTAAATCCGTCAATTCTTTTTCGATTTTCAAAACGATTGCAAAACTTGCCCTATATGCTACGTATGATGGGTAAGTAAAAGTTAGAAGCAAAAAACTTTGAATGTTACAAAATTCAGCTTTTTATGTGCCTGAATAATAAAATAAAATAAAAATATACAAATAATAATAGTTTATCTTAAAAAAATTCCAATGATTATACTTTTGTTTACTTAATACTTTTCGCTTTGAAGTGTAACATCTTTGGTACAGTTTTGTACAAAATTAAAGAAAAAGTTAGGCCTACTTAAACTCGAGTTTTTGATTTTTTGCAAACGTTGCATTCGAAAGTTAGGGGTGACTTATACGCGAGTCGGTTTATACACGAGTAGGTTTATACACGAGTATAAACGATATCAATCAATTATCATTTTTAACGCTACATTTTTTATGATCGGTTAATTAGAAAAATTGCGATTTGTTATAATTACTTGTTTTGGCAGTAAATCTTGATCTTTATCACTGATGTGTATGAGTATTGCTTTGAGATAAAGTCTATAAATGATTTTAAATAAATTATTCTATTCTTTTTATGTACTATTAACATTTTATTGACAATTGCTATATTAACGCTATTTATCATAAACATTAACATCCCCTTCAGAGACATATCGAAATTGATGAGGTACGGTTATCAATTGGGGCTTTGCCGAACATCCTCTGCTGCAGAAGTCTGACTTCCAACTTCCTGGGTGCAATCCAATGGAAGCTCCAGCACCCCTCTTGCCCTTCGAGTACACGTCAACAACAACAACGTAAATGTTTCTATATTATTCATATTATTCAGTTGAATACTATGAATAATGCAAAACCAATGCGTTTAAGTAAATATTGCAAATTTTGTGAATGGATGTTCTACACAGTTGATATCTTTTAAAATGAAGTACGGCTAAAATAATAGTAATAATAATAAAAATTTCTTGCAGTATGAAAATTAATAAAACTAATAAATTTACCGTCACAAGCTAATCAGCATTCGAATTCCATTAATAGGTCATATTTTCGATTATGTAGTGAAGATTTACCTTACGATTTAACTCAAATGTAATTAATGAATTTGAAATTCTTTAAATTATTCAATATTATACTCAACAATTCTTTTCTTTTCAATCATTTTATCTTTAACTTCTAGATTTCTTGTTTCAACAACAAAATCTAACACCTTTTACGTCAAATTTTCCATTACCTCATTTCTGGAACTGAAATTCCTAAAAATTAACCTTTTGGCAATAAAAAGGAAAAAATTAACTCTTCAACATAGTTCTATTTTAAAATATTGTAGAATAGTTATTTCAGAAATTCATACTAAACAAACATTAAAAGAATTACATTTTGGTACAAATCTGAAAATAAAAGTAAAAATGAAGTCTTTAGCTCCTAATTTTGTATGACAACCAAGAATAGACCATGATATTGAAGATCTTGCACGAATTTGCACTATTTATGCAAACTTGAAAAGTAGTCCTCCTAAAGTTGATACACATATTTAAAGAATGGTCTACAGCTTCAAGGCAAAGAATTAATATTGATTTTTTAGGTACTGTTATGGGATAAATGCTTCTCCTGGTGGTTGATGCCAATATCACACGGTCAGAAGTTTTTATTGTAATTAATACAACTACATAAAGTACAATTACTTTTCTTTCTTCACTTTTTACACGAAACGTTTTACCTATGTCATTAGTATCCGGTAATGCTAAATAATTTGCATCAACAGAATTTGCCACATTTTTGAAAAATCAAGCTGCAACAGATGAATTCAGTGCTCCAAATCATCGAGATACAAATGGATAGGCTGAGAAAGATGTGCAAACATCGTGGATTAAAAGTATTAGCATAAGATTCTAGTGCTTTGCAAATGAAATTGAATATATTCCTTTTGCAATATAAAATGATGCTTCATGTTATAATGAAGGAGAGTCTTGTATCGCTATTTCTAGAACATCCTATAAGAACATAATTAGATTTGATAGTGCCAAGTGTTACAAATCGTTCGTAATGAATAAAAAGTGAAAAACTCCAAAGTAAAAAAGAAATAAGTAACCAGGAAGTAGCTGTAAGAAATTATATTCCAGAAGCTAAGTGAAAAATTGAGCAAATTATAGTAAAAAAAAAATTACGTTATAGAGTTCAAGTTGATTGGAACATTTGAAAAAGCATAGTGATAAAAAACTAATGTAGGTTCAAAAATATCTTTAGCTAATAATCCAAATTCCGAAAAAAGTGGTTCAGGAGATTTCAAAAATGAAAATACTATATTGAAACAAGGTAATTCTCCACTAATACACAGATCTGCATCCAGTTTAGTCTCATAACCCAAATACTTTAATCCTACACCAACTGACTTTGATGATCCTAACTACCAAATCCTCAATTATCTGACTCTGATTTCATACTTCCAAAATTTTGTGTTCCCAATTGTTCATTTATTGATGCTACTGAATCCTTGGGAACGGATTCTTGTTCTTTTTTACAAGTACTTAGAAGTTCCGGTAGAAAAGGAACAGCTCCTGAGTGATTTAAATATTAAGAGGAAGAGAACTGCCATATTCATGATTCCATTTAAAATGCACAGATGGATGCAATAACTAATTTATATCCCAATTCTTGTTAAATAAGTATCAGGATAAAAGAATATTTTGTTGTGTGTTATCTTGTGTAATGTTACGTGTGTTTGTTTTGTTAAGTGTTAATGAAAGGATTATTTTGTATTTACTGCTACCTTTTCATTTATAGTCTATTTTAATTATAAATTAATTAGTATACAAATACTTTAATATCTATTATTTGTTTATTCGGTTTGATAAGGCAGTGAATGATCGGATTAAGCATATCTTTCACATATTTCTCTTCTTTAGAACTTTTTTTGTTATAAATGTAACCTGAAAGATGATATGATATTTTCTGTTCTCCATTGTTTTTTCACAGACTTAATATTCAATAGCAATTGCAGTCAATGTACGGCAGGCAACGCATCCCAACGGCGGCGATAAGTGTTTGCGTTCTTGCAATTTCTAGAAAAGACTGCAACACGAAGAGGTGTAAAAACTTAGTTTCCTATAAAAGTAAATGAGTTTTTCTATGCACATGGAAACTCAGATTTTTTATTTTTACTTTTTAATTGCATTTAGATGATATTACAGTGATATTTAAAAGATTTTGATATTATTTAGACAACACGAAGTTTTATGCACTCTTTTGTTTTCCATAGATTATATTAGATTATATTTCCATAGATAACTTATAAAATAATCATAAAGATAAAATGAGTTCCAATGAACATGAAGAGCCATTTTTTTAATTTTTTTAAACCCTATTTAGATTATATTAGACAGATATATTTAGGATTGTGAAGTCATTAATATAAAATAAGCATTTCTGTAGTGTAATGTTTTCCATAGATATAATTTATAAAATAATCATAGAGATATGATGGGTTCCAGTTCCAATGCATATAGAGAAGCGGGATTGTTTTTTTTTTTTTTTTTTTTTTTTTTTTTTTTTTTTTTTTTGCTATATTTATGGGATATTTGATAGATATTTAAACGATTTTAATAATATTAAAATTACACCAGATTGTCTACACTCTTTTGTTTTCCAGAGATATAATTTATTAAATAATCATAGAAATAAGATAAGTTTCAAGGTATATGGAAATTCAAATTTTTTATTATATTATTTATTATTTTTAGATGATGTTAGGTACATATTTAGATAAATCTGACATTATTAAAAAAACATGAGGTTTATTCCACTCTTTTTTTTTCTATAGATAAAATTTATCAAATAATAATAGAGGTAAGAGAGGTTCCAGTGCACATAGAGCCTCATTTTGATATTAATGAGAACACAAGGTTTTTTACATTGTTCTATTTTACGTAGATATTATTTATTAGGTAATCATAGAATATAAATTTATTATTGCATCGATTCGATAAGTAAACGCTCAATTAAACATATTACACCATTTTATTGAAATAGTAAAACTGGTGGAGACATCTCTTAAAACAAGTAAATTATTTTAAGTTACACAAGAAAAAACAAAATAACATGTGCATAAATTAAAAATCTATGTTACTTTTAAGGGAGTCTATGACACAAAAATCTTCAAATTAAAAAAAATATTCCATTAATTTTTTTTTCTACTTAAAATGATGTTTGAATCCTTATGAATGTCCTTAACTGGAACAGGATTTTTTTTATTTTTGGAGAATTTTGCTTTTAAGCAATGGTTTTCATGATCATCATTTGTTGTGAAAATGCGTTTTCCTTCGTGATGTTTTTTCCCAAAATTTCTCGGATTTAAATTGTAAGAATCAAGCAAGAATCATTAAAGATAAATACTTGAAACTTGGAACACATCTTTATTGACTGTTTTACTTTAATTCTGATTCAGCAAATTTGAAAAAAGAATTCTTTTAAAAATATATATTTTTTAATTAAAGATGCACCATTTTTTTGAAATTTTTACTTTAAATATTTCTAATTTTTTAAAAAAGTTCTGTTTTTAAAAATGCTGAATCAAAATTAATATATAGATATTTCTGGCAATTTGAATGTAAAAAAATTGAAATTCTACTTCTAGAATTTGGAGTTTAAACAATTTTAAATTACTCCACATTTTTATTAAATTTTAAATTTAAATAAAAAAATATGAGACTTTTATCACGTGACTTTGTCTACAAATGATATAGTTAACAACCACAAAAGAAATGTCTCAAAATTTTAACCCAATAAATAAAAATTATTTAAAAATGTGTCCCGGATCCCCTTAAGACACTATGGATAGAAAAGAAATGAATCGACTTGAACGTCTTTTAACCCATCAGCACACCCGGTGGGGTAAAATGTACTCCAGTTACATTGGGCATCCAATTTACAAATTCAGGCACGTGTGACGGCGGATTAAGAAGGAAAATATTAATTTGTAAAAATCGAATTACATATTATTTGTTATGATATATTATTTTTTTATTTTAAATTTTTCTACTAAATTTAATTTTAATTAATAACTCTTATTTTTCTTTAAAGTCCAAAGGCAAAATAGAATGTATTGCAATTAATGTATTATAAAAATAATTGTGAAAATGTTTTAAAATACAATAAATTAATAAAAGCACGCATGAAGGCTTTATTAAAAGCCAAATGGTTTCATTAACACAGTCTAATATAAGACTTAAGACTTTCTATTTTTCTTTTTCACTTGAGCTTCAGAGAAATACTTCTTTACAATGCATTATTTGGATAACGTATTTTACTTCTGACGTGTTTAAATCCTCTTAGCTCTCAGATAACATTGTGATAAAATTGCATTTACTTCGCCTGTTCTGAAAGAATTCGTAAATACTTAACTAATTAGAAATGTGTTAAAGGCTTTATTGCTTCAGATTTCTTGCTTGTAAAACAATTGCAATCGGCTTTCTTTAGAATTATGAGAAAGTTCCTGGAATGTTCTCATAATGATGTTTCAGAGGTGATAAACTGTATTATTATTATTATTATTATTATTATTATTATTATTATTATTATTATTATTATTATTATTATTATTATTATTATTATTATTATTAAAAGGTGGAACCTGTCGAAATTCGACGAAAGTAAATGTTTAAGAAAGGAACTGTTTCATTGATTTATAATAAACCTACAAAATTAGTTACTATAAAAAATGCTCCTTACAATGGTCAGTCTAACTCTCAAACAAATATTATTTAAAGTTAAAATTAAGGGAAAAAATAATATTTCTATAAAACTCAGTTGTTCAAATTATTAAAATTAAACTTTAATCGCATATGTAAAATATAATAAAGTATAATATAATGAATATCAGTTATTAAGTTGAAGTTATCAGTTGATGATCTTAAGTTTGGTATAAATGCATATGAAAAAACAAAATTTATTGAAAATTGACACGATCTTAGAATTTCACATGAAATCTAAACCCGTCATAATTTTCATCTTCTCAAAATTTACATGCGCACATTTCAATTTTGATCAATTTTAAGAGATAATGGCGTATTTCTGTTGCCACGATTACAAAATTCGTACAAAAACTATAAGCAAATTAATATGACAAGAATAAATTATATGTCAAGAAGAAAAGATACAGCTTTCAAACAAATTGCATTGAATATTACATATTTTTCTCTATACGATGGTGTAAAAATTGAAAATGTACAATGTTTGGAAGTATAAAATTTGCAGTACCGAAAATTACAAAACCGAATTGCATGTGAAAGTGTTGGTATTCTCAAATTGACGCATGCGTTACACACAGATACGTTTGACCTTTATAATATAGATTAGTAATTAGATTTAAAAAAAAAATGCTTGCATATTGCATTTTAGAAGTTTAAGGGTTACTGATTTTCTTAAAACTTGCTCTATATCAAGCAATATCCCTCGATTTATGTCAGTGCAATATTAAAAAAGCTTTAAGATTTATTTCTAAAATATGAGGATTTTCTATATTATAAATTAGTCATTTTTATTATTCACTATTAAAATTCATTGACAATTATTATATTAATTATTAACCATATAAACTTTACTATTATTTACATGAGTAATGTATTAGAAATATAAGCATTTAAGTGAATCTTGAAGCATTGTCTTTCAACACATTTTACTATAAATTTTAACTCTAAACAGACAAGTTTTTACTTTTATCATTAAAAATTAAATACAGCATATATATATATATATATATATATATGTGTGTGTGTGTGTGTGTGTGTGTGTGTGTGTATAGTACGAATCTTGAAAGTATTGAAAATTTTAAAACTATGTAAATTAATAAAACAACAACAAAGACTTTGACAAAACTATAAAAAAGTAACATAAACAGAATTATATCTTATGCTATAATATGGGCAAAAATTGTGTGTGTGTGAGTGTAAATTGTATCTTAAAAACGGCTTCAACGATTTTAGCAAAATTTTGTATCTTACCATTTTCGGGCACAAGAAGACCATTGGGCTGGGTTACATGGTCGAAAAATTTCGATTAATGGGCCATTTTTGGGTCATTATCGATCAAATCAGTTTTATCTAAAAAATGGTTCTAACGACGTATGTTGACCAAATTTTGTATTCAGCCGTTTTGGATTTAAAAAAGACTATTGGGTTAAGTTACATGTTCTAGAAATTTCGATTATAAGGATCATTTGTGGTCATAATGATCTTGCTATTTTTATCTAGAAAATGGCTCTCACCATTTTGACTATACTTTTTATTATATCGTTTTGGGACAAGAGAAAATCATTGGATTCGGACACATGTTCGTTAAAATTCGATTAGGTCATTTTGGGTGATAATGGGTTAGGGTCATTTAGTTATGTATAACAACGACTCATTTTTACCTAAATTTTGTAACGAAAAGTTTTTTGTCACGAGAAAACGATTGGGATGAGTAGCATATTAGAAAAAATGTACAGAGTGATTCTAAATTGTTTTTACAATAAAAGAAGGATGATAGTGCACATCAAGACAAACAATATTACATGGGAAACCAAGGGTCCCAAACATTTTTTCCAAAGGAGATTGCCGATTTAATTTTTACAGTGCATAATCCACTGATCAAACAATCATTATTCGACCCAGAAATTTTATAAAAATAAATGTAACTTATTAGATAGTCCTAAATATTTGTCTTCAATCACTAAATAACTTTCCTGGATCCAAAAGAATTCACTGATCCGCAAATTTTATGCCAGAAATTGCAATATTCTATCTAAGCATCTTTAAAATAAACAATATTAGTTAATAAAAACCTAATTAAATACTATTCAGTGAAAGAGTTGGACGTTTACACCATGAAATGTTAGAGATAAACTTGAAAATAAAAATGACAAGATTACTGAATGGTGTATTATTATTAATATTATAATAAATATTTATTATAGTTTATTATTTATTATTAATATTATATTTATTCTAATTTTTCTCAGGCAGAAGATGCCAATGCATAATTTTCTGTTTATTATTGGTTGAAGCAATAGCTGACTAGTAATATAATGAACTTTTGAATTTCAAAGCGGCATTTCTCTGTTTCAAAGCTGTATAAAAATGTTTTTCTGATGTAGATCTCAGACGAAGATAGAATCGTTTAATTTATTGAAATTACTTTAATGTTTATATAGTTTTCAAATTTTGCAAAATTTTATACACAATTAAGTAATCATGTTATTTTCATTTTAAAGTCTATTTGTAAATGTTATTCGTTATTTAAAATTTCTTTGACAAATTTAAATTTTCTATTAACTCTTTACTATCCGTTGAAGCTCAAAGAAAAAAAATACTGAATTTATAAAATCAATAATGAAATTATATTAAAATATTTAAATTAATAAAACCACCCTTAAAAGGCTTTAATAAAAAGCCAACTCGTTTCATCAACATAATGAAATCTTCAGATCTTTTATTTTCTATCTTTATAGCACTCGAGCTCCAGAAAATTTTTTCTTTCTAGTGCAATATTTGAATAATTCATTTTTCTCTTGGTGTTATTAAATCAGCGATTAAGCAACACTGAAATAAAATAACATTTGCTTCGACTACTTTGAAGGAATTCATAAAGCCTCAACTAATTCGATAGTTCTGAGTCTTAAATACTTGAAATTCATTACTTTGTAAAATAATTAAATTTCGTTTCCTAAATTAAATGTGAGAAATTTCCTAGAATGCACTTATTTTTATTCACTTTTTTTATATTCAAATATTTTTATTTGATTTTTAATAGGTAAAATTTTAAGTATTTACATTTCAGAAGGTTGATGAATTTATTAAATTGCCATTATCGTTTTCTTTTACCTATAAGAAGAAAATATTGATCTCGAGTTCGAGTTTTCATCTGATTTAAACGTTTTAGAAGCTCTTGACCACGATTTTACGTTATGCCTACTTTAAAATTATACTACTTATTTAAACTAAGTATTGTTAAATGGGACTGGAACGCAAATACAAAAAAAATGCTGGAGTAATTGTGAAATGTCTTTCAAACAATGTTCTGAGGTAATAAGGCCAGTATGGGTAACACCTCTGAGTGCTAATATTTCGCGTAGTTATGAAATAATCCGAAAATGGCACTACATATTCTGCACTGAAAGACTCTGGAACATCTGAATCACAAGCAACCGCTAAAATCAGTGCTGTAGTCGTAAAGAAAGCAGAGAGTATACGGTATAGGCAGAGGGTATTCTCTGACATCATGGACGTCTATAGGTAGGGTATACGCTAATGCTAAATTTGAGAAACCGAGGGTATACGGAGCTTTTAAAAATCCAGAAGGTACACAGCATATGCCCCCGTATACCCTCCACTACATCCCTGGCTAACAGTTCATTTGTTACATTTCTAGACTTTATCGCAGGAATAACCATGTAACAACCAACGCCCGATCTAAAATTTGCCAGGTTATTTCTGCTATCTAAAGCCTATATGCTTATTATGAAACACTTTGTTTATTACATAAATTTGTAGTGTATTTCATGTAGTATCAAAATGTTGTGTGAGATTTCGGAAATGGTACTAAAGTAGCTTTTACTTGAAACATATTGTGCAAAATGTACACCGGGGTAATAACGCCATCCATTATTTTTGTTATCCTGTTGAACCTATTTAGTGGCAGAACTACAGATTTTATTTATTTTTTCTTATTTTATGTACGAGAGACCTTTATTGTCATTACTGAAAACTAAAAGGGATAGAGAGAAATGTGTATGCCCTAAATATTGTTAATTTTTTCATGTCAGAAAATAAAATATCAAATAATTACTGTTGCATCCTGATATCACAATCAGTAGTAAGTAAAATCAATTTGTCATTTTCTAAGGCTATAGAGTTTGTATCTTTAAGAATTGAACAACTTACATGTCATTATTCCATCTTATTTTATAGTTTTGTTTGCATTGCGTTATTACATACATATGTGAATAATAGTGCCAAACAGCATTGGTAAATAAATCACGCCATTATATTTTATGAATACGTATCTGCAAAAATATTCTTTTTTGTATACATAGTCAATAAATTACGTCAATAATTGTTTAAAAAAATATGAAACTAAGCCATGAAAATTGGTATAACATGGCATCTTTACCTCAGGGACACCTTATATAAGCCATCAAAACCACTTTGAAAAACTTTTTAAATTGACAGCACATTTTTCAAAAGCAATCAAGCCTTTTTTTTTTTTTTTTCAATTTTCTTTATTTGCTGCACTATAGATCTGGAATTTTTTTTTCAGTTCGTAGCTTTGTGAACATACATGCTCTGAGTGCGATTAAATCTACAAAGTTTTCAGAGAATATCGAAATTGGATAACAGTTATTTCGTCTTTAATCTGTCAAGCACTAAAAAATTAGAACTGTTTTAGATTCAAATAGTTCGCATTCATTATTTGTAAAATAATTAAAGTATAATTCATTTTGAGTTGAGCGAAAATTTCTCGAATATACTTTGTCGTACATACTAAATATGTATATACTTAAACGAATATACTTAACCATTAGTCGGTGACGAACAATTTCATTGTATATTTTTTTCATTTTGATATATAACGATGATAGATAACGAGGCCGAAGATGACCGGCCAGTTGCGATTTTAGATATTTTGTTACATATCTAGAAAAATACATGAAGAATTATCATGAAACTCTGAGTGTGTAAACACAATAGTACAGGTCATACATTTCCGTTTAGATTTTCCCCTGAAACTCCATATGGGACCGTTATCGAAAAAGAGCCACGGTTATCGAAAAAGAACGAATATTTTTTATATAACCCTGTAAAAATTAATGCAACAAAAGTCTTAAAACTGTAGATTATGACTAAGTGGTTGATTGTAATAAACTGTATTCATTTTTATGTATATAACATGTATACTCGTAGAAAATTAAGATTTTTTTTATAAAAACAGTACAAAATTTTTCAAAGTTTTTTTATTTATAATTTGCAAAGTTCTTAATAAAAATAATGTTCTCCTCAGAAACTAAGAATAACGACAATGTACACAAAAACATGCAATCAAAATTAAAAAATAATAATAATTGTCTCAAAAATGAGCAGGTTTGTTGAATAATTTTCCCCTGCGCATACACTTTAAAAAAAGAAAGAAAAAAATATCTGCCAGCTCGGCTTATAGGCGGAGGTAAATTTCGAAGTTAAGCAATAATTTCAGCAATAAAAACTAAACCAAGATTAGAGGTAAACCCAGTTTCTTCGCTAAGAATGAGCACTAGAGATCTAAACTTTTTGGAAAATTCTAATATACACGCATAGGAAATATATTTCAAAATAGAGAAAGTAAATTCAGAGAACCTCAAAATGTTAAAATATGCCAATATTTCTATAGTCGGGTTTTTTATCGTGTGTCATTTTCATTTTTAAACTCATATAACATTATATATTCACCTGGTGACATAAATTATATTTCCAATATGACTTAATGTTCACATATTTAAAAATTTGTTAAACTTTTTGTTGCACTTTCATTTTTCACGTGAAGATCTTGCAATAAAAAAGTAATTTATTTTTACTTTCTTCTATCTTTACAAGAAGAAAGTATTGGATTCATGAAAATTTTCGACTTCCGGTTTTCGACGGATTTATACGTTTTAGAAGGTCCTGAACACGTTTTGACTATTTTTAGAAAATGTCTGTCTGTGAGTCTGTCCGTCTGTCTGTCTGTCTGTCTGTCTGTCTGTGTGTCTGTCTGTATGTGACAAAAAATTTGTGGGCGCTCTATCTCAAGAACTAATGCTCGAAATTTCATAAAATTTCATATTCAGTTAGACCTTGATATGAATTAGTGCCTATTGGTTTTTGGTGAAAATTGGCCTGCAGGTGGCGCTGCTATACTACGTTTTTCATGATTTTCAAGATTGCTATATCTCAAGAATTAATGCACAGAATTTCACCAAACTTTAGATTCTGTACCCCCTTGATATACATAGACGCTGATTAAGTTTTGGTGTAAATTGACCAGCAGGTGGCGCTGCTGTGCTACGTTTTTCATGATTTTCATGATAGCTATATCTCAAGAACTAATGCACGGAATTTCACCAAACTTCAGATTCCGCAATACCTTGAGATACATAGCCGCTGATAAGGTTTTGGTGTGAACTGCCTTATAGGTGGCGCTGCTATGCTACATTTTGCACGATTTTTGCGATAGCTATATCTCAAGAACTAATGCAGAGAACTTCATCAAATTTTAGATTCTGTTACACTAGAATATATAACATAATTAGACGCTGATTACATTTTGGTATTAACCTTGCAACAGGTTGTGCAGCTATGCTGCATTTTGCACGATTTTTCTGATAGCTATATCTCAACAACCAACGCACAGAATTTCATCAAACTTCAGATTTTGTTACAAAATGACATGTAACATTACACGATGATTACGTTTTGTTATAAATCCTTCAACTGATGGTGCTGCTGTGCTATATTTTACACGGTTTTTTTTAAAACTAGCTATATCTCAAGAATTAATGCACAGAATTTCATCAAACTTCAGATTCTTTTATACCATAACATAATTAGACGCTTTTTTACGTTTTGGCATAAATTGTCCAAGATATGGTGTTGCTGTGCTACGTTTTGCAAATTTCTTGCTATAACTATATCTCAAGAACTAATGGACGAAATTCCATCAAATTTCTGATTCTGTTAGGTCTTGACAAAAATAGATGCTTATTAGGTTTTAGTATAAATTATCCAACATGAGGCACTACTAAGCTCATTTTCTCAGAATATTAATTAAATTTTGCGTTTTAGGCTTTTCGGATACCAGAATCTCATTAGGCTAGGTCAAATGTTCGAGGAAATTCGATAGTGGGTAACTTTGGGGTCACCACGTTTTTTTTTAATATTAAAATATACTTATGAGATAGAAGAAAGTTTTGGGATTGACACATCCAACTAGTTTTATTGTTATTTTTAATTGTTGGCAACTACTACAACGAAAAATTTTATTATTTTCCATCATTTTTCTGTAAATGTTGGTTTTATCAAAGCAATGTCAAGGCGGTATTCAAAATTTTTAACCCTCCCCATTCTCACCCCCTTGAACCGATTTTTCCCATTTGCAATCCTCGCCGATACATTAACCTGTAATACATATATATACATATAAACTTTTTAGATGAGGGTTATTTTTGGGTTTCTAGGAAGATACAACGAAAAGTTATGGAGAAATTTTTCAAAAGTCGTACCACGGTAACGACTGCAATAGGCAGTATTTCTTACGAAATCTACTTAAAATGTGGACATCTTATAACTAAAGAAAAAACTTTTTAAATATTTTCGCTTTTCTAAATTATTAAAAAATATATAAAGAGCTCTAAAAATAGAAAGAAGAAAAATGCATAAACTTAAAACATTACATGAATATCAAGACAGGAATGTTTCTATCCATTATAAAAAATTTTGAAGAAAAATTTACTGATTTAAGACATTTGAATTACACAGTATTTATAATTTTAATTTTTACTAGTTTATCAAAACATTTTATTATGCTTTGAAATTCATAGAAAAACAAAGAAAAAACACTGAAATTTCAAATTGATAAAGAAGTTCGTTAAATGTATATAAACTAAAAAAGGCTCTTTAAAAACTTAAAAAAAATCCATTCATTACCGCTATAAAATTTCTTATTTTTAATTTCTTTTCCCCTTACAGCACTTGAGTTCTCTAGTTCTTTTAAAAGCATTATTTCAATATCTCCTTTTATCTTATTAAAACTATTCAGCTTTCAGACGAGATTGGAATAAAATTACATTTGCTTCGTCTGATCTGGAATACTTAAAACGCTAAGTAATTACCATTGTTTAAGACTTAAATACTTTAAATTCGTTATCGGTGAAATAATTAAATTCCGATTTCCTTAACAATTGTGAGGGAATTTCTCGACTTTCTCTCAGACAATCATTTTTATTAAATAATTGTTTTCTATCAGTTAAACAAATCTATTTGCTATTAAATCTGTTTTCTATTAGTTAAACAAATCTATCTGAAATTTTTTTTTGATTTATTGCAATTGCTTTAGTTTCGGCAATAACACGCTGTTTTTTAAATGCGTTCGTAATTATGTAAATACATAGCACTTATCATTGTCATTCAGTCCGACCGTCTGTCCGAATATAACAACGCAAAAACTACCCAACCAAATTATTTGAAATTGAATATATATAATTATTACATAATTTTGTCTAGTCTGTTCAAATTTTATGAAAATCGGATGCATAGATCAATTACAAAGACATTCAAAAGTATTCCGTTACATTACGGTCAATGGGGAAAAAAGTTTCAAATGCGTTTTAATCGTTTGAAATTTAAAATATATAATTATTACATAATTTTGACGAGTCATTTAAAATTTTATAAAAGTCGATGCATAGATAAATTACAGGGACAATCAATGGGGAAAAATGCTTCACATGCATTTTAATGGTGTTACAATCATTCGAATATAGCAGAATACATGAACCTATGAAGTATATATATATATATTGAAATATACCTTCTGTACAATCTGTGATGCAAAGAATATTTATTATTAAATTACAGGGCCACACAAAAGTATTCCACTGCGTAATGATGTCGGTAATACATTGTTTGGGCCGTGTGTTAATTATATTAAACTATTTCGTATTTTATGAATATGGTATACGTTGTTGAGGTGTTATAAAAGTTTCTTCCTATATATTTACGGGAACGTAAACAAGATTTCGACCACTATACTGTATCCGAAGTACTGTCTAGTATAACAATAAGATCTGAATATTTTTAAAACTTTCTTATCGTACGAACGCACGTCATTTTCTACGCTTCACGTGCAATTTCCAACTTGTAATTACTGTAAAAATTCATAAAATAAAATTTGAGATTTAAGTCTTGAAATGTTTAAAAAAGATTCATAAGCTAATTTTTAACTACTCACCAGGAAACTACTTTATATAGTATAAAAATAAATCAAATCTAAGTATGCAGTAATTGAAAAAGTATATTGAAATACATTTTCTCATACATAATTATTTCCCCTCATCTCTGCAGTATAGAGACCCCACACAGGGTTAACACAAATTGATGACCAGATCTTAAAAATTTATATTTTCAAAACTATTACATATATTTCTGGCGATTCAAGCGCTCGAATACGCCATCTGGTGGAAAAAAGATGTAACTTCTCGTTTCAGGATGATGCCGTGAAATCCCATTGCATTACATGTATTAGGTAGATTTCGTATGAAATACTACCTATTGCATTGTCTCCCATGTTGGAATTTCTGAAAAATTTTTGCGGATCTACACGAATCATGACTCCTAGACTCCAAAACTACCACCAGTAAAAAAGTTTATATATCTATCTATCTATCTATCTATCTATCTATCTATCTATCTATCGGTGTATATCACTTTCTTCTAGACACGATAACTTCCATAATTATGCTCAGATCTTCATCAAACTTTTACATAAAATCAAGGGGCATAAAATCTCGGTTAAGTTCGTTAATGGGCAAAATCGGACCAAGGGGGTGGAAGTTAGGAGGGTTTTTGTGAAAACAGAAAAAACGCGATAACTTTTTAATTAAAATAGATATCGAATCGATTTAAAGTTTATATTACTTCTAAAAAATGAGGAAAAAGTTTATGCGTGACAGATTTTTGATAAAGTTAAAAATGGGCTCAAGGGGCGAAAAAAACATGGTTTTTGGGAGAAAAAAATTCATAACTTCGTCAATTCTCAAGATATCAAATCCAACTAAATTTTATATAAATGTACTCAATATTATCTAAAACTTTTGTATTTACAAGTTTTTGATAGGACCAATTTTTACCGAAGAAAAAAATTAAAAACGAAAAGAAAAAGGGGGGAGGAAAAAGAAAAAAACCCATAACTTACTCAATTCTTAAGCATTTAAATCCAATTAAATTTATTTTACATCTTCACAATAATATCTACAACTTTTATATTGACAAGTTTTTCATAGAACCAATTCTTATAGCAAAAATAAATTAAACAAAAATAGGAGTTGGAGAAAAAACCTCAAATCCAAACTGCTTATATTCTGACTCATTTTAAAATTCATTTTTGATTTTAAACGCATCCAAATGACAGATCCTCTTATTTAGCAACTATATAATGCGACTTATTGGCCAATTTTTTGATAAAGGCAGAATATATTTTTAAAAAGGCTGCCAAAAAAGGTATTTTGAACAGATTTCCCGAAGTTTTCATCATTAAAAAATTCATTAAGTATAACAAATTGCGTTTTTCATGAGTCATTTTTAAATTCATTTTTGTTCTCAAACCCATCCAATTTACAGGTCCTATTATTTAGGAACTATATAACTTGACGTATTGGCCAGTTTTTTGATAAAGGCAGAATATATTTTTTAAAAGGCTGCCAAAAAGGGTATTTTGAACAGAATTTCACGAAGTTATCGGGATAAAAATTTGAGGAAATTTAAGAAATTGCGCTTTTACCGAGTCATTTTTAAATCTTTTTTTTGTTCTCAAACGCATCCAATTTACAGGTTCTCTTATTTAGGAACTATATAATGTGACGGAATGGCCAGTTTTTTGATAAAGGCAGAATATATTTCAAAAAAGGCTGCCAAAATGGGCACTTCGCACAAAATTTCCCAAAGCGAGATGATTAATGAACTGTGGGTATTCAAATAACAAATTGGTTATTTTATGACTCATTTTTAAATCCAATTTTGCTCTGACACGCATTCAATTGACAGTTTTTTGTTACTTAGGAACTATATAATGTGCGTATTCGTCGATTTTTTGATAAAGGGTGAATATATATATTTTAAAAGCTGTCAAAGTAAGCACTTCGCAAAAAAATTTCCCAAAGCTATCATGATAAAAGAATTGAGGTTGTATTCAAATAACAAATTGTTTATTTTATGACTCATTTTTAAATTCAATTTTGCTCTCAAACGCATTCAATTGACAGTTATTTGTTATTTAGGAACTGTGTAATGTGCCGTATTGGTCAGATTTTTGATAAAGGCTAAATATATATTTAAAAAAATCTGTCAAAGTGGGCACTTCGCACAAAATTTCTCAAAGCGATCTCGATTAAAGAATTGTGGATGTATTAAAAATAATAAATTGGTTATTTTATGACTCATTTTTAAATTCAATTTTGCTGTCAAACGAATTTAATTAACAGTTTTTTGTTATTTAGGAACTATATAATGATCATATTGGTCAATTTTTTAAATAAAGTAAGAATATAATTCAAAATATATTGCCAAAATGGGCATTTAAGTAGAGATAGGCATTTTTTTTTTTTTTTTTTTTTTTTTTTTTTGAGATGAAAACTTTTCGAAATCTACCTCCGCCTATAGGCCATGCCGAAAGGGATTTTTTTAAAATCGTTCAGAATAATTATCCTTTTGCACAATTTCAGATTTACTGTGACATTTGTCTTCTGTCTTACATTGCAAAGTAAAAGTTATCCGAATTTGAATATTTAAAACTTTCAAATTCATTCACAATAAAGAAATTATTTCAATAGCACTTTAACATTAGTTAAAGGGAAATTAAAGGGACAGTTTTCCTGAATCAAACGCTGCAAGCAGCGCCTCTATAGGCCGTTTTAATTCCCAATAATCAGTGATATATGAAAATAAACAGGATTATTCCAAGTTTCTTTTCAGTCACAAATGTTCGATCTGTGAACGTGGTAACCCAATTTTAGCAGTTGACTCGATTTTATCATTGTGTTTCCCTGCACCTAAAGGTATGAAAACACGTAGTATTGGGAGCTGAAAATCATAATGCTACACCTACATGTCAACCGCTAAAACTGGTTTTCCAGGTATTTTTCTCCAAGTTATTGTCATTTCAAATGTGTTTTAATATAAAAATTGAGTTTTAACTAACTCTGGAATTTCAGAAGTGAACTCGAAGAGGTGATTTTTCTGTTGTGCAGCCTCGCGGTTCATCGATTCTATATTCAAAATCTGGTTCTAAAGCAGCATAAATTCACGTTGCACCAATAATTTATCCAAAGAATTTTTAACTGTTAAGAATAGAAGCTACTGCTGCTTTACCAAGAGCTATTTCGTTCGTTAATTGGCAGGGAGCCTTTCGTTCTTAGAGCTTGATATTTTAATTTGCAAACTTTAAAACTTTATATCTCGATAACGGGGAGACGAGGGCAACTAGTTTATGCGTCTAAAAACTCCTTTCAATGTTCCCTTCCGATTACTACTTATTTAGATTTTTTTTCATTACTAAGCTATTGGAGTAGTCTCCTGGTTAGGTCTTAAGATTTACTATCAGTCGTACGATTAATGTCAATTTAAAAAGATACTAATTTTACATGTGAGAATAATTGTAACTAAAAAAGTATTGAATAAAATTAAAGTTTTATTCATTCACATAGTTCGTAAAAATGACCCACATATCTGACAGCAATAGGATAAATACTTCTATTAATTTAATTTTTTTTTTAAATTTTACAATTTAATTTTAATATTCGCATACAGATCTCCTATGATTTAGGTTTTTTCTTTTAGTACATGAAACAACCTGTAGAAGAAATTTTCCAAATAGATATTCACTTTTAGACTACTTTTCACTACTCCCCAATTCTTAAGCAGAATTTTGAACAGAAAAAAGTGAATTTTCATGTATAAGTCGAATTACATTTCTGGTAGTATGTTAAAAAAATGTTAATAATCGAGGATTAAAAAAAAATAAGACATCTTCGTTAAATTAGTCTTTATATTTATTTATTTATTTATTTAGAAAGAATATTTTAAATTCAAAGTTTTAAAATTGTATAATTATGTAAAACCGCAGAAGCCTCAACTATTTTGAAACTTATTCACATCATCATTCAATGATACTTAAAAAGAAAAAAAAAATCTGTAAAACATCTATTATACCTAATTTACAAGGGTAAATAACTTCTTATTGGACTGCTAAAATGCTACTTTATTGTATTGTAGGACTTTCAGAAAAGATGCCTTGAAGCATTCACAATTTGAACTCTTTTTAAAATGCGGAATAAAATGTTGGACTCTGTATCGAAAAGAATTCTATCCCAACGGAAAATGGATGTAGAACAATTAGAGAGACAATATTTTGAGCTTTTTTTTTTGTCACGCAAATGACCAATGTCCGCTTTATCTCTTTCTCTAACCTAGACCCATATACGATTACTTAAAAAAATTCTCCATTCGCCAATTATCTGCTATATTTTTAGCTACTTTGAGTAGAATTGACCTCCTATTTCCAACTCCCAAATTTTATCTAAAATTCGTAGATTCATACACGAGTATGTACGGTAATAATATTTCACACAAATAAGACACATACCGTCAACAAAACTTCAGTATGGGTAAAACATCCTGTATTTGCAAAAACCACTAAATAAGTGCTTTGCAACCGCCTGTTCTATGGCAATTATTCATCTTCTTGAAGCCTTCTATTATCCCTCTTAGTTGGTCGAATTTTGGAACTCACTGTGTAAAAATCGAACAATAATTATGATTAGTAAAAGGATCCTGTTACATTCATAGCATAATTAATGGTGAAACTCTCATTTCCTTTTTCATTGCACGTTAATATTACGCCTTTAATGCGTAACTGTGTAACAAAAGTAATTTTTACTCAAAGCATAATTTGCATCTCTCCCATTTCTAGCATCCAAAAACAACTAATTAAGCCACCCTATGAGACTCGTACACGCAACTGGTTGTTCTCAAGGTTAAAACTTTTTGTATTTCGTTTTTGTTCCTTTTGTTATGAATCATTTTGAAAAAATAAACTCTTTACACCTTTAGAATTTTAAAGGTGTACTAAAAATACTACAACTAATTAATTCATTCTTTATTTATATTGTTTTAATAAAACAGTTCTCTTAATATGAAAAAATGTATCCGTTTTTCATTAGCTATTGCTAACGAAATTTTTGAAAATTTATGATCAGATTGGTCCAAAATTTTACGAATTTTATGTAAGTATATTATTATGAGCGAATATATTTCATGAATAGTTTATTATGTATTAAGCATATTTATATCAGTATATTATTATTTATTATTATTATTATTCTGAATATTTTATTTTACACCTTTAATATTTGTTCTTTTTGTTAGAAATTACATTGAAAAAAAAAACGTTTTACAAATTTTGAATTTTAAAAGCTGCTCTAAAAATATTACAACCAGTTAATTTATTCTTTGTTTATATTGTTTTAATAAAAATTTTCTTCTAATCTAAAAAATGTGTCTGGTTTTCATTAGCAATTGCTAACGAAATCTTGGAAAAATTATATACAGAAGGTTTTAAAATTGTCAGAATTTTATATAAGTATATTATAAAGAGTATATTTATATAAAAATATTATTATGAATTGGACATACTTATATCAATATATTATTTTTTATTATTATTAATATTATGAGTGTTTTTCTTTACATCTTTCGTATTTGTTCATTTTGTTATGAATCACTTTGAAAAATTAACATTTTACGCATTTTGAATTTTAAAAACTGCTCTAAAATATCACAAATCCTGCGCACTGATGTTGGGGTTTTATAATATCTTTAAAATGAACTGAAATATTTCAAAATATGACAAAAACACATATTTTTTACTAAAAGTAACAATTTCTTTTTATATTCGAGTACCTATAAAATAATTACATAGAAATTAGATATTTTGACCAATTTCAAGGTTCTATGTCCCCTTAAAAGCTACAAAATAATCAATATCTCAACAATAAAGTGAGACGGAGTTTCCAAATAAACAGCATTTAAAAGCGTCTTGTTTTTCTAAATGACGGTGGAAAATGTACGGTGTTTAGAAGTATAAAAAGTCCTTTCGGCAATGCCGGGAGGAAGAGGTAGCTTTCATATATTTATATATTTATTTATTTATTTTAAGGTAAGTTACATTGTTCAAAAATACTAAGCTCAAATTAGTGGAAATAATCTTATAAAATTAGTGATTTTATAAGATTGAATACTAGTTTTTGTAAAGATTGAATATTAATAAGAATTTTTAGAAATTAGCCATCTTTTATTCAACCTGGTTTTATTTTAAGCGATTTAGAGAGTCACCAGATTCCACGATATCATAAAGTGTATGCCATTTTAAAGCAACATTGTGGATCGTTCAGATCAGACCGTTTCAAAATGTCAGCCATAAGAAAAATTCAAAGTGCTATAACTCAATCATTTTTTAAGATATAGACAAAATAAAAAGTGTTCTGGAATCGTTGTTTTAAGTTTTAACACGTAAAAGAAAAATATGTTTCAACTTTTAATTTTTTCGCATTTAATTTTAAATTTTAAATTTTTAAAAAAAATTAAAATGGCCACCATTTTGAACCAAAATGGTGGATGATGCTGGCCAACGAACTCGGTCGAGACATTTGTATGTACTATGTACATATCAAGTTTCATTGAAATCGGTTCATAATTACGCGTGTTATCACGTGACAAAATCAGATCGTTTCAAAATGTCAGCCATAAGAAAAATTCAAAGTGCTATAACTCAATCATTTTGTAAGATATAGACAAAATAAAAAGTGTTCTGGAATCGTTGTTTTAAGTTCTAACACGTAAAAGAAAAATATTTTTCAAATTTTGATTTTTTCGCATTGAATTTTAAATTTTAAATTTTTTTAAAAATTTAAATTGGCTACCATTTTGAAACAAAATGGCGGATGATGCTGGCCAACGAACTCGGTCGAGACATTTGTATGTACTATGTACATACCAAGTTTCATTGAAATCGGTTCATAAATACGCGTGTTATCACGTGACAAAAATCAGATCGTTTCAAAATGTCAGCCATAAGAAAAATTCAAAGTGCTATAACTCAATCATTTTTTAAGATATTGACAAAATAAAAAGTGTTCTGGAATCTTTGTTTTAAGTTCTAACACGTAAAAGAAAAATATTTTTCAAATTTTAGTTTTTTCGCATTTAATTTTAAATTTTGAATTTTTTAAAAAATTTAAAATGGCCGCCATTTTGAAACAAAATGGCGGATGATGCTGGCCAACGAACGCGGTCGAGACATTTGTATGTACTATGTACATACCAAGTTTCATTCAAATCGGTTCATAAATACGTTAGTTATCGCATGACAAAAATCAGATATATATATATATATATATATATATATATATATATATGGTTATATATATATATATATGTCAACATTTGAACGGAGGGTGGTTTTGGGGTCTGGGGGTCATGATCGGTGAAAATATACCAAAATTTTCCGGAAGTGTTTTCCTCCGGACGGCTGCAATAGGTAGCTTTTTACTTTTTGTAATGAAAGCTACCTAAAAATTGCAGTTGATTACCAATACTTATCCTTACAATAATACATCAGCTTTGTTTTATGGGTAGCTCATGGTTAGATGTAACGTTATTTTTTAGTGACCTAATTTCTATCTGAAAGACGTGCATATAGGGGCTAAACAAAGTAATAATAAATCTCGGAAAAAACACACCTAAATTTCAAGCTGTTAAAGTGGTATAATCCCTTAATGTATATAAAACATATAATTTTAGCTTCTATATGAGCTCAAATAAAAATCTTTGAAAAGTAATATTATTCAGGTAATATTAATTTCAGCTAAAGAATTATAAAAATTCTAGTAAAGTAATTATATTCTTTACATGTTCTGTATACTGTTTCGGAAGTTAGCATTATAAAAGTTTGCTCAGAGTATTCTCTGAGAAATAAATTCTTTAAGAGTTAGAGCTATATGAAATCATAAGACAAGGTTATATGAACTGTAGGACAATTACATTAAAATTAATCTAACTTGAGTTATTTTAATTGCAACGGCAATGTGAGTAAATAAGATATGAGATCTTTTGAATTGTGTCTCGCAAATATTTGTTTCTCATATTCAAAGGAAACTCTGTTTTAAGGCTCTAAAATTAACAATAATTTGCATTCTCTAGCCGCTTTCGCACTGATTCGCCCATTTACTTGAGACCGCAAAATAATGTATAATATAGCGTCTCCTTGGCTACGAAACAAGAGGTATATCCAGTTCATTAAGAGAAAGAATAGAAAAAGCATGCGTAGAGCATACATTATTAAATACTTTCCAACATATAGTATAAAACTTCCCTAAAGCGACCACTATACATTCAAACAAAAATTGGTCGCTTCGATAGGTTGTCTCTTAATGGAGGTCATGTTTAAATTTAGAATTTAATTGTTGAAAAAAGAACCAATTATAGGTACTAAAATCCATTTTTCACATTAGGAAAAAATATAAAAATTTAAGTATCAAAACAAAAGTTAATTACATATCTTAATTACTGCAGAGTTTAACAAGTAAGAAAAATCACGCGCTAAGCATAGATTATGAAGCACTTTCCAACACTTAATGAAATCTTTAACAAAACTTTGTTATTTAGGGAAATAATAGTGTATAGCCAAATATACCCAAATATGTATTCCAATACATTAGAACAGCCCTGTATTTCATATGTCAGTTCATATAATGGGAAAATTTAGCTTAGCAAGAAAATACCCAGTAGCTTGAAATTTCTTTTTCAGCAATTCATACTATTAGATGGAAACATACTTGAATACTTTTGTTCAGCCCTGTAGTTTACATTGTACCTTTATTACACCTCAGCATTAGGCTAAAATGTATTGTAAACTAAAACACTTTTAAAACAACAGAAATCACATTCTCATAAATCATCATTCATAGGCGTCCATGTACCGAATTCTTTGCGTGGCCCTGTACATCCCTTTATACACTCCTGGACAAAAGTATAAACTCAGAAAATTTGTAATTTGTTTAGATCATAATATAAATAAACTTAACTTTAAATTAATAAAATAAAGATGAATATTTTTAATAAGACATCTAAATTCAATATATCTGATAAATAAAATGAAGCGAATAATTTAAATAAGAAAATACATTACTTAAAAAAATAACATTATGCGAAACCTGGACAAAATTATAAACTCAAAGTTATGAATTTCTCTATTCTGGCATATTTGATATAAATAAATGCACTTTATGATAAGGAACTAATAAATGCAGTCATTATGGATCAATACATGTCAATACATCAATACATATTTTAATTTTTCTCATAAAATAACATTATGTCAAACCTGGACAAAATTATAAACTCAAAGCTGTGAATTTCTATTATAAATAAATGCATTTTGTGATAATAAACTTATAAATAGAGTTATTAGGGATGAATATATTTCAATACATGAATGCATTTTTAAGATTTTCTTTCAACAAAGATGAGTAATATAGTACAGTCTGAGTATAGTACATGTGTAAACTGAAAACATAAAATTATAGAGTTTAAGAAGTGAACGTACTTTTGAATCCTGGTGCAAAGTATTAACACATACATTGAAAAATGTGTTTAATCGCCATTTTTCCGAATGACTTCGAATATGCAATTTTCCAACTACTCCATAGAGTACTGGTTCCGGGCTGAAAATATAGCCACTTTTAAATCATTTGTGTTTTGATATTGACGTCCGTCGCGTTAGACTCTTCGATCCATTGCATCCCAATAATTTTCAATGAAGTTTAGATCAGGGTTGCGGGCTGGCCAATTCAAGGCACTTACATGCCAGCGCTGCAGCCACTCTTTTGTATTTTTTGCTGTGTGTATTTCTACATTATCTTGCTGAAATACCCAGTTTACTCCAGCGATCAATGGTCCATATGGCAAAAGATTATCTGCCAGCATTAACTCGCAGTCTTCTGCTGTTTGTTTTCCATTAAGAAAAGCCAAAGCAGTTTTACCATTCTGAAAAGAACCAGCTCACACCATTACAGACCTTTAATAAAATCATGGAGAGAATTGAAAATATGAATAAATGTCGTTTGCCTTAATACAAATGTGAAAAATACTTTCTTTGAATTAGTTTCTTATCACAGAACACATTTATTATTTAGATATTAAATACCAGAGTATAGAAATTCATGCCTTGAGTTTATAATTTTGTCCAGGTCTCACATAATGTTATTTTATGGAAAAAATTAAAACATGTATTGATATATTGAAATGTATTCATCCATAATGACTCCATTTATTTGTTTTTTATCATAAAATGCAGTTATTTATATGAAATGTGCCAGAATATTGAAATTCGTAACTTTGAGTTTATATTTTTGTCCAGGACTCACATAATGTTATTTTTTAAAAGTTATGTATTTTCTTATTTAAATTACTTACTCCATTTTATTTATAAGTTATATTAAATTTAGATGTCTTATTATAAATATTAATCATTAATTTATTAATATAAAGCTAAGCTTATTTATATTATGATGTAAACAAACTAAAAAAATTCTGAGTTTATAATTTTGACCAGGAGTGTATATATTCTGCAAACATTTCTCAGTAAATTGAATGCAGCTCAGCGTAAAAATGCATAGCTTATTTAAGAACCACGTTTAAATAATTTACGCTCATATTCAGTAACGTTGGTGAGCTCTTTTGGGTAGCCCTGTATATCAACTATAACATTTATACACACCATATAATGCGCATATATTTAGCGAAATATAAACGCGAATATCATAATTAAAATGCATTTCATCCCTCCATCAGCCATCATCGGACACATATACGATACTTCGGAAAGAATACACTATTTGAAATCTTTTGTATGGCCCTGCAAATGCTATGTACTTCATATTACGCAAGACAGTAGCGTATAATTTATATTAAGCTTCAGTGACATACATCAATTTTATTATACATGAAAAAGCTTAATATATTTAAAATGTGTCACACACAATTCCCCCTTTTACCATTATCTAATGGAATTCTTTTGCGTGGCCCTGTAAATGAATAATAGCTACATTTTCACCTTATATTTTATAGAATGCATATTTTAATATGTTTGACAGGGTATAACATCTTTAAAATTCCTTTGAAACGATTTTTCCCCATAGGCCTTAATGTAATAGGAAACTTTTGATTCGCCCTGTAGATAAACTAATCATGGTAGAAACTTCATTTTCGATAGGACTTGTGCTAGGGTAAACGTCAATAACGTCCTAAAATTTCATGGCAATCCGAGTATATTAACGATTTTTCCCCATGGGCCGTAATGTAATGGAAAATTTTTGATTCGCCCTGTAGATAAACTAGTCATAATGGAAACTTTATTTTCAATAGGGTTCGTGCTTGGATAAACGTCAATAAAGTCCTAAAATTTCATGGCAATCCGAGTATATTAACGATTTTTCCCCATAGGCCGTAATGTAATGGGAAACTTTTGATTCTCTCTGTAGATAAACTAATCATGGTAGATACTTCATTTTCAGTAGAGTTCGTGCTAGGGTAAACCTCAATAATGTCCTAAAATTTCATGGCAATCCGAGTATATTAACGATTTTTCCCCATAGGCCGTAATATAATGGAAAACTTTTGATTCGCAATGTATATAAACTAATCATGGTAGAAACTTCATTTTCAATAGGACTTGTGCTAGGGTAAAAATCAATAACGTCCTAAAATTTCATGGCAATCCGAGTATATTAACGATTTTTCCCCATAGGCCGTAATGTAATGGGAAACTTTTGATTCTCTCTGTAGATAAACTAATCATGGTAGATACTTCATTTTCAGTAGGGTTCATGCTAGGGTAAACCTCAATAACGTATAAAAATTTCATAGCAATCCGAGTATATTTACGGGAGTTAGAGGGCGGACAGACGGCCATCCGGCCAGACGAACAGACAAACCGAATGCATAAGCACTTTTCAACTTTATTGGAAAGTGCTAAAAAAATGAATAAACTGACGTTTGCTTTGACTTAACGATTTTATCTTTTATAACTTTTCTTTCCAAGTCCTTTCGAAGTTCAGTAAATAAATGTAAATTTTTTTGAACAGGTACAAATAATCACGATTTCATCCTTTTATCTATTTCTTTGATAGTTAAATTTGGCCAGAGAGTTTATTGACCATCCTTCATAATTTGTCATCAGAGTTAAATTTATTGCTTAAAAAGATACAAAAGGAATTAAACACTTCAAAGTTTCCGGAATACAAAAAAAAACTAAACTTATGTTAGTTAAGAAGTTTGATGAATAATGAGCTCTGCGGAAAAAACGGGATTTTTTTCTTTTTTTTTTTCAAACAAATCGGTCGCTCATAGAGAGAGTTCAACTGGGATGATCTCTAAATGGATTTAAAATTAGTGTTGAGTCTATGGGAATTAATTTCGTTCCACAAAAAAAAAAAAAAAAAAAAAAAAAAAAAAAACGGTCGTTCAGGGAGGTTGTCACTTAATGGAGGCAGTTACACAGGGACGCTTCAGTGTATTTAGAATATTAAATCAAAACTTCACAGTTTATTACAGAGAATTGTGATGCTTAAAAGAACAACTAGGTTAAACTAAGTGATAAAGCCTACCCAAAGGACTAAAGCTCTACTATTCTCACCCAGCGACGCACATTAGACATATTCTTACACAGTCTTACAGTCAGGAAAAGTTTTACAAAGTTTATTGTACAAATTATTTACAGTTATTTTCTTCATATGAGAATAAGTTCATAGCCTATGGAAGTTGCAAGGAAAAATTTACATATTAATAAAACTACCGAAACATTTAGTTAATTGTCAGCAAGACATTTTGAAATATAGGAAACAGTATAATAAATTTGATAACCCAATTTTTGCAATCATTATCTGTTGTCGGAAAAACACCCGAATTCTTTTGTGCGGCTTGATTTAGGATCTATAAATTTGTTTATATAATACATAATATGCGACAATTTAGCTCAAATAGTAAACGTATAACAGCTGGAAATTCCTTTCTAGCAATTTCATTCAATAAGCGGATACGTATATTTGATTTCTTTTGCACAAATTTCGTGATCTGCAGAATTTATACAAACTAAATCATATACAAAAGTTAAATAACTTCATCATAAATTTAATAAAAAGTTAAATAAATTACATACACTTTAATACGTTAATCAAACTTAGGTTAAACTTTAAACACCTATGTTAAAAGCACATTTTTATAACTATCGCTCATAGATAATAGATTCCATTCTAACTGAATTATTTTGTGTGTATTTGTTAAGGAACTATAACATGCAATCCCAATTCTACAATCAGTAAGTATCTTGTAGTACTCCACACGGACACAATTGAATTTCAATATGTTTGAACTTACCTTACAACATGATTAAATACATTGCAAACGATTTTTTCATATACACCATAATATACCGAAATACTTCTCACAAAAAATGTCTCCACACTGGGCATACTGAGAATTTTTTTAAATTTTTTTTTCTAATTAAACCACTTATGTATTTTATTAAAAAAAAAGTCAAAATCAGCGGCGAAATTACAGTAGAAAGGATGTAAAAAAATAAAATACTTTCGAATATTTGGCGTGAAAAGACAAAAGCGTCACGCAATTTGGCGAGCAGCATCTTTTCTCGCCAAAAGCAAACGATTTTAATGCAAGCGAAAACAGTTAAATTTTTAGAATGCGTGTAGATGGTGTTTAATGAATTTAAACATAAACAATGAGAGAGTTTAATATATTATATATACATATATGGATATTGTATTACATATACATTCATTGTTTGTACTTGCAAGTATTTAATTTATCACTGAAAAAAATATTTTCATATATAAAAATTCATATTCGGAAATATTATTTTCTTCATTTAAGTTCATTCAAAAATAAAAGACAGATATTTCAAAAGCAACAAAATCAAATTGATAATGCTCAATTGGACCTTGAGCTTAAAAATATTTTAATTAACATAAATTATAAATTTCGCATTTAATCGCAAATTTTAATGGTTAAATTTGAATATACATATTAAAATACATATACATATTGAAAATACATATTAATATCGATATAACAAAATTATCTCTCACGGACTCATCGAGTTCACGGCTGAAATTCTAGAATTCGTTAAAATTTGATTTGCTTATTAAAAGGTAATAGATATCCTTAGTCATATTTCGGTTGAAAACATAATAAAAAAATAATTTAACGGTTGAGTCGTAGGTTTACCATTGTGTTTTTTGCACCCAAAGGTATGAAGACATGGAGGACTGGGAGTAAGAAAACAATAATAATCTACGAGTAAACCGCTAAAATCGGATTTTCAGATGTTTTCCAACAATGTATGACTTAGCAGGCTAATTGCATTTTAGTAAGCGAATTAAGTTTTAACTGATTCTTGTATTTCAGCCATAATTTCAAAAGAGTGATGGTCCGTATTGCCGTCTCCCTGTCTATAATTTTGCGCCGAGTTCTAAATAAATAATTATGTTTAATTTTGTCTTTCAAGGAAAGCAAATAAAAACAAATTTACGCTTAAAATTATATTAAGATGTGAATTTTAGGGGATTAAAAATTATATTTTTCCATTGTTAAGATTTAAACATCACATTCGATACCAATTAAAATTACTACTGATATAAGTTTAATACATATATGAAACAGAACCATCTTCAACTTTCAAAGTCTAAAAGCTTATTTAAATTAAATCATTTCCAAAACTAAAAAGGAAAACTTATTCCAAAAACTTTCTTATTCTTTCTGTCTAGTGATAGTCAATAGACTTTTGCTGAAAAAGCATTATATGGTACAATGCTATTAAAGACTTTCAAAATAGTATTTTAAAAGGGAATGTAATGTATAGAATAAAAAGTTATCTGTCAAAAAGGTTATTTAAAAAACGCAAATACATGCGGGAAATAAAACATTTTGTTAAACTATCCTAGAAATTCCATAAAAATAACTATTTCAGAGAAAGGCTTTTCAAAACTTTAAAGGTTTGACGAGTTCAAAAGTAATAATGACTGATTTCAAAGGAATTTCCGAGATAATGTGGAGAGAATCTTGAATTTTGCAGTTCAAAAAAATTTAATTCCTTTTATACATCAATAAATGTATTTCAGAAAGACATTTCTTTGTACAAAAAAGTAATTCTGTTCTTTAAGTCAAGTTATTGTCTTACCGAATCATATGGATTTTTCTTTCAATAAAAATATTCCACTTGCATTGTGTAAATATCGAAATGTTTTTAAAAATTCAATTTCCATTTCAATAATTTAATTTTTGACACAAATAGGTATTCAAATATAAAGGCAGATATAAACTAAAAATAAATAATTTGGTAAATATTTCGATTAGCAATTTAATGAAATCTCTTGGAATGATAAAGAGTTTTATTCTGGGGGCATTGTCGCATTATTTTATTTTTTACAATTATATATTAAAATCTGGTTTAAATTTTTCAGTTAATCGTCCTTCAATGCTGTACATACACATATAATACATTACACACATACATATATATATATACTTATGTATATATGTATTTGTATGTATAATACCATTAAAAGTAGACAAGATTCACCAATGGATTTTATCAAAAAAAAAAAAAAAAAAAAAAAAAAAAAAAAAAAAAAAAAAAAACGAAGAATTAGAATTGAATTGAATTATAATAATAAAAAAAAAAATAGTGAAACGAGTAAATCTGAATAAATGAATAAATAAAATGAATGCAAATGTAATTTGTAGCCCCAAAGCAGAATCGTCAGGCCTCAAATGCTCTGGAACTACAAATGAAGTGTGCGGTTTCATCCACGTATTAGCCATGAAATAGCAAAATAATACGTATTTGGGGCTACCAGCATACAAAATCCAAATTATTAAACAAAGAGCAGAGTAATAAATGGTGGAAGAAATGAAAAAAATTATATATATATATTAAAACAGTAACGTGCAGCAAATAGTATCAGTAACATAAGCACAAACTAACCCTATTTTTGCACGTGGAAATGATAAACTTTGCATTCATATATAAATTGGATAAAAAGTAAGATAACAAAATATTGAGAACAAAAACAACTTATCTGTTGATCACCAATCATGAAGAGGACTTCGCAATAAAATTATTAATAAATTATTGATGCATGAAGCAATAGTTAATTATACAAGCTGACATACTAACACAGGAGAAAAATCAGTTCGCTCGCAATGCACGCATCGGAACTTCGCCAAATCAGTAGGGTTGCTCTATTTAAATAGAGAAAGCCAAGCGCGCCAAGCAGCTAGATAAATGAGTTGAAAAAAACTTGCTATGATGTAAAGTGATACAAAATATTGAAGACAATAAAGAAACTTAATAATAGTAGCAGTAAATATATTGTTATTTTACAAAAAGGAGCTGAAAGAAAGTAAAAACAATAGTTAAATCCACATGTAGACTAAGTAACCATAACAAGAAAAAGCTGAATGGAAATATAATTGAACCGGATAAAATAATTAATAGTCGATCATAAAATTAAATTAAATTAATAAAATAATTAAAAATAGAATTAAGTAATAACATTCATATTAACATATAACTAAAAATACCATTTTGTTACTTTAATCAGTAACATTTATTTTGACTTTACATCGTTAAATACTCGTTATCTTAATATAGGATAATAAAAAATTAAAATAAAATAAAATAAAATAAAATAAAAATAAATAAATATTTAAAAAAATAATAATAATAGTAATAATATTATTAATAATAATACCAAAAATTATATCAATAACATTAAAATTAATACGATAAATATAATATAGCCATTTAACTATAGATATAACTAGACAAATATCCATATATTGGTGTCAATTAAACCGTATAAAAATTATGTTAAAATAAATAACCCACTCTCAATTTTTTTTATATACATATATAACCATTAATTTTAAAAGAATAAATAAACCATCGAATTTAATACAAAACTGCCACATTTAAACGTGGAAAAAAATTAATTAAAGGAATTCAATCGAAATTTGCAATACCAAAGCAGAATCCTCAAGCCCACAAATATTTTGTAACTACAAATAAAGTGTGTGATTCCATCTTCGTATTAGCCATGAAAAAACAAAATAATAAAAATTTGTAGCAATTAACAGACATAAAACCAAAATAAAATGGAGAAAAACATTAAAAATAAATCATAATAACATTATTAAAATGAATAAAAAAAGAAAAAACTTACCAGACTATAGTTACCCCTAAAATGATGTAGCGAAAAATCCTTTAATTTGACAATACTAACCTAAATTCAAATATAAGATCAAAGAAGGAAATATTTCACAAACTACAAAAGAAAATAAATTCTAAAAAATGTTTCATTCTTTCTTTCTTATATTCAATAAACTTTTGCTGAAAACGCATTATTTGATGCAATTCTATTAAAAACTTTGAAAATAATATGTTAGTAGGAAATTCGAATAATATTATATAAAAAATCCTTTTATATATAATAAAATGTTATCTGTCAAAAAGGTCATTTAAAAAGCGCAAATACCCGCTGAAAATAAAACATTTTGTTAAATCATCCCCAAAATTCCACACGAATAGATATTTGATATAAAGGCTTTTCAAAACTGTAAAAGTTTGCCGAGTTTAAAAGTAAGATGAGTGATTTCAAAGGAATTTCCGAGATAATGCGCAGAACTTCCTAAATTTTACAATTTAAAAAAAATTAATTTCTTTTACACATTAATAAATGTATTTCAAAAAGGCATTTATTTGTAGAAAAAAGTGATTCTATTCTTTAAGTCAAGTTATTATCTTATTGAATCTTAAGGAGTGTTCTTTCAATAAAAATACGTAAATGTCGAAATTTTTTTTTTTTAATTCAATTTGTATTTCGACAATTTCTTTGTTGAAATAAATTGGTATTTAAATAAAATGGCAGAGATAAACAAAAAATGAATAATTTGATAAATATTCCGTTTAGTAATTTAATCAAATCTCTTGTAATGATAAAGATTTATTCCTTTACAAGCCATTAAATGAGTTTTAATCTTCGGGCATTATCGCATTATTTTATCTTCTTCAGTTACACATTAAAACCTATTTGAGACTTATGTATATTTATGTATGTACTTATGTATATGTATATGTAAGAAAATACAAAAAATCAAACCTATTAATTAGTTTTTTAATAAATCGCCCCTCAATGTGGATACGGGCCCCATGACTAATAATCACGGATTTTACAGGGCAACAAGAAACCTAAGTTTATCGTATTAATTTAAGTAAAACACATGGGCTTTTTAACTGCTAACCTCTCGGGAGATGAGGAATTTCAAATGTACATCTAGCACTTGGTCTTCAGAACTCAGGTAAAGACCTGTAAAAAGGTTTAGCTCTGGTTTGGAATGTTTAAATAAATCGTAATTAAAACCATAGATGCCAACATCTCTTAATTATTCCGGAGTCTGATCAAAAATTTGCATGCAAAAACCGGAAAAAACATTTAAGAAAATGTGTTTACTTTCTACGATGTAAATCTTTGATTTCATCCTGAAATTTCTGGTCAAATAAAATTTCCGGTTGAAAACATGCTCATCTCGTATCAGACTCCGGAATAAATTAAGGGGTGTTGGCATCTATGTTAAAACTCATCCCCTTGAAGTCTGTCGTTTCATGAAAATGCGACAGTTCTTCATAGTCGGCTGGATAAACACTAGAACGCCGGAAAATTTTAAGCAACTTTTATAAAATATATTTAATACCAGAAAAATAATTTGAAATTCTTTAGTTTATTTCTTTAGCTTAATTCATTGCAACCGATATATAACTTATTTTTTGAAGATTTTTCTGGTTCGAATCGACAATTAGTCCAGCGATCGGTGTCAAATTGACACCATCCCGGCGTTCTAGTGTTAAAAACCTAATGTGGGAAAATAATATGCGAAATATGGACAATATTAGAAATACCGGACCCACAGAGTAAGCAAAGCAGAAAACGGCCCCCCTGTCTCGGAAGATCGAGAAAGGCCTCGTAAGGGTCTAGCGTCTTCATCATGAGTTATCATCCAGCAAACGTATTCCATATTGGAATACTGAGATGCTATTCTTCTACCATTCGTCGGGCCTTGCCGAATATTGGATGCTGGATTTCTTCTTGAGCGGGACTTAAAGCCGTGTGCTCGGTCAACTATCGCCGTTGCCCCTTCCTCCCTTCTGTCGTGCCATGAATCACTTCGGTCGGTGCTCCGCAATCTTGTTTGTGATTTATTTTGTTTGTGTTCATCTGGTTTCATCGAAGTGTGGTGCCATATGTGTTTATTCTGGGTTGTTATTATTTTTATATGATATTATTATTCTTATTGTTTTTATGATGTTTATTAATATAAGTAATTAAAGGTAAGTGTTATTTCCAGTGATATTGTTTTTAGTTTTATTATTTCTACAAACCATGGTTTTAAGTGTAATTATATTTTAAATTGAAAAAAAAAACGGATATCCATATTTACGTCTAATTCTTTTATATAATTAATTCTTTTTATTTATTACATTTCACAATTCTATGCAGATGCTTGTATTATGTTGATATTATTATTTTTTTAAGGCCATTTAGAATTTGTTTATATTTAGATTTTAGGAAGTTGTCATAAAATTAAATTAAAATGGAAGCTATTAAAACAAAAAACTGTTCTCAAAGGAAAAATTACCCGCATAAAAAATATTATAAATCCCAAAATTGATAATGAAACTGTAACTCTTGAAGAGTTAGATTTATATTGTAAACAGGTTCAGGATATTGAAACCGAATTAAATAAATTCCATGGAAATGCCATTCTTCAGAGCGATGCATCGGAAACTGAGCCTATAATTGATGAATATAATGAGATTACACTTAAATTAGACAATTTAACCATAGCAATAAGTACATCACGTAATAAATTAACTAAAAGTTTAAACATTCAAGAGGGTGGTTCCGAAAGTCTAAGCAAAACTACAGGTAATATTTGTGTAAAAACTGTTAATCTTCCAAAATTTGAATTAAAACCTTTTCACGGAGAAGCTGATTAATGGTTTTCTTTTAAGGAGATTTTTCTTACAACTATAGATCAAAATTTGGAGTTGGGGGGCGTCTAAAAATTTCAATATCTACTGTCTAGTGTAAAGGGTCCTGCTCATAAATTAATTTCTGGATTTCCTCTCTCGGAAGCCAATTATAAAAATGCATGGGACACTCTCTGCGCTCGCTATGATAAAACTAGGGATTTAGCCATAGCACAAATAAGTAAGTTATACAATTTAAAAAACATGAAAAATTGCCCCTCTTTCTCTAAAGCTATTTTTGATATAATATATACTTGTAATGAGTCACTTCGAATTCTAGAGTCTTTGAATCTGACTCAAAATGCTTTGGTAGATAACATGATAATTTATACTATAATTCAAAAACTAAATGATAATCTAAAAAAAACGATCGGAGCTCTCTCTTACTCATAATGATATGCCTAGTCTCACGGAATTTTTAAAATTTTTAGACTCATGCCAAAAGTATGCTAGCGTTGGAGAATCCAACTAAAACTGATGTAAGAAATATAAATTATTCCCGAGATTCTCCCGATAAATATAAATTCCCCAAAAATCAAGAAAATGCTAAATGCGGTGCTTGCCTTGAATCGCATGCCACCCATACCTGCAGAAAATTAACAAATATGCCCTTAGATAACCGTTGGAGAACTGTCCAACTAAACAAATTCTGTATAAATTGTCTGCGTGGTGGCCACTTTTCAAATAAATGTCCCTCCAAGATGAACTGTAAAAATTGCCATCGAAGACATCATACTTTACTCCATAAATATGATGTCCAGGGCAGTACAGGGACAACAATGAACCCCGATTTGGCAACCCATAGTAATCAGTTTCAATCACAAAATGCCCATGGCTATTCCCCTGATCAAGGAATACCCCATAATGCTTTATAACGGTTTATAGTCCCGGGGTACCTCAAATATGGAAATTACGATCACACGTATCCAAAAACTTGTCACGAGGTTCAAATACCATTTTTATTGGGTAGCGGAAGTACCCTTTCCCTTATTCCAGAAAACTTAGCTGCAGCTTTGGATATGACGTCTATTCAAAGCTGTCATCCTCTTAATGTTAATCAAACCCAAGGACAAGTTCAGATTTCTGAAAAACTTCACGTACCCTTCAAAATAGGAAATATCAGGCAAAATAGCATCTTATACCTAGTTAGGTCATTCTTGCCAGATGCGATATTGGGAACAGTATCGCATATGGCAAGAATACAGAATTACAGAATACAGAATTACAAAAATTTCATATTACGATGGACTTTTACTCGAATATTCTGACTCAGGATGGAGTCATTCTTAAGTATGATCAAAACATTTCCAATCAAATTTCGCTGAGAAACTCATTCAATCATACCTTAACTTTAACGGGTGATATGAATCGCAAGAAGCCGCTTCGTTCTCCTTCCAAATCAAATCAAGAAATTTTGTCTCAACAAGGACAATGTTATCTTGAAACTCAAATTCTCTCGGATTATGATGACAAAAGTTTTAGTCATTGTACTACTGAAGAGAACTTACAGTTGGAAAGACTTCTAAGCGACTTCAAGGATATTTTTGCACGCAATAGATATGACGTAGGTAGAGTCAGATGGGAACCTCAGCGGGTAACTCTCACCTCGGAATTTCCTATCTCGCTTCGACCTTACCGTGCATCTCCTAGGGACAATGAAGAAATTCAAAAACAAATACAAGAATTACTGGAAGCTAAACTTATTAAATAGTCCTACAGTTCTTATTCCTCTCCCGTCACTCTGGAATATAAAAAAGGAGAAGGTAAAACGTGTCTCTGTAATGATTACAAAAAAATCAATGCCATTTGTAAGACTGATTCGGAACCATTGCCACGTATAGATCGGCCTTTGGACAAACTTGTCAATGCAAAATATTTTACAACGCTAGATTTAGCCTCTGGCTATTGGCATATCCTACTTCATCCTTCAGACACAGAAAAGTTGGCCTTTGCAACCAATCAAGGTCTTTATGAGTGGCTGGTTCTTCCTTTTGGCTATAAAAATGCCCCAGCTCAATTTGCAAGAGCTCTTCAAAGAATCCTAGATAAACATAAAGTTAAATTTGCTACCAATTATTTTGATGATTTTATAGTTTATTCGGATTCCTATGACGAGCATATGGATCACCTTAAAACTATATTTAACATTTGCCGTCAAGAAAAAAATCTAAAATTAAAATTTTCCAAATGTAACTTTGCTAAATCTCAAATTGACTTCCTCGGTTATGAAATTAGTAATTGTCAAATAAAACCAGACAATGCTAACACCGAAACTATTAAAAAATTAATCCCTCCAAAAAACGTTAAAGAATTGCAAAGGTTCCTTGGTTCTATAAACGTATATCACATATTCATAGACAAGTACGCTAAAATTAGAGCCCCTCTAAATAAATTGTTAAAGAAAGATGCTCCTTGGGAATGGTCAGATGCCTGTCAACAATCATTTGAATTGCTTAAAAACGCATTAATTTCTAGGCCAATTTAAAAATTATTCAATCCTAATCTCCCATGCCATGTCTATACTGATGCCTCAAAGGAAGCCGTAGGTGCTGTCTTAAAACAAATGGATGAAAAAGGGAACTTGCATACCATTGCGTTCCACTCGAGACAATTAAGGCCCTACGAGCAAAATTACGCTATCACAGAACTGGAATGTCTAGCAATAATAGATGCCCTTGACAAATTCCATTATTACCTTCACGGAAAACCTTTTACAATACATACTGACCATGCCTCCTTAGTATAGCTTAAAGAGGTGAAGCATTTAACAGGTAGGTTATTCAAATGATCACTAAAATTAAGTATGTATGATTATAGTGTAAAATATAACAAAGGATCCACCAATTTTGAAGCAGACATGCTTTCAAAAAATCCCACTTTTTCTGTAAATCCCCATATTCATTTATTAACGTCAGATGAAATTAAAGACCACCAACAATTAGATAATATAACAGGGCCTAAATTTCAAAATGTTAATGACATTGTAATAATTCACAAAAAGTATTTTCAAAAAATGTTAGTACCTTTCTCTTTGAGAGAGAAATTATTAATAAATACCCATACAGAACTTGGCCATCCCGGAATCCAAAATATGTTAAATTTAATTTCCCCACAATACTATTGGAGCAACAAGACCCACGATATTACACAATTTGTCAAGCATTGTGAGGTCTGCCAACTCAACAAAAAATCACACCTACCAAAATTTGGTCGTCTGGAGGCATTACCACCTGCAGAACTACCTTTCGATATAACGATATAATAGCATTAGATTCAGTAGGAGGTTTTAACTACTATAATTCATCAAAAAGGTATATGCACATACCTATTGATCACGCTACTCGTTATGTTTGAGGTTTTACCTCTAAAAATGTCACAACTGAAGTCTACATTAATATTCTTAAAACAGATTTTTAATATTCAGCTTCCCAAAAAAATTTTAACGGATAGGAATCCTGCGTTTACAGCGTATAAACTTCGTAAATGGGTACATAAGCAGAACGTAAAAAAATTACTTACTTCTTCTCATAGACCACAGTGTAATGGGAAAAATGAGCTTGTGAATCAGTCAATTTGCACCCGACTAAGACTTAAAGTAAATTCTACCTCTTCAAACGTCCCATGGGCCAAAATTCTGCAGGAAGTAATTAATGAGTACAATAACACGCCTCATTCGGTAACCAAGTACCCTCCTGCATACTTAATGCTCGGCCAATTACCTTATCCATCAGTATTAGGCAATGAAAATTATTATCCCCCTGTAGAGGAAGCCAGAAAAGAGGCTTTCCAAAGAACAAGTGAACATCACTTGAAAAATAAAGTCAGGTATGATTTAAAGTTTGTGGAAGCGCCTTTTAAACCTGGTGACCTTGTCATAGTGGAAGTGTTTCATTATCCGAATACTCGAAAGTTAAGTCCGCCTTTTTCTGGTCCATATCAAATAATGGAAAAATTATCCAATGTAAGTTTCAAAATAAATAAGCCTAACTGGCTTACAAAAAAGTATTATGAAGTAATACATGCTTCCAAACTAAGATATTTTTTTCCTAATAATCAATTTAAACTACTTACACCAACAAACTGAAATAGTTGGTATCATATGAACTGATATTACACTGGTGTCCAAAATTTAAGCATAATTGGTAATTAAGTAATTATTTTTAAGTAATGAAAGAAATATGAATCGGAATGTGCTGAAACTCCAGGTGTGTAAACAAAATAGTACGCGTCACATATTTTCGCGAAGAGTTTTCCCCGAAATCGAACAGGGGACCGTCAACAAATTGAAAAAGAACGAAGATCTTTTGGATAACCCTGTCAAAACTAATGTAGCAAAAGCGTTCAAACTGCACATTATGATTAATTGGCTTATTGTAATGCACTGTGTTAATTTTTACAAGGATAGCATGTATACTCGTAGAGAAATTAAGGTTTTTATAAAAACAGTCCTAAATATTTCCAAGTTTTTTGCTTATAATTTGCAGAATTCTTATTATAAAATAATGTTCTTTTCTGAAAATATGACAAACATCATTGTACACAATACCCTGTCATTAGAATTTAAAAATAATAAAAATTGTATGAAAAATGAGTATGTTTAGTAAATAATTTTTCATTGCGCATGCGTCAACGATATCAAAATGTCATTTGCATATTGTGTTAGCTAAATGTATAGAACAACTTCTGTAAAAGTTTCAAAAACATAGCTTGAAAATTCTGAAAATGGGAGCCTATAGAATCAACTCAAAATCCGTTATTCCTAAAGGAAGCAAAAAAATCAGGGGTTTTACCTAAATATAGTTGTACGTGCAATATTGTGTAGGCACTGAACAATGGAATATGGATACAGCCCCTCGTCTTTTTGCTTCCTTTAGGAATAACGGATTTTGAGTTGATTCTATAGGCTCCCATTTTCAGAATTTTCAAGCTATGTTTTTGAAACTTTTACAGAAGTTGCTCTATACATTTAACTAACATAATATGCAAATGAAATTTTAATTGCATTCACGCATGCGCAGTAAAAAATTATTTAGTAAACCTGCTCATTTGTCATGCAATTTTTATTATTTTTTAATTCTGATGACAGGGTATTGTGTACAATGATGTTTGTCATTTTTTCAAAAAAGAACACTATTTTATATTAAGAACTCTGAAAATTATAAGCAAAACACTTAGGACTGTTTTTATAAAAACCTTAATTTCTCTACGAGTATACATGCTATCCTTGTAAAAATTAACACAGTACATTACAATAAGCCAGTTAATCATAATGTGCAGTTTGAACGCTTTTGCTACATTAGTTTTGACAGGGTTATCCAAAAGATCTTCGTTCTTTTTCAATTTGTTGACGGTCCCTTTTTCGATTTCGGGGAAAACTCTTCGCGAAAATATGTGACGCGTACTATTTTGTTTACACACCTGGAGTTTCAGCACATTCCGATTCATATTTCTTTCATTACGTAAAAATAATTACTTAATTACTAATTATGCTTAAATTTTGGACACCAGTGTATATTATATCTGATCTCGTTTTGCATTATTATGAATATTTGGAATTTTAATTACCTATTTGATTTATTATGAATATTTGAATTTTAAATTATTTTTGCATTATTATGAACATTGTGTAATGTGAAAAAGTACTATTTCCTGAACTATGTCAGGACAGTTCCATACAAATTTGAAAATGTAAATAACATTGGACTTTTCAGAATCCATCTGCAACATATTTCTTATTTTGATTATCTTATTCTATGTATAATATTTACTGAGTGTTTTGCATTTATTAATACAATTGTTTTTATCATGTTCAATGGCTTATGGTGGTATATTTTATAACAGTATTGTTTTTAGATATGATATTTGTACATTTTTTATTATTATTCTTCTATTATGTGTTAAATATACGAAAGAAATTTCTCATCTCCCATTAGCTCACTTAATGTAAAAATTGTTTACCCTTTTCAGGTGAGTATCATGGATGGAAGCCGGCCCATCCCCGGATACTTGTCTGGAAGGAGGGGGGGGGGAATTTTAAGAAAATACAAAAAATCAAACCTATTAATTAGTTTTTAATAAATCGCCCCTCAATGTGGATACGGGCCCCATGACTAATAATCACGGGTTTTACAGGGCAACAAGAAACCTAAGTTTATTGTATTAATTTAAGTAAAACACATGGCCTTTTTAACTGGTAACCTCTCGGGAGATGAGGAATTTCAAATGTACATCTACGCACTTGGTCTCCAGAACTCGTGTAAAGACCTGTAAAAAGGTTTTGCTCTGGTTTGGAATGATTAAATAAATCGTAATTATAACTCATCCCCTTGAAGTCTGTCGTTTCATGAAAATGCGACATATATATATATATATATATATATATATAACCATTAATTGCAAAACAATATGTAAACCATTGCATTTAATACAAAATTATCATATTGAAACATGGAAAAAATTAATTAAGTTATTACAAGTGAATTTGTCAGAACCAAAGCAGAATCCTCAGGCCCACAAATACTTTTGAACTATGAATAAAGTGTGTAGTTGCATCTTCTTATCTATCAAAAAACAAAATAATACAAATTTTGGTCTACCAACACACATAAAACGAAAATAAAATGGAGAAAACCATTAAAGATAAATTATAATAACATTATAAAAATGAATAGAAAGGGGATAAAAAAACATATTAGACACTATAGTTACCCCTAAAATGATAATAAATTTTCCTATACTTTCTTTCTAGTGATATTCAATAAAATTTTGCTGATAAATGAAATTTTGCTTATTTGGTACAATTATATTAAAAACATTCAAAATAATAATCTAAAAGGGAATGTAATGTATATAATGAGAAGTTATCCGCAAAAAAGTCTATTTAAAAATTGCGAATACTCGCTAATAATAAAACATTTTGTTAAATCATCCCAAAAATTCCATACAAATAAGTATTTCAGATAAAGTCAGTTCAAAACTGTAAAAGTTTGCTGTGTTCAAAAGTGAGAATGTGTGATTTCAAAGGTATTTCTGAGAAAATGTAGAGAGCATCTTGAATTTTACAGTTCAAAAAAATTTAATTCCTTTTATACATCAATAAATGTATTTCAGAAAGACATTTCTTTGTAGAAAAAAAGGAATTCTATTCTTTAAGTCAAGTTATTGTCTTATCAAATCATACGGAGTTTTCTTTAATAAAAATATTCCACTTGCATTGTGTAAATATCGAAATTTTTTTTGAAAATTAAATTTCTATTTCTATATTTCCTTTATTGAAATAAATTGGTATTTAAATAAAAAGGCAGATAAAAATAAAAAATGAAAAATTTGATAAATGTTTCCTTTAGTAGTTTAATGAAATCTCTTGCATTGATAAAGATTCATTTCCTTACAAAACATTAAATGAGTTTTATTAGTGAAGTATTGTTACATTCTTTTACTTTCTTCAGTTATATATTAAAATCTGATTGAAAGTTTTAGAGGAAATAATAGGATGATAGTGAAAAAGGTATTTTTCGGTTACCATTCGGTTGTGTGATATATGCACATATATATATATACATACAGGGTGATTCAAAATTGTTTTTACAATAAAAGTGCGGTGATAGTACACATCAATATAAACAATATTAAATAGGAGACCAAGGGTCCCACAAGTTTTCCAAAGGAGATAGCCGCCATTAAAGTTTAGGGACCAAAATTTCAAATAAACATAAAAGACGGAAAATTTGGTCGATTGATTTGCGGTTTTCCCTAAAACTGTTCTTTATGTCGATATTTTCTTGAAAATAAATTATAAAGATAAATTTCGAAAAATGCCGATAGAGGGCGCTTTAGACTTTGGAGTAACGAACAACTACTTTTGGCCGGTAATTTTTGCATCTCTTTAAATGATTTCGTAAGCTTAGACTTAAATTTTTAACTCAAAATCTAAATAGTAGGGAGTGGTTAAGTAGCGCAAACTGAACTGTGTTCAAAAGAGGAGGGAAGATTCAATTTTCAAAAAATTATAGAAAACGAAAAAATTGGTCGATTCGTTTGCGGTTTAAAATAAAACTATTCTTTAAGTCAGTATCTTCTTGAAAATAAAATTTAAAGATAAATTTCAAAATTTCCGTTAGAAGGCGCCTTAAACTTCAGAATAACCAACAACTAATTTTAACCGTTATTTTTTGTATCTAATTAAATGTTTGCTAAAGCTTATTAAATGTTTTCGGAAGCTTAGATTTAAAATTACAGTTTGAGTACAAATTCTGAATCATATGGAGGGATTAAGAAGCGCAATCTAAAGTGTGTTCAGGAGTTGGAATTTAACCCCCCCCCCTCTCAAACACAGTTCAATTTTGCGCTACTTAAACACTCCCAGCGATTCAGAATTTGAGCTCAAAATTTAAGTCGAAGCATTTGAAAGCATTTAATGAGATTAAAAAAATAACGGTTAAAACTAGTTAAACGCTATTCCAAAGTCTAAGATGCCCTCTATCGGCATTTTGTGAAATTTATCCTTAAAATTTATTTTCAAGAAAATACAGATTTAAAGAGTAGTTTTAGCGAAAACCGCAAACGATTCGAGTAATTCTTCCGTTTTTTATAATCATTTGAAATTACAACCCTCTGAATACAGTTCAGTTTGTTCTACTCAGCCGCTCCCAATTATTCAGATTTTGAGCTGAAAATTTATTTTAATTTAAATTTCAGTCTAAGGTTACGAAAACATTTAATGAGATGCAAAAAATAACGGTAAATTAGTTGTTCATTACTTTAAAATCTAAAGCGCCGTCTATCGGCATTTTTTGAAATTAATCTTTATAATTTATTTTCAAGAAAATACAGTCATAAAGAATAGTTTTAGTGAAAACTGCAAATCAATCGATCAATTTTTCTGTTTTTTATGCTTATTTGAAATTTTGGACTCTAAACTTTAATGGCGGCCATCTCTTCTGGTAAACGTTTGGAATCCTTGGTTTCCTATTTAATATTGTTTGTCTTGATGTGTACTATCACCTCTCTTTTATTGCAAAACAATTATATATACGCACATACGCATATACGCACACACTTCATTTTTTTGCTTCATTTTGGAAACAACGGATTTTGTCCTTTTTCTATAGACGATTACTTTCAGAATTTTCAAGCTATGATTTTGAGACTTTTACAAAAGTTGCTCTATAGATTTAGCTAACATAATATGTAAATGAAATTTTGATATCTTTGACGCATGCGCAGTAAAAAATTATTTAGTAAACCTACTCATTTTTCATACAATTTTTATTATTTTTTTATTCTGATTACAGGGTACTGTGTGCAATGTTGTTTGTCATATTTTCTGAAAAAAATATTATTTTATATTAAGAACTCTGAAAATTATAAGGAAAAAACTTGGAAAAATTTGGGACCATTTTTATAAAAACCTTAATGACTCTGCGAGTATGCATGCTATTTGCATAAAAAATGAACACAGCGTATTACAATAAGGGATTCAATCATAATCTAGAGTTTGAGGGCTTTTGCTACATTAGTTTTGACAGGGTTATTCAAAAGATATTCATTCTTTTTTAATTTGTTGACGATCCCGTATGGAGTTTCGGTAAAAAATCTTCACGGAGATGTATGACGTATACTTTTATATTTATACAATAAGAGTTTCGAGATGATTCCTCATGTATTTTTCTAGATATTTAGTAAAATGTCTAAAATCGCAAGTGTCCCATAATCAATGGCAATATAGTGTATATATATAACAGTAATATCATAGAAATATAATATACAATACACAATATATAATATGTAATATATATAAATTTATATGCAATATTTATATCTAGCGCCCAGCTAACCGAAAAGTACAATGGCGAATTATTATGTATTTGTTAATATAATTTTCTCATTAAAATTCAAAAGGATATTGTTTGCAATTAATACTATTTAAAGCCATTATCAAGGAATCTAAAACGGTCAACGTTTTATCAAATGCAAACTACTACAGTTTTAAGTTTAATACATATATCAAACAGAGCCATCTTCAATGGTCAAAGTCTAAAAACTTATTTAAATTAAATCATTTCCAAAACTAAAAAGGAAATCAAATTCCAAAAACTGTCTAATTCTTCCTTTCTAGTTATATTCAGAAGACGTTTGCTGAAAAAGCATTACTTGATACAATTATATTAAAATATTTGAAAATAATTTATTAAAAGGAAAATTAATGTATATTATAAAACATTATCTGTCAAAAAGATTATTTAAAAAGCGCAAATACTCGCTGGAAATAAAACAATTTGTTAAATCATCCCAAAAATCCCATACAAATAAATATTTCAGATGAAGGCTTTTCAGAACTTTAAAGGTTTGCCGAGTTGAAAAGTAACAATGACTGATTTCAAAGGAATTTCCGAGATAATGTGGAGAGAATCTTGAATTTTACAGTTCAAAAAAATTTAATTCCTTTTGTACATGAATAAATGTATTTCAAAAAGACATTTATTTGTAGAAAAAAAGTAATTCTATTCTTTAAGTCAAGTTATTCTCTTATGAAATCATACGGATATCTTTTAAATAAATATATTCCACTTGCATTGTATAATATCGAAATGCTTTTGAAAATTCAATTGTTATCTCCATAATTCCTTTATTGAAATAAATCGGTATTTAAATAAAAAAGCAGATTTAAAAAAAAAATGAAAAATTTAATAAATATTTTCTTTAGTAATTTAATGATACCTCTTGTATTGATGAAGATTTATTTCCTTACAAGACACTGAATGAGTTTTATTCTGAAGGCATTGTTGCATTGTTTTATCTTCTTCAGTTATATATTAAAATCTGGTTGAAATTTTGTTCATTCACATCTAGGTTTGTTGCATTTCATGACTAAAAGGGATACTTTAATATATTATTTTCAAATATTTTAATATAATTGTACCAAGTAATGCTTTTTTCAGCAAAAGTCTATTGAATATCACTAGAAACAGTATGATTTGAAAACAGTATGATTTGCCAATTTAAACGAAAATCAATTATTGCAAGGATCGGATCGAGGATGTTTTAATACGTAGCAAAATTTCAAATTTCGACATTGAAAATGCAACACCAAGAAGGAGTGGTCAGAAATTTATGCAAATTTCAGAGTAGGCGCATGTCACTGAGTTATTCAAATGATGTGAAATGCGTAGGTCTCCGACGCACGTGATGTAAGATATAAGGGAAGAAACTTGTAGAATGGGCAATATTCGTGTCGCTATTTCTGCCAGACGAATTATCAAAGAAATTTTGTTTTTGTCTCGGTGGATACGTGTATAGAAGAGAATGGCAGGCCGCCGTCAACGAAGGCACTTCCAGCAGATAGACGATTTTATGAGAGGTATGGTGATGGGACTGAGAAGGGGGGGATGGTCTGTAGGTCAAATCGCAGCTGATACCCACATGGATGCGAGCACGGTGCATCAGCTATGGCGAACATGGTTGGAACAAGGAAATGTGGCAAGATTGAGGGGTGCAGGTGCAGCCAGAGTGACGTCAGCACGCATGGATCGACGCATCCACCGACAAGCTGTGGCGGGCCCGCAAGTCTCTTGTACCTCAATTCTGCAGCATGTACAAGATACCCTGGATGTTTCCGTGTTGACCAGAACCATTTTCCGTCGATTGGTTGAACATGGCCTGCACTCACGGCGTCCCGTAAGAAGACTGCCATTGACTCGACAGCATAGATGCCAACGTTTGGAATGGTGCCGGACTAGAGCGACTTGGATGGCAGAATTTCGAAACGTTGCGTTCTCAGATGAGTCACGCTTCTGTTTATCCAATGACAGTCGCCGCATACGTGTGTGGCATCTACGTGGAGACAGATCAAATCCGGCAATAACTGTGGAACGCCCCACCGCGCGACAACGTGACACAATGGTTTGGGGCGCTATTGCGTATAATTGCATGTCACCTCTAGTTCGTATTTAGGGCACTATGATGGCCCAACGATTCTTGGATAATGTACTGCGGCCAGTGGCAATCCCCTACCTTCAGGGGCAGCCTAATGCAATTTTTCAGCAGGATAACGCCCAACCACACAATGCTCGCATGTGCCAACATGCTATGCAAGGTATACAGATGCTTCCCTGCCCACCGTACTCTCCTGATCTGTCACCAATCTAACATGTGTGGGATGTGATTGGACGCCGTTTTGCGGACTCTGCCCCTGCTTCGTTCAGAAGATGAACTGCGGCAAATGGTTGAAAGGGAATGGAAAGCGATCCCTCAGGACACCATCCACGCTCTTATTGACTCGATGCCTAGACGTGTTTCTTCGTTCATCGCAGTTCGCGGTGGTCCTACATCCTACTGAGCCGACGCCGTTCTCGTTCTGTATTCTGACTTTCATTTTGAAATAAAGATCACTTAATGCTCCTTGCTGTCTCTGTCTTTTCCCCAAATTTCATCACTTTCTGACCACTCCTTCTTGGTGTTGCATTTTCAATGTCGAGCAGTGTATGTATTACATGTATATTATTTATTTGTAATGTAAATTTCGTAACGAATTAAAATCAGCAATTAAATATTTCCATTGTTATACAAAAATTGGAAAAAAGAGGAAATAATGGGGAATAGGAAATAGTGCATATATATATGCGTATAAGTAACATTGAGGCCCGACTAACTGAAAAGTACCATGGCCAATTACTATGTCTTTGTTGAAGTAATTTTCTCATTAAAATTCAGAACGATATCATTTGGAATTTGAGTACATGGTATTAAGGAATCTAAAAAGTTTAATGTTTTATCAAATAAAAATGGCATCGTTTTAAAAATAAAAAATATATTTTAATTCGTAAAACTGAAATACTTTTCGGTGAGTGAATCAAAATGGCGAAATGACTTTAAAATCAGAAACAAAATCTTTAACAGGCGAAATAAATTTTTATAAATACAGTAGAACCCGATAATTCGGATTAATTGAAACCAGACCCAATCCGGATTATCCGGAGAATGTGAACCGATGAAATAGAATAAAACATATTTACAGAAAATCATCTTTGCATTGAACATATTTACAGACAGTAAAAATGTTTACTTTGTAATTAAAAAAATTGTAATCTTCTGCTGTGCCAGTTGTGCAGGCCGCATGGTCATACATCTACTTGAGCATAAAGAGTTCGCAGGGTGTCGCATGACGTTCAAAATAAATCATTAATTGTTCTAAATGGGACGTTGCTTCATTATGACCAATAACGTTTGATTGAACATCATTAATAATGGTATTTTCGTCTGCATCATCTTCATTTTCCGTTTGTTCAGTTGTGCATAATTTGATTATTTCGTCATCTGTAAGTGAGGCATAACCTTTTTTATTTTCTGCTTCCAACCAATTGGTAATCTCGCTAATATCAACATCTGAGCAACTATCAATTTATTTTAACATGCCCACAAAATGTTCAGCTGTAATGTCTCTTTCATTCTCATTTAATTCACCTTTTATGTCAATTTTCGACAGGTGATTTGTTGAAGCGTTTTTTCCCGAAGACATGGAAACAGTCTCGACAGACCCCCTTGGACTACACTGTTAAAAATTTTGTGCTACTTTGAACCGAAATTTGGTGCTTAGTAGCTGCCACCATAAAATGGTGAAATCTTGTTCCAAGATTTGGAACTTCGGTTGAACCATAGTACCATTTTTTCAAATAATATGGTGTAAACTCGTTCCAAAATTTGCAGCTTCGATTGAACCATCCTATGGTGGCAGCTGGAAATAGCTGCGAGCACCAAATCTTGGGTCAAAGTAGCACGAAATTTTTAACAGTGTAGTTGATAAAGATAGGAAAGCGCTCCTTATCAGTCAGTGTATCTATATAGACTATTTTACCTTACTTTCTTGCAATGCTCAAAGTAAAACTTTATTGTGCAGTGAGCCTTAGTTGACATTTCTAAATGGATTACATACGACACAGTAAAAATTGGAATTGCCAAAACATGAATGATACATAGTTGATCCTTTTTTAAATAACATCAAATAGTTTTAAAAAGAAAGCTTAAGGTATTTTCCGAAAATGTTTCCGAAAAGACTATTTTATTCAGAATACAAGGATGAAATAAATCTATGTCATGGAATTATTTTACCGATTGCGTCTCACACTTGAAAAAATTTGACCAGACCGATCTGGATTATCCAAAGATCCGAATTAATGAGGTCCGAATTAACGGGTTCTACTGTAATAACACCTTTGAAAATGCATTTTCAATAGAAGAAGTTACAACGCTTTATTGGAATTGTAATAATATAATTTTCAGAAAAAAAAAGTTTTGTAGTTTTTTATGAATCTACATTGTAAATATGATTTGATGCTTAGTATCTGAAATTTAATAAAAATATTCCCTGACGCCCGAACAAAAGGGCGAAATTGTAATGTTGTCTTCTCTATAATTTTTATGTTAATAAAAGATATATTTTGTAACATGGTATAATTTTTTGTTACGCACATACTTAAAAGCTTTTAAGTGTCAATCATAACTATGTTGTCAATCATAATTATGAATGTTATTATTAATTGAACCCTTCACCGCACGGTGTGTCATATATAAAACATACCGGTAAAATCCTTCTATTTGCTTAAGGATCTTAAATTTAGATTATCTGAGCCTTGTACCATATCCAGAATATTTAAACAAAGAGATCTGTACCAATTTTTCTCACTTAATGGCAGTACATCACTAGCTATTAAATGTTTATTACAAAAAAAAAGTCTTTATTTTATACAACAGTAGAGTTTTCTTCAACTTTTTCAGACAAAATTATTGAAAGTATTTCAAGATAAAATTTTAGACATTCGAGTATATCACATAATTGCAATTGAGGTTGCTTAAAACTAAAATATTTCAGTACATCATCTTGAAATATTGTTTTTGTGTTTGTGCCAAATATGGAATCTAGAGCATAAATCTTATAAAAAACTCTAATGAAAAAGAGCGCAAAAAAAGCTAACGCAAGATTAAATCAATGCAATATTACTTGCATCTGATAATGAAGATCAGTCTTTTGGAGTTTCCGATGATAACTGGGAAGATTCAACATACGTATATTCCAGCTAAAAACAGAACTGAAAATGCTACTTCTTCATATGAATCAGACGTTGACTGCACAATAACAACATATGTGATCCAAGAAATGGATTCAACTGTCACAGGAAATTTGTTTTCATATTAAATATTAAAGTAATTTTAAATTTTACTAAAAGTACTATATAAAAGTAAAAATCAATAAGTGAAATTCAACAATATTGAAATCAGACGTTTTTCCGTAGCATGGACATTGTTATGTGCCGGGAGTGTGTGTGTGTGGAGGGGGAAGAGAACTGAATATCTAAAACTGAATATCTAAAATAAATTTTCAAATTATTTATAAAATACATGTAAATGTTCTTGATGAATGCCCCTTCCCTGGACACTCTGAATTCAACACTAGATATATACATATATATATATATTATATATATATATATATAATATATATGTGACGATTTCAGGAGAACTCGAATTATTTCCACTGGTTAAACAGAAACACGCAGTCATGGCAAGCGAGGGAAAAAACAAAAATAATAAATAAATGTAGAAGATCCAATAATTAGTCATGGGCTGCTGTAAATTCATTTATTAAATTCGTGATAATGAGGAAGGAAACGCTCCTTGTTGCAAAAATTCCATCATTATTTCAGCGAGCTGTCCTCATCGAAGAAGCAACCCAAGAAATCTTCAGAATCTTCCTTTCATCTCGAGACTTCCCCCTTTTAAACTGAAAAGAAAGTTCTGGAACATTCGGTAACCTCAAACCATCATTCTTTCATGTAAACAGAATTCTTGTCCAGCTACGAGATTATTTTAAACAGACGATAAATTTATTTTAAAAAAAAATATTATTTAACCAATTTATAATTGACTCAGAATTTTAAATATCTTAGGCAGACGATTTTTATACATGATTAATTTTAAGAGAAAAAGAAAAGAAATGAATTTATTAATATGCAAATTATCGTTGACGGCGGAAAAATAAATAAATAGATAAAATAAAATAATGATATTTTTTAAAGGTATGGGTTTGGAATAAATTTAATAAGACTTTCTTAAAAAGGGTTGATAAAAACATAGAAGAAATCAGTTTTATTTGGAATATTAAGAAATAAAGTTTTAATTAAGAATATTTTTAATTTAGAGCCATCTTTTTAAATTTACGCATACTGGAATAATGTTTTTTAAGGCAAATTAAGAATTTATATCGTCTGCACACAGATTAACAGATTAGATCTAGAAATAAGATTTTAATTTAATAATTTGAAGTAAGTACGAAATATTATTATAAGAAAATTAAGATAGTATAAAGGTTAGTTTTGGAGAAAAAATTTTAAATTTGTAATATTATCCCCCCTCCCCAAGACTTTGTATGAAATTGATAGTTAAATAAAACTACAAGTTCAGACAACAGAAATATAATAATTTAGAAAAGTCAAATTTTGGAATAAAACTGTCAAACCCAGGAAGCCAAGAGATGGAAGAAAAGAAAATTAACGCAATATAAAAATATTAGCGATTAAAATAAAATAGTTAAGAGAAAATAATTCTGAATTAAATTTAGGTAGGAGCATTTCCCTGAAAGAAATACAATAATGTTACAACATCACTTACCATTTGTAAGTGCATAGGAGATAATACATACAATAACAGTAAATAAGTTATGAATATTAATAAGCAAAAGACATTCAAGATATAATAAAAAGAATAAGATATCTCTTTCATGGGAGTTTATAGAATTTCCGTGACTTAATTAGTAGTAATTTCAGTTCAGAAATTACATTTGTTTGTATAGTCCTTGTAGTAAACATAGTCTTTAAAGGCTACAATAAACGTTCTTCTCAAACTTAGTTGACTACATAGTCATTCAAATCAAAAGTCTCTAATAGTTTTAAAAATGCAATTCTTCAATGTAGTTCATTATCAATAGTTAATTTAAATAAGAATTTCCGGAAAGTTTACTAAATACTGTCCTTCACATAAAACATCTTCAATCCAGTTTACTAGTGAACTACATAATTTTTCCATTTTGGTTTAATGTTATGTTGGAATCTTTGTTGGATCCAACATCTCTTAATAATATGTCAAATTTCTAATAATAAATAGTATCACTTCAAAACATTTATAATAAATAATATAGAAAAATTTAAATAATAACAATAACAACAGTAATAAATAATAGTATAATAAGACTCCTTATCCTAATATTTTTCAATAAGAGTATAATTAATACTAAACTTCATTATAGAAATCATAATGATAATAATAATAAAACAAGAGTATAATCAAAAGAAAATATCACAGTTTGTTTATTATTGATAGGGAAAATATTGGTTGAGGATAAAAATAATTACATAGCAACTAAATAATTTTCTTATCTTCTAATAGCATAAGAAAGTATTTTTTGCTAGCCGAAAGTATAAATAAAAAAAATCATAATAATTCCAAAATCCAAATAAAATTAAATCTAACTATTTAGAAAATGGACTCTCAACCAGTATTTCCTTACAATAATTCCTCTCTGATACTCTTTTACAAAATTGTCAAATTTGGTTATAAGTTTTCAATGTCAAATGTAGAATAATGTTTTATCCACACATGGTTTATAAACTTTAATAATAAAATACAATAGGAATGAAAGTTGTCATTCTTAATTTAGAAATGGAAATAAAAATACTTTGCTTTTTGAAAAACTTTTAATCTGTAGTTTTCACAATCACTGAAAATCACATATTATGTTATAGGTTTGAGTAGAATCATTAGATTTTATAACTGTTATAACATAAATATCTGCTGAATAAATAGAATAATATTAATGTCAAATACATGAGTAAATATACACTATATTGCCATTGATTATGGGACACTTGCGATTTTAGACATTTTACTAAATATCTAGAAAAATACATGAGGAATCATCTCGAAACTCTTAGTGTATAAATATAATAGTATGCGTCATACATCTCCGTGAAGATTTTTTACCGAAACGCCATAGGGGAGCGTCAACAAATTAAAAAAGAATGAATATCTTTTGAATAACCCTGTCAAAACTAATGTAGCAAAAGCGCTCAAACTCTAGATTATGATTGAATGCCTTATTGTAATACACTTTGTTCATTTTTATGCAAATAGCATGCACACTCGCAGAGTAATTAAGGTTTTTATAAAAATGGTCCCAAATTTTTCCAAGTTTTTCCATTATAATTTTCAGAGTTCTTAATATAAAATAATATTTTTTTCAGAAAATATCACAAACAACATTGCACACAGTACCCTGTAATCAGAATTAAAAAATAATAAAAATTGTATGAAAAATGAGTAGGTTTACTATATAATATTTTACTGCGCATGCGTCAAAGATATAAAAATTTCATTTGCATATTATGTTAGCTAAATGTATAGAGCAACGTTCGTAAAAGTCTCAAAATCATAGCTTGAAAATTCTGAAAGTAATCGTCTATAGAAAAAGGACAAAATCCGTTGTTTCCAAAATGAAGCAAAAAAATGAGGGATTTTATCCAAATGCAGTAGTACATCCCATATTGTGTATTCTATATTGACACTAATCAATGAATATATGGATACAACCCCTCTTGTTTTTGCTTCATTTTGAGAATAACGGATTTTCGACTTATTCAATTGACGATTATTGTCAGAATTTTCAAGTTATGATTTTGTGACTTTCACAAAAGTTGCTCTATACATTTAGCTAACATAATATGCAAATGAAATTTTGATATCGTTGACGCATGCGCAGTAAAAAATTATTTAGTAAACCAACTCATTTTTTATACAATTTTCATTATTTTTTAATTCTGATTACAGGGTACTGTGTGCAATGTTGTTTGTCATATTTTCTGAAAAAAATAATATTTTATATTAAGAACTCTGAAAATTATAAGGAAAAAACTTGGAAAAATTTGGGATAATTTTTATAAAAGCCTTAATTACTCTGCGAGTATGCATGCTATTTGCATAAAAATTAACAAGGCTTATTACAATAAGGCATTCAATCACAATCTAGAGTTTGAGCGCTTTTGCTACATTAGTTTTGACAGGGTTATTCAAAATATATTCATTCTTTTTTAATTTGTTGACGGTCCCCTTTGGAGTTTCGGGAAAAAATCTTCACGGAGATGTATGACTTATACTATTATATTTATACACTAAGAGTTTCGAGATGATTCCTCATGTATTTTTCTAGATATTTAGTAAAATGTCTAAAATCGCAAGTGTCCCATAATCAATGGCAATATAGTGTAATTAGACTTAAACACCCTTAAAATTAATTTATCAACATCAATTTGAAAGCTTTTACAATCAAAGTGTTCACCTTATGCCTGCATAAGGTGTCCAATTTAACCCCAAAAACTCCCAAAAACAAGTAATAATCTTGTAGGCCTCCAAGAACACACCTGCTGATGTTGAAGATTATGGGTTTTTTTTTTTTTATGGTAAATGGTTTTAATGGTTTAATGGTTTAATGGTATTTGGTAAATGGTTATGGTAAAAGTTTTTTTTATGGTATTTTTTTATGGTTGTTTATGGTAAATTTAATCTATTGTCTTGACTTTAGTTTGATCTAGTGATTGTATCTGAGGTTTTGTTTGTTTTTTGGGTTGCTCATGAAACAGTTTAAAATCTTCGGGTGAAAAATAGGGTCTTAATTTAGAAACATGCACAATAACGGAATTCTGTCCTGTCTCATAATTAAATTTATCTATTTCATAAGTTACATCAGAAAGTTTATTTATAATTTTATAGGGTCCAGAGAAAGTAGGTTCTAATTTTCGAGTGTTAGGGTATTTAAATTCTTCATAAATTACAGAGTCTTGTATTTTTAATGGGCATTCGACAAAATGTCGATCATAGAGTCTTTTACTTTTAAGGTGAAATTCCTGAGTTCGCGCTTTCGCAATTTTGAGGGCTTTGTCTACTGGTGTTGTATACATTTTAATTGCCTCACACAAAACCATTACCCACCATTAAAAAAAATTGAATCAAAATTATCGTGAAATTGTGACTATATTTAGCTGTTAACATTAACCAGAAATTTTATCTAATAAAATAGAAATTGTAAACATCATAGTTATACCTTATTATTACAAACTTGCCCTTAATCGAGCATAGAAATATCATAATAGTCTTAATAAGTAACAGTAAATATCTTAAGAACATCATACTCCTCAATTAAATCCTTAAGAATAAAAATATTTCAATCTCCAACACATAATAATGATAATAATAATACTCATAAATAGGTAAGTAAGTAAGATTCACAGATAAATAATCAAATAAATAAACCTGACAAACAGAGAACTATCTACAATGAATGGTAATTTATAATTATTTGTACATCCATACACAATTAATTGACAACCATTATGAGAATTATTTTGTGAGATATTTGGAAGAGTATCAGAGGATGGCAACTCATTCCTATTGTATTTTATTATTAAAGTTTATAAACCATGTGTGGATAAAACATTATTCTACATTTGACATTGAAAACTTATAACCAAATTTGACAATTTTGTAAAAGAGTATCAGAGAGGAATTATTGTAAGGAAATACTGGTTGAGAGTCCATTTTCTAAATAGTTAGATTTAATTTTATTTGGATTTTGGAATTATTATGATTTTTTTTATTTATACTTTCGGCTAGCAAAAAATACTTTCTTATGCTATTAGAAGATAAGAAAATTATTTAGTTGCTATGTAATTATTTTTATCCTCAACCAATATTTTCCCTATCAATAATAAACAAACTGTGATATTTTCTTTTGATTATACTCTTGTTTTATTATTATTATCATTATGATTTCTATAATGAAGTTTAGTATTAATTATACTCTTATTGAAAAATATTAGGATAAGGAGTCTTATTATACTATTATTTATTACTGTTGTTATTGTTATTATTTAAATTTTTCTATATTATTTATTATAAATGTTTTGAAGTGATACTATTTATTATTAGAAATTTGACATATTATTAAGAGATGTTGGATCCAACAAAGATTCCAACATAACATTAAACCAAAATGGAAAAATTATGTAGTTCACTAGTAAACTGGATTGAAGATGTTTTATGTGAAGGACAGTATTTAGTAAACTTTCCGGAAATTCTTATTTAAATTAACTATTGATAATGAACTACATTGAAGAATTGCATTTTTAAAACTATTAGAGACTTTTGATTTGAATGACTATGTAGTCAACTAAGTTTGAGAAGAACGTTTATTGTAGCCTTTAAAGACTATGTTTACTACAAGGACTATACAAACAAATGTAATTTCTGAACTGAAATTACTACTAATTAAGTCACGGAAATTCTATAAACTCCCATGAAAGAGATATCTTATTCTTTTTATTATATCTTGAATGTCTTTTGCTTATTAATATTCATAACTTATTTACTGTTATTGTATGTATTATCTCCTATGCACTTACAAATGGTAAGTGATGTTGTAACATTATTGTATTTCTTTCAGGGAAATGCTCCTACCTAAATTTAATTCAGAATTATTTTCTCTTAACTATTTTATTTTAATCGCTAATATTTTTATATTGCGTTAATTTTCTTTTCTTCCATCTCTTGGCTTCCTGGGTTTGACAGTTTTATTCCAAAATTTGACTTTTCTAAATTATTATATTTCTGTTGTCTGAACTTGTAGTTTTATTTAACTATCAATTTCATACAAAGTCTTGGGGAGGGGGGATAATATTACAAATTTAAAATTTTTTCGCCAAAACTAACCTTTATACTATCTTAATTTTCTTATAATAATATTTCGTACTTACTTCAAATTATTAAATTAAAATCTTATTTCTAGATCTAATCTGTTAATCTGTGTGCAGACGATATAAATTCTTAATTTGCCTTAAAAAACATTATTCCAGTATGCGTAAATTTAAAAAGATGGCTCTAAATTAAAAATATTCTTAATTAAAACTTTATTTCTTAATATTCCAAATAAAACTGATTTCTTCTATGTTTTTATCAACCCTTTTTAAGAAAGTCTTATTAAATTTATTCCAAACCCATACCTTTAAAAAATATCATTATTTTATTTTATCTATTTATTTATTTTTCCTTTTTTAAGAGTCCACATACTCAGTTCATTACTGATTGAATAGTTGAAAATATGATCATAGATACACATTTAACTAGGAAAGGCCAATGTCATTAATGTCTTCATAAAACACTTCAAAATTACTGTCAATTTTCAAATAAATAACTTTTAGAAAATGCATTACGAAATTTTTAATACAAAATGTGCTGCTTTTGTACAAGTCAAAAAAGGTGAAAAAAAAAGTGTTTACATAATGTTATGAATGGAAATGAATTCTTAATTCATGATAAACAAGTTTTACGCGTCTTCATCTTCTTCATCCTCCCCCTCATCTTCTCCCCCATCTTCATCTCCTTCCTCTTCATCAAAATCATCACCTTCACCCTCAGCTCCTACATCATCATCTTCATCTTTGCTATCTTCATCATCACCTTCTTCCTCTTTATGTTCAGATTCTCCATTTTCTTTATCTTTGTCTGTCTTTTGTAATTTTTGTTTTGATTCTTCCTTATCATTAAGTTTCATTCTCAACAGCTATTATATGCCTTCAAGTTTGTTGCGTTTAAGGCGGGAAAAACTTTCGGCGATCCATATTTTTGTCATCACTTCGTTTCAGTAGATTCATTCGATTCATTTACATAGCATTTTACTTCTTCAGTAGATTCATTTCAAAATCCGAAACAGGCACTAGCACAGGCATTACTTATCCTGTCCGACTTTTCGATTAGTTGTGACGATTTCAGAAGAACTCGAATTATTTCCACTGGTTAAACAGAAACAAGCAGTCATGGCAAGCGAGGGAAAAAACAAAAATAATAAATAAATGTAGAAGATCCAATAATTAGTCATGGGCTGCTGTAAATTCATTTATTAAATTCGTGATAATGAGGAAGGAAACGCTCCTTGTTGCAAAAATTCCATCATTATTTCAGCGAGCTGTCCTCATCGAAGAAGCAACCCAAGAAATCTTCAGAATCTTCCTTTCATCTCGAGACTTCCCCCTTTTAAACTGAAAAGAAAGTTCTGGAACATTCGGTAACCTCAAACCATCATTCTTTCATGTAAACAGAATTCTTGTCCAGCTACGAGATTATTTTAAACAGACGATAAATTTAATTAAAAAAAAATATTATTTAACCAATTTATAATTGACTCAGAATTTTAAATATCTTAGGCAGACGATTTTTATACATGATTAATTTTAAGAGAAAAAGAAAAGAAATGAATTTATTAATATGCAAATTATCGTTGACGGCGGAAAAATAAATAAATAGATAAAATAAAATAATGATATTTTTTAAACGTATGGGTTTGGAATAAATTTAATAAGACTTTCTTAAAAAGGGTTGATAAAAACATAGAAGAAATCAGTTTTATTTGGAATATTAAGAAATAAAGTTTTAATTAAGAATATTTTTAATTTAGAGCCATCTTTTTAAATTTACGCATACTGGAATAATGTTTTTTAAGGCAAATTAAGAATTTATATCGTCTGCACACAGATTAACAGATTAGATCTAGAAATAAGATTTTAATTTAATAATTTGAAGTAAGTACGAAATATTATTATAAGAAAATTAAGATAGTATAAAGGTTAGTTTTGGCGAAAAAATTTTAAATTTGTAATATATATATATATAATATAATATATATGTATATGTATATATATATATATATATATATATATATATATATATATATATATATATATATATATATATATATATATATATATATATATATATATATGTATATGTATATATAATGAGTAGCATCAATTTGGAGAAAGATTGTTTATTCTTTCAGATGCTGCAGATATCCCTTCTGGACCAGTGTTGATAGAAAAAGTAACAAAAGAAAGGCAAATTCCTTAAGCTCAAAAAAATATGGAGAAAATAACTCCTTAAGTGCAGAAATTAAGGCTCTGGAGACTCCCCATCATTTATCTCCCTTTTTTTTATCCCAGAACTTTTGAACGTAGATACAGCATACAAAAGGATCTTTTTGAACCTTTACAAGTTTCCATTATGGATATTACTGAGTGATGTTTTAGGTAACCAAACAATCAGAGACAATGTCTGTCAAAGAATTTGAAAAAAATCAGACAATTCTCACATTTTAATGACAATACTAAAGAAATTCCTAAACGCATGAAGTGCCATGATGCAGGGCCTGATTAATGCACGGGCCTCCAGGGCCTCGGCCCTGGGCCCACCAATTTCAGGGGCCCACAAATTATGTGTCTGATTTTTTTTTTCCTTGATCAAATATTTTTAAAACACAATTTTTATGATTTTGAATAAGGCGAGTTTTCAAAAAGACAACCTCATTTATTCTGCAGCATAAACTGAGGATCTTAGATATTTGTGAATTGTACAAATGCTTATTTGAGAAAGTGGGCGGTAGTTTATTTTCTTAATTATTCTTGTAAGTTATTTTTTTTTTTTAAACTTGAAACTTTTACTCAAACAACTTAGTCAACTCATCAAATAAACCTACTTTTTTTCTGAAAATATCGCCGAGAATGGGGAGGTAGGGGGCCCAACTTTTTACAGGCCCTGGGCCCAACTGGAGCTTGATCGGGCTCTGCCATGATGGACTCTCTAATAGAGTGTATCAGGGCAATGGGATATATTATATACTACCTGATTTGAATTATGATTCGCAGCGGAAGATTTTAATTAAATTTTTAATTTCTAACTTTGGAGGAAAAAAAAAAGTTTTAAAATTGATTTTTTTATTAAAATTTTTTTTATATATGTTCCGGTGTGAATTGAACATTACAGAAAAACAATTGCTTGTCCCCAAAGGGTTAAATACCTGCAATAAAATTTTAATATATATTAAACTCTTTTTGTTTATATAATACGCCAATATTGCGAGCTTCATGCAATATTTGGTACACATTTGTAAATATCTCATTGTGTGCTTTGGGAGACACATGACACAAAAATCCTTATTAATAAAAAATATATGAAGTCGGATTTTCTTTTATTATTTTTTCTGCAATTATGACTACTTAAAGTAATTAAAATATTTTTTTTCTTAAAGAGAAGAAAAATCCTACAGTAAAGAGTTAAATGTAGTTCAACTAAAGTGAAACCTGCAGTCTAGTGAACGGATACATCAGTTCCCTGTGTTGGAAGGCTAAAATAAGCATAAAATTTAATTCTTTTTTAAATTCTTTTTCATCAGTAAAATTACGTTCGAAATCATTATTGCAATATTCTCGTTACTAACCCTTAGTCAATAGTAAATTTTATTTATCAAAATTGGTAACAAAACATAATATAAACAGAACATTTTGGTTTGCAGTCAGTTAGTTTTTTTTTATGTTTTTTATGTCATTTTAATTAAAATGTATCGTTGTTCATTTCTTTATAACATTTAAGCATCATTTCCCTTTTTTGCTCTTCCAGCAATAGTTTTCGCAGTCTACCATTTTTCATTACTTGCCCAACACTTACCAAATTAATGCATGCGCGTTTGATGTTATTAATGATAGCAACACCTTCTATCCTGTTATCTACCTTCCCAGAGATAAAAGATTATGTTCTCTGTAGGGTATTCTACGATAATTTCCTGACGAGATGGCTGCTATTTTTTTGATGCAATTACTAAATAGCGTCGTGTGTCACTCTGTATTTTATCTCATAATAGTCGCATTTGTTTTGATACCTAAACAAAAATTTCTCAGTAAATTGTGCTTGTGTAATGTTAAATTTAGTTCTCTTATTTAAAAATAAAGTTAAAAGATCCTATTCTTAAGTACGTTCAATGCCATTTTGATTTTTTAAGTTACTATTTAATTGTTAAAGCATTTTTTTAGTATAAGGTTGCATTATTTCCCCAGCAATTACTTTTTTTAACCATAATTTTCTCTTTAAAATTATTTTACAATATCTACGAGTCAGAACCTCCGAATTCGAAGAATGCAATTATTTAAAATAATTAATTGACTGAATTTATAAAAATAATCACAATAATCAAATTAAATATAATAATTAATGAATATTATACTGTTTAGCCTAAATCTTAAAGCAATATTGTTTTTAACTAAAGTTCAATCTTAACGTTTCAAATTATTGAAAAAATTAAACTTTATTCCTATACATCACCAGTAATATGCAATTAAAATTGTGAAATTATGAGGTTATTAAATGAAATTTCCATCTTTTGTATTACGCTATGGAACAGCAACGAGAATTGCGCCACTATGTCACTATGCCAAAATTATAACATTTCTATTCAACAAAATCTAAAAGAACATCGTTTTTTTAAAATGTATTTTAATTCATAAAACTAAAATATTTTTCTGTGAGTGAGTCAAAATGGTGAAATAACTTTAAATTCAGAAATCAAATCTCCAACAGACGAAATACTTTTGATAAAATGATGTCACCTCTGAAAATAATATCACTGTAACTCTGAATTTTCAATGGAAAAAGTTACAATGTTTGACTGTAATTGTAACAATATTATTTTCAGAATGAAAGTTATGTAGTTTTCTTTCAATCTGCATTGTAAATATCATTTGATACTTAGCATCATAAGTTTTTATAAAAATATTTATTAAAATGTATAAAAATTTTATTACATTTTTCAATTTCTTTTCCGTAGCGAATTTGTGCCCAAAATTATCGTTGTATTATTCTCGATGGCTAATACTAATTCTATTATTAACCATACTTAACGTAGAAATATAGTAAATTTTCTCTATCAAAATCGAAAAAAAGACAGAATATAAATAGAACACTTTGGTTTGCAATCAGCTAGTTTTTTTATGTATTTCATGTCATTTTAAATAAAATTTATCATCGCTCATTTCTTTACAACATTTAAGCATCATTTCCCTTTTTTGCTCTTTTAGTAATAGTTTTCGCAATCTGCCATTTTTCATTACTTGCCCAACACTTACCAAATTAATGCATGCGTGTGTGATGTTATTAATGATAGCAACACCTTCTTTCCTGTTATCTACCTTCCCAGATATAAAAGATTATGTGTTTTCTGTAGGGTAATCAACGATAACTTCCTGACGATACGGCTGCTATTTTTTGATGCAATTACTAAATAGCAACCGTGTGACACTCTCTATTTTATCTCGTAATAGTCGCATTATTTGTGATACCCAAACAAAAATTTCTGAATAAATGGTGCTTGTGAAATGTTAAGTTTAGTTCTCTTACTTAATAATAAAGATAAAGGATCTTATTATTAAGTATGTTCAATGCCATTTTGATTTTTAAGTTACTTTTTAATGTTATAAGCATTTTTTATTTAGAATGAGGCTGCATTATTTCCCCAACAATTGCTATTTTTTTCTAAGTTCATATATAATTTTCTCTTTATGATTATTTTGCAATATCTACGAGTCAGAGTCTCCAAATTCGAGGAATGTAATTATTTAAAATAGGTGATTGGCTGAATTTATTAAAATTATCACAATAATCAAATTTAATATAACAATTAATGAGTTTTATTTTGTTTAGCCTAAATCTTAAAATAATATTGTTTTAACTAAATTTCAATTTTAACTTTTCAAATTATTGAAAAAATTAAACTTTATTCCTGTACGTCATCAGTAACATGCTATTAAAATTATGAAATTATGAGGTTATTAAATCAAATTTTCATCTTTTGTATTAAGTAATAAAACAGCCACGAAAATTGTGCCTGTTATGCCACTATGCCAAACTTATAATATTTCTTTTCGACGAAATATAAAAAAACATCGTTTAAAAAAATGTATTTTAATTTATAAAACTAAAATATTTTCTGTGAATGAGTCAAAGTGGTGAAATAACTTTAAAATGAGAAATCAAATCATCACCAGACGAAATGCTTTTAATAAAATAATGACACATCTGAAAATAATATCACTGTAACCCTGAATTTTCAATGGAAAAAATTAACAACGCTTTACTGTAATTGCAACAATATTATTTTTATAATGAAATTTATGTAGTTTTCTTTCAATCTGCTTTGTAAATATGATTTGATATTTAGTATCAGAAATTTGATAAAAATATTTTTCTGAGAATTTTCAGTTCTTCTCTTAGTACTCTATTAAGAATGTGGGGTGATTTCACATTCTTGTCAGTCAACAATGTTTATATAGTTTGTAATACTGAATTTTAATACTGGAATCTGAAGCTGTCTTATTGTAAAACATGCAATATCCTTAATTTTCAATATTCTTCGGAATCCAAATTCTCCTACCTGATTTTTTTTCATCAGTTATCGTTCCTGTAAATTTTCATCTCAATGGCAGAAAGTATACGTTTTGTTGAATAACGGTATCGATAATTTTCTTTAAATATTCTCTCAAATAACGAAACAATTTAATTGTTTATAAAAAAAAAAAAAAACATTTTGAGCTCATTTTTTGTAAGAAGAAACTTTCTTGAAGTGAAACAGACGAATGTACTTTCATTACAAATTCAGCATAATCTTCAGACTTTGGGATGAATTCTGACTTCCAATCTGTAAACAAAGTAGTCAATTGACAGTTGTCAATCATTTAGAGTGTGACATTCTTGCTGGATTAAGATTTACCAGATTTGAGGAACATTAACTAGATGCAAATGTTTGACACATGTCATACAAATAATTTTGCTCTGCACTTACTCTTCAGAGCTCATTTTTCGGTGGTAGGAGCAGGTATTTTTAAATTTTCATATCTGTTTATTATTCACATTGATCCAACGACTTTTCATTTAGAACAGGAAAAGCTCGTGAGCTTTTATTTTGTTAATCAAGTTCAATGACTTAGTGGCAATTCGATTGAAGAGAGCTGACATATGAACCACTACAACGGACGACTAAATTGTAGTTTCAAAAATCTGTTATCATGATTTTTTCTCTTACGTTTTATAGTTGTTCCGTAGCAACCTATTGCCATAAATTTATAAAGGTTTAAATGTATTTAGTGCAATATTTTGATACTTCCTGCAATGATCTTTCCTGGTCCAAAAGATGGTGTAATATGTCCCAAATACAATTAATTTGACTCCTAAAATCAGAGATTATGTTTTTCCCTTATAGCTTTTCCCTTTCTTTCTTGTATCTCCAATTTTCTAGCACTTTCTTTGATTTTGGGGCATTGAATAAGCATCTGATAAAAAAAAGAATGTCTATCATTTGATCAATACGTCTTTGGGAAACTACACTAATTGATGCTTTTGGTGTTTTCTCTTAGGAATTTTTACCTCTGATTTTGGCGAAACTTTACAATTACTGCTTATTTATTGTTTTGTATAATAATAATATTTTATAGCATTCTGCTTTTTTTTGGCAAAACAGCTTTATTTAGTTTTGAAGAATCACTAACTTCATGACAACATACAATTTTTAAAACTAAATAAACCGATTTAAATATTTAAAAATAAAGACTTAAAGTTGAAAATGATGAAAGGAATTACGCTAAACATTTTAAATATAAAAATATGAAACGAGAACTAAAAAATCCTGTTAATATATAATTTATTGTAAGAATCTATTGTATAAATCAACGAAAATATAAATGTCCTGGTAGCTAACTCAAGAAGTTTTTCAAAATTCATGAAATTTAGCACGCGTATGAAAGGTAGTAAAAGGCACCTTTTGGCTGCTATCGAAAATCAAAATTCCAACTTTCGATTTTTCACTCCACCCTAGATTAACTGTGCCACCGACTGCCCGTCTATAGCGTTTTATTTGCTACAAATGCTGTAATGACTTTCAACGAGAATTTTTGGTGTTGCTCGATAGATAAATTTTAAATACAGGACGAATTTTCCTACCCGGTTTTTTACCTTACGTATTATTACATTAAATAAATTATGCTTATCTAATATTCATTAAAGGGCTTTGTGATTATTTTTTTCTTTTCACATTTTTTCCGTATACACTTCTTTTTCTATGAAGGGATTTCATAATTACGGTATGATGGGAGGTAACTTATTTATCGTTACACTAAAAATGATTTAAATAACGGCTGCGATAACACCATCAACTGCATTGCATGTATATATATTAGTGATTTGGAATTTAAAGAAGAGATCATTAATGTATCTTCTTAAAAATCATTAACAAAAAAAAAAGCTTTTCAGACTGTACTTTATTATCCTGAGCCATATTATAATATGTTTCAAGAAAATAAATCCTTCTGAAACCGAGCACGTACTATCGACATTATATTTGATGACTACATTTTAGGCCAGTCAAATTGTCATAAATAGATGCAAAAATTCTGCTAGAAGATTTTATGTTTTTAACCTGTTTATGGGAATGCTAATAACAAGAATTAATGGTTTTCCAACAAAATATCTCGAGGCTAAATTTTGTGCAGCCAAAAAACCACAAAATTTTCGGACTTTTTTCAGTTTTTTGCCTATAACTCAAAAAATATAAAATTTTTGCGTACCATACTCAATTACAAAAAGAAAGAGCATTAAATTTTCTACAAATTTCATACTAAAACTGTTTTCCTAAAGCCAATATTAAGCGCGCTACAGCTTTCTGAAAGTGGCTCTTTTTTTCTAACTTTGTGGAAAAATTGCAAAAATGAAAATTTGACACAATTTTTCATTATTTTATCCTCTTTAATGTAACTTATTTAAATTACAGGTATTTGCATGATAACAATCATGATGAATTACAACGGTAACATTGTAAAAAAAAATTATAAGAACATTATAACTTTTTTTGTATTTAGAGCTTTAGTGGAGAACATTATAACATTTTTTGTATTTAGAGATTTAGTGGAGAAGATTAATATTAGGTATATAACTGAATGTAAATACCTAATAAATAATACTTACAGTGACAATTTTACATCCCCTTCTTCTGGATAAATAATGTAGTTGACATTTTCGTAGTTGATCCCATTACATTTTTTACAAATTGCCGAGAATTTGAGTCTTAATTTATGAAAAGAACATGCTTTGCTGCACCATTTTCTACAGCTACATGACACAACATGGGGAAAGGATGCAAGTGCCGGATCTTGGCACATTTGAACTGGCTGAAAGAGATCCTGTGAGCTCACCCACATCCTTCAGGAGGGATTTTGTTTCCTAGCCTAACTTGTACCTGATGATAACATCGGAGAAAATTATACTGCGCAGCCTCTTGTGTTGGTGGTAGTCTTGCAAGATGAACTTTGTTTTTTTGAGGCAGATTTAGCAAATAACTGGAACCTCAAGGTGTTCAATTTCTGTGTGGTATCTCTGCATTCACTGTATCGTGCAATAATGAACTTTTCAGAAGCTTTAATGATTTCTCGACGGGTAGAATCTGGTTTATTGAACATGCAGGCTATTTTTCCAAGCTGATCATGTTTTTTCAATGTGTTACAAAACTTTGACTTTGCCCAAAAAGAGCGGATGTTGTATCGCATGCGCAGATTGCATTAGTGAAAAGAACATTGTTGTAATTTTATTTGAACGAAATGATTCAAAACCACTTGGTTTCGATGTTATCTCTTTCTGGATTTTAGAAAAACACATTTTTGTGCTCGTCATAATCACGAGAAGGTCTTTGTCTTCCCGACAATTACAACGCTTTCAAAAGATTCGGCTCTTGAAATGGCTGAGGTAACTCTCATGACATCCGCTTCTTCTTTTACCTGCTCAACTTGAATTCTGTTACTTTGAAATTATTGTTTTGAAATTTTTAATTTGTTTTAAGCAATAATATAACGCAGCTCTTGTTTTTGTCATTGGCTTCGTCAACGGATGATGCGGGTGCTCTCTTTTCTCTCCACTTGTTACAGTTTGATCTAGTTTTACGCGACAAAATCTATAATATCATGCATCTGCAAGTCAGGTTCGTGCTGAATATGCTCAATTACTTTCTGGGACCCTTCATCCCCACGTTTTTCAGAAGTTTTCAAAAATGTAATTTTCGCTTCTAATTTCATTACTTTGTGAATCAAATTTCTCTTTGCGTAGGGCTTTTTTTATTGTTTTTCGTTGAAGTCACCGAAATTACTTAGTCACATAAGAAGCAATTATCTTGAATCTTGAAAGAAATGCTTGATCTGAGAGACAAACAACAGTCTGTGTGAATCTTCACCCCGACGAACATATGCTGCTTTTATTCTCTCATTCGCATATGTTTTTCAGCAATCATTCTGTATTCCAAATTCCTTGGTATTTTTTTAAAAAAATTTACGAATATTACTTTTGATGAATATCACTTTGACGCTAAACACTATATTCAAAGAGCTTGGCCAGTCCTTTCTGGCGCACAACGCGAGTATCACTATTTGAAGCCGGTTGGAAAATGAAGCACAATTTTGGTTAGAGCTCACTCATTTTTCATTACTACACTAGAAGCGATGCAATAAACTTAATAGCAGCATATTAGAAGAGTATGTCTTTAAAAAAGAACACTTGCATCTAAAGAGAAAGCGGCTCGGGAACATCACTGACCACAATCTTCCCATCTGCAGTCCCTTTTTTTTAATCCCTGGCCCTCCCCCTCTTTGTAATTGTTTTTTTATAGGATTTCTAGAATTTGTGCATCTTCTGTCTGCCTTTCTTAAAACTTTCATTTTTCATCAATCAATAGGTCTATTTAATTTCCATTGTCGGTGATGAAAAAAAATTGAGATGGGAGGCGAAAAATAGGTCACTTTCTGTAAAGTTAAAGAAAAGTGACATTTTCAAAAAATCCTAGCGCGCTTAGTAATGGGTTTAGAAAAACGTTTTTATAACAAAATTCATAGAGAATTTAATGCTCTTTCTTTTTGTAATTAAGTATGTTACTCAAAAAGTTTATAATTATCGAGTTACAGGCAAAATACTGAATTTTTTTTTACTTACATTCAGTTAAATACCTAATTTTAATGTTCTTTACTAAAGCTCTAGATACAAAAAAAGTTACAATGTTCTTAATATTTTTACAATGTTACCGTTGTAAATGATTATGATTTTTATCATGCAAATAATTTTAATGTTCTTTACTAAAGCTCTAAATACAAAAAAAGTTACAATGTTCTTAATATTTTTACAATGTTACCGTTGTAAATGATTATGAATTTTATCATGCAAATACCTGTAATTTAAATAAATTACATTAAAGAGGATAAAATAATGAAAAAATTGTGCCAAATTTTCGTTTTTTCAATTTTTCCACAAAGTTAGAAAAAAAGAGTCACTTTCAAAAAGCTGTAGCGCACTTAATATTGGCTTTAGAAAAACAGTTTTACTATGAAATTTGTAGAGAATTTAATGCTCTTTCTTTTTGTAAATGAGTATGATATGCAAAATTTTTATATTTTTTGAGTTATGGGCAAAAAACTGAAAAAAGTCCGAAAATTTTGTGATTTTTTGGCTCTACAAAATTTAGCCTCGAGATATTTTGTTGGAAAACCATTAATTCTTGTTACTAGCATCCCCATAAACATTTTAAAAACATAAAATCTTTTAGCAGAATTTTTGCATCTATCAGCCCTTTTTTCTTACAATTTGACTGGCCTATTTTTCTAATTAAAATAAATTACTTGAACTTAAAAAAAAAAAAATCATTTCTGGATAATTGCACATTAACCTCAAATCCAAGAATGAATTGCAACATTGAAAAAAAAATCATCTTTTTTAAAAATTACACAATATCTTGTTTCCAATTATTAACTGAAAAACTTTAACAACATCGCTAATATCGAAATATTGCAATAATTGAATATTGCTAAATATTACTATAATATTGCTATAATACTGATAAACTGATTTAGGTTTTGAAGTGAAATGTTGAAATAATCGAGAAATTTATGTAAAGTGAAAGCCAAATTCATTGAAATATAAAAATTAAAAAATGCTAATTCATGGAAAAATTAAATAATATAAAATAATTCGGCACAGGTTAAAAAAAAAAAAACACACTTACGTGTTATTTGAAATTGATTGACGGCATATCGATGAAAGAAAGCTGTATATATATATATATATATATATATATATATATATATATATATATAAAGATCGTAATAATTGATGCTCAGTTTCATTAATTTGTGGATTCTTTTAAACTTCTTTTACCTATCAATATTTTAGGTCAATAAATATGAATTCTATCTGCAGCAGCATCGTTAGTAAGTATAAATAATATTTTCAAGCGTCTACTGCTTTTATAAAATTTCTATTTCCTGAAGATTTATTTATGTTTTCCCTGGACTTTAAGAATTTCATTGTTTGGTGTGTACTAGCTTCATTTATTTCAAACATTTTAAAATAAAAGGTTCAATTCTAGTCTTCTTTCTAAACGTCAATTAGATGATTTGTCCTATAACACTTTCACTAGATATTCATTTCAGGCTTAGAAAAAATTAAGAAAAGAAAATCTCCGAATGATTTTTGAAAAACTATTACTAACAGAAAATACTAATCTTGCTTTTATGAAAAATATATATCAGTATTTCATAGTTTTAAAAGTACTGAAATGTTGCTGTTGAAATTCGCAATTTCTTATTGCACTGGAGTATAATTAAGTTATAATTTTTTTAATTATTAAGTTAGCGCAGTATAACATAAATTTAAAAGTAACGTTAAAAAAACCAGAACGTGTGTATTTTGAGTAGACTAGTTTCGGTAGAATACGTGTAAAAAATAACGGAAACTTGCTCAAACACTTCATCTCTTCCCTACTGTCAATGAACTTTCCTATTGAATCCACTTTTCACCTCATATAATTGAACTTGTTTTCGTTATTCTTTGCACTGTAGAAGATACTCTAAATGCTACCGTAGCTAGTCTGCTCAAAGTATACATATTCTAGCCCTTTTTACTTTCTTCTATCTCTACAAAAAGAAAGTATTAAATTTGTGAAAATCTTCGAATTCTTTTTTTTTTTTTTTTTTTTTTTTTTGATGGATTTACGTGTTTTAGTTGACAAAGATTAAAAAAAAAACATGTTTTTACAAAATTTCTGTCTGTGAGTCTGTGACACTATCAGTTTGTATGTATGTGACATAAATTTTGTGGACGCTCTATCTCAAGACCTAATGCACTGAATTTAATAAAAATTTATATTCAGGTAGTCCTTAATATAAATTGATTATGATTAGTTTTATACTGTAAATAGCTCCCCAAGTGGACCTCCTAAGCTGCATCTTTTATGATTTACGCAACACCTCAATCGTAATATCTAATGCACGAATTTCCATCAAATTTCTGATACATTTAAAACTTTGTTTTAAAATTTATACAATTTATTTTAACTTTGTAAATCATGTATCAATAAAATAATCGAGTTTCTGAAATAACATGAAAAAGTACACACAACAATAAACTTCTTTTTTTAAAAAAATTATCTATTGTCAGTACCTACTTACAATGTTCAAAACTGAAAATCCATGAAGTAAAAATCATGTTTTTAAATAATTATTTTACTTTTTTCGCTAGAGTAAAAAGGAATTTAGAAGAAATCAGGGCGAAAACATATATGCAATTTTAAAAAGTTTTCGGACATTTATTTACAACACTGATAAAACTGAAATACATTCAATTTACCTAAATTTTCCAAACCTTCACAGTGGAAACATGTCAGTTTTTTGAGACTGCTGGAAAAAAAGCAATATTCTCCAAGAAAGTAATTGATTTTTTTTTTCCTTTTTCTTTTCTTACAATCAATAAAAATGAATTAAATGCAATAATGTTTTGAATTTAGTGTGAAGGAGAATATTTATTTCGAAAGTATAGCAAAGCTATTTTTAGTTTAAGAAAAACTGAAATCAAATTTTAACTCAAAATTTTATTTGGAAAAGGGGAGGGTTGTTTTTGACTCAAACTTGCATTGCTATTCATTTCAGTTTTGACTCTTTGCTTCTGTCCATCTGTCCATTTATATGTAAGACCGTGGAACTAAAATAATAAATATCTACTAATTCTACCGCAAATATTCGTTTAAAATATACGTATGTATACATATATAGGATATTTTCTTTTTAATATGAGTGCATTTTTTGCCTAAAAGTCGACTAAATTATTAAAAATCACAACCACCAAATGGTAATACCGCTTATTAACTTTAATCAAATTCGGGAGAAAATGTACAGTTTATGCATTTTGCCTTAAGTCTCCTCTGCAATAATACATTAATATTGATAAAGATCATATTATTCATAGTCGATTGGTACGTATATTATTATACGATTATTTGCTGAATAAGTAATACAGGATATGATAAGCATTATGCAAAAGTTATGTTACTCAAATTTTCTTAAGTCTTCACTAACAAGATCTTAAAAAACGTGCTACGACGTGATTCATTAGCTACTTGGGCCAATTTAATCTGGGGAAAAATTAGTTTTGACAGGGTTATTCAAAAGATATTCGTTATCTTTCAATTTGTCGACGATCCCCTATTGGATTTTGGAAAAAATCTTTTCGAAAATGTATGACCTGTACTATTTTCTTTTTATATCTGGAGTTTCAGAGTTATTCCACATATATAATATATATATTGATTAAAGTGCACTTTTGTGTAGAATCGTCCATAAATATTTTAGCTTTTTTCTAAAAACTTCCTGTATGCTCAAATATGCGTATTAAGGCATTATTATTGATTGACAGTGCCATTAATATTTCTGAAAAACCATTATAGATAGGAAAGCGGCAGCACAGGCAATCACTTAGAGGTGACGGATGAAAATCTAGGACTATTTAAATCTCGATTGGCATATTAAACCGCAATTTGTCTGCCAAGTCGTATCTTACAAGGAAGGTCTCCATACGGACATACTCCGAAAAATCTGAAAAAAATACAGAATGATCATCTCATGAGGCTATATATGTTTATAAAAAAATTCCGGCGGAACCTGCAGGCAGTGTCCGTAAAAAATAATGAAAATTTCGTTATTTGGCGATTTATCCTCGGTTGGCGACAGAATGCAATTTCAAAAAATACTTTTTCACATCAAATACATTTAAAGGGAAAAAAGGGTCATGCTGAACTTGTTTAGATAAATTTAATTTAAATAATTTTAGTTTGATTTAAGTATAATTTTGTATATCGATATTTATATGTATTTATATTCAAATTTAATCATCAAAATTTGCGATTTAAAACGAAATTCATAATTTAAATTAACTAAAACTGTTTCAAGCTCAAAGTCCAATTGAACATTGTCGACTCGATTTTGTTGCCATGGAAACAGCTGACTTTTATTTTTGAATACACTTATCTATGAAATTATTGTTTCTAAATATGAATTTTTCATTTATGAAAATATTTTTTTCCAGATATAAATTAAATAACTACAGCAATAAACAATATGCATATGGAATGCAATATATATATATGTATAGAATATATTAAATTCTCTCATTGTTTATGGTTAAATTCATTAAATACAATTTAAATGCATTTAAAAAATCTATTAAGAAACAATTTTCAGTTACACTAAAATCGTTTGATTCTGGTGGGAAAAAGTGATGTTCGCCAAATCGCGCGCCGCTTGGTCTTTTCACGCCAAATATTCGAAAATATTTTATTTTTTTACACAATATCTAATGTGATTCCGTTGCTAAATTTGATTGACCCTTTATTACCTACATGAGTAGTTTAATTAGTATATTTTTTTTTAAATTCTGAGTATGCCAAGTATGGAGACCTTCCTTGTTAGTAAAAATCATCTAACAACTCAATTTTAACGGTTGACTCGTAGTTTTACCATTATGCTTTCTTGCATTCAAAAGAATGAAAACATGGAGGCTTGGGAGCAGGAAAACATAATGATAAACCTATGAGTTAACCACTAAAATTGGGGTTTTATTTATTTCCCAGCAAGATATAACTTGGCACATTGATTCCGGTTTAATATGCCAATCGAGATATTACTGATCTTAGATGTTCCTCCATGAACTAAATGAGGTGACTGTCTGTGATGCCGCTTCTCAGTCTATTATGTTCTCCGATTAATAAGCGAGAGGAGTTTCATTGCAGCATAGAATCTAGGATCCTGAATATGCCCATCATGTAGTGTTAAATAGATATTGATTTCATCTATTTTTAGCTGTCATCTCGATGACTGTTTTATTTGCTATTTCATCTACAACTGGACATCCTCAACAGAGTTTCGTACTCTCTCCTCAACCAAAGCAGACGGTTGTGCAAATCAGAGAGTTCCATGAATGCGTATCTTGTCGTAAGTAATGCATTTAATTATTTTATCTATAACTAAATTCTATTTAATAATGAAGGTTGCATGCATGTTTTTTTTTACAATGCCTAATATCGTCAGAAAGATTTAAATTGCTTATTCTCTAATCATTTATGTGACATTGTTTGGACGTTTTTAGAAATTTCTGCTTCTTTTTTTAAAGATACATTCCCTTGTATTTAAATATAATAAATTGATTTTACATTGGTTTTATGTAATCTTTGGCTTTTAGTATGGTGAAAGCAGTTTTTTAATTGAAAAGGCAGGATATAAATAGATTAGTTCGATTTATTTTATGAATATTCCACATGAATATACACTGTAAAGAAATTATGTAACGTTATTCCATAAAATTAGTGGCAACATCAATACAGTGGCATTTTCCATTTATCTAAATTAAGGAGCGCAGTGTTTAGCATCCTGCCCCCCCCCTCCTTTTATAGTTAAACATAAATCCCATAAACAAACCAGGCTATCGCAATATCAGAATGAACCTATTTGCAAAATCTGAAGCAAATCAGATATTTTTATGAAGAATTATCGCGTTATTTACACACATATATATGGAACCTGTGGGCAGACTATCTCTCAGGCTTTGACACTTTGTGAGCTAAAAAGTAAACTGCATTACACTTTAATTAAACACTCTTATTTAAAAAAAACACCTTTTTCAGTAAGAAGTACGTTCATTTTACTATAAGATAATTTGTCAAATTTTATTAGTGTGCAATATACATTGGGTATAAAAATAAAATGCTAAAAGTTAAACATAAAAATTGAGGATTCCATATTAAACTCTTGCGTTACACCGTTATCAGTGGATGTATGTCACAAACGACAAGGCTTCGTAACAGCAAAAACCTTTTGGATAAAAACTGTGTTTTTACAGATTATTCGAGTAAGATAACTATATATCATGTGTGTTAATGAGTATACATAAAAAAAAATCAAACAAAATCAATTATTCGATTAATTAAATAGATATTATTAAGCTCTTGTAATTAACGTTTAAAAATTAACAGAACAACTGATGCTTCTGCAAAATGATGCCATAAAACAAATATGAATACTTCATCAACTGTATAGAAACATATATATATATATATATATATATATATATATATATATATGTATATATATATATATATATATATATACATATATATATATATATATATATATATATGCGTGTGACGAAATTCCTGTTATCACAGAGGAGCAGACAATGATATGACTAAACGAAAATAATGATACGAATGATGTAGATTGATGATAAAAAAATTATTTATTACAGATGAATTTCCTATAGATTTCGTTGCCGAAGAAATATGGCAAACGGAGATTAAATGAAAGGTAGTTTCTCCAAATAAATCAAGAGGTAAAGCCATTATTACTTTATTGTTGTTTAAGTTCAACAAGCTACTGCACATTGCAACCGGATCTCATTAAGTCCGCCACTAATGAACGATTGAATGATTAAACTTCGCATCTTGGAAAAAAAGTAACAAAAACATTCTATTTTAATACTTCTGTTGGCAGATTACTTTTTAGCAGATGAAAAATCAGACGAATTCTGAACTCTAAGCCAGGGTCAGCACGTTTTAAGGAACGGAAATATGCGGAACATTACAGCCTAAGCACCGAACATCAATCAGCGAGCGTCAGTGAGCGGAGACAGAGCGTATCAAAATACGTTATTGGCTAGAAAGTAGGACATCACGTTCGAACTATTTTCAAGTTGCGAAAGCTTGCCAAATGGAAAAGAAGTGCATGGCCAGAAAGATCGAAAAAAATTACGGGAAAGCAGACGATTTTTAATAAAATATTAAAAATAAAACTTCCGAAAGAATATTTTTTATTCTAAAAAGGAGAAATGAAATAATAAAATAGATTACTAAATTCTAAATAAAATATTGACACTTTAATAATACAATTGAGTTCTTTTTAAGAAAATAAATAGTATATTACGTCTAATTAAGGAAAAGGGGAATTTAGATGATAGTTAAAATTAAGAATATTACTGAAATATAAGTAAAAGTAGAATTTTTATAAGAATTTGGAACAAAATCGAAACGGGAAAACGGCGAAAATTTTTTATTATTACATTTATAACTTATATATATAATGAAAATATAGTTTCTTAACCACTCTCTGTGATAGGCATAAAAATAACTTTTATTACAGATCTATAGAAAATCTGCGCATTTAGGATACAAAAGCAGAGTATCCGTTCACGGGTTTTTCACTGATGACTTCTTAGTACAATGATAACACCACTGTAAGGGAACACATTTTCTCACTTATTCCGTGAAATATGGGTCGTACATCATTGTTGTATATAATCAAAATACCATGGAAAATAAATGATAAAAATATCATGGCACACGCTACATACGAAATGTTTGAAAATGACCAAAATATCAATGACGTACTCTGCGTAGCGTATTCATTCAACGCAAGAAATTAATAAAGAAATTAATACGATGTGATTATTTAAATGAACGGGAGTACGGTTTCGTAAAGATTCAGGCAAATAGTCTTAGCAATAAGGTAGTCCTCACTTTTAGTTTTTTTAGTTTCTTTATTTTTGCACTAATCACACTTTTTAATGCTCTTTATTGTATTTCTGTTACATATCTCATATAAGCTTCTTTGCTGAAAACGAAATGTGCATAATACGGGAATTTACCTGAAAATAGGAAAATGCAGTCTCAAATCGCAGGTGCGCGTAGTACCCTGAAATGTATAGTACGTTAAACAAAATTTTCTGTTTGTTTGTTATTTGTGTACCATTATAATATCATTTTTCTATTTCACAGATGAAAACAACCAAATAAGAAAAGATTACAATAAATGCCTTCGACTGCTTTCTCAACAGGTATAACTACTTCTATTCAGTAAACAATAGTTACAATTCTTAGTTTTTTTCTTGCAATTTTTCAATTGTGGTTGCAGTGTTTTGTATATAAGTGTAGTTTCACTTTCAAAACGTTTCCGATTAATTCCAAAAGTGAAAGTGTTTGGATATAAAAAAATAACTAAGATAGAAAAAATACAAATGCACAGTATAATATATTGACTTCAGATCTTCTATTCAAAAAATCTAATAAAAATATTCGAATAAAAGTGAAATACCTATAAAAAAAATTCTCTCGTAGGCTTAACTTTGATCTTCAGATTACTCCATGCGATTAGTGCAAGCTTTAAAATTAAGATGTCGGCAAGATAAAGACCAATTAGACTAACCCCTTGGGGACGAACGACCAGAATGCGTACCACTGGAAGGTGCAAAGAATCCTTCAACATTTCTACCAGTTTTTTTTTTTTTTTTTTTTTTTTTTTTCTAAAAAGTTTACTTTATATAATCAGAGAATTTTCACGATTCAATTTTAGAAAATTTCCTTTTTCAAAAAACCGGTGGTAAAAAAATAAAAATAAAATTAGGCTAAAGGCGCTCGTCGCGAAAAGGTTAAGAAGCTTCTTGTAAAGTATAAAGTTTACTAGAACTACGACTGAGTCAAAGATAACCCCACTTTTCACAATGTCTTTCACCTCAATCGACAATGCTAATTTTCTGTTTCATGATTTAAAACTAAAAAATTATACAATTATCTTCTTATTACACAATGTAGATATTTTTAAAGGCTTTTTCAGTTGAAAATTGCCGACAATGATAGAACCTCAAAATATTACCATTAAAAAAAAGGGGGTCAGGTAATACATATGCCGTGAATTTCGCTCGAATGAGACAAGATTAACTCGTATATGCTATGTAAAAAAAGATCAATTCTTGGTTATAATAATGTTTTCAATAACTCTATACAATGTTCAAAGCCACATCTTCAAGCTCGTTGGCGGGGTATTTATTTTTTGGTAGTATTTATTTTTATGTAGGAAATTTTACAAAGTATTGTTGGTAAATGTAACAAGGTATTTTTTAGTACCCTAATTTCCTGCCTATAATCCGCGGATCAAACAATTCTTTTTCGACCCAGAAATTTTATTTTGTAAATGAAGGCAAATATTTACAACGATCTGAAAAGTTATATTTTATTTAATAAAATTTCTGGGTCGAAAAATGATTGTTTGATCCGCGGATTATACGCAGGAAATTAGGGTAAATATCTTTTTTCGGTGCCAAAAAATGAAACACTTAAAATGTACAGGTAACAATATTTACCTAATTGTATTCCAGTTTCAATAGAATTCAGAATAGCGCTATCATTACGCTTAAGGCTAACAAAGTTAGTCCAAAATTAATTTAAAAGTTTTTTTCTTTTTTGCTTAAAATGTTGTTTCATCTGCTTATATTGCTAAATGTCTCAATATCATTTTAATTGTCATTTAAATATATTTCTATACGGTGTTCAGCAAACAATACCCTGATTTCAAAATTAAATTTCTCAAAAACAAAGATTGATAAAATCATGCCGTAAACTGTTAGTTTATTAAGTAAGCAGTAAAAAGTTATACAAAAGTTTCAAACAGAGGAATATTTTGAAACAATTGTGCTCTGATTGCAAAGAATGCTCGATTTGACATTTTTCTTGTGTGACGAACTATCGAATGATGCGAGTGTATTTAAAACACTCATTAGGTCGCTGGTTCAATTATTACTACTAATAATACTTAAAAATTCTTTATATACTAATTATTTACACATTATTTACATTTCGAATAAAGAATACAGATCCAGCGAACACACGATAGGTCCGCTATGATCGCCGATAAACCAAAACAATAACAAACGATATTCCATGTTGCCAAAACGGCAAACCTAAAGTACAATAGAATGCGCCAAGCAGACGCGTGACATCCAAGGTTATGGTGCAGCCGTTACAAAAGAATGCACCATGAAGACGTGATATACAAGGTTATGGTGAAGCCGTAACATACCGGCCCCCGTTGATATGTTTCAACATTCAACGATAATACTAAATGTAACAATAAATAATTGCAAATAATAGGAATTACAATTATACAATCAATAATACACTATTTTCGATAAAATACAATTATATTTCTTCAACATTATTACTTAAATTATTACTTAATATAACTTTACCAAAATGCGAAATAGATAGGTTATAATACAAACAATAATTACACCTGAATATTATGCAAGATAATTATCAAATTAATACTCAATAAATGTAACAATCTAATAATTTAACAAGTTAATAATAGTTAATCAAGAATATATAGAGACGAAGACACGTAAGTTTACACTTTGTGTTATAAAGTTAAGCTACACAAATTATGAAGCTAAGGAAAAAAAATTTTTAAATCTCAAATGAAATTGCTATACATAATAAAAAGTTCAATACAATTATACAATAATGGTAACTATAGTATAATTATTTAAATCTTCCAAACTAACATAATTCATCAGTTCTCTAAAGGAAGTGGGCAAACTTTAGAGACACACCTCGTAACTATACCTATTGATGTTTTTATATCTAAAACTCTGACTTTTTTATCAGATCCATATGTTACTTTACTGACACGACCTAATGCCCATTTGCCAGAAGGTAAGTTGTCCTCCTTTAGGATAACCATACACCCTTCCCTTAGGTTGTCCTTCTCAATATACCACCTATTCCGTTGCTGTAAATTAACTAAATATTCAGTGTTCCATTTTTTCCATAAAATTTGGGTCATTTTTGTTAATTTTTGCCAATGTGATAGCTTATTGTCATTATTTTTGTTAAAATTGGGTTCAGGAATTGAAGTTGTGGGTCGACCTACCAAAAAATGGGGAGGGGTCAAGACTTCAATTTCATTTGGATCTGATGACAAAGGTACTAAGGGACGAGAATTTAGAACCCCTTCGATTTTCGTGATTAATGTTCAAAATTCTTCGAGCGTGACTCGAGAATTGCCCAAAGTTCTTTTGAGATGATGTTTAAAAGATTTCACTTATTTTATGATCATGTGGTAATACAATAGGGTGTTTTCTTTCATAGGTCAGACTAGAATTGTCTAAACGACCTCCAACTCTAATTAAATTATCGGAATCTATATAAGGATTTACAAATTTTAATTTGCTGTTACCTGAAATGCTCCTCTGGTTTTTCAAATGCTTAAGCTCTTCAGAGAAGGCTGAATACTGTACCTGTTTAACCAGAAAAATTTCTCCAAGTCCTCAATTCACTTGCAGATAAGGCACCATATTTTTTTCCTTACCCTTTCGACAATTGTTTATGAATCTAAAAATATAACTAGTAATACGAATTAATTTCAAAAAATTATTAGTTAAAGAGAATAAACAATTATAAAAACAATTTTCAGTTCTAAGTGAAAAATTAGTGTTCTTTTCAGTTTTAAATTCTGAGTTATAGTCAGTGTTGCTTTCCAGGTTTACTGGATAACTTTCTGCATATTGAATTCTGTCACGAAGAAAATTTGGTCCACTAAACCAAAATTTGCAGTTGGTCATTTCTTTAGCATCTAGACCTCGAGATAGGACATCAGCAGGATTATTTCCCGATGATACATGTTGTCACTGATAAGAGTCCGTGAGGTCTTGTATAGCAGCCACTCTGTTACTCACAAATGTTTTCAATTGGTTGGGAGATTTTCTAATCCATGCCAGTGATATTGTGGAGTCGCTCCAGAGAAGAACAGTTTCTATTGGAATGTCAAATGACGGTATAACTTTATGCATTAATTTTGCTAAGAGAAGACATGAGCATAATTCAAGACGAGGGATTGTCACTGTTTTTATGGGGGATTCTCTAGACTTGCTACAGGGTAAATGTACATCAGGAGAACCTTCAGTTGGTATATACTGGATGTATATGGCGGCTCCATATGCCAAAGAAGAGGCATCTGCGAAGCCATGAACGACTATGCGCTCTTTACGAAAAACAAATCTAGGAATTTTTAAATTTTCTAATTCTGAAAGAGTGGAAACAAAATCATTCCATTCTTTTGCTATGGAATCTGGTAATGGCTCATTCCAATCTATCTTAGCTAGCCAAGTTTTCTGCATGAAGATCTTAGCCCTTGTTACTACAGGGCCAATTAATCCGAGTGGATCGAAGATTTTTGAAATCAAAGAGAGAACATCTCGTTTACTATAAAATTCTTTGTTATGAGTCTTTAATTTATACAAAAAAACAGTCACTTAGAGGTTCCCAGAGAACACCCAATGTTTTTACTGAACTATAATCTGTTTGATCTTCGAAATTATATTCGGTGGCAGCCATAGCATTAGGTTCAAGTAATTCTCGGTGGTTTGCACACCATTTGTGCAGTTTCATATTTCCACACTTCAAAAGCTCTATCAATTGTGACTTTAAAGTTTTCGCCTTTCCGAGAGTCGATTCCCCGGAAAGTAGGTCGTCTACATAAAAATCCTTTAAAACGACTGACGATGCTAGAGGTAAGTTTGGTTGCTCATCAAGCGCTAATTGTTTAAGAGCACGAGTTGCTAAATAAGGAGCATTAAATGTCCCATAAATAACTGTATTAAGTTTATAAGTTTTCACTGGCGCGTTACTACTGTCCTTCCACAAGATTCTAAGAAAGTTTCGTTGTGATGGATCAATTAATACCATTCTATACATTTTTCTATATCCGCTGTGAATGCATATCAATGTTTTCGGAAACGTATCATAATTAAGAATAATTCTTGTTGAGGAATTTTGCCCTTTAAAAGAATGTCATTCAATGACAAACCAGATGTCGTTGGCGTTGACGCGTTAAAAACGACTCGCAGGCGTGTTGTACTTTTTTCTGGCCTGTAGCCCCCATGATGTGGTATATAATAAAGGTCTTTTACGGATTTTGATTCTTTTACTAATTCCATATGATTTAAGTTTTTGTATTCTTCCATAAATTCCGAATAGAGAGGTTGTAAGTTCGAATCCCTATCTAATCGGTGTCAAACTTGATCGAGCCTTTTTTCGGCTAGTTTTTTGGATTCTCCTAAGAGTGTAGCATCCTCCATAGGCATGCTAACAACATACTGGCCATTGGAAGTTCGATAATGAGTTGTTTCAAAATGATTTTCGAAAAATTTCTCTTCAATACTAAGTAAAGAACTAGAATCATTAATATTTTCGATTTCCCAAAATTTTCTTAAGGATTCGTCTATTTTTTCATTGGTTAATAAACCACAATATTGGGAATCATCTGAGAAATTATTCACTACACCGCTAGCAACATATCCGAACACTGTTTCTTAAATAACAAGTTTTGAGATGAGCTGCGAATTTTACCTGATTTTAATAAATCGAAGAAACATTCCGCGCCGACCAGCAGGTCTATCCTCCCAAGGATATAAAATTCAGCATGTATCTGCTAACGGGATATTTGTAGGAATAACAGCAATTTAAATACGAATAGGTCTAAGTGGGGTTATTTCTGTAATTTTTGGCACTACAAGAAATTCCAGTTCCCTTGTGAAATCTCTATTTTTATTTGAAATCACAGTTTTAATTTTATAATTTAATGCTGTGGTTGTGTTATTCAAACCTGATATTGGAGCAAAAAGCTTTGATTTCTTTAAGCCCAATTTCCTTGCAAATTCAAGCGGCAAACAATTTATTTGGCTACAAGAATCTAAGAGAGTCCTTGCCTGGATAACATTTCCTTTATTTGTTTTTATGTCAATTACTGCAGTTGACAAGATAACAGTTTTATTTGAAGCGAATAAGCAATTAGAAAGATTTTGTGAGACTGAAGGCGTCGGACTTGATTCTGGGCGTCGTACTGTCTGATCAACACCTGTCCTTTGGAAATGCGTTTCATTATTGGAACCGATTTCTTTATCTCTATGTAATAAAGTGTTGTGGGGGCATTTGCAATGTTTACATAAGTGTTTCGAAACACAGTTAGCTGCTAAATGTGTTAAAGCATATCAGACAAAGTTTGTTTTTTTTAACCATAGCAAATCTTTCACCAAATTTCATATTTAAGAATTTGCTACATTTATATAAGGGATGAAATGAATCACAAATAATAAACTGTTTTTCAGAACTTGTATTTACTAAAAGGGATTTTGATTTTATTTCACTAGGGATTTTTGATCTAGTTAAATTGCTTCTATTAATGCTTTCGAGCGATTGGCTTCTTTTTTCTAAAGAGTCCATTAAACTGTCAAAACTAGGAACTTCAGAGGTGTTTATTGACAGTTCAAATTGTTTTCTCGTTTCCTTATCTAGTTTTTCTAAAATTATAATTGTAAACAAAATGTCAGAGAGGTTATTTCTCTCAAATCCTAGATTATTTAAAGCCCTGATATTTTTGTTTATAACATCTAATAAACGCCTTAATTCTTTAGATGATTCATGTGTAATTTTTTCAAAATCTAACACAGACTTTAAATGTATATTAACAACGATTCTTTTGTTCTCAAATCTATTTTCTAACGCTTTAAACAACGAATCAAATGTATCATCTGGCGTTTCTAATACACTGCTAAAAACAATTAAAGGATATTTGAAGTTTTATATAAAATAAAGATATAAACGAAATTTTTTTGCCGAAAATAGAAGAAGATAATCACAAATGCAAATTTTTCTGGTTTTCAAACTGTGGAGTATGCAAATTTTGAGTTCGACGTCAAAAACGTCGCTTCAGCGGCAGCGAATGAAATTTGACTTTCAACTGCATAAAAGAGAATGAAGACAAGGATGATCGGCATTCAGTGATTGCTTTGTTTCGATGAGTACGATGTCTCAGCGAAGTCATTTGACAGATTCAGAAGCATGGAGAATTGTTGGTAGGTTAGAAGGGGGCCAAACTCAAGCCTAAGTAGCACAAGCCATTGGAGTGTCATAAAGTGTCATTTCCAGGATCTGGAACCGTTTTTTGGAGAGTGGATGTGCAGGCCGAAGACCAGGGCAAGGTCGTAGACGGGCAACAACGCCCAATGAAGATCGGTATTTAGAGTTAACAGCTCGGAGACACCGAAACATGAACGCTACTCTTCTCCAACAACACCTTCGCTCAGCTACATGCACCACGATTTCAACTCAGACTGTCCGAAACCTGCTCCATGCTGTAGGTCTGTATACCCGCCGACCGATGGTATGTGTTAGATTAACATCAAGGCATCGTCGCGACCGCAGGGAGTGGGCAACCGAGCATGTCAACTGGTGGAGAAATGAATGGAGCAATATTCTGTTTTCTGAAGAGTCCCGTTTTTCTGTGCATCCGGATAATAGGCGTATTTTCATCTGGAGGGACCGTGGCAGTAGGAATAATCCTGCTTTCGTGCACGAAAGTGTCAGATTTGGTGGTGGAGGAGTGTTGGTGTATGGTGGTATCTCCATTGACGGGCGCACTGACCTCTACATCATTCGAGATGGAGCTGTGACTGGGCGCCGATATAGGGAGGAGATCCTCAGACCTATTGTAGTCCCTTACGCTGCAGCAATCGGAGATAACTTCATTTTAATGGACGATAACTGCAGGCCACATCGTGCAAACCTGGTGGAGGATTTCCTTTTCGAGGAAGGAATCATTCGAATAGAATGGCCAGCGTGTTCTCCAGACATGAATCCAATCGAGCACGTTTGGGACACTCTAGGAAGACGAGTTTCTGGCCGCCAATAACCCCCACAAACTCTCCAAGAACTGGAAAGAGCTCTTTTGGAAGAGTGGGGCAGATACCCCAACTCGTCATTAATAGCCTCATTGAGTCCATGCCTCAAAGGTGTTCAACGTTGTTGGCCGCCCGTGGAAACCATACCCCTTACTGAAAATGATTTTCTTTGAAGAAAACACCTTTTCTTATTTTTTTTCTCATATGTACAATAAAATGCATTTTTTTCTGCAAACATGTGTAATTTACTCTCATGTAACCTACTATGTCTGTCGACCATGTATCAATCAGCTAAAAAGTTTCCCAGATACAAAATCCACCTAAAACTGCAATATCCTTTAATTGTTTTGTGCAGTGCAATTTAGCCTCATTTCTTAGTGCGGAATGCAAATAATGTAATTTTTGAACATCAGTCAATTCTTCATTATTCGTAACAATATTATTAAACTCTATTTTGAATATATTCCATTCATCATATTTGCCACTAAATAGTGGAAGAGGTATATCTGGTAGTTTAATTTTACAGTTATTTATCTTTAATTCTTAATTTTTAGTTTCTATTTTATTAGAATATAATAATTGATCGAACCTTACCTCTAGCTTTTCTACTCGCTCTTCCATTTCGACGAATGAAGCGTCAATTTCGGTTAAATCATGATCTTCTGGTGCTGTTATATAATAATCTTGACGAAGTACATCGATGTTTGTTCACAACTTTTGAAGATTCTTGATTTTCATTTCAATTTGAATTCTAGACAATTCTTCGGTTTTTTCATTAACAGAATTTTCTAACCTTGTTAACTGGACTTTTAAAGAGCCTCTAGTCCTATTCAAGCTAATTAATGAAGCCGTTTTAATTCAAATAGAACAAGGAGGTTTAATACAAAGTTCGAATTAAAAACGAAAGTCCTCCCGGCGAGCGGACCAATGAAACGAACTATCGAATGATGCGAGTATATTTAAAACACTCATTTAGTCAGTGGTTCAATTATTACTACTAATATTACTTAAAAATTCTTTATATATAAATTATTTACACACTATATTTACATTTTAAATAAAGAATAATGATCCAGCGAACACACGATAGGTCCGCTAAGATCGCAATAAAACCAAAACAAAAACAGACGATATTCCATGTTGCCAAAACGGCAAACCTAAAGTACAATAGAATGCGCCAAGCAGACGCGTGACATCCAAGGTTATGGTGAAGCCGTTACAAAAGAATGCGCCATGGAGACGCGATATACAAGGTTATGGTGAAGCCGTAACATCTTGCTTAAATTTGCTTGCAGAAAACGATTTTCTGGTAAAAAAGACATATTTTAGCGATTTTTGAACTAAATCTTTTTAACTTCAGAAATTCCAAAAATTTTGTTCTAAAAATCGATAAAATATGGCAGTGTACGCCGAAAAACTCATTCTCTGCAAGCAATCTAAAACAAGAAAACTGCCAAGTCAAGCATTCTTTGCAATCAGAAAAGAATCTTTTCAAAATATTCACTCTTCGAAACTTCTGCATAACATTTTTACAGCTTATCTAATAAAAACCATTTACTGCATAATTATATCGATATTTGTTTTTGAGAAATTTAGTTTTGAAATCAGGCTTTTACATGCTGGACACCCTATACATACACAATATCCTAGCAACACATAATGCTCTTAGGAAGAAAATAATGAATAACCAGACAATTATACAATTTTCTGCATAACGACTGCGTAAATATGTAACAATGAATCATAATGCACTGTTATTTTGACAACATGGAGATATTGGATATAGTCTAGTATATACAGAAAAAGAAATTAAATGCAAACTGACAGTATTTGTTTTTCTCCCGTTTGTAAACCAATAACAATATTTTTATGCAGGAAAAAAACTTAAAATCTTGACTTTGCTCAAATATTTTGTGATCGAAGGGAAAAAATCAACTTATTCTCCTGTCTTTCAAGTACTTTGTACTTAGATGACAAGGAATGGGTAAATGCTATGCTGGAAAATATTCTTTTTATTGAATATAAGAATTTAAAAGACAATTTCAAAAGTTATTTTTTGCTACAAAACATAGCTACCTTTTACTTTTTTTTCCTTTCACTATTTTTAAACAGAAAAAATGCCTTATTCAACCTTTTTTTTTTTTTTTTTTGACGATTAAATAAGAGATATTTTTCTGTTCAAAAATAGTGATAAGTAAAAAGCGCAAAAGTTGTCAACTATCAGTACAGACACTTAACGAATTTGTATTTTAAACAAAAGCAGTTTATTGAAGGTTCATTCAAAATTGCACATAAAACTTGCTCATATCAGTAAACTGTCTAAGGTACATGTGGATAAGAAACATGCTATTATTGAAGTAAAAATAAATAGTCATTTAAATTATTAACACACTAACATAGACAATCATTAAGTAATAGGGAAATTCAGTATAACACTTTCCTGTTTTAACCTACTATAAATAAAGGTCAGTCACAATTCGGACATAACCAATTATTACTTTGCATCGGTAAATAACAGTAAAAAATTGCATTAAATAATACAAAATTAAATTCATCGGAATTTAAAGAGAAAAGTTACTTAAAATGGAATACGAGAATTTGTAAAAGACAAAGCTAAAAATTTTAATGCAAAGATATATGTCTAGCGAAATAACTTAAAAGATTTTAAAAAGACATCTTCTCGAAAAGAAGCACTAATACATGTTTTGATTAAACTAATAATAAGAAACTGTTCTCATTACTTTGGAAACACAATATTAAAATGAATAAGAACACATAAATTTCTCTTTTTAATTTCCTCAGGCCAAATCGAACCACTTAGGGTACAAAGTTGCTAAAAAAATAAATACAGATATAATTATTTCTGAAAGCTTTCGGAATAAATTCATGCTAAATATCTGCTTTATTTTTTAGATAAGCAACAAAAATACCGAATTTGATAGCACTAATTGGAAGCATTGTTAAAATAGTAATCTACCTGGCAATATTTGCAGAAACTAAAATTCAGTAATGTACCAACCAGACAACGTACCTAGAACAATTGAATATTTACATAATGTATTTTAATGTTGACTTAATGAGTTTTCATAAATAGCAGTTATTTCCGCTGTTTATAAAACTTCTTTGTATATTTGAATTTGATACATAGCTTTGGGTTAGAAGTAAAATTGTATTGATTGTTTAAATTTATTGTAGGGTTGTCCAAAATTACTGCTGCGAATGTATTGAGTGAATTTACATAGGAACATCATACAGGATATAGACTCTCAAAGATGTTCAATGGCTAAATTGTAAACCACTAGACATAGACTTATAATGAGTTTCAAAATTATTATAAATGAGGTGGAGAAGCATTTTTAAAGTGATTTAGGTGAATAAAAACATTTCTTAAGAAAATACGAAATTTAATTTATTATACGAAACTCCGATACTATAAATTATATTCAACAAAATTTTCCCATTATAGTGACAAGTAAGACAAAAAAATCCTGTTATTCTACGATTAAAACTGATATTAGCGGTTTAAAATTGGAGCATATTTTTTGCTGCAAAATAGAGGTTATTGACAAATTTAATAGCAATATAAATAATCTTCCGCTGTATTTAAAAAAATAGTTAAACGTTGAAATTAATATTCCAATATAAATTTAATCTATAATCATATAGATAATATACAGACTAATATATATATCTATAATCACTATAACTTTTTATGCAAAATGTTCTATTTGTACTAAACATATAAAAGGAAAAAAAATAACAAAATTTTTGTAAAATAAAATGATGAAAAACAACAGCCTCGATCATTTACAGAAGGATACATACTTTAAAGTACTATTATAAGTATTCTATGCATAGGTTAAAATATTTTGTTTCAACATGAAGGAATTTTATCTAAGTTACATATGTGGAAAAAGCTGGTTTTGCTCCCCTCCCCCCCAAAAAAAGTAGTATTGTCTAAATTTGAACCGACTAAAAAAAGTACCGTTATTAAATAAAATATTATAGGCAGAGCTGTCCCTCCGGCTTTTTGGATACCTGTATTTTAATACGGAAAATGTTTATTTAATTGGGACATTCTGCAGATTTAAAAGATTAATATTTTCTCTAATTCTTGTGCAATAAGCCGGGGGCTTGGCAACTCAGTATAGAAATATTTCGTAATTTGCTATTTTGTATATTCTATGTTGCAAAATTTGGCTTGTATCCTGTTTCTTAGCTTTTAATAGTTGAGTTTTATGTATTTTGTAGCACTGAATCACGAATTGACCTCTGTGTTTTACCATCGTGCCAGGATTTTTCGCATATCGTAAATATCTAAGTTAAATTGGAACATACACCCTATGTACCTCATCAGATCCGTGAACTGTTTAGGTCTAAAAATCCAAGTATAAGCCAAAACAATGAATGATTTATTGCATAAAATAAAACTAATTAAAAATCTTTTACATCTGCTTATAGTATCAGATTTTCGATAATTTTTATCGTCGAAATTTACGATTGTGAAAAATTCTAACGTGACGGTTAAAATTGGAAGCTATTTTCAAATTCAGTGTTAAAAAGTACATAAAAATCAACCATCAAAAGTTAAAAAACAAGTATTTCCTCTATTTCAAAATGTCAAATTTTTGCTATTTTTTAACTTTAAAATTTAAGATTTACGAAAACTCCAGAAATAATGGTTTTAAATTAAAATAGTTTACTGATTCAGAGCTAAAATATACATAAAAATAACGTACAAAAAGTGAAAAAAACACCATCGGAGGGTTGTGTTGTCCAATCTAAAACTTTTTGTCAAAGTTTTTGGCAGTAATCTATCCAAAATCTTTTATGATATCCTGTAAAATAACTATAAATAGTAATCATCGAAAATCATAACAATATTAGATTGTCATCGGATTTATGTCAGTATGAAAATATAACTTCGATGGGATATCTGAAAATGAGTTAAAGCTTGTGTAAAAATTTTGAACTGGAAAGACCTTCATACTAACGTTACAAGTTACATAAAAGCTTGTAAAAATAGCTATAAAAAGTCATGAAAAGAACCATCCTCAAATCCTTATAAAATAAAACATATGTTAAGAGGCAATTATTTTAAATAATCTGAAAATTAATAAAAGTTAACTCAATCGTAATACTAATATGACTTCTTTCATATGTAAAAAATTATATATCATGTCTTCAAATCAAGGTTTCTCATTCGAAAATCAAGGTCAAGTGAATCATATGAAAATATGTAATCGTAAAATCTATAAAAGCATTCTGAATTCAAAGGGATAATCTATCGTATAAATCCACAATGCATATCATAAGTGAAAATCGAAACTAAAAAAATCTTCTTTGAACGTTTCTTTAACTAATTATTTAATGAGATAAAAATAGATATTTACAGTTCTTTGTACATATTTACACAACTTTAAATCATCTTGGAGACACAATGCTCCGTTTCATATCTATTCTCAAATTAATTGTCACATCTTTTATCTAAATCAAAACATACGAATCAAAAAACGAAAATCGGCTACACTCTGTTTACAAAACTTCAAAGTGTTCTAAAAGTGGAAGTTGAAGTCAAAGAAATTGCATAGCGCGTTGCGCCATCTAACTGCAATTCTTTTTCTTCACAGAGGGCACTTACACGTCAAATATGTTCGTTTAATTCTTTAATCATTTTGTATACGATCCCTTAAACATTGCCGAACCCATTTGTGTTCAGGTGCAGAAAATTGGTACAAATCATGTTCAAAGTTTTGTAACTCGGTTAATTTTGTGTTAGATGAACGAAATTTTTTTTCCCACTAAATATCACTTATAGTATTACAGGACCGTATAAAAAAAATTAAATTTATCAGTTTTTAAAGAAAAGCTTTTATCGAAACAAATCTCTTTTTACATACTCTTTTACCTCATTTCAAAATGTTTTAAATGAGAAGCTATATGTCTAAAGTAAACGTCCTGGGCATATTACACCATGAAATATTACAAATAAACGTGAAAATAAAAATAACAAGTTTACTAAATAGTGTACAAACTGTTGCAAAGTTTAAAAACTGTACAAACAATAAAGAAAATAATTAAAAGTTAGAGAGCTTAGATAATCAACGTTTCGATCTTCATCTGGAATCTTCTTCAGAAAACGCTGTTATTATTGCTTCTAAACAGAGTAAAACCGTGTTGAAATTTAAAAGCTCATTATATAACCAGTCAGTTATTTGCTTTAACCAATCATAATCAGGAAAACATGCATTTCCAACATTTGTCTAACAAAAATTAGAATAAACATTCAAATAGTTTAACAAAGATAAATCACGTGACGTGATCTCATGTTGAAAACTATAAATGAATAAAACTAGCAAAAGATTACTTTAACATGTGCAACTAAAGTTTTGGGATATTTAATGAAATGTTATCGTTACAAACTTTATTCTTCTAATCATAATATTAACGGATTTTTTCTGTAAGCCGTCAATAGCAGTATTACGTGGAATTATTAACTTGACAACATTAACTATGGAACTATATGATGGAACTGCAAGGGCTGTTTAAATAAAATCTAATTAATCTTATGAATAATGATATAATAATCAGAAGAATCGTTATCAAATAATTATATTTGCTAAACATAGGCTAAAAATTACATGCCCATCATTACATATCAACTGACACGAATAGTAGCATAAAATGTGTTATGGTTTAAAATAATTTATATTTAAAATATGTAATTTGCTCGTGAAATAAGTCATGATCAATGAATGAATAATTCAAGCATCGTTTAAAGTTGTTCATAATTTTTCAATAATAAAGGTTCTAAATTATTAAATTGTTTCACAAATATGAAGAATTGCTACTTATCAATTTTTTGAAACTTCTAAAATATTGTCAATAATGCAAAAAGGATACTTATAAGAGAACCTTTGTTGTCAGTAACTACTTATAATAATCTTGCACTTGCATCTTAATCTTGCATCTAGTAAATTCATCTATTATATTAAATGTAATCTCTTCGCTTATATTGAAATATTCATTTTCTATTTTCATCGTTCAAACAAATATTGGTAATAATGGATGGAATTTAAGGAGATATTGTCATTAAGTTTATATATTGTTACTGATAAATAAATATGAACATTTTAATTATTTTGAATATGAAATGTTTCGTTATAATTCTTTGACAAACAGCTTTACACCATAGAATGATTAAACTTTCTATAAAATTTCTTATAGATTATACAGCTAATGTTTTTTTATGTTAAAATTTTTTTTTTATTTTAGAATAGAAAAATAATTAAAGATTGCTGCGTGCCAATTTTTGACACGAAATTTTGCAACCGAAATGTTATTGGACGTGCCCAGTTTTCTGCAATCTGTACGAATCCAAATAAAGCTTTTGAAGTAAGTGATCCAGTGTTCATACTTCAAATATTTATAACATATTTAGGGCTCTCACAAATCCGTTTTTGAAATACCCGTAATTTTAAACAATACTCTTCATAATCGTTTTATAGAATATTATATTATTATATATATTAATTATTATATTAATATATAATATTTTATGGTTAGCACATCCTACAAAGATGTTCTAAAATAATATTTATATCCAGTCTTTTAAAAATGCAAGACTATATACCAGTTATATGCGCATTTACTTTAAAGATTATAACTTCTATTTATGCTACTAGATGACAATAGTGCCTAGGAAAGAGAAACAATTATGGTTTGTATCAAATTAGCCATTTTGTTGCAAATGCTTCTTCACTGGTTTAAGAAAGGCGTGCTTTTCAAGTCATTATTATCTGATTTCTAATATAAGGTACCCTGGGGTAATAACGCCACGTTAAGGTTTTACCAATTTTCACGGCTTAGTTTTAGATTGTATTTTTCAAACAAATATAGGATCTGATACAGCAACTCATTGACTATCTATATAAAATAAAATAATTTAACAGATATGTATTCATAAAATGTAATGACGTTTTTTCTTGACTAATGCTATTTGGCGTTATTACCTACCTATATGGGTAATAACGCCATGCAAGCAAAACTATAAAATAAGATGGAGTAATTGCATGTAGATAGCCCAATTCTAAAAATACAAACTCTACAAACTTAGAAATTGACTAATTGCATTCTAAGCTATTGAAAATGTTCATTTTTTGTGAAAGTTTAAGAAAAATAAAGGTGTGGTGTGGGAGGGGGGGATGAGGCAAAAGAATATCAGACCGTGTGAGCTTCTTTTTGCTTAAAAATGACCGCTTAAATATAAATATGAGAAACATTGCACAGTTTTAACTGTGTTTATTTGAATCAGTATTTAGGATGTAGCTCGGGCACTGTAGGGAATCAACCGGGGTATTAATGTCAAGGATTGGCGTTATTACCCCGGTATAATTATTCCGCAGTACATTTTAAATTACAAATTATCTCGAGAAGATATCCAAAATCTTCAACAACATTTTAAAAGTACATGAAATGCACTACAAATTTATGTAATTAACAAAGTATTTCCGGATAAAAAGATAGTCTTCACATCACAAAACGTATCTCGCAAATTTTAGATCAAGCGTTAATTTTAGTTGTTTGTAAAAACAATAAGACCTAAAAATGAAACAAATTAACTTGAAGCTGTTTTTTGCGATTTATATGACTCAAAACCCTTCTGCGCAGAGCACATGGGTGTCATTTACCTGATTATTTCATAATTATGCAAAATATAAGCACTTGGCGTTATTACCCCGCCTGGCGTTATTACCCCAGGGTACCTTATTTTAAATTTTAATCGACAACAGTTTTGTTTAAATGAACTACTTTAATTGTGTAAAAGTATTTTTGACACAAATATTTGGATTTCTGAATTAATGATAGATGCCAATTAATGGTGCTTCAATTTTGATAGTTTTAAGTAATTGGCACCTACTCCAATTACAAGGGAATCGCATGATTTGAGATTAAACCACTTATTTTGGCAATACACTAAGTTAGTTATGGACTAATTTTGTTTATCATTTGTTTTTATTTGAAAATATGAAATATTAAGGGGGGTCTGGTGTAATAACGCTAGGCGGGGTAATAACGCCAAGTGCTAATATTATGCATAATTATGAACTAATCCGGTAAATGACACCCATGTGCTCTGCGCAGAAGGGTTTTAAATCATATAAATCGCAAAAAACAGCTTAAAGTTCATTTGTTCCATTTGTAGGTCTTATTGCTTCTACAAGCAACTAAAATTTACACTTAATCTAAAATTTTCGAGATAATAAAAAACAGAGGTATTCCATTTTTGGTCATTGAATTTGGACAAATCAGGAAACGAATAAAATTAAATAAATTGCGGAATTCAACCAATAAAAAGATTGAGATATACTTCAGACTTTCCAATTCTCTAACGAGAACAACAACTATTTTTTCTAAATAGTTTAAAAAAAAACTTTACTCTTCTGATTCTTTTATAAAATTTCTTACTCATGCTCGATATAATAACTTTATAAATCTTCTTTAAGGTTGGGCGCTGTTTCTGGAAGAAGACGAATAAGGTAAGGGCTTTGTTTGTATTTTTCTGCCATATCATTCTAAATAAACACACCACATGCACTAACAAACAAACTTAAATATGCTACACATTTTTAAAAATGAGCATCAGCTTCCTCATACTATTTTTTAACTGTTCAATTAATTGAATTCAAACAAACGGAAAGAGTGTAACATTGTCAAACTCTTTATTATACTTTTTGAGATTCGAGAAATTTTTTATCATTTCCAAAAATTGTGTGTTAGTACTTTTAAGTTTTATTCAAATAATCGTGACCAATAATATAACTTACAAGGAAGGTCTCCATACAGGGCATGCTCAGAATATTTTGAAAAAAATATATACTAATTAAATTACTTATATATGTAATAAAGAATCGGCGAAATTCAGCAGAGGAACACAAAAACACTTTCAAATATTTGGCATGAAAAGATGAAAGCGTCACGCTATTTAATGAGCAGAAAACTGTTTGCTGATGGATCTTTAGAATGCGTGTAAATGGTAATTAATAAATTTGAGTAATATATATATATATATATATATATATTGTATTATATACGTATATTGCTTGTTTCGGCAGTTACTTAATTTATCACTAATATATATATATATATATATATATGTAAACATACTTATAAAAAAAATCTTACTGAATAATTTTTAATATACATTTCAGCTTGTTCAAAAAAATCGATAATCCTCAATAGGACTTAATATTTTGAGTTTGAAACAGTTTTTGTTAATGTAAATATTGAATTTCGTTTTAAATTATAATTTTTGATAGTTAAATTTCAATATAAATACATATAAATATTGATATGACAAAAAGTATAGTTCAAACAAACTAAACTGACAAAACTAAAGTTAAACATGATTTTTTCCCCCTTAAAGTGTACTTGACATAAAAAGTATTTTTCTTTTTAACCGACTTCAAAGAGGAGGTTATGATTTCGCCTGTATGCATTTATTGTTCACGCATAACTTTCGTAAATATGAACCGATTTTGATAATTTTGTTTTTGTTTGATAGTGTATGGGGCCCATATGGCTCCATTCGAATTTCATAAAAATCTGTTGATTAGAACTTTTTTAAAAATTGAAACATTAAAATTCATTATCTTTCTAAAGCAATCGATTAATTAGAAACGTTCATTTTTAACCGACTTCAAGGAGGAGGTTCTGATTTCGACCTGTATGTATTTCTTGTTCACTCATAACTTCCCTAAATATGAACCGATTTTGATAATTCTTTTATTGTTTGAAAGTATAACATACTCATGTGGTCCTATTTTAATTTCGTTAAATTCTGATGATTAGAATTTTTTTAAAATAAAAAATGTGGATTTGATGAAGAAAAATTAATGATTTTTCGCAAATCATCTTTCAATGTTATAACCATTTTCAAATCATATGCATATTAAAACTATGCATTCATGTGCGTTAGCGCCAAGTTGTCGCTAAGCTTGATTCTTTTTTGGTACTACTTGGTTATCCCGGCGACCAATTTCTCCAAGCTATACAAATCGTCAAACTTAAAGCCAAATTATATATATTGACATAATTCTTATTTTAAATAACAAAAAAATAAATAATTGGTAGAATATCAATAAAAATATGAAAAAAATCGAAAAATCACTTAATGACATTTTAAATACGTGTATCGTATATAATATCTTTGGATGGAATATTCACGATCATCCATTATTGGCATTTAATCTTATAGTTTGGGGACAGATTTTTGATCGATAGGATAACCAAGTAGTACCTTTTTTTGAAGTCGTTTAGTATTTGTTTTTTTAAGCATATTTTTTTTAATTGCATTCCTCCCGATGAAAAAATGCCAGATATCGAAATTTCCATTACTTTTTTACGACGTTCTATGAGGTTCCACCGAAATTTCTTTTATAAACGTATATAGTTTCGTGAGAAGAACATTCTGTAATTTTTATGCTTGTATATAGACCTTCCTTGTTAGATCGAAAACTCCAGACATATAATTACATCGTCAGAAAAATTCGCCTAATTAAACGTCATTTTTAAACGAATAATTTCCGTATCACTAAAAAAACATACCTTTTCTGCGAATTTTCCCCGAAAGTCCAAAACAAGTGAGTTAAATTCTTTTTATTTCTCCCACACATGCGTATTGGGTGCATTAAAAGCAAAGTTTGAATTTATATTTAAAATGAAAAACCGAATGCTCAATAAATTAAAATTTCTAGTTTATTTAAAAACAAACAAACAAAAGTAATGCGATCGATCTTAATAAAGTAACAGTTTTGTAATTAATTTAAATTTAATCACAATTTGTTTTTTAGAGTATTGAAGAAATATTCGCATGTAGAATATATTCTAAACGAACAGATTTTAAAAAACGTATAGTATCTGAATCAACTTAAAAAAATCGATTTTATTCAAAAGAGTAAATATTACTCCCCGAATTTAAGTCAAAATATAATATTCATATTTTACATTTAACAGTCAAATTATGTCTTACTTAAAACATGTCTAATGTGCAATAATTTTTTCCTCAATCATTCTATCAGTGTTAAAATACCAATCATATTTTTCATAAAGATGAAATGTCAGTGTAATTATGTTTAAACTTTCGAGCTTTCTAGAACAACAAATTCCCTCATTCCGTCATTCCCCATTCCCTCATTTGAAGAGAATCCATATCTTCATTTGAAAATGTGAAAATTCCCCTATGCCAAGTGCTCGCTAGCCTGGTGTTTAAGAAGCTTGATTAGAAAGCGAATGTAGGCAGGTTCAAAACGTAGGATATGAATGAAAAACAAAAGGCGGTTTTTTAACTCATTTTTCAGATTACAGAAATTTTATGTTCCAGAATGAAGAGAACAGATTTTTTTTTTCAATTAATAGATATCTCCTTTTTGCCAAGGTAAAAAAAGAAATGGATATTCTTCAATTCACGGTTGTTTTTCCGTTAGTATTGCTATCAGGAATATTTTCGTGAATTAAAGAAAATATTTCAGTGAGTGTACACTATATATATCTTTTTCGGAGATGTCTCTCCGCTGCTTATATATATATATATATATATATATATATATATATATATATATATATATATATATATATATATATATATATATATGTATGTATGTATATACTCGTGGGAAAAATTCTCATGCTTATAGACTCTCTTAATTAATTTTTATAGGCTCTGGCATGAATGTCTAATTCAATTAATTTTAATTTCACTTTTAAAGGAAATGTAATTTTCATCTTTAAAGACATAAAAGTATAACAGTATTTATTGAAAAATTTTGTTTTAGTTATAGAATGTTGATTGACAATTTAATTTTCCTTAAATATCGCAATTTAAATCAATTACTTTTTAATAGTCTCTCTTCTTATCATCTATTTTCAGTAAACCTGCGTAATAATTCCTGTGTTACATTTATTTACTTTTAGTTTATCTTTAAATCAATTACTTTCAGTTCAATAAAATTATTTTTTGTCATTTAACCGCTTCTCTGATTTGCCTGTACGTCATACGGGCAACTCGTTTTTGCCAATCGCGATATACATTTACGGTACGGATAAATAATGTCAACTCATGATTTATTCTCCTTACTAGTAAACTTTTATTGTAAATTTTGCATAATCTAATTCGAGTATTTTTCCGATTCAATTGGACAAAAAATTCTGTTTTGTAAAACTGGTGATAAAATATAAAAATTTCTGTAAAAGCCGCAAAAAAATGGGCATTATTTGAAAGTTTTTTCAAATATTTTGATCAGTTAAGTGGATAAGCTTATTCTTAAATTTGATTTCGTGACATTTAATTGTTTGATTGTTGAAAATAAAGGTGGGCACAATCTAATTGAGCAATTTCATAGTTCAATAACTAAAAAACGTATTAATTTTACGATGCCAGTTCAGTGGCTGCTTAGTTAGTTTTTCTTTAATTTACCACCAGATCTTTTATCCTTAGTTTCAATAAAAGTATACTTTTAAAATTTTGCTGTTTTCAGGGCTTGAAAAGTTTTGTCATTTTTATTATAATTTTTTGCTTTATTTTAATATACGAAAAACATTACAAAATCTGTCGATAAACATGGCGATCGTTAATTCATCAATTTATATGTTAAATATAAAATTTATTGTCTTAAAACTAAGTGGGAAGACCTCTGAAAATTCCAAAAAGAGTAACAAATTTTTGAATTCTGTTAAAAATCAGTTTTACAATTCTTCAGAATATGTTCTTGAATTCCATCTAAGAAAAATAATACTTTCATATCTGAGTAAATTGATGTTTTCACTTTGTTATGAAACTTTTTGTTTCAAATATGACGACCTAATGCTTTAAATTATGAAACACCAGAAGTACCCAATTTCAAACAAAATTACTTTTTTTCGTTAAGTGCTGTAAATTTAACCAAGATAGTTGAATTTATTCACATTGTTTTATTTGTTATGATTTAAAACGAAATATTCCTTTTGAGTACAATTTTATAACATGAAATGTGACGAACTACATTTTTATCGTTTTAAATTTAAAAATTCTCATTTTAATAAATGTGGGAGGCTCTTTTGACGTTCCAAAATGAATATCAAACTTCATTAATTCTGTTATAAATCAGTTTTACAATTCTTCAGAATATGTTCTTGAATTCATTCACGCGCTAAGATAAATGACACTTACAAATCTGAGTAAATGGAGGTTTTCATTTTGTTATAAAACTGTTTGTTTCAAATAGAACGATCCACTGCTTTCAATTCTGAAACTCTAGAAATACCCATTTTCAAATATAATTATCTTTTGTTTGTAAAACATTGTAAATTTCACCAGGGTACTTGAATTTATTCACATTATTTTATTTGTTATGATTTCAAACGAAGTATTTAGTAAGATTTTAGTAACATTTTGTAACACGAAATGTGACGAAGTACTTTTTTTATCGTGTTAAATTTAAAATTTCTTGTATCTAAAGTACTACTTTATTTCAAAAAATATGCGAATTACATTTTTATCGTGCTCGCAGAAAAACACTTAAAGGTCGTTGTAATGTAGTCGCAAAAGCATGGAGTTTATTTTTCAGCTTTCAAAATCAAAGAGAGAATGAATTTGTAAAAGAAGAACTTCGCAGGTAGAATTTGACAATCATCAATGATATATAAATACAACCATCATGCATAATCATGAATAAACGCCATGAACAAAGTCTAATGTGCTCGTATTTGAGTATGTCAATGTCTTCAGAAATGAGTATATGCATGTTTCAAACTTGAATAATTTTGATTCGGAGACCAGTTTTGAAAATATCATTTTTAAAATCGGAATCAACACTCTACTTGATGTGCTCCTCCTGAACATTTTCACCAACATATGGCTACAACTCATTTACTTAAGTGATATTTATTGGATAACAAAATGCAACCAAGTCGAACATTTCTAAAAATATTAAACTTTATGCATTTCACTATCTTATAATCGAGTAAACTCTAATTTTTGGAATGTTCGTGAACTCTTTTGAATTTCCAAAGATTATGTAACTACTATTTCAGATAAAATTTTTCTATTTAGTATCTAACTGACAGTATTTGTTCTTGCCTTAATTAATCGCAGAATTCATAATATTTTCTGAGATTAAATAAGGCGAAAATTTCTATTTAAAGAGTTGTGGTAGAACTCATCGCACTTTCTTTTGACGGCATAACAACATACGGCAGTATGACGGCAATAATGAGCCATTATTTTTACCGAACTATTTAATGTCTATTGTTTCTTTTCTAACAATACGTTTCAATTTTTATGTAGTTTTATTTAAATGAATTATTAAATTATTCTCATGAAAAATATATTATTCTAAAAGCATCAGAAGTAAATACGTACATTAGGCAAAGGTCATTGAAGAATATTTTGGCCGTAGAACGCTTCATTACGTGAATATTTCGACATTCGAAAGTATTTCTTACTTTCAATAAGCAATTATACTCAAATTCTAGTTTTATGTTTTCTATATAAATTACTTTTCTATATAAAAATTTTCTATATAAATACGAATGAATCAAAACAAGAATAAATTTTAACCCTTTGAGTTCTGGGGTGTAAATCTCTCCAAAATTCCAAATGTCACATTGGCACCAGTATTTTGCAAAGAGAAAAACCGGTTAACGATAAACACGAAAATATGCATTAAACCTTTTTGAAATAAATTTGGTCAAATTTTCTGGTGCCATTGTGACATTTCGGAATTAAAATTATGTGGCAGAAAATTCTACCAGCAGAGCTCAAGGGGTTAATGAAATCGTAAAAGAGCAGTTAAATAAAAATCTGCTGACAATATAAATATCTTTAAGATTCTACTATTTTTTTAACACCACACTTAGATTTTTTTTAATAGATGCATTGAAAGAAACTTAATCAAATGTGCAATGCATTTCTACGCTGGACTTAGCAAGTTAGGAATATAAATTTAAAATAAATGCACTTAAATTCAATAATGATTTTTAGATTTGTTTATTCATTTTTTTTTACTTTACAGAATTCAAGTGACATTGAGACGTATAGGGTAAGTAATTGAATACTTTTATAATATCATATGATTTTTTCAAAACGCTCATCTTGTATATTAAAGTTTTAATCCTAAACATATATAAACATGAATACTTATAATTGTCTGAATTCCATCTGCAGTCTATAAAGATAACAAGACGAAAATTGCACATCAAACGTAGCAAAGGAGGTGCTATAACGAAGTTAAAAAAATATTTAGATGTTGGTGTAACAGTATGCAGTACTTTGGATACAGTATAGTAGCTGAAAATTTATGGGTGTCCCTGTAAATATTAGCTGCTTTCTGTTATACAGAAAGTAACTTATAGTAAACCTTACCAGCGTAAAACAGTTACTCAAAATGTGAAATAGTTTGATATAATCGAAACTCTCCCAAAACAGTGTTTCTCCCTATATCATTATGCAATAGATTTTTTTTTTGTAGCCCTGTAAACTAATAACAAATATTCTTTGTACCATACATTGCATATAATGTGTATTTCAGTATATACTGCATAGATGCATATTATGTTCAAAAGAGTGTAACATCATTAAAATGCAGTTAAAACTATTTTTTTCCATTGGCTGTTAAGTAACGGAATACTTTTTCCCTGTAATTAAACTATACATTTGAATTTTCATAAAATTTGAAATTACTCGACAAAATTATGCAATAATTATATATTTTGAATTTCAAACGATTCGGTTGGGTAATTTTTGCTCTGTTAAATGCAGAGACACGTACAGACGGACGGACTAAAGGACAACTATAGGTGCTACGTATTTACATAATTACAAACGCACCTAAAAACATTATTCAATTTTGAGCTTCTGTAGCTTCCCATAGTTCATCACACACATTTTTTTACCTTGACAGTGAATGAAACTTTCCAGCGACGTTTTCATGTGAAAAGTTAATTTAATAATAAAACGCCTATGCAATTAACACATTTTATCGGGGCAGTGAAAACTAGTGTTGTCATTTGTCTCATGTAAATCAGGTCTCCAGATACTCTAGACATCAGTATTTTAAAGTAATTTTCATCGATCTATCCAATGACAAAATTATCTGCAATTAAATATGATGAGATACACTGTATAAATTAGTGGTGTCCAGAATGTGTAGTCCTGATTTATGCGGGACATAAAGCAACACTAGTGACAACATTCATCCATTACGCTTGGAAGTAAAATGTTTATAAATACAGCAATTCTTGTAGCATCAACTGAAACTGGATTTTTTGTGGATTTTACTTATGAACAGTAATATTTATGTAATATATATTTATATACATGACCTACGATGCATTATCCTGTGCCAAATTACTGCCAAATTTCATTGCAAAAATAAGTCACTAAACATGTCCAAATCAGCAAATAAATAAATATAATGCTAAATTTATCTTTAAAAAGGCAAACTTAAAATTCCACTATACGTAAACTACTTAAAAAGATGATAAAACATATTTAAAAAGATAATAAATTACTTTAATTCTTTACACTGCAAATAAAACATTCATCAGAGAATACAAAAGATACTGATATTAACGTCTTATTTTTCTAATGTCACGTAGTTAGTGGCAAAGTGAAAGTCAATATTTAGAAGAAGAAAAAATAGGGAAAATAAAATATAGATATTGCAATAACTGGAATATTACATGTTTTATGATTCTTTAAGAAAACTGATCCAAATTCTTGGTATGATGTTGAATAACTAATCTTTACAAACAATATTTTCTTTAGTGATAATTTTTATTGATTCACGGATGATTAATTCACGGTAATTTTTCGACGAACATATATTTTTTTAATCTTCGAAATTAACTTGTATGTTTTGCTTCTGGTTGCGTCTTGTCAGAGTTCTTACTGGTCGATTTTATTTTAAATCTCTCAAATGTTCTTTATACTATCTTTAAGTTTACGAGAAGTCATTCCTATGTACAGGGTTATTACAAATGAATCATCGGGTTTCGATACGTTACTACGTGCCAACTAAAAAACGTATATGTTTCTATGTCAATTCAAACCAGAGGGCGTTAAGTACAGTTTCGTGCTACGTATATGTCATGCACGTGTGGTTGCCATGGTTGCTGTGCGAACGTGAAATTCAAAATGGTGACTGAACAGCCGAAAGCGTTTTGTGTACTAGAAATTTCAAAGTGTGAATCGCTTGAAACCGTTCAGAGAGCATTCTGGAAGGCATACAAATGCAAACAGTAACCCAACAAAGCATTCTTCGCTTTTATCGACAGTTTAAAGAAATCGGCAGGAACTTTTGGAGTTACACAAACAACTGGTTGAAAATTCTAGTACACAAAACGCTTTCTGCTGTCCAGTCGTCATTTTGAATTTGACGTTTGCTCAGTAACCATGGCAACCACATGCGCATGACACATACGCAGAACGAAACTATACTTAACGCCCTCTCGTTTAAGTTGTCATGGAAACCTATACGTTTCCTAGTTCGCACATAGTAATGTATCAAAACCCGATGATTCTTTTGTAATAACCCTGTATTCCAGATAAAATATTTTCTGTATTTAGTGGAATTACATATACACGAGAAATTTCATCTTTCGAGATCCGGCCTATTTTGGCACTAATTTGATCTTTCAATTTTATTGGAGGAGGGGCGATTAAATTTACGCCAAGGCGAAAAAGTGCATGCCTGAATTTTTTGAAAAGTCCTGGTATGTACTTGATTTTGTAGTATCTCATCTTACTCCGAAGGAAGGTTTTGTGTTTTCATATGGTTTTTCTGTGAGTTGATTAGTTTGTTAATAATGAGTATTGAAAAACCGTTTTCAGCTGCAACGTTTCTAATGGTTTTTAATTCATTTTCAAGATGATTAACAAAGCAAACACTAAAGGCTCGCCTTATATAAAGTTGAAAGGAGCAAGTTTGTAATTGAAAGGTAATGTACTTTTAAAAGGAATAGCGCTGTTAGACTTATTTACTTTCCTGTAAACTGTATGCTCAATCGTTAAGTTTGATAAATTTTTTATTAGCATTACTTCAAGATATGACAACTCTTTATTCTTTTCTATTTCGATGGTAACTTTTATGTTAGGATCCATATTATTTTTTCTGTTAAGAATTCAGATAAGCTATGATCCCATTCTATGAAAATGTCATTCATATAACAGTACCATATTGTCAGACTTAAAACGCTATCTGTTAAAATTCTTTCTTGCAGGCGCAGTTTGAATTCAGCTAAAATACTTAAGACGAGGGATTCCATTGGTGCACCTTTAATCTGCTTATAAATTTTTGTTATTAAAAATTAAAATATTATTTTCAGCAATTAGATTTAGCCCGGATTATACAGTGGTCTTCATTTTTGTTTTTAAAGATAGCTAGTTATCAATGGTGTTATTAATGAACATTTTTACTTCGCCAATGTCAGTTGATGGGAAAAGTGAAGTAATGTTTAAGCTTTCTAAAACATTATCATCTTTATTGAGCTTCAAATTTTAATCCAGTTAATAAAATTAGTAATCGACATTAACCCTTTCTGCCTCAGTGTTGCCGGGTCTGCCGGGTCTAATGGCTATTTTAAATCTTTCTTATGAGTTCTAGATGACAGTACCACAGAGATTAAATTCTACTGTTTTTAAAGAATAGGTAAAATATTTTACTCTAATGCGCGCTTCACAGCAATGCTCTTCTCACTACGCTTATCAATGCTGTACTTGCACGGTGTTACCACTTCGGCAACAGCTGTATAATTAAAATAGTTAGTGCAATCTTTACAAAATTATACCTGCGTACTCCTCTAGGCCTAAATAGATTGCCTAATTTTTTTTCTTTAAATTCCAACTTTAAAGAGTAGTGCGCCGGAAAGGGTTAAACTATAGTTTGACGGTAGGAAAAAATGTCACACATGAAAAAAATGCTTTTTCAAGGAAATATGTCAGACTTGTACAATTTCCCAACGTACCAATCGCTCGCACCATTGATAAATATTTGAATACTGTCTTTCATAGATTGGGAGATTGAACATTTATCAAATTAACCAGTTCGACACTAAGTGTGGATAAAAAAAAAGATTTAGTGCCCTTCATATAATATACATATATATGTATAGATAGAAATAGATAGAAATAGATTTTAATCGATTATGATCTTTACAGAAGATTTCACTTCAACTATGCAGTCATAAAAACACACTTCACTTTTTTGTCAATAAAATAATTTAAGTATCAAAAGATAATTACTTTAAAATACATATCAATGGAAATAATCTATCCATTGATAAGAAATTTCTATGTAATTATAAAGTTTTAGAACCTTAATAAACTTGTTTCAATACCAATTAATTATTTATATTGATTGATAACAATTGATAGAATTATCCATCAATTCAAATTAAACATATGAATAATATTACTCTCTGTTATATTATTGATAATATGATGTTATTGTCCTTTTACGTTATCTTATCATTAACTTAATGTGATAAAGTTCCATGCATGTATTAATTTTTGTCAATATTTCTCCTTAGAGCTGCAAAAGAAAAATCCTGTCTCAATACTGTACGAGTTCCTCTTAAAGATAAAGATGTAGACGCAATGAAACTGACAGATGCATAGAATTGGACCAAATATTGTTTATACATTTGATATTTCTCAAGCTTTTGTATCTGCTTTTATATTAAATTACTTAAAACTAAATAAAAATTACACTTCGCATTATTTTGCAAAATGAAATAAAAGTTTATTTATTAAGTATTAATTAAATACTTAATTATCTTAAAGCTATTGCTGTTGATCGTGGTTATTCCCCTAATATTATAGATTCAATTCATAGAAAATTAACAAAATCCACCCAATCTGAAAGAAAAAACTTTAATTCAAATTCCAATACTTTGGTTGTTTTGCCTTTTTTCCCCAAAATCAGTCAGCAAGTTGCTAAAATTTTAAAAAGGTTCGATTTCAATGTTATTTTTTCTCCTGTTAATAAAATTGCCTTTTCAAATCTTAAGCATCCCATTGATCGCTTAGATAACTGGGGTATTTTCCAAATTTCTTGCCAATGAAGAATCTCCATAGTAGATTCGAAACGGCTGTTTGCTACCTTTTCTTACTTTATTTGTGCATTTATAATCGTTGGTTTTTTATCTTTAAACATTTTTGCACAAAGGCTTTATTTGCTATTTTAAATGAAGAGATGTCGTAAAAGTGATTTAACCATGAATGTATAAAAACATTATTTGTTCAAATATGAACAAGAACGAAAATATGCACCGGCCATTTCAAAACTAATAGCATATTATTAAGAATTTTTTTTTGTATACTATGAAATAACACATCTAACAAAACAATTTAAATAACACATACCGAATAAAAATTCACTCTCAGTAATAGTTGTCTCGGCCATGTATCTGATCCATAGAATTTGTACAAAACATAATGCAGTAAAAACTAGATAAGTTTAAAAATGCAAACCCCATCCCATTATTGAAAATGCACTTCTATCAATAATCGATCATAGTAAATTGCATCTTGCAATCGAAATATTTTGTGTACCTCTGTAAATAATGTATAAATACTACGATCTGTGTAATCTATAAAACCGTGTTGTAGTGAATTCCAGTTTTTCTTTTTAATTTCATTATATTTGAAGTACTGTATCATCAATAAAATGCACCGCTGACTTTTTCCATCTATAGATAAAAATGCAACGGAAATCTTTAAGGCGCAATACACGAACTACAAAAGCTGCTTATTTTATTCTCCTGAGAAAGTTAAGTTATTGATGAATCCATTTAAATATTCGTCCAACCTACGCTACGTTTATACATCAACCGAATATTTGATGTAGAGAGTGGGTACAAGAGTAAAGTGAAATAGTAAAGTACACTTTGTAATAAAAAGGGGAAGATTTTTAAATAATGATTGTAAACAGCGAAAAATGTTGTGCTAAATTGAACCAACTTTTGGCTTTTCAGTGGCTACAACCATAAGAATATGAAAACTCGTTTCAACATTTGGAGCTTTGGTTCTACAGGAACTCCAAATATTAGAGGTGCATTTCACTACTTTATGGCTGCACCTACTACAATGTAAAAAAATAAAAAACTGTAATTTTGTTGATGTAAAGTTGCAGAACTCTGTATGTTTACTAAAATTTGTCTGTATACTGTACAAAAAAAAGATCTAAATCTACAAAACTAGTTTTTGTAAAGCTACAGAAATCTGTATATTTATAAATGAATCTACTAAATTTAGAATTATATTACTAAAATTTTATCTATAATCTGGATTGCAACTATATAAAAAGCTCTAGGCATCCTAGTTTTCTAAAACTTTCTTAGTAACCTTACAACTTTTTTTTTATTTATTTACAGAGCAAACTTGTATTTGTGGGATACATTTTTGTTGTTGCCGTTATGTAAAGAGGTCTAAGTATTCCAGTTTCCTAGAAAAAATTTACAGATTTTTTTACAGTGTGCAGCATTCGGCCAAGCACAAATTTTTAACAGTGAAAAACGAAGAAAAGTCAATATTTTCTGGGTTTAAGTAATAAGCTGAGTATAAAATAATCAGGCTAAAAAGGTCTTTTGAAATAAAAGTATACTTTGACAAAAAATTGTTAAACATTTTTCATTTTTTAAAAACTTATTGTTTTAAATCTGTTACTATCCTTGAGCTGAAGACGGAAAGAAAAGTTTTTAAAATTATGACAGTGAAATTGATTAAAAGATCTTACCCTTTAGGGGCAAACAATTGCGTTTGTATACTGATAATTTCACATCGAAAATTTAAAAAAAAAAAATCATTCAAAATAAGAAAAAAAAACGATTTTTTTTACACTTTCCCTTTAATGCTATAAACTTTATAAAATTCTTCTGATACAAATCTTAATTAAACGTAAACTTGATATATACTGTAAAAAGAAAAAAAAAATCTGCAAAGTTACTAAAAGTTTTTAGGAAACTGGGATTCCTAGAACTTTTTATGTAACGGCAACAGCAAAAATTCATGTAACAGACACAGATTTGCACTGAAAATAAAAAAATCTGTAAGTTTACAAAGAATTTTTCAGGAAACTGGGATTCAAAGAATTTTTCATGTAAATGCAACTGAGGTTACATATAAAATTTGAGTAAGATAACTGTAATTTTAGTAGACTCGTTTGTAAAGTTACAGAGTTCTGTAACTTTACAAAAATTAGTTTTGTAGATTTACATTTTTTCTTATACAGTGTACAGATAAAATCTATGTACCCATACAGCTTTCGGCAACTTTACATCTGTAGGATTACAGATTTTTTTTTACAGTGTAGTATATCCCAATCAGGGTTCTCGCTGAATTTTGAGCAACATTAACGATTTGGAAAATAAGAAATAAAAAACAGTCGCCAAATGAAAAAAATCTTAGCAAAACAGATTTGGTGTGAAATGCAGAAAAATTTACATTAATCCCCTTTTGTATCATATTTTTTTTTTCAATGCGTTCTAAAATACCATAATTTTTTGTCATTGATTAAAAAATAGAAATTCTACTGTGTTCTACGAAAACTATAAAAAAATAAGTACATTCTAAATGTGTAGATGTTTCAAACATTCTTTTAGGAGTAAATTGCTGTGAGATTTTAACTATAACTGATAGGAAAAATTGATGATTCGTCAATGATACTTTGCAGTACGGTAAATGGCAAATTCAACGCTGCATTTCAGCAAAACTTTTCTCGATTTGGCGATTTATATGAATAATTTTTGTTGTAATTTTACCAGCGCATAGATAGTGATAAACTGGCAGCAGAGAAATACTTAACGTATAATCCTTTCTTTGTCTCTGATTGTTGCTAAACTGAATCGGTTATGAGTAAAGTATCTCTATAAATAGTTATGTAAATGACACGGTGTGATTGAATATGAAAAGCGGCATCAATCATACAGTAACGTGTATAAAAATATGAACTGTAACCACACACAAAAAAGAGCAGAATTTGAGCACTAGCAATTTGGCGAGTCTGATTATTCATTTATTCGCCAAACGAAGTATTTGGTCGCGATTTAATGCAATGAAGAGCGGCAAGGAAAACCCTGATCCCATTTCCGCTCAAGGACTTGAATGTATACGATCTTACATAATCTGCACAAAAGAGCTTTTTAAAAAGGCTACCGTAATTTCGGGTAGATAAGCCGCAGCTCAAAAAATTCTATTTTGACCCAGAAATTTTCAAAAATAACAAGTAACATTTTGTATCGCGGTATATATTTATCTTTAATTGTTGAAATATTTTTCTGGATTGAAGCGAAATTGTTTCATCTGCGGCTTATTTACCCGAAATTACGGTACTCCTTTCACTAACCCAGCAAAACTAGAGCTACTTTCTTTGATTTTCTTACAACATTCGAACTCCAGCAAAATAGCTCTTTTCTGCGCATTATTTGGACAACACATTTTCTGCTAATGTGCTTAAATATGCTTGGATTTCAGACAACATTTAAATAAAATAAGCCTTCCTTTGCTTGTTTTTGAAGAATTCGTAAAACCTGTTATTTAAAACCTTTTTATTTTAAACCTATTATTATCCTTGAAATCAAGGCGGAAAATATAGTTATTAAAATAGTTTTTAAAACCTTTTTATTTTAAAGCTATTATTATCCCTGAAATGAAGACGGAAAAAATAGTTATTGAAATTATGCATTTGTCAGTTAAATTGATGAAATGATCTTATTTCTTTGATGGGCAAACAATTACGTTTGTGCAATGGTAAATTCCCACTGAAATTTTGAAAGAAAAAAAACTATTTCAAAATAAAGAAAAGCAATTTTTCGACATTTTTTTTTCAATGCTATAAACGTAAAACTTAATTAAAATTTTCTGATACAAATCTTAGTTAAACTTAGACTGGATATAATATGCCCTACAGCCCTTCAAGGGGTTGAATCAGGGCCTTGCAAAGTGGGAGGCAAAGGAGACAGTCGCCCCGAGCGCAGAAAACGAGGGAGCGCCAAATTTATGCTACCAAGGTCACTTTTTTTAGGCAGATTTCGTATGAAATACTACCTATTGCAATCGCACCAGTTTATATATCTATCTATCTATCTATCTATATCTATCTATCTATATATCTCACTTTTTTATGGACACGATAACTTCTATAATTCTTCGCCAATCTCCACCAAACTGGTACATAAAATCAAAGGGGATAAAATCTCGGCTAAGTTCGTTAATGGGCAAAATCGGACCAAGGGGGTCGGAATAGGGGGCGTTTTTGTGAAAACCGAAAAAACGCCATAACTTCTTTATTAAAGTAGATATCAAATCGGTTTAAAGTTTATATTACTTTTTAAAAATGGGCCAAAAGTTTATGCATGAGAAATTTTTGATAAATTCAGAAGTAGGCTCAAGGGGCGAAAAAAACAGGGGTTTTGAGAGAAAAAAATTCATAACTTCGTCAATTTTCAAGATATCAAGTCCAACTAAATTTTTTGTAAATGTTCTTAAAATTATCTAAAACTTTTGTACTTACAAGTTTTTAATAGGATCAACTTTTACCCATGAAAAAAATTAAAAACGAAAAGAAAAAGGGCTGTGAAAAAAGAGAAAAATCCATAACTCCGTCAATTTTTACGATATCAAATGCGATTAAATTTAATTACATCTTCTCAAAAATATCTACAACTTTTATACTGACAAGTTTTTCATAGGACCAATTCGTATAGCAAAAAGAAATTAAACAAAAATAGGAGTTGGAGAAAAAAACCTCAAATCCAAACTGCTTATATTCTGACTCATTTTTAAATTCATTTTTGATTTTAAACTCATCCAAATGGTACATCCTTTTATTTAGAAACTGTATAAAGTGACGCACTGGTCAATTTTCTGATAAAGACAGAATATATTTCAAAAAAGGCTACCAAAAAGGGTATTTTGAATAAAATTTCCCAAAGTCATCGGGACTGAAAATTTAAGTTCAAATAAGAAATTGCGTTTTATTCTGACTCGTTTTTAAATCCATTTTTGTTCTCAAACGCATCCAATTTACAGATCCTCTTATTTAGGAACTATATAACGTGTTTCGTTGGTCAGTTTTTTGATAAAGACGGAATGTATTTCAAAAAAGGCTACCAAAAAGGGTATTTTGAAGAGAATTTTCCGAAATTATCGTGATTTAAAATTTAAGGAAGTGTTCTAATAAGAAATTGCGTTTTTTCTGACTCGTTTTAATATCCATTTTTGCTCTCGAACGCACCCAATTTACAGATCCTCTTATTTAGGAACTATATAATGTGATGCATCGATCGGTTTTTTGATAAAGACAGAATATATTTTGAAAAAGGTTACCAAAAAGGGTATTTTGAACAGAATTTACCGAAGTCTCCGCAATTTGAAAATTTAAGGAAGTTTTCACATAGCAAATTGCGGTTTTTATGATTCGTTTTAAAATCCATTTTCGCTCTCAAACGCATCCAATTTACAGATCCTCTTATTTCGGAACTGTATACTGTGACGCATTGGCCAGTTTTTTGATAAAGATAGAATATATTTTTTTAAATGCTGTCAAAGTGAGTATTTCGCACAAAATTTTCCGAAGCAATCATGATCAAAGAATTAAGGATTTATTCAAACAACAAATCGGTTATTTTATGACTCATTTTTAAATTCAATTTTTTTCTCAAATGCCTTCAACTGACAGTTTTTTGTTATTTAGGAGCTGTATAATGTACTGTTTTGGTCGATTTTTTTAATAAATTCAGAATCTATTTCAAAATATGTTGTCAAAACTGGCATTTGAGCTGAATTTTTCTTAAGATGATTCTGATAAAACCAGTTTTTGCAGAAAAATGAAATTAAAAATTTTTCATAAACGGTCAAATCAAGTTATTAAACTGGGTTTATCTCTAATCATATATTTTTTTCGTTGAAATGAACACTCTTCGAAATCTACCTCCGCCTATAGGCCCAGCCGACAGGGATTTTTTTTTCTTTTTTTTTTTTTGGTAGAAAAGTATGTGTATAGACATATTGGGATTTTTCTTGTGAAAAACACATATATTCTTAAAGCAGCATGTTGTTTTTTTCTTGGAATCCAAAAGAGTTATACATTTAAGAAGTTAGATACATTTTTTCCACATGTGCTTTCCAGATCCCCTTTAAGATCCCACAATAAGTACAATGTTCTTTTATATTATTTAGCTTTTAAAATTATACCTTTTAAAGTTCCAAAATAAACGCCAAACATATATTCAATAGAATTAGTTTGTGTTTTTACATTTTTCAATTTTGTGACAACTCTCACAATGGGGGGAGTTCCAAATTAAGACTTTGTCCCCTTCGCAATTTTCTCTTCGCACGGCGCTGGGTTGAATATATACAAACTTACATAAAACGCACAAAGGAGCTTTTTAAAAAGATTACTGATTTCACTAACCCAATAAAACTACAACTATCTTATTTCCTTTTTTTCCAACATTCTAACTCCAGAAAAATAATTATTTTCTTTCCATTATTTGGACCACACATTTTCTCCTAATATGCTATCTCCTAAATTTGCTTGGATTTCAAACAACATTGAAATAAACAGAACCCCGTTAATCCGGATCGGGTTTTTCGCTTTTTTTTTCAAGTTTGAGAAGCGATTGGCTAATTTCTTTAACATTAACTTGTTGCAGCGTCGTATTCTGAATAATAAAACAAAACTTTTTCGCCAATCGCTTCTCAAAGTTGAAAGAAAAATGAAAAAACCGATCCGGATTGTCGGGGTTCTACTATAAGTCTTATTTCGCTTGTTTTTGAAGAATTCGTAAAGCTTATTATTTTTAAACTTATTATTTTAAATCTGTTATTATCCTTGAGCTCAAGGTGAAAAGAAAAGTTACTGAAATTATGCAACTGACAGTGAAATTCATGAAACGATCTTAACCTTTTGAGGGGCAAAGAATTGCGTTTGTGTAGTGCTAAATTTCCACCAAAAATTTGAAAAAAATCTCTTTTAAAATATGGAAAAGTAATTCTTCAGCATTTTCCCTTTAATGCTATAACCGTAAAACTTAATAAAATTTTTTTGATACAAATCTTAGTTAAACTTAGAATGAATATAATATATTCCACCTCCCCTCAAGGGTTTGAATACATATAAACTAATAAAACTGCACAATAGAGCTTTTTAACTATTTCGGCACAGAATTGTTTTTTAATTTTATAGAAAAATCTTACTTTTATTTTAACATTAGTGACACTAACTATCTAAATAAGTAGTGTTTAAGTTGTGTATGTGTAGCGTTTAACGAATATTTCGTTGTCTCAAAGATAACGAAATTTGTTATTTTGCGTATTATTCAATTCATATTCATATGACAATAGGCTAAGGAAGAATTTTCGGAGATGTTTAGAAAATATTTTATTATAATAAGATTTAACTTATATTTTAATTTTCTAATACTTTTTGCTTTTTATTACACATGATTCTTTCAGGAAAATAACTTTTATTTTAAATTTAAAGAGTGTAATACATGTTTAAATTAATGAATCGCAAGCGGCGTAAGGGGAATTAAAAAAATAATTATTCTAATTATTACAATTGAACCTCGTTAACATGAACCTCAAGGGAAATCAAAATTTTATTCATGTTAACAATAATTCATGTTATCAGTATCATATCTTTGTATTCGTCGTTATAAAGGACAGTGAAAACAATTCATGTTAAAAATAATACACGTTAAGCTTGTTCATGTTGACGAGGTTTGACTGTATTACTAAATGCCTAAACATAAATAAAGTCATATAGAAAATGCATAGACATACATTAATATCACTGCATGCAAATAGTAGCAAATATATTTCTCAAAACAAAATAATACTCTTTTAAAAGTCATCTGCTATTAATAGTATACACGACCCGAAAAGGTTAGAAAGACTACTTACTCCTTTCACTAACTTAATAAAACTAGAGCTATTTTATTTCCTTTTCTTACAGCATTCGAATTCCAGAAAAAAAATCGTTTCTGTACATTACATAACGTACGGCACAAACGAAAATTTTTGCGGCACAAACCAGCACAAACGTAGCACAAACGAATGCAGTAAGAAATATTTGATTCCGTTGATGGGGCGGGGCTGACGTTTCACTGGCCCCGCACCATTATACTCGCTATAGCGAGAGTACGGAAGTGGCACAAACGAAACTTTTTGCGGCACAAACCAGCACAAACGTAGCACAAACGAATGGTGTAGTTGAAATTTTAAAATCATTATGGGGCGGGGCCAGTGAAATGTACGTCATTACATAGACAACACATTTTCTCCTAATGTGCTTAAATCTGCTTGCCTTCCAGACAACATTGAAATAAAATAATCCTTACTTCGTTTGCTTTTGAAGAATTCTTTAAGCCTGAAATAAATAGAACAATTTGAAACCTATTCAATTCAAATTCTCCATTTCAAAAATATTTAAATTTCTGTTTCTGTCAAATATTTGAAAACATTACAAAAATGCTTTAGTTTAATCATTTTATTGAGATTGTCGATTTTAACAAACAGGACGTTCATAAAATTTTATCTGAATTTTCTTACTTCATAACTATTGATTTACGAATACGGAGAAAGATATTATTACGCATTCATAAAGTACGACTCAAAAAATATTTATTTTAATTGCACAAACCAAGTTACAACTGTGTAATGTTGCAACTCGAGTCATTATTAAAATAATAATTAATAATAATATTTTATGAACTTTATCAAAAGTTTGGATGAAATAATAGCAAAACGTTATGTAGATAAATATTAGATAATTGGAAATAAAAAAGTTTTTAATAAATTTGATACAAATGAATTATCAATGTTGTTCGATTACACTAGTTATTTGATTAGAGGAACTTGAGATACTTGACCCAAGGCCTTTTTTTCAGAATTAGGGAACTTTTGTAAGTTGGAATTGGCATCATTTCCTTTCTTTCAGTTATCTGACTACATATTGAATAGCGTAATTTTTTTTTCCAAGCACCTTCCTCGTTCCAAGCCCAAGCTCGCACTCTGATTGGTTGTTGCTCTCGGCACTGTTTTCATGTAACTTGGCGATAATCATACTTGGCGTAGCGATATATGCTTCCGTCGAGGAGTTTGATTTCCTTCCGAACCGAGTACAAAGTAACTTTTCTCTTGCAGCAATGGATTGGATGGAACGTGTCTTACTGAAAGCTGTACTCTTTAAAAGTTTTTACGCACAACTTTTTACTTTGTACTCGGTTCGGAAGGAAATCAAACTCGACGGAAGCATCTATCGCTACGCCAAGTATGATTATCGCCAAGTTTTGTGAAAACAGTGCCGAAAGCAACAACCAATCAGAGTGCGAGCTTGGGCTTGGAACGACGAAGGTTCTTGGGGAAAAAATTTTTGCTATTGAATATAACAACGGAATCATTGCGTAAGTTTTGAAACAATCAGACAAAATATATTTTCTTGCTCCAAAAGTAATTTTTGTGCTATAAATATTGGTGTTATATATATATTGTTGTTTAAAGATAAGACATTTTTTAATTGGTCATGTGTTTTGTGCATGTCTTTAACTGCACTGTTAAAAGTTTGAAACTTTTGCTGCATCGTCACTCCGCCGCTTTTATAGAATATCTCTATTTTAACCAATGAGAATGCTCCATAATACAGTGAAGTAATCATTTTTATAAAAGCGGTAGAGTGACGATGCAGCAAAAGTTTCAAATTTTTAACAGTGTACAATAACATCTCTAAGAATATCAATGTCCTTATTAGCTAATAGCTGCATTTTAAGGTATATAGTAAGTATTCAACTAGGGATACTTGATCAAGATTAGGATTAATGCTATTCAAATGCAATTATCATGTTTTATTTATGAATTAAAAATACAGTAAAACCTCCAAAGTTGACCACCTCTTTACGTTGGCCACCTCTCTATGTTGACCGATATTTATTAGTTTGAATGGTCGCAATGCATTTTCAATGGAGATTTACCTCTCTATGTTGACCACTTTTTAGTGGATTCTATTCTCTATAACTTGACCACTGATGTTTTCTTGAATTTGCTTTTTCCTCCGTTTTTTCTTCATCCAGTTTTCAGGAATTTCTTTATCAGTCATTCGGCTTATCTGAGCAGCATTGTACTCCCTTGTGGTGCTCCATTCATTGTTCATTTCCAGTACGATACAATATGAGAAATAATCCAGAACTCTTGGAATCTGTCAAAAAATGCCAGGAAAGTGGGGGATATACGTACGCAGAATTGGAAAACAACGTGTATCGCTCACATGTGAAATGCATTCCGATCTTTTTTTCTGCATATCGGGACCGGACGTTTATTTGAAAATTTTCATTAAAAATGTCACAAAGAAAAGCTCTAAAAGAACTTAAATTAAATGAAAAAGTGGATTTACTTAATTTTCTGAAAAGCAGCAGCCAAAGGAAAACAGCAAAAAAATTTGGTGTGAGCAAGACAACTGTGAGCAATATTTTAAAATGCAAGGCAGAATATCTGGAAAGATATTCTTCCGAAAACGGGGAACTCCAAAGATAACGCAGAAAAAACGCAGACCTTCCTGTTGTTTTGGAGAGCAGATAGATCCGCTTGAATGACCAGTGCTTTGTTCGAAGATTGGATTAGAGGAATTGACGCAGAAATGAAAAAAAAGAAGCGATCTATTCTGCTTTTCGTAGGCAACTGCCACTACCACCCGAAAGTGAATAATCTCACAAATGTTATAATTTTTGCCCCCAAACACAACTTTTAGATCAAGGCATTATTCAGTATTTCAAAGTGCACTACAGAGTTCAATTTCTGGAATGGGAGATTATGAAAGCTCAAACCTGTGGTCCTTCTGCATTGGCATCATCAGTAAATGCTTTGAATACTGTTCATTGATTGATTCTGCTTGGAATAAAGTTATGCAAACCACGATTGAGAACTGTTTTAAGAAAGCTGGATTTGTTACAGCTATAACTTCGGTGCAAGAGGATGAGCTTCCTTTATCGCTCTTGCCGTTTTTGATGGAGTTGATTTTGAAGATTATGTTACTATGGGTGATGAGTTCGCAACATCTGTTGGACCAGACCCAGAGACCGTCTTTAATGAGATACTCTTCGAAACTAAGAACAGCGATGATTCTAAGGTTCAAGAAATAGACGGTGAAGAAGATGATGATCCTGACGACGAAACTGAAAAGTACCCAAGTCTGAACGAAGAGGATATAAAGCGCATGATGGAACAACTTAAAGATTTTGCCGCAGAAAATTGCCCAAGCATGCTTAATGGACTTGTAAAATGTGATAGTGCTTTTTGTAGTTACTTTTTGAACAAAAAGAGGACTCAAACAAAAATTAAGTTATTCTATCAAAAATTGTAAAAATGTGCTGCACTTTCAGAAAAAAAAAAAGAGTAAGTGCTATTTTTTCTAGATTTTCCCTTAAAAATATTTAAAAAATTTTACTAATTTTTTTTTTATATTGTACTAAATATTTTGTAAAAATTCCCTAAATTGACCACCTCCGTACATTGACTACTTAGTTACAGTCCCTTGGGTGGTCAACTTAAGGAGGTTCTACTGTATCATAATATTAAATATTATACACCATATAATATTAAATATTATATCATACGAATATAAATATTATAAGTAAATGACTGAGTTCTTGTCAAATGTTGCGAGAACTGAATATAAGAATGTTTGTCGAAAAGGATCTTGAAATTAATTCTGTCTTACTATTCAGTCAGCAAGAAGAATGGATGATACGTGATTTAAATGGCTTGAAATGTATGATGTGTCATAAGTTGATTCCGGCCAAATCGAAGCTATTCTTCATCCACTCGAGTTTTCAATACAAATTATAGAATTACAAATTTTGCTCACAAATTTCACTTTACATTTGGAATTCAATAAATTGTTATTTTCTTATTCTGGAACTTCTTAAGAGGGAAAAGTTTCATATCCTGATCTTTTTTTTGGGGGGGGGGGACATTAAATGAATGGATGTGGTTGTAATCTCCAGCTTTTGGTGTTGCGTTTTAGATGCGTTCGTAATTATGTAAATACGTAGCACCTATAGTTGTCGTTCAGTCCGTCCGTCCATCCGTCCGCATATAATAACGCAAAAACTACCCAACTGAGTCGTTTGAAATTTAAAATATATAATTATTACATAATTTTGTCGAGTCATATCAAATTTTATCAAAATCGGATGCATAGATAAATTACAGGGACAATTAAAATTATTTCATTGCATTACGGTCAATGGGGAAAAAAAGTTTCAAATGCATTTTAATGGTGTTACACTCATTCGAACATAATAAAATTGATATGCATCTATAAAATACATATTATAATACACATTTTGCATAATCTGTGGTGCAAAGAACATTTGTTGTTGATTTACAATGCCACACAAAAATATTACATTACATAATGGTATAAGGAGAGCAGTGTTTGGTGCGCATTTTAATTGTAATTAACTATTTATAATTTTATGAAATTGATTTATGAGAGTAACATTTTTAAAACTTCGTTATCATACGAACGCACCTCATATGCTACGCTTCACGTATACTTTCCAACTTGCTTATTACTGGAAAGGATTTTATTAGTTTGTTTTTTGTAAATTTTTTGAATTTAGCATATTTCTTCGGAAAAATTTATAGATTTTGTTTTAATTTGACATAAATAATAAATATATCAAATTATAAAAATATATACATAATACACAAAGTATATATAAAGTACATAATATATATATATATATGTGTGTGTGTGTGTGTGTGTGTGTGTAAATACTTTTTATATGTATAGAAAGATACAGGGTATCCAGCAAATAACACCCTGTTTTCAAAATTAAATTTTTCAAAAACAAAGATCGATAGTAATATGCGGTAAACGGTTTTTTCATTAGGTAAACTGTAAAAATTTTATACAGAAATTTCAAACAGTGAATATTTTGAAAAAATTGCGTTCTGATTGCATAGAATGCATTGATTTTACATTTTTCTTGTTTAAGATTGCCTGCAGAGAAATAAGTTTTCAGCTTACAGTTCAATATTTTAAAGGTTTTTCGAAGTAAATTTTTAGAATTTCGAAATTTCAAAAATTTAATTTTAAAAAACTATGAAATATGGCACTTTAGCCGAAAAACACATTCTCTGGCCGCAATCTAAAGCAAGAAAAATGTCAAATCAAAGCATTCTTTGCAATCAGAACACAATCTTTTCAAAATATTTACCGTTCGAAACTTTTGCATACGATTTTTACAGCTTACCTGATAAACAAACCGTTTACTGCCTAATTCTATTGATCTTTGTTTTTGAGAAATTTAATTTTGAAATTAGGGTGTTATTTGCTGGACACCCTGTACCTGTATCTCAAACTTATATTCATAAAATATTTATATAAACATTGCATATATTTTTTTTACATGTGACCAAAATAACATTTATTAAATAAATATAATATTTGTAAATTATTGAAAAATCATGTTTTTCTGCCATCTTGAGAAACGTGATAAGCTAATAAAATTGCTTTTTTTGTCATTTTCGATTTTTTAGCTAAACGTGCCAACCAGAACATGGTAATGGAACTTTTCCCTGGTTAGGCATAGAATGAACTTTCAGACTGCTAATATTTTGAAATTTCTACAACAAAAATTTAAATTGGGCATACTCATGTTTTGCTTATGCAATAAAAATTTAAAGTATTAATTTTGTTTGACAAAAATAAAATAAGTTAACCTTAATGTTAATTTTGTTCTTATGTTAAGTGCTTTGTTTATTATTTTAAACCATACTCACAAACTTATGACCTGGGTCAAGTATCCCTATATATTTCAATAGTTCACAAAATTAAAACTTTTGAATATTCATATTTTACATCTTTCATAATTAATACTTCGGTATAATAATAATAAATATTGTTTAATACTTCATTAAGTATTTATAGGATGCATTTACATGCCCATAAGTAATGTAAAAAAAATAATAATTCAAAACTAACAAATGGGTCAAGTATCCCTAGTTTCCCCTAATAACATTTTTAGTTGTAACTTCATCGTATGAAATTTTGTTCGTGTAATTAAAAAACCTTTTTGAGTTGTATTTACGAAAACCTAATAATATTTTCCATCATGCTCTTAAATCAAATGTTGTGCAGTAAAGAAATTTCAAAAGTCCGTAATGTGTTATAAATATTTTTGATTTGGCAGTCGTCTTTATCATTTTAGCAGTTTATTTCTATACACTATTAATATTTCCTTAAACTTGGGTACTACTGTATTTTTGGGTACTACTTCATTATCTCGTTGACCAATTTCACCAAATTATACAAATTTATATTATTTTTATTTTAAATTACGAAAAGATAGTTAAATTAGTAAAACATTAATAAATATACATTTATATAAAATTCACTTAATAAGTTAACAAACACATGTAATCTGTTTTATGTTAAATGGCTGTGACATTTATGATTATCCATTATTGGCATTTAATCTTATATTTTAGGGGGGGGGGGGGGGTTGGTCGACTGGACAACCAAATAGTACCAATTTTTATATATCTATGCTTTATCATTACTCAGATTTTTCAGATGAATAATGTAGAGTAATGATCTTTTAAAGAAAACCTTGCTACCGTTTTTTCTAGTCCTATCTACACAGTTAATACGAAACATTTTACATCTATAACACGACATACAATCTCTTCTTATGACTAATTATTACACGAAACTTAAAAAGAAAATAATGGATCTTACAACTATTGAAGAGTTTTCTTAAATTGTAACTTAAAAAGTAATTACAAATAGCTCAACTAAGATTAAATAGTGCATAAACATAAAAAGTAAATGATTTCTAAAACAAGTGTGGAACAACATTCTCAAACAGAACAGTGTCATAACAAAAAATAAACAAAATTTTCCAAACATTGTTCAAAAGAGAAATGTAAATTTATAAATTATTCATTATTTAGCATTTTATTAAGAGGTTTTAAAATTAAATATTTAATCTGTTACTCAAAGGAACTATTTCTGAAATTATAAAGTGAATAGTGAAATTTATTTAAATTATATAAATTAACAAAACAATTCAAAAATTTTTTTGAAAAACAATCTTGTTTAATTTACATAATACATCCGATTTTATTGTTATTAATATTTGTTTATTAATTTTTTAAGCATTATATAATTTTAAATAAATAGTTTTTTTCAGTAATGCATGTTTAGACAACACAGTTTCTCTTAGTATGATTAAATTTACTTAGCTTTAAGGCAACATTGAAATAAAATAACAGTTGCCTCATCTCTTTTGAAATTACGCATAAAGCTTTAAGTAAATTAGAAACGCTTGAGTTTTAAATGCTTCAAATTCATTATTTGTAAAATAATTTTATTTGTGAGGAAATTTCTAGAACGTAGTTAGATTTAATCAATTTTTCGATACAATCAGTTAATTTTGTTAGTTTTCTTTAATCAGTTAGATAACATCTTCAGAATAATGCATTTTAGATAATAAATAAGTTTAAACTTTTGTTATAATAACTGTAGTTTTAATAGTAAACCGTAATTTTTATATTTTCAGTAAATTATCTAAAACTTACCAAATGCATTCTTTAAAACAAGGACAGCAAAAAGTATTCCGTTACATTAAGACCAATGGAATAAAATAGTTTCAATTGATTTTTATTTATGTTACACCCATCGAAGCTAAAGATGAGTTCAGGCTCAATTTGCAGGGCCTGGGCCCGGGCCCACCCGAGCCCTACGATTTTAGGACCGAGCTCGAAAGATCTTTGTCAACAGAGCCCGATCCCGCCCGATCCCGATATCAAAAATATACAAAACAAAATTGTATGATAATCAAAAATTGTTTCAAAAATAATGTCTCATTTTAAAAAACTTGTCACATACATATATTTGTTAAATGAAATTTTAAATTCTATCTTATCAAAATCCTTATCCTTCTATAGTAAAAAAAAACTAGCCTTAAAAGGAATGACTCCTGGAATGATGCTGATGTGTAAGATTTCCGGAAATAACGCATCCGGGTCGACCACTCCTTCCATGAGTCGAATAGACCAATCAAGAAAGGGCTCCGTCTATGCATCGCGAAGCGATTCCAACCGGGTTTGCAATCGTGTGACACATCATTTGAAAGGTCTGCAACTGCTTATTCATATTATGGATGTCTCGTGTGTCATCCCACACTGCCATCCCCAGGGAGCACATTTTTAATTTCTTTACAACACCAGTCATGTGACACATCATTTGAGAGGTCTGCAACTGCTTATTCATATTATGGATGTCTTGTGCGTCACCCCCTCCGCTCTGCCCACCAGGGGGCACATTTTTAAATTTTTTGCAGCACCATTCGTGTGGCAACTGCTTATTCATATTATGGATATCTTGTGTGTCACCCCTCACTCTTCCCCCCCCAGGGAAGCACATTTTTAATTTCTTTACAACACCAGTCGTGTGACACATCATTTGAAAGGTCTGAAATTGCTTATTCATATTATGGATGTCTTGTGTGTCACCCCCTCCGCTCTGCCCCCCCTAGGGGGGCGTATTTTTAATTTCTTTACAACACCAGTCTTGTGACACATCATTTGAAAGGTCTGCAACTGCTTATTCATATTATGGATGTCCTGTGTGTCACCCCCACTCTGCCCCCCAGGGGGGGGGGGCAAATTTCTAATTACTTTACAACACCAGTCATGTGACACATCATTTGAGAGGTCTGCAACAGCTTATTCATATTATGGATGTCTTGTGTGTCACCCCCTCCGCTCTGCCCCCCCAGGATGGGGGTGTATTTTTAATTTCTTTACAACACCAGTCGTGTGACACATCATTTGAAAGGTCTGCAACTGCTTATTCATATTATGGATGTCTTGTGTGTCATCCCCCACTCTGCCTCCCAGGGGGGCACATTTTTAATTTCTTTACAACACCAGTCGTGTGCCACATCATTTGAAAGGTCTGCAACTGCTTATTCATACCATGGGGTATTGGCGAGCGCAGCAAGCAGGGGTAGCCTACAACTTGGAATCATGAAGCGATTAAGCGGGGGGTTGGCGAGCGTAGCGAGCAGGGGGGCGGAGCCCCTCTAGTCAAATAAAAATGTACTTGATACTTAAAATTTTTCTTAAATTTCCCCCTTATTTAACAAGTAAATTTTATGGACACGTTTGTATTTAATGAATAAATGCATGAAAATTTCAGAGACTATTATTTGTAATCTGATGAATCGAGCAACGTTTTTTCAATTTTCTGTAAAAAAAATGTTCATTTTTAATTATAATCGATTTCTTTCTCATAACAATTTTCCGTGATTGACAGTTATTTGCAAATGAATGCAATTTGAAAAAAATGACGATGCTTATAAAATCATCGTCATTTTTTTTTTCAATTTACGAAGAAACACTGATCAATTGCTTTTTATCGGAATAACTTTGTAATTATACTTACTTAAGGATGAATTTGGCTTCGAAAATCTACAGCGTCCTCAGTATGAGCAGTGTTCATGTTGAGATATAGATAGAATCACTAAATTTATGTTCATAGGTAAAACGACTATGACTCTAGCATAATAGAAGATTAAACAATTTACAATCCTCCAGCTAATTCTCGTCTACTAATGCCAGAAAAATATTCTCTTAGCGTTATGTAACAAAATAATACATAAATAAATGAATGAATAAAGGATCCTATTAAAAATATCTTCTGCTAACGAAAAGCCAACTAAAAACGAATTCATTGCTGTGTTTATTTTGATTGGCGCTATGCCCTAGATAGCCGCCGGAATTCCAACACAAATGTTCATTTGAAACAGCAATGAAATACTAAAATAAATAAACACTATTTCAGTTCCCTATCATTTTGATCAAAATAGCACTAAAATGTTTCGAAAAAGAAAAGGTACGCCATTTTAAATGGAAAGAAGTTTTTCAATCTTTTCTACACATGAATAAATAAAATTTTCGGGTTTCAGAAACCGTCTCATCTATAGATGAAGCATTATGAAATTATACACATTTATGAATGGCACAAAAACATATATATTGTAGACTATGCCCACAAAGAATATTTACTATTTAATTACAGGGTACCACAAAAGAATTCCGTTACATAATGGTAGAGGGAGGGACATTCTTTGCAGCATATTTCAATTATGTTAAACAATTTCACACATAATAAAATGGATATACACTATATTGCCATGATTATGGGACACTTGCGATTTTAGACATTTTACTAAATATCTAGAAAAATACATGAGGAATCATCTCGAAACTCTTAGTGTATAAATATAATAGTATACGTCATACATCTCCGTAAAGATTTTTTACCGAAACGCCACAGGGGACCGTCAACAAATTAAAAATAATGAATATCTTTTGAATAACCCTGTCAAAACTAATGTAGCAAAAGCGCTCAAACTCTAGGTTATGATTGAATGCCTTATTGTAATACACTGTGTTCATGTTTATGCAAATAGCATGCACAGTCGCAGAGTAATTAAGGTTTTAATAGAAATGGTCCCAAATTTTTCCAAGTTTTTCCATTATTATTTTCAGAGTTCTTAATATAAAATAATATTTTTTTTCAGAAAATATGACAAACAATATTGCACACAGTACCCTGTAATCAGAATTAAAAAAAAAAATAAATATTGTATGAAAAATGAGTAGGTTTACTATATAATTTTTTACTGCGCATGCGTCAAAGATATCAAAATTTCATTTGCATATTATGTTAGCTAAATCTATAGAGCAACTTTTGTAAAAGTCTCAAAATCATAGCTTGAAAATTCTGAAAGTAATCGTCTATAGAAAAAGGACAAAATCCGTTGTTTCCAAAATGAAGCAAAAAAATGAGGGATTTTATCCAAATGCAATAGTACATCCCATATTGTGTATTCTATATTGATACTAATCAATGAATATATGGATACAACCCCTCTTGCTTTTGCTTCATTTTGAGAATAACGGATTTTCGACTTATTCAATTGACGATTATTGTCAGAATTTTCAAGTTATGATTTTGTGACTTTCACAAAAGTTGCTCTATACATTTAGCTAACATAATATGCAAATGAAATTTTGATATCGTTGACGCATGCGCAGTAAAAAATTATTTAGTAAACCAACTAATTTTTTATACAATTTTCATTATTTTTTAATTCTGATTACAGAGTACTGTGTGCAATGTTGTTTGTCATATTTTCTGAAAAAAATAATATTTTATATTAAGAACTCTGAAAATTATAAGGAAAAAACTTGGAAAAATTTGGGATCATTTTTATAAAAACCTTAATTACTCTGCGAGTATGCATGCTATTTGCATAAACATGAACACAGTGTATTACAATAAGGTATTCAATCACAATCTAGAGTTTGAGCGCTTTTGCTACATTAGTTTTGACAGGGTTATTCAAAAGATATTCATTCTTTTTTAATTAGTTGACGGTCCCCTTTGGAGTTTCGGGAAAAAATCTTCACGGAGATGTATGACTTATACTATTATATTTATACACTAAGAGTTTCGAGATGATTCCTCATGTATTTTTCTAGATATTTAATAAAATGTCTAAAATCGCAAGTGTCCCATAATCAATGGCAATATAGTGTATATAGATTAGGTTTACAATAAGTTACTTCCTGTGTAATAGAAAATGCGCAACCACATTGTTGAATTAGATATATTTTTCTTACAATATATATATACAAGAGCAGATGCTCGTTCTAGGACAGTGGATAAAAATTGTGTTTTTCTCATAAATCTGAAAAAACTGATAAGAATAATTGACAATATGAAAGCGTTTAGATGAACAAAGTTTGAACAGTTAATATTTTAATAAACACATTACTAGCATTTACAATACTTTTGGCTAAACCAAACTTTGCCGCTAATATGCCATAACAAAATTAAAATTTCCTAGTGAAACAAAATTTTAACAATTATGCAATAGAACTGCGTAATTGAAAAGGTCTGCTGCAACTATTGAAATGATACTAAAATTTAATAATTATTAAAATTGTGCTTTTTTATTTTACACCGCCCCCAATCGAAAAAAAAAGAAATATTCTCATTTTTCCTTTTTTTGGTGAATTTCTGCTTTCTGTCAAATTTCGGATGCACACAGACGACATACTGGTTTCGGTGCGAGCGTTAATTCCAATGACAGTTTTTGGAGGGAAAAACCGGTTTGGTGCACTATGCGGGTTTTATTATATAGAGATAGATAAATGGCTTCTTTATATTAAAAAAATAATCACATTATGGGAATAGAACATGGGAAAAAATGCTTGTGTATATGAAACAATAATTCGGTTGCCAGGAAATATGTTGCCAAATTTCTCTTCCGCCAAGCACCTATTCGACAAATATCTGTTCTGAAAAAGTATTTTTTTCTACATATACTTATTGTATTTTAAATAAGATGAAAGAAAGACTTGTAATTTAAACGTATCTGATATATGCATTTTAAATTTATGTATTTTAAAATAAGTCGGTGATATCTTTATAATTTAAATATCAGTGGAAACCTATTTGGCGATTGAACCATCTGCGCCCAGTTAACATAAAAGTAGCAAAATAGTCGGTCTGGCTTATAAAAATGAAGTGTCAAACCCTTGATGACAGCCCCATGACTCAGGCTTTTATTATATAGGTACAATTCACCGAAGACATTTTTCTTATATTGTTTATAAATAATTTTCCATGTGTTGAACAATAAAGTTAGATAATAAAAAGAAAACTCTTACCTGTAATCAGTTAGCACGATCCGACTGCCAGATCCAAATCGCCATTAGCACTTAAAAATCCACGCTGTTCCAATAGTTGCATACGTTCATAAAACATACGTTAGTGCAAAATAAGAAAAAATTAATATTTCTGATTATATGGATTTATGCTGTGGAAAGCACCTCCGCTGGAATTAAGCACTCTTCTTTCATATGAAGATTATTTAATGTTGTCTTGAATAACATAGAATACACAAAAAAGATCCGGGAGAGAAAAAGCTCCTGTCGTCCTGCAGATACATTTTATTATATAACAGAAGAATAGAATTGGAACACAAGAATAAGAAGAATTAGAGGAATAGTTGAAAACGCCACGCAACTTTGGAAACGTGCGCGAAAGATTACATCTGCACTGTAAGTGTAACTAGTTGGATGTGCTAATCCCAAAACATTTTTCTATCTCACACATACATTTTGATATTTCAGTAATTGGTTATATGTGTTAATACTTTAATATTATTAATTCAATACTGTACCAAATTTGATTTTCATCTAAAATTTCTGCTTCAGTTAATTAATCGAAGTAAAAACAAATTAATGAGGATAATGATATTTACTACAATCAATAGTTTACTATTATTATGTTATCATAAGCTGTTTGTAAATAGCCAGATTAGAAGGACGTGGAATTCCGTCTCTACATGAGCCGGGATGATGTCAGATGTTTTTCAAATTCAGAAGAGGATCTGCTTGCCATACCCCAAAATAATCATACACAAAAAAATAGTTCAATTCTATGCATAACTTAGCACACTTTTTAAGAGTGCAATAATGAAAATGAAACAGACATCGCGATTTCAGCTCCCCTTTCGGCGGATATATGTATATTTTTTAATTTAGGGAGGTCCTACTAGCCATACTCAAACACTTACACAAAAAATCTGGTACAATTCTATGCATATCTTCATTCAATTTTCGCTGGTTTTCGCATTGATAATGGCACAAAAATTGGTATTGCAGCTTCCCTTTAGGCAGATTTTTTTTTTTAATTCAGGGACAACCAACTAGCCATAGTCAAACACTTACACGAAAAAATCGATTCAACTCTATGCATAACTTCATACACTTTTTGATTATACAATATTGAAAATGACACATAAATAGCTATCACAGCGCCCCTTATTAGCAGAATATTTCAAAATTGAAGAAGGACCTGCTTGCCACAGCCAATAACATACACATTTTTTTTTTAAATTCTATACATATCTTCATACATTTTTTGATGGACAAAGGTGACTTACAGATACACATATCGACACAAACATACCAGGGTGACGAGTGGTCAGGAAAAACCGGGAAAAACACAGTCAAGAAAAGAGAAACTACCAGTTTTTTCTTACAGAAAATACTTCAAATAATATAAAGAGATTATTTAAACTGAATTTATCTTTAACAAAATACTGGTATTTATCATCTATATTGACTCTGATTTTATCTAACCACTCGTCACCCTGCATACACGGACAGACAGACATTTTGGAAAATATGTTTTTTGGAATTGCTGATTCCTAAAACTTGTAAATCCGTGGAAAACCGGAAGTTGAAAAAAATTTCGATTACAATGCTTTCTTCTATTGAAGATGAAAGTAAAAATGAATGCTAATCACAAGAATTAATAGAATCTTCTTTTACATGTATATCGGCGAAGCTTCGAAAATGAAAGTCTATCAGAGTTACTAAAGAAAAGAGTTTTAAAAAGTTCTTTCATGGTTTACACTATTCAATAATTTTAACTTATAAACTTTATCACATTATTCTGAATGTGTTGGAAGGTATTTCATAATCCATACTTGACGCATGATTTTTCTTCTTTGCTGTTTTTACTCAGATTGCTTAATAAGATTCTCAGTAAATTACAGAATTTAAAAAAAAGTTATTTAACACTCTGCTTTTATTATTTATTAATTAATTTATATATTAAATATGTAACTAAATGTTTAATTTTGTGTAATAGCCCTTAAAGAGTATATATAATAATAGTTTGAAGTTTAATTTTATTTAGATGCTACTAGAGATATTTTCCTAGTAAATCTTTCGTTTCTTATTTTTATCAAATATATTTTTTATCAAGTATATTATGTTTACAGAAACTAACTCTTGCTTCTTGGTCATCAAACTTGGTAAAATGTGAGGAATAAGAAAATAAAATCTAAATATTTCTTTCATATTGAATATCAAACTGCTAAAGTAGAATACAATACGTGATATAAATAATAAAACTTAAGTATTAAAAGGCACAAGATAAATTTTTCTCGTGCATAACTTTCATATATGTGTGTCTGGCATGTTAATATTACACGACTATTCCATTAATACATAGAAAATATTTTTTTTTTTTGACTAGACGTAATATTTGCCTCAGCTTTCTTTTTCCGTATACTAGTAATAAATAATTAGGCTACTCTACACATCTAGTACATGCAACGGGTTGTTCTCAAGGCTAAAACTGTTTATTTTTCCGCGTTCTACCTTTTTGTTTAGAATCAGTTGGAAAAATAAGTGTCATATTCATACTGCATTTTCAAAAATTATTAAAAAAACTTTCGTAGTTTGCATTATTTTCACGAAACATATTTTGTTTGTCTTAAATTGAAATATATAATACCCGTCTATTCTCATTTAAGAATATTTAGAAAAATGACAACAAAACTATTCTATGAATTCCAAATTTTAAAATACATCATAATTTTAATAAAGTTTCCATCAATTCTTCAAATTATTACACAAAATATTTATTAAGATCCGAAATACTAAAAATTGCATATTTGTATTTATGTTCTCATATGTTACCTGGACGTTAAAATTTGAATCATTTTCGAATTATTTAGTAAATATCTTAAAATTTAAACTGATACAAACTTTTTTTTTACATTCTCTTTCACATATTTCTAAAATCCTTTAAAGTATCTGTCCTTATTTCGGACAAACATAAAAAAAAAGTTGATTTTGATTTCTATGTCAAATAAATGAAGAATTACATTATTTCAGTTAATATTATTTTTAAATATCAGAGCTTCATCCGCTATGCTGCTTTATTTTTCATAAACTTACCTGAAGTAAAAATTACTTTGGGTTAGAAATCCCACGGCCTTCGATAGTGTACACTCATGCGGTAATAGCCCGCTTTAGTCTGCAAGTAAACGAAAATTGAATTATTGTGAATTTTTATTGTTAACAAGAAAAATCCAAATTTTCTAGACCGATGTTCAAGTTGTTATAGAAGCCAATTTGGAATTCTTGAAACTTGAATCTAATAATAGCACTAGAAAATTAGCTGAAAAGTTCTTTCTGTTTCATCAAAAATGTTTATATATATATATATATATATATATATATATATATATATATATATATATGTACATATATATATGTATACACTGGTGTGCAAAATTTAAAGAAGAGTCCCAAAATGCCAATTTTCAAGGGATTTTCAAGCGATAATTTTCACGCGAATATTCAAAAGAAAGTAATATAATTCGATTAATTATTATCCCTGCATAACAGCTAGTCCACATAACATTCAGGTCACGCATGTGGTCAAAAGATTCACAGTCACTACGACGAAACAAAAAATAGGAGATTCCATACGTCTCTTTATATGAGTCTTAAATGACTACTATAAGTGACTCCATTGACAGGTCACAGCGCAGGGTTGGCCAGTTTCTGCCGGGGTAGTTAAAACCAGGGTAGAAACCGGTTAAAACCGGCATGGCAGAAACTGGTTTCTGCCAGTAAGTGGCAAAAACTGGCAGAAACTAAGAAACAGTACTAAATAAGAACTTTACTCAGCAATGATTCGTAATTCACACTTACATTTGATATGTAAACCATTGAGCTAAAAATTAAAACATGATTATGAATGTTATTCAAAGTATCAAAACGTTTAAAAATGATCATATAAATACATACCTTGCTTATTTAAAACACTAATTTTCCTTCACTTGAAAAACAGAAACTTTCACAACAATAACCTGATACTGTACAAGTTTAATTATTAATATTATTGTTTACAGTTGAATTTCTATTTCTTTTAAAAATAAATTTACAAAAAATTCTGATTTAATAACAAATTACTTTTCAGATTATTTTTAACTAATAACATAATGCAATTTCTTGCGAAAATATATAAGTAAATAATTGAAGCAGCCCCTCCCACATTTTGCCAAGGCTAATCATATTGTTACTTTTGTTTTCAAGCAAGGTTTTGCAATGTTTGTAAATGAGTTGTTTTGTAAATGAGATTAAAAAAAAGTCAGATTTATTCTTTTGAATACTGTATTTGAATGAAATCTTTTCAAAATCCAAAGAATTACTAGATCCACATATTTCTATAACAATTCTATGAGAGAGTTTTTTTATTACATATTTATTATATTATTATTAAATCATGTTAGATTACAGAAAAATATTTTGAGTAAATATTTTTTTTTCTTTTCAGTGCTTTATTTAAAATAAGCATTGCATATAGTTTTCTATTTTGGTTTTTAAACTGAGATTTTAAAATAATTGTTTAAACATAAATTACATATGCATATGTAACAACAACAACAACAACAAAAAATATCTGTTACATTACTCAATTTTTCAAAAATCAAATTTTTTTTATTAAAACTATCCGCAATATTTTATTTGTGTGCATATATTTATTCTGAATTATTTAAGTACTAATTATTTAAGGATGAACTACTTAATAAATTTAATATTACTTAAAAAAATCAGAGATTATGTCACAGAATGTCTTTATGCCAGTTTCTGCCGGTTAAAACCGGTTATAACCACTTTCTGCCACTGGCACGGCAGAAACCACTTTCTGCTGGCAAAAACCCAACCCTGTCACTGCGAATTTTGCTTTGTGGCGAGTCACCTGGTGACTTTAGAATGTAGTTTTATTGAGACTCTCGTGTGACCTCTCATCTGGAGACTCAATTTCAAAGTCATTGTGAACGTTGCATAGTGATAAATTAACAAATAATGTCTCATTAAAGTCACATGAAGATTTTTCACCACTTTTCACAGTGGTTACTTCACAGTAGGGTCTCTGTCACCATTCGACAAAGTCTTGTGACAGAAATCACCATGTGACTTTAACGTGATTTTTTTGTGATTCATCATAATGCAACATTCACAATGACTTTGAAATTGAATCTCCAAATGACAGTCACATGAGAGTCTCAATAAATCGACATTGTTAAGTCACTTGCTGACTCGACACAAAGCAGCAATCGCAGTCACATACAGCAGTCATTTGAGACTCATAAAAGAGACATACGGAATTTCCTATTTTTTGTTTCGCCGTAGTGTGTGTGATTCTTGTGACCATGTGTGACCTGAATCAGATGTTATATGGACTAGCTGTTATGCAGGGATAGTAATAATTCGAATTATATTACTTCCTTTTGAATATTCGCGTGAAAATTATCGCTTGAAAATCCCTTGAAAATTTGCATTTGGGATTCGTCCTTAAATTTTGCACACCAGTTTATATATATATCCGAACGCGAAAAAACTTAAACCAGCGATTTAAAGGATTCTGTAACTATTCAAAAGTATAGAGAATAAAATTTCCTGTATTTTTAAAGAAATGGAACCCTTTTACTTTTACAAAATTCAAAAAATCATCGCGAAAAAATGCTAAAAAACGCAGAATTTCGTAAAAAATTAAAAATTCGCAGAGGCAAAATTCACGAAATTAAGCTAAAATATTGAAACCATATTCCCTTTACAAATGTAAAAAATTTCCACCAAACGTTCAACAATGCTAAAAATCGTATAAAAAGTTTGCGAAAAATTTAAAAATCGCACAGGAAATAACTATATTGGCTAAAATAATTAAACTGTTTTCATTTTATACTATTATTTTCGACACAATCTAACTGATTGGTAAAGTAATCATACGAATTGAATAATTCCAACTGAGCGAAAAATTGACCAGGCTGGGAATCGAACCCAGATACTTGGCTTACAAGGCCAATGCTTTACCTGTTAAGCTACTTGGGCGATAGCCAGCTGGGATGTTCAATTCGTATGTTTTTATTTTACAAATGTCAAAAATCAACGTGGAACACAAAAAATCGACAAATCTCGCATGAAATATTCTAAAAGAATACAAAACAATCATCGAAGACTGAAAAGAAAAACGTTAAAAATCGCAAAAAATTCAAAAATAGCAAATTTCAAAATTTATTAAAAAGGATTATACGATTGAAACTGGAATCCTTTTATAAATATCAAAAAACCACCGAAAAACTTTAGAAAAAAAACTTTAGAAGTACCATAAAAAATTAACGAAAAATTCAAAAACCATTCTGTGTATTCCAAAATAAGAGCAAAATAAAATTAGTTTTTTTCTTTGTACTAATGTGAAAATATTGCAACGGAATGAAAAGCGAAAGAACACTAAAAATCACCTAAAAATTAAACTAAAGCAAACTGTAGTACAAAAAGTCAAAAATTGGCTTCGAGGTTCATAACTTCAGACATACAGATATTTTATACTCAATCTTGTTTATCCGCACGAAGGAGGATCTCTTCAGAAAATAACATACCAATACACTTTATGCCTATGCATAAATCATTTTTATTTTGAAATTACATGGAACAAAGTTTCGGATGTTCAAAATAAAATGTTGTATCGAATATTGTGTTTTTTGGTAAAAGTAATAAGGAAAAAAAATCAATATTTTTATTCAATTTTGAAAATTTGCTGTTGCTAATGAGGACGGACATTACGATTTCTAGTGAAGTAGAAACCACAGCTCATCACACATGACAAGTAGCTATGACATGGCTAGAGTATACTATTATTTTTAACACAATCAAACTGATTGGTAAAGTTATCATACGAATTGAAAATTTCCAGCTGAGCGAAAAATTGCCCAGGCAGGGAATCGAACCCGGATACTTGGCTTACAAGGCCAATGCTTTTACCTGTTAAGCTATCTGGGCGATAGCCGGCTGGGAATTTTCGCTCAGATAACCTTATTGGTCGTAACATTCGTTTCAATTCGTATGGCTAGAGTAGCCAAAAAACTATACATTTGGGGGGGGGGGGGGAAACGCCAACTTTTCCATTGCTAAAATTTTATACATATTGTTGTAACTTTTTTAAATGAAATTCGTAGATTCTTGAAGGAACTTTCAAAGCTTTTTAATTTTCTATACTCATTATTGACTGTATTATTAAATGCTTTTGTTTTTTTTAAAAAACAGTGCTAGTAGTCCGATAAGTGGCTTCGAAAATTGTATTTTCGGAGAGTTATGCTGCTGTAAAATGAAAACTAGTCATTGGGGGACACTGTAATACTTATTTATCATGGATATACATAATATAAAATATTAATATACAACATGCGTAAACTCTTTTTGAAATGCATTGCAATTGCAAAATAAAAATTTAAATGAATATTTAAATATTTTTAATACATAGTAATGCTCTATTGCGGGTACTACTTGATTATCCCATCGACGCATTTCGGCAAATTATATAAATCACCAAACTACCCGTAAATTATATAAATTGGAATAATTTTTATTTTAAATAACGGAAGAACAAATACTCTAGTAAAAGATTAATAAAAATACCAATAAAACGTCGAATTTAAAAATGCTTGATGGCGTAAGAAATACGTGTCATGTATTTAATATGAAGTGGATGTAACATTTATGATAAGAGGATTTCTTTAAAAATACATTTTAAAGCACAATAATATTAACTAATATTTTAAAATGTAATTTAAAAATACATTTTAAGTTACATTTTTTACTGTTAAAAATACATTTTTTACTGTTTTCATCGTGAATGAAAAAAAAACAGTTCAAAGATTTAAAAGAGCAGTTGTTACAAATAAATGACACATGATACAATTTATGCATTTCACTAAAATGAAAAATCGACAAAGAATTTATAAAACAGCTTACACTTTATACTTTCTTTTTCAATAAAACATTTCAGTTTCTTTAGGAGATGAAAAAAAAATGTTGAAAGATTTAAGAAATCACTCGTCTATAAATAAATAAGATGTGATAGAATTTATACATTTTTCAATTGAAAATCTTTCAAAAAAGGTATGATACACCTTGTTGTTCGCAATTTTATTTCAAATTAAATATATAGATTCCTTCGGGAATGCGAAAAAAAGTATTGAAGAATTTAAAGAGAGCAGACAGGGATAAATAAAGAATGCAGGGTACAATTTATACACATCACTGAATTGAAAACCCCCCAAAGAATGCGTAATATAGCTTGTTGTTTGCAATTGCATTTCAAATTAAATCTGCACTTTCCTTTAGCAATAAAAAAAAAATAGTATTGAAGAATTAAAAAAAGAGAAGCCATTTTTGACTGAATAAATGAAATACCGACACACTGTGCCTTTGTAAAAGTTTTTTGTTGCATTATGTTATACAGAGGATTCTCTCTATTCTGAACACTCATGGTACCGGCCAAAAACGTTCAGATTATGGGGGTGTTCATTATAGAGGGAGATTGGAAATGCATTACTACTACTATTCTGTGTGGAGGAGGGGGCAAGAGAGCCAATAATTAATCCAATAAGGTCAGTGCTACGGGGGTTTTGTTATATTCCCTCAGTTTTCAGTTTTAGAAGTAAACAAACAGAAGTAAACAATACAACCCTTAATGAATTTACTATCATGGGCGAAAGTGAAATCTCCTGATATTAAGTAGCAACAAAATTATAAACAAAGAGTTTCTTTAATTGTCATTTTCTTATTATCTGATCATTAAAGAAATGAGACGAAAATTCAGAAATTAATCTTTAAAATATCATGCTGTGGTTAACAATAATTCATAGAAAACCATTATTTGAAACTAGAAGATAGCCCGTCAAAATGACGTGTTTGCATTTTTAAAAGGATGATAAAAAATTACAACAATTGTGGTCAATCATAGCCACTTTAGGCATACGATTTAGAAACATTTTGAAAAATACAACAATTAAGCATAGGGAGAAAAAAATCTTTAAAAAAAAATTAACAGAAATTTGCATTTAAAACTATAACAAAACTATCTGGTGGATGAGCGGATAGTAATGAACAAATGTTAAATACATAAATTTTAAAAGAATAAAGTAAGGCAAAAAATCAATTATAAAATAATATATTGTGAAACTACAGCCAAAAAATATCTAAAAATATTGAGAGAAAATAAAAAAATATTGTGCCGAAAAAAAATTTCGTCTTTGCTCTTTGCATTTAAAAAAATTAAAATGATGTAAAACTTCAATTTTTTAGTTAATACTTAAAAGAAAACACTTTATAAGATCGAAAACAAATGTCAACAGTAAAGAGTAAACGATGGGCGTGTTCGGGGGACACGCGCGCTATATATATAAATCATTTGGAACGATACTTAGAATATTAAAAGGTGTTAAAATGTAAAACTTTCTTCGCAAAATATCTCATTTGGTCGTATTTAAAGAGGTAGTTTAATATTATAATAGAAATATATATGCCTCTGTATTATTAATATAAAAATTTAATAAAAATGTCTTATTTGATAAAAATATTTTATTTATATATATGTTACAGGCCAAACCCGATTTTAGGCCAAACTAGATTGGCCTAGGCAAAACTAGTTTATCCTAACGCCCATCGGATAGACTAGTTTTTCCTAAGCCAAACCGGTCTATCCTAACGCCCATCGGATAAACTAGTTTTTCCTAGGCCAAACCGGTCTATCCTAAGGCCCATCGGATAAACTAGTTTTTCCTAGGCCATAGTAGTCTATCCTAAGGCCCATAGGACAATCTAGTTTTTCCTAGGCTAAACTAGTTTGGCCTAACTCATAGGATAAACTAGTTTAGCCTGCTGTTTATTGGTCTGAACTAGTTTCTCCTAGGCCGATCTAGTTTATCCTAGGCCAATTCAATTTGGCGTGATTTTATTGAATTCAATGACCGCCACAGCGCCAACATTCTAGTTTGTTCTAGGCTGATCTAGTTTATCCTAGGCCAATTTAATTTTACGTGTTTTTAGCTCGCAGGCGTCAAAGCCTGAGAAATAATGGGCTCGCAGGTTCTATATGTATGAATGTACGTATGTATGTACGAATGCACGTACGCATGTACATGCGTATGTACGTAACGCGATAACTCGTGTTAGAAATATCCAATTTGCTTCAAATTTTAGATGCACGTTCATTGACATAAGGTACTTTTCTGATTAATTTTGGGAATTCATTGGATAAGAATAAAGGGGAGCGAACGGGAGGCTAGTCCCCCACCGTTAATTTAGAGAAATGGATTTTTGACGCAGAATTATCAGTTTTCATTTAAAATTCTAGATATAGGATCATACTAACAAGGCGCCTCCGTGATTAGTTATGGATGTTTATTGTTTAAGTGTAAAAAAAGGGCAATGTAGGTTAACCCCTCCCCATAATTTAGATAAATGATTTTTGACGCAGAATTTACGAATTTGCTTCACATTTGTATATAGGTTCTTTCTGATAAGTCGATTCCCTGAATAGTTTTGGGGATTAATGGTTAAGTATGAAGGGAAAAATTAGATCTCTTACATAGAAAAAACTAGTTTATCCTATGGGCATTTAGATAAACAAGTTTGGTGTAGAAAAACTAGTTTATCCAATTGGCATAAGGATAAAATAGTTTGGCCGAGGCTAATCTAATTTAGCTCGAAAACGGGTCTGGCCAGTAAAAAACATATCTTTCACTAGAAAAAATATAAATGTGTGTCAAGAGTCATTGCTTATAACACCTGTACAGAAATTTAACATGTGCATTGGACATGGTGTTTGCATTTTTTCTGCACACTCGTGCCAACTGAGATCTGACTTGCATTTATTATTATTATTATTATTATTATTATTATTATTATTATTATTATTATTATTATTATTATTATTATTGCATATTCGAGCCAGAATGAAGCTCAACAAAATTTGCAATCGAGCAGCGTTTTCCATTTTTGAGAAATTAATTACCAGTCGACATATAAGCTATTCTTGTCACGGCGTCAGTTTTTTTTTTTTTTTTTTTTTTTTTTCGTGAAGTCGTAACTGGAAATTCGATTCAAAACGTAGCTTTATTATTTTCTCAAAGATACATCGCTTTTATGAAAAAATGGTTTACGCCATTCGTTTATAAATTATCTGAATCTGTTAACTTTATGCATTTCCGAAAAGGAAGTAGTTCATAAATGTGTTAGGATGTAGCTCTTTCGGATTTGAGAAAAGCCTTAAAGAATGACAGAGAAATATATTCACAAATCTACTTTTTACTGAACGGATTCAAAAGTTATGACATTTATAACTCTCATATTTTTTCTTTTCTTCTGAACTACATTGATTATTTAATGAATCCGAATTTGAATATTGAAATTCTAAGAATCTAGATAATCATTAATACATTATGTATTTTCCATTCTGTGAACACAACATAATTTTAAAATACATTGTAAATTTATCCAATAAGTATATAAGCAGTATTTTTTAAAGGAATCTTAATTGTATGTGAAATAAAACCTGAATTTTTTTGCAGAAATTGAGTAGGGCCAGATCGAGCCGGACTGAGTCTTTTTTCACTGATTTTTGTACAGACACAGCTCTGCCTGTACAAAAGTAAATAACATTAAAGTAAATAATAATAATTTGCTTGAATAAGCAAACACCATGTCCAGTGCATCATGTCTCTAAGGTGAACATGTTAAATTTCTGTATTGGTGTTATAAGCAATGACTCTTGACACACATTTATACTTTTTCTAGAGAAAGATGTGTTTTTTACTTACCAAACCCGTTTTCGAGCTAAATTAGATTAGCCTCGGCCAAACTATTTTATACCTCATGCCAATTGGATAAATTAGTTTTTTCTACACCAAACTTGTTTATCTAAATGCCCATAGGATAAACTAGTTTTTCCATGTGAGAGGGTAATCGTTCATTTTTCTTTTCATACTTAACCATTAAACCCCCCAAACTATTCAAGGTATCGCCTTATCAGAAAGAACCTATATACAAATGTGAAGCATATCCGTAAATTCTGCGTCAAAAACCATTTATCTAAATTATGGGGGGGGGTAACCTATATTGCCCTTTTTTTACATTTAAACAATAAACATCCACAACTAATCATGGAGGGGCCTAGTCAGAATGATCCTATATCTAAAATTTTAAATGAAAACTGATAATTCTGCATCAAAAATCCGTTTCTCTAAATTAACGGAGGGGGATTAGCTTCCCTTTCACTTCCCTTTATTCTTATCCAATGAATTCGAAAAATTAATCAGAAAAGTACCTTATATCCACGAACGTACATCCAAAATTTGAAGCAAATCGGATATTTCTATCACGACTTATCGTGTTACGTAAATACGCACGTACATACGTACGTACATTCGTACATACATACGTACATTCATAATACAGAACCTGTGAGCCCCTTATTTCTCAGGCTTTGACGCTTACGAGCTAAAAACACGTAAAATTAAATTGGCCTAGGATAAACTAGATCAGCCTATGACAAACTAGAATGTTGGCGCTGTGGCGCCATTGAATTCAATAAAATCACGCCAAATTGAATTAGCCTAGGATAAACTAGATCGGCCTAGGAGAAACTAGTTCAGACCAATAAACAGCAGGCTAAACTAGTTTATCCTATAAGAGTTAGGCCAAACTAGTTTGGCCTAGGAAAAACTAGATTGTCCTATGGGCCTTAGGATAGATTAGTTTGGCCTAGGAAAAACTAGTTTATCCGATGGGCCTTAGGATAGACCGGTTTGGCCTAGGAAAAACTAGTTTATCCGATGGGCGTTAGGATAGACTGGTTTGGCCTAGGAAAAACTAGTCTATCCGATGGGCGTTAGGATAAACTAGTTTGGCCTAGGCCAATCTAGTTTGGCCTAAAATCGGGTTTGGCCTGTAACATATATAAAGCAACCAATAATAATTAAAAAAAAAAACATACATAGGGCCATTCCATGAAAAAAGGTAAATTGATAGTCATTTTAAAAAGTTTGTGTAAATAAATATGTTTGGTATTTTCTGAATGGTAACATGTCAAATTTTAGGTTTTGAGTAAGAATTTAAAGTTTGTCTTTTGTGGATTGGCAACACAATAGTTTAAAGATGGCGTGCATGTGCAAGCAAGTATGTTGAGTTTTATAATGCATTTTGAGTGAGTTTTTTTAAGAAAGAAAATCCAATGAAACTTTTGAAATCAACATTTTAGGTAAGTCTAATATTCATTCTTTTTATTTCACTAAACTTAAAAGTCTAGGATAATTTCAAATAATTATTACAGCACACACAAAAAGCTTTGTTTCTGTGTCCCACACGTGACACAAAAGATGAATTTTTTAAATTTGGAGAAAAAAGGAACTCATTTATTTTGTTTAATTGGCATTTCTAAAGCAGTTTAGTGTAGTACACTTATCCTATGCTAGTTAAAAAGTTGGGCCAAATTTTTATTTGGAGAAAAATATAAAAACAAAATTGTCCTGCACGTGACAACTTATGAGCAAGACGATTATTTTTGTTTTGTTTTCTGAATGCTAAATAGAGATTCATTATAGCATAGGTTTAACAGTTTAATGATTATTTTGTCCTAAGAACATATTCTATGTAACTTAAACGAAATTAAGATTTTTTTAAACATTTTTTTATGATAGTTCCATTTTTTTTCTTTTTTTATATGATGCTAATATTTTTTATTTCTATTTTCTTATAAATTTATTTTAATAAAATTTGAACACTTTGATGGTTATTTTTATTATAAGAACATATTGTTTTCTAGTAAGAATTGATCTACTTAATTTATAGGGTTTTTTTCTATATAATAAGAAGAGTCATGTGTTTAAGAACTTGTTATTATTCTGCAGAAAATAAATAATAAAGCTGCTTATTTATATTCTGTTTTTCTAAGTTAAATTAGAATTTTAAAGTTCAATGTTTCTATGAAATTAAGTAAATTTAGACAAAAGCATTTATAATTGATAAAGTTTGTTATTTATTTAGCAGAAATGGAAAGATGTAAGTCTAAAAGTGCTAGGAGAATGAAAAAGATAAGGGAGAAAATGGTGCTATGAATCCTCAAGGAGCAATTATATTAAACATCTCTTTAGAAACAGCAACTTCTTTTAAGATGGGTGAATGGGTAGTTGTAAAATATGATGGCATTAATTATACTGGTGAAAATATTACAAGCACCAATCATGATAGTATTGAAGTGTTTGCCACAATAAAGAGTGGTAAATTCTACAAGTGGCCACAGTATCCAGATAAAATTCTATATTCATTTAAAGATGTGGTAAAAAAAATATCAACTTCCACTGTAACAAAAAATAGAGGTTGTTTCAAATTTATGGGAAACTTTTGATTTTCTGTTTATACATTTACTTTATTTTATGTTTAAAAATGTCAATTTGAACATTTATTTTGTACAAAAAAAGTTAAAATAAATATATTTGTATTGTAAAATGTATAATATGTATTTTCTTTTTTGTATTCTTTTATTTTCTGATTTTTGAAAAGGTTACTTGAATGATATTTGCAAATGTCCCACACGTGACAACCGTGTCCCGCACGTGACACTATGCGTTATATTTTTTTTAGCAGTTTAAAAATTTATTTTTCAAAAAATGATGTTTATTTCATGAACATTAGACCTTTAGCTTCTAATATATATTTTTTCTTTTGAAATTGCAAAACTAGTAGAGCAAAAATGCTAGCTGGATCATAGAGCAAATTACAAGTGGTTGACTTCAGATGTCCTGCACGTGACGCATGCAAATTAATTAATAACTAATCATAAAACCATTCATAAAACCATTTAGGAAAAATCTGTCTCCGCCTGAGATATTGTTATACCAAATATAAGCTTACAAAAATATGTTTATTCCTGTTTCTGAAGAATTTTAAGCCCTATAACACAATTTTGGTGGAGTTATGGTGTCTGATTGTCCCGCACGTGACAGTGGAATGGCCCCATACAGTTTTTAGACGCGAAGGATTCGAACCGACAATCTCTGGCTTCGAGATCAACGATCTTTCCATTCGGCCATGAAGTCTTTGTAACAGATTATCTTTATAATTAGCACCGTAATTAATCAAATCCATGGTCTGTTCTTAATCTGTTCCTGAGCGCACAATACCGAGTACTGAACGGTAAAGAACATCCGTAATAAATATCCATTCCATGTCCCTGTCTCCTGAGCGCATGCGATCTGCGCGTGTAGACCCCGAACACGCCCAATCACTTCTGAGTCGTGATGTAACAATGGAGTCATTCTCAAGAATCATTCACGTCTGTAAAAAAAATTGCTAATCTCAATAATATTAAAGCAAATAGAGTTATTATTAATAATTGGTTAACGAATTATTAGTAATTCTTTTGTAGTAATAGCAATTGTTCTAATTAAGTATTCACGACTACACTAAATTGTTTTCTTCAATAAGAAAAAAAAATCCTACTTCATATTGTTGCTTAAAAAAAAAGAACATAATATAGTGATATTCAGTTAATTATGTAAAATATAAAACTTATCTAGTTTAAAAATACAATTTATTGTGATATTTCATAATTTTACCTAGCAAAAAATAACACTAGATTCTGAAGTATACTTATTATTTTAATTTTATACATTTTAAACGTACTGAGTACGCTTTTTTATAGTTTTATTTCTTTCGGTTTGAAAAGTGTTGATTCCAAGAGGTGGCCCGGGGTAAACATTCAGCAACGAAGCAAAGAAATGTCCCATTCCCGGAAAATTTGAGATTTTGTGTTTTCAATGTCAAAAGGTGCAATCCTTCACCGGAATTCTATAATGTCCCCCTTGGAGCCATAAAAATCCCTCCCAGAGAAAAATGTCTGAATTGAATCCTGGTTTGACCTTTATAGGATAAATGACAGCCATTAAAAGGAGCATCGTAGTCTGTACAATCACAAAAATGAAATCTGTAGATTTTTGAAAAGGAAATAAATTATATTAACATGCCTAACCACCCGTTAAAATTGAAGCGTTTTAAATTCTGGCCATCAGTTATTGGCAAAGATAATCTATAACAAAATGTTTATAAGATACTGCATTTTTATACCAAGAAATGAGATACCTAAATAAGAATTTAAAAAAAAAAACACACAACTAACTCGCAAGGAAGGTCTCGACACGGGCATGCTCAAAAAATTCTGAAAAAAATACGGAATGTTCTTCTCATGTAGATATATATGTTTATAAAAAAATTTCGGCAGCATACCTTTAAAACTTTCGTAAAAAAATAATGAACATATCGTTTATTTGGCAGTTTATCACCGATTGACGACGAAATAAAATTTCAACAAATATTTTTTTATGTCAAATACTTTTTAAGGTTTTTATTATTTTTAAAAATATTTATTTAAATAACTTTTTTTTCAGTTTTAGTTTTTTCTAACTGTAGTTTAGTCATATGAATATTTATAATGAAAATTAGCTATGAAATTTTATGAATTTAAACAAAAATTAAATTAATAATTAAATTTGTTTCAGTCCCAAAATTAAATCTGTCTATTCAATTTCTTTGCTATAAAAACAAAATCTTATACGATAATAATATGTATTACTGCAGCATTCTTCACCTAGCCTATATTTTGAAATACGCTTAAATATATGAAAATATTATATACGTATATTTTTCAATTTGAAAATTATATATATATATATATATATGTATGTATGTATGTATAATTATATTTACAGCTTTAAAATTAAATAACTGCTGCAACTGCAACAAACAATATATATGTGTAATACAATTATAATCACTTCTATTAATGTATATAATAAACTCTCTCATCGCTTAAATTTAAATTCATCAAATACTATTAACACGCATTCTAAAAATCTAATAACAAACAATTTTCATTTGCATGAAAATCGTTTGCTTTTGGCGAGGAAAAATGCTGCTCGCCAAATCGCGTGACGCTTTCGTCATTAAATTTCCATTTTTTTTAAGTTGTTTCTACTGTTATTCCGCCGCTAAATTTGATTGAATCTTTATTACATACATAAGTAGTTTAATTAATATTTTTTTCAAAATTTTGTGAGTATGGCCTGTATGGAGACCTTCTTTGTCAGTAACAGGTGCACTTTTGGCGATTGCTGCCTTGTCTATACTTGGTAATGTGTGCAAATTCTTTCATGCAGCTCTCAATATTATCGAAAAAATTATACAAGTAATAACATTTAAATTAAGTTTAAAAATCGATATCAGAATGGAAAATGCATTTCCAGCTATTATCGATCCCTAATAGCATGGCAACATGACATATTGCTAATGGATTGCATGAGAGCATTCGATCCTTTTGGAGAAAATGGAATCGAACTTTATTGTAAATTTAGAAGGCAGCAATTACAGAAGTAATTATTTTCAATACACTATTAGAATTGATAATTTACAATTTAAGTCAAGCTTCGCAATAACATTTACATATTCTACAGCAGGCTCGAAGAATCTTTATAAGTATAAAAAATCCGCTAAATGGCGACAATTGAGAAGAGTAGAAGGAATTCGCATCTTAATCAGTGATTTCGCAGCTTAAGCATGACTTTTTTTCCTCAAAAGACCAAAAACTTAGTGCGTATTAAATGGGATGGCGCAATAACCATTTGTGTATTAAATGTGATATTTTTACATTAGCTTTATGGGGGATGTTCAAGGGATCTGAAAAAATAAGCACATTTATTGCATTAGCCGTGAGCGTCTTAACCGAGTTTAGTATATACATATATATATGTGTGTTTTTACTTTACTTATGCGGCTATTTCATGCCCCCAATTTGGATAAGATTTATTGTATAAATAGTACATACCAATCTCTCGACCGAGTTCGTTGGCCAACATCATACACTATATATTTTTTTAAATTAGCAGCTATTTAATTCTTTTTAAATTTAAACAGCTATGCAAATAAACAAATAAAATCCTGAAAGTTTGTTTTTTATAATAAGTCTGACATTAGTACAAGGATTTGAAGCTCATTTTTTCGTCTTTGTCATAAAAAATGGCTGAGATATGACAGTTGGAATTCCTAGATTTACTGACATTTTGAAACAATCTGATTTTCATCATGAGATAGCAAGTGTATTAATCAACCGATTTGGATTTGACTAATCATGTTTATAATAAATACTAAGGTCTAGACCGAGTTCGTTAGCTAGATTAAACCGACAGTTTGTTTCAAAATTGTAATTAGTTAAAAATGTTTAAAAACTTAAAAGCGGTGCAAAAAATTAGACGTATTTTTTTTTTCTTTAAGGGCGCTCAGGGGTTGAAAACTTTTCAAAAAATTTATTTTTTTTTATGATCTAGCTTGATTATTCAATTAATTCTTAACTCAATGCAAAAAACCGCATAAAAATATTAGCATTTTTAACGAAGTTATAAGCATTTATGTATCAATACTTACATAGCCGCATCCATATAATTTCAACTTTAAGTCGTGTTTTCTCAAAACTTGATTTTTGACGACTAACACCAAGATTTAAAAAAACTATTTGATGAAATGGCTTATTTTTTTTATTTATTTATTTATTTTTTTTTTTTTTTGCGTGCATATAACATCATAATCTCGATTATGAATTAAAGATATATCACTTAATAAAAACAGTATTAAAAAATCTCTCAAAGTTGAAAATTTAAAAAAACCCTAAAAAATACAACTTTTTTTTCCATTAAAAATACTCAAAATATTAAACTATCTAAAATATATTTATTCATAATCTAGATAATGATATTATATGCATGCAAAAAAAATTAAGCCATTCCATCAAATAGTTTTTTTAAAATCTTGGTGTTAGTCATCAAAAATCAAGTTTTGAGAAAAAGCGACCCTGTACTCGCTCGAGGAAATGCTCGCGAGCTAATGCTATTCCTATGGGGAAGCATTTTTCTAATAACTCTTTCGCATTTTGACATTTTTGAATAATTTTTTTTGCATTGGATAGCTGAGGTGTATGCCGACAGCGCACCTTTTTCACTTTTTCGATTTTGGTTGCCGATATTTTTTACAAAGTTAGTTTCACTTTCAAAACCGGTTTCGAAACTGAAAGTGCTTTTTATAAAAATATCTGCAACCAAAATCGAAAAAGTAAAAAAGGCGCGCTGTCAACATGCATCTCAGCTATCCAATGCAAAAAAATTATTCAAAAATGTCAAAATGCGAAAGAGTTATTAGAAAAATGCTTCCCCATAGGAATAGCATTAGCTCGCGAGCGTTTCCTTGAGCGAGGACAGGGGCCTTAAAGTTGAAATTATATGGATGCGAATATATGAAAGTGTTGATACATAAATGCCTATAATTCCGTTAAAAATGCAAAATTTTTATGCGGTTTTTTGCATTGAGTTAAGAATTAAATGAATAATCAAATTAAATCATAAAAAAAATCGATTTTTTGAAAAGTTTTCAACCTTTGAGCCCCCTTAAGCGTTTGAACTTGAAACAAGGATTCTGGAGCATTTTTTGTTTTTCATAAAAAATGGCGGGGACGCACCAGTTTGATTTTCTAGGTTGGTTGGCTTTTTGAAACAATCTGAAATTTACCTTGAGATGTCATGCACATTTTGCAACCGATTTGGATATGATTAAAAATGTATACAGAATATATCAAGGTCTTGATCAAGTTCCCTGGTTAATTTTATACCCCTTGTTGTTTTAATAAGGCGGGTCCTTCAAGATATCTTTAAAATTGGCGACGAAACACAAATCATTCACAATGAAGCCAATTTGGATTTAGTTGAATATTTTGGTGAAATTCTTATTCATATTTTGTATCGAAGAAAATTTTTCTTGAATCCTCTATAATCCAGTTCAACTACTTTTTGCTTCGTGTGTTAAGTAAGATAAGTTACATTAAAAAATAATAATAATAATAATAATAATAGAAAAAAAGAAAGAAAGAAAAAGAAAAAAACACGAAAACTACCTTTTGTTCCGGCACATGCCAGAAGAACTTTTTAAAAATTAAACTTAAGTAACCCAAACCTAAATATCCTCCCCCCTTTAATTCTTATTTTTAAAAAAATCGAGAAAACGTCAAGTAATATTTTAAAGTTTTTCGTGGTTAGCAGAACAACCAACAAATGATGACAATGGTGTAATTGATACAGTGTATAAATAAGGCAATTATCTCTTACTCTAAAAAAAACTTTATTTAACCACTAACTAAATTAAACAAAAATCTCTTTTGAACTACCATGATTTCGAAAAGCGTTTTATTGCATTTAGAAACCTCAGACATCAAAATATTGGTGGAATTAAGAGAAGCATTTATAAAAAGAAATTTTTTTTCGCGGCCATTGATTTTCGGAAAGTTACTGAGTAATTTTTACAATGTATTAAACCATTTTCACAAATCAAAATATCTGTTTTAAGATGCTATCAATTCTGAAATAAACACTTTATATATGTATGCTGCACAATGTACCATTTTGGGCAAAATGTAGCAGCGTAATTAAATTTATACCGGCAGCAATGACAATAAGATATTACTTTCAATGTTAATGCTAATAATGCCTTCGATTTACCATTTTTATAGGTAAAAATGTTTGTTGAACTTGGAAATGTTTACTTGGTAACGGATAGAATCCGAAAATCTTATATTCCAAGGAGCGAAATCTGATTATTGCACTATTAGAACACTTGGAAATGCATCCGAAAAACAGGTACAGCAAAAGAAACTGTGTTTGTTTCTTTGCATCGCGAAAATATTGATTCATGAGTTTTCTAAAGATAAAGAACATATTATGGAAATGTGGTTAACTCGGAAGTTTTTATTGAATCTTTTTGTGCACTGTATTCGTTCCTTCTTTCGTAGTGTTCGCTCGTTATATTATATCATCCTAAATTTAAAAAATATTCGCTCTTTTTTACAATACTCCAACAATTTATTTATTTATTTATTTATTTTAGTAAAAGTAATTTACATTTTCCATAATGACTTAGTTTATCTCAAAGTTTAATGTTTTTGAAAAAGAATTTCTTTAATTTATATATTTCATAGAGTGCAAATCAAATTAAATTCTTGTAAAGTAAACTGCTACAACATTTTAAAAACAAATTCCTACTGAAAATGTTTTTTTTAATTTTTAAAGAAATAATAAAGTTATTACTGAATATCTTTTGAATTTTTCGCAAAACTTAAATTATAAAAACCGATTTAAATAAAAATATTTTTAAACTAAGTATCATTTTTAAAAACAAGAAAACGAAATCTAAACATTTTGTTAGCTTACATTCGATAAATTTCTGCCGAAATCGTCTTTTTTTCCCATTTAATTACAATTAAAAGCTTAAAAGTTTGAAAATAATATTTTCAAACTGAAAATAAAGTGGAATTAGATGTTTATTCGTAAAAAAAGTTATTTCAAAAGCACAAATACACACTGAAAGAAAAACGTTACATAAAATGATTTCAAAACTTTATAATAATAAATGTTTCAAAGCAATGCTTTTCAAAATTCTAAGAATTTGCTGAGTCTAAAAGAAGATTTCAAAGGAATTTGCACGATAATATTGAAAGCTTCTTCCGTTATATACTCAAAAGGAAAAAAACTGATTCTTACATCAATAAAAATATTTAAAAAACAAAAGCTGGAAAAATATTATATATCCTTTAAATAGAGTCATTTTATTTTTTAATCATATCTTGTATTTTTTTAACAAAATTAATTTCTCTAGCTTTCACAAAACAACTATCACTATACAATTAGTAATTAATTTATTTTCAAGACATTTAATTAATTATTTAAAGAAACAAATCGGCATCTAAACAAAAAGATAAAACTGACAAAAAACGAAAAGGGATAATTTGTCTCTAGTAATTTAATGAAACTACTTGTTTTCTCAAGATTTATTTCCTTTCAAGACGTTACATAATGGGTTTGTGCAGAGTGTTTGTTACGTATTTTTAGTTTTTTTTTTGTTACTCTGCATATTTATTTTTAATCTAAACTTCATTCAAGTTAAAATTTCTCTTCTTTACATCGTTAACAGATTTAAGCACCATTTACCCTTTAACTCTCTTGTTTTTGTTATTCTATAATTTTTTCACTAAGTACCTTCATTCATATAATTAATGCTACTTTCACGTGGGATTTTCTGTGGGATTTTCTAGCAACTCTTAGTTTTCTTAATAGTTATTTTTTTTTTTTTTTTGATTTATGTAGAATAAATGACATTCTTCATAAGGCAAGCTTTGCATTAACCTTTACTGGAACCTCATAAAAATTGCCGTTAAAAAAATTCAGTTTTTATAGACTTAAATAATAAGGAAAAGTAACCATATAATACAAATATTTCAAAATTATGTCTTCAGCTCATTAAATTATTAAATTATTATTATTATTATTATTATTTTGTGTTAATTAAGTAGAAAAGCTTTTTTATTCGTTTATTTTTATTTATATAAATGACTCCAACTTTCTCCAATGAATAAATAATTAAATAAATAAAAATTAGGGATTTTTTTTTAAGCTTGATATTAGTCATTTATGCCCGATTGTATTTTAGAGTACAGTGCAACTTCGATTATCTGCGTAAATTGGGACCGCTAGTACCTCGGATATCGGAAATCTCGGTTAATAAAAATTGTGAATAAAAACTCGTCTTGCAAACGAATTTAATACTTCTAAGGATATTATACAATAGAACATTTTTAAATGATAAAAGCAAATATGCATACTATTATGTTTAACATTTCAACAAATTTAAAAATAAATCAACTGCTAGCAATAAATTTTAAAAAGCGAATTGAAATTTTTTGACTATACTAAGTTAAACATTGAAAGATGCATTTTTAAAATAAAGCAAAGAAGGTAGGTATCGTTTTAATTTAATTACATTGATTTGTTAAATTTACATTATTATTTTAAAACCTCTGTGACCTTTCTTTGAAAAGCCCAGAGTTTCTTTCGGTGGATGATTGCTCATGCCAATTTTCCAACAACAGAAGTTCTATCGGCGTAAGATCACTTCTTTTCTCCAAATATTTTAAGGACATGGATAGAGAACTAAAAAGTGTGATCTTTTTCAAGTCTCGTCCACACACAAAAAGAAAGAAAGAAATGGAAAAAGAATGAAAAAAATCAGATTTTATACAGGTAAAGCGCCCTTTATCGGCAATTTTTGAAAATTATTTTTATAATTTATTTTTAAGAAAATACCGACATAAAGAACAGTTTTAGTGAAAACCGCAAATCAATAAACCAATTTTTCCGGTTTTTTTTTTTTTTTTTTTTAAATCATTTGAAATTTGAACCCTCTGAACACAGTTCAGTTTGTGCTACTTAAACACTACCACTTTCAGATTTTGAGCTCAAAATTTAAGTTTGAGTCTAAGCTTACGAAAACATTTAATGAGATGCAAAAAATACCGGCAAAAAATAGTTGTTCGTTACTCCATAGTCTAAAGCACCGCATTATTTGAAATTTATTTTTATTATTTAATTTCAAGAAAATGCCGACATAAAGAATAATTTTAGTGAAAACCGCAAATCAATCGACCGATTTTTCCTTTTTTATGTTTATTTGAAATTTTGGTCTCTAAACAATAATGGCGACTATCTCCTTTGGAAAACGTTTGGGACCCTTGATCTCCTATTTAATATTATTTATCTTGATGTGTACTTTCACCCCTCTTTCCTTGTAAAAAAAATTAGAATCACCTTGTATATATATATATATATATATATATATATATATATATATATATACAAGGTGATTCTAATTATATATATATATATATATATATATATATGTATATATACATGCATACATAAATCGGACTATATGTACGTTCATATTTCAAATCTATTGCTCCAAAAAAGTTATTATAAATATAGATTGAAATGAATATTAGTTTTTCGTTAAATAATTACTATATGTGAACATTAGTTTTAAAACAGAATTATTTGTAAAATTCAAATTCTTGGAAGTTATTTAAATTAAATTATTTTCAAAATCAATTACCGTTGCTAGGAACGGAAAACAAATTTTAATTAGTTTCTTTTATTCTATTCAATAAACGTCAGTTTAAATCGTAACATTTGTTGCAATTATATTAAAAGTTTCAAAATACGATAAAATATAATAAAAATTATCCGCCCGAAAAAGTGATTTTAAAAGGACATATATTTACAAATCGAAATATGTTCGATTAAATTATTTAAAAAATTATATGCAAAAAATATTTCAAAGGAATACTTTTTGAAAACTTGATCAATATGCCAGGATTTAAATTAATAATGACAGATTTCAAAAAGTTTTTTTTTTTTTTTTTTTTTTTTTTTTTTTTTTTTTTTTGATAATACAAAAATTTTGTACAGTTTAAAAAAAAAATAATTCTCTTTAACATCAATAAAAATATATTTTAAGGAAAAGAAGTCGGAAATTGCACGTCAAATGTAGCAAATGAGCTGCGCACTATAACAAAGTTTTAAAATATTCAGATCTTGATGTAACAGTATACAGTACTTTCGATACAGTATGATACGGGAATCTTTTGTGTTTCCCTGCAAATAGCATCTGCTTCCTATTTTAAAGAAAGTAACTTGTTGTAAACCTCAGCAATGTATATCAATTTCATAATATGCAAAATAGTTTAATATAATTAAAACGCGCCCCAAACAACGTTTCCCCTGTAATATTATGTAATGGAATACTTTTATGTGGCTCTGTAAACAAATAACATACATTCATTGCACCACAGATTGTACAGAATGTGTATTTTAGTGCATACTGAACTGATGCTTATCAATTTTATTATGTTCGAAAGAGTGTAGCATCATTAAAAATCACTTGAAACTATGTTTTCCCATTGGCCGTAATGTAACGGAATAGTTTTGATTGCCCCTGTGGTTATACATCCGATTTTCATAAAATTTGAAATCACTAGACATAATTATGCAACAATTATATATTTTAAATTCCTAACGATTCGTCTGGTAGTTTTGGCTGTGTTATATGCAGACAGACGGACGGATGGACTGAAAGACGACTATAAGTGTTACGTATTTACATAATTACAAACGGGAAAAAAATAAATAAATAAATCTTTTTTTTAAAGCAAAATATTGTCTTAACGAAACATAGAGAATATTCTTCCAGGAAAATATTTCTCTAGCGTTTCGAAAATACATGTAAATGTCACTGTACAAGAGCTGAAAGAATTTGTCTTCGCTTCCGATTGTTCAATAGCCTTCAATATTCCCTTAGGGAAATGAATTAGTATTTATTCAAAAAGGAAATATAAACGAAAAATCATATTTGATAAACACATGCTCAAGTAAGTTAATGAAATATTGAATATTGATCAAGATGCGCTTCCTTTCCAGATACTAAATAATACGTTTTGTTTTTAACACTTTCTAAGAAAGTTGAAAAGTGTTTATGCTTTCGGTTTGTCTGTCCGTCTGTCCGCGTTCTAAATCTCCTAAATATACTTGGACTGCCATGAAATTTTTCGATTTTATTGACGTGTACTGTATAGCACAAACTACATTAAAAATAAAGTTTGTACCATGATTAGTTTATTTACAGGGATAGTAAAATATTTCGTTACAATACGGCTTGTAGAAAAAAAATCGTTTCAAATGAATTTTAAAGGTGTTACACCTTGTCAGACATATTCAAATTTATATGTATTTGCGAAGTGCCCTAAAATATCCATTCTACAAAATATGCTCTGTAAATAATAGTTATTATTTATTTACATAGACACACAAAAGTATTCCATTACACGATAATAAAAAGTGGTGGAACTGTTTGCGACATATTTTAATCATGTTAAACGATTTCATGTGTAGTAAAATTGATATACACCGCAGAGACTTATATTTCAAGCATAATATGAAGTGCATAGAATATACAAGGTCAGACAAAAGATTTCAAATAGCATATTATATCCGAAGTACTGGATATTATTGATGAAGGCTAATGGATAGATGAAATGCTTTTTCAATTATGATATGCGCTTTTGTCAAGTGTTCGCAAGTGTCACTAAATGTATGCATATTACATGGTGTGCATAAATGCTATAGTTGATTTACGGGATTACACAAAAGAGCTCGTAAAGGTTATTGAATATGAACGTAATTTACTTAAAGGTGGTTTTTAAATAAATTATGCAATTTTACGTTGAACTGTTTTCAGTTTACAAAGAAATGTTTGTAGAATATAGATGAAATAATATACAGGGTCACGCAAAGAATTCGATACAGAGTCACCTATGGATAATAATTTCTGGAAATGTGATTTAATTAGTTTTAAGAATGTTTTTGTTTGAAATAAATTTTAGCAAAATACTGGCGTGTAATAACCCCACTAAAAATAATTGTAAGATTATCTGCAGAAATCTCCACTTTCTTCAGAAATTTTACTGAAATCTGAAGAAATTTTGGAGATTTAGCTTTACCTTAAAATATCTGCAGAATTTTTTAAGATATTCTTTAAAATATCTACAGAATGGGCCAATTACCTACAGATTTCCCACAGAATTTTGGGCCAATTCCTTACAGATTTTCTATAGATCTTTTTAGTGGGGAAGGGTACTAGATAAACTACAGAGCTGTTCGAAAGTTTTGAAATATGTTTCCATCTATTAGTATAAAAATTGCCGAAAGAAAAATTTCAACCAGTTAGGCGTTTTATTGCTAAACTAAATTTTCCCGTATATTTATTAACCGACGGATCAAATACAGAGCTGTTCAAAAGTATTGGAATATATTTGTTTATGGACAGTAACACCTTTTTTTCCCTAAATAACGAAGGATTTAGGCAAAGATTTCAGAAAATGTTGGAAATTGTTTCATATTATATGCTTAACGCATGATATTTCTTACTTGTTTGTTACACATACATTTCTTTCTATGCTGTACCTTCTATTTAAAAATTTTATGGTTCATACTATTATCGGATTAAACGCATCAATTATCTTTTTGCTCATATCACTTTTAGTGAAAATCATTTTTCATTGCTTGTTTACCACTCATCTTAATGCTTACGCTCTTGAAATTTTAATAATAGCAACATCCTGCTTTACTAAAAAAATTTCTTTCAATTTGGGCATATAGAGGGTAAATGACAATCTCTAAATGCATTAAAGTTGAAGCGTCTTAAAATGTTTTTTAACATAAATAGAATAATACATAGAGTAAGAAAATGTATTGCAATAAATTTTCTATAAATACATATAATAATTTTATGTACGACCTATTGAGCTTTTTAAAAGCTTTATCAATTACATAACTAGAAAATATTATTTAATTATTACAATTTGAAGTAGTCTCGTAAAGTATTTAAACCAGAATTTTTTAAGTAAAATTTAGCAGTATAACCAATTACTAGAATAAAAATCTCCTTTTAGTGAATTTTTTTAAAAATGCATATAAATTGTCCTGGGGTAATAATTCTAGGGTAGTTAATAATGCCAAGGTGTAATATTAAGCATAAATATGAAGGAATCTGAGAGATGGCATTTAAGAGTTCTACAGAGAAAGGCTTTGTGTCATCTAAATCAGAAATAACCGCTAAAATTTAAGTTCCATTTGTAAACTTTTTTGCTGTCAACACAAGAGAGTCAACGCCTAATCTAAAATTTCCGAGGTATGTTGTATGATCTGAACACTATATTTATTTATTTGGAAATGCTTTCTTTACTGCATAAACTTGTAGTGTATTTCATACACTTCCAAACTATTGTGGAAGATTTTGGATGTGTTCGCGAGGTAGTTAGTAGTTTAAAGTATAGTGCGCAATAAATATTCTGGGATAATAATGCCATCCACTGGCATTATTAGTGCATTTGATTCTTTTCAGTGCTGGAACTACATCCGAAGAAGGTTTACTTTTATATTATGCACGAGAGAGCATTATTGTTCTTGTTGAAAACCAAAAATTATAAAGAGAAATTCATATATCCTAAGTGCTGCTAATTTTTTCGTATAAGAAGAATAATATATATGATAATTATTGCATTGTAAATGATATCGCAATTAATGGTAAGTAAAAGAAATTTGTCAGTTTCTAGGGCTGTGGAGTCTGTATCTGTAGAATTGGACAGTTTGATTGACATTTATTTCATCTCATTTCATAGTTCTGTTTGCATGGCTTTATAAACTACAAAGGTGGGTAAAAACACCAAATAGCATTGGTCAATAAATCATGCTATTACATTTTATGAATATATACGTGCTAAAATATTCTTACTTATATACATATAGTCAATAAGTTGTTGTATCCAATCCTGTATTTCTAAATAAATAAATAGATAAATAAATAGATAAATAAATATTTAAAACCAAGCCTTAAAAAGTGGTAAAGAATTGGTTGAATTGCTAGGTTAAAGTGGCGTTATTACTCCAGGATACTTTATTTTAGTTTTTAAGCTTTATAACCTTCGAATTTTTGTCTTATCTAAAGAATATTCTGCCCATGAAAATTTTTAGCTTCTGTTGAAGAAATAATGTTTATCGTACACATAGTGAAATTTTATTTTGTCCTCTTCTGGGACATTCAATTTCATTATATTCTTGTGGAAATATATTGCTGTTTAAACAAATAGGCGCATATAAATGAAAAACGAAAAACAAAAAATTGATAAATATTTCTTCTGAGAATTTAATCCCTTGTTTTGAAGAAGATGTATTTCCTTTCAAGACGTTAAATGATGCTTCCTTTTGAGAAATTGTCGTACTTTTTTTATCCTCTTTATAGTTTTTTGTCAGTTGCATCTTATTCTATCTAAAACTTACCATCATTCACATCTTTATTATATAAGCAGCTTTTATCTTTATAATCTTCATGCAGTCGTTTCTGTTGTCTGTTGTCTTTCATTAATAGGTCTCGTAGTCATCAAATTAATGTTGATGCGCGTTTCATGTTTTATTATAACAACGCACAGTTTGTTTGTTTTTAGTAAAAGTTTTCATTAATTTGACTTCTATAAGAAAATTACAATTCTGTATGGGCACTATAGTTTGCGTTTGAAAACTTTAATCTACTTTAAGAATTCTACTAAAATTATATATCTACTATTCTACTTTTAGAATAGTAGATAAAATAAGCTATGTACATAATAATAATCAGAGTTAGAATTTTATAAATTTACTAGCAGCCTTCACCCGCTACGCTGGCCGGTTACTTTAAAATAAGCTTGTATCAAACAAAATGCATCTAGTAACGAGTAAAATCTTAATAGCTAATCAAAAAGCCATAATCTGCGTCATAATTGTATAATCTCACATTATCCGGTTTAAAATATGTATTGATGACATAATATACAAATGTTTAACTATTTTATAGTAGATTTGCTATCTTGAATTTCGCGCTTCTACCTATAATCGTTGCAAAGGTGTATCGAAATATTCTAAAAGTACGACCATCCATTAAATCCTCTTAGGAGGGAATTTTTAATACAGATAAAATACATGGTGATTTTAATAAATACATGAAAACTAAAAACAGAGGGAATTAAAAAACAAAAAAGCAAAGGAGGAATATAAGGAAGCCATATTAGTAGAAAAGTCATAAGACGGTGTTCTCTCATTGTAGAAAGTAGAAAAGGCGCAAGTAAGTGCATAAAGATAAAGGAGTTTAAGTAACAAAAATTAGAATTTTTTGACAATTAGTACTAAAACAGCCAAAGAAATAAGAATTAAAAGCTCTCCTTGTGGGAAAAACAGGAACTAAAAGGATGATGAATGGGATCAATATTTTTTATTGATTTTTTCTCCGTTATTTAAATTCAGTTCCATAGTTTAACTGTTAATAGAAGATATTATGCTTAAATACGTTAAACATATCCCCCCAGGAAGATCAAAGGAAATGCATAATATAAATAAGTGGTCACAGGGCTAAACAACGATATATCACATGAAGACATACATGATATAGTAATTTTAGGTTTGGATTTTATAAATTTATAAGGAGAGAAAGAATTTATCTGTGATCTATTTTCTTTTTTTAATTGTTTTTTGTTTAACGAAGACTAATTATTTTAATTATTATTTGTAACAATCCTTTCCGGGGCAGAAAAAATTATGTTCATAAAAGGATGAAATGACTGATTGACACACGGCGTTTACAAATGACTTTTTAAGAAATTAAAAACTTGTTACTTTATTTATTTTTTTTCGCATGGCTATGTTTTGAAACCTTTTATAAGTAGTTTTTATGTGCTTTTTGACACATTATTTATTTATTTTATTTTTTTGTAAAAGGAAAATTTTATTTAAATATTCTTGGTGCTGTTTGTATGTAAGGGATTAAAATTAGGTGGTCCTAACGTGGGACCACGTGTCAGGAAGAGATAATAAAGTTCAGCTTTAATTGAGGCATTCAGGGGTCAATACTTCATCAAATAAAAATGTTCATTTTAAATATTTAAAGTTATTTATCTATAAAAAACAACTATTATTTTCACTATTTTTTATGTTACTCATTAATTATCTTATAATCAATGGTAATTCATAAACACTGTATATATATATGTTGAAAAAATCTAACCCAATGATGGCATTACCTAGATTTCTAAAAATACAGAGTTAGTCAAATTGACTTCTGAACGCCTTAACTATGCCTAATAAAGGATTCGTAACTGAAACGCAGAAGATTATCTCCTGTATATAAAATTAAGATAAGTTGTTGAAACTGCAGTTGGGAAAAAATGTAGAAAAAACGATTGCTTTTCTTAAAAAAATGCATGGTTTATTATAAATTTAATAGATGGTATAATTCTAATTGTCATGGAACCAATGTCTTCTTTAAGTTAATTTTCAGCAAATGATTACTGTCGATGAGCGAGTCAAATTACAAATCAGTCATTTTTTAAGAGATAAACAATCCACATATTAAGTAATTATTCAAATCGGGATTAGTCTCTATCAGTATCCAAATTTTCTTTATCAATTGGAAGCCCTCGTGATCGATGATTACAAAAGCCCACGATGTCTATGTTTTGAAACCTTTTATAATTAGTTTTTATGTACTTTTTGGCACTGAATCCAAAACAACCCTCATTTTTAACACTTTCCAACAAAGTTGAAAAGTGTTTATGGTTTCGGTTTGTCTGTCCGTCTGTCCACGCTCTAACTCTCGTAAATATACTGGAATTACCATGCAAATTATAGATGTTATTGACATTTAACATAGCACGAACCCTATTGAAAATAATTTTTCTACCACTATTGGTTTATTTACAGAGATAGTGAAAAGTTTTCCGTTACATTACGGTCTATGAGAAGAAATTGTTTCAAATGAATTTTAAAGGTGTTGTACCTTGTCAAACAATTCAAATTTATATGCATCTGCGAAGTGAACTTAAATATGCATTCTGTAAAATATGTAGTGAAAATAATAATTATTCATTTACAGGGCCACGCAAAAGAATTCAGTTACACAATAAAAAAAAATGGTTTGCCATATTTTAATTACGTTAAACGATTTGATGCGTAATAAAATTTATATACGCCGCTGAAATTTAATATTTCACGCATAATATGAAGTTCATAGCATTTACAGGGCCACAAAACAGAATTCAGTTACACAATAATAAAAGAAAAAATTGTTTGCGATATTTTAATTACGTTAAACGATTTCATGTAAAATAAAATTTATATACGCCGCTGATATTTAATATTTCACGCATAATATGAAGTTCATAGCACTTACAGGGACACGCAAAAGATTTTAAATAGTATAATCTATCTGAAGCACTGTACATTATCGATGATGGCTGACAGATGGATGAAATGCATTTTTAATTACAAAATGAGCTTTAAAGTTTCACTAAATATATGCTTAATACATGGTGTATATAAATGTTATAGTTTAGGGGTGCACAACCTTTTGAAGAGAAGGGCCACTTACAAATATGTCAGTGTGGTCGAGGGCCACATCAATAACATGGAGAGAATTCGATTTCGAGGAGGTGATCTTTGGCCTATAATCTGATAAAAACTATGGTTTCAGAGGGGGAAGGGGGGATTACCTTTTTAAGTTCGCTTACCCACTCAAAATATCCAATTCAGTTGGTAAGGATATATCAGTAGTTTTTATGTTTGTATATATAACAATTATTGCAAGGATTATTTTCATTATGTAATAATATTCCTGGACTTTATTTGGGAGAGTAAAAAAATGTTTTATTAAAAGTTCTAGAAAAGAAAACAAACATTCGGGATTTTTACGAAGCTGATCGACAAAATGCGCGAATTTTACGAAGCTGGTCGATGAAATTCGCGAATTTTCTTCGCATGATCGACGAGATTCGCGATTTTTACACCCTGATCTACAAAATTTACGATTTTTATGAAGCAAATCGGGAAAATTCACGATCTGCCCGTGTCTGATCAGGAAAATTCATGATTTTTACAAAACTGATCGGAAAATTTCGCGATTTTTGCGAAGCTGATCAGTAAAATTCGTGATTTTTACGAAGCCAATAGAGAAAATTCGCGATTTTTCTTCCCATGACCGACAAAATTGGCGATATTTACGAAACCGATTGAGAAAATTCACAATATTTCTGCATCTGATTAATAAAATTGGCGATTTTTACAATGCTGATCGACAAAATTCGCAATATTCACAAGGCCGATCGACGACATTTGCGAATTTTATGAAGTCAATCGACAAAATGCGCGACTTTTACAATGCCGATAGACGAAATTCGCGATTTTTAAGAAGCTGATCAATGGAATTCGCGATTTGTAAGAAGCAGATCAATGCAATTCGCGATTTTTATGAAGCCGATCGACAAAATTTACATTTTTTCCATGCCTGATTAATAAAATTAGCGATTTTTACAAAGCCGATCGGAAAAATTCGTGATTTTTACGAGGCCGATCGATGACATTCGCGATTTTTACGAAGCTGGTCGACGAAATGTGCAAATTTTATGAAGCTGACCGATGAAATATGCAAATTTTCTTCGCATGATCGACGTGATTCGCGATTTTTACGCGCCTGATCAGGAAAATTCGCGAATTTTACGAAACCGATCGAAGAAATTCGCAATTTTTACAAAGCCTATAGACGAAATTCGCGATTTTTCCTCGTATGATTGATAACATTCACAATTCGTACCAAATCGACTAAATTCGCGATTTTTCCACCTTTTGACGAAATACGCATTTTTGTGCTCAATCAACTAAATTCGCGATTTTAAAGTAACTTTCACGAAATCTTCTTTTATGCGGCCAGATGAAATTAGCAATTTTTTTGTGCATCATCGCAAAATTCGCGGTTTCTCCGTTCGTTATAAATGAAATTTGCGATTTTTTCGTCCCTGATGAACGAAATTTGCGATTTTTCCGAGCCACATCGACAAAATTCGCTATTTTCCCGCACCTGATCAATGAAATTCGCAATTTTTTAAAGCCCAATCTACTAAAGTTGCTATTCCTAAGTGACTGATGAAATTTTATTTTTTACCGCGGTAAATTGACGAGATCTGCAATTTTTTTGCAACTTAAGCACAAAAATTGCAATTTTTTTTCAGTTTTAAATTATCGAAACTCGCGGGCCACACGTTATCCCATCACGGGACACTTTTGGCCCGAGGGCCACAGGTTGTGCATCCCTATATAGTTGATATATAAGGTTACACAAAAGGTCTCGTAAAGGTTACTGAATATGAGCGTAATCTACTTAAAGGTTTTTTTTAAATAAGCTATGTACTTTACGTTGAATTGCTTTCAGCTTACTAAGAATATAGATAAAATGGTATTCAATAAGAATGCACAACCTGTGGCCCGCGGGCTAGAAAGATACCACTATTTTCATGCAGAATAATTTTCTATATAATAATGACATAAACGTTTTCTATTAAATAAATCAAAAGTCACTTTTGAGATATTCTGGTGGCAAATAATTTTCATGCAGGGTCACGCAAAGAATTGGATGCATGGTCACCTATGAATCATAATTTCCGGAAATGTGATTTAAGTAGTTTTAAAATTGTTTTTTAAAATAAATTTTAGCGAAGTACTGGCGTGTAATAAAGATACTAGGTAAACTACAGGGTTGAGCAAAAGTATTCAAGTATGTTTCCATCTATTAATATAAATTGCTGAAAGAGAAATTTCCACCAGTTAGGCGCTTAATTGCTAAACTAAGTTTCACAATTATACAGTATATATATCAACAGACCAGGCCCGTAGCCAGGATTTTCTTTCGGGAGGGGCTCAATTTTGGAATTTTTTCTGTTCTTACAAAAGTAATTTGTAAAAAAATTAAAAATAATCTAGGATTATCCTAATGTGTGTTCCTACATAGGTTACTTGTTAACTATGTCAAATATTGTTATTTCATATTTAATTTTTTCAATTTCTGTTGCAATTTTTAACTTTTAAAACCACTTGCAATTTCCAAATCGGTTCGGAAACTGGAGAGTTCTTAGGAACTTAAAAAGCACAAATTAACAATGTTTGAGATGAGCCTCAAGTATCCTATGAAAAAAAAAGTAAAATATTGAAATGCAAACAAGTAATATATATTGATTTAAAACACAGAATTAATGTTAACGCGCGAGAATCTGACATTACGAGTGCGAGGTTTTGAAACTATTGATCCATAAAGGAAATAAATTACACGCATTAATTTTTTGAAAGAAAAATTAATTGCTACAGTCATATGTAATCATAAAATTATGTTTGTATTTCCCATTCTCTGATTCTAATAATTATAAATGATATACTTGGTACAATAAATTTACTAGCAGTGTTGAATTCAGGCACTTTTCTCCGGAAGGAATTTTTGGGGCTCCATGGGGGGGGGGGACATTATTGTGTTCCGTGGGGAGAAATTGTACTTTTTGACCATTGAAAACACAAAATCACAAATTTTCCCGAGGGGGGCATCTCATTGCTCCGGGAGAGAGGGAATGCCCCCCCCCCGGGCCATCCCCTGAATTCAACACTGTTTACTAGTGCAACAGAAGCAATCATCATAGTTTCAACTTAGCCATGGTGCTGATTGACTTATCAAGTTCTTATGCAATTTCCCAATGAATGGAAATCATTGAAAAGCTACTCTGTCTGACATAGACCATAACGCTTCGAGTCAGAGATTTAATTATTTTCTTTGCCGAGATTTTATCGTAATACGTCACATTACAATACTAAAATTTTTAAACCTCTGTGTTGGAGTTGGTGTCAATATTAGCAATTTATTTACACCCTAATTCATATTTAGCTTTCACTTGCTACATAGACACTTTATCCTGCATTGGATTCTTTAATTTGCTTGCTTTTTCCAGTAATGCACATCCTGGAAGTTGTAACTGGGAATCTCTTAGAATGTCTTCATTCGAAATAAATCGATAATTAAATTTTGAATAAGACTTTCTGCATGGGGAAATAAGACCGGGATATTGTAATACTTGTCAATGGATGTAATTTGAGGGTTTGTACCTGTTGTCTGTCTAAATGTTAGTCTTAGGATCTTTATTTCAGTTTGGAAGGTGTCCTCCCGAAGTTTTGACGTACAATAAAATCTTACAAAAGATTTCTACTTCCTTTTTCTGCATATTTATGTAAAACAATTAGACATCTTTAGCATGGGTTACAGCCAATATTATATCACAAGATTTTTTTTTTTGAAGAACTCACTATGACTGTCAGACAGAAAACCTTCCGACAAACAGACAAGCTTATGAGAATATGATTTTTCTCCCTGACTACCAAAAGAGCTCCAGCTGTTGAAGAAATCTTCCGTATTTTTTTCGAAATATTTTCTGAGCTAATACAAATGTATTTAAGTAGCTCAACAAAAGTCAATATGCTTTCATGCCTCTCGATAAAATTTGTATCACAAATGCGGAGAAGTCATTTTCTTTTGTTTTCTAGGATATATGATGCAATTGCTTCTTGAAGCACTAAATTTGCCTTCAGGTGATTTTTTTTAAACTTTTGTCGCTGCTTTAACAAGTCCATGATACTTTCGAAGGATGGGAATCAGCATGCTATTAGACAAGGCAAGATTTAACAAATGGCTTTCACAGAGGACATATCTAATTTTTAGATACTCTGAAGAATTCTAGAATGAACCCCGCTAACATGACCAAACTTACTGGCTACTTTGTCATACGCCTATGCAATGCATTTATACATGCCTAGACATAGTTCATCACAATGTTGTAATATTACTTTTCTTGAATTTTTGGAAGAAAAAACATTTATTGGAATAAAACGTAATTTTTTTTTTTTTTGAATTATTAAGTTTTGGGAATTTTTTAATAGTTCACATATCTAATAGGGATGGGACGAATATTCGGCCCCTATTTGGCCCTTTTGCCGAATATTCGGTTGGCCGAATATTGAAGGCTTGTTGACCGAATACTTCGGCCGAATACCTGTAGCCGAATATTTTGAGATATATGGCCGAATATTGGTAAAATCTCGCCGAATAGTGAAAGATATCTTGCCAAATAAATTTAGGATTTAAAGAATTTCATTTCTTGCAATTTTTTTTTCTCCAAACCAAATTGGCTACTTCATTCATGAAGTCATTCTCATTCTTACTTACAAAATATACAGTTATTCAATTGCTAAAAAATACACAGCCTTTCTGTATTTCCAATAAAAGTTACTGATATTTTAGAAAATGCTGCCAAGTTGGAGATTTAATTGTATGGGAAGTGTCTTCATTAAAGAATGATCTATTACAATTCAAGATATAAAAACATAGGAAAAAAAAAAAAACGCTGCCTTATTCTAAAACATTTGAATATTTATTAATGTCTGCAAACTCCATACACATATAAAAAAAGACTTGTATGAAATTCGTAACTTATTTTCTGTAAAGTATGAAATGAAAAAAATCATTCACTAGGTGTATTAACGAAGATTCATTTTTAAAATTAGATATCAAATATCACTATTCCAAATACAACAGTACATCTGAAAACAGAACTGGCGGCAAACTAGATACGCATTAGATGACACAACTTGTTTTATGAAGATGGTTTTATAAGTATTTAAACATAAATTTTAAATACTGAACAAAATATTTTTTTTTTTATTCTATAGTTTTCACTTTTAAAATTTTATTTGTATAATTACTGACTTAAATATGTAACATTATTATGTATATATTTTTAATTTACCTATTCCTTCATTCATGTTATCAATTTCTGTTTATCCTTTTAATGCTTGTTGAATAAGTGGAATATTGAAGTTGAATATTGTATGCGCCAATTCAAATGTTAAAGATTTTGTTACTATATGCATTCTTCTTTAAGCATAACCTTTTGCTTTAACTTAATTTGTAATTTAAAGCTTGGCAACTGATTTCAGAGCAGTCTCATTCTTACGAATTTGCTTATCATTAAGGACACTCTAAATGATCAAATTTACTTCATTAAAGGTTATATCAGAAAATAACTCCTCATGAGTTTTGAGAGTGAGAGATTAAGAATATTATTAATTTTGGATGCAAGAAAGGGTAAAAGTATCATTTGATAGTAAAAATGATGTAGGGGGAACTGGGGTACATTGATACAGTTTTTTTCTAAGATTTTTTTTGGTGTCAAGAAAGTAGAAAATTCAAGTTTTTTTTCCATGAGGTGACAGCAAAACTTGTTTAGTATGTTATAAAAATGTACAATCATTGTTTTATGTAGTATTTTTGCATGTAATTTTAAAAAAATCAAAAAAAGTCATTTGTATCAATGTGCCCCATCCCCGGGGCAGATTGATACGTTTAAGAAAAAAGACGACAAAATAATACCAATGCATATTTTTCATAAAAAATGAGTTAGAAAACCATTTTATATTTATTTATAAAAATTCAAATCACCCACAATTTATTTTTAAGCAATATTAAAGCAATCAAAATTAAATATATTATGACTTGATGTTCTGTCTGTTTCTTGTCTGATTGTTGGCTGTGGTAACTTTGTCATATCTAGCACTTCAACCCCAGCATTATCTTCTTTCTTATGAAAGATGAAAAAATTACCAGGTTTTCTGTTTATAAATAGGTTCATAAACAGAAAATAAAGGATAATTATATTAAAAATTCTGTTTATAATATAAGTATCATTTTCTGTTCTGCAGTTTGTTTCTCTTACTTAACATTTCTCATGTCGAAAATACTTTTTTCTCTGGAGAATCGATATAAATTCGAGATTTGCCAGAATGCCGACTTTTTCTTTTATTACTTCTACTAGCACTAGATGCTGGGTAAGTTCCTACGTCTTCTGTTTTCAAAAATACTATAAAATGCTCTAATATAAAGAAATTAGAGCTATTTCACTTCAATAAAAACTAATATTAGAAATTTTTCGTGAAAAAAAGGTTGGATTAAGGAGTGTATGGTAAAAAAAAATAATAAAAGATAATGAAAATATGAACTATTAAAGGATTTAGGCTGTATCAATGTGCCCCGTCATAAACTGTATCAATGTGCCCCATACAGCGATTTTGAATAAAATGAGTCTCAAATCCAACACTTCACAATATATCTAACAATAAATAATGAGGAACTGATAAAGAGTAGCAGTACTTACCAGGGAGAGTATTCATTTTGGTTGAAAATACTGGAACAGTTGTATAATAGCATTTCAATTGTACAACTCAAATTTACTTTTGAACAACAAAAACAATAAATCGCCCGTCCCATTGCATCAAACTGCTGAATCATTCCAAGATTTTCTGTATGTAGTTGAATACACTAGCATCACCTTTTGGAGCTGTTGTGAAACTTCCTGTAATGACCCTGTGAGCGGTAGAGGGGGTGTATCAATGTGCCCCATGTATCAATGTACCCCAGTTCCCCCTATATTCTTCATATTTTAATGGAAATATCTTACCATCCTGACTTATTGAAAATCAATTTGTTGTACATTAAGATAAAAGAATGTAATGCAATTTCATAATTTTTTTGTGTTAAAAAAAGTTTTAAAATTAAAAAAACATTTTAAAAGCACATTTAAGAGTAATAATTATTAATGAGTTCCTATTTTTTAAATTATATATAATCAAAATTTATTTTCTTTATTGGGAAAAAAAAGTAGGTATTCGGCCGCCGAATATTCGGTATTCGGCCTAAAATTTGGCCGAATATTCGGTATTCAGCTATTCGGCCAAATCACTATTCGTCCCATCCCTAATATCTAACACAAATAACAAGCTGTTCTGCGCTTGAAATGTCCATAGTTTCATCAGCAATTAAGCTAAAACAGATCGCAATATTTATTTTGATAATTAATACTTCGGTAACTGTATCCCAGAATATTTGAATGATTTCATCTTAAGTTTCTGGGGTGAAGTAAATAGCATTTCTAAGGATATTTATAATATCTCGTTTAAATTCATTCGCTCCAGAATTTGCTCAAAACTTAAAAGAACTCTTATCTAACAGTCTTTATTATACCAATTTATCTGAAGTTAGAGGATCGTCATCGTGGTCAGTAGCTATTTTGTTCTGCACAAAATAAGATCGCTTCAAGTATTAGTCCAAGAGCTGCTCTAATTTCTTCTTTTCCTGGAGCTCTTTGAAAACTCAACAATGAAATAATTCTATTTCCATTTTCCTGAAGAAATCTAAAGTTTATTTGTTAAAACATCATACGGTTTGTGATAATCTAATTGTATATGTTTTAAGAAAAACATTTAGCCTTTTTCCAATGACTGAAACATGTATAAAATAGTCTTCCTCATTTTTCGTGACCTTTCTTATGCCGTATGCGTATTATAATTAATTTTTCATACTTATGTATGTAATAAAGGATCAGTTAAAATTTGCGGCGGAATCGCAGAAGAAATTATGTAAAAAATAAAATATTTTCGAATATTTGACGTGAAAAGACGAAAGAGTCACGCGATTTGGCGAGCAGCCCTTTTTCTCGCCAAAAGCAAACGATTATAATGCTACTGAAAACTGTTGGATATTTAGAATGCGAGTAAATGGTTAATGGTATTTAATGAATTTAAACATAAACAATGAGAGACTGTAGTATGTTATATTATATACATATATATACATATTATATTACATATATATATTATTTGTTTAAGTAGTTATTTAATTAATCACTGGAAAAAATGTTTTCATAGATAAAAAAAAATCATATTGAGAAAAATTATCTTCATACATTTAAGCTTATTCAAAAATAAAAGCCAGTTTCACATGTTTCCATAGCAATAAAATCTAATCGACAATTCTCAATTGGTCTCTGAGCTTGAAACAAATTACATTAATTTAAATTATGAATTTCGTTTTAAATATCAAATTTTGATGATTAAATTTGAATATAAATACATATAAATATCGATATAACAAAATATACTTAAAACAAACAAAAACTTACAAAACTGAAGTTATATTTATCAAAACAAGCTCAACATGAAAGTTTTTTTTTCTTGAAGTGTATTTGACATAAAGTATTTTTTGAAATTACATTCCATCGCCAACCGGCGATAAATCGCCGAATAATGAAATTTTTATTTTTTTACGGATAGTGAATGGAGGTCCTGCCGAAATTTTTTTTTATAAACGTATATATCCACACAAAAAGAACATTCTGTATTTTTTTTTTTTTTTTTTTTCAGATTTTTCGGGGTATGCCCGTATGGAGACCTTCCTTGTTAGTCAAATTAATGATAAGAAATTACACTTGATCAAAGTTTACTGGGCATAAAGACAGTAAAAAATACTTTTTAAAAATAATTTATGTCTTTAGTGGTACATACCTATTAAAAAACAATATATCTAAATAGCCGATATAATGAAGGATTACCGTAACTGTAACTGAATAAATGGATCTTTTTACAGCTAAAAATGCGATTGATTTTAATGTAATGGAAGATAAAAACAAACAAAACTTATTTTTTTATTGTACAGATAATTTTGAATTTTGAAACTTTCGGGAGGGGCTTCAGCCCCCTTAGCCCCCTCCCTGGCTACGTGCCTGCAACAGACAGATCATATATAGGACTGTTCAAAAGTACTAGGAAATATTTTTGACTGTGGAGAGTAACACCTTATTTCTCTAAATAACGAAGTGTTGATAACGATCATGATTTCATGAAGCATTGTAAAGTATTTCATAACTATGTTTAACGCGTGATTTTTCTTACTTGTTAAACATCGCATGAGATTGTTTCGCAAATCGTAAATTTCAAAATCAAAATTAAGAAAAAAAAAACGAAAATCTGTCAAAGGTGTAACAAAAGAAGATTAATTTTTTTAAATACATCTGCGACAAATTTCCAACATTATCAACTGCCAAAATAAAAGATATTGTCTTTACGTTTCCTGACACTGGAAAACTTCTCAAAGGAGGTAATTTTGAAAGAGGAATGAAAATTGCGGATAAAAATGCCTATGTTTTTTTTTTTTTTTTCTTTTTTCGCGTTTGAAATTTACGATTTGCATAAACTGCTGTAAAGATGGTTAAGAATGAATGTCATTTTCGGATTTAGCATAATATAATATACAATATTCAAGTATCAATAACTAGAAAACGTGAAACAAACGTACTTTTCCAGTTCAGTGTTACTTACGGCATACGCCATAGACGATGAATCATATTCAGGGGTTGCACTACTACTGTGACATTTTATTACGCATGCCACGGACCGAATTTTTACAAACCGAGACACAATAAAAATAGGATTTTACAAACCGAAAATTCACAGAAAGCTGAAAATCATTTTAATTATTTTGTTTAATTTCCAAACAAAAAGAATTTGAATTTTATCCAACTTTTTCTGGCGAGTTTTATATAAGGCGCCACAAAACCCCCAAAATTTTCAGACATTTTTAAACTACTTCGCAAAGAACACAAAAACCGTACACCCTACAGAAAAAAATTCTTGCTCATTAATTGAAAAACACAAAATTTTGCGTCGATTGGGCACAACAGACAAAAAATTCGACCAGTAATAAACGAGATATGATAAATCTAAAAGTGCATTTATTCAAATTTTTCTAGTAAAACCCATAAAATCAGTATTTTACGTTATTATTATCGCTTAAATAAATCTATTCGCTTACTAAACAGTAGAACTGCATAAACTGTCGAATGGTAACTGTTTAATTAAAAACTTCCAAATTTAAATATATCAATATGGTAATTTCAGAAATTTTTCAACCGATGATTGCATTTGTAATACAATTCCTGCTGCCAAATTAATTTTAATCATATCGTCTGCAAGCAAATTATTTTTTGAGCTGCATGTATGATTATATTTTGAAAATTTAATGAAATGATTAATAAAATAATAAACTAAAGCAACAATTCGTATCTAATTAAATTAAATACGTAAATTAAAAAAATTGAAAAAAATAAAATAAGAATAAGGTAATTGGAAAATGAAAGAATTGGATGTGAACAATTGTGTTTAAAATTACATATTTCATAAAATAATAGAAAAAAATATAATAACAGAAAAAATATTTAAAAAAATGAGTAATAAAGGCAATGATAATAAAATCAACTCAAGTTACTTGATTGGAATACAGGGAAGTTTAGCTTATAAAGCATTTTTTGCTGGACCTTGTTCTGTCTATTCTTGTTACTCCTTCTTTACTTGGAAGACCGCCTCGTCTGCATTCTACTTTTTCGTCGTAGCCGGTTGTGGGTATTCTTTTTCCGCGGTATTTTTGCACGACACATTTTTACAGTGGCAACATACAGTTGAGAATTTAATCCTGTTCTTTCTGCAAGAACTTAAACCATCTTTCATTCTTTTCCACATTTGCCTGACAGAGTGTTTAGGAGTTCTGGTAGTACAGTTATATCGACATAGTTACGACAAAGCCAACACTTTCTGGAATGTGTTTATTTTTTCGACGAAAATGATCAGCAGACTTGCTACCATGTTCTGACGATTCTTCTGGATAAGCAGTAAGTACAGTGGTTGCAATTTTACCTTAGATTCTTTTTCAGAAGTTCAATGTACTCGGAAATAATTGACGAGAGATTTTCTCTTGATTTCCGATTCCCTCGATGAAACAGGTAACTACTATCAATCACATGGTCAGTTTGTTCTAAATCATCAACAGAAATGAACAAATCATAAAATACTGACTCTTGCAGATTCCTCGTAGCAACGAATATCAAATAGAAAAATCGAATATGGAGCCCTTTCAGGTTCTAAGAATTTTCTAAATTCTTCCTCTGATTTCTTGAGGAAAGAAATTCGGCGAAAAATGAACCATGGTTCATAAGAGAAATCCATCATGACTTTTTACAGCACATTTGAATTCCACATGGCCAAATTCACCATTAATGATACTTTTAATACTGTAACTCTAATCTCGTTGGCTAAATGACAATTTATTTTATCGCCACCAATCACTCCAGTACCTAGCAATATCATGTAACATGAGGAGAATGGATTGTCTGACAAGAATGAGGGAACAAAGTTACCGCATCGATGTTGTCCCGTAATTCTAGATAATCTCGAAACAGCATGTTGCTATGTTGTAAAAAACGACATCCAACAGAACATTTGCACTTGTTGGAAAATATAACTGACATTTATGGGCATTGTAGAAGTCTATTTTACCAGGGTGCTGTTGGTCAGTCTACGAGAGAGGGCATCTCATCAACGATCTTATCAGGTTGAAAAAGTCTGTCTGACCATATCCCAGATCAAAATTTGTCTGTGCGCCTGATTGTGAAATAATCTTTATTTAAACAAAGATCATATTGTTATGTTTCCATCATGTCCAGCAAGACTTCACCTAAAATAAATGTTCGCTATAGTGAAAGGAAAGAATTTCTTTCACAACAGATTTAAAATTAGTTTTAGGACATCGTTTGCATTTCAAGTACAATCAGCTGTTAGGAAGATTGGTGAAATTCCCATATTAATTATATTAAATATTGAAGTTTTTAATTCAACAATATCATTTATGTACATGTAGTTTATACAGTTCGAATTCTTTATAAAAGAAATATTCTGTTAACCGATAATTAGCGCACAAAAGACAAGTTTTACAGGGATCTTTTTAGAAAAAAATGGAAAAATGAATTTTTTTTATTTTCCATATCTCGTTTATTGTTGATGGAATGTTTAGTCTGTAAAGCTCAATTGACATAGAATTTTGTGCTCTGCAATTTGCGAAAAGAAAAATTGTTTTGTAGAGAGATTGGTTTTTGAGATATACTAAAAAGAGTCTGAAAACTTTGAGGCTTTCGTGGTGCCCACGTTTAAAGATCAACAGCAAAAGTGACACAAATTTAAAATCTCCTCTTTTTGATGTAAAACAAGCTGGCCAAAACAGCTTCAGCTTTATACAAAATATCGGTTAATACTGCTGGTTTTTTTTTTTTTTTTTTAAACAAATTTAACAGACATAATGTGTTTATTGTAAATTACATTTTAATAGATCCAGACGATGCTGAATATTCATGTTTCATTATAAGACTGGAGTAGGTTGCATGGTTACATAGGAAGCTTTGCTTGTTATCAGCTTGCTGTGATTCAATGAAAAAATTTATGTATATATATTCTTTATTTCATTTTACATTATTCTCGGAGGCACTCAAGCTGGGAGGCAGCAGCTCCTTTTTTAAAAAGAAGTGTAACTTTTTTAGACCCATTACGGAAAACTGTTATACATACAGTTTGCATTAAAACTTTGATTTTATATGAATTGTAATTTTGAATTGAAATGTATCCGGTCCAGGCTTTGAACCAGGAACCTTTCAAACTATATCAGGATGTGTCCATCGCAGAATTTGTACCTAGGAATTTTTGACTGACGTTGACAATGCTCATACAGCTGGGCTATTCTGGAATTTCCAATTTGACTTTTTTGATTTTAAGGCCACAGATCGAACAACAAAAATCTGGTCGCGTTGTAATTTTGCCGCTTTTGATAGACTACATTATATTTCTACGAGCCATTACTGTAAAAGTATGTTGATTTCATTGTCAGATTTTAATAGATACATAAAATTTTCACTTGCCTTACTCCGCTTCGTTTCAAAAATAAAGTTTGCTATAAATAGATTTTTCAAGTGTAACCCCCTCACTATTATTGTAAAATATTTTCAGGAATGAATAATTAAATGTTCATTTATTTAAAATAAACAAAGTTAATTTATATTACCTTTAATATTTTGTATTAATGCAACATATAAAAAATACGTCTATGAAAATATTCTGTCTAGCGTTGACAAAATAAGTATCATTTGCCAAGTTTGAAGAAAATATGCTCAAAGTGAATGCAAAATGTAATAAGACGTTAACTGCATAAACGGCGATTTATAAAGTCGAAATACTCACTCAAAGAAATATGTACCATTAAATCATCTGACAGATATCATACAAATAGCTATATTTTTAAAAAAATCAAATTTCTCAGTGAGTTTGAACGTAAGAATGACAGATTTCAAAGGAAGATAACGTGGAAAACTTCTAAAGTGTTGCTTAAAAAAAGTGCTGTTTAAAAAAAATAGTTGTTTTTACATCAATAATAAAAGTATATCTAAAGCAAAAGACGCAACAGACGGTTTATTTATTAAGAGGCGTTATTTTCTTATCTAATCTCATAGATGCATATTCTCTCAATAAACATTTCAATAGCGTTCCCAAAATACAAATTATTATGAAAACAATATATATTTTTTTTATCTTCTGAGGCATTCAATTTTTTTTTTCAAATTTTCCCTTGAAACTCAATTTGTATTATTTGCTTACGCATGTGTAAACAAAAAGTTAAATATAAAAATATGCAATTTTTACCTTACATACAAAATATATAATATGAACTTTAAAACGTTCAGTTATATTTAAAAGGTGATTAAAATAATCAGAAAGAAATGTTAATATTTAATTTTATTTAAAAGATTTTAGTTCTCTCAAAGCCTTAATCAGATTCTTCATACGAGAATATTTTTATAACTATTTTTTGTTTATTTATACACACAAAAGAAATTATGTATTTGTATATATAATCAAAATTTTTTTACAGAAATATTCTCTGATGAAGGTCCTGATTAAATTATAACTGTATACATAAGTATTAAGGTATTAAGATATAAGGTATATTATGGTATTAACTGATTAATGTATTACTGATGTTAATGGATAATTTTATTTAAAACATCACGTAAGGTATTTTAAATAAAATCAACTAGTAACATCTTTTTATTTATTTTAATCGCCTTTTAAGTAAAACTGGACGTTTTAAAGTCCATTTTCTATACAAATAGTTAAAAAAAATGTGTCTGGCACTTGGGGACTGCCGCGGTAAAGCTATTGCATAGCATTTTTTATCAACTTATGCAGAAATACCGCTTCAATGTCTGCCGAAGTCTATCGAAGGATACCGTGCCGAAGTCTGCCGAACTGAAACGTCGTTAGCCGGAGTGTTATGATTTTTTCTCGTTACGGAATTCCTAGATTCGTTCGCCGCGCTCAAAGCCCGCGATAAAAGCTATGCAATAGCTTAATAAATTACCAAACAAAATTTGGTCGCGCTACGAAAATTAGATCGCGAGTTATAAGCATTTTAAATTTTCGACCCTCACCGTGGGGGTCTCCTGTCACCAAAAATTATCAATGTCTCATAACAAATTACGAAACAAAATTTGGCCGCGCTACGAAAATTAGATCGCGAGTTATAAGCATTTTAAAATTTTCGACCCTCACCGTGGGGGGGTCTCCTGTCACCAAAAATTAACAGTCTCATAATAAATTGCCAAACAAAATTTGGCCGCGCTACGAAAATTAGATAGTGAGTTATAAGCATTTTAAATTTTTCGACCCTCACCGTGGGGGGTCTCCCGTCACCAAAAAGTAACACTGCCTCATTATAAATTACCAAACAAAATTTGGCCGCGCTACGAAAATTAGATCGCGAGTTATAAGCATTTTAAATTTTTCGACCCTCACCGTGGGGGGTCTCCCGTCACCAAAAAGTAACACTGTCTCATTATAAATTACCAAACAAAATTTGGCCGCGCTGCGAAAATTAGATCGCGAGTTATAAGCATTTTAAATTTTTCGACCCTCACCTTGGGGGGGGGGGGGTCTCCTGTCACCAAAAAATTAACAGTCTCATAATAAATTACCAAACAAAATTTGGCCGCGCTACGAAAATTAGATCGTGAGTTATAAGCATTTTAAATTTTTCGACCCTCACCATGGGGGTCTCCTTTCCTAAAAAATTAACAGTGCCTCATAATAAATCACCAAACAAAATTTGGCCGCGCTACAAAAATTAGATCGCGAGTTATAAGCATGTTAAATTTTTCGACCCTCACCTTGGGGGGGGGGGTCTCCTGTCACCAAAAATTAACACTGTCTCATAATAAATTACCAAGCAAAGTTTGGCCGCGCTACGAAAATTGAATCGCGAGTTATAAGCATTTTAAATTTTTCGACCCTCACATTTGGACGCTGCGCTCAAAGCCCGCGATAAAAGCTATGTAATAGCTTAAAAAATGAAAAGCTAAGGTTCGATAAGCACTTCTTGCAGTGAAATTAATGGCGTATCTTTTTTTTCACTTTTGTTTTAAACCCGTTAAATGATCAGTAGTTTGCCGGCGTTGTTATACTTTTTGATCTTTTAGACGCGGCGCTAAAAATATATGAGGACCAGGAAATTTGCCCAAATTCGTATACCTAAATAACTGAAAAGTGCATCTTGCCAGCCGAAATTGTGATATTTTCCTCTCTTGCCATCCCTCCTCATCACCCTATTGAATTGTATAGCACCCGCTGCATATAGTCTATGCGCAAGAAGAGAGTGGGTGGGCAAAATATGAAAACCGCATTTTTCAATTCAGCTCAGAATAGCGCAAATACTAATATTCCGGATAGCGCCAGTTAATATTATGGTCCAATATGTTTTATAGACATCATCCTTTAAGGTATTGAACGCATGCTGTAGAGACTTTTAGTATTTGTTTTAAACAACAGTTATTAGTTGTTTTAATGGAAATTAAAAATTATATGTTATTATATTAAATATCAGTAAAGATAAAGTTAAAATTGTTTTTCATTCTTAAATAGTAAATCTGCAGATATGGGGTTTTAACGTCAGTTTTGCATATCATTATTTTTTATCCTCACGCTATATAATATTTATTATCTTACAATCTGCAATTTAAATTTTCTAAATATACATATATTTATTTTAAGACTGCTAATGCTAAATATTTAGCTAATCGCTATCATATATTGAAAATGTTATACTTGTTATATATATACATATATATATATATATATATATATATATATATATATATATATATATATATATATATATATATTATATATTTATCAAATTATATACAATAAATTAACTTCAAGGTTGATTTATGCGCAAATTGGTTTATAATAATTTGCTACCATAATAATTTGGCCAATATATATATATATATATATATATATATATATATATATATATATATATATATATATATATATAATACCATTAAAAGTAGACAAGATTCACCAATGGATTTTATCAACAAAACAATAAACCAAAACGAAGAATTAAATTGAATTATAGTAAACAATATTAACCATTTGAAATTAACCATTGAATTTAATAACTTATAGCACAATGAACAAGGAAGGAAAAAAGAATAATATGAATACAAATGAAATTTGTAGAACCAAAGCAGAATCTTCAGGTCCCAAATACTTTGGAACTACAAATGGAGTGTGTGTGGTTTCATCTTCGTATTTGCCATGAAAAAGCAAAACAATACGAATTTGGGACTACCATCACACAAAAACCAAATTATTAAACAAGGAACAAAGATATTTTACAAAAAGGAATTGAAAGTAAGTAAAAATAATAGTTATCCATAACAAACAAAAAAGATAAAGCTGAATGGAAATATAATTGAATCGGAAAAATAATTAATAATCGATATTACATTAAATTAAATTAATAAAATGATTAAAATTAGAATTAAGGGATAACATTCATATTAACATATAACTTAAAATACATTATTGTTACTTTAATCAGTAACATTTATTGTGACTTTACATGGTAAAAACTCATTATCTTAATATAGGATAGTAAAAATTAAAAAAGAAAAGAAAAGAAAAATAAAAAAATAATAATAGTAATAATATTATTAATAATAATACCAAAAATTATATCATTGACATTAAAAATAATTTGATAATTAAAATATAGCTATTTAACTATAGATATAACTAGACAAATATCCATATATTGGTGTAAATTAAACAGTTTAAAAATTATGTTAAAATAAATAACCCACTCTCAATTTTTTTTTCTTTTTATAAATAATTAACCTTTGCGTTTTTATCCAGACAACACCACCCTCCTCCGTACTCTAACATCTACCCACCCAACCAACCTATATATATGTATATTTTTTATTACTTTTTAACATTTTTAATTTTTTATTATTATTTTTATGTTTTATAATTTTTTTATACATTTTTTACGCAAAGAATTAATTATAAGATCATGTAATATCTAATTATAAATTAAAGAATATATGAATTTTTTAGGATAACCATTATTTATAGCATCATATACAAGCTTTTTAATATTAGTATTAATTAAATGGGAAGAACATAGACATTTTATTCTATATAAATGGTTAAGTATTATATTACGATATACAGAATTATGAAGACATGATTTAAAATTAGTAAAGGTATTAACTTTAAAATTAAATTCTTTCCTTTTGTCATAAATATCAGTTATAAATTTGTTCTCATTTAATATAATTTTAATATCTAAGAAATTGATTGTATTATTAAAAAGTAGGTTTTTTGAAAGTTCTAGATTAGAAGGATAATCAACAGGGAATTGAGATATACAGGTGTTATCAGTATCAATTAAAATTAGATCATCTATATATCGATATAAATGTATTGTATTATTTAAATAATGACGATCATAGTAATATAAGTATAAGTCAGATAATACACTAGATGTACTACCACCTTGTGGTATACCAACATTTTGAATATATATATTGTTATCATGCATGATAAAATTATTATAGATAATGAAATTAGTTAAGGTATGAAAATAATCAGAATCGATATTATGTGATATGTCCAATTCATGTTGATATTTTTTAAAAAGCTCATTTATGATAGTATGTAAATCCGATAAATCGATATTATTAAATAAATCTTTAAAATCATAGGTAGTGATATTTTTTATACATTTAAGATTTTTCATAATATGGACCAGTTCATAACTATTTTTTATGCAATGTGTATTATCACTTTTTTTTGTAATATTATATATTTGATTAAGAATTACTAATAGAAGTTTGTTAGCAGCATTATTATAAGTATTGCAACCAATTGTAACAGCTCTGAATTTAACAGGATGCTTATGAAATTTGGGTATAAGGACTAGATAAGGATATTTAAAGTTAGTAGTGTTAATGTCTAATAATTTATAGAATCCTTTAATTTTACGATTATTGGCAAGTAAGTTATCATTAATTTTTTGGAATGTGTTATTATTAGATATACTAGATTTAAGCAGTTGATGATAATAAGATTTACAAATAATGGCATAATTATTAGGAGATTTATCAACATAAGTTATTACAAAGTTTTGTTGTAATTTATTGATTTGCTGAAACAGATGCTGTGTATTTACATATTCTAGGTTTGAAATATTATATTTTAAGGACCTGGTTAATTTATCGATAACTAATATTTTCCATTGATTAAAATATTCAGTGGGTTTATTATAATAAATTGCAAGCTTATAAATAAATATATCTATATCATATGTAAATTGTTTTATGATAGATTTAATGTTTAATTTGGATGGAATTCTGTACTTGGTCCCATAACCCATAATTCTTCTAAGTTGTAAATCATCTACAAGATTAAGATTACCAGTAATAATATGTCCATGATCTTTATTTATATATTTTTGTAGAGAGGGGTCATTGCATTTACAGGATAAAGTACTAGCATCAAAAGAAGATTTAGCGAAAGAATTATAGTTAAAAATCGTTCTGCCGATAGAGATGGGATACTTAAAGGTTTTAGAAATATGAATATTATTAATAGGAAATTGACAGTTTTTATCATTTAATATGGAATTTATATTGATTTTATTAAATATTGGATTAGAAAAAGTAAGTACCATTTGAGTATTAGTTTGTAGATTTTTAGGTTTTTTTAGTAAATTTATATTGTAAAGGTTGACACGAGTCATAATGAGATCATAAAAAACATCTGAAAAATGTTTAGAGTAAGTTTTACTGAGAAAAAGATTTAAATATTGTACTATATGTTTCTTTTTTATTCCAAAAATATATTTACGTATTAGAAACCAATTGTAATTTTTTAAATAATTACGATGCAGATTATTAATTTGTTGAATTATAATGTTTTTAGGAGTAATACTAGAAGATGAACCTTTTCCTCTTTTGTTACTTGTAGTTTTAGGATTTATAAGATGATTTAAACTATGATAAATGGGAGAATAATCTGTAGTATCATTTATAGATGAAAAAACTTTAACAGATCTTTTAAAAACCTCACTATTAAGACCATAAGGATAAATTGTATTATAATATTTCATATATGAAGACTCTAAAAAGAGACGCTCAGATTTATTTTTCTGAATTTGTATTATTTCAATAGTAGTATTTTTAAATTTATGTTTATGAAAATGCTGTATTTCAGCTGTAGACTGTATATTTTTTGCTAAATTTTTATCAGAATCTGACCGATGTTGATTCATGCGTATATGAAGAGGACCAGAAGTTTCACCAATATATTTCAAATTGCAAATGTTACACTTTATACTATAAATAACATTAAAAGCCTTACAAAAAATAGAAATATGAGGATCTGATACGATTTGTGACTGAGAAGCAGATGGACAAGTTTTACATCGGATATCAGAACATTTCTGAAAATATAATTGAGGAGGAGGAGCATGTATATGGAAACTGGATGACGGTCCAGGAGTAACCCTATTATTGCTCCTGTACCGGGCACTACACTGCAAAGACGCATTGTGTATCTTGCCAGGATCGAGATTTTTACTAAGTACTGCCATAATATAAGAGATAATACAAATATAATAAAAAGATAAAAATAGAAAAATTACAATTAAATAATCGAGTATCTTGACTAATATAATTTGCTAAAGAAAAGGATCTAGAATAATACAACTATAAAATAAAAATAGATACAATATGTACAAAGCTTTAAAGCAGTACTCAAACCTCCAAAAGGAAACAATACACGACCATAATACTACCATCCCACACCACATATAATAAGAATCATAGTACTCACAGTACAATAAATGCAAAATCACAAAATCGACTCATTTAAAAGTGAAAAAATCACCGTACATAATAATCCACAAACTTATCCAATTAACATCTCAGCACAATGCTCACATTGTTACTACATTTCACATAGGCTTAACAAAACATAATTTCAATGTATCTATTTAATATAATTAAAAAAAATAATAAATAATGATAATTACAATGTATTACTTTAATATTAAAAAATAATAAATAATGAATATTGATTTTGACATTTAATATATCATATATCAAGACAATGAATTAAACATAATAGCTAAAATATTATAAATATACCACATATAATATTCATGATGAAACGATTTGCAACTCTTAATGGAAATCCTATTAAATGGTAACGGAAAACTACATTGTAGAAATCTCACAGACAATACACAAAGGTTATGCGGATAGCAACAGGGTGATTATAATTAAAGTCCGAGTTTCAAAACGCTCTGAAAAGCGAACCACTCGTTAGAATGGCGTCAAAATTTAACAGCGTATTATTGAAGAAGGAGGAAAGAACATGAACCAAAAAAAGTTCCAAATTTGAGTGAGAGATGGCGCTGTAAGCGTCAGTATATGTAAATTAAAATTCCTGACATGCGCACGATAATTTCAGATGTTATAAAAGCGTTGGGTAAACGGCGTTTCCTCATTTCGCTTCTCAGACGTTGGCCATGAGTGTCTCAATGAAGGATCGTGCTCTGCTTGTAAAGCTTTATTACAAGAACGATGATTCTGCACTAGTGGCTCTGCTTAGGACTCTCAAGGTTATGAAAAAAGGCGCTGGACCGATGACTGTCAGAGGTCTGGTGAAAATGATGCAAAAATTCGAAAATACAGGTTCGTTTAATGTGCAGTCTGGTAGAGGAAGGAAAAGATGTGATTCGGCGGTTGTTGAAGAAGCGGCCACAGCAGTTCAGGAAGAGTCTAGCGGTGGTGAGCAACCATGCAGTGCACGGAGAATTGCCCGAACATTGAACAGGCCTGTGAGCACGGTACATAACATTCTACGAAACATCCTGCAATGCTATCCGTATAAAATTTGCCATGTGCAGGAGTTGTTCCCTTCTGACCTGCCAGCAAGAGAGCGTTTTGCTTTGGAATTTCTCGCTCGCATGGAAGTGAACAATGATTGGCCGTGGAAAATTTTGTGGACAGACGAAGCCCATTTCCACCTGACGGGATATGTCAATACACAGAATTGCCGAATATGGGCAACAGAAAATCCACTCGCAACGAACCCAGTATCACTTCATCCTGCAAAGGTCACTGTGTGGTGTGGATTTACGGCATCATTTATCATAGGGCCGTATTTTTTCGAGGAGACGGGTGCTTTAGGTCCTGTTACCGTTACCGTCAATGGTCAGCGCTATGAGTCTCTTTTGCGTAATGACGTCATTCCAGCTCTGCAACAGCGTGAATGTCTGGATAGTATCATTTTTATGCAAGATGGCGCTCCTCCGCACATTGAAAATCAAGTGAAGCAGTTGTTGAGGCGGCATTTCGGAAATGCTAAAATTATCAGTCGTCATTTCCCTACAGCCTGGCAGGCCCGATCACCTGATCTTAATCCGTGTGATTTCTGGCTGTGGGGTTATCTGAAAGATATTGTGTTCAGTACTCCGATTGCCAACGTAGCTGAATTAAAGACACGCATTGCGCAACACATTTTGAACTTGACCCCGGATACACTTCGATCGGTTGTGGAACATGCTGTTTCCCAATTTAATCTTGTTGCCCACAACAGCGGACAGCATATTGAATATGTTTTGCGCCAGTCTCGCCAAACTTAAAAACCGATTTGATGGATGCTTTTTATGCGGTTTTTGGCCTCAGGACAATTAAAAACCGATTTTTCCCATCCGATGTGGTATGACCTTGCCGTGGTGGATGGGCTTACGTAACTAACAGTATCACACGCATACAGTCATGCACACTGAACAATACAGTTGGTTTATATCGTGTAACTTACGCCTTAGCCGTTGTTTTACGATTTGTCCTTTGTAGTCTAAATTCTGACTTACAGCGCCATCTGTCGCTAAAATTTGGAACTTTTTTTGGTTCATGTTCTTTTCCCCTTCTTCAATAATACGCTGTTAAATTTTGACGCCATTCTAATGAGTGGTTCGCTTTTTAGAGCGTTTTGAAACTCGGACTTTAATTATAATCACCCTGTATATATATATATATATATATATATATATATATATATATATATATATATATATATATATATATATATATATATATATATATATTACAAATTTAATTTTTTTTTCTTCGCCAAAATTAACCTTATGCTATATTAATTTTCTTTTAACAATATTCTGTACTTAGTTCAACTTATTAAATTAAAATCCTGTTACTAGATCTAATCCATTAATCTTTATGGAAACGATATAAATTCTTAATTCACCTTAAAAACATTTATTCCAATGTGCGTAAAATTAAAAAAAAGGCTCTAAATTAAAAATATTCTTAATTAAACTTTATTTCTTAATATTCCAAATAAAACTCACTTTTTCCCTGTTTTTATCAACCCTTTTTAAGAAAGTCTTATTAAATTTATTCCAAAACCATGCCTTTCAAAAAATATGATTCTTTTTATTTATATATAAATACTTTTGTAAATATAACCAAAGTAATTCAGATATTACCATTCAATACACCAATGAAACCAGTATTTTTACAATCATCTTATTGAAAACAGTTGAAGTTTGAAGTGAAATAGAAGGCAGATTACCAAAATAATGAAAGTTAAATGTATAAATGGACAGTAGAAGGATTTAATTTTCCCCTTCAATGTTTGATATTTGTGCGTATCAATAAATTCATTTCTTTTCTTTTTGTTTTTAAATATCATCTGCAGGATATCGAATTCAGCGTTTGATTATAAATTAGTTAAATAATAATTTTTTAAAATAAAAATTATCGTATGACTGAAATTAATCTTGACACTGGCCAAGAATTCTGTTTGCATGTGAAAATCATGGTTAGAGACTATACAATATTCTAGAAGTTTTGTTTATAGATTTAAGAAGGAAGCTGAGAGGTCATGACGGAGAGACGTATTCTTTCTTTTTCTTCCGATGATTTGGTTAGAACTGCGGTATAATGTTTTTATGGTGGGATATTTTTTTCTTTCGTGAATTCTGTTCAAGACGGCTTGCAAGAGAGCATTTTCTGCGATATATTCCTGCACTTGAATAAAATTTTTTGGAGAAGCCAATACATAATTCAATGAAGCGTCTACATTTATTTTATTCAATTTTTCCCCCTCGCTTGCCACGACTCTGTGTTTTAAAAAAGGGGAACCGGTGAAGATGTTTCGAGTTATTATGGTAGCAAATTATTATAAACCAATCTATACATACTTCTACCTAGAAGTTAATTTATTGTATATAATTTAATATTGGATAAATGTACGTATATGTGCTTCGTATGTTTACTTTTAGCATATTAAGACTTACTTGCCTTAAACTTGCGGCACTTTTGTTAGATTCTGGTTTTCGAGCCAGAAAAACTGCAGCAACAAACAAGGCTCAAGTAATTCAGCGATTAATTCAATTAATGAATATATTTATTGATGTCAAGTCATGATTTTAATGCATCAAATGTTCACAGTTTAGCGTCTTATGACTTCCTTTCCTTTACTTCTTTCCCTTTTCTTAGACTCTGGTCTTCGAGCCAACAAAACTGCTGCAACAAACAAGGTTCAAGTAATTGAGCCATTAATTCGTCTATGGGTTCATAGTGATGAAACGGAATTACTTGTTCAGAAGAAGGGATGCCAAGGCACATAAAGGTAATCATGTGCTTTAAAGATGCCATATGAAGCACTGAAATTCATAGATGGACATTTATAATAGTATCATTGTAAGTAATTTACCATGCAAGTAATACAAATATTCACCCAATGTTAAATAAAATACAATAAACCAACTTCTAGGCTGATTTATGAGTAAAACTTTCTGTTACTATAATAGTTTGACCAGCACTGTTTCAGCCGTCCAGTGTTCAGAATTATAAGACTCTTCAAAGCTTTCAGAAAGTACAAGCACCAGATTAAACATGTTTTTATGACATACACAAACTACTTATTCTTGTAATTTTTACCAATGATACATTTCTTCGGGCAAGATCCGAATCACTCCACGCTCATTAATTTTATTTTCTAAATTTTCCACTGATTGTGCTATATGATGATTATTTTAAACCTTACATTTAATTGTACATTGCAGGCAACAGTTTCGAGAGGAATTTCATGTTATCCTAATATCCAAATAGCAATTCATCGGCCAAGAAAAATACGTCTGCATCTAATGGAGAAGTTGAGCAAAATCTTATGCAAGAATGGTACTTTTGAAAATGTAAATTGATTTTGCTGTAATTTTGTGTACCGTAATTTCGGGTAGATAAGCCGCAGTTCAAACAATTCAGTTTCAAACCAGAAAAATCATTCAGTAATTAAAGATAAATGTATACCGCGATACAGAATGTTACTTTTTATTTTTGAAAATTTCTGGGTCAAAATAAAATTGCTTGAGCTGCGGCTTATCTACCCGAAATTACAGCAATTTAAAAATCTTTTTCTTTTCAATTTTTATTTGTTGCAAATAATTATGATGGTCTAATATTTAGTTGAAGACCTTATCAAATTATAAAACCAAATCTACTAGATGTCAATGGCATACTAAACTTATCTAAAAATCTGCATAGTAGATAATCACCAGCGTGGTATGAATTTTGAACTTTTCGCATTCCACTGTCCAAAATTTCTCCACTATATGGTATGACACTGATACATGAAGTAGAGCTAAAGAAGTTTACCATATTCGGGAAATAGACATTTTTATCAAAGAATCAATTTGATATTCTTACATCTTTCAACATTAATCTAATACTGTATTTGACAGTTGATGAAATATTCATAAAATATTTGTAATATTTTTGCTAGATAAAGTCAATCTACCAAAAAAATCATTTTTAGCCATTCAATAAAAATTTCATCAGATTTATAATAAATATTGAAAACAAATTTAATTTAGTACGATTTCTTAACACTAGTGCACAATTAGAAGGTAGTCAAATAATAAGAGAATATAATAAGATAATTCGACTATTCAACAAACGCTTTCAACTTACAAGATTTTTCATTGTGAAAAGGAATTGAAAGCAGCTTTCGAATCGAATACGAAAATGTTTTAATTTCTACTTCGTGCAGTAAAAGAGTTTATAATTTATATTAGTATATAATCATCCAAATATCCTTATTTTTGGATGTCGATAGCATACTTTTGCATATGCGTATATTAGGTTGTATTTAAGATCTTACATCTAAATATTATAGTAAGAGCATTAAAACTGTTTCCCAAAACAAAAGCTGTAATTATATTATATTTTTTAATTCAATTAAAGTGCATGATTTCCACTTAAATTGCTTCTTTTATGTACGATTTTATTAAGAAGTTTAAGATATACAATAATCATAATACTGTGCAATCAATAGAAAATTTTGCAGATGAAATTTATGAGACTATAAAACTTCATAGCCCCTTGAAAAAAATGTAAAAAAAGTCTAAGAATAAGCAGTTTATCAGAATGCAATTCCTTAAAACAGTGTTTAATCTTATTTTTCTAATTTCAGAAAGCTTATAAGAATCGTATATGTTTAACTCGCTCTCGCTCCAATAAAAACAAGTAAGAAAAATCATGCGTTAAGCATAGATTATGAAGCACTTTCCAACACTTAATGAAACCTTTAACAAAACTTTGTTATTTAGGGAAATAATGGTGTATAGCCAAATATACCCAAATATGTATTCCAGTACTTTTGAATAGCCCTGTATTTCATACGTCAGTTGATGTAATGGGAAAATTTAGTTTAGCAAGAAAATACCCAGAAGCTTAAAATTTCTTTTTCAGCAATTCATACTATTAGATGGAAACATACTTGAATATTTTTGTTCAGCCCTGTAGTTTACATTGTACCTTTATTACACGTCAGCATTAGGCTAAAATTTATTGTAAACTAAAACACTTTTAAAACAACTGAAATCACATTCTCATAAATTATCATTTATAGGCGTCCATGTACCAAATTCTTTGCGTGGCCCTGTATATCCTTTTATCTATATTCTGCAAACATTCCTCAGTAAATTGAATGAAGCTCAGCGTAAAAACGCATAGCTTATTTAAGAACCACGTTTAAATAATTTACGCTCATATTTAGTAACGTTGGTGAGCTCTTTTGGGTAGCCTGTATATCGACTATAACATTTATACACACCATATAATGTGCATATATTTAGCGAAATATAAACGCGCATATCATAATTAAAATGCATTTCATCCCTCCATCAGCCATCATCGGACACATATACGGTACTTCGGAAAGAATATACTATTTGAAATCTTTTGTATAGCCCTGTAAATGCTATGTACATCATATTATGCAAGACAGTAGCGAATAATTTATATTAAGCTTCAATGGCATATATTAATTTTATCATACATGAAACAGCTTAATATATTTAAAATATGTCACACACAATTCCCCTTTTACCATTATCTAATGGAATTCTTTTGTGTGGCCCTGTAAATGAATATTAGCTACATTTTCATCTTATATTTTATAGAATGCAGATTTTAATATGTTTGACAGGGTATAACATCTTTAAAATTCCTTTGAAACGATTTTTCCCCATAGGCCGTAATGTAATGGGAAACTTTTGATTTGTCCTGTAGATAAACTAATCTTGGTAGAAACTTAATTTTCGATTGGATTTGTGCTAGGGTATAAGTACAATAACGTCCTAAAATTTCATGGCAATCCGAGTATATTATCGATTTTTCCCCCTAGGCCGTAATGTAATGGGAAACTTTTGATTCCCTCTGTAGATAAACTAATCATGGTAGTCACTTCATTTTCAATAAGGTTCGTGCTTGGGTAAACATCAATAACGTCCAAAAATTTCATAACGATCCGAGTATATTTACGAGAGTTAGAGCGCGGCCAGACGGCCAGACAAACCAAACGCATAAGCACTTTTCAACTTTGTTGGAAAGTGCTAAAAACAGTGACATGCTGACCTGATGTTGAGGTACCTAATGCTGAGTTGGGCATCGTTCTCGTAGTAATAGTAGGGCACTTGGAGCAAGCAATATTCCAGTAGTTGCGGATTCGATCCCCGACGTGGACAATCCTCCCTCTGTTGGTTCTACGCTATGTTAGCAATGTGATAATTCATGTATGAAATATTCAACAAAAAATTATTTTAATTTTATCTTTGATGTTATTTAATGTAATAACTTATCATTACTAATTTCCATTATAATAACTGATAACTGTCACTTAAAATAAGTATTAAGACCCCACAGCTCATTACATTTGGGGGGATTATAAAAAACAATTGAAACATAAAATGAACTGCCACCATCCAGAATATTAATATTTAAGCATTTTTAAGCTTAAAACAATTGAGAAAATGCGGTTCTGATATTTAGTGCACTGACTTCCTTCTCGCGCGTGGTACACTATGCTATTCAATAAGGCACTCGAGGGGGATGGTATGAGGTGAAACTGGACTGCCATTTCGGCCGGGAAGATGCACTTTCGTGTTATTGAGATTCTGATATACGAATCTAAACATTCCCGCCAGTCCTCATATTTTGCATACTCAACTATTTCTTACGCCTGCACTAGTAATATTTTTTTTAAATCAACTGAAAAATCTTTCAAGTATTCATAATCACAGAGATCAAAATTTAATGATATTGAGAAAAATCAGTATCGTTTTCCGTTTACAAATGTCAAAAAATCGACTCGAAAATAAACTAAAATTATATTAAACTTTCGTGAAAAATTAAAACAGCGTAGAGGACAAAATTTACTGTACTAGGCTAAGAATTTGAAAATATATTTTCTCTACGCATGCAAAAATATCGCAACCAAATATTCAAAACTAATAAAAATCATGCAAAAATTTCACAAAAAAATGTCAATATTGTAAAGGACAAAATTTACTATGTTGGACAAAAAATTTAAATTCAAATCCCCGCGAGACACGAAAAATCGCATGAAATATCCACAAAGTATACAAAAATAATCGTAAATGGCAAAAAAAAAAAAAAAAAAAAAAAAAAAAAAAAAAAAAAAAACGCTAGCAGTTGCATTAAAAATCGATAAAAGTTCTAAAACAACTGATGTCAAAATTTACGTTATGGATTAAATGACTGAAACCAGATTTCTTTTACGAATGTCAAAAAGCTGTCGTGAAATGCAAAAAAACTCTAAAAACTCTACTGAATGAAACAGGGCTTACAGGTTGAAACAAGATTCTTTTTTGAAATATTGATCGAAAAAATGCTAAATGTCGGATTAGAGAAAGGATCTTAGAAAAAAAATTCTAAAACTGGTTTTAAGATGTATGACATAAGAACTTTTGCTAAACCTTGTAGCTTCCTGTGCAATGATATCGTCAAAAGACAGCATACAAACACTTTAAACGCGCGTATATAAACTACTTGTTCGATTAGCTTGACGTTTAGTATGCAACGGTAAAACTTATTGGAAAATCCAAGTGCAAAAATATTACGTGTTAGTCAGGAAATAATATGGTACAATTTCTGCATGCACTATGTAGGTAATCCATAAAGGTGTGACCATCTAAGTAAATTTCAAGTTTAACATTTTTTGGTAGTCTAAATATTAATACTTTGCTAATATATTGCTTACAGTCACATTTTCATACGACTATTTAAGGCAAAATTAATAAGAGGTTTCTTTTATTTTCCGATTGTACCTTATAATAATTAGAATACATTTAACCTATCGAACAAAGTGTTTCTGCTACATTACATTTGTAAATTTACAAATTTTACGCACTTGAAAAATTTTCAAAGAAATAATAATATAACTTTTGCTTTAAAAATACATTTCAAATAAAGTATTTTAGTTTTTTTCGGGAAAGAAAAAAAAATAGTGTTGGAAGATTTAAGAGGGCAGTCATTTAGAAATAAAACACTTTTCGAGCAACTGAAAAATCGAAAGAGAGCTTATAGTTATTTTATAATTTCATTTTTATTAAAACATTTTAGTTTCTTTATGAAATAAAAAAATAAATGTTTGAAAACAGCCATTTATAAATAAATGTAATACGATACAAAACTCACGCAATTGAAAAATTATTAATGATTTTATAACACAACTGATAATTTGCAATTTCATTTCAAATTACATACATAGGTTCCATCGGGAACAGAAAAAATAAGTGTTGAAACATTCACAGAAAGCAGCCGTTTATAAATAAATACGATACCGTAAAAATTTTATATTCCTTTCAATTGAAAAACCTTCAAAGAATGTATAATACAACTTTTAGTTTGCAATTTTATTTCAAATTAAATACACAGTTTCCCTCGGGAATAGAAATGAATAAGTGTTGAAGATTTGAAAGAGAGCTGACATTTTTCAAGAAAAAAATGCATTGTGAAACTAATTCTCTGTATAAAAGTTGCTTGGGTCTATTTCTCTGAAATTACTGAGTTATGCTGAATCACCCTGTCAATAGGACAAATTTATTATTGCAATGATTAAATTAAGTTAAATATAAAAAATAAATAATGTTACAAAAATCTATAACTTTACAATTGAATCTACTAAAATTACAATTATCTTTTTAAAATTTTATCTGTGGCCTGGATTGCAGTTGCATAAAATATTCTGGGAAGCCTAGTTTCCTAAAAGAATTATAAGTAACATTGCAATTTTTTTTTAATGCAAACATGTATTTGTTACATGAATTTTTGCTGTTTCCATTACATAAAAATTTCTAGGAATCTCATTTTAAAGGCAACTTTTAGTAAATTTACAGATATGTTTTTTTTACAGTCTACCTTTGTGAAACCTTGTAGGTTCCAGTGAAATGATAATGTCAAAACACAGCATACAAACACTTTAAATCCGCATATCTAAACTACTTGATCGATTGGTTTGCCGTTTAATATCCAATGGAAAAACTTATCGGAAAATCCAAGTAAAGTGAAAAAAATATATGTTAGTATTGGAATTTCTACACGCGGATGATCCTCAAATTTCAAGTTTAACATTTCTTGGTAGACGTTGTTACTAAAATATTGCTTTCAGTCACATTTTCATACGACTATTTGTGATAAATTTAATAAGGAAAGTTTTCTTTCATTTTCCGACTGTACCTTAAAATAAGTAGAATACATCAAGAAAATAGTGGGTTTACATCTCACAAATTACTGAATTATACTGAATCGCCCTCTCAACCTATCAATCAAAGTATTTCCATAGCATTGCATTTGTAAGTTTACAAATTTTATGCATTTGAAAAATATACAAAAATAATAATGTAACTTTTGCTTTAAAAATGCATTTAAAATAAAATATTTTACAGTTTTCTTCGGGAAGGAATAAAAAACAAAAACACTAGTGTTAAAAGGTTTAAGAGCGTAGTCATTTACAAATAAAACACTTTCCGAGCAACTGGAAAATCGAAAAAGAACTTACAGCTACTTTACAATTTCATTTTCATTAAAGCATTTTAGTTTCTTTAGGAGATAAAAAAGATTTGAAATTGAAAAATTTAAGAAAACAGCCGTTTATAAATAAATAAAATGCGATACAAATTATACAGTTCACGCAATTGAAATATTGCAAAAGATTTTATAACACAACTGGCAGTTTGCAATTTCATTTCAAATCAAATACACAGGTTCCGTTGGAAATAGAAAAAATAATTGTTGAAACATTCAAAGAAAGCAGCCGTTTATAAATAAATACAGCGCCGCACATTTTATACATTTCCTTCAATAGAAAAACCCTCAAAGAATTTATAATGCAACTTGTAGTTTGCAATTTTATCTAAAATTAAATATACAGTTTCCTTCGGGAATAGAAAAGAATAAGGGTTGAAGATTTCAAAGAATGCAGGCATTTTTCAATGAATAAATGCATTGCAAAACTAATTAATGCTATAAAAGTTGTTTGGGTTTACATCTCACAAATTACTGAATTATACTGAATCGCCCTCTCAATAGTAAAAATTTATTATTGCAATGATTAAATTAAAAAATATATAAAAAATTAATAATGTTACAGAATATGCTAATCAAATAACATTAAGGCACAAAAAAATATTGTTGTAAATTTTCTTACTATTATTGAAAAAATTATAAATATATTGAACAGATTTCGTTACAGAAGGCTTTGTATAAACGAAATTCTTTACTAAAATTTGACTAAATATTGCGTGAATTTGAAAAATTAATTAAAACTCCATTAAAAATTTATATGCTTTCATAGTTATAGTTGCCGTTTTAACTAAAAACAGATGTGTTTGATGAAATTTTCATATTTCCGAAAACAGGTCTTAAAGAAGCATTTAAAAAAGCAATTATAACTTAAAGTTTGCAAATACTATTTTTAAAGTGAATGTAAAGTACAGTAAAAAGCTATCTGCAAAAAAATAATAAATAATTTCAAAAGCACATATTTACTGATAGAAATATGCTTCCTTAACTCATCCCAAAAGTTTCATACAAATAAACCTCTCAAAGAAATTCTACAAGTAAGTTTTCAAATAATTTTTAAGACAATATTGAACTATTTCTATTTTATAGCTGAAAAAAATATTTTTGCATCAATAAAGATAGTTCAAAAGCAAAAGTTTAAAAAATATATTCTATAGATTTTTAGCAGAAATAGTCTTATCTAGTCATATACGGTATTTTTTCAACAAAATTCTTTTTGTTAACAAATAGCAATGTACAAATACTATTTTTTTTCTATTTATAGAACATTTAAATATTTGTATTACTTCTTTAGTGAAAGAAAAAGGCATTTAAATAAAAAAATAATATTAACGAGAAATAAAAAAGCATAAATTTGACTGTGGAAATTTAATGAAATCTCTTGTTTCATATATTTCTTTTCAATCCACTACACGGCACGTTTTGTTGACTTATTTTTGTACACTTTTCTATTCTCTTTATAGTTCCTTGTAGGCTATATTTTGTTCTACATAGATATTCCCATTCTTTGCACTTTTATCCTTATTTACCATTTACCTTTCTATCCTTTCGTTTTTGCTGCTGTATGATTTTTCATCACTGACCATTCTTCTGTATTAACCATTTTCCTGCTCACCATTCATATAATTAATGCTTTCACATGTGTACATGAATGGTAGCAACTAGCAACGCCCAAGTTTTCTTATGAGTCAAATTTGTTTTTTGTTTGGCCTATATAGGACAAATGACAATCTTCACGAGACATATTTTACATTAACTTGTAATAAAGACTCATAAGAAAACCATAAGAAACATTTAGTACGACTTGAATATAGTAAAGAAAGTAAGACATATAAAACAAAAATTTTGAAATTAAGTTTTGTATTTATGTAGTTTTTGTTATTGTTGTTTATTAAGTGTTATTTCGCATGTATTTTGTATTATGTAAAGAAATATTTTCCCTCGTAAATTTTTATTTATACAAATACCTTTATTTTTCTTCGATAAAAAACAGCGATAAATTTTTCTTCATATCAAATAATAAAAAAATTTCATAGATAAAAAGATCTAAATTTCGGCTAACATCTTTATTTCCCCCTTAGATCCTTATAAATTTGAAACTTAGTGAAAGAAAAACTCATGGCAGGTTATCTAGATATGAACAAGCAATTAAACAAGCAATTTAAAAAAAAATTAAAAGCTTTTAATGCTGTAAATTACATACGAAGATACGCAAAAGAGTTCGTAAAGATTAGTGAGTGTGTGCGTAAATTACTTAAAGGAGGTTTTTTAATGAGTTATGCATTTTTACATCTAACTAATTTCAGTTTACCAAGAAATGTTTATATAAATGCTATAGTTGATATACAGCCTTACATAAAAGAATTCGCAAAGGTTACTAAATAGTAGCCTAAATTGCTTAAAGGTGGTTTTAAATTGTGTTATGCATTTTTACGCTGAACTGTTTAGCGTATAAGAAATGTTTATAGAATATCGATAAAATGATATACAGAACCATGCAAAGAGGATGATATGGATGATACGACTCTATATGGATGATAATTTCTGGAAATCTAATTTCAGTAGTTTTAAGAGTATTTTTATTTGAACTAAATTTTAACTAAATTGTGATGCATAATAAAGGTACAAGATAAACTACAGGGCTGTACAAAAATATTAAAGTATTTTTCCATCTATTAGTATAAATTGCTGAAAGGGAAATTTCAACCTGTTATGTTTTTTCTTGCTAAACGAATTTCCCCATTCTATAATACATATATCTACCTAAAGGCCGAATACAATGCTATACAAAAGAATTGGAATACATATTTGGGTGTGGAAGATAGCTGCTGAAATAAGATTTTCAAGTAAAAATCTGTTTTCTAAAAGGTTTACTTAGTTATGTTATTTACCTTATTTCAACTAAGATTTGTAAAATATTTCAAAAAATGTTGGAAAGTGTTTCATAACTTATGCTTACTAATATTTTTCTTTCTTGTTCTTCTTTCCCTTCACATTTATTGCAAGCGGTTTTAGAATGTCCAACAGTGCTTTTCTGTGTGGTAATCCAATAACCAGAATCGTTTTTGAAAACTTTAGCCACGTTTGATCCATTTTTTTTTCATATTGCGAAAGGGGATTGGAACAATTTCGCGAGGAGTGGGTCTCAGAAATTCCAGAGGAATATTGCATGATCGCTCCGAAAGAGACTTCAGTGATAGCATAGTTGGAGATCGGAAAGCGGCGAGGCCACAAAACTGCTTCATATCATTTCTGTCTCAATCTGACTGGCTAAGACATTATTACAATTTTTTTAAAAATGATTATCTTCTGTTAGATGACCTCATTTATATCAAAAATAATTTATTTCTATAGTAAATAAAAGATAGAAAGATAATCGCTTACCTGTTCCTTCATTAGATCCATCTTACTAAGCCAATGCTTGATATTTCTCAAAGCATAGCAATATTTATAGTGTAAGAAAAGTACGTTGAATTATATAATCTTTTTCTAATATGTAGAGGATTCATATTTCATTTTTGTGATGAATAAGAAACCTATAGTTCATTTGAACTTGAATAGATTTTTAATTCTCTCTTGATTATGTATAAACAGGGTGAAACTTGGATAATTTGCACTTGTTTAATTCAAAATACTGTATAATACTGTTTTTTGCCTTATAGTTTTTCGACTTATAGAATTCTGTATAAAAATAATGTAGGAAAAAAAGCGTTAATAATATCGAATTTTATTTTAAATCATTCGAATTTTTCATACGATTTCTATGAAAAATTTAAGGTAATGTTGTTCCTGAAACCTTTTTCTGGTACAGTTCAAAATATTTTAACACTTAATTTTAACGGCCTTTCTAAGAAAAAGAAAGGCGATTGTTTGGAATGCCCCTATATGGATATTTCTAAGGAATTCTCTGACCGAAGCAAAATCCTTTTTGGAAAAATCCCAAGACTTGGCTACTCTCCTAATCCCAAGATGTAAAAAATGATCTATCAATATTTTATATACTATGTGAGAGTGGATCAAAATGTGGTTGTCTGTGGTGAGGCAACTAATGCGTAACATTATTACTCAACTGGCGAAGAACAACCAAGCTGAGGGAGGACAGATTACCTCGGGATGAACAGAACATGGAAATCCAAGAGAAGACCCTACCTCAGGACCTATGGTTCATATGCATGAACTTAAACGCTTTTTTGACGTCAGTCTAATGTAGAAGATTATAATTTTTATCCATTGATAAATGTGAATAATATGCTATGACTCAAAATTTTAATTCTAAGAATTAATAAAAAAAAACGAATTTTTTTCTTAAAAGCGATGAATAATTATGCTAATAAAAAATGTTTTATTTATTGCAAAAAAAAGAAAAGAGTTAAATAAAATTTATGTTAATTCTTTCATCGTAGAGGTAATCTTTTCTATTTATCTTTTCCTTTTAAAAGAATATATGTAATTCGAATTTTTGGATATTTCGAACTTTTCTCCGGTTCTTTCAACTTTGAATTACCCAAGCCTAACTGTTTCAAGAACAAACATTTTTCATGCAAGCGAAATAAAAATCGATCCGACATGAGAAATAAACACTTACATAACTGACTAAAAGAAGAGAGACATAGAGCAACGATACCCTTACATAAGTCCACAAAGGTTGGAGAAAAGAGTATACTTTACAAAAACACATACCGTATTTACTCGTGTATAAGACGCACTTTTTTTCAAAAAATTAGGGCAAAACTCCTAGGTGCGCCGTATACACGGAAGAATTTTTTACCGTTGGATGCAGTCGAACGATATGCATATGAAACAAGAAATTATTCAAAGAAGATATTAAAACTTGGAAAATGTTACTTAATTGAAGTATTACTGCATCTTTATTTCACTCCTTGCAGTTTTTATACAACAGAGCTTGTGACATTATCTAAATGCTAATTAGCAATTCTCTTTACCGTCACTCATTCCTATTTCCCGTCATTCTCTTACAACCCGAAGTCTAAAAATGCATTTTCGTTTTGTTTTCTGGCCTGGTGTAATGTTTGTTTCGATTTTTTTTTCTTTTTACTGAAAATCATTTGTTTATTCTTCATTAGCGTATCAAATTTATGATGCGCGTTATATACGAGATTTTAAGAAATCGCCATTTTTACTTGTAAAGTAGGGGTGCGCGCTATACACGAATAAATACGGTATTATTATCTGATAAGGAAAACCAAAAATCTTGATTTAAATCAAGCAATAAAGTTTAATAGAAAGCTCTTTTCATAATTTATTCTGCATAACATCTTTGCCGAAATCCAGAAGCAAATAATAAATAGACCAACGAGTTATTATATGCACTTCAAAAATTTGTTTTTAAAACTGTTTGATCAGAATTTTCAACATCATCACACTTGTGTAGATACACTTGGAGCATTATCAACTCTTTTCCATTATATGTCTTAATAAGAAATATCGGATGTTTATATGCTCTACTGATATTTATGGGATTTAGCAATCTTGAAGTAGGACTTATTGTATTCCAGTAATGTGATAGGATATTCTTAAGGTTATTCTTAGGAAGTCAAGTTCGTTCAAGAACCCTCAAATAAAATTTTTGTGCAAATAGTTGTGAAATGTTTTTATTTGTTCTGTAACATTCAATTACTTGAATTATCTGCTTGTTACAATAAACTACCGTTTAAACGAAGTCATAAACACAAACTACAATTGAAAAATAAAAATTTTACAACGATATCGCTTACAAATAAAATGAAATCTCATGAGGTGTGATTCTTTTCAACACATTAAATGAATTGTTGGTGCATCATCGCATTTTGTGCATGTATATGTGATTTTTACATATGTTACTTCAAGAATGCCATGAAAATCCATCTGAAATGAACATCAGATTTTTTTTTTAAATAATAATTACTAAATAAAAGCATTGGTATTTAAACAGAATCATTTATAAATATTAGATTTCTTTAAATCATTTAAATGAAATTGCTTCCAAACTAATTATTGTTGTTCGAAACGATAAAAAATAATTAGTTCCTTGTTCCTACACTTTTCTGATATTCGATATAAATGAACTGCGATCGTTTCGTATGTTTCGATTTTATTAAAAGTTTGAAAATACAGTAAAATGTAATGAAAAGTTATCTGTTATAAAAAATTATTATTAAAGAGACATATTTTACTGATAGAAATGTGTTAGATTAAATCAACTAAAAAATTTTATACGAAAATATATTTCAAAGAAATGTTTTATAAAAACTTGAAGGATTTGATGAGTCTAAAAACAATAATGACAGATTTCAAAGGGTTTTTGAAGATAATACGAAAACTCCTACAGTTTTCTAGTTTGAAAAAAAAAATCAGTTTCTTTAGATCAATAAAAATGTATTACAAGGATAAAAATGATCATTTTTTCTTTAAAGCGAGTTATTCTCTTAACGAAACATACAGACTATTTTTCATGAAAAATATTTCTCAGGTATCCAAAAATAAGTATCTCTGCACAAAGAGTGAAATATTAGTTTCATCTGCCGACTTTGAATTGTTTGCATTATTTCTTTGGCAAAAAAAAAATTAGTATTTAAAAATAAACGCAAATACAAATGAAAAATGAAGTTTGATAAACATTTCTCTTAGTAATTTAATTAAATATTATGTATTGAACAAAATGCACTTTATTTCAATACCTCAAATATTGCGTTATGTTGTGCGTTATATTTATATTTCTTTATAAGTTACAGCTTTTTCTAATTTAAAAATTTCATGGTTCACACCTTTATCACATTAAACACCGCACATTTTACACTATACGGCCAAAGGTGATCAGCCATTTACGATCTTAGATATTTTGTTAAAAATCTAGACAAATATATGAGGAATTATCTAGAAACTCTAAGTGTGTAAATACAATAGTACAGATCATACATTTCCTTGAAAATATTTTCCCTAAACTAGATGGGGGACCGTCAACAAATTCAAAAAGAACGAATATCTTTTGGATAATTCTGTAGAATCATTTGTTAATATAGCAAAAGCATTCAAACTGTAGACTGTGATTAAATAGCTTATTGTAATAAACTTTGTTCATTTTTATGTGGATAGTATGTATACTTGTAGAGAAATTACGGTTATTTCTAAAAACAGTCCGAATTATTTCAGAGTTTTTTGCTTTAAATTGGCAGAGTTCTTATTATAAAATTATATTCATTTCCGAAAATATGACAAAGAACATTGTGCATTATGCCCTGTAATCAGAATTAAAAAGCAATAAAAATTGTATGAAAAATGCTCAGGTTTACTAAATATTTTTTCACTGCGCATGCGTCAACGCTATCAAAATTTCATTTACATATTGTGTTAGCTAAGTATATAGAGTAACTATTGTGAAAGTTTCAAAAACATAGCTTGAAAATTCTGAAAGTGGTTGTCGGTAGAATAAGCTCAAAATCCGTTATTCCTAAAATAAAACAAAACGGTGAGGAGCTGTATCCATACGTTAATTAATAATTGTCAATACAGAATACACAATGTGGCAAGTACAATATCTGAATAATACACGGCACAATATTTGTATACAACCGCGCATTTTTTTGCTTCATTTGGAGCAACGGATTTTGAACTTATTCTATCGACGATCACTTTCAAAATTTTCAAGCTATGTTTTTAAGATTTTCACAAAAGTTTCTCTATAGATTTAACTATTGCAGTATGCAAACAGAATTTAGATAGCATCCACGCATGCGCAGTTAAAAATTATTTAGTTAACCTGCTCAATTTTCATACAATTTTTATTATTATTTAATTTTGATTACAGGGTGTTATGAACAGTGTTGTTTGTCATAATTTCTGGAACGAACATTTTTTTTATATTACGAACTCTGAAAATTATAAGCAAAAAACTTGGCAAAATTTGGACCTTTTTTATGAAAACCTTAATTTCTCTGCAAGTATACATGTTATCCACACTAAAATGAACACAGCTAATTACAATAAGCCATCTAATCATAATCTGCAGTTTGAAAGCTTTCGCAACATTTGTTTTGACAGGGTTATCCAAAAGACATTCGTCCTTTTTCAATTTGTTGACGGGCCCCTATGAAGTTTCGGGGAAAATTCTTCAAGGTAATATATGACCTGTATTATTATGCTTACACGTGTGGAGTTTCGGGGAAATTCCTCATGTTATTTTCTAGATATTCAACACGATATCTAAAATCGCAAGTCGCCGGTCACCTTTGGCCATATAGTGTATCTTTTGCCCTTACCGTTTTTATTTTCAATCATTTTTTTTATCGCTTATCAACCACAAATCCTTCTGCGCATGATGCGTTAAAGACAGCTATATCTTGTTTTATTATTTACTTTCCTTTTAATTGGACTCGTAGAGGATGAATAGTAATCTTTACTAGAGACATTGAGTATTAAATTTGAAGGCGTTTTAAGAAGTTAAGGCTATTCTCAACTGCTCTGCTTAACAAACGCAAAATATTTTGACACATTTTCAAATTCATATTTTAACGGAAAGCTATAAAATTGGATGGCTTAGCTATGGAAGTGCTTTCCAGGTTTCCATTTTATAATAATTAAATTACCTACCGCGTAAGCTATTTTGATCATATGATCACACAATTTTCTCCCTTTCGTTGACTGGTTTTTCTGCTTTCGTTTGAAAATTCGTTCAAAACTTTCACGGCTTCTTTTGAAATATCTATTGCGTTTGAAAAAAAAAAATCAGAAAAATGTGTGCGATTAGATAGTATCTGAATAACAATACCTGCTAGTTTTATTCATTTTCCAACAAAAATAAATTATAATTTATGCCACAAAGTTGCTCTTTTTGATTTAAGAACACCCTCAACATAAAATACAATAGTGAATAAAATAAGTAATGTGCATCCCATTAATATATTTATGGATTTTAGAGTGTCAGGACTAACTTTATAAACGGCGTATTGATATTTTTAAAAGATTTAATATCTATAGAACTGCAAAACATATTTTTAAGTTATACAGCTTGAAATAATCAAATAAAGTATTTAAACCAAAATTTTCTAAGTAAAATTTTGAGACTAGCCTACATAATAGGGTGAAAATTTTCCCTTAAAACTGCATGAATTTAAATTAAACTAATTTAACCTACATATCCTTTGAGTTACTGTCTCACCTAACATAAAAAGTCTATGAAAATATTAATCTTCTATTGAGGAAATAAATTTTATTGCACATATAGTGAAATGTTATTTTGTCTCTTTTTAGGACGTTCCACTGTTTCATTTTCTTTCGGAAATATATTGCTAAATAAACAAAAAAGCGCATATAAATGAAAAAAGGAAAACAAAAGTTTGATAAATATTTCTTCCGGGAATTTAATGAAATCCCTCGTTTTGAACAAGATGGATTTCCTTTCAATATGTTAAATGCTGCATTTTGTTGCGACACTGTCGTACTTTTTTTAAATCCTGATTATAATCTAATTTTATCAAAAAATTGCATCATTTGCATTTTTTTACCATTTTGATCATCTCGCTGTAATTTCTACTGCATATAATTTTTCATTAATAGTCTCACTGTAATCTAATTTATGCTTATACATGTTTGATGCTTTGATGGTAGCAACACATAGTTTTCTCTTTAACTAAAATCTTTTACTTACTTCTATCTTTACAAGAAAAAAGTATTGGATTCATGAACATTTTTGAAATCCGGTTTTCGATTGATTTACACGTTTTAGGGGTCAGAAATGCCAAAAAACATGTTTTCACAAAACGTTTGTCTGTGAGTCTGTCAGTCTGTCTGTATGTGACAAAAATTTTGTGGGCGTTTTATCTCCAGAACTAATGCACGGAATTTTACAAACCTTTATATTCTGTTAGACCTTGATATAAACTAGATTTGATTAGCTTTTGGTGTATATCGCTCCACAAGTGGTGCTGATATGCTGCATTATTCACAATTCCCCCAATAGCCATATCTCAAAAGCTAGTACTTGGATTTTCAAATAACTTTTGATTTAGTTAGTGTATGATGTAAAATGGTGCCGATTACGCTTTGGTGCAAATTGCTCAACAGGTGGCACTGTCATGGTGCATTTTCCCTGATTATCGCAATAACTCTATCTCAAAAACTAATACACGAAATTTTCTAAATCTTCAGATTCAGTTAGTCCCTGATATAGATTAGTGTTGTTTAGTTTTTAGCGTAAATCGCTCTACAGATGGAGCTGCAATGTTGCATTTTTCACGATTTCGCAATAACTGTATCTCAAGAACTAATGCATGGCTTTTCCTCAAACTTCAGATTCCGCTAGTACTTGATAAAAAATTGATCCTGATTAGTTTTTGATGTACATGTGGTGGAGCATGTGGTGTTGTTACGCAGATTTTTTTTTTTTTTTTACTAAGATTTTGCATTAGCTCTAACTCAAAAAATAATGCACGGATATTCATCAAACTTTAGGTTGAGTAATAAGTTGACATAAGTTGTTTTTGACTGGATTTAGGTTTAAACCACCGAGCTGGTGGCGCTGCTATGCGGCATTTTCAGGAAGTATTAACATGCATAAAATAGAAGAAACTTTTGGGATTGTCATATCCGACTAGCTTTAAATTGACGTAGGTAAAAAAAAATAATTATTATTTGTGCAATTAAGTTCTACGTTTAACAACTTTGACTATTTTAAACGTAATAATGAATAAAATTTCAAAATATATTATTATAATAATTAGGGTAAGATTTTATAAATTTGAAATAAGAGAAAGAACTTATCTGTGACATAATTTTCTTTTTTGAATGCATTCGTATATTACACTGTAAAAAAAATTAAAAATAAAAGATCTCTCAAATTAACTGGTAAGAACTGTCACCAGTGGAAGACTATTTAATTTACAAAAAAATATCTGTAACAGTCTATTAACACTGTTTTTTCCTGCAAAAAAATATTGATTTTTTCAGTGAAACTTACAAAATCCAATTTCATTTGCAGTAAAAACGTTTTTTTCTGTAAGAAATGCAATTTTGTTCTGGAAAAATTACAGATTTTTTTTACAGTGTATGTATATAAATATTATAGTCGTCGTCTGGTTAGCTTCCATCCGTCTGTCTTTCCATTTGTCTATTTGTCTGTCCGCGTGTAACAAGCGCAAAAACTATCCAACCGAATGGATTAAAATTTAATGCATGCGATCATTGCAGAATTGTGTCGAGTCTTTGCAAATTTTATAAAAATCTAATTAAAACTTAAAACGATCTTAGTAAAAGTTTTCTTCCTGTAATTAAATCATATCATGCATAAGGAATTCAATCATATCCCATAAGTAATGGCTATAGGTTGTCATGGTGATGACGTACTATTTAACTTGGTGAACTATTATTTCTGTATTACTGAAATTAATACATATAATCCTAATAAATTTTGTTTTCACCCATGTTTGCATAAGAGTGCAAGAATTATTGTATCAAGATCTGAATATTTATAAAATTAGTTGTAGTACGAATGCACCTCATTTGCCACGTTTCCAGTATAATTTTAGACTCATTTTTGTTTGTTCTTGCTGTTTTTCGTTTATCGAACGCTTCTTTTAATCTTTTAATCTTTAACGAAATCTTTTCAGAGTCAATGTAATTCTGTTGAAAAATCTTGAAATATTTGATATTTACCAAAATTTACAATAAATTCATTTCAAAAATATAATTTTTTTTTTCTCATGTGCATTATAAAAGAAGAAATTTATTAAAACTTTGTGGAAGCTTCTTAGCAATTTAGAGTTTAAAATAATTGGAATTAAATACATTCCATTGCCTTTCAAGGAATTAAGTACTCTTTGAAATAAGGAAATTCGGTATTTAACTTGGCTGAATTAGTGTGAAATTCCAGAAAACTTATCGTATCATAGCTAACAGGGATTCTTAGTATACAGACCTAATAAAAAATAAAATAAAATAAAATAAAAAACTGATATTGGAAGTTAATCCGAAAGTGTCCAGATTCACTATAAAGGGTATAGCCGGGCTTCTTAATAAAATATGCCCTTGAGTCAATCCTATCGAGTCCTAGATGAATCAATAGCCCTTAAAAAGAAATGTTTTTCTCCCCAGTTTCAAGCTTATACCTCAAGTTCATGGGGCTGCATGCACATTAAAATACTCTCCCCGTCAACTGAATTCTTGGAAGAAGTGCTTTATGCCTTTTATGTAGGACCCATTTACGGTTTCTTCATAATAGAACGAAGGGAGGGAGGGATAAACAAAGAATAGGGAGATAGCAGATCCACCCTATTGACGGAAAGATTTTTCTTTTGCCGCACAACCGTCCCATTCCTGCAAAACTCATTAATGATCAAAAATACCTCGTCGCCACAACAAACGAGCTGATGAGTAACCGCAAGAAGTGGCCAGTCTGTTTGGACCTTTAATGCCCACATTGAAAAAAAGGGTATTGTGCCAAAACTATTTGTCGGATTTCAACGGAAAAAAAATGTATAATATTATTATACGAATATTGGATATTTTTTTCCGAATCTTTTCTACAAAAGTAAGAGTTCTATAAAATTATTCTTCTTTTTTAAATGAACATTTTATTTAAGAATCGATTAAAATATTTGAGTGATCACCTTTTTTTTTTTTTTCCCTAAAATACTACGAGATATGTTCCATATTTTATATCAGTTTTAACTTCCTGCGTGTGGTGCAACACATAAAAGAAATTAAAAACATATTCCGAGTTGAGGAGGGTGGGGAATGTCTCGCACCAATTCTGTGCACCCTGTGTTGATTTGAAACTATTAACAAAAGCACTATGAGGTTGATTTAGTGTTTTCGTTCAAATTAAAGTATTTTTTCCATTTATTACGAAATCTTTAATTAGAACCAATATCTTATCTTAGAACCATTATCTAAAAAGTATAATTTTCAAATCAGCAATCTTCTGGAGAATTTAGATTCATGATCTATAGAAGAATTTATTAGCTAAATAAAGCTTGCTGATAGCGTGTAGTGGTTTCTATACCTTCAAATGATTAGCGCCATCAGAATTGCTTCATACGTAAACTGTACGTAATATTACGCATTCACATGCAGTAAAAACGCAACTCGCAACATCCTCTCACCTCCTTAGAATAAGTTTATAACATTTTTGCATGGTGTATCCAGTGTAGAAAATCGAAAATTTCATTAAACATACATCTTTTTTTAGAGAGAAGAAAATAGATTGCTTATTTTTTACTAAAAACAGTGAATATTATTGTTTTTTTTTTTTTACATAAAAATTTTTTTTTCTTGCAGTTAACGATAACAAAATTAAACGATAACAAATTCTATGATTAATATATTCTGCAATATTCTATGCACCCTGCGATGAATTGAAACTAGCATCAAATACACTTGATTTATAGATAAATCTGAGATTGGTGCGAGACCCCCCCCCCCCCCCGCGAAATATGTTTTAATTTTTTTTTATATGTTACTCCACACGTAGGAAGTTGAAACTTATACAAAATATGGATCATATCTCGTATAATTTTAGGCAAAAAAATTAAGGTGGTCAGTCAAATATTTTAATCGATTCTTAATTAAAATTTTCAATTGAAAAAGAAGAAAAAAATTATAGAACTCGTATTTTTGTTGAAAAAATTCTGAAAAAATTATCCAGCATTCATATAGTAATATTATACATCCTTTTTTTTTTCGTTGAAATCCGACTAGTAGTTTCGGCACAATGCGGCCTTTTCAATATGGGCTTTAAGGGCCATAACCCCTCATGGACTTAAGGTATAAGCTTGAAACTGGGGAGTAATTCATTTCTTTTCAAGGGTTATCGATTTATGTAGAACTCGACGTGGTTGACTCAAGGGCGCATTTTACTAAGAAACTCGGCTATACCCTTTAAAAGATGCAGTAACTCATAACTGTAATGGAACCAATGATTTCTTTGAGTTTATTTCAAGCAAATCATTACTGTTGAAGAGCGAGTCAAACAACAAATCAATTACACTTCCTACACTCAATCAAACAACATATTAATCAATTGTCCGTATAATGCAGGCCGAACACTGAGGCGTCTCAAGTAACATGTATTTCGACTTCAAGAAAAAAAGAAGTTTGAAACAGCTTTCTTCTTTTTTCCACTCATTTCTCCTCCTAAGTCGCACTTCGTTTTTCACCTGTCACATCATGTGTTTGGCCTGCCTAAGAATTTGTTTCTACCATTGTCCAAAATATCTTTAAGGTCCAGAAACTCTCGGCTTCCTTATTGTGGCCGGCATGGTGTTTTTAACCTTTGATGACATTTACAGGAAGGACATTGATGTCCTGCAAGACAGAAATCTTTCCTTCAAGAAGGGTTGAGTTACTTATCTCTTGATCCATTGTCCATCTCCCCCTTCTATTGCGAATAAACTGCAGAAGGGTTCTGTACAAACGAATTCGCCGAATTCACTTGACCGGAGAAAAACAAGCGTGTGCCTGCAGCCTTATCTGGTGGTAAGTTACTGTGATTAATGAATATTTATCTGAATGCTTGAAACGTAAGGTTTGCATTTGAAAATTGACATTTTATTAGATACTTCACATGCCAAATTTCAAAAATCAGGCCACGTTATTATCTCAATCTTATGTATTAGTTAACCTTAGTTATCCATATTTGTAGTAAATTACGTTGTAATCGATTGAACAATTGCCGTGATATTGTATTCAATTCATTGCCAAATTGAAATAGATATATAGGGAGCTTGGCTCGTCTTCTCTCTTTGTACTTCAATTAAGAAAATAACGTACAGTGCGCCCGCTGAAGTCCATTGTCTCAGTTTCTGAACGACAAGAGCTATTAGTCATAAAAGTGGGGTCTAAGTATAGCTAAGTGACCTTGCACTAATGAATTAAACAGCCTGCGCGCACTTACTGATGGAGAACCGCAAAGTTAGCATTCTTATCTTGAAAATGATAAGAGATAGTTGGAAAAAGTGGTTTACAAAATTGTAAAACATCAACATCAACATGTAGACATTAATGCAACGAACATATTGGTTAAAACGTACATTGTTATTTTCGTGATTTCCTACTCTCTCACGTCACGAAACTTGAATGGAAGGGGAAATCATTATCTTTCGAACAAATATGCAGCATATGTGCATTGCAGCTCACGGTGAGAAGTTTGAACATCTGAAATAAAGGTATAATTTTATAACTTTTTTTTAATTGCTAAGATCATTTTGTCACGTCACGGTATAGAAAATCATAAAAAAATGAGCGTTTTAAACGCTCTATTTTTTTGCATTAATATACAGAAGGGTTTTTTTTTTTTTTTTTTTTTTTTTTCTCGTACTAAATCCATCACAATTTAAATCACTTTTCCCCAGTGTCTCTTTCTATTTTCGAAATAAGAATGCCGATTATGCAGTTTTTCACCAGGTGGCACCATATGCGGTTTCATTCAGTAGTGCATGGCTACTTTTCTATTCTTAGGCCCCACATTTATTACTACTGCTCTTGCCGTTCAAAAATTACTGGGATGACAATGGACTTTCGTGGACACAAACACGTGATTTATCTTCCGTTTATTTGCTTGTACATTGCTTTCCGATGCAGTCGGGGTGAATGGGTAAGAAGATAAATGTTTAATACACCATGAAAACTTTTAGCCCGATTACTGAAAGCTGTTGCACACGAGGTTTAGGTTAGAACTTTGATTTTTATGTACATTCTAATTTTCAAACACAGTGAAAATTTCCTCAAGTCAGTATTTGTATCGGAGACGTTTGGCTTATGCTACCAATGTTCTGCCAATTAGAGATTATTATAGAATAGGATAGTATCGGTACCCAGGTTAGTTCAGTTAATAGAGCAAAGGGCAAATTAAGTCACAGTCCCTGGTTAAAACCAAGAACTGGATATTTTTCACTAATTTAGAAGATTAAAGGTCATATTACTTATTTTGAATTAATTGCACTAATATTAATCCATTTTGACTTGTAAATCCTTAGGCCAGAGAACGAATAACTAAAAATTTAGGCCACATTATACCTCTGTTGTACTACGAATACTATCTTTGTTTGTGATAAGTTACGCGATAACTGAACGAGCCATTGCCTCGAAATAGTTTTCATTTCGTTGTCAGATTGGAGAGAATTAATAGAAAACTCCGCCCGCTGCGTTTCGAAAATATAATTTGCTAAATAAATATTTGCAGCATAACCCACTCACTAAAGAAAAAATTCTGGAGTGAACATTTAGATATTCATTTTTTTTTCAATTAAACTAATTTAATTAGGATGAGCGAAGCGAATCCTCTACTAGGCTGTATAAATTACATTTTGTTGTACCATTACAGAAAAAAAAACTATCCAGTGTTTTGGCTTGAAATTAAACACAAAAATAAATTATGATCTTTAGATTTTCACAATAGTATTCTTTTATTACAAAATTATCTTTAAAAATGTATTATTTGTATTATTTTAATTAATTTATTTTACATGTTTTTCTATTATGGAAGCATTTTTGCAAATAAAAAATTAAACGATTTTATTTTAAGAAGAAAAAATAAATCGCGAAGTTGGCAATTATAGGTAGAATCATGATTAATTAAATAAATAAAAAACGTCCACTTCAAAAGTATTACGTATTTCGAAAGAATTACATTATGATTTTTTTTTAAATGGTAACAAAAGAATTATAAATGAATAAAATTAATTAATATTTTGTAAAATTTTGCTTGGAAAATATTTTATTTATACCAGTGTTACATCATAAATAAAAAAATTCGATTAAATTCTTAATTATTTGACTGAATTTACATTTCAAAAATTAAAATACGTCAAAACATAAAATGAAGTTTTTGCTTAATAAAGATGCAAAAATAATATATAAAAATATTGTTGCTTTCAAATATTTATTTTCGAAATAATGCTCCGCGAATCCAAACAAAACATGGTGTTTCGCTAGTCTGTATTATTTTCACTTTATTGTATTACTTAACTGTATAAAATTTACTTCAATGAAAATATTCTGTCTAGTGTTGATAAAATAAGTATCATTTTATAAGTATGACGAGAATATGTTTAAAGCGAATATAAAATATAATAAGAAGTTTTCTGTCATAAAAATGTGATATAAAAATCGCAAATGCTCACTATAAAAGAAATAGTACCATTAAACCTCCAGACAGTTTCTTGGAAATAACTACATAAAAAATTCCCTTTTAAACAACTCGGATTTTGTCGAGTTGAAACGTAAGACAGATTTTAAAGTAATTTTAAAGGTAATGTAGAAAACGTCTCAAGTTTTGCAGTATAAAAAAAATTATTATTATTACATCAATAAAAATATAGTGAAAGAAAAAGAAATAACAGATTATTTATTTCTTAAGGGCTCAGTTTACCTCAATTGTTCAAAAAAGATTTTTTTATGATAAATAAAAGCCTTTTTAATTTTTAATACTTTGACGCCTCATTTTTACCTTTACAGTAATTATATCACAAGATATTGTAAATTTCGTTTAGACATCCAGCTCAATTCGCCACACAAAAGATAACATTAAAAGCTTTTTCTCCATGTTCATATTTTTTTCTCTTTCATGTTTTTAAAATGCTAAGGCTTTTTTATATTTAATATAGAGATAATTTTTTTACATGTTCTTTATTATATATGAAAAAAATTCGCGCATGGAATTCGCCTTCAGTTTTTTTTTAAATAAATAAAAGTTTATAAGGACGTGTTGGATACTTGCATTTCATCAATTTACACTATATGTATCTGTAGAAAAAGTATATTAAATGCAGTCTTGTGTAATATGTATTTGAAAAATTTTGAGAAATTTTTTTTTTTCAAAAATATTAATATCTGAAAAAATAGTAAGGATTAAAAAAAAATAAATTTTTCAAAAACAATGTACTTATGTATGTAGTTTTTTATTTTATTTTTATTTATTTATTTTTTTTTTATCATTGAAAAGCAATTAGTTCTTCGTTTTAACCAAATTTTTAAAAACAAATTTTTAAAACTATTAAAAAGGTAACTGTCCCCTTAAAAGGGGTTCAAGAAACAAAAATCTTCAAATTTTCTTTAAAAAAATTATTACGTTAAAAATTTCATTTTTTTTCTACTTAACCTTTTCTGGTACGGACTAAAGTTAGGAAAATGAGAAATTATCGAATGCACCGGAATTCACAAACGAATTTTTTAGATATTCTGAAATCCTTAACTTAAACTTTTATTGTAAAAGCAAAATTTCACTAAAATATTATTGGTGCCAATCGCAAGTTTGAAATTAAAATTAGGTGTCCCAGAATGGGAACAGTGTGCCACAAAGCGTTGAAATGACATTTAAATCATGTTTCTGTTATAAGTACAAGAAATATAATTTTTTTTCGTTTTTATTTGTTTTTAAAATCTGCCATTTAAGCAATGGTTCTCATGGAAATAACTTCATGTGAAAATTAGTTTTTTCCCATGTCTCCTGTTTAAGGTGTTATAAGTCAAGAACCGTTAGAAATAAATAGTTCAAACTTGGGACATGTCTTTTTCAATTGTTTTACTTTAATTTTGATTTAGCAAGTTTGAAAAAAATATTTACTTTTGAAAATATGATTTTTTTAAAGTTGCATCATTTATTTTTAAATTGAATATTTTTGATTTTTATATAAATTAAATTTTTTAATGCATCAAGATTAAAGCTTATATATTTTTATTTATTTAAATGAAAAAAATTATATTCTACATATAATATTTCGAGTTATAACGATTTTAAATTAATCCACTTTTTTAATAAATTTTAAAATTTAAATTCTTTATAAAAAATATTACAAGATTTATCAAGTGATTATTTTTGTTTACAAAGGATATAGTTAACCATCACAAAAAATTCAAAATTTTAACTTGATAAATAAAAACTATTTTATAATGTATCCCGGACCCCCTTAAGGGAAATTATTAACTTATCTAATCACAAAGAAGAGTATTCTTTCAATAAATATTTTTCTAGCGTTCACAAGTACAAATCATCGTGCAAACAGGGAATTTTTTTTCTTGCCTTAAGCATTCAATACTTTGTATTATTTGCTTAGTGATTTAAATTGGTGACTATATAAAAAGTTCTCAAAAAGTGAACGAAGAATGAAAAGATAAAATTAATAAATATTTTTTTCGGTGAAATTAATGAAATCTCTTTTTTTTCATTCAGGTGTTTTTCCTTTAAATTTATTAAATGATGTATATTTTGTAGGAGCTTTCGAATTTTTCTATCTTTTTACTTTCTTCTATCTTTACAAGAAGAAAGTATTGGATTCATGAAAATTTTCGACGGATATATACGGTTTAAAAGGTCCTGAACACGTTTTGACTGTTTTTAGAAAATGTCTGTCTGTGAGTCTGTCCGTCTGTCTGTGAGTCTGTGTGTCTGTCTGAGTCTGTCTGTCTGTATGTGACAAAGAATTTGTGGGTGCTCTATCTCAAGAACTAATGCTCGAAATTTAATAAAATTTTATATTCAGTTAGACCTTGACATGAATTAGTGCCTATTGGTTTTTGGGGGAAATTGGCCTGCAGGTGGCGCTGCTGTACTACGTTTTTCATGATTTTTATGATTGCTATATCTCAAAAACTAATGCACAGAATTTCACCAAACTTCAGATTCCGCGATACCTTGAGATACATAGCCGCTGATAAGGTTTTGGTGTGAACTGCCCTATAGGTGGCGCTGCTATGCTACATTTTGCACGATTTTTGCGATAGCTATATCTCAAGAACTAATAAAGAGAACTTCATCAAATTTTAGATTCTGTTACACTAGAGTATATAACATAATTAGACGCTGATTACATTTTGGTATTAACCTTGCAACAGGTAGTGCAGCTATGCTGCATTTTCCACGATTTTTTCGATAACTATATCTCAACAACCAACGCACAGAATTTCATCAAACTTCAGATTTTGTTACAAAATGACATATAACATAATTACACGATGATTACGTTTTGTTATAAATCCTTCAACTGGTGGTGCTGCTGTGCTATATTTTACACGTTTTTTTTTAACTACTTATATCTCAAGAACTAATGCACAGAATTTCATCAAACTTCAGATTCTTTTACACCATAATATAATTAGACGCTTTTTTACGTTTTGGCATAAATTGCCCAAGATATGGTGTTGCTGTGCTACGTTTTGCATAGTTTTTGTTATAACTATATCTCAAGAACTAATGGACGAAATTCCATCAAATTTCAAATTCTGTTAGGTCTTGACATAAATAGATGCTTATTAGGTTTTAGTATAAATTACCCAACATGAGGCACTACTAAGCTCATTTTCTCAGAATATTAATTAAATTTTGCGTTTTAGGCTTTTCGGATACCAGAATCTCATTAGGCTAAGTCAAATGTTCGAGGAAATTCGATAGTGGGTAACTTTGGGGTCACCACGTTTTTTTTAAAAAAATATTAAAATGTACTTATGAGATAGAAGAAAGTTTTGGGATTGACACATCCAACTAGTTTATCTATGTGTTAGAAATATACTTTTTCTTCGTCTCATTATATATATATATATATTGATAAATTGCATTATGAAACAATTGAAGACGTCAAATAACAAAAATTTGTTTGTGAAATTGGGTATTTTAAAAAAGAATAGATGACTGTATAAGAAAGGATAAAAAAAAACATGCTAAAAAAACATGATATTGGAGCATTTTATAGCTTTTGTTAATTATAGTTATGTCTGCGTAAAAATGAGCGCTTTTCTTTAATTGTGTAAGGGACAAAGTACTTCGGTTTCTAAATTGTTGAAATCTTTGAGTGATACCCGAATTTATGAAAAAATTTATTTGAAAATAAGTAGAAGCTTTTTCTTTGCAAATATTATAAATGAAAAATTTTATTGCATAATACTGGCGCTACTGTGGCATTTGAGGGACTAAAATTAAGTAATTAATATACCAACATCCTCTAAATATTTAAGGGTTAAATCTCTGAAATTCAAATTAATATCTCTGTCTCAAGCAATACCTGCGGCCTTTCCTTTGTTTGTTTTTCCGACTTCCGAATTCTCATGACAAGTCCGCACCAAATATCCAGTCTTCCCGTCTCTTCATTCGTGTAGCTTGCATATAATATGTTCTGGGGTGCCAAATCTTAACAAGACAACTTCACTTATAGTCGACGTTCATCAAACAAATCAAACTAAGATGGTCACTGGAACATCGGTGAGCTGAGTACCTATCATCTAGACCACCGCCATGAGGCCAGATATTTTCGAACCGTTCAATCGGACAACAGTCAGCCAGCTATCAGCCTACCAATTAATTTCCGTGATATCATTTTACTTTAATTTTTAATGAAATTTTGATAAAAGTTACAATGATGGCAAGATTACTCTGTTATTGTCCAAAAAAAAAAAAAAAAAATACTGAGGATTTTTATATCTTCATCGATGTCATTTACTCATTAACAAGATGAATTTGAATTATTTGTTTTCAATTACTTATTTTGATTCTTTTCAAAGGCCCTGCAAAAGAAATTCTTTAGTTTCTGAAAATCCCATCATTTTGAAAGAAAACCATGAGTTTAATTACTATTTTTTTACAGAAGCGTTGGAATAATGATGTCACACCGAAAATAGAGACCAAATTTTCAAATGATTTCATCATACATTTTCACAGAAAAACTGCGAAAATTTATTATAAAAGTATTTAAATAATGCATTTTTATGTAGCCAAACATATTATTCACAAAACAAAAACAAAAACAAAAAAATGCTTTCTGCAAGATCTAAAAATTTCATGCAATCCAAATGCAATACGATGAATCGGTACTAACCTTGAATTTCGTTTTTTATTCTCTTTCGAATTAAAACTTGTCATCTTTCATATCTTTATCACATTTAAGCATATTTTTTCTTTTTCCTGCTTTCTCAATCTTTTTCGGTGTCTATCATTTTTCATTACTTGCTCAGCACTCACCAAATTAGCACTTGCGCGCGTTATGTTATTAATGATAGCTACAATTTGTTGTTAATTCACTATCTACCTTACGAGACAAAACATTATTTTATCTTATGAGAATTCGTCGAAAATTTCAAGATAAGTTTGCAGCTATTTTCTGGTGCAATTACTACAAGAACATCCATATATTACTCTTTCTTTGACCCAGAAGTCACTTTTATGCCACTGTTTAATCAAACTTGATGCTATGGACATTATGAAGCCGCTTTCTTCTCGTCTTTCTTTATTCTCTTTCAAATTAAAATTTGTCATTGGTCACATTTTTATAATTTTTAACAATAACTTTCTTACTCTCGCAATCATTTTCGACGCTTATCATTTTTTATTACTTGAAAGGTATTCAACAAATTAATACGTTCGTGAGTAATGTTATTAATGATAGCAACATCTTCTATTATATCATCATTCATCATTTTCTGCTATCCACCTTATGAGACAGAAAAGTTTATCTTCGCATATAAGTATTCATTGATAACTTCGTGACAGCTTTGCAGCTATTTTCTGATGCAATTACTACAAGAACATTCATGTATATTCATATATACTCTTTCTTTAACGCAGAAGTCACTTTTTTACCACTATTTTATCATGTTTGATGCAATGGAAATGTATCACGATTGAAGCTCACTCTCCTAGCATTTATTTATTCTCTTTCAAATTCAAACTTGTCATCGGTCACATCTTTATCATTTTTAAGCATCATTTTCTGCTCTTCTAGCAATAGTTTTCGCAGTCTATCTTTTTCATTACTTGCCCAACACTCATTAAATTAATGTTTGTGCGTGTGATATTATTAATGATAGCAACATCTTGATTTCTATTATCTTCCCTCCCAGAGAAGAAAGGCTATTTTCTCTGTCGGGTATTCATTGATAACTTCATGACAGGTTTGAAGATATTTTCTGATGCAATTACTGAAGAAAGGATCTAATAAATAAACAGGAATTTCTCTAAATATCGGGGTTGTAAAATTTGTCCGTCTAATAATATTGTGTTCTTTTGTAATGTAATTAAAAATTCCCATTTTAGATATATCTTTTAACAAATTCAACCTTTTTTTTGTTTATTTTTCGAATTAGCGAAGCGATAAAGAATGAGATTGATAACACAAGTCTGCGACGGATTTTTTTTTTTTTTTTTTTCTAACTTTTGAAAATTGATATTTTTATGCATTTTATAGGTGAATCTCAGTGAGCTTCATTTTTAAACCATCACGTTATGACTTTTTGCAAATCTTACATTTCAAAGATAAAATGTCAAGGAAATAAATTGAAATTTAATACCGTAATATAGATGTAATAGTTGTGTTTTTAGGTGTCGATAATTAAATTTTGTACATTTTTCAGTGCTAAATTTAAAAATTCTACTCATTTCTAACTATCATGTTCCGTTTTTTAACAAGTCGTAAATTTCATTGTTAAAAAGTCAAAAAATAATGAAAAGCTGTGAAATAAATATCTCAAGCCTTACAAAAAGAAAGTAAATGTTTTAGCACATCTGCGATGCGTATCAAGTTTTATCAATTGACAAAATTATAGAAAACACTGAGAGGAACCCCATACAGAACTTAAAAGGAACAGTGCGATGTTTAGGATGAAATGCTGTAACAAACTTCCATACGTGGAATAAAACTGTATGAATTTTAAATTCAAAATATTTTACATGTTTAGCAGTAAAAATGCATAGTACAGCCCCCAAAAATGAATAAATTATTAAGAAAAAAATTTACATCTTTTTATAGTATCAGACTTTCGCAATATTTCGACTTTAAAAAATAAGTAATAGTAATTTTGCGATTTGCAAAAAATCCTGAGGAGATGGTAAGACACGAAGATCATTTTTGAATTCAGCACTACAAAATACGCAACAAATAAATTATCAAGAGTTAAAAGAACACAAACATCACAGGTGTAGTCGTAAAAAAAAACCAGAGGGTATACGCTCTAAACAGAGGGTATATGCTCAAGGCAGAGGGTATACTTTAGATTGGATGTACTATAGCTTCCTTGAGAAACAGCGTATACGGTGTTTCTTAAAAAAGTCCAGAAGATATACGGCGTATACCCCATTATACCCTCCACTACATCCCTGACAAACATTACATTTATTTTAAAATATTAAATTTTGCTATTTTTCGGCTTTTTAACTTTGAAATTTACAATTTGAGAAAAAAACCAAGTGGTTAAAAATAGAGGTCATTTTTTAAATTTAGCGCTACAAAATACATAAGAATCAATTATCGAGTGCTAAAACACATGACGGAACATTAATTTTGTTTTTAATAAAATTTAAAAAAAAAACAATTTCTGTAAAACTTATTTGAACATTCTAGTTAAACTTATTTCAGAATCATTAAAATCAATAATATGCATTTTAAAGAATGTATGTAGATATATATTAGAATAAATATTTTGCGATGCTTACTGAAATTAAAGAAGTCATATATCATTACAACTCTAGAATACAGGAAACGACTGCTTCAAAATTTTCATTGCAATGCTAGAAATATAAAATAAACAAATCACGGAGTCAGTGACTGATTTCGTTATTCATTTTTTAACAAAAAAGTTTTCTCTCATTATTAGTCCCATGAGGATGTTTATTGAAATGTATAAACTCCAGACGAAAAATAATTTTTTTTTCTTTCATTTTAATATGATTTATGCTCTGGATAATTTTTACCTTCTTGTAGAAACGTAAAAAAATTTTGCGCTGTTATTATAGTATTATTTTGCTTCAGATGTTGATATGCTATGCTCTGCCAAAGTCAGACATTATTCGGCACGTTGCGCCAGTACATAGAATCACATTAGTTTTTCTCAGTATTGCATATGATAACTATTTCCAGATGTTGCTTAACGCTTCGGTTAAATAGCGAATAATAAAATGTGAATACTTTCAGTAAAATAGAGATTAATTAAAGATTTACTTTACACTCAGTGTTCCATTTATCCAATCCATTTAGAAAAGAGAAGAAACATCATTAAGTCACAGAGATTTAGTTCGACCAGCGAAAATATATATATACACTGTTAAAAATCTTCAACCAACTGCTCAGTCATTCAACCGTTTTTATAGAAAACTAGCAAAACCCGCGGCTTTGCTCGCGTAATAATTGAAATATGCCAAGAAATATGATACTGAAATATGAAGAATATCATACAATATCATACTGAGATATGATATTGAAATATGATACTTATATATCTTATATTCATTAGAAGTAATAATGTGTTAAGGAATAATTCAAAAACTTCTATTTTAAGCCACAGTTTGACTCAATTTCATTCTTACATGCATTATTGCGAAATGAGACATAAAATAATACGAAGAACTAAAGATAATTTTAAATAAACGATAATTTAGAAAATATCTTGAAACTTTTATGCTCAATTCAAACATTTCTTTCAGTATTCAATTGAAGTATTTATTCTTTTTTGAAACACTCTTCGTATACATTTGCATTTTTAAAATAATCATCATGACAAAATCTAAGTTTCTTTTCTAAGGGTTTACCATCTCACGAGGGGTAATATTATTACCATAAAATGCCTATGTTAGAAAATGGATAGTCATCATTAATTTGCAAATGTTAATTTTGAAATCGGTTTGCTATTTTCTAATATAACAAAAAAACGTAATATGGTAAGTTTCAAAAGGGTTTTATAGATTTTATTGTTCCTGCTTACCTTAAGTGGTAGCGGTACTGGCATAGAACACAGAGTATCATGAGAATGTAAGATAAGGAAAATGATCTATGTAGGATGCAGAAAGTGTCACTGATGATTCGAAACCATCACTTTTATAATCGGCTTATTACTTCCCGAGCTTGGACAGAAATCGTAATTTACAAATTTTTTAGAACGCTTTTCGCACCGTCTCATCGCTTCACAACTTTTAATTTCAAATTTACTCTTGATAGCTCTTAGAAGACACTTATATTTTTAAATAACTACCATACGAAATTTAAAGTTTCTTGACTCCTTAGTTAAATAAAAATTCTCATTTTGAAATATTTTTCGATCCTGCACCCTTTGATAATAGTGTCCCCGAATTAAAATGTAGCCTGCGTTTGTTAATTTTAACCGCTTCTATCACCACCAATTTAGTTTTGAATCTGTTAGATACGTGCTCAGATTACTTACAGACTCAATTCAGAAAGTTTTTACTTTCTTAAAAATCTGCAGTGTTTAATGCATCGAAACTTTACCTCTTTTACAGACTATCTTTATTCTGACCAATGAGAATGCTTTATTATATACTCAAGTAACAGATTTTTGTCAAAGCGGTGGAGTGACGATGAAGCAAATCCTGCAGATTTTTAACACTGGAAGACACTTTTTCGCGCACCCTCCTCTTTTAAGATTCTGATTTTTAAGGAAATGCTAGAGATTATTTATATCTTATAAACAAACAAACATTTAGCATGGTAATTACCATGCTAAATTTCATGCTTCTAATCCCTTCAGTAACAGAAAAAAAGCACTTCCTGCACTCCCGGTGGATTTGTGGCATCGACATATAATATATATCCTATGTTTGATTCCTGTTGAACACCAACATTTATTTACCATTACATTTGATTACCCCCTACAAATAAACAAACATTTTCCTCTTTATAATATAAAAATACACGACATAAGTTATATCCTATGTCTGATTCCGGGCAAACACCATCTATTTGACACGATTACTTTTGCAATCGGTTCGGCAGTTCCGGAGATTAGTCCCTACAATCAAACGAACAAACTTTTTCACTTTATAATATAGATATAGTTAACATAAGATGTAGCCTATGTTTTATTCTGGGCGAACACCATCATTTTGATACCATTAATTTTAAAATTGCTTCGGTAGATCCGGAGATAAGCTCCTACAAAAAAAAAAAAAAACATTTTCTGTTTATAATATAAGTATAGACGACATAAGATATAGCCTTTGTTTCATTCCGGGTGAACACCATCGTTTTGGTACCATTACTTTTAAAATCAGTTCAGTAGATCCGGAGATAAGCCCCTGCAAACAAACAAACAAATGAACAAACTTTTCCACTTTATAATGTAGGTATAGGCGACATAAGATATAGCCTATGTTGGATTCTGGATGAACACCATTATTTTGGTACCATTATTTTTGAAATCGGTTCCGTAGTTCCGAAGTTTAGTCCCTACAAACAGACAAATAAACTTTTCCGTCAAATAAACTTTTGTCGTCTATACCTTTATAATAAAGGTATAGACGACATAAGATATAGACTATTTTTGATTCCGTGTAAACACCATCTATTTAGTACAATTACTTTTGTTATTGGTTCGGTAGTTCCGAAGGTTAGCCCCTACAAAGAAGCGAAATTTTCCTCTTTATAATATAGGTATAGACGACAAAAGATAAAGCCTATGTTTGATTCTGGGCGAATACCATCCATTTAGTAAAATTACTTTTAAAAATGGTTCGGTAGTTCCGGAGATTAGTCTCTACAAACAAACAAACTTTTCCTCTTCTTAATATAGGTAAAGACGACATAAGCCTATGTTTGATTCCGGCAGAACACCATCTATTGGTAAAATTACTTTTGAAATCGGTTCAGTAGTTCCGAAGATTCGCCTCTACAAATAAACAAACTTTTCCTCTTTATAATATAGGTATGGACGAAAGAAAATATAGCATATGTTTGATTTTATGCGAACACCATCATTTTGGTACCGTTACTTTTGAAATCGGCTCGGTAGTTCCGGAGATTAGCCCCTACAAATAAACAAACATTTCCTCTTTATAATATAGGTATAGTCGAGATAAGATATAGCTTACGTTTGATTCCGGAACACCCTCTATTTGGTAACATTACCTTTGAAATCGGTTCGGTAGTTCCGGAGAATAGCCCCTATATCTAAACGAACATTTTACTCTTTATAATACAGGTATACACGGCATAAGGTATAGCCTGTGTCTGATTCAGGGCGAACGCCATATATTTCGTACCATTACTTTTGAAATCTTCGGTAGTTCAGAAGATTAGCCCTTATAAACAAACTTATCCTCTTTATTATATAGGTACAGACGACATAAGATGTAGCCTATATTTGATTTCGGGAGAACACCATCATTTTGGTATCATTTCTTTTGAATTCGTTCCGGTAGTTCCAAAGTTGGGGCATTAGCCCTTCGGTTGATTGCGGACGAACACCATCTATCAGCTAAAATTACTTTTGAAATCGGTTCGGTTGTTTCGGAGATTAGACCGTACAAACAAAGAAAATTTCTTCTTTTTAATATAGGTATAGACGACATAAGATATAGAGAATGTTTAATTCCGGGCGGACACCATCATTTTGCTGTCATTACATTTGAAATAGGCTCAGTAGTCCGGAGATTAGCTCCTAAACACAAACAAAACAAACAAACAAACTTTTCCTATTTATAGCATAGGTATAGACGACATAAGATGTAGTCTATGTTTGATTTCGGGTGAACACCATCATTTTGGTATAATTACTTATGAAATCGATCCGGTAATTCCGGAGAATTAGCCCCTACAAACAAACAAACAAACAAGCTTTACCCTACTTATAATATAGGTATAGATGATTACATAATCATAATTTATTTCTATTTTAACCAATGAGAATTGAACTATATCATACTTAAAGTTAAATAACCATTATTTGAAGGCTGTCAAAAAAATTTTACTCACTCCACTTAGCATAAATTTTAGAAAAATTCAAAAAGTTTATTATTAATTATAAACATGATATATTGGTATATTTTTTTTCATAACAACGTTTTGCATATAGACCTAAATCTGTAATAATTCTAGTAAAGCTAGAATGTGGTGCATATAAATTTTGTTGTGCTGTAAAAAATTGTTCAAAAAAGTACAAATTAATTTCTATGAACAAGATTTTCTAAATGTGCACTTTGAATTGTAGTATTATACGTTTTGAGTTGAAATAAGAATTATCTGTGCTTACCATTAGACCGGGAGTTGTATTTACCAACCACCTTATCATATTCACGGCTGAAATTCCAGAATTAATTAAAACTTGATTTGTATATTTAAAATCAATCGGTCTGCCAAGTCATATCTTGGTGGAAACACCTGCAATCCAATTTTAATGGTTAACTCGTAGGTTTAACATTGTGTTTTCCTGCTTCCAGTCCTCCATGTTTTCATCCCTTTGGATGCAGACAAGCACAATGCTAAAATAACGAATCAACCACTGATATCTTGTTGTCAAGTGTTTTCCACATAAATATGACTTGGAAGACCGATTGTGTGTTACTGTTAGCACCGAGTTTTATCTAGTTCTGGAATTTCGGCCCTGAACTCGATGAGGAGATTGAGCTTTCGCCTTCCGGTCTACATGTGTTGTGAGTAATATATAAGTGTGTTACAAATACATGACAATAAATAAGGATATTTATAAATTATCGTCAACAATTATGAGTGGTAATTGTTAGAAAAGTGTTTACATTTATATTAGACTTTTTGCAGCTGAATTGAATTTTAGAAAACTATGTGATATAAATAAAAATCTATGCATCACACATAAAGTTGTCAAAAAAATATGAATACAGAATCTGCTGGAAATGGATTTTTAACTAAGAAATGTATTTTCTCAATGGTTTATGTGATTTTTTTCTCTCATCGAATAAAATTTTTTTTTTGTAAAAGTAATTTTCGTAACAACATTCGGATAGTGTTGAAAGTCTATGCTCATACATGATTTCATTTTTTGTTTAAACTCATGTAAAATGTAGTAGTTTTATCATTATTATTATAGCTTTGTTATTAAAATAATTAACGATTGGACTTTTCCGACATAAATTTTAACAAGAAAAATATATTTTTTTGCAAGAGTTTATTTAATTTATGTTTTGCTTACAATGTCTAACTTTCCTTCTCGACAATATCAAATTGATTTATTCACTTTTTGTTTCAATATAAATAATTATCTCAAAAAATATAAAAATGTCTATATGATTTTTTCCCTCATCGAATGAAAAAACATTTTTGTAAAAGTAATTTTCGTAACAACATTCGGATAGTGTTGAAAGTGTTTCATAATCTATGCTGATATATGATTTCATTTTTTGTTTAAACTCATGCAAAATGTGGTAGTTTTATCATTATTATTGTTATAGCTTTTTTATTAAAATGATTAACGGTTGCACTTTTCTGACGTAAATTTTAACAAGCAAAAATAAATTTTTGCTTGTAAAAATTTTCTTTTTAACTTCATTTTTACGTTTCTTCTTGATTCTATGAAACAATTTCATAGTTACAATGAAAGTTATTTTCTGTAAACGCTATCATCGCAATAAAAATGTATATAGCAATTATTAGTATAGAAATGCATTATGTCTTTGATATTATTGTATGCTTAATTTAAGAAAATTATTGCTTTATTCTGTTACAAAACTTTTTAAAAAATCATGACTATATGTAAAATTTTTTCCAAGAATTACATTCATTAAACAATTTTCATGAAAATAAATGTAAATTATAATGACACCGGTATTACATTGGATGAAAATATTTGCTTACTTTAAAAAAAAATAATTTATTCTTCTAGAAAACTTTTCTAGGTATAGACATATTTATAGCAATTTAGAATTCGGAAAGTCAATTGCCGGGATGAAATAAAAAAAAAATATCCATATTCATAAAACTCAAATGGTTATTTTTCCATCATTAATTGGAAATTAAAAAAAATAATAAGATTATTGCGACAACATCAGTAATATCTAGTTTTACTTTTACAGTGAAATTTTGGAATAGAAGTTAAATGGAAATTTCTAAATGCAATAGTCACTGAAACAGAAATATTTCAAAAATTATCAAAAATTAATTCTGTATAATTTTAAAAAGTTCATTTATTGTTCTTAAAAAATGTGGACTTGTCGATGAAATCGAGCTGTATAAAAGAACACGCGTTAGGCTCTGCTTCTCAATTCCATCTCTTTGTGAATGCTTGTTAACTTCCATTCTCCTTGAAGATTTTGAAATCAGTGAATATGGGCTGTTTCCACAACATCGTCGCTGGTAAGTTAAGGCAGTATTTTCAGCTGTTCCAAGATTTTATAATTTTTATTTATTTGCACTACCTTTAAACATTTCAGATAAAGGTTTTTTTAATGGTGTGGGGGGGGGATTATTGCTACGTAAAATAAATAAAAAAAATAAAAGTAGCTACTTGATTAAGGTAAATTAAGACTCACTGAAATTTAACTAAGACATTCGCTGAAATCGAATAAATATAGTTATATTTCCTACTATTAATATAACAATAGGTTATGGAAGAAATTTTGAAACCATTTGGAAAATATCGTATAGCAACAATGTTAAATCGATGTAAACACTTCCGAATGTTTTTTTTTTTTTTTTTTTTTTTTTTTTTTCCTTTTCACTAATCAGCATAACTATTTTTATAAAATACTTGTATATTTAAAAACTGGTGACATGTTCTAAATAAAATACTTAGCAACGATGTTCAGATTATTAAGCGATTTCATTTTGTTACATCTGAATTTAGTTATGTAAATTGTTATTCACATTGTTAACAAGGCAAAAAACCAGAGTGGAAAAAGTATCCAAGCTAGAGTTTGAAACTTAGCTTTTGGTATAAAGACTCAGGCTGGTATATGCTTTTTCACTCTGTGATCTTACACCTTGTTAACAATGTGAATAACAATTTACGTAATTGAATTCACATTTAATGTTTCTCGGTACATTTCATCGCTTCATTTTTATTATTATATGCTGAAATATAAATGAAATAATAATAGTTGTTGCAAAAATGTATGCCATCATTGCTACGTAAAGTTGAGAAATAAAAAATAATTGAAAAAAGGAAATAATAATAAATGTAAAGGCTTTTCCCATAATAAGGTCAGCTGGCCAATAGGAAAAATATTTATCTATTTTCAATATCCCGAAATTTTAAGTTCGTTATTTGATTAAATTTAATTATTTGATTTGTTAAAAGTTCATTAATTAAAAAAGGTTCAAGGTACTATATTGAGATTCAATTTTAGTGTTTTCTTTTTAAATGCATATTATTATTATTATTATTATTATTATTATTATTATTATCCTCATTATATTTTATTTATTTATTTATTTATTTTTGCTCTAACATTTATTCTTTTTACATATTTTGTCTGAGAAGAAAAACGTTTCATAATTCATCTCTTACCTTTCTTAAGGTTAATAAAAATATAAGTTCTTCCAAACTAACACTGATTTTAGAAAGAATTCCTTTTAATTTAAAAGCCTCTAAAAACTAACATATTTTCAACATATAATGAAACTTTTTTTTTACAATTTTTATTTATTATTATAACGTTTAGAAAAGTTTTCAAGCTGTTGTACAATGTATTAATAAATTTTCTCTACCTAGAATATTATTTTTTAATGTAATTATTTTTTTTCTTAACAATTTTAGCTGTTTAACAAAATTTATACACAAAAGAATATTAATTTTCATTTCGTTAATTTAAAATGTTTCTTAAACATTGAAATAATTACTTGAAAAGTGATAGTATTCAAAAAATTGATATGAAAAAACATTAATATGCTTTAAAATCTATTCGAAAACGTATCCTAAAACTACGGTTGAAAAATTAACTTTTGTTTCAGAAATATTTATTCAAATATCGATAATAGTATATTGTTTTTTGTGATGTCTAAAGATAAAGATACGCTTTTAGAAATTGTTCTTCATGCGAAAGAGGTTTTAATAGAGTTTTGTAAGCCTTTAAAGAGGTGGAAGTTAGATTAAGAAGCATTTTTCTTTATTTACAGTGTAGAATACAAGAAAATATCAAAGCTTCTCTTACTGTTTAACAATTTGAAGGTATTAAATTATTAGGGTATTATTATTATTATTGTTATTATTATTATTATTATTATTATTATTATTATTATTATTATTATTATTATTATTATTATTATTATTAAGATTTTTTTTGTCTGAATGTAACCGAATAATTGAACTTATTTAATATATTGAGAATCGAGTTTACATGTGATTAAATATTGATTTCCTTTTGCATATAAGAATTAGTACCTTGTTAAAAACGTAGTGAGTAATTAGCTCAGATTTCAAAAACTATCAATTTTTTGACAAATGAAAACGCCACATAAATGTCCATGGTGCGTTCTTATTGGTAAAAAAAATAGATAGCCTTTAAAAGCAGAGGTGATTTTTCACAATTTTTTTTTCTTTTTTGGCAATTAAGATTTTTTTCGTGGCCAAAATTTTAAGCTTTTACTTAATTTTAGTCTTAAATAAAAAGAATCATTTTTCAAATGGCCATTGAAATTTGTTAAATTACACTTTTTTAATATTATTTTTCAAAATTGAAAATAAACCATGACGAGAAACGAGAATAGAATTTTAAGGAGATATCAATGATTAATTTATTTGTCGAGTCTAAACTATAACTTTTTGTTATTGAATTTATAGAAGGGTCGCATAAATAAAATTTCAGTATTTTCGGTATTATTATGTCAACGGTGAAAATAGAGAAACTTATACAATAAAAATAAATGAAGATTTCTGTCATAAAATAAATAAAAATAATTTATTGTCATATTTTTTTCTTATTTCAGAGCATTTGAGAGTTTTCGTTTCATAAGCAGAAGCAATATGTTTTCTTTAATTTGTAAACTTGACTTATCTAACTAAAAGGAATGTTTTGGAATGCAGAATAAGTCTTTCGATTTTTATTAAAGTGCATTAATCCGTGAGGGAGGCATATTTTTTGTTTCCGAAGTATCTGAGTGTTTACATAATATAAACAAAGGCTAATGCGTTTCCATTTACTTACGCACTCAGTCGATCAAACTGAAGGAATGCGTTATACCTTACGTCTCGGACGCATCGGTTGTCGAACAAATCGATTCTCGAACAAAGATTTTTTTTTTCTGGAATAGTAAGAGTATTTAAATGAAAAATTTCGAAGATATTTACCTTTTACTGAATACACACAAGTATAAATAACGGAATACAAATTATGTATTTTCCATCAATAAAAAAAATAAGTAAATAAATAAAAATAAAAATTACGCTTAACTTTTAGAGCTCAACTTTTTTTATTTTCTTACCGTATATACTCGTGTATAAGTCGAAGAATTCTAGACACGATTTGAGAGTTGAAAAAGGGGGGATCGAATTATACATGAGTTAGTAAATAATAATAATAATAATAACAACATCAATAAAAATATAAATATATATATTTTTATTCATTTTCTGTTTTTAATCGTCAAAAACGTTTTATGCTCATCGATTTCATTATATGACTAAGTTATTTATGTATTTACATGTCCTGGTTTAAAGACTTATGTATATTTTGGTTACGATTAATCGGGCTGTGGTAGAAAATTATGCATTAGAACATTTTCCTGATTTTTATCTCAGAAATTAATTAGAATTTTTGTGGCTGCGTGGCATTGTCCTTGAAAACGGGCCACGTATCACAATCCCCAATTTTATTTGTAATTGTTCCACAGTTGTTGATTTCATTTGATAGTCTTGTCGTGTTTAAGTTTGTTATACTGGATTAATCTATATTCATTGTACATTTTGATTTGCAATATTATATATATACATATTTGCAGATAATCAGCGAATGGACAAGTCTTTTAAGTAATCATATATGGGTCTAGGTTGCGGAGAGAGATGAAAGTGAACAGTGATCATTTCCCTGTCCGTAAATTGATCTACACCAATTTCTCTTGCGATAGAATTCCCTTCCATATAGGGGTATAACTTTTAAGATTTTAATCCCCATTTTAAAAAAGAATTCAACTTGAGAATGCTTCTAGATATATCTTCTAAAAGTCATACAATACAAAGAAGTACTGTATTCTAGCAGACTGAGAAGTTGTTTACCCTCCTTACCTTAACAAGGTTTTTGAAAGAATTTTTTTCTTTTATATCTATCATTAAATTAATGTGAATAGGTTTCAAAATAGTTTAAATTTCTTCGGTTTTACAAAGTTATACAGTTTGAAAATGGTGATTTTTTTTTCTTTTGAAAAGTTTAGTAAGAAACGCGGGGGAAAATGTTTATTAATTTAATGAAAATTTATTAATTTATTTTACCTAATTACAAATCATTTTTCGACATATTACCAGAAATGCGGTTCGACTTATACACGAAATTTCAACTTTATTTACAAAATTTTGCTTAAGGCCCCTGTCCTCGCTCGAGTAGACGCTCGCGAGCCAACGCTATTCCTATGGGTAAGCATTTTTCTAACAACTCTTTCGCATTTTGACATTTTTGAATATTTTTTTTTTGCATTGGATAGCTGAGGTGCATGCCGACAGCGCACCTTTTTTACTTTTTCGATTTTGCTTGCTGATATTTTTTACAAAGTTAGTTTCACTTTCAAAACCGGTTTCGAAACTGAAAGTGCTTTTTAAAAAAATATCTGCAACCAAAATCGAAAAAATAAAAAAGGTGCGCTGTCGGCATGCACCTCAACTATCCAATGCAAAAAAAATTATTCAAAACTGTCAAAATGCGAAAGAGTTATTAGAAAAATGCTTCCCCATAAGAATAGCATTAGCTCGCGAGCGTTTCCTCGAGCAAGGACAGGGGCCTTAAGAATGGAGGGGGGGGGATTAACTAATGGACAAGTATACACGGTGTTTATTTATTTACTCTTTTACTCTTTTTATATTTATTTACTCTTTTCATAAGTAGCTTTATTAATCATTATTATTATTGATATTTCTAAAGATTCAAAATAACATAACGCATTTTAAAACATTAGAAAATTCATACTTCTATAAAACTAGTCAACTTGGTTTTTGGAATGAATAAATAAATAAGTGTTTCATAAAATATTTTTAATAGGGAATAATAATATGCAGTCAAAAATGCTGTATCACATCCAGTTTTCTTTAAAGATCATCATTATGTCACTTTTATGTATTAAAAACGATCCGCTATTTTAAAAAAGCTAATCATAAAAAATGAATCGTCTACCTATCACCAATGAACAATATTTCAACCCTTTGCGTCAATTCTGGGGAATCTTTTTAAAATCACACACTGTCAGTCAAGTAAAGCCATTGACTGATGTGGTTTTGTGTGGTAATCAATGTTAAATTCTATAAGTTTATTATGTGTCCTACACTTCTTCCAATTACTAAATTTTGACAGTTTCCTTTTGCATAACTTCATAAATCAATAAACTTTTTTACTTTGAAAATTTTACATTTTTCCAGTAAATTTCTCAAAATAGCTGATACATACACTGTTAACATTTTTATACTTTTGCTACATCTTCACTCCATTGCTTTTATAGAATAATACAGTGATTCCATTATAAAGTAAAGTGATCGTTTTCTATAAAAGCGGTAGAGGGACGATCCACCAAAAGTTTAAAAATTTTAACAGCGTACGGGCACTGACCTATACTGACCCCTTTTAAAATTCTGAGTAGACAAAAACATAAAACTCAGTTGCTTCAATTTCTGTTTTGAAAATCTCTTTTCAATTTTTATACAGTTATAAAGTAATTTAACTATCTATATTATAAAAGACAAACATGTCTAGGTGTAACTCTGACGTCATTTACGGGCGCAACAACAAACGATTAAATTTAATTTTTGGTTAATTTTTATTGTAATTCTTTTAACTTCTAAATACCGCACATTTTCAGTTTTAACATCGTCGAATAGAGAAAAAAAATGTACTTTCAAATACAATTTTCTTGAAAACTATCGCAATTTATTTGAAATCTGTATCGCCATTTACTTAATTTTTATTGTTTTTAAAATAAATTTCAAATATGATTGTTTTAAACATATCTCTAACGCGTAAAACACATACGAAATGTAAATTCGTTTGCATAATATAAATAGTTCATCATTTGATCTCAGTTTATATTCCATAACTAAATTAAAACATATCTTAATCAATAAATAAAGCAATAAAATATAAGTAAAACACAAATTTAAGACATATGTAATAATCGAACTTTAAAAAAAAGGCTGAAGGAAAGCAATAAAAAAGCCGATTGTAAATAGTGACTTTTGACGATTTCTTCGGTTAGTTATTCTTGGTGGGACGTCCATTTCGAAAATATTGCCTTGAACAAATTTCAAAATTTTATTTGAATTCGTTATAAATTATTTTTCATATAAATACGATTTTTGTTATTTTTAGTGGGATATCTAAAATACATATATATTAAATGTGAAAAATCTATTTGTTATGGATTAAAAAAAAAAAAAAAAAAAATGTTTTTCCCTTGTATTCTCTAACCCGAGAAATTCGAGCTTATTTCCTTGTTATTTTAATGTTTATACAATCAATGATTGGTTTAAAAACGGCATAAAATCATTAGAAAAAACAACAAAAACTCATAAATAAGTGAATTTATTTTTAAGAGTTTAATAACCTTGGCCAAGTTTTCGTGTTTTAGGTAAAATAGTTGTTCATCAATTTTACTTATTTGTTTGTTTATTTATTTTTAGTTTTATCATCGTCTCATATTTCTTCACTGATCATGATGATAAGATGATTTCATATTACATCTTATCATTTTATCATCATATCACTTTTACCTTTACACGTAATATTTTGCTTCTAATCAAAAATAATGTTTTTGATACTTGTTTTGATTTTTGTACTTGGCTTTTAATCAAAAATAATGTTTTTTGAATTTGTAGCTATCATTTCTATGGCTGCATTTTTGTCTATTTCACCTGCTGTCGGGGTGCCTCAATCAAGTTTCGTGTTGTCTCCAAAGCCACAAGAGTACAGTATGCGTATCAGGGAGTTCCACGAATGTGTATCATGTCGTAAGTGATACATTTAATTTTCTAGCATAGTCTAGCATAGTGCTAAATCTTTATTAAATATCAATAAAAGGAGTATATGCAGTATTTCCTTAACAATATCTTTTAGATTTTCTTTTAATAATATAATATTGAAGTATGATGTTTACTATAGTGTTATTTGCAAGCGTTAAGAATTTTCAAATATTGATTTTATATATATATATATATATATATATATATATGTGTGTGTATTTTCTTTCTATTCTGAGAGTATAACAATTAAGCAGCTCTGTTCTCAGTATTTTCCTTTTATAAATTTATATATCATCTTGAAAAATACTATTTTTTTCATTCATCATCAAGTTATTATAGGGTTGAACTAACTAATAAAGCAATAAATATAACTATTGAACTTAAGAGCCCACACTAGTCATTCAAAAAGTCCAGGATAATAATGTTAAGTCTATGGGGGCATTATTTTTAAATATCTCGCTCAAATTTTAATATTTTTACATGCTTTTGCATAGGAAGCTGAGGACAATCTACGATCGGGCTAGTTTTTACTTTTTCGATTTTGGTTCCAAATTTTTCTTTAAAAATTACTTTAAATTTCGGAACCGATTGGAACCGGTTTTTGAAATTGAAACTATCATAATATAAAAAATATATAACCAAAGTCGAAAAGGAATAAACTAGCCCGGTTGTTGATTGTCCTCAGCTATCCTGCACAAATAAAAGAAACCATGTGAAAATGTTAAAATTTGAGCGAGATATTTGAAAATAACGTCTCCATCGACTTAACAATATCATGCGATTCTTTTTGAATTACTCGAGCAGCAACTTAATACTGAACTTGGTTAACATCACCGAAAAAGGGATTTTATAATTAGCATGAATTTTATAAAACTTGCTTTCAAAAAACTGTAACAGTTGAGATTAAGATTTTATTTCACCGCATCTCTCCAACAACAATTATTCAGACGAAATTTGTCGCCGCTCATCATGGTTATACTCGAAAGTCATTTAGCAGTTACACGCTTGACTAGCGAATCATACTGACGAGATATTGAAGTATTCCATAGTGTCGGGACGTTCTATGTTACCCAAACTTCCTCTATATTAACGTGTGTTTCATGTAATATGATAGAAAACGCTAGTTCGTTGTAAAGAAATAGCACAATCATTAATATAGAATTCGTTTTCTTATGATCATATTTTCTTTTATAATTTTTAATCTTCCAGTTATTTAACTATCCAGACAAAATTCGTTGCCATGTATCATGTAAGTGTTAAAAATGAATTTGGACTATTACCCATGGCTGGAACACCATACGGCCTAATTATTGAAGTATTTCTTAGTGGGCCAACTATTCCATAATACCGGAAATTCCTCTATATTAACAAGTAACATTCATGCAACATTATTTCTTTGTTAATAAATAGCACGGTCTTTAATATGCAATTTTGATTCCTATGATCATATTATCTTCCATAATGTTTTATCTGCTAATTTTATAGCTGATGTATAACAGGTTCTTCTAAATTTCTATCAATAATCTTGAATCAAAAGTGCACATTATGCGCAGAAATGTACTAAAATAAAAATCAAATCGAAACATGATTTTTAAAGTACTGCAAATTTTCAAGTTGCTTTACATTTAAGTTTATTCTGTTGGTTTTAAAACTACGAAAATGTTGATTTGGTGCTATTTTTTCTGCTTTATAGATGAGAATAAACAAATAAGAAAAGATTACAATCAATGCCTTCATCTGCTATCTCAACAGGTAAAACTATATCTATTCCATTTAACAAATGTCACAATCGCTATTATTAATTTTTTTTAATTTAAAAATTATATACATAATTCTATTTGGACATCAAAGTCAGATTGCTTTGCTTTATATTACGATAGTTTTATTATTAATTTCGATTTAACATAAAATAATAGCTACTAAGAGTGTATTTATTAAAATTACAACGCATTGCTCAATGGTGCACAAAAATTGGTTTTGTGCACCGTTAAGCAATGTGTTGTATTTTTAATAAATACATTCTTAGTAGTTAAATTTTATGATGCAATTGTCCAGTATATATTTATAAAATAATAGATTCCTTTTTATCAGAAACAGATCAGTCAGTTAATTTTTGTGATTTTTGTGAACAGTTATTGTTTAGGAAGGATAGATGAATTTCTTTTAGTACATGAATAAAAATGTAGGAAATTAAGATTTCGGGATTCATTGAAATAATGAAGATTTAAATTAATTATTCTACAATAATCTCATTTTATGATCATACACAAGAATAATTTTTAGACTTGTGAATAATATTTTAGTAATGATGATTATAGATTCAGAATTTTTTTTCTCAACTTCTAGATAGCTGTTTTGGAAGCATGTATCTGTGAGACCGAAATTTTTATGAGCAATTTAATCTATTCGGGTTTGACGTATTAATAAGGGGTTACTTCAGTCACACGAAAAGACCCATTAGCTAATTCTAATCCTGCTGAAAAAATACATAAGATATCTTGATCCATTTCAATATTTTTAAATGATTTTTTATGTACTGAATGGCTGATTTTAATCTGTATATAAAGCGCTTTATACTTTTTTTTATTTTGATTGCAGATTTCTTTTATAACATGCTTTCGATTTCAAAACCGATTCCGAAAATGAAAGTTTAATCATCAAAAATATAAACAAATTTTAAAAAGTAAAAAACGGATTTTATACAATTTGACTTCAAATATCCAATGCGAAAAATAACATTTTAAAATACTGAAATGCGACCAAAGATACGTTTTAAATTTCTTCCATATGATTAGCATCAGCGAATGAATCTTTTCATTTAACTAAGTAACCTTTTAAAATTACATGTCTCTTCACCAATCTTATTATCTACATGTAGATAGTATATATCTACGCAAATCTTATTATGATTATGTTTTAACATATAGTAATATTAATAGTACTAGTAACAATAGTTTGCTTAATTATCTTTGCACTGTTGGCAATTATTTTACTTTAACACATATTTTATTTTTTGAATTAAAAATATTGGTTATTTTTCTGAAAGAATCACATGTGATAAGACGAAAAAAAAATTACAAAGTTGTAATATTTGTCAAATCTTGTTGGAATACGATATTTCCCAAATATCTCTAAGAACTCTTCTTCACTCTATTTTTATATGAAAATGAATTGAGCAGTACGCAAAATTATTACATTCATTAGAATTCAGACAGTGATAAATTAATTAAACTTGAGTAAATTTCTTTGGATAGCAACATTATTAAATGTAATTGTTTCTCAAAATTGAAAAAAAAATCAAACCAGAAAGTGCTAAGTATTGGTCTCACTTCTCTGTTGGGGGAGGGGAGGGGGGAATCCGAAAAATATATTTAAATGCTCTGAACTTATTTCATATTGAAAGTCACAAAATGACTGTAATAAGATTGTCATTTAACAATATAACAGTACTGAGTTTTACAATGAAATATTTTCAAGAAAAAATAACTTAGTGCTGAGTGACGTACATTGTAAAAAAGACATATGTTTTTTAAACTAAGATAATTTACTATAATCATAAACGAATTCGATAGTTACCTCCAATTCACTAATTATTCCGAAAAACGTTTCTTTATCTTTAGAAATCCCCCAAAAAACACTTAATTTTCAGAAATTAAAAAAAATCATAAAAATAAATTTTATAAGCTGTTTGTAGTTTTTTTAAACGTTTCAGAATAGCATTTACAATGCATATATCAGTTCACTATATCTGGAAAATCGATTTTTTGAAAGCTATCAGACTTCAACTTAACATTTTTAGCTGCGCCTAACTGAAACTGTGCATGCAATTGTAACAGAAAATGTTAATTTTAATATTAATGCAAATAATTCTATATTTTTTTTCTCTGAACATTTTTGTCGAACTTGAAAATATTTGCTTGAGACTTGAGACCTTATAACATGCGAAAAACTGGTTTTCGGAGTAGAGAGATATTATTAATGCGTTGTAAAACTATTCGAAAATTATGGCCCGCTAATAAAAAGTTATTTTTACATACTCTTTTAATTTCAAAGCTTAGCTCTTTTCTGGAGTTTCTTAGATAAAAGAACGCTTTTCGGAATCTTGGGTGACTCGGAACAGGTTATTTCATATTTTCATTCGTGATTACTGTACATTTTCGTAAATTAAGAAACATCTGTCTTTTTTTGTATGCAATGCATAGTCTATGGTGTATAATGTTAGAAATTTTCTGAAATTTTCTTATAAATTCTTTCTTTCTGTCTGAAATTTTCTTATAAATTATGCCAAGTATTCATTGGAATCAAGTAAGTACTGGGAAATGGGTGCTTTATTTTCTTTTGTCACGTGTCTCTTGTATCAAATTAAGAATTTTTTCATCAGTATTTTCTTCTTTAATATAACATTTTTGCTATACTGCAGTGTGTATGGCCTTCTTACACTTTGTCAATACATATACTAAAAAAGTTTAAACATAACGAAGAATATTGTGGAATATCTTAAGTCAGGAAATTTGTCTGTGAAATTATGATTGTTCCAAAAAGAAAAGAATTAGTAAAGCATGCAGGCAAACCTCGTTAACATGAACACTCTTAGCGTGAATTACTTTTAACATGAACTGTTTTCACAGTCCACTATAAAAAACGAATACAAAGATGTGATACTGATAATATGAATTACTGTTAACATGAACAAAATTTTCGTTCCCCTTGAGATTCACGTTAACGAGGTTCGATTGTATAACAGAGGAAATAATAAAAAAAGTCATTTCTTAATCATTCTTAAAATCTCTGAAATTCTATGAAATAGCAATCGAATATTGCATATAACAGATACTATCTAATCAAAATAATCTAGATATCTCCAATCTTATGACGGTTATCAGATGATATGAAGTACTTATTTCTATACTTGGCGTGTTGATTATAAATTTTATGTTCTTTTGAATACCACTTTAATGACCATCGCATGGCAACATTTTGATAACGTTTAATCTATTATATGATTCTCGATAATAAGGTCATTTAATTCGAGGTAACATAAGACCATTTTTTTAGCATTAATCATTTTAAATGATGTTTTCCAAACTATTGTAATAAAGCTCTGAATCAGTTTCCACGAGAGCATGATTAAACAAGAAGTTGAGTTACAGTGTCTAGAAGAAATAGTGCGGAAATCGGCCAACCAAAATGTGAAATAAATTGTATTCAATAAATAGCGAAAGATACAGAAAAATAAAAGGCAATCGCAGCGCCATCTGGAAGTTTAAACGTAAACATTTTATAAGGATTCAATTGAGAAAGAGTTTTGGCCAGTGAAGAACTAGTAGGTGCTACTGCGATCGATATTTCTCCTACAGGAATCTTTCAACATTTATGGGATACAATATTTTAGCACCTTTTAAACTATTATTAGGTTTCCACACTATATCTGCTAGACACTGTAGTTATGCTAAAGGGCTACTTCATTCATGCGTAAGCATTCGTTCGTCATTAATAATTCTATGGAAGAAATTTTTTAAAGATATTTTGTTGACATTACATTATTTTCATATTGTTTACATTGAGCAGTTAAGATTAATTTCAACAAAGTAGATTTTTTTACTTTTTCAATTACCTTTACAAGATTTTTTTTTAAAGAAAAGATATTTTTAATTTCAAAACCGGTTCTAAAAGTAAAAGTATCCTATTAAAATAAGTCGGAAATTGTGCGTCAAATTTGGCTAATGAGGTACGTTACTACTATAACTAGTGTTATAAATATTAAGATTTTGGTGTAATAGTACTCTTATTGAATAATGAACGAGTACAAAATTAAATACGAATACAAAATATATTAAACTCAATAATACGATGATAATATGATTCATTTTAAATATGACGTAATCAACATGGCACCCTAGAATCATTATTTCTCATGTTATATCATCGAATTGATTACGTATTATATGATTTAATAAAATGAAGAAAACTTTTATTAATATCTTTTAAGTTTTGATTAGCTTTTCATAAAATTTGAAATGATTCGAAACAATTCTGCAACGATTATATACATTAAATTTCAAATCCTTCAGTTAGGTAGTTTTTGCTCTGTTACATGCAAACAAACGGATAGACCCGTGAACGCTTAAAAGGGCTACGTATTTATATAATTATGATCGCTCCTAAAAACTTATAAACAGAATCGAAAAAGTAAAAACGGCTGTGCTAAATTTCAGTCTTAAATAACCAATGCAAAAATAATAATAATAATAATAATAATAATAATAATAATAATGATGCTGATGAAATATTAAAATGCAAACGAAATAGCTTTAAAAAGTCCTTCTTATTACTCCAAATTGAAAATTGCTTCTTATTATTCCGAAATAATGTGTTTTTGACAGCACAATAAATTTTAAAGTAATACATTCCACAGTTTCTTAGAAAATTGTACCGAACAGACATAGTGTTAAAAAAATACGTAAAAAGGTTAATTAGCTTTGGAAGTTAATTTAATCATAAAATTAATTTCTTTATTCATATATGTTTATATTTACTGTAAAAAAAACTTTTTCATTTCTATCTCTATTTTTAAGTAAAAAACATTACTTTAAATATTTCGTAAAAATTACTTATGTTATTTGTCGAGATATTCCATGTATCCTTAATTTTTATATCTATACATATTCTTTTAAAGTGTTATTCGCTGTTGCCATTTTCGCATGTGTATATTTAAAGGATGTCTTATGCAATAATAAAAATTAGTTTTAAATGTACTAGATGGGATGGCTGAAGAAAATCTGTTTGATCCCTTACTTTATTATTATTATTATTACTATTTTCTATCCTTTTTTTTTTACAATATAGAATTTTGGCAATTTAATTTTAAATCGACAGGGACATTAAATTTTAAACTGGATAAATTACAACTCACTATGTTAAAAGACTTTCTCCAAATAAAAGGTACATTCTAAGATAAATGTTATAAACATCAGCGTAAAATTAAAAAACACTTCATGAAACTTTAGCATACACATGTGAAAAGTAATTTTAAAAAAATTCCTTTTTTTAAACCAAAAACCATACAATAAAAATGCAGATATTAGGCAAAAACTTAGATATAATTAGTTAGAAGAGTTTAGAAATTAATAATTATAAAATATTTATTTCTTACACAGTATCAACACAAAAATCTTATTAGAAAATAAGCATGCACTTTCAAAAAAGCATCGTGTAAAAGAAAACAGCGAAGTATCGATTAGTTTTCAGGCAAACTATACTCTAATAATCATCAAACGCAATTGAGTCGTTTCATCATCTATTTTAAATGCGAATAAATTTTCTGAAAGAGCAAATATTTCCGTAGTTATGAAACCGATTGTTTGGTTGATAATGATTTTTAGCTTTGGGGTAGAAATTTATGTGTATGATTTCTTAAAATTACTTAAGGGTTATCTAAGAGTAACATTTACTCAAACATTATGCATTTACTTATTATGCAATTTTAAAGGCAATGGAAAAAATATTTCATGAATTTTAAAGCACTTGAATATATATTTTTTAAATGGTGTATTTAGGATAATTTATCTTAAAATATAATATATTAGAAAGTAAAGAGAAATCAACTTATAGTGCGCAATTCTATTCATTTAGTTTTCATTTTTAGATACGCATTCTTAAAATTACTTAAGGGATATCTAAGAGTAACATTTACTCAATTATTATGCATTTACTTATCACGCAATTTTAAAAGCGATGGGGAAAATTTTTAAAAATATTTCATGAATTTAAACCACTTGAATATATTTTTTATATTTTAAATTGGTGCATTTAGAATAATTTACCTTAAAATATAGAACATTTGAAACTAAAGAGAAATCAACTTATATTGCATTATTCTATTCTATTATTTTTCATTTTTAGATACGCATTTTTTGTATCAAATTTTCTTTTATGATATACTCGCAAAAAGACGACTTTTGCATAGACTAGACAACAATAAAGTAACCTTTGAAAAATGATCATATTTCTATATGTATTTATATATGTTCATGCATGCGCAGTGAAGAATTATTTAGTAAACCTGCTCTTTGTCGTGCAGTTTTTGCTATTTTTTAATTTTGATTATTACGCACAATGTCGTTCGTCATTTTTCTGGAAAGAACATTTTTAATTGATATTAAGAACTCTGCAAATTATAAGCAAAAACTTGGCAAAATTTGGGACTTTTTTTTTTTTATAAAAATCTTAATTTCTCTACGAATATGTATACTATCAACATAAGAAAGAACACATAAGCTACTTAATCATAATCTACAATTTTAAAATTTTTGCTACATTATTTTTGACAGGTTTATTCAAAATATATTTGCTTGTTTTTTTAATTTGTTGACGGTTCCATATGCAGTTTCGGGAAAAAAAATTCAAGGTAATATATAACCTGTACAATTATTTTTACACACTAGGATTTTCAGGATAATTCCTCATGTATTTTTCTAAATATTTAATAAAATGCCTAAAATCGCAAGTGGCCAGTCACCTTTGGCCATATAGTGTATGAGAAGAAATTAGACTCAAATTTCCATGCCTTATTAAGCTACATGTAAAGATGACCAATTCGTTTCATTCAAAAATACTTGAGCTAAGGAAAAAGGTTCTAGAGTCAATAGAAAAATAAACGTTTGAAAAGAAAATATAATGTATAATTGTACTAATTATTGTGTAAATAATAATTGTGTAATTAAGCTACAGTGTAAAGATGACCAATTCATTTCATTCAAAAGTACTTGAGCTAAGAAAAAAGGTTCTAGAGTCAATAGAAAAATAAATGTTTGAAAAGAAAATATAATGTATAATTGCGAAAAAAAACTTCTCCTGCAAACTTCGCAACTAATTATTATAGAAGAAAGCAGGGTTCTCCCTGTTTTTTGACCAACATTAGCGATTTGGCGAATCAGAAATAAAAAACATTAGCCAAATGAAAAAAGTATTAGCAAAATACATTGGGTGCAAAACACTGAAAAATCTACCTTTAACCCCTTGTATTTCATTTTTCAATGTGTTCTAAAATAATGTAATTTTATCATTTCTCAGAAAAACAAAATTCAACTATACACTAGAGAAACTGTTAAAAATAAGTACATTCTAAATGTTTTACCATGCAGTGTGTAAATATTTCAAACATTCTTTTAGCGGTAAATTGCTGTGAGATTTCGACTGCAAACGATGGACAAAATTGATGATTGTTAAATGGTACTTTGTATACAACTAATAAACACAATGATAAATGGCAAATTCAACGCCGTATTTCAGCAAAAGTTTTCTAGATTTGACGATTGATTCGATTAATTTTGTTTGCAAATTTACCGGCGCATAGATAGAGATAAACTGACAACAGATAAATAATTATCGTATAATCTTTGCGGCGTCTTTGGCTGTTGTGAAACTGAATTGGTGTCAAGTGAATTTCACTATAAGTAATAATGTAAAAAACACGGCGTGGTTGAAGATGAAAAGCGACATTAATTGTTTAGTAAAGTGGATAAGAATCTTAACAATAAACACACAAAAAAATCAGAAATTGAACACTCACAATTTGGCGAATCTAATTATTCATTTACTCGCCAAATGCAAAATTTTGTCGCAATGTGGTGCAATGGCGAGGGCAGCGAGAATCCTGGAAGAAAGTTGCTGTCACCAAGCGATATGAAATAAAATCTACTTTTAACAGACATATAGAAAATTTGCTTAGGAGGCATCTACAAATACAGGCAAAACTTTGCTTTTTTCAATAGAAATACCTAATTTTGACAATATATTTTCGAATTATTTTTATTTTCGAAAAAAAGATAATTAAAAACATGCCTCAGAAAGTAACATGTTTGAATTTCAGAACAATTTTAAAATGGTGGATGCTATTGGGTAATTTAATTTTTATTTCAAATCATTCTAAAATTCAATATATTTTTCAATATATATTTGATATGCATAATAAATATGACTTATTACCTTTCAGAATCGAAAACTAATTAAAGATTGCTGCGTGCCGACTTTTGACAAGCAGTTTTGCAGCGTAAATTCAATTGGAGAAAGTCAGTTTTCTACCATCTGCATGAATCCAAAGAAAGCTCTCGAGGTATCTGACCAAAAGTTCATACTTTGGTACTACTTGGTTATCCCGTCGACCAATTTCGCCAAAGTATACAACTCGCCAAACTAGTAGCCAAATTATACATATTGACATAATTTTTATTTCAAATAGCAAAAAAGCTCATATTTAATAGGATAATAGTAAAAATACAAATAAAAAGTCGAAATAAAATTTACTTGATGATGTTTTAAACATATGTATCTTATTTAATGTCATTGAATGTGACATTCAAGATCATCCATTATTGACATTTAATCTTATAGTTTAGCGATAGTTTTTTGGCCGACGAGTTAACCAAGTAGTACACATACTTTTAAATGTTTGTAACAACGGATGTCTTTCTCACATTTTCGAATCTTCAAAAATACTGTTAAAAAAAAGAATATCAAATAATCAATCACATGATATCTGTAATATAAATATAACGTAACACTGGTGTCATTTTGAGAATAGCAACATCTGACCAATAAATTTCGTTTTCACTACTTTTTTCTGGAAGTAACAAAGTGTTCCTTCAAATGTAATTTGGATGAAATCTGTATCCGGATTTGTAAACTTTGCACATTTTTTCTATCGATTGCAGCCCGATTACAGAAGAATAACCGCTAGCTTTTAAAATATATAAATAGTTTTGCGTTTCTTTTTGGTTTTTATTCCGTACGAAATTAAAACTTAATCACTATTTAATGGAATAATAATAATTAAAGACAAATTTAATAAACATATAATAAAACTGCGCGTTTTATCCACTTAAATTATTAAAAGTAAAAAGGCTAGTGAGCAGTTAATATGTTGGCATTTCTTTGGCTAAGCTCCTGGTTCGGGGTCAATACGAAGAATTGCTTTTAATAAATTGGAAAACCTTATTTGAATCCACTAGCGAATGGTTTTTGATGTTGTAAGAGGACAATCTAAAATAATACATTGAATATAACAAATCTATTAGAATTTCCCATTTATAGAAAAATTGTTTTCATTTATGTTCTCTATTTCATGAAACTTGAGTTTTATCTGCTAGATTTGGTAAAGGGAAATGAGAAATAATATTAAATAGATTCAAAAGACAATAATTACTTAAAATATTTTATATTAATTAGCAATTAAAGAACAATATTTAAAAACCTTTTATAATTTTTAGATCTAAAAACTTCGTAAAATAAAAATATTTTTTTTCAATATGAAACATATTATTGATTAAAAATTTTCTCTTCATTAAAAATTTCCACGAATCAAACATTGTAGTTAGCTCTGTCGAATTTAGATTTATTTTTAATTCAAATGTTTTTCAAAATAGAACATAAATAATTTCTTTCATAATTCATTTATGTTTTATTAATTTATGTATTTTTTAATTGTTTTTTTTTTCATACCCGACTTTCTTGTCTTCACTAAGGTTGGACGTTGTTTCTGGAAGAAGACTTCAAATAAGGTAAGGTATCCAGTACAGCTATAGAGCATTTTCCAAAATAAACAAATTTACACAGAAACTAACAAAAATATGTTATAGATAATTTTCTGGATGTTGTGTGCTAAAAATATTTTTTTTACTGCACAAATAAGTGGATACAAATGAAATGAATACGAAATCTAAAGCATTTTAATAAAAAAAATTATTACTTGAGAGAAGTGTCACAAAAATTAAAAAGAAATAACATTGGCATGTTTCGAATCCATCTAATAAGATCCATAATCATAATAAAGTAAAAATAAAATTCTAAACGTTTCATGGTCAATACAAATGACACGTGACAATGAGATATAAAAAGAAACCACGTACTCTATTGTAAAAAATTAAGCTAAAATAGAAAATCTAACCATAACTTAGGAATAATAAAAGAAACGGTACCATTGGAAACAAAATTTTTACGCGTATAAGTTCAATGGATTTTCTTATTATAGACTTATGACAACAATTTGATAAGTAAAATAATTTGCTTTCACTAAACAATATTTTTATCCAACCATTTAAATATGTTCTAGATAAGGCAGTGCTGCTATGTCCAAATTTAATATCGGATTCATATTCACCTTTTCTAATTCCAAACTTTCTCCCAGTCATGCCCTATGTAATAATTTAAATCACCTTTTTCCTGTAATATAAAATATTTCATAGACTCCTGCAAAATCATCATGTCCTATAGGGTCCATTTTTATTAAAATGTTTATATAAAAGGTGAAGTTCTTAAAATCTTGTGATTTAAAAAATCTAACGAATTTAATAAACTTTTTATCAGAAATCTAAAGCACTAACTCAAATTTCTTAGTTATTATTAACTCCTATTCTAGCAGTTATATCTTAGTTTGTAGTTGTTTGATGTCATTTTTATTCAGTAACAACGCAATTATAAACATTGAGTTGGTAATTGCATTAAAGACGCATTCAATCCGAATCGTCTATGTTTTCATACTTATGGGAGCAGGAAAACACAATGGTAAACCGACGAGTCAACTGTCAAAATTGGGTTTTGGTTTTTAGGTGTTTTCCAACCACGATATGACTTGGCAGACCAATTGCATTTTAATATGCTAATCAAGATTTGACTAATACTACATTTTCATCCGTGAACTTGATGAGGTGATTGTTTATGTTGCCCCCTGCTGGTCTATTAATAGTTAAGTTTTAAGAGAATAAAATCTGCCTATTTTCTTTTCTTTTTTTACTAGTATATTTTTATAATTTATGGTTAAATAACGTGGGCCATTCCTAACTGAAAAAATTTCGCTGTCCCACCTATTACTATACCTTAAAAAATGTTTAGGAAACAGTGCTCATAAACTCATTTGTCTTAAACAGTCGCGTATGCTGTTATCATACGCAAATCACAAATTTACTATATGAATATTGAAACAAGCTCAGAATTTTATTTATAAATTTGCTAAAACAGTGTACATTGGAATAAAATATAGCAGTTTAAAATCTACATACCATTTTGTATGACGTTTAAACATTAGATAAAGGTAAAACACAAAGAACAAAAATGAAAAAAAAAAAACACCGGGGGGGGGGGGACTCTACAAGAATCGTCAGGCGTGGTGAATTCTGAAAAATTCATATATTATGAATTCATTCTGAATTTAAAATTCTAAGCTTGTCTCAATATTCATTTAGTAAACCACAGTGTAAAGTCACAAATTTACTTTAACAAAAAATGCTTTCGAGATTGAACGAAAAAAAAATTGACTCTTGGAGAAACTTCTGCCGGAAGAATTCATCGTTCGGAGGATATCCTTGGAGAAGTGAATAATATTTATTATAATATTAAACACAAATATTAATCATAAATAGTATATTAATTCTCAATATATATGCATGAATAGACGACACTTTGCTACTCCAAATGGAAAATATATATATATATATATATATATATATATATATTACATTTAACCGAAACATTATATTTAACACTTGTTGAAATATTTGCCATGTTTTATTATTTTTAAATGCATGTAGACACTCTATTCCTTATTTAAACAAACTTGTAAAATTTAAATAAAAGTGTTCTTGTTTAGAAACTTTATAGTATCAATATTATAACTTAGGAAGAAGTTTTATTCAGGAAAAAATGTAAAATATAGATTAATTTTTATGCATTTCAAAATCTAGACTATTTTCAAAATATAAATTTAATTTTTAAAAATATAACAATTAATATGTATGAAATCATTGTAAGAAAATAAATTTAAGAAAAAGGAGAAATTGACATTAATGTAAGTAATATTTTTGGCGTAATTAGATATTAACACTACATACTTACTCTTTTATGGGGACAATTAAAAAAAAAATCCCTGATTAACATACTGTTCAATCCATTTCTTTATTACATTAGCATGAGTAAATTAATAATTTCTTTATATGTAAAACGTTATTAATTGAATTATGATTTCCATAATAATTTTTTTTTACTTTTTTACAGAATTCAGGCGATATTGAGAGGTACAGGGTAAGCATTTAATTTATTTAAATTACCTTTGCATTTTACGGTTTTTAAAGGGACACAGTTATTTGAAATTGGTCAAAATATCGATTTTCTTTTTTGATATTGACTGAAAGCTTCTTTAATTATGAATATTTTGATACCTTATTTTCACCTATACGACAGTTATATCGCGAGATATTGAACATTTTATTAATACATCCACGGCAATCACCCATAGAAATGAAGACTTTAAACTGATTTTTCTTTTATTCATATTTTTATAACTTGCTTGTCCGATAAATATTAAGGCTTTTTTTGTAATTTAAATAAAAGTTTGAATTTTTTTTTTTTTTTTTTTTTTTTTTTTTTTTTTTTTTTGCTTCTTTTTCATAGTATATTCCATATTTTTGTGCATAGATTTAACATTTAAGTTTATAATTTTTTGAGAAAAAAATATTTAATTTAAAAGTTTGTTAAGTTTCCTTTGTTACATTTTTGTTAAAATTTTTAATATGCACGAAAGGAAAAGGCATATTAAATGTATAATATCATAATTTAAAAATCCATGCATAGTTTTATGTTGTATATTCTAATGAATGTGGGAAAAAATTGAAACAAACATATTAATATTTTAAAAAGTAGTAGCGATTTTTAAACAGTTAATTAAAAAAAAAAATTAAATTTTGTAAAATATAGGCTGTTATAGAAGATTTTTTATTCTTAATTTTATTTAATTTTTAGTATTAAGTATTGTGCCACCACACATATTAGAATATTTTTCAATATTGAAAAAATGTTTCTAAAGCACTGCGTCCCCTTAGGTTTTCAATATGGTGATCTTTTAACCACAGTTTCATTTTTAAATATACTTCTTCCCGTCCCTCATAGCATGCATGGTCACAGTGACGTCACAATGACGTCACTGTGAGTCACTTTGGTAACATAACATCTGCGACCAAAATGCCACCCCTCAGTGATGTCACATTGCGACTAAGATGTGACTTTATTAAAAATTTTTAGAAAATTATAAATATTCTTCAAAACATATTATTTATTTAAAAAACATGTTTCTGGCAATTTAAATATTGTTGCTTTTGTCACAGTTTTGTCACAATGTTAATGTCAAATTGATGAGTATGCGTTTATCAACGTATATGTATGTATATATATATCACCAACCACGCTTGAAAATGAAATATTCCATTCAGTTCGGAATTAATTACCTTTTGATTTCAGTAATAATTGCCTTAAAATATAATATTTTTTTTTTCAAATCGATAAAAAGAAACTGTTTTATGCATTTAAAATTCCTCTAATACGTAATGAATTGATATTAATTAGATTTTATTTGGATTAAAACGTGAAAAATGATACTTGAAGTATATGAATTTAAAAACCATTGAAATTCAACTGTTTACATATTTATGTAGAATACAAGATAGTACAAGTATATTAAGAAAATACATCAAATGTGAATAAATAAAATTCATATTTAAAAATCAAACAAATTTTTCTATTTTGTTTTGTTTTTTAGTCTTACTCATTACTAGAAAACACTTATAGGTCATTCCACAGTAACTTAAATTTAGAACAATTTGCACCAGTAATTTTCTTCATGCCCTTTAACAATCTTGCAAAAGAACAAAATTGTAAAGTAGTTTTCTGAGCATTTTGTATTAAATGTTAAAAAAAGATTATTCTTTTGACATTATCTAAAAATTCTTAATTACAAACATAAATGTAATCCTTGAGAATAATAATTCTTCAGTCCATTAAAAATGCATTGAAACAATAAAACTATATTGCTTTAAATAATGCTGACATTGCAGTGAAACCTGCAGCTCAGCAAACGTATTCACATGGAATTCTCAGTGAGAGGTCAACATTACCAAAAAATATTCAAAGAATAAAGTTGACATGATTTTCTAATTCAACTTATCCAAGGTTTAATTTAGATGAATGTCTAAATTTAGAGTTATATATCGAACTCTGGCAATCATATTTATTATTAAAATTCACATTTTCGAAAAAAGCACTTAAGTTGCTATAATAAATATAATGAAATAGCACTAAATATAGATTATTTTCATAAAAATTGAGATTCGCATAAGTTTAATAAACAAATCACATTCACTTTGAAATATAAAAATTATTTTGTGTTACATTAAGAAAATTACTCAGATAAATTATTCAAAATGAAACGTAAGTTATCATAGGATGATCTTTATACATTCTACGGTAATTCATACAAGAAAAACATCGTGGAAAAGTGATAGTTCCATGAATAAATATTACTAGTTTGTATTTTTATTATTATTATAGCATTATTATTATTATTATTATTATTTCACCTTTATTTGATTAATTATTTTCATGTATTTATCTCACGTAAATAAACTCATATTATTAAACTTTTTTTTCAGACTTGCAAAAGAGCAATTCTCTCCAGATATTGCACGAGCTCCTCTTAAAGATAAATTGGGTGAATGACAAACAGATTTAAAGATGCATTGGACCGATAATGGCTTAGTCTTTTGGAGTTTTATAAACTTTTCTGTATTCCTTTGTGGGGGTACATGAACAACTATATAAAAAGCGTTATTTTACTGAAATAACTAAAAATTTGCATTTGCATTACCATGTGAAATAAATAAATGTTTGCATCTGTATTGATCTTTCGAACTAAATAAAAGTTTACTTTGAATGTTTTGGTTATTCTCATTTTATAAAATGAATCCAGTGCCAGTTCAGCTAACGGTGTGTCATAAAAATGGTTTGAGAAATGAAACGTCAAAATATGTAGTCTACAATTAGATCGATAGAAAAAATTACTTGTAATAATGAAGAGTTAAAAAATCTAGATTGAGAAATTGTGCATTTCACAGAATTTACGAGAGTTGTATGATAAGTATCTGGCCTTGACAAGAGGAACATAATTTTTTGTCAAAAATGTACTTTATTGTTCAACATAATCTCATTTTAATTCGATTCCTTCGGATGAACGTTTTTATGGGTTTTTTTTTTTTTTGTTTTTTTTTGTTTGTTTTTTGTTTTTTGTTTTTGTTTTCTATTCCCTCTGAAAAATATGATATCTACAACCATTCAAAAGAGGCGTTTATTTCAGCAATAGCTTCATCGTTAGAGCCAATTTTTTTCCACCGAACTATTTTTTCAAACTTGGAGACATAAAATAGTCGCCAAAAGTGAAATGATGCTAATATAGTGGATGCAGAAACAATTCATAATCTAATTCTTGGAGTTTTGCCATGGCGATGCCATAGGTGTGCACGCGTCCATTGTCTTGAGGAAAGAGAATTTTCGACATATTTTCAACAGTACTTTTCAACATAGTTTTCAGTTGTACTTTAAATAGGCTATGAATCCTTAAATATCTTATGCAATACTGTAAATCATGTAAATTTGAATAAAACATAATAGATTGTGACTCTATTACATTAATATGTTATTCTATATTAGATGGTATTGTAAGATTTCAAAATGGTATTATAAGATTCAAGCTTAATAGCATATAGCATTTGTTGACGCTATGTGATGTTATTACGATGCAGAAATTCTACACTTCTTGAAAACACGTTTTTCATCAATTAATATTCTTGCTGTAATTATTGAACAATATGCGAAGGAAATTTTACAGATTTTTTTTTATTATTAATATTTAAATATTTATATAGAGAGATATAATATGATATAACATACCATAATACAATACATATTTCAAAATATAAAAATGATATTTAAATGTAATTAACATTTTAATGATTTAAATATCACTATTCTGAACTTTGTGGGCAATCAAGCAAAAATTAACTATAAATGTAATATAAACATAGTTTTTCATGTAAATATTCTAAATTACAAATAACTTAAGAATAAAAAGAAATTAAACAGGATATTTTTCTAATGCTTGAAAAATTGCCCACTGACTCGTATTATATTATAGAACATAGCTAAGAATTATGAATAACATGTAAAAAATCTTGATTTTTAACTATTTTGATTTTTAAGCTCAAAACATACATAAAAATTTCGATAAAATGGCTCTCTTGAAAAATATCAAAACTTAAATTTGAATGAAGATATTTTTATTCTGTAAATTTTATTACGATTAATTAATCTTTCTTGAGGTATTAAACAATTTTTATTTGTAACTTCGTTATTAAAAAAATTGTAGAATATAACATTTTTACACACAAAAAAATCACAAAAATATACTTTTATTCATAATTTGTATCAAATAAAATATGAAAAAATAATTAGATAATAATTAATGAGAGTAGAGGTACATTTCTAAATAAACTCCTTTAAAATATTTTTGCAAAGTTTTATAAAGTTACAATTATAATATTTTTGATTTATAACGTTTTACGATAAAGCAAAGTGTTAAAATTTTCAATTTAAAAAAAAGCAGAAAATATAACTAAAAATCAGGTTTTACCTATTTAAACGATTAATATTAAAATGTCTGTAACTCAAGTTCTAAATAAGACAGATACAAAATTAAAACTGACTTAGAAAACTAAAATGTCAGATTTTAATATTAAATCAAATATAGAAAATTGGATTTTTGACTAAAAATTGTATTTTAAAGGTAGGTGGGCATATCAGGCTACTTCATTTAAATGAAAAGACCCATTCGCTAATACTAATACAATGGAAGAAATTTATAAAGTTATCTTGGTTGCATTTTAATATTTTTAAATGATCTTCTTTGCTCAGATGGATCTGTATGCAGAACTTTTTAACTTTTTTAATTTTGTTTACAGGTATTTTTTAGGAGGATGCTTTCATTTTCGGAACTGGTTTGGAAAGTGAAAGCACCCCAAAAAAAAACACCTGCAACCAAAAACATAAAAGTGAAAACCGGCCTGCATTCAAATTTATCTCAGCTATCTAATGCAAGGGGGAAAAAATCATTTAAAAGTATTGAAATGCAACCGTGATATCTTTATAAATATTCCCCATGGGATTAGCATTAGCGAACGGGTCTTTTCATCTAACTGAAGTAGCCTTTTAAAGTTGGTACTGTACACTATAACAATTGTTTGTTGAGTAGGAATGTGTATAGAATCAAGTGACATTGTGATGCACAAACACAGAAAATAAGACATGAAAGGAAAGACAAATTGTTTAATAACAGCGTTGTTGACATTATATCCAATAACTGTTCAAAATTACGTCTACCAACAGTGATACATGCTTGGAAGCGTCAGTGAAGCGATTGGTTACATTTTCGAAGATTCCAGGTATTTCTTTCATATTTGAATGCGATACATATATTTGAGCAAGGTAATCCTCACCTGAGCCAAACGAGATCTCAGAAAGAAGACTGTTCAGAAGTATCCATTAAAAGTAATAAGAGACTTCATAAATCGATAAACTGGGACAGCCAAGAGACAGTCCAGCACGAAAAAGCATAATAGGGTATGACATAATAAGGTAAGCGATAACACAGGTAATTAACAGCGTATTTTTGTAAAAAGGGATTCGCCAAAATTACTTCAAGATTTTAAATTCCTGTATAAGAGACTCGAGTTTCAGTATGATGGGCTGGTAACCCATTGCAGGACTGTTGTGAGTGATTACCTGGATATTTTTATCCGGCGCGCTAGACAAAGGGTATCTGTTTATGCTACTCCAAAAGTATTTCGTCTTTCGAATATACGTTGCTGCTGTATGTGTGATTGGAATACCAAGCATCTTTGATTCCATATGCCATTCGCTTCATCGGAGCTTCCTGATTACGCATATACTGTTAGATGACCCAATTTTGAACACTTATTGTAAGTATAGCACTTGCCAATGGCGCTGTATAATGTCATAAGCATTTCTTTTATATTTTCTTCGTTTATGCCTCAACATATCACTTGCGCTCTTATATTCTTATAAACAATAAGAAACCTTTAAAATACCGACCAACAACTTATATCAACTTATAGCTGCATTTAAAGTTTGATGAAAAACAGTTCATCATTTTTTGAGACAAAGCTTTTGCCGAAATCACAAAAAACTCTGCATAACAGCGCCACATGTTGGGCAACGTACACACAAAACTGATCAAAGGCCAAAATCAGACCAATTTTTATCTGGAACTACTAAATCAGAAATTTGATGAAAATCCATGAACAATTTTTAAGGTACTGCTATTATAAAATTGTAAAAAATGCAGCATAGCAGCGGTAGAACGATTTACACCAAAAACTAAAAAACACAATCTAGACCAAGGATTAACTGATTCTGAAATTTAATGAAAATTCGTGCATTAGTTTCTGAAATAGAACTATTCTATAATGGTGAATAAAGCAGTATAGCAGTGCAAACTGTTGAACGATTTACACCAAAGATTAAATCATGGACTAACAGAATCAGAAGTTATATGAAAATTCGCGCATCAATTCTTGAGATAGAGTTAATGAGAAAATTATTAATAACGCAGCATTGCAACGCTACTTTTTGGGCGATAAATTCCAAAAACTAATCAGCACTAATATATATCACTAAATCTAATGTTTTGTGAAATTTATGTTAATTCTTGAGATAGAGTGCTCTCAATTTTTTTGTCGCATACAGAGTGACAGACAGATATTTTCTAAAAATTATGAAGTCGTGGTCAGAAACATCTAAAACGCATAAATCCATCGAAAAGTTGAAGTCAAAAATTTTCACGAATGTAGTACTTTCTTCTTGTAAAGACAGGAGAAAGAAAAAGAATCATCCCACCAATTCCAGCTAAACGTGCCCGTGAAGTTAGCTCGAAGTTTCTCTTTAAGATATCCCAGGCAACTTTTCCGCTGTCTCTCTTATAGTCCAGGAGCCGAGCGCACAAAACCCTATGTCATCGAGCACACAAAAAAATCCTTTATGTTATGGAAGAGTAGTAATAGAAGAAACTAATGATCCATGTCTGCTGGAATTGAAGTGATGCATAAACCAAATATTAATACCACTAATGGTTGACTCGTAGGTTTAACATTGTGTTTATCCTACAATCAAAAGTACGAAAACATAGGAAACTGAGCGCAGTAAAACACAATGCTAAGCCTACGAGTCAACCACTAGTGGTATTCATTATTGGCTTATGCACCACTTCGCTTACGCAAACATGGAAGATTAGATTTTCCCTGTTACTATTCTTCCATTAAACGGTTTTTTCTTGAGCTCGATGATATAAGGTTTTGTGCGGTCGGCTCTTGGACTATTAGCATTCACTATTTGAAATTTTTATTTCGATGGACTGATTCATTGTCGTATAAGGTGTGCGTTTACACCATTCAAAGTCACTTTTCTCAAGGTCAGTGGCATCCGTTTTACATGCGAGATCTAGCTTTATAATAAACTCCAGAAATTTCGATAGATCAATATACACATTTGACTTTTAGCTTCCAAATTGGATAGTTATAATCCTATAGTTTCGAGAAGGAATGTGTTAATTCTCATTTCAAAACAGTATCTATTCATCTAAAATACACCACAATGTATCTACTTTACATTTAACTAGCATAACATGGCCCGTAACTATGATAAAAATAAAGCAGAGTTATAGAACGCAATGTTTATGGTGTTCAAAATGGTGTAAAGTCAAAGATAATTCTAATAACTACATGAAGTTTTTACGTTTTTATATTGGATGACGAGGATTTGACAGAATACCAATGCACTTTTTTTCACCTTGTGTATGGCCCCTAAAATTTTGTACAAATAATTTTTACTGATTTTTTTCGCCTGATTTTTCTTAGATTAAACTAGTCAAAGAAATTATTTATGAAATACGGATAGATAAATTTAACAAACCCTTCTTACATTACCTCCCCCCCCCCTCTCCTCAAAAAAATCTTTTTCGGCAGCCCTTATTTCTGTGTTAGCGCTCAGGCATAGTATTCAAAGGACGGTGTACTGCGAAAGACAGTGTGTTGGTTTTCAGCCAAATCATCGTAATTCAATACTTAATTACAAAAATGTCAAGCAGTCACTAAAATTATCTTAAAATGACAATATTAGGTGAATGTGCATGTTTAAAAATAAAATCCATTTTTTGTTAGTCAAGACTGTATTTTTGTCTAAAATAAATACACTAACACACACATTTATAAAGCAGTACCTTTGTAGAGATAATTTTCTAGTAAGAATAATAAATAGAGCGAGTTATTATGGCTCTTCTTCTAACTACTATTATTATTATTATTTCACAAAATGCGCAAACAACGACTGCAAATCATGCAATTCAGCTTAAATTCATTAAAAAAATATAATCCTAGTGCTAGAACATTTACAAACAAGCAATTTTTTAATTATATATAGCGTGCTACATTAAAATTAATTTTATCAAAGGGTTTTTTTTTTCATCCAACCTTAACATTTGGTTCTTACCAAAGTATTAAAAGGAAACCAAAATTCAGAATTTTAAAGTAAAGAAGAATCTATATTGTACATATCAGCAAAACGTGTTCAATTGGGATTTTTGATTCTATCTTTGATTTTCGTTTTTGATTTCTAATGGTCTATTGGAATTTTTCCTTACTTCACCTTGTAGTTTAGGAAAAATGCTTGCAAGTACAGATAAATTCTTTCTTGAAAATTCAAAAAAATCTCTAATATCTGCTAATTGAGTTTATTGAAATAACAAAAATGGAAAGATTGTGATTTTTTAATGTTTCATTAGTTTTTGTTCGAATTCTAATGCCCTATGCCTATTCGAATTTTCCCTTATTTCACATAGTAGTTTAAGAAGATCGTTTCCAATTTGGAACAAATTCTTTCTTCGAATTGTGATCATAAAATCACTAATGTCTTATTCTTACATTTAATGAAATAATAAAAATGAAAAGATTTTTATTTTTATTTCTATCATTAATTTTCAGCTGATTTCTAATGCGGTATTTGGATTTTTCTTTATTTCACCTAGTAATTTTAGGAAATCATTTGCATGTGGGAATCAATTCTTTCTAGAAAATTCGATTATAAGATCAATCACTATTATAGGTTTCTGACATTTACCGAACAAATAAAAATACCAATATTGTGACTTTTGATATTGTCATTGAGCTTCATTTGATTTTTAACGAACTGTGATGATTTTTCGATATATAATTTTGTAGTTTAGGAAAATTGTTTGCAACTACGAATCAATTCTTTCTTGAATATTCGATTGTAATTTTTTAATACCTACATTTTATGGTTTATGGGTAAATAAAAATACAAAAATTGTGGTTTTTGATATTGTCATTAATTTTTACTTTTGATTTCTGATGTCCCACTGGAGCTTTTACTTATTTCACATTGTAGTTTAGGAAAATCGTGGGCGATGGCCTGCTTATTCTTTCTTCAAAATTCAATCATAAAGTCACTAATATTTGATTTTTATTTTAATTTAAGTGATAAAAATGAAAAGACTGCGATTTCTACTTCTGTCATCAATTTTCGTCCGATTTCTCAGGCCACATTTGGGATTTTCTTTATTTTTCTATTTTGTAGGAAAATTGTTTGCAAATGGAAATTAATTGTTTCTTAAAATTCATAATTTATTTTAATTGCACAATTTTTTGCCGAATTAGAAGATTCTGCTAGAGAAATAGACACAGATGTCATATACGCACCACATTGGCGTGATTGCAACAAATTCAGAATTACATGTGCCTCACATGGTAACCGGCTATTGTTATTTATTTATTAATAAAGTTTTTGTTTATTTTTATTTTCTTTTCTAAAATGATACAAATTGTTTTATTCTATAGTTATTAACTAAACTTTTTATTTATTTATTATTATTTCCTTTTAAAAAAATAGAAATTACTTTAAAAATGTGTTTGTAACTGGTATTTGAAAACGAAGTTATCACCAAATTGGCGTCAGAAAAATAGCTCGCGAATGTGGTGCATATATGACATCTGTGCTGATAAATCAAAAACTGAGTATTTTTAAGCTAACCTGGCGCAGATAATAAATCGCCCAAATATTGCACCTCTGGTATTTTTTCATATTTCTTTAATTATTTAGAATATAATAATATAATCCTTCCACTCGTTTCATTTATAATACACATCTTTAATTTGAAACTGAAAAGTTTAAAATTCATGACTTTTATTTATTTTTTTTAAGAAATGCTTCATAATTGCAGTTTTATTTAGTTAAAAAGGGTTACTTTAATTGTGTAAAAGTATTTTCGTCACAAATATTTGGATTTCTGAATTAATGATAGATGCCAATTAATGGTGTTTCAATTTTGCTAGTTCCAAGTAATTGGCACCTATTCCAATTACAAGGAATTCGCAAGGAATTTGAGATTAAACCACTTATTTTGGAAGTATTTTTAAAGTTATAGACTAATTTTGTTTATCATTTGTTTTTATTTGAAAATATGAAACATTATCTGTAATTGGAATCCAGTAAAGCTTCATATGACAATTACTGGGGACAGCATGACAATTACTGGGTATTAATATAAGTATATTGGATTGTTTTAAAGTGTTCACATTTCAGACTAATATGCTGATTTGTTACTCTCAAAAACCTGAAATATGGCATCTTCATCTACAGTAAATTAATTTAAAGCGATTAAACCCAATGCAAAATGTAAAGTTTTTTTTAATATAAACATGTGCCAATTACTGGATCACAAGGTGGTCTAGGTGCCAATTACTGGTGATTTCAGCAACTTTTTATAAATATATTTTTATAAAAATACTTTTTCAATTTTTTTTTTTTTTTTTTTTTTTTTTTTTTTTTTTTTTTTTTTTTGCTTTTAGTGGACAAAATAAATGCACAGATATGCATTCTTTGATTTAAAAATATTTCCAAGTAAATATCTTATTTCTTTGTAATGAAAATTTAAGTACAGGGTGGTCATAAAAAAAACTTTGCCGATGTACGGAGCTCTAGCGGCCAGTCCGCTCAAAAGATCGAAATGAAATTTCAGATATAGCTATTCAGAGGTATGAGCTCGAGATTCTGTGAGCGACAACAAAATGGCGCTCATGGTTACGGTTATAGTTACAGAAACTCGAAAATTTCCAATGGCAACACCCATTTTTTTTCTTCGCAAAATGCTCAGCGCATGCGAAAACCCTAAAGAGCGTTGGAACCGTACGTGTATCGCAAGAAACGGACATGTTATGCACGCACAAAAAACCATTCTGGGAATCCTTCCCCCCATAGAAAAAACTCGATTAGGGCGCAAGGAGAAAATTTGAATATGACACAGACTCAGTACACTAATCTCTGATTACAATGCAGATCGGAGAAACTAAAACTTTTATTTTGATTACACATTTTTTACATGGGTGCCGTCACCATCACAAGCAGTTACGGCACCCATGTGGAAAATGTGTAATCAAAATAAAAGTTTTAGTTTCTCCGATCTGCATTGTAATCAGAGATTAGTGTACTGAGTCTGTGTCATATTCAAATTTCCTCCTTGCGCCCCAATCGAGTTTTTTCTATGGGGGGAAGGATTCCCAGAATGGTTTTTTGTGCGTGCATAACATGTCCGTTTCTTGCGATACACGTACGGTTCCAACGCTCTTTAGGGTTTTCGCATCCACTGAGCATTTTGCGATGAAAAAAAATGGGTGTTGCCATTGGAAATTTTCAAGTTTCTGTAACTATAACCGTAACCGTGAGCGCCATTTTGCTGTCGCTCACAGAATCTCGAGCTCATACCTCTGAATAGCTATATCTGAAATTTCATTTCGATTGGTTGAGCGGAATGGCCGCTAGAGCTCCGTATATCGGCAAAGTTTTTTTATGACCACCCTGTAAGTTTATAGACAAATTCCTAATGTGCCAATTACTGGGGATGTTACCCCATATATATGATTTCATTATTCGAAATTATTCTGCTGTAAAACATTAAAATCACATGAGAAATCATTTTGTGATTCAACAGTTAATAATATATTTGTTAAACAGGAATAAATATTTTAAATAATTTTACACTTCATTTAAAATGTATTCTTAAATTTCACTGTTCATATATAAATATTTTCCATCTGATAATTATAAAAATCTTAAAACATTGTATGCCTTTTTGGTTCCATATAATATATAAGCACATTTAAAAAATGAATTTGTCAAAATTTTACAAATTAATTCATTTAAATTTCCATTGAAAAAATGTCATTTAGAATAATATTAGTTATGATTATAGTTCTGTATCCTACAAAACTGTAAATTTGTTTTTTGCTTATTTCCAGAATTCTTTTAAAGCTTTGTTTTGGTTATAAATGATTAGCAATAAATCAAATAAGAAATAAGGTAACCTGAAATTTTTAACGAATTTTATGCACGAACGTATTGAAAAAGAATAGCCGTCATTCAACTTCTTTTGACAAAAAAATAATATAAAAAAGCTTAATTCAGTATGTTTCATCAATAAAATAAATATTTCGGCTTTTGCACTAATACGAAAAGTTAATAATGACGGTTTGTCTGTCCGTCTGGCCGCGCTCTAACTTTCGTAGATATCTTTGGATTGTCTTGAACATTTCAGATATTATTTATATTTATTCAAGCACGAACCCTATTTTTAAGTTTTGTTAAAAATAGGGTTAAGTTTGTAGCATGTTTAGTTTATCTACAGGGACAGTTAAAATTTTCTGCTACATTGCTACCAATTGGAACAAATCGTACCAAATGAATTTAAAACATTACACCTTTTTCAAGCATAATACAATTGATTTGCATTTAGTAAATACCCTAAAATGCTTTTTATAGCATATGATGGCAAAGAACAGTTACTATTTATAGAGTAGATTTTTGGGTGGCGTTTAGTGACAGCTCGTATGAATACCTTTTTAGGAGAAAGCATTTAAGTTATGCTGTAAATTCCACGAAGTGTTTGCAATAAGACAGGTCCGCAGAAGTAATGAAAAACACCAGTAATGTCTCTTTCGAAGTTCTTTATTAGGATACGCAGGAATGAGCGGTGACTTATACTCCTCAGGGAGTGACCCCTTGGAAACACAATTATGAAGGCTACATGAGGCAATAGGTCCTTACTGGACAGTAGTTCAAATCCAAGTCAAGTTACAATCAGTACAGATGTTGATTAGCGATTTGGCTTGCGGTTTTCGCCAAAACTCTTTGTATAATTGCCGACCTTGGCGATAATTATGCAGAGAGAGACAGAACACATTGTTAAGTATACAGCCAATTGATAACCTGTAAATTATGGGAGCAGGCACAAAAGGGTTAATAGATTAAATTCGTGAGAACTGCATCAGCTCTCAACGGACGATGCGAAACCATCTGCTTACATTTACATATTATGCTCTAAATCAAAGAGACGCACCCACGAAATAATTTGCAGGACAAAATGTTTATGAAGAGAAGGAAATCGTTAGCAACTGTACAAAGATTAGATTTTATTTTAGTTATTGAAATCGCAAAGATAATTTTCAACGGAATTGTGAGAAGCGCAGATTGAAAGGAATTGCTTTTCTTTTATTTTATTTCAGTTAGCCGTTACATCAGAAAATTCATGTAAGAGAAAAGAATTAATGAAAGCTTTTCCATGCTTAATAGAATATTAAACTGTGGGAAAAGAGCGCAATGAATACCTACTTCCTAAATTATAAAGATTAACTAAAACGCAATTTTATAAAAGGAATAAATTTTAGCCCCAAAAAAACTATATATAATGGAATCTCCATTATATATAATCACCCCCACGACACGAAAACAAGCTGTAATGAGTACATTACAGCGTAAAATAATGGCTGAATCTCTCTGCATCTGCACATAGTATTCATTAACCTGCATACCAAGAAGAATATATAAAAATAAACATTCAGAAAATAAGTATATAAGTATATAGATATATAAGTATACATATATCATGTCTCCATTATGCATGTATATAAGCATGCCAGTAAAAAAATTGGTACCAAAAAATTTTTTTAAGTAATTAGCTGAGCTCCGTCTGACTTCTCGTTAGTTAAAATTACGTGTGCACACCTTCTTTCTTTTTTTTTTTTTTTAATTTCAATTCCAGAAGATTATTTTATATAATATTTGAAATACTTATTCAAATAATGCAATTCTTGTGATTGCACATATGTTGGTTATACACCAACTTCTATAATTAATTTGAGACATGATGATTAAAATATTGTAAAACAACACAAATATGCAGATAAAATATGCAGGGAATACAAACATACACTGGATTTTAAATTTCAAAATTTTAAATGAGAAAATAATGATAATGGAAGAAAATATTGAGGCACAAGAATTTTGTACATTGCAGTATATCATTGCCATATACTTAAAAATAAATCATGAAACAATATTTCCCTGAATATTATAAGCCAACAGTACTTTACCAAAAATAATGTTTTAAAATGTAAACTCTTATAAAAATGTAACTAAACTTAATTTGACAGTAACTAGAAATAAAAGTGTAACATGAATTTTATAACCTGGAAAAAGAACGACTAAAGATTGCCTGAGTGTGTGTAAGGTTTTTTTGCATGTTTGTATGAAGTTTTAAAGACCTATCTGTTCAAATACAGATGTAGCAGCATGAAACTGCATGCAAGTACAAGAATCTGAAAAAAAAATTGATGCAGCACAAAGTACCGACTGAATAAGACTTCAATGTAAATAGGAAACTACCTCATTGAAGGAAATCTGTTAACTACCCAGAGAAAGATACTGAGAAATTTAGAAAAATGTCACAGAGAAATTTTGCTGATGTCAAAAGGGACCAGAAATATTAAATTGAAATATCTTATGTGCAACATGAGTGAAGCACATAAAACAGAATGACAATGTGAACAAAGAGAAAAAATTGGATGACCTGCAACCCAAACAATGAATTAAAATGTCTACTTGAATACACATATGTATGTATGTAAGATTTTTTTTATTTTATTTTATTTTAATGTACAAGAAAACTACAATGAGGAAAAGTGTTTTGTGTATGTTATTTATTTTTTTTAAACCCTCTTGGCAACTAATGAATGTGAATGTAAATTCACTGAACAAATGTGTTGTGAGAATCTATGAACTAAGGTGTATCTGTTCTATGAACTAATGTGTAAGAAAAATACTAAACAAATGTGTAGATAAAAAAACAGACGGATTTTTTTAAATGCATGAGATTAGCTCACTGTGCATGCATAGAATTGAAAAGTACGATGAACAAGTGTTAAAAAGTCAATGAACAAAGAATCGCAATGAACTAATGTGTGTATTTACTATGAACAAAAACTCCATACCTGCACCTGGAACCAAAATAATGCACATATCACCAGAAAATGTAGACGAAGTGTAACAAAATGGCATTAATTGCAATTAACCAGTGACCTGTGAACTAATTTAGAGATCTGGAAAAAAAATATTATCAATATCTAACCTCAATTAATTAAAAATTTTGTAAATGTCATGTTGGAAAAAGTGATGAAAGGCAATAATTTTAAAAGAGGACGCTAACGCAATACCCGAACAGTGTGTGTATAAAAACAAAAAAACAAAACAAGAGATGTCTGGCGTAACTCCTCGCCAGATACCCTGACCTATGTGTTATACATCTGTGAAGTGTGTGAAAAAAAAAACTGCCGAATATCACATTAGCTAGAGAGTAAAATAAACATTACCTGTGCACCTGAAAAAATACTGGAACATGAACAGCGAAAATACCTGTGACCGTGTACTGTAGAATTATAATGCAATCTCGTTGAATGTGATAGATTTCTTATCCTTGACTTTATTAACCTTAAAATAACGTATCTTTGTTTTATTATTATTTTAAATAACAAGGAATCTACAGGTAGCTAACCAAACCAAACGTATTACGGGTATGTAACTTTACAAGTGTGCGTGTAGAAGTGAAGTAAAAATAACATGCAAGTAAGTGTTAGCTGCAGCTAAAGTACTCTTGATGCTTATAGTAGAAGAGTATTCAAAAGCAATAATATATCACTGACCAGAGAAACTACCAAAATTGCAAAAATTAGAGCAAACCTGTCACATCTCTGAAAAAGAAAAAAACGTGAACTCAATTTACTATGAAGACACCATCCGTGTGTAAACAACAGTGTGAATTATTATAATCTACCTTTAAAGAAAATAACCGAGAAAAAATCTGGCCTAAACCTCAAAATGAATATGAGATAAGTGAATAACAAGGAGTATGAATTCCTATAATTTGTGTTGCAAGGCAAAAAGAAAATCTCCCAGACTATATGACTATCAAACATAAACTTAAAGATACCCTATAATAAATTTGGAAAAAAATAACAGGAGAAAAATGTTAATACAAATATCCGTTGCAATTCAGCTTGACACGTGTAACCTTGAATTGAAATTATTAAAATGTATTTAAAAATAAAGTGAAATAATGTGTGAATGTATCGTCAGGTTAAGTGAAATAATAGTACAACGTTATACCTAATTACAAAGTAATTGTTATTTTTAACGAGAGAAGGATTCATATCACATGACAAAAGTATAAAGATGTAAACACATGACATGAGAGTGTTGTGTGTTATTGTGTGTTTTCATGAACCAGATTTGAGAAAACAAGTAAAAGTCGTGTATAGTCCTCAACCAGAGAAACAAGAGAAAAAGGAAGGAACCACATGACCTGATATGTTGCACATGACCGAGTGTCTATAGAAAAACAAAAACAATCTGATAGTGAAGAAATCGCATGACCTTGTGCAAAAACACATGAAAGAAAAAAATGTGTGTAAAAGAAATCACATGACCGGGTATCTAATATACCTTGACCTAGAGAAACGCACATGACCTTGTGTAAAAACACATGAAAGAAAAATGTGTGTAAAAGAAATCACATGACCTGGTATCTAATATACCTTGACCTAGAGAAAAGCACATGACCTTGTGTAAAAACATATGAAAGCAAAAAAAATGTGTGTAATAGAAATCACATGACCTGGTATCTGATATACCTTGACCGAGAGAGAAACACATAACTCTAAGTTGAGGAAAGTAAAAAAAATGTAATTATACTGTCAAAAATCCTTTTAAAGTTAAAATTTGATTGAGAACTCAAAAACATTAACACCATGAAAAAAAATGTATTAAATGTGGACAATGTAGCCTCTATAACAATAGAGTTGAAATGTTGTTAATGTTAACTGCATTCCTGTTACTGCAAAACAAGACATTAAAGGGGGAAAGACAGGTGTGCTTGATTGTGTAAATGTGCTTAAAATGATTGTGTACACCTACGCGAAACATCCAAAACCAAGTGAAAACAAAATTGACGACCCGCATCAAAATTTTCACTCTTACATGCCTTCTTTCCATTACTCAACCATCTGTGCACTTGATAGCCTAATAAGAAAAAGAAATAAAAATGCATCTGTACACAAGATTAATGTTTAGAAAACTTGTTAAAATTTAAAGTGTAACAGGAAATGTGAGGGAACAAAATAAAAAAATACGTAGAAAAGAAACTGTGACAGGTTGAGATACACTATTCAAAAAGTATTTAGACCCTGTATTTAAATTTAAAAAAACAATAACAGGTAAAATTTAATTATGCAACCATGTTTTTAAATAAAAAACAAGAAAACAATACTGTTGTGTTATGTTAAATAACCAGAAAATCAAAAGCAATGTTACTCTAAATAAAAGTTTTTGATTGTTTGCCTCATACATTATTCTAAAAAAAAAAACTTACCAGTGTAATACAAAACAATATTACTATAATATCTTTCGTTCATATTTTTAGAGACTGAGAATTACAGTTTGTTAACTGCTTGAGACGTATAAAATCAGCCGTGATGATTAAAATTCCATTGCGTAAAATAGCAATAAACACAAGTAGGAGAGACTCAAGACCAAGATCTGACTATGTATGTGGCATTTATTGATGAAAATTAAAAGAGTATTACACTATTATGGGGTGACCCCCTGGTGAAAATACAGAAGCAGGAGCTCTACATCCTTACAGCATGACAGTTAGAGACAGAATGAATCCTGACATCAAATAAGGTAGCCAAAATGCGTCGAGCTAAAATGTGGTTGCCCTTATCATAATAACCCTATACGTATAGTTCATAAAGAAAGTTTAAATTAAAAACGTGCCAACCGGACCGTTAATTTGGCGATTAATATATCAGCGTACAAATATGCATGCCAATACTGATTGCTGGGAAAATATTTCTATATGCATAACACAGATGTTAGACGCCGATTTAATATAAACAGAGCGTTAGATTTTAAGCTGAAAAAGGAGTTGTAATGTCTATTAATTTTGAAAAGGAATTAAGTGACTGCGTAACTGCAAAAGGGCATATGGTTTTTAAAATATCTTACAATGTACTCTTTGAAGAAACGAAAGTATGCAGGCTCAGAAAATGATTTTAGGATGAGAAAAGATTTGTTTTTGATTTATTTTATTAACGGCCTCGGTTAAGCATGAACCTACATAACAGCAATTTAAAGGAAAGAGATAAATATATTCTTTTTAGAAAGTAAAAATGATGTTTAATTGATTTAAAATTGCAAAAGATAATTTTAATTTTAAACTTCAGAATTTAATTTTAAAAAAAGGAAGCTAATAATAATATGTGATGTTATGTTACTTTCAACATCACACTATTCATTTACAGGGCCACACAAAAAATTCCATTACATAATGGCATAGGATAAAATTCTTTGCGACTTATTTCAATTATTTCATATATGACATTTTTAAAAGTTGATGAGGCTTACTGTAAGTTGAATTATGTATAATAGGAAGTCTGTTGCATTTATAAAATCATGCAACGGATTTCACATAGTATATTCTATCCGAAATACTGTAAAATAGCGGTGATGGCAAGAAATGTGTTTATAATTATGTTTTCGCTTTTAGGTTTTATTATATTTGTGCATACTATGTGGTGTATATAAATTCTACATTTTATATACAGAGATATACAAAAGAATTCGTAAAGATTACCAAGTATAAGCGTCAATTGATTAAAGGTGTTTTTTAAATGCGTTATGCATTTTTATGTTGAACATCATTTAGATTACTAAGAAATATTTGTAGAATATAGATAAAATATGTAAAGAGCCACGCAAAAAATTGGATACACGGCCATCTATGTTTGATAATTTCTAGAAATGTGATTATAGTAATTTTTAGAATATTTTAATTTGGTTTAAATTTTACTTGAATAGTAACGTGTAATAAAAATACTAAGCAAACTGGAGGACTCAACAAAAGTATTTACGTACGTATAAATTGCGTACGTATAATTGTATGTATAATATTAGTATAAATTGCTGAAAGAAAAATCGAACCAGTTCTGCGTGTCCTTGCTAATCTAACTTTTCCAATTACATAATATGTATATCATCCTACAGATCAATTTCAGGTCTGTTCAAGAGCACTAAAATACATATTTGGCTATGAAAGGTAACTGCTAATATCAGATTTTCAAACGTTTCATCTGTTTTCTAGTTTTCTTATTTACCTTATTTCCCTAAGTACCATATTTACTCAATGATTTCAGGAAATATTCGAAAGTATTTCATAATCTTTGCTTAATGCGACATTTTTCTTTCTTGTTAACACTGCCATTGATTTTTCGTTCGATTTCAAATATCCTATTGGGATTTTCCCTTATTTCACTTTGTACTTTAGGAAAATGTTTGGAAGTGAGAATGAATTCCTTCTTGAAAATTCGATCATAAAATCTCCAATATCTTATTCTGACATTTATTGGAATAATAAAAATACAAATATTGTAGTTTTTAACACGTTCCAACAAAGTTGAAAAGTATTAATTCCTGTACATCTGTCCGTGCTCTAACTCTCGTAAAAATACGCGGATTGCCCTGAAACTTTTGGATGTTATTGACATATATTCTAGCATTATCCTTATTTGAAACGAATTTTTTAGCACGTTTAGTTCATTTACAGGGACACTCAAAAGTATTCCATTACAATATGTTCAATGGGAAAAAATCGTTTCAAAAGATTTTTAATAATGTTACACCCTTTCAAAAGTAACAAAATTGATATGCATTTATAAAGTGTACTAAAATGCACAATCTGCAGAATAAGCGGTTCAAAAAATAATTGTTATATAATTACAGGGTCATGCAAAAGAATTCCGTTACATAACGGTGTAGGAGGAAGCGGTTTGCGACATATTTTAATTAAGTTAAACTTTCCATATAGAATGAAACTGGTATATATCGCTGAAGTTTACTATAGGTAATTTCATATACTATATTACTAGTGCATAGCTTCTACATGGGCACACAAAATATTTCAAATATTGTATGGTATCCGGAGTAATGTATGTTAGCGAAGATAGCTGGAAATGATTTTTAATTATGATATACATCTTTAAGTTTTATTATATTTATGAATACTATGCATGATGTGTCTAAATAATGTAGTTCATATACAGGGCTACAAAAAAGAATTCTTAAGGATTACTGAGTATAAGCGTAAATGGCTTAAAAGTGCTTTTCAAATTAGTTGTGCATTTTTACGCTGCTCTGCATTTAGTTTACTAAGGAATGGTCAATGGATAAAACATGGATAAAATAACATACAGGGCAACGGAAGAATTGTATACATAGCCGACTATATATCATAATTTCTTTAAACGTGATTTCTGTAGTTTTAAAAATATTTTACTTTAAATTAGAATTTAGCTAAATAGTGGCTTGTTATAAAGGTACAAGGTAAACTAAAAGACTGTACAAAATGATTCAAGTGTGTTTTTTATCTACATATTACTATAAATTTCTGATAAAGAATTTTAAACTTGTTATGGATTTTTTTTTTCTAAACTATATTTTTTGATTAAAAAGTATATATATCAACCTTCAGATCAAATACAGGACTGTTCAAAAGAATTGAAATGCATAATTGGCTGTGGATGGTAATTGCTGGAATCACTTTTTCAAACACTTTATGTGTTTTCAAAAATGTTTACTTAGTTAACTTATTCACTTTATTTTCTAAACAACGAAGTTTTTGTAATGCATTCAGAAAGTGTTGGAAAGTGTTTCATAGTCTATGCTATGAAATCATGCTTAATGCATGATTGTTCTTTCTTGTTGATTCTGTCAATGGCTTTGGTTCGATTTCTAATGTCTTATTGGGATTTTTCTTTATTTCATTTTATAGTTTAAGGAAAGTATTTGCAAGTACGAACCAATTCTTTTTTGAAAAATCCATAATGAAATCGCTAATGTCTGTTTCTTAGGTTTATAGTAATAATAAAATTACAAATGTTTGGCATTTCATCCTAAACACATTGCCTGATACTTTTTGCTGCCTTTTCTGGAATTGCAATAATTTGCACCTGTACAATAGGTTCATATTTTTCTACGATAAATAAGTGGTATTACGATAATAAAATAATATGGTTACTTAGAATTTTTATGTGATTCATAGAAATGTCTCACAATATATGAAAATACTCACTGTTACATATCGAAAGTTACCCACTTATTACATTTCATTAAACAAAAGTGATGAAAGATTGTCAAAAAATGTAGCATATGAAAATGGATATGAATGCGTGTCTATGTGTCAGTGTTACTATTAAATCTAAAAGATTGCTAGGATAATTGCTAGGATTTGTAGCAGGTTCTTAGGATTTACGGAAACGGTGTGATAAAAGTCCAAAAGAATTACATTTAGGCCTTTATTTAAACCATATGGTGAATGTTGCAATTATTTAGTTTATGTATCTACGAAGAAACTTTTCATGTAACAAATGGAGCTTATTAATCACAATTTTTGTTGAATATTATTAGTTTATAACTATTTCATAATTTACAGTACAGTTACTTTTGTGACATTTTAAAAAATATACTGCTTGTTTTCCACATACAAACACCTTTACATATATAAAAGTGCTTTATATATATAAAAGCTGCATTTTTTAAAAAAACCCACACGTAAAAGAAAACTTTTACCACTTTCTAGAAACGTCTCTTCGCTACTAGTGTCTTCGATATTTAAAATATTTGTCGTGCATAAGTTAAATTAAATTCTTCTGTATATACAATGATTTTAGTGTGCAATACCTAACATCAAATTCACAAATTTATTCTTGCTTAATGTCTGTGATAATAGGTATTATTAATTTTAAATTCATTTTCAGACAGTCAGCATTCGGTACTTCTAACATGTTAGACAGAATTGTTTTTGCTCTTGAAATCTTTCTGAGGAGCTGAATACTTCAAATTAACGTTTTCCTGTAATGAAGCTCGTACAGTCAATATTGTCATCATATTGAAGCTCGATAGGAATTATATCGCTCAGGAGTTTTATAACAAGTAAGAAAAATCATGCGTTAAGCATAGATTAAAAAACAATTTCCAACACTTCCTGAAATCTTTAACAAAACTTTGCTATTTAGGGAAATACGACGCTACTGTCTATAGCAAAATAAGTATACCAATACTTTTGAACAGCCCTGTATTTCATCCGTCAGTTGATATATATATATACTATATAACAGGAAAATTTAGTTTAGCAAGAAATCGCCTAACCGGTTAAAATTTCAGCATTTTATTCTAATGGATCGAAGATACTTGAATACTTTTGTTTAGCCCAGTAATTTACCTAGTACCTTTATTACACGTCAGTATTTTGTTAAAATTTAGTTCAAACAACAGCACTCTTAAAACTACTCAAATCCCATTTCCAGAAATTATCATTTATGTGTAACCATATAGCTAATTCTTTGCGTGACCCTGTATATCATTTTATCTATATTCTACAAACATGTCTTAGTAAACTGAAAGCAGTTCAACGTAAAAATACATAACTTATTTAAAAACCACAACAAATTAAGCAATTATCCTCACATTCAGTAACCTTTATGAATTCTTTTGTGTAACCCTGTACATAAACTATAACATGCATGCATTCACACCATATAATTTGCAGACATTTAGTAAAACTCGTATCATAATTGAAGATGCATTTCATGAATCCATCAGCTATCATCGATAATATACAGTACTTCGGATAAGACTATAAGATATGAAATATTTTGTATGCCCCTGAAAATGCTATGCACTTCATATTATGTGTTAAATATTAAGTCTCAGCGGCGTATATTAATTTTATGACACTTGAAATCGTTTAACATAGTTAAAATACAACCCCCCCCCCCCTTTATTATTGTGTAATGGAATTCCTTTGAGTTGTCCTGTTAGAATACCTCTCAAGATGAACATGTTTTGTGTCAAACACGCGAACATTAAAAAAACATTCTTTTTCTTCCCAAGTGCTGTAACCAAGATCAATTTAACCTAAACTCACTAGATGGCAGCACTACGATATTATAAGACTAGACTGTCATGTTACGAAGTAAGGAAAGTCAAAAAGAGAAATGGTTCTGCAATCTTGCAATTTTGCTTTGTGCATGAAAAGAAGTTTCTCGTCGGATTTTCTACGTTTCATCAGAAGCTGCTGTGGGATTCCGTGTGCTGGTTCATTTAAACCAAGCAATATCGCGGACTCTTTAAAAACATTCTTTAAATCCGGTTTTTTTGTATTCATATTAAAACCTTATCATAATTATATAATTGTATTAATCAAGAATCATATTTTTTCAATATTTTATAGTACAGTCAAGATTATCCGTTATTCCTTGTGTTATCAATAAAACCAATTTAGACAATGTGTGACGCACTTCAATAATGGCGTACATCTTCCTCTTCAACTAACCTATTTTTTCTGCAGCTGGCTTCGCGTTGACACGCAAGGATTACCTGACTCTTGGCTGGCTTACCAGTAAAGGTAAGCAGACATTTGACTATTATTTTTTATTAAGTGCTATACCAGTGTCAATAAATATAATAATATTACTGGGCATTTCGAAACTCCACCACTTCATTTGTTGACATTAATTTTAATGCATTTTACGATAGATTATGAGACTGATACAGAGGAATATTAAAAACCCAGTAAAATAAATTTGTGTATAGCACAAATAATTAATAATATTTCTTATACTTGATATATATATATATATATATTTGCATTTATATAATTATAAAGAAAATTCCCGAAACTTCTAATACATATAAAACGCCGAATAATATTGATATATATGTATACAGTGCATAATAAAGATACATAATGTCAGAGCATAATTAACTCAAATCAAAATAAAAACATGGCAGTAAATAGAGATATAAGTTCTATCGAGAAACTTAATGACACAAATTACTCCAATTGGAGTTTTAAAGTCGAAAATCTCCTAATAAAGGACGATCTTTTAAAATATATAACCGAAGAACCACCTAGTACGGCCGACGAAAATTACATTAAAAAATCTGCCAAAGCGAAAGCAACTGTTTGTTTGTGCATTGAAGACTCACAAATAGTACACATAAGAAATTTACAATCCCCAAAAGAAATATGGGAAAAATTGAAAAATGTACATCAAAGAAAAAACTTGTGTTCTAGACTTTTTCTTCTACGCAAACTTTATTCCCAAAGGCTTCCGGAAGGGGGAAACCTCGCCCAGCACATTAACAATATTCTCACGCTCCGTGATAAGCTATCAGCTATCGATGAGACAATAAATGATAACAAGTATTCAGGCGAGAGACGAAAAGGACCTTAATCTCGAAATGGTCAAAAACAAATTGTTGGATGAATATTCACACAGAATAGAAAATAAAAATACTTAATCTCGTCCCAAAGATACCGCTTATAAAAGTGTGAGTAAAGGAAATAAAAGCAAGAAATACTGCACGTTTTGCCAACGTGAAGGGCACTACCGTTCGGAATGTTATAAATTAAAGAACCAACAAAGAAGCAACTATCAAAAATATGATACTAATAAAACAAAAATTTACAAAAACAATTCCGACACCCATAAAAAACAAAACACCTCTACAGGTGATTCCTCCAACTACTGCTTCAATAGCAAAACCAATACTGATAATAATTTGAACGAATTGGTCATTCCTCTCTTCCCAGCAGAAAATAATCTCGAAAATGAGTTAGTAAATGTAAACCAAACACAAACAATAGATTCAAACACCTATATAATAGATTCTGGTTGTACGAGACACGTCACCTCCACCAAACAAAATTTCACTACATTCACAGCCGGTAATTTCGGAAATATAACAATTGCAAACGGAAAACGGCTTAATTCACACGGGATGGGGGACGTAAAATTAAGAACAAACAAACAACATGTTACACTTAAGGACGTGTTATATTGCCCAGAACTAAAAAGCAACCTATTGTCGGTTAAAAAAGCTACCGAAAATGACATAAAGGTAATTTTCGAGAAAAACGAATGTTTATTTGTCAAAGATAGTAAAATAATCTTGACCGCTAAACTAAATGATAATCTTTATGAATTAAACCCCGAAGATGAATATGGGTACACAATATGCGCTCAAACATTTTGTAATAATCCAAACTGCATATCAATGTGGCATCGGAGACTCGGACACAGAAATTTCGACGATATCAAATACATAGTTAATCATAAATTAGCTGAAGGGATAACAATTAATAACTGTAAACATGACATAAGATGCACCAAGTGCATTCAAGGGAAACTTTCTGTTCTACCCTACCCTAAAGCAGCTACCAACAGAAGTACAGAAATCTGTACTCTTGTACATTCAGATATATGTGGCCCTATGCAGACAGAAACGATAGGAGGTAAAAGATACTTCATAACATTTACAGACGATTATAGCAGGTACACCCTGACGTACTTAATCGCGCATAAATCCGAAGCCGTTACCAAATTAAAGGAATACATAGCGCTGACGAAAAATAAATTTGGCAAGTCGGTAAAAGCAATCAGGTCCGATAACGCAAAAGAATATATCGGTGACGACTTTGAAAACTACCTGATCGAGAATAGGATACAGCGCCAGTTAAGCGTTCCCTACTGCAGCCCCCAGAACGGCGTGTCTGAGCGAAAGAATAGGACTATAATGGAAATGGCTAGAACCATGCTATCAGACGCTAAATTACCCAAACAATTCTGGGGTGAAGCGGTCATGACCGCCACATATCTCCTCAACCGACTGCCAACGAAAGCGAATGAAAATAACATAACGCCATACGAACTTTGGAATAACAAGAGACCGGATCAATCGAATATCAAAACTTTCGGGTGTAAGGCATTCGCCTACATCGATAAGCCTAAAAGGGGAAAATTAGACGAGAAAGCCGTCGAGGGAATAATGTTAGGTTATGATTTCAGGAGCAAATGTTACAGGATTTATACAGGTGAAAATAAAATAATGATATCTAGAACCGTAAAGTTTTTTGAAGATGGAATTAAACAAGAGGAATTTAAATCTGATAAAGAAAAAAACGATTACGAAACACCCGCCGAAAATATCCTAATCGAACTAGGAGAAAATGACAATGATCAAATTAGTTCCCCAGCCAAGGAACCCCCCGAACTTAGAAGGTCGGAAAGGCAAAATCGCAGGGTACCACCCAACCGCTTTTGTATAAGCGCGAATTTATGCCAAATTCAGGAACCAAAGACATGGGCGGAACTGCAGGACATCAATGACGCGGAAACTAAAAATAAATGGCTAGAAGCAACAAATGAGGAAATAGAGTCCCTAAAACAAAATAATACCTGGAGACTAATAAAGCCGATACCAGGAAAACGCGTCATTGGGTGTAAATGGACGTTCAAAACTAAAAGGGGAGCAAACGGGTCAATAGAAAGATATAAGGCGCGACTGGTTGCTAAGGGTTATGCGCAAAAATATGGTAGCGATTATGACGAAACCTACGCACCCGTCGTCGCTCATACCACCCTGCGAGCATTCTTAAACGCAGCAGTGTACAAAAACCTCGATATAACTCACTTAGACGTAAAAACCGCCTTCCTGCACGGCGAGTTAGAAGAGGAGGTTTATATGGCTCAACCCGAGGGATATGTGAAGAAGGGGGAAGAGGATAAAGTATGCAGCTTGAACAAAGCAATTTACGGTCTTAAGCAGGCAGCTAGGGCGTGGAATTTGAAAATAAGCAAATCTCTAAATGAATTGAACTTCAAAGAATGCGCGTCGGACAAATGTCTATATAAAAGAGTCCAAAATGGGAAAGTCGCTTACATAATTGTTTATGTGGATGACATCTTGGTCGCCGGAGATAAAGAAGACACGTGCGAAATATTTACCGAACTTTCAAAACAATACGAAATCAAAAACCTGGGAAAGGTTTCGCAGTATCTAGGAATTAATATTAAAGAAACAGCAGAAGGAAATCTAGAACTAGATCAGATAAATAAAATAGTGCAAATTGGGGAAAAGTTTAATTTGTTAGACGCAAAACCAACATACACTCCGATCAACACCAATTATTTCAGCCTTGACCCGAATGGGAAATTACTGGGAGATAACAAAAAATATAGGCAGGCCATTGGGGGGCTGTTATACATCGCGACCCTAACTAGACCCGATATAGCATCGGTTGTTAATATACTGGGAAGGAGGAATGAATCACCCAGAGAAGTGGACTGGCAAGCAGTCGAAAAATTAATTAGATACTTACTTACCACGAAAGACTTAAAGTTCATTATTGACAAATCAAAACCCCCAGTATTAACAGTTTATAGCGACGCCGACTGGGGAAATGATAGGGTGGACAGGAAATCCGCCACAGGAAATTTATTCAAATTAGGAAATAACTCCTTAGCGTGGTTATCAAGAAAGCAGAGTTGCGTTTCACTCTCGTCTACAGAAGCAGAGTATATTGCCGCCTCGAGTGCATGCCAAGAAACAATTTGGTTATTAGATTTACTGAATGATCTAGAACAGAATCAACATCTCCCTATCACGCTATACGAGGACAATATTTCAGCAATAAAACTATCTGAAAATGAAAAGGCGCAAAGCAAGACAAAACACATTGAAATAAAGTTTCACTACATTAGACACTTGTGCCAAAAAGGAATAATAAAAATAACCTACTGCCCATCAAAACTGATGTTGGCCGACGTGTTAACGAAACCGCTGGCAAAGCCTCACTTCGAATACTTGACAAACCAGTTAAACATTGTACATTCATCGGTTTGTCACAAAAAGCGGGGGTGTTAGAATACCTCTCAAGATGAACATGTTTTGTGTCAAACACGCGAACATTAAAAAACATTCTTTTTCTTCCCAAGTGCTGTAACCAAGATCAATTTAACCTAAACTCACTAGATGGCAGCACTACGATATTATAAGACTAGACTGTCATGTTACGAAGTAAGGAAAGTCAAAAAGAGAAATGGTTCTGCAATCTTGCAATTTTGCTTTGTGCATGAAAAGAAGTTTCTCGTCGGATTTTCTACGTTTCATCAGAAGCTGCTGTGGGATTCTGTGTGCTGGTTCATTTAAACCAAGCAATATCGCGGACTCTTTAAAAACATTCTTTAAATCCGGTTTTTTTGTATTCATATTAAAACCTTATCATAATTATATAATTGTATTAATCAAGAATCATATTTTTTCAATATTTTTTAGTACAGTCAAGATTATCCGTTATTCCTTGTGTTATCAATAAAACCAATTTAGACAATGTGTGACGCACTTCAATAATGGCGTACATCTTCCTCTTCAACTAACCTATTTTTTCTGCAGCTGGCTTCGCGTTGACACGCAAGGATTACCTGACTCTTGGCTGGCTTACCAGTAAAAGTAAGCAGACATTTGACTATTATTTTTTATTAAGTGCTATACCAGTGTCAATAAATATAATAATATTACTGGGCATTTCGAAACTCCACCACTTCATTTGTTGACATTAATTTTAATGCATTTTACGATATGTCCTGTAAATGAATAGTAACTAATATTTTCACGGCATATTTTACCAAAAGCATAGTTTAGTGCACTTTGCGGATCCATGTAAATTTGAATATGTTTGACAGGGTGTAACACCTTTAAAAATCATTTGAAACGATTTTTTCCATAGGCTGTAATGTATCTGAAAACTTTTGACTATCCCTGTAAATAAACTAATCATAGTAGAAACTTTCTTTTTCATAGAGTTAGTGCTAGTGTAAACATCAATAACATATAAAAATTTCATAGCAATCCGAGCATATTTACGGGAGTTAGAGCGCGGACAGACGGACAGACAAACCGAATGCATAAAAAATTTTCAACTTTGTTGGAAAGTGTTAAAAAGTGTCTTTGCTTACGTTTTAAACATTTAAGGCTCTTTACACTGGCAATCAGATGCTATTGCCATAAACTTCGTCTGAGTAAATTGTGTCAACCAATTTTCATTCAAGGATTGCAATTTTCAAGGATTTCATTCAATTGGAAGGGCACTGACAATTTAGGTCAAGCGTTCTGGAATCGTTTCCCTGTTTGGAAACTTTTTTCCCTCAATTTAAAGGAAAAAAGAAAAATTATTCAACTCGTATGACAATTTTACCAATCATTATAATTGTGTTAGAATAATAAAAGAAACTAAACGGGGTTCCAGTCTGTTTTTCAAATAAATTAAAGTTCAATTTCTTAAAAATGTATGATAGTTTTAAAATGATTATTTCATTTATTAATTATAAAGGCACAAAAACTATACTATGACATAATTCCAATTCTAAAAATGCATTTTAAGAGATTTGGGTAAATAAAGTTATTAGTTAATCAGTGGTCTTTGTATCATATATATTATAAAGCAGAAATTTTGAAACTTCCAAACGAGTGTTTTCAAAAACTACCCAATGGATCTTTTTGCAAATTATATCATTCGATAGGAAATATTTTTGCGGAGGTTTATGATACAAATATACAGGGATAACTCTGATTTTTCGTACTAAATTTTATATTTTCGGTTATTTTTGATGAAAGGGTTGCCAGTAGTTATTTTTTGGCGAAAATTATCATTAATAAACAAATTAAAAATGATATATCTGTTAGAAATATTACAAATATCTTGCAAATAAAAACAGAAAATAACTATTGATAATAATAATAATAATAATAATAATAATAATAATAAAGAAAAACCATTTAATGCGGCATGATATAATAAAAAAATATTTATCTGAAAAATAAAAGAAATATTTGTAACGCTTAAAAAATAACTTAACGTGAAATATTACATTTGATGCAACATTTGGCGACTTATCCTTGCGTTAGAATACAAAAAAAAACTTGAAAATCTGATTAAATGAATTTTGAACGATATTTATTTTTCTTTCTACTAGGACTTCCCTCAGAGGGATTAGTCTGAGCGATATTGCTGAAAATACACATTTAATAACTTAGGATAAGTAAAGAAAATGAGATGTTACCTTTAATTGGTCATTCATTGTGGTAAAATATGATGAAAATAAGCATATTGAATCATAGAATTACAAAATCTTATATATAAAGTTGCATATACTATTTCAAACCATGCATGGATATAAAATTGGAAATGTGCAAAATGTTAAAAGTAATACAGAAAATAAAACACCAAATTTTCCTATATTGGAAATATAGCTCTTTGAAATGATGTCATGAGCATAAACAGAAGCTTCGCACCGATTTGAGAAACTATAAATAACATAAACTATTATGTTTGAAGAGAATTTTGTGTATTTTATATGGTGAGAAATTCGTCCGAATAGTTTATAATGTTGAATATCTGTTTTCCACGGATGCAATGAGGTTGTCGATAAGAGTTAAAGAATCCTTTTTTAAAAATTTGTTCTAAACGAGCACTTACATCTTATAAGTTACTGTGATGCCAAAGTTATAGTTTCTGACCCCAGCAGTATCCTAGAAATTGCAATATTCTCAATAAATTGGGTTTAAAACTTTTTCTAAAAAAAAATGTTTTATTTGTGAAATTAAATTGTCGAATGTTTTAGAAATCGTTCATAACGAGAATATTATATCTTAAAAGTTGCCACCCCCCCCCCCCCAAAAAAAAAAAAAAAAAAAAAAAAAAAAAAAAAAAAAAAAAACGATTTTAAATTTTTAGTCAAATCAACATCAAAGAATTCTCAATTTCAGAACTTTATTTGCTCATGCATTGATGGTGATTACTGTTCCGACGCAAAATATAGTATATTTTGCAGCAAAGATGGTTACCAACATTTTTCGCCCACATTTTTTTAAAAATCGGCTAGGTACTCCCAATGATAACGAAAAAAACGTTAATGCTTTATAGCATAGAAATACAGAATCAAAAGCTATTTATCTCCTATTATGTACACATAAATTATCTAATTAGTGCTAGCAGATGCATTTTTAAATATACATAGATCAATATAATGCTTCATTTTTCTCTTATTAGTATTTCTTCTTATTCATTTTTCATTTATTTGTATTATTCAGTAAATAATCACTTTCTTAAGCCCGAATTACGTCAAACTTTTTATAAAAGCGCCTAAGTCCATAAAACAGCGAAGTATTGGGAAGAGTATTAAATACAAGGTAGTAAGACACTTAGCCAAACGCAGGTAATAAATCGCCAAATATTGTTCTTTTCGCCCTCTCTCGAAATGCATTTTTTTCCGTACATTAAAAAAAAAGATTTTGAGTCATCTTATTTAAAATTCAAATAAATAAATAAGAGGAAGCAATAATAGCGTAAGTCAAACATTTTATTTCAGCCTCAAGGAATTGTATCGTAGTTACACATGTGGAAAAAAGCTGCTTTTGGCCAAAAAACGTTGTCTTCAGTAAATTTCAATCCGATTAAAAAAGTACCGTGATTAATTAAAATGTTATAGGCAGAGCTGTCAAGTCTCCGGCATTTTGGATACCGGTATTTTAATACAGAAAATGTTTTTTTAAAATGGAACATTCTGCGGATTTAAAAAATAACTTTTCCTATAAGAAAATTCTGCTGTGCAATAAGCGGGGGCTTGGCATCTCTGTATAGGAATATTTCGTAATCTACTTTTTAACCTTAAAAAAAAGCAACGACCATTTTTCGGTTACAAAAAGTATTGCTAGTTGTTCCATTTTGCATACAAGGTAACTGATTGTAATATTGATACATCTATGGTGATAAATTTCCAATAATTTTTCAAATCCCATTTATTTTATTAAAAATATAAATCTTTTATTCATTTAGTTTAAAATAAATGGTTTTTAACTATTTTCATAATACTTTTGAAATATTACTTTTCATTGGCCATTTTTTTAAAGCATTTAGAAAATGGTTGTTGTTTTCAGTCAAATATAGACTTTGGTCTGTCCGCATTTTATTTCATTATTATTATTATTTATAAACGGTGGAGAAATATTCATACTTAATCCATAATGTACGTAATATATGACTCTACTATATGTCACCTTTTTATTATCATAAAAATTATGTTTTTACTGATTTTTATTAACTCAATAGGAAAAAATTTGTGCTTTGAGCAACAGATGTCCGCATTTCATTTATTTATTTATTTTAACAAAATTCTTTGTATTTAGAAGAATTTTTATTTAAATAGGAAATTTAAATGTCGCTGTTAATAAAGAAGAAAGTTACAAAAAAAAGTTACAAAAAAGAGTAGACGCATAATATCAAATATGGAAAAACGACGAATCCAAAAAAGACGTCGTATGAAATATCATCTTTTAAAGCAATAAAACGAGGTATGATTATCGAGCCTACTTATTACAAAATGTGCATTACATTAAAAAAAAAATATTGCTAATATTGATTTTTTTTTCTTTTGTGGAGTTTTGGCTTCGAAAGATACGCTATGTTGCAAAAAGACATAACATATAAGCGACTATGAGAACACACTTGGTAAACGTTCATGTTCAGTTTTACAAATAAATACGGCACATATATGCCCTATACACACCGAGGTACCTAATTGGTGCCAAAATGGCGTTCAGGTGCCTAGCATGCTGGTTATCATATAAATGTTATAATAAATTGTTTGTTCTAAAAATATTATCTTTTATTTATTGTTATTTCTTTTTCTTTTAATAACCGAAAATGTTTCGTTTATTCCATTTTTTTTCATTTTGAAATAAATAAATAGCGTGTTATTATAGCATGCTACATGTATCTAGTAATCAAAAAGATGTTTTCGCCTAATTGGCATAAAAAATCTCGCCAAACTCGGTGCCTATATCTCTAGTATATTATCTCAAGTATTTTATTTATGTATACTATAATTGTTTTTACATACCACTTTCTTCTTTTTGTGTATAAAAATAGGTAAGTGGCTCCTTTATGCAGTATAAACTGTATAAATCTTTAAAAAATAGCCCCCGTTGCCCCTTTTTGGATCGAATTTAAAAAAATCAATGTTTAATTCCAGTATTGCTCCCAGGTATGCATACATATTCCAAATTTCAAAGTTGTATGCCAACAGGAAATGGGTAAAAAATGATAAAAGATGTCACATATGCACCAGGGTACATAATTGGCGTCAAAATGGCATTATTTTACCTGAGATGGTAACCCGGCTTTATTTATTTATTATTTTTTTATTTACTCATAAAATGTTTATTTATTTTCATTTCCTTTTTTTAACTATGTAAAATATTTCTTTTTATCGTTATTAATTATTATTATTATTTTATTTACTGTAAGTTCTTTTTGAAAATAGAAAATAATTTATAAATGTGTATGTAAGCGTTATTTGAAAACGGAGTTTTCGCAAAATGGGCTTTGAAAAATATTGCGCCAAATCTGATACGCTTGTGGTATCCGTGCCGAAAAATTAGTGACCAGAATTGACTTCCACACTGTGGTGGTTACTCCATACCCCCCCCATATATTTAATTTAATTCAATTTTATTAGCCATTTTATTTCATATCACCTTCCTTTTTATTAATGTTCTCAATTTAAATTTAATTTCGGTTTCTCTTATTTTCATTTCGTCGCCTGTATTGTTTTCTTTCTTGCTTAGCTTTCGATTGTTCCAAGCCGGTAAAATTCTGTTTGAAATCATTCCTTCCGGTTTTAAATTTGTTCGAGAACTTTCTCGCTAGTTCTTTTGGGTGGAACTTCCGTTTATTCGGACACACCCCTAACCTATCAAATTAAATTTCACAGGTGACGTATTTCAAGCCGTTAAGTACATGGCCACCGGCTTTGGCCTCCCCTCTTAAGATGGTTATCAATTTTATTCTTATTAGTTACATATCTTTTCATACTGTATATTGTAATTTGGCTTAGTTTTTCCTCACCCCCTCTGTTGCTAACTGCCAAATTGGCGTATTTTGCATTTACAATAACCCTTTCTCCTTTTCCCCTGGGCTCGCGGCCACCTGCGTCAGTTGCGCCGATAGACACCTGCTGTGATGGATGCAGTCGCACAGATACTTCACATGTAAATAAACAAACGAATTAGGAGGTATTAATTCTCTATTGAGTAATTGTACCATATTGGAACTCACCAAAATTTTATTACCCATACTTAAATGAGGTTGCTTTTCACCAACATAACTACTATCACTAGTATTTTTAGATGAGGAATTCTTGTTAAGTATATTATTATCATTAGTAGACACATAATTCACCACATTAGCATAATCAGTTGGAAAATAATTAGGAAAATAAGTAAAATGACCATCAATATAAGGATTATGAAAATTCATAGCAGAATGAGCCATATTATTTGTAAACAAACCATTATTTTGAACATTATAACAATAAGGATAGGTTGTATAATTGTTGGACAACTGCAAACTTGAATTATCACAATTTGCACAAGTATTATCAATGTAAGTATCACTCGTTAGATTATTTGATATAGGCCTTTCATAAGAAGGCATTCTGTGTGCATCAAGAGAATATGGTACATTTGAATTCACATAATTATATTCAGAATTCATAAAATAGCAAGTAGGAGATTCATTATAACTTTGAAAAGGAATGTGCTTGTCTTTAAGTAATATAGACTTAAAGCTTGGTGAAATAGTAATAGAATGTTTGTTAATAAACTCAAAGCCAAGTATGGCTTGAAAGTGAACATTTTGAATTTTTGTAAGGTAAAATACATGATGAAAAAAATATTTATCAATCTTAAAAGCTATCTCTATGCATCCTTTGAAGAAGACCTTAGAATTTATGGTCGATACAGATACATTTCTGGATAAAAATTTGTAATGAAGCCTGGATTTAATGCTATTAAAGCATTCTTCATCCAAGAGAGATAAACTTGATCCAGTATCTATTAATGTGGAGATTTCATTATGTTGTACATTTATTAGGATGCATGGAAGAACATACGAGTTATTAAAAGAACTGCATATAACATGATTTTCTTGTACATCATCATTATTTTCAAAATTTTGTTTAGATGTCAAATAATTATGTAAACAGGAAGATTTGTTAGACTTAGATGTCATAGGAGAAGTTTGGACAGCTGTGGATGCCACTAAAGTGACTGACGAGCGTTTGTCTAATTGTTGATGTTTGTTGTTGTTGTCAAAGTGTACTGACCCTGAATGAGAATTACGGGAGAGAAGGCGGTCAGTAGAACCAGTCTCCCTTATTTGTTTAAATGGTAAACATTATTATTTTCAGAAGAAGAAGAGGTGTGGCTTTTCTTTCTGTAAGGGTGAGACGAAACCTGAGTTGAAGAGTTTTGATTAGAATTACCAATAATGTTTTTGAATTTGTAGCATGAGTCCATACGATGATTAAATTTCCCACAGAACGCACACTGCACAACATCTCGTCTGTGATAAAAGGATGTAGAATTTTTTTTGTGAGAATATTTGTCAAAGGTTGGTTGATAAGGACGTTTCCGGTGAAAGTTTTGATGACGAAAATTATTGTTACGTTTATTTGTAGCCTCTTGTCTCGGTGGAGAAGGCGAAAATGTCCTAGGTCTTCTTTGAAAATTACGAGAAGTATGAGAACTGTCCTTTTGAGTTTGTAAAGGAGAGTAGTTGGTTTGAGAATTGTGATAAATTTTATCCTTCGTATGCTTTATAGGAGTTTTATGAAGAGTATTACTAGAATTATCGTGGACATTTTCAGAATCGATACAATAGGCTTGATTAAAATTTTCATAAGATTTTTTAGGGGGAGAGTCATATATATTTTGAAGAAAAGTTGCTCGTTCAAGAGCTAATTCGAAGGACGTAATATTTTCTTCTAAGATTTTACGTTTGATTTGTTTAGGTAAAGCCTCAAGAAAATGAGTAAACTTTAATGAATTAAGAGCAGAAAGATCCAATTTTGGATAAGCAAGTCGAAGTTGTTTATCCAACCGAAAAGCAAAATTTTTAACTGATTCATTTGAATCTAAGGTCAAGTTCTGTAAAGATTTTAGAGAAACAGACTTTTTTGTGGGTAAGAAATAGTCTATAAATGCCTTTCGAATTTCACTAAAATTAGAGTTCTTGAGCTGTGACTGAGTTTCCAGAAAGAAGAGTAAGGCGGTGCCCTCAAGTTTTGATTTAAAGAGAACAAAAAGTTCCTTGTCTGTAAAGTTATTTAGTTCCTGTAAGTCAGATAATTGATCGAAGAAAAATTCTACAGTCTGAGGGTTACCGTCGAAAGGTTGGATTGCAATATTTAGTTTGGCTTTTGGAGGCATGATGAAAAATTTAATCTAAGAGCTCAATATATGACATGATAAATTTGGTTATTTGGCAGGTCCTATGATGAACAATATATATAAATTGACCCGTTACTTAAAATATTGATGACTTTCATTTACTTCATACATCATTTTTATATGTAAAAAAAAGAAGAAAACGTATACTAACATATTAGTATCATATGAAGAATATAAGACCCAAATATTTTATGTAAATATTTATATATAATATGGCTCAAAACATAAATTATTATATGTATGACAAGAAGAATAATTTATCTTAGCATGAACAATAATTTTTACCAGTACCACCGTTAAATAATGCATATATTAGTTATAAATTATAATAATGCAAGAAGAAATATATTGATAAATTATGTTGTATATATAATGCACTGCTCCAGAAAAAGATAATATTTCAATACAAGATCAATATAAATATTGTATTTGATTACTGCACCATACCCAACAAAATATAATTATATAAAACATTAATCACTATATGAAGAAAAATAACTTGAAAAAAAAATAATGTAGAATGTTCAAGCGTTGGTCACGGCTCCAAAAGAAATTAAGGTGTTGTGTTTGAGCTGACGCTTTGGTCAGGGTATCAAAGAAAATATAATGTTATGTTTATTTGAAAGTGGAAAAAGCACTTTTTATTTGCCTCTACCCACAATTAGGCCAAAGTGATCGTGATAATGATAGCACATCACGGAGAATGGGGGCCTGCAAACGACCCTAATTACTCTCTTCATTATTTCATTTAAAATAATAAAAATATTCTTTATCCAATGATGAAGAAAAATCAAGTATAAAGTTATAAAAATATAAAATTAAAAAGGTAAAAAATTACCTGTTGAATCCTTGGCTTTTGATGACAAATAAATCCAGACAATAGGCACAAGAAATTAATATACGAACAATTTTCGAAGAAAAAAAAATATATTTTATTTCATGAAGAACTTGTTGCTTTTTTCATGAATAAATATTTCTTCACAAATTTATATTTTTGGTGACTCGTACATATTAATTTCTCACTTGATAAACAACCATTTCATAACATATGTTAATCACAACTATTGCTATCTCCAAGCAATAAAAATTCTTTTCATAACATATTCTAGATATCTCAACAACATGTAATTAAACAATTTTCTTCATGACATAAAAGGAGAATAAATTATTATTTCTTTTTGAAAAAGAACACCTCTCATAATATGAACTTTCAAAACAAAATACATCATACTTCATATTGTATAGATACATGCCAATATTTTCTTTATAACGCCCCGTAAATATTAAAAAAAATTATATATATATAATGGGCCAGATAACGACATGAAGGAACTTTATGTAAATAAATATTTGCGTCTCACGAAAAGAAAAGATTTTCACCTCTGCTTGTTTGTCAGAGGACTGGCATCACATAAAACAATTATTGAAGAAGATTCGAGCACCAATAATAGCTGCAGAAAGATATTTTTTTAACGATGAGGTGATGAAAGATGAAATAGGTATTAAGTGGACTCATGATGACATTCTACATCACTTATGATGCTTCCACAAGAACACCAACCAGAAGATCTATGGAGTGCGCGTATTTACGTTGAATAATTCCAAAAGAGAAGGCACATAAAACGAATACATTCAGGAATGCATTAAACCACTTCATTGCTCCTCGCAGCACAGAGGGACTTGGCTTAACAGAAATCAACATCACTTTCCTAGATGAATTTTGAGGGCAGCACTTTTTCTTTGCCGCACTTAAAAAAAATCAGCATCGTAATAATCTCAACATAACCAAAAAAAAAAAAAAAAAAAAAACCGTTCCATCCTTCGTTAACGGGGGAGCACCTCTGCCCCGAACTTTCACTCATGCGACTGCATCCATCACAGCAGGTGTCTATCGGCGCAACTGACGCAGGTGGCCGCGAGCCCAGGGGAAAAGGAGAAAGGGTTATTGTAAATGCAAAATACGCCAATTTGGCAGTTAGCAACAGAGGGGGTGAGGAAAAACTAAGCCAAATTACAATATACAGTATGAAAAGATATGTAACTAATAAGAATAAAATTGATAACCATCTTAAGAGGGGAGGCCAAAGCCGGTGGCCATGTACTTAACGGCTTGAAATACGTCACCTGTGAAATTTAATTTGATAGGTTAGGGGTGTGTCCGAATAAACGGAAGTTCCACCCAAAAGAACTAGCGAGAAAGTTCTCGAACAAATTTAAAACCGGAAGGAATGATTTCAAACAGAATTTTACCGGCTTGGAACAATCGAAAGCTAAGCAAGAAAGAAAACAATACAGGCGACGAAATGAAAATAAGAGAAACCGAAATTAAATTTAAATTGAGAACATTAATAAAAAGGAAGGTGATATGAAATAAAATGGCTAATAAAATTGAATTAAATTAAATATATGGGGGGGGTATGGAGTAACCACCACATAAGGTGTTGTGTTTGAGCTGACGCTTTGGTCAGGGTATCAAAGAAAATATAATGTTATGTTTATTTGAAAGTGGAAAAAGCACTTTTTATTTGCCTCTACCCACAATTAGGCCAAAGTGATCGTGATAATGATAGCACATCACGGAGAATGGGGGCCTGCAAACGACCCTAATTACTCTCTTCATTATTTCATTTAAAATAATAAAAATATTCTTTATCCAATGATGAAGAAAAATCAAGTATAAAGTTATAAAAATATAAAATTAAAAAGGTAAAAAATTACCTGTTGAATCCTTGGCTTTTGATGACAAATAAATCCAGACAATAGGCACAAGAAATTAATATACGAACAATTTTCGAAGAAAAAAAAATATATTTTATTTCATGAAGAACTTGTTGCTTTTTTCATGAATAAATATTTCTTCACAAATTTATATTTTTGGTGACTCGTACATATTAATTTCTCACTTGATAAACAACCATTTCATAACATATGTTAATCACAACTATTGCTATCTCCAAGCAATAAAAATTCTTTTCATAACATATTCTAGATATCTCAACAACATGTAATTAAACAATTTTCTTCATGACATAAAAGGAGAATAAATTATTATTTCTTTTTGAAAAAGAACACCTCTCATAATATGAACTTTCAAAACAAAATACATCATACTTCATATTGTATAGATACATGCCAATATTTTCTTTATAACGCCCCGTAAATATTAAAAAAAATTATATATATATAATGGGCCAGATAACGACATGAAGGAACTTTATGTAAATAAATATTTGCGTCTCACGAAAAGAAAAGATTTTCACCTCTGCTTGTTTGTCAGAGGACTGGCATCACATAAAACAATTATTGAAGAAGATTCGAGCACCAATAATAGCTGCAGAAAGATATTTTTTTAACGATGAGGTGATGAAAGATGAAATAGGTATTAAGTGGACTCATGATGACATTCTACATCACTTATGATGCTTCCACAAGAACACCAACCAGAAGATCTATGGAGTGCGCGTATTTACGTTGAATAATTCCAAAAGAGAAGGCACATAAAACGAATACATTCAGGAATGCATTAAACCACTTCATTGCTCCTCGCAGCACAGAGGGACTTGGCTTAACAGAAATCAACATCACTTTCCTAGATGAATTTTGAGGGCAGCACTTTTTCTTTGCCGCACTTAAAAAAAATCAGCATCGTAATAATCTCAACATAACAAAAAAAAAAAAAAAAAAAAAACCGTTCCATCCTTCGTTAACGGGGGAGCACCTCTGCCCCGAACTTTCACTCATGCGACTGCATCCATCACAGCAGGTGTCTATCGGCGCAACTGACGCAGGTGGCCGCGAGCCCAGGGGAAAAGGAGAAAGGGTTATTGTAAATGCAAAATACGCCAATTTGGCAGTTAGCAACAGAGGGGGTGAGGAAAAACTAAGCCAAATTACAATATACAGTATGAAAAGATATGTAACTAATAAGAATAAAATTGATAACCATCTTAAGAGGGGAGGCCAAAGCCGGTGGCCATGTACTTAACGGCTTGAAATACGTCACCTGTGAAATTTAATTTGATAGGTTAGGGGTGTGTCCGAATAAACGGAAGTTCCACCCAAAAGAACTAGCGAGAAAGTTCTCGAACAAATTTAAAACCGGAAGGAATGATTTCAAACAGAATTTTACCGGCTTGGAACAATCGAAAGCTAAGCAAGAAAGAAAACAATACAGGCGACGAAATGAAAATAAGAGAAACCGAAATTAAATTTAAATTGAGAACATTAATAAAAAGGAAGGTGATATGAAATAAAATGGCTAATAAAATTGAATTAAATTAAATATATGGGGGGGGTATGGAGTAACCACCACATATTACCCAGGGTCCCCCAAAAGAAAATATTGGTGAGATGACAAAAATGACAATTTTTCATCGAGACAATATTTTCTAACACATGTACAAATATACTAAATAATTACACAAAATAAATATCAGAAGTAGTTATAAGAATATACATAATTGTTGTACATGATATTTAAACAATAAAAAAAATAATTACTGTTATGATAGTAATCCTTATGAAAATATACCAACTGTAGTAAATGTTAACATGAAAGGTATATAAAGTTTCTTTCAGAGGTATCTATCATATAAAAAAAAAATTAAAGTCTATGTGCAGAAAAAACAGTCCATAACTTTAAAGAGTCGCTTGTTAGGCTGTGCACAATGTACCACAATAGTAGAATGCTCTAGCATATGTCACAATATTTGATTACACAATAATATGTATATTTATATTCTCAGTTGTGAACAAAAATGAAATATACTATAACTGTATATGAATCATGTTATAACTATATATAACATATATGGTTTCAAATAACACATAATAAATTAAATGAATTTGTAAGTTGAAAATTGAACAACCATAAAAATATATATATAAATAGTGCAGAGAGATTAGTTATGCTCTCATAAAAAAAATATTTACTTATATCACCACATAGCCTTTTACGCTTTCAATAAATCTTAAATGAATAACTTTAGTATTATTCAATAACACATTTTCGCAGAAAATAAAATAATAAGTTGCAAAAAGAATGGTAACACAAGCATGATATTATTTTCCAATAAAAATATCTTCAAAGTGAATATAATAATTTTCAAAGAGAGAATTTTTACACTCTCATAAAGGAATATTCTTAAACATTTTCAATATAAATTGACAATAATTGCATAAATACCTTTAATACTATACTTCATTCAAAATAAACATAAAACATAAGATGTTTAATATTCTGAAAAAAAAGGAAGAAACTTATATGAATATGTCAATCTTATATATGACTTGATAATGTCAACTTACAAAGAAAAATCAATTGTGTCAAAATTTCTATATAGAAGATATCTAGAACATATTTACTTGTAATTTTCAAACATTTTTTTTAAAAAAAAAAAAATTAAGTAAGTGATCACTTTTGCATTTGTCATAAATCAAGAATTTGCTTTATATAAATATATATAATGACTCATTAAACATCTTTGGATAAATATATATATAATGCCTCAATCAACATCTTTGGATCCAAAGTATAAATACTCAAAAGTATACAAAAAAAAAATATTATATACTACTTATGGTGAGTCATTCACTTTCTATATTTCACCAAGAAGAGAAGAAATATTAGTATATATAAGTTTATCATGCACTTTCTTTTCTCTTTTTCTTTTTTAAAAGAGGTTAAATGTTAAAACATGCATGCATTGTAAAGAGCAGACACAATAGAGAAAATAATTTGATGAGTACTCATCTTTATGTTTACCTTATATGAATTACAATTTCACTTTTCTTATTATAATGCACATTTGTCAAAAATCACTTTAAATAATGATATAGTATTATAACAAGAATATAAAAAGACAAATTCTTTCTCCATTTTTTGCATCAACTATTGTAATTAAAGACTTTATAAAATTTAAAAGTATGGCATACATGAGATTATGTGTAAATATTGTAAAAATTATGACTTATAGATAAATGCAGTAACTAATAAAACTATTAAAATTCATACATACATCCCGAGGATGACCGTTGAGTTGTACCAGGGAGAAGAAGACTTACACAAAAAAAAAAAAAAAAAAAAAAAAAAAAAAAAAAAAAAACCGTTCCATCCTTCGTTAACGGGGGAGCACCTCTGCCCCGAACTTTCACTCATGCGACTGCATCCATCACAGCAGGTGTCTATCGGCGCAACTGACGCAGGTGGCCGCGAGCCCAGGGGAAAAGGAGAAAGGGTTATTGTAAATGCAAAATACGCCAATTTGGCAGTTAGCAACAGAGGGGGTGAGGAAAAACTAAGCCAAATTACAATATACAGTATGAAAAGATATGTAACTAATAAGAATAAAATTGATAACCATCTTAAGAGGGGAGGCCAAAGCCGGTGGCCATGTACTTAACGGCTTGAAATACGTCACCTGTGAAATTTAATTTGATAGGTTAGGGGTGTGTCCGAATAAACGGAAGTTCCACCCAAAAGAACTAGCGAGAAAGTTCTCGAACAAATTTAAAACCGGAAGGAATGATTTCAAACAGAATTTTACCGGCTTGGAACAATCGAAAGCTAAGCAAGAAAGAAAACAATACAGGCGACGAAATGAAAATAAGAGAAACCGAAATTAAATTTAAATTGAGAACATTAATAAAAAGGAAGGTGATATGAAATAAAATGGCTAATAAAATTGAATTAAATTAAATATATGGGGGGGGTATGGAGTAACCACCACACACACACAAACAAAATATAAGTTAAAAGAAAACATGCAATAAAAATAAATATAAAGGGAAAATGATGTTATAAAAGAAACTTTTTATTTTAAAACGTAATTGTTTCTAATTTTCACACGCGAAATATATAAAACATTCTTTTAGCGATCAAAAAATGCTATTAAGAGATTATCACAAAATCTCAAAGTCAAAGTTTTTATGACATTTTTTTTTTATATAAAAAAATAACAGTTTTATTTTCCTGCATAGTTAAATTTTAAAATGTTTTATTGCATTCAATATTTCTGAGTGCGTAAATGATTACTATTTACTCCATGTACTGATTCGGTTATCTACGAAAATATGCAACTGATGAAAATCACGCACACTAAATTTCTGTGACGTATGCAAATAAATTGTGCTTTTTTATCAGTTTTTTTAATATAACTATTAAACTATTTGGAATTAATTTTTAAAAGTAGATGCATTTACCAGATTACCTTCATAGGTACCTTCTGGCACAAACAGAATCGAAATCCGACAAGTACTTTTTGAGATTTGCTTGACGAAAAATTTTTTTTGACTTTTAATATCGTTACGTATCTCTGAGTATAAAGACTTCGCTTCGCTCAGACAATTATTTTCTTTCTCTTTTTTATCAAAATTCGATAGTATATAATTTACTCCAGAAAAAGGCAGATCTAATTATAAAAGTAATTGTGAGTTATATAATTGTTTTTTTGAGATTTTTTTTTACTTTTGTCGGCAAAGAATAAATCCAAAAATTCATATGTCTAACATTAGGTCACAATAATGTTGTTTTTTCCAAAAGAAGATGATTTTTGGAGTATATTTTAGTATTCAATTGTAAATTCAATAAACATAAGTTAATATTTTAAAAATTGTAATATAATATTTAAATTTTAGCTTTAGTGTGAAATTCTGCCACACACATATATATTGTTAAATAATGCCATTCTTTTTCAAAAGTTTTTCACCGCAATTTTGAAAATTGTAATCAACAAACATACTTTTTTTGCGCCATTTTGTCAAATTCTCTTCCAGGGAAAATTAGTTTTAAAATTTACTAACTGAACAAGGAAATTTATGCAATTTAAATGAAATTTATGCAATTTTGCGTTATTACTATCGATAAATTCAACTTTTTGAAATAAAAATTGCCTGCTGAAAAAAATGGCACAGATGTCATGTATGCACCACATTGGCACGATTGCAACAAAATGTCGATTTTATGTTCATATGGTAGCTCGGCTATTGTATATTTATTAATAAACTATTTACTCTTATTTATTTTTTTTAAATGATGTAAATTGTTTTATTTTATAATTATTAACAAAACATTATTTATTTATTTTTATTTCCTTTTTAAAATAATAGAAAACAATTAAAAAATATATATGTAACTGATATTTTAAAATGAAGTTTTCACCAAATTGGCGTAAAAAAGGGGAAAAAGCACAAATGTGGTGCACATAAGGCATTTGTATCAAAATATTTTACAAGTTTGTTTTAATTAGTCATTTCTTCTTCAATTTTCTTCATATTTTTTGTGTTAGATAATATTTAAAATGATATTGGACTAATCTTCAATAACTGAGCAAAGCCAAATAGCATATCTATATATATATATACTAGGAGGGCCCCGCCCCCCTGCTCGCTATGCTCGCCAACCCCCCGCGTAATCGCTTCGCGATTCCAAATTATTGGCTACCCCTGCTTGCTGCGCTCGCCAATATCCCATGGTATGAATAAGCAGTTGCAGACCTTTCAAATGATGTGTCACACAATTGGTGTTGTAAAGAAATTACAAAATGCGCCCCCTCTGAGGGCAGAGGGGGGGGGGGTTACACACAAGATATCCATAATATGAATAAGCAGTTGCAGATTTCTCAAATGATGTGTCACACAATTGGTGTTGTAAAGAAATTAAAAATGTGCCCCCCTGGGGGGGGCAGAGTGGGGGATGACACACAACACATCCATAATATGAATAAGCAGTTGCAGACCTTTCAAATGATGTGTCACACAACTGGTGTTGTAAAGAAATTAAAAATGTGACCCCCCCCCTGGGGAGAGCAGAGTGTGGGGGTGACACACAAGACATCCATAATATGAATAAGCAGTTGCAGACCTTGCAAATCTTGTGTAACACGACTGGTGTTGTAAAGAAATTAAAAATGTGTCCCCCCTGGGGAGCAGAATGGGGGATAACACACAAGACATCCTTTAAATGAATAAGCAGTTGCAAACCTCTCAAATGATGTATCAAACGACTGATGTTGTAAAGAAATTAAAAATTTGGCGAAATATTACAGTTATCGCCAAGTTGGCGTCACTTTTGACAACTAATTTTGGGCGCCAAATTTGGCGATATATCGCCAAGTTGGCGATAAACTTGACGATTGTTGGCGATAGTAACCTTTCCTCTCTTTATGGTAACCCATATGGCGATGCATAGACGGAGCCCTTTCCTGATTGGTCTATTCGACTCATGGAAGGAGTTGACAACCCGGATTCGTTAGTTCCGGAAATCTTCCACATCAGCATCATTCCAGGAGTCATTCCTTTTAAGGCTAGTTTTTTTTACTATAGAAGGATATATATATATATATATATATATATATATATATATATATATATATATATATATATATATATATATATATATATATATATATATATATAAGAAAGTCTGGATTTCGTATTAATCACAGCACAAAAAAATCTACCGGACCAAAAATCTTGAAAATTGGGGTAAAAATACTTTTTATAACATCGAGTGCCGCTAAGAAGGGATTTTTGAAAATTCCACCCCAGAGGGGGGGGGGTAAAAAAAAGAACGAACTTTTAAAAAATTTCTTAAAAATCGGCTTTGTAGTTATTTTTCAACTGATAACATATTTTAGTGTATTTTTTCATGCTGAATTGAATGGTTCTAAGCAAATCCTTTTAAATCCATTAGTTTGTGAGATACTTTACATTTTCGTTATTTGGCGATCTATTCGGCGCAAAAACCTGACATTTTCAATCCTTATCTATATATATAAAAGAAAGTCTGGATTTCGTATTAATCACAGCACAAAAAAATCTACTGAATCAAAAATCTTGAAAATTGGGGTAAAAATACTTCTTATAACATCGAGTGCCGCTAAGAAGGGATTTTTGAAAATTCCACCCCAGAGGGGGTAAAAAAAGGAACGAACTTTTAAAAAATTCCTTAAACATCGGCTTTTGTAGTTATTTTTCAACTAATAACATATTATAGTGTATTTTTTCATGCTGAATCGAATGGTACTAAGCAAATCTCAAAATTTAAATCCAGTAGTTCGTGAGATACTTCACATTTTCGTAATTTGGCGATATGTTCGGCGCAAAAACCTGAAATTTTAAATCCTTATCTATATATATAAAAGAAAGTCACACAGTACGCGGCAGCATATTTCAGACAATGTAATTCCACGTATTTCGAGTTGGGGATAAAATCATAAATTTTATTTTACTTATAATATTAATATCACGGACCCGGGTAATGCCGGGCGGGTCAGCGTAAAAAGTTCAACGGATGGTCAGAAATAATAACATGTTTTACCATATCTGAGAAGCAAATTCAGGTAGAAGCAATTCAAGTAAAATTCAAGATTAAATAATAAAATATGCTTAAAAAATACTAACCGACTTTAAAAAAAGAATCAAGCATGGCAACAATTTGGCGCTAACGCATATGAATACATAGATTTAATATGCTTATGATTTGAAAACGGTTGCACAATGAAAGATGATTTGCAACAAATCATTTTTTTTATGAAATCCATATTTTTTCATTAAAAAATTCTAATCATCAGAATTTAATGAAATTAAAATGGGACCACATGGGTATCTTATACTTTTAAACAAAAAAAGAATTATCAAAATCGGTTCATATTTAAAGAATTCATGAGTGAACAAGAAATACATACAGGTTGAAATCATAACCTTCTCCTAGAAGTCGGTTAAAAAACTACTAAAAAATTGTTAAATACTTTAGTACTTTTGTGATTTGTCAGTTATTTAGTCATTTTAGAGGTACTTTGTCGCCAACATGAACTATGAACTGAACGATGTAAGATTACACAAATCAGACAAAAACTGTGTATATTTGATTAGGTATTAAATTAAAAAAACATATATATATTTCGTTTGATTCAAGATTATTTTACAGAAACTGACCAGCGTAGCGGGCGAAGGCTGCTAGTATATTATAAAGCAGAAGTTCTGAAACTTCCACACGAGTGTTTTCAAAAACTACCCGATGGATTTTTTTGTCGATTTTATCATTCGATAGGAAATATTTTTCCGAAGGTTTGTGATTCAAGTTTACAGGGATAACTCTGATTTTTCGTAGTAAATTTCGTATTTTTAGGTTATTTTTGACGAAAGGGTTGCCAGTAGCTGTTTTTGGCGAAAATTATAATTGCTAAAAGAATTTAAATGGCTATATTAGAAATATTACAAATATCTTGCAAATAATAGCAGAAAACAACTACTGATAATATTAATAATAATAAAAAAAGACCGCTTAAATGAGGCGTAATATTATAAAAATATATTTATCTTGAAAATGAAAAAAATATTTGTAATGCTTAAAAAATAAATTAACGCGAAATATAACAATTAGTTCAACTTTTGGCTACTTATCCCTGGCGGTAGAATAAAAACATGAATTTCAAAAATTGATTAAATGAATTTTGAATGATAATTATTTCCATTTTTATTATATTCTTTCTCTTTTTTATCGAATTTCCGTGTAATATAACTTACAGCAGAAAAAAGCAGATCTGATTGTAAAAGACACTGTAAGTTGTGAGTTGCATATTCGTTTCTATACGATTTTCATCTTGCTTTTGTCGCCACAGAATGTGTTTTTAAACCGAAAATGCACTACTGACTTAATGCCTGACATAGGTTCTTAATGGTCGCTGATAATGTTGTTTTTTTCAAGTGAAGATAATTTTTAGAGTATATTTTAATATTTAATCGTAAATTATATAGATATGAGTGTAACTCTTTTATTTCTTTTTGCAAATGTGTTTATTGTTAATTTAATTTTTCTTGCGCCATTTCGTCAATTTCACTTACAGGAAAAATTACAGTTTTAAAATTTAGAAACTGAAGAAGGAAAGATTATACCGTGAATTAAAAATCTACCGCCAAATTCCAAGATTAAATGTCAATAATGGATGATCGTAAATGTCACATTCACTTGACATTAAGCATAATATAAATATTAATTATGTCATCAAGTGATTTTTAATTCGACATTTTATTTCTACTTTTATATATGCTCTGCTAATTTGTTTTTCGTTATTTAAATGATAATTTATGCTAATCTATATGATCTGGCTAATAGTTTGGCGATTTGTATAATTTGGCGAAATTGGTCGACGATATAATCAAGTAGTACTGAAGGGAAAATTGTGCAATTCAAAGGAAATTTATGCAATTATGTGTTATTACTATAGATAATTTCAACATTTTGAAATAAAAAATTTCCCGTTAAATAAAATTTACAAGTATTTTTTAATTAACCATTTCCTCTTCAATATTTCTTCAATCAATATTTCGCTATTCTCTTTTGCGAAGACTAAAAAAATTTATTTTAAATATTTTATTAGATAAAACGTAAATAACATTTTTCTATTTAAAAAAAAAATATATATTTTTAAAATCTAATTCTACCATTATGTGTCTTACAGGGCAAAATAGCAGAATTACTTTTAAAAATGGTTTTATCTGTTAATTGTATGTTATTTGTTTATTTGGGTGTTTGAATTTACTTTTGTCATCAAACAATGCGATTTTATGCCAAGAAGGCATAAGCCGGAGCGATGTTTGCAATATCTAAATTCTGTCACTCTCTTTTAAAAGTGTGAGAGCATTTTTAGGATATTTTTTATGTTTAATTGTAAATATATAAATAGCAATTGTAAAAAAATGCGTATAATGTTTAAATTTTAGTATAAATGTCTCCCTCATCCAAACTGTAAAATAATTTAATTGCAACTTTTTAAAGTTTTGGCGCAGATGTCATGTACGCACCACATTCGCACGATTGCAACAAAATGGCGATTTTATGCCTCACATCGTAAACCGACAATGGTTGTCTATTTATTAATAAACTATTTATTAACTTTCATTTTGTTTTTTAAAATAATATAAATCATTTTGTCCTATAGCTATTAATTAAACTTTTTTATAATAGAAAATAAGTACAAAATATGAAATTGGTAATTAAAAACGAAGTTTTCGCAAAATTGGCGTCAGAAAAAAATTGCGCCAACGTGGTGCGTATATGACATCTGTGCCAAAGTTTTTTCACTATACATAAGTAGGGAAAATGCAGTATAAATACCGATTACAGTTTTTTCCAAATATGGAAATTTTGTCACAGATTTCGTCATATATTCATCGAGGTATCTCACTGGCGCCAAAATGGCATTATTTGTCTTATATGGTAACCCAGCTATAGTTGTTTAACTGATGATAAGTTGTTTATTTACTTTCATTTTCTTTTTTGAAATGCTATTTGTTGTTTTGTTCTACAGTTACTTTTTTATTTATTGTTAATTGCTGTTTAAAATGATAGAAAATAATAAAGTATATATAAATTTCTTTGGTATTCTAAAACGAGGATTTTGCCACATTGTAGTTGCAAGAAAATCGTGCTAAACCTATTGCGCATATGATGTCTGTGTAGGAATCTTTTGTGAAATTTGAAAAGTGTAAATTTTTCAGAAGTTGTACCGTGGTAACGACTGTAATAATTAATATTTCTTCAGATAAGGGAAAATTTTAAATCCTGTTGCCATAATGGTCTCATTTCGCTTCCAAATGTGCACTGTTAGTAATAAACTAAAATAGTTACTTCTAAATAGCTGGTTTTTGTACAACGTTAAGCTAATTTAATATCACAATTGTGTCTAAATCGTTTTCGGCAATGAGCAAGGTACTGCTAGAGTCCAAATTATTTAAAATGCAAATTTAAATTCACCAGTTCGTTTCATCCACGGTTGATTTTGAAATATTGACCAGCGCAGCGGGCATAGCCTGCTAATATATTATAAAGCAGAAGTTCTGAAACTTCCAAACGAGTGTCTTCAAAAACTACCCGATGGATCTTTTTGCAGATTATATCATTCGATAGGAAATATTTTTGCGGAGGTTTATGATATTACATAATTCTGTCGAGTTATTTCAAGTATTTTGATAATCGTGTGCATAGATCAATTACAGGAGCAATCAAAAGTATTCAATTACATTATGGTCAATGGGGAAAAAGTTTCAAATATATTCTATACATTTGAAATTTAAAATACATAATTATTACATAATTTTGTCGAGTTATTTCCAATTTTATGAAAATCGGATGCATAGATCAATTACAGGGACAATCAAAAGTATTCCGTTACATTACGGTCAATGGGAAAAAATGTTTCAGATGCATTTTAATCGTGTTACACTCATGCGAACTTAATAAAATTTATATGCAACTATAAAGTACATATTATAATATACATCATACATAATTTGTGGTGCAAAGAACATTTGTTATTGATTTATAAGGCCACACAAAAGTATTCCATGACATAATGGTATAGGGAGAACATTGTTTGATGAGCGTTTTAATTGTAATTCACTATTTATAATTTTATGAGATTGATATATGAAAATAATATTTTTAAAACTTCGTTATCGTACGAACGCACCTAATTTGCTACGCTTCACGTGCAATTTCCAACTTGTTTATTTATTTTCGTGTGTGTGTGTAGGGGGGAGATGTTTATTAGATGACTTATTATTTATTTGCCTTTCAAAATATTTATAAATCGGTTTAAAAAAATAATAAAAGTGGGAATTGTTTAAAGAACTAAATTTTCTGCACTTAAAGGAACAAAATGATAAATCCTAATTTCAGTCGTGGGAGGGGGGGGGGAGGAAATTTTGTGATTGATTGTTTATTGATATACTAAAGTGACTTATATGCTACAAATATGGGTATTGTGGAGTAGACTACAAAACGAAGTGATATTTTTGTAAGGTGCAATTTAGAAGATTGTGACAGATTCAAAAGGCGAAGCGAAATTTTGATATAAAGGGAGGCGAAGACCAAGGGCTGATCTTGAGAGTCCTCAAGGGGGGGGGGAGGATTTTAGAAATTTGGATACTCCAGTGTAATGCACGGGTCGGAGCTCATTTTTTTATGTGGGTCGTGTTTTTTTTTTTTTTTTACTTTTTTGCTGTGGGTCGGGTTTGGGTCCGGTTGGCTTCCATTTTTTGCTCCTGTCTGGGTTAATTCCTACTTGGGTCGAGATTGGGTCGGGTTGACTTCGACTTTTTGCTGCTGTTCAAGTTAATTTCTGATTTTTTTTTTTTTTTTTTTTTTTTTTTTTTTGTCAGATTTGGGTCTCGTTGACTACTACATTTTGTTTTTAATCTGGTTGACTTTTACTTTTTAGCAGTGCTTAGCGCATTTGGGACACTTTAGGATTTGGTTTTTAGCACTTTCCAACAAAGTTGAAAAGTGCTTATGCATTCGGTTTGTCTGTCCGTCTGGTCGGATGGCCGTCTGTCCGTCTGTCCGCGCTCTAACTCCCGTAAATATACTCGGATTGCTATGAAATTTTTATACGTTATTGATGTTTACCCTAGCACGACACCTATTAAAAATGAAGTATCTACCATAATTAGTTTATCTACAGAGAGAATCAAAAGTTTCCCATTACATTACGGCGTATGGGGAAAATCGTTAATATACTCGGATTGCCATGAAATTTTAGGACGTTATTGACGTTTACCCTAGCACGAATGCTATTGAAAATGAAGTTTCTACCATGACGAGTTTATCTACAGGGCGAATCAAAAGTTTTCCATTACATTACGGCCTATGGGGAAAAATCGTTAATATACTCGGATTGCCATGAAATTTTAGGACGTTATTGACGTTTACCCTAGCACGAACGCTATTGAAAATTAAGTTTCTACCATGATTAGTTTATCTACAGGGAGAATCAAAAGTTTTCCTTTACATTACGGCCCATGGGGAAAAATCGTTTATATACTCGAATTGCCATGAAATTTTAGGACGTTATTGACGTTTACCCTAGCACGAACCCTATTGAAAATGAAGTTTCTACCATGATTAGTTTATCTACAGGACGAATCAAAAGTTTCCCATTACATTACGGCCTATATGGAAAAATCGTTTCAAAGGAATTTTAAAGATATTATACCCTGTCAAACATATTAAAATATGCATTCTATAAAATATAAGGTGAAAATTTAGCTATTATTCATTTACATGGCCACACAAAAGAATTCCATTAGATAATGGTAAAAGGGGGAATTGTGTGTGGCATATTTTAAATATATTAAGCTGTTTCATGTATAATAAAATTGATATATGTCACTGAAGCTTAATATAAATTATACGCTCCTGTCTTGCACAATATGAAGTACGTAGCATTTACAGGGCCATACAAAAGATTTCAAATAGCATATTCTTTCCGAAGTACCGTATATGTGTCCAATGATGGCTGATGGAGGGATGAAATGCATTTTAATTATGATATGCGCGTTTATATTTCGCTAAAAATATGCACATTATATGGTGTGTATAAATGTTATAGTTGATATACAGGGCTACCCAAAAGAGCTCATTAACGTTTCTGAATATGAGCATAAATTATTTAAATGTGGTTCTTAAATAAGCTATGCATTTTGAGCTTCATTGAATTTACTGAGAAATGTTTGAAGAATATAGATAAAAGGATATACAGGGCCACGGCCACGCAAAGAATTCGGTACATGGACGCCTATGAATGATAATTTATGAGAATGTGATTTCAGTTGTTTTAAAAGTGTTTTAGTTTACGATAAATTTTAGCCTAATGCTGACGTGTAATAAAGGTACAATGTAAACTACAGGGCTGAACAAAAGTATTCAAGTATGTTTCCATCTGATAGTATGAAATGCTGAAAAATAAATTTCAAGCTACTGGGTATTTTCTTGCTAAACTAATTTTTCCCATTATATCAAGTGACATATGAAATACAGAGCTGTTCAAAAGTACTGGAATACATATTTGGGTATATTTGGCTATACACTATTATTTCCCTAAATAACAAAGTTTTGTTAAAGATTTCATTATGTGTTGGAAAGTGCTTCATAATCAATGCTTAACGCATGATTTTTCTTACTTGTTGCTTTATCGAGCAGGGTTCGGGTTGACCCGAATTTATTGGAGTGAATTCTTTGGTAAAATGTTCGTTCTTTTTTGCAATTTTTGTGCAAAATGTGCGTCTGTTTCACGATATTTTGAAGATATTCGTGTTTTCTCCGTGATCATTTTACAAAATTTGTTGTCCGGTTCGCTTCTATTTTTTGCTGCTGGTCGGGTTTATTTTTTTACTTTTTGTTGTGGGTTGCGTTTGAATCCGGTTAACTTCTACTCTTTCCTACAAACACGTGACGTTACACACAGCAAACACGTGGGTGGTTTACAATTCTCCATCGATATACAGAGTGATATCGGCTCATACAAATTGCTCTCACCTCCGGGAAAAAAACAACAACGAGAGTAAAACAAAGAAAAAAGGAAGACAATAGAAATCAGAGGAAAAAGAAAAGAGAAAGATCATTCAGGTGGCTTGGGTTAGGAAGCACGTGAATATTTAAAGAAGGTATCCTCCTGGGGGCGATTAGTTTTAAGAATTCATTGAATAAGTATAGGGGGAGAAAGGATAGCTACCCCCCCCCCTTTAAATTTAGAAAAAGGTTTTTATGCTGAGTTACCACATTTCGTTCGAATATCATAAATCATATAAATAATTGGTTTAAAATTTCCTTTATATAATTGTTGGAGATTTCTGAGAAGGAAAAAATGAAAAGTATTTATTTATTTATTTTGGAGGGGGATGAAGGGAATTTGTTAGATGACTTACTCTATATGACTAAAGATTAATAAATATGGCTAAACACAAAATAAAGAGATTTAAAGACTAAATTTTATGTACTTGGTAAGGAGAAATAGGGGGAAAACATCAATTTTTGTGGGGTTAAGAGTAAAACTATGATTGATTATTTATTACTACAGTAAAAGTTTTCGAAAAATCGATGACTTTAAAAGTTTAAAATTTGTGAGCTGAGGGGGGGGGGGGGAACAATTTATTAATTATTTATTTTGGTGTGTATGTGGGATGGAGAAGTTTTTTAAATGACTTACTTTTATTTGCCTTTTAAAACATTAACAAATGGGCTTAAAAAATAATAAAATGTGGGAAAGTTTCAATGAATAAATTCTAGGCATTTACTAATAGGATGAGAGGGAAAAATCTCATTTTTAGTAGTGGGGAGGAGTTTTTGTGATAGATTTTTTATTGTTACAACAAAGTGGCTATATTGTGTAAACATGGATACAGTGAGATAGACAGCAAAACAGCGAAGTGATACTTCTGGAAGGGATAATATTGATGGCTGTGATGAGAGCAAAAGGCGGGAACGAAATTTTGATACAAGAGGGGGGGGGGGGCAAGGGTGATATAAATTTTTCTAAATCAGAATTTCAGAGAACTCAGATTTTCACCTCCAATTAATAAATAACAAAAAACTTAAATATTTTTAAGGACTTTTTGCAAATTCTGCATAACACTAACAAAGTTTTTTAAGGAGCAAAAATTACTTTTAAAAAATTAAACACTTTTAAAAAAATTGAAGAAACATAAGAAATGTGTAGGATCACTCAAAATTATTCCGCTACATTATGGTCTATGTAGATAAATCATTTGCGGTGTTTCAAGGAGCGCCATACTAATTTAAAAGTAATGGAATTCATATACATTACTGAGGTACTCTGGAAGACAATTATAAAAAAATATGTCATGTATAGCACTTACAGTATACACACGGAGGATCTCCATAGTAATCTATTATATTCTGGTCTAAAAATAATTTCGCGATGTATTGTTGTAATAATGTTACTCTTTTACAAACAATGAAATTTATACGAACTTCTAAAATGGACTTAAGAATGCTTGCGGTATAATATTTGGAGAAAAACATTTGCCATTCAATTACAGAGTTACACAAAATAATTCGGTTGTAAAAAGCTCTTCGGAGAAAAACTGTTCCTAGCGTATTTAAATTATGTTCACTACTTTGAACATGAAATGCAATGAAATGCTGTTTCGCGTATACTCTCTGTTAAAAAGAATTTCCATAAAAACATTCCATTTATATATATAATCAAATTAAACCTGTTGAAATTAGTCATCTGTTTCCCGCCGTCCTTTTTTTTTTCTTTTTTTAAGGAAGATACCGCACACTCAGTCTAGCTTTATTAATGTTACAGTGTTTTACAATTAAGTTTTCTTTCAAAATTTATTATTCATTGCAGAACAATGTAATAATTCCCACGAACTATCTGTCGACATATAAAAAGATGCGATTCAATAGCAAGATTTCAATATGATGAATACCAGAAGTGATGGGGCGATCGCTCCCTCCCCCTTTGAGCCCAATGAAGGGTCTGGAAAATGATATTAGATGTCCATAGGATAAATGAATCGTGTTTAAGATTGAGAACGGTGCGACCTGATCGGACTCGACAAAGCTGTCACTGCCCGGGTTGAGCCGGCCAGTTTTAACTCATGAGACTAGGGCTTGCTTGGGTCTAGAGATCTGCATCGGCCTGTATCAGACTGGCAAAAAAATAAACAGGCCGTATGGGCCAGTCCGATAAAAAAGTTTAACTGGCCTGCCGGCGTGTTATAAAGATTTCGGTAAAAACGCTAAAATGAGGTCTATTTTCAATGAATATGGGTTTAACGACCATAAGTATAAATGTGCATCACGAGTAGATACTAGTTTAACAACATCAATACATAAATGTAACGTGTACAGCGTAGAAATCAGCATCGGACAGTTGCTTTGTGTCTATACGGGTATAATAATTTTTTGGCAAACTGGAGCCGGGCCAAGATCAGGTTTGCACTGTTTTTCTACATATAGTGGGGGTCAGAACTAGATTTAATTATTCGTAAGACGTATAGGGCAGACAACGTTATTTGTAACAGGGATAAAAACTATTAACGTACTGTTAACGTACTTTTTGGAAATATACTCTTTGGTGTTTCTTAAATTCATTTCTGAACAACACGAAAGTTTGACACATTTTCTGACTAATTTTTAAATATAAAGGTACAAAAGTGACAAGCCTGACTATTGAAGGGATTTGGAATCGAACAGCATATTTCGTTTTTGGTAAATAAGATTTTTGTATATACTTGTTAAGGTATAAGAGATTCTTGTCACGTGGTTTCAGATTTTTCTCCTTTTGCATGTTGTCGCTTCCGGAAATTCGATTCAAAACTCTAATTTTCACAATATTTTCATAAATATCATGAAAATTAGCTTTTTATATAGCGTGTTGTGCATTGTATTTGCTTGTATCAAAAAATGGACAACGCCATTCCATTACATTGTTTCTGAATAAAAACACCTGTTAAACTCATGTGTTTCCAAAAATAAATGAAATCAGAAATGCATAAAAAATAGCTCCTCTAAATTTGAGAAAATCTTTGATAAAATGATAAAGAAGTATTTTCATAAATGTACTTTTTATTACACAGCTTCAAAAGTTGTGATGATTTTAACTTCCTTTTTTTTTTTCTTTTATTCTAAACCATATTAATTTTTCAGTGCATCTTTATTTGAATGTTGAAAGTCTAAGCACCTAAGTAATCATTAATGTTCTTACTGTGTATTGTCAGTAAAAATTTTCTATAAAATCATCCAATAAATATGAATGCAGTAATCTTTAAAAAATCTTAATTGTATGATAAAAATCTGATTTTGTTTCGAAATAAAGATGCAGGCGGTTTTCGGCCTGGACTGTTTTCACTGATTTCTGTACGGGCCGGGCCTGGCCTGGCCTAGAAATGTAAAAGTGTAAACGAGCGGGCCAGGCTCGGGCCGAATATTTTGTTTTATACCGGGCCGGGCCAAAATAACATTCATTCGGTCCGGGCCAGGGCGAGACTGAAAACTCCAGCCCGTCCAGACCTCTACTCAAGTCTTCACTCTTTCGGAAACCATTCCGAGTTTGGATCTTACTTTTTTTCTGCAAAACTTAACCACACTATATTTTTTCTTCCACTTCGGGCCTGGCGTGGACTTCGTTCTTTTAGAGGTCTGCCCGAACCTAAATTTCCATGCGCAGGCTCAAAAAGCAATTCAGTTTTAACCCAACCCAAGCTCGCTAAAAAAAAATACATAAATAAATAAAAGAAAAAAATCTGATTCAGTACCGAATAGCCTGATACAAAACAGATCAACAAATCCAAAATGAAACAAAATCAATCTAATATTTGAAGGAAATTGGGAAAGGTATCGCATATAATTATATCAATATTTTTTTTGTTGTTGTTGTTGTTTAAGTAGAAAAATGAATATATATACAATGTACTCGTCAATATTCAAACATATAGTTTTTCATATAAAATATTGTCTGATCTATTGAAAAATCCAGTCATCAACCAGTTTATACTAGATCCGAATTTGTCAAAATCCAAAAGAAGAAATGTTCCGAATCCGAAATGTTTAAAGTCAACCCGACCCATAATATATCAATCCGAACCCAAAAATTACAAATTATGTCAAATCGAGCCCTTACTCGAACACCTGAAACTGAAATGAAAGAAAATGAGTTCATGTATTTTAATAGAATTAAAAAATGTGTTTTACATCTTCAACTCGAATGTTATAATTTATAGCGAAAAAAAATCTATTATTTGCTCTTTAGTGCAAAACCTATTCCTAAGTCAGCCTGCTCAAACTTGGTCCGTAGCAAAAAAGTATAAATCTATCCGGCCTACTACAAAAAACAAACTCAAAAAAAAAAAAAAAAAAAAAAAAAAAAAAAAAAAAAAATCCCTAACCAAACTTTCTAATTAACTCGAATTCCCACCTTGTTCTTTGCGCAGTATATCCTGATGTAACTTTGTGCCATAAAACCCCATTCAACCAACCAATCAATCAACCTGAGTGCTACTCTCAGAAGTGAAATTTTATCCTGAACAGAACCGAATTTGAAAAAATGTAAGTCAAACTGACCCAAATCCGACCCACAGCAAAAATGTCAAGCCGATTCGAACACAACTCACTGCAAAATTTAGAAATAATCTCCACCAGCAATGAAAACATCACCTCCTGCCCGAACCTCCAAATTTTGAAATCGCTCCCCCTTGAGGATTCACGTGTTTCCCCCTTGAATCAGAAAAGAGCGTTCCTCTAAGAATTGCACTTAAAATAACTTCATTTTTCAAATATTCGACAAAAAAATTTATTTGACCCCTGAGCGTATAGTATTGCCCTGCTTCCGATCCGAACCCGAAAATACCATTGGAAATCAAATCAAAACCCGACCAAAAATTTTTTTGTCAATTTAGAATCGAAATGAAAGAAAAACAATTCATGCTTTAATGGAATTATAAAATGTCAACATTTATATTTCTAATATCAATTTTATCTTTTATATAGAAAATAAATATCTAATATATACTCATAACGGAATCAACCAAAGAGAGATGGCTAAATTGTTGAAAAGTCTTCGTTAAATAGAGGTATCTTCTATTCGAGACATTCCGGATGGATATTTTAATGTACATGTTAACACTTGTGAATAGCAGTTTTAACATGTAAATTGAAATGTAAAATCTTAAATATTCATAATTAACTATTTGGAAATGTCTGTTATGGCGTTTATATAGTTTCATTTCATAGTATCTTCGATATTTTCTTTTATAATACTCCTTTAAACTATTTTCTTCCATAACGGAGAAAATATTTAGACTTTCATTTGAAATATGGGGTCGAATCGAATCCTTCTTGCGAGATTGAAAATTCACTATGAATCAGATCAGAACCCAAAATAGTGTAAATTAATTTCACCCCAAAACAACTACAGCAACAAAAAAGAATGCAAAGAAAAGCAGATAAAAAGTAGAATTCCACTCTGTCCGCAAGAAAAACGTAAAAATCCACTCGACCAGTAGCAAAAAAGTAAAAAGTCAACTTGACCGAAACCAAACCAGCGTCAATAAAATAGTACTCAACTCAACCCCCCCCCCCCAGGGCCGTAGCTAAGGGGGCGCTATGGGCGGCTTAGCCCCCCCCCCCTCCTAAAATATTTTGAGCCCCTCTGGAAAAGATTCCAAGGTCACTCAATGAATTTCTGTTCCGAAAATTCAAATGAAATTCTGTTCAAAAATCTAACTTGAAAACCTTTCACAATTTTACAGGATTACTAAATTGTATCTAAAATAAGTGTGTTCAACACCTCCCTCATCCTATTGGCACATAAGAAGCTAGCATGATGTTTAATTTTGATCAGCTATACACTCAAAATTTTCATCATCCTATAATTTTCTTAGTATAAAATGAAGTTATTAGAACACTTTTTAATAAGAAACATAGTACCTACAATATGAATATGCATTACTTTATCTTTCTGTGGCAATGCGAGAGAAAAAAATTATGAGTCCCCCTTACATTCTCTTGAACCCCCCTTACATTCTCTTGAGCCCCCCCCCCCTACATTCACTTGAGCCCCCCCCCCTATTGTTCACTTCTAGCTACGGCCCTCCCCCTCCCCACACACACACAAAATAGAAATCAACCAGACCCAATACCAACCAGCAACAATAAAAAAAGAGAACCGGACTCCAACCCAACCCGCAGCGGCAAACTAGAATTGAACCTTACCCAAACACGACTCGCAAAAAAAAAGTATTTAACCAGTACGACGGCAAAAAATGAAAGTAAACCGGACCGAAACTTGACCTGCAACGAAAAAAATTAGCCCCGATCCTACTCATGATGAAAAAAAATTGTCCCAACACGAGCTGCAGGTGCGATTGGAATCTCCAAATTTCTGAAAAGTCCCCCCCCCCTCTTTTTTGAGGAGTCTCCAGATCTGCCCTTGTACAAGGACAAACAAAAACTGCTAAAAACTGCAAAATCGTCTAAAAGTTTTTCAATATTATATTGAATTGTCACCCATTAAATAAATACGAACTTGTAAAGTTTGTAAATATCTCGACAAATCTTGTTCACGATACTTTGTACTATGATGTTTTGGAACATGCAAAAGCCTTCTGCTCGATAGAAGCTGCATTAGTTGAACGTCGACAAAAAACTCCAAAGAAGAAACAATTCTGAAAACTATTAGAGAGTAAAATTTGCTGAATAGCAGACTTTAAAAAAATTGCAAAATTTCCCTTACAGTTTCATTATTTTTACTTTTATACTATAACTAGCGGCCCGCCCTCGCTTTTCTTCGGGTAGAGCAAGTCGCCCAGTCCCCCGCCACCACTGACACCGCAAATTGTTTCTACCACTTCATCTCATTAAATTCAACTACTAAAAACATTACCCTCATTTTAGGTAGTCCGATAAAAAATAGCTTACATGTTAATCTAAGGTGTCAGATACCTCCATACAAAATTTCGTAAAAATCGATCCATCCGTTCTTGAGTTATAAATGGTGTAACTAACACGATTTTGCTTTATGTATATAGATTATAGCAGCCCGCCCCGACTTTTCACGGATATTTAAGAAAAATTTCAAGTTATAAATTTTTACACACACACTCATAACCTAATAATTAAAATGCCGTCTCTGACATTGACTCCCCTCCCGTGTCCAGTGACGCCTATATCACACATTATGATGCAGCCTAGTCGAGCGGGGTAAACGGCAACCATTAAATCAGTTTTGATTTTGAAGTAATTTATTTTGATAAGAATCAAAACCAAAGTAACAATAAAGAGCTTTTACAGAAACGGCATTTTAATTATTTTTTTAAATAAAAAACACTTATTGTGACATAACTATAACAGTTAGACATATGCTGTTGCGACATTTTTTGTAGATAATTACATGTTAACAAAGTCGTAGTACATTATTTTGTTCTATAATCAATAGTATTCGCAACGCACGCGATGTAAAGATTTTTTAAGTTCATTTTTCTACACCTTGGGTTACAATATTGGCATTTTAATAAGGATTTGAAATAATTTTTTTGAAAATATAATATAGCCTATGTTCACCGGAAATAGTGTAGCTTTCATACGGTGAAAGAATTTTTTAAATCCGTCAAGTAGTTTTGGAGCCTATTCAATTCAATTCAAAGAAACAAACAAACAAATCTTCCCTCTTTATAATTTTATATTAAATTAAATAAGTAACATTTATCCCTAGGCTTATTGAAACAGTCCGCATTTGAAATTGTAGAAAACGTTACAATTTTAAGTATTTGACTGCTCCTCCTAAAAAAAAAATCCTCCCTCCCCATATTTGATGCTTACTACCCTTTAAAATATTTACTATCTGTTATAACTTTTTTGACAACTCCAAAACAATCGTTTCGTGATTTATTTTTAACTTTAATTAATTTGCGTTTCAGCATTTCTTTTCCTTTTTTTTAGTAATTGCTAAATAGTTTTAAAAATTAAAAAACACGGTTTTATATCACGTCGGGGTAAAAAGTTTAAAATGTTTTTTTTTTTTTTTTGGGGGGGGGGAGGGGGTTGCATAGTTACGATTTTCATATGTGTTTCAGTGATTGTCATATGTCTAGTGGGTCAGGTAACCTTTAGTTTCTCAAATTGCTTTTGATTCCTTTATCCGGCGTTTTATTTTTATCCTTTTAAGCGGCGACTATAGCCTATGTTCACCGGAAATAGTGTAGCTTTCTAACGGCGAAAGGTTGGTTGGTTGGTTGATTTTTGACGTCCGATTATCTACGCTAGGGATATAGGACCAGGGGGGATTTGCTCTTCGTGGGGGGTCTTTCTAAGGGAACCTAACCCGTGTTTACGCAAGGTTCGAAGAAAACCACGAAAACTCCGAACGGTTAGGCCGACAGCCGCGATTGGGTTCGAACCCAGCACCTGCCGTCTACCAGTTGAGAGGTCCGAACTTCTCGGCCACTGGTGGGGCCTCTAACGGCGAAATAATTTGTCAAATAAGTCAAGTAGTTTCGGAGCCTATTCAATGCAAACAAACAAACAATCAAATCTTTCCTCTTTATAATATTATTAGTATAGATAAATAATGATAAATACTTGCAATTCGTTGTCTTTGCAAATAAACCTTTATGTTATATTAAAATAAAATGTATTACGCAGGATAAATTCCCATTTTTAACGACTATTAAAAGTGTATCGTTTCCCTCAAATGTAATAAATATTAAAAAATATTTCTTTAAAGTTTGAAACAAGTTGATCAACAATTTTAAAATTACCAATCTTTAAAACTTTCTAACTTTAATTTCTGCTTATTTTTGATAAAACTGTTTTTCGAACTGATAATGCTTATTTTTTTTACTGTTTTACTTAATAATACTGGACTGAAATTGGGCTGCCTAGTATCGTATAGTACCAAAAACAAACACAGGGAAGAGAAAACTGCGCCCGGGGCAAAGTTTCAATTTGGCGCCCCCTTTCCCAACTTTTTCTCGTAACAGCCCAAGAACGATGTTGATAGTATAAATGTGGCGCCACCCCTCCCCTTTCGGACGGCGCGGTGTTGAATAAGCCTCCTCAAAATGTAGTTCTTGCAGCGCCGTGCGAAAAAGAGGGGGACGAAGGGGGTGGTTGCCCCGGGATCGAGATTTAGGGGGCGCCAAATTTTTACTACTAACGTAATTTTTAGTCTGTCACAAGAAAAAGTTCAGGGAATGGGGCGCCAAACTGAACTTTACTCCGGGCGCAGTTTTCTCTTTGCACACCCCTGCCCCCCCCCTGTTTCATGTATTTTGCAAGCTGCATAAGGAAATTTATAAATTCCAAATATAGCTCCTTGTCCTTTTAATTCTACCTATGTATTTCACAAAAGTTCCAATTATATTTTAAAATTATCAGAATTTCCTTTTTGCTAAAAAGGAGCTTACTGTAATTTGTATCAAATCTACCTTGTTTTGTATGGACTTGAAAAAAAAATATATATACAAAGAAATGTATAATTTTTTTATTTGGAAGTTAGTTATAACTTAAAAATAGCGTTAGTTTTATAAAAACAAAAAAATAGATGTCGTTGATTTTTTTCAAGACTATTTTAGTTAAAATTTATCTATAATTGTAGAAAAAATAAATCCAAACCTTGAAATAAGGGAGGTTATATTAACACGTTATTATAAACCAATAACAGAAAGGAAAATACAAGGAAAGGAAAAAAGTTACTCTCATTTGCTAAAATGGATTGGTGTTAACCAATTGTAATTTTCAAAAGGGCAGGAGAGGCGGAGACTGGCTGAGGCGGAGCGCATATAATTAAAACGCTTTTTTTGTACCATTTTCTGATCAAAATCTTTTCGAATTTTGCTCAGCCTAATTGCAGTAGAAATATGGAAAGCATATCATTGGAAAGCTTAAACACTAATATTCCGTGAAGCGTTTTTAATTTTTTCTGAATTTTGCTGAAATAGAATTTATAAGAGTAAAAAGGGCACAACTCCTCGAATTTCACTGAATCCAAAATTTAAAGGGTCCTCAGAATTAAACTACAACGAAAATAAGAAAAGTACAAACTAGCCCGGTAATAGAATGTCCTCAAGTATCCTGAGAAAAAAAAATCATTTAAAAATATTGAAAATTAAGCGAAATATTCGAAAAGATTGCGCCCATAGACTTACCATTAGCGGTCGGCTTTTACCGCGTGACTAGTGTGTGCTCTTAAGCATAGGAAACCGCAAAAACACGGATTTTTCAATTTTTCTTTTTGCAATAACTAACTAAATACTTATCCAATGTTGATGATTTTTTTTTTAATGTTCGTCTGACTAAGAAGCACAACATAGTACAAAAATTATTTTTTTATGGCATACTGTAGGTGTACTGTAGAGTATTCTGAAAATCGGACAAAAATTTTGTGTCACAGCACTTTTCTCGGAAACTACTAAAGATAAAAACTTAATTTTTTTTTAAACAAAAGACAAACTTTTTATCCCGGGGTAGTCATCGAGAAAACGTTATTTCGCTGGGCGGTTTTCCTGAAATTGCGTATTTTCCAAACTTGGTCATAAATGGGTATATCTAACGTTTTATTGCAGATAGAATGTTGCGGTAAAGTTTATTTTAAAGATTTTGCGATGCTAATTAATCCTGCAAAAATTCATAGCTTTACGTTAAACAGTTTTTTTACAAGATGAAATAAAAGAATAGCAGTCATCAATCTAAGGTACTTCTGATCATCGGAGAGAAAAACCAGTTACACCATTCGATTAAGCATAAAAAAATACAGAATTCTTTTTTTTTCTCTTATTTTTAACTTCATTTTTTAACGAATTATGAATTTTTTTGAAATTTTTGACATGCTGATTTTTGTCATTTTTTAATGAATCATTTACTGAATAATTATGCACGGTGTCTAGCCCTGGTGGCTGTCAAATTTGATTTTTAATTTTAAATTAGGCAATTATTTGCACCATGCCAAATTTATATTTTATCCATTTTTTTCATTTCTTTATATTTTGTTTTTAGCACAATGGCATCAATGGCAAAAATGCCTGGCATACCTGTCAAATATTGGGGCCCTGTACTTTAACGAAGTGTATTTACTATAAGTATATACCGTATTTATTCTAATAGAATGCGCCCTCTAATAGAGCGCGTCTTCTAATAAAGTGCGCACCTTGGTGCTGATTGAAAAAATAAATATACGGAAACGATATAGTAGGGTCATTCCATGTCAATTCAACCAATTTTTCCCCCATTTGTAACCCGACCCCCAGGGATTTGGATGAAACTTTGTGTGCGTATTAATTCTATCATGAAATGATTCCATCAGAAATTTTTCCTTCCCAGACCTCATAGTTTGAGAGATATGGGGGGTCCAATTCTTAGGTTTTTCTCAAATCGCACATATATGAGTGTGTATTCTGAGATTGCAGTTCCATCTTCAAAAAATTGTTTCTCTGGATCTAAAACATGAATCATCCTAAAAATATCACTATAAAAAGATAAAAAGATGCAGATTTTAATAAAAAATATTTAAAAGATTTACTTTTAATATTTAGGATAAAAAAAGTCAGCCAAAGTTGAGAATTATGGTTATTTTTCCAAATTTTTGTGACTTCACGAAAAAGGCTGTACACAAAAAGGCAAATTAAATTTCCAATTTCTTTTTGTTTTAAATAAAAGTTTACACTTTGGGCTTTCTATCTATGAAATAAAAATGATGTGTTTCGCATGGCTTATGCAAAAATTTTGGGTACTTTCCAATTACCCGGATGAGTGCTTTATTTTTATATATTACATATGCACACAAAAAAGCAAATGAAATTTCACATTTCTTTTTGTTTTAAATAAAAGTTTACACTTTAGGCTTTCTATCTATGAAATAAAAATTATGTCTTTCGCATGGCTTATGCAAAAATTTTGGGTACTTTCCAATTAGCCGGATAAGTGCTTTATTTTTACATTTTACATATGCACACAAAAAAGCAAATGAAATTTCCAATTTCTTTTTGTTTAAAATAAAAGTTTGCACTTTGGGCTTTCTATCTGTGCAATAAAAATTATGTCTTTCACATGGCTTATACAAAAATTTTGGGTACTTTCCAATTAGCCGGATGCGTGTTTATTTTTACATATGCACATATGTATACATCTATATAAATACAGATGTATTATACATGTACATATGTATGTATATAGACAGTATATTGATATATATAACACTGGTGGCCGTTTAACCGAAAAGCACCAAATTTTGCCTCGTTTTGAAAATCTGCACCAATTAAGGGGAGAAAAATCTGACTAAGTTTAGCTGTGGTACTTAAATAATTACTGGAGTTTCTATGAGTTATTGAATTTAATGTTATTTGATGCAAAAACAAATTGGAAATTTCATTTTCCTTTTCATGTAGAGACTTTTTCATAAAGTCACAAAATTTCGGAAAAATAATCGTGACTTTCAACTTTGGTTTTCTTTTTCGTCCGTATATAAATCTCTATTAATTGCCCTAATTGCTTTTTTCACTTGCTTTTTATGCCGCTTAAATGGATCTCCACATTTATATAATTCATATTTCATTAAGAGCGAAATTCTGTGATGCTCACATATATTAATCAAACGGTTTTCACTTAATTTTTGTTTTATAAATGCAATAGTCCTAACTAATAAAAGTTCTTTTTCTGAATCACAGAGATTATCAATGTAGTCTATTTCTCTGTTATTTGTATAGCTAGTTTTGTGACATTCTAAACCAGTTAATATTACAATACTGCAAGCCTGAAGACTAGTAGAAGGTTTAATATCAGGCTTCATATTAAAACAATAAAGCAAAAAAAATATTTATACATATCATAAACTATAAAATATGTAACAATCAGAATGTATTTTTTGTAGCACAGTAAAAGTTAAATCATTCTTCTATGATAAGAAACAACAGAATGACAATAATTTGATTAACTTGATTTCAAAACATCTGCTTTCATACTAACCAACATTACCCTGCCTTTATCAGAAGGTGTTTATACAAGGCAGGTGCAATTAAATCTGTCAGACTATAGAAGCAAATTTAAGTTCTGTTAAACATTTGTGTATTTAAACTTGCCAATATAAATATTTAAACTGATTAAAATTAACGAAGGAAAGGAAATACAAGGTTATGAACATTTTTTAAACACAAATAATTAATATATAAGCATTCGAAAGAAAGAATGGAAATGTGAAGAGAAAAAAATTTCTATTTTATACTGTACAAAAAAATCTGTTTTGAGTTTAATTGTTGAAAATAAAAGTAAGAGATTCTTTAGATTGTCAAAAAATGCCCATTATTAAATAACTAAATGAAATATATGGACCATTCACTAAATTTAATGGGGAAACATATTACAGTCAGATTTTTTTTAATCAGAAAAAACAAAGCCTAAACTTTACTTTGAGAATTAAAAAAAAAACATGCCTCAAATAACATTAAATTCAATAACTCATAGAAATTCCAGTAATTATTTAAGTACCACAGCTAAACTTAGTCAGATTTTTTTCCTCTTAATTGGTGCAGATTCTCAAAACAAGGCAAAATTTGGTACTTTTCGGTTAGACGGGCACCAGTTTTATACATATATATAACAATATACTATATATATACATATATATGTACATGTATAATACATCTGCATTTATATAGATCTATACATGTGTACATATGTAAAAATAAAACACGCATCCGGCTAATTGGAAAGTACCCAAAATTTTTGTATAAGCCATGCGAAAGACATCATTTTTATTTCATAGATAGAAAGCCCAAAGTGTAAACTTTTATTTAAAACAAAAAGAAATGGGAAATTTCATTTGCTTTTTTGTGTGCATATGTAATATATAAAAATAAAGCACTCATCCGAGTAATTGGAAAGTACCCAAAATTTTTGCATAAGCCATGCGAAACACAACATTTTTATTTCATAGACAGAAAGCCCAAAGTTTAAACTTATATTTAAAACAAAAAGAAATTGGAAATGTAATTTGCCTTTTTGTGTACAACCTTTTTTGTCAAGCCACAAAAATTTGGAAAAATAACTATAACTCTCAACTTTGGCTAATTTTTTTTATCCTAAATATTACAAGTAAATTTTTTAAATATTTTTTTATTAAAATCTGCATCTATTTATATTTTTACAGTGAAATTTTTAAGATGATTCATATTTTAGATCCAGAGAAAAATTTTTTTGAAGATGGAACTGCGATCTCAAAATACAGACTCAGAAATGTGCGATTTGAGAAAACCCCAAGAATTGGACCCCCCATATCTCACAAACTATGAGGTCTAGGAAGGAAAAATTTCTGATGGAATCATTTCATGATAGAATTAGTGTGTACACAAAGTTTCATCAAAATCCCTGGGGGTCGGGTTACAAGGTCTGGTTGAATTGACATGGAATGACCCAGTAGATAAGTAGAAAACGATTACTTAAATGCATTATCGAGGATTCTCATCGATCAAAATAGAGATATTCTATCAAAGCGATGGAGTGGCGATGCAGCAAAAGTTTCAAATTTTGAACAATGTACCACTCCTGTAAACTATAGCGCCAAGGATATGCACACTGTTAAAAATCTGCTGCATTTTGCTGCAACGCACTCCCCTGCTTGTATAGAAAACGGTTACTTGGCCGTGAAATGGCGCTTTCTCATTGGTTGGAATAGAGATATATACAAGTGGTGGAGGACGTTGCAGCAAAATGCAGCAGATTTTTAACAGTGCACTGTTAAAAATTTGACCCATTTGTTGCAGAGTCACTCCACAGCTTTTATAGAATATCTCTTTATGGCCAATGAGAATGCTCCATAACACAGTAAAGCAATCGTTTCCTATAAAAGCGGTGGAGTGACGCTGCACCAAATCGGTCAATTTTTTTAACTGTGTATAGTGTAAAAATTGACTACACTGTTAAAAATTTTATCCATTTTCTGCATCGTCACTCCACCGCTTTTATAGAAAACGGTTGTTTTACAGTGTTATGGAGCATTCTCATTGGTCATAAAAGAGGTTTCTATAAAAACTGTGAAGTGACGCTGCAGCAAATGGGTCCAATTTTTAACGGTGTACTTCAGTAATACTTAAAAAATGCGCTAAAATATTGTATTCCTTAAATATGCAACGATGCTGATGAAATCTAAAGATAACAGTGACATCTGCGTTTTTTTCTAAAACTACGCAACTTTTGCTAATCTAAACAATGTATTACACTGTTAAAAATCTGCTGCATTTTGCTGCAACGCACTCCACCGCTTGTATATAATATCTCTATTCCAACCAATGAGAAAGCTCCATTTCACGGCCAAGTAACCGTTTTCTATACAAGCAGGGGAGTGTGTTGCAGCAAAATGCAGCAGATTTTTTACAGTGTAGGAAATCCCGCAGATGTTGCGGCGATCGATTTCAGTACCATCGTTGATTTCAGTACCATCGTTGCACGTTTAACCTTTTGAGTTCTGATGGTAGAATTTTCTACTACATAATTTAATTCCGAATTGTTTTTGTATCAAACTTTACTCTTAGTAAGACAGCTATATAGAAATGTAAAGCTGCTCACCGGGCCAATATCTTGGTCAATACAACAACAACAACAACTTTACTCTTGCATAAAAAAGTTCCTGTTTTTGGCAAAAATAATGGATATTTGAATGAAAAATCTATTCTTTGAAAGGATTTATTATTTTATTCACTTTAGTAAAAAACTGATTATTATTATTATTATTTTTTTTTTTTGAAAACCACCGTAGAATTTTGGTATAGAAAAACCTGTTTAAAAAGTTTTTTAAATTTGTAACACCAGAGTATTAGAGTATGTAGCATTTTTTTAATTTCAATACAAATAAGATTTTGTTTTCTATATATAAAATACAAAACAAGTTGTGCAGTATCCCTATGGAATATGGAAAAATAGAAAGACTAGTGAAAAATGCTCCAAGAAGCAGTGCAAAAGCAGAATATGATTTTAATTGAGCATTAAAAAGTAATGGACAAGTTTATTTTTTGGAAAAAGTACACAAACATTTAAAAGTAATGAACAAGTTTATTTTATTGAAAAAATGCCCAAGCATTTAAAAGTGATGGACAAGACTTGAAACTGAGTCAAGAACTAGTAAATAATTTCCTCAAGACTTGAAAATGGCTGATCATGCTCTTATGTGACAAGCATATTCAACGTCCTTTTTTTTATCCCTGTCTATCTTAGTATTGACACGTTATCAGAATATAACATTGTGCTCTATAAAAGCTGAACTTTCAGAGCAAGTTTTTGATGAAGTAGCTAAATTTACCACATGCTGCTCCTTAACAATTTACTTGTGAAGTAGTAACTCTTATGGCAATTTTATTATGTCCAAGTACATAAAAAAATGGAAAAGCAGTTGCTGTTTGGTTGTACATGTTACGTGCTTATCAGGTATTCTAACTTTATTAAAATCAAAATTTGCTTGAAATATACAGTGCTTTTGATAAACTTATCGATTACTTATGAAAATATAAAAATTTTAGCACTATTTTATCTTTTGCTAAAAAAATCCGCTTAAAAATTTTTAGAAAAAAGATTGGATAGAAAAACTATTTTTTAGTGATAAGATTGCGAGGAAAAAATGGTTGTGATAAGAGTAAATACAGTGCAAAGCAGTAATATCAAGGCTTTATTAAAGAGGGGAGAGGATGTGTTTAATATAGATACTGTATCTAATACTTGTTGTGAAAACTGAGTTTTTCTAAAGCACAGTGTTAGATTCTGCCAACATGCCTATACTAAGATAGACAGGGATAAAAAAAGGACGTTGAATATGCTTGTCACATAAGAGCATGATCAGCCATTTTCAAGTCTTGAGGAAATTATTTACTAGTTCTTGACTCAGTTTCAAGTCTTGTCCATCACTTTTAAATGCTTGGGCATTTTTTCAATAAAATAAACTTGTTCATTACTTTTAAATGTTTGTGTACTTTTTCCAAAAAATAAACTTGTCCATTACTTTTTAATGCTCAATTAAAATCATATTCTGCTTTTGCACTGCTCCTTGGAGCATTTTTCACTAGTTACTCTTATCGTCATCTCGTATGAATGATCAGTGGATAATTGCTTTCGATCTTTTGTCTCTCTCAGCATATATTTATTCAATTAAACGAGATTGCTTTTTGAAGTGAATTAAATTGAAATAATTCAAGAAGAATTCCAATTTTAATTTCGAAATATCTATAATTCATTGACAAAATCTTAAGTTATTCAAACTGCATTATTGCATGTATGCATTTGTGAAAATATATCTTCAGGGAATTACATGCAATGAAATTTGTAGTTAATCGACAGTCATAAGAATAAATTTTAAATGGTGTTTAAAATATCAATGAGAATATAAAATATTTGAGTACTCATTCTCCTCTAAACCTTTGAAAAAAAAAGGGGGTCCCGAGATTTTTGTTTTATTTTCTCTAGGAAATGATCCATTCCACATCTCCCTGTTTACAGAATATAAGTAAGACAAATAGACAAGTTACAAGTAGGACAAATTATGCGTTAGGCATAGATTATAAAACATTTTCCAACACTTCATGAAATCTTTAACAAAACTTCGTTATTTAGGGAAATAATGTGTTACGATATAATGTGTCATAGTTAAGTTTGTATTCCGATACTTTTCAACAGTCCTGTACTTGATCCGTGGAATGATATATATATATACTACATAATGAGTATATTTAGTTTAGCAAGAAAACGCCTAACAGGTTAAAATTCCTCTTTGTGCAATTTATACTGATAAATGGAAAATACTTGAATAATTTTGATAAGCCCTGTAGTTTACCTAGTATCGCCAGTATTTTGCTAAAAATTTTAATTGAAGCTAAAACATTCTTAAAACTACTGAAATCACATTTCCAGAAATTATCATCCATAGGCGAGTCATGTATTTAATGCTTTGCGTGACCCTATAAATTATTTTACCTATATTTTACAAACATTTCTTAGTAAACTGAATGCATTTCAGCGTAAAAATGCATGATCTATTTAAAAACTACTTTTAAGTAATTTACGTTCATATTCAGTAACCTTTCCGTTCTTTTTTTTGTGTAGTCCTATATATCAACTATAGCATTTATACACACCATTTAATATGCATAAATTTTGTGAAACGTTATATTATATTAAAAATATATATTATAATATATAAAAATATATTATATTAAAAACGCATATTATAATTAAAAATGCATTTCATTCATACATCAGCCATCATCGATAATAAACAGTACTTCGGATAGAATATACTATTGGAAATCTTTTATATTGACCTGTAAATGCAATGCATTTCGTATTATGCGTGAAATAACTTATATTAAGCCTCAGCGACGTATATAAAATTTATTATACATGAAATAGTTTTATATAATAAAAATATGTTGTAAACAATCTCTCCACCCCCCTTTACCATTACGTAATGGAATTCTTTTGTATGGCCGTGTAAATAAATAACTATTCTATAGCCGTATATTTTAGTGCACTTCGTAAATTCATATAAATTTTAATGTATTTGACAGCGTGTAAGATCTTTAAAATTCATTTGTAAAGATTTTTTCTCATAAGCCATAATGTAACGGGAAACTTTTGACAATCCATGAAAATAAACTAATCATTCTAGAAACTGTATTTGAAAAAAAGTTTGTACTAGGGTAAACGTCAACAATTTGAAAAAAAATTCAGGGCCATCCGACCATATTTACAAGAGTTAGAGTACAGACACACGGCTAGACGATCAGACAAACCAAAATCATAAACAACTTTGTTTCAACTTTGTTGAAAAATGTTAACAAAATCTTTATTTTAACGAAAACTCTAAACTCTTTGTATCCGAAGCTAAAATTCAACTATAAATACACATTCTTTAGTTTTTTTTAATAGCATCACAGACGACAGCAAAAAGAAAAATCGGATATTGATACCTTAGGAGTCCAGTAATTTAAGTTCACAAATCGGGATCTAAAATTACTAATCCGCTTAAAATATCAATTTAATTATCACTTACCTAAATTCACACAATCACTAATTTAAGACCTTTAAACAAATAAATCATATACAAATCCTTAAAACATTTTAATGCAAGAATTAAACAATTATGAAAAAGTCTCAATTTATTGGTCATACAGCCTTGAAATAATTTTGAAAACTAAGAAGAAAAGAGCATCTACTTTATGAAGAAATCAGAATAGGTGTTCGCCGTTTAATAGATTGCTTTTAAAGGTGGGGGGGGGGGGTACATTCAGCTATTGATCAAAATGTAAAAAAATCAAACATATTTTTGTTTAGGACGAAAAGAATAGAGATTTACATATGTGCACCCAGGAAACAAACAAGTTTAATATATATATATAGATAGATATATAGATAGATAGATTTCTCACTAACGACATCGAAAGTATTTTTCTTTTTTGGAAAAAACATCAAGGTATCTATTCAAATAAAGTTTCGATATTCATTAATGCTGATACTTTCGTATTAACCACTGTCTTGAACCATAAATTTCGCTACTTACCGAAACTTTCAGACTTTCTTATGATCATTTGAGTCGTTTAAGTCATAATTCAATTACTTATCTGTTAAATTTCTGCTTTATTTACTTATTGACGAAGTTTTCATTTTGTTTTGAAACATCAACCAGAAATAAATGCTTATATTTATGTTATTTTAAGTGCACGTGCTGGGTTAAATCTATTTTGGCCATGGTTCACGTTTTAAGGATAGATTTTTTAAATAAATCATGCTCGAAAATTGGTTTACAAATGATTTTTTTAAGTAAACTGGGATAGTTTTCAAACAAGTTACAAAAAAGAACATTTTTTACCTACTCTACGATTTTAAAACTGAAATTGTGCGGTGTTTAGAAGTTTAAGAAATTGCAGCAAAATCTAAATTTATGTAAAAGGTTTTGTCAATATCACGTCAGCATTACTGACAGATATGCTTTTTTTTGTAATATATCATTATTTGTTATCTGGCATGCAAAATTATTTTCGATTTTATCGAGGGTTTTTTTTCTTAATTCTTCATTTAAAATATGGCTAAAATATGGCTAAATTTCAATTAGAGACGAATATTTTTCACGGACCACTTTTTCAAAACAAAAAACTTTTACATAGGTTTTTAGAAAACTTAGAAAAGAAATACACTACTAAGTATATTTGTGGTAAATTGTGGTGCGAATGGAATGTTAAAATATTTTTATTGTAATTGGAACTTTCCTATAACCCCACGTATGTATAAAATTAAACAAAACTGTCCTTTCACATAGGCTCCATATAAATGCTTTTATTCCAATAAGTGCATAAATAAACTGTGATACTATGATGATGTCATGATGTCGTCTTTTAATAAACTAGCCGCCCTTGGGCATCAGTTTGGTCTCCCTTAATAAACGTGTATGCATGCTAAGCTTTGTATCATGTTACTTTTATTCATAATTTGATTCACTTTCTCAATTCCTAGCCAAATGAGACGATTCTGAGAGAGAAATCAAGAACTCGGTATTTTTATACTAGCCCGGCGCAGGTTTATAAGTTGTCAAGCACTGTTCCCGTGGCATTTTTTTTGTATTTCAATAATTTAATTTAAAATATAATATTTTCGCTCATGTCATTTATAATGCATACCTTTAATTTTAAACTGAAACGTTTAATGTTCACGACTTTCATTTTTTAAGTAAAAAAATAAAATAAATTAAATTTTGAATCTTCATAAAAGCAGCGAAAAACAGAAACGTAAGTAAACACGATTTAATGTGCCATAAAATCTTGCTAAAGTATTTTTACATAATAATCAATGAGAAGCATTCATTCGGGCTTACTATTAAACAATTAAAAAAATAAACGCAATTTCTGTGCCACGTATTATAGCATAATATATATATAGATTGAAAATCGTTTCATATTAATGCATCGTTTTTGTAAAATTTGATAAATTACCAATAAAATACATCAATTTTGGTTTCGAAAAATCAATTTTATAGATTAAATAACAAATCGTAAGAATGTCTTTACTTTATCACTTACAGCTACAAAAAAAGGATTGTAAAGGAATTACATTAAATTATTAATCAATTAATTGTCTTGAGAGCAATTGCAAAATAATGAGCTAATTATTTCAATAAACATGATAATCTCGAGTGCCATTTCACTGCAAATAATTGAAGAAAAACTCCTTAGGGATTTTTCCGTTATCGTCTTTATTATCCGCTATCGTGTGTGGATAATTGTTTTCAATTTTATAGTTTCTTTCTCTCATATTTAGTTTATAAAATGCATTAAACTAAGCATAATTGTTCTATACAATGGATTGAATATAAATCAATTCTAAATGCATGCGTGATTATAACAGAATGCTTTCTTTACTAAAATAAAAATCTTATTTTTGCCATTTTCTTAAATAAATTGAATAGCAGTTCTATGGAGAGAACTGAAAACACGCCAGAGAAATGTGTTAAAAACTTATCCTTCAGACAAATATTCATGCACATTACGCCTTGAGAGATATTTCCATACATAAATATTTATAACAGAGGAGCTCCATGAAACAAAATTCGTAATTAATCAATATTTTTAAGATTAAATGTATTATTTACAAAATATGTGTATGAAATATGAATTATACTTATTTTCCTTGAGGAATTTGAAATTAAAAGCGCAAAGATTTTCGCTTGTATTCGTCATCTTTTCAGGTTAGATTTTTTTGTCGATTTTATCGTTTTTTGATGTTTAACTTAAAATATGCATTAAACTAAATATATTTTCTATTTTATTGATTAAGCAGAAGCTTTTTTATTGAGTAAATTCTTTTTAATATTGTTTTGATAAATAAAATGAATGGTAGTTTAAATAAACGTGTTCATTTGAAAATAACAGAAAATACCATATTTAAAAGCATATTGTAAAACAATATCGGAAATTTTTGTTGATTTTTACTTAGTTCCATCTGCAATAGAAGAAAGTATTGCAATCGAAATTTTTTCGACTGCCGACATGTTTTTACACATGACAAACATGAAGACATGTTTTTGCAAAATGTGTCTGTGTGTCCATATGTCGCCATTCTGTCATCAAAAAGAATATGAAGATATGCATAGAAATGAACCAATTTTTTTGTGAATGTTTTTGGCTGTTGCAAGCAGGTTCTCCTTCAATTTTGAAATATTCCGCCGGAAAGGACAATCACTTCATCGAGTTCATGGTTGAAATTCCAGAACTAGCTAAAACGTGATTCGTATATTAATACGCAATCGGTCTGCCAAGTATATCTTGGTGGAAGACACCTAAATATTCGATTTTAGCGGTTGTCTCGTAGGTTTACCATAATGTTTTCCTGTTTCCAGTCTGCCATGATTTCATAGCTTTAGGTTCAGAAAAACACAATGGTAAACCAACGAGTCAACCACTAAAATAGGGCATTTCGGTATCTTCCACCAAGATATGACTTCGAAAACCAATTTGATTTTAATATAGAAATCGAGTTTTAACTAATTCTTAAATTTCAGCCATGAACTCGATGAAATGACTATCTGTGTTGCCACATCCCGGTCTCATATTATTTGTTTCTATCAAATAAAATCAAGAATTAGTGCAGCGTCTAATAACGTTGGATTTAAAGGTGATTGATTCTCTTTAAGAATATTTTGTACATAGCCATGTATGCTGACCAGCAGAATATTTTTCTTCGACTATTCTGTTCCCATACCTCCTTTCTCAAGAATGTCTTAATAAAGTTGGGTCTCATATCAATATGTTTCTGAAGTCATATATGTCATCAATATGTGTATTTAAAGTTAATTTTAGCTAAAAATGCTTCTACTTAACAGATATATAAGAGAAAATATGTTTAGTTTAATGCATATTATAAATTAAACATCAAAGCGACAGACGATAAAATTGACAAAAAATCTATCCAGAAAAGATGACGAATACAAGCGAAAATCTTTGCTTTTTTAATTTCAAATGCCTCAAGGAAAATATGTATTATTCATATTTAATACATATATTTTGTAAATTATTTAACATTTAATCTTAAGGATATTGATTAATTACGAATTTTGCTTCATAGAGCTCTTCTGAGATAAATATTTATGTATGGAAATATCTCTCAAGGCGTAATGTGCATGCATATTTGTCTGTAGGATAAGTTTTTGCCACATTTCTCTGACGTGTTTTCAGTTATCTCTATAGAACTGCTATTTAATTTATTTAAGAAAATGACAAAAATAGATTTTTATTTTAGTAAAGAAAGCATTCTATTATAATCACGCATGCATTTTGAGTTGATTTATATTCAATCCATCGTAAAGAACAATCATGCTTAATTTAATGCATTTTATAAACAAAGCATGAAAGAGAAAAATGATAAAATCGAAAATAATTATCCATACACGATAGCATATAATAAAGACGATAACGGAAAAATCCCTTAGGATTTTTCCTTCAACTGTTAATTATATTTAAAATTTATCTATGAATTTTTTCTTCGTCAGAAGTCAGAAGTTTTTACAAGCTCCTGAAAATATGCTAGTAAATGCTAAAAATTTATAACACAACATTAAGAAGATTTTAAGTGATAACTGAGTAGAATTTGATAATGAAGATGTTAAAAGTATCCTACAGAAAAGTGGAATTATTCAAAGATTGACTATCATTTAGACACATCAGCAAAGTTGTGGAAATGCACATGAAAATAAAATACTGGTTTAAATAGCAAGAACATTGGAAATTCTAATTCAGAGAACAGTTTTCTCTTATCATTACGGAAAAAATTGATTAATGTATCTGTGTATATATTCAATAGAACAATTAAAAAGTCATTACCATACATAATACTTTATTGATAGGACATGACATGATAAGATTTATGGACAGGGTAGAAACCTCGAGTAAGACACATGTGTATAATTGGATCACCGTGTTATGCTCACATAGCAGATCAGATATGCAGGACAGTGGACAGGAAAGCAATAACAGAGTACAGTCCAAGAGCCTACAGCACAAAAACCTAAAGTATCGAACACAAAAAAAATATTTTATGTAAGAGTAATAATAGGAGAATCTAACGATCCATGTCTGCCGAAAGTGAAGTGATGCATAAGCCAAAAATTAATACCATTAGTGATTCACTTATAGGTTTATCATGTTTGAGTACAATCAAAGGATGAAATAATTGTACGGCAAACACAGTGATGAACCTACGAATGAACTACTAGTGGTATTAATTTTTGGCTTATGCACAATTTCACTCCCGGCAGACTTTTATGAGTAGATTCCTTATTATTATTCTTATATAAAATAAATATTTTTTTCTTGTTCTCAATACCTTAGGTTTTTTATGCTGTCGGCTCTTGGACTATTAGTTCTTTTATTTATTGGGATAAAATGGTGATGAAAGCTACCGTAATTAGATAAACGAAACCAGTACTGTTATCTGTCCTCGAGCTGTAATCTTTCAAGAAAACAACTGCACAATCTGTGGAGATCGAATAGAAAAATCTACTGAATCTAAGAAACAATTAGTTAAAGATAAAAATGAGGGAAAGGATGATCGAGAAATTTCAGAGGATCAAGCTAGTTCAAAATGAAGTTGAAAAGAAATCACATAATATGGAATTAAGATATCGCTTGAAACTTAAACAAGTTAAAAGTTTTGAAAATTATGTGATTACATCTAAAATTTTCCTTTTTGAGGAGAATGAAATAGAGTCACTTGAAGAAGGTATTAATTGCAAAGAAATGTTTATAATTATAATCTCTAGAAAAAGGCCTTGGATTCGGAAATCTGTTCTTTAAAGGCAAACAACATGTAGACACTAGTGCCACATCCATATAATGCAAACGTTTTTCCTTGCAATTCCAATTCAGAAAAAATTCAAATGGCATCAATGATAACTATAAAGCAGGACTTGTGATTAAAGGTTTCAATCAGAGACAAGATATTGATTACTGTCAGACCTTCAATATAGTGGTGAAGCTACGAAATGTACATTAATTAATATGTATTATAGTTAGTGAGAAGATGCATTTTACGTAATTTTATGATTCAACCGCATTTTATGTGATGATTTAGAAGAAACAATTTACATGCATCAATCTGAAGGCTATAATGATGGAAAAAGACTTTTTTCTTCATCAAAAACTTTTTTGTTTCCAAAGTATCGCGCCAGATGGCAGCACTATGAAACTCTTGTCCTGAAATGAAAAGGAATTCACCAAAAACATTTTGTTCACTGACGTCACATTTTCTGCAGAGCTGTTTTTTTCCCCCGAAATGCTTCTCAGCGGATTATGTTTACATTTTCCTGAAATTGTAAAATCGGAAGCAAAAATTTTCAGCTCCGATAATATTCCTTTTTAAAGAACTTTAAAATTCAAGATTTAAACTCTTCTTATTTTTGTATTTACGTATACTGTGCCGTGTTTTATATTTATGTAATTAAACAAGATAGCTTTCCCAAAACGGAAGTGCACGAATTACTTGTTCGATAGAACACACTAATGCAATAACAACTTCTTATTATTCCACCAACTTCCACGCGGGCCTAGTGAAGAAGAAAGTTATTATGTTCAAAGAAGATTCCTAGCAAGGTAGGCCTCAACTTATATACATTTTTATCGAAATATCATTTAACTGAATCAGAACTCACCCTTCAGATTATGAGACTGAGATGTTCTTATGAATATAAATTAAAAAAAAGCTTGCCCATGATTCTATTGTTTGAAAGTATTAAACCATAAACAGTTTTGAAAATATATATAATTACGATTGTTGAATAAATGATTGATGTTGATTTGAATTAATATAATGGCTACACGAGATATAGCCCTCATTGAAAAATTAAATGATCAAAATTACAGTAATTGGGCATTTAAGATAGAAAATCTTCTCCAGAAAGAAAATGTATTTTCAGTAATTAAAGATCCCCCACCGGATCCTGTCACTGCTCAATGGAACAAAGATAATATCAAAGCGAAATCGATCATTAATTTGTGCATCGAGGATTCCCAGATTATTCATGTGAAACATTCGGTAAATGCCAAAGAAATCTGGGAGGCTTTGAAAAATGTTCACTTGAGAAGTAGTCTTTCTTCCAAACTTTTTCTTCCAAGAAAACTTTACTCTCAAAAATTAAGTGAGGGGGGGAGACATGATCTCCCATATCACCAACATTTTATCTATGAAAAATAAATTATTTGCTATTGGCGAGGAAATCCCTAACTCGCATATATGTGCCCTCCTGCTATGTTCCTTCCCTAGATCTTATGACCCAATGGTTACCGCGTTAGAAGCCAGCGAGACGGATCTAACTTTAAATTACGTAAAGAATAAATTGATCGATGAATATAAACATAGATGCGAAAACAGAGACGCGAGTTCAAATTCGCGAGATTCGGCTTACAAAGCAATGAATAAATCTGAGAATCGTGAAGCTGTTTCGAGCTCACGCGACTCAGCATATAAAGTAGTAAATAAAAATGCTAGAAATAAGAAATTTTGCACATTTTGCAAACGAGATAACTATGTACGCGAAAATTGTTATCATTTAAAGAATAAAATGCAAAATGATAACCCGAGAAATAATCCGAATCGAAATAAGTTTTATAATAATTCAAACCCTTTCAGAAATAATTCGGGAAATTACAAAGGTAATCAAGGTAATGTAAGGGATACTTCCAACTTCTGTTTTAAAGGTAATGTTGACGCAGAAATAGGTACGAATAATTTTTCTACCTCAACGAATTCGGAAGAAAACATTTATAAGTTCTCCGAACAAAATTATCTTGCGGGCGATTTAATGTCTGCTAATAGACAAGAACTTAATGTAATAATAAAATTCGTTATCGATTCCGGCTGCACAAGACATGTAGCATTCGCAAAAGAAAATTTCATAAACTTTAAAACCGGAAATTTTGGTAGCATAATGATAGCGGATGGAAATAAACTAGATTCACATGGTATGGGTGATATTAAACTTTGCACAAATTCACCACATCAAATTATACTTAAAGATGTTCTTTACTGTCGTGAATTACAAAGTAATTTATTATCGGTTAAGAGAGCAACAGAAAACGACTTTAAAGTTATTTTTGAAAAAGATTCTTGTAACTTTGTTAAAGACAATAACATAGTTTTAAGAGCGGAGTTAAATAATAATCTATATGAAATTTCTCCTAAAGATGAGTACGGATATGCTGTCAAAACACAAATGTTTTGTGATAATCCGAATTGTATTACAACTTGGCATAAACGCCTAGGACACAAAAATTTTGAATCAATCAAATATCTTGTGAACATAAGTTAGTGGATGGTATAACTTTAAGTAAGTGTAAACACGATAATATATGTACTAAATGTATTGAAGGGAAAATGTCACAGTTACCTTATCCAAAGGTAGCATCAAATAGATCTAACGAAGTCCTTTCACTAATCCATAGTGATATCTGCGGTCCCATGAAGACGGAAAATTCTCAGGTAAAAGGTACTTTATTACTTTCATTGATGATTTTAGCAGGTTTACTATGGTTTATTTACTTTCACACAAATCGGAAGCCCTAGAAAAATTTAAAGATTTCTCTGCACTAGTAAAAAATAAATTTGGCAAACAAATAAAAGCCTTTAGATCGGATAATGCAGGGGAATATCTTGGGGAAAATTTTGAAGATTATTTAACCCTTAACGGTATCGAACGCCAATTAAGTGTACCATTTTGCTCACCTCAAAATGGTGTTGCTGAAAGAAAAACCGTACCCTTATAGAAATGGCGCGCACAATGCTGTCAGACGCAAATCTACCAAGGCAATTTTGGGGTGAAGCAATTCTCACTGCCAGTGGCGACGCTACACGAAACATGGGCGTCGGCGACATCAGCTTTGCGAGCCCCCTTTCATTTTCCAGTCAGAAAGAAAATGTTAAATGAGCTGAATTATACACTAATGATAACTATACACTAATTTATTAGTATACTATACAAGTTTTATTGCTAATCAAATAATGACATAAATTACATAAACAAAGACAAATTAAAATAGACGAACTTTTCGGCTTTTCGCCTCACTGAATTTTTTTAAGATTACGTCATAAATAATACCAGCTGCTATTTCAGCTTCAATTGATAGTATTGATAACGCAAATAGTCTTTCTTGGCTCATCGTGCTTCTCAAGTAGGTCTTAATCAATTTTAACTTTGAGAAGCTTCTCTCAACAGAAACTGTACTGACTGGAACTGTCAGCATGATTCTGATCGTTATGTAAACATTTGGATATACTTCTTCCAAATTATTTTCTAAAATGTACTCAATAAGTTGCTTTGCGTCGTTGATAGAGTTCAGTGAATTGGATTTTAAAAGCTGGGGTTCCTCATAAAGTTCGAAAGGCTGTATGTCGCTATTTTTCCCTTCCCGAAGTATTGTACCTAAATCATTACAATGCTTGAGAAGGTCCTCCTTGGATAAAGATTTCAAATAATTGATATCGTAAATAAAACCAAATCGTTCAAAATATTCGTTGAGTGTTTTGAATCGACATTCGATCTCGACTATTATAGCATCTATCATTGTGTTAAAAAAGTTAACTCTGTACTGCATTTCAATAGATTGCATAGGTTCATCAATATGTTCATAAACGAACATTCGTTTTTTCTTCGCTATTCTTTTCTCTTTAAATTGAGACTCAATTTCATAACTACTTTTTTCTACAAACAATCGACCTTCTGCAAAGCTTGTTTCAAATCCTCTATTACGGAATTCTTGAATGCAGTCACGAAATAAACGTAGAGTATCAATAGCAACTTTTAAAGAAGAATCTCGAATTTCGAATTCTTTCATCTTTCAACTTTTAGAAGTTAGTTGAATGAATTTGAAACAGACAATTTTCAATTATAACTTAACCCATCCAATAAAAAAAGAATACTCAAAATCGATTGATTATATCTATCGCACATGAAATGGCGATTCATAAGTATGAAAATATAATTTAATTAAAAATTACTAACCTAAAATTACTACAGTAAAATAATATAGTTTTAAAGACAAATAAATATGCTAAGAAATGTGTTTGGATACTGATTTACCTTACAAATATGAAATAAATCACAACACGATGATAAATGTATAAAAATATAACATTTTTAAAGTATATAAATCAAAAGTTTTTCACTTGGTAATGAAAACAAACGATTCGGGGACTCACCAGTCTCGCGCGCAGAATCGCTAACTTTCATAATTTTGCCAACGATTCTAGATAAATACTAGTACGTTCGTATGGAAATATATACGGATTGCTAAGTAACTAGGCCAAGATCCAGATAGATTTTCCGTTGTTATAGAAACGAGATTGACCAATCAGAGGCCTGCATTTTTGCAAACGGGGAAACGTTCGCAAAAATGCAGGCTTTTGATTGGTCGATTCCGTTTCACTAAACAGCGAAAAATCTGTCTGAATCCCGGCCAAATATTTTTAACAACTGGAAAAATTGTTTGGCGTCCATTTTCTTGGGATATGACCAAAGGAGCAAGGGATATAAAATATACATAGGGGATAATAGAGTAATGATATCTAGATCAGTAAAATTTCTAGAAAACGTAAAAAATGATACTAAACAAGACGAAAATAACATTTCGACCCCACCGAAGTTGTTCAAATTGAATTAGATGGTGATAAACATGACGCGGACGCAATTCCACATCAGAGTCAAATACAGCTTAGAAGATCGGGAAGAGAAAATAGGGGAGTACCTCCCGATAGTTATGGAATTAGCGCAAACATGTGTCAGGTTGAGGAACCCAGAACTTGGGAAGATATAGAAAATATGAAAAACCCAAAAATTAAAAATAATTGGCTAGCAGCTACAGATGAGGAATTCAATTCACTTATGCAAAATAAAACTTGGGAATTAGTCGACCCACCTCCGGGAAAACATATTATAGGTTGTAAATGGACTTTTAAAACAAAACGCAATGCACGCGGAGGAATAGAACGCTACAAGGCGAGACTTGTTGCGAAGGGTTATTCTCAAAAATTCGGGTGCGATTATGATGAAACTTTTGCTCCTATCGTGGCACACACCACAATAAGAAGTTTCCTAAATGCTGCTGTATATAAAAATTTAGATATAATTCATCTAGATGTTAAAACAGCATTTTTGCACGGTATTCATGACACAACCCGAGGGATATATAGTAGAAGATCAAAAGGAAAAGGTGTGTAAACTAAATAAAGCCATTTACGGGCTAAAACAGGCTGCTAGAGCCTGGCACCTAAAAATTAGTCAAACACTCAAAAACATGGGATTTAATCAGTGCACATCAGATTTATGCTTGTTCAAACGAAATAAAAACGGAAACTTGTTTTATATTATAGTATATGTCGACGACATTTTAGTAGCAGGGAAGAAACGGGATACCGAAGAGATATACAAAGAGTTATCAAGGGAATATGAAATAAAATCGTTAGGTAAAGTATCGCATTATTTGGGGATAAATATCAAACAAACAGAAGATGGAAGTCTAATATTAGATCAAGAAAATAAAATTAACGAAATTGTTAGGAAATTTAACTTAGTAAATTCTAAACCAACTTATACTCCCATGAATACGGATTATTTTAATTTAGATCCTGATGGTAAACTAATGAGTAATAATACCCTTTATCGACAAGCAGTGGGGGCACTCTTACATATTTCCACCATTACTAGACCGGATATATCAGCCTGTGTGAACGTATTAGGTAGAAGAAATGAAAACCACGAGAAGTTGATTGGCTAGCAGTTGAAAAGGTAATTCGCTATCTGAAAACAACTAAGGACCTTAAGCTAATAATTGATAAAAATAAAGAGCCCGTCTTAACAGCATATTGTAATGCTGATTGGGCATCAGATAAAACTGACCGGAAGTCCACTACCGGCAATATCTTCAAATTGGGCAACAACTTGTTAAGCTGGTCAAGTAGAAAACAGACCAGTGACGCACTCTCCTCTACTGAGGCAGAATATATTTCTGTCTCAAACACCTGTCAAGAAATGGAGTGGTTACTCGCATTGTTAACAGATTTAGACCTACCACAAACCTTACCGATCGCGATCCATGAAGACAATATCCCATGCATAAAAACCTCAAAGAATGAGAAACATCTATCAAGGAGCAAACATGTAAGTGTCAAGTACTACAACGTAAAAACTATGATAGAAAACGGAACAATGTGTCTACACTATTGCCCTTCAAAGCAAATGATTGCTGACATCATGACAAAGCCCCTTGCGAAACCTCAGTTTGAAACTTTGAGATCTCAGCTGCAACTGAGGCTAGCACTTTGAAAACAAAAGTGGGGGTGATGGAAAAAAACTTTTTACTTCATTAAAAACTTTTTTTGTTTCCAAAGTATCGCGCCAGATGGCAGCACTATGAAACTCTTGTCCTGAAATGAAAAGGAATTCACCAAAAACATTTTTTTCACTGACGTCACATTTTCTGCAGAGCTGTTTTTCCCCCCGAAATGCTTCTCAGCGGATGATGTTTACATTTTCCTGAAACTGTAAAATCGGAAGCAAAAATTTTCAGCTCCGATAATATTCCTTTTTAAAGAACTTTAAAATTCAAGATTTAAACTCTTCTTATTTTTGTATTTACGTATACTGTACCGTGTTTTATATTTATGTAATTAAACAAGATAGCTTTCCCAAAACGGAAGTGCACGAATTACTTGTTCGATAGAACACACTAATGCAATAACAACGTCTTATTATTCCACCAACATTCTACGCGGGCCTAGTGAAGAAGAAAGTTATTATGTTCAAAGAAGATTCCTAGCAAGGTAGGCCTCAACTTATATACATTTTTATCGAAATATCATTTAACTGAATCAGAACTCACCCTTCATATATAATAGTGGTACCAACAATGTACGCAAACACAAAAAAAAAAATATATGGACTGAAACAAATCCATAGATGCTGGCATAAATAATTTTTGAATTTTGTGTTTGTTCTTGGATTTAAATACAAATGAGGCAGATCAGTGTTTCTTCATTCTAGACGAAGAAGGTAAGAAAATTCTTGGAGCTCTTTATGCAGATTATGTAAAAGTTGCTGCAAAATTATAGATCAATTAAAAAATTAAGTTCAAAATCACCAGAAAACCTGCATCACATTTCTTAGAAGCGTAGAAATACAACGTCTTGATGATGGAAGTATTAAGATTACACAAGTATATGCCACAAAGATACTTGTGGTTTGATATGAGTGTCTGCGACCAATTCATATATCCGTTTTGAAAAAGAAAGGAATTTATACCGAAGAAGTTAATGACACACGATTTGGTATGAGTATTTGCAGATCATTTCATACATCCGTTTTGAAAGAGAAAGAAATTTGTACCGAAGAAGTTAATGACCCACGATTTGGTATGAGTGTCCGCAGACCAATTCATATATCCGTTTTGAAAAAGAAAGGAATTTATACCGAAGAAGTTAATGACACACGATTTGGTATGAGTGTCTGCAGACCATTTCATACATCCGTTTTGAAAGAGAAAGGAATTTGTACCGAAGACGATAATGACACACGATTTGGTATGAGTGTCTGCAGACCAATTCATACATCCGTTTTGAAAGAGAAAGAAATTTGTACCGAAGAAGTTAATGACACTCGATTTGTTAGGAGTGTCTGCAGACCAATTCATAACTTCCTTTTAAAAGAGAAAGTAATTTGAACGGAAGAAGCTAATAACACACGATTTGCTTACCATGAAGCAGTTGAAGCATTAACGTATCTTATGACAGGGACAAGACCTGACTTGTCATATTTTATTAGTATTTTATCACATAAATCAGAAATTTATGAAAGATAAAGAAACGGTCATAACAGTGAAAATCTTCATTATTCAGAAGTTCAGTTTAAGCCTAAAAGCAAATCCGTGAAGACTAATGTTCGCTTTTGAAATTGCGGAAGCAATAATCACAAAAACATAAGCTATTAAAGATAAAGGTCCCCATTATTTCCATTACAATCGATATAGTTATAAATCATTTGTGTGCACTAAATCAAAAGGACTAAAGGCTCGGAATATGGTCAATCACAAGCTAATGCAGTCACTTCCCAAAATGTCATTCAAAGCCATAAAATTCTATTCATTGCATTTAATTTTCTTAAGCGACACATGCAGCCAAAAAATGCTTTTAGTTTTTACCACAGCAAAAAAAAAAAAAAAAAAAAAAAAAAATTAGTAAAATTAGAAATTACACAATGAGTTTTTTTCTTTGTAGATAAAGATTTTTCGTTGTTCAAAAAATAAATTAATAAATAAAAATGAAAAACTAGAAAAAAATCGTTTAAAAAGACATTATGACGTAATTAATCAATTATGGTGTTAAATAATGTTATAGAACTGTCGGAGATGTGAAGAAGTTAATGCTAATAAAAATATACAAAAAATTATTTTACTAAAATGTACTTATTGATATATTTATTTAATTTACACAAAATGTTATAAAGTACTTGTAAATCTATACTGTTCGTGAATTTTACTCAACACATTAATTAAAATATTTTTTTAAATTTTATGCTTACTAGGTTTATTTAAAAAATATTATAGCCTATTTTGGAAAGAAACATATGCCAAAATGTGGTATTCAGCTTCCTTGCTAAAATAACTCATAATACTGCAATAAGAAAACTCCTTTATTGCACGAATTTTCCTTTAATAATAATAAAATTTAAAAGTTAATTAAAAAAATTATTTTTTAAATATGTAAAATAATTCATTATGATAAAAAAAGTAAAATCAAAATTGAATTTTACTTAAGCGATTTAGGGGAGGTAGTGGTAATTTGGATCAGAGATAAATGGGATTCAGGGACACTTCAAAGGCAATCTTAACAGATTAAAAAATGACGAACTAATATTTTATCTGTAAAATTTTTTGGAGTGAAAATGCGTGTTCCTGTAGAAGAAATCACTATTTTCCCAGAACACAAAGAAAAATGTTGTCTGTGAAAGTGCGAATGTTTTAACTAACCCTTTATCTACCGAATCATGAATTCATGAAAATTTTATATTCTGAAGCATTTTGCGTAAATTGTTTAAATTAAAGATTTACAAAATCCTTTAATAAATTATCGAAGGACTTTAGAAGGATTGAAGGATTTAGAAGGATTAACAAAATTTGAATTTACAGAGATTTTGTGCAATATTTATAACCCCACTCAAATCATTTATTTTAAATTGCTTTCTTAGTATTTTGTAGAATTATAAAATGCACAAATAGGATGTTCTTAGAATATAAATACAGAAATATTTCCGAAATGAAAAATCTCCATCCCCCTCCCTCAGCGCCAAAGAAGCTGTAAAAGAAACTGAGGCAAAAGAAATCTTCCTTTTAAAAATGTTTGTGTTAGCGTAACCAATAAGGCTTTTGGAACAAAATGAAGTAATGTATCTGTAACTCATTCTAAACAGTATTACAACTCATCGACATATTAAAAGAATGTTACAATAAGTAATTTTAATGGTACTTATAAGTATCGTCGGTAGATAAAGTGTTAAAAACATGCAGTGTAGAAATTGTAGAAATACTGAAATATAAATTTAGATTTAAATTTAGAAAAAGGTTATTTTAATGAGGAGTTGGCTACGCAACAGACGAAGCATAAGGTTAATATAAATGGTTAAGTTAAGCAATAAAGTTAAGTTAAAGATAACTTTGCATTGCAAACTTTATTTTCTATTTAAATCAAAGTTTGGTTTAAAATGGATTTTCTAATATTTCATTTTTCTGATTCTTTGAAATACCCTTATATTTTGGTTTACATTACTGCACATTGTATATTAATAAAACATTTATTTCACAATTTTATTTCGCAGTGATTTTAGCCTTAACTGCATGTTTTAGACCTAATGAGACGCCTTAATCGACTCATTTTCCCCTGTTGTTTGTATTTCATGCTAGTTAAAAAACATATATAGGATTTTTTTTTTTTTTTTTTTACTTTTAAAGTTAGTTCTTCAGTAATAAAACAAGGCCATTAATTTACAATGAAAAGTTTTTTTTTTTTTTTTTTTGGGGGGGGGGGGAGGCCGAGTATAAAATGTATGAATATTGAAAATGCCGTAAGAAACTTTTTTTTCTTTCCAGCACATTTATTATTCCAATACTATATATCTGCAGGCCCTGATTACCGAATAGGCACGAGAAGTACATGCTTTTCTTAGAAAATTTGAAGGAGCCCAAATTTAAAAGTAAAAGGGCCCCAAATATTATTATTATATTAAATTAATTCAGTACCAAAACTCTATTTTTTTTTCAAATTAACTAATATATATATATATATATATTAAAATGTTTCAAAAAAATATTTTCCGCAACAAATTAATTTTCAATTTTCAATTTCAAACACGTGATCACAATCCTTCACTTTGTTCATTATTTTAGGTGTATGTTTATTTTACATATTAAATTTAAATATTATTGAATTTGGCTTGTATTTTTATATATTCTAATAATTTAAACTATTTCCAGAGTTGAGAGAACTACTTCAAAATATTGATATTTTATGTTGGTGTTTACAAGCTGAATTCAAACTTTTATCCAACTTATATTTTTATACTAATACTTTTTACATATTTTTTCTTCTATCACAATGTAAACTCAATTGAGCCACTGTTAGGAATAATATTTGTAGCATTAGTGAGTTTCCAGTTATGTCGAATTTAGAAAACTCTTTTTCGAAAGAAAGGGGGCACCAAAATGACATTGTGCTTCCCATAGCTTCAAAGCTTAATCAAGCAGTGTATATCTGTAAAGGGTTGTGATTGTAAATCCAAAAATATTTCTCCACCACACCGAGATCTTTTACTCATGGTTAAGACTCATAGTACTCACGGTTAATTTACTTATGGATGTCTATCTTCTAAGGCATAAGAGAAAATACCACTGATCTTTCCGATCTCTTTTCATTTATGGAGTAATTGGGATCAAAGAGATATTTTTTGAAACGGACACTTGTGGTGGACAAATATTTTCGAATTTACAATCACAACCCTTTTCAAATACGCACTGCCTGATTAAGCTTTGAAGCTGTGGGAAGCACGATGTCATTTTGGAGCCCCCTTTTTTTCGAAAAAGAGTTTTCTAAATTCGGCATTACTGAAAACTCACTAATGCTACAAATATTATTCCTAACAGTGGCTCAATTGAGTTTACATTATGATAGAAGAAAAAATATGTAAAAAGTATTAGTATAAAAATATAAGTACCAGGTAACAATGTTACATCTTCTTCAATAGTAATAAATAGAAGTTTGTGAGTGTGTCAGCGCTGTTCTGAAGAGACCGCTGCACGTAGAGTTACAAAATTTGGGAAGAAGATACCTCTATACATGAAATTTTGCATCACGAAACCCGATTTTCAATTTTTTTCAATTCATTATTTTATTTAAGTTTTTAGTCGATTTTTAGCATTTTTGTATGTTTCGAGGCGATTTTCCAACATTAATGAAAGTAATACGGTTTCATTCTTTTAACCCAACATATAAATTTAGTTCTCTTTTCAATAAATTTATTCGGAAATTGTGCAGCGATTTTTGAATTTTTAACAAAATTTTTAATGCGATTTTTAGTATTTTGAGCCTATTTTTTGACATGGATAAAAAGAAATTGTTCCAAACTAAGCCTAGTTGTAGCCTAATTTGGTAAATTTTGTCTGCTACAATTTTAGAATTTCATCGATTTTTAATGCGATTTTCGAAATAATTTTTAACGATTTTTTGAGATTTTGTGCTTTTAGAATCGATTTTCTTTTTCATTTTCGTCAATATTATAAGTTTTTTTTTTTTTTATGCATCATGGTTATCACAGGTCAGCTATTTAAGGGTGCATTTCGATTAAAACTGCTTATTTTCCGATTTATTTTTAAATTCACTTTTGCTCTCAAACTCATCAAACTTGCAGATTCTCTTATTTAGACAGTACACAAGGTGCCGTGATTGTCAATTCTTTGATAAATGTAGAAAATATTGCAAAAAAAAAGGCGATCAAAAACGGCATTTTGAATAGATTTTTTTGAAGCCTGAAATCTGTGAACGAAAAAAAGGGTCATGCTGAAAAGGTAAATGTTTATAAATCAAATTCTAATGAGTTGAGCTTAAAAAGACATTACACGGCACCTTATACGCCTCTTCAAGAATCTCTCAGCAAGTTTCGTGTTTCTACTTTTAAAAATGTGTCTGAAATTGTATCGGAAAATTTAAGCTGTTGAAGGTGAAAAAGCGTTTTTTCGAATATACCCTTAAGATAATTCTTTACGCATTTCAAGAGCATTTCTAACTTCTGGGGAAAATTATACATAACATTAGTATGTAGTCCTCTTCTTTCTCTAGCGAATAATTGTCAAAATACAGATTGCCAAAAAGTGATCCTAATTACTCGTACCTGCCGTACATTATTTATATTAAGTAAATCATATTCTAATTCCTATTTTATTAAAAAAAAAGTTAAAGATTTTGCGCAAACTATGAATCTGACATCATTATTTCTAAATACAAAAATAAACACAATTTTCAAAATTTATGAAAAACTAATTAATAACAATATTGATAGGTTTTAAGCTAGTGCTGCTAAAAATTTATAAATACATTAAAAGGTATCCTTTTATTTAATAGTGATTATCGTCGCGAACAAATGAAATATTGGCGTTTATATTTCATAAATAAATCTAAAATGTTTATTATTTTGCTTAAATTAGAATAGATTATCATTTTATTTTACATGTGTTATTCAGTAAGAGAATTTAAAATTAAAAAATAATAAAGGATTATTATATACCAATGACAGAATATTTCACAGTATTTTTTTCTACTACATAAAAATTTAACTAAAACACATAGCTATGTTTTGATTTTAATAAATGCCTTTCTTGAGAAAATATTCAAGATAGAGAACCAGATGAATGGAGTACTTTTCACTTTTCAATTTTATTGCATATATTTGTTTTTAAAGTAAAGGTTTTTTTCAGAAGGTGTCAAAATTCATATCAGGAATTAAACGAATCACAGAAAATGAGTTTGTAGAAATGAATTATTATTTTATTATACAATTAAAGTATTAAATTTGGTTCTAAAAAGATTTAAGTTTTATTATATTATGCAATACCGTAGCAGGGGAATTTTGACGTTTTTCATTAACATTTAAGTTCTTACACGATTCATTAATCTTAAAAATATGTCAAAATTTCATTCTCGTAAGCCAATTTTTATTCCTTTTTCCTTTATCTTTTTTTTTTTTTTTTTTTTTTTTTTTTTCTCAGAATATTGCATCTATGTATTACGATCATCTTTCTCAAATTGGCTTCATTATCTTACATAAAAAAATGGGTAAATTTAGTTAAGATTTATGGCATTACAAAAGATATAATAATTTAATTTTCACATATTATCTACGATGTATTTAATATTTTTGTAGGAACACACTTCCGCATTCGCAACAAAAATTACACTTTCGTCCAATCTGATAAGGAACCGTCCATAAATGATATCACGCTTAAAGGAGGGAGAGGGGGGGTTCATGAAATTGTGACAGTTTGTGACAAGGCGGTGGAAGGGGGTCAGAAGAAATGTGACATCACACATTTTGGTTAAAATAAAAGCATTAAAATTCAGTAGATTAAATTATGAAGTATGGAGTTAAATTAAAATATTTTGTGTTCATAAAGACAAGATTTAAAGTCAAGTATGTTAAATTATATTTCAAATTCCAAAATATTACAGTTTTCAATTGCTCTTTCAGATAAATATTTTATTACTATGCTATATTAATTATTAGTATTATTACTATTATAGTAAACCTTATTTCATGCAAAATACGAATCATTTTTATTGTTCAGCTCACGCAGATGTCATTAAAACACATAGTTGAAGTTTGAAAACAAAATTTTAAATGTGATCTAAAACGTAATGCTTTTTTTCTGAACTGCACGTATATGTTTACCTAATATAGTTGTAACGGTGAACCCACGGTGAGCGTCATTTGTAACGTTAGGTTGGTCGTGGTGGAGGTTAAATGTAGACATACTCAGTAATTTAAGATAAAATAACAAAGTTTATTAAAGTGATAATGGCTGAAGGGAAGTGGAGCCAGTCTTAAATTTACACAACTGAAAACACTATGAACAGCTAAATCATACTCACAGGCTTCGGCCTAGCTCAGTCGGGGCACCTACTAACACTTCTCACTATCTTCTGGCTGAGCTGCTAAACAAAGCTTGATTAAACAGCCCGTGGCTGTGGGTAATTCTTTATTTTACAAATAATCAAAAATGGAACTACTGTAAATTCACTTACCACGGCCGAATCTCAAATCAACTATCCAAACTTCTTTCCACTTCACTGGAGGCCGTCGCTACTTCCTATTCGCTAGCACTTCGCTGAACAATAATTCACTTCGCTTGTCTAATGGCAGAGAGCCTCACTCGCTGGCTGCTGGCTAATGCCAGAGACACACAAACCCAAGCTTTTATATGCTGCAAACTGAGATACTTCACATTAACATATTACTAATAACCGCAAGCTAACTGTAAAATCCGAAAGAGCACACACACTCTAGAAAGTTAAAGTAAAAGAGAGGATAGATGTCGCTTTTACGCTTACACTTGTTAAATCATTGACGTCACGATCTCAGAAACACTAGAGTGCCTTTATGGAAAGGTCACTCCCTCACATAGTGTGTGCCATGTGACTAGAGGAGGGTGGGGGTAAAGTGAAGTGTGACTCTTTGTGACAAAGGGGGGTAGGCGAGTCAGAAATATGGAATAAAGGGTGACATCATTTATGGGCGACGCTTAACTCCTAAAATATTTTTATACTGGCACCCGAATTGGAAATAGGATAGTTACATGATCTCGCTGGTTAAAAACATAGAAACGAATAGATAAAAATATATTCGTTAACCCAAACGCACAAGAAACTCGTAGAAGTTCTTATATTATATCGTTTTCTATATATTTTCAATTTTTAACACTTTTCAACATAGTTGAAAAGGATTTGTGAATTTTATTTGTCTGTCAGTTGTCTGTCTGTCCGTGTTCTAACCCCCATGATTATACTCTGATTACCATGTAAATGATATGCATTATTGAGGTTTACCATAGCGTGTTTGGCATTGAAAATTACGTTTTTAGTAATCACAGTTCATTTAGGCGCATTCAAAACTATTCCTTATGTCCTAGGAGAAATGTCATTTCTGATGTACTATTCTGGTGTATTCTGATGTATTTAAACAATGCTTTTACTATGTCTTTGTAAAACGGATAGCGCTTGGCGGCAAGATCCTCTTTGGCGTCGAATTTGGAAAAATTCTGAAACACATGTTTACTAATTTTAATTATACTATAGGCATCTCAAGTTTTAAAATTTTATTTCGATTGGTTTATGAGATATGGTCATTTCTTTATTCACTCCCCCCCCCCTTAGGGATCGAATTTTTTCAAAAGTATAATTTAATTCATGTAACATCAGCAATACATACATATAAAAATTTCAAAGCTCTCTGTCAACAAGAAGTGAGTGAAAAATAAGTAACACGATTTGCCTGCGACTTTCAGACAAAATTGTAAGTCAAAAGAAATTAAGTAAAAAAATTGGAAATGATATTTCATAAATAAATCTAAAGCCATAACTATTTTATCTAAGTTGGTAATTTGCCCATTTCCAACATAGTGTCAAGTCCGTTATCAAATGCCAAGTCTGTTACCGCACAGTTTTTTAATGATTATAATTTTTTTACCATTCTACTTTTATTTTTTATTCAACTAAGAAACAAATATGCAATTTCCTTAAAATTTAATAATTTACATGAATAAATATTGTAATTATTAGAAAAAGTTATTGTATAATTTCTATGTGATCAAAATCTTGTGGCTAAAACTGTCTCTCATTTCAATTTATTTTACATATTATTGATAAATATCATATTTTGAAATTTAGGGACATAAGTCACTTCAAAGTAAGTTGAATTTAGGAAATTTAATAAATTTGAAACTGAGTATTTTCAGTAATTTTGTATGGTAACGGACTTGACAATTTGCCTTACAAGACAAATTTAAATAGCATTTACATATTATATTATAGGGCAAAGTGCACAACCAATTTTTTTTCACGTACCTTAAACATTGACTTTAACACCTGTCTTCATTTTTAAATGAAATTATTAAGCTTCAAAATTAAAGGTAAAATTCTGAAATGTAAGCGAATGGTGAAAATGGCCCATATATTATTATTTTGCATTACTAGTATTATTTTGTAAGCCAATGTAAAATTAACATTTTAAACTGTAAAAATAAATTGATTATTTTACACACAATCGTAGAACAGCTTTTTTTTTCTATTTTATGCAAGTTTAAGTAAAAAAAAAAATTATAAAGTATTCACATTTACTAATGCTTTCCTTAAAAAATAAATTAAGAGAAATATGTAAGAGAACGCAGTGCTTTATAATTTTTTTTATGTTATTGCATTTTTTTAACATAAAATGTGTGTTAAAAAAGGTAATCTTAACTTTTAAAAGATGAGAAAAAGCATTTCAGGATGTAAACGCATTATAGAAAATAATTTTGAATAAATAAAATATTTTAACAATATTTCTTTAATTAACATAATGTACATTTTTAATAGAAAACTAAAAATAACTCTCTGAAGAAATTGAAAATAAAGTTATGTATTAAATATATTATTGGAGAATTTTCCAACGATGTAATTTAAACGAAAAAAAAAATTAAATTTATAAAACTAAAATAAGCCTTGTAGAATACTATTTTCTTTTCACATTTCATTTTTTTTCATTTAATGTCATTGCTTCTCATTAATTTACGATTTCTTTATTATTCCGCAATCATGAAATTTACTAGGACTAGAAAGCGCCATTTCTCATTCTTATTATTATAATTTATGATAAAAATGTTAAGTAAGTTGTCACAATAACTTTATTTTAAAACTAGCAGGCTACACCCGCTACGCTGGTCCTATTTTTCAAAACGAACCTTGAATCAAACGAAATTAATGAATGTGACTTATTTTAAGAAATATGGATACTTGTAATGTATTTCCAGATTTCAGGAACCGATGTAAATGCTATTGCGGTATTATATTTTCTAATGTGTTGGACAAAATTTGACTTGCATGAGTTGATCTTCCAGATTCGTCCGGTATAGCTCAGTTGGCGGAACATTGGCAGCTTCAGCATATATATACATATATATATATTATATATATAACCTCCAACTTTCGTAAAAATTAGCCTCTCGTCACCAAATTTAAAATTTGCTGTTAAGATACAATTTTGTATTATTAAAATTATCTACTATAGCGTATATTTTTAGAACAAGAGCATGACATTTTTTAGAACAAATCAACACGTATTCTGAGGCAAAATGATCAATATTAACAACTTTGGAAATTAACATGAAAACAAATAACAACGAAAGGTTTCCTGAGAAAACACTCTTTTGTGCCAATCCATTCCTTCAAAAATATGTCATCTGACATGTAACATGAAAATATCGATACAAAATTATAAGAAGCATTCTTCGTCTTTAGTTTTAAGAAAATAATAAAAATTAATTCTCTCACAGAGTTTTAACATTATTTAAATTCACTTATGATGCACAAAGTAGCTTTTAAGTATGATGGTATGACACATCATTATGAAAATTTTTTGAAAAGCTTTAATACTTGTAAAAATCAAGACATTTTTACAATGTTTTATTAGAAAAGTATGAAATAATCTACTAAAAAAGTTTTATCACATTATGATAGCATCAGAATCTTTTCAATTTTTTTAAATTAATTTTTACTTACTTGCATGAGTCATTAATCTTTGGAATGTGTCAAAATTTTATTCTTTTCAAATAATTTTTCCCCATTTTCTTTTTATCCTCATATTATTTTCACGGTGTATTATGAAGATCTTTTAACAAATTGACTTCATTATTTTTAATTTTAAAGAAAGATGAGTTAGACAGTTAAGAAATTATGATGTAGTAAAGGATTTAAAGTCCAAGCTTAATATTTTGAAAAATTTGATATTTTAATATTTTTACAAATATTTAAACAAGCAGTTTTTATATAGGAAATTGAATCGTGATATTTCACCCAAAAACAAAAAGTGTTTCACTCCGATTCGAGCATAACTATCATGCATAAAAATAAAATAATGATATTTAAAAGCAAATTTTAACAGACATTTCTTGCCGTATGTGAAATGCGGTAACAGGATGGAAGTGTGTAGCTAATTCGAGAGGCAACACCACATTTTTTTGCAGTAAATTTCATCGTCGGTGATTTTGAAATAGATGATAGATTAGATATGATAGGTAGCACGAAACTGCCAGTCAACGGCTGCACTAGCAATAGGTTTGGTTTCTATTGAAACGTTTTGTATACCGCTGCATTATTAAATGAATGACAACTCGATTAATGGTGATACTTCCGAGACGCTGAAGCATGAATAACCGATTTACCATTCATATAAGACTTCTGAGAAGTTTGTTCGTATGACAATTTCTCCTCCTCCGTTAGTTTTTCATTTCTAGGTTTGAAATTCTGTTTCAATATCTTGTTTGATTTTCATAACAGATGTTAAAACTTATTTAAATTAACAGAAGGTTGCGAAATCGATTTTTACCCGGTTAAAAAATGAAATTACAGACGTATGAAACGCGAGGGATCTTTTTTAAGCAAGAACTGTTTGAAAACTTTTTCTTTTTTCATGTTCTACATACATTTCTCTATTTTTTAACATACTTTCCAAGTTTTTTTAAACATTTGTCATATTTTACAACTAAATTTTAAATACCCTCTTCGTGGAAACTCACCGCCTACTCCAATAAACAAGAGGTCATGGCCATTTGGACGTCTTCGTTGTAGTACATGCTGTTGGGATGTTGTTTGAGATAACGAAAAAGATGAAAATTGCTTGGTGCAAAGTTTCTGTAGGGAGGGGGGGTCCAAAAGTTCCAGTCTAAAATAGTTCAATAAAGCTCATGTCTGAGCTGCGACCTGAGGCCTTGCGTTGACATGTAGTAGCAAAATTCCTCCTGTCAGTGTGGTTTTTGTTTTGAATCACTTTTTGTAGCAAAAAACGTAACACTGACCGTACCTCGCACGATGCGGGTGGTTCGATAATTTTAGACCTTGGAAGGACACCAAAAGAAACGTACAGGTTACCTACATAGCTGCAACTTCCAAGTCAATCCCAAGGAATGCCGAGACAATACACAAGCACTCGTTGCGGTGCGCGCGTCATCTATTATCGTATACAACCAAACGGCCCTCGTTTAAAAAACACACTTCGTATTTTATTTTCAGCTAAATCAATGGTAAGTCGAAACAGATTCAGCTATATTGGAGAGGAGCTAAAAATTATTTCGGTAATATTTTCGATTTATGAATGGATCATGAGATTGAAAAATACAGTAATAAATGGCAAGACCTTTTTTAAAACTTCGGATGAAATGTTAGCCGTTATTGATAGAATAAATGTGAAGAGAATTGAAAATGGGGATGAAATAAAAATACCACATGTAAGTCGAATTATAATTAGATTAAACTACCTACTTTATTCCTTTCAAATTTTCCAGGAATTGTAAATGAATTGTTAACGTTTTCGGATTTGTTTAAAGCTGATGTTAGATACTTCAAAAACCATCAGCGGCTCAGAAACTGCAATATCTTAAAAGGTTTCTAAGGAGCGTTGAACAAAAAATGGTGCAATCCCTTTCGATCAATAAGAAAAATTTCAAAATAGCTTGGGACATTTTGACAGAAACATATTTTCGTAACTATCCAAACCCTTTTGGATTCCTTGATTGCTAAATATAGCTCAGTTAAATAATGAGTCGCATTTTCAATTTTTAATTTAGTTTATTTTACTAAAGAATATGTTAGATTCCAGGAAAACGTTTGATTTAAAATTCGAAGCATTTTTGGCTTCAAGATTTCAAGCTTAATGTATTTTTTATAAGTAAGCTCTTACATTAACCAAATGTTGTTCGTTCTTAATATCATCTGTAAAAGAAAGTGTGAATTTTGTGAGGTCTAATTTTTGTTTTAATTGATTAACTACATTTATTTCATCGTAAATCGAACTGTAAAAGTACGATTAGGTCTCTCAAATACAAACAATCTCATCCTATTTTGTTACACATTGAGAGTAGTTTTGAGTCAAAATCGAATCGTGATCAATTAGTGACAAATTGAGCTAATGCTTGTCATTTAACGGAACAAGTAAAGTTTATCAACCTGCTATGACTCTTTGTCCTAATAGTGATTCTATTCAGTTAGTGAAGCTGAGATAAACCCTAGTATTGCTTTAGGTTCTCCTAATTTTGGTTCAGATGCTTAAGTGCTGCTCTATATACAGCAATCAAAAAGGAGAATGATTTTGGTGTATCCGGCTCGTCTCGATCCTTATAAATAAGCCTGTTTAATCACAAATGATAACTTGGTTTACCAAAAAAAGGAGCAAATATTCTCATTTTTGTTTGTGTTCTTCCTATGCTTGTACAGCTTGTCACAAATTAGCTTTTTTTTTTCTCAAATCATACCCAAATCCTATTTTTCTACATTTGTTTATGTTTACAAAAATTGATGATACGATTTCCTCATGTTCACTTCTTGGTTTGAACCTCTTAGTAGTTTAAAACAGGCTGATTCTGCCTTTTATAAAAGTTCTACTATTGACATTTTTGTCAGTGTTAACATTATTTTGCTGGCGTTAAAAGGCAAAATACTTTTATCTGGTGAAAAAAAATCTTTTGTCGATCATTCAGACCTTGGTTGAATCATCACGAAAAATATATTCCTCATTTGAGAAATTGCTTGTAATTCATCTGAATAGTATTCAATTAGAGAACGATTAGCTAACATAAAAATTCAGCTCCTACCATCAATTTACTAAGAACTACCTAAAAGGCATTATGGACTATCCAACACCTTTACGTAGTCTTTTGTGTCCGACTTTTATGTAGTTTTAGTAACATTTCAAAAAACTCGCACTAAAGATATAACTGGTAAATAAACTGTGGAATTGCCTTTTCATTCTTTTCCATCCTAATTACTAGCCAATTAAGATGAAACTTTTCCACTATTCAAAGCGTAAATTTTCTATTTTTAGAAATAAATGCGAGTAATAACACAATATTAAAAAATATAAATGCTAAAACATATAGACATACATAGACATGTATGTTTACACGGAACATGTATTTGTATTGCATTCTATCTCATCTTTATTTGATAGCCTTTCCTTCCTGCAGACTCTCCATTAGAAGTTGAATGCTTTTGCTCCCCTAGATCATCTGGTCGAATCTTAAAAGTTGATTAAGAGCCAAAATATCAATTACAGAAGTTTTATGGAATTTTTCCATTTCTTCTCAGCGTAAAATGAGCTATCCCTTCTGTTTGTCTTAGAAGGACTACTTCCAATAAATCCATGTAAAATTTTTTGGAAATTTTTCTTTTGAATTTCACGCCTTGCTTTCAAAAATATTGCAAATTTTAATTGCTTATACATTTCCACTTTTAATAATCAACATTTAAGGATAAAATGGAAATTTCCCATTTATTCCAAGAAAGTTTACCATTTTTACTCAAAATCGAAAGTTTTCATTAAAAAGCAGAAATTTCAAATGCATTCACTGGTATATGCGATGTGATGGTTTGCCGAATTAACTTAAGATATCAGAGATAAGTGAACAGTAGATTTTAATTACGACACATACAGCTCACCGTAGAATAGACATTGTTTCACAGATACAATTTCACATATAATTTTTTAAAGACAAAAATTTTTGTCGGTAAGCATATTGCTCTGACTGTGAATTCGGTTTTTGGTGCGGAAAACCAGAATGGTGTCCCGTACTCCGTTTAAATTATCTTTTTAAGACATCCGCAGAGAATAAACTCTGTTCCAATCTTGTCCATCTTTACAGAATAATCCAAGGCTATGAAAAACAAAAAATAGACTTCTTTCCAAGAGTTCAAATTATAAATTCCGCAGCAAGGCCTACTTTATGTTGTATTTAAAAATAAGAGGTTTGGAGCGGTTCACATAGTTATTGAAAAGCTCAAGAATTTATCGACTCGCATTTCTCTGTTATAACGTCAAATACAAATACGTGGCTAAAATTACAACCTTTATAAGATCAAATGAAAGTATTTTCAAGTGCAATGGATGACTAGTCTTAAAATAGTGTTATAGATTTTCATGGTTTTCAGCTTAAACTGTTTTCTCAAACTGGAATGGAATTATTTAGTGTTAACTGAGAATGCGTCTGCTAGCAGTTCACCACATGAGTTATGGCCATGCACTGTAGTATTACTTTAGCTTGTTCAGATGTATTTATTGTGATATGATGTGCTTGACTATCCTATCCAAACGTCTGTATTTGAGATATCGTGTAGAGTTTTACAAGTTTTATGACAGAATTTGTGTGTTGCTGTAAATAAAATTAAAACATGCGTAATAAATGAGGCACTTTAATGTTCCACCTTTATTATTTCAGGACTAGGGATACAAAAAACACATTCTAGTTTACAATATATATTTTTTTAAAGTTCCAGGGCCAGTTAAATACATATCTCACAGTGTGCAAAATATACCAAAGATGATGAGTTCATTTATAATATATGAACAATGTGCATACTGCAATGCTGTTTAAAGGAAAATGGTTATATATACGACATTTATTTATGATTATGCGATTAACAACATTTACACTATGCTCATTATTTTACTACACAATGTGACTCTTATATAATTTTTATAGCAATACAAATCATGTGAGGTAATATGCATACAGCTGCCATTTAGACCATTTTTATCTTTTAAGAATAATCAAAAACAATAAAGAATATGTAAACATATTTTCCCATTTTAATTTGTAATACAAACTTTTTTTAATGTAAAAAACATTTTTATAAAATTTCATTTTTAAGGGTTCATCCTTAAAAATGTGCTTCTTTTGAACTTTTACTAAATATAATGATGTTTAAAAGGATTTTTCAAAAATGTTAATTTTAGAATAGTTTTGTGCATTTTTTTCTCGATTACGTGACAAATAAAAGCAATAAATTAATTAATGAGCATCTAAAGTATAAATTATGTGCTTTAAAGAGAGCGAAAAATCCCTAAAAAATTCAAAAAAGCATTTAACATGATATATGGGAATCGAATGTTTTAATTATTTTAATATTCGTATATATGTATATATATATATACTTTTAAAAATCTTTTCCTACTTTGATCCAAATTTTGATTCTCTGTAGCTGCCACCATAAGATGGTGAAATCTCACAGCAAAATTTGAAGCTTCGTATTACAACGTCGTTCGCATTTTTGCCGATTCCACCGAAGCTAGTCTAGGGGAGAAAATACAAGCTTCTGATTGGTTGATTAATTTAAAGAGCATTTTGCTTTAGTTCATTTTTGAGTTTACGTTTATTTTAATCATCTTTTTCTGTTCTAAAACATTTTGAAAGAAGGATTTTAATAAATTTTCTTCTGATTTTTCATATTTATTAATAAAGAAACATATTCTGGAATTTATAATTAAAGAAGTTAATAATGATGTTTCTCAAATGTGTATTACTTTTAGAAAATATTAAAAATTGCTTCTTATTATTTTAACATGATATGCACATAAATGCCCCTAATACCGTAAAATGGGGTGAATAGAAACAGGGGGGGGGGTGAATAGGAGCGAAACTTCCCGGTCATACAAATAAATTCATTATAAATATATGTGATGATATTTTTAGTTGCCAATTTTTTTATAAGAAGGTAATAACATGAAGAGTTCGGAAATTCAGTTTTGACATGTTTGCACCACTACTGGGGTATATAAAGAAACTTCAAGAGGATCCTCAAAAACCTTATTTTTTCAACGTCTTCAAAGCTTTGTATGTAACTACAGTAATTTTCGTATTCTAAACCTAAGAGAGGAGATTTTTAATTAAGGATAGACCTGTAAACGATATGCTGTATTAAATTCTACTTATTTCTAAACTACATAATAAAAAAAATAATACATGCAGCGATTGGGGCTACTCAATAGGTTCACTTATCTAATGACTACTGGTAACGGATAACAGGGATCAGGGCAGAATTTTTATTAAATTCTACTTCTGCAATTCGAATATAATTTCTTAAAATATATTTTAACCTTTCTTGATTTCAAAGTTTTTTTCTAATTTTTAAAAATGAATGTCTTTACTTGTCTATAAAATAAAGGCTTGGTTTCACTGTAACTACTTGTTCCTATTTCTCCCTTATCATTATTACCTGTTTTTATTAACCCTATTAAAGTTTGAATAGGAATAAATAAAGATTATAATATTTGTTCCTTTTCACCCCTATCTGCGGGGTGAATTGAAACACCATTAAAAATATAAATAATATATATATAAACAATAAAAATGTTTCGTTTTTGCTTAAAAAATAAAGGACAAAACAAGACCGAAGTTTCTAGTAGAAAAATAGAAATAATAAAAAATCAGTTGTTGTTTTTTTTCAACGTTAAATTTGAAAAGTGTTCTGATTCACCCCATTTTACGGTACGTACATCCAAATTCAAAACATTTTATTTACAAACAATTGCAATTCCTTTTTACGTCGTCAATTACGCGATATTTACAAACCCAATTGCTCTATATTAATTTTTAAAAGAAATACCATTTCTTCTTATTATTTTAACATGTTATAACCATATAAGCTCCTAATACGTACATCCGCATTCAGAACGATTTATTTGCATAAAGCAATTGCTCTTTAAATTATTCAACCAATCAGAAGCCCGTATTTTCTCCCCATTGCTAGCTTCGGTGGGATCGGCAAAAATGCACGTCGTTCCATCTATTGGAACTATGCTTCAACAGGAGCTCCAAGGAGTTCAAGTTTTCATCATCGTACAGTGGCAGCTATTAAGCACCAAAATTTCGTTCAAAGAAGGACAAGATTTTCAACAGTGTACATTGTATGTCAAAGGGGATCGGCCATTTGCGGTTTTAGACGTTTTGTTAAATATAGAAAAAAACATACATTATAATTATCATGAAACTCCAGATGTGTAATCAGAATAGTACAGGTCATATATTTCCATGAAGACTTTTCCAGTAAGCCCATACACTGTAAAAAAAAAAAAAAAAATCTGTAAAGATACTACACTTCATCTAGAAAACTGTGATTCCAAGAACTTTTCCTGTAACGTTAACAACAAAAAATCAAGTTTTAGATTCGGTTACATGGATTTTTCGATTTTTCCTGTTATCGTTACATGAAAAGTTCTTAGAATCCCAGTTTCCTAGAAAATGTTTAGTACCTTTACAGATTTTTTTTACAGTGTAGAGGTCCGTCAACAAACTAAACAAGTTGGAAATTGCACGTGAAGCGTAGCAAATTAGGTGCGTTCGTACGATAACGAAGTTTTAAAAATATTACTTTCATATATCAATCTCATAAAATTGTAAATAGTGAATTACAATTAAAACGCTCATCAAACAATGTTCTTCCTATACCATTATGTAATGGAATACTTTTGTGTGACCTTGTAAATCAATAACAAATGTTCTTTGCACCACAAATTATGTATGATGTATATTATAATATGTACTTTATAGTTGCATATACATTTTATTGAGTTCGCATGAGTGTAACACGATTAAAATGCATTTGAAACATTTTTTCCCGTTGACCATAATGTAACGGAATACTTTTGATTGCCCCTGTAATGGATCTATACATCCGATTTTCATAAAATTTGAAATAACTCGACAAAATTATGTAATAATTATGTATTTTAAATTTCAAACGTATAGAATATATTTGAAACTTTTTCCCCATTGACCATAATGTAATTGAATACTTTTGATTGCCCCTGTAATTGATCTATGCACACGATTATCAAAATATTTGAAATAACTCGACAGAATTATGTAATAATTCCGTATTTTAAATTTCAAACGATTAAAATGCATTTGAAACTTTTTTCCCCATTGACCGTAATGTAAAGGAATACTTTTGATTGCCCCTGTAATTGATCTATGCATCCGAGTTTCATAAAATTTGAAATGACTCGACAAAATTATATAATAATTATGTATTTTAAATTTCAAACGATTCGGTTGGGTAGTTTTTGCGCTGTTATATGCGGACAGACGGACGGACAGACGGACGGACGGACAGACGGACGGACTGAACGACCACTATAGGTGCTACGTATTATATAATTACGAACGCACCTAAAAAGGGCCAATATATTTCAAATAACTCTGTCAAAACTAATGTAACACAAGCTTTCAAACTGCAGATTATGATTAAGTGACTTATTGCAATAAAATGTGCTCATTTTCATGAAAATAGCATGTATACTCGTAGAGAAATTAAGGATTTATATAAAAATACTCCCAAATTTTGCCAAGTATTTTGCTTATAATTTGCAAAGTTCTTAGTATAATAAAATGTTCTTTCCATAAAATATGATAAACGTCAATGTACATAATTCCCTGTTATCAAAACTAAAAATTAATCAAAATTTTATGAAAAATGAGTAGGTTTTCTAAATAATGTTACACTATACATAAATGAACGCAATTAAAGTATCATTTGCATAATATGTTAGCAAAATGTATCGAGCAACTTTTGTGAAAGTCTCAAGAACATAGCTTAAAAATTCTGAAAATTATTATCCATAGAATAAGTTTAAAATCCGTTATTCACAAAATGAAGCATAAATATGAGGGCATGCATCCATGTATCCATTGATTAGTATCAATATAGCAAGCTCAATATCGCACGCATTACTATATTTGGATACAGCCCCACATATTTTTGCTTCATTTTGGGAACAACAGAATTTGAGTTTATTCAATCGACGATAATTTACAGAATTTTCAAGTTTTCTTTCTGAGACTTTCACAGAAGTTGCTCTATACAGTTAGTTAAACATTATTCAAATTGTATTTTGATTGCGTTCACGTATGCGCAGTGAAACATTACTTAGTAAACCTGCTCATTTTTCATCCAATTTTTATTACTTTTTAATTCTGATTATAAGGTATTATGTACAATGTTGTTTGTCATATTTTTTAGAAGAAAATTTTTTATATTAAGAACTCTGTAAATTATAAGCAAAAAACTTGGCAAAATTTTGTACTGTTTTTATAAAAATCTTAACTTTTCTATAAATATGCATGCTATCCTCATAAAAATAAATACAGTTTATTACAATAAGCAACTTAATCATAATCTGCTGTTTGAATGCTTTTTCTACATAGTTTTGACAGGGTAATCTAAAAGAACTCCGTTCTTTTTCTATTTGTTAATGGTCTATGGGATTTCGGGGGAAAATTTTCGAGGAAATATGATCCTTACTAATTTGTTTACACACATAGAGTTAAAGAATAATTCCTCAAGTATTTTTCTAGATATTTAACAAAACGTCTAAAATAGCAAGCGGCCGGTCACTTTTCGCCATTCTGTGTATATAAACTTAAAAAACGTTAAAGAACTTTTAAAAAGATATCTAAAAAAAAACTGGTTAATTGTTTAAAATCAACTTTAAAATATTTTTGCAAAAAAAGTTCTCTTGAAAAAAAAATAATAAGGCTATTAAAACATTTGAAATGTAACTTACAAGGAAGGTCTCCATACAGGCATACTCAGAAAATTCTGAAAAAAATACAAAATGTTCTTCTTATGTGGATATATATATTTATACAAAAATTTCGGCGGAACCCCAACAGGATGTTTGTAAAAAATAATGAACATTTCGTTTATTTGGTAATTGTCTTCCGTTGGCGACGAAATAAAATTTCAAAAAATATTTTTTTTTGTCAAATCATATTAAGGTAAAAGTGTTTCATGTTGAACTATTTTTATAAATATTTATTTAAATAACTTTATTTTTATCATATATATATTTATAACGAAAGTTAACAATGGAATTTTTTGAATTAAAACGAAAATTAAAGTAATTAAATTTGTTTCAATCTCAAAATTAGCTCTGTCGACTCAATTTTGTCGCAATGGAAACAGAAATTTCACCGATATTGAGATGTATTACTGCAGAATTCTTCATCTAGCCTTTATTTTGGAATACGCTTAAATGCATTAACATATATTTTTCAATATGAAAATATTTTTTATATAAAGTGCTAAAATTAAATAAACGCTGCAACAAGCAATATAACGTATATATATATATATATATATATATATATACATTAAAATCTTTCACGTTTAAGTTTTAATTCATTAAATACCATTTATATGCATTCTAAAAAAATTGGTATCTAAATTGGTAACTAGCTATTAAAAGCAATAAGAGCAGATGCTCTGTATGTTACATGTGAAATGTAACATACAGAGCATGTAAAAACATACATGTGCACTAACAATTTTTTAAATGATCAAATAAGCCAAAATCGATGGCTTTATTACAATTCAAACATTCGTCGTTGTTAAAGTAGTATTATTGTAAAAATTTTTATATTATATAGCCTTTGCAAAATAGTCAGTGCAAGCTATGTCGCATGCCATTTTCAAGATAACTAACTATATCCACTAATGATATTTAAATTATTATTTGAAGTCTTTTATTAACATTCTTAAAGAATATCTTTTAAAAAAATCAAATTAAATTCAAATTTCAGACGTTGTAAAAAAAATGACTTTTTTAAGCAATGTTTTAGATTTTTTTTTCAAGTAGAAACACTTTCAAAGCAAACACTTTTAATATCACGTGATTACATTTAAAATATTTTACGAATTTTTTATTATTTTACACGAAGTTCTTATTCCTTCGTATTTTATCAGCATTGAATAATAATTTAAAAAACAACCATTCTATAATATAGATAAAGGTCTTCAATTCTAATTTTTTACTTTAAGGGAAAGGGAAGAAAAACAAAGATTCGTGAGATAAAAATAGCAATAATAATAATAATAATAATAATAATAATAATAATAATAATAATAATAATAATAATAATAATAATAATAATAATAATAATTTAAAAAATTGCATTTATTACTCTAATGACTGATGACTGATAGATAGTACAGCTGCAAGATATTTAAGAGTATAATTATATATATATATATAATATACGAATGTCCTTTGTTTCTAAAGCGGAGGAAAAACAGAAACACAATTAACTCAATTAGGGATTTTAAAACACTTCTTCTCATTTTGTAGTTTTATGAATTTATTATTCTTTTCATTTTAACTTATTTTTTAAAAGGATTTAGAAAATCTCATGAAACAAAATACCTTTGAAGAACTTTCAGAAAAAAATCATTAAACGTTTTGTTTGACTTTTCCAATTATTGCTCATTTGAACTTAATATATAATAAAGAAACTGCTTTAAAACATTTTAATACTAGAAAAAAATACTTTTTTTGTATATTTTGGAAGTTAACAGTTTGCTAAATTACTGAAATTTCACTTAAAAAAGCACTGTAAGTTCATTTGTGCACTCATAAACTTAAACACGAAATAATGCATATTTTTGCTTATTATAAGGTTATTATTATTAAAATTATGCGTATAAAAAATTAAGATATAATAAAGTGCATAGTATACTTTTTGAAAATAGTCTATGTACATATTATATTGTCAAATTCTCTTATGATGTGGTATTTTTCAGAAAACTTTATTCTCAAATACTCATATAGACATCTCTTTGTGAACTTATTTATATTAATATGCATTTATATTCATATTCATTTATAACATATTTATGCATATATATGCAATACATATAAATAATTCAATTTTGTAAAGGATTTATTTTATGAGAAAAATTCTTTTTAATGTATTTTTGACATTCTGTACAAATATAAAACATAAATCTTAGAATAAAATTCAAATATAAATCTAAAATATAAATTTTATGATAACTCTAATGTCATTTTAATTCTGGAGTATATATTATCATTAATATGATGCGAATCTGTAAATATTCTCACAAATACAAAATGTATATACAAAATATTTAAAGTTTTCTAATGCTTTTAACATCTAATTTTTAAATGTAAAATATCTTTAAAAAGACAACTAGTTATCTTCATTTTAAGAAAAATTATAGAAAATAACGTTCTTTAAAAACAAATAAATAAAAAAAAAATACTTTCTTAATAGCGTTATTATTTAGTGAAACTTGTATTCCTTGCTAATGAATTAGTGATTTTTTATGCATTTTGAAAATACTACTTAAATAACAGAGAGAAATATCTTAACAAATATGACACACCTCATTGTAAATGCAAATATAAATTTTGGTTACTTCCGTATTACGATAAAATCGATATTTCTATTCTATTTGTTTAAAGCAACCTAAGTGTCTACATTTTAAATCAAAATACAATGATTGGAAAACTGGAATACAAATGTCTTTTCTAGTTAATTAACTAAATTTTAACAATTTTTCGGTTATAAGTAACTGAATTTAATTAGCATGAATTTGGATAGCCGATTGTCTTATTTGTTTTAATTCTGTGAAAATATTACATTCCTCTAATTTTTTTATGTTAATTAACAGAATTGGCAACCGATGGATAGTTAAGTATCCAATCATTTTTTGCAATCATAGAAGTTCTCATGTTATGAATTTCTAAAACGCTAACTCATACATATGCATACTGTTCTTCCCTAAGTTAATTCAATAACCAAGAAAAATCTAATTAGGTAACTTCTGGATTGATTACTGTTTACGATAAGTAAATTGTACAACATTTTTTAATATAAATTTTAATATATTGTCCATAGAAGTGGAAAAAGCTCTTTTTCAAATTATTTTATGTTCTTTTAATTATTCATTTTCGTATATAAAAAAAGTTGAAATTTTTTCAAACAAAAAAAAATAATCTTAGTATACAATACTGTTCTCGTGTTCATATTTAAAAATCTTATTTTATGGTTTAAGTTTTAGAATTACCTCCCATATGCAATCAATAATATTCAGTACACGCTTAATATGAAAGAGTCATTCACATTCAAAACCTATTTTAGCCAAAAGTATTATATTTACAAATGTGATTGATGTATGAAAGTAACAACAGAATATCCAAGTTTTTAAACCAGGTGACGTGGCAGCAATAGTACAAGTTTGTACACCAGTAGGCGTGGCAGCATTAGTTCAGTATCTGTAAAGAGTTTAGTTCAGTCTTTCAGGAAATGGAGGTTAAGTGAGAAAAAGTTTCTGCATCCAAGAATATGCGAAAGGTTAGTTTTTATAGCAGTGTAAAGATCTTTCAGATGGCAATGCGGAAAATAATCGCCTTGTACCGCAAAACAAAATGTGCGGATTGAATTGAACTACCGGCTGGACGTGTGTCGTATGACCAAGGGAGGCGCACATAGAACGTTTGAAGAGCGACCATAAAACTTGAATATTTTGTGGTTATATCAATCATATTTCTAATTTGATATATATCTCTAAAGTATATCTCTAATATGTATCTAATATGATATATATAATATATATCTCTAATCATATATCAATCATATTTCTAAGTTTAATACTGTTGGCTAAATCTGGTTTTGAAACAAAATGATTCTTTTATAGTAAACCCTGTATTCTGCGATGAAACATATTTAAGTCTAAAACGTAAGGAATAAAGTAAATATTTCAGTGCATTTCCACATTTAATAATGAAGAATAGCATAAATATATATATATATATAGAAACATAATAATAAAACTATATCAGGTCAATTTTAAAAGAACACCAGATTTAAAAAATCTTTCAACTCTTTTCATACAAAATTAAAACAATCAATAATTTCAGATTTTTTGGACGGGTCAAGTGCATTGCATTTGGAAAAGTTGTAGTGCGTTCCACAAAAATCACTCTTGCTTTAAGACTTGTGCATAGTTTCTGAACACAAACACGAATTTTGCATAGTTATCAGCGTCTGCTAATAAAGCGCCTATCAACTCTAATTCTGCAGATTAAATCAATCCTTTCAATAAAAGTTTTCATCTCAAAAATTCAAACTCTATTTCAAATATTGCATAGTTGTCAGACTGTCTCTAAAAAAATCCTTCTTAAAAGCGTCTATCATTTCAAATTGTACAGTTCCGTTATTAGAAAAAATTCTTCACGTAAAAACTATGTCTGTATGTGGTGCATGTCACATTTTAAAAATGTATTTTAAGCAAAGCATTAATTACAAATGCTTTTGCTCGAAAGTTAAAGTTCAGCTGCCATGAAATATATCTATTCTTTACAGAGTTCATATTAAAATGTAATTATTATGTAAATTAAATATTAAAAATACTTTTATAGTTATACAACGAAGATATAATACACACACATAAGTTAACTGCATAAATTGTCGGAATTAAAAGGAATTATTCTTTTTTCTTTCATTAATCAAGACAAACTAACTTGCAAAAATGTTATTATAGTTAAGTGATATAATGAATGCACTCTGTAAAAAATTCTTTGATCTAATATATCACATATTTTGAAATAAGTACTGTTCATAAGTTTATGATGAAGAATTTTTACGAATTGGTTTACGGAGCATTTAAAAATTTTTTTATCAAAATTATTCAAATAACATTGCGTTTTTGCGTTTAACACCAAAGTCACATTTGATGCGTAATTGAATATTTTATTGAATTCAATCACATGATATATACTATATGTGAAGATTTCCTTTAGGCACCAATAAAATATATTGCTCTGTTAAAACGGCAAATCGTAAAAAAAAATGCCAGAAAAGAAATGAGCTAATACTTAGCAGAAAAGTGTTTTTTTTTTCTTTTTTAAAAATGGAATAAACTTTGAACGAAGATTTTCACCAAAACGTTTTTCTTCGTAAAATGTCAGGTAAAATATTTATTAAAAAAAATCCGAATATAAAAATTTTAAATATTTAAGGAAAAAACAATAAAGAATTAAAGAAAATAAAAGACATAATGTGGAACACATTCTTGCAAAGATGATGCAAAAGCTGACAAATAAATTTTCAAATGCTAATTAATATCTCAATTTTAAATAAAAGTATACAAGCAGGGATTTTTCATCATATGTACCGGTGATATATCCTTATAAAAATGACGAATTTCCTGTTAAAATATGGTTGAAACTTCTAAAAAATCTGTGAAATAACAAAAGATATATTGACTTCCCTTTTTTAATTATTTAATTATTTTGAAATTGAAAGCATGTATTTGCAGAGGCAGAATTATGCCACAGTCTGGACATTGGATATGAGTTGTGTAAATGATATTTCGTAAGAGTACGCTTTTTGAGAGTTTTAGTAAATGTAACTGCAAAGAAAAATTTACACAGTTTATATTTCAGCTATGTTCTTCACATAAAATTATTACGCAATCCTTGAAACATTGCAAACCCTCTGGCATTATCAAAACATTGATTTTTACACTTAAAAAAATTCTTTCTCTAGAAAAGCATTATTGTGCTTCAATAATATTTCTCTCTCTTCAAACATAGGTTCCTTTCATTCACATATGACTGAAATAAATTACCATAATGAAAATTGATTAAATATTTCGTATTCAAACTTATCGATATTTATAAAAGATAGTTATTTTCAAATTTTCGTCTTAAAATAGAAAACTAATTTAGTCAAATATCAGTCATTTCGGTTTTGATTAAAATCTACTTCTTATTTTAATTGTTTATTCTGGGCATTTCCAGTGTTAAAACGGATTTGTGCTTTAAAATCCGTGACAGATAAAGGGTATGCATATTCTTCCAATTATGCTAATAAAAATTGAAAGTGCAAAAAAACTTATTTATAATGCATCAGTTAAATTTAAAATGTTAATTGTCTTCTTTTTTCGTAAAACATTCCTCTGAAAATCTGTAGGTAAAAAACTGAAAATTTTCTATATTCAGCGTTAAAATTAATGTGATATGACTCTGATACACGCTGCATCATCTCTACTATGCAGTTAGTTTCTTAAAATTTAGCACTTTTTGCATGATATCAAAGTTTGCTCTCGCATTCCAAAGTCAAATGTATTTCTGGTAGTGGCATGGCGGGTGAGAAGGGAAGATCCACATCGTCCAGGTTATTGGGCGTGGTCCCGCATTTAGGGAGCGAGGATCTCCTTCTAGAGAGCCTGAAGAACCTGTCCCTCTGCATAAGACTGTGGAAGAGACGGGTTAGCCTCGCCTCGTAGCGTTCAGTCCGTATATACTTGATAACAATGATGCTCATGCAGAAAATGTACAGTCCAAGTACTACCTGCAATTTAAAAAGAAAAACTTAAAACAAGAATTAAAACCAAGCATTAGCAATCAAGCATCAGTACTTTTAGTCCAAGATCCGATTGCACAAAAATCCGTGTTATCGAGCACAAGAAAAAAACAGATTTTATTTTACAGAAAAGTAGCAATAAGAGAATCTAATAATACATGTCTGCTGAAAGTGAGGTAGTGCATAAGCCAAAAATTAATAACACTAGTGACTTAATCTTACGTTAGACATTGTGTTTGCCGTACAATAAAAGGTATGAAAACATAGAAAACTGTGAGCAGAAAAACACAATCATAAACCTCCGAGTGAGACACTAGTAGTGTTAATTTTTGGCTTATGCATTACTTCACTTTCCGCAGACATGAATAATTAGATTCCCCTATTACTACTCTCTTAAAAAGTCAGCCACAAAATAGCTCAAGTTGAGCTGAAATCCACTCATCTCAATGTTGAAAGGCAGCTTCTCAAAAATGAGTTGAAATAACTCGAGTTTTAACCAATTTAAATGAAGTTGAGCTATTTAAATAACCAATTTAGATCAAGAAGATTTAATCATTTGAAAAACAACTCTTTTATGATCGAAAAAATTACAGCTCTTTCATGAGAAGCCAAATCAGCTCTTTAGTTTTAAGAGTGTACTCTTCCATAAAAAAGCGTTTTTTCTTGTGCACAATAACATAGGTTTTTATGCTGTCGACTCTTGGACTAACACTAATAACAATAATATTAAAGATATTTTAGAGCATTTCTATCACAATCAGTCCATTTTATATTGTAGTTTTATTTGCATGGCGCTATTACACACCTATGTGGATAATAACGTCAAATAGTACTGATCAAGAAAACACGCCATTAAATTTTACGAATGCCTGTCTCATAAAATAATCTTTCTTGTACACATAGTCAATAAGCTGCAGTATCAGATCCTATATTTATTTGAGAAAAAATTTAACCTAAGCAGTGAAAATTGGTTGAACCTTAACGTGGCGTTATTGCCCAAGATAACTTAAAGAAACCGTTAAATGCGATTTCTGAAGAAAAAAGAAAATCGGTTACCTCCATGGTCGATAAATTTCATTAAATAAAATGTTTTATACATATTTCATCTAAATTTAATCTGAATGCTTTAAATATTACTCACTATACTCTGGATTAGAATGCTAGCTATAAGTTTTAGTGTAATTATTTTATAGGTAACTTGAATATAAAGAAAATGGTAATTTTAATTTTAAAAAAATCCCTGTCGGCTTGGCCTATAAGCTGAGGTAGATTTCGAAGAGGGCTCATTTAAAAAAAAATGATTAGAGATAAACCCAGTTTAATAACTTCATTTGGCCTTTTTATGAAAAATTTTTAATTTCATTTTTCTGCAAAAACTGGTTTTATCAGAATCATCTTAAGAAAAATTCAGCTCAAATGCCCATTTTGACAACATATTTTGAAATATATTCTGAATTTATTAAATAATCGACCATAACAGTACATTATATAGTTCCTAAATAACAAAAAACTGTCAGTTGAATGCGTTTGAGAAAAAAATTTAATTTAAAAATGAGTCATGAAATAACCGATTTGTTGTTTGAAGACGTCCTTAATTCTTTAATCATGATTGCTTCGGAAAATTTTGTGCGAAATGCTCACTTTGACAGCATTTTTAAAAATATATTCTATGTTTATCAAAAAACTGGCCAATGCGTCACAGTATATAGTTTCTAAATAAGAGGATCTGTAAATTGGATGCGTTTGAGAGCGAAAATGGATTTTAAAACGAGTAAAAAAAAAAAAAAAAACGCAATTTGCTATGTGAAAACTTCCTTAAATTTTCAAATCACGATGACTTCGGCAAATTCTGTTCAAAATACCGTTTTTGGTAGCCTTTTTCGAAATATATTCTGTCTCTATCAAAAAACCGACCAATGCATCACATTATACAGTTCCTAAATAACAGGATCTGTAAATTGGATGCGTTTGAGAACAAAAATGGATTTAAAAACGAGTCAGAAAAAAACGCAATTTCTTATTTGAATATTTCCTTAAATTTTCAAATCACGATGACTTCGGCAAATTCTGTTCAAAATACCGTTTTTGGTAGCCTTTTTCGAAATATATTCTGTCTCTATCAAAAAACCGACCAATGCATCACATTATACAGTTCCTAAATAACAGGATCTGTAAATTGGATGCGTTTGAGAACAAAAATGGATTTAAAAACGAGTCAGAAAAAAAACGCAATTTCTTATTTGAATATTTCCTTAAATTTTCAGTCACGATGACTTCGGAAAATTCTGTTCAAAATATCCTTTTTGGTAGCCTTTTTTGAAATATATTGCGTCTTTATCAAAAACCTGACCAATGCACCACATTATCTAGTTCCTAAATAAGAGGATCTGTAAACTAGATGCGTTTGAGAACAAAAATGGATTCAAAACGAGTCAGAAAAAACGCAATTTCTTATTTGAATACTTTCTTAAATTTTCAGTCGCGATGACTCTGTGAAATTCTGTTCAAAATACCCTTTTTTGTAATATATTCTATCTTTATCAGAAAATTGACCAATGCGTCACTTTATACAGTTTCTAAATAAGAGGATCTACCATTTGGATGCGTTTAAAATCAAAAATGAATTTAAAAATGAGTCAGAATATAAGCAGTTTGGATTTGAGGTTTTTTTTTCTCCAACTCCTATTTTAATTTAATTTATTTTTGCTATACGAATTGGTCATATGAAAAACATGTCAATATAAAAGTTGTAGATATTGTTGAGAAGATGTAAAATAAATTTAATCAGATTTGATAGATTAAAAATTGACGGAGTTATGGATTTTTCTCTTTTTTCACCACCCTTTTTCTTTTCGTTTTTAATTTTTTTCCATCGGTAAAAGTTAGTTCTATCAAAAACTTGTAAATACAAAAGTTTTAGATAATTTTAAGAACATTTACAAGAAATGTAGTTGGACTTGATATCTTGAAAAGTGACGAAGTTGAGAATTTTTTTCTCTCAAAACCCATGTTTTTTTTTTTTCCCCTTTAGCTCACTTCTAAATTTATCAAAACTCTGTCATGCATAAACGTTTGGCCTATTTTTAAGAAGTAGTATAAACTTTAAAACGATTCGATACCTACTTTAATCAAGAAGTTATGGCGTTTTTTCGGTTTTCACAAAAACACCCCCTATTCCAACCCCCTTGGTCCGATTTTGCCCATTAACGAATTTAGCCGAGATTTTATCCCATTTGATTTTATGTACCAGTTTGGTGATATATTGGTGAAAAATTATAGAAGTTATCGTGTCTATAAAAAAGTGAGATATGTATATAGATAGATAAATAGATAATCTGGTGCGAATGCAATAGGTAGTATTTCATACGAAATCTACCTAAAATATGTATTTTATGACATATTTTCAAATATTTCAGTTATCGTTGAAGGTATTATAAAACCCCTAATTCAATGCATAGTAAGTGTAAATAGAAAATAATAATAATAATAATAATAATAATAATAATGTACTTAGTTGAATTAAGTGTAAGCTGTCTAGCATAGGCAGAAAATTTTGTTTAAAAAAAATGGCAAAAAATGCAATTTTTTAAAATGTTATGAAGACATTGCTCTAAGATATTGATAGGAAGATATTGTTGCTTATATCTAGGTTTTTCCATCATTCATTATTACAAATGAACTTAAATATATATGCATTTATTCAATATATTAAATTTTTTTAAGCACTCAGAACTTAGACAGATACCTTAAATTTGTTATTGCTAAATTTACATTATTGATGGTTAAATTAATATTTTAAAGGAGCTAGAAAGTTTAGATCCATATTTGTCAACTAAATTATCACTGCAGCAAGATATCCTTTTCAGAAAAGGAGTTTTTCTGCCCTCTATGGTGTTAGTTGCTTTGTGTAAAATTATCAGTCTCCTAAATCAGAGCTTCCCAAGATTTCATTTTTTTCACGTACCTCTTTCTTAGGATTTTCATAATGGAGTAACCCATTTTTCATAAACACATTCTATCCCCGCCCCCCGCCATCTACTCACTAGATAATTGGAATCCCTGTGGCAGAAACGCAGTGACATTGTCGAAGAAAAGGAACGGCGCCTTTCAGAAAAGTTTCATCTCCGAACCACTACACGAAGTTGATAGGGATATAATTATTTTTTTATTTGTTATTATCATTTAAAAAAAAAAAAAAGCGAATTAAATGATACCGCTCTATGTCACTTCCCTCAAGATGTTGAGGCCTACATCTCTTACACAAATTTTATTCGATTGGCGCCATTTTTTTAATTAAACATGTTTACTTACATTTTGCCCGCATGTGTAAAAGAAATATACTACAAAGTTTATTTTTAAAATTTAGTGATGCGAATAGAATATAAATATTAAATTATATATATAAAGTTAGCATTGGATAAGGGTTAAAGTTAATAAAGTTCAACTAAAAATTTCTTACATATTTTACGCATTTAAATAACTTGTTATTTAATCATGAAGAAAACATAACGTACGTTTTTGAAAAATTGTTCTAAATTAACTAGGTTAAAAGAAATAAGCTTATTATTTTCATTTATACCAAGAATAAGTTTGACCTTATCCACAATTTCCAGGAAGAGTAAAAATTAGATATGTATACATGAATAATAATTTATATTTTAATCTTTTGTAATAATTAAGCATATATCTACAACGCCTCTCCCCTCTCCCCTCTCCCCCCCCCAAAAAAAAAAGATCAAATTATAGATTTTAAATTTGTGGTGCATTGCTACAAATTGCAGCAAATTAACATTGCATTCAGTAAACAAAAATTTTTAAAAAAATGGGATAATCTATTTATTACAAATTACTGTAAATACGCTAAATAATTCATCCAATTCTGATTCAATAATTTTATGTTTTTGGCTTTTTTTACATGCCGTTTAAAAATAGATAAGACCATGATACATAAAAGACCTATACACGTAATACCTGGTGTATGATATATTAGTTCTTCAATTTGTATTTTCTAATAATGTTAAAATGCGTATAAACGGCCATTCATTTCTGCTATTAAAAAATGTCACGTTGCAGAAATTTCTGTTGTTAATTTTGCTTGTCGAAGGAGGCTTTCACAAATTCTGCCACAGGGATTAGAACATGCTGCTTTTCATTCTTTATTTTCTTATCAAACCCTATTATAAATTTATACAAATCACATCATCACTTCTAACATTTTTGTCACTTAACTAATCTTTTTACTTACCCATCATACGTAGTATAGGGTAACTCTTACAATCATTTTGAAGATCGAAAAAAAATTGACGGATTTACCTGTTTAAGATACTGGCGATTACAAAAAACATATTTTTAGAAAAAAAAAATTGCCGTCCGCGTGTCTGTCTCTCTGTATGTCTGTGTGTCTGTAAACGCTCTATCTCCCAAACGAGTTGAGATAGAGACTTGAAATTTGGTATGCGCGTAGTATGTAAGAATGGAAAGAAGCCTATTTAATATCAGTAGCCTCGATTATACGGAACTATTTTTTCGGACTCTGAAATTATTCGTTCTGATGAAAGGCACATAAACAATTTTGAATTTTTTTATTTTAAAAAATGGATGTAAAAAAACATAAATATTGAATAAAAAATGAAGTCGAGCGGTTAATAAATTGTCGCGATATCTATAATCATCTATACATATAATAAAACAGTAGGACCCGGTGTGTCTGTACATTGAAGATAATTGACAAAAATGGAGTCAGGGCGATAAAAGAAAACCAATGAAACACAAAAAAAAAAAATTTTGAATTTTTTGTCTGTCTGTCTGTCTGTCTGTCTGTCTGTCTGTTTTTTCGAGGTTATCTTCGTAACTACTGAATGGATTTTTATGCGGTTTTCACTAATGAAGAATGCACACTCCCGGGCAGTGTATAGGCTTTGTTTCATCAAAATCGGACAACAGACAAAAAAGTAACAAAAAGAAACAAAAGAAACTATTAGGTGCGCTGCTCACGTTTTTTAGTACATAACGTTTTTTAGTACATATAAAATCCAATAGATGTCACTGTGCGATTTTAAAACGCGCTATCGTTATGTTTTCGCCAGTCTACTTAAGTATGAGAAAGTTTCAAGCTGGCTGTCGTTCCATGTGGTTTAGTCGGTAGAACGTCAGTGCGCCATACTGATGGCCCGGGTTCGATTCCCAGCATGGAATTTTTTTTCACTATGTTGGCGTTAACGCCTAAAAGCAATTAAAAGAATTTGAAATATTGTATTCAAGGCGAATTTTCTCTCTGGGAAAATTTCCTTGCATTAATATGTCAGTGTAATTTTTTTTTCGATTTAATTTTTTTTTTCGAAACTTTGTTTTTCTTAAAAAATTACAGTAAATATTTGATATTTCCCAACGTTTTTTGAATGATCGACTTGCTTTTTTTTTTTTAATGTATGTCTGAACCTTATCTAACTACTTCTTCAAGATTTCTTTAGATAAACCGACCAGCGTAGCGGGCGAAGGCCGCTAGTATTTTCCATATTCTTCGATTTTTCATGACCCTGTATTTCATTCAAATTTCAATTCAAAGATATATTTTAATTTGAAATGAGACGCTTAATCCAACGCATTAAATTTTTAGTTAATATAATTAATTTTTTTGGAATTATAAGGATGCTTGTTTTGCGCAATTGGTTATTATATGATTATTCCGTTGATAAAAAAACTATCGCTAAACTGTAAGATTAAATACCAATAATGTGACATTTACAATAATGGTTTATTGTAAATGTCACATTCACTTGACAATAAATATGTTAATATGTGTTTGTTACGTCATCAAGTGATTTTTAATTCGACCTTTAATTTGTAGTATTATTAAACTTTTACTATTTTTTTTATTATTTTAATATTTTATTATTTTGTTATTTAAAATAAAAATAATGCCAATTTGTATAATTTACTAATAGTTTGGCGATTTATATTGTGAAGTCGAAATTGGTCGACGGGATAATAAAGCAGTACTCGCAATTCAGTAATAGACAATTACTGTCTAATAAATTACTGTCTATTATTTAAATATACAGTATCCCCAATGACTAGTTTGTGATTGCCATCTTTACTAATATTATTTTCACGTATCCCCAGCAGAAATGCCTCAGACTCCACTTAAGGAACCACTGCCCTAAATCACATTGAGTTCCAGAAAAATAAATCTTTCTGTTATCTATGGTGTCATTTAGTTTGTGTAAAAGTAATTAATGTTAATTTCTTGTATTATTTTAAATTCACGTTTCAAGTAGTATGTAAAAATATTATTATAATAAAAAAATAACAAGTAGAATTTAAACTTTAAACTACTTTCATGAAACTTAACAGAGTTTCAAATGCATGAGTTGATTTAAAAGAAAGATAAGGAAAGTAAAAGATCTCCAAAACGTGCTATAAATAGAAGCAATCTTTTATAAGGTCATCTATTTTTAATGCATTTTCGTCATCTGAGCTTCCTTTTCTTCCATATTATATAAGGAAAATTTCATTTTCTCATTCTTATACTATCTGGTTTTTATTCCTGTTGCTCAATAAATAAGTACTTTATATAAAGATTATATTATATGCAGGAAGGAAACTGCTTAAAAAAATAAAATATTTTTTCTTTGCATAAACTTTTTTATAAGAAATAATTGGTTGTTCAAAAATTGATTGGTTCGGCTTTGCCCACCACGAGCTACGCTCGTCAACACTCGTTGAGACACCACAAATCATTCTAATTTGATGGTCTTTTAAAGATTGAGAAACATTGAACTATATATATATATAGTTCAATTACTATAGTTCAATAGTTACTATATATATATATATATATATATATATATATATATATATATATATATATAAAGTCATATATATGCATTTATATATATATATATATGTATATATATGTTATATACTATTAAGTGCGATCTTTCTGTAATTGGGGGGGGGGGGGGTTTAAAGGTCTAATCAGCTGCTGTTAAACATCTTCTGACTATTTACATGTTTTATTAAACAATGTCAGTTAATGGGATACATACAGCCGTTGCCTCTTGGTATTTTTTTAATCGCGTTATACGAAAAAAAAATTAAATAAGGCATTTTAAATGTATCGTTTAAATCTGATGTAATTTTCATTAAATTTTTCTTTCTCTTTTTAATATTCACGTGAAACTAATTTAGTTGTTTGAACAAAAATATTATTTATGCCGTTTTATAATTCACAAAAATAGTTAAAAAATATGAAGTAAATGTCTCATCATTAAAATAATAACCTTTTCTAAAATATGCAAAAACAATATCTCAAAATGCTGAAAATTTGAATTTAATATGGATATAAAACTTCGAAAAATGAGTCGAATTAAAAAAATAAATGCAGCCTGCATATTGGAAACTTCCAATGTATAAAATGTTCTAAAAAAATTTTAAATTCCTATATATAGTTTTTTCTCGTATAAAACTTTTTTAATGGAACAATTCTGATCAATTTTAGCATTAAATATCGCTTAAAAAAATTTCTTCAATTTGAAAACTGCATGCATCAGCGTGTTTCTCAAACATTTCTCTATAATACTACCAATTTTCATATTTTTTCATGCAGTAGTTTTCTTAGTAGTAGCGAAGAAATATCCATTTTAAATGCTATCAATTTTTTGTGACAACCTAGGTCACAAAAAATTGATTGTTAGCGTGGGTAACAGCATAAATTACTTTTTTAACACTTTCCAACAAAGTTGAAAAGTGTTTATGATTTCGGCTTGTCTGGCCGTCTGGTCCTCTGTTCGTTTGTCCCCGCTCTAACTTCCACAAATACTCCGATTTTTGACGTAGCTTAGAAGTTATTGACGTTTATTCTAGCACGAACTCTATTGCAAACGAAGTTTCTAGCATGATTAGTTTATTTACAGGGACAGTCAAGACGTTTGAGTTACATTACGGCCTACGGAAAACAAAATCGTTTCAAATGAATTTAAAAGAATTAATGTTACACACTATCAAGCACATTTAAATTTATATATATTTAAGAAGTGCACTAAAATAAGTAAGTCTTCTGTAAAATATTCGATGAAATGAATAGTTAATATTCATTTACAGGGCCACACAAAAGAATTCAATTGCATATTGGTAAAGAAGGGAGTTGTTTGCGACATATTTTAATTATATTAAACTATTTCATACATAATAAAATTGATATACGTCGATGAGGCTTAATATAACTTATTTCATGCATAATACGAAATGCATAGCATTTACAGGGATACACAAAAGATTTCAAATAATATATTCCATCCGAAGTATTGTATATTACCGATGGTGGCTGATGGATGGATGTGATGCATTTTTAATTATGATATGCACTTTTAAGTTTCACTATATGTATGCATATTGTATGGTATGTATAGATGCTATGGTTCAGGGTTTCTCAAACTATGATACGCTTACGAGTACTGGTACGTGAAGCTCTGTTTGCTGGTACGTGAAATAAAATAAAAAATCCAGCTTATGAAATGAAAAAAATGTTTCATTCCCCCTTCCCCCTGCTTTTTCTTGATTTGTCAGTTCAACGGCACCAAAATGTGAATTTTCTGATATTGTTTTGATAGCATTTTGCTTTCTCTTATTTTAAAATAATTTAAAAATGATATTCAATAAATAATCTATAATAATTTTTAAATTCCCCTCAAAAAGAAAATGGACTATTCCAGCATATAAGACATGATGTTCTTCCGATCATAAAAATATAGATCCCTATCTTTCATTATTTATGAAAAAAAGGTACAATAAAGTGTGTGAATCTAACATGGCGTAGATAGGGCATTCCAAGTACTCTTAACCCCTTGGGGTCGAGCAACATGTGTATGTGCCCAAAAAGACTTAAGAATCCTTGTTTATCCCCACTAGTAAAAGTTTATTGTAAATTTTGCCTCATTTAATCGGAACATTTTCTCAATTTAATAAAGCACAATTTTCTGTTTTTAAAAACCGGTGACAAAACTTTAAAAATTTCGTAAAAAGCTCCCGTCGCGAATGATTTATTAGAGTCATCCTTCTGTATCTGTGTCTATTTATGCAAATATGTCATTAAATATTGTATCTTTCGTCTACCAAAATGCTATAATCTTGGTAATGTGTATGTTATTAAAAGGCATCCTTTTTATTATTTGAATGTCCATACAAAACAGGCGATCTAAGTACCAATTTAATAATGTAATCATGCAATTAAATTCAGTAAAATCTTCTCACATAGAAGCACAAAAGATCGAAAAAATGTTTCATTTTTGACTCATTCCATTTACACAGATTTATTAGCTTTGTATTTTTCAACTTCTGGTACGTGGAAGTGTGAGTTTCATCTTAGTGGTACATCAGACTGAAAGTTTGAAAATCCCTGCTATAGGACAATACAAAAGAGTTCGTAAAGGTTACTGAATCTGAGCATAATTTACGTAAAAGTGGTTTTAAAATAAGTTATACATTTTTACGCTGAAATGCATTCAGTTTACTAAGAAATGTTTATAGAATATAGATAACATGATATACAGGGTCGCGCAAAAAAATGGATACATGGTCGCCTATAGATAATAATTTCTGGAAAATTGATTTAAGTAGTTTTAAGAGTATTTTAGTTTGAACTAAATTTTAGCTAAATAATGGCGATTAATAAAGGTACTAGGTAAACTACAGGGCTAAACAAAAGCATTCTAGTATGTTTCCATCTATTAGTAGAAGTTTCTAAAAGAGAAATTTCAACCTGCTATGCGGTTTTTTTTTTTTTTCTAAACTAAATTTTCCCACTATATAGTGTATATATCAATATATATCTTCCAACAGATCAAATACAGGGTTGTTCAAAAGTATTGGAAGACATATTTTTTATAGACAGTAACACCTTATTTCCCTAAGTAACGAAGTTTTGTTGAAGATTTCAGGAAGTGTTGGTAAGTGCTTCATAATCTATGCTTAACGCAGGATTTTTCTTATATGTTTTAGAATAGAGAGATTACTTCTTCATAGAAAGGAAACGTTAAAAACGTCTTTTTAAAATGTATTTCACTTTATTAAACATACATTCTTATTCAAATTCAAGTTCAACAACTGTAAAAAAAGGGACTATTAGAAATTCGGTACTCATTAAAACAATTCCAACTCACTAATAACAACAAATATTTGAATGCTAACAACTGTAGTTTTTCATAAAAATAACAGTGCGTTTCTTTGACGAATGTAACATCATTAAGAGTATTTGTAATGTTTCGTTCATGAAAGAATCCAATTACGTAATTTGCATTTAAAGCGAACATCTTTAAACATCTGTAATACATGCTTCTATACAAAAACTCTTACTTTGATTTTATTCAAATTTGATTATTCGTGAAATAGCAAAAGCAAAATCGCTTTTCAAGATATATTTAAGAACTACATTTATCTTTTCGTATTATTCGTATTATACATAGATAGCAGATACAATTACAGATGCATAGAATATTATACACAGATACGTTAAAAATAATATAAAATTTCTTCATTGTTTAAAATTTTGTATTGTAACCTGTAGGTATTAAAGTATGTTAATAAGCAAATTTTGCCAGTGATGGGCTATTCCGAGAAAAACGGGTATCGATAAACATCGCACATCAGCATCGAATCACAGTAAAAATCAATTTTCAAATTCTAGTCTTGAATGTTCTAGAATCGATGCTTAGATACTCACAAAGACTTGTTTGAAAACAGTAATTTCAAAATTCAGCAATCAATTGGCATGGAATTTGCTTTTGAATAGTGAACGATAAATGAATAGACCAAAACTTCACGCTAATTTCATAGCAATATACACCATATGACCATTAATCACCGGACACTTTAAAATTTAGACTTCTTTTTAATATTTAAAGACAAATCTGTCAGATACTTCTGTAACTTCAGCAATATGAAGAATATGTTCCACTTTATATTTATCAATGGCGTGGTGATTTGATCAGAAGGACAACTGGGAACTAACAAAAAATCAACGATGTAATAATGTTTAGGATAAATCCAGTAAAATAAAATACACGAAATAGTGTGTGGCGGTAAATTACGAGCATATGAATATTTTACTATATATGAATTCATTTGCGGAAGAATAGAAGATATATTCATGGAAATACATCGATTCTTTTAAGTTGAAAAAAAACCTTGCTAATTTTTTGTTTATATCATGCAGGGCTTTATACAAAATTTAATGCCAGTTTCAGAAAATTTGGCAAAATATAGTAAAAATGATATAATGAAAATCTGAAGCATATCTGAATCTTTTTATTGGTTGAATTCCGAAGCTTATTTTATTTTATTCGTTTTCTGATTGGTCCATGTTTAATGTCCAAAAATAGAATATTTCTGTTGCCATGATGACAAAAAAAGTATTAAAAATTACAAAAAAATAATAACTCAAAAACAATTTTAGATGCAGGTTTCAAACAAGTTGCATTTAAAAGTATTTTTTTTTCTTTATACGATGGTATGAAAATTGAAAATGTGCAATATTTAGAAGTTTAAAAACTTACACTACCGAAAATTGTTAACTGAAATTTCATTAAAAAAATTATGATTGGATAAATTAATTGAATTATGATTGAATAAAGTAATAAATTACGATTGGAGTATGGATGCCCATACGTGGTACGGGCAAATCATCATTGGCAAAAAAACACGTTGCCCGTACGACGTACGGGAAAAACAAGAAATCGGTTAAAATTCATCTTCCGTCGATTAAACAAATGAAAAAAACAGGACCATTTGTTGCCCCGGTGGCATGATCGGTAGCGGCAGCCACGCCAAGGGGGGGCGGGTTCGAATCCAGGGTAAGACATGGATGGTGTGTTGTCTGTTTATTGTGTAATGGATATGTAAAATAAAATTGTTCTGTACTGTCGTTGCTTGTGTGCGTAAAGGATCATTCGAGGCGAAAGCCAAATAATGCTACTATAGGCCTCAAAGCAATTCCAAACAGGGAACATTTGAAAAAAATCTTCTTTGCTTCTTAATTAAGGCCCCACACTAGGCACAGAAAAAGAAACCGGATCATAATGTAAAGCTTATGGGAGCGTTCTTTTCAAATATCTCGCTCAAAATTTAATATTTTTACATGATTCTTTTTGCACAAAATAGCTGAGAATGATCCACAACCGGCCTAATTTTTACTTTTTCGATTTTGCTTATATATTTTTTATTACGATAGTTTCAATTTTAGAACCGGTTTAAACAAGTTTCGAAAGTTAAAGTAATTTTTTTTTAATCTGAAACCAAAACGGACATAGTAAAAACAAGGCCAGTTGTGGATCGTCTTCAGCTATCCTATGCAAAAGAATGATGTAAAAATATTGAGCGCGATATTTAAAAAGAACTCTCCCATAGACTTTACATTATCATTCGGGTCTTTTTCTGTGCCTAGTATTGCGCCTTAATGCTTATTTAAAGATTTCAATGCGCTAATAAATCCAAATAGCCTTTGAAAGCTGACTATAGTAATTTTTTCATACAAGGAAAATCAATTTACTTAAATGAGAATTAAGTTCATTTTTATCGAATTCATTCATGAAAGAGTCTATTTAAGTGATTTTGCAATCACAATGAATGTCTTTACACAATTTGTGAAACAACATTTACCCAAAAGTTATTGTTATATTCCATTTATATTTGATCATCTGGGGCAAGAATAAAGGCAAAATTTCTTTTTAAGATTTACTTATGAACTATTCCTTTTATTTTGTTACTTTATTTTGTTCGTTCTATAGATAGCTGATATTTATAGCTTCGATCGATAGTTTGAAAAGAACACAAAAATTTCTCATTGTTCAAATTATTTTATTATGATTTCTTGTTATGGAAGAATGTTATTTAGAAATTTGTACACCCTTAATTTGTATAATATCCACTTTACTCTAAGATAATGTTTATATCGTTTTAATTATATTTGAATCCGCTTTATTAAAATACATCTTTTTCATATTCAGTAACTGTAAAAAAGGAACAATAACAAGAAACTTGGCGTACAATTCAAAGCTCATTAAAACAATTTCGTTCATTAATCAATCAAAATGCTAACAATAATTGAATACTAACAATAGCAACTTTACATGTGGAGAACATTGTGACTTTAATATCGTTAACCGCTTCCCTTACAATTCTTTTTTTCTTAACTGCAAAAATCATATTTTTTTTACATTATTTTTAATTATTTATTTTTAAAAGCGTTTGTAATTATGTAAATACGTAGCACCTACAGTCGTCGTTCAGTCCGTTCGTTCTTCCGTTCGTCTGTCTGTTTGTACATTTGTCTGTCCATCCGTTCGCATATAACAAAGTGAAAAATAAAAAATTGAATCTTTTAAAATCTAGAATATATATTTGTTGTATAATTTTGTCGAGTTACTACAAATTTTATAAAAAATGCATGTATAGTTTAATTACAAAGACAATAAAAAAATATTCCGTTACATTACAACCAGTGGGAAAAAATAGTTTCAAGTGCATTTTAATGATGTTATACTCTTTCGAACATAATAAAATTGGTATGCATCTATGAAGTATATACTTAAATATATATATACTGTGGTGCAAAGAATATTTGCTATGAAGTGTGAGGGCCACACAAAAATATTCAAATGCATAGAGGTATAGGGGAAAACATTGTTTGCGATGCGTTTTAATTACGTTAAACTACATCAAATTTTACGCAATTGATACATGTTGCTGAGATATACTACAAGTTACTTCTTGTATAATAGAAAGCAGATAGTATTTACAGACACACAAAAAATTTCGGCCACTGTACTGTATCTGAAATACTGTATAGGGTAAAGTGAGGACAGATGCCACAGGTATTGTGTGGGCGACACTGGTGCCTCGCTAGACTAAGTAAAAGAGTTTATAGTAATCCTCTGAGCTGTTTGCTTGTTATGTGCTTTTCTACTGCTTAAGGGGTTAGGTACCCTTTGAACTAACAAAATACGTGAAAAAGTGATCTCTGTAGGAATTGCAGTCACTCTAGATATAATTGACTTTTAATTGTAGAATCGAAAACATATGTTAAGAAATGTATGTTTTATCAATTAAAGTTGTTAAAAATAATATACACATATACAAAGTTTTTTAATTTATTTTTAAAGATAGTAGATTTTTTGCGAAAAAATTATTCTTGCATGCATTGCGCGCATGATTTTTCACATTTGAATGGCTAAAACAAATCAGTATTTTTTTTTTATGAGTACCGTTATAATGTGTTTTTACCTATAAGAATAAAAATTGAAAACTTTTTAGATCCAGAGTATAAAAAGCTTATTTAAAGAAATTCGAAATATCGGGAATTTTTTTATAAAGAAATAGTGGTGAATTATAAACTTCTAACTTAAGAAACATAATAGTAGGTCATTTTGTGCTTCTGTATGTTTAATACATTCAGCGAAAATTTTGTGAAATTCTAGGCAACCGTTTTTCAGAAAATATGCGCGCGACGATAAAAATCACTGTTTTGAGAAAATTGACTTTAAAGATTAAATCATCCATTGATCGTATAGGAAAAGCTGAAAGTGTTTTAGACATAACCTCTCTTCTAATAAGAATTTTCTTATTCAGTTTGTTCAAATGGTTGGTTGTTTTCAAATGTTCTTAAATAACCATATTATAAGGTACTTTTTGAAAAATCGATTTTTGGATTCTTTTAAGGGTACCTGACCCCTTAATTGTCAGTATTTATATATTTATACCAGATTTTATGCTTCAAACCTGTGAGAAATTTTATTTAAATTACTCTAGGAAAGTTGGTTTTTATATTTTAAGCCAAATAAATAGAAATTTCGTCTGATTGCAACTGTAGACTAGATCCTCTTGTAGTACAGACATGTGCTTGCCTTTCTCCCACGTCGATCACATGATACAAAATAGCGATGAGGCATCTTACCTTCCACTGTGAGACTGATGCTGCACCGAGATTGAGGGACAGATACCGCAAAATATATTTTTGTCTTTCGATTTCATAAATTCATTACTACAATTTCAATAGAACTTGCAGATAAGGGTGTTCTTAATTTAAAAAGGGCAACTTTTTGACATAAGTTTTAATTTATTTTTATTCGGAAGTGCTTGAAACTAGCAAATGTTGTTATTCAGAAACTATCGAACGGCACTCATTTTTTTTTTTTTTTTTTTTTTTTTTTTACAAGCAGAATAGATATTTCAGAATAAGCCGTCAAAAAAGACGTTTTGAACGCATTTTTTGGACGAAAACAGAAGACCTAATCAACAAAAGGTAGAAAATCACATGTTCAAGAGATCAAAATAGCTCATAACACACTAGGTAATTTAATTATCATAAAATGGAAAACTCAGTTTGATTCGAAATCGCTTCCATAGTCAGGCTTTCCAATTTTGTATCTTTCTGTTAAAAAATTTGTTTGTGAATATGTCAAAACGTTTTGCGCTTGTTGAGCAAAGCAGTTGAAAACAACCTTAAATGAATGTAAATTTAGAGAACACTGCTCCTACTTATTATATTATTCCGAGCAAAAATGTTGGCTCACTATGTGTGAATAAGGATAATGTAGACCTCTTACAATTATATTCATGTAAACTGTGAAAGAAAATGTCTTCTATTTTAATAGTCGAAAGATCTATACAGGCAAGTAAAAGAAAACAAAACGATGCAAATATTACAAGCGTACACAAGAAACAGGAGAAGGAAATAAAAAGGAAAAAGAAACTAGAATGCGTAAAATACTGACGGCTTGGAGGAAGTAAAATGTGTTAAAAAAATTAAAGGAAAGGTCAACTTGAGAACACCTTACTAGAGAAAGAAACTAAGAAAAATGAGTAAAACCTTTCGACAGTGACTATTGTGTTCTTCTCATGGATTCTGATGGGAGTATTGGATTGGAATTTGATTACTCTAAATGTGCTGAGTATCTGGAGTCTTATCAAGCAGCAGTTAAAAGCAGATCTATATTATTCTTTTTCTTTATTTAAAAAAACATGTTATGATTACATATCGAAAAAATTCTTCTTTGAGAATTTGCATCGTTAAATAAAAAAAATTTATTTAAAAAAACGCAAATTCGTGTATTGCGTGTGTTTAACTGCTTTGTCAGTTTTGCAAGTTTTAATTATTATATTATTCAAATTATTAATAATTCATTATTATTATCGATTTCACACCGGAATTTTTCAAAGAAATTTTTTATATATATAAAATCAGGAAGTGCATGTCTTAAGTAAAGAAAAGAATAGTATAGAAATTTTACGGTACAGATGCGAAATTTTAGATTTTTAAAAATGTCAAATTTCCTCCTCGTGTTTGTATCTCAACGCGCAAATTGCACTCATATTTTCCTTTACAATAAATAATAGTCAAGGTGTCCTGTAATAACCGTTAAGGTTCGTACCGTGAATTTAAGACAACTCTGTATAAATAGATATGTAGATTGTTAGGTATGTATATATAGGTTTAAAAAGAATATCTCTCTATGTTCGAATTTTGCATTGCAGTTTGTTGTTATAGAAGTATATTATTTAGAAAATTTTACAAGCTTTTTTTATATAATTACTACTTTATCGCATTAAAATACAGAAAGCGTCTAAAATATGCGGGAATCCATTTTATAAAAAATCACCTTATTCAGATTTAACTACTGCAAATAAAATAAACTTTATAAAAAAATCAACTTAACTTAAAGCTCATTAAAACAATTTCGATTCACAAATGAATCTAGATATTTGTATGCTGACAATAGCAATTTTTATATAAAGAACAATTCAATTTTCTTTTAGCGAATATAATAAAATTAAATTTATTTGCAGTGTTTTCATTCATCAAAGAATCTCATTATGTTATTTAAATTCAAAAATTTTAAACAGTTTGCATAACAAGCTTCTTTACAACACTAGTTGATTTATTTCATTGTCCGTAGAAACAATAAAAGCTATATATATTGTGAAGATTTTTTTACGAACTATGAATTCCTTTTATTTTATCTTTCTGGAAGAATTGATTTTATTATTCTCGTATAGCAGATGCAGTTTGTATAGCTAGATAAATAGGCAGTTATATGTGTATAATACATTGGCGTACGAAATTAAAAGAATTTTCATATTTGATCTACGATTTCCAGAGCTACTAGACAGATTTTAATAAAATTTGGTGTGAACATAAATTGATATTATACAAACAAAAAATCATTCAACAGTTATTATAGACACCCATGTTCGTGGGAGTCTGAAGGTCTGAAACAGCGGTCACAGAATACACAAAAAAATGAGTTAATAGGGGGTATGGTCCCCTCTTACATCTATACAAGCCTCGCAGCGTGATGTCATACTGGAAAATAGGCAGTTTATCAGCGCCCGTGGCAACTGATCCCACTCATTTAGCAACGCTGCTTTCAGTTCCTGGATGGTTCTTGGAGGGGGATTGCGAGTTGCAGTTGGCCGTCCCAGACATGTTCTATAGGGTTGAGGTCCAGAGAGCAGGCTGGCCAATCCATCCGGCGAATATCCTCACTCTAGAGAAATTAATCGACCAGAAGAGATCTATGTGGCCTGGCGTTATCGCTCTGTAAGATGAACTCGAGGCCCACTGCACCCCGCAAAAAAAAAAAAAAAAAAAAAAAAAAAAAAAAAAAAACATATGTCTCCAAGACCTCATTCCAATACCTCACACTAGTCACAGAGCCTCTGTCAAAGATGTCGAGAGATATGCGGCCGTCCAATATGATGCCTGCCCAGACCATTACACCGCCACTACTATAATTGTTCATGAGTCTCTGGCTCTCTCCATATGAAAATAAGGTGTGTTATAAAGCCTGTTTTTCTGCTGGATCCGCCTACACACACGTGTACTCTTGCGTATTTACCGTACAAGATTTGAATTTTTATCTAGAAGCAGTGGTTTTTCCTTCAGTTCAGATTTTTTTCAAGCAGTTCAACAAAATATGCAAATTTTCTTAATTTATTTCCCCACTGTATATAAATAGCAAAGAATCCAAATGAACCCTTTGTGTCACAGTGTTGCAGATCTGCAGTATCCCCATAAAGTGAATGTTATTTCGACAGTAAGCTTCAAAAGACAATTTTGTCGATTGTAGTTATTCTACAAATACTATTTTCTTTTACACTGCTATTAAAATAATTCTTTCATTAAATCTACAATACATGATGATACTTTTTTTTCATCAAAGTTTGATTTATCTCTTGATCAGCTACACGTGATTTTTGTTGAATTAAGCTTTGAAATAGTGAAGTGAAAAAAGTCTGCAGACGTCTACAAATGTTTACAATGATAAGTTTAAATTCTTTAATTAAGTATCAATTTTGAGCTAGGAAATTTATAATACATATAAGATAAATGTAAACTTTTATTTGCTGCAGATCTGCAACAACGTGCCATGTAGTGGATTTTTTTTAAATATCGAAAGAGCATGTTATAAAATTTCTTCTAATGATTTTTTAAGCTGCATTTGTTTCCGTTGAGCAAAGTTATTGAAATAAAGAAACATTAGTGTGTTTTTACAGTATTTAATTGCTATATGGTAAGTTAGGTATTCCCTTTCCCTCGTAAAATTATTATCAAGTCTAAAACTAGCAAAAAAGGTAAAGATCGCATAGGAGTGCAATAGAAAAAGCATAGAGGGTCTACTCAACATACTCCAATAAAACCAGTGCGCCTAGACGAAATTAACCACTGGCTACATTAGGCAGTAAAAAAAAGTTGTAAATTTCCTGATTGTAAAGCTTTTACTCAAATTGTTTATGAGAAATGTTATATGGGACTTTGCTACAACAAAACTAACAATTGCTTCAATAAATTCCATGCAAATTAAAATTTTAAATATTTTTAGTTTTTGTGCCATTTGACAAGTTCAACTCATTTTCTAAATAAAATTATCCTGTTCTAAATATTTTTCATTATTTTTTCCATACTGATGCATTTTAATATATATGTGAGATTTTTTCAAATAGGAATTTCTGAGTTACAAAGGGTTAATTCAAAAATCCCTAAAACAATTTCTATTCACAAATTAATATAAATACATGAATGCTAATGATAGCGTTTTTTATATGCTGAAATGCTATTGATCAAAGGAGAGGCAATACTATGCAAATCTTGTGGAGCTACGTCTGATTTCTGCACATGTAATGGCACTAAGATAACTATATATACAGACAGTACTGTGATTGTTGTGAATCAGCCGCCAGTATGGAAAAAGTTCGTGATTTATTCGCCTTCAGTCACAAACGAATTATTGGAACTCGACCGACGGACTATTCAATTTCCGAAATTGTCAGAGAACTAATATTTTTCAGCTAGACAGTGTTAAGAGTATTACAAGAATAAACGGATAATAGGAAAAAACTAGCAATCAGACAAAATTTAAAAAAATACTTAGTCTTGAGCAAGCGTAGCAGAAAACGATTCAGACTCGTTTTACTTAACCACTGAAGCCGAACAATAGCTCAAATTACCATCCAACTGAATCAGGGCACATGTCATAGAGTCAGTAAAAAAACATGCAACGCTTGCTGAGCAACGGCAGCCGTGAAAGTACCATTGCTCGCTATCGGACTGCCCGTCTTTTCTGGCGAAAAGAACATAAAGAATTGACTCTAAAGAGGTGGAAACAGTAACATGATGCTATAAATTACGATTCCAACAACTTCATGCCGATGAAAGACTGAAAATAGAATGCAAGGCTTCCTGTATGCCAGGTTGCAAGAAGGTCATGTTGACTTAGTCAAAATCTAGGGGGATTTCTCATGGCATTTTTGGGGATTTTTGGTACTTGTATCCACCTCCCATAATGCTATTTTGTATTTAGAGTAGCTGGGTGATCACCTCTATCTATTTATGTATTTTTGTCATCCATAAGGGAATGGAATATTCCATCAAAACAACTGCTACTCGTACCAACCTCCCACAACGCATTTCGGTATTTAGAGTTGCCATCCAATTATGTCTTTCTGTCATCCACAATGAAATGGTTTGAACAATGAATTCCATCAAAACAACTGCTCAATTCCAAGGTTCCGGTTGTCTATTGTGTGAGCATTGAATGAGCATTCCTTTCACTTCTATAACATTGATACGCTACCTGGAAGCCTAGAGTTAAATCCTATTGAACACCTTTGGGATGCTTTCTAGAAAGCTGTGAATTATGTCACACAACATAGGCAACCTTCACTGAATTATGGTCAGCTCTACCAAATATTTGGCAAGCTATGTATGTGGAATAATTCCGCAAACTTGTAAAATGTATGTCTCGTCGAGTGGCTTTCGTTATCTAGGCCAGAGGAAACCCAACTCAATATTAATGTACTATTGTTTAATTCAATGGCACTTCAGTATATAAAGAACAATTCATTTTTGCAGTGAACATAACATTAAGTTTTATTATTGAGTTTTAGGTTAATTTTTGACGTTTTCATTTCTGAGAGAATCTAATTATGTGATTTATATTCACGACGAATGTATTTAAAGAATTTGTTAGAGGGGAGTATTTATTTTATTTTTATCCATATTTGATTATTCGCAGCAACACTAAAAGTAAAATCTCTGTTATCGAAATTCATTTCATTGTATTTTTTTTAATTCTTCAAGAAGCTTGAATTTTCATATAGTTAAGGAACAGAATATGGAACTTATATATTTTCAGCAATGTTTTAAAATAGAACAAACATATTTGTGAAAGGGTTTGTTTTTATCCATACGTTATTAGTTATATAACAACAATAAAAACAACACTTATTTCAAAGATTTATTTAAGAACTATTTCTTTTATTTTGTTGTTCCGGAAGAACAGCGGGTTTTTATATCCTTAAGGAATAGAAGATGGAACATATTATACATTCTCAGCAATGTTTTGAAGTCAGTAATTTTAAGTCTAAGAACGTGATTTGGTGCTTGAGATACTTTATTCTCTTTCTCGAACTATAGCTTTCAAGCAGGCTAGTTTTTTATGCTATGCTTGCTTTAGTTATTTCAAAAAAACTTTTCAAGTAAGATGTTTTAGAGGAAGAAAAATATATTTCATATGAAAAACTTGCTCGATGAACAATAAACAGCGCAAGAACGTGATACACATTTCTTAATATACAAATGCATACATAACGATGTGTACAACAAATAGTGAAATAAAGTTAAATAAAACAGAATTTTGAAAACAAAGTTTAAAATCTTGAATATATGAAAGATAAACTGGTTTCATGCATTTTAAAATTTAAAATTTTTGCAAATCTAAGTTGCAAACATCTAATTTAATGTTTAAACATTTTTGTTTTAAAGTTAAGAGTGTGTTTTAAAATCTTCTATGTTGTAAAAAGTATTTAAAAAATTATTTAGTAAAATATCTTAATATTAAACGAGCAATGAAAAGTATCAGCTCTTTTTTTTCATCTGGAAATATTCGTGCTTTCACATTACTCTGCAGAAAGTTTATGAAAATTTTATTTTTTAATTTGTTAGAATAACAGGTGAAAAGGCAAATAGACCATGCAAAATTTTCACTACTCTACCAACATTATCATTATTCCGTTAAAAGTTGAAAATCCAAATGAACACGGCTTCTTTTTTATACAGAAGTCAGCATGCTCGACATAAATATACGCAATTTGGAGCTGAAATTAAAGTTTTTTTATAAGGTGGCTATGGTAAGTTTTTATTATTTTACAAAAAAAAAAAAAAAAAAAAAAAAAAACAATAGATATATATAGATAGGTAGATAAATATTTTATTTTATTTTGAGTTTTATTTGTTTTTATAACAATAAAGGATAAATATAAACATATTTTTTGTTGATATTTAAATTGTCAATTTTAACTGTTAATATGTTAATTATAACTTTATTATATTTCATAAGAACGTAATCATTCATTGTTAGAGACTTGCCAGGGATCGATGTGGAACATAAGATCTTCCCAGCTTTGATTGGTAATATTAATCTCCTTGTTTTTCAATTTAATAAAAATTTTCAGTATTTCAGTTTAAAGGTTTATTTGATTTATGTTTCGATTGTTTTTATTTATGCTTTAATCCTCTGGATACACCTGATAGTCATTTTGAGAATTAGCCCTCAAAGTTAAGTTTGCAATTTCCAATCAGGATTCAATTGTGTTTTACTTACATTGTGAAATAATGCCAATGATGAGTTTTAGTTAATATAAGTTTAATTTTTATTCATGCTTTTTTCCAATTTTTCCTACTTTTTTACTTCGCTCAAATATACAGTATTTTGTACAATCAATTCTATAGTATCATAAATGATTTCATTTTCTAGATCAGCTTTTCATTTGTTATAATAGCTTACTATTACAAAAAGTCTGGCCACGTACATATATATATATATATAGACATATCTATATACGTAAGGAGATGATGTGCAAAACATTATTTTTTTGAAATATTCAAATAATAACATAATAACAAAAGATTGAAATCGTACAAACTTAATATCTTGAAGACATTTGAAGGGTTCACATATTAGACCATGTCCGTTATAAAAAATAATAATAATAATAATTTAGCAAATTACAACAATTATTAGGAAATTGATATTATCAAAGACTAAAATTTTAAAACTTATAAATAAATTCTATATTTAAATTAATAATAATAATAAACACCATTTTTATGATGATCATAACGAGTCCTATATTACTTACGCCATGCATTAAACATTAATATTCCTAGACCAATGATAAAAAACAGTAGTTTATAGATATACATCTTTAACTGTTTAAATTGTGCATTTTTATTTGATGGAGTTAATCAGACTGACTACTGAACGCCTCATATTCATATTATGTACGACACGGATTAAACATTAACATTCCCGGACCCATCAAAAACAAATTTTACATGAAATTTCAGTTTTACAATTTTCGGAACTGCAAATTTTTAAACTTCTAAACATCGCACATTTAAAAATTTTATACCGTTGCGTAGAAAAAAAAATGCTTTTTTAAATGAAATTCGTTTGAAATCTTTATCACAATTTGTTTTCAAATTATTATTATTTTTTTTAAGGTTTTATTACTCTTTTTGTCATTGTGGCAACAGAAGTATTCCATTTTTGGACATTAAACTAGAGGTCTGCAGGGGCCGGAATTTTCAGGCCCGGGCCCGGCCGGCCCATTGTAAAACTCAAAGGTTCGGCCCGGGCCCAGTCCGGCCCGTACAGATATCAGTGAAAACAGGCCCGGCCCGTTTTGGCCCGTTACAATTTCCTAAAAATTCAGATTTTTATCATATAATTAAGATTTCTTTAAAGTTTACTGCATACGTATGTATGGAATGATTGTATAGTATATTTTACAGGAAATACACATTAGCAACAGGAATGATTGCTTAGATTCTTAGGCTTTCAACTGTCAAATAAAGATTCATTAAAAAAATAATATGGTCCAGAATAAAAAAAAAAAGAAAGAAATTTAAAAACGTCGTAACTTTGGAAGCTGGTTAATAAAAGAAGATTTATAAAAATATTTCTATATCATTTTAATAAAGGTTTTAAATCCAAATTGATTCGTTAATTTAAAGAAGCTCCTTTCTGATACATTTCTAAATTCATTCTTTTCTCTGAAGCGCATAAGATTAGCAGGTGTCTTTATTCAGAAACTATATAATCGAACGGCGTTATCCACGTTTTGATTCAAGCAATTTAAAAATATTGCAGAAAAAAATAGTGTCATATTTAGCGTTTTGCATAGAATTTTCGGAAATGATAGTATGGGAAGTCAGAAAGACCTGCAACCATTTGAGAAACTATTGTATCTTAACAAGGTTATACAAGTATTTTATTTACCAAAAATGTAAAACGCTATTCGATTCCAAATCCCTTCAATAGTCAGGCTTATCACTTTTATACTTTTACAATTAAAATTTAAACTGAAAATATGTCAAACTTTCGCGTTATTGAGAAATTAATTTAAAAACCATCAAGAAGTATATATCCAAAGATTAAGCTAACATAAATTCTTTATCTCTGTTAATAATTTTACAAATCATGTTGTCCGTCCTACAGATCATGAGAACAATTAAGTCTAGTTCCGGTCCGGCAAATCTATATGTAGAAAAATAATACAAGCTTGATCTCGGCCCGGCACGAGTCAGCTAAAAAAATATTAAAACGGGTTACACACAATGTAACTGTCCGATGCCGATCTCTAGACTGTACAAGTTACATTTTTATATTGATGCTGTCAAACTAGTATGTCATCTTTTATAGTTTCTGCTGAAATCTTCAGAACGGACCGGCAGGCCCGAAAAATTTTTTTATCCGCCCGGCCTGGATGGCCCGCCCAAATTTGAAAAAACTATTCTAATTCCGCCGGCCCTGCCCGTTAGAAAATTTGAAACGATTCCGCCGGCCAAAGGTATGGGCCGGGTACGGGCCAATCCGGGGCCCGTTCCGACCTCTACATTAAACATGGACCAATCAGAAAACGAATAAAGTAAAAAAAGAAGTATTCCATTTTTGGGCATTAAACATGGACCATTCAGAAAATGAATAAAATAAAATATGTTGCAGAATTCAATCAATAAAAAAAATTCCGATATACTTCAGATTTCCCAGTTCTCTATCAAGGACGAGAACAAGTTTCCAAATAGTTAAAAAAAGAGAGAAAGAAATCTCATTTAGAATGTACATAAAATCTTTTTATCCATTACCACAATAAACATACTCTGTAAATAGATGCTATATATAAGAAAGTTTAGGAAAACAGATTTGGTTTACTGTGGGAGTGGATAAAACAAATACACTTCCACAGTAAAACAAGCCTATGAACAGATGACATATATGAGAATATATCAGAAAACATATTTGGTTTACTGTGGGAATGGAGAAAAAATATCCATTCCTACAGAAACCAAGTCTGTAAACAGGTGACAGACATGCATGAGAAAGTATCAGAAAACAGATTTGGTTTACTGTGGGAGTGGATAAAAAATATCCATTCCAACAGAAACCAAGTCTGTAAACAGGTAACAGACATGCATGAGAAAGTATCAGAAAACAGATTTGGTTTACTATGGGAATGGATAAAACAAATCCACTTCCACATTAACCCAAGCCTGTGAACAGATGACATATGTGAGAAAGTATCAGAAAACAGATTTATTACTTACCCATCATACGTAATATAGGGTAAGTCTTGCAATCGTTTTGAAAATCAAAAAAAAAAATTTTGACGGATTTACACGTTTTAGACACTGGAGATTTCGAAAAACATATTTTTAGAATAAAAAATTTGCCGTCCGTCTGTCTGTCTGTCAGTCTGTAAACGCTCTATCTCACGAACAAATTGAGATAGAGACTTGAAATTTTGTAGGTATTTAGTATGTAAGAATGGGACGAAGCCTATTAAATATCAGCAACCTCGATTATCCGGAACTATTTTTTCCGGATTCTCGAAAAATTCGTTCTGATGAAAGGTATATAAAAATTTTCGATTTTTTTATTTTAAGGAATGCATGTAAAAAACAATAAAAAAACACAAAGTTTGCATGAAGAATGAAGTTGATCGGATTATTAGTTGTCGAGATATTTGTAATCCTGTTTTCCACATTCTTCGATTTTTCATGACCCTGTATTTCATTCAAATTTCAATTCAAAGGTATATTTTAATTGAAAATGAAACGCTTAATCCGACGCAGCAAACTTTTAGTTAATATGATTATTATTTTTGGAGTTACAGGGTTGTTTCTTTTACGTAGTTTGGTAATTCTTGAGTAGTTTGGTGTTTTATACAATTTGCTGAAATTGGTGCATCAGCAATTCATTAATAGAGTATTACTATGTGTATTAACAACATTTAAATCTAGTTTTGGAATTGAAATACATTGTATAAATATTTTTCACATATTTTATTTTCATATGCATATAAATGATGGGTAAGTATCACGGTGGCCTCCAACGACTAGTTTTACTGTGGGAATTATTAAAACATATCCACTTCCACGGTAAAATAAATCTGTAAATAGATGAAATATATGAGAACGTATATAGGAAAACAGATTTGGTTTGCTACGGGAGTGAATAAAACAGTTTTTATACGACGTTTAAATGGACTTTTATTTTTTCAAAATGGACTTGTTCCACTATTGTTGTGAGGCCCTTATTTAATTAACAATATTTTAGAATATACTCTTTCAAACATACTAGGATTCCCACTCACAAAGTACGTAATATAGATTAAACAGCGGTTCTGAGCTTTTATAAGTATGCGCAACCCATTTTTAAAGAAAAAAAATCGCCTGCCTAATACAAGGGTGATATCAGTAAGGAAATGTTTCTATGACGTTCATAAGCTATCAGCTACCCTATCCTATGAAAAAGGCAATTTTTCATACGAAGGATAAACTTTCAACAATAACCAAGAATTGTTGGTTCCGGTGTGTAAGTGCAATAATAATTAAAAATAAATTTATAAAATTATATTGAAAATCTTTTCTTATTATTAAACTAAAGTTATGCATGCTAAAAGTAAAAGCAGCACATTTAAAGGCTTATAAATTACTTTTAATAAATATATTTACATGTTTCAAAATCGCAATTTGCGACATTTTCAAGATCTATGTGGATAAATAAATTATTTCCCAGAAACTTTAAAAAAATATAATCATTTTCTCCAAAAATAGGTTATTTTTTTTTCAAGATGGATTGTGAAAAAGTCGCCTATTGTGCATACGGAACATGCGAATTTTTGGAAAATAATTTATTTATCAATATGAATCTTGAAAGAGTCATCGATAGTGCGTACTAAATCCCCCCCCCCCATATGAATCTATTATTTATTTATTTACTTACATGCGAATTTTTGCAGAAAAAATTTATTTATCAATATGGATCTTGAAAAAGTCATCGATTGTGCGCACTAAACCATATGAATCTATTTTCTATTTATTTATTTACTTATTTTTAAGATATAAGATTTTATAAAGTACAGACTTTCATAAGACTTCCAATTCGTTTTCACTTTTAGCATCAACAATTTTAGCTTAATAAAATCAAATTTGTTAAACTTTACTCACCGCAATGTATATAAGGGCGTTTGTAGAACTGTTAGCATGCATTTCCAATATGGCTGCATGTCCTGGTGAAAGGGTTGTCGCCTGTTTGGTGGTAGGCATTTGGGAAGTTGAAGTTGATGAGTTGGATATGACAGTGATGACTGCAGTAGTGGTGGTATCCACAACTGCATTGCCCAATTCACTGACATTCGCAAATGTTGCCATGGCCACATGGCTGAGGAAAATAGTTCATGGACATGCACAGACCAGAAAAGAGAATCTTCTTCACCTAAAAAATAAGTTGAAATAAATTTTATTTTCACTTTCAGATAAATAATGTTTCTTTTAATACAAATAAGATAATTAGATGTTTTTAATTATGAAACTGATATTATATAGATAGATAGATAGATAATGTATGTACACTATATGGACAATGATGCCCGGTCACTTGTTATTTTAGACATTTAGTTAAAAATCTATAAAAAAAAAATACATGAGGAATTATCCTGAAATTCCAGGTACGTTAACAGAATAGTATAGGTCATATATTTTAAGACTTTTTCCTGAAACCCCACAGGATACCGTCAACAAATTGAAAAAAAAGAACAAATATCTTTTAGATAACCCTATCAAATCTAATGTAAAAAAATGTTCAAACATTAGAACATGATTAAGAGGTTTATTGTAATAAACTGTGCTCATTTTTATGAGGACAGTATGCATACTCGTAGTAAAATTAAGGTTTTTTAAAAACTGTTCCAAATTTTGCCAAGTTTTTTCCTTATAATTTGCAGAGTTCTTAAATTATTTTTGATAAAATATTTAATGTATTTAAAAAAAAAAAAACATAGTTAAAAAAAAGAAATTTCAAAAATCAAAAGCATTTTTTCTTTAACAAAAATTAAAATTAGAATTTTAATATTATTGCTTAATGACATTCAAATATTTTTAAAATTCATTTAAATAGCTTATTAGAATAATATACAAATCAAGCAAGTGAGGTTACTTATATTACTGCAGTATGCACATATATTAGCATGTGAGGTGCGAGTTATACTAACAGCATTAAGGGACAAGGGGGCTAGGCATACACATCCATGTTTATGAAACATGAAGAGATTTCCCGAAAAAAACTTAATTTTGATATCTGTAAGATTTTTTGAAAATAAATAAAAGACTAGGAAGCATCTGACAATTCATCTGTGAACAAACAACCACATGTTTCTTAGGAAAATGCTATACAAGGTGAGAAAAAAATACACAGTGAAATTTTAAACATAAAAATAAAAATAATATAATGTATAGGAAAAAGTTAAAGAAATGCACCAATTGCTCACTTTACGATGTGATGTAACTTGCAACACAATTAATTCAATGAAATTGAAGAGCTCTTGCTTTAATGGGCTTCAATATAAGTCAAGCATTGCAAAAAGTTCTCTAATTAAAAAAAAAAAAAAAATCTTGCACTTTCATGGGAAGCAATATAAACAATCAACACACACGATCGATTGTCCACGTGTTCACTGTCAATCAATGAGTGTGGGTGTATATATGACTGTGCTCATAACGCTCACTGATTGACTTAGAATCTGTAATCGTCTTAGCAATATACATGTCTGAAATATGCTTTTGATTCGATTTCTATAAAATTGAAATGACTTGACAGCTATATTAAATTTTAAACCATTCGTTTAATTAGTTTTTGCACTATTACATGCAGGCAGACGGTAGACAAACGGACGAACTAGCCGATGACTATTAGTACTACGTATTTATACATTTACTAATGAACTTAAAAATGAATGTAATGTGATTGAGCTGATTCAACATTCAGCACTAAAAATTTAACCATTTTACTCAATGTAGATAAAACCTTTATGTATATTTTTAATGTATCAAAATGTGGATGTGCATGGTAAAAATTAAATTGCATGTACTTCTACAATTTTAAAATCTTCATAAAGTCCACTTAATTAGTGTTAACAAATCAGTGCACGTGATTAACTCGTTGCACAAGACTGGTTTGAAAACTCTATGTTAACATGTGAAGCGCCACGTCAGTCACCGATGACTGGCACTCAACTTTCCGTTTAGATAGTGTCATTCACAAATTACTGACAGTCTGAAATAAGATATATGAAACTAAAAATATGTATTGTTTTTAATAATTACTGAAAATTTATTTAAAATTTATACTTAACTTTTATTTATTGCAGGATTATATTTTCTTTATTACTACTTAAAGCATCTTAATATTTCTAGCTTTATTGTCAGTCACCGTGACACTCAATTATTTAATTAATTCAGGATAAACAAGATAGTGCAATTTTTAAATAATCTCTTTCATATATACCTCATCTAATGATTTAAATTTTTCTTTGTTGAGTACCATATACAAATGGAATTTCTATAATTCCTTTGAAATATCATTTTGACATTTAATATTCCTTTTCAACAGAAAATATATCGAATATTTTAATCTCACCTGCTTTTGCACATAAAAAAGAGTACAAATATATTTGTAATTGCTTTTCAATAATATTTTATATCAAGACTAAGGCCTGTTTCCAAGAAATCCTCACAAATTTTGCAATTATAACAAGTAAAAGTAATCATGCATTAAGCATAGATTATGAAACACTTTCCAACACTTCCTGAAATCTTTAACAAAACTTCGCTATCCAGGGAAATAAGGTGTAACTGTCCATAGCCGAATATGTATTCAAAAACTTTTGAACAGACCTGTATTTGATCTGTCGGTTGATATATATACTATGTAATGGGGAAATTTTGTTTAGCAAGAAAATGCCTAGTTGGTTGAAAACTTTCCTTCAGCAATTTATACTAATAGATGAAACGTACTTGAATACTTTTGTTCAGCCCTGTAGTTTACCTAGTACTTTTATTACACGAAAGTATTTCTCTAAAATTTATTTCAAACAAAAACACTCTTTAAACTTACTTAAATGACATTTGCAGAAATTATCATTCATACGTGATCCTGTATCCAGCTCTTTGTGTAACCCTGTATATCATTTTATCTATATTGTACAAACATTTCTTAGTAAACTGAATGTAGTTCAACGAAAAAATGCATAACTTATTTAAAAATCATCTTAAGTAAATTACCTTTATATTCAGTAACCTTTTCGAGATTTTTCGTGTATCCCTGTATATCTAAATTGTGTAACTATAAACATTTATACACACCATATAAAGTGCATACATTTAGTGAAATTTAAAAGCGCATATTATAATTAAAAATGAATTTCATCCATCCAATAGCTATCATCCATAATATACAGACTTCGGATAGAATATACTATTTAAAATCGTTTGCTTGCCTCTGTAAATGCTATGTACTTCATATTATGCATGAAATAACTCATATTAAGCCTTAACGAAGTATATCAATTTGATTATACATGAAATCGTTTATCAAAATAAAAATATATCGCAAACGAATCCCCCTTTTATTCTTATGAAATGGAATTATTTGTGTGGCCTTGTAAATGAATTATAACTATTCTTTTCACTGCATATTTTACAGAATGCATATTTTAGTGCATTTCGTAGATACATATAAATCTGAATATGTTTGACAGGGTGTAACATCTTTAAAATTCATTTGAAACGATTTTTCCCCATAGGGTGTAATGCAACGGAAAACTTTTGAATGTGTCTGTAAATAAACTAATCATGGTAGAAACTTTATTTTCAATAGGTTTCGAACTAAGGTAAACATCAATAACGTCCAAAAATTTCACGGCAATCCGAGTATATTTACGACAGTTAGAGCACTGACAGACGGACGGACAAGCGGAAAACCGAAACACTTTTCACATTTGTTGAAAACTGATAAAAAATATCAAAGGAATATGAATCAGGCGAAACGTGCGCCTGAAGTGTTGCGTTATCGTAACATGCTGCTGATTACATTTTCGTGAGAATCGCTCAAATATGTGGCGCTGCCATGGTGCATTATTCTTGATTATCGCAATAGCTTTATCTGAAGAACTAATGCACAAAATTATCTAAAACTGCAGATTCAGATAATCCCTGATATAGATTAATGTTGTTTAGTTTTTGGTGTGAATCGCCCTACAGGTGGCACTTCTGTGCTTTTAATTCTCGATGGGTTTTCATCAAACTTCAGATTTAGTTAGCACCTGATAAAAAATTGGTCCTGATTTGTTTTAGGTGTACATAACCCAACATGCACTGTCATTCAAATTTTTTTTAAGATTTTGCAATAGCTCTATCTCAAAAACTAATGTACGAATTTTCATCAAACTTCAGATTCAGTTATAGGTTGACATAAGTATTGCTGACTATAGATTTTGATTTAAACCATTTAACCGGTTCTCTTAATGTTTTGAAATTTTTTATAGTTATCTATTATAATATATGTCACAAAACTGTGCATGGTTTTTTGAAAGTAAATATACTTCTAAAAGTTAAAAGTAGTTAATTGTAAAAGTAGGTTCAAAAATGTTCAAAATTTCAAAAAAATTAGAAAATATTTTTTAAAACTTTATATTCAGTTTTATAAAATTCAATGCATATTTTTATTTATGTATATAAATCAAACTTTTATAAATAATTTTGGTGATTTTCATTGATATGGAATGCGCACGGGGCATTTTGAAAAGATCCCGTTAAATCTAAAATATTGCAAAAATTTCCCTAATTTTCTCTTTTTTTTTTTTTTTTTTTTTTTTTTGAGAAAAATGGGGAAATTTTTTCAATATTTATTTTTGCAATATAATTTTTTTTTTTTGAGAAAAATAGGGAAATTTTTGCAACATTTTAGATTTAACGGGATCTTTTCAAAATGCCCCGTGCGCATTCCATATCAATGAAAATCACCAAAATTATTTATAAAAGTTTGATTTATATACATAAATAAAAATATGCATTGAATTTTATGAAACTGAATATAAAGTTTAAAAGAATATTTTCTAATTTTTTTGAAATTTTGAACATTTTTGAACCTACTTTTACAATTAACTACTTTTAACTTTTAGAAGTATATTTACTTTCAAAAAACCATGCACAGTTTTGTGACATATATTATGATAGATAACTATAAAAATTTTCAAAACATTAAGAGAAAAAAAATGCTCATGCTGGAGCATTTTGAAAAGTTCTCGTAAAACCTAAACGTTAAACCTAATATTACAAAAATTTCCCTATTTGTCTTTAAAAAATTTTTTTTTACATTTTTATTTTTTTTTATTTTTATTTATTTTTTATTTTATTTTATTTTTATTTATTTATTTATTTATTTTTTTTTTTGTGTGATAAATATATGTTATAATGGATATAATGTAACTTTGAATAATATTTAAGATGCAATTTTAAAAATATAAAAAAATGATTTTAAAAGTCCCTTGTCTCCTTAATGTCTTATTTTTCAACATAGTTGATGTCAAAAGAAGTGAAAATGAATGTCATTTTTGTTTGTTTTTTTAGATCCGGAAAACATAGGGTAAATAAAATATGAATATAGAAAAAAGGGAAATATTATTTGTTTTATGATTCTTTAATCAAACTGCTCCAAATTTTGGGCATGTTGTAGATAAAACGTCATTATAAACAGTACTTGCTTTAGTAATCATTTCTATTGATTCTCGGATGATTAATTTATGATAATTCTTTAAGAAGCATATAAATTTGGCACCTTCGAAATTAATTTGTATATTCTGCTTCTGGTTCAGTCTTGACAGGGCTGTTGCTGCTTGGTCGTATTTCAAATCTTTCAAATGTTCTTTAATACGATCTTTAAGTTTACGGGAAGTCAATCTTATGTATTCGAGATACTTTTTAATATTTTTGTCATTTTTTAAATAGTTTGCACATCGTGTAATTATAAGTTTACATTTTAAATATGAATTTAGCATTCTATTTGTTTATATGAAACTGAACGAAATAAAAACTTTTTTTAAAGAAATAAATTAAATTGCGAATGATTTTTCATGAGTTAGTTCTATTTCCTTGAGAGACGGTGATACCATTATGTCATCACCTAATTTTAATCCCTAATTACCACAATTGCCCAAGAATTTTTGAATGAAAATTTATGTTTTATTAGGTTCGCGAAAATATATTATATACCTGCTTACAATTATTTCTTTAAGGGTGTATTCGAAAAAATGCTTTGCCACCTTCAACAGCTCGAAATTTTCAGATACAATTTCAGACACATTTTTAAAAGTATAAACATGAAACTTGCTGAGAGGGATTTTTAAAGAGACGCATAAGGTTCCGTGTGATGTCATTTTATGATCGTTTCATTAGAATTTGATTTATGAACAATTACTTTCTCAGTAGGAATCCTTTTTCCGTTCCCAGATCTCCCGCTTCGGAAAAATCGGTTCAAAATGCCGTTTTTGATTGCTTATTTTTTTTTTTTTTTTTTTTGCAATATTTTCTACATTTACCAAAGAATCGACAATCATGGCACCTTGTGTACATTCTGAATAAGACAATTTGCCAGTTTGATGCATATGAGAGCAAATATTAATTTAAAAATAAATCAGAAAATAAACAGTTTGAATCGAAATACACCCTTAAACTATTAGTGTAGACAATTATTTCAGCATTTTACAAATATAAGTACCATACCTCTGAAAGGGTAAAAAAATAACAAACAAATGGATGTACATTTTCTCCCACTAAGTGTTTGGAACGTAATATTCCGTTCACTAAGCTCCAGGTTTCACTTCAATATAAGAAATATTTTAGATAATATAATCCTATAGATTTAATGATTTTTCCATGCATGTTTTAAAATGATTAATACTCACAAGGACTAGATTCATATTTGTATTTTTATGTATGTAATGTTGAAAAAATCTTTTTTTTTTTTTTTTTTGAGCATTTAAAACAAAAGACAGTGAAAACAACATTATAATCCTACCCATTTTCAATAAAGCTCAGAGGGTTAAATATTGCAAAGAAAAAATCTATCAACGTCTTCGGGAGGATCAAACTATGGCCAACTTCATTAGAGGCCTTGGAAGCTCTTGGCTGTTAGGACGGAATTTATAACATCATATCATGTTTAACCAATCGGCAAAGACAACTCTTGTTAGTAACGCCCCTTACAAGGACAACTTCCCCACGAGATTGGATAGACGGAGATTACGTCATTAATTCCGTCCTAAGACCCGACTAAAAAGCAAAAGCTTCTGAGGCCTCTAATAAAGTGGGCCGTGATCAAACCCACATTCCGTGACAACCTGAGCGGAGCTGAACGATGGCGCTGTTATCAACCATGCAAGAGGTCAATTGAAAAACTTTCGTTTATTCTAGAAGCAATCAATAGAATTTGTGTAATGTCTTTTATAAAAACTTATTCACCATTTTTTTTATGATTGAGGCATGTTTTAAATCTTTTTTACAGAATATTTTATTGTCACCGGTAAAATGTCACGCTATCAAAAATTGGATCAACTGTGGTTCAGAAAGTGTAATAAAGTTAGATTGTGATATTCGAGTTGAACGGATATACAGCATAAATTAAATAAAAGCTTGTAAAAAATAAAGTAATGATTGAGGAGATTCGTATGTCTCTAAAAGTTTCATGAATTTAATCAAGATAAATTAAAACTTACATTTTTTTATGTATTCAAATTTGGATCATTTTTGTACAAATTAAATAATAACCTTCTAAGTCTTATATACGTTGATTAAGCCGAATTTAAAAACATTTATAAATTTTCAGCAAAACACACGTTAGAAATCCTGTGTTAATTAATGTTCGATAACCAAGAGTGTGCAAATTTTAAATAAATTCTTCCCTATATCCCTTGTTTAACTAATTTTTTTTTTTTTTTTTTTTTTTTTTTTTGAGTGCTGTACGTTGAAATTTCTGTAAGTTTTTTTTAAATTAAATTTTGAAGTTTATTATTTCTGCTCAACAGAAAATATATCGCATACTTTGAGCTATGCTCTTGCATATAACAAATAATATAAAGATAATTATGCATTTGCTTTGTATCCGTCAACAATATACATCACGAATTGGAAAAATATCACAATACATTTAAACTTATTTAAGATAATTCTAGCCAGAAAATCAATTCATTCATTTCCATTTCATTAAATCCTATTGATTTTTATTATGAGATTAAGAATCGACTAGAAAACAAACAACAGACTTCAAAAGAAATAGATTTATCTTTTAACTTCATTACGAAACATAAAGCTACAACATTTTACAGTGATTTTTCTAGATTCCTTCTCAAATCAATTTTTCATTTCAGATTTAAAAAGATCTGCTTAAAAAAAAAAAAAAAAAAAAAAAAAAAAAAAAAAAAAAAAAAGATTTAGAAATTATTTTTTTTACAGCAACTTGAAAGGAACAAAGTTGGGTAAAAACTTTCCAACATTATCATTTACATAAAAGTTTTCATTTGAAATGTTTAATGGTTTATTTATCTAGACAACTAGCAGCCCGCCCTTGCTTTGCTTCGGGTATAGCAAGTCGCCCAGTCCCGTATCACTACTGACACCGCAAATTGTTACTTTCACTTCATCCCATTAAATTCAACTACTAAAAACATTACCCTCTTTTTAGGTAGTCGGACTAAAAGTAGCCTATATGTTAATCTAAGGTGTCAAATACCTTCATACAAAATTTCATAAAAATCGATCCATGCGTTCTTGGGTTATAAATGATGTAAAGAATCCGACTTTATTTTATGTATATAGATTGTAATCAATAGTATTCGCAGCCCACGCGATGTAAGGATTTTTTAAGGTCATTTTTCTATATCTTGGGTTACATTATTGCATTTTAATAAGGATGTCTAATATTTTTTTTTTGAAAATATAATATAGCCTATGTTCACCGGAAATAATGTAACTTTCCAACGGTGAAAGAATTTTTCAAATCCGTCAAGTAGTTTCGGAGCCTATTCAATTCAAACAAACAATCAAATCTTTCCTCTTAATAATATTAGTATAGATAATCAATAGTATTGGCAGTGGACGCGATGTAAGGACTTTTCAGCATCAATTTTCTAAACTTTGGGTTACATTATTGGCATTTTAGTAAGAATCCTTTTTTTCTGAAATATAATATAGCCTATGTTCAACGGAAATAGTGTAGCTTTTCAATGGTGAAAGAATTTTTTGAATCCGTCAAGTAGTTTCGGAGCCTATTCAATTCAAACAAACAAACAATCAAATCTTTCCTCTTTATAATATTAGTATAAACAAACAAAAATCAAGTCTTTCCTCTTTATAATATTAGTATAAATAATCAATAGTATTGGCAGTGCACGCGATGTAAGGACTTTTTAACGTCATTTTTCTACACCTTGGGTTACATTATTGGTATTCTAGTAATAATCCTTTTTTTTTTTTTTTTTTTTTTTTTTTTTTTTGAGATATAATATAGTCTATTTCATCGGAAATAGTGTAACTTTCCAACGGTGAAAGAATTTTTCAAATCCGTCAAGTAGTTTCGGAGCCTATTCATTTCAAACAAACAAACAATCAAATCTTTCCTCTTTATAATGTTAGTATTGACGAACAAACAATCAAATCTTTCCTCTTTATAATATTAGTATAGATAATCAATAGTATTGGCAGTGCACGCGATATAAGGATTTTTTAACGTCATTTTCTACACCTTAGATTACATTATGGGCATTTTAGTAACGATCCCTATTTTTTTTTAATATAATATAGCCCATATTCACCGGAAATAGTGTAGCTTTTCAACGGTGAAAGAATTTTTCAAATCCGTCAAGTAGTTTCGGAGCCTGTTCAATTCAAACAAACAATCAAATCTTTCCTCTTTATAATATTAGTATAGATAATCGATACTTTTTGCTCAGTTAGAAACAGATATGGTGCAAACAGAAATTCGAATGATGCAATAACTACTTCTTACTTCATATTCAGATTACGAATATAAAATAAATTTCGAGTTAAAAAAGATTTAAATGCAAATTTTTATTTTAAAGTCTAAAAAAATTAAAAGTTGAAGAACAATTGATAGACATAAACACCTTTTTTAAAATAAATAATTTAAATTGCGATATATTTTTTTAATAATTCTCTTAACCGTTTATACGCCGAATTAATATCGCAAAGTAATTATAATTTTTTATCCTATATTACAGCTTCAAATGTTTTAATTTATGCATACAAAATTATAAAATAACAACAAAAAATGTTTCTGCAATTTTTGTGGCTGTTTTCATTTCAGTGTTCACACTTTGGAACACGATTATTGATTGACAAACTATGCAAATAAGACAAATAATTTTCCGCTACATGCTATTGTATATTGTTCTTGAGTATTTTTTCAAATTCCAAACACATTTAGATTCCTAGCGGTCAAATGTAAGTAATATAGAGAAAACGATAAAAGCAAATAATATATTTTTTATGTAAATTAATAAATTTACATATTTCTTATACCTATGATAAATGCTTAAACATAAATATTTTTTTCAAAAGTTTAAATGAAGCTTATTTTTTATAGGAAAAATGAGGACATCGTTATTATGTTGGAAGATATATGTTTTGTATTGCAAATAATGCAATGTTCCCATTTGGGAATTGGCGTTTAAACGGTTAAAAACTCAGCCACAAAATAACTCAAATTGAGCTGAAATCCACTCATCTCACGATTTAAAAGTCAGCTTCTCATAAAGAGTTGAAACAACTGGAGTAAACGAGTTGCTTTTGAACAATTTAAATAAAGATGAGTGAAGCATTTAAAAAACAACTCATTCGCGATCTAAAAAAATACAACTCTTTTGTTTTCAAAGAGAAATTTTTAAAAGCAATAACATGGATATTTAAATTAATATCCAGTTTCCTTGCAATAAAAATGTCGATAAACGATTTTAGAAGAACCGAACCTACATCCTGTCAGGCCCTGTACTTAGCTGAAAGATGGTGCATTTATCATCCGTGTCACGGATCATTCTATGAATATCTACTTATTTTGGAAGCAATCAATGGGATTCATGAAATCATATACGTATTAGTTTTTATAAACCCTTATCAGTTTTTTTTTCTTTTATTTTTTTATTTTTTAATGGTGTGGGGAAATTTTACAACTTTTTTACAGAATATTTTACAGTTATCGAAAGTTTACCACACAACCAAAAATTAGGTAAATTGTAGTACGTAAAGTGTAAAAAAATTAGATTGCGCGATTCTAGCTAAACGGACATGCAAAGTAAGTTAAATCAAAGTTTGTAAAAAAATAAAGCAATGATTGAGCAGATTCATCAGCCTCTAAATCTTTCACCATTTTAATCCATATGGATTAAGCCTTAATTTTTTTTAATGTATCCAAGTTTGGATGTGCTTTATCAAAATTAAATAATGTCCAACTGAAACTTCCATAGTTTTATAAAGCCTAGTTAAAAACATTTATAAATTTTTAGTATGGGATTTTTTGCAAAACACAAATTGGAAAACACTGTGTTTATTAATGTATAATAAATAAGAAATATTTCATCTATATATCCTCTAACTCTTTAAATTTTTATTTGTTAAGTGCCGTATACAAATTTTAAATTGAATTTCTATTAGTCTTTTGAAATTTCATTTTGATGCTAATTATTTCTACTGAACAATTTGAATTGAATTATATATTTTATCTCAAATTCTCTTTCATATAACAAACATTACAAACACAATTATATTTGCTTTGTATCGATTAATATCATGTATCATGAGCAGAAAAAAAATCACAATTTATTTAAACTTGTACAAAATAATTCCAGCCGGAAAATATTTTATTGAAATCCTTTACATTAATTCCTATTGATTATTTTTATTATAAAAGTATACGAATACACTACAATACAAAAAACAGACTTTGAAGAAAATTAATTTAATTTCTAACTCCTATAAAAAGCATTTTTAAATTGTTCTCTAATCAGTTTTTCATTTAAGATTTGAAAAGGTCTGGTTTATAAAAGAAAGTCAGAATTTCATTTTTTTTTACGTCATTTCAAATTAAAATGAACAGAATTTAATAAAAATTGTTCGACATTATCAGTTATATTAAAGTTGCTATTTTAAATATTCAATTGTTAATTTATCTAAGCAGCAATCATTTCGTTTTACTTAGAAACAAGTTTTCTATTCCGATTCTAATTATAAAAAATTGACAGAAATGTTGCCAGCTGTTTTTGTCGTAAAAATTCCAGTAAAATTAGATGTAATAAAAAAAATTACATCTAATTTTACTGCAATTATTATGACGAAAACTGCTGGCAACATCGTTGTATTCATTTTTTGCCATAGATTCAACGATTTTTTTTTCTTACGTTGTAGTTCTTATTATGATGTTCTTAAAAGTAAAAAGTGTTGAAGAACAATTTATTGAAATAAATCGTTTATATATATATATATACAGGGTGATTCCGAATTTTTTTTACAATAAAAGAGGGGTGATAGTACACAGCAAGACAAACAATATTAAATAGGAGACCAAGGGTCCAAAACGTTTTCCTAAGGAAATAGCCGCCATTAAAGTTTAGGCACCAAAATTTCAAATAAACATTAAAAACCGAAAAATCGGTCGATTGTTTTGCGGTTTTCACTAAAATTATTCTTTATGTCAGCATTTTCTTGAAATTAAATTATAAAGATAAATTTCGAAAAATGCCGATAGAGGGCGCTTTAGATTTTGGAGTAACGCACAACTACTTTTTGCCGGTATTTTTTGCATCTCATTAAATGTTTTCGTAAGCTTAGACTCAAACTTAAATTTTGAGCTCAAAATCTGTAGTTGGGAGTGGTTAAGTAACACAAACTGAGCTGTGTTCAAAGGGTTCAAATTTCAAATGATTATAAAAAACGGAAACATTGGTCAATTGATTTGCGGTTTTTACTAAAACTATTCTTTATTTGGGTATTTTCGTGAAAATAAATTATAAAGATAAATTTCAAAAAATGCCGATAGAGGGCGCTTTAGACTTTGGAGTAACGAAACACTCTTTTTTGGCGATATTTTTTGCATCTTATTAAATGCTTTCGTAAGCTTAGACTTGAACTTAAATTTTGAGCTCAATATCTGAATAGCTGGGAGTGGTTAAGTAGACAAACTTAGCTGTGTTCAGAGGGTTCAAATTTCAAATAATTTTAAAAAACGGAAAAATTGGTCGATTCGTTTGCGGTTTTTGCTAAAACTAATTTTTAAATCAGCAGTTTTCTTGATCAATCAGTGCTTTCTTGAAAAAAATTTTTAAAGATAAGTTTCACAAAATGCCGATAGAGGGCGCCTTAGACTTTGGAGTGGCGTACAACTATTTTTAACTGTAATTTTTTTAATCTCATTAAATGCTTTCAAATGCATAGACTTAAATTTTGGGCTGAAATTCTGAATCGTTGGGGGTGTTTAAGTAGCGAAAATTGAATTGTGCTCGAGGAGGAAAGAGGGTTAAATTTTAACTCCTGAACACACTTCAGTTTGCGCTTCTTAACTCCTCATAACGATTCAGGATTTGAGCTCAAAATTTAAGTTTCAATCTAAGCTTCCGAGAACATTTAAAATGCTTTTGCAAGCATTTAATTAGAACCAAAAAATAATGGTTAAAATGAATTGTTGGTTACTCTGAAGTTTAAGTCGCCCTCTGAAGGAATTTTTTGAGATTTATCTTTAAACATTATTTTCAAGACGATACTGACTTAAAGAATAGTTTTACTTTAAACCGAAAACGAATCGACCAATTTTTCTATTTTCTATAATTACTTTAAATTTGAACCTCCCCCTCCCTCTTGAACACAGTTCAGTTTGTGCTACTTAACCACTCCCTACTATTCAGATTTTCAGCTCAAAATTTAAGTTTAAGTCTAACCTTCCTAAATCATTTAAAGAGATGCAAACAATAACGGCAAAAAATAGTTGTTCGTTACTCCAAAGTCTAAAGCGCCCTCTATCGGCATTTTTTGAAATTTATCTTTATAATTTATTTTCACGAAAATACCTAAATAAAGAATAGTTTTAGTAAAAACCGCAAATCAATCGACCAATTTTTCAGTTTTTTATAATCATTGGAAATTTGAACCCTTTGAACACAGCTCAGTTTGTGTTACTTAACCATTCCCAACTACAGATTTTGAGCTCAAAATTTAAGTTTGAGTCTAAGCTTACGAAAAGATTTAATGAGATGCGAAAAATACCGGCAAAAAATAGTTGTTCGTTACTCCAAAGTCTAAAGCGCCCTCTATCGGCATTTTTTGAAATTTATCTTTATAATTTAATTTCAAGAAAATGCCGACATAAAGAATAATTTTAGTGAAAACCTCAAATCAATCGACAGATTTTTCCGTTTTTTATGTTTATTTGAAATTTTGGTCCCTAAATTTTAATGGCGGCTATCTCCTTAGGAAAACGTTTTTGACCCTTGGTCTCCTATTTAATATTGTTTGTCTTGATGTGTACTATCACCCCTCTTTTATTGTAAAAAAAATTTGGAATCACCCTGTATACACTATATTGCCATTGATTATGGGACACTTGCGATTTTAGACATTTTACTAAATATCTAGAAAAATACATGAGGAATCATCTCGAAACTCTTAGTGTATAAATATAATAGTATACGTCATACATCTCCGTGAAGATTTTTTACCGAAACGCCATAGGGGACCGTCAACAAATTAAAAAAGAATTAATATCTTTTGAATAACCCTGTCAAAACTAATGTAGCAAAAGCGCTCAAACTCTAGATTATGATTGAATGCCTTATTGTAATACACTGTGTTCGATTTTATGGAAATAGCATGCACACTCGCAGAGTAATTAAGGTTTTTATAAAAATGGTCCCAAATTTTGTCAAGTTTTTCCATTATAATTTTCAGAGTTCTTAATATAAAATAATATTTTTTTCAGAAAATATGACAAACAGCATTGCACACAGTACCCTGTAATCAGAATTAAAAAATAATAAAAATTGTATGAAAAATGAGTAGGTTTACTATATAATTTTTTACTGCGCAAGCGTCAAAGATATCAAAATTTCATTTGCATATTATGTTAGCTAAATGTATAGAGCAACTTTTGTAAAAGTCTCAAAATCATAGCTTGAAAATTCTGAAAGTAATCGTCTATAGAAAAAGGACAAAATCCATTGTTTCCAAAATGAAACAAAAAAATGAGGGATTTTATCCAAATGCAGTAGTACATCCCATATTGTGTATTCTATATTGACACTAATCAATGAATATATGGATACAACCCCTCTTGTTTTTGCTTCATTTTGAGAATAACGGATTTTCGACTTATTCAATTGACGATTATTGTCAGAATTTTCAAGTTATGATTTTGTGACTTTCACAAAAGTTGCTCTATAAATTTAGCTAACAGAATATGCAAATGAAATTTTGATATCGTTGACGCATGCGCAGTAAAAAACTATTTAGTAAACGAACTCATTTTTTATACAATTTTCATTATTTTTTAATTCTAATTACAGGGTACTGTGTGCAATGTTGTTTGTCATATTTTCTGAAAAAAAAAATAATATTTTATATTAAGAACTCTGAAAATTATAAAGAAAAAACTTGGAAAAATTTGGGATCATTTTTATAAAAACCTTAATTACTCTGCGAGTATGCATGCTATTTGCATAAAAATGAACAAGGCTTATAACAATAAGGCATTCAATCACAATCTAGAGTTTGAGCGCTTTTGCTACATTAGTTTTGACAGGGTTATTCAAAAGATATTCATTCTTTTTTAATTTGTTGACGGTCCCCTTTGGAGTTTCGGGAAAAAATCTCCACGGAGATGTATGACTTATACTATTATATTTATACACCAAGAGTTTCGAGATGATTCCTCATGTATTTTTCTAGATATTTAGTAAAATGTCTAAAATCGCAACTGTCCCATAATCAATGGCAATATAGTGTATATATATATATACAGGGTGATTCATAAAAGATGGGCAGAACTTTAAGGGGTTATAGTACACTTAAAGACAAATAATATTAAATAGGAGACTAAGGGTCCCAGACGTATTCCCAAGGAGATAGGGGGCATTAAAGTTTAGGGTCCGAAATTTCAAATGATTATAAAAAATGGAAAAATTGGTGGATTCGTTTGCGGTTTTTGCAAAAAATTTTCTTTATGCCAGTATTTTCTTGAAATAAAATTTTAAAGTTCAATTTCAAAAAATGCCGATAGGGGGCGCTTTAGACTTTGGAGTAACAAACAACTATTTTTTAACGTTATTTTTTGTATTTCTTTAAATGATTTCGAAAGCTTAGACTTAAACTTAAATTTTGATCTAAAAATCTGAGGCCTAACGAGTAGTTAAGTAGCGTAAACTGAAATTTGAAATTTGAAACCCTTCTCCCCCCAGAACAAAAATCAGTTATTCCCGATCTTTGTGTCGTAGATTAGGCTCTAACTACTGCCGCGTTTTGCTAAAATTATTCTTTATGTCAGTATTTTCTTGAAAATAAATTTTAAAGAAAAGTTTAAAAAAATTCCGATAGAGGGCGCTTTAGACTTTGGAGTAACGAACAACTATTTTATACCGTTATTTTTTGTGTCTCATTAAATGCTTTCTAAAGCTTAGACTTAAACTTAAATTTTCAGCTCAAAATCTGAATCGCTGAGCGTGGTTCAGTAGCGAGGGGAGGGGGTTCAAATTTCAACTTCTGAACATAGTTCAGTTTGCACTACTTAACCATGCCCAACGATTCTGTGCTGTGATACGAGGCAAAAATACAACTTTCGTCAAGGACTGCATAGTCGGAATTCACTCATAAAGGCACTGGCACAGTTGGAAACGTCGCTCATGCAAACGTTAAAGCTCCATTCCTGACGCTAGTCACCGGGTGAAGAAGGAGACAGAAAGTATGCAAATGTCAAATGGGGAAGAAGAAGAACACGTATGCAAAATTTCGACACGATTCAGGAATAAAAACCACTGAACGGTAAGTCAAGTGTAAGTCGCTGTAGTAATGAATCGGAAGATGGTGCCCTTCACGAATAAGGCAAAGGCTGAGATGCATTTAATTTACGGAGCGGCAGATGAAAATGGTGCAGAGGCACAACGAATGTACGGAGAGCGATTTCCCAACAGGCGGTTGCCTAACCGCAAAACTTTCGAGCGCTTGCACAGACAGTTGTGTGAGACGGGATCATTTCTCGTTTCCCGGTCGAATGCAGGTCGTGGAAAAAAGGACGAATCAGTAGTTGTTGCAGAAGCCATTCTGCATGCCATGTATTAGCGGCGCAGCCAAGTACAAGTACACGAACAGTGGCTAGGCAGGTGGATACCTCACAGTCCATGACTTGGAGGGTACTGAAGGATGAACATTTGCTCCCGTTTCATGTGCAACGAGTCCAGAAACTGTCTCCAGGGGATTATCCAAATCGTATTGAATTCGCCCGCTGGTTTCTGCAGCAGAACGCGCTAAATCCACATTTTGGACGAACTGTGCTTTTCACCGATGAATGTACCTTCACACGTGAAGGTACATTTAACACACACAATGCACATGTATGGGCGGATGTCAATCCACATGCTACGTATCCACATGCTCATCAAAGACGCTTTTCCATTAATGTTTGGGCAGGAATCCTCGGAGACCACCTAATCGGACCGTACCTTCTTCCTGAACGCCTCAACGGTAAAACATACCTCACATTTCTGCAACATGTGCTGCCAGACCTGTTAAACGTTGTTCCTCCACGCATCCGGCGGGTCATGTGGTTCCAGCACGATGGAGCGCCAGCCCATTACGTACGAGACGTCCGCAACTATCTGGACATCACATTTCCGAACAGATGGATTGGTCGAGGTGGTCCTGTTGCTTGGCCTGCTCGCTCGCCAGATCTTTCACCCCTCGATTTCTTTTTTTGGGGACAATTGAAGTCTCTTATGTATGAGACACCCATTGAATCCCCCGAGGAACTGGTCGCCAGACTTTCCGCCGCTGTAGGGGAAGTGCTCGAAAAGCCTGATGTTTTCGCGAATGTTCGCCGTTCCATTCTTCGCCGTTGTTCTGCGTGCATAACCTCTGGTGGTCACAATTTTGAACATTTATTGTAATTACATGTTAATAAATATGCTTTGGTAACATAATCCTAATTTGTGTCTTTTTACCTCGTATCACAGCACACAATGTGTGGACATGGTAAACTGAACTGTGCTCAAGAGTAGAAATTTCAAACCCCTCTCCCCAGAAACTTAACCACGTCTAACGATTCAGATTTTGGGCTGAAAATTTAAGTCTAAGCTTTAGAAAGCATTTAATGAGACACAAAAAATAACGGTATAAAATAGTTGTTCGTTACTCCAAAGTCTAAAGCGCCCTCTATCGGAATTTTTTTAAACTTTTCTTTAAAATTTATTTTCAAGAAAATACTGACATAAAGAATAATTTTAGCAAAACGCGGCAGTAGTTAGAGCCTAATCTACGACACAAAGATCGGGAATAACTGATTTTTGTTCTGGGGGGAGAAGGGTTTCAAATTTCAAATTTCAGTTTACGCTACTTAACTACTCGTTAGGACTCAGATTTTTAGATCAAAATTTAAGTTTAAGTCTAAGCTTTCGAAATCATTTAAAGAAATACAAAAAATAACGTTAAAAAATAGTTGTTTGTTACTCCAAAGTCTAAAGCGCCCCCTATCGGCATTTTTTGAAATTGAACTTTAAAATTTTATTTCAAGAAAATACTGGCATAAAGAAAATTTTTTGCAAAAACCGCAAACGAATCGACCAATTTTTCCATTTTTTATAATCATTTGAAATTTCGGACCCTAAACTTTAATGCCCCCTATCTCCTTGGGAATACGTCTGGGACCCTTAGTCTCCTATTTAATATTATTTGTCTTTAAGTGTACTATAACCCTTTAAAGTTCTGCCAATCTTTTATGAATCACCCTGTATATATATATATATATATCTATATATATATAATAAAACTGTGTGTGTTTATTATTTAGTTTTAAAAGAAATAAAATGAATATACAATTTTGAAATTATTTTTAAATTTTAATAATAAATATTTTACCAATATACATAGTAGTGAAAATGCCAAGCTGGGCATCGTACTCGTAGTTTAAATGTTAGAGCACTTGAAGCGGTATTCCAAGGATTCTGGGTTCGTTCTCCGGCTTGGACATTTTTCACAGTGTTGGTTCTACGCTTCGACAGCAAGCGATATTTCACATATTAAAAATATTCGGTAATTACAAGCGTAATTTCACAGCTAAAAACTTTTTTTTAAAAAGTATCTTACAATGGTACCGTTTTCACTTTTTAAGTACGAAACCCTAAAAATATATTTTACTATACTAGAACACTGACATATTTTATTGTACTAGTACGCAAACATATTTTAATGTACTAGAACACAAACAGATTTTACTATACAAGAACGCAAACAAATTTTACTATATACAAGAACATAAAGAGATTTTACTATACAAGAACACGAACAACAGATTTTACTATAATAGAATATAAATCACCGTCTAAGTCATCGATGTCGTCTTTAACAGCAGGAAAATAAAATCCATAAATTCCAATCATTTTATAGCTATTTTTGAGCATCCATTAATAAATCAATTCACAATTTCAGATTAGGAAAGGATATGAATTTAAAAATGAAAGTTGGAAAATATATTTTTTTATAGAATCTGAAAACGAAAAAAATCTATATTGTCACTTAAGAAATATTATCATTAATAATTCGAATAGTTAAGTTATTTAGAAAGCAATTGATTATCTTTGCTTAGACGGTGCAAATAGAAATTCGACGTATGCAACAACTACTTCCTGCGTCATTTTTCGATTCTCATAAAAAACGTGTAATTGAGTTGTGGAAATTCATCAGACTTCAAAAGTTTTGCCGTTTCAATTAATGATGAAAACCAATTGAATAAACCGCTGTTTGGCTTGTAATTTTACTTTTTGTTGTTGTTGTTGTTATTTTTAATCAAGAAATTTAGGGAAAAGTAAGAAATATAAATCAATTTGAAAGGTTTTTTTTTTAAATAATGTGCAGGTTAATCAAAAGAAATTTATTTTTCTTAAAGAATAGGTATGAGTAAAGGCAAAGAAGTTTTTTACTAATGCCATAAATGTAATAAATTCCAAAGAAAGTCTTTAGAAAGAACTTTGTCTTTCTTTTCTATACGCAAATAAAACGTGGTATCACTTTGAAGACAGGAGCAATGTTGCCCTTTCCCCTGGCTTCTAAGTGCATCCTGTATTTTCAATCGTGATACCCGGTTTTAAATTTAACTAATTTTTTGTATATTACGCAGTGTGTAAAAATTTTATAGATCATACTAGGTGTCTTAAAATGGACCGACTGTTTTTAAAATTTAATTATCTTTCAAATGATGACCGCATTTAAAGAAAATTTTGTAGGAGGATTAAGTATGATGCCAGATTTTTTTAACTACGATTTCCAATTTTAGTTCAAAATAGTAGCGTTAGATGGTGCTGAAAGCCATAAACGCTAAATCCAGCTGTGATTTATTAGCCACTGTCTTCTCCTAGTATTGAAGAAAGAGTTTAAATAAATACATGATGGATTGGGTCCCTAAGAACAAGATTGCAGTTACAGAAAAAAACACTCAACATCTTATTTCGCATCAGTACCGAGAAAAAAAAAAAATGAACAAAACTGGTTCTCCATTTAGCGCCTGTTCTTTACAGTGTAATGTATCGCTGCTGTTTTGAACTTAAATCAAGAATCACTGTTTAAAACAAATAAATAAAATAAAATGACATTTTATATGACCCTTCTGCAAGAATTTCTTTAATAGCAGTCACTATTCCCAAGTTATTAAATTTTAAAATCTTTCAAGACAAAAGGTGTATAGTGCTGCATAAAAATTTCGCACCCTTTCCACTTATAGATTGGCAATTTTAAACTGCGCTATGCAATGCATTCCCTACCTTAACTATATTTTGACATACTATGTACACAAATCTATAGTTCATATACAGAGTTTCACAACATCTTTTTTTGACGGTGTATGTGATTACTGAAATTTGGTTTGAGAATCTGTTTTTTCCAAATTGTCTTCAAATACTTTTTTCTTACCTTATTAAATGGAAAAGTTTTATTACAGTATTCTTAATATCTTGAAAAACATTTCATAATTTACGCTTGGTGCATGATTATTCTCTTTTGTTGGGTTTAAAAACTGTTTCATCTTATCTAAAAACTCTTGAGCAATATACAAAGAGGATCATAATTAATTCAATGAGGTTTTGTAAGAATAATGTTTTGAACTATAATACATTTTTACTTTCAAAACCTCAATCAAAGTAAATTTTACAAGTACTATGCAAAATATAAAAATATAGGAAAATAACCCCTGACTTTGTAAATGGTTGTTTCAAAATTTCGTGTACTTTTGACACGAAATATTGAATGTTTATTCTGGAAATTGAGAGCTTCTAAATAGCGGCAATTAAGACCCTATTCATTCTAATTATTACTTCACTTTTACTTTTTGAATGTTTTTTATTCACAAACGCCCGTTGACTTTTTTTTCGCATTTCTAAGGCAAACACAAGCTGCACTCGCAATAATCATAAATTGGATTATCAAAACAGGCCCTGATTATGAATAAGCATGAGAAGTAGGAGCTTCTGTTATAACATTTGGAAGAGGCCCGAAATTGTGAAAACAGGGGGTCCCAAATTTTATATTGAATTTATTCTATTTAAAAAAAAATTTCAGATTATCAATCTTACAATATATATTAAGAAGTGTTTCATATAAATAGCATTCATAACAAATTAATTTTTGATGTAATAAATCAAATTCAATCACCTGATCTCAATTTTCAAGTTTGTTCATTATTTTAGATGTTTATTTTTTATACTGAGTTTAAGTAATACTGACATTAACTTGGATGGGCAACATAAAATATTGGTAATTTATTTCCAAAATTGACAGAAGTATTTCAAAATTTTGATATTTCATGTTTTGCATACATTCTGAAATCAGCCTTTTTATCCAATTTACATTTTACACTCATATCATGCAAAATCCTTTTTGTATACTTTTCTCGATTGTTTTCAATTTTTGTGTAAAGAGAACATAATGCCCCTTGAGGTACAGTGGGATATAGAATATCCCACCTACGATTAATGGAGATTTGCACCAGAAAAAATGTATTACATTTTATTGTTTTAGGAAAAAAAAAAAAAAAGCTGTGAAATTGCTTTTACTTATTTTGAAATATTTTTCCCAAATTTCCGGTGGAAATATAGAATTATACAAATGCACTTGCTTGCCCCTCAAAGAATTAATGCAATATATGTGAATTCAATTGAGCCACTCTTTGGAATAATGTTAGTAAGCATTTGTAAGTTTCCGGGTATGTTGAATTTAGAAAAAATTTCTTGAATGAAGGGGGCTCTGAAATGGCACTCTGCTTCCCATAGCTTTAGTGATTAATCAGGCCCTGAATCAAAACATTTAAGGTGGTCTTACGTGGCACTCGCCACGTGTTTCCAAATATTTCTTTTAGAAATTTACAATGGCTTGGGTTATTTAAAGCAGATCCTAATATCGAACCTTTCGTTTTTTAACGGGTAAATGAAAAGAGTTGTCAGCACTAATCGTGTCTAATTTATTACATCATGAACTGGAATTAGATTTCAGACATATTTTCTTTTCGCAGCAAACAGCGTGACTTTTCAAGTACAGAATTCGGAGGCCAATCAATTTCTGCATCATAATTGTAGAAATCTCTGACTGGCCAATTCCATTAATACGCTGATATATAATAAACCGCACCGTGATTTCAATTAAGATTAGCTGGGAAATGTAATCATGTCAAATACGAATTAAACATATTGAGTGGATACAAGTAAAACTATCCTTTTACTTTGCTGTGAGTAAACTGAAAATTCTTGAAAAGTCAACGACTTCTTTAGTGATATAAAACTACATAAACGAATCATCGCTTAAAAAATGTATAAACAATTAAAAATATATTAAAAATCCAGTACTTCCGGCTAATATTTAGCCATTATCAGGATTTAAAGTTTAAACTGTTGTTACGAACGCTATTTGTTCATATCTCACACAAAAAACCCTCGCTTCAAACCATTCGTCCGAGTTCTCTTGTCAATTCCACTGACACGGCGAAAAACAGCAGAGAGGTGAGAGAGGGGGTTAATTACAAATTACGGCTTTCTGATTAAATCCATCCATGTATTTGAAGCGTTTTGGGATAAAATACCTAATTTGGGATAAAATTTTACCATACGCATTGTATGCCCTATGAAGATTTATTACGAATTAACAATCGTGAATCTATTGAAATTATAAACAACGGCAGAGCATACAATGGCATTTTATCCCGCAACATTACAAATACATAGATGGGTTTAATTAGGCAACAGTGATTTGTAATTGAAAAAAAAATTATCCCTCCTACCCCACCTCTTTTCTTGTTTTTTGCCTAATTAATGGAATTGACCAATGAACACGGATATACAGATTAAAGTAAAAATTTTAGAAGTGAGATGTGGGCATGTTGCTTTTGTAACTGCTGTTTAAATTTTAAATCCTGATAAAGCCTAAATAATAGCAAAAAATACTCCATTTTTTACATATTTTTAATTGTTTAATTATGTATTAAGTAAAGAATCATTTATGTAACTTTGTATTGTATAATTATGATGAATTTTAGTCTCCTCAACTAATCATTTTACCTCTTCATTGATTAACTTAACTGCAATTTAAATAATTACTGAAAATTTAAAATTAACATTCCAACTATTATTGCACTCTGAATGCGAAAATTTGAAATATTTTCAAATCATAAGCTCAGAATTTACTAAAGGTATGTTCTACGTTCCTCTGCGGTCTAAAAGCTCTAAATGATTAAATGATGCAGCATTTCATTCATTTAAAGAGTAAAGCCTTACTTAGAAGAACTTTCTCTTTCAAGTCCTTATATTCCAGCAAAATTCAAACTCCAGCTGTGCAGAATCCATTTATCTCCTTTATCCGATTTATCATTCATCTGAGTTAGGTGAACAGTCTTTATGCAAATAACGTTCCGTTGGTTATATCTCTCAGATCTGTTTATCGATAACGTTTAGAGAATAAATTTATATAGAGAATAAATTTAAAATAAATCTTCAGTGCAACAGAAAATAATATCCAAATTCCATTTCATTATAATTTATCATAACTTTGACAACAGGACAAATCTCATACCATAAAATTCCGATAAATTTTGTTTATTTATTTGTCTTTTCATTCGTTACATGAGGTTATTATATTTATATCCCTATGTTCATACCAAAAGTGTCTGAAGTCATATAATATCTTGTGTATTTTTTAGTCATTTTTGTGACAATATAGTCTAGCAGCCAACAGTACAAAAACCTAAGGTACCGAGCACTAGAAAAACCTTTTAGTCTAAGAGCTAGCAACGTTTCCGTCACCTGATTTTATCAAGGCTCATTTTTTATATGTTCTTCCCCTTAATGGTGTAGTACGTTTGCGGGCGGTCTGGCAGTCCGGAGACGTTGCGTTTACCTGTGGCAGAAGGGGTACTGCAGGTCAAAAAACTTCAAAATTACGTCATTTTATCAAGGCTCATATTTTTATATGTTCTTCCCCTTAATGGTTTAAAACGTTTGCGGGCAGTCTGGCAGTCTGGAGACGTAGCGTTTACCTGTGACAGAAGGGGTTGTGCAGATCAAAAAACTTCAAAATTACATCATTTTATCATGGTTTATTTTTTATATGTTCTTTCCTTTTATGGTGTAGTACATTTGCGGATGATTTGGCAGCTGGGAGACGTTGCGTATACATGCGGGAGAAGAGGTTATGCAAGTGAAAAAACTTTAAAATTACGTCATTTTAGAAGGAATATTTTTTGTAATATTTGTTTTTACTAACTATTTGTGATAAAAATCCGTTATCAGACGTTACCATGTCTCTAAGACCCAGCCAGATCCAGATTTATAGATAACATATTACACTTTTTCTAGCAGACAACCTATAACTAATTTGCCAGATATGAATTCGGTTGCAAAGTTAATGTCATAAAGGCTTAAAATACGGCAACGAAAGTGCCTGTTTCAAGATTTTTTTACAGTTTAAAATTTATAAGTCATCTTTACGTCAATTTATCAAGCATAAAAATTACAAGATATTGCTGTTTATCTAGCAGACAACCTATAATTAATTTGTCAGTCATAATTCGGTTGCAAACCTAATGTGACACGGTCTTAAATTTGGCAACGAAAGTGCCTGTTTCAAGAGTGGTTTATAGTTTAAAAATTATAAGTCATCTTTACGTCATTTTATCAAGGATAAAAATTACATGATATTACTCTTTGGCTAGAAGAGAACCTGTTATTAATTTTCCAGATATAAATTCGGCTGCAAAGTTAATGCCAGAAGCCTTTAAATATGGCAACGAAAGTGCCTGTTTCAAGAGTGGTTTATAATTTAAAAATTATAACTCATCTTTACGTCATTTTATCAAGCATAAAAATTATAAGATATTACTCTTTGGCTATCAGACAACCTGTAATTAATTTTCCAGATACAAATTCGGTTGTAAAGTTAATGCCAGACGGCTTTAACTTACGACTTAAACCACTCTTGAAACAGGAACTCTTGTTGCCATATTTAAAGCCGTGTTGCATTATCTTTGTAACCGAATTTGTATCTGGCAAATTAATTATAGGTTGTCTGCTAGCAAAAGTGTAATATCTTGTAATTTATATGCTTGATAAAATGACGTAAAGATGACTTACAATTTTTAACTTATAAACCACTCTTCATACAGGCACTTTCGTTGCCAAATTTAAGGCCGTCTGACATTAACTTTGCAACCGAATTTATGTCTGACAAATTAATTATAGGTTGTTTGATAGATAAAGAGCAATATCTTGTAATTTTTATGTTTGATAAATTGACGTAAAGATAACTTATAAATTTTAAACTGTAAAACAATCTTGAAACAGCACTTTCGTTGCCATATTTAAAGCCGTATAGCATTCACTTTGCAACCAAATTTTGTCTGGCAAATTAATTTTAGATTGTCTGATAGCCAAAGAATAATATTTATCTATAAATGTGCATCCGGCAGGGTCTTAGCGACATTGGTAACGTCTGGCATTAATATCACAAACAGTTAATATAAACAAATGTTACAAACAAAACTCCTGCTAAAATGATGTAATTTTGAAGTTTTTTGCCTGCACAACCCCTTCTCCCACAGGTAAACGCAAGGTCGCCCGACTGCCAGATCACCCGCTATAAAAAATGAGCCTTGATAAAATGACGCAATAGTGAAGTTTTTTGACCTGCACAAGCCCTTCTCCCACAGGTAAACGCAACTTCTCCCGACTGCCAGACCGCCCGAAAACGCATTGTACCATAAAAAGGAAGAATATATATATATGTTACAGGCCAAACCCGATTTTAGGCCAAACTAGATTGGCCTAGGCCAAACTAGTCTATCCTAACGCCCATCGGATAAACTAGTTTTCCCTAGGCCAAACCAGTCTATCCTAACGCCCATCGGATAAACTAGTTTTTCCTAGGCCAAACCGGTTTATCCTAACGCCCATCGGATAAACTAGTTTTTCCTAGGCCAAACTAGTCTATCCTAAGGCCCATAGGACAAACTAGTTCTTCCTAGGCCAAACTAGTTTGGCCTAACTCTTATAGGATAAACTAATTCAGCCTGCTGTTTATTGGTCTGAACTAATTTATCCTAGGCCAATTCAATTTGGCGTGATTTTATTTGATTCAATGACCGTCTCAGCGCCAAAATTCTAGTTTGTCCTAGGCTGATCTAGTTTATCCTAGGCCAGTATAATTTTACGTGTTTTTAGCTCATGGGCGTCAAAGCCAAAGAAAAAATGGGCTCACAGGTTCTGTATGTATGTATGTACGCATGTATGTACGTATGTACGGTACGTAACGCGATAACTCTTGATAGAAATAATGTAATTTGACATGTTTTAATCTCGTAAGCTACCCAAGACTGAGAACTAATGTGCCCGTGGGTTCTGTATCTATGTATGTACGTAAGTACGTAACGCAATAATTTTTGATAGAAATACTCGATTTGCATCAAACTTTCAATGTAGGTTTATTCTTATTAAGAGCTTTTCTGATTAATTTTGGGAGGTCATTGGAGAAGAATAAGGGGGGGAGGGGACGAGAGGCTGATTCGCCCCTTCCCTTAATTCAAATAAATGGATTTCTATCGATTATTAGCATATTTTATTCAAATTTTAGGTATAGGAGTATTCTGTTGAAGCGCCTTCATTAGTTGTGGGTGTCAATTGTTTAAGTATAAAGGGAGAGGAGAATAGGGGTAACGCCCCATAATTTATGTAAATGCTTTTTTCGCGCAGAATTTACTGATTTACTTCAAATTTTAGAAATAGATTCATTCTGGTAAGGCGTTTCCCTAATTGGTTTTGGGGATTATTTGAATAAGAACAAAGAGAAGAACGGGGGAATCCCGCCTAATTTTGTTAAATGGATTTTTCATGCAGAATTAACCGATTTCCTGCAAATCTTAGATTTGTTCATTCTGATAAAGCGTTTCACTGATTAATTTTGGTGGTTCTTTGGTTTTTGGTCTGAACCAGCAATTTATTTCCTTCCTTATAATATATAAATTTGTTATAATACAGAATTATCCAATTTGCTTAAAATTTTGGACATGAATTCATTTGATCAGGTGCTTCTTTAATTAATTTGGGTCTTTTCTTATGGTTATGTATAATGGGTTAGTGGACGATTTATCGCCTTCCTTAAGTTAGATAAATGGGTTTTTATGCAGTATTATCCGATTTGCCGTAAATTTTGATTATAGCTTATAGTTTTTTTTTTAAAGGCGAATCCCTGAATTGTTTTCAGGGTTTAATGATTAAGTATAAAGGAAGGAATGTGGGATTACCCTCTCTAAATCAGATGAATAGTTTTTTGAGCAGAATTATCTGATTTGTTTCAAATTTTGGATAATTGTTTAATTTTATAAAGCGTATCTGTGATTAGTTTTGGGGGTTCAATGGTTAAATATAAGTGGGGGAAATGGGAAAAAGTAATCCAACTTACTTTATTTTTCGAGGATGTTATTCTATAAAAAAAATAAGGCTGAAATACACAATGACTGTAAACAGCCTGTGAATGCAAAGCCATCAGTTTAATTGGGCAATATTCTTTTTAATATTGATCCCGACTACTGCTCCATTGCTAACCTTGTGCAAAGTGGTTTTGTCATTACCATTATAATGTATTTTTTTCGATGCGTTGTAGAATACTGTTAGAGGTTTGCACGGGCCAGAATTTCGAGTTCCAGGCCCCGCCTTTCCCGAAGGAAAGTTATTTTGCCGTGACCCTGTGTAAAAATTAAAAGTTCAGCCCGAGCCCTGCCTCTACAAAAATATGTGAAAAAAGACTCAGTCCTACTCAGTCTAGCCCTACTCAATTTCTGCCAAAAATTCAGATTTTACTTAACATACAATTAGGATTCCTTTAAAAAGTACTGCATACATACATATTGGATAAATTTACAATGTATTTTTAAATTACGAGGTGTTCACAGAATGAAAAATATATTATTGTTTATTTAATTTCATAGACCTTTCAATATTGAAATGGGGATTCCTTAAATAATTAATGTAGTTTAGAACAAAAGAAAAAAAGGAGAGTTATAAACATCATAACTAAACTGTTCAGTAAAAAGTAAATTTGTGAATATGTTTCTCTGTCATTCCTTAAGACTTTTCTCATATCCAAAAGAGCTACATCCTAACATATTTAAGAATCAATTCATTTTCGGAAAGGCATAAGATTAACAGGCATTCTCACTCAGAAAATATGTAATCGAATGGCGTTAACCATTTTTTCCATAAAAGCGATGTACCTTTGAGAAAATACTATTAAAGCTACGTTTTGAATCGAATTTTCGGTTACGACTTCACGGAAAAGAAAAACTTGAAGCCGTGCCATCGCCATTATATATCGCCATATAAATAATTTCTCAAAAATGGAAAACGCTGTTCGATTTCAAATTATGTTCACCTCCAATCTGGCTCGAATATGCAATAATAATAATAATAATAAATGCAAGCCTTATCTCAGATGGCATGAGTCTGCAGGAAAAAAAACCCATGTAAAATGCATTATGTCTTTAGGGAGGACATGTGAAATTCCTGTATTGATGTTATAAGCAATTACTCTTGACACACATTTATACTTATTCTAGTGAAACACATGTTTTTACCGGCCAAACCCGATTCCGAGCCAAATTAGTTTAGCCTAGGCCAAACTATTTTATCCTAACGCCAATTATATAAACTAGATTTCCTACGCCAAACCTGTTTATCTGTATGCCCGTAGGAAAAACTAGTTTTTACTAGGTAAGAGGTACATCCGTCATTTTTCCTTCATACTTTACCATTAAACGCTCAAAACTATTCAGGGAATTGCCTTATCAGAAAGAACCTATAAGCAAAATTTGAAGCAAATCCGTAATTTCTGCGTTAAAAACCATTTATCTAAATTATGGGGGGTACCTACATTGCCCTTTCTTTAACATTTAAACAATAAACATCCACAACTAATTCCGGAGGCGCCTTGTCAGAATAATTCTATATCTAACATTTTAAATGAAAACTGATAATTCTGCATGATAAATGCATTTCTCTAAATTAACGGTGGGGGGATTAGACTTCCGTTCGCTCCCTTTATTCTTATTCAGTGATTTTCCAAAACTAATCAGAAAAGTATCTTATCAGAAGGAACCTACATCCAAAATTTGAAGCTAATCGGATATTTATATCAAGAGTTATAGCGTTATGTACATTCGTACGTACACACATGCGTACGTACATACATACAGAACCTGTGAGCCCTTTATTTCGCTGGCTTTGACGCCCGTGAGCTAAAAACACGGATAATTACATTGGCCTAGGAGAAACTAGAATGTTGGCGCTGAGGCAGTCATTGAATTCAATAAAATCCCGCCAAATTGAATTGGCCTAGGATAAACTAGTTCGGACCAATAAACAGCAGGCTGAACTAGTTTATCCTATAAGAGTTAGGCCAAACTAGTTTGGCCTAGGAAAAACTAGTTTGTCCTATGGGCCTTAGGATAGACTAGTTTGGCCTAGGAAAAACTAGTCTATCCGATGAGCGTTAGGATAAACCGGTTTGGCCTAGGAAAAACTAGTTTATCCGATGGGCGTTAGGATAGACTGGTTTGGCCTAGGAAAAACTAGTTTATCCGATGGGCGTTAGGATAGACTAGTTTGGCCTAGGCCAATCTAGTTTGGCCTAAAATCGGGTTTGGCCTGTAACATATATAAAAATGAGCTTTCATAAAATGACGTAATTTTGAGGGTTTTGACCTGAATAACCCCTTCTCCCACAGGTAAACGCAACGTCTCCGGACTGCCAGACCGCCCGCAAACGTACTACACCATTAAAGGGAAGAACATATAAAAAATGAGCTTTGATAAAATGGCGTGTTTTTTGACGTTGCTAGCTCTAGGACTATTTATTTTATGGAAAAGTAGTAATAGGGGAATCCAACGATCCAAGTGAAATGGTGCATGATCCAAAAATCAATTCCACGATGACGATGCAACAAAATTGTTAAATTTTTTGACAGTTTATGAGCAAGTAGAGTTCTTAACAGCTGTATAAATTTTAAATCCTGATGATGATTATGTAATAGAAGAAAAAATTCGATTTTTAACACATTTTTAATTGTTTAGTCATGTTTTAAGTAACGAATCATTTGTGTAATTTTATATTATATAATTGGAATGAATTTTAGTTTACTCAACTAGTCTATTTTACCTCTTCATCGAATAATTTAATTTCATATTGAAAATTTAAAACTAACATCCGAACTATTATTGTACTCTAAATGCGAAAATTTAAAATATTTTCAAATCATAAGCTCAAAATTTATTAAAGATGTGTTCTATGTTTCTCTGCGGTCGAAAAGCTCTAAATGATGCAGCAGCATTTCATTAATTTTAAGAGTAAAAGTTAGAAGAACTTTCTCTTTCAAGTCATTATATTCCAGCAAATTTCAAACTCCTGTTATGCAGAATCCATCTATCTCCTTTATCCGATTCATCATTCATCTGAGTTAGGTTTACATCTGAGTAGGACATCATTCATCTGAGTTAGGTTTATGCAAATAACGTTTCGTCAGTTATATCTGTCAGATCTGTTTATCGATAACGTTTTACGTGTATATGTGTGTGTGTGTGTGTGTGTACATTTTTTAAAAAAATAAATCTTCAGTGCATCAGCCGTAATATCTAAATTGCATTTCATTATAATTTATCTTCGTTTTGACAACTCGATGGTAACTTTTCACACTTTTACAAACTTTCAACTGTTACGGTATATTTGCCAATTGAATAATTGCGTTAAAAATTAATCTAATGCAACAGACCGGGAGGCGGCAGCACAGACAATCACCTCATCGAGTTCATGGCTGAAAATCTAGGATTTGTTAAATCTTGATTCACATATTAAAACACAATTAGTCTGCCAAATCACATCTTGGTGGAAAACACCTAAAAACCCGATTTTAGCGCCTGACTCATAGATTTACCATTATGTTTTCCTGCTGCCAATCCTACATGTTTTCATACTTTTGAGTGCAGAATATCAAAATGGTAATCCTACGAGTCGACTGCTGAAATCAGGTTTTCGGTTGTTTTCCACCAAGATATGACTTGGCACACCGATTGCTTTTTAATATTCGAATCGAGATTTAACTGATCTTAGATTTTCACCCGTGATCTCGATGAGGCGATTACCTGTACTGTCGCCTCCTGGTCTATAATTGCATATGCAGCGTTTACTAGTTTAAAAAAATAACCTTCTATTTATTTTGTTGACTGATTCGGATATCGGAATGGATTCTGTGATCTTTGTAGATTAGTTGGGTGGATTAGTCCTCTAATATTCGTCTGGGATGGCTCAGTTAGAAGAGCATAGGCAGCTTAAGCCAATGCATCACTTGGAATCCTGGCCTGGACTTTTTCCGCCCACTAAGAAATCTACAACTGTTATGATTTATTTACTAAATAAATAACTGCACTGCAAAATATAATTGTTGATTTTACAGTATATAACTGGCAGATGAGGCGCCAGTTTGTAACTGTAAAATAAGTAGCAATATATCATCGTGTAAATGAATTCAACAGTATATTACAGTTTAATAATTTTTGGAGGAAAAAAATAGATGGAGGTGCAATATGCCTTAAAATAGGCTCGTAATAAGATGCGCGTTATCACTCAAATTTAAATGTCCTCATTAGGCTAATGAAGTCTAATAATAATCAAGTGGAATAGGGATCAAATTTTTTGACAACAGCCGTGCCCTTTTTTCTCTAAATGAAAATTATCTACTTATATTTAAGCATTCTAAAGTAAAATTTCATTGTATTATGAATTAAAAACTTTATTCTTAAAAATTTTCTTCTTTTTTGCGAAGCACATGGTTGTGTTTTGGCTCAATGTAGCAGATTTTTTAGTTTCATTCTTGACGTCCCCCCCCGGCCACTATACTTCTACTCTATTCTTTCTTTTTACTCTGTGATTGTTGCGTTTTATCATGCTACCTTCCATGATTTTAATGAAATCGTTTTTATTTTTGCGCCTCGCACAGACGATACTTTTTTCTTGATAAATGAATTTGTCTAGAAGGATTTTATTGAACTGAAAATGTAGCTACGAAATGTATTGAGATCATTTTTAAGAAAAACAAGTCATCTGTGCGAAATATTATGTATTTTGTTGATGTGATCATTAATACATATGTTTTTGTGTATTTACGTCTGTTGCATCAATTACTACTAAATAATGTAAACACTCATTTAGAAGATACAGATGTACTTTAAAATAGCATTTGGTTTCCCGAAAGATGACCTTAGTTAAGTTTAATTACTAAATTCATATGCTCTAATTGTATGGTGTTTTAATTTTTTAAATGAATATTGATAATTTAAATAGCAATATAAATAATATTGTATGTAAAATCTTATTGCGAGGGACAAATTCAATAATGGTATATTATTTGGGGGCTGTTCAAATGTAATGCTATCAATTGTTTGGTAATTTTGGATTCCCTCTCCCTTTCCAATATCATACGTTATCATCTCTTTCATGGTATCATTATCAAAGTGTACAATTTATTTTTATTTTTAGAATTTATAATTTTTATTTAGAGTGATATATATAAACTGACTACATTTATTTTCCGCATACTTTATTGTTTAAAATTAAGAGAAGTGAATAAAATATCACTTTATATAACATAATACATAACTGAAATACTTACTATTAAACAGTGTTTTATAATATCTTTTTTTTTTACGTAATGCGTCCAACAGTAATAAAGTTTTGTTACACTTGCCCCGAATGGAATAGGAATGACGAGCAAATAGATATCCTTATCAACAAAACAACTGGAGAACATTCTTTCTCTTTTATTTATTGATAAACGCAAGCTTCATTTCAAATATACTTCCTAAGAGACACCTTACGATATCATGTGCCAGACCCTCCTCCCCCCCTAAAATAATAACATTACATATGCACAGAGCCTCTTGCTAAGTTTACTGTTTATTACCGTAAGTTTTACAGTTATAAACTGGCACCCCACTTGTCAGTATTGTACTGTAAAATCAATCCAGTCAAAAACATGAATGTGAAAGAATGTCAAGTTCATTAACGGTTTCTCTAATAAAAGAAGTGAGATCTAACTGCAAACCAAGTTCTTTCGGAGCTCCTTAAATCATAGCTGCTGTCATGCATAATATTATTCAATTGCTTAAAATGATTTGTTATGTTACTTGTTATTCAATTGAGCGACCTTGTAAGTTTTCTCTTATTCAATTTTTTCTATTTAGTTGATCAGAAATTAAAGTTGATCCCTTCCTTAACTTATCAATACCTTAACTTCAATATACTTATTCGAACACTCAATTGACTAGATCTTTGCCAATCAGGTACTAGATTAAATTGTACTCAGACTCAAAGATTAAAGTTGGTAGCTGAAAACTTGCCAAGTCTCTCTATTGAATGACAAGTAACATAACAAATCATTTTAAGCAATTGAATAATATTATGCATGACAGGAGCTATGATTTAAGGAGCTCCGAAAGAACTTGGTTTGCAGTTAGATCTCACTTCTTTTATTAGCGAAACCGTTAACGAACTTGGCATTCTTTCACATTCATGTTTTTACTGGATATCATTATTTTTTGTCAAATCACTTCTTTTATGAACGAAACCTTTAACGAACTTGGCATTTTTTCACATTCATGTTTCTGATAGGATATCATTATTTTTTGTCAAATAAGTAGGTATTTGTTTCCTTTTTGAAATAAATAGGTTAAATTAGTTAAATTAGTTTTATTTAATATTAATTAATCTTTCAGCTTCTTCCTGCATTTATTCACTTTTTTTTTCAGTCAAATTTAAAAATTTTAACATTAGGACTGCTTATGTTCCTTTAAATTCCACTAATAAGGATGTTTCTTTTACGTGATTAGGTACTACTTGTTTATTTCGTCGACCAAAAACGTTTGTAGCCAACTTGGCGAAATATCGCTATATTGACGACAAAAATTCTGCACCAAAAGTGATGGTAACATGGCGCTATTTCTGGTATTTCGCCAAATTCCCATAGATTCCCTTTGTAATCTGGTAATTTATCCAATAATTTTGTTAGAGCAAGGACTGTCGCCATCATTTTGGCATCTTTTTTTTTCTTTAAATCGGTTCGCTAACTACCCAAGATTTCTTAAATATTGCTATTTAGAAAGTTTTTAGAACGCTTTTCGCGCATTTTTACCCCTTTTGAATTTTGTATTTGTTAATGTTCTTAGTGATAATTTATATCTTATAATTAATGAACATGCCAAATTTTATGTTTTTAGGCCCTTAACACAAAGACATCGCATTTTTAGAATGCTTTTTGATCTTTTACCCCCTTTGTATTAGTGTAATCGACATAAGATATAGCCTATATTGGAGCAAGGACTATCACAATCATTTTCATATCATTACTTTTAAGATCAGTTTGTTGTTTGCTGAAATTATTTTAAAATCCCAATTTAGAACATTTTTAGAACGCTTTTCGCGCATTTTCACCCCTTTTGAATTCCGTATTTTTTAGCAAATGCCCTTAGAGATCATTTATATCTTATAAATAATTAACATGCCAAATCTTATATTTCTAGGTCCTTCAGTAACACAAAAGTTGCATTTTTAGAATGTTTTTTGCTTCTTCACCCTCTTTTGGTTAATGGTATACGCATAAAATATAGCCTATGTTCGAACCGGGGCGAATACAATCATTTTGGTATCATTAATTGTGAAATCGGTTCGGGGGTTTCAGAGATTAGCCCAAAAGTGTCGCCAACTTGGCACTATTTCTGATATTTCGCGAAATTCCCATAAACTCTAAAATGCCAAACTTTATGTTTAACCAGTCCAGTCCCTTAATATACAGACATCGCATTTTTAGAATATTTTTCTCTCTTTTACCCCCTTTGAGTTAGTGTAATCGACATAAGATATATCCTATATTGGAACAAAGACTGTCATCATCATTTTGATATCATTACTTTTAAAATCGGTTTGTTGTTTGCTGAGATTGCTTTAAAATTGGTATTTCGAACTTTTTTAGAACGCTCTTCGCGGATTTTCATCCATTTAAATTTGATATTTTTTAGCAAATATCATTAGTGATCATTTATATCTTATAAATAATTAACATGCCAAATTTTGTGCTTCTAGGCCCTTCAGTAAAACAAAAATCATTTTTAAAATGCTTTTCGCTTCTGAACTCTCTTTTGGTTGGTGGCACAGACATAAGATATAGTCTATGTTTGAACTGGGGCGAATACCATCATTTTGGTACCATTACTTTTGAAATCGGTTCGGTAGTTTCAGAGATTAGCCCTGATACTCGCCAAAAGTGACGCCAACTCGGCACTATTTCTGGTATTTTGTGAAATTCTCATAAACTTCCCTTGTAACCCAATAATTTATCTTCTAACCAACCATTAATGTTTAATTAATGGTGTTTTCTGATTTTTTCCTATTTATAGATCCAATAACCTACCTCCACACCATATTTCAACTTCCTAAATCACCTGGAAGTAGTCAAACATTTTGATGAGTGAGTCAGTGGTAAAAACAGCGGTTTTCAGACATCAATTTCTCGTGAACGGTAAAAGATTTAAAAAAAAAAAATTAGGATTCGGAAATTAGAAGATGGTCTTACACGACACAAAAAATTGCAAGTGTGTAGGTCAAATAAAACTTAAGTTATTGAGGGGTCAAAAGTGGCCCGAAATGGTTCGGGTAATATAACCCACGGCCAGTGTGTCCCCTTTTACTTTGTGAACTTGGCTGACACGGACTTGACCGTGTGTCTAGATCATTATTTTTTGCAGTGTGTGTTAAAAATTAATCAAATACAACAAACTTGTTTGAAGAAATAAAAGTAAAAGTTAGGAGTGGGAAATCTCTCATAATAAATCATCAATAGATAATCTGAAAAAAAATTAATAAATGTACAGGCAAACAGAGATTCAAAAATTGATTAACCAAAGTTTTTTCTTACGGTTTATAGTACGTGTGAGGGATATTTTAGTATTATGCTTCGCTGAAAACACATCCACAATAAAATTAATAACATTTAATACATTTGCTTCAAATGCAGTTTAATGTGGTACCAACAAATACCGCAACTTCACCCTAGAATATTTGCAATTCCCATTCAACAATGAGCATTAATAAATATCGGTTGTACACATTTAAAATGTAAACATTCCTGCATTCATATAATAATACAGATTTGTATTTCATTTAGCTAAGGTTTACCTAGACTTCGGCTAATGCTGTTTGTTATTGAATATAAGCTAAAATATCATTATGAATATCATCATGTACGTGCAAACAACAAATGTGATCAATTGGAAAACATATCTGCAAATAGTGTTTGTGACTCCCTTTCACATAAGCGGTATACATTCGTCCATTACACAACAATATACTTCATAAATATATTTTATGATTAATTATGATAGATTATATTTTTTTAAATGTTAATAGCATTCGTTGCTACTACATTTTTGTTCGGCATGGAAAATGCAATGTTAAAAAATAATTTAAATTACTGGGGAACAACCCATTGGAAGTTTTTATTTAAGCGCTTTTCATAAAGATTGTACACTGCTCAAAACAATTAAAGGATATTTTGAAGTTTTATATAAAATAAAGATATAAACGAAATTTTTTTGCCGAAAATAGAAGAAGAGAATCACAAATGCAAATTTTTCTGGTTTTCAAACTGTAGAGTATGCAAATTTTGAGTTCGACGTCAAAAACGTCGCTTTAGCGGCAGCGAATGAAATTTGACTTTCAACTGGATAAAAGAGAATGAAGACAAGGATGATCGGCAGTGATTGCTTTGTTTCGAGGAGTACGATGTCTCAGCGAAGTCATTTAACAGATTCAGAAGCTTGTAGAATTGTTGGTAGGTTAGAAGGGGGCCAAACTCAAGCCGAAGTAGCGCAAGCCATTGGAGTGTCACAAAGTATCATTTTTAGGATCTGGAACCGTTTTTTGGAGAGTGGATGTGCAGGCCGAAGACCAGGACAAGGTCGTAGACGGGCAACAACGCCCAATGAAGATCGGTATTTAGCGTTAACAGCTCGGAGACACCGAAACATGAACGCCACTCTTCTCCAACAACACCTTCGCTTGGCTACAGGCACCGCGATTTCAACTCAGACTGTCAGAAACCGGCTCCATGCTGTAGGTCTGTATGATCGCCGACCGATGTTATGTGTTAGATTAACATCAAGGCATCGTCGCGACCGCAGGGAGTGGGCAACCGAGCATGTCAACTGGAGGTGAAATGAATGGAGCAATATTCTGTTTTCTGACGAGTCCCGTTTTTCTGTGCATCCGGATAATAGGCGTATTTTCATCTGGAGGGACCGTGGCAGTAGGAATAATCCTGCGTTCATGCACCAAAGTGTCAGATTTGGCGGTGGAGGAGTGTTGGTGTATGGTGGCATCTCCATTGACGGGCGCACTGACCTCTACATCATTCGAGATGGAGCTCTGACTGGTCGCCGATATAGGGATGAGATCCTCAGACCTATTGTAGTCCCTTACGTTGCAGCAATCGGAGATAACTTCATTTTAATGGACGATAACTGCAGGCCACATCGTGCAAACCTGGTGGAGGGTTTCCTTTTCGAGGAAGGAATCGTTCGAATGGAATGGCCAGCGTGTTCTCCAGACATGAATCCAATCGAGCACGTTTGGGACGCTCTAGGAAGACGAGTTTCTGGCCGCCAACAATCCCCATAAACTCTCCAAGAACTGGAAAGAGCTCTTCTGGAAGAGTGAGGCAGAATACCCCACCTCGTCATTAATAACCTCATTGAGTCAATGCCTCAAAGGTGTTCAACGTTGCTGGACGCCCGTGGAAACCATACCCCCTACTGAAAATGATTTTCTTTGAAGTAAACACCTTTTCTTATCCTTTTTTTCTCATATGCACAAATTGTGTTTTTTTTCTTTTGTACACAAATGCGCAATAAAATGCATTTTTTTCTGCCAAACATGTGTAATTTATTTTAATATAACCTACTATGTCTGTCGACCATGTATCAATCAGCTAAAAAGTTTCCCAGATACAAAATCCACCTAAAACTGCAATATCCTTTAAGCAGTGTATTATATACTAAATAATTTAAAAGGTAAGCATTTAAAGTTGAGATTAATATTAAAAATTTTAATGCACTTTTTGTAATTTAAAAAACAATTATTAAATATTAATTAAGATCTTTTAAATTATTTTCGTGGAGAATACAGCATCATTAATACATTATATCCTTATGCACTATATGGCCAAGGGAGACCGTCACTTCCGATTTTAGACATTTTGTTAAATATCTAGAAGAATACATAAAGAATTATCCTGAAACTCCAGGTCTGTAAAAAAAATAGTAGTCATAAATTTTCGCATTTTTTTTTTTTTTTTTTTTTTTTTTTTTTTTTTTTTTTTCGCGAAACTCCTTAGGGAACAATCAACAAATTAGAAAGGAACGAACCCCTGTAGAACTTAATGAAGCAAAAGTTTTCAAACTGTAGATTATATTTAAGTGGCTTATTGTAATAAACTGTATTCGTTTTTAAAAGGGTTGCATGTATACTCGTAAAAAAATTAAAGTTTTCATAAAAACAGTCCCAAATTTTGACAAGTTTTTTGCAGTTTTTAATGAGCAAAAAATATAAAAAATGAGCTGGTTGACTAAAAAAATTTTTACTACGCATGCTTCACTGCAATCAAAATAATATTTACATAATGTGTTAGCTAAATGAATATAGCAATATCTTTGATAGTCTCAAAAACATAGCTTGAAAATTCTGAAAATTATCGTCCATAGCTCACAACCCATTGTTCCCCAAAGAAAGCAAGAAGATGAGGGTCTTTATCCAATATAGTACTATGAGCAATATTTTGTATGCTATATTGACACTAATCAATGGATATAGCCCCCCCATCTTTCAGCTTTTTTGGGGGGAACAACGAATTTTTAGCTTATTCTATCGATGATAATTTTCAGAATTTTCAAGCTATGTTTTTGAGATTTTACAAATATTGCTCTATACATTCAGCTAACACATTATGAACATTATATTTTGATTGCATTCACGCATGCGCAGTGAAACACTATTTAGTAAATCTGCTCATTTTTTTATACAATTTTTAATGTTTTATAATTCTGATTACAAAATATTGTATACAATGTTGTTTGTCATATTTTCTGAAAAGAATGCTGTTTTTTATTAAGAACTTTGTAAATTATAAGCAAAAAATTTGGCAAAATTTCAGACTGTTTTTATGAAAACCTTAACTTCTCTACGAATATACATGCTGTCCTTATAAAAATGAACACAATTTACTACAGAAAGCCACCTAATTATAATCTAGAATTTGAATGCCTTTATTATATTAATTTTTGACAGCGTTATCCAAAAAGTTATTCGTTATTTTCCAATTTGTTTACAGTCCCCTATGTGGCTTCGGGGAAAAATCTTCACGGAAATATATAATCTGTAATTTCTGTTTACACACCTTCTGAGTTTCAGGATGATTCCTTTTATATTTTTTCTAGATATTAAACAAAACGTCTGAAATTGTAAATGACCAGTAACCTTTCGCCATATATTGTATATTTGCTTACAAGGAAGGTCACCATACTGGGCATACTCAGAATACGTTGAAAAAAATACTAATTAAACTACTCATGTAAGGTACCCGGGGTAATAACGCCACCTTAAGGTTCCACCAATTTTCACGGCTCAGTTTTAGTTTGCATTTTTCAAACAAACATATGATTTGATACAGCAACTCATTGACTACTATATAAAAAAAATAATGAACAGATATGTATTCATAAAATGTAATGGCGTGATTTCTTGACCAATGCTATACCCATATAGGTGGGTAATAACGCCATGCAAACAAAACTATGAAATAAGATGGAATAATTACATGTAGATAGCCCAATTCTAAAAATACAAACTCTACAAACTTAGAAATTGACAAATTGCATTCTAAGCTATTGAAAATGTTCAATTTTTTGTGAAAGTGTAAGAAAAATAAAGGTGTGGTGTGGGGGGGGGGGGAGGATGAAGCAAAAGAATATCAGACCGTGAGCTTCTTTTTGCTTAAAAAAGACCGCTTAAATAGAATTATTAGAAACATTGCACAGTTTTAACTGTGTTTATTTGAATCAGTATTTAGGATGTAGCTCGGCCACTGTAGGGAACCAACTGGGGTATTAATGCCAAGGATTGGCGTTATTACCCCGTTATAGTTATTGCGCTGTACATTTTAAATTACAAATTATCTCTAGAAGATATCCAAAATCTTCAACAACATTTCAAGTCCATGAAATGTACTACAAATTTATGTAATTGACAAAGTATTTCCGGATAAAAAAAAAAAAAAAAAAATAGTCTTCACATCACAAAACGTATCTCGCAAATTTTAGATCAAACCTTAATTTTAGTTGCTTGTAAAAACAATAAGACCTAAAAATGAAACAAATTAACTTGAAGCTGTTTTTTGAGATTTATATGACTCAAAACCCTTCTGCGCAGAGCACATGGGTGTCATTTACCAGATTATTTCATAATTATGCATAATATTAACACTTGGCTTCATTACCCCGCCTGGCGTTATTACACCAGATCACCTTATATAATAATGGATCAGTTAAATTTAGCGGCGGAATTACAGTGGAAAATCTGTAAAAAAAAATAAAAAAAAAAAAAAAACTTTCGAGTATTTGGCGTGAAAAGACGAAAGTGCTACATGATTTGGCGAGCAATTTTGAAGCACCTGAAAATGGCTTGTCAATTAGCTTTTAGAATGAATGTAAATAGTATTTAATGAATTTAAATTTGAATAATGAAAGAGCTTGAGACATATAGATATTGTACCAAACACTTGTGTTGCTTTTGCTGCAGTTATTTAATTTTATCATTTTTAAAATAATTTCATACATAAAAGATATTTTCATATTGAGAAAAATATTTTCATATATTTAAGCGTTTGACAAAATAAAGGCCAGATGAAGAATGCTGCAGTAATGCATTTCAATATTGGAAAAGTTTTTGTTTCCATAGCAACAAAATTTAATCGACAGTGCTCAATTGGATTAGGCATAATTGTGTGATTCAAACAATTTTAATTAATTAAAATTTTATTTTAATTCATAAAACTTCATAGTTAATTTTCATTACAAGTATATTATGACGAAACTATAGTTAAAACAAACTAAAACAGACAAAACTAAAGTTATTTAAATTAAATTTCTTTGAACAATTTCAACATGAAGCATCTGAAAAAGTATTTGATATAAAAAGTACCTTTTGAAATTTTATTTTTTCACCTACCGATGATAAATCGCTAAATAAACGAAATATTTACTATTTTTTTAGGAACATTCTGCCGGTGTTCAGCCGAATCTTTTTTATAAACATATCTATGCACATGAGAAGAACATTTTGTAATTTTTTCAGAACTTCCTGAGTATTTCCGTATGGAGACCTTCCTTGTTAGATAAATACATTTTTACATATTAATATACATCTTTTACACTTACATGTTATACTTGAAAAACTTTCTTTTTCTTTTATCAACTTCAAAAACTAATATATTTTCGATAATCAAAGAAATATTTATAAAAACAAAGTTTCTTTTGCTGTCACTAATTTTGGGAAACTTTTCAGTTCTTTTGTTTTTATTTTATTTTTTTTTTTATTGTAAAAGTCAGATTTTCTCAGTCAGTAATATTGTGTTATCAGATTCTATCAGTTCTCAACTAAATATTTTCATGTTCAACAAACAAGTTTTACGAACAGACATTGATAAATGTACAGTATTAACATTAAAATGTACATTATTTTGTTATTCTTTCATTTATAAATTCAGCTATGCAGCTGATTTATTAGGTGCGTTCATAATTATGTAAATACGTAGCACCTATTGTTGATATTTGATAACGTCCTAAAAACAATATTCAGGTACTATGAACTTGATTAATGCACTCTAAAATCTATTCGAAAATATTTCTAGAAGTAAGTGACAGCAAAAAAAACTTTGTTTTTATAAATGCTAATTTAAATCTCGAAAATATATTGATTTCTGATATTTATAATGATAAAGAATGCTTTTATTTATATGAATGCTTTTACCGGTAACTTATTATAAATTTTCCTTTGTTATGTTGATTATGCATTGTAAAATTGTCTGATTCAGTTTGTTTATCATACTTTCTCTATAAAATTACCAGTTTTCATATTCTTACATTGTAATAGTTTTTTTAATGTAAGCCAAGAAAAAGTGTGGGTCACAATAAATTAAATTATACAATAACAACAGAAGTTTTAGTTACTTATTTTTATAACATTGAGATAATTATGATACTTAAAGTTGAAAACTTTTTGAAAAAAAGAAGATAGTGTACCCTCTTAGTGTTTGCAAAAATAATAAAATAATTTCGGTTCATGCAAATACCTAAACTGTAATTTTTGCAATACAAGCTCCTGTTCAAATCCCAACAAATATTTCCATGTTAAATATAGGTATTTTCAGAAACTTTTAGTACTCCCATGTTATTTTTAATCTAAAAAGATCGTTATGCAAACAAGTTTAGACAAACCTATCAATAAATGCGCCCTTCCAGGATTGATTTCCGTAACCTAGCAACCGTGTCCGCCAGGATTAGAAACGATGTAATTCTATATTAGTTACCAAAATAAATAAACTCAATAAAAATCCCAAATCATCCAGATAAAGCAAAGAATTTCTGATTAAGCTGAAAAGTTACGAAAAGCATCTTCCATTAGTAGTCTTGAGTATCAGCGTGGGAGAAACACCAAGCTTTATGACCCTAAAATATCCAGCTTCCAAAGAAAAGAAAGAAACGTCTATTGATTCGGAAAACATGAAAACTGAATTTCGCAGCCTCAGTTATCTGAATAACGATGCTCATCAGTTTTTTAGTCTTTTGGAGTCTATATAGAGTCTGCATAACGTTGCTTTAAGTATATACAAAGAAATAAATGAAAATATTTAGATAAAAAATAAATGAATAAAAAATGCAAACAAATAAGCAAAAATTGTGTTTGTCATAGATTTTATATTATGCGCCACAATGCTTCGTATTAAAAAACTCATTAACCACTGATATGTTATTACTTTCAATCCACAATTAAATTGTATAAATAACGCCTGCATGCCTGAATGAAAGCGTTATTTATGTGTGTTTGGACGTTTTAATATATATTGTAGATCGATGGAATAGTAAAAACTATTCATCATTGCCTTATCATCTATGGCCGTCAAATAGATGGCTGATGACTTTCCCCAACTTGGTTTATTAATGAAAATTACAGATTCAGGTACTGGAATGAGTGGCTCAGCGGAAGAGCAACGACCTAATATGCTGTGATCCCGGGTTCGGTTCCTGGTTCTGGTTAATTTTTCACTGCAGTTGGATTTTATTCTATTTATTGTATATATTTCTGTAGAATATTTGCATACCTTTAGTTAAATTTTCGTCACTAAAGAAAAACGTTTCGTTGCATAAACCATTAAAAGAAGCACATGTATCATTGTACGTTTAAATGCTAATAATCTCTATTGCATTTTTTAAATTTCTAAACATCACACATTTTTTATTTTTACACATTTGTATAAAGAAAAAAAGTACTTTGAAATGTAATTTGTTTGCAAATTGCATCTCAATTTATCTTTTAGATTTTTGTAGTTGCTAATGACGTTTTTGTGATGGTGGCATTTGAAATACGCCCTTTTCTAGAACGTAAAAGGAAAAAAGTTGGAAAATAGTAGATTACTATATCCTTCTATTGCCATTTTTTTCATAAAAGCTGAAAAATATATAATTAAATGCGTGCTATTTTGAAAAAGTATAAATGAAAGATTTCTAATAAGACATGGAGCTATTATAAACTATATTTAATATCGAGTATCCGTATTAATGTCACAATAAAATGAAGGCATATAAATTATTATCTAGTCTCCTTTTTTTGTCGAGTTTACGACATTGCTTTTTGTTGGATTTGTGAATTATTCCGCGATAGTGATGCCATATGCATACATTTCTATAGGTGCTGTTTAAGACTGGATCGTAAATGTAGCATTCTTCAGCGGATGTAAATGACGTCATTAAATGAAACAAAAGTGTATATTTTAAGTCTTAAAATGGAAATGTGTTTTATAAAGGTGTATCATTTCCATTCCAGTGTCTTTGAAATTCTTCAAAGGAGGAAATGCTTCACTTATGAAAGTAACGCAATATTGAAATCACACTCTATTAAAACGCAAAGTTTTACAAAATTTAGAGTGTCTTTGTAGAAGAACAGTGACCTTTAAATTAAAATAATATTTGTTTGAGAATTTTGTTGAGAGTGACTAACTATTATAAAATGCATTTTTTATCGTAACTTATTTTGTAGGTTAAATAGTAAATTAATGAAACAGATCCTTTTTAAACATTTTCTTTTGTCGAAATTCGACAAGTTCTACCTCTCAATATTTTTTTCTCATCGGGGTCAACATTAAATTGTGAAAAAGCAGAATTCCTGTCTCTTGTTTTTGTTTGATTTTAAATGTATTTAAATACCATTACACTGAATACGACATACGTTCTGCATCCTTCCATTTATTAAATCTTGCATGCTTACATTTTTCTAATATACTATTTACATCTATCTTATGAAGCACACATACCAACTTACCTACACACAGTTATACCTATTGTATGTACTTTCAGTACATTCAATAGATATAACAACTTACGTATTTACCACCTCCAGCCACTGTTCATTTTTAACACAATAAATTAATAAACAAATTCACTTTATACTCTCAGAAATGTATACTCAGCTTTCATGAAATTTTCTTCGTTTTTGACGTAATCGTTTTCAAGGAAATGTTTCAAGCAAGTATTTCGTCAAATTGAAGAAATTACATTCTTAGTTTCTTTGAGGATATAAATTTCGTTAAAAGTGCTTATTCAAAAAGTTCACAGTGAGAGTTGGTAGTGCCACCTATTGAACAGTTTTGAAGCACTTGTATTTAAAGACAGGGGGGGGGGTATATTATCTTCTAGGTGATTCAAACTGACGCCCTTCTGTGTGGAAGATAGGCTATTGTGTCATAGGATGCTCGAATGGATGGGAATTTAGACGCATGTAGTGGATTCTACTGCAGTGTATATATATATATTTTTTATAAGGTAGATTGTATTTTTTTCGATTTTGTTATAATTCTTGAAAGTTTTAATTACTAAAGCTAATTTATTTATTTATTTATTGTTCGTTTTCCTATAGTTAATAATAATAATTATTATTATTATATGGCTTAATTAATATAATTTATTAGAGAAATTTTATATTACTCAGTCTTTGAAGTTTTGCAGCGCATTTATTAAAAGATTTGTTTTATAATAATGGAATATTTTAACAGTAATTTTTAAAACATTTATACACTGCTGACCACACAAAATGCAACACCAAGAAAGATCAGCAATATCACAGCTAAATTTGTTTGGCAGATAACATGTTGTACAAAGATCAAACTATTAAAATTACAGTCTCGTGTGACGTGTGGATGATGACAAAATCAGTAGTTAGATTAGCTGCCATTGTTGTCTATAATCCGCTTCGGCATATACTCTGAGAGGCTTTATATGTCTATTTGGGGTACAGTAGTCTATGTGGCTTCCACACAATGCTATATTGGATCTGTTGTAGCAGCGGATAGTGTATACTGGAAGACGTGCAAGCATCGACCACACGCTTTCGATTGGTGATAGATCGGGAAAAGAAGCAGACCAAGGAAGGGATTCAATATAGGTAAAGAAGAACTCTTGATCATTGCGTGCCACGTGTGGTCGTGCATTATCCTATTGGACTATGGATGATGGCAAACGCTGAATGTATGGGATAACCGTGGACTCCAACACCTCAAAGATCTATGCTATGGCTCTTTGGTGTACCGGCAATGCGTACCAGAGGGATGCGGCATTGAAATCCAATACCATCCCAAACCATGATACCGGGTGTAGGACCAATGTGGCGATGTATAAAACAACAGTTCATCAGCCTCTCACAACGGTGTCTCCAACTTGAATCCGACCATCATGATGATGCACGCAGAAGCGCGATTCGTCAGTAAACACAATGTCGTTCCATTCCCTTGTCCATGTTCACCGTTCCTCGCTCAATTAGAAGACCAAACGCCTGTGCTTCCAGCAAATGATAAAAGAAGCACTCGTCGCCTTATGGATATTCCACTCTGCTGCAAATGGCGTTCAATAGTACTACGAGCGGACACCGAATGATGCGTAGTAGACTGAATCTGTTGTGCTATAGTTCGTGATATGTCTGCACGATCCATCACTGTCAAGCGCACAGTCCGTCTGTCATCATGGGCAGTGGTGCAACGAGGTGGGTGCCTTCGACCTCATCGGTTTATCATTCCCTCCTGCATCCACCGATTACAGATCCGCAACACAGCCGCTTGATTTCGTCCAACACATTGATCGATTTTGCTGAAGTATATTCCGCAATCCTTATAGGCTACTATTCTTCCTCGGTCGAATTCAGAAACTTGGTCAAAAGACACTCGATTCTTCCGCGAGGCGTAGGTTAACAGATTACACAAATAAACACGAAAAATCAAATCACCAATCTGTTCTCTGTTCTCTCCTTAAATAGCGTTTGCGGATGTCGCTACGGTTGCCTGTGATGTTCGTTTACGCTGCAATACTAAAGATTTGCATATTTCATCGCCGCAAACGCTTGATGTAAGTTTCATATGATTTGAATGCTTTCTTCAGGGTGTTGCTTTTTGTGCGACTTGCAGTGTTCTATCCTTTTAAAACGAAAAATAAGTATAAAATTGATTTAATTGGTTGCAATAGTAATTTGAATAAGCAGTAATCTTTAATGTGTCAGTTACTGGAGGTTCTAACTTATTTAGACTTAATTTATTTTTCATGGAAATTATCAGAAATCTTTTAGGATTCGTACAGGTACTGTTAATTTTCCTAGGTTTTCTAGGTCAAATACCAGTATTTTTTTTTTAATCTAAAAATAAATAATGCGCGAAATTTCGCCTTATTTAACCAAAAATTTTGTATAAGAAAATACTGGTGTCGAAGAATTTCCTGGTCTTGAAATTCCAAAACCTGTACCAACCCTGTTTTTGTTTCTCATGCAACAACATTGAAATAAGTGATTAAATTTTCTAGCATAAGGCGATACATTTCAATAACAGACAAGTATTACAAGTGATTAGTCAAATGGAATGCAGTAACATTTTTTTGTTCTTATTGTCAGATATAATATTCTTAGAATACATTCTATTCCTGCAAAAGTATTTAGATATCAAATACCCCTTTTAATAGTTCTGGTCTCAGAAGAGTTCACAAAACAGATATATAGGCACTGATAATAAAGTTTTGTATTAGTTTCCAGGAGTAAATGAAGAAGTAGATAATTTAAAAATAATAATAATAATATTTTAAAACATTTTCAAGCTTTTATTGCAGCCAAACTAGTTCGTAAATTTATAAATATTTTAAACTTACTGAATTAGTCTTGAGGAATCAAAAGTATTCGATTATTACACATTCATTGTGCAAATTCCCACTTCAATAAATTATGTAAGCTGCATCTTCATATTTTACGCTTAAATAGAATAAAAGTTTTAATCAGTGTCTTAGTTTCTGTTCATTTAAATCTCAGTCTGCTTCCTCATTTTATTTCGCAGCTTAGACTTTGGTTTTATTCTTCCCTAAAATTAAATCATATTAAATCTTTTACAAAAGAATGTTTTTTCTCCATAATTTCCGAACTCGTATAATGGATGAATCGACAAAGTCTGATAGAAAAGAATTGATTAAAATAATCATTGATTGAATGAGGAATTTGGAAGCAATGTTTAGCCGCTTACATTTACATGTCAAAGTAAACCTTTGTCGTGCATGAAAGATTACATACTGCACTGATTGAGAATGCAATGTCTATTGAGAATTAGAATTATATAAGACCGGAGAAAATATCATGTTGATTTCTATATCTGCAGGTTTGTAATTTAGATATGCGGAATGTTTATAGACTAAATGAAAAAAAATTGTGGTATCGCAGAACTCGAGTGTACCAAATACTTTTTTTTCAATAGGATGAATGGTAGGAAGTGAAGCGTTAAGTCGGTAGATGTCGTTTTTAGGTGCGTTCGTAATTATGTAAATACGTAGCATCTATTGTTGTCGCTCAGTCCGTCCGTCTGTCTGTCTGTCCGTCTGTCCGTCTGTCTGTCTGTCCGCATATAACAACGCAAAAACTACCCAACCGAATCGTTTGAAATTTGAAATACATAATTATAACATAATTTTGTCGATACATTTCAAATTTTATGAAAATCGGATGGATAGATCAATTACAGGGACATTCAAAAGGATTCCGTTACATTACAGTCAATAGGGAAAAAAGTTTTAAATGCATCTTAATCGTTTGAAATTTAAAACATATAATTATTGCGTAATTTTGTCGAGTCATTTCAAATGTTATGAAAATCGGATGCATAGATCAATTACAGGGACAATCAAAAGGATTCTGTTACATTACGGTCAATGGGGAAAAAGTTTCAAATGCATTTTAATGATGTTTCACTCATTCGAACATAATATAATTGGCATGAATCTATGAAAGGTATACTAAAATATGCAGTCTGTACAATCTGTGATGCAAAGAATTTTTATTATTAAATTACAGGGCCGCACAAAAGTATTCCACTATATAATGCTATACGGGGAAACATGGTTTTGTACGTGTTTTAATTATATTCAACTATTTCACATTTTATGAATAAGATATACGTTACTGAGGTGTAATAAAAATTACTTCCTGCATATTTACAGAGACGTAAAGGTTTCGACTACTATACTGTATCCGAAGTACGCTCTACTATATCAGCAAGATCTGAATATTTTTAAAACTTCGTTATCGTACGAACGCACCTCATTTGCTACGTTCACGTGCAATTTCCAACTTGTTTGATTTCGAAGTTATATGTGCTTGCTTTACGCGCGCATTTTATTGATTATTGAATTTTTCTTACTTAATGAGTTTAGGAAAAAATTTTCAATGTGAAATAAAATCAACAAGAGAAAATCGGGGAAAATAATGTTTCATTTAGTGCTAATTATCAGAAACTCTTTAAAATGTTATGAAGTTTGAAGTACTAGCGCTTCCTCTCCACTTCATAAATTAAATTACAAGATTTTATATTGCAACTAACTAAAATTCTTATAAAATTGTGGCTTTTGTCCAATTCATTCAAATCTATTTTTAGGCTGAAACTTTCTCTCATCTATTTCTCAGTTAAATTTTATTCTTCTCTCCTTATCCGGGTTTCGATCCATTCCCTCTTCGCCAAAAAACACATTTCTATGATAACAGAAAATAAATAAATGAAATACTTTATTCTAAATTTTATGAAAATAACCAATATAAATTTTAAAAAATAGCACATAAAGATTTTACGAGATAAATATAATAAACATTGTTGATGAGCCCAATTGGAGAAAAGAGATATGTGAAGTTGCAGTATTGCTGTAAAAACTGTTTGCAATATGATGCGAGTTACAGTTCAAATTTAACTGTCTTCATTCGGCCCAAACAAAACAATCAGGAACCGAATTCTTTGACATCAGCTGTGCATTTTTTCTCTAAATGAAAATGATTGGCTTATATTTAAGCATTCTAAAGTAGCATTTTATTGTACTATAAAATATAAACTCTATTACTAAAATTTTCTTCTTTTTTGCAAAAGCACACGGTAGCATTTGGGACTAATGTAGCGGATCTTTGGGTTATGTTTTTGGCATCACCCTCAGCCACTACACTTCATCTCTATTCTTTCTTTTTACTATATAGATGAGCCCTCTTAGAAATTTTTGGTGAAATTCCTTAAACTTTCACTACTAAATAAAATAAGAAAGAGGGGTGGGAATTACCTGCAGAGAAAAATAAAGTAATTCAAATGTATTTATGAAGAAATTTTATTAGGAAAAATTGGGTAAATCGTGCTTTTTTTCGTTTATATTTTCGACGGTGTTAAGAAAAAATGTTAGCTGGTCATTTGAAATCGACGTTTTGAAACTATTAACATTTTTTAAAGCCAAAAAAAGCCTTTACAAATGGGAAAATATTTTTTAAAAAGTTTTATATGTATAGTATGTATATATGCATATATTTCCATCTCTGGAAAATAGATTTGACAGTTTCAAGTAGAGAAACAATCTTGACATTAAAACAAATACAATCGAGTCTCTACATAACGAAATCCATTTTTCGAGTAAAAAATTCTTTACATAAAGAATTATGTTAAAAAATTCCTTTTTAATGGATAAATTTTGAATAAAAATTTTTTTGAGGTGTTTAATTAGAAATTTGAAATGTTTATCTATAAATATGAACCTAAATATATTGTTGAAGTGAAAAAATTTCTTTAATACACCATCAAATAAATTAAATTGCGCAAGGCCTTTCGAAAGAACTTAGTCTTTCTTCGTCAGGCGCAAAAAAGACGTGCATCTGACGGAGAAAGACCAAGTTTTTTCCAAAGGCCTTGCGCAATTAATTTATTTTATGGTGTTTTAAAGAGGTTTTTTCACTTCAATTGTATGTAACAAATTTATATGATTTATACATTAAATATATTGTATTTCTTAATTATTTGAACAGTTACAAAAAAGATAATTGACATTTATTTGAAAGCATAATAAAAATTACATAAGGAAAACTTACATTAATTTCAAGACGAAGAAAACTGTAATTTCTTGTTGTTTTGATTTTAAAACTGTTACACTCTGATAAAAATGTTCACACTTTAGCAAGGACTGAAAAATTGTATTTAATTCTCTTCCATTATAAGTTCTCTTCATATAAGATTTAAAAAAAAAAAAAAATCATTTCACTGTTTCATAGCTTTATCTATTGTTCTACGGTTTCGTTGTCATGCTCATTGTCACTCTCATAATCATTTCATCTCAGAATTTTACACTTTTTTACCATTAAAATCACAACATCTCAAATCTTCCGGAGGGGGGTCTCATTGCTTACACCGGGAGATGTACCCCCGGGCCATTTTCTGAAATCAACACTGACTTCAATTACCCTTCTGATCCTGCTCTTATTTGTGTAGCAATCCATTTGAGACTGTTTCGGAAAGATTGTTGGAAATTTGTAAGGGGGGGATGAATTCGTTGGACTTATAAAACAGTAAAATAAAAAATATAAAAAACTCAACACTGAACGATAAATTAACTATAAGTGATGCAAAATTGTTTCCATCTAATTTCGAAGATTTTTTTAGAACTAGAGAATTAGCTTATATAATAGAGAGAACTAGCATAGAATAAATAACGAACGTTTTATGAAAAAATTCGTTATATGGAGATAGATATTTCAATATATAAAGCCAGTTTTTAATGAAATCATGGTAAGAGGGGACCGTCCGTACTAAAAATTCGTTATATAAAGAAATTCGATGCATGGAATTTCATTATAGAGAGACTCGACTAAATGTAATCGATTTTGAAAAAACAATGTTTTTTGAAACAGTAAATATAATTATTTTTGTTAAACAAAAGATAACGTTGCAGTCAGAAAAATATCTCAAAAACTTTTTTTTCAATTCCGCAGAAAACCAAGTGATTGCGATTTCAAAATAGAGAAAAACGGAAAATTTTCCCCTTCGTCCGTTCAATGGTTTGTTTTCCGACAGCAGAGAGCAGTACAAAATTCATCGTTGGGGAGCCCTGTTTGTAAATTATTACCTCCGTGATTTAATTTTTTTTTCATAGAAGAATGCATCCCTTATTTTACATAGGTAGAATGATATATCGGACTGTTAGCCGAATTTCAAGTGAAAATATCTCAAAATTATACATGTATTTGAATGTAAATAGTCTCTCGAAAATAATTACATTATTTCTAAAAATGTAATTTTATGCAATTTTATTCAAAAAAATATTTTTGAGAAAAAAAGGCCGACTGCTGCACGAAGAGGTCAATCCCATATCTGTTTGGTGCAGTTACGTGATTTGCATTATTATAATATAGATGCCAACTCAATGAAAACAGTGATAATTTCACGTCATAATTTCTGAATTTGCGTAGTAGCCGAATCGGCAAAGCCTAATGTCAGCCCAATGATATAAGGCCGGATTGAATACAGAGGACAACTCTGAAATGATAATTATTTGCGTACTACATTTACTTGGCAACATAAACCTTTATCGAGCATTCAGGATTAGATATCGGGCAGATTCAGAATTCAATATCTATTGCGAATTACAATTGTACGAGAACAGAAGATTTATCATGTCAATTTCAATATTAATAATTTTTTAATTTTTTTGTATGCTTCTAGACGAAACAAATTTTACGGAATAGTACAGCTCACACCGAAGTGTAACCAAAAGAAAAAAATCCTTAAAATAAATAGCCGGAAGTAAAACGTTAATTCGCTAAAATGCCTCTTTGTGAATCTGAAACTATAACTGCGAGATGCTACTAATTATACAAAATCTATTTTCTACCGCTGTGTTTAAAAAAAACTGAAGATTAAAATCTTATTTAGTGATATTACTGTTCTTACTAATCTTATCTTGATCTATACTAGTATTATCTTGATATTACTATTACTGTTGAACATTTAATCCACTAAAAAACAACTTTTCAAAAGTTAAAAAAAGGGCCAAGCTTAAGGGGGAAAAAATAAAGTTGTGGCTAAAAAATGGTGTGATATCAAATTTCCAAGCTTATATTATGGTTCTTATTTAACATTTTCCATTAAAAAAAATTATCATTTGTGAGTCAAGTACCTTTGTATATGATGATAGAAATCCTTTTCTCTTATACTAAATACATCCTGACGTGTTTCTGAAAATTCAAATGTTTTAAAAATATGCATGATGGGCTTGGCGGCCATATTCCCATATTTTACATAAATCTCTATCTACCATAATCCATAGTCAAAATCCGAAATTCAAAATGGTTACGTAAGCAGACATTTTAAGTTTTTTTTGTAACTTTTATTCGCAGAATTTTATCTCATAAAAAATTGTGATTTATCTAAAGGATTCACCTTGCTATTTATTTTATAGACTAATTAGTTATTTAAAAGCAATGTAAATCAATTTCTTTTCTGCAACTATCAGTCTTTTTCGATTTGTCTGTTTGCAGTAGAAAATCAAAGTTCGACATTTTATTAAAGAAAACATTTTATGACTTTCCTTCACGGAATTGTGTGCTTAGAAATTTGTGTGTTAAGATAAGGGTGACACATCTTCGCGATTCGTCTTATTATTACTTTATTAGAGTAATCAATCATCTAAAAGCAGTAACAATCACTTCCTTTCTAAAATTATAAATGTTTTTTATTTATTTATTTATTTGTCCGAGGTTAAAATCAGAAGTTCTAAAGTGTTGTTAATGCAAACTTATTACGTTTTCTTTTACGAACTTGGGCGCTGAGACATTTGTGTAAAATATCGAAAGATGGCCGCCAAGCCCATCATGCATATGTTTAAAACATTTGAATTTTCAGAAACGTGTTAGGATGTATTTAGTATAACAGAAAAGGATTTCTATCAACATATACGAAGGTACTCGACTAGCAAATAGTAATTTTTTTAATTGAAAATTAAGAATCATAACATAAGCTTGGAAATTTGATATCACACCATTTTTTTATCCACAGCTTTATTTTTTTTTTTTTTTTTTTTTTTTTTTCTTAAGCTTGGCTCATTTTTTTTACTTTTGAAAAGCTGTTTTTTAGTGGATATCATTTCTTTTTTTAAAACAGATTATATATAACTTAAATAGTTCTACTCATGCTAATTAAAGTGAGTGTTCGTGAGTGTTGCTCATTATTTCCTTTGTAAATAATGATCAAATACAATATTTATAATTTTTCCCTTTATTTTTTGTCAGCCTTCTATTTGTTCTCATTATCAAATGGACATTGATAAATATGAAGTCTGATATAGTCTTTATAATTCTGAAGTTCCAAAAAAATCTGACAAGCATATATTTAAATATTTGACAAAATGTCTAAAATTGAAAATTATCTTGTCATTATTGGTTATATAATGGAATAGAGGTTCCCAGAATTAAGTAGAACGTAGAAGTTAAAATATTATAACTCTGCCGTCATAAGTTTTTTCTTTTAATCTTATTCGAAAGTATGAAAATCAGAAACTTAGATAATCAAGTTTAAATACAAAGAGATTTATAGGAAAAGTCACTGTTTGGGAGAGAGGGGGTCAACACTTATGTCTTAAAATTCACAACCATTTTAAAATTCAACTTCATAGCCCTAAAACTTCCAAACAACTCATAGCTTAGAAGGAAAATCGCCATACGGGTCACAGACTTCTCACACAACTAGACTCAAAATTGATAACCTTTTCTTGACGCTGGGATGCTTGCCTTCCGTTACGTGACGGAAGGCATTTTGTTGCTATGCAAACATTTAATTTTGATTCTGAATAAGCTTAAATGTGAGAAAATACTTTTTTTCAATACTAATTTTTGGTACTACTTTGTTATCCCGTCGACCAATTTTGCCATATTGTATAAATCGCTAAACAAATGGCCAAATTATACATATTGACATAATTTTTATTTTAAATAACGAAAAGAAAATAATTAGCAGAATATTAATAAAAATACAAATAAAAAGTCGAAATAAAAATCACTTAATGACGTTTTAAACACGTGTATCATATTTAATGTCATTGAATGTGACATTCACGATCATCCATTATTGGCACTAATGTAGCACTAATCTTATAGTTTGGCGATAGTTTTTGGTCGACGGGATAACCAAGTAGTACCGAATTTTTTTATGTATATATGAAAATATTTTTACCAGTGATAAATAAATAACTGCAGCAACAAGCAAACAAGCAATATATACATATATGTATATACATACATATACATACATGTAATACAGTATATATATATATATATATATATATATATATATATATATATAATATATTAAATCTCTTATTTTTTATGTTTAAATCCATTAAATACAATTTATACCCATTCTAAAAATCCAACAATTTTCAGTTGTATTACAGTTACTTACTACGCAATTTGGCGAGCAGCACTTTTCCTCGCCAAATCGCGGGACGCTTTCGTCTTTTGACGCAAAATTTAAAAAAGTTATATATATATATATATATATATACAGAATTTTTACTGTAATTCTACCGCTAAATTTTGCTGATCCTTTATTATACATACATAAGTAGCTTAGTTAGTATTTTTTCAAAAATCCTGAGTATGTCCAGTAAGGAGACCTACCTTGTTACAGTTTCTGTAACGTTTCCAATCGTTACTTACATTAAAATTTCGATTTTTTTTTTTAACAGTTTTTAGTGAACATTTATATTTTAAAACTAAAAGTATGCCAAATTCTAGAATTATTCCCTAAAGGTATCACACTATTTACAATTTTAGATCGTTTTTTACTCATGCATATACTCCGGAATAATAGTACTGGCATAAAACAAAACCCATGTTGGAGCAGAATCGGTCAAGATTATTTTGCCTCTTTTAATTTTCAAACTGGTTCGGTACTTTAAAAGATTAATATCTCTAAATAAACATTTTATAGTAAAATCGTATTTCATCATACATTGACATCAAAGTTATCTATGTTGATTCTCTGCTCACACACAAAGTAAATATTGTTTATCATGGTACTCTTTTTATATAAAAATCATACTCAACTCAATTTTTTTTTCAAAAGTTTTGTTTACTTTAGGAATGAAACTTTAAAATGCCAATTCGCGTTTGTAATGACCGAAAGGTGGCGTTGTATAGACCTGATAATCGTTTGTTTACGTAATGCTTGCTGTTTGTTCCATGCTGTAGCATAGCATTGTGTTGCTGTCATGTTATTTTGCCATGAGTAAGTCAAATGTACTTTTTTATATTATAGATCTAAACTTTGTGTATAAAATTATGATTTTAGATAATTTTAATACAAAGAACCCAATGTTGCATGCGATATAGAACTGTTTATTTATTTATTTATTATAGAACTGTTTATTTATTTATCGGCCTTTTAAACACTGATTTCAGCGGAAGATGCTCACGGTATCAGTTCTATTTCTTTTCAGACTTTGTCCGCGTGAGGGCGTCTATTTCATTTCAAACGCGAATAACTTTAATTGATTACATTTTATAAGATATGTCTTCTTTTAAAAATTAATTTTATTTTAAAGATCTTTCTAAAAATTAACTTTTACATTGTTTTATTCGAAAAAAAATCTCAAGAAAAAATATCCAATTGGCATATGAGTGGCTGTACCTAAAAGGAATTGTGCTACTATTATAAATATAGTACACGATCGTTGGCGGGTTTGTCGTTGGCGTTTTATTTGTCTTTAATACTTAATTTCTTAAATATCTGAAATTTTAAAATGCCATGTTTGGTCGATTTAACATGAAGAAGTTGTCTCAAGTACAGTAAGCAGGTAAACGGTCGTTATGTTCTTGTCAGTTTTTCGTTTAGCGGTCATATTTTTTTTTCTAGTTTGGCTTAGCAGAACGACCGTCCTGCTTGATACATGATTTTTTATATGTATGAATGTCGCACCATGTTCTGAAGATCATATGCATTTGCATATACTACAAATTTTGAATTTTAATACTTTCGGTGAAAGTATCATCTTTAAAATGAAATGTCCATTTTTTCTAGAAAAACTTAAATATTTCAACAGACTTTTCTGTTAATAAATTCCTTTTTCACAGACTTTTTTTTCTTTCATTTGGAGGGCGGATGCAGCAAAATGTTTTATTAAATAAGAGCGCTTTCAATTCTTAGTCTCTCTAAGACCACCTCATATAATAATATTTATCGTGAGATGGTCCACATCTACAGTCTATATATATATATATATATATATATATAATCTTTATATATATAATCTTTTGATAATTCAATTATTGTTTTATTATTTTTCTAATATTTTTCTTTGAACTTTATTTTCCATTGCGATTGATAGGGAAATTTAGAAATCATTTTTAGGTTTATCCTGATTTCTAATCAGAAATTAATGGCAATTAATTTGTCTATTTAGCATTGCCCTTGAGAACGAGCTAAATACCACATTTCCAATATTGTTCCAATTTTTGCCAACTCCTATGTTTGATTTAATTTGTTATTTAACGAGTTATTCCATATTTTGAGATTTTCCATATAACGAGTTTGATAATTATTAATGCACACACTTCACAAATTATTCCATATGCACTGGTTCTTAAAAAAAACTCTTTATTAAAAGAATAACATTCACTCGCAGCTCACTGCTGCATTATCGTCTGCACTTATCTCAAACACAACTTTAGAATAAAAACAGAAAAAACAATTCACTTCATTTCACTTTCTCAACACTGACATTTTAATTATAGGTAGCACGGTATCGTCTGCCTACATGGAACATACCGGCCCCCATTGACATGTTTCACATTCAATAATAACTCTTTTTTTTACTAATTACACAAATAAATACAAAAGGTCACTATATATGTTACTTAAATATAAAATTGAAAGAAAAAACAATATAACACTCACACACACATATATATATATATATATATACATTTTTTTTAAGTACTATGGGTTTCAGGCATAGGTAAAATACATATTTTACTAATCGATCTTTTAAAAATTCCATTCTGAGTTTTTACCTGAACTACGCGAATTTTCTTATCATTACCATAATATTCTTCAATAATTCTGCCTAAAGGCCACTTATTGCTTGATATATTTTCCTCTACTAACAACATTAGATCTCCTATTTTTACATTATCCTTTTCAAATCTCCACTTACCCCTCTGTTGTAATTCACTTAAATAACTATGGTGCCATTTGCGCCAAAAAAGTTGTACAATTTTAGTTATTCTTTGCCATTTTTTGAGGCGATTTTCTCTTATATTGGTTAAATCAAGCTCAATAATGACATTTAATGGTCTGTTTATAAGAAAATGAGCTGGAGTTAGGACTCCAAAATCATCTGCGTCATCTGATAATGGACTCAAAGGCCTCGAATTTAATATTCCCTCTATTTGTATCACTACTGTAAGAAATTCCTCATAAGTGAGATTAGTACCTCCCACAATTCTCTTAAAATGAAATTTAAAGGATTTTATTGCGGCCTCCCAAAGACCCCCGAAATTGGGTGATCTGGGGGGAATAAATTTCCACTCAATGCCTTCACTAGACAAATATGCTGCTAATTTCTCATCAGGTTTTCTTACTAATTCATAAAAGACTCTAAGTATTTTATCTGCCCCAATAAAATTTTTTGCATTATCAGAATACAATTTGGCACATTTACCTCTGCGTGCTATGAATCTTTTCAGTGCCGCAATAAATGATTAGGAAGTTAAATCTGAAACAATTTCTATGTGTATAGCCTTAAATACAAAACAAACAAAAATACAGACATAAATTTTTTGTAAGATGGTCCTACGTGCATAACCAATTTTGATCATAAATGGCCCACACAAATCAACACCCGAAATATTAAAGCAATAGTCTAATTGGACTCTATCCCTGGGCAAATCGCCCATTAATTGATTTGCAATAACTGGTTTAGCTTTAAAACATGGAATGCACTGATGAACCACCTTTCGACACATTGCACGACCATTTATTGGCCAAAATTTATTTCTTACTAAGGATAGTAAAGTTGACGCACCAACATGCAAATATTTCTTATGATAATAATTTATAACAATTACAGTAAATTTATTACTCTTTGGTAAAATCGCCGGGTGCTTTTTTGAAAAATTTAAATTACTATTATTTAACCTGCCACCAACCCTTAAAATTCCAAATTCATCTAAGTAAGGGTTGAGGCCTTTTAACTTGCTACTCGGACTTACCGATCCTTTAGTCTGAAGACTATGTATGTCTGCACTGATTTCATTATTTTGTATTGATTTAACTAAATGTCTCTCTGCAAGCTCCAATTCTGACGTACTCAAGGGTCCATTACACTTATAAAGAAAGTTTCTTGTATTCATCACAAATCTGAAAATATAACTAACAAGGAAGGTCTCCATTGGGGGCATACTCAGAATTTTTTGAAAAAAAATACGAATTAAACTACTCATGAAGGTAATAAAGGATCAGTGAAAATTAGCGGCGGAATTACATTATTAGATATATAAAAAAATAAAATAGTTTGGAATAATTGGCGTGAAAAGCTGAAAGCGACGCGGGATTTGGCGAGCAGTGCATTTCCTCGCCAAAAGCAGACGATTTTAACGAATCTGAAAATTGATTTTAATTGACTTCACTGTTAAAAATCCGCAGCATTTACTGCAACGTCACTCCACTACTTTTATAGAATATCTCTCTTCTGACCAATGAGAATGAATGCTCAATAGCACGGTGAATTGACCGTGTCATACACTGTTAAAAATCTGCTGCATTTTGTTGCAACGTACTCCACCGCTTGTATATAATATCTCTATTCCAACCAATGAGAAAGCTCCATTTCACGGCCAAGTAACCGTTTTTTATACAAGCAAGGGAATGCGTTGCAACAAAATGCAGCAGATTTTTAGCAGTGTATTTTTGAATTTGGAACAATTTTAATCAATTTAAATTGTGTTTTAAATGATAAACACATAAAATATATTAATTTCATTTTGTTATAAGTACATATAAACGTATATGACAAAATTACACTTAAAGTAAAGTAAAAATGCAAAACTAAAATTACTTAAACTAAACTAATTTAAATAAATTGAACATAGAAAGTTTAAAAAAAAAAAAAAAAAAGTATTCGAAGCGTAAAAGCGTATTTTTCAAAATTTCGTTTTTTCGCCAACCGGGGATAAATCGCCAAATAAACGAAGTTTTTATTATTTTTTTACGGACATTATAAGGAGATTCCGCCGAAATTTTTTTTATAAACATATATAACTATATGAGAAGAACATTCTGTAATTTTTTCAGATTTTTCTGAGTATGCCCGTATGTCGACCTTCCTTGTAAGAATACGCACAATCGTTAAATAATTATTACTAAGATTAATCAAGTTATATACAAAACAATTCTATGTGATATTGCAATTTATAACATTAAATTCATTCAAGGATTTAACATTAAATTTGAGCTCTTTATTGAACTCATGATTTGTTTGTGGTATGGTTATTGTACGTTGAGGATAATCACTGTTCTGAAGAAATGAAGGTCCCTTCCACCACAATTCACAGTTTGTAAGTTTGTCAGGATCCATACCTCTGGAAAGTTTGTCAGCAGGATTTTCTTCTGAGCAAATATGATGCCACTGTTCAGCACTAGAGTTTTCTTGTATGTTAGCCACTCGATTTTGAACAAATTGCTTAAGATCGATAGGTTCTTTTTGAATCCATGCTAACACAATCATTGAATCTGACCAAAGGAAAACATTAGTCACTATTACTTTCATGGATGATAATACTCTGTTTACCACTTTGGTTAGCAACACTGCTGCACATAATTCCAATCTTGGAATAGTTAGACTCTTTATCGGTGTAACTCGCGACTTGCTAGCGATTAAATTCACCATCACATTTCCTAAGGAATCACTGGATTTGCAATAAACTGCTGCCCCATAGCAACGTTCTGAGGCGTCAGCAAATCCGTGTATTTCTATAATTTCTGGGTTTTCAATTATAATACGCCTACAAATTTTTATATTATTTACACATTTAAATGACATAAGAAATTGATGCCACTCATGAAACTCTGATTCAGGAAGCTCGTCATCCCAGACAATATTGATTCTCCACAATTTTTGCATTAGTATTTTGGCTTTAGATATAACTGGACCAAGAAGTCCCAGTGGATCAAAGAGTCTCGCGATTGTTGACAATACTTCTCGCTTTGTGTAGGAATTGCTCAGTTCCACCTTAAATCGAAAAGTGAAACAATCATCTCTTGGGTTCCACGAAACCCCTAACGTTTTAGTTTCAATTTCATTTTGAAATTTGTACCCTTCTTCATATGTCAGCTAAAGATTTTTATCACTTGTACACCACTTATGGAGTCTCATACCTGCTTTATGCATAATCGCTATGAGCTGCCGCTGCAATTCTTTTGCTTCTTCAAGCGTAGGTGCACCGCACAAAATATCATCCATGTAAATATTTTCTCGAAGAACCGATGCTGCCATCGGATAACTATCTCCTTCATCAATCGATAGCTGGTTGAAAGTTTTCATTGCTAAATAAGGAGCACTAACCGTACCGTATGTAACGGTCTGTAGTTCAAAAATTTTAGGCTCTTCCTCGAAATTATCGTTCCACAAAATTCTCTGCAATGCGTGCTGACTAGGATCAATATTGATCATTCGATACATCATTTAAATATCCGCAGTCAGTGCATAAGTATGCTCTCGAAAACTAACCATAATCGTGAATAAGTCATTCTGAATAACACCGCCACTATACTGCAATGAATTAAGTGATGTGCCATTTGTTGTTGTGGCAGAACAGTTAAATACAACTCTCAGTTTTGTGGGGGACTTTTCTGGTCTAAAAATACTATGATGTGGAGCATAATACACGACGTCAGGTTCTTTCACTTCTTTAACCTGTTTCATATGCCCCAACATTTCATATTCATTTAAAAAATCTTTATACAATTTGAAGTATTTCTTATCTTTTGATAAGCGAGTCCACAGCGATTTGAGTTTTTTAAGAGCAAGCTCCCTAGATTGGCCTAAACACGAAGGATTTTCCTTTAAAGGCATTTTCACCACGTATCTCCCTTCCTCATTTCTCCAATGCGTGCGCGCAAAATGTTGCTCACATATCTCAAATTCCTTACTTTTTGATAACTCTACTTCGACGTTTTCAACTTCCCAAAACTTTTTTAATGTTTGGTTTAAATCTTCCTCCCGAATTAGCCCACAATGAACTTTTACATCACTTTCCTGCTCTATGCATCTACTAGCCACATACCCAAATACGGTATTTTGCAAAAGTAGATTTGAACTCTGAGAATATATTTGTCCCGGTCTTAATAACTCATAAAATATTTCTGTCCCCAACAACATATCAATTTTATCAGGGAAATTAAATCTATAATCTGCTAATATAGTTAAATCTGGTACTTCAACATTTATGTTAACCACTTGTTGCGGAATGAAATCTGTAATTTTCCTTACTACTAGCATAGTCAATTCTCTTTCAAAACTTTTATCTCTATTCGCGATTTTTGTATTTACGCAGCCTTTTATTGTCATAGAAGTGTCATCCAAACATGAAATTAAAGTATTCGTTTTATTAATTCTAAGCTGCAATCGATTAGCACACTGTGAAGTAATCAAATATTCTTGTGAACCGACATCTAGTAAGCATCTAGCTTCCTGCCATTCCGAGAATTTATCTTTAATGAGGATACGCGCCGTACTTAATAAAACGGATTTTGTTATTTTTTTCACAAAACTAGAGGCGACAGTCTGACTCGGAGGGTAGGAAAGGATTTCCTCGGGTTGTGAATTTTTTATTCCTGCAGCCGATTGAAACACATGACAACATTTTTATTTTGATTATTTAATTCCTTTTCTTCTCTAGGAAAGTGTATTAGTTTAGAATGCGGTAGTTTACATCTAGCACAATTTTTAGACTTACATTTCTGTGCGCAACAATTATAATTTAAACATTTGAAACATGCTTTATTTAATTTCACAACTTCTACTCTATCTTTAATAGGCAGTTTTTTGAATTGCGGACAAGAATGTAAACCGTGATATTCATTAGATTTATACAAGACACATTTGACATTTTTTGTTTCCGAAAAAAATATATTTGAAGCGCTCCTTTGAGACCGATTTTGAAATTTATTTGTCGCTGTACGTTTATTTTCATTTATCGTGTTTCTCGAATACACATTTCATTCACCTTTAGATTTATTTTTAATCGACAAAAAAATATCGCATTCTCTTCCTAGTTGCTGTGGTTTAAAATACGACTCTGATTGTTTAATTGCGATATGATTCATTAATTCGCGATCTAAAGAACTGAAAATTTTATCTGAAACAATCAGATCGCATAATGATTTAAAATCATTTACCTCAAGCAAATTACAGTAATACTGAAAAACTGAACTCAGCCTAGCTTCAAATTAAACGTAACTTTCCGACGGTAATTTTTGCGTACTCTTGAAATTGTTTAAACATTCTTGTGCAGTAGGTTGAAATTCCCTTAACACTATATTTTTCAATTTATCATAACTAATCAACTCTTCCTCTGATAAATAGATCATTAAATTGCTCGCTTTTTCGCCGAGAATATTTAACAGAATTTCGGCCATAAACTCTTCAGGTACATTTTTAGTTCGAAACGCTTTCTCAAGAGATTGAAAAAAAAGATTAAATGACTCAGCTCTCGTTGGTAAAGGAATAGTTAAAGTTTTAATACTTTTAATAAAACTTTCCAAGTTATTGTTCCCTATTTCCGTTTCCGATTTTTCTGTTACGGACGGCAAATTTTCCCGAGATTCTTTACGCAATTTGGCTATTTCTAATTCTTTCTCTGAGCTAGTTTAATTTTTTCAAATTCCGAATTTTGTAATTCTAACTCCTTTTCTAATTGCGCTAATTTAATTTTTTCTAATTCTAATTTTGTTTTCTCAGTTTCTGTTCGTGATTTATACTCCTCAACAACCGAATTAACGATGCTTTTTAATAACTACTCATTTGAGTAATATTCACTATTCTCTATAATATTTCTTAAATCAATAATTTTACTACTTTCAGGAGCAGTTAAACCCTATTCCTCAACTACAAGCTTAAGCTCGTATTTATTTAGATTATCAATAACAGACATAATTTAATCAAAATAAACTAAAAAATTGCTCTTACCTCACTCAAATCGCTGCGAAATTCCGAGGAAGACTCATTATAATTCTTAAATTGATCATCTTAAACACAATATTTCACTTGTTTGAGCACGATATTATTCGAAGATTCTTATGTTGAACGTTGACAGATCTATAATAGAACTCTTAATATAACATCAGCACATAGTTCAAATTCGATGAATTTCCACTCTCATAAATAATTATTTTCACCTCACGGCTCGGCGGTCCATGTTAATTATTAATGCACACACTACACAAATTATTCCATATGCACTGGTTCTTTAAAAAAAAACTCTTTATTAAAAGAATAACACTCACTCGCAGCTCACTGCTGCATTATCGTCTGCACTTATTTCAAACACAACTTTAGAATAAAAACAGAAAAAACAATTCACTTCATTTCACTTTCTCAACACTGACATTCTAATTATAGGTAGCACGGTATCGTCTGCCTACATGGAACAGAGTTATTCCATATATATATATATATATATATATATATATATATATATAATATATATACATAGCTTATAGTACTGATTTTCGAAAGCGTGGAATCTAAACATCGAATGAAAAACATGGTTCATAAAGGCAAAATAAAATTAAAATGAAATTAATTTAAAAATATTTGAAAAATATCTGAAATCGAACAGTATTATCTAGTATTATATTTCCAATTTGAGTATCTATTACATTGTCTAAATGTAGCTACTTTCTAAATGTTCCTACAAAATAAATGTTTCTATAAGGCTTGCTCTTATTAAAATTTTAACAATTATTATATAGCTATTTATTAGATATTATTAGCTATCTATTTGATATTACTATTTGTTAGCTATTATTTGAAAATTTGTATAAACTGTGTAAAAGAGTTACTTTTTTATTCAATTGATCAAACTATTTTATCTTTTGAATCTGGTTGAAAAATAATAAAGAATTCCTTCATTATTTTCTTCATGACTATTACATTAAACTCCAATCTAAATTAAACCTCGAAGTACTAAAGAAAAAAGACAATTATTCTCTCGTTATTGAAACTGTCTGGAACAACGATATATTTTTTCTGAAATAACATTAAACTTTTTAAAATGTTATCGTTTAATTATCAGTAATTTCCGTTTGAAATGTGTTCAAATTTATATTAATGAGGCTTTTTTATGATTAAAGTTCCCAATTTAATAAACTAAATAGACGCTTAGAGGTAATAACAAGGCAATACTTTGAATTAATATTGACTGTATGAATTTTTTTTAATCATTAACATAGATGCTAACATCTCTTAATAATTCCAGAGTCTGATCAAAAATTTGCTGCACATATCGAAAAAATATCTAACAAAATGTGTCTTCTACGATGTAAACCTTTAATTTCATCCTGAAATGTTTGGTCAAATAAAATTTCCTGTTGAAAACATACTCATCTTGGATCAAACTCCGGAATAAATTAAGAGGTGTTGGCATCTATGCATTAATGATAATGTCCCTGACAAAATTATAATGAAAATATATTTGACAATTTCATTGAGATTTTGATGTATAGACGAAGTACACAAAATCATCCTATAATTTTCGAAAATACTACAAAAAAATAAATATGCTAGTTTTGTATACTAATACGTGATAAACGCTAGAAATCAGAGTGGCACTGAGTGAGAGAAATGAGGGCCGAATTCAGATTTTCAAAGCCAAAAAATTCAACGAGCTCAAATCATTTTATCTGCTTATGTAATACTGAATTTACAATATTAACAGTTAAAATGTTCGCATCGCACCAAGTATCAAAATGGCTAGGCATTATATTTCTAAATCTAGATAAGAGACTATTATTCCCCGCGCAGATTTCAAGCTCCATAAAATCCATTCGCTTTATGACTTCCTATTACAAGTCATGTGACATTCAAAAGCTTCAGTAAAATGAATTGAAATTACTTTACAAACGACAAGTTTTGGGAAGTGCTTTATTGAATCGTGAAGGATTAATGCGTATTCTTAGCCAGCTTGAAGCTATTATTAGCTAGCAGATGTCGCCCGCTACGCTTTCAGATGAACCTTTGATTTTTGACAGCAAGTTTCATTATTGAACGACACAACCATGTGCAATTTACCAAAACTATTCCAGAAAATTCAACTAACTAACAATGTAAGTCTCATCAAAATTTGCGCATTAGTAATTTTTATAAATACTAAACTTTCATAATTGTTTTCACGTGATTATAGAAATTTACTCCAACATAACTCACTAACATTATAACTGAGCATTGTAGAGCTATAAGAAATGTACTAAAAGAGCTCTGAAAAATTATCTAACTTACAATGCAAGTTTCATTAAAATGCGGCCAGTAGAACTTTTTAAAATGAATAATATTCTATATTTGGGTTCTCCTTATTTTAAACCTTTCTTCCATATTTCGATCCGTAAGTAATATACACTCACTTCCAAAAGTTAAGCACGGAGAGGAAAATGCTTATTTCCTGAAGCCAATCAAAATTGAAGAGGGTGTAAATCACTGCAGAGATATATGGAAGTATGCAAATGTGTTAGGCAACAGCCAATCATGCTTTCATGTCAAGAAATATGCAAAAAGGGCAGTCTTAGCCAGCTTTATGAAGGGTTACAGAAGTTGAATGTAAGTGTTGATAGAAGGTGCTTAAAACTTTCGTACAATTTGTTTTGAAGACATACGTGTTTCTATGACTTCCAGAAGACGAATGGAAGATTCTGAACGCTGGCGTGTTGTGGGGTTCATTGAAGCAGGACAGTCGATCTAAGATGATTCTCTTTTCTTCGGCGTTCATCATTCTGTAATTTCACGTTTATGAAAACAATTCCAAACCACACAAGCATTTGTCCGAAAGCTCGTAGTCAGTCGCCCAAGGGTTACAACCCCGGTGGAACATCGATATATTACTATTGTAGCCAAGCGGAATCGCAGAACGACCTCCACACGTGTGACATCAATGGTTACAGCGTCCATTGTAAAGCGATATATGCAGCTACTGTACGCCGAAGATTACATATGAGTAGAATGTACGCCTGGGTACCTCGAGTTTGTGTTCCTCTATCCGTCCAATTAAGAGGGTCACGATTAAAGTGGTGCCGGGAATATGTCATTTGGACTGTGTCTGATTGGGGCAATGTCATGTTTACTGATAAATCAAGATTTGTTCTGCAGCCATATGACAAGCGTATAAGGATATGGCATGAGCAAGAAACATGCAAACAGCCCCAAAACTTCACCGAACATCACGCATTCTGAGGCAGAAGCATAATGGTGTGGGCAGGGATTTCATTAGGATACCGCACCGACCTGCACATCTTTAAACTCCGTTCTGTGACGGCTGTCTGGTATCGAGATGAAATCCTAGAACCCATTGTGAGATTGTACGCTGCAGCAGTTGGCCCTTCTTTTGTTTTAATAGACGGTAACGCACGTCCCCATAGAATTGGTATCGTCGATGACTACCTGGAGAGTGAAGAGATTGTGCGTATAGCGTGGCCATCATATTCGCCCGACGTTAATCCCATTGAAAATCTTTGGGATGCTCTCGGACGTGTTGTATATTTGCGTTTCCCACCTCCAGGCACTCTTATTGGGCTGGAAACTACTCTACAAGAAGAATGGCAATTGCTTAGTTCTGAGGTGGTTGACCATCTAATTTAAAGCATGGTCACAGAGTGTAAACTTTGTATATAGATGAGACGGAATCACATAACCTTTTAATGTCGTTTTTTTTTCATTTTCTGCTGTTTATTTTCACATTACACATCATTCTGTTTAAGTCTCCAGTATGTCATTATCAGATATTTTATAAAAATTTAATATTGTTTTCCTTTCTGTATATAATTATTGATTTTGTTTTATGCATAAATAGATATGCTACTTTACTGCCAAATTTTGTGTCAATCAAACCAGTATTTGTTGATTTTTGTTTTCAATTTGCATCGTCGTGCTTAACTTTTGGAAATGAGTGTAAAACGATGTGAAATATGTTAAATGCTTCCCCCCAAAAAATATCTGATAATGCAAATTCCATCAAAATGTTTTCAGCTGGAATCAGGCTATCAACTACCGGAACGAAATACGAATTTGCATTTTATGTGTAAAATAGAAGTAGATAAATGTAATGTAATATTACAATTCATCATCGAAATTTATAAAACTGCATGTTATTTTTCGTTATCTCTGCTGAATAAATACCTCAATTACATAAAATGACGTAATTGTATCGTCCTGTAAATAAATAATAAATGATTTGTATCCTATATTCTACAGAATGTATAATTCAGTGCACTACATAAATGCATATCAATTCCATCATGTTTGAAATTGACTGATAACATTAAACTGAACTTGAAATGATTTTTCAATAAACTGCAATGTAACGGAAAACTCTTGACAGTCCCTGTAATAGAACTATAAATGCTACACACTTCATTTTCAATACCGATTGTTTTATAACAAGCACTAATACATACAAAAATACACACAAAATCATACTGTATAAAAATAGCACATACTCATAGTACAGGGCGGTTATAATTAAAGTTCCACTTTGAAATAATCATAAAGGGAAAACTAATAGACCAAATATTATAAAACTTGGCAATAGCTTAAAGGAGAATTTATTTCCCGAAAAATACTCACCATCACGGTGGAGGGGAAGGGAATAATGTTGTATGAAATATTGTTAAATAAAATCAGTGTTGTAATCTAACTTAAACGTTTGTTACGGGGGTTCAAAATTTTTTGTGCTCTTAAGAAATATTAACCCACTACCCGTTAGTGCTGCGTTCACGCAACAGTAAATAAATGCAGATATTTAAGTTACTTTCAAACCCACTACTATTTTTGAATTAAAAAATAGGCCTTACTTAACACGTTCGCTGCCGCTTACGTGAAAATGTGATGATAGTTAATGCCGCACTGTAGAAGTGGGTTTTTTCCCAGAAGCCGATTTATTTTTTATAACAAAGAATCAGTGAAAGATTTTCCCGCGCCAGCGCGTGACTGCTATTGGACATAACGTGTTGGTGAGTGAGTGGCCCCATTACGTTGACGCCATATCACGCGCTGGAGCGTGATCGCCAGCGAATGTGTTAAAGACATAAATTTTTAAGATCTTATACAACAAAATTTACCTTTCAGAGTTTGTGGTGGCAAACAACGTTCAACTAAAAAGTTGAAAATTTCAACATTATAGTTTTGGCGGTTAATGGGTTAATCTAAACAAAATTAACATTTAAAAGCATTAAAGACGTAAGTCGAGTATGCTATTCGTGTAATAAAATCCATTCGGATTCTTAAAAGTTCAAACTACAAATTAGCGATTACAAAATTTGATATCGCAAATCAATAACAATTCTGCGCGCATTCGGGAAATCGTTTTCGTGCAGATCGCTAATTTGAGATTTTTGAAGCCTGAATTCGGCCATAAGACACTAAGATATCAGTTTAAAATGTTTTTAATTGTTTCTAAAATGAAACTGTTTGCTGAGTTCTGTAAAACCGTAATGACTTGTAATTGGTTTACGGTAGGAAGAAGAAAAATTAGATTGATGCAAATGCGCTTCACACGTTAGGGGAGACTGGGGTACAATGGACTACTTTTGTTAACTTTGACTGTTTACTCTTAAAATATTCATTTAAAAAAAAAAAACTCACATGCAGGCATGTTATCTATACGTTATAGTTTAGATTACATATACTCAAAAATAACAATTATGTGTACTTTTTTAATATATATTTTTAAATAGCAAGTGAAAAAATGGACCATTGTACCCCCATTGTACCCCATGGCCGGGGTACAATGGTCCACAGCATGGGGCTCTATGGACCACATATAATTCTGAAAAAATATATAAGTACAGTATATTTTTTAATAAGAAGAAGAATAGAATATATCATAATTTGTTTATTCATGTCTTAAACTCATAGATATAATGTAAGTTTAACGATTATTAAAGATAGAAATGATACATCAAAAGATATTTGTGTCACTGAAACCCTGCTGTTTTCTAGTGAAACATTAGAATCTGGAAGAATCATTACAATATCGTAAACATTTACAAAAGATTCATCAACAATATTGGAAAACATAAATACATTTTGGTTTGATTTTCAGCGCATGAATCTAGGTTGTTGTTGTTTTTTTTTTTTTTGGGGGGGGGGGGGTCAAAAATTTGGATGAGTATGCATGTTTGTAAAAGTGCAAGAATTTAGAATTAACTGAATGTTTATAAAAATCAATTAAGGCGAAAAAAATCAAATAAATAAAATATTTGGTTTATTAGCTTTTGATGTTTGAGTTGATTTTGAAATTTGAAAACATATTATATAGATAATATTTAAAAAATACACTACACAACATGAATCATTAGTTTACATACAAAAAACAAAATAATTTAGTAATTCTTAATTTCACATATAATTTTTTATTTTAGAAAACACAGAATACAGGACTGGGGTACAATGGACCATGGTCCATTGTACCCCGGTTTCTGGTGGTCCATTGTACCCCATATGTGACTTTGACAAAAAATTGATTAAAAAAAAAGATGTTTTATATTCAGTTATTTTACTTACAATAAATATTTTATATATTGTCTTACATTTTTATTGTGCTCAGCGATGTCTTCCAAATTACAAATCTTTAACGTAAAAAATAGCATATGTTCAACTTAAAATATTTACTTTTGCTTGTCTCAAATCAACTATCAAGAATAAAATGACTAAAATGGCAGCTATACACATGGTTTTAAATTTATATTCACTACTGCAGGGCTGCCATGTATGAACCAAAATATAAAGCATTCAAAAACAGAAATAATATCAAAAATAGGGGGTGGACCACTGTTCCCCGTGGTCCATTGTTCCCCAGTCTCCCCTATTTGATTTTTGAGATAAAAGTGAGCCTGTTTGTCAGAGTTCTAATTGTTAAGAATCAATAATATCTCTCTCTAACCATGCAAGACAGTGATATGCAAAAGTATCGTTTAGTAAGAAGAATACGTCGAATGCCAATGACACTGCAGGATTTAAGGAACATAATAGCAAAGTTCTGAGCCACTAGTTTGTTATCTACTGCACATGGATGAGAAAGGAAACCTACTTCTGTGGAAACCCAGGAGATTGTTGCATTATCAGTGAAGGAAACAATAATGAAAGCACACAAAATTCGTGCTTGGTACGTGCTGTCGCACATCTAATGGACGTATAATACAGTAGGGTTACAAAATTGCCACTAAAGTGCTGCATTTTACTCACGCAAAATCAAACATGTTCGAGAACTTCAACATGCAAAAGAATCTTTCGCTTTGGAATTCCTTACACGGATGGAAGTGGACGAACTTTGACAATGGAATGTTTTGTGGACAGATGAGACCCAATTTTATCTAAATGGCAATGTCATTGTCCATAACTGTAGGATTTGTACCAAACACATACCTGATATTGGGTACACAGTTTCATTGCACTTTTTCTAAAGTGGCCGATTTGTGTGGTATGACAGAAAGTTTCATAATTGGACCATTTTTTTCTTTGAAGATCAGTTGACAGCTGGACCTGTTACACACACTGTGACTGGATTTAACTTAGCGTCAATGTTAAGGCTTTTTATTAGATCTGAAATCCATCATCGTTACACGTCATGAAATTTGCGTCAATGTTAAGACTTTTCATTAAATCTGAAATCCATCATCCTTACACGTCATGAGATTTTAGACTCCACGATTTTATGCAAGACGGAGCCCCACTTCACGTTTATATATGTGTTACACAGTTACTTAAGCAATATTTCACGAATGAACAGATTATACGTTTTTATTCTCCACCACTTGGCCACCCCGGTTACTAGATCACAATCCCTATGACTTTTGGCAATGGTGTTATTTCAAAAGTGCTGTTTATGGTAATAATCTAAACAACTTAGAGGAATTGGAAGATGCGATACATCAACATGCCCGTACCATTCTTCCTGATATTCTAAGACGAGAAATAATGCGATTTCACTTGTTTTCGGAAAAAGGTGACGCCATATTTAGCATGCTTTGTAACGCGTTTCAGAAACGATTAAGCACATTGTAAACCAATTTCTTCACGTCTTATTTCGTTTAACAATATTTCATACAGAACTATCCCCCCCCCCCCCGATAATAAGTATTTAAAGTTATTTTTGGGGAGAGGAGTGAGGCCGGAAATAAATTTCCAATATTTCCTTTAAAATATTACCAAGTTTGATAGTTAGTCGAGTCCCATTTCGTTCAGTAGTTTTCTTTTTATGACCATTTCAAAGTTGGACTTTAATTATATCCCCCCTGTTCATTGTAAAAATTCAAGGCAATCCGTGTACATTTATGAGCGTTAGAGCTCAGACAGACAAATCGAGGTCATAAATTTTTCTCAAATATACTGGAAAGTGTATGAAAAAGAATTTGCATTTTGTTTTATTTTTTTTTTCATTTTTTCATTGTAATTTAGAATCCTTTTTAATGTGTATCATCATTCTTTATATACACCTGACTAAAGATTACAAGGATTGCAAATCATTCTACTTTCGAAAATCTAAATTATTCATGGTCAAAATTCATTTTTTCTTTTACATATTTAAAGCCAATAAACAATAAAATTCAACTCTGATAATTACATTCACAATCGTTTTTAAAGATAATTTTTAAATTCAGAATTCGTTTTTAATCTTGTAAATGTTTAAAATTTTATACAACTATTTCAACAATCAGTCTAGTTATTTAGTACTAACTAAAGAGAATTTGATATTGTACGACTTGGAAAGTAGTAAAGCTTCTAAGAAACTACTGACGTTCTGATTCGTACCTTTTTCATTTTCCATTTTCTCTTATCTTTTCACTAATTTCCGTTCGGTTTTATGATTTCCGAAATGCTTTTTTTTTCTTTTTTCCGCCTCGCTACTTTTTTTTAGACATAAAATTTTATTGTAATATTGAAAAAAAATCTTTACACTTACTGTAAATATATTTTATATGTATATTGCATTTATTATATTACAATGTATAATCATATCATATCATATCATATCATATATATTATAAAGCAGAAGTTCTGAAACTTCCAAACGAGTGTTTTCAAAAACTACCCGATGGATCTTTTTGCAGATTATATCATTCGATAGGAAATATTTTTGCGGAGGTTTATGATACAAATATACAAGGATAACTCTGGTTTTTCGTACTAAATTTCGTATTTTTCGGTTATTTTTGACGGAAGGGTTGCAACAACCAATTTTTTTGGCGATAATTATATTTCAAAAAAGAAATGAAATGCTTTCTCTAATGGAAAATAATATAAACATTTCGAAAAAACCCTGTTAATTCATTGATTTAAAATAAATAATGATAAAAAGAAAATAATCCGTTCAATGCAAAATAATATTATGAAAGGAAAATATTTATCTTTAACGGAAAAAAAAAGAATATTTATAGTATTTAAAAAGTAACTCAATGTGAAAGAAAGTTTTGAAGTGACACAATATTTGGCTATTTATTTCTTTCGAGCCAGATTAAAAGAAAACATCTCAAAAATTTCATTAGGTAAAACACAAGTATTTTTTTCTTTCTTTTTTTTAAAATATTTTGAAATCTGATTTTCCCGTTATGTGTTTTACAGAAGAAACTCGCAGAATTATTTTTTTAAAAAAGACTCTAATTGTTATTAGTATGTTGTTTGTACAATTGGGTGTTTCAATCTACTTTTGTCGCCAATCAATGCGATTCTAAATCAAAAAAAGCACAAGACGGAGTGATGTTCGCAAGAACTATTTTCTCTCTCTCTCTCTTTTAATGAGTGAGAGCATTTTTAGGAAAAAAATTTACATTTAACTTAAATACATATATAGCAGTTGGTACCACAAAAATGAATAATATTTAAATTTTAGGGTAAATGTCTTTTCACATACATAGATATCGTAAAATAATTTAACTGCAACTTTTAAACTTTTTTTTGGCACAGATATCTCATACGCACTACATTGGTGCGATTTGTCTCTTACGCCAATACCATATATACATCTGGGTAATTAACTGACGCCAAAGTGTCATTATTTTGCTTGATATGGCAACCCGGATGTTATTGTCTATTTATTAATAAATTGTCTATTTACAATTTGTTTCTTTTTTTTTCTAATTATATAAACTATTTTAATCTAGGCACATTTGTCATACATGCGCCACATTTGCGCGACTGCAATAAAATGGCGATTTTATGCCTGACTTGGTAACTTGGCTGTTGTTTATTTATTAATAAATTTTTCTTTTCTTTTCTTTTTTTTTTAAGGATATAAATAGTTTTGTTTTATGATTATTAACTAAACTTTTAAAATTTTTTGTTATATTCTATTTAAAATAACAGAAAATAATTGTAAACTATATATGTAACTGGTATTTGAAAACAAAATTTTCTCCGAATCGGCATCAGAAGAAAAAAAAACGCGCCAATGTGGTGCGTATATGTCATGTATACATTTTTTTCACTATACTACAGTATTTAAACATGCTGTATAAATAACGATTATTGCTTTTTCAAAACATGTTTGGCACATATATTATATACACACTGAGATATCTGACTATCGCCAAAACGGTGTTATTTTGCCTGATATGGTAACCCAGCAATAGTTGTTTCTTTATTAATAAATTGTTTATTTACTTTCAATTTCTTTTTAGAAATTCTATAAATTGTTTTGTGCTATAGTAACTTTTTATTTATTAATATTTTCGTTTTAAAATGCACATTTCTTCGCAATTCTAAAACGAGGATTTTGCCGCATTGGTATTGGAAGGAAGACTTGCAAATCCGGGTTTGTGCTGGAGTTTTTTGTGAAATATGATGTTTTCAAACGTAAATTGAGTGCTACTTGATTAACACGTCTGCCAGTTTCGCCAAACTATTCAAATTTACATAAATTCGTTTTAAATAACGAAAGAACAATAAACATAAATAAAAAATACAAATTAAAAGTCCATTTAAAAAGCACTTATGACGTAAAAAAATATGTGTATCACGTGTAATTATCAATTGCTATCATATTTACGATCATCGATTATTGACATTTATTCCTATAATCTGCTATTTTTTTCTCGACAGAATAATCAAGTAGTACCGTACATTATACAAACTCCAGTTAATATTACAAAAATAGAGCTAAATAACTAAATTTAGGTGCAAATACACACACCCATGTTGTAAGAAAGAGGCACAAATGTCATATATGCACCACGTTGGGGTGATACATTTCTGGCGCCACTTTAACAGAAACTTCGTTTTCAAATGACAGATACATTTCTATTTTCTATTTTACTTTTCTATGTATAGAGCATAACATTTTGTATCATATTAAAATGCAAATGAAAGTAAAAAAATAGTTCATTAATAAATTAAAAACAAAGCTGGATTACAATAAGAGGCATAAAATGTTCATTTTGTTTCAATCACGCCAACGTGATGCGTATATGACATCTGTATCAAAAAATGAATTTCACACAATCAAAAAACATTCACCTTATTTTTCTAAGGAAAACTTTATTTAACTTTATTTATTCTGCTGCATTCCAAAAACGGAAAGTTGTAATAGATTTGTCAAGAGCAGATGTACGTTGCGAAATATAATATAATATTGATAGAGGATGTATTAAGGTTTCCATTGATACCCATATCCTCAAGTTGAGAGGTTTAGAGTTCAAAAACTATCAAATGAAAATGAATCACTTGAAAATTGTTTAAATTCAATGGTCAATCTCTGCGATCATAATGCTCGCTGTTTTAGAAGTATGGTGAATAGACAATATTTAAATTGCTCTTTTCATAATTGCCTCATTTATCTATCAAACTCTACAATAAATGGTCAACTAAAATATTTTTTCTTAAAAGCCCGAATTTTATAGAATGCATAAGCTGATACAACAACAAAATATTTTATTATAATTTTAATATATTTTGGCGTCAACGGGACTTGATTCCATTGTTGTTTTTATTTTTGGCTCAGTTTTGTTTTTTCTAGCTCGCTGAGTTTTGCACTGATGAAGAATCTCGACAGTAGATTCGAAACAGCTGTTTGCTAACCTTTAATGCATTTTTGGTACATTTATAATCATTGGTTTTCTATCTTTAAGTACAAAAGCGTTTTGTATGATTTTCAGAAATGTGAAAGAGCATTCGAGATGAAGTTGCTTTAAAAAACACAATCATATTCAATATTTTGTTTGATTCATGTTTTGTTTTGAAAAATAGACCAGCGCAGCGGGCTTAGCCTGCTAGTATATTATAAAGCAGAAGTTCTGAAACTTCCAAACGAGTGTTTTCAAAAATTATGGATTTTTTTGCCGATTGTATCATTCGATAGGAAATATTTTTCCGAAGGTTTATGATTCAAATTTACAGGGATAACTCTGATTTTTCGTAGTAAATTTCGTATTTTGCGGTTATTTTTGACAAAAGGGTTGCCAGTAGCTGTTTTTGGCGAAAATTATAATTGCTAAAAGAAGTAAAATGGCTATATCTATTAGAAATATTACAAATATCTTGCAATTAAAGCAGAAAATAACTACTGATAATATTAATAATAATAAAGAAAGACCGCTTAAATGAGCCTAATATTATAAAAATATATTTATCTTGAAAATGAAAAAAAATTTGTAATGCTTAAAAAATAAATTAACGCGAAATATAACAATTGGTTCAACTTTTGGCGACTTATCCCTAGTGTTAGAATAAAAACATGAATTTCAGAAACTGATTAAATGAATTTTAAATTATAGTTATTTCCCTTTTTATTATTTTCTTTCTCTTTTTTATCGAATTTCCGTATAATATAACTTACAGCAAAAAAAAGCAGATCTGATTGTAAAAGACACTGTAAGTTGTGAGTTACTATTCGTTTCTATACTATTTTCATCTTGCTTTTGTCGCCAAAGAATGTGTTTTTAATCCGAAAATACACTACTGACTTAATGCCTGACTTAGGTTCTTAATGGTCGCAATAATGTTGTTGTTTTTTAAGTGAAGATAATTTTTAGAGTATATTTTAATATTCAATCATAAATTATATAGATATGAGTATAACTCTATTTCTTTTTGCAAATGTTTTCATTGTTAATTTAATTTTTCTTGCGCTATTTCGTCAATTTCACTTACAGGAAAAATTTCAGTTTTAAAATTTAAAAACTGAAGAAGGAAAGATTACCCCATCGATTAAAAATCTACCCCCAAATTCCAAGATTAAATGTCAATAATGGATGATCGTAAATGTCACATTCACTTGACATTAAGCATAATATAAATACTAATTATGTCATCAAGTGATTTTTAATTCGACATTTTATTTCTACTTTTATACATGTTCTGCTAATTTGTTTTTCGTTATTTAAATGAAAATTTATGCTAATCTATATAATCTGGCTAATAGTTTGACGATTTGTATAATTTGGCGAAATTGGTCGACGGTATAACCAAGTAGTATTGAAGGAAAAAATTTTCAATTCAAAGTAAATTTATGCAATTATGCATTATTACTATAGATAAATTCAACATTTTGAAATGAAAAATTCCCGCTGAATAAAATTTGCAAGTCTTTTTTAATTGACCATTTCCTCTTCAATATTTCTTCAATCAAACTTTCGCTATTCTCTTTCGCGCAGGCTGTTCTGTAAACAATCAAAACTTATTTGGGTTCAAAAATCTTCTAAATATTCTTGAATTTTCTTTTTAAAAATTTTATTACATACTTAGAATTATAGAATAAAGAAATATTGAATTCAAATTATTTACATACTATGTACAAAATGTATAATATGTACAAAATATAAATGCTTTTACCTTGATAATTTTTGATCATCATACTAAAAACTGGAAAGATGATCCTTTATGCATTTCTGCGTGCCTTTTCATAAAATTAACATAATTCTTCAATAAAACTCAAGACACGCACGACAAACAAAAAGTATAAACATTCTCCCTCTCAAAAAATTCTTTTACATTCCATCAAAAATTGATGCCAACTTTTTTATCTAAACTTTTAACTCATCTCGTAAGATAAAAAATATAAAAAGCAAAGCAGACGAAAAAACAGCTTCGCTTCCATAGCAACGAGTCGCGTCTTATAAATAAATTAAATATCACAATTGCAAATATGCAAACTATTTTCTGTGAATAAACTGGAATAACTTAATTTATCAATTCCTAACATACTCCCACCTTTAATTTAGGCGGAAGCCAAATTAAACTTAAGATCACTTTTGATCAAATTAAGCCCTAATTCAAAATAAAAAATATGTAAATAAATAAAGATAATAACTAAACAATAATAAAATAATAATGAAACATTTAGAGTTCTAGAAAAGTCAATTCAGGGTTTTAGAAAAGTCATTTCAGAGTTCTAGAAAAAGTCATTTCTGAAGTCTCTGTACTACTCTACCACTTCTAGTTTTACTGTTACTCACAGTCTGGATTACAGGGTCATCAGGACTTGATATCTCTAATGAGTACAGCTTACGAAGTGGACGCACCAAGGTCCCTGAACTTGTTTTAACTTCAGCCACTCTAGCTGCTCCATCTCGACTTGGGAAAATCTTTACAATTTTTCCTATAGGCCAATAGTCTCTTTTGGTTTAGTTCTATCAAGACTACTTCACCTAGTCTGACAGCTTGTCCTTTCTGTTTTGATTTTTGGACCAATTCAGCTAAATATTCTTTTCTAAATCTATTTCTAAGTTGTTGCCGAATATTTTGACAGTGTTTATATCTAGATTGAAGTTTCTTTGAATCTATTGCATCTAAATTAGGAACACCTATTTCTTCAATGTCTTGCAAAAATGATGATGGAGTCAAAGGTATAAATTTATCTGTTTCTTCAAAAATATAGGTTAGAGGCCTTTTATTTACTGTTGCTTCGACATCACATAGAACAGTCATGAGGTTTCAAAAATTAGAATTGAAGCACCGAGTTTTCTGATCTAGGGAATTCTTAACACATATAAACAGAAGCTCCCACCATCCACCAAGCTGCTGCTGGAGGGATGAACTTCCATTTAAGAGGAGCCAGTTAGTTCTTTCGAAGAAACTATGGCCTTCCCATCCTGCATATAAATCTTCGAAATGATTAAATGAATCCTTCTGTTGAGAGACTGGATACAAGTTCCAAATGTATTGCCCTATATTCTGCACATGTAAAAAGTACAACCCAAACTTTGGATCTTGGCTTTACGAAAAGAGGGCCAAAAAGATCAGCTCCAACTTCAAAAACTTTGGAATCTCTGACTCGATCTAAAGGTAGGTGAATTGGAGGTGTAGTATATGATTTTACAGAGTATCTTTTGCATCTGTAACACTTAGACAATTGACTTCTAATGCTGCGTCTAGAAGAAATTATCCAATATTTTTCTCTTAAAATGGATCCAACTGTTTGAAGTCCAGCATGACAATTCTTTAAATGACATTCTTGAATCAGACAATTCACTACATGATGTTTCGATGGTAATAAAATTGGATATCTAAAAGAAAACTTGTCATCCCGCTCTAATATCTTTGTTTTTACTCTCAACAATCCTTCTTGATCTTTCATAACCTTTAATCCCTTTATTGCATCAGTAATATTACCAAAACTTTCAGATTGTATTATTGACCAGAACGACCTTTCCGCATCTTCCTTTTCTTCAATCGACAATTCTGATGGAAAACATATATTTCGATTTCTGCACTTCATTATGAATCTCTTCACCCAACATACGACATTAATAAATCTACCAAATTTTGAAATTCTACTATATATCATAAATTCATGTGAATTAGAACATAAAAGAGTAGGTACTGCAGTTTTCTTCTTTTCCATCATTACTAATTCTTCGTTGGGGCTTGTTTCTGAATGTGGCCAATTTTCTTCTGATAACTTCAACCATTCTGGTCCCTCCCACCATCTCATCTTCACCAGCTGTTTAGGACTACATCCGCGAGAAGGTAGATCAGCAGGGTTGAGATGACCAGGTACGAAGTTCCATTGTTGAGATTCAGAAAATTTACAAATTTCTCTAACTCTATTGCCTACAAACGTTCCGCATTGATCATTTCTTCGAATCCAAGCGAGAGCAGTCGAAGAGTCGGTCGAATACTTTACTGGTATGGAAATACAATTAAAGGCTTTCAAAACAAATTTAGTCAACCTTATTCCTAAAATACAAGCAAGAAGCTCTAAACGTGGTATGGTTATATTTTTCTTTGGTGCAAGACGAGACTTAGCTACTAAAAGATGCACAAAGACTGCGTCTTTATCTTCACAACGTAAGAAAACTGCTGTTGCATAAGCTCTGTTACTTGCATCACAAAATGTATGAATAGACCATTTTTCTTTACAACCATAGCCTACACGTCTATTTATCTTCACATCATTTAAATACTTGAGTTCGCTATACCATTTTTGAAAATTATTCCGGATTTCTTCTGGAAGTGGAGCATCCCAATCTAATTTCGTTGACCAGGCGTCTTGAATTATCAGTTTCGCTGGCAACAATGCTGGGGCTAAAAATCCTATTGGATCGAAGATCCCTTGGGTTACAGCTAATATCTTTCTTTTCGACAGATTTTCTATCTCATCACTAAATTTATAAGCGATCTTCAAACTATCTTCCATTGTGTCCCACTTCAACCCTAAAACCGGAACTATCGTTGTTACATTTTTGCTGAGCACCTTCTTTTCGTTAAGGAAACTGCTGTCTTCACTTTTAATTGGTCCGAATTCCCACATTCTTAATTCCATTTTCGCATCAGCCATGATTTCTGTAGATTTTGAAATAAAATTTTCTAGTTCAGGCACATTGTCGACTGAAGTAATGCAGTTATCTATATAGTATGATTTCATAAGCTTCTCAGCTATCTGTTTGTTTTCTTCATCAACATTACTCAAATGATATCTTATAACTGCACCTAGCAAAAATGGGCTACAAGTTGCTCCAAAAACTACTCTATTGTGTTGATAAACTTGAAATTCGTCAGGACTCTTCCACCATAAAAATCGCAAGAAATGCCGATCTGATTCTTTGACTTCAATTTGAAGAAATGCTCTTCTTATATCGGCTACTACCCCAATAGCTTTCTCACGAAATCTTATTAACACTGCAGGAATTTGTTCGATGAGGTTTGGTCCTTTGAAGAGACGATCATTTAAAGAAGGAGACCTCCCTACTTTACACGATGCATCAAAAACTGGTCGAACACTTGTAGTAAGACTATCTGGTTTGATGACGAGATGATGAGGTAAAAAATATCCTGGAATCTTGAGTGTTTCATCTGGTACTTTACTTATAACGCCTTCTTCTTCCCATTCATAGAAAACTTTAGCATATTCTTCAAACATTTTCATTGATTTTAATTTCTTTGTTGAATTTATCAATCTTCGTTCAGCTATGTGTCTATTTGAGGGAATCTCACGTTTGCCGTTAATCCAAGGAAGACCTACAATATAGCGACCTTCTATATTTCTATCAACTTCTTTTATAAAATTATCATGAGCGAGTTCTTCTTCTTCTGCTTTAGACAAAGTTTGACAGGGATCTGTTATACCAATTGTCTCTAACTTCCATAATTCTGGAATCTTCATATCTTTTAAAGCTAAGTTCGTGATAAACATATTTCCATAATTTAGGCAAGACTGTGATGTACTTTCTAAACGACCACAAAGTGTCCATCCAAACTTTGTCTCTATTGCTGTAAGACCGCTCTTTAACTGTTTTACTCGACCTGTAAGAAGTTGTCCGTAGTAATCGCTTCCAATCAAAATTTCAATTTTTGGACTTCCTGCTCCTAAATCTGTGATCCATAGTTTATTTTGTTTAAGCTCTTTAATTACTGATTCTTTTGGTATCCGAGGAATATAGTTACAAATTATATCTTGATCCAAAAGTTCTAAGACTTCTTTCGTTTGTTTCTGTCTATCAGAAGAACTTAACTCAACTTGGAATTTATTGTGAGATTTAGCTTCTGTTTGCGTACCACCAAACAAAGTGTGTACAATAGCTTCAGAAGAAATGGGATGTAAACCTAACTCTTCAGCTGTACCTTTTAAAATATAGCTCTTTTGCGACCCACAATCAAGTAACGCTCGTACTTTCTTTGTTATTCGACCTTTAATAACTATTTCTAAAGTCATAAGGGCTACTTCAGCAGAACACTGCTTACTTGCTATGGTGCTTTGAATAACTTCTGGGGTCTTAACTGTATTTTCTGGTTCTTTACACATTGAAATTTCAGGGCATAATAACTCGGTATGGGGTTTAGAACAAACGTGGCAACGAATAAAAACTTTGCAAACTTTAGCGTGGTGACCAAAACGAAGACATTTTAAACAGCAATTTTTATTCTTAATTTTGGCCTTCCGTTCATTAAAGGAAAGAGATCTAGCCCTAACACAGTCCTTGCTTTCATGAGATTTACTGCAAAATAAACAAAGGCGTTCTTTTGCGCTAAATAGCCCTGCCGCAGTAGGTATTTTACTTTCTGCTTTTCTTAACTTTTCTTTAGGTTTGTCTTTAAAGCCCAGCTCTATAAAACTCGATTTGGCTAATTTGAATCTTTCCTCGTTTGCAACTTCTTGTTTCAGAAATTCCATCAAACTTACTATATTTGCTTTTGTTGACAATGCATTATTATTACTAACAATGTTTGATGTGTTTGAAATATTATATCGCTGCCATGCTTTTAATACATCTTCCGATAAGCTAGATTCTATCATGGGATAGAGCCACGCCGAATTGCTTTCTAAACTTAAACCCATTGATTCTACACTGTAAAAAAAAACGGACGATTTAAGGGAAGTAGTACTGGTAATCTGGACGCCAGTACTATTTACTGTTTTTTAACGGAAAGATCGCCGCTTTTTTCTGATAAATATTCCGTTTTTTTCGAGATTTTTTCTGGAATTTACGGAAATTTTTCCGTTAAAAAAAGTAAATACTACTGGCGTCTAGATTACCAGTAATACTTCCGTTAAATCGTCCGTTTTTTTTTACAGTGTAACGATCTTAAATATGCCTCGACTTTCGTGAATAAATCTGATAAGGGAAGTTTATCTTCGCCGTGCGCCTGTACATTAGCTATAATCAATTTTAGGAATTCTCTAACGTACACTTCTATTAGTAAATCTTTATTTCCAAAACGCTCTTGAAATGCCTCGACAGCTTTGGGGTAATTAACTGCGGTCATTGGATAGCTCTCTAACAAGCGCCTGGCACTGGTTCCAGGTTCTACCGATTGGATAAGATACTGAAATTTGTCACTATTATCCAAATCTATGTCTTCATGAATTTTCTGAAACTGAGACCAAAATGAAAGATAATTTATTAACTGCGAATCGAATGGCTTAATATTTAGTTTAGGTAATTTATAATGCTTTGATTTGGAATAACCGTGATCTGTGCTTTTTTCACTATCATCTTGATTACGTTTATTTGTACCCAATGCTTCGCTAACTTTACGCTTAATGGTAATAAATTGATCTGAATAACTTTCATTTTCCACTACTTCATTTTCAATAGCCTCTTCATCGCATTTATCATCATCTAACATGAGTTCAATTATAGCTTCATCAATAGCTTTAATTTCATGAATCAAATTTTCTAATTTACTAAAACCGTCTAAAATTTTGTCCTTATCTAATGACTCGCTGTTAATTTCTTCATTCAAAACATTTAAAGTTCTGGTAAATGACGAACGTAGTGGTGTACGCTTTTTCTTTAGCTTATTCATCTTAGAAAAATTAAGTAGTAATGTACAGCTTATGAAAACACTATACGCTATAAAAACAATTCAATATCTCAACAGTATTATTCAAATGTCCGTGCTCGGGGCGCCAGATTTTGTTCTGTAAACAATCAAAACTTATTTGGGTTCAAAAATCTTCTAAATATTCTTGAATTTTCTTTTTAAAAATTTTATTACATACTTAGAATTATAGAATAAAGAAATATTGAATTCAAATTATTTACATACTATGTACAAAATGTATAATATGTACAAAATATAAATGCTTTTACCTTGATAAATTTTGATCATCATACTAAAAACTGGAAAGATGATCCTTTATGCATTTCTGCGTGCCTTTTCATAAAATTAACATAATTCTTCAATAAAACTCAAGACACGCACGACAAACAAAAAGTATAAACATTCTCCCTCTCAAAAAATTCTTTTACATTCCATCAAAAATTGATGCCAACTTTTTTATCTAAACTTTTAACTCATCTCGTAAGATAAAAAATATAAAAAGCAAAGCAGACGAAAAAACAGCTTCGCTTCCATAGCAACGAGTCGCGTCTTATAAATAAATTAAATATCACAATTGCAAATATGCAAACGATTTTCTGTGAATAAACTGGAATAACTTAATTTATCAATTCCTAACACAGGCTAACAAAAATGTATTTTAAATATTTTATTAGATAAAACGTAAATAACATTTTTCTATTTTTTAAAAAATATTTTTAAAATCTAATTCTACCATTATGTGTCTTACAGGACAAAATAGCAGAATTACTTTTAAAAATGGTTTTATCTGTTAACTGTATGTTATTTGTTTATTTGGTTGTTTGAATTTACTTTTGTCATCAAACAATGCGATTTTATACCAAGAAGGCATAAGCCGGAGTGATGTTTACAATTACTAAATTCTCTCACACTCTTTTAAATGCGTGAGAGCATTTTTAGGATATTTTTTTATGTTTAATTGTAAATATACACTATATTGCCATTGATTATGGGACACTTGCGATTTTAGACATTTTACTAAGTATCTAGAAAAATACATGAGGAATCATCTCGAAACTCTTAGTGTATAAATATAATAGTATAAGTCATACATCTCCGTGAAGATTTTTTCCCGAAACTCCAAAGGGGGCCGTCAACAAATTAAAAAAGAATGAATATCTTTTGAATAGCCCTGTCAAAACTAATGTAGCAAAAGAGCTCAAACTCTAGATTGTAATTGAATGCCTTATTGTAATAAGACTTGTTCATTTTTATGCAAATAGCATGCATACTCGCAGAGTAATTAAGGTTTTTATGAAAATGATCCCAAGTTTTTCAAAGTTTTTTCCTTATAATTTTCAGAGTTCTTAATATAAAATATTATTTTTTTCAGAAAATATGACAAACAACATTGCACACAGTACCCTGTAATCAGAATTAAAAAATAATGAAAATTGTATAAAAAATGAGTTGGTTTACTAAATAATTTTTTACTGCGCATGCGTCAAAGATATCAAAATTTCATTTGCATATTATGTTAGCTATATGTATAGAGCAACTTTTGTGAAAGTCACAAAATCATAACTTGAAAATTCTGACAATAATCGTCAATTGAATAAATCGAAAATCCGTTATTCTCAAAATGAAGCAAAAACAAGAGGGGTTGTATCCATATATTCATTGATTAGTGTCAATATAGAATACACAATATGGGATGTACTACTGCATTTGGATAAAATCCCTCATTTTTTTGCTTCATTTTGGAAACAACAGATTTTGTCCTTTTTCTATAGACGATTACTTTCAGAATTTTCAAGCTATGATTTTGAGACTTTTACAAAAGTTGCTCTATACATTTAGCTAACATAATATGCAAATGAAATTTTGATATCTTTGACGCATGCGCAGTAAAAAATTATATAGTAAACCTACTCATTTTTCATACAATTTTTATTATTTTTTAATTCTGATTACAGGGTACTGTGTGCAATGTTGTTTGTCATATTTTCTGAAAAAAATATTATTTTATATTAAGAACTCTGAAAATTATAATGGAAAAACTTGGAAAAATTTGGGACCATTTTTATAAAAACCTTAATTACTCTGCGAGTGTGCATGCTATTTGCATAAAAATGAACACAGTGTATTACAATAAGGCATTCAATCATAATCTAGAGTTTGAGCGCTTTTTCTACATTAGTTTTGACAGGGTTATTCAAAAGATATTCATTCTTTTTTAATTTGTTGACGGTCCCCTATGGCGTTTCGGTAAAAAATCTTCACGGAGATGTATGACGTATACTATTATATTTATACACTAAGAGTTTCGAGATGATTCCTCATGTATTTTTCTAGATATTTAGTAAAATGTCTAAAATCGCAAGTGTCCCATAATCAATGGCAATATAGTGTATAAATAGCAGTTATAGTAAAAAAAATGCGTATAATGTTTAAATTTTAGTATAAATGTCTTCCTCATCCAAACTGTAAAATAATTTAATTGCAACTTTTTAAAGTTTTGGCGCAGATGTCATATACGCACCACATTCGCGCGATTGCAACAAAATGGCGATTTTATGCCACACATGGTAAACCGACTATGGTTGTTTATTTATTAATAAACTATTTATTAACTTTCATTTTCGCCCAATCCACGAAAAAAGGGACACGAGGATGAAAATTTAAATTTCTTTAAATATGATTGAAATTTTGCATAATAACTGTTAAGAATGTACTATTTCATATTTTATCAAAAAAGAATTAAATTTTTGTCATTAACATACTTATTTTAATTAATAAAGTGACACTATGACTTTGTAAAATAGACTGCGGCAAAAATCTTTACATTTCATGGTCTCGTACAGCTGTACAAACATTCTGAAAATCTCCAAACTTGGATATATATGGTCTGACAGCTATTATTGAGAGTTTTTGTATGCAGAGAAGTGTTCACTAATCTTCATTACAAAAGGTAAGCATATTTAATTACTCTTAATTATTATGTCACACCCGCAACAAAAAGTTACATTTATATCTTTGCAGAAAAATACTTTTGATTTAAAGTTATGAAACTTTATATTCAAAATTAGTTTGTTAAGATACTTTGAATTTCAGACACAAAATAAATTAATTAATATTTTAATTATAACTATTGAACGTTGCGGGCGTGACATGTCCCTGTTGCGGGTGTGACATTTAATTAAAGTCACACCCGCAACGTCTTTTAAAGTTGATTACAAATGCATATTTGAACAAATTATATGTAAATTTATAAAAGAATAATATGCTGGAAAACATGTACTTGGCAGCTTTAACTATACCCTTTGATTTAATAGAGGGAATTCCAGTTAATAAATAAAAATTTGCATCATCTGAGCATGTGACACTGTGTGCAGTTGATTTATTCAGTTTGGATTGATAAAATTGTTGCTTTACTGCAAGAAAATAATTTTATTAGTGATATATGATTAAGAAATTAATTTAAAAAGTAAGATTTTTATAGAAATTAAAAAAAGAAAATTACGAAACAATATTTTAGCAATTTCCTTTAAATTTGTTAATTTTGTTTTGTTTTTATATACATTTTTTTAATTTTGTTATTTGATAGTATTTATCTAATATAGATATTTTTAGTTTTTTAAAATAAGTAAATCAATATTAGGGGAAGATTTTTTCTCTCTTTTAATTCAAATTAAATAAAAAGTAGAAGTAAGAATAATAGAAACTGTTAAAATGTTTATTAAGTTAGCATAAAATGTATTTAGTCAGTTTGAAATGAACCAAAATTTAACATAATTAACTTTATGTAAGATTATAAATTTCAAGGGATAACTATTAAAAATTTCTTAAGCTTATATTTTTGAACTGGAAGTGCTATATTTATTCAATTTACACATTAATTTCGTCTCTTTTGCAGAGAATGAAGAGTACAGAAAGATCACAATATAATTGAAAAAAGATTAAGGAAAACCCTTTTAAATATGAAGCATATCTACAACAAGAGAAGGAAAGAGACAAAGCAAGGAGAGAAAAGAAGAGACTATTTTAAAAAATCATGGTAAAGGATGGCAATCCTTTTGCATTTCATCTCATGGTAAAGGAGTTGTCGATGGGGATGGTGCAGTTACCAAGAAAATGGTAACACTAGCAACGCTCTGCAACTATAAATTCAGCTTCAGATTTTGCCATGTGTGTAGAAAAAGTTCTAAAAAATATAAAAGAACTTTGCTGAATTTGAAATTTCAGAACATAGTGTGAAAATTCTTCATGAATGCTGGCACCAAGCACAATCGGAGCTCAACATTCAATCGATGCATCATGTTGTTTTTATTGACGTAGGAACAATTAATGTAGCAATAACTTCAGAAAGCGATCACAAGAGAATTTGTTTGTTACCATATTGTGTCAAAAATATAATATCCAATAATAAAAGTGCAGTTGGAGATTTTGTAGAAGTTGTTTTATTCTCCACATTAAAATAAATAAATAAATAAATAAATAAAAGTGAAAACTTTGATGGACAAATAAGACAAATGAATGGAGATATTATAGAATAAGAGTATCGGAATGAAAATCAAGAAAATGTGTATATTTAGCTCAGTCAGTCAGATGTATCCATACTTTGACAAGGATATAATATCCAACGATGAATGTGCAGTTGGAGATTTTGTAGAAGTTGTTTTATTCTCGACATTAAAAAAGTGAAAACTTTGATGGACAAATAAGACAAATGGATGGTGACGATATAGAATTAGAATGTTTGAAAAAATTTTAAGAAAACGTGCATATTTGGCCCAGTCAATCAGATGCATCCTAAGAAAAAAAAAAGAGCATTTTTGTAAAAAAAGCTACCACCATCAGAAATTATAAATTCAAGATTGGAAGTGAAAATTTTTTTATATTTTCCTCTCTAGATATTATAATTGTAATATTGATTAATTCTTTAATTTAAAAAAATCTGCCTTGAAAATATTTGTGTGTGTCATTATTTTATTGGCTATACAAGTCACACCCGCAACAGGGTCTCACACCCGCAACGAAAATTTTCAATATTTTCCACAAAAGCAAGAAATGAGTAAGTAATTTAATTTTTTCATAGAATAATTACTTAAGTATTACTGTCTAATATATAAAAATATCAATTCACTCAGTTGTCATAATTCACAGAGTTTTGCATTTTTGCACTGAAAGATGAAAATGCATGTCCTTTTTATGTCACACCCGCAACAGGCGGAAATTATTTTTTTTTTATAAATAAATGATACATCGGACAATTTTCAGATTTGGATAAATGTATGTGTAAGGGGTCTACATTGAAATTCATACAAATTGAAACCAATGCTCAAACTTTTTTTTTTTGCTGGTGACTAAATTAAGTTGTGTAAATGTCACACCCGCAACTTTGGATTGGGCGTTTTGTTTTTTAAAATAATATAAATCATTTTGTTCTATAGCTATTAAACTTTTTTATTTATTATTTTTTTTTCAAATAATACAAAATAATTAAAAAATATTTATGAAATTGGTAATTAAAAACCAAGTTCTCCGAATTGGCGCCAGAAAAGAATTGCGCCAATGTGGTGCATACATGACATCTGTGTCAAAGTTTTTTCTTATACATAAGAAGGGAAAATGTAGTATAAATACCGATTAAAGTTTTTTCCAAATGGAAATTTTGTCACGGATTTGGAGGTATCTCACTGGCGCCAAAATGGCATTATTTGACTCATATGGTAGCCCAGCTATAGTTGTTTATCTGATGATAAGTTATTTTACTTTCACTTTTTTTCTTTTTTGAAATGATATTTGTTGTTTTGTTCTACAGTTACTTTTTATTTATTGTTAATTGCTGTTTAAAATGATAGAAAATAATAAAATATACATGGTTCTTTGGTATTCTAAAACGAGGATTTTGCCACATTGTAGTTGCAAGATAATCGTGCTAAACCTATTGCGTATATGATGTCTGTGTAGGAATCTTTTGTGAAATATGAAAAGTGTAAATTGGCTACTATTTGATTATCACGTCAACCAATTTCGCCAAATCGTTCGCCAAATTATACAAATTTACATAATTTTATCTTAAATAACTAAAGATAAAATGCTTAAATACGAAAGAGCAAATAATTTTGTTTTCATTTTTCAGGAGGAAATTTTGCAATAATAAAGTAATTGTTGTAGTGAAAATTTTAGTGTTTTTTTTTTTTTTTTTTTTTTTTTTTTTTTTATCGTTGGCAATTTGCTGTAATGAAAAATGTTTTTTTTTCTGCTATTGTTTTGTAAGAGCTGGTTTTGTGAAAGCCATGTAAGATGGTATTCAAATTTTTGAATTCTTCCCAATTACCACCCCCTTGGGCCGATTTTGCTCATTTGCAATTCCCACTGACATATTAACCATCTCAATGTACTTGACGAGTTTGAAGATGATTCTTGCATAATTGTGCCTTTTATCGCGCGGACAAAATTTAATATATATATAAACTTTTTAGGTGGGAGTAGTTTTGGGTTCCTGGCTTCACATAATGAAAAGTTGTGAAGAAATTTTTCAGAAGTTGTACCATGGTAACGACTGTAATAATTAATATTTCTTCAGAAAAGGGAAAATTTTAACTCCTGTTGCCATAATGGTCTCATTTCGCTTCCAAATTTGCACTGTTAGTAAAAAACTAAAATAGTTACTTCTAAATAGCTGGTTTTTGCGCAACGTTTAAGATAATTTAATATCACAATGGTGTCTAAATCGTTTTCAGCAATGAGCAAGGTAGAGGTCTGCACGGGCCGGAATTTCCAGGCCCGGCCCGGCCCGGCCCGTAGGAAAGTTATTTCGGCCCGGCCCGTTGTAAAACTCAAAAGTTCGGCCCGGGCCCGGCCCAGCCCGTTTAAATTTTTATATTTTAGGCCCGACCCGGCCCGTACAAAAATCAGCGAAAACAGGCCCGGCCCGGCCCGTTTTGGCCCGTTGCAATTTCTACGATTTCTAAAAAATTCAGATTTTTATCATATAACTAAGATTTCTTTAAAGAATACTGCATACATATCTATGGAATGATTTTACAGTATATTTTATATCTACTACACATTAACAACATTAATGATTACTTAGATTCTTAGGCTTTCAACATTCGAATAAAGATTCATTAAAAAATTAATGTGGCTTAGAATAAAAGAAAAAAGAAAGAAAGCTAAAAACATCGTTAATTTTGAAGCTGTTTAATAAAAGAAGATTTATAAATACATTTCTATATCATTTTATTATAAATTTCAAATCCAAATTCATTCTTAAATTCAAAGAAGCTCCTTTCTGATACATTTCTAAATTCATTTTTCCCCCTCAAAAATGCATAAGATTAGCAGATAACTTTATTCAGAAACTATATAATCGAATGGCATTATCCATTTTTTGATACAAGCAATTTATGAATACTGCAAACAAAGGAAATACTGTCATAATTAGCGTTTAGAATAGAATTTCCGGAAGCAATAGCAAGGGAAGGGAGAAAAACCTGCAATCATTTGAGAAACTATTATATCTCAACAAGGTTATACAAGTATTTTATTTACCAAAAATGAAAAACGCTATTCGATTCCAAATCCCTTCAATAGTTAGGCTTATCACTTTTATACTTTTACAATTAAAATTAATCAGAAAATGTGACAAACTTTCGCATTATTGAGAAATTAATTTAAAAATCATCAAGATGTATATATCCGAAGACTAAGCTAACATAAGTTTTTTATCCCTGTTAATAATTTTACAAATCATGTTTTCTGCAGATAATTAAGTCTAGTACCGGTCCGGCCAGTCTATGTGTAGAAAAATAATGCAAGCGTGATCTTGGACCGGCATGAGTCAGCTAAAAAAATATTAAAACGGGTTACACATAATGTAATTCTCCAATGCCGATACACTGTGCATATTTATATTGATGCTGTCAAACTAGTATGGCCACATTTATACTTATTCTCGTTAAAATCATTTTCGTTGAAAATAGCTCATATTTTATCGTTTCTGCTTAAATCTTCAGAACGGGCCGGCAGGCCCGAAAATTTTTTTTATCGGCCCGGCCCGGCCCGTCTGGCCCGTTCAATTTTTTTGCCGGCCCGGCCCGTTTATGTTGTTTGTCGGTCCGGCCCGGCCCGTTGAAAAAACTATTCTAAATCTGCCGGCCCGGCCCGGCCCGTTAGAAAATTCGAAACGATTCCGCCGGGCCGGGTACGGGCCACGGGCCAGGCCCGGGCCCGTGCAGACCTCTAGAGCAAGGTGCTGCTGGAGGTCCAAATTATTTAAAATACAAATTTAAATTCACCTGTTCGTTTCATCCACGGTTGATTTTGAAATATTGACCAGCGCAGCGTTCATAGCCTGCTAGTTTGTCATAAAATATATATAAAAAGCGTATGTTTAACATAATGCATATACAAGGTTTATAACATATAAGTATTATTTAATAATATTTAAATAGTATAAAAATTCTCTTTAAGCTTGGCTGTTTCTCTCAGTTCACGCACTGTCCCGCTCAGTATTTAAATTAATGAAATCAGGCCTGTTTAATTTTTACAGAAAAACGTCCTTCCGGGGTGTGTCGGAAAAAAAAGGTAGGTTCTATATTCCTTGTTTTTTAAAATCCGACTAATTTTATTCAATCACGCGAAACTAAAATGAGGGAAACTAGATTATAGAAGATTCAATCCCAATTTCCACCAATGCTGAATTTGAATGAAAATTTCGTCATATTAGTCAGCTATATCCAAGTTTCATTTAGAGATATTTATATTTGGTAAGTGCCCTCTATTTTAACACTAGAAGTCCGGGAAAATTTACACAAGTTTTATAAAATACATTTAAAACGAGAAAAATAATTTGAAATTATTTAGTTTATTTGTTTATCTCATTTCATTGCAACCGATGTACAACTTTTTTCTTGAAGATTTTTCTGGTTCGTTTCGACAATTAGTCCAGTGATCGGTGTCGAAGTGACACGTCGCCGGAGTTCTAGTGTTAAAACGACATGCCGGACGCAGATGACAAACGAACTCGGTCGGGACATTGTCCTGTACACATGCTAATGAGCATAAAAAAAGGTTCATCTATGTGAGTGCTGTTATATGCCAAAAATAAAATTCTTTCAAGTTGTCATCCACCGTAAATTTCAAAATACTAAATCCCAGCCATTTTTTTAAAATAAAGGCTAAACAAAAACTGCTTCCAGAATATTTGTGTCAAGGTCAAACATTTCAGAAAAAACTTCCAGTTTTTTTTTTCTGTACCTTTTTTTTATTTTAAAAATTTAACTTTTTTGATGGACGTCATTTTAGAACAAGATAGAGATTGAAGGTGAACAACGAACTGACAAGGAAGATCTCCATACGGACATACTCGGAAAAATCTGAAAAAATTACAGAATGTTCTTCTCATATGGGTATATATGTTTATAAAAAATTTCGGCAGAACCTCCATACAACGTCCGTAAAAAAATAAAGAAAATTTCGTTTATTTGGCGATTTATCTCCGGTTGGCGAAAAAACGAAATTTTGAAAAATACGCTTTTACGCTTCAAATACTTTTTAAAGAAAAAACTTTCTATGTTCAATTTAAATAAGTTTAGTTTAAAGTACCTGCCTACCTTTAAAATGCAGTTTTCGGTCACAAATCCAATTTTCTATATTTGGTTTAATATTAAACCCTGATATTTTAGCTTTCTAAATCAGTTTGACTTGTGTTTCTATCTTGTTTAGAACTCGAGTTACAGGCATTTTAATATTAGTCATTCAATAGGTAAAATCTGGTTTTTAATTATATTTTGTGCTTTTCCTCAAAATGAGATTTTTCACATTTTGCTTAATCACAAAACATCAAAACTCGAAAAATCATGATTGTAACATTATGAAATTTTGCAAAAATACTCTTAAGGAGTTTATTTAGGTTTTGTGCCTCTACTATTATTATAGTTAATTATTTTTTCATATTTTAGTTGATACAAGTTATGAATTGTCATATATTTTCTTGATTTTTCTGTGTGTAAAAACTTCAACTTCTATAATTTTTTTAATAACATAGTTATAGTTATGAAAATGCTTCAGTACATCAAGAAAGTTTCATTAATCATAATAAAATTTACAGAATAAAAATATCTTCATTTAAACTTAAGTTTTGATGTTTTGCAAAAGTGCCATTTTATAGCAATTTTTATGGATATTTTTAACCTAAAAATCAAAATATTTAATAATATAAATATTTTTTACATGCTATTCATAATTTTTAGCTATATTCTATAATATAATGCACAGAATTAGGCAATTTTTTAAATATTAAAAAAAAATCCCTTCTGAAGGTAAGCAGGCACCTTAAGGCATTTGAGCTTGTATTTTTAGTTTGCTTTAATTATAGTTTTGTCATATACATTTATATGTACTTAAAACAAAGTTTGACTATTATATTTTACGATTTAAAACACAATTTAAATTGATTAAAATTGTTCCAAACCTAAGAATATGACACAGACGATCAGACACTGTTGCTATGGAAACTTCTTTTTCGGATTGGAAATGTACGACGACAGTTTCCTTAAAAGTGATTTTTATAACCGGTAAAGACGGTTAAATTTAAAAAAACTGTAAATTGAAGAATAACTAGTTGGATGTGTCAATCCCAAAACTTTCTTCTATCTCATAAATACATTTTAATATTAAAAAAAAAAAAAAAAAAAAAAAAAAAAAAAAAAAAAAAAACGTGGTGACCCCAAAGTTATTCACTATCGAATTTCCTTGAACATTTGACCTAGCCTAATGAGATTCTGGTATCCGAAAAGCCTAAAACACAAAATTTAATTAATATTCTGAGAAAATGAGCTTAGTAGTGCCTCATGTTGGGTAATTTATACTAAAACCTAATAAGCATCTATTTATGTCAAGACCTAACAGAATCTGAAATTTGATGGAATTTCGTCCATTAGTTCTTGAGATATAGTTATATCAAAAAATTTGCAAAACGTAGCACAGCAACACCATATCTTGGACAATTTATGCCAAAACGTAAAAAAGCGTCTAATTATGTTATGGTTAAAACGAATTCGAAGTTTGATGAAATTCTGTGCATTAGTTCTTGAGATATAGCTAGTTTTAAAAAAACCGTGTAAAATATAGCACTGAAGCACCATCAGTTGAAGGATTTATAACAAAACGTAATCATCGTGTAATTATGTTATATGTCATTTTGTAACAAAATCTGAAGTTTGATGAAATTTTGTGCGTTGCTTGTTGAGATATAGCTATCGGAAAAATCGTACAAAATGCAGCATAGCTGCACCACCTGTTGCAAGGCTAATACCAAAATGTAATCAGCGTCTGATTATGTTATATATTCTAGTGTAACAGAATCTAAAATTTGATGAAGTTCTCTGCATTAGTTCTTGAGACATAGCTATCGCAAAAATTGTGCAAAATGTAGCATAGCAGCGCCACCTATAGGGCAGTTCACACCAAACCCTTATCAGCGGCTATGTATCTTAAGGTATCGCGGAATCTGAAGTTTGGTGAAATTCTGTGCATTAGTTCTTGAGATATAGCTATCATGGAAATCATGAAAAACGTGGCATAGCAGCGCCACCTGCTGGCCAATTTACACCAAAACTTAATCATCGTCTATGTATATCGAGGGTTCACAGAATCTGAAATTTGGTGAAATTCTGTGCATTAGTTCTTGAGATATAGGAATCTTGAAAATCATGAAAAACGTAGTATAGCAGCTCCACCTGCAGGCCAATTTTCACCAAAAATCAATAGGCACTAATTCATATCAAGGTCTAACTGAATATAAAATTTTATTAAATTTTGAGCATTAGTTCTTGAGATAGAGCGCCCACAAATTTTTTGTCACATACAGACAGACACACAGACAGACAGACAGACAGACAGACAGACAGACGGACAGACTCACAGACAGACATTTTCTAAAAATAGTCAAAACGTGTTCAGGACCTTCTAAAACGTATAAATCCGTTGAAAACCGGAAGTCGAAAATTTTCATGAATCCAATACTTTCTTCTTGTAAAGATAGAAGAAAGTAACAATGGCGAGATTTCACACAAATCAGTAATAAAAAGTAAAAAGAAGAGGAAATATTTATTTAACCTTCTTTACAGAACATTTTAAATTAATATTACTGCAAATGTTCAGAAAATTAAAAATGTTGTACAAAAAAATGGAAATTATTCTCAATAAGAGGAGTTATAACTAATAGCAGTGAAAATCATTTTTTAATTTTGCTAACCACCTTTTAAAAGCATGAAACCGTACATTAAATTCAGTAGCTTTAATACGAGCCCAGCGCTGCAGGTCGCAGTCGTGTACATTTATACTGTACATTAGTCGTGTACGTTTTCTTGCTTCCTGAAACTTTCGAAATACATATTTTTTTTATTTCCTTCCAATTTTTCTTACTAGAAGTTACATTTTTAATTTGATTTTCCCATTTGCATGATTTACGTAATTTTTTTTACATATTTAAACTTTGTTTGTACACTTTTGAAACTGCGATTTGATTTTCCCAAATACTCATTACATCAGAAATTTACGGCCTCTCTTTTATAATCCAACGATACAGGTTTTATATTTGTATGCTTTGATTCATCATAAGATAATACGCAGTGTTGAATTCAGCCACTTTTCTCCGAGAGGGACTTTTGTAGATCCGGGGGGGGGACATGATAGATTTTGGGGGGGACATTATAGAATTCCGGGGGGAATTGCCTTCTTTTGACCATTAAAAACAAAAAATCTCAAATTTTCCGTTTCATTTCACTGCTCCTGGGTGGGAATGTCTCCCCCTGACCACCCCCTGAATTCAACACTGATAATGCGCTAGAGAGTTCATTATCATCGGAATTTTGCTATACTTCTTTCGATGAGAGATAAGCATTAATAATAGATTCGTGATTTACTTTAGTATGTCTTTCACATTCATATTCTATTAAAATTTCGACTATGCGATTTTTTAATTGAATTTTTTCTTCTGTAACATTTGTCAGCCTTATATTCCTTTCTATATATTCTTTAAATAGCATCCAAACAACATTACATGTATTTATTCTCAAAACCATTATTTTAAACAAAAACAGAAAATGATTTAATATTTCAGATACTAAAACAAAATCTTAAAAGTTAACTGAAAGTGAAAGGAGATTTTTGTAACTTTCAAAATGTAAAAGAAATAAATTGAATAATAAAAAAGAAGTGTCAGGTTGCCTGTGACTTAAAATAGATATTTGCTAAACATAATACATAGGTACAAATATTATTTCAATAATAAAATTAAATAGCTGTAGCAACTAGCAACATGTATAATACAAAATAATAACATAAATAATAAGTTCCTCCATGTTTAAGTTTAAATTCATTAAATATTGCACATTCTACAAGTCAATTAAAATCAATTCGTTAAAATCGTCTGCTTTTGGCGAGGAAATGCGCTGCTCGCCAAATCACGCGTTGCTTTCATCTTTTCACGCCAATTATTTCAAAGTATTTATTTTTTTACATATCTCTTAATGTAATTCCTCCGCTAAATTCGACTGATCCTTTATTACCTACGTGAGTAGTTTAATTCGTATTTTTTTTTTTTTCAAAATATTCTGAGTATGCCCAGTATGGAGACCTTCCTTGTGAGTTGAAGCTTTATGGGTGAATGTAAAAAAAATACGGAAATTGCAATCCGCGCAATAAAATTTCTCTTAAATGTTACATAATGCAATTTCGTTTAATGTATTCTAATTAAATATTTCTTTAGAAGTATTTCCAAGAAATACTACATTTCTAATACCATAAATAAAAGAATTAAAAGACTTAAAATTTCAGAAAATTTTCCTTGCATGACACACTGTGATGTGTGCAAAGTAAAAGGTCTTCTTTTATACTGTATAAATCCTTTTTCTAGTTTTTTTTTTTTTTTTTAAGTTAGATTAATATTATTACCTTATAAAACAAATGTCTGATAAAGGCAACAAACTGTATCCTTCTATAGTAAAAAAAAACTAGCCTTAAAAGGAATGACTCCTGGAATGATGTTGATGTGGAAGATTTCCGGAACTAACGAATCCGGGTTGTCCACTCCTTCCATGAGCCGAATAGACCAATCAGGAAAGGGCTCCGTCTATGCATCGCCGTATGGGTTACCATAAAGAGAGGAAAAGTTACCATCGCCAACAATCGCCCAGTTTGTCGCCAACTTGGCGGTATATCGCCAAATTTGGCGACCAAAATTAGTTGTCAAAAGTGACGCCAACTTGGCGATAACTGTAATATTTCGCCAAATTTTTAATTTCTTTACAACACCAGTCGTTTGATACATCATTTGAGAGGTTTGCAACTGCTTATTCATATAATGGATGTCTTGTGTGTTATCCCCCACTCTGCTCCCCAGGGGGGACACATTTTTAATTTCTTTACAACACCAGTCGTGTTACACAAGATTTGAAAGGTATGCAACTGCTTATTCATATTATGGATGTCTTGTGTGTCACCCCCACACTCTGCTCTCCCCCAGGGGAGGGTCACATTTTTAATTTCTTTACAACACCAGTTGTGTGACACATCATTTCAAAGGTCTGCAACTGTTTATTCATTTTATGGATGTCTTGTGTGCCACCCCCACTCTTCCCCCCAGGGGGGCACATTTTCAATTTTTTACAACACCAGTCGTGTGACATATCATTTGAGAGGTCTGCAGCTGCTTATTCATATTATGGATGTCTTTTGTGTCGCCTCCACTCTGCCCCCCAGGGGGGCACATTTTTAATTTCTTTACAACACCAGTCGTGTGACACATCAGTTGAAAGGTCTGCAACTGCTTATTCATACCATGGGGTATTGGCGAGCTCAGCAAGCAGGGGTAGCCAATAATTTGGAATCGCGAAGCGATTACGCGGGGGGTTGGCGAGCATAGCGAGCAGGGGGGCGGCGCCCCCCTAGTATTTTAAAAACAACTTTCCATAATTAAATATGATTGTCACTTAAATGAATGTCATTTTTCTGGCATGTTCATTTTCTTTATCAGGTATAAATATGGCGCTGCAGAGCAATTCTTCTTATTTTTGGAATAGTTCAAGTAAGAAGTAGTAAAATCATAGCTACCAGCAAGATCTTTTTGATATTTCTTTGAAAATAATGCGATTAACGTCTTTGTAAAAAATGAATAGACTTTTATTATGACATTCTCCTTGTTTCCATAAATCAGTAAATAAATTCAACCTTACATGAAATTTGAGCTAGTATATTGGAAACACTTTCCTTTAAACAGAAGGAAAATATTAGACGTAAAATTAATTTATTGTTTGAGTTCTTAAAAATTTAGCAATTTTACATTGAAAATCCTTTATTTTCTAATAAAAAATAAATTTATTTCTTGAAATTTTGAATTGGTTTCAATGGATATTTTCAGTATCTCAAATGATCAAAATCCGACATTTTGTGATATTTACCCTTATAAGTCTTGTAAATATTCTAATTCATATCTAAATAAATTAATAAATACTCATGTCATCATATAAACTAGCAGACCATGCCCGCTGCGCTGGTTAATATTTCAAAATCAACCGTGGATGAAACGAACTGGTGAATTTAAATTTGTATTTTAAATAATTTGGACCTCCAGCAGCACCTTGCTCATTGCTGAAAACGATTTAGACACCATTGTGATATTAAATTATCTTAAACGTTGCGCAAAAACCAGCTATTTAGAAGTAACTATTTTAGTTTATTACTAACAGTGCACATTTGGAAGCGAAATGAGACCATTATGGCAACAGGATTTAAAATTTTCCCTTATCTGAAGAAATATTAATTATTACAGTCGTTACCATGGTACAACTTCTGAAAAATTTCTTCACAACTTTTCATTATGTGAAGCCAGGAACCCAAAGCTACTCCCACCTAAAAAGTTTATATTTATATTAAATTTTGTCCGCACGATAAAAGGCACAATTATGCAAGAATCAACTTCAAACTCGTCAAGTACATTGAGATGGTTAATATCTCAGTGGGAATTGCAAATGAGCAAAATCGGCCCAAGGGGGTGGTAATTGGGAAGGGTTCAAAAATTTGAATACAATCTTAACATGGCTTTTACAAAACCAGCTCTTACAAAACAATAGCAGGAAAAGAAAATAAACATTTTTCGTTACAGCAAATTGCCAACGATAAAAAAAAAAAAAGGCACTCCGGGAGTGCCGACAGAAGTGAAAACTTGAGCAATTATGTGTGTATTTTTTTAGTCGTCTGGACATATTTTATTGTGCAGAAAATACTTTTAAATGAAGTGTTTTTTATTCATTATTATAAACTACTGCTACAAAAATTATATTACAATTTTCATTTAATGCGCTGTTGTACATGAAAAATAATGCATATTATTTTACATACAAAAATTGCAATCTATTGCTTAAAACATAAATTTACAAATGCATGAAATATGAAATATCGTCAGTTGGTATTCTTTGAAATAAATACCCATAAAACTTATGAATTTTCATCCCCATTTCAACAATTCTTCCATCATCATCATCATCATTATTATCATTATATTCTAGATTTGATATTATAGGTTTATGGTAACTAAAATATATAGCAAACAATTTTGATTCAATTCTATTTAAATATCTTGTAATGACTGCATCAATTGTAATTTTTTATCTCTCTGTGCTAAGATTGCGATGGTTGGTCATTGTTAAATCAAATTTTCTATTTAAAAATTCAATTAATTGTAGATTTTCATCATCCACAAAGTTGATGTTGAAATCCCTACTCAAAATCATCGGCAAATCATCAAATCTCTTTCCAATTCTATCTTGAAGTAATGCAGAAGCCTCTTTAGAACAAATAAATAAATTTTCATACAAAAATTCTCATTTGCACTTAAAGACTTATCCGGTGAAATATAAATGGCAACCAATACAATTAGTTTTTCATTTTCAGAGTGGCAACAACAAACACATATATCACTGATATGATATCAAAAACATTATTACTAAACATACTGGTGTACCTCACATGCACATTCATATGAATTGTGGAAATATATGCCCATTACATCAAACAACCTTTTATAAATAGCTACTCCTGCTGCTGGACGACCGTATCTTCTGAAACTTGCAACAAATTGAATAGTTATCAAACAATATAAGTTGTTAAACTTTAAATACAATTTTTTAAAAAATGGTTGGAAAGTGCAGCATAATCGATGCACAATATCATGATTTTTCTTTCTTAACTTTTTATTCCATCTGGTAACAGTATATTTTGTTAAACTTTAAATACAATTAAAATTTTTAAAAATGGTTTTGAAATGTAGCATAATTGATGTGCAATGTCATGTTTTTTCTTTCTTAACTTTTTATTCCATTTGGTATCAATTTATGTTGTTACTATTTAAATACAATCAAAAATTTAAAAAAAAAGAGAGAAAAATGGTTGGAAAGTGCAATGTAATCAATGCGCGATGTCATACTTTTTCTTTCTTAACATTTTATTCCCTCTGGTAACAGTATAAGTTGTTAAGGTTTAAATACAATTACAATTTTTAAAATTGGTTGGAAAGTACTGCATAATCAATGTACTATATCATGTCTTTTCTTTCTTATCATTTTATTCCATTTGATAACAATATAAGTTGTTAAACTTTAAAAACAATTGAAAATATATATATATAAAAAAAAGGTTTAAAAGTGCAGCATAATCGATGTGCAATGTCATGTTTTTCTTTCTTAACTTTTTACACCATTTGGTATCAATTTATGTTGTTACTATTTAAATACAATCAAAAATTAAAAAAACTGAAAAAAGTGGTTGGAAAGTGCAGCATAATTGATGCACAATGTCATATTTTTTCTTTCTTAACATTTTAATCCTTCTGGTAACAGTATATGTTGTTAAACTTTAAATACAATTATAATTTTAAAAATTGGTTGAAAAGTGTAGTATAATCGATGAGCAATGTCATGTCTTTTCTTTCTTAACTTTTTATTCAATTTGATAACAATGTAAGTTGTTAAACTTTAAATACAATTGAAAATTTAAGGAATTGAAAAAAATGGTTGGAAAGTGGAGCATAATTGATGTGCAATGTCATGTTTTTTCTTTCTTAACTTTTTATTCCATTTGGTATCAATATATGTTGTTATTATTTAAATACAATAAAAAAAATGAAAAAAAGTAGTTGGAAACTGCAGCATAATCAATGCACAATGTCATACTTTTTCTTTCATAACGTTTTATTCCATCTATTAACAGTATAAGTTGTTAAACTTAAATACAATTATAACTTAAAAAAAACACACACGGACATTCGCGCAAGCGCCCTGTGCCGCCTAAACGGAGCAGCACACTCAGGCACAGTAGAAAGAGTGGGAGATACTAGTTCCTCTCCCTTCCCCTCGATCTTACGCTTTTTCGATCAGCATCACGTGACCCTGACGCGAGTTTGGAAGTTTTTACCCATACAAAAAGTGCTCAGCGCCGCTAAAGAAGTTTTCACTTCAAAAAAAACACACATTAAAATTATCACTACAACAATTACTTTATTATTGCAAAATTTCCTCCTGAAAAATGAAAAAAAATTATTTGCTCTTTCGTATTTAAGCATTTTCTCTTTAGTTATTTAAGATAAAATTATGTAAATTTGTATAATTTGGCGAATGATTTGGCGAAATTGGTTGACGTGATAATCAAGTAGTAGCCAATTTACACTTTTCATATTTCACAAAAGATTCCTACACAGACATCATATACGCAATAGGTTTAGCACGATTATCTTGCAACTACAATGTGGCAAAATCCTAGTTTTAGAATACCAAAGAAATTTATGTATATTTTATTATTTTCTATCATTTTAAACAGCAATTAACAATAAATAAAAAGTAACTGTAGAACAAAACAACAAATATCATTTCAAAAAAGAAAAAAAATGAAAGTAAATTAACAACTTATCATCAGATAAACAACTATAGCTGGGTTACCATATGAGGCAAATAATGCCATTTTGGCGCCAGTGAGATACCTCGATGAGTATATGACCAAATCCGTGACAAAATTTTCATTTGGAAAAAACTTTAATCGGTATTTATACTGCATTTTCCCTACTTATGTATAAGAAAAAACTTTGACACAGATGTCATGTATGCACCACATTGGCGCAATTTTTTCTGGCGCCAATTTGGAGAACTTGGTTTTTAATTGCCAATTTCATAAATATTAATTATTTTGTATTATTTGAAAAAAAATAATAAATAAAAAAGTTTAATTAATAGCTATAGAACCAAATGATTTATATTATTTCAAAAAACAAAATGAAAGTTAATAAATAGTTTATTAATAAATAAACAACCACAGTCGGTTTATTATGTGTGGCATAAAATCGCCATTTTGTTGCAATCGTGCGAATGTGGTGCGTATATGACATCTGCGCAAACTTTAAAAAGTTGCAATTAAATTATTTACAGTTTGGATGAGGAAGACATTTATACTAAAATTTAAACATTATACGCATTTTTTTGCTATAACTGCTATTTGTATATTTACAATTAAACATAAAAAAATATCCTAAAAATGCTCTCACACATTTAAAAGAGAGTGAGAGAATTCAGTAATTGTGAACATCGCTCCGATTATGCCTTCTTGGTATAAAGTCGCATTGTTTGATGACAAAAGTAAATTCAAACACCCAAATAAACAAATAACATACAATTAACAGATAAAACCATTTTTAAAATAATTCTGCTATTTTGTCCTGTAAGACACAGAATGGTAGAATTAGATTTTAAAAATAATTTTTAAAAAATATAAAAAGGTTATTTAAGTTTTATCTAATAAAATATTCAAAATACATTTTTGTTAGCCTGCGCGAAAGAGAATAGCGAAAGTTTGATTGAAGAAATATTGAAGAGGAAATGGTCAATTAAAAAATACTTGTAAATTTTATTCAGCGGGAATTTTTCATTTCAAAATGTTGAATTTATCTATAGTAATAACTCATAATTGCATAAATTTACTTTGAATTGCAAAAATTTTCCTTCAGTACTACTTGGTTATACCGTCGGCCAATTTCGCCAAGTTATACAAATCGCCAAACTATTAGCCAGATTATATAGATTAGCATAAATTTTCATTTAAATAACAAAAAATAAATTAGCAGAACATATATAAAAGTAGAAATAAAATGTCGAATTAAAAATCACTTGATGACATAATTAGTATTTATATTATGCTTAATGTCAAGTGAATATGACATTTACGATCATCCATTATTGACATTTAATCTTGGAATTTGGGGGTAGATTTTTAATCGACGGGGTAATCTTTCCTTCTTCAGTTTTTAAATTTTAAATCTGAAATTTTCCCTGTAAGTGAAATTGACGAAATGGTGCAAGAAAAATTAAATTAACAATGAAAAGAATGCAAATTGCAAAAAGAAATAAAAGAGTTACTAGCTGCACCCGTCGAAACTCGACGGAAAAGAATATATATTAGGTATGATATACAGTCAAAGATCTATAATCCGCACACCCATAATCCACTGTTTTCTATAATTCACGTTATTTTACGAATGTAAACAATGAAATAAACAGTTAAAAAATTTACAAATTAGTGATCCAAAAACTTTTTTTTTTAATTTTTTTTAAAAAAATGAGGAAACAGTGAATTATGGGTGTGCGGATTATAGATCTTTGACTGTATATCAATCTTATATAGACAGTAAAATACTGAGCGAAATAAACAAATGCACAACTCATAACACATAACAAACAACATTAAAACAACTCATAAATTATTATGTTGGACTTTAGCTACAAATCTTTTTTTAATGCGGTTTCTAAACCTTAAATATTATTTAAATGCCAAACTATTTAGGAAGTTAATATTGTACCCCGGAAGACGAATTCAAAAATATCTGCATAGTTTATTTTTTCTCCATTTAAAGATCACTTGATAATTGTACAATAATTATAATATCAATGAAACATTTTAATTATAATAGAAACAGGGACTTACTAAACTGCCTATGCCTAACCAACCCAGTACACATTTACATCACTTGCAATAAATTTAATTTATTTATCGGTTTGTATCCTCCATGAACTTGTAAAAATTAATTTTATTGCTATAGCAACGGAAAAAAAGATATCTCTGTTATTAAAAAGAATAAAATTTTTATATTTGTTGCTGAAATGCAGATTTTTTTTCTGTTTTAAACAATAACTTAATACAATGAAATGATTTTAATTATTTTTTGATATTATGTAAGATAGAAATATAGTAATACCGCCATATCACAGGTTTAATCCTTTTTTTTTCTAATATGACATCATTTACACCTTCAGAAAGACTCATCAGACTCATCTTTTCTTCAATAAAAGCGTGATTTATGCAGTTATTTAAGAATTCTTTAGTTTCATAAAATATTCAATATAATTAAATAGAAATGGCGCAGTTTATAGAAATATTTTCATTTGTGCACACCACGGACCTTTAAATTAATAGAAGTTCACTTTATTTAGATGCAGGAATTAAAGTCAGTGAATATGACATCATCACTGACACAGCTATAACAATGTATATTATATTCATGGAATAAATTTATCTGGTTTCTGTATGACGACATTTTCTCCATCGACAAAATTTCACTTTAGATATTATATTTTATTAAAGTTTATCTTCTGTTATTTTACTTACATAATACTTAATAATATTACTCAGTAAATAATCTGTCTATTGCATAGGGGATAACTATGTGCAATCATTTTATTATGATTAAATTTAACGAAAACCTCTATTTATTCATTTTTGTTTGTTTGTTTGAAATGCGATTATACATTCACCGATGAGATCAAGCTCCTGATTTTTGGAAAATAATGAAACAAAATAAATTTTGAAAATAGCCTAACCTGTTGCCACTGTTTTAAAGAAATGTCATGAAAAAGCTTTTAAAATTAAAAATAAAATATAAAAATTGAAATAAATTAAAAATTAGCCAGAATGGGCACATCTACACATAAACAGCTTTCATTTAAAAAAATAATTATCAAAATCGGGCCAGTAGAAGGCTCAGGGCTGATGACCAAAAAAACAGCCAGGTGTTTTAAATATATAGATACTCATATCTATATAATTTACGATTGAATATTAAAATATACTCTAAAAATTATCATCACTTGAAAAAAAAACATTATTGCGACCATTAAGAACCTAAGTCAGGCATTAAGTCAGTAGTGCATTTTCGGCTTAAAAACACATTCTTTGGCGACAAAAGCAAGATGAAAATGGTATAGAAACGAATAGTAACTCACAACTTAATGTCTTTTAGAATCAGATCTGCTTTTTTCTGCTGTAAGTTATATTATACGGAAATTCGATAAAAAAGAGAAAGAAAATAATAAAAAGGGAAATAACTATCATTCAAAATTCATTTAATCAATTTCTGAAATTCATGTTTTTATTCTAACACCAGTGATAAGTCGCCAAAAGTTGAACCAATTGTTATATTTCGCAATGCGAATGCGAATGTTTATTTTTTAAGCATTACAAATATTTTTTTCATTTTCAAGATAAATATATTTTTATTATATTACGCCTCATTTAAGCGGTCTTTCTTTATTATTATTAATATTGTCAGTAGTTATTTTCTGCTATTATTTGCAAGATATTTTTAATATTTCTAATAGATATAGCCATTTTAATTCTTTTAGCAATTATAATTTTCGCCAAAAACTGCTACTGGCAACCCTTTTGTCAAAAATAACCGAAAAATACGAAATTTACTACGAAAAATCAGAGTTATCCCTGTAAATTTGAATCATAAACCTTCAGAAAAATATTTCCTATCGAATGATACAATCGGCAAAAAAATCCATCGGGTAGTTTTTGAAAACACTCGTTTGGAAGTTTCAGAACTTCTGCTTTATAATATATATGATAAAAAAATCAGATTGCTTCAAAATAGCAGAAACTCTAGAAATCCAAACTACTATACATCAGCCATTTTTGTATATGGATGAAATAAAAAATGCTCCGAGATTTTTGTATCAAGGTCAAACCCCTAAGAAAAAAAAGTTTTTTTTCAATTTCTACAATGTCTCAAAAATTCGTCTTTATACATTTTATTTGTCATTTTTAAACAAATAATTTTGATTATCCTAGAAAACTTGGGGAAAACTCTCTTCCAATAAATCTGAAAAAGAGGGAAATTTTCCGCTTATTCCTTGCGAGCATAAACATTGGTTGTATTAATACTACAGTTCGAATCAATTTTTAAAACTAAAAACTGAAAATTCAATAACTTTCTATTTTACTCCAAAACAAACAAACAAATATAACACTTTCAAATTTAATAAAATAGAAATTTTCTCATTCATTCATTTAAGTTTTTTCGAAATTTACTTTCTCGAATATTAGAAAAAATATCTTGCATATAAAATCTGTATTAATGTTACAAAGAATAAACTTCGTTTGATTGTTTCTTTGTAGAGGATAATCTTTGAAACTATACGAAACCGATTTCAAAAGTAATGGTGCCAAAATCAAGGTATTAGTTCCTGTTAAAACATACGCTATGCCTTATGTAGATGCAAATACAAAGATAGTGCAGTAGCAAAAGTGTTCTAAAAATACAATTTTTATGTTACTGAAGGGCATAGAACATGTAATTTGACATGGTAGTTACTAATAAGATAAAAATGATTTCTAAGTACATTTTCTAAAAAAATTTAAAATTTAAAAAAGTTGAAAATGCACGAAAAAAGTTCAAAAAACGTTCTAAATTGCTATTTCTACACAACCTCAGTATCGAACTGATTTAAAAAAATAATAGTGTTAAAATGATGGTAACTAGCTCCAACACACGGTACATTTTATATCGGTACCATTTACTCCGAAAGAAGTGCAGGAGCAAAAGACGTTCTAAATTGCGGTTTTGGAGATATTGCAGGGCCTAGATATATAAAATTTGTCAAGATAGTTATTAAATGTAAATTATTTCTTAGATCATACGTTGAAAAATTCAAAATGTGAAAAAAGAAAAATTTGGGGAAAAGCGTTTTAAAAAACACTCTAAATAGTGATTACTACGTACTCTCAGGGAGTATCAAACTGATTTTAAAAGCAATGATTGGAAATTAAAGTCGACAGCTCGTGGTCTAATATAGGCCCTGTTTTTTGTCAGCTTCACTACTACTTGCGATAGCAGAAGCAAAAAAGTTCCAAATTGAGGTTTTTTGTGATAATGCAGGGGCTAGCAACTTGAAATTTGGCACAGTATTTATTTAATGATATAAATTACCTCTAAGAACATTTGCTATAAAAATTCGAAATTTAAAAAGGATGAAAATGAGCGAAAAACATTCTATAAACGCTCTAAATTACTTTTTCTACGCAATCTCAGAAAATACCAAATCATTTTCAAAAATAATGATTGGAAAAATATGGTGACAGCCCTTGCTCCAAATAGGCTACATTTTATATTGGTACCACTACCACCTGAGAGTTTCAGGAACAAAAAATATTCTAAATTAAGAATTCTGTGATATTGCAGTGGACAGCAACCTGAAATTTGGCACGATAATTACTTATAATTTATTCACGCTTTCTAAGAACAATTTCTTAAAATTTCGAAATTTAAAAAGGGGTAAAAATACACGAAAAGCGTTCTAAAAATTTCTAAATTGCGATTTCTAAGCTAACACAGGAAATATCAAACCGATTTCAAAAGTAATGATTGCAAATTTCTGGTGAGAGTCACTGTCGTCTAGGGTTAGCAGGAGCAAAAAAATTTTTAAATTGCGTTTTTGCATAGCTGCCAACTTTTACGCATTTTTGCTACCACTAAAATTGTACAGAGATTTTCCATTTGTTTGATCATAAGATTTCGACGATTAAATATGACAATATTTACTATAAAATTTTTGCGGTAGGAAAAATGCGTAAAAGTTGGCAGCTACGGTTTTTGTGATAGCGAGGAGTCTAACATTTTAAAACTTCACATGGTAATTATATAAAAGACGCAAATGCTTCCTAATAGTCAAAGAGCCGACAGCGCAAAAACCTAAGGTATCAAGCACAAGAAAAAAATCTTTATTTTATAGAAGAATATACATAGGGGAAGCTAATAATCCATGTCTGCCGGAAATGAAGTGGTGCATAAGCTAAAAATTAATACTACTTCTGGTTTATTCGTAGGTTTATCATTGTGTTTGCCATACAATCATTTCATATCTTTGATTACTAAACCAGCAACTATTGTTTCATAAAGACAAAATGGTCCTAAAATTAATTTTTAAATTTCAGAGTTTCCTGCACAAGAAATTTGGCAAGCCTTACCAGTCATCCATTTGAAGAAAACCAGTATCTTCATTTTAAACTAATTCTTTGTTAAGCTATCGTTGTCCAAATGGTTAAGATGCTCAATTTGAGACGCACGATTCCAGGTTCTAAACTAAGTGGATCGACGGAAGAAAAATAGACTTAATAGTCCAAGAGCTGACCGTACCCTCATAGCATGCATGTTCACAGTGACGTCACAATGACGTCACTGTGAGTCACTTTGGTCACATCACATCTGTGACGAAAATGCCACCACTCAGTGACGTCACAATGTGACTAAGATGTGACTTTCTAAAAATATTTTCACAGTTCGTCACAATGTTAATGTCAAAGTAGTCACAAATGACACACTTTTCACAAATCGGTCACATTGTGACGTCACAAAGTGGTCACAATGTGACGTCACAAAAAAGCTCTAAAACGGCCATAACGACTTCACATTTTAGTCACTGTGACTTCACATCGACGTCACGTGACGTCACATCGACAATCGATGGTCACAAAGTCACAATGTGACTTTACAACGACGTTGCAGTGACGTCACCATGTCTTACGGATACAAAGCCCTAAATCATCGAGCGCAAGAAAAAATCCTTTATATTATGGAAGAGTAGTCATAGGGGAATCTAATGATCCATGTCTACCGGAAGTGAAGTGATGCATAAGCCAAAAATTAATACCACTAGTGGCTCACTCGTAGGTCTATCATTGTGTTTGCCGTACAATCAAAAGTATGAAAACACGGAAAACTGGATGCAGGAAAACATGATTCTAAGTCTATAATTCAACCACTAGTGGTATTCATTTTTGGCTTATGCACCACTTTGCTTCCGGTAGACATGTATCATTAGATTTCCCTATTTCTATTCTTCCATAATATAAAGGATTTTTTTTTTTTTTGTGCTCGATGACTTAGGGTTTTGTGCGGTCGGCTTTTGAACTATAATTTTGGAAAACTTTTATTTTTCTTATTTTGGAAATTTTCCATCCCAGAAGGGGAAAAAAAGAACGCAAATTTCTTCAGTTATCAGAAAGCAGTACTGCCAGGAATATTTCTGTAAATTGATGGAAAATTTTCTAAGAATGTAACTGTTTGTACCGCTTTCAATTTTTCAAATTAAAAAAAAAATAATAATAATAATAAACGGCCGCCATTTTGAAATAAGTTGGCGGATGTAGCTGATTAGCAAACTTGGGTATGGCAAGACCTTCGTATGTTCTATGACATCCAAATTGATTCATAAATAATGAAGCTACAAACGAAAAACAGATCGTGTGGTTTTGAGGTCTGAGAATCAAGATTTATGGAAATATACCAAAAATTTCCGGAATTGCTTCCCTCCGGACGGCTGCCATTGTACTTTTGTTTTGAAAGCTTCATAAAAGAAACTATGGATATTTCTTAAAGACCCTTATCTGTACAAATGTGTAAATAAAAATAGAATGTATGTCTGTGATTTTTTAAAAACCTTTCATTCAAATTCATTCTACTACAGTAGAGCGCCGATTATCCGAACTCCAATTAACCGAACTTCCAATTATCCGAACCGTGTTTTTCGACTTTTAAAATTTTTTAACCGAACTTCCAATTATCCGAACAGCGTATTTCTCTTTTTAAAATTTTTTTCCAAACTTCCAATTATGCGAACGTCATATTTTTCTTCTAAAAAAAACCCTCCAAAACCTAAATATTTTTTTTTCTGTCCCTTCCAGTTACATTTCTCTTTTTTCACCCTGTTATCGATCTTTTTTCTTTTCTTTCTTGGCATACAAAATTTAATCCGGAAACTGCAAGGTATTTTTGGGGAGTTTTGTTAGTGGGAAGAGAGAACACAAAAGGTTTGAAGAAAGGGATTGAGAAACCAAGGTCAAAGCACAAAATTCCTGTTTGTATTTTTCTCCCCTCACCCTCGCTGTAGACACGTGTTGCAATCAATGTCTATGGTTGCAATGCAATCCCAAGGGGGTGGGAGGGTATTTCTTTGAAGTTTCTTATCGCAATGGACAGGTCACAGACCCGGTGTGAAGCCAGGACTAGAGAAAAGTAAGGGCTACGACATTTCTTTGACATCAGGTCGGGAGTGGAGAAAAACTGGTTTGTGTGACGTAGCTACGTTGACAAAGGTTTCTTGTTAGCGGTTGTTGATTGCACCAGCGATCTAGCTCATTTATTTTTATGCAACAAAGGAGAAAAAATGTCTGGAAGCCTTTGAATGCTTGGAAACAGCTATGAAATGGCTCGAAAGGCAGAAAGACGCTGATCCTATTCAAGCAATGCATTTAAGAAGCATTAGAGATATGGCAGCATTGAAAAGAATGTCTTCTTTGAAGCAAGAAAAAATCAAAAGCTTTTTTACTTAAATTATAATCTTTAAAAAAAAGACTAAAAAAAAGTTTAAAAAATGAAAAAAAGGCAAAAAAACATTTTAAAACACGCCAGCACTAACAGTGTTGCCAGTCCTAAGCTTGGATAAAGTGTGAAGGTTTTTGTATAGATAGGGATATCCTTTAAATTGTCTGTCCAATTATCCGAACTTTTGCTTATCCGAACTAGGGTCGGTCCCGACGTGTTCGGGTAATCGGCGCTCTACTGTATTTAGATTATGTATAACCAAAAATAACAGAAAAAACTGTTGTGTCTCTGTCCGGAGTAAGCTCGGAAGCGGTCGCATAACTATTGCTAAAATTATCAGTAACAGTTAGAAAATTTTCCTGGCTACAGTCTATAGTATTTGAGTAAACAGAAAAAAAATTGTAAACATCGATTAATCAAATTATCGATTATTCAACCGCAAAAACTGTTGGATTATTTGAGGCCTCTCGCCGATTCAACTCGATATTAATTTGTTTTTTAATTACAAAAGAATATTATTATTTTTAATAGGTCTTAAAAAATCTGAATTCTTGACAATATTAATTTTGTCACATACTTTTTTCCCTTTTATAAATTTTATTATGAAACTAGAAATATTAGCATGTTTAAAATTTTATTCAAATAATAATTTAAGACCCCATGCAACCTTTTGCTCTCTTTTACTTTCATATTTTGATAACTTAATAATTAAATTTTAAATCGTTTGATTGCACACGCAAATTAAATGTATCCAAACACAGAAACACACCAGAAAATCGCGAAAACTAAGCTATATTGTAGTACAATATTTCATTATTTAACTTATTAATAGCATTCATAATTAGCCCCGCACCAAAACTTTTCAGATTACTCTGGCTGGTTACGACTTTGCTCAACTCTTCAGAAAAAATGTAAGTCAGGACCTGATCCGGCATGCCCCATCAAATCAAATGAAAGAAAGACTGAGCTTGGGAGCGGACCAGGCCATATCTGGGTAATTCTGGATGCGCCACTGATTTTCAATATAAGAAGTTGGAATAAATCAATTAGATGTTGTCTTACAATGTATTGTTCGTCTAGCCGCCCGTTCGAGTATTTGTGGATACACAAAGATCTTACGATAAAATTTGAACCGACAAATTTTACTCTTTCTCTTAAGGGAGACCCGTACCCCATTTTCGGCCAAAAATCATCAAAAGTTCAAAAATTTTTTTTTCTCAGAAAACGATAAAATACATATTTGCGAATATCCATGCAAAATTTCAGAACTCGGGGACACTTGGAACAGGTAGAAAATGAGCTTTTTAAATTGTACTCACTATAGAGTTTAAAGAACTAGCGGCCATTTAAAACGTGTTTTCTTGAAAATGACTTTTTAGCACTTTCCAACAAAGTTGAAAAGTGCTTATGCATTCGGTTTGTCTGTCCGTCTGTCCGTCTGTCCGTCTGGCCGGATGGCCGTCTGTCCGTCTGTCCGTCTGTCCGCGCTCTAACTCCCGTAAATATACTCGGATTGCTATGAAATTTTTATACGTTATTGATGTTTACCCTAGCACGAACCCTATTGAAAATGAAGTACCTACCATGATTAGTTTATCTACAGGGCGAATCAAAAGTTTCCCATTACATTACGGCCTATGGGGGAAAATCGTTAATATGCTCGGATTGCCATGAAATTTTAGGACGTTATTGAGGTTTACCCTAGCACAAGTCCTATCGAAAATGAAGTTTCTACCATGATTAGTTTATCTACAGGGCGAATCAAAAGTTTCCCATTACATTACGGCCTATGGGGGGAAATCGTTAATATACTCGGATTGCCATGAAATTTTAGGACGTTACTGACGTTTATCCTAGCACAAGTCCTATCGAAAATGAAGTTTCTACCATGATTAGTTTATCTACAGGGCGAATCAAAAGTTTCCCATTACATATTTTAAATATATTAAGCTTTTTCATGTATAATAAAATTGATATATGTCTCTGAAGCTTAATATAAGTTATACGCTACTGTCTTGCATAATACGAAGTACATAGCATTTACAGGGCCACACAAAAGATTTCAAATAGTATATTTTTTCCGAAGTACCGTATATGTGTCCGATGATGGCTGATGGAGGGATGAAATGCATTTTAATTATGATATGCGCGTTTATATTTCGCTAAATATATGCACATTATATGGTGTGTATAAATGTTATAGTTGATATACAGGGCTACCCATAAAGAGCTCACCAACGTTACTGAATATGAGCGTAAATTATTTAAACGTGGTTCTTAAATAAGCTATGCATTTTTACGCTGAGCTTCATTCAATTTACTGAGAAATGTTTGCAGAATATAGATAAAAGGATATACAGGGCCACGCAAAGAATTCGGTACATGGACGCGTATGAATGATGATTTATGAGAATGTGATTTCAGTTGTTTTAAAAGTGTTTTACTTTACAATAAATTTTAGCATAATGCTGATGTGTAATAAAGGAACAATGTAAACTATAGGGCTGAACAAAAGTATTCAAGTATGTTTCCATCTAATAGTATGAATTGCTGAAAAAGAAATCTCAAGCTACTGGGTATTTTCTTGCTAAGCTAAATTTTCCCATTATATGAACTGATATATGAAATACAGGGCTGTTCTAATGTACTGGAATACATATTTGGGTATATTTGGCTATACACTATTATTTCCCTAAATAACAAAATTTTGTTAAATATTTCATTAAGTGTTGGAAAGTGCTTCATAATCTATGCTTAACGCATGATTTTTCATACTTGTTTCATATTTTGCCTAAGTTCAAAGTACTAAGGCTCAGTGGTAAAATGATTTAGAAACAAAGTGTTTATGCTTTTAGAATCTTAAAAAAAATTGCAACAAAAGTAAGGAGAGATATTTTTTTAAACTATTTCTGAAAATTTTACATAAATTGGTAAACATGAAAATTATGACGAATTCAAGAAAATTTACCATGCGTATTTTTTTTTCTTTTTTTTTTTTTTTTTTTTAGCCGATTAAAATAAAAAATTAAAAATATCTGCGTATTTTTTTTTTTTTTTTTTTTTTTAAGCAGATTAAAATAGAAAATTAAAAATATCTCTCGTTAGTTCTTTTCGATATACTATAATACAATTTAAGAAAATTTAGTAATACCAAAATATTGAAAATTGAATGAGGAGTAGTAATTTTAAAAAATGTATTTTTCAACAAAAAAAAATCATTAAAAAAAGTGAATTTTTTTGCTAATTATTCCTTACAAGAAGATTCTTAAATAGTACACCAAAATTCATTACTTTAAAATCAATAATAAAAATTTTGGGTTTTTTCTTACGGGTCTCCCTAAAGAGCTTACACTAGTAACTCAAAAAGACCGGGATGATAATGTTAAGTCTATGGGAGAGTTATTTTCGAACATCTAGCTCAAAATTTAATATTTTTACATGAGATTTTTGCATAGGATACCTGAGGAAAATCTACAACATGGGTAGTTTTTACTTTTTCGATTTTGGTTTCAAATTTTTCTTTAAAAATTACTTTAAATTTCGGAACCGGTTGGAACTGGTTCTGAAATTAAAATATTTAAAAAATATTACAAAATCGATAAAATAAAAACTAGCCTGTTTGTAGATCGGCCTCAGCTATCCTATGCAAAACAATCATGCAAAAATATTAAAATTTGAGTGATATATTTGAAAATAAAGCCTCCCATAGACGTAACATTTTCATCCAGGTATTTTTGAGCGAGTCGAGTGGCCTCTTAATTAAGGAAATGTTTTTCCCAGATCTGGTGACGTAAATGCAAGGTTACGGAAGTCAAGAGGATGTAAGTCAGGGTAATATTGTATGTAAATATATATATCTATCTATACATCTATAAATAAAGCTATAAATGTCGTAGAAAGAATTTTTAAACTTTCTAAACGAAGTTTTACACTTTTATCAAACTGAAGCAAATTTTGAAATATAATAATCTTCTAATAGCATTTAAGCAAAATGAAAGGATATTGCATACATTCGAATTAATTGCATTTTGTTTTTGTTTTCTCTTTTCTTTCTAAAATATTTGAATTGAAATTATATCTTTTATTTTACTGTTACTTCGGGGAGTTTTAGAGATTTAAGAAAATATTTACTGCATTTATTTGTAGACCTTTTTTTGTGAATAATTATAAAAATTGGAATTTCAACAAAAAGAACAAGTTGAGAGAAAGAGAAATCAGACGATGAATTCAAAGACAATGAATTCCTGATATCGATAAAATAAACTGGAAACTTTCCTAGACATTGCTTTTAAATAATCTTTAACGGAATCGAAATACAAGACTTAAAACAAAACAAAGATTCAGATTACAAAAGGTTCAAAACAAATTTTAGAATTAAAACTACTAATGAGCGAAGTAGAAAAAGTCTCATTGTAGAAATCAATAGAAAATAATATTCTGAAAAGAAAAAATAATTTCCCTTTGAATGAAATTTCCTGGTAAAATAGCTTACACTGAAGCTAGAGGGAGTAATTTAAAAGTCTATAATGGCGAAAGCTTTTTTTAGATAATAGAATTTTTTGCTTAATAGTCCACTCCAAGAGAATCGAAAATGCTTTTACTTCTATTTCAATTGGTTGCTTTTTATTTGTGTTTTTGATTCATCAGAAAATGTTACTAATGAAGCTTTTATGCAGTAATTAAAGTATTTATTTGAAGTTCTATTAAAACTCGAGTTATGAGGAATTACGAAATAGTATTTCTCAAGATCAAGTAGAAAAAATTGCAAAGAAAAATAGTCTTCATTTTTTTTTAGTTGAAATAGTATTGTACTCATTAGAAGTATTTCGTAAGAGCATTATAAATTTAAAAATGCAAGTTATTTATATTGTGAAAAAAATTAACTCTCTCTCAATTAAATTTTATTTTGAGTAGTAAATTTTTGTACTGAAATTTTTTTTCTTTTTGTTTAAATTTGAAAAATAAAGGCTTTTAAAGGTCGAAATTTTCAATATTTTTTATTAATTCCCAATTTATTTTACAAATTTTCAGATATTAGCTAAGTTTTCTTTTAATTCGAAGAATTTTATTAAAACAAAGCATTTCATTTCATTTTGTTATCACAGTTTTTTACTGTTGTACGTAATAGTTTTTAATTTTATTTCCTTCTACTCTATTCCAGCGGTTCCCAACCTTTATTAATACACGATCCACCTGTAAGTAATAAACATTTTAGCGACCCAAAGTATGATTTCCGATCAAACATATAGCTAATATAAACTATATTTAATTTTAAATATCCATATTAATGTCACAAAAAAAGCATAAAAATCATTATATAACAGATTTTTTTTTAACTATTTGGGAAAAAATGTTGTTGTTCACGGTAGAGAATTGGTAAATCTAAAGTATATCTTAATTTTTTTATTGATTGAATTCCGCAACTTATTTAATTATATGCGTTTCCTGATTGGTAGAAGTTTAATGTCTAAAAATAGAATACTTCTATTTTATATTTTATTCGTTTTCTGATTGATCCATGTTTAATGTCCAAAAACTGAATACTTCTGTTTCCACAAAGACAAAAAAGTATAATAAATTTAATAATTTAAAAACAAATTGTGATAGAGATTTGAAACAAATTTCATTAAAAAGTGCAATTTTTCTCTACGCAACTGTGTAAAAATCTAAAATGTGCGATGTTAAGAAGTTGAAAAATTCGCAGTTCCAAAAATTGTGAAACTGAAATTTCATTTAAAATTTGTTTTCGATGGGTACAGGAATATAAATGTTTAATCCATGTCGTACGTAATATGGGGCGTTCAGAAGTCAGTCTGATTAACTCCAGCAAATAAAAATTCACATTTTAAACAGTTAAAGTTGTCATCTTTAATCTACTGTTTTTTTTTTTTTTTTTTTTTTTTTTTTTTTTTTATAATTGGTCTAGGAATATTAATGTTTGATGCACTGCATATGTAATATATGACTCGTTATAATCATCCTAAAAATGATGTTTATCATTACTATTAATTTAAATGTAGAATTCTTTTATAAGTCTTTAAAATTTGAGTCTTTGAAAATATCACTTTCCAAATAGTCGTTCTAATTTGTTAAATTAAAAAAAAAATCAATATTGCATTTTTTTTTTTTTTTTTTTTGTATTATTCCGCGATAACGACGTTATATGCATACTTTTCTACAGATGCTGTTTAAGACTGGATTGTAAATGTAGAATCCTTTAGAGGATGTAAATGATGTCACTTTATATAAAAAAAATCCTGTATTTTAAGTCTTAAAACTGAAATAAGTTTTGTAGAAGTGCATCCTTTTCACTTCAGTGACTTTGAAAGTCTTCACAGCTGGAAGCGCTTCACTTTTGAAAGTCACTCAAATGAAAACACAAACTGATAAAATGCAAAGTTTTACAAAAATTTAAAGTGTCTTTATAGACGAATAGACGAGCAATGACTTTTAGATTAAAATAACAATTGTTTAGGAATTGGATGTCTTTTTTTATTGTAACTAATTTTGCAAGTTTGTTATAAATTAATGAAACAGTTGCTCCTACCACATTTTTTTCCGTCGAAATTCGACGGTTTTCACCTCGTATAATAATACTATGTACCGGGTGTCCCAAAAATGACTGATGGATTTTAAAATTCAATACCTTGCAAACGGTGACAGCTACTTTAAAAAAAATTGCTGGAGGGTTATGTATAATATCAGGAGTTTTTTTAACCGTTATTCTTGATTTTAGTTCGGATTTCAAACAATAGATGGCGCTGACAGCGATTGGCTCTCAGTCGACGCCGAAACTGACGTCACTCAGCATTGATGCAAAGGAAGGATATTAAGGCTATGGAGTGCGTCTCATTCGCTAGTACAATCTTGCTCTCAGGCCCCAATTTTTAGCTCATTCGATATGATTCCAATGGAATGCGTTGTTTCCATGGAAATAACAGATTCTTCGATAGTGGAATACAGCATTCTGAAGTGGGCATAAATTTCGCAAGTAGTATTCGAGTTTCCAGGAGATTTTGCTTTTATGAAATTTTATTTTCCCGGATTAAATTACGGGCATGATTTAAAGATTACTTTATGCATCGTATTTTAAAACTAAATTAAGAGATTTTTTTCTCTTTTGTTAAAAATTTTATAATTTTTGTTATAGTCTAAGAAATTTTATATCTTTTAACTAAATTTTTGAAAATTCCAATAGGAAAGATAGAAATTTTATAACTTAGTTGAAAAATTTATTTCAAACTAAAATTTTGGAAATTTTAAATAAATATCTAAATTGGTTCGATAAAATTCCCATATTTGCCAAACTAAAATTATAGTACACGTTCTCCCCATTGAAAATTCCCGAATTAATATAAGTTGATTTAAGCACACATAAATATACTTGTATAAATAAAATAAAAAGCGGTGACTTTTGTTTTCAACCATTCTCCAAAATGTATAATAATAGAATTTTTTCTTTTTTCTTTTTTTTCTTTTTTATTCTTCTGGTTAAGGTTAGGTAAACCGCATATCAATAAGGGATTTTAGTAAGATTGATGCAGTAGGTTTTGCGTGCAAAATGCATTATTTACAAGCTTTACATAAGAATAACAATGCCACTAAAAGCACTCTATTTTCAAAAAGCCTTGCCATAAAACTTCCGGCATGAATATCCAGTGATAACATTTTCATCGATTTTCGTATACAATATTTTGGACGCATAATGCACTATTGTTTTTAGAGTAGATTTTTTTTTAAGCAAATAACTTTGAAAAAAAAATATGTCTGCCTCATAATTTGGTATTCTTTCTTATTGTTTGTATGCTTAATTTTTATACATAAATTTTGCATTGTCTGAAAAATAAGACAAAAATTCAGATGCGAAATTATGTAAACATTTTATGGAATCTGGTTTTGTTTGGTGATACTACATAAATTTATTCTTAAACACTGAAACAAAACTAAATTTTACATAATCCGATAGTTAGCGGATAAATGCTGCCTAGTTTTCTACAGCTTATTTTTAAGAGATTCCACTTGTGGATTTTGCGCGCGTCAGGTTGTTATTCTGGATAATGTATAAACTGTAAGACTATTTTAGGACTACCTTGTTTATTATCTAATGTATAAAAAAGAAAATTTGTCTGTCTGTCTGTAATTTTATACATGTCCACTGTTCGAAAGCTAGAATTTAGAAATGTTACGTACATTTGTATTGAAACAGGCAACTAAGGTAATCCGGAACCAAAATAATGCATATTTAATTTTTAATTTACAAAAAAACTGCCATTTTAACACCAATTTTCGATCAAATTTAAACATTTTTCGTTATAACAGTTGTCAACAATTCAAAACCCAAAATAAAATTATTACCTCAACAATTACTTTTCTATTGCAAATTCCACGTGAAAAATGAAAATGAAATAAATATAGTTTGATTACTTAAAAAAAGAAGGAATATTACGTCTTATTGGAAATATAAAAGAGGGGTGAATATGTACCACCATGTGAGTTTGAAAATGTGCTGCTTTTATTGGTATTACTTGATTATCCCATCGACCAATTTCACCAAAATATACAAAGTGACGTAATTTTTATAAAATTACATTATTTAAATAACGAAAGAACAAATAAATTAGTAAAAAGTTCATGAAAATACAAATAAAATGCCTAATTAAAAATCACTTGATGATGTAACAAACACGTGTAACGCGTTTAATGCCAAGTCAATATGGTATATACGATCAGCCATTATAAGCGTTTAATCTTATAGTTGACATCTTATAATCTTTCTGGTCGACTGGATAGTCAAGTAGTGCCGCATTATTATTCTTTGTTCTATGTTGCATGTTAAAGTGTGAAACTAATTTTTCAAAGCGAATATTCTTAAAATTCCGTGCAATGCCGGCTGAGTTCTTTAGCTAGTTATTAATATTATGTTACTATACTTATTAATATTATGTTCCTATATTTATTAATATTATGTTCCTATACTTATTAATATCACGTTGCTATATCCCTGTTCAAATCATCACTTTTGACATAATATCATAATCTTTCTCATAAATTAAGTATCAGCGCTAACTTTCTCTCCGTAAAATTGGGTTGAACATGAGTCATAACGAAATTTAAACAAGCAACTAGACTAGCTTCTCCCGTCTAACCAGGCAGATTTTCCAAACGAACATTGGTAATGGAGATTCCATTGGTTTCAGCAGTATAGCCTCTGCTTTCGTCCTTTTTCGCTCTTATTGGTCGTTAACTGGGCAATCATTATTACAGCGATCTGTGTACTTTGCTTACAAATAAAGTGTTATTTGTGTATATGTGCATTTTGATATATATTGCAGATTGATGGAATAGTAAATCTATTCATCGTCTTCCGTCATTCAAGGCTATCTTAATGATGGCTGATAACTTTCCCCAACTTGGCTGAGAAATTGCAGACTCATGCATCGGCCGTAATAGCTAAATGGTTAGAGCAACAGCCAAGAATTATGTGGTCCCGGGTTCGATTTCTCGCTCTGGCTATTCTTTCACTCTACTTGTATTTATTGTTTCTACAGGGTGAGTCATAAATATCGAAACAATAGGCTATCTCCTTAAATATTGACTCTAGACCCATACTTCAAATTGCAAAAATTCATAAAAAAAGGTGAAATTTCTGATAAGATAAGTTGCAACTCTATGGGGGGTCTATTTGAAAAAATACGAAAATTAAATTTTTATACGGCCTCCGTAGAGCAAAACTCCCAGTTAGGAAATTATTCCTTATCCATTCCTAAATTGAACAAAAAAATTTTCATCTCCTTATCTAAAAACCTGACAGAGATATTAAAATCCAAAATTCTCAAAAATTCGTGACTTACACCACTTTACCATGCTTAGCTTTTCACTGATTTTCAAAGCAATTGAGGGATCGTCTACAAATTATCTGTCATTAAATGTCGATTTAAGACAGTGCCTCTTACTTGGACATAATAAAGCAGCGTATTGGTTTAAATCAAAACTTATTTTCAAATTATGTTGATCGTCAGCACTGGAGATCTGTATGGATCGAAATACCTAATTCCGGTCCCAAACCGACCCATAGGGAAAAAAGTTCTGCCGGTATGGAAAATTTTTTAAATCATAACCCAGACCAGCCTAGAAAAATGTTTTAATCATAGCCCGGGTCAGCCGTGAATTTCTACATAGTTTTTTACTTTGGTGTAGTTAAAAATTCTTTCGTATGGAGGAATTCTGACCAAAAATACTTATTATAGCTTTTCGTTTTTTATATTTATATGTTTTATTATTAAAGAAGCGCCAAAGGTTGTGATATATTTATTTTATTAATGAATCTTTGTTTATATGTAAATGTTTCACTTATATTTTAATATCGCTAATCCATATCCCGTGCGTTTGAGACTTTGAAAAATGTTATACAGTAAAACATTTTAAGACGGAATCCCATAGGAAAGAAAAAAAATACGTTATAGACAAATGCCCTTCCTAGGAAGGTTAAATGGAGTTTATTTTTTTCTCAGGTATTATTGTATGTATTTTGCATGGATCAATACATTTTCCGTTTAAGACAGAATTTCGTCATAGGCAGTTTTTTCACTGATTTTATTCTGTTTAATTTTCTAGCATTTGAATATACTATTCTTTAAAAAAAAAGCTTTTTTGTGTGTGTGTGTAAAATAAGAGCTATTTAAAAATCTATGTGGTTTTTCTAAAAATTTTGATTGAACCAAATTTTACTTATTTCAGACACATATTAGTTCAGTCAGAGACAATGATTTTAATATGGATTGTTCGAGAGATTGTTCGTTGTTGGAAAACTTCGACCAGTGAAGACCAAGGAAGAAGTTCCCTCCGGTATGAAAAATACATTAGGCCCGGATAGGCGAGTGTTCAGAAAAAAGTTACGTGTCGGTTCTGACCCGGCCTGGGCCCAGAATACAGATTTTTTGACAGCCTCTCCAGTGCGATAAAATGCTTGAAGTTGTGAGAGATAAATTTCTGAAAAAGACTTTATCTGCAACTTAGAAATGCATTCTTTTAAATAACTGACGGACAGTAAAACAGTACATTTCGTTTTTCTGCATAATGAATATTTTTCCCGACTATTTCTTGTCTTTAAATTATTAAAAGTTAAAGATAAATTAAAGTTAAATTGTTAAAGAAAATAGTACAAATTTGAAACATGTAATTTTTAATTATTTTACAGAGTATTTTAATTATTTTATTAGTTTTATTTCGGGCAAAATTGAAAAAATATTTACTTTTGAAAATATGATTTTTTAAAGTTATATTATTTTTTGAATAAATATTTTTAATAGTTTTAAAATTAATATTAAAAAACAAAACTAAAATCAGCTTTTCATCTTTAGTTAAATGGAAAGAAACTGAAATCCGATAAATAATGTTTCGAGGTATAGCGGTTTTTAATTATCCCATTTAAACCAGTACTAACCATATAAAATTTTTATAAATTTTAAGATGTGATTTTCTTAACAAATTATATGGCTAACCATCGCAAAAAAAGAAAAAAAATCAAAATTCTAATTCAAAAGATAGATTTTTTACACGTTTCCTAGAACTGTTAATGTAACATTGTCTTTTGAATTGCGCGCATTTCAATTTGTGTCTAATCTCTTAAAACCTAATGAATAATTCAAACAGCTATAACTCTGCGAATTTTAAAGATATGAAAATGCAACTTTTTGTGTCTTATTCAGGACTGGATAAGGAAAGTTTTCCTAATTGGAACTTTTATTCTATGGGGGCCGTATAAAAAGTTAATTTTCGCAATTTTTCAAATAAACCCCCCCCCCCCCCCAATGGAGTTGCAACTTATCTTATCAAAAATTTCACCTTTTTTTATGATTTTTTGCAATTGGAAGTATGGGTCTAGGGGCAATATTTAAAAAGATAGCCTATTGTTTCGATATTTATGACTCACCCTGTATACCTGTACATTATCTGGATGTACCTTTATGATTTGAATGCAGGAGTTATTTATGTGTGTTTTAATAACTTTTAATTTATTTAAATTACAATTAAATATAAATGAACTTGTTGCTCTTGCTTGTGAACAGCAAGAGCAACAATGGGCTTGCTGAAAGATGTGTTTGTGGAAATTTCGATATAAAATGGACTTTGTATGACGTAAATGTGTATTCTATTTCAGGAAAATTACAGATACTGCAGCTGGTATTATTTCTCATTAAGTTAACTGAAGGTATAGAATCGCGGAATGAATACTGGGACATTTATGAACTGCCCAATCCTCTACCAACTAATCTGTTCGCTAATGCTTCACATGGATGCTAGAGTTAAATTGATAAATCATTAACATTTCTCAATTTTAGAAGGGAAAAAAAACTTTATCAAAAGTATTTGTTCGTATTCTAGTATATTCAGGGTGACGAGTGGTTAGATAAAAACACAGTTTATATAGATGATAAATACCAGTATTTTGTTAAAGATAAATTCAGTTTATATAATCTTTTTATATTATTTGAAGTATTTTCTGTAAGAAAATACTGGTAGTTTTCTCCTTTCTTGACTGCGTTTTTCCCTGACTACTCGTCACCCTATGTAAAACCTTTAAAATTCAAATAAATAAATAAGCTATTCGCTTGTTAAGTTGGACTGAGATTTTGCTTTTGAGATCTATAAACAATGTTTTGGATACTGAGGTCAAACAAGATGGCAAAGAGATAAAAAAAAAATGCTATATGTCTACAGGTGCTACCACATTTGGTAATCTATATAATAAAGGCCAAACGTATCTGTGCGTAACGCGTACGTGATGTTTTGAATGGCAACGCTTTCCGATGAAATTTCGGTTTCGCAATTTTCGCTATTGCAAATTTTTTCACTTTTGGACATAGCACGTTTTCAATCTTTATACTATCGTATAGAGAAAAAAATGCTCTTTTAAATGCAGTTTGTTAGAAAACTGTATCTCAATTTGTTTTTGATTTATTAATTTTTTTGTAGTTTTTAGTTCAATTTCTCTAATGGTGGCAACTTGAGTATCGCATTTATGTAAGAAAAAAAGGGAAAATAGCCATAGAGGGGAAAAAAAAAGAATAGCGATGCAGTTTGGTGGCTGGAGGTAACACCAAATTTTTTTTCATCATTTTAGAGAAAAAATTATGTTAAAGAATTTGGTCTTTGTTCCACGTGATTGTTTCGTTTGGGCCGAATAAGAGACTTAAATTGGTAGAATAACGCCCATTCAAATCGCTTTAATTTCATACTGCACCTCCATCTATCTCTTTTCTCCATGGAAAATAACAGATCACTGTATATTTTAGTTGCCATTTTTTCATAGCAACTGAAAAAAATAGCAATTAAAAACCTGTTATGACAAAATATTGTCGGTTATAAAACCCGGTGAATGTTGTTCGTTTTATTTCGTTTTTAACCATCAATTTAATGACTTTTAGTTCGTTGTAAACTTACTTTATAAAAGATACATCAATTAACCTGTACAAAAATGTATTTTAAAGAATATCTGTGTGTCATATTTTCTTAGTTGGTTTTAAAAACTGAAAGAACGCAATTTTATTCGTTACTTCTAGGTTATCCCGTCGACCAATTTCGCCAAATTATACATGTTGACATAATTTTTATTTTAAATAACGAAAAAAACAAATAATTAGAAGAACATTAATAAAAATATTAATAAAAAGTCGAAATAAAAATCACTTAATGACATTTTAAACACGTGAATCGCATTTAATGTCATTGAATGTGACATTCACGATCATCCATTATTGGCATTTAATCTTATAGTTTGGCGATAGTTTTTTGGTCGACGGGATAACCTAGAAGTACCTTTTATTCTTTGTCTAATAACTTCTATCTTGCATCTAATACGGAAGTATCGATAATTTTCAAAGCTTTATCTGATTACATAATTATTAAGTTTCATATAAAATTGCTGTTTGGATTTAGTTGGCAGTTTAAAAAGCATATTACGTCGGAAAATTTTATTACGCTTTTCAATTTAAAATTTTAAAAATGTTTTTCACCTTTACTCTGTGACCCGGGAACCCCGGGTTGGATGTACTAGTCTTTTTAAAATAAAAAAAACATATAATAATAATAAAAATTGCAAAGTTCACATCTGCCTCAGTCTCCACCATGTCGGCAAACTTATATAGAGACAGCATTGTACATACGTATGTCGGACAAACCGCATCTACCGCATATACTTGCGTATAAACCAATCCCAAATTCAAGAGTAATAGCAGACTCAATATGATTATTTAAACAATAAAGAAAAAAAATCATGCGTCAAGCATAGATTATGAAGTAGTACTTTCCAACACATTCAGAATAATGTAACAAAATTGCTCCGTTTAAAAAATTAAAATATCACGTCTCATTTCATCATATGGAAATGTACAATCCTTGTATACCGCATTTCAAAACCGAATTTCAGCTGTTCCCATCTACAATCGAAAAATCATCCGAATTTTTCAGCAACTCTGTATATGATACAGAGATTTATATCGCTATATAACACATATTCCAAAATTTAGTTCATTTAAGATATATATATTTCAGTTGAAAATTCCCTTTCAGCAATTTCCTCCAATAAGGAGAATGATATGCGAATACTTTTGCGCAACCATGTATGTGAGATATAGAATTTGTATATAAAGAGTAATATGCAAAAAAACTAATTAAATTTAAAAGCGCAAGCCGAATTTTAATACATACTCTCCAGCAATTATATCGCAAAAACAGTACTGTAATCGATTTCTTTTGTGTGTCCCTGTAAATTAATAAAAAATGTTATGAATGCTCTTTTTCAAAGCGATCGTAGTGATATTCAGTGATTTACATCAGTTTCAATACATTTGAAATAACATCACGTCATCAAAATATTCTCCAAACGATATTTCCTCATGTACCATAATGTAATCGAATTCTTTTGAGTGTCCCTGTAAATGAACCATTAATCGAACATACTCCCATATGCAACACTAAACATGCTTTGTCAATTGCATGAAAATCCGAGTGCATTTACGGGAGTTAGAGAATGGACAAACAGACAGACAAACCGAATGCATAAGCACTTTTTAATTTGTTGGAAAGTGCCATCTTCGTTTTAAAAAATGCTATAAATGCTATCTTCGTTTGCTTGAGATAACATAGTACATACGTATGTCGGATAAACCGCGTCTACCGTACATACTTGCATATAAACCACTCCCAAATTCAAGAGTAATAACAGACTTAATACCAGTATTTGAAAAATGGTATCTTAGTCTTAACAAACTTTAAAATTTCTTTTAAAAAATCTAACATTAAACATATTAGCAAATTAGCATCATTTGGTTCCCAATAAGAAATAAAACTAAAGTAGTATTTTTTTTCTCCTTTAGTTAGAAGGCAATAACAATGTCGGATTTCTTTCCATGCTATGAACTTTGCATGATTCAGAATTGATATTTTTCATATGGTGAATATAAAATTTTTCCTATTATGTAAGAATGTTAGAAAATTACATAATTATTGTGCCTTTTGATATATATTATGTTATAATAAGTTTTAATTATTGCTTAAAAGTTTATTACAGCTAATGGCACTTTTTATTTAATGGAATAACATATTTTGGAAAAATTATTAATACTATAATTACTATTTCTATATCGAGTCAGGAAATTTAATTAATACATTGATTTTTGGAGTTTTCCCCCTTACCTAAACTATGTATTGTCAATGTATTTTTAGGTGCGTTCGTAATTATGTAAATACGTAGCACCTATTGTTGTCGCTCAGTCCGTCCGTCTGTCTGTCCGTCTGTCCGTCTGTCTGTCCGTCCGTCTGTCCGCATATAACAACTCAAAAACTACCCAACCGAATCGTTTGAAATTTAAAATACATAATTATTACATAATTTTGTCGAGTCATTTCAATTTTTATGAAAATCGGATGGATAGATCAATTACAGGGACAATCAAAAGGATTCCGTTACATTACAGACAATGGGGAAAAAAGTTTCAAATGCATTTTAATCGTTTGAAATTTAAATCATATATTTATTACATAATTTTGTCGAGTCATTTCAAATGTTATGAAAATCGAATGCATAGATCAATTACAGGGACAATCAAAAGTATTCCGTTACATTACAGTCAATGGGAAAAAAAGTTTCAAATGCATTTTAATCGTTTGAAATTTAAATCGTATATTTATTACATAATTTTGTCGAGTCATTTCAAATGTTATGAAAATCGAATGCATAGATCAATTACAGGGACAATCAAAAGTATTCCGTTACATTACGGTCAATGGGGAAAAAAAGTTTCAAATGCATTTTAATCGTTTGAAATTTAAATCGTATATTTATTAGATAATTTTGTCGAGTCATTTCAAATGTTATGAAAATCGAATGCATAGATCAATTACAGGGACAATCAAAAGTATTCCGTTACATTACGGTCAATGGGGAAAAAAGTTTCAAATGCATTTTAATCGTTTGAAATTTAAATCGTATATTTATTAAATAATTTTGTCGAGTCATTTCAAATGTTATGAAAATCGAATGCATAGATCAATTACAGGGACAATCAAAAGTATTCCGTTACATTACGGTCAATGGGGAAAAAAGTTTCAAGTGCATTTTAATCGTTTGAAATTTAAATCGTATATTTATTACATAATTTTGTCGAGTCATTTCAAATGTTATGAAAATCGAATGCATAGATCAATTACAGGGACAATCAAAAGTATTCCGTTACATTACGGTCAATGGGGAAAAAAGTTTCAAATGCATTTTAATCGTTTGAAATTTAAATCGTATATTTATTACATAATTTTGTCGAGTCATTTCAAATGTTATGAAAATCGAATGCATAGATCGATTACAGGGACAATCAAAAGTATTCCGTTACATTACGGTCAATGGGGAAAAAAGTTTCAAATGCATTTTAATCATTTGAAATTTAAATCGTATATTTATTACATAATTTTGTCGAGTCATTTCAAATGTTATGAAAATCGAATGCATAGATCAATTACAGGGACAATCAAAAGCATTCCGTTACATTACGATCAATGCGAAAAAAAATTTCAAATGCATTTTAATGGTGTTAAACTCATTTGAACATAATAGAATTAGTATGAATCTTTGAAGTATGTACTAAAATATACATTCTGTGCAATCTGTGATGCAAAGAATATTCATTATTAAATTACAGGGCCACACAAATGTATTACACTAAATCATGTTATACGGGAAAACATTGTTTGGGGCGTGTTTTAATTATATTAAACTACTTCGAATTTTTTGAATAAGATATACGTTAATGAAGTATAATAAATTTACTTCCTGCATATTTACAGGAACATAAAGATTTCGACCACTGTACTATATCAAAGTACTATATCATCAAGATCTGAATATTTTTAAAACTTCGTTATCGTACGAACGCACCTCATTTGCTACGCTTCACGCGCAATTTCCAACTTGTTTAATCTATCTTATGTTATAATAGTTTTAATTATTTCTTAAAAATTGATTTCAGTAAATTAAATCTTCCACTTAATGGAATAATGCACCAAATTTTTACTTTTCAAAATTATAATTAAATATCCTATAAGCAAGTTCTACTGTACATAGAGCCTACGTGAATAATTTAACTGATTAGTTGTTTAATTATTGCGTGGAGAATGTGAATGGAATTATTACTTACATTATGAAAATTAATTACTTTGGTATAACGTGCACATTTGCAACTCTGGTCACTTCTTCAATTTGTTTGATGTAATATTCATCAAATTTTACTGACAATTACTCATAAAGATTCTACTTAATCAAAAATACATTTCAAGGCTACTTTGAATTACAAAAATAATACAATTCATATATCCAGACATAAAAGCTTAAGCTTTGCTAATGAAGTTTCACGTAAATGATTAAAGAGTTTTTATTTTATAGTAATATTTTGTTCATCAACTTTATTCATGTAAATACTATACATAAGCTTACAAATTCTATTCTCTTTATTTTTTGCATCTGTGACACTCTTTCTTAGTCCCCACTTTGATGAATTTTCCTTGAACCATGACCATCACTCGCACAGACTTCGAAAAAATGTTCTTTTATTTTGATCCTGCCACCATCGATATTAATGCGTGATGTCGTACACATTTTGAGAAGGATTATAAAAAAGAATGGTAAATTTATTCAATTAAACTTAACGAACAATTTATTTACAAATTATTTACACTTGAAAAAACATTATTTATAGTTAAGAACTCGGATATAGACGATCCGACCCGATATTAATTTACACCTAGCAAATACTTTCTGCGTAATAGGTCATCTTACTGAAATACGCTATTTACCTCTCACATCAGAGTATCCAAATAGATTTATCGGAGGATTACCCTTTACCTTCCCGTTGCCGGTTATATATGCCAGAACCTACTCTCTTGCCCGCCACTCAGTACAATCTGCATCCGATAAATCCACTCAGGCAAAATCAATCACACACCTTGAGGGCTACGCCAAAACTAACTTTATCTCTCAACGATTCCTTTCCAAAAAACATCTTACCAGGGCTTATTTGTTATCTAAGTTGTCCCCTTTCCGTGGCGTCCATTATCACGCTGGATAACAGGTGAACTTTCTTTGTTTGTCTTATCTGAGGTATTCATTTTGACTGGACAGAGAAACTGGAATGTATTGATGCAATAAAATTTGTTCATGCTGTACTATCTAACTGAAACAGCTCGGATCAACTTCAAAATAAGAAAAAAATATTATCTGAAACCATGTACGCAGAAAGTGAAAAATTAATAATAGTGTTAGTATGCATTAAATTTGATCTGAAAAATGGCATTCAACTACATAAGTGATACGTGATCTATAACAGATTTAAATGAGTATCTTTCAGGACAAAAAAGTCTTCTTTCTTTCGTAACTTTCAATTTAAAAAAATATACTCGAAACCTGTCGGTATCAAATCATAACATATCACCACTGAAGAGCTGAAGGCTGTTGACCTCCTATCTTCCTGTCTAACCTTAAACTTATGGGTAAAAAATGGATTCTTATTTCACAAATATCTCCTCGGAAAATTTATATTTTAAACTTTTTTTTCATGCACTCTTCTACAAAGACGTCTCTTATTTTCTTAATTAACAAATTTTTCTAAAATACGTGCTTAATTTAATATTTTATGCGTCAAAATCTTAGCAAAACTGACTAGCTGCGACTAAAAGTTCAAGATTTTAAATAAAACTAAGCATATATTTTAGAAATATTTTGTCAACTTAAAAATTAAGAGGCGTCTTTTTAGAAAAGTGTATTAAAAAAGTTAAAAATATTTATTTACGGGTGGAGTATTTTTTAAATAAAAATATATTCCACGCTTATGGGATTAACATTAAAAGCGGAATTTGCGGTCTCACTGACGAACATACTGAACTACTAGTGGTTCAAATACAAACTTCATTTTAAAAGTGTCTCTCGTTCATTGTGTACACTTTCCCACTATGTATGACCCTCCTCTAATCATCTATGCTTTCCGAAAAAAAATTCACAATGGAAGAAAATTTTTTTATATTGCTGAGATAAATTCAATATTTCCCTTTTGAAAAAGTAATCATATCACATAGGACATTTTTACATTAGTTCATCAAATACTCAAGTGTATTATCCTCTTTGGCAAATATTTTCTTTTTATATGTATACTAGCAGGCTGTGCCCGCTGCGCTGGTCCATTTTTCCAAACAAATCTTGATTCAAACAAAATGGTGATTTGAAATTTCTTTTTTAAAGCAGTGTAGACCATCACCTAGAATGTCCTTCCGCAATGCTGAAAACGATACCAGTGCCAATGTCATTGCGATATTCTACTATTGTATGCCTTGGACAAAATTTTTTGTAATTAAGTACCATCTCTCTTATTTGATCATTTATAGTAGAGTTTGATATGAAAATGGGACCGTTGTGACAGCAGGAATCAAAATGTTCTCTACTCATCACATTATTTTGTCAGAAAGCATTGCAATGATTATCAAACTCTATTAATTTTCAAATAGCACATTATCATTTTTTAGTTCTTAAACTCCCGAATCTGAACTTGCACTATGTGCAGATCTGGTAGCCTAAATGCAATCTCCTTACATGTTGCATTACATTTTTTAATAACCGTCCTCTTCTGGCAACTCTACTGTACAGTTTTCTATCTACCTTGGTCTGTTCCAGCAAAGTACATAGCAAAAAAATGTAAAAAAGAGTGTTTAACTTATATATTTATTAGAACAATGGAGCATAAAAGGTGTGTTTTAAAGCTGAATTATTTGGGTAAAATTAAAATTACATCAGTTTCAGTGCCTCTTCATTTTTTAAACCAGTTGCAGGGCTGCCACAGGCGACTATTTTTATATTCCGTTCGCACCACTATTTTTCTAATATAAATTTCAAAATAAATTTTTCTTGCAAGTGTTGTCAAAGTGTATGTTAAGGATTTCTGTTTAAAGAAAGTGGTGCCAGTTAGAGTTAAAAAATAGCCGCCTGTGGCAGCCCTGCTGTTGCAAACGTGTAGCTGTTAAATCGGAAATAATCTTGATGCTAAATTTTGTAGAAAAATAAACCTTCAGCTTGTAATAAATTCCATTATGATTTTTGGCGCCAAACATTAGAATTGTTTATAACGATTTGTTACAAATGTATCAGACTTATTTCGTGTTTATTGTCAAAGGAAAGTGAAGTTTACAATCATCTATTATTGGCATTTAATCTTTACCTTGGCGATAGTTTTTTTTTTTTTCGACGGGATAATGAAGTAGTATTTAATAGTTAATTTTTGATAAAATTCTGTTGATAGGGTTTAATGTTAATTAAAACTGCAACATAAACATCATAAACAAAATTTTCTACTGGCGCTATTTAATGTATATTTTTTTCTTAGCCAATTTTAAAGTATTTTATTAACCTGAATGATTGATAAATTAATTGCAAATATATTTTTTTTAAATTCTATATCATTGATATTCCGAATATTTTTCCTGCAGATTGCAAATATTGCTTTTTTAGGGATAGTAAAATAACTACAGATGGAAAATACATAAAAAGGCTAAAACACAGAATTAACGACAACTTGGCGAATGCCTCTACGGAGACTTGAAAAGTACGCCAGTTCAGTCAACTTAAATATCCAGATAGAATTTTAATAAATAATAGGTACTACTTTATTATCCCATAGATCAATTTCGCCAAATTATATATATTGCAAAACGATTCACCATATTACACCAAACGAATATAACTTTTATTTTAAATAACCAAAGAATCAATAAATTACGAAAATATTAATAGAAATACAAATAACGCCGAATTAAAAAGTAGTTAATGAAGTAACAAACGCATGTAACAGGTTTAATTTCAAATCAATGTGGCATTTACGATCATCCATTATTGACATTTAATCTTTTATTTTGGCGGCAGTTTTTTGGTCGAAGGGATAATCAAGTAGTACCAAATAATATAAAAAAAATATAAATAATAATATAGCCAATAATATTTTGGTCAGGTGTCATGTATGGATCACGTTGGTGCGATTGCAACAAAATTGTGATTTTATGGATTGCGTGGTAATCTGGTTGTTGTTGTTTATTTACTAATAAACTTTGTTTCTTTACTTTTCTTTATTTTTTTCTCTCTTTATTGTTTTGTTCTATAATTATTAATTAAACTTCACTTATTTATTATTGTTTCCTTTTTAAAATAATCGAAAATAATTAAAAATAATATAGCATATAACTGGTATTTCAAAACGCAGTGTTTGCCAAACTGATGTCAGATTTAAAAAAACGCGCCAAGGTGATGCGTATATAAAAATGAAAAAATGTTTATAATAATGTAAACAAAAAAGTAAAGAAATAATTAAAAAATCGCCTTTTCGATTTTTTTAAAAAATAACGCCAAGCAGTCGTTAATTCTGTAGTTGCATCAATAGTAAATTTTCTTTTCTTAGTTTGTTTCATAATGAAAAACCATAAATTTAATAATCTCAAATAAAATAATCTGACAAATTTTCTATGATCTCGTTGATGATCTAGAAATCTCCCTAATACATAAACAAAAAGGCAAAGATGTCATATGCGCCGAGTTTGGCGCGATAATTTTTTATGCTAATTTGGCGGAAACATTGTTTTCGAATACCAGTTACATGTGTATATTTAAATTATTTTCTATTTTTTAAATAGTAATAAAAATTTGTGAAAAAAGATTAATTAATAAGTATATAACAAAAATATTTATACAATTTATAAAGTAAATAAGCATTTTATTTATAAATAAATATTAATAGTCGGGTTAATATATCTCAGACAAATTAATGCCAATTTAAACTCTATTAGTTACCTCGGTGATATATAATATCTGTGCCAATAAAACTTTCAATAATATAGTAAATATGCTATTTGGCGGAGCTCAGCTATTGAAGATTAGTCCAATATCATTTTAAGTTTTATCTAACACAAAATAATATGAAGAAAATTGAAGAAGAAATGACTAATTAAAACAAACTTGTAAAATATTTTGGCACAAATGCCTTATGTGCACCACATTTGTGCTTTTTCCCCTTTTTTACGCCAATTTGGCGAAAACTTCATTTTAAAATATCAGTTACATATATATTTTTTAATTGTTTTCTATTATTTTAAAAAGGAAATAAAAATAAATAAATAATGTTTTGTTAATAATTATAAAATGAAACAATTTACATCATTTAAAAAAATAAATAAGAGTAAATAGTTTATTAATAAATATACAATAGCCGAGCTACCATATGAACCTAAAATCGACGTTTTGTTGCAATCGCGCCAATGTGGTGCATATATAACATATGTGCCATTTTTTTCAGCAGGCAATTTTTATTTCAAAATGTTGAATTTATCGATAGTAATTACGCAAAATTGCATACATTTCATTTAAATTGCATAAAATAGCTTTCCTTGTTCAGTTTGTAAATTTTAAAACTAACTTTCCCTGGAAGAGAATTTGACAAAATGGCGCAAAAAAAGTATGTTTGTGGATTACAATTTTCAAAATTGCGGTGAAAAACTTTTGAAAAAAAATGACATTATTTTACAATATATATGCGTGTGGCAGAATTTCACACTAAAGCTAAAATTTAAATATTAGATTACAATTTTTAAAATATTAACTTATGTTTATTGAATTTACAATTGGATATTAAAATATACTCCAAAAATCATCTTCTTTTGGAAAACACAACATTATTGTGACCTAATGTTAGACATATGCATTTTTAGCTTAATTCTTTGCCGACAAAAGTAAAAAAAAATCTCAAAGAAACAAATATATAACTCACAATTACTTTTATAATTAGATCTGCCTTTTTCTGGAGTAAGTTATATACTATCGAAATTTGATAAAAGAGAAAGAAAATAATAGAAAGGAAAATAAATATCGTTCAAAATTCATTTAATCAAATTTTCAAGTTATTTTTTTTTATTCTAACACAAGGATAAGTCGCCAAATGTTGCATCAAATGTAATATTTCACGTTAAGATTTTTTTTTTTTTTTTTAAGCGTTACAAATATTTCTTTTATTTTTAAGATAAATATTTTTTTATAATATCATGCCTCATTAAATGGTTTTTCTTTATTATTATTATTATTATTATTATTATTATTATTATTATCAATAGTTATTATCTGCTTTTATTTGCAAGATGTTTGTAATATTTCTAACAGATATATCATTTTTAATTTGTTTAGTAATGATAATTTTCGCCAAAAAATAACTACTGGCAACCCTTTCATCAAAAATAACCGCAAAATACGAAAATTAGTACGAAAAATCAGAGTTATCCCTGTATATTTGTATCATAAACCTCCGCAAAAATATTTCCTATCGAATGATGTAATCTGCAAAAAGATCCATGGGGTAGTTTTTGAAAACACTCGTTTGGAAGTTTCAGAACTTCTGCTTTATACTATACTAGCAGGCTATGCCCGCTGCGCTGGTCAATATTTCAAAATCAACCGTGGATGAAACAAACTGGTGAATTTAAATTTGTATTTTAAATAATTTGGACCACCAGCAACACCTTGCTCATTGCTGAAAACGATTTAGACACCATTGTGATATTAAATTATCTTAAACGTTGAGCAAAAACCAGCTATTTAGAAGTAACTATTTTAGTTTATTACTAACAGTGCACATTTGGGAGCGAAATGAGACCATTATGGCAACAGGATTTAAAATTTTCCCTTATCTGAAGAAATATTAATTATTACCGTCGTTACCATGGTACAACTTCTGAAAAATTTCTTCACAACTTTTCATTTTGTGAAGCCAGGAACCCAAAGCTACTCTCACCTAAAAAGTTTATATGTATATTAAATTTTGCCCACGCGATAAAAGGCACAATTATGCAAGAATCATCTTCAAACTCGTCAAGTACATTGAGATGGTTAATATCTCAGTGGGCATTGCAAATGAGCAAAATCGGCCCAAGGGGGTGGTAATTGGGAAGGGTTCAAAAATTTGAATACCATCTTAACATGGCTTTCACAAAACCAGCTCTTACAAAACAATAGCAGGGAAAAAAATAAACATTTTTCGTTACAGCAAGTTGCCAACGATAAAAAAAAACCACACACATTAAAATTCTCACTACAACAATTACTTTATTATTGCAAAATTTCCTCCTGAAAGATGAAAACAAAATTATTTGCTCTTTCGTATTTAAGCATTTTCTCTTTAGTTACTCAAGATAAAATTATGTAAATTTGTATAATTTGGCGAACGATTTGGCGAAATTGGTTGACGTGATAATCAAGTAGTAGCCAATTTACACTTTTCATATTTCACAAAAGATTCCTACACAGACATCATATACGCAATAGGTTTAGCACGATTACCTTGCAACTACAATGTGGCAAATTCCTCGTTTTAGAATATTTTATTACGTTTATGTATATTTTATTATTTGCTATCATTTTAAACAGATATGTTATACGTTTATGTATATTTTATTATTTTCAATCATTTTAAACAGCAATTAACAATAAATAAAAAGTAACTGTAGAACAAAACAACAAATATCATTTCAAAAAAGAAAAAAATTAAAGTAAATAAACAACTTATCATCAGATAAACAACTATAGCTGGGTTACCATATGAGGCAAATAATGCCATTTTGGCGCCAGTGAGATACCTCGATGAGTATATGACAAAATCCGTGACAAAATTTCCATTTGGAAAAATCTTTAATCTGTATTTATACTGCATTTTCCCTATTTATGTATAAGAAAAAACTTCGACACAGATGTCATATATGCACCACATTGGCGCAATTTTTTTCTGGCGCCAATTTGGAGAACTTGGTTTTTAATTACCAATTTCATAAATATTTTTTAATTAATTTGTATTATTTGAAAAAAATAATAAATAAAAAAGTTTAATTAATAGCTATAGAACAAAATGATTTATATTATTTTTTAAAAAAATGAAAGTTAATAAATAGTTTATTAATAAATAAACAACCATAGTCGGTTTACCATGTGTGGCATAAAATCGCCATTTTGTTGCAATCGTGCGAATGTGGTGCGTATATGACATCTGCGCCAAAACTTTAAATGGTTGCAATTAAATTATTTTACAGTTTGGATGAGGAAGACATTTAAACTAAAATTTAAACCTTATACGCATTTTTTTTTTTTTTTTTTTGCTATAACTGCTATTTATATATTAACAATTAAACATAACAAAATATCTTAAAAATGCTCTCACACATTTAAAAGAGAGTGAGAGAATTTAGTAATTGTGAACATCGCTCCAGATTATGCCTTCTTAATATAAAATCGCATTTTTTGATGACAAAAGTAAATTCAAACACCCAAATAAACAAATAACATACAATTAACAGATAAAACCATTTTTAAAAGTAATTCTGCTATTTTGTCCTGTAAGACACATAATGGTAGAATTAGATTTTAAGAATATTTTTTTTTAAATAGAAGAATGTTATTAAATATTTAAAATACATTTTTGTTAGCCTGCGCGAAAGAGAATTGCGAAAGTTTGATTGAAGAAATATTGAAGAGGAAATGGTCAAATAAAAAAGACTTGTAAATTTTATTCAGCGGGAATTTTTCATTTCAAAATGTTGAATTTATCTATAGTAATAACGCATAATTTCATAAATTTATTTTGAATTGCAATATTTTTCCTTCAGTACTACTTGGTTATACCGTCGACTAATTTCGCTAAATTATACAAATCGCCAAACTATTAGCCAGATTATATAGATTAGCATAAATTTTCATTTAAATAACGAAAAACGAATTAGCAGAACATATATAAAAGTAGAAATAAAATGTTGAATTAAAAATCACTTGATGACATAATTAGTATTTATATTATCCTTAATGTCAAGTGAATGTGACATTTACGATCATCCATTATTGACATTTAATCTTGGAATTTGGGGGTAGATTTTTAATCGATGGGGTAATCTTTCCTTCTTCAGTTTTTAAATTTTAAAACTGAAATTTTTCCTGTAAGTGAAATTGACGAATTGGCGCAAGAAATATTAAATTAACAATGAAAACATTTGCAAAAAGAAATAAAAGAGTTATATCTATATAATTTACGATTGAATATTAAAATATACTCTAAAAATTATCTTCAATTGAAAAAAAAACAACATTATTGCGATCATTAAGAACCTAAGTCAGGTTTTAAGTCAGTAGTACATTTTCGGCTTAAAAACACATTCTTTGGCGACTAAAGCAAGATGAAAATGATATAGAAACGAATAGTAACTCACAACTTACAGTGTCTTTTACAATCAGATCTGCTTTTTTCTGTTGTAAGTTATATTATACGGAAATTCGATGAAAAAGAGAAAGCTAATAATAAAAAGGAAAATAACTATCATTCAAAATTCATTTAATCAATTTCTGAAATTCATGTTTTTATTCTAACACTAGGGATAAGTCGCCAAAAGTTGAACCAATTGTTATATTTCGCGTTAATTTATTTTTTAAGCATTACAAATATTTTTTTCATTTTCAAGATAAATATATTTTTATAATATTACGCCTCATTTAAGCGGTCTTTTTTTATTATTATTAATATTATCAGTAGTTATTTTCTGCTGTTATTTGCAAGATATTTGTAATATTTCTAATAGATATAGCCATTTTACTTCTTTTAGCAATTATAATTTTCGCCAAAAACAGCTACTGGCAACCCTTTTGTCAAAAATAACCGAAAAATAGGAAATTTACTACGAAAAATCAGAGTTATCCCTGTAAATTTGAATCATAAACCTTCGGGAAAATATTTCCTATCGAATGATACAATCGGCAAAAAAATCCATCGGGTAGTTTTTGAAAACACTCGTTTGGAAGTTTCAGAACTTCTGCTTTATAATATACTAGCAGGCTAAGCCCGCTGCGCTGGTCTATTTTTCAAAACAAAACATGAATCAAACAAAATATTGAACATGATTGTGTTTTTTAAAGCAACTTCACCTCGAATGCTCTTTCACATTTCTAAAAATCATACAAAATGCTATTGTATTTAAAGATAGAAAACCAACGATTATAAATGCACCAAAAATGCATTAAAAGTTAGCAAACAGCTGTTTTGAATCTACTGTCGAGATTCTTCATCAGTGCAAAACTCAGCGAGCTAGAAAAAAACAAAACTGAGCCAAAAATAAAAACAACAACAATGGAATCAAGGCCCGTTGACGCCAAAATATATTAAAATAATAATAAAATATTATGTTGTTGTATCAGCTTATGCATTCGATAAAATTCGGGCTTTTCAGAAAAAAATATTTCAGTTGACCCTTTATTGTAGAGTTTGATAGATAAATGAGGTAATTATGAAAAGAGCAATTTAAATATTGTCTATTCACCATACTTCTAAAATAGCGAGCATTATGATCGCAGAGATTGACCAATGAATTTAAACAATTTTCAAGTGATTCATTTTCATTTGATAGTTTTTGAACTCTAAACCTCTCAACTTGAGAATATGGGTATCTATGGAAACCTTAATACATCTCTATCAATATTATATTATATTTCGCAACGTACATCTGCTCTTGACAAATCTATTACAGTGTTCCGTTTTTGGAATGCAGCAGAATAAATAAAGTTAAATTAAGTTTTTTTTAGAAAAATAAGGTGAATGTTTTTTGAATGTGTGAAATTCATTTTTGATACAGATGTCATATACACATTACGTTGGCGTGATTGAAACAAAATGAACATTTTATGCCTCTTATGGTAATCCAACTTTGTTTTTAATTTATTAATGAACTATTTATTTACTTTCATTTGCATTTTAAAATGATACAAAATGTTATGCTCTATACATAGAAAAGTAAAATAGAAAATAGAAATGTATCTGTCATTTGAAAACAAAGTTTCCATTAAAGTGGCGCCAGAAATGTATGACCCCAACGTGACATTTGTGCCTCTTTCTTACAACATGGGTGTGTGCAATTGCACCTAAATTTAGTTTTTTAGCTCTATTTTTGTAACATTAACTGGACTTTGTACAATGTACGGTACTACTTGATCATTCTGTCGAGAAAAAAATTAATAGCAGATTATAGGAATAAATGTCAATAATCGATGGTCGTAAGTATGATAGCAATTGATATTACACGTGATACACGTTTTTTTGTACGTCATAAGTGCTTTTTAATTCGACTTTTAATTTGTATTTTTTATTTATGTTTATTGTTCGTTAGTTATTTAAAATGAATTTATGTAAATTTAAATATTTTGGCGAAACTGGCCGACATGTTAATCAAGTAGCACTCAATTTACATTTGAAAATATCATATTTCACAAAAAACTCGGCACAAACCCGGATTTGCAAGATTTCCTTCCAAAACCAATGCGACAAAATCCTCGTTTTAGAATAGCGAAGAAATGTGCATTTTTAAAAATTATTTTCGTTATTTTAAAACAAAAATATTAATAAATAAAAAAAATTACTACAGCACAAAACAATTTATAGAATTTCTAAAAAGAAATTGAAAGTAAATAAAGAATTTATTAATACAGAAACAACTATTGCTGGGTTACCATATCAGGCAAAATAACACCGTTTCGGCGATAGTCAGATACCTCAATGTGTATATAATATCTGTGCCAAACATGTTTGGAAAAAACAATAATCGTTATTTATACAGCATGTTTAAATACTGTAGTATAGTGAAAAAAATGTAAACATGACATATACGCACCACATTGGCGAGTTTTTTTTTTCTTCTGATGCCGATTCGGAGAAAATTTTGTTTTCAAATACCAGTTACAGATAGAGTTTACAATTATTTTCTGTTACTTTAAATAGAAAATAACAATAAATTTTAAAAAGTTTAGTTAATAATTATAAAACAAAACTATTTATATCCTTTAAAAAATAAAATAAAATAAAATAAAAATTTATTAATAAATAAATAACAGCCAGGTTACCAAGTGAGGCATAAAATCGCCATTTTATTGTAGTCGCGCAAATGTGGCGCATGTATGACAAATGTGCCTAGATTAAAATAGTTTATATAATTGGAAAAAAAAGAAAAAAATTGTAAATAGACAATTTATTAATAAATAGACAATAACATCCGGATTGCCATATCAAGCAAAACAATGACACTTTGGCGTCAGTTAATTACCCAGATGTATATATGGTATTGGCGTAAGAGACAAATCACACCAACGTAGTGCGTATGAGATATCTGTGCCAAAAAAAAATTTAAAAGTTACAGTTAAATTATTTTACAATATCTATGTATGTGGAAAAACATTTACCCTAAAATTTAAATATTATCCATTTTTGTGGTATTAGCAGCTATATATGTATTTAAGTTAAATGTAAAATGTTTTCCTAAAATGCTCTCACTCATTAAAAGAGGAGAGAGAGAGAAAATAGTTCTTGCGAACCTCCGTCTTGTGATTTTTTTGGTTTAGAATCGCATTGATTGGCGACAAAAGTAGATTGAAACATCCAATTGAACAAACAACATACAAATAACAATTAGAACCTTTTAAAAAAAAAAATCTGCGAGTTTCTTCTGTAAAACACATAACGGGAAAATAAGATTTAAAAATATTTAAAAAAAGAAAGAAAGAAAGAAAATACTTATGTTTTACCTAATGAAATTTTTGATATGTTGTTTTCTTTTAATCTGGCTCGAAAGAAATAAATAGCCAAATATTGTGTCACTTCAAAACTTTCTTTCACATTGAGTTACTTTTTAAATATTATAAATATTCTTTTTTTTTCGTTAAAGATAAATATTTTCCTTTCATAATATTATTTTGCATTAAATGAATTTTTTTCTTTTTATCATTATTTATTTTAAATCAATGAATTAACAGGTTTTTTTTTTCGAAATGTTTACATTATTTTCCATTAGAGAAAGCATTTCATCTCTTTTTTGAAATATAATTATCGCCAAGGAATTAGTTGTTGCAACCCTTCCGTCAAAAATAACCGAAAAATACGAAATTTAGTACGAAAAATCAGAGTTATCCCTGTATATTTGTATCATAAACCTCCGCAAAAATATCTCCTATCGAATGATATAATCTTCAAAAAGATCCATCGGGTAGTTTTTGAAAACACTCGTTTGGAAGTTTCAGAACTTCTGCTTTATAATATATATGATGATATGATATGATATGATATGATGTAGAATTTGAAATTGTTATCCTTTTTCACAAAAGTTAAGTGAGCGATCTTCCAGCAGATGCATCCGCTGTATCAACATGAAAGGTCGCACTTATTTCTTATATACGCTATTATAAAATATATATTTTCAGGAGTGTAATTATTGAAATTATACGGTATTAAGATAAAGCAAATAATTAAACTTAAATTTGGCCAAAAGGAAACAGAGAAATAATCGAGGGCAGGAGTTCGCAGCGCCCTCAGAACTAAATTTATAAGACGAAATTCCCATCTCTCACATAGGCGCACCTGCTGGATGGTTCAAAGACTTTTGTTTTATGATTTCAAAATGATCAACTTACTGAGAATTCCTATTTCGAATTAAGGTTACAACTTTTAAGTTAAAATCTGTAATGCGTGCAATAGTGTGCATTAATCTTTTCAAAGACAAAAGTAAATTGTTGGTAAACGTTGAAATGATAGACTGCCGCCAGATTTTGCGAATAGTATATTTATTAGAAAGTAAATAAATGCTTTTCTTCGCGTACATCAATTATAAAAACAAAATTTAGGAAGAGAGGTCATCCCTCGCTGCTCTTACGGATTTTATTGAATTAAAACTCTTCAGCGTGTAAAATTTTAAGCATTTACTAGGTGGTTCTTGTTCACACTTTTTAAATTGAAATTGGCTCTGAATATGACGATGTTGTTTTTTTTCTATAGAAAAACTCGAATTACAATAAAGTGCACAAGCTAAATGAAAAAATATTATGTAAAAAGAATAATGCCGTGGATCACAAGAGGCACATTTATTCCCCTCTCCCTCATTCACACCGCAAAAACTGAGGTTCCATATATATATATATATATATACATATATATATATATATATATATATATATATATATATATATATTTATATATATATATATATATATATATATATATATATATATATTACGTTAACATGTGGCACAAAAATCGCGGTTATTTGTTAATTGTTTAACGGCAATGCCCAAATGAAACGCATCTAGGCCATGGTAAATTGGGTTTATTTACGTTTTGTTCTTTCGCTGCAATTATGGAGCTTCAAACTATCATTTTTTTTTGTTTGTTTTTTATTCTATTGGCTTAAAAAATAAAGAATCATGAATTTTAAACGTTTGAGTTTCAAATTAAAGTTATGTTATTATATATGAAAAGAGTGACAGGATTATATTATTAAATATATTTTAAATGAAATTAAAGAAATATAAAAAAAAATGCGACGGTACAATTTTGGCAATGCACCAAGTTATCATAAAAATACCGAGTGCTTGATCTATCAGCACAGATGTCATATATGCACTACATTGGTGCGATTTTTTTTCCGATTCCAGTTTGGCGAAAACTTCGTTTTCAATACCAGTTACATATATATTTTTAACTCTTTTCTATTATTTTAAAAAGTAAATACTTATAAATAAAAAAAGTTTAATTAATAATTATAGAGCAAAACAATTTATGTCGTTTTAAAAAAGAAAATGAAAGTAAACAGTTTATTAAAGAATAAATAACAATTGCCGGGTTATCGTGTAAGGCATATATTTGCCTTTTTGTTGCAATTGCGCCAATGTGGTGCGTATCTGACATCTGCGCCTAGTTCTTTAGCAGAATCTTCTAATTTGGAAAAAAAATGCTCAATTAAAATAATTATGAATAAAAGCAATGTGATTTAGTACTTAGTATGCATTTAAAGGAGACCAAACTGGTCGCTAAGGACGGCTAGTACTTATTTAAAAGTAATTCAGGATATTATTTGTTGTTGTTTTATGACCTTTTAAACTCCCCTCCCCTCTTCACAATTTATTGGAGACAGTTGGTGATGCTGTCACGCTAAGGTTGTTTAAGTAATAATCTTCTGTTTATTTACATTCCAAATATTTGTTTTTCGATTCGTTTTCTAATCTTTCATTCGAATTATCTCATTTGATCTCCTAGATATTCACTTTTAATGTTTCATATTTTTATATTTCAAAACCCGTTTTTGCATTTCAAGATTCTAAATTCAGTGTTTCCTCTACTTTATTATTAAATGCCTGTCCTACTTCGTCGACAATCTCTTACACTTTCTGTAATTTTAAGAGCCTTTGTGCCTGAATCTTCATACATTAGGTCTTTATCAATATGGCGATAAATTATCAAAAAATATGATGAATGGATTAACAGTCGATTTTTTTTCTTTTTTTACTTTATAAAATTACCGATTCTGAAATGTAAATTTAAAAACTTTCAGATGTAAAAAAAAAAGAAAGAAAGAAAGAAAGAAAGAAGAAAGAAAGAATGAAAAAATTATTAAAACAATTAAAACAACATCCATTTAAATTTTACAACTTCAAGAATGCTTAGATTTTAAGACCCCACAGTAGTAACTGAAAAAGATTCGGATGATAATGTTATGTCTATAGGGGCGTTCTTTTCAAATATCTCACTCAAATTTTAATATTTTTACATGATTTTCTTTGCATGGGATAGCTGAGGACGATCCAGAATTGGACTAGTTTTTACTTTTTCGATTTTGGTTATATATTTTTTATAATATGATAGTTTCAATTTCAGAACCGGTTCTAACCGGTTTCAAAAATTAAAATATTTTTTTAAAAAATTTTAACCAAAATTGAAAAAGTAAAAACTAGCCCGGTTCTGGATCGTCCTCAGCTATCCTATGCAAATAAAATCATGTAAAAATATTAAAATTTGAGCGAGATATATAAAAAGAACGTCCCCATAGATTTAACATTATCATCCGGGTCTTTTTCAGTGACTAGTGTGGGGCCGTAAATAAGGGGGCAAAACTGATAGCATAACTATATATTGATATCTGATAAGATAAAGTTAAATTAACCTAAAAATGTACAAATTATCTATTTTAAACGCAAATAAATAAGGAGATAATTTAACCCACTACTTCTTATAAACCAATGACAGATCTGTCAGAAATCATCTACTGTTAATGCTTTGCATTTTATAAATTCATGCTAAAATTATATTAACCAGAGCTGGCGATTTCTTCTATTTTTCCGCCAATAAGATTACATACGCTATCAATTTTTTTTTTTTTTTTCCGGTTTCATCAGCGGTTGACAGGTTCCGCTTCTGCTCTCAAATCTGATAGATGAGAGGTACTGAATTTCGAACCTGTCATTGCTCTTGTTGGGCTTAAATAGTTCCGAGTTTTCCTTCAAACCTTGGGTAACGTTTATGAAATACTCTTTAGGTTTCTTTAGAAAGTCCCGCCCCCCTAACAAACACATAAAAACAATACAATACAATAAACAATACCAATACAATCTCTTTTTTTATTTAAAACAAATCAATGCGTATACAAACAACTGTATTTTTTTTTTCAGATGTTTTCAAGAGTTCGTTTTGAAAGACCTTCCTTATGAGTGACATTTTTTTCAATTATTCGAAAGAAATCTTCTAAATACAGGGTGTGTTATTAGTCATCTACTCTAAAACATTGTAGAAATACCAGAAAGTACAAAGATTTCGTTCTGTCAAATGCGAAGAAAAAATAAAATCAGTAAGGATGTTTTTTTTTTTTTTTTTTTTTTTTTTTTTTTTTTTTTTTTTTACTTTTAAAATATTTGCAATTTTATGTCAATCCTTTCTTCTGGAAACTTTATAATAATTGAATGATCGCTTTCGATAAATATGATAAATTTACAATGGCCGTTTTCTTACGTGAAATTGAAATATACACCGTATATCGGAAATTCATGAATTGATTTTAATGAAATATCACAAAGCAATATTTTCCGCAAAAAAGAAGAATTTGAAATGGTTACTTTTCTATATGTTACATAGAAAACGGTTTATAAGCAAATTTAATAAGGCACTTTTTGTGATAACTCAGCTGCTGTTTCCATGAACAGTGAAAAGTGAAATAAAGTGGAAAACTGTTTAATGAAAAACTTTTATTGAGGGAAAGAAATGCATTAAGTTCGGTGTAGTAGATTATAAGATTAGAGAGTAGAAAGTTAGACCATTACAGCCGTAATCTTCTTATAAGAAATGGAATTCTTCATATTGTTTTCAAAATTTTATTCTTTAGATTTTTTTCCTCTTACATTTTTATTTGATACAATAAATTTCATTCTTTATGTAACTGTCTTGAAGTATTTCAATTTTATTATACGGGATTAACAAAAGTTATTAAATTATTTTTAAATTCAACGAAAAATAAAAAATAATTGACATATAAAAATGGTTTGTCACAAAAAAAAAAAAAAAAAAAAAAGCTTCTCATGAAACCTCTTTTTTTAGCTCATTTAAAAAAATAATTTAACACTTTATATAGATGGCATTATACCCCAGTTCTTAAAAATTCACAAAAAATTCAAAATAAGCAATTACAAATCAATTTTTTTATATAATGACTTGAAAAGAAACATAATTTCTAATTGAATCTCTATTTCCTTTTTTCTCTACTGCAATTATTCAATTAAAATGTTCTAATGTTCAATTTTTTGTTTGGACGACCACGACCGTGAAATAAACTGTCATATTTTAATGTGTAGAATGAAACTGTTAACTAATTGGTATCATTTGAATGTCACCCAAGATATTTCAGAGAGTACAAGTTTAAATAGTCTACTAAGTTGCATAAAATAGGTATAAAAAACTTGACTAAGATTTTCTGTTCGTTGATTCTATGTATCAGTTTGCAAGATATTTGTGCAGAATTTTGGAAGTTATCGTATCCATAAAAGAGTGACATATGGATAGATAATAAAGTTTCTTAATGGAGATAGTTTTGAGTTCTAGGAATCATGATCGGTGTGAATCTGCAAGCATTTTATAGAAATTCCAACGTACGGGAGAATGTAATAGGTAATATATCATACGAAATCTACATAAAACAAGAGAAAACAAAGTAACGAATTTGCTCTGTTCGACATAGAACCAAACTAAAGCAAAACTTTAGACAAATTATACAGTAAATATTTGTAGCTCATTTCCGGAATTCATTTCAATAATTCAAAATGTTACATGTTCATTATGAGAAAATTACACCAACCTTTAAAAAAATAATAATAAAGTAAAAATTTTGTGGGGTATAAATTATGCAAAGTAACATCTGTGTAATTTGATTCTTCCTAAAAGTGAAGTATAATGATACTTCTACTGATGAAGATAACTTATTACGAAATCACATTCGTTAGCCATAATCGTTTCTAATCGAAACTTAGTTTTTTATTAAATTAACATGGCTGCTTTATGTTAGCGTTCGCATTCAAAAATCAGTCGTTATATCAGTTAAAAACAATCTTCGTTAGACGAATCATCCCTTAGTAGATTCATTCGTTCCCCGAAACAAAACAGCATATGATGCGAATTGAAGTTTTCCAATGGTTTGAAAAAATGTACAGAACGGAATTCGAACCCAAGATCTCAAGTTAAGCTGACAATGCTCTACCAACTAAGCTATCCTGGACTACAACATGGCATGCTTCTTTTAACAATAAGTAAAATTATGCGAAAATAAAGAAGAATAACTACATATTGTTCTAAGAAAAACGTCTTGAATAATATATGCATCGCACACTGTTTCCTATTGCAAAACAGGAAATTGCTCACAAAATTTCTATGTTTTGTATAACATCGAACATCGAATGTTTTGAATTCTTTTTTCTTCACATTTTAAGCGAAAAAATGGGTTTAGAGTTTTTTCTCTTATGAATGGAATTCAGCCGCCGCCGTCGGGCTTTTTGAATAAAGACGTCAGCACCAACAAAAAATCGATAAACTCTCTAATTCCAAATTTAACACATTCACAGATCAGATTGGAAGGAACTCTGAACGGAATTAATCTCCACGAAACATTTTCGCTGTCGAACATTTTAAAATAATTGCTTCTCAAAAACCGCTTATGCAAAAAATTTTGCTTTTGAATTACAGGTCAAGAAACGAATTAGAATGCATTTCTATTTTGGTTGCTATATGGCCAAAGTTGACCGGCCACTTGCAATTTTAGACATTTTGTTAAATATCTAGAAAAATACATGAGGAATTATCCTGGAAATTCATGTGTGTAAATATAATAGTACATGTCCTATATCACCGTGAAGATTATTTTTCTAAACTCCATAGAGGACCGTCAACAAATTGAACAAGTTGGAAATTGCACGTGAAGCGTAGCAAACGAGGTGCGTTCGTACGATAACGAAGTTTTAAAAATATTACTCTTATATCTCAATCTCATAAAGTTGTAAATAATGAATTACAATTAAAACGCTCATCAAGCAATGTTCTCCCTATACCATTATGTAATGGAATACTTTTGTGTGGCCTTGTAAATCAATAACAAATGTTCTTTGCATCACAAATTATGTAAAATGAATATTATAATATGTACTTTATAGTTGCATATAAATTTTATTAAGTTCGAATGAGTGCAGCACTATTAAAATGCATTTGAAACATTTTCCCCCATTGACCGTAATGTAACGGAATACTTTTGATTGTCCCTGTAATTGATCTATGCATCCGATTTTCATAAAATTTGAAATAACTCGACATTATTATGTAATAACTATGTATTTTAAATTTCAAACGATTAAAATGCATTTGAAACTTTTTTCCCCATTGACCGTAATGTAACGGAATACTTTTGATTGTCCCTGTAATTGATCTATGCATCCGATTTTCATAAAATTTGAAATGACTCGACAAAATCATGTAATAACTATGTATTTTAAATTTCAAACGATTAAAATGCATTTGAAACTTATTTCCCCATTGACCGTAATGTAACGGAATACTTTTGATTGTCCCTGTAATTGATCTATGCATCCGATTTTCATAAAATTTGAAATGACTCGACAAAATTATGTAATAATTATGTATTTTAAATTTCAAACGATTCGGTTGGGTAGTTTTTGCGTTGTTATATGCGGACGGACAGACAGACAGACAGACAGACGGACAGACAGACGGACAGACAGACAGACGGACGGACTGAGCGACAACAATAGGTGCTACGTATTTACATAATTACGAACGCACCTAAAAAGTACGAATGTCTTTTAGATAACCCTGTCAAATTAATGTAAGCAAACTCGTACAAACGACAGATTATGATTAAGTGGCTTATTGAAATAAAATGTGTTCATTTTTATGAGGACAGTACGTATACTCGTACAGAAATTAAGCTTTTTATTTAAAAAAAGGGGGCTCAAATTTTGCCAAGATTTTTTGCTTATAATTTGCAGAGCTGCAAATGTAAAAAATTGCTCTTTTCAGAAAATATGACAAATAACATTATACACAATATTCTGTAATCAAAATTAAAAAATAATATAAATTGTAAGAAAAATGACAGGTTTACTTAGAAATTTTTCACTGCGCATGCGTGAATGCTATCAAAATTCCATCTACATATTTTGTTATTTAAATGCATAGAGCAACTTTTATGAAAGTTTCGGAAACTTAGCTTCAAAATTATGAAAATTATCGTCGATAGAATGAGCTTAAAATCCGTTGTTATTAAAATGAAGCAAAAAAAGATGAGGAATTGTATCCAAATATAGTAGTACATGCAATATTGTGCATTCTATATTGATACTAACCAATGGATATATGGATACAGTCCCTCATCTTTTTGCTTCATTTGACAAACAACGGATTTTGAGTTTTTTCTGTCGACGGTAATTTTCAGAATTTTTAAGTTATGCTTTTAAGACTTTCACAAAAGTTGCTCTATACATTTAGCAGACACATTATGTAAATTACATTTTGATTGCATTCACGGATGCACAGAGAAACTTTATTTAGAAAACCTGCTTATTGTTCATACAGTTTTTATTGTTTTTTAATTCTGATTACAGGGTACTATTAAGAATGTTGTTTGTCTTATTTTCTGAAAATAGCATTTTTTTATATTAAGAACTCTGTAAATTATAAGTAAAAAAATTAATACAAATTGGGACTATTTTTATAAAAGGTCTTACTTTTTCTACGACTATACTTGCTATCCATATAAAAATGAACATAGTTTATTACAATAAACCTCTTAATCATAATCTACAGTTTGAACGCTTTTGCTACAGTAATTTTGACCGGGTTATTCAAAAGATATTCGCGAGTTGTTGATGTTATTCGTGAGTTGCTTTTTGAGTTGTTTATGGTCCCCTATGTGGTTTCGAGAAAAAATCTTCGCGAAAGTGTATGACCTGTACTATTATGTTTACACAGTCTGAGTTGCAGGATAATTCCTCATGTATTCGTCTAGATATTTAACAGAACGTCACAAGTAGCCGGTCACACATTGCCATCATTTTTTAAATTCTTATTAATTAATATTAATTTCCAAAGTTTAAAATAGCTTTATTCCTCATTGAAAGATATTTGAGTCATCTTTATTGAAATACACACTGTTGAAATAATGCCATGTAATTTATTATTTATTTCTAGGCCCTACTAATTCTACTAATCCCTGATGCGAAGACCCAGTTAGTGACTCCCATATTTTTAATCACATTTTGCACTCATTGAGATTCCTAGAAACTGTTCCGTTTGTCTTTGTGATAATCAACTTTTTAAATATACTGAGACACATGTTTTAAGGCTCCTGTCCCAGCAAGAGAAAACACTCGCGAACTATTGCTAATAATATGGAGAGGTTATTTTCTAATAACTCGTTTGCATTTCCACATTTTTTTTTCTTTTTGCATTAGATAGCTGATGTCCCTCTCTACATCATTCCTTTACATTTTCGATTTCGATGACAAATATTTTTTTATAAAGTTACTTTCACATTCAAAGCTGGTTCCGAAAATGAAAGTGTCATTCTGAAAAATATCTGCAACCAAAATCGAAAAAGTTAAAAAAGGGGCTATGTAGAGAAGGACCTCAGGCTATCCAATGCTAAAAAAATTATTTAAATATATCGAAATAAAAACGAGTTATTAGAAAATAACCCTCCGCATAGGAATAGCATTAGCTCGCGAGTTTTTTTGCTTGCTGGGACAGGCGCTTTAAGATAAGCAGGTAAACAAATAAGTTATACACATAAAAAAAACTGATATATATATATTATTCTAGGGTATTTATTTCTGGAGAGATGTGCATTCTTAAACCTTTTGTTGAATCTAACGATAATAACTAGAAAGAAAAAAAAATTCTCGCAAAGCCAACTTCGAAAGTGCTGTGGATATCTATGTAATTTGTTGTTTTTTATGAATAGTTCACTAAGCGAAACGGAATACTTTAAAATGCCCCTGTATTTGAACAATAGATCCGATTTTTATAAAATTTGAAATGACTCGACAAAATTATGAAAAAAATTATATATTTCAAATTTCAAGCGATTCGGTTGGGTATTTTTTGCATTGTTATATACGGACGGACAAACTGAACGACAACTATTAGGTGCTTTGTATTTATACAATTATGAACGCATCTAATTATTCGGATACGTTTCCGAAAATTTGTGGCAGCAAAACGTACTTTATTTTCATATTTTTTTTAATTTAAAAAATATATAGCTTTCAGAGATTTTTAAAGATAAAGCATACTTTCGGAATCGTTCGTAACTAGGAAGAGATTATTATGTATTTTCGTTCGCAGTTATATTATATTTAAATAGATTACGGAACATTGTCTCTTTTAACAGTGTATTAAGTGTAGATGATGTTATGAATTTTGAAATTAATTCTTTAATGCGTTGAGTAATTTAATTTTCTCCGCTACTCACGGATTCTTTCTTATTCGTTATTTTTAATAAGGTTCTGAAACAAAGCCCGAAAAATTACCTCTTTTGACATAATTCCAGTGAAATACAGTAAAACCTCCATAACGGACACTCCTGAATAGCGGACACCTCTATTTAACGGACAGTTTTCCAATCCCCACTACCAAAATCTGATTTGTTGTATGTTTAACTTCTGAATAACGGACATTCCGAATAGCGGACACTATTTTCGGTGATAAAGAATGAAAAAGTATTTTTTAACGAAAATAAAAAATTTAAAAAAAAGTAAAAAGGACTCTAAATTTATCAGGACATTGTATCATAAATTTTGTGATCATAGATAAATGTAGATCGATAGCTGGGGAAAATCCCCCACCCGCTCCATGCTCAGTGTTGAATTCAGGGGCTTGCCCGGGAGGGACATCTCCCAGAGCATTGAAATGTCCCCCCGAAAAAGTTTGAGATTTTATGCTTTCAACCCCTTCGGGACGAGCGGCACGTATACGTACCGCAAAAAGGCTTATGTTTTCGTGCTAACGCCCGCTACTAAAATTTTACTGTGACATTTGCCTTATTTAATCGGAACATTTTTCCGATTTAATAAGGCACAAATTTCTGCATTTAAAAACTGGTAACAAAACATTAATAATTTCGTAAAAGGCTCTCGTCGCGAAGGGATTAATGGTACAAAAGTACAACCTCCCTCCGCCCGGAACTATAAATTGTCCAATAATGTCACATTAGGAAAACAAATTACATGCAATCACAAGCAAAAGTACACTTCTGTAACAGATTTTTTTCATAAGAATGTAATAAACAGTGGATAAAGGTATGCACAATTTTATTTCAGTTTTATTGCTTAGTTTTTTAAAATTTCTAATTTATCATATAATAGAGGTTTTATGACATATAAAAGTCAATTAATGAAACATTAAGCATTTCTTAGTGATTTTTTAATCTTTGAGGTTTTTCCCAATAGCGGACACTTCCGAATAGCGGACAATTTCTGCATTCCCGAGGTGTCCGTTATATAGAGGTTTTACTGTATTTCTATCTATATTAATAACAATACATGCTTTTGTAAAAAGGATATTTGTCTTATGTACTAGATCAGACTTGAAATACCTGTTCTCGAACATTTAACTCTCTAACAAACTACGAAAAAACACCAAAATCGTATTTTTTTTCTCTGTATTTATTTCAAATGCTAAAAAAAAATTATTTTTTCAATATCATATCTAAAAAAATTAATTACGTATATGAATATAATCCTTGACAGCATTAATCTTTTCTCATCGTATTAAAAATACATTAAATAAATAGAATTATGTTACTTTAAATAATGCATACATTGCAGTGAAACTAGGAGCTTTATTAATATATTTTTTACTGATTGAACATATACGTCTGACTTGTGTGCTTTACATCTGGAGCTCGAAACCTGGATCTTAGTGAGCATATTAACACGGTCTTGCCAGTGCGGGCATTTTAATATTCGTGTTATTATCTGACAAAAAATGCCTAACAGAAAGGAGGGAAAAAGCATTATTTTAACCCATTAATACCTGAATTATTTTCTTCGTTAACATTCAAATTTTGCATTTTCCCACCACTTTTAAAGCAAGAATAACTCTTATCTTAATTTATCGAGGACTTTGTCTCGAGAAAGAAAGTATTTGTTTATCCTCCTTTTTTACTGGTGTGAAATGCGCTTATTTGAATATTTTAAAACTGTCCCAAAAATGGGGCGTCAGGCACTAATGGGTTAAATAGAAAATAAGGTCTTCAATTAGTTATGTCGATAAAGTTAAGTTATTTGAAATTGCAATTTTAAAAATTTTGACAAAGTTATTGTGATTAACGCCAAACATTGTGATCATACGGCAAATGATTTTTGTAGTCCCTATCCCCGAACAGCTCCTTTTCTCAGAATATGGATCAGCTAATTTATCTAATATATAGCTATTTATACTAATTTATCAGACAAGGCAACAGACACGCAGCCAAACAAAACCTTTAAAAAAAAAACCTGTGACTTATGCCTTAAGGGGGCTCAGGAGTTGAAAACTTTTCAAAAATTCGATTTTTTTATGATCTAGTTTGATTATTCAGTTAATTCTTAACTCAATGCAAAAAACCGCATAAAAATATTAGCATTTTTAACGGAGTTATAAGCATTTATGCATCAATACTTACATAGCCGCATCCATATAATTTCAACTTTAAGTCGTGTTTTCTCAAAACTTGATTTTTGACGACTAACACCAAGATTTAAAAAAAACTCATAATCTAGATTATGAATTAAGGATATAACTATCTATACTAATAAAATCCGTGCGCCTCTGTCTGTCTGTCTGTCTGCTTGAAGCCGATTACAGTTCGCAACGCGGGCGAGTTGGAAGTCGCGAGAGGTGTCTTTCGATTGGAAAAATTCCGGGGAAGTCATTTCGGGCATTTTCGAGACCGTGGGACCAAAATAAAAAAAGTTATGAATTAAAAACCCGTTGGGAATCGGAACGAAAAATGTCTCAAATCCCAAACGGCGCTCAAACGGAGCTCTAAGGCAGAACACTGCGCTACCTTGCGGTGAAGGAAACGAACTTTTCCCCTTTGGCTAAAAGAAGAAGCGGTCGAAAACCTCTTTTTCTCCCTTTTTTGCGCATTTTTTCTTAAACCATCATGCAGACAGTTTTTAAAGTAGAAAAAACTGATTACATATTCAGAATCTGCGTAAAAGTCTGCTTCTGATGAACCAAAAAATACGAGAAAATGTCTTATAGGCGCGCAGAGCCAACCGTACAAAACCAAATATTTTTAATGGGACGATTGCGACCATGGAGCGTAGAGCCCACTGCGCGAAATCACATATTTTTAACGGGATAATGGGCGCATAACAACCATAGCTCTTTAATTTACTTTTTTTGTGCTTGAGGATTCGAACACCAAGACTTGCTTATTAAATGAATTTTTTTGTTTATTATATATTGCTTAATATCGAGGTTCGTTTGGAAAAAGTGGCCCAGCTAGCGGGCGTAGCTCGCTAGTCTATACTAATAAAATCCGTGCGCCTCTGTCTGTCTGTCTGCTTGAAACCGATTACAGTTCACAACGCGGGCAAGTTGGAAGTCGCGAGAGGTGTCTTTCGATTGGAAAAATTCCGGGGAAGTCATTTCGGGCATTTTCGAGACCATGGGACCAAAATAAAAAAAGTTATGAATTAAAAACCCCTTGGGAATCGGAACGAAAAAATGTCTCAAATCCCAAACGGCGCTCAAACGGAGCTCTGAGGCAGAACACTGCGCCACCTTGCGCTGAAGGAAAAGAACTTTTCCCCATTGGCTAAAAGAAGAAGCAGTCGAAAACCTCTTTTTCTCCCTTTTTTGCGCGTTTTTTCTTAAACCATCATGCAGACAGTTTTTAAATTAGAAAAAAACTGATTACATATTCAGAATCTGCGTAAAAGTCTGCTTCTGATGAACCAAAAAATACGAGAAAATGTCTTATGGGCGCGCAGAGCCAACCGTACAAAACCAAATATTTTTAATGGGACGATGGCGACCATGGAGCGTAGAGCCCACTGTGCGAAATCACATATTTTTAACGGGATAATGGGCGCATAACAACCATAGCTCTTTAATTTACTTTTTTTTGTGCTTTAGGATTCGAACACCAAGACTTGCTTATTAAATGAATTTTTTTGTTTATTATATATTGCTTAATACCGAGGTTCGTTTGGAAAAACTGGCCCAGCTAGCGGGCGTAGCTCGCTAGTAACTTAATAAAAACAGTATTAAAAAATCTCTAAAAACCCCTAAAAATACAACATTTTTCCATTAAAACTGCTCAAAATATTAAACTATCTAAAATATATTAATTCCTAACCTAGATAATGATGTTATATGCATACAAAAAAAAATTAAGCAATTCCATCAAATAGTTTTTTTTTAATCTTGGTGTTAGTCATCAAAAATGAAGTTTTGTGAAAACGCGACTTAAAGTTGAAATTATATGGATGCGGCTATGAAAGTGTTGATACATAAATGCTTATAACTCCGTTAAAAATGCAAATATTTGTATGCGGTTTTTTGCATTGAGTTAAGAATTAAATGAATAATCAAATTAAATCATTAAAAAAATCGATTTTTTGAAAAGTTTTCAACCTCTGAGCCCCCTTAATACAGTTTGTTATTCGTCTGAGTTTTGAAGTTGTTAAAATTAAGATTGTGTGTACTCACAAACAATTACATTTTTATTATGTTTATGCATATTTATTTATTCACTAAGAAATCATACTTAATCAGAACTTATTTACTCAAGAAAATCCTTAGTTTTTGACTTGGTTAATTTGATTACAATTGTTCAAATTGTGAAAATAATTTTTTTAGCACAATTCATTTTGATACACTTTTTTGTACACACGCCCAAAAAGTTTTTAAAAAATGCATTTAATTATTTGGAAATTATTGAGATTTTCTCCAGAAAGATACATTTATATTAAATGTGAGCATAATCCTATTAATAAAAGAAAATCGAAATATGATATTTCCTTTTGTTGATAAATGAGAAGGAAAAGAAGCATTACAAGATTAGAACATTTCTGTGCTTATTTGTTTGTATCTTTATTTGTTTATCTCGTTTATTTTCTTTTACATTTCATTTTCTTTATGTTAATTTTTGCAAACTTCTTTTTGAGGGAGATAAGGAGAAAATTCATGAAATTATAATAAAATTATAAAAAAATATTATACATTTTTCCCATAAACAATATAGATATTACTAATTCATTGCACTTTAGTTTGTTTTTTATGTGGATTTATTAAACTCCATTCCGAGTAGATAATCACTTTTTACAATTACAAAGATTTTTAAAAACTGTATTAAGCCAATGTTTTATACTTTTGAACTAATTTTCTAATTTAGTGTCTGGAATCGAAACTTTGCTCGTTACTTTACTTCGATAATTTTTATAATGTAATTGAATACTATCTACCTATCTATCTATATCCTATATTATAAAGGACAAATATATCTGTGCGTAACGCATACGTCATTTTGCGAATGGCAATGCTTGAAGTTTGAAATGAAATTTCGATTTTGCAATATTTACTACTGCAAATTTTTAAACTTCTAAACATCGCATATTGTCATTTTTATACCGTCGTATAGGGGGGGGGGGGGGTTCTAAATGCAATTTGTTTGAAAACTGTATCTTAATTTATTTTTGAAGTATTAGTTGATTTATTTTTTTTATTTATTATTTTTTTTATTTTTTATTTTATTTTATTTAGTTTTTAGTTTAATTTTTGTGATTGTGCCAGCAGCAGTATTCCATTTCTATTAAAAGCAAAGAGAAAAAAGCCATAGAGTAAAAAGAAAGAATAGGGATGAAATGTGGCGGCTAGAGGTGATGCCAAAAATGTAAACCTAAACACCGCTACATTGAACTCAAACATAATTGCGTGTTTTTTTTGTTTTTTTTTTTTTTTTTTTTTTTTCAAGGAAAGAAGAAAATTTTCAGTAATACAGTTTTTAATTCATAATACAATGGAATTAATGTTTTTAATTCATAATACTACTTAAGAATGTTTAAATATAATCAGATCATTTTCATTTAGAGTAAAAATGCATGGTTGATGTCAATGAACTGCGACCATACTCCACGTGGATGTTTTGTTTGGGCGGAATAAAGACATTTAAATTTGAGAGATAACGCGCGTCATATTGCAAATCGGTTTTAAGGCATACTGCACTTTCATCTGACTTTTTCCTCCATGGAAATAAGCAGACTGCTGTATCTTTTTGTTGCCATTTTCTCATAAAAAGTAAAAAAATTTGAAAATAAAATACGTTCTATGCCAGAATATCATACGTTATAAAACCCGCTGAATTTTAGTTTCATTTCGTTTTTATTTATCAATCAAATGAATTTTAGTTTATTACAAAGTTACTTTACATTTACAACACTTTATCTTTACAAAAATGTATTTTAAAGAATTGTTGTGTAAATTATTTTCTCCACTTTCGCTTAATTCATACCAAATAGCTGAAAGAAGTCAAATTACTCAATCCATGTGTAAAATCATTTTCCTAATCTTAAAGTAATATAACTGAATGCATTCCAATGAAACATGGAACTATTATGAACAAACAAAGAGAAGCATATAAATCATTAGATACTCAATTAGCTTCTTAAATGACAACATTTTTTTTTGGGGGGGGGGATGTGTATTATTCCGCGATAATGACGGCATATGTATATTTTTCTATAGATGTTGTTTAAGTATGGAATCTTAAAACAAGTGCTTTAGCAGATGCAAATGACGATATTTTATATTTTAAAAAGCATGTATTTTAATTCTTAAAACTGAAATATGTTTTATAGAAATATGTTATTTTGACCCCAGCTGCCTTAAAATATTTCATATGTGAAGATGTGTCACATTTGAATACAACGTTATCAAAATCATATACTGATAAAATGCAATATTTTTAAAAAAATTAGAGAGTATTTATAGAAGAAACGTGAGATACAGTGAGCATGGTGTGATCGTAAGTCTTTGTCCAAAAAATAGCGATTTATGTTACAGAACATGATAGTTCTCGACTGGTTGAATTGACTTCCATGTGACAAGCAAATTAAGATCTTGGATATAATTTGAGTTCGAAACTATAAAAATTGCCATTTAACCATATATGATGTCACACACTGTTAAAAATCTGCTGCATTTTGCTGCAACGCCCTCCACCACTTGTATATAATATCTCTATTCCAACCAATGAGAAAGCGCCATTTCACGGCCAAGTAACCGTTTTCTATACAAGTAGGGGAGTGCGTTGCAGCAAAATGCAGCAGATTTTTAACAGTGCAGGAAAATTGTCTATCGTATTTATTGCACGTAGATTATTTCAGAAATTTCCATTTACACATAAAAGAATATAAATAATTTAGCATTTGTTTACAGCTTATAACATTCGATGTGTTAATTTTGAATTAAAATGATCTTAAAATGATCAAATTAAAATATCATTTTTTTAGTACGAGAAAATTATCGATAAATATTGAGATGGTAAAAATGATGTCGGGTTTAGAATTCACGGGGGGAGGGGGTATCTATGATTGAGTCGATATAAAATAAATTTTGCTATTTTTTTATTTTGGAATATCAAGCATAAGAGCCTTAATTGGTAACTTTATCATACTAACAGATCAGATCTTTATTATACTTGACAGCTTACATATACGATTAAAGTTTCATTTTAACAATTTCTACAACGGAATTTTATACAAATAGTATTTGGATAACTTTAGGTTAAACATCATTTGTTTAAGAATTATACTTACCAATATAACGTGCATTTTTTATTGCAACTAATTTTGTAGGTTTATTTTAAATCAATGAAACACTTCCTTCTTAAGAATTGTCCTTCGTACAAATTCAACGAATTCTACCTAGTATAGCTAAAAATATTTATTATGTATGTAGCTAAAATGCTTACTTGACCACTGCTCTAGCTCTAAAATAGTTTATTTGTGGATCGAGACCAGTTTTCCTTTTAACCACTTGACAGGTGACTCTCGCTCGTCACTAGTGTTGTCAGGTGTCCCTCATAAATCGGGATGCTTTTGACGCCACTAATGTCTTTCTATTTATTTCGCCATATTTTATCACAGACTATTCGGCCACTAGATACGGTGATGAAAGTTAGTTTAAAATACTAGAGTCCAGATCATTTGGAGCGCCCATTTACGCGGGACTCTAATGATCAATGAGAATCACCTCTCGAGTGCAAAGGATTAGTTGCAGCAAGAAATATCAAAAGTTTGGATACCTTTCACTTAGACTATCGAATTGATTTTCAAATGTTTTAATATTTCATGAACATGCTATATTTATTCTTAAATGCGCATCAATAAACAAGTTTTGAATTTTTTTTTCTTCGTGTAATAACTATTTATCCAGAGGCTTCAGTAAAAATTAAATCTCAGATGAATAAGCTTAACATCTCCATTCTTTAATAATAATATTCAATACGGATAGCATTTAATTGTTTTACCTTTGCTTGTCAAGCTGAAATATTTGTTAAGACTTTAATAAAATAGAGACAATCTGCAACTTCTTACGAAATAATTGCTTCTTCACACTACGCTATCAGTGTCAGATAAGAGTTTTCTTATCAAACTCGACATAGCATTTTGTTAGTTTTTATAATATTTTGTACTTTATCAAACAATTTTTCTAAAAGAAATGGTTGTAATTTATGTTTGTTTTTAGGGTTTCGTTCATATGACGAGTGACGAAACCCTATTCGTCTCTGTGCTCTGTCTGACCATCTGTTACAGAGTCCGTACATACAAAAACTGTATGAGTCAGCGATTTCAAATTCTGTATACTTACAGCTGAATATCTCGTGTCACACGACAAACCATAAAATTTTGAAAAAGTCTATTATTTTAATTAAATTAATTTTTCAATGTCATCCGTTCATTTTTGATATTTAAAAAGAGAAGCTTAATTTGAACATTTTGCGTGTAAACATCGTAGCTTGGGAGAAAAGCTTCTCGCTAGTAAATACAAGGTTCTTACTTTGGTTGAAACTTCGATTCGAACTTGAAATTTTCATCCTAAGATGAATTTAATAAGAAGTTTCGTATTTTTGGCCAATTTAAGATTTTATATTATTAGGTTTTGTTCATCTGAGATTCATAATATTTTATGAAAATCAATTTTCTTTCTATTTTGAAAACTCTTGCAATTTATTAATAATTTAGCATTTTAAATTTAATTTTAAACTTTTTGTTTGGCTTATAGAAATTTAAAATTTTATTCATGTGTCCGTTATATATATGTGTCCGTACATATATATATATTATATATTCGGATTTTAAAAGTTTAGAATTTTGGGTTTGTTTAAATGATTTGATTTGAACATTTTTAATTTGATTATTAAAATAAATAACTTCCTTTTACAATCGTTTTTAAATTAAATTTATTGCTGCTACCGTCTATTTAATAATTATAAACTAGGACTTCCCTCCGAGGGATTAATCTGAGCGATATTGCTGAGAATACACATTTAATAACTTGCGATAAGTAAAGAAAATGAGATGTTGCCTTTAAATGGTCATTCATTGTGATAAAATATCATGAAAATAAGCATATTGAATCATAGAATTACAAAATCTTATATATAAAGTTGCATATACTATTTTTATAAAAGAAAAGCAAACCATGCATGGATATAAAGTTGAAAATATGCAAAATTTTAAAAGTAATACAGAAAATAAAACACCAAATTTTCCTATATTGGAAATATAACTCTTTGAAATGATGTCATGAGCATAAACAGAAGCTTCGCACAGACTTGAGAAACTATAAATAACATTGTAACGTTGAACACACGCTGGGTGTCATTTGTAACGTTTGGTTGGTCGTGGTGGGGGTTAAATGCAGACATACTCAGTAATTAAGATAAAAAAAACACAGTTTATTAAAATGATAAGGGCTCAAGGGAAGTTGATCAAGTCTAAACTTTCCTCAACTGAGAATACTACGAAAAAGCTAAACGCATACTCACAGGCTCCGGACTAGCTCAATCGTGGCACCTTCTATTACTTCTCAACTATCTTTCGGCTAAGCTGCTAGATAAAGCTTAATTAGACAGCCCGTGGCTGTGTGTAATTCTTTATTCACTTTCAGATAATCAAAATGTAATTACTATGAAATTTCTTACCACGGCCAACTCTCAAGTCGAATACCGAAACTTCTTTACAACTCACTGGAGGCTCACTGCTACTTTCAATCTGCTAGCACTTCGCTGACTAATATCTCCAGAACACTCGACTGGCTATCGCCAGTGATTCACTTCGCTATCTAATGCCAGAGATCCTCTCACTCGCTGGCTAATGCCAGAGATCCTCACACGCTGGCTAACGCCAGAGATACTCACTCGCTGGCTAATGCCAGAGATACTCACTCGCTGGCTAGTGCCAGAGATACCCCGCTGAGTAATATCGCTAGACACGCTCACTCCTGACTTTTATATGTCGCAAACTGAGATACTCCACATTAACATATTACTAATAACCGCGAGCTAACTGCAGAACCCGAAAGAGACACACACACTCTAGAAAGTTAAAGTAAAAGAGAGGATAGATGTCGCTTTTACGCTTACACATGTTAAATTATTGACGTCACGATTTCAGAAATACTAGAATGCCTTTATGACAAAGGTCACTCCCTCACAACCCCCCCTCGGATTCCACAGAGAAAAAGGGCTGGACCAAATGCATGCCCAGAACTTTTTCTTGTTATAAATTTCAAACCGTAAAAAAACACAGTGAAGGGTGAAATTTAGCGCCGAAACATAACTTTTAAAATATTAACTTTAACCCATCACACCCAAAAAACCTCAGTTTGCCTCAAATATTCACATATTCAATCCAATCATCCTTTCATCCTAAAAATAGCCTCCGCAAAACTTCCAAAACTCGTAAAACTTTCAAAACTAATTACTTCTTCTTTCAAAACAGCCCACTTCACTGGGAGTGCTAAAATTTCTCAAAACACCAAACTTCCGAAATTTTCCTCAATATTGAAATACAACTATAACTTTACCAAAAATTTCTCCATAACTTTCCTAATACTCGAATTCGCACCAAGTCCAAAAAACCCAATGCGCAAAAATTTTCCTCACCAAAATTCCGCACTCATCTAGAATTGAATTTACTTCATACTATTATTTTAGTATGCTCTGCTTCTACGTAATACCTACATACCCATTAGCCAATGAACTAACTCCCAAAATTCTTCAGAACTTAACTCCACTTTCACAATATTTGGGGCACATACGTACAGCGTCACATAGCTGTGCTTATGCAACAATCAAAAATATCAAAAATTTACAAAATGACGTCATCAAGTAACTCTTCATCTGTATTAACTAAAAGAAAAATAGCAGAATCAATACATAACACAGGTATACTTCCCTGCAAGAAAATCACATTAACATTCAATTTTAATACAATACAATTTCAAATTCAAATGCAACTTAAAACTTCGCAACTTGCGGAAACCATTCCCAACTAAAGTACAAACGCAACACATAAAACACGAACGATAAGGAGAAAGTTAATTCATTAAATGTTAGTATAAGAGATAGAAACGCGTGTCAAGGACTTCTTGACCGCAAAAAAACGTGCCCGTCTGAACCGCGGCGCGTGTACAAAATAACCCAAATTACTATCTGTACTTTCTGAAAATTTAAACATACATTAACATCAGGGCTACACTAGATACCGGGCTTGATCATTCCTTTTATGACGTCACAAAAGGTGGCTGAATGACATCCAGCGATTGGTAGAAACAGGGCTCAAGTGACGAACCCATCGTTTTGTACCAATCGCTGGATTTCATTCAGCCACCTTTTGTGACGTCATGAAAGGAATGAGCAAGCCCGGTATCTAGTGTTGCCTTGTTAACATACATTTTATAACACATGAACAATATAACAATATTGTAACATTTTTAACAAATAACATAACAATTTAACAATAGATCCAGAATTTTTAAAAGCAGTTAAGACCAAAATCTCAAACATACATAAAACTAACAATTTTGCAAACAAATTTTGAACACAATTAAGCACAAATCGTGAGTCCGTCAAAAAATTCCAAAAATGGCCAAAAATACAAAACAGTCTCTCTGCTTTCTATTCCTTCACATTGCTACCACATATATGCACTCTAATAGAAATTTAATAAAGAACATTATCACCCAATCATAGAGATGATTCGCTGCTAGCCGGCTTCGTACTACAGGATGGCTTTCTCCTCTTGTCCCAGAAACCTTGTACGAAGGATCTTTCGTCATCAGAACTGTACGGTGACGCCACAGTTGACTGTCGTGCCTGCAGCCTGGTTCTGAATGGATGCCATGGGATACTTGCAGGTTCTGCTCGACGATTCTGCTCTGGCCGGTTCGCTGGGATCACTCCATGGCGAGATTCACACTGTTGATGCCGGTAATCTGAGTGTTGTCTCCTCTTTCTAGACGCACCCGAAGTTACTGAAGATCCTAGGTCACGTTTCTTTCCGGATCTATGCTGTTTCTTATTGGGCAAAAATTCGGAATTTAAAGTTCTTTTAAGAGTTTGACGAGTGTCCATACGAAATTTCTTTCGAGGATTAATCACTGAAGATGGTGAACTATTAGATAATTTATATTTGTGAGGTTGCTGTCTAATAAGTGGAGGAACGGGACAGTTTATAATCTTTTGTCTTTTATGGTACCCAGAATCTGATGTATTTGACACTGCTCTCTTATTTTTATTATCATACTTTGCTCTCGGATTGATAGGTTTTCTACTTTCAACACCAGTTTTTGGAGCTGTTTCACTAGATTTTCTTTTTGCATACTGATGAAAAGAATTAGACGAAGAAGTGCTGGACTCGGGATACTCATTGGATCGGGAATTTCGCGAAACACCACTCGACACATGAGAACCATCACTACCATTTTCTCTAAACTTATAAACTCTAACTTGATCCAGATTAACCGTCATTCTTTCACCATTGACATTAACAATCAAATTATTATTTCGAACTTCCAAAACTTCAAACGGACCTACAAACTTCGGCCCAAACTTAGCTACTCTCTTTTGACGACTTGAACTTAACCAATGCTTTTCTACCAACACAAAATCTCCAACTTTCACTTCTAACTCCCTCCTACGCATATTATAATACTGAGCTTGCTTTTCTTGCGCTTTTCCCATCTGAACCTGAGCCTCTTTAACCAACCTCTCAATATCCTGGCACATGTACTGACTTTCCGCATCTGACACCATAACTAGCCTTTGGAATGGAGTAATGACTTTTCTACCCAAAAAATTCAGCCCGCGTTTTCCCCGTCGACTCATGAACTGCTGTACGAAGTGCGTACGCAAAATGCTGAAGAAACTGGTCCCAATTTGCATGATGGGAACCAACATAAGAAGAAATCATTTGAATTAATGTACGATTTACACGTTCAGCCATATTAGACTGAGGACGATACGGAACAGTAAAAGAATGATCGATCTCCAGCTTCTCACACAGAGCCTTAAATATATCAGAAATAAAACAAGGGCCATAATCGCTAACTACCCTAATTGGTACACCATATTTAGAAATATAATTCTCAAAAAATGCATCGGCAACTGCAAGTGCAGAAGCCTTCCTGAGGGGGACTAACTCTACCCATTTACTAAAATAATCAACTATAACTAGTACAAATCTATATCTTTTAGGATTAGACAATGGATAAGGACCGATTAAATCTACACCTACACATTCATTAGGAAAATTTACTTTAATAGGAATTAATTTGCCAGCTGGACTTTCATTTTTATAATTATAACGTTGGCATGTGCTACAGCTGGAGACATAAGCGCGCACTGCTTCCCGCATTTTAGGGAAGTAGCAGGATTCACAAATTCGAGCATAAGTTTTCCTGATTCCTAAGTGACCTGCTAATGGATTATCATGAAATTCTTTCAAGATGGCCTTACGAAGACTAGCCGGAATAAAAACTCTTAATTCACCACGTGAATTTACAATTTTAGAATAAAAAAGAAGACCATCGATAAGCTTAAAAGATTGGGACCATTTCTCAAACATAGGCACATCTGCACTCGGGACATCATCAGGATTTTCCAGGTAACGATATAAACTACCAAACTCTTCATCTTGTTTCTGTTCCCTTATCAACTGCTCTCGTGACCTTAACACCAATGAAGACAACGCACAACACTTAACTTCCTCCGTGACCTCTAAACCACCATGCGGGTTTCGAGACAAAGCGTCCGCTACCGCATTTTCCTTGCCAGCCCTATGTTCTATAATAACATTATACTCTGCTAACTTCAAACACCATCTGACCATACGAGACGACAAACCCTTTCCATTAGTTAACTTTGTCAAAGCTGAATGATCCGTAATGACTTTAACCGGTATATTAGTGAAAAAACAACGAAATTTATTCAAAGCCCAAATCACTGCAAGACACTCCCTTTCCGTAATCGAATAGTTCCTTTCCGCTGCATTTAAAATTCTCGACGCAAACGCTATAGGTCGACCTTTCTGTGCTAACATAGCTCCAACCCCCACTGCACTCGCATCGCAATACACTTCAAACTGAGACGAATAATCGGGGTGAGCCAAAACAGGAGGGGAAACTACTGCCTCTTTTAATAATTCAAACGATCTCTGAGCCGCCGATGACCATACAAACTTCACCCTTTTCCTTTTTAGGTGCGTTCGTAATTATGTAAATACGTAGCACCTATTGTTGTCGCTCAGTCCGTCCGTCTGTCTGTCCGTCTGTCTGTCTGTCTGTCTGCCCGTCTGTCTGTCCGTCTGTCCGTCCGCATATAACAACGCAAAAACTACCCAACCGAATCGTTTGAAATTTAAAATACATAATTATAACATAATTTTGTCGAGTCATTTCAAATTTTATGAAAATCGGATGGATAGATCAATTACAGGGACAATCAAAAGGATTCCGTTACATTACGGTCAATGGGGAAAAAAGTTTCAAATGCATTTTAATCGTTTGAAATTTAAAACATATAATTATTACGTAATTTTGTCGAGTCATTTCAAATGTTATGAAAGTCGGATGCATAGATCATTTACAGGGACAATCAAAAGTAATCCATTACATTACGATCAATGGGAAAAATGTTTCAAATGCATTTTAATCGTTTAAAATTTAAAACATATAATTATTACGTAATTTTGTCGAGTCATTTCAAATGTTATGAAAGTCGGATGCATAGATCATTTACAGGGACAATCAAAAGTATTCCATTACATTACGGTCAATGGGAAAAAAGTTTCAAATGCATTTTAATGATGTTACACTTATTCGAACATAATAGAATCGGCATGAATCTATGAAATATATACTGAAATATGCATTCTGTACAATCTGTTATGCAAAGAATTTTTATTATTAAATTGTAGGGCCACATAAAAGTATTCCACTACATAATGCTATATGGGGAAACATTGTTTGGGGTGTGTTTTAATTATATTCAACTATTTCACATTTTATGAATAAGATTACGTTGCTGAGGTGTAATAAAAATTACTTCCTGCATATTTACAGTAACACAAAGATTTCGACTACGATACTGTATCCGAAGTACGCTCTACTATATCAGCGCGATCTGAATATTTTTAAAACTTCGTTATCATACGAACGCACTTCATTTGCTACGTTCACGTGCAGTTTCCAACTTGTTAAATTATACAACGGTTCACATAACTCTGAAAAACGTGGAATGAACTTGGCGAACCAAGCCACCATCCCCAAAAATGTCGCCACTTCCTTACTATTTTTGGGGGGATTCATTGACGTAATTGACGTAATTGCCTCAATTTTCTCATTATCTATATTAATACCTTCCCGCGTAATTTTAACTCCTAAATACTTTATCTCTTTTCTCAAAAATTTACACTTTTCCAACTTAACTGTTAACCCAGCATCTCTTAACAACGTAAACACTTCCCTCAATAATCTTAAATGCTCTTCAAAAGTAGCTGCCATTATAATTATATGGTCCAGGTAGACCAGGACACCCTTACCAAGCAAAGGTTTAAGGATATTATTCATGGCCTTCTGGAACGTTGCTGGCGCTCCCGATAAACCAAAACTCATTCTCTTAAAAGCAAAACAACCGTCCCGAGTAATAAACGCAGTCTTAGGTATGTCCTCCGGCTTCATAGCAATCTGAAAATAACCTGACGTAAGATCTAACGTTGACATATAATTCGTACTCGTTATATTAGCCAAAATGTCATCAATAACTGGAATAGGATACTGAGGGTATTGCGTTATCGCATTTAACTTTCTATAATCTACTGCAAATCTATATGCCTCTGGATTATCTAAACTTTTCCCATTATTTTTACGACATAACACTACTGGAGATGCAAAAGGAGACTCAATTGGCATTATAATATCGTCCGCTAGCATTTTCTGAATATGATAATCAATTATACCTTGTTTAACTTTATCATAACGATATGGTTTACTAGCAACAGGTGCTTTTAAACCAGTATCAATCTCATGCCACGCAACATGCGTTAAACCCGGTTTATCAGAAAAACCTCTCCAAACTCATTCAAAAACTTATTAAATTCCTCCTTCTAGATTTCACTTAACCCCGACTCCTCCAAATTAACTGATACTGAAACAGGCTCTTTCTTACTCACATTCTCATCATTATTCACGATTAACGACTTTTTAAAGAAATCCAAACTAATTCCTCTATCCTTCATATAATCCACACCAACTATACAATGCACTGTTAATCCATCTAACACACAAAACTCTCAACATGTCTTAACCGAACGAATTTCAACTTCCAACTCTACTGAACCTTTATTATCACAAGCTACTCCCTGCGCCGACTGAACTACCAGACTTGACCTCTTCAACTTCTTATACGAAAAATATTTCCGACAATCAAAAGAAATGAACGACTTATCTGCCCCTGTATCGAAGACACTTTTAACGACAATACCATCTAACACAATTAACACCTCAGGTAACTCAACTGGATTAATAGTAATTTTATTCAAACTCACAGAAGGCTTTTCCGATTTAACCTGTGACTGCATACCTTCCGAAATACAGTCACCTACCAGTTTAACTGACCCGACCTCCTAACACATCTCCTTTGCATTGATCTACCTTCAAAATTCTCATCCGAATTTAATCTCTTTACTTGCGAAGAAACATTCCTGTCCCGTACTCCCTCTCCGATTATAACCACTATTTTGTCTATTTCCATACATATGCCTATCACCACTTCTAAAATTATTAGCACCACCACAATTCCTATTACCATTACTCGTATTCGACATATTACGACCAAATCCATCATTTCTATTACGCAAATTATTATCCGGAAATCGCTGTCCCCCCTCTCAAAAAATTACTCTCCCCCTCATTTCTCAAATTACTATCCGTGACAGGTCTCTGCCGAGGGCTACGCGAATCCCGTTGATCCGAGCTATGCCGAGTCTCATACTTCGATAATATCTGGTGCATTTCTGAAAAATTCTTCGGTGCTCTAACTTCAATAAAGTCCTGTATATTTGGATTAAAAAGAGGAAAAACAATGTCCAACAATTCCTCAAATGTGATATCTAAATCCAATTTATCTTTTAGTTCAAGCTTACGTAGATAAAATTTTGACGCTGACTCATAAATATTCTGCTTATTGCAGTAGAATTCTTTTCTTAAAATACTTTTATCTTTAACGGGAGGAAATGCCTTCTTTAACTCAATCACAGTTTGCTCAAATCTTTTACCTTCATCATTAATCAGAAATTTTCCTATATTCTCTAACCACAAAAGTGCTTCGCCCTTCAATGAGCATTTAAGCACTACGTACCTTTTTCCTCAGGTATATTATTAAACAGGATATAATCATCTAGTTTGACTAAAAATTCACTAATGTCACCCTCACCGGTGAAATAAATACGTGGCACAATCTCACAATGTCCGACATTTCGTTGGGCGCCATTTGTAACGTTGAACACACGCTGGGTGTCATTTGTAACGTTTGGTTGGTCGTGGTGGGGGTTAAATGCAGACATACTCAGTAATTAAGATAAAAAAACACAGTTTATTAAAATGATAAGGGCTCAAGGGAAGTGGATCAAGTCTAAGCTTTCCACAACTGAGAATATTACGAAAAAGCTAAACGCATACTCACAGGCTCCGGACTAGCTCAATCGTGGCACCTTCTATTACTTCTCAACTATCTTTCTGCTAAGCTGCTAGATAAAGCTTAATTAGACAGCCCGTGGCTGTGTGTAATTCTTTATTCACTTTCAGATAATCAAAATGTAATTACTATGAAATTTCTTACCACGGCCAACTCTCAAGTCGAATACCGAAACTTCTTTACAACTCACTGGAGTCTCACTGCTACTTTCAATCTGTTAGCACTTCGCTGACTAATATCTCCAGAACACTCGACTGGCTATCGCCAGTGATTCACTTCGCTAGCTAATGCCAGAGATCCTCTCACTCGCTGGCTAATGCCAGAGATCCTCGCACGCTGGCTAACGCCAGAGATACTCACTCGCTGGCTAATGCCTGAGATACTCACTCGCTGGCTAGTGCCAGAGATACCCCGCTGAGTAATATCGCTAGACACGCTCACTCCTGGCTTTTATATGTTGCAAACTGAGATACTTCACATTAACATATTACTAATAACCGCGAGCTAACTGCAGAACCCGAAAGAGACACACACACTCTAGAAAGTTAAAGTAAAAGAGAGGATAGATGTCGCTTTTACGCTTACACATGTTAAATTATTGACGTCACGATCTCAGAAATACTAGAGTGCCTTTATGACAAAGGTCACTCCCTCACAACATAAACTATTATGATTGAAGAGAATGGAGTGTATTTTATATGGCGTAAAATCCGTCCGAATAGTTTATAATGTTGAATATCTGTTTTCCACGGATGCAATGAGGTTGCCGATAAGAATTAAGGAATCCTTTTTTTTTAAGTTTTTCCTAAACGAGCATTTACATCTTATAAGTTACTGTGATGCCGAAGTTATAGTTTCTGACCCCAGCAGTATCCTAGAAATTGCAATATTCTCAATAAATTAGGTTTAAAACTTTTTCTAGAAAAAAAAAATGTTTAATTTGTGAAATTAAATTGTCGAATGTTTTAGAAATCGTTCACAATGAGAACATTATATCTTAAAAGTTGCCACAAAAAAAGAAAAAAAAGATTTTAAATTTTTAGTCATATCAACATGAATAAATTCTCAATTTTAAAACTTTTTTACTCGTGCATTGATGGTGTTTATTGTTCCTACGCAAAATATAGTATATTTTGCAGCAAAGATGGTTACAACATTTTTTGCCCATATTTATTTTTTAAATCGGCTAGGTACTCCTAATGATAACAAAAAACACACAAACGTTAATACTTTATAGCATAGAAATACAGAATCAAAAGCTATTTATCTCCTATTATATACACATAAATTATCTAATTAATGCTAGCAGATGCATTTTTAAATATACATAGACAGGTGTGGGGAATTTTCGAAAAATTTCAGCAGCCAAGGATTTATTTTACCAGCCAGCAAAATACAATATACAGTTGAAAATAATTAAGACAAAATTTAAACAACTGCAAAAACAGTTAATTACTATTACTACAATGCATTTTCATATTTTTGTTCGATAAAAAAAAAATATATACAACAGAAAAAATATTAGTACTATAGCGTAGAATTTAGTATAATATTTATATTACAAAAGTTGCAAAATATAGGGAACTAATAAAAATAAATAAATAAATAAAGATTCTGGCATCTTTACAGTTTGAAAAAATAACTTAAAACTTCACTCGCCCTGAAAGAAAATTTACTCGCCAGTGGCGAGTACAATGATGTAATTCCCCAGCCCTATACATGAATATACTGCTTCATTTTTCTTTTATTAGTATTTCTTGAAATGCATTTTTTCCGTACATTTAAAAAATACGATTTTGAGTCATCTTATTTAAAATTCAAATAAATAAATAAGAGGAAGCAATAATAGCATATGTCAAAACATTTTATTTCAGCATCAAGGAAATGTATCGTAGTTACACATGTGGAAAAAAGCTGCTTTTGGACAAAAAACGTTGTCTTCAGTAAATTTGAATGCGATTAAAAAAAGTACCGTGATTAATTAAAATGTTATAGGCAGAGCTGCCAAGTCTCCGGTTTTTTGGATACCGGTATTTTAATACAGAAAATCTTTTATTAAATTGGAACATTCTGCGGATTTAAAAAATAACTTTTCCTATAAGAAAATCCTGCTGTGCAATAAGCGGGGGCTTGGCATCTCTGTATAGGAATATTTCGTAATCTACTTTTTAACCTTAAAAAAAGCAACGACCATTTTTCGGGTACAAAAAGTATTGCTAATTGTTCCATTTTGCATACAAGGTACTGATTGTAATATTGATACATCTATGGTGATAAATTTCCAATAATATTTCAAATGCCATTTATTTCATTAAAAATATAAATCTTTTATTCATTTAGTTTAAAATAAATGGTTTTTAACTAATTTCATAATACTTTTGAAATATCACTTTTCATTGGCCATTTTTTTAAAGCATTCAGAAAATGGTTGTTGTTTTCAGTCAAATATAGACTTTAATCTGTCCGCATTTTATTTTATTATTACTAGGGGGGCCCCGCCCCCCTGCTCGCTATGCTCGCCAACCCCCCGCGTAATCGCTTCGAGATTCCAAATTATTGGCTACCCCTGCTTGCTGCGCTCGCCAATATCCCATGGTATGAATAAGCAGTTGCAGATCTTTCAAATGATGTGTCACACGACTGGTGTTGTAAAGAAATTAAAAATGTGCCCCCCTGGGGGGAAGAGGGGGAGGCGACACAAAAGACATCCATAATATGAATAAGCAGCTGCAGACCTCTCAAATGATGTCATACGACTGGTGTTGTAAAGAAATTAAAAATGTGCTCCCCTGGGGGGCAGAGTGGGGGTGACACACAAGACATCCATAAAATGAATAAACAGTTGCAGACCTTTCAAATGATGTGTCACACAATTGGTGTAGTAAAGAAATTACAAAATGCGCCCCCTCTGAGGGCAGAGGGGGGGGTTACACACAAGATATCCATAATATGAATAAGCAGTTGCAGACCTCTCAAATGATGTGTCACACAATTGGTGTTGTAAAGAAATTAAAAATGTGCCCCCTGGGGGGCAGAGTGGGGGATGACACACAACACATCCATAATATGAATAAGCAGTTGCAGACCTTTCAAATGATGTGTCACACAACTGGTGTTGTAAAGAAATTAAAAATGTGACCCCCCCTGGGGAGAGCAGAGTGTGGGGGTGACACACAAGACATCCATAATATTAATAAGCAGTTGCAGACCTTTCAAATCTTGTGCAACACGACTGGTGTTGTAAAGAAATTAAAAATGTGTCCCCCCTGGGGATCAGAATGGGGGATAACACACAAGACATCCTTTAAATGAATAAGCAGTTGCAAACCTCTCAAATGATGTATCAAACGACTGATGTTGTAAAGAAATTAAAAATTTGGCGAAATATTACAGTTATCGCCAAGTTGGCGTCACTTTTGACAACTAATTTTGGTCGCCAAATTTGGCGATATATCGCCAAGTTGGCGACAAACTTGGCGATTGTTGGCGATGGTAACCTTTCCTCTCTTTATGGTAACCCATATGGCGATGCATAGACGGAGCCCTTTCCTGATTGGTCTATTCGACTCATGGAAGGAGTGGACAACCCGGATTCGTTAGTTCCGGAAATCTTCCACATCAGCATCATTCCAGGAGTCATTCCTTTTAAGGCTAGTTTTTTTTTACTATAGAAGGATTATTATTTATAAATGGTGGAGAAATATTCATACTTAATCCATGACGTACATAATATATGACTCTGTTATTACATAAGTCACCTTGTTATTATCATAAAAATTATGTTTTTACTGATTTTTATTAACTCAATAGGAAAAAAATTTTGCTTTGAGCAATAGATGTCCGCATTTCATTTATTTATTTTTTTTAACAAAATTTTTGGTATTTAGAAGAATTATAATTTAAATAGGAAAACCAAATGTCGCTGTTAATAAAGACGAAAGTTACAAAAAAAAGTTACAAAACGAGTAGACGCATACTATCAAATATATGAAAAAACGACGAACCCAAAAAAAGACGTCGTATGAAATATCATCTTTAAAGAAAAAAAAAAAAAAAAAAAAAAAAAAAAAAGAGGTTTGATTATCGAGCCTACTAATTACGTAATTAGTAGGCTCGCATTACATTAAAAAAAATACTGCAAATATTGATTTTTTTTTCTTTTGTGTAGTTTTGGCTTCGAAATGTGCGCTATGTTGCAAAAAGATATGAGCGCCTATCAAAACACACTTGTTAAACGTTCATGCTCAGTTTTACCAATAAATATGGCACATATATGCCCTACACACACCGAGGTACCTAATTGGTGCCAAAATGACGTTCAGTTGCCTAACATGGTTATCATATAAATGTTATAATAAATTGTTTGTTCTAAAAATATTATCATTTATTGATTGTTATTTCTTTTTTTTTTTTTTTTAATAACAGAAAATGTTTCGTTTATTCCTTTTTTTTCATTTTGAAATAAATAAATAACGTGTTATTATAGCATGCTATATGTATCTGGTAATCAAAACGATGTTTTCCTCTAATTGGCCTAAGAAATCTCGCCAAACCCGGTGCCTATATCTCTAGTATATTATCTCAAGTATTTTATTTATGTATACTATAATTGTTTTTACATACCACTTACTTCTTCTTGTATATAAAAATAGGTAAGTGGCTCCTTTATGCAGTATAAATTGTATAAATCTTTAAAAAATAGCTCCCGTTGCCCCTTTTTGGATCGAATTTAAAAAAAAAAAAATCAATGTCTAATTCCAGTATTGCTCCCAGGTTTGCATAGGTATCCAAATTTCAAAGTTGTATACCAACAGGAAATGGATGAAAAATGGGAAAAGATGTCACATATCCACCAGGGTACATAATTGGCGTCAAAATGGCATTATTTTACCTGAGATGGTAACCCGGCTTTATTTATTTATTATTTGTTTATTTACTCATAAAATGTTTATTTACTTTCATTTCCTTTTTTTTATTATATAAAATATTTCTTTTTATAGTTGTTAATTATTATTATTATTTTATTTAGTTCTTTTTGAAAATAGTAAATAATTTAAAAATGTGTATGTAAGCGTTTTTTGAAAACGGAGTTTTCGCCAAATGGGCTTTGAAAAAAAATGCGCCAAATCTGATGCGCTTGAGAAATCCGTGCAAAAAAATTAGTAACCAGAATTGACTTCCACACTCAAACAAAATATAAGTTACAAGTTGAATATAGATTCTGCCATTGCAGAATTCAGTTTCGCCTCCAATTAGGAAAAAAAGCAGACAGACGGAAAGCATTTTTTTTTTCTAAAAATATGTTTTTCGAAATCCTCAGTATCTCAAATGTGTAAATCCGTCGAAATTCTTTTTCGAGAGTACGAAAAAATAGTTCCGGTTAATCGAGGTTACTAATATTAAATAGGCATCGTCCTATTCTTACTTACTAAATACATACAAAATTTTAAGTCTCTATCTCCATTTGTTCGTGAGATAGAGCGTTTATAGACAGACAGACAGACGGACGGCAATTTTTTTTCTTAAAAATATGTTTTTCGGAATCTCCAGTATCTCAAACGTGTAAATCCGTCAAAGAATGATTTTTCGATGTGTTCAAAACGATTGTAAGACTTACCCTATACTGCGTATGATAGGTAAGTAAAATACTTATGCTTGATATGCCACAATTTTTGACACGGCACTTTTTAGCTTGTCTGAAAGAAATAGCATCGGAGGCTAAAAAGAAAACATGCAATAACAATAAATATAAAGGTAAAATGATATCATAAAAGAAACTGTTTATTTAAAAACGTAATTGTTTCTAATTTTAATAAAACATTCTTTAGCGATCAAAAAATGCTATTAAGAGATTATCACAAAATCTCAAAATCAAAGATTTTATGACATTTTTTTAATATAAAAAATAACAGTTTTATTTTCCTGCATGATTAAATTTTAAAATGTTTTATTGCATTCAGTATTTCTGAGTGCGTAAATGATTACTATTTACTCCATGTTCTGATTCGGTTATCTACGAAAATATCCAGCCGGTGAAAATCACGCGCACCAAATCTCTGTGACGTATGCAAATAAATTGTGATTTTTTATCAGTTTTTTTAATATAACTTTTAAACTATTTGGAATTAATTTTTAAAAGTAGGTGCATTCACCAGATTACCTTCATAGGTACCTTCTGGTACAAACAGAATCAAAATCCGACAAGTACTTTTTGAGATTTGCTTGACGAAAGAATTTTTTTGACTTTTAATATCGTTACGTACTCTGAGTATAAGACTTCGCTACGCTCAGACAACTAGGACTTCGCTCAGAGGGATTAGTCTGAGCGATATTGCTTAGAACAGAGTTTTTAAAATAATATGCTAAAAGTAAAAAGAGATTCTATCTTTAATTGATTATATATTGTCACAAATTGAAATGATAAAAAAGAGCAAGGTGAATGTTACATTTGCAAAATATTACATACAAATTCCTATACACGGTTAAAAAATGGGAAATCAAACTATACAAAACTGTCACGACTAAGTATAAAATTTGAAGAATGCAGCTAACAAAGCGCTAAAATATCTTATATCGGAATTTAAACTCTTTGAAATGGCGTAAAGAATATACACATCAATTTTAGTACCTAAAATTGGCGCAAATCATGATGGTTGAGTGGAATGGGGGATTTTTTTATATGGTGTGTAGTGCCCTTAAATAGGTAGAACAAAATAATTAATATAATAATATAATATCTACATCTGTTTTCAATGTATGCGATGAGGTTTTTGATAAAAAATTGGGGTATTCTCACTTAAAAAAAAAATACATAAAAATACCGAAAACGCCAACAAAGGAATACAATCTGTCGTTTCGTGTGTGTTCCAGATATGCTCAATCTGATTTAAATGGGTCGTGCTTGCTGGCCACTACATACGCTGATTTGTTTTCGTTTTAAACCCATTCCCATGAAATTGAGCTGTATTTCGTTTTAGCATACATAAAAGAAAACGAATCGGCAATCATGAATGTAGTAGAGAGTTTACAGAGGTATACGCCGCATACTTTCTGGATTTTTTAAGAGTCACCTCATCTCCCTCGCCCTCTTTCTCAAAAAGCCGCAGTACATACATTCTAGGATATATTCTATAACTTGAGCGTATACTCTCTGCTTAGAGTGTATATTCTCTATTTTTTCCCACTGTTTCCCACTGTTGGCAATGACAATAGCATAAGATATGAACGAGATCTGAATATCTCGTCTGTATAAGCTTTGAGCAGCCAAAGTGTCATCACAAGTGATTTACAAATCTGAACATATTTTTTTCAGCATAACATGCTGGCTGAAATACGCCAATGTGAACTCGATTACGCCGTTTTACCGGAAAAAGGTTATTATTTAAAAGGCCTGCTAGTGGCAATTGAGATAATGATTCTATGATAAAATTCCTAGATTAGTAAAGCTGAAAAGTTAATGTCCCACCCCACTCCTCATACTATTTTATAATGGAATTCTTTTGTGGGGACGTGTAAATGAATAATAAATATTTTTTGCGTGGCATGTTCTACAAAATATGTATTCTAGTGCTTTTCATAAATTCATATCTATTTCATTATGTTTCGATGGGTTTAACATCATTAAAAAGAGCTTGGAACTATTTCATCCCATCGGCCGTAATGTAACGGAGTACTTTTGATTGTCCCTGTTTTCAAATTTATCCGATTTTATTAAAATTTGCAACGACTCAACAAAATTCAACAACAAAGAGATATTTAAAATTTCAAACGATTCCGTAGGATAGTTTTTGTGCTGTTATATGTGGAGATACAGACGAACGGATCAGACGGCGACTATAGTTACTAAATATTTTATATTAATTAGGGACACACCTAAAAAAGCAGTTAAATTTAAAAGCGCACGCCGAAATTGAAAACGCATTTCCAGAAATTATTGCTCAAAAATAGTATTGTAACCGATTTCTTTTGTGTGTCTTTGTAATTGGATTAAAAATGCTATGAATATCCTGTTATAACTTAATCGCAATGAAATCCAGTGGTTTATATAAGTTTCGTAAATTTGCAATAGCGTAATTTCATTAAAATACTCTGCAAAGGATTTCCCCCAATAGACCATACTGCAATGAAAATCTTTTGGATGCCCCTGTAAATAAACTATTAATCCCACATACTTCATATACAATATCAAACATGCCTAGGAGATCCTAAATAAGGTTTCCAATTGCATATAAATCGGTGTATATTTACGGATGTTCGAGTGTGGAGAGACGAATAGACAAACCGAATGCATAAATATTTTTCAGTTTTGTTGGAAAGTGCAGAAAAAAAGCAACCTCACAGGCTGAAGATCACAACCATATCGATTTATTTAATAGCAAGAAAAGGTACTTCTTGGTTATCCTGTCGATCAAAAAACTATCGCCAAACTATAAGGTTACATGCCAATACTGGATAATTGTAAATGTTACTTTCACTTGTCATTAATTATGATGCGCGTGCTTGTTACGTCATAAAGTGATTTTTAATTCAACTTTTAATGTGTATTTCTTATCGCATTTTAAAAATGTATTTATTAGGATGAGCGAAGCGAATCCTCTACTAGTCCAATCAAATTACAATTTGTCGTACGCTTTACAAAAAAACTATTCAATATTTTAACTTCAAATTAAACACAAAAATAAATTATGATCTGTAGATTTGCAGAATATAATTTTTTTTACAGTAAAACGTTAAAAAAATTATTATTTTAATTAATTTATTTTACATGCATTTCCAATACGGACGCATTTTAGCAAATAAATAAAAAATGAAACGCGTATATTTTCAGAAAAAAAAAGTTTAAATCATGGAGTAAATAATTATAGATAGAATCATGATTAATTTATTAAATAAAACATGTTTTCATTATCCCGCAAAATCGTTTGCACAGATGACACTTAAACATTTTAAAAGAATTGTATTATGGATTTCTTTTTCTTTTTTTTTTTTGTAAACTGGCAACAAAATAATTGTAAATAAATAAAATTAATTCTTAAATTTGTTATATAAATGAAAAATTAAAAGATCTGTGTGAAGTTGTTGGTTCAAGCTCTTTATAAATATTTTTGCGAAGGTCATATTGTGGCTAAATAATATCGACTCATTAATCAGAAGGATTTTATAGAAAAATAAGACTTTAATAAGTTCGCAAACACAACAATAATTATTCGTGAAAACGTCACTGCGAGAGTGAGAGAGCGCTTCGTTAAAAAAGGTAATTCCATTAATTGAGTTGCCATCCGCTGAAAGTAAAAAGTTCTCCCACGCGGAGAGAATTACAGCAATTCTCATACGCTAACATGTATAAAAACGAAGAAATTAAAATAAAATGTTTTACAGTTAAAAATTCATAGTATCAACGAAAGCAGATTTCAAATGTTTTTTCCAGAAAATAGGATTTTGAAGAAGTAACTTTCTTCAAGCTTTCTTCAAATATATTATTCTAAAATAGCTATCAAAGATTATCGGATGTTAATTACAAAGATTGGAAACATGCATATTTCAAACAATTAAAAAACACCAGTGGCTACTTGAAATTGTAAAAACATCTTTAAAAGAGCTTTTAGTTGAAAATTTAAAAAAAAATTGTAAAAGTTTGCTTCGAAAATATCTTATTATGCCAGTTTTACATCATAAATAAAAAATTAAAATGCGCCAAAACATAAAATAACGTTTTTGTTTAATAAAGATGCAAAAATAATAATTAAAAAAAATATTGTTACTTTCAAATAAGGTACCCTGGGGTAATAACGCCAGGCGGGGTAATAACGCCAAGTGCTTATATTTTGCATAATTATGAAATATTCAGGTAAATGACACCCATGTGCTCTGCGCAGAAGGGTTTTGAGTCATATAAATCGCAAAAAACAGCTTCAAGTTAATTTGTTTCATTTTTAGGTCTTATTGTTTTTACAAATAACTAAAATTAACGCTTGATCTAAAATTTGCGAGATACGTTTTGTAATGTGAAGACGATCTTTTTATTCGGATAATACTTTGTTAATTACATAAATTTGTAGTGCATTTCATGTACTTTTAAAATGTTGTTGAAGATTTTGGATATCTTCTCGAGATAATTTGTAATTTAAAATGTACTGCGCAATAACTATACCGGGGTAATAACGCCAATCCTTGACATTAATACCCCGGTTGATTCCCTACAGTGGCAGAGCTACATCCTAATTACTGATTCAAATAAACACAGTTAAAACTGTGCAATGTTTCTCATATTTCTATTTAAGCGGTCTTTTTTAAGCAAAAAGAAGCTCACGATCTGATATTCTTTTGCCTCATCCCCCCCCCCTCCCACACCACACCTTTATTTTTCTTACACTTTCACAAAAAAATGAACATTTTCAATAGCTTAGAATGCAATTTGTCAATTTCTAAGTTTGTAGAGTTTGTATTTTTAGAATTGGGCAATCTACATGCAATTATTCCATCTTATTTCATAGTTTTGTTTGCATGGCGTTATTACCCATATAGGTGGGTAATAACGCCAAATAGCATTGGTCAAGAAAAAGCGCCATTACATTTTATGAATACATATCTGTTAAATTATTTTATTTTATATAGATAGTCAATGAGTTGCTGTAACAGATCCTATATTTGTTTGAAAAATACAATCTAAAACTAAGCCGTGAAAATTGGTAGAACCTTAAGGTGGCGTTATTACCCCAGGGTACCTTATCTATTTTATAAAATAATGCTTCGCGAATCCAAACAAAGCATGGCTTTTGCTAGTTCTTCTGTTATTTAAAATACAAATTACAGAAGTCAATTTATGTAATTTGACAAACAGTTTGGCGATTTGTGTAGTTTGGCGCAATTGGTCTACGAAATAATCAAGTTTAGAGAAAAAAAAAAAAAAAGGTTCGCCAAAAAATTTAGAACAGGATATGGAACTTTTCCATATAATTAGCGCCAAAATATCATTATTTGCATTGCATGGTGATCTGGCTATTGTTGTTTGTTTATTAACCCTTTCCGGCACACTGTGTCCGTTCTGGGATACCTAATTTTAATTTTAAACTTGCAAACGGTACCAATAATATTTTCGTAAAATTTTGCTTTTACAATATAAGCGTAAATTAAAGAATTTAAAATACTTAAAAATTTCGTTTGTGAATTCCGGTATCAGTCGATAATTTCTCAATTTACGAACAGATTTTGCCCGTGCCGGAAAGGGTTAATAAATTGCTTATTTTTTTCTATATTTATGTAACCTAAATTTAATCGTGCTTTTTTTAATTGTTACTTACTTTTTAAAATAATCGAAATTCATTCAAAAATGATTTTCGCAAAATTTGTGCCAAACCCGATGCGTATATGATATCTCTGTTCTAATTTCATGATACTTTTCAAATAATATCTTTACCAAGGTCCCCTTATCATAATATCATATATGATAATATGATAAGTTAGCCTTGATGATATTATGATATTATGATAAGTTAATGATATTATGATAAGTTAGCCTTGATCTTTACCTAGGCGTTTTTATAAATTATGGTCCAGTTTGGGCTTCAGAAATTGAGATTTCAAATCTGATGATCGTTTATGCTTTTTTTTACTCGTAAATATGGCACAGATGTCATATTTATGAGTAAAAATATAAGCTACATGTTAGCGCGATTTTTTTCCCGCCAAATTGATGAAAACGTTATTTTTGAATATTGCTATAAGTGTTTTACGATTTACGATTTATTGTGATATTCATATTTTTTATATTCATATTTTTTATTATTCATATTTTTATTCATATTATTCATATTATTTTATATTTATTTTTTATCATATTATTTATTATGCTTATTACTTATAACTGTTTATTCTTCGCTTCAACTAGAGTTCCTTTTTTGATATTACTTGATTATCTTGTAGACCAAAAAATTATCGCCAAACAATAAGATAAAATGCCAATCAATGTCTCGTTAAACAATGTAAACATGTGTTTAAAACATCATCAAGTGATTTTTTATACCGCTTTTTATTTGTATTTTTATCAACGTTTCACTAATTTATTTCTTCTTTCGTTATTTAAAATAAAAAAATATGTGAATATGTACAATTTGGCGAAATTGATCACGCGATAACGAAGAAGTACCAATATTTTATTTAAACACGACATAATTGTTTCCAATTTGCATGTGCGAAGGTGCGAAATATAAAAGATGCTAATGGCGGCTATTAAGTGCTATTATAAAAATTATCGCAAAATCTCAAATACTAATACTAAGTTACTAAGAATTAAGACTTTTTTCTTTTAAATTAACAACAAGAACAAAATTATTTTTCAGTCTGTTTCTTAAGTTTAAATATAATTAATTGTACTTAAAAATTGCTTGCGTATTTTCCTTGCTCCATGTGCTTAAATTTGGGAATCTAACGAAAATATACAACCGGTAAAAAATGACGCACACAATATTTCTGTGACGTATGCAAATGAATTGGGCTTTCTATCAGTTTTTTAAAAATATTTTTAAAACTATTTGGAACTAATTTTTGAAAGTAGGTGCATTCAGTAGGTTACTCTCATGGGTACCGTTTGGTACAATCAAAATCGCAATCCGATATGTATTTTTCCAGGTTTGCTTAACGAAAGAGTTATGCTTGACTTTTAATATCGTTACGTACTATGTGTATTAGTCTTCTCTTCGTCAAGACAACTATTTACTCCATGCACTCTGATTCGGTTGTCTACGAAAATATCCAGCCAGTGAAAAATGACGCGCACCAAGTTTCTGTGACTTATGCAAATAAATTGTGCTTTTTTATCAGTTTTTTAAATATAACTTTTAAACTATTTGAAACTAATTTTTCGTATGTAGTGCATTCACCAGATTACCTTCATAGGTACCTATTGGTACAAACAGAATCAAAATCCGACAAGTACTTTTTGAGATTTGCTTGACGAAAGAATTTTTTTGACTTTTAATATCGTTACGTATCTCTGAGTATAAAGACTTCGCTTCGCTCAGACAATTAACAATTTGGACTTATTAATTAAAGGATAAATCGTTTCCAAAGAAACATTAAACTAAACCCTCTGTGCGATCTGCGATCACACTTGCCCACTTGTTCTTTTTTATGTTCAAGCGTTACAATTTTCAATAGAGCTTAACCATGTAGGGTAAAATAGAGAAAAAAAATTTAATGCACTAGTTTATCCTGAGGATTTTTTTTTATTTTCAATTTACCAACAATTTCTGGTGCATAACTCATCTCCATCTTTTCTTTCTACCTAAAAAGGGGCCAACCTGTACTCAAAATTAAAAGAATTTTTTTTTTGATGCAAATTTTTTATTTATTTCTTAAAAGCAGAATCAAATATCACAGTTATCAATAGCTCATCAGAATACTTATGCATATTTAATCAATACCTTTTATATCTTGTTTTTTACTCCTCATCATTCTGCCTTTCTAAAAACACACGCAAAATTAAAATTATTATTTTTTCTCTATTTAACACATTCGCTGCCGATCACGCGCCAGCACGTGATATGGAACCAACGTTCAGGGGCCATTCACGCGCCAGAGCGTGATTTGGGGGATGTCCAATAGCCAGTCACGCGCTGGCGTGGGAAAATCTTTCACTGATTCTTTGTTGTAAAAAGTAAATCGGCTTCTGGGAAAAACCCACTTCTACAGTGCGGCATTAACTATCATCACATCTTCACGTAAGCGGCAGCGAACGTGTTAAACTCCTCTGACAGTCTTGAAAAGCGGCAAAATTGTAATGTTGTTTTCTCTATAGTTTGTTTTAAATGTTTAAACATATATATTATTTCAATACAACAAAAAGAAAAAAATGTTGCAAATATGAAGAGATAATTAATCCTTACTCAGAAAGAAGGTCTCCTAACTGGGCATACTCAGAAATTTTTTTCAATACTAATTAAACTACTTTTGTGTGTAATAAAAGATCAGTCAAAATTAGCTGCGGAATTACAGTAAAAAGACTGTAAAAAAAAATACTCTCGAATATTTAGCGGGAAAAGATGAAAGCGTCACGTGATTTGACAAGTATCACTTTTCTTTACCAAAAGCAAACGATTTTAATGCAACGAAAAATTGTTGGATATTTAGAAAGCATGTAAATGATATTTAATTAATTTAAACACTAGCAGGGGAGACCGAGCTTAGCTCGGTCAAAATTAACTTTGTGTTCAACTCGATATAGTATTTTCACTGTATTATTAACTCTGTATTATTACTGTAAAACATGTTTATAATAGTATTATTTAGAAAAACAATCAATAAGAAAACTATGTTTTTATGCGCATGTTTATAAATTTTACTTTATTTTAAAATTTACAACGGAAGGACATCGATCTAAATCACTTTTTTAGCTCGAATCTGATTGGTTTAACCATGCATCTCGAATCCTCTTAAGAATGTATAAAAAAATTCTTTACATTCTGAAAGACAATATTTTTTGCTAGATATAGCCAAATTTGGAGGCATTCTTTCATTTGGCTCCAAATACGTGTTTTGGTTTTCGTAATTTTTATAGTCGATTTTTTGGCCATATGTCACCAATATTTTGTCAAATATCACCAAGTTATTGGCTTTTGCCATATTCTCGTGACCCTGACCCGTATTACCCAAAATGAGCCACTAATCAAATTTGATCAAGCATGTGACATAGCTCAGTCGTCTTCAGGTAATCAAAAACAGTAGAATATAAAATTGAATCAAAATCGTTTAAGCCATTTTTTAGGTAAAATAAGCTTGGCAGCATTCAACAATGAAGCGAAATGACCCACTAATATAATTTTGTTTAACATGCGACTCAGCCCAATAGTCTTCTCGTGACAAAAAACGTTTTGTTTCAAAATTTAGGTAAAATTGATTGAGTCGTTGTTATATATAATTAGAATGACCCTAGCTCATTAAGACCCAAAATGACCCACTAATCGAATTTTCGCGAGCATGTGTCCAACCCAAATGGTTTTCTCTTGCTCAAAAACGATATAATACAAAGTATAGTCAAAAGGTGAGTACCATTTTCTATATAAAATTAGCATGACCCATCATGACCAAGAAATGACCCTTATAATCGAAATCTCTCGAACGTGTGGCCTAGCTCATTAGTTTTAGCATGCCGAAAAACATAAGATACAAAATTTAGATAAAATCGATTGAGCCGTTTTTTAGATATAGTTAGTTTGATTCTGACCCCTTATGATCCAAAATGACCCATTGATCGAATTTTCTCAAAAATCTGTCATAACCCAATGATTTTCTTGTGCCCGAAAACGATAAAATACAAAATTTAGTCAAAATTGCGCGAAATGTTGTCTAGATAAAATTATAATGACCCAAAAGTGGCCCACTAATCGAAATTTCTCGAACATGTGACCTACCCCAATGATTTTCTCATGCCAAAAATATGTTGTATACAAAGTTTCGTTAAAATCGACCCACCGATTCTTTAGATATAGCTTGACCTTGACCCATTAAAACCCACAAATGACCCTTATAATCGAAAGCTCTCGAATTTGTGACTTAGTCCATTAGTTTTCTCGTTTCTAAAAATTGTTACATACAGAATTTCGTTAAAATTGATCCTGCCGTTCTTTAATTATATATAGCTTGACCCAGACCCTTTATGATCCAAAATGACCCATTAATCGAAATTTTTCGAACATGTAACCTAGTCCAATGATTTTATCGATCCAAAAAAATGTTGCATACAAAATTTCATTAAAATCGATCCGCCTGTTCTTTAGATATAGCTTGACCATGACCCATTATGACCCACAAATGACCCTCATAGTCGAAATCTCTCAAACATGTGATTTAGCCCATTAGTTTTCTCATGTCAAAAAACTGTTACATACAAAATTTCGTTATAATCCATCACGTCGTTCTTTAAATATAAATAGCTTGACCCAGACTCTTAATGACCCAAAATGACCCATTAATCGAAATTTTTCGAACACGTAACCTAATCCAATGATTTTATCGTGCCAAAAAAATGTTGCATACAAAATTTCGTTAAAATTGATCCACCTGTTCTTTAGATATAGCTTGACCATGACCCATTATGACCCATCATGACCCACAAATGACCCTCATAGTCGAAATCTCTCAAACATGTGATTTAGCCCATTAGCTTTCTCATGTCAAAAAACTGTTACATACAAAATTTCGCTATAATCCATCACACCGTTCTTTAAATATAAATAGCTTGACCCAGACTCTTAATGACCCAATATGACCCATTAAAATTTTTTCTCGAACATGTAACCTAGCCCAATGTTTTTCTCGTGCCCAAAAACCATAGAATGCAATTTTTAATCAAAATTGCGTGAGAAAATCTCTAGATAAAAATAGCATGACCCACAATGACCCCAAAAATGACCCACTAACCAAATTTTCTTGAATATGTTACCTAACCCAATGGTCTTCTTGTAATCCAAAACGATACAATATAAAATTTGGTCAAAATCGTTAGAGCCGTCTTTTAGATAAAAATGTCTTGACCCATAATGACCCAAAAATGACCCACTAATCGAAATTTTTCGAACATGTGACCCAGCCCAATAGTTTTCTCGTGCCGAAAAACGACTGGATAGAAAATTTCCTTAAAATCGATCCACCTGTTCTCTAGATATAAATAGCTTGATCTTGACCCATTATGACCCAAAATGACCCAATAATCGAATTTTCTCGAACATGTGACCTAGCCCAATGGTCTTCTCGTGCCCGAAAATGGTAAAATCCAAATTTTTGCGAAAATCGTTAGAGCCGTTTTTGAGATAAAATTTACCCCCCCCCCCCCCCCACACACACACAATTTTTGCTCGCATTATAGTATAAGATAAACAATGACAGAGTTTAATATATTATATGTATGTATGTAAATTGCTTGTTGAAGTAGTTATTTACTTTATCACGGGAAAAAAAATATTTTCATGTATAAGAAAATTTATATTGAGAAAAATTATTTTCATACATTTAAACGCATTCAAAAATAAAAGCCAGATATTTTCCTAGGAACAAAATCAAATCGATAATGCTTAATTGGACTTTGAACTTGAAACAATTTTAGTTAATTTAAATTATGAAATTGCAAATTTTGATGGCTACATTTGAATATAAAAGCATACAAATATCGATATAACAAAATTATACTTAAAACAAACTAAAACTGACAAAACTAAAGTTATTTAAATTAAATTTATTTAAACAAGTTCAACATGAAACATTTTTTCCTTAAAATGTATTTAATATAAAACTGTATTTTTTGAAATCGCATTCCATCGCCAACCGATGAAAAATAGCTAAATATTGAAATTTTCATTATTTATTTTACGGCCGCTGTATGGAGATTCCGCTGAAATTTTTTTTTATAAACGTATATATCCTTATAAAAAGAACATTCTGCAATTTTTTCAGATTTTTCAGAGTATGCCTGTATGGAGACCCTCCTTGTCAGTTTATTAAAAATGTATTAAATCAATAGCATTATGTTACTTTAAATATGGGCTTATATTGCCATAAAACAGGGAGCGTAGCGAACATATTAACACTTTCTTGTCAGTGAGAGGTTTAAAATGTAAATTCCTTAGTTGGAATCAAAGCAACGGCTTAACGTGAGATTGTTAAGACACACATGTACAATAAATCATCCCAATAAGTATGCATTTTTTCTTATCAACATTTTTATAACCTTTCTATCGTTCTTCCCTCTTCTCCTTTTTTTCTGAAATAGTACACTAAATCAAAGCTACTTTTCTTTTTAAGAGCAACTCTCAATCTTTTCTTAAAATCATAAACAAAATTAGTTCCATTAACAGAATTACATAAACATTTTTCAAGGAAAAAAATAAAAATATACATTTTATTCACATATAACAACAAGCATCGAAATGTTGCTTACATTTAATCAATAATTTTGCATGCGATGAATTATAATTTTTTTTTCTCGTCAGTGCTTTTTATACTTTATTATTGCGTATCTCCATCTCCTAACTCTTTCTTCCCTTTTTTTCTTTCTAAAATTGTACGCAAAATTAAAATAGTATATTCTTCTTAACAATTTTGTTTTTGAATCGGAATGAAAAGTGTTCTTTATATCAACATCTTTCTATGACCTGCCTCTCTTTCGCCCCTTCTCTCTTTTTTTCTGAAATTGCACGCGAAATTAAAGTTGTATATTCTATTTAAGATGCAAGGATCAATTCTGGTTAAAAACCGAAATGAAAATTGTTAGCGGAACAAAAGTCTGTTGAAGCGTACGTACTTTTATAGATCATCACAATAGTTATGCATTTTTTCTTCATACTGACATTTTTCGATGACCTGCCACTTCTTCTCCCCTTCTCTCTTTCTTTTTTAAATTTCACGCAAAATTAAAGTTGTATATTCTATTTAAGATGCAAGTATCAAATTTGTTTTTGAACCGAAATGAAACGTGACAACGGAACAAGAATCTTTTAAATTGTACATACTTTTATAGATCACCACAATAGTTATGCATTTTTTCTTCATATCAATATTTTTCTATGGCATGCCACTTCTTCTCCCCTTTCCTCTTTCTTTCTAAGATTGCACGCGAAATTAAAGTTGTATATTCTATTTAAGATGCAAATATCAATTCTGTTTTAGAACCAAAATGAAAAGTGACATCGGAACAAGAGTCTGTTAAAGCGCACGTACTTTTACACATCATCGCAAAAGTTATGCAATTTTCCCCTCGTATAATTTTTTTTTCTATTACCTGCCTCTCTTTCCCCCCTCTTCTCTCTTTCTTTCGGAAATTGCACGCAAAATTAAAATTATTATTTCTGTTTATGATGCAAATCTGAATATCCTTCCTTATCATCAGAACCGAGAGGGGCCGGTGTTAATAAGAGTCCCTTGAGACCTGCATAGGCAATATAGATGAACGCATCAATTTGAATTCTCCTACCTGTTACTACGTCAGAATCAGGAAGAGATCAATCACTGACAAATTCCCGGCTCCTCTGTTCCGTTCCTCCTACATCCAGAGACACCAGGAGAAGAGAACAAGCTACCATCCACCAAACGTGCGCGTTCCGTTTGAAGAATGTTTCTTCTCTCTCAGCTTAGTTTCTCTACATTTGCGCCACACACGGACGCACTAAAAAATCGATCGTGGCCAAGACCTTGGTTTTACAGCGAGTGCTTCTGGTTGCCCCCTCGACTCATAGTTTTTACGGCCTCATTTTCTTCGGTTCAATAAAAAACAACCCAACCATCCCATTCTCTTTTACGACAAATAAGTTTCATTCATTAATGACGTAATAGTACCGATAAAGAATGAACAAAGTTATTTTAGGTAAAGAAAAACGTTTTTCAATGTAATTTAATTGGTATTACTTTGTAATTAATAATTCGATCACGAGACTTTGAATTAAATATACTTATATTTCGGCTCGGAGACAATTAGACGAATGGTTAGTTATCCATCAATTGTTCAACATTTTTGTCTTATGCCGTAAATTTATTGCATAGTCAAATTTCTGCTCTCACAATATGTTTAATTATTAACACTGCGCTTACAATATTGACAAAATTGTTAAAAATATAATAGTATATTTATTTGGATTATATAAAGCACATAACTATCGAGAAAAATTATCCCAATGTTTAATAAAAAAGATATCCGCATTTGTTTGTTTTTCTGTTTGTTAGAATTAAATTTGTAATCCTATTGCTTAGTATTTTAACTTTAACCTAACATACTAAAACTTCTCTATATTAAAAGAAAAATTGAAACAGAAGTACGGTAAGACTGCTCAACAGCGCAAAAATTTCTAACTCAATCATAGACTGTTTTTTTTAAACATATATGTATAAATTTGGGAATACTGATTATTGGAGCGATTTTAAATCCAAATAGATCTTCTGTTTTTTAATAAATAAATTCTATATCGAATTATAAGCGATTTCGATCATGTGGTAAGACGTTTGTCTTCCTTCTATGTTTTTTTTTTCTTCTTTTTGTCAGAAAATTTTGTTCAAACAGCTACTTTGACAGTATTTTCTAAAAGATCTATTGCGTTCACGAAAAAAAATGGAAATTTCTTTCGCTCGCATAGTTTCCAAATAACAACACCTGCTAATTTCATGCGTTTCCGAATAAACTTATGTCATAAAGTTGACTCTTTGGATTTGAGAGCAGACTTAAATCTTCTTTCGAGAGTTTAATCGTAAATAGGTTTTGTTTTTTATATCTTGCTAGCTGGTAATGTGATTCGTTAAATAAAAATGTTAAAACAGAACAAATATTTCATGTTATTTATATTATTTTATTACCTTTTGAGCAATGTGTGGAAATTAATTCTACAAAAATGATATAAAGTCCATAATTTATTTTAAAATCATTAAAAATTTTTATAATATATTTAAAATCTTCTCATGACACATCAGTGAGCTGAAACATACTGGTTGAAAACCTTTGATTTAAATCAAAAGACCATGATCGTAGGTAGGGTTACAAAAGCTAGAAAAAACCCGTATTAAACCTGGGAATAAACTAGATTTTTTTGGAATAAACCAGGTTTTTTCAATAAACCTAGGAATAAACTTGGTCCATTAGACACAAACTTTTTTTATTATTATTTAAAGCTAGTCATATGTAAAATTTTATTAATTTTCTCTCAAAATTTCTTTAAAAATCATTATTATTAAATAAGATTAAACAGCTATTAAACAGTTTAGGACTGTTAAAAAAAAATTTAAAAATTCAAAATATATTCTATTGATAAAAGATGGATGTTAAAAAAGAATAAAAGTTAATATTTTTCGTTATTTTATGTACTAACAATATGTGACCAGAATCCTACGGATATTCGTTTAAAAAAGTTTCAGACTGAAAATGTTTCGCTAGTATGTTTTTTAACACGAGCTTCGGGCTGTCTTTTAATTAAAACTTTATAAGATAAATGACATTCATAATGAAAAACATTGCAGATACTAAAGCATGCCCAGATCAATCACAGGAGGAGCCCTTTTACAGAAAGGAAAATTTAATATATTAACAACTGTGAAAGATTATCTTAAAGATCAGGTGTTCAAAAACTTTAGCTAATTTGAAACATAACAGAACAAGCATAGAAGTATGAACCAGGAATAAATGATTAAGTTTGTTGGAAGAAGAGCTGAATGAATAAACATGTTAAGTGATAATATTAAGTTGTTTTACTCACACGCACCGTTTTACCGGTTAAAAGGGGAAGAAAAATTGCCAAACTTTGGGAATATTTCCTTCAGTGGTAACCTGACAATTATGCTTGAATTCAGTTATTGCTATTGAAATTTGATTTTGCAACTCTCATTTTCGTGATTCTGGGAAGAGTATAAAAAAAATATTGTAAATACGTTTATTACGTCATTGATGATGATATATGGAAAATTACAAACATTTAAACATTTGATCTTATTCTAACTTCAACGCGTCAATTCGATCTTATACAATGTTAAAAATCTTCATCTTATGTTTCAGACTCATTCACTCCACCGCTTTCAGAGAAAACGATTATTTGACTACATTATGGAGCTTTCTCATTAGTTAGATAAGAAATACCCTATAAAAGTGATGGAGATTATTCTAGACACTCTAACTTGGGTAAATAAAATAGTCGGAAATTTGAGGATTTAACAATGTTTACTCAACTGATTTTACTTGAAAACTTGAGAGAAATTAAAGTTTGAACTATCTGATGTCTACACTGGTGTATAATAGCATTCTAAAAACACCAAATGATGCCAGTAGCACATTTAACATAAAATGTATGTTGTAAAATATGCGTTTTTATTCTATTTTGATTGTTCTATATACTACATCTCTTTGCGCTTTTTAATACTTCATTTTTCTTAAGTAGTGTATTTCCCATAATTCAAAGTTGTCAGCGTATTACAAAACAGTAATTTGGCGTGGACTAGAAAACCGCACCAATCAAAAAGTCGCCAAACACCCGTGCATTGTCAAAGCATATCTGTTCAAAAACACTTAAGATGTTCATAAACTCAGCTCTAAATTTAACAGAAATACAGTCACCGCAAAAAAAATCTTGACACTTGTGATTTTTGACGTTTTGTTACATATCTAAAAATATACATAAGGAATTATTCTGAAACTCCTGGTGTGTAAACAAAATAGTACACATCATATATTTTCGCGAAGATCTTTCCCCGAAATCTAACAGGGGACAGTCAATAAATTGAAAAAAGACGAAGATCTTTTGGATAACCCTGTCAAAACTTATGAAGCAAAAAAGTTCAAACTGCAGATAATGATTAAGTGGTTTATTGTAATAAACTGTGTCAATTTTTATGAATATAGATTGAAAACTCGTAGAGAAATTAAGGTTTTTATAAAAACGGTCCAAAATTTTTCCAAGTTTTTTGCCTATAATTTGCAGAGTTCTTCATAAGACACAATGTTCTTTTCAGAAAATATGACAATCAACTTTGCACATAACACATTGTAATCAGAATTAAAAAATAATAAAAATTGTATGACAAATGAGCAGGTTTACTAAATAATTTTTTACTGCGCATGCGTCCACGCTATTAAAATTTCATTTACATATTATGTTACTTAAATATATACAGCAACTTTTGTGAAAATCTCAAAAACATAGGTTAAAAATTCTGAAAATTATCGTCGATAGAATAAAGTATAAATCCGTTATTTCCAAAATAAAGCAAAAACATAAGGAGCTGTGTCCAAATATAGTAGTGAGTGCAATATTGTGTAGGCACTAATCAATGGAATATGGATACAGACCCTCATCTTTTTGCTTCATTTTGGAGATAACGGATTTTGAGCTGATTCTGTAAACGATCACTTTCAGAATTTTCAAGCTATGTTTTTGAAACTTTAACAAAAGTTGCTCTATACATTTAATTAACATAATATGTAAATGAAATTTTAAAAACGTTGACGCATGCGTAGTAAAAGAATCATTTTGTAAACCTGCTCACTTTTCATACAATTCTTATTATTTTTTAATTCTAATACCAGGGTGTTATTTACAATGTTTATTGCCATATTTTCTGAAACGAACATTGTGTTTTATGAAGAACTATAAGAATTAATGAAGAATTATAAGAAAAAAACTTGTAAAAATTTAGGACCGTTTTCATAAAAACCTTAATTTTTCTTCGTGTATATATGCTTTATTCATAAAAATGAACACAGTTTATTACAATAAGCTACTTAATCATAATCTGCAGTTTGAACGCTTTAGCTACATTAGTTTTGACAGGGTTATTCAAAAGATTCTCGTTGTTTTTATTTTGTTGACGGCCCCCTATAGGATTTCGGGGGGGGGGGGAATCTTTACGAAAATACATGACCTGTACTACTTTGTTTACACAACAGGAGTTTCAGAATAATTCCTTATGCATATTTATAGATATATAGCAAAACGTCAAAAATCGCAAGTGTCAAGATTTTTTTGGCGGTGACTGTATTTATTTTGTTGTTTAAAAGCTAAAATCTCTTTTGACTGCTCGGATTTTAAATAATAAGATTAAACAGTAAAAGAAATAAAGTCTGAATAAATTTATAACGGCGGTGTCAATGTATGGGGAAATAATTTCCTATTTCTGTCTATTTTTAGTTCTTAATGACAGATTAACTTGTGCGTTCAAATTACTATGTGGCAAATTATGCCAAACTCATCATCACTCTTAATTATATTCATGACGACGCGAGTTTCAAAACTCGATCTATCCATAAAATCAAATTATGGGAAATCGCGAAAAACGACTAACTGCATTCATTTGTTTTCATTGTAAACCAATATTTTACAGAGCAAGAAATATAACATTGTTGTTTTGCACATTGTTGTTTTTTTATGCAAATTTACCAACAGAATAAATTAATCGAACAAGCACTTCTTTTTTGATAAGGCGAATTTTGAAACTCGCGTCCTCATATATATAATTTTCGTCAAATTTTGAAAATATAAAGTTTTGTCAGAAAAAAACTGATAGACATATAATGATTTACTGAAACTATAAACATTTATCTTATTTCATTTAATCAAAGTACTTTCACTTTCAATATGTAATCAAGTTTATTTCTAAATAATAATGACTGTTTTTTCCCCTATAATTATGTATTTCAACTTAGTGATGCAATCGATGTAACGTCAGGGTGAAAGTTTTTTCCTTTGTCAGTCTTCTATTTTTTCTCTGTAAGAACAACAACAAAACTAATGTTTCTGTAATTTTAAATGTATTTTTACTAATATTTTTGTTTAAATTTTATTAAATGTAGTGATTCAAGAAAATGTAATTTTTCAAAAGACTTTTGCCCGTGCTAATTTTTTATCAAGTCGGATAACGCCGTTCGGATAACTTATGAATCAACCAAGATAGGCCAGACTACATTATTACTATTTTGATTGTTGATTTATGATGAGAAGCAGAAAATACTAAAGCTCAAGTTAAACATTTAAAAGAAACACTATAGCATTTTCAAAAGAATAATAATAAAAGTAACAATAGTTTTAAGCAAGTCGGAAATTGCACGTCAAACATAACAAAGATGGTGCATTCATACTATAACGAAGTTTTAAAAATATTCAGATCTTGGTGTAATAGTATACAGTACTTTTCATACAGTGTAGTATCTCAAATCGTTTGTGTGTCCATGTAAATAATGCGTGTTTTCTATTATAAAGGAAGTAACTTGTAGTAAACTTCAGCGACTTATGTCAATTTCTTAAAAACCGAAATAGTTTAATATAATTAAAACATGCCCCAAACAATGCTTCCCCCCCCCCTATATCATTATGTAATGAAGTACTTTTGTGTGGCCCTGTAAATGAATAAAAAATATTCTTTGCACCATATATTGTACGGATGTATGTTCTAGTAAATACTTACTGATAGACCGCATTTGTAAGATCCCCACTTGGCAGAATGCCAAGCCGATTTCATTCAGACTTTAGGTTGAACAGCCTATGAGGCCGAGATTACCTCTTCATATTCATGGAAATGATATTAAATATTGTTTTCTATTTTTTGTTCTCAGCAAAATTTTATTGATCTATCTAATTTATCTGAGCAAAATTAAATAGATTGTGCACCTTCTATCAGTTCTCGGAATAAGCCTTCCTAAAGTATATATTTTCCCTTACATTTTTGTGAATTTTAATAAAAGTAGTCTATTTATTTAACATTTTTGGCTAAAATGCAGATTTAACAATTGCTTGGCATCTGACTTGGCCGTTATGTGAGAAATTTGCAAATTCTAACAACTTAAATATTCAGGGCACATATATGACATATACTCACTGGGATTTACTTGGCGCCAAAATGGCGTTATTTTGCCTAATATGATAACCTTGCTATAGTTATTTATTTTTTGATAAACTATTTATTTGCCTTAATTTTTGTTTTTTCAAATTATATAAAATGTTTTTTGTTCTATAATTACTAGTTTTTAAAATTTAATATAATTAAAAAATGTTTTATTTATTGTTATTTTTTTTAAATAATAGAAAATAATTTAAAAATGTATATGTAAATAATATTCGAAAATGAGGTTTTCGCCAAATTGACGTTGGAAAAAAATGTACCAAAAGCTGTGCATGTATAATATCTATGCCACATTCATATCCAATGCATGCAAATAATATGAATAAATAATGTGCACAATAATATAAAGAAATAGTTTTAAAAAATCGCCAATCTGGCAAGTTTTAAAATCACGCCATGCAGCCATTAATTCTAAAAATATTAAGTTACGCTATATTGTGAGTGAAGAAGTTATTAAACTAAGTTTAATAATCATACCTTTAAATCATCTTTTTATATTATGTTTGACATTTTATAACTTATTTTAATTACAATGTAATATTTAAAAACAGATAATTCAATTATAGCAATAAAAAGGTTTTCGCCAAAAAAATTCGGCATATCTAGAATGTTTAATAAACAAACTCATCTCGAGATGGTACGAACATTCCCATTTTCGATATGGACTCGCTCTTTTCGCCCATGCGCAGTTCTGTCCAGGTTTCTATCAAACGTGGTCCATCAGTGTTGATGCATATCAATTTTATTATGTTCAAAAGAGTGTAATAACATCATTAAATACACTTCAAGCTATTTTCCCCATTGGCCGTAATATAGCGGAATACTTTTGACTTACCCTGTAACTGAACTATTTATCCAATTTTCATAACATAGATTAGATTTTAGTGTAAATCACCTAACGGTGACGTGTTATGCTTTATTTTTTTGGAAATATTAGCAAGTATGAGGTAAAAGAAAGTTTTGGGATTCACAGATCTGACTAGATAACTCTTATTTAAGTGTTTCGGCCCACTCAAATCGCAAACGTATGTTTGCAGGCACGAGAAAAAAAGACTAAATGTGGCTTTCCAATGTAAATGATTAATACAATGACCGAACAAAAATATTCATTTTGAGGCAAAACAAGCATTATTTTGTTTGCGAAGTTTATATTCAACGCATGGCATACTAAAATTCACTTTAAAAATTTATTGCAAAAATTTCGAAGCTAAGCAAGCTAAAAGAGAAATTTTCTCTCCTTAATCCAAAAATAAACCATAATTTATTATTTAGTAATTTGTACAAGTTAAGCTCACTTTTAGAAACAAAATGAGACAGAAATATGAAACTATTTTCCTATAGATTAACAGCGCCATTGACAACTAGTTCAAACTTTATTTCTCATAATGTCGAACTTTATTATTTAAAATCTGTAGCAGTCAACAGAGATTTTAGCTTTTTAATAACAAATGAAGCTCCAAAGAAGCACTTCTATTAATTCTTTTCCTTCCCATAAAACTAATAATTTATTACTACCCTTCTATTTGCTAATATGTATCAAATAGGCTAAAGTTTTAAAACATGTTATCTTTAAGGAAATCTTTCAGCCTTGTCAACATATTTCAACTTTCTTCTGTAAAGAGGTTCCTCCTGTTATCGATTTTGGCACACACGAGCATCTACCATGTTCTTCATTATGAATGTCATTTATCTTATGAAGATTTAATTAAAAGAAAACTTGAAGCTTGTGTTAAAGAACACAATATTTACAAACAAGAAGTCCTGAAATTTCTGTAAGCGAACATCTGTAGTGTTCTGACCATATTTTGTTACATTTAAGGTATTAAAATCATTTGCAATAAGATTTATCGGAAATCTCCCTTAACCATGATACATTAAAAAAAATGTAAAAACGCAATTTGTCTATAAATTTGTCTATACCTGGATCATATCTTAACCACTTGGGGACGAGCGGCCGATATACTTGCCACATAAGGTTCATAGAATCCCTGTTTCTTCTCACCAGTAAATATACATAGTAAATTTTGTCTTAGGGGCTGTGCAAATATAATATTATCAACTTTTCGGTAATTTTGGACCCCCTCCTTCCGATATCATAAGTTATCATCACTCCCCCCTCCCGTTTAATGCTATCGTTATCAAAGTGTAAAAATATTTTTATTTCTAGAATGTTTTTCTTTTGTTCGAAGTGATATATACATAACGGGTTACTCTTATTTTCGCATACTTTTAGGATAGAAATAAAGAGAAGCCAATAAAATATGACTTTGCATATAAAAAACTTTATATAAAATAAAAATTTAAAAAAATAGTTACCTTTTTAAAAGAATTTTATAATAACTTTTTGTTACATAATGCATTCAACAGTATTAAAAAGCTGTTGCACTTGCACGGAACGAAGGAGGGATGAGGGGAGGGGAGGTAGATATTCTTATCAAAAAAACAAGTAGAGAACATTCCTTGTCTTTCTCTTTATTCATTAGTAAACACAAGCTTTATTTTAAATACACTACAGATATGGTTTTTCGAACCGTGATTATATATACATACACATATGAAGAAGAATAGTACTGTTAAACATCGGGGTATTCCATATTTTAGAATAAAATAATTTTATAATTTAGTGATTTTAATAACTTTGTGTTTTCATAAAAATAGATAATAGGCTGAAAAAAGATAACATGCAATTTTGTTTGATGGGATCAGTAGTAATATCGATATCAAAAGAGAAGGCCCGTTCCCCCGAGAGATATTTTATATCTTATTGTAGACCCACCTCTCCCTTAAAATGATAATGTTGTATTTGCACAGTCTCTTATAGCAGTTTCGGGATTCAAATAGGCAAAAATTTCTGTTTTAAAAAACCGGTGACAAAAGTTTAAAAATTGCTCATCGCAAAAGGGTTAAAGGGAAAATAATAAAATACATCTTTAAAAGAGGCTACCTCCAATGACGAAAATAACAGATGCTTTTCATTTTTGCTATTGTCACTTATTAAATTAACTGTTTTACTGTGAACGAAAAATAATTTCCATTTGGTAAATGATTACTCATCTTTATTTTTCAGTTTTACACTCTGTTTATTCCCAGTCTACTTTCAGTTCTTGCAGAGGTAATTTACATTGGCTTTTAGTTTAGGAGAAAGCAAATTATAAATTTCCGGTTAGGTAATTTTGCTATGCTCTTATGAAATCTCTGTAGACAAACATCTTTAGTATTCTGGCCAAATAACATTACATTTAAGGTGCTAAAATCATTTGCAATAAAAAGTGCCCGAAAATCTGTCTTAACCATGATATACCAAAAACTGTTTAAATTTAATTTAGCTATAAACGGTATAACGTCTTAAATGGAAACTACCAAAAATAATAAAATAAAACTTTAAAAGGCGTTACCTATTGATAAGTCGAAAACAAAAGAAGTATTTCACATGCCTTGCGAATCTCGCACTCTTTTATTGTAAACGAAAAAATAGTCGATAGGAACCACTGGAATATTTTTCCAGCATGGATATGTATAATATAAAATCTGAAAAGAAACATTTGTAAACTATTTATAAAATGTATCGCAAATTCAAAATAAAATTTAAACGTATATTTATATATTTTTTAAAGATTTATTCATAGAAATAATTATGCATAGTAATAATCGTGATCGAGGCTAACGAAAAAGACAGGCTACCGCGGTCATCCCAAGTGTCTTTTTCTACAGACCGCTAGAATGACGAGTTGCTCTTTTCGTACATCTTCAATGTTGCATTGAACTATCACGTGACTCCAGCGATCTGTAAAAAAGATTCGTCGCATGAAACCGCGTAGCTTGTCTTTTTCGTTAGCCTCGAGTCGTGAGTTAATGACGTCATAAACTTTAAATGGTCTATTACTGATTTGCGTAAAAGAAACATCCTTATAATTTCAAAAATGATGATCATATTGACTAAGAGTTTACTTCGTCGACTTAAGCATCTCATTTTCAATTAAGATACATCTATGAATTGACATTTAAATGAAACAAAGTGTCATGAAAAATCGAAGAGTGTGGAAAATATGATCACAAATATCTCGGCAACTAATTATCCTATCGACTTCATAGTTCCAGATAATCAAGGTTATAGAAATACAATAGGCTTCTTCTCATTGTTATATACTAAGGATATACAAAATTTCAAGTATTTCTTTCAATTTTTTCGGGATAAAATTTTAAGTTTGCAGACTCACACACAGACAGACAGAGCGCAATTCTTTTAAAATATGTTTTCTTCGGAAAATCCTGTGTCATCTTTAATGCGGTGAAAGTGAAAGAAAGAAATACAGATCAATATTTAGCTTTTTTTTTTAAGTTACACTTTTCGAATGATGGCAACCAATCGTGTAATATGGAATAGAGTCATAAGGAATATTAAAATTGCGAGAAAATCTACGATTTAAAAGATTAACCAAAATTATTTAATGAGTAAACCTCAGGAATTTATTCATAAATCCTCCGATTGCTTAAAATATTGTTTTAATTTTTAGACTCGTCTTGAAACAGATGTTTAGCTTATATTCTATATTACGCAACAAACCATCTTAAAAAACACAACCTCTTAATTCGTCAATAAGTCTTGGAGAGTAACTGGTCAATAAATATAACTGTTCAATTTTATACTGAATATACAGCATAGGTGAACTAAGAAGTTATATGGTAGATTTATGCTTGTTTACAACACCATATGCACCAGATATTGAAATATTCCATATTGTCCGAACATTCCAAAATACTATAACTTTCTCTACATAATCTTTTGTTTAATCCAATCAAGTTTTTGTATATAAATATTTAATTTGTAATCCATTTTTAATCTTTCTTCATATGATAGAAACATTACGTTCACAAGTTTGTTTCCGATGACAATACAATATTAAGGTACCCTGGGGTAATAACGCCAGGCGGGGTAATAACGCCAAGTGCTCATATTATGCATAATTATGAAATAATCTGGTAAATGACACCCATGTGCTCTGCGCAGAAGGGTTTTGAGTCATATAAATCGCAAAGAACAGCTTCAAGTTAATTTGTTTCACTTTTAGGTCTTATTGTTTTTACAAGCAACTAAAATTAACGCTTGATCTAAAATTTGCGAGATACGTTTTGTGATGTGAAGACTATTTTTTTATCCGGAAATACTTTGTTGATTACATAAATTTCTAGTACATTTCATAGACTTTCAAAATGTTGTTGAAGATTTTGGATATCTTCTCGAGATAATTTGTAATTTAAAATGTACAGCGCAATAACTATAACGGGGTAATAACGCCAATCCTTGGCATTAATACCCCGTTTGATTCCCTACAGTGGCCGAGCTACATTCTAAATACTGATTCAAATAAACACAGTTAAAACTGTGCAATTCTATTTAAGCGGTCCTTTTTAAGCAAAAAGAAGCTCACAGTCTGATATTCTTTTGCCTAATCCTCCCCCCCACACACCACGCCTTTATTTTTCTTACACTTTCACAAAAAATTGAACATTTTCAATAGTTTAGAATGCAATTTGTCAATTTCTAAATTTGTACAGTTTGTATTTTTAGAATTGGGCAATCTACATTCAATTATTCCATCTTATTTCATAGTTTTGTTTGCATGGCGTTATTACCCATATAGGTGGGTAATAACGCCAAATAGCATTGGTCCAGAAATCACGCTATTACATTTTATGAATACATATCTGTTAAATTATTTTTTTACTATAGATAGTCAATGAGTTGCTGTATCAAATCATTTATTTGTTTGAAAAATACAATCTAAAACTGAGCCGTGAAAATTGGTGGAACCTTAACGTGGCGTTATTACCCCAGGGTACCTTATTATAGTTTTAGAACATAATTATAAAAAAATGTAATTTAACAAATTACAACGACTATTTTGGAAAATAATATTTTCAAAGACTATAATTTTATACTTATAAATGATTTCTATATTTAAAAAAATAATAATATCATTTTTATGATTATCAAAACGTAGCTTACATAATAACAGAGTCATATTAATATGCCTGGACATTTAGAGTCGCGTTAATATTCTTGAACCAATCATAAAGAAATATTAAATGAAATTTCAGTTTAACAATTTTCGGTATTGTAAATTGTTAAACTTCTAAACATCGTCAATTTTTAATTTTTACACCGTCGTATAAAGAATAAAAATTACTTTTAAATACAACTTGTTTGAAACTTCTTTCTAAATTTGTTTTTGAGGGTTTTTTTCAGTTTTTAATACTTTTTTGTCATTGTGGCAACAGAAGTATTCCATTCCTAGACATTAAGAGTGGACCAATCAGAAAACGAATAAAATAAAGTAAGTTGCGGAATTCAGCCAATAAAAGGATTTAGATATACTTCATATTTCCCAATTCTCTACCGAGAACAACAACTATTTTCCAAATAGTTAATAATACATTGATTTTAAAGCATCTTTCTATAAATTCGCCACAAGTGACAAACTCTTAAATATTTCCTCTAACTAACACAGTTGTATACTGTATGAAACAACATTGGATTTAAGTATGAGCCGATAAACTCTCGCCAAAACAAAAACTGTTTCTAAACAGGACAAAACTTTCTTGACTAAAATGCTATTAAAAAAAAACGAGACAAAGAATACAAATGAGTAAAATAGGGTAACTTTAATAACCACATTACTCTGTATAATTAACACCTTTGTCGACTTCATTCTTGGAAAATACAGGTTACTTAATGAACTCTCGGCTAATGCCCTGTTCGCATAGGAAACATAAGACATCTTAGATCGCCATTTTTGAAGTGATATTCTCCCAGAATCGGATGCTTGTTCACATCGAAAAACTTACTTAAGATATCTCAGCGAATGTCACTGTATCTGTGATCAGAACAAATGTAAAGTATATGCATGCGCTTAAAATAAAAACGGTCACAATAGTCAATCAGTAAAAGCTAAGGTTTATAGCCATCATGAGTGATTGGTAGTTACTGTATCTAGTCGAAGCAAATTGAAACTCGTTGAGAGAATTTAACACTCTCAGAGAGTTCGGCAGCCGAAGTATCTTAAGTATCGTAGTGCGAACAGGGTATAACGAATGTGCCCTCATATACGATAACACAACTCTTCATACTTAGGTTTTATCCTGATTCTATTCCTTTGCTATTTTGCATGACTGCAAGTTTGTGCGGATTTCTAAGAAACAGTCCTTACACCAAATGGCTGTGAAATACAAAGAATGAAACTTTTTAAAGCTAAAAAGTGGAAAATAAATTGTAAATCAAAAATGTAGAGTGTAATATCAAAAATAGACTTTTACCAAATATTAGTTTAATACTAATTACTTTATAATTGAACTACTCACAGCCATGGTAGATCAAGTCTATTTTGAAAAAGAATGAGATAGTCCATTTAGAAGATACATAAATCTATTTTATCCTCTCCCACAGTGAATCAAGTCTATAAACAGATGATATATATATGAGTAATTATGGGAAAAACGAGTTGGTTTGCTGTGTGTGTGGACAAAACAGATTTTATGCATCCTCTAAACAGACATTCTTTTTTTTATGGATTTGATCTACTATGATTGCAAAAATCCTAAAACGCTTAAATATTTTTTTTCTTTCCTTGTGCTCTCTCAAAACCAATTGTACGAGAAGCACAGCAAATTATCTATTTTCGTACCATTACAAAGTTTTAAAAATATTGAGATCTTAGTATAATAGTATACAGTATTTCGCATACAGTACAGTAGACGAAGTCTTTTGTCTGTTCCTGAAATACTATCTGCTTTCTATTGTACAGAAAGTAACTTGTTGTAAACCTCAGCAATGTATATTAATTTTATAAAATGTACGACACAGTTTAATATAATTAAAACGCTACAACAATGTTTCTCCGTATGCCAATTTGTAATGGAATACTTTTGTGTGGCCCTGTAAATTAATATTAATAATAGATATTCTTCGCACCACAGATTGTGCAGAATGTATATTATAGTATATACTTTGTAGATGCATATCAATTTTATCATGTTTGAAAGAGTGTAACATCATTTAAATACACTTGAAACAATTTTTCTGTTGGTCGTAATGTAATGGGACACTTTGGATTGTTCCTGTAATTAAACTATGCATTCGACTTTCAAAAAATTTGGAAAAACTCGACAAAATTATGCAGCAACTATATATTTTAAACTTCAAACGATTATGTTAGATTGTTTTTGCCCTGTTATATGAGCACAGACGGACGGACTGAACGACGACTATAGGTGCTACGGATTTACATAATTACGAACGCACCAAAAAATTGAAATAAATCATGTATTTTTTATAAATTCACTTGCTTGCGCTTTCTAAGAACCGTAAAAAAAGCAATCAATTTTTCATTATCGAGTCCTAACCAAATTAACGCGTGTAACGAATATTTTAAAAAAATGTAATTTAACAAATTACAAAGACTATTTGGAAAATTATATTTTTAAAGACTAAAATTTTAGACACAAATAAATTCTATATTTAAAATAGTAATAATAATAAACATAATTTTTAGGATGATCAAAACGTGATTTACGTAATAAACAGAGTCCTATATTACGTACGCCATGGATTAAAAATTAATATTCCTGTACCCATCATATACAAATTTTAAGTGAAATTTTAGTTTTACAATTTTCGGTACTGCCAGTTTTTAAACTTCTAAACATCACAGATTTTCAATTTTTACAGCATCAAATAGAGAAAAAAGTGTACTTTTAAATGCAGTTTGTTTAAAAGCTGTATCTCAAGAGATGTATTGTTTTTAAATTATTAATTGTTTTGTAGTTATTTTTATACTTCGTTTGTCATCGTGGCAACAGATGTATTTCATTTTTGGACATCTAACATAGACCAATCAGAAAACGAATAAAGTAAAATAAGTTGCGAAATTCAACTAATAAAAATTATAAAAACTAATAAAATTCAGATATACATCAGGTTTCCCAATTCTCTACCGAGGACAATAACTATTTTCCAAATACAGTAAAATCCCGATGATTCTGATTAAGTGGGGCCAGACCCAATCCAGATTATCCGGGGAATGAAAAGAAGTGAAATAGAATAAAACATACTTAAAGAAAACCACTCTTATATTAAACATATTCAAACATATAAATAGTAAAAATGTTACTTGTAACTATAAGGTTTTTAATCTTCTGCTATGACAGTTTTACAGGCCGCATGGTCACAAATCCACTTGAGCATAAGTAGTTCGTTGGATGTAGTCTCCACATGACGTTTAAAATAAACTATTTATAGTTCTGAATGGGACGTTGCTTCACTATGGCTAATAACTTTTGGTTGATCATCATTGGTAATGGTATTTTGGTCTGTATCATCTTCATTTACTTTAGATACGCCCAAATGGATTATTTCGTCATCTGTAAATGAGGCATAAACTTTATTATTTTCAGCTTCCAACCAATTTGTAATGTCACTGCTATCAACATCTGAGAAACCATTAATTTTTTTAACATGCTGAAAAAACATATTCAGGTGTAATTTCTTTTGCATTCTTGTTTATTCCCCTATTTCAATTTTCCGCAAGTGATTTGTAGAAGCGTTTTGCCATAAAGACAAGGAAATAGCCTCCAGAGAACTACGGACTGGCTGACAAAGATCAGAAACGATCCTTATCAGTCAGTGTATCTATATGGACTATTTTATCTTGCTTTCGATGACATTTCTACATGGATTAATTGGTAAATTGTGAAAAATGGAATTTTCGCGCTTAAAGGATACATAGCTGGTCCTTTAGTAGATAACATCAAAGAGTTTAAACAAGAAAGCTTAAAGTATTCTTGCGAAAAGTTTTCAGAAAATATTTTTTATTAAGAATACGAGAATGAAATAAACTTATGTTATGAAAATTTTTCAATTGCTTTTCAAACTTAAAAACTGATTAGACCGATACGGATTACCCGGAGATCCGGAATAACGGGGTCCAAATTAGCGGGTTTTCATTGTAGTTAAAAAAAAATCTGTCAAACAATTACACGTGATTTGCAATACGATCTTTGAATTCTCATAAAAGAGTGAAAAGAGTGTTTTAAAATAAACTATTTTTAGTTTTATACATATTTTTAATACTACATACCTACTCTTTATTCTGTGATTGTTTCAGTTCTTGTAGTGGTAGTTTATAGAGCGTTTTAGTTTAGCAAAAACCAATTTGTATTTTCGAAATGCTTAATTTTTCTGTTCTCTGTGAAGTTTTCTTACAGTGTTGCATTTCATGATTTTATTTCCATTCAAAAAGATCTAAATCGTTGGAATAAACAATGACAAATTCTCAAACATTTATTCATGGATTTTTTTTTATAAACAAACATGTTGTCTGTGTTAAAATAAAGTAATTGTTAAATTTAACTCCTGCATTTCAAATGAACAATGTTTGGTAAAGAAAAACTAAGCATTATGGATTAAAACAAAAATGAACTATATAATTTATTTACATTTGTAGTATTATACTACATACACACATAAATAGTAACAATTTAGATTTTAAAAAATCTACATGGCAAAGCATTTTTATAATGAACATTTAAAATTTATCTTCTCTTATGTAACGATAAAAACCTAACATATTTTTTTTCTTAAAAGAATAGAATTCATAATATTGCATCTATAGTCGTAAAATAAAAATGCCCATAAAATTTCAAAATTTCGTAATCACCAAATTGCTTTGCCTTAATCACGAAAGACAATTTGGTTTATATACAAAGCAGTCTTTTTTAATATTTTTACTTGCATTTTTTATTCGCCTTTTGAAGCACTTTGCACAGCTTATGAATTTTTAAACTTTCATTATTGTCAAGAAGAGGAGAGCATTTAAATATTAAACGGCAGATAATCGAAATCTTTCATAAAAATGTAGTCTCATTACAAAAGTTGCGTTAATTTTAACTAAGAAACAATGCAATAACTTTGTTATTTAAAATTGAAAAAATAGTTCACATTTTTTTCTGAAATTAAAATCATTTTATATTTTCTATAAATTTTTCTAGTTACAACGAACTACTTTCCGTATTCCCTCAGTATTTTCGCTTCCTTCCTTTCGTCCTCACAGGATTTAAAACTGAAATAAATTGTGTTGTTTAGAGTATGGTATAAGAGTAAGGAAAAGTAAATAAAATCGGATACACATGGTTGTACATAAGAATTATAGTATTTCTGAATTTCAGTGTCAATTACTTAAAATTGTTTTTTAGGTGTGTTCGTAATGATATAAATACGTAACACCTATAGTCGTCGTCCATTCTGTCCGTCCGTCTGTCTGTCTGGTCTGGTCTGCATATAACAATGCAAAAACTACCAAACCGAATCGTTTGAAATTTCAAATACATAATGTGTAAACGTACATAATATGTAACGTAAGTGTACATAACGTGAAATTTCTATGCTGGCTGTATCATTTCCTTAATAAAAATCAATATAAATACAGGGTGATTATAATTAAAGTCCGACTTTCAAAACGCTCTAAAACGCGAACCACTCCTTAGAATGGCGTCAAAATTTAACAGTGTATTATTGAAGAAGGGGGAAAGAACATGAACCAAAAAAAGTTCCATGTTTTAGCGACAGATGGCGCTGTAAGCGTCAGAATTTTGACTACAAAGGACAAATCGTAAAACAACGGCTAAGGCGTAAGTTACACGATATAAACCAACTGTATTGTTCAGTGTGCATGACTGTACGCGTGTGATACTGTTAGTTACGAAAACCCGTCCACCACGGCAAGGTCGTACCACATCGGATGGGAAAAATTGGTTTTTAATTGTCCTGAGGCCAAAAACCGCATAAAAAGCATCCATCTAACCGGTTTTTAATTTTCCTGAGACCAAAAACCGCATAAAAAGCATCCATCCAATGGGTTTTTAAGTTTGGCGAGACTGGCGCAAAACATGTTCAATATGCTGTCCGCCGTTGTGGGCAACAAGATTAAAACGGGAAACAGCATGTTCCACAACTGATCGAAGTGTATCCAGGGTGAAGTTCAGAATGTGTTGCGCAATGCGTGTTTTTAATTCAGCTACGTTGGCAATCGGAGTACTGAACACAATATCTTTCAGATAACCCCAGCTAGAAATCACACGGATTAAGATCAGGTGATCGGGCCGGCCAGGCTGTAGGGAAATGACAACTGATAATTCTAGCATTTCCGAAATGCCGCCTCAACAACTGCTTCACTCGATTTACAATGTGCGGAGGAGCGCCATCTTGCATAAAAATGATACTATCCAGACATTCACGCTGTTGCAGAGCTGAAATGACGTCATTACGCAAAAGAGAATCATAGCGCTGACCATTGACGGTAACGGTAACAGGACCTAAAGCACCCGTCTCCTCGAAAAAATACAGCCCTATGATAAATGATGCCGTAAATCCGCACCACACAGTGACCTTTGCAGGATGAAGTGGTACTGGGTTCGTTGCGAGTGGATTTTCTGTTGCCCATATTCGGCAATTCTGTGTATTGACATATCCCGTCAGGTGAAAATGGGCTTCGTCTGTCCACAGAATTTTCCACGGCCAATCATTGTCCACTTCCATGCGAGCGAGAAATTCCAAAGAAAAAGGCTCTCTTGCTGGCAGGTCAGAAGGGAACAACCCCTGCACATGGCAAATTTTATACGGAAAGCATTGCAGGATGTTTCGTAGATTGTTATGTACCGTGCTCACAGGCCTGTTCAATTTTCCGGCAATTCTCCGTGCACTACATGGTTGCTCACCACCGCTAGACTCTTCCTGAACTGCTGTGGCCACTTCTTCAACTACCGCCGAATCACATTTTTTCCTTCCTCTACCAGACTGCACATCAAACAAACCTGTATTTTCGAATTTTTGCATCATTTTCACCAGTCCTCTGACAGTCATCGGTCCAGCGCCTTTTTTCATACCCTTGAGAGTCCTGAACTTCTGCAGAGCCACTGGTGCAGAATCACCGTTCTTGTAATAAAGCTTTACAAGCAGAGCACGATCCTTCAGTGAGACACTCATGGCCAACGTCTGAGAAGCGAAATGAGGAAACGCCGTTTACCCAACGCTTTTATAACACCTGAAATTGTCGTGCACATGCCAGGTATTTTAATTTATATATACTGACTCTTACAGCGCCATTTGTCACTCAAATTTGGAACTTTTTTTTGGTTCATGTTCTTTCCCCCTTCTTCAATAATACGCTGTTAAATTTTGACGCCATTCTAACGAGTGGTTCGTTTTTTAGAGCGTTTTGAAACTCGGACGTTAATTATAATCACCCTGTACATTTATGAGTATTAATGGGAATTTTATCAAACCCATTTAAAAATTTGGTTAAAATTTCCAAAATTTTAGTTTGGAATGGAATTTCAAACTAAGTTATAAAATTTCTAACTTTCCTATTGGAATTTTTAAAAAATTAGTTAAAAGATCTAAAATTTCTTAGAATATCACAAAAGTTATAAAATTTTTAACAAACAAACAAACAAAAAAAACTCTTTACTTAAATTTAAAATACGATGCATAAAATATTCTTTAAATAATGCCATAAAAAGTAATTTAATCCGGGATAAAAAAAAATTTCATAAATGCAAAATCTCCTGCAAACTCGAATACTGCTTGCGAAATTTATGCCCACTTCTGAATGCTGTATTTCATTATCGAAGAATCTGTTGTTTCCATGGCAGCAATGCATTCCATTGAAATCTTATCGAAAGAGTTCAGAATCGGGTCCTAAGAGCAAGATTGTAGTAAAATATCTTCACCAACACTGTTAAAATTTGAAACTTTTGCTGCATCGTCACTCCATTGCTATTATAGAATATATCTATTTTGACCAATGAGAATGCTCCATAATACAGTGAAGTAATCATTTTCTATAAAAGCGGAGGTGTGATGATGCAGCAAAGGTTCCAAATATTTAACAGTGTAGTTTTAAAATACGATGCATAAAATATTCTTTAAATCATGCCATAAGAAAGTAATTTTATCCGGGCAAATAAAACTTCATAAATGTAAAATCTCCTGCAAACTCAAATACTGTTTGCGAAATTTATACCCATTTCTGAACGCTGTATTCCACTATCGAAGAATCTGCTACTTCCATGACAAATATGCATTCCATTGAAATCAAATCAAATGAGACGCACTCCATATTCTTAATCTCCTTCCTTTATATCAATGCTGAGTGAGGTCAGTTTCGGCTTCGACTGAGCGCCAATCGCCGTTAGGGCCATCTATTGTTTGAAATCCGAACTAAAATCAAAAATCACGGCGAAAAAACTTCTGACATCATACATAACCCTCCTGCAAAAATTTTTTAATAGCTGTCACCGTTTTCAAGTTATTGAATTTTAAAATCCACCGGTTATTTTTGGAACACCTGGTATATGACGTCCTTTTTGACAATTTTGGACCTCCTCCCTCCTTTAGGATATCATGCGTCATCACTTCTCAAAGCCCCCCCCCCTTAATGATATCGTTATCAGTATCTGAAAAAATCTTTTAATTTTTGCAACTTTTTCTTTTTATACATTTGCTATGATATACATTTATTAGCCTCATATTTTACCGATTTGAATGAAAAGAACTCAATAAAATATCACTATTATACATGAAATAACTTTACTCAAATAACATTTTTTTCAAATACATAATTTTAAAATATTTAATAATAGCTTTTTGTTACAAAATGCGTTGAACAATATTATTGTCTTCTTACACTTGCCAAGTACATAAAGGGGGTTAGCAGAACTTATTATCAATGAAACACGAGACCTACATTCTCATCCATTTTTTATTATTAACCCCTTGGGGACAAGCGACACGTATTCGTGCTGTAAAAAAGCTTAAGAATCCTTGTTTATTCCCACCAGTAAAATTTTAGTGTAAAATTTACCTTATTTTAACGGAGCATTTTCTTGATTTAAAGAGCCACAAATTGCTGTTTTTGAAAACCGGTGACAAAATATTAAAAATTTCGTAAAAGGCTCCGGTCACAAAAGGGTTAAAGAACAGTCCATAAATGATGTCTCGCTTGGAGAAAGCAGGAAGATCGTAAAATTATGACAGTTTGTGACAAGGGGTGGGTGGGTGTAAGGAAAAATGTGAGATCACACATTTTGATTAAAATAAAAAGCATAAAAAATTGGCAGATTTAATTTTTAAATTAAAGTATTTTGTGTTTATAAAGATAAAATTTAAAGCCAAATATACTATTAAATTCCATTTCATATACCAAAATACTATTGTTTCCAGTTGCTCTTTCATATTAATATTTTATTATTATTGTATATTAATTATAGTTTTTCTTGTAAACCTTTTACTTTTATTTCATACAAAGTAAGTATACAAATCATTTTTATTATTTTGCTTACAAAAGTCATTAAAACACACAGTTAAAGTTTAAAAATAAAATTTGAAACATGATCTTTAACACAGTGCTTTGTTTCTGAACTGCAAATATATGTATAAAGTGACATGTGACAAGGGGGGTAGAGATGGGGATGCGGTGAAGTGTACCATTTTGTGACAAGAAAGAGGAAGGGGAGTCAAAATTATTGAAATAAGTGGGCATTTATGGACAGCCCCTAAGCGCAACAAGTATCATTTCGAACCTGTTTAATTAAAACAGCATTTTATGTGCATGTGGTGGCAAATTAGTAATGCCAACCGCTGAGATGTATCACTGTGCAATGTGCATATATCGAAATAGAACGATTTTATATTTTTTTAATGGTTTTAATAATAGCTTTGTATTTTCATAAAAATATATAATAGATTATGAAAACGTTAACTAAATATTCTGATGCAAAGGAAATATTATATATATAAAAAGAAAAATTTGGTTAATCAAAAATGATAATGTCAAACTACAAAATCCTCTTAATCCTAGAGATATTTTATGATATTAAGCGCCAGACTGACACCTAAATAATAACGTTATATATGTAGAGCCGCTAAAGCGCAAATACATAACTTTCGGGAGTCGTTTTATTTATAACATTTTAAAGCAAAGAATATTTTCAATTAATGATGCAGATTACAGGTGGAGATTCCCAAAATTATTAAAGAGCCATTGGATCCTAAACCCAAATACTCAAGTCACCACCAGGACTTAATTTCTTTTTAAAAAAAGTAAGAAACAGCGCGAATTTCGTTAAAACATCGCAGAAGAAGAGCTAATTTTATGAAAAGATCGCGTAAAACATTGCGACTTTCGTCAAAGAATCGTTAAAAAGCGATTTTCGTCAAATAATCGCCGTGAAAACGCAATTTTGGTTCGAGGATCACTAAAAAGAACGCTATTTTTTCAGAAGATCACGGAAAAAAGTGGGATTCTTATCAGAGGTCTGAGAAAAAGCGCAATTTTCGTTAAATGATGGAGAAAAAAAATCTAAAAAATCGCCAAAGGAGGCCACTTAGTAGCTGAAAATTAGTCACCAAGTCAAAAAATTTAGTTGTCACGTGGCAACAGGCGATCGTGATAATGCAGATGATCGTCCATAATGCAGATGATAATTAAAATCTTTTCCGTATTTATGCCAATTTTTTTTTCATTTTAATTTAAATCATAAAGAAAGTCAAAATTATTAGAAAAATTTTTAATCATCCTCTGCAATTATAAAATTAAATCATGCATTTTAACGAATTAGAAAATTAATTGTATAAACAAAGTTTCAAAAAGCAAATTAACAATGACAATTCTTTTCGGAAAAAACGAAATTGGCTTACTTTTATTTGCTTTCGAATTCCCTTACTCTTATATATATACAAAAAATAATTCTTATTCAAGGTAAAGTTTCTAATATAATCCACCACAAATTTTTGTTCCCACAAAAATACGATATAAAACAAACAAGATATTCTTTCAAAAAATAAATTTATCTTAGTACAAAATAACCATATATCGAGCGGTAAAGGAAGGAGTAACAGACAGTTTCGTTTTCTGTCAATTTTCAAACATAAATATATGATGCGTTGAATGCAGTAACATTTTTTTTATCTGCTTTAGAAATGCAATTTTATCTTTATTTTCACAAGATCTAAAAATTCTCCGAAAAAAATGTGCTATTTGAATGGAAAAGAAAAGAAAAAAGGGATATTCATGATTTTGTTTTTTGATAACGTCACTAGATTTGGAATGTGATTTGCATATGAATAGAAAAAACAAATTATTCGGAGAACTCCACGAATATTTACAAAATATTTTCGATGTTTTGAATCGTAAGTTTATCGATGGCAAAATAACAGGCATACTAAGATTGCCAAGTCTTCTGTTCTGTGTACTCACATCTTTATTTTTATAATATTTTATTTAACTTGTTTTTAGCCTATAGATAAGGAATTTTTTATTTGTTTATCGTACAGTTCTTAAAAAGGTAAAATTATAAGCAAGAATTTAAAAAAATGATGCATCAAGTGTAGATTATGAAATACTTTCCAACACAAAAAATTTGGTTCAATTCTATGCATAACTTCATACACTTTTTGATGGTAGAATGGCGACATACGGACAGACACACGGACAGACAGACATTTTGTAAAAACATGTTTTTTGGAATCTCTTACCCCTAAAACGTGTAAATTCATCTAAAATCGGAAATCGAAAAAAATTTCGATTGCAATACTTTCTTCTATTGAAGATAGAAGAAAGTAAAAATGATGCGTCAAGTATAGATTATGAAATACTTTCCAGCACATTCATAATAATGTAACAAAACTGCACCATTTAATAAGTTCAAATATTATATATAATTCAACTATATGGGAAACGCATAACACGTTTGAAAACTCAATTTCAGCTTTTGTCATCAACAGTCGGATTTTTTGAGCAGTTCTGTATATGATGTATGGATTTGTAATCTAATAACTACATGCATATCAAAATTTTGTTTGGTGAAAATTCTCCTTCAGCAATTTCTGCTAATAAGCATAATGATGCATGAATTCTTTTATGGAACCCTGTATATGAGGTATAGAATTTATATACGAATAAAATGCGAAAACAATAGTTACATTTAAAAGGGCATGGCGAAATTAGAAACGTAGTTCTACCAAGTGTTGCTCAAAGACAGTACTGTAACCGATTCTTTTCGTGTGTCCCTGTAGATGACGACAAATGCCATGAATGCCCCCATTTAATCGTAGTCATCTTGTAGCAAAATTAAGTGATTTATATCAGTTTCAATTAATTTGAAATGCGTAATCTTATAAATTACTCTCTGCAAACGAATTTTCCCACATACTATAATGTAGTGAAATTTTTTGAGTTTTCCTGTAAATGAACTATTTATTCCACATAGTTAATATACAGTACCAAATATACTGTGGTAATACTAAATAATTTTATCAATTATCGTGTATATTATAGAGCGTGGATAGACGGACAGGCAAACCGAATGCATAAACACTTTTCAATTTTATTGGAAAATGTTTAAAAATGTGTACACGGGTATGTTTCTATTCGCAATATTTTTTATTATTTTTAAAACTTGTTGTAAAGAATTATATTTTATTAATTTTAGAACTTATTATCTCTATCACATTTCTTCATTAGCTGACCGGATACGATAAATCGCCAAATAATCGTTACTAACTGTTTAACCCGTTCTACCCATGGGCTGAAAACATTACTTCTCCTGACAACCGCACTGTAAACTGAAATATCTGAAACTCAGACACTTAAGTGTCTTAAACGGAGTGTTCAATTTTCAGACGTTTCAAAATGTTTTATTTTTTTCAGAAACTTTATGCGTTTGAATTTCAGATACTTCAAGCGTCTCAATCACATCCATGTTTAAACAACTCTCAGCGCCATTTAAACACCTTTTTTGTGAGCATTTTATACTACACTGTAAAAAAACAAGTAAGGAAAATCATGCGTTAAGCATAGATTATGAAGCACTTTCCAGCACTTAATGAAATCTTTAACAAAACTTTGTTATTTAGAGAATTAATAGTGTATAGCCAAATATACCCAAATATGTATTCCAGTACTTTTGAACAGCTCTGTATTTCATATGTCAGTTGATATAATGGGAAAATTTAGTTTAGCAAGAAAATACCCAGTAGCTTGAAATTTCTTTTTCAGCATTTCATACTATTAGATGGAAACATACTTGAATACTTTTGTTCAGACCTGTAGTTTACACTGTACCTTTATTACACGTCAGCATTAAGCTAAAATTTATTGTAAACTAAAACACTTTTAAAACAACTGAAATGACATTCTCATAAATTACCATTCATAGGCGTCCATGTACCGAATTCTTTGCGTGGCCCTGTATATCCTTTTATCCATATTCTGCAAACATTTCTCAGTAAATTGAATGAAGCTCAGCGTAAAAATTCATAGCTTATTTAAGAACCACGTTTAAATAATTTACGCTCATATTCAGTAACGTTGGTGAGCTCTTTTGGGTAGCCCTTTATATCAACTATAACATTTATACACACCATATAATGTGCATATATTTAGCGAAATATAAACGCGCATATCATAATTAAAATGCATTTCATCCCTCGATCAGCCATCATCGGACACATATACGGTACTTCGGAAAGAATATACTATTTGAAATCTTTTGTATGGCCCTGTAAATGCTATATACTTCATATTATGCAAGACAGTAGCGTATAATTTATATTAAGCTTCAGTGACATATATCAATTTTATTACACATGAAACAGCTTAATATATTTAAAATATGTCACACACAATTCCCCCTTTTACCATTATCTAACAGAATTCTTTTGTGTGGCCATGTAAATGAATAAAAGCTACATTTTCACCTTATATTTTATAGAATGCATATTTTAATATGTTTGACAGGGTATAACATCTTTAAAATTCCTTTGAAACAATTTTTCCATATAGGCCGTAATGTAATGGGAAACTTTTGATTCGCCCTGTAGATAAACTATTCATGGTAGAAACTTCATTTTCTATAGGGTTCGTGCTAGGGTAAACGTCAATAACGTCCTAAAATTTCATGGCAATCCGAGTATATTAACGATTTTTCCCCATAGGCCGTAATGTAATGGGAAACTTTGAATCGCCTTGTAGATAAACTAATCATGGTAGAAACTTCATTTTCAATAGCGTTTGTGCTAGGGTAAACGTCAATAACGTCCTAAAATTTCATGGCAATCCGAGTATTATTACAATTTTCCCCCATAGGCCGTAATGTAATTGAAAACTTTTGATTCGGCCTGTAGATAAACTAATCAGGGTAGAAACTTCATTTTCAATAGCGTTCGTGCTAGGGTAAACATCAATAACGTCCTAAAATTTCATGGCAATCCGAGTATATTAACGATTTTTCTCCATAGGCCGTAATGTAATGGGAAAGTTTTGATTCTCTCTGTAGATAAACTAATCATGGTAGATACTTCATTTTCAATAGGTGTTGTGCTAGGGTAAACATCAATAACGTATAAAAATTTCATAGCAATCCGAGTATACTTATGGGAGTTAGAGCGCGGACAGACGGCCATCAGAAGGACAGACAAACCGAATGCATAAGCACTTTTCAACTTTGTTGCAAAGTGCTAAAAAGCAGAGGAAGTTCAACCAAATTGGCGTTGTTTCTAAAAAAGTAAGTCTGAATTTTCGGAAACCTATCACCTATCACACTATCACAGCAAAGAAAGAGCTTTGATTGAGTTGATACACATTGTTTTGAGAAGTAAAAATGGATATGCAATGTTGACAAAAGCTAAAACTTAAATGTCATCAGTATTTTTTATATAAAATAAGACTATGACTCAGTTACCTTGTGGATCCAGTTACCCTAGCATACCTTATACATTTTTTTTTACTTTATATTTCATATACTTAATAACGTTAAACTCATTTTAGTAAAATTTTAACTAGATTAATTCTGAATTTATTCATGTGACATAGCAATGATTATTTCAAATACCAAAATCCTAACTTAATTTTTCAAAACTGGGTTTTATTTATAGAAATATATTCATTTAAATATTGCTTATGCTGCAGTGAAACCTGCAGGTTAGTGTGCGAAAAAATCAGCCAGCGGCAGTCAGGAGGATATAGACACCAGTACATAAATACTTTTAATATTCTTTACGTCTCCATCAATTTCAGAGTCCTTTTCATGATCAGAAAATTCAGTGAATTCAGATTCATCGATATCAGATGAACTGCTAAAGAACTCTTCCTCTCCTTTCTTCATCTTCAGGTCTTGTAATTTACGAAAATAATCTTCAGGAAACCACAGAACTTTTCTTGGCATATCTGGAGGGCAGCGTACTGAATTCGTCAACATGAAGCGTTCACAAGAACAGTTAGGTATGAATGCGTTCACTGAAAGAAAACTCACGAGTATCGCTCACTATTTGTGAACTTTGGACTGAACTTCGTTCATTATTTAATAAACAAGCGTGAACTGAACGAAAGCTCAAAAAATAGGCGAGTTTGAACTAAATTTACGTTCAAACTCAATTTTTTTCATAATTTATTTTAAAAAATTCCAGACCTTAGTACGCCTTCTCCCCCTTTCAAATGCCATTTGGAGACCTACACAGGGCCGTAGCTAGAAGTGAACGATAGGGGGAGCTCAAGAGTATTTAGGGGGCTCATATTTTTTTTTATCTCTCTCTGTGGCAGAAAGATAAATTTGTGCATATTCACATTGTAGGTACTATGTTTCTTATTAAACTGTTGTAATAACTTCATTTTATGCTAAGAAAAATACATGATGATGAAATTTTTGAGTGTATAACTGGTGTAAAATTAAACATTATGTTAGCTTCATATGTACAAATAAGATGAGGGAGAGTTGAAACACTTATTTTAGATACAACTAGCGGCCTTCGCCCGCTACGCTGGTCGGTTTATCTAAAGAAATCTTGAAGAAGTAGTTAGATAAGGTTCAGACATACATTAAAAAAAAAAAAAGCAAGTCGATCATTCAAAAAACGTTGGGAAATATCAAATATTTACTGTAATTTTTTAAGAAAAACAAAGTTTCGAAAAAAAAAATTAAATCGAAAAAAAAATTACGCTGACATATTAATGCAAGGAAATTTTCCCAGAGAGAAAATTCGCCTTGAATACAATATTTCAAATTCTTTTAATTGCTTATAGGCGTTAATGCCAACATAGTGAAAAAAAATTCCATGCTGGGAATCGAACCCGGGCCATCAGTATGGCGCACTGACGTTCTACCGACTAAACCACATGGAACGACAGCCAGCTTGAAACTTTCTCATACTTAAGTAGACTGGCGAAAACATAACGATAGCACGTTTTAAAATCGCACAGTGACATCTATTGGATTTTATATGTACTAAAAAACGTTATGTACTAAAAAACGTGAGCAGCGCACCTAATAGTTTCTTTTGTTTCTTTTTGTTACTTTTTTGTCTGTTGTCCGATTTTGATGAAACAAAGCCTATACACTGCCCGGGAGTGTGCATTCTTCATTAGTGAAAACCGCATAAAAATCCATTCAGTAGTTACGAAGATAACCTCGAACAAACAGACAGACAAAAAATTCAAAAAAAAATTTTTTGTGTTTCATTGGTTTTCTTTTATCGCCCTGACTCCATTTTTGTCAATTATCTTCAATGTACAGACACACCGGGTCCTACTGTTTTATTATATGTATAGATTTAGTAACTCTGCAAAATTGTGAAAAGATCTCGAAACTAAATTAGATTTTTGAACCGTTCCGCCTTAGCCAGAGTTTATTGTAGTTTTAAATTACCATAATTCAACAATTAAAATTCTCTTTAAAGATTAGTACATATAAAATGCTAGGGGAGGGGGATTAAGTATTATAAAAGGTGCTACAAAAATCTGTATGACTAAATCCTATCTTAAACGAAACAATTTCTAGATCGGTGCCAAATGGATAGAATAATCCATGTAAAAAAAAAAATCATAACACATTTGTAAGAGACGGCGAATTTCTTAATAAAGAATATGTCTACAATGAATTTTTTTCGGAGATTTTTCTTAAAAGGCTCACTTGTGTAGAATTTTTCATATTTTTAAGCCTCCAGTCCGTGGAAATACATTAATGTTGTTAATAATATTTCAGATATTTAGATACAGTTAAGGATTCATTTTAAAGGCAATTTAGTTTACAATGGGATATACAGAAAGAAGTATGGAAAGACCAAAACTTTGGAATAAATGTGCCGATTACGCAGCCCATAACTTTTTTTTTAATGAAAAACATAACCATGAAAGGGAAACTGTAATAAGTATTTTTTAGAGTTTCGTACTTAAAAAATTAAACGGAATTATTATAAGATCTCCCTCTTGTGTTTGTTTTTTGTCTGTCGCAACCATTTTACTCGTAAACTATGGGACGTGGAAAGCTCAAATTGGGGGAACTCATAAAGATTATTGACCTACATATTTACAGATTATTAAACATTCACAAATAAATTTAGGAAAAATGTAGAGGGACTAATTAAATTACTCAGGAAAAAAAATTTCTTGGTACATCGTGTGCGATGAAAGCTGTCGTAACGCTGATCTAAAAAAAACACATTGTTTTAAAATTTCTAAGCGTTATATTTTCAGAGATATCGCCAAAAATGTAGTGCAAAAACATGCCTCACCCCCATCTATTTCCGAATCTACTGAAACTAAAATTGTGAAAAAAATTAGAGATAGTAGACGTTAACTTAAAATTTGCTGGAAAACTATAGCAATTAACCCTATGTCACACAGTTTTTGAGAAAAGCGCATTTTTCTATTGCACACAAATTTTGACTTGCGGACATTCAGTGAAAGTGTTGAGCAGTGTTGGAAGTACCCATTGTAGAAGAAGCATAAAAACATTGTTGATAGAAAAAAAAGCGGTAATTAGCCGAATTATTAACCTTTAACAACATGGACGATTTGGGCATCCTAGATAACAATTTTCAACTGTATATTTCTATAATGGCTGTAGTTGATTAAAACAACATCAAATTTTTAAAAACATATTGATTTAATTAGAAATATCACATAAATACTAAAGTATTCGCAACTACTTTGCATTGAATGGATCTTTCAATGCGCTTCCTGTGTCTTTAAAAGTTAGTTTAAAACCTTTTAGAAAACGTAACATTGAAACTTTGAGTCTTCCTTTCGAAGCATTTTTAACACAATGCCAAATTTAAACTTTGAATGCTTTGAACTTTTTTAGCTACACTGCAAAAAGAAACATTTTTATTAAGCTGAATCTTGTTTTATGAAATGCCAAATGAAGTTTAAATATTCACTACTTTTAATGTAAGTATCAAATTTAGTTCATCAAAAAGAAAAAAAAAGATTAGGATAAAATTTAAAAAAAAGAGTTATACAGGATACTAATATTTGATATTATTTAAGCTTCAGATCTCTTTGAAATTTTACGGTATACTAATACATAGTTTTCTCGTACATCCAGCTATACTCAAGGCTACGTTGTATAATTTTTTAAAAAGTCGTATAATTCTTTTAGCAACTATTTGTTATAATTTATATATTTATTCTATGAAATCCTCTCAGCGCGAGTAATATTCGCACTTGAACGTTTATTTTAAAGTTAATTCGCCGCATAAGACAAAAATTTAAACATATTAACGTAAAAATAAATATCTATACAGAATAATTAATAGAATGCAGATTACTGATGCATTTATGCTCATTTATAAAAACTATCATTAAGAAATTCGAAATACTTCTCAGAAAGTTTGAATAGTTATTTTTATTTATTAAAATTATAAATATTTCGTTAATAAAAGGAATGAAAATTAGTATAAGAAAATCTTATGGTGTGATCTCGAAATTACTGAATAAAAATTCCGCCATATTTAGCAACACTTTGTGGGCCTGTATGAAGTTTAGTTTTAATAAAACACGTAAGAATAAACGTGAAGTAGCGAAAGTCAAACCGATCCGAATCCGACCTACATTAAAATAAATAAATAAATAAATAAAAATAAAAACAAATAAAATCGACATCGACACGAACTCGACCCGCAACGAAATATCATAATGACTATCCGGTCAGACCCGACCCGAACCGCGGACCGATGCAAGATTCCAATCAGTGGCAAACAAAATTTAATTAATGTTAATTCTTTTACGAATAAGAAAGCAAAACAATTTAATGAAATATTAATTATCTTTCATATTTAAAAAATTAAACTAAAACGTACTTTTTCTTTCATACTTTTTAAAATCCCCCATATTTATCAAAATTTGATACGGTAACGATTAATTACACCACTATTCACCAAATTCAATTATTCATCATTTATCAAAAATTTTTATTTATTTAAAAAGAAAATTTTTTTTAAGGATTAAAAAAAACAGAAAGCAATTTTGCATATTATTTTTTTTTTATTTATATAAAAATACTTTTAAATTAAAAGAATTTAAATTTTGGTACAAAAATGTAGTTAAAAAAGTAAATAACTGCTCGCTAGTTACAATCATGCATTTTATCATATGAAAATGCGTTAATTTTAAACTCTGATAACTCGTGATCAAATTGTCATAATGCGTTGAATTTTTACGTGAATAAGCAACAGGTCATAATATTACAACTGACATTTTCCCTCTCCCTTCCCCTTTTTTTTAACCTAAGCTTCCTAAGATTTAATATAGTGAAAATATAAAAGACTAATTGCCGTTAACACTGGATTTAAATTTTCGCAGTTCATACAAACTACTCCATAGGAAATATTATCTTTACAATATACAACTATCTCTTTGACTGAAAATTTCTGCTTGTTCACACTTCAAGAAAAATTCAATCCTAGCCCATCTGGGTCCGTAGTTTGTACCTCTAGAAAAGAGTAATGCCCAAACCAAGCTCGATCCGATTATCAGAAAAAAAAAATGGGTCGGGCCTATGAAGATCCTTACATCGAATAAACAAAAGATTAGTTCACAAAAATTTTGTAAATTTAGACAATAAAATTATAATATATATACAGGGTGTTTCGCTACCAGACCGACAAACTTTGAGGAGTGATAGTAGACATGAAGACAAACATTATTAAACAGGAAACCATGGGGCGCAAACATCTTCCATAGGAGCCAGGGGCCGAAAATTCAAACCATCAAGGTCAAAAACTTCAAACGATTATAAAAAACGAAAAAAAGGGTGGATTCGTTTGCGGTTTTCGCTAAAATCATTCTTTATATCAAGTTTTGTTTGAAAAAAAATTTTAAAGGTTACGTTCAAAAATTGTCGATAGAGGGCGCTTTAGACTTTAGAATAACAAACAACTACTTTTTACCCTTATTTTGTGCACGGAGTTGAAATTATTATGAAGTTTAGACTTTAACTTACATTTTAATCCCAAAAACGGAAACATTGGGATCGGGTAACAGGCGAAAATTTAACTGTGAACAGAGGTGCGGATTTTAAACATTCATAAACATTATACAAACTGATCAATTTTGTTGCGGTTTGCGTGTAGTTCATTCCCTTGGTAATTATTTTATTCCAAATGACTTACAGCTCTTGTGTATCCATCTTTTGATAGAGGGCGCTTCCGATACATCTCCGATATTTCAATGACATTACTCCTGTGTGTTTTACTACCAGACCAACATACTTTCAGGAAGTGTTAGGGATGTAAAGCGACTCGGAATCACATAGGAATGTAACATTGAAAATGCCTTTTTAGCGAGCTGTGGTTAAAGAAGCAGAGAAAAAAGCCACTTGATATTTCTACAACGCGTTCTGTCGGAACTTCTGGTAAAAGCACATTTTCCTATTTCGTTGCAATATTCTATAGCACGATGGGACTCCTCCACATTTTTCCAATGATGTTCGCAGACACCTCAACGTAACATGTGGACAACGGGGGATAGGTAGTGGTGGCCCGGTTCGTTGTCCTGCCAGATCGTCGCACCTACTTCATTATATCAATTACTTTTTGTTACCTACCTTTATTTTATTACTGTATAATTGTTCTGTATTTTTTTAAATAAACATTGCTGGGTGAGGCTAGTTGAGCTAAACCAATTGGTACCCTCCCCCCCAACATCATCTGGCTTTATCTAAATCTGAATCTGTATGGACTTCTTCTGCTGGATCAAATTAAAAGTTGAATGTATGAGACTCCTGTACCATCAGAGGAAGACCTGTGAGCTCGAATTTTTGTAGCTGCCAGAAAGCTATCCGAGTTGCCAGGAATCTTTCAAAGCGTAAGGAATTGCATGCGACGCTGCTGTCAAGCATGCCCGACTACTTCTGGTCGTAATTTCGGATACCTTTTGTAGTAAAACCTTTAACTAAATTGCTTTCTGCCACATTAACGTGTTGCTGTTTCACTACCTGTTTCTGTTGCTTTTTTCTCTGCTTCTTTTAACCACAGCTCGCTAAAAAGGCATTTTCAATGTTACATTCCTATGTAATTCCGAGTAGCTATGCATCCCTAACACTTCCTGGAAGTATGTTGGTCTGGTAGTAAAACACACAGGTGTAATGCCATTGAAATGTCGGAGATGTGTCGGAAGCGCCCTCTACCAAAAAATGGATACACAAGAGCTGTAAGTCGTTTGGAATAAAATAATTACCAAGGGAATGAACTACACGCAAACCGCAACAAAATTGATCAGTTTGTATAATGTTTATGAATGTTTAAAATCCGTCCCTCTGTTCACAGTTAAATTTTCGCCAGTTACCCTATCCCAATGTTTCCGAATTTGGGATTAAAATTTAAGTTAAAGTCTAAACTTTAGAATAATTTCAATCCCGTGCACAAAATAAGGGTAAAAAGTAGTTGTTTGTTACTCTAAAGTCTAAAGCGCCCTCTATCGACAATTTTTGAACGTAACCTTTAAAATATTTTACAAACAAAACATGATATAAAGAATGATTTTAGCGAAAACCGCAAACGAATCCATCCTTTTTTTCGTTTTTTATAATCGTTTGAAGTTTTGGACCTTAAACTTTAATGGCCCTTGGCTCCTACGGAAGACGTTTGCGCCCCATGGTTTCCTATTTAATAATGTTTGTCTTCATGTCTACAATCACCCCTCAAAGTTTGTCGGTCTGGTATCGAAACACCCTGTATATATATATATATATATATAAAAAAGTGAACTTTTTAGAGAATTTTGTTCACTTTTATAAATGAGTTTGATTTGAAAGCGTTCTTCTGAAAATTTTTGAACTTGAACTTGACTCACTTTTAAAAATTGAACGTGATTTTGAATTCGTTCGTTTTTTTCGTGAGCGTGCCCAACACTGGTTTTAACCCCTTAACTGGTTTGCCCGAACGGCGTTCTATTATTTTTAAGAAAATTTTCATACTATTGAAAGGAGGAAATGGTTAGACTAAATTTTAAAAATATTTTATTTAGATAATAGCGGTGTGAATCCGCTATTTTCAATTTATTGAACGGAGAACAATTAACCAGTTAAGGGATTAACACATTCGCGACGCAACCCTTTTACGTAATTTTTAATGTTCTACCACCGGTTTTCAAAAACAGAAATTTGTGTCTTATTAAATCGAGAGAATGTTCCGATTAAATAAGGCGGATTTTTCAGTAAAATTTTACTGGAGGGGCAGGGCCGTAGCTAGAAGTGAATAGTAGGGGGGGTCTCAAGAGAATGTAGGGGGACTCATAATTCTTTTTCTGTCTCTCTCTGTCGCAGAGAGATAAATTAGTGCATATTTACACTGTAGATACTATGTTTCTTATTAAACTGTAGTAATAATTTCATTTTATGCTTAGAAAAGTACAGGACGGTGAAAATTTTGAGTGTATAACTTGGAGCAAAATTAAACATCATGTTGGTTTCATGTGTACAAATAAGATGAGGGAGTGTTGAAAAACTTATTTTAGGTACAATTTAGTATTTCTGCAAAACTGTGAAAGGGTCTCAAAAATAAATTAAATTTTGAACAAAACTTCATTTGAATTTTCGGAACAGAAATTTATTTAGTGACCTTGGAATCTTTTTCGGGGGAGGGGGCTCAAAATATTTTAGGGGGGCTGAGCCGCCCATAGCGCCCCCTTAGCTACTGTGGTGGGGGTAAATATGGATTCTTAAGCCTTTTTATGAGCCACCGGTGGTACGCGCCGGCGTGAACGTGTAAAAGGAGAAAACAAACGTTTTCGTAAAACTGGAATCCCCTTCTTACTGTATCGAAACCAAATAAAAGCCTTTCTTCATTTTCGGGTCTTTCAATTTCTTCGTTATCATCTTCATCGCTCGCTGTAGTTTCTTCGCAACACTTTATTACACTTTGGAATGTATCATCGTCAATACAATATTCCCTTGCTGAAAGTGATTCAGTTGTGTTAAGTGTAGCAAATTTCGTTACATAGACTTCGTTATGTTAGTGGAATAAACATCGTTATATATTTTTCGTAATATGAAAAATAATTTACATGTTAATGGTGTTCGAAGTTAAGTTTAAGCAGAAAATGCCGCTAAGTAAAAAACTTCGTTAAATAAGGACCTCGTTAAAGTTTTAAAAAAACAGAAAGCAATTTTGCATATTATTTTTTTTTATTTATATAAAAATACTTTTAAATTAAAAGAATTTAAATTTTGGTACAAAAATGTAGTTAAAAAAGTAAATAACTGCTCGCTAGTTACAATCATGCATTTTATCATATGAAAATGCGTTAATTTTAAACTCTGATAACTCGTGATCAAATTGTCATAATGCGTTGAATTTTTACGTGAATAAGCAACAGGTCATAATATTACAACTGACATTTTCCCTCTCCCTTCCCCTTTTTTTTAACCTAAGCTTCCTAAGATTTAATATAGTGAAAATATAAAAGACTAATTGCCGTTAACACTGGATTTAAATTTTCGCAGTTCATACAAACTACTCCATAGGAAATATTATCTTTACAATATACAACTATCTCTTTGACTGAAAATTTCTGCCTGTTCACACTTCAAGAAAAATTCAATCCTAGCCCATCTGGGTCCGTAGTTTGTACCTCTAGAAAAGAGTAATGCCCAAACCAAGCTCGATCCGATTATCAGAAAAAAAAAATGGGTCGGGCCTATGAAGATCCTTACATCGAATAAACAAAAGATTAGTTCACAAAAATTTTGTAAATTTAGACAATAAAATTATAATATATATACAGGGTGTTTCGCTACCAGACCGACAAACTTTGAGGAGTGATAGTAGACATGAAGACAAACATTATTAAACAGGAAACCATGGGGCGCAAACATCTTCCATAGGAGCCAGGGGCCGAAAATTCAAACCATCAAGGTCAAAAACTTCAAACGATTATAAAAAACGAAAAAAAGGGTGGATTCGTTTGCGGTTTTCGCTAAAATCATTCTTTATATCAAGTTTTGTTTGAAAAAAAATTTTAAAGGTTACGTTCAAAAATTGTCGATAGAGGGCGCTTTAGACTTTAGAATAACAAACAACTACTTTTTACCCTTATTTTGTGCACGGAGTTGAAATTATTATGAAGTTTAGACTTTAACTTACATTTTAATCCCAAAAACGGAAACATTGGGATCGGGTAACAGGCGAAAATTTAACTGTGAACAAAGGTGCGGATTTTAAACATTCATAAACATTATACAAACTGATCAATTTTGTTGCGGTTTGCGTGTAGTTCATTCCCTTGGTAATTATTTTATTCCAAATGACTTACAGCTCTTGTGTATCCATTTTTTGATAGAGGGCGCTTCCGATACATCTCCGATATTTCAATGACATTACTCCTGTGTGTTTTACTACCAGACCAACATACTTTCAGGAAGTGTTAGGGATGTAAAGCGACTCGGAATCACATAGGAATGTAACATTGAAAATGCCTTTTTAGCGAGCTGTGGTTAAAGAAGCAGAGAAAAAAGCCACTTGATATTTCTACAACGCGTTCTGTCGGAACTTCTGGTAAAAGCACATTTTCCTATTTCGTTGCAATATTCTATAGCACGATGGGACTCCTCCACATTTTTCCAATGATGTTCGCAGACACCTCAACGTAACATGTGGACAACGGGGGATAGGTAGTGGTGGCCCGGTTCGTTGTCCTGCCAGATCGTCGCACCTACTTCATTATATCAATTACTTTTTGTTACCTACCTTTATTTTATTACTGTATAATTGTTCTGTATTTTTTTAAATAAACATTGCTGGGTGAGGCTAGTTGAGCTAAACCAATTGGTACCCTCCCCCCCAACATCATCTGGCTCAATCTAAATCTGAATCTGTATGGACTTCTTCTGCTGGATCAAATTAAAAGTTGAATGTATGAGACTCCTGTACCATCAGAGGAAGACCTGTGAGCTCGAATTTTTGTAGCTGCCAGAAAGCTATCCGAGTTGCCAGGAATCTTTCAAAGCGTAAGGAATTGCATGCGACGCTGCTGTCAAGCATGCCCGACTACTTCTGGTCGTAATTTCGGATACCTTTTGTAGTAAAACCTTTAACTAAATTGCTTTCTGCCACATTAACGTATTGCTGTTTCACTCCCTGTTTCTGTTGCTTTTTTCTCTGCTTCTTTTAACCACAGCTCGCTAAAAAGGCATTTTCAATGTTACATTCCTATGTAATTCCGAGTAGCTATGCATCCCTAACACTTCCTGGAAGTATGTTGGTCTGGTAGTAAAACACACAGGTGTAATGCCATTGAAATGTCGGAGATGTGTCGGAAGCGCCCTCTACCAAAAAATGGATACACAAGAGCTGTAAGTCGTTTGGAATAAAATAATTACCAAGGGAATGAACTACACGCAAACCGCAACAAAATTGATCAGTTTGTATAATGTTTATGAATGTTTAAAATCCGTCCCTCTGTTCACAGTTAAATTTTCGCCAGTTACCCTATCCCAATGTTTCCGAATTTGGGATTAAAATTTAAGTTAAAGTCTAAACTTTAGAATAATTTCAATCCCGTGCACAAAATAAGGGTAAAAAGTAGTTGTTTGTTACTCTAAAGTCTAAAGCGCCCTCTATCGACAATTTTTGAACGTAACCTTTAAAATATTTTACAAACAAAACATGATATAAAGAATGATTTTAGCGAAAACCGCAAACGAATCCATCCTTTTCTTCGTTTTTTATAATCGTTTGAAGTTTTGGACCTTAAACTTTAATGGCCCTTGGCTCCTACGGAAGACGTTTGCGCCCCATGGTTTCCTATTTAATAATGTTTGTCTTCATGTCTACAATCACCCCTCAAAGTTTGTCGGTCTGGTATCGAAACACCCTGTATATATATATATATATATAAAAAAAAAGTGAACTTTTTAGAGAATTTTGTTCACTTCTATAAATGAGTTTGATTTGAAAGCGTTCTTCTGAAAATTTTTGAACTTGAACTTGACTCACTTTTAAAAATTGAACGTGATTTTGAATTCGTTCGTTTTTTTCGTGAGCGTGCCCAACACTGGGTTTAACCCCTTAACTGGTTTGCCCGAACGGCGTTCTATTATTTTTAAGAAAATTTTCATACTATTGAAAGGAGGAAATGGTTAGACTAAATTTTAAAAATATTTTATTTAGATAATAGCGGTGTGAATCCGCTATTTTCAATTTATTGAACGGAGAACAATTAACCAGTTAAGGGATTAACACATTCGCGACGCAACCCTTTTACGTAATTTTTAATGTTCTACCACCGGTTTTCAAAAACAGAAATTTGTGTCTTATTAAATCGAGAGAATGTTCCGATTAAATAAGGCGGATTTTTCAGTAAAATTTTACTGGAGGGGCAGGGCCGTAGCTAGAAGTGAATAGTAGGGGGGGTCTCAAGAGAATGTAGGGGGACTCATAATTCTTTTTCTGTCTCTCTCTGTCGCAGAGAGATAAATTAGTGCATATTTACACTGTAGATACTATGTTTCTTATTAAACTGTAGTAATAATTTCATTTTATGCTTAGAAAAGTACAGGACGGTGAAAATTTTGAGTGTATAACTTGGAGCAAAATTAAACATCATGTTGGTTTCATGTGTACAAATAAGATGAGGGAGTGTTGAAAAACTTATTTTAGGTACAATTTAGTATTTCTGCAAAACTGTGAAAGGGTCTCAAAAATAAATTAAATTTTGAACAAAACTTCATTTGAATTTTCGGAACAGAAATTTATTTAGTGACCTTGGAATCTTTTTCGGGGGAGGGGGCTCAAAATATTTTAGGGGGGCTGAGCCGCCCATAGCGCCCCCTTAGCTACTGTGGTGGGGGTAAATATGGATTCTTAAGCCTTTTTATGAGCCACCGGTGGTACGCGCCGGCGTGAACGTGTAAAAGGAGAAAACAAACGTTTTCGTAAAACTGGAATCCCCTTCTTACTGTATCGAAACCAAATAAAAGCCTTTCTTCATTTTCGGGTCTTTCAATTTCTTCGTTATCATCTTCATCGCTCGCTGTAGTTTCTTCGCAACACTTTATTACACTTTGGAATGTATCATCGTCAATACAATATTCCCTTGCTGAAAGTGATTCAGTTGTGTTAAGTGTAGCAAATTTCGTTACATAGACTTCGTTATGTTAGTGGAATAAACATCGTTATATATTTTTCGTAATATGAAAATTAATTTACATGTTAATGGTGTTCGAAGTTAAGTTTAAGCAGAAAATGCCGCTAAGTAAAAAACTTCGTTAAATAAGGACCTCGTTAAAGTTTTAAAAAAACAGAAAGCAATTTTGCATATTATTTTTTTTTAGTTATATAAAAATACTTTTAAATTAAAAGAATTTAAATTTTGGTACAAAAATATAGTTAAAAAAGTAAATAACTGCTCGCTAGTTACAATCATGCATTTTATCATATGAAAATGCGTTAATTTTAAACTCTGATAACTCGTGATCAAATTGTCATAATGCGTTGAATTTTTACGTGAATAAGCAACAGGTCATAATATTACAACTGACATTTTCCCTCTCCCTTCCCCTTTTTTTTAACCTAAGCTTCCTAAGATTTAATATAGTGAAAATATAAAAGACTAATTGCCGTTAACACTGGATTTAAATTTTCGCAGTTCATACAAACTACTCCATAGGAAATATTATCTTTACAATATACAACTATCTCTTTGACTGAAAATTTCTGCCTGTTCACACTTCAAGAAAAATTCAATCCTAGCCCATCTGGGTCCGTAGTTTGTACCTCTAGAAAAGAGTAATGCCCAAACCAAGCTCGATCCGATTATCAGAAAAAAAAAATGGGTCGGGCCTATGAAGATCCTTACATCGAATAAACAAAAGATTAGTTCACAAAAATTTTGTAAATTTAGACAATAAAATTATAATATATATACAGGGTGTTTCGCTACCAGACCGACAAACTTTGAGGAGTGATAGTAGACATGAAGACAAACATTATTAAACAGGAAACCATGGGGCGCAAACATCTTCCATAGGAGCCAGGGGCCGAAAATTCAAACCATCAAGGTCAAAAACTTCAAACGATTATAAAAAACGAAAAAAAGGGTGGATTCGTTTGCGGTTTTCGCTAAAATCATTCTTTATATCAAGTTTTGTTTGAAAAAAAATTTTAAAGGTTACGTTCAAAAATTGTCGATAGAGGGCGCTTTAGACTTTAGAATAACAAACAACTACTTTTTACCCTTATTTTGTGCACGGAGTTGAAATTATTATGAAGTTTAGACTTTAACTTACATTTTAATCCCAAAAACGGAAACATTGGGATCGGGTAACAGGCGAAAATTTAACTGTGAACAGAGGTGCGGATTTTAAACATTCATAAACATTATACAAACTGATCAATTTTGTTGCGGTTTGCGTGTAGTTCATTCCCTTGGTAATTATTTTATTCCAAATGACTTACAGCTCTTGTGTATCCATTTTTTGATAGAGGGCGCTTCCGATACATCTCCGATATTTCAATGACATTACTCCTGTGTGTTTTACTACCAGACCAACATACTTTCAGGAAGTGTTAGGGATGTAAAGCGACTCGGAATCACATAGGAATGTAACATTGAAAATGCCTTTTTAGCGAGCTGTGGTTAAAGAAGCAGAGAAAAAAGCCACTTGATATTTCTACAACGCGTTCTGTCGGAACTTCTGGTAAAAGCACATTTTCCTATTTCGTTGCAATATTCTATAGCACGATGGGACTCCTCCACATTTTTCCAATGATGTTCGCAGACACCTCAACGTAACATGTGGACAACGGGGGATAGGTAGTGGTGGCCCGGTTCGTTGTCCTGCCAGATCGTCTCACCTACTTCATTATATCAATTACTTTTTGTTACCTACCTTTATTTTATTACTGTATAATTGTTCTGTATTTTTTTAAATAAACATTGCTGGGTGAGGCTAGTTGAGCTAAACCAATTGGTACCCTCCCCCCCAACATCATCTGGCTCAATCTAAATCTGAATCTGTATGGACTTCTTCTGCTGGATCAAATTAAAAGTTGAATGTATGAGACTCCTGTACCATCAGAGGAAGACCTGTGAGCTCGAATTTTTGTAGCTGCCAGAAAGCTATCCGAGTTGCCAGGAATCTTTCAAAGCGTAAGGAATTGCATGCGACGCTGCTGTCAAGCATGCCCGACTACTTCTGGTCGTAATTTCGGATACCTTTTGTAGTAAAACCTTTAACTAAATTGCTTTCTGCCACATTAACGTATTGCTGTTTCACTCCCTGTTTCTGTTGCTTTTTTCTCTGCTTCTTTTAACCACAGCTCGCTAAAAAGGCATTTTCAATGTTACATTCCTATGTAATTCCGAGTAGCTATGCATCCCTAACACTTCCTGGAAGTATGTTGGTCTGGTAGTAAAACACACAGGTGTAATGCCATTGAAATGTCGGAGATGTGTCGGAAGCGCCCTCTACCAAAAAATGGATACACAAGAGCTGTAAGTCGTTTGGAATAAAATAATTACCAAGGGAATGAACTACACGCAAACCGCAACAAAATTGATCAGTTTGTATAATGTTTATGAATGTTTAAAATCCGTCCCTCTGTTCACAGTTAAATTTTCGCCAGTTACCCTATCCCAATGTTTCCGAATTTGGGATTAAAATTTAAGTTAAAGTCTAAACTTTAGAATAATTTCAATCCCGTGCACAAAATAAGGGTAAAAAGTAGTTGTTTGTTACTCTAAAGTCTAAAGCGCCCTCTATCGACAATTTTTGAACGTAACCTTTAAAATATTTTACAAACAAAACATGATATAAAGAATGATTTTAGCGAAAACCGCAAACGAATCCATCCTTTTTTTCGTTTTTTATAATCGTTTGAAGTTTTGGACCTTAAACTTTAATGGCCCTTGGCTCCTACGGAAGACGTTTGCGCCCCATGGTTTCCTATTTAATAATGTTTGTCTTCATGTCTACAATCACCCCTCAAAGTTTGTCGGTCTGGTATCGAAACACCCTGTATATATATATATATATATATATAAAAAGTGAACTTTTTAGAGAATTTTGTTCACTTTTATAAATGAGTTTGATTTGAAAGCGTTCTTCTGAAAATTTTTGAACTTGAACTTGACTCACTTTTAAAAATTGAACGTGATTTTGAATTCGTTCGTTTTTTTCGTGAGCGTGCCCAACACTGGGTTTAACCCCTTAACTGGTTTGCCCGAACGGCGTTCTATTATTTTTAAGAAAATTTTCATACTATTGAAAGGAGGAAATGGTTAGACTAAATTTTAAAAATATTTTATTTAGATAATAGCGGTGTGAATCCGCTATTTTCAATTTATTGAACGGAGAACAATTAACCAGTTAAGGGATTAACACATTCGCGACGCAACCCTTTTACGTAATTTTTAATGTTCTACCACCGGTTTTCAAAAACAGAAATTTGTGTCTTATTAAATCGAGAGAATGTTCCGATTAAATAAGGCGGATTTTTCAGTAAAATTTTACTGGAGGGGCAGGGCCGTAGCTAGAAGTGAATAGTAGGGGGGGTCTCAAGAGAATGTAGGGGGACTCATAATTCTTTTTCTGTCTCTCTCTGTCGCAGAGAGATAAATTAGTGCATATTTACACTGTAGATACTATGTTTCTTATTAAACTGTAGTAATAATTTCATTTTATGCTTAGAAAAGTACAGGACGGTGAAAATTTTGAGTGTATAACTTGGAGCAAAATTAAACATCATGTTGGTTTCATGTGTACAAATAAGATGAGGGAGTGTTGAAAAACTTATTTTAGGTACAATTTAGTATTTCTGCAAAACTGTGAAAGGGTCTCAAAAATAAATTAAATTTTGAACAAAACTTCATTTGAATTTTCGGAACAGAAATTTATTTAGTGACCTTGGAATCTTTTTCGGGGGAGGGGGCTCAAAATATTTTAGGGGGGCTGAGCCGCCCATAGCGCCCCCTTAGCTACTGTGGTGGGGGTAAATATGGATTCTTAAGCCTTTTTATGAGCCACCGGTGGTACGCGCCGGCGTGAACGTGTAAAAGGAGAAAACAAACGTTTTCGTAAAACTGGAATCCCCTTCTTACTGTATCGAAACCAAATAAAAGCCTTTCTTCATTTGCGGGTCTTTCAATTTCTTCGTTATCATCTTCATCGCTCGCTGTAGTTTCTTCGCAACACTTTATTACACTTTGGAATGTATCATCGTCAATACAATATTCCCTTGCTGAAAGTGATTCAGTTGTGTTAAGTGTAGCAAATTTCGTTACATAGACTTCGTTATGTTAGTGGAATAAACATCGTTATATATTTTTCGTAATATGAAAATTAATTTACATGTTAATGGTGTTCGAAGTTAAGTTTAAGCAGAAAATGCCGCTAAGTAAAAAACTTCGTTAAATAAGGACCTCGTTAAAGGGAATTTCTAATGTATAATGAATGAAAATGAGAGCATCGGTTTAAAAGTATTGAGTAGACATACATTTGAAAGTATGTATATAAAGGATTTGTATAATCTCCTATGGCGGAAGTCGTTTCGACATTGCAGTGTGATTCCCGTGATATTCTGTCTACCATTTTCACTATAGAACATAGAGTAAAAATCACCGTTTAAATTTAGCCATGCTTCAAAAAATATTTTTTATGATTTTTTGTTTAAAAAAGAAAAAAAAATTGTAATTTAACAAAATACAACGGTTATTAGGAAAATGATATTTTTAAAAGAGTAAAATTTTAATGACTAATAAGTAAATTCTATATTTAAATTAACAATAATAATAATAAACTAGCGAGCTACGCCCGCTAGCTGGGCCACTTTTTCCAAACGAACCTCGGTATTAAGCAGTATATAATAAGCAAAAAAATTCATTTAATAAGCAAGTCTTTGTGTTCGAATCCTCAGGCACAATAAAAAGTAAATTAAAGAGCCATGGTCCCATTAAAAATATGTGATTTCGCACGGTGGGCCACGTGCACTTGAAAAAAAAATATTGTGGATCGGAGCTATGGTCGCTTCGCGCTCATAGTCCCTTTAAAAATATTTGGTTTTGCACGGTGGGCGCTAAGCGCGCATAAGACTTTTTTTCGTGTTTTTCAGTTCATCACAAGCAGATTTTTATGCAGATTCTGAATATGTAATCAGTTTTTTTCTACTTTAAAAACTGTCTGCATGATGGTTTAAGAAAAAACGCGCAAAAAAAAGTTTCGATAGTCCTGTTTTATTTCTAAGTTCAATATTTTAGCGAAAACTACGGTAAATATTCTACGGCAAGTCAAAAAAAATTGATGCGGAAAAAAACGCAATTAGCGCCGGTAGAAAAAGGAGGTTTTCGGCTGTTTCTTCTTTTAGCCAAAGGGGAAAAATTCATTACCTTCACCGCAAGACCTTCACCGTGGGAATTGACACACTTTTCGTTCCGATTCCCAAGGGGTTTTTAATTCATAACTTTTTTAATTTTGGCCCCACGGTCTCGAAAATGCCCGAAATGACTTCCCCGGAATTTTTCCAATCGAAAGACACCTCTCGCGACTTCCAACTCGCCCGCGTTGCGAACTGTAATCGGCTTCAAGCAGACAGACAGACAGAGGCGCACGGATTTTATTAGTATAGACTAGCGAGCTACGCCCACTAGCTGGGCCACTTTTTCCAAACGAACCTCGATATTAAGCAGTATATAATAAGCAAAAAAATTCGTTTAATAAGCAAGTCTTGGTGTTCGAATCCTCAAGCACAAAAAAAGTAAATTAAAGAGCTATGGTTGTTATGCGCTCATTATTCCGTTAAAAATATGTGATTTCGCACAGTGAGCGCTACGCTCCATGGTCGCCATCGTCCCGTTAAAAATATTTGGTTTTGCACGGTTGGCGCTGTGCGCCCATAAGACATTTTCTCGTATTTTTTGGTTCATCAGAAGCAGACTTTTACGCAGATTCTGAATATGTAATCAGTTTTTTTCTACTTTAAAAACTGTCTGCATGATGGTTTAAGAAAAAACGCGCAAAAAAATAATTTCATTAATATCACAAACAACATAACTAACAAATAATTTTGGCAGCTCGTTTTCCGTTTGTACTAACAGAAATTAGTATTAATCGCGTAAATCTTAGGTTACACAATATTCGTTTATGCTACCAAAAAGAAAAAGTATGAAAATGAGCTACAACGATTAATACTCACATACAGAATAAATATAAGAATAGCCAGTTACATCTGAGATTCTCAAAATATTAATTAGCAGCACTATTACCTCTTAGTGAACATATCTTGCTGTGCTTAAATAGTTGTACTTATTATATTAATTAAACCGTGTTTAACATTTTTTACCAATCAGTTATTTTTCTCTTATATATTCTTTGACAAAATGACGGGAGAAAAAGGGGTTTTCGGCTGCTTCTTCTTTTAGCCAAAGGGGAAAAGTTCTAGTCGATCACCGCAAGGTGGAGCAGTGTTCTGCCTGAGAGCTCCGTTTGGGCTCCGTTTGGGAAATGTGACGTTTTCCGTTCCGATTCCCGACCGGTTTTTAATTCATAACTTTTTTAATTTTGGTCCCACGGTCTCGAAAATGCCCGAAATGACTTTCCCGGAATTTTTCGAATCGAAAGACACCTCTCGCGACTTCCACCTCGCCCGCGTTACGAACTGTAATCGGCTTCAAGCAGACAGACAGACAGACAGAAGCGCACGGATTTTATTATTATAGATATCATTTTTAGGATGATCATAACAAGTCATATACAGGGTGTCCCCTCTCAACGGTGGCCAATGGCTAATTTCTAAACCGTTGGTCATAGACATATAGTTCCAATTGCAAAAATGCTTTTAAAAAGGTAAAGAATTATTTTTTAAGCGATTTAGGTAAAAAAAATGTTTTACTAAAAAATTACGAAAATTAAATTTTTATACGGTCCCCCGGTCCTATAAGTGATACAGTCGACGCTCGTTTTTGCGAACTCGTAGGGAACACTCAAGTGGTTCGTAAAATAGAAAGTTCGTAAAATAGAAAATCATAAAAAATGACATGAATATATACATTATTTATGTCAATTTTTAACCCCCCCCTCTTCATAGATGATACTATATTTTAAAATTATTTATTCTGAAATAAAGTTATACATGCATTTTTTATATGTATAAGTAAATGCAAAATACAAATTTATGCACAGAAAAAAAAATTAGCACTCAGAAGAATATGTTATTAAGCTTTGAAAACATTACATGTGAAAACATAGACTGTATTAGTACTTAATGGATGAAAATACATAGAAAAAAAATTAGGAATGGAAATAATCACTTATCTTTTTTTGTTTTAAAATCACATTTTGGAAAATACATGTTTCCATTTTATCTATGCTTGAAATCATTTCACAATTATTGTTCTCTTCAAAAAAGTGCCTTAGCCCTGACAACCATTGAGCTGCTTGTTTGACAGTCGGTCGTTGGATTATTTCATTTTCTTCTTGTTCCAAATCTGAAAGATCTTCTTCCTTTTCATTTATTATGTCTGCAATAATTTGTTTATCTGATATTTCTTCCGTACAAATCACGTCTGAATCCACACTCAAAAAGTCATGGAATGAAATTTCAGGCAACAGTGGATTTCTTTTGCGGAGTTCATTTATGAGTAACTCATCTCCACTGATATCGTCGGTTACATTTTCTTGGTTTTCTTCAATTAAGGTACAAGCCTGCGTGTTGAAATTATTTAGATATTGTAGTCGATTGAACATCATTCCAAGCACGTATTGACAAATGCATCGCCCCTAGAACATCGATTTCATATGGCTGATCCAGCTTCAAGCCCATGGCTACTGTTTGAAAAGCACTCTTCGAGATATGCGCTTGAAACTGTTAATCGCGGATCCATCGGCTGTAAAATTGAAGTTACATTTGGTGTAAGAAACTCCACACGAATAGATTTAAGATGTGAGAGTTCAACGTGAGCTGAACAGTTATCCACAATCAGCAGAATTTACGTTTTGTCAAAACAAATTGATGATCCAAGTCTCTTAACCATTTTTCATAAATGTGCCCAGTCATCCATGCATTTTTCTTAGCATGGTAAGCAGCTGGTAATTTGTTAACATTTCTGAAGCATTTAGGCTTCAATTTTTTTGTAAGGGCAGTTTTTGTGTTCCATTCATATTGGCTGCCAACAAGATTGAGATTCTCAGCTTAGCCTGTTTATCTCCGCTACATTTCCCCCCTTTGAAGCTAAGTGTTTTTTCCGGCAGCATCTTAAAAAACAGGTTTGTTTCGTCCGCATTAAAGACATCTTCTGGAGCAAATTCAGTTAGCAATGTTTTTAAATCGCGTTCTTTCAATTCATTTGCCAAAGTCGTATTTGCTGTTCCACTTTCACCGCACAATTTTCTGAAGCTCAAATTGTGCCTGGCCTAAATTTTTGAAACCAACCGTCTGGAGCCTTAAAGTCTTTGATGTTCAGTTTCAAAGCAAAAAAGTTCGATTGTTCTTTAAGAAGATTACTATTTATGGGAATCTACAGTCCTCTCATTTTCTTCCTCCAAGAAATCAAAGCTTTCTCCAATTGTCGAAACACTGAAATTCTGTAATGTTCTGGCCCTATCTCCCTCTCGACTAACGGAACTTCACAGATTGAATAGTCAAGAAGATATGAGAAAATAGACGATTACAGAATGCAATCTTTTAAAAGATTTCGTTTCCCCTTTGTTCGTTTCACCTGTTGAGAGTATAATTGACGTTGGCACTTCTTTTCGGTTTAAAAAAAAAAAAAAAAAAAAAGAAAAAAAGAAAATGCAGAATTATAAAAGTTAAATTCGCAAAAAAGAGATTTTCATAATTTGTAGTTCGTAAATGGGAGCGAAAAATTACATAGCGTCTATGGGAATGCATTCGGGATCACGCTCTAGTTCGTAAAATCGCAAGTGTTCGCAAAAAAGAGGTTCGTAAAATCGAGCGTCTACTGTACTTAGAAAATTTTTACCACTACTCTAACAAGTAAGACAAAAAAAGTCCCATTCCTCTGCGATCAAAATTGACCGAGTTATAGCTGTTCAAAGTTGAAGCATATTTTTTGCTGCAAAATAGGGGTCAGTCACAAATTTACAGGAAATAAAAATAAACATCAGATAGAAAATTTAAACATTGAGAGTAAAAAAATTTTTTACAATGTTGTTTCTGAATTTATGATGACATTTGCATGTTAAAGTAAAATATGCAATTTGTGCTAAAAATATAAGTAAAAAAATAACATAAACTTTGTTAAATTAAACTATGAAAAGCAACAGTCACAAATCGTTACAAAATGATATATATTTAAAGCTCTATTAGATTACTCAACCTAATGGAATTTGATGTAGTCATATAAAATAAATAAATGGAACGCATCTAAAATCGTATTAATATTACATTGTCATTGGGTTTAAATAAGTATGGGAATTGAACCTCAATCAGATATTTGGAAGTGAGTTAAAATTTTAATATAAGTTTTGAACTAGGAAAATTTACATACGAAAACTATGAATAAAATAAAAACTTATCAAAATAACATATCTTTTTAAAATAAAATCACGAAAAGAATCAGTTTCATTTGCTTACAAAATAAAACATACGTAAAAATACAATTGGGGATATGAATTTCAAAACTCGACTTATCGCTTTTTGATTTCTCTATCAGTCTATACAAACCTCCACTATTGAAACAATGCAATCTCAAAATTTATAGTGAAAACCAATAGATGCATTTAAAGTTTTTTCGCTATTTCCCAAAATTTGATTTTTTCGATAAAGAGAATTTTGAAATTCATGTCTTCAGTTATTTTAATAACCAATCTAGAAGTTAATTAATTATAATTAACACTACCGTAAAACTTATACGGTGACAGCGCCTTCAGTTAAATCGCTCATTTAAAACATTTTGTAATTGGAACTATATGTCTGTGACAAATAGTTTAGGAAGTAGCCTTTGAACAGCGTTGGAAATCGACTCCCTTTATAATACTTTAAGCACTTAGTGTACGTTCCCTTAAAGCTCAGTTGAACTCATCCGTTTTTAGCTATAGAAAAGTGGTTTAAGTCATGAAATTTAAAGTTTCATAACTCGGTCAATTTTAATGTTACATGAATGGGACCTTTTCTGTATTACTTGCTAGAGTGTTGAAAAAATTTTACTAAATATCACTTATAGGACCGGGGGACCGTATAAAAATTTAATTTTCGTAATTTTTTAGTAAAACAATTTTTTGACCAAAATCGTTTAAAAAACAATTCTTTGTCTTTTTTAAACCATTTTTGCAACTGGAACTATATGTCTATGGCCAACGGTTTAGAAATTAGCCATTGGCCACCGTTGAGAGGGGACACCCTGTATTACGTACGCCTTGCATTAAACATTAATATTTCTAAACCAACGATAAAAAAAAAAACAGTAGTTTATAGATAGAGAACTTTAACTTTTTGAAATGTGCATTTTTATTTGATGGATTTAATCATACTGACTTTTGAACGCCCCATATTACGTACAACATGGATTAAACATTAATATTCCTAGACTAATCAAAAACAAATTTTAAATGAAATTTCAATTTTACAATTTTCGGACCTGTAAATTTTTAAACTTCTAAACATAGCACATTTTAAAGTTTTACACCGTTGCGTAGAGAAAAAAAAAATGCACTTTAAAATGAAATTAGTTTGAATTCTTTATCACAATTTATTTTCGAATTATTAAATTTTTTTTAAGTTTTTATTACTTTTTTGTCATTGTGGCAACAGTAGTATTCCAATTTTGGACATTAAACAAGGATCAATCAGAAAACGAATAAAATAAAAAACAGAAGTATTCCATTTTTGGACATTAAACATGAGCTAATCATAAAACGAATAAAATAAAATAAGTTACGAAATTGAACCAATCAAGAGATTCAGATATACTTGAGATTTCCCAGTTCTTTACCGAGGACAACAACTATTTTCCAAATAGATAAAAAAGAAGAAGAAATGAAAACAAATTGCTTTAAAAACTGTCACTAGAATTCTTTGTTCGACGAAAATACGATGTTATTTGAGAAATGAAACATTTTTTCTAAAAAATATATTTTATTAGAAAAATATCAATAGATCTAGAAGTAAAGATCTGTATGTAAGTGAAAAGACGCTTTCGTTTACTGTTGGTGTTCAAATACAAATACATGATTTGCTGAACACAATGAAGTTCTTTTCCTTTGCTGAAATTACGTTATCTTCATTCCCTGAAAAAAATTTGTAGTTGAAATGGAATAAATGGATATTCGTGTATATTCTTTTTCTACAATACTAGTGGATTTAGAATAGGATTTCAACATGAAAAGAATTATTTTCGTAAGGCAGTGTAATAGCTTTTTATACGACCGTGCATGATATGTGATTATATCCGAATGTGCGATATAACTGATAATAGTTAAAATTTTAAAAAGATGACATTTTACAAGTATATGTTCTATGCAGGGTAATTCGAAATACCGTGAGCGAAATGCAGATATTCAAAAAGAATTAAAAATTACATTGGGACTTAGGATCGCAAAAGCCATCCGGAGTCGCTTAAAGGTGTCTCAATGAGAACAACAACTGAGCAAATTGACCGACTTACTAGGTAACTTTCCGAGGTGTAAGTTGCAGTGTGGGTATCAAAAGAAAGATCTCGTCTTGTGCGTTAAAAAGTGCAATGGCACTACTCGTCCGAATCCAACCATTTTCGAGATATCAGCACTTGAAGTGTGAATGAATAAATTGACAGGCAGGTATATAAAATGCTCGGAAGTTAAAAATTTCTTTACATTGTTTTTAATCCTTCTGCCAGTACCTTTCCCCGAGCTACGAGCAAAATCCTCTGCATCCACACATTGCCAGTTATATCCCTCTCTTTTAGACAGGTACTTCGCATTCTACGAAGTTTTCGCGTACAGTGTATTCGGAGAGTTTTTCCATCTGTTTTTGTTATTTCCCCCTTAGCAAAAAAAGGCATAGAATTACCATAAAAAAAACCCATAAGTGCAATCATATGGATTTTTGCCTATGGTAAAAGTGATTCTATGGAAAACCATATAATCGTTAAGTGTATGGTAATTCTTATGAAAAACCATATAAACGTTAAGTCTATGGTAATTCTTTATAGTGCTATATATTAAAAATAATAACGATATCAACTTTGGTGGCGCCATCTTTTAGGAATACGGGGAACTAAGCTTACTAATGTACTTCGACCTTGGGAAGCAGTGGGATTTGATCCACGGACGGTAGGGATGGGAGGCGAGCGTCCTAACCATTCGGCCATGCGGTAGTGATGAGCTGTGCTTATAAAACGTTATATGAATAAAGCATTTCGGTAAATCATCATTATTTGTCGTTCTAAGTTAATGGTTGACAAATGAAGGTAGTTTTAAAGGTTTTTTTTTTAAATAAATTGTTTTATAGACATGTATTTATAAGTTAATTTATTATTTTAATGAATGGAGTAAATATCTTAGCAAATATTATTTAGTTATAAAATCCAATTAATTAAAGGAAAAACTATTTTCTGTTTATTAAAATTAATTTAAAAAAAATAGAAAGTCGATAAGAAATAATATTTAATAAGAATAAGAAATCATTTGATAACTTAGTATATAATATATTTTTAATGATTATATTAATGTATTATATTAATTCCTTACTTACGAGCATTTTTTTATTTTAAAGTAAAAAAATATATATATATTACTATTTTTTAGATAATTTTTACGGAAATTTTGAATCTTTCTTTTAAATTTTAATACCAAAAAGATTAATAGATTTTTCAATATTTTTATAGATTATAAAATGATTTTTAATGTTTTCAATAATTATTAACGTTTAAATAAAATAAAATAAAAACTTTGTTGTTGCATATAAAATGAATATAAATGAATATAAAAACCAAAACTAAAAAATACTACTATTGTCTGACTATTGTCTCTTCGAATTATATTAGAAAACATGATTTAAACGTCATTATAAGCATAGGAAAAAATAAAGAAATTTTTAATGCTTTTTTTTTTTTAAGAATGTGTTTGTAATTACAGAAGTTTGTAATTACAAACTTCTTTAATCGCTGTTAGAATTTTATAGGAAATATGTCATCAAATATATATTTTTGTTAAATCGTTTTATTTCTCCCATTGGATTTTTTATTTATAACGCATAGACTCTGCTCACATATATGAAATACATAAGAACAAAATAATAACACTATTATTTCATATATTATCATAATTTGAAGTCGATAAAAATATTGTTAGATTTTTTGATATTTTTATAGATCGTAAAATAATTTTTAATCTTTTTAATAATTTTTAACTTTTAAATAAAATAAAAATCCTTGTTGTTCCATATAAAATGACTTTAAAAATATAAAATAACGTGAATTAATTATGAACCTTTTTTTGTACTATTAAGTTTATTAATATTTATTTAATATATTATAATATACTATATTAATATATATGTATTAATATTTTGTTGTTAATATTTTTAAAAGATATTTCAAAAATTCTTTTGGTGATTCAAATATTTGTAGGTCCTTTTTAAAATAAGTTCAAAAAGATTTTCTTTAAATATTTATAGGCTATTTTTGACAATTTGTTTATTTTGAAGGGGTCCGGGACACATTTAAAAAAAATCTTTTATTGAATTAAAATTCCGCAATTTTTTGTGATATTAAACATACCATTTTAAAACAAAATCACATGATAAAACTTCTCTCTATTTTTTTTTAATTTAAAATTTATTTTAAAAAAGTGGAAGGAAATTAAAAATTATTGTAACTCAATGTAATGATTGTAGAATTTGAGTTTTTTAGCAATTAAATAAACAGAAACACCTACATTTTAATTTTGATTCAGCCTTTTTAAAAATATTAATAAAAAATTTATTTAAAGTAAAAGTTTGAAAAAAAATAGTAATATTTTCAAAAATAAATATTTCAAATTTGCTGAATCAGAATTAAAGTAAAGCAATTAAAAAAAGGCATGTTCTAATTTTAAATTGTTAATGTTTAACGGTTCTTGAGTTATAATAATTAAAATGTGAGAAATTGTGAAAACCCATCATGAAGAAAAACGCACACAAGAAGTCTTATCCATGACAATCAATGCTTAAAAGCTAAATGCTGAAAACGAAAAAAAAAAAAAAAAAAAAAAAAAACATAATATTTTCTTTTCTAAATATGATTTAAAAAAATGTCTTTATAAGAATAAAAAAATCAGATAACTTTTTAATACAGTATTTTTTATGTGTGTCCCTGTCTCCTTTAATCGCTGTTAGAATTTTATAGGAAATATATTAATTATATATTTTTATTGAATTATTTATTTTTCTCAAGATTTTTTTATTTTTAACGCATTTACACACTCATATATATGAATTATATAATAATAAAATAATATGTTATTTTATGTTATATTAATTTGAGATCAAGGGATTTTCATTAGACTGGTTATAAGTTAACATAAGTTGTTCCTAAATAGATTTTGGTTTAAACTATCTAACCAGTGGCGTTGCTATGATTCTATTTTTTAGAAGTGCAAAAGACATACATAAAGATAGTAGAAAGTTTTGAGATGACTATAACCAAGTAATTTTATATTATAGTTATACAAAATCTAATATATTATAAACTTTCAAAAGGCATTAAGATTTTACCATACACCATGCTTTGAAATACTATACAATTCATGGTGCAAACAATTATGTATTATTTTACTATACATCACGCTATGGAACACCATTGAATGTATGGTAAATTTCATTTCCCTATAGTTTACCATACACCTGGTTATGGAACACCATATCATGTATGGTGTATATCATTATCCTATAACTTTACCATACACATTTCTCGGATACCATAAAATGTATGGTATATATCATTATCCTATAACTTTACCATAGACATTGCTCTGCAATACCATAGAGCGATGAATATTTACCATATGAATACAATATGTTTACATATAATGACATAATTTTTTTATGATTTTCCATATAAAACCACGTGTTTCCATAAAACATCCTATGTCATTTTTTGCTAAGGGCCAGCACTTTGTTTTATGCAAATTTTTCGGCAAATATGTAGCGTGACGTAATCGATAAACTGTATGTATATATAATGCGTAAAATAGAATGATTTTCTTAGGCCGGATTGACTTACGAACACTTTAGATATCTGCCTGCCATTTTATTTATTTATTCATTTGACTTCAAGAGCTGATATCTCGAAACGGTTGTATTCGGACGGGTAGTTCCATTACACTTTTTAACGTACATGACAAGGTCTTTCTTTTGATACAACACTCGTCTAAATCCACAACTTACACCTGGGAAAGTTCCCTAGTTAACCTATATAATTTCAGCACGACAGAGTTTTCGTTAATTCAGCAGACAAGTAAGAACACATCTGCAGGCCACCTTTCCCAGGCGTTAGATTGATTGTGGTGGACCTATCGTATATAGTCACCACGATCAAAAAATTTCTCTCAAGTAGATTTTCTGTCTTAGAGGGTTTTTTTTTTAGCCTCCGATGCTATTTCTTTCAGACAAGCTAAAAAGTGTCGTGCCAAAAATTGTGGCCCACTTTTTCATAATCTGGCCGTCAAAACGAGACATTCGTATAATCTATATATTTAAAAAATTTGGTTGTTTTTTTAGTCATCAGCCCTGAATTTTCTACTCAACCGATTTTGATAATTATTTTTTTTTTAATGAAAGCTATTTATTTGTAGTTGTGCCCATTTTAGCTATTTTTTTAATTAATTTCCATTTTTATATTTTATTTTTAATTTTAAATGCTTTTTACGATATTTCTTCAAAATGGTGGCAACTCAGTTTAGCTTTTCTCTCGATAATAAAAATTTATTTTCCATTATCACTTTCCACCAGTCAGAAGCTTTATTTCATCAGTGAATATGTCCTCGAAGAAAAAAGTTAATTGTTTTCTTAAAATTTAACCACAATAAAATGATTGCGTATAAATATGCACTAATTGAGGTAAAAAAAATATGTTTACCGAGAAATAATATTAATGTAAATATAAATACAGAAAATAATTTATGATAAAAAAAATTGTCTAAAGCAAAATAAGAAAAATTTCAAATGAAGAAAATGATGTCATTCAGCAACCAGATAAACGGGAATTACAATATTATTACGGATGCCTTTTTCATATTACTAATAACAGTAACTTTTAAAAAACATTTGAAGAAAAAATGACGTCACTATTTAAAACATCGCATTTTTACTCATAACGATATTACATTTAAATATTGCTTTTCATTATGGACACTGAGATTGAGATTTTACTTTCAGATGACTTCAGTTAGTGAAAATAATGTCATAATAAAAATGAAATTAGTTTTTTTTCTTTTTTTTTCTTTTTTTTCTTTTTTTAATAAAACTATTTTTCTGTGAGTGCATATAAAATAAAATTTCTGGATTTCGCGGGCACTCAGATTACAATTTTAACTGAAGATGTGCGAATATTTGCATGCAAAATTGTAACTGGCAAACTTGACATTAAGTTTGGAAAAATATTTATTATATATTGATTCAATAATGTAATTACTTTTGCTTTTTTTTAAACCAAATCGATCGAGTCTTTTAAACATTTCATTCGTCGAATTCGACGGAATTCCACTCGTTTTATTGTTAAAATGCATTTCCTTTTTCTCAGAGTCTATAAAAAGGTGTTTAAACTAAAGAAAAAAATCCTTTTTTGATGAATCTAGTCAATGAAGAAGTAGCACGTCAAATTGTATCTCTTTATTATTCGGCAATTCCAATGTCTCAGAGAGAAATTGCTAATCAATTGGGTATTTCACGCCGTTCTGTTTGCTATTATATTGATAAACACAAGAAAAATAAAGTTAGCTCATTGCATTCTAAACGGGGTCGCCCTTCTAAAAGACCTCTATCGATTTTTTTTTCTAATCGGAGGCGAAACTGAATTCTGCAATGGCAAAATCTACATTCAACTTTTTTTTTTTTTTTTTTTAGGAAACACCTATTTTGCTCGAGAAAAATGCAGTAGGCAGAATTGTTGCGGCATCAGGATGTGTTCGAGATACATCTGATATGTACCCTGAGACGAACAGAACCCTGAGAAGGGGCCTCAGTCCATGCTGGTCGATGTAATACGTATTTCCAGGCGTCTTGCAAAAGATTTGAGCATCTCCTATAGCACTATTGATTGTAGTTGTGTAACATTAACATGTATGAAAATAAAATATAAATAAATTGATGTAAAATGGTTTTTGTTCATTCTTATTGGTAATACATACAGGGGTTTGCGATCCACTCGTGTTCTCCTGCACGACGTTTGCGACCCCATATTCCTATATGTTTTTTAATTGTTTTACAGAGGTGGTAACAGTTATAAGGACAAGGCAAAAATTGGCAAATCTCGGTTATGTTTGGCGGGAAACTTATGGAAATTTAATTACTGGAAAGCAGTTTAAAATGAAGAATATTTTTGTATGTTTTTATGGAAATATGTGGTAAATTCATATTCATAAAATGTATTATAAATTTATACAGCCGTCTGATATGGACAAAATTATTAGAACAACTGTATCTGTGTGTTCTGAAAAATAAAATTTGCATGTTTTATGCTCTGCACACGGAACTTCCAGACGATATAAATGCGTAGTAAGCGTTTGGGATCGTATTATTCTGTTTTAAAATCATGCCGCAATGTGCAAAGATTTTGAAGTTTCAAAAAGGAAAAATAGATGCATTTCAAAATTCAGGAATTTCTGTATGCTATCTTGCTACAACGTTTAATAGATCAAGAACGGTTATTTAAAATTATCTTTAAAATACCGGTAAATATGGACGGCAAAGACATACAAGCAGGCTATCTTCTGTTTCTGTAAGGGGGGAAATAATGATAATAAGGCGAGCTTGCTCCAGAAAACGGAAAAAAAACGTGAATTGAACTAAGAATGCAATTGCTCAAACTGTTCGACGTGTTTTACAAAAAGAAAAAAAAAGGTTCGCTATAGTAAACATAAGTCAAGACCACCTCTTACAAAAATTCATGAGAGACTAAGGATGGAGTTTGCCAAAAACTGCAATCCTATGGGGGGGAAAGTAGGATTCTGTCTTTTCCAATGAGAAAACAATTAATTTGAATAGACTAGATTGTTTTTGCAACTTCTAGTATGATCTCGGTAGAGTAAATTAATTTTCTCAAAGCATGTACTTGGAAGTGACTCAGTAACGGTTTGGCAAGTTTTTTACAACTGGTAGAACTACTCCAATAGCTTTTGTGCAGGGTATGAAAAATTCTGAGAGTTACATTGATCTACTGGATGGTAATCTTTTGCCAGAAGCACCATTAATAGCGATTGGAGGCTATTTTTTCCAGAAGGACAATGCCTCAGTTCATGTTTTCCAAACTTCATACTCGTGGCTTCATGCTAATTTTGTGAAACTACTTGATTGGTCGGCCAGAAGTCTTGATCTGAATCCAATGGGAAATCTGTTGGGTATTCTAGCACACAAAGTATGCAAAAATGGTATATAATCTCAAAACAAGCAAGAACTCATGTCTTCCATCGAAAAACATCACTCAAAATTGCCCAAGAGCGTTCTTAAGGAACTTCAAACTCTATGGCCTCAAGACTGATAAAACTGATTGAGAGGAAGCGGAGAGATTATTAATTATGAGTGTGTTTCAGGAAAAAACATTCATTGTCCTTATAATTTTGTCCAATTTTTATAATGACGTATTTTGTTAATTGCGACAAAACATTCATATTTTGCATTTTTCATTGTTTTGCATTCTACAATGATTTCTAGAGTAAAAAATCATCTGGTGTATAAATTTCACTTTTTTTAACTCAGAAATAAATTTTTTCTGCGCAATTTTCAATTGTTCTTATAATTCTGACCACCACTGTATCTGTCTTTTGTACACGTTTCATTTTGGCTCACGTTATTTCTATCATCATATATTTGTCTCCAAAATGTTAGTTTTTTCGCTATCATATTTTCCTTACGAAAATTGATGGTTAAAAATTAGTTTTATTGTAATTGATAAGTTATTCGAAAATGTCATTGAAAATGTCAATAAGAAATGTCAAAAATGTCAGTGGGATAGAAAAAGTTTTAAGATTAGAACTTCCAGCAAGTTTCTTTCTTTACAGGTGTGTTCGTAATTATGTAAAAATATAATTTTTGCACAATTTTGTTAAGTCATTTCAAATTTTATGAAAATCGGATGTATAATTCAATTACAAGAACAATCAAGAGAATTCCGATATATTATGGTAAATGGGGAAAAAAGTTTCAAGTGCATTTTGATGATGTTACACTCTTGAATATAATAAAATTGTTATGCATCTATGAAATATATATTAAAATAAACATTTTGTGGCACAAAGAATATTTGTTATTAATTTACAGAGTCACACAAAAATATTCCGTTGCATAATGGCATAGCGGGAAATATTATTTAAGACGCATTTTAATTATGTTAAACTATTTCACATATTACGAAATTGATATACGTTGCTTTGGTTTGCTACATGTTACTTTCTGTATAAAAGAAATCAGACAGTATTTACGGGGACGCGCATAAAATTTCGACTACTATACTGTATCCGAAGTACTGCATACTATTACATCAAGATCTAAATTAATTTTAAACTTCGTTATAGAAAGAACACACCACATTTGCTACGCTTAAAGTGCAATTTCTGACATTTGTTTTGTTTTTATCTTTTCATAGAAAATATTGTGTGAAACGAGTAAGGCATTCTTTCAAAAACAAATTAATTTTAACCGAAAAAATATATCTCCATCGATCTGTTGTGAAAGGACAAATACGAGTTCTTACTGTCAGTTTTCAAATATAAATATATAATGCCTTCTTTAGAATAAGATTCTTTATCTGCTTCAGAAATGCAATTTTATCTTTACTTTCACAAAATCTGAAATTCTCCGAAAATTTAATCTGCATTTAAAATAAAAAATAAAAAACAAAAAAAAGATATACATGTTTTACTTTTTCGATAATATTATTGGCTTTAGAATGTGATTTCCACATGAATTTTATAACTATTCAACGAATATGTTGAATAGTAACAAAATACTTTCCAAATTTAGAACTAATATAATTTTTCTCTATGTATGTACTATACATTCTCCTGTGACGTGTGGCGACATTTGTATTTTTTTAGTGTGCCTCCCGTTTTATTTTCATATGATAAACATATCAGTTTTATTAGAGAAGATTTTATCAAAATTTCTCATACGATTGTGTTTAAAAAAAGAGTTCGCTTTTATGTTGAATAAAAGAATTCTATATCTAGCTAAGTGTCTAATAAAGTCGGAGTTACTACATCAATATCTCGTGATATAATAGTCTCAGAGCCAACCGCATAAAACTCTAAGTCATCGAGCACAAGAAAAATTCTTTTATTTTATGCAAGAGTGATAGTAGGGGGATCTAATCATCCATGTCTGCCGGAAGCGAAGTGGTGCATAAGCCAAAAATTGATACCACTAGTGGTTTAGTTGTACTTTTAACATTGTGTTTGCCGTACAATTAAAAGTATGAAAACACGGAAAATTGAGTGCAGGAAAACGTAATGTTAAGCCTACGTGTCAATTACTAGTGGTATTCATTTTTAGTTTATGCGCCACTTCGCTTCTGGCAGACATGGATGATTACTACTCTTCCGTAAAAGAAAGGAATTTTTCTTGTGCTCGATGACTTAGGGTTTTGTGCGGTCAGCTCTTGGACTATAAGTGATAAAATCAGAATTTCCGCTTCTATGTACTAATTCTTAGTTCATGACATATTCGTCCACACTGTAAAAAAAAAATTCAAGAGGTTACTAAAAATTTCTTAGTAAATTTGTATTCCACAGAATTTTTTAGTAACCATTACAAACTTTTTTTTGCAAGTGAAACAAGCATTTCTTTTGTAAACTGAACAAAAGAATTTTTTGTATAACTAACTTAAAAATTGTTAGTATGAGCCACCAAGCAAATTTTAGTAATAGCTCCAAAATTATTTTTAATAACAATTACGTGCGCAAGAAGGGCAGGAGCTTCCTTCGAGCTGCATCCAGACATCTGAAGCGGAAGATTTTCGGCAAAACCGCAATAGATGGCAGCACCAAACATTCCTACCTGCTCCGACAGGATTTTCATAACCCCTTTATTAACGAGACACTACATACATTCGGGGCGTATTTGGCGGTGGCAAGTTTCGAACCCGGGACCTTTTAGCCTGGAGTCCGTTGCTATAAGCACAACGCCATCAAGGCCACACCAACTGAGTTTTAGTAAGAGCTATTAAAACTATAAAACTATTAACTCTATTCGTTGCTAACTTTTTCTAGTAATTCTTACATATTTTTTTGTAACCGACTAAGATTACTAAAAATTTTTTAGTAATCACTGAAGTTTTTTGCATTGCAAGGATCACTAAAGTTTTTCTAGTAGATCGACACTTTTTTTTTACAGTGCACTGTTTTTAACACTTTTCGACGTAGTTGAAAAGTGCTCATGCATTCGGTTTGTCTGGCCGTACTCTATCTCTCATAAATATATTCAGATTGCCATGGAATTGATCAATTTTGTCGAGGTTCATCATGACATGTTCGGTATTGTAAAATAAAGTGTGTAGCTTTTCTAGTTCCTTTACAATTACAGGCGTACTCATAGGAATGCGATTATATTGTGGTTTATGGGGAGAAATCTTTTCCAGTGTATTTTAGGTTTCAGGTTTTTCTATCTCAAACATATTTAAAATTACATGCATCACTGAAGCGCACTATAAGATGCTTACTATAATATTAGCATGCATAATGCATTGCATTTTTTAATGTGCAGCACTGTTAAATCGTTTACAGAGGCACTCAAAAGAACTCCGCTTGTTTACGGTATATGCATTGCAAAAAGAATTGTTGTTTTTATGGTGGTATCAGTATTATACGATAAAATGAAAAATCATAAACCGTAAAATAAGCAGTAAGTGTATATAAGCATTAATATTAAGCAAAAATATATTACTGCTAGTGTCTTTATAAGACGTTATATTGTTTTTTAATTTTATTGTATAATACTGGCAGCTGAGTGTTAATATTATACCGTAAATCAATAGTTTTTTTCAGTGTGGATAAAATCATTTGTGGTGTATTTTAATCATGTTGCACTACTACAAACATAGCGAACTGGCATGTTTGGGGTATATTAAAACATGCGTGTTGCAGAATACGGAGTGTAAAATGTTTATTATTCATTTAAAAAAAAAAAAAAATGGTTACTTAAAGATTTATGGGGCTGTGCATAACTTTATAATTTTAGGAGGCGGTTGGGTGAGGGGGATGTGATGTCGAAAGATATTTCTGTATGAGGGGGGGGGGGGGGGAATTTGTCTTTTGACATCGTAATAATTTTTAATCCAACCACTTTTTTAGAACAAATAGTCTTTTTTCAGTCTGTTATTTATTTTGATGAAAATACAAAGCTACGATTTAAATCATTATAAAATCATTTAATTCCAAACTATGGAATATGCCAAAGTTTAGCATTCCTATTCTTCTGTCATATCTGTGCATTTATATAATCCGCTGTTACAGATACCAGGTGCGAAAGTGTTTGAAATGATGCTTGTTGTGTTTACTAAAAAAAGGGAAAATAATGTTGTCCCCTCTGTTTTGTTGATAGACATTCTGTCTGCATCCCCGGTGCGGAGGGAAGAGCAAGAAAACATTATTACTTTGGAATGAATTATGTAACAAACATCGATTATTAAATACTTTTAAATAGTAAATGTTTATTTCAAATGTTATTTGACATAAAGTTAATTTATATATAATAGGATAATTTATCACCTTCTCTTCTTTTAAATGAATGTGAATAATAAATGCAGATAAATATCTATTAATCATTGCGCACACATAAAAGGAAAATCTTTTTCAATTTCTCACTTTATTGTACCTAATTTTAATTTTTTTTTATTTAAATGGCCGCTATTTTGAAACAAGAGGGCGAATGTATTTAGCCAACGAACTCGGTCCAGGAATCGGTATGAACTATGTACACACACAGTTAATTCCAAATCGGTTCATAAATACGCATGTTATCACGAGACAAAAATTAGATCGTTTCAAAATGTCAGCCACACTGGAAATTCAAAGTGCTATAATTCAGTCCTTTTATAAGACAAACACGAAATAAAAAATACTCTGAAATCTTTGTATCACACATAAAAGAAAAATATTTTTCAACTTTTATTTATTTATTTATTTATTTGCACTTAATTTTAAATTTTAAATTTTTTAATTAAATGGCCGCTATTTTTAAACAAGATGAAGGATGATGCTGCCCAATGAACTTGGTCGCGACTTTAGTATGTACTATGTACACAACAAGTTTCATTGAAATTGGTTCATAAATACCATAGTTACAGCATGACAAAGATCATATATATATATATATATATATATATATGAATCAACATGCGAACGGAGGGTGGTTTTGGGGCCTGGGGGTCATGATCGGTGAAAATATACCAAAATTTTCCGGAAGTGCTTTCCTCCGGACGGCTGCAATAGGTAGTTTTTTACTTTTTGTAATGAAAACTACCTAAAAGAGCACTTTTTCTGAAATTGATACTTTTGGAACCTGGTAGTTTAGTTTTACAAACATAAATCTAAAATTAATAGTACTCTTAAAATATGATACTGATTATGAATAATAAATACGCGCAATAACAAATTCGAGAACTTTAAACAAGTGATCATCTAAAAATGGGGGTTTTTTTATTCTAAAGAGTTTAAGTTAAATATGAAATTTTCTTATTGTCTTGATCATATCATATGCAAGGCTTGTTGCAAACTCAGATGAAAATATCATTTATTTTATGAGAAAATAATCATCATTGCTCTCATTTATTGGTTTTATTCCGAAGCATAAAAACATTCAGCTATTTAGAAATAAAATCAAATTGTAAAAAAAGTTTAGTTTTTAAGAGAAATAAAATAGAGGTTCATATTTGTGCATCTCAGGTATGAAAACATTACCGTGAAGATCGAATATACAGGGTGTATCTAAACTACTGGGCAAAACTTTAAGGGGTGATAGTACATATCAAGACAAATAATATTAAATGGGAAACTAAGGGTCCCAAACGTCTTCCGAAGGAGATAGGCGCCATCAAAGTTTAGGGTCCAAACTTAGGGTCCAAAATTTTAATTAATTATAAAAAACGGAAAAATTGGTCGATTCGTTTGCGGTTTTCACGAAAACTATTCTTTATGTCAGTATTGTCTTGAAAATAAATTATAAAGATAAATTTCAAAAAATGCCGATACAGGGCGTTTTAGACTTTGGAGTAACGAACAACTATTTTTTACAGTTATTTTTTGCATCTCATTAATTTTTGTTAGAAGTTTAGACATAAACTTAAATTTTTAGCTCAAAATCTGTGGTTAAGTAGCGCAAACTGAATTGTGTTCAATGGGAGTTACCCACTCCAAATCCACTCTTCAAATTTCAAATGATTATAAAAAACAGAATAATTGGCCAATTGATTTACGGTTTTCACTAAAACTATTCTTTATGTCAGTATTGTCTTGAAAATTAAGTATAAACATAAATTTAAAAAAAATCGATAGAGGGCGCTTTAGAATTTGGAGTAACGTACAACTATTTTTTACCGTTATTTTTTGCATCTCATTAAATTTTTTTGAAGTTTAGACATAAACTTAAATTTAGTGCTGAAAATCTGAATCGTTGAGAGTGGTTAAGTAGCGCTAACTGAACCGTGTTCAATGGGGGTGGGAAGGTTCAAATTTCAAATGATTACACAAAACGGAAAAATTGGTCGATTCGTTTGCGGTTTTCTCTAAAACCATTCTTTATGTCAGTATTTCCTTGAAAATAAAAATTTTAAAGATAAATTCCAAAAAATTCCATTAGAGGGAGCCTTAAACTTTAGAGTAACCAACAATAATTTTTAACTGTTATTTTTTGTATCTAATTAAATGCTTTCACAAGCTTTGACTTAAATTTTGAGTTCAAATTCTGAATCGTTAGGAGGGTTTATGAAGCGCAAACTGAACTGTGCTCAGGTGTTGAAATGTTACCCTGCCCACTCTACGAACACAGTTCAATTTTTCGCTATTTAATTAATCACAACGATTCAGATTTTGAGCTCAAAATTGAAGTCTAAGCTTTTAAAACATTTATTTAGATAAAAAAAATAATAATAATAACGGTTAAAAATAGTTGTTGGTTACTCTAAAGTTTAAAGCGCCCTCTAACAGAATTTTCTGAAATTTAGCTTTAAAATTTATTTTCAAGGAAATACTGACATAAAGAATGGTTTTAGAAAAAACCGCAAACGAATCGACCATTTTTTCCGTTTTTTATAATCATTTGAAATTTGAACCTCCCCACCCCCATTGAACATAGTTCAGTTTGCGCTACTTAACCACTCTCAACGATTCAGATTTTCGGCTCAAAATTTAAGTTTATGTCTAAGCTTCTAAAAAAAAATTAATGAGATGCAAAAAATAAAGGGAAAAAAATAGTTGTACGTTACTCCAAAGTCTAAAGCGCCCTCTATCGACATTTTTTGAAATGTATCTGTACAATTTATTTTCAAGACAAAACTGACATAAAGAATAATTTTAATGAAAACCGCAAATCAATTGACCAATTTTTCTGTTTTTTATAAGCATTTGAAATTTGAATCTACCCGCTCTAGGGATTACAATCCTGGGATCTCGCATCCCGGGATTCCGGGATCCCGGTGTATTTTTAATCCCGAAAATCCCGGGATTTGTCATAAAAAATTCCCGGGATTTACGGGATTGTCTGGTTTTTAAGTGAACTAATATTCAATTGAATTTAAAAAAAGATATTTATAAACATTCGCTTTAGGTTGGAAAAAAATCAATGTTCATGAAGTTTATACATGCTTGCAAATGAATATATACCTCAAATATTTTTTACATATATTTCTAAGCGAGTAAATCTTTTACAATAGAAATCTTTTGACTTGCAAACAGATGTAACACATACAACTTTCAGACAGGAAAAATGAAATCATTTGTTTATTTCGATTTTACTGCGTTTGTCGAAATTTTCTTCACTTCGTAGATCATTTTTTGAATTAGCTTTTACTGATAAGCGTCGCATTTGTGTATGATAGTCATTATGGGCTAAATTTTTTGCTTTTCGTGAATTCAGACTTACTTTGTTTCAAGGATGTCGAATGAAAAGGATTCCGTGGCTCTTTGGAAAGACAATGATACATCTGCAGTATGGTACTACTATTTAACGCCAAAAGATGGAAAAGCACTAAATGTAAAAGATGTAGCGCAGTGCTTAAACATGGTTCGTACGGGTACCGTTATTTCTCATGTGATGTACCAGTATTATTTTACGAAAAAATAAATCTAGTTTAAACGTGCGAAATATCCCTTTATTTAATTACAGATCTTCTGTAAGAAAATACTGATACCAAAAAATTTCCTTGTCATGAAATTCCAGGATCCGTACGAACCCTGTTAAAACATTAGGTGAATCGATTAAGGGATTGCAGAATTTATTACACATAAAAAGTTGAAAATAGAGGACTATTTTAGTAGTGATAAGAAATCATTGGATTTGATTCTATCGAGAATGACGGCTAAAGATGGTTTTTTCATTTAATGTTTTCATCGCTTCAATTGATTTAAGAAATTTATTGATAGCTAAAGGCTATAATGATTTGCCCAAACCTGCAATATCAGTTCGAAATCGTGTAATGAACTATAGTTTCATAATAAAGATGTTAATTACAAGAGAAATACAAACTTTTAATATTTCTTGGAAAAAATTACTTTGATTTCGACGAATGGACATCTACTGCAAACAAGCGATTTGTAAATATTAATGCCCCTTCAAGAAATATAAATTTAAACAAATCCTTTAATTTATGGCTTGTGCCTATACATAGATCTTTCATTAAAAAAAGTGTATCGAAATGCTAACTCTGCGTATGATATTTCAATGAAAAAATACGTTGTTGAAATCGTAACTGATGGACAAAATGTAATGCTGAAAGTCGTAAAAGAAATTGAAGCTGATGAACAGCTTTGCTTCTCTCATGGCATTCTTTTAGCAGTTTGTGATGATTTATATTGTAATCAACGAAATACAGAACCAGAAACTTCCTCCAGTAAACCAATAGCTGAATCATGCTGCGGAAGTGAAAATTTAGCCCTAGAAGAAGATGATAAAGATGAAGATATTGAATCTTCCGAAAGTTTAGAATCGGGATTTATTTTAATTTTTGAAGATGAAAACGGCAATTAGTAATTTATTTTAAACGATCTGCAACAAGGAATGAAGTTCTTCAAAAGTATGTTAAATCTGAAAAAAAGAAAAAACTTTCCCTTCTTTTAAATTCTTAGACTAGATGGAATAGCTGGTAATTATACTTGAACGATTTCATTTCTTAAAAAATTGCATACAAAAAGCTTTAATCTATTTAGAGCATGAGATATGAATCGACGATTCCGATTTTCTACTTATAAACAAAATTTTTGAAATCCTCAAACCGATACAAATCACAGTAGAAGCAATATGTTGCAGGGATTCTAATTTGTTAGCCACAGACGCAGCCTTAAAAATTCTTTAAACGAATTGTCGGAGAAAAAAAAATCAAAATTTGCTTATAAAATGTCAGACGTGTTAAAACTATGCATTAGAGAACGACGACGTGTGGAATTATCGGCTGTTTTAAATTATTTGCATAATCCAAAACGAGATGATCTGAGTGCAAACTATCAGTATGTTTTCTATTCCTAACAAAACTGTTATTAAGAAGCAAGTAAAAGCAATAATTGGAAGTGTGAATAACAGTGTTGACAATAGCAAGTCTGAGGATATAGAAATAACGCATATTGAGTCCACTGCGAAACGTCAAACGTATAACCGAACATTTAAGGAAAAATTACAACAAGAAATAGAAAAAAACATGCGAACTGTGGAACCTGAAACACACACACACACACACACACACACACATAAAAAAAAAAAAAAAAAAAAAAAAAAAAAGATTTATCAATACAAATTACAAATGTGATGTCTCTTTTTGAAAATGGAGGAATACGCGGTCATCATTTAAAATTAGTTTATCAATATTTGCTGACAATTCCTCCAGCGAGTGTCGAAGCAGATCGAGCAGCTTCGGCAGCAGGATATATTGCAAACAAAATTAGAAGTCGACTTGATATTTCTTAGATAATATTTTCAAAGGAAAACCGATTAGTTAAGAGAAACTGAGCAATTCAAACTAATGTTCTTTTTTAACTTGGTATGCAATAATTTTTTATTTTATGCAATGTTTTCAAATTTTAACAACCATCATTAATTAGAAATTTAAATAATACATTTATTTAAATTTTTATTGTTATATGTGAGTACGTGTTAAGTATTTTTATTTCAAGAAAAAAAAGCATTATGTAGAGGAAAATCTTGTGTTTTCGATATCCTAAATTTGTAATCTTTAGTTATTTGGTAAAGAGAATAATTCAAAACTTAATTAGTGATATTAATTTATTAGTTATCTTTCCATATTGTAAATATTTACCCATTCAAAGACGTTTTCAACACCAAATGAAAAAAAATATATGGAAGATAGACATACAGAATAGTAATTATAAAAAACATAGACTTTTTTGTTGTTTTTGTTACATTGTCGAACATCAACATCATATTTGTTTTAATTTCCAATTGTTGTAATTTATCCTATACTTTATTATTATTAATTAATTTTGAACTTGGTATAATTTCTTAAGTTAGGTTGTATTTTTGCTTTAATTATTTTTTTAAATACTGTGAAATTTAGCTATTGTGAGAATTGGTAACATTGGAGAAATTTTAATTTTCGTAATCCCGGGATCCCGGGATTGAATCTAAACAATCCCGAAATCCCGGGACCGGAAATTAGTCTCGGGATTGTAATCCCTAACCCGCTCCCATTGAACACAGTTCAGTTTGCGCTACTTAACAACAGTTTTTGAGCTCAAAATTTAAGTTTATGTTTAAACTTCTAAAAAAATTTAATGATATGCAAAAAATAACGGTAAAAAATAGTTATTCGTTACTTCAAAGTCTAAAGCGTCCTCTATCGGCATTTTTTGAAATTTATCTTTATAATTTATTTTCAAAGCAATGCTGACATAAAGAATAGTTTTCGTAAAAACCGCAAACGAATCGACCAATTTTTCCGTTTTTCATAAACATTTCAAATTTTGGACCCTAAACTTTGATGGCGCCTATCTCCTTCGGAAGACGTTTGGGACCCTTAGTTTCCTATTTAATATTGTTTGTCTTGATGTGTACTTTCCCCCCTTAAAGTTTACCCAGTAGTTTAGATACACCCTGTATACTTTTTTAAAACTAAGAAAAAAAGCGACACTATTTGCGATGTGTTCCCAAATACCGAGAAAGAGTTGCCGTAAGATATAAAATCGCTAATTGGCAGGGTCAAGAAAAAACAAATAAAATGAGAAAACATGGGTCGCATAATTTCTAATGATGTGGAATAAGAAAAAAGTCTTATTAAAATTAAATGTTTTATATTGTGTATATTAAAGAGACAATTTAAAATATGTGTTAAAGTGTGTGTGTGTGTATTAAAGAGACAAACTACGAATAAATTGAATATACACAAGACGTTTTCCAGACACTTTTAATATCATTGGATCATATCACATTTCTTGTTAGTAAATAGACCTCTGATATCAATGTGATTGGCGTTTTCATCAACCCCAAGTGCCTACGTTGCACTGTTCAGGTTTAAAAGGTTTTGTAGTCCAGGAGCTACGATTCGGACAATTCTTTTTCTCGTGGCAGGTGACTCGCGTCCCGGTTCTGCATCTGCATCCTCCCATAAACTCTAGATCCCACCAGCAGCCGCAATATGTATCTTGCCAGCAACATTGGCAATTTCCTTTTTTAGGATCACAGTACGTTTTAGAATCCCGTATGCAGCCACTAATACAAAAAATAAAACAAAATAAATTGTTACAAAATGTTAGAAATGTTTCCATAAATGTGTACAGTTCTTACAAAAAAAGAATGTTCATAAGAGCATTTGCGTATTATTCGGCTCAGTTCATATTCGCTGGGCCCACAATGGAGATCAAAACATTCATAACTATATACTGTATAATATAATGCAGAATATATATACACTCCTGGACAAAATTATAAATTCAGAAATTTTTTAATTTGTTTAGATTTGCATCATAAAATAAATAAGTTTAGATTTACATTATTAAAATAATGATGAATATTTATAAAAAGACATCTAAATTTCATATAGCTCATAAATAAAATGGAGTAAGTAATTTAAATAAGAAAATACGTAACATAAAAAAATAACATTATATGAGACATGAACAAAAATATTAACTCAAAGTTATGAATTTCTATACTAGGGCACATTTGATATAAATAAATGCATTTTATGATTAAAAAAACTAATAAATGGAGTCATTATGGATCAATAGATTTCAATACATAAATACATGTTTTAATTTTTCTCATAAAATAACATCATGTGAGACCTGAACAAAATTATAAACACAAAGTTATAAATTTCTATACTCTGGTATTTTTTATCTAAATAATAAGTGTGTTTTGCGATAAGAAACTAATTCAGTGAAATTATTTTTCATACTGGTATTAATGCAAACGATATTTATTAATATTTTCAATTCTCTCCATGATTTTCTTAAAAATCATTTATCGTCTGCCTTTGAATTATTTTTTGAATAATTTTGTTTTCTTTTAATGCAGCCCCACCAGTGGCCGAGAAGTTCTGACCTCTCAACTGGTAGACGACAAGTGCTGGGTTCGAACCCAATCGCGCCCGTCGGCTTAACCGTTCGGAGTTTTCGTGGGTTTTCTTCGAACCTTGCGTAAATACGGGTTAGGTTCCCTTAGAAAGACCCCCACTAAGGGCACCCCCCGGGCCTGTATCCCTACTGTAGATAATCGGCCGACAAAAATAAACCAAATCTTTTAATGCATCTTATTTATCGTGTCTCATTACATGTTATTCATCAACAACTTTTCTAATGCCTCGAGGAAAGGTTCTCACATACATACAAGTTGGTAAAATTTTGGCAATCGGAGCTTCTTGAAAAACACAACGCCAAATTGCTTTGCTAATTAAATGTTCACAAAGAGCAGTAAGAAACGTTTTAAAGAATCCGTCAGTGTATAGGAAGAAAAAACGGAGTGGTCGATGTCCAAAGTTAATAGAAAGAAATCGAAGATCTATCTTACGAACAGCATCTAGTACTGGTGCTTCTTCTAGCTGAATTGTAAGTACTTTAAAGCTAAATGTAAGCTCTCGAACTGTCAGACGAATTCTTCAACGAGCGCCGAGTATGAAATGGAAGAAAATGAAAGCTAAGCCAAAACTTGAATCCCATCACATGAAAGCCAGACTTCACTTTGCACAACAGCACATGCCATGGACAACAGAGTGGAGCACAGTCATCTGGTCAGATGAAAAGAAGTTTAATTTAGACGGCCCAGATGGTATAAGATACTACTGGCACGATATCAAACTTGAAGAACGGTACATCTTTAGTCGAAACTTTGGGGGAAGATCCGTGATGGTGTGGACTGGTTTTTCTCAGAATGGTAAAACTGCTCTGGCTTTTCTTAACCCCTTCGCAACGGGAGCCTTTTACGAGATGTTTAATGGATTGTCACCGGTTTTTAAACATAGAAATTAGAGTCTTATTAAATCGAGAAAATTTTCTGATTAAACAAGGCAAATTTCAAAGTAAATTTTTACTGATGGGAATAAACAAGGATTCTTAAACCTTTTTGCGGCAAATATGCGTGTCGCTCGTCCCTAAGGTGCTAATGGAAAACTAAAAACCAATTAATGCTGGACGATAATCTTTTGGCATATGGACCGTTGATCGTTATTATTTGGGTGCAATGATTCGAATAGTCTATCACGATGGATGTCAATATTAAAACTCAAATGATTTAACCCTTTCCGGCGCAGGCAAATTCTGCCCATAAAATAAAAAATTGTTGATTGACACCGAAATTTAAAAACGACTTTTATAAAAATTACGAATTCTTAAATTCACGCTTTCATTGTAAAAGCGAAATTTCTATAAAATATTCCTGGTGCCGTTTGCAAGTTTGGAATTAAACTTAGGTGTTGCCGGAGTGGTAACACTGCGCCGGAAAGGGTTAATGATGTCTATACTTTCAGTCTGGTTCCAGTTGTCTATGGAGCAGTTAGAAAAACTTGTGCAAGCTATGCCGAGTCACCTATTCGAAGTCATTCAGAAAAATGGCTGTTCAACACATTTTTAAATGTATGCATTAATACTTTGCCCCAGAATTCAAAAGTACGTTCACTTACTTACTCTATAATTATAAAATATTAAACTCTATAATTTTACATTTTCAGTTTACACATGTACTATATTTATATTACTTATCTTTTTTTAATAAAATTATAAAAATGTATTGATGCATTGAAATATATTCATCCCTAATAACTGCATTTATTAGTTTATTATCACAAAATGCATTTATTTATATCAAAAATACCAGAGTGTAGAAATTTATAAATTTGAGTTCATAATTTTGTCCAAGTCTCGCATAATGTTATTTTATTAGAAAAATTAAAATATGCATTGATGTATTGAAATGTGTTGATTTCTAATGACTCCATTTATTAGTTTATTATTACAAAATGGATTTATTTATATCAAATATGCCAGAATATAGAAATTCATAACTTTGAGTTTATAATTTTGTCCAGGTCTCAAGTAATGTTATTTTTTTAAGTAGTGTATTTTCTTATTCAAATTATTTGTTCCATTTTATTTATGAGTTATATTAAATTAAGATGTCTTATTATAAATTTTCATCTTTTTATTTTATTAGTTTAAAGCTAAGTTTATTTATATTACGATTTAAACAAATAAAAAAATTCTGAGTTTATAATTTTTTCCAGGAGTGTAGATATAATATTGCCCACCCGCAAAAAAATGGCACATCTCGACAAGTGTAAATTTTACAGGAAAGGCAAAACAATATTCGCATGCTTTTACAGTAACATTAAATTATGGCATCCAGACTTGCAAATAGCAGTGAACGTGCATAAAAGCGTAAAACCTTTAAAAGAAAAAATTTAGAGGTTTGGAGGATCCAGTAATATCACCTGCCACATAACTTGCCGCCCTTTCTGTGGTAGCGAATGAATAATATAGCAATTTTCTGAACATGTACATACATAAAACTTTTCCTGTAGCAAGACACAATTAGAGGTCTACATGAAATTTCCAGGCCCGAAAGTTAAAATTTCGGCCCGTGCCCGGCGCGGTCCGATTGAAAAAAAAAATATTGGCTTGCCCCGGCCCGACTGAATTTCTAGAGAACATTGATCTTTACTCTTATGGAAAAGTTCAAGCCAAAAAAAGAAATTATCTTTTTTTTTTTTTTTTTTTTTTTTCATGTTTATAATCTTTATTTATCCAGAAGTGCCGTAGGCCACGATATTTATGCTTTCAATGAACCTTTGTTTTTTGAACATGTATGTTTGTTATTATTAGTATTATTAATCCATATTCCATGTAATGGGGACATAAAAATCTAAAAAAATGGTATATAGTAAAAGTAAAATCTTCTAAGACTGAATCTCATTGGAAAGAAAAAAATACATTCTCTTAGCAGATGTAAACGTTTAATATATTTTTTCTCACGTATTGTTGTATTCATTTTGCATGGATGAACAGTTTAAAAGAAATTTGCAGTTTTCAGTTTTTAAAAAAATTCCGCCATAATCATGGGTTTTTTTTTTTTAGCCTCCGATGCTATTTCTTTCAGACAAGCTAAAAATGCCGTGTCATCAGCCCTGAATTTTCTACTCAACCGATTTTGATAATTATTTTTTAAAATGAAAGCTATTTATTTGTAGTTGTGCCCATTTTAGCTATTTTGTAATTTATTTCCATTTTTATATTTTATTTTTAATTTTAAACGCTTTTTTACGATATTTCTTCAAAATGGTGGCAACTTAGTTTAGCTTTTCTCTCGATAATAAAAATTTATTTTCCATTATTATTATTCACAAGTCAGAAACTTTATTTCATCAGTGAACATGTCCTCGCATTTAAAAGAAAAAAGTTAATTGTTTTCGTAAAATTTAACCACAATAAAATGATTGCATATAATTATACACTAATTGAGGTAAAAAAAATATATTTACTGAGAAATAATTTTAATAATGTAAATAAAATAGCAGAAAATAATTTATGATAAAAATTAATGTCTAAAGCAAAGTAAGAAATATTTCAAATGAGGAAAATGATGTCATTCAGCAACCAGATAAATGGGATTTACAATATTATTACGGACGCCTTTTTCATATTACTAATAACAGTAACTTAAAAAAAAAACATTTGAAGAGAAAATGACGTCACTATTTAAAACATCGCATTTTTACTCATAACGATATTACATTTCAATATTTCTTTTTATTATGGACACTGAGATTGAGATTTTACTTTCAGATGACTTCAGTTAGTGAAAATAATGTCATAGTACAAATAAAATTAGTTTTTTTTTTTTTTTTTTTTTTTTTTTTTTTAATAAAATTATTTTTTTGTGAGTACATATAACATAAAATTTCTGGATTTCGCCGGCACTCAGATTACAATTTTAACTGAAGTTGTGCAAATATTTGCATGCATAATTGTAACTGGCAAACTTGACATTAAGTTTGGATTATATATTGTTGGATTATATATTTGTTATTATATATTGATTCAATAATGTAATTACTTTTGCTTTTTTTTAAACCAAAATCGATCGGGTCTTTTAAACATTTCATTCGTTGAATTCGAAGGAATTCCACTCGTTTTAATTTTAAAATGCATTTTCTTTTTCTCAGAGTCTATAAAAAAGCGTTTAAAGTAAAGGAAAAATCCATTTTTGATGAATCTAGTCAATGAAGAAGCAGCACGTCAAATTGTATATCTTTATTATCCCGCAATTCCAAAGTCTCAGAGAAAAATTGCTAATCAATTGGGTATTTCACGCCGTTCTGTTTGGTAATATATTGATAAACACAAGAAAAATAAAGTTAGTTCATTGCATTCTAAACGGGATCGCCCTTCTAAAAAACCTCTATCGATTTTCTTTTCTAATCGGAGGCGAAACTGAATTCTGCAATGGCAGTATCTACATTCAACTTGTTTTTTATTTATTATTTTTTTTTTATGTGTTAAATCTATTTTAATAAGCCTAGTAATCTACGAATTTTTTAAAAAGAATAAATTCTAATGTTTAATTTCAGAATAATGACAATTAAAAAGTATAAGCCCTTTTTTTTTTTTTTTTTTTTTTTTTGAAAAATTTTTTGGATTAAGTTAAATTTGACTGATTTATGAACAGACTTGGTCACGTCGAGAAAAAGATTTTCATACGGGATGATTCAACAGAAACTGGTTATTTTGGTCCGTGAAGACTAGAAAGAATTAAATCAGTCTAGGCTTCTTACGGGAAAAATACGTTAGGCCCGACCCGATACTCCAGAGAAAGAATTAAGACCCGAGCTCGGCCGGCCCGGCCCGCATGAGTATTGAGAATCTCTTCGTATGAGAAGAGATGAGTACTGCCTTCTAAATTTAAAAAAAAATCAGCATTCATTTATGGAGATCTAATTTGTTGACATATAATAGCTAACATACAGCACAGTAATAAAATTATTTTATAATGGGTTTTCATTTATCAAAAGATTTTTTGAAAAAGATTTATCCTATTTTCATGAAAAGCAGAGGAAGTTCAGCCAAATTGTTTCTAAAAACGTAAGTCTGAATTTTCGGAAACCTATCACCTATCACACTATCACAGCAAAGAAAGAGCTTTGATTGAGTTGATACACATTATTTTGAGAAGTAGAAATAGAGATGCAATGTTGACAAAAGCTAAAACTTAAATGTCATCATTATTTTTTTTTATAAAATAAGACTATGACTCAGTTACCTTGTGGATCCCGTTACCAGAGCATACCTTATACATTTTTTTTTACTTTATATTTCATATACTTAATAGTGTTAAACTCATTTTAGTAAAAATTTAACTAGATTAATTCTGAATTTATTCGTGTGACATAGCAATGATTATTTTAAATACCAAAATTGAGTAATTCTAGGTTAAAGAATAAAGTTTCTTTTTTACAAAATATGTATATATGTCTCCAAAATAAGTTTTTACTTTATTTTTTTTTTAAAGTCCATTCTAGCATTAGCAAGGAATAACAGTTTAAAATTTCTCTTTTGCACAGCGGCATGAAATTCCTACATAATACTCTACTAAATAAAGATCTGTAACTAAACATAGACATTTTTTATGTTATGTACGATGTTGATTCTAATTAGTACAAAATAATAAATTCATAATATCTATGTTATAAAGGACAAATGTATCTGTGCGTAACGGATACGTCATTTTGCGAATGGCATTTCACATGCAATTCGGTTTTGCAATTTTCGGTACTGCAAATTTTGTACTTCTAAACATCGCACATTTTCAATTTTTACACCACCGAATAGAGAAAAATATGTACTTTTAAATGCAATTTGTTTAAAAGATGTGTCTCACAAGGAAGGTCTCCATACTGAGCATACTCAGAATTTTTTTTTTAATACAAATTAAACTACTCATGTATGTAATAAAAGATCAGCCAAAACTATCGGCGGAATTACAGTGGAAAACTTGTAAAAAAAATAAAATACTTTCGAATACTTGGCGTGAAAAGACACGATTTGGCGAGCAGCACTTTTCCCCGCGAAAACCAAACGATTTTAATGCAACTGAAAACTTTTGAATTTTTAGAATGCGTGTAAATGTAATTTAATGAATTTAAACATATGCACAATCAGAGAGTTTAATATATTATATATATAATATATACATATATATATATACATACATATATATGTATGTATATATATATATATATATATCATCATCATCATCATCATCATCAACCGTTTTCAATCCACTGCTGGATGTAGGTCTCCCCCAGATTTTTCCAATATTTTCTGTCAAGTGCTTTCGTCATCCAATTTACACCAGCCACTTTTCTAATTTCGTCATTCCATCTTACTTGCGGGCGTCTTTTTGGTCGTTTTACATCTCTGGGATACCACTGTAGTATATTTGTGCTCCATCTATTGTCTTGTCTTCTTGCAATGTGCCCAGCCCATTTCCATTTTAGCTGTTTGATTCTTTCAAGGATGTCAAAAACTTTTGTCTGACCTCTTATCCAAGTTATCCTCTTTCTGTCTCTTCTAGTTATGCCTAGCATACATCTTTCCATACTTCTCTGTGTTGTTTGTAGTCTTTGTATCATCCGTTTTGTTAGTGTCCATGTTTCTGCTCCATAAGTTAATGCAGGTAAAATACATTGATTAAACACTTTTCTTTTCAAACAAAGAGGCATATTACTCTTCAAAATAATATTGTTCTTTCCAAAAGCACTCCACCCATTTCTTATTCTTCTATTGATTTCATTCATGATACTATTATCCGATGATATTTCCTGTCTTAGGTACACATAACTTTGCACTTCTTTAATCTCAGCGTTCTTGTAGACAATTTTCTTTTTTGGTGTAAATGAATTAAACATCACCTTAGTCTTTTCTAAATTTATTTTTAATCCCACATTGATCCTAGCTTCTGCAAGTTCTTTTAGCATAATTTCCAATTCTTCAGGACTGTTACTGAAAATTACAATGTCGTCAGCAAACCGGAGATGACTTAAATATTCCCCATTTATTCTAATCCCTTTGTTTTCCCAATCCAGCTTCTTGAAGATATTTTCTAAGACAGCATTAAAAAGCTTAGGTGAAATGGTGTCTCCTTGTCTTACTCCTCTTCCGAGCTTGATCTTCGCTTTTCTTTTATCTAAACGGATGGTTGCTGATGCTTTCTTGTAAATCTTCTTTATGATATTGATGTAAGGTTTGTCTATACCAATGTCTTCCAGAGATTCTACTACTGCTGATGTGTAGACGGAATCAAATGCTTTTTCATAATCAATAAAGGCAAGGCAGAGAGGTAAATTATATTCTTTATGTTTTTCTATGAGTTCCCTTACTGTTTGGATATGATCCATTGTGCTGAATCCACTTCAAAATCCTGCTTGTTCTCTAGGTTGAGCTGAGTCCAGAGCTGATTCAAGTCTTGTCGTTAAAACTTTCGTGAAAATTTTATAAATCACTGACAGTAAGCTGATCGGACGGTAATTTTTAATGTTTTCCTTCTCTCCTTTCTTATAAAGTAGCACCATCACAGCATTATTCCAATCTTCAGGTACATCTGACTTCTTGAGACATTTGGAAAACAATAAGGATAGCCTTTTTGCAAATTCTTCTCCAGCTTCTTTGATAAGGTCAATTGTAATTCCATCTTCTCCAGGGCATTTACCTTTTTTCATAAATCTAATAGCTTGTAAAACTTCATCTGTCAACACTGGGATTATCTCTTCAGTTTCTGTTAAGATTTCTTGTTGATCGTGTACATTGATTTCCCTCTGATCTTCACATTTATATAGATCATTATAGAAATTTTCAACAATGTGAACTATTTCGTTGCTGATTTTGGTGATTGTTCCATCTGCTCTCTTCAGTGCAAAAATACCTTTTCTTTTAACACATAACTTGCGCTTAGCTGATTTTAAACTTCTGTTATCTTCCAGAACTTTTTTAACACGATCACAGTTAAATTTTCTGATATCTTCTGTAACGCATTTTCTTACTGTTTTACATAATTCAGCATATTCAATTCTTGATTTAGGATCATTTTTCTTCATTTTAAATTCTCTGCGTTTTTTCATCAATCTTCTTGTTTCTTCTGTTATTTTCTTTGTTTTATTTGTGCATCACCGGCTATCTCCTTTGCAATTTCTTGTAGAGTATTGGTTAGCTTCTTGTTCACTATAGTAACATCTTGCTCTTCTTCTAAAGTTGATTGAAGTACTTGGAAACGATTTTGAAGTTCCAAATGAAACTCTTCTTTATGTTTCTGGAGGTTTATAATATCGATAGATTTCTTTGAGTGTAGCAAAAGCTTCATTCTTTCCACTTTAGTATTTAACAGCAGTTTGCATCTAACCAATTTGTGATCACTTCCTGTATTGAAGCTATTGAGAACGCTGCTGTCCTGAATAAGATACTTTCTGTTGGTCAAGATGTAGTCGATTTCACTTGTTGAGCCATTTGCACAACGCCATGTCCATTTTCTTTGCGGCTTTTTCTTGAAAAAAGAATTCATGATATACATCTGTTCACATTCTGCAAACTCAATCAATCTGTTTCTTCTTTCATCTCTCATACCATATCCATGATTTCCTACAGATAATTCACCTTTCTTTTTCTCTCCAATTCTAGCATTCCAGTCTCCCATTATTAATTTTATGCAGCAATTTCCCTTTTGATGCATTGAAGCTACTTCTTCATAGAAATCTTCAATTTCTTCATCAGAATAACTAATTGTTGGTGCATAAACTTGGGTAATTTGCAGCTTGTATCTTTTGGACACTTGTATTACTAATCTTGCAACTCTATCTGATGCACTATCATATTCTACAATGTGATTCTTCCACTTTTTATGAATCAGAAATCCTACACCACTTGTTCTTCCATCTTCCGTGCCTCTGTAGTATAAAACATGTCCGCTCGCAAGATCAATCTTTTCTTCTCCTTTTCTTCTTACTTCACATAATCCTAAAATGTCCCAGTTGATCCTATCTAACTCTTCTTCAAGTTCCTGTAAACGGTTTTCAGAAGATAGGGAACGTCCATTGTACGTAGCCAAGGTCATCAACTTATGGCAGCCAAGCCGAGCCCGGTGATTCTTAGCACCCTCTGTCTTCATGTCTGTCTGATCGCTGCCGTAACCAGGAACATGCAGACTACCGGGAACTGAGGACCGTGATTTCTTTTGTGTATTCATGGTAAAATAAGGGGGGTTGTGGCCAAATCCCTCCACGCTGGCCAAGCGGGTTGGAGGGAGCCCATCCGCGTTCTTTCCCCTTGCACTAGACAAGAGTACTAACAGGCTGTACCGATGGAAGGTGCGGATTGGACATTAAGTCTCTGCTCCCAGTCGATTCCTTTAAGTCCTCCTAGAAGGCAATTAAAGGGTCTTCTCCTGGTTGATAAGCAGAGGCTATTAAACAGCCCATATATATATATATATATATATATATTGTATACATACCTATATATTGCATTGCATACATATACTGTTTGTAACTGTAGTTATTTAATTTGCCTCTGGAAAAAATATTTTTATATATAGAATTCAATTCAGAAAAATTATTTTCATACATTTAAGCGTATTCAAAAATAAAAGCCAGAAGTTTCTATAGCAACAAAATCGAATTGACAAGGCCCAACTGGACATTGAACTTGAAACAATTTTAATTAATTTAAATTTGAATTTCAAATTTTGATAGTTAAATTTGAATATAAATACATATAAATATCGATATAACAAAATTATACTTAAAACAAACTAAAACTGACAAAATCAAAGTTATTTAATTTATCTAAGCAAGTTAAACATGAAACTTTTTTCTTTTAAAGTGCATTTCACAGAAAAAAGTATTATTTGAAATTGCTTTTCATCGCCAACCGATGATAAATCGCCAAATAACGAAATTTTCATTATTTTTTTACGAACAGGGTACGGAGGTTCCGCCGAAATTTTCTTTTATATAAATGTATATATCCTCGTGAGAAGAACATTCTGTATTTTTTTCAGAATTTTCGGAGTATCCCCGTATGGAGACCTTCCTTGTCGTTTTATTCTTGATACATTAATTTTTTATAGTTTTTAATGGAATTTTGTAATTATGGCAACAAAAATGCGCCATTTTTTCTTAAAATTGATAAAAATTGAAATGTGTGCATGTAAATTTTGAGAATATGAAAATTCTGACGGATTTAGATTTCACATGAAATTCTAAAATCGTGTCAATTTGATTTTTTTTTTTTTTTTTTTTTGTCATGCGCACTTATTGTACATGGGGTACTTATACACATTGTACATGCGCACTTATACCTCAATTGATAACTTTATCTTAATAGCTGATCTTTATTATATTTTGCTTTATTATTATATTTTTACATATGCGATTAAAGTTTAATTTTAATAAGTTGGACAACAGAGGTTTATAGAAATAGTATTTTTTTTCCCTTAATTTTAGCTTTAAATAATATTTGTTTGAGAGATAGACTGACCATTGTAAGATACAGTGTCTCACAAAAGTGATGGGACACTTGTGCTTTATAAAAAGAAACTGCAATAAAATAAATAAACAAACATGTGCAAAAAATTTTTGGGTGTGTTTCATATTTAAAGTTAATAACAATTATAACATAACATACATTTTGTCAAAATATTAAAATATTAATTTAGTAAAAATACAATTGTTCAGAACAGAGCAAAAAATGGCTCACATAAGTGATGGGACTCTTACTTTTCCATCAAATATTTATCCAAAAATTTTACTTTTTAAAAAGTTTTAATATTTTGTTGGATTTCCTTTTACTTTTAAAACATGATTTAATCTTTTTGGGATGGATTCGACTAATTTTTTTGTGATTTCTGGAGTGATTTTACTCCATTCTTCTTGAAGCACCGATTTTAGTTGTTGTTTTGAAGAAATGGTGTGCTTGCGAATTCTTGATTCCAATTCTTGCCAAATATTCTCTATGGGATTTAAGTCTGGAGATTGTGGTGGTGTTTTTATTATTTCAGGACAGTTATATAGCAGCCAGAGTCTAACGTTCAGAGCAGTGTGCTTGGGGTCATTGTCCTGGTAGAATTTAAAATCGTTATGAAGGTTCAATTTTCGTGCTGAAGATTTCAAATTTTGCTTTGAAATATCAATATACTTGTACTGATCCATTATACTGTCAATAAAAACAAGATTACCAACTCCAGCGGACGACATACACCCCCATACCATAACTCCTCCTCCACCATGTTTTACCATGTTGGTACCAAGTTCTGTTTGCGAAATTCTTCCCTGGGTTTTCTCTACACCAAGATTCTACCGTCAGAACCAAATATATTAAATTTACTCTCATCAGCAAATATAACTTTATTCCAGTAATCAGAATTCTTATTTATGTTGGATTTTGCGAAAGCTAGTCTGAGTTTTCTATTCTTTTCACTTACAAAGAATTTTTTCCTGGCTACTCTACCGTGATATCCAGCAGATCGAATTACCCTTCTAATAGTCTCAGGATTAACAATTATTCCATATAATGCTTGTAAATCAGCAGCAACTTTTGAAGCACTATTTCTTGGATTTTTTTTTAATATTTCGAACGATAATTCACTTTATTCCATTGGATAGCTTTGATGGTCGGCCAGGTCTTCTTTTACCTTGAATCATATGATTCTTTTTACATCGTTTAATGATATTGAAAACTGTTGAAAGACTCAAGTTAACTGTTTCAGCAGTTTTTCTAATAGACTTGCCACGTTCAATATGCAAATTAATAACTAATTTTCAAATTTCAGGCGAAGTTTCTTTTCGTTTAGCATTCATGGCTACACAGAGCTAAAAAACACAAAAATTCCAAAACAAACTGGAGAGAAATACTGCAGACGATTTTATAAATTATTGCCAATTGCTTTTAAGTAAAAATAAAACCCCAAAAAATATTTTTATTGCTTATTTCAGACGATTTTTGTTGCATATATAATGGTGTCCTATCACTTATGTGAGCTATTTTTTGCTCCGTTCTAAACTTTTGTATTTTTATTAAATTAATATTTTAATATTTTGACAAAATGTATGTTATGTATTAATCTTTACTAAATTTAAGTATGAAACACACCCACAAAAAAATGTGTACATGTTTTTTTAATTTATTTGATTAGTTTCCTTTTATAAAGCACAAGTGTCCCATCACTTATGTGAGACACTGTACATTTTTTACTGTAGCTAATTTTACAGGTTTATTATAAATCAATGAAACAGATCCTTCTTAAACATTTACTTTCGTCGAAATTAGACGGGTTCCACCTTGTTGCTTATAAAAGCACAAAAATTCATCTAGAATATGCACATGAAATCCATAGTGTATTACAGCCTTGATTCAAAAACTAAAACTAATATTTTAAAAAAAATCTCTCTCTGTTTGGTATAGTGAACATTATACAAAAAATTATGTATAAAACCAAATACTTAGTAGCCCGAAATAACGCGGTCTGAGATAGATCCCGAATTCAGATTTAACGCGAAGGAAAATATGTCCCCCGAAAAGAAAAAAAAATCAATTTTAAGATGAATTTTGCGTTTAAAATTTCAGTGCAACATAATGAAGGACTTGTAGTTGCAGTCTGCGGTTATTGCTATGCATCTCGATATCCCTGTTGACGATTGAAATGAATGAATAGAAATTGACAACAGCGAACCAATTTCAGAGGTCATAAAAGATCTGGATATCATTGATGGTATAACAATGATTGCAAAAAATTGCAATGAACAAGATGATGGTGATGAAATTCAAAATGATGTGGTAATGAAAGAAGACGTTCCACATGTTAGTGATGTCACTTTATACTTAAAGAAGGTGATTTCGTGGATGGAGAGGCAAGAAGATTCGGGTTATGTTCATCTATTCCATCTTGCTAGTGTGAAACAATATGCCGAAAAGACACGAAACTCCTTATTTCGCCAAACAACACCTATGCACTGTTTTAAGATAGTGTAAGATTGTGTACAAAAAATTGTAAAGTTAATTACATTTCACAAAGCAGGTAAGTGTTTTCACCATCTTGTTCCATTTATTTGAACCATTTGATATTACCGCGGTTACATTATAACGCGGGTGTGAAAACAACTGCGTTATATCGGGCTTCTACTGTGTTATGCATAATTCTTCAAAGTATATACAAAGTTTAATACTTACCCCCCACGAGCTTCGATGTCCGTTGAAGGTTCCGGATCTTTGTATAACATTGCATCACTTGTACCCCACTTAGTTTCTAAAAATTAAGAAAAGGATATATTTAACACTGTATGTCCTAAATGAGGAATTCATGAACATTTTATCTCCTAAACCATTTTTCGTGAATTTTTTACACTACATTAGACGATTTACACAATAATTTAATAAATATTAGAAGAATTTTGCAAATTGAAATTAATTAATAAATTTTTAATTGATTTTAATCAATTTTTATACAGGGTTCGTACGGGTCCTGGAATTCCCAGAACCGGAAATTCTTCGGTACCAGTATTTTCTTATAGACAATCTCTGGTTTAATAAGGGGAAATTTCGCGCATTTGAATTAGATTTATATATATGAGGACCCCAGAAACCAAGAGGTATTAGTGACAAAATTGAAAAAAATGAGCTGAGTGCATAGAGGATCTGCAAATATGCTTTTTTTTTCTTTTCAGGTAATGAAATATAAGTGATATTTTAATTATTGCTGCGTTCTAAATATAACCACTTTTGTCAAATAGTAATAAATATTGATTAATTATAAATTTAAAGAAAATTGTACTCCTTTTTTTTACAGTTATTGACGAACAATTCAAAAACCATAATGAAACAAACGCAGTTTCCTATTTCAATTCAGTAAATTATTATTGATGTTCAAACTTAACGTCAACTATCTTTAATCTCAATTTACTCTGAATCAAATTTTTGTCACTTGGACCCCTTGACTTCGGAGGTCCTCATATATATATATATATATATATATATGTGTGTGTGTGTGACGATTTAAGGAGAACTCGAATTATTTCCACTGGTTAAAAAGAAACACACAGTCATGGCAAGCGAGGGAAAAGACAAAATAAATAAATAAATGTAGAAGATCCAATAATTAGTCATGGTCTGCTGTAAATTCATTTATTAAATTCGTAATAATGAGGAAGGAAAAGCTCCTTTTGCAAAAATTCCATCATTATTTCAGCGAGCTGTCCTCATCGAAGAAGCAAGTAAGAAATCTTCTTTTTCATCTCGAGACTTCCACCTTTTTAAACTAAAAAGAAAGTTCTGGAAACTTCTGTAACCTCAAACCATCATTCTTTTATGTAAACAGAATTCTTGTCCAGCTACGAGATTATTTTCCACAAACGATAATTATTTTTAAAAAAATATTATTTAACCAATTTATAATTGACTCAGAATTTTAAATATCTTAGGCAGACGATTTTTATAAATGATTAATTTTAAGAGAAAAAGAAAAGAAATGAATTTATTAATATGCACACTAGGGTGGTGCGAAAAAACAAAAGTTTTTATTTCCTAATCGCTATAGTGCGGAAAAGTTGCGATTGGTAAATACAAGAAAAACTATAAAATTTGTTTTGAAATGGGACATTATCTTCCGATCGCGCAAACCATCTAAAAATTCAAAAAAATTGAAAAATTTCGATTTTTTCAGAATCTTTTAAAAAATATTACATATACATATATTTTATCACTATAGTGAAAAATATTTACATATTGTACTATTTAATAATAATAAAAAAATAAATTGCGTTTACAGAATATCTTCCGATCGCGCAAGCTCATTAAAAATCGGGAAAAATTCAATTTCAGTGATTTTTGATGCATTAAGAAAATAATTAAATAAGTTCAATTTGCGGTCTCATGTTAAAATTTAAATGTAAATTAATACTATTGTGCATGTTATGCTATTTTTGAACAACCGAGATCTTACCACGACGAGATTGCTGCAGGGCGAAAAGGTTTAGTAATTCGCGCAACTCCTGTTAGTCACGTTGCGAAACAGCGTTGAAGTCGCCCTATGTGTCCACATCCTTTTCTCTCCCCAACCTCGTCCACTTGCACAGTGCGCCATTTCATATCAGTGAGCCCGTGAACGAATTTCGTTTGTTAATTAGATGTATTGTGTTATTTAAAATACATTAACATGTGACAGGTACACGGATCTGCATACGTCGTTGACAAAGAAAATTACTGGATAATCTTTTCATTGTCCTATATTTTGCCATCCCCAAGAGATTTTTTGTCAAATATTCTCCACGAATATAGCGCCTGTACGAGAAACTAAGGAAAATCCTTTAAAAGAATTTATATACTTCTAAAATCGTTAAAAATACTTCTAGACTTTTTCAATAAATGCGTCCATATAACACGCATTGATATATAGAATGATACATGTTTGAAGATGGTTTATAGTAATTTTAAACAGTGTATGTTGCGCATCGTGATATTTGTCTCAGGACTGAGGAGGATAACTAAATAATCGTCCTTTTTTCCATCAAAATGTATGTCATGTGGTTCTTCTGATTCCACTTAACTTTGCCGGATTTTTTTTCTTTCTGTTTGTTTTCTTCTAATTTTGTATAGGTCAATAACATGAAAAGCATCTGTTTTAGTTATTAAAGGAATATCTTCTAGTACACTCAACGCTTTATCAGCACCTGCACTGTCAGATACACAATTGCGATCGCAATGTAAAGATGTAGATTGTAACTCCACTTTCATTTGCCATGGTAATTTCTTCTTCTTAAATCTGATAGGCTGTATCCGTCATGGTAATGATATTTTACATATACCTACATTAGCATTAAAATTCTCATGTATTTCATCTAAATGCTCAAGCTCTTTTATTTTCGCTTCAACAAATTTGGAAGGTTGCCTTTTCAATATATAGAATGCAAGTCTTGTACTCAGTTTTTTTTTTTTTTTTTTTTAACTTTAGTACCAATTTTTCCCGTCCCGTTCTTTCTCTGGAGGTAGATAAATCTATGCTCAATGACTGGAATTTTGTTGTGTTTTTGAGACGTACAATTAGTCTCAATTAGATACTCCCTCAGATCTGGTGACTTTTTACAGGAGCAATATAAATTCATTACACGTTTGCAGGCTGAAATATCACACAGTTGAGTTTCTTGTTTTTTAATTTCATCAAACTTTTTTTATAAGGTTTGGTTATTCCTTGTCTCGAATATAAGATTTCGTTAGTTTAGAATATTATCGTAATAGGCATTAATTAGCTAAATGATTCTACAATCAAACACTTTTGGGATTGACGCCTTCTAATAAATATATTTTATTTTTTGTGCCACTGTATTACTGACAAATGAGAAACACACTTTAATAATGTTGAATTTACTTGCTAATAGAGATCTCTTCTCAAAGTAGCATTGAAGAACATCTTCGTGTGTTAGAAGAATATTTGGCAGAAAATCTCTTGGATGACCGAATATAGGACAATGAAAAAATTGTCTAGTAATTTTCTTTGTCAACGACGTATCCAGATCCGTGTCCCTGTCACATGTTAATGTATTTTTAATAACACAATACATCCAATTAACAAATGAAATTCGTTCACGGGCTCTCTGATACGAAATGGCGCTCTGTGCAAGTGGACGAGGTTGGGGACAGAAGCATGTGGACACGTAAGGCGACTTCAACGATTTTTCGCAACGTGGCTAACAGGATGCGCGCGAAACTCTAAACCTTGAAGAACTACTAAACCTTGCAGCGATCTCGTTGTGGTAAGAACTCGGTTGTTCAAAAATAGCAAAACATGCTCAATAGTATTAATTTACATTTAAATTTTAACATGAGACTGCAAACTGAGCTTATTTAATTATTTTCTTAATACATCAAAAATCACTGAAAATTGAATTTTTCCCGATTTTTAATGAGTTTGCGCGATCGGAAGATATTCTCTAAACGCAATTTATTTTTTTTATTATTATTAAACAGTACAATATGCAAATATTTATCACTATAGTGATAAAATACGTGTATATGTAATATTTTTTTTTTTAATTTGAAAAAATCGGAATTTTTCAATTTTTTTGAATTTTTAGGTGGTTTGCGCGATCGGAAGATAATGTCCGATTTCAAAAAAAATTTTTTTAGTTTTTCTTGTATTTACCAATCGCAACTTTTCCGCACTATAGCGATTCGGAAATAAAAACTTTTGTTTTTTCGCACCACCCTAATGCACACATCAAAGGTTGACGTAGGAAAAATAAATAAATAGATAAAATAAAATAGTGATATTTTTTGAAAGGTATGGTTTTGGAATAAATTTAATAAGACTTTCTTAAAAAGGGTTGATAAAAACATAGAAGAAATCAGTTTTATTTGGAATATTAAGAAATAAAGTTTTAATTAAGAATATTTTTAATTTAGAGCCATCTTTTTAAATTTACGCATACTGGAATAATGTTTTTTAAGGCAAATTAAGAATTTATATCGTCTGCATAAGGATTAACAGATTAGATTTAGAAACAAGATTTTAATTTAATAATTTGAAGTAAGTACGGAATATTATTATAAGAAAATTAAGATAGTATAAAGGTTAATTTTGGCGAAAAAATTTTAAATTTGCAATATATATATATATATATATATATACGATATTTCACCTGGAAAAAAAAACTGTACCCGTACGAACCCTGTTATAACTCCTTTCAAATCTTTTATTTTTAAATTACAAGCTATAATACCCGGCGTTGCCTAGGTCAGAACATATCACAAGCATAATGGCATGTGTACTAGTCTTCCTATCTTAGATATATACAGATATATATTCCATTAAACGTACGATGTATGTAATGTACTCGAAATTAATTAATGAACGATGCAATAAAATATTATTTAAACAAACATAGGTCAGAATCAAAAATTACCTAATTTTAAAAGAAATTTATTTGTTACTGTATATGCATATTTGTATTTTTTAATGCAGTTACTTTTTTTTAAATTTTAAGATTGTGCGAACAATTTCTTAAATTTTGACATTTTATCTGTAACGAAATTTTTGAAACATAAATCAATAAATAAAAGCAAATCATTAGCTATAAAAGGTGAATCATCATAAATATCGAAACAATAGGCTATCTCCTTAATTATTGCTTCTAGACCTATACTTCCAATTGCAAAGTTTCATAAAAAAAGGTGAATTTTTTGATAAGATAAGTTGCAACTCCATGGGGGGTCTATTTTAAAAAATACGAAAATTAAATTTTTATACGGCCCCCAAAGGATAAAATTTCCAATTAGAAAAATTTTCCTTATTCATTCCTGAATTGAACAAAAAAAATTCATCTTGATATCTTCAAAACTCAGAGAGTTATAGCAATTTTAATAAATCGTGAGGTTTCAAGGGATCAGACACAAATAGAAATGCGTGTAATTGAAGAAACAATGTTGCTGTAATGGGTTTAGGAAACATTTATTTTATTTACTTATTTATAGAGTTAGAATTTTTAAATGTTTTCTGATGGTTAACCATATAATTTGTAAGCATTATCACATCATAAGATTTGTTAATAATTTTTTTTCAAAAAATTAAGAGTAAATTAGAATTGTTATAACTCAAAATATTATTTGTCGCATTGATTTTTTTTTTTTTTTTTTTTTTTTTTTTTTTTTTTGATTAAATGAAAATGTCTAATTTTCAATTTTCATTCAGCATTCTAAATAATATTTTTTTTAAATAAAAGTATTTAAAATAGCAATATAAAAAAGAGATGCAATTTTTTGTAAACAAATCATATATTTTTAAAAGTAAATTTTCTGAGCTGAAAACTTCTTTCGGCTCTTCGGCTTTTTTTTTTTCTTGCGATGTTAAATTATTGAACTCGCAGGACTCTTACCGTTACCGACGGTTATTGACGGTCATTAACAGTTTAAATATGAAAAATACTGAAATAACAGCATTTGATGCAGAAAAGTGCATTTAGTTAAAAAAAAAAAAAAAAAAAAAAAAAAAAAAAAAAAAAAGATGGGCTCTTAACGTTTAAATGCTTTTTAAAAGTTTCTAGGTGATTAACTCCGTCCTGTATGGTTTCGATTTCAGATTTTGTTTAAGTTTTGCCATTCTCAAATTTCTTTAATTACTGTTTAAATGCGTCAGTTGATTTAAACCTTATTTTTTATCACGTCGATTTCAAATTTTTTCATTGTGCTGTGACTCACAGACAGACATTTTGTAAAAACATGTTTTTCGGTATCTCTGAGACCTAAAACGAGTGAATCCGTCAAAAACCGGAATTCAAAATTTTCATGAATCCAATGCTTTCTTATTGTAAAGATAGAAGAATGTAAAAATAGGTTTAAAACCATCATACATTTTGAAGCTCAATAGTAAAAAATAGATTTTTGAAAATATTTCTATGTAATTTAATAAAATATATTTCCAATGATTCTGTTAATAGAAGTGTCATTATCGCTAACAATTTTTACTAGACTTATTGCCCGCAGCAATAAGTTTTTAAGACACTTTTAATGAGAGTTTAATTAATATCACTTAATTTAATAACACTTTTAATAAGTGTTTAATAAGACTGTCCGGCCAATGGGTCGTGCCAGTTACGAGGTTGGCGCCAAGCTCGAGATATTGCAGACATCTATCATATTTCAAGGAAGTTTAAAGCAAAAACCTATACGTTTTTATTTTATATCTAAAGGTTAAAGTATTGTCTTGGATCAACATGTAACAATATGTAAATTTACTGTCGATCCCTAAATTGTACTGCAAATGACCTGATATCGCTGCGCTCAGAGATATGCATAAGTGATGTAAGTCACGAATTTTGAAAAAATTTGGATTTTAATATCTTTCGGAGATTTGTAGATATCGAGATAATTTTTTTTTTTTTTTTTTTTTTGTTCAATTTAGGAATGGATAGGGAACATTTTTCTAATTGGAAGTTTTATCCTCTGGGGGTAGTATAAAAATTTAATTTTCGTGTTTTTTAAAATAGACTCCCCATGGAGTTGCAACTTATCGAAAAATTCACCTTTTTTATGAAACTTTGCAATTGGAAGTATAGGTCTAGGAGCAATATTTAAGGAGATAGCCTATTGTTTCGATATGTATATTACAAATTTTAAATTTTTTTCGCCAAAACTAACCTTTATACTATCTTAATTTTCTTATAATAATATTCCGTATTTACTTCAAATTATTAAATTAAAATCTTGTTTCTAGATGCAATCTGTTAATCTTTATGCAGACGATATAAATTCTTAATTTGCTTTAAAAAACATTATTCCAGTATGCGTAAATTTAAAAAGATGGCTTTAAATTAAAAATATTCTTAATTAAACTTTATTTCTTAATATTCCAAATAAAACTCATTTCTTCTATGTTTTTATCAACCCTTTTTAAGAAAGTCTTATTAAATTTATTCCAAAACCATACCTTTCAAAAAATATCATTATTTTATTTTATCTATTTATTTATTTTCCCTCCATCAACCTTTGATAGTGTGCATATCAATAAATTCATTTCTTTTCTTTTTCTGTTAAAATTAATCATCTATAAAAATCGTCTGCCTAAGAAATTCTGAGTCGACTATAAATTGGTTAAATAATATTTTTTTTTAAATAAAATTATCGTCTGTGGAAAATAGTCTCGTAGCGGGACAAGAATTCTGTTTACATAAAAGAATGATGGTTTGAGGTTAGATAATGTTCTAGTATTTTCTTTTTAGATTTAAAAGAGGAAGCTTGAGAGGTGGTTAGAGAGATGAGAAGAAGGATTTTTGGATGCGCTCTTGCATGAGTACGACTTGATGTAGTAAAGCATGGTATATCTTCTGGATGTTTCGGTAAAATATCGAGTGCAACAGCAGCTTTTCCCTATATTATAGCTACCGTTTAATAAAATGAACTTGCAGCAGCCAAGGAGTGATTATTTTGACCTTCTACATTTATTTATTTTGTTTTTTTCTGGCTGGCCATGACTTCTGTGCGGAAAAAGGGAAACCTGGCGATGATGTTTCTGCCCCCCTAACTTCAAAATGTCACATGTATGACTCACCCTGTATATCTGTGGCTTCCGATAATAACCAAGTAAGTCACATTTTTGAAAAAATTGAGATAATTTGGAAAAATGTAGCTTTAAAAAAGTAATTTCATCTTCCATAGTACTGAAAAATGAAAATCGAATACTACTTCCCGTCAAAGGGCGACTATAAATTTTCATTTAAAAATTGAGAAAATAGTAATAATCGGGTAAGTGAATAAAGTAATGGTAATAACCAGGTAAGATTTCTATTTATTTCTTTAAATCGTCTATAATTATAAAAATAACATGTATATGGCTTGTATAACTTATATATTTTTTTCTAAATAATTAAATTAACCTCAATAAACTATAAAAATTGCATACCTGTGGCGGGAAAATGCAACTTGCTAGTGTATTAATTTGCAAAGTAATCACATAAAGTGAATGATCTGGTTAATGCTATGTATTCTTTTAATATAGTGTAAATAAACAGTTATAATAATAAAATTCGATAAAAAAGAAAATTTTTTATCATAATTAAAACAGAAATTATAAATTTAAATTAATTATTAATTAACAAAAATCTTTGTTTGCTTTTTTTTAGACAACGCCATAGATATATTAATTTTAATTTAATAAAAAATGAAATAATAAACTTTTTCGTGGTCACAATTCAAACAAGGCGTGACTTTTTCAGTCACTCAGATCTTCGCAGTACAGGTTGATTATCAATTTCCTCAGTTTCCGACAATTCATTTACGACAATAACAGATTTTTTGGATATAGTTTTTCTTGATACGATTTCCGCAATGCTAGAGGATTTCTGACCAGTTGCATTATGCGGTACCAACAACGACTCTTCAATCTCATTACTAATTTCTTCAAGAAAATCAAGATCTGGATCGACATTAAAATGGCTACTCTCTTCAACAGATAACAGCTCTAAGTAATGAAAAGAAAAATGTAACTTTTATCTGGTTATTACCGTTTTACATTTATTAAAAATAAATGTAAAACTAGATAAAAGTTACATTTTTAATTGATTCTCAATTAATAAAAACCATTTTTATACAACTATTTTTGCAAAAAAAGAAGTTCTTATATACTAATTTAATGTAGTGAAAATTATTAAGTTCTAATCTATTTTATAAAAGTAATGATACTAAGACATTTTTTGAAAACTTTAAATGTTAATTACTCAAAATACTAAAAATGTGCCTTACGTGGTTATTACTGGAAGCCATAGATATAGTAAAAATTAAAAAAGTTTTACACTCATTTGGATAAATTTATTAAAAAAACAATTGAATACAGTAAAGAAAAAAAATTCGAAATCATTCGAATTTATACACAGTGAGCAAAAAAAGTATTTGCACGCAGGCGATTTTTTGCATAAGTAACTATAGAAAGCAAATTTGATATTATTCTCTTATAATTATTCATTTATTTAAATAAGAAGGAAATAAAAATAACTACCCATTTTCCTTAAACAGTAATATTATACATTTTAATAAAATAAATTAATATTTTCTCATACCTAAAAAGTATTTGCACACGAAGCATTGGCTGTTGAAAAAGGCATTAAATGTGAACATTATGCAAATGTTTAGCATATCAGCCCCGCAGTGCATTAGCCCCGCACTTTAAAGTCACGTAATACATTAACTGGAGCAAAGATTCTGGGGAGTTTTTGTTCTAATGGCGCCTGAAACGTGTGAACTGTATGTTGCTACCCGTAAGAAGATTATATTTCTTAGCAATTCTGGATTAAGTTAACAAGGATTTTTTAGTGACACAAATAGGGTGAAAAGACTTGAATTTGCAAAAGCTTATGTCAGCAAACCACTAGAGTTTTGGAAAACTCTTATTTTTTCCGATGAAAGCAAGCTCAATATTTTTGGCTCAGATGGTAAGAAAACTGTATGGCGAAAGCCAATTACCGTAATTTCGGGTGTATAAGCCGCGGATAAAAAATTCTTTTTGGACCCAGAAATTTTATTTAGTGATTGAAGGGAAATATTTACGGCGATCTAAATAGTTATATTTGTTTCTTAAAAAATTCTGGGTCGAAAAAGAATTGTTTGATCTGCGGCTTATACACCCGAAATTACGGTACTTTTCTTCCAATTAAAAACTTGAAACAACTGTAAAACATGGCGGTGGTCATGTAATGATTTGGGGATGCATGTCTTTTAACGGAGTTGGTGAAATGACTTTTATTGAAGGCAATTTGAATGATATTCTATATATTAATATATTGCGAGATCATTTAGCTAATAGTGGTCAGAAATTAGGAATTCCTAATTCATATTATATCGAACAGGATAACGATCCGAAACACATTGCATATATTACGAGGTTATGGCTGCTTTATAATGTAAAAAATTAATTGAAAACGCAACCACAATCACCAGACCTCAATTCGATTGAAAATTTATGGCATATTTTGGATGTGAAAATAAGGGGAAAAAAATGTCTAACAAATCAGAACTTAGGCAAGTTCTTAGGGGAAAATGGCTACAAATCAGCAGTGAAACATGTCACAAATAGATTAATTAGATTAATCTATTTAATTACTAGATTAATAGAATCAGTGAATTATTAATAGAATCAATGCCCAGACGATTAAAAAAATATTGAAGTAAAGGGAATGCATTCTAAATATTAGCACTGTTTTTAACTCATAAATAATTCCTCTGGTTCTACTTTTATTGCTAATGTGCAAATATTTTTTAGCAGTACAAATGCTACTTTTTTATGTTTTCAAATTTTAAATATACAAGGGGTGATCAAATGAAAAGGTGTGAAACGGCACGGTGAATACAAATGTCGACTTTATTCAAAATATTCACGATAGGCCTGAGCACAACGATCCCACTGCTGAACAAGCCGCAGGATTTTTTGTTCCCATAATTCATGTGGCCGTGACGAGACCCACTCCTTTACAGCGTCCCTGAGTACGTCGTCCGAGATGAAGCGCTTACCTATCAGGTGTTTCTTCAGTAGGTCGTCCACCTCGTCGAAGAGATTGCTCGTGATGGCAGTGTTTGCCTCACCTGGTCTCGGGTCATCACCCAGACTCTCACGGCCTGCACGTAAACGAGCACTCCATTTTCTGACAGACATGTCAGAGACACATTTCTCCCCGTAAACTGTCACCATTCGGAGATGAATAGCTGCCGGTTTCTCACCTTCCGCTGTCAGAAACCGGATAACACCTCGCTGCACTTCAGTCGTCGAATTTTGCAACGCGAACGCCATCCTGTCCTCATACGGACTGCCGCATCATTTGGACGCCGATTTTGATAATAGCCTCTGCTCTCTACTAACAAGGAAGGTCTCCATTGGGGGCATACTCAGAATTTTTTGAAAAAAATACGAATTAAACTACTTATGTAGGTAATAAAGGATCAGTGAAAATTAGCGGCGGAATTACATTATTAGATATGTAAAAAAAATAAAATAGTTTGGAATAATTGGCGTGAAAAGCTGAAAGCGACGCGGGATTTGGCGAGCAGTGCATTTCCTCGCCAAAAGCAGACGATTTTAACGAATCTGAAAATTGATTTTAATTGACTTCACTGTTAAAAATCTGCAGCATTTACTGCAACGTCACTCCACTACTTTTATAGAATATCTCTCTTCTGACCAATGAGAATGCTCCATAGCACGGTGAATTCACCGTTTTCTATAAAAGCGGTGGAGTGACGCTGCAGAAAATGGTACAGATATTTAGCGGTGTTGTAGCTTGTGCAACACTGTTCAAAAACTGCTGCATTTTGCCGCAACGCACTCCACCGCTTGTATATAATATTTCTATTCCAACCAATGAGAAAGCTCCATTTCACGGCCAAGTAACCGTTTTCTATACAAACAAGGGAGTGCGTTGCAACAAAATGCAGCAGATTTTTAACAGTGTATTTTTCAATTTGGAACAATTTTAATCAATTTAAATTGTTTTAAATGATAAAATATATTAATTTCATTTTGTTATAGGTACATATAAACGTATATGACAAAATTACACTTAAAGTAAAGTAAAAATGCAAAACTAAAATTACTTAAACTAAACTTATTTAAATAAATTGAACATAGAAAGTTTTTTCTTTCAAACGTATTCGAAGCGTAACAGCGTATTTTGCAAAATTTCGTTTTTCGCCAACCGGAGATAAATCGCCAAATAAACGAAATTTTTATTATTTTTTTACGGACGTTATAAAAAGGTTCCGCCGCAATTTTTTTATAAACATATATAACTATATGAGAAGAGCATTCTGTAATTTTTTTCATATTTTTCTGAGTATGCCCGTATGGAGACCTTCCTTGTAAGCTCAGAGGATTGCTCTGTGCTACTACGCATGCGGGAGCCCGCGCATGCCACGATCCCAGTCAGACTCCAATCGCATCCCAAGATGTCTCGCTACGTTCTCCCATGGTGGAATAAGCAAACATTTAACTGTTACGTTTTTACGTCATTTCGTACTTTTACATTTGATCACCCCTTGTTTGTTTTGTAAAAGTGTTGGTATTTTTAATGCTTAGTTGCTTTTTATTTATTTATACATATGCTACAACAAATTTACCTGGTGTGCAAATACTTTTTTTGCTCACTGTATGTTGAACAGCACTTTTTACATTTTGGAGTATTTTTTCTTTCTCATACTCTCTTGATCATTGCTAAAATGTGACTGACAAAAAAAAACATTTTCGAACATTCTAGATTACTGTTGACTAATGTACAGCGTTTTAGATTATTCTGCAAAATTATAGATCATTCTAGATAGTTTTAGAACATTTTAGATTACTATCGAACATCCTAGAACATTCTAGATTATTTTAGAACACTTTAAATTATTCTGGAGCATTTTAGATTACTCTTGATTACTGTACAGCGATTTAGATTGTTTTGGAACATTCTAGATCATACTAGATAATTTTACAACTTTTAAATTATAATCGAACATTCTAGAACATTTTGATTACTTTAGAACATTTTTGATTATTCTGAAAATTTTAGATTACTGTACCACCAAAAACTTTTCATCGAAATCACTGGTGTACTTTTGTAGTTAATGGAGTGTTTAGCTGAAAATTACGATTTTTCGGAGAGATAAAAAAAAACTTAGACACTTCTAACTTGTATTAAATTCTTGCACAATTTTACCAGTCACGTAAATCAAAGTACACTAAACATTTGGATAAAATTTAATTGCATGAAATAAAAGAGGATAAGACATTGAGTAAAACTGATGTGAGTGAACTTAGCGTACCTCCTCACGGAAATTGACGGTGATAATATTATAGATACATTTTGCTTTGAATTTTTTTCCGGCGGTTACTTTATTTCAAGTTTGGATGTTGGCTAAATGTTGACTTTTCGAGATAACAGCAGTTCAATACAGCTTTTTAATAATAATTAATTTAACTTATTATCTATATGTCAGATCTAATCAAACTTAGTTCATTTTGTTCGTGCGACATCGCGATGACGGGACTTTCGATGTCACTGGTTCCCGGACTAACACAATGATTATGATGTTTCAGAAATTAGCAAATTAAATGTATCTTCTTTCTGTTATTAACCCATTCAATCCCACAGGTGCATTATGCACTTTTAAAATGAGGATGCAAAATTTATTTTGGGCACCAATCGTCACCAAAAATCTGGCAATCGTTTTGAAAATCAAAAAAAAAAAAAAAAATGACGGATTTACACGTTACAGACACTGGAGATATCGAAAAAATATTTTTAAAAGAAGAAAAAAAATTGCCGTCCATCTGTATGTCTGTGTGTCTGTAAATCTCCCGAACAAATTAAGATATAGACTTGAAATTTGGCGTGTAATTAGTATGTAATAATAGGAAATATCTATTGAATACCACCTCTATTATCTGGAATTATTTTTTCAGACTCTCGAAATATTCGTTCTGATGAAACGAATACAAAAATTATCGAAATTCTTTATTTTAAGAAGTGAATGTAAAACACAATTAAAAAACATAAATTTTGCATAAAGAATGAAGTTGATCGGATAATTAGTTGCCGAAATATCTATAATCATATTTTCCACACTCTTCAATTTTTATGGCCCTGTATTTCATTAAAATTTCAATTCAAATATATATTTTAATTGAAAATAAGACGCGTAATTAAACGTAGAAAGCGATTAGTTTTTGGAGTTATAAGCATGTTTCTTTTATTCGGTTAATCTTCCCGTCGACCAAAAAGTTATCTCCAAACTACATGATTAAATATCAATAATGGCTTATCGTAAATTTCACATTCACTTGGCATTAAACACAATTCACTAGTTTATTATGTTATCAAGTGATATTTAATTCGACGTTTTACTTGTATTTTTATTAATATTTTACTAATTTATTTGTTTTTTCGTTATTTAAAATAAAAATTATGCCATTTTATATAATTTACGAGTAATTTGGCTATTTATATAAATATTTATATATTAAATATTTATATAACTAGGACTTCCCTCAGAGGGATTAGTCTGAGCGATATTGCTGAGAATACACATTTAATAACTTGCGATAAGTAAAGAAAATGAGATGTTACCTTTAATTGGTCATTCATTGTGATAAAATATGATCAAAATAAGCATATTGAATCAAAGAATTACAAAATCTTATGTATAAAGTTGCATATAATATTTTTATAAAAGGGAAAGCAAACCATGCATGGATTTAAAATTGAAATATGCAAAATGTTAAAAGTAATACAGAAAACAAAACACCAAATTTTCCTATATTGGAAATATAACTCTTTGAAATGATGTCATGAGCATAAACAGAAGCTCCGCACCGATTTGAGAAACTATAAATAACATAAACTATTATGTTTGCAGAGAATGGAGTGTATTTTATATGGTGTGAGATCCGTCCGAATAGTTTATAATGTTGAATATCTGTTTTCCACGGATGCAATGAGGTTGTCGATAATAGTTATGGAATCCTTTTTTAAGAATTTGTCCTAAACGAGCATTTACATCTTATAAGTTACTGTGATGACAAAGTTATAGTTTCTAACCCCAACAGTATCCTAGAAATTGCAATATTCTCAATAAATTGGGTTTAAAACTTTTTCTAGAAAAAAAAAATGTCTAATTTGTGAAATTAAATTGTCGAATGTTTTAGAAATATCCTAAAAGTTGCCACAAAAAAAAAAAAGATTTTAAATTTTTAGTCATATCAACATCAAAGAATTCTCAATTTTAGAACTCTTTTTACTCGTGCATTGATGGTGATTATTGTACCTACGCAAAATATAGTATATTTTGCAGCAATGATGGTTACCAACATTTTTTGCCTATATTATATTTTAAATCGGCTAGGTACTCCCAATGATAACGAAAAACACACAAACGTTATTGCTTTATAGCATAGAAATACAGAATCGAAAGCTATTTATTTCCTATTATATACACATAAATTATCTAATTAGTGCTAGCAGATGCATTTTAAATATACATAGATCAATATAATGCTTCATTTTCCTTTTCTTAATATTTCTTAGTATTCATTGTTCATTTATTTGTATTATTCAGTAAAAAAAAATCACTTTTTTAAGCCCAAATTACGTCAAACTTTTTATAAAAGCGCCAAAGTCCATATAACAGCGATGTATAAGTATATAAGCGGGGGCTTGGCATCTCTGTATAGGAATACTTCGTAATCTACTTTTTATCCTTAAAAAAAGCAACGACCATTTTTCGGGTACAAAAAGTATTGCTAATTGTTCCATTTTGCATATAAGGTACAGATTGTAATATTGATACATCTATAGTGATAAATTTCCAATAATTTTTCAAATCCCATTTATTTCATTAAAAATATAAATCTTTTATTCATTTAGTTTAAAGTAAATGGTTTTTAACTAATTTCATAATACCTTTGAAATATCACTTTTCATTGGCCATTTTTTTAAAGCATTTAGAAAATGGTTGTTGTTTTCAGTCAAATATAGACTTTGGTCTGTCCGCATTTTATTTTATTATTATTATTATTTATAAATGGTGGAGAAATATTCATACTTAATCCATAACGTACATAATATATGACTCTGTTATTACATAAGTCACCTTTTTATTATCATAAAAATTATGTTTTTACTGATTTTTATTAACTCAATAGGAAAAATTTTGTGCTTTGAGCAATAGATGTCCGCATTTCATTTATTTATTTATTTATTTTAACAAAATTATTTGTATTTAGAAGAATTTTTATTTAAATAGGAAATCCAAATATCGCTGTTAATAACGAAGAATGTTACAAAAAAATGTTACAAAACGAGTAGAGGCATACTATCAAATATTGAAAAACGACGAATCCAAAAAAGACATCGTATGGAATATCATCTTTTAAAGCAAAAAAATACTGCAAATATTGATTTTTTTTCTTTTGTGCAGTTTTGGCTTCGAAAGGTGCGCTATGTTACAAAAAGATATAAGCGACTATGAAAACACACTTGGTAAACGTTCATGCTCCGTTTTACAAATAAATATGGCACATATATGCCCTATACACACCGAGGTACCTAATTGGTGCCAAAATGGCGTTCAGTTGCCTAACATGCTGGTTATCATATAAATGCTATAATAAATTGTTTGTTCTAAAAATATTATCATTTATTGATTGTTATTTCTTTTTTTTAATAACAGAAAATGTTTCGCTTATTCCTTTTTTTTTTCATTTTGAAATAAATAAATAACGTGTTATTATAGCATGCTGTATGTATCTGATAATCAAAACGATGTTTTTGCCTAGTTGGCATAAAAAATCTCGCCAAACCCGGTGCTTATATCTGTAGTATATTATCTCAAGTATTTTATTTATGTATACTATAATTGTTTTTACATACCACTTACTTCTTCTTGTATATAGAAATAGGTAAGTGGCTCCTTTATGCAGTATAAATTGTATAAATCTTTAAAAAATAGCCCTCGTTGCCTCTTTTTGAATCGAATTTTAAAAAAAATCAATGTCTAATTCCAGTATTGCTCCCAGGTATGCATACATATTCCAAATTTCAAAGTTGTATGCCAACAGGAAATTTATGAAAAATGGAAAAAGATGTCACATATGCACCAGGGTACATAATTGGCGTCAAAATGGCATTATTTTACTTCAGATGGTAACCCGGCTTTATTTATTTATTATTTGTTTATTTACTCATAAAAATATTTATTTACTTTCATTTCCTTTTTTTAATTATATAAAATATTTCTTTTTATAGTTATTAATTATTATTATTTTATTTACTGTAAGTTCTTTTTGAAAATAGAAAATAATTTAAAAATGTGTATGTAAGCGTTATTTGAAAACGGAGTTTTCACCAAATGGGCTTTTAAAAAAATTGCGCCAAATCTGATGAAAAATTAGTGACCAGAATTGACTTCCACACACAAACAAAATATAAGTTAAAAGGAAACATGCAATAAAAATAAATATAAAGGAAAAATGATGTCATAAAAGAAACATTTATTTAAAAACGTAATAGTTTCTAATTTTCACACGCGAAATATATAAAATATTCTTTTAGCGATCAAAAAATGCTAAGAGATTATCACAAAATCACAAAATCAAAGTTTTTACGACATTTTTTTTAATTGTATAAAAAATAAAAGTTTTATTTTCCTGCATGATTAAATTTTAAAATGTTTTATTGCATTCAATATTTCTGAGTGCGTAAATGATTACTATTTACTCCATGTACTGATTCGGTTATCTACGAAAATATCCAGCCGGTGGAAATCACGCGCACCAAATTTCTGTGATGTATGCAAATAAGTTGTGCTTTTTATCAGTTTTTTTAATATAACTTTTAAACTATTTGGAATTAATTTTTAAAAGTAGGTGCATTCACCAGATTACCTTCATAGGTACCTATTGGTACAAACAGAATCAAAATCCGACAAGTACTTTTTGAGATTTGCTTGACGAAAGATTTTTTTTTGACTTTTAATATCGTTACGTATCTCTGAGTATAAAGACTTCGCTTCGCTCAGACAATTATTTAAATATTTATACTAGGACTTCCCTCAGAGGGATTAGTCTGAGCGATATTGCTGAGAATGCACATTTAATAACACTCGAGAAGTAAAGAAAATGAGATGTTACCTTTAATTGGTCATTCATTGTGATAAAAAATGATGAAAATAAGCATATTGAATCATAGAATTACAAAATCTTATACATAAAGTTGCATATACTATTTTAATAAAAGAAAAGCAAATCATGCATGGATATAAAATTGGAAATATGCAAAATGTTAAAAGTAATACAGAAAATAAAACACCAAATTTTCCTATATTGGAAATATAACTCTTTGAAATGATGTCATGATCATAAACAGAAGCTTCGCACCGATTTGAGAAACTATAAATAACATAAACTATTATGTTTGAAGAGATTGGAGTGTATTTTATATGAAGTGAAATCCGTCCAAATAGTTTATAATGTTGAATATTGTTTTCCACGGATGCAATGAGGTTGTCGATAAGAGTTAAGGAATCCTTTTTTAAAAATTTGTCCTAAACGAGCACTTACATCTTATAAGTTACTGCGATACCAAAGTTATAGTTTCTGACCCCAACAGTATCTTAGAAATTGCAATATTCTCAATAAATTGGGTTTAAAACTTTTTCTAGAAAAAAACAATGTTTAATTTGCGAAATTAAACTGTCGAATGTTTTAAAAATCGTTCATAACGAGAATATTATATCTTAAAAGTTGCCGCCACAAAAAAAAAAAAAAAAAAAAAAAAAAAAAAAAAAAAAAAGATTTTAAATTTTTAGTTATATTAACATCAAAGAATTCTCAATTTAGAACTTTTTTTGCTCGTGCATTGATGGTGATTATTGTTCCTACGCAAAATATAGTATATTTTGCAGCAAAGATGGTTACCAACATTTTTTGCCCACATTATTTTTTAAATCGGCTAGGTGCTCCCATCGATAACGAAAAACACACAAACGTTAATGCTTATAGCATAGAAATACAGAATCAAAAGCTATTTATCTCCTATTATATACACATAAATTATGGAATTAGTGCTAGCAGATGCATTTTTAAATATACATAGATCAATATAATGCTTCATTATTTTTTATTAGTATTTCTTAGTATTCATTTTTCATTTATTTGTATTATTCAGTAAAAAACTCAATTTCTTAAGCCCGAATTACGTCAACCTTCTTATAAAAGCGCCCAAGTCCATATAACAGCGAAGTATTGTGAAGAGTATTAAATAAAAGGTAGTAAGACACTTAGCCAAACGCAGGTAATAAATCGCCAAATATTGTTCTTTTCGCCCTCTCTCGAAATGCATTTTTTCTGTACATTTAAAAAACATGATTTTGAATCATCTTATTTAAAATTCAAATAAATAAATAAGAGGAAGCAATAATAGCATAAGTCAAAACATTTTATTTCAGCATCAAGGAATTGTATCGTAGTTACACTTGTGGAAAAAAGCTACTTTTGGCCAAAAAACGTAGTCTTCACTAAATTTGAATTTGATTAAAAAAAGTACCGTGATTAATTAAAATGTTATAGGCAGAGCTGCCAAGTCTCCGGCATTTTGGATACCGGTATTTTAATACAGAAATTGTTTTATTAAATTGGAACATTCTGCGGATTTAAAAAATAACTTTTCCTATAAGAAAATTCTGCTATGCAATAAGCAGGGGCTTGGCATCTCTATATAGGAATGTTTCCTAATCTACTTTTTAACCTTAAAGAAAGCAACGACCATTTTTCGGGTATAAAAAGTATTGCTAATTGTTCCATTTTGCATTCAAAGTACTGATTGTAATATTGATACATCTATGGTGATAAATTTCCAATAATTTTTCAAATCCCATTTATTTCATTAAAAATATAATTATATTCATTTAATATAATAATATTCATTTAGTTTAAAATAAATGGTTTTTAACTAATTTCATAATACTTTTGAAATATCACTTTTCATTGGCCATTTTTTTAAAGCATTTAGAAAATGGTTGTTGTTTTCAGTCAAATATAGACTTTGGTCTGTCCGCATTTTATTTTATTATTATTATTATTTATAAATGGTGGAGAAATATTCATACTTAATCCATAACGTACATAACATATGACTCTGTTATTACATAAGTCACCTTTTTATTATCATAAAAATTATGTTTTTACTGATTTTTATTAACTCAATAGGAAAAATTTTGTGCTTTGAGCAATAGATGTCCGCATTTCATTTATTTATTTATTTTAACAAAATTCTTTGTATTTAGAAGAATTTTTATTTAAATAGGAAATCCAAATGTCGCTGTTAATAAAGAAGAAAGTTACAAAAAAGAGTTACAAAACGAGTAGACGCATACTATCAAATATGGAAAAACGACGAATCCAAAAAAGACGTCGTATGAAATATCATCTTTTAAAGCAAAAAAACGAGGTTTGATTATCGAGCCTACTGATTACAAAATGTGCATTACATTATTAAAAGGAAAAAAAACTGCAAATATTGATATTTTTTGTGTAGTTTTGGCTTCGAAAGGTGCGCTATGTTGCAATGTTGCAAAAAGATATAAGCGACTATGAAAACACACTTGGTAAACGTTCATGCTCAGTTTTACAAATAAATATGGCACATATATGCCCTATACACACCGAGGTACCTAATTGGTGCCAAGATGGCGTTCAGTTGCCTAACATGCTGGTTATCATATAAATGTTATAATAAATTGTTTGTTCTAAAAATAATATCATTTATTGATTGTTATTTCCTTTTTTTTAATAACAGAAAATGTTTCGTTTATTCCTTTTTTTCATTTTGAAATAAATAAGTAACGTGTTATTATAGCATGCTATATGTATCTGGTAATCAAAACGATGTTTTCGCCTAATTGGCATAAAAAATCTCGCCAAACCCGGTGCTTATATCTCTAGTATATTATCTCAAGTATTTTATTTATGTATACTATAATTGTTTTTACATACCACTTACTTCTTCTTGTATATAAAAATAGGTAAGTGGCTCCTTTATGCAGTATAAAGTGTATAAATCTTTAAAAAATAGTCCCCGTTGTCCCTTTTTGGATCGAATTAAAAAAAAAAAATCAATGTCTAATTCCAGTATTGCTCCCAGGTATGCATACATATTTCAAAGTTGTATGCCAACAGGAAATGGATGAAAAATGGGAAAAGATATCACATATGCACCAGGGTGCATAATTGGCGTCACAAATGGCATTATTTTATCTGAGATGGTAACCCGGCTTTATTTATTTATTATTTGTTTATTTACTCATAAAATGTTTATTTACTTTCATTTCTTTTTTTTAATTATATGAAATATTTCTTTTTATAGTTATTAATTATTATTATTATTTTATTTACTGTAAGTCCTTTTTGAAAATAGAAAATAATTTAAAAATGTGTATGTAAGCATTATTTGAAAACGGAGTTTTCGCCAAATAGGCTTTGAAAAAAATTGCGCCAAATCTGATGCGCTTGTGGTATCCGTGCCGAAAAATTAGTGACCAGAATTGACTTCCATACACAAACAAAATATAAGTTAAAAGAAAACATGCAATAAAAATAAATATAAAGGGAAAATGATGTCATAAAAGAAACTTTTTATTTAAAAACGTAATTTTTCTAATTTTCACATGCGAAATATATAAAACATTCTTTTAGCGATCAAAAAATGCTATTAAGGGATTATCACAAAATCTCAAAATCAAAGTTTTTATGACATTTTTTTTAATATAAAAAGTAGTAGTTTTATTTTCCTGCATGATTAAATTTTAAAATGTTTTATTGCATTCAATATTTCTGAGTGCGTAAATAATTACTATTTACTCCATGTACTGATTCGGTTATCTACGAAAATATATAGCCAGTGAAAATCACGCGCACCAAATTTCTGTGACGTAGGCAAATAAATTGTCCTTTTTTATCAGTTTTTTTAATATAACTTTTAAACTATTTGGAATTATTTTTTAAAAGTAGGTGCATTCACCAGATTACCTTCATAGGTACCTTCTGGTACAAACAGAATCGAAATCCGACAAGTACTTTTTGAGATTTGCTTGACGAAAGAATTTTTTTGACTTTTAATATCGTTACGTACTCTGAGTATAAGACTTCGCTACGCTCAGACAATAATACCAGGACTTCCCTCAGAGGGATTAGTCTGAGCGATATTGCTGAGAATAAACATTTAATAACTTGCGATAAGTAAAGAAAATGAGATGTTACCTTTAATTGGTCATTCATTGGGATAAAATATGATGAAAATAAGCATATTGAATCATAGAATTAAAAAATCTTATATATAAAGTTGCATATACTATTTTTATAAAAGAAAAGCAAACCATGCATGGATATAAAATTGGAAATATGCAAAATGTTAAAAGTAATACAGAAAATAAAACACCAAATTTTCCTATATTGGAAATATAACTCTTTGAAATGATGTCATGAGCATAAACAGAAGCTTCGCACCGATTTGAGAAACTATAAATAACATAAAGTATTATGTTTGAAGAGAATGGAGTGTATTTTATACGGTGTGAAATCCGTCCGAATAGTTTATAATGTTGAATATCTGTTTTCCACGGATGCAATGAGGTTGTCCATAAGAGTTAAGAAATCCTTTTTTTAAAATTTGTCCTAAACGAGCACTTACATCTTATAAGGTACTGTGATACCAAAGTTATAGTTTCTGACCCCAACAGTATCCTAGAAATTGCAATATTATCAATAAATTGGGTTTAAAATTTTTTCTAGAAAAAAAAATGTTTAATTTGTGAAATTAAATTGTCGAATGTTTTAGAAGTCGTTCATAACGAGAATATTATATCCTAAAAGTTTCCACCAAAAAAAAAAAAAAAAAAAAAAAAAAAAAAAGTTTTTTAATTTTTAGTCATATTGACATCAAAGAATTCTCAATTTTAGAACTTTTTTTTTTGCTCGTGCATTGATGGTGATTATTGTTCCTACGCAAAATACAGTATATTTTGCATCAAAGATAGTTACCAACATTTTTTGCCCACATTATTTTTTAAATCGGCTAGGTACTCCAAATGATAACGAAAAATACACAAACGTTAATGCTTTAAAGCATAGAAATACAGAATCAAAAGCTATTTATCTCCTATTATATACACATAAATTATCTAATTAGTGCTAGCAGATGCATTTATAAATATATATAGATCAATATAACGCTTCATTTTTCTTTTATTAGTATTTCTTAGTATTCATTTTTCATTTATTTGTATTATTCAATAAAATACTCACTTTCTTAAGCCCGAACTACTTCAAACTTTTTATAAAAGCGCCTATGTCCATATAACAGCGAAGTATTGTGAAGAGTATTAAATACAAGGTAGTAAGAAACTTAGCCAAACGCAGGTAATAAATCGCCAAATATTCTTCTTTTCGCCCTCTCTCGAAATGCATTTTTTCCGTACATTTAAAAAACAGGATTTTGAGTCATCTTATTTAAAATTCAAATAAATAAATAAGAGGAAGCAATAATAGCATAAGTCAAAACATTTTATTCCAGCATCAAGGAATTGTATCGTAGTTACACTTGTGGAAAAAAGCTACTTTTGGCCAAAAAACGTAGTCTTCACTAAATTTGAATCCGATTAAAAAAAGTACCGTGATTAATTAAAATGTTATAGGCAGAGCTGCCAAGTCTCCGGCATTTTGGATACCGGTATTTTAATACAGAAAATCTTTTATTAAATAGGAACATTCTGCAGATTTAAAAAATAACTTTTCCTGTAAGAAAATTCTGCTGTGCAATAAGCGGGGGGGGGGTGGCATCTCTGTATAGGAATATTTCGTAACCTTAAAAAAAGCAACGACCATTTTTCGGGTTCAAAAAGTATTGCTAATTGTTCCATTTTGCATACAAAGTACTGATTGTAATATTGATACATCTATGATGATAAATTTCCAATAATTTTTCAAATCCCATTTATTTCATTAAAAATATAAATCTTTTATTCATTTAGTTTAAAATAAATGGTTTTTAACTAATTTCATAATACTTTTGAAATATCACTTTTCACTAACCATCTTTTTAAAGCATTTAGAAAATGGTTGTTGTTTTTAGTCAAATATAGACTTTGGTCTATCCGCATTTTATTTTATTATTATTATTATTTATAAATGGTGGAGAAATATTCATACTTAATCCATAACGTACATAATATATGACTCTGTTATTACATAAGTCACCTTTTTATTACCATAAAAATTATGTTTTTACTGATTTTTATTAACTCAATTGGAAAAATTTTGTGCTTTGAGCAATAGATGTCCGCATTTCATTTATTTATTTATTTTAACAAAATTCTTTGTATTGAGAAAAATTTTTATTTAAATAGGTAATCCAAATGTCGCTGTTAATAAAGAAGAAAGTTACAAAACGAGTAGACGCATACTATCAAATATGGAAAAACGACCAATCCAAAAAAGACGTCGTATGAAACATCATCTTTGAAAACAAAAAAAACGAGGTCTGATTATCAAGCCTACTGATTACAAAATGTGCATTACAAAAAAAAAAAAAAAAAAAAAAAAAAAAAAAACCTGCAAATATTGATTTTTTTTTTCTTTTGTGCAGTTTTGGCTTCGTTGGGCTATGTTGGTGCGCTATGTTGCAAAAAGATATAAGCGACTATGAAAACACACTTGGTAAACGTTCATGCTCAGTTTTACAAATAAATATGGCACATATATGCCCTATACACACCGAGGTACCTAATTGGTGCCAAAATGGCGTTCAGTTGCCTAACATGCTGGTTATCATATAAATGTTATAATAAATTGTTTGTTCTAAAAATATTATCATTTATTGATTGTTATTTCTTTTTTTTTATAACAGAAAATGTTTCGTTTATTCCTTTTTTTCATTTTGAAATAAATAAATAACGTGTTATTATAGCATGCTATATGTATCTGGTAATCAAAACGATGTTTTCGCCTAATTGGCATAAAATATCTCGCCAAACCCGGTGCTTATATCTCTAGTATATTATCTCAAGTATTTTATTTATGTATACTATAATTGTTTTTACATACCACTTACTTCTTCTTGTATATAAAAATACCCGTAAGACATGGTGACGTCACGGTGACGTCGTTGTGAAGTCACATTGTGACTTTGTGACCGTCGATGTGACGTCACGTGACGTCGATGTGAAGTCACTGTGACTAAAATGTGAAGTCGTTATGGCCGTTTTAGAGCTTGTTTGTGACGTCACATTGTGACCACATTGTGACGTCGCAATGTGACCAATTTGTGAAAAGTGTGTCATTTGTGACGATTTTGTCATTAACATTGTGACGTAATTGTGACGAAAGTGACAATGCTTTCAAGTCACATTGTGACCAAATTGTGAAATACAGGGTGAGTCCAAAATCATGGAACAAACTTTGAGGGGGCGGTAGGACTCACTATAGCAAATAATGATGGCACAGAAATATATGACCGGAAGTGACCCGTCAAGACGCTACACTAGTCACCAAAAAAGACCCGGATGGTAATGTTATGTCTATGGGGGGGGGGGGGTGTTGTTTTCAAATATCTTGCTCAAATTTCAATATTTTACATGATATTTTTTCCATAGGATAGCTGAGGACGATCCACAACTAGGCTAACTTTTACTTTTTCGATTTTGGTTATATTTTTTTTATATTACAATAGTTTCAGTTTTAGAACCGGTTTAAACTGGTTCTGAATTATTGTGGGCTCTTAATCTGTAACCAAAATCAAAAAAGTAAAAACCAGCCCAGTTGCAGGTCGTCCTCAGCTATCCTATGGGAAAAAAATATGCGAAAATATTAAAATTTTAGCGAGATATTTGAAAATAGCGCTCCCATACACTTAACATTATAATCCGTGTCTTTTACAGTGACTAGTGTGGCGTTTTAACGCGTCACTTCCAGTCATACATTTCTATGCCATAATTATTTATTATAGTGAGCTCTACCACCTCCCTTAAAGTTTGTCCCATTATTTTAGACTCACGATGCAGATCGTTTGTGACAAAACTTTCGTTAACACTGTGATGATTCTGTGACGATTTAACTTTTCTTAACGATTCTCTAACAATTTAAAAGAAACAGGATCTGCTGAAGCTATAACTCCACGCCATGTTCTGTTAAAATAGGGTTTGAGTCCTAAAATCATATATTGACAATTTATGAACAAATACTGTATAATATATAAAATAGTTACCTGCAGTAAGGAGACTTTCTTCTAAATTAAAGTTAAAAATTCGATTTACCTCACATGCCTTACAACTCTGGTGTTGTTTTTAAAATTTGAAAAATATTGCCTTTCAAAAATATTTATATATTTTCCCCACATGCTGAAAATTGCATAGCTTCAATTTTATTTATAACTGACACACATTTTGTAATATGCTGTTCAAACTGTTTAATCTTTTTGAACTTTTTTAAAAAAAACTTTTACTCGCTTTAATATCCACAAATTTCAGCACATATCTAAAACTGTACAGCTTGCCAATATTTCTGACCAATAATCCTGATGTCTATAAATATATAGGGTGGATGCTCCAGTGTTGGCCACATTAAGAGAAAAGTTGAAATGGAAATTTTATAGTTTTAGACTGAATAAAGCATATTAAATCGCAATAACAGTATTCTTTAGTAAATTTAGTTGTCTTTCTGTTAATTATAATAACTTTCTATCAAATATTTTAGATTGTGAGTAATAACTCGTTAAGTAATTTCTTTCAATTTGCACCAGTTTTGGCCACCCCTGCACCAGTTTTGGCCGCCCTAATATCTTGTAATTTTGAAAACATTTTAACTGATAATAAGTAAAAATAAAGCATTTTTGTGCAAAATCTGTTTTACCACACAGATATTTGTTTGCTGTATAAAAAAGATTTGCATTTTTTTAAATGAAATCATAAAAACATCGAATAAAATATACTTAAGCTGATTTTAACTGAACATTTAAATTTAAAAACAAAAAATATATTTAATTCATAAAAAAGACTTATAGGACATAAAAAGCTTATTTTAACATTTTGCATATTTTCATTTATATATATCATATGTTATACTATACCAATATTTACAGTTATATGATTAGAATCTTGAAATTATTCCATTTTTACATGAAATAGTATTTTGACAATCTCTAAAATCCATTTTTTTCAACTGATTTTAAACTTTAATTCCTCGTACTTAGCTGCCTGTCAGCCTAATCATTTGGAGTTAGTTTTCTTCAAACCTTAGATTTCCTTGTGTAAATATTGGCTAGGATCTTAGAAAGACCTTCACAGAGGGCATCTCCCTTCTTTTTTGGCCCATATCTCTCATATAGATAATTGGCCATCATAAATAGCACAACCCTATTACTTGAGATTCAAAAATAGTAAAAACTGGTCTCCATTCTGTAAACTTGTGTTGCAAGGTAGAACGAGATACTACAAAACTTAACCATCTTGAAAAACTGACAATGAATTTTGAAAAGCCATAATTTTACTTCCTATCTTATAACAGTGTTTAATCTAGACCATTTTTAAGAGTACAGAATTGTCTTTTTTAAACTTGTTAAAATGAATCCTATTTATAGTATAAAGATTTTCACATTATTTGTTATTTCTAAATTCATGTGCTTGAAATTTTGCAAAAGTTATGCAACTTCCTCATTTTGTTTTGAAAAAATACAAGAAACCACTAAATCATGCTGTAATTTTATTGAACTTTTAAATTTATAAGTCATAAAACATTTCTAAATATATTCCTGAAATTTTCACTATAATTAGTCTTGTGGCCAAAAGTGGAGCATATTGTTGTGCCATTTTTGGCCACACAATGGCCATAACTGGTACACATAGCAAATTTAAAGCACGTACTAGCACGTAAAGCAAGTAGTTTTGGCCACCCCTACTTTAAGCTGTAAAAATAATTAATTTAAATATGAAATTGCAACAGAGAGAAAGCCTACTTCATAAAGCTTCATAGCAATCTGTTTCAGAACAAATAAAGTTCGATAAATCCCTAATATTGAAAGATTGTGAAAACTTGTTACCTAAGCAAAAACCTTAATATATGTGAGTGCACACTATAGTTTTACACTTTTTTCTTTCTTTCTTTTTTTTTTTTTTTTTTTTGCAAGTCATTTTTTATCAAAAAATAAACAAATGGGATTGAAAATAATAAAAGAGTGTTAGATTAAGGAGTAAGAATGCATATAATTTGTTAAAATCAATTTACAGCCTAAATAGAGGGTAAATCATTCCAATGTGGCCAAAACTTGTGCAGTTGATAAAACTGGAGCATCTACCCTATATCTTTTAATTATCTTTTGTTGTAATTTTCCAACTGATTGAAAAAGTGTCCAGGTCAGGATTCGAACTAAGCAGTCTTTCGCGCAAATTGTCAATACTTTGTCGACTGAACTATCCTGGAAGAATCTGACGCACACAATTCACACAGTGAATACGAACGCATACTTATCATTATTATATATAACCCTATGTAATAATACTTTAATTTTTTTTCAAACTACTCGTATGATAAATGCATACTATTCGTATGAGTATATAATGATATTTCTCCGGGTGAATTGTGCGTGCTAAGTTGCTCTGTTGGAAGAGCATTGGCAGCATACATCGAGGGTCTCTAGTTCGAATCCTAATCTAAACATTTTTTTACTCATTTTGGAAAATTAATATTCGTTTGATTAATTTACCAATTAAATTCATTCTGTTAAATATAATATAGAATTATCTTTTGATAAAACTACGTGAAGTTTATGCGCAATATTTGTAATATACAGATTTTATTTAAAAATCGAGTACTAATGAAGATGAGGCAATTAGTTCTAGTATTACGCTTAGTTATTTCCTTACTATAGTGGCCTGTGCGCATGTATGATTACACCAAGGTTTAAATTCGTAGTTAAACTCATATATATATATTGTATATGTCATATAGTGTAGATGTGCCGGTAAAGGTCATCCTTATGGAATTTATTTTTAAAAAGTTTCCTTATTAATAGTTATAATTATTAGATTTCATTTTTTTTTTTTTCGTATTAGATGAATCTATTAATAGTATTTAAGTATTCTCAGTCTCACTTCCCAATATTAGACAAAATTTTATTGAAAATAATAGAAATACATCAAACACTAAAAATTTCAGTAATGTACATCCCACAAAAAAGTACATGTAATTGTTTTTATGACTATTTAGAACCAGGATTTAATGAACACATACTAATGGAACAAAATTGTTATTTTCAGCACCATTTAACAATTAAGATATCAAAAATTAATAAAATAATGCGATAATTACTCATTTTTTAAAATCAATAATTGTTATTATCACAAAATCAATATCTTAATTATTTTAGATACATGGTTTAAAATAATAAATATCATGGAATTACAGTTATCAAATTTTTGGGATTATGAGAAATTCAGAAAGGTAATAAAAAAGTTTTAAAAAATTTGTTTTTGCAATATTAGTATATAAATTAATATATTTATCACTATTTTCAACAGTTAAACAACTCCAAACTCCTTTATATATTAATTATAACGTTAACTTTTGATTATGCATACATTTTTAAATTTATTAATATTTGATTTTAACCATGTAATTAAAAAAATGTGATTAAAGGGCATTTTAAAAATAATGTTATTAACTATTTTCAAATCGTTGACATGCTGTTCCGTATTTCAACAAAATAAATGTTAAATTTATTGAATTTACTAAGGTAAGTGGATTCAAAAAAGTTAAATTAATATGATACTTATTCCTTTTATAACATGTTTTTTACGAAATTCACATAAATCATTATAAAAAAAGCAGGAAAAATAACATTTTCTTACCTCTTTCTTAACGGCATTATCCTCTAATTCAAGTTTCATAATCCAAATAGCGAAGATAATTTCGAAGTCGGAGTGTCCGAATGAAGTACATTGACATTGGCGCGCTCATATTAACGAAACGCCACTGACAATGTATTTTTTCGGACCGGCATTTTATATAAAATGTCAACTGATCGCATTTCTGCATAACTTTTTAAAAATTTTCAACTTACGTACTAAATATACACGCATAACATCATAACAAAGTTACTAGAGCAGCTGGCCTAATATTCTAAAGAATAAATACACTAGTGTCAACTATTCTGGTTGTTGCCAAACGATATTTTTTAAGCAGGTGATTTTTTGTTATTATTGGTTGTTTGAGCTTCGAAGATTTATAAGTTGAATGCGCATGCGCATTAGTTTTATGAGGGTATCCCTAATTAAAATTTTGAGTTAAATTTTTTTTTCACGCATTTCTATTTTACTTTCAATTAGTTTCAAAATACAGTGGAACTTTCATTTAACGAAGCGCATATTTAATGAAATTATCTACTTTTTTAATTTTCTGTTGAACCTTCTTTTAGAACGCAATTAACATTTAAATTAATATTCATATTAAAAAAAAAAATTCTTCTTAGCAAAATTTGTTGCACTTCCGTGCATGCACAATATTCAAAAGGATAGATTGCTGTTAAGATTGATTGGTGAATATATTTCAGCGGATTGTACGAATTGAAATTATGTATTTATTTTATCTTTTAAATAAAAAGGAAAAAATGCGAAAATTTTTCGATATGCTAAGAAAGGGATTCTAGTTCCACGAAAATATTATAGGTCCATTCTCTGAATACTTAAAAAAGATGCGAAAGTTTTTATGAGTGTATCTTTCATAAGAGATCGCACACAAAGTAATATTCGAATTTTTTTTTTTAATTTTTCGATTTGAAATACAAGAGAAAACGAGAATTAGAACGCTGCGATTCAGTTTTTGTTTCCCTTCCTTTATTACGCGGTTTTTTAGATATTATACTAATGATTTTTTTTATGTGGCTATATTGCATAACAAAAAGTACTATCCAAATTAAAACACAGTTTTATAATATTTCCATTTTTATTTGTAGTTTACTATACAAATTTCATGAATTTTCGTGGATTTCTATTCAACGATATTTTTTTTCATAACGAAGCATTTAAGTGTAACGAGAAATTTCCTTAAATGGAAGTTTCACTGATAGGTTCATTGCTGGGTGCTTAGTTTCATATGATGGGAGGTTTATCTCATATATGTGATATGACGTACATGTTACATGCAGTGCATGTAATGTGTGACATAAGAGCGATTGCACAATATTCTTCTGCAATGCCAGAAAACACGTTTTTTTACCAGTAAATAACATGGTTTGGAGAATTTTTGTAATTTTCTAAAGTTTTCTAAGAAAGTCACATCTGAGTCACAATGTGACGTCACTGAGAGGTGGCATTTTGGTCACAGATGTGACGTCACATTTCAGTCACAATGTGACGTCACTGAGGGGTGGCATTTTGGTCACAGATGTGACGTCACATTTCAGTCACAATGTGACGTCACTGAGGAGTGGCATTTTGGTCACAGATGTGACGTGACCACAGTGACTCACAGTGACGTCACTGTGACGTCACTGTGAACATGCATGCTATGTGGGTAGGTAAGTGGCTCCTTTATGCAGTATAAATCTTTAAAAAATAGCCCCCGTTGCCCCTTTTTGGATCAAATTAAAAAAAATCAATGTCTAATTCCAGTATTGCTCCCAGGTATGCATATTTATTCCAAATTTCAAAGTTGTATGCCAACAGGAAATATATGAAAAATGGGAAAAGATGTCACATATGCACCAGGGTACATAGTTGGCGTCAAAATGGCATTATTTTACCTCAGATGGTAACCCGGCTTTATTTATTTATTATTTGTTTATTTACTCATAAAATGTTTATATACTTTCATTTCCTTTTTTTAATTATATAAAATATTTCTTTTTATAGTTATTAATTATTATTATTATTTTATTTACTGTAAGTTCTTTTTGAAAATAGAAAATTATTTAAAAATGTATATGTAAACGTTATTTCAAAACGGAGTTTTCGCCATTCTTTTAGCGATCAAAAAATGCTATTAAGAGATTATCACAAAATCTCAAAATCAAAGTTTTTATGACATTTTTTTAATATAAAAAAATAACAGTTTTATTTTCCTGCATGATTAAATTTTAAAATGTTTTATTGCATTCAATATTTCTGAGTGCGTAAATGATTACTATTTACTCCATGTACTGATTCGGTTATCTATGAAAATATCCAGCTGGTGAAAATCACGCACACCAAATTTCTGAGACGTATGCAAATAAATCGTGCTTTTTTATCAGTTTTTTTTAATATAACTTTTAAACTATTTGGAACTAATTTTTCGTATGTAGTTCATTCACCAGATTACCTTCATAGGTACCTATTGGTACAAACAGAATCAAAATCCGACAAGTAGTTATTGAAATTTGCTTGACGAAAGAATTTTTTTTACTTTTAATATCGTTACGTATCTCTGAGTATAAAGACTTCGCTTCGCTCAGACAATTATATATTTATATTTGTCGTGACGGGTCTACGAAATAATAAAGTAATATCCGCAAATCAGTAATAGAGCTTTACTATGTATTAAAAAAAATTAAATGTACGTTTAAATTTTATTTTGGAAGTGCAATGAATTTTCTAAATAGTTTACACATGTTTTATTTTTATACAGGGTGGTCATAAAAATACTTTGCTGATATATGGAGCTCTAGCGGCCAGTCCGCTCAACCGATCGAGGTGAAATTTCAGATATAGCTATTCAGAGGTATGAGCTCAATATTCTGTGAATGGCAACAAAATGGCGCTCACGGTTACCGTTATAGTTACAGAAACTCGAAAATTTCCAATGACAACACCCATTTTTTTCATCGCAAAATGCTCAGCGCATGCGAAAACCCTAAAGAGCGTTGGAACCGTGCGCGTATCCCAAGAAACGGACATGTTATGCACGCACAAAAAAACTGTTCTGCGAATCCTCCCTCCCATAGAAAAAACTCGATTGGGGCGCAAGGAGGAAATTTCCATATGACACAGAGTCGGTACACTAATCTCTGATTACAATACAGATCGGAGAAATTAAAACTTTTATTTTGATTACACATTTTCCACATGGGTGCCATCACCATTAATTGCCTGTGATGACACCCATGTGGAAAATGTGTAATCAAAATAAAAGTTTTAGTTTCTCCGATCTGTATTGTAATCGGAGATTAGTGTACTGACTCTGTGTCATATGCAAATTTCCTCCTTGTACCCCAATCGAGTTTTTTTTATGGGGGGGGGGGGAAGATTCGCAGAACGGTTTTTTGTGCGTGCATAACTTGTCCGTTTGTTGCGATATGCGTACGGTTCCAACGCTCTTTAGGGTTTTCGCATGCGCTGAGCATTTTGCGATGAAAAAAAAATGGGTGTTGCTATTGGAGATATTCAAGTTTCTGTAACTATAACCGTAACCGTGAGCGCCATTTTGTTGTCATTCACAGAATCTCGAGCTCATACCGCTGAATAGCTATATCTGAAATTTCATTTCGATCAGTTGAGCGGAGTGGCCGCTAGAGCTCCGTATATCGGCAAAGTTTTTTTATGACCACCTTGTATTTTATAGTATGAATATCTATGATGGGTAAGTATTAAAATGGTCACCAACGACTATTTTAATTAGAGCATTTGTGAAAATACACAATTGAAGTAAACTTTTATTTAAAAAGTGGTGCTAACCGAATTAATTTTATGTAAAAGACATTAGTCCCAAAGGAGGTTTAAGAATAATAGGCGGTATCAAGTAAATGTAGCAATATACAAATAATTAAATTACTGCACATATTTTATGAAGATTAATTAGTTGTATAATTTTATGTAACCATAAGTTATACTATACAGACAGATTACCTTTTAATCCTTTCGTCAAGTTATTCCCAGCTATGAAAACAAATAGGAGAGCGAAGATCATGCTGTAAAAAAAATAATAAATAAGTAAAATAAGATTAAATCACGAAATTTAAGGACAGACTTTTCAAGTACAATGCATAAAACATTTCTGAGAGCGGGCTTCAACTGCAGTTCATAGAGACTAAAGCAGAAAACAATAACTAAAAATTGGTGCTTTGAGCATAATCATAACGCAATACTTCCAATAATATTTTAACAAAACTTCGACATTTAATACAAATAGGAAATCGCACGTCAAACGTAGCAAATGAGGTGAGTTCGTACTACAACGATATTATTTAGATCCTGGTGTAATAGTTTATAGTATTTCGGATACTGTAAAGTAGCCGAAATTTTATATGTGTCCCTGTAAATACTATCTGTTTTTTATTATACAAAAAGTAACTTTTAGAAAATCTTAGCAACGTATATCAATTTCGTAAAATGTGAAATAGTTTAATATAATCAAAACGCGCCCCGAATTATGTTTTCCCCTATACAGTTATACAATCGAATACTTTTGTATGGCCATGGCCCACTAGATCTATAGGCCCGTCTATTTGAGATTAATGTATGAAGTCTCCCACCAGAAGACTCTGATACCTTGTCCAAGTTATTCTAACCAATCGTGCAAAGCCTGAACCAAAACAATTACCATGTGCCGAGCAATGTGCACCGAACAGAAAGCAGCTTACTCAATGCTAATTTGGGCAGGGTTTGCGTCACGTGGGCTCACACGTGGCCCAATGAAATGGCTCAGAGTTTGAAGCTGAATCCAGCTTCACTTTTTCGGCGGTTTTTCGCGAAATGGATCTACAAAGTTATGCAACATTTATATATTTTAAATTTCAAACGATTTGCTTGGGTAGTTTTTGCTCTATTATATGCGGACAGACAGACGGACGAAGTGAACGACGACAATAGGTGTTACGTATTTTTACATAATTACAAAAGCATCTAAAAAGGAAAAATGATGTCTAAACAAACGATTTGGAAAACACATAACACATTTCAAAACCCAATTTAAGAAATTACCATCAATAATCGGAAAACTATCGTAATACTTTTGTGCAGATCTGTATATTATCTATAGATTTTTTTTCTGTACTACTTAGTATATTGAAATTAGTTTAGATGATAAACGCGTAATGCAGTTGTAATTTTTTTTCAATAGTTTCTGTCATCAAACGGAAATGTATTCGAGATATTTTGTGCAGCCCTGTGCATCACCTATATAATTTATACACTCCAAGTAATAATCAAACAAAATTTAGCTCAATTTGAAACGCATATCAAAATTTAAAACGCACTAAAAATTATTGTTCTGCGATATTATTATTATCAAAATATTTTGTGTGTCCCTATAAATGATTGTTGTTATTGTTGTTGTTGTTTGATCCCTCAGGGCCCAGTGAGTAGCTTTCTGTTCCTGTATTATATAGCTGTCTCACACCCGTATTCATCAAGGCGGGTTAACTCTTGAGTCCGTGTTAAATGCTGGTCATGAAGGACTTCTCATGAAATAGCCTTTCGGAGAAGAAAATCGTTCCCTGAAATAAATTTGAAATAGGTGGCGCCTATGTAGAACGGTTCCTTAATTCGCGTGTTCACTGATAAAAATCTGCTGCATTTTGCTGCAACGCACTCCCCTGCTTGTATAGAAAACGGTCACTTGGCCGTGAAATGGAGCTTTCTCATTGGTTGGAATAGAGATATTATATACAAGCGGTGGAGTGCGTTGCAGCAAAATGCAGCAGATTTTTATCAGTGTTGTTTACATTTATCCTGTTCATGTTAGCTACTTTCCGGAGAAAACTATAGTCAAATTAATTAATCATTTTATTAATATAAAATTTCTAGTTGATATGAAGTATTTTTTTTCTCAGTTCTGATATTCGTGAATATTCAAATGCATATATTTATATAAGTCTGTTGCTATTTTGTCATATAGTTCCAAAATCATGACTCCGTATTAATACATTGCGTGAGAAGTCCTTCTCCATATCTAGATTCAAGCCCAGCATTTAACACGAACTCAATTGTTAACCCGCGTTGATGAATACAGATGTATCTCCGTCCCAGTAAATGAACGATGAATTCTATGCACAGCAGTAAGCCTCTACTTGAGTAGTTATATTAATCAATTTTTATGATATTGTTGTGCACGTGTAAGAAGAATTTGGATACAGGTTTCTTCTTAACATATATTTAAAAAATTAGTTAAGATCTTAATAACATTAAAAAATATCTTACTTTGAAAATGCTGAAATGGCAAATAAAACTGATAATTGTTTCTACACTGTTAAAAATTTGAAACTTTTGTTGCATCGTCACTCCACCGCTTTTATAGAATATCTCTCTTTTGGCCAATGAGAATGCTCCATGATAGCCTGAAGTAGTCGTTTTCTATAAAAGCGGTGGAGTGACGATGCAGCAAAACAGTGATATTTTTTACAGTGTAATTTCTGAGATTGTTTCTAATTTCGGGGGCAAGAAATTGTGTTTCTGTAATGTCGAATTTACACCGGGATCTTCGAAAAAAATTATTGCAAAATAAGAAAAAGCAATTTTACAAACACCCCCCCCCCCTTTTTTTTTAACCAACCAAGTTAGAAAAGTAAATTTTATTTTATTTTTTATTTTTTTGTACGTAACTAGGGGGGCCCCGCCCCCCTGCTCGCAATGCTCGCCAACCCCCCGCGTAATCGCTTCGCGATTCCAAATTATTGGCTACCCCTGCTTGCTGCGCTCGCTCATACTCCATGGTATGAATAAGCAGTTGCAGACTTTTCAAATGATGTGTCACATGACTGGTGTTGTAAAGAAATTAAAAATGTACCCCCCTGGGGGGGGCAGAGTGGGAGGAGACATAAAAGACATCCATAATATGAATAAGCAGCTGCAGACCTCTCAAATGACATGTCACACAATTGGCGTTGTAAAGAAATTACAAAATGCGCCCCCTCTGAGGGCAGAGGGGGGGGGGGTTACACACAAGATATCCATAATATGAATAAGTAGTTGCAGACCTCTCAAATGATGCGTCACACAATTGGTGTTGTAAAGAAATTAAAAATGTGCCCTCCTGGGGGGCAGATTGGGGTATGACACACAACACATCCATAATATGAATAAGCAGTTGCAGACCTTTCAAATGATGTGTCACACAACTGGTGTTGTAAAGAAATTAAAAATGTGACCCCCCGGGGAGAGCAGAGTGTGGGGGTGACATACAAGACATCCATAATATGAATAAGCAGTTGCAGACCTTTCAAATCTTGTGTAACACGACTGGTGTTGTAAAGAAATTAAAAATGTGTCCCCCCCGGGGAGCAGAATGGGGGATAACACACAAGGCATCCATTATATGAATAAGCAGTTGCAAACCTCTCAAATGATGTATCAAACGACTTGTGTTGTAAAGAAATTAAAAATTTGGCAAAATATTACAGTTATCGCCAAGTTGGCGTCACTTTTGACAACTAATTTTGGTCGCCAAATTTGGCGATATATCGCCAAGTTGGCGACAAACTTGGCGATTGTTGGCGATGGTAACCTTTCCTCTCTTTATGGTAACCCATACGGCGATGCATAGACGGAGCCCTTTCCTGGTTGGTCTATTCGACTCATGGAAGGAGTGGACAACCCGGATTCGTTAGTTCCGGAAATCTTCCACATCAGCATCATTCCGGGAGTCATTCCTTTTAAGGCTAGTTTTTTTTTACTATAGAAGGATATGTTTATAAATCCTGGAGACATATTAACAAGAATCTTTCCTGCAAGCAGTTAATGAGAAGAAACATATAACTTGACAAGTAGCTTGTGAGTTATAATTAAAAAGCATATATTTATTTATTTACTTTTTTTATTTAAAAAAAATAAAAGCTTTTTCTAAAACTTTCTATAGAAAAATTATTATAGAAAAAGACATTTCAGGTGAAAAAAATCATATAAAAAATGCTTATAAATAAACAAAATAAAATTTCGACTTAAAGACGTCTTACAGGTTTCAACTCTGAATACTTTAATGGAAAATGTATGCAGCATAAAGCCACTGTAGCAAATATTTAATCATCGATGTTTTAGAAACTTTTTTCAGACTATACTACAGATGTATAAATCCATTTTAAGCGACAAATCGAAAAATCATAGCAAACGCGGTAGCGTTTGGTATAATATGTTTAAGAAATAGAAAGTGCAAACAACTTTCTAAAATTTCTGGCGAACCAGTTGAGATACGGCAGTGAAATTTTTTTTAAAAGATAGAACTCGACGAGACGAATAAAATGATAGCATTCAAAAAATTACTGCAGCTTAGAATAGTTTTTTATTTAATTTTTAATGAAAAAATGAAAGCAAAAAGTTCAACAAAGTCTAGTTAACGTTTCCGTGGATGGATGAACTTCGTTTTCGGTTTATTTTAATCCTCATGGTGAAACTTAGAACAGTTTTTTTTTTCATCTTTGTATGTTTGTCGGTCGCTGAGAAAATCGAATTTTTGCCTGAAATTTCCAGCTGAACAGACTTTTTCTTATATTTGTTTCTTCTTGTAATTGTTGCACGTAAGTTTAAATGAACATAAAAATTGCTATGTATCTAACATAAATAAATAGTTTACATAAATCACGTGAAAAAATACTTATTTGTTGTTATTTTCATGTATCATATTCACTATCTATTTTGACGAGCGAAGTAAAATATTTCTTTTATTTGTTAATTTCTCATTTATTTAAGTGAAAAGCCGCCTCTGGCAAAAAGTTTAGTCTTTCTTAAATTTATGCTAGCCACTGTAATATGATACTTTATTTCATAATTTTATTTACTTGCTTATCTGAAGGTCCATAAGATGAAATCAACAAATTTAGACGATCAGGGCGAGATTTTGCGGTAAAGCTCATTATCCTGTTCTGGTTGGTGTGTTTGGCGAATAAATAAAAAATGGCGCCGAAAGACCGAATAGCAAATGTTTTTAACCCCTAAAGCGACGTAACCGTGTTTTTTCATCACGTAATATTTTGTTTCAAAGACTGATTTAACACAAGATTGACATTAATATTATTTTTTTTTAATTGTACAAGACAAGATATGTAAAGTTATTAAGTACAAACGTTCATATCAATACTTTTCACAGTTATTATTTATGAATAATTAGACATGAATGGAAAAATCTACAGGACAATTAAAAGATAAGCGTAAAAATATGGTTTTACATTTATTTGAGCTTTTGTGATGTAAGGTAAGGGCGTACCGGTAAGAAATCCGGTTTGGCGCAACACAAGAGCGGTGAGTCGGGCGCTCCATGTTGATTCGGACGTGAGAATGTGTCAGCTTTTTTTTGAAGGTACGTTAAATTATTCTAGGTCAATTAAATTATTACTTATTTTATGAATGTCTGATTAATATAAATCTGTTTGCCAAAGCTTGGTGCTATTTTGGCTTCAAAAAGGGAGGGTATGATGCCAAAATATATAAATAGCTCTGAAAACAAACCTGATGAACTTTAATTTTTGTTTTTGTACGAATATTTTCTGTTTCTATATTAAAATGCGGCACAAATGTCATATACGAATCACATTGGCGTTAATTTTTTTCTAAAGTCAATTTGGCGAAAATCTCGTTTTGGAAAACGAGTTACATACCGGGTGTCCCAAAAATGACTGATGGATTTTAAAATTAATAAGTTGCAAACGGTGACAGCTATTTAAAAAAAAATTGCAGGAGGATTATGTATAATGTCAGAAGTTTTTTACCGTAACTTTTTATTTTAGTTCGAATTTCAAACAATAGATGGCGCTGATAGCGATTGAAGGCCATTTGATCAGTGTTGAGTAAGGTAAGTTTCGGCGTCGACCTGGGCTTCAATTGCTCTCAGCGCCATCTATCGGTTGAAATTCGAACTAAAATCAAAAGTTACGGTAAAAAAAATACTCTTGACATTGTACATAACCCTCCTGCAAAAATTTTTTAAATAGCTGTCACCGTTTGCAAGTTATTGAATTTTAAAATCCATCAGTCATTTTTGGGACACCCGGTATATATTTTTTGAAAGGTAATAAAAATAAGTAAAAAAAGGTTTGTTTAATAGAACAAAACAATTTATATATTTAAAAAAAAAGAAAAAAATATTTATTAAAAAGTAAAGAACAGCATCTGGGTTGACATATCAAGCAAAATAATGGCACTCTGGATTCAGTTAAATACTCCGATGCGCATATGACATTGGCGTCAGAAAAAAAATTCGCCAACATGGTGCGTATATGACATCTGTGCCAAAAATGCATACCTATTTTATTTACATTACGTACGGTGCTACTTGATTATCAGGTCGACCAATTTCACCCATTTATAGAAATCGCCAAACTATTCGCCAAATTACTCAAAAGGAAAAATGTTGCCATTAAAAAATTTTAAGTTTAGAAAATTAATGAATTTAGATTAAAAAAATAAAAGTCATTAACGAAAAGGATTACTTTAATGATGACGTTTAGTTATGACGTCGAGACGTACCAAATATAAAATTTTATTTATTCAGGTGATTTCGAACAAAAGAATACTAATAAAAGTTTTCATATTTTAATGCAGAATTTATCAAATCAAACCATAAAGAGATATTTGTAAGATATCGCTTATGTGAATAACATTGAAGTATTTTAAATGTAATATTAGAATTTATTAAAGAGCATAAAAAATATGGTACTTATGCATTAACGCCACCGCAGCAGAAGTTGCGCTAATGTGCCAATAAAGAGCAATCTTGTTCGCACGCGCACAAAAAAATGGCATCAAAAATAGGCTAAAAAAGTACTAAAGTACTAAAAATGACGCCAAAATCAGCAAAAAAAAAAAAATAAAATAAAATAAAATAAAAAGGCACGAACAACAAGATCACTCTTTATTGGCGCATTAGCACAACTTCTGCTGCGGTGGCATTAATACGAAGGTACCAAAAATGTCAATGTTAGCGGAAATTTGTAAGGAGTTAAATGCTTTTCATTTAACCAAATAATGTCGGCGGATACAACCATAAAGTAACTTTAATAAATTATATATTATATTTTTCTCAATTAATATCAAGAGCTATTCGCTTATTGCCATAAAATTTATATTAAATAACAAAAGAACAGATAAATTAGTCAAACATTAATAAAAATATAAATAAATCATCGAATTTAAAATCATTTGATAACTTAACAAACAAGTGTAGCGGGTTTAATGTCAAGGAAGTGTAACATTTATGTTCAACCATTATCTATACGAGGTGGAACCCGTCGAAATTCGACGAAAGAAAATGTTTAAGAAGAAACTGCTTCATTGATTTATAATAAATCTACAAAATTACTTACAGTAAAAGATGCATCTTATATTGATCTGTCTAACTCTCAAACAAATATTATTTTAAGCTAAGATTAACAAAATACCATAAAACTCAGTTGTCCAAATTTTTAAAACTAAACTTTAAAATCAAACTTAATTAGTAAAATATAATATCGATCAGCTATTTATCAATTGCCTCTTATATTTGGTATAAATGTGAATGAAAAAAACAAAATTTATTCTGAATTGACACATTATAGAATTTCACGCGAAATTAAAACCCGTCATCATTTTCATTTTCTCAAAATTTTAAGACGTACTTCTCATATCCGTATTCATCATGTTTGAAAAAACGGTATTTTAATTTGATCATTTTCAAATCACTTTAACTCAAAACTTAAGTTATTTATCTGATGAATAAAAACGAAATAAAACCGAAATCATGGAATTTTATAACAGACGATATTTTTTGCAAATTATACGCTTTTTAATTTCTATACATTTTTTTTTTTTTTTTTAATTGTAAAGGAAAATGGAGTGGTTATGTTGCCACAATTAAAAAAATTGGACTAAAAACTATACAAAAATTAATCTCTCAGAAACAAATTGAGATAGAGCTTTCAAACAAATTGCATTTAAAAGTACATTTTTTTTCTCTATACAATGGTGTAAAAATCGGAAATATGTAATGTTTAGAAGTATAAAATTTGCAGTAGCAGAAAAAGCAAAACTGAAATTGCATGGGAAAGTGTTGCCATTCGCAAAATGACGTATGCGTTACGCACAGATACGTTTGGCCTTTATTATATAGATATATAAAAGAAAGTCTCGATTTCGTATTAATCACAGCACAAAAAAATCTGCCGAGCCAAAAATCTTGAAAATTGAGTTAAAAATACTTTTGATAACATCGAGTGCCGCTAAGAAGGGATTTTCGAAAATTCCACCCCTAAGGGGGTTAAAAAAAGGATCGAACTTTTAAAAAATTCTTTAAAAATCGACTTTTGTAGTTATTTTTCAATTGATAACATATTTTAATGTATTTTTTCATGCTGAATCGAATGGTACCAAGCAAATTCTTTTTAATTCAGTAGTTCGCGAGATACTTCACATTTTCTTGATTTGGCGATGTCTTCGGCGCAAAAACCTGAAATTTTCAATCCTTATCTATATATATAAAAGAAAGTCTCGATTTCGTATTAATCACAGCACAAAAAAAATCTGCCGAAACAAAAATCTTGAAAATTGGATTAAAAATTCTTCTGATAACATCGAGTGCCGCTAAGAAGGGATTTGCGAAAATTCCACCCCTAAAGGGGTTAAAAAAAGGAACGAACTTTTAAAAAATTCCTTAAAAATCGGCTTTTGTAATTTTTTTTTCAACTGATAACATATTTTAATGTATTTTTCATGATGAATCGAATGGTACCAAGCAAATTCTTTTAAATTCAGTTGTTCGCGAGATACTTCACATTTTCCTGATTTGGCGGTGTCTTCGGCGCAAAAACCTGAAATTTTCAATCCTTATCTATATATATAAAAGAAAGTCTCGATTTCGTATTAATCACAGCACAAAAAAATCTGCCGAACCAAAAATCTTGAAAATTGGGTTAAAAATACTTCTGATAACATCGAGTGCCGCTAAGAAGGGATTTTCGAAAATTCCACCCCTAAGGGAGTTAAAAAAAGGAACGAACTTTTAAAAAATTCCTTAAAAATCGGCTTTTGTAGTTATTTTTCAACTGATAACATATTTTAATGTATTTTTTCAAGCTGAATCGAATGGTACCAAGTAAATTCTTTTAAGTTCAGTAGTTCGCGAGATACTTCACATTTTCCTGATTTGGCGGTGTTTTCGGCTCAAAAACCTGAAATTTTCAATCCTTATCTATATATATAAAAGAAAGTCTTGATTTCGTATTAATCACAGCGATCTATTGAACCTAAAATTTTGAAAGAGAGTTCTATAATCAGGTTAAAATGATTATGTAAGCTTATACAGGGTGATTCATAAAAGATGGGCAGAACTTTAAGGGGTTATAGCACACTTAAAGACAAATAATATTAAATAGGAGACTAAGGGTCCCAGACGTATTCCCAAGGAGATAGGGGGCATTAAAGTTTAGGGTCCGAAATTTCAAATGATTATAAAAAATGGAAAAATTGGTCGATTCGTTTGCGGTTTTTTCAAAAAATTTTCTTTATGCCAGTATTTTCTTGAAATAAAATTTTAAAGTTCAATTTCAAAAAATGCCGATAGGGGGCGCTTTAGACTTAGGAGTAACAAACAACTATTTTTTAACGTTATTTTTTGTATTTCTTTAAATGATTTCGAAAGCTTAGACTTAAACTTAAATTTTGATCTAAAAATCTGAGTCCTAACGAGTAGTTAAGTAGCGTAAACTGAAATTTGAAATTTGAAACCCTTCTCCCCCCAGAACAAAAATCAGTTATTCCCGATCTTTGTGTCGTAGATTAGGCTCTAACTACTGCCGCGTTTTGCTAAAATTATTCTTTATATCAGTATTTTCTTGAAAATAAATTTTAAAGAAAAGTTTCAAAAAATTCCGATAGAGGGCGCTTTAGACTTTGGAGTAACGAACAACTATTTTATACCGTTATTTTTTGTGTCTCATTAAATGCTTTCTAAAGCTTAGACTTAAATTTTCAGCCCAAAATCTGAATCGCTGAGCGTGGTTCAGTAGCGAGGGGAGGGGGTTCAAATTTCAACTTCTGAACATAGTCTTTGAACATGACATTTCTTTTTTTGGGGACAATTGAAGGCTCTTATGTATGAGACACCCATTGAATCCCCCGAGGAACTGGTCGCCAGACTTTCCGCCGCTGTAGGGGAAGTGCTCGAAAAGCCTGATGTTTTCGCGAATGTTCGCCGTTCCATTCTTCGCCGTTGTTCTGCGTGCATAACCTCTGGTGGTCACAATTTTGAACATTTATTGTAATTACATGTTAATAAATATGCTTTGGTAACATAATCCTAATTTGTGTCTTTTTACCTCGTATCACAGCACACAATGTGTGGACATGGTAAACTGAACTGTGCTCAGGAGTAGAAATTTCAAACCCCTCTCCCCAGAAACTTAACCACGTCTAACGATTCAGATTTTGGGCTGAAAATTTAAGTCTAAGCTTTAGAAAGCATTTAATGAGACACAAAAAATAACGGTATAAAATAGTTGTTCGTTACTCCAAAGTCTAAAGCGTCCTCTATCGGAATTTTTTGAAAATTTTCTTTAAAATTTATTTTCAAGAAAATACTGACAAAGAATAATTTTAGCAAAACGCGGCAGTAGTTAGAGCCTAATCTACGACACAAAGATCGGGAATAACTGATTTTTGTTCTGGGGGGAGAAGGGTTTCAAATTTCAAATTTCAGTTTACGCTACTTAACTACTCGTTAGGACTCAGATTTTTAGATCAAAATTTAAGTTTAAGTCTAAGCTTTCGAAATCATTTAAAGAAATACAAAAAATAACGTTAAAAAATAGTTGTTTGTTACTCCTAAGTCTAAAGCGCCCCCTATCGGCATTTTTTGAAATTGAACTTTAAAATTTTATTTCAAGAAAATACTGGCATAAAGAAAATTTTTTGCAAAAACCGCAAACGAATCGACCAATTTTTCCATTTTTTATAATCATTTGAAATTTCGGACCCTAAACTTTAATGCCCCCTATCTCCTTAGGAATACGTCTGGGACCCTTAGTCTCCTATTTAATATTATTTGTCTTTAAGTGTGCTATAACCCCTTAAAGTTCTGCCCATCTTTTATGAATCACCCTGTATATTTAATTATCTCAATATATGTAAAACGCAAAGTGAAATTTCATTGCGACCGCTTATAACTTAAGTTCTACAAGATAGATTTTAATGGATTTTACATTGTTAGTTGGATAGTTTTTCAGAAATTTTGTAACAAATGAAATATAGCATTCTACGTTGTTTAATTGAATACTTAGGAAATGTTTTTTATCAGATGAACCCAATTCCAAAAGTTTGGCTTTATTTTAAAAGTTCTGCTGAATGAATTTTTATGTGATTAAAATTGTTAACATGTTGAGCGCTACGTCATTCATTGGTGACTAACACTGAACTTTCCGTTTAGATGACTGATTTTTCACCGATGACAGACAGTCTAAAGTACGATATAAAACTAAAAATTACTATGATATAAAAATTTCGTTTAATTCAAAGTTTCTTAAAAAAAAAAAAAAAAAAAAAAAAAAAAAAAACCTGACCAGCGTAGCGGGCGAAGGTTGCTAGTTGGCATATAATCTTATAGTTTGTCTATCGTTCTTTTGTCGACGGGATAAATTAAGTAGTTATATATTTACTTATAGTATTTTTAATAAAATGAAAGAAAAACGTGCAAGTTAACTATCTGATATATGTATTTTTAATTCATGTGTTTTTTAATGAAGGTCATGTATCTATACTAATAAAATAACAAATCGCTCTGTCTGCGTGTGTGTGTGTGTGTGTGTGTGTGTGTGTGTCTGCGATGGCTAGCAAAATCTATGGGACGTACGAAGCTCAAAATTTTTATGAGAGTAGCCCAATATCTCTCCTGATGCACCTGAGCTTTAGAATTTCGAAATTCTATTTATTAACTGAGTAATTAATTATATTCCAAAGATCACTCTTATAAAAAATCGCCTTTTTTCTTTTTTTTTCCCTTCATTTAGTTATGGTTGGTTGGTTGCATAAAATTTTCGCATAAATAATTAAAAAAGCTGGAACAGACCTTTAAAATTCATAGACTGGCAAACTGTCAGTTTAAATGATGATTTTTTATCACAGCGGTTGTAAACCATGGAGGAAAAAGATAGGTGGTGGTGAAGTAAACCGAAAAAGGGTCGCAATATTAAACCATTTATCGCTCAAATTTTAATGTCCCAAACAAAAGCATGTGGAAGGGATTTTGTATTAAGACGAATTGAAAGGAATGAATTACAGCTGAAGCGTATTTTACGAAGTAATAGTAATTTTTTAAAATGGTCTTTTTTCTATTATATCATTTATTTTTAAAAAATGTTTGCTTTTAAAATAATTGGAATTGATATATTCGAAAAAATTAAATGTAAAAATAAAATTAAATAAAATATTGAAAACATTTGATTTGAACTAAAAATTGTATTACTAAAAGTTTTCTTTTTTTTTTTTCAGAACTTTTTAATACTTTATAACGTAGATGAAAAAATGTTTTTAATTTAACAATATATTAATAACTCTATGTCAATATATAAAATATAATTATGAAAACATTCTTTTAAAATCATGCGCGAAAACTTAAATAACAAATATTAGTCTAAAATCTAGATTTCAGAGTGCAGACGATTTTAAGACATTAACGAAAGAATGTTAACTTTTCAAGCAAAATCTTAAATGATGCTTCTATATTGATATTTCAAAGTGACGGCTAGGTTACATTTATGTTATATTTAAGTTACGGTAGGGTAATGTTAAGTCGCAGACAGATTATGGTTATGGTACAAAAATTTACGGTTAGGAATTTGTCCACAGAGTCAACATTACGCATGCTTTGATAAAAATATACACTTTTGTTAAATGGCTCTGAAATTATAATACTATATACCAATCTTTTATCATCGCGTATCGATTTCATTCACGGTATAGTCGGATTTAAGAGTAATATAATTAGTTTGAAATTCAAAATATTTCACTTGGGATTTCTATGCGAAAAAAATAATTAGTTACGTGTTTTAACAGTGATTTTACGGGTAAATATCAACACTTTAACACGAAACTAACGCAATCGTTGGATACATGTTCCCTCCCGTGTTTCTCCTTGCTCATTTTAAGTATTTTTAGATCTTAATATTAGTTGTTGTTTTTAAAACCGATTTTTCACAAAGTCAGCTGCGACGTATTTCAGACAATGCATTTCTGCATGCTTCCAGTTAATGATAAAATCATACAAATTTCAAGTTCGTTTAATATTGTTAATACGGACCCGGGCAACGCCGGGCGGGTCAGCTAGTTTTAAATAAAGCTAGTGACAGCTTTATATTTAAAATGAAATTATGGCGAAGGAAACCTATTTGGCGATTGTTTCGAGTAGCTAAAAAAAAGTAGGAAAATAGCCGTCGGGCATATAAAAAATAAAACAATCTGATCGGAGCTGTTGATGACAGTCACAAGACTTATGCTGGTATTTATATAGGTACTATAGCAAAATTTGCAACATCTCTGGTGTTAAACTAGGACTCTCGTGGTAAGGCATTTGGCTTCCGGGTAGAGAGTTCAAATCCCGTCGGATGTAAGTTCGTTTTGTTTAGAAATGCTTTTGTGTTAAATTATTATTCCTTCAGGAATATTCTTATGTTAATTGTTATTCAATTTCTAGAATTTTTCTAGTTGTGAATGTTTCATTTGAGAAATTACCGTGAATGTATTTAATTGGTATGGCTTTTAATTCTTTTAATAAAGTTCTGTACTTTTTTCGTTCAAATCCATGGTTTATTTTTCATATCATGCATTTTATATAGCGATGCAATGACTTTTATAATTATTCTGATACATCAAAATTTTATGCTGTTGTTATCATTTTATAAATTTTGACAGCAGCAATTATTTTTCTTTTTAAGATATTAGAAAATCTTCAGTTTTTAACAAAAAATTAAATGACTAGTATTAAAAAATGCTCTGACGAGCACCAAAAAAGGTTAATATGTTTTTAAGTATGAAAAAGGGTTTGACAAGTGCTTCTGTTAATTACTGAGCATGAGGAAGGACAAGGGATTCCTTCTTGGCTACAACTCACTTCAATGCCAACTTTGAAAAAATCATATTTGCGCTTTTTCCATATAAAAGAAATTTGCGGTTCTTTAGTAGAACTTCCCACCGAACTTTAGATGTTAACCAGGAGTGTAGTCGTAAAAATAACATAGGATATATGCTCTAAGCAGAGGGATACCCTAGAATGTGTATACTATAAGCTTTTTTGAGAAACAGAGGGTATATGGTGTTCTATTAAAAAGTCCAGAAGGTATACGGCGTATAAGCTGCACTACATCCCTGATGTTAACTGCACAGTTCACTCTGCACTATACTACAAATCAATTTTCTGTGCAATTATATACTTAGGGCATGCTTGGTGCAGTGCATGAATGTGATACCTGTAGGAACTAGGTTTTAGGCACTATGTCGTCTTCCCTTACATTTATGTCTAATTAAGCTGTATCTTTACTGGTTATGTCTTTACACTATACATTTTTATAGTAACTGCGACTGATTTGTTTTCACGGAAAAAGCGCAAATATGATTTTTTCAAAGTTGGCATTGAAGTGAGTTGTAGCCAAGAAGGAATCCCTTGTCCTCATGCTCAGTAATTAACAGAAGCACTTGTCAAACCCTTTTTCATACTTAAAAACATATTAACCTTTTTTGGTGCTCGTCAGAGCATTTTTTAATACTAGTCAATATATTCTTCATTTTTCGCAAAATGAGCGCTCGTAATTGTAAACAGTGCTTACCTTAATCAATGGAATTGAATTTGAAGTAAATAACACTTGCTCCTCAATTGTTTTGCATTTATAAAAGCAAAGTAGTACGTTTTTATAGGAACACGTTTTTATCACGAGAAAGAAAAAAAAAAGACATGCAATCACAAAATAAGCCATTCTTAAATTCAATGACAGAAATGGTCATGATATTACATATGTTACATATTAAAATGATAATACATATGTCATATTTGAAGGACTGTTTCAATCATGTGTTTGAAATAATTTTCTACTTTAATCTTCCTATACATTGAAGTAGTTTGTTTGATTGGCAGCTTTGTTAATAGAAAATTAAATAACCACATCTGTTACAAATTCGTCACATTTCAAAGCTACCAACAAAACCTGTGGCTTTGTACGCATGGTAGTTGATATTCAATAAATGGCATGTGTATGACCTCTTATAGATGCATTCGTAATTACATAAATATGCAACACATATAGTTTTCGTCTGGTCCGTCCGTCTGTCTGTCCGTTTGTCCGCATGTAACAGCGAAAAAATTACCCAACTGAATGATTTGAAATTCAATATATATAATCGTTGCAGAATTTTGTAGAATCACTTCAAATTTTATGATTTTATTAATAACATTTATGATTTTATTAATTAAGATTTTATTAGTTACTTTATGAAAATCGAATCAAAACTTGAAACGATATTAATAAAAGTTTTCTTCGTTCTATTAAACCTGTCATATGTAATTAACTTAATGATACCCAATGATTGGTAATGATTCTAAGTTGTCATAGTGATTATTCAATGAAATTCTATTCTACGTAATTAATCCAATGATACCCCATGATTGGTAATGATTCTAAGTTGTCATAGTGATTATTCAATGAGATTCTATCATACGTAATTAATTCAATGATACCCCATGATAGGTAATGATTTTAGATTGTCATGGTGATTACGTCCTATTTAGGATGGAATCATATTATTTACGTATTACTGAACTTAATATGCATAATCATAAAAAAAAATTATTCATGCATTTTTGCATAAGAGTGCAACAACTATTGCAAAAAGATCTCAATACTTAAAAACTAGTTATAGTTCGAACACACCTCATTTGCCACGTTTCACGTACAATTTCCGACTTGTTAGATAAGAGGAAACTACATGATTAAGGTTAATTGAAATATTACTAATTAAGTCTTATTTTCAGGGAACTTTATTCTTGTACTTCATATTATTCACATATTTCCGTATTTACATCCATTTATGCACATACTCGTACATTTAAATTATTTCTGTATTGCTGAACTTAATATTATATAATCGTGTGAAATTTTAAGTTCATGCATTTTTTCATAAGAGTGTAACAGCCATTACACCAAGATCTGAATATTTATAAAACTAGTCATAGTACAAACGCACCTCACTTTCCACGTTTCACGTACAATATCTGAGTTTTTCTGAGTTTACATATGAGGCAATTACTCAGCTACGGTTAATTAAAATATCATTAATTAACTGTCATTTTGAGGGAGCTTCATTCATTTACTGCATTAGATTAATATAAATTAAGGAGAAATTGTTACTCTTTGTGCAGCAGTCAAACCTTGAATTTTTCTTTTGCGATAAGGGCAAAAACCCAGGTCTTCATTTATAACAATCTCCGTAGTTCTGCGACTCGCATTCTTTTCTGGTGCCATTATATTTATAGAACGCTATGGATTTAATGATATCTTTTTACGAATTATGTTGGTCGCTCTTTTGTGCGAACTGAGGATAGTCTTCCAGACATGGGTTAATCCCTTGAGGGGCGCCGTTTGCAGTTTGCAAACGGTTAATTTTAATGCTTAAATTGCCAACTGACACCAATAATATTTTAGTACAATTTTGATCTCATAATATACGTGAAGAAACGGTTTTGATTATTTTCAACTAATTCTGTTCATAAATTGTGGTGGAATTAATTATTTGAACATTTTTGCAGCACAAATGTCTTGCCCCCTGAAAGGGCTAATCTTTACAGCTATTAGTACCCAATATTTCGGTTTATAATTCTATATATACAGTCTGTTACAAAATTATAAGACCACTCATAATTTCATCTTTTTTCAACAAAGAAAATATTAGTTTGAATTTAAAAATAGTTGTATGAAAAGAAATAACTGTAGAATGCTTATTTAGCTCAGAGAATAAAAGTTTGAATAATTTTTTATTTCATGCCAAACGATCTTACACAAATCCGTTGTTTCATAAATATAAGACCACTCTCATATTATTAATAAAGCAGACGATTTTCTTTTGAACTGAGAGTTTAACTGTAACATAAACACTGTAAAATTTAAAAAGAAGAATTAAATGCAAAAAATCTGAATTGTATCTGATTCTTTGAATTTATTAGTAAAACGCTTCGTCGGAGTAAACTGTCTAAAATCGAAGTGAGAAGAGTGTGGTTGTATACAGGAAAAAGAATGTCTAAACACGAAATAAGTAAGATTTTTAATCGTTCTAAAATTGCGATATCCAAAGAGTTGAAGGGAAAATTAACTCGGACAGTTAACAACGGATGCTATTCAAAGTCTGATTTGCACCGCTTTTAGGAAGTGCAAAATGAAAGTTTCAATAAGATAATGCTCCCAGTGATTCATTGAATTCAACAAAAGAGTGGCTTAAAAGAGAAAATATTGATGTTTTACCTTGGCCAAGTCGAAGTCCTGACCTAAATCACATAGAAAACTTGTGGGGTTATTTGCCTCGTCAAATATATGAAAATAGCAAACAATACCATTCAACATATGAATTAGAAATGGGCATTATTGTGAAATGGAACAATATTCCCGAATCATTCCTTAAAAAATTAAGTCTTTGCCAAATCGTGTGTTTGAAGTTATTCAAAGATATGATGGAGCAACATCTTATTAGAAATTTCAGAAAATTGCCTTTCCCACAGGTGGTCCTATAATTTTGTAACAGCCCTTTTTGAAACTTTTTTGTTATATTGATGTTTTATTTTTTTCCAAGTTAATTTCATTTGTGTAAGCTCTAAGCTGCTGCATTTTACTAAAAACTTGATGTACTGACGTAGAGTATTCTTTATTTTGATTGAAATATTTTTTTAACTACCCATATAGCAAAATATGTTGTGGTCTTATAATTTTGTAACACACTGTAAATGTTCTATTAAAACTGAAGTATTTTAATTGTTTAAAGATTTTACCTGCGAAAAATAAAAGCGCTTTTTAATCATCATTGGCTTAAATTGTTAAAATAATTTTAAATATTTGTTTTATACAAAAATCGTCTCCACTAACAGAAAATGATAAATCATGAAGTAGAGAAATAAATTCTTTTACCGAAAGATCAAAATTAATTCTTATTTTTTGGAGTGTAAGCTTATTTAGTAGTCACTCTACATTAGGGTGGAATGAAAAAACGAAAGTTGGAATTTTGATTTTGGATAGCAACCAAAAGTTGTCTGTTGCCTTTTATTACCCCTAATACACATGCAAAATTTTGTAAATTTCGAAAAAGTTTTTTTAGGGCCCTACCAGGACATTTATATTTTCATTGATTCGTACAGTAGATTTTTACGATAAATTGTGCATTAACAGGATTTTTTGGTCTCGTTTGACATGTTTTATTTAAAATGTTTAGTGTAATTCCTTTCACTATTTTCAAACTTTAAGTCTTTATTTTAAAATATTTGAAACGGGTTATTAAATTTTAAAAATTGCATGTTTTGGGGGATTTTTTAGTCAAATGAGAGCGTGTGAAAGCAAATCGAAGTTTACCACTACTAGAAGTGCAGTGGAATATCCTATATTTGGTGCTTCTTCAAAACTAAATAAAGCTGTTTGGCCAACAATAGCAGAATGCTATAAAATATTATTTTTATACTAGAAAATAATTGAAACACAGCAGGAATTGTAAAGATCCACCAAAATCAGAGGTAATTAAAATCCAAACGAAATGGTCGAAGAAGGCATCAATTATTGCAGTTGCCCAGAGACGTATTGATAAAATGATAGACAACAATTTTTCTGAATATCAGAAGCTTATTCGATTCTCTAAACCCAAAAGAAATGATGAAAAAATGGAGAAAGATTACACCGAAAGCCTATAAGTGAAAAACACATATTTCTGATAGAAGAATCAAATTCACTATATTTGGGACACATTACACGATCTTTTGGAACAGGAAAGAATATTTCAGAAAATATTTTAAAATATTGCACTGAAACCAATTTAAACCTTGATAAAATTATGGCAATAGGTTGTGTCGGAACGACTGTAAACCGTAGGATAAAAATTCATGCTGTTAGATTTTTGAAATAATGATTTAATCGTACCTTTTAGTGGTTAATATGCCAGCTTTATGTAAACGATTTGCCATTGCATCATTGCGAACTTGGCGGACTAAATACAGGCTCACAAGTCTTTGCTGTTCCGATTGAAAAATCGTTGGATCAATGTGAACAATAGACAGTTGTGGAATTAAAAATATCTGAATTAAAAAGTTATTTTCTTTCTGTTATGAAAATCAGGTTCTGCTCATGCACGAGTGCTTTTGCGGGCTCGGAATGAAAGATATGAGTTTTTGATGGCAGTTTGCTGGGATTTTTAATTAATATCTCGCCTAATTAACAAAAAAATTTGGGCCTTAGGTTCATTAGGGCCTAGGTTGGTCTATCCTAACCGAAATTTTCAAACTTCAAGGTGCACTAGAATTTGATGGCTATCGCGGACTTTCAAACACGCACACATACAGAAGAGAGAGAGAGCGCGAAATTTTCTTTTATTAATATAAATTATAGATTTATGATTTGAAGCAAATTTGAAATTGAAGGTTTAGAAGAATAGATACCATTCGGTTTATACATCGGGAAAGGCGGCAGCACAGGCAATCACTTTATCGAGTTTTCCGAATTTAGGATTAGTTAAATCTCCATTTGCATATTAAAACGCAATCGGTATGCCAAGTCATATATCTGTAGAAAACATCGAAAAACCCGATTTTAGAGGTTAACTCATATATTTACCATTATGTTCACTCCCCCATGTTTTCTTTTTGGATGATTCTTTTTTTTTTCTTTTTTTTATGCAGGAAAGCACAAAGGCAAAGCTACGAGTCAATCGCTAAAAATTAGGTTTTTAGGTGTTTTCTATCAAAATATGACTCTGCAAATCGATATTTAACAAATTCTAGATTTTTACCCGTGAACTCGATTAGGTTATTGTCTGTGCTGCCGCTTACCGGTGTATTACCAAAGCAGTGGTATTTCACGTGCAGTGTTGTTGTGGTGAAAAAAAAATTAAGTGTATACTACACTAAAGTTATGAATGTCATTTCTAGAGCTCACGCTTTATTAGAAAAACAGAGTGTGTGTGGAGCTCCTTAAGAAATTTAGAAGGTATACGGACTCTACTTCGTATACTCTGCACTACATCCTTGTTCACGTGAAGCCCAAAAACTATGCTTTGATAAATTATCAAATTTTGTTTTATATGTTCTCAATTAGTTTTCATTGTTCCATGCTTTTTCCAAGACGATAGCATCATTTTCTGCAGTTAAAATGTGATCGTTAATATTTTTTCGCTCGCGTCTTTTGCTATTTTTTTTTCACTGTAACTTTGATGTAATAAATGAGATGATATTATGGCTTAACTAATGTTATTTGCATATATTTTATGCTTAAAACTCCATCTAAAATATATTACATATATTTCTAAAAAATATTTGAAGTGCGAATCTCCCGTACCGGTCCACCCAAATGAATGAGTTATCATCCGGGAAATTTTTGAACAGTAATTTGGTTGAACAGTATTAGGTTATCTCAAAAGTTTCTTTCATTTTTTGACCAAAAATAACCCAAACAAATTTCGAAAACGGTGAGATTTTATTGAAGAATGTTCTGCGAATCTTCTGCATTTCCAGGAGTCTTATAATGCCTTCTTTCCAAAAATGTTTTGATTTGGTTTCCAAAAAAAAAAAATCCGAGGTGATTTTTTATGTCATTCGAACAGTTAATTATTTTTATAAAAAGAATTTTCGAGTGAAAAAAAAAACCAAGTAGTATTCGGATAGAGCAATGTCCGAAGCGTATGGAAGGTACGTTAAAACATCTCAATCGAACGCAATGAACTTGTTTTTCCCAGTCAAAGATTGTCCCAAAAGAATCTTTTGCAATTCATGTGCTATATTTAATTCAACTGCCACCAGCTCTAAAAATAAAAATCTTTTACTCACACTTTAACAACATTTCCCACATAAAAATACTACAAAACGTATTTTTTTAAATATTGGTGCGAATAAAATAAAATATATTTGCTATTGGCTAATCTAACCAGTTGATGAGCAACTTTATAGATTGCATCTTCAACATCAAAAAGATCTTTTTTCGAAAAGATTCGTTCCCGTAAACAAAAGTTGGATACTTTATAATAAAGATGGGCATTATTTAACATAACAGGATAAATATTCGTAATATCAACCAAAAACTTATTATTCAGTAACAGATTACCAAAAAGTCCCTGTTAATTTTGGAACGCCTCGTATGATAAGCATTTTAAAAGAAGAAGCAAATAGCAAGGCTAAAAACTATTTTAGGAATGAATATTTATACATTAATAAAAGTTTAGGTATATAAAATCTATTTCCTAGCTTATAAATCTGTTTGAATTCTAAGACAAAGAATTTCTATTACTGCAAAAAATAAAATCCCCAACAGCATTAAAACGCTTTTGAAACACAGAGAGAGAGAAAAATGCTTACGCACAAAGAAAAACTATCAGACTTTCCTTTTGACGCAACACTATCCTTCTACGACTCTAAGACATTAAAAATCCTTTTGGTCTAATCAAATGAGCCAATCACATGAATAATTGTCCGTTTGCTATCTCAAAAGTTCACGTGGTAAAATCTCTCAAAAGCTATTGGTTGTTCATTATTCTATGGATATTTAAAAACACCTGGCTTTGGTTTTTTCCCAAAAATTATTTTATCGTTTGAATCCTTATATATATTATAAATGTGAAAGTGTGTCCGAAAATTGGAATGAACTTGGCTTCAAAACGGATGGATTAATGTCTTTGACTTTTTGTATATAGATAGATTATTGGTCTGAAATGAACATAGGCTAATTTTTATTTATTTTATTCAAATATTTTTCTTAATAATTCAATATTTCACCATTTTTCATACAGAATAAATTGAAAAATTTTCCATAATATTTAATTATCTTTCTTTTTTCGTTGCCAAAAAATAAAAAAACCGTAATAATTATTTCTCTTCTGTAATTAATTTTCAACTGAAAGATTTTCACGTGATAAAAGAAAATGAAATAAATAAATGGACCCTATTCTGCTTTTCTGTTCGAGGTTATAAACCGCGATTTTACCAATTGTGACGTCAGAGGAATACTGTGTTTCTTCTTATATCACGCAGAAGATTATATAAAATTTCTTTTACACTTAGAAGACTTCACAAGAATATAACTTCACACTTTATAAGAATATGAATATTTTAGTAGTTTTTCCAGATATTAATCCGTAATAAAAAAGAACCTTTTTCTTTCTTTCGGTTCGAGGCTATAAAATTCAACTTTTTACCAATTGTGACGTCACAGGAATACTTTCTATTAAGAATTTTAAAAATATCAATGTAGCGTCATAACTGAAACAAAGTATAAGTTTTTAAATTTTCAAAAATTCTGTTTTTTTTTTTTTTTTTTTTCGTTTTACGGAAATTACCCCTTTTTTGACACTTTCTAACATGGTCTAAAAGTGTTTACGACTTCAACCTGTCTGTATACCGGATGCCGAGTGCCTGGGGTCTGCCGTCTGTTTGTCCGTGTTTCGACTTGAGTAAATATAGTGGAACTCATACGAAAATAACATACGTTATTGAGATTTGCTATAGCATATGCGGCATTGAAAATGAACCAGGTAGCAATTATAGCTGAATCACAGGAGCACTCAAAAGGAGACTTTACATCATGATATACGGCGAAAAAATCATTTGTGGTGTATTTTGATAATGTTACATAATTTTAAATGTAATGAAATTTACATGCATTTTTAAGGTTCACAAGAACATGGTTACTATCGAATATGTTAAGTATAGTACTTATAGTGTGCGTACAGTGAGCTCAAAAGTATTTCAATATATCATAGTCTGTGAAGAAAAACCATTTGTAGCATATTTTAATAATGCTATTTTATTAAGGTTATTTTAATTAGGGATGCACCGAATAGTGATTTTGGCCGAAAACTGAATGCCGAATATTCGGCCGACAGGTGAACCGAATACCGAATATTCGACTAGCCGAATAGTAATTGTTGGGCCGAATACCGAATATTCGGCCAGCCGAATAGTTAACTATTCGGCCGAATACTGAATATTCGGCTTTCCAAATACTTTTTATATTTCAAAATTTAAAGGTATTAAAATGTTACTTTATAAAACAGTTTTACATGATATTCAATAAAAGAAACATTTTGATAAACAAGGAGCTTTTTATAAGAGTATTTAGTATTGAAAAAATGGCCAAAGAAAAATTTTACAGTCTGATAATTGTCCTTTTTAAATAACTCAAGGCAAATTTTTTTCAATATAAAGTACAAATACTTTCAACCTAATTCTGAATAAAGGTATGTTTGGCTCATAGTTATTTTCTTATGAATGGTGGTATTTTCCACCCTTCCCACCATATCATATTTTACAGAAATCAAAGCATGTGAGTTGAAAATATGTTCTCTTATTTATTGTTAATGTAATAACCGAACACACAAGTTTCGACTTAGAATGAGATGAAATACAATGTACTTATGAGTCAATAAATTGATTGTGATTATGGTTTCATGAACAAAAATTGTCTGCCTTGATAGCTATTACTAATCTCAAAAGTTTTTTTTTTTTTTTTTTTTTTTTTTTTTAAGGACTTATTTGGGGAAAAGCGAGAAACAGATTATTTACTAAACAAAATTTAGAAACTTGTATCAGCACATAAATTATTCCTAAGGAGAATCCTGATAAATCACCATTTTAATCCTTCTCATGGTTAATTTTCTTAAATAATACTTTACAAACAGCAAATAAATAATGTAAATACATTCTATTTTATTTAAAAATGATTTTGTTTCTAATTATTTTAAATGTAAATTAAAAAATTGACAGTTAAAAGTAGAAATAGTGAAAAGTTCATAAAAGGTTGTATTAATTATTGGATTTGGCCGAATACTTTGATATTCGGCTCAACCGAATAGTTTAATTTTCGGCCTTACCAAATATTCGGTAACATGGCCGAATAGGCCGAATACCGAATAGATACCGAATATTCGGTGCATCCCTAATTTTAATAATATTGAAATTGATATCAGTTTCTGAAGTGCACTAAAACAGGATTTCTGTAGAAAATGGGGGTGAAAAGGTTTAACATTCTTTTAAAAGATAACAGAAAAATGTTCGGTAATATAATAGTCTACGGGGAAAAATATTCCCAGCGTATTTTAATTGCGTTGCACTATTTCAAACATGATGAAATTAATATACTGCGATAATCAATACAATGATAAATACTGAAATTTACTAATATGCTTGCAGTAAAGTATGATTTGCATCACATTTGTTGTTCATTTACAGAGACGCATAAAAGATTTTGTGTCCAGATCTCAGATATTGTATCCAATGTGTGGTCTATTAGAAAAGATTGCTGAAGAGTTTTTTCAATTATAGTATGTATTTTAAGGAAAACTAATGCATCCTGAAGTTCAGCTACATTTGGTATAATAAGAGATGTTTGTAGAATTTAAATAAATCATGTATCGGACTGTACAATAAACTGGATATATGGTCACCTGTGCAATAGCGATTCCCGGAAATATGAATTCAATAATTTGAATCGGGTTTTTTGCTTGAATAATTTAAGCTAAATATGCGGTCGTATAAATATTTGCACGTAATATACAGGACTGTACAAAAGAATTCAAGTACGTTTCTGTCTATTATTAAAAATTGCTCAAGGTTAATTTTAATCTTCGTTATATTTTTTCTAACTAAGCAAAATTTTAACATTGTATTTAGAATATTTACAAGCACATAGATCGCATACACAGATGCAGAAAAGAATGGGCCGGCAAAGTTATGTATTATGGAAATGTTGGATATTTTTTTTATTACCTAGGTTTAACACATGATTTTTCTTTCTTTAATATGGAATTCTGAAATGCACTACAACATGATTTCTGTACCATTGGGGTACGTTACAGGTGTTCTACAGTATAAATGGATGCAATTTCATTTTCGCGATCGTTAATATTATCTAACACATTTTCCATTTATTTGACTGAGTTCTTTAAATCCTCTATTTAAAAAAAAAAAAAAAAAAAAAAAAAAAAAAAAAAAAAAAAAAAAAAAAACTGCATAGCCTGGTATAAGATATGAGTTATATATATTTTAAATTATTGTTAATGAAATGTTTTGTTTAATTAAAGCGTTTATCCTTTTTTTATGCTACGTGAACGACGTCACGGGTAACAGCTAGTATTTTTATAACGCTCACAGTTACAAAGATTAAAGCAATAAATATATTTTTAGAATATCGAGAACTATATTTATTGAAACAAGTTGGAAATTGCACGTGAAGCGTAGCAAATTAGGTGCGTTCGTACGATAACGAAGTTTTAAAAATATTATTTTCATATATCAATCTCATAAAATTGTAAATAGTGAATTACAATTAAAACGCTCATCAAACAATGTTCTCCCTATACCATTATGTAATGGAATGCTTTTGTGTGGCCTTGTAAATCAATAACAAATGTTCTTTGCACCACAAATTATGTAAGATGTATATTATAATATGTACTTTATAGTTGCATATAAATTTTATTAAGTTCGCATGAGTGTAACACGATTAAAATGCATTTGAAACATTTTTTCCCATTGACCGTAATGTAACGGAATACTTTTGATTGTCCCTGTAATTGATCTATGCATCCGATTTTCATAAAATTTGAAATAACTCGACAAAATTGTGTAATTATGTATTTTAAATTTCAAACGTATAGAATATATTTGAAACTTTTTCTCCATTGACCATAATGTAATTGAATACTTTTGATTGCCCCTGTAATTGATCTATGCACACGATTATCAAAAAATTTGAAATAACTCGACAGAATTATGTAATAATTGCATATTTTAAATTTCAAACGATTAAAATGCATTTGAAACTTTTTTTCCCCATTGACCGTAATGTAATGGAATACTTTTGATTGCCCCTGTAATTGATCTATTCATCCGAGTTTCATACAATTTGAAATGACTCGACAAAATATGTAATAATTATGTATTTTAAATTTCAAACGATTCGGTTGGGTAGTTTTTGCGTTGCTATATGCGGACAGACAGACGGATGGACTGAACGACCACTATAGGTGCTACGTATTATATAATTACGAACGCACCTAAAAAATGAGTGGAATAATAAAAACTGCATTTATCGAACAAGTAGAAAGAATACTAAAAATGAAATGGTGGGGAAATGTGTTTTTATTCAAGCGTATGTATTTAGTGAGTGACGCTTGCAGATTATTAAAAAGCAAGGAGTTAATGTCGGCCATCTTTGGTCATAATTTTAATGGGAAGGAATATGCGTTTAAAAAATGGAATTAAAAGATATACGGATTTAATTGTTGATAGAAAGCTGTTTTATCGCACGGGAGAAAATCTTTGGTTGGTGTAGTTAGATGAGTAAAACGGTGGCAATCTTTGACTTTCAATATTTAAAAGGGATATTACTTTGTACTCAGATGATTTGGGGAAGGGGGGGGGGGTATTCTGGCGCTATGATTTTTTTTTTATAATGTGTTTATTACTGGGTTTTATTATTAATATTATTTTGTCGTTATTGCGTCATTAGAAACTAAGAACTCGAAAACATTATTTTCGTAATTTTATTTTACTGAAAAAAAAGAAGAAAAATAGCCTGGTGAGGGCAGCGCCATGCGGAAAGGGGGAGGGGCAAGGGGGCGGTCGGCCCGGATGCGGAAATTTATAGGGCGCCAATTTTATACTACCAACGTCATTTTTTGGCCTGTCACAACTTTTTTTTGGGGGGGGGAGGGGGGTTAATTCACATACGAAATTTGTTGGATGAATGACATTTGATTAAAAATGTATAAGTAATGTTTCGTGTTCTTGTGGGATAAGCTTTGAATATGTGTTGACAGATATTGATTCGGGGATGTCAAAATTCGAACTTCAAGTCAAAGTACCAATGAATAAAGATCATTTTTTTTTTTTTTTACAAATTGTATTGTTAAACCGGTGTTATTTTTTTATGGAAGATATTTCTGATCGTTTATAAAAAGTTAATTTCTAAACCGCCAGTTTTAGAGGCATTGTACCAATTGCAAAAATGTTTTAAACTTTCTTCTGCATCATATAAATATCAATTTACATTAAAATAATTATTTTTTTAAATTGTTAAGAAATTACATATTTTATACAGTGTTAAATAAGTTTATAACTTTTATTTAGAAAAAGTTTCTATGGATTTTAACAGGTAAAACAGCATAAAACTTCTACGGGTAAAACTTAGTGAGTTATGATACTTATGAAATTTCAACGAGGAAAAATGCATTTTTAGTGCAAGAAAATGATAATAATGCGTGAAATGCAAAGCATCACAGCTAACTAAGTTTTTGTCTTGCAAAAATTAAATTTTTAACATCAAATTTATTTTAAAGGTGTATGTTTATCTGAACTAAAACAGAGTCCACACTTATATATCAAAATTATTCAAGATATCTTAATTAAAGTCCCTCTAATAAAAATGTTTGTTGACAGCATATTCTCATTGATTAGTTATTACGTTACAAAAATAACAGGTTGTTGAAACCTGTTACCTGTGAATGTGTGGAACGATGTAACCTGTTAACCAAAAATAACTATATTTCCCATCTCTACTTTATAACAGATAGGAATGCAGATCCAGTCGAGATAAAACCCCATTCCTGTCGTTAAAGCCGGACTCTTACAGAAGAAAGTTTCGGTCTCTATTCGGCGAAAATGAATCCACTACGAGTGAATTCCACCTAACCAGACCAATAATTCTGAAAATTACTCCTGGAAACTGACGAATTGACTGCAGCAACAGTCATGAAACACCCCGAAATAGCAAAGAAATGAAGATTATCTTCCATTATGATAACTACATTTCACATGTATCTTTGGCTGTCAGAAACAAACTCCCTGCATTCAATCGAGACATTCTGATCCTTACTCCTTACTCTTCGGACATTGTTCTGTCCGACTACTACTTGTTTATTTCTCTCAAAAATTCTATTTAAAAAAAAAACCTTTTGAATGACATAAAAAATTACTTCGGTAACTATTTTTGATATTAAATCAAAAAATTTCTGGAAAGAAAGTGATATCAGACTATCGAAAAGTTAGAAGAATCTTTGTTCAACAGATTTACACAAGCTTTTTTCAATAAAATATTGACTTTATCGTAATTTCCGCGGTTTATTTTTTGCAAAAAAAGGAATAAAATTTTGAATAAATCTAATGCATTCAAATTTCGTTAAAACTCATTGCTTGATTTTAAAAGAAAACTTCCATTAATTAAAAACTAATGAAAAGAGTATCAACAAGATCACTGCGAAAGCTTCGTACGAGTCAACTATACTGTTAAAAATCTGCAACTTTTGTTGCAGTTGTTTTAGTTACTCCACTGCTTTTATAGAAAACTATTTCTTAACAATATTTACTACGTACTATACTTTATTACGTACGATACTTTAATTTAGGGACTACTTAACTGGAACAATCTCATTGGTAAAAATAGAGATATCATATAAAAGCGCTGGAGTGACTGTGCAACAAAAGTTGCAGATATTTTACAGTGTATTGTCTTTAATATTCACTGGATGTCAGTTCTGATTTTCTTATAGAGACGTCTTAGTTTAAGATAAGACATAGGGAAAAAATCTATAAATCTGGTAAGTGCTTTGATAGAAAAATAGTGATATACGGAATATTGGCCGGAATCCAGATATATTTTTCACTGTTAGAGAAACGAGATCGACCATTCAGAAGCCTGCATTTTTGCAAACAGGGAAGGTTCACAAAAATCTAGGCTTCTGATTAGACAGTCTAGTTTCGCTAACAACGAAATACTTTCTTTCTAACCGATGACTAGGCCCCTACCTGTCGCATTGAGCTCCATATGTAATTGTTGAGCTCAGTGACCTGTCGAATTATCTCAGCTTGACGGGTTAGATATCTGGTATCGGGGCGGGTGACCGCTTACTCGTCGCGCAGCGCAATAAACCTGATATCTTCGCTTCGCATATTATCATTTCTGCAGTACTTGTTTCTCGTTTGAGTATACTTTGTTTTGCTAGTTACTTAACGGTACATCCTGTTGTTTGTACTGCAAAGACACAATGGCGGATCTAAGGGGGGGGGGGGCGATGGGGCGATCGCCCCCGCCCCCCCTTGAGCCCAAACGGCCTGCAAAACGATATTAGATGCCGGCAGGGAAAAGTGGTTGGACCTAAACTCGATACAGGCGAAACCCGGGTCGGGTCGCGCCAGTTTTAATTTATTATACGGGGAGTAAATCAGGTCTTCAAACTTTCAGAACCGGGGGAGGGGGGGAGAGTCTTATTTTTTTCTGCAAAACTGGACCGAGCAACATTGTTTTTTCTCATCGGGTCTGGCCTCTGGCGTAAGCTCCCCTTTTCCCAGACGTATATATGGACCAAAATTTTCAAGCACAGGCTCCGTTCGTATAAAAGCCAAACGCTGTGTCTGGGATCGACATGGTCCGTATGCAGTGGTGGATCTAAGGAGCAGGGTAAGGAGGCTAAGGAACAGTCTCCTCCCCCTTGGGTTAATAAAGGATTTACTAAGTGACATCATGCATCCCAATGGCGGATCAAAGCGGGGGGCGAAGGGGCGATCACCCCCCTTTGGCCAATAAAAGTTTCCCAAAAAGACATGCATCCTTGCAGGAAATGAGTAGAATCCTAACTCGAGTTCGGTGGGGCGCTCTAATTAGCGCTCTTTAAAATTCACATGGCTCGGGCTGGGTCAGGTCTTCTCGCTTTCGGAGCCGGTCCGTATCGTAATCATTATTTTTCTGCAGATTTGGGTCGGGCCCAAAGGCGGGTTTGAGTTTGGGAGCGAAGGGGCGATTGTCCCACTTGTGCTATTAAAAGTTTCACAAAAAGATATGCATCCTCGCAGGAAAAGTGTTAGATCCAGTGGCGTAGCTAGGGTGGGTGACACCCGGGGCGGACGTAAATGGTGTCACCCCCCCCCCACACACACACACACCACCAACATAAACGTGAGCAGGAAGAAGAGAATTATTTTTATATGTCAGATAGTATACTAAAAATTTATCTGCTATACATTAGCATACCCTGATTGTATTCATGTTTAAAACCAGATTACGACAAAATTGATATATTTTTACATTTGAGGATCCATGAATCCGTTTTTGCTATTTAAAACTTATTGCATATATATGTGTGTGATTAGAATTTCAAAACTTTGGCAATATTGTATTAGCTCTCTCACACACACATACACACAAATTACATTGAGACATTATCAAAAAACACACCAAAAACAAAGTTTGGGACCACTTGGTTTGGAATCTTTAAAAGAAAAGAAGAAATCAACATACATTCATATAGATGGGGAAAATGGATTCAGGGAGCATCAAAATGTTAATTATACCAATATCCAGAGTTCTATAATATAGACGCACGCGTGCACGTTATGTGCAGAAAAAAATTATGAACTTTGCAGAAAATTTTAGGAACGAAACAACTTTTATTTTTTAAACCTTTTTAGCGTCAAAAAATTAAAAATATTCTGCCAATTTTATGTACGATTTTTTCGCTATTAGCGTCCAATTAACAGCAAAGTCGAAAATTTAAGTCATTTCATGCTGAAAACTTTAAAATTCCTCAATCCGGTATATCGAACACCAAAAATCGTGAATTTCATACATCGCAGTTGTCGTAAAAAATCAATTTTGTCAATCGTTTTCAGGAAAAATCCTCCAATTTCGTCAAATTATCAAGAAAAAAACACGAACTAATTCAAAGTTCTGCTGATAAAGCGCAAAATATCGTTAAAAGACCACGAAAAAATGCAAATTTCACCAAAAGACAAGGGGGAAAAAATTCGCCAAAAGATCGTGAGAAAAATGCGAATTTCTCCGAAAGACTTCGTAAAAATTGCGAATTTCAACAAAGAATCGCGTAAAAAACATGCATTTCGACAAAGGACTGCATAAAAACTCGTATTTTAAAAAAAGATCACAAACAAAATACAAATTTAGACAAGAGATCAGTAACCTTATTTATACCCGGTTCTAAAAGTGATACTACTATCCTTAAGTAAAAAAATAAAAAGAATATTGCCCAGTTAAACTGATGCATTGAGCTCACAGGCTACGCATACTAATTGTACATTACAACCTTATATTTTCAAGGGTTAATTCCGTTCGAAAAAAAAAATATTAAGGAGAGGGGATCAGCTCCCCCCTTTCCCCTTTTTATACGTAATTATTGAACCCTCTAAACTGATCATGCTTTATCATAAAAAAAATCCATATCCAAAATTTGGAGCAAATCGGAAAATTCTTAATAAAAACTTATTTATATAATTTAAGAAGAGTTATCCTTCTTTTTTATATACTTAACCATTAAACTTCCAAAACTATTCAGAGATTCTAACGAAATCTGACAATTCTGCATGAACAACCCATTTATATAAATTAAGGAGAGGGGCATTAGAACCCCCATTTCCCCTAATTATATTTATCCAATGAACACCTAATACCAATCACGGAAGCGCTTCATCAGAATGATCCTATGTGTAAATTTTGAAAAAAAAAAAAAAAAAAAAAAAAAAAAAAAAAAAAAAAAAACCCTAATATTTTTACATGAAAAATCCATTCATATCAATTAAGGGGTGGGGCATGAGCCCCCCATTCCCCCTCTTATACATATCGAATGAACTCCAAAAACTAATCAGGGAAACGCCTTATCAGGATATAACTATATACAAAATTTCAAGTGATTGGGATATTTTTATCATGAGTTATCGCGTTACGCACGTACGAACGTATATACAGAACGGGCAGGCACATAAGCTCTCAGGCTATGATAGCCTGTGAGCTAAAAACTATAACCAAACTCAAAAAGTACAAATGGACAATAGATATTGACTTTAGGTATCCCATTAAAAAAAATCATTTAAAACAATAAAGAGAGAAAATCGTAAAAAATATCCAACAGGTTTAAGATTAGCGTTCGAGTTACCACATAACTAGTGTAGGCTCTTAACTCGCTATAGTAATGTTGTCGATACACGTACATAAAAATACCACTCCTAAGGGAAAGTTAACACATACAGCTCTCTATGATTTATATGTAGAGCTGTTCTATATGTAGGGACCTATGTAAAAAAAATTGTCGAAAAAATATGAAAAATGGTAAATATAATATTTCATCTCTCTAATGATCCCCTTTCTTAAAAAAAAATTTCTAAGGAAAGAAACCAAAAATCTTATTACTGCTTGTAATAACAAAAGCGTATAAACAATGATTTTAAAGCAGAGTATATTTTAAACAGCTTTTTATACGTAAAAAATCTGACTCGGGTGAAATCGACCAGACCGAAAAACACTCCATTGTTGACAGTTTTCTGCCGTAAAATTTATTGGATTGAAAATCGTAAGGAAGCTAAATATCTTTTTACTTTAGACAGATTCCCTTCAATCTTATACAGAAATAAAAAACTTAGAAACAGGATGCAGTGGAACATGAAAGGAACACAAACAGAACATTCAAAGGACACCCTGGAGTGCGGTATTGGGCAGACTTGCTCTAACGTATGTACAAAATTCACGAATGACATGACTTTCGAATATTTACATTCATAGACAACATTCAAACACTTTTGTTTTCAAATTAAAATTTAATTTTTAAATAAAAAAGAAAGTTTTTAATACCTATTAACTGCTTGGACTTGGATCTTTCAATCTTAGAACAAAAAATTTAATTGATAAAACCCTATATTCTAACAATTATAACATTTCAAATTATAATACAGTAGACTCCCTCAAATCCGCACAGCTTGGGACCAGAGGTTTTGCGGATTTTAGAATTTTGCGGATTTCTGGTCATTGCTTTGTTTACAGTTTTTAAACAGTAATTTGAATGTAATTATAAATGCAATCAAAAGTATAATGAATGCTTACAACATACTAAAATATTAAAATAAGTAATAAACTAAAATAATAAAAATTTAGATAATTTTTAAAATGATTAAAATACTAAAAGCAAAGGTCAAGTTAATAATCATTAATGTACAATTATATATTCATTATAAATATGAAATGTGTTTTTCCTAAATTATTCAATGAAACATGCCTCATAAAAGTACATTACTAATTCACATCATGATCATAAAATAATGAAGCTTTATTTCAGGTTTAGCCAGACTTAATAACTAAAAAAGCTTGATTATAATACATAAGTATATGTGGTAAGATTGTGATTACCAATGATATTAGCAATATCTTTATTTTTTTCAGAAATAAATTGTTCTTTCTTCATGAAAAAACATCAATTCAATAACTTTAACAAAAATTACAAATTAAAAAATGTATGGAATTGATATAAAACTAAAAAAGTGAAATTTTGCACCTACATCTGAACTGACTGTTTCATTGTTTACATCTGTAAAATATGTGCGGATTTTAGAGAGTTGTGGATTTTAGGAGTGCGGATTTGAGGGAGTCTACTGTAATACAAAATTTATAACATCTTTCAAATGAATACTTATCATACATGATTTTATAATGAACTAAATACTAAGAAAGGATAAAAAATGAAACAGAAGTGACGCTCTTCGGTGCCAGACAGTCTGTGTATTTTTCGCGATGGAGGTCCCGTCATTGGATACATATCGAACATATTTAAAAGATTTTGATTGGATAATTGAAACAAAGAAACATTCAAGAACAAACTAGTTCCGTTTTTTATGAAAAAAAAAACATTTGCTTTTTAAGGCTTACAAAATTAATATTATTTTTAAATGTATACAGATAATATTTTTAATCATGTTCTAGCTATTCTAGTACTTCATAATTTTTTTCTGTTAGTTTCAAGTTGATGAAAGCGAACAGGATCTCCAAAATAAGAAGATCACAACAATCCAGGCCCGGACTGGCCAGGTCGGCTGGTCGGCAATCGCCGAGGGCCCCCGGCCCAAGGGGGCCCCGGAGGTGTACTCCAAAAAGTGGAATACACGATTTTATAATTACTACTTAGATAAGAAAAAAATGAATATTTTCCAGTAATTATATGCGTTTAGAATAAATTTTAAGCAATTGACAGTTTTTTCATGGTAACTTATATAATTTCGCCGTGTCATGTCGTTGAACAGACGGAATAGGGTTGCTGACTGATACATCGTCCTTTGTGCAGTGTTCATAGAGTCAGATTCAGAGTGCACCGCGACGCTCACTTGCCAGTCACGCACAGTATGGTTGTAACTAATGCAATGTCACAGTTGTGTCAACACGAAGCATTTGACGGTACGAATAGAAAAGGAAAGAAAAAATGAAAAAAAATTTAAACGTTGAAAATTGTTTAAAAAGTTTTAATACCTGTTTAAGTAGTTCCAAGATTCTTCTCAGTCACACTGGAAGATATGTTGTTCAATGGTTAATTGATGTAGTTTTGTTTAATTGGAAAACAAGCCATTGGGTATAGAGGGAATAAAGTATAGAAGGAGATTATACGCTTGACTCTGTAGATAACCATAATACTTTTCTCGAACTGGTCACGTTGGTAATAAATTATGAGGTGTTTTTACGAAATCATGTAAAAAAGTACATTGAAGACTACGAAAAAAAGCAAAATGAAAATAGTTAAAAAAAAAAGTCACGGGAAAGTTAATTAAAACTGGACGAGACTCTGTATTGAAAATCTTTATCAACAAGTTAGAAGTCTGCATGGGCCGTAATGTCCATGCCTACAGGATCGTCTAGGTTCGTTTGCACTTTCACACAAGTCCCATACAAAAATCAGTTGAAGGACGACCCGATTCCATTCAATTTCCACACACACAAAAAAATCACTTTTTCTTAACATATAATTTAAGATCCTTTTAAAGAATACTGCATACACATTTATGAAAAATTTTATATTTTCAAACAATCCTTTTAAATCACAATGTTTTCGTATCACAGAAAATACACAATAATAACATTAAGAACCATTATTTTGAAAATCAGACTAAGTGTGATAGTTGTATTTTTTGATTTGCTTTATATTTTATATGTTGAAGCAGATCATATTTAATAAATAATGTGCAATTTTGAAGCCCTGAAAAAAATTCCTCTTCCCTATAGAAAATGTCAAAGTTTAAGGTTGTGAATGTCATTTTGATGAAAAATGAAATTCCAGTATGTTTGGAGGGCTATATCTCTGGCAAGCAGCAACATCCCTAAATTCTTTTGGCATAAACTGTTAGTATAACACTACCTGCTTATTAAAATTTGTTTCCTTGGGGCATTGTTACTTTACATTGTTAAGTTGCCACAAAGTAATGTCAAAATGACGCTTTTGTCCATTTTCCGCGCTTAATATCTTATTTAAGCAATAGTACCCCAAACTTTTTCCTATAGAATATGAAAGTGCACTACTAGGACAAGCGAAGTTATGTAGTACTGCACTGTAAAAAAAATCTGTAACCTTAGTAATCTAAATTAACCGATATCTCTTATGCTTACTAAAATTTTATGTGTACACTGTACAAGAAAATGATGTCAATCTACAAAACTTGTAAGCAAAACTAAAACCATCTGTAACTTTACAAAAGAATTTACTAAAATTTTGGTAACTTTACTAACATTTTATCTATAATGCTCGTTATCGTCACTTAAAAAGTTCTTGGAATACGATTTCCCAAAACAATTCTTAGTAACCTTAAAATTTGTTTGATTCAAAGTGCAAATCTGTATCTGTTACATGAATTTTTATTGTTGCCGTTACATAAAAAGTTCTTGGAATACAATTCTACTAGAAAAATTTTTGTAACTTTCCCAATTTTTTTTTACAGTGTGCGAGAATATATTATTCCTGTTAGTAGATTTTATCTATTAAATATTCAAAATTTGCAAAATCTGCAACATTTAAAGTAGTGTTATTTCAAAAAAGTGTTATAGTTGAATGAAAAAAAATGTACCACGCAATAGTTGAACAAATGTACAAAAACATGGAAAAGAAAAAGAAGTGGGGTCTCGTAATATTTCTATTAAAAAAAAAAAAGTCAAAATTTTTAAATGAACAATGTTGATTATCAAATTTCTTCCGTATCAGAATATGAAAAATCCTATTTCTTTTTCCACTTTAGATGCTTTTTCTCTATGAGAAAATGAAATGTCCCCTTTTTTAGCCTTTTCCGAAAGAGAAATGCGATGTTTCATTTCCTCTTAGGGGAAAATATCATCTTATACATTGCTTTTTTTCTTTTCATTGCTTCCTTTTGTCATTTTTTTGCCAAAAGATATCACAAAGCCCCACTTATTTTTCTGTTACATGCTTTTGTACATTTGTTCAACTATTGCGTGGTATATGTTTTTTTTCATTCAACTGTAGCGCTTTTTTGAAATAACACTACTTTAAATGTTGCAGATTTTGAAAATTTGCAGTCTCGTAGCAAAAATCTCTTACACTTTTATAATCAATTTATTTACTAACAAGTTGGAAATTGCACGTGAAAGTAGCAAATGAGGTGCGTTTGTACGATTACGAAGTTTTAAAAATATTCAGATCTTGCTGATATAGTAGAGCGTACTCCGGATACAGTATAGTAGTCGAAATCTTTACGTTTCTGTAAATATGCAGGAAGTAATTTTTATTACACCTCAGCAACGTATATCTTATCATAAAATGTGAAATAGTTGAATATAATTAAAACACGTAACAAACCATGTTTCCCCATATAGCATTATATAGTGGAATACTTTTGTGTGGCCCTGTAATTTAATAATAAAAATTCTTTGCATCACAGATTGTACAGAATGCATATTTTAGTATATATTTCAGAGATTCATGCCAATTCTATTATGTTCGAATGAGTGTAACACCATTAAAATGCATTTGAAACTTTTTCCCCATTGACCGTAATGTAGCGGAATCCTTTTGATTGTCCCTGTAATTGATCTATACATCCGATTTTCATAACATTTGAAATGACTCGACAAAATTACGCAATAATTATATGTTTTAAATTTCAAACGATTAAAATGCATTTAAAACTCTTTTCCTTATTGACCGTAATGTAACGGAATCCTTTTGAATGTCCCTGTAATTGATCTATCCATCCGATTTTCATAACATTTGAAATGACTCGACAAAATTTGTTATAATTATGTATTTTAAATTTCAAACGATTCGGTTGGGTAGTTTTTGCGTTGTTATATGCGGACAGACGGACAGACAGACGGACGGACTGAGCGACAACAATAGGTGCTACGTATTTACATAATTACGAACGCACCTAAAAAGGGGAAAAATTCGATTCCAAATTCCTTTAATAGCCACGCAATTATAAAAATGTCAATTTTATGCATTTGCAGTTAAAAATTAGTCAGAAAGTTCGCATTATTGAGAAGAGAATTGAAAACCACCTTAAGTTATACTTCCAAAGATTCAGCTAACAGAAGTTTATTATCGCTAATTGTATTTTTTTACACATAGTAACTGCCGTATACATTCTGAGAACATTTAAGTCCAGTTCTGGCCCGACTCTACTGCGCAGAAAAAAAAGTGCACACCTGATCTCGGCCTTAGGCATGAGTCTGTTGAAAAAAAATTACTTTGCCTCTGATACCACATAACTGTCCGATGCCAATCTCTATGATGCACATGTTGTATTTTTGTATGAATGCTGTCAAACTAGCATTAGCTCTTGCCGCACATTTACACTCATTCTCGCGAAAGATATATTCACTGAAAACGGATCATATTTTATCAGTCTTCGATTAAATTTTTATATGGGGTTGGTAAGCTCGCTATTTTTTTATTTTTTTTACTCGGCCCAGCAGTCCCGCTAAACTTCTTTGACTGTTCTGCCCGCAGACCGGATTGGATATAGGCCTCGGCCCAAAGCCAGGCCCGTGCAGACTTCTACAACAAATAATAGGTTCAGTGTTCTGTAATATTTTAAAAGATCCATATGATAGCATAATATTCAGCATGGTGGTAGGTAATACTCAAGATGTAGCTGTTACGAGTTGGCAATTTGTTTCAGCTATGTCCTTCACGGAAAGATATGGGAAAGACTTTTGAGAATAACAGAAATCTATGATTTTTGTTAGTTGGCTTTGTATACGAACTCATAAAATTAGAATTAGCCAAGTGTAGATTGCATCAAATGTTAGTGCTTGTTCATTCTATAGAGATACCACTATGAAAGGCTATTATAACAGTGTACAAACTCATTTAAAAAAGGAATGTTATTTATACTTACTGCATGGAAAAGTTACTGAATCTGGTTACAGCTGATTGAATTGTTACGTTTCGCTAAGTAGAAAACTTATTTGCATTAATCGAAAAATCTGCTGTTTTTCTAAGCTTGTCTTATAAATAATGTGCGTAAAAAAGAATCAAAATAAAATATAATATACTTGCTGCATGGAAAAGTTATTGAATTTGGTTATAGCTGATTGAACAGTTACGTTTCTCAAAGCAGAAAACTTATTTGGATTGGTGGAAGAATCTGTTGTTTTTCTGTGCTCGTCTTATAAAAGAAGGTGAGTAAAAGGGAAGAACAATAAAAATAAAATGTATTCCTCATGAAAAATTTTACAGGTTTCAATAAATAAGAGTCACAAGGTGATGGAGCAAGCAAATCTTTCTCTCCCCAATTACCAAGGAAAATGAAAACAACGAAACTATTCAATCTTTTTACTGTTTTTTAAAATAAACTAACTGCAAATCTAAATTCATGACAAGAAATTGTATCAGTCAACGGTCCAAATTTGAAAACCTACATATGTATATTGTTTACTAGATTACTCGTATTTTTTGTTATATCTTCTATTTCAAATTATTTATAAAATAAAACCATTTATTACAGCCGGCACTTCGGTAGAGGAGAAAATTTTTCAAAAAGAAAGGAATAAAAGGAGTGATAAACACGCTAAGCTTTATATTAAAAACAAATTGTTGTACAAGCACAGTTAACGGCAAATTGGAAGATAACAGTATCGATATAGAAGCAGAATTGGATTCCAAGGAAAAATTAATTTCAAAGAAAAATATGCCAGGTGAAAAATGTAATAGACTAAGCTCCTGAAATCTCAACTGCTCAAAACATAAATTGGTCCTTTTCAATGTTTTATATTGTGTCAGGACAAGTATCAAAGAAAGATTTTGTCCAAAAATTTTTTTAAAAGATTATTACTGGTTAAATCTAAAGAAATTTAAAGGATTCGTAGTGCTCTATGTTTTTTTACGGAAATCCTTTGTAGAATTTCTAAATTTTGTAAAATTGAACGAAGACAATTACTGATAGACTTGAAACAGTTTACAGGTTACCATGAAAGCTCTACAATGGCTAAAGAAGACAATTCGAAAAAAAGCTGAAGAAATCTTTGAATTTGTCGATGCAGAATCCAAAATTGAAAGTAACGAAAATCTTTAAATTTGTTTCTCTGACCACAGCCAATGTTTACAGTGTTTATCATGCACCTTTTCTATTGTTTTTTAACTCTCATAATTTGAAATGTTTACCAACCTGTATGTCGCTTATGAGTTTGTACTAACCATACTTTGTATAAAAGTCATTTGTGAAAGGGTTTTTTCAAAATTTGAAATGGCTAAGAATCGAATTAGATCTACACTGTTCAAAACAATTATAAGAGCACATGGTTTTAATAAACATACGCAAATACTTACACCAATAAATAAAGTATAATAAAACATCCATAATGTAAAGCGTAATAAACCTCAGAGGAACAAAAACTTCACATGAAATCAAAGTTGATGATGTCAAAAACTAGAAAAAAGAGATGAGTGCAGAAATAAAGATTTTACAGAAACGTCTGTTTTCGTTAAATTTCTCGTAAGGGGCCCCTTTTCAGTCTCTAGCCGAGGGCCCCCAAAGGAGCCAGTCCGGGCCTGCAACAATCAGAGATGTAGTGAAGGTTATACGGGGGTATACGCCATATACCTTCTGTAATTTTTAAAGACACGTCTTATACCCTCTGTTACCCAAGAAAGCTTGTAGTATACACACTCTAGGGCAGGGCATGAAATTTCAGCTTAAAAGGTACTCGCCAGGCTAAAATTTTTACTCGCCACTACTTTACATTCACTCAGACAACAACGTCAACCCCCACACCTGCACAGAAAATGAAATATTTATGACAAATTTAATTTAAATTGACAATCTTTAGAAGGAGCTGACGATGAAGAAAAGACGAAGAAATATGCGACGGAGCATTTTACTTCTTTTGGAAAACAAATACCATCGCTTCATTTTGAAATACTTCCATGTATCGCTGTGCATAGTTTGATTTGAAGCACAACATTTTAAGGGTGTATTCGAAAAAATACTTTTTCATTCTCAACCGCTCGAAATTTTCCGATACAATTTCACACTCATTTTTAAAGGTAATGTCATGAAACTTGCTGAGATGATTTTGGAAGAGACGTAAAAGATGCCGTGGGATTTAATTTTTCGCTCAATTCATTAGATTTTGATTTATAAACAATTGTTTTCTCAGTATATGAGCCTTTTTTTTCGTTCCCCAGATCTTGCGCTTTCAAAATTCGGTTAAAAACGCCGTTTTTGACAGCCTTTTTTTTTTTGCAATATATTCTGCATTTACCAAAAAAAAAATGACATAAACGGTACACAGAGTAGTTTCTAAATAAGAGAATTTGCCAGTTTGGTGCGTTTAACAGCAAAAGTGAATTTAAAAATAAATCGGAAAATAAGCAGTTTGGATTGGAATACACCCTTAAAAGACGAAACTTACTCGCCAACCGTAAATATTTACTCGCTAATGGCGAGCTGGCGAGTGGAAATTTCGCTCCCTGCTCTAGGGTATACCCTCTGTCTTCAGAATATACCCTCTGCTTAGAGCGTATATCCTCTGTTATTTTTATGACTACAGCCCTGACAACAATGACTCATCACTCATCGCGAATACTGCATAAGTCAATTCAGCGCGTATGTATAGGGACATGCAAAGAGAAAATTGCGTCCGGGGCAAAGTTAGAAATTGGGACTCCCCCTCCCATCCCAACTTTTTCTTATGGCAGATCAAAAATGACGATGGTAGTATAAATTTGGCGCCCCTAAATTTCAGCGCCGGGACCGCGCTCTCTCCCCCCCCCCCCCCCCCCCCCTTTGCTCTCTTTTTCCATTTCGCACGGCGCTGCGTGTAGAAAAAAATTCTTTCTTTTAAAGTTTGTCTTAGTTACCCACGTATTGTGTAAATGGGTTTTTGCTCACTGTTGCAAACCTAATTTAGATGCCGCATTTGGTGTACCATTTCACTTTCTCCAAGAAAATAAAAGTAAGTCTGTTGCGCCTTGTTTTGCTCTAGAAAATTCATTTTACGTCAGAATTTTTTCCAAAATCTTGTAAGATTATGCATATTTTTTTACAAATAAAGATCGGGTGTCAGCCCTTCGAAGTTGACACCCGGGGCGCCCCCCCCCCTCCCAACTTTTTCTTGTGACAGACCAAAAATGACGATGGTAGTATAAATTAGGCGCCTTCTAAATTTCAGCGCCCCCTTCGTCCCTCATTTAGCATGGCGCTGCGTGTATAAGTAGAAAAAAATTCTTTCTTTTTAAAGTTTGTTTTGGTTACCCGCACTTTGCGTAAATGGGTTTTTCCTCACTGTTGCAAATCTAATTTATACACTCCATTTTTTTAACCATTTCACTTTCTCCAAGAAAAGAAAACTAAGTCTGTTGCGCCTAGTTTTGCCCTAGAAAATTCATTTTACGTCAGAATTTTTTCCGAAATCTTGTAAGATTATGCATATTTTTTTGCAAATAAAGGCCGCTCAGGTGTCACCCCTTCGAGGGTGACACCCGGGGCGGACCGCCCCCCCGCCCCCCCTTAGCTACGCCACTGGTTAGATCCTAACTCAAATCCGGCGCGGCCCACCACGGGCCGCGCCTTTTTAAGTTCGCGAGGCTCGGGCTGTGTCTGGTCTTGCCGCTTTCAAAGCTGGAGCGTCATTTATTTGACTATCATGATAATTATTTTTCTGCTGATTTCGGTTGGGCCTGACTTATTTTTCTTCCAGATCTAATCTGGTCTGGAGTCATTCTTTTTAAATGTCTGTATTAGAAATGAGACAGGTTCAGACTGAGCCCGTGTCCGATACGAGCTCGGGCTCTATTTTTATGCTGGTCCATGGGCTCGAACTCATTTTTTCTGAAACCTGAACATTTTATTTATCGATGAATAGAAAATAGTAAAAGAATTTTTCCCCTTAAAAATTACTTATTCCTTTTCAAATTAATGTCTTACTATTTTGGTCAAAATGAAAATGAGGCACAGTTTTTTTTCTATTTTAATATTTGAATGCTATTTAAAAAAAAAACAATTAGTTATATCTACAATTTAGATTTATGCTCTAGCATTGCCGACGACCGACGTTCCGGCGCCTACGAAAAAAGGCGGGAATAATAAATCTGTCTTTAATTCGATTTTTATTTGTGGCAAAATTTTGCAATTGGATCGTTTATTACTATTATTATTTAGACATCTAACGCGAAAAGAATATTTTCTTCTGATTTCAGTTTGCGGTTACCGACTACTTTAAATTTCTAGTGTATACAACGTATACAAGTCGTAATCGCTCTTCATATGGAAATAACTGTAGTAATTATCATTTATTTTGGGATCTCTGATGATGTCGTAGCCGTAAGTAAATGTATTTACCATATTCTTCCCATCGAACAGTGTTTCCTCTGTTCCTATAAAAGTGTTGAACTTTAAAATTTTTAATTTAATGTTATTTTTGGGGTCATGCCTATAACGAAGGCTTATGAACAATGAAATCGTTATAGTTAAAATGTGCATTTTTTACAGAAAATTTAAAAATGTTGTTCGATTTGACAGATAATAGCAGGGCTGCCACAAGCGACTATTTTTTAATTCATATTGGCACCAGTTTCTTTAAACAGAAATCGTTAAGATTCACTTTGACAACACTTGTAAGAAAAATATACTACAATGTTTTTATTAGAAAAATATTGATGCGAACAGAATATAAAAATAGTCGCCTGTGGCAGCCCTGGAATAGACAGTATTTTCTACAAGTTCCATGCATTTATTCATGAAACACGCGTCATTAACATGTCCATAATATTTTCTTATTGAAACAGAGACAAAATATGAGAATCTTTTTATGTGTAAAGTACATTTATATTTTATACCAAACTATTATTTTGATAATATTACATTTAAATTTTCGTACAGCCATTTTTATATAAAAAACAGCTTTAAAATGATAATTACTTTTGGAACATTTTTTATAAGTATTATGCAATTTTTTCCTACTGTATAATTTCATTATCGGGCCTTTGCTCTTGATGCCGCAAAATGCTTCTGACTCAGGCGAGACTGGGCTGTAGAAAAAGATCCTGAATTTATCTCCAGTCAGTACTGACTAAAATTTCCCTAGTCGAGCTTCGGCTCAGAATAAAAGCTAAATTTCGGTCCGTGTCCGACCCAGGCTAGAAGTATGCATGGTCCCGGGCCTGGCCGAGCCGGCGAAATGGTTCCGAATTTTCTAACAGGCCAGCAAAATTAGAATCAATTTTCCAACGGGCCGGGCCTACAAACAAAATAAACGGGCCGAGTCGGCAAAAATATTGAACGGGCCATATCGGCCAGGCCGATTAAAAAAAAATAGCGGGCCTAAGCAGGAAGGTTAAAATATGAACTATTTTCAATGACGAGATTAAGTATAAATGTGCGTCACCAGCCGATAGTACTTTGGCAACATCAATACAGAAATGTAACTTTTACAGTGTAGAGATCAGCATTGGACAGTTACATTGTGTGCAACCCGGGTTTAATATTTTTTAGCAGACTCGTGCTGGCCCGACAACAGGCTTGCATTGTTTTTCTACATATAGATGAGCCGGGCTGGATCTAGACTTAATTATTCTCAAGATGTGTAGGACAGACAATATATGATTTGTAAAATTATTAATAGCGATAAATACCTTATGCAATCTTCGAATATATACTTCTTGGTCGTTCTTAAATTCACTTCTCAACAAAAGTTTGACACATTTTCTGACTAATTTTTAACTGTAAAAGTATAAAATTGACAAGACTGAAGGGATTTGAAATCGAATAGCGATTTTCATTTTTGGTAAATAAGATACTTGTACAACCTTTTTGAGATATAAGAGATTCTTCTGAAATGGTTGCAGATTTTTCTACCTTCTCATGCTTTCGCTATCAGAAATTATATTCAAAACGCTAACTTTGACAGTATTTTCTTAAATTGCTTACATCAAAAAATTGATAACGCCATAGTTTCTGAATAAAGACATCTGCTAATACTTCTAATGAGATCCACAGCATAAACATTCGTTAACCTGACCAGCAGCAAAAAAAAAGGAAGTCAACCGGACCCAAAAACGACCCACAGTAAAAAATAGAAGTCAACCGGACCCAGATCCGACCCGCAGCAAAAAATAGAAGCAACGTGACCCGCTGTAAAAAAATTAGCCCCGACCCACGCATTAAAGTCGAGTCTCAAAATTTCTAAAATCGCCCACCCCCCCTTGAGGACTCTCCAGATCCGCCCTTGCAAAGACAGCGAAATATTTATTTGGATACCGACCATTATATGTTTCATTAGGTAATACAGTTCTGAACAAAAGCAAACCGCCAAGAATTTTAGCAAACCTACTATATTCCCTATGATAATGTTTGTTAACGTGTATCATTTCTATAACATAAATCATTTAGACAAGTGAAGTATATGGAAAGGGCAGCTGACGTCACTGTGGACAAAATTACTGCGGATCCACAGTAATTTCCTGCCCATCTTTAAGACTCGTACTACACTCAGTCAAGGCGATCTGATTGGTCTGACTTGTCTGTGATTAAAAGCTCTGTTGTATGTAGAGATGGGAAATATAGTTATTTTTGGTTAACAGGTTACATCGTTCCACTATTTTACAGGTAACAGGTTCCAACAACCTGTTATTTTTATAACAGGTAACTTATAGTATTTTAATTAGAAGTCCTTTCAAACAAAATGTTTTAAATAACTTTTTGACGTAATTATAAATACTATTTTCTACGACGATGAATCAAAATCAGTTTGGGATTAAAAATTTGATTAATTCAGTCTTTCTAACTCAGAAAGTTTCAAGCATGCAAGAATAAATTTTTACTGTTTTAGTTGTCAGAACGTGGAGTAACTTTTTCAAAATAAAGCTTATAGAACCCAGGTATTGGCGAGTGATTTTCAACATATACCGTAATGTAATGGAATTCTTCTGAGTGGTCCTGCAAATAAACCAAAAAAGAAAAAAAAACGCATTCCCTTTTCAATACCGAACATGCCATACTAAATCCCACTAACATATACATCCATTTCATGACAATCGGACTATATTTACGCAAGTTAGAGCAAGGACAGACAAACTGAATTCATAAACATTTTTCAACTGCACTGGTAAGTATAAAAAGGAAAAATTTGATCCGCGACTTAATATCAGCGATGTCTATCAACGCATATTCAAAGGGGCTGTCCATAAATGATTACACGTTTTTTCAATATTTTTTGCCCCCCTTTCTCCCCTTTGTCGTAAATTGCCACACTCACCTTACCGCCCCCCCCCCCAACCTCTTGTTCTTGTCACATGTCACGATATATTACATAAACATGTACTTCGGATTCAGAAACAAAACACTACGTTATAGATCATATTTCAAACTTTATTTTTAATTTTAGTGTTTTAATGACATTCATAACCATAACAATAAAAATGATTCATGTACTTTTTTTGTTTCAAAAAATGTTAAGATTCACTACTAAAACATAAATAATATAGAATAGTAATAAAATATTAATATGAAAGAGCAACTGAAAATAATAGCATTTTGAAATTTTAAATAGAATTTAATATATTAGGTTTTTTAAATCATATGCTTACTTTATGAACACAAAGTACTTTATTTTTAAAATAATTTCTAATTTAATCTGCTTCTATTTAATGCTTTTATTTTAACCAAAATGTGTGACGTCACATTTCTTCTTACCCCCTCCCACCCCCTAGTCACAAACTGTCATAGTTTCATGAATCCCCGAGCCCCCCCCCCCCTCCCCTCTAAGCGTGATATCATTTGTGGACGACTCCAAAGCTATTTTCGCAAGAACACAAAAATATTATTTATATACTTTTAATCGAATGCAATTCACAGAAACAAATTTCGTTCGTACAAATATGCTTTTCAAATTAATTACAACTGTACCAAAATTAAGTTATTTCGCAAATTGTAGGAGACTTATCTTTTTTTCTTTTTTCTACCCAGCGAAATAAAATAACAGAAATAAAATCTTTTAAACATAAATACAAAACAAATATAATAAAAATATTTGGCCAAAAAACAAAATTTATAGTGTCAAATCCCCCCCCCCTCGTCTCCCTAAAACAAAATTCCATGAGTAACATCCCTTTTAAAAATTCAAATACGACTAAACTTCCCATATCTTTCATTCAACACTCGCAATATCAACACATAATCTTTCCCTACTTGAAATCATTTCCTATTACTTTCTTCATTTCCATACCATAATGCGATAATTTCATCCACCAAACCATAAAGAATAAACAAACACTTTTAATCAAATGTCATTCACTCAGACAAAATTGCTAATTCTGTTATATTTATTATCAGTTTCTTTTTTCAATTTGAAACGCTGTTGTATCAAATGTTACAATGACCGCAGAAAATATTTACAGATAAATAATTGCCAATAGGTTAAATAATCTGTTTTTATTGGAAGTTAGCCAAACGATAAAATGACCATTATCTATTTTAAGAACCAGGTTTACAGCTGCAACATGAAAATATATCAGAATGAATGGAGGAATATTAAAGAATTATGTGTTGATTTTTAGTTGCGGAAATGCAAAGGAAAAGTTTCGGGACATTTTTAGTGAATATTGCTCTGTTTTAATGGTACGAAATAGATTTCTTTACTGAGGCAAATGAATGAAAAAGCTGTCATTTAAAACCATATGTTATTTAATTAACAGGGACTTTTCAGTAACATGTTAATGCAATATTAGGTTCCAGCACAGTAACAGTGTTTTTATTCTAATACGTTAAATAATGCCCATCTCTAGTTGTATGATTGGTCAACGTCGCCATGATGATTCCTGTAATGGTCGAATGATCGCAAGCAAAAATGTGATTGGTAGATTGGTTGAAAGAAGCGTTTGTTTGTAAACACGCCTTTTCCTTATTGCCAACTTTCGTTTGCCACTCTTATATAGAGGCACCTTAATTGATGTAAAATGTCCAGCCTAGTAGAGTAACCAACCAGCCATTCGGTAGATCTTTTTTTAGCAGATAAATATAAAAATTCTACCAACCAACCAATTGGAATGATATGAAGTCAACAACATACACATCATAATCATAAGGTTCTTAGTTAAATGTTGCAATACACGCACTGATCTGAGTAACAGATTATTCATCTGACTATAAAGACTTTTTGAACCACCCACAGATCTCATTTCAATAACTGTATCAAGATGCCTATGGTAGGAGCACCTGGAGAAGTTCGTGAACCTGATGATCAAGTTCACAGTATAACACAACAAGTAAACTCTTTATTTATTTTTCAGTTAATTAAGAGTAATACTTTTATAATTTAATCATCAGGTATTCAACAAATTTTTAAAAACAGAGTTATAAATTATATTTTGAGTTTTAACCTGCTTTATTTAGTGATTATTTGCAGGAAATGTTCCCTTTAATTGTGATCAAATATTTAATTGTATAATACAGCTAAATACTAGTGATGATGCTCTTAAGAATAACTTATTGCTATAATTATTATTGTTATTTTTAGAGGTTTTACATTTTTATTTATCCACATTGGACTAAAAAATCATATGCGTGCTTACTTTCATTTCGTTTCGCGGTAACATTTTATGCTAAAAATATTAATGCTCATAGATTGTCTTTCCATGAAAGACTTCTAATCAGGTTAATATGCGTTTATAACTGCACTGATAAATATTTAAGGTAGACCACATATATCAAATCACCCAGGGTAATTCCTAGTCAACAACTTTCCGGGATAATTCTTGGTCATAGTACTTTGCAGTGCTTCAAAATGCCCTCACCAAAATTAAAAATATACATAGAGCGAGTTACTAAAAACTATCTTCTTTAGAGTTCATCATTTAATTGCATGATTAGATACTATTTATTTAATTTGGTGAATTAATTCATTTTGAAACTGCTTGCTAAGTTTTTGTAAAATAACATTGGTCTCAGTTATGGCACATTTTTAGAAAGATCTTTATCACAACTTGAATTTTAAATATTTTTCTTTTCTCTTTTTTTTTTTTTTTTTTTTGGTACAATTATAAACTACTTTAGCTATTAAAAAACAGTCCTGAAATTTATTGTACACCGTTTTACATACTGTACAAAAGTTGATCAAATATTGTCCCATCTATCTGGGATAAATCTTGATCACTTGGTTAATTCCTGATCTATAATTTTCACATCATTTAATCCCTTTTTGGTACTTTTTGGTTAGCCAGGCACCAGTACTGTATTATATGTATATATATAAATGCATATATGGTACTTACGTATTAATGCCTCCCCTGCAGAAGTTGTGCTGATGTGCTAATAAAAAGCAATCTTGTTGTTCACACAGTGCTATCTTTTGGATTCCTTATTGTTTGCTGATTTTTGATTTTTTGGTGCTTTTTTTTTTTTTTTTTTCATTTTTTATGCCTTTTTTTTGTGCGCATGTGAGCAATAAGATTGCTCTTTATTGGTGCAACTTCTGCTGGGGTGGCATTGAATAATATATCTACATGTGTATATCTATATAAGTAAGGGAGACAGGTACACAGTGGACCACTTCTGCAGTTTACATTTTTTTCTTTTTAATGGAAAGTCCAATCTGCCTAAAAATATTCTTGAACATTCCTTAAGCAATTTTACATGTCTCAGAATTTTTTCAGAACATAGTTTCAAATACATTTTTAAAAAAGTTATTTACGTATGTACTATGTTTACTAAATGAACCAGTATGCCCCAGAAGTGTGTGTACACTGGGGCATAGTAGTCCACTATTACGCATTATTTGAAATAAAATATTAAATTTATTTTTTATTAATTTGAATCCTCTTTATTTCTTCTTTGTCTCCAAAATAACACAATAATACAATTTTTTCAAGTAAAATTTTCAAACAATGCATGTACAAAATAAAACAGAAAATTACCAAAAAGTTTATTGATACTTTTTAAATAGCAACAGATAGATAAAAAAACAAATGAAAATAAGGTGAAGTTATTAAATAAAATAAAGTCATCATGGAAAGTTGAAAATGAAGCTCCAAAATACTTATGAATATGAAATTTTGCTGAAATAATTTTAGATATGTGGATTTTCTGAACTCATGTATATAATCATGCTCCTTTCTTTATATGTTTATATTATTATTTATTATTATTTTCATAGGTAAAAAATGAAGTTGAAGCCCAATCAGGTCAAACATTTGATGAGTTTGTGGCCATAAAGTGCAGAAGTCAGCTGGTAAATGGCACAAATTATTTTATTAAAGTAAGCATAAAGAATTATTATTAAATTGATTCCACCAATATAAAAATTATCTTCACTAATATTATTCTGTTATGTGATAATTATTTTTATTTGTAATGAGATCTACATTTGTTTTGAGTATTTTATTTATTTTTTGTTATTTTACTTTTAGTTGTAAAAATAGCGTCACCCGGGGTAATTCCTGGTCAACAACTTTCTGGGGTAATTCTTTGTCACAGTACTTTTCATAGTACTTGTGTTTGAAAATATCCTAATCAAATTTATTTTTTTTTAAATCATAGAGATACTCTAAACTATCTTTGTTAGAATTTATGATTTAATTGTAGAATTATTATTTATTTAGTTAAGGAAAGCACATTATTTTGAAACTGCTTGTTAAATTTACGTAAAATAACAACAGTCTTAGTTATGGCAAATTTTTACAAAGATCTTTGTCACAACTTAAATTTTAAATATTTTTCTTCTTTCTTTTTGGTTCAGTTAAAACTACTTTAATAATAAAAAAATAGGCTTGAAATTTCTTATGCTATTTTAAATAATTTACAAAACTTGATCAAATACTGTCCATGTATCTGGGGTCAATCTTGGTTAGTGGAGTGATTTCTGGTGGATGTTTTTCTCATCATTTAATACATTTTTATTGTCGTATTTAATGATTTTAACTGTTGGCAAACCCTTTGAGCATTAACTGTAAAATTGACTGTAATCACACTGTTCACCACATTTTAGTTAGTTGTAGTTTTTAAGAAAATGGAGTCACCCGGGTTGATATCTAGTTACTGAGTTTTTGAGATAATTCTCTGTCACTAGTCGCCCTTGGCGACCAGTTTGGTCTCCCTTAAATGCATAAATCTAAGCAATAAATCATCTTTACTGGCACAATCATGACCTGTGCGCTCCTTTAAATTCTTTCCCACAAGCCCAAGTTGGGCTGACATCTTTTTTATTTGTTATTTGTAAAAATTATATGTATTTGTACATTTGTTTAGAGAAATCTTTAGAAATTTTATTTGGCTTGATCAGGGGTGCAGAATATGTCCGATCAGGCAATCTAGGATTGGGGAAAATTTTGGACATCTAGCGAAATTTTGCACAAAAATAAATGATTGATTTTGATTTTAACAATGAATTACAAAGTTACTCAAGACAGAAAAATTGTCCCTACAATTAAAAAGATCTGTATGGTGACTTTTACAAAATTGATCTCAGAATAATATATCCTCGCACATATATTGAGAAAGTTTGGAAAAAAAAAAATCTTTACTATTACAATACAGATTGATACAAATATGCATTAAAATTTGATGGCATTTTTAATGAGGGGGGGGGGGGGGGGGCAGTGTAGGTAGTGATGGGCGATTTCGATTTTTTAAATCGATTTAATCGATACTACGGCCAACTCGATTTAATCGATACTTTAAAATTTTTAATCGATTTCTCTGAAGGTAATATAATTTTCATTTTCCTTCAAAAGTCGAAGATAAAATAGATGGATGTGCCAATTCCAAAATTTCAGTGTATTAGTTTCTAAGATAGAAGAATTAAAGAAACCTCAGAACCCCCCCCCCTCCCCCCTGCAAAATAGCGTTTTTTTTTTTTTTTTTTTTTTGAGTAATGTACACCAAAAATTGATTAGGATCAATTTTTATTAAGTACCAGCTAAATCTGAATTTTGATGAAAATCCATGAAAGCGCGAGATACAGCTATTGCGAAATCATAAAAAATGCAGCATATTAGCGCCACCTGTTGGGCAATTTACACTAAATAACACTAATCTATGTCAGAGATTTACTGAATCTGAATTTTGATGAAAATTCGTTCTTGAGATAGCGCTATTGCGTTAATCATGAATAATGCAGTATAGCAGCGCCATCTCTTAAGCGATTTCCACCAAAATGTAATTAGCATCAAATAATATCAAGGACTAATTGAATCTAAATTTTTATGAAAGTCCGTGCATTAGTTCTTGAGATAAAACTAAAATGGAAACAGAGGCGTGCGAAAAGAGAACTGCGCCCGGTTCAAAGCTCCAATTTAGCCCCCCCCCCCCTATTAACTTTTTCTTGTGATAGGCTAGAAGTGATGTTAGTAGTAAAAATTTGGCACCCCCTAAATTTCCGTGCCCGGAACGACCGCTTCCTTTCGCCCCCCCCCCCCCCCTTTTTTTCACATGGCGCTGAGTGGAAATTGTGAAAAATTCAGTATAGCAGCGCCATCTGAGAAGCTATATACATCAAAATGCAAAAAAACATCAATTCATGTCAAAGACTAACTGGATCTAAAATGTCATGAAAATCCGTTCATTCGTTATTCAGATATATCAAAAATTCAGATTATCGCAAATCGCAAAAAAATGCAGCATAGTAGCGCCACCTGTGAGGCTATATGCGCCAAAAATGAATTAGATTCAGTGTATATCAAGGTCAAACTAAATCTAAAGTTTTGTGGAATTCCGTGCATTTGTTCTTCAGATAGAACGGTCAAAAATTTTTGTCGTATACAGACTCACAGAGTGACAGACACACACACAGACAGATATTTCTTAAAAACCATGAAATCGTGTTAAAGACCTTCTAAAATATATAAATCCATCAAAAACGGGAAGTTAAAATTTTTCACGAATCTAATACTCTCTTCTTGTAAAGTTACAAAAGAAAGTAAAAATGTAAAATCGATTCTGCCCGTAAGATCGGTCTTTAGATTCGATTTCGATCTTTAGATTCGATGTCGATCTTTAGATTCGATGTCGATCTTTAGATTCGATGTCGATCTTTAGATTCGATGTCGATCTTAGATTCGATTTCGATCTTTAGATTCGATTTCGATCTTTAGATTCGATGTCGATCTTTAGATTCAATTTCGATCTTTAGATTCGATTTCGATTTTTTTTCTTTTTTTTTTCTTTCTAGGCTAAATCAGTGTTGAATGCAGTTATTTTTCCGCGACTCCGGAGGAAGGCATCATGTTTTACAGCTCTGTAAGAGAGGGGGAATTGCACTTTGTGCATTATAAGACATAAAATCTCATAACTTCTGGGGGGGGGGGGGTATTCCCCTGGGGGCTACCCCATTAATTCGACACTAGGTTAAATCGTTATATTTTCGTTTAGAAGTCCAGTTATTTGAAGTATTAGTTTATTATGTTTATTTTTCACGCTCATCTCTTCTAATCCCCCCTTCCACGTCAGTGTCAGTTTTAACTTACAGGGCCGTTCGAAATATGCATACAGTTTTAAAAATGTCCAATTCTTGGTATATTTTATTTTAGATCCACATTTTAAATCCTTGACAAAAGATAAATAAAGGGTCGCCCTTCCGCCAGTTTGGGGTTTATCTGCGCCCCGCCGGGGGGGCATATTTTTTTGTTTCTTCGAAAGAAACAAAAAATTTTTTGAGGGGGGGGGGCTTGCATCCTCCCCCAATCTACAGCTTAAAATTTCGCTCATTTAATTTTCTACCATTTTTAACTTAAAAGTTTAAGCACATGGCACCCCCAGGGCTGTGGATTCTCCCCCCCCCCCTGTCGATCACTCACCTAATTTTGCTTATTTCTTCACTTCATTTCAATCTTTAAAAGGCTATAACTTTGCTTCTATAGGAGTTACAGTAATGAGAAAAATTCTAGTATAGCTAACCATTTCTCGCCGTTCTTTTTGCTTTTCCAGTTTTCCGGTTTTCCCTATAGGACCTTTTGGGGGGGGGGGGGGCAGAGGGTTTTTTTCTTGATACAATATGTCTATTGAAAGCTTATGCTTCATACATTACAAATCTAGCAAAAGAAATTTTCTCCCATCATTTCAGGTCACATTACGGACTCATAATGTGTTAAAATTTTAATTTTTCAAACTTTTTCGAAAAAAAAAACAAAAAACATTGATACATATCAGCGAAACTGGGGTTCGAACCCGCAATCGTTTGATTGCACACGTAATCCCTAAGCTTATTGGCCACCGAGTACTCAGCAGCGCTATTATTTCTTTAGATTGTCATCTTTAAATTCGTAATAGCTTTTGAATGGAATGTCTGATTTGAATAATTCAAAAAGTAATCTACAGATATTGTAACAGCCATTAATACAAAATGATTTATTTGGATAAGGATTAAGGTATCGATAGTATGGTCTAATTTTGGTTGGTGTATTTATCGCGTTTTAAAGTGTAAGAAAGTAGTTATAGTGAGTTAACTACAATAGCTGGACATATAGTATCGCGCGTTTTTTTTTTTTTTTTTTTTTTTTTTTTTTTTTATAGACATTAATATGTTTTTTAATATTACAGAACCTTTTTTTATTCATTTAAAAGTATTTCCTGGCGATTCAAAATTATATATCCTAACGATCCAAAAATACACACGTAATTGTTCAAGGTTTCACTTCTATCGGCACTCTCAGAGTGCCATTATTATTACAGTATGGAACCATTTATCCGGAAACCAGTTAACCGGAAAACCAGTTATCTGGAATGATATTTCTAATAGACTGATGTTAGAATCTTTGTAGAAAAGAGAGTCATACACTGCCAGTTGTACATTATACATTGCTTGAAACAATTTTACAATATGATAACAGCATCTAGTATTTGAAATAGAAGCATATATTGTTATATTATAAAAGTTTTCATTTTTATGCAGAGAAAACAAAAGAATTTTTGTTCCCAAGGAATTCCCATGAGTTACCTTCTTTCAAACTCTAACATTTGACCCTACTTGCATCTAATTCTTAGTTCAAGTAATTTAATAATTAATTTAAAATTAGAAATAATACCACAACCACATAAATTCCATAAAATTTATCAAATGGATGCTGCTTTAATGCCCAACCAGTTAACCGGAAAAAACAGTTATCCGGAATACATCTGACCCCGACCATTCCGGATAAATGGTTCTGTACTGTATTATTTTTTTTTTTCATGTTCGCCCGTCCTACCGCCCTCCCCCTCTTCCTCACCAATCTTAACTTACAGGTTCGTTCAAATTATGACTGCGATTTAAAAAAAGTCTAATGCTCGTTCTATTTTGTTATAAATCCATATTTTGAAACCTCAACAAAAGATACATTTAGGCCGAGGTCGCCCTTCTGTCCGTTTGGGATTCACCTTGCCCCCCTGGGTGGGGGGCATATTTTTTGTTTTTTCCACACATCTCATGTAACATATCGTTATAAAGCTTTTATCTCCTCGATTTTTTCTGTTACTACCCCTCTCCCCACCTAGTTACATGCTCTTGGCACTTTTTATAGTTTCAAAGAGTGTATGTTCCCCGCGGGCCACCCCATGAATTCAACACTAAGTTAAACACTATATTTTTGTTTAGAAGCTCAGTTATTTGGGTTATTAGTTAATTGTGTTTTTTTTTTCAAGTTCGTCCGTTCTAATCCTTTGTCCCCCCCCCCCCTTCCTCGCCAATCTTTACTAAATGGGCCGTTCAAAGTATGCATGCAATTTTTAAAATGTCCAATTCTCGTTCTATTTTATTGTAAATCCTCATTTTGAAACTTCGACAAAAGATACATTTGGGCTATGGTCGCCTTTCCGTCAAGAGTGGGGGTTACGTCCCCCTTGGGAATGGGGCATATTTTATGTTCTTCCAAACTATCTCGTGTAACATTTGGTTGGCATTAGAAAAAAAAAGTTTTTTTTTGTCTATACTCCTTGTTCCCCATCCTAGTTACACGCTCTTGGCACTCTTTATACTCGGTTTAATGCCAAGTTACTCAGTGTTGTTATTAGTTGAGTTATGTCTCTCAAATTTGTCAAAGTTTTTGTGTAAGTGAAAACCATAAGTGACAATCATTTTAAAATTTAAAATTCTTATTATCCGACTCTAAAATCTGCAATAGCTTAATTCTATGCCTCCCTAAATGGGGATGGGGGGGGGGGGGGTGAGAGGCGGTAATTACGGTCCTTCTGATTGTCTAAGTTTTAGAATTAGTAATTTGGATCTTCTCTGTGTGAACATAAATATCGAAATATCGATTCTAGCATCGATTCTAGAACTGAGAAATCGATTCTTATTATGATCGATGTTGTTTTATACGATATCGGTTTTAATCGATTCTCAAAATTTCCAGAATCGCCCATCACTAAGTGTAGGTAGCAATAGCAGATGAAATACGACAAAAATGGGAGTATGAACTGCACCAAATGAAGCAAAGTTCTTCTAAGGATCACAGAAAAAACCAAAAGATAGTCGAAGTGTCATAGAAAAAAATGCAATTTTTGTCAATAAATAACTACAATATTTGTCTAAAAATCATGTAAAAAAATGCAAATTCTGTCAAAAGTTCACGGATGAAAATGCAATTTCTATCAAAGGATTGCGACAAAAATGACATTTCTGTCAAAGGATTCCAGCAAAAAAATGACATTTCCATCAAAGGACATGATTTTTGAGAAGGAATACGAAAAAGATACAATTTTTGTTAAAGGATTGTCAAAATAATGTGGATTTCGTCAAAGGATTGTGTAAAATATAAGATTTTAAATGGAAAATCATGTAAAATATGTGATTTTTGACAAAAGATAGTATAAAATACACAAATTTTGTCGAGAGATCGTTGAAAAAAAAAATTCAGTTTTTCAAAGTTTCGCAAAGAATCGCGAAAAAAAGCAAATTCCATTGAAGAAATTTGAAAAACATGAATATTGAGAAACAATCATGAAAAAAAGCAAATTTTGGCAAAAGATCATAAAAAATATGGATGTTTTGTTGAAAAAATGCAAATTATGTCAAATGATTGTGGAAAACACTTAAATTTTGGTAAAAGATCGTGGAAAATGTGCACATTTTGACAAAAAATCATGTGAAAGACCTTGAATTTTGTTGGAGGATTAAAAAATAATGCAAACTTGGCCAAAAGATTTCGTCAAAATGTTGAAAAAAAAAAAAAAAAAAAATTCACATTTCATCAAAAGTCTGTTAGGCTGTAAAAGTTCAGCTTGTTCTTTACTGTGTCTGTATAACATTAACATATTGTAATAGTTTGGGGAAATTTTTATATGGATTGGGGAAAATGTTGAGAGTAAAAACATTTTCTGCACCCCTGGGCTTGATAAGTTACAGAGATGCTTTTTTAAAAATCTATTTTATTTCTTTGTAGAGCTTTAAAATTACGATTTTTTTTTTTTTTTTTTTTTTTTTTTTAATTATTTTTTTTCTACTTTCTTCTAACTTTACCAGAAAAAAGTATTGGATTTGTAAAAATTTTCAAATTCTGGTTTTGGATACATTTATGCAACTGGTGCTGATTAGGTTTTGAGTTGAATCACTTGACAGATGATGCTACAGCATAACTTCTTTAATCCGGAATCGTCACGATTACAGCAAGTCCGGATTATAGAAAATTCCAGACTACAGAAGTTTTGTAACTAAAATGCATGTAGATTTATAATAATATTAATATTTCTTATTACTATGGCTATACAAAAATGTAAAGAACTAGATAATTGAAAACATTCAGAAAAATCAATTCAAAATGCTCAAAAACGAATGTTTTTAGAAAATTTATGTAAATTTTATGCAGTGTCTCCATCTGTTGTAAACTTTTAAAATAACAAACGTAGTATTTTTTTTTAATTGTGATTTTTGTTTTATGAATACTTAATAAATAATGCACATCACAGTAATAAGAGACTTGTCATGAAAAATATTGAAAAACTAAATTCTAAACCCAAAATTTACAATAAGAATTTAAGACTTACAATTATAATTTAAAAATCAACCTTATAATTACAGTAACATATTTGAAATTGTGATATTTAAAGCTAATGTTATAAAAAATTAAATATATAGGACCTATAAGTATCAAAATAAATCACAAGTTAAATACTTAAGTGAAGTAATAATAATAAAAATCCAATTTTGCGATATTTTTGCGACGCCTTATTATCTTTGGAAAAAAAAAATAGTGAAATTACTATTAATCGTGAATTTTCAAAACTTAATATCTAAAAAGACGCCTATAACTGTAACACATGTAATTTAGAAAGTTCTTACAGTTTTAAAATGAAACAAAAAAAGTTGTGTTATTATGTAATCTTTTCATTTTCTTAGCCATTTTCTGAAATTTGTTTATGTATGAGCTATGACACCATCTATTATCTCTTAGTTCAAAACAAAAACGAACAAACGTACCAAAATGTCTGGATTACAGAAGTTTCCGGATTAAAGATGTTATACTGTATTATGCAGTGTTTTTCACTCTGCAACCACTCAATCTCCAGAACTAAATCACGGATTTTCCTCAAACTTCAGATTCGATTAGTCTTTGACATGAATCAACGTTTTTTACATTTTGGTGTAAATCGCTCAACAAGTAGTGCTGCTATGCTGTATTTTTTGCAATACCTTTATCTCAAGAACTAATGCACAGAATTTCATCAAACTTCAGATTTAGTTAATCCTCGACATGGATTGGCATTTTTTTCTTTGTTGTTATTGTTTTGGTGTACATTGCTCAACAGATGGTGCTGCTATGAAGCATTTTTTGAAATTTCTGCAATAGCTTTTATCTTAGACTAATGCATGAATTTCCATCTAACTTAGGATTCAGTTAGACCTTGACACAAGTTCTTCTTGATTAGATTTTAACATTAATTGCCCAATAGTTGGCGCTGCTAAGCTGTATTTTGTAAGATTTATACAATTTTAGCGATAGTCATATCTCAAAAACTAATGCACAAAATTTTATATAATCAGGCATGATATAAAATGGGCATAGATTGAATTTAATGTTGGCACTGTGTTAGCAGATTTTCAAGTATTAACATGTATGAGATAGAAAAAAGTTTTGTGATTGCCACATATGATTAGTTTTATTCTAGACTGAATTTTTTCCTGGATTTTCATTTGAATATAATAGTCTAAGTAAGTCATATTTTTACGTAGTGTTTATATACATAATTGCCTAAATAGTCATTAATATTATTTTTCTTCATTCATGAATTTTGATCATAATCTGAAAAAAAATTATATGCATGAATAAAAGTGCTTTATGAATTATTTTAATTGCAAGATGCAGGCCGGGCTTGAGTCAAATTTTTAATTTTTATACTGGACCTGGCCAATAATTTATGTGTGCGGGTTGAAACTAGAAATGTCAGCTTTAGGTAAATCCCTGACCAACATATCGAAGCCAGCTTTAAGGGGACGGTGGATGTTAAAAATTTTATTTTTTAATTTTCATCATAGCAATATGAAATTTTGTGCATATATACATTTCACCAAAAGCTTATAGAACACCTTCAAAAAAATTTCCAATCTTATTAAAATTTAAAAAAAAATATTTAATTTTAAAATACTCCTTATGTCTTAATTTTTGAGATATTTCTTACTTTTGCATTTTTATTACTCAAAACTCTATTATAAACAAATTTGTAAGATTTTTTTAATCTCTTGAATAGTTAATAATTTACAGATTTTTTTCTAAATTCCATATCGATTTTCATCAAAATTTTGCCTTTTAATAAGTAAAAAATCAAATTTGACTATCTTAATGAAGACTTAATTATCTTAAAAATATTATAGATTATCTAATAGATTATCTTAAAAAAGCTAACACAATTTCTTTCTAAACAATATCAGGATACATCCTTATCAATATCATAAATATTGATAAAAAATTACATTGCAAGGAGCAATTCAAAAATCTAAAAATGCTGAAAAATTAACTTTGAGAAAAACAGATTTAAAGGTATATAAATAATACACTTACCTTTATTATTTACTTCTTAAAACCTTCATAAATGACATTTTAATAAGAAAAAACTGTTTTGGTACTATTATACCACAGAAATAGACCTTTTTTGCAACGATTTTGCTCAAATAAAGGTCCACTGTCCCCTTATTACTTCTTAATTCTGCTTTCAGCCTTCATTGTACGACTACAGAATATACTGGGATCCTAAAATGAACTGACTGATTTTAAAATTCTATAACATGCAAAAAATGACTCATAAAATAACACTTGTAGGAAACTTATAGATTGGGAGGTGACTTCACTAATCATCAAAGCTCACGGATGAAATTCTAAGATTAGCTAAAACTTAATTCACTTATTGAGATACAACTGGTCTGCCAGTCATATTTTGGTGGAAAATACCTGAAAACCGATTTTAGTGATTGACTGGTAGGTTTATCATTGAGTTTTTCTGCATTCGGAGGACTAGAAGCAGTGGTGATTCTGTTCAGATTTTCGAAAAATTTTAAAAAAATCATCAGTCTGAAAATTCAGACATAAAAATTAATTGCAAATTTTGACAAGTGGTCGCCATAAAAAAATCATTTCTGTCAATTGTTCACAGAAAATATCTTCAATTTTGCCAAAGTAGCTCAGGAAAAAACACATATTTGGTCAAGTGGCTATGGAAAAATACGAATTTGATCAAATTGCTAAGGAAAAAATGCAAAATTCTTCAAATGAATTTCATCAAAGGACAGCAGGAAAAATTTTAATTTCATCATATAATCCTAAAGAAATCGCAAATTTCATCAAATAGGATGAATATATAAACAAATATATACGGAAATCAGAGTTTCCCCCAGAGGGTCTCAGGAGGGCGCTCCGCCCCTCCTGCCCTTTAGTTTAAAAAATAGCGCCCCTCTTGCCTCTCATCCAAAAACTAGCACCCCTCTTGTCGCTCATTCAAAAAAAATAGAGCCCTTCTTGCCCTAGATTTGAAAAAATGCAGCCCTTCAGTGATGATGCGGACGCGCAAAAAATCGATGCAAATTACGCAAAATATTGGCGACGGAAAGCAAAAAATAACATCAAAAATTTGCGAAAAACAGGAAATTTCGCTAAAAAATCATGAAATAACGACTAATTTTTGGCAAGATCCACAAAAAAATGGCTAATTTCGTTACAAAATCATGAAAAAACGGCAGATTTCCTCAAAAAATTGTGAAAAAAAGACAAATTTTGTCCAAAAACCGCGATAAAACAGCAACTTTTGTCCAAAAATCGCGATAAAATAATAGATTTCGGCAAAAAATTTGAAAAGAAAATGGCAAATTTCGTCGAAAAATCGCAATAAAAGGGAAAATTCTGTCAAAAGATTTGCAAAACACGACAAATTTCGTCGAAAATTCAAGAAAAAGCACAAAATATCCCGAAAAAATGGCAGATTTCGTCAAAAGGTAGCAAAAAATGCAAATTTTGTTAATAATTAATACCAGAAGTGAATTTTTCTGTTCGAAAAACTAATTATTCTGCTTCAAAATTATGTTTTTAGTGTTATCTTTTCACGAAATTTGCCATTTTTTGTCATCTTTTAACAAAATTAGCCGTTTTTTGCGATCTTTTCACGAAATTAGTCGTTTTTTCGCAATATTTTAACGAAATCTGCTGTTTTTCACAATCTTTAACACAATTTATCCTTTTTTTTAAATTTTTTGGATTTTTTCTCGATTTTTTGACAAAATTCCTGTATTTCCACGATTTTTTGAACCGCTAGATTCAACTCTATAAAAGTGCTCTTAAAAAACAAAAAAGTGCCCTTTTCAGAACAATAGCATCCTGCCCCTTTTTAAACCAGGGGGAAACTCTGCGGAAATATAGGAACAAGCTTCATTAAAGAATTGTGAAAGAAATGCAAATTTTATCAGAGTTACTACAAATTTCATTAAAGAGTCACAAAAAACCTCAAATTTTGTGTTAGGATCATGGCAAATATCGGAATTTTTTCAAAGGATCATGGATGAAAGCAAGTTTCATAAAAAGGATTGCAGAAAAAATGCCAATTTCATCAAAGAATCTCAATCAAAATTGGGTCAACGCTTCTTGCAAGAGTCTGTAATTGACCCAAACCTGAATTGTATGTCAATTTGCTCCCAATGTGCTAAGCCATGACTTACTATAATATCGGCTTCTGAAGCTGCAGGGAGAAAATTTATCACGTGACTTTTTCTGTTGGTGCAGTGAAGGGAAAAAACACACTTTCTGCGCATAGACACTAGGCAGGAAATTCAAAGCAAAAGACTGCGTTCCACGAGTGATTTTTCTAGCAAATATTTACTGTTCTATGTTTTTGTGCTATGGTTTTTTATAATTTGTGATTTATTATAACTCTCACTAATCGAAATTAGTGATAGTTCTCTAATCGATGGTATGTATGCGTACATTGAACATGTAAATAGTGACGTTGCCGACAGTTTCAGATGCTGGTATTATAGTTGCCGTGGCTAAGTGCAGCTAAAAAGTAAAAGTCAATCCCACCAACCACAAAATGTAGTTGTCCACCCGATCCATATCCATCCCCCCCCCCCCTCCAAAGAAAAAAATTTACTTGATCCAGAAATCAACCATATCCAAATGCAATCAACAGCAAAAAGTGGAAATTAATCCAACCACCAGCATAAAATAGAAGCCAATCGGATCTCAAATTTCATGAAATGATCACTGAGAGAATTGAGAAATGATCACTGCAAATTTCTTCAAAGAATCGCAGATACCATATTTTCGGGCGTATGCGCCGCACACACCGTAAGCGCCGCACCTCCGAAAATGCATTAAAATAAAACAAATATTCATCAGAAGCGCCGCACCGCCGTATGCGCCGCACTTACGAAAATACATCAAAATGTTAAAAATTGCGTTATATTCAGTGTTTTTTCGCGTTTTTTTTTAAACATTTGTAATATAAATCCAATTTAAAATTTAGTATATTATGTATATTTCTTACGATAAAATAAAATTTGAATTCGTGCAGCCTTTTTTTCACGATTTTTCAATACTTTTTTATAGTTTGTAACGAGGTTTGGAGGGTTTTAGCGCGATATTAGACGAAATTTGCAGGGTTTTAGCGCGATATTTGATGAATTTACAGTTTTTTCGCGATACTTGAAAAAAATTGCGTTTTTTATGGGGATAAGCAAGGAATTAATCTTGAATATTTGAATCAATCATGAATTTTGATACTTGAAGAAATTACTAAGTAATTACTATACTTGAAAAAATTTGTGTTTTTAAAAAACCCCCGTAAATTCTGTCGAAAAAGCGCAGAAAAAAGGAGAAATTTGTAAAAAAAAGCATTAAAAAAATGAAATCTATTAAAAAAATCTCGAAAAAACGCACATTTCATAAAAGATTCGTGATCCATTCATTTCATCATGATTCACCCCGCTCTTATTCGCCTTTGAGAATGGTATGAATCATGATGAAATGAATGAACCATGAATCTTTGATGAAATGTTCATTTTTTCGAGATTTTTTAATAAATTTCATGCTTTTTTTCAAATTTCTCTTTTTTTCTGCGTTTTTTTCGCCAGAATTTTCGTCTTTTCTCGTTTTTTACTGTTTATTTATAGATACGACATATTTGCGTTTTTTCTAAAAAAAATTTTGACAATTCTTTTTGGCAATCCTTTGAGAAATTCCCGATTTTTCCGCCATCTTTTGACATAATTTGTGTTTTTTAGAGATTTTTTGACATATTTCGCGTTTTGCTGCAATCTTTCGTCGAAATGTGCACATGAATTTCCCCAAAGTATCGCTAAAAAACCCGGGGTGGCGGTTACGATATATTTTTTTCCCTTGCAGCGATATTCATTACAGAGGTGATTCTGATCGGAATTTTTCTGTAAATTGTGAAAAGTTAATCATCAGGAAGAAAATGAGAAGTATAAAAAATATCGCGAATTTCGACAAATGATAGCCTAATTTCTGTCAATCATTCGCAGAAAAAACAAGAATTTTATCAAATGATCAGCAGAAAAATCACCTCTGTAATGAATATCGCTGCAAGGAAAAAAAATATATCGTATCCGCCGCCCCGGCAGAAGCACCGCAGTAAGCATAATTTTAACTTTTAAACTCGTATGCGCCGCGGCGCTTACGCCTGAAAATACGGTAAAAGAAAATTTCATTATGCAAATTTTATCAAATAACTCACACTGGTCAAAATTGGGTCAACCCGAATCTTTCTCGCAAGAGTCCCAATCCTAAACTGACCCAAACCCAAAATGCATGCTGATCTGCCCCCAAATGCGGTAAGCACAACTAAAAAGTAAAAGTCAACTCAACCAAAAGCAAAATGTAGTAGTCAATCAGATCCAAAACTAAAAAGCAAAAATAACTTAAACCACAGCAAAAAAGTAGAAGTAACACAACCCACATTGAAAAAAATGAGCTCCAATCCATGCATCAGATTGGAGTTTCCAAATTTCTAAAATAGTCCCCGTCCCCCTCTCCAGATCTGCCCTTGATGCAGAGTGTTAAAGAGAAGTGGGCGCATATAAACAATTTTTACACTTTGTTCTTTTGGTGAAACTTTTGAATGGATTTATTAAAAATTTCTAACTTATATTATCACTCTAGAGTTCACTTATATCATCATTCCTTTAGTTTTGAGCTTTTGTGAGATAGTCTATCTTTAATATTTATAAGAGATTCTATGATCTGATTATAAATATTTATTGAAGAATTTAAAAATATTAGTTAATTTTGTCTTTTCAGGGTTCACTTCAGTTCTTTTAATGTATTTTTTTTCCATGATTCACTGGAAAAATTCCATGTTTAACCAGGATCAATGATGAATTGTAAATAAATGTATACAAATTGACAAACCTTTCTATAAAATAAATATTTATGTTATCACCACTGCCTGAAGGGATAAATTGTTGTTACATTGATTAGTGCTTGATCTTTGACTCACTGATTTAATCATTGTCATCACAAGAAGGCATACATACTAAAAGAGTAAGAGATAATGCACAAGTATTTTCCAATTATGCTATATTCTACTTTTACCTGCTGCATTTTTCTTATTTATTTATTTTACAAAACCTTTTTTATAATTAATTACTTAACTTTCAAGGTTAGAGTTGGAGATGATAAGCATCTTCATTTACGTGTGCATAGAAGCTTCCAGGGAGAGGTTAAACTGTCTGCTTACCAGTTGGATAAGACATTAGAAGATGACCTGGCATATTTTCAATGAAAAATGAAAATGTCAGGATCGTATGTGCATTTAGCACCCATATTTTGTTCAATGTTATGATATTTTTATATGTGTGGATCTTTTAATTGTTGTACACAGAATGGAAATTTTCAAAATGCATTAAATCTTATGGTTTTATATTTTTATATGTTATCATTCACAATTGTCAAAGTATGTATTTTTACTGTGCAATAAAAATATTTTTTTCTTAAATATGAAGTTATGCTTCCATCTTTTAATTTACAATTAGCTTTAAATTTTTCTTTCATTTTACACATTTTCTGTATTAAAAACACCAGATAATCCTACCTGGGTAAATGATGCTGACAAAAATTGTCTTTAATTAAAAGTTAGTATGTTTTTTACATTTAATATATTGTCTTAGATTGTCCACTAACCAGGAAAAAAAAAGTTATTTCATAAAACTATGTTATAAATTATCAGGTTTAATGAGGTGTATTAAGGGTATATACAGGGTTCCCAGTGTCATGGAAATTTCAAAATATATCTGAAAAGTCAGGGAATTTACAAAGATTTTCTAAAAAGTCATGGAAAAATCTTGGAGAAAAAATGAAAAATGATGCAAAAGTCATATGAATTAGTTTCTAGAAAAACTATTATAATTCATCAAAAAGTCTTAAAAAAAAAAAAAAAAAACTAGAAGTTTGAAGAACAATTAATGGGGGAAAAAACATTAGTTTTGATAAAAGCTGGAGAAAATAAGTAGGAAATTTTACTGTATTCCCGTCTGGTTAAAGACATTTTTGAAATTTGGTCAGGGAAAGTCATGGATTTTTTTGAGATTTGGTCATGAAAAATCAGGGAATTTGCCCATCATGTTTTGCTGGGAATCCTGATATACTGTTTTAGCTGTATTTTTATTTTTGCCTTTTTCTTGTTAATAAAAATTCCAAAGCAGAAATAGAGGATCGTAAAAAATTATGATAGTTAACGTTATAATAATTTATTTATAATAGAGGTGGTGAATTTTCAAAAAATAACAGCCAGCAAGATGCAACACTATTTAAAATTGCCATAAGAAAAATTTTAACAATTTCAAAAATTGTTTATTACTGCATTTTCATAACATTTTTGTAATTTCTTTTATATTTATAAAATTAAGAAATATTATACTACAGAAGAAAGTTTATTATAAAATAGAACTTTCAAGGAAGATTTCCATAAGCAAACTTTTTAAAGAAAATTTTTATTAAAGAATATTCTTGATATGGAAATATTCCTTACAGAACATTTTTATAGAGTGTAAAAAAAAACATTTCATTTTTATGAAAGATTTATTATCGGTTGGTGATGCAATGAAATAAGATTTTTATTAAAAATTAATTCTTTTGTATAATAAATGTTCTTTAATGAAAAACTTTTTCGATTCATAAACTAGTTTAAGTAAGTTTAACTTAAAAAATACATTGTTATAACTAAAATTTTGTCATATTCATATGTATGTATACTTAATGAAATTTACAATTGTATTATATCATTTAGAATAAAAATAATTTAGAATAAAATAGTTTCAATCTCAAAATTAAGGGCCTATTTTAAGAATAGTCAATTCGGCTTTGATATTGTTAGTGTAGTAGACAAGATTATCATCATGGAAATGTGGAGTTGTTCAGTAATAAATTTTAAAACAGCATTCTTAACCAAACATTTACTTTTAAATTATATAGTATATTATGTAAACTTATCAAAATAATAATTTCATTGTTTAAGTTTAAATTCATTAAGTATTACACATAACTCAAATAACAAGCAATTTCCAAATTTTTAAAAATCATGTGCATTTGGCAAGGAAAATGTATTACAAGCCAAATTATGTATTTTGTGCCAATTTTTTTTCTTTTTGTGCTGATTTTCAATTAAAATCCACAGTTGATTATTTGTCATATATTAAATTTTTACAACATATTCTGAGTATGTATTTTAAGACCTTCGTTGTTAGTGCCATGTTTATATTGCCACAATTGGGAAAGTTGCAAAATATGGCTTAACAAATAAAAATACAAAAAAGGTTTTGTGTGCATTCTTTTTAGTGTGTAATTTTTAAGACTGCCTAAAAATTATTATTCACCCACCCAATCAGAAAACTATCCAATTTTTTAGATAAAGTTGAACAAGGAAGGAAATATTAGGGATGGGATGAATAGTGATTTAGCCGAATACCGAGTATTCGGCCGAATAGTAATTTTTTTTTTACAATAAAGAAAATAAATTTTGATTATATATAATTTAAAAAATAGCTCATTAATAATTATTACTCTTAAATGTGCTTTTAAATGTATTTTTAAATTTGAAAAACTTATTTTAACAGAAAAAAAATATGAAATTGCATTATATCCTTTATTCTAATGTACATCAAATTGATTTTCAGTAAGTCAAGATGGGAAAATATTTCCATTAAAATATGAAGAATGTACTTCACATTTACTATCAATTGATACTTCTTGTATCCAAAATCAATAATATTCTTAATCTCTCTCTCTCTCAGAACTCACAAGTACATATTTTCTGAAATAACCTTTAATGAAGTAAATTTGATCATTTAGAGTTTGTGTCCCTAGTGGTAAGCAAATTTGTAAGAATGAGACTGTTCTGAAATCAGATGCCAAGCTTTAAATTACAAATTACGTTAAAGGAAAAGGTTATGCTTAAAGTTGAATGCATATGTTAACAAAATCTTTGACGTTTGAATCGGCACATACAATATTCAATTTCAATATTCCACTTACCGTAAAATGGGGTGAATGGGAACGAAACTTCCCGGTCATACAAATAAATTCATTATAAATACATGTGATGATATTTTTAGTTGCCAATTTTTTTATAAGAAGATAATAACATTAAGGTTTGGGAAATTCAGTTTTGACATGTTTGCACAACTACAGGGGTCACAGGCGGATTACCCATTAGGCTGAGTAGGCTGAAGCCTAGGGGCCTAGAAGGAAAGGGGGCCCGGTGCTAAAATTTTCGTAATATAAAGAACAAGAAATTATTCTTTGACACTGGTCGGACATTAATATTTATTACAAAAGACAAAAGATCTGCGAAATTCTTTGTCGTAATCATTTATATTTTTATCATCAATGATTTATGAGTTAATGAAGCAAGCATGTGTTTTAATTTTTCCAGTATATACCTCTTTGAAGGAGTGAAAAGGGCCCCTCAGAAAGTCGAGCCTAGGGGCCCGGGTAGTAGTTAATCCGCTTCTGACAGGGGTATATAAAAAAACTTCAAGAGGATCCTCAAAAACCTTATTTCTTCAACGTCTTCAAAACTTTGTATGTAACTACAGTATTTTTAGCATTCTAAACCTAAGAGAGGGGATTTTTAATTAATGATAGACCTGTAAACGATATTCTGTATTAAATTTTACTTATTTCTAAACTATATAGTGAAAAAGAAATATAGCTTGTAACATCAGAGGTTTAAGATTTACGGGGTGAATCATAACACGTTTTCTTTCATGGTTTATTTTTCTACACAGTAATAGTTTCATGTAATATATGAAAACATATGTATGAATATGCATTGTAACAATATTTTGTTTGTTCTAATTACTTGAAGAGTTTAAAGGCATCAAGAAACTACTTGGTTAAAGAAAAAAGTCAACGCCTAATCCAACGGACATGGAACACACAATAAATGAATTTTAAAATAGCAAATTAGTTAGAAAAACTGCATAGAATTATTCTCTGACATCCACAACATTACACAAACATCTCAAAATGAAAAACCAATTATAAAAGAGAGGGATGCAAACAGTACTAAGGAATGGGGATGAGGACATATTAGTAGATCATATTAATACATGCAGCAATTGGGGCTACTCAATAGATTCACTTAACCAATGACTACCAGTAAAGGATAACACAGAACAGGGCCGAATTTGTATTAAATTCTACTTCTGCAATTCGAATATAATTTTTTTAAATAAATTTTAATTTTTCTTGATTTCAAAGTTGCTTTCTAATTTTTAAAAAGGCGTATCTTTACTTGCATATAAAATAAAGGCTTGGTTTCACAATAACTACGTGTTCCTATTCCTTCCTTATCATTATTACCAGTTTTTATAAACCCTATTAAAATTTGAATCGGAATAAAAAAAGATTATAACATTTGTTCCGATTCACCCCTATCTGCGGGGTGAATCGGAACACCATTAAAAAAATTAATAATATATATATAAACAATAAAAATGTTTCGTTTTTGCTTAAAAAGTAAAGAACAAAACAAGACCGAAGTTTCTAGTACAAAAATAAAAAAATAAAAAAATCAGTTGTTGCTTTTTTTTTAACGTTAAAGTTGAAAAGTGTTCCGATTCACCCCGTTTTACGGTATTCAACAAGCATTAAAAGGATAAACAGAAATTGATAACAACATGAAGGAAGGAAGATTAAATTAAAAATATATGCATAATAATGTTACATATTTAAGTCAGTAATTATGCAAATAATTATTTAAAAGTGGAAACTATAGAATGAAAAAATTATTTTGTTGAGTATTTAGAATTTATATTAAAATAGTTACAAAACCATCTTTATAAAGCAAGTTGTGTCATCTAATGTGTATCGAGTTTGACACCAGTTCTGCTTTCAGATGTACTGTTGTATTTGGAATGGTGATATGTTATATTTAATTTTGAAAATGAATCTTCATTAACACACCTAGTGAATAAATTTTTTTTCATTTCTTACTCTATAGAAAATAAGTTATGAATTTCATAAGAGTCTTTTTTATATGTGCATGGAATTTGCAGACATTAATAAATATTAGAGTGTTTTAGAATAAGGCAGTATTTTTATATTTTGAATTGTAATATATCATTCTCAAATGATGACATTTCCCGTACAATTAAATCTCCAACTTGGGCAGCATTTTCTAGAATATTACTAACTTTTATAGGAAATACAGAAAGGCTGTATATTTTTTAGTATCTGAATAACTCTATATTTTGTAAGTAAGAGTGAGAATAACTTCATAAATGAAATAGCCAATTTGGATTAGAGGAAAAAAGGATTGCAAGAATGAAATTCTTTAAATCCGAAATATATTTGGCAAGATATCTTTTACTATTCAGCGAGATTTTAGCAATATTGGGCAAGATATCTCTAAATATTCGACTACAGGTATTCGGTCAACAAGCCTTCAATATTCGGCAAAAGGGCCGAATACCGAATAGTGGCCGAATATTCGTCCCATCCCTAGGAAATATTAATGTTTTTCCGGAATTGTAACAATATGTTTAATAATTTCACAAACCAGAATGATATTTAGTATAATTTTATAAACTGGAAAATCATTTGTTTGCTCTGGTATATTTTGGGCCCTCAATATAATGTTTAATTATATATTTTGCTTTTCCTCAAAATCAGTTCTTTAACATTTTGGTTTAAAGCAAAATATCAATATTTTTTTACTGTAATTTATGAACTTTAAAATGTTCTAATACGTTTAACTTAAGAATATGAAATTCTTCTATGATTTAAGTTACAATATTTTTTTTTTTTTTTTTTTTTTTTTTTTTTTTTACTTTTTATTAATACAGTAGACTCATGATTTAACAACCTTCACAGGACCTTGTCAAACAGAACATTAAATCGAATTGTTGTTAAATTAAATGTTGCTAATATTGGTTGATCTTAATGCAAATCAAAAATATCTAGCATTTTAATGTAATAAAAACTACTGACAACAATTAAAAAATATATTTGTAGTATTTAGTCTAAATTTTTAGATTTAAAAAAATGGTTAAAAATTATGAAATAATTTTACAATAATTTAAACATTTTGCAAAATAAAAAATGACCTAGATTTGTTAAATTTTTTTTTAATATTCATGTTAATTTTTTTTTTATTATTTAAATGGCAATTTGAAACTTCTTAAAGTAGTCATTAGAATTCCCTTTCCTTTCATACAACTTGATGTAAATATTCCATACAACTTGGTGACATCCTCTGTTTTTTTTTATGCAGGAGGTATATATGGAGCATCGTCCATTTCCTCGTGAAAGAATTATTTAGAATGTCTAGTCAGGATTGAGAAAGCTGCAGATTACATCATCTTTTTTAAAGGATAGGAAAGGATACTTTCTTTCTCAGTTTTAAACTTGTTGTCAACATATCATAATCTTCAAATAAAAAGTTTTGCAGCCAAACAACATGTTTTCATAATGTTTGCATATTACATGATGGGAATCTTCAGTTTCTGTGTTCTGTTTTTTCAACTTCTGAGTAGTAGATTCAAGTTCCCAAGATTGATTCTTTAAATATCCGGCGAAATGGAAGCAAAACTTTGTCCTGAGAAACTGCCTGCCAAGAGTCATTTGCTGTATGAATAGCCACTAAAAATTCATTTTGTTAATTTTCTTTACTTCTAAATTGATTAGAATAACCATTGACTAGTTTCTTCGGTACATTTTTTAAACACTGTATAATACCTTGATCCACATGCTGTAAAACGCATGTAACATTTGTTAGAAAAAAAAATCATATTTACGGCTTCCTAGAGTTTTAATTTCTGGAAAATGTGAAAAGGTCGCCAAATCAAGATTCGGACTATTTGCAGATCATTAAAACGAGCAAGAAAAAACCTTATAATTATTGGGAAATGGTCAGGAACTCTTCCAATGGTCACTAAATTAGGGCTTTAAAATCACGAATATACTGTATAAGTTATTGTCACAAATTTTCAGGATTTTTGTGTATATTGTAATGTTTAAGTTACATAACTTTTTAAACAGCAAGTTTAAAGTTATGAGAGTGACTCATTGCCTGAGAGGGATCTCATTGATCATAATAAAATGTATAGAATAAAAGAATCTTAGTTTAAGTTTTGTTTTTGTATAACATTGTGCTGTTTATGGCACTTATGAATATTTTGAATATTTCGAAGAAAAAAACTAAAATATTTAAAATGTTAAAGCTATTTATGTGTTATTCAAAGTTTTTAACCTTATTGTGTAGTATAATGAAAACATAAAACTTTTTTTTTAACGTTTGAAAAGATTATTAAAGACGATTCAAAACAAATGTTCAGTAATTTGAAAGTTAGTGGAGCATAGTATAATGAAATATTTTTTTACATGACACTAGATTTTTTATATGACACTGTTTATTCAGTCAAAAATGCAAAGTGTCCAGCCCCAATCTAAACTTGAATATTTTCGTTTATAATATTTAAAATAAAGAAGGTATTTTAACAAAGTTTTCAATGGACGTGCCCTACTTTGTGCGAAATACAATATGAAAAGTGCTAAATGAATACTGTTATTTGGTCAATGACAATGTAATTACATTTTGAAAGATGACATGACTGGCTCAATGTGTTTTCTATACAGATGGCAGCCACTTGCATCACTTTCTTTGAAAATATTGCATTCTGTACAAAGGGAGGGAAGTGTTCTTCAAATTTTGTTAAATTATCTTCTTTATCGTAAAAGTTGTGAACAAAAATAGGTTAATATTAAATTGATAGGTCCTGAAAATGTCAATAATATATACATATTTTTTTTAAATTTTATTTCTATAATCAGTTCACAACATATTGTTACCTTATAATCAGTGCTGTAATTAGGTGGGAGCGCTGTTCAGAGAAACATTTGGTTTGTTATTGTAAAAAATAAAAACAAATTGCGTATGGGTGCAATTTATTTTTTCTTCAAGCAAAATGTTCATTTTTGCTAGTTTTAAGGAGATTCATTTCCACTTATCAAGAAAGGAAATACTTGGAGCAATCAGATAGTTTGAAGCCGTCGTGCTGCCACTGTACCTTGATTATTAGGCCTGAGCACTGACACTAAAATGACGGCTACCTACGACGGATTTTTTAAAAGTATGCATGGACGATCCCCTAAGTTTTGACTCCAGTATTTTATAAAAGATTTCTTAGACTTCTTTAATAAGAGAAAAATAAAACGAAAAAACTTTAAAAATTATTGGTATCAAAACTGAAGGGACCGTACACACGCTGAAAAAAATTCAGTGCTGATGCCTAGTATTCAGGAGATGGAAGTTCTGAACTGACGTCAGTTGCCCTATTTTTACTAAATAAAAGTAAATTACATTACCATAAAAACTTCAATATAATAATTATAACTATTTTTTAAAAAATATTGGCTTTTGGTTAAATGTTTCAAATTGGCTTTTGAGTTAGCAAAAATATGGTAGCATCATAATCTATAAAAATTTGAGTTCCCACAGATATTTTTTTTCCAACTACAGCACTGCTTATAATGACAAATTGACAAATTCAACTAAAATACAATTATGAAATTTACTGAATATCCCTAGTCTTCTCTATATTTTCAATTTCAATTGTCAGCTCAACACATATTGTTACCTGAAAAAATCAGCTAAAATGCAATTATATCATCTATTGTGCATTTTCAATCTGCTCTACAATTTTTGCGACATACAAGGGCTACCTCTTAAATTTATACAAAAAATAGAAATGAAAAGATTTTTTTGAGAATAAACATTTTTATTGCTTTTCAAAATATTCACCTTTAAGATTTATACACTTTTTAATCCGTTCAAACTAATTTTTGAAACAGTTTTTCCCACTCTGAAGCTAATATCTCAGAAATAGTTTTAGAAGGCACTAACAGCTTCTTGAGATGATGAAAATCGCTGCCCACACATTTTTTTGTTTGACATAAGGGAACAATAAAAAGTTGTTTGGTGACAAATCAGAAGAATATGAGCAATGATACATTAATTCGATATTATTATACTTTGAATAATCAAATGTTTTGTATGCTGTGTGAGAGCTGGCATTGTCGTGATGAAGAATGCTGCAGCATTTTTTGTTGTTTTTCCTGATTTCATTGAAACAAATTTCTGTATACCATTTAGCGTTAACAATTTTTCAATCCTCTAAGGAGTGTTTGTGATATGCGCTGTAAGGCTGAAGAAATAAGCAATCATTTTCTTGGAAGTGCTGCATGAACAAGCAATTTTTATAGGAATTGGTTCATCTGGAAATACCCAAACAATGGATTATTGTTCAGTTTCTGATTCATATAATGTATTCAAGTTTTGTCACCTGTAATGATGTTGTATAAAGATTTTGAAGTTTCAAATTTGAATTTTTTAGCATTTCCTTACACCAATTTGCACGAGCCTCTTTTTGAGCTGATGTCAAATTTTGCAGAATCCATTTGGAACTAATCTTTTTAACAGCTAAATGTTTGTGCAAAATTGAATTCATTGCAGTCTGTGATATGCCAAGGGATGCTTCTGTCTCATGATATGTGACTGCTGATCTTCAATCATCTTGCATTGATATTGTTTGGAATCACTACTGATTTTGGTCATTTTTCCCAAGGTTCGTTACTGACGGATGCACAACCATGACGAAATTCTGTGAACCAATTGTAAACAGTCTTTTCTAATATGCTTCGTTATCAAAAGTTTCATGAAGCGATACTAAACATTCTTTTTGAGTGAGGGTTTTCTTAAAATTGTAAAAAATCTTCCAATGGAAACTTTCATGAGTTATTTTAATTTTTTTCACTCATTTGTTTCTTTAGAACATTTACTGTAAACAAAATATGCAGATGATTATGTCACAAATTCCAGGATTAAAAAAAAATGTGAATTTTACGAATATCCTGAAGACAAATTTCAGTAGCACCTTGTATTGGTTTTTTATAAAAACATAAAAGGCAGCCCTGGTGCAATGGATTTCGGTAATTTTTTTATTTATAAGCAAAGTAACAGAGAAATGAAATTTAAAAAAATGTTCAAAACAGTTAGCACTGTATCATTCTAATGTAATAATATAAAAAATACAATTTCAACAAAGAAAAGTTATGATTCAGTATTTTTAATTAAAAATATACACGTAAGGAGAAAGTTGTTTTAATCATAGAATTTATTTACAAGTTTTAATAATAAAAAAATATTTAGAAACATTTTATTACAAGCTCATCATATTCATTGAGTTATTGATATTTTCTTTATTAGTATCTAAAATGCCAGTAATAAATAAATAGTTCATGCAGATGCAGACTGAATAGGTTGACAGTATCGCACACCATTCACCTAGAATTGCAAAATATTTTGTTTTAAAAATATATAAATTAAGTACAAACCACATATACAGTCATCAAATAAAGATTAAAGAAATACATATGAACATATTCAAATTTATATTTGATTCCAAATCATAACATTTTTATATCTAAGGGTTATAAAATAAGAAATAATATTAGTCTAAATGGAAAGAACATATCAAATATAATTAGAAGTGGAAAAATAATTTCAACTATTTTTATAGTAAATTTTTAACTTTAAAACAGAACCTATCAAGTTCAGATATGAAAATAAGTATGTAATTTGTTAAAAAAAAGTTTTAGGATGATTTTCAAAATTCTCTGCTCAACAATGCAAAACTTGTTTTTTCCTTTTCTCGTAGTAGAACATTGGGAATTCTGTTCAAAAAGACCAGTTTGGCAATATTTTCTGAAAGATCTTCTTTCTTTACAAAAACATAGAAAATGTCATTCAATTACATAGTTTCTGAATAAGAACACATACTGATTTCATGCAGATTTGAGAAAATTTTCAGAATGTTCAGCTTTACTTGTAAATAAAATAATAACAATGATTTGTAATAAATAATTAAAAAATAGAAAAAACTATGTTCAATGTTTGTTTTTATAGGTTGTCCGTAAACTTTCTGCAGAATTCTGAATGAGTTAGAAATTATAAAAAAATGAGAAAATATCACACTAGACAAAACACTGTTTAAAAAAATGTTACAAAACAAAACAATTTCTTATGATACAAAAGTATAAATAATGTTAAAACTTGGTTTAAAAAATCTAATAAAATGTTTTCGTATTTTTTGCTGTTCTTGTACATAATAATAATAATTGTCACATTTTTACCATTTTTTTACTAATTCCACATACTATCAAAACAAAATATTTTAAAATCAAGAAAAAAAATCTTTGTGTCCAAACTATCACAAATTATTAGAGCTCCACATGAAAATCTACTTTACATTTTTATGAAAAGGTGGAATAAGAAACTGGTATCAAAGCAACAAATATCATTGTTAAATCTTCAAATATCTCTGTAATGCATTTTGGATTTTTACAAATGAAATCCTCAGATGGAAACTTGGCCAAATGAATTTATTCATTAAGATGATAATCTCTACAAGCAACTGGCAGAGTATAATTTTTAATTAAATGATGCCTTTACTGCATTATTTGTGACTACTGATAACTTTCTTTTCCTATAAGGTCATGAATTCTTTTAAAGCTCATTTAGCCAAATTACTGTGGGCTAAAATGTCAACCAAATAATTTAATAGACTTTGACAATTTATGAAAAAGAAGAGAAAATAATATTGTTAATGTTACAAAAGTTATTGTAAATATATATACACTTAGAGATGGGAATGCTCGGAAAAAAAAATGGAAAAATTGGGGAAAAAATTTTTTTTTTCAGATTTTTTCTGAAGGCTTATTTTTCAATTTTTCCAAACTGGAAAAATTGAAATTTCATTTATCAAATAATATAGTGAAAATTTTGTTATAGGTACATTCTCATACTTTTTATTTTATTTATTTTTATGTTGAGTGTCCCACATGAAAACTTTAATGTGGGTAATCTGATCTCTGAGCAGAAATCTGTTTGAGAAGACTTGTTTTTTCTTGTTTGAAACACAAGACCCTTCGTAAAATTTCTCTCGAAAATGGACATTTAAGAAAAAAGTTTAATCTACAAATTCAATCTTTTGCAAATGCAGTGATTAAAGAAAAAAAATCTCATGCCATATAGCAGCTGAATCTTATCAAGTTGTATATACCTATAAATAACCTTATTAAAAATGTCTAAATAGGATCCTAAATGTAGTAATAATTTCTTATTCACAAATTCTGAATATATTTTGTTCAAGTATATTCACAATTTCACAAAAACAGGATTACATGAAAAAAAATCTAGATATATAATTAAATGCAACTTCTCTTTTTAAAAATTAATTCATGTGCAAAATTATTTCAATAATATGCTGATTAATGGAAATGGTAAAATTAAAAATTTAACATAAAATTTGAAGCATGCATTTGTTACTTTTTTCTATCTTTCCAAGAAGTAAGTATTGAATTCGTCAGAAATTTGACTTCCAGTTTTTGGTGTATTTAAACCTTTTTGGAAGGTCCTGAACATGATTTGATGGTTTTTGGAAAATATCTGTCTCTCTGTCAGTCTGTATGCAACAAAAATTTTATGGGCACTGTCTCAACAACTGATGCACATAAATTCACAAAACTTTAGATTGAGTTACACCTTGATATAAACTCGAGATGTTTAGTTATCAGTGTATATCGCCCAACTGATGGCGCTGCTATGTCGCATTATTCATAATTTCCACAATAGTTCTATCTCGAGAACTAATGTATGTATTTTCATAAAACTTCAGATCATGTGGGGAAACAGTCATGAAAAATCAATTTTTCCAACTTTTCTGTTTTTTTTTTCTTTTTTTCCCGAACCCCCCCCCCCCCCCCCCCCCCCCCCCCGGTAAAAAAAGTTTTTCCATCACTTATATTTTTTCGAAAAATTTACATCTCTATATACACTATCTACCAATAAGTATTTGCACACTTTCAATTTTTGACATTTTGTCAAATATTTAAAAATGTACTGGTTGGATTCCTCTGGAACTTCAGGATTATAAAGATTATATTTGACCTCATATTTATTAACATTCATTTGATAAGCAGGGCAATTAGGGGGCCAACAAAAAATCAAAGAATTATAGAAATATTTAGTATCACCTTGTAAATGAAAATGAAAGAAACGATTTATTGCTGCAGAATATAAATATGTGGATACTGTACAACATGTACACAGATTTTTGTAAGAATAGCATGTATATTCATGGAGAAAGAGCGGTTTTTTTTAAAAATTCAAAAAATTCTGGTATGTTTTTTGTTTATATCATGCAGGGTTTTGACTAAATTTAATGTGAATTTGGGAAAAATTGGCAAAATGTAGTAGAAAAAATATAGCACAACTGGAATATAGATATATTAAATATTTTATGAAATATGAGTAGTTGTATGAAATAATTTTTATCTGTGCATGTGCAAACGATAAAAATGATTTTTTTTACATTGTTTAATAGTCAATACTATGGAGTTTGATAAATTGAGGTAGAGACTTAAAATTTTATGTGTACTTAGTATGTAATACTGAGCAGAAGCCTATTGAATATCAACAACCACAATTATCTGGAACTTTTTTTTTTACTCTCAAAATATTTGTTTTGATAAACTATTAGTTAATATGATTACAAATTTTGGAGTTATAAGGATGATTCTTTTACACAATTTGGTACTATATGATTATCCTGTCAACAAAAAAACTATCCCCAAACTATAAGATTAAAGGCCAATAAAGACTTATCATAAATGTTACATTCACTAGACATTATACATGTTACATGTATTTGTTACATTATCAAATGATTTTTAATTTGACATTTAATTTGTATTTTTATTAATTTTTTACTTTTTTTTTTTTTTTTTTTTTTTTCTTTGTTATTTAAAATAAAAATTATGCCAATTTGTATAGTTTATTAGTAGTTTAAAAACTTACATAAATTGCCAAAATTAGTCGACAGGATAATAAAGTAGTATCCTTTTTAGGTGCGTTCGTAATTATGTAAATACGTAGCACCTATTGTTGTCGCTCAGTCCGTCCGTCTGTCTGTCTGTCCGCATATAACAACGCAAAAACTACCCAACCGAATCGTTTGAAATTTAAAATACATAATTATAACATAATTTTGTTGAGTCATTTCAAATTTTATGAAAATCGGATGGATAGATCAATTACAGGAACAATCAAAAGGATTCCGTTACATTACGGTCAATGGGGAAAAAAGTTTCAAATGCATTTTAATCGTTTGAAATTTAAAATACATAATTATAACATAATTTTGTCGAGTCATTTCAAATTTTATGAAAATCGGATGGATAGATCAATTACAGGGACAATAAAAAAGATTCCGTTACATTACGGTCAATAGGGAAAAAAGTTTCAAATGCATTTTAATCGTTTGAAATTTAAAACACATAATTATTGAGTAATTTTGTCGAGTCATTTCAAATGTTATGAAAATCGGATGCATAGATCATTTACAGGGACAATCAAAAGTATTCCATTACATTACGGTCAGTGGGGAAAAAGTTTCAAATGCATTTTAATGATGTTACACTCATTCGAACATAATAGAATTGGCATGAATCTATGAAATATATATTAAAATATGCATTCTGTACAATCTGTAATGCAAAGAATTTTTATTATTAAATTACAGGGCCACACAAAAGTATTCCACTACATAATGCTATACGGGGAAACATTGTTTGGGACGTGTTTTAATTATATTCAACTATTTCAAATTTTATGAATAAGATATACGTTGCTGAGGTGTAATAAAAATTACATCCTGCATATTTACAGAAACGTAAAGATTTCGACTACTATACTGTATCCGGAGTACGATCTACTATATCAGCAAGATCTGAATATTTTTAAAACTTCGTTATCGTACGAACGCACCTCATTTGCTACGTTCACCTGCAATTTCCAACTTGTTTCAATAATAGAGCATTACTATCCTTCTATACATATATAGAGTGATGATTTAAAAATGAACTAAATGGATCAATGAAATCTCATGCAGAAATATTTCAAAACGAATTTTCAGTTAGCCAGGTGTCAGTGTTAAATGTACATGTATACATATATATACATATATTGTATACACATACATACATATATTGTATATACATATATCCACATATATTATATGTATATATTTGTACATCTATACATGTAAATAGTGGTACCCGGCTATCCAAGAAGTACCTAACAAAGATATTTTTACATAATTTTATAATCAACTTTACGGAGCAACTTTTGAAAAAAATCCAGTGAAAAATTGTGAAAGTAAAGAAAGATAAGAGCAAGCTGATTTGTAGTTACTTTCAAAAAATAGCTAAATGATAAGGGATTTTCCAAAAATTGTCGATTTTAATTTAAACTTTTAATTTTCAATTTTTATTGGTGATTTATTTTTCTTGGATATCAAAATCAAAGCATTTGTGCCAAATCTACTCATTGATATTCACGAAATACTAACATTTTTCTAAAAGTCAGTTTAAAAAAAAATGACAATTTGTGGAAAACTCCTTATCATTCAATTTCTTTTCTTTAGTTAAAAATTAGCTCACTCTATCACCATTATCTTTCTGAGTTTTCACATAGTTGACTGGATTTTTTTAATGAGTTGCTCCCAGTGTTCTCGCTGTCGCTCGCCATTTCGCCAAATTGCGACTGAATTCTTCATTTGGCGAGTAAACACACGATTAGATTCGCTAAATTGCTAGTGCTCAATTTTTGCTTTCTCTTTCTTTTTATTTTCATTTTTCATATATATGCATTTATGCATATTTTTAATATATATGTAGCGGATAGTTGAAATTAGACTAATAATAATCGTTGTCACAGTTATAAAAACTTAGGTTATTTTAGAAATATTGATAAAAAGGGGTACATTAAAGGATTTTTTTTTTTTTTTTTTTTCTACACGGCGAATTTATTTGGCTAATACTTTTTTTCATTTGGCGAATGTTTTTCATTTTTAATTAGCCAAATTACTAACGTTGGTCAAATGTCAGCGAGAACACTGGTTGCTCCATAGAATTAGCTATTAAATTATGTAAAAAAATCTATGTTATTGTTCACACATGCATAGATAAAGTTTCATAAATTTGTTCATATTTCATAAAATATTTAACATACTTTTATTTTAATTGCATTATATTGTTCCTGTTGCATTTTGCCAATTTTTCTGAAACTGGCATTAAATTTGATAAAACCTTGAATAATATAAGTTAAAAACATGCAAGAATTTTTTTTTTACTTAAAAAAAATATATATTTCCATAAATATATACATTATTCTTAATAAATCAGTAGTGTTGTCAGTATCCACATATTTGTATCCTGCAGCGACAGATCATTCTTTGCATTTTAATTTAAAGGGTGATCCCAAATATAATTTTTCTTTCAGTATTTTGTTGGTCCTCTAATTGTCCTCCTTATTGAATTGGCATTCATAAATATAAGGTCAAACTTATTCTTCATAACTCCGAATTGTCGACAGAATATGACAAGTATATTTTTAAATATTTGACAAAAAGTCTAAAATTGAAAGTGTCCGAATATTAGTGGCTATATAATATATATTTGAAAAACTTTATAGTCAGATGTACAATATCCACTAGTATTCATTTTCATGTTTCTTTCAATTGATAATACAGGATAAGATATATAAAATTCATTGCAGATTATACAACTCAATTGTTAAAAAAAACATTTGTACTTGCCCTGTAATCATAATCAAGGATAAAAGATGGAATTTCCAACTGGTCAGGTGGAATAAGATGGTACAAATATTCAACACCTCCAAGAAGTTGCACTTTGTTCTTTATAGATGATGCAGTGAAAGTTGTAAACCACCAACACATTAACTAAAAAGAACAAATAATAATGTAAAAAATGCAGAAAATTACAGATATGCAGTACAGAATAAGAAATATGATGTAGGATTATCATTAGATTTGTACTTTTAAACCATTATCAAATAAAAAAAAAAATAAATCTTTTTGGAAAAGGAGAGACATTTTAAGGTGCCAGAGGAAATCTTCCTCCCCCCCCCCCCCCCCCCCACACACACACCTGAATTCATCACTGACTTTCAATCTACTTTGATTATTATGACAATCAAGTATCATAGCCAATTGCTTTTATTAACTGTGGCTCTGCTTTAGGTGTAAATATCAGCAGAAAGGGTGTACAGTCTTATTAGGAATAAAATAATGCATTGCTTGAAGCATGAAATTGTATTCATTTTTAAGCAGAAATGTAAACAATCAAATGAAAGAGAAAGATGGAAAGGAAAAAAATAAGATAGCAAAAAAAAAAAAAAATCATTAAAAATTAAATTTATTAAAATACAAATTTATTCACAGCATAATTTCATTTGTCTGCAGATTATATGCAAAAATAAATGTACCAAAATAAAAAATAAAATATTTAATGTAAAAATCAAATGAAATCTTTATGTTGCAGTATAAAATTCATTTTTAAATAAGTATACACATACTACAAGATAGTAGATTCACCCTAGCTTCTTTTTAATTTGCATATAATAATATGTTGCAATACTTTCACATTCATATTGGCACCTATTATAACAACACAATAATATTGCTATGCCATTACTAAATATGTAAAACTTAACTGATTGGTCCTTCTCTCCCCCCCTCCCTCCACCACACACAAAATAAGAGGTGGGAGGTCTTAAAAATCTTAACCATTTTATTGTGTTACACATTACTGTTTTCTAAATTGATACATAACACAATAAGGAAAGTTAATATTTTATAATTACGAGTGTAATTTATATACATAAACTACATACGAGTATATAGAAGAGTCTGGTACCAGATACCTCTTCACTATTAAAAATAGAAAACAAATACAAAAATATATACAACTCACTCTACTCCAAAATGTTGGATGGACAATGTAAAAAGCTCTTAGATTTTTCTTGTACTTATATTCAAGGATGTTATACACATCTCTCAGGAATGTCAGTGATGGATTATTTTCATTTGTTGTTAATGTATGAAAGTACACAACAATGTAGTCTTTTTGCACAATTGAGTCCAAAGTCAGAATTAAGTACATGACAGCCTGAAATAAAAAGAGATGACTATATGTATTAAACTATTGCTTTAAAGTGCTGCTAAAATATACCTTCATTTTAAACAGATGAATTTACTAAATTTGTGATTCTGAATATGAATAGCAGAATGTATAATCATAGTATGTATCAGATATATACATATATATTTTCTAGATAGAGGATAAAGCACGACTTGATTTCAAGAGCAATAAATTAACAGGTCTCACTATGAGGCAATTAATAAAATGATTAATTAATTTTACATATATAAAATGCTTTTGGCATCATCTAGAGAAAAAAGATGGGACACTGCTATGTTTTTTAAATCTCCAGTTATTTTATTTACATTCTATAATTTGAGGTCAACAATTTAAGAATATAATGAAGCCATTAGTAAAATTTATGTGGGCATAATCACTATATATAAATATATATATATATATATATATATATATATATTTTCAATTATAAAATTCTAAAATTACATGGAATCTAGAAAATGGGATAAACTTCCTGATTATTTAAGTTTGATTGAAATGAATAAATAAAAACATTTGTAAATCTTTTAAAGCTAGTAATTATTTATCTTGAGTGTAACATGGAATAAACACTTGTACTCTAAAATAACATAGCGGCCAATCTCTGAAATTCTCTTAAAGGTGGTGGGTCAGTGAGATGTCAAATCCCCTTTGCTATTGTTAAACTATGAACATAGAATGCATTCACATTTTTAAAATATCTCCTTCGGAAATGAATATTTTAAACTTCTTTCTGTGTACACTTCTTAAAAGATTATATATATATATATATATGGAGATTCTTCTTTAAAAAGTTCTTTTGAACACATAAGTAAATAAACTCGGAGGTAAATTAAATTCTGACACCGTTTTTAAACTTTTAAATGACTTATATTAAACGTTAATATTTACAAAAAAGATATTTACATAAGACTATTTACAAAGCAAACAATCATAACTCTAATTAATCAATTACATCTTATACGGGAACTCGTCTTCATCTTACGTTCTTTTTACACCAACTTAAAACTAAAAACATTCCATTCTCCTTTCTTCCGTTCAGTTCTTTTTTCTACCGCTTAAATCGTCTGGCTTCTTAGGAATTAATAGTTTCTTCAAAATCGTCTGCCTCACTGAGAGCCTGTTCATCAGAGTTGCGATGCGTAGAAAATAATATGCAGATCTAATAGTGGAGGAGATTTCCCATATTTCGGCCATACTGATGAGACATTCGTCCTCGAATGTATTTTTGTTGGCTGGAAACAGCAGCTGGATCATCTGAAAAGATAAAGAAAAAAAAAACACAGCAGCATCCAAAGTCTAAATTGAAAAAAAGAAGTCATCATTCAAATTGTTTATCAAAGCTTAGATTATTTCTTGAAAAAAATTCATATATTTTTTTTTCGCGTCTTTTCGTCTTCTCTTTCTTACGTCTTTTCATCTTCTTTTATCTTACGTCTTTTCGTCTTCTTCTTTCATACGTCTTTTCATCTTCTATTACCTTACGTCTTTTCGTCTTTTCTTTCTTACGTCTTCCGTCTTCTTTTATCTTCCGTCTTTTCGTCTTCTTTCATACGTCTTTTCATCTTCTTTTACCTTACGTCTTTTCGTCTTTTCGAGAATAAAGTTAAAATTCTATTAGTTGTCAGTCCAGAGGTTTGTCATAGTTGGTATAGTGTCACAATCGGTGAAATTCTTTTTTTTTTTTTCAAGCTTCGTCCGTCCACGGCTTCATGTACTCTGCACATGTACTGGTGACCATGGGTCCTTCGTTGAATCCAAGTTTCTTTACATCGTAGGTGTCATTATTTTTTACTTTTATGACTTTGTACGGACCTAAATATTTTGGTTTTAACTTCAAACCTGGACCTTGTTGTGTGCGTTTTATAGCAACCACATCATTAATCTTAAATTTGTTAGCTTTCTTTCGTCTGAGGTTGTAAGTTTTACGGTTCTCTTCTTGGACTTTTAAAATCTGTTTTTTAGCATTTTTTCTCATATCTTCGCGATTATTTGTAAAATCAGATTGTATTTCAGCATTCAGAAGACTAGTAATTTCAATGTTATTTTTTAGTTTCATTTTAGTACCAAACATCAATTCAAAAGGAGTTGTGCTTATACTTCTCTGAAAAGTCGAATTTATCACCTGTTGGACGTTGCTTACATGTGTATACCATTTTTTAGGATTATCGACAGACAATTTAGACAGAACAGATATTATGACAGAATTTAGATGCTCAACTTGGCCGTTAGACCTGGGTAATCCAGTGGTAATCGGGATATGTTTAATATTTTCATTGATGCAATAATCTTCAAAAGCTTTAGAGGTAAATGCAGGACCTTTATCTGATATAATTCAAACTGGATTTCCAAAGATAGATTTTTGGATTTCTAATTTAGAAATTACTTCGGCAGCATCGGTAGATTTTGTGGGATACAACCAAACAAATTTTGTGAATGCGTCAATGACCGAAAGGATATGTTTGTAATTTTTATTAGTGCTTTCTAATGGACCTAAGTGATCAACATGGTACGTATGTAATGGAGCTTCTTCTTTTTCTATTGGGTGAAGTAAGCCTTCTTGTTTACCACATTTTCTATTAACTAAAATACAGGGAACACAATTTGCTATACATTTCTCAATTTTTTGTTTAACTTTAGGGATGTAAAAATCATTTTCTAAACTTTTCTCTGTTCTTGCAACTGCGTAATGACCTTTTTCGTGAGCGGCCTTGATTATATTCATTTGCATGTCTTCCGGTACAACTAATAAATCATTACCATTAACACATTTATAACGAACATCATTTTTAACTAGATAATCATCATAAGATTTCACCTTTAGGATTCCTTTTATTGTTTTAATATGGTCATCGGTTTCTTGAGCTTGGATAATTTTTAAAGTTAAGCTATCTTGGATTACCATACAAATAGGATACCTACTTAATGCATCGACGTATCTCATACCGCTACCCTGTCTATGTTCAATAACATAATCAAAATCGGATAACATTATTGCCCATCTAGCTATTTTTGTACTCATTTCTTTTTTATCCATAGTCATTTTAAATGCATTACAATCGGTTACAATTTTAAATGGGATACCTAGCACATATACTCTAAACTTTTTCAGGGCTTCAATTACAGCTAAAACTTCTAATTCGTAACTAGTGTACTTCCGTTCAGCTTCGGTGGTTTTTTTACTTGCGAAATAAACTGGATGAAATTGATTATCTACTGGAGATTGTTGCATTAAAACAGCTCCATAGCCATCAATACTGGTATCACAATGGATTTCGGTCGCACTTTTGAGATTGTAAATTAAAAGTACTGGTTCTGACGACAAAATACGTTTGAGTTCATTAAAAGCTCTTTGTTCTTCTATATCGAATTTAAATTTTGAATCTTTTCTTAGCAGGTCACTTAACGGTTTAGCTATAACCGAATAATTTCTTATAAATTTTCGAAAGTATCCTGTCAATCCTAAGTAACTTTGAACATCTTTGGTACACTTTGGTTCGGGAAAATTTATTACTGCTTTAGTCTTCAGTGGAGAGGGATACAATTTACCATTTATGATTCTATACCCCAAGAAATCAATTTCACGCTTCAAAAAATTGCATTTTTTAAGATTTAATTCTAATCCATATTCCGATGCGGTTTCGAGTACAAGTTTTAATTTTTCTAGACCTTCAGCTTCGTTTTTAGCAGGTATTATTAAATCATCCATATAAATGACAACAATGTGATCTTTTAATATGTTTCGAAATACATTATAAATATACTTTTGAAAAACACTAGGGCTATTGGTCAACCCGAATGGACATTTCAAAAATTCGTATTGTCCTTCATGAGTAACAAACGAGGTGTATTTCCGCGAGTCTTCTTCAACATCTACATGAAAGAAACCGCTTTTCAAATCTATGGTGGTAAATACTTCGGCAGAATGTAATTGGTCTATTACATCATCAATAACTGGCAAGGGGAAATGCTCGCGTACTGTCTTTTTGTTAAGACATCTGTAATCAACACAAAGTCTCATTGTGTTATTTTTTTTTTTTTTGTCTAACACAACCGGCGAAGAAAAATTAGAAGAACTTTCTCGAATTATTCCCTGAGCTAGCCACTCCTCAATTTGGTTTTCGACTATTTTTTTCTCGCATGGCGGTAATCTTCGAGGAGAAGAACAAACTGGGATTTCGTCAGTTAAATTAATTTTCATTTTAACATCTACTGTTTTAGTTTTAATTGGTACATAATTTTCAATTAAAGAGTATAACTCTGAACGTAATTTTTTGTCAGCAATGTGAGTTAAATCAATTTTAGGCTCATCCAAAACATTTACAATATTAACTAAAAAGTCATTAGACTGAACTTCAGCTTTAAACAGTTTCACTTTATTCTCAGAAATAGTTAATGTACCTTGATGAATAACATCAGCAGGGCCCGCTTATGAATTAGAAGTAGGGGAAGCCCGGCGTCCAATTGGGGGCCCCCTATTAATCAACTATTTTTTTAAACTTATTTATTTAATAATCTATTTTTCACATGCTTAGATGATATGAAATTTTGCTATCAAAATTTCGATAAATAACATTTTTAATATTAAACTCAAACGATTATATGTTTATTATACATATGAAAAAGTATTTTATTAGATACATAATTAAATATAACAAATTAATTTTGTAAGAAACAAATATGAAACTATAATTAAGAATATTTCAACTTCAAAATATCTTTTTATGATTTTCAAATTACAACATAATAAGAAAAACAAAATCCTTATGCAAAAAAATCCATTATTTTTTTTTATCATGAATTTTTTTTCATCTAAAAGTTAAGTTTGAAAAGTAAATTTTGGGGCCCTTTTAAAAATCAATGGGTAAGCACGGGCTTCACGGGCCTATTCGGTAAACAGGCCCTGAACATCAGTGCCAATAATTAAATCGAAATTAATGCAACTGTCCTTAACGACAAAAATAGTAACTTTAAATTTTGAACCATCTACTTCGATTTCTGAATTGAAACAACCTTCTGGTTTAATTGAGGCTTTTCCTAGACCGGTCAAAGAGATACTCGTAGGTTTTAATTCTACAAAGTTCTTCAAATTATCATAAATACTTTTCTTTAACAAAGTCTTTTGGCTACCAGTATCTATTAAAGAGATTAAACGCAAAGAATAAAGCTTTATCTCTTTCAGAATTAAATCTTGGGATGTAATAATGTTTACTTGTGACCGAGCATTTTTAACACTTGTATCTTTAGATTTATTACATTGAAATGATTTATGACCATAAGCATTACAAGCAAAACAAAGCGCCCCTTTATCCTTATTTACACAGTTAATACTCTTATGATTATTCCCGCCACAATTAAAACAACGCATATTTGGCTTTACAGGCTTAAATTTGTTCTTAACTTCAACTTCGGATTTAATTTTAGGCTTAGCTCCTTCATATTTATGAAATTTTGCATTTTCATACTCCGATCTTATTTTTTCATAAATCTTTAATTTTTGTTTAAATTCAGCAATATTGGGGCAACCGTACAAAAAAGATTTCTTAGAAATAGGGTCATTAATTCCATTTATTACATAGTGAATAAGGGCAGAATCTTCAATATTGCCTTTTGAGCATAATTGTTTCATATTTAAAAAATATTCATCTAACGATTCATGTGGTCTAATTTTTCTTTTGGACAGCAATTCGTGTAATTCAGCTGAATTGCACGTTTGACCAAATTCAGATATGAGTAGGGCTTTTAATTTAGACCACGAATTAATATTTGTTTCACTTTCAAGAAATAATTTTGCTTTGCCTGTCATACGGCGTTTAGCCAAAATCAATTTGTGCAAATCACTAACGTTAAATAATAAAACAATATCTTCAAAATCGGCAATCCATTTATTAATATTTTGTACTTGAGTACCTTCAAACATTGTAATCATACTTTCAATATCATTAATAGAAATGCTTGGTTTAATAACATAATCAGGAATCAGAATTTTCTGATTTTCATTACTTTCACAATTAGAACTACCAGAATCATTTCTCATATTATTCTCAAAAACAGTTGAAATATTTTTAGTTTTATCTTGTAAATCATCATTAAATTCATCGACACTTTCGTCATCACTAAGAGTACCTACATCGGCTATCATATTAATTTTTAAAATATTAAAATCACATAAACTAGAAATTATTCTGGCAGCAATTTCATCAAAAGTTCCCGAATTATTTATACACAAAACATTGCAAATGGTAATTAAGTCGTTAACAGAAAAATTATCTTTAATTTCTTTGAATTTAGTTTGATATTCATCGGAATCTACTTCAAACGTAAACCCAGTAAAATTCCGAATTCTACGTCGATTATTTCTGTCACCGATTTCTCCAAAAATTAATTTGTGCAATGTCTTAATACTAGCTGATTTTTCAGTTTTCAAAGAAAACTCTAATTCCTTTAAATCAACTAATTTTTCCATTATTGAAAAGAAAAATAAAATAATAAACTCACTTCATAATCAGATGCTCAGCTTCACACACTTTGATTTCACTTTCATCGCAAAATTTTACCTCTTCTGAAATAGCTTTGTAGGCTTGACATTCCATCACAGTTCTAAAAAATATCGGCTTCCAAGATATTAAAAAATATATATTTCCATCTCTGTGGGCGTGCGTCTGTATCTCACTTACTGAGACCAAAATTTATGGAGATTCTTCTTTAAAAAGTTCTTTTGAACACATAAGTAAATAAACTCGGAGGTAAATTAAATTCTGACACCGTTTTTAAACTTTTAAATGACTTATATTAAACGTTAATATTTACAAAAAAGATATTTACATAAGACTATTTACAAAGCAAACAATCATAACTCTAATTAATCAATTACATCTTATACGGGAACTTGTCTTCATCTTACGTTCTTTTTACACCAACTTAAAACTAAAAACATTCCATTCTCCTTTCTTCCGTTCAGTTCTTTTTTCTATCGCTTAAATCGTCTGGCTTCTTAGGAATTAATAGTTTCTTCAAAATCGTCTGCCTCACTGAGAGCCTGTTCATCAGAGTTGCGATGTGTAGAAAATAATATGCAGATCTAATAGTGGAGGAGATTTCCCATATATATATATTAATTTAACAAGTAAGTTATCAAAATAAACTATCCACTGCTAGTATATTTTTAAATGATTTAATCTATTATTAATTCTCACATAGTTGTTTTAGACTAATATGCAATGAAATCTTGTTAATTGGAATTTATAATGAATATATTTTGCATAAAGCAATATTAATCCTATTTACAAACTACAGATGGCGCCATTGTATGTTTTTACTCCCTGTTTATAATAAAATTATTCCATTAAACTACATTGTTTTGAATCATTTGTTCTTATAATTAAATTTACTCTATATTTTTTTATTTACATAAAAAGCTTAATTAATTGCTTATAAAATTATGTTAAATTTACATTCCCTGATAAAGCTTATTTGCCTTATTTGCAATTCAAATTGTGGCAAGCTTAATTGTAAATACATTTATAATTTATCTTGTAAGTTATCAAGATCAAGATTTTAAAATACCTTATTAATTCTACTTTTGTTGATTAAAATCTAACTGTCAATATAGCTTGTTATTTTATATTTATAAAGTATATAATATGCTTTTTAAAATGTTTTACAACCTTTTATCAAAAAATTTATACTCTCGCTCATAGATGGCACCATCTGTCTCTTATTTTTATTAAATCATTCTTCTTGTAAAATTTTGTCATCATTCTTTTTAAACTTTTTATCATTATAATATAATTACATTATTTCCATTAATTTCATAACATTTTTGTTTAATATTATTTTAATAATTAAATATTTTTAATAATAGTTACTTTTAATTAAATTAATTATTAAGTATATATATATATTTGGTTTCTGATATTAATTTCCTTACAATATTCTGTTAATGTCATCTCTTAACTGTAGCGAAACGAGATTGCAAATTTGAATTTATTTTATTTTCTCCCACATGTTAGCAATTGTATAATGTAAGTTTTTCTCTTTGCTAATTCTATTATTATTGGTTTTATATATGTCTAGTACATTTCATTGAATTAAAATTTGTATTTACGATTAATTGGGTAATTTAGAAATCATTTGTAGGTTTATCCTGATTTCTAATCAGAAATTAATCATAATTAATGTGTCTATTTTGTATTACCCTTGAAAGCCAAATACCACATTTCCAGTACTTTGTAATTGTTCCAATATTGCCAACTCTTCCTGTCCTGTTTTTGTTTGTTATTTTATGGGTTATTCTATATTCATTATAGATGTTAAATAGTAGTATTGTATAATGGTTATATATATATACACACACACAAGGTGGAACCCATCCAAATTTGGCAAAAGAAAATGTTTAAGAAAAAACCGTTTCATTGATTTATAATAAATCTACAAAATTAATTACAGTAAAAAATGCATCTTATATTGGTCAATTTAACTCTCAAACAAATATTATTTTAAGCTTAAATTAACAAAATACTATAAAATTTAGCTATCCAAATTATTAAAATAAAACTTTTAATTGCATATCTAATCAGTAAAATATAATAAAGATCAGTTATTATGATGAAGTTAGCAATTTAGGCTCTTATGTTTGGTATAAATACTAGCTGAAAAAACAAAATTTATTCCAAATTGACACAATCATAGAATTTCATGTGAAATCTAAACCCATCATCATTTTCATCTTCTCAAAATTTTCATATGCACTTCTCATATCGGTATTAATCATGTTCAAAAAATAGTATTTTAATTTGATCATTTTATAATAACTTTACTCAAAATTTGAAGTCAAGATTGTTAACAACATCTTTGAATATGAACAGTCGCAATCTGAACTTGACTGCTAATCTCGATATCAAAGAATAAAGATTGCCATAATTTATATATTTTTTAAATGCATGTGTTAAAATGCTTAGTTTTATCTAAGAAAATGATCATTTTCTTTTAAAATCAGTTTAATTTATTTAAGCATTTCACCTAGTCTCTCAAAATTAATATCAGTACAAATGCAGATGGAAAAAAAAAAAAAAAAAATATGGGAAGTTTATAAGAAAACTTGTGTGTTATCAAAAGCAGTATATGATTTATCCGACCAAAATATTTTGGCATAGTATGTCACTAATGTCATCTTTCACCACTAAACACTATACAATAAAAAAAAGACATTTTTAAAAAATGTTTTTTCAATTTTATCAGAAAATGGTATGAATGAAGATAAGCAAACCCCATTATTCTCTCAATTCTGCAACAATGAAAGCTAATTACCACCATTTTGAAGAAATTTCAAGAATAATTTCAAAATCCAAATATAAAAATATTCAAAAACAGCAATAAAATTTTATTAGTAATGTTGGCTGATGTACATATTAGAATATGTAAATTGGGGGCTCGTGTTTAACATGAAGAAAGAATACAATTGGAAATAAAATAACTTATGTAAAAAGTTAACAATGTTTTTCAAAAACATGAAGATCAATTGTAAATCAATCAGGGAAAATAAAATCATCAAAACAGGGAAAAATAGCAAATTGTGCAATTTGTTGCTAGCATTCCGCCTTGAAATGCAGTCATTAAATCTCAAATTTACCGCCTGCTCTCATTGGCTGGCTGCTTTGTTGCCGCGGATTGGTGGCATGCTGCAAATAACCTCTAACCCGCCTGCTTTGTAGTTGTGGATTGATGAAATGCTGCAAATATCTTCCTACTCAGTAAGTTTTAATTTAAAAAACAAATCTAAATTGAAATTTAAAAATCAGGCTGGGAAGTACACTTTCCAGTGTTAGCATCCACCCATAACAAAAATTTCAGATACCTGGGTGTTATAATTTCAGCGTTATCTGCAGTCAGGCAGACAGACAGATGTCTCTTATTTTATATATATAGATATATATATATAAAGATTTTATTAATACATGTATAGAATATTGCTTTTTATACAAATTATTTCTATTTGCATATAAAAATAAATGGTTTTCTTATATTAATACTTTTACAAATAAAACCAAAGTAACTCAGATATTACCATAACAATAATATTATGTATAAATATATAATACAAGTTGTATATATATGGAAAAAATTGCTGACGTATATGAAACAGTAAATAGGTTGCCAGAAAATATGGTACAAATTTCTTTTCTCGTCAAGGCAATTTTTTCTATTTCCCCAAAGGCCACTATGTCAGAAAAACACCAAATTATGACTATATTTTCTTAAATTGTTTTATTGTTTTAACATTGTGTATAGATCATAACCTGATTAAAATTTTTTCTATTTAATCAATATTTTTGAAAAAGCATATAAAATTTTATTCTGATTGAAATCACGTAACCCCATTAAAATTTTGTAGTCAGGTTTTGGCGACCAACATTGGCCCAATTGAACGTGTTAAGGAACAAATTAGCATCCCTTATTTGAAGGGTTTAGAGGCAGAAATTATGACTTTTCATATTTTTGTAATTAAATGTGCTCGGAAACTTACTTGTGAGATTTCAATGAAATTCTACAACTTTTAGAAGGATCTTAATTATTTGATGATCACAAGTGAGTGAGTCAGTGACAAAAAAAAAGTATTTTTTAATTTAATATTTTGAAAATTACTATATACAAAACCATGAAATTGTGGAACCTAGTTCAGTTTAACTATACAAACATGTGTATAAAAAAAAATTCAATGTCTCTATATCTCTAAAACAAAGTTATAAGGGAGTGAAAAGTATGTCAAAAGGGTTCAGGAAAAGGTAGCTTGCTTGTGAGAATTTGACAGACATACTGTTGTGCGCCCAGAAACAATCTTAAATTTAAATCATAGTTAACAAAAACTATCTTTAATCTTTGGTAATGAAAGGCAGAAGATATCTTAAATCTGTATCATGAAGGTAGGGATTAACAAAAAATGTATGATAATATGAAAATTCAGTGTAGGAACCATATTATTATAACCAAAAATTATTTTTTAAACAAAGGAAAAGTTTAAAATATTTCTAGATTTAAAAGAAAATTTAAGTAAAATAAATAATAATTAAAAATGCACTGGAACAAACCTTTGTTGGATCTACTCCAGATGCCTTGAATCTTTGTCCAATAAACACAATAACTGGACGACCAAATCTATCTTCTCCACTGCGATACAAGCAGCCTAAATTAGCTATAGAACGCAAATCTTCATTTCTAGCCTTGCGAAGCAAACGTTCATATCTAAAGAAATTTTTCTCTTAAGAATGAATTTGAACATTTATGACTTTTTTCTAAACATTTGCATATTACTAATTATAATGATTAAATACCACAGACCTCTTTTATAACAGAACCTATGACTATGAATTATATTCAAATTTTATAGTTAATAACTACTATTAATTTGAAAGCAAAAAATAAAAGTGGTGATGTAAACATTACACATTTCCCACAGTACTTTTCTCATGTTTTATACTAATTAAATGTTTTTTAAGTTAACAAAATGAGAAACAATCATTCATTTCATATACCAAATAAAGTAGAAAGCGATTGCAATAGTATATTATGATTAATGAAATGTAATCACAGTGTACTTTCATAAGTCAATCTAGTAGTAATGCATAACTAGTAAAAGATTTCTAAATAAAACACGGCAATTTAACTTCTGTGTATAAAACTCAGAAAACTTATTATCGTACCACAGCCAAACGTACATTTTTGGGAAATGTAAAAAATGTTGGTTGTAGAAATTATAAGATTTTATGCTTGTTATACTTCAAAAGTCACGGCCAAATTTAAATGACAATCTATGCTCATCATGAGAATTCTAAAGTCATGAAATTCCATGCATTAGTTCTTGAAATAGGACTATTGCAGATATCAGGGGGGGGGGGGGGGTGAAATAAAAGCACCACTTGTTGAGGGATTTATACCAAAACATAAAAAGCAATAATTTATCAAGCTGTACTTGAACCCAAAGGTGTAATTCCACATTAGCTAAAGAAATCTGGTTGCAATGTTTCAGTCCAATGTATTAAATTTTGTCCTCTTTAAAAAAAACTTATTCTAAATTCTTACAGCCTTTTATGTGATTTTTAGAATTCTTTTGTGTATTTTAGTGATTTTTTGAGCTTTATAAAAGGAATCTCATTTCAATCTTTCAGTTCAATATTGTAAATTTTTCTATCTGTAAATCTAATTCAATTTTCAACGTTTATCCTTGTTTCATGCTGATCTGTTGCCAATCGCACATAGAACCCGATTTAAATCTTTTAGCCCAAGCCCAATGCAGTAAATTTTGTTTATTGTGACTTTTAGAGATTTTTTGCATTTTAAAGTAATTTCGATATTTTTTTTCTGATACAATAAGAATTCTTTATTAAACAAATCATGTCAACAGTCAACACAAACTTGAAATAATTAAAATTGACCCAGCCTACAACGAAAAAAAGCAACATCAACCTAGCAATGTAACATTCTGAGATAGACGACTCTGTAGATTTCTTAATCATATGGATTTTAAATCATAGTCTGAAGAGAAAAGCAGAAAAACATTATTGAAAATTTTTACTTACAAAATCAATAATGAAAATTTTCTTTCCCATTAAGCAAAACATGTGCAAGATTTGCAACTTATTGATGATGTTTGTGTGATAATTACAGCATGACCAATTGAGTATCACAAATTTTTCCACAACCATTTGAGAATTTTGTGTGTTTTTCACTATCTTTTAACAAAATTAGAGTGAAGTAACAGTTTTTTGACATAATTTATGTTTTATTTAGAAATCTGGACAAAAATTGTAAAATTTGAATGTAATGTTGCGATTTTCTGTCAAAATTTGCATCTTTTTTTGCGATCCTTTGACAAAATGTGCATGTTTTTTCCGATTTTCAATAAAAATTTCATTTTTTTCTTTATCTTATGACAAAAATCACTTTTTTTGTGATCTTTTGACGAAAATCACTTTTTTTTTTTGCAATCTATTAAGGAAATTAGTATTTTTTTTTTTTCGCCATTTGATGAAAATTGAGGTTTTTTTTTTTTTTTTTTTTCTTAAGATTGTTTGGCAAAATTTGTATGTTTTGTGCGATTACCTACTAAAACACATGCTTTTTTTATTTTATTGTTAGGATGAGTGAAGCGAATCCTCTACTAGGCCACTCAAATTACAATTTGTCGTACACTTTACAAAAAAATTATTCAATATTTTGACTTCAAATTAAATGCAAAAATAAAATATGATCTGTAGATTTGCAGAATATATTTTTTTTTTACAGTAAAACGTTAAAAAAATATTATTTTAATTAATTTATTTTACATGCATTTCCAATACGGACGCATTTTAGCAAATAAATAAAAAATGAAACGCGTATATTTTCAGAAAAAAAATATAAATCATAGAGTAAGTAATTATAGATAGAATCATGATTAATTTAACAAACAAAATGTGTTTTCTTTATTCAGCAAAATCGTGTGCACAGATGACACTTAAACATTTTTTAAAAATTGTATTATGGATTTTTTTTTTTTTTTTTTTTTTTTTTTTTTGTAAAGTGGCAACAAAAGAATTGTAAACAAATAAAATTAATTGTTAAATTTGTTATATAAATGAAAAATTAAAAGAATTGCATGAACTTGTTACTTCGATTCAAGCTCTTTATAAATGTACGAAAGGAAAAGTTGGCCGATTCAGAAATGACAAATGGACTTCAACCATTTCTTACTTTATCATTTGTATCGAAAGTAATGTTACGTTCTTATTCGTGGGCCGAAAAGGGTTTAGTGAACGGGACTTTAAACTTTGTTGCACGTATTAAAGAATATCACAAGCCACCAGACCAGATATTGCGAATAATCATGGATAAATTTGAATACTATAGTAATTTAACTTATAAGAATTGGTGCGTACCCCCAATAATTGAATTCTGGAAAAATGGAAGCATAAATTGCTCAAGGAAAGAATTTTCTCTGCAGTTAGCTTTTGCTGTTACAATTTATAAATCCCAAGGTTTAACATTAGATTAAGCAGTTGCAGATATTGGGGATATATAGGCACAAGTTGGCTTAAAAACGTATGTAACGTTGTCAAGAGTGAAAATCCTTCAAAATTAAGCATTCAATAGAAATTTTCCTTACGAAAAATTCTACAATATCAAAAATTCTTATGCACTAACATGTATAAAAACAAAGAAATTAGAATAAAAAATTTTACAGTTAAAAATTCACAGTATCGACGAGAGCTGATTTCAAATGTTTTTCCAGAAAATAGGATTTTGAAGAAGTAACTTTCTTCAAGCTCTCTTCAAATATATTATTCTAAAATAGCTATCAAAGATTATTTGATATTAATTACAAAGATTGGAAACATGCATATTTCAAACAACTTTAAAAAACACCAGCGGCTACTAGAAATTGTAAAATTCTTAAAAAAAATTTTTAGTTGAAAATTTAAAAATATTTTGTAAAAGTTTGCTTCGAAAATATTTTTTTATGCCAGCCTTACATCATAAATAAAAAATTCCTAGGAAATTGATTGTTATTTGGCTGAACTTACATTTGTAGAATTAAAATGCACCAAAACATAAAATAACGTTTTTGTTTAATAACGATGTAAAAATAATATTAAAAAATATTGTTACTTTCAGATATATGCTTTATAAAATAATGCTTCGTGAATCCAAACAAAGCATGGCTTTTGCTAGTTTAATGAAAATTGCATTTTATTGCAATCTTTTGACAAAAATTGCTTTTTTTTTTTTTTTTTTTTTTTTTTGATGAAATTTGCGTTTTTTGTGACCTTTAGATGAAATTTGTGTGGCTTTTTGTGCTACTTTGCCTAAATTTGTACATTTTATTTCGAGAACTTTTGACAAAATTAACATTTCTTTTTTTTCACAACATTTTGATGAAAAGCCTTTTTTGCAATTTAACCTTTCTTCCATGATCTTTTGAGGAAATTCACATCTATTTTGCAATCTTTTGATTGCAATTTATGCTCAATATTTTGAGGAAATTCACATCTTTTTTGTTATATTTTGATTGCATTTTATGTTTAATATTTAAACAAAATTCACATTTTTTACGATCTTTTGAAGAAATTGGTGTTTTTTGTGATCCTTAGACAAAGTTGCAGATTTTTTTCGCTGTGATAAACTAATGAAATCTAACATAATTTAAATATATTTGTGAAAAATGTGATTTTTTTGTTGTGCTTGTGTAAATGCAAAACTTTGGTAAATTTAAAATAAATATTAGTTAATAGCGTCAAAAAACACATTTTACAGATCTAACAATGAAAAAAGACAAATTCCCCCAAAACGGACCTAGTGGGAGCCCTGAAAATGTATCCTATTCAGTTCCAATAATTAGGTCTAACATGTTTTTTAAAAATTGGCCCTTAGGGGCACATTGATATAAAAACAAGTGGGGTACATTGAAGCAGTCCCAATGTAGCTTTTGTCTACACAAATCACACTTCAAACAGCTTTTGTGTCAAATTCTGGAGAAAATTTTCTCAGATCTTGTAACACTTGCATATAACAAGTCTTTTAACTTTCAACACCAAATGTCAAGCAACAACAAATGGATTTAAATATGCAGGAATTTTATCAATTAATCAACACATTTTCAGTCAGATGATTTTGTAGTTCATCATGTTACAGAAAAAAAATGACAATCCTAACAACCTAGAGGATGATTGTATTCAAAACACTAGATTTAATTGGTATTTTGTCCCTCTCCAAATCATCTAACTCTACTCAAACTCTCATTAGCAATAGTTTTGCTGCTGTAACAAAACATAAATCATCATTTTTTTTCTCTACATTTACTGCAGAAGATCCTAACAAAGGCTTTCCATAGAAAAATAAAACAGAAGAGAAAAGGAAAAAAATGTTGAAAAACAATAGTAGATAAGAAAATTAACTAAAAGTAAATTATCTGCTAAAAGAGTTAAAAGAAGTAAAGTTAAAATCCACTTCTTAATGTTTCCAATTCTAGCCTTTTAAAGATAGCAACTGTGATCTTGAACTTGACAGTAAAGTAAATACTGATAAGGAGTTAAAATTCTTTGAACCTGCCATTAATGAATTAGAGAAAAATTATACTTTGAAATTTTGTTAAGTTTGTGAGAAAAGTGATTGCTTGTTTTAAATTTCTACAGGGTGAGTCATAACCATCAAAACAATAGGCTATCTCCTTAAATATTGCCCCTACACCCATACTTCCAAATGCAAAAGTTCATAAAAAAAGGTGAACTTTTTGATAAGATAAATTGCAACTCCATGGGGGGGGGGGGGGGGTCTATTTGATAAATTACGAAAGTTAAATTTTTATATGGCTCCTGTTGCATAAAAATTCCAATTAGAAAAACTTTCCTTGTCAAGTTCCGAATTAGACACAAAATATTGCTTCTTCATATCTTCAAAACTCGCAGAGTTATAGCCGTTTAAATATTTCACCAGGTTTTAAGGGATTAGACACAAATTGAAATGCAAGCTATTCAAGAAGCAATGTTACTTTAACAGCTCTAGGAAACATGTAAACAAACTATCTTTTGAGTTAGAATTTTGATTTTTTTTTTTCTTTTTTTGTGATGGTTAGCCATATAATTTGCTAAGAAAATCACATCCTAAAATTTCTCATAAAATTTATCAAAATTTCAAATGATTAGTACTAGTTTAAATGGAATAATTTAAAACAGCTATAACTTCAAACATTATTTATCAGATTTCAATTTCTTTCCATACAATTAAAGATGAAAATGTGATTTTAGTTTTGTTTCAGGGTTTTTTTTCTTTCAATATTAACTTTAAAACTATTTAAAATATTTATTTAAAAATGACATAACTTTAAAAATCACATTTTCAAAAGTAATTACTTTTTCAAATTTGCCGAAACAAAACTAATGTAAAATAATCAAAAATGACATGTTTCAAGTTTGCACTTTTTTTTTTTTTTTTAACAATTCTTGACTTTTATTAATTTAAAGACGAAATAGTGGGGAAAAAACTCATCATGCAGAAAATGGAATTTAAAGTTTTATATAAAGTTTGGCTCTTAAAAAATGTTTAAATGCTTTTTAAAGAATTGAAAGTGTAAAATAACTCTTTTTTTGTCGTTCAAACTTACGATTTAGTTTAACTTTTCTCATTTCCATCTCCATTCTATACTATTAAAATGTCAGTTAGTTAGTTATTTAAAACAATGCTTTTTATAAGATCGGATTAAGTCTTTTTTTTTTTTTAATATAAATTTAGCTTTTACAACTTCAGGCTTTTTATTGTCTTTTTACAGACTGTTAAAAAATCTGTATTCTGGACCCAGACCGGGCCAGGACAAAGACATTACTTTTTTCTGAAGACTCGCCTGGCTGGGAGTAATATATTTTCAATAACGGAGGGGACTGATTCCTTTTTCCTAGCTGTGCACTAGACGAAATTTTCAACCCTTATTAAACACAACCTGTATTAAAATCACTGTCTCTGACTGACCTAATATGTGCATAAAATAAGTAAAATTTGGCTGAATCAAAATTTTTACAAAAAACACATTGATTATAAAATCACCTTTATTTTACCAAAAAAAAAAAAAAAAAAAAAAAAAAAAAAAAAAAACTTTAAAAATCTTTTTTTTAATGAATAGTATATTCAAAGGCTAAAAAATTAAATACAATAAAACCAGTGAAAAAATCTGCCTATCCTGTCTTAAACAAAAGATGTATTGATCCATAAACATAAAAATATCAGGAACCACTTACACCTTATAATTAGGCCATTTGTCTATAACGTATATTTTCTTTCCTATGTGATTCTGTCTTAAAAGGTTTTACCGCATAACGTTTTTCAAAATCTCCAATGCATGGAATACGTTACGATATGCTTAATGATATTAAAATATAAGTGAAACATTTACATATAAAAACAGATTCATTGAAAAAATAAATATATCACAACCTTTGGTGCTTATTTAGTAATAAAAAATATAAATATGAAAAACGAAAGGCTATAATAAGTATTTTTGGTCAGAACTCCTCCATACGACACAATTTTTAACCTTACCGAAGTAAAAAAAAAAAACAACTATGTAGACATTCACGGTTGAGTGTGGCTATGATTTAAACTTTTTTTCCAGGATGGTTCGGGCTATGATTTTAAGATTTTCCAGATCGGGCTGAACTTTCTTCCCTGTGGGTTGGATTGGGACCAGACCTAGATATTTCGACCCATGCAAACCTCCAGTACGAACTACCAACATATCTTGAAAACAAGTTTAGCTTTAAGTCAATTCATTGTTTTTTATATCCAAATAAGAGACACTGTCTTAAATCTTTTAATAGCAGACAATTTATGGACGACCCCTTACTTGCTTCCAAAATGAAAACTCTATTTTCAGGCATGGTTAAGTGGTATAAGTCACGAATTTTGGATTTTAATATCTCTTTGAGGTTTTTAGATATGAGGATGAAAATTTTTTTGTTCAATTTAGGAATGGATAAAGAATAATTTCCTAATTGGGAATATGACCCTACGGGGGCCGTATAAAAATTTAATTTTCGTATTTTTTCAAAAATACCTCCATGGAGTTGCAAGTGATCTTATCAAAAAGTTTACCTCTTTTTATGAATTTTTGCAACTGGAAGTACGGGCCTAGGGGCGATATTTAAGGAGATAGCCTATTGTTTTGATATTTATGACTCACCCTGTATATTATATAAAATCAGTTGGAAGTAAAGAAATATTTAAAAGGGGAGAATTCCTGGAGCTTTTCTTACTATAATAATGAAGAAATATAGCTTTTGGCAATAAGAAGATCTTCCTTAACCCATAACTATTTGGAACATCATCAAGGACATGGATCATTATGAAATTCTAAGTTAATTTAAAAAATTTTGACGTGTAATAATAGTGCAAAAGCTGCTGTAACTTCTTTTTTATATTACTAAAAATTACTGTGCATCAATAGGCATTAATTTCTTTTTGAGAGTTTAAAACAATGTGGCCTCAATCTATCGCCATATTAATTTAACAATGTCTTCAAGTATCCCATGCAGAAGCACATTAGAGCAATATTTTTCATTATACTCTATAATTAAATAAAAATTCAATATCTAACTTTTCAATTTAGTTGGAGATTTTAAAGATTACCAAGACTGCTGTGCACAAAATAGTGATATTAATTATTTGAACAAAGTGATAAAAGCTTAAAGATATGAGAGAAATTAAAAAGTGTCCCAATGTGCCTCCTTTTCCCCTACAGAAAACAACTTTCCTCTCTCTTTTTTTTTTTTTTTTTTCCTTTTAACGCTGGAACCATAGGCAAATTATCTCACATTAAAAATAAAATATATATTTGACACTAGAATTTTCATTAAAAATTATTTAACTTATCTGTTTCAATTACTATTATGAAACATACATTTAACTTATTTTACAGAGAAACATCAGGTTTGAATTGACATCTATTCATTTGTTATGAGTCAAAAGGACTTGTCACCATGGCTCTAGTGTTAAATATAATTAAAAATATTTTTAGTAATAGAATTTACTGTGTTTTAAATAAAAATTCTCAATTTCACCAACAGTGTAATATCTAGTTAATAAAATCATTGAATAAAACTTATGCAATGAGAGATTTACAGTAACTTTAAACTGATTTTACTAATCTCAACATCAGAATACTTCTTTTCAGCTTTTAAGATATCATTTTATGATAAACATTTTATTAATTAGCATGCAGGTAATTAATTATAAAAACATAATAGAAAGTATCAAAATTAGACTCAAATTTAAGTTTTTTATAACAGCAAAACATGAAACATCGCTTTAATTCTGAAAAGAACAAATAAAAAATATTTAAAAAATCAATAATAAAAAAATCTACAAACTTTGTTTTTCTCGTAACTTCTGAAGTAAGAATATCAGCTGATTGCTGTTTTGCACTACGATGTTTATCAACATCTCCTTGCATTTTTGCAAACCCAGTCTTTCCAATACAAACTGATGACTGAAGCTCAGCTGCTAAATCAACACTTTCTTCAATTTCTGTAAAAGAATGGGCAAAAACACTTTATTTGTGAATATTATAAAACATTGCTTTCCAAATATGAAATTTCAAAATATATAACTAAATTAAAATTGGGTCTCATATTTTTTAATAATAAAGTAATTTCAGGACTTTACTGTTATTATTGCTAAAATTTAATTAATTTATATTTGTATAAGCATTAAAAATTCCTGTTGTAATTATTCCAAACAGGATGGAAAAATCATTTATCAAAAAATACATGTAAATAGAAAATCAAACAAAATACATATTTTTATTTACTCTTTTCTTTAAGTCACAAAACTGATTCAATAGAAAAGCATTACAAACGTTATAAAATATAACAAACATTTTATGTCATGGGGTTATCATATATATTAAAACAGTAGACGACCTGTTTAAGATAAACTCAAATTGGTCTTTGATCATGCACGAAGTTCAACTTATTAGCCCTTCCAGTTAGAGGAGAGTCTAAGTAAGTTTGGTTAGCTCAGTGGTTTAAGGCACGGATTTATAGCTCTGAGCTTTTGTAGAGGACTAGGATTCGATTCCACCGCTCGGCAACATATTTTTTTTAATATAAATACATTTACTATGAGGGGAAGTTATATGATTTTTAAGCTTTGGTTATAATTGAATAAAATTTAACTCTCCACAATGATTTTTTAAGTAACAATTTTATTTTAAAAATATTTCAAGTAATTAAAACACAGTAATTGTTAGATATAAGCAGCCAATTTCCAATTCAGGGCTTTAGAGATACATTTGTAAGAATAAAATTATTGAAAATCTTTACAAATTGTATTCTTAAAAATAAAATAAAAAATAAACAACAATAAATGCAACACACACAAATAAAAATTGTAAAAAATATCGTAAAATTTAATTTAACATCTAGCAATATTTTAAAAAAATGTATTCTATTTTTCTAAAAAATGGAAATATTTAAACATTATTTTGTCAGCAGGTAGTAGCAGCAATTTTCCATTTTCCTGTCTTGTGCGTGGAAGCTTAGAAAAAGCAGTCCTTTGTAAACTGTAATATACGTGAATTATATAAATAAATAAATGTTATACATTATTCAGACCATATATTAAAGGATTTTTAACTAAATCCCTGAATGCCGTTGTGAAGTATGCTAAAATATTTTAGAAATAGTTTAACAATTTTAACTTAAAATATTTAAGCTAAAGTATTTTTCATTTAATTATCTTTTAAATTTATTAAAATAATCTACAATGTTTGTTATATTTTGTATTAGCATTACAAGGAAGATATATGTTTGTGTGCATATAAGGAAAAGTATTAATTATTTTCTGGTGAAAAAAATTAAAATTAAGAAGAGAAAACAGAAGGAAAGAAAAATAGTCATGTAAGACTTAAAGTTGAACTACTTTGTGATACTCATGGTTTAATAATTAAATAATGTATGAAACGTTATGAAAAATTCAAATATATTATGAATAGTTACTTCGTAGCATGAAATTTTAAGTTTCAGGATTTAAAATGAGACTGATAAAAATAAAATTAATAAAAACTTTTCAATATGTTTTTAAAAATTAGAAAATACTATACATTGTTATTTTTTTTAAAACACTGAGAAAATTCACTAAAATTAATATCAGTTCAATTAATTTTAGTTATCCTTCTACTAAAAAGCAAGCGCTGTTAAAATACTTAAAATTCTTCTTAAATTCTTTCAGATGATTTACTTGAGTAGATTAAACTGACAGAACCATGAAACGCTTTGAATCTGTTGGAATCACTTGATAACATTAAAATAAATCAAGTTTTCAAAACTTTATTTACAGGTTCTAATTAATCTTTTAACATGTTTATCGTCAAATATTGACAGGTACCATCTAGTCAGTTTTATGGCTAAACTAATCTTAAATAAACAATTAAAATTTTATAGTTTGCAGAAGCAAAGCTGGTACTAGACACTTTTTGTCACTTTTAGAAAATATTGGATACTTTTCAGTTAGCCGGGGCACTAGTGTTATATATACATATATGGGATGCATAGGAAAGTCCCTTTGACTTGAAAATATTTGCGAATGGAGAGAGCTACAGCTATGCAAGTGAAGTAGCAGTATAGTAAAGCAACTACCCCAGACCTAATGCAAATGACAGAAGTACCCCCAACTTGAATTTTAGAAGATAGTCATTGCAAATCAAAACTGAAAAGAGACAGAGAAAAATTTCCAGTTAGAAAATTTTAAAGTGTAAATTAATTAATATGAAACAACATTTGGTTCGCATGGGTAAGATAAACTATCCCTTATATACCCAAAAATGTTCGAAATTGATGTGCGTCGATTCTACTCTGCATATTAACTTTTCAAAAATGTAGCAGTATGCACCAATTGCAAATTGTGATGTTGTGCTATACTGAAATGTCTGTAAAACTTTAATTCCCAATGCATTTAAAATTTTAATTTAAAAGGTGTTAGAACTCACTTGATACAAACAGCATAATCTCATAGCATAAACTGTTTGATGGCAGATGATATCTTTAATCTGAATGTGCAAGCATTTTATTTTCAAATTTCTCTTTTGTATTTTTGTGTGATTTATCAAAATGTAGGGATTAATGATACTAAGTACATATTTATGCAATAAATGATGCATATTTTTTCATGCCTCTTGCCATTTCTTTCAAACATTTACACAAAATGCAGCGCATTGATTTTGAACATTTTTAGGTATACAAGCAGTGATTTATCTTATCCATATTAACCAAATGTAGTATGCTCTAAAACTTTCTAACTGGAAATTTTGTTCTATCTCTTTTTGCTTTCGATTTGCAATGGCTATATTCCAAATTTAGCCAGTAGGGGTGCTGCTGTCATTTGCATTAGTTCAGGCATAGTCACTTTACTACACTATTACCTCACTTGCATAGCTATACATCTACGTTCACAAGTATTTGCAGGTTAAAGGGACTTTCCTATGCACTCTGTATGGGAGTATGTATGTATATATGAGAATATATATAATATATGCATACATATATGTATATGTGACACTGGTGCCCGTATAACCGAAAAACACCAAATACTCTTCTACTGCCATAGATATCCACCTGTTAAATCTAAGTCTTTTTTTTTTAATTTACAACAACTTTCAATGATTGTTAATACTTTATTCCAAAAAATTTTTAAGTTTTGACTGTCTCCCATGCTTTAGCAGACCAGAATATTGCATCTTTTATGTTTATAGATTTCAGATTATCAAAAAAAGTAGCATCCAAATTAACATTCAAAATTTACTGGAGCTAAACTTGTGATATTTTAACTGCAGGCTGATTTAATGATTGCAACTAGCAAGTCATGTTTGGATGTTAAAATTATGTAACAAAATCTCCATTTTTCAAAATGTCTATATCTGGATGTGATATTCTATATCTAAAATAAAGATTGTCTTTGGAGGCAAATCTTGTGATTTGAGGTACATTATAATTCTTGGGGCAAATTACATAAATCAATCACTAAACAATGTGGATGACACCCAAGCATTCTTATAATGTTTATGGAAAACTGATAAAGGATGAGGACTGTAATGAGGATTTTTTTTTTTTTTTTTTTTAACTCCCATGGCATTTATGATTTGCCTATGACAACTAATGGAAGACGGAAATCCCAAGACGCATTACAATGATTCTATCATTGCTTTTATTATATCCTGAAGCATTTTTCTCTGATTTGCAAGAAAAGTTTTTTGCTGGTCTCTTTTGAAATTATTGGCATTAAAGATATGATCCAGAAAACACTTCTCTGCAATACTTTTGAAATCATTTTTAAAATCTGAGGCATCATTTTGGTCAGCCAATAATAATTCTTCTTAAATCACTGTCTCATCTCATAATGATTTTTTCATTTACACAGCCAACTTTAACTTGAAGCAAAATCTTTCAATTGTTTTTCTCAATTCATAGCAAAAGTAGTTTTTTTTTTTTTTTTTTTTTTTTTTTTTTTTTTTTTTTAATGGGTTTAAAAATTAAAATTCCTTTTCCCCTTTCTTGTATAAATAACAAGAACAGCACCTCATTTACTGATTCACAAAGACCAATTTTTATAATCTTAAGTTTGTAACTGCTTCTATTACCTTATTTTTTAGAGTATTTGGCAAGCTTTTATTTTTATTTCAGTTAAACACTGGCTACTGAAGTTCTGACATTAAGCTAATCTGCTATTTTTTTTCATTAATTTCCTCTTTTCAAATACATCAATTGTCCTAATTTTCTTCTATGTTGATGATTACCAAAATATTAAAAATATTTTTGAATTTACAAGTGTGCAATAAATTTCAAGCTTTTGTCAATCCATATATGGGATTGTATAGATATGAGATGGCCAGATATGGGAGTGGCTATTGTAATACAGTAGACACTCCCATTGTTCACTGAAATTGTCAGTTGCAAGTGTGAACAATTAGTAAAAATGAATGTTATGGCAAAAACAAATAATACATTTAAAGAAAAGTGCATTGTTTTGCTTAGAAGATTATTTAACAATGATACCAGATGCACAATGATTTTCAATGAAACATCATAAGAAAAATATTTACCATCTTTTTCTACTTTGAAAGGTCTTTCAACTATTCTCATTTGGCGTTCTGGAATGTAAGCTTCACCATTTTCACCTCCTATATCTCTTGGAAGGTAATACAAAGCATATTCTTCCTCTTTTTTAGACCTTGGGTAATATAAGGGCATCAGCAATTCATAGATGCCAACATCTACATCTTCCACAACAAAAACAATCAAATCAATGGCTTCCCCATATTTTTCTAAGAATCTTCTGACAGTTCCTGAAAAAGTAGGTTTATCATAACTTTTTAACATATAAGTAAAGACTAATTCACTTTTTATCACAAATGTACTGTAAGGTAAAAGGCATAGGAAAGAGAGGGGCGCATAATGCCCAAGTCATTCCCATTTAAACAGAGAAGAAATTCTTAAATCATATATATGAATATCCAACTCATATATACAACTTAACTAGAAGATTATTTTCTGCCTTCAATTATTGATACATGCTCTCTTAAAAAATACACACACACACATATATATATACTAGCAGACCCGACAGACCTGTAATCATGTCTTTAATTCGAAAATTTAAAACTTTTTTGAATAAGCTGTAAAAATCCAGACCGTTTTGAGGAAATTTTTTATTAAAAAATTATTACAATATCTAATGTCAATATATGTACATTTATCACAATTTGACGAATCGATAGCGTGTGAGTATAGGTATACCATGAGCGTAGTATTTACCATGCGTATTATTATATTTATGTATATTTATTTGATTTTTTAGAGTCGGTGCCAGCCAAGCCAAGTTACATGCAATTTTCCAATAGACACACATCCAAATATCTACATGTTTTTTCACAATTTAATATTTAGTGAATAAATTTAACTTTATTCTTTTACGATTTACATTGTATACTTAATTTTAATTTTGAAATTGGTTTGGCTGGAACCTACTCCAAAAAAACTAAATAAATGTATATAAATATAATAATACACATGGTAAATACTACGCTCTTAATTTAATTTCTGATAACAATTATGTAAGGAAAGTATTTTTCACTTTGCAGTAGTTTTTGAAGTCGGTTCAATTTTTGATAGAAAAGTTTATTTTTCTCTTTTTAGTTAAAAGTTAACAATTTTTTGAAGTCTTAGTTAAAATTATAATACAGAAAAAAATATTGTAAATTATACATGTATGTCAGAAGGGGGGTTCGAACCCACATTCTCTTTCGAAAACCAAAGCTTAAACTCAGACTGCATGACCATCTGACTACACTCCATTCGGTGAGCTTATTCAACATTCATGTTATTTTTAATTTGCGAGAAATCCCTAATTTTATTAGTTTTTGCCTAGTTACTAAAAAAGTACTGAACCAATTTCGATGAAATGGAACTGGTACGAATTCGAGACTAATTTAATACAAAAATGAAATTAATCAGTTGGATAATTTCAGAGTAATCGGTGAACATACATAAAAAAATTTCATATGCGTTGAATCAATAACCTCTTCCTCCTTTTTTGAAGCCGGTTAAAAATTATAATACGGAAAAAGTTATAGTATACATGTATGTCAGGAGTGGGGTTCGAACCCACGCTCTCTTTACAAAAACCAGAGCCTAAATCAGGCACCTTAGACCGCTCAGCAATCCTGACTACGCTCCATTCGGCGAGATTATTCAACATCCATGTTACTTTTAATTTGCAAGAAATCACTAATTTTATTAGTTTTGCCTAATTACTAAAAAAGTACCGAGCCAATTTCGATGAAATGGAAGTGGTACCAATTCAAGAGTAACCTCTTTAATTTATAACAAAAAAAAAATTAATCAGTCGGATAGTTTTGGAGTAATCGGTAAACATACATTAAAAAAAAAAAAAAAAAAAAAAAAACACATATGCGTTGAATTAATAGCCTCCTCCTCCTTTTTCAAAGTCTGTTAATAAAATTTATAATATGAAAAAATTTATTGCAAATTATAGTTGGATGTAAATTATGTCAGGAGTGGGGTTCGAACCCACGCTCTCTTTCGAGAACCAGAGCTTAAATCTGGTGCCTTAGACCGCTTGGTCACCCTGACTGCACTCCAGTCAGTGAGCTTATTCAACGTTTATGTTACTTTTAATTTGTGAGCAATCACTAATTTGATTAGTTTTGCCTGATTACTAAAAAAGTACTGAACCAATTTTGATAAAATGGAAGTGGTACCGATTCCAGAGTAACTTCTTTAATTTAACACAAAAAAAAAAATATCGGTTAGATAGTTTCAGAGTAATCGTGGAACATACATAAAAAAAAATACATACGTGTCAAATTGATAACCTCTTCCTCCTTTTTTGAAGTTGGTTAAAAATTACAATACGCAAAAGGTTATTGTACACATGTATGTCAGGAGTGGGGTTTAAACCCACTCTCTCTTTCGAGAACCAGAGATTAAATCAGGCACTTTAGACCGATCGGCCATCCTGACTGCACTCTATATGGCGAACTTATTCAATGTCCATGTTATTATTAATTTGCAAGAAATCCCTAATTTTATTAGTTTTTGCCTATTTACTAAAAATAGTACTGAATCAATTTCTGTGAAACGGAATTGCTACCAATTTGAGAGCAAGCTCTTTCATTTAACACTAAAACCAAATTAATCGGCTGGATAGTTTCAGAGTAATCGGTGAACATACATAAAAAAACAAAATATGTACGCATCAAATTGATAACCCCCTCTTCTTTTTTGAAGTTGGTTAATAATATGGCAAAGATTATTGTAAATTATACATGTATGTCAGGAGTGGGGTTCGAACACACAATCTCTTTCTTCGAGAACCAGAGCTTAAATCTGGCACTTTAGACTGCTCGCCCATTCTGTTCGCACTCTATTCAGCGAACTTATTCAACACTTTTAATTAGTGGAAAATCACTAATTTTATTAGTTTTTGCCTAATTACTAAAAAAGTACTGAAACAATTTCGATGAAATGTGAATCTAAGCCAGTCTAGAATCTACTGGAACATACACAAAAAATTTCATTAAAATCGGTCCAGTTGTTTAGGAGGAGTTCAGTCACATACACACGCAAAGAAGAATTATATATATAAAGATATAGGTATCCAAAAACTACACTATAATACACAATTTTTCTGAACCGAATCAAAAGTAAAATTTATTAAACTAAACAAGAAAAAATCAACATAGCTCACGAACAATATATATACATATTGAACATAAAGAAACAGGATAAATATTGATAATGCAGAGGGTGTTGCACATTCTTCTAATGATTTCGGAAAAAATGTATAAACAAAGATAAGAGTTAAGAATGTTAAGTATTTGATAACATGTATTCAATAATTAGCCTTCTATAACGTTCAAGATGTCATTTTTATGATGATGCAACATTAGTAATTTTTCAGCATATAATTTCTACCGAAACTCTCTTTATCAAAGACAAAATTAAGAATAATAAAAAAAAAAACCTGGCTACAACTAAATAAATAACTTATCTTCATTACCTTTTTTGCAACCTCGAATAATCTTACTTTTAGAATAATAACAATATAAAGAACTTCATAATTCTACATCTTTAATATATTACAACTATTAAATTAAGTTTTACTTTTCAATATTTCTGAACAAGAGGGCAAACTGAATGCCCTGTTCAACAGTATTATTATCATCTCCTAAAAAAAAAAAAAAAAAATAATAATAACAATAGGAAATATCTATTGGGTACTCAAATACATGCTAATACATTTTTTTAATACAAGGTTGTTTTAACTGACACTATTTGGAGCTCTCTGTAATTAATTTTAATAACCGAAACTACTTTAAAATTTATAAGGGGACTAATGAAACCATAGGAAAAAAGATTCCAAGAAAAAAAATAGTTCCAAGCACCAGTAAGAACTATTCCATGTGACATGTTATACTCGGCCGTTGAAAATATCGTACAAAGAATGCAAGGTGAGGTGCAAGAGAACGGTGCTTGAATTTCTCGTCAAGAAAGAGAATATGATGTATAAAATACAGAATTTTATCGAAATTATTAATTTTGTCTGTTTCTGATGTTTTCTTTCCATGTACAGTGTCAAACTTCCCACGCTTGGCTGTGATTGGAACTATTTTTTATTTATTTCTTTATTTTTAATCTTTTTTCCCATGATTCCTGATCTTTTTTCCCATTAGTCCATTTATAAAATTTTTTGCCATTCCAGTTATTAGAACGAGCTACGGGCAGCTCTGAATAGTGTCAGTAAAAAAAACACATTGTATAATCAAATTTTCATTTTAGTGAAGAATATGCATTTATGAGAGTTGCTTCATTGTATACTTACTACATATTCACAATCTAAAAATAGATGAGTGATTTTGATTTTGCTTGATTGAATTTCATTTGTTAAAAACATACTTTATCTGGAAATTCATTAAGAAGTAATCTTAAAAATTATAGTTTGATATATTGAAATTGAAATAAATATAAATGAAACTATCATAAAAAAAATATTTATAACATGCAAACTTAAATTATTTTAATTCCATAATATGCTGAAAAAATTCCACTGTACCATCTTATCTTCATTTTGGTTTGCTTTGGTGTGACATATTTGAGATTGTAATTGTAATTTTATAAATTTTAATACTGACAATTTTTACCTCTGTTAGTTTTAAAGAATATAAACTAGGCCATATATCCATATGTATCTGCACATAAACTCAGTTTATGACATAAGATAACGTCATCTGAAAAATCTACAATAGTCTATTCCAGTTCTTTTGCTCAAGGGTCCATTTCTCCTTCAGACCTCTATCCATCATCGCCTTTTCAATACTATCTATCTAGTTCTTTCGTGGTCTTTCCTGTTTATTTTTATTTTAAATTTGTTTTTAAACTTGATTATATTAGATTTAAATTTAATTTTCTGATCTCAGACTAGTCACCCCAATATATCATTACAGAGTGGTGGTCTTCTTATCCTGATGCAACTTACACAAAGGGGGCCAACCAGATAATGACAGATTTTGATTATTTTAATATATGTTGTAAGGCAGAGATCCACTAGCTTGCAAGTTCAATGGATTTTTAACAACACTCCTTAGTTATTGCAAAACAAAGTAATCTAATATTATGACACAACTTAAATACTTACTTTGAAAGGAAAATGTATGGTTGATCTTCAATTGGTATAATGCTTACTTATTGATCAGCAGGCCTGGGTTCGATGTCCAGTCGCACAACATTTGTTCATCTCTTTTTTTTGTTTTATAAGTATACACATAATATAATTAAGATTTAATAATCTCAATTAAAATTCTTAATATCATACTTTAACTACAATTTTATCATATTTAAACATCAATTTAGCATTTTTGATTTTTAAATCATTATTTCTCGTCACATAAACAGATTAAAAGAAAAAAAATTGTAATGTATTATTGAATAATAAAAATTCCAAATTCATTACAAAATTTGTTGTGGTGCTATATGTTTATAATAAAATAAAATATATTCAAGTAAAATAAAAGTTGGAAGAAGATAAAATGGAAAACAAAATAATACAAAGAGCAAGCAATTTAAAAATCTTTAATATGCAAAAATAAAGAGTAATTTAATTACTATGCTGATTTTTAATATGTTTGTTACCCTAAAAACAAAATAACATTATCATGATATTGACTTCCCTTGTTAAAACAATACATAAATGATGTTTCTTTAAAATCACGAATCAACACATAACACAATTGTTCAATATCATTGCATCGATAAAGAATGTATAAATATATTTTAAAGATGATTTTTAAAAAATTAACAGTTTTGGATCTATTTATGATGTTTTATACTATTTAGTTACAAATAAAAAAGGTAACTAGATTAAAATAGCAACGATATGCAATATTATGATTTTTAATTAATAATGAGACTATTTAATTATAATTACAAGTATATTTAAAAATATAAATGTAGCATATCCAGTATCGAACCCTGGTCAACAAGCAAACGCTATACTAACTGAGCTAGAATCAACCATGCTCTTTTTCTTCAAAATAAGTATTTACATTGTGTCATAGTATTAGAGCATTCCCTCTGTTTCACAAGAACTAAGGAGAATTGTATAAAAGCCATCGAGACTGAGGCTAAGGGGGTCTCTGCCCTACAGCATATATTAAAATAATCAAAATCTGTGATTATCAATATTGGCCCGCTCCTTGTTAATACATTGAAAATCGTTTGAAAAAAAGAATAAAGGTGTTAAAACATATTTCTGTGTTAATTTTGACATTTTTTTCTACTTTTCTTTTTTTATTTAAAGTTTTTCATAATAAGAAAATCAAGCACTAACCACAAAACTTTGCTTGTTTTCTCTGAACTAACATTTTAGGTGTTTTTCTTTTTTTTGTTTTTGGTAATATTTTGATCTTTTTCTATTGCAGTCAGATAAATATGTATCAAAGTCTCATCAATTTATAACAATATATGAGTCAGAACTTATCAAATTGGATTAATCAAGATGTTTAAGAGAACTGTTAGGTTAAAGTTAAAAAAAAACAAATTTGCAACAAATAATTAATCTTATATTGGCTGGCCTAACTCAAAAAATCAATATTGTTTAGAACTAAAGATTAACTTTCCAGGTAATTGAAAAATAAAGCATTAATCCTATAAGTAATCAGTAACATATAATTCAAATAACAAATTATGAAGTTGTTTAACTGGGGCTTTGATCTCTGGTATTATGCAATGAAAAATTAACCAAAAATATATGACAATAACACTATTATAATTCCTATTTTCAACAAAATTTGAAAATGACACAATCACAATTATCACCATCAAAAAACTTACATGCATATTTTTCATATTAACTATTTAAAATTTTTTAAATATTATTAAGCTTGGTGTCAAGTTTGCCAATTACCAGTTTTGCATGCATTACACATTTCTTTTTTACTATCATATCATTTTCGCCCACTGAAGCCCTGTGAGATATGTGTCTCAATCTCAGAAGTAGTGGAATGGGGAAAGAAAAAAAAAGAAAAAAAAAAAATATATATATATATATATATATATATATATTGAATTGTAACAGCTTTATGAGTAAAAATGAGTTTTTTTTAATCATGATGTCATTTTCTGTTCAAAAGTTTTAAAAGTCATTATTAATTGAAATATGAAAATGGCATCTGTAATGATGTGACGATTCCCATTATTTCTCTTTAACAATGAAAATAATCCAAATTTCCCCATCAATAGGAAGAAATTTCATAAAGCAATTTTTAAAATGAAATTTAAAATATAAAAATGGAACTAAAAAAATAGCGAGTACAAGCATTTCTACAAATAAAATACTCTCGCTTTAAAAAAGAATTATCAAAATCGATTCAGTAGAAATCTCAGGCTAGATGGCTAAAAAAGAAACAGATCATTTTTTCACCTGCCAAATAATTATCTTACAGCTATTTGCACATAGTCTTGCATTAAGAAACATACTCTCACATTAGGCGATGAACATTGTGCTTCTGTTTTTATAATTTTGTTTATTATTCCTTGGAGATGTTTAAAAGATTGTGTGATAGTTCTTTTGAGAGACTTAGGTTTCCTTTTAAAACATGAGATGTGACTTTAGATATAATCCACATATAAATTATAAATCCACAAATAAATTAAAGAATCTTCATATGGAGAATAGTTGAAATATTCTATAATCTTTTGCAACAATACTCTTTTATCACATTTAAATAATAACTATGCTGTCATGTTACACCTTCAATAATTTCAGTTTTAATATGACATGTTATGTAGCTTATAGCTGCAATATGTAATGTTTAAATAAAACTAATTTACAATTCCAAATTATAGAAAATATCAAAGGGAAAAAATTGGGAAGGGAGGTATGAAAATTTGAAGCATTGTGGTTTTTATTATTATTATTTTTTTTATTACATTTTTTGCATCTATTTAGTTTGCAATCCATAATTTGAAATCATGTAATTTTTTTTTTCTTTGGACTATATAGTTGAATTTAAAAAAGGGAAATATAGTGGTATTTTAAATTCAATTAAACAGTAAAATTAATTTTTTATTTGCACCTTCTATAAATTTGTATGGCACAATTTATACAACAATCTAGCATTAAGTAAACATTTTAATAATAATTTGTTTAAAAAAAGGACAAAATCAAAATAATAATAAATAAAATTACATCATTTGCAATGGCTGCAGAGAAAGAAAAAAAAAAGCTTCCTTATAACAATTACAAATATTCAATCTAGACTTTTGAAAAATTTTAATTTTCCATTGTTTCATTTAAAATGCAGCTTAACAACTAAAGTCACATTTCCACATGAATTAAAAAAAATTAAATTGTAATAAAATGTTTCCATCTGTATTTCTAAACAAATGAGTTCTGAACAAAATATAATACATAATACACTCAGGAAAACATTAATTAGCAAAATAGCTAAAGATTTTAAAACATCTGAAATTAAACTAAAAAAAACTACCTTCTTGATTATCAAATGGATCAAACTAAAGAGTTATTGAATGACAATTTTTTACAAATGGTTTACGATATGCAACAGAACTGAGAATGAAAGCAAAATAATTTGCAAGCAAATAATTACACATGAAATATGATATTTTATTCATGAAAATTATAGCAATAAGAATTAAAGAATAATCTGGACTTTACAATAGCAAACTAAATAAGCATAAAATAACAGGAAAAGTTTTAAATCTTTAAATAAACATATAGATATAAAGTGAACATAAATAATTGTAAAATATCTTTACTTAATGCTATATGAGCACCATCATGTGGAGGATAATTTCTTCTAACTGAATTTATTACACATAACCCAACTGAGCCAAGGTTGTGTTCTCTAAATATGCAAATAAATAAATAAAAAGTAAATAAATAAAATCTGTAAAAAACAAACATTACTAATAAATACAAAAATTATAGTAAACTCTCACTTACACAAGAATGAAAAAAAATATATTTTTAAAATGTGCATATTTGGGATTGGTCTATAATTAGGTGGCTTTAAAGTTTTAAATTTGTATACAGTAATAACAAAGTAAAAGTAAATGTTTTATAGTACAACATTATGTTTAATAAAATTACTACAATCTGATCTATAAAAACTTATCCTTAATAAAAATTTTAATAGTCATAGATGTTCTTGTGCTTTTTAGCTATCTCTAGGAAACCTAAAAATTTAAAAATTAATAAAATTTTTATTATTATTATTAAACACCAAGTTGCTGCTAAAACAAAGCAGACATTTTACATTTTTAAAGTCCCTTAAAATAAAAAGATCTTTGAAATATCAAATTTAAAACTGATTTTTTATTTTAAAAAATATTTTGAAAGAATATAACATTCACTATTACTAGTATTTTTTCATGGGTGGGGGAATAATAATTGATATCAATCTTTTCCTCTGGCAACTAATTTTCCTTTAGTTAAGGATAATTTTTTTTAAATATCGTTTTTTTTCTTTCTTTTATTTGCACAGAAAAATAGTTAAATATCATTAAAAGGTAGATATAGAAAACAAGAAATAACAGAAGCTGAAAGGATACAAAGAAAAAAAAAATCTAATATTAAGAGCAGAAGCTGCTAGAAAAGAACATGAACAATATCTTTAGAGAAAACCTAAAGGTGAAATCATACCTGTAAAAGATATCACAAGGAAACAAATATTGAAATGAAAATAATAGCAGGAAAATGAAACAACCACCAGACGACTTTTAACAACTTTACATGTGCACCTTTGGTAGGTTATTTTGAGGGAAATACTCAGAATACTACAAGTAGTTGGGCTTCTAAAGGCAGAAAGTGAGTAAGATCAGGTAGAACATCAATTGTAAAAAGTTATAAAATAATTTAATTGATAACTTAAATTTGAGAAAAGGAAATTTTATCGACTTAGTGACCAAATGCAGGAAAATCAAACACCTCAAAGTGAAAAGTTAATAAATAAAAAGGAAAGCAAAAATCTGAATAAAAAATATTTTAACATGAAGAAATTTGCTGAAACTTTTGAAAAGTCATTTTTTAATGCATGATGCATTTAAGAAAAAATATTTATCAGTATAAAATAGATCAAAAAATAAATGTTTAATAAGTGAAGATGTATTGACAATTTCATTGATAATTACAAAAGTAAATATCTGGCAATACCTCAAGCTATTCACTTTTGTTCATCTAGAAAGAATATCAGATGGTTATTGGGTATGATTTTTGCAGTGAAACAAAAGAATTTAACTGAATCATTTGCACCATCTAAAGCAACTTAAGACAAGATGCTTTTGCAGCTCGGAGATATCTGAAATAATTTCCTCAAAATCCATAGAAAACACCATAGTTGAAAGAAATTTTTACAAAAGTACAATTATCGACGCAGTATGGCGAAGTAAAATGATAGCCCAACAAGTGGAAACAAGTGAAACCCAAGAGACAGCCCAACAAATTAATAATGAACAGATATATATATATAAAATCTTCTTTCAAATGAAATCAATAAGTCCAAACTGTATAGAAAATAGAATGGAGCCACCCATAATACTTTCTGTATAATTTGGGCATAGCGATAATCTATGCGTAATGGCATCAACCACCAGTAACTGTTTTGTTACAATTGTGTGTTCTAGAAAACAATGCTGATATCGATAAATTGTTTAAGGAACAGTAATAAATTGATAAAATATGTTTTTATCTATTACATTTAATAAAATATAAGATTATATATGGATATATTAACTTTTGTGTAACAAACTGTATTTATCATACTTACTTATGTCATTACCATGTTCATTAAACTTTTTAAATTAATTTTAAAATACTAAATATTAATAATTTGATTCCTGCAGATGCCTTTATAAAAATATTTATGTGATAATGGTTATTTATTTACAAAAAAAAAAAAAAAAAAAAAAAAAAACTTTCTGAGTATTTTTTAAAATTTCATTTGGCTATGCCAAATCTTGAACAGCTTTTGAAAATGACTCAAATTCATTTTCAATGCTGATAGATCATTCCCTGCTCTTACATAGATTTCATTTTTTAAATTTGTTTAAATTTATTATATTTTATTTTTTGCAAAAAAAAGTTATATGCATAATTTGTATGCCTACAAATTTAACTAGAGACCTAGAAAAAAATGTACATAAATGTGACCACATACAAAATGATTAAGTAAATTTTAAACTGAAAGAGACAGATAATTTGAATATTTTACAAAACTGGAATACTTGACTTATATTAAAGCAAATTGCAAGAGTATGGTTGTCAGCCACAATCTGCTAGCTATGTGACAATTTATGAAAAAGGCATACTAATTCCAATGTTTGTATTGATAACAAGCAAAATTTATATTAGCTTGTCAAATGCTTAACTTTTTTTCATAAATTTGATTTTAAAGAGTTATTTTGTTGTCAATTTGCCTATGGCAGATATTAAAAAGGGCCACTTTAAATCTGGCCTACGTTTAGCATTAAAGATCTAATTTTTTACTAAAAATTTTTGTTATCTTAAATATTTTTCCATTAAAACATGTTTTAGCTATCATTGACAATTCTCTCTATAAAAGTTACTTTTCAATAATAATTAAATTATTTTAATAATTATCATTAAATAAAAAAGATCAATTATGGGTCATGAATGACTTAAAATTATGCATGCATTATTGAAAGAAAAAACAATCATATATGATAATAAATTTATCATTCTTTTGTTTACATTTTTCTTTAAAAAGTCTTTTCAGTGTATACCAGGAGGAAAAAATGGCTTCCTTATATCTTGGTTTTAAGATTTTAGCTAATTTTACTTGAAAACATGAAGCTAAAATACAATAAACCTGATCAAGGAAAATTCATTCAAAGTTTTCGTAAATAATAATTCGAATGAGAATTTCTGCCAACTTAGTCAGCTATAGCCAAGTTGGCTTCATTTAAAGTGATTTAGTTTTGGTCATCAAATAGTATGACAATATTTTGCCAAATGCCACTAAACTTTGAGATCATTTGACATGAGTAGATAGTTTTTAACACGTGAGAGTTGAAACAATGAACAAAATTTGCAAGAAACTACATTTATTTAAACTCATACATTAAACCAATTTATGGAGGAATCTGATGTTTTGTTCCAAAGTGTCAGCAAACTTAGAATTTCAAATTACTTTATCTCAGACATTTTTAAAGACAAAGCAAAACAAAAAATGCTCTGGAATCTTTGTATTTAAGTTGAATACTTAAATGAAAAAACTTTGATTCTTTTTTTTCATCAACAAATTTGGTCAAGATATAGGTATGTCTTGTACTCATGCCAAGCATAGCTGGAAAGTTTCTGCCATGGTGGTTAAAATCGGCATGGCAGAAACTAGTTTCTGCCAGTAAGGGGCAAAAAACGGCAGAGACTAAGAAATAAGGCTAATAAGAACTTTAACCTGCAATGACTCATAATTCCCACATATATTTAATATATAAAGAATTTAGTTAAAAAATAAAATAAAGATTAAGAATGTTATTCAAAGTAACATTTGTAACAAATTTTTAACTTATTTATAAATCATGATATTTATTTTCAATTTTAACAAATGCTATGTCCTTAATATCATTTTCATGATTTTCAATTATATGCAATTAATAAGGCTGATCCTTCATGAAAGATTCAAAACTATCAAATTCTAATATAAATTTATTTTTTAATTGAAACTATTCACAATATTTTATCTGTTATTTATCCTGAATAATAAAATATATACACAATTTAATATTACTTAAAATGTCTCAGATTATGCCATGAAATGAGTTTACGCCAGTTGTTGCCAGTTTCTACCGGTAAAAACCGGTTATAACCACTTTCTACCACTGGTAAGGCAAAAATCATTTTCTGCCAAAAAAATCCAGCTCTGATGCCAAGTCTTTCCCAAATCAATTCACAAATATGAGTGCTGAAAGCAGGGAAAAAAATGATAATAATAATATATAAATCAACATTTGAAAAAGGGGTGATTTTGAAGTTCAATGTCATGATCAGTAAAAATTTTCCAGAATTACTTTCCTCTGGATATCTGCAATAGGTATATAGATGCAAGTTTGAAATTTGACCAGCACTGAAAAATATTTTAAATATTCCCCCCCCCCCCTCTCCGAGTGAACGCATATGCACACACATAATTTGCAGCACTTACACGATCCTGTGACAAAATTTGCATCTTTTACTCAATCCTTTGACAAAAATTGCATTTTCTCTACAATTCTGACAGAAATAGCAATTTTTCGCAATCATTTGACAAAAATGTGATTTTTTTCAGATCATTTGATGAAAATCACGTCTTTTCATGATTGTATGACAGAGATCGCATATTCTTTGACTGAGATTGTGTCACTTTCACGATCCTTCAACAAAAATAGTCCTTTTTGCAATCCTTTGACGGAAATACCATCTTTTTTGCAATCCTTCGACAGAAATGGCGTTCAATCTGCAATCTTTTTGACGAAACATGCTTCTTTTTTGTAGATCTTTTGACAGAAATAGCACCTTTTCCATGATCATTTGACAAAAATCATGTTTTATATACAATCTTTTGACAAAAATAGTGTCTTTTTTCATGAACTTTTGACCAAAAATGCATATTTTTTGCAATAATATTTTGTCATCTGAGATTTTTTACGTCCTGCTTTAGGCCTCAGGAATTTTTAAAAGACAAGAATTCTGTCTGTGGATGGAAAACTTGCACTCATAAACAGCTAGGTTTCTTACTCTTTATAATGGAAGCTACCCAATAATCTAAGTTGTGATATCTATAATGAAAAAGGAAAAATACTGCATTCTTTCCTGATCAACATTTTTATAGTTTTGTGAAATTTAACAGATGAATAGACTATCAAATAATAATAAAAAACCATTATACATAAGATACAATATATATATATATATAAACATTATATAATGCTACATTTCAACATCTACAATGAAGGAACAATTACAAATAAAATTGGAGATTGTGGTACGTGTATATATATATATATACTCTTTTAATTAGATATTAAACACATTAAAGAGAAAAATACAACCAATATTTGTTTATCTTACAATTTTGAAATGATCTTCTCATTTATTGTTGAAGGCTTAACCTAAAGGGCAACATTAGTACTAGCCACCGGCCACAGGGCCAGTAAATGAGAAAAAGTGGCTAGTGAAAAAATTATAACCAGCGGCCACCTCCCGGACAATTTTTCATTTGGAGAGATTAAAATTTTCTTGCATTTCATCAAAGATTCTACTTTTTTTTTTTTTTTTTTTTTCAATATGTTAATATAAATAGTAACATGTTTATTTGGGTTATTTAGTTTTAGATTAATACTTATGAAACTTTTACTGTTTAGTATTTTTACAAAAAAAAAAGTGGCCACTAGTTTAAAGAAAGTGGCCACTCAAAAAACTAGTCCTACCAGCCAATGGTGACTAATGAAATTTCCCAATTTTGCCCTATAGCTTAACCGATGACTATCATTTCCAAAACTGAATTAGTAATGTTTAAAACAGATGACAATCTTTCCATAATCATGCACAAAGGCATTTATTCTAAAGATCCTCATATGATTCACATAATTAATAATTTGAGTTAAAAGCAAACAGTCAACCTAATTCATTAATAGATATAATTTGTAAACTGTCTAATAAAATAGAATAAAATATGACTAAATTTAAAATCTGGTTGCACAAAAAGCTCTATTAACATGCAATAGCCATGTTTTATTAAATTTTTACTATTTTTTTTTTTTATAGTGCTAGGTAAAATTATATGCATTATTTCTGATTTCAATCATCCCCTTTTTCTAATCATATACAAAAGGCACAATGATGTAAAAAGAAATGATGTATATGAAAGATTTTTGAACAGGTTTTCAACACAGTGCAATCAAACTATGTTAAAATACATTGATTAAAAAATTGCAGTTAATTAAATTTTAATGAAAAACATAGCAAATACCTCGAGGATTTTTCAATTCAAAAGTCTTGAACAATTCTCACACAATTACTCTTTAACCATTTACACAGCAAATTAATATTGAAATGTAATTATAATTTTGTTTTCCCTATATTACAGCTTCAAATATTTTAATTTATGCATACAAATATAGAAAATGACAAATTATTGAAAGTAACAAAATGATTATTGATTGACAACCTATACAAATATAACAAATTATTTTCCACTATATGCTATTGTTTATTGTTCTTGAGTATTTTCTCGAATTCCAAGCACATTTATATTCCTAGCGGTTAAACGTAAGTAATATAGAGAAAGCAATAAAAACAAATAATATATTTTTATGCAAATTAATGAATTTACATTTTCCTAATACAGTAAAATCTCTAAATAACGGACACCTCGGGAACACAGAAATTGTTCGCTATTCGGAGGTGTCCGCTATTGGGAAAACCTCAAAGATTGAAAAACCGCTTAGAAATGCTTAATGTCTCATTAATTTACTTTTATATGTCCTAAAACCTCTATTATATTATTAATCAGAAATTAAAATTATTTTTAAGCAAAAATAAATAAATAAATAAATAAATAAAATTGTGCACATTTTTATCCACTATTTATTATATTATTGTTAGAAAAATCTGTTACAAAAGTTTATTTTTGCTTGCGATTACATGTACTAATTTGTTTTTCTGTGTGATGTTATTAGAAATTGTAGAGTTCCGGGAGAGGAGGGAGGGATTGCACTTTTTGATCTTTAAAAGCATAAAATCTCAAAATGTTCTTGGATGACATTTCAATAGTCTGGGACATTATTTCTCCCGGGCAACCCCTGACTTTAGCATTGAACGTTAAAGGGGGGGTCTCCAGATCTTTATTTACATTTAACTGTGATCACAAAATTTGTGACACGTAGTCCTGATAAATTCAGAGGCCTTTTTATTTTTTATTTTTTCAGTTTAAAAAATACTTTTTCATCCTTTATAGCCAAATAAAGTGTCCGAAAAGTGTCTGCTATTCGGAATGTCCGTTATTTAGAGGTTAAACATACAAAAATTTAAGTTTTGGGAGTGGAGATTGGAAAACTGTCCGTTAAATAGAAGTGTCCACTATTCGGGAGTGTCCGTTATGGAGGTTTTACTGTACCTGTGATAAATGCTTAAACATAATTTTTTTTTTTTTTTTTCAAAAGTTCAAATCAAACTTATATTTTATAGGAAAAATAAGGGCATCATTATTATGTTGGAAATATATGTCTTGTATTATAAATAATGCAATGTTCCCATTTGGAAACATTGGCGTTTAAACAGTTAATGTAATGAATTATGATTTGTGTGATACAACACAGAAATGCAATGATTGCCCTTATAATTCTTTGACCTCTTTTACTCCCAGATGGATTGAAAAAGATGGGATTGAAAACAAATGATGACAGATGACATAGGTTCAACTTTATTGAATTTCGTGATTTTTTGACAAGTCATTCCATTCTAAAAGGTTACAATACATAGATATAAAAAAAATATAAAAGGTAGTTTTGAAAGAAGTGTTGAACATATTCTGAAAAATTTCTCCAATGATCTTAAAGGGTTAACTAGGTTCAAGAACATGAAAGCATAGCAAATGCTTGTGTAGAGCAGGAGTAGAATACCAACAAATATTTGTGTTTAAGATGATATTTCCTTTAGAAAATAAAAAAGTGGATAAATTTGAACAAACAATGTATCATTATCCCAGCATCTATATCATTATCCCAGCAGTTTGTTTTCATTATATATATCCCATAAAAACTACACAAAATTTCAAAATACCAAAAAAACAATAAAAGCTTATAATTTATCTATTAGGAATGATTTGCACATTTAAAATTTTATTTTAATATATGAATAGATATAAAGACACTTCAAAAGTTATTTAAAAAAACCTGAATGAATTAATTATGGACCAACTTGTAGCCTAAAGAATATTATGTACACATGGATGATGCATGTATGCTTAATAAGTTCTAACTTAATAGACTAAATATTAAAATACTTAGATAATAAGTTGTAAATGAATGGTTGAAATAAACCTTAATTAAAATAAAACTATTTCAGAAAACATCAAAATAATAAAAACTTACTTAACAAGTTGAAGAACTTTGAAGTAACATGAAAATAAAGCACTTTCGGCAGCTGTTTGGTACTTAACATTATATTTTGGTCCAACAGTGTGAATCACATATCGAGCAGGAAGATTGTAACCTTTTGTAAGCTTAGCTTCACCAGTCCTACAAGCTATATAAAACACAGAGACTCATAAACATGGAAAAATAAAATGCATAACATGTAAAAAACAGAATTTTTTATGACATTCTAAGCCACAAGAATTTAGGTGACTAGGTGGGCTCTGCCCCTAAAAGCTACACTCATCAACCGCCATTGTGTGTGACACCACAAACTCTAAAAACACACTAATTTGATCAGCTTTTAAATGATTGCAAGACATTTATTATTATTATTATTATTTTAGGGCAATCTCCCTGTAAACAGATTTCAATTCATATTCTTTTATCTTGGAAATTTTAAGGTCAAATCAACTGCCGTTAAACATTTAATAGCTATTTACATGTCTGATTAAACAAGATCAGTTAAACAGTGAAAAACACAGTCTTTGCCATTTGGTATTTTTTTAATCACAGTATAAGAAAATTTTTTAAAGGCATTTTAAATGCATCGCTTAAATCTAAAGTAATTTTCATAATTTTTTTTAAATCTTATATTTTAATATTCACGTGAAAATACTTTTGTTGTCTGAAAAGAAATATTTGTGCCATCTTAGAATTCACAACAATAGTTAAAATGATCATATATCAAAATATGAAGTAATTGTCTCTCCAAAATGTATTTTTTAATTTTAACTGTTTTGCAATATTACTTGGTCATTTTAAAAATGACAACATTTCTTTTACTTGCTACTTCTACTTTTAATGCACATTAATGAATTTATTATTTAAAAGTTTTAAGTTTTCTTTCTCTTTTTAATATTCACATGAAGAAACTTTTATTGCTAGATAGGAAATATTTTTATTTCCACCACCTTACAATTGAGAACAATAGTTTAAAAGATCATTTTAAAAAGTGAAATACCTCAGGTAAATACATTTTGAAATTAAACTGTTTGTAATATTATTGTCTGGTGATTTTAAATATGTCATAACTTTTTTTTCCATTTATGGCAGTTAATGCATTTTAATGAATTCATTTTTTTTTTTCTTGTTTAATATTCACATATAAATGTAGTTTTATGATGTAATTTCCAATACTTCCCCATTTTAAACTCATAATTATTTAATTCTCATTTGAAAGCTGTTATGATAGTCAAGTGTAAATATATATATATACATATTTATATATATAATTTGAATGAGATATCATTCTTTGATCAACAATTTAAAATAAAAACAGTTTCCAAAATATGGAAAAAATGTCTCTCAAAATGCTGCAAATCTGAATAACTCAGCCATTTTTTAAGATACAAACCAGGGTTGGAAAAAAACCAGGTTTTTTAGAAAAAAACCAAAAAACCCGGTTTTTTTGGTTTAAACCAGGTTTTTTTGGTTTAAACCGGGTTTTTTTTAAAACATCCATTCTTATTATATATACATGCATATTTACTGATAAAAACAGACATTATTGGTTTATAAGCAGTGTAGCTTCATTTAAAATAATTTAAATTTAATAATTAAACTGAATTTATGCTGAAAATTGAAAAAAATCATTTTTCAATTTAAACAGTTTTAGCAAACAGCCTTATGTTGAAAGTTTTGATTGTTCATCACAGTGAACCATTGATGCCCTGTAAATCTTTATAAACAATCTTTTGATTACTAATAATAAACATTTAGATGTAGTTTGATAAATATTCTTTTCCACAATTATTCAAATAATAAATTACAAATACTTCTTAGGATTTTTTCTTTCTGAGTGACAATTTGAAGTTAACATTTTTAGTCATTAAATTCAGTTGATAGCAGAAGGGAAAAAATTATTATTAAAATGCTATAACTAGCAACCAGTCTTTGCTTTTAATTCTTCAAGATAATCAATCTCCCAAAAGAAAAATTTCTTTTACAGCTTGTGCAAAATCTTAAAAGATCATTGTGTTACATTATTAATTGCATTAAATAATCTGCAATATTAAAACAAATTAAAATATTTTATACTAAATATTGAATCTATTTTATCTTTGATCAATTCACATGTTTAAAGCTTTTTCTTTAGAGCAATAGATATGTTCACCAATGCATACTGATTTTAATCCTATGCGTAAAAAAATGACTTAAACCTAATATATCTAATGCTTATTGCTGAAATAAAGTGTTAAAAGTAGAAATTATTTATATTCAATAATCTGAAACTTGTAAATTATAAAGAAAGAAAATGTGATTAGATTACTTCTAAAAAACAATAGAAAATATTTATATCTAATAATCTGAAACTCGTAAATTATAAAGAAAAAAAGAAAATGTCATTAAATTTCTTCTAAAAAAACCAATTGGTTTTTTTGAGAAAAAAACCATTTGGTTTAAACCGTGGTTTAAACCATGGTTAAAACCAATTGGTTTAAACCGTGCCAACCCTGATACAAACATAACAAAAAATGTTCTGGAATCTTTGTATCAAGGTCAAATTATATATACATATATATATATATATAACATTTGAATGGAGGGTTGTTTTTTGGGGTCTGAGGGTCATAATCGGTGAAAATATACCAAAATTTTCTGGAAGTGCTTTCCTCCGGACATCTGCAAGAGGTAGCTTTTTACTTTTTGTAATGAAAGCTACCTAAAATAATAAAAAAAATTTTAAATTCCTATGTATAGTTTTTGCTCCTATAAAAATTTTAATGTATCAATTTTGACCAACTATAACATTAAATATCTCTTAAAATAATTCTTTGATTTAGAAACTGTCTGCATCAGCATGTTTATCAAACATTGTACTCTAATACCAAGAACTTATATATTTTTGTGTGCAGTAGTTTTCTTAATATTGGCAAAGAAATAAACTACGTCAGAAAATGTCAGTGACAGTGATAGCATTAGGTTATACGCACAACCAGAGGTTGTGCGTATTTTAGAATTTTGTGGATTTCAGGTCATTGCTTTGTTTACATTTTTTAAGCAGTAATTTGAATTCAATTAATGGTGCAATTGGAAGTAAAATGAATGCTTATAATATAATCAAATATTAAAATAAGTAATAAACTAAAATAATAAAATTTTAGATAATTTTTAAAATGATTAAAGTACTGATAGCAAAGGTCAAGTTAATAATCAATAGTGTATGATTAAATATACATAATAAAGATTAAATGTATTTTTCCAAAATTATTCAACAAAACTTGCCTCATAAAAGTACATTACTAATTCACATCAAAATCATAAAATAAGGATTTTTTTTTTTTTTTTCAAGTTTAGCCTGGCTTAATAACCAAAAAAATCTAGATTAATGCATAAATATATTTGGTAAGAAAGTTCTGATTACCAGTGATATCAGCAATATCTTGAATTTTTTCCAAAAAAAAAACTATTCTTCCTTCATTAAAGTATTATTAAGAAAATTACAAATTAAAAAAATATATGGAATTGATACAAACTAAACAAATGAAATTTTGTCCCAATAGCCGAACTGAAAGTTTCATTGTTTACATCCATAAAATGTGTGCGGATTTTAGAGAGTTGCGGATTTTAGGAGTGCAGATTTGAGGGAGTTTACTGTATATGTATTAGGATGGCCCTTATTTTTCAACTTTCTAAAAGCTTAGATTCCACCCCCAAATTTTTTTTCAAATTAACAAAAAAAAAAACAATTTATACAAAATTTTAGCTCAATTGAACAATTGCAAAGTGATCCGCATCAACCTTGAAATTTTTAAATTTTTGGCTAAATAATCATTTTTTCAGGTAAAATGTTTTTATTTCTTATAAAGTTATATCTTATGTAAAAGAAATATTCAGACTTATTCTTAGTATTAAAATGATAAGTTACTATGCATATAATAAAGAAAGAATTTTGCAAAGTTGAGAACAAGGCTAAAGATATAAGCACTTGGCAACAAAGCATGAAAAACTATCAATTAAAAATATGGAAAGTACCAGCCAAAAGTAGAATTTTCCAAAAGGGATTTCGTCAAAAAATCACAAGAAAAAAAAATCCATGAAATTTGTTAACAAAATAATCAGGAAAAGATTGTGGGATATTGTCAAAAGATTATGAAAACACACAAATTTTGTGTAGGGATAACAGGAAAAAGAAAAAAAAAAAAAAACAATATTGTCAACAAAATAATAAAAAAAAAATGCAATTAAAAAAAAAAAAAGAATCGTGAAAGAAATGTATTGTCAGAAAATCATAAATTTAAAAAAAAAAAAAAAAAAAAAAAAAAAGGCTGAATTTTGTCAAAAAGAATTGCAAATTTTGTTAAAGAATCACAAAAATAAATAAGTAAAACAACGTGAATTTTGTCAAAAAAGTTTTCATATAACTCTGAAAAGTGTTTTTCACAGTGCTCAGTGTGAACATTCCTCATATTATGTTTGTGCAATTATTATCAGAAATATTAAAAGATCCTAATATTTTGTAATTCTTTTCATAACATTTTTGGAATTTTTCAAATTAAATATTAATAAATTTAATTTAGAACTTTTTTAAATAATAGCTGGGATTGCCTGAGTGTGTCCACATAATTTGTTTTAGAAGAAAAAAAAGAAAATGCACATGATAAAAACGAATACATCATTTTGGAATGGAATTATTCATTTCATATACAGTAGACTCCCTCAAATCCGCACAGCTTGGGACCAGAGGTTGTGCGGATTTTAGAATTTTGCAGATTTCTGGTCATTGCTTTGTTTACGTTTTTTAAACAGTAATTTGAGTGCAATTAATAGTGCATTCAGGACTATAATGAATACTTACAATATAATAAAATGTTAAAATAAGTAATAAATTAAAATAATAAAAATTTAGATAATTTTCAAAATGATTAAAATATTAAAAGCAAAGATCAAGTTAATGATCAATAGTGTATGATTAAATATTCATTATAAAAATTAAATATATTTTTCCAAAATTATTCAACAAAACTTGCCTCATAAAAGTACATTACTAATTCACATCAAAATCATAAAATAAGGATTTTTTTTTAAAGTTTAGCCAGGCTTAGTAACCAAAAAATCTTGATTAATGCATAAATATATTTGGTAAGAAAATTGTGATTACCAGTGATATCAGCAATATCTTGATTTTTTTTTTTTTTTTTTTTACTTTTTCTTCCTTCATGAAAAAAAAAAAAAAAAAAAAAAAAAAAAAACATGAATAGAGTATTATTGAGAAAATTAAAAATTAAAAAATATATGGAATTGATACAAAATTTAAAAAATCACATTTTGTCCAAATATCCAATCTGAAAGTTTCATTGTTTACATCCATAAAGTATGTGCGGATTTTAGAGAGTTGCGGATTTCTGGTTTGCGGATTTGAGGGAGTCTACTGTACTATGTTACAAACTCAGGCCTAGGACCGCTGAGTCACTCTTAAAAAAGAGAGAAAAGAGACTAAATTGCAAGAAAAAGAGACTAAAAGAGACCAAAATTTAAAAAAAGAGACTAAAAGGAGACCAAGTAAAAAACATTTTTTTCTCTTCACTTAAATATTTTTGATATACAGACAAGTACTATCAGATTTAACAGAATCTGCGGAATAAATTTTCAATGCATTTCAGTCGGTTTTGAAATAATTGCAAATATTGTTGATTGATTGCAGAAAAATATCTCAAATCGATATAATTCATCATGAAAGAAAATCAGAAATTCACCAAATGACCACGGGGTCAAAATCATGAAATTCCAGGAAATATAGTGAAATTCATCAAATTGTCTCAAAAAACAAATCACAAAATTTGTTGCATCATCTTGGAAAAAAAATTCTCGAAATTAGTCAAATGTTCTTAGGATAAAAAAATCACGAAAATTATCAGATGCCTTGAAAAAAAATCACGATATTAGTCAAATGGATCTTGTGTTAAACATCGTAAAATTTATCAAATAGGTCTTGAAGAGAGGGATGAATCAAAAATTCATTAAATGATTGCGAAATTTCAAGAGCGATCATACAAATAATTGCAGAGGTGGCAAGTTTCAATAAAAGTTATCAGTAACCAGGGAGGGGGGAGGCAAATTTTTAAAAGTAAATTCTTTTTTTTTTGCAATCTCTTGGGGAATTTCGCGACTTTTCGCGATGTTTGGACGAAATTTGAGGTCTTCTAGCGATCTTCTGAAGAAATTTGAGCGTTTTTTAATGAAATGAGCACGTTTAAAGCGATTTTTTGACGAAATGTGAGCATTTTTCGCGATCTTTTGACGAAATGTGCTTTTTTTTCGCGATGTTTGGACGAAATTTGCGGGCTTTTCGTGATCTTTTGACGAAATTTGCGGGCTTTTCGCGATCTTTTGACGAAATGTGTGCATTTTTAGCGATTTTTTTTGACGAAATATGAGTGTTTTTCGCGATTTTTGAGGAAATTGGCGCGTTTTTCGCAATCGCTTGGAGAGATGTGAGACTTTTCACGATGTTTGAACGAAATCTGTGGGCTTTTCGCGATCTTTTGATGAAATTTGCGTTTTTTTAAAAGAAATATGTGCGTTTTTCGTGACCTTTTGACGAAATGTGCGCATTTTTCACGATATTTTAACTAAATTCTCGCTTTTACGCGAATCTTTGACAAAATTAGGCTTTTTTACACAAGCCATGGATAAAATTCGCGTTTTTACGCTATATTTGGAGTAATTTTGCGCGTTTCGGCTATCTTTTGGTTAAATTTGTGCTTTTTACACGATCTTTTGACAAAATTTTGCGTTTTTTCAAGCGATATTCGATGAAGTTCGCAATTTTTTTTATCCGCAATTTTTATACGATGTCCGTAACGCCGTAACTTTTGTTGCGTATCCGTAATAATTACGGACACATCGTAATACTTGGCACCTCTGTAATTGCTAATTTTGTCAAAGATAACGGAAATAAATAATGAAATTTTTCAATTAGTCGCCAGAAAAATAACGAATTTCGTAGAATAAAGCCATAAAAAAAATCAAGGATTCCTGTCAATGGGTTACATTAAAATGTGCGAAAATCAGTTACAGTATAAAACAGTGAAATTTGTCAAATTATCTCAGGAAAAGAATGGCAAAATTTATCAAATGGTGTTGGTGAAAAAAGTAAAATCAGGGGTTGTACTGGTGCCAAGTAATATTTCACACAAACTTTTTTGGATATTTTAGGACACATTTAACTGGCATACTAATACTACATTTCGACATACGACCGTTTGACGAAATTAACGACCCCCCCCCCCCCGCTACCAATTGCCGCAAATTAATATGAAAATTGTGATTTTTCCACACTATTGCTTACGGAAGTACACGATTTTTCTTCCATTATTGTTCGCTGACATTTGCAATTTTCAGTAAAATTTGTATTTTTTTTTTTTGGCCAAAATTTGCAATTTTTTTGCTATTGTTCGCAGAAATTTACTGTTTTTCTGTGTTTATATAACAAAATTCGTGATTTTTTTTCCTGCGATCACTTGCAAAATCGCACAGAAAAAAATCGCGATTGCAAAGAAAAAAAAATCACAAATTTAAAAAAATGATCGATTGTCAAAATTCGCGATTTTTTTTGTCCGATCATGGAAAAGATGAATTTCGGCAAATAAACGCGAAAGAATTTTGAATTTCGCCAATCGATCGCCAAAAAATCGCGAATTTTGGCAAATGATCGCGGAAAATATGACGAATTTTATCATATAAACACAGACAAAAGCAAATTTCTAAAACAATGGCCCAAAAAATTATCATATACTGTAGTTTGGTAAACGATCGCAGAAAAAAATCGCAAATTTTGACTACCGATCACGTAAAGAAATCGCAAAATTTTTCGGCAATCCTTTCACGAAATTTGCATTTCTCTACGATTATTTTTTCCGTGCGCAAAATCGTACAATCGTATTGTTTATTAGTATAACCCTACACTTCGAACAAAATCCGTACATTGTACTACTAGCCATACCGTATAAGTTGACATCTATGAATATCCTTTTCGATTTTATGGTCATTTGACGAAATCTCGGTCTTATTTCGGGATCGTTTGACGTAAATCTCGGGAGTTTTTTTTTTTCCCCCTTCGCAATCGTATGGCGGAAATCACAAGTTTATTTCGGGATTGTTTGGAAATAACAACAATTTTATTTCGGGATAGTCTGGTGAAAATCGCGGCTTGATTTCATGATTGTTTAATGAAAATCGTCTTTTTCCGGTGATCAATTAATTCGAATCGCAGTTTTGCCAGTGATCATTTTATAAAAATTGCAGATTCTTAAAAATTACAAAACGCGAAATTCTGCCGTTTATCGAAAAAGTGATCCCTGTATATGTAACGACCGAAATAAGAATTTTGAGATTCCTTCCTGCAATCCTCTGACGAATTTCTCAATTGTTTTTCACACGATCGACTGACAAATTTTGCAATGATTTTGCCACTGATTGACGGATTATACGCTTTTTTTCTCGCGAAAATGACAAAATCGTTATATTCTTCACGCGACCGAATGACGAAGTTTATGATTTTTACCCCTCGAATGATTATTGAATTTCGCGTTTTTATCTTGCCACAGATTGACCAAATTCACTTTCTTTTCAGTGTCCGACAGAAAAGTTTTGTGATTCTTGCCCGCGAACGATTTGGCCATGCAGCAGAATTTTTTTCTGCAGTCATACATATAAAAACTTAAACAATCTGCAGACCAATCTCTCGCATTATATTATTTGCACTCAAACCTTCAAGTATTTGTGACATAAAAGAAAAATATACTTTAAAAAAGAAGTTGCCTTTGTTCTCAGAATTTTTAACGCCTCATACATTGTTTTAAAGAGAGGGAGGGCTCCTCTTTGACAAAATTTTCGGGTTTTTTTGACAGAATCTTTTGACGAAATTTGCATTTTTTTTCGCGATCTATTGACGAAAACTGCCGTTTTCTTGCGATCTTTTTGAAGAAATTTGCCGTTTTTTCGCGATCTCTTGAAGAAATTTGCAGTTTTTTCGTGATTTTTTAACGAAAACTGCCATTTTTTCGCTAACTTTAGGAAGAAATGGTACATTTTCCCGTGATTTTTTTGATGAAATTTGCCTTTTTTCGTGATTTTTCTGAGAAATTCGCTATTGTTTCGTGATCATTTTACGAAACTGCCGTTTTTTCGCATTCTTTTGAAGAAATTTACTTTTTTTCACTATCTTTTGAAGAAATTTGCTATTTTTTTCGTGATTCTTTGACGAAAACTCACGTTTTTTTCGTGATCTTTTGAAGAAATTTGCCATTTTTTTCGGTTTTTTAACGAAATTTGCCGTTTTTCACAATTTATTGAAAAAATTTGCTATTTTTTCGTGATTTTTTGACGAAAACTGCCGTTTTTTCGTGAACTTTTGAAGAAATTTGCCATTTTTTTGCAAAGTTTTGAAGAAACTTGGCGGTTTTTTACGATGTTTTGAATGATTTTTTTTGAGGAAATTTGTTGTTTTTTCGCGATTTTTTCACGTAATTCGCGTGTTTTTCGCGATCTATGACGAAATAGATTTCTTTTCGAAGACTGTCAAAACTCGCGATACATTTTATGTCCGAATTTTTGGATTTAGGAAATTTTTAACAGTTGAAAAATAGCCTGTGGAGCTTCCCAAGAGCCTGCGACATGCGTCGCAGCGTTGCGCCGATTCTGCTCCCGGTAAATTTGGTATACTTACTTTGGTCGTTTCACTATAGTTCCACGCAATTTCATGGACCTAAGACAGATTAACATAACCCATGATTTTCCGCCGGTTTCTGACTGAAAAATTTTGCGATTTTTACCCGCGAGCAGTTAACAAATTTCGAGATTTTCCTGCGACAAACTGATAAGTTTTCCGATATTTCCTCACGACAAATTCTTGAATTTCGCGATGTTTTTCCCGCTATCAAACAAGGAAAGTTACGATCTTTTTCCTGAGATCGATCGATGCGTAAGGAACATTAAAAAAAAAAAAAAAAAAAAAAAGTGAAAAAGGAGACAAACTGAAAAATATAGACTAAAAGAGACAAATGCAAAAAAATTGCGAGAAAAGCGAGTTTAGCGACTCGCTCCGAGGCCTGCAAACTTCAGGGTGCTTGCGAGTTGCCTTAAAATTGTCCAATAGTACTAAAATTCTGCATACACCCCTCTTTTTTTTTATTGGACAAGGATTTGCAGGAAAATATTTACCTTCAGAAAATTGCCTATTGCTAAAAGCTATTCTAATATGTATGTACTAAAATTTGTCTGCATGATAAAAGTCACAATTTATAGATTGTCTTCAAAATCACCAAAAACATTCAAATGGTTAGTATCTCAGAGAGGATGGCGAATGGGCAAAATTGGCTAAAGAAAGGGGGGAGGGTTGAAAAATTGAATCCTGTCTTAAACATGGCTCTGATAAAAACCAGCACTTACAGAAAAATGACAAGAAAAAATAAACACTTTCTATTACAGCAGTTGCCAACAATAAGAAAAAAAAAATGCACAATATTTTTACTATAACAATTATACAGTATACTCCCTCAAATCCGCACAGCTTGTGACCAAAGGTTGTGCGGATTTTAGAATTTTGTGGATTTCTGGTCGTTGCTTTGTTTACATTTTTTAAACAGTAATTTGAGTGCAATTAATAGTGCAATCGGAACTATAATGAATGCTTACAATATAATAAAGTATTAAAATAAATAATAAACTAAGATAATAAAAATTTAGATAATTTTTAAAATAAATAAAGTACTAATAGCAAAAGTCAAGTTAATAATCAGTAGTGCATGATTAAATATTCATTATAAAGATTAAATGTATTTTTCCAAAATTATTCAACAAAACTTGCCTCATAAAAGTACATTACTAATTCACATCAAAATCATAAAATAAGGATTTTTTTTTTCAAGTTTAGCCTGGCTTAATAACCAAAAAATCTAGATTAATGCATAAATATATTTGGTAAGAAAGTTCTGATTACCAGTGATATCAACAATATCTTGAATTTTTTCCAAAAAAAAAAAACTATTCTTCCTTCATTAAAGTATTATTAAGAAAATTACAAATAAAAAAAATATATGGAATTGATACAAACTAAAAATATGAAATTTTGTCCCAATAGCCGAACTGAAAGTTTCATTGTTTACATCCATAAAATGTATGTGGATTTTAGAGAGTTGCAGATTTCTGGTTTGCAGATTTGAGGGAGTCTACTGTATTTCCATTATAAGATTTCTATGTGGGAAATAAAATAGTTTGGTGAATTTAAAATAATAATATTTCATCATAACTTTTCTACAGCAAGATTTACATTTGAAAACCAAAAAAGTGATAAATAGTTTAATGAATTTTAAAAAAATGTGAATATTATGTCATATTGGAAATAGATGTCATCTGGGGAATACAAGTTTGAAAAAATATATTGAAACATGATAAAAAGACAACTATGGAAATATTGGCATATTTTAAAATTTTAAGGTTTTCTGAATTTCTTTTCATTATTTTTAAATCTATTCTATATACATGCATGCATATATATTAGAATTTTCACAAAAAGTTTAGGTCTCTAAAACTCATTTTTAGTGAAGAAACTGATTAATCTTCATTCAGTTTTTATTTGTGAAATTGGTATTTAATTTTGAAATCTACTCTGCCTGTAGGCCAAGCCGGCAGGTTTTTTTTTTTTTTTTTTTTTTTTTTTTTTTTTTATATATATATATATATATATATATGAAGGATAGAACTTGAATGCATCAATAATTTAAACTCACCAAATTTTGAATTTTAATGTTCAAAATTATGATTTTCATAAATATAAGAAAAACATAAGAAAAATATAAGAAAATTTCACAAAAACAGGACCCTCTTATGAGAAAAGTCTGGACAGAGAGATGAAAATAAAATGAGCTGGAATACTTGAACAATAGCAAACTTTATTTTATGCAGGTGAAACGTCATTATGGGGACCGTGTGCTGCCTCTTTCCTCTGATGATGTTCTAATGGTGAATAAACAAGGAAATATAACAAGGAAAGATTCTGAATCCATATTTATGCTAATTTAAACTTGAAAAATCTAAAATACTTTTTTCTTATGGATGGCTATATATTTATTCATATTATAAATCTATGATGGAAAGATGAACCTACAGGAATAGAATGCCGTATACACTAGTGGCAGGGATGTAGTGAAAGGTATATGCCATATACATTCTGAATTTTTTAAGGAACAGCATATACCCTCTGTTTCACAAGAAAGCTATAGTTACATACAATCGGGTATACCCTCTGCTTAAAGTGTAAACCCTCTGTCTGCTTTTTTTATGCCTACACTATTGACTAGCAGGGAACTACAATCTGCATAACACAAGAGAAATACTACTACTGAGAAGAGCAACAATCTCCAATATAACTCACTGAACAAAATGTTTTTAAATCAAAATACCCAAAATTTGAAGTCAGCAAAGAAATGGAGTAACCTCCAATATTCTTGCCAATATGAAAAGAGAATGGATGGTAAAAACTGGTAAATAGCTGAAGATGGATATGAGATGGAATGAAATTGGAGAATAAACTAGGAGCTGAAATAAAACAATAAAAAACATAATAAAAATATGCTTTAGGATCAAAATGCAAAATAAATGAATGCAGAAATAAAAAATGTGAATGAAATGTAATATTAAAAATAAAGTATTATTAAAAATGGAGCTTAAAAGAGTAAAAGACTTAAAATAAATATATTAGAATATAATAATTACCTTTAACATTCATAATAAGATCTTCTTTCAATTGAGGACCAGCCTTTCTTAAAAGCCGATCACTTAAAGGGCTCCTGTCAGTCAGTGATTCATTTGTAGAATGAACTATTACTTGGATTCTTAAACTGCTTATATCTCCAGCCCTATAAAAAAAATCACAAGATTTAGCTTAAACTCGCATAAATGATCATTTATTGTTTAATCTTTTAGCCAGATAAAAATACTAAATAATAAACATAAATATATTAAATCAGAATCATCAGTAATACAAATAAAATGAAACAACAGATATACACAAAGGAGTGGCTATTAAATAACCAGACTGGTACGGCCACTCGTAAACAGCAATCGTAGTATAGTCAAAATGCTCTTGATACTGTTACCTGGAGTCTTTCCTTTTTTCGTACTAGATCATCAAGGCCTCTTGTCACTTAGTTTAGCTGCATGCAACATTTGTTCAGAGTGAACATTGTGCCAGTGAGTTGCCGAAAAAATCATAAGTGTAAAGATGAAGTTACGAGTTAACCTTATGTTTCTCCTGAAATTCGAGAAAACTGCCACAAGAGTTTATGCTATGTTAAAAGAAGTGTGTAGACATGGATCTTTATCACACAGTGAAATTTTTGAATGGTTTAAAAAGTTCAAAGAGGGGCGAGAAACAACTGAAGACAATGTGCAACAATATATTCAGCATAGAACATATGCATGCAATAAGAATAACATACACTAAAAGTTATCTTGAAATATGCAAATAATTTTTTTAGCAACAACTCTAATGCATAGCTCCTAACCAATTGCAGATGAAAACAAGAAAACTAATGCTGTAAAACAAGATTTGTTTAAAAAAAAAAAAATAAGAAGAAGATATTTATTACATTGCACATTATTTTAAATTGCACCATTTAATGCACTAAAGTAGAGACATTTAAATTAATTTTTCATATAATTTAAACATAATAAAAAATCAAATAGAATATTAATCCTAAAGGGGAAGAGGATGAGATATGTGGTTATAAAACAGCCTTTACTATTAATAACAAGGTTGTACAGTAGACTACCTCAAATCTGCACGGCTTGGGACCACAGGTTTTGTGGATTTCTGGTTCATTGTTTTGTTTACATTTTTAAAACTGTCATTTGAATGCAATTAATAATGCAATCTAAATTATAATGAATGCTTACAATATATTAAAACATTAAAATATGTAATAAACTAAAGTAATAAAAAATTAAATAATTTTTAAATTGATTAAAATTAAAATATTAAAAACAAAGTCTATATAACTAATTATGATTAAATGTTAATATAAAATGCATTTTTCCTAAATCAATCAATGAAATTGCCTCATAAATAATGTACAATTCACATCAAAATAATAAAATAAAGAAGTTTTATTCCAGGTTTAGTCAGACTTAATAACCAAAAAAAGCTTGATTAATACATATAAATATTTGGTAAGAAGATTATGATTATCATTGATATCAGCAATATCTTGGAATTTTTTTTTTTTTGGAAATAAAATTATTCTTCATTCAAGAAAAAACATGAAATTAATAATACTAACAAAAATTACAAATTAAAATATGGGTGATTCCACAGTATTCGGGTGTTACGTACGGGACAATTCACACTGTTTTCATGATACCTTTTATTGTTTTTCTATGGCAAAAAATATAATTAAAAAAATTTGACACATTTAAAAAACATTTTGCATCATGATATAAACACATGCAGACTTCATGATCTTTTTCTGACATTGGGAATACTTCTGCAGGTCTAAGAGCAGCAAACATGCTAAATCCAATTGATATTGTTGATTGTTCTTGTTATGTTATAACATCCGTACATAACATTTCCGATTCAAAATTTAAATCTAATTTGCTTAAAATAAATATTTATATTTTATTCATTAAAGTTAACAAAATTTAAAATTGAATCTCTATTTAATAATCCCATAAATATCCATTAATTTAATCAATAATATCTACTTTTAGCAATATGCTAACTTGTTTTAATTTTAAAGATTTGTGATGTTGTTTTCTCTCTGCAATATTTACTAAGTCCTAAATATATAAAATCTAAAGCCTTTATTTTTAATATTCATCTTTAAATCTATATTCAATCAATAAATCTATTTTTTCTTAATACTCTGGTTAAATTTCAGCAAGATTAAACCATTATTTAGCCAGATATGTGTCATAGTATTTTTCTGGAGTTTTCTCTCTTTAAAATTACGCGTGCCATTTTTTTTCTACATTCCAACATCGCCATTATCCACCTGCGCACATTTTCAGAGCATCTTGTGGAGAAACGGAAATTCTGATCTCATGAATCACCCTTTTCCACGAAATTGTAGCGTCTCTTAAAATCCTGCTTGTTTCTTGTTGCCACTAGATAATATTTTTCGACCTAACTCCCCCTAAGAATTTTTCTGCATTCTACAAGCAACTTCTTTCCATTTTTCTGATTGGCTGAGCATGCAGAGATCGTACTCACTTTTGCTGGCGTGCTTTTGAATTCTGTCTGATTCTAACCTTGGTCTTGGCCGAATCAACACGTAAGGATTTTTTGGGAAATTTTAGCCATTGGGCCCCAGGGCCCAGCGTGCATTCCACTTTTACGTTTTTCATTTTTTAATCTGGAGTAATCATAACTTCATGATTATCAACTAACTTTGATAAATTATAAAATGCCTTCCAACCAACTTCATGTCAGAAAAAGAACTTTCTGCTACAAATCAGATGGCCATAGAAGTGACGATCCGGAGAGCATTAATGTTAGATAATTATATAGACGTCCTGGATAGTATTCCCATCCTAGTCCTAAAAGGATGCCTACTACAGTCAAGCAGCACACCGATCTTTGCATCAGATATTCCTGCATAAATCCCTCATAACAAACCGTAGCGGCAATAAAGAAAACCGACTTCATCAATTTACTTTCTGTGGACTGTGTTTCACTAAGTTGATCCCCGGGAAGGCGTCTACCTCTTATCCATAGTTTGGTTTGACATTGTGATTCGGACATGTGCTACATCGATGAAACGACAATAAACCATGAATTCTATTTTTTTTCAGTATGAAAGAAATCAAACTGTTAAACTATACTCAATATTTACAGGAAAATAATTATAACCTAGCAACTAAGTATTTTTCTTTAAGTAGAATAATCTTTGTAATGAGATGAAATGGCTGTATGTATATTGAAATTGGAAAAATAGTCCTCTGTTATCAGGATCCTGAACGTCTATATTCAAAATGTTTCAATAAAATAAATATTTGTACAAGTATAATCTTGGTTTGTGTGTCTCTCTGCATGTTTGGGGTGAGTACTCTATTATTTATATGTGTTTATGTTTCAGAACTTCTGCTTCATAATATTAATTATAATTTTAATTATTAAAATCATTTATCTTATCAATAAATTAAACTTAAATAATCTAATTAAATTCAATTTTCGGCACAACACAGTGTCCCACCTTACATTTATGGTGCCTCAACTTCAGGAATTTACCTTGGGTACCGATCTTCTAATTTTTTTTTTTTTTTTCTCTCACTTAATAGTTATCTTTTAATGAAATATTGATAAATACTTGATTTAAACATTAAATATTTTATAAAATAAAATTAATTAATTAATAATAATAATAATAATAAACTGTAATATTAATTTTTTTTAATTATAAACATTAAAATTTAAAAATGCCTTTCTAATTTTTTCTGAGTACTTTATATTTTTGATATCTCATGTGCAGACCAAAGTGAATGTGTATACATACATTTTTGAAAATATTTTTATTTATTTTATAAATAAAGTGTTTATTTTGAATTTTTATCTTTACAATATTGAAGTGATGTTTTTCATCAAATGATTCAATTTAAATTGCATTTTTATTCACAAATGACATAGATTATTTTTTTCTACATTTTGTGTTGATAAATTTATAATTTACAAATGAAGAAAAAACAAAATATTAATAATTATTATTATTACATGCAGTAAAAATTTTTATAAAAAATGTTTTTCTATCTGTGAATTTTTTTTTTTTTTTTTTTTTTTTTTTTTTTTTTTTTTAAGTAAACAAATCTGATGGTTTTGAACTCATTTATATGATTAAAGTCAATAACTGATTTGAATAAATATTTTAAAATAGTTAAAGAAATAAAATGCTAATTATTATTTATACACATTGATTTATTCACAATACCTATGATAATTTTGAAGGGTAAGAATTTTGGTAATGTTATATTTATATAAAATGATCAATTTATGGTATGCAAAATAGTTCAGTGATGGATTTCTATAAGAATAATAGTACATGGGCTCTCATTTTTTTTTTATGCTGGTTTTTGAATTATTTTAAGCAGTATTTTATTTAATAGTCAAAGTGCAACAATTGGTTTTTTTAAAAAGTGACGCATTTTTATTTTCACATGCACATGTATATTAATAATTTAATATGAGGTGCCAAGTTCTGCAGGCAGAACTCAGGGTACAAGGTGCATATTGTACACTGAGGTGATTTCATATTTTTTCATTAATGTTTCTAGTGTATGGTTGAAATTTAAAATAGAATAAAATAAATAAATAAGAATAAATAAAATAAAAAATAAATAAATAAAATAAAATATAAAATAAATAAATAAAATAAAAAATTTAAAATAAATAAAAGAAAGAAAGAAAGAAAATAAATAAGTTACAAATTTAATAAAATTGAAATACTTACCTTGATTCAATTGAAATTTCAAAATATATACTATTTACATTTTAGTGATTCTTGTGCTGTTCAAATGGATTTTTTTTCTCTTGTTCAAAAAATTAATGAAGTTTAATCACTATATTCTCCAGTGTCTTTTCTTATCCCTTAAATGATGTATTTTTTAAATTTTGGTATACTATAGCAGGCATTTTACCCCCCCCCCCTTTTAAAGGTATCCTTGGTTATCTTGGATATTTTCACTGGTTGAAATGCCACCCAGGGTTTCTGTGGATTTTTCCCGTGCCTAGACCCAAAAATCTCCGTTAATGGTCGGTAGGTCAACTAGCCAGATGTTATTTTTTTTGTACAATCGGAAAGATGTGGGACTCGCTACTGTTATGGAGTCAACAAGTTCTTGCTCTTGGGCTGCAACCAACAAAATTTTGGTACTCAGACAGTTGTGATGCTCTAGGCGCATTTTTCTCTACTCAATAGATTAATTTTTAATTACTTTATTTTATTAGTTATTTATTTTATCATTGGGGCTGTCCATTCATGAACGAATTGTTTGGTATTAGCCCGGAGAAGCTAAGTGATGGTACACTGGCCGGCTTCCATAAGGATGGGTCACAAAAGAAAATAGCTTTCTTTCCTCCTTCCGGCTATTATCGAGCGATATTATAAGTATTCTGATAGGGTAACTCATTTATTTGTATTATTAGCTTTTATACTATAGTTTAAAATTTTATTAGTCTAGAATTCAATTTACAATAGAATTTTTTTACACTGTGAGAAACTTGAAATTTTGCTGAGGATGTCAAAACATTAAAGTTAGTTTAAATTCAAAAGGGTACCCTATATCCTATATCTTATAAAAATGACTATAAATAGTTAAATAAAAAATAAACAAAAAATATATGAAAATAAAATATGAAAAATATTGAATAAAAATGAAAGAAAAATAAAAAATATGAAATGAAAAATCAAAATGAAATAAATGCATAAAAAATGTATTATAAAGACTTACTTTGATTTCATCTTTTTTCAAATTATTTTTTATTCTCTCCCAAGCTAACTTGTTCAGTAGGTTACATTCCTTTTAGTTCGTGGTTAGTAAGTACTAAGGTTAGTTACTTAATTTGGGTAGAAAATATATATATATATTTTTTTTTTTTGTGTCAACCAGTGTTACAATTATTGATACTTTTGTTATGATTCACTGACGAGTGACTCTGCCTAGCAATTTATTAATTTTGTTGACATTTGGTTATTTTTTTTACCACACTGTATGAATGGATGAATGAGTGAAATATATATATATGCATATAAAATATGAAAAAAATATATAAAATATATATAATAGATATATATATATATAATTAGAAATCAGTAGTCTTTATTGCATTGTGTGTCTCAATACTATGGAGAAACTTCTCTACATTTTTTTTTTTTTTTAATGATCAACACAATGTTAAAAAATCATCTTATTTTATAAAATTTAGTTTTGGATCTTCCTCAGCATTCAATATTTCAATTATTAGAATACATTGTTTTAAAAATTTGAAAAATTAAATAAAGGATTTTTTAAATTAAAATTTCTAAATATCTAAAACATTTCTTAAAATAATCAAGAAGTCTATCTTTTTGTATAAAAACTCATATCTTTTCTATAAGAATATGCTACTGAATTACAAAATTTACATAAATAAGAATTTTTGAATTTCTCTTTTATTTTCTAAATAAATTTATGAGAGTCAGAATGCAATAAGTTACCTTTTGAAGTCAATTTTTTTTCTCTCCTTTTCAACACTAAAGGCCTCAAATATCCTGATTTTTTTTTTCTTTTTTTTTTTTTTTTTCTTGAATGGTTTCTTGGTACTGATTCTTGTATTGTATTTACAGGAGTATTTATTAATGTGTTATAAAGATTTATCAACTGATTATCAGATAAAATGTTTTGATGAAATTCATTAATATTTTGGGATAAAAAAGACTTCAGTTTCAATAGATTATTTTCTATGTATAATGATGTGTATAATAATAGTTAAAAATTACATAAAAAGCACATTTATGTTCAAATTCTGCTTTTCTACTGCTATGTGGCTGATGTTCTGTTTTGATAATATTGTTTACATTATCTTTATATCTGGTTCGAATTGGAAAATTTTAATGATCTACACATGAGAGTTACAGGTTAATATTTTTTTCATGACTCACCCCTATGTAATGTTGGTTTTGCATATTTAATTTGTTATTTTATTCTGTGCAATTACATGTTCCTGTATTTATTTTTAGGTATATTTTGTATTACTATGTTCCTATTTTCAGTCTTTCTAATTTTATGTACTGTCATGATTATTTATGTGTTTTCAGGAATTGTTTTGGCTAGGGTTATGGCAAGTCATTTCTAGTAATACTTTTATTTTCCAGAATTCTTGGAACTTTGGTTCTGAATCGAATTAATCTTTTTTTAATCTGCAATAATTAACTTCTTCATTTTAAATTTTTTTTTAATCATATGATCTTTATTTAATTAAAGTTGGTAGATGGATGAGGCAATATCTATTGTTAAAATCTCATGATTTTCCTCGTATAAATTTTCATATTTTGGTGCTTTTGGTAAGAAGCCGATAGCTCAAAATTTTTTTTTTTGTCCTTTTTTTTCTATTGAGGGGAGATAAATGTTATGTTATAACATCCGTACATAACATTTCCGATTCAAAATTTAAATCTAATTTGCTTAAAATAAATATTTATATTTTATTCATTAAAGTTAACAAAATTTAAAATTGAATCGCTATTTAATAATCCCATAAATATCCATTAATTTAATCAATAATATCTACTTTTAGCAATATGCTAATTTGTTTTATTTTTAAAGATTCATGATGTTGTTTTCTCTCTGCAATATTTACTAAGTCCTAAATATATAAAATCTAAAGCCTTTATTTTTAATATTCATCTTTAAATCTATATTCAATCAATAAATCTATTTTTTCTTAATACCCTGGTTAAATTTCAGCAAGATTAAGCCACTATTTAGCCAGATATGTGTCATAGTATTTTTCTGGAGTTTTCTCTCTTTAAAATTACGCGAGCCATTTTTTTCTACATTCCAACATCGCCATTATCCACCCATGCTCATTTTCAGAGCATCTTGTGGAGAAACGGAAATTCCGATCTCATGAATCACCCTTTTCCACGAAATTGTAGCGTTTCTTAAAATCCTGCTTGTTTCTTGTTGCCACTAGATAATATTTTTCGACCTAACTCCCCCTAAGAATTTCTCTGCATTCTACTAGCAACTTCTTTCCATTTTTCTGATTGGCTGAGCGTGCAGAGATCGCACTCACTTTCGCTGGCGTGCTTTTGAATTCTGTCTGATTCTAACCTTGGTCTTGGCTGAATCAACACGTAAATTTTAGCCGTTGGGCCCCAGGGCCCAGCGTGCATTCCCCATTTTACGTTTTTCATTTTTGAATCTGGAGTAATCATAACTTCATGATTATCAACTAACTTTGATAAATTATAAAATGCCTTCCAACCAACTTCATGTCAGAAAAAGAACTTTCTGCTACAAATCAGATGGCCATAGAAGTGACGATCCGGAGAGCATTAATGTTAGATAATTAGATAGACGTCCTGGATAGTATTCCCATCCTAGTCCTAAAAGGATGCCTACTACAGTCAAGCAGCGAACGGATCTTCGCATCAGATATTCCTGCATAAATCCCTCATAACAAACCGTAGCGGCAATAGATAAAGAAAACCGACTTCATCAATTTACTTTCTGTGGACTGTGTTTCACTAACAAGGAAGGTCTCCATACGGGCATACTCAGAAAAATCTGAAAAAGTTACAGAATGTTCTTCTCATATAGTTATATATGTTTATAAAAAAAATTTTGGCGGAACCTCCTTATAACGTCCATAAAAAAATAATAAAAATTTCGTTTATTTGGCGATTTATCTCCGGTTGTCGAAAGAAAGAAATTTTGAAAAATACACTTTTACGCTTTGAATACTTTTTAAAGAAAAAACTTTCTATGTTCAATTTATTTAAATAAGTTTAGTTTAAGTAATTTTAGTTTTGCATTTTTACTTTACTTTAAGTGTAATTTTGTCATATACGTTTATATGTACTTATAACAAAATGAAATTAATATATTTTATCATTTAAAACAGAATTTAAATTGATTAAAATTGTTCCAAATTGAAAAATACACTGTTAAAAATCTGCTGCATTTTGTTGCAACGCACTCCCTTGCTTGTATAGAAAACAGTTACTTGGCCGTGAAATGGAGCTTTCTGATTGGTTGGAATAGAGATATTATATACAAGCGGTGGAGTGCGTTGCAGCAAAATGCAGCAGATTTTTAACAGTGGTGCACAAGCTACAACACCGCTAAAAATCTGTACCATTTTCTGCAGCATCACTCCACCGCTTTTATAGAAAATGGTCAATTCACCGTGCTATGGAGCATTCTCATTAGTCAGAAGAGAGATATTCTATAAAAGTAGTGGATTGACGTTGCAGTAAATGCTGCAGATTTTTAACAGTGAAGTCAATTAAAATCAATTTTCAGATTTGTTAAAATCGTCTGCTTTTGGCGAGGAAATGCACTGCCCGCCAAATCCCGCGTCATTTTCAGCTTTTCACGCCAATTATTCCAAACTATTTAATTTTTTTACATATTTAATAATGTAATTCCGCCGCTAATTTTCACTGATCCTTTATTACCTACATGAGTAGTTTAATTCGTATTTTTTTTCAAAAAATTCTGAGTATGCCCCCAATGGAGACCTTCCTTGTAAGTTGATCCCCGGGAAGGCGTCTACCTCTTATCCATAGTTTGGTTTGACATTGTGATTCGGACATGTGCTACATCGATGAAACGACAATAAACCATGAATTCTATTTTTTTTCAGTATGAAAGAAATCAAACTGTTAAACTAGACTCAATATTTACAGGAAAGTAATTATAACCTTGCAACTAAGTATTTTTCTTTAAGTAGAATAATCTTTGTAATGAGATGAAATGGCTGTATGTATATTGAAATTGGAAAAATAGTCCTCTGTTATCAGGATCCTGAACGTCTATATTCAAAATGTTTCAATAAAATAAATATTTGTACAAGTATAATCTTGGTTTGTGTGTCTCTCTACATGTTTGGGGTGAGTACTCTATTATTTATATGTGTTTATGTTTCAGAACTTCTGCTTCAAAATAATAATTATACTTCAAGAATTAAGACTTAAATTATTAAAATTAATCTTCTTGTTTAAAAATAAAATTTAAATTAATCTAATTAAATTGATTTCTCGGCACAACGCAGTCTAACCCTACAGTTCTTTAAACAATTGGTATGTTTCCTTTATTTTCATTATTAAAATTCGTTTCTGGAATTTTATTCATTTTCCAGTAGCCTCTTTCACAGAAACATTCTCTTTTTTTCCAGATAGTATTCTGCTAATTGAATCTTGTTTATAAAAATCAGATACTTCTTTCTTTTGTTCTTCAGAAAGTGCATCTGCTCTTTTCTTCCTTTCCACTGTTTTGTTTACAGATTAGAAAGAATTTGAACCTTATTTGGTAACCTTTGGCGACGAACTTTGAATAACATTTGTTATAATGGGAATTTGTTTGGTTGGTGTTGTTGGTAAAATTGATTTTACATGTTTCACAGCTTTTCCCAAAATTGGGGTTTCATGCTTACAGTTGGGGGCAGTTTGTGAATTTTTATGTTGTTTAACTTTTACTTCTTAGCTCTCTGTGTCCTTTTTCTTTCAGTTTCCCTTTTCCTTTATTGATCAATCTCTTTAACAGTCATTGTTATTATTTTTTTTTCTGCCTATAGTTTTTAATTCTATCTCTTTCTATTGCTTTTTCAGCTTTCCACATTTCTTCATTCATTTTCTTTTTCTCACGAGTTTTTTCATACTTTCTGCAAAAATTGGAGCTTTTTTTTTCCCCCAAATTATGCAAATGACACAAATTTTAAGAACAAAAACACTAAGTTGGAATAATTTGCAATGTAAAAACAAAGTAGCTATTTTAAAACATTCAAAATACATTCATAATTCTTACTTTCCAATAATAAAACACATGCTTTTGACAACATGAAAAATAGCAGATGAATTAAGATGTCTTAAGCATCAAAGCATGGAATGACTGTTCTAAATCATAAATATTTATTGATATTTTGCAACAGTACCCTCTATGAAGGCGAAATTACAAGTATTATCTTAAAAAGGAATTTTTTTACAGTTTTAAATTAATATGCAAAATTTTGTCCTGTACGTGACACATTTTTATACAATTAATTTAGCTTATTAATTAAAAGATTTAATAATAATGTTGGGTATTGCAGTTTACTTGTATTATAGACTAAGAGAAAAGAAAAAACTATGCAATTACCATCAGTATTATTTATATAAAAAAGAAAAATATTATGAAAATTGTAACGTATGGGACAAGACAAAAATAATTAATGAAAATTTTTAAAAGATTATTCTTTTTAAAATTTTTTTAGAGTTTAATATAATGTTATTGATTAAGGAAAATACAATGCTTCAAAAATCTTTTAATTAAACAAAATATTTTCCAAGTTATTGATAAAAAACAAATGTCCCGTATGTGACACATTTTTCAGTGATGTAGTAAACAAAATGCTGTAAAATTTTATTTATTTATGGTAAAAATATTTTATTAATAAACTTTGATAGAAGAGATTTCTAGCTTTAAAATGATGTATAGTACATGATTATTGCTAAAGAATAAATTTTCAAAGCTCTGAAAGCAAATACTGTGGAATCACCCATATATATGTTGTCCCTCTATCTGAACTGAATGTTTCATTGTTTACATCCGTAAAATATGTGCAGATTTTAGGCTTGTGGATTTGAGGAAGTCTACCGTATTAACAAAACTGCTCTAAAACTTTTTTAGAATGAGCACATACACACACATTCTCTAGTTTTAAACTGAGGAAATGTGAATGCCTCTGATACATTTATGTATTGTAGCACTATAAAAGCATTGTAATAGTTTCATTCACTATCCTTTATAGAGAATATTATTTGAGAATTCAATAGCATTAATCCTGTTTTTTATAAACATAATATCAGTAAAATACATATCAACCAATTACTGGAAATAAAAGGAAAAATGTATCCAAAAGAACTCTCTGGCATGGCATGTAAAATGCCATGAAAGTGATGAAATAGTGGACTGATACCAGAATTTACAATATTTATCAGGTTATAAAAAATTTCTTATTTTGCCACACTTTATAATTTTTTTTAATTAAATATTCTGGGTATCAGTATTCGTAAAATTAAGAGTCCTTTTTTGTAGACATCCCCCACTAAAGAATTAAATAAATAATAAAGATGACAAAGAACACTCTCCAGTACATCTCAGTATGTCAGACAAAATTTGTTTGAAATCATTGAAATATAATTTCAAATAATTATTGCCAATAGGATATAAATTAGAGTGTGGATGGGTAAACAGACCAAAGATAGACCGACAAACCAAAGTCATAAATATTTAAAAATTATGTTGAAAGGTAGTTTTTAGATAAATAAAAGTTGAACTCTATCCAATAACATATCCAGATATTTTGATTATCAGGGATGGGAACTGCAAAAAAGCAAAAAGACTGAAAATATGCGTGAACGAAAAATTGCACCATATTGTATTCACACGCGCAAATGAAAAATTGCACCACATTTTGATCACATGCACGAATGAAAAATTGCACCACAAGTTAGGGGGTACTTTTTGTTTAATGAATAGGTGTTATCAGAAGTTTTATTCACTTTGAAAGATTTGAAACAATCAAAAAAAGATTGAAGCAGAAAAATCTGTTTTTGGAGCAGCAAAAAGAATAATTTGAAAGCAGGAAAGTTAGTTTTTGGAGCAGAAAAATTCTATCCACCAGGCATTAACTTTCTTTTCTTGCCCCTTTGACGAAAATTGCATTTTAAAGCGATTTTTCGACAAAATTTGCCATTTTTTCACGATCTTTTGGCGAAATTTGCCGTTTTTTCGCGATCTTTTGGCGAAATGTGCTGTTTTTTCGTGATCTTTTGACGAAATGTGACTGTTTTTCGCTATCTTTTCACGAAAGTTACCGTTTTATCACGATTTTTTTTATGAAAATTGTAGTTTTGCAGGAAATTATTCGTTATTTCACTATTTTTTTTAGTGAAATTTCCTTTTTTGCGATTCGTTGACAAAATGCACCGTTTTTTCGCAATCTTTTCACGAAATGTTTTTTTTTTCGCAATCTTTTAAAGAAAACTACCGTTTTTTTAAAAATAAAATTTACAGTTTTTTGCAAATGTTTCGACAAAAATTTCCGTTTTATCACGATTTTTGGACAAATATTGTCATTTTTTCTAGGAAAACAGACTTTTTTTCGGGATTGTATAACAAAATTAGCCTTTTTTTCACAAATTTTTTGACGAAATTTGGCAGAAATTATTCATTATTTCGCGATTTTGTAACGAAATTTGCCTTTTGTGAGATTCTCTGACGAAAAGTATGCGTCCCGCGGGACGCGTAAGCTCTATTTTTTAACGTCCCATCGCCGATTTTTTGTGTATTTTACGCGCTATAGCGTGTCTGTGGCATCCCTGTTACATATTTCTGAAATCTGCGGAAATCTGCCAAAAGCGGAAAATTCCCATCTCTGGATTATGCTACTGAATTTAGATTACATTTTTAACAGTTAGTTAAGAGATGAAAAATAACAAGCATGCTACTATGTAAGATGTAAATAAAACTTGCATGAGACTGTCAGAAAGTTTGCACTTTAAAGAAAGTAAATAACCTCTGTTATCCCATTGACCAATTTCACCAAATTATACATATTGACATAATTTTTATTTCATATAATGAAAAAACAAATAATTTGTAGAATACAAATAAAAAGTCAAAATAAAAATCACTTAATGACATTTTAAACACTTGAACTGTATTTAATGTCATTGAATGTGACATTCATGATCATCCATTATTGGCATTTAATCTTATAGTTTGGCAATAATTTTTTGGTCGACGGGATAACCTAGTAGTACCCTAAAGACTATATCATATATAATAATGCTATAAGTGATCAAACATATAAACCAATCATGTACAAAGAATGACTGAATAAGGTGAAGTAAAAACTGGAATAAAAATTATATTTTAATTTACCATAGAGCTACTTTTTTGTTAATATTCACATCAAAAGGGAATGGACTTTCATCATGAACTTTCTCTTGATTTCCAAAATTACTAGAGTCTGGTAAGTCTCTTGGACTAATTTCACTCCATCGTTTTAAAGTTGTAGCATCAACAATGCCAGGAGATACTCCAAGTGGATCCATTCTGAAATTAAATACATATAATTTTATTAATCATAATTAGGCTAGTCTATTAAAAATAGTTAAATTATTTGGCAAAAAACATATACTTGATTTTGTTTAAATGGGTTAATGCTACAGAAAATGTTTACATAACATATACAGGACTGGGTCATTCCATGTCAAATTAACCAAAAAAATTCAATATTCAACCTGACCATTTCCGATTTCAATGAAACTGCTAGGGATTATTCTCTATGATGATATAAAGTAGAGCGTATTTTTATTTTTTGTATATCGCTTTAAGTTTTTATACAATTAATTATTTAATTTTTAAAAAATCATCATTTTTTGACTTGGATAAAAATTTTCAATTTTGAATTTCTCAAGTTCTATCAAACATAGAAAATTTTATGACCACTCATTTCAAAGAGGAGTTTATAAGGTTTAATTTGATATGCAAGTTGATTATGTATAATTAAAATAAATAAAATTTTAAATTTTTTAAAATTTTAAATTAAAAAAATTTTTAGTTAGTCATTTTTAAAATTTTTGAAAAAAATTTATGTTTATTGTAATATTATAAGCTTTAAATTCTGAAATTTTTAGAGTGGTATCTCAATGGGATCAGGAGTTATGAAATAAAAGCTGAAAATTACCATACAAATCATAAATAAATAACAAATTAGACAGAATTAAATTGCTATTATTATGGTAATTTTTGTTTTTATTTAATAACTCCTGATCCCATTGAGATCCCACTCTAAAAATTTCAGAATTTAAAGCTTATAATATTACAACAAACATACATTTTTTTCAAAATAACTAAAAAATTTTCAAATTTCAAATTAAAATTTTTTTTTTATTTTATTTATTTTAACTATATATAGTCGACTTGCATATCAAATTAAACCATATAAACTCCTCTTTGAAATGAGTGGTCATAAAATTTTCTATGTTTGATAGAACTTGAGAAATTCAAAATTGAAAATATTTATGCAAGTCAAAAAATGATGATTTTTCAAAATTTAAATAATTAATTGTATAAAAACTTAAAGCGATATACAAAAAATAAAAATATGCTCTAATTTATATCATCATAGAGAATGATCCCTAGCAGTTTCATTGAAATCAGAAAGGATCAGGTTGAGTCACTGGTTGATTTGGCATGGAATGACCCGACTGCTACTGCCGAATGATACTGAAAATAACTTTAGTAGCCTCAAAGAAAAAAAAAATTCCAAAATAGCAGCATTTGTTCGAAAATAGTAACCTAAAGAGTTGCATAACCACTTTAAAAAAAGGAAGAAAAAATGTATCCATATTGACTGAAAGGACTTTATGAACGTCCACATCTTATTTCACAATAGTCCTGTATCTAAAGGGGGGGGGGGGTCTCAGCCTCTTGTCTCCCCCCTCCCCCCCTGGAAAAGATTACAAGATCATTAAATGAATGCATGTTCTACTAAAAATCCAAATGCAATTCTGCTCAAAAATCTAATTTAGTTTTAAGGACCTTCCAAAGTTATGCATAAATACTAAACTGTAACTAAAATAAGCATTTCAACACTTGCACATCCTACTTGCACATGGGTGATTCTCAAAATAGGGGACGATTTCAAAAATGAAATCTTAAAAAAATTACTGTTAGCAAAATTTCTGAAAAAAATAGGTGTTGTTAATATAGTATTAGGTATACTTTCCATGTAGTCAGCAGAGCTAAATATTTAAAAATTAACTTAAAAAAAATAATTAGTATTTTTTGAGCCATGCTAATGACAAAACAAATTGCATGGAATAAATATATTATGAAATTTTTATTTTCTTCCTGTTTAAATATTTTTTTTTTCTATATTTATTAGCCTTCCTTTTCAGCAAATGGTTTCCATTTTTACATATATACATATAAGGAGAATAAAAACATTACCAAAGAGCAAACTTTGTTACATGAGCAACATTCTGACACTAACAATGTAAGAAGCTGTCTTAGTGATTTTTCTACAGATTTAATGCATATTTTAGGGATAATAAATGTAATACCTAAATTTATACATAAAATTAAACTTTATAAAGGATACAATATAAGCACTGGTTACATTTATGAACATAGGAGTCTTTAGCATGGACAGAAAAACCATGCTAATGACACTGATATCTGTCCATGCTAATGACAAATTTTAATTTAAATAAGATTATCAGCCATAATATAATCACAATGCAATATTCCTTTCTGGAGCTTTTTAAAACACAAAAGTTCTGTGCAAATAAATAAAATAAAAATTTTAACTATAAAATAAACATGAAAATTATTATCCATTCTAAAGACATACAATTGATGTACTCCCCTAATATGCAACTTCTATTCTTAAAATACAATACATGCTTCTATTTTCTGGCTGGGATAAAATGGCTACTTGTTGCCATGGAGAAACTTTATATTTTCAAACTATTGTCATATGTGAAAATGAAATTTTGATTAATAACCAGCTGTTTTAGTATGACCTTGTTTTGAAAATCGAATATGGAGGACAAACTTTAATTCGTTTTTTATGTACTATAATTTTATTTTTAAAAAGAAATTTATTGGATAAATAATCTCCTTGATTAATATAAAGAAAGAATAATATTTGTTTATTTTATAAAAATCATATCAACTCTTGAAAAATGCTAGTATACACAAGGCACAGCTGCTGTGGACATCCATGCTAATGACATTTTGAATCTTTATTCTGTTCTTTTAAGGTGTTTTTAACTAAAAAGTGAGTAATTCTTGAGTGCAAATAATGAATAATATTAAGAAAAACATATCTAAATATAAAAACATGACAGAAAACCTCTCAATTTTTTTTTGTATGCCGAAAGACATAAATTGTCCCCTATTTTGAGAATCACCCACATATGAAGCTAACATGATGTTTAATATTGCACAAATTATACACTCAAATTTTTATCACAGTCTTTGTTTAGCATAAATGAAGTTATTACAAAAGCTTAATAAGAAACATAGTACCTACAGAGTGAATATGCATGAATTTAACTTTATGTGTTAGCGAGAGAGAAAATACGAGTTCCTACTACTTTATCTTTGCCCCCCCCCCCCCCCCATCATTCACTTTTAGCTACGGCCCTGTTTCACAGTTTATGGTCAAATCACCGAACAAATAATAGAGTAATTGTTTCAAATGAGAATGCAAGTTATTCTGAAAATAAGGCCTTAATATGTTTCAGTTATGAAGTAAGTAAACTTGGTAAACACAATAAAAATTATGTACAACACAGAGAAATATAGCAGTAAAAACTTTTTGTAGATCATCCACAATATTACTTTCCATTAGGCATTCCATGTCAATAGTTTCTTGCACACAAGAAACAAAGTTTTATTTGAGAGGCAAGGCTAGAAATAACATGTGGGACATTGGAAATCCCACACAAAAAAGGAAAATTTAGCAAAATAAAGAAAGATTGTTTGGATGGAATCTTTTAAATTTTCATCTAGCACAAACATATATAATTCATCTAGGATTTTTTTCCCCCCTCCTTGAGGAAAGCCATGATTTTTTTTTCTTCAGAAATTCCAAAAATTGAATTAAAAAGTTGTGATATTTATCAATCGGTAGTGGAAAAAAATGTGAATATCAACAAAATTTAAAAAAAAATTGTCCATCAGTCATTAAAAATAACTTATAATTTTCACCTAATGATTGTGGAAAGAAAATTGCAAATTTTGTCAAACAGTTGTAAAAAAAGAGCATGCAAATTTAGTCAAATAGTTGTGCAAAAAATCAAGAATTTCCAACATCAGACAAGAAATGAAACGAGAATTTTGACAAAAGATCATGGAATAGAATCACAAATTTTGTCAAACTATCTCTGAAATAATTACAAAATTCCATCAATTAGTCTCAGAAAAATATATATCAAGAATTACAAAAAGTGGTCAGGAAAAAACTGCCAATTGGTTGCAGAAAAATTCATAAAATTTGAGAAAGGATCATGTAAGAAAAACCCTAAATTCTATAAAATGATTGGCAAAATTAAAAATAATTTTGATAATTTGCCAAGGTGAAAATTGCAAGTCTCTTCAAAAGGCTTTTGGTATTTTATCAAAGGTTGAAGAAACAAATTATCATTTTGTCACAGAAAAATCAAAAACATTTGTCTAATAATCAAGAGAAAAAAATTGCAGATTTTGTCAAATGGTCGCAGGAAAAACAATGGCAGGGGCAATTCTGGAAACAGATGACTTAGTGGCTTGCACCATAAACTTGGTGATTTTTTTTCACGCAAAAAAGCCATTTCCGAAAATGATCGCCAAACTGAAACTGCATGAAAAACCCATTTTCAAATACAGCAATCACTTTCAAAACACCAGAAAAATTGCATCTTTGTAAATATAATAAATAAAATAAATAATTTACACTATGTCAGAGAGGCTCTGCCCTCCTAAACCTCCCTTTTTTCTTTTCAAGAGAAAAAAAGTAAAATGTTTAAGTGATCGCTATATTTGAAAACAAATTTCATTGCTGATTCAGAATTGTGATGATTTTGAAAATGGTTTTTTAGCATGAACAAACACAAAATAAAATAAAAATAGTACTCACATTTTGAAGATTTCTTGAAATTTTCAAATAGTAAAAGAACAAAAAGAGGGTTACAACAACCAAAAATTATATCAGGGCTCGAAAAATAGCGATCCTGGGAAATCCAGAAATCCTTTCTGGGAACGCATATTTTATCACTAAGGTTCCCGGTCGGGAACCTAACCTTTTTCTGTATCTGCTAGCAATGCCGCGGATGCATTATAACACGTAAATCAAGCAAAAAATAGCTCTGCAGCAGTCCGAGGGATGCGTAATTTTGTCAGAATATTACGGGAAAAGCCCGAATTTCAGCAAAAAAATTGCAAAAAATAGCAAATTTCGTCAAAAAATCATGAAAAAATGAAAAATTTTGTTAAGAAAACAGCACATTTCGTTAAAAAATCATGAAAAACAACAAATTTTGTCAAAATATCGCGAAAAACGGCAAATTTCGTCTAAAAATATCTAAAAGACAACAGATTTCGTTGGAAGATCGCATGAACCAAGGCAAATTTCATTAAATTATCGCAAAAAAGGAAAATTTCGTAAAGATTTTCTCTTGAAAAGCGACAGGCTTCGTTAAAACATCGCGATAAAACGGCAGATTTCGTCAAAGAAATCGCAAATTTCATTAAAGAATTGCAAAAATCAGCTAATTTTGTTTCAAAAAATCATGGAAAAGAACAAATTTCGTAAAAAAAAAAAAAAAATTGCGAAAAAACGGCAAATTTTGTCCAAAAATAGCGAATTTTTTCGGGAACTTATACTTTTCATCTGGGAACCTATATTTTTCATGTAGGTTCCCAGCCGGGAACCTTAAAATTTTTAGAATTTTCAAGCCCTGTATATTTACATATAAATAAAATGAGCAAAATAACTTAAATTCTAAAGAAAACAATTTAAATAATATCTATATACAGGTTGCAAGTGAAAATTGCAAAAATAAAAATACACAATTTCAAAAAAGATAATTACAAATTTCAAACCAAAACATTGATCTTTATGCAATACCAATGTCTGCGATCGTCGCATTGTTGCCTGCCGACTAACCATTCTTATGTCCGATTCGTAGTTTGACAGGTCATTTTACCGTGAGTCAAAAATAAATCTTCAAAAAAATAAAAAGCTCTATACACTTGAACAAAAAATAAAAAAATGGCCTATCAGGCAAAGGGGAACGTCCTAATCTTTCCTTGAGAGGATCATCATCTTTCGCTCGGAGTTATAACTGTTCGTTATGTTGCTCAATTCATAAGACATTTCCCTTTTTTTTCATCCTTCCTTGGGATGGAGGTTGAAGAAAAATTTCAAGCCATAATCGATGAAACAAATAAAAAAATCCCACAAAATTAACTAAAAAAATTAAAAAACAAATCAGCTGAAATCCTCAGTGCCAGCAAAGCTAAGAGCTGCTGCACAATGGACTGAAAAGAGAGAAGTGATAAAATTGTACTGTTACATATTTCAAGTTTGAATAATCAAATTGAATTTCAATATTTCAATTGCACAGATATCAAAGCATGAAAACAGCACAACTCCATAATCAAATTACATCATAGGCGCAAAAAAAAAAAAAAAAAAAACCTTCCTCTCATACTCCGCAAAAGCTTCCAATAGGGTTGCCAAAGTTGGATCTAGGCATCATTTTTGACAGGGTTACCAGAATTAGGGGTTTATCACCAAGCTTGGCAAGATTTTATTTCCCCATTACATTTTGCAAGCCTATAAGTCATCTTAATCCAATTCTGAGTATAGAAAAAAAATCCATTTCTTTTTAATGACTCTTCATCTTAGCCAGTGTGAAAATAACTACATCATCACTGGTAGCTTCCTGTTTCACTCTCTGAGGTCCGATGAGTTAGCCCTTTTTTCCCCTAGCCCTGCTTAACCTAAAAAAAAATCAAAGCACTGTTTCTAATTTACACAAAAGAAAAATAAAAGGGCACAGACATCATATACGCACCACATTTGCACATGTTTTTTCCTCCCACCAATTTGGCATTGCAAATATGTGCCAAGGAGAAGATCTGTTTAATAAGTTTATAACCAAATGGGAAAAGTTAAAGATTTCAGAAAAATCAATGATACACCAACATGGATTCAATATAGCTATAAGTATTAATATTTACGATTTAATGTGAAAATTATATTTACTGTTTTGTTACTTATTAAATGTATCATTCATAACTGTTTATTAATTGTTCTTTTTTATTAAACACATGTCTATTTACTGTTATTTTTTATTTTAATTCTTTAAATTCTTTTTATTATATGCTATGTCAATAATTAATTATATCAAGCTATCGTTTATTTATTTTTAGTTCCTTTTTTAAAATACTAGAATCTCTTTTCCTCTTTTACGTTATTTTATTTTTATATTTCAAGAAAAAAATCATATCCTGTTATTGTATGCAATTTATAACTTATATTCAAAAACAAAATTTTCGCCAAATTAGGGAGGGGGGGGGGGAAGCACGTGGAAATGTAGTGTGTATATGACATCTGTGCCAATAAAAGCTACAATTGACAAGAGAAAAAAAAATGCTATTGGCAAGATTTACATGCTATTAACATTTTTTTAAAAAATTTAATGGATAAAAAAGAATATCAGATAATAGATGTGTATCAATAACAACCGTTTAATATTTACAAAAAAAAAAAAGCCACTAAGCAGTATTTTCTTTAATTGCCAAAGGTGAAAACAACATTTATATACATATATTAAAATCCAATTTTATTTATAAAATTAAACAGAAGTAATGTTTAACACGAATTTAAGTTTCTTACTACAAATCATGGATGATGCATAAAGCCACTGTAGCCTGAATTAAATAAATCTTATATCACTCCATAAAAATCATACTGAAATTAACACCACTTTAAAATTAATTGGAAAAAAAAAAAAAAAAAAAAAAAGAAAAAGAAAGAAAGAAAAAAGAAATAATTAATGCATGATCATTTAATTTTTTCTTATAACATAAAAAAAAAATCAATATATAATGAAATATTATTCAAGCTTTCTTTTTCTTTCTTTTAAGTAATTTTAAACTGCAGCATTATTAAAGTCAAAAGATATTTGATCACTCTATCACCTTTAAGTATGGATGATTTATCAGACTTACATGAAATGAACAGTCGAAGTAAAACTTATCACCACTTTAATTGTAAGTACTTACTAAAAACATGTTAAATAATATATGTTTTAGGAATGTCATATGACTTTAGATATATAACAACATAGTTGAATTTGGAAGTATAATTAAAAACAAACAAAATATTAACTTAGATCATTGAATAGATATAGAGTTCAGATAATAAAGCAGATTTTAAACTAAATACAGTGAATATGATTCACAAAAAATAAGCATTATTTACCAAAAAAATTATAGTTTGACACACGAAATATTTGAAAATAACGTTAATTGAAATTAAAATGTTTGAATTATCAGTATACAATATTTTTCATATTTTAATCATAAACAAACGTAGTAAATAATAAGAATTAACTAAAATATGTTAGCTATTAATATCCATAACTATGTGGGCTGAATGCACGGCGCTCAGCTGTGCCAAACGTTTCACGTGATCACTCTCAAAACGAGAAGTAAACAAGCTAATTGCAATCGCAGTTCAAGATATTCAGTATTAAAATTATTCGTAATTGCAGTAGTTGAATACAGATGGCGACAGTGGGTTTGTTCAGGATGGACGCGCCCACTCAGACGTTCAGGAAAAAGATGGAGTGACTTTTTATCGTGCACAGAATCAGATTAAATAATATTGGTTGCTTTATATTTTCATGATAAATAAGACATTTTTGTTAAAGACAAATTTAATACTAATAATATAGAATTATGCATATTTCGATTTAAAATACTTATTTAAACACGAGAAAATGAGACATTTTGTGATGAAACTTTTACATTTGAACAACTTTTAATATTCAAAGTTCAAATTCATTCAAAAGTTTCATTCGTTTCAAAATTTTGATGGGTTTTACCAGTTTTGAAATATAAAAATAACGATATAACTGAATTATTTTAAAATTTCTTTCTTCGATAAGACCTACTCCGCTGCAAAATGCGGCGTGAGCTGCACTTTTGAACAGACCCAATGAATCATCGAGAATCATTCTTACTGAATATGAGTTGTAGTGTGAATTGTGAATCTTTTCATGTCCTGTTGACCGACTATTATAAATTAAACAAATCAAGGCAGCATTAGAAAAAGTGAGGCTCATTCATTTATTATTGGATTTTTTTCTTTTTTAGATCTCTTGTAAGACTATGAATCAATTTATATCAACTTTGTTAAAATTCGTCGGCAGAAACTTAAAGTTATCTCTAACTTAAACTTTATCAAGAAAAATAAATCTGATTAAAATATTCAAATAAATATAGACCTAAATTATCTTTGGAATATTCCCATTACAGAAATAGATTTATTATTTAATGTAAGTTTTTTTCGTGTATTGTATTGAATTCATATTGCAGAAGAATTTTGTAAACATGAAAAAAAAGAGGGGTACTCTTAGCTGGGCGTCAGTGCTATATATAGGGTAGATATGCCAGTAATGGACACCTGTCGATGTTTTTGATTCGTGAAAAATAACTAATAAATATTTAGCTTCATTTATTTTTTTTTTAAAATAAATCTCCCTTGCATATTTTATAGATATAGGGTTATTGTTGACACTTTTAATCAAATCAATCGGGTAGCAGAAAATGTAACTTTGGAAATTTTTGCTTTTTAATGAAGATGGTGAGAGAATCATTTGATAAATTTATATATTCTTTATTTTCTTTGCAAAATTTGAATGTTTTTGTTTGTGTAGAAATAGAAAACTTTGAATTTTATGTACTAATGGCCATTTACAAAGTTTATTTATTTTTTAACACTGTAAGAGGGCATATCTATTACTGGGATGGTTTATTAGTCATTTTCCAATAATGGACACCCCATGCAGTCAGGGATGCCACTTTCCCGCCAAATGGCAGATTTCTGCTTTTTTTTTTTTTAACTTTTAAGAATCTGCGATTTTCGTCAAACGATCTTGAAATAAAATAGCGATTTTTGTCGAGCGATCTTCAAATAAAATAGAGATTTTCGTCAAACGATTGAGAAATAGGACGGGAACTTTTCGTCAAACATTCGCGAAATAAAACATCAATTTTTGCTAAACAATCATAAAATAAAACATCAATTTTCGTTAAACAATTGCGAAATAAAACAGTGATTTTTGTCAAAAAATGGTGAAATAAAAAGCCAGTTTTTGCTACATCATCGCAAAATAAAATGGCAATTTTCGTGAAATGATCACGAAATAAAACGACAATTTTCATCAAACAATTGCTAAATAAGAAGCCAATTTTTGTTAAACAATCACGAAATAAAATGCCAATGTTTGTGAAATTATGGCAAAATAAAACAGCTATTTTCGCCAAAGATCACAAAATGAATCTGTGATTTTCTTCAAAAATTGTGAAATAAAACGACGATTTTTGACAAAGATTGCTAAATAAGAAGCTAATTTTCGTTAAATAATCGCAAATCAAAACGGTGATTTTCGTTAAAAAATCACGAAATGAGACTGCAATTTTCATCAAACGATCGCGAAATAAAATGGCAATTTTTATGAAACAATCGCGAAATGAAACAGCAATTTTCGCCAAAGATCGCAACATAAAATAGTAATTTTAGTCAAACGATCACAAAATAAAATGGCAATTTTCTTCAGACATTTGAGAAAAAATCCCAACAAGTTTTTGCTATTTACATTCTCGGAATAATTATGGAATAAATTGTCATTTTACTTTTATTGATTTAAAATGATGTGAAATAAAATGTGTATTTCAATGCATCTGTTGCTGGGTTATCATAATTGATATAAAACATATTGTTGAGCTAAAGACAAAACATTTTCATTTACTCATAACTTTTCATGCACAATGAAATCACATCATATTTCAACCTGTTTGACTGATGCGTATTTAGTTTACTTTTAATTTTTACTTTACATGTAATTTCCTCTTTTTTGTTATTTTCTGAGTGGCATCCCTGAGAAGTGAACAATAGAAGGGGGGGGGCTCATAATTTTTTTCTTTCTCTGATGCAGAAAGTGCAAAATTAATGCATATTCACATTGTAGATACTATGTTTCTTATCAAACTGTTGTAATAACTTCAGTTTATGTTAAAAAAAATATATGATGATGAAAAGAGGGTAGCGGGTTAAGGGGGGTCTGGCGGCCCCACCAAATCCGGTAAAAACGTTCCAAAAATCTTGAAGAGGGTCGAAAAACAAGCAGTATAAGCTTTTTACCGACATTAGAACCCCAAACGAAAACACAGTAATGGCGAAAAGTATGATTTTTTGTGATTTTTATTTTTTCCAACCAGTTTAATTTATATTTAAATGGTTTAAACGCAATTAAAAATTTGTTTTGGATGTGTGGAAGTCCCCTGAATTTTTTCAGATTTTTTGGTCAAGTAAAAAGATGTGAATTTTAGGTTTAAATGCGAAAAAATCGTGAAAAACGCGTCATTTTCAAGATTCAACCCTCTAATTTTTAGGGTTGTTTTCATTTTCCCGAGGGGTGCTGTATAGTATAAATAACGGCAATTGTCCTCTTTCGAATGCAGGCAACTGGACTCAATTTGGTCAATTTTGGTGAGCGGGGCGATTTTTTGAAAAAAACTAGAATTTTCAACTTTCGGTAAATTACGGCACTTACTTGGTTTAATGCGTCTTTGCTATAAAAAATACATCTCTATAGGGGTTTTTGAGGTCGCTGATCACGAATTTGATGTCAAAAAAATTTTTTGGCAACAAATTCATCCATAAGTATCTATTAACACAGGTTTGATAATGTAAAAAATATCATTGAATCACAGCATTTAAACAATTTTAATGTCGTGTTCAACTAATATAATCAATGAAACTAAATTTTCTGGTATAAATCCTATTTTATTCAAGCTTACGTAATAGTCACACAGTAATATAAAATAGCATAATACTTTTTTACAGAGCTAAGTTAACAATTTTACAGTTTTAATCCTCGTCACTATCTTCTTCAATAACAGGTTCAATGCTTTGAACAGAGAAAAGATTTGTGAGAATCTGTGCTGGACGAATAATTCGCGACAAATATCTCGTATGCCCTAAGAAGTAAATGATAGTGTCCACATGTGCACAACAACCGACAGTTAAGGTGGCCATTCGCACAATCGCATACGTATTATTCTATACCACTTCTTCCAATAGCATTAGGAACGTATTTTACGTAACACCTGTACTTTTTCCGACTTATGTGCCTCGATTGAACTTCGCATTTCAAAATTGATTTATCTTCCAACAAGTAATGCATATTAAGAACTCCATCTTCAGTACATAATTCTGCTAAATAAGAAAAGGTCTGTGATAACTGGTAAGACCCAGTAAAAAGTATCTTCAGATCTCTTTCTGTCAACTCCGGAAAGTCTACAACATCATTTGACGTCAGAGGTCTGAAGATCTTTTTTTTTCTGTTCCAGTTTTTCTCTTCTACCACTTTCGCTAAATCATTATTAACGTTTTTTCCGAGCAACATTTCATTAGTGATCTCATCTTGTAATTCACTATCACAATTGAGTCGTTTTCCGAACAAGTTAACCAGAAAATTCACTATTTTGCAATAAGTTTTAGCTGATAGCAAACGTTTATTGTCAAACTCATGATGCAAGAGTTGGAATTTGCTGCCAATGATTCCATGAACAGCCTCTACTACTCATCTTAGTTTAGTTACAAATTCGCCTCTTGAGTCGTTAGTTGTTTCCTTTTAACGCAGGCATCAAAACAACAAATCCTTCAGACTGTAAGAAATTTTTTACATCTCAAAATCCTCTATCAAGTATAAAGACATCGCCTTTTTGAAGAAATGATCTTAAACCGCTTGGATCTTTAAAAATCTCCATCATGATTGTAGCATCATTAACCCTTTCTTGCGCAGTGTTGCCAGGCCGGCAACACCTTATTTTAATCCCAAACTTGCAAACAGCACCAATAATATTTTAATATAATTTTGCTTTTACAATGAAAGCTTAAATTAAGGAATTCGTAATATCTAGACAAGTCCTTTATAAATTCCGGTGTCAATCGACAATTTCTCATTTTACTAATAGAATTTGCTTGCATCGGAAAGGGTTAACCGTTGCTTCGTAAGGCCCAAAAACATCAACCACAAACCCATCCGTGGTACAAACCGTGAAGGATTTAAAAAGTGGAACTTTTTTTGCCCTGAATACAAGTTTCGTTGATAACAATTGTTGCTACTTTTTTCATGTTGAACATACGATTCATCAGCTATCAAAACTAGTCGATTCTCAAAACCGTGTAATTTTTTCACGTACGGAGAAGTGTAATTAGCTATCAAGTCTTCTCGTGAACACGCTTGCACCCAAAAATGATATGGCAAAACGTCTTTATTGAAGGATTTCAAGAGCGAATCGCAATAATCAGATACTTGTTGATCGTATTTAATATCAAATATTGACGCTGCTATGCTGTTGGAATTGCCAGTTCTGAGTATAAAAAGAAATACAAAAAGAGCTTGATTCACGCTGCGATTACCGGAATTGCACATTGAAATTAACATTTTTTTTAATGTGCTGATTTGTTCAATGTCATATCCGGTCAACGACTTGATCCGTTCATCAGATAAATTGTTATCTTCTAATCTGTCTAAAATACTGTTATTACATGAATCTGAAAGTACATTTAAAAAATGTACTAATTCATCCGAATCGATTTTACACGTATTTGCGAAGACCTGCAGTTTAGAAATTTCATCAGCATAGAAGCGTTCACCGATAAGATGTTCAGAACAACACAGATTGTTTTTGGGTATGAAAATTCTTGAATTAATAAAAACTTGTAACCGAGATCTGAAAGGAACAACGACGAAGTTTCTATCTTGAACAAGACAAACACAACAATGTTTATGAGACGCGGTAACTCTCTTGATTGGCATAATTATCGGTTTGCTTTGTTTTTTCTCTCGGACAACGAAAGTCGGGTCACTAGACGAAGACGATTGTGATCGTCAAGACAGAGATGACAAAGATTGCGTTACTGATTGTGAAGATAAAGATGAAGACTGCATCACTGCTTGTTGAGCGAGACGGGGCGGATGTGCTGACTGAGGTTCGTTACCTGATTCTGACAAATTGAACAATCGTGATGACTGCCTTTCCATTGGATCAGCTTCTGACGGAGTGTTTTCTGGTTCTGGTGAATCCGGCTGTGGCCTGGGATCGTCAGGTTCATCTAGATCCATTTCTGGCAGAAGATTGGCTGAAGCGACCTCTGGCGATGAATGGCCGCGACTTGTTGAAGGTTGATCAAGTTTTGTCTTTATTTTATATGCTTTTGACTGGCATTTGTGGCATGAGATGTCTCCTATATTCATTTGTACGCCCAAACAGACTGAAAATGTTTGTGCTTCATCGTTTGTTAGGATGACTTTTTGCAATCCAGTATCATGACGAAGCAGAGTGTTGCATGAGACGCACCTTTCATCTACATAAGATTTCTGTTTTTTAGGTGGCAAATGTACTGAAAAACAGGTTTTTATGAATGAAAATATCTATTAAAAAATATTATTTTTTAAAACAATATTTAAAAAAAAAATACTTTATAGTCTTCCTTCAAGGTCTAGGAAAACCACGTCTCTACACGAAATCTTTTGTTCGGCTAGAACTATTTCATAGAATTTTTCCTGCCGATCTGAAAAATATATAACTTAGTTAAACAAAGAATGTAAAAAACATTTGATTTAATGTACAAGAAATAACAATTCATTACCTTTTATAAAATGTAGTAAAGAAGGTAAAAGTAACAACTACGTGTTGCAGCGGTGACACTTGACATGTGTGTGCGACGAACGCTGACGAGGAAAAGTAAGCTAGAGCAGGGTTGGCATGATTTAAATCAACCGATTTAAATCTAGATTTAAATCAACTGATTTTTTTAAAAAAATCATTTGATTTAAATTTTTTTTTTTTTTTTTTTCATTTTGGAAATTAATCAGCAGAGAAATAAGAAATAGGTGTAAATAAGTAACAGGTGTTTTTCTGGTATTTTCAGGATTGCTATCAGAAAGAATGTGGCAGGTACAGGTTAAGTCCAGGTGTCCCCCTCCTAATCCTTTAATTGTTTGTTCTTTTGTAATAAACGTTAGACGATGAGGCAAAACACAAACTTTTTATAAATCATATTTCGTTTGCCAATCTTGGCAACTAAATGATCTGGATCTTTTTTGTTTCACAAGTAAATAATTAAACAAATTCATTAATGTTCCCCAAAATATCGGATACTACATGCAAGGAAAAAGTTTTAAAACTTGCCGTATTACACAATCAAATTTCAATCAAAGCTTATGAATTTTTAAAATTTTTGGGTAAAAAGTTAGAAAATGTATTAGATAAAGATAGCAAAGTTGCCAAATCTCCTGATTTTGGCAGAAGTCTCCTGATTTTCAGATGTTTGCTCCATGCTCCTGATTTTTCATACTTTTTAAATATTCTATTATTTAACAATCAAATGTGCTGTGATTCAGTGAGAAAAGCTCTAGTACAGGTGTAATTGTTCTTTAGTATGTTTGACCAGTAGTATTTTATGTGATGAATTACATTCAGATGCATTATAAACTATGTATCTTTAAGGTTTGTTATTGTTACTATGGTCATGTATTGAATTATTAATAATTGTCTCTATTAAGACTTATTTATGATCTTTACTATAGTTTTATATAAGTTAATGAGTAACAAAACATCCCTTTTTTTATAACGATAATATAAACTTAAACTTTCACTAAAGATGTTTACATCAACATCAACAAATTAACAAGTTTTCATTGACAAAAATATCTCCTGATTTTTGAAATAAAATCTCCTGATTTTTAACTTTCAGAACTTGGCAAGTTTGAGATAGAATTACAAAATTTAAAGCAAAATTTGAACAAGCTATTAATGGTTGTCATTTTGCTGGAGTTTTATTAAGTCATTCTGTTTTAAATTGAAATGAAATTTCACTTAGTGTAGAGGAAAATAATGAAAATTTGGCATTCATTAAAGAAAATTGTCCAAATCTTTTCACTACTGTAACACATTTTCAAGCAAAAAATGGCCCATTCCAAAAATTACCATTGCTTGAGAAAAAAGTTTCAGATATTATGACAGATTATGATTGGTGGAAGTCCTTTTACATAATGGGAGGTAAAGAGATAATCAGCAAAATTGAAATTGAATTTATTTACCAAATAACAACAGCCGTGGCTTCATCTGCTGGAGTAAAAAGACAATTTTCTTCTTTTGGACTAGTTCATTCAAGTCTTCGTAATAAATTAGGAGTGGACAAAGCTTCTAAATTAGTGTTTTTGTTCAAACAATTATATCTTTGATCTATTTCTGTTTGCTTAAAAACTATTGAATTAATTGTGATTTTTATCCCTTAATATAAATAGCTTGCATTAAATAAATACTTATTATTATTATTTTTTTTATTTTACCATTTTTTATTCATTTACAACCTATTTAAGTTTATTTCTTATTTAATGTGCATAATTCAATTACAAAATAATAGAATGACTTTAGATTAAAGCCTAGATGTTTAATTTTTAGTACCAATCAGTAACTGGAATATAGTATTTACTGAACTATATAATTATTTCTTATATTATTTTTTATAAATTATAATTTTTATATATTTTTATGAACATTATTTATTCTTTTTTAGTTATTTTTATGAAAAACTTCTCCATGTATTGTAAAAACATAAAAACACAGCAATTAAAAATAGAATTCTAAAAAAATCAAATAAATCTGATTTAAATCAAAAAAAATCTGATTTAAATCAAATAAATCCGATTTTTTTGATTTTTTTAAAAAAATCATGATTTTTTTCCAACCCTGAGCTAGAGTGATGCTACAGCGCTATGGCGCGTGCACAGTAGCATGACTTCGGGTTGGGCCTAATGCCTCGAGTTGTGGGCTTAGTAGTGTAGTCTTTTACCAGTAGGCGGTTCAATCAACTCATTTGAATTTCAAATTACCATTATCAATGCAGTTAAAATTCATATTACGTTATCAGTAATTATTATATTTTTGACTAAATAAAATAACGATGAAAATTCAACGACACATATTTTTTTAAAAATTAATGTTAATATTATTAATAATATTAATATTACTATTAATATTATTAACTTTTTCTGGAATAAAAACTAAAAAACAGTTAATTGAGAGAAATTAAAAAAATCTTTCATTAATATTTTTACATTATCAAACCTGTGTTAATAAATATTTATGGGTGAATTTGTTGTCAAAAAATTTTTTGACATCAAATTCGTGATCAGCGACCTCAAAAACCCCTATAGAGATGCATTTTTTATAGCAAAGACGCATTATACCAAGTACGTGCCGTAATTTACCGAAAATTGAAAATTCAAGTTTTTTTCAAAAAATCGCCCCGCTCACCAAAATTGACCAAATTGAGTCCAGTTGCCTGCATTCGAAAGAGGACAAGTGCCGCTATCTATACTATACAGCACCCCTCGTGAAAATGAAAACAACCCTAAAAATTAGAGGGTTGAATCTTGAAAATGACGTGTTTTTCACGATTTTTTCGTATTTAAACCTAAAATTCACATGTTTTTACTTGACCAAAAAATCTGAAAAAATTCAGGGGACTTCCACGCATCCAAAACAAATTTTTAATTGCATTTAAACCATTTAAAAATAAATTAAACTGATTGAAAAAAAAAACCCACAAAAAATCATATTTTTCGCCATTACTGTGTTTTTGTTTGGGGTTGTAATGTCGGTAAAAAGCTTATACTGCTTGTTTTTCGACCCTCTTCAAGATTTTTGGAATGATTTTACCAGATTCGGTGGGGGCCGCCAGACCCCCCTTTTAACTGTTTAACTGGTGCAAAATTAAACATCATGTCAGCTTTATATGTACAAATATAGGATGAGAGTGTGTTGAAACACTTAATTTAGATGCAATTTAGTAACTCTTCAAAACTGTGAAAAGGTCTCAAAACTAAATTAGATTTCTGAACAGAATTTTGTTTAGTTTTCAGAACATAAATTCATTTAGTGACTTTGGAATTTTTTCCAGGAGGGGCTCAAAATATTTTAGGGGGCTGAGCCGCCCATAGCGCCCCTTAGCTACGGCCCTACATGTAGATATTGCTAAAAGGGTCATTTCACTTCAAAACAACATAAAATTGACAAGTTTTTTACCTCACCATCTCAGAATTTGATTAAAATTGGCAAGGAGTTTTGTTTTCATGCAGACTAGAAAAATACTAAATGTTATTTAAATGTCAACCTATTCTGGAATTACAGCCTTGTAAAGTTGCCAAAAATGTACATACAGAATATTTTAAAGTGAGTAAAAAAATACTTTGAAAATTAAATTCAAAATTTTAAATTTGGATATTTTAAAAAGTACATTATTGAAAACTTTCAAAAAAAATTAAAAAAGGGTTCAGACTGTTTTTAACTAGTACAGTGAAGTATGAAAGTGGAATGGAAATTGGTTAATAGTTTTTTAACAAATAAAAAACATCCATTCATTGAAAGTTTTCATCATTTAATACAAAATTTGGTACTATTCTGTTATCCTCTCGACCGATTTCGCCGAATTATACAAATCGCCAAACTAATAGCCAAATTATACATATTGCCATAATTTTTGTTTTAAATAATAAAAAACAAATAATTAGTAGAATATTAATAAAAATACAAATAATACACTTAATGACGTTTTAAACACATGTATCATATTTAATGTCATTCAATTTACATTCACGATCATCCATTATTGGCATTATAATTTGCTGATAGTGTTTTGGTCGACAGAATAACAGAGTAGTACCCAAATTTTTTTAAAAACTATTAATGACTTGAAAATTTTCTCAATATTTTTTTATAATCGGCACACTAATTGTGCAATATTTTTCTGTAATCGTTTTATGGATTTTGCGATTTATTTTTACCTTCACAGATCCATAAATTTCATTACTGTTATTAACAATAGATTGGTAAATTTTGCAATTTTTTCCAGTGACCTATTACTGAATTTCATGATATTTTTCCTAGCCGATTAATGAATTAAATTCTTTTCCCACAACTGATCAACAAATTAAGTTCTTTTTTTTTTACCATGATAAATTAATTGACAGAGCTTTCTATTTTTTAAGTTATTAATTTATAAATTTATCGCTTTTGAAAGATTGATGAATTCCACAAATTTTTTCATACAACTCACTGACAAATTTTGCTAAGTTTTTACATTTAGTGAAAGTTGAAAAACAAATTGTATAAAAACTCTATTTTCTTCATTTTTTTTCCATAATTAATTTGAATTTTTGATTTAGATTGTTTCATTGGTATATTGTCATGCCTGTATCATTGTAATACTTCAAATAGCATGTTAATTATTGGTGAATTTAATTTTTTTTTTCTTTTCTTTCCCAAAAAGATCAATTCTTCATTTATAAATGTTGGGAGGGAGACTTTTTTAAGAAAAATTGAATTTCAAGCTCTGAAAATAATCAAATTCATATGCTTTTTAAACTATGATTTATCTTGTTTCTAAAATATCAATATTTTATATATATAATGTGGTATTTTATTAATATATTTTTTTTATTATTATTTTAGAACCTATTAGTCAAAAATGGGCGCTGTTTATGCCAAATCACCTGAAATGAGAAATATGACACAAGAAGAATGGAGGCCTTTAGATGAAATTACTGCTCGAGTTGATAAAGTTCATTTCGAAGGTATTAAAAGAACAAAAGATGATGTATTACTGCATGTTGTTGGTGATTTATTAGAGGCACAAACAGTTCAAGAAGTTGTCCTAAAAGCTCATGGTGTAAGGCAACAACTTGAAACTTTGCAAGCCTTTAAAAGCATTGATATAATTCTTGATACAAGTAGAGGTCCAGATGCTACACCTGATGGACTTGAAGTTACATTTGACGTCAAAGAAAAATCCAGAATGGATGGAAATATTAGTTTAATAGCTGGAAACAATGATGGCAGTTTACTTTTTAGATTCTTACTTCCCAATATGTTTGGAAGAGGTGAAGCTATGTTTGCAGAATATCAATATGGCAAGAAATCTGCAGGTTTTAATTTTACATCAACAAAACCTTTTTTGCACTGGGCAAAACCTAGACTTAATCAGTTTGTTTTTGGTAATACAACTGATTACTTTTACAGTGGAGTTCAAGAGAAACTTAAAGGCCTCGGTATAGAGTTTTTATTTGAGTCATCCCCGCAAGTTCAACATACTTTGCGCTGGGAAGGTGTATGGAGAAATCTCAGATGCCTTTCTCCTAGTACTCCTTTTGAAATTCGAGAAGAAGCTGGCCATAGTGTTAAATCATCTGTGAAACACATATTATGCATGGATCAAAGAGATAATCAATGTCTTCCTTTCCGAGGCAGTTATTTTCGATTATATCAAGAATATGCTGGACTCGGGGGAAACATAAATTTTCTTAAACATGAAGTTCAGTATCAAATCAATAAATGTCTTCTTGGTGAATTGGTTTTACAGGCTACTTTAATGGGTGGTTTAGTGCATACTTTTGGCATTGATAAGTCTATCAAGATTAACGACAGATTTTTCTTAGGAGGACCTTTGACACTTAGAGGCTTTGAAATGAATAGTGTTGGTCCTCGATCCCAAGATTGCTTTCTTGGTGCTGAAGCATACTGGGCTGGTGGTCTTCATGCATATGCTCCATTGCCATTCAGACCTTTAAAACAGGTTCTTGATAAAGTTTGTAGAACCCACATTTTCATAAATACTGGGAACATTGGTAATTTTGCATTTACAGATGACTATCATCATAATGCAATGGTACTTTTGTCTCGTCTTAGATGGTCTTGTGGCATAGGATTAGTTTTTTCTCTTGCTGGTGTAGCTCGATTTGAACTTAATTATTGTGTGCCTTTATCAAGCCAGCCTGAAGATAAAGCTAAAGAAGGTTTACAATTTGGAATAGGGGTTAACTTTCTTTAAATGTCCTGATCCTGATAGAAGTATTGCACTTTGTTAGATTGATTGTTTAGTTAAATGAGAATGATCATTTTAATAAGAAAAAGAATTGTTTTTTCTATTTGTTAAAATTTTATTGGCTTATCCAAATAATGAGTTTGTAACTTGGATTGTAACTATAATTAATAAATAGACTATTATATAAGTTTTAATTTTTTATAGTTTTTAGTTTTAAAATACCTGGAATCTTTATTTTTCTCCCAAGTCAAATAAATCTATATTACATAGATTGAATTAGAAAATATGATTAATAAAATGTGGCTTGTTTACCTGAAATGTTTGTCTAATTTCATATATTACTTAAATTTCTGGTTCAATATATTTTGATCAAGATTCAGTATCAGGGTTGGAAAAAAATCATGATTTTTTTTAAAAAATCAGATTTATTTGATTTAAATCAGATTTTTTTGATTTAAATCGGATTTATTTGATTTTTTTAGAATTCTATATTTTTATGTTTTTACAATACACTGAGCATTTTTTTTTTTATAAAAATAACTAAAAAAAGAATAAATATTATTTATAATTTATGAAAATAATATAAGAAATAATTATATAGTTCAGTAGATACTATATTCTAAATACTGATTGGTACTAAAAATTAAACATCTAGGCTTTAATCTAAAGCAATTCTATTATTTTGTAATTGAATTGTGCACACTAAATAAGAATTAAACTTAAATAGGTTGCAAATGAATAGAAAATGGTAAAATTTAAAAAACAAATTAAATATTCATTTAATGCAAGCTATTTATTAAGGGATAAAAATCACTATTAATTCAACAATTTTTAAGCAAATAGAAATAAATCAGGGATTTAATTGTTTGAACAAAAACATTAATTTAGAAGCTTTGTCCATTCCTAATTTATTACGAAGGTTTGAATGAACTAGTCCAAAAGAAGAAAATTGTCTTTCTACTCCAGCAGATGAAGCCGCGGCTGTTGTTATTTGGTAAATAAATTCAATTTTAATTTCGCTGATTATCTCTTTACCCCTCATTATATAAAAAGACTTCCAATCATAATCTGTCATAATATCTGAAACTTTTTTCTCAAACAATGGTAATTTTTGGAATGGGCCATTTTTTGCTTGAAAATGTGCTACAGTGGTGAGAAGATTTGGACAATTTTCTTTAATGAATACCAAATCTGCATTATTTTCCTCTACACTAGGGGTGCACAACCTTTTCAAGTGAAGGGCCACTTACAAATATGTCTGGGTGGTCGAGGGCCACATCAATAACAAGGAGATAATTTGATTTAAAGTAGGTGATATGTGGCCTATAATCGGATAAAAAAATATAATTTCAGAGGGGACTGGCGAGGGGTGGGGTGTTACCTTTTTTAATTTTCTTACCCAGTCAAAATATCCAATTCACATGGTAAGGATATATCAGCAGATTTTAATTTATTTATAACAGATGTAGCAAAGATTATTTTCAAGATGTAAAAATATTCCTTGACTTTTTTCAGGAGAGTAAGTTTTGTTTTATTAAAAGTGCTAAAAAACAGGCATAAATTGCTGGTACCGAAAAAAATGTAAACTTTATGAACAAAAGAGAGAGAAGGAGAGACAATCAACAAGAATTTTCATGCCTGATCAACAAGAATTTTCATGCCTGATCAACAAGAATTTTCATGCCTGATCAACAAAATTCCCGATTTTCTGTGCTCGATCAATGAAATTTTAATGCTTCCACGCTTGATAGACCAAATTCACTCTTTTTACAAAAACAATCGACAAAATTTGCAATATTTATGAAGCTGATCGAGAAAATTTACATCATTTCCTCGCCTGATCAACAAAATTCGCAATTCTTATGAAACCGATCGAAAAAATGCAGGGTTTTTCCGCACCTGGTCAACATAATTTGCTATTTTTACAATTCTGATTGACGAAATTAGTGATTTTTCCACACATGACCAACGAATTTGCGATTTTTTCCGCACATGATTGACGAGATTCGCGATTTTTCCACACCCGAACAACGAAATTCGCGATTTTTATGAGCTTGATCAACAAAATTCATGATTATTATTCAGCAAATCTAAGAAATTCTCAATTTTACTTCATATAATCGGCGAAATTTGCAATTTTTCCGCACATACTCGACGAAATTCGCAATTTTTCCGAACCTCGTCAACAAAATTCATGATTTTTACGAAGTCGATCGACGGAATTCGCGATTTTTACAAAACCGATCGATAAAATTCATGATTTTTCTTCGCATGATCGACAAGATTCGCGATTTTGATTCGAAACCCATGAAATAGGAGACTTTTTTTCACATGATCGGCGAAATTCGCAATTTTTACAAAGCCGATCGAAAAAATTCAGGATCTTTCCGCTCCCAATCAACAAAATTCGAAATTTTTACGAAGCTGTCGAGAAAATTTACGATTTTTCCCCACCTGTTCAACAAAATTCGTTTTTTCTACAAAGCTGATGTTTCGCCTGTTCCTGAATTTTGCCGATCATGTGAAAAAAAGTCTCCTATTTCATCGGTTTCGAATCAAAATCGCGAATTTTGTCGATCATGCGAAGAAAAATCATGAATTTCATCGATCGGTTTTGTAAAAATCACGAATTCCGTCGATCGACTTCGTAAAAATCATGAATTTTGTTGACGAGGTTCGGAAAAATTGCGAATTTCGATGATATTCGCGATTTTTCAAAGTTGATTGACGAAATTCGCGATTTTCCTCTCATGATTAATAAAATTCAAACTTTTATTCGAGTCTAATGAATAAATTTATTGAATGCCAGTGCTTCACCGACGAAATTTGAAATTTTACGCAGACGATGACGAAATTCGCGATTTTTCCGTTCCAGGTTGGCGAAATTCTCGATTTTTCCACGCCTGATTGACGGAATTAATGATTTTTACAAAGCCATTCGACGAAATTGGCGATTTTTTCTCGCTTGATCGGCAAATTTCGCGATTTTCCACAGCTGATCGAGGAAATTTGCGATTTTAATAGTGTGCTGATCGACTTAATTAGCAATTTTACTAGTGTGATCAAGAAAATTCGCAATATTCCCACCTCCGATCAACGAAATTTGCGATTTCTCGGAATCGATGTATGCCACTCGCGATTTTTCGCTGTTCGAACGATGAAATGTGGTTGTTTCCCACCCTTAATTCACGAAATACGCATTTTCCATGCCAGATCAACGAAATTCGCTATTTTTGTACAAACTGACTAAATTTTCATTTTTTTTACGCGGTAAGATTAAACTCGCGATTTTTTTCTCAGGATAAATTGATAAAATTTACGATTGTTTCGCAGTCGATTGATGGAATTTTCATTTTTCCTCGCGTCATCGATAAATTCGCGACTTTTCAGTGTCTTAACAACGAAATTTGCAATTTTTTTCGTCCGTGCTCAATCAATGATATTCGCGTTTTTTTTTTTTTTTTTTGTTTTTTTTTTTCAACCGATGAATTTAATTTGCAATTTTTTCGAGCATCATCTACAAAATTGGTGATTTTTTCTTGCCTGATCAGCGAAATGTGTAATTTTTCGCGTAAGACCGATAAAATTCACGATTTTTCTATGCCTGATATACAAAACTCGTGATTTTTGTGTGCCCAATCGGGGAAATTTGTTTTTATCCTAATTTCATGGACAAAATTCGCGATTTTTCAATATCTGATGAGTGAAATTTGCGATTCTTGCACTCCTCATCGACAAAATTCGCTTTTTTCCGCACTTAATCAATTAAATTCGCGATTTTCAGTGGTGATTAATGAAATTTGTGATTCTTAAGTGACGAAATTTTATATTTTTCTGCAGAAAATTGAAGAAATTTACGATTTTTTCCTGGCATGTATGCTCAAAAACTGCAATTTTTTCCAGTTGTAAATTTACAGAACTCGCGGGCCACATGTTAACCCATCGCGGGCCATAGGTTGTGCATCCCTACTCTACACTAAGTGAAATTTCATTTCAATTTAAAACAGAGGGACTTAATAAAACTCGAGTAAAATGGCAGCCATTAATGGCTTGTTCATATTTTGCTTTAAATTTTGTAATTCTATCTCAGACTTGACAAGTTCTGAAAGTTAAAAATCAGGAGATTTTATTTCAGAAATCAGGAGATATTTTTGTCAATGAAAATTTGTTAATTTGTTGATGTAAATATCTTTAGTAAAAGATTGTTTCAAAATTGCTTGGTTATTACTGAAGATTAAAAAGAAATCTATCACTCTTACTCGAATAAGGAAAGTATGTATTCTTTACAAGTAGAACACATTTAAGGATATGATGTTTAGGATGTTTTAACATATTTTTAATTTGACTAAATATTATAAAAAAAGGGATGTTTTGTTACTCATTAACTTATATAAAACTATAGTAAAGATCATAAATAAGTCTTAATAGAGACAATTATTAATAATTCAATACATGACCATAGTAACAATAACAAACCTTAAAGATTCATAGTTTATAATGAATCTGGGTGTATTTCATCACATAAAATACTACTGGTCAAACATACTAAAGAACAATTACACCTGTACTAGAGCTTTTCTCACTGATTGTTATTGTTAAATAACAGAACATTTAAGAAGTGTGAAAAATTAGGAGAAATATGTCAAAAATAAGGAGCATGGAAAAACATCTGAAAATCAGAAGACTTGGCAACTCTGCTATCTTTATCTAATACATTTTCTAACTTTTTACTCAAAAATTTAAAAATTTGTAAGCTTTGATTGAAATTTGACAGTGTAATATGGCAAGTTTTAAAACTTGTTCCTTCAGGGCTGCCAATTGGTCCCTATTTCCCTAAAAGGTCCCTATTTTTTAACTTGGTCCCTAAAAGTCCCTATTTTCACTAAGAGGTCCCTAAAAGTCCCTTTTTTTATCTATACTGTCTCTAAGTTAATTTTTTCCCTACATCTTACCAAAATTTATCAAGAAAATTTACTTGTTTTAAAAATTTAATATTGTAGATGATAGCACATACCTGATCAAAGTGGAAGAAATGAAAACATTGTAGTGAAAAAAACCCTGCAATTTTGGTCAAAGAGTCCTGAAAAAAACCCGCAGTTTTGTTCAAAAAAGCTCGAAAAAATGCCTTTATCGGCAAAATTTCGCAAGAAAAATGTGATTTTTGTCAAAAGATCATTAGAAAAACGCGATTTTTGCTTAAGATCACAAGAAAAACGTTATTTTTGTCCAAGGATTGTGAATAAATGCTATTTTCATAAGGAAATTTTTGCCAAATGACTGTGGAAAACTGCAATTTTCATCTTAAAATTGAAAAGAAACAGGATTTTTATCAAAAGATTGCAAGAAAAACATGATTCTTGTCAAAAGATCGCGAGAAAAACGCAGCTTTCATCCAAAGATTGCAAAAAAAGCACTATTTTCATCTAAAGATTGTGAGAAAAACGCATTTTTCATAAAAAAGTTGCGAAAAAACCCCGATTTTGCAAAAAAACTCAAGAAAACATGCTTATTGTCAAAAGATTGCGAGAAAAATGTAATTTTTATCAAAAGATCGTTAGAAAAATGCTATTTTTGTCTTAAGATCACAAAGAAACACTATTTTGACTAAAAAATTGCGTGGAAAACGCGACTTTCACCAAAAGATCGTGAAGTAAATGCAATTTTCGTCGAAAGATCACCAGGAAAAGGCAATTTTGTCAAAAGATTGCGAGAAAAAATGGGATTTTCGTGTAAAGATCGCGGGGAAAAAAAAAGCAATTTTTGTCTAAAGATTGCAAAAAGAACCCAATTTTCATCTAAAGATAGCAAAAAAAAAAACGCGATTTTTGTCTAAAGATTGCGGAAAAAATTCAAATTTTACCAAAGAATTTAAAATAAAAAGTTAAAAACTTTTACATTAAAAGATCATGAGAAAGGTGGTATTTTCCCCTAAGTATCAAAGGGAAAATGCAAATTCCATCAAAGCATTACAAAAAAAAAAAAAAAAAAAAAACCCTGGGTTTGAAAAACGTTGAAAAAATGTATAATTAATGTAGGGAAGCATTTCCTCTCTCCCTCTTTGCTGTAACTTTTCATAAAATTTGCCGTGAATTTCAGGGTTTTTTAGAACTTTGAAATTCTTTTGCTACAGAAACTCATTTCATTTAAATTTATTACAAAAAAAATCATTTATAACCTTTATTTCAATTATGTTTGTGTTCGTAAATGTAAATTATGTATGCATATTATATAAGTGATGATGATTCAGAAAATAATTGTAATAAGTATTAAATATTGCTTTAAAAAACAAAAAAGCGTACTATTCCTGAAACCAGTATTTTAATCCTAAAGTGTGCTAAAAATTTCTGAAATAGATAGGAATGAACTTTAAATAGTTTATTTATGTTATAGTTTTTACAATGTTGATGACTGTGTTGGTACATATGTTAATGTATTAAAACGTGTGTCAATATATTTACATGTAAATGAAACTTCTTATAAAATTCCTACATTTTCTTCAAAAAAATTCCTATATTTCCTATAATATTTTTGAAAAAAGTCACTTCTAGGCCTGATGGATGTGATGCGTCTGATTTTATTATTTTAGTAAACTATTTTAATGACTGGCCATCCAGGTGGTAAGATTTTAGTTTTATACAGGAAAAACTAAGTGTTCTGCACATAGATTTATGAAACATGTGCCAAGCAGATGGTTAACTCTGGAACCTGCAGCAAATTGTTTGTTAGAACAATGGAATTGTCTCCATGAGTATTTCTTAAAATATATTCCATCTAGAAAAGAACAAAGGACACTAAATACAGTTAGCTACAAATTTTTTTTTGAATATTTGAAGGAGAAAACAATGAAATGTCAGTTACTGTTTATTGTATCTAGTGCCAAACTATTTACCCAGTTTACTGCATTTTTCCAAAGGGAAGATCCTATGATCCACTTAGTGTATGATGAAATAAAATGCCTTATCATTAAAGTCGCAGTGTGTATTTGCAAACAGTCAGCCATTAAATCTTTCAAGAATGATGTCAGTCAAGATCCCTTTGAGAGTAAAAATTTAATCTCTCCAAGAGATATTGTTTTTAATGAAGAGTTGCAAAAAGAGTTTTTGCAATTATCTGAAAAAGATAATAAAGGTTATGTTTTAAGTGATGTGCAACGTCATTATATAGCTTCGGGTAAATATCTTTACAATAAGGATATATTGCAAAATTAAAACTTGAAATATCTCAGTTGCTTAAACCCAGAATTCAAAAGTACTCCGAAAAGTTTTAAAAATATTGCTAAACTTGCACAAAAATTGCCTATAAACATTGAAATTGATGCCCTCTTGAATGAATGGAAAATTTGCAAGCTCAGTCAAGAAGAATCTGAAGTAAATAGGATTGATTCATTTTGGGCTACTTCTATTAATGCAAAAGAGGAAAAGGGAGCATTAAAATATCCAAATCTCTCTCTTTATTTTGAAGAGTAGCCTCAGTTTGTACCATGGCAGTGCAGATGTAGAATGAGGATTTTCGCTTTTACATCAAATCTTTTCCGAAGACCGGGCCTCTGCTAAACTTAGCAGATGCTTTAAGACATCATTATGAAAACCATGCAGCTCTAGTACCAGTAACTAGTAAAATGATAAAAAAGGCTAATATTGCATATCAAAATTATCAAAGTTACCTAGAAAATGAAAAGAGAGAAAAAGAAAAAAAAGGGAAGTACAACTTGAAGTGGAAAAAGCTACTAAAGAGGAAGAAATCAGAAAAAAAAAGAAGCTGAAAAAGATAAAAGTACAATTGTAGTTCTTGACAAAATTTTGGAAGATTTAAACAAAAATGTGAATGAAGAAGTAACTGTATTGGACAGATTGATCGATGAAGGCAATGAAAGGTTAAAAATTGCTTTAGAAAAAGGAAATTTATCTGAAGCTAAAGTGGTTAAAATTTGATTGCAGCTGGTATAACAGCTAACAAGGAACTGAAAGTAAAAAAGGATAAAGCTGATACTTGTCTAGTGTTATAAATTAGAAAAAATAATTTAATTACAAATTTTATGAGTAACAAATCTAAAGAAGGTAAATTTAAGAAATTTGTAAATATTATATTTGATTAAATAAAAGTTTTAAAAATTGGCTTTTATTTGTTAAAAATTGTATTCGGTTTGTATAAATATTATGTTTATTTTTCAGGTCCCTAAAAGGTCCCTATTTCAGACTTTTGGTCCCTAAAAAGTCCCTAATTTTTAACCATTAGGTCCCTAAGTCCCTACTATTTTGTACCAAAGTTGCTGGCAGCCCTGTGTTCCTTGCACGTAGTATCCGATTTTTTGGTGAACATTAATGAATTTGTTTAATTATTAACTTGTGAAACAAAAAAGATAGAAATAATTTAGTTGCCAAGACTGGCAAACGAAATTTGATTTATAAAGTGTTTCTGTGTTTTGCCTCATCGTCTAAAGTTTATTACAAAAGAACAAACAATTAAAGGATTAGGAGGGGGACATCCAGGGCCATAGCTAGAAGTGAACACTAGGGGGAAGGGGGGGGGCTCATTTTTTTTTTCTCTCTCTCTCTGATGCAGAAAGATAAATTAGTGCATATTTATGTTGTAGGTAATATGTTTCTTATTAAACTTTTGTAATAACTTCCTTTTATGCTAAGAAAAGTATATCATGATCAAATTTTGAGTGTATTACTAGTGCAAAATTAAACATCATGTTAGCTTCCTATGTACAAATAGGATGAGGGAGTCTTTAAACACTTATTTTAGATACAATTTAGTAATTCTGCAAAACTGTGAAAACGCCTCAAAACTAAATTAGATTTTTGAACAAATTCAGATTCTGAAATTTCATTTAAATTTTCGGAACAGAAATTCATTTAGTGACCTTGAAATCTTTTCTAGGGGGATGGGGGGGGGGGGGGCTCAGAATATTTTAGGAGGGGCTGAGCTAGGGCCCTGGCTACACTTGGATTTAACCTGTACCTGCCACATTCTTTCTGATAGCAGTCCTGAAAACACCAGAAAAACACCTGTTACTTATTTACACCTATTTCTTATTTCTCTGCTGACTAATTTCAAAAATTTAAAAAAAAATTGATTTAAATCAAATGATTTTTTTTAAAAAATCAGTTGATTTAAATCAAGATTTAAATCTTGATTTAAATCTGTTGATTTAAATCATGCCAACCCTGTATCAGGATATCCTGAGAATCAGAAATTTCAGGAGAAAAATTTTGATTATGAAATCCCAGAGAAAATTCTGATATGCAGGGAAATAATTAGTTACTTGGGGAAATGCAAAATATTGTTACTATTCACATATGTTTAATGCAATCAAAAAAGTAAGTTTGCAAACGCAAAAAAACTATGAAAAATTTTGCTAACTTCAAAAAAGAAATAAAAAATATTATTAAGCAATAAGAATAGAAAAATATATATGAGTTTTTTGTAAAATAATCATTAAAAGATTTTTTTTTTTTTAAATAATTCTTTATTTAATCCATTATAAATAATGCAACAGTAAGTTTGTAATTTTTTTCATTTTTGGGAAGTATGTACCGTATTTACTCGTATATAAGACGCACTTTTTTTTCAAAAAATTAGGGCAAAACTCCTAGGTGTGCCTTATACACAGAATAATTTTTCACTGTTGGATGCAATCGAACTGAGTCGAGTGCATATGAAACAAGAAATTATTCAAAGAAGATTTTAAAACTTGGAAAATGTTACTTAATTGAAGTATTACTGCATCTTTATTTCATTCCTCGCAGTTTTTTTATACAACAGAGCTAGTGACATTATCTAAATGCTAATTAGTAATTAGCAATTCTCTTTACCGTCACTCATTCTTATTTTCCGTCATTCTCTTACAACCTGAAGCCTAAAAATGCATTTTCGTCTTGTTTTCTGGTCTGGTGTAACGTTTGTTTCGAATTTTTTTTTTTTTTTTTTTTTTTACTGAAATTTATTTGATCATTCTTATGGTGCACGTTATACACGAGATTTTAAGAAATTGCCATTTTTATTTATAAAGTAGGGGTGCGCCTTATACACGTGTGCACCCTATACACGAGTAAATACGGTATATGTTTTTATGATTCAGCAGATTTTAGAGCAAATACTTGTGTTTGAAGATAGTTAACAATATTTTACAATTAAATTTAGTGGATTTATTTTTTAGACGGAGTTGATACTGACTTTAAATGTTGTTAATTGTTGATGTGGAAAAATTATTGATACTGTGAAATAAATGAAAAGAAGTATGGACCCTATTTTACTTAATTGCTTAGCTTTTTGTTTATTTATTTAATGTACGTAATTCACTTAAAACAAGGTTGTTAGCTATGCTTTAATGTATCTTGTATGCCTTAAATAAAAATTATTATTACATATATCAAGGTATTTATATATGCTATATAGCTATATGCTGTATCTCTAGCAGTAATAAACTTTTTTTTTTAATGTTTTAATTAATAATGATAAAATAATGACTTCAAATTTTATGTTAGTGAAAATCAAAGTTTGTTTCTTCTTTAGTGTAGAAACAGTCATTTATTCTTTTTTTTTTATTCATAAGTACCTTTTGTGTGTCTTTATGATGCTTTGATCAATATGTGGGTTCTAAAGATGAATTCAGGCTTACTTTTCTGAGCCCAAGCCTAATATTGAAAGTATATGTGTAATTAAAAAAAATAGTATTTAAAAGTTGTTTTAAATCATATATTACTCTAGTACATAATTAATTTTATGAAATTTACATTCAATATTGGGTCATTCCATGTCAAGTGTCCTAAATTTTGGCATGGTTCCCGCTCGACCCCCTTCGATTTTTATGAAATTGATACAGAATATACATGTAGGTATATGATGAACATTTGGAAACTGTTTAGTGCAAAAAGTTGTATAGTTGGAGCACCAGGGGTCCATTTGTACCAATCACTATTTTATGGTTGTAGAAAAAACGGCCAAATCATGAAGTTTGGCATCATATTGCTCAAGATATATGAAACCTTACTTATTGAAAAGAGGTGATCTAGTACAACTTTTTGTGCTAAAAAATGTAATTGCAGTATTAAAAATCACAAATCAAAATTATCGTGATTACTAGGCCTCAAAGTAGGCCGTACGGCCAATCTGGTTGAATTTTACCCTTACTTTAACATGCTGTAACTACTGCAAATATTATTTTTAAATTTTTTCGCTTTACAAACTAATTACCTATGGATATATGCTAAAGCCGCTGTAGTTATTTTTTGATTGCTTAAATATTCATTAAATTATTGATGTTCAAAATCTAATAAAAAATTAAAATCGTCGATTTTGCTCCATATTCAAAAGCGTATATCTCAAAAGGGACGCTTCTGATTTGGTTACAATTACTACCACTGGAAAGAGCATATCTTAATTTATAAAAAAAACTTTATTTCATTTTGGGCCTCTTAGATACAGAAGGAAAATAATAAAATTCAAAAACCTGTTGTACGAGATAATCCAGATACATACAAGAAAGGTATAAATTACGACAGTTTCTTTCAACATATTCTGCGCCCTTCTTTTTTATTACAACGATTAATGCATATAATAATTATCACTTTTCCTGGTCACAGTTACTTCCCCTTTACCATTATGAGTGATTTGTAACCGCATTGCCAATGAGTTATATCCAATAACCAGGCAAGACTAGCTCCTGGATGGGTATTGCATGTTTAACAAGATTTATACAAAAATATTCCTTTTCTCTTTCAGTTTATGCTTTACATTACTGTTAAAACATTCTTTATCAAGATTTTAGCTCTATGGATTCTCATGATTAAGATCAGAGTCAATGCAGCATTGGCTGTGCTGATAATTCTCAGTGCCATTTGACAACTTATTGTGCACATAAAGGTTTTAAGCTTTTTAAAGAATTTTCCTCTGAAGAACAGGAGTTAATTAATCACCGAAGTATATTGCATTTTGAAGAAAATTCTCAAATATGCTTTCATCACGAAACATTGATTTTGCATAAATTTGAGTTTCTACAGCGAAGCGAATATGCTGTAATCCTTTCACTAAAGACAATCATTGCGTACGAAAATTTTTGCGTTCCATCAATTTAGAAAGTTCTAATCATTTGACAGACTAAGAAACTAGGAAACTAAGAAGAATGCCAAACCAGACCAAAAAATATGTAGATCATGCAGAAAAGAATTCGAAGAAACAAGAACAACATGGTTCTCTTCTTCAAGCGAATTGGAGCAAGATGAAATAGATGTAACAGAAACGTTGAACAAAATTCTAACAGCTATTGATTTATTTTCTTTAAAATGTCAACGAACATCAACAAGATTTATTAAAAGCTATGCAAAGCGAAAAATAAGTGAAGCTGAAGATGTGATTTCAAAGAAAATAGCTATTGTTGCTGGTATAGATCCATGTAAATTAAGACAACCTATTACATGCAACCAATGTCTAGACTGTTTAGATTACAAACAGCTAATTAAAGAATTGAAGGAGAAGTTACAGTTGTCAAAACATCCAGAACAAATATAAATATTAACAATGGCACCTCAAAGTTGGACAATAAAAGAAGTTCTGGAAGAGTTTGAAGTTTCAAAAGAATGGTAAAAGCAGCACGAAAATTAAAAGTAGACATCGAGATATTGGCTTTACCTAGAGCAAAGTTTGATAAGAAGTTGCCAGAAAACATAAAAGAAATAGTATTAATTTTTTTTCAAGATGAAGAATTTAATCAATATGTCCAGGAATAAAAGATTTCATTTCTGCTCGGATAGATGGAAGGAAAGTTCAGATGCAGAAGCATCTATTACTAAGCAATTTGAAAGAAATGTTTGCAGTCTATCAAAATAGTAATGGACCGGAAATCGGATTCTCCAAATTTTGCAAGTTAAAACCAAAATGGTGTGTGAATGTTGTCGGGATTCAGAACTTATTTCATATTCCTTTCATCCACCACCTGTCAGAAAAATATCTATTGCGCAATTTAAAAACTGAAACTCTGTTTTTTCTCTTACGTAAAGCTGCGGCGCATGCGCCGAAATGTTTTATTCCGTCGAACTTTTTTATTAGACTGAGAACTTTTTTGTTTATTAATTTTTATTCTCTTTTTTCTGTTTTGTAGTTGAGTTAGAAGTTTTGTAGAAAAAAGATGTAATAGTGAAAGTGTCACGGCCATTTGTAAATATTAATGTTCTGTGTGCCGTCAAATTGTGAATCGTGTTCGTCTTTATTAAAAAGTATGAAAATGAAGAAGATTATTGTTTTTGAGTTAAAGTGGTCTTCAATATTTACGCTGCTGTAGAAGGCTTAGAAGATTTGGACACCCGATACCCCGACTTTCTCGTAGAATTGGAATTTAGGAGGTAAGAATTTTATGTCTTACCTAATTTTCATGATATAATTTTTATAGAATCAACGTGTATGTTGATGATTCTTTTGTGGCAGCTCTTGCTGTGATTATCTAATTTAGGCAGTCGGAGTTGTCACATAAAAGTGGCATCCCCTGCTGGGATCGGGTGCTCCATAGTTTATTGAATAAGAAATTAGAAAAATTTTTGATTTAGAATTATGGAAAAATTACGAAAGTTAAGAACGCCAGTGCGTTCCAATTTCACGAAATTAACTAAAGAAATTGAAGACCTTATACAGGCTAATTTTGATGATTTAGATAGCTTGTCTTCAGTTTTGATTAGATTAGAAGCAAAACAAAATGAACTTGTGAATTTAGATAAACAAATTCTTGATAATTTGTCTGAAGACCCAACCTGTAAGCAAGATGCTTTTGATACTGAATATGATTCTATCGATAAGTATAATACGATATTTTACGAAACAAAAACCAAATTATCGCGTTATATACAAAAATTAGAAAAAGGTCTTAATCCAGATAGTTCCGTAACATTAGATAGCATGGCAACAAGAAGAAAATTTAAGTTACCTAAATTAGAACTCCAGCCTTTCAACGGTGAAATTAAAAACTGGTTAACTTTTTGGGGGCAATTTGAGAAAATTCACGAAGATAATACTATAGCAAATGAAGATAAGATTCAGTACCTTATCATGGCTACACAGAAGGGATCGCGAGCCAGAGAAATAGTGGATTCTTTTCCCCCCACAGCCGAGAGCTATCCAGAAGCGGTGCAATCGTTGAAGGCACGGTTTGGTAGGACAGATGTTTTAATTGAAGTATATATACGCGAAGTGTTAGGATTAGTTATTAATAATTCCTTGGGACAAGGGCAAAAATTGTCGCTTGTTAAATTATATGATAAAATCGAAACTTATCTTCGGTCATTGAAAATGTTAGGAGTATCGAGCGAAAATTATTCCTCGATTTTATATCCATTGGTCGAATCGGCATTGCCTTCAGATATTCTTAAATTATGGGAAAGACATCTTGGTACTTTAACTGTTAAGGATAAAGATAAAAATCAGGGAATTAATAAATTAGATGTTTTAATGCAATTTTTACAGATTGAAGTTGAGATGGAGCAAAAGGTTAAATTAGCTAAGAGTGGGTTTTCTTTCGATAAAGATGTTTCAGTAAACAGAGAAACAAAATTCGATCGAAAAGATAAACATTTTTCTCTTCCTACGGCGGCCGAACTGTATAATGCGGATGATAAAAAATCGGAAGAACAGTGCGTTTTTTGCGAAAACAAACACCGTAGTCAAAATTGTAGAGCGGTATGGAAAATGACACTGGCGAAAAGAAAAGATGCTTTATTAAGAAAAGGAGCATGCTTTCGTTGCTTCAATGTCAACCACTTAGCAAAAGTTTGTAAAAGTAAAATTAACTGTTCTCATTGCGGGAAAAATCACCACCAGTTCATGTGCATAGAAAAGAGTAAAATTAATTTAGGCGAAAATTCTAAACAGGATTCAACTGCTAATAAAGATTGTATGCTTGCGAATACAACTTCTAGAAAACGAGTTTTGCTCCAAACATTGGTTGTACGTATATACAATGGGGATATCGTACGAAATGTTAGAATTTTATATGATACGGGTTCGCAGCGATCGTACATATCGAAATTTGCTGCTAAAATGTTAGGATATAGTAGCATAAGTAAAGAGAGAATAGTGCATAGCTTATTTGAGGGGCGACAATATGAAGAACTACACGATAGATATTTGATTAATTTGGGAAATATGGATAATAGTTTCCGATGTAAATTTGAGGTATTAGACCAACAAAAAATTTGCTCTGAAATTTCACGTATACCGGAAGGACCCTTTATTAAGGAAATAAAGCGGTACGGAATAGTTTTGACTGATAGAGTCACTAAAGTTAATGATTTATTATATGAATTTTCTCCTGATGAGATACATGTGTTAATTGGTGCAGATGTCGCCGGGAAATTATTTACCGGACATTTAAAACAATTACAGGGCGGATTGGCTTGCATGGACACTCGTTTAGGTTGGACAATTCTTGGGAAAACTGAAGGTTATGAAAATAAGAATATGAACAATTTAATTTTTTCGCTGCATGTCAAAGAGGCAAAAATTACCGAGTTATGGCAACTTGACACTTTAGGAATTCGCGATCCTGGGGAGAAAAAGAGTAGAGAGGAAATAGAAATAGCCACTAAAGAACATTTTCTCAGTAACATTAGAGTAGATGACGAGGGTAGGTATGAGGTTAGTCTTCCATGGATACAGGGCCACCCTCGTTTACCCAGTTACGAAAATATCGCTCGACGTAGATTAAAAACATGCGTCGATTCATTAAAAAGGGTAGGAAAATTAAGCGATTATAATCAAGTATTCGATGACTGGTTAGATGAGAAAATAATAGAAAAAGTTGATCAGAAAAAAACATTAGGTAGTGAGCATTTCCTTCCTCATAGAGCGGTGTTTAAAGAAAACTCCACTACAAAGGTGCGGCCAGTTTTCGATGGTTCAGCTCGGGAAAAGGATTCGCCGTCTATAAATGACTGTATTGAAAAGGGGCCTAACCTCGTAGAACTGATTCCTTCTATATTAAATAGATTTAGATTAGGAAAAATTGGGGTAATTGCTGACATAAAAAAGGCTTTTTTGCAAATTGGCATTACAGAAAAAGATCGCTCATTCTTGAAATTCCTGTGGTATGAAGAAGGGGACCCTCAAAAATTTATAACTCTTCAACATAGAAGAGTAGTATTTGGCATTTCTTGTAGCCCCTATCTTTTAGGTGCCACGTTAGAATATCATTTAAAAAACGCACCGGAGCAATTTAAAAACACTGCGCTTAAATTGTTAGAATACAACTGTGTTACGAATGTTAATAGTACGGAACAACTGAACAGATTTATCGAAGAGTCAAAAACCCTTCTTAGCGATGCAAAATTCGAGCTTCGCGGGTGGGAGCATAGTTTTCGAGAAGTTTTGACTGGGGAAAAAGTCCCTGTTTTGGGTCTAATGTGGGATTTTAGTAGGGACACCTTAGCAGTTGATTTAAAGGAAATTTCCGAAGACGAACGCAAAGTAACCAAAAGAAACATTTTATCGGCTGTACACAAAATATTTGACCCTATCGGATACACGTGTCCTGTAACATTAGAACCTAAAATATTATTACAAGAGTGTTGGAAAGCTAAGGTGACATGGGATACGGAATTACCTATTTCTATCAAGAGAAAATTTGAAAAATGGAAAAAACAATTAGAAAAATTAGGGACTATTGAAATACCTAGGTGTTTTTCTCGGGATGCAGATAAACTGCATTCTTTGCACGTTTTTTGTGACGCTAGCAAAATAGCGTATGCTACGTGTATATTTATACGGTTTGAAGGTGAGAATGACAATTTCTGTCAATTGGTTCAAGCAAGAAGCCGAGTTGCTCCTATGAAAACAATTTCCATTCCGAGGTTGGAATTGTTGGCTTGCAATATTGGGGCTAGATTAGCAAATAGTGTCAAAACGGATTTAAAATTAGATGATATTGACATTTTTTATTGGACTGATTCGGCCAATGCACTTTATTGGATAAAAAGAAATGAAAATTGGGCGCCTTTTGTTTATAACCGTGTATCAGAAATCCGGTCTTTAAGTGATCCTTCAAAATGGCATTTCATTCCCGGCCATTTAAATCCTGCGGACCTGCCTTCAAGGGGTTGTACCGCTGAGGTTTTAGCCCGAGACAAATGGTGGGAGGGACCACAGTGGCTAAAGAAACCAATTAACGAGTGGCCACAATCAGAAATATTTCCAAATTTTGAAATTATAGATGCCGAAAGAAGAAAATCAATTATTAGTGCCAACAATTTAGATATTCACAATGAACAAATTTTTGCAAAATTTTCATCGTATGAAAAATTAGTTAACGTAATAGGATGGATGTATAGATTTTACCAAAACTGCAAGAAAGCTAAAGAAGATAGAGAATATAGTATTTTAACTGTAAAAGAGAAGAATGAAGCTGAAAATAAATTATTGAAATTAGTTCAAGAACAATCGTTTAATGGCCCCCTAGATAATCGATTAAAATTGTTCCAGATTATCACGGATTCCGCTGGAGTTCTAAGGTTGAAATCGCGTATACTTCTGAGAGAAGATACGATGAATTTTCGATACCCTGTCATACTTCCGCATGACCATCCCGTAGTTGAAAAAATAATTAGATCTAGACACCTAAAACTAGGACATGCCGGGGTACAAACTTTAATGGCTAATTTGAGGGAAGATTTTTGGATCTTAAAATTTCGAAAAACTGTAAGAAAAATCATTAGAAACTGTGTAATATGCAGAAGATACGATTTTAAGCCACAAGAAATATCCACTCCTCCCTTACCGGTAGATAGAGTTCGAGAAGCTGCCATTTTTGAAATCGTTGGTCTGGATTATGCCGGCCCGCTTATTCTTAAAGAAAACAGGAAAATATGGCTAGTAATTTACACATGTGCAATTTTCAGAGCAGTTCATTTTGAGTTAGCCACCTCTTTATCAACCGAAAACTTTCTATTAACTTTGAGAAGATTTATTGCCCGTAGAGGTAGGCCTTCTATTATCTACACTGACAATGGGTCAAATTTCGTGGGGGCCGAAAATTTGTTGAAAGAAATAGATTGGATTTCAGTACAAAATCATAGTTTATCTAGAAAAATTACTTGGAAATTTATTCCACCTTCAGCTCCATGGTGGGGAGGGTGGTGGGAGCGACTAATTGGAATGACAAAAAGAATACTAAGAAAAGTTTTAGGAAAAAGTTCGCTAAATTATGAAGAGATGCAAACCGTAATGTGTGACATCGAAAGTATAATCAACAGCCGCCCTCTTACCTACGTTTCCGAAGACAACAATGATCTTGTACCCCTCACTCCATCAATGTTTCTGCAAGAAGTAAAAGGTAGTGGAACACCTGATATAGATATTTTGGATGCTGAATCGTTGAATAAAAGGCATGCCTACCAACAAAAACTAAGAGAAGACCTTCGTAAAAGATTTCGATCAGAGTATTTAGGTCAATTGCGACAACCTAATAAAAGTAAGAAAAATGAAAAACCTTTTGCAATAGGCGACGTAGTGATTGTAACTAGTGATAACAACAAAAGAATCGATTGGCCTCTGGCCAAAATAACTAAAATTTTCCCATCTAAGGATGGACAAGTACGACTTGTCAAGGTAAAGATGAAAAGTGGTGAATTCATCAGAACAACAAGTAGACTAATACCTTTAGAGGTGTCACAAAATAATGATCTCATGAGAAGCCATTTCAACGACAGGAAAAATTCACGTTCTTCGGACGAAAACAAAGAACATTCCAATGATCCTCCCAGTGGTTCGGTCAAGAACCGAAATTCTGACTCTTTAGTTCATCGTTCAAGATATGGACGCATTATCAAACCGATAGTTAAGTGGAAAATTTGAGTTCCAGCTGAACCCCTGAAACTCAAAGGTGGGAGGATGTCGGGATTCAGAACTTATTTCATATTCCTTTCATCCACCACCTGTCAGAAAAATATCTATTGCGCAATTTAAAAACTGAAACTCTGTTTTTTCTCTTACGTAAAGCTGCGGCGCATGCGCCGAAATGTTTTATTCCGTCGAACTTTTTTATTAGACTGAGAACTTTTTTGTTTATTAATTTTTATTCTCTTTTTTCTGTTTTGTAGTTGAGTTAGAAGTTTTGTAGAAAAAAGATGTAATAGTGAAAGTGTCACGGCCATTTGTAAATATTAATGTTCTGTGTGCCGTCAAATTGTGAATCGTGTTCGTCTTTATTAAAAAGTATGAAAATGAAGAAGATTATTGTTTTTGAGTTAAAGTGGTCTTCAATATTTACGCTGCTGTAGAAGGCTTAGAAGATTTGGACACCCGATACCCCGACTTTCTCGTAGAATTGGAATTTAGGAGGTAAGAATTTTATGTCTTACCTAATTTTCATGATATAATTTTTATAGAATCAACGTGTATGTTGATGATTCTTTTGTGGCAGCTCTTGCTGTGATTATCTAATTTAGGCAGTCGGAGTTGTCACAAATGTCGTTACAGCAGGTTCACATTCCCAATCTGTGTGTAAAATTAATCAATCTCTGAAGTTGATGCTAGCAAGCTGCCCAACTGACGTAGATTATAAATTCCTTATAAGTAAAACAGCTTGTGACTTGAATTCTAAGGATTGTATGCTTCATCGCTGCGAAGAATGTCCTGGAACAGATGATTTAATTTTTTTTTTGAAAGTATTTTCGAAGATAGTGATCCAGAAGACGCCATTGAATTTAAACAATGGGTTCACACAGATCATGACCCATTAGAAACGAAGCAGATGACAATTGAAGATTTTATTTAAGTATTGGTATTGAAAATCTCAGCAACGATGTCTTAATAAATTTTATGCACCCTCATGGACCTTCAAAAACATTGTATTAGCCTACTAGACAAGACCTCTGTTGTATTCCGGAAGAACATATAATTACTGTTCCATTTCCAATAAAAACAAAAATTAGTCAGCAATACAATTTACCGAAAGCTGTTGCAATCGCAATCAATAAGAAATTTGACAAACTGAACCAATGAGTAATGTTTTTTATAGATTGGGGATCAGGAATCAACATAATGGGAGCTTGGAATAAACAAAACATTTAGTCTATAATAATCTATGGATTCCGTTAGGTACCCGCATTCAAAATTTAAAACATGCAATACCCAACCAGAAGCTAGCCTGGTTATTGGATATAACTCATTGGGAATGCGGTTACAAATCATTCATAATGGTAAAGGGGAAGTAACTGTGACCAGGAAAAGTGATAATTATTATATGCATTAATCGTTGTAATAAAAAAGAATGGCGCAGAATATGTTGAAAGAACCTGTCGTAATTTATACCTTTCTTGTATGTATCTGGATTATCTCGTACAACAGGTTTTTGAATTTTATTATTTTCCTTCTATATCTAAGAGGCCCAAAATGAAATAAGGTGTTTTTTATAAATTAAGATATGCTCTTTCCAGTGGTACTAATTGTAACTAAATCAAAAGTGTCCCTTTTGAGATATACGCTTTTGAATATGGGGCAAAATCGACGATTTTAATTTTTTATTATATTTTGAACATCAATAATTTAATAAATATCTAAGCAATCAAAAAAACAACTACAGCGGCTTTACGATATATCCATAGGTAATTAGTTTGTAAAGCGAGAAATTTTTAAAATAATATTTGCAGTAGTTACAGCATGTTAAAGTAAGGGTAAAATTCAACGAGATTGGCCGTACGGCCTACTTTGAGGCCTAGTAATCACGATAGTTTTGATTTGTGATTTTTAATACTGCAATTACATTTTTTAGCACAAAAAGTTGTACTAGATCACCTCTTTTCAATAAGTAAGGTTTCATATATCATGAGCAATATGATGCCAAACTTCATGATTTGGCCGTTTTTTCTACAACCATGAAATAGTGATTGGTACAAATGGACCCCTGGTGCTCCAACTATACAATTTTTTGCACTAAACAGTTTCCAAATGTTCATCATATATCCACATGTATATTCTGTATCAATTTCATAAAAATCGAAGGGGGTCGAGTGGGAGCCTCTAGGCCAGTTGACATGGAATGACCCTATTACCAGAATTTTAGCATCAAAATAAAAATATATTTCCTTAAAAAGGTCCTTATATTTTTCTCCCACATCAAATCTGGTGGACACATTAATGCAGTACATTTAATGAATAAATGAATGAAATTTTCAAAAACTACTATTTACTATTTATCAGGTGAAGAATCGAACATTTTACTATTTTCTTTATATATTTTTTTTATTCTCTATTTTCTTATTATAATTCTTTTAAAAAAACTTACGTAATTCTCCTGTCCTTCAAACTCAGCTTAAATTAAAAATTTGACATTTTTATCTGAAAGATACAGTGCTTTAACAAGAAAAGAGGAAACACTACTTGATAGCTTTTTATCAGAATAACAATGCATGCCAATTATATCTATTTATGAATAAAAGTGACTTCATGAAGTGAAGAATAGAACCACAGCATAAGCAGAATTCACAATAGAAAATGAATAGAATCATTTTTCATTGCGATAATGTTATTTTCATATGAAGAGCGATTATGACTAGTACACAATAGAAGACTAAACATATGCATAACCAGACTTTTGACTGGGAGGGGAAGAAGGCAGTGGCATAGCAAACAGGGGGCAGTCTGCCTCGGGTGTCACCCTCTAAGTGGTGATGCCAGTCTTTATTTGCAAATAAATAATATATATATTCCTATAAGATTTGTGAAAAGAAGTCTGATATAAAATGAAATTTCTAGAGCATGACACAATACAGTTAATTTTCTTTTCTTAGAAAATGGGAAAATTTAAGCAGAATGGTGTGTCTAAATAACTTTTGCATCGGGGCAAGCCCATAGCCAGGATTTCCTTTCGGGAGGGGATCAATCTTGAAATTTTTTTTCATCTGACAACAGTAATGGGTATAATTTAAAGCATAGATAAAAAAATAAATAAATAAATAAAATAAACAAGATCTAACCTAAGATATAATCCTGAAAAATATACGTGTTGCCTATTCCAAAAATTGTTATTTTTTCGATTTTATTATAATTTTTGGTTTCTAAAAGCTCGCTCAGTACCTGTTTGAAAACAGAATGTATTTTTAGAGGGGAAAAAACTGCAAACAAATTAAAAGAGCACAAACTAACAATTTTTGTGCTGAACCTCATGTATCTTTATGAGAATTTTTTTTTAAATATTGAAATGCAAGCAAATAATTTTAATGGATTTAAAACACAGGATTAATATTAGTGTTAATACGGGCAATACGGGTTGGGATTTTGAAATGATTAAAGTGTAGATAAAATTAATTCAGCATACTATTTTTTCCAAAGAAATACTCATTTTTAAATATAGGTAATCATCATTAATTATAGGTAATCATCACATTCTTTGATTACAAAACTTATAAATGCAATACTCTTGGTACAATAAATTTACGTGTGTTACAGAAGCAATCTTCGTCACTTTTTCACAACCATGAGACTGATTATTTTAACAGGATCTACAGTAATGTTCCAATGAAGGGATATCATATTGCAAGGCTGCCCAGTCTCTCATTAGTAGTTAGTAGGTGTTGGGTTCGAATCCAATCTCGCCGGTCAGTCTAGTCATTCGGAATTTGCCATAATTTTCTTTGAACCTGGGTTCTCTTTCAATGACTCTCAGAGGGCATCCCTGCACGTTTATATACCTCATGTAGATAACTGGGCGTCATAAACATCATCAACAGTAGTCTCTCATCATAAAGCTTCGAGGAAAATTTTTTTCTAATTGTTGAAAAAAACATTTCAGCCCAGGTAATTTTTACCGGGATGGTAGCCAAGACTGTGAGCATGTGTTCATTGTATTGTAATGCATTGCATTACAGTACTCTAAAACTTTTAAGATCTCTGTATTTCTATCAACATCACGAAGTCTCCCGCACTATACTTCATATTCAACTTTTACTTACGACATTAACACCTTATGCTCGAAATATTGAGAAAAATTCTCTGATTGTTTTGCTTATACCAGAAAAACACATCCAGAAAAAAGTATTTGAAAATCCGATAGAATATCTTCATTTGAAATGAATCTGTCATTCAAATTTTAAATAAGACTTTCTACATAAATGCAGATTTTTGCCTTATAATATTCTGCAGTGGATATAATTAGGGGGGTTTGTGTTTGTTTAAATTTTAATTTTGAGATTTTTATTTCAATTTGAAAGACATTTTGCTAAGTTTTGATGTAGAATTAAATGTCTCTTGAAAGATTTCCATCGCATTTCACTTTCTCCAAATTTTGTAAAATAATTAGGACATCTTTAGTACGAGTTACGGCCAAAATTGTGACACATGAAGATTTTTCATGAAGATGAGCTGATAACGACTTTGTCAAACTGAAAAACTTGTCACAAACAATAAGGCTTGTGAAAAAAAGCACTCTTTTCTCTTTCATGACTAAATAAATAAAGGACGATTTTACAAAATACTATTGCTATTTGTAAACTCCAGTACAATTCACTGTTTTTTAACGGAACAATTTGCGTAAATTCCAGGGAAAAAAAGGATTTTTTTACAGTGTGTTGAAGAAATATTTTATGTGTTCACCAAAATATTTTCTAAACAATGCAAATTTATTCAAACAACTTGACAAAATTTACTATATTTTTATGACTTCCTTAAATCTTGTGTTTCAAAGGCGGATAAGTCATTTTCTTTTGTTTTCTGAAGCATAGGATTAAATTGTTTGTAGAAAGACCAAATTTACTATAGGGTGATTTCTTTAAAAAAATGTCAGTTTATTAACTGTTCTAACCAGGGGTGATTCTCGTCCGAAAATTTGAAATTGGGTTATCAGTTCCGCATAGTTGCCAACTTGTACGGTTTTGCTCGCAGAAAAAACAATTGCGTAGAAATGCAAATTTTGTGATAGGATCGCCGAAATAGCATATATTTCGTCAATATTTCGTGGAAAAACGACGATTTCGTCAATGTTTTTGTAAACGAACTTTGTCAAAAGATCGATGAAAAACGCGAATTTTCTGTGCGGATTGCGGAAAAAACGGCAATTTCATGAAATATCGCAGATAAAACGCTGATTTCTTCTGAAGACGGCGGGAAAACGCCGATTTCGTTTAAAGATTGCGGATATAATGCCGATTTTGTTAAAAGAACGCGGGAAAAAACGCCGTTTTCGGTAAAAGATCGTTTAAAAATATTTGAAAAAATACTCCGATTTCATCAAAAGATCACGGAAAAAACGCCGATTTTGTCAAGAGATCGCGGGAATAAAACGCCGTTCTCGAGAAAAAAAACACGTAAAAAAGCAAATTTTATCTAAAGATCGTCGAAAAAACGCCGATTTCACTTTAAAAAAACATACTTACTTGTAAGCTGTCATTTATTTGCAAAAAATACAAACTTTAAAAATTATCGAAGAGTAAGAGGCTTTTTTTGCCCCCACCCCCTTCACATAAAAAAATTATGTGAACGACAATGTGTCCTGGCGTGTATATTGGCTGTAGTAGGTGTCAAAACTTGTAGCTACCTTATTATTTTATTAAATATAAAAGTAAATTATGATTTCATGAGTGAATGAATTTTGTTTAATTCTCGTCGAATACTAGATGCGGCATTTCTTTTTAGGTGTGAACAAAAACTGTCCTCTTCAACAAACTGTCATGTGTTGCTGACGACCGACTTTTTCGCTAATCATTGCCACTCAACAATCCACCAGTCACAGTCATATACACAGGCCACAAACATTCCTTTTTATAAATTGTGAATCTCAATATTTTGCTGTTGTTTCAGAGATGGTGGTTGGACAAATGAAATTTCTTCTTGGTTGCTGTTCAAAATTTGTGCAATATAGGTACACCCATCACTATGATATTAATAAATGATTTGTTCATTCTATTAAATTCTATCAAACACAATTAAATGATATCCCACGATAGGTAATATTTTTAGGTTGCCCTGGTTATTACGTTCTTTTTAAGATGGGATCCATATTACTTCTGTATTACTCAATTTAATATATAGAAATAATATTTTTATATTCATGCCTGTTTGCCCAAGAGTGTAACACTTATTGCACCAAGATCTAAATATTTATAGAACTAGTCATTGTACGAATGCACTTCATTTATCACATTTGACATGTAATTTCGAACTTGTTTAGGGTATTTAATAGGCTACATATGATACAAATAAACAAAAATTCAGAGACTTTTACTGGATCTGTTAACATACAGGTCTTGTAAAATTCTCTAAATTCTTGAAATGTTTCTAAAACTTGTTAAATTCAAAAGTGGAAAATTTCCTTTACAGTGAAGGTAGTACTCAATAATATTGATTAATGGTAAAAAAAATCTAAGTTTTTAAAATTAGCATTTTTGAAAAAATAATTATTTTTGATTAAAAAAAAATAAATACATATTTCAAAATGGAGTACACTTTTTTAAGCAGAAAAATATCTTTAAAATAAAGAAAACTGCAACAAAATATCTTGCACCATTCCAGAGATAGAGAACTTTAAATTATTTTCCGGAAATTGCGAATGGGAAATGGTGCTCAGGATGCCATTTTTGGTGCCCTGTATCTTGGTCTAGAAATTTTTTTTGGGCAAAACCAAAAAATACAGGATTTTTATTTTTTTCTTGAATTACAACATATTTTCAATTAAAGAACTTCTGAGATTAGGAAGGTAAACCCCCTCGGCCTGAATTGACATGATTCAACCGTCTTAAAGAATGCAACTTGAATGTATCAGTATTAGAGGAATTATCTAGCTTATTTACAGCAATTTATAATAAACAAACTGAATCCCTCAGTATTGCTCAAACATAAAAAGAGCACAAAATGTGAAAAGTTCTAAAAATCACAATACAAAATTGCAATTTTTTTTTTTTTTTTTTTTAAATCGCCAATATTTTTGATCAAAATCTTTAAAAAATTATTGAGTACCAGATTTAATTGCTGCAATTTTTAGCAATGCATCACAGATTATAAATCTCTAATTAGATCAAAATATTAAGGGATTGATTTGTGATTTCAGACATTTTGTTAAATATCTAGAAATATATATAAGGAATGACTCAAACTCCAGATGTATGAAAATAAAATAGTAGAGGTCATATTTTTTTCCAAAATCCAATAGGGGACCGTAAATAAATTTAAAAAGAACGAATATCTTTTGAAACAAACTGCAGATTATGATTAAGTGGTTTATCGTAATAAACTGTGTTTACTTTTATGCGGATATCATGTATACTCATAGAGAAATTAGGGTTTTTATAAAAACGGTCCCAAATTTTGCCAAGTTTTTTGCTTATAATTTGCAGAGTTTTTAATAAAAAACAATTTTATTTTCAGAAAAATGAGAAACGACATTGTGCATAATACCCTGTAATCAAAATTAAAAAATAGTAATAACTGTATGAAAAATGAGCAGGTTTACTAAGTAAATTTTCTCTGTGCATGTGTCAACTCTATAAAACATTCATTTGCATTTTGTGTTAGCTAAATGTATAGAGCAACTTTTGTTAAAGTTTCAAAATCACAGCTTGAAAATTCTGAAAATTATCATTGAAAGAATAAGATCTAAATCAGATATTCCCAAAATAAAACAATGAGGGCCTGTATCCATATTCCGATTAATTAGTGTCTACACAATACTGCACATACTACTATATTTGGATACACCTGCTCATCTTTTTTGCTTCATTTTGGGAATAACGGATTTTGATTTTATTCTATCGACGATAATTTTCAGAATTTTCAAGGTATGATTTTGAAACTTAAACAAAAGTTGCTCTATACATTTAGCTAACACAATATGCAAATGAAAATTTTACAGAATTGACGCATGTGCAGTGAAAATTTATTTAGTAAACCTGCTCATTTTTCATACAATTATTAATACATTTTAATTACAGAGTATTATGTACAATGTTGTTTCTCATGTTTTCTGAAAAGAACATTGTTCTTTATTAAGAACTCTGCAAACTATAAGCAAAAAACTTGGCAAAATTTGGGACCATTTTTATAAAAACCTTAATTTCTCTACGAGTATACATGCTATCAGCGTAAAAATGAACACAGTTTATTTCCATAAGCCACTTAATCATAATCTGCAGTTTGAACGCTTTTGCTACATTAGTTTTGACAGGGTTTTTCAAAAGATATTTGTTCTTTTTCAATTTGTTGACTGTCCCCTATTGGATTTTGGAAAAAAACCTTTTGAAAAATATATGGCCTGTACTATTTTGTTGATACATCTGGAGATTCGGAGTCATTCCTCATGTATATTTCTGGATATCTGAATCGCAAATGTAAAGATTTTTTTTTGGTGTGACTGTATACATATTCTTAATAGAACTTCTAAGAATATTATATCTCTCAGACACCTTTATCACCTTGAAGCTAAACATTTTTCTGCAAGAATGTGATCCTTTTCTGCAACAATGTCGCTGTGTTTCTACCACAGGGTATATACACGTACATATATGCATGTATAAATATATATTAAACTCATTACAGTCAAGGATCTATAATCCGCGTACCCATAATCCGCAATTTTCCATAATCCGCGTTACTTTACGAATGTAAACAATGAAATAAACAGTCAAGAAAATTTGCAAATCCATGATTAAAAAAAAGATTTTTTTAAACAAATAAAAAATTTAATAAAAATCATAATAAAACATGCATTTTTTAAAAAAAATTTACTCTTTTATTTTATTAACAGTAAAAAAATACACTGTATTACGGAACGCACCTAAGCTTACTGAACGTTCGAAATGCCGACTAAGTTCAGGAGAGTCAATAACTAATGAAAACGTACTATTTTGTGTGCTTGTCGCGCCTCCTAGCAGTAACGCAGCACCACCTTATAACTAGGTATTAGGGGTTGGGAAGGTTGAATCAATGTAACCAATCATAATGATCGATTACAGAGGTTTCGACAAAATCAGGAAAGGCAAACGGGAACCTTCAACTATAGGCGAACTCGGATTGATATCTCAAGATCCAATCTTTCGAGAAACTAAGCTTTAGCCAGGGAGCTCTTTTTTCATTCTATTTATGTTCTTAATTTGGCCCCAAGCACAGTCAATGAGTTGATGTTAATGAATTTACGAATCACATGTCATCTAGTATTGATTTTACTTTTTACCCTAATGCATATGCAACATGAATAACGGAAAGCGTAGTAATTCGCGTTTGTAGTGAAAGAAAGGTGGCGCTTTTTTCACTGCTAATGTTTGGAAACAGCCCCACATGATTTCGGTTATCACTGCCGGCTTTTGCTTGAGTTTGCCACGTGTAAATTGGTTGCTTGTGTTTTTTGTAAGCCTTTTAGTGAAAAATCAGCTTATTTTAGTACAAACTTTAAAGTTCATGCAGAGTTATAAGCAAAGTATATATTTGACTGAAGAGATCTAAATTTTAGCTTCAAATCATTAAGAAATGTGCAGGATAAAGTGTAAATGTGAAAACGACATGTAGATAGAAGCACATATATACAATTTTTTAAAAATAAAATAACATTAAAAATGCATTTTTTGAAATTACTTATTAATTACTAGATTTCATATTTATCTTTCCATATTATACTGATTATAGAATTAAAATGCTGTCTAAGAATAATAAAATGACGCATAATCCATTATTCTCTATAATCCGCAATATTCCATAATCCGCGCAACCATTGGCCCCAACGAGTGTGGATTATAGATCTTTGACTGTATTTAAATTCACTAAATACATGCATTCTAAAAATCCATTAACAAACAAGTTTTAGTTGCATCAAAATCATTTGCTTTTGGTACAGAAAAGTGCCACTTGTCAAATCCAATGAAGCTTTCATCTTTGCATGACACATATTCGAAAGCAGTTTCCCCCAGAGTGTTTCAGGGAGGGAAGGGGTTGGTCTGCTCTTTTGTTGAAAAACCCCAGCCCTTACTGCTGTTGCATCCATACTGAATGACCCCTGCTAGTTGTCTTCTCATTCATACACTTATGATTGTGCATTCTCAAAGCTTGCATGTTGTAGACAAGTTTTGATAGATCGAGGTCGTGATAGACAAATTCCCGGTTGATGACACAATGCTTTCTGATCCAAAAAGAACATGCACCAATAAAATAAAATTAGTTTAAAGAGAGAAAAAATAATTTTGTTTTTCTAACCAAGGACGATTCTGTTTTCCAAAAATTGAAGACGTTCAGTTCCAAAAATTAAAAAAAAGAATAGGCCATTAATCAGAAAATTCAGGCATAAAAAAATATAGCAAATTTCAACAAATGGTTGCCAAAAATTTTCATCAATTAAAAAATCAAATAATTGCGGGAAAAAGCATTTTTGTTAAAGAATTGCAGGAAAAAGCTTACAAATTGTGGTAAAAACAGTATTTTTGACAAAGAATCATTCAAAAAGCCTTAAATTCATCAAAATATAGCAGACAAAGCATGAATTTTGTAAAAGTACCGAATAAGAAAGTGAATTTCATGAGAGTAATAGAAATGGTGCAAATAAGAATCAGGGAAAATTTTTTTCGAATTTTGTCAAGAAGCCATCGCAAGGACAGGAATTTTGTCAGAATATCAGCTGTAAAATGCAAAATTTGTCAAAGAGCTGTGGAAAAAAACATGAATTTTTTTAAATGACTGCTGAAGAAATGATTATTTTATTAAAGTACACCACAGAAAAAAAGCAAATTTCGTCAAAATGATTAAAAAAAAAAAAAATAAATAAATAAAATGCGAATTTCATCAAAGGGCCATGGAAAAAACAGCTTTTATGCGATTTGACGTAATTTGAGGTTTTTTGGCAATCTTCTAACAAATTTTGTTGTTTTTTCACAATCTTTTAACAAAATTTGTCGTTTTTTCATCTTTTGACAAAATTTGTTTTTTTTTTTTTTTTTTTCAATCTTTAACAAGATTAGTCACTTTTTCGTGATTTTTTAACAAAATTTGCCATTTCTACACACACAAACACACTTTTTTCAATCTTTTGACGAAATTTTGGGATTTTTTTCTTGATTCTTTGACAAAATTTCCATTTTCCATGATTTTTTGCAACCAATTAAAGATTTTTGCACAACTGATTGAAAAAATTCCAAGATTTCCCCCTTTAATCAAATAATGATTTTGTCCCATGATAAATGGTTATATTTTGCGATTTTTTTCCTTTTTTTTACTAAAAAAAGAAATGAATCAAGTGGCCAGATAAAAAAAAGGGAGTAAGATTCTAGACTCAACTCTATAAAAGTGCCCTTTCCACAACAGTTGCACTCTGCCTCTTTTTAAACCTGGGGGAAACTCTACTAAAGTATTTACTTTTGTGAGTTTTTACTGTAATTCTGCTGTTAAATTTCAATGATCATTTATTACATAAAGTAGTTTAATTAGTACATATTTTGAGCATGCTGAGAAGGAGACCTTTGTTATAAAAAAACCATTGGTTTCTTTAATTTTATAAAACCAGGGTTGCCACTCTAATCTTGAAAAAAAATTCCCTGTGTTTTCCCTGTACTATAACGCGTTTATTCTATGTTGAGTGCGCAAAAATAAGCACGACGCCACCAAGAAGGGAGTTAAAACTCAGTTTGCCCAAATAGGCAAATTTATTTGGATATAGTAGCAAAAAAAATTCCCTGTGTTTTCCAGATTTTTTAGCATTTTTTAAAAATTCCCTGGATTTTTCCTGTTTTGGGAGGGGATTTTAAAATTCCCTGTTTTCCAGGTTCTCCAGGTGGCGTGGCAACCCTGAAAACAGTAAAAATGAAAAATAAAGAGTGGGATTAAAGATCATAAACCAGATAAAGCAGTTGGTAAAGATTTTAAATAGGGATGGGACGAATAGTGATTTGGCTGAATAGCCGAATACCAAATATTCGGCCAAATTTTAGGCCGAATACCGAATAGTAAAATTTTTTCCAATAAAGAAAATTAATTTTTATTATATTTAATTTAAAAAATAGGAGCAACTTAATAATTATTACTCTTAAATACTTTTAAATGTATTTTTAAATTTGAAAAACTTATTTTAACACAAAAAAATTATGAAATTGCATTATATCCTTTATTCTAATGTACATCAAATTGATTTTCAGTAAGTCAAGATGGGAAAATATTTCCATTAAAATATGAAGAATGTACTTCACTTTTACTATAAATTTATACTTCTCGTATCCAAAATCAATAATATTCTTAATCTCTCTCTCTCTCTCAGAACTCACAAGGACATATTTTCTGAAATAACCTTTAATGAAGTAAATTTGATCATTTAGAGTTTGTGTCCCTAGTGATAAGCAAATTTGTAAGAATGAGACTGCTCTGAAATCAGATGCCTAGCTTTAAATTACAAATTACGTTAAAGCAAAAGGTTATGCTTAAAGTAGAATGCATATGTTAACAAAATCTTTGATATTTGAATCGGCACATACAATATTCAACTTCAATATTCCACTTATTCAACAAGCATTAAAAGGATAAACAGAAATTGATAACAACATGAAGGAAGGAAGATTAAATCTATACATATAATAAAACAGTAGGACCCGGTGTGTCTGTACATTGAAGATAATTGACAAAAATGGAGTCAGGGCGATAAAAGAAAACCAATGAAACACAAAAAAAAATTTTTTGAATTTTTTGTCTGTCTGTCTGTCTGTCTGTCTGTTTGTTCGAGGTTATCTTCGTAACTACTGAATGGATTTTTATGCGGTTTTCACTAATGAAGAATGCACACTCCCGGGCAGTGTATAGGCTTTGTTTCATCAAAATCGGACAACAGACAAAAAAGTAACAAAAAGAAACAAAAGAAACTATTAGGTGCGCTGCTCACGTTTTTTAGTACATAACGTTTTTTAGTACATATAAAATCCAATAGATGTCACTGTGTGATTTTAAAACGCGCTATCGTTATGTTTTCGCCAGTCTACTTAAGTATGAGAAAGTTTCAAGCTGGCTGTCGTTCCATGTGGTTTAGTCGGTAGAACGTCAGTGCGCCATACTGATGGCCCGGGTTCGATTCCCAGCATGGAATTTTTTTTCACTATGTTGGCATTAACGCCTATAAGCAATTAAAAGAATTTGAAATATTGTATTCAAGGCGAATTTTCTCTCTGGGAAAATTTCCTTGCATTAATATGTCAGTGTAATTTTTTTTTCGATTTAATTTTTTTTTTTCGAAACTTTGTTTTTCTTAAAAAATTACAGTAAATATTTGATATTTCCCAACGTTTTTTGAATGATCGACTTGCTTTTTTTTTTTTTTAATGTATGTCTGAACCTTATCTAACTACTTCTTCAAGATTTCTTTAGATAAACCGACCAGCGTAGCGGGCGAAGGCCGCTAGTTAAAAATATATACATAATAATATTACATATTTAAGTCAGTAACTATGCAAATAATTATTTAAAAGTGAAAACTATAGAATGAAAAAATTATTTTGTTGAGTATTTAGAATTTATATTAAAATACAGTAGACTCCCTCAAATCCGCACTCCTAAAATCCACAACTCTCTAAAATCCGCACATATTTTACAGATGTAAACAATGAAACATTCAGTTCAGATGTAGGTGCAAAATTTGACTTTTTTAGTTTTAATATCAATTCCATATATTTTTTAATTTGTAATTTTTGTTAAGGATATTGAATTCACGTGTTTTCATAGATAAAGAATATTTTATTTCTGAAAAAATAAAGATATTTCTGATATCATTGGTAATCACAATCTTACCAAATATATTAATGTATTAATCAAGCTTTTTTAGTTATTAAGTCTGGCTAAACCTGAAATAAAGTTTCGTTATTGTATGATTTTGATGTGAATTAGTAATATACCTTTATGAGGCAAGTTTCATTGAATAAATTAGGAAAAACCAGGGTTAATGATTTTTTTGATTTTTTTAATAAAAATCAAAACAATCGGATTTTTTTGATTTAAATCGGATTTTTTTGATTTAAATCAGATTTTTTCGATTTTTTTAAAAATTGCCACACATTATTATTATTTTATGACTTTTTGTTTAATTTAAATAATATAAAGTTTACATACATAGACATGCATATTATAAGTATTATCTATTACTAATATTACACAATTTACATAAATGATTCATATTATTTCAAGGTAAAATTTTAGGCTATGAAAAAATTTTGATTACACAAAATGCATGAAAAACTACAAATCAGATGTCAAAAATTAATTCAACCTTCAATATTTTAATTAAAATAAAAAACATCTGCAACACATAAAAAATTTAAACAAAATTGGAAGTTTTTAACTTTTTTTTAAGTGTTGACTGAGAAAAATGAGGCCAGAGGACACAAATTGAGATGTCATCACTAATCGACTGACTTTTCAGTAGTGTTGGAATTTACACAAGAAAATTTTGAATAGCAATTTTATTTTACTTGTGGAATATTTATCATCTTATAAAACAATAACTATTTAAACTCACTAATAAGAACTTGGAATCCCTAAATAAAAATTCAGCCAGAGAAGGAATGCTACAGTGTTGCCGCATCTGGATATTTTTTTATTAGGGGATTCCAAATTCTCATGTGTATGTTTAAGTTTAAGAAGTAATTAATCATAAGTTAATCAGTATGTTCAGTGTTTTATACGATGATTGATATTCCACAAATAAAATAAAAGTAAATTGTTATTCAAAATTTTCTAGTGTGAATTCCAACATAATTGAGAAATAAGTCAATTAGTGAATACCTCACAATTTGTGTCCTCTGGCCTTGAGCATTTCGATGGCAGCGGTTTAACAGTTTTATCTGTTGATTTCTAATTTCTGAAAGTATCAAACCAAAGGCAAAAAAGATTTGTTCGATTGAAGCAGATAAATCTATTGCAGTAAAAAGCTAGTTGATCATTAATTCTCTTTTTAGTATGAGCTTTTTTGAAAACTGTAACAAAAATACCTTCCACCATTCTAAAGGTCTGAGATCAATTATATTAAATTAAATAAATAAATCAATTGCTGATTCAGATTTTGCTCAAATCCTTATATAGCAGGCTTCACCAAAGTACAGCACATAAAGTCATACAATTTCATTTTACCTCAACTTGCAAAAGTTTTTCTAAATACTAATGAGTAAATATTCAAATATTTAGTATATTTGTTTAGATTTCTTTACCGTTGCAAGATTTTTTTATAATTTGATTCAATTGAAATTTGAAAGCATTTTTTTTTCTAAACTTTACATTTATTTTACTTTTTTACTAAGCTTAAGCTTTATCTTTCTGAAAGTTGTTTGATTATATATGGTATATAAAACTAAATTATATTAAAGCACATTATTATGTTTGTTTCATCTGAAATTTATTAAAAAATAACATAAAAGAAAAACTGATTTAAATCAATGATTTTTTTTTTAAAAATCAGTTGATTTAAATCGTGATTTAAATCATGATTAAAATCAAGCCGATTTAAATCAACGAACCCTGGGAAAAACACATTTCATCTCTATAATTAATAGATTATTAATTTGACCTTTGCTTTTAGTATTTTTATCATTTAAAAAACTATCTAATTTTTTATTATTTTAATTTATTACTCATTTTAATATTTTAGCATATTGTAAACAGTCATTTATACTTTTGATTTCATTTACATTCAAATTACTTTTTTAAAAATGTAAACAAAGCAGTGACCAGAAATCCGCAAAACCTCTGGTCCCAAGCTGTGTGGATTTGAGGGAGTCTACTGTATTTATAGAACCATCTTCATAAAGCAAGTTGTGTCATCTAATGTGTATCGAGTTTGATACCAATTCTGCTTTCAGATGTACCGTTGTAGTTGGAATGGTGATATATTTAATTTTGAAAATGAATCTTAACACACCTAGTGAATAAATTTTTTCATTTCTTACTTTATAGAAAATAAGTTATAAATTTCATAAGAGCCTTTTTTATATGTGCATGGAATTTACAGACATTAAAAAATATTCGAGCATTTTAGAATAAGGCAGTATTTTTATATTTTGAATTGTAATATATCATTCTCTAAAGATGGCATTTCCCGTACAATTAAATCTCCAACTTGGGCAGCATTTTCTAGAATATCACTTACTTTTATAGGAAATACAGAAAGTTTTTTTATGTACATTTACAGAAATATTTTTTAGTATCTGAATAACTCTATATTTTGTAAGTAAGAGTGAGAATGACTTCATAAATGAAGTAGCCAATTTGGATTAGAGGAAAAAAAATTTCAAGAATGAAATTCTTTAAATCCGAAATTTATTTGGCAAGATATCTTTCACTATTCGGCGAGATTTTAGCAATATTCGGCTACAGGTATTCGGCCGAAGTATTCGGTCAACAAGCCTTCAATATTCGGCCAACCGAATATTCGGCAAAAGGGCCGAATACCGAATAGTGGCCGAATATTCGTCCCATCCCTAATTTTAAATATTAAAATCTTCATTATTGAGAAATGGGTTATTAAATTTTAAATCAATTAACTTTTATTAAAACTAATTAAAAAGAAATTAAAAATGTATAGTCTATGCTTTTGTGTATAAAAGCCAATTATGGCAAAAAAAAAAAAAAGGATGGTTAAAACCAAAGGCCACTGCCATGGCTTTTTTGTCACCCTGTGCCACAGAAACTGCCTTCTTCCTTGATTTTTTCTAACACGACTAAACATGAGATTGATGGATGCTTATGGACAGATTATGATGGGTTGTCAAATCTCTGGTTCACTAGAGATCTTGCTCTGGATGTTCCAGAATAACTGTATCCATAATGTATGATTTATTCATATAGTTATGTTTTTTAAGGTAACTTTACTTCTTACCCCTGTCCCTATAAAAAGGTAGAGCTAAACTTTGTGACCATGAGGTCAGTCTTTGAACTGTCTATGAAAAATTATTCAAACAATGTTTGAAGTTGAAGGAAGCTCAGACTTATCACCTTCTGCAATGACTTTGCTTCATAAATATACAGGTGTGATATTTCTACTTCTTCTTGTACTTTTATTATAAAATCTACACCTTCCACAATAATCTTGCCCCAGATATAAAGCCTCATATACAATTACATTCATGTTTAATTACCACATTACAAAGCCATACTGTAAATGTGTCTACAAAACAAAAGTAAACCAAGAGATAAAGTCCACAGCAACCACATAAAAAACACACAAACACTGTACATTTGATATATATTTTAATTCAATAAGCATTATAAAACAATGAAAACATCCATCCATCTCTTTTGAAACGGTTTTCACGAATCAATTACATTTTCGAATCACACACAGCAAATTTCACTAACAGCACTAACTTTTTGTTTTAGTTTTTATGCTCATAATAATTCTCTGCCATATAAAAAACAATTTTTAAATGCCCGTGCTTCACTCATTTAGTAAGCAGCATTCACAGCTTTAAAATAGCCAGACTTTCAATAAAATGTCCACTAGTCACATGCACTCAAATTCAGCACAAGCTTCAAGGCATTTCAGTAATGAATAAAAACAACTAACATGCTGTACAAAATTAAACTCCTATTGGAGCTAACAAGTGTTTTTTGGTAGTGCAGACAAAAAGTTAACAGTTTACAGTTACAACAGGGAGTAAGCACAGCAGCAAAATATTCAAAGATCATCATCATCCTCATCTGGAAGTGAAGTATTCTGTGCCTCCTAAAAATAAAAAAAAGTTGCTTTAAGAAAGTTCATATTTCAGGAATAAAAATTTCAAACATATAAAAAGGAACAACATATAAAACATTTAATTGCCCCCCCCCCCCCTAATACATTAAGCACAAGACTTCACAATAGCATCAAACCTATCCTATCCCCATGGAAGATTCAGCAGGTGTATATTTAATCCCAGCCACAATAATGGAGAACAAAAAGAAAGCAGATAACTATGGAATGACAACCACGAAAGTTAAGAAGCGTTTGTTAGAACACATTGCAGATATCAGGCTTAATCGATGCAAAACCGCTCTCTCTAAACTGTACCAAGAACAAGAAGTTATAATAGATTTCAAAAAAGCTAAATTACTAAAGAAAATATCAAATTACCAGAAGATTAGAATCATGGAATCAATTGAAATTTTATGTCAAGCTAACGATATTTGTAATGATACTTTGTCGTACGATATTCCAAGAATATGGTACAATCTGCTCAAAATAACTCGAACCCCCCTTTCTATCGAATTTGGAACATTCCGACTTCTCCCCCCCCCCCCCCCCTTTTTTTTACGTTGTCTTTGGATCAGTCCACTTCGTATAAAAGAACTCAGCCTTCAACTTTTACTCTTTTGTTGTTTTAACCCTGATGATGAGCATGACATGCTTGAAAGTACTAGGTTTTATTAATAAAAAACACCTTTAAGCAATCTGAGTATTTTATTTTGGTTTTATGTATATAAATAAGGTGAATTAAAGGATTCGACATCTGTGATATGTTACATCATTTTAATCTTATATACAGGGATGCCACTCAGAAAATAACAAAAAAAAAGGAAATGATATGGAACATCTTTCACAACATTTATGCGTGAATTTTGTAAATTATATTGTTTATAATAAACTAAATAAAGAATTACAGCTTTTTTTTTGTTGTAAATTTTCAATTTATAAAAGTAAGTAAAAAGGATTTTTCTTTAGTTCACAGTATTTTACATCAATTAAGGTAACCCAGTAACAGGTTCAGTGAGGAATTTTATGTATCGTATCATTTTAAACCAATTTAAGTAAACCAGTAATAGACTCGATGATTATTTCATGAGTAAACTGCAAAATTTTGCAGGTTTTTTTTTTTTTTTTTTTTGACAAAAACAGTTGTTTTATTTTGCGATTGTCTGACGAAAATCATCGTTTTATTTTGGAATCGTTTGACAAAATTCGCCGTTTTACATCACAATCGTTTGACGAAAATCGCTGTTTTATTTAGCGATCGTTTGACGAAAATCGCTGTTTTATTTAGCGATCGTTTGACGAAAATCGCTGTTTTATTTAGCGATCATTTGACGAAAATCGTCGTTTTATTTAGCGATCGTTTGACAAAAATCATTGCTTTATTTAGCGATCATTTGACCAAAATCTCTGTTTTACATCGCGATCGTTTCACAAAAATCACCATTTGTTTCGCGATAGTTTGACGAAAAGCGCTGTTTTACATCGCTATCGCTTGAAGAAAATCGCCGTTTTATTAAGCAATCGTTTGAAAAAAATCATTGTTTTACATCGCCAGGGGAGGGGAATTTTTCCATATTCTTACCAGCCAAGGAATTATTTCACCAGCCCGCAAGATGCAACACACACGCAGTTGAAATAGTTATGACAAAATCGCACGCGATTACAGACAAAATTACTATTAATACAATGCACTTTCATAATTCTTTTTTCTATAATATTAGGAATTATATATAACAGAGGTAAGATTAATATTAGATAGAACTTAATGCCATATTTACACTGTAATAATTTGGAAAGTTAAAATATCTAGATTAAAAAAGTTTTTCTGATAATGTGCCTATTGCCTACAGTTTTTCAAAAACTAAAAATGCACTCGCCTTGTGAGAAAATCCAATGGCGAGCAAAATGATGTATTTCCCCACCCCTGTACATCGCGATCGTTTTATGAAAATAACCATTTTTTATTCGATCTTTTGATGAAAATCGCTGTTATATTTCGCGATCACTTGATGAAAAAAGCTGTTGTATTTCATGATCCTTTGACGGAAAAGGCTGTTTTATTTCTGGATCGTTCGATGAAAATCGTTATTTTATTCCATGATCACTTAACAAAAATCGCAAATTTAAAAAAAAAAAAAAAAAAAAAAAAAAAAAAAAAAAAAAAAAAAAAACAGAAATCCGCCTTTTGGCAGAAAAGTGGCATCCCTGTATATAAAAAGGGGTTAATAGCATTTTAATCAAAACTGGAATTGCAGATTGCTGGCTACACAATAGGAGAACTTGATAGAAGAAGCTGCATGTTTTAAATATGAAAGGATAAACTTCATTATATTGTGATATTATAGAAAAATAATGCTGCATCTATACTAATCTATGGCTGCATAAACTTAAATGTGTTAAAAAATCTATTTTCTCACATCATTTGGTTAAAGTATTTGCAACTACTGCACTAAAAATTTAAATTTTGAATAACTTTCCAATTTATTAAATTGTTACAGATCACCCATTATTACAAGTAATTATTTCCTCACCTCTTGTTTGCTGTATATTTTGAGATGAGCCATGAATGACTCATAGGGTTACTAGTACTTAATAGCAACATATATTGGACTTTAAAACACCATGCTAAAGTATTAACTATCCTAAAAAAAACATTCCGTAGAACTAGTGATGGGACGAATAGTGATTTGGCCGAATAGCCGAATACCGAATATTCGGCCAAATTTTAGGCCGAATACCGAATATTCGGCGGCCGAATAGCAACTTTTTTTTCCAATTAAGAAAATAAATTTCGATTATACATAATTTAAAAAATAGGAGCTTATTAATAATTATTACTCTTAAATGTGCTTTTAAATGTATTTTTAAATTTGAAAAACTTATTTTAACACAAAAAAATTATGAAATTGCATTATATTCTTTTATCCTAATGTACATCAAATTGATTTTCAGTAAGTCAAGATGGGAAGATATTTCCATTAAATTATGAAGAATGTACTTCACTTTTACTATCAAATGATACTTTTACAATTTCTTGCATCCAAAATCAATAATATTCTTAATATCTCTCTCTCAGAGCTCACAAGAAGATATTTTATGAAATAACCTTTAATAAAATAAATTTGATCATTTAGAGTTTGTATTCCTAATGATAAGCAAATTTGTAAGAACGAGACTGTTCTAAAATCAGTTACCAAACTCTAAATTACAAATTATGTTAAAGCAAAACGTTATGCTTAAAGTAGAATGCATATGTTAACAAAATCTTTGACATTTGAATTGGCAAATACAACATTCAACTTCAATATTCCACTTATTCATCAAGCATTAAACGAATAAACAGAAATTGATAACAACATGAATGAAGGAATATGTAAATTAAAAATATATACATAATAATGTTGCATATTTAAGTCAGTAATTATGGAAATAACTATTTAAAAGCAAAAACTATAGAATAAAAAAAATATTTTATTCAGTATTTAGAATTTATGTTTAAATATTTATAAAACTATCTTCATAAAGCAAGTTGTGTCATCTAATGCGTATCTAGTTTGACACCAGTACTGTTTTCAGATGTACCGTTGTATTTGGAATAGTGATATTTGATATTTAATTTTGAAAATGAATCTTCGTTAATACACCTAATGAATGAATTTGTTCATTTCTTACTTGATAGAAAATAAGTTACGAATATCATAAGAGACTTTTTTATATGTACATGGAATTTGCAGACATTTATAAATATTCGAGTGTTTTAGAATAAGGCAGTGTTTTTCTTTTATTTTTCTTATAAGTGTTTTTATATCTTGAATTGTAATATATTATTCACTAATGAAGACATTTTCCGTACAATTAAATCCCCAACTTGGGCAGCAATTTCTAAAATATCACTAACTTTTATAGGAAAAACAGAAAGGCTGTATATTTTTTAGCATCTGAATAACTGTATATTTTGTTAGTAAAAATGAGAAGGACTTCACAAATGAAGTAGCAAATTTGGATTAGAGAAAAAAAATGTGTGGAATGAAATTCTTCAAATCCTAAATTTATTTGGCAAGATATTTTTCACTATTCGGTGAGCTTTTAGAAATATTCGGCAAGATATCTCTAAATATTCGGCTACAGGTATTCGGCCGAAGTATTCGGTCAACAAGCCTTCAATATTCGGCCAACCGAATATTCGGCAAAAGGGCCGAATAGGCCGAATACCGAATAGTGGCCGAATATTCGTCCCATCCCTACGTAGAACAAAACCAAATATCCCCAGTTTTTTTAATTGGTTAATACATATCCATAAAGATAACAAGATAGAAACATCCATGAAAGATTTTCATCTCTATATTTACTTTAATCATTCAACTTTTATTCTTTCATCATTTTGAAAGGAAAAGCTAAATGGGACAGTACTCATTTAAAGGATCAAAGAATTTAATTTTTAACTTTTATGTTAAATGGAAGTCCAAAACATTTCAGAGTTGAAAATTCTAAACATTTTTTACACCACATTTTAGCGATTTTGTTTTTAAAAATTATCACAAAAATAAAGGCATTTTTGTACACTTTTATTTAATTCTCCAGTTTAAAATTATATGCTTTTATTTTGGATTAATAATTTTAGTATTGCATATAGCTTCACAGCTACTAAAAGAAAGGATTTGAAATTTAGAAAATTTAAAAATATAACTATTTTTGCAAAATGAAACCTTAGAAATATTTTAGGCAACAAAACAAAGCTCAAAATTATTTCAAGGACATAAAAAATATGAATATATTTTAACCTATACAAAGTAAATATAAGGAATTGTCAGTTACATCGGGAATCCTCAAAACATTTACACAAAAGTATTATTAGCACTCAGTGGAGATTATCAGCATACAGTGTTTGAAACAGTTTTGCCGATTTTTTAATTTTTTGACAATTTTTATTTAGTGTATACGAGTTCAAAAATGTAAAAAAAAAATCATTTATTCAACCTTTAATGAAAAAGCTTTTGCTGTGCTTAACATTTTATACCAATTTGTTCTTTTTCTGTTATACAATCTTTTACAATAGCAGTTCATCCGATGTCATTCTTTCTTTCTTCTTTATTTTCAGTATTTGCAACAAATTTATTATTACAAAAGTAGAATGAGAAAATAGCATACTGGGTATTTTATTCTTTTACTTGCAGAAATTGACTATATTTGCTATGTTTATTTTATAGAAAAAAAAATGGATAATTTGATTACTAAAAGGAAATCATGACATTGCAAGCTATATTAGATTTAAATATGGTTTTTAAAATGAAATACTTTTTATGTTATGTAAGGTTAAAACTAGACTTTTTACAAAATTACTGTACTTGAACTTTTTACAATAGTCAAGAATTAAGCTTAGATACAATTACTCAAAACTTTTAATATTTATACATCAAAATACCCATAAAAATTTTCCTAATTATTTCATCATTGATCTTAAATATTTTTTGTAATTTTAACATTTAGAAAATTTATGATTTCAATCGATATTTTTTTTTTTTAATCAGTTGATTAAAATTATGGTTTAATAGCTGGTTTAAATAAACTGATTAAAATAGTTGACAGCTCATTTGCTTCAATATGCTTCTTCCTTGAACAACTTTTGTTGGATTTGGCTCATCTTGGAAGACCCATACACTCAATTGCTGTTTTGTTTCCGGATCATATGCACAGATCCACAATTTATCATTTGTGTAGATGTTATACACAACTTTTGATGAATATTGAATGTATTTCTTTAACATTTCTTTTCTTTGCCCCAATCGACACAAGCTTTCTTTGAGCATTTGTTAGATTATGTGGGCTCCAATGCAAACAAATATTTTTTACTACCAAATGTCCAGGCAATATCTCATTGATGTCTGTCTTACTAATGTCCGAAGATTTCTCATTTTCACAGTATGTCACATGACGATCTTGCTTTATCAGTTCAGGCACAGAATCGATATTTTCTGGCACAAAAACCGATTTTGGTAGACCTTCATGGAATATGTCCTGGAGCAAACATGGAATACGAATGAATTTGTTATAACAGTTTTTTACAGTAATTTAGGATTGTGCTTTATTGTTGTATAAAAAATTAAGCTCATGGAAATACTCTTATCTGAACAATCCACGTCAAAAATTATGAAAAATGATTGCACAAAAATGTTCATGAGTCAATTTCATTTTTTGCCCAAGATGAATTTTTCAATTTATTACAAGTAATACAAATCAAGCAAAAATGGCAAATTGTTCTGGAGAATTTATAGTTAAAATATCAAATTTTCATTTGAAATCATGAGCGGTAGCCTAATAACACTACTTGTTGCCAAAGCCAGAAATATAAATAGCAGCCCTCGTATTTAAAAAAATAGAATAACACACCATATCGATATTTAGCTTTAAAAAGTTTAACAACTAGTTAATTTACTAAATCAAAGGCAAACTATTTCCATGCAAATTAAATACGTCAAATCGAGCACAATTCTCCCAAGAAAGAAAGGGAAAGAAAACTTACTTTCATATCATTTTCTAACTTGGCTTGCCACTCTGGATCCATTGTTACTTCTGGTGGAGCCAAGGCAGGCATTGCTACAAACTCTAAATTGGGATCACCAATTAACTTCCTTGCAAGCCATAGGAAGGGTTTTTCAAAATTATAGTTGCTTTTGGCGCTGATATCATAGTACTATATAAAGAAAATAAAGATATTACAAACTAGGATTAAAGTGCCGTAAAAGCAAAGGGGGGGGGGAGAGAATGGAAAATTTTAAGCATTTTTATTATCTTTTTTTAATATTAATTGAAAATCAAATCTGTTGCCAAACAATGTGATCCAAACTATCTCCATCACTCTGCTCCAGGGCCGTAGCTAAGGAGGTGCTATAAGTGGCTCAGCCCTCCCTAAGACATTTTAAGCCCCCCCAGCGTTCGAAATCCTTGGTGGTCCGCTGGTCCGAGACCACCGATAATTCAATCGGACCACTAATTTGAAAAATTTAGTGGTCCGCAGGACCAGTGCCGTTTTTCAGGACCTGAGAAAATCGCAACTGATCGCACATAAGATTTTTTTTATTATTTCAGCGATGCCACGGATGCGCTATAGCGCGTAAATTACACAAAAAATTGGCGATGGGACGTAAAAAATAGCTCTTATGCGTCCCACAGGACGTGTAATTTCGTTAAAAAATCGCGAAAAAACGGCAAATTTCGTTAAAAAATCGCGAAATAACGACTAATTTCCAGAAAAATTTGTCAAACAATTCTCGAAAAAATGGCTAATTTCATTCCAAAACGGGAAAGAAAAGGGCATATTTCTTCAAAAGATCGCGAAAAAACGTCAAATTTCACCCAAAATAGCGATAAAACGGCAAATTTTGTCAAAATTATCGCGAAAAACGGCAGATTTCTATAAAAAAAATGCAAAAAAGGCAGATTTCTTCGAAAAATCGCGAAAAAACTTCAAATTCTGTCTGAAAATCGCGATAAAGCGGCAAAATTTGTCAAAAAAAAAAAAAATCGCTAAAAACAACAAATTTCCTCAAAAGATTGCAAAAAAACAACAAATTTGATAAAAAAGCACTAAATAACGACGAATTCCCGGCAAATGTCGTCAAAAAATTCGCTGAAAAATGGCTAATTTCATCATAAAACTCGAAAAAACGGCAGATTTCTTCAAAAGATCGCGAAAAAAACAAAAGATTTCGTCAAAATAACGGGAAAAATGGAAATTTCGACAAAAAAGCAAGGAAAAAAAATAAATAAGTGAGTAAGAAGAGAATTTTTCTGTTTTAAAAAACTAATTTTCCTGCTTCAAAATTTTTGTTGCTGCTCCAAAAACTGATTTTCCTGCTTCCCAATCGGTTTTTTATTGCTCCAAATCTTTCTGAGTGAATGTGACTCCTGAAAGCTCCATTTCATTAAGCAAAGTACCCATTTACTCAACAAAAATATCCCTTTTTTCAGCAAAAATGTCTTTTTCAATAAATCTGTCTTGCCCCATTTTAAAAGAAATGCAAACAATAGTGATACTTGTTATCAAAATTTGTATCTTGCACATTTATTCCTTAAAAAGTACAGAAAATTTCTCTTAAATTAATATTGGTTTTCATTATTATTATTAAAACAATTATATCATTTTATTTTTCTTGTGCAAATGAACAAGTTCAATTTTTGCGTCGAAAAATATGACTTATTAGTGGGGACCCGCTTTTGTAGAAAAGGGACCCAGAATTTTATTTAATTAATAATTTGATAATTTTGTTTAATTTTTAGCAAATTATAATTTTACATTTTATTATATTGAAAATTTTGGATAAATGCAAAGTAAGATTAGTTTATTTTCCAAGGAGGGGGGGGGGGGGGGGACACTCTAAGTGTTAAAATTATTTAATAGAATTTTTTGTAGCGGACCAGTGATGATGTCTGCGGACCAGTAAATTCTCATGCTTACTGGTCCTTGGGACCAGTGACCTTTTTTTAGGAATTCTAACGCTGGTAAGTATATTTTAGTATGTATATTAGTATAATTTAGTATAGTAACCACAGGGACAAAAAATTTATTCTTGATCTTTCTTGCATTAGATAAACAGTACAATAGATTCCTTGTTATATCATGCTTGTCAGGATCCATCAAGAAAGTGCAATATAATGAATTACATTAAGATAATTAAAAAAATTTATAACATACAAATAATTGCTTTATATTTTTATTTGCCAACAAAATAAAAGCTTATATGCAATAACAATTTTTAATATTTTTAAGTATAGAAAAATGCATAACATTTAATCTTAAAAGTTAGATTTCAAATAAGTAAAAAAAAATAATAATAATAACATTTACCTGCAGATTCTTTTTCCTGTGAAAAACGATTGACTTAGCTTTAACTTTTCTATCTTTTACATCAACTTTATTTCCACATAATACAATAGGAATATTCTCACAAACTCTTACTAAATCTCTGTGCCAATTTGGTACATTTTTATAAGTTACACGTGATGTGACATCAAACATGATGATAGCACACTGGCCTGAAACACAAAAATTAATTTCTAAAACTCTAGTATATCAAGAAGTAAGGGAAAATTTGATTACAAAATTACATTTTTACATATACAGCAGGGGTCGATTTAGAAAAAGAAAGTTGCATAGCAATAACTGCTATATAAAGTTAGTTTTGAATAGCAGTTAGACACTTTTGTATAGCAAGTAAAAAATAGCTAGTGTAACTTTTAAATCTTATAAATTTACATTTTTTTAAAGCAATATTTAACCAAAAGCATAAATGAAAGCAAATAAAATTATACAAAGAATAAAAAATAAATGATAACTCACCTACCCAATATAAATTACTTAGGAAATCAGAAGCTGGCTCTTGAATGACTTATAGGTCAATTTACCTTCGCCACAGGTCAAATAAATATATGTATCAACTTACCACAGTACCAGGATTCGATTTAAGCGGTATCGCATCGCAATTTGAGATTCAAATTTAACTAAAATGCAATCCAAGAAATGCATTAAATCGCAATAATTGCGATGTATATTTCCCACACCCTTTGTTATGTCATGTACACTTAAAATTTAAAGATGTTTTTACACGACATACTTTGTGTTTTCACTCTCCCTAAGTGTTTATTTACAATGGAAGTACAGCGAGACGCCATTGCTGAGTGCAGTTTTCCCAGTAAACATATGATTTGTCCCAGTCCTTAAAAAAATTTTTTTTTGTGAATTTTCAAGATTTAAAAGTTATGTTAGCTATTTTTTACTTGCTATACAAAAGTGTCTAACTGCTATTCAAATCTGACTTTGTATAGCAATTACTGCTATGCAACTTTCTTTTTCTAAATCGACCTCTTCACAATACCAATTCTTAAAAAATATATTTGTTGTGAGGGTCAATATTTTTTAATAAGCCATAAACTCAGAAATACAATTTTTGTAATTTTAAATAAAACAAAGCGGAAAAGAAAAAAATGAAATCTTCATTTAAGTTAAGTACACAAGTATTATTACACAAAAAATACCTCTTATTCATATTATTTACATGCTATTTACAAAACTTCTGAAATTTCGGGTCAGAATCTGCACTGTCTGTTTCGATGCATAAATATAAAGTAAAAGGATCGTAACAGTGAGTGTTCATTTTAGAACCACTACAACACCCACGTCAAACTTCTATGAGCAAACACTGTGATTAGCGAGTAACATCTGATTCAGTAATCAATCACAGCGTCAGGGCGGGAACAAATCATGTGTTTACTGGGAAAACTGTGCCCTGGGCCTCCGTGGCTGAAAGGTTAAGACCTGTGGAGCTCCTGGTTGTATTTCTCTAGTGTTGTAAATTTCCTTGTGCTATCTCGTCCTTGTATATTGACGATGACTTATAAGCAGACTTTCATGTCGAGCACACAAGTCAGATGTATGTTACACTGGTCGGCAAAAAAAAATTTTTTTTTTGTCCCTGCTACAAAAAGGGCTGAACTTTATTAATTTAACATTACTGATTCTAAATATCTCATCAAAATATCTCCATCACGTACAGTTTTTAAAAGAGACTGTTTTTAAATAATACAAATTACTGTATCAAATGAAAAAAATTGTATATTCTTCTCAGTTTTAAAAAACAATGGAAACATAAAATAATGAATTATTTTCATTACCTCAATTAAAAATGAATAAAAGCCTATCATAAAAATGTCATTTTTTTGTTGTTTTTTTTCTTTTGTATTACTCTTTTTGTGTCTCCCGTATCAGTGTCCAGCAGTAATCTGCTAACATATTTTCGTTCCATTTGCCGCTGTACCTTTTTCCATTTCAGCTATATCCTGATGGAATCTTTCTCCATGTTCGTCCGAAACTGCTCCCATATTATCCGGAAAAATGTTTGAGTGTGAATCTAGAAAATGCAACTTCAACGACATATTGCATCCCATTGCTTTAAATGAAGAGATTAGATCTTTGACAATTTCTTCATAATTTTGACACTTTCTGTTTCCTAAAAAGTTTTCACATACATTTTTAAAAGCACCCCATGCTGTTTTCTCCAAATCATTCAGTTTAGTTTTGAAAATAGGGTCATGAAATAATTGCTTTATTTGAGGTCCAACAAAAATTCCTTCTTTTATTTTGGCTTGGCTTATGGGTGGAAATTTATGCATCAGGTATTTAAATCCTTCACTGTCTTTATTCATAGCTTAAACAAATTGTTTGATAAGTCCAAGTTTTATGTGGAGGGGCGGTAAATATATTTTTTCTTATCAACTAATGCATGGTGTGCAATATTTTTCATGCCAGGAATATTTATTGCTCGCAGTGGCCAGTTTTTCACACAAAAGTGTTTATCTCTAGCTCGGCTGTCCCATTCACATAAAAAGCAATTGAATTTAGTGAAACCTTGTTGCAATCCAGTTAGCAATGCTTTAACTTTTAAATCGGCAGATATACTCCATTGGTGGTCTTCATATTGTATTTTCTGCAATACATTTTGAATGTTTAAGTATGTTTCTTTCATATGACTTGCATAAGCAATAGGTATTGAAGGTTCCACATTTCCATTGTGAAGCAAAACAGCTTTTAAACTAATCTTATAAAAATCGATGAAAAGCCTCCACTGTTCTCGTTTGTATTCAATATGCAACTCTTCCATTAATCCTTGAATATTATTGCAGTATACCAATTCGCCATCCATCAAGAAATAGTATCAAATAGCTCCTTGCCTCTTTCTATAAAAGGAAATGTTCACATCTTTTTGCAATAAATTCCATTGTTGAAGCCTAGAACCAAGTAGCTGAGCCTTTGTTTTGGGTAGATCTAAGTGACGAACAAGGTCGTTTAATTCAGCCTGAGAAATAAGGTGTAGTCCTGACAAACTGGGCAAAGAAATGTCGTCACCCTCCTGCATACTTGCATTTGCATCTGACGAAGCTTCTTCTGATGTGGTTTCAGAGTCCAAAGTACATGTATCTGGTGGTTTTGGCACTGGCATACCATCATCATGAGGAACAGGTCTTAATGCTGAAGGTATGTTAGGATATATAATTTTATGTTTATTTTTATTTGAGAAGCCGGAGATTTTTGTTATACAAAAATAACAGTCATCCAAGAGCTTCTGAGGTTCACGCCATACCATTGGAACAGCAAAAGGCATTGACTTACGAGTACCTTTTAACCAACCACTAAGTGTCCTTGAACATGATGTACAGCAAAATTTTGGAGCCCAGATTTTATCTTGATCACCAATCTTGCAACCAAAGTAAAGTTCGTAAGCTTTCTGTATTAGCTGTGACAATGGCTTCCTTTGGTCTTTAAATGTCACCTCGCCACATATGTAACAAAATGCATTTGGACTGTTTTTACAAAAACGTGACATTTTCAGTTAATAATGGTGCTATACAAAACTGGTTTTACTTAATATTAATGCATTAAACTAACTACGAGATAAAATAAGTAAACTTAAACAAAGCAAAGCACTGTGTGTTTCTGTCAGCAGAGACGCTACAAATGATATTCTCTCTCTGAGTAGAATACGGAGCTGTCATTTGAGATTGCGCATGTTCCAAGGTCATTAACTTTCAGAAAAGGGCGAAAACAATTTTCAGAAGAGGGTAGAAAATCTTTTTCAGACATGGTACAGGCTCAACAAGAAAAAAGCTGAACTTTCACGGCATCACAGACTTTTGATGAAATTTGTATTTTTTTGCATCGTTTTGATGAAATTTGTGTTTTTCAGCAATTTATTAATCAAATTAGCTTTTCTTGCAATTATTTGATGAAAACCGCACTTTTTTGTCTTTTCAATGAATTTTGCAATTATCCACGATCTTTTAGCAAAATTAGTTTTTCTCTCTCTCTTTTCTAGAAAATTTGTGTATTTTCTGCAATTTTTCAAGAAAATTCGCCTATTTTCCTCATTGTTTATAAAAAATTCGCGTATTTTCCACATTTTCAGCGATTTTTACAGAATATTTGCATATTTTCAGAGATTTTTTGCCAAAATTCACATATTTTCAGTTATCTTTCTTTAAAATTCGCATATTTTCCGCGATCTTTCGTCGAAATTCGCAAATTTTCAGTAATCTTTCTTCAAAATTCACATATTTTCCGCGATCTTTCGTCAAAATATGCCTTTTTTCCTTAGATCTTTGGAGAAACCTCGCGATTTTTCTCCGATCTTTCGACAAAATTAGCATATTTTTCGCGGTTTTTGTACAAAATACATTTATTTTCCGCGATCTTTCTACAAAATATGTTTATTTTCTTCGATTTTCGTCAAGATTCTCGTATTCTCCACGATCTTTCGACAAAAATCGCATATTTTTCGCCATCTTTTGACAAAAATGGCATACTTTCCTTGATCTTTCGTCAACATTCTCGTTTTTTACACGATCTATCAATAAGAATAGCAGGCATGAGATTACAAAAAGTTAAAAAAAGAGGAAAAGCGCATGAACCGGAAAATGAGAAATTATTTTGAAATAGCACGCGTGTAAGACAATTAAGAAGCTTATTTTATTCACAACAAAATTGTCAATACTTTTGCTTAAATCCTGTTTTTATTTTATTTATTAGTAGTAGTATTTATTATAAGTAGTTCTGAAATTAAAGTCAATAAATTAAGTTCATACCTCTGATGCAATGTTGTACCCAGCAATCTTAGCTACTTGTCCAATTTAAATGTTCACATGTTTTCACTTAAAACAACAATTAACAAACATGGCAAGCTAATGTTTAATTTGCCATTCAATTGCAAAAAAGTTGCTGAAAACAATATTAAAGCAAATATTTTTTCCAATTATTTTACGAAATTAATATTTTTCGCCAATCCTTTGACACAATTAGTGTTTTTTTCCCACGATTCCTTCACGAAATATGCATTTTCCCCGCGATTCCTTCACGAAATATGTATTTTTCCGTGATAAATTGACGAAAATCACGGTTTTTCGCGATTTTTAGTAGGAATCCGCATTTTTCTCGCGATATTTTGACGGAATCCGTGTTTTTCTCGCGATATTTTGACGGAATCCGTGTTTTTCTCGCGATATTTTTGATGGAATCTGCGTTTTTCTCGCGATATTTTTGACGGAATCCGCGTTTTTCTTGCGATATTTTTGACGGAATCCGCATTTTTCTCGCGATATTTTACGGAATCCGCATTATCTCGCGGTGTCTTGACGGAATAAGCGTTTTTCTTGAAGTGTCTTGACGAAAACCGCGTTATTCACGCAACATTTTGACAAAAATAGCATTTTTTCACGACCTTTCGACGAAAATCTCGTTTTTTTCCGTCATCTTTTGACGAAAATCGCGGTTTTTCTCGCGATATTTTGACGGAATTCGTGTTTTTCTTGCAATGTCTTGACGAAAACCGCGTTTTTCTCGCTATGATTTGACAAAAATTGTGTTTTTTCGCAATATTTTGGCAAAAACTGTGTTTTTCTTGCGACATTTTTACAAAAATAGCATTTTTTTCGTAACCTTTCGACAAAAATAGCGTTTTTTCTGCGATCTTTCGGCAAAAATTGCATTTTTATTCCACGACATTTCGACGAAAATTTAGTTTTTCCCGCGGTCCTTTAAAGACAAAAAATCGGAAAAGCAGAAAATGACAAAAAAAGCGGAAAACCGCGGATCCGCGGAAGAATCTCATGCCTGGAATAGTCTATTTTTTGCATTTTTTTTCACAAAATTCGCATATTTTTCGAATCTTTCGACAAAATTCGCATATTCTCCACGATTTTTCGACAAAGTTCGCGTATTTTCGCAGCAATTTTCTACAAAATTCGAATATTTTCCACGATCTTTCGATAAAATTGAAGTATTTTTCACAATTCTTTGAGGAAATTAGAGTATTTTTCCGCAACCTGTTCACAAAAATCGCGTTTTCCCGCAATCCTTTGACGTAAATCGCGTCTTGTTCGGGATCCTTTAATAAAAATCTTATCTCTTCCCGCAATTTTTTGATGGAAATCGCGTCTTCCGCGATCCTCTGATCAAAATAGTATTGTTTCCGCGATTGTTAAAGAATTTATAGTTTTTTGCGATCTTTTGGAGAAATTTGGGTTTTTTCCTGCAATTCTTTAAAGGAATTTGCTTAATTTGAAGCAGTTTGCACTCGCATTTTTGTTGTATTTCATCCGTTACCCCCCCCCCCCCCCCCCATAAAAATGTCAACAAATTTTAATGCATATTTGCATCGATCCCAGCGATAATAAAATTCATCGCCGAAAAAGCAGAATTTGTTGTCTAATTCCTCAGTTTTAGTTCTTGTCACTGTGCAAATGAAACTATCAACACTTCCATAATTTCCTTTTTAAATCTAAAGTACTAAAGTTTCCTAAAATTTATTAAATAAAAAATAAAGTTTCTTTTACTGAAATTAAAGTTAAATTAAAATGCAGTTTTTATTAAAATAGTTTATCTTTAATTAGAAATAAATTATACCTTTAACTTTAATCTTTATTCTTCTAAATTTCTTAAATAGTTTTCTAAAATATATTACTTTACAGCTGCCGTATTTTATCCACGCTACTCTGTTTACAAGTCCTTTCAAAATCTAGTTTCACTTCCTTTCATTATCTCATCGAAATTCACACGACCGTTACGAGATAACGAAGTGTCCGATCTTTGACGTCATCTATCAGAAGTTGCATCATTCTGATACTCTTACGTCATTCTTTTTCTTAATGAGATTCTTGAGGTGAATGGATTTCGAATTGCTGTTTTAGTACTTAACTGTTAACCATGTTAATGACACGCGTATATAAAGATCGCGAATTGATGATTTAATCAGTTTTAGATTACCCCTTTAAGATGTGCCGGTAGGCTTGGCCACCGTATCTGTTTTTACAACACGTTGATGTGATAAACTACGACTGATCTCATGAGGCAGCCAAATAGTTTATGTTAAGTTTGCATTATTGTTTTTCTACGAAATTTTGATATTGATGGCTTGCGTTTCGTCCTGAAGTTTACCTTTTTCTCCGACGTGTTTGGTGTGAAGTCGATTAAAGAGAAAAACAAGTCATCGTTCTTTTAATCAGATGTGTTTTTCCGTATCGGCAAGGGTCGTTGACCTTGATGTTGGAGTGTCACGGAGTGTAGTAAATGAATCGACGAGAATGCTTTTTACAATAGCAGTTTTTCTTTTGAAGATGTTATACTATGAGCTCCTGGACATTTTATTTTTTATTTTTATGTCATGGAGTCCCTGATATATATTGAAGATGCAGATAAGTTATATTGTTATTATTATAAAGTTAATTGATAAATCTTTTTAATTTTATCTTTTTATTTTTGTTATGTTTTAAAGACTTCAATAAATATTTTTGTTAGATTTTAAATTTGTTTGTTATCTTTTATATCACCACACATTAATTTAATTTTTCTTTTGCAGTTTAACTTATATTAAAATTTAAACTTCTTTTTCGTGTCATTGTGGTTCGGGAACCAGCATGAGCGTTTCTGCTGTAAAAGCTGCTCTGCAAATCTTTAAATAGTTTGTATATTACTTAAGTAATATACAAGAAAGGTTATGGGCTCGTTTCCCTAACCGCTATCGATAGTTTAAATTTAAAAAGTAGTTTGAAATTAAATTTGTTTAAAAGTGTAATTATAAAGTATAGTGTTTTCAATAGTTTAAGTGATTAAATTAAAAGTTGTTTAATAAGTTTTAAGTTTGCTGCTTTTTAGTAAAATTTAAAAGTAATGTTTTCGAAATTTTTCTTTACCGCCTTTTACCTTAATCGGTTCGGCGTTAATGTGGTGATATTGCGTAATACCCTCGTCTTATATTGGCGATATGCTGAGACGGGGGGGCTGGATATTTACGAATTTATTTCATTTTTTTTTAAATGATTAAGAGTTTTTGATAATAGTTTTTGAAATTTTTAATGCTGGTTTAAGAGTTTAAAAATATTTTTAAGATTCTCTTAAATTTTTTTTTGGAATTAAATAAAATTAGAATAGTAAGTTAGTTTCTGTGCTGGACTTCATGACATTGAATTTTGAAACGATGGAGTGAAGGAAGAATACGTCAAGTGTATTTTTGAATCATGTTGAAGAATTTTTGAAACTTCATGAAAAGTGGTTTTTCTGCAAGCTTTTTGATAAATGATGTGTAGTGTGACAAGTTCAAGTGTTAAACAAGGTCATTCTTTTTCAAGTGAACGTCGATGTCTGCACCTGTTTTTATGCTGCTTTGGGTTTAGTTGCGTCAGTGGGGCGCGCTGGAGCCCCCACTTGATGTGGTGCATTTAAAGATCTTGCAGTGTGAGAACTTTTTACGGTCTAATGGACATTTTGACTTTTGTTCCTGGACAGACAGTTTAACCTTTTGTTCCTGAACAGTTTGACTCTTGTTCCTGAACTTTTTGAGCTGCTACTTTGAGATGTCGGATCGTCGTATTTCTATAGTCCGGTGTTCCTGCTGCTTAGTGCTGATGTCCTGATTGCTGGATGATGTGGAAGTGTGCCTCTTTAAGAATTTTTACACCTGTTACTTTTGTGATATTTTTATTGTTAAAGTTTATTGTTAAAGTTTTTATAAAAATGTGATATTTACATACCTGTTGTTTTTATAATTGAAAAATAGAAAAAAAAGTTTTGCATCCAGAGATTTATAGTGTCAGCGTTTAAAAATTGGTATTTAAATAGAGGGGGGGAGTTTTAAAATCCTTGCTTGTCTTTATGGTGTAAATTAACTAGTGTTAAAGTTTAGGATTTTGTGCTTAATTATTTAGGGATTTTTGAAATCCTAGTTTAGTTTTAAATTAAGCATTTTCCCCTGCATAAAGTTTATTTAAATGAACTTAAAAAGCAGTTCGGACTTTTTCCTCTCTTGGGTATGTTTTAATGTTTAAGCTAAGATGCATTAATATAAAGTTAAAATGGGTTTAATTATTGAAGTAACCTGTAAAGCCTATTTAATGGCTTTTGAGAAATTTTTAAGATAAGTTTAACTTTTTGTGAAATAGCTTTTGACTTTCTTTTATGAGAAATTAACTTAAAAGTTTGAATATTTATGGCCCTCACTTTAAATGGTTGTTTATTAATCTTGAAGTTTAAAGTAAATTTAAAGTTGAATATTTTTAGATTTTGTTATAAATGGTTTAACTTGTTAGAAGTTTGTTTTTCACCTGTTTAACAATTACCTACAAGTTAATCATGAAAGGATATTTATATTTTACAGAATATACAGTAATAGATTTAATGCAGTAATATTTGAAGACCCTATTTAATTTTGAACTTTGCATCTTGGGAGGGTTTTCTTTTCTTGTGTAAGATTAAAGTGTTAAGATACCCGACCTGAATAGGATGCATGATGTTCTGTGTTGTAATTGGGTTTTTCATTTAGTAATTGTTTTAGTTTGAAGTAAATAGATATAATTTTAAAATGAGTTTATTAAAAAGCAAAGTTAAGAGTTAAGCAAATATATGTTAAGTTTAAAATAAGTTTATTAAAAGGTTTTTTTTTAACTGTTACTGTGAAGGGCCATACTGGAAATTTTTTTTTAAGGATATTTAAAATAACTTGTTAAAATATTTGAATCTTTATCCTATTGAGAAAAACTTGATTTTTGGTGTAGTGAATCTTACTGTTTTAAAAGTTTAATGTAACTCAATTTTCTTTTAGTGTAAGAAATAGTCTTGAATATTTATTTTTAGGCTATGTAGTTGTTTGAACAACTGGTTTTGAGTTCATGACTTGAAAAGTGTGGTGATTCACTGCATCATGTATCATGTTTTTTTGTTTTTCATTAAATTTAAATATGTGCTTTTGAAATTTTCAAATTGTTGTCTTGCTTAGACATAGTGATGCTTTTTAATAAGTATGACAACTAAATTTTTTAGATGGACTGTATCCTGAATAATTGTTTCATACGCTTCAGCCATTTTTCTATAAATGATTTACAGTGGAATGATATATTTATTTCCAAATGACATTTTTTTTGTTAAATTTAATAAAAGTTAAAATTTATTTGAATTTTTCTTATTTTGATATTGTATTATAAATTAAAATGTTTTATTTGCAGTATAGTACTTAGTTTTCTTAGCCCAATAGTTTAAGTAAAACCTCTAGCATGAATGAAGGAAAGATCCAATGGATTTTCACTTTGCATTTTAGATTCTTTAGGCAACCTGGATCCTAGAGCAAGATAGCGTTTAAGCAGGTCGCTGATGCTTATGGATATGGTTGGTTTTAAATTGCTGAGGTTTTACAGTAGGGCATTGAATAAAAATTACTATTTTTTTTTTTAGTTTTGACAGTTTACATTTGTGTTAAGTTGCTTTGGAAATTTTAGGTTGGAGAAATTGTCAGTAAGTTCTCATTAGTTTTTATTTGTAATGGCTGGCTATGTTTAAGGAGAGGATATGGAAAAGTTTTGAATTGCTGCTTAAAAAAAAAAAAAAATGGAGATCTGGATGTAATTCTGGATTTTTTTTGAAAAGGGGAATGATTTTTTTCTAAATAAAGGTTTTTGAGTAAATTCTTTTTGGATTCTAGGTAATATTTTTTTGGAGAGATTAGCTATTTTTAGAGGCAAATTGCTTATGCTGAATGATCGATGGGAATTTTAAAAGCTGAATTGAAATTTTTTTTTTTTTTTTTTGTAAATGGTTAGATCCCATAAAAGATCAGTAATTGAAATTGATTAAGGTCCTTGCCTGAATAGTTACGTAATGGATTAACTTGTTAGAAAGTGGTTACATAAGAGGTAACTTTCTAGATTGGCTGAGGGACAGTATCGTTTGAGCAATTTGCAGACTGTTTTTGGTATATTGGCATGTTTGACAGGAAAGGTGTAAAATGGACCCAGGCTACTTTTTCCTGAAACTGAGATGTCATATGAAGCATTGTCTGATGGTTGATAATTATTTTAAAGCTGTCTTTCCAAATTTGAAGTTTTAGATTCCTAAAGTTCATGATGATCATTTTAAGAAAGTTTGAATAATTCTGACGGGCAAATTAGTTTATGGTAATATGCATTTACTGAATAGTTTATAGCTTTTTAGTGGGATATTTGATAGAGGTCAAGTTGTGAAAGGAAATGGATTAGGCTCTTAAAGAAATTTGAGCGGTGTTTCCAGTACTTGGCAAGATATCCTGTATATTAGATGCATTTGTTTTGGCTCTGTTTTTTTTGGCATTTGGTGATGTTGAGTAAAGCAAGGTCGGTCTCTATGATAATGTTGGAGTAAAACTAATGCTCGGTAACCCTGTCAGTCTATGAGATTGTATTTTATAGAAGTGGTTCTTCATCCGTGTCTGTGTCTTTGCCTATGTCCTGTTTTGTCTTGAGAGAATGAGTGTGAAGCCTTTGGATCCAGAGCATCTGTGTGTACGTAGTATGAATGGGAGCGAATGGGTATCCTAGCGCTGGGATGTATGAATGTTATGTTTCCCCAGTATCAGTGTCTGGTCCGGATTTCGAGGTATAGGCACAGCTAAATTTTTTTTGATATATAGGTAGGATGTTAGTAATGTGAATTTAAAATATATATGTATATTTACTAAGGGGAGCATTAGTCTTAGATATTTGATTGCTTAACTGTGTCATCTGGATTGGCTTAAGAGAGGAGCAAACTGTATTTAAGATGTTAAGAAAGAAGTCTCAGTATTAATTTTGCCTGGTCGGAATGTTTAAATATTTTCTTTGATATATCAGTTATGTCTTGGTTTTTGAAATGTTAAATAAATTAAGAAATTTTTTTTGAGGGTACATAATCACTTTTTGTAGTATATAATGTTATTATGAAATGTGTTAATCTTTGCATTAATGTTTTGTGTAAGAAATGAAATCTATGCATGATGGACACTAAAAGGGCTGGAAGATGTTGCGTCAACAAGGACTGTTGTATTTTAATATATTTTATATTTATATATAAATGTGTTTATGTAAAAATGTTTTGGGGCTCATGGTTTTAAACTTTCTTTTTAAATTTTTTTTAGCTTTTCTCGGTTTGCCATCTTCAGGTTAATTTTTGAGTATAGAGCTGGCTTCTTTTTAATAGTGCTTTAGGGATGTTTTTCGTGGGTGTTGTAAGAATTGGTGTTAGCCTTAAGGATGCCATTGGTGTTAGATTTTTGATCCTACTTTCGGATTAATTTATAAGTGGTGTTCTTTGGGCATTTGCCCTGTTATTGCACAGGTGACAAGAGGGGGGGCTTTGTTGTCTAATTCCTCAGTTTTAGTTCTTGTCACTGTGCAAATGAAACTATCAACACTTCCATAATTTCCTTTTTAAATCTAAAGTACTAAAGTTTCCTAAAATTTATTAAATAAAAAATAAAGTTTCTTTTACTGAAATTAAAGTTAAATTAAAATGCAGTTTTTATTAAAATAGTTTATCTTTAATTAGAAATAAATTATACCTTTAACTTTAATCTTTATTCTTCTAAATTTCTTAAATAGTTTTCTAAAATATATTACTTTACAGCTGCCGTATTTTATCCACGCTACTCTGTTTACAAGTCCTTTCAAAATCTAGTTTCACTTCCTTTCATTATCTCATCGAAATTCACACGACCGTTACGAGATAACGAAGTGTCCGATCTTTGACGTCATCTATCAGAAGTTGCATCATTCTGATACTCTTACGTCATTCTTTTTCTTAATGAGATTCTTGAGGTGAATGGATTTCGAATTGCTGTTTTAGTACTTAACTGTTAACCATGTTAATGACACGCGTATATAAAGATCGCGAATTGATGATTTAATCAGTTTTAGATTACCCCTTTAAGATGTGCCGGTAGGCTTGGCCACCGTATCTGTTTTTACAACACGTTGATGTGATAAACTACGACTGATCTCATGAGGCAGCCAAATAGTTTATGTTAAGTTTGCATTATTGTTTTTCTACGAAATTTTGATATTGATGGCTTGCGTTTCGTCCTGAAGTTTACCTTTTTCTCCGACGTGTTTGGTGTGAAGTCGATTAAAGAGAAAAACAAGTCATCGTTCTTTTAATCAGATGTGTTTTTCCGTATCGGCAAGGGTCGTTGACCTTGATGTTGGAGTGTCACGGAGTGTAGTAAATGAATCGACGAGAATGCTTTTTACAATAGCAGTTTTTCTTTTGAAGATGTTATACTATGAGCTCCTGGACATTTTATTTTTTATTTTTATGTCATGGAGTCCCTGATATATATTGAAGATGCAGATAAGTTATATTGTTATTATTATAAAGTTAATTGATAAATCTTTTTAATTTTATCTTTTTATTTTTGTTATGTTTTAAAGACTTCAATAAATATTTTTGTTAGATTTTAAATTTGTTTGTTATCTTTTATATCACCACACATTAATTTAATTTTTCTTTTGCAGTTTAACTTATATTAAAATTTAAACTTCTTTTTCGTGTCATTGTGGTTCGGGAACCAGCATGAGCGTTTCTGCTGTAAAAGCTGCTCTGCAAATCTTTAAATAGTTTGTATATTACTTAAGTAATATACAAGAGAATTCTGCGTTTCCGCGGAAAAGTAACATGTCTGCTTTTTAGAAGAGAGGGGGGAAAATGAAGTGCATCTTAATTCACAAATAAAATACTAGCATACTTTTAGCGCTAATATATTTGCAGGGGAAAAATATTTTTAATTTAAAGACGACCTCCCAACAAAAAAATTGGTATGTGATGGAACAATTTTATTGTGATATTTGGATTTAGTACCTGAAAATCTGTCAGGAGAAATCATTACTTATACAGGGCGGATTTTGATGCCGACCAGTGATTCAAATAAATGAATAAAAAAATAAATAAACTGTGCCCAGCAATGGTGTCTCGCTGTACTTTCATTGTAAATAAACACTTGGGGAGAGTGAAAACACAACCAGAGATGGGAGTGAGAAAAAAAACAAAAAAGAGGAAATTACGCATGAGGTAAAAATTATGCAAAAAAGTTGATATAACGCGCAAAGTAAAAATAGAACAAAATAATTTAAACTGATGCGTGCTAAAAAAGTTAAAGTGAAAATGGTACATTAAATATATATTGTCATTATTTGAATTGAAGTACCCACACACATATAATACAAAAATACATTAAAATAAAATAAGAACACAAATATAAGAATGGGTAATGAAATTTTATTCAATAATTTTGATATATAAAATATATCAATATGAAAAATTTTCAAAAATGCACAATTATTCTTTAAAACTTTTATAAGCAAATTCATTTAAAAATCTACCTTCAAAATAACTTATGGCACAGTCATAAAACTCCAAATTTGGCTTAAATCTGTTTGAATCCAGTAGGGAAAAGAATTAATAAGTGTATAATTAGAATTTAAGCAAAGCAGAAGTGCATATTTCCCTGAAAAAAGCTGTATTTCACTTGGCGATTGGTAACAGAATTTAATTTCCGCACCAGGCGAATGGCGATTTATCACATTTTTTTAATCACCATGTGGCAACTGACAATTTTCACCTATATTTGATATACAGTGGAGTCTCCCTATAATGAAACTCCATACATTGAATTTTTCTATATAACGAATTTTTACCAGGAACGACCCCCTTTTTGCATGATTACATTAAAAACAGTCTCTGTATAGCGAAATATCTATCTCCATATAACAAATTTTTTCTTAAATTGGTCTTAATTTATTCAATTTTAAAAAAGCTTCTAAATCATATGAAATCAATTTTCTATCACTTATTTTTGATTTATTGTCAGTGTTGAGTTATATATATATATATATATATATATTACTTCTCTCCTTGGTCTTTAAATCCAACGAATTCATCCCACCTCCCACACACTTTTCCACATCCTTCTCAAAACAGAGTCAATTGGATTGATACACATGTAAGAGAGGAATCAATGAGAGGCACATAAGAGAAGCCTTCAAATGGAGGAAAATGTTATTGTTTTTTTACTCCTTGCTAAAATTTGAGCTTTTTTTTTGCGAGTGTAACAATTTTAAAACCAAAACAACAAAAAATTACAGATTTCTTCGTCTGAAATTAATGCAGATCTTCCTCATTTGATTTTCATTAAGCTTTCAAATAAATGTCTATTCACTTTGTTGAAACAGCTTAAATAATTAAGAAATAAAATGTTAGGTTAATATTTACTTTTAAACATTTCAAATTCTTAATTCAAAAGATCAAAAATATTATTTGTTCAAATTTTACACGTTAAATACGATTTTAAACATCATTCTCTATACATCGAATTTCTCTATATAACGAATTTTTTTCTGGAACGGTTGATTTTGTTATACAGAGACTCGACTGTATATATATATATATATATATATATATATATATATATATATATATATATATATTTTTTATTTAACTCCGAGAAAAATTAAATTATACTGAAATATTTAATTTTCAATAACATTTAATTTTTCATTAATATTAAATATTTAATTTTCATTAAAAACCTCTTATTTCAACAAAGAACCACGCGAATTTTGTCCAAAGACTGTGCAAAACACGGGAATTTCGTTTGTGAATCGCATAAAAAATGGGATTTACGTTCATGAATAGCATAAAAAATGGGAATTTTGTCCATGAGTCACATAAAAAACAGGAATTTCATCCGTGAATCGCATAAAAACTGGGAAATTTGTCCGTGAATTGCGTAAAAAAGGGGAAATCCGTCTGTGAATCACGTAAAAAATGGGAAATCAGTTCGTGAATTGCGTAATAAAAGGGAAATCCGTCCGTGAATCGCGAAAAAAATGGGAAATCGGTTTGCGAATTGTATAAAAAGCAAGAAATCCGTCCGTGAATTACTTTAAAAACGAGGATTCCTTCGGTGAATTGCGTAAAAAACAGGAAATCTGTCTGCAAATTGCGTAAAAAACAGGAAATCTATCTGCGAATTGCATAAAAACCTGGAATTATGCCCCTGAATTGCGTAAAAAACGGAAAATCCGTCCATGAATAGTGTTAAAAATGTGAATTTGGACCATGAATTGTATAAAAAAACAGGCAATCCATTTGTGAATTGCTTTAAAAATGGGAAATCTCACCACGAAGTGTGTAAAAACGGGAAATCTCTCTGCGAATTGCATAAATACGGGAAAACTCTCCGCTAATTGAGTAAAAAATGAGAAATCTCTCCGCGAATTGAGTAAAACGAGAATTACGCCTGAGAATTGCATAAAAACGGTAATTCCGTCCATGAATTGTGCAAAAAATGCAAATTTTTTCCATGTCTAATAATACGTAATTTTACTAAACATTAAATTTGCAGAAAGTTTTGACCCAATATTTTTATGTGCGCAGAAAATTTTTGATTTTATACAAGTCTGCCGATAACAAAGAAAAAAAAATGCGATGTGGACAAGTCAATTGCCGACGTTAGTAGGTACCAAGGTCATGTGATCAGGGATTTGATTTCGTAAAAATGCACCAATGATCCATTTGTTCGCAGTTTCGAAATACATCATTTTACTTACCTTATCACTAAGGCAACCAAGAAGATGCTATAACGAAAGTTCACTTACCCGTTTGATCGCCATTTTTGACCAATTTCGTCGTGGTAAAAAATGGCCGCAAAAAATAAGAAAAATTGTGGAAATCTGCGGGTTTTGAAAATAAATAAAAAAGCGGAAATCCGCGGATTTTAAAAAAAAGCAAAACGTGGAAATCCGCGTTTCCGCAGAAAATTAGCATGCCTACACAACATATGTTGTGTAAAAACATCTTTAAATTTTTTAACTTTAAGTGTACATGACATAACAAAGGATGTGGGAAATATGCATCGCAATGATTGCGATTTAATGCATTTCTTGGATCACATTTTAGTTAAATTTGAATCTCAAATTGCGATGCGATACTGTTTAATTTGAACCCTGATATACAGTGTGTCCACTCTCAACGGTGGTCAATGGCTAATTTCTAAACCTTTAGTTATAGACATATAGATCCAATTGCAAAAATGCTTTTAAAAAAAGGTGAAGAAATACTTTTTAAACAATTTAGATTAAAAAAAAAAAAAATTATTAAAAAGTTGCGAAAATTAAATTTTTATACGGTCCCACCTGTCTTATAAGTAAATTTTTACCACTACTCTAACAAGTAGGACAAAAACAGTCCCATTCCCCTGTGATTGAAAGTGACCGAGTAATAGCTGTTTAAAGTTGAAAAGTCTTTTTTGCTGCAAAATAGGGGTCAGTCATAAATTTACTAGAAATAAAAATAAACGTCAGATATAAAATTTAACATTAAACTTTGAGAGTAAAATAATTTTTACTACATTATTTTTAAATTTTTGATGATGTTTATACATTAAGGCAAAATATGTAACTTGTACTTAAATTTTAAGTATAAAAAATAACAGAAATTTTGTTAAATTAAATTATGAAAAGCGACAGTCACAATTCGTTACGAAATACGCATTTAAAATTCTATTAGATTACTTAACCTAATAGAATTTGGTCTAGTCCTATGAAATAAATAAATGGTACATACCTTAAATCGTATTAGTGTTACATTGTCATTGGGTATAAATAAGTCTCGAATTGAACCTCGATCGGATATTTGGAAGAGTTAAAATTTGAATACAAATTTTGAACTAGGAAGACATACATAAGAACGTTATAAGTAAAATAAAAACTTATCAAAATAACACAACTTTTTAAAATAAAATCATGAAAAGAAACAATTCCATTTCCTTACAGAATAACATATATGTAAAAATACAATTGAGGATGTGAATTTCAAAACTCACCTTATCACTTTTGTTTTCTCTATCAGGCTATACCAATCTGCCTTAATGAAACACTACAAGCTCTAAATTTATAATAAAAATCAATGGATGCATTTAAAAGATTTTCACAATTTCCCAAAATCTGATTTTCTGGATAAAGAGAATTCTGAAACTCGCGTCTTCAATTATTTTCACCAATCTAGAAGTTAATTAAAATTAACACTATTGTAAAACTTATACGGTGCCAGCACTTTCAATTATTGCTTTAAATATATTTCTTTACCACATTTAAAAATTTTTTGTAATTGAAACTAGATGTCTGTGACAAATGGTTTACGAATTAGCCAGTGGACAGCATTGGAAATGATTGCCTTTTATAATACTTTAAGCACTTAATGTATGTTCCCTTAAAGCTTACTCAAACTCATTCGTTTTCAGTTACAGAAAAGTGGTTTAAGTCATGAAGTTTAAAGTTTCATAACTCGGTCAATTTTAATGTTAGATGAATGTGACTTTTTTTTGTCCTGCTTGTTAGAGTGATGGAAAATATTTATTAAATATCACTTATTTACACTGGGAGACCATATAAAAATTTAATTTTCATAATGTAATATATATATATTTTTTTTTTTACCTAAATTGTTTAAAAGACAATTCTTTACCTTTTTCAAAGCATTTTTGCAACTGGAACTATTTGTTTATGACTAACGGTTTAAAAATTAGCCATTGGCCACCATTGAGAGTGGACACTCTGTATAAAACAAGGTTGGAAAAAAATCATGATTTTTTTTTTTTAAATAAAAAAAATCTGATTTATTTGATTTAAATCAGATTTTTTTTATTTAAATCGGATTTATTAGGGTTTTTTTTAGAATTCTATACTTAATTATTGTGTTTTTAAGTTTTTACAATACATGGAGCAGTTTTTAATAATAAATAACTAAAAAAGAATAAATAATATTTATAAAAATAATTTAAGAAATAATTATATAGTTAAAAAAAAAAAAAAAAAAAATACTATATTCTAGTTACTGATTGGTACTAAAAATTAAACATCTAGACTTTAATCAAAGCCATTCTATTATTTTGTAATTGAATTGTGGACACTAAATAAGAAATAAACTTAAATACAGTTGAGCCTATGTAACGAAATCCATTGTTCAGTCAAAAAATTCGTTGTATAGAAAAATTCGTTGAATAGAGAACGACAAAAAATTTTTCATTTAATGTTTAAATTTTGAAACAGTATTGTTCTTGAGCTGTTTAATTAAATTTTTGAAATGTTTAATGGACTTTTGCTGGAATCTCAAACATTTTTGCCACTTCATTTTTTTTCCCCAGTGTCTTATTCATTACTAGAAGATAGCCCGTCAAAATGACGTGTTTGCATTTTTAAAAGGATGATAAAAAATTATAATTGTGTTCAATCAGCCACTTAGGCTTAAACAATTTTTAAAAATACAGCGATTAAACATGGGGAAAAAAATCAATAAAAATAGAAAGAAAATTTTAACAGAAATTTGCATTTAAAACTGTAACAAAACTGTCTGGTGGATGGGGGAATTGTAATGAACAAATCGTAAATACATAAATTTTAAAACAGAATAGAGAATAAAGTAAAGCAAAAAATCAATTATAAAAGATTATATTGTGAAACTACAGACAAAAAATATATAAAAATACCGAGAGAAAATAAAAAATCTAAAATGTATTACAAAAATTTCCTATTTTGGACCATTTTTTAGTTAATACTTTTTAAAAAAAACACTCTATAAGATCGGAAACAAATGTCAACAATAAAGAGTAAACCATAAACATGTTCGAGAGACACGCACTGCGCGGGCGAGCTCAGGAGTTTTTGCATTTGAGTATTAAATCCGCTGTAAGATCCACTCCATGTTCCTGAGCGCGTGCGCTCAGCTCGCATAGCTCCCGAACGCACCCAATCATTCGTGAGTTAGTGATGTTACAATGGAGTCATTCTAAAGATTCATTCACGGAATTTGTCATTCTTGAATGGCAACAGTATTAATTTGCTTACATTGTTTGTTTTTTTCCGTAATTGCTGGTTGTTTTATTTAGAACTTAAACAGTATAATTAAATAGTTTTTGTAGGTTTTAAAGAAAATGAGTAATGAATAAACCTTTTACAAGTATATTTTCATAAGTTGAACAATTAGAATATTTGTGAATGGCTCGGAATAGTTAAGCCTAACGTGGACGCAGTTGCAATAAGTTTCTTTTTCTCGTGGATGGGTTGACCCTGGAATCGTCATACACGGAGGGGTTTTATATATATAATTTTCAAAATCATTACTTTATCAGAGAGTTATGCTTATCCTAGGAGCGATTTTATGCAGATGCAGTAGAAAATCACACCTGCATAGATGACATTAAGTAACAATTCGCAAAAAAGAAAAAAAAATGTTCCGAATTGCTACAAAGAACAAACATCCACTCTAAACTCTAAAAGTAATAAAAGTCAGTTTAGGTAGATGAAAACCTGCTGAAAAAGATAGCTTTTTCTGAAATTGCACTTTTATCCCTGCCTTACTATTCTAACCAAGAAACAAACAACATTTCCAAGGCGACAATGGAATAATTTTATCTTTTAGGATGTTTGGTGTTATGTTTCAATCTTTTCCAAGAACGCATGCTCATCTTGGTTAAAACAAAGTCAAGTGTAAGCTTGCAAAAAAGGATGTTTTTCTTGAAAGGGGAGGGGGGATGAATGCCTTTTTTTGGATATAAGGAATAAGGTAAAGGGCTGCATCCATGAAATATAAACCAGAAATCCACAAAAACTTATTTCACAAATAATTTGAAGAGTTTTCTGAACATATAAAGAGCATTTTTGAAAAAATTCATTAAATGGAGATATATATTTTGCTATATAGAGATTTTTTTAATGTAATTATGAAAAAATTGATCGTTCCTACAAAAAATTCATTAAATAGAGAAATTTGCTAGATGGAGTTTTGTTATAGAGAGACTAACTCGACTGTATGTTGTAAATGAATAGAAAATGGTAAAATGAATAGAAATTTTAAAAATCAAATTAAAAATCCATCTAATACAAGCTATTTATTAAAAGGATAAAAATCACAATTAATTCAATTTTTTTTTTTTTAAAGCAAAAAGAAATAAATAAGGGATTTAACTGTTTGAACAAAAACACTAATTTAGAAGCTTTATCACGAAGGCTTGAATGAACTAGTGCAAAAGAAAATTGTCTTTCTACTACAGCAGATGAAGCTATGGCTGTTATTTGGTATATAAATTCAATTTCGCCGATTCTTTTTTTACCTCCCACTACATAAATGGACTTCCACCAATTATAATCTGCCATAATATCTTAAACTTTTTGATCTGAAACTGAAACAAGAAATGATAATTTTTGGAATGGGTCATTTTTTGTTTGAAAATGTGCTCAGTGGTGATCAGGGGTGGGGAAATACATCATTTCGCTCGCCAGTGGATCTTCTGATAAGGCGAGTACATTTTTAGTTTTTGAAAAATGAAGGTGATAGAGACATTCTCAGAGACCCTTTTTTAATCTAGATATTTTAACTTTGCAAATTATTACAGTGTAAATTCGATACTAAGTTCTATCTTATATAGCTTACCTCTGTTGTATATATTTCTTAATGTTACAGAAAAAAAAGAATTACGAAAATGCATTGTAGTAATGGGTCATTCCATGTCAAATCAACCAAAAAAATTCAATATTCAACCTGACCATTTCTGATTTCAATGAAACTGCTAGGGATCATTCTCTATGATGTAAATTAGGGCATATTTTTATTTTTTGTTTATCGCTTTAAATTTTTATACAATTAATTTAAATTTTGAAAAATCATTTTTTGACTTGCATAAATATTTTCAAGTTTGAATTTCTCAAGTTCTATCAAACATAGAAAATTTTATGACCACTCACTTCAAAGAGGAGTTTATAAGGTTTAATTTGATATGCAAGTCGACTATGTATAATTAAAATAAATAAAATTTTAAATTTTTTAGATAGTCATTTTTAAAAATTTTGAAAAAATTGCATGTTTGTTGTAATATTATAAGCTTTAAATTCTGAAATTTTTAGAGTGGGATCTCAATGGGATCAGGAGTTATGAAATAAAAGCTGCAAATTACCATACAAATCATAAATAACAAAATAGATTTAAATTGCTATTTTAATGGTAATTTTTGCTTACTATCTAAAAAATTTTTTATCCTTGATAGAACTTGAGAAATTCAAAATTGAAAATATTTATGCAAGTCAAAAAATGATGATTTTTCAAAACTTAAATAATTAATTGTATAAAAATTTAAAGCGATAAACAAAAAATAAAAATATGCTATAATTTATATCATCATAGAGAATGATTCCTAGCAGTTTTATTGAAATCGGAAAGAGTCAGGTTGAGTCACTGGTTGATTTGGCATGTAATGACCCTAATAGTAATTTCATTTGTAATTGCATGTGATTTTGTCATAACTATTTTCAACTGCATGTGTGTTGCATCTTCCAGGCTGGTGAAATAAATCCTTGGCTGGTAAGATTTTTGAAAAATCTCCCACCCCTGGTGGTAGAAAATTTGGACAATTTTCTTTAATGAATGCAAAACCTTCATTATTTTAAAGTTTATTACAAAAGAACAAATAATTAAAGTAGTGATGCACAACCTTTTTGCCAGAAAATCGTTTGCCACCAGAATATTTGAAAAGTGACGTTTGTTTTTTTTCATAGCAAAGTTTCTGTCATTATTATAAGGAAAGTTAATCTGCATAAAATTACTGGTATGAGTTTGGCCCGCGGGACACAGGTTGTGCACCCCTAAATTAAAGGATTAGGAGGGGGACACCTGGACTTAACCTGCACCAGCCAAATTCTTTCTGATAGCAATCCTGGAAATAGCAGAAAATCACCTGCTACTTATTTCTCTGCTGACTAATTTCCAACATAAAAAAATTGATTTAAATTAAATGATTTTTTTTAAATCAGTTGATTTAAATCTAGATTTAAATCATGCCAACTCTGGTATAAAACATGAATCAAGCTAAAATAACCCCTTCAGGAGCAAGTGATTACGTCGCTATAATGTTGAATTTACACCTGAATATTTGAAAAGGTTTCATCTGTTGATATACACTAACGAAAAATGTGCAAATGATGAATTTGAATTTTCATTGTGGCAGAGATTATTTTTTAATTGTATCATATATTTTATTTTATTTTTTATCTAGAGATCTACACACAGAAAATGTTTTCTTTTTTAATTGATAAGATTTAGCTTGCAGTTAGCAAATATTTTAGTCTACTAATGTATACCAGTCATACTTGTTCTTCATATGAAAGCAACTTTAGTAATTATTATATCTATTATGAATTCTGCTGATGCTGAATCTGTACTCTGTAAATTTACAAAGTCACTTTCAATCATAAATAAAGTAAATGTAATTATCATGTTATTCGGATAGAAAGTAATCAAACATTGTTTCCTCTTTTTCTATGAAAGGATCTGAGCTTTTAAAAATTTAATTTAAATTTGTTCTCAAGGCCATGTCTATCATGAAAGATTGTTATGAGGAAGGAAAAGATAGTTGTTAAAGATGTACATATTTTATAGAAAAATAAAAAACATTGATTCTTCAGAAAATAGTAATTTCTGCAAATTCCATTCAATTATTCATTAAAAACACTTTGTTAATGTGTTCATAAGATTTGCTTGTTAAGGGAGAAAAAAATGAGAATCCCTTTAAACACAAAGTATTATTCTTTGTATAAGTACCTAAGTACAAAACATTAAGTATCAAACTTCTGTTTTGATAATATGGAATTCAAATTTTCATTCAACAGTTGTTTCAATAAAATAAATTATTTAAAAATTTTAAACAATTTTTAAATATTATGCAATTTTTTTTATTGTATACATTTTTGTATAAGACAAGAGCTTTGATGACAGACACAAAATGTTTTGAGCTCAGATTTAAATTCAGCAGGTTTTAGTAGAGATTTTATAGACTCAGGTCAAATTTCCTTTCATAATACTGACTGGGGTAGGATAATTTGTTTTGTTTTAGGCATTTGTTTCCTTGCAGATTTGGGTGAGTGAGATTCACACTCCTGCCGTGTCGTATTGAAGTGGCATTTCTTTTTTTTTTTCTCTCTTTTTTATTTTTAAAAATTAATAATATTGCACAGTCATTTTAAAAAAAGAGAGCATCTCCAAATTACCGTAGAAGATGTGAAAGGTACTGCTTGATTGGCAATTGTTTCTACTTTTTTAATTTGAATTATAATTTTGAAATACAGATAATTTACATATCAAAAATTGTATCGACTTTGAAATTTTATAATGTTTTAACACTATATGTTACTGGTTTTCAACATGATAGCCTTCCCACTCCCCCCACCTTCCTCCAAAAAAAGAGCAAATATTGCATATTTTTTCCTAAATTTAGATGAAGTTTGAAGATGCTAATGTTCAGAGCCCGATCCAGCTGAAGTTGGGCCCAGCGCCTGTTAAAAAATTGGGTCCCCCCTACTATAAGGCAAAATTGGGAAATTTCATTACTGGTCACTGGCCAGTAGGACTAGTTTTTTAAGTGGCCACTTTCTTTAAACCAGTGGCCATTTTTTTAATTTCAAATTACTAAACAATAAAAATTTTATAAGTATTAATTTATAACTGAATAGCCCAAATAAATATGTTAATATAAATATGTTGGATCAAAAAGAAGTAGAATCCTTGATGAAATGCAAGAGAATTTTATTCTCTCCATATGAAAAAATGGCCTGGAGGTGGCCGCTGATAGTCAATTTTTCACTGGCCACTTTTTATCCTTTACTGGCCCTGTGGCCGGTGGCTAGTGCTAATTTTGCCCTTTACCCCCTACCTACCCATTTCTTTCACAAAAACAGAAGGTTTATTTGACGAATTGATAAAGTTGTTTGGATAAAAAGTGCCTAGGTTAAAAGCTTCTAAAAATTTTATTGAGTCATTTAGAATATTTAAATTTTACATTTCATATTTTTTAAAACAACATTATTTGAAAAGTATTTGATTAAGAGGAAAAAAGATCACCCACATAATTTGTGGGCCCAGGGCCAAGGCCCCAGCATTAATCAGGTCCTGTTAAAATTAATTCATCAAAAACATATTACCTTCCTCAAAAAGTCATCAGATTCATTTTTAATACTATGCAATAAATAGATTTTTTTTCTTCCCCAATTGAAAAACAAACTTTTAACTATAAAAATTGTTTACCATCTTTATGCGATAAGCACGTGGACAAGAACTCAAGAACATTGATAATTGTGAAATACAAATAGACATTTGATTATACAAAAAGTAAAGCAAATCTTTATTCTTACATTAAAAATAGTCATTAACATAATAGGGAGCAGTTTACTAATTAAAATAACAGTACAATCATCATCAATATCGACCATTTAACAATTAATACTTAGTTCATGCACCTGTCCAGATTTCCTGTGCATCAGGTACTGTCTATGCAAAAGAATAACATTTACTATAATAATACCTATAGAATGAATGTAAACCACAAATCTTCATTATTATTTTTTTTTTCTGAGCCTCCATAACAAACCAAGCATTTTATAAATAAACATATCTACAAAAATAATAATAATAATAATAATAAATAAATAACTGGAAATTTATAAATATTTGGCTATTTTCTATTATTATCATTATTAATTTTTTAATTATTATTTCCCTCTTCAAGCACGAGACTGTGTGGTTACACCTGTCACATACGCCTAAGGACGACAGAGTCACTGAAACAATGCCGAAATTAAACGACAATCTATGCTCATCATGAGGATTCTAATAGATTATATACTATATTATTTTAAATATAATATAGAGAATATTAATCTAAAAGGTTCCATACATTAGTTCTTGAAATAAGACTATTGCAAATATCGGGAAAAATGCAGCATAAAAGTGCAACTTGTAGGGCAATTTATACCAAAACAGAAACAGCAATAATATTTATCAAGCTATACCTGAATCTGCACAGAGATGCAGAAAACGTTTTTACTCTCTACATTTCCCTCAATCCTTATGAACATTTTCCCAAATTTTTATGTTATGGAATTCTTACATCCGTTTAGATAAGGACTTTTTTTCTCAAAATTTCTCAACTTATACACAAATATATACAAAATACGTATTATTCCTAGATTGATTTTGTGAAAGTCGCTAAGCAGATAGATCTTTTTATTTGTCAGGAAAAAAAATTATCTCAGAGAAATATCTAATTCTTTATTAAAATTGAAATCAATTTTATGTTTTTCTGCAAAATTTCCCCAGATGGCTAAAATTTCTCCCGATCTTAGATCGCCAGATCGGACATATTCTGCACCCCTGAATCTGCAGTTTGAAGCTATTGCAGGAATCGGGGAAAATTCAGCATAGCAGTATCACTTGTTGGGGGTATTGATAACAAAAGATACACAGAACTAGTTCATATCACAGATTTACTGAATCTGATGTTTGATGAAAATCAGTGCATTAATTCTTGAGATTCTATTGTGGAAATCGTGAAAAATGCAGCATACCAGCACCATCTGTTGAGCATTTTACACCAAAATGTAAACAGTATCAATTCATGTCAAGGACTGATCAAATCTGAAGTTTGATGGACATCTGTGCATTAGTTATTGAGATATAGAGATATATTGAGATACAGTTATTAGTTATTGAGATATACAGCTCATATTCAAAGTATTAGAATAATTGAGAAAAAGTAATAAGAAAAAATTATTTGTCATTTATTTATTTTTTATACTAAGTAAATGCAATTAAATTTCTTATAAATTAAATCTGGAATGTTTAGATAAGATTTTAACATTTATAAAATATAAAATACAGCACAATAAATTAGGTATACAGCTTCCTTAAACACACCAGAATATTAGAATAAAATTTAGATTGGTTCAAAATATTAGAATATTTTATTTTACGCAACAATATTACCTTATGAATATGAAGTAAATGGTAGTTAATATTTTGTAGCATCCCCTTTAGCTTTCATAACAGCGTACAATCGATCTTGCATACTATATACAAGGTGTTTACAAACATTTCTATCAATATTAGCCCAAATAGACTTTGTACGTGCCTCTAACTCAGTTTTATTTGAAGGAGGATTTTCTTGAAGATTTTCTTCATTATACACCATAAGCTTTCGATGGGATTAAGATCTGGTGAATTTGGTGGCCAAGGAAGTACCTTAATGTTGCGTTGGCGGAACCAATTCTTAGTTGACACCGAGGTATGCGGGGACGCTAAATCTTGTTGAAAGATGAAATCATCTTCAAATAAATCTTCTGATGATGGAATCATGTAATATTCTAAAATTTCTTGATATATCAGAGAGTTAACCTTTTCGTAGACGATGCATAACTTTCCAGGTCCTTCTGCACTCTCAAACAACCCCAAACCATGACACTAGCAGCAAATTTTATGGAACGTTTAAGGCATTCTTTATCAAATGCTTCTTGCTTCATTCTCCAAACTCGAATACCTTGATTACCATAAAAAACACAAAACATACTTTCATCACTAAATAATATATTTTTCCAATCTTCATTGCTCCATAAACGTCTTGATTTACACCAATTCAATCTTATATGCTTTTGTCTTGCAGTCATGAGAGGTTTTGTTTTCGGTACACGAGATTCAAATTTAAATTTATGGAGACGTCTTAATGTTGTCGATGTAGAAACTTCAACTCCTCCTTCTTTCCATTTTCGGTGCAAGAATCGCACACTTTTAAAACGGTTTTTCTTAACTATACGCTTCAGTTTCCTGTCATCTCTAGCAGATGTTTTAGGTTTTCGGCCACCATTTCGGCGATTATTTTGAAATTTTCCAATTTTTGAATATTGCGTTAGTATTTTACTAACGCTCGATTGCGAACAATGTAAATAATTCGCTATAAAACATTGATTTTTACCGTGCCTATACAAATCAACCATACGAAGTTTAGTAGATTCAGGAATATCACTCATACGGCCCATTTTAAGACGAAAAAGAAACAAACTGCAAAAAAGAATACTGATTTTAAATAAAATAGTCTGAATTTAATCAATGATGCCACCAGTTAAGAATTGGTAATAATTAAAGGAGAATTAATGTGAAATATTCTAATATTTTGAACCACTTGAATAAATATTCTAATATTTTGACTTTTCAAAATAATTTTTTTTGCAATTAATCTTTTCGAAAATGATATTAAATTTAAGATAACAAGTAAGTTTAATCAACAATAAGTTCTTAATAAAAATATCACTATCATCCGATACAAATCAACCATACGAAGTTTAGTAGATTCAGGAATATCACTCACACGGCCCATTTTAAGACGAAAAAGAAACAAACTGCAAAAAAGAATACTGATTTTAAATAAAATAGTCTGAATTTAATCAATGATGCCACCAGTTAAGAATTGGTAATAATTAAAGGAGAATTAATGTGAAATATTCTAATATTTTGAACCACTTGAATAAATATTCTAATATTTTGACTTTTCAAAATAATTTTTTTTGCAATTAATCTTTTCGAAAATGATATTAAATTTAAGATAACAAGTAAGTTTAATCAACAATAAGTTCTTAATAAAAATATCGTTTGCATATTTTCATTAAAAGACATTAAATTACCAAATGATATTTTCAATTTCTAAAAAAAAGGTAATTATTCTAATATTTTGAATATGAGCTGTAGCTGGTGCATAAATCACCAGCATAGGAGAACTATCTGTTGAGTGATTTACAGCAAAAACTAATCAGTATCAATCTATATTAGAGACTACCTGTATATAATATTTCATTAAATTTTGTTTATTAGTTCTTGAGATAGAGTGCCCACAAAATTTAAGTCATATACAGACAGACATTTTGTAAAAAAATGTTTTTTTTGGAATATCTGATTCCTAAAACATGCAAGTCTGTCAAAAATCTGATTTCAAAAATTTTCGCGGACCCAATACTTTTTTCTTGTAAAGATAGAAGGTAAAAATAATAGCACAATAAGAAAAAATAACTTTTTTCAGTTTAAATATAAATATTTTATTTAACTTACTTTATCAAAGTATAGGTCAAATATAAATTCTAAAAAACTGACAACAATGTGGGTTTTTTAAAAACTTACAAAACGTTTAGCACATCACAGACTACAAGGTATCAGCCACTCATTTTAAATTCCACAATGATCAGCATTACTAAGACTAGTTCAAGATTTTTTTCAATTAAAATTATTAATTTTAAAAATTACCTTGAATGTAATAGCCATCTCGTAATCCACCAAACTTTTCTTGACCTGCAGTATCCCAAACATTAAATCGTATAGCTCCACGGTTAGTATGAAATACGAGGGGGTGAACTTCAACGCCTAATGTAGCTATAATTAGAAAATAAGCAGTAAAAATAAGAACTAAGATAAACTAAAACAACAATAAAAGGAAACAAAATATAACAGCTTGAACAGGGATGCCACTCTAATCTTGAAAAAAATTTCCTTGTACTGCAACGTGTTTATTCCATGTCGAGTGCGAAAAAATATATGTGTGTATGAAGGCTAATTAGAAGTGATAATTTGCCATTACCAAATTTCCTGTGTTTTCCAGGTTTTTTAGAAAATTTCCTGGAATTTCCCTATTTTGGGAGGAGATTTAAAATTCCCTGTGTTTTCCCGGTTCTCCAGGTTGCGTGGCAACCCTGTTAAATGTAACAAATATGTCTAATCACTTTGTTTATATGATTTAGAAACTGTTTTCACTAGTTGTCTATCTTTAGACAACAATACTTGTTTCATATTAAAATAATTTGATGAAAATCCCTGTTTCATATTGCGATCGTTTGCCAAAAATCACTGTTTAAATTTGCGATCATTTGACGAAAATTGCCATTTGATTTCACAATCGTTTGACAAAAAACTCTTTTTTATTTTGAGATCATTTGATGAAAATCACAGTTTAATATTGCAATCATTTGGCGAAAATAGTTCCTTTATTTCGTGATCATTTGACAAAAATTGCTGCTTTATTTTGCAATCATTTGATGAAAAAAACGGTTCAATGTAGCGGTCATTTGATGAAAATCTGGTTTCTTTTCCATGATCATTTGACAAAAATTGTAAATTCTTAAAAATTAAAAAAAGTGAAAATCCTGCATTTGGCAGTAAAGTGGCACTCTTGCTTACTCAGGGTTCATACAGAATTGAGAAGAAAAAATCCAAGGAGTACATAAAAAATCCAAGGAGTCCAAAAAATTTTTGGACTTATCACTTTTGTTGTTATTTATGTGGCATGCACTTGCACAGCCCCAATTCCGCAGGGATTCCGCAAGTTATCCCCTGCGAGAGGAGGGGGGGTTATCAGCGATCTTCAGACGAAATTGGCGCTTTTCCGCAATCTTTTGATGAAATCTGCAATATTTTAGCAAAATCGGCAGTTTTTCTGCGATCTTTCGACAAAATCAGCATTTTCTAATGTTTATTTATTTATTTATTTTTTTTAAATGAAATTTGCATTTTTAGACGATCTTTTCTCGAAAATGACGTTTTATCCCCGCGATCTTTTCATGAAATCGGCGTTTTTTTCGTGATCTTTTGATGAAATTGCCTTTTTTTTTTCAGTCATCTTTTGACAAAATATTTGTAAGCGATCTTTTATCAAAAACAGTGTTTTTTCCCGCGATCTTTTAACGAAATCAGCATTATATCTGCAATCTTTAGACGAAATCGACGTTTTCCCGCGGTCTTCAGATGAAATTAGCGTTTTACCTGCGATATTTGGTGAAATTGCCGTTTAAACCGTGATCCGCACAGGAAATTCGTGTTTTTGAGTGATCTTTTGACAAAGTTCATTGACAAAAACATTGTCAAAATCGTCATTTTTCTACATAATATTGACAAAATATGTGCTTTTTCGGCGATCCTTTCCAAAATTTGCATTTCTCTGCGATTGTTTTTTCCATGCGCAAAACCGTACAAGTTGGCAACTATGCGGAACTGATAACCCATAATTTCAAATTTTCGGAAGGGGATGCCTTAAATTTCTGGACGAGAATCACCCCTGAATCCACCGTTATCAGCAAAATTGAGGATGATGAATAGTATTATGAAGAAGAAATCAAAGTTGTATATCTAGCTGTAAAGGAATTAAACAGTGTAATCACTTTTTGAAATTAGAAGATTAGAGGTGTGTCTGGATTATTCTTGAAATGGAAAGTAAATTACTTTGGTGGCTATCAGGGTTGGCATGATTTAAATCAACCGATTTAAATCAAGATTTAAATCTAGATTTAAATCAACTGATTTTTTTAAAAAAATCATTTGATTTAAATCAATTTTTTTTCTTTTTTCATTTTGGAAATTAATCAGCAGAGAAATAAGAAATAGGTGTAAATAAGTAACAGGTGTTTTTCTGGTATTTTCAGGATTGCTATCAGAAAGAATGTGGCAGGTACAGGTTAAGTCCAGGTGTCCCCCTCCTAATCCTTTAATTGTTTGTTCTTTTGTAATAAACGTTAGATGATGAGGCAAAACACAAACTTTTTATAAATCATATTTCGTTTGCCAATCTTGGCAACTAAATGATCTGGATCTTTTTTGTTTCACAAGTAAATAATTAAACAAATTCATTAATGTTCCCCAAAATATCGGATACTACGTGCAAGGAAAAAGTTTTAAAACTTGCCGTATTACACAATCAAATTTCAATCAAAGCTTATGAATTTTTAAAATTTTTGGGTAAAAAGTTAGAAAATGTATTAGATAAAGATAGCAAAGTTGCCAAATCTCCTGATTTTGGCAGAAGACTCCTGATTTTCAGATGTTTGCTCCATGCTCCTGATTTTTCATACTTTTTAAATATTCTATTATTTAACAATCAAATGTGCTGTGATTCAGTGAGAAAAGCTCTAGTACAGGTGTAATTGTTCTTTAGTATGTTTGACCAGTAGTATTTTATGTGATGAATTACATTCAGATGCATTATAAACTATGTATCTTTAAGGTTTGTTATTGTTACTATGGTCATGTATTGAATTATTAATAATTGTCTCTATTAAGACTTATTTATGATCTTTACTATAGTTTTATATAAGTTAATGAGTAACAAAACATCCCTTTTTTTATAACGATAATATAAACTTAAACTTTCACTAAAGATGTTTACATCAACATCAACAAATTAACAAGTTTTCATTGACAAAAATATCTCCTGATTTTTGAAATAAAATCTCCTGATTTTTAACTTTCAGAACTTGGCAAGTTTGAGATAGAATTACAAAATTTAAAGCAAAATTTGAACAAGCTATTAATGGTTGTCATTTTGCTGGAGTTTTATTAAGTCATTCTGTTTTAAATTGAAATGAAATTTCACTTAGTGTAGAGGAAAATAATGAAAATTTGGCATTCATTAAAGAAAATTGTCCAAATCTTTTCACTACTGTAACACATTTTCAAGCAAAAAATGGCCCATTCCAAAAATTACCATTGCTTGAGAAAAAAGTTTCAGATATTATGACAGATTATGATTGGTGGAAGTCCTTTTACATAATGGGAGGTAAAGAGATAATCAGCAAAATTGAAATTGAATTTATTTACCAAATAACAACAGCCGTGGCTTCATCTGCTGGAGTAAAAAGACAATTTTCTTCTTTTGGACTAGTTCATTCAAGTCTTCGTAATAAATTAGGAGTGGACAAAGCTTCTAAATTAGTGTTTTTGTTCAAACAATTATATCTTTGATCTATTTCTGTTTGCTTAAAAACTATTGAATTAATTGTGATTTTTATCCCTTAATATAAATAGCTTGCATTAAATAAATACTTATTTTTTTTTTTTTTTTTTTTACCATTTTTTATTCATTTACAACCTATTTAAGTTTATTTCTTATTTAATGTGCATAATTCAATTACAAAATAATAGAATGACTTTAGATTAAAGCCTAGATGTTTAATTTTTAGTACCAATCAGTAACTGGAATATAGTATTTACTGAACTATATAATTATTTCTTATATTATTTTTTATAAATTATAATTTTTATATATTTTTATGAACATTATTTATTCTTTTTTAGTTATTTTTATGAAAAACTTCTCCATGAATTGTAAAAACATAAAAACACAGCAATTAAAAATAGAATTCTAAAAAAATCAAATAAATCTGATTTAAATCAAAAAAAATCTGATTTAAATCAAATAAATCCGATTTTTTTGATTTTTTAAAAAAAATCATGATTTTTTTCCAACCCTGGTGGCTATTAGTATGATCTCAACCAATCACTGCTGTGTTTCTGATGAATGACGTGCATAAAAGGCTTACCGTGCATTTTACAATCGCGATTATTTATTTATTTTTTTTTATTTATTTTATTTTTTTTTTTTTTACGGGGAGCAATATTGTTTGCGTGCAAAATCGCAATACAATTTAAGGCATTTCTAAGGAGTGTTTTGTTTATCCAAGTAGTTCTAAGTACTACTTGGGAATGTTTTCATTTCTAAGTAGTTTCTAAGGAGTCCAAGGAGTCTGTACGAACCCTGTTACTGGAGGTCATGAAAATATTCCTTTTCCTAAAAGAAAATAAGCAAGAGTTAAAGCAGTTGGCTCTTCAGCATCATTTCGAACATAAGTTAATTGGATGGGAAATGGTAATTCCCTCAATTTTGAGAAGGAGAATATGTAACTGATTAAATCGGAGAGGACTTTCTTAGAATTTTTCACGGAACAAGTTTACAGTACGAACCATACATTCATAAAAGCCACTCTACCAGATAACTTATTCAACAATGTACTTCCATTTGATATAGTTTTAAGCACAATAGTTTTTCTACATCTTAATGAAGTACATGCATTATCTAAAATCACCAATAAAGAAAACAAATTGTGAGAAAGAATGGATATTTATAAAATTTCTAATTTTTTAAGTATGTGTAAAGAAAAATGATTTTTCATAATTTTAGAAAACTTAACTAATTCAGGTCTAGGAGGGGCTTCAGCCCCCATAATCCCCCATGGGTGTGCCAATGTATATGATATTAGAGAATTGGTTGGAGTAGCTTTCCTAAAATTGTCATATCAAGAAATATCATTAGTGGTTTCACCAGTTGAGTCATCAACAAAGTGTTTACATATCCATCTTACCTTAAACAAAACAAAAAAAAATAATTAAATGTTAATTATTTATTTATGATAATGCAATCGGAGTATGTAAAATTAAAAAATATCTGCTTGATTTTTTTACAAGGATCAAGTCAGGGTTCGATTTAAGTGGTATCACATTGCAATTTGCGATTCAAATTTAACTAAAATGCGATCCAAGAAATGCATTAAATTGCAATCATTGCGATGCATATTTCCCACACCCTTTGTTATGTCATGTACACTTAAAATTTAAAGATTTTTTACACGACATACATTGTGTTTTCACTCTCACCAAGTGTTTATTTACAATGGAAGTACAGCGAGACGCCATTGTTGGGCGCAGTTTTCCCAGTAAACACATGATTTGTCCCCGCCCTGACGCTGTGATTGATTACTGAATCACTGTTTACTTAAATGAAGATTTCATTTTTTTTTCTTTTCCGCTTTATGTTTTATTTAAAATTACAAAAATTGTATTTCTGAATTTATTAAAAAATATTGACCCTCACAACAAATATACTTTTTAAGAATTGGTACTGTGATAAGTTGATACATATATTTAATTGACCTGTGGCAATTAAATATGACTTGAATGACTTATAAATTGACCTATAAGTCATTCAAGAGCCAGCTTCTGATTTCCTAAGTAATTTATATTGGGTAGTAAGTTATCATTTATTTATTTTTTTTTATTTGTATAATTTTATTTACTTTCATTTATGCTTTTGGTTAAAATTTGCTTTAAAAAAAAAAAAAAATTATTTTTAAGATTTAAAAGTTAGCTATATTTTTACTTGCTATACAAAAGTGTCTAACTGCTATTCAAAACTGACTTTGTATAGCAGTTGCTACTATGCAACTTTCTTTTTCTAAATCGACCCCTGGATCAAGTATTCTCTTAAGAGCAGGGTTGGCACGGTTTAAACCAATTGGTTTTAACCATGGTTTAAATCGTGGTTAAAAAAATTTCTGGTTTTTAACCACGAAAAACCAGAAATCAAACCATTTTGCTTGATTGGTTTGAAAAAAACCATTTGGTTTAAATCGTGGTTTAAACCAAATGGTTTTTTTCTCAAAAAAATTGGTTTTTTTAGAGGAAATCTAATGACATTTTCTTTTTTTTCTTTATAATTTACGTGTTTCAGATTATTGGACATAAATAATTTCTACTTTTAACACTTTATTTCAGTAATAAGTATTATATATATAGTGGGTTAAGGTCTTTTTTTTATGCATAGGATTAAACCAATTGGTTTTTTCTATATAAAAAAAAAAAGACAATTTGTTTTTTTTAGAAGAAATCTTATGACATTTTCTTTTTTTCTTTATAATTTACGAGTTTCAGATTATTAGATATAAATAATTTCTATCGTTTTTTAGAAGAAATCTAATGACCTTTTCATTCTTTCTCTATAATTTATGAATTTCAGATTATTGGATATAAAAAATTTCTACTTTTAACACATTATTTCAGCAATAAGCATTAGGTATATTGGGTTTACGTCATTTTTTTATGCATAGAATTCAAATCAGTACACATTGGTGAACATATCTATTGCTCTAAAGAAAAAACTTCAAACATGTGAAATGATCAAAGATGAAATAGATTCAATATTTAGTATAAAATATTTTAATTTTTTTAATAATGCAGAATATTTAATGCAATTAATAATGTAACACAATGACCTTTTAAGATTTTGCACAAACTGTAAAAGAAATTTTTCTTTTGGGAGATTATCTTGAATAATTAAAAGTAAAGACTGGTTGCTAGTTATAGCATTTTAATATTTTTTTCCCTTCTTCTAAATCTAACGACTAAAAATATTAATTTCAAATTGTCACTCAGAAAGAAAAAATCCTAAGTAGTAATTGTAATTTATTATTTGAATAATTGTGGAAAAGAATATTTATCAAAGTACATCCAAACGTTTATTATTAGTAATCAAAAGATTGTTTATAAAGATTTACAGGGCATCAATGGTTCACTGTGTAGAACAGTTAAAACTTTCAACATAAGACTTTTGCCAAAACTTTTTAAATTGAAAAATAATTTTTTTCAATTTTCAGCATAAATTCACTATAATTATTAAATTTAAATTATTTTAAATGAAATTATACTGCTTTTAAACCAATAATGTCTGTTTTTATCAGTAAATATGCATGTATATGTCATAAGAAAGGATGTTTTAAAAAAAACCCGGTTTAAACCAAAAAAAACCTGGTTTAAACCAAAAAAACTTTTTTTCGAAAAAACCAGTTTTTTTTTCCAACCCTGCTTAAAAGCCATTATTTTGAAATTCAGACAAAAAAAGTGATATTTTGATAGTTATATTTTTTAAATGATTTAATATTTTATTATGTTGGAGTAAATCATATTTAAAGAATAATCTGCAATGTTGAAGGCCTGAAAAAATTTCCTCTCCTCTATAGAAAATGCAAAAGTTTAAGGTTGTGAATGCCATTTTCATTAAAAATAAAATGCCAGTATGTTTGGAGAACTATATTTCTGACAAGCAACAACATCCCAAAAATCTTTTGACATTATTACAATTTATTTGTTTCCAAGGGGCATTGTTACTTTACTTTGTTAGGTTGCCACAAAGTACAGTCAAAATGACAGTTTTGTCCATTTTTTGCACTTAATATCTTATTTAAGCAATAGTATTCCAAACTTTTTCTGATAGATTATGTTCTACTTATGGCACTACTAAGGCAAGCTAAATAATGTACTACTGAAACGGAGATATTGTTGCTGTTAGTAGATATAACCTGTTAAATATTCAAAAGTTTCAAAATCTGCAATATATAAAGTACTGTTATTCAGGCATGAAAGTGACAAATGAGAAAAAAGGTGGAATTTTTTTCCATCTATACAGTGATGCCAAACTTCTATAATTTAAGTGTCATTTTAACAGCTACTTATACAATTAAATTAAGTGTAACTACATGTATGATTATTATTATTTTATTTTACTTAGAAAGTATTAACAATGTTCAAATTATAAATCCAAATATATCTGATCAACTTATGTGAAGCACAGTCATTAATTTTCTAAAACAAATATCATTCTGATTGGTTTAGATGTTAAATAACTCCCCTTTTTCTTTTTTTCAAAAGAAAACAATTGCTGTGCTAAATTGGTATTAGTTTCAGAAATACATCACAGAAATTACACAAAAGTGTTGTCTAAATAGTACAAAATATTCTGTTCTAAAAAGAAACTTCCTTATTCACTTAATCACTTTGAATTTTTAAAGTAAAATTTTTTTCTTTCTTGAAAGACACTTTGAACAACTTTATTTACATGACATATGTTTATATGACATAAGCTCACCTTTCATTTTATGTTTCTTTTGCACAAAAATTCAAGAACGAACTTCAAGGGTTTAAGTAGACAAAATGTCCGATTAGTAAATTTCCCAGTCATCTCCCCCCCCCGCCTCATTATCCTTCCAAAAATTTCTTTGCATTTTTACATCAATCCAGAGGATGTCCAAAATTGCTTCAAAAAAGGTGGAATTCCTTCTTTAGGAGGAACTCTTTCATGCCTGGTTATTTCAAAAAAGCACCACGGTTGAATGAATCAAAATATATTATGCAGTAGTTAAACATATGTACAAAAACATAGAAAAGCAAAAAAAAAAGTGGGGTCTTGTGATTTTTTAGAAAAAAATAAAAATAAATAAATGACAAATGTTACAAGAAAAATAATGTCCATGATCACATTTTTCCTTTTTTCATTCTTATGATGACTTCCACATTTTTAATTTTTTTTGTTATTATTTATCCAATAATAAGTGTGAGATTTTGTAATTTCCATTCTTATGACAACCAATAACACAGATTTATTGGTACACTTTTAGACATATTCCGTAACAGGGGCATGCAAAGAGAAAACTGCACCCAGAGCATAGTTTCAATTTGGTAACCTGCCTCCGCGATCTTGACGATAAAATCCCCAAAATGAAGTTGATAGTATAGATTTGGCACCCCCTAAATTTTGACGCCCAGGCCACTGCCCCTCCCCTTTTCGCACGGCGCTGTTCCGTAAACATTTGGGGGAAAAATATTGCAAGAAAGTTTAAAAATTTTTCCAATAAAGAAAAAAGGAGAAATTATTTAAATTCTATTCTTTTATATTTAAAAAGGACCCCGTGAATGTGTCATCAAAAGAGCAATGTTTAATTGTGGAAAAAGAAATTGACAAGCTGCAAACAAACGAAAAAGAAACGATAAGCAAAATGTGTTTTCTTTCTAAATATATACAGCGTTCGAAATCCTTGGTGGTCTGCTGGTCCGAGATCACCGATAATTCGATCGGATCACTAGTTTGAAAAATTTAGTGGTCCACAGGACCAATGCCTTTTTTCAGGCCCTGAGAGAACCACAACCGATCACACATAAGATTTTTTTCTGCGTAAATTACACAAAAAATCAGAGATGGGACGCAAAAAAATTTTGCGCCCCACGAGGCACGTAATTTTGTTAAAGGATTGCGAAAAAACGGCAAATTTCATTTAAAAAAATCACGAAATAACGACTAATTTTCGGCAAATTTTGTCAAACAATTCTCGAAAATAATGGCTTATTTTATTCCAACCCCCCCCCCCCAAAAAAAAAAAGATTTCTTCAAAAAATCGCGAAAAACGGCAAATTTTGTCAAAAAAATTGCAAAAAACAGCAGATATTTTCAAAAAATTGCAGGAAAATGGCAAATTTCTTCAAAAAATTACGAAAAAAAGACAAATTTCTTCAAAAAACTGCAAAAAGGGCAGATTTCTTCAAAAAATCACGAAAAAACGACAAATTTTGTCCGAAAATCGCTAAATAGTAACTAATTTCTGGTAAATATCGTCAAAAAATTCGTGAATAAATGGCTAATTTCATCCTGAAAAAACAGCAAATTTCGTTAAAAAATCACGATGAAACGGCAAATTTTGTCAAAAAATATCACGAAAAACAGCATATTTCATCAATAAATCAAAAAAAAAAAAAAACAAAAGATTTCGTAAAAATAATCCTGCTGCATCACTGACACTAGCTACAATTCCACTACTCTGGTTACAATCTGCAGAAAAAAAAAAAAAAAAAAAATTGCATTAAACCTTACAATTAGTTGAAATAAGTAATGGTAAATAAAATATCTAATTAATAATTTGATAGTTTTTGTTTACGTACTGCTTATTTAATTTTTAGCAAATTATAATTTTACATTTTATTATGCTGAAAATTTTGGATAAATGCAAAGTAAGATTGGTTTATTTACCAGGGAGGGGGGGGAGAGAGGCCACTCTAAATGTTAAAATTATTTAATAGAATTTTACGTAGCGGACCAGTGATGATGTCTGCGGATCAGTAAATTCTCATGCTTACTGGTCCTTGGGACCAGTGACTTTTTTTTAAGGAATTCTAACGCTGATATGTAAAAAAATAAATCGATATCTTCTCTGATAATTTACAAATTTCATTCAAATTTTTAGCAAGTTGCAATAATAGTAAATTAGGCTGTGTAATAAATTTTTATTAAAATGAAATAAATTATTCAAAAGTTAAAGCACCCTACAAAAAGATCCTCTACAAAGCAGCTCCAAAGAAAAACAAGAGAACTGTCTGAGGCTGAGGTTTGTTGCAGGGTTGGCATGATTTAAATCAAGATTTAAATCTAGATTTAAATCAACTGATTTTTTTAAAAAGATCATTTGATTTAAATCAATTTTTTTTAATTTTTGAAATTAGTCAACAGACAGAGAAATAAGAAATAGGTGTAAATAAGTACCAGGTGTTTTTCTGGTATTTTCAGGATTGCTATCAGAAAGAATGTGGCAGGTACAGGTTAAGTCCAGGTGTCCTCCTCCTAATCCTTTAATTGTTCATTCTTTTGTAATAAACTTTAGACGATGAGGCGAAACATAGAAATACTTTATAAATCATATTTCGTTTGCCAATCTTGGCAACTAAATTATTTGAATCTTTTTTGTTTCATAAGTTAATAATTAAACAGATTCATTAATATTCACCAAAAAATTGGGTACTACGTGCAAGGAACAAATTTGAGAACTTGCCATATTCCACTGTCAGATTCCAATCAAAGCTTACGAATTTAAATTTTTGTTTAAAAAGTTAGAAAATGTTTTAGATAAAGATAGCAGAGTTGCCAAGTCTCCCGATTTTCAGATGTTTCTCCATACTCCTTATTTTTGACATATTTCGCCTAATTTTTCACACTTCTTAAATATTCCGTTATTTAACAATCAAATGTGCTGTGATTCAGTGAGAAAAGCTCTAGTACAGGCATAATTGTTCTTTAGTATGTTTGACCAGTATTGATTTATGTGATGAATTACACCCAGATTCATTATAAACTATGAATCTTAAGGTTTGTTATTGTTACTACGGTTATGTATCGAATTATTTATAATTTGTCTCTATTAAAATTTATTTATGATCTTTACTATAGTTTTATATAAGTTAATGAGTAACAAAACATCCCTCTTTTTGTAATATTTAGTCAAATTAAAAATATGTTAAAACATCCTAAACATCATATTCTTAAATGTGTTCTACTTGTAAGGAATACATACTTTCCTTATTCGAGTAAGAGTGAAATTTCTTTTTAATCTTCAATAACCAAGCAATATTGAAACTTAAACTTTTACTAAAGATGTTTACATCAACAAATTAACAAGTTTTCATTGAAATATCACAAACATATCTCCTGATTTCTGAAAAAAAAAATCTCCTGATTTTTAACTTTCAGAACTTGTCAAGTCTGAGATAGAATTACAAAATTTAAAGCAAAATATGAACAGGCTGTCATTTTGCTGCAATTTTATTAAGTCCCTCTGTTTTAAATTGAAATGAAATTTCACTTAGTGTAGGGGAAAATAATGAAGATTTTGCATTCACTAAAGAAAATTGTCCAAATCTTCTCACCTCTGTAGCACATTTTCAAGCAAAAAATGGCCCATTCCAAAAATTACTACTGCTTGAGAAAAAAGTTTCAGATATTATGACAGATTATGATTGGAAGTCCTTTTATATAATTGGAGGTAAAGCAATAATCTGTATCAGTGAAATTAAAATTGAATTTATTTACCAAATAACAACAGCCGTGGCTTCATCTGCTGGAGTAGAAAGACAATTTTCTTTTGGACTAGTTCATTCAAGCCTTCGTAATAAATTAGGAGTAGACAAAGCTTCTAAATTGTTTTTTTTTTTTTAGCAATTAAACCCCTGATTTATTTTTATTTGCTTAACTTTTGAATTAATTGCGATTTTTATCCCTTAATAAATAGCTTGCATTAAATGAATATTTAATTTGTTTTTTAAATTTTACCATTTTCTATTCATTTGTAACCTATTTAAGTTTATTTCTTATTTAGTGTACACAATTCAATTACAAAATAATAGAATGGCTTTAGATTAAAGCCTATATGTTTAATTTTTAGTACTAATCAGTAACTAGAATATAGTATTTACTGAACTATATAATTATTTCTTATATTATTTTCATAAACTATAAATATTATTTATTCTTTTTTTTAGTTATTTTTATAAAAAACTGCTCCATGTATTGTGAAAACATAAAAACAAAATTAAATACAGAATTCTAAAAAAATCAAATAAATCCGATTTAAATCAAAAAAATCTGATTTAAATCAAATAAATCAGATTTTTTTGATTTTTTAAAAAAAATCATGATTTTTTTCCAACCCTGGTTTGTTGTGTTTACTACTCAAAAAGTCAAAATTATCAAAATAAGGCTCCGAGCACATGTGTATTTTGCTGAAGTTCAACTGAATTCCAAGAACCCCTTTCTTTCCTTTTTTGCAGTTTGCTGACAATAGAAAACAGGGATTTTTACAATGGTTCAGGAGATAACTATCTCAACATTACTTAAGGGAAAGGTCCCTGTCGCACAGATGGATTGAAGTTCAACTGGAATAGTCATAAAACATGAAACATGCAGCCCATGAACACAAAACATGCAGACTGCTAACCAGAAAAAGTATTTATGGATGTTTGCATTAGAGGTCTGCATGGGTCAGGCCTTGGCCCGGCTCGCGGGCCGGGCCGATTTTCAATAATTTCATTCGGGGCGGGCCCAAGCCTTATTTCTGAAGACTCGGGCCTTAATTTTTTTGCTGGAGTATCGGGCCGGGCCTAACTTTTTTTTTCCGTACGAAGCCGAGACTGATTTCATTATTCCTAGTTTTACGGACCAAAATAATCAGTTCCTATTGAATCTTCTTATATGAAAATCCTTTTCTCGACTCTTCATAAATAAGTAAAATTTGACTTTGTCCAAAAATTTTTGCAAAAAAGGCATATACTTTTAAGCCGTCATTATTCTACAACTAAATATTAGAATTTATTCCTTTTAAAGTATCGTAGATTACTAGGCGTTTTAAAATAGAATTAAACACATTAAAAAAAAAAAAAAAAAAAAAAAAAAAAAAAACGATTACGACAGAATTTTTTTTAAACTGAAAACTGCAAGTTTCTTTTAAACTGTTCATCCATGCAAAATGAATACAACAATGCGCGAGAAAAAATATATATTAGATATTTACACCTGTTAAGAAGGGAACGTATTTTTTTTTTCTTCTAAAGTGATTTTGTATTAGGAAATTTTACTTTTACCATATACCATTTTAGATTTTTTTTGTTTCCATTACATGGAATATGATTAATAATATTAATGATAACTGAAACATTTACATACAACAAACAAAGGTTCATTAAAAACGTAAATATCGCAGTCTACGGCACTTCTGCATAAATGGAGATTACAAATATGGAAAAAAAAGAGACTAATATAAGTTTTTTTGGTCAGAACTCTTCCGTAAGAGTAAAGATCAATGTTCTGTAGAAATTTACTCGAGTCGGCTCGGGCCAAATTTTAAACTTTTTTCCCGACCGGACCAAGTTCGGGCCGGGCTCAGGCCTAGAAATTTCGCCCCGTGCAGACCTCTAGTTTGCATCTTTAGATCTTCTGCTTTCCACAGATACGTTTGGTTACGCAGGAAGGAATCATGCATGGATTTTTTTTTCTTTTTTATTATTGTTAAAGAGAAAAAGATTTTTGGTGGTGGGCAGGGTTGCAAAAAACCTGAATTTTTTATAAAAAATCCAACCCAGGTGGGGTTTTTTGGGGGTTTTCGGGCTTTATTGTATAGGGCAAAATTAGCACTGGCCACCGGCCAGTAAATGAGAAAAAAAGGCCAGTGCAAAAATTGACTATCAGCAGCCACTTTTTCATTTGGAGAGAATAAAATTTTCTTGCATTCATCAAAGATTCTACATTTTTTTTTGTTCTAATATATTTATATTAACATACTTATTTGGACTATTTAGTTTTAGATTAATACTTATAAAATTTTTACTGTTTAGTATTTTTAAATAAGAAAGTGGCTGCTAGTTTAAAGATTAAACTAGACACTTAAAAAATTAGTCTGACAGGCCAGTGGCCGGTAATGAAATTTCCCAATTTTGCCCTCTACTTTATTGGGTTTTTGTTTTTTAAATAGGTGAGGACAGGATAAGTCTCTTATTTCTAAATAGAATGTAATAAATTAAAATATCTTGTATTTTTATTAAATAACTTAATACATAAATAAATTTGAATTAAATTAACACAAATAATTCAATGTAAAAGGCTGCAAAAAGTTTTTACTTCTAGCATCATATGATATTATATAATAACCACAAATCACATATTTAAAAGTTACTTTAATATATAATTTTTATCTGTATTCCTTATTAATAGCATATTTTTCAAACAAATCTTTAATCTTTTATCAATCAAAGGATGCTTGATAATATTCTCAAGATGTCTATGGTTCACTGTATGGAGCATTTTTTTTTTTTTTTTTTTTTTTTTTTTTTTTTAAATGAAGTTATACTTATATAATATCCAACAATGTTTATTCTTATCAACTACGATGAATGATATAATATGTAAAGTAATAAGGAATAATTATTTTTAAAGAAAACAAAAGCCTGATTTAAACAAACAAATTTTAAAAAAAAAATTATTTGTTTTTTTTTTTTTTTTTTTTTTTTTTAAAGCCCTTCCCTCTTTCTCTTTTTACCAACCCTGATCGAAATTGAATTAGCAAATTTGTATTCAATTGGGAGCTTACATTATGAAATTTTATATTAATCTTGATATCTTATATTAATTGATTATTGATAACTTACCTTTGTATGGATTTTAATATTTTGTTATAAAAAAAATTGTCGTTTTTCATCTATGTGAAAATGTTACAATTAGCTACATATATTGATTTTGGTTTATATATATATATATATATATATATATATATATATATATATATAAAATATTAATAAGATTTTAAAAGAAATAAGCATAGTACAGTCAACTCTGTGAAATCTGCTGATCTATAATCTGCAGTTATTGATTATTCGAAGTACATGTTGGAATGTAAACAATAAAGATTGTCATTAAATAATAGTGTAATACAATTTTTGTTTAATATCAATTTTTTAGTGAATAAATAATTTAAGTTTAAATTGAACATAAATATTTAAACATTCTTGAGTAGCAAAATTTTATCTCTGAGTAAGAAGTAATGAGTGTCAGAGGCTAAAATAGAAAAAAAAATAATGATGAGAACAAACCAAAACTAAAAGTACAATTGGTTCTGTCAACATTTAAACTAATGAAAAATCAGTAAAATGTGTATTGTTTGTAGTTTAAACTTTCTTTAATCTTAGTTATTAAATATATCATACAGGTGTTGTATCAGGTTTTTCTTTTTCATTGTAATTTTTATGTAGTTGTTCCTAATTTATAGTCAGACTTAAAATGTAAATAAAGGAATGATCTAGAATCCGCCAAAATGTATAATCTGTAAAACCCTCAGTCCCTAAGTGTGCAAGTTTCACAGAATTGACTGTATTTCATTTCAACAATTTTGGCTTTGTCATACTTGGCAGTACACCCACAGTATGTTTTGATTGGATAGTGTAATTCTTTAAGCACAAAGCTTAAAAAAATAACATTAAAACTGCTGAATATTAAATAATATCATAAATTGTAAAAAACCCAATAAAACCCACATTAAAGCGGGTTTTATTGGGTTTTTTAGAGTGGGTTTTGCCCCAAAAAACCCACACAGGTTTTTTTGGGTAGATGGGTTTTTTGCAACCCCCCCCCCCCCACCCTGGTTTGGTGGGCTTACAAACTGATGTATATTTCGAAAAATACATTTGTTCAAAACAGGAGCGGTATTTTCGAGATTAAGTTACAGTATGTATTTAAAGTAAAAAAAACAACATAATAGAAAAAATTTCCGGATCCAAAAAATTGGTTCTGTAATATAAATATTTTATTCCTACATATTTTTTGACAGTTATTTATTTTAATATTTTAATTAGTCTAATAATTCAGTTTTTTGCCGTACTAAGTGATATTTTGGGTATGTTTTTGCCTTCTTAATAAGGTAAAATGATTCCTTTTGACTGCAGCATTTACGACAGGTGCGGCAATTATGCCGAATTTTTTCAAAACGATGTCAATATTCGAGGATGCGGCGTTTCTTCCCTAAATTATGGTAATTTTCATTAATATTATGGAAATCATGTTTTTTCACAAAGGAAGAAAAATTTAATTTCTGAAAAAATTTAAGATATTGCTGAATATCACTGGTAGTCACAATCTTTTTACCAAATATATTTACATATTAATAAAGCTTTTTCGGTATTCACGGCAGTCGATCGGAGGTTTGATATTATGGCATTCGGCATGCATTCAGTACTTTTCAGCCAATGGCATTTTACATAAGTTTTTTTACAATGGTAGCATTTGTTATACAAAAAATCTGATTCTTGTTTGTATGTATAAATTATTTTTCTCCCAAAAAAATGAGAAAATATTACTTTTTGGGGGGGAGGGGAGGGTAGACTTATAAATGGGTTTTCAAATTTTCCTTATTTTTAACAACATAAGTTAGGGGGTCTACTTATATTTGAAGTCAATTTATATGTGAGTATTTACGGTAAACTAGTAATGCACCTTTATGACTTTCAAGTTCTTATGAGTTAAAAGTTTCTTGAATAATGTAGGGAAAATATGCATTAAATATTAGGAAAAATGCATTAAATATTAGGAAAATGCATTAAATATTAATATTCCTAGACCAATGATAAAAAAAAAACTAATTTATAAAAAGACAACTTTAACTGTTTAAAATGTGCATTTTTATTGCATGAAGTTACTGATTAACGCCTCATTCTTAACGCCTCATATTATATACGACAAGGATTAAACATTATTCTTGGACCCACCAGAAACAAATTTTAAATCAAATTTCAGTTTTACAATTTTCAGAACTGCATAAACTTCTTAACATCGCACATTTTAAATTTTCACATCTTTGCATAGAGAAAAAAAAAACTTTTTTTAATGAAATTAGTTTGATATCTCTATCACAATTTGTTTTTTGATTATTAATTTTATTAAAAGTTTTTATTACTCTTTTTTGTCATTGTGGCAACAGAAGTATTCCGTTTTTGGACATTAAACTTGGACCAATCAGGAAACGAGTAAAATAAAATAAATTGCAGAATTCAACCAATAAAAAAATTCAGGTATACTTTAGATATCCCAATTCTCTACTGAGAGCAACTATTTTTTTTCCAAATAGTTAATAATCTCCATTTCTGTGCCACGTACAATAGTGTAATACATATATATAGAATTAATGATCCTCCTTTGAAAAATGCTATGTTCTGAAAATAATTTGTTGTAGTTAGGAAAAACATTCTATTGTGGAAGGATGGAGACAAGATTATTCATGCTTTATTATTATTATTTTTAATGTCAAACTACAGCTAAAAAAAAGTGATCACATATTTCAGTCTTTTTTTATCTTTGAAGAGCAAAGTTAGATTTTTGAGGTGCTGCAATATAATTTCTATTTATGAAACATATGAGATTTTTTAAAAAAGTATATCTTACCAACATATTTCTTTTCAAATTCACCAGTTAAATGTCTTTTAACAAAAGTAGTTTTTCCAGTTCCTCCATCTCCAACTAATACACACTAAAAGAAATATGGGCTTTGTATTAATATAATAAGGAAAATAAATATAATATTTTCAGACATTAATTCTTTTATTCTATAAATAAAATAAAATGTGACTTAATAATCACAGCAATATACTAATATTTCTTTATTATAAGCTCCATATTGTAAGTACTTTGCAATAACAGTAAAATGACTGAATAGCGGCAGCCACTGAGAGCACAATAAAGCGACCATACTTCAGAGGATGCCGTTATTCAGAGGTTTCTTATAAATTTCAAAATTACATTACATTAAAATTGAAATAACTGGCTAAAATTACTTTATTTTTAACTTTAAAAAAACATACTATGATTTTATAAAAAAAAAAAAAAAAAAAAAAAAAAAAAAAAAATGCTAATTTGCATTTTTTTTTTTTTTTAAATACATAGTCATTTTTACAGATTTGTTGTATAACGCGCAATCATTTTGAGTGAGACCAAAAATTTTTATTTCAGAATTTTGCTTCAATTTATGGGACACTTTCCTGCAACATTGGTTCAGAAATTGGGAGATTCTGATTTTGGTCTGCAGGTCATAAATTGTGCATCCTTTGAGGATGGTTATGTTAAACTCATTTGAGAAATTAATTTCTATCTTCATAAAAATCATCCAACTGATTTTTTATTAATTTATTGAAGAGATACACTGAATAGACTTTAACCATTTTACAGGATTTTTTCTTTATTCAAAAACATTTTTTTAAATTGTGAAAACTATTAATAAATTCATATTAAAAAATTATGAATTATGACATTATTTGCTGTACATAGCAAGCCACAACTTGAAAAACATTTGTGCATAAGTTTACAGTTTATTTGAATTATTAGTTTTCGAGATGCAGAGAAATTTTGTTTGTGAGCAGTCCACAATTGAAGGAGATCACCTTCCCTTTTCAAAAGAGCCACACACACAATAATAAAAAGTATAAACTTACCAGAAACTTTTATAGAGCTTTCTTTAATAGTAAGTTTATCATACACTTAAAATTCCTGTATAACGTTACTAGTGACAAACTGGGTGTTTCTGGTATTTTTTCTTGAAAGATCTTTATTTTATTTTCTAAAATTTATGGATAAAAAACCTAAAACTTTTTGTTTTAAAACTGTATTTAAGATTTAGAAAAATTATGTAAACTACATTTCTTTTCTGGCTGGTAAAGAATTCACATAGAGTGTGAAAAGTTAATGTTTAAATTTGAAAAAAAAAAAAAAAAAAAAAAAAAAAAAAAAAAAAAAAAAGTAAGATTCATGCATTTTGTAATTTGTACATAATGCTAGAAGCAAAATCTATCAATAGCATTTAAATTTGGAGATATTATTCTCAATCAGTAGGTACTCACCTCTTTTATATGCATGGTCATTTGCAGAATAGCTGGTATTGGGTGATTACTTTTTGTTTTTTCATGATTCTTATAAAGTATCTATTGACAAAAGAATAAAATAAGAAAACCCAAGCAACCCTCTACACAGGGGTTGGCATGACATATCAAAAACCCATCGAAAAGTGTCAAAAGTTTTATATACATTTTTTAAGAAATAATAGTGTTATTAAATCAAATTAAGAATTGATTAAACTATAATTTACATGTTATTTTAAATTTTTACTTAGTTGTCTATATTTAAGTAGTAATAAAATTAAGTATCATAATTCAAATTATTTATCAGTTGTCATGTTCAGAAAAATAGCTTAAAATAATTAAATTTGTGTTTTTTGAAATCCTTTGAAGAAATTCACATTTTTTTAAGTGTACCTTTGACAAAATTTGCATTTTTTCTACGATCCTTTGATCAAATGGGAGATTATTTCTGTGAATGATTGATAATAATTGATTTTAAAAAAATCAATCAATTTTGATCAGTTCATTAAGGTACAAGGGTTTTTCTTTATGAGAATAGAATGCATCTTTAAAAAAAAATACCTACCCAGCAGTCTTTTTTTCCCCTAAAGTCAATACTAGGCTATAATTTAAAAGATCCTTTTTTAAAATTCAAAAATAAAGCTTTTTAATATAGCTAAAACAGTCAGTTCCTAAAAAGAAATTAATAACATTGAATTTAAAAGAAAGAATAAGAAATCATTATTGCAGGCCTAGGACCGCTGAGTCACTCTTAAAAAAGAGAGAAAAGAGACTAAATCGCAAGAAAAAGAGACTAAAAGAGACCAAAATTTAAAAAAAGAGACTAAAAGGAGACCAAATAAAAAACATTTTTTTCTCTTCACTTGTTTTTGGTATACAGACAAGCAGTATAAGATTTAACACAATATGCGGAATACATTTTCAATGCATTTGAGTCGGTTTTGAAATAATTGCAAATATTGTTGATTGGTTGCAGAAAAATATCTCAAATCGAAACAATTCATCATGAAAGAAAATCAGAAATTCACCAAATGACCACGGGGACAAAATCATGAAATTCTAGGAAATATAGTGAAATTCATCAAATTGTCTCAAAAAACAAATCATAAAATTTGTCGGCATGATCTCTGGAAAAAAATTCTCGAAATTAGTCAAATGTTCTTAGGATAAAAAAAATTACGAAAATTATCAGATGGCCTTGAAAAAAAAATCACGATATTAGTCAAATGGATCTTGTGTTAAACATCGTAAAATTCATCAAATGGGTCTCAAAAAGAGGGATGAATCACAAAATTCATTACAAGAATGATCATACAAATAATTGCTAATTTTGTCGAAGGTCACGGAAATAAATAGTGGAATTTATCAACTAGTCATCAGAAAAATAACGAATTTCGTCGAATAAAGCAATAAAGAAAATCAAGGATGCCTGTCAATGGGTTACATTAAAATGTACGAAAATCAGTTACAGTATAAAACAGTGAAGTTTGTCAAATTATCTCAGGAAAAGAATGGCGAAATTTATCAAATGGTGTTATTGAAAAAAGTAAAATCAGGGGTTGTACTGGTGTCAAGTACTATTTCACACAGACTTTTTTGGATATTTAAGGGCACATTTAACTGGCATACTACATTTCCTTCCAAGACCATTTGACGAAATTAACGATTCCCCCCCCCCCCCTGCTACCAATTGCTGCAAATTAATATGAAAATTGTGATTTTTCCACACTATTGCTTACAGAAGTACAATATTTTTCGCTGACATTTGCAATTTTTTTTTTTTTTTCAGTAAAATTTTTTTTTTTTTTTTTTGCTTTCATTTGCCAAAATTCGAAATTTTTTTTGTCATTGTTTGCAGAAATTTACTATTTTTCTGTTTATTTAACAAAATTCACGATTTTTTTTCCTGCGATCATTTGCAATATCGCACGGAAAAAAATCGCGATTGCAAGGGAAAAAAAAAAATCACGAATTTTGAAAAATGATCGATTGTCAAAATTCGTGATTTTTTTCTGATATCATGGAAAAGAATTTCGGCAAATAAACGTGAAAGAATTTTGAATTTCACCAATCGATCGCCGAAAAATCACGAATTTCGACAAATGATCGCGGAAAATATGATGAATTTTGTCATATAAATGCAGAAAAAAGCAAATTTCTAAAACAATGGCCCAAAAATTATCATTTACTATATTTTGATAAACGATCGCAGAAAAAAAATCGCAAATTTTGACTACCGATTGCGTAAAGAAATCGCAAATTTTTTCGGCGATCCTTTCACGAAATTTGCATCTCTCTGCGATTATTTTTTCTGCACACAAAATCGTACAATCGTATTGTTCATTAGTATAACCGTACACTTTGAACAAAATCCGTACATTGTACTCTTCTGTGCATTGTACTACTGGCCATACCGTACAAGTTGGCATCTATGAATATCCTTTTCGATTTTACGATCATTTGACGAAAGCTCGGTCTTATTTCGGGATCGTTTGAAGTAAATCTCGGGAGTTTTTTTTTCCCGCATTCGTATGGCAGAAATCACAAGTTTATTTCGGGATTGTTTGGAAATAACGATTTTATTTCAGGATCATCTGGTGAAAATCGCGGCTTGATTTCGTGATTATTTAATGAAAATCGTCTTTTTTTTTGGTGATCAATTGATTTGAATCGCAGTTTTGCCAGTGATCATTTTATGAAAATTGCAAAATTAAAAAACGTGAAATTCTGTCGTTTGTCGAAAAAGTGATCCTTGTATATGTAACGACTGAAATGAGAATTTTGAGATTCCTTCCTGCAATCCTCTGACGAATTTCTCAATTGTTTTTCACAAGATCGGCTGACAAATTTTGCAATGATTTTGCCACTCATTGACGAATTATACGCTTTTTTTCTCATGAAAATGACAAAATCGTGATATTCTTCACACGACCAAATGACGAAGTTTATGATTTTTACCCCTCGAATGGTTATTGGAATTTCGCGTTTTTATCTTGCCACAGATTGACCAAATTCACTTCCTTTTCAGTGTCCGACAGAAAAGTTTTGCGATTCTTGCCCGCGAACGATATACTAATTTCGTAACCATTTTTCCACGATAGAGTGACGAAATTTAGAATTTTTTTCCTCTGCAAAAGAAGAGACAAATTTGGCTATGCAGCAGAATTTTTTCTGCAGTCTGCAACACATATAAAAACTTAAACAGTCTGCAGACCAATCCCTCGCATTACATTATTTGCACTCAAACCTTCAAGTATTTGTGATAAGCATAAAAGAAAAGTATACTTTAAAAAAGAAGTAGCCTTGTTCTCAGAATTTTTAACGCCTCATACATTGTCCTAAAGAGGGGGGGGGGAAGGGGGCTCCTCTTTGACAAAATTTTCGTTTTTTTTCACAATCTTTTGACGAAATTTGCATTTTTTTAACGATCTATTGACGAAAATTGCCGTTTTCTTGCGATCTCTTGAAGAAATTTGCCGGGTTTTTTTGCAATCTCAAAGAAATTTGCAGTTTTTTTTTTGGATTTTTTTTAACGAAAACTGCCGTTTTTTCGAGATTTTTTGAAGACGTTTGCCCTTTTTTGCTAACTTTAGGAAGAAATGTTACGTTTTTCTGTGATTTTTTGATGAAATTTGCCCTTTTTTTGGAGAAATTAGCTGTTGTTTTGTGATAATTTTACGAAACTGCCGCTTTTTCGCATTCTTTTAAAGAAATTTGCCTTTTTTCACGATCTTTTGAAGAAATTTGCTATTTTTTCGGGATTCTTTGAAGAAAAATGACTTTTTTTTGTGATCTTTTGAAAAAATTTGCCATTTTTTTCGGGGTTTTTTTTTTTTACGAAATTTGCCGTTTTTCGCAATTTATTGAGAAAATTTGCCATTTTTTGCGATTTTTTGACGAAAATTGCCGTTTTTTTCGTGATCTTTTGAAGAAATTTGCTGTTTTTTTGCGATGCTTTGAAGAAACTTGCCGGTTTTTTCACGATGTTTTGAATGATTTTTTTGAGAAAATTTGCTGTTTTTCGCGATTTTTTGAATAATTTGCGTATTTTTCGCGATCTATGACGAAATAGATTTCTTTTCGAAGACTGTCGAAATTCGCGATACACTTTTATGTCCGAATTTTTGGATTTAGGACCGAAATTTTTTAATTTTTGCTAAATTTGTAACAGTTGAAAAATAGCCTGTGGACCTTCTCAAGAGTCTGCGACGCGCGTCGCAGTGTTGTGCCGATTCTGCTCCCGGGAAATTTGGTATACTTTTTTTCTGCGACTAAGTTTCACTATAGTTCCACAGAATTTCATGGTTTCATCCTAAAACAGATTAACATAATCCATGATTTTTCGCCGGTTTCCGACTGAAAAATTTTGCGATTTTTACCCGCGAACAGTTAACAAATTTCGAGATTTTCCTGCGACAAACTGACAAGTTTTCCGATATTTCCTCACAAAAAATTATTGAATTTCGGGATGTTTTTCCCGCTATCAAATGAGGAAAGTTACGATCTTTTTCCTGCGATCGATCGATGGGTAAGGAACATTAAAAAAAAAAAAGTGAAAAAAGAGACTAAATCTGAAAAATATAGACTAAAAGAGAAAAATGCAAAAAAATAGCGAGAAAAGAGAGTTTAGCGACTCGCTCCGAGGCCTGTTACTGAAATACTATTAAAAACTAACCTTGAATGTGGGCACACCATCACCTTGATCTGCCTGCATTTTCTGTGTAAAAGAAAACACCAATTATGAATACAAATAATATATTATGTACATGCAGGATAAAGAAGTCTAAAAAAATAAAATTTTAAAATGTAATAATAAATATATATATACAATAAGAGAGAAACTTCAAATGCACACTTTATTTTGAAGACAAGAGATGGAGTAAGTCAAATTTTCATCGAATTTCTATTTTTGATTCAGAATAACTTAAAATATACAGATGCATGTTACATGCCGAATATAAAAACAAGTGAGTAAGTGTGGTCGTATATTTCACAAAGAGTTTTGTTTAATATGTCCTTTAAAACACATTATCTTTAAATTAATAAATCAAATTTGCTAATTTATAATTATTAAAACCTTATATAAATAACACCATTATACTCATAATTATTGAAACGTCTCTATATGTTACAAGTTTCTATACATTTCCAAATAGATGACAGCACCAAAAAAAATGTCAAAAGCATTTTATTTTGAAATAAAAAACCTTTTTTTTTTTTTTAATAATTAAAAATATTTTGAATTCACCTATCAATTATTAGAACTATTTGATAAGCATATTAAAATAATTATAAGAAGTTATTTAATGAAATTAAAAATGTTTAAATTAAATTATTTAAATAAAATCCAAATTTTTTGAAAATCCGAAATTAAATTTACCAGAGATATAATTTTTTTTTAAATTGTTTATATGAAATTTAAAATTATGAATCATTAATAAATCTCAATTTTTCAAATAAAAAGAAAATTAAATTTCAAAATATATTATGGATGTCAGTGTTATAATATAAAAATAATATAAATTCTTAAACTGGCAAAATTAAGAAAATTTAAAAAAAAAAATTAATCCATCTTAATATGAAAATCTCAAGTTCCAGCGCTGGGAATCGAACTAACAATCTTCTGTTTGCTAGCAGGATGCTTTATTTCCAAGCAACAATGTCTACAAAAAAAGAAAAAAATAACATTGTAAGATTGTAATTTAAGAACTAATTTTTCGTATTAGATTAATTTCTTATTTATTAATATTTGTTTAGCTTTATTAGGGCTTTTTTCAAGCTTTCATGTATACTCTGTTACCCTGCATGTGTAATAAAGTGAACCGCATTGAAATAAAATAGATATTAGGGATGCACCGAATAGTGATTTTGGCCGAATACTGAATATTCGGCCGACAGGTGAACCGAATACCAAATACTCGGCCAGCCGAATAGTAATATGTTCAGGGCTGCCAGCAACTTTGGTACAAAATGGTAGGGACTTAGGGACCTAATGATTAAAAAATAGGGACATTTTAGGGACAGAGTCTTAAATAGGGAACTGAAAAATAAATTAATATTTATATAGAAAATAAAAACAACTTTTAACAAAAAAGTCTTTTTTTCAATTTCTTTAACCAAATATAATATTTGCAGATTTCTAAAATTAATCTTTTTCATGTTTCTTACTCACAAAATTTGCAATTAAATTATTTTTTGTTTTATTTATAACACTAGACAAGCTACCAGCTTTATCCTTTTTTACTTTCAGTTCCGTGTTAGCTGTTATATTCAAATGCAATCAAATTTTGTGCCACTTTAGCTTCAGTTAAGTTTCCTTTTTCTAAAGCAATTTTTAGCCTTTTGTTGCCTTCATTGATCAATCTGTCCAATACAGTTACTTCTTCACTCACATTTTTGTTTAAATCTTCCAACCTTTTTCAAGATTTACAATTGCACTTATATTTTTTTCACCCCCCCCCCCCCCCCCCCCCCGATTTCTTTTTCTTCTGTAGCTTTCTCCACTTCAAGTTGTACTTTTTTTTTCCTTTTTCTCTCTTTTCATTTTCTAGGTAGCTTTGATAATTTTGGTATGCAATATTAGCTTTTTTTTATTATTTTACTAGTTATAGGTACTAGGGCATCATGATTTCATAATGACGTCTTAAAGCATCTGCTATGTTTAGCCTAGCATTTACATTTGTTCTTTCATCAGGGTTTGAAAAAACCCGGGGTTTTTTTTAAAAAGCCCAACGCACTGGGCCCAGTAGTCTAAAACCCGGGTTTTTTTGAAAAAACCCAGGTTTTTTGGGTTTTATTAAAATTTTTTAGAGAACTCTTCAAATTTCTAATTTTCACATGATACATAGTACATACATTTTTTATTTATCAGTGAAACAAAGGTATAAATTTGCATTAAGTATAGATTAACAATAAAAATAAATATATAAAAAGAAAATATTAAATATATTTAAAAAGACTATTTTGTATCTCATAGAACTACATTACTGGAAGAATGATATATTAAACCAAGTGCAACTGAATTTCTTTATATAAATCTTAAATTAAACGGACTAATTTATGCAATTTCTTTCATTTACTTCAATAGCATTACTTCAGCAACATTTATGTAAATATTTTTATGAAGAAGAAAATAGAAGTCACATACATATATATATATATATATTACAATTTAAGCAACATTTATATTGCAATAGTATTAAATTGGATTATCTAAAAGTCAATGTCAGTCATATCTATAAAGTTAGATCATAAATGGCAATACACTTTTACTAGTTTAGTTTTGTATGCCATCTGTAAGCAATCATTTAAAGTATCTGGATACATTTTAGATTATATTTTATTAGAGTTTTTTAAGTTAAAGAAATATGGTTCAGAATGTTTGAAAACAAGGTAATACAAATTAAAACAACTAATTGATTACAAAAAGTTTATAAATCAATGACAATAATAAACATTATAATTTGCTTTTACAAAAATTAATTATTAGTAATAATCTTAATTATGAAATTATCATTAAAGTACTATACTAAAACTTTTCATTTTTTCATTTTTTTTTTTTTTTTTTTTTTTTTTTATTATTATTTTTTGGGTTATAACAGGATTCCCAGCAAAACATGACTGGCAAATTCCTTGACTTTCCATGACCAAATCTCGAAAAATTCTCTGACCAAACGAGCATACAGTGAAATTTGATACTTATTTTCACAATCTTTTGCCAAAATTAGCAATTTTTTTCTGCAATCATACTTCAATCTTTTTTTTTTTTTTTTTTTTTTTTTTTTTTTAACTGTTTGATGAATTTTGTGTCATTTTTCATTTTTTCATTCAAATGTTTTCCATGACTTTTTTTAGAAAATATTTGTAAATTCCCTGACTTTTCCAGTATATTTTGAGATTTACCTGACTTTCTATGACTACTTTGAAATTCCCTAAACCACTTGGATGCATTTTATAATATATAGCCATAAAAATCTTTGTTCTTTACAAACTAATTTTATGACAGATGTAAATTTTCCATTTTTCATTTTTGGGTGAAAAAAGTCCGGGCCAGGATTCGAACCAGGGATGTATTGGCTGAAGCCGCCAATGCTCTTCCAACTGAGCCATCCCGGACACGAACACTGGAGGACTATTTCACCCAATTAACCTCAACAATCACTTTTTTACGGACTTTTTTCACCCAAAAATGAAAAATTTACACCTGTTATAATTAATTTAGCGATTGAATAATCGTGTTTAAAATTAATCTAATGTAATTTATTTTATGGTCACTTTATCAATACTTAGAAATTCTTTTAAATATGGCTAGTTTGAAATAAATTTAAATTGGCATTTATCTTTTCATTCTCACATCTTAGATTAAATAATGATATCAGGGTTCGTGATTTTTTTGATTTTTTTAATAAAAATCAAAACAATCGGATTTTTTTTATTTAAATCGGATTTTTTTGATTTAAATCAGATTTTTTTGATTTTTTTTAAAAATTGCCACACATTATTATTATTTTATGATTTTTTGATTAATTTAAATAATATACAGTTTACATACATAGACATGCATATTATAAGTATTATCTATTACTAATATTACACAATTTACATAAATGATTCATACTATTTCAAGGTAAAATTTTAGGCTATGAAAAAAATCTTGATTGCACAAAATGCATGAAAAACTACAAATCAGATGTCAAAAATTAATTCAACCTTCAATATTTTAATTAAAATAAAACAGATCTGCAACACATAAAAAATTTACACAAAATTGGAAGTTTTTAACTTTTGTTTTTTTTTTAAGTGTTGACTGAGAAAAATGAGTTCAATTGCTGCCATCAAAATACTTAAGGCCATAGGACACAAATTGAGATGTCATCACTAATCAACTGACTTCTCAGTAGTGTTGGAATTTACACAGGAAAATTTTGAATAGCAATTTTATTTTACTTGTGGAATATTTATCATTTTATAAAACAATAACTATTTAAACTCACTAAAAAGAACTTGGAATCCCTAAATAAAAATTCAGCCAGAGAAGGAATGCTACAGTGTTGCCGCATCTGGATATTTTTTTATTGGGGGATTCCAAATTCTCATCTGTATGTTTAAGAAGTAATTAATCATAAGTTAATCAGTATGTTCAGTGTTTTATACGAAGATTGATATTCCACAAATAAAAGTAAATTGTTATTCAAAATTTTCTAGTGTAAATTCCAACATAAGTGAGAAGTAAATCAATTAGTGAATACCTCACAATTTGTGTCCTCTGGCTTTGAGCATTTCGATGGCAGCGGTTTAACAGTTTTATCTGTTGATTTCTAATTTCTGAAAGTATCAAACTGAAGGCAAAAAACATTAGTTCGATTGAAGCAGATAAATCTATCGCAGTAAAAAGCTAGTTGATCATTAATTCTATTTTTAGTATGAGCTTTTTTGATAACTGTAACAAAAATATCTTCCACCATTCTAAAGGGCTGAGATCAATTATATTAAATTAGATAAATAAATCAATTGCTGATTCAGATTTTGATCAAATCCTTATATAGCAGGCTTCACCAAAATACAGCACATAAAGTCATACAATTTTATTTTACCTCAACTTGCAAAAGTTTTTCTAAATACTAATGAGTAAATATTCAAATATTCAATATATTTCTGCTTAGATTTGTTTACCGTTGCAAGATTATTTTATAATTTGATTCAAATGAAATTTGAAAGCATTTTTTTTTCTAAACTTTACATTTATTTTATTTTTTACTAAGCTTAAGCTTTATCTTTCTGAAAGTTGTTTGATTATATATGGTATATAAAACTAAATTATATTAAAGCACATTATTATGTTTGTTTATCTGAAATTTATAAAAAAATAACTTAAAAGAAAAACTGATTTAAATCAATGATTTTTTTAAAAAAATCAGTTGATTTAAATCGTGATTTAAATCATGATTAAAATCAAGCCGATTTAAATCAACGAACCCTGAATGATATAGTAGTAAAAGCACGAGAAAATTTGAAAAAACCCACAAATTGGTTTTTTCAAGTGGGCCCGTCCAAAAAAACCCAGGTGGGTTTTTTCGGGGTGAGCCCACTTCGGCGAACCCTGACTTTGATTGAACATGTTAAAATTCAGGAAAAAATAAAATTCCCGTATTTTTTTATTTACCCCAAAAAAATTTTTGGACAGATACAGGATGCCAAAGATGGCAACCTGAGCATGATTTCCCATTTGCGATCTTCGAAATTTTTTTAAAGTGGTCTATCTGTAGAACGGTACAAGATATTTTGTTGCAGTATATTTTAAAGATATTTTTCTGCTTAAAAAGATACACTCCATTTTGAAGTATGTATTTAATTATTTTTACAACAGCCTTAAAAAAAAATTTTTTTAATCAATTTTTTTACATTTTATGTCCGAATTTTTGGATTTTGAACTGAATTTTTATTTTGCTAAAATTTTAACAATTGAAAAATAGTCTGCAGACCTTCCCAAGAGTCTGCGATGTGTGTCGCAGCATTGTGCCGATTCTGCTCCCAGGTTGCTATATTGAAAGCATGCAGTTACATCATTTAATCAACACATTTCACCAGGGTTTGAAAAAACCCGGGTTTTTTTGAAAAAGCCCAACTCACTGGGCCCAGTAGTCTAAAACCCGTTTTTTTTGGGTTTTATTAAAATTTTTTAGAGAATTCTTCAAACTTCTAATTTTCATATGCATAATACCTAAATTTTTCATTTATCAGTTAAACAAAGATATAATTTTGCATTAAGTTTGGATTAACAATAAAAATATATAAAAAGAAAAAAAAGAAAGCATATTAAAAAAATTTTTGTATCTCATAGAACTAGATTACTGTAAGAATGATATATTATGCCAAGTACAAATGATAAGTCTTTATATAAATCTTACATAAGTTAAACAGACTAATAATTTATACCATTTCTTTCATTTACTTCAATCAGAAATCAGTTTAAAACATTATATTTATTTTTGTGTTTAAAAAAAGAAAAAAAAATGGATTTTTTTTTTTTTTTTTTTTTTTTCTAAATAGAAAAAAATTAGCTTTAGTGTGTGATAGTTACACATACTCATAGAAAATTAAGTTACAATTACTTGTTTTAAAAATTGTCATTGGGAGAATTAATACTTTTTTCCCTTGGGAGGTTAGGGGGGGGGGGGTTAAACTTTATAAGTGGTGTATTGATATTAAGAAATACTAGCAGGGGTGACCGAGCTCAGCTCGGTCAAAATTAACTTTGTGTTCAACTCGATATAGTATTATTAGAGATGTAAATTTTCCGGAAAAATATAAGTGGCGGAAAAAAACTGGTTTTTTACCGGTTTTTTTCGGAAAAAAACGGAAAAATTGGAAAAATTTATTTCTCATGACTATTTCTCCCAAATAAATTATATTTTCTTAGAGAATATTAAACAATAAACATTTTTTCCCATTTATATGTATTAAATGAAAATTATTTTCACTTAATATTACAAAATAATTACAAAATAAAAAGAAAGTAGCAAAGCCTGTTTTTAAAAATTTAGTTTTTCTTTTCCACAGCCTAAGAATTTTTATTAAACGCTATTGTTTGTTATATCGTATCTTTGTTGAAATGATTTTTCAGTAACATGTTTAACTACCAATTCACCTAATGTGAAAACCTGAACCAATATGTCTGCAGTTTGGAATGAAATAAATTATGCATTCCATTTACATAAGTATAGTTTTTAAGTTAATGATACTAGTTTAACGAAATTATTGCAGTTTTGTCATTATTATGAATATCAGTATTCAAAAATTCCATTGTTTGTTTAAAAAATGTATATTTTTACATTATTACTTTTTTTCCTTAGAATTATAATTTTATTTCCTTTATAAAATATGTTTAGTTTTGGTATGACTTTCCAATCTCAACTCAAAAAAGTTTTGATTTAGTTTTATAATCTAAATTCAAACAAAACTAAGTTTTACTTTGGCTTACTCAGGTCTGCAACAAAAAAATAGCGTAGGATTTATTGACTGTTAGATTTTTACTCACTGAAACCAGAAATTTTTTTTTTTTTTTAAAGTTTAATTTAATGTAATTTTTTTTTTCTTTTAACCCTGAAATCTGGTATTCTATTCTTGAGTAAGAAACCATATTCAATAATGTTTCCACATGGTAATTTTATATTTCAAAGAGTGGAACTATTTGAGGAATTAACAAAAGCAGTTACATACGTACAGAGATAAACTTCTACTGTGCTTTAGAAAACTACAAAAATTCAAAGTTTAATCAAGAGGGAAAGCATAATTTGGAACATAGTTACTTGTAATAAAATATGGGTTTTTTTTTTCATCGCAGTTGTACTTTTCCAATGCAAACTGCCCATGTTTTTGCAACATTACTGTACATTATGGAGGTAAAATGGAGGTCAATTTTAGATTCACTACTTTGAAGAAACATTCAATTAATCAGCTATAACGAAATCTTGAAAAATGCAGTATAGTAGTGCCACCTATAGGGCAATTTACACCAAAAACTGAACAACATTAATATATATCAGAAACTGTCTGAAGCTGTAGTTTGATTTTTTAAAAAAAAGAAGCGTCCTTGAGGTAAAGGGATTTGCGATAATCATGAATAATGCAGCATAGCAGAGTCATCTGTTGAGCAATTTACACCAAACAGTAATGAGCACGAAGTTATGTCAAAGATTAACTTAATCTGAAATTTTATAAAAATACATACATTAGTTTGAGATAGAACTATTGTGGAAATTATGAATAATGCAGCATAAAAGCGCCATCGGTTTGGTGATATACACTAATAACTAAACATCTCGAGTTTATATTAAGGTGTAGCTGAATCTAAAGTTTTGTGAAATTATGTGCATCAGTTCTTGAGATAGAGTGCCCATAAAATTTGTCACATACAGACTCAGAGTGACAAATGTTTTCTAAAAACTATCTATCAAAATGTGTTCAGGACCTTCTAAAACATTTAAATACACCAAAAACTGGAAGTCAAATTTTTCACGAATTCAATACTTACTTCTTGAAAAGATAGATTAAAGTAATAAATGCATTCTTCAAAATTTTATGTTGAATTTTTAATTTTATCATTCCCATTAATCGGCATATTAGTGCAATAATTTTACACATGAATTAATTTAAAAAAAGAGAAGTTGCATTTAATTATATATCTAGATATTTTTCATGTAATCAAGTTTTTGTGAAATTGTGAACTTCTTGTATATACTTGTACAAAATATATTCAGAATTTTTGAATAAGAAATTATTACTTTATTTAGGTTCCTGTTTAGACATTTTAATAAGGTTATTCACATACATATATGCAACTTAATAAGATTCAGCTGCTGTATGGCATGAGATTTTTTTTTCAATCACTGCACTTGCGAAAGAGTCAATTTTTGATTAAACTTTTTCTGAAATGTCTATTTTCAAGAGAAATTTTGCAAAGGGTCTTGTGTTTCAAACAAGAAAAAAATGTATTAAGGATCCTTTCAAGTCTTCTCAAACAGATTTCTGCTCAGAGATCAGATTACCCACATTAAAATTTTCATGTGCGACACTCAACATAAAAATAAATAAAACAAAAAGTATGAGAATGTAGCTATTACAAAATTTTCACTATATTATTTCATAAATGAAATTTCAATTTTTCCAGTTCGGAAAAATTGAAAAATAAGCCGTCGGAAAAAAACCGAAAAAAACCAGTTTTTTTCCCAATTTTTCCGGTTTTTTTCCGAGCATTCCCATCTCTAAGTATTATTACTGTAAAACATGTTATTAATAATAGTATTATTTACAAAAACAATCAATAAGAAAACTATGTTTGTATGCACATGTTCATAAATTTTACTTTATTTTAAAATTTACAACGAAAGGACATCAATCCAAATCACTTTTTTAGATCGACTCTGATTAATTTAACTATGCATCTCGAAGACTTATTAAGAATGTATAAGAAATTTCTTCACTCTGAAAGACAATATTTTTTGCCAGATATAACCAAATTTGGACACATTCTTTCATTTGGCGCCAAATATGTGTTTTGGCTTCGTAAACTTAACAGTCGATTTTTCGGCCAAATTTCGCCAGTATTTTGTCAAATATCGCCAGCTTATTGGCTTTTGCCATAGTCTCATGATCCTGACCCTTATTACCCAAATGATCCACTAATCACATGTGATGAAACATGTGACTTATCTCAATGGTCTTCAGGTAATCAAAAACAGTAGAGTATAAAATGAATCAAAATCGTTTAAGCCATTTCTTAGGTAAAATTAGCTTGCAGCAAAATTAGACAGCATTCAGCAATGAAGCGATATGACCCACTAATATAATTTTGTTTAATATGCAACTCAGCTCAATAGTCTTCTCGTGACAAAAGACGTTCCGTTGCAAAATTTAGGTAAAATTGACTTAGTCGTCGTTATACATAATTAGAATGACCCGAACCCATTAAGACCTAAAACGACCCACTAATTGAATTGTTATTAGCATGTGTCCTATCTCAATGGTTTTCTTTTGCCCGAAAACGATATAATAGAAAATATACTCAAATGGTGAGAACAATTTTCTAGATAAAATTAGCATGACCCACAAATGACCGTCATATCGAAATCTCTCGAAAATGTGACTTAGTTCATTAATTTTTGCGTGCCGAAAAACGTTAAATACAAAATTTAGATAAAATCGATTGAGCCAATTTTTAGGTATAAATAGTTTGACCTTGACCCATTATGACCCAAAACGACACATTAATCGAATTTTCTCAACCATCTGACCTAACCCAATGATTTTCTTGTGTCCGAAAACGATAGAATATAAAATTTAGTCAAATTTGCGCGAGACATTGTCTAGATAAAATTAGAATAACCCAAAAGTGACCCACTGATCGAAATTTCTCGAACATGTCACATAGCCCAATGATTTTCTCGTGCCAAAAACATGCTTCATACAAAATTTCGTTAAAATCGCTTCACCCGTTCTTTAGATATAGCTTGACCATGACCCATCATGACCCACAAATAACCCTTATAATCGAAATCTCTTGAACATGTGACTTAGCCCATTAGTTTTCTCGTGTACAAATATTGTTGCACTCAAAATTTCGTTAAACTCGATCCTGCTGTTCTTTAAATATAAATAACTTGACCCAGACCCTTTATGACCCATTAATCGAAATTTCTCGATCATGTCACCTAGCCCAATGATTTTCTCGTGCCAAAAACTGTTGTATACAAAATTTTGTTAAAATTGATCCACATGTTCTTTAGATATAGCTTGATATGACCCGTTATGACCCATCAAGACCCATAAATGACTCTTATAATCGAAATCTCTCAAACATATGAGATAGCCCATTAATTTTCTCGTGTCAAAAAACTTACATACAAAATTTCATTAAATTTGATTCTGTCGTACTTTATATATAAATAGCTTGACCCAGACCTTTTATGACCCAAAATGACCCAGTAATCGAAATTTCTCGAACTGAGACCAAGCCCAATAGTTTTCTCGTGCCAAAGAAATGTTGTATACAAAATTTCGTTAAAATCGATCCACCTGTTCTTTAGCTATAGCTTGACCATGACCCATTATGACCCATCATGACCCACAAATGACTCTTATAATCAGAATCTGTCGATCGTGTGACTTAGCCCATTAGCTTTCTCGTGTCAAAAAACTATTACAAGCAAAATTTCGATGAAATTGATTCTGCGGTTCTTTAAATAGAAATAGCTTGACCCAGACACTTAATGACCCAATATGACCCATTAAAATTTTTTTTCGAACATGTAACCTAGTCCAATGTTTTTCTCGTGCCCGAAAACCATAGAATGCAATTTTTAGTCAAAATTGCGTGAGAAAATCTCTAGATAAAAATAGCATGACCCACAATGACCCCAAAAATGACCCACTAACCGAATTTTCTCGAACATGTTACCTAATCCAATGGTCTTCTTGTAATCCAAAATGATAAAATATAAAATTTGGTCGAAATCGTTAGAGCCGTTTTTTAAATAAAAATGGCTTGACCCACAATGACCCACTAATCAAAATTTTTCGAACATGTGACCCAGCTCAATTGTTTTCTCGCGCCAAAAAACGATTGGATACAAAATTTCCTTAAAATCAATACAGCCGTTCTCTAGATATAAATAGCTTGATCCTGACCCATTATAACCCAAAATGACCCAATAATCTAATTTTCTCGAACATGTGACCTAGCCCAATGGTCTTCCCGTTCCCGAAAATTGTAAAATACAAATTTTTGCGAAAATCGTTAGAGCCGTTTTTGAGATAAAATTTACCCACACACACACACAATTTTTGCTCGCATTATAGTATAAGATATTGCCTTATGTTATGTAAAGTTGAAATTTTGAAAAAACCCATTTGGGTTTTTTCAGAAAAGCCTTGTTGGTTGGGGAAAATTACAATAATTCTGCCTTAAACATGCTAAATTTGTATAAGTTTCTTTCATTCATTTCAATTAAAAAATCAGTCTTTAAGGGGATTTATAACATTTTTGAAAATTTTATCAAAATCTACTATATATATATATATATATATATATATATATATATATAGCAACAGTATTAAACGTTAAATTAGATTGTCTTAGAAGTCAGTATCAATGGCATTTGTAAATTCACAGCACATATGGAAATACACTTTTACTAGCTTTGTTGCTTAATAAACTCCTAAATGATTATGTAATTTGTACCAAACTAGATCAAATGTTTTTGTTACATAATCTGTCATTGTGTTGTGTTGAAAATTACTGTATAACACTTTCAATAAACATTGAAGCAGGATAACAAATGGAAAGATTAATCTTAAAAGCTATAATAATGCAAGCAATCAGGATGGTGTTCAAGTTTCAAATGCCACTTTAGGTATACATTAAGATTTAAAGTACTTGGATGCATTTTAAAATATAGGCATAAAAATCTTCCTTCTTTACAAGTTAATTTCTGCTTTTTTGGTCATTTTATCAATACTCAGAAATTCCTTTAAATCGTTCATTTGAAATATATTTAAATTAGCATTTATCTTTGCATTATCATACCTTAGATTAAATAATAATATAATTGTGAAAAAACAGAAAATTTTGAAAAAACCCACAAATGGGTTTTTGATGTGTTTTTTCAAGTGGGCCCGTCCGGAAAAACCCGGGCAGGTTTTTTCGGGCTGGGCCCACTGGGGCGTACCCTGACAGACCCAGTCATAGGAAAGAATTTGATATGAAAGCAAAAATGCTTGCTCTACATCCACACTGCTATGGTACAAAGGCTACTATTCTAAAAAAAAGGGGGAGAGATTCAGAAGTTTTAGTCCTCTACTTTCCTTTTTTGCATTGATAGAAGTAGCCCAAATGAATCTATTTTATTTACTTCAGATTCTCCTTGATTGAGCTTACAAATTTTCCATTCATCCAAGAGGGCATCAATTACAATGTTTATACCAGACATAGACCCAGCAAAGAAATACCTGAACTTTTACAGCCTAACAGACTTTTGATGAAATTCGCATTTTTCCTTGGCATTTTGACGCAAATGTATTTTTTCACGATCCTTTGATAAAATTTATGATAAGTATGATAAGTTTTTTTCCACAATTTTTTGGCAAAATTCGCATATTTTCCATGATTATATATCAAAATTTGCACTTTTTTCAGGATCCTTTGATGAAATTCACGAATTTTCCACAACTTTTTGATGAAATTTCTCATTTTTCACAATTATTTGATAAAACTCACTTTTTTTTTTAATTCTTTGATTAAATTTGCATATTTTTCACAATTTTTTTTTCAAAATTCACATATTTTCCATGATTTTCGGTAAAATTCATGAATTTACTAAATTTTTTTTTTGCCAAAATTCGAACATTTTTCTCGATTTTTTGATGAAATTAGTCATTTTCTGGATCATTTGACAAAAATTGCATTTTTCTCGACTCTTTGACAAAATTCGTGTATTTTACAAGACCTCCCGATGATAATCGTATATCTTATATGATCCTTTGATAAAAGTGCGTTTCTTCCACAATGCTTTGATAAAAATCGCATTTCTTTTACAATCCTTTGACAATGAAAATCTTGTTTTTCCCGCAATCCTTTGACGAAAATAGTGTTTCTCCCAGAACTCTCCAAAAATTGTTTTTTTTCCCTTGTGATCCTTTGATGGAAATGTCACTTTTGTCATGAAAATTGCATTCCCCCCCCCTGTGATTCTTTGAAGAAAACTGAAATTTTTTCTGTGATCCTTTGATAAATATGGATTTTTTTCATGATTTTCGTGATACTTTGAAGAATTTTTCCACATTTGTAGAGGTTCATACTCTCATTTTTGTTGTATTTCATCTGCCAATGCTACCTACCCCCCCCCCCCCTCCCCACCCTTCCATTAAAAAATTTATCATATTTGAATGCATATTTGCATAGATTCCAAGAATGATAAAATTCAGTGCCGAAAAAATGGAATCCCACATTTTTGTGAAAAAGTGACATGTCTGTTACAGTCAATTTTTGTACATTTCTTAAATTTTTTGTATTTTTGAATTTTGGATTTGAACAACTGAAATATTTCAAGTTTTTATTTTGCAATATATCCTTATTTTAAAAATGCTTACTAGAAGCTACATAATGATATTACACATCACTTAAAAAAAAATAACCTCTATCTTTTTCAGATAGTTGCAATAATTCTTTTAGCAATCCTTCATTGAAAATAACATCTTTTGGAGAAATTAAATTTTTACTCTCAAAGGGATATTGACTGACATCAATCTTGAAGGCTTTAATGGCTGACTTTTGCAAATATCCTACGACTTCAATGATAAGGCACTTTATCTCATCGTATACCAAGTGAATCAGAGGATCTTCTCTTTGGAAAAATGCAGTAAACTGTGTAAATAGTTTGGCACTAGATACAATAAACAATAACTGACATTTCATTGTTTTCTCCTTCAGATATTCAACAATTCTTTTGTAGCTGACTGTATTTAGTTCCTTTGTTCTTTTCTAGATAGAATATATTTCAAGAAATACTTGTTGAGACAATTCTATTATTCTAACAACCAATTTGCCGCAGGTTCCAGAACATCTGCTTGACATGTTTCATAAACCTATGTGCAGGTACAGTTAGTTTTTCCTGTATAAAGCAAAAATCTTCTTTTGGCTATTGACAATCCTTTGCAGGAGTAAAAAAAAAAGATAGGTACATTCCTCTTTCAGATATCTGTTCATCTAACTTTTTAAAACTATTACCAGGGTTCGTGATTTTTTTGATTTTTTTAATAAAAATCAAAACAATCGGATTTTTTTGATTTAAATCAGATTTTTTTTATTTTTTTAAAAATTGCCACACATTATTATTGTTTTATGACTTTTTGTTTAATTTAAATAATATAAAGTTTACATACATAGACATGCATAATATAAGTATTATCTATAACTAATAATACACAATTTACATAAATGATTCATATTATTTCAAGGTAAAATTTTTGGCTATGAAAAAAATCTTGATTACACAAAATGCATGAAAAACTACAAATCAGATGTCAAAAATTAATTCAACCTTCAATATTTTAATTAAAATAAGAAACATCTGCAACACATAAAAAATTTAAACAAAATTGGAAGTTTTTAACTTTTTTAAGTGTTGACTGAGAAAAATAAGTTTAATTGCTGCCATCAAAATACTTAAGGCCAGAGGACACAAATTGAGATGCCATCACTAATCGACTGACTTCTCAGTAGTGTTGGAATTTACACAAGAAAATTTTGAATAGCAATTTTATTTTACTTGTGGAATATTTATCATCTTATAAAACAACTAGCTGTTCTGCCCGACGTTGCCCGGGTTCATCAAAAAATAGCAAGAATTGCGAAAAAACTTTAAAAATCATAGTAAAAACCTCAAAAATTTTTTTAAATGCTGCACGAATTTCGTCTAAACTTCGTTGAAAAGAGATGGGCTAGAAAATTGAAGTTGGATTATTTTTACTAATGTGGAAAAATCTTACAAATCGCAAAAAACATTAAAAATCTCATAAAAATATAAAATAAAATTCAAAAATTGTGTTTCAAAATTCGAATAAACTTTGAAGAAAAGAGATCAGAATTTAATAAATTCGGCCAAAAATTGAACCTCCAAAAAATCAAAGCGGGTTGCGAAGAAACGTAAACATTGCTTTAAAAATGGCAAAATTTTCAAAAATCACGGAACTCAAAATTTACTCTACTTAGATAAATGTTTTGAATCTAATTAATTTGATAATGTAAAAAGCACTGAAATACGAAAAAAACTGCTAAAAAATCGCAATAAAAATCTTTAATCGCACAGGAGAAAATTTATCATATTAGCAAAGAAATTAAAAACCGAATTCCTTTTCCGTATCTGAAAAAAATCGCCGTGAACTAAAAAAAAAAAGCATACTGCATTAAAAATTGCTGTTGATCAAAATAAGAGAGCAAAACAATTACCGTAAAGGATAAAAGTTTGAAACCAAACCCTTATTAGTCTAGAAATTTAAAATAGAATTCCTTTGAAAAATGTTAAAAAAAAGAAAAAAAAAAAAGACTGAGAAAGCCCAAAAATTGCATTGAAAATTGTAATGAAAGTCGTAAAACATTAAAAAATCCCTAGGGTAAAAATTCACTGTTATAATATAAAATATTGTAATCAAGAAATTAACCATATTAACTAAAAAGTTTGAAATCGAAATCGATTTCCGGATGTAAAAATATCGCCACGGAACTTGAAGAATGGCTAAAAATTACATTGAAAATTGCTTTAAAAATAGCTTAATATTTGGAAGTCAATGCTTAAAAAAATAATATTAAGGCAGGGTGGGGGGTGGGGGGTTTAAGATCGAAATCATTCATAAATTACAAAATGTAGGCGTGGAACGCCAAAATCATATTAAAAAATAAAACATTGCATTCGAAACATAACTACATTAAACAAAATGTTTGATATCAAAATTAGTTTCTGAATGGCAGAAAATCGCCAACGAACTTAAAAAAATGGCTAAAAATCGTCTGCTTAGCACTGCCACTAGCACTCTTACCTCCTCTTATCCTGAATCTTTTTTTATCAAATTCGGACATCAAAAACTATATTAAAAATCGCTGAATATTTAAAAGTCATGGCTGTAAAAATTTAATAGTCAGTCGAAAATATTGTAATTGGAAATCGTTCATGAATAAGGAAAAGTCAACATGGAACACCTAAAATTCCCCAAACTAACTAAAAATTACATTGAACATCGCATTAGAAATTGGCAAAATTCATAAAAGCGTGGAGAACAAATTGTACTATTTATGCTAAAAGTTAGAAACCGAATATGGACACGGAACACATCAATTCTTGAAAAACCGCGTTAAAAGTCTCTAAAATTATATTAGATTAAAAGTTTGAAATCAATTTTTACTTCCGAATATCAAAAAATCACCATAAAACTCGAGAAATTTCAAAACATTGCATTGAAAAGTGCATTAAAAATCACTAATATTAAAAAATCATGCGGTCAAAATTTACTCTAATAGGGTAAAACGTTGTAATTGGAAATATTTCATGAATGAAAAATATCCGACATCAAACTCAAAAAATCTCGAAAAATCGCATTAAAATTAGCTGAAATTCATAAATCTTAACAGCTAAAATTTAATACATCAGCCTGAAAGTTTTAAACAAAATTCCTTTTACTAATGTCGAAAGATAGCGGCAAAATTTACTTTAAATAATTCACAACCAAATCCAAACATCGTTGCACGAAATCCAAATAAATTATATTGAAAAGAGAACAAAATTCACTAATTTAGGTCGAAAGAATGAAACCGCTTTTCTTTTCGCTAATGTGGAAAAATCGCCTCGAAACCCACTAAAATTCGCATATGAATTAAATTTAAAAAACTGAAAATCGGCCTTCAAGGTGTAAAATTTCATACATAACTTCGTGCAAGCGGTCTCTCCAGAGCATCGCCAGTACTTTAAAAATTTTAACATGCGTTATAAACTACCTTAAAGTGTAAAACAGATCTCCTTGTTACATTTCCTAATTTTGTTCGCGCCTCTCCTTTCACGCACCCTAAAATGTGTCACACTATTCTTTGTTTACATTTTTTATCATGTATTATAAACCATTTTAAAATTTAAAATAAATCACATTGTTATATTTCCAAATTTTAACAAAATCGTGTTCTGTTAGTTCCATTTTTCACCACCAGCTAGCGCACTCTATTCTTCAAAAACTTTATCAAAATGATACTGTGTTAAACAACCTATCAGGTGATATATTACTCGACGGGGTAGCGGTCTTAAGCAAGAACTTAAGATATTTTATGAAATTGCTATTCGAAAATAGTGGTAACTAAATTTTTGACATTTTAGGTAAATTTCGCAAAAAAAATACTTCTTATTGCATTCTCAACAGCTCAAGATTTTGATAGAACAACTATGAAAAAAATAGATGCTAAACGCAAACAATCTTGAAAAAACGTTAAAAATCACATTGCAAATCGCATTAAAAATCGTTAAAATCTAAAATTCGTAACAAACACAAAATTTAGGGCTAAAAGTTTGAAACCGTTTTCTTTTTATCAATCTCAAAAAAAAAAAAAAAAAAAAAAAAAAAAAAAAAAAAAAAAACGCAAAATGAGAAAAAACACTAAAAATCGCTTTAAAAATTCAAAAATCGCTGCAAGAATTCCGAATAAACTTTGCTGAAAAGAGAAAAAAAAAATGCTATATTGGGTTAAAAGAATGAAACCGTATTTCTTTCACTAATGGGATAAAACTGCAAAAAGAACGCTAAAAATCGCCTAAAAAAATTATCAAAAAACATCTAATCAAAAAATTGAAAATCGGGCTTCGAGGTGCAAAACTACACGTATGAAAGTACCTTACCTCCACATTTTGTAACTCTACGTACAGCAGACTCTTCAGAACAGCGCTGACACACACACAAACTTGTCTCTTTATTATTATAGATTTAAAAAAATAGCGTTCTATTAGTTCTATTTTCCATCACCAGGTAGAGTACTCTATTCTTCAAAAACTTTATCAAAACCATACTCTGTTAAATAACCTATCAGGTGATATATAACTCGAGGAGGTAGCGGTCTTAAGCAAGAATTTAAGATAGTTTATGAAATTGCTATTCGAAAATGGTGGTATCTAAATTTGTGACATTTTAGATAGATTTCACAAAAAAAATACTACTTATTGCAATCTCAACAGCTCAAGTTCTTGATAGAACAACTATGAAAAAAATAGATGCTAAACGCAAAAATCTTTAAAAAACGTTAAAAATCGCATTGAAAATCGCATTAAAAATCATTAAAATCTAAAAATCGTAACAAACACAAAATTTAGGGCATTAGGCTAAAAGTTTAATACGATTTTCTTTTTATCAATCTCAAAAAAATAGCCGCAAAATGAGAAAAAACACTAAAAATCGCATTGAAAGTTCGTTAAAAATTCAAAAATCACTGTACAAATTCCGAATAAACTTTGTTGAAAAGAGAAAAAAAAAAAAATGCTATTTTGGGTAAAAAGAATGAAACTGTATTTCTTTCACTAATGGGATAAAACCGCAAAAATAACGCTAAAAATCGCCTAAAAAAATTATTAAAAAAAATCTAAACAAAAGATCGAAAATCGGGCTTCGAGGTGCAAAACTACATGTAAAAAAGTACCTTCTCTCCAAATTTTGTAACTCTACGTGCAGCAGTCTCTTCAGAACAGCGCTGACAGACAAACATCCTTCTCTCTTTATTATTATAGATAACTATTTAAACTCACTAATAAAAACTTGGAATCCCTAAATAAAAATTCAGCCAGACAAGGAATGCTACAGTGTTGCCGCATCTGGATATTTTTTTATTGGGATATTCCAAATTCTCATGTGTATGTTTAAGTTTAAGAAGTAATTAATAAGTTAATCAGTATGTTCAGTGTTTTATATGATGATTGATATTCCTCAAATAAAATAAAAGTAAATTGTTATTTAAAATTTTCTAGTGTGAATTCCAACGTAATTGAGAAGTAAGTCAATTAGTGAATACCTCACAATTTGTGTCCTCTGGCCTTGAGCATTTCGATGGCAGCGGTTTAACAGTTTTATCTGTTGATTTCTAATTTCTGAAAGTATCAAACCAAAGGCAAAAAACATTTGTTCGATTGAAGCAGATAAATCTATTGCAGTAAAAAGCTAGTTGATCATTAATTCTCTTTTTAGTATGAGCTTTTTCGATAACTGTAACAAAAATACCTTCCACCATTTTAAAGGGCTGAGATCAATTATATTAAATTAAATAAATAAATTGGTGATTCAGATTTTGCTCAAATCCTTATATAGCAGGCTTCACCAAAGTACAGCACATAAAGTCATACAATTTTATTTTACCTCAACTTGCAAAAGTTTTTCTAAATACTGAGTAAATATTCAAATATTTAGTATATTTCTGTTTAGACTTCTTTATTGTTGCAAGATTATTTTATAATTTGATTCAAATGAAATTTGAAAGCATTTTTTTTCTAAACTTTACATTTATTTTACTTTTTTACTAAGCTTAAGCTTTATCTTTCTGAAAGTTGTTTGATTATATATGGTATATAAAACTAAATTATGTTAAAGCACATTATTATGTTTGTTTCATCTGAAATTTATTAAAAAATAACTTAAAAGAAAAACTGATTTAAATCAATGATTTTTTTAAAAAAAATCAGTTGATTTAAATCGTGATTTAAATCATGATTAAAATCAAGCCGATTTAAATCAACGAACCCTGACTATTACTAAAAAACAAATTCATATAGAATGAGACAGATCAGATTGTTAAAATAAGAAAAGTTCCTACAGGCCACAGGATGTTGTAATCTAAGAATATTATTGCTTCCTAATTCATCTTCAAAATATGCTATTATTGGTCCTTTCTTCTACTATGACCAGTTATGTGCTGCCATCTAGGACATTAAATTTTTAACAAATCTAAATTTTCATGATAAATTTTGTAAAAAATCTCAGAATAAAATTAATTTAGACAAAACAGATTAAAAAAAAGGGACTTTTAGGCAGGGTTGGGTTTCTTCCGGAAGAAACCTATTTCTTCCTGGACAGTGGAAGAAATGGAAAAAACTGAAAGAAATGGAAGAAACCACCAGAAACCAAAACAAATGCTCAAAGTTAAAGTATATTAATTATGTAAAAGAATTAAAAGTATATTTACATGAAATCTAAATTAGAAAATTTAATTTTTATTAAAAATATTATTTTTGCAAAGATGTTATTTTTTTTTAATAACAAACTTTAAATTCAGTAGACATTTTCAGTTGATGGATTTTTACTACTGTAGAGGTTGGGATTTTTTTTTTTTTTTTTATTATGAAATGGGTTTTTTAAATAACTGCTCCATAAAAAAAAATTAAAAAAAAAATAACCTACCTACAATTTTTTTTTTATATAGAAAAATATATTATTTTCATATAAATGTGCATTATTTTAAACTGTGCAACACAGTAAATATATAAATTTGTAATTTTTTATATTCTAGCATGAGTATTTCAATGCTGATTTGAAAAGATTAGTGTCCTAAAAACATCTATGGGTATTTCAAAATGCTTTTATATTATCCTGAAGTGTAGGACTTGAAAAAAAAAAAATCTTCATTTTTTGCTTTCATCCAATTTAAGTGTATAAATTGATTGCTGGATTTTACTGCTAAATATCTTTTTTGCTATACTATGTTGCATTACTAAGAAAAATATATTTTAATGACTTTTTTTAATACTGAGGATAGACCGAACCAGGTTTTTAAAGCCAAAACTGAATTTAGGTGACCTTCCTACTTTTTGGCCGAAAATGATAACAAAAAAAAAAAAAATTTAAATTAATACATGCATAAATATACATAATTGAAATTAATTATATGCATAGTAATTATTAATTATGTAAAACTGTTAATAATCCAAAAACTTTATTTTCATATACAATAATACGTAATTAATTTATCCATGACACAGAAAGATTTTCTAATTATACAAATTTCATTTAATTAAAAAATATTTTAGTTTTAGGTACATACATCTTGATTTTTCTTCTATAATGATTTTTGTAAATGATCACTTGTTATTCTAGAACTTTCTCAAAGAATATTTGAAATCTAATGCAGTTTAAACTAAAAATTTTCGATCAGATGATTGATAAATTATGACTGATAATTATAAACAATGAAGTTCATTGCAATAAATTTATTTGAGCCGATACAGTTCAAATCAATAACTAAAATTGAAAATTTCCGAAGGAAGAAACAAGATTTTTTTAATACTAAGTGTTTCGATCTGGCCGAACTTTTGCCTTCGTTTTTGGCAAAATTCAGATTTTGGGCCAGAAACAAAACCGCGTTTTTGATTGATCTCTATTTAATATAGTAATTATTATACATTATTTACATTAATAAAATTGATGTAAATTAAAAGCTTTTATTTAAATGGGTTTTATTCTACCATTAGTAAAGGATCTCTACTATTTACTATTAGTTTCAGAAATTTAAATAATAAAAAAATATGTTGGTTAAATTGAAATGGATTACATTTAACTGATTTTGTGTATTTTGGATAAAATTTCTTTTTATTTACCCAATGGTTGAAGATCTCTAAATAATTGTTGTGTGTGATCTTAGCTAAAAAACTGATGCAATTATTAATTTAGTATATATGCTTAGTTAAATTTGTTTTGGTCCAGTGAAATTAATTTATATTAGATTATAGGAAGAAGATATTATATTTTACAAAATTGAAAATATATGGTAAATTCTTAAAGAAAAACAGTTTCTTCCATTTCTTCCACTTGGAAGAAACCTATTTCTTCCGGCTGGTTTTTTCCACTGCAGAAGAAACTTGCCAACCCTGCTTTTAGGGACCTCTTAGTGAAAAAAGGGACTCTTAGGGACCAAGTTAAAAAATAGGGATTTTTTGGGAAATAGGGACCAACTGGCAGCCCTGCTATTCGGCTGAATACTGAATATTTGGCTTTCCAAATACTTTTTTTACATTTCAAAGTTTAAAGGTATTAAAATGTTACTTTAAAAAAAAAATTTACATAATATTTAATAGAAGGAATTTACATTTTGATAAACAAGAGTTTTTTTTATAAGAACATTTAGTATTGAAAAAAATCTGCCTTGAGTTTTTTTAAGAAGCACAATTATAGGATGTTTTTTAATTAAAATTTTTAATTTCATAGTTTCTTCCATGAATTAAAACTAACATTTTAAAATCAAAGAGAAATAATGAAAAAATGATCGAAGAAAAACTTTAGTCTCTTAATTGTCCTTTTTTAATAACTCAAGGCAGATTTTTTTTTACTGTATAAAGTACAAATACTTTCAACTTAATTCTGAATAAAGGAATATAAAGCTCATAGTTCTTTTCTTATGAATGATGACATTTTCCACCCTTCCCATCTTATCATATTTTACAGAAATCAAAGCATGTGAGTTGAAAATATAGTTATATTATCTTATTTATTGTTAATGCAACAAACGAAAATACAAGTTTAATTAGAGTGAGATGAAATACAATGTACTTATGACTATGGTTTCATGAACAAAAATTGCCTTGATAGCTATTACCAGGGGAGGGGAATTTTCGAAAAATTTCACCAACCAGGGATTTATTTTACCAGCCAGCAAAATACAATATACAGTTGAAAATAATTAAGACAAAATTTAAACAACTGAAAAAACAGTTAATTACTATTACTACAATGCATTTTCATATTTTTGTTCGATAAAAATAAATATAACAAGAGAAAAAATATTAGTACTATAGCGTAGAATTTAGTATAATATTTATATTACAAAAGTTGCAAAATATAGAACTAATAAAAATAAATAAATAAATAAATAAAGATTCTGGCATTTTTACAGTTTGAAAAAATAACTTAAAACTTCACTCGCCCTGAAAGAAAATTTACTCGCCAGTGGCGAGTACAATGATGCAATTCCCCAGCCCTAGCTATTACCATTCTCAGAAGTTTTTCTTTCTCTTTAAAGGACTTTTATTTGGGAAAAGGAAGAGAGAATCCCAATAAATCACCATTTTAATCCTTCTCAAGATTAATTTTCTTAAGTTATACACTACAAACAGTAAATAAATAATGTAAAAACATTCTATCTTATTCAAATATAATTTTCTTTTTAATTATTTTAAATATGCTTATAAATTTACAGCTAAAAGTGGAAATTGTGAAAAGTTTTTAAAAATGTGTTTTAAAAGGTTTATTAAGTATTGGATTCAGCCGAATACTTTGATATTCGGCATGCAAAAAAGTTTCATATTCGGCCTAACCGAATATTTGGTAACATGGATGAATACTGAATATTCGGTGCATCCGTAATAGATATTTTAGATGGAATATAGTTTTGCAAACATTTCTGCACAATATACCATCTGAATTATTTAAAGTTGTGAAATTAAGTATAAATTATGCAAAATTTATTTTCACTTATTAAAAAATATATAACAAATTCGTGTTAGTCAAAGTCCACTATGTTATAAGATGTTTTTATTTAAAACAGGGCCCAAAAATCAGACATGCTACAGGCTCAGCAAGAAAAAAGCTGAACTTTCACGGCCTCACAGACTTTTGGCAAAATTTGCGTTTTTCTGCAATTTTTTAACGAAATTAGCATTTTTTGCTACCAATTGACGAAAATTGCACTTTTTCTCCCACAGCCTTTTTAATGAGGTTTGCATTTCTCCAAAGTCCTTTAGCGAAATTCGCGCTTTTTTGTCAAAATTTGCATATTTTCCGCGATCTTACGTCAAATATGCATACTTTCCGCGATTTTTCGTCAAAATTTGTGTATTTTCCGCAATCTTTCGTCAAAATTTGCGTATTTTTCGGAATTATTCGGCAAAATCTGTGTTTTCTGCGATCTTTTGTCAACATATATGTATTTTCTGCGATCTTTTGTTAAAATTTCCGTATTTTCCTCCAACTTTCGTCAAAATTTGCGTATTTTCCAAGATCTTACGTCAAAATTTGCATTATTTTCTGCGATTTTTCGTAAAATATGCGTATTTCCTGCGATCTTTCGTGAAATATGCGTGTTTCCCGCTATCTTTCGTCAAAATATGCATATTTTCCGCGATCTTTCGTCAAAAATTGCGTATTTTTCGCGATCTTTCGTCAAAAATTGCGTATTTTTCGCGATCTTTCGTTAAATTTTGTGTTTTTTCAGCGATCTTTCGTCAACATATGTGTATTTCCTGCGATCTTTCGTCAAAATATGCATATTTTCCGCGATCTTTCGTCAAAATATGCATATTTTCCACAATCTTTCGTCAAAATTTGCGTATTTTCCGTGATCTTTCGTCAAAATTTGCGTATTTTTCGCGATCTTTCGTCAAAATTTGTATGTTTTCTGCGATCTTTGGTCAACATACGTGTATTTTCTGCGATCTTTCGTTAAAATTTCTGTATTTTCCTCGATCTTTTGTCAAAATTTGCATATTTTCTGGGATCTTTCTACAAAATTGGAGCATTTTCTGCGATCTTTCGATAAAATACGATTATTTGACAAAATTAGAATATTTTTCCGCAACCTGTTCACTAAAATCGTTTTTTCCTAGCACTTTTTTGACGAAAATCGCGTCTTGTTCGTGATCATTTAACAAAAATAGTGTTTTTTCTCGCAATCCTCTGAAGAAAATAGTATTTTTTCCGTGATTGTTTGATGATTTTATAGTTTTTTTCGATCCTTTTGTGAAATTTGCGTTGTTTCTGCAATCCTTTGAAGAAATTTTCTTAATTTAGCGCCGTTTGACTCGCGCTTTCATTGTATTTCGTCGTTACCCCCCCCTACATATAAAGTCAACAAATTTTAATGCATATTTGCATTGATCCCAGGGATAATAAAATTCGTCGCCGAAAAAGCGGAATTCCGCGTTTCCACGGAAAAGTAGCATGTCTGAAAAATTAGCGTTTGAGGATCCCAGAAATCATTTCTGGGAACGTTTATTTTTTCACTTAGGCTCCTGGCCAGGAACCTAACAAATCGCTGTGACTGATAGCAATGGTGCAGACGCGTTATAACACACAAAAATTACGCAAAAAATCAGAGCATGTGATAAAAAAAAATAGCTCTTACAACTTGGAATGTGTAATTTTGTCAAAATACTACGGAAAAAGCCCAAATTTCGACAAAAAATCGTGAAATAATGGCAAATTTCATTAAAAAAATTGCGAAAAAAATGACTAATTTCATCAAAATATTTGCAAAAAATGGCAAATTTCATCAAAAAGTATCGAAAAATAACAGATTTTGTCAAAAGATCACAAAAAAAATTGCGGGAAGCAACACAAATTTCATTAAAAAACAGGGTTGGCACGGTTTAAACCAATTAGTTTTAACCATGGTTTAAACCAATTGGTTTTTTTCTCAAAAAAAACCCCCAGGGGTGCCCAGAGAGGGGTTTGGCGACGCAACATGCGTCATGCAATTTAGTTTTGGGGGGGGGGGGGGAATTTGAGAAAAAGTACATTTTGGGGGGGATTTTTAAATTCTTAATATGTCTCTTTTTTTACTGTTAAGAAAAATCTTGATTTTTTTTAAATATCATTTTTAATTTTTTTCAGTATTTAATTTACAGAAATGTTCCTGTGTTTTCTTTCTTTGAATTCTAGATAAGGGCAATAAGAGCTCATTCTGCTATACTCAACTTGCTATCTTTTGAAAATCTTGATTCTTTTAATATCACTTTTAAATATTTTCACCATTGAATTTTCAGAAATGTTCCTGTGTTTCCTTTCTTTAAATTCTAGATAGAGGCAGTAAAAACCCATTCCGCTATTCTCAATTTGCTATCTTTTAAATGTGCAGTAAATTGTAAGTAGAATATAATTTACAATTGATATTCTGTTTAGGGGGGGGGGGGGGGTCAATGTTAAAGTATATGAAGATTTTTTTTTTGGGGGGGGGGGAGGAATTTGCGTCATTGGATTTGGGGAGGGGGGATGATCACCACTGAAAAAACTAATTGGCTCTTTTTAAAAAAATCTAATGATATCTTATTTTTATTTACAATTTGAGACTTACAAATTATTGGATATAAATATTTTCTACATTTAAAACTTTATTTCAGCAAAAAGTATTAAATATATTGATTCTAGGGGTTTTTTTTATGTATAGGATGAAATTGAGTAAGCATTGATGACCATATTCCATTACTCTAAAGAAAAATCTTAGAATATGTGAATTGATCAAAGATAAAATGGATTAAAAATAGGTATTCTGTATTTAGTATAAAATATTTTCATTTAAAAAATGCAGATTATTTAAAGCAATCTATCATAACATGCACAATGCTTTTGAATATAGAGCTATAACTGGATGATATTTAAGATTTTAGTGAAACTATAAAAGAAATTTTTTTTTCTATTGCGGAGATTATCTAAGAATTAAAATCAAAATATGAAGTTGAATGAGTATTCAAAAATTTGGTGCTAGTTATAGTATTTTAATAATAACAAATTATTTTTTTCCCCCTCAGTTATCTGCTAAATCTAATGGCCATAAATGTTGATTTAAAATTTTCTCTCAAAACACAAAACCCCCCAAGAACAATCTCAAATTTATTATTATTTTTTTTAATTGTAGAAAAGAATATTATATTCACAAACTACATCAAATGTTTCTTATAAGTAATAAAAAGATTATTTATAAAGATTTTCAAAGCACCAATGTTTCACTGTATAGAGTAGCTTATTGTTTGAACATAAGACTTTATTAATAACTATTTAAATTAAAGTATGATTTTTTTCAATTTTCTACATAATTAACTATAATTATTTAATTTAAATTATTTTCAAATACATTTATACTACTTATAATTCAACAATGTCTATTTTTATCAATAAATATGCATGTATATGTAATAAAAAAGGATGTTTAAAAAAAAACCCAGTTTAAACCAAAAAAACCTGGTTTTTTTCCAACCCTGTTAAAAAATCATAAACGGCAAATTTCGCCAAAAAATAGTAAAAAAAAAAAAAAAAAAAATTGTAAATATTGTTTAAAATTATTAAAAAACAAAGTTTTATCAAAACATTGCGATAAGCCGGCAGGTTTTTTTTCATTAAACGGCAGATTTTGTCAAAAGATCTCGAATAAAACAGCAGATTTCATCAAAAAATCGTGGAAAAAAAAAAAGACATTTCTTCAAAAAATCATGATTGGCAAATTTCATCAAAATACTCGCACATAAATTTTTCTGGGAGTCTACAATTTTCATCTGGGAGCCTATACTTTTCATGTGGGTTCCCAGCTGAGAACCTTAAAATTTTTCGAATTTTCAAGCTCTGACTTAAAACCACTTAGTAATGGGAATATAAGAACTATTTCTTCAGATTGGATTAGTTTTTAATTTATTAAATTTTGTTTAAAATTATGAGATTTTTAAGATTTAATTGTTCATTCTATTATGCTGCATGTGTAACACAGTGGTGAATATTGTAATGGAATAGGTAGTTGAACCAAGACATAATTTAAAAAATAAAATGCAACCTTTGGTCAATAAATTCTTTGAATAACTTTATAAGTTATAAATTTAAGTATTGCATGCAACAGAACAGGAGAATCCAATTTCATTTTGTACAATACCTTTAAATATGGACCTGCACTTATTTTCATTCAGTTAGAATTTGCTCTAAAAATAATAAAAATTTATTATACTGTTAAAATAGTTCACTTATCTCTGATAAACCTGCATTTGGTACAAACAAAAAAGAAGTTTTTATTTATTTGATAAATATATATCAAAATATTTCATGTGGAGAGCATGAAATTTTGCTTTATGTAAATCATGGGAAAGAAGAAATTTTACTTAGGTATGCTGTTATGGTTCATGAAGTTAACGAAGAAGAATGGGAAATTAAAAGAACGATTTTTAGAGCATTAAATTATGCAACAATTAATTATAGCTGTTGGTGAGTAATCAGACTGAAAATCTTAACAGAACCATAGTTTAAAATGAAAGGTGGTTGGTTGCATTAGGAATTCGCATATGCTGATGACTTATTTAAAAAATCTTAATTTTGTAAACAGTTAAATAGAAAATTACAAAAGTATAATATACAGGGTGTTTCACTACCAGACCGACAAACTTTGAGGGATGATAGTAGACATGAAGACAAACATTATTAAATAGGAAACCATGAGGTACAAACATCTTCTGTAGGAGCTAGTGGCCATTAAGTTTAAGGTCAAAAACTTCAAACTATGAGAAAAAACGGTAGATTCCTTTGCGGTTTTCACTAAAATCGTACTTTATATAACGATTTCTTTAGAAAAAAATTTTAAAGGTTACGTTCAAAAATTGTCGACAGAGGACGCTTTAGACTTTAGAGTAATGGACAACTACTTTTTACCGTTATTTTATGCATGGGGTTGAATTTATTATAAAGTTTAGAATTTAGCTTAAATTTTAAGCCCAAAATCGGAAACTTTGAGATTGGGTAACTAGAGAAATATGAACTGTGAACAGACGGGGTAATTTTAATCACTCAAACATTTGATAGACATATCTAATTTATTGCGGTTTGCGTGTAGGTCATTCCCTTGGTAATTAATTTATTCAAAATGACATACAGCTTTGGTGTCCTGATTTTTTGATAGAGGGCGCTGTCGACACATCTCCGACATTTTAATGGCATTACCCCTGAGTGTTTTACTACCAGACCAACATACTTCCAGGAAGTGTTAGGGATGCAAACGACTCAATCATATTGGAATTTAACATTGAAAATGCCTTTTTTGCGAGTTACGGTTAAAGGAAGCAGAGAAAAAAGCAACAGAAACAGCAGAGAAAGAGCAACACATAATGTGACAGAAAGCAGTTTATTTAAAAGTTTTACAACAAAAGAAATTATGACTAGAAGTAGTTTGGCATGCTTAACAGCGGTGTCGCATGGAGTTCCTAATGCTTTGAAAGCTTCCTGACATCTCTGATAGCTTTCTGGTAGCTACAGAAATACCAGCTGCGAGGTCCTCAACTGATGGTACAGGAGTCTCATAAACCTAACTTTTCATTTGACCCCAGCAGAAGAAGTCAATACATGACAGGCCCGGCAATTTGGCAGGCCAATGAACCGGGACACCACGACCTATCAACTTCTGTCCAAATGTAACTTTGAATGGTCGGCAAACGTCACTGGTAAAATGTGGAGGAGTCTCATTGTGCTGTTCTTCGTTCAAATACTTTATTCTGCTACCTTTGAAACCGGTTTATGAATGATCACTTCAAAATGTTGCTATTCACACGCATTACCATTTAGCACCATCTACCGCAAAGAAACCCAGGAGTAATGCCATTGAAATGCCGGAGACGTGTCGACAGCGCCCTCTATTAAAAAATCAGGACACCAAAGCTGTACATCATTTTGAATAAATTAATTACCAAGGGAATGACCTACACGCAAACCACAATAAAATCTATTTGTTTGTCAAATGTTTATGAGCATTTAAAATTACCCCTCTGTTTACAGTTCAATTTTCTATAGTTACCCGATCGCAATGTTTCCGATTTTGGGCTTAAAATTTACGTTAAATTCTACTTTATAATTTCAACCCCATGCACAAAATAATGGTAAAAAGTAGTTGTCCGTTACTCTAAAGCGCCCTCTATCGACAATTTTTGAATGTAACCTTTAAAATTTTTTTCTAAAGAAATTGCGATATAAAGAATTTAGTGAAAACCGCAAACGAATCGATCCTTTTTTCCATTTTTTATAATCATTTGAATTTTTGGACCTTAAACTTTAATGGCCCCTAGTTCCTACAGAAGACGTTTGCGCCCCATGGTTTCCTATTTAATAATGTTTCTCTTCATGTCTACTATCATCCCTGAAAGTTTGTCGGTCTGGTAGTGAAACACCCTGTATATACACAGTGAAACCCAGTTATAGCAAACTAAAATTTTGGTTCTGCCGTTATCCTATTGTATTTAATGCTCATTTATTCCTTTATTGTGAACTTCTGAAATCTTAAGAATTGGTTATAATGAACATTTTTTCCATTCAAATAGGAATTTTTTTTTTCCCCTGCAATTGTGAGAAAAGGATTTAGACTCTAATTCAGGGCTAGAATTTCAAGGCGGGATGGCGGGATTCGCGCCCAAAGTTTTGAAATCCCGCCCAAAAGAATAACGTGGACGGGAGGCTCCCGCCGAAACAATTTTGCATTTTGAAACTATGATCAACTCCCATGACCGTTTTGCGAATTTTATGATATTTTCGTGCGAGTAATCGACACATTTTGCGAGTTTTTTTTACAGCGAAAAATTATTGAAAATCACGATGTTTTCCGCGACTGATTGACAAATTTTGCAATTTTTTTCCTGCAATCGATTGACGAGTTTCGTTCTATTTTCCGTGGTGAAATAGAGATGATTCTGTTCGGAATTCCCCCCCCCCCCCACCCACCCACAAAAAAATAACGCATTCAATTCCAAAAATTATGAAACAGTGATGCCGCGGACGCGCTATTGCATGTAAATTACGCAAAAGATCGGAGATGGCACACAAAAGAAACAGCTATTACACGTTTCACAAGACGTGTGATTTCGTAAAAGTTTGCTAAAAAACAGCAAATATTGTTAAAAGATCGCGAAAATACGACTAATTTCCGGCAAATTTCGTCAAAAGATTCTCGAAAGATTGCCTAATTTCGTGACAGAATTCTGTAAAACGGCAGTTTTCGTCAAAAAGGTCACGAAAAAACGTCAAATTCTGTCCAAAAATTACGACAAATGGCAATTTTCGTTAAAAAAAAAATCGCGATAAAACATCAGATTTGATCAAAAGATTGCGAAAAAACGACAAATTTCCGCATACAATTCACGAAAAAATGGCAAATTTCGTCAAAAAATCCCGAAAAAACGGCAGATTTCGTGAAAAGATCGTAAAAAAAGACAGATTTCATCAAAAGATAGCGAAAAAATGCAACTTTCGTCAAAGGGAACCTCTCTTCCCTTCCTCCCCCCAAAAATAATATTACGGGGAGTTCATTTTTCTGTTCAACAAACTAATTTTCCTCTTCAATATATATATATTTTTTGCTACTCTAAAATCAGTTTCTGACAGCTCCAAATCTTTCTGAGTGAGTGCAATTCCTAAAAGCAGCCATTCATTAAACAAAAAGTATCCCTTTACTCAACAAAGTATTCATTTTTTAAGAAAGTCTCTTTCGATGAGTTTGACTTGCCCCTTTTTTAAAGAAACGCAAACAATAGTGATATTTCTTATTTTCTACACTCAAATAAGTATTATTTTATGATTAAATTTGTATCTTGCACATTTAATATACAGAAAAATAATATTGGTTATAACAATTAATTATAAATTATAACTATAAATTTATTAAATTAATTAGAAGTTTTATTCATTATTATTAAAACAATAATTAGACCTGTGACAAAAATAATTAGCACCAGGAGGGAATTTACCGCCAGTAAACACTAGACAATATAAAAGTTTTTTTTTTTTACACATATCGCATAATTATTCTGAATTGTTGATAAAAATTGCTTCAGTGATATTTTTTTGTCTGCATTCTAGTAATCCTTTAAATAGCACATAAAATAATGGCGGGTTTTAAACATTTTTTCTCCCTCCCAAACAGCCAAACTCTCCTCCATTTATAAATGTTGGTAGGGAGACTCCCCTCCTTCGAAAAATTGAATTTCAAACTCTGTAATAAGAAAATGTATGCCGTCTAGTGAAACATGGTGCAAATTAGCGATAAGTCTTTGTATTAAAATGTAAGAAGAACTGCATTCTTTCTCTTTTATGGTATCCATTCAGCATGTGTGATCTCGTACGCCTATCAGTGATTTTACATTACTCCTATCCTAGATCACAGCTGTTGTTCAGTAATATATTTAATGCTAACACATTCAACTTATTTAAGAATAATTTGAAATGTGGTAGCATTGAAAAGAACGTCTTCTATGAAGCAAGCAAATGCTTTTTTCCTTAAATTATAATCCTTTGAGTTCAGAAGATAATAAAAAAAGAAAATTTAAATGATAAAAAAGCAAACAAAAAACAATAAAGTAAAATGATTTTTGAACACGTTAACAATAACTTGTGTTGGAATCTCAAGCCTGGAAAAAGTGTAAAGCTTTCAGTACAGTGGGGAACATTCCTTAAATTGTCTGCCCATTTATCCCAAATTTTGCTTATCCGAACTAGAGTCAGTCTGTATTTGTTCGAATAATCAGTGCTGCACTGTATTTCTATTTATCTTTGTTTTTAATTAATTTAGTATTGTGTCACTTAATGTGACCAATTTTAGTCAATTTAATTCATTAAAGATCATATTTAATAGATTTTATGTTTTTTTCTTAATACATCATTACTGGATATAAAAGGTAGCAGCTAAAAATACACATTTTATAAACTCTAACATTTTGTAATAATTGGGATATAGCGAACAAAAAGCTTCGCTCCCTTGAAGTTTGTTATAACGGGGTTCGACTGTATATATATTTTAATAGCTGTTATAGATTTATTCTGTTTTACAATTGTGACCACTGTGTTGCAACTATGTTTACTCTGTTGTAGAAGGGTTTCTGCTCAATTTCAAAGAAAAAAAAGCAAAATATTTTAAATTGAAATTTTAGTTAATTTAATACTATGAAATGTGTACACAGACTATTACAATTCTGCTTTTAAATAATTTTGACTGATGCAAAAATCTACTTTTTAGGAACAGTATTTTAAAATTCTGTGTTAAAGAATATGAAAAGTATCAAAATAAAGTAAATTAACATTTTACTTTTTTTTTATGTTTATATGAAATAAATGTTCACTTGACTATGTTGTACTGAAAAGTTTGAAGAACTGAAGTTAATTTACATAATTTAATGCAATGTTTAGTTATGTAACAGAGTAGACAAAATCTTACACTACCAATCTAAAAATCATAAAAATTGTGCATTAATATTCTATTGAGAAAATTAATTTTTAGAATATAGATTCATTCATTTACTGACATTTGACATCAATTTTATTTAGATTATATGATTTGGGGGGGGGGGGGGTGTTAAAACATCAAATGTAAACTTTTTTAGAATGACCCATAAGCAAATGGGATTGGAAAGGAAATGATAAAAGGGTGTTTGATTAAGGAATAAGAATGCTTATTATTTGTGAACATAAATTCATAGCCTAAATAGCAGACAAATTAATCCAACGAGGTCAAAACGGCGAATCTATTCTGCATATAAAAATCGAGGAAAGAATTCAAACAATACATTTACATTCCTATTAAACCGACAAGCTAGTAACACATCTTTAAAAAAAATTACAACATAGCCACATAAAATGATAATATGGGATACTTCTTTATCACTTCACTATCCAGTTTTACGGGAGATTGCGTTCAAATTTAACAGATTTGGTAAACATTTTTCACAGATCTATCTGACATGCTATTTAACAATTATCATAAATTTTGACATAGACGCCAATATACTTCAATATAATATAATTTACATTCTGAGCAATTACATCAATTTCATTTGTTCAATGATTACAATTAAAAGTCAAAGCGGCGAATACGTTTTACTTGTATCCACTACATCATAACATTTCTTTCTACATTAATAAATAAAAAGTTGCTATATAATATAATAATATATAGCGTTAAATGAAAAAAAATCTATTCTGATGAAGTATTAATGGGTACATTAGATTTAGACAACGATTTATTAATAATATTAGATAAACATTTAGAGAAATAGAATAGATATCTGTTCAATGAAAATGTTTAATCGTAGGACGATATCCAGTAACACTGGACTACGGGTTGCAGAAAGTTAAAGAAATTCAATACCAAATAAAAATTTGAAAGACAAAATGCAAAACTAACTTTTATATATTAAAAATAACTTAAATGATAATTTAAATACAGCCGTTAAACAAAAATTTCATTAATGAACGTTGTTGCCAAACAACAGGAATTACACAAAATATGTCAGAGAATATTTTTAAAGGCATTGGGCGGTGATCGGGTTGTCCGCTCGCAAAGGAGACTATAACATATGGAGTCACTCTATAAAAAATACTAAAAAAAAAAAAACAGAAAACAAAACATTAGAAAAAATTGGGAACTAAAACGGCCTATAGAGGCGCTGCTCCTGCTCGCAGCCTTCGATACAGGATAATTGTCCCTTTAATTAATGTTAAAGTCCCATTGAAACAATTCTTTATTAATGTATTTAAAAATTGATATTCAAATTCGTTTAATATTTACTTCGTCATATAAGACAGAAAACAAATATCACAGGAAATCTAAAATTTTGCAAAAGAATAATTATTCTGAACGCATGTAATGCAATGAGCTTTTCTGTTTTATATGGCAAAGGAAAAATTATCCGAATTTTAATATCTAAAACTTTCAAATGTATTTACAATAAAGAATTATTTCAATGGCACTTTAGCATTAGTTAAAGAAAAATTAATAAAAGGGTCTATTTTCTTGTACCGAGGACTGCGAGCAGGCGTATTTCCGAACTGCGGAACTTTTCGCCAAGTTTTGGCAAAATTGCTTCCTATTGGAGAAATCTATGGCACCCCTGCACTTGGTTCCGCATTTTGAAAAAAGCAACCCTTTCGTTCTACGTGAAGCGGAACCATTCACATCCACTTCATGACATCCACAAACAAACAAGTCAGACACAAATATAAAAACAAATAATATTCTGAACCACTTGCTCTTTTATCATTATTTTTTCCAAGGCCCCCTTCGTATACATCGTATTGAATAAACTGAAATATACATTTTTTTAAGTGTTTTGTTTTATATAGATTCTTTAGAGGATAATTATTAATTAAATTTTGAAGCTTGATTTTTAGATATTCAAATTTTATAGTGCTAATCATTTTAATTAATAGAAATTGTGTGTCTGATATTATATTTTCGCAAACACACTTACATTACGGACAATACATTATTAGTTTTAGTTATTTTGTAATTGGATAATGCTGTCTTTTTGAAATACTTATTCAGAAAATATTAACTAAGCTTTTAACTTCCTTTTTTATGCAAAATTTCTTTTCTTACTTATTTTATTACATGTTAACTATACAGTTTCTTTTTATATTAAAAAGAAATATTTAAATTTACAAATGGTTGAGACAAAAATTAATTTTGGTAATTATAGTTATTATTTTTATTCCAAATTGTTGAAAAGTTTAGCAGTTCGGAAATACGTCATATTTAAATTTACAAATGGTTTGTTTGATGTACCAAAAGCATAATATTAAATATTGGGACAAAAATTAAGTTTTAGTGACTAATATTATAGTTATTATTTTTATTCCAAATTGCTGTTGATTGTTTGTAATCATCAAAACAAAAGAATGATTTTTGAAGCTGAAATTTAATTTAAAAAATAGTCAAGGCAAATTCATTTGTTTAGAAATGCTATCAAATGAGCACAAATAAAATGATACATTTACATTAAAGAAGAAATTTTTAACCTGTATTTGATCTGTAAAAATGTTCTGATTATTGCTTTTGTAGGTATGGTAAAAAGAAATTTTAATTTTATATTTTCATACAGACAAAAAGAAATTAAATATGCATAACAAGGAAATGTAATTTTCAGGAAAATATAAAGTCTAGTTTATAGAATTCAATATAAAAACATTTTTTTTTTTAAATTATTGAGGGAGAAGGGAATAAAACTATATGATCAACCATTTATTTATTTATTGTTAAAATAAAATAATAGAGCAGAAAAAATAAAAAAATATTATAATTAAAGTTTTTTTTTTATTATTTTAAGAAGTAAAGTTTATTAGATGACTAATTTATTTTTAAAAAGTACAAGTAGAAAAAAAAGCCCTTAAATGTTTAAAAGAATTTGAATTCTATGTGCTCCCATACGTGGGAAGGGAAATATTGATCAATTATATATTGTGACAATAAAATGACAAAATATAGAATATTATCTTTTTTTTTTTTTTTTTTTCAATTAAACAGTTTTAAAGTTTGAGTAGTGTGTGTAGGATGGCGGGTAAGACATCAAAACAGAGAAGCAAAATCTTCACAGAAAGAGGGTAAAATAAATTCTATAAAATTATAATATCTATTTTTGAGGGGGTACCTTTTTTTAGGTGTGTTCGTAATTATATAATACGTAGCACCTATAGTGGTCGTTCAGTCCGTCCGTCTGTCTGTATATAACAACGCAAAAACTACCCAACCGAATTGTTTGAAATTTAAAATACATAATTATTACATAATTTTGTCAAGTCATTTCAAATTTTATGAAACTCGGATGCATAGATCAATTACAGGGGCAATCAAAAGTATTCCATTACATTACAGTCAATGGGAAAAAAATGTTTCAAATGCATTTTAATCGTGTTACACTCATGCAAACTTAATAAAATTTATATGCAACTATAAAGTAATATTATAATATACATCTTACATAATTTGTGGTGCAAAGAACATTTGTTATTGATTTACAAGGCCACACAAAAGTATTCCATTACATAATGGTATAGGGAGAACATTGTTCGATGAGCGTTTTAATTGTAATTCACTATTTGCAATTTTATGAGATTGATATATGAAAGTAATATTTTTAAAACTTCATTATTGTACGAATACGAACGCACCTAATTTGCTATGCTTCACGTGCAATTTCCAACTTGTTAATTATAGATTTCAGATAAATAAATGTTTGTAAACGAAAAATCCAGCATTTAAAATTCCTATCCCCCCCCCCCCCTTCTTTCTAAAGTTTACTTTACTTGTGAGCTTGTTTTGTTTGCAAATTACCCCCATTTTAAATTCCAATGATTTTTTCTTATAGTGTGAAGTTGCTTTTATGGAAAATAATTTTGTCAAGGAATTGTGGAAGGAATCTATATTTTTTATTTGAGCGATTTCTGATTTTATCGCTTTAAAAATTGCATTTCAATGTTAGTTGGGTGCATATCTTGCAGTAGTTTTCTTTCAGCAATAAAACCTTTTATTTTTCAATTGTGTATATTAGAAACAACGTCTTGATACTAAAATAAATATTTTAGTTTGTTATATTTATTTTATTTATTTATTTTTTTAACAGGGTTGGCTAAAAATCTGTTTTTTTTTTTTTTAAACTAATTATTTTGGTTTAAACCTTTTTTTTTTTTTTTTTTAAACATCCTTTCTTATTACATATACATGCTTATTTATTGAAAAGATACACATTATTGGGTTATAAGTAGTGTAACTTCATTTTAAAATAATTTAAATTAAATAATTACACTGTGAATTTATGAAGAAAATTGAAAAAATTCACATTTTAATTTTAATAGCAAACAGTCTTTTGTTCGAATAATAAGCTGTTCTACACAGTGAAACATTGATACTCTGAAAATGTTTATAAATAATCTTTTGCTCACTAAAAATGAATACATGGATATAGTTTGATAAATATACTCTCTTCCACAGTTATTCAAACAAGAAATTTCAAATATTTCTTGGGATTTTGTTTTCGGAGTGACAATTTGAAGTCAACATTTTTAGTCATTAGATTCAGCAGATAACAGCAAAAGAAAAAAAAATTGTTATTATTAAAATGCTATAATTAGCACCCAATCTTTGAATACTCTTTTATTCAACTTCATACTTTGATTTTAATTCTTCAAGATAATCTCCCCAATCAAGAAAAAATTCTTTTACAGCTCGAGCAAAATCTTAAAGATTGCGTTATCTTAATAAATGTATTAAATAATCTGCATTTTTTTTAGATTAAAATATTTTATACAAAATATTGAATATTTTAAATCTATTTTATGTTTGATCAATTTTTATGTTTAAAATTCTTTCTTTAGAGCAATACATATGTTCATCAACACATACTGATTTTAATCCTATACTTAACCCTCCAAGCGTCTTGCAAATGGGTAAATTTGTAATGTTGTTTTCTCTGCATTTTGTCTTAATTGCTAATAAAATATTATTCTTTCAATATTACATAAAAAAATCTTATTTAGGAATATAAATGTAATCCTTGAGAGTCATAATCATTCTTCAATGCTTTGAAAATTCATTAAATTTATAGAATTATAATTAGGGGCGTAGCTACTGGGGGGGCGTCTCGCCCCCCTAATGTCGGCAACTTCGATGACAGTCGGCAAATTCTAGGTAGTCAGTTTCAATCGATACAAGTGTAAAACACCCGATTTTTTTTCAATTTTACATGTTTTTACTTAAAACATACACTAAAAAACACCAATCTTTAGCATTTTTCTAAAGGATTTCTTCCGAAAATCCGAAGTTAGCCTCACCATTTTTCGACTTCTCGTGACTGCTGAAAATAATTTGAAAAAAAAAAATCGGGAAAGACTAGTTTTATTGAGAATTTGCAGTAGATGAGTAGAGTTCTAGTAGATCAACTAGCTTTAAAGATGCATCTTCACCGAAGTCGTCATCATGATGACGACTTCGGTGAAGATATTCATATTTTTTCGTATGCATGGACTTAACCCAGGAGTGGCAACAATCACACTTCGGCGACTATGTACCGTCCGAAAAAAACTGTTTATTGTACGAAAGGAAAGTTGAGTAAAAATGTTCTTCATTCTTATTGGACAGGAAAGCCACTACACAGGCCTCATTGAGTTTCTGGCTAAAATTCTAAGATTGGACAGAACTCGATTATCATATTAAAATGCAACTGATCTGCCAAAGCCATAACTTGGTGGAAACAACTTTCAAAAACTTTATTTTAGTGGTCAATTGGAAGTTTTATCACTGTGTTTTCCTGCTCCCAGTTGTCTATGTTTTTCATATCTTAGGGTACAAGATAGGGACTTGCACGGGCCCGGACTTGATACGAGGCCCGCACTCGGCCAGTCGAAATAAAGGCAATTTTCAAACGGGTCGGGTCGGCAGAATTAAGACATTTTTATCAACGGGCTGATAAACGAAAAATACGGGCCGTGCCAGCAAATAAATTAAACGGACCAGCTAGGCCGGTAAAAAAAGATTAGTGGGCCTGCCGGCCCGGTCTAAAAGAGTGAGCAAAACTGGTAAAATATTGGCTAGTTTCAATGAATATGATTTTCGGGAGAATAAGTGTAAATGTTCGTCATGAACCGATGCTAGTTTGATAAATCAATACAGAAATGTTGCACGTCCACCATAGAAGTCGGCATCAGGCATGGTGTCTGAGCTGAGTTCTTTTTTCTGTAGCAGACTCGTGCAGTGCTGAAATCAAGCTTGCTTTTTTTCTCAGTGAAGTCGAGACGTGCTGGAACTGTATTTAATTGTTCTCAGGATGTATAGCGCAGGCAACATGTTTTGTAAAAATATTAAAAACGATAATGTTCTGTTAAAGTAATCTTTGGAAATATATCGTAAGGTGGTCAAATGTATTGCTGAACAGCACATTTTTAAACTACTTTTAACTGTAAAGGCTTAAAACTGACAAGCCTGACTATTGAAGCGATTTTGAATCCAATAGCAATTTATATATACAACCCTTGGCAAAAAGTTTCCGATCATTACATCAACACTACCATCTTTTGTAAGAAAAGATTATTTATTCTCACTGCATAAAAATGAAACGACTATTAGCGATAATACATTTTTGTTACATATAATGAACAACAATATGCAATAAAGAAAAATCACCATTCATCAATTTATAAACAGAAAAATTGTGACTGAAATTTAGGCACCAAAGAAAAAATTATCCGATCATGCTTTGATTTGGAAAAAAATAACCGATCACTTTAATTATATATTTCGTAAATCCACCTTTATTTCGAATAACAGTCGAAATTGTTAGTGGACTGGACTCATTAAGATTTTTACACTCATTGGGAGCAACTTCACCCCAGCATTCCCTTATAGCTTTACGTAAGTTCTATGGCATTTGTAATTCATCGAAAATCGATTTTTCTTTTTAATATATTTCACATATTTTCGATGGGATTAAGATCCGGTCTATTGGGCGGTCACATCATGGTTTGAATCGGTATCTTACCTACATTTTGTAGAAATTTCTTCATTGATTTGGTGCGTTGGGGAGCTAATTGTCATCTTGAAATAAGAAGTCATTTTGATTGCCGAACTATTGATCGATGCTGGGAATAAAGAAATCCACTAAAATGTCAATGTAAACTTCAAAGTTTACAGTACGTAACACAATACACAACTTGCCGACAGCTTGTGATGTAATACAACTCCAAACTGAAAATGCAGGTGAAAATTTAGTTTTCGTATTGATACACTTATCATTGAACTTTTCACCAACTCTCCTCCAAACAAATGTTCCACAGTCATCACTTTTACCGATAGATATGCGAAATTCATTGCTAAAAATAACTTTATTTCATGTATCAAATGGCTAGTGCACATGTTTTTTACACCATTGCAGGCGCTCTTTTCTATGCTTCTTTATCATGTAAGATTTTGTTTTCATTTTACAAGATTTAAATCTTGCTACATTTAGATGATTACGTACTGCGGTCGCATGCCTTTATGTTATACTTAGACCATTCGGAATCAAGTTGTTTTGAGGTTTCTCGCCGCTTTCTCTTTGATATTTTCACAAGTTTTCTTTTTCTTTCTAGGTATTGACATTCGTGGTCGTCCACTTCGAGGTAAATTTACCACGCTATTAGTCAACTGATATTTTTTCCAAATATCGCATACTGTACTTTGAGCACAATTTCATAAATCAGCCACTTTCCATTGTGCATTTACTTCTTCTAATAATTAAATCATGCGGATTTTTAAATCGCGAGACAGGTTTTTCACAAGAATAATTTTCCAGCACTTCAGAGCTGCCTTTGATCTCGCAACTGGAAGATTTCTTCTTTTAAATAGGATTCATGTATCATACGCATGCGCAGGCACTCTAATCTATCTTCAATATGCAAATTTCAAACTTTTTTCCTTAGTGATCGATTATTTATTTTCCAACTTCGATCCTGATCGGATATTTTTTTCTCACGAGGAAACATTTTTTGCCTGCATTATAATTATAAATTATATGATTGCAATATTGAATTCACTTTTTATTTATATTTTAACATTCTTTCTTTTATTTGGCATATTGCAAAACATTCCTATGCTCTTGAATCGCGAAGTATACGCTTCAAAATACAAAACTCCTAAACTTAATAACAGTGATCAGAAACTTTTTGCCAAGGGTTGTATATAAGGTTGACAATAAAAGATTCTTGTTACGGCTTCACGTTTTTCTCCTTTTTCGTGATGTCGGAATGGAAATTCGTTTCAAAACGCTTTCTTTAACACTATTTTATCTAAGATGCATTGCCTTTACCAAAAAGTAAATAACGTCATTCGATTGAATAGTTTCTATTGAGAACACCTGCCAATCATGCATTTCCGAAAATAAATGAATTCAGAAGTGTGTCCAAAAATAGCCCTTTTGTTTTGGGAAAACCTTAATAAATGTCGGAGAAATATTTTCACAAATCTACTTTTTATTAGACAGCTTCAAAAGTATTCTAAACTAAATTATTATTATTTTTATTTATTTATTTATTATGAATCCTTATTTGAATGTTGAAACGTCTAGGAAAAGTAGTCATTAATGTTGCTTTTATGTACTTTCTGTCGTGCGAACGCATCGCAATATACTGTATATACTGTAAGATATACTGTAAATTTATTATATAAATATGCATGCAATATTGTTAAAGGAATCTTAATTGTTGTTAAGACAAAATTCTGACTTTTTTTTTCTTACAGAAATTGAATTGGGCCAGATCGCGCAGGGCGGGGCTGTGTACGGACCAAATAATAAAACGGACCAAACTTAAAATTTTTACATTGGATAGGCCGGTCCAAGATAACTATCATTCGAGTCGGGACTGGGCCTGAAAATTCTGACCCATAGTGAAATTCTGGCTCTAATACAGGAAAATTTGATGATAAACCTATCGATCATTGACGAAAGTCAGGTCTGCAGGTGGCACTAAGAATGACTTTGGCAGACCAGTTGCATTTTAACATGGAATATTGAAAATTCAGCTGTCAATTGGATGTGGTGATGATCCGTGCAGCTGATTCTCAGTCTGATGGTGTTTATTTATCTTCTAGATATCCGCAGCTGATGTGACATAGGTAAAGTTCAATGAAATGGGTTGAATAATTGAATCATTTAGTCTATTATTTACGTCTAAAGCCGATTATTGAAAAATTGACCTGTCTGTTGAATAAAATGTTTTTTATCCCTTTTAGAGACTAGAGATAGAGATCCATACGGGCCATAATTTTCAGGCTCGACCTGTTTGAAAAAATCTTGGCCCGGCCCTAAATAGAAGTTGGAATTTCGCACGAAACCGGCGCGCAAAATTCCAACTCAATCCGATTGAATTTCTACTAAATAGTGATTTTTACTTGTATGGAGAAGTTCTGATTAAAATAAAAATACCTTAGAATTTTTCTAACGTTTATGATCTTCATTTATATAGAAATGACATAGTTTATGTTTAAAATGAACCGCTGTTTGTTGTATGTAAAGGTTTCAGTTATCCTTAATACTATTAATCCGTATTCCATGTATTGGAGATATAAATATCTTAAAAATGATATACAGTAAAATCTTCTAAAACGGAATCGCATAGGAAAGAAAAAAATCGTTATAGACATGTTTCCTTCTTAGCAGGTATAAAAATGTATTATATTTTACCCTCACATATTATTGCATTAATTTTGTATGGGTGAAACGCAATTTTCAATTTAAATCATTATTCCGCCATAGGCAAATATTTTTTTATACATTTTACTACATTTTAATGAGCTTAGAAATCTACGATTCTTTAAAAAGAATAAATTTTTATATTTAATATAAGATTAAAGGCGATTTTAAACTGTAGGCTTTTTTTGCAAAAATTTTTGGCTCAGGCCAAATTTTACTGATCTTTCAACAGACCTGGCTATGCCGAGACAATGATTTTCATATAAGCTGGCTGCTGGCTGAAAACTGGGACAAAATATTTTGGCCCGTGAAGGCTAAGAAGAATGAAATCAGTCCCGGCTCGGTACGGAAAAAATAAATTAGGCCCGGCCTGATCCGATCTTTCAGGAAAAAAGTAAGTCCCTATCCCAGCCCGACCTAGAAAGAGTAATAAAATAAATTTTGATTTAATTTTTTTTAATATAAATAAGTTTACTGTAAATAAATTCCAAGTAACTTCTTACTAAAGATTTCAACTTGTTTAATTAATTTGGATTAGAATTTCCTGCTGTACTATCAGCAATAAAATAAACAAATTTTCATTAATATGAAAATACCTAACTGAAATATTTATAGCAATATAACGTAAGGGGTAGTATAGAATGTCCATCTTTAAATCTATCTTATAGTCTCCTCAATAAGTGTAAAATATTCGATGTTTTAAAGTGAAAAATTTAACCCATTAATGCCCAAATTATTTACTTCAATAAAAATGAAATGTTTGGGTTTCCCACCACTTTTAAAAGAAGAATAACTTTGATCTTAATTTATTGAGGTCTCTTAAAAAATAGTACTTATTTATCTTTCTATTTACTGGTGTGAAAAGTGCTTTTTTGTAATTGTCCCTAAAAAGGGACGCTAGGCACTAATGAGTTAATCTCGGTGGGTTAATAATGTTGAATTTTATATAGAACAAAATGAATTAACTGATTTAAAAATTCAATAACTTACAAATGGTCGCAGCTATTTAAAAAATATTTGCAGAAGGGTTAGGTAAGATGTGAGGTTTTTTTACAGCGTTTCTCGACTTAAGTTTAAAATAGAAGAAATACATGACATTGCTAGCAATGGTTGTTAAATTGGGGGTCGATATTTTGTTTCTCTTCACTCTGTCTTGTTGCGACAAAAGGAGATTAAATATATGAAATGACTCAATTGCCAATGTAATTTTGTTGTTAGGAGTCCACTGCATATATTTAATCTTTTTCTTTCACACCAGAATTGAGAAAAGAGGCCAAAAGGGCTCAGATTTAGCGCCTGTTGCTAACAGTACCATCTATCCCCGCTATTTTAAATTAAAATCGAGAATCGCGGTAAAAAGCTCCTGCTATCTTACATTCTTACATAACACTCTTGTAGGAACCTCTTGTAGATTTTACAGCTACCACAATTTGCAAGTTACTGAGTTTTAAAATCAGTCAGTCAATTTTAGGACATCCGGTAGATGCATATATACAAATACAGAAACATAGTTTTAAAGATATAAACATATATATTTTAAATTATACATTTTAAGTTAGTCGGCAAAATCTTCATTTACGCCCCCCTAATGAATTCTACTTAAATACGCCCCTGATTATAATATCTTAAACAATGCTTATATTGCAGTGAAATCTGGAGCTTAGTGTACGGAATATTACAGGCCAAACGCTTAGAGGGTTAAAAATATGACCTAAACCTTTTACATTTTATGCTAATTGCTGAAATAGAGTGTTAAAAGGTAGAAATTATTTATATCCAATAATCCTAAAGCATGTAAATTATTAAAAAAAAAAAAATTAGAAAATGCCAGTAAATTTAAAAAAAAAAAAAAAATTGTTTTATTGAGAAATTAACTAGTTGGTTTAAACCATGGTTAAAACCGATTGGTTTATATTGTGCAAATCCTGTTTTAATGAAATGAATGAAAATTTTATATTTCAAAAGAAATTAATACAATAAGAATAATTCCTGTAGAAACAATATTGAATAATTTACCTGATGTGGTGTCTGGCTAACATTAAGTACCCAAAAGTGTTATGAATTTGAACAATAACAAAGATTACACTATTCATCCATAAAAGGTAAATAAAACACATCTCTCAGCTAGATTAAAAATTCAAATATGAGAAATGTTGCAAAGTTGTTACTGAACAAAAATTGGATAATTGCATATTATCCGACTAGATAAAGAGATTGCCAAAAATGGTTGTCATTTGCCAGTTCTGTTTGTTAACTGTCCACTAGGACTTGGTGATAAAATCAACATAAAATATAAATCGTGATAAAAGTATTAAAAAATCCTATATAATGATATAGCATGAATATCACAATCTTGATGAAAACTGCGATTATTATACTTTTTCATTAAACCACAACTTTAAACAGCACATTAACTTGCAGAATTCAAGATTCTACCATTCTAAATTGTGATATTAAATATGATTTTGATTATTATGATACCAACGGAATGATTTCTACAATCCTAAACCATGATTCCTCAAAATTCTTCCAGTTTCAACCTTGATATGAGAAATTGAATCTTCGGTTTCAAATATCATGATACACATGATTTCTCTCAGCCTAAACCATGATGAATCCTACTTTTCAAAATTTCACCAGTTTCAACTGTAGTAAAAAAAAAATGAATCTTCAGTTTTGATTAGCATAATACCGTTAATCTGCCCCCCCCCCCCCCCCAAACCTGACGAAAAATCATAAAATAGTTAGAGGGGAGCGCTTACACGGGATTTTTCTGCGATCATTTCACAAAATTTGCAGGGATGAATCATGAATCTTTGAATGATTCCTTAATTTTGATATTTGAAGCAATAGTTGAAAAAATCTGCGTTTTTTTTTTTTTTTTTTTTTTTAAATATAAATTCTGTCGGAAAAACACAGAAAAAAAGAGAAATTTGTAAAAAAAAAGCATGAAATCAAATCAAAAAATGCACATTTCATCAAAGATTCATGATTCATTCATTTCATCATGATTCTATCGTTCTCAAGCGATCCGTTTTCTGCGATTTTTTTTTGAGAGGGAGGGCACTTTCTTGGGATTTTTTGAAAATTTCAAATCTTCTATAAAGTGGGGAGGGGGTGTTTGATCGGGAAGGGCGGATTAACGAGCTTTTATGGTACATGTCATGATTTCTCTGTCTTAACTATGATAACTCATCAAAATTCTTTCAGCTTCAATCGTGATGTGAAAAATAAAATCTTTGGTTTTGATTATTATGATACTATCATGATAGATCGTCATTTATTTCATCCTAGACAATTTTTAAAAAAGGAGAATAATTTCTGTGTTTTGATGACAGGTGATCAAATGTCTTGTTTTCGCATGCTGTTGTTGACAGCGAGTGATATAATATTCATTAATGTCTATTCTAAAGTTCATTTTAAGGGTAGAGATTAGTTTTTTTCTTTTTTCATTAAAGGGGCATTGGTCAAAACATGTGATATCCTATCCAAGTTTCCTGGTTGTACAAACATAAGAAATAGTCTTAAAGTTTAGATAAAGGTTTTTCTTTTATTCAGAATTTTTTTTTTTTTTTTAGTTAAATTCTCAGGACTGTTCTCAAAAAAGTATTATTTCATGCAAAAAATTCTGGCATTTCATAGACTTAACCAGTCTTTTGAATGGGGGGTGTCCAGATTTTTTAACCAGGACCTGTTGGGTACAAACAATATCTTATATAATAAAACCTGTTAAAATAGAATCTCATGAGACTGCTCGAATTTCCATTTTAAACAAGTTTTTATCTTAAAAAGTATAATTGTGTGGTATTTTTTTTTTTTTTGAAAAAAAGGGCCCAAACACAATTTTGTTTTAGTGAGGGGTATTAGAAGAGGTTCAAAATAAAATCTAATGGTTTAAAAAAAAAAAAAAGATATATAAATTTTTTTACAACAGTGATACAAGACAGAGACTGTGTGTGTATACAAGTGTGAAAATTTGAAGCACCCTAACGTCTAATAAAAATTAAAAAAGGATTTTTATTATGCTGGAAACTTCTATAGGCGCAAAAAAAAAAAGCTGTATGAGATCTAAAATATTGTATTAATCAAAGTCTTGTGGATGAAATTTAGTCGGATGATAAATCTCATCCGGCAAAATACACATACATGTGTGTGTATGCATAAATTAGCAGCATAATTATGACCATAATAATAAATGTCACAATAAATAAAAAAGTTAAAGTATTTAGTCAAATTTTATGATAAAATCCCATTATAAACTCGGATCTCAGAGCCACAATAAAAATATTAGTGCTAGTGTTTTGTAACCAGGTACCACGTCGGATTAGGCATACCATAGAGGGTTTCAATTATAAGTAAACAAAGTAAGTACAAAAGTTTAAGTGCAAAAGTCATTTAAACCCGATAACTTTTTATTTATCAAAAAATGGAATATGCAATTCCATTTCCAAATCGCTTCAACAGACAAATCTCTTGAAAGCAGCACACGACCAAAGCCTGTGAAACGATCACAGCACGCAAAGCCTGTCACACCGCGCATCATCGAGGGAGCACACATGCACTCAGCACTTCACTCTGGCATCACCGCCAGCACAACACGTGTGCATATCGCTATATCGCTCGTCCAACATCAACGCGACGTTCTTCTCACTGGGGGGTGGAAAAACGAGTTTCTCGCAGGAAGCGATCAAGCTAGCCTTTTGCTCGGCACATAAGATCTTGCTTTCTGACCGTGGGTTCTCCGGTTTGAACCCTGCCTGTGCACATCACTTGCAATTAGATAAAATTAAATTTAATAAAAAAATATCTTAGTGTGTTAAATTTTTGCTATATTTTAACCTTTAGATTTACAATTTGCAAAAAAGTCTAATGTGATGGTTAAAAATGAAGGTCATTTTCTGATTCATTGCTAAAAGGTACACAAAAATCAAATACCAAAAGTTAAAAAATGCAGCCATCTCCTCTATTATGTAGTATCCCTTTTCTGTTATTTTTTTTAACTTTGAAAATTTATGATTTACGAAAAAATCCTGACCCAATAGTTAAAATTTAAGGTAATTTTCGGTTTCATCAGTAAAGGATACAATAGAAGTTAAAAAACAAAAATATCATCGTCTTGTGTCATCTAATCCAAAACTTTTTCTTAAAATTCTTCACAGTAATTTATCCAAAATTTTTTGCATTATCCTGTAAAATAAGTATAAATGGTAACTACCAAAAATCATAATAATATTTAAGTGTCATCGGATTTATGTCAGTATATAAAATTTAATCTTGTTTGGATATTTGAAAGTGAATTAAAATTTGAATTGAAAAAGCATACTATCATTGAAGCTAAATAAAAACTTATAAAAATAAATCCTAAAAAGAAACAGTCTCAAATTCTTACAAAATAATACATGTGATAAAATATAATTATTTCGGACATTCTGAAAGTTAATTCAGTTGTAATATTTGTACGATATTTTTTTCAAAGTGCAGATACACATGAAATAATCTCTTTGAATAACTATAGGCACATGACATATGATCCCACATATCATGGTCAATCTCATTTGTTTTCAGAAAGTATAAGTCATGCATTTCTGAAGTTTCATAACTCGGTCAATTTTAATATTATATGAACAGGACTTTTTTTTTTTTGTCTTTCTTGTTAGTGTAATAAGAAAAATTTACTAAATATAACTTATAGGACCAGGTGACCATATAAAAGTTTAAATTTCGTAATTTTTTAATAAATGTTTTTATTAACCAGGGGGGGGGGGGGTTGTAAGTTCATGAAGAAATACCTGAAATTTCAGCGAGAAAATTTACCTCTACGGGAACAGGGGGAAAGAGAATATAATTTATTACAGGGAGGTTAAATTACATAATTTAAAAATTTTGATTATGTTTAGCAGTCTTATGAAATTGATAGTTTAAACTTATTTTACGAATAGAACTATCAGAAAACTAAAATGTTGGTACTGTAAAAAAAAAAAAAAAAAACCTCAATTCAGGTATATAACCTAACACAATCACCCCTGATTAAGCCAAATCAATTTTAAAATATTTCTTTACCTCATTTAAAACATTTTTGTAATTGGAACTATATGTTTATGACTACGGTTTAGGAATTAGCCATCGTTGTGAGTGGACACCCTAATTTGTGTATGTTGTTTCTGCCGAGAAGTGGGTTCAACAGTTTTAAAAAAAATCAGAAAATACAAATCCAATTTTAGAAAATATATTTTTTTCAAGTTGTTAACATTATTTTAATTTTTTTTTTTTAATGCACCTTTCAAAAAGGAAAGGTATCCAGTATAGATTTTTTTTTTCCGCGTCGCATTTTCTTATCATAACAAAAAAAAGTTTTAATCGTCCAAAAAATACCTGAAATTTTAGTACATATGATGGCCTCTTTAAAATTTTATGAAAAAAATATTTAATAGTGGAAATATCAGCTGAGTTTGCACAAAACATCCCACGTTTAAGCATTTTCATAAAAAAATTCTCAGATTTTTTAAACTCCCGAAATATTTCTATGCCTCGAAATTTTTATTAATGATGTAAATGTGATCTAAAGTTTTAATATAATCTAACAAAATTGTGTTAAAATACTGATTTTTTTTAGAATAGGAAAAAGATAGTCTCCGAAATGCGAGAGTTACCTTGGTCATGACTTTTTTGAGATCGTTAAAATTCGCATTTTTGTAAAATAGTAGTTGAAGAGATGGTCTCAAATTTATAAATGTTTTTTTATTGCTGTGTGTCTAAAATCGAACTCTGAGAGAGTGGGGCTGAAAGGGAGAAATGTTTGTCTGCAAAAACAAAAATCGAAGAATTGATAGCGATGTTTTTTAAAGTAATTGGTACGTTTAAGATGCAAAAACACGAAACTTAATATATTGTCTGTTTGACTTTTAATTAGCTTGCCCAAGAGATCTTAAATTACTCACCCCTCTCCAGTCAAAAAAATTGAATTTGGTTCCACTCTTCTACGCTCTGCATAGACTTGTATCTTGTATAAAACGAAAAAATTTCTGCGCACATAATATTAGGTCAAAAACTTTCTGCAATTTAATTTAATGTTTAATAAAATTACACATTATATTATATTGGCATGGACGAAATTTGCTTTTGTTATGCAATTCATGGGTGTAATTTGCATTTTTTGTGTGATTCATGGACGTAATTTGCGTTTTTTGAGTGATCTGTTGACAAAATGTGCTTTTTTGAACAATTTAAGGACATAATTCACGTTTTTTATGCGAACGGACATAATTCATGTTTCTTACGCAGTTTATGGATATAATTTGCGTTTTTTGAGCGATTCATGGCCGTAATTGGCATTTTTTGAGCAATTTATGAACATAATTCACATTTTTTGAGCAATTCATAGATGTAATTCGCGTTTTTTAAGCTATTCGTGCACGAAATTCACTTTTTTACGAGATACATTCACGAAATTCGCGATTCATGGTTGGAACTGATGTTTTTTATGTGGTCTTCAGACAAAAAGAGTTTTTTTAGCTGTCTTTTGTCAAAAATGTTCGTTTTATACACGATTCTTTGTTGAAATGCACATTTTTTACGTGATTCGTTGTTGAAATTCGCGATTTTTTCAAAGTCTTTATGAAATTCGTTTTAACAGTAAATAATTCGTATATAAAATTGGAGGAATATTTTTATTTTTTAGTACTAATAAAAATTACAAAAATAAAAATTGTTTCTTTCCTAAAATTTTCTGCGCACGGCGTGAGTCTATATTATACAACTCTGGCTCTGCAAAAAGCAAGGATTGATCATGGTGCTGATTTTTCAAAAAACGGATTGCTTTTTGATAGCTTGGCTAATTATCAAAAAATTAAAATCTTATGTCTGGGGTGCGTCAGAACCTGGACCTGTCTTGGACTATCCTCAGACTTTTAGATAAAGTAGATTTCGCTGGCCATATCATATATATACAGACAATTTTCTTTTATTGGTTTAGATACAATCTATTATCATTGCATTTGTATTATTTTTTCCGGGATATTGAAATTTCTCGTTTAATGCAGGATTCTAATACAGACAAATTATATTTCACAAACTTTGCTCTGTTTCAAATTTTTATTTATATAGCTGCCCACCTTTCTTATTTTTCAATTCAATAAAACATGTTTGGAACCAGAAATTTAATAAAGATAAAAATATTAGGGATGCAACGGATATCCGGCCAATATCCGATATCCGGCTGATTTTTTAGTATCTGAAATATCATCGGATATCCGAATCACAATCACCGGATATCCGACTTCTCTATCGGATATCCGGTAGAATGCAGCAAAGCAAATGTAGATGAATAACAGTATTCGTTTGATCCCAAACAATGCCTAAAAACTTTTGTTTGCAATGCAAAAGATGAAATGTTATAATAAGTTCCCTATCAATGAGTAAAAGGTAACTCTCAAAAGTTTAAAGAATTGCCAGCTTTCCTACTATTTATATTTAAACGCTGTAATAAATTCAAGAATTTACGTTTTTATCTTTTAGAAAATTGTATCGTTACTTTCAGATTGTAAAACAAAATTTGAAGTCAAAATAGAAAATAAAGCCTTTTTGTAAAAATGTATAAAGATAGAAAACCAACATTTAGAAATGCACAAATAATGCATGATGCATGAAAAGGTAGCAAATAGCCGTTTTGAATCCACTATCGAAATTCTTCATCACAAAACTCAGCATGCTAGAAAAAGCTAAGTTGAGCAAAGCGACAGAGAAGCGCAGGCCAAATTACGGGAGCGAATGATAGATTCAAAATGGCTGTTTGCTACCTTTACATACATTATTTATGCATTTCTAAATGTTGGTTTTCTGTCTTTAGTCTTTATAAAATTTGAAGTTGTATATTAAACTATGATTTTATTAATTTTCTTTCTTTCTTTTAATTTAAACAATGGGTTAATTGGTTTTTAAGTTAAACAACTAAACAGACCTATTTTTATTTTCTTCCATCCTTGATAGAAGAAAATAATGTTATCAATTTTTTATGACGAATTTACATGTTTTAGGGATCCAATATCCCAAAAACATGTTTATTTAAAACCTCTGTTTGTCCCAGTGTTGCCATCATACGATCGTACCATCAAAATGTGTATGAAGTTATACATAGAATGAGCCAAATATTCTGTTTTTGGCATGTTTTTGGCTGTAGCCAGCACGTCCATATTTATTATGGAAACATTTCGCTGTAAGGCGGTGTTGTAATCACAATTTTTGCGCCATTTTCATTATTCTACCAACAAACACTGTATGAAGTTATGCATAGAAATGAACCAAATTTCTTTGAAAGGCTGTCAGGTCTTCTTTCAATTCAAAAATATTTCGCCGGAAAATGGTACTGTAAAAATGATTTTTAGCACAGAGGCTATCAAATCCTGTGAGCTTATGTGCCCGCCCGTTCTGTATGTATGTAAATGCATAATGCAATAACTCATGATAAAAATATCCCATTCACTTGAAATTTTAAATATAGGTATATTCTGATAAGGTGTTTCCCTGATTAATTTTGGGAATTCATTCGAGAAGTATAAGTGGGGGAACAGGGGCTAATATTCTTCCCCTTAATTTATATCAATGGGTTTTACATCCAGAATTATCAATTTTCATTCGAAATTTAAGCATAGGATCATTCTGATGAGGCACCTCTGTGATTAGTATTAGGTACTCATTTGATAAGTATAAAGAGATGAAACAGGGGGCTAATTCCCCACCCCTTATTTCGATAAATGGGTCTTTTATGCAGATTTATCAGATTTCATTCAAATTTTAGACAGGATTTTTCTGATGAGGGCACCACCATGATTAGTTTTGGGAGTTCATTGTATACGTATAAAGAGACGGAACTGGGAGCGAATTCTCCAATCTTAATTTCGATAAATGGGTTTTTCATACAGATTTATCAAATTTCAGACATAGGATCATTCTGATGAGGGAATGCCACGATTAGTTTTGGAAGTTCATGGGATAGGTATAAAGAGGGGGATGGGGGCTAATCCCCCGCCTTTAATTTAGATAAATGGGTTTTTCATGCAAAATTCTCATATTTCATTCAAATTTTAGACATAGGAGCATCCTGATGAGGACACCTCCATGATCAGTTTTGCGAATTCATTGGATAAGACTAAGAGGGAGGAAATGGGAGGTGACTGCCCCCGCCTTAATCTAGTTTAATGGGTTTTTCATGCAGAATTTACAGATTTACTTCAAAATTTGTATATAAGATTCATTGTGATAACGCACTTCCTTGATTTTTTTTGGAGTTCATTGGATATGTATAAATGGGGGATTGGTGGGACTACCCCTCTTAATTTAGGTAAATGATTTTTCTTGCAAAATTAACAGATTTGCTTTAATTTTTGAATACAGGTTCATAGTGATAATATGCTTCCCTAATTAGCTGTGGAGTTCTTTTGTTAAGCATAAAAGGGATACAGGCGATTACCCCAACCTCTCTTAAATTTGGTAAATAGGTTATTATGCAGAATTTTCCGATTTGCTTTAAATTTTGGATGTACATTCTTTCTGATGAGGCGAATCTCAAAATAGTTTTGGAAGTTTAATGGTTAAGTATAAAGGGGGATAACTCCTCTTAAATTATATAAATGGGTTTTTATGAAGAATTATTCGATTTGCTATGAATTTCGATATAGGTTTTTTATGTGATAAAGCATATCTCTGATTAGTTTATTGAATCCAATGATTAAATATAAAAAGGGGAAATGGGCGGGAGCTATCCCCCTTCTTAATTTGTTTTTCGAACAGCGTTAACCATTGAAAATATGAGGCTGTAATATACAATTAGGATGCATAGCCTGTGAGCTCAATGCCATCAGTTTAAGAGGGCAATATTCTTTTTATTGTAATTTTTTTTTTCATAATCATTTTATACAGTGAATTAATGGTTATAATATAGAAATAGTATTAATATTTTGTAATATTTTTTGAAACATTGAGATCTACGAAATAGAAGAGAGTTTTGGGATTGGTGCATCCAACTAGTTATTTTCGTGACTTCATATAAATATTTAAAATTAAAAGTTTTTTTTTTTGTTTATAAATTTTAAACTGATTTAACTTAAAATAAAATTAAATGTAGCTTAAAGTAATCAGCATTAAATAATTAAAACATGAAAAAAATTAAACCTATGTTTGGAGATAACTCTTCAGCCATTGGTATATTAGTAAGACATTTTATGTTTGCATTATAAAAAGGTGCTATGTATTTCTTTATGAAAATACTTTACAATTATAAACATATTAATAAACATGTAAAATTTGTTCTAAAAATTATCGGCATTTCATTGTACAAATTATTAGCAATTATCAGCAGTTCATTGACAAATAGGCAGAGTATTTAAATGTTTGAATTTCAGGATGGAATGGCAGGATTCATGCCCTAAAAAATCTTGTAGGAAAGACATTCCTGTTTCTCAAAAAAAAAAAAAAAAATTCGAATTTTTTTTCTTTGTGAAGTGGCGATCAAGTCTCAGGACTGACTGATTATTTTCGTGATATTTTCCACTATCGATTGACAAATCTCACAGTTTGCTCTTATGATAATTATACAAAATTGTTTTTCTGCGTCTGACTGTAATTTTTCTCACAAATTTTTCATGTTTGCTCGCAGAGGCGTAGCTACAGATATTTTTTGGGGGGGGAGAATTTAAAAATTTCCCAACTTGAAAAATATTGTTCTAATTTCCAATTAAAATTATACAATGCAATGTGCTTATAATGATAACAATACTTATGCATTAAAAATAATTTCTTTTCCAAAAAAAAAAAAAAAAAAAAAAAAAAAAAAAACTAGATTTATTGCTATTTTTTCAGCATGAAAATAAAGATCAGAAGAAAAAGAGATAAAGATTATACTTTTACCACAAAGGTTAAAGAAACAATTTCAAATAATGCAATAAATGTAAGATTCAAAGTTAGAGACATTGCATACATTCAAAAAAAATTATATAAATATATGAAATATGAAACAAAAAATGTTACATAAAGAAAAATTGTAACGATTGCTAATGAACACTTACATTGTAATTTTTTTCATTTAACACTGATCCTTCTGTTCTTCAAAGAAGCCCACCTAATGATCACATCGTCCAGTTTAAGTAAGTCCGCTATTTTATTTTCACATTTCAAAAGCATTAAGCTATCCAGTCTGTCATCGCTCATGGTAGTTCGTAATTCATTTTTTATAATTTTTAGCTGACTAAATGTCCTTTCATTTGACGCAACACCATAAGCTGCTGTGAATGTTAAAATGCACAGTTTGAAGGCTTGACCTAAATAATTTTTGAATTTTTTGGCATGAACGAAAAGTCCGTTAAGAGAGTCAACATTATTGTTTGAACACAAGTCAAAAAGTATTTCCATTTGACTCTGCAAGTCGTGTATGTCAGGTTTATCAGATCCAGGAGGAAACATGTTAATAACTTTTTCTAGATTACTTATGCTCAAATTTGCTTTGGTGAATGGTAGCTTAAAAATCGAATGTATCGGTTCAATAGTATCTTTGATATATAAAACATTGTCATTGAAACCCATTATTAATGTGTCCAAAACTTCTTTGAATTCTTTCCTGTAAAAAGTATTTAAATCTATGTCCATTGCTGTTCTATTGTTTTCATCAATTTTTTTAGGTGGAACCCTTTTTCTATGGTGTTTTCGGAAGTCTGATTCAACATCTATCCCCATTTTTTCAGCGAATACAATTGAACTTTTTATAAGATTATTCATTCCAGTGGAATCATCACTAATTGCTTGTAAGCTTTGGACAGTACTTTTTATTATCGCAATGCAGTCAATGACGTTAAAATCAGGTGTCTCCAGAATTTCAGTTAAAATTTTTATTTTGCTTAAGATGTTTTTCATGAAAAAAAATGATGCAATAAAATCAAAAGTTTTCATTTTTTTATAAATTCCAAATGCTTTTGTTCTAGTAGAGGAATCAAAAGTCTTTTCATTGAAAATATTTTCTAATAGTTCTATTACCATTTCAAACGATTGAGTTAAGGCTTTGACCGATTCAGCTCTTGCGGTCCATCTGGTTTTTGATAGATTTTTAAGTTGAATTACTTTATCAATGTTCTCTACATTTGACTGATAATGCTTAAATCTTTTTGTACTTGATGTGAAAAAGACATAGAGCTCTTCAAGGATGTTAAACAAATCTTGAATTAATATGCTAACGTTGCAAGCATGTTCTAGAGCAGTATTAGTGCGGTGATCTTGACAAGGTATGTAAGGAACACTGTGACCGACAATCTCAGATATATGTTTTTGTACACCATTGAACCTCCCGGACATATTTTGAGCAAAATCATAAGACTGGAATGCAAGCTTCGAATAATCAATTTCTATTTCATTTAAGCACTGTAAAATTAAATCTGCCATTCCCTTTCCAGTTTTGTCACTACATTCAATTGTTTTGACCAATCTTTCCCTAATTTCACCTTCATTACTTACACTTCGGATAACAATAGACATTATATCTTTGTGTGACAGATCTGGAGTTGTGTCGGCCAAAACTGCAAAACATAAACTATTTTTTATTTCAGAAGTGATTACCTGACGAATTTCAGATGCTATTAAATTTATCATTTCATTTTGAGATTCTGGACTCATATATGTAACATGATATGGTCTCAATTTTTTATCTTCAAACCAACATTTCATTGTAGTATTGTGCCTTGAGATAAGCTGTATCACTTCGCAAAAATTTCCTTTATTAATATCATCGGTGTTTGACTCTCGAAATGCTAATCCTTGCTTTCCGAATGTTTTACAAGTATCCATTAAAATTTTGATAACTTCTCTGTTGTGCATTCGAACTTTTTCTTCCTGAATTAAAACTTGCCTTTTTGATTTGTCAATTAAGACATCAATATGTTTTTTCTTTACAAGAAAATTACAAAAATCATATAGAGCAGACTTATGAGCTTGAGATGAGAAATGTTGTTGGAGCTTCCCTAATTTATCTTTTCCGCAACTTTTCATTTTACCCCATACTTTTACTCCGGTTGAAGTCCAAGCATCTTCTCTTTTTTCACGACCTATACCAACAGGAAAAAGACAACATACAAAGCAAAAAGCAGCATGCTTTGCTGTACTGTACTCTAAATATTCAAATTCTGTATACCAGTGGGGATTAAACCGGTTTTTTCCATCAGAAGGAAAACATGCTAATTTAGGTTGATGTGGACCTAACTGAATTAAATAATTTTTCTGATTTTCATTTAAAGTATCTGGACGTAGACCAGGATCATGATTTACTATTTCAGAGGCACTTCCACTGTCTTCAATTGAAAATTCTAACTCATTATTCAGTTTATTCAATACTCTGCACCCCTCTTCAAGAACTATATCACAGGTTTCTTTAATTGAAGAGATAAAGTTAACAATCTCAGTTATTGCCAATTTCTCGTTAACTATGTCAGATTCATTATATTGAGAAAAAATAGTTTTGCTCTCAGTTAATTTTTCGAGAATAAAAGAAAATTTTCCCATAAAAGACACCCAGTCCGACTTATTTTCATTTTCTTCTTTAGTTTGGTTTTCATTTGTGAAGCTTGCAGTCTCGTTTTGAAATTCATTATCCATTTCAGATTGGTTTTGAGTTTTGGAATTCGTAGCCTCATGTAGAAATTCACTTTCTTTTGAAAAATCCAAATTACACTGTTGAAGAAGTTGATCTTCGCTCTCGGTGTTGTTTATAGGAAAAGAAAAATCTTTTATTTCTTCAGACTTTTTATTTAAGTTCAACACATCAGTATTGCAACTTATGCTGATTATTTCTTCATTTGACGGACTGCTATCATATTTATATATTTGTTCCGATTTCACATCGTCCACTTTTTTCCTTTTACGTACTGAAGCATCGAATGGATTTTTAGGGGCTCCAATTTCCTGCACAGAAACTCTATTCCCATTATGATTGTTTTTTTCATGCTGAGATTTATAGTCATTATTAAATACTGCTTTACAATTACAACATTGAACTTTATATCGCTTTGGTTTCATATTTTATAAACCGATAAAAATATAGCAGTTTTTTTATCCGCACACAAACAAAGTAAAAAGGAACACATTTATCAGAATCAATAATTTTTTGAAATCACATTTGCTTTTATGATTATTTTTTCTTGACGACAAAGGGTTACCAGTATTTTTTCTGGCGAAAACTCATTGGATATTGTTGCCCAGTTACGTAATATAGCAGGTGTAGCTACTATTATAGAAATTAGGACTCCAGCTTTTCTTTTTTTTTTTTTTTCTTTTGGCGCCTGAATAAATATTTTTAATATTTTTTTTTTTTTTCAAAGTTACTTATTCCAAGTTCTTTTAATACTATTTGAGATTAGCATAAAACGGAAATACAAATTGCATTTTTGTTTTACAATATTAGAATAGATTGCTATTTTGAAATAAAATTTACAGATTTTTAAGCTTAGATTGACTCGACGACTAAAGCCGTTGTATAAATTCTCCGGCGACGCGACGACGACGGGTTAAATATGAAAAGATGTGAATATTTTCTTGTTTTATTTTCATTTTGACAGTAGAATATGTTATAATTGGAATTATTAATTTTATTTTTAAAGATCTATTGCGATTTCTTTTCTTTCGTCAACCATCATTAGTTTGTTTAAAAATTCCCTTTTTTGTTTACTGTCTTTGCTATACATGTCTTTTCCGGCTGGAATTTCCAGATCAGAGCACGGTCCCGACTACATATAAGCTATTTTGGCCCAGCACGGCCCGATTTGAAAATTAAAACTTTGGCTCGAGCCGGATCTATATTTTCACAGTTCAGGGGCCGGCCTGAACAAAAATCTTTGAAAACAGGAACAGCTTGCGTAAAAAACAATTAAACCAGGCCCGATCCGCGGGCCAATTTGATAGCTACAAAAAATTCGGATTTTTCTTAACGTACAATTAAGATTCTTCTAAAGAATGCTGATAAAAAGAATCTAAAATAATTGTTTTCTTGCGCATTTCTCAATTCACTTTTGTTCGGAAACGCATAAAATTGGCAGATGTTCTTATTTAGAAAAAATGTTATCGAATGGCGCTTTCTTTTTTCTTGGAATGAAAGCAACATATATTTCAGAAAAGGCTGTCAAATATTAGTTTTTGATTCGATTTTCAAAACGTCATAGCAAGTAAAGAAGAGAAAACTGTCGTTGTGTAACAATAATCGCCTGTAATTGGATAAGTAATTTATTTATCGAAAAATGGAAAACGCTATTCAATTCGAAATCGTTTCAATCCAATCACTTCAGGCCTGTCAATGTTATGCATTTTCTTTTAAAAATGAGTCAGAAAATGTTTCAGAAAGTTTTGTGTTATTCAACAGGGAATTTGAGAACCACCTCAAGATACATTTCCGATGATTCCCCTTACCAAAAGTTCGTTATCATTATTACTTATTTTGCAAAGCAAAACTGTCCGCCCGACACATGCCAAGAGCAACCAAGTCCAGTTCCGTCCCGACTCAACTATGCAGAAAAAAATAATCCTTACCTCGGCCTAACCCGAGTCCAGGAGAGCCATTTGGGAAGGACAGGGGAGACATCCCCTCCCCACAAGAAAACAGACATTTTTGATCGCAGCCTCTATTACAAAAAAAAAAAAAAAAAAAAACTTCCGGAAGAAAATGTGAGAGATTAATGAAGATGTTTGTTATTATATGACTATGAACAAGGTAATAAACAATCTGGAAAGCCATTTTGGGGGACCTGGCGATGTGAGGGGAATCCCCCCGCCAACTGTAGGGTGTTTGATGTTGCACAGTGTCCTCCTTTCATACTCCTGACGTAAAAATTGCTTGAAAATTTCCCGCCAAAGATAAAAATCTGTCTAAAGTGAAAGTTTTCATCAGTCCTTTGCGACTTCATATTCGACATTTTTACTTTTTTTTGCATCTATGATTTGATAATTTTTCTGGTTTGAGGATTAAAAAGGGGGAGGGGTAATAAACTGACGGTGCTCCTGCCCGAGTCTGCAAAAAAAGCTAAGCTCAGGCTCAAACATGATTAACTATCCGATGACGTTCTCTACATTTTGGACAAAATATATTTTTGCAATAGTGTTGTTAAAATAAAATCGGCTCATGCAGCACATTTATACGCATTCTTGTGAAACTCATATTTATTGAAAATAATTCAAATTTTATGAGCTTCTTTTAAATTTTTATATCAGAATGGTGGAAGCACTCTGTTTGAAAGTTTGCCTGCTCGGTCCACGGGCCATGCCAGTACCTTGGACCAAGCCCAGGCCCGGACAGACTTCTAGTATATGAGCCATTATGGATTTTCATACGAAAGTAACATAAAAGTCACGGACTATAATTTGAAATTTTTCAGAAATGAAAGTTTTGGAGGAAACAAAGGAGTGGAGAAAGCTGTTTAGAGTCAGATATTGATACACAGGAGCAGAGACATTTAGGTCTAATAAGTGTATGATGTTTTCATAGAACAGAGAAATACAATGACAAATTGAGTCTGGTTGATTTCTTTTGATAATTTAACTTGTTTGCTAAACCATTGTCACCGAAAGAATAAAAAGTTCATATATTTCTTGTAATTATTAAAAAAAAAGAAAGTCTTTCAAAAATCTAAATTTTCCCAACTCTAAGCTCAAATTTCCCAACTTCACATATATTGGGGGGGGAGGCTCCCCCCCCATACCCCCCCATGGCGACGCCCCTGTTTGCTCGTCACACAAAATTTTGCATTTTTTTTTTTTTTTTTTTTTTTTTTTTTTTTTCTGGAGACCAACTGGCAAATTTCACAATTTATTTCTCTCAACAGATTGACAAATTTAGCTATTTACTCTGCGACTGATTGGCAAATTTCCCTTTTTGTTTTTGTGACATTCTGATGAAATTAACAATTATTTTCCTGTGTTCAGCTGAAAAATTTGTTTTTGTTATTGGCTGACGAATTTCATTATATTTCCTTGTGACAGATTAACAAATTTCACGATATTTTACTGTGATTGATTGACGAATTCTGCTATATTTTCCACTGTTCAAGTTCCCTCTAAGTTCAAATTTTTTCAGACAGGTCAACAATTTTTAAAAATTTACTTTTGCCATGGTGGACAAAATGAGTAATATTTTTTCTATGACCGATTTACATATTTTGCGATTTTTTTTTTTCCTGTGCCGAAGCAAGAAATAACTAAAAGAACAGTAATGGTCACTAGAGTCTGAGCTTCTGGAATTAGCACTAAACAAAATGAGATTAAATCTTGTTATCTCGTCTTATTAAATCGTTGGAAAAAAAGAAAACATGTTTTTTTACAATCAACGGTTCAACATTAGATGTTTCATTTTTCAAAATCATCGCGCATTTCCTCATCAGTGGGCTCAATAATCATACCTCTTTTTTTATTTAAAAGACGATCTTTCATACGATGTTTCTGTTTGTATTTGTTTTTTTTTCCATATCATAATTTGCACCTGCACATTTTGTAACTTTTCTACTCTCTTCTTTATTAACAATGAAATTTTGATTTCCTATTTAAATAAAAATTCTTCTATATTTAAAGAAGTACGTAAAATAAATAAATAAAATATGGACATCCATTGCCCAAAGCAAGATGTTTAAATGTTTCCCATTGAGTTATTGAAAATCATTAAAAGCATAATTTTTATGACCAAAACATGATTTATGTAATAAGAGTCATATATTACGTATGTCATGGATTAAACATTAATATTCCTGGACGAATCATAAACAAAATAAAATGCAGACACCACAAGGTCCATTCTCGAGTGATAACAACAACCGTTTTCCAAATGATAAAAAAAAAAAAAAAAAATTATGAACTTCAAGGAAACTATTTAAATAATTGATGTGCGTAGTTCACAGAAATTAGGACATGACTTTTTTAAATAAACCATTTCTCATCCAGAGTTTCCCCCAGAGGGTTTCAGAGGGGCGCTCCGCCCCTCCTGCCCTTTAGTTTAAAAAATAGCGCCCCTCTTGCCCTCATCCAAAAACTAGCGCCCCTCTTGTCATTCATTCAAAAAAATTAGTGCCCTTCTTGCCCCACATTTGAAAAAACGCAGCCCTCCAGCGATGATCCAAACGCGCTATAGCACATAAATTACACCAAGAAATCGACGACGGAATGCAAAAATGGCCTCATACGCGTTCCGTGGGATGGGCAATTTCGTCATAAAATCGCTAAAAAATTTCCGGCAAGATTTGCAAAAAAAAATTTTCATTTTGTCATTTGTTTTTTTTTTTTATTTGGTTCATTTTGTCAAAAAATGTCACAAAACGGCAGATTTTTTCAAAAGATCATGGAAAAAAGACAAATTTCTTCCAAAAATCACGATAAAACGAAATTTTTTGTCAAAGGAGTCGCAAAAGATGAAAACTTTTGTCAAAAAATAGCGATAAAATGGCAGATTTCGTCAAAAGATTTGCGAGAAAAACGGCAAATTTCATCCAAAAATCACAATAAAACAGAGAATTCTGTGAAAAGTTCTGTTTTTTAGCTATATTTTCACGAGATTTGTTGTTTTTTCTCCTATTTTTACGATCTCTTAACAAAAACTGCTGTTTTTACGATCTTTTATCAATATTTGCTGTTTTTTCGTGATCTTTTAAAAAATTTACCTTTTTTCTTTTTTTTCAATTTTTTGATTGAATTTCTGTTTTTTTGCGATTTTTTGAACCACTAGATTCTTGATTCAACTCTATAAAAGTGCCCTTAAAAATGAAAAAATCCCTTTCGGCATGGCCTATAGGCAGAGGTAGATTTCGAAAAGTTTTCATCTCAAAAAAAAAAAAAAAAAAAAAAAAAAAATTAAATGATTAGAGATAAACCTAGTTTAATTACTTTATTCAACCGCTTTTAAAAATTTTTTAATTTCATTTTTCTGTAAGAACTGGTTTTATCAAAATCCTCTTAAACGAAATTCTACTCAAATGCCCATTTTGGCAACATATTTTGAATTATATTCTTACTTTATTAAAAAAAATTGACCGATATGCTCATTATATAGTTCCTAAATAACAAAAAACTGTTAATTAAATTCGTTTGACAGCAAAATTGAATTTAAAAATGAGTAATAAAATAACCAATTTATTATTTTAATACATCCACAATTCTTTAATCAAAATTGCTTTAAGAAATTTTGTACGAAGTGCCCAATTTGACAGATTTTTTTAAATATATATTTAGCCTTTATCAAAAATCTGACCAATACGGCACATTACACAGTTCCTAAATAACGAAAAACTGTCAATTGAATGCGTTTGAGAGCAAAATTGAATTTAAAAATGAGTCATAAAATAACCAATTTGTTATTTGAATACCCACAGTTCATTAATCATGATCGCTTTGGGAAATTTTGTGCGAAGTGCCCATTTTGGCAGCCTTTTTTTGAAATATATTCTGCCTTTATCAAAAAACTGGCCACTCCGTCACATAATATAGTTCCTAAATAAGAGAACCTTTAAATTGGATGCGTTTGAGAACAAAAAAAGATTTAAAAATGACTCTGTAAAAACGCAATTTTTTTTCATTTCCTCAAATTTCAATCATGATAATTTCGTGAAATTCTGTTCAAAATACCCTTTTTGGCAGCCTTTTAAAAAATATATTCTGCCTTTATCAAAAAACTGGCCAATACGTCGCATTATATAGTTCCTAAATAATAGGACCTGTAAATTGGATGGGTTTGAGAACAAAAATGAATTTAAAAATGACTCAGAAAAAACGCAATTTGTTATACTTAATCAATTTTTAATGACGATAATTTCGGGAAATCTGTTCAAAATATTTTTTTTGGCAGCCTTTTTAAAAATATATTCTGCCTTTATAAAAAAATTGGCCAAAACGTCGCATTATATAGTTCCTAAATAAGAGGATCTGTCATTTGGATGCGTTTAAAATCAAAAATGAATTTTAAAATGAGTCAGAATATAAGCCGTTTGGATTTAAGGTTTTTACTCCAACTCCTATTTTTGTTTAATTTATTTTTGCTATAAGAATTGGTTCTATGAAAAACTTGTCAATATAAAAGTTGTAGATCTTATTGTGAAGATGTAAAATAAATTTAATTAGATTTGATTGCTTAAGAATTGAGTAAGTTATGGGTTTTTTTCTTTTTCCTCCCCCCTTTTTCTTTTCGTTTTTAATTTTTTTCATCGGTAAAAATTGGTCCTATCAAAAACTTGTAAATACAAAAGTTTTAGATAATATTGAGTACATTTATATAAAATTTAGTTGGATTTGATATCTTGAGAATTGACGAAGTTATGAATTTTTTTCTCCCAAAAACCATGTTTTTTTCGCCCCTTGAGCCCATTTTTAACTTTATCAAAAATCTGTCATGCATAAACTTTTTGCCCATTGTTTAGAAGTAATATAAACTTTAAACTGATTCGATATCTATTTTAATTAAGAAGTTATCGCGTTTTTTCTGTTTTCACAAAAACCCTCCCTATTTCCACCCCCTTGGTCCGATTTTGCCCATTAACGAACTCGACCGAGATTTTAGGCTCCTTGATTTTATGTAAAAGTTTGAAGAAGATCTTAGCATAATTATGGAAGTTATTGTGTCTAGAAGAAAGTGATATACACCGATAGATAGATAAATAGATAGATAGATAGATCAGGGTTCATACAGAGTTTGCTAAATGGAAAATAAGGACTCTGTAAGGACTTTGTAAGGATTTCGCTAAAAGAAAAATAAGGACTTTCTAAAGTTAAAAAAGAACAGTACACATAATTACTTACATTAAATTTTAATCGTAAATACATAACATTAGTTGGCTAGTAACTGTTTTTTAGCATCTCTTTCTTTGGTCAGGGAGGAAATTTCTTCCTTTTTTTGTTGCAGATTTTCTACAACTGTTCGATTTTATAAATAATTGAATATCTTTAGTTGATCAGCTTTATCAGCTAATTCATTGGCCTTATTTTCTAACTCTGATACTTGTTTTTCAAGAAGATATATATATATATATTTTTTATAAAACCTAAGTCATCTTCAATTAATTTCCTTTTATTTCCTGCAGAGGAAGATTGTTGCTGTTAACCATGCTACACATATTCAGTGAAATAATAAGACTACGATCAAACACAGATCAGCGGATTATAGAACAGATTGGTGCAATAATTTGGTGAAATATCTTCTTTGTTATTCAAAGAAAAGGAAATTTTAGATGGTGAATACTGATTACGATTGGTGTTTGTGGATACGAGGTTTCTATGTCACAATCGGAAAACAAAAGAGGCAGCTTTAATGTCCAATCAGAAATAAGAAAATTATAGCAAAGAAACTTGATTTTTTTTTCAGTTGCCATATTTGGCAGATTATGAATGTTTCAGAGGGGGATTCTGGGTGAAATTTTTCGGAATTTTTGGAAATTAACATCGCATTTTCGGAAATCAGCGGTGCCGGGGGAAGGGGAATTCCGTGAGTTGCACCCCCCCCCCCCCGAGGTTTATCCGCGATCTTCAGAAGAAATCGGAGATTTATCTACGATATTTAGCAAAATCGGCGATTTATTGCGATCTTTTGTCGAAATCGGCGGTTTTTAAGCGATCTTTGACGAAATCAACGTTCTCCCCCTTTTTTTTTTTAATGAAATCGGCGTTTTTTTCGACGATTTTTAAGCAAAATTTGCATTTTTTGCACGATCTTTTCTCAAAAACGGCGTTTTCAGGGGTGATTCTGGGGGAAAAATTTTTTCGGAAATCCACATCGCAATTTCGGAAATCGGCGGGGATAGGGGGAGGGGGGGGAATCCGCGATCTTCAGACGAAATCGGCGTTTTCCCGCGATCTTCAAACGAAATCAACGATTTATCTGCGATATTTTAGCAAAATCGGCGATTTATTGCGATTTTTTTGTCAAAATCGGCGGTTTTTCCGCGATCTTTTGACAATATCCGCATTTTCCCGTGTTTCTTTTTAATGAAATCGGCGTTTTTTCGGCGATCTTTACACAAAATTCGCAGTTTTACGCGATTTATTTTCGAAAACGTCCTTTTACCCCCGCGATCTTGACGAAATCGGCGTCTTTTCTGTAATCTTTTGATGAAATCGGCGTTTTTTTTTTCAATGATCTTTAGACATAATATTTTTAAGCAATCTTATCGAAAACGGCGTTTTTTCCGCGATCTTTTAACGAAATCGGCGTTAAAAGATCGCGCGATCTTTAGACGAAATTGACGTTCTCCCGCGGTCTTCAGACGAAATCAGTGATATTTGGTGAAACAGCGTTTTTCCCGCGATCCGCACAGGAAATTCGCGTTTTTCAGCGATCTTTTGACAAAGTTCGTTGACAAAAGAATTGACGAAATCGTCGTTTTTCCACGAAATATTGACGAAGTGTGTGCTTTTCGGCGTCCTTTCACGAAATTTGCATTGCACCGCGATTGTTTTTTCTGCGCGCAAAACCGTACAAGTTGGCAACTATGCAGAACTGATAACCCAATTTCAAATTTTTGGAAGAAGATGCCTTAAAATTTCGGACGAGAATCATCTTTAGGCGTTTTATCCCTGCGATCTGTTGACGAAATCGGCGTTTTTTCCGTGATCTTTTGATGAAATCGGCGTTTTTTTTAATAATCTTTTGACAAAATATTTTTAAGCTATCTTTTATCGAAAACGACTTCTTTTCCGCAATCTTTTAACAAAATCGGCGTTATATCTGCAATCTTTAGACGAAATCGACGTTTTCTCGCGGTCTTCAGGCGAAATCCGCGTTTTGTCTGCGATATTTGGTGAAATTGCCGTTTTTTCGGTGATCCGCACATGAAATTTGCATTTTTCAGAGATCTTTTGACAAAGTTCGTTGATAAAAACATCGGTGAAATCGTCGTTTTCCCACGAAATATTGACGAAACGTGTGCTTTTTCGGCGATCCTTTTTACGAAATTTGCATTTCTCTGCGCGCTAAACCATATAAGTTGGCAACTATGTGGAACTCATAACCCAATTTCAAATTTTCGGAAGAGGATTCCTTAAATTTTTGGAAATTTCGAGCGGGAATCACCATTGGAATGTTTGGCGATTTTTTTTAAAACATTTTACGGATCGTGTTAATATTAAGCCCATGTTAAAAAATAAGGACTTTAAGGATCCTTATTAAGGACTATCGAACTATAAGGAGTTTATAAGGACTTTTAAGGTCCGTGCGAACCCTGTAGATAGATAGATATATAAACTTTTTTACTGATGGTGGTTTTGGGGTCTAGGAGTCATGATTCGTGTAGATCCGCAAAAATTTTTCAGAAATTCCAACATGGGAGACAATGCAATAGGTAGTATTTCATACGAAATCTACCTAAAAGTGCCCTGAAAAATGTAAAAAGTGCCCTTTTCAGAGCAGTAGCGCCCTGCCCTTTTTTAAACCTGGGGGAAACTCTGCTCATCTAATAGAAGAAATCTACTGACAATGTTATTTTCAGAATTCCTTATGGGTTTAAAATTCCAATGCATAGTTGAACATAATTCAATTAGCTAAAATGCCAGGGATTACGGTATTGACGATACTTCCACTAAGTGATGTACAATCACAGAAGAATATGGACGATACAATCACCTAAATGCATTATTCGTGCAAGCAAATTAAAAATGAATGCACACCAGATTTTACAAAATTCAGAAAAAAAATAAGAAGAAAAAATCAAAAACAAGTATTTCCAATAATTTAATGTATTAGAAAAGTTGCTCTGTTCTGTTGTCAAAAGTGTAACCATAAAAGATTCTAAACCACACAAAATCGAACAAAATCTAAATTAAAAAATTCATTTAGCAACTCAGTTATTAATTGTCCATAACACTGAGTAAAAATTGAAAAACAGATATGATATATATAAAGTTTGATTCTTTTCCTTTGTTTTAATTAAAATAAACAATTTGGATAATTATCTTGAGTTGTTGATTTAAATTATTTCAATGGAAATTTGTCATGTTGGTATAAATTGTAAATATTTAAGTGGCAAGTAAAAAATAATAGAGTTAAAAAAAAAAAATTCCCTCTTATATAGTTTAACTACCCTGTATTTACAAATGTTATGAGGGAAACTCTCTCCTCCTGGTAAAACCTGAATTTCAAGCCCTGATTGTCAAAGATATATAGTTTCTGTAAAATATATTTCCATACATTTAAAATGTTAGAATTGTGTGTGAAACATGTTTGCAATTTATTATTTGAGATGGCATTGGATAAAGAAATAAACATTCACCATAACTAAAAACATATTTAGTACCGGATATCCGAATCCGGCAGGCAAATCTGATACTGGATATCCAGTATCTGATATCCGGCAAAATCAGTATCCGATGCATCCCTAAAAAATATACAAGAATCCTTTTGAAGAAAGACACACTTTATTAAATAAATTTTCTGGGAGAAAAAAAAAAAAAAGTTGACCTTTTGAAAATTTGAAACTATACATTTGTAAAAACTAATGGATTTCCCCCCCCCCCCCCGATCCCCCACAAATGGAAGTTGAGGTCGAAATGTAACGAGCTCTTAATTCCCAAATTGACTCAGTCTGAGCTCAACAATCTGATTGGCTAAAACTGAAGGAAGTGACATATATATTCGAGCCGGTGCTAAAAAAAAAAAAAAAATAATAATAATAATAAGAACAACTGGACCCAATGCAGGAATCTGCTCAATGAAACTTTTATGTATTCAGAGGGTTTGAAGATCAAAGAATAAAGATTTGTCCATTTTTCTATATAATACATAAAAGTTTGGACTAAGCCAATTTGGGAATTAACGGCTCTTAAGAATGTGGGGCAACAATTGAAATTCTGCACACACTGCATTACTAAATCCCTTAAAAATTAATATCTCAAATCATTAAATTGAATTTACTGTTACATCAGCAATACATAATAAAAGATTTCAAAAAGCAATCAGTGACTTACTTTTCATAAAGATAGGCAATGAATCAAAAAGTAATCTTCAGCAAAATAAAAATGTGTAGCTTCTACATGCATGAAGGATATAAAATGTGATTTAGCCTGCAAAGTTTGTATCCCAAAAGACTAAAGATTATTTCTAACCTATAGCCTTCCGGGCACATTCCCAACGGGCCATCACCAATGATGCACACGTAGAAAAAACAGAGGGTACATCCTAGAGTGTATATACTATAGCTTTCTTGAGTAACAGGGGGTATATGATGTTTCTTGAAAAAATCCAGACTGTATACGGCGTATATCCACCACTACATCCTTGGCCATCACAGAAGTAATGAAAAAGCTTCAATTCGGTATATTTTCCTTTTTTGTCATCATGTTAGTGAACAATAACTATGTTGTTGATGAATAGGTTCAGAACAGATACATTGCAACACATATTCACACATTTCTGGTTACATTTCTATCATCAATTGAAGCAGCTAAAGCAACTAGCAAAATAAAAGAGAAAAGAATATCATACATGCATTCATATACATTTATTGCAGATACAGAATGCTAAATATGAAAATATATTCAAATAATTGGAATAAATTTGTAGCATGGTATTTTCAAAAGGATATGATCCTGCTGAGATATCGGAAAAATACTGCAGGATGATATAAAAGTTCTTTTGTTTACATTAAATTTTCATCAAGGTTTGGAATAAAATTGTAATAAAGATTCACAAATGATGAGCTTCAACGTCTTAAAAATCATCTGTGTTTACATCCCCCCCCCTTCTTCCCTTCCATTTTTTAATCCCCTGAGCAAACTGCATATAAAAAAAGGACTTTAACAAAGTTAAATTTCAGCAAAATGCTAGTCATGCATAGCTTAAAATTGTAATCACTCTCAAGATTTAAATTTTATTATTTTTTTTTTTCCCTTAGGAAAATATAACACAATATTAATAAATAAATTGCCAAAATTAAGGCAAAAGAGTGGAAACCTAGACAGATCTCTCAGAATTCAAGTCAGAAATATGCAAAATAAGTTTATTTTCTAAATTTTAAATGAAAAAATTGAACTGTTGATAGAAAAAACATGGCTTTTCAATATCAGATAAAATACTTTGTTCTTTGAAAACAAGCAGCTAAATACCAGGGTCAAGGTTTAAAAATGATAGTTTTCAATATAAATTACAAATAGTAGTTATTTAGCTAGATTAGTATATTTCAGATATCAGAATTTATTTTGAATGAAAAAAATTTGCTGCTGCACTGTTACACTTAGTAGCCATTTTCAAATTTTTTTAGTTGGTTTTGTTGTGGTAGTCAGAAAAAGAGTTGATTTAAAGTAAATAAAAAAGGGTAGTTAAGCTTATTTAATCTGCAAATTGCATAAAATACTTATTTAATAATAATTTCCTTCTTTTTTTTTTTTTTTAAATAAAGTAAGATTAATATTTTAAAACAAAAAAAGTGTGGGATAAAAATTATACTGTTAGGCTTAACAAAAAATAAATGGAAATTTATCATAAGACTTGATTTTTTTTTTTTTTTTAATGCAATTACTTAAAAATAATACAAACTATATATACTACATTTAATTTAAATATTGAGGAACTAATTATCAAAATTCGAAAAATGAACAAAAGTTGAGTTTTTGGAGATTCTAATAGCACAACAATATGAGACTGCGAAACTTGCAAAAATGAATAGCTATTCTAACTTTACATTTGTCGTGTTTTAGAAAAATAACTTATTTTAATCTTTAATTCAGTCAGGGAGTTTAAAAAGCAGTCCTTTACATTGCTAAATTATCTGGCACAGTTGTCATATCCGCATCACATTGGCACGATTGCTACTAATTAGTGATTTTATGCCCTGCATGGTAACCCACTCATTGTTTCTTATTAATAAATTGTTTCTTTTTAATTTCTTTTTTAAATTGATATAAATTATTTTGTTCTATAATTATTAATTCTTTTTATTTTCCTTCTAAAATTATAGAAAAAATTAAAAAATGGTATTAGAAAAGTAAGTTATCAAATCGGCATCGAAAGAAAAACACATCAATGTGGTGTGCATATGTCATCTGTACTAGTTATTTATACTTCCTTTGTTTTGTGCAATTATCAATGCATAGCGTAAAATTGTAAGCTATTTCAATTTTTTTTTTTTTTTTTTTTTTTTTTAAGAAAAAAAACTTTAAAATTAATAAATTACTGAAATTAGGACAAGAGGATGAAAACCTGGGAGAGCCTTCAAATTTCAAGTTAGAAATATACAAGACAAAAATTAATTTTCTAAATTTTAAATCGGTAATTTTGTTTTGATAAAATCAATTATTTCTTAAACTTTATTTACAAAGAACATTTAAAATGCACCTGCAATAAATATCTTCAAAAAGGCTGTTATCTTTGTTCTACACCACCTAAAAATTGAACTGTTGATAGAAAAAGGTGAATTTTCAATATCAGATAAAATACTTAGTTCTTTAAAGATAAGCATGGTGTTCTTTGAAATTACCAGTTTTGAAATGTAGCCAAACATTAGGGTCAGTGTTTAAAAACTTTAGTTTTCAATAAAAAATACAAATAATAAATAGTAATTATTTAGCTAGATTAGTATATATTTCAGATATCAGAATGGATTTTCAATGAAAAAAAAAAAAAAAAAAAAAGAACATATTTGCTGCGACACTGTTACACTTAGTAGCCATTTTCAAATTATTTAATTAGCTTTGTTGTGGTAGTCAGAAAAAGTGTGGATTTAAAGTAAATAAAAGGTAAGTTTCATCTTATTTAATCTGCAAATTGCATAAAATACTTATTTAAGAATAAACTCCTGCATTTTTTTTTTTTTTTTTTTTTTTTAAACAAAATAAAGTAAAATATTTTAAAGCAAAAAAATGTGGTATAAAAGTTATACTGTTAGGCTTAACAAAAAGTTGAAATTTATCACAATAGAATTGTTTTTTATGCAAATTACTTTCAAAGTTAAACAATGTTGCTTTAAGGCTATTCTCTTCAGATTAATAGATTGAAGAAAATTTAATTTCTTAAATTAAAACAGCTAAGCTTAAACCATACAAATTCCAAGAGTTGTTTAAAAAACAGAAAATAACAAGGATTTACAAAAGAAAAACTATCACAAATTACATATAATGCATTTAATTTAAACAGAGGTGAACAAATTATCAAAATTGTAAAATGAGTTAAAGTTGAGTTTTTGGAGATTCATATATTGCAGTATAATTAGAAATGGGAAGCGGTCCGATATCCTGTGCTAGATTTTTGGCCACTTTTATTGGCATGCTTTTTTCGCAATAAATGTTTTGATCTGGTTTAAGTTTATTTCTGGAATTCTCAGCTTTAGGGTTGCATTTTTTCGGAAATCGTGTTTGAGGAGAAGAGAGCTTGGAGAAAAGATATCTTGAAGCTTATTGGTTCATTAGTATCACATGAACCGTTAGTCAGCTAAATTTTTAATTATGTTAGATATTTCTCCCCCCCCCCCTTGCAAACATTGACATTCAGATGCGTTTGCTCTCAGTGCCTAACGTCTTTTCATTGTAATGTAAGTCTTGCTTGCAACTGCTATTTCTTTCTTTTCTTATCAGAATTTGCACTAATTGTTTAAAATGCAAACTTTATTGACTAAAATTTTGATTTTTTTTCATGATACCATTTTAGAAAAGTAAATTTCAGCCGTCAATTTTGACGCACAAAAGGCAAATTTGTTCTAAAAACCGATAAAGTGAACAGCATTAATGATCTAGTAAATATTAACTGATTGTGCGTCTTTTTGTGTAAATATATATATATATATATTTTTTTTTTTTATGTTTATCGCCGACAAAAGCTGGATAATTTTTTAACAACAGCTACCATGAATATTAACTGTTTGTTTTTGTTGAGTAAATATTAATACTTTATCTTTTACCGCCGACATGGGCTAGATAATTAGACAATGGCTGCCATAAATATTAACTGTTTGTTTATATTTTTGGAAGCATATTTTTATTTATTTTATTTATTTATTTTTATTTTTTTTATGTATGACACTTCCCTTTTTTCTGAATTGCCGTCTCATTTATTGGTATTTTTATACATATATCTCCTTATTTATTTATTTTTTTTTTTTTGAAATAATAAATGCATTTTTAGCAGTTGTGAGCGAGATTTTAAACATTTTACTACAAGCTTTGGTAAGTTTTTTTTTTTTCTACATTATTTTATTATTATTAAATCTATTGTATTATTTTTAAAACGGGGGGTTCAGGGGGGCAGAGTTCCCCTGACAATAGAAAAGTTTGTTTATTTAGAATGCTAAAATTTGTGTTATTGCATCTAGGAAAAATTTTCAAGATGACAGAAAAACATAGTTTTTAAATCTTTGTTATTTATAAATCAATGATTTTACACACTTTTTTATTTTTATAAAATGGTGCAAAATCATTTATTTATAAATAACAAAGATTTAGAAACGATGTTTTTCCTCCATCTTAAAAAATTTTTCATGTCGCCAAAACGGCATTTTGGCACATTTTTTTTTGCCAAGTTTTCCCACCTGGCGCAGGATATCGGACTCTTCCCTAGAAATGTACTATCAAATTTACAAAAATGAATAGCTACTTTAATGCTACATTTTCTGAAAAACACAACATAAGGCAACTAATTTCGTAGTCACATTTTAGAAAAATGACTTATTTTAATCTTCAATGAAGACAAATACAAAAAAAAAAAAAAAAAAAACCACACAGCATAATACCTAATAATTAAAAGTAAACATACTGCAAATAATTAAAATATATATCTACTTCTACTTTCAACTATAATCATAGTCTCGTTCCTTATCAAAATGGAGTCATGTATTTGTATTTATAAAAGAAAATATTCTGTAAGGAAGAGCCTGAAGGCTTGAAAGTACTACAATGTTTTTAAATAAAATTAACATCTCTAGTTTATTATTTTAATTGTCTTTTAAGTAATCCTAAACATTTTAAAGTTCATGTTATATATTTCTTGAAAAAAATATTTAATTTCCACCAAAGTATTTAAAAAAATGTTGTTCAATTTTTGCCCCGATGCATAACAATTCATTTCCACGCAGAGATATTGCATTTCCGGATGTTATTCCATTTTCAAAATACTCAAAGAATTTATTTTCAACATAAAATAAGGTATTTTCAATATTTCAGAGCAAAATGTATTCAGATTACATGACATAAACATAACAGTAGTCTAAAATTAACACAAATAAAGGCTTCTAAATAATATTTGATTAAAAAGTTCACATTACCTCTTTGGGTATTTTTTAGTAGCTTAAAAGCAGCTATTTCCTGTAATTGCTCAAGTGGCATTTCCACACTGCCTAAAACAAAAAGTAAAAGATCTAAATATGACACAAAATTGCACACAAATTTTATGCATGAAACCGTGATTTAAGCAGAAATAAAATAAAAAAGCAATGTATATTTTCTACATACATAGAAGCCCATGCCGATTTATTCCGAAAATATAAATAATACAACCTAAGTTTTTAACCCGACCAAAAAACATTTAATGTTATTATAGCATAGGACGAATTTATTGTACTTTCTTATTAAATATGGTAGAGTTTATGTGTAAAAAATATACAGTAGACTCCCTCAAATCCGCACAGCTTGGGACCACAGGTTGTGCGGATTTTAGAATTTTGCGGATTTCTGGTCATTGCTTTGTTTACATTTTTTAAACAGTAATTTGTGTGCAATTAATAGTACATTCGGGACTATAATGAATGCTTACAATATAATAAAATATTAATATAAATAATAAACTAAAATAATAAAAATTTAGATAATTTTTTTAAATGATTAAAGTACTAATAGCAAAGGTCAAGTTAATAATCAATAGTGTATGATTAAATATTCATTATAAAGATTAAATGTATTTTTCCAAAATTATTCAGCAAACTTGCCTCATATAAGTACATTACTAATTCACATCAAAATCATAAAGTAAAGATTTTTTTTTTCAAGTTTAGCCAGGCTTAATAACCAAAAAATCTTGATTAATACTTAAATATGTTTCGTAAGAAGACTGTGATTACCAGTGATATCAGCAATATATTGAATTTTTTACAAAAAAAAAAAATATTTTTCCTTCATGAAAAAACATGAATAGAGTATTATTGAGAAAATTAGAAAAAATAAGGAATTGATACAAAACTAAAAAAATCAAATTTTGTCCCAATATCTGATCTGAAAGTTTCATTGTTTACATCCATAAAATATGTGTGGATTTTAGAGAGTTGCAGATTTCTGGTTTGCGGATTTGAGGGAGTCTACTGTACATCATTTCAGTGTTGAATTCAGACACTTTGCACTAAAATACGCACTAATGCAGAATTTGAACAAAATAAAAGATAATTAGTGGTTTGCAGCATACTTTACCTGTTTGGAATTGTTACAATAAACAACCCATGCTGTTTTTGTAGATTTTATGAAATCTGTCCTGAATTCGACTTATTTTTAATTATTTCTTAATTTAAAAATAAACGTCTAATAAATAATTAGTAGCTATATCATAGCACTACCACGTGTCCAAAACCTCCGACCTCCGACGAATGTTGATGTTGAACAACAACAATTGTCACGTGATTTGGCGATTTTTCAACTGCTTGCAATTTCGCCAAAATTTGGCGAAAAGTTCCGCAGTTCGGAAATACGCCGAACTGCGTATTTCCGAACTATACGTGTCTTTATAGACTATATGGTTTCTAAAATCTATCCAATGATCTTGTAGTTATTTTAAGCCCCTCCCTATAGGGATTGTCGTAGGGATATCGAAAGTAATACACAGGGAAATTCGTAACTGCAAGCCTCGTCACACTGGTTTGAAATTCATACTGCTAACGTTTGCTGCTAGAGGTGTTAAGACGCCTAATAACAACAACTGGTTGTATGTAAATAATCGCTTACACAATGAAACATAATATTGGAATGAATTTGCGTGTGACTGGTCATTGCAATCAAGGTGGCCGTAAATATATGGAAGATGCTTTCGTTGTTGGATATCAACAATCTGAAAATCTGAAAGAATTAGTATACGCATACTTTGGGATATTTGATGGACATGGTGGTAGAGAAGCGGCCCTCTTTGCTAAAGAACATTTAATGAATAATATTGTGTCTCAGAAAGGTTTTTGGAGCGACGATGATAGTAAAGTATTAAAAGCGATTAGAGATGGTTTCTTAGCCACTCACCATGCTATGTGGAAGGAAGTTGGTAAGAATTAACTGCTTCATTTCATCACTCGTGGTATTTACGTATATGGCTTTTATTTACAAATGTTACCTTGATGTACCTGTCATTTGTTGTATTAATTCCAAAATTTGTTCGTATATTGCATTATAAGTAAATTGACAAGAATATTGTCTATGATTTGACGGACGAAAGCTTTTATTATACTTCGACATACGGTGTTTTCGTCGCCATGTTTGTTTTTAATTTGGGGGCTCATGCGCAGTAGCTTTTTTTGATTACGTCATTGAATTATAATCTTCATTAGATGAAAACAGTTTTGATTTCCTTTTTTAAAAATTACCAGTCTAAAAAACATTTTTAACTAAAGACAAGATGTATGCATTTTTTTTTAACAAACTGTTTAAAATTAATAAATCGGATATAATTTTTATTTACAATTTTTGCCTGACAATAGGAATTAAATTTATTTAGTATATTCTTTTAAATTTCATAGCATAAAATTATGTTAATTGAATTCATATAGTTTAAGGTTATCCAGAACTATTAAATATAATGTATTTTTATATTACTGTTTAAAGTCCTCCGATAAGATAATTTTCTCAAAATAATTCTTTATAGTCTAGTCTTTAATTAAAATCAATTATACATGCCAAGTATATGATTGATCATGGTTGGTTTCTGGGCTAAAGAATCCAGTTATACATATCATAAATTTGTGCATTATTGGTTAATATAGTAAACAAGTCGCATAAATAATATTTGTATTTTTTTGTTAGGCGGGTACCAGTGGGCACGAGTTTTAACCCCCTTCTTGGCGCGTTTTCAAAATATCGCCACATTGGCATGCTTTTGCATTTTGTCTCCCATAAGTTTGACTCCAGGAGACACCACACAAAAGAGCGCAATTTAAAGTGGCGATAATAAAAATAAATCAAAAACACATGTTTTAAAACATAGAAATTAAAAGAATTTGAAATATCACACATAAAAAAAACAAATAATCCCCTTACAGACAAACTAGGTTTTTAACGGAGTTTGAGAGGTCACGACAATAAAAGTAGAACAAAAATACATATATTAACACAGAATCTTAAAATACTGCAAAAATTATGATGTAAAAAGCATGCATATTGCGAAAAATTAAATCAAATATCTCATTTTCATAGTGTTCATTCTAGGCCATTTTTGAAGGGTGCAGCACCCTGCCCTTTTTAAAAGTAGCAAAATGCACCACTGGTTTTAGCCAAAGATTTTTAATAAATATTTATTTTATTCCGTACTATTTCTAAATTTGTGTGTCCAAAAATGTAGAATTTTTTCATTTCTTTAAGAAATAGAACATCAAACTTTTCAATCACATGTGGCATAGTCCATGTCAATTCAGGCAGCCAAAGAAAAAATCTTACCTTCATAGTCTCAGAAGTTCTTTGATTGAACATATGTTAAAATTCAGGAAAAAATAAAATTCCCGTAACTTTTGGTTTTCCCCAAAAAAATTTCTGGACCGAGATACAGGGTGCCAAAGATGGCATCCCGAGCACCTTTTCCCGTTTGCGATTTTCGAAAAAAAGTTTAAAGTGCTCTATCTCTGAAACAATGCAAGATATTTCGTTTCAGTTTATTTTATTTTAAAGATAATATTTTTCTGCTTAAAAAGATATACTTCATTTTGAAATATGTGTTTAATTATTTTTACAGCAGCCTTCGAAAAAAAAATTTTTTTAATCGAAAATAATTTTTTTCTCAAAAATGCCAATATCAAAAATTTTGATTTTTTTACTGTTAGTCAATACCATTGAGTACTACCTTCACTGTAAAGGAGAACTTCCACTTTTGAGTTTAACAAGTTTTAGAATCATTTCAAGAATTTAGAGAATTTTACAGGAACTGCATGTCAAAAGTTCTAGTAAAAGTCTCTCAATTTTTGTTTATTTGTATCATATGTAGCCTATTACATATCCTAAACAAGTTAGAAATCACACGTCAAACATGGTAAATGAGGTGCATTCATACTATGACTAGTTTAAATATTTAGATCTTGGTACAATAAGTATTACATTCTTGTGAAAACTGGCATGAATGCAAAATTTATTATGTTTCTATATATTAAATTCAGTAATACGGAAGTAATATGAATCCATCTTAAAAAGAATGTAATCACCAGGGCAACCTAGAATCATTACCTATCATGGGATATTTAATTATGTATGATAGAATTTAATAGAATGAACAATCATCTATTAATATCAAAGTGATGGGTATATTCATCTATTAATATCATAGTACCTATATTGCACAAACTTTGAACAGCAAGCAAGAAGAAATTTCATTTATCCAACCAAGATCTCTGAAATAATTGCAAAATATTCACATTCACAATTTATAAAAAGGAAATTTTGTTGCCTGTGTATATTACTGTGAGTGGTGGATTGCAAAGGTAAATGATATCAGTTGTTTATGAAATTATCGTTAACTTTATGCTCCCACATGGATCGGCAGTTGGATATAGATTTCCACCTGCAAGACAGCAACACCACCACCAGTGTTCACTTCCTATTCACAATGTTTTAAGGATTATGGAAGCCCCAGACCCTATTAGTTAAATAGGAAGGCATCACTAAATATCAAAGAAAGATACAGATACTGTTTGACAAATTATAAAGTCTATGACTTTCTAATTTCAGTTCTAAGCAGAGTGCACTGGAAGTAATATGTTTTGAAACTTATACATATATTTTGTAAACTTTAGTGCATGTTTTTTTTTCTTTTGTAAGCTATTTTTAAAGCTGTCAGTTTCTTATACTTATTAAGAAATAAAATCCTATGTCAAACAAGACTAAGATTTTGATTTCCTAAGACCAGTATGTGATTGTCATACAAGAACTGGTAATATATATGGCAAAATTTTACATGTTTTTCGATAACTTATCAAATCAAAAGTGGAAGTTTTTCGAAATAAGGAAGGCAGTAAGTACTCAATGGTATTAATCGACAGCAAAAAAATAAATTTAGGATTGGCATTTTTGATTTCTTTTAATTAAAAAAAAAATCAAAAGGCTGCATCAGAAAATATGAATACAATTTTTCAAAATTTAATATATCATTTCAAACAAAAAAAATGTTACCTTCAAATGTCATGAAAGTCAAATTAAAACTTTGAAAAAAAAGACACGCATAAATGTTTTATTCATCCTGTTAAATCCTATCACGCATAATTAATTCAAACATATCCCATGATAGGTAATGATTCTAGGTTGCCCTGGTGATTACATTCTTTTTAAGATGGATTCATATTACTTCTGTATTACTGAATTTAATATATAGAAACATAATAAATTTTGCATTCATGCCAGTTTTCACAAGAATGTAATACTTATTGTACCAAGATCTAAATATTTATGAAACTAGTCATAGTATGAATGCACCTCATTTACCATGTTTGACATGTGATTTCTAACTTGTTTAGGATATGTAATAGGCTACATTTGATACAAATAAACAAAAATTGAGAGACTTTTACTGGAACTTTTGACATGCAGTTCCTGTAACATTCTCTAAATTCTTGAAATGATTCTAAAACTTGTTAAACTCAAAAGTGGAAGTTCTCCTTTACAGTGAAGGTAGTACTCAATGGTATTGAGTAACAGTAAAAAAATCAAAATTTTTGAGATTGGCATTTTTGAGAAAAAAATTATTTTCGATTAAAAAAAATTTTTTTTAGAAGGCTGCTGTAAAAATAATTAAATACATATTTCAAAATGAAATATATCTTTTTAAGCAGAAAAATATTATCTTTAAAATAAAATAAACTGCAACGAAATATCTTGCATCGTTTCAGAGATAGAGCACTTTAAACTTTTTTTCGAAAATCCCAAACTGGAAAAGTTGCTCGGGATGCCATCTTTGGCATCCTGTATCTCGGTCCAGAAATTTTTTTGGGGAAAACCAAAAATTATGGGAATTTTATTTTTTCCTGAATTTTAACATATGTTCAATCAAAGAACTTCTGAGACTATGAAGGTAACCCCCCTGCCTGAATCGACATGGATTCGGCCATATTAATTTATTTGTATTTTTAATTTTTACATCATAAAATCATTCAAAATTAATGTTATTTGATTTATCTTACTTAAAAATTATGTATTTTCCCGCTTTCTTTTTTTCCTTCTAAAGGCAATAAAAAAAAATTTTCTCGCTAAAGTGCCCTTTTCTGCTGCACTTGTGCGAATAGCACCATGCTTTTTTTATTTCTAGAGTGAACACTAATTTACATACAAAATTATTTCATAAAATTTAAGATTCCAAATTCGGATGACCATAACCAAAAATTTAATTTACAAATAGTGGTGTACCGAGTAGTACTTCGGCCGAGTACCGAGTAGTTGTATAGTAAGAAAATAAAACACTGACGTGCGCATAATGTGAGCTTAGGTGTACATATATATAAATATACCTGAGTACACATATCTATACCTGTGTGTACATATATATAATATACATATATAGTATAAATAAATTAACTCATTAAATTTGAAGTTTATTTAGTACACTTTTTAAAGACAATTTTTGACAGTTCAAAACTAATAAAAAAGGAGAATTGATACATGACAACTACAGTTATTAACTAATATAAAATTTAAACATTCTTTAACCCTCCAATTTATTCCAACCAGGGTTGGCAAGGTTTTGGACACAATGGTTTAAACCATGGTAAAATCCATGGTTTAAACCATTCTGTCCAAAACTGTCTTTAACTGTCCAAAACTATATTTTATAGTAAAATTGTATTTTTTAGAACAATGCTTAAAGTTTGTGCAATTGGCAAAATGATTACAATACAAAAATATTAACAACATAATTACCCTATGGGTCATTCCACATGAATTCAACCAATGGGTGTTGCATCATAGTCACAGATTTTTTTTTTAATTTTATCATAGATAGACATAGTAGTGAAACCCTCAAATCTGAAATTTAAAAGTAATTTTCACAATATTGGCCGAGATATGGCCATTTGAAAACTGGCCATTTTTACGAAATGGTGGCCATCTTGGAATTGTATCACTGTCTAAATATGGCCATAACTTGACAACTAATGGCTCAAATTTTATATATCTGGTACCAATTTGAAGCTATTTGTACAAAGAATGAATATTTCACATCAAAACAATAATAAATTTTCATTTTTTTACTTTTTATTATGTGCAAAGTGAAAATTTCACCCCAAAAAAGGGCAGATTGTAATGGCTCATAAAAAAAATGAATCATCATGAATTTTTCTGAAACTTGGTAAAAACGTTGCTCCATCTCTGTGCTTTAAATAATAAAAAAAAAAATTGGAAAGGTAAAATTTGTTGTTTTAAAATAAATGGTTTTTTACACATAAGGTGTCATTAACCAAATAATGATATTTTTAGAATCTGTAAGCATTCCTGATTCAAAAAATAATGGTTAAAATGTTAAAATAAAATTTTCTAACATCTAAATTAATGTAAAAGTATAATCAAAACCTCATTTGTACTAATTTTGTAGAAATCTGCCCCCAGCCCCCCTCCCCCCCCCCAAAAAAAAAATATTAGACAATTCAAAAAATTTTACACTGAAAAAGATAAGAAAATAATTAAGGAATATAATGTATAATTATAAAATACCTATAAATGCAGTGCATATATATATGATAATTTACTTCACATATAGGGGCGAGTGGGGTGGAATGGGACAGTAGGTTTTTCTCTTTAAGTATCATTCTAAATATTTCATCAATCACACATTAGGTGAAGTAATGGTACCCCAATCTTCAGTTGAAAAAAGTAGCTGATTTACATAAGCTTGCAATTATATAAAGAAAAAGATTATTTCAAAAATGAAAAGTAAATTTAGTTCATATACTTTTTACGCTTTCTGTATAATGATTTGATTATGCGTAGATGTAACAGTTTCTCTATATATGGAACATTATACTGTAAAATTAGAGAGGTAAAATTTGTTGTTTTAAAAATGGTTTTCTACATATAAGATGTCATTGACCCAAATAATGATTATTTTAAAATCTGTAAGTATTCTTAATTTAAGAAATATTGGTTAAAATGAAATTTTCTAGCATCTAAATTAAAGTATTGTGTTTATATTATATAATTCAATAAAGATATATCAATTTGCAGTTATTTACACTAAATATTTATTTTTACAGTACTTTTTATTTCATTTCATTCAAAATTTTTGTAACTTTTGTCTGCAAATAACCAAGTTTCCTCTTTGAGCTACGCCTATTCATTTTTATTGGCGATAACTCTAACATTTCACAGCTTTTGTTTAATTGTTCTATTACTACTGTGGGTTCACTAAATTCTGGATCAGAGATGCTTTTCATGTCAACAATAGAAATCATTTTATTTATTGATGAATAGCAGGAAGTACATAATTTTTTTCCTGGAATGAGGATGTCTGGATTTGTCATAGACATATCTAAAGAAATTGTTTTCAGTGATTTTGCTCTATTACTATTTGGATGTTTATTAAATGGATCACAACACTGTCTCTGATTTAAACTATAAAATTTTAGAAATTTATCCTTGTGAACCTTGCATATATTCGCATGCAAAAAACTTTTTTCATCTGGGATTATATAATGTAACCTTTTTTTTAATAAATGTAAATCCCGTGGGGATAATTGAAGAACAGAAATAACATCAGTACTCAGAGAAACATTGAGTTTTTTACATACAAAACACTCCATCTCCTCTGTATAATAAGTACAAAATAATTATTGTATGTCTAAATACACTTCATTGAAAACTTTAGAAGTGGTATATGGTATTTAAAAGGAATTACTCAAGTTTCTTGGACATTATGATGCAAGATTACATCATACTTTAATTATAGCCAATTAAGAAGCAGATGAAGTAAAGCAGCAATCTTTTCTTTTAATTGCATCAGAACATGATGCAAGATAGCATCATACTTTGATTATAGCCAATTAAGAAGCAGATGAAGGTACAGTAGCAATCTTTTCTTTAAATTGCATCAGCTTATATAGAACATGATGCAATATTACATCAGCTTATAGAAACATAATGAAATTTTTACATCATGTTTTGAATTCAAAATTTAAAATTTTGAATTCATGTTTTGATTCTTGAAATAATCTTTTTCTTTATATAATTGCAAGCTTGTGTAAATTAGCTACCTTTTTCAACTGAAGATTGGGGTACCATTACTTCATCTAATATGTGATTGATGAAATATTTAGAATGATACATAAAGAGAAAAACCTACTGTCCCATTCTACCCCACTTGCCCCTATATGTGAAGTAAATCACCATATGTATGCATTGCATTTATAGGTATTTTATAATTATACATTATATTCCTTAATTATTATCTTATCTTTTTCAGTGTAAAATTTTTTGAATTGTCTATTTTTTTTTTTTTTGGGTGGGGGAAAGGGGGGCTGGAGGCAGATTTCTACAAAATTAGTACAAATGAGGTTTTGATTATACTTTTACATTAATTTAGATGTTAGAAAATTTTATTTTAACCATTATTTTTTGAATCAGGAATGCTCACAGATTCTAAAAATATCATTACAGTAGACTCTCTCAAATCCGCACAGCTTGGGACCAGAGGTTTTGCGGATTTTAGAATTTTGCGGATTTCTGGTCATTGCTTTGTTTACATTTTTTAAAAAGTAATTTGAATGTAATTAATAATGAAATCAAAGGTATAATGAATGGTTACAATATTCTAAAATATTAAAATAAGAAATAAACTAAAATAATAAAAATTTAGACTGTTTTTAAAGTGATAAAAATACTAAAAGCAAAAGTTAAATTAATAAATCAATAGTATACAATTAAATATTCATTATAGAGATGAAATGTGTTTTTCCTAAATTATTCAATGAATCCTCATAAAGGTACATTACTAATTCCCATCAAGATCATAAAATAATGAAGCTTTATTTCAGGTTTAGCCAAACTTATAAGTATAAGAGCTTGATTAATACATAAATATATTTGGTAAGATTGTGATTACCAATGATATTAGCAATATCTTTATTTTTTCAGAAATAAATTGTTATTTCTTCGTGAAAAAACATGAATTCAATAACCTTAACAAAAATTACAAATTAAAAAATATATTTAATTGATATGAAACTAAAAAAGTAGAATTTTGCACCTACTTCTGAGCTGAATGCGTCATTGTTTACATCTGTAAAATATGTGCGGATTTTAGAGAGTTGCGGATTTTAAGAGTGCAGATTTGAGGGAGTCTACTGTATTTGGTTAATGACACCTTATCTGTAAAAAAACATTTATTTTAAAACAACAAATTTTACCTTTCCAATTTTTTTTTTATTTAAAGCACACAGATGGAGCAACGTTTTTACCAAGTTTCAGAAAAATTCATGATGATTCATTTTTTTTTATGAGCCATTACAATCTGCCCTTTTTTGGGGTGAAATTTTCACTTTGCACATAATAAAAAGTAAAAAAATGAAAATTTATTATTGTTTTGATGTGAAATATTCATTCTTTGTACAAATAGCTTCAAATTGGTACCAGATATATAAACTTTGAGCCATTAGTTGTCAAGTTATTGCCATATTTAGACAGTGATACAATTCCAAGATGGCCGCCATTTTGTAAAAATGGCCAGTTTTCAAATGGCCATATCTCGGCCAATATTGTGAAAATTACTTTTAAATTTCAGATTTGAGGGTTTCAGTACTATGTCTGTCTATGATAAAAATTAAAAAAAAATCTGTGACTATGATGCAACAAGTTTTCCTTAAATTGGTTGATTTCACGTGGAATGACCCCTATGTAACAATGTAATTGCATAAAAACGATACTAAATTTAATTATATGTAATAATTTTAATGTTATTCACTTAAATAATAGTAGTTAATTGAAGTACTAATAGTTTTATGAAGAATGCATTCCGATTCTGTTATTGAAATTCCCAAGAGTTATTACTGAAAATAACTGTTAAATAAAAAGTCACGTTCAGCATACTGATTAAATCAGCTCTCTGCTGACAATATGTGCATGTTAAGAAATAAATAGTATAAATAAAAATAATTGATTTAGTTTGATTATGAGATAGTTAGATATTAACTATTATTATGACACTATATTATATAACAATATTATTGTAACATATTTAAAAATTTGTATACAATTTTGTATACATATTTAAAAAAATAACTTCTAGATTTTAAATTAAATATTTGTTTTCTTTTATTATCCAATAATCTAGAAAAGATAATTTACAATGAAACATTATTTAAAAGAAATTTCTTTGTAGCCTTTTCTTTCACAAAAATGGAAATAAAAGCATCCCTTCTCAACTACATATGTAGTATTATAAAGAATTGCTTATTATTATTGCACAAATTTAACAGTAACAGAACTTTTTATGCTGCAGAGATATTAGAAAAGTTTGAACTTTTTTTCATTTACCAAAGAATTAAATAGAATGTTAGTAAAATATATTGTGAGATATTTATTCATATGTTTAATAAGTGTGCAGTGGTGAAATGTGGATTTTTTTTTTAAGGTTTTGGACACTTTAGTACAGTTTTGGACAGTAAAACCCACGTGTCCTGTCTAAAACTGGTTTTGGGCGTCCAAAACCCCAACCCTGATTCCAACCATTGAAATCTGTCTATAAAAAATAACAATGTTTATTGGTTACTGTAACAATTCATTGAATAATGCGAACATTTTATATTTATTTTGTAACTGTCTGTACCTTATTTTCTTTTGATTCAAAAAAATGTATTGGCTTTGCAGTTTCTTTTCATTTTTCATGTGTACAGATTATGTTATTTTAAATTTATTAATTTTAAATATCTCAGTAAAAAACTAACCCTTTTCAATGAAAATTTAAATGTGTAAATTAAGATTTCCTTAAAAAGCAGCTCTCAAATTGATGAGTTTAGTTGATTTAAAACTTGAAAATCCACCAAAGAAACAAAAAATAAGTATGAGAATGCTAATGTCGACGAACCAAAAGAGAAAATGCTAACAGAAAGTTCATTTTTTTTTTTTTTTCTGGCAATGTTTTGAGGAAATTGTGAATGAACAAAAAGATTGTGAACATAGTACTAGTTTAAAATCACCGCATGAAGAATTGGTACAAAAAGAGATACAGACTTTCTTAACAGAAGAAATGTAAAACTGACACTCCATTTTGCATGGTGAGGGGGAAAAAAAAAACTTTTCCGATTATGTGCAACCTTGCAAAAAATTCTTATATGCACCTTCAACAACTGTTTATTTTGAACATAATAGAGACCAGCCAAATTTATAGTAGTAAAAGAAATGCCCTGTCTACTGATAATGTAGAACGTTTGGTGTTTTTGCACCATAATTTGAAATACAGTCAAACCCCGCTATAGCGAACCTGGTTTATAGCGAACTCCCGGGTATAATGAACGAAAGTTTTGGTCCCATCATTTTTTTATTGTATTTAATGCTATTTTATCCTTTTATAGTGAACCTCCAAAATCTTAAGAATCAGTTATAACGAACATTTTTTCCAGTCGACCATGATTTTTTTTCTTTTTACTTTTCTGCTATGGTGAAAACAGGTTTTCGATTGTAATGTTATAAAAAAATGTATGCCGACTGGTGAAACATGGTGCAAATAAAAGGTAAGTCTTTTTATTAAAGAGTAGTAAGACCTGCATTCTTTCTCTTTTATGGTAGATTTTCCGTAATCTACCGATAGGGGTGTGATCACACCCACCTATCAATTAAGATTTTAGTACCGTAAAATACCGTTAATCCGCCCCACCAAACGAAAAGAAAAATCGTACAATAGTTAGAGGGGGGTGCTTACACAGGATTTTTTCGCGATCGTTCAACAGGAATTTACAGGGATGAATCATCATGAAATGAATGAATCATGAATTTTGATACTTAAAAATATTTGGGTTTTTTTATTTTAAAACGTAATTTCTGTCGAAAAAACACAGAAAAAAGGACAAATTAGTAAAGAAAAGCCAAAACAAGCATGAAATCAATTAAAAAATCTTGAAAAAACGCACATTTCATCAAAGATTCATGATTCATTCATTTCAAAATGATTCATCTCACTCTCAATCGCCTTTGAGAATCGGGAGGGAGGGCGCTTTCTCGGGATTTTTTGAAAATTTCAAATTCTTTATAAAGTGGGGAGGGGGCGTTTGATCGGGAAGGGCGGATTAACGGGATTTTACGGTATAGTCAGGATCATTCCTTAAATGTCTACTCATTTATCCGAATTAGGATCAGTGTCTACTTCTTTGGATAGTAGACGCTGTATCATATTTCTATTTGTCTTCATTTCTAGTTAATTCATTTAGTAGTCTGTCAGCTTATACCTTTATCAATTTTAGTCAATTTAATTCATTAATGATCATATCTAATAGACTTTACTTTTTTTACTGAATATATAGGTATCAGATAATAATATTCATATCTTCTAAACTAACATTTTTTAATGGTCCGGATATAGCAAACAAAAACTTCGGTCCCTTGAAGTTCGTTATAACGGGGTTCGACTGTATAATAAATTTTATTATTAATTTTTTATTGCATTTATTGTATTTTCAGTTTCTTTATCCAAAATAAGTCCTTTCTGTTTTCCTATATATAAAAAAGTATTTTTATTTCATTTTTATATTATAAAAGTGAAATTTTTTTAGGGATTTTCTTCTTAACTTTTTTTATATTTTGCAGACATATTGTTAAATACAGAGAAAATAGTTTTATGAATTACTACATTACATTACATATATTATACATTGATAATCGAATAACTTTTTACAGATCAGTTATAAATTCATATGCTTAAAAAATGAAATTCTTACAACTACTCGGTATTGGCCAAGTACTCGGCCAAAATTTGGCCGAATTACCGAGTACTCTGCAAATTGGCTGAGTAGGCCGAATACCGAGTATTTACCAAGTACTCGGTACGGCTCTATTTACAAAGCTTTTAGAAGAAAAAAATTCTTTCTCAGCAGGGCTCCGCCCCTCTGAACCCCCCGGTTGCATTTTTCTTTAAGACATGTATAATATTTAAACATTCAAAACAATTCAGTTCAAGAAACAAAGAAATTGTACACATACCTTCTTTTAAAAATACACGTCTTTTTTTTTAAATAAAGAAAGAAATCAAAAATAGATTTTCTAAAGAAATATATTAACCGTTTGACTGCTACGCGGCGCAAAAGCGCTGCGATAGTTTATCTCGAAAACCGCGGCGCAGCGCTTTTGCGCTGCGAGTTCTTTATAATACAAAAAGAATTATTAAAATTGATTGATATTTGTCTAAATAACAGTGTTTTATATGACAACATTATTTTTTCCTTTAAAGAAATCAAAATATGTACCGCAATTTTCGTGCATTCTTGCAAAAATTGCTTAGCACTAAAACGGTTAAGCTTTGTATGCAAATGGTCATTTTCATTTATATTTAATATGTATTTATGTAATTTTAAGATTCAAAACAACTAAACGACTAAAGAAATGCCTAAAACACTTACTACTATAAATACAAAACCGGGTCTCTACAGTCCAAAGACAATAGATTTGCCAAAATACTTTCTTTTTAAATACAAAACAAAGGATTATTAATTAAAAAACCATTAAAGAAAATTGTAATGCTCAATCAATGAACTCGCTTCATAATCCAACAGTTTAATAAGACAACAGACATTTATTAATTTCAAGGCGCCAGAATTAAAATTCTTAAGTTTCTCCTCTCTCATCCAATAAGAAAGCTAGAAAAGAAAGAACGAACAGGGCATGCGCAAGCTCCCGCAAACGTATTAGAAAAAAAATCGCTTCTTCGCTCCGAGGGCTGCCGAGAAGAGCAATAGCTAAAAGTAAGGAATGCAAGGTGTGGCGAAGAAGTGGGTTGAAGCTCAGTTTACCCCACCAGTGTTATATATACACATTTATACTGAAATATGGTGAAGGGCAATTCCACGGTGTCAGATGTAAAATTTGCACAAAATTTACTCATAAAAACTTAAAATTCTTAGAGATAAAATAATTATACTGATCCAAATATTTTTTTAATACTTACCTATACATATATAACCATAAAACATAAAAATAATTTCTAGCAAAAAATTAAACTTAAAAAAGATTAAATAAAATCTCACGGTGTCGGACGTAAGAGAAAAAGACATAAGAATGAGAGACATCAAACTAAAATCTAATATTCAGCTAAATGGTTTATTCTGTAATGTAATAATTATTTTCATATTAAAGAGCACTGATACAAGATAAATAACTCAAATTTTCATCAAATTAGTGTAATATTGAGTTTCAAAATGTTAATTTTAATCTTTAGTGTTGGATGTAAAATGTGCAATATTAACTTGGTGTCGGACGTAAATAAAGTTTTAAAAAAAGACTTCATTAGCATAGTACCTTTATTTTTACAATTTATCTATGATAGCACATTGGACATTGCTTACAATTATGTTTATTAATATTTACATAAGTATTTATAAGTTTAAATTTTTTTGACAAATGTAAATTGACTCCTCCCACCAATTACATGTTTTATTCCCTTATAGGGAATAAAACATGTAACTAAGTAACCATTGTCCTCTTTAATTTTATAAAGCAGTAAAAATGGAAAAACAAGGGTGGTATTAAAGGTCAATGTAAATCAGAAAAAGCACTTGGTATGCCCATTTTAAAATTAAGCTGACCTATTTGTAGAGATGTAAATTTTCCGGAAAAATATAAGTAGTGGAAAAAAACTGGTTTTTTACTGGTTTTTTTCGGAAAAAAACGGAAAAATTGATTTTTCATGACTGTTTCTCCCAAATAAATTATATTTTCTTAGAGAATATTAAATAATAAACATTTTTTACCATTTATAAGTATTAAATGAAAATTATTTTCACTTTATATTACAAAATAAGAAGAAAATAGCAAAGCCTGCTTTTAAAAGTTTAGTTTTTTTTTTTTTCCACAGCCTAAGAATTTTTATTAAACGTTATTGTTTGTTATATCATATCTCTGTTGAAATGATTTTTCAGTTACATGTTTAACTACCAATTGACCTAATGTAAAAACCTGAGCCAATATGTCTGCAGTTTGGAATGAAATAAATTATGCATTCCATTTACATAAGTATAGTTTTTAAGTAAATGATTCTAGTTTAAAGAAATTATAGCAGTTTTGTCATTATTATGAATATCAGTATTCAAAAATTCCATTGTTTGTTTAAAAAATGTATATTTTTACATTATTATTTTTTTTTCTTAGAATTATTATTTTATTTCCTTTATAAAATATGTTTAGTTTTGGTATAGCTTTCCAATCTCAATTCAAAAAAGTTTTGATTTAGTTTTATAATCTAAATTCAAACAAAACTACGTTTTACTTTGGCTTACTCAGGTCTGTAACTAAAAAATAGCCTAGGATTTATTGACTGTTAGATTTTTACTCACTAAAACCAGATTTTTTTTTTTTCTTAAGTTTAATTAAATGTAATTTTTTTCTTTTTACCCTGAAATCTGGTATTCTATTCTTGAGTAAGAAACCATATTCAATAATGTTTCCACATGGTAATCTTATATTTCTAAGAGTGGAACTCAAAAGTTATGAAAACAGAACACTACAAATAGAAAATGCTCACTATTTGAAGAATTAACAAAAGCAGTTACATACAGAGATAAACTTCTACTGTGCTTTAGAAAACTACAAAAATTCAAAGTTTAATCAAGAGGGAAAGTATAATTTGGAACATAGTTACTTGTAATTAAATATTTTTTTTTTTCATCGCAGTTGTACTTTTCTAATGCAAACTGCCCTCGTTTTGCAACATTACTGTTGAAAATATTTCACTAAAAATGCTTGAGAATTTTTTGTAATTTTTTTATTTTTGTTTAACACAGAACACATCACAATATACAGACACAGATCTTTACACAAATTTTACAGAACAATAAATCATAATAGTTCTGGTTTCATAATTAAACCAATTATAAAAAATCTTCTAACTAATTCTTTCATCTGATATGAAAGGAGGAATTTAAATAATAAAGAAATAACCCCAGCCAACTTTGGGCGAAGTTAATTAAAAATAATAACAGGTGAGTCAAGAGCACCTCTTGACACCTCTAAATCTCATTTTCAACTCATCTATGACATCATAATTCTGACTTTAAACATAGCACAGAATTCATAGTGCTGCTATCTATCATAAAAAAAATTAACTAAGACTAAGTTTTATTCTAATCAAATGGCTTCACTGAACATACTCCCACCCATCAAGAAGTTATTCTTGATGTAAAGGAAGTAAACAAAGTTTTATAATAGGTCTTTTAAAGATACCCCTAGCGGTTTTAACAGTCACTACTCTGACTATACCATCCTTAGCTGGATGAATCTCAATAATTTTGCCTAATGGCCAAACAGAAGGAGGAACATTATCCTCTTTCAAAATTACAATATCATTTACTTTAAAATTTTCAGTTTGTACTCTCCATTTTTTTCTATTCTGCAAAGAACTCAAATAGTCAATACTCCACCTTTTCCAGAAACATAATTTCATTTTTTGTACTATATGCCAACGAGACCGTAAGGACAAATTTTCTTCATATACCAGTTCAGCTGGCGAAGTAATAACATCTCCAATTAAAAAATGAGATGGAGTCAATATATTTATACTGTCTATGTTATCACTATCGATTGCTACTAATGGTCTAGAGTTTAGAATGGCCTCAATTTGAGTCAAATATGTATAAAATTCTTCAAAAGTTAAATTAGTATTACCAATTACACGTTTAATATGAAATTTTACAGAACGGACAGCAGCTTCCCATAGTCCACCAAAATGTGGACTTACTGGAGGAATCATATGCCACTCAATATTTCTTTGAGACAAAAAATAACAAATTTCTTCATTACTTTCAATATAACAAATAAATTTATATAAATCGGAGAGTTGTCCCTTAGCACCTACAAATGTTGTAGCATTATCACTATATATATGCTGAGGAGCTCCTCTTCGAGAGCAAAATCTGTTTAATGCAGCAATAAATGCCTCAGAGGTCAAATCACTTACTAACTCTAAATGTAGAGCTTTAGTGGTGAAACAAATGAATAAAGCAATATAACATTTGGTGGTTTTAGCTCCTCTACCTCGATATTTCAAAATATTAATAGGCCCTGCATAATCGATTCCACATGCAGAAAATGGCCTGTTAGGAGTAACTCTGTTAAGAGGAAGATCTCCCATTAATTGTTTGGAAGAAGCTGTTCTATATCTACAACAAGTAACACATTTATAGATACAATTTTTAATTATCTTCCTGGCACATACTATCCAGTAACTCTGTCTTATTATGCCCATTAATAAATTTAACCCAGCATGAAAATGCATAACATGAAAATATTTAACAATTAACACACATAATTTATGCTGAGTTGGCAAAATAACAGGATGTTTTGCATTATATTGGAGGGGTGAATTTCTCAGCCTACCTCCCACCTTGAGTAAGCCATCACTATCCATAAAAGGGCTAAGTGAAAAAAGAGAACTTTTTTTAGAAACAGGTCTATTTGATCTAATACAACTAATTTCATCTCCGAAATATAGCTGCTGAATATAAGAAATAATCAAATTACCTGAATGTCTTCTTTCAGTTATTGATAAAGGAAGAAATTTACCTTTATTCAAAGGACTGGCGTTCATTTTGCCAACTTTCTGTTTACAATTTTTCACAAACCTAATACAAAAAGCTAAAACATCAACAATTTATCATAAAAAAAATTAACTAAGACTAAGTTTTATCTAATCAAATGGCTTCACTGAACAATTACTATACACTATGGAGGTAAAATGGAGGTCAATTTTAGATTCAACACCTTGAAAAAACATTCAATTAATCAGCTATAACGAAATCTTGAAAAATTCAGAATAGTAGTGCCACCTATAGGGCAATTTACACCAAAAACTAAACAACATTAATCTATATCAAAAACTGTCTGAAGCTTAGTTTGATTTAAAAAAAATCGTCCTTGAGGTAAAGTTATTGTGATAATCATGAATAATGCAGCATAGCAGCACCATCTGTTGAGCAATTTACACCAAAAAGTAATGAGCACGAAGTTATGTCAAAGATAATCTGAAATTTTATAAAAATTTATACATTAGTTTGAGATAACTATTGTGGAAATTATGAATAATCCAGCATAGCAGCGCCATCGGTTTGGCGATATACACTAATAACTAAACATCTCGATTTTATATCAAGGTGTAACTGAATCTAAAGTTTTGTGAAATTATGTGCATCAGTTCTTGAGATAGAGTGCCCATAAAATTTGTCACATACAGACTCGCAGAGTGACAGTTATTTTCCAAAAACCATCAAAACAAGTTCAGGACCTTCTAAAACGTTTCAATACATCAAAAACTGAAAGTCAAATTTTTCACGAATTCAATAATTTCTTGAAAAGATAGATTAAAGTAATAAATGCATACTTCAAAATTTTATGTTGAATTTTTAATTTTATCATTTCCATTAATCGGCATATTATTGCAATAATTTTACACATGAATTAATTTTAAAAAGAGAAGTTGCATTTAATTACATATCTAGATTTTTTTTTCATGTAATCAAGTTTTTGTGAAATTGTAAACTTTTTGTATATACATGTACAAAATATATTCAGAATTTTAGAATAAGAAATTATTACTATATTTAGGTTCCTATTTAGACATTTTATAAGGTTATTTACATACATATATGCAACTTAATAAGATTCAGCTGCTGTATGGCATGAAATTTTTTTTTTCTTCAATCACTGCACTTGCGAAAGATTCAATTAGTTGATTAAACTTTTTCTGAAATGTCTATTTTCAAGAGAAATTTTGCATAGAGTCTTGTTTTTCAAACTAGAAAAAAATGTGAAGGATCCTTTCACATCTTCTCAAACAGATTTCTGCTCAGAGATCAGATTACCCACATTAAAATTTTCATGTGAGACATTCAACATAAAAATAAATAAAATAAAAAGTGTGAGAATGTAGCTTTTACAAAATTTTCCAGTTCTGAAAAATAAGCCTTCGGAAAAAAAACGGGTTTTTTCCCAATTTTTCCAGTTTTTTTCCGAGCATTCCCATCTCTACCTATTTGCAATTCTGACTATAAACCACTAGCAACTCCTCAATGTGTTATTCTAGTATTAATGTTTTCATTATTGAAAAATTGGGTTATGACCCAATTTCTCATAGTTAAAATCCCAATTTTTCTTTTTAATAAATAAATGTATTAAACTAATAAGTAAATTAAACATCATTAAAACTAGTTAAGACACTTAAAAATGTGTAGCTTATAATTATTAATTAAAATGCTTCACTGTATAAAAGCCTCTGGCCTAGCTATTTTTAATTTTAACAGGCTTTTTTTGCAACCCTGGATTTCACTATATATATACACTATACAGTAGACTCCTTCAAATCTGCAACTCTCTAAAATCCGCACATATTTTATGGATGTAAACAATGAAACTTCCAATTTGGATTTTGGGACACAATTTAATTAGTAATGTTTTGTATCAATTCCATATGTTTTTTAATTTGTAATTTTTGTTAATATGACTGACAAGGAAGGTCTCCATACGGGTATACCCCGAAAAATCTGAAAATATTACAGAATGTTCTTCTTGTGTGGATATATACGTTTATAAAAAAAATTTCAGCGGAACCTCCATTCAGTAACTGTAAAAAAATAATGAAAATTTCGTTATTTGGCGATTTATCTCCAGTTGGCAGTGGAATGTAATTTCAAAAATATACTTTATGTCAAATACACTTCAAGAAATAAAAGTTTCATGTTGAACTTGATTTGATAAGTTTAATTTAAATAACTTTAGTTTTGTAAGTTTTAGTTTGTTTTAAGTATAATTTTGTTATATCGAAATTTATGTGTATTTATATTCAAATTTAATTATCAAAATTTGAGATTTAAAATGAAATTCATAATTTAAATTTAATTAAATTTGTTTCAAGCTCAAAGTCCAATTAAGAATTGTCGATTAGATTTTGTTGCTATGGAAACATATGACATTTATTTTTGAATACACTTAAATGTATGGAAATAATTTTTCTCAATATGATTTTTTTTATTTATCTATGAAAACATTTTTTCCAGCGATTAATTAAATAACTACTTCAACGAGTAACATATATATATGTAATACAATATATGTATATAGATGTATATAATATATTAAAGTCTCTCATTGTTTATGTTTAAATTCATTAAGTACCATTTACGCGCAAACTAAATACAGTAGACTCCCTCAAATCCGCACAGCTTGGGACCAGAGGTTTTGCGGATTTTAGAATTTTGCTGATTTCTGGTCCTTGCTTTGTTTACATTTTTTAAAAAGTAATTTGAATGTAATTAATTATGAAATCAAAAGTATAATGAATGCTTACAATATGCTAAAATATTAAAATAAGTAATAAACTAAAATAATAAAAAATTAGATAGTTTTTAAAATTAAAAAAATATTAAAAGCAAAGGTCTAATTAATAATCAATAATGTACAATTAAATATTCATTATAGAGATGAAATGCATTTTTCCTAAATTATTCAATGAAACTTGCCTCATAAAGTTACATCACATCAAGATCATAAAATAATGAAGCTTTATTTCAGGTTTAGCCAGACTTAATAACTAAAAAAGCTTGATTGATACATAAATATATTTGGTAAGATTGTGATTACCAATGATATCAGTAATATCTTTATTTTTTCAGAAATAAATTATTCTTTCTTCATGAAAAAACATGAATTCAATAACCTTAACAAAAATTACAAATAAAAAAATATGTGGAATTGATATAAAACTAAAAAAGTCAAATTTTGCATCTACATCTGAACTAAATGTTTCATTGTTTACATCCGTAAAATATGTGCGGATTTTAGAGAGTTGCAGATTTTAGGAGTGCGGATTTGAGGGAGTCTACTGTATCCAACAGTTTTGAGTTTCATTATAATTATAATCGTTTGGTTTTGCGAGGAATAGGGCTGCTTGCCAAATCGAATGATTCTTTAGTCTTTCCATGCCAAGTATTCGAAAATATTTTATTTTTTTACACAATATCTAATGTGATTCCGCCGCTAATTTTGACTGATCCTTTATTACATACATAAATACTTTAATTGGTATTTTTTTCATAAAATTCTGGGTATGCCCAGTATGGAGACCTTCCTTGTGAGTTAAAGTTTTTTCATGAAAGAAGAATAAATTTATTTCTGAAAAAATTAAAGATAGGGCTGATATAACTGGTAATCACAATCCCCAAATATATTTATGTATCAATCAAGATTTTTATTATTATTAGGCCTGGCAACTTGAAAAATAAAATCCTTATTTTATGATTTTGATGGGTCATTCCATGTCATATCAACGTGGGGTCTGGACCTCGACATCTTAGATTTTCATGATTTTTGGTTTATAGTTTGTATTCATGGAATATATGAAAAATGTAATTTTTTTACTTTTTTTTCTTAGTGTTTTTTTTTTTTTTTTTTACGGAATTTTAAAAATGGCCAAAAGTAACAAATTTAACCAATTTTGCAATTGCAAGATCCTCCATAATTCTTTAACAAATTGAGCTAGAAAGCTCCTTTATGTCTTATTTTAAAGCTATTTTTATTAGCTTTAATATGATATGTAACACTATTTTAAGTAAAAAAATTTTTTTTTTGAAAAATTTTCAAAATTTTTGAATTTAAATTTTTCAAAAACACCATTTTTAATTTTTTTCAAAAAAATATATGTTAATGTTTGAGTTTTTGACTACAATTATGTAAAATTTCAAGATGGAGAACTGATGGGAATTTGAGTTATTAATTTTTGAGTAATAGTCATACATAAAAATTTTCAAGTATGAAGGAAAAATTAACATTTGTTCAATTTCTTTCCATTATAATTCACACTTCTTTTTCATTAAAAATTTTATGCTAAGCATATTCAGTTCTAAGGCATGGAAAAACTATATATTTTTTTGAAAAAAAACTAAAAATGGTGTTTTTGAAAAGTTTAAATTCAAATTTTGAAAATTTGTCAAAAAAAAATATTTTACTCAAAATACTTAGTGTCACATATCATATTAAAGCTAATAAAAATAGCTTTAAAATAAGACATAAAGGAGCTCTCTAGCTCAATTTGTTAAAGAATTATGGAGGATCTTGTGATTGCAAAATTGGTTAAATTTGTTACTTTTGGCCATTTTAAAAATTCCGTTAAAAAAAAAAAAACCACTAAGAAAAAAAAGTTAAAAAATTAGATTTTTCATATACTCCATGAATACAAACTATAAACCAAAAATCATGAAAATCTAAGATGTGGAGGTCCAGACCCTACGTTGATATGACATGGAATGACCCTACCTAAAATTTTCAAAAAACCATTCTTATTCAAAAATTAATAGCTCAAACCCCCATCATTTCTCTATCTTGAAAATTTCCATACTTGTAGCAAAAAAAAAAAAAAAAAAAAAAAAAAAAAAATCAAAGATTAACATATATTTTTTGAAAAAAATTAAAAAAGTGTTTTTGAAAATTTTAAATTCAAAAATTTTGAAAATTTGTCAAAAAAATATTTTATTCAAAATAGCTAGAGTTGCATATCATATTAAAGATAATGAAAAGAGCTTTAAAATAAGACATAAATGAGCTCTCTAGCTCAATTCGTTAAAGAATTGTAGAAGATCTTGTGATTGCAAAATTGGTTAAATTTGTTACTTTTGGCCATTTTTAAAATTCTGTAAAAAAAAAAAAAAAAAAAAAAAAAAAAAAAAAAAAAAACCACTAAAAAAAAAAAAAAAATTAAATTAGATTTTTCATATACTCCATGAATACAAACTATAAACCAAAAATCATGAAAATCTAAGATGTCAAGGTCCAGACCCCACGTTGATATGACATGGGGGACCCTACCTAAAATTTTCAATAAACCATTCTTATTCAAAAATTAATAACTCAAAATCCCATCATTTCTCCATCTTGAAAATTTCCATACTTGTAGCCAAAAAATCAAAGATTAACATATATTTTTTTGAAAAAAATTAAAAGTAGTGTTTTTGAAAAATTTAAATTCAAAAATTTTGAAAATTTGTCAAAAAAAAAATATTTTACTCAAAATAGTTAGTGTTGCATATCATATAAAAGATATTAAAAAGAGCTTTAAAATAAGATATACCGTATATACTCGCGTATAAGTCGACTTCGCGTATAAGTCGACCCCCTAACTTATGTTGTTAAAAATAAGAAAAAATTAAAAACCCGCGTATAAGTCGACCCCCCTCCAAAAGGGGGAACCGTTTGACATTCCCCGAAAAGGATATGGACTCGGACTCGTTCCTAAATGAAACGACTCCGAAAAGGACTGATTCCTCGTACTCGTTCTGAAATGAAATGACACCGGACCAATTCCTCAGACTTGTTCCGAAATAAAACGACTCCGAAAAGAATCGATTCCTCGGAAACCTTCCGAAAAAGACGGATTCCTCTGAATCATTCCGAAAAGAACGAATCCTCAGACTCGTTCCGAAATGAAATAACTCTGAAAAGGAACGATCCATCAGTTTCGTTCCGAAATGTGTCGTCCGAAAAATTATGCTTAATGTCATAAATCGGAATCGGGGAATGACGAAAAAAAATCGGATTCATTCCGCTTTTTCTTGGACTCGTTCCATTTTCTCGGATTTTTTCCTTTTTTTCTTAGACTCGTTCCTTTTTTCATTCCATTTTCTCCGATTCGTTCCTTTTTTCGGCACAGCTTCGAATGACTCATTCCTTTTGGTGAACGATTCTGACTGGAACGATTCCTTATATTGGGCGATTTTGCCCATCTCCTTTTTTTAGGTGCTAGCAAACTATTTTCGGATATTTTTTTATAGATTTTTTTTAGGTCTCGCGTATAAGTCGACCCCTCCACTTTGAGGTTCTTTTTTTGTCTAAAATTTCTCGACTTATACGCGAGTATATACGGTAAATGAGCTCTCTAGCTCAATTTGTTAAAGAATTATAGAAGATTTTGTGATTGCAAAATTGGTTAAATTTATTACTTTTGGCAATTTTTAAAATTCCATAAAAAAAAACCGCTACGAAATTTTTTTTTTTTCTTAGTTAGATTTTTCATATACTTCATGAATACAAGCTATAAACAAAAAATTATAGAAATCTAAGACATCAAGGTCCAAAAATTGCATTTTTTTCGTTGATTTGACATGGAATGACCCTGATGTGAATGAGAAATGTAACTTTATGAGGCAAGTTTTGTTGAATAATTTTGGAAAAATACATTTAATCTTTAATAATGAATATTTAATCATACTCTATTGATTATTAACCTGACCTTTCCTATTAAAAATTTGTTTTAAAAATCATCTAAATTTTTATTATTTTAGTTTATTACTTATTTTAATATTTTATTATATTGTAAGTATTCATTATAGTTCCGAATGCGCTATTAATTACACTCAAATTACTATTTAAAAAATGTAAACAAAGCAATGACCAGAAATCTGCAAAATTCTAAAATTCACACAACCTCTGGTCCCAAGCTGTGCGGATTTGAGGGAGTCTACTGTATTTAAAATGTCTTTTTACTCTCTTTAGTTTCATTACAAAAATTAAATTATTAAAAATTATCCAATCTATTGCAATTTTTTTTTTTTTTTTTTTTTTTGTGAATAACTGAAAGTGTGCGCGACTTGGCAGCTAATGGTTTATTTTCCTTTAGGGAATTGGCCTAAAACCGTTAGTGGATTACCTAGTACATCAGGCACAACGTCAAGTATTGCATTCATTCGGAAGCAAAAGCTATACATTGGACATGTTGGAGATTCTAAAATTGTCCTTGGCTGTCAACTGCCTGGTAATATTTAATTTTTTTTTTAATTCATATATTTTATTTATCATTCCAATTAATTTTTTTTTTTTTTTTTTTTTTTTTTTTTTTTTTTTTTCATTTTAAATGTTTGCAGATACACATAGGAGAAAAGCGAACATATTTCAAAATCAGAAATAAGATAATCAATAATTTTATTTTGCATTCACAGCAATTTTATTGTTTTATAAGGTGTGTCGTGCCTGTAACTTCCGAAATTACTGAAGTAAAAACAAGTTTATAGTTTTATTTCTTAAAATCACTACTGTAAAGTGTTAGGATATGTTGGTAATATTAGGCATTGTTTTTGTTTACAAAAATTTCAATCATCATTTTTAAGAAAATTAATCAACAAATAGCTATTTCAAAAACGTAATCTTAAATTGCAATAATCTCATTAATAAATCCATTAAAACTAATATTTATCAATGTAAACATCGCAGCCTTCCAATATCACTAAATAGAAAATAGCAATTTACAAATAAAAATATTTTTCTAAATTATTTTAATATTGATTATTTAATCTTATTTTGAAGTTATATTAATCGGTCTTTATTTTAAATATAAATTATTTTAACATAATCTTTCAACATTTTATTGAATTATTTTGCTAGTTATGCAATTTTTAAAAAATGTTTCTGCTTCACATTTTTTAAACGATGCTGGCTCAATATTTCAAGATAACGTATCAGCATTTTTTTTTTTTTTTTTTTTTTTCCATGTTTTTTCTCGGCTGGACGTGAGTCATCGTAGACAGAGAAAACTCTGGAACATTCCGCATCTTTCCATCGTACAACTTTCATGCCAAAAACGGTAGTCGTAAAGGACAAAATTAGCACTAGCCACCGGCCACAGGGCCAGTAAATGAGAAATAGCGGCCAGTGAAAAATTGCCTATCAGCGGCCACCTTATGGCCACTTTTTTAGAAGGAGAGAATATATTTTACTTACATTTTATCAACAATTCTACTTTTTTGGGTTCCAATATATTTATATTAACATATTTATTTGTGCTATTCAGTCTTGCATTAATATGTATAGAAATTTTAACTGTTTAGTACTTTTAAATAAAAAAGTGGCCACTAGTTTAAACATAGTGGCCACTTGAAAAATTAGTCTTACTGGCCAGTGGCCGCTAAAGAAATTTCCCAATTTTGCCCTATAGGTAGTCGCTGTTTGGAGAAAGATCTAGAACATTCAGGACGCATAAATTGGCTGCAGAAATAAGACTCTCTGATTAGCTGTGAGCACATGTCTATGGCGGAGGCCGATTTTCGCGGTCAGTCTGAGTGAGAGATTCACCGTAGCACTCGTTGGAGTAGGACGTAACTGGGGAAGCCAGCGAGTGAGGTTTTTGTCGTTGGATTGTACGGAAGGCATCTTTTTTTTCCACTGCATAAAATTTCAAAGTTTTTTTTCTATTTGCCGCATCTAAGATCTGTTGACATCACAGCTGTTCTTGCAATATTTTAGTTATCTCCAGCCCCGGTTTTTGGGTTAAGATTTTACAGAATCCTCAGAGTTCGACAGGAGTATTGACGATGCCACTGCTACAGTTATTTTGATTAATTGAACACCTGCTCTAGCCTTTAAACGACATTAACAGCTTCCTCCCATTAACAACATCTTTATGGAAGTTCATCTTGGGTCGTCAAACCACCGTTTTGCCCTGCAGAGCTTTACAAAGAATTGATAACGTCCGGTCCACTTCATCTTTGTGTCATCAACTATCAACATGCAGCTTAACCCAGGAGAACTTCACAGTGACCATCGGATATATAGACTTAAGAACTTTCAAGCAAACAGAACTATCCCATCACAATCAGCATCTTTAATTTACTCAGTCTTACATCGTAAATGATTTTTCTTTATCAGTATTTATTATTAGGAAGTGTGGCCACAGCTTTCCAATTTTTATGTGTTATCTGTAGGGATGCACCGAATACTGATTTTGCTGGATATCGGATACCGGATATCCGGTATCCGATTTGCCTGCCAGATTTGGATATCCGGTACTGAATATGTTTTTAGTTATGGTGAATGTTTGTTTATTTCTTTATGCAATGCCATCTCAAATAATAAATTGCAAGCATGTTTCACACACCACTTTTAAACGTATTGGAATATAATTTACAGAAACTATATATCTTTGACTATCAGGGCTTAAAATTCAGGTTTTACCAGGCAGAGGGAGTTTTCCTCATAACATTTATAAATGCAGGGGTGTTAAACTATATTGAAAAGGAAGAAATTAAAAAAAAAAAAAACCTTATTTTTTACATGCCATTAAAATATTTAATTTATACCAGCATGACAAAATTCCATTAAAATAATTTAAATTAACAACTCAAGATAATTATCCAAAATGTCTATTTTAATTAAAACAAACGAAAAGAATCAAGCCATATATATATCATATCTATTTTTCTATTTTCATTCAATGTTATGAACAATTAATAATTGAGTTGCTAAATGAATATTTTAATTTAGATTTTATTCGATTTTGTGTGGATTAGAATCTTTTGTAAGTTACACTTTATTTTTATTTTATTTATTTATTTATTTATTTTTGTAAAATCTGATAGGCATTCATTTTTAATTTACTTGCAAGAATAATACATTTAGATGATTGTATTGTCAATATCCTGCGGTGATTGCATACCATTTAGTGGAATTATCGTCAATACTGTAATTTCTGACATTTTAGCTAATTGAATTATGTTCTTCTATGCAATGGAATTTTAAACCCATATGAAATTCTGAAAAGGGCATAATCAGTTGGTTTCTTCTATTCCATGAGAAATGGTTTATTTAAAAAGGTCATGTCCTAATTTCTGTGAACTATGCACATAAACTATTTATTGTTTCTAAATGTATTTCCTTAAAGTTTGCCTTTTTCTTCCAATCATTTGGAAAGCGTTTGATGTTATTGGTTGAGAATGGACCTTGTGATGTCTGCATTTTATTTTGTTTATTATTGATCCAGGAAATCCATGACATACGTAGTATGTGACTCTTATTATATGAGTCATTTTTTGATCATTATAAAAATAATGTTTTTATTGATTTTCATTAACTCAATGGGAAACATTTAAACATCTTGCTTTGGACAATGGATGTTCTCATTTTATTTATTTATTTATTTATTATTATTTTTTTACAAAATTCTTTAAATTTAGAAGAATTTTTATTTGAATAGGAAATAAATGTCATTTTTAATAAAGAAGAAAATAAAAAGTTACAAAATAGGCAGATGGAAATTATCAGATATGGAGAAAAAAAAATGAATCCAAACAGAAACATCGTATGAAAGATTATCTTTTAAATGAAAAAAGAAGTATGATTATCAAGCCCATTGATTACAAAACGTGCGATGAATTCGAAAAATGAAAAAAAATCTAATGCTGAACAATTGATTGTAAAAAAAAAACCTTTTTTTTTTTTTTTTTTTTTTTTTTTTCCCTCAATGTGCAACACAAGATCTAATCTCATTTTGTTTTATACTGATTCCAGGCTAATTAGATAGAGCTGAGACTTTAGTGACCATTACTGCCCTTTTAGAAATTTCTTGTTTCGCCAAAAGAGACAAAATAAATTTGAAAAAGAAATTCACAAAATACGGAAATCAGCCATAGAAAAAATATCACTGATTTTGTCCACCATGGCAAAAATAAATTTTTAAAAATAGTCAATCGGTCTGAAAAAAAATTAAGTTTGAGGAAACTTGGGCAGTGGGAAAATATAGCGAAATTCATCAGTCATTTACAGTAAAATATTGTGAAATTTGTTAGCCTGTCACAAGCAAATATCATGAAAATCATCAGCAGGTAACAGAGAAAAAACACAAATTTTTCAGCTGGACACAGAAAAAAAAATTATTAATTTCAGCAGAATGTCACTAAAACAAAAAGGGAAATTTTCCAATCAGTTGCAGAATAAAATAGCTAAATTTGTCACATTCAGTTGAGAGAAAAAAATTGTGAAATTTGGCAATCTGTCTCGAGAAAAAAGTTGCAAAAGTTTGCGAGGCAAGCAAGCAAGAAAATTGTGAGAAAAATTGCAAAGTTTTTCAATCAAATGCAAAAAAAACAATCATGAATTTTGTATAATTGCCGTAAGAGAAAACTGTGAGATTTGCCAATCGATAGCGGAAAATGTCACAAAAATAGTCAGTCAGTCCTGAGATTTGATCGCCATTTTTAACAAAAAAAATTCAAAAAGGGATTTTTATTTTATTTTATTTTATTTTTTTTTTTTTTTTTGGGTAACAGGAATGTCTTGGCCATAAGATTTTTTAAGGCATGAATCCAGCCATCCCATGCCAAAGTTCAAGCCCTGTATGTGTATATTAATAATATTGAATAAAAAATGCACTTCAAACATTTAAATATTCTACTTATTTGTCAATGAAATGCTGATAATGGCTAATAATTACAATGAAATGCTGATAATTGCTAATAATTTGTACAATGAAATGCAGATAATTTATAGAACAAATTTTACACATTTATCAATATGTTTATTTTATAATTGTAAAGTAATTTCACAAAGAAATGCATAGCTTCCATTTATAATGTAAACATAAAAAGGCTTACGAATATACCAATGGTTGATGAGTTATTTCCAAACATGGGTTTACTTAATGATTTTTTTCATGGTTTAATTATTTAATACTGTTTTACCTTAAGTTACATTTAATTTTACTTTAAGTTAAATCACTTTCAAATTTATAAACAAAAAAAAAAAAAAAAAAAAAAAAAAAAAAAAAAAACTTTTTATGATTTCATTATAAATATTTAAAATTAAAATTACTAGTTGGATGCACCAATCCCAAAACTCTCTTCTATTCCATATATCTGAATGTTTCAAAAAATATTTACAAATACAGTCGAGTCTCTATATAACGAAATCCATCGTTCAGTCAAAAAATTCGTTGAATAGAAAACGGCAAAAAATTTTGTACTTTATAAGAAAGCATTATGCTTATCCCAAAGGAGTTTTTATGCAGATGCAGTAGAAGATAACACCAGCATAGATGACGTTTAGTAACAATTCTTCATTCAAATGATCTCTCACAACAAAAATTTTTCCAAGTCGCCACAAACAACAAACATAAACTCTAAACGTAATGAGAGTTAGTTTAGATAGATGAAAACTTGCTGAAAAAAACAACCTTTTCTGCAATTGCCCCCTCACCCCTTCCTTATTGCTGACTTACTATCCAAACCAAGAAATAAACACCATTTTCAAGACGATAATGGAATAGTTTTATCTTTTAGGATGCTTTGTGATTATTGCAAATCGTTCCAATAGCAAGCAAATGTTTCACTCTTTTCCAAGAACGCAAGCTCACCTTGGCTAAAACAAAGTCAAGTATAACCATGCAAAAATAATGTTTTTTTTTTTTTTTGGAGGGGGGGGGTGAATGCCCTTTTTTAGACATAAGGAATAAGGTAGAGGATGACTTATAAACGAGAAATCAATGAAAAAAATTTACTCTACAAATAATTTGAAGCGTTTTCAGAGCATATAAAAGAACATTTTTGAAAAAATTCGTGAAATGGAGATATATATTTTGCTGTAAATAGATTATTTTTAATGTAATCATGAAAAAAAATTGACCGTTCCTACAAAAAATTCGTTAAATAGAGAAATTCGCTGGATAGAGTTTCGCTGTAGAGAGAGTCAACTGTATTGATACTACTTCAATATTATTAGTTCAGTACTATACCAACTTTTATTTTCATCTAGAATTTTAGCTGCAGTCAGTTAATTAGATTAAGAATGAGTTAATCTCGATCATGATATTTATTAAAATCAATATTCTTTTCTGTTCTGCTATACATCAGTTGTTTGCGAATAGCCAATTTTAGAAAGATACGAAGTTAGCATCGCTGCACGAACCGCCAATTCTCTGTAAGGATTATGAAAAATCAAAATTATTTTACAAAAATCATTATTACAGTACCATCTTTGGGCAAACTATTTTCAAATTGAAGGAAGACCAGACAGTCATTCCCAGAAATGTATCCAAAGAAATTTGGTTCAATTCTATGCATAACTTCATATAGTATTTGATGGTAGAACAATGAAAATGGCACAAAAATTGCAATTACAGAACTGCCTTACAGCGAAATGTTTCCATATTGAAGAAGAACCTGCTGGTTACAGTCAAAAATATGCACAAAATATTTGGATCATTCTATGCATAACTTCATACACTTTTTGATAGTATGATGGCGACACTGGGACAGACAGATGTTTTGAATAAACATGTTTTTGGGGATATTTGATCCCTAAAACACGCAAATTCGTCAAAAAAATTTTATTACAATAATTTCTTCTTTGAAAGATAGAAGAAATTAAAAATAGGTTTGTTTAGTTGTGTAACTTAAAAACCAATTAACCCATTGTTTAAATTAAAAGAAAGAAAGAAAATTAGTAAAATCACAGTTTAATAAACAACTTCAAATTTTATGAAGATAGAAAACCAACGTTTAGAAATGCATGTAAGGTAGCAAACAGCCGTTTCGAATCTATTACCATTCGCTCCCATAATAGGCATATAAGGCTGTGCTTCCCTGTCGCTTTGCTCAGCTTAGCTTTTTCTAGCATGCTGAGTCTTATACTGATGAAGAATTTCGATAGCAGATTCGAAACGGCTGTTTTCTATTCTTTTCATGCATTATTTGTGCATTTCTCAGTGTTAGTTTTTATCTTTATACATTTTTGCACAAAAGCTTCATTTGCTATTTCGACTTCAAATTTTGTTTTACAATCTGAAAGTAGATACGATTTTCTAAAAGATGTAAAAGTAAACTTTTAAATTTGTTACAGAGTTTAAATATAAATAGTTGGAAAGATGGCAATTCTTTAAACTTTTGAGAATAACCTTTTATTCATCGATAAGGAACTTATAATAATATTTCATCTTTTGCATTATAAACAAAAGTTTTTTGCATTGTTTGGGATCAAACGATTACTGTTATTAATATATATTTGGTTTGTTTCATTCTGCCGAATATCTGATCGGATATCCGATAGAGAAGTCGGATATCCGGTGATTGTGATTCGGATATCCAATGATATTTCGGATATTGAAAAATCAGCCAGATATCCGTTGCATCCCTAGTTATCTGGAAATAAAAGAAGTGTACTTCATGTGATACTAGTCTGCATTATTTCTACCAACTCTGGGTGAGTTCATTCCATTTTTTGTCTTATTTTCAGCTGGATTAGATCATTTCAGAAAATTTTAAAGGATTAATAACCACTATTAAATTTTAAAGTAACTGAATTAAAATTAAAACATAATGTTTATTACTGTATGGCGCAGTCTGGCTTTGTTTGGGGAGTTTGCTTTCCTGCAATGTTGATTTTGAGCTAATTTAATTTTTATAAGTTTTTGCAGCTTTAGTATTGCTATGATCGCGATTCCCCAGACAAAGCTTAACATAAAGTATAGAAGAATCAATAAGGAAGGTAAGATTTTGAAAAGTTACTTCTTATTTGTTGTTTCAGTTACAAATATTTTAATTTGGCAAATAATTTATGAATGAGGTATTTTTGAATAAGTGTTTGATGAATATTTGAACTTCAGCTGAAACATTTAGTTTCAAATCTAGTATGCTTTAGCCCCTTGTGTATTCATTAATCATGAATGTGACCATTGCCACTAGTACAATGCCTTCTAGCTAGCTGGTGACATCAGCAGCAAGAGGCAAGTAATTTGTATGTGACATTGTTAAAGTAAAGTTTAATATTGACCTGATATGATAGAATTGTAAGCTTGGTTGTACATCAATAAATTGTTACTGGCATATAAATTTTATAGCTAAAAATATTTAACATGTAAAACATTTATCATCACTTTTATGCTTACTGAACTTTCTTGATATTGTGATATGGAACTAATAATACTAATTAAAAAAATATTTTTTTAAATAAAAATAATTGTAACTAGATTTTTCATTTCAGAAACAAAATTCGATAATTTTAAAAATGGGATTTTTTTTTTACATTGAAGATGCAACAAAATTTTTGAAGAAAACTACATGAATATTATGAAGAAAAAAAAGAACTAGAACAACTAGAAGAACTAGGTTATTAGTTTCGAAATTAATTTTTTTTTTTTTTTTTGGGGGGGGGGGGGAGAGAGAGGGGGGGGGGGGTTCTCCAAAATTGATATTAAAAAAGGAAAAGTTTTTACAAAACAAGATGTATGATCAACTAGAATCAAGAAAAATGTTTTCTCTGTAATCTTGAATTTAATTATTTAAATGTCCTATAATATCAGTGAGAAAAGCTAAGTCCTTCATTCTTGAGTAGCAATATTCATTGGGCAGTTCATTGTTTTCTTCCAAATATTTTAAAACACACTCCTTCAAATTCAAAAATCTTGCCATTGCACTTACTTTGAAAAGTCACAGCATATTACACTTTTTTTAAATTTTTTAGTAAGTCTTTGTGTGCCACTGTTGTTAAAACCCTGTCATGGCATCCATGCCACAGATTGGCCATCCCTGATTTAGACTGATGAAAACGGTATTGCCATTAGAATGCTCTCACTTTTGAACAATACAATATGCATCATTAAATACATTCCAACAAGGTTAGGGAAAATTGCTACCTAAAGGGAGTGTTTTTATGCATTGTCTTTCACTACAAGCATGGAAAATGTACAGTTTGATATTACAACTTTTTTATGTTTTGTTTTACAGAATGACTTCAATTAATTTTCTATTAATGGATAGGGGGGGAATATAATTATTAGTTTAATTTTTAAACTAGAAATAAATTCCATTTCCAGGGATGCCGCAGACGCGCTATAATGCATAAAATACGCAGTAAATCGGCAAGGGGCACAAAAGATGGCATCCTGCGGGACGCGTAATTTTCATCAAAAAATTGCAAAAAAGGCAAATTTCGTTTTTAAAAAAATTGAGAAATAACGAATAACTTCCTGTAAATATTGTCCAAAAATTCGCAAAAAAAGGCTAATTTTGTTACAAAATCCCGAAAAAAAGTCAGACTTCCTTAAAAAACCACGGAAAAAAGTCAAATTTTGTCTAAAGATTCGCGAAAAACTGTATTTTTCTTTAAAAAAAAAAAAAAGAAAAGAAAAAATCGTGGTAAAACGGTAACTTTTATCAAAAATTCTCGAAAAAACGGCACATTTCATCAAAGAATCGCAAAAAAGGCAAATTTCGTTTAAAAATCACAAAATAACGAATGATTTCCGGAAAAATTCGTCAAAAGATTCGTAAAATAATGGCTAGTTTTGTTATAATATCTCTTAAAAAAGTAGATTTCCTCAAAAAAATTGCAGAAAAACTGCAAATTTTGTCCAAAAATCAGGATAAAATGGCAAATTTTGTCCAAAAATCGGGATAAAATGGTAAATTTTGTCCAAAAATCGCGATAAAATGGTAACTTTCGTCAAAAGATCGCGAAAAACCGGCACATTTCATCAAAAGATCGCAAAAAAACGGCAAATTTTGCCAAAGGGGCATGAAAAAAAAAGTTCCTGCCAGGATAGAATTTTTCTGTTCCTTTCTGCTTCCAAGTATAATTTTTTTTTTTTTTTTTTCCTGCACCAAAAACAGATTTTTCTGCTTCACAAATCTGTTTTTGATTGTTTCAAATTTTTCTGAGTGAATGTAACTTTTGAAAACACCCATTCATTAAACAAAGTACTCCTTTACTCAACAAAAATATTCTTTTTTTCATGAAAAATGCCTTTTTCAATGAATCAGTTTTGCCCCTTTTTAAAAGAAATGTGAACAATAGTGATACTTGTTATCTTCTACACTAAAATAAGCGTTATTTTATCATTTGATTTGTATATTGCACTTTTGTTTCTAAAAAAAAAAGTAAAGAAAATTTCTCTTAATAGTTAAAAAAAATTTAATATTGGCTTTAATTATTTATATATTATTATTAAACAATAATTATCTAATTTTTCTTTTGCAAATGAACAAGTTCAATTTTTGTGTCTAAAAATATGACTTATTTTTAGTGGGGACCTGCTTTTGTAAAAGGGACCAATAATTTTAGAAGTCCTGGGTTCCCAGGACCCAGAATTTTTCAAGTCCAGCGGCATCACTACAATTCTAAAACAAAGTTTTCTCCCATTCGATCCTATGTGTTTGTCCTTGAATCCTTTGCCACTGCATTTAAGATTATTGTAAATTAACTGTTTATCTCTGGTACGAAATAATGATTAAAAATGAACATTGTACAAAAGCTTCTAAATAAAAGATATTATTATTAAAAGCTGATTTAATAGTTGATCAAAACGAATATATATTAAATATTTTTAAAAAATCATCTTTATTCTTAAATATATTTTCTAATTTACAAAAGCTAATGAAATATAGTGATAAATTTTAACTTATATTTTATGAGAACTCTGTTGTCCTGTTAGCTCCCATGCTTCATTAGCCTCCAACCTGCCTTATATGTATTTTTCTCAATATTTTTTGGGTACATTTATTAAATCATTTGTTTGCAGAATTTATTGTGAGGTATATCATTAGTAATCGTCCAACATTATTTAAAAGAATTTACAGAGTTGTCGAACCAGCATGCTTTTAAGACATGCCAACCAAAAATTTTATAGACCAGCTAACTAAAAAGGAAAATAGAATGCAAACAGAGTATATATTAAAAGGAAAATAGCATACTAGTGGTTTCTGTTAGGAAATTATTCCTTTTACATTTTCTAGTTATACTTCTTATCAGTTTATTTCAGTCATTTAAACCTTATTTCCGATACATATTTCTGTTTCATATTCTAACCCTTTTCAACTACTTTAAATACAGGTATTAAACTTTTAAATGTTCTTGCAATCTTGCAATCTATCTACAAATGTGATAAAATTTTATTTTGCTTACTCGCTCACTGCTACTTGAAATTGCTATAGTAACAATAACAACAAAAAAAAAAAAAAAAAAAAAAAAAATGCTATTAAGTTTTTCAAATAAAGGTGTTTTACTTTCAAATGACAGAAGATATTTAATCTCTTTAATAGATTCAAAAGATTGGTATGCTCAACCTTTGACAAATGATCACAAGCCTGAAAATCCAGATGAAAAGAAAAGAATCAATAGTGTTGGAGGTCTAGTTTTACAAAAAGCTGGTGTACAAAGAGTTGTATGGTACAGGCCACATCCTGGTCATAGAGGTCCTATTCGTAGAAGTACACCAGTTGATCAAATACCTTTCTTAGCTGTAGCAAGATCTTTGGGTATGTATCTTATATATTAGCTTGATTTATTTTTAAGTATAGTGTCAGCCAAAATTCAGTGAAACTTCCATTTTATAAAGTCTCATCATTACACTTAATACTTCGATATGAAGAAAATTCATCAAATAGAAATTAATTTAAATTCATTAAATTTGTATAATAAAATACACATGCGTAAAATAAAAAGTACACATAAAATTGAAATACTTCAAAAATGTATTTTAATTCCTAGGGTAACTCTTTTTCAGGCCTCCTATGTATGTCAAGGTTTAGCAGAATATGATGTTTTGATGAAATTCTGTTCATTAGTTCGTGGTTCATGAGGTACAATTGTCATGAAAATGCGGCTTATCAGTGCTACCTGTTGAGTGATTTACACCAAAAAATAATCAGCATCAATTTATATCAAGATGTAACTGAATCTAAAGCTTTAAATTCCATGAATTAATTCAAGAAAATTTGTCACAGACAGGCATTTTCTAAAAATAGTCAGATTTTGTTAAAGATCGTCTAAAATATATAAATCCATTGAAAATGGAAATTCGAATTTTTTCACAAATCCAATACTTTTTTCTAAAAATAATAGAAACTTAAACAAAGTAAAGGGCATAGTATGACGTTTAATCTTTTGCTTTCTTCATTCTTTTTTAAAAAGTCATTTTGTTCGAATGTTGCTCTTGAAAAGTAGTTATCAGACAGATATGGCCCAAGAAAATCAGACCTGGCTGTACCTGCAGAAAATGGATAATAATTGCCCACCAATACCGGGCCCTGATCAAATAACAACAATAAATTTGTAAGCAGATTGCACGGAGAACGAATTTGGCCTGACAAAATTAAACTTTTAAAAGGATCGGACCAGCGGGATGAGTATAATTTTTTTAACAGGGGAAGTCACCGAAAAATTCAGCCATACAATGAGAAAAAATTGTGAGCCAGGTGGGCACAATTTAAAAATTTAAATTAAATGAAGCTGATAAAATAAGAACCAATTTAAATGGATTTGACGTTCACGAGAATAAGTACAATTTCTGTACAAGTTTATGCTAGTTTGAATAACATCTGTACAGAAACAAAAATATAACATATCTAATTTAGAGATCAAGCGACATATCTTGTCTGATCTCGGAGTTTAATTTATTCAACAGTCTTGGGCTGGCTCAGAATCAAACTCTCAGTTATTCACAAGATGTGTGGAAATGACAATATGTTTTGTAAAAATAATTGTAATAATAAACTTTTGTCATCAAAATCATATTTGCAGAGTCATTTGTAATCAAACAGCATTTTCCTTTTTTTTTTTTATATATATAAATAAGTTTACTTATCAAATTAAGATATACTTGTCATGTGACAACAGGTTTTTGTCTTCTTCTGTACTGTCATGCTGTGTTCTGAAATTCTATTCAAAGTGGTAACTTTGACGCTGTTAAACCTATTGTCCATGTTTTTTCATTTTATTTTTTTTATCCTTTCACCTTTAATGCTCGTGTCATTTTTTGGCATGTGATGTAACGTGAAAAGAAATTGTATTTTCTAATGTTTTAAAAAATTCTTATGGAAAAAGGTATAAGGTTTACCGGTAAATAAATTATTAATGCTGAAGAAGTTTATTTACTTCTTTCTTTTATTTTTTTTTATATTTTAAAGTAGTTATAGGCGTCCGCATTGTATTTAGAAAGCTGGGGTGTTAAAATAACATCTTTTGAACGCTTTATTCAATATTCTGGCATCCGCGACAGGATTGTTTATTAAATTTATTCAAAAGAAAATGTTTCAAGCCGTGAAAAATTTTAAAAAGGCTGATTTGAAGTTTGTAGCAGAAGAGATTGGGGAAATTATTCCTCAAGAGTACACCATCGCAACTCTAAAGCAAATCATTTTAAATAGCGAAGAATACAAAATAGATCCTGCTTTTGTACAAGAAATTTTATCTAACGCTGTTGCTGAGAGAAAGGAAAATGAAGAGTTAAAGAAGTTAGAAGAGTTAAAGAAGTTAGAAGAGTTAAAGAAGTTAGAATTAAAGGAAAAGTTAGAGCAAGAAATTGAGCTAAGAAAGCTAGAATCGGAAATTGAGTTAAGAAAGCTAGAATCGGAAACTGAGTTAAGAAAGCTGGAATTAGATCATCAATTGGAACTAGCTAAAATTCAATCTCAAGGACAAATACAAAATGAATATATTTCAAGTGATTATGATATGAATAATTCAAAACGAAAATTTACTTTACCGAAGTTAGAATTTCGCCAATTTGATGGTGATTTAAAGGAATGGTTGCCGTTCTGGAGTCAGTTTGAGCAGATTCATAATGATCCTGATATTGCACCAGAAAATAAATTTCAATATTTGATCCAAGCAACAGTCACTGGATCTAGAGCACGAGAAGTTGTTGATAGCTTCCCGCCAACAGGTACCAACTATGCCAAAGCTATTGAGAGTCTTAGAGCTCGTTTCGGCAGGGAAGATCTTTTGGTAGAAGTGTATGTCAGAGAATTGTTAAAATTAATCATTTCTGTTCAATTAAAAGGAAAATTTTCTATTACAACGTTATATGATAAACTTGAATCGTATTTACGAGCTCTTGAGACGCTAGGAGTCACAATTGATAAATGCGCTTCAATTTTATATCCAATGGTAGAATCTTGTTTTACAACTGATTTTTTGAAAGCGTGGAATCGAACCTATACGACTCCCGTTAGTTCTGATGCAAAAGAACGTCTGGATAATTTAATGATGTTTCTCAAATCTGAAGTTGAAGGTGATGAAAGAATTAATTTAGCTGTATCAGGTTTTGGTTTAGCGAAAAAAGATGATGCAAACTTTAGAAAAAATAAAGGTTACAACGAGCCTACTAAGCATTTACCAACTGCTGCTACCCTCTTAACAACTACTTCAAAACCAGAGTTAAGAAAAAATTGCGTTTTTTGCAACGGAAGACATCTGAGTTCAGAATGCTTTTCGGCACGAAAGATGACTTATAATGAAAAGCAGAATATATTAAAGGATAAAAAATGTTGCTTTTTATGTTTGGCAACGGGTCACACAACGAAGCAATGTAAAGCTATTTTGAAGTGTTTCGTTTGTGATAAAAGACATGCGTCTGTGATGTGTCAAATGCTAGATAAAAACAAGCCAAATGAAAAGAAAGAGGAAGAAAAGTCGTCTGGAAAAGAAGTTAATATGGCTAATTTTAATAGAAATCCTAAAGTATTTCTTCAGACGCTCAAAGCAAAAATCCTTTCTGACAACAAGAAGAAAGATGTTCGACTAATTTTAGATTCAGGTTCTCAAAGGTCGTACATTTTATCACAACTAGCCGAAGAAATGGACTATCTACCGCTTCGAGAAGAAAAGGTTACGCATTCTCTTTTTGGCGGAGTCACAACAAAGGATTATAATCATCGTTACTACAAGGTAAGATTAAGTGATTTAAAGGAAAATTTTAAATGTAATTTTGAAGTATTGGATCAAGACATTATATGTGAAAATGTTTTGCCTGTAGAAAATGGATCCTGGTTTAAAGAATTATCGAGAAAAGGCATCACTTTGACGGATGTTGGTAAGACTCCTGAATCTATTCAAGTACTGATTGGAGCCGATGTAATGGGAAAATTACTGACAGGTCGTAGAAAAATACTCTCGTCAGGATTAGTTGCATTAGAAACATATTTGGGATGGACCTTAATGGGAAAAGTACCACAAGATAATACATCTAAAGTTAACTTAGCTTTATCAGTTACGTCTATGTTCGTAAAAGAAGCAGAAATTGCCGATTTATGGAAATTGGATTTACTAGGAATACATGATCCGATTGAAAAACAATCTAAAATGGAAATTGATCGTCAGGTTAAAGAACATTTTTTACAGACAGTAAGAATGAATGAAGATAATCGTTATGAAGTTTCTTTGCCTTGGTCAGAAGACACACCACCTCTACCAGATAATCTGAGTTTAGCCAAGAAAAGATTAATTAATGTTACGAACAAGTTGCTTTCCGATAACCTTTATCAAAAGTATGAAGACGTGCTTCTAGGATGGCTTGATGATAAAATAATTGAAGAAATTCCACAGTCTGAAATGAATCGTTTTGGAAACTACTTACCTCATAGACCAGTGATAAAAGAAAACAGTACAACCCCCATTCGTCCAGTGTTTGACGCATCAGCAAGAATGCAAAATCACCCGTCTTTGAATCAATGTTTACATTGTGGCCCAAATCTTATTGAATTAATTCCTGACATTCTCTTAAGATTTAGAAAAAAGAAATTTGGTGTTGTAGCTGATATCAAGAAAGCATTCTTACAAATAGCTGTTCGTAAGGAAGATCGAGACTATTTGCGTTTTTTGTGGTGGAGTGATGTAGAAGAAAGAAATATTAAAATGTTTCGACACACTAGAGTTGTATTTGGAGTCAAAAGCTCTCCTTTTCTTCTTGCTTCCGTCATCGAATATCACATTAAAAACGATGAAGAATACGACACCAATTTTAAACAGCAGATGCTAAGAAGCTTTTATGTTGACAATGTCGTTGCTAGTGTCCAAACAAAGGAAGAATTGGAAAGGTTTATTACCGATTCTAAGTCTCTTATGGCTAAAGGTGGATTTGACTTGAGAGGTTGGGAACAGACAGAAGACAGAAATAATAGCGAAAATAGTGAAGATACTACTGTATTGGGATTACAATGGAACAGATTTCTAGATGTTTTAAAAGTTAACGTAAGCTGGATAAAAGATATAAATATAGAAAAAATAACAAAACGAGTCATGCTGTCAGTTGCACATAAAGTTTTTGATCCAGTTGGCTTCACTGCTCCTGTTATGATATGTCCCAAGATGATGTTACAGAAAACATGGAAAGAAGGAATCTCATGGGATGAAGAAATCACTGGTGATATAAAAAACGAATTTATTGAATGGTTTCGTGAATTAAATGTTTTACAAGAAATTCAGATTCCTAGATATATTCAATTCATCCCAGAGAATTTAAAAGCTTGTACCCTTCATACATTTTGCGATGCAAGTCAGTATGCGTATGCTACTGTTATATTTTTAAGGGTAGAAAATAAAGATCGTATAGAATTATTCCTCCTTGCTGCAAAATCCCGCATCGGTCCATTGAGATGTGTAACTATACCTAGAATGGAACTTTTAGCTGTTTTGATTGGTGCTAGATTGACTAAATCAGTAACTGACGCAATGGGCTGGGAAGATATGGAAAAATACTTTTGGAGCGATTCCACTACAGTGCTTGCATGGATATCCAGAAAAGAAAATTGGTCTGTTTTTGTTAGAAATAGAGTTCAAGAAATTAAAAGATTGAGTGATCCGATTTTATGGAAACATATACCTGGTGAAATTAATCCAGCAGACCTGCCATCTAGAGGGTGTAAAGCAAAACAGCTGGTGTCTCTCAAATGGTGGGAGGGACCACATTGGCTTAAAGATGCTGAAGAATATAATAAATACATGAATTTCACCTGTCAAAACATAAACGAAGAAGAAATTGAAAAAGAAAAATTGAAATCTACAAAATTACTTGTAAATGTTGATGAAAGTACAGACAGAAACTGGTACTACCGATATTTTTCCAGTTATGAAAAAATTGTTCGCCTTGTTGCTTGGATACTTCGTTTTAGATATAATTCTTGTAATCCAAAGGAGCAGGTCAAAGGAGAATTGACAAGTCAAGAATTTAAGAGAGCAGAGACGAAGATAATTTGGATGCTACAAAAAGAATATTTGGGTCTTCTTATTCAACGACCGAATGGTAGACGAGCCCAACGTTCAATTGAGGTAGGAGATATTGTCTTGGTGGGAGTAGATAACAAAAAAAGGATCAATTGGCCATTAGGACGTGTTACAGAACTCATTCGTGGTCAAGATGGAAAAGTTCGCCTTTTAAAATTACAAACGTCTCATTCACAAATGATTCGGCCCATTCAAAGAATCTACCCTCTCGAGGTGTCATCGATTGATTGTACTGAAAATATTTTTCCCAAACTAACTTTGCATGAAAACCATGTCGATCCTCCAAAAGACGAGGCACAAATCAAAAAGACGAGATCTGGCAGGACGATAAAGATTCCAGAAAGACTCGATTTGTGATATTTATGTAAATGTATTTATTTAGTATAAAGTTTTGATTATAGTGTATAATCAAAAGGTGGGAGGATGTTAAACCTATTGTCCATGTTTTTTCATTTTATTTTTTTTTTGACGCTATTTTCTGAGCAATCTTTCGTCTTAATCAAAAAAGGGAAAACTCCATTTGATTTTCATAGTTTCCAAATGAAAACATCTGATAAATTTTGCATTCCCGAACAAAAATTAATACTGAAATACATAAAAAAAAAGTAGCTCTTTTGCACCCTTCTTTCTTTTATTCGAATTTTTTTATGAATTTTTATTAGAATGTTAAAATCAGAGTCTGATTAAAATTAATGTTATTAAATTGTGTATATTTTGTCGAAAAAAGATATAATCTAAAAGATACTATGAAATTTTAACATAAATATGCATTCAATATTCTTTAAAAGATTTCAATTGCATATAATAAGATAAATTAGATTTTTCTATGGAAATTGAGTTGGACCGGGCAGAGCCTGATTTACTTGACTTTGCAGGAGCCAGGTCAGGCTTATTTTCACTGATATTGTGCGAGCTGGCTAGGCCCGGGCCGGTACAGGCAAAGATAACTTTTGTTGCCACATTTTATGCATAGCCACTTCGGGACAAGGTCACCCTGAAAACTGAGAAAATATAAGTGAGTTGGTCCTAATTTTTTCTTTTACGCAATGTCGAACCTACAAATATTTGGTCAACAACTCTGATCTACAACTCAGTTAATTTTATTTTCTTTCCTTTCATTCTGTTTGTGAATTGCAAGCCAAACTATTATTTATTTTTTTCTGACTCTGCAGACTTGCTGAACTCTGCTTCTGATTAAGTGAGATGTGTCACATTGAAGAAAAGTGTTTGTTTATTGATGCATTTTATGAGTTATCATTGAATACTTGAGAATGAGAATGCAGTTTACGTATTTTATTCTGCGATGATTTAATTTAAAAGTACTTATAAGGAGTTTAACAATTGAGCAGTACTATATTTTAGGAAGATTTTTGTTGTTGTTCACTCAGATCTATATATAATCGTTGTATATATTTTTAACATAAATAATGCTTTAAATAAGCTATGTAATATAAGTGATTTTAGGACAATAGGAGTGGTAAAAATTGAAATAAATCAATTCCTGTGAAAAACACTTGTCTTATCTAAAAAATCCTGTATTTTAATAAATATACAGAAAATCTTTTTTAAGTAAGTTGTTTTTGCATTCTTCTATTAGCTTGCAACATATTTATATTTGAGTTGCTAAAAGATTGGGTTACGTGGGGATTGTGTTCTTATGAATAAAAAATTGTATGTCAATCGTACATCATTTTACCATTTTCAAAAGTTGGCATGTATGGTTACTTGGAGAACAAAAGATAAAACTTTTTATATGAAAATGATAAATGAACAAATGTTATTAAGATATTTTGTAAATCATGATTTGTTTTTTGTAATTTCAAGTTTATATATATATTAGGGATGCACCGAATAGTGATTTTGGCCGAATACCGAATGCCAAATATTCGGCCGAGAGGTGAACCGAATACCGAATATTCGTCTAGCTGAATAGTAATTGTTGGGCCGAATACCGAATATTCGGCTAGCCGAATAATTAACTATTCGGCCGAATACCGAATATTCAGCTTTCCAAATACTTTTTATGTTTCAAAATTTAAAGGTATTAAGATGTTACTTTTTAAAATAGTTTTACATAATATTTAATAAAAGAAACTTACATTTTGATAAACAAGAGCTTTTTATAAGAACATTTAGTATTGAAAAAAATCTGCCTTGAGTTATTTAAGAAGCTCAATTATGAAACTTTAATTAATAAAATTTCCTACGAATCAAAATAAACATTTTAAAATCAAATAATGAAAAAATGGCCGAAGAAAAATTTTACAGTCTGATAATTGTCCTTTTTAAATAACTCAAGGCAGATTTTTTTTCAATATAAAGTACAAATACTTTCCACTTAATTCTGAATAAAGGTATGTTTGGCTCATAGTTCTTTTCTTATGAATGGTGGTATTTTCCACCCTTCCCATCATATCATATTTTACAGAAATCAAAGCATGTGAGTTAAAAATATATTATCTTATTTATTGTTAATGTAATAAACGAACACACAAGTTTTGACCTAGAGTGAGATGAAATACAATATACTTTTGACTCAATAAGTTGATTATGATTATGGTTTCATGAACAAAAATTGCCTGCCTTGATAGCTATTACTAATCTCAAAAGTTTTTTTCTTTTTTCTTTAAAGGACTTTTATTTGGGGAAAAGCAAGAAATAGATTATTTACAAAACAAAATTTAGAAATTTGTATCAGCACATAATTTATTCCTAAGGAGAATCCTAATAAATCACCATTTTGATCTTTCTCATGGTTAATTTTCTTAAGTTATACTTTACAAACAGCAAATAAATAATGTAAAACATTCTATTTTATTTAAAAATGATTCTGTTTCTAATTATTTTAAATATAAATTAAAAAATTGACAGTTAAAAGTAGAAATAGTGAAAAGTTTTTAAAAGATTTTATTAAGTATTGAATTTAGCTGAATACTTTGATATTCGGCCATACCGAATATTCGGCAGGCCAAATAGTTTCATATTCGGCCAAGCCGAATATTTGGCTCAACCGAATAGTTTAATATTCGGCCTAACCGAATATTCGGTAACATGGCCAAATACCGAATAGATACCAAATATTTGATACATCCCTAATATATATATATATATATATATATATATATATATATATATATATATATACACAATTTTATTAAAACCATTCAATTAATTTTTAAAAAATGAAGAAACAAATAAACAGTTTTCTACAGACCAATGCGCAAAATGCTACAAAAGGAAATGTAAAAAATGTATATAACAAAACCAAAAGAAATTCCATAACCCCAAAATACATGGAAGTCTTCATCAGGGAGGCCCCTCCATGTAGGGGTAAATAAAGAGAAGTTTCTGAAAGGATGTAGGCTCAAAAGCTAAATTACATCCTTAGCCCCCAACTTCTCAGATTTCAGAAATCAAACTCAAACCTTCAAAAATATTATAAATATATACAAAAATTATTTCAAAAATACCAAAGGACAAGAACAAAAATTACACATACAAAAAAATTACATAAACAAAAAAGGAAAATTACCTACAAAACTATATATAAAAAACAAAATTGTAAAATACAAACCCCCAGGAATACAAAACCCTCTTCGGCTAGTGGGGCCATTCACTAGCGCTTCAATCTCGCCCTAAATTGAAATCAAGCATCCGTAAGTAAAGAAACACTGAGACTCAGAAACTTTCAGTTAACATATAAGATGGATAACAGTTAACCATTAAAATCTTTTTTAAACCACTCATAGCCAATTCTAGATCTGTTTTGTTATTGCAAATCCTGCGGATCCTATTAACTTGTGAATACATAATATTTTTTAAAACTTTATTGCTAATACATGAAAACCAGTAAGTGAGGCTATTAACTTCAAAATTAAAATCTTTCCTTTTATCATAAAGTCCAATCAACCATTTTTCCTTGTTTTTCTTAATTTTAAGATCTAAGAAAGTAATTTGTTCACCATCATCGGTTCGGTTCAGGACGAGCTCTTTAGGGTAAATGTTAAGGCTTATTTCCTCAAAATTATTGCAGTTAAATACTATAAGATCGTCTACATATCTAAAGAAGGAAATATTATTGAAATTTTTTTCGTAAAAATATAAAAATAGATTAGAGAACGCACTTGAAAAACTTGTTCCCATTGGCACCCCCTTATTTTGTTTAAAATAATTAATTCCATTAAATAAAACATTTTCAAATAGGCAAAACTTAATTAAATCAATCCAAAACTTCTTATCTACTTTTAAAACATATTCAAATTCAACATAAATATTTTCAAATACCCCCACAATCAAATTGTGAGGAATGCTGCCAAACAGATTCCCAAAATCAAAAGTGTTTACAGAAGTAATTTTCCATGAGTTATCATTCAAAAAATCTAAAACTTTAAGGTTATTGCCAATGATTGTATTGCAATCAAAAGTTTCTATTTCCTTTAAAATTAAATTCAGCAAACCAAACAAAATTTTACCCGCTTTGCAATTATAACTATTAGTACCACAGGTAACGAAGCGAAATTTTACTGGTTTCTTATGAAATTTAACAGTCGCAAAAAGGTAAGGAAATACAAAGTAATTCCTACTAATTCCAAATTTTTTATCAAAATCCAAAATACGTTTTTTTATTTTAGAGGGGTTTTCAGTTAACGTTTTATAAGATTCATTACAGGTATATTCCTTCAAAAGAAGATTCCTATAGAAAACTTTACAAATTAAGGCAAAGTTACTACTTGCTTTATCAACAGTAGCAATAACAAACTGTTCTTTTAATTTAGCTATACTGGTTTTTAAATCGAAATTATAATGAAATTTTTTAGAACAACCCTTATTATAATAGTCCCTAAAAAACAAAAAAGAATCTGTTTGGCAGCATTCCTCACAATTTGATTGTGGGGGTATTTGAAAATATTTATGTTGAATTTGAATATGTTTTAAAAGTAGATAAGAAGTTTTGGATTGATTTAATTAAGTTTTGCCTATTTGAAAATGTTTTATTTAATGGAATTAATTATTTTAAACAAAATAAGGGGGTGCCAATGGGAACAAGTTTTTCAAGTGCGTTCTCTAATCTATTTTTATATTTTTACGAAAAAAATTTCAATAATATTTCCTTCTTTAGATATGTAGACGATCTTATAGTATTTAACTGCAATAATTTTGAGGAAATAAGCCTTAACATTTACCCTAAAGAGCTCGTCCTGAACCGAACCGATGATGGTGAACAAATTACTTTCTTAGATCTTAAAATTAAGAAAAACAAGGAAAAATGGTTGATTGGACTTTATGATAAAAGGAAAGATTTTAATTTTGAAGTTAATAGCCTCACTTACTGGTTTTCATGTATTAGCAATAAAGTTTTAAAAAATATTATGTATTCACAAGTTAATAGGATCCGCAGGATTTGCAATAACAAAACAGATCTAGAATTGGCTATGAGTGGTTTAAAAAAGATTTTAATGGTTAACTGTTATCCATCTTATATGTTAACTGAAAGTTTCTGAGTCTCAGTGTTTCTTTACTTACGGATGCTTGATTTCAATTTAGGGCGAGATTGAAGCGCTAGTGAATGGCCCCACTAGCCGAAGAGGGTTTTGTATTCCTGGGGGTTTGTATTTTACAATTTTGTTTTTTATATATAGTTTTGTAGGTAATTTTCCTTTTTTGTTTATGTAATTTTTTTGTATGTGTAATTTTTGTTCTTGTCCTTTGGTATTTTTGAAATAATTTTTGTATATATTTATAATATTTTTGAAGGTTTGAGTTTGATTTCTGAAATCTGAGAAGTTGGGGGCTAAGGATGTAATTTAGCTTTTGAGCCTACATCCTTTCAGAAACTTCTCTTTATTTACCCCTACATGGAGGGGCCTCCCTGATGAAGACTTCCATGTATTTTGGGGTTATGGAATTTCTTTTGGTTTTGTTATATATATATATATATATATATATATATATATATTTCTGCCAAAATATTTATTTTTAGATTTTTAGTAGCTCAAATATTTAAAAATAAAAAATCTCTGTTAGATTAAAATTTCAGTAAATATAAAGATGTGTAAAAGTAATTTACCATTAAAAATTCTAAATATTAAGCATAAATATGTCTGTCAAAAATGTATATACAATAATGCACAACCATTACAACAGCATGCTTTACATGCATAAGATTATTCTGTGAATCTGTAATTTTCTGCTTTTTCAGGATCTCTACCAGTTGCTAAAAATCCTGAAATTTGTTAACTGCTCACGAGAAAATTCTCATTTTTGTCAACATTTGGGAACTAGGCTTACATTATTCAACTTTTCACCATCTACAATGTAAATTCCAGCATTTATGTTAAATTCATTTTATTAAAATTTGAACTATAACAAAACTATACCTTTTTCTTGCATATGTTTTATTTTTATTGGCATCTTTTTTGTCATCTAAATTGAATGATTAAATTTATCACTGATGTCATTCAATTTGCTACTATTTTGTTACATTAAATTTAAAATATTTCTCATTAAAGAAAATAGTGTTTTTTTATCATTGATTAAAATCATAAATTTTCTAAATGTTTAAAATGATAAAATGACAGTAAAAAGTATTATAATCTAAGATTAACATAATTTGGAAAGTTTCTACAAGTATTTAACTTATGAATACCCACCAAAAATAAATAAATAAATAATTGTTTTTAAACTCAATTCCTGGCTGTTGTATAAAGTTTAAGAACTCTGACTTTGTATAAAGCTTCATTTTTATATAACATAAGAAGGATTCCATTTTAAAATGATACTTAAATCTAATATAACTTGAAATGTCATAATTTCCTTTTAGTAATGTAATTATGGGGTGTTTACTTCTTTTAGACCTGTAAATCTGTGTATGTTTAAATAAGCAGTTTATATTACTGATCTCTATTTCATTTGTGCATGTGATTTTGCAAATTTTCTGATCATATGTGTTGTAATTTTATATTTGTTTATTCTTTATCTAGGATTTAGCTTTATACAGTAGACTCCCTCAAATCCGCACAGCTTGGGACCAGAAGTTTTGCGGATTTTAGAATTTTATGGATTTCTGGTCATTGCTTTATTTACATTTTTTAAAAAGTAATTTGAATGTAATTAATAATGAAATCAAAAGTATAATGAATGCTTACAATATGCTAAAATAATAAAATATTAGATAGTTTTTAAAATGATAAAAATACTAAAAGCAAAGGTCAAATTAATAATCAATGTACAATTAAATATTCATTATCCAGATGAAATGTGTTTTTCCTTAATTATTCATTAAAACTTGCCTCATAAAGGTGCATTACTAATTCACATCAAGATCATAAAATAATGAAGCTTTATTTCAGGTTTAGCCAGACTTAATAACTAACAAAGCTTGATTAATAGATAAAAATATTTGGTAAGATTATGATTAACAATGATATCAGCAATATCTTTATTTTTTCACAAATAAATAATTCTTTCTGCATGAAAAACATGAATTCAATTACCTTAACAAAAATTACAAATTAGAAAATATATGGAATTGATATAAAACTAAAAAAGTCAAATTTTGCACCTATATCTGAACTGAATGTTTCATTGTTTACATCTGTAAAATATGTGCGGATTTTAGAGAGTTGCGGATTTTAGGAGTGAGGATTTGAGGGAGTCTGCTGTATTTTCTTATGCTTCTTCTTATTTCATTTAGGGGATCTATGGAGCTTTAATTATATAACAAATGAATTTGTGGTAAGTCCTGAGCCTGATGTAGAAGTTTTTGAGTTAAATCCACGTATTCATCGATGCATATTGTTTGGATCAGATGGATTGTGGAACATGATTTCAACTCAGGCTGCCGTCAGAATTGTACAAAAAACTGATGAAGAAAATGAAAAAATAATTTTAGAAGGTGGAAGAGCTAATGAGACTGTAAGTATAATTTTATAGTTTCTTTTCTAATGACAGAAATCTAGGTTGTTGTGCTTAAGTTAAATTGTTGTATTGTACAATGACAAGATCCAGAACACCAGGGGTGCAGAAAATGTTTCTACTCCTAACATTTCCCCCAATCCAAATGAAAATTTCCCCCAATATTTTACGTATTGCCATAGGTAAAAAATATTTATTTTTACAATATTTCTCAACTTACGCACGAATATACATAGCAGATGCATTCTGAGTAAGAAAAAAAAATTTTTAGCAACTTTTCTGAGAGGTTAAAGCAGAGTGGGAGAAGGGAAGCCAATCTGAGCACTGTTTTTTTCACAGACCTTTAATGGAATTCTCTTTTCTTGCCGAACTGTTAACAAAATTTGCATTTTGTAACAATCTTTTGATGAAGATTGTGGTTATTTCACAATTCTTTGATGAAATTTTGAACCAATCTTTCATGATTTTGGATGAAATTTGGTGTTTTTGGCAATCTTTTAAGGAAATTTGATTGTTTTGAGACCTTTTGACGAAATTTGCGATTTTTCTGCGTTCCTTTGGCAAAATTTACAGATATTTGACAAAAATTTTGTTTATATAGTATTTTTTATATTGTTTATATTAGTGTTCACTCTAGAAACAAAAAGGGCATGGTGCTATTCACTAAAAAAGGCACTACTGCAGCACAAAAGGGCATTTTTGCAAGAAATTTTTTTTAATTGCTTTTAGAAGGGGGAAAAAAAGCAGGAAAAGGCATAATTTTAAAATCTGATAAATCAAGTAACATTAATTTCAAATGATTTTATGATACAAAAATGAAAAATGCAATTAAATTAAAACATGATTGAATAAATTCATGTTCTTTTTTCTAAAGAAATGAAAAAAATTATCATTTTTTGGTCACATTAATTTAGAAATACATGGATTCAGAAATATTTTATTAAAAATATGAGTAAAACTAGTGGTGCATTTTGCTACTTTTAAAAAGGGCTGGTTGCATTTTGTAAATTTGAAAGAGGACAGGGTGCTGCGCCCTTCAAAAATGGCCTAGAATGAACACTAGTTTATACAGTATCTGTTTATTTAGTTATTTGTTTTGATGAAAATCGTGGTTATTTTGCGATCTTTTGATAAAATTTGCAGTTATTTTGTGACCCTCTGACTAAATCGTATTTTGCAGCAACTCTTGGACAAATTTCATGGTATTTTTGTGTCCAAATTTTAACATTGATCACCAATTTTTTTTCTCTCTGAACGGATGCTTTAAATTGTCAAAAAATTCGGAGCAGAATATTCTGAACTTGATATATAATACATATTATTCTGAGATCGATTTTATGAAGGTCGTCATACGAATCTCTTTATTTGCAGCGAAAATTTTCTAACTTAAGGAAACCTAGAATTTGTTGTTAAAATCAAAATCAATTGTATATATTTGTACAAAATTTCCCTAGGTGGTTAAAATTTCTCCCGATCCTAGATCACTGGATTGGACATATTCTGCACCCCTGCATAACACAGTATTTGTAAAATGCGAGCTTAATTTAATTTTGTAATTAGAAGCAATAAGCATCTGGTGTAATTCTTTTATTGTCGCTGTAGAGAAAAATTACAAAGAATGCAGGGGTTATACTTGTCCTGCATTCCTGTAAAATAGATAAAACATCCTGAAATGCCCAAAATTGTAGTAATTTATCCTTAAATTTTGTGAATTTTGTATTATAGTATTAACAGTCGTAATTTTTTTTTTCTTCTTCTTCTTTGGCGTAATTTTGCAAAAATAAGAAGCAGAAAATAGTGAAACATTTTGTCATCTGATGATGAAAACTCAGATTTTGTCAAGTAGTCACAGAGAAAAAAAAAAAAGTCTAGAATTTTATCAATCAGCCAAGAAAAAAAATTTCAAATTTTGTCAAATAATTGCATAAGTTGATTGTGAATCATCAAGCAATCGGTAATAGAATCACAATCTTTGCTGAACGATCGCAGAAAAATGTTGCAATTTTGTAAAGAATTTGCATTGAAAATCGCAAATTTTGTCAAACAAGTGCAAAAATCAATCATGAATATTGGCAAAAAATCACAGGAAAAAATTGTTTATTTCAGCAAATGTTAGTGGCGAAAAACTTAAGTATTTCAACATCACATTAAAAAAAAAAATTGTGAATTTCAGCATTGTAGAAAAAAAAATCACAAATGATTGTAGGAAACAATTGAGAATTTTGATAAACAATAATCGTTGTAAAAAATCATGAATTTTGTCAAGTGATCCTCTAAAAAATTTGCAATTTTTATAAATTGTTATGGAAAACATTGCTAATTTTGTTAAAAATTCCCCCCCCCCCCAAAAAAAAAAAAAAAAAAAAAAACATGAATTTTGTTAATGATCATATAAAAAAGTAGTAGTATGGCAGGTAAAATGTGCCCTGAAATATTATTTAGGACCAATGTCATTTAAAAAAAAAAATTGTGAATTTCAGCATTGTAGAAAAAAAAATCACAAATGATTGTAGGAAACAATTGAGAATTTTGATAAACATATAAAATGATTTTTAATGATCATATAAAAAAGTAGTAGTATGGCAGGTAAAATGTGCCCTGAAATATTATTTAGGACCAATATCATTTAAAAAAAAAAATTGTGAATTTCAGCATTGTAGAAAAAAAGTAGTATGGCAGGTAAAATGTGCCCTGAAATATTATTTAGGACCAATATCATTTTAAAAAAAAAATTGTGAATTTCAGCATTGTAGAAAAAAAAATCACAAATGATTGTAGGAAACAATTGAGAATTTTGATAAACATATAAAATGATTTTTAATGATCATATAAAAAAGTAGTAGTATGGCAGGTAAAATGTGCCCTGAAATATTATTTAGGACCAATATCATTTAAAAAAAAAAAATTGTGAATTTCAGCATTGTAGAAAAAAAAATCACAAATGATTGTAGGAAACAATTGAGAATTTTGATAAACAATAATCGTTGTAAAAAATCATGAATTTTGTCAAGTGATCCTCTAAAAAATTTGCAATTTTTATAAATTGTTATGGAAAACATTGCTAATTTTGTTAAAAATTTCCCCCCCCCCCCCCCCCCAAAAAAAAAAAAAAAAAAACATGAATTTTGTTAATGATCATATAAAAAAGTAGTAGTATGGCAGGTAAAATGTGCCCTGAAATATTATTTAGGACCAATATCATAACTGAGAATGTTTTTACTTCACTGGAATGATATCTAAAGTAGACTCAGGAAAAATACAAGCTAAAAGTCTAAATCTGTTATTAAATCTTTAATTTTTAGAAGAAATGTTGCATGCAGTTTGGTTACTCATAATTTAACCAAGATAATTCCTAAAAATTTTAAGTTACCAATAAACAGATTAAAATATGAGCCTTTTTTAAATAATTAATAATTTGAGGTTAGATTATTTAAAAGGCAGAACCATAACTTCAGTACACATCTTCACACAAAACATATTGACGCATCCATTAGGACTTCTATATCATCACTTTGAATGACTACATGGACCTACACATTTTTACCAGTGCAATTGTGATTGCTGAAAGATAAAGAGGTGAGGTCTGAAGAATCACCAGAATTTCTTAAAAGAGAGAAATTTGTGAATATAAAGAAAGAAATGTGAATGAATTGAAGCAGCACATCTCCAAAAAAATTTCTACATTCTGGAACTTGTACTAAACCTCAGCAACATATATCAACTTCATAAGATGTGAAATAGTATATTAAAGCAAATTCCAAGCATGTTTAACTCTTTACCATTATGTAATGGAAAACTTTTGTTTGTCTGCAAATTAATAAATATTCTTTGCACATCAGATTGTACAGAATGTATATTTTAATATATATTTCATTGGTACATATCAATTTTATTGTGTTGTTCAAAGAGTGTAATGCCATTAAAATGCATTTAAAACTATTTTTTCCAATTGGCCATAATATAATGGAATACTTTTGATTGTTCCTATAATTAAAGTATGCATCCGATTTTTATAAAATTTGAAATGACTTGACAAAATTGTGCATCAGTTATAAATTTTAAATTTCAAATAATTCGATTTGGTAGTTTTTACTCTGTTACATGCGGACGGATGGTTTGAACAACGACTATTTGTGCTACATATTTATATAATTACATACACACATAAAAAATTAAATTAAACAGCCAAAACAATGTTTTCAATGCATCTTGAAAAACTCATGAAGAAAGAAATGGACTATCAGCTTTTGTAAAGATCAGCGCTAATGTAATATTAACATTTATCACCAACCTTCATTCAGAATGAAAAGACGTCAAAGGCTAATATAGGCAGTAGACCAAGTTACTTATCTCTTGCCGATGTTAAAAGATTTGATTGTACACATGTCCGGACTCTTGCCCACCAGCTTCTAGAATTCCGTATGTAAATACAGAAGAGGAAACATAAATCACAGAAGTATGCCAGGATTACGTAATATCCTAATCCTAATGCCATCTGATAATGCTAACTGTAACAACCCAGGAAAACATGGATAGAGCTGGTCCTGTGAATGGAGATACAGCAATCTAGCGTGTATCTATCGTAAAATAGAGGAAAATAAAAAGAGTAAAAGAAAGTACTATTTTTCTCTTACATTAATAAAAAGGTACAGGATTATCAAAAAATATTTATGATAGAAGATAAGTTTATTTTTCTTTATGAATAAAATAAAACTACTTTGAATTATTAAATAAATGTAAATAAATTATTCAGTTACCATAGGAATATATATATATTTAGATTACATGTGCTATACAGGTATAATATGTGTCAGCATGCAAATACTACTAAAAATAAATGCAAATGTTAATTATATATATAAAATCCCTCCGTGTATAATGATTCCGGGGTCAACCCATCCACGAGAAAAAACACCTATTGTGACCAATGACAAATTCCATTGTGAAAAGTTATCTCTGATTTTAAAGGTTATCAATTTTTTGTCCAATGCAAACGTTCCAGAGTCGTAATGGAGCGTTCTCATTTGTCAGATTTACAGTTTGAGCTATAAATGACGTCACTACATTTTACTGTGCTTTGAAATCTTTTCCCAATTTCAAACACAATATTCACACTGTTAAAAATTTGACTCATTTGCTGCAGCATCACTCCACCGTTTTTATAGAAAACGATTACTTTGCTGTGTTATGGAGCATTCTCATTGGTCATAAAAGAGACATTCTATAAAAGCCGTGGAGTGACGCTGCAGTAAATGGGTCAAATTTTTAGCAGTACACTGTTAAAAATTTGACCCTTTTGCTGCATCACCACTCCCCAGCATTTACAGAATACACTGTAAGTAACACACACAAAGTAAGTTTTCTGTAAAAGCGTTGGAGTGATGCTGCAGCAACTGTTAAAAATTTGACCCATTTGCTGCAGCATCACTCCACTGCTTTTATATAAAGCGGTTACTTTACTGTGATATGGAGCATTCTCATTGGTCATAAAAGATATATTCTATAAAAGCTGTGGAGTAATACTGCAAAAAATGGGTCAAATTTTTAACAGTGTAATATGGTAAAGTAATCATTTTCTATAAAAGCTGTGTAATGACGATGCAATAGTCAAATTTTTAACGGTGTTTAATTAAAACTTTTTATTTAAGAAAAGCGAAGGAGCGTTTTAAATACAATATTCTTAGAATTTTTATATTTGTATTGCTTTATTTATTTATTTTTTACAGCCGCGAATGACTTCATTGTCACATGACGAATCACGATTGTTTACTCTTTATTGTTGACATTTGTTTTCGATCTTATAAAGTATTATCTTTTAAGTATTAGCTAATGGTATAAAATAGTTAATTCACAAATGTTTTAAAATAGCATTATTAGTGCATGTTTTGCATTATTAATGCATGTTATTTTGCATGTTTTTTGAGAAATAATTACTGTAATTTTGTGAGTGAAATTCATTAGATGCATATTCTATGCCATTATTTTACCCATTCAATTAATAATTTGGCTACCCTCTCATATTCGTCTGGAAATGGCTAAAATGGGAAAAAATTTTATACATTTTGGATATTTTTATTTTCTCTCAGTATTTTAAAATATTTTTGGCTGTAGTTTCACAATGTATTCTTTTATTAGCCTCCGATGCTATTTCTTTCAGACAAGAAAAAAAGCCGTCTGTCTGTCTGTAAACGCTCTATCTCACAAACAAATGGAGATAGAGACTTAAAATTTTGTATGTACTTAGAAGTAAGAATAAGACGAAGCCTATTTAATATCAGTAACCTCGATTATCCGGAACTATTTTTTTCGGACTCTCGAAAAATTTGTTCTGATGAAATGTATATAAAATTTTTTGATTTAATTTTAAGGAAAGAAGGACAGGACAGGTCGTTAAGAAAGAACGTAAAAGGCAATAAAATAACACAAATTTTGCATCAAGAACGAAGTCGGTCAGATTAATAGTTGCCGAGATATTTGTAATCCTGTTTTCCACATTCTTCGATTTTTCATGACCCTGTATTTTCTTCAAATTTCACTTCAAAGATATGTTTTGATTAGAAATGAGACGCTTAATCTGATGCAGTAAACTGTTAGTCAATATGATTATTGTTTTTGTAGTTATAAGCATGTTTCTTTTACACAATCCGGTACTTACTTGTGTAGTTTGGTATTTTACATAATTTGTCGAAATGGGTTCATCAGCAATTCATTAATGGAGCATTACTATGTATATTAAGAATATTTAAATACATGTTTAAATTTTGTTTTGGAATTGCAATGCATTTTATAAATAGTTTTCATATATTTTATTTTCACATATTATATAATGCATATCCATGATGGGTAAGTATTACGGTGGCCCCCAATGACTAGTTTCATAATCAGGCCGTTAAAACGAGACTTTCATACAATTATATTGTTAAAATGCATTTACTTTTTCACAGTCTACAAAAAAGCGTTTAAATTAAAGAATAAATCTGTTTTTGATGAATCTAGTCAATGGAGAAGTAGCACGTCAAATTGTATCTCTTTATTATTCCACAATTCCAATGTCTCAAAGAGAAATTAGTAATCAATTATGCATTTCACGTCGTTCTGTTTGCTATTATATTGATAAGCACAAGAAAAATGAAGTTAGTTCATTGCATTCTAAACGGGGTCGCCCTTCCAAAAGACCTCTATCTATTTTATTTTATTTTTTAAATCGGAGGCGAAACTGAATTCTGCAATGGCAGAATCTACATTCAACTTGTAATTGATATTTTACCTTACTTTATTCTTTTAAAATTTATGCATTTACCATTTGTTCATTACAATCCCTCCCCATCCACCAGATAGTTTTGTTATAGTTTTAAATGCAGATTTCTATTGATTTTTAGATTTTTCTCTCATGTTCAATCTTTGTATTTTTCAAACTTGTTTAAGCCTAAAGTGGCTATGATTGACCAAAGTTGTTGTAATGTTTTATCATCCTTTTAAAAATGGAAACTTGTCATTTTGACAGGCTGGGCTATCTTCTAGTAAAAGATAAGCAAGGTGATAAGACACTAGGATCCTTGAATTTCCTTACAGAAATTCACATTTTTTACCGCAATCCTTTGACGAATTTTGCATTTTTTACCATTTTCTTTTGAGGAAATTCATATTTTCTTCCCACCATTTTTTGATGAAATTTGTGTTTTTCCCCTTAATCTTTTGACGAATTTCATATTTTTAATGCAATCCTTTGATAAAATTTGTTTTTTTCCGCACCCAATTGACAAAATTTGAATTTTATGTATGATCATTTGTTGAAATTCACAATAGTTAATCGCAATTGATGTCGAATTTCGCAGCAATTTTGCACAATTTTTTGGCAAATTTTGCAATTTCTTTCTGAATTCTTGATGAAATTAGCGATTTTATTTAAGGACCAACTGAATGTAATAGCTTTTTGTTTCTGAACTCTTTGATGATATTTTTCTACAATTATTTGAAGAAGCTCAAAAAATTTTTCGCAACCTATTCATGAATTATTATAGGAAAATTCCATAAAAAAAAAGATTGCAGACTTCCAAGAAACTTTAAAATATAGAATCATATGTAGGTATGTAGAAGAATTTGCAGTGGGGAAAATACTAAATAGCATTTTTCATTATGCAGATATTTCCTTTTCTTTGTGCAAATCACATGAATTTTTTAAATCTTTAGGAACTTTAGAATACTTTAGAGTACTTTAAAATTTGGGAAATTTCAGAACAAAATTACTCCTGAAAATATGCTGCATGGACTAAGAATCACACCTAGAAAAAAAATGTGTTTATGAATGGTTTTTGCAAAAAATCATAGCAGCTCTGATTTTTACTTACCCATCATACGTAGTATAGAGTAAGTCTTGCAATCGTTTTGAAAATCAAAAATTTTTTTTGACGGATTTACATGTTTTAGACACTGGAGATATTGAAAAACATATTTTTGGATAAAAAAAAATTTTTGCCGTCTGTCTGTCTGTCTGTAAACGCTCTACCTCCCGAACAAATTGACATAGAGACTTGAAATTTTGTATGTATTTAGTATGTAAGAATGGGACGAAGCCTATTTAATATCAGTAACCTCGATTATCCGGAACTATTTTTTTTTTTTCGGACCCTCGAAAAATTCGTTCTGATAAAAGGTATATAAAAATTTTCAAAATTTTTTATTTTAAGGAGTGATCGTAAAAGGCAATAAAATAACACAAATTTTGCATAAAGAACAAAGTCGATCGAATTAATAGTTGCCGAGATATCTGTAATCCTGTTTTCTACAGTCTTCGATTTTTCATGACCCTGTATTTCAATCAAATTTCAATTCAAAGATATATTTTAATTGTAAATGAGACGCTTCATCTGACCCAATAAATTGTTAGTTAATAAGATTATTATTTTTGGAGTTATAAGGATGTTTCTTTTTCGCAATTCAGTACTATTTGAGTAGTTAGGCGTATTGTATAATTTGTCGAAACAGATTCATTAGCAACTGAATAATAGAGCATTACTATTTATACTTAAACATTGAAATATATATGATGCACTGAATATGTATATTAAAAATATTATGCATATATATGATGGGTAAGTATTACGGTGGCCCCCAATGACTACAGCTCATATTCAAAATATTAGAATAATTACCTTTTTTTTAGAAATTGAAAATATCGTTTGGTAATTTAATGTTTTTTAATGAAAATATGCAAACGATAATTTTATTAAGAACTTATTGTTGATTAAACTTGCTTGTTATCTTAAGTTTAATATCATTTTTGAAAAGATTAATTGCAAAAAAAATTATTTTGAAAAGTCAAAATATTAGAATATTTATTCAAGTGATTCAAAATATTAGAATATTTCACATTAATTCTCCTTTAATTATTACCAATTCTTAACTGGTGGCATCATTGATTAAATTCAGACTATTTTATTTAAAATCAGTATTCTTTTTTGCAGTTTTTCTTTTTCGACTTAAAATGGGCCGTGTGAGTGATATTCCTGAATCTACAAAACTTCGTATGGTTGATTTGTATCGGCACGGTAAAAATCAATGTTTTATAGCGCATTATTTACATTGTTCGCAATCGAGCGTTAGTAAAATACTAACACAATATTCAAAAATTGGAACATTTCAAAATAATCGCTGAAATGGTGGCCGAAAACCAAAAACATCTGCTAGAGATGACAGGAAACTGAAGCGTATAGTTAAGAAAAACCGTTTTAAAAGTGTGCGATTCTTGCACCGAAAATGGAAAGAAGAAGGAGTTGAAGTTTCTACATCGACAACATTAAGACGTCTCCATAAATTTAAATTTGAATCTCGTGTACCGAAAACAAAACCTCTCATGACTGCAAGACAAAAGCGTATAAGATTGAATTGGTGTAAATCAAGACGTTTATGGAGCAATGAAGATTGGAAAAATATATTATTTAGTGATGAAAGTATGTTTTGTGTTTCATATGGTAATCAAGGTATTCGAGTTTGGAGAATGAAGCAAGAAGCATTTGATAAAGAATGCCTTAAACGTTCCGTAAAATTTGCTGCTAGTGTCATGGTTTGGGGTTGTATGAGTGCAGAAGGACCTGGAAAGTTATGCATCGTCTACGAAAAGGTTAACTCTCTGATATATCAAGAAATTTTAGAATATTACATGATTCCATCATCAGAAGATTTATTTGAAGATGATTTCATCTTTCAACAAGATTTAGCGTCCCCGCATACCTCGGTGTCAACTAAGAATTGGTTCCGCCAACACAACATTAAGGTACTTCCTTGGCCACCAAATTCACCAGATCTTAATCCCATCAAAAACTTATGGTGTATAATGAAGAAAAAACTTCAAGAAAATTCTCCTTCAAGTAAAACTGAGTTAGTGGCACGTATAAAGTCTATTTGGGCTAATATTGATAGAAATGTTTGTAAACACCTTGTATATAGTATGCAAGATCGATTGTACGCTGTTATGAAAGCTAAAGGGGATGCTACAAAATATTAACTACCATTTACTTCATATTCATAAGGTAATATTGTTGCATAAAATAAAATATTCTAATATTTTGAACCAATCTAAATTTCATTCTAATATTCTGGTGTGTTTAAGGAAGCTGTATACCTAATTTATTGTGCTGTATTTTATATTTTATAAATGTTAAAATCTTATCTAAACATTCCAGATTTAATTTATAAGAAATTTAATTGCAATTACTTAGTATAAAAAATAAATAAATGACAAATAATTTTTTCTTATTACTTTTTCTCAATTATTCTAATATTTTGAATATGAGCTGTAGTTTCAATAACAGTTGCAGGTCTGCATAAAGTTATTTACGCTACATAATTTATAGTGTTGGTCATTTTTACTATATGAGCTGCTGTGGTGCTATTTGTTTGCCAGTGATATAAAACACGTTTTATTTAGCTATAATAATTTTAGTTATATTTTATTGCTATAAAATCAGAAATGTATCTTATCAAATATTTTTTATGAACAAATTACACAATATAAGTTATATTTTGCCTCACTACACTTGTTGATGAGAAATAAACAGTTTACAATATTTGATACTTTGATGTGAACTTGTGACTGGTGTTCACTTAACAGAAAAGTATCAAATTTTATTTGTATTATCCATTTATTAATCAATAATGAATAGTAAATATTACTTTAAAATTATTTAATTTACTTACGTAATATGTTATTTGTTTTATTAGGAAAAGCTAAATAATCCTTCAAGGCTACTTGTTGATACTGCCTTAAGATATTGGTATGATCTAGGAATGAGAGCTGACAATATAAGTGTTGTGACTGTTATGTTGGATCCTCCAGGTCCATGCAAAAGGGAGGTTCTGTTGAAGCAAAGAGTAATGAAAAGGCTTAGACCGAGAGATGAGCAAAGTATTCTTGAAGGTATGTTCCAGTTTTTTATCTTGTTGTTTATGCTCACTAGCTTTCTTTTATTCTATTTATTTTATTTAGTATATATTTTTATTTTTAAGTGTTTGCATGAAATTCTATCATTCAATCTTTATCCCAAAATTCTTTTTCTAAATTAGTTGCTTATTTACAATACTTTTTTACTTTCTTGTATCTTCAATAGAAGAAAGTATTATAATCAAAATTTTTCTACTTCTGGTTTTTGATGGATTTACATGGTTTAGGGGTCAGATATTCCAAAAAACATGTCTTTACAAAATGTCTTTCTGCCCGTGTGTATGTCCATATGTCACCATTGTACCATCAAAAAGTGTATGAATATATGCATAGAATTGAACCAAATATGTGGCAAGGTTCTCCTTTAATTTTGAAATAAGGCGCTGCAATAACAATTTTTGTGCCATCGAAAAGTGTACTAAGTTATGCATAGAACTGAATCAAATTTTTTGTGTAAGTGTTTGGCTATGGCTAGTTGGTCTTTCCTAAATTTGAAAAAAAATCTACTGAATGGGGGCGATTTTTGTACCATTTTCAATATTGTTTTACCTAAAAGTGTATAAAGTTATGCATAGAATTGAACCAAATTTTTACTTTCTTTTATCTTTAATAGAAGAAGGTATTGTAATCGAAATTTGTTTTACTTCCGGTTTTCACCGGATTTACACATTTTAGGGGTCCTGCTAAGTCAGATACTTGCAAACAGCTGATGATTCCCTGAGTTTTCCTGTTTATTTTGAAATTTCCTTGATTTTCCTTGACATTGGAAATTCTGTCATAGCTATTGAGATTTGAAGGAGAGCATTTTAATTGGTCAGTCTTTGCTAGCCTCAAATTTAGTTCCAAATCTAGCCAGCATTAAGTTTTAAAGAAGTGTACATTTTAAAATTGGATCATTTGATGAATTTTTTTATGAGAGCGAGTTTCGGTTGCTAATTAATTTCTCAACTAATTAAAGTTTTTAAATTTTGAATGTCGGCTGCATCATGAGCAGGGATGCAAGTTAGTCACTTTTCTCACTTTTAGTCACTTTTTTGAAATTTTGTCACTTTTAGTCACTATTTTTAAAAAAAGTCACTTTTAGTCACTTTTTTGACTAAAGATAGGCTGTGAAAGCAGTATTGTATTTAGAAGCGTTTCTCTGTGAAGGATTTCTTTGGCTTATAGGTAAACATTGTAGAATTCCGGAGTGGAAAATTGTACTTTTTGACGAATGACATTATTCTCCCTCCCCTTTCCCCCTTCCCAAATTCAACACTCTCTGAGAGTGAAGGATCTGTGGAAACTGGTTCGCTCACTTTTCATTAAAAAATGTTACTAAAATTGACATTTTTATCTTTCAGTCTTGTCGTTATCCCAATATCAATTATTGTTGATATTTTCATTGTTAATGAACTGCATTAAAATTTTCTCACTTGTTATGACATACAAAAACAGGATAACGGCTAATATGAGCAAGACATTCTTCACTTCAATTTCAGTTTCACTGAAAAGTAGGATAGAATTAATAAAAGAATCCCTTCATATGATTTTAAGATCCAGAACGCGGAACTCTTCATTGAATTTTCATTTAACATTTCTATCCTTTTTTTATTGCAAGAATGGAAACAGAAAGTTCTTAAAAATTAATCATCGCCTTTATGATATTAAATTAATTTTAGCATTTAAAAGATCTGAGTAATTAATGGTATTTATTAATATATTGTATATGTGTTTTTAAGATTTCTATTATCTTTCAGAGTATTGTGAGTAACCGTAACAGTTAATACAAGGAATTTCTTTTTTATAATTTCCTTGCTTCTTATATTTTTTTTTTTTTTTAAGAAAAAGAAAAAAGAAGATTTTAAAAGAATTTTTTAAAAGAAAATTTCTTTAAAAGATTTAGTTTGTAATAATGTATTTTAATGGTATTATGGAATTTGGAAGGGATTGCTAGAAAATACATGAAAGTATGTATTTTATGAACATTTGAATACAATTTTCTGTCGCCTGATATTTCATACCGCCCTTAATATAGAATGGTCTGTCCCGACTATTTTTGAGTAGGAGACATGATGACATTTAATTTTCTATTGATGATGGTCAAATGCATCGTTTAAAACAGCTTTGTAGTTATGGATTTTTAATATTTAAATCTATGCACTTTGATACATTTCATTTGTGTTTAATTATTTTTTTGAGATGAATTTAGCTTTAGAATTTTAACTTCTCTTTATTTCCACCATTTTTTCTTAAACATGTTCCCTTTTTTTTGTATAGTTAGTTGTAGTTAAAATATGAGTTTGTCTCAGAAAATATTCAAGGATGTTACCAATCAGCTTTTTAATATCACTATTTGCAAGCAGATTTTCCATTGCTAATGGAAAATGAAGATTGTTCTTTAAAAATAGAGGTTATTAAAAAGTGATAGGTAGCATCCCTGATATTTTTTTGTGACAACAGCCTACTTATTATTTTCAATTATTAAAAAAATTAACATCGTATTTTTTGTTTTATATGATTAAAGAAAACTGAGGTTTGATCTTATCTAGCATTTTGGTAGGGGATTTTCATTTTAAAAACAAATGTATTTCATTTAAATGATTAATTTGCAAATTTATTGAAAAAAATCTTTGTCTTGTACCATTTACGTCACTTTTTTTTTCGCTTTAGTATTTTTTTTTACATGTTTTAGTCACTTTTATGATACACTTTAGTCACTTTTTTTGACATACTTTAGTCACTTTTAATCACTTTTTTTGGAATTTTAGTCACTTATCTCACTTTTTTGGAAGCATTATTACAGTTGCATGCCTGCATGAGACATTTTGGGCTAGTGTCTCAAAAAATTAGAGCCTCGTACATACTATAAATTTTGCTAGGCATCTCACTTACACACACAGAGAGAGAGAGATTTGTTCTTTTAATAATATAGATGTTACATATGCAAATCTAACTTTAGCTTCTTGATTTACATAGCATAGGCAGAAAGCATTTCTAATTAAAAACACTAATATACATATTAGATTTTCCATTAACATTAAAATGCAATTTTATATGAAAAAATTTGGTTATGTATTTAAATAAACTTTTAAAATTTATTAAAAAGGTATTTTTGTACAGTAGACTTCCTCAAAACCACAACTCTCTAATATCTGCACATGAAATATGGATGTAAACAATGAAACATTCATTTCAAATATAGTGACAAAATTTGACTTTTTTAGTTTATATTGACTCCATATATATTTTAATTTGTAATTTTTGTTAATATTACTGAACTATGTTTTTTCATGAAGGAAGAATTCAATTTATATGTGCGATTGTATATTTATTATTTTATGGTTTATTTATTTATTTGTTGTTGAAATTTTAATTTTATCATTGAGTATAAATAAAAACAAATGCTGAATTTATTTACATTGCTGTAAGTGCAAACAGGTATTCAATAGTGCAATTCCATACAAGATAAATAGTTTTTCTTAAATCATGTTTAATTAAAAAATAAATACATAAAAAATCAATAAATTAGGATAGTATTTTTAAAAAATTGCATTTTAAAGTATATTTTTATACTATTCAAAGATTCAACTGCACAATTTTGATTAAAGAGAGCAAAAATTAATTAAATATAAAGAATGAGTTAATAAATGAATTATAAAGAATATTGTTATGTTTTCTGTGCATCAACTGCTGAATTTATTCAGAAAATAGGAGACACTCTTATTTAGTTTATTGATCAAGAATATAAATAGGATACCACCTTAAAGAAAGTAAATCCATAAAGAATATGGATGCTATTAATATTAACTTTTAATCTCTAATTTTATTTTAGTTTGTGCACGCTTTTTCATAACACAAAAATAACAAAGAGGCAAATGATGTATATATATTTAAAAAAAATTATTCTATTCTTTTTTTATTAGGATAGTAATATAATAAATTCAAATTAAAAAAAAAAAAGTTAAATTGAACACTAATTTTTCTCAGTTTCTGCTCATTTTCAAGAAAACTAACCAAGAATGTGCAATTGAGATATTACACAAAGTTAAGCAACACAATTACAAAATGATGACTGCCTTCTTGTTTTTTAGACAGAAAAACTATGAAAATTAAAAATAGCAGATTGTATAAAAATGAGATTATAGAGAAACAGATATCCATGTTTCTAGATACAGTAAATTTTCATAGTGTAGGGCGGAATCAATCAGGACCAAGAATATTTTTAATAGACAATATTCCACTTTAAGCAAATTTTAATCTGTGTCTATGACTTCACAGGGAGTTCAAAATCTGAGTTAGACAGATTTCTGTCTTACATAGAGCCTGCCTTACAGAGAATATACTGTAATTTATATTTAAGTTTTAACAATACTGAAATGCTGTTAATTTTTGAAAATTAGATTATTAATATTAAAATATTATAGAACTTTAATTCTGACATCAGGGCTTGAAATTCAATTTTCCAGAGGAGGGGAGTCTCCCTCCCAACATTTATAAATGGAGGGGAGTTTAGCTGTTTGGGAGGGAGAAAAAAATCTTTAAAACATACTGTTATTTTATGTGCTATTTAAAGAATTACACGCAGGCAATTGCATTATACAGGCATGACAAAATACCACTGAATTAATTTTTGTCAATAACACAGAATAATAGGCATGAGATCGCAAAAGTTAAAAAAAGAGGAAAAGCTCGTAAACCAGAAAATGAGAAACTATTTTAAATAAAAAATATGTAAGACAAGAAGCTTATTTTATTCACAAAAAAATTGTCAATACTTTTGTTTAAATCCTGTTTTATATTATTTATATTATTTTTTGGGGGGAATAGGGGGGGGGGGAGAAGAGGTCAGAGTGAATCCGTTTATGCAAATATTATAAGTAGTTCTGAAATTAAAGTTTCTATTTTAAGTTCATACTTCTGACGCAATTTTACACAGCAATCTTAGCTAGTTGTCCAATTTAAATTTTAACATGTTTTCACTTAAAAGAGCAATTAACAAACATGGCAATCTAATGTTTAATTTGCCACTCATTTGCAATAAAGTTGTTGAAAACATTCTCACAGCAAATTTTCTGCAATTCTATCACGGAATTTGTATTTTTTCCTTGATCTTTTGCCGAAAATCGTGTTTTCTCACGATCTTTTGCCAAAAATAATGATTTTCTCGCGATCTTTTGCCAAAAATAATGATTTTCTCGCGATCTTTTCATGAAAATCACTGTTTATCGCGATCTTTTCATGAAAATCACGGTTATCTTGCGATCTTATGACGAAATCCGCGTTTTTCTAGTGATATTTTGATGGAATCCAAGTTTTTCTCATGATGTTTTAACAAAAACTGCGTTTTTCTCGCGACATTTTGCCGAAAACTGCATTTTTCTCCTGATATTTTGACGAAAATAGCATTTTTTCACAATCTTTCGACGAAAATGGGTTTTTTTTTTTTCACGATCTTTTAATGAAAATCACATTTTTATTCCGCAATTTTTTTGCGACATTCCAACGAAAATCACGTTATTATTCCGCAATATGTTGACAAAAAACACTTTTTTTGCGACTTAAGAAATTCATGTTAAATTGGCATTTTTATCGCGATAATCAAACGCAATTTTCTGCATTTTCATTTTCTGCGAACGATTGATGAAATTGATTGTGAAAATATGCAATTCAGCTAGGCTCAAATGCTATGAAAAATTGGATATTAGCCCAAAAATCCAGACATAACTATCCGAATTTCTGGGCTAATAAACGATGTTTCATAACTTTTGGAATCGAATGCGTTAATTTTTCGGAGAATTCGAAACGGAATTACTCCGTTCTTGCGACGAAAAATTGCACGAAACTTGTCAATCGATCGGGGGGAAAAAAATGCCAAACTTGACGATCGGTTGCAGAAAAATAGCGTGAATTCCAACGATATTTCGCAGAACAAAAAACTCGCACGAAAATATCACAAAATTCGCAAAATATTGTGAGAGTTATCGTAGTTTCAAAATGCAAAATTTTTCAGAAAATTCATGATTTTTTTTGGGCGGGAGCCTCCTACGATATTCTTTTGAGCGGGATTTCAAAACTTCGGGCGCGAATCCCGCCCTGAAATTCAAGCCCTGTGACATTATATAAAATATCATAAATTAAGTTATTTTAAGTGGAAAAATTTGCTTTAAATACTTAAAATTAAATAATCCATTTATAATTATAATAAAATTTGAATGTTTTTTTTTAGTGTGTAGAGCTAGTTAGAAGTAAACATTTTAATTTGTGAATTGTCGCATTGTGACGTTATAAACAATAAACATATTTTAAAAATTATTTTAAATGTAATGTTTAAAACATGTTTAAAAAAAAGTATTTTAAACGTAACAACCCTGTGCAAAGGTGTAACACTTGAAATTGTACAATGTTTGGACGTTAATAGATTTGTGAACCCTTTCCAAATCCAAACATTTCCATTAATGAAATGTTAAAATGAATGAATGACGCAGGAATTTATAAATAAATTTAATTGGAAATGAGAAAGCTTTATTTCACTCATACAATAAAACTTTTTTTTTAAATTACTAAAAAGGAATTTATTTTCCAGAAAAAAAATTTAATTGATTTATAGCTAATTGTTAGTGCCAAATAAATAAAAACTAAAATTTGCAAATCCATTCAGTAGTAGTTTTATATTGGAAAAAGGTTTCTTATTATCAGCTGTTTTTGTATCGGATTTTACAATTGTTGTTACTCTCTTATTTTGTGGTAAAAATGTTTGTTAAACTATTGAATAATATAAACTAAGACAGCCTTGAATATATTTAAAAATACAAAAAGTAAACATTTCACAAAGCTACTGGAAAAGCATCATCAGTACAAATAAATACCCATTGCTTTACAAACAGTGGAACAAATCAAGAACAGTTACAGTTTGGTATTTTTTAGAAAAAAAATTATATTCACTAGTGACAGAATGAGCATCATTCTGAGTTGGCAATTGTAAGTATGTGAACTCACCTTTGAAGAATAATCTACCGTGATAACTTTTACAACCCAATTTTAAGGTACTGGCATTCGCAAACTGCAGGATGTGTTTTCTTTGAAGACAGTGTTGGACAATTTTAGAATTTAAATGTATTGTAAAAATAAATAAATTTAACTGTAATTGTTCTCGATTTGTTATGCAGTGGATATTTATTTCTACTGATGATGCTTTGCGAGTAGCTTGGTGAAATGTTTACTTTTTGTATTTTTAAAATGTATTCAAGTCTGTCTTAGTTTATATTATTCAATCTTTTAATAGTTTTTTAATTCAGATGTTAAATGTATGTATATTGCAAAAATATTTATTGTTTGCTGGAATTTATATTATTTTGAAACTATATTTTAAAATGTTTTAACATGGCATTCATTAGAGTAATGATTTTTTTTAAACTTTTATAGAAGAAATTATTAAAGATTCTCCTGCGAAAGAAACTACTATCAAAATTAAGACTGCAAATTTCACTAAGAGAACAGCTGAATGTCTTGAAACTCCACATGAGAAAAAGTCATCTGAACCTCCTCATAAAGAAAGAAAGTTATCAACAGAATCTTCTGAACCTTGTATGCCAAAAAATTTGCCAAGACCTGTCATATTATCTCCTATTAAAGTAATTAGGTCTAAATCTAAATCTGCTGAAAGTTCTAATTCTTCAGAAACAGCTGCTCCTACACCCAATTCATCAAATAATAAAAATGTTATTTTAGCAAAACCAACTGAATTAAATTCCTCATCTACAGAAGAGTTAGATCCAAATGTAAAAATGAAAAAATGTGACACTTCCGCTACTGAAATGTCTACCTCAAAACTCATTGAAAATAAAAATAAGCTGACAGCTCCTTTAGCATGCAGCACATCTTTACAGTCTGAATCTTGTGAGAAATCTGGTGAATCTTCTAAAAGTGATGTATGTAGAAATTCAAATGAGAAAACAAATGTATCTATTAGGGGTGAAAATGATATAATTTCTAGAACTGAAAAGAATGACGTGTCTTATCAAGGTTCTGTTAGTAGTAAAGAAAATGGCAGAGTTCATTTATGTGAAGTAGATAACTTTTTCAAATTAAATCGGACTTCAGATAGCATCAAAACAAGAAACATGAAACCTAAAGACTTGCAAAAGAGAGGCAATATAGTGAAAAATGAAAAAATGTTGCCAAAAGTGAAAAACTTCCGAAGAAGTAGATTGTCGTGTAAGAGTAATATTACACCTAAAAAATCTACAACTCCAATAAGAAAACGTCGTCTTCAAACAATTGTACCTACTACTTGTAGAACAAGAGCTCAAAGTAATATCCACAAATTTAAAGTTTAGAAAAACACTTCTTCTTATCTAAACTAGTCCATAATAAAGTTAATCAACTATGCAAATGAACTTAAATGGGCAATTTTTGTTACATAATTGCATCTTGATTCTATAGTTCCAGATTACTTTATATACATATATATATATTTGTAAAGATAATTTATATTTTGAACTTGTAAATTGTTATCTTTCAGTCTATTTCTGTTTAAAAATTTTGTTATATAAATATTTGGTGCTGCTTTTTTTATTATTACTTGGGAATGGAGGATTATATAAATTGCCAAATAACATATTTTCTTTCAATTTATTTAATAATTGTGTATTTTGTTTAGAACTTTCATTTTTGGAGATTTATATAATCTTTGTGAATGTAGTTTTATGCTTTACTAGTAATACAAAGTTAAATTATTAATTCGTCCTGTAGATTATTTATAATTATAGTAAATTTTGATAGTTGCAATATTTTGTTTAAAAAATAGTTGATTTGTAGATTAAAATTTATATATATATATTTTTTTTTTTGGGGGGGGGGGGGGGGAGTTTTTCATATGTGTATAATAAACAAAATCAATTATAACAAATTTGAAAAGCGGACTTGAATTCTGCTATTTATATTTGAAATATAAGAATTAACAATTAAAAAGAAGATGTTTAAATAAACTATTCTCCAAAATAATATATTATCCAATCTTATTTTGAATTCATGAAAATATAACCAAATCTCTGTTTTGTAATTTGCATCGATGTTAAAACTTTGAAAATCTCAGCAGTGCTGTGTTTATGATCTGTATTGCATTTATTGCCATTTTCTCTTTTGTATATTTTGTGGATTTTTCATTTCAAAGATGAAAATAAGGATCCCTAAAAGATTGTTTTGCAATTAGTTTTTTTTTTATTATTATTTCTATTATATATTCTTTATTTCCATGTCTGTAATAGTTTTATTAAGTATGCAGTTTATTCTTGTAATTTTAAAACTGTGTAACTACATTAGTTCTGTCTTTTATGACTGGCTGATATAAAATTTTTCTCATACTTTTTAACTATTAGTGGAATTTTCAGTTTCTAAGTATTATGCATCTAAACTCTTTCAAAATTTTAAAAGATTGATTGCCATATACAATAGACTCTCTCAAATCTGCAGAGCTGCAGAGATTGGGACCAGTAGTTAAGTGGATTTCTGGTCATTGCTTTGTTTTCATTTTTTGAATGTTATTAATAATGCAATTTCAAATTATAATGAATACTTACAATATAGTAAAATATTAAAATAATAAAAATTTAGATAGATTTTTTTTAAATTTAAAATGATTAAAATATTAAAAGCGAAGGTCAAATAAATCAACTTAATTAAATAATGTGTAATTAAACATTCATTATAATATAAGTTGTATTTTTTATAAATTATTCAATGAAACTTGTTTTATAAAGGTGCACTACTAATTCACTTTGAAGTCATAAAATAAGGAAGTTTTATTTCCGGTTTAGCCAGACTTGATAATTAAAAAAAAAAACTTTATTAATGTATACAAATATATTTGGCAAAAGGATTGTGATTACCAGTGATATCAGCAATATTGTGAATTTGTGCTGAAATAAATTTATTCTTCCATCATAAAAAAGCATAAAATCAGTAATATTAATGAAAATAACAGATTAAAATACATATAGAATTGATATAAAAACTAAAACATACAAGTTTTATCCCTACATTTGAATTGAAAGTTTCATTGTCAGGCATGAAAGAGTTCCTCCTAAAGGAGGAATTCCACCTTTTTTAAAGCAATTTTGAACATTCTCTGGATTAATGCAAAAATGCAAAGAAAATTTTAGAAGGATATTGGGGGGGGGGGGGGGGGGCTCTGAAAAGTTTTGTAATCTGGCATTTTGTCTATTCAAATCCTTTGAGTTTGTTCTTGAATTACTGTGAAAAAGAGACATAAAATGAAAGGTGAGCTTATATCATATAAGCATCTGAATGTCATGTAAATAAAGATGTTCAAAATGTCTTTCAAGATTTTTTTTTTTTTTTTTTTTTTTTTTTTTTTTTTTTTTTTTTACTTTAAAAATTCAAAGTGAAAAGAAGTTTTTTGGAATAGACTATTTTGTACTATTTATACAACACTTTAGGATAATTTCTGGAATATCTTTTTCGAGATGTATGTCTGAAGTAAAGAGTAGTTTTAATACTTTCTAAGTTATTAAAATAAAAACCAGCAATATGTGCAATTACATTTAATTTGATTGTATATGTAGCTGTTAACACAACGCTTAAATTATAGGAGTTTGGCGCCGCTGTATAGATGAAGAAAAATTTCCACCTTTTTTCTCATTACCTATTTTCATGCCTGATTGTTTACATCTGTAAATTATGTGCTGATTTTAGAGAGTTGCGGATTTGAGGGAATCTGCTGTATTTCTGTGTATAATACCTACTCATAATTTCAGACTATATTTTTCTATTTTTAAGTTTATTCAATGTGTTATGCGCATCCCTTTCTTTAAAAAAAGATCTTCATGTAATAAGTAAAGTAAAAGTACAATAAAAAACATTGTAGTACAGTGATGCCCCGGTTTTCGTCGATAATCCATTCAAAAACAATTGACAAAATCCACAACCAATAAAATATATTAATTCCATATGAATCTATGTAAATACAATTAACAGGGTTGCTACACAACCTGGAGAACCTGGAAAAGTCAGGGAATTGGGAAATTAGCCAAATAAATCAGGAAAAAGTCAGGGAATTTCAATATTTTTTCCTAAAACCTCGAAAAGTCAGGGAATTTGATCAACTTTTATTGTGATCTCTGAGAGAGCTTGATCGTTGTGTGGCCAGAAGTGAGAATTTTCCATGATTTGGCAAACTGCATATTTAAAAATAGAAGGAAAATCATCTACTTTTTTTTTCAAAAAGATCCTTTTTTATCTTCCAGATTTTATATATTTTATACTCATTATTACAGATTATAAAGTTTTTTCCAGCAGTTATTTTCATGTAACAATAAGTAATTATCACAAACCTTTTACTCCCCACTCTGTTTCCCATTCCCTTGTTGAAAATAAATTTTAATGATTTTGGGGTATAGTTCAGGGTGGCTACAGATTCTGGAAATCATGGAATCAGGGAAATTTATCAATCTGGAAATATCAGGGAACTTTATAAAAATACTCAAAAATCAGGGAAATTTTTCTCTATGAAAATATTTCTGTTTTTACTTTACCAATAACATTGATTTGTTGCCAAACAGGCTAGATTTAAACCAAAATAAGATGTGCAGGGCTCGAAAAATAGTGTTCCCGGGATCCTGGGGAACCCAAAAATCATTTCAGGGAACGTATATTTTTTCACTTAGATTCCCGGCAAACCTAACAAATCACTGAGAACGACGGCAATAGCATGGACTCATTCTAACACAAATTACGCAAAAAAAATAGCTCTTATAATGTGGGATGTGTAATTTCATCAAAATATTATGAAAAAAATCAAAAATGCGGAAAAACGGCAAATTTTGTTAAAAAAATTGCAAAAAAAAAAAAAAAAAAAAAAAAAAAGACTAATTTTGCAAAAGATTTGCGAATAAATGGTAAATTTCGTCAAAAAATATCGATAAATAACAGATTTCGTCAAAAGATCACGAAAAAAGCCTGAATTTCGTCAAAAAATTGTGGGGAGTAACGCGAATTTCATTAAAAAAAATTGCAAAAATTCAGCAAATTTCATCAAAAAAATAGTGAAAAAAAGGCAAATGTCATTAAAAAATATTGAAAAACGACATTTTATTAAAACTTCACGATAAATCGGTAGGTTTTGTTAAAACGTCATGATAAAACGGCAGATTTTGTCAAAAGATCATGAAAAACAACAGATTTCGTCAAAAAATCACGAAAAAACAGCAAATTAAAAATAATAATAATAATCATAAAACGGCAAATTTCGTCAAAATACTCACACATAAATTTTTCTAGGAGCCTACACTTTTCATCTGGGAACCTATACTTTTCATGTGGGTTCCTGGCTGGGAACCTTAAAGTTTTTCGAATTTTCGAGTCCTGATGTGATAAAGAGACATAAAGCCATACTGCTTGCTGCTAAGAGATATCTGTCTGCATGAAAGCTAATTTGTCCCATAAACCGAAATTTTCAAAAGTTAGTTCATTCATGATCTTTTGACGAAATTCGTCAGTTTTAGCAATCTCTTGATAAAATTTGCATCCTATGAAATTTGTGTTTTTTTTTTTTTTTTTTTTCCAAAACTTTGAAGAAATGAGCGTTTTTTATACAATCTTTTGACAAAATTTCATATTTTTTCTGCGATCCTATGTTGAAATTTGCGTTATTTCAAGCTATCCTTTGATGAAATTTGCAATTTTTTTATCGAATGCCCGTAACGCCGTAACTTTTATTGCATATCCGTAATAATTACGGATAAGTCATAATACTTGGCACCTCTGCTAATTAAATACTGTGCAATTTTTGTTTTTTTCCCACCCAAAAGAGATATTTGGAAGCTGGATAAGTGTGTTATACAAGAAAGCAGCATATGTTAAAAAAATACTGTATATGTTTATTAATAATAAAAATCGGGGGAAATCTGATATAGATAATTAGGGAAAAATCAGGGAACTTTTTTTCATCATTTCTGTAGCCACTCTGCAGTTAACAAAATGAATATTTCTGAGCTCAGTGCACAAATATTTTGTAGCAAGTTTGTACAGTTTGTAGGAAACTTTATTTGACAGCTTGCAATCATAAATTATTAAAGAGAGCGATTCCAACTGTAAAGCTCAAAGAAAAATTGTTATTTATTTGGGAGAGGAATTTGGATAAAGAGCTTTAGCTCAGAGATTATTTGCAACTCTATTCAAGAAATTTTAGTGTTTTTTGAGAAATATATTTTTTTTACTCTCAACATGTCCACTGTGCGCTGCACCGCTAGACTAGAATTTTCTTGAAATACACCTTGAAAAGTCAGGGAATTTCATTCTTCCATATGAGTTGTAGCAACCCTGAATAATTTGTTTTACACACTTCAAAATAAGTACCAAAACACATTTCATAAGGAATAGGTATAGCATTTAATACAAAAAAGTAAAAGATTAATATATTGTTCTTGGCGTATAATATCAAGGCCTGTGGCAGAAATGTTGCAACATGGACAAAGTTGCAGACAAAGATAATTTCTTGCTGACAATTTTTGTCTGCACTAATGAAATCGATTAAAAAAACTTTCATACATTTTTCCTGCAAATTTCAGCAAAGGACACATAAAACATACAATTTTTGTCAAAAGATCACAGAAAAATATGAATTACATCCAAATATCATGGCAAAAATGCAAATTTCATCAAAGGATTGAGGAAAAGGGTGAATTTCACCAAACAATTGTGGAACAAACATGTATTTTATCATAAAATTGTAGAAAGAAAAAACAGAAATTTTGTCAATAAATTATGGAAAAATGCAAATTTTGTCAAAAAATAGTGGGGAAAAACGCAAATTTTATCAAAAAAAAAAAATTGTAAAAATAATGACAAGTTTTGTCGAAAGATCACAAAAAAATGCAAGTTTCATCAAAAGATTGTGAATAAATGCAAATAACATCAAAGGGACAGGGAGGGGGAGGGGAGACAGTTATTCCCAGGAGTGGATTTTCTTGTTCCAAAAACTGATTTTCCTGCTTCAAAATCCATTTTTAACTGATCTAAACCTTCATGAGTAAGTGTGACCAACGTGATTATAAAAAAAGGTTAAAAAAAAAGTTTTCAAGGTTGCCACCTTGACCAAAATATTAATTTGAAAATTTCCTGCACTAAAAATCTGGAAAACATATTTTATAAAACAGATGCCTCCCCCCCCCCCCCCCAGCCCAACTCCAAGAAAGAACAAATCAACTCTCTTAAGAAATCCTACAAGAAGTTAGATGATCACTTAATTTAATTATAAGAAGGTGACAATTACTATTTAGCCCAGGTGCAGAATCGGTGCAACACTGCGACACATGTCGCAGATTTTTTTAGAACGTCTGTAGACTGTTTTTCAACTGTTAAAAAAAAAAAAAAAAAGTTTGCTTGAAATTATTTGCCATGTGCCATTGTAATATGATCCACAAAACATGCGATTGGTGAAGTTCTGATTCACATTAAACTATAAATCAAGAACAAATCTGTTCCAAATTTTCCAAAAAAAATTAAGGCAATCATTTTTTTGCAAAAGAAAAAAAAAAAAAATGATAAATTTAGACATAAGAAGCATCGCAAAAATAATAATAATAATAATAATTTCGACAATTGTTCAAAGAAAAATCGAGAATTTCATCATAGATCTCTGGAAAAAGGCATATCTTGTCAGAGGATTGCGAAAAAAATGACAAAAAATCACGAAAAAACAGCAGATGTCGTCAAAACATCGCGAAGGCAAAATTTGTCAATGTGCACGGGGAAAAAATTAATGCCGGGAGTAGATCCCCTTTTCAGACAATGTATGATCGTGTTAAAAGTACTTTCCTTTTATATTAATCGCAAATACTTGTTTGAGATCATGTAACGTAATGCAAAAAGCTACAAAGAGGGTGTTTGTCCTGCAGACTGTTTATGAAATTTCAAAAAAAATTAAGGCAATCATTTTTTTGCAAAAGAAAAAAAAAAAAAAAATGATAAATTTAGACATAAGAAGCATCGCAAAAATAATAATAATAATAATAATTTCGACAATTGTTCAAAGAAAAATCGAGAATTTCATCATAGATCTCTGGAAAAAGGCATATCTTGTCGGAGGATTGCGAAAAAAATGACAAAAAATGTGTTGCAGACTGCAGAAAAAATTTCAGCTGCTGGGCTATTTAATAGTAGTAATATACACTGCAATTAAAAATTCACTCAAATTACTGGTTATATAAGATAAATATAATTAATAAGAATATTGGTTGTTTGAATAAAAAAAAACCCTCTCCTCCATCCCCTTTCCTCATACACTCTAAAATATCAAATGAACAAATTAGCAGATGTTGAACCAAGAATAGGAACAAAAAAATAAAATACTGGAACTTGTGAAGACTGAACGAAAATAACTGTTTTTGTATATTCCTTTTACATTTTCCATGTTTTGCTTACTTTTTGCATGATGATTGGCATGAAAGTTTTTTCTTATAATGAAACATTAAGGACTAATCATAAAAATACAAAATATGAATTTAATTGCTGGGTTGTGCTGCAAAGATTTAATTTTTTTTGTAAAACATTAGGCTAGAATAAAACTATTGTTGTTTGTAATGTATTCATTGAACAATAAGGTTTGAATCCATGTTTAATTTTCAATTATTATTCTAAAGTTCATATAAATAAGATCTGATCCTACAACATTGTGGAAATCATGTTTAATATTTGATTTTTGTTCAGTCCCTTGAAACTCGTCTTAATTAGGTTCAACTATTTGTGGTAATAGGAAATTCATAATTTTTTGTTATTGTTGTAAACAAAAAGCCTTAAATTTAATTGAGTTATGCCTTTCCTCTTTTCTCTCACCACTTTGCAATTTCTATGTTGCAAACGCTTAAAATATGATGGTCTTTAATGCAATTATAATTATGGGGCCAATTTATTATATTTTCCACCAAAAAAAAATTCATTTAGTTTTTTTGCATGGAATGACATTTAATAACAAAATTGCGAGTCAAGTAATAAGTACCAAAATAGCTTTACTTATTTGTTAATTTGCAAATTATTATTTTCCCTCTAATTTTTCATAGCATAAATGTTAGCACTTTGAGAAAAATAAAAATTCTCCCAAGGCTAATTATTATTTTTTTACAATTGTAAATATAAGTTGTATATGTTATTGTAAATGTTACTTTATAATTCTGCATTAAATGAAAATGTACAATTCTTGTGGCTGTTGTAAGTTGCAATGGTTTTATTTTGCAGAAATACAGTCAATAATAAAAATATTGGCATCTAATGTATTCATATCTTATTTTAGGGAACCACTTCACCATTCCTCCTGATCACAAATTTCATGTTAACCTATTAAAAAAACTAATTAGATGACCACTCGTTGCATAATATAATTATTAAAATATCAATTTCCATCATCAGGAAGTAGACATTTATCTTATTAAAGTATGAGACAGTGATAATTTTTTTTTTAATTTTCTATAGCTAGAACTTTCAAATTTTACTGGTTTTTTAAAATACCAGTTTGAGATGATTATTTTTCTAAGTACAAAAACAGATATATTTTGTATTTATATTAATTAATGAATAATTATTAATTTAATTTTTCTATGTGTTAGTATGTCAATTTGTGATTTAAGATAGCTTCTATCTGTGAAAGTTCTTCTCTTTAAGAAAAAGAGACGAATGAAACAGAATTTTGTACTTTCAGGGTGTATAAATGACCACATCACTCATAATACAGTGGTTTTCAGCATATCAAGAAATTAGGTATATTTTCAACAAGTATATTTATTTGAAAATTCCCCATTTAATATATAATATTTTAAGGCTTTATATTGCATTTCTTAATTGTAATTTAAAAAATCCTTACAGTTTTTATTATAAAATAACTTCCTATGTAAATCAGTTATTCACTTTCATGTTTTCAAAGAATAGAATATAGAAATCATTATATGCAGTAGAATCCTGTTTCTCTGAAAATTGGCTTAACCTAAAGACTAAAATTTCCTTAAAGTCCTTTTAGATGTGAAAATTTTTACTGTCAACACTATTTTTGCTGATGTCATATGACACCTTCAATATACTTTGATTTATGATTATTATTTTATTTTGTAAGTTGTAGATCAAAACAATTCTGAATTATTTTTAATACAATAATTTTTTTAATACTTATTAGTTTTAAAAGTTAAAAGCAAAATAAGTAAAAGTCAGAACTTGAAAGGTGTTATTGGGCATTGATAGAAACAGTATTAAAAAAACATGTTCTTTATAAAATAAATAAACAAAGTCAACTTACTTGTTTTGTCCATTGTGTAATTTTGAGCTCTTTATTATATCGACATATATGATACTTCATTATTTTACACAATCTGTTGTGATTTTCTTTTGTTTTTCAAGTTTCCATCATTTCAATGCTGCTTTATCATGGCAGATCTAAGATCTTAATGGCTTCACTGTGTGTAATCCTATACCACATCTACCATTATCTGTAATACATTGCCAAAGCATTTTTCTTACAATGATGTTCTAAATTATTATCATAGCTTTTCACCATAAGATTCCCGGTTTTTCGAAAATTCCTATGAAACCCCAGTTATCCGAAAAAATCCCGCAGAACCCCGGTTAACTGAAAATGCTTTGGTCCCATGATTTTCAGATAACCGGGATTTTACTGTACTTCTATTATAGTCTAAAACAGTAAAGAGAATCAGTTATTTTTATATTGCTAATTTAACTTTATAAGTATCTTGCATAATGTAAAATTCTCAATAAGTGAAATGAAGAATAATAATTGTAAACTTATCAGGAAAGTGATAAACAGTATCCAGATAGTTATTTGTGTTCTTCAGTAATTAAAACTGATTTTTGACATTTTCGTTGTCAAATTGCATAAAACTGCATTTTATACAAAAATAAATAACAATAATTAAAAAGATGTGTATATTTATTTTTAAAAAAAAATGGTAAAAAGGTAGATTATGCTTTTGACAGCAATATTTCAAATTGCACAAATTATGTTATCCTTATTTGGGCTTACAAAGGGATCCCAGATGATTAAATTGCTGATTTGTCTACCTCAATGCTTGTTAGTAAAAGACCAAAGGTAGAAAATAGGCTTGTCAATTGTTTTTCTTGAATTAGTTGCCAATTTTCAAAAATGAATTCAAACGATTATGAGTTGGACAATTGCACCATAAATTATACAGTAGACTCCCTCAAATCCGCAAACCTAAAATCCGCACATAATTTACGGATGTAAACAATGAAGCATTCAGTTCAGATATAAGGACAAAATTTTACTTTTTTTGTTTTATATCAATTCCAAATATATTTTAATTTGTAATTTTTGTTACTATTACTGTCTTAATGTTTTCTCTTGAAGGAAAAATAAATTTATTTCTGAAAAAATTCAAGATATTCCTGTTACCAATGATAATCATAATCTTACCAAATATATATGTCTTAATCAAGCTTTTTTTTTTTTTTTTTTTTGGTCACTAAGTGTGGCTAAACCTAGAATAAAACCTCCTTACTTTATTATTTTGATCTGAATTAGTATTGTACATTATTTATGAGGCAAGTTTCATTGAATAATTTATTCAAAATACATTTCATCTTTATAATGAACACTTAATCATACGTTATTAATTAGACCTTTGTTTTTAATATTTTAATCATTTTAAAAATGATCTAATTTTTTATTATTTTAGTTTATTACTTACTTTAATATTTTATTATATTGTAAGCATACATTATAATTTCAATTGGATTATTAATTGCATTCAAATTACTGTTTAAAAAATGTAAACAAAGCAATGACCAGAAATCCGCAAAATTCTAAAATCTGCAAAATCTCTGGTCCCAAGCTGTGCGGATTTGAGGGAGTCTACTGTACTAAAAATATATACTAAAACAAATACAGATTACTAAATGGCACACTTATAAAAAGAATATATTTAAAATACACTTAAAAATTATCAACGTTTCATTCGCTTCTGCAAACATCGTCAGGATACGATATAAAGATGTTAAATCAATTTAAAGTTTCAAAATGTAAACACATACGTCCACAAGCATAGTTGAGTTGAGAGTGTGTAAACCTGCTTAATTAATTATAGCATATTGTGCCAGATTTTATGAACGGAGTATGATAAATGATCGTTACAAGCTCGTAGCCCAAGCTCAATGATTTTTATTGATTCTAATGTTATGGATTCTATTCTATTATGTTAATGCTTATTTTCAATAAAGTATTCATTAGCCTAATCAGAAACAAAAAATTAAAAAAATAAATATCTTAACACATTTGCTGCCGCTAACGCACCAGCGCATGATATGAGATGATATCCAATAGCCAGTCACACGCTGGCGCAGGAAAAATCTTTCATTTGATTCTTTATTATAAAAAGTAAATCGGCTTCTAAGAAAAACTCACTTCTACAGTGCAGCATTAACAGTAATCACATCTTCATGTAAGCGGCAGCAAACGTGTTAACCAAAGCATATGCCAGGGAAGTGCTCATTAGCTTGATGTATCACTGGATGGTTAAAATTATACAACAAATTTGATTCACAGATGTCAGTCAAGATCAGTCAGGCTGTCATATTGTCTTTCAAAGCATATTTAAATCAAATGATGGATTACCTCATGAAACTTGCTACTATAAGTGTTATATGAGTTCAAAAAAAATCCAATTTGTAACTATTATATTTGAAAAATTACAAGGTGGAGATTTGAGAGGATAACAAAGCTTCAATGTACTTAAGAGCTTTAGGTTTTATCTTCCTAAATTTTATTTTCTGATTATTAATAATAAGAAATGCACGTTTATTAAACTTAATTTTCTTCAAAGTTTATTTTCTCCTTTTTGTTTTGTTAGTGCCTACAAAAAAAAAAAAAAAAAAAAAAAAATCTACATGGGTTTTTCCAACCTTTTACTAAGCAAGATGCTGTTATTCATTCTACTGGAAATATACGTCATCTTCCTTTGATAGTGTTAGCAACACACACAAAGTATGATGCATATATGTGTGCATCTAATAGTGATAAATAACTATAAAAATGTAAAAATAAACTTTTATAATCCTGAGAAGAGGTTATGTCAAAATTTTATGGGATAAAGAGCCAGAAATCTTGATAATGCTACCTATAATAATAATAATAAAACACAAATCTGATTTAAATTGTTAAAAACTTTAAGTATTTTTTTTTAATTGGATTTTATATTTAAATAAAAGCTAAAAACACAAAACATTCGAAAGTATTCCAAAAATTCCTTTAATGGGTGCAGCTTTGGAAAGCCCTGTTCTATATATATTCCTTGATTAATTTCCTTTCTTATATTTTATTTTGCAACATTGAATCAAACTCTATGCTAAAGTCGCACCAAATATTTATCATTCATATTTTGACTGAAAATTAACCTTTCTGCTGTTCAGTTTCTCTTTGTTAATTTTAAAAGCAAATAAATAAAAATGTTTGAAAGTTAACAGTCTACACTATCCACAGGAAGACATACTGAAGCTTATGTTAATCCTATGGGAGCTTTGTTTACAGATTTTTTGCTTGCATTTTAATATTTTTAAGCTTTTTTAATAAGATGCCTGAGATTGTTTTTTTATTAGGTCAGAAATTGCATGTCAAGCATAGTAAATAAGGTGTATTCGTACTTTAAGGAAGTATTCAGATATTCAAAAATATTCAGATCTTGGTGTAATAGTATACAGTACTTTGGATACAGTAGAGTATCTGAAATCGTTTGTGTGTCCCTGTAAATACTATATGCTTTCTATTAAACTGGAATTAACTTGCAGTAAAACTCAGTAACAGGATTAGAAATTGGGAATTTTCAGGAAGGTGTCAAATGATGCCTACAAACTTTTTTCTAGGTACCAAACAGCACTTTTTTATATGTTAAGATAGGGTGAGGGTGTATATATATATATGTAGGAGGGGGGAGGAGGGGTACTTACGTTAATGTCAGAATAAGAAAGTTTGTTTAAAAAAAAAAGTGAAAAAAAAGATAGGTGCCAAATTTGACGACTAGGTATAATTTTGTGGTTGTCAAATGCAATAACTTAGTTGCATTTGGCAACTAACTACCGCTAATTTCTAACCCTGCTCAGTAATATATATCAATTTCATAAAATGTGAAATAGTTTAAAACACGAACCAAACAATGTTTCTTCCTATACCATTATGCAATAAAATACTTTTGTGTGGACCTGTAAATTAATAAAAAATATTCTTTGCACTGATTGTACAGAATGTATATTTTAGTATATATTTCATAGATGCATATGAATTTTATTATGTTTGAAAGAGTGTAAGATCATTAAAATGCACTTGAAACTATTTTTTCCCATTGACTGTAATGTAACGGAATACTTTTGATAGTCCCTAAATTTGAAATGACTTCACAAAATTTGTAATAATTATATATTTAGAATTTCAAACGATTTGGTTGGGTAGTTTTTGTGTTGTTGTATGCAGATAGACTGCGCAACAACTATAGGTGCTACGAATTTACAAAATTACGAATGCATCTAAAAAATTGAGAAAAATACAAATGCATAATAAAAAATATCAATCTCAGGTATCCTATGCAAAAAATCATAAAAAATATTAAAATATGAACAATAAATCTGTAAACAAAACTCCCATAAGATTAACATTGGCATTACAGTTTCTCCGGGACACTAGTGTAGGCTCTTTAAGAAAAAACTTACTTAAAATAGTTTTCACTTTCTGACTTTCAAAATTTTTTAAAAGATTGCTGTATTTCTTTATAAAAATAGATCTACTTAGTATTTATAGTAAAAAGATTTGTAATAAATGTGTGATTTAAGTTTTTTTTTAATGTGATATATAATGAAATAAATCAATGTTTTTTAAACAGTGGTCCACAACACATCCTCAAGATGTCTGTAAAGGTCTTGCATTCAATATAAAACTTTTCATTTATGTAATACCCTCCTCCCTTCCAAGAAAAAAAAAAACAGGTAAAATGAAAGGAAATAAAAAATAGTTTTAAAAACTGACAAACATTCTAATTTTATCATAGAAATTCCACCTAATTTCATAACTGCAATTCATGTAGTTCCAAAAATTTCACTACTTTTATTTATGCTCAATAGAAAGTGTAAACTTGCGAATGTATTAAAAGTATATATATATATATATTTCTTTTTGAAGACATGGCAACAAAAATAAATATATTACTTAAACTATCTATTTAGGATTTGTAAACTATTTTCTAAACATATAATCATAATTTTATTAATATAAATTTATTAACTGATAAGAGCATTATATATGTATACTGCAACCCTGATTTAACATTATTTAAGGGACCATAAAACAATTTGTATTAATATTAATTTTCCATATGCTGGAAAATGTAGAATCAAGGTAAGACAAAAACAAAATACTGAACACAAAGACTAATATAGTAACATACCTTTTATGTCTTCATTAAAAATGGTTAATGGTTTTCCAAATTAGACTTGAAAAAAATTACTATTACTTACCCATCATACATAGGGAGGGTAAATATTGCAATTGTTTTAAAAAAATAATAATAATAATAATAATAATAATTAACAGATTTACATGATTCAGAAAATTAAATTTTTAGAAAAACTTTTTGCAGTCCATCTGTCTGTAAATGCTCTATCTCCTGAACAAATTGAGATAGAGATTTTTAAATTTGATGTGTCTTTAGTATGTAATAAATGAAAGAAGCCTATTGAATATCAGTACCCTTGATTATCCAGAACCACTTTTTTCGGACTCTCAAAATATTCATTCTGATGAAAGGTATGTAAATTTTTTTTAATTTTAAAGAAGGCATGTAAAAGAGAAAAACATAAATTTTGCATAAAGAATGAAGTTGATTTAATAATTAGTTGCTGAGATATTTATAATCATATTTCTGACCCCAGATTTAATAGGTATGTGCATTAGATAGGCATTATATGTGGGAAATTGTTAAATAGCGTTTTCACTATGTGTATAAGTATTACTCTTTATCTTTTATATATTTCCTCTACATAAAATATTCAGGGATGCCACTTTTCCGCCAAATGGCGGATTTCCGCTTTTTTGAAATTTTAAGATTTCGCGTTTTTTGTTAAGCAATCACGAAATAAAATAACGATTTTTACTAACAATCGCGAAATAAAACAGGAATTTTCGTCAAACGATTGCGAAATTACACAGCAATTTTTGTCAAACGATCGCGAAATATAACAACGATTTTCGTTAAAAGATCAAAAAATATAATGGTGTTTTTTGTTAAAATATCGCAAAATAAAACTGCTTTATTCATCAAATGATTGCGATATAAAACATAAATTTTCGTCAAACGATCGCCTAACAAAACGGCGATTTTCATGAAACGATTGCAATGTGAAGCAGCAATTTTCTTCAAACGATCGAGAAGTGAAAGCCGAATTTTGTCAAACGATTGCGATGTAAAACGGCAATTATCATTAAACAATCTCGAAATAGAACAGAAATTTTCATCAATCAATCGCGAAACATAACAGCGATTTTTGTTAAAAGATCGCGAAATATAGCTGTGATTTTTGTCAAAAGATCGCAAAATAAAATGGCTATTTTCACCAAACGGTTGTGATATACAAAAGCAGTTTTTGTGACACGATCGAAACGAAACGGTGATTTTCATGAAACGATCTCATTGTGAAACGTCGATTTTCGAAAATGATCGCAATGTGAAACAGCGATTTTTGTCAAACGATCGCAATGTGAAACGGCGATTTTTGTCAACCAATCACGAAATAAAACGGCGATTTTCATCAAACGATCATGAAATAAAACAGCTATTTTCATCAAATGGAAAAAAAAATCACGAAATAAAAAAACTCCTGCAAATTTTTGCTATTCACTCGCGGAATAATCATCAAATCTATTACTGGGTTATTTAAATTGATTTAAAATGGTGCGATACATAAAATTCGTCACTGAACTTGTGTCTGGGTTGCCTTAATTGATGTAAAAGACTGTAGAAATATTATTTTTATTGACCTGTATAAATTAAAAGTTTACAAAAAAAAAAAAGCTGTAATTCTTTATTTAGTTTTTTATAAACAATATAATTTACAAAATTTGTGCATGCATCCCTGACTATTTCATTGTTGCAATAAATTTGCATATTTCAGAAAGAGTGATTTACTGCATAATAAACAATCACATTCGCAAGAGATTTTCTGGTAATTTATCATCTGTGACTAGCTAGCAGAAAAATGCTTTAAAGTTAATTTATAATTAAAATGTTATATTGTCATTGAGAATGCGTACATTATCGTATATATTATAAAGCAGAAGTTCTGAAACTTCCACACGAGTGTTTTCAAAAACTACCCGATGGATTTTTTTGCCGATTGTATCATTCGATAGGAAATATTTTTTCGAAGGTTTGTAATTCAAATTTACAGGGATAACTCTGATTTTTCGTAGTAAATTTCGTATTTTCCGGTTATTTTTGACGAAAGAGTTGCCAGTAGCTGTTTTTGGCGAAAATTATAATTGCTAAAAGAATTAAAATGGCTATATCTATTAGAAATATTACAAATATCTTGCAAATAACAGCAGAAAATAACTACTGATAATATTAATAATAATAAAGAAAGACTGCTTAAATGAGGCATAATATTATAAAAATATATTTATCTTGAAAATGAAAAAAATATTTGTAATTCTTAAAAAATAAATTAACGCGAAATATAACAATTAGTTCAACTTTTGTCTACTTATCCCTGGTGTTAGAATAAAAACATGAATTTCAAATATTGATTAAATGAATTTTGAATGATAGTTATTTCTCTTTTTATTATTTTCTTTCTCTTTTTTATCGAATTTCTGTATAATATAACTTACAGTAGAAAAAAGCAGATCTGAATGTAAAAGACACTGTAAGTTGTGAGTTACATATTCGTTTCTATACGTTTTTCATGTTGCTTTTGTCACCAAAGAATGTGTTTTTAAGACGAAAATGCACTACTGACTTAATGCCTGACATAGGTTCTTAATGGTCGCTATAATTTTTTTTTTTTTTTTTTTTTTTTAAGTGAAGATAATTTTTAGAGTATATTTTAATATTTAATCGTAAATTATATAGATATGAATATTACTCTTTTATTTCTTTTTGCAAATGTTTTTATTGTTAATTTAATTTTTCTTGCACCAGTTCGTCAATTTCACTTACAGGAAAAATTACAGTTTTAAAATTTAGAAACTGAAGAAGGAAAGATTATCCCGTCGATTAAAAATCTACCGCCAAATTCTAAGATTAAATGTCAATAATGGATGATCATAAATGTCACATTCACTTGAAATTAAGCATAATATAAATATTAATTATGTCATCAAGTGATTTTTAATTCGACATTTTATTTCTACTTTTATATATGCTCTGCTAATTTGTTTTTCGTTATTTAAATGAAAATTTATGCTAATCTATATAATCTGGCTAATAGTTTGGCGATTTGTATAATTTGGCGAAATTGGTCGAAGGTATAACCAAGTAGTACTGAAGGAAAAATTTTGCAATTCAAAGGAAATTTATGCAATTATTGGTTATTACTATAGATAAATTCAACATTTTGAAATAAAAAATTCGCGCTGAATAAAATTTACAAGTCTTTTTTAATTATCCATTTCCTCTTCAATATTTCTTCAATCAATATTTCGCTATTCTCTTTCGCGCAGGCTAAAAAAAAAATGTATTTTAAATATTTTATTAGCTAAAACGTAAATAACATTTTTCTGTTTTTTTTTTTAAATATTTTTAAAATCTAATTCTACCATTATGTGTCTTACAGGACAAAACAGCAGAATTACTTTTAAAAATGATTTTATCTGTTAATTGTATGTTATTTGTTTAGGTGTTTGAATTTACTTTTGTCATCAAATAATGCGATTTTTTACCAAAAAGGCATAAGCCGGAGTTTCCAATTCAACAGAATTCGATGTTCGCAATTACTAAATTCTCTCACTCTCTTTTAAATGTGTGAGAGCATTTTTAGGATATTTTTTATGTTTAATTGTAAATATATAAATAGCAGAGATAGCAAAAAAAAAAAAAAAATGCGTATAATGTTTAAATTTTAGTATAAATGTCTTCCTCATCCAAACTGTAAAATAATTTAATTGCAACTTTTTAAAGTTTTGGCGCAGATGTCATATACGCACCACATTTGCACAATTGCAACAAAATGGCGATTTTATGCCTCCCATGGTAAACAGACTATGGTTTTTTATTTATTAATAAACTATTTATTAACTTTCATTTTGTTTTTTAAAATAATATAAATCATTTTATTCTATAGCTATTAATTAAACTTTTTTATTTATTAATTTTTTTTTTTCTTCAAATAATAGAAAATAATTAAAAAATATTTAGTAAATTGGTAATTAAAAACCAAGTTTTCTCCAAATTGGTGCCAGGAAAAAATTGCACCAATGTGGTGCATACATGACATCTGTGTCAAAGTTTTTTCTATACATAAGTAGGGAAAATGCAGTATAAATACCGATTGCAGTTTTTTCCAAATATGGAAATTTTGTCACAGATTTGGTCAAAGGTACCTCACTGGCGCCAAAATGGCAATATTTGCCTTATATCGTAACCCAGCTATAGTTGTTTATCTGATGATAAGTTGTTTATTTACTTTCATTTTCTTTTTGGAAATGATATTTGTTGTTTTGTTCTACAGTTACTTTTTTATTTATTGATAATTGCTGTTTAAAACGATAGAAAATAATAAAGTATATATAAATTTCTTTGGTATTCTAAAACGAGGATTTTGGCACATTGTAGTTGCAAGAAAATCATGCTAAACCTATTCGTAATGATGTCTGTGTAGGAATCTTTTGTGAAATATGAAAAGTGCAAGTTGGCTATTACTTGATTATCATGTCAACCAATTTCGCCAAATTATACAAATTTACATAACTTAATCTTAAATAACTAAAGAGAAAATGCTTAAATACGAAAGAGCAAATAATTTTGTTTTCATTTTTCAGGAGGAAATTTTGCAATAATAAAGTAATTGTTGTAGTGATAATTTTAATGTTTTTTTTTATCGTTGGCAACTTGCTGTAACGAAAAATGTTTATTTTTTCCCTGTTATTGTTTTGTAAGAGCTGGTTTTGTCAAAGCCATGTTAAGGTGGTATTCAAATTTTTGAACCCTTCCCAATTACCACCCTGTTGGACCGATTTTGCTCATTTGCAATTCCCACTGAGATATTAACCATCTCAATGTACTTGACGAGTTTGAAGATGATTCTTGCATAATTGTGCCTTTTATCGCGCGGACAAAATTTAATAAATATATATATATATATATATAGAGTTTTTAGGTGGGAGTAGCTTTGGGTTCCTGACTTTAATAATTAATATATCTTCAGATAAGGGAAAATTTTAAATCCTGTTGCCACAATGGTCTCATTTCGCTTCTAAATGTGCACTGTTAGTAATAAACTAAAATAGTTACTTCTAAATAGCTGGTTTTTGTCCAAGGTTTAAGATAATTTAATATCACAATGGTGTTTAAATCGTTTTCAGCAATGAGCAAGGTGCTGCTGGAGGTCCAAATTATTTAAAATGCAAATTTAAATTCACCAGTTTGTTTCATCCACGGTTGATTTTGAAATATTGACCAGCGCAGCGGATATGGCCTGCTAGTTTTTAGAATAGAATAGACTCTCTCAAATCTGCAATTCTAAAATCCACACATCATAGATGTAACCAATGAAAATTTTAATATCTGGACTAGGATCAAAATTACAGAATTTTTTGTTTTTATGTCATTCTATACATATTTTTAATTTAATTCTCATTAATATGACTGAAGTCATGCTTTTCATGAAGGAAACATTAAATTTATCTTTGAGAAAATTCAAGAAATTGCTGATAATCATGATATTTTTACCAAATATATTTTTGTATTAATCAAGCTTTTTGATTAAGTCTGGTAAAATCTGAAATAAATCTTCCTTATTGATTTTAATGTAAATTACAGGGGTACTTTTATGAGCAAGGGTATGTGAAAAGAAAATTCTGCCCATGGCAAAGTTGCAATTGGTGCCCCCCCCCCCTCCCCCACTCCAAACTTTTCTTGTGACAGGCCAAAATTGACGTTAGTAGTATAAATTCGGCACCCCCTAAATTTTTGTGCCCAAGGCGATTGTCCCCTTCGCCTCCCCCCCCCCTCCCACTTTCGCACGGTGCTGTTCATGAAGCAAGTTGCATTAAAAAATTCAAGCAAAATGCATTTTCATAGTGCATATTTAATGATACATTAATTATTTACTTATAATAATTTAACTATTTTTAATGTGATCTTAATTTATTATTTTAGTTAATTATTATTTTTTTTAATATACTAATATTGTAAACAATCATTATAATTTTGATTGCATTATTGCATTCATATTATGTAAAAAAAAAGTAAACAAATTAATAACCAGAAATCTGCACAATTCTGGTCCTAAGCAGTGTGGATTTGAGGGAGTCTACCATACTAGCAAATCAGGCATTAAGTGAAAAATCAATTGCTAATTTCTATCTTTATATTAAAAAAACATGCCAAACAAAGAAGTCTAAAAGCTGTAGTAAAATTAGTTAATTTGTATTAGTATATATATATAGACTAGGAAGCAGCAGCACAGACTTCACCAAGTTCATGGTTGAAATTTTTAGAATAAGTTGAAATTCAATTTGCTTATTAAAATGCAATCGGCCTGCCAAGTCATATCTTGATTGAAAACCTGATTTTAGCAGTTGACTTGTAGGTTTACGATTGTATTTTCCTACATTCAAAGGTCCTGGTGCAGGAAAACACAGTGGTAAACCTATGAGTCAATCAGTAAAATTGAGTTTTCAGGTGTTTTCCACCAAGATATGACTTGGCAGATCGATTGCAGTTTACTATACAAATCAAGTTTTAGTCTCTTTATAATAAAACACAGTGTAACAAATCTGGGGCAAACCCATCAATCTCCAATAAGATGGAACCATGTAAGGCTTAATTTGATTTGAGATGTGTATGAGAAAACTTATCTGCCTAAATACAAATCTTTTCTACTTAAAATCCCTTCTGTTACCATAATTTTCTATAAAAGATTCAAAACTAACAAAATTCAATGATTTACGCAGTTAAAAAAAAAAATTCAGAAATCGAGTTGTAAATAAATAAATGTAGCATAAAACATACACAAGATCTGTGGTAATGAGTCATTCATTGAAAAAAATAAATAAATCTTGAAACTAGATGTCATCTGAAGCTGTCCTACTGCTTATTCATGTGACATAGCCACGAGTACATGGAAGAAAAACACCAATAGGCATGAAGAAAATTTTAATAATGCCTTCCTTTCATTCAATAAACACTTATCCTGAATGCTGCTTTCCCCACCCCCTTAACTTTAATGAAGAAAGTCCACCAAGATTGCAAATGATTTTTTTGACGGTCGTTTTCAAAGTTCAAATGGCACTTTGTTTGTTAGTTAACAAATTTAGTGTTGAAAAAAGGATAAGCAATTATGATTATTTTCAAGAGTTTTATACAACTATTAAAACTGGGCATTAACTACATTTGATTCTTCTTTATAATACAATATTTTAAAAATTAAATAGATATATAGAAAAAATTAAGGTTACAAAACACTAAAAGGCATTTATAAAACTTATCCTTTAATAAAAATAACTTGCATCAGAAGTTTTATTGGCAGATTTAAAACATACAGAGACTGTATTATTTCTATAAAATTTATCCTATTTTGGTACAGGGGGAAGGGGGGGGGGGGGGGTATGATAGAAATACAATTTCAAAGTGTTATTAAAAAAATAGTATTGATGATTAGTATTATTCCAATAGTTGCAGCAAACTTTTATAATTACACAGTTTTATTGCATATTTATTTATTTATTTTTTGTTTTTGTTTTATTAAGAAATATTAATTTTGTTATGATATATTAGCTGGAAAGCCTGGTTTGCTTAGGATGGGTTTTTACACTAGTCATTTCTAGAATTTCAGCTGTGAACTTGCTGAGGGGATTGTGCTGCCACCTCCCAGTATCATACCGTTTATTTTCAGTATTTAAAAAAGTGAAGCACAGTAGACTCCCTCAAATCCACACAGCTTGGGACCAGAGGTTGTGTGGATTTTAGAATTTTGCAGATTTCTGGTCATTGCTTTTTTTGTACTTTTTAAAAAGTAAGTTGAATGTAATTAATAATGAGATCAAAAGTATAATGAATGCTTACAATATACTAAAATATTAAAACAAGTAATAAACTAAAATAATAAAAATTTAGATAATTTTTAAAATGATTAAAATACTAAAAGCAAAGGTCAAGTTAATAATGTACAATTAAATATTCATTATAAAGAGAAACGTGTTTTTCCTAAATTATTCAATTACATTTGCCTCATAAAGGTACATTACTAATTCACATCAGGATGATAAAATGACAAAGCTTTATTTCAGGTTTAGCCAGACTTCATAACTATTAAAAGCTTGATTAACACATAAATATATTTGGTAAGATCATGATTACCAATGATATCAGTAATATCCTAATTTTCTTCAGAAATAAATTATTCTTTTTTCATGAAAAAACATGAATTCAATAATCTTAACAAAATTTACAAATTAAAAAATATATGGAATTGATATAAAACAAAAAAATTCAAAATTTGCACCTACATTTGAACTGAGTGTTTCATTGTTTACACCCGTAAATTATATGCGGATTTTAGAAGAGCAGATTTGAGGGAGTCTACTGTAATTAAATCAGTGTCTTAAATCAGTTAGGATATATAACAAGTTTGAAAACTTATTGGAAAAATAAAATTGTTATCTTCATATACGTTTACAGTATCTGCATTATAAAAAATCTGGAAACTTGAGACCGCAAAGTAATTCAACAGTTAAAATCATGTGTCAACGCTTAAAACAGAAGAATGCATTTACAATAAATAAAATAGCTTCAATAATACAAGGTTAAAAGTATACCGTTAAAAAAATAAATAAATAAAGTAATATTTTTGATTGAATATGAATCTTATTGGTGTGTTCAAACTATTAAGAGGTAAAACTAGGCAGGCTAAGGAATTTAACACAATAGATCCCTGATCTATCGTTTTTCAAGGGGGTGACGAAAAAAAAACAATGAATGCGGATTAACTTCAAATTACAAAAAAACCCAATATCTATGCCTTAATAATTATTACAGTATACTAATAAATACAAATCGGTTGCTTATTGAACTGTAAAATAAATAAATTGAAGTTATAGAAAATTGATATTTATTTTAAAAAATCAATATTTTTTTTTAAATTTTTGTTCATTTTTTTAAATCAAAAAAAAAAAAAAAAAATTCAAGATATACAACACTTTTTGGGTAATTTTCTGTAATTTCATATGCATATATAAAAGTTCATACAGTTTCAAAAGCCGTAATTGCAACAGACAGAGTTAGAACTATGGTGGTTCAATTTAATTGGCATCATCATTCTTCTGCTTCTTTGCAATTAGTTTAACTTTTTGCATTATCACATATGTTTAGGACACTACATGTCACAAAATCTTGATAGCGGAAACATAATCACATCCTCTGATATATGCAAGCACTTTTCATCAGCATTATTGTTACGATTATCAACACAAACAACTCAAATAACTTATTTTAGGATAAAAGAAGTAATTCCAGTTTGTGTGCCATATGGATTCGCATTACTTTCAATTTCATTTCGGTGAGGAGAAAATTTTTACAACGATGAATGCGGGAAAATGGCTTTTTGAAGAACGATGAATGCAAGTTTTGTTAACATTATTTTAATATGATTTGTGCAGGGACCGTAGAAATAAAATGATCAATGCGGGAAAACGATGGATGCAGGAACGATAGATTGGGGTTTTACTGTATAAATAATCTTAGCTGAAATATGAACTGCTGAACAAAATTATGATATTTAAACAGCTGGTACAACTTTTTTAATTGGATTTTATAAAGATATTTGTAATTGTTCTTAAAATGTGTTATCAACTGTTTAAATATCACAATTTTGTTCTGCAGCTAATAGTATTTCTGCTAACATTTATTTATTATTGTTTAAATGAATTTTTCATTTTTTAAAAATTATTATCAAATAAGAGAATAACTATTTTATCTATAAATTATAAGTTTGTTTAAAATTCATTCTTTAAAAGCAAATCATTTCTTTAGTTTATTTTATGTGTTTATATATTTTAACAAATTAAGAAACAAACATAAAGGTGGTTTATACTGCTAATTATAATAATAGTGATAAATTATTGCTATGTCATGATAGGAAATGGCTTTTGAATGCAAATATTATTGAGTTCTGAATTACTGATATTCATAAAATTAAAAAATGGTGATGATGAGATTCTTATTTTTAATGTGTCTTATATTTTATTTGCATTTTATGAGATTTATTTATTTGAGAACTTTGGGTTTTAAGATTTCTTTATTTAAAATCCTTATGAAAATACATATGTAATGTATCCTTATATTAACATAATTTGTTCTTTTTATTTTTTAAATCTAGCCATATTTATATTCATGATATAGTTTATAAAATTACATTTATTTAAGCCTCTCAAGATATGTACATATTTAAAATAATTTTCTGCTCATAGTTATTCTTCATTGCTTTATTAAAAATAGTATTTCAAACTAAATAGGAGAAAATATAATACATTTTCTGAGCCAAGAATATAAAATATTTTATAGAGTAAATACTAACTTTCAGATAGTCAATAGTTTTCCATAATAGAATACGAGGGCTATCCAGAAAGTAGATTACGTTTTGGAATAAAAAATAAACAAAGAATAGGAAACAAATTTTATTATATACAGATGAAAGCCACACTCAAATACTACTTTTTTACATAGTCACCATTCAAATTAAGGCATTTATCGTAGCGATGTACGAGCTTGGAAATTCCTTCGTCGAAAAATTTGCCGCCTGCGCCTTCAACCACTTCGTTACCTCTTCTTGCAGCTTTTGGTGGACTTCCTGGAAAGAGGCACTACAATAAACTCTCAAAGGTATTGCCAAACTCTCCAAAAATTCAGAAGAGCAATTCAAAACAAGCGCTGAGGAATGTTGAGCTCTAAGATCTTGTTGATTCACGACAACAGCCGGCCCCACACGGCAAATGTCACTCGTTCTTGAATCTTTTAAGTGGGAGTTGTTTCCTCATCTGCTGTACAGTCCCGACCTGGCACCGAGCGACTTCCACCTATTCCCAGCAATGAAGAAGTGGCTGGCTATGTAGCGTTTTGATGACGACGCACAGCTGCAAGAACAGGTAACGAAGTGGTTGAAGGCGCAGGCGGCAAATTTTTCGACGAAGGAATTTCCAAGCTCGTACATCGCTACGATAAATGCCTTAATTTGAATGGTGACTATGTAAAAAAGTAGTATTTGAGTGTGGCTTTCATCTGTATATAATAAAATTTGTTTCCTATTCTTTGTTTATTTTTTATTCCAAAACGTAATCTACTTTCTGGATAGCCCTCGTATTTACAAAGATAGTTAATATATATTTACTTCAGATCTGGTGCTTATTTATATTTCATAACTTGAAAATAAGACTGAATGAGTGTTTTTAAATTCAAATGAATTTTAACTATACTATGAAATTCTATTTAATTCTCTTCCAGAGTTCATACATTGCTGAAAAATTCCCGATTTTAAATTATTTTTCACATGGCATTACAAATATCTAAATTTTCATATGCAAACTGTAATTCCCTTAAATATCTGAAAAGATACAAGGGCAAGAATCTTCCATGCATCGGCAAATTATCCTCTTTTATTAATTTTACCAAATCTCTTCTCATCTTCATATCAACAGATAGAGTTTAAAATCTTTTAATCCTCTGTTTCAGTTGTTGCTCTCTAATAACAATAAATTAATAGTCAGTTATCTAAATTATATATTTTCTCTCAAAAAGTTTGTTTCCTCTTCAATATCTTTAAAACTCTTTATTTATTTATATATATATATATATATATATGTGGGATATTGAGTGATTAGCTTATGATTTAAGCAAAAGTAACATTCTTGATAAGATAAAAAAGGTTTAATAGACATAAAATATATACTTAGCATTCAAAAATAACAGTAGAACTGAATAGTATTCTGTATAAATAAGCTTCTCTGAGCTTTGGATTAAAAATCCATCAAACTCGCCATCGCCGAAATCTATAAAACACCTCGTTCTTTCCACGCATCATCACACGAGTCTCATTTTGGATATCACGTTCATTAAATCATTGAGTTTATTATATTTTATTGCTGAATACTTTATTCTTTAATCCCACATTCTCGGTCATCCTGACGTTTCTGACGTCCTCGGCAGCTGCTTATAAAAATTTAGACACAAATTTACACAAATTCAAGGTAAAACAGGTAAATATAAAACAACAACATCTAACGTTACAAACAAACACAAAACAAAAACATCTAACGTTATGCAGATGCATTACCCCACGGCTTGACGTATTTTGCAATAGTAGATATCTTGTCCACCATGGTCTCCAATTCTCTTTGCATCATAATGATCATGTGATTTTTCTATAATGTTTTTATTAGGTCCATGGAATTTTCTCCTTTTCAGTCCTGTTCCATACTGCATTTCTTGGATTAACTCGGTATCATTTAATTCATATCTGTTAGGTACTTTTCTGATCATGTTAAATTGCTTTCTATAATTATCGTTACTCCAGAAATATAGATTTCTACGCGAACCATTAAAGTTTGCTTTTATGCTTCCTTTGCCTTTAAATTTAAAAGTATCCTTTTCACACGGTTCAGCCCTTTCTTTTTCAAAAATTTCATATTTTCTTTCTGTTTGCTGTACCTCTAAATATTTCTGTTTGCTGTTTCTCCAATTTTCATATTTGTGACATTTTCTATTAAAATTATTTATCGAGTAATATTTCTTTTCTTCATCTTTATCATTGTAATCACGCTTCTTGTAATTTCTGATAAATTTCTGTTTATTTGCATTAATTCCTTCAATATTATTTTCTTCCCTCGTGTTTTTCCATTTATAATATTTTTCAATTTTCCTCGTTTCATTTTTATTTTCATTGGCGCGTGCACATAAATTGCGTTTTTCTTTTAGGTCATTCATTCGTCCTGTTTGTGATGTCTCGTTTCTTTCATTCAATCTTTTCTTAATAATTAAATTTTCTTCTTTCTCATTTATTTCTTTTCTAATTTTCAAATTTCTCACGTGATTCAAACCAATTTCATTTTCTTCTATGACGCTCGCGAAATTAATCAAGTGATTACCTCCTGCATTATTCTCATTTGCAACTATAATATTTGCATCACGTGAATTATCTAACGTAGATGTTTTCTTCTCATTACTATTTCTGGCAACATGATTCAATTTTATATCAGAATTCTTCTGAAATTCAGTGTAACCTACTTGAATGTTGTTGCGTTTGCCAACGATCCTAATTCCGCTCTCGTCTATCGCCAAATTTAATTTGCTAATCACATCATATCCCAATAACATATCATATTCAAGAGATTCTAGCACGTACAAATTTGTTCTGATTAGAAAACCATCAATATTAAATTCATATGGAAAATATCCTTTAGGATGAACAACTATTTTATTTATACCTGACAAATAGATATTATTAGAAAATAATCTTGGCGAGCCTATTTTCGTATAATATTCGTAACTCACCAAACTGATATCACTTCCAGTGTCGAAGAAGATCTGTGTCTTTTCACCGTTAATATCAATATTTTTCATGTAATCTGATTTGGCGCTGTTAGTTTGCTTGATTACTGCGGAATTCATCTCTTTGTGGGTGGATAATCGCGGGTTTTGGCTCCGATTTTGGCTGTCATTTTTTATTTGTTTATTATTCCCATTATTACACTGCGATATTACGTGGCCAAGACGATTACTTTTGAAACACATAATTTGTGCCCTATTCTTTTCATTTAAATAAGAAAATTCATTTACATTCTCTGTATTATCTTTAAATTGTTGTCTTCTTAAAGTATTATAACGTTGATATGGTAACCATGGTTTTGTGTTGTTGTTTTCGCGCATTTTTGGCTCTCTTTCTTCAAAGCGGTGTAAATTTCTATTCAGGGTTTTAATATTACGTCTTGCTGTTTCGTAATCATCTAGTTTACAAACTAATGTATCAACACTTTTAATTTTTGGAAGATCATCGATAAAATGTTCTTTCATTTCTATCGGTAACCTTCTCTTGATTTGATCTACTATTATTAATTCTTTCAAATCTTCAAAATTGGATACATCAAGACCGGTAATCCATTCTTCTAAATTATTCCTTAACTCAAATGCTAGATCGCGCCAAGTGGCTGAGTTTTCTTTCTTATGCGACATTAATTTTTGCCTAAACTCTTCTGGCGTCAATTTGAATCTTTTGAGCAGCAAGTTTTTTACATAATCGTAGTTATTTGTTAATGTTTCTGGTTCGCTAGTTATAACATTAGCAATTTCTAGCGGTATTAAACTTAATAAGTGCATGACCCAATTCTCTTTTGTTATATTCATCCTAGAAATCTGTCTCTCGAATAGAGCTAAATAGATACTAATATCACCCTTCCCATCAAAGTGTGACATTAATTTAGACAAATCTGGTTGCTTACCTGAACCAGTTACAGCCGAACCGTCACTTGTACTTGTCATATTTCCTTGAAGTTCAATTTTTCGTAATTCGTACTCCATCTCCATCTTCTTTTCTCCTAATCTTCTTTCCGCTTCTAACCGTAACCGTTTTTTTTCTTTTTCTGCTTCTAGTCTTCTTTCTTCTTTTTCTGCTTCTAGTCTTTCTTTTTCTTTTTCTATTCTCTCCGCGGCAATGACTTCAAGTCGAACTTTTACAAAATTTTCTTCATAATCCTTCGATTCCGTCACCAACTTTATCAAATCAATGATTCTTGGAGTCTGAGGCACAACTATACCTAGATCATCACACAATGTTAACAAGTCCGCCTTTTTAGCTTTATTCAGAACAGACATTATAATTTTTGTTTACACTTCAACAAAACAATATAGTGCACTATCTTGCAGGCTTGATTACGGATAATTTCTAATCATTACACATATAACAAACAGTTCCTTTTTTTATATAATACGTTTTAGTTTAAAAACAAAACATTCTTCTTAGACTTAGATCTTCTTAGTACAAAATAGCTTTCATCGTGAAATTCAAATTCAAATATAAATCAGCGAAATCATTCAAATCCTTCAATTCCGGCAACGAACCCCCAAAACTTGTGGGATATTGAGTGATTAGCTTATGATTTAAGCAAAAGTAACATTCTTGATAAGATAAAAAAGGTTTAATAGACATAAAATATATACTTAGCATTCAAAAATAACAGTAGAACTGAATAGTATTCTGTATAAATAAGCTTCTCTGAACTTTGGATTAAAAATCCATCAAACTCGCCATCGCCGAAATCTATAGAACACCTCGTTCTTTCCACGCATCATCACACGAGTCTCATTTTGGATATCACGTTCATTAAATCATTGAGTTTATTATATTTTATTGCTGAATACTTTATTCTTTAATCCCACATATATATATATATATACTGTATATTTCCATGTGTAAGCCAAGAAATTTTGGGCTGCAAATTGGGGATTCAGCTTATACACGAGTAAGATTTCCAAAATTTATATTTTAAAATTAAAAAGATAGTAAACATAAAACACATACAGAATACTTGTAAATTTTTGAAAAATACTTTAATCTCCATTATTTTATAATAGAAAAACCACCAATCATATTTCACTATAACTATGTCATTAATAGAATTTTCAAGCAACTCCTTAAATTCACTTTCTTTCTTTGGTACATGAAGATGAATATTGCCAGTATCTAATTCATCAACACCATCTTCTTCAAAAATGTCATCATTCTCAGTTACATCGAATTCACTACTGGCCAAATTTTTTTTTTTAAAGATTGGAAGGTGACTCCTAATAATTCAAACGAATTTTCTTTCACCTATTTGGAGATAATAAAAATATCAATTTAAAAAAATAACAACACAATTTGTTGCACTATATCTACAGATCACATGCATTAAATCAATTTTGAATGGAGCTTGTCTTTAAATGGCTTATTTATTACAAACTTCCAGTGAGATATAATTAAACAAATTTGGCAGCACGCTAAAACAAACAGGGGAGATAATTTCAGAAGGCACATTTTTTTTTTCTGTTTAATGTTTCTATTAATTTTCAGTCACTAATTTCTCATAATCTTTTTTTTAAGATTAACTTATATACAATATGATTTTTACTGAAAAGTTATATACTCAGCTTATACATGGAAATATATAGCATATCTGTACTATACCGAGTTAAAAATTTAATAATAAAGTTAAAAAATTTGAAGGTATACAACATGAAATCTGAAAACTTTAGCTAGAGGTCAGGCAAAGTATAAGCCGGTAGGAAGATATTTTCAAACTATGTTTTATATGTCTAAAGTTAGGAAGCTTAGTTGAACAAAAGGGTTAAAATTGAATAAATTTGTGATTTTTTGATTTTATAATAATTTTTTTTTTTTTTTTTTTTTTGTTAAGTATTGTTGGCTAAGTTGTAAGAATTATATTTATTTCCTGTAAATAATGAACTCCTTTTGGTACTGAATTAATTTGAATAAATGAAAACTTCCTGATGAATATAGTTTATTTTTTTATTGTATGTGTGATCATAGTTGCTAATTTTTTCAATTTTTGTGTACCATTATTTTCAAATAGAAATATTTACTTTATTGAATAACAGAAATTTAAAATTAAATAAGACAAAATTATTGAAAAATTGGAAGTTTTCGCAACTATACATTATTTATAATTATAAATTATGTAGCAAAATGTATTTTCATAAACCTGAGCTCCTGGAAAACTATACAAAAGCGACAGGAAAATTCTTCTATATTGGGAAAGTGAATCTTCAAAGACTATACAAAATAGCTCTAAGCATTAGTGGTAGTGTAAAATCAGGTACTAAACAGAACTTAAGTTTTACCCCTGCAGTAACAAAAAGCTTTATTGCAATAAAATTTGATTCAAACTTTACAACGTAAGTACTGTTAAGTACAGTAGACTCCCTCAAATCCACACAGCTTGGGATCAGAGGTTATGTGGATTTTAGAATTTTGTGGATTTCTGGTCATTGCTTTGTTTACATTTTTTAAAACAATAATTTGAATGTAATTAAAAATGAAATCGAAACTATAATGAATGCTTACAATATAATAAAATATTGAAATAAGTAATAAACTACAATAATAAAAATTTAGATAATTTTTAAAAGGATTAAAATATTAAAAGCAAAGGCCAAGTTAATAATCAATAATGTATTATTAAATGTTAATTATAAACATAAAATGTATTTTTCCCAAATTATTCAATGAAACTTGTTTCATAAAGGTACATTAGTAATTCACATTAAAATAATAAAATAAGGAAGTTTTATTTCAGGTTTAACCATACTTAATAACCCCAAAAACTTATTAATATTTGATAAGAAGATTCTGATTACCAACGATATTAGCAATATCTTGATTTTTTTTTTGAGAAACAATTTCATTCTTCCTTCATGAAAAAAACACGAGTTCAATAATATTAACAAAAATTACAAATTAAACATATGAAATTGATATAAAACTAAAAAAGTCAAATTTTGGCTGTATATTTGAACTGAACATTGTTTACATCTGTAAATCATGTGTGGATTTTAGAGAATTGCTTGTTTCTTTATATAAAAATCAAAATATACAATATCTAATTAAGTATACTAGTATTTCAAATATTAGTTGTTAGAATTAAGTTACATCATGCATGATGTAATATTTAAGGCACTATACAGAGTGCCCAACGAATGAGACCCTGATTTCAAAATTAAATTTCTCAGAAACAAAGATCAATAGAATTATGCAGTAAATGGTTTGCTGTTTAGATAAGCTATAAAAAATAAATAAATAAAATAAAATAAACAGAAGTTTTGAAGAATGAATATTTTGAAAAGATTGCGTTCTGATTGCAAAGAAATGCTTTATTTAACATTTTTCTTGTTTTAGATTGATTGCAGAAAACAATTTTTGGAATTAAATTTTTTTAATTTAGAAATTCCAAAAATTTAGTTTGAAAAATCTAAAATATGACACTGTACAATGAAAACCTCTTTCTCAGCAAGCAATCTAAAACAAGAAAAATGTCAAGTCAAATATTCTTTGCAATCAATCTTTTCAAAATATTCACAATTCGAAACTTCTGTGTAACATTTTTACAGCTTACTTAATAAACAAACAATTTATTGCATAATTTTATCAATCTTTGTTTTTGAAAAATTTAATTTTGAAATCTGGGTCTTATTCACTGGACACGTAGAACATATCAAACTAGCATGTATGGCTCATTTTTTTTAAATAAGTTAATTGAAAATGTCATTTCAGATAACTGTTTTTCTGGATAAATGGTTCTATACTGTAATACATTGTAATTAAAATATTACAATTGTAGTGAAGCCTTAGATTGCAGTTAAAAAACATTTTTATACATTTAGAATTTCTTTGTCCATTTTTCTTTTAAACTTGTGCCAGACCGTGCATTTTTTTTTTTTTTTTTAAACAGCAGTTAAAAGTGTGTTATACACTTCTTAAACAGAAATATAAGAAATATTTATAATAAACTGAAATTTATTTCATTTTATCAAATTACAAAAATTTTTAAAATCTTTTTTTTTTCTTAAGAAATTCAACAAATAATTTTTATTTAACTTTTTTCTCTCATTTTAATTAACTTTCTTGACTTCTTTATTTTCGTATTATTGTTACTTGTAGATATACGAAGGAAAAATATAAATACTATTGTGCCAAACGACATTCTTTCACAGTATGGATTAGACTACACGCAAACCAAACTTTCAACATTTATACCAGACTGGACCAACAGATGAAAACTTTCATCTAGATTAGATTGCTCCATGGTCTGATTTTTTTTTTTTTTCATTTTGAAAAAGTAAAAACTAGCCCAGTTAGAGATATACCTCAGCTATATCTTATGTAAAAAAATCTTTTAAAAAGATTAAAATCAAAGTGAGATTTGAAAATAACATTTACATCCCATAGACTCAACCTTAGTATTTTCATTTCTTCCTGTGACTCTTAAGTATTGATATTTAACCTTATGTGACTCAACAATTCAGATCTGAAAAATATTTACTAAAATTTTAGGATATATTACATTAAGATTGTAAAGAATAATTTTAAAAATTTAGAATATAAAATGAAAAATTATTGAGTAAAATATTCCCCCCCCCCTATTTGCCATAAACAGAAAACTGCGTCATATAAAATAAACAATGTCAATTTTCTAATGCAAATTTGTAAAGTGCATGAAACTTAAATTTGTTAAAAATCTATTTTTATCTATATCTTCTGTAGTCTTTTTTTATTTTTACAAAATTTATTAAGTTCATTTTAGCAATAACAAAGTGAAACTGCTCAAATGTTAAATAAAACTTTGGCATGAAAAATTAATTTGTTATTGCTATCTATACAGAATTTTATGGCCAATTTATATTAATTGCTGCATAGAAGATTGTAGCAATAAATAAAATTGTCTTTTAAAGCCCACTGTATAGGTAATATTAACTTTTAGGTATGTTGCAGATATGATCATTTGTCTTGGGGCATGATTTCTCTTTTCAAGCTGGCCTGAAGACACTCTAAAAATCTAGTTAAGTTTTAACATAAATTTTTAAAAGGGGAGAGGAGCAGAACATTATACTTCCTTTTCGTAGTTTTTCTGTTCCGTTATATTATTTTTATGATTTATTTACATAAATTTTACCATATGACAAAAAATAAATACATGTTTTTATGGAAAATAACTCACCAATATCATCAAGTTTAAAAGTGGAAGATTTCATTAAAATTTATCACTTAAAGATAAGATTAATAGGGATGCACCGGATATCCGGCTCCTGCCAGATATCCTGCTTATTCGGCACTCAAACCGGATATCCGTTCCGGCCGAATATTTTAATATCCGGTTGCCGGATAGTAAAACATTTTTTAAATTTGTTTTATACATTAAAAAAAAAAAAAAAAAAAAAAAAAAAAAGTAAAACTAATTTGCTCCTTGACAACCTTATCTTATTAAAAAGCAATGTTAACAAAGATAAATACTTGTATATTTTCACAATTATGAAATTATAATGTTTATATGTAAATGAAGATATATTTAAAATATGACAATATTTTGTCAGAATTGTAAAACCAAAACTAGAATATATACTACAACTTCAAATTTTTTATTTTTCTTAAAAATTGTTCTTAAATTTCAGTTATGAAGTAATTTTACACCTCTCAAAAGTTTTATTGTAATTTTCACCAGTCAAAATTTAACTGCAATGTTCAATTATTCTGTCATAACTGTAATTGTAAAACCAAAACTATAATATCAATTACAGTTTCAACTTTGTTTTGCTTTCAGTTTTTTAATTGCCGTAATGTAGTAGTTGACTGTTATAGTTCTTCTCAAGTGTTTTGTTAATAATTTTATTATTAATTTGAGTTATGAATATCAATAAAAGAGGAAGATCTAAATATCTAATCTAAAAGTTTTATGAAGTTGCTGTTAATACATAAAAAATTCTGAGTCAGAAATGCGTACAATGGGGCCGTCTTATAAGTGCTAAAGTATTGAGGATTAAAAACCATGTAGAAAAATAAAGTTTCCAGCAAACTAAAGAGTTTATTTATGAATATTCATACTCCAGATTCAAAGTGTGTTTGTTTAGAAAATCAAGAACAAAATGGTGCTGATATTGAAGAAACCATTCAAATTTTGCTGGAACATCAATTGCACAAGTTAAGCAGTCTACAATAGAAAAAAATGTGGTAAAAACAAAAGAAAAATATACAAATTGCATTTTTTTTTAAACATTTTAGTAAAAATTTCCAAAGCAATTGAATTACGCCTTGTTATAAGTCACCCAGTCATGTTAAAATTGTAAGTGATCATTTAAATAAAGTTCATTCTGAAACTTGCTCTGCAATGCAAAAAGAGCTTAATAGGAAAACTGTAACTCTCACTCAGAGTCAAGAGGAGTAACATACACAACTATCCCATTTTTGTTAATTATGTGTCAACAGGGTAATTTTTTTCTTTTTTCTGTTAGTTAATCGATACAACTCATCTATAAAAACCTCAAGTCACTATCTAAATCTGGTGATAGAGACTAAAGAAAAGGTAGAAAAAAATATGCATGTAAAGTTAGAAGTTTTATAAGTAAAAATGAAAAGGCAAAATAATGTTACATTTCAATATTTAATTATTACTATGTTTTTAAGTAACTTTGACTTAATAAGTTAATTGAAATCTATTAATGCTTGCATAATATAAAATTATAATAATTTTTTTCTCTTTAAACAAGCATAAAATCGAAATATTATGAAAATTAAAAATGAGAAATTATTCGGCCGGATACCGGATATTCGGTAAAAGTTTGTACCGGATATCCGTTATCCGGTATCCGGCAAAAATCCACATCCGGTGCATCTCTAAAGATTAAATGTATGTTTACTGTCGATAAAAGATCGATTCAAACTATGTTTCTTGAATAGAATGCAAGTTTTTTGTTTAACATAAAATAACCCTGCCTCCCCTCCATGGCAACACTTATGTTTAAGAGTCAATATTAAATTTTATGAATATTTACTGGAAAAGAGCATGATTAAAAAAAATAAATAAATACATATAGCAAAGGCAGTTATTTTTATTTTGAAAATCAGACATTCTATTAAAACATGGCTTCATACAAAAGGCTGAACAAGTACACAGACATATAAAATGCATTTCTTTATATAAAACTTTTTCATACTGTAACACCTTGCCTTATGAAGATTTTTGTCTTACATGTTTAGTTTTTTCTACGAAAAATTTCAGTGGATGCATAGTAACATGGCACTGACATGAATTTTAATACTTTCGCAGCCAGTATCTTGTATTGGCTTAGTGAGTGTATGCATTATATATACATATCCCTTTTAATTTTTAGATATTAAATTTTATTTTATTTAATTAAAATTATTTAATTTAATCAGTTTAAAAATAGCGGTATTGAAATTAAAGGATGTGGTAACCCTAAACAGCATGCATACCAGCTATTCATCATGAAAAGTTTAAATGGTTGAAACATTTAATTTTGGTTTTTGAAAATTTTGGCAAACAAATGTGGTTCTGGAATAAATAATGAATTATCTTTATTAGACGAGGTATACTAAATAAACTTCTCAAGAAATATTTTTCTTAGTATAAATTCACATCAGCATTCTTAAGATCTTAACTGACATGAAAGAAAATTCATACAAAATGTGATTTTTTTTCTGTAGCATGTGCATGTAAAACAAAATGCATTAGAAAATGTTAAATTCTGAAGAAAAAAAGGTGTAAAGATTAAAACTAAAAGAAGACAAATAGTAAAAAATGTTTCATATACTGAAAATAAATATATTTAAAAAATATTGTGAATCCATTTTTAACTAACACATTCACACTACAATATTGTGCGTTAATGTCAGTGTAAATTCACTAAAATAAATACCTTCTGGTATATATTACAAAATGTACCTCTATACATAAAGAAAAAACTGAATGGAACAGATGTTGCAGATGCACCATTGTTGGCTTCTTTTTTTTTTTCTCACTTATTTGATCAGAAAATCTTGTAGGCTTGAATATACAAGTTAGTTTCACTTTATTATAAAATTACATTACAGTATAGAAACGTTTATCTGGAAATCAGTTGTCCAAAATAATATTTTCTATTAGCCGATTTCAGAATCTTTCCAGAAAAAAGTGCCATACTGAGTCAGTTTGACATGTGCATTAATTTAAACAATGTAACATGCATTGTATAGCTTAATGGCAACATCTAGGATTTGAAATAGAAGCATATTTAGTTTGATACTTGACAATTTGATTTTTATGCAGAGGAATTTTTTATTTCCAGGGTATTTCCATAAATTGCCTTTTTTAAACTCATGATTAATCACTGATCCTGTTTTGATCTGAGTAATCCAATAGTTAATTTGAAATCAGAAACAATGTCATAATCAAGAGTGCAGTGGAGGATGTATGGAGGAATGTACTGTATAGCTTATGGATTTTTTAAAAATCTCCATATAACCTTCTGTTTATCAAATAAAGCTATAGTGTATATGTATACCCTAACCATGAATGCTTACTAAGATTAAAAAATCAACTTTCAAACACACATTATCCAAATGAAGCACCATGAAAATGAACATATATAAATTACTTGAGCATCTTGTACTCAATCATCAATGTCAATAATGATAAAAATGACATCCCCTAAAAAACATTAAACTTTTGAAAGTCAAAAACGCAAAATGGCAACAAATACACTGAAATACCATGCTCAGCAATCAATGAGATTAAATCCAAAGTAATGCATTGTCACAATAAATCAACCCAGAAAAGTGAAATGAAAGATACACTTGAAAAATCATTGACTAGAGGGTTTCTAAATTTATAAACACTTTCAAAAAAGTATTTTTTAATAACAATGGCCAAATCAAAGTTAAAATTATGATCATTCACTAATAAACACAAATTACGTTGAAAAAAAAACAATCCTCTATTACTTTTCATTGTTGAAGGAAGGAAGGACATAATTTCAATACTGATTTGGCCTTTATTATTAAGAAATGCAACAATTTTTTAAACTTTTTTGAAGCTGTTTAGAGTCATAAATTTAGAAACTCCCTGATCAGTGATTTTTCAAGTGTGCCTTATATCTTATTTTTCAGGGTTGATTTATTGTGTTACAATACATAATTTCTAGCTTAATCTCACTGGTTGCTGAACACAATCTTTGGTGTGTTGTTTATTGTCATTTGAATTTTCAGCTTTCAGTTCCATGTCTTTGAATGGTGATATCATTTTTGACACTGATGATAGGACTCTAAGTTACTCACAAACCTTCATCGTCTTGTTTTTATGATGCTTCATTTGCATATTGTATGCTTAAACATTGAGTTTTTTAGTGTTCATTTTTTCCAAAAAAGTTTTCAAGTCATCACGAATGTTCATGATTTTAGCACATAATCTGTACGTATAGGAACATGTGCTCTCAGCTTTGTTGTTGTTGTTTTATGACTAAAACACTTGCTGCAGCTACATCTACAAATCCAATCAAATGGATGTTGCATTAATTCCCAACCAGTTATCTGAAATGAACACAATCCAAACCGTTCTGGTAAATGGTATGTACTGTATGATTTTATCATACATGACTTATTTAATGCACACTTAATTTTATCAATTACATATTTTTATATTTTATTTATTTGCAAACATTTTATTATAAAAACAAGTTGTCATACAAAACATAAATCACCAGGTTAATACACCAAGCAAAAAAATTTCATTTGTCATTTCAATGACAAAAAGAAACCCTAGTGTATTTGCAACATCTGTACCAAAATGACAAGTTAATAAATGATAATACATATAAAAATGAGCAAAATATAAAACATATTAAAAGAAATAGTCTTGAACTTAGATAAAATTCAGACTTCAAATGGTTAAAATGGAGATTCCTAAAGTAAAATTCTTCATATAAAATTGACAAAAATATTTTTATCATATGACAATACTCTAGTTTTCACCAATCTTAGAGACAAGTTGAACTCAAAAATACAAGCCTGACATTACTTACTAGAAGTGACCAGGACCACCAGTATCAAATATGGAGTTAGCTTTGCATCTGCATGACATTTATATATTTTTATCTTGTAATTCAAATGCATAAGCAATGTTACAACCTGATTAGTAAACTGATTTTACAAATAAAACAGAAAAAGCCTATACACTAATTTTAGTTCTGGAGGAAATACAGGTGGTTTTTCATAACAATGTCATCTGTATTTAACAAGCTTTTCATACAGGAAAATCAGTTATATATTAAACCTAACCCTGTTATTAATGGTATACTTACTAAGTTTTATTATTATATACACAAAGCGTTTTGAGGATAATATAGATAAAACAAACAGTTTTTGATAAAGTCAACACTATCTTGAAGTATAATCTTATACACAATTATGATTTGACCCAAGTATTTGCCATTCACTTTGCCTTATCGGTGTGCAAGGTTCGTTGATATATATCACAATATATATTGTGATATAGTATAATTCAGTATTTATTTTGAAAATATTAAGATTTTTTATGTTTTCATACATTTGATTTTTTTTTTTTTTTTTTTAATATACAAGATGTTTGGTATTTATTTTCAAAATATCACTATGCAAGATATTTATTTTATTTTTATTCAAATAAATGGAAATGAAAATTTCAACTGTTATTGGCTGTGTCATTCTGTAGACAAAGAACTTTTGTCTAACATGTGTCTAAGTGACATCTTTAGCAACCAAAGAAGAAAACAATTAACTTTTCCAAGTGTTATGTTTGAAACTTTTACAATAAAAGAAATATGCTATTGATATTGTTTTTATAAAGTTTTTGTGTTAAGTGCAATATGTTTTAGTTTCTAATTTATACTATGCTTAAAAATATTTATTATCAGAAATTAATGGATTATTCTAAAAGTATCATGATATTTAAGAGCTTTCCAAGTTTCAAATCTCTGTAAAAGGGGAAAGAATCACAGGGAAAAGATTCAGCCCTTGTCTCTCGTCATGTCTGAGCCAAATGAAGACATTTAAATTTGAAAGATAATAGGCATATATTGAAAATCTACTTCAACAGTAGATGACAACTCTATTATCCTATTAAATTTTTTACTATACACATTGAAAGAACATTTCTGAAATGGCTTTAGAGGTTATTTTCTTACTACTCATGAAAAGTTCTATTATTATGGTCACGAAACACAAAATTTTGGCACAAATTGATTATAAATATACCAGTGTAATACTAGTCTTTCAAAAGTAATAAATAAAGGAGGGGGAATAAAGTCATATTTAAGGGGACACACTACCTTTGAAACCATCTCTTCAATTTTGAATAATATTGTGTAATAATAGATGATGGCACAGTACTTTTACTAAAAATTAAAAAATAAGTCATGTAGAACAAACTGCTTATTATTTAATTAAACTTAAATTTAAAAAATAACTTTAAAATTCCTACTATTTTTAGAAATATGAATATTTTTGTTTCATTTTTTTCCCCTCATTCATTAGAATATAACTATATAAATTATAAACCAGTGCATGGATTTTTAGATGTATAGAATTTTACATTTAATATGATTTTTTTTTTTCTTGTTCAAATTAAAAAGGAAGAAAATTCAACAAACTCTCAATTTAAATATACATTTTAAAAATACTATAAAATTTAATGTTAAATCCATGCACAAAAATATTAAATACACCAAGGAGAACAAAAAAGAAAAAATTCAAACATCTATCTAAATTAACCAAAAAAAGCCTTTAGTATTTATTGATTTATCTTTTATTAGCTATAAAAGTATGAACAGAGAGAAAAATCAGTTTAAAGTTTTTATTTGTATGGGTAATTACACTGGAACTACTAACAAAATTTAAAGTACGTCTAGCGATATAATTGTCGCATAGGTAAAAATGGGGTGTCAATATGTCCACAAATTAAAGAATTAATATTAAAAAAAGAAAATCAACATTTTGACCAATTTAAAGATAGAATCCCTTAAGTAATTAATTAATACCCTATTCACACTATGGATAGTTAAGATATCTCAAGCCTGGAACCAGAGGCATACAAAGAGAAAACTACGCCCAGGGAAAAGCTTCAATTTGGTATCCCTCACCCCAACATTTTATAGTGACAAGCCAAAAATAATATTAATAGTATAAATCTGGCACCCCCAAAATTTATATACTTTTACATGGCGCTGCCTGGAACTCTCTCAGAGACTTTCAACTTGCTCGGGCTAAATACAGGAATAACTACTCACTCTCGTTGGCTATAAAGCATCGCTTTTGTCGACTGGGTGTTGCAGGTGTCTTTATTTTACCGTATATACTCGCATTTAAGTCGACCTCCTAACTCATGTTGTTAAAAATAAGAAAAAATTCAAATCCTGCATATAAGTCAACCCCCTTCATAAAAAAAAAAATATATATATATATATATATATATTCTCATTTTTTTATGCAAGAAATAAATTTTTTTTATACAAACATAGAAACAGAATTTCTGCATAACAAGTGCTGCCATAGAAAAAGAAAAAAATATGTAAAACGCCATTGGCAGAAAAGTACTGAATGCATGTAGCGCGCAATGACGTCAAACTTCCCTTCAACTGCCGTGAATAGCAAAATAACTGGTGATCTGAAGATCACAGGTCGGGAACATTACGAAGTCACATATTTTGAAATATCGACCTGCCGGCAGTGAGAAATAATGGTGCTCGAATGCAATTTGCTCTTGATTTGGAGAGGGTAAAAACAACAGTATAATATGTTACTTATTTTAAACTTACTTTTTGCTGAATAAGTCATTTTAACAATAACTTTAATCAGTTTATTAGTGGAGATGTGTCATTTGTTGAGAAACTATTCCGGCAGTGGAACTAAAGGAACAATTTCAGTCTGTAAAAAAGAATACATCCTTTTCGGACCATTCTGAAAAGATTAGAATTTGCAGAATCTTCCTTTTTGGAACGGTTCCCATAAGGAATGAATCTTCAGAATTGATCCGAAATGCACGAACTCTGAAAAGGAACGATTCCTCGGATTTGTTTTGAAATGAAACGACTACGAAAAGGAGCAATTCCTCTGAGTCGTTTCGAAATGAAATGACTCTGAAAAGGAACGATTCCTCCTAATCGTTTCCGAAGAAGACAGACTCCTCGGAATCGTTCCAAAATGACATAAATCACGCACTTTATTTTTTGTTCTTTGCAACAGTGTTGGGTAGATTATTTTTTTGAAAAATAGATTAAAAATGATCTTAAATTCAAAATTGCCGAGGTTGGAAGGGTTCCGGATTTTGAATTCTGTACTCTACAAACACAATGGGGTGCTGCAGCACCGATTCGTTAGCAAATTATTTTCCGATATTTTATTATTAGATTTTTTTTTTTAGGTCTCGCATATAAGTCGACTCCCCCACTTTGAAGTTCTTTTTTTTGTCTAAAATTTCTCGACTTATACGCGAGTATATACGGTAAGCACATGTTTAGATGTTGCATTTGTTCAGATCACAGATACAATGACATTCACTGATATCTTAGCTAAGTTTTCCAATGTGAACAGGCATCCAATTCCAGGACAGTACCACTTCAATCACGGCGATCTTAGGATATCTTATGTTTCTAGTGCGAACAGGGTATAAAGGACCTAAATTTCTACAATGTTATTTCTCCTTCTATAAATAACATAACAGGAATTATAAGTACTGGAATTTTGATTCAGTAGTTTATTTTTATTTTGAAAGAATTCTGCTATGATTTAAGAATCTTGACGTACTGAATTACAAGTTTTGTTTCATATTACATTTCAGCAAATAATTTGATGGGAAACATAGTCAACTTTAATTCTGTAGACTTTAAATAACTTCTTAAATTTTAGGAATGAAATTTGGTTAACTACACAAATAATTTTCGTATGGAAAAATGTATACGATTAATAAAAAAAAAAGTAAAATAAAAGTGGAAGAGATATCATATTCATATCTTGATATTTTTAGGGCTCATTATTAACAAAATAATGGCATAGTATACGGGAGAGTGGGGTGGAATGGGACAGTAATTAGTACTTTTCGGTTAGCTGAGTGCCAATATTAACACATTCGCTGCCGCTTAACGCGAAGATGTGATGATAGTTAATGCCCCACTGTAAAAAGGGGTTTTTCCCAGAAGTTGATATACTTTTTATAACAAAGAATCGGTGAAAGATTTTCCTGTGCCAGCGTGTGACTGGCTATTGGACATCACCCTACATCATGTGCTGCCGCTCATGCACCAGCGAATGTGTTAAATATATACATACATATCTATACAGGATCGAAACTAGGTAGGTGCTGAGGAGGCATGTACCCCAGGCACAAACAAAAATTTTGCTAGTCATTTCATACAAAAATGATTACACAAATATGATAGGTACATAAAGAAATTTACAAGCTAATGTTAAACCTATGGGAATGTTCTTTGCAAATTCCTTTCTCTTGCATTTTAATACTTTAAAATGTTCTTTTTTTTTTTTTTAGGATAGTTTAGATGGATCTTTAGCATTGCAGTACTTTTAGGTTTGGGATCCTCTCTGTTAGTAGAGGTATAGAACAAATTTTGAGACTTACAATCTCCTTAATTATAAAAAACTTTTTGAATGTTATGTTTCAAAATTATTCAGGGAGATTAAAAAGTGTTTCACCTTGTCTTATATTCTATAAATTGAAATTTTTGTGCCAAACAGAGCTGATTTTCTTATACTTTAAAATAAAGTGTCCCATTCCATGCTCACTCCTAATCACCTTGTGATCTCTAAATTCTTTCTCAACCAGAGTTAATGTTCATTATCGATGAATTTTCCAGTGTTATTAGCAATAACTGTTTCAGTTGTGGTTGAAGAGACATTTAAAATCAAATTATCAGAAATCACAAATGGTGATATTTTTTCACTTGAAAGTGGAAAATATCTATCAGTCATGTTATAATTTTCATGATACCATACTAAGAGCTCAGAAGATTTAATTTTAATTTCAGTTAAATTCAAAGCTTCAGCAATCAGCCTTATTTTCAAAGTGGAATCTACAATCAATTCATTTACTTCTGTCATATTTTTATTCAAAGATAATTTTCCATTCAAACAACTTTCTTTATGACAGAGTTCATGTGTAAACAATAACATAAAAAAAAGAGAAAGTATAACAATGAAATCTGTATAACTCTTTCTTTTTTGCCTTCTTAGATACTCTTCATCTACAGGCATTGCACTGGAAAATGAATGCTCAAAAAGGCGTTTTGATTCATCAGTATTTTCTGTCACTTGACTGCTTGACCGTAAAAGACCTCTTGAAGGATAATTCTTAACCTTATTAGGAGATTTAGGAGATGTATTCTCAGATTGATTAGAAGTACTAGTAACTGTTATCTGATCATTGCCAATTTCTGATGATAAAACAAACAATTCACAATGAACAGTTAATGTACCATTCACGATAAGAGATGAAGCATTCTTATTATCTTCATTATATTTGAACACTAACCGGTGCCCGAAATTTGATTTAGCATAGAAAAATGAACTATTTTCTTTGGATATAAAACAATCATCTGTATTGAGAATGCTAAACTTATATTTAATATAATATGCAGAATCGCAATTTTCACTATTCATAAGACGGATTTTAATTCTATCTAATTTATCGCTTTGGCTAATTGCGTGCAACCATAATCGCCACTTTGCACCAGCGAATTCAAATTCTGGACTGAGGATTTTTGAATCAGGAAGTTTTGTACACTCTAAAAAATTACTCAAAGTCCAAGTATAAAAAAGAGATTTTGAGAAAACCTGAGTATCATCTCGTTTCGACTGATTGCATATATTACTTGTCCCTTTATCGATGTCTTGGACTTCAGACATGTTTTAATTTCCGACTATTTTAAAAGTACCAAAAAGTCTATCTTATAAATGTGATAATATAATTATTATACACAGTGCATAACCAATGACAATCTATAATCATAGAAACGCTATAATAAAATAAAAAACTTAACATTTAATATACATGAAGTTCTTCAAAAAAAAAACTTCAGCTAGAGAAAGAGCGACGCCGAAAGATAAAATAAACAATGCAATGGAACATAGGCCGTGTTCGGGCATTACGCGCGCGGACTCAGGAGGCAGGGAGATGGAGTGAGTTCTTATCGCGGACGGAATATTCGTTCAGTGCATAATTTTTTTTCCGAACCAGATTTTGCCATCCAAACAGTGTCTCGCAATCTGATTGGCCAGAGCTTTCGGCATAAATTCGACGATTCTTGGCGAGAATCGTGCTTGGCGAAAAACACTTCTTTGTTTTAATTTTTTGTTTCTTATAATGTAAAATTTCTTTTTTCTCAAATTGTAAGGCATCATATGAAATTAAAAAAAAATGACCCTTATCAGAGCCAATTTCTTAAAATTTCCTAATTTTTTTTCCTTTTTTTTTTTTTTTTTTTTTTTTTTTTTAGAAGAAATCTTGGTAAATAATGTTTATTTTTACTTTATTTTATCTTCAATAGAAGCATGTATTGTAATCGAAATTTTTTTAGACTTCCAGTTTTTGACAGATTTGCACGTTTTAGGGATCAGGGGTTCCAAAAAAACATGTTTTTAGAAAATGTCTGTCGGTCCGCTTGTTTGTATGTGTCAAGTGGCGTATAAGGAAAGGGCAGCTGACGTCACTGTGGACGAATTACTGTGGATAAGGGAGAAAAACCAGTCCGTTCTTTAACGACTGACACTGTACGGATGAACTCCGGGAATTTGATTGGTCTAAGTTTGCCATTGCATAAGTAAGTATGATATGATTGGGCTACGTCGTCAAGATGGTTCCTACAATGATCGCTATGACAAAAAATGTAGCGGTAGATTGGTTGACAGAAGTGTTTGTTTGTAAACATGCCCTTTCCTTATACAGGGTGTGGGCTGATGGGGCTGCAGCTCCCTCCGAAACTGAAACCGAAAAAAACCTGAAATATAATTACAAAAGTTTATAAAGATGTAACGGAATCTGCGAAGATAGACTTTTTAGGGAGCAGAATAAATTTTCGTTTCAGGCAGGTTTTTATTAAAAAAGTATTATTTCGCAGAGATCACAAGAAAACTGTTTCAGCCGAATTTCCGTTATACACAGGCTATCTTTACAGGTCATAAAATCGTTACTATTTAAGACGAAAACCTTTTTAAAACAAAATATTTGCAGTTCCATGCGATTCAATCTTATCAGGATTTGTATAATTTATGCATTACCTGTTATGAAAAAATATACAATTATAATATACAATTTAAAAAAGCGATCGGACAATTGCGAGTTTTACTCGCATAGAAGAGATTCCGTACTACAAATACAACCGTGTACAAAGTTTAAACATGGTATTTTTCGAAGCGCGCTTCGAAAGGAGGTCGAAAAGTTACAATACCGCTTTGGTCCGTGGCGATGTTTTCTAGATAGGTTTCTAATTGATAACATAGCAAATTGACTATATTTGAAGATGACTATTTTTATAATAGAGAATTTTATTTTGTTATTTCAGATTAATTAGAGTTGTTGTTTTTTTCTTTTTGAGTAAAGTAACTACATTGAGAGTAGTAATTTAAGTTTGGTAAGCAAAGTTGTTTTTAGTACTCTGTAATGCAAGAATTTACAGTCATTCACGCATATGTTTCAAAGTTGAAACAGACTCTGGTGAAATGAAGATACTGAGCTAAGAAATAAAAACTCACTACCATTAAAGTAATTTTTTAGTATCCAACAAATATAGCAGTTTTAAACAATTATATAACTGGGTTTTCAACTTTTTTCAGTGAAAGGAAATGATAGGGGTTTTTAGAAGATGTTCCTTTTTTAATGGATAAATAGTGTGTTATATTTCAACAACATATTCTTATTTTGTATGATGCTTTGTTTAGAGGAGGTGCATTTTTAAATGGCTAAATACTGTGTTATACTTTACAATATATTCGAGTTTTGTAAGCATTAAGTTATTTTTCTTTAAATAACATCATAAGGCCAAAAAAAGGGAAAAAAAGTACAAATTATTTGTTTTTATTCTTCTTGAAAATAAAATAAAAAGCGATTTGAGAATCATTTTCAAAAAGGAACATATTAATTTCTTTAGCGTATTCAGAATAGCCATTCGGATGTTGTGTATAAAGATATTTGCATACAAAAAAAGGAAAAAAAATCTTAGATGTACTATTTACGATCTAAATTTTGTTCTGCGTAAAATATATATATATATATATAGCGGAAATTTTAAGTGGGCACACTAGGTGATTGATTATTATTTCCACAAATATTTAAAATGTTTTTTAAATATAAACTAGCCGCACCCGTCGAAATTCGACGGAAAAGAATATAGATATGATATATATCAGTCTTATATACACAATGTTATGACCTCGTAACTCGTCGAAGGCAAATGCTAGTTTTGAACCCAATCGCAGCCGTCGGCCTAATCGTTCCGAGTTTTCGTGATTTTCTTCAAACCTTGGGTAAATACTGGTTAGGTTTCCTTAGAAAGATCTCCACGAAGGGCACTCCGCCCCGGGCCTCTCTCCCTCGAGTAGATAATCGGCCGTCATAAAATAAACCAAACTTATTTACGCAATAAGATACTGAGCGAAATAAATAATTGCCACCTCTTGAAATAGAGATAACGTAACTTTTCATGATAAAGATACACAAAGTTAAAAAAATAACAAAAAATAAGGAAAACAACTCAGCTACAAATCTTTTTTAATGCGGTTTCTAAACCTTAAACAGTATTTAAATGCCAAAATTTTTAGGAAGTTAATATAATACCTCAGAAGACAAATTCAAAAATATCTGCATAGTTTATTTTTTCTTCATTTAAATATCGCTTGCTAACTGTACAATAATCATACACATTTACGACACTTGTAATAAATTTAATTTATTTATTGAACTTGTCAAAATTAATTTTATTGTTATGGCAACGAAAAAAAAACGATATTTTTGTTATTAAAAAGAATAAAATTTTTGTATTTGTTGCTGATATGCAGAAAACATTTTATTTATTTTTATTTTAAATAATAACTTAATGCAACGAAAAGGTTTTAATTAATTTTTGATATTATATAAAATAGAAATATCGTAATATCGGCATATCACAGGTTTTATTCTTTTTTTTTTTTCTAATATGACATCATTTACACCTTCAGAAACACTCGTCTTTTCCGAAATAAAAGCGTGATGTATGCAGTTATTTAAAAATTCTTTAGATTCAAAAAATATTTATTATAATTAAATAGAAATGGCATAATTTATAGAAATGTTTTCAACTGTGAATAAATAGAAGTTCAGCTAATTTAGATGAGATAAAAGTCATCATCATTGACACAGCTATAACAATGTATATTATATTCATGGAACAAATTTATCTGTTTTCTGAATGACGACATTTTCTCCATCGACAAAATTTCGCTATAGATATTATATTTTATTAAAGTTTATTTTCTGTTATTTTATTTACATAATAATTAATAATATTGCTCAGTAAATAATCTGTGCATTGTACCGCGATTAGTGAATAATTATGCGCAATCATTTCATTAGGATTAAATTTTACGAAAACCATTATTTTTTTTTCTTTGAAATGCGATTACACATTCACCGATGAAATCGAGTTCCTGATTGGTGGAAAGTAATAAAGCAAAATAAATTTTTATTATATTGAAAAAAGCTTAACCTGTTGCCACTGTTTTAAAGAAATGTTACGAAAAAGCTTTTAAAATTAAAAATAAAATATAAAAATTAAAATAAATTAAAAATTAGCCAGAATGGGCACATCTACACATAAACAGCTTTCATTTAAAAAAATGATTATCAAAATCGGGCCAGTAGAAAGCACAGGGCTGATGACTAAAAAAACAGCCAGGTGTTTTAAATATATAGATATTTCAGAATTACATCATAAGCCGAGAAATGAGCAGGAGAAATTGAAATTTCAAGATAAATTTAGACGACCGATTATTTATTTGTCATTTCAACAAAATAACTATTTAAATAAAAAAAAAATATATTGTTGATTTCCATTTTTTCTAAAAACATTCTCTGAAATTCCTATTTCCACAAAATTATGCAAAGTTTAAAATCCGTAATTATTTCTTTTTTAACATATCTCGTATTTTTTATTTTTAGTACATTATTACATCTTTTACAATTCCCCAACTAATAACAATTTTATTTCCTTCTCTCCAAGCACGTAATCCTTAGAGCATACAGAGTTTCATAATTATAAGAATTATTAAATTTAAAATCATTAAGAAAAGCAAAATTTATAATTTATTTGAATAATTACAAATTCCATTAAATAAATTTATAATTAAACCAAATTATAAATTTATAGAAAATTTAAAATAAAAAAAAACATAATATAAATTTAAATAATGTGTTAAATTAAAAAAAATAGCAAATTTATTAATTTTTTTCTCTTAAACTTTTTATAATATTACTAATTTGTGGTTATAGTAAATAGTCTTATGTAAATCTCCTATCTTCAGAAATTTTCACTTCGTCATCTTTTAATCCACATAACCTTCCTCGTGATTCTTTAAAAAGTAGCACAATACTGTCGAAACGCAGATGATTCCCCCCCCCCCTCGCTTTTTCATAAGTTAATGGAAATTATCTTCTTTTCGTAATAATCACTTTTGCCATTGATCTCTATTTTAAACAAAAACTCTATTAAAATTTAAAAGAATTCTTCCCTTTCTACGGCCATTCTACCTAAATTCTCTACTTTTAGTATTTTGGCCAAGCACAATACCTTCCCGCCAACAAAAGTCTCTTTGACGCACCCAGCTCTGACCAATTAGATTACAAGATGGCAAAACCCGGTTGGGAAAAAAAATATGCTCGTTCAGTACTCGGTACTGCAATTGTGTGGTCAATAACAGATTGAGAACAGATCACGGATTTGATTAATTACGGTGCTAATTATAAAGATAATTTGTCAAGGGCGGATCTGGAGAGTCCTCAACGGGGAGGGGGCGAATTTAGAAATTTGGAAACTCCAGTCTGATGCAAGGGTCGGCGCTCATTTTTTAAATGCGGGTCGTGTTCTGTCTATTCTTTTGCTGAGGATAGGGTTTGGGTTCGGTTGGTTCCATTTTTTTGGTCTACTTAGGTTGTGTTTGGGACTTCTACTCTTTGCTGCGGTTCGAATTAATTTCTGATTTTTTTTTTTGTTTTTGGGTCCGGCCAACACCTACATTTTATTGTTGGTCGGGTTGACTTTTACTTTTTAGCCATGTTTAGCGCATTTGGGGCAGTTTAACATACAATTCTGATATGGGGCAGTTTAGCATTTGGTATTACCTTTGCGAGAAGGATTCGGGTTGACCCGAATTTATTGGGGTGCGTCTTTTGATAAAATTTTCGTTCTTTTTCGCAATTTTTGGACGAAATGAACTTCTGTTACACGATCCTTTGAAGAAATTTGTGTTTTCTCCGCGATCATTTCACAAAATTTGATGTTCGCTTTGCTTCCATTTTTTGCTGCTGATCGGGTTAATTTTTACTTTTCGTTGTGAGTCGCGTTTGGATTCGGTTAGCTTCTACTGTTTGCTGCAGGTCAAGTTAATTTCTGATTTTTTATTTCGGATCGGGTCTGGATCCGGTATCCTATATTTTGCTATTGGTCGGGTTGACTTTTATTTTTTAGCTGCGCTTAGCGCATCGGGATAGATTGTCATACATTTCAAATTTGAGTCAGTTACAAATTCGGTATTTACTCTTGCGAAAATGGTTGACCCAGTTTTGATCGCGATCCTTTAACGAAATTCGCTTTTATCGTTGATCCTTCGAAGAAATTCAGATCAGAGACGTATCAAACGTTTAGCTGCACAGGTCGTGGTCGGGCCAATAATGTTTATCATACTATCTAGATCAGAGACGGTACCGAATATTTAGCTTTTATTCCGGGCCGAGCCACGACCTGGAAATGTCGTCCAATTCAAACTTCTAGGAAAGATGAAATCGAGACCAGGCTTGGTCTGGAAGAAAAAGAAGACCGTCCCAACCAGAATCTCAAAACAAGATCTGGACACGACGCGATACAAAATGAGTGAAAACCTTACCCAGTCCAAGTCTCGTGGACTTACACTGGTGCGACCCGGGCCAGGCCACGACGGGCTCGAGCTTCGCCCCAAGTTATTTCTCGTGAGGGTGCACAATGTAATGTCACTTTGTAAAACTTTAATTAGTCCAGGGCGGGGACTTTGCCCCCTACCCCCCGCCCTTTACGACCGTCACAGCATACCGGTTGTGTCGAAGACTGAATTCGAGCGTTTACCCTTTATACCGGATGGAGCCTGGGCTTGAAAATTTTGGCCCGTGTATATCTGTGTGTAGGAAGGAAGTCTACGCCAGACCCGTCCTAGAAAAAACAGTGTGGCTCGTAGAGATGAGTTCGGGTTCGTTTTTTCCCTCGGGAGCCCGTGCCCTCCCGAGGCCGATGATTTTGAATCCGAACCCGAAAGATTTTTTGTTATCAGAGCCCGAGCGATCCCGATACAAGAAAAGAAAATTCCACGACATTTAAAAATTGTTTCAAATGTGACGTCTCGCTTTTAAAAAATTCTTACATAAAAATTACTGTTAAATAAAAAATTAAATTCAATCTTATCAAAAGAGCAGTTTAGTATAAAATAAAAATATACTTTATATTTAAAAAGATTCCCATATTTTTTGTCCTTTAATGATAAAATTTGATGGATACATTGAAAAAGTGTAATGAATAAATATATGAAGTTTGCAGAAATTACAATTTGTATGCTGAAAAATCGGAAAAGGTTTTCAATTTCCTATAAAATGTTACATCTTTAAATATAATCAATTCATTTCTCATAATAATTCACCGTAAATGACATGAACCTGAAAATCTATGCAAATTAAAACGTTGATATAGTTATCTTAAAGGCCTGATGCTTTTACAGGAAAAGAAGGAACACTGATCGATTGTTTTCTATCGGTATAACATGGAAAATATGTTTACTTACGAAGGGAAGTCCTCAGCATAATCACTATGCTATTTTCATAAATTGAACGATTATAACTCGCACAATTAAATAATTTGCAAATATCAAGCTTTTAGTCTACATAATAAAAACCAAGAAATCATTCTCTAAGTTTTATATAACTAACTAAATGAATAAATAAACGACCGAGTTAAAAAATATCCTCTGTTAGAAACAAAAAATCAACCAGAAGCTAATTTATTGTTTGTGCTTGTTTTGATTGGCGCCATATCAGTAATATCTTATCGCAGGAAATGCAGCAGACATAAATCTCCAATCATCCCAAATTTTCTTTTGAAACAGCAATCAACTATTAAAATATAAAAACACGATTTCTGTTCAACTTTCGTTTTGACATAATAGCATTGAAATGATGTGGAAAACAATAAGTACTCTCAAGGGGGGGAGTTCTTTCAAACTTTTCTACACTCAAATAAATAATTTTCCGGTTTCATAAAGAATAAGCCCGGGCCCGAAGACTAAAATGAAAGTAGAGCCCGAGCCCGCATCGTGCCCGGGCTCGGGCTTTCGTGCTCGGGCTGAGCCCGTCTCATCTCTAGTGGCTCGATTGAGCTCTTCAGAAAAAAAGACCCAACCCGACCCGGTTCTGAAAGTGTGAAGACCTGACCCAGTCCCAGTGTAATAAATTAAAGTTGGCGCGACCCAGGTCGGGTTGCGCCGGTCTCGAGTTTAGGACCAACAACTTTTCCGTGCAGGCATCTAATGTCGCTCTGCAGATTCTTTATTGGGCTCAAGGAGGGGGCGTTCGCCCATCGTACCCCCTTAGATCCGCCATTGTAATCTGTTGCAAACGAAGATAAGCTTGATGGCCGAACGGTTAGAGCGTTGAACTCGCAATCAGATGTTATGGGTTCGAATCTTTCGCGGGCCGAAAGTCGGTTTATGATTTCTTTATATTAATAAATAAGACATTTTTATTAAAGATAAATTTTATATTAATAATACAGAAGCACATGTGTATTTCTGTTATGATAATAAATTATTTGTTTAAATACGAGAAAATGAGATGTTTTGCGGAGAAAGTTTTATATTTGAACCCTTTTAATATTCTATAATAGTATCGTTCCAAAGTGATTTATATATATATATATTAAGCAAATGAAAAAAAATGTATACATATTCTACGAAAATATCCGTATACGCGTAAAATAATCTCTTAATGTTTTTCTTTTCTTTTCTTTTTTTGAAAATTAAAAGTGAGTTTTTATTGAGATTAGGGCAGGGATTCAGGTGTCCGCTAAAGATCCTTAAATGGGTCAAAAATCCTTAAAACCGAGTGAAATCTCAAAATAAGGAAAGGGCATGTTTACAAGCAAACACTTCTGTCAACCAATCTACCGTTGCATTCTGTTTCATAGCGATCATTGAAGGAATCATCTTGAAGACGTAGCCCAATCATATCATACTTATTTATACATCGGCAAACTTAAGGTGCGTTTTCACGGGCCTACCCAAGCGCTAACTTTCCCAACTCTTTACCTAAGCACAAGATTTTAAGTAGTTAGAACGCGATTTTTTAGGTTCGATTCGTGTTCAAACCTAAGCACAAATTACCTAAGTGTAGCCAATCAGAAAAGAGTATTTTGCCAAATAATGGCGGTGAAGAAATGTAGCATTAAAAATGAAATATTTGTTGAAATTAATTACTTGCTTCATTGATTATATTCGGTTGTTTAGTAGAGTATTTCCGATTAATTTTGAATAAATCTCATTTAAAATAATTGCAAATGTTAAGAAAAATTTTGTTAGCTTAGCTCATTGGTTTTAAAAGGAGAAATAAGTTAAAGGCAAGCTGCAATCCAGTTTAGTTAATATATTTGATAATGTATATTATTGCAAGCATGTAAAAGAATTTTCTCTAAAATAAATAAGCCACTGTACTAGATATTTCCTTATTCTATTTTAAGAAAAAAATATTTAATTGCAAAATATATCACTTTACAGAGATTTACTTATGAACATAGTCATTAAAAAAAACTGCTATTTTAGAATTTTTTCTTTTTTTTCTATTGCATTTCACCAACAGATTCTTTTTGTTCTTGGATTTATGCTGAAAATTCTATGAAGATTTACAGCATACAAAGTTGTAAATCCTCATGGAATTTTCATTTTAAATCATGTATAGCTTCTTTTATCTGATTATTAGGATGAGCGAAGCGAATCCTCTACTAGGCCATTCAAATTACATTTTGTCGTACACTTTAGAAAAAAACTATTCAATATTTTAACTTCAAATTAAACCCAAAAATAAATTATGATCTGTAGATTTGCACAATATAATTTTTTTTTACAGTAAAACGTTAAAAAATTTATTATTTTAATTAATTTATTTTACATGCATTTCCAATACGGACGCATTTTAGCAAATAAATAAAAAATGAAACGCGTATATTTTCAGAAAAAAAATATAAATCATGGAGTAAGTAATTATAGATAGAATCATGATTAATTTAATAAATAAAATATGTTTTTATTATTCAGCAAAATCGTTTGCACAGATGACACTTAAACATTAAAAAAATTTGCATTATGATTTTTTTTTGTAAAGTGGCAACAAAAGAATTGTAAACAAATAAAATTAATTGTTAAATTTGTTATATAAATGAAAAATTAAAAGAATTGAAGCGTGAAGTTGTTGCCTCGATTCAAGCTCTTTATAAATGTACTAAAGCAAAGTTGGTCGATTCAGAAACGACAAATTGACTTTAACCATTTCTTACTTTGTCATTTGGATCTAAAGTAATGTTACGTTCTTATTTGTGGGCCGAGAAAGGTTTAGTGAACGGGACTTTAAACTTTGTTGCAGGTAATAAAGAAAATCACAAGCCACCAGACCAGATACCGCGAATAATCATGGATAAATTTGAATACTACAATAATTTAACTTATAAGAATTGGTGCGTACCAATTCCCCTAATAATTAAATTCTGGAAAAATGGAAGCATAAATTGCTCAAGGAAAGAATTTCTTCTGCAGTTAGCTTTTGCTGTTACAATTCACAAATCCCAAGGTTTAACATTAGATGAAGCAGTTGTAGATATTGAGGATATATAGACACAAGTTGGCTTAAAAACGTACGTAACTTTGTCGAGAGTGAAAATCCTTCAAAACTAAGCATTCAATAGAAATTTTCCTTACGAAAAATTCTAAAAAAAATTCTGATACGCTATCATGTATAAAAACGAAGAAATTAGAAAAAAAGTTTTACAGTTAAAAATTCATAGTATCAACGAGAGCAGATTTCAAATGTTTTTCCAGAAAGTAGGATTTTGACGAAGTAACTTTCTTCAAGCTCTCTTCAAATATATTATTTTAAAATAGCTACCAAAGATTATTTGATGTTAATTACAAAGACTGGAAACATGCATATTTTAAACAACTTTAAAAAACATCGGTGGTTACTGGAAATTGTAAAAACATCTTTAAAAGAGCTTTTAGTTGAAAAATTACAAATATTTTGTAAAAGTTTGCTTCGAAAATATTTTATTATGCCAATTTTGCATCATAAATAAAAAATTAAAATGCGCCAAAACATAAAATAACGTTTTTGTTTAATAAAGATGCAAAAATAATATTAAAAAATATTTTTACTTTCAATTATCTGTTTTATAAAATAATGCTTCGCGAATCCAAACAAAGCATGGCTTTTGCTAGTTTCTAAAAATTTGTATGTATTTTCATGCATGGTTTGTTACTAATTGAACAATGTTTTCATGTGCTATTCCAGTAAGATAAGCATTTAAGTTTTAATTCACTAGAGTTTATCCATTAATCCTGTAACTTTGATCAGAATTAAGGATCCCCTAAATTTGTTTTAAAATAGTTTAGTATTCTCTTATGTCCTACTAATGAATCTGAAAGTTATCCCGTTGAATTTATAACATACACTTTATTTGTTCGATGAAAAAGTATCAAGCTTAAAATTATAAACGGTACTTCTAGGTATCCCGTCGACCAAAAATTATCGCCAAACTATAGGATTAAATGCCAATAATGGATGATCGTGAATGTCACATTCAATGACATTAAATGCGATTCGCGTGTTTAAAATGCGATTAAGTGATTTTTATTTCGACTTTTTATTAATATTTTTATTAATATTCTACTAATTATTTGTTTTTTCGTTATTTAAAATATAAATTGTGTCAACATGTATAATTTGGCTATTAGTTTGGCGATTTGTGTAATTTGGCGAAATTGGTCGACGGGATGACCTAGAAGTACCTTATAAATCAGAATTGTCAAATTTTGATTTTTTGATTGTTTTTTAGTCTTTATTATTTTGTTAATAATTGTTAATGCAGAAAAAAGGAAAAAAAATATGTGAAGACTTTATCTTTTTGAAAACTAGATTGAAAACAGTGATTTATAAAGCATTTAACTTGCAAAAGAAAAAAATATCTAAATAAACAAACTGTCACATTGTACATCTAAGCAAACAAATTGGCATGTTGCAAATAATGTTTAAGGATTATAAGAAAATTAATGATAAGCTAATAATTCATTATGATGATAGAAGCATTTTTTATAACTAGAAGTGAGTCTTTCATGTATATAATAAACCTAATCTTTTTCTGAAAAAATTAAAGTTCACCAGAATAACTTTAAATATGTACCGGTTGGACAAACATCCCTAACTTTTAAAGGATTAATATAACTATATTTCTGTATTTAAATGTAGTTTTATTAAAATCTCGTGACAGTTGATGGAACTTAGGCCTAATCAAAGTAGAAACGTGTAGTTTTATAAATTTTTGCTTAGGAAAAATAAAATTCTTTACTGAGGTTTTAAATATGTATTTTTGTCAATTATAATCAAATATGTATTTTTGTTGCTTTAAATTAAAAAAAAATGTAATTATGCATAAGATACTTTGATTTAAAATTTCAAAAGTGTTAAGAGTTGCTTTTTCTGAATTTATATTACAACCTTAGCCTAAAATGGATGAAAATGTAATAAAAACAAAAGGATGGTTTTGCAGCTATCATATCCTTTATGATATACCATGCAATAAATTTATTTTAATATTTATAGCATTCTAAAAGTGCTTTTTCATAACTAATGTTCTGTTATAAATATTTAGATCGTATAGAAGCTTAATTATTTCTGCTTTGTCTAATGGTTTCAAACAAGCATACTTAAATTTCTTAGCTGATTAATAGTTAGTTATTCATTAGTAAATATTTGCTTTTCAAGAACTTATTTATATATATGTATGCACATATTTGATTCGTTTCTTTATTTTAATATACTAGTTGCTTCATATGCTACATTGATGATGAAAATGCAACAAGGACGGTGAGAATAGATGTAAACCTTTGTGATATGTTCTTCTCGCAAAATTAAAGTGCTACTGTTTCAACTGTTCTACTTTTGCGTTGGTCCGTTGGAATGTCGCTTGAAAGGCTATGTTAGGAATAATCTTTGGCCTTTTGGGGTGGCATACTTGCAGGCTAGATCGAATTTGGATTCTTGCAGGAAGGATTTGGATTCTTGCTAACTACTGGCCACAAGGAAAGTGAATGAAAAAAAGTGGCTAGAAAAAATTGGCTGTCAGCAGCTACTACAAGGAGAAAGTAAAATTTTCTTGTATTCCATCATGTTATATATATACAGGGTGATTCCAAATTTTTTTTACAATAAAAGAGGGGTGATAGTACACATCAAGACAAACAATATTAAATAGGAGACCAAGGGTCCAAAACGTTTTCTTATGGAGATAGCCGCCATTAAAGTTTAGGGACCAAAATTTCAATTAAACATAAAAAACGGAAAAATCGGTCGATTGATTTGCGGTTTTCACTAAAATTATTCTTTATGTCGGCATTTTCTTGAAATTAAATTATAAAGATAAATTTCAAAAAATGCCGATAGAGGGCGCTTTAGACTTTGGAGTAATGAACAACTATTTTTTGCCGGTATGTTTTGCATCTCAATAAATGTTTTCGTAAGTTTACACTCAAACTTAAATTTTGAGCTCAAAATCTGTAGTTGGGAGTGGTTAAGTAACACAAACTGACCTGTGTTCAGAGTGTTCAAATTTCAAATGATTAAAAAAAACGGAAAAATTGGTCGATTGATTTACGGTTTTCACTAAAACTATTCTTTATTAGGTATTTTCGTGAAAATAAATTATAAAGATAAATTTCAAAAAATGCCGATAGAGGGCGCTTTAGACTTTGGAGTAACGAACAACTATTTTTAGCCGAATTGTTTACATCTCTTTAAATGATTTCGGAAGCTTAGACTTAAACTTAAATTTTGAGCTCAAAATCTGAATAGTAGGGAGTGGTTAAGTAGCACAAACTGAACTGTGTTCAAGGGGGAGGGGGAGGTTCAAATTTAAAGTAATTATAGAAAATGGAAAAATTGGTCGATTCGTTTGCGGTTTAAAATAAAACTATTCTTTAAGTCAGTATCTTCTTGAAAATAATTTTTAAAGATAAATCGCAAAAAATTCCGTCAGAGGGCGCCTTAAACTTCAGAGTAACCAACAATTCATTTTAACCATTATTTTTTGGTTCTAATTAAATGCTTGCAAAAGCACTTTAAATGTTCTCGGAAGCTTAGATTTAAACTTAAATTTTGAGCTCAAATTCTAAATCGTTATGAGGAGTTAAGAAGCGCAAACTGAAGTGTGTTCAGGAGTTGAAATTTAACCCTCTTTCCTCCTCGAACACAATTCAATTTTTCGCTAATTAAACACTCCCAACGATTCAGAATTTCAGCCCAAAATTTAAGTCTATGCATTTGAAAGTATTTAATGAGATTAAAAAAATAACAGTTAAAAATATTTGTACGCTACTCCAAAGTCTAAGGCGCCCTCTATCGGCATTTTTTTAAATTTATCTTTAAAAATTATTTTCAAGAAAACACTGATTGATCAAGAAAACTGATGATTTAAAAATTAGTTTTAGCAAAAACCTCAAACGAATCGACCAATTTTTTCCGTTTTTTACAATTATTTGAAATTTGAACCCTCTGAACACAGCTAAGTTTGTCTACTTAACGACTCCCAGCTATTCAGATTTTGAGCTCAAAATTTAAGTTCAAGTCTAATCTTACGAAAGCATTTAATAAGATGCAAAAAACAACGCCAAAAAAGAGTGTTTCGTTACTCCAAAGTCTAAAGCGCCCTCTATCGGCATTTTTTGAAATTTATCTTTATAATTTATTTTCACGAAAATACTTAAATAAAGAATACTTTTAGTGAAAACCGCAAATCAATCGACCAATTTTTCCGTTTTTTATAATCAATTGAAATTTGAACCCTCTGAACACAGCTCAGTTTATGTTACTTAACCACTCCCAACTACAGATTTTGAGCTCAAAATTTAAGTTTGAGTCTAAACTTACGAAAACATTTAATGAGATGCAAAAAATACCGGCAAAAAATAGTTGTTCATTACTCCAAAGTCTAAAGCGCCCTCTATCGGCATTTTTTGAAATTTATCTTTATAATTTAATTCCAAGAAAATGCCGACATAAAGAATAATTTTAGTGAAAACCGCAAATCAATCGACCGATTTTTCCGTTTTTTATGTTTATTTGAAATTTTGGTCCCTAAACTGTAATGGCGGCTATTTCCTTAGGAAAACGTTTTGGACCCTTGGTCTTCTATTTAATATTGTTTGTCTTGATGTGTACTATCACCCCTCTTTTATTGTAAAAAAAATTTGGAATCACCCTGTATATATTTTTTTTTTTTTTTTTTCTGGCTGCAATATGTTCACATTAGCATATTAATTTGTGCTATTCAATTTTTAGATTAATAGAAGTTTTAACAAAAAATTATTGTTTGGTATTTTTAAGTAAAAAGGTGCTTGTTTATAAAACTGGTTTAACTGGCCAGTAATGAAATTTCCCAGTTTTGCCCTTTACCATTTGAATCATATACGCAAGAAAAGATGCACCGAATTGTGATTTTAGCCAAATGCCAAAAATTCAGCCAACCGGTAAACCAAACACTAAATATTTGGCTTATCCGAATACTAATTTCAGAGTTTGAAAATAATAAAGAGTTAAATTAATTTTAGGTACATATTTAATATAAAAACGTCCATATTGATAAACAAGATCTTTTTACAAGTAAATTTTACAAAAAAAAAAAAAAAAAAAAAAAAAAAAAAAAAAAATGCTTTGAATATTTATTTAAGAAGAGGATAGTTTCCTCTCTGAATTAAAATAAATGAATGTAATTTTCTTTTATTCTGAAACAAATATCTTGACATCAATGTGAATTTTTAGAGAAGTTTTACTGTCATATATTGTTTGTTTGTCAAGAAAAAACTAAAATTATCATTATTAGTAAATTGTCTTTGAGGTTACTTTTCAAATAACAAATAAAAAACATAAAAGCATTATCTTTTATGTAAATCTAATTCTATTTCTAAATATTTTTTATTAATCAATGGTTAAAAATAGGTGTTGTTTTAAGGTTTAAAAAAATATTTTTTTAAATATTCGGTCTGGCAGATATACCATATTCGGTATACTGAATTGCATTAAATTTGGCCAAGCCAAATATTTGACATGCCGAATAGTCTGATATTTGGCAGTATAGTCTGATACCAAATATTCGATGCATCTCTATATACAAACAATACTTTTTTTCTATAAAATGAGAAAAGCTGTGTTAACCAGCAAGTAACCTAGCTTAGGAAAAGTATGTGTTTATTGTTATTGTACGTTTTTTCACATTTTTATTAATATTGTTTGCATGATACTGGGTCTCTGAGCCCCCCCCCCCCCCCCCTCCGATATCATTTTCATTTTGTTATTTCAAAAAAAAAAAAACAGTGTGGGCTGTATTTTTATTAATCCTGTGAATTTGTTTTTTCTTTTTATTTTCTTTTATTTAACTTGCTTTGAGTATGTAAAGCTGGGATTTTATAATTGGTTTACTACTAAATACTTTATAGCTTTAAAAAAAAATGGCTGAATCCTAAAATAGCCGAGATTAGCATCATTGAATTTGGCGAGATGATAAATGGCTTTTTCTTGTTACTGGTTCGTTTCCTGAATTCTTTCCATGCCTACAGTTATTTGATCAGGAATTCAGATTAATTTATTCTGATTGCACGGTTTCTTGTCTTTTGTTTGATTTGCTTTTAGAAAATGCTATTATGTCAGTCTTGTATTATGTATATTTAAAACCGAGATTGCATTATATGTGTACAACTATATTTTCCGGTTTTTAATCATGTATTTTAAAGATATTGCTTATTCAATTAATAGTAATATAAATTTGGAAATATATGTGCGGTTCGGCAGACGAATATATTGAGTGTACGCTTTTTTCGAAATAAATATTCAATGATTTAAATTATGATTTGTCAATAACATTAAAAGATTGAGATGACGTGTTGATGTTATTGAAAGCAAATTCCTATATCAGAAATATTTTTTTCCTTACTTAAAAATTCGCATAATATTCATGTATCATAAATATTAGAAAAAAATATTTCAAAATTTTATCGCATATTTTTGTACAAATTTATAGACATTTTAATAATTTGATACCTGTTGTGATTAATAACTGCAGTTTTGCTCATTTCAGAAACTTCTTCAATGCGACTTTTGTGCACCCAGAAATGAATTTTTCAATTTTAATGTTGTTAGTTAATGCATGTTTGATGAATTCGTTAATGCATGTTAAGTTAGTTAATGCATGTTTGATGATTTTAGAGCCTGATGGACAGCAAAATTCGTACATCCAGCGATTTTTTTTCCTTCGTGTTAATGATATGTTTGATAAATATCCTAAATAGGCTTTAGAAATAAAATATATTTGTTAAATTCATGAACTGAAGTCGTAAAATCTATATAACTTTGGGCAAATGTATGCGGCAAAATTTAGAAATTCCTTTTCTGTAATTTTTATTAGTAGAGTTTTGCTTAAAAGGTATTAAAATTTATTTCTGATGTTGGAAGGCAGTTTAAATAACATTATGATATAAAATCAATACTTTAAAATTTATTAATTGTTAGTTTCAATCATTGATTGTTTACTTTGCAAAATGCGTTATCTATCTGCTTGCTGTAAGCAGAGCCGAAGAAAATTAAGAGAAAACTTCACCCGGGGCCTCCTCTAATTTGACACTAAAGCCCTCAAAACGACATTGGTAGTACAAATTTGGCATCCCCTAAGTTTCTGCATCCCGTGGGACCACTTCTGCCCCCCCCCCCCCTTTAGCACAATGCTGACAATAAGTTTACAATTGTTAGTGTGACTGTTCATTGAAATAAACAATATCTGTAAATTACATAAATAAAAAATTTCTCAATTTAAACAAATTCCCATGAATGTACGCTGTGTGTTTTTAAAATTCATTTCTTTTAATTTTTATGCTGATTTTTTTTAAGAAACAAAAATTTTTTTTATAACATTTATCTAGATAGAATTTGTGTTGTTGGCGAAACAAGATTGACCTATCAGAAAATTTTCTCACTTAGAAAATGGAAAGCTTTGTAAAAATGCCGAATTCTGATTGTTCAATGTCATTTACTATTTCTCTATTCGTAAATTCCACCAGAATACTGGACATTAGATGAAAACAACGCTTTGATGTTAGCTTATTTAGAGAAAATCTTCAAATTTTTTAATTACTGTTGCATGAAACGATATCTGGAAGCAGAAGGAATTTTTTGTTTGTTTGCTAGATTTTTAGTTTGGAACATGTGATTTTTTTCTTAAATAAAAATAATATGTAAGTAAATACAGGATCCTTTTTGTAAGATTCTTTTTAATGTTAATGAGAAGCAAAAGTAGGTGAATTTTATTTGATGGTTATTGTATTGTTTTTTGTTTTAGGAACTGGTACATATAAAATTCTGTATATTTAATGTGAAAAAAAAATTCTTAAAATCAGAAAATGAGCAGCTGCAAATTTTTAAAAATTGAAAAATATCGAGAAAAAATTTTGCGTAGTGAAGATTTGTGGTAAAAGAAGTTAACCAGTTGTAAATTGTTTGTAAAATGTTTATTTTATTAAAGAAGTCATCACTGAAACTGTGCATATCACTAATTGTCAGCCAAAACATGCGCATGTGATTGGGGAGAATTTCAGAGTTGCGGAAAACTCGGTTGGCGTTCTGGGTGCTTGGCAAAAGTTAAAAAATCACCAAAATCAAGTGTCTTGGCTGTTTCTAGGAACATGGCAAAAAATATCTATACCCGTGTGCTTCTCTCGGCAATATGTTTTTTTTTTTTTTTTTTTTAGGAATTTAATATAAAGTAATAAGTGAATTTTAAAACATTTTTCTGTTAACCACTTGTTATAAAGAACCAAATATTTTTTAAGGTTACAATAACAACAAGCAGAGTTAATTATGCATCAAACCTGCCATTAAAACATGCCAAGTGGCAGTGAAACTAACAACAAAATATTTTAAATAATTTGAAGACAAGAAATGAAACATAAATAAAAATAATGAGATAATTTTTATTTACAAAAATAAAGAAATAATTTTTTTTATCTATTTTTATCAATTAATAATTTAGTATTAAGTAAATTATAGTTAAACTTGAAAAAAATAGTTTAAAAATTCTCAATTCATAGTTTAAAAAATGGTTTTTAATTTACCTTTTCTGTTGTCATATCAGAAAAAAAGAAAGAAAAAATTATTCCTTTTATAAATTCAGCAGTTCATACTTTCTACCAAGTCATAGTGGTGAATTTTAAATAATTAGAGTCATGCCAAATAGTGAAGAGAAGTTTTTTGATCCATCATGAATTACCGTCTTGTTATTGGTCATGATATTTATAAATATTTTTAGTTTATAAAAGAATGGTAAAAAAAAGATATTTTTTTACTTTTATACTTATTTAGTAATAACGTTTAATTTTTAAACTAATTGAAAAGAAATACCTAACACAGTGTGTTTTATTGACATGTTATGGATAGAGATATATTAATTAGTGTAATCATTATCATGCCATTTGAACAAATTGCTTAGTTGTGACATAAATTAAATGCTTAATTTATGTCATTTGGGCACACGAGGATAACCCGATCAAAGTGTGTAACTTATCACTTTTTCATAAGTGAAAAATTACTTATGTGTTTTTTAATACATTAATCATAGTAACTGTGTGCTTTTATGTATTTTCATTTTGAAACTTGGATAAAAAATGATTTTTGGAGCATTATTTAAAGCCGTTTTAGTAAGACAAAACAGTCAAAACTTTCTATTATTTTTTATACGAAATATTTACGATTATCACGATGAACGTAAACAAAAGTTATTTGTTTATAATTTTATATCAGCTGATCGGTCTGTAGACTGTTAAAGCCCAAAGTAGACGCTTGCGCAGTGAAGACTTGCCTTTGATTGGTTGGCATAAGATTTTATCTGTAACCAGTGAAAACGCTCTTAGGTTAGGTTTTGGGTAAGCTAAGGTTTTTTAGGTCGTTAGAGCGGCCCGTGAAAACGCACCTTTAGACCAATCAGATTCCCGGAGCTCATCCGTACAGTATCTGGTGTTAAAGAACGTACAGGTTTTTCTCTCTAATCCACAGTGATTCGACCACAGTGACGTCAGCTGCCCTTTCCTTATCGCTATAAGGAAAGGGCATGTTTACAAACAAACACTTCTTTCAACCAATCTACCGCTACATTTTTGTCATTACGATCATTGTAGGATTCATCTTGACGACGTAGCCCAATCATAGCAAGCAGACAACCATGATAAAATTTGTAGACCAATCAGAATGCCTGAAGAGTCTGTGCTATAACGAAGCACGGGTGAAAACAGCTTGCCCACACTAATAAGAGCCCACAGTGACGTCAGCTGCCCTTTCCTTATTCAGATGTTCGCTCTGAGATTTTTAAATAAGTATCCTAGCGTCAAAAGCGCCAGGAATTAAGGAAAGCTAAAAAGCTATCTTAAGTTAAGGTTCGGTAGTTTTCGGCGCCATTATTTTCATCGCACATTTTAAAAAATTGATATTTTGAATTATTTATTGCACAGCAACATAAAAAATGTATTAGCAATAAATTTTTGTTGCTTTTGTCAAAATATCTTAAAAGTTGTTTTGTTTGGCATCACCAAGTACAGTGAACCTCCATAACGGACACTCCCAAATAGCGGACACCTCTATTTAACGGACAATTTACCGATCCCCACTCCCAAAATCTAAATTTTTGTATGTTTAACCTCTGAATAACGGACATTCTAAATAGCGGACAGTAATTTTTGCGATAAAGTATGAGAAATTATTTTTTAACGAAGAAAAAAAAGTAAAAAACCTCTAAATTTGTCAAGGCAATGCGTCGAAATTTTGTATAATTGAATAACGGACATTCTAAATAGCGGACAGTAATTTTTGCGATAAAGTATGAGAAATTATTTTTTAACGAAGAAAAAAAACTAAAAAACCCCTAAATTTGTCAAGGCAATGTGTCGAAATTTTGTGATCACAGATAAATGTAGAGAGTGAGACGGGTCCCACTCGGTCCTTCCATCCCACGTCCTGTATTCAATTCAGGGGATGGTCCGAGGGACATTACATCCCGGAACATCACAATACTCCCCCCCTCTCCCACACTCCCCTCCGGAAGATTTGAGATTTTATGCTTTTAAGAAATGGCAAAATACAGTCAGCAGTGACACTTTAAAAAAAATGATTCAGGGAAATTAAAACTATTGACATGGTTAAAACTTCACATTGAAAAAAGAACAATGTAATCTTTAAATGCTAAAGGAAACTTTTAAAATACATTTTTTTTGCATGAATGTAACAAACAGTGTATAAAGCAATGTACCATTTTATTTTCATTTTTCATTTTATTTTCATTTTCAAATAATTTTAATTTCTGATTAATCATATATTAGAATTTTAGGACATATAAATGTCAATTAATGACACTTTAAGCATTTCTTAGCAATTTTTGAATCTCCGAGATTTTTCCCAATAGCAGACACCTCTGAATAGCGGACAGTTTCTGCGCTCCCGAGGTGTCCGTTATTTGGAGGTTTTACTGTACTATTTTTTAACACGCGATGTTATAACTGTTGTAAACAATGCACAAAAATGAATATTGAACTTGAGTTGGCTGACACGTGTGAAGAAACTGAAGGGAGAGTAGACGGATCTTGTTTAAGTTTACTCGATATTCAATACTTTAATTTCGCTTTTATGTTTTAAGTTTACGTTTAAACATTAAGTTATTTCAAAATTTATTTCTTCTGAAATTCTCGGAAGAAGATAGTAGCTGGACTACCTATCATTATGACAAGCTCAGTCATTAAAGTCAGTACTGATTCAACCCCAGAAACTTTAACTTCAAACGTTGAAATAGTGGATAGCCGGGACGTCAGTCCTGAATTTAACAATAATAATAATGTATTAGCTCGGTCTTTGGCTTCAGAGGAAGCTTTACTTATAAAGACAGTTGAAAATAACTGCAAAAACTTTAAAATTTTCTTACAAAGTACGAATACTGATGCAATTCCCAAACGTAATCCCCGCGCCGTTCAGTCCGAAATAAAGTCACAAATTACACATGCCTCGAAAATTAACAATGTACGCTTTACTCGTAAAGGAATTTTAATCTTTTTGACTGAGGATGTGAAATGCGCTATTAATATCGTAAAATTAACATCTTTTTTGGGGAGTACCTGTAACTTCCAAAATTGTTTGGGAGAATATAACGAATCGTTTTCTATTGTTTAATATACCGGTAGACATACCGTTAGAAGAAATAGCAAACGAATTAGAAGAATATCCCTATATTTACATTCTAGAACTAAGACGTTTTTTGAAAAGGGGAAATACAAAAGAAACTTCACCAATTCTAATAACTATACTGGGTACTTATATACCTAAAGAAATTAAAATTTGGTATACTTTACAGCGAATAAGGCAATTTATAGGCCATCCTAGGCAATGCGCAAAATGTCATAAATATACGCATAGTACATTCCGATGCACATCACACACAGCCATTATGTATTATCTGTGGAAAACAGATATGCATGTAGAGATCCCGTTTCCTGTATCAATTGCGGTGAGGAACATAAAGCTGATTATCCAGAATGTCTTGCTAGAATCAAATAAATAGATTTCCTCCAACACAAATGCACAATTTTTCTATCTATAACAGAAGCCAGAAGAAAATACGGAATCGCAACAGATCAAAAAACTTATAGTACTGCAGCAAACACTTCAAACGAGATGATTTTCAGAAAACATTTGAAAATAGAGCCAATTATATGCTAAAAATAATAATGTAATTATTCACTAAACAAATAAATAGAGTAATGGAGGCAATTAGTAATATCAACACTACTCCCGAAAATATTCAGGACATGGAACAAGATGAGACAGCAGACAAGAAAGACACACAACAGAAGAATAAGAGAGAAGAACCAATAGAGATCAACAAGATCCAAAAAATTATGTCTGGGGAAAGAGTTTAAGGATCATGAAAAGGTGAATAAAGATGGTACGCCTAAAAATGTTAACATTAAAGGCCCGAGCTGCGGACGTGGAAGAAAATAGCTTTAGACCCCCCCCCCTTTTTTTTTAGTTAACGTCGTCATTTCGTTTTAGTGCTTTTTTTCAATTCATATACTTTCTATTTTGAAACGAACCATTTGCTAATTTCTTGGTAGCTACCATTTTACTTTTTTATTTATATTTTTATGGACTAATTATTGGATATTGTAGTGGAATAGCAGGGGTTTCAAAAATAAAAAGTTATGGTTTCGCAGTCATAGTTTTAGAAATAGGAAACTTGGAAAACTTGGAAACTTGGCTCAAACATGCCGATAACATACACATTGCCAATAAAATTATTTTTCGTAAAGACAGAGATTCCGGCAGAAGAGGTGGCGGTTTACTGATGGCAATAGACAAAAAAATTCCGGCAGTAGAATATGATATTGATCCCCCACCTACAAATGTAGAAGTTCAAGGTATAAAAATTTGGTGGCGAAAAACATGGATAGCTATTATAAACATATACTCTGCACGGCCTTTTCAAGATTGGTCATGGTTACGAAATGAAACAAGCAAATTAGATTCAAACTACATCATCATAGAGGATTTAAATATAAATATTTTAGAACTTAATTCTACTCAGAGAAGTATCAAGCTAGAAAACTTCATGTCCTGGGTGCACGATTCAAATGGAATACGGTTGAATTCTGAAAAATCCACCCGATTTTGTAACAGACATCACTTTCTTCTAGATATTACCCTGATCTCTTATAACATGTTTCATAATCTAGATTACTCTATATAGCCAGATAATTATGGTTCGGATCATCATCCCATACAGTTGATTGACAAGTCTCAAAAGTATAATAACGACAACCTTCATTTTATACAAAAGTTCGTTCAATGGGATAAGGTAAATGAAATAGTAGACGGAAAAATACAGAAAAATGAAATAAAAGATTTAAACGAAGTTTACAATCAAATACAACTGATTAAAGAACGTCATACCATCTCCCTCAAACATAATGAGTCTAGGTTCCCCCCTGGTGGTCCATCAATACTAAAAAGCTAATAGCACAAAAAAGGCTTATAACAAAGCACGAAGCAACCGTGATGTCAAACAATGGATAGAATATATAAAAAAAATGGAAGCAAAAATGAAAAAAGGTATACAAAAAGATAATCAGAATAATTGGAATAAAATCACCTCCGAAATTGAAAAGGGAGAAAAGATATTACAAGAAATACAATAATCAAACGTTTAAAAAGAAAAAAATATGAGATAAATAAGAGCAATCTATTTTGACGGATGCGATATCGACAAAAAACGCCAAGCCAATCTATTAAGTACGGTTTTTCAAAATAAATGGGTCATTCCAAAAATAAAGGTCCCTTTTGAGAAATTTTTTTTCAAAAATTTTTTCCTTTAAAATGAAATAAAAATATCATTGAGAGGGTTGTATACATATTCAAGAGTAGAAATTGAATATCAGCAGCACACTTTTTTAAAAATATTTATCACTACACTTAGAAACACTGACACATTGGCTGAAAAATGTCCCCTGTGTTACCATATTTTAAATAATCTTCTCATTTTTTCTTATTAAAATAGAGAATTCCTTTTATAATATTAACACTTTGATATAAATGCTCTTATTCAGTGCCATATAGTTTTTTGTTTATGTATATATTTTTTCATGATATAGGCATATTATGTCCCCCGTGTTACCCTTTTTTCATTCTCCCTGTATAAAACTTTATATAACTTGATAAAAATTACTCTACTATAATAAAATTATAATAAAACTTATTTATACATATTAGCCAGTGCTTATTATAAAACTGATTCATAAGAAAGTTTTTTCGCTTTTGTTCTGATTAAGGAAATGTCAGTAACACAGGGGACAATAAAGTAACAAAGGGGACATCCTAATTGAACATAAAAAAGTAACAATTTTAAAAGTGTACTTATGTATTAATTAAAAAAGTATTTCTGATACAGACCAACAAATGCATTAAAAACAGGATATTCTGATGCATTTCATTTCTGAATTTGGGTTTTTTGTCTCTTAACAACATATCAACCAATATCATGGTAACACAGGGGACTAGTAACACAGGAGACAAAAAGAAATAAATTATCACCTATGTATTACTATTTTCATAGAAACAATGTAAAGTTAAATGGAATATTTTCTTTTAACTAAGACTTACAATTTAAATGCCAATAAACTAGAAAATTAATAATTAATCGAAATAAATCAATAGTAACACAGGGGACACACAAAAAACACACCCAACTTCAAAAATCACCTTTACTTAGATAATATTCTTCAAAATTTAACAAATGAGGAAAATGACTACCTAGGATGAATGCTAACCCTAAAAGTACATGAATGACTGCTGTTAACAACATTTAGCTTGCAAATTCTTATTTTAATAGGAAGAAAAAAGTGGAGGTAACACAGGGGACAAAAATTAAGGGACACGGGAATTTTTCTTATAAAATGAAGAAAAATATTTACAAAAAATATTTAAAGTATATAGGGATAATATAAAGACTACAAAGACACAAAAAATATCCTGCAAGATAACTTAAACGATACATATAGTAAAAAAAATAGGGTTTAAAAAGCAAAAACTGTTCTTGGGACATGGCTTTTTACAGGACACAATTATTATGAAAGTTATTTGAATAACAGTAAATGGAATTTATCTCAAATTTAAAAATTGCATTAAAGAAAAATATCTTTAAAATATATTTTCCAATATTTAAATTTAATTTTGAAACAAAATTTTAGAAAATATAGCAATACAAAGTATCGGGACACCAAAGGGTGCTTTATTTTTGGAATGACCCAAATATATAGATAAGTACATTCCTTATGATAAGAGTCCAAATACAGAAGATATCTTAAAATAGCAAATGAAGCCTTTGTGCAAAAATGTTTAAAGATAAAAAAGTCCTTCCGGCAATGCCGGGAGGAAGAGGTAGCTTTCATATACTCATATATTTATTTATTTATTTTAAGGTAAGTTATATTGTTCAAAAATACTAAGCTCAAATTAGTGGAAATAATCCTATAAAATTAGTGATTTTATAAGATTGAAACTAGTTTTTGTCAAGACTGAATATTAATAGGAATTTTCAGAAATTAGTCATCTTTTATTCAACCTGGTTTTATTTTAAGCGATTTAGAGAGTCACCAAATTCCACGATATCATAAAGTGTATGCCATTTTAAAGCAACATTGTGGATCGTTCTGATCAGACCGTTTCAAAAAGTCAGCCATAAGCAAAATTCAAAGTGCTATAACTCAGTCATTTTTTAAGATATAGACAAAATAAAAAGTGTTCTGGAATTGTTGTTTTAAGTTCTAACACGTAAAAGAAAAATATTTTTCAATTTTTAATTTTTTCGCATTTAATTTTAAATTTTAAATTTTTTTAAAAATTTAAAATGGCCACCATTTTGAAACAAAATGGTGGATGATGCTGGCCAACTAACTCGGTCGAGACATTTGTATGTACTATGTACATCCCAAGTTTCATTGAAATCAGTTCATAAATACGCGTGTTATCACGTGACAAAAATCAGACCGTACCGTTTCAAAATGTCAGATATAAGAAAATTTCAAAGTGCTATAACTCAATCATTTTGTAAGATATAGACAAAATAAAAAGTGTTCTGGAATCGTTGTTTTACTTTCTAACACGTAAAAGAAAAATATTTTTCAAATTTTGATTTTTTCGCATTTAATTTTAAATTTTAAAAATTTTAAAATGGCTACCATTTTGAAACAAAATGGCGGATGATGCTGGCCAACGAACTCGGTCGAGACATTTGTATGTACTATGTACATACCAAGTTTCATTGAAATCGGTTCATAAATACGCGTGTTATCACGTGACAAAAATCAGATCGTTTCAAAATGTCAGCCATAAGAAAAATTCAAAGTGCTATAACTCAATCATTTTTTAAGATATAGATAAAATAAAAAGTGTTCTGGAATCTTTGTTTTACGTTCTAACACGTAAAAGGAAAATATTTTTCAACTTTTAATTTTTTCGCATTTAATTTTAAATTTTAAATTTTTAAAAAAATTTAAAATGACCGCCATTTTGAAACAAAATGGCGGATGATGCTGACCAACGAACTCGGTCGAGACATTTGTATGTACTATGTACATACCAAGTTTCATTCAAATCGGTTCATAAATACGTTAGTTATCGCATGACAAAAATCAGATATATATATATATATATGGTTATATATATATATATATATATATATATATATATATGTCAACATTTGAACGGAGGGTGGTTTTGGGGTCTGGGGGTCATGATCGGTGAAAATATACCAAAATTTTCCGGAAATGCTTTCCTCCGGACGGCTGCAATAGGTAGCTTTTTACTTTTTGTAATGAAAGCTACCTAAAAACCAACGATTATAAATGCACAAATAAAGTAAGAAAAGGTAGCAAACAGCCGTTTCGAATCTACTATGGAGATTCTTCATCAGTGCAAAAACTCAACGAGCTAGAGAAAGCAAAACTGAGCTAAGAGACAGAGAGACGCAGGCTTATATACCCGCTACGGAAACGATCCCGCCTAAAGGAAAGCAACCAATGAGAAGAGAGCAGCCTAACAACTGGCTGGACAAGTAGCGACATCTACCGGAGAAAAAGCAAAACAAAAACTAAAAAGCGAGGGAAAAAAAAGGTATAAATTAAATTAAAGATTTCCAAATGCTAGGAAAATAAGGCGTACTTGATAAGTCATTGACTAAGGAGTGAGAATTTTTAATGATATGGTAAGCTTCCCAAAAATCAAGATCAAGAATGGAAGGACACTTTTGGATGATGGTAGCTGAAGAAAAGTTAAACTTATGTTGTAAAGACCAACAATGTTGAGCAATGGAAGAGCGTTCAAGCTCTTGATTTTTGACATACCTTTTATGTTCCGTTAAACGAAATCTGAGAGCACGTTTAGTCTGACCAATATAAGAAAGGCCACATTGGCAAGAAATTTGGTAAATACCCCAGTTATCTAAGCGATCAATGGGATGCTTAAGATTTGAAAAGGCAATTTTATTAACAGGAGAAAAAATAACATTGAAATCGAACCTTTTTAAAATTTTAGCAACTTGTTGACTGATTTTGGGGAAAAAAGGCAAAACAACCAAAGTATTGGAATTTGAATTAAAGTTTTTTCTTTCAGATTGGGTGGATTTTGTTAATTTTCTATGAATTGAATCTATAATATTAGGGGAATAACCACGATCAACAGCAATAGCTTTAAGATAATTAAGTTCATCACTGAGTAACTGAGGAGTTGAACAAATATTGGAAGACCGGAAAACAAAAGTTTTAAAAGCCGCAACTTTCTGGTTAGGAGGATGAGAAGAATATCTATGAGGTGGAAGACTGACCGCAAAAGGTTTACGAAAGACAGTAGTCTGAAAATTATCATCATCGCGAATAACAAGGACATCAAGAAAAGAAAGGCAATTGTTCGCTTCAACTTCAAAAGTAAATTGAATGTAAGAATCAATAGAATTCATAATAGAGAGAATATGATTTATATCTGTATTCACATCAATTAAAGCAAAAATATCATCAACGTAACGAACATAAAACTGAAATTTTAAGACTTCAAACAATTTTATTTCAAAATAGTGCATGTAAAAATCACATAAAATCGGACTAAGAGGGTTACCCATAGCCAAACCGTCAGTCATACGAAAGAAATTCCCGTTAAATACAAAAGTGTTTTGAGACAAACAAACACGAGTGAGATGAATGAGCTCCTCAATTTCGAAAAAAGAAAAATGAAATTCACAGAGCCTTTTCTTCAGGAAATCTAAAGCCCCTTCGACAGGAACATTAGTAAATAATGATGTAACATCAAAGGAAACCATCATGTGGCCTTGTGGCTTAAAACTGTGAAGTTTCTTGACAAATTCAAAAGAATTTTTAACAGTGAAAGAATTACCGCTTGAAAGAGGAGAAAATATGGAAACAAGATATTTAGCAAGTTTATAAGAAGCCGTACCGATATTGGAGACAATGGGTCTAAAAGGAATGTCAGGTTTATGAACCTTAGGTAAAGCATAAAACCTGGCACAATGAGCAACTGAAGGAATAAGAGACCTCTTATTCCATGCGGTAATTCTTTCACTGTTAAAAATTCTTTTGAAGATGTACTTATCGACTTAAAAAAATAATATTTTAATTAATTTAAAAATGTTTGTCATATTTTTAAAGCTTTTATTTAATATATCGATTTAATTTCTTCTATAAGTCTATAACTTTTTTTATTACAATTTTAAGAAATGAAAAACCTACCTGCAATTGCATGAAATCTGAAGTTCCAGGATGAGGTACAGAAATGAACTTTTTAACAGCCCGCTTGTATTTCTTTTTTTCTTTTTTCATTTTTTAGTATTTTCCGAAATTGCCTTGGAGGTAGAACTTTGGGAGATGAATTTAGGAAACTTTGAGGAGGAAGAATGATCCAAAATTGTCTTTTTTTCTTCATCGAGCTCATCTGAATTTGACTGTCCTTCTAATAAATCTGCTTGAAATGTTTTGTCCGTTATGTCGTCATCATCCCAGAGATCACTAAATTCAGAATCTGATTTATTCATCAATTGAAATATTTCTTCTTGAGTGAGAATTCTTTTCCGTTTAGACATCTGGAAAAGTATTTTATTTTGCTTTATTAAAAGGTAACAAAATACTGCATAAAAAATTAGAAAAATATTTGAAAATTTTATTAATTAAAAAGAATAAAAGTAAAAATTAATTAAAAAAAGGGGGGGGGGGTATCTATGACAACACCCAAGAAAATAATATAGTATTAATTATGTAACAGCATACTTCGTTTTATTTTGGCTGTCATCAAAATTGTTGAAACAGAAAACAAAATGAACATTGAAAAACACTTACCTTTACAGTAGCACTGACTAATGTAACGCCCAAGTTGCACGATCGTGCGGGTGACGAAATCTTGAGTCCTAAGAACAAAATAAATAGTGTATAATTAATGTTTTTTATTATATTACACTTATTTAGACATTAAAGCAAAAGTTTTTATCTAAGCAATTAAAAATATATTGATAATTACCTTTTTACGACAGATAAAATGATGAGCTATATCCGTTGAACTTTTAAACAAAGCTAGACATGCCGCCTGAATGTAAAACATGGACTACTACCGCAATCTGTTGATAAAAAAAGATACTTTACTCTTTCAGCTAACCAGAACAATCGTTCGATTTGGGTTTATATTACATACGACTGTTTCAGAAGCAAAAATTTAAATGAATGTCTAACCCGCACGATCGTGCGAGCTGGGTCTTAAAGGGTTAAAGATTGCAATCAAGCTGTATATCAAATTTATCACGATGCTAAAAGAGCAAAGCTCTCAAACAAAAAAGGCTTTATGTCGCTTTTGATATTGAAGGTGCTTATAATAATGTAGTGTGATGCACTAATTAACAAACTAGCACAAATTGGTATTACTGGAAAAATTCTATCTATTCTCAAGACTCTAATGGAAGATCAACAAGCTCGGGTCCTGTGGAGAGGAGTATATTCCTTCCCCTTCAAATTTAATCGTGGCCTTTTGCAAGGCCATGTCATCGATCTTTTTCACGGATCGCTGGATTTTTACCTGGCGGATGTATTTAAATTATTCGACACGAATATAACATGCTATAATGATTTCAACCCTGTTCCGCTTCTGTATGGTGATCTTGTAACATCGCCTTGGCGACAAACACAGCCCACGCCAATTATACGCCAATCGGCAATTTAGTGTAACCCCTGCTCACGTGTTGTGTGACGCAGTGGATTGAGAGAAACGGTCTCTTAGCAACAAGCTCTAATGCTGCAACAAGCGGTGACTCTTAGAAAATAAACATTCCATTAGATTTACAGTCTACTTGCTTTTTCTTTTTAATTTAGTTTTTCTTTTTAATTTAGTACACCTCCGTACATTTGGTCCTAGCGACCCGGAGGTATGAACGAGCCAGTCTCTTTTCTATTGAATTAAATATTGAATTTATCGAATTTCGTCAACAAGATGAATAATGTCGGAAAGTGAAATAACATCGTTAAACAGAAGGCGAGGGAATATCAAGGCCCAAGTCACTAGAATATTTAATGCAACGGATGGAAAAACATTTAATTTATCCGAATGGAAAGCCCACCTGGACTCACTGTCGAAAACAGAAGAAAAGTTTGAAGCTCTTAAACTAGAGTATTATAGAATAATAGAGGAAGAAAAGTTGGAAGAAACTGAAAAAATATTGAGTCAACTGGACGAGGATATTCTAAAACTAGAGGTAAGCTTAAAATCCTCTATTAATGCTTATTATGAAAATACTGATTCTATTAAAAAATCCATTGAACAGGACCAAGCTAAAACGTCTAGCATTAAGCTACCTAGGGTCATATTGCCGGTTTTTAGTGGCAGAATTGAAGAATGGTCCGTATTTAAAAGTACTTTTAATGAGCTTATTAATAATAATTCAAATTTAAAAGATAATGAAAAATTATTTTATTTGCGTTCTGCTTTGACTGGTGAAGCGAGGAGTTTGCTTACACCAGATGAAAATTATGTTTCACTTTTCAATGCGTTAGAACAAAGATACGAGAATAAAAGAGTTATGGTAGATTGTCATATAAAGAATATTTTAAATCTTTATGTAATTAAACAGGAATCCGCTAAGGATCTCCGCATTTTATTGGATAACGTGAAGAAAAATTTAAGGGATTTAAAGATCTTAAAGTATGATAGAGATAATTTCTCGAACGCAATTTTGCTGAATATTATTCAAAATAAACTAGATAACGAAACTCGTAAACAATACGAACTAACATTAAAGGATAATGAAGTGCCTAATTTTGATGAATTTTTAGAATTTCTTGAGCGAAGATGTCAAATCTTAAATAGTATAAGTTCTAACGTATCCTCTAAATATACTGCAAAATCCTTATTCATAAAAACAAGCAAACCTCAAAGTAAATGTTGCGTAATTTGTAAAACCGAAAACCACCCCTTATATCATTGTGTTAAATATAAAAACATGAAGTTAAGTGAGCGAATTAACCTTGTTAAGAAAAATAAACTTTGCTTCAATTGTTTAAGTTCAGCCCACCTCATTAATTATTGTAATTCAAAAGGCACTTGTCATGTTTGCAAGAGCGCAAGCCATCATTCATCATTACATAGCTATACAACACCAGTAAACAATCCTATAAACAATCTCCCAATACATGAAACAATAAATAGCAATTTTGTTTCGGAAGATTTATCAAAAAACGAAACTACTGCTCATTCATTTTTTTTCGTATGAAAATGATAATAATAAATCTGTTTTAATTAGCACTGCAATAATTTATTTGACAGATGTAAATGGCATAAAAATTCCTTTCAGGGCAATATTAGATTCCGCATCTCAGAATTGTTTTTGTACATTTAAAGCAGCACAAATATTAGGCTTGAAAAAAGAGAAAATAAATATTCCTGTAAGTGGAATAAATAAATTGCCTATTTACATTAAATCTAGAATCAAATCAAAGATGTCAAATAAAATGAATAGTACCAGTTATGATATTGAGTTATTAATCGTTCTAAACATCTGTGACTTCACGCCCTCGAAAAAGATAAACATATCAGATTTAAAAATTCCAACAAATATTTGTTTAGCGGATAAAAAATTTAACATTCCAAGCAGTGTGGAGATAATTATCGGTGCTGAACTGTATTTTTCTCTTTTAAATGAAGAAAAAATAAAGTTAGGCAATAATTTATATTTGCAATCAAGTATTTTTGGATATTTAGTATCTGGGTGTATTTATGACAAAACAGTAAATAATAATAATACTAATTACTGTTTCTTAACAAAAAATCTTGAATTACTTAATGACACTTTGAAGTCTTTCTGGGAAATTGAAGAAGTACAAAATTTAAAACCCTGTAACAGTGAAGAATTAAAATATTGTAATGATCACTTCGATAAAACGCACTTCAGAAAACCGGATGGTAGGTTTGTGGTCACGATGCCGTTTAAACCACAGGTTTTAGAACCCGATTTGGGAAATTCCAAAAATCTTGCTTTGAAAAGATTAAACTCTCTGTGGCAACGTTTAGATCGAGATCCTGTTATGAAAAATTTATACACAGAATTTATTAAAGAATATAGAGATTTAAATCACATGCATGAAATAAAAGAAAACACGAACTTTAATGATGGCTATTACTTACCACATCACGGCGTTTTACGACCCTCTAGTAAAACCACAAAACTACGCGTCGTTTTTGACGCTAGTGCCAAGTCAACCAACGGAAAATCTTTGAACGATTTACTATGTAAGGGTGGAGTTCTGCAAGATGACCCTCTCGATCTCTTCGGGCCAGTGATTGCTAAAGCAAAAATATTCATGCAGGAGCTATGGCTTCTTAAAATAGAGTGGAATGAGAAGCTGCCCTCTCATGTTGCCAAACAATGGGAAACCTTCCTCGAAAGTCTTAAAGAACTGGAATCTATTGAAGTGCCAAGATGCTTCCTAGCTGTGAACCAATCAGTGGTGCTAAATGGTTTCGCAGTTGCGTCTTCCAAGGCTTATGGCGCAGTGATATACTTGCAAACATCTAATTCTAGTGAAACCATCAGTCACTTATTATGTAGTAAATCCCGCGTGTGTCCAACCAAAGTAATAACAGTGCCACGTCTCGAACTGTCAGCATGTCTTCTTCTGGCTAAACTCACTAACAAGGTCTTAAATTCATTAAACAAACAAATAGCTTCAGTCAATTTGTTTTCTGATTCAACTATTGCTTTAGCTTGGATAGACACTGCTCCTCATCTCCTGAAAACGTTTGTGGGAAACCGCGTTGTGCAAATTAAGGTACAAACTAACAACTTTCCATGGTTTCATATTCCGTCAGAACACAATCCAGCTGACTTGATATCAAGAGGTGCAAGTGTGGAAAACATGTCTTCTAACCAGTTGTGGTGGCATGGCCCGCCTCTTTCAATTCTTGAAGAAACAATAGCAAAAACTGACTCTAATATAAGTGACATTAAAGATGAACATTATTCTAGTGAGCTTAAAGCTCCCAGCAACTTGACATTCGCTATTCATACTGACTCTAATTTCTGTGATAATTTAATTAATCTTACCAATAATTTCCAAAAATTAATTAGAATTTTAGCTTATATTTTCAGATTCATACATAAATGTAAAAAAAGCAACATCTGCAACCGGCCTTCTGTTGCTGGAGGAATTAAGAAAGGCAGAGGTTTATTTAATAAAAAATGAACAGGTAAAGTATTTCAAAAATGAAATTTCGGCCCTCCAAGCGGGATCTTCGGTTCATCGCGCAAGTAAGTTAAAATTCTTAAATCCCTTTTTAGATGGAGATAGCTTATTGAGGGTGGGAGGAAGACTAGCAAAATCAAATTTGAATTTTGACCATAAACACCCCATTATACTTCCGGCGAGCTGTCGCTTGACGAAAATAATTTTTCAATATTATCATAAACGAGATTTTCATGTAGGACCCCAAGCTCTTTTGAACACAGTGCGTCAAAAATATTGGCCGCTTGGTGGCAGAAATGTTGCGCGTAAAACTGTACATGAGTGTTTACAATGCTTTAAAATTAAACCTATAACGGCTAGTCAAATGATGGGGGATCTCCCTCCTGAAAGAATAGTGCCCAGTTCCCCGTTTTCAAATGTGGGATTAGATTTAAGTGGACCTTTTGAAATAAAATAAAGGTCAAAGAAAGGGTACTTTTCAGAAAATCTATGTTGCCATATTTGTATGTATGGTCACTAAAGCTGTGCACTTGGATTTTGTCTCAGATTTGACATCCGAGGCTATAATAGCGACTCTAAAAAGATTCTTTGCTCGTCGTGGGAAAAGCTCTGTAATTTTTAGCGACAATGCTATAAATTTCGTTGGGGCTTCAGCAGAACTAAAACGTTTACGCAGACTTGTTACGAGTGATGAAGTTTCGAACTTTTTAGCTTCTGAAGGTATTAACTGGAAGTTCTCCCCTCCTAGGGCGCCAAATTTTGGTGGCCTTTGGGAGGCAGGAGTCAAATCTTTCAAATACCACTTAAAAAGAGCTGTGGGCTCAGCTCATCTCACGATCGAGGAATTCCTGACAGTTATCACACAGATAGAGGCTATTTTGAATTCGCGACCACTTTGTCCTTTGTCAACAGATCCTGACGATCTTCAGGTGTTGACTCCTGGTCACTTCCTCATAGGAAAGCCTCTTAATTTAATTCCAGAACCCAATTTAAGTGAGGTCAAAGATAATTTGCTAAATAAATGACAAAGGACTCAAAAATTAACGCAGTTAATATGGAAACGTTGGCAGAATAATTATCTGAGCCAGTTACAAGAAAGAAACAAGTGGCTATTTAAAAGGCCTAATATTCTGCCAGGAATGCTAGTTTTGCTTAAGGACTCACAATTACCCATTTGCACTTGGTCACTAGGCCGCATTAATAAGGTTTCCCCAGGCGCGGACGGGATAGTCAGGGTAGTTGAAGTTCGTACCGCTAAGGGTAATTTTAAACGACCTATTTCAAAAATAAGTATATTACCCATTGAGGACAACATCATAGATCCTAAACTTTAAATGTGCTTTATTATGTATTAATTTTTCATGTATTATTTGTGTTTATTTATTTTATTTATTTATTTTTGCTTATAATCTGTATCATGTTGTGTTATTACTTGTATTGCATATGTATCTTGAAATATAAAAATATTTCAACGCCGGGCGGGATGTTCCGCTTCTGTATTGTGATCTTGTAACATCGCCTTGGCGACAAACACAGCCCACGCCAATTATACGCCAATCGGCAATTTAGTGTAACCCCTGCTCACGTGTTGTGTGACGCAGTGGATTGAGAGAAACGGTCTCTTAGCAACAAGCTCTAATGCTGCAACAAGCGGTGACTCTTAGAAAATAAACATTCCATTAAATTTACAGTCTACTTGCTTTTTCTTTTTAATTTAGTTTTTCTTTTTAATTTAGTACACCTCCGTACAAACCCCTTTCCAGGTTCCAGTGTCGGCAGCATAATGATAAGTCATTTTCACGATTATCATTTTTTTTTATTTCACCATACTAAATTAGCAGATATACTCTAAAATTTCACAAATAAAATTTGACACACATAAAATAATAAAACAACAATTAAAAATCTGAAATCCCTGCTGAAAAACAAAAGTCACTGTCCCACTTCTCCCACTCTCTGCTTTTTCATTTCGTTTCCAGAAGTCTCATATCTCAGCGCCGTCTGATCAACATAGAAGAGACAGCCTGGATTCAGGACACACAGCCAGGATCGCTTCTTGCGAAATTCTAGGCCATGCCAAATTCAGTTCTCGAAGTCGTTACAGACTCCTCCCCCTCCAAATTTTGGACATGTCCAAACAGAGTCATAAATAAAAAAGCAATAATATGACAAGTCCAATAAACGCCAAGCGGTACCTCCCAATCTATAGTGTCCAGGATTACTTGCAAAATGTCACAGGCACACCTCCCTCCAATTCATTACAGCATTGTGCCGCCATGACCAACTGCCGTAACTATTAAATTTATACAATTTTTGAATACGCGGTAATATAGCACCCCGAAATATACCAGACACAATATAAATTCATGATTCAATTCACATAGCACGAATTTTCTGTAAAATAAAGATGTCTAATTTTTCTTATTTAAACTAAATAATATAACCAATGTAATTAACCATAAATACTATTACAATTAATAGAAAATCTTCCTATTTTTCATAAATACTATTACAATTAATAGAAAATCTTCCTATTTTTCTTTTTTCTGTAAAACTTAACATTATACAATAATAAATATTAAACAATGGATATCTTTCTGTTTTTAAAATGAACTGAAATATACTTTTTTTTCACAATTATAAATCTAAAAAAAAAACCAATACATATTAATCAAATTATGGACTAACAGATCAAAATCATCACAAAATTTTTTTCTGTGTTATTATACAACAATAAATAACATAAGACATACATTTTCTGCAAACAACTATTATCATTAATAAAACTGCACAAAATCTATGGAACTTAATAGCTACTAATAAAAGTATGGGTGCCTTGATAAAGTGTCGGCATAGTTGGATTTTTTTTTCTTTTCTTGTGATTTTTCATCATTCGATTTCTCTCTGGTTTACATTCTACTGTTCTCTCCATCTTCTCGTCAATCTCTTTGAAACACTTTCTGTCATCAAAACTATAGCTCCATTTTCTGCCAATTCTCTTCTTGAACAAAACATGAACAACTTCGGTTCCTCTTTCGGACAATTTTTCAGTTTCTTCACATTTTTCAGTTAACCAATCAAGTTCAAGATCAATTTCATCTTTCTATTTAAATGCCCTCCTAACTAAATCAACTGCAACAGAGTTTTGCTTGATATCCGTACTTTCTCTTTTCTCCTTCGTATTTTCAGTCTTATTATCAGTTATAAACTGAAAATTTTCGCATAAATTCTCAACATTAAGATTGTATCCCTCTTGAACCTCATCTACAGTCTCCAAATTATCCTTAGCTTTCAAATTACTTGTTATAAGAGAGTCAATTTCATTATCTCTACAGCATTCATCAATATCAACCAGGGTCGTACTGGCGTAACATAGAGGGCGGTGGCAAAATGGATAACAAGGGCGCCAATTGCCTCGCAAAAGGGCGCAAATCCTTACATATATGTATATATATAAATATACACATACTACACAAAATATGCATAAAAATTTACTTTACAAATAAAAATATGTGCAAGTACATTGTTGTATCAAAAACTTTTTCCCTAAAATAAATATGTCACCCAAAATAATATTATGTATTATAGAAATATACACAAAAATAGCTCTCCGCAAAACAGTGCACTTTAAAAATATCTTGATATTAGGCAAGTGTTGCCAATTTAGAGGGTTTTTTCCCCACCACACTTTTCTAAAAAATCTACGTCTATTTTCGAATTCTACTCACCTTATTTAATGATACATTAAATAAGCTGAATATTACTATTGGGAAATAATGGTGATTTAAGTAAAAATATTTGCAAAATTTAAGCACTGTGTTAGTTTACTTGAACCGCATTACATCAGTTAATATATGTGAAGAAAAATTGCATGTTAAAAAAAAATATATATGTAATGCCCTAAAAATTATTATATTGTTTTAAAAAATGCATAAATGAAATTATTTAAAAGAACCAAACAACAAAAACAATTTCATTGGGTCAAGACTCGAAAGTGCAAATAAAATTATCTTATATAATTCAAGTTTTTAATACAGTTTCTGAGATACAAATGCTATTTATGGTGTAAAATAAAAAACTCAGAATTTTTTTTTTCTTATTTGTGGTAGAAAATGTCTATTTTACGGGAGTTATTTTTAAGGGGACAAGGGACCTTGAAATCCTTAAAAATAATTTTTTTTTATTTTTTGTAAATTTCACCTAAATATTATTCAAGGGTACATTATATGCATTATAACATGCATTTATCACAAAAAAAAAATGCAAAAAAAAAAAATTATTTTTGACAAAAAAATGGCATTTTACGTTGGCATTTAATGGTTTAAATGGCATTAAAAATGGCATCTTCGAAATCTTCGAAATGCGCCCTGCGCATTCCATATCAATGAAAATCCCCAATATTTTTTATGAAAGTTTGTTTTATATATATAAACAAAATTGTGCATCGAATTTTGAATATTTGAATTTAAAGGTTAAAAAAAAAAAAATTGAAATTTTGAAATTTTTTCGAAATTTTTTTTAAAATTTTCAATTTTTTTCAATTTTTTTTTATTTTTTGTAAATTTCATCTTAAATATTATTCAAGGGTGCATTATATGCATTATGGCATGCATTTATCACAAAAATATTTTTAAAAAAATATTATTTTTGAGAAAAAAATGGAATTTTACAGCGTCTTCGAAATCTTCGAAATGCCCCCTGCGCTTTCCATATCTATGAAAATCCCCAATATTTTTTTGGAAAGTATGTTTTATATATATAAACAAAACAGAGCATCGATTTTTACATATTTGAATTTTAAGATGTAAAAAAAAAAAAAAAAAAAAAAAAAAAAAAAAATTGAAAATTTTGAAAAATTTTTCGAAAAAATTTCAAAATTTCAATTTTTTTTTAACTTTTAAATTCAAATATTCAAAATTCGATGCACAATTTTGTTTATATATATAAAACAAACTTTCATAAAAAATATTGGGGATTTTCATTGATATGGAATGCGCAGGGCGCATTTCGAAGATTTCGAAGACGCTGCGTAAAATGCCATTTTTTTGTCAAAAATAATTTTTTTTTTGCATTTTTTTTTGTGATAAATGCATGTTATAATGCATATAATGTACCCTTGAATGATAGTTAGGTAAAATTTACAAAAAATAAAAAAAAAATATTTTTAAGGATTTCAAGGTCCCTTGTCCCCTTAAAAAGCTTCTTTTTTTATTTTTTCAATAATATATAAATCGGTTTCAAATGAAATATTGACAATAAATACAAGAAGCATTTTTTCCCTATCTTGTAAAATGTAATAAAATGATAATATAACTTTTTCTTTCAACCTAAAATCTTTCTTTAAGTTTCTTTTCTAGTTACAATAAAAATTAAAAAAAATCAAATTACTTTATTTCAGATAAGCCGTATAAGGAAGTTTTTCACTTAACTCAAGAAATAGAATCTTTCTTTTAAATTTTTCTGCTCAACAAATCTTCTTTCAAACATCTTCCACAGCTGACAATTAAAATATTATGAATACGGAATGGATTATTATTTATTAAAAATTATTTAACTAATCAGAACTAAAATTTGATTTTAACTATATGTTATTTCACTTAGTTAATTCATATCAGAGTAAAAATCTCTATACAATTATTTCCAAATTTAAAATAAAATATTAACTAAAACAAACTAAAACAATTTCATCGACGAAAAATTCGAAAAACTATATTATACAATTCATTTTATGTTTTATATAATACAATCTTTAGGATACAAATTTTACGTAAATTATTAAAAAAAGGGGATATATATACATATATATATATATATATAAATCAATTTCAAGCTAAATATAGACTATATATAAGGAAAACAAATTTTTCTCTATTTTCTAAAAAGTTGATAAAATGATAATGTTACTTAAAAAGTTTTTTACCTTCTAAAAAGTTGAAAAAAAAAAAAAAAAAAAAAAAAAAAAAAAAAAAAACAATACTTTGCTTCAGAAGCGCTGCGCCTGCCGAATAGATTTTTTTTTTTTTTTTTTTTTTCCCTTACAGCACAAATCTTAAGAAATAAAATCTTTCATTGAAAATTTTCTGTTCAATAACATCCTCGATTATTCATCTTTCACAGCTGGCATTAATACAGTTTGAATACGGAATGGATTAATATTTATTAAAATTATTTAACTAATACGAATTTAAATTTGATTTCAACTATATATTACATTTACTTATTTAATACAAACTTTATCCCGAATATCTGAATAAAAATGTCCATAAAATTATTTCAAATAAAAAATTAAAATAAAACAAATTAAAACAATTTAATCAGCGCAAAATTCAAAAGTTCAAAACATTATTTCATGAAATACAATACTATTTTATATAATACAATCTCTAAGATTATTTCACGTGAATTATTATTAAAAAAAAGGCAGGATATCTAATTTTTTTTCAATAAAGTGTAAATAAGTTTAGAATTAAATATAGACTATAAAAAATAATAATACTTATAAAATAAAATAAAAACTTTTTTTCTTTATTATGAAATCAGTTAATAAAAGGATAAATAATTAAAATGGTAAAAGAAATTATTTTGTTTCAGAAGCGCCTTGTAGAAATTTTTCAAAGTACAAATTTCAAGAAATGTGAAATATTATGAATATGGAATAAATTAATATTTATTGAAAATTATTTAACTAATAGGAAATTAAGTTTGATTTCAACTATATATTACATTTACTTATTTAATACCAAGTTTATCCCGAATATCTGAATAAAAATGTCCATAAAATTATTTTCAAATAAAAAAGAAAGAGAAAAAGAATTAAAACAATTTCATCGGCTCAAAACATTCGGCTCAAAAAATCAAAAAAATTGTTTTATATCTGTGACTTTCAGTAATAATCAGGTATGGCACATTTTTGAAAAAATTGTGGTAATTTGGGAAAATGTAACTTTAAAAGAGTACTCACATCTGCTATAGTATTGAAAAATGAAAATCGAATCTTCCCGTCATAGGGCGATTATAAGTTTTCCTTTAAAATTTGAATTTTTAAAAATTGGTTCTCAATTAATAAAAAACCATTTTTATATAACTATTTCGGCAAAAAAAAAAAAAAAAAAAAAAAAAAAAAGAGGTTATATTTTAATTGAATGTAGTGAAAATGATTAAGTTCTAATCTAATTTATAAAAGTAATGATAAAAAGACATTTGAAAACTTTAAACGTCAATTATTCAAAATATAAAAAATGTGCCTTATCTGGTTATTACCGGAAACCACAGATATAATACAATCTCTAGGATACAAATACTAATTATAATGTAAAAATATTCCAAAACATGGAAAGAATGGCGTCTATTTTACAAGAATTATTTAAAGGATTTATTTTTTAAATATAATATGTAAATCAATTTCAAATTAGGAAAAAAAAAATTCTATATTTTGAAAAAGTTGACAAAATGATAACGTGATTTTTTTCCCCTTGTAAACAATTAAACTTTTAAAAAATAATAAATGCTGACATTAAAATATTACGAATATTGACTGATTAATATTTATAAAAAATATTTAAATAGTAAGAAGAAAATTTGTTTTAACTTTATGTAACTTTACTTAGTTAATTCAAATATTATCCTGAATATCCTAATAACAATCTCCATGTCATTGTTTCCAAATCGAAAATAAATATTAAAATAAAACAAATTAAAACAATTTCATTAAATCTAAACTCAAAAGTGCAAAATATTATTTTATGCAATTCAATAAAATTTTATATAATGCATTCTAAACAATACAAATACTAAGTATGGTGTAAAAAAATTTTAAAAGTTATTTTAGTTTGGGGCAAAAATGATGACAATTTAGATAAATTATTATTATTAAAAAAATAATAATAAATAAATAAACAAGGAAATGTTTTTATTTTTATTTTTTAACTGTAAAATGATATCACACAGAAGTATTGATTTGAATCTTGCTTTTGAAATAATATATATATATATATATATATATATATATAAAACTCATGTGAAAGTGATACAATTACTATTAATAAAAAATGTTATAAGTAATCCTACTTTATGTTGTTTTTCCATGGGCAAATCGTAGCTCCTGCTATGCAAGGTGCATGCAACATCAGTATATCTGAACTGTGGTGATGAACGTTTTAGTACACTATTTTAAAAAATTGTAAAACCAAAGTTTATTTAAAAAGATTACGCTAAACAGGTAAATAACTCAGGATACAAGCAAATAATGTAAATACAAAGTTGTTCTTTGACACCGGATGAAAATGAAACGAGAAAAACGTCCCCAAAAGCACTTTAACTATACCGTACCGGCTATCGGCTGAAAATTGGAAACACATGTTTTTCCAGTTTCTTGTGGAATGGATAATAGGTGACTGATTTCGGTACGCTCTTCTGACCAAGGGCGTCACGATTCCAAAAACATGATATTAGTTTTTTGAAATTTATTTTTAAAGAGCACTGAAAAAGATCTAAACAAGGGCGTCATGATTTAAAAAACATGATATTAGTTTTTTTTTAGGTTATTTTTACAGAGTTGTTGAAAAAGTCTCATCAATGGCGATATGTTTCTCAAAACACGATATTAGTTTTTTGAAAGATATTTTTACAAGAGGCGCTGAAAAAAGCTGACCAAGGGCGCTATAATTGCAAAAACCAATATTAGTTTTTTAAAAGTTATTTTTGCACAGCCCCCGAAAAAAATCTGTCCAGGGGCGCACCAATACCAAAAACCTATATTAGTTTTTTCAAAGTTATTTTTAAACAGGCGCTGAAAAAGATCTAAACAAGGGCGCCACGATTTCAAAAACATGATATTAGTTTTTTAGGTTATTTTTACAGAGGTGTTGAAAAAGTCTGACCAAGGGTGCCATGTTTCTCAAAACACGATGTTAGTTTTTTGAGTTATTTTTGCAAGAAGCGCTGAGAAAAGTTGACAAGAAGACAAGAAGACACCCCACCGGGACCCCAACCGTTAGGTTTATGGGTTTTTACGTCCCGAGGGAAAAGTCCCTACCGCCATCCAACGAACACAAAGGCAATATGCACCGCACAAACTGACAAGAAAATAGTAACAATAATAAAAATTACAACTAAAACAGTAATCTGTTTTGGAAAAATTACAGATGCAGTAAACAGGCAACATCGCCAACTGCCAACCCGACAAATTATTATAAAATATTTAACTAAAATTAAACAGGTAACAAGGCATACAAACATTAATAATAGCAACAAACATTAATACAAACATTGTCAATACGCTACAATAAAAAAAAAATATATAAAGAAAGACAAATTAAAAGTACAAATAAATAAAGAATTACAACAAGAATAATGATATTTACAGATGAGAAAAACTGAATCCACTGAGTATAAATTACAGATAAAGAAAGCTGACTATAAATTCATAGCATTGACATCAATACTAGGCTGACACATCAATACTTATAACGAATAATTGAATAGAGTCCATTCAAAATATTATAATTGTCCTTAAGTTTATGGTAATTTAAACAGTTCATAAGAGTCTTTTTCATATTCTGCCTATAAGATAAATCTCTATCAAATTTAAAATGATGGATCATGAGTTTGCATTTACCGAAAATATAGTGTTTCACGTTTCCAATAGAGCCACAATCACAGCGATCCGAAGGTCTTTTACCTATATTAAATAAGTAGGACGGAAAGCTTCCGTGACCTGTAAGGTAAAATTGTACCACTTCTTTTGTGCAAAGAAAATCTAAGTCAACTTTATTAAGAACTGCATACGTATCTCTTCCAACTGTAGCTGTCTGCCATTGATTTTGCCAGTCTGCAATGGATTTTTGTTTTAAATGTCGTTTCAAAAAAGAAATAGGATACGGAACTGAGGTATGTACGTTCGCTGACCCTTTTAAGATAACATTTTTGGCTATCTTGTCTGCACGTTCATTGCCCTCCAGACCTGCGTGTGCCTTTATCCAGCCGATGAAAATCTGTTTATGTCGATTAGAATTTAATATATTAAATATATCTTTGATAATGATATTTGACGGAAAAAGTCTCTGCAGATCACATACTGAAGACAGACTGTCGGAGTATAAAATTGCATAATTGAAGTCAGAATTCATAAACCAGTCTATCGCAAATTTGATTGCTGAAAGTTCTGCTTGATATATAGTATTATAGCTCTTTAAACTGATACCATAATCCATAATGAAACTGCCGTTATAAAATACAGTGTATGCTGCTGATGTACCCTCTGACATATGAGAACCATCTGTATATATGATTGGATAGAGCGATTTTGGAACACTGTCTGTCACATCTTTTATAAAATGAAGATTCTGCAGATGGTTAAAATCTGGAAAATCAAATGTTTTTAATTTATTCATAAAATCCTTGTCCTTAATAACTACGTTATCAAGTTTAATATTATCATGATCATGTAACACAGCATACTTCTTAGCCATACACCTCAAAGTGATTAAAATTGGCATAATTCCTGTTATTACTCGTAAAGCTTCAGTGGAAACATTTCGATATGTTTTGATGATTGACATGAGTCCAATTCTCTGACATGAATTCAATCTTTGGACACCATTAGAGTTCAAATCATTCACCCAGACTTCTGCACCGTAAGCAATCTGTTTTTCAATTACCAAACGATACCATTGCTTTTTATAATAAGTGGCAAGTCCCTTATCCCGATGACCAGTCTTTCTAATGCCAAATGTAAAATTTCGAACATTCTCTCGAACAATATCCAGATGGTGGTACCAGTTGAAACGGCTATCTAAATTAAAACCCAGATATACAATGTGTTCTTTAACTGGAATTGAATTGCCTCTCAGCTTAAAAATTGGGCGTCTGTTCTAAGGGAACCATAATTACAAAAAACGATATTAGTTTTTTTAAAGTTATTTTTGTAGAGGCGCCGATAAAAAATCTGGCCAAGGGCGCCACGATACGAAAAACACGATATTAGTTTTTTAAAGTTATTTTTAAAGAGGCGCTTTAAAAGATCGAAACAAGGGTACCATGATTTCAAAAACATAATATTAGTTTTTTTTAGGTTATTTTTACAAAGGTGTTGAAAAAGTCTGACCAAGGGCGCCATGTTTCCAAAACACGATATTCGTTTTTTGAAAGATATTTTTAAAAGAGGTGCTGAAAAAAGCTGACCAAGAGCGCCATAATTACAAAAACATGATATTAGTTTTTTGAAAGTTATTTTTAAAGAGCATTGAAAAAGATCTAAGTAAGGGTGCCATGATTACAATACATGACATTAGTTTTTTTCAGGTTTTTTTTACAGAGGTGTTGAAAAAATCTGACTAAGGGCGCCATGTTTCCCAAAATATGATATTAGTTTTTTGAAAGTTATTTTTACAAGAGGTGCTGGAAAAAAAAACTGGAACAAAGGCGCCATTATTACAAAAAACACGATATTAGTTATTTTTAACAAGGCGCTGAAAAAAATCTGAACAAGAGCGCCTCTGACAATGTGACTAATTAAAATGAAAGTTTAAGCGAAGAATTAGAATTAAGCGCAGCCACCTATGGCTCTAAATGTTTGATAGTAAATTGCTAAATATATCATTACCTTTTATTTGCCAAATGAAAATATTTGAAATTTTATGCCTTTTATGCACAAAAAAAAGGAAAAACTTTTTATTAAAAGAAAAAAAAAAAAAATACGAGGGCGCACCGGGCATTTGCCTCGTTGCCCGGTGGGCCAGTACGACCCTGATATCAACCCTGAAATGTTCAAGATTACCTTCAAACGTAACTTTCATTATTAATTTCAGATACATCGCCCAGAATTTTATCTTGTGACATTAGGAAAAACTCTTCATTCTGTTCAGTGATTTTCTCATCATTTCCACAATTCAATTTTAATTTCAACTTATCATTAACTCTATTTTCATCTTTTATCAATTTTATCTCTCCTCCCTTCGCAATTTGAAGTTCAAAAAGTTCAAACACTTCAATTACATCTTTAATATCCACGATTTTCTTTTCAAGAGAATTACTTAATTTCTTAGTTGGTGACCGATTTTCCATTACTTCAAAGTCCAAAGATCTCGTATGGCTACAGAAAGTTTCATCAGTATTACTCTCCACTCCCTCTTCTACTCGATCAACATCATCAATGCTTAATATTGTTTTTCTCTTCTCAGGAATCTCTTTTAAACAAACACACAAGGTCCAACAAAATTTTCTCGATATGACACTTTTTCTCTACTACTTTATCAATACCAACAATATTTAATATATTCTTTCCTTTCTCAGGAACCTTTTGAAACAACGACACAGGCTTCAATAAGATTTCATCTGTATAATCAGGAACCACCTGTAAATTCCCCTTTCTCTTCCTCTCATTCATTTTCTTTCTCAGTTTCTCTAGTATAAACCTTCTCTCATCCGCCTTTTTTCTCTCGGAATCTTCCTCTCGACTTATTCTCTGATCTATCACAGTCGAAAGCATATACACTGATAAAAATCTGCTGCATTTTGCTGCAACGCACTCCCCTGCTTGTATAGAAAACGGTTACTTGGCCGTGAAATGGAGCTTTCTCGTTGGTTGGAATAGAGATATTATATACAAGTAGGGGAGTGCGTTGTAGCAAAATGCAGCAGATTTTTATCAGTGTACCTTACAAATTCTTCGTCATAACGAACACTCTTCGTAATTAATTTATACAAGTCAATGATCTTCATAATATCATTAACTTCCTCTCCCAATTCCATTGCGACGATTCTCAAATCTACTTTTTGGCCTCTTCGAAAGAAAGCCATTTTCAATTTCAAGTAAAACACGCTGATGCGTAAGTCAACAGTTTATCAAAATCACGGACACCCAACCAACTAACCAAAATTGGATCAGTGCACTTTCAGCCTGTTTATTCAAAACACCAAATAAGTATTTTTCACAATAACTTTAAAACATATATTATAAATACTATTTTTATACAGTTTACGCAAGTAAATATCAATAAATATTTTTCTAAAAAAAAAAAAAACAAAAAAACACCAGTTTAAAACATCAATATACCATTATTTTCAATTCAACAGAAATAATACACCAATTTGATAAACTTTTAAGATAATTTTCAATTTCTGAAAACTCACAATTTTGACTAAAACAGTTTGATTTTAAACATGATATATGTTTTGATACGAAATGTAATAAACCTGAAATCAGTTTGACTTCATTTAATCAATAAACCAGTTTGGTTTCAAACACTATCTTTCGCAATACAAAACACACTAAACCTGAAATCAGTTTGACTTCATCTAATCCATAAACCAGTTTAACTTTGAAAGTATATTTTTCGATGCGAAACATATTAAACACGAAATCAGTTTGACTTCATTTAATCAATAAACCAATCTGGTTTCAACCACCATATTTTTCAATACAAATCACACTAAAATTTTTTAAACCAGTTTGAATTTTTTTCTCAACCATTAAATCGATTTAATTTGAATTCAATTCTAGTCACCAACTATTCTTATTAAACCAACTTGGTTTTAAACATTCTTTTTCATATTTAAACATTTTATGATAATCAAAAGTATAAAATACAAATCTGTATATTGCGGCTGCTATATTAATTAAAATAAACCAATCAAGCAAGAATTTTAATCAAAATTAACAACACCAATATTTAACTGTACGCTTAAAACAACATGGCACGCTGTAATGAATTTAAAAACATACCTGCGATACCACATTTGTTCTCGTTACCATTTTCCAAATCCAAATCTGGGTGGGACCTCCAAATTTAATAGGCTGTAATGATTTCAGCCCCTTTCCAGGTTCCAGTGTCGGCAGCATAATGATAAATCATTTTTACGATTATCATTTTTTAGCTCACAGGCTATCATAGCCTGAGAGCTTATGTGCCCGTCCGTTCTGTATGTATGTTCGTATGTACGTAACGCGATAACTCATGATAAAAATATCCGATCCACTTGAAATTTTGTATGTAGGTATATCCTGACAAGGCGCTTCCCTGATTAGTTTTTGGAGTTCATTCGATATGTATAAGAGGGGGAACGGGGGGCTCATGCCCCCCGTTAGTTGATATAGATGGGATTTTCATGCAGAATTAAGTTTTCAAAATTTAGATTAGGATCATTCTGATGAGGCGATTCCATGACTGTTATTAGGTGTTCATTGATTAAGTATAAATAGGGGGAACAGGGGTTCTAATGCCCCCCCCCCGTTAGTTGATATAAATGGGATTTTAATGCAGAATTAAGTTTTCGTTCAAAATTTAGATTAGGATCATTCTGATGAGGCGATTCCGTGACTGTTATTAGGTGTTCATTGAATAAGTATAAATAGGGGGAACAGGGGTTCTAATGCCCACCCCCCCCCCCCGTTAGTTGATATAAATGGGATTTTCATGCAGAATTAAGTTTTCGTTCAAAATTTAGATTAGGATCATTCTGATGAGGCGATTCCGTGACTGTTATTAGGTGTTCATTGAATAAGTATAAATAGGGGGAACAGGGGCTCTAATGCCCCCCCCCCCGTTAGTTGATATAAATGGGATTTTCATGCAGAATTAATTTTCGTTCAAAATTTAGATTAGGATAATTCTGATGAGGCGATTCCGTGACTGTTATTAGGTGTTCATTGAATAAGTATAAATAAGGGGAACAGGGGTTCTAATGTCCCCCCCCCTTAATTTATACAAATGGGTTTTTCAAGCAGAATTTTCAGATTTCGTTCAAATCTCTGAATAGTTTTGGAAGTTTAATGGTTAAGTATAAAAGAGGGGAATAACTCTTTTTAAATTATATAAATGCTAAATGGGTTTTTATTAAGAATTATCTAATTTGTTCTGAATTTTGGATATAGATTTTTTATGTGATAAAGCATGTCTTTGATAGTATAGGAGGTTCAATGATTAAGTATAAAAAAAGAGAAAAGGGGAGAGCTGTTTCCCCTTCTTAATTTTTTTTTTCGAACGGAATTAACCCTTGAAAATATAAAGCTTTAATGTGCAATTAGTATTTGTAGCTTGTGAGCTCAATGCCTTCAGTTTAACTGGGCAGTATTCTTTTTTATTTATTTTACCATACTAAACTAGCAGATATATACTCTGAAATTTCACAAATAAAACTTGGCACACATAAAATAATAAAACAACATTTAAAAATCTGAAATCCCTGCTGAAAAACAAAAGTCACTGTCCCACTTCTTCCACTCTCTGCTTTTTCTTTTCGTTTCCAGCAGTCTCATATCTCAGCGCCATCTGGCAAACATAGAAGAGACAGCCTGGATTCAGGACACACAGTCAGGATAGCTTCTTGCGAAATTCTAGGCGGGAGTTTCATGCCAAATTCAGTTCTCGGAGTCGTTACAATGCGTAATTTATGCGGACAATATTTATCTCTATTGTTATCACGACAATCTCCACTATATTCATTCACTTATTCAGGACAACATAGATAGGCTAGTTCACTGGCTTCAATATTGGAGACTAACGATTAATCCTAGTAAAAGTAATATTTTGGGTATCAATGCAACTGCTGAAATAGATGACAACACTTTGAAAATCGGAGGAGAAGACATACCATACAAAAAAGATATGCAAATCCTAGGATATATCATCAACAATAGGCTAAATAACGTAGATCACATCAACATGTTAGAAAATAAAATCAATCTCCAATTAAATTATTTAAAAATTATCGCTATTACTGCGAGGGGAGGAAATACTAAGCAGTTACTACAATTATATCAAAGCTTTGGACAAAGTATCCTCGAAGGAAATCCTCGAATTTTATCAAAAGCCTCTAAACAAGAACGGCAGAGAATGCAAATAATGCATAATAAAGGACTCAAATGGGCAACAGGACTTAAGAGGGCACACTAGTCACTCGCCAAGGCAAATCAAGATGGCCGACTTCTTTTTCAGCTCATTCAAAGGATGGACTAAAATTGAAATGATTGACATCTAATCATCGAATTAGGAAATAGAATTTTCTTAACCAATCATCTGTGACGATTTTTCTCCTCAAAGGCGTGTTTACTAGACGGTGTCTTGTCTAAAGGATTTTTTCAACTGTCTTCCCATTTCTTTCACTACATTCGATGATTTCAAGTTTATAAAAGTTGTAAAAGAATTTCAATCGGTTTACCTTTAGCATCCCAAAATTAAACGGTTTGATTTTCAGAAAATAAGCGAATTATTAATTTAGATAGATTACTATAAACTAAAAACTATTTTATTTATTAAATGCAATAATAATAAAAAAAAAAAAAAAAAAAAAAAAAACTATTGAATGAAGGGGTGGGGAAATATCAGGTACAAGTACTTTAAATAACTATTTTTTTTTTTTTTTTTTTTTGGGGGGGGGGGGGGGAGGAATTCTTTTTAGAATACGAAACTTATAAAGAGACTTATATAAGATAAATAGCACTGAAGGTTTAAAGTAAGATCTTCATAAAATTATGAGTAAAATATTTAGACAAATTTAAATATTTTAAACATTTGTATATTTTTTTGCGGAGAGGGAAACAGCAAATGAGAAAGAGAAATAGAAATTTTGGAGAAAGGAGGTATAGGTGTTAATCCCAGCCTAGTTGTCGTTTATAGATATAACACAATTCCCTATTGTTAGTAGTAACAAATGTGACAGAAAAAGTTTCGCAAATTTTAAAAAAATTGTGTGACGTTAGGTCAGTAAGGCAACATATTTTGTCAAAATTTCAGGTGGAAGGAAATTTAGATTTTGATGATTTTTACAAGCATTTTGTAAATACCGCAAGGAGCTCTAATAAATTTTGAGTGATGTGAAGGGGGGATGCAGGGAGTTTATTAGATGACTTGTCTTATTTACATGACTAAATATTAAAAAATAGTATTAAAAAATAATAAACAGAAAGACGAATTTTTGTATGCTTTGCAAAAAGAGATAGAAAGGAAACGTCCATTTTGGTGGGTGAGAAGTAAAATTATATGATTGATTATTTATTATTACAATAAAAGTTTTTGAAAAATCAAAGACTTTTAAGGTTTAAAATTTGTGAGCTGAGGGAAAAAAGAAATAAGCACATTTATTATTTATTTATTTATTTTCGAGTATGTGCGGAGGGGAGAGAGTTTATCAGATGACTTATTATTTATTTGCCTTTAAAAATATTTATAAATCGATTTAAAAAATCATAAAAGTGGAAAGATTTAAAGAAATAAATTTTCTGCACTTAATAAAAGGAAGGGAGTGATAAAACCCAATTTCAGTCGTGGGGGGGGGGGGGGATTTTTGTTATTGATTTTTTATTGTTACAATAAAGTGACTTATATGCTACAAATATGGGTATTGTGGGATAGTCTATTAAACGGCGAATTGATATTTTCGGAAAGTGCAATTTAAAAGATTGTGACAGGTTCAAAAGGCAAAGAAAAATTTTGATATAAAGGGAAGCTAAGGGCTTATCTGGAAAGTCCTCAAGGGAAGGGGGAGCGATTTTAGAAATTTGGAAACTCCAATCTCATACACTGGTCGTAACTCATTTTTTTTTAATGCGGGTCGTGTTTCGTCTACTTTTTATTAGCACTTTCCAACAAAGTTGAAAAGTGCTTATGCATTCGGTTTGTCTGTCCGTCTGGCCGCCTGGCATTCTGTCCGCGCTGTAACTCCCGTAAATATACTCGCATTGCTATGAAATTTTTATACGTTATTGATGTTTACCCTAGCACGACACTTATTGAAAATGAACTATCTACCATGATTAGTTTATCTACAGAGAGAATCAAAAGTTTCCCATTACATTACGGCCTATGGGGAAAAATCGTTCATATACTCGAATTGCCATGAAATTTTAGGACGTTATTGAAGTTTACCCTAGCACGAACGCTATTGAAAATGAAGTTTCTACCATGATTAGTTTATCTACAGGGCGAATCAAAAGTTTTCCATTACATTATGGCCCATGGGGAAAAATCGTTTATATACTCGGATTGCCATGAAATTTTAGGACGTTATTGATGTTTACACTAGCACAAGTCTGTCGAAAATGAAGTTTCTACCATGATTAGTTTATCTACAGGGCGAATCAAAAGTTTTCCATTACATTACGGCCCATGGGCAAAAATCGTTTCAAAGGAATTTTAAGGATGTTATATCCTGTCAAACATATTAAAATATGCATTCTATAAAATATAAGGTGAAAATGTAGCTATTATTCATTTACATGGCCACACAAAAGAATTCCATTAAATAATGGTAAAAGGGGGAATTGTGTGTGACATATTTTAAATATATTAAGCTGTTTCATGTATAATAAAATTGATATATGTCACTGAAGCTTAACATAAATTATACGCTATTGTCTTGCATAATATGAAATACATAGCATTTACAGGGCCATACAAAAGATTTCAAATAGTATATTCTTTCCGAAGTACCGTATATGTGTCCGATGATGGCTGATGGAGGGATGAAATGCAATTCAGTTATGATATGCGCGTTTATATTTCGCTAAATATATGCACATTATATGGTGTGCATAAATATTATAGTTGATATACAGGGCTACCCAAAAGAGCTAACCAACGTTACTGAATATGAGCGTAAATTATTTAAACGTGGTTCTTAAATAATCTATGCATTTTTACGCTGAGCTTCTTTCAATTTACTGAGAAATGTTTGCAGAATATAGATAAAAGGATATACAGGGCCACGCAAAGAATTCGGTACATGGATGCCTATGAATGATAATTTATGAGAATGTGATTTCAGTTGTTTTAAAAGTGTTTTAGTTTACAATAAATTTAAGCCTAATGCTGACGTGTAATAAAGGTACAATGCAAACTACAGGGCTTAACAAAAGTATTCAAGTATGTTTCCATCTAATAGTATGAAATGCTGAAAAAGAAATTTCAAGCTACTGGGTATTTTCTTGCTAAACTAAATTTTCCCATTATATCAACTGACATATGAAATACAGAGCTGCTCAAAAGTACTGGAATACATATTTGGGTATATTTGGCTATACAGTATTATTTCCCTAAATAACAAAGTTTTGTTAAAGATTTCATTAAGTGTTGGAAAGTGCTTCATAATGTATGCTTAACGCATGATTTTTCTTACTTGTTTGCTGTGGGTCGGGTTTGGGTCCGATTGGCTTCCATTTTTTGTTAATTTCTACTTGGGTCGAGTTTGGGTCCGGTTGACTTCTATACTTTGCTGCTGTTCGAATTAATTTCTGATATTTTGCTTTTTGGTCGGGTTTTGGTCTGGTCGACTGCTACATTTTGTTGTTGGTCGGGTGGACTTTTACTTTTTAGCTGTGCTTAGAGCATTTGGGACAGTTTAGGATTTGGTTTTAATTTTGTGAGAAGGTTTCGGGTTGATCCGAAATGATTGGAATGAGTCCTTTGATAAAATTTTCGTTCTTTTTAGCAATTTTTGTACGAAATGTGCGTTTGTTTCACGTTCCTTTGAAGAAATTCGTGTTTTCTATGCTATCATTTCAAAAAATTTGATGTGCGTTTCGCTTCTATTTTTTGCTGCTGGTCGGAATAATTTTTACTTTTTTTGTGGGTCGCGTTTGGATCCGGTTAGCTTCTAGTGTTTGCTGCGGATCAAGTTAATTTCTGATTTTTTGCTTCGGGTAGGGTCTGGGTCCGGTTAAGAACTATATTTTCATAATAGTCGGTTTGACTTTTACTTTTTAGCTGCGCTTAGTTTATCGGCGCAGATTGTCATACATTTCGGATTTGAGTCAGTTACATATTCGGTTTTTATTCTTGCGGATTGAGCCCAGTAAATGTTGACGTCAATTTCGATCGCGAATCCTTTGACAAAATTTGCATTTTTCCGCGATCCTTTAACAAAATTCGATGTTATACGTGAATGGGACCCTTTGAAGACATTCACGTTTTCACCGTGATCCTTTCACAAAATTTGAGGGTTTTTTGCGACCATTTGATGAAATGCGAGTTTCTTTTGAAACCCCTAACGAAATTCGCGTTTTCTTTGTTTAATAATTTTCAAGATTAACAAGTAAAAAATTTTTCAATCCAATTTGGGCTCGTGGGAAAAAAATTAGAGAAGTGCACTTGTCGCTTTCAAGCCAGTAATGTTTATCATACAATCTAGATCAGAGTTGTACCGAAAGTTTATCTGCAAGGGTTGAGATCGGGACAGTAATGTTTATTATACTATCTAGATAATAGACGGACCGAATATTTAGCTTTTATTCCGGGCCTAGCCACGACCTGGAAATTTTGTTAAATGCTAACTTCTAAGAAAAATGATATCCAGACCTGTCTCGGTCTGGAAGAAAAAGAAGTCTATCACCACCCGAATCTCCAAAAGAAAAGGAAGATCAGAACACGAACCGATTCAAAATGAGAGAAAACCTTACCCAGTCCAAGTCTCGTGGACTTAAACTGGCGCGATCCGTGCCAGGCCGTGACGGGCTCGAGCTTCGTCCCAAGTTATTTCTCGTGAGGATAATAATATCAATTTGTAAACCCTTTATTAGCCCAGATGGGGGAGGACTTCGCGCCCTACCCCCACCCCTTAGAACCGCCACAGCATACGGGCTGTGTTGATGCTAGATCGAACGTTTAGACTTTACACCGGATGCAGCCTGGGCTTGAAATTTTTTTCACGTGCATACCTGTAGTAGGAAGGAAGTCCATACCAGAACCGACCAGGAAAAACCAGTGTGGCGCGATCTAGCTCTGCAGAAAAAAAAAAAAAAAGACCCGAATAAAGCTTTTTTTCTGAAAGTGTGAAGACCTAACTCTGTCCCTGTATAAAAAATTAAAGTTGGCGCCACCCGACCGGGGTCGCACCGGCCTAGAGTTTAGGACCAACAATTTTTCTCTGCTGGCATCTAATGTCGTTCGGCAGATCATTTATTGGGACGTTAGGCCCGGCCCGATGTTCCAGGAAAAAAATATGGCCCAAGCTTGGCCCGAAAACATTAGTGACTAGGCCCGGTCCGGCTCGGTCTAAGTATTCACAAGTAAGGCTCGGCCCAGCCCGAATACCGTTAATGGAAATCGACCCGAACCCGGCCCGCGGGCCGGGCTCTGGCTTTGGACCGAGGCCTGGCCCGTGCAGATCTCTAAAGTGAGTACAAAGGGAGAAGGTAAAAAAAATAGGACATTCTGCCTATCTGATTAGCCGTTTTAGGTAAGAGTGAGAAATTCAGGATAACAAACTTCTTAAAAATATAACTAAATAATTATTTTAGCGGCTTTAGAAATTTCTTCCCTAAGAAGGTAATAAATGTCTGTGTGTAGGGAGGAGGGTGAAAATTGTAGTCATATATCAGCAGCATTTTTAAGTATAAACAGGAAAATCAGAATAATAAACCGACTAAAAGTATATTTAAATTAAGTATATCAGTGATTTTATTCCTTTTGTGTCTATTATGTCATCAACATCGACTTTGAACTAAATAACATAAGATTATACGAATAAGACAGCAATTATGGTTATATGATTAGATATTTAAGAAAATGTTTATTTTATTTCACATTTGCTAGATATATTTTGTTGGAATCGAGATTCTTTAGAAAAACCGACCCAGCGTAGCGGGTAAAGGCTACTAGTTGGCTTTTACGGTCTTTAAAAAGAATAATAAATTTAACGCTCCATTAAGAAAACAAAATACTTCCGCAATTTATTATACGACATTAACCTCTTCAGACCTGAGTTACATAAATGTGTACCTTCATTCTTTTCCTCATAAAAAATAAACTGTTCGAATTTTTTTCATTTTTACTTTACTTCCATACAGGTGAATGTTTTTTGCTTTAAAACAAAATCAATAAATGTCAGTACTGATGAATATTACCTCATAAAATAAATAATAATTTCATCCGAGTTTCGAAAATACCTTCAAGGCATTATGGCCAAAAAAGTAAGAAATATTCATGGTTATTTAACTCAAATGGTTTACAAAAAAAAAAAAAAAAAAAAAAAATTAATAATAATAATAATAATAATAATCTGAGGATTTGCTGATCATTTACTTGTTTAGTGAGCTTAATTTTGTTATTGTGTAAATTTATATTAATGATAGTTAAACTGATGCTTTAAGGGGATTAGTACTTTTATATCCATATTTGTAAACGTAAATTATCAGTCCCTTAAAGTACTGATTTCATAAAAATGACTCCTTCTGTCATTTATGGTATCATTTCGATTATGTAAAAGCAATAAATATACAGTTATAGAGTTATTTTATGCTCAGGTCTGAAGAGGTTAAATTTCTGAAGATTGTCATAAATATACACTAGCTATTATTTTCACAAAAATATTCCTCTTGGATATGGACCGGAAAGAAATTTTTTGAATCTGGGGAAACAAGTACATCAAGGTTTCATTTGTGAAAATACTCTTCAATCATTTTTCAGTAGTAATTTATTGAAATTTAAAAAATAGATTATAGGAAAAATAAGTCAGCATTTGGAAATAACCCATATAAGCCCCTTACAATCGATGGACAAATTTCTACAAATTTTTCGCATTGTAGCACCGTAATGAAACAGATTCTGTGTCATCCAACCAACCTACCAAGATTCGATATTTAAAGGTAGCGCGGTCAGTTTCAAGAAGATTGGTTGACGTACGAGTGGAGACGAGATTAAATTCAATCGTAGAGTATCAGCCGTTTTTGCTAAAATTTTAGCCAAAATCTTTCGTAATTTTGCTCATTCTAATTTTGGTAAAACTATAAAAAGCATATTACTAGAAGTTTAAACTCTGAGCTATTATTGTGCGTTTTTTTTTTTTCTTCTGAATTTTTCTAATATCATTTTATCGGCTGTAAAGGACACACACCTCTATCATTTTCCGAATGATTGAAAAATGACAAACGAACTCCTCCAATTAGCAAATGAAAAATTCTTGTAGCGTAATTTTTTTTTTCGCGTTACGCAGTTAAAAGAAGAATTTTGAAAGAAGCGAAAATTATTGTGTACAAATATATTAAAATAACTGTATTTTGGAAGATTTTTTGCAGAACTCGAGATTTATCAAGAGAATTACATAATCTAAATGATATTGAAGTATAAGATAGGATCTTCATGAAATGAGGGAAAAAATATTTAACAAATTAAACGATTTTATACTGTAGAACGAACAGAAAGGGGAGGGGTGTCAAACGGGAAAAATAAATTTCGAAGAAAGGAGCTATAGATCGAAACTCCAGCGTATTCATTTATAGGGCTGTCCATAAATGATGCCACACATTTGTCCAATATTTTTAACCCCCTCCCTCCCCTTTGTCACATGTCACGCTCTATTTCATATACATATACTTGTAGTTCAGAAATACAGCACTATGTTATAGATCATATTTGAAATTTTGTTTTTAAACTTTAACTGTGTATTTTAATTACTTTTACGTGAATAACTATAAAAATAATTATAGTACGAACGCACCTCATTTTCCATGTTTGTCGTGCAGTTTCTAACTTGTTTAATTATCATACGCCAATGGAAGGGCAATCGAGAATCGGTGTCACATTGGAATTTTTTAAGTGTTAGACTTGTAAAGAACATCACCATGATTATTTGATACTACCTGGTTTAGATAGATTTCGTGAGAAATACTATATGTACTATATCGTAAGATACAAAGGGGGGGGGGGATAAAAAGCATCTTTTTTTTAATTTATCTATTTTGAGGGCAATGCAAGAAATTTATTAAATGACTTACTTTAGATGACTAAAGATGAACAAATACGGTTAAAACATAATAAAGAGATTTAAAGACTAAATTTTATATGCTTGGTAAGGAGAATAGAGGGAAAACATCAATTTGGGTGGGGTTAAGAGTAAAAATATGTCTGATTATTTATTATTACAGTAAAAGTTTTAGAAAAATCAATTACTTTAAAAGTTTAAAATTTGCTAGTTGACGGGGAAAAGGAAACAAACAGATTTATTATTTATTTACTTCGAGTGTGTTGGGGGGGGGGGGAGATAAGTTTATTAGATGACTTGCTATTTATTTGCCTTTCAAAAAATTTACAAATAGGTTTAAAAAAGAATAAGATGTGAGAAAGTTTCAATGAATATCTTTTAGGCGCTTAGTAATAGCGTGAGAGGGATAAATCCCAATTTCAGTTAGGGAGAAGGAATGTTTGAGATCGATTGTTTATTGTTACAACAAAGTGACTAAATTTCGTAAATATGGAGAAAGTGAGATAGACAGCAAAACGGTGAAGTGACATTTCTGGAAAGGGAATATTAAAGGCTGTGATGAGAGCAAAAGTGGGGAACGAAATTTTGATATAAGGAGAGGCAAGGGTGATATAGATTATTTTTTCTAAAACAGAATTTCAGAGAATTCAGATTTTCACCTTCAATTAATAAATAATTAAAGATTTAAATACTTTTAAGGACTTTTTTCAAATTCTGCATAAAACTAAGTTTTTTAAGGAGCAAAAATTACTTTTGAAAAAGTAAATACGTTTTGAAAAATTCAAGAAATATACGAAACGTGTAGGATCTAAAAATTATTCCGCTACATTATGGTCTATGTGGACAAATCATTTGTGGTGTTTTTAAGAGCATCATGCTAATTTAAAAGTAATGAAATTCATATACACTACTAAGGTATTCTTGAAGATAGTTATTAAAAAATATCATATGTATAGACTTATAGTATACGCACAGAGGATCTCCATAGTAATCTATTACATTATAGTCTAAAAATCTTTCGCAATGTATTGTTGTAATAATGTTACTCATTTACAAACAATGAAATTGATACGAACTTCTGAGATGGACTAAACAATGCTTGTGGTATAATAGTTGGTGAAAAGCATTTACTCATTCAATTACAAATGAATTCGGTAATATGAAAATCCTATCAAAAACATGAATGTGAAAAAATGCCAAGTTCGTTAAAGATTTCGCTAATAAAAGAAGTGATTTGACAAAAAATAATGATATCCTATCAAAAACATGAATGTGAAAGAATGCCAAGTTTGTAAAAGGTTTCGCTAATGAAAGAAGTGAGATCTAACTGCAAACCAAGTTCTTTCGAAGCTCCTTAAATCATAGCTCCTGTCATGCATAATATTCTTCAATTGCTTAAAATGAGTTGGTATGTTACTTGTTATTCAATAGAGCGACTTACAAGTTTTCTGTTATTCAAATTTCTCTATTTAATTGATCAGAACTTAAAGTTGATCACTTAATTAATTTATCGATACCTTAACTTCAATGTAGTTATTCGAACATTTGAATGACTAGATCTTTCCCAATCAGATTCTAGATTAAATTTTACTCAAACATTAAAGTTAGGTACTCAAACATTAAGTACTTACTCAAACATTAAAGTTAGGGGCTGAAAACTTGCCAAGTCGCTCTATTGAATAACAAGTAACATACCAACTCATTTTAAGCAATTGAAGAATATTATGCATGACAGGAGCTATGATTTAAGGAGCTTCGAAAGAACTTGGTTTGCAGTTAGATCTCACTTCTTTCATTAGCGAAACCTTTTACAAACTTGGCATTCTTTCACATTCATGTTTTTGATAGGATATCATTATTTTTTGTCAAATCACTTCTTTTATTAGCGAAATCTTTAACGAACTTGGCATTTTTTCACATTCATGTTTTTGATAGGATATCATTATTTTTTGTCAAATAAGTCGGTATTTGTTTCCTTTTTGAAATAAATTGGCTTAATATTAAATTAGTTTTATTTAATATTAATTAATCTTACAGCTTTTTCCTGCGTTTATTCACTGTTTCTTTGAATCAAATTTAAAACTTTTAACATTAGGATTGCTTATGTTCCATTAAATTCCACTAATAAGGATGTTTCTTTTATGTGATTGGGTACTACTTGATTATCTCGATGACCAAAAAAGTTTGTCTCCAACTTGGCGATATATCGCCAAATTGACGACAAAAATTACCCGCCAAAAGTGATACTAACTTGGCGCTATTTCTGGTATTTCGCCAAATTCCCATAGACTCCCATTGTAATCTGGCAATTTATCCAATACTGTTGTTAGAGCAAGGACTGCCACCATCATTTTGACTTTTTTTTTCTTTTTTTTTTTAATCGGTTCGCTAACTTTCCAATATTGCTGATATTGCTATTTAGAAAGTTTTTAGAACGCTTTTCGCGCATTTTTACCCCTTTTAAGTTTTGTATTTGTTAACAAATGTTCTTAGTGATCATTTATATCTTATAAGTAATGAACATGCCAAATTTGATGTTTCTAAGCCCTTAACATACAGACATCGCATTTTTAGATTTTTTTTTGCTCTTTTAATTCTTTTGGATTAGTGGCATTGACATAAGATATAGCCTATATTGGAGCAAGGAATGTCACCATCATTTTAAGATCATTACTTTTAAGATCAGATGGTTGTTTGCTGAGATTGCTTAAAAATCCCAATTTAGAACAGTTTTAGAATTCTTTTCGTGCATTTTCACCCTTTTTGAATTCTTTATTTTTTAGCAAATGCCCTTAGAGATCATTTTTATCTTATAAATAAGTAACATGCTGAATTTTGTGCTTCTATGCTTATTAGTAAAACAAAAATCTCATTTTTAGAATGTTTTTTGCTTCTTCACTCTCTTATGGTTAATGGTATATACATAAAATATAGCATATACTTGAACCGGGGTGAATACCATCATTTTGGTACTATTAATTTTGGAATCGGTTCATAGTTTCAGAAATTAGCTCCGATACTCGCCAAAAAAGACGCCAACTTGGCACTATTTCTGATATTTCGCGAAATTCCCGTGAACTCTAAAATGCCAAACTTTATAATTCTAGTCCCTTAACATACAGACATCGCATCTTTAGAACGTTTTTGTTCTTTTACCCCCTTTGGGTTAGTGGCATCGACATAAGATATAGCCTATGTTGGAGCAAGGACTATCATCATCATTTTGATATCATTACTTTTAAAATCGGTTTGTTGTTTGCTGAGATTGTTTTAAAATCGCTATTCAGAACGTTTTCAGAATGCTCTTCGCGAATTTCCACCCCTTTTAAATTTGGTATTTTTTAGCAAATGTCATTAGTGATCATTCATATCTTATAAATAATTAACATGACAAATTTTTTGCTTCTAGGCCCTTCACTAAAACAAAAATCCCATTTTTAGAGTGTTTTTTGCTTCTGAACCCTCTTTTGGTTAGTGGCACAGACATAAGATATAGTCTGCGTTTGAACCGGGGCGAATACCATCATTTTGGTTCCATTACTTTTGAAATCGGTTCGGTAGTTTCAGAGATTAGTCCCGATACTCGCTAAAAGTGACGCCAACTTGGCACTATTTCTGGTATTTTGTGAAATTCTCATAAACCGCCATTGTAATCCAATAATTTATCTTCTAACAACCATTAATGTTTAATTAATGGTGATTTCTGATTTTTTCCTATTTATAGATCCAATAACCTACCTCCACATCAAATTTCAATTTCCTAAGTCACCTGGAAGTAGTCAAACATTTCTATGAGTGAGTGAGTGAGTCAGTGGGAAAAACAGTGGTTTTCAGACGTCAATTTCTCGTGAACGGTAAAAGATTTTTTTAAAAATTTATAGGATTAGGAAATTAGAAGATGGTCTTACACGACACAAAAAATTGCAATTGTGTAGGTCAAATAGAATTTAAGTTATTGAGGGGTCAAAAGTGGCCCGAAATGGTTCGGGTAATATAACCCACGGCTGGTGTGTCGACTTTTACTTTTTGAACTTGGCTGACACACTGCCGTGTGTCTAGATAATGAAAATGGTAAAATGGTAATATGAAAATAATAATATGAAAATGGTAAAATGAATTCGGTAGTAAAAGGCTCTTCGGAGAAAAACTGTTCCTAGCGTATTTAAATTATGTTCACTACTTCGAACATGAAATACAATGAAATGCTGTTTCTTGTATACTCTCTGTTAAAAAAATTTCCATTGACACATTCCATTTGTATACTTAATCAAATTAAACTTGGTGAAATTGGTCATCTGTTCCTCGCCGCTCCCGCTTTCTTTATCACTTACAAAGTCTCTTCTTCACAGTTTTTTTTTTTTTTTTTTTTTTTTTTTTTTTTTCAAAGGAAGATACTGCACAGTCAATCTAGCTTTATCAATGTTAAAGTGTTTTACGATTAAGTTCTCTTTCAAATTTTATTATTCATTGTAGAACAATGTAATAATTCCCACGAACCATCTGTCGACATTTAAAAAGCTAAAGTGCGATTCAATAGCAAGATTTCAATACGATAAATACCAGAAGTGATGGGGCGATCGCATTTCCCCCTTTAAGCCTATTGAAGGGTCTGCTGCCGACCAAGCTGTCGCAATCCAGATCGGGCCGCTTCAGTTTTAATTCATGAGACAAAGACTGGGTCGGGTCTAGAGATCTGCACGACCCGGACTACGCTGGCAAAATATTTCCGAATTTTACAACAGACGAGCAAAAAAAAAATTAAACAGACCATACGGGCCGGGTTGATAATAAAATAAATAAATAAATAAATAAAATAAAGGGCCTGCCGCCCCATTATAAAGATTTCGGCAAAAATGCTAACATGTGAACTATTTTCAATGAATATGGGTTTAACGAGCATAAGTATAAGTGTCGACGTGTGTCTCACTATTCGATACTAGTTTGACAACATCAATACAGAAATGTAACTTTTATAGCGTAGAGATCGGCATCGGACAGTTACTTTGTGTTAAGAGGGGTTTAATATTTTTTTGGCAAACTGGAGCCGGGCCAAGGTCAGGCTTGCACTGTTTTTCTACATATAGTCGAGATGGGTCAGAACTAGACTAAATTGTTCATAAGACGTGTTTGGCAGACAAGATGATTTGTAAAAAGTATTAGAAGGGATAAAGAATCTTTGTTAATGTACCCTTTGGAAATATACTCGTTGGTGTTGCTTAAATTTATTTTTCAACAACACGAAAATTTGGCACATTTTCTGACTAATTTTGAACTGTAAAGGTACAAAATTGACAAGCCTGACTTTGAAGGGATTTGGAATCGAATAGCACATTTTATGTTTGGTAAATAAGATATTTTTATATACTTGTTGAGATATAAGAGATTCATGTCAAGTGATTTCAGATTTTTCTCCTTCTCAATGTTTTGCTTCCGGAAATTTGTTTCAAAACGCTAATTTTTTACAGTATTTTCTTAAATTGCTTGTATCAAAAAATGGACAACGCCATTCCATTACATTGTTCTTGAATAAAAACACCATCTCATGCGTTTCCGAAAAGAAATGAATTCAGAAATGCATAAGAAAATAGCTCCTCTATATTTGAGAAAAAATGATATAGAAGTATTTTCATAAATCTAGTTTTTATTACACAGCTTCAAAAGCTATGATAATTTTAACTTTCTTTTTTTTTATTCTACTAGGGGGGCCCCGCCCCCCTGCTCGCTATGATCGCCAACCCCCCCCCCGCGTAATCGCTTCGCGATTCCAAATTATTGGCTGCCCCTGCTTGCTGCGCTCGCCAATACCCCATGGTATGAATAAGCAGTTGCAGACCTTTCAAATGATGTGTCACACGACTGGTGTTGTAAAGAAATTAAAAATGTGCCCCCTTGGGGGGCAGAGTGGGAGGCGACACAAAAGGCATCCATAATATGGATAAACAGCTGCAGACCTCTCAAATGATATGTCACACGACTGGTGTTGTAAAGAAATTAAAAATGTGCCCCCCTGGGGGGCAGAGTGGGGGTGACACACAAGACATCCATAAAATGAATAAACAGTTGCAGACCTTTCAAAGGATGTGTCACACAATTGGTGTTGTAAAGAAATTACAAAATGCGTCCCCTCTGAGGGCAGAGGGGCGGGGGTTACACACAAGATATCCATAATATGAATAAGCAATTGCAGACCTCTCAAATGATGTGTCACACAATTGGTGTTGTAAAGAAATTAAAAATGTGCCCCCCTGGGGGGCAGAGTGGGGGATGACACACAACACATCCATAATATTAATAAGCAGTTGCAGACCTTTCAAATGATGTGTCACACAACTGGTGTTGTAAAGAAATTAAAAATGTGATCCCCCCTGGGGAGAGCAGAGTGTGGGGGTGACACACAAGACATCCATAATATGAATAAGCAGTTGCAGACCTTTCAAATCTTGTGTAACACGACTGGTGTTGTAAAGAAATTAAAAATGTGTCCCCTCTGGGGAGCAGAATGGGAGATAACACACAAGGCATCCATTATATGAATAAGCAGTTGCAAACCTCTCAAATGATGTATCAAACGACTGGTGTTGTAAAGAAATTAAAAATTTGGCGAAATATTACAGTTATCGCCAAATTGGCGTCACTTTTGACAACTAATTTTGGTCGCCAAATTTGGCGCTATATCGCCAAGTTGGCGACAAACTTGGCGATTGTTGGCGATGGTAACCTTTCCTCTCTTTATGGTAACCCATACGGCGATGCGTAGACGGAGCCCTTTCCTGATTGGTCTGTTCGACTCATGGAAGGAGTGGACAACCCGGATTCGTTAGTTCCGGAAATCTTCCACATCAGCATCATTCCAGGAGTCATTCCTTTTAAGGCTAGTTTTTTTTTACTATAGAAGGAAACCATATTAATTTTTGAGTGCATCTTTATTTGACTGTTGAAAGTCTAAGAACCTAAGTAATCATTAATGTTCTTATTTGTATTTTCTGTAAAACCACCTTATAAATATATATGTAATAATCTTTAAAATAATCTTAATTGTATGATAAAAATCTGATTTTTTTCGAAATAATAGAAATTGTGTCGGGCCGGGCTCGGACCGAACTTTTGAATTTTATACCCGGGCGGGCCAAAATAACATTCATTCGATCCGGACCGGGACGAGACTGGAAATTTAAGCCCGTCCAGACCTCTAGTCAGGTCTTCAAAATTTCAGAAACCGTTCCAAGTTCCGATCTTGCTTTTTTATGCAAAACTTGGCAACACTTTTTTTCTCTTCCATATCAGGGCTGGCGTGGATTTTGTTCTTCTAGAGGTCTGCCCGGATTTAAATTTTCATGCCCAGGCTCCAAAAGCAATTAAATTTTAATCCAACCCCAGCTCGCAAAAGAAAAAAAAAAAAAAAAAAAAAAAAAAAACTGACCCAATACCGAATAACCTGATACAAAGCAGACCAATAAATCCAAATTAAAACAAAATCAATCTATATTTAAAGTTAATTGGGAAAAGTATCCCATACAATTATGTCAATAATTTTTATTTATTTTTTAAGTAGAAAAATGAACATCTATATAACGTACTCGTCAATATTCAAACATATACTTTTTCACATGAAAAATTGTCTAATCTTTTGAAAAATCCAGTCACCAACCAATTTATACCGGGGCCGAATGTGTCAAAACCCAAAAGAAAAAAATGTCCCGAATCCGAAACGTTTAAAGTCAACCCGACCCATAATGTATCAATCCGAACCCAAATACATATTATGTCAAATCGAGCTCTTGTCCGAACACGGCACAAATATTTTTGTCGTTCTGAAACTCAAATGAAAAATAGCAAAAAAATATAAATCTACCCGGCCTACTGAAAAAACGTGGATATAGCCCGACATGCAGTAAAAGAAGAAAAAAAAAATCCCCTTATTGAACCCCTAATTAACCCAGTTCTCCATCTTGTTCTTGGCGCCATAAAACCCCATTCAACCGACCAACCAATCAACCCGAATCCAACTCTCAGAAGTGAAACCTTATCTCGGAACATAACCGAATTTGAAAAAATGTAATCGAATTTCATTTTTTAAAATTCTGTTCTTTGAATGAACTGACCCAAACCTGACCCATAGCAAAAAGGTCAAGCCGATTCGAACACGACTCACTGCAAAATTTAGAAATAATCCACCCCCCAGCAATGAAAAACATTACCTCCCGCCCAAACCTCCAAATTTTTAAATCGATCTCCCTTGAGGATTCTCTTCTTCCACCCTTGAATCAGAAAAAAGCGTTCTTCTAAAAATTGCACTTAAAACAACTTCATTTTTCAAATATTCGACTAAAAAATTTATTTGAACCCTGAGCGTTTAGTATTGTTCTACTTCCGATATGGACCCGAAAATTCCATTGGAAATCAAACCAAAACACGACCAAAAATTTTTCGTTAATTTAGAACCGAAATGAAAGAAAAATAATCCATATTTTAATGAAACTATAAAATGTCGACATTTATATTTCTAATATCAATTTTATCCTTTATATAGAAAATAAATATCTAATATACACTCGTTAATATTAAAATAACTGTAGATCCTCTAAACAACGGAAGCAGCCAAATAGAGATGTGTAAATTGTTGAAAAGTGTTCGTTAAATAAATGTATCTTCTATTCGAGACAATCCATATGGAGATTTTAATGTACATGTTAACACTTACGTATAGCAATTTTCAACGTAAAATCTTAAATATTCATAATTATTTTTTTTCGAAGTGTCTGTTATGGCGTTTATATAGTTTTATTTTATAGTGTCTTCGATATTTTCTTTTATAATACATTTTTAAACTATTTTCTCCCATAACGAGGAAAATATTTAGATCTTTATTTTGAAATATCGGGTCGAACCGAATCCTTCTTGCGAGATTGTAAATGCAATATGAAACCGATCCGAATTCAAAATAATGTAAATTAATTTAACACGAAAACAACTACAACAACAAAATAAAAAAATGCAGAGAAAAGCAGATAAAATGTAGAATTTCACTCTGTCCGCAAGAAAAATTTAAAAATCAACTCCACCAGTAATAAAAAAGTAAGAAGTCAACTTGACCGAAACCAAACCAGCGTCAATAAAATAGTACTCAACCCCCCCCCCCCCACACACACACACACAAAAGATAGAAATCAACCAGACTTAATACCAGCCAGCAGCAATAAAGAAAGAGAACTGGACACTCCAACCCAACCCGCAGCGGCAAAGTAGAATTGAACCTGACTCAAACACGACTCGCAGCAAAAAAATTAGGATTTTACCAGAACAACGGCAAAAAATGAAAGTAAAGCGGACCGAAACCTGACCCGCAACAAAAAAAATTAGCTCAGACCCTACCCACGATGAAAAAAATTGTCCCGGCACGAGCTGCAAGTGCGATTGGAATCTCCAAATTTCTGAAAAGTCCCCCCCCCCCCCCTTTTTGAGGAGTCTTCAGATCTGCCCTTGTACCAGGACAAACAAAAACTGCTAAAAATAGCAAAATCGTTTAAAACTAGTCGTTGGGGGCCACCGTAATACTTACCCATCATGGATATGCATATGAAAATAAAACATGTGAAACTATTTATACAATGCATTACAATTCATAAACAAAATTTAAATAAGGTTAATATACATAGTAATGCTATATTAAAGAACTGCTGATGTACCAATTTTGACAAATTATATAAAACGCCAAACTACTCAAGTAGTACCGAACTGCGTAAAAGAAACATCCTTATAACTCCAAAAATAATAATTCTATTAACTAACAATTAATTGCGTCGGATTAAGCGTCTCATTTCCAATTAAAATATATCTCTGAATTGAAATTTGAATGAAATACAGGGTCATGAAAAATCGAAGAACGTGGAAAACAGGATTACAAATATCACGGCAACTAATAATCCGATCGCCTTCGTTCTATATGCAAAATGTGTGTTATTTTATTGCCTTTTACGTCCATTCCTTAAAATAAAAAAATTCGAAAATTTTTATATACCTTTCATCAGAACGAATTTTTCGAAAGTCCGAAAAAAATAGTTCCGGATAATCGAGGTTGCTGATATTAAATAGGGTTCGTCCCATTCTTACATACTAACTACATACAAAATTTCAAGTCTCTATCTCAATTTGTTCGTGAGATAGAGCGTTTACAGACAGACAGACAGACAGACAGACAGACAGAGACAGACAGACAGACAGACGGACGGCAAAATTTTTTTTCTAAAAATATGTTTTTCGGAATCTCCACTATCTAAAACGTGTAAATCCGTCAAAAAAAAATTTTCGATTTTCAAAACGATTGCAAGACTTACCCTATACTACGTATGATGGGTAAGTAAAATTTACAATGTTGTATTGAATTTTTACCCATTAAAAAGATATGAACTTGTAAAGTTTGTAAATATCTCGACAAATTTTGTCCACGATACTTTGTATGATGTTTTGGAATATGCAAAAGCCTTCTGCTCGATAGATGCTGCATTAATTGAACGTCGACAAAAAACTCCAAAGAAGAAACAATTCTGGAAAGTGTTAGAAAATAAAATTTGCTGAATAGCAGACTTTAAAAAATTGCTGTATTTTGCCTTACAGTTTCATTATTTTCACTTTTATATTATAACTAGCGGCCCGCCCTCGCTTTTCTTTGGGTAGAGCAAGTCACCCAGTCCCCTGCCACTACTGACACCACAAATTGTTACTACCACTTCATCTCTTTAAATTCAACTACTAAAACCATTACCCTTCTTTTAGGTAGTCGGATAAAAAATAGCTTATGTTAATCTAAGGTGTCAGATACCTCCATTCAAAATTTCATAAAAATCGATCCATCCGTTCTTGAGTTATAAATGGTGTAACTAACACTACTTTGTTTTGCGTAGATTATAGCAGCCCGCCCCGGCTTCTCACGTGTATTTAAGAAAAACTTCAAGTTATACATTTTTACACACACAATCACAACTAATTTTTACACACAACATTTTTACAAACCTAATAATTAAAATTAATTGACACCCCTCCCGTGCCCCAGTGACGCCTACATCACATATTATGTTGCAGCCTAGCCGAGCGGGGTCAACGGCAACCATTAAATCAGTCTTGATTTTAAAGTAATTTATTTAAGGATTAATACCAAGGTAAAGTAAAGAGCTTTTACAGAAACGGCATTTTAATTATTTTTTTAAGTAAAAAAACACTGAAAACACACATAGTTATTGTGAAATAACTATAACAGTTGGACATATGCTGTTGCGACATTTTTTGTAGATAATTACATATTGGCAAAGTCGTAGTACATTATTTTGTTCTATAATCGCACGCGATGTAAGGATTTTTAAAGGTCATTTTTCTACACCTTGGGTTACATTACTCGCATTTTAGTAATTCTCCCTAATTTTTTTGAAAATGTATATAGCCTATGTTCACCTGAAATAGTGTAGCTTTCCAACGGTGAAAAGGGTCATTCTCATGAAAAGGTGCTTTTTACAGTCACATAACAATACATTCCAGAAAATGTATCAAATTTCAGTTTTTTTTAAATATATATATATTTAAGTTTTAAATAAGCCATCGAAATTATTTCTAACAAAATAATTTTAATAATTGACTTTGATTTTTCAATGAATATAAGTCAAATGTCTCCTCCGTGGACGTCCCAACACCTGAAACACAAAATAATTCTCATTGATTTTCAACAAATTTAAATAAAAAAAAAATTTTCTTTTTACTATTTACTAGTTTAAAGTCTACAGTTAAGTTTTAACTTAATATTTTAAAAATATCTTTTTATTTTTACTAAAGAATTAGTTAGTACACATTGTCCCAAGCCAAATGAGTCTCCCTCCATGGACACAGAAAATAACTTAAAAACAATACCATAGATGGCAGCATATGTCAAACCATCATGAGACAAGTTTGGAAGAAAGGTAGCCATTTTTATCTTTAGGAATAACTTGTCATTCTGTTGTGAATTTGCAGAATCTTTTCCAGTTTCTTGGCTACATTTAGAGTTTAGCAAAGTTCTCAGTATATACTCCGTGGTCATCACAAATAAGGTAAGGAAAGCTCTTTTATAATTATAATACAAACTTTAGATAGATTTATTATTATATTTATTTAGAATATATGTACCATTTTGGTAACCACAAAACCAAAGTACTTAAAAATTCAAAACTTAATTTTTGTCTCCTCCGTGGAATTCCCCTCCGTGGACTTGGCATGTCCACGGAGAGTATTTCATTGTCCACGGAGTAGACAGTATCTTAAAAACTAGGGTATTTTTGACCAATTAATGTAATATGGATAAAAATTAATATAAGTAAATACTTTTTAATGAAATTTAATTATTTTTGTAGTTTCATTTGTATATATATATATTTAAAAGAACTGCATTATTATTATAAGAAGGTAAACAATTGAAATAACAATATAAACTATTTATAATATTATAGTTTCAATAATATGTAAAAAATATTTTTATAACTAAATACATTTATTTATTTACTTTTAGGAAAAATCAAAAATTAAAAAGTCAAAGCAGTCAGATGCTCAAATTCAGAAGAGAAGAGAGCAGAAAAAACTTAGTATGAGACGTGCTAGATTGAAATTAAAAGAAAACCCTTTACTGTTAGAAGAAGCTAAGAAAAAGGAGAGAGAGCGATATCAAAAAAGAAAAAATGCTGGGAAAATTAGAAGTGTTAAAGATATGACTGAACGTGAGAAGAGAATGATAAGAAAAGTCTGGAAAGAAAAAGCAAGGAAATATCGCAAAGAAAGAAAAATTGTGGAAGAAACTGAATTGCATATGAAAGAAAATATTCCTCCAAGTTCACCTTCTGAACTGAATAATGCTGGAGTTGTCCAAGAAAATAATAATAGTGGAATTATGAGAGGAAAGAAGATTGTTAGAAGAAACCAATATAAATTAAAAAAGAAAATAAAAGAATTAGAAGACAGAAATAAAAAACTGAATACTAGACTGAAAAGTATAGAAAACGATTAAGTAGATCAAAGAAAAATGATGAAAGTAACAATGAATCACCAAGAAGAAAAGTTAGAAGAGAACTGAACAGTAAAGACAGAAACAGTAAATCTAAAGTGTTTAGAAAATTGCTATTTGCTGAAGCTATTAGCAGACAAATACATAACTTTAAAAGGCAAAATTCATGTAAAGTGAAAAAGACAATGTTACAAGTTTTGACTGGTAAAATTGTAAAGAAGTATCGCTTATTAAATCAGCTAAAAAAAATTACTTCAAGTAAAATGCTTAATAAATGTCAAGATAAAACTTTTCAGATTGTGTCAAACAGGGATAATAAATTTGAAAGAACCAGGTTAAATGTAATGAAATTCCTAGAAAGTGACAAAGCAAGCCGTTTGTGCTCAGGAAAAAAAGAAACAATAACAAGAAAAAAATTGAAATAACAAAAACGTTATTTGAATGACACTATGTATAATTTGCATAAAATGTTTAAAAAAGAATATCCTCAGTATCAAAAAATTAGTTATTCAACTTTTTGTCGTCTTCGACCTTTTTGGGTTCTTTATCCAAAAGCTTCTGATAGAGAAACATGCTTATGCAAAGTGCATGAAAACATGCTACTTTTAATTAAGAAGATGCATAATTGCAATATAATTAGTGAAAAATGTACATCAGAAGTTCTTAAAGCAATGTGCTGCGATTCTAAAAGTGAACTTTGCTTGAATCGAGAATGTGATCAATGCAAATTGAATAAAATTAAAGATTTTCAAGATGAGCCTGTACTTTTTCAGAAATGGATCAGCAAAAAAGTTCCTGTGGCGATTAAAGGTGAAATAAAAATGTGCCCCAAAACTATGAAAGTGGGTGTTGAGAGTACTAAAAAGGAAATAGTAAAATTATTTTTTTCTGATATTGATAAGTTTTTGAAACATGTATCAAACATTGTACACCAATACGAAGAGGTTTCGAATATAAAGAAAAATTTGGAAAGAAATGAAATACTGATGCACATCGATTTTTCAGAAAATTATATGTGCAAATTTAATAGAGAAATCCAATCTGCTCACTTTGGTGGTTCAAAGCCACAGGTAACTATACATACCTGTGTTATGTATTGTCAAAAGGATATTAAAGAAAATCCTGTCTCTTATGCAACAATCAGTGCATGTAATAGACTTGATGCAGCAGCAATAGCTGCACCTTTGCTTTCACTCAAAGAAGACATAAAGTCTCTTATACCTAATTTGAAAAAGATCCATTTTCTTAGTGATGGGCCAAGTGCTCAATATAAAAACAAAACCATGTTCCAGTTGATAGGTGGTTATTTATCCTCTCAGTTTAACGTGGTTGAAATCCATTGGCACTACAGCGAGAGTTCACATGGAAAAGGTGCACCAGATGGAGTTAGAGCAATAATTAAAAGAACAGCTGACAATTTAGTAGCTCAGCAAATTGATATTCCAAATTGTGAGACTCTAGTTTCAGTACTTCAACAACACTGCAAAAGCATAACAGTTAAAAAAATTGAAGAAATTTTTGTAAATAACGTGGAAAAGAACATTCCTAAATATATTTCACCATTTCCTGGAACAATGAAAATTCATGAGGTTGTATTCAAAAGAGGTGAGACAAATATTGAAGCAAGATCTCTGACATGTTTCAGTTGCAAAAGTGATAAGTGTGCACATTACCATTTGGAAATGATTCAGCTTGAAAAAATGCCAAAGGATAAACTCTCCTATTATGATGTGTATTCAGATTCTGAGAGTGAAGAAGAATTCAAACCCTATGAAAGCCTAAAAGAAGTGATTATGTTGTAGTGCAATTTATAGGGAAAAAAAGCATCAAACACTACATTGGCTTGATTATGTTAGAAAACAACTCTGAAGAGTGCACTATCAAATTCATGCGAAAATCATCCGGAAAAAATAAATTTATATTTCCAACTGTTGAAGATATTGCTGTTGTCGAAATTACTGATGTTGTCCACATTCTAAAACAACCTATGTTGGATGCTAGAAATCATTATATTTTTGAAATCAAAGACATTCAGCGTTTTAAAAATTTAGGCTAATGACTTACAGTTTTGCTGTTTTACTATGCATATTTTCTTTTGTTTAATTAATAATTAAATGACTGGTATTTTTCAAATTAATATTATGTGACTACTTTCCCGCAAAATGTTTTCCTTTATTTGAATCATAAAGTTTAATTAACTAAAACATAGTAAGTGTCATTATTTAAAAAGTGCTATTTGTTTAAAATTGAATGTTTTGTTGCATCCATTTTTAATAGGTATTCTTATTATTTAATTATAAGAAATAAATGTGTACCAATATCAACTGTGGCCAGTAATTACTCATTTATGTTTTCATTCAAAATTTTAAAATATAAATGTCCCCTCCATTGACTATCATGTCTCCTCCGTGGACATATAAAATTTTAAAAAAGTTAAAAACTAGTGAAAAACAAAATAGAAAACTTGACTACTGATATGAGGGTATTATTAAGCATAAATGAAAACATCCATGCAATTGAGGAAACATTTTACACACTTTTGTAAAATAACTTTTTTTTTTGCTATTTGTACCTTTTTCATGAGAATGACCCGAAAGAATTTTTCAAATCCATCAAGTAGTTTCGGAGCCTATTCAATTCAATTCAAACAAACAATCAATCAAATCTTTCCTCTTTATAATTTTATATTAAATTAAATAAGTAATATTTATCCGTGGGCTTAGTGAAAAGTCCGCATTTTAAATTGTAGAAAACGTTACAATTTTAAATATTTGACCGCTCCCTCTAAAAAAAAAAATTCCTCCTTCCCCATATTTGATTCTCACTACTCTTTAAAATATTTACTATCCGTTATAATTTTTTTGAAATCTCCAAAACAATCGTTTTGTGATTTGTTTTTTAATATTAATTAATTTGCGTTTCAGCATTTCTTTTCCTTTTTTAATAATTGCTAAATAGTTTTAAACATTAAAACACACGGTTTTATATCAAGTCGGGCTAAAAAGTTATTATTTTTTTGGGGGGGGAAGGGGGGAGGGGTTGCATAGTTACGATACTTATATGCGTTTCAGTGATTTTCATGTTTCTAGGGTGTCAGGTAACCTTTAATTTCTCAACTTGTTTTTGATTCGTTTATCCGGCGTTTTGTTTTTATCCGTTTTAGCGGCGATTATAGCCTATGCTCACCCGAAATAGTGTTATTTTCCAACGGTGAAAGATTTTTTCAAATCCGTCAACTAGTTTCGGAGCCTATTCAGTTTAAACAAACAAACAATCAAATCTTTCCTCTTTATAATATTAGTATAGATAAATAATGATGAATTTTTGTAATTCCTTATCTTTGCAAATATACCTTTATGTTATACTAGCAGTTACCCGTGACTTCGTTCACATAACATTTAAAGAAGAAATAATTGATCAATCAAGCAAAAAATTTCGATGATGAAAAGCATGTGTAATTAACTTTTTATCGCGAATTTATGGTAAAAAAACTTTTGATAATCCCTATTTGCTAATTTGTTTGCTGGTCAAAATTTTCCTTTCAGCGATTAATACTAATAGATAGAAACGTTCTTGAATTCTTTTGTTCAGCCCTGCAGTTTTCCAAGTGCCTTTAATACACGAAAGTATCTTTCTAAAATTTATTTCAAACAAAAATATTTCTTATTACTACCTAAATTACATTTTCAGAAATTATCATCCGAAGACAACCTTGTATCCAGTTCTTTGCGGGACCCTGTTTATCATTTTATATATATATGTTACAGGCCAAACCCGATTTTAGGCCGAACTAGATTAGCCTAGGCCAAACCGGTCTATCCTAACGCCCATCGGATAAACTAGTTTTTCCTAGGCCAAACTAGTCTATCCTAACGCCTATCGGATAATCTAGTTCTTCCTAGGCCAAACCGGTTTATCCTAACGCCCATCGGACAAACTAGTTTTTCCTAGGCCAAACTAGTCTATCCTAAGGCCCATAGGACAAACTAGTTTTTCCTAGGCCAAACTAGTTTGGCCTAACTCTCATAGGATAAACTAGTTTAGCCTGCTGTTTATTGGTCTGAACTAGTTTTTCCTAGGCCGATCTAGATTATCCTAGGCCAATTCAATTTGGCGTGATTTTATTGAATTCAATGACCGCCTCAGCGCCAACATTCTAGTTTGTCCTAGGCTGACCTAGTTTGTCCTAGGCTGACCTAGTTTATCCTAGGCCAATGTAATTTTACTTGTTTTTAGCTCACAGGCGTCAAAGCTCGAGAAATAATGAGCTCACAGGCTCTGTATTTATGTATGTACGCATGATTGTACGTATGTACGTACATATGTACGTAATGCGATAACTCTTGGTAGAAATATTCGATTTGCTTAAAATTTTGGAAGTAGTTTCATTTTGATAAGGTACTTTTCTGATTAGTTTTGGGAATTCATTGGATAAGATTAAGAGGGGGTGAACGGGAGGCTAATACCCCATTGTTAATTCAGAGAAATGGATTTTTTATGCAGAATTATCAGTTTTCATTTAAAATTTTAGGTATAGGATCATTCAGACAAGATGCCTCCGTGATTAGTTGTGGATGTTTATCGTTTAAGTGGAAAACAAAGGGCAATGTAGGTAACCCCCCAATAATTTAGATAAATGGTTTTGATGCAGAATTTACGGATTTGCGTCAAATTTGGATGTATGTTCTTTCTGATAAGCGATTCTCTGAATAGTTTTGGGGAGTTCAATGATTAATACTTAATAATTATTTAAGTATGAAAGAAAAAGTGAAAGATTACCAAATTTCATAGGAAAAACTAGTTTATCCTATGGACATTTAGAGAAATAAGTTTGGCATAGGAAAACTAGTTTATCCAATTTGCGTTAGGATAAAATAGTTTGGTCTAGGCTAATATAATTTGGCTCAAAATTGGGTTTGGCCGGTAAAAACATATCTTTCACTAGAATAAGCATAAATGTGTGTCAAGAGTCATTGCTTGTAACATCAATACAGAAATTTAACATGTCCACCGTAGAGACATGATACATTGGGCATGGTGTTTGCTTATTTTTCTTTTTCTTTCTGCAGACTCGGGGCATGCTATGATAAGCTTGCTTTTATTATTACTATTATTCGAGCCAGATCGCAGCTGAACATAATTTGGAATCGAACAGCGTTTTCCATTTTTGAGAAATTAATTACCAGTCGACATATAGCTATTTTTTGTCACGGCGGCGTCAAGTTTTTCTTTTCCGTAAAGTCACAACTGGAAATTCGATTCAAAACGTAGCTTTAATAGTATTTTCTCAAAGATACATCGCTTTTATGAAAAAATGGTTAACGCCATTCGATTACATATTTTCTGAGTGAGAATCCCTGTTAATCTTATGCATTTCTGAAAAGGAATTGATTAATAAATGTGTTAGGATGTAGCTCTTTTGGATTTGAGAAAACCCTTAAGGAATGATAGAAAAATATATTTACAAATCTACTTTTTACTAAACATATTCAAAAGTTATGATGTTTATAACTCTCTTTTTTTTTCTTTTGTTCTAACTATTTAATGAATTCCTATTTGAATATTGAAGTACTAAGAATCTAAATAATCAATAATATATTGTGTATTTTCCATTTAGCAAACACATTGTAATTTAAAAATACATTGTAAATTTATCCATAAATATGTATGCAGTATTCTTTAAAGGAATCTTAAATCTATGTGAATTAAAATCTGAATTTTTTGCAGAAAATGAGTAGGGCCAGGTCGAGCCGGACTGAGTCCCTTTTAACTGATTTTTTTACAGGCAGGGCTCGGGCTGAACTTTTAATTTTTATACCGGGCTTCGAAATTCCGGCCTGTGCAAACCTGTAACAGTATTCTACTACTCTTCAAATAAAATACATTATACAGGGGTGATAGCAAAACCACTTTGCACAAGATTAGAGGGCAATAGTCAGGATTAATATTAAAAAGAATATTGCCCTGTTAAAGTAATGTCTTTGCATTCACAGGCTGTTTACACTAATTGTGTATTAGACATTTTTTTTTTCAATATCACCCTCGAAAAAACAAGTAAGGGAGATTACTTTTTTCCATTTCCCCTAATTATACTTAACCATTGAACCCCAAAACTAATCACAGATACGCTTTATAAAATTATACAATTATCCAAAATTTGAAGCAAATCAGATAATTCTGCTCAAAAACCATTCATCTGATTTAAGAAGGGTAATCCTAAATTCCTCCTTTTATACTTAATCATTAAACAAAACTATTCAGGGATTCGTCTTATGAAAAAAACTATGTTCAAAATTTAATCGGCAAATCAGACAAATCTGCTTAAAAACCCATGTTTTTAATTTAAGGAAGGCAATAAATCATCCACTACCCCATTATACTTAAACAAAAGAAAAATTAAAGAACCGTCTGATCAAAATTAATTCATGTCCAAAATTTTAAGCAAATTAAATAATTCTGTATTATAACTAATTTATCTAATTTAAGGAAATAAATTGTATGCTTCCCCTTTATACTTAACCAAAGAACCACCAAAATTAATCAGTGAAGCGCTTCATCAGAATGAACAAATCAAAGATTTGCAGCAAATCGGTTAATTCTGCATGAAAAACCCATTTGGCAAAATTAGGCGGGAGTCCCCCTTTCTTCCATTTGTTCTTAACCAATTAACTTCCAAAACTAATTACGGAAGCACCTTACCAGAACGAATCTATTTCAAAAATTTAAGCAAATCAGCAAATCCTGCTTGAAAAAAGCATTTACATAAATTATGGGGCGTTACCTATATTTCCCCCTCTCTTTATACTTAAACAATGAACATCCACAACTAATCTTGGAGGCGCCTCATCAGAATGCTTCTATATCTATTTTTTTATTATAAAATATGCTAATAATGCATGGAAACCCATTTATTTGATTTAAGGGAAGGGGCGAATCAGCTTCTCGATCTCCCCCCCCCCCTTATTATTCTCCAATGACCTCCCAAAATTAAACAGAAAAACTCCTCATAAGAGTAAACCTCTATTGAAAGTTTGATGCAAATCGGGTATTTCTATCAAGAAATTTTGCATTACGTACTTACGTACATACATAGATACAGAATCCACGGGCACATTATTTCTCAGGCTTTGGTAGTCTGATGAGATAATAACATGTCAAATTACATTATTTCTATCAAGAGTTATCGTGTTACGTACATACGTACGTACATACATGTGTACATACATGCGTACATACAGAACTTGCGAGCCCATTATTTCTCTGGATTTGACGCCTGTGAGCTAAAAACACGTAAAATACATTGGTCTAGGATAAACTAGATCAGCCTAGGACAAACTAGAACGTTGGCGCTGAGGCGGTCATTGAATTCAATAAAATCACGCCAAATTGAACTGGCCTAGGATAACCTAGATCGGCCTAGGATAAACTAGTTCAGACCAATAAACAGCAGGCTAAACTAGATTATCCTATAAGGGTTAGGCCAAACTAGTTTGGCCTAGGAAAAACTAGTTTGTCCTACGGGCCTTAGGATAGACTAGTTTGGCCTAGGAAAAACTAGTTTGTCCGATTGGCGTTAGGATAAACCAGTTTGGCCTAGGAAAAACTAGTTTATCCGATGGGTGTTAGGATAGACCGGTTTTGCCTAGGAAAAACTAGTTTATCCGATGGGCGTTAGGATAGACCGGTTTGGCCTAGGCCATTCTAGTTTGGCCTAAAATCGGGTTTGGCCTGTAACATATATACTACAAACATGTAGTATATATATAAATTAACTAAATGCAGTTCATAATAATAGTATATAATAATATATAGCAGTATATAATAATTTACTAAATGCAGTTCAAAATAAAAATGCATATTTTATTTAAAAACCATCTTTAAGTAAATTACGCTCATATTCAGTAACCTTTCCGAGATCTTTTGTGTAACCATGTATATCTAAATTTAACTATTTATACTATTACCATTTATATTCTCCATTTAATATGCATACATTTAGCGAAACTTAAAAGCACATATCATAATTCAAAATGCATTTCATCCATGCAACAGTCATCATCCATGATATACAGTACTTCGGATAGAATATGTAATATTTGAAATCTTTTGTGTGTCCCTGTAAATGCTATGCACTTCGTATTATGCATGAAATAACTTACATTAAGCCTCAGCAACATATATCAATTTGATTATACATGAAATCGTTTACCATAATTAAAATATGTCGGAAACTGTTCCTCCCTTTATTCCTATGCAATGGAATTCTTCTGTCTGACCCTGTAAATGAATAGTAAGTGCCCTTTTCACTACATACTTTACAAAATGCATATTTTAGTGCACTTTGTAAATGCATATAAATTTGAATATGTTCTACAGGCTGTAACATCGTTAAATTTAATTAAAACGATTTTTCCCCATAATGCCGTAATATAAGGAAATTTTTGACTATCCCTGTAAATAAACTAATCATGGTAGAAACTTTATTTTCAATAGGTATTCGTGCTAGGTAAACGTTAAGAACTTCCAAAAATTTCATGGAAATCGGAGTACATTTATGAAAGTTAGAAAGAGACCAGACAGACAGACAAACCAAAAGCATAATAACTTTTCAACTTTGTTCGAAAGTGTTAAAAAGTCGAGCCAAAAATATATTAATCAGTGATTTTATTTTCCACCTTTTCCCCACAAAAAATTTCTTCCATTAATAATTATGAGTTTTGAATAAAAATATTCATTTGTATGTAACTTATAACTTATTAATTAGTATAAGTAAAAAATATTTCTGATTCATTTTAAATATGACGTCATTATTTATCTCGCTCCATCAGATACTGATATTCATACCCCTTGTATTTTTAACGACTGCTATAAAGTACCTGTTTCATTTCAACTATGACGTCACATTTTCATGAGTGAACCATTTTATTAAAAATATAATTCTTTTTCATTCTTTTTACTTTTAATTTATGTCACCATATTTTACACAAAAATTCCCATTAACTAAACAAATATCCTTGTTAAATGTATTATAACAAATACATCTTTTATTTTTATTCAAACATGACGTCATATTTATTTTCTTTTAAATTATTTTATTATAGTTTTTCGCGTGGAAGTTTTCTATTAAAAATTCATTGCCGCTGAAAAATTATTATTCCAATTTTTTATTTTCTTGGCAACAGGAAAGGAAAATGGTTAAATTTTATCTGAAAAATGCCTATTGATTTTGTATGAAAAATAATTAAATTTTGAATTATTAAGGAAAATATTTGAATAAAATAAATGAAAATTACCCTATTATTTAATCCGGACTTCTAACTTTACGTCTGCAAAATTTCAAAGCAATCGGTTCAGTAGTTACGACGTGAAAGCGGAACAAACAAACAAACAAACTCACTTTCCGATTTATAATATTAGTAAGGATTAAAATAAAATGTATTACGAAGGAAAAATTTCCCATTTTTAACGACTGTTAAAAGTTGTCTTTTTCCTTAAGAATAATAAATATATATATATATAAATTCTTTAAAGTTTCAAACAAGTTGATCAACAATTTTAAAATTACCAATTTTTAAAAATTTCTAACTTTAATTTCTGCTTATTTTTGATAAAAACTGATTTTCGAACTTAAAAGGCTTATTTTTTTTACTGTTTTACTTAATAATACTGGACTCAAATCGGACTGCCTAGTATCGTATAGTAGCAAAAACAAGCACAGGGGCGTATGAAGAGCTAATTGCCCTCATACAAAGCTTCAATTTGGCACCCCCTCCTCCAACTTTTTCTTTTAACAACCCAAGAATGACGTTGATAATATAAATGTGGCGCCCCCCCCCCCCATTTCGTACGGCGCGGTGCTGAATAAGCCTCCTCCAAATGTACCCCGCAGGGACGTGCAAAAAAGAGGGGGACGAAGGGGGAGGTTACCCCGTGTGCGCAAATTCAGGGGGCGCCAAATTTTTACTACCAACGTCATTTTTAGTCTGTCACAAGAAAAAGTTCAGGGAATGGGACGCCAAACTGAACTTTACTCCGGGCGCAGTTTTCTCTTTGCACACCCCTGCCCCCCCCCCCGTCTCATATATTTTGCTCCAAATATAGCCCCTTGTCCTTTTAATACTACTTATGTATTTCACAAAAGTTCCAATTATAACCATCTTTTAAAATTATCAGAATTTTCTTTCTACTAAAAGGGAGCTTACTGTAATTTGTATCAAATCTACCTTCTTTTTAATGGACTTGAAAAAAATATATATATGTATACAAGTGAAATGTATAATTTTCTTCTTTGGAAGTTATCTATAACTTAGAAATAGCGTTAATTTTATAAAAACAAAAAAATTGAAGTCGTTGATTTTTTTTCAAGACTATTTTAGTTAAAATTTATCAATAATTGTAGAAAAAATAAATCTAAAGTTTGAAATAGAAGGTGGTTATTTCAACACGTTACTATAAACCAATAACAGAAAGGAAACACAAGGAAAGGAAAAAAGTTACTTTCATTTGCTAAAATGGATTGGTGTTAGCCAATAAGATTTTTAAAAGGGCGGGATCGATCGCAGGCGGAGAACATATGATTAAGAAGACATTTTTGTACCATTTCTCATCAAAATCTTTAAAAATTTTGCTCAGCCTAATTGCAGTAGCAAAATGGAAAGCATATCATTGGAAAGTTTAAACACTAATCTTCGGTGAAGCGTTTTTAATTTTTTCTGAATTTTGCCGAAATAGATTTTATAGGATTAAAAAGGGCACAACACCTCGAATTTCACTGAATCCAAAATTTAGAGGGTCCTCAGAATTAAACTACAACGAAATTCAGAAAAGTACAAACTAGCCCGGTAATAGAATGTCCTCAGCTATCCTGTGAAAAAAAAATCATTTAAAAATATTGAAAATTAAGCGAGATATTCGAAAAGATTGCGCCCATAGACTTACCATTAGCGTTCGGCTTTTACCGCGTGACTAGTGTGTGCTCTTAATAATCCTTGTTTATCTCCACTAGATAAAATCTTACTCTAAAATTTGCTTTATTTAATGGGAGCATTTTCTCTCCTTTTTCTTAATAAGGCACGAATTTCCGATTTTAAAAACCGGTGACAAAACATTAAAAATTTCGTAAAAAGCTGCCGTCGCGAAGGGATTTAAAGGATAACAAATGTAGAACAAGAAAGGTTGTGTCAGCGAATTCATCAAGATGGTTGGATAAGTCAAAAGAAATTAAATTTCTCGATTCTTTAGAATAATATATCATAAGTGCTTGGGCGACTGGCCCCCACATCCGAACCTGGATTTTTGAAATTTTATATACTTATAATCAAACGTAAAAATCAATACAAGATAAAAACACGTAAAAATCAGCATCATTTAACATATCAAAATTATAGCTCGAGAGTCTCCATAGTTAAAATATATTAAGAGGCTACTTCAGTCAAGACCTGTTCACTAACGCTAATCCTATAGGAGAAATTTATAAAGTTATCACGGTTTCTCGGCCGTATTTCAATATTTTTAAACAATTTCTTTTGCATTGGATAGCTGAGATCGATCTGTACAAAGGCCATTTTTAGTTTTCAATTTTAATTGCTGATTTTTATGTGAGGAGGTTTTTCTTTTAAACCACCGTATCACAAATATATATACATATATATTGGCCCTTCCTGTATTTTTTTCTGCCAGCGCCCAGATTTAACTGGGATTTTCCTAAAACGACATGCCACCTCACCAGATTTTGTCAAGTCGAGTTTAAGATACAGTTGAAACAAACAGTCCAGTGAGACCAAAATTCACAAAGTGATAAGCAATGGCGGATGTGGAGAGTCCTCAAGGAGTGGGGCGATTTTGGGAATTTGGAAACTACAGTCTGATACACGAGTCGGAGCTAATTTTTTTTAATGCGGGTTGTGTTTCGTCGACTTTTTTGTTGTGGGTCGGGTTTGGGTCCGATTGGCTTCCATTTTTTGTTCCTGGTCGGGTTAATTTATACTTGGATCGTGTTTGGATCCGGTTGACTTCTACTCTTTGCTGCGGTTAGAGTTCATTTCTGATTTTTTGCTTTTGGGTCGGGTTTGGGTCCAGTTGACTACTACATTTTGTTGTTGGTCGGGTTGACTTTTACTTTTTAGCTGTGCTTAGCGCGTTTGAGGGAGTTTGACATACAATTCTGATTTGGGGCAGTTTAGGATTTGGTTTTTACTTTTACAAAAACGGTTCGGGTTGACCCGATTTTGAGTCCTTTAATAAAGTTTTCGTTCTTTTTTGCAATCTTTGGACGAAATGTGCGTTTGTTACACGATCCTTTGAAGAAATCCGTGTTTTCTCAACGATCATTTCACGAAATTTGTCCAGTTGGCTTCTATTTTTTGCTGCTGGTCGGGTTAATTGTTACTTTCTGTGTAAGTCGCGTTTGGATCCGGTTAAGTTCTACTGTTTGCTGCGTGTTAAGTTAATTTCTGATTTTTAGCTTCGGATCGGGTCTGGATCCGGCTAACAACTATATTTTGCTATTGGTTGGATTGACTTTTACTTTTTAGCTGCACTTAGCGCATCGGGGCAGATTATCATGCGTTTCGGATTTGAGTCATTCATAGATTCGGTTTTTACACTTGCGAGAATGGTTGACCCAGTCTTGATCACGATTCTTTGACGAAATTCACATCTTCTCCGTGATCCTTTCACAAAATTTTAGGGTTTTTTGCGACCTTTTTGATCAAATTCGTGTTTTTGTCGCACCCCTCTGACGAAATTCGCGTTTCTTTAATGAAGTTTGCCCTTATTTGCGGCTACTTGATGAAATTCGCGCTTTCTCTGTTTAATAAATTTTACGATTAACAAGTAACAAAGTTTTCAACAAAAACTTGGGCTCCTGAGGAAGAATTTAGAGGTGTGCACGAGTCGTGGTAGGGCCAGTAATGTTTATCATATTATCTAGATCAGAGACGTACCGAACATTTAGCTGCACGGCGGTTATTACCGTTATCACGGCGGTTAAACATTATTGGCGGGCGGGCCAATAATGTTTATCATACTATCTAGATCAGATACGGACCTAATATTTTGCTTTTATTCCGGGCCGAGCTACGACCTAGAAATTTTGTTCAATGGAAACTTCTACGAAAAATGAAATTCAGACCAGGCTCGGTGGCTCGGTTTGGAAGAAGAAAAAGCCTGTCCCCACCTAAATCTGCAAAAAAAAAAAAAAAAAAAAAAAAAAAAAAAAAAAAAACAAGATTAAGACGCAACCCGATTTAAAAGGAGAGAAAGCCTTACCCAGTCCAAGTCTAGTGGACTCAAATTGGCGCGACCCGTGCTAGGCCGTGACGGGCTCAAGCTTCGCTCCAAGTTATTTCTCGTTAGAATGCACAATGCCACTTTGTACCCTTTATTAACCCAAGGACGGGGACAATTAACCCAAGCGTAAGGGACTTCGCCCCCTCCCCCCGTCCCTTAAAACCGGCACAGCATACGGGTTGTGTATTCAAGATCATGCGTTTAGCCTTTATATCGAAGTACACTATTGAATATATAAACATAAATCAATACAATAACTTATAAAATTTGTCACCTTAAAAGAAAGCTTTAAGTTTGCAAGCGCTTTTGGTATTACTAGTTTTAAAGAAAGGGAAAGAGGATTTCAGAAGGGCTTTTTAGGAAATACGTAGAATTGACAAACTTCGGAAATGACTCGCATTTTAAATTATATTTTCCTTACTTTGTTTAAGAGCAGCATGCTTTACAACCTATATGCTGGGTAATTTCTCTAAATGAACAGTGTAATAAATGAAATATACCGGCAAATTTGATGCGTTTAAACCAATATGAACCTTCATTTAGAATGTCCTTTCACATCGCTGGAAACCATACGAACGCCACTGCGCTGCTATATTTTTTAATGACAAAATTTAAGCTGCTAAACACCACCTTTTTAAACTGTCAATTTACATTAAAATTTGGTAAAGAACGATTGAACAATGTGCAATGTACCAAAACTATCTCTGAAAAATTATCTAACTAATAATGTTAGTCACATCAAAATCCCCCCACAGAAATATTTAAGAAAGCTAATCTCTCATAATCGGGTTCAGTAGTACTCCCCCCCCGCAATAATTCTATAACTAAGCAGCGTAGAATGATATATTTCCTGAAAAATTATCTAATTAAAATTGCAAGTCTCATCAAACTCCGTCCAGCAGAATTTTTCAAAAAAGCTCATCTTTCATACTCGGATTCACTTAATTGTAGAACTTCCTTCCATAATTCCATAACTAAGCAGCGTAGAATGATATATTTCCTGGAAAATTATCTAACAATGCAAGTTCCATCAAAGTCCGTCCAGCAGAACTTTTTAAAAGAGCTAATTTTTCATAACGGGATTCATCTGATTGTAGAACTTCCTCCTATAATTCTATAACTAAGCAACGTTAGCGTAGAATAACATATTTCCTGAAAAATTATCTAACGAGCAATGCAAGTCTCATCAAAATCCGCCCAGCAGAACTTTTTAAAAGAGCTAATTTTTCATAACCGGATTCACCTGCGTAGAACTTCTCCCTATAATTCTGTAACTAAGCAGCGTTAGCGTAGAATAACATATTTCCTGAAAAATTATCTAACTAACAATGCAAGGCTCATCAAAATCTGTCCAGTAAAACATTCTTTAAAAAAGAACAATCTTTAATAATCGGACTAACATCTGATTAATAGAACTTTCCCTATAATTCTATAACTAAGCAACGTAGAATGATATGCAATGTACTAAAACTATCTCTGAAAAAAAAGGGTCTTAACTAACAATGGTCTCATTTAAATCTGTCAAACAGAACTTAAAATGCTATTCTTTCATAATCCGATTCATCTTATTATAGAATCCCCCACCCCCACAACTAAATGGATATCATACACAACAGGGCTGACCAACACAGCAATATTTTCTAGGCGTTTCACAAATAATTTATGTTTTAAAAAATAAAAATCCAGTTTTTGAAATATACTTTGCTTTAAAATCGCTATCAATTTCAAACCAATTGTAGTATCAACAGTCCAAGTTGATTTTTAATGCTGCCTCGTTTTCATTTAAAATCATCTAAATAAAATGATTTCACAGAGCTTCTGAAGACGCAATGAAACTTTGGTTTAAAAAACACAATAATAGCATCTTATCTTCAGTTCTTCTCACCTCTTTCCTTCTACAAATTTGTATTTTTTTTTTTTTTCTTGTATCATTGTTGAAAAGCAGCAATAAATAAAAAGTTTGGCATTGTTCCATTTTGTGATTAATAACAGCCCAAATGGATATGTAGCGTCTGGACCCCGCCCCAAACACCTAAGAAATTCCTCATACTGCCGATAATGGGGTTTAATAGTTTGATATCTGCGTTAATACCACCGGCAATTTTGCTCATTTTAGACATTTCTTCAATGCGACTTTCGTGCATCGAGAGCTTTTTCGATTTTAGTGTCGTTAGTTAACGCGGGTTTGACAAGTTTTGTGTATTTTAGCGATTCCTGATCCCAATTTCGTGAATCGAGTATTTTTTTTTTTAGTTTTAATGGGCGCACAGCGCTTATACAGAAGTTAGTGATTGCGGAGTTGATGAGTTTCGTGCATTTTAGTGATTCCTCCGCTGCGAGTTTCGTGGATCCAGTGATTTTTTTTAATGGGTGCGCAGCGCTCATACACGCGTCAGTGATTGCGGCGCTGACGAGTTTCGTGCATTTTAGTGATTCTTCCGCAGCGAGTCTCGTGGATCCAGTGATTTTTGTTTTGTTTTAATGGGTGCGCATCAGCGTTATACACGCGTCAGTGATTACGACGTTGACGAGTTTCGTGCATTGTTAGTGATTCCTCCGCAGCGAGTTTCGTGGATCCAATGATTTTTGTTATGTTTTAATGGGTGCGCAGAGCTCATACAATCGTCAATGATTGCGGCGTTGACAAGTTTCGTGCACTTTAGTGATTTCTGCACAGTAAGTTTCGTGGATCCAGTGAATTTTTTTTTTTTTTTTTTTTTGTGTATGTGTATGTTTTGATGGGCGCGCAACGCTTATATACGCGTTAGTCCAATACAATAATATACTTGAGAATTATTTATTTTTCATTTGATTTGCTATAATTAATGTGGTAAATATTCACGTGTGCGCTTCATAATGAATAGGAGAAACCAACTGAGCAAGAAATTATATTTTCCGTTTAAAAAGAGAAATTATCGGTAGCATGGGGGATTTTTTGGGTGCATTTGTGATAAGAGCTGTTGTTTGGGGCGGGGTATAGACACTAGTAATGGATATGCTGCATGCCTACAACATAAAGTGTTAGAAATTTTTGTTTCTAAGCTTATGTATAGCATACGATTCAGTAGACTATTTTCATGCTGTTACACATTTTTTTATTGTAAGGTCTAAGGATTTTCTGACTTATTTCTGTGATTCAGTACATTAAACTATTTTGAAATTGAAGAATAGTAATGTGATTATTACTTTTATTTAAATAAAATCTTTATGTCAATACTAAATGTACGAGCATTTAACCCCTTCACGACGGAAGCCTTTTACGAAATTTTACTGTTTAGTCACCAGTTTTATAAAACAGAAATTTTTTCCTTCTTAAATCGGGAAAATTCTTCGATTGAATTAGACAAATTTTATAGTATAATTTTACCGGTGGGAATAAACAAGGATTCTTAAGCCTTCTTGCGGCACGAATACGTGTCACTCGTCCCCAAGGGGTTAACTTCTTGACTGGATATATTATACAGAAAGGCTGTCCAAAGTGATAAGAGCCTTTGGAATGTTTTTTGTTTCACAAAATAAAAATCAATTTTAAAAATATATTTTTTGATTTAAAATCATTAATATATATAAGTTTATTATTTATTTATTTCTTTATTTCTTTTTTGTAAAAGGCATCGAGTTTTTTAACTTTTACTTCTACACTATTTTTTTTATAAATAATTATAGAAATTTGTCAGAGTAATTAAAATACATAAATCTCCATTAATATATTCACCAATGCCTGCTATAATTTATCTTTCAAAACTAATCATTTAAAGGTTCATAAATATAATAGTCTTTGAGTAGTCAGAAATTAAAAATTGCCTACTTTTAAAAAAAATAACTATTACCATATAAATACTTTTATAAATACATCCAAAGTTATTCAGACAATACCATTAAATAAACCAATGAAACAGTATTTTTACAATCATATTATGCAGCACACATAAACATAATATCCTATAAATAAAGCCCCCATGTTTAATTACATATCAACTAAATTCCAATATGGTAAAATCCGAACTTATAACAACGGTAGATATTTCAAAAAATATTAAAGAAGCAGCAAGAATAACAAATTGAAGAAATACATCATTTCATGCGCTGTGCAGCATCAAAGTAATGTATTTTAATTTTTTTTAAAAAATAGGTTAATTTATGCCAAAATGGGCCTAAAGTGAAATAATCCACTAAAAGCTGCAAGAATTCATGTTATCTTTTGATGACATAAATGACATAAAAGATTAAACTATCCCTTAATGATTGCGCTTATGCATCTTATCATTATGGAAGTTGAATATATAAATAACTGTACAGTAGCACACCCTCAAATCCGCACAGTGGGACCAGAAGTTGAGTGGATTTTAGAATTTTGCGGATTTCTGGTCATGGTCTGGTCTGGTCTGGTTTGTTTAAATTTTTTAAACAGTAGTTTGAATGTAATTAATGATGCTATCAAAATCCTAATGAATGCTTATAATATATTAAAATATTAAAGCAATTAAATAAGGTAATAAACTTAAATAATAATAAAAAAATTAGGTCATTTGAAATGATTAAAATATTAAAAGCAAAGGTGAATTAAATAATCAATAATGTATGATTAAATATTCATTATAAATATGAGATGCATTTTTCCTAAATTTTTCAATGAAATTAGTTCCATTTATTTCAGGTTTAGCCAGACATAATAATCAAAAAAGCTTGATTAATGCATAAGCATATTTGGCAAAAAAAAAAAAAAAAAAAAAAAAAAAAATGTGATTACCAGTGATATCAGCAATATTTTGACTTTTTTTCAGAAATAAATTTATTCTTCCTTCATGATATAACATGAATTCAGTAATATTAATGAAAATTACAGATTAAAATAGATATAGAACTGATACAGTAAAACCTCCATAACGGACACTCCCGAATAGCGGACACCTCTATTTAACGGACAATTTTCTAATCCCCACTCCCAAAACCTAAATTTTTGTATGTTTAACTTCTGAATAACGGACATTCCGAATAGCGGACACTATTTGCGGCAATAAAGGATGAAAAATACTTTCTTAGGGAGAAAAAAAATTTAAAAAAGTAAAAAGGGCCACTAAATTTATCAGAGAATTTTGTTATCACAGATAAACGGGGTGGGGAAAATCCCCCCTCCCCGTTCAGTGTTAAATTGTAGGGGTTGCCCAGGAGGAACATCTTCCAGAGTATTTAAATATCTCCCCGGAAAATGTAGAGATTTTATGCTTTTAACAGTCAAAAAGTGCAATCTCCCTCCCCATCCGAACTCTATAATGTATAATAATGTCACTTTGAAAAACAAATTACACGGAATCACAAGCAAAAGTTAACTTTTTTTTGTAACAGGTTTTTTTCATAAGAATGTAATAAACAGTGGATAAAGGTGTGTACAATTTTATTTCAGTCCCGATGCTTAAAAAATAATTTTAATTTCTGATTAATCATATAACAGAAGTTTTAGGACATACAAAAGTCAATTAATGAAATGTTAAGCATTTCTTAGCGGTTTTTGAATCTCTGAGATTTTCCCAATAACGGACATCTCCGAATAGCGGACAATTTCTGCGTTCCCGCGGTGTCCGTTATTTAGAGGTTTTATTGTATTAAATATATATATATATAATTTTGTTTCTGCATCTGAACTGAATGTTTCATTGTTTACATCTGTAAATTATGTGCGGATTTTAGGGAGTCTGTAACAACTCGTCTTACTTATTTACAAGAAGAAAGAAAAGCATCACTTATCTAAATATGGATATCTCGGGGCTACAGTCTTCTTTAAATACTTTTTATTTCTTGAAAGGCAGAACTAACATTTAGAACACTAAACACACATGACATATTTACAAAATAAAGCTTTTTTTTACATAATTCTACTTGCACACGCCACCAACACAAGACATGAACTCACTGTTCACAACCAATAATTTTTGGAACGAATTTTTGAACATCACTAAGAAAAGAAAGTTTTTAATAGAAAAATACTGTTGCCAGATTTTTTTAAGACGAAAAATATTACAATTACATTTTTAATTTAGCAGAGCTCAGGTCACGTGACGGGTGGCAGTCTTTTTTTTTTTTCCTTTCTTTTTTTTTTTTTTCTTCTTCGGAATGCGCGTGTTACAAGTTTACTTTAAATGCTCTGCTATAGTTTAATTTTCAAAAAATCTCATATATTCACAAGTATATCATTTTCATAAATAAAACATTTTTTAGAAAATTCTAACGTTTTATTATAATTAGTTTTATTATATACAGAGGACAGCTATGAATACAACATTAAAAAAAAAAAAAAAAAAAAAAAAAAAAAAAAAAAAAAAAAAAGATCCAAATAATGTCCAGATTTTTCAACAAAATGCAAAGATTTTCTCATGAAACACTGGTTGTTTAAACACTCGTTTGTGTACCTCTACCACTATTGTAGTGGGATAACTCTGCTGCACATTTGTAATCCCATAAATAATGATGCCTTTCATTGTTTACCAAGCTAAAGTGCACAGCTACATACTGAAAAATTAGACCTGATAAAAATTTATTCTTCCCACTAATTTCAAATTTTTTTCTGAAGATGAGAAGCAATACACAACTTACTGTAAAATACAAAAGAAAGTCCCCCTTTAGCAGGCAAATGCGGAAGACAGCAAAAAAAGAAAACACATAAGTAAAAAAAACACAAAAAGAGCTTAAAAGTGCAATATCAAAACAGCATACATATGTTATCAATTAATACTATATATGCTACTGAAAAAAGTGAATAAGATTAGTTTCAAAATGCAAATTGTGTATAACTTCCGTTAAATATTTTTTAAGAAGATTAAAAAAATAAGAAACGCTAACATACCCAAATTTCACTTTACTTCTCTTATTTTTTTACAAAATAACTTACAATCGATGATTGTTTCTGATTTTGAGATTTTTCAAAAAGAGTCTTTTGAGGTTAAACAAGAGGTAGAAAAAAAAGTGGGGAAGGGGGACGGGGATCGCGAACTTTCAATCTTCTGAATTTTCCAACAATTTGTTGCCTTTTTGCAATCCTATTGACTACTAAAGTTGGCCGTCAAAGTCATGCCAGTTTTCTCTTTATTTTTAATTTTTAATTGTATTAATTTTTCATTATTAGTTGTGAAAAGTAAAATTTATTAAACTTTCGGAGATGTGAGTGATGCTTTTTCAGTGCGGCTCATAAATGAATAGGTGTTACCATTGTTCTCCTATATCCGCAATCAAGACTTGGGGGAAAAGAAAAATAAATAAATAAAAGCGAGCGTGCATAAGTGTGAGATCACAGTAATTGGAACTTAAGGGTGTATTTCGATTCAAACTGCTTATTTTCTGATTTATTTTTAAATTCATTTTTGCTCTCAAACGCATCAAACTGGCAAATTGTCTTATTTAGAAAGTACACAAGGTGCCGTGCTTGTCGATTCTTCGATAAATGCAGAAAATATTGCAAAAAAAGCAAACAAAAACGGCATTTTGGACCGATTTTTCTGAAGTGGGAGATCTGGGGACGAAAAAAAGGTCCCACTGAGAATGTAATTGTTTATAAATCAAATTCTAATGGATTCAGCGTAAAATGACATCACACGGCACCTTGTATACGCCTCTTTTAAAATCTCCTCAGCAAGTTTCATGTTTCTACTTTTAAAAATGTTTCTGAAATTGTATCGGAAAATTTCGAGCTGTTGAAGGTGGAAAAGCGTTTTTTCGAAGGATAGGAAAATTGGGAGGTCGGAGGTTATATTTGGAAATTATGAAATTTCACAGGATTTTTACAATATGCAAAATAAAATCAGATCAAATTAATATTTTTAGATTTTAAAATTTACTTCCCATAGAAGCTAGGTAATTTCAATTAACAAAAATAACTAATTAATGAAACAATTAGATACCAAAGAAATATGAAGAAAAATTTAAAAACTTACATCAGAAATTCCACAAAAATCAAGGAAAATATAAACAGTTCAAAAGGATTATTCCTTTCAAAGGTCTGGTAGTGTGCATTGAGAAATATTCCTTTCTGATACAATGTGTAATGAAATTAGTAGATAATAATAAATTGCATAAGGTACATTCATTTAGAGGATATAGAAAAAATATTAAGGGGTGTCCTGGAAAAAAAGAGAAACAAAGATTAAAAGTATCTGAAAATAAAATTAGAAGGGGAGGAATTAGAACTGGCACTTTTTCAAAAAGAAAAGTTTACATATATGAGGGAAGGGGGAGGGTTATATTTAGAACAAAGCTTACTTTCAGTACTTTATAATAATATAAAAAGGGAAAATTAAAAGATTAACCATTTTCTTGATGTGGCCTACGTCATACAGGCAACGTGTTTTAACCAATTGTGATTTGCCCATACATCATACAGGCAATGTGCTTTTGTTAATCATTATTTGCCCGTACCTGTATGGGCATCCATATTCCAATCATCTATATATATATATATATATTACGCTAACGTATGTGACACAAAAATCACGATTATTTGTTTGTGGTTTAATCGCAACATCCAAATGAAACACATCTTATGGGTTACTATGCATAAGTCCTTTGGTAAGATTTAGGCTGTGGTAAATTGGATTTATTTATGTTTTGTTCCTTCGCTGCAATTATGGAGCTTCAAAATATCATTATTTTTATTTTATTTTTACTTAAAAAAAATAAAATGAAATAAAAGTCATGAATTTTAAACTTTTCAGTTTCAAATTAAAGTCATGTATTATAAATGAAATGAGTGAAAATATTATATTATTATATTTTAAATAATTAATGAAATACGAAAAAATGCCACGGGTACAATATTTAGCGATTTATTATCTGCACCGGGATAGCATAAAAATACTGAGTTCTTGATTTATCAGCACAGATGCCATATGTGTACCACATTGGCACATTATTTTTCTGACGCCAATTTGGCAAAAATTCAGTTTTCAAATATCAGTTACATTACATATTTTTAAATGATTCCTATTATTTTTAAAAGGAAATAATTAAAAAAATAGCTAATAATTCTAGAATAAAACGATTTATATCATTTTAAAAAAGAAAATAAAAGCAAATAAACAGTTTAATACTAAATAAATAACAATAGCCGGGTTACCATGTGAGACGCATATAATTACCATACCATTTTGTTGTAATCGAGCCAATATGGTAAGCATATAGCAATCTGTGTCAATTTCTTTAGTAGAATCTTCTAATTTGGCAAAAAATGAGCAATTAAAATAAATTATGAATAAAAGCAATGTGATTTAATGTTTAGTATACATTCAAGCAAGACCAAACTGGTCACCAACGGCGGCTAGTGATTTATTATTCTCACAGGTAAATTTTTATTGTAAATTTTGCTTTATTTAATCTAAGCATTTTTTTTTTATTCAATTAGCGGAAAAAAATTCTGTTATAAAACCGGTGGCAAAAAAATTTGAAAAAAAAAAAAAAAAAAAAAAAAAAAAAAAAAAAAAAAAAGAAGAAGAAGAAGGCGTCATTTGATTTTTTTTTTTTTTTTTTTTTAATATTGAACAGTTATGTGGTTAATTATGAGACATAAGAAAACTAGTCGTTGGGAGCCACCGTAATACTTACCCATCATATATATGCATATATAATATATGAAAATAATACTTTTGAAAACTATTTATAAAATGGATTGCAATTCCAAAACAAAATTTTAACGTGTATTTATATTTTTACTGTGCACAGTAATACTGTGTTAATGAGTTGCTGATGAATCTCTTTCGATAAATTATACAACACGCCTAACTACTCTAGTACTGAATTGCGAAAAAGAAACATCCTTATAACTCCAAAACTAATAATCTTATTAACTAACAGTTTATTGCGTCGGATTAAGCGTCTTATTACCAATTAAAATATATCTTTGAATTGAAATTTGAATGAAATACAGGGTCATGAAAAATCAAAGAATGTGGAAAACAGAATTACAGATATCTCGGCAACTAATAATTCGATTAACTTCGTTCTTTATGCAAAATTTATGTTATTTTATTGCCTTTTACGACCACTCCTTAAAATAAAAAAATTCGAAAATTTTTATATACCTTTCATCAGAACGAATTTTTCGAGAGTCCGAAAAAAATAGTTCCGGATAATCGAGGTTACTGATATTAAATAGGCTTCATCCCATTCTTACATACTAAGTACATACAAAATTTCACGTCTCTATTTCAATTCGTTCGGGAGATAGAGCGTTTACAGACAGACACAGAGACAGACGGACGGCAATTTTTTTTTTTTTTTTTTTTCTAAAAATATGTTATTCGAAATCTCCAATGTCGAAAACGTGTAAATCTGTCATTTTTTTTTTTTTTTTTCGATTTTCAAAACGATTGCAAGATTTACCCTATACTACGTATGATGGGTAAGTAAAACCAGACAAACTAAGTGCGAAAATATTTTTATTCATAAAACATGTTCGTATATGGAGTTTTTTCACCACAATGACCTTTCTTTCAATAGAAAATAAATACATAAAAAAAATAATAATACTTTCATCAGAATCTTTCTTAATCTAAAAAGCAATGTGTGTACACAAACTCAGTGTGTGTACACAAAATACAGATTACATCTCTGTTGCATGGACATCACTCAGTTTTGCAGCAAATATAGTCAACTGCTTATGCAATAGTCAGATTATAAATTGTCACTTTAAATAACTTTATTTTTTATTTTATTTTATTTTTTTAAGTAAGTGACTCCCCCCCCTCCTTCTCAGAGATATTTGACATGGCTAAATTTTTAAGTATCCAGGGTTTGGATAATAATATGTATCAATGGATATATATTGTCATACATATTATGTACAAGGGGCTATCGATATTTTTATATATTTGATATTTAATTTCAAAATGTCAGTTTTTATGTTTTTTTTTTTTTTTTTTTTTTTTTGGGGGGGGGGGGTTAATCAAAACAAGTGTAAATGATTTTTTTAATATTATTTACTGTACTCTTCTGTAAATAAAAAACGTTTCTCTGTTAATGACTTTTATAGACCCCCCCCCCCTCCACCCTTTCGAAAAAATAAATAAAAATCTTTTTCACGCTGTATATTTGAAACTCACATTTTTAAATGTAAAATCTATAGTCCTGTGGGACAATAAAAATTTATAATAACTATTAAAATATAATCTGTTCAATTTAAAAAAAAATAGCTTTTACTGCTTCTTTAGAAAAAAATCTTTTTTTTTTTTTTTTTTTTTTTTTTTTTTTTGTCAAGTTGTTGTTGAAGAAAAATTTAATTTAAAGATTTTTCCACAGGTTGGTTGTATATTGCTTTTGAGTGTATTACGGACTTGTAATTAGTATTAGATAAAAAAAAAAATACAATTAGTATTTTTTAAAGTTGTTCGTTGTGCAGGATAGGCATTATACCAAAGAAAAACTGCTTTGAAGCTGCCCATAAATGACTTTTCACACCTTTTTTTTAAATATTTTTTACCTTTCCTCTTTGTCACATGTCACACTATTTTACATAAACATATACTTGGTGTTCAGAAGAAAAACTACGTTACAGAGATCATACTTCAAATTTTATTTTTTAACTCAAACTGTGTGTTTTAATGACTTTTGTGAGCACAACAATAAAAAAAGATTAGTGTACCTATTTTGTATGAAATAAGATTGAAGCTTACAACAAAAATTATAATTAACACACAATAGTAATACAACAACAATATGAAAGAACAAATGAAAACAGTAGCATTTTGGAATTTGAAATGGAATTTAATAGTACTAGTACACCGAACCCGGGATTCCCGGGTCACAAAGTAAAGGTGAAAAACTTTTTTAAAATTTAAAATTGGAAAGTCTGATAAATTTTTTCTGCTTAATAGGCTTTTTAAACTGCCAACTAATTCCAAATAGCAATTTTACAGGAAACATTATTTATGTAATCATATACAGCTTTAAAAATTATCGGTACTTCCGTATTAGCAGGGCCGTAGCTAAAAGGGCGCTATGGGCGGCTCAGCCCCCCCCCTAAAATATTTTGAGCCCCCTCCCCCCCTGGAAAAGATTCCAAGGTCACTCAATGAATTTCTGTTCCGAAAATTCAAATGAAATATTGTTTAAAAATCTAATTTAGTTTTGAAACCTTTTCACAGTTTTGCAGAGTTACTAAATTGTGTCTAAAATAAGTGTTTCAACACTCCCTCATCCTATTTGTACATATGAAGCTAACATGATGGGCTATTTTGCACCAGTTATACACTCAAAACTTCATCATCATATACTTTTCTAAGCATAAAATGAAGTTATTTTAACAGTTTAATAAGAAACAGAGAACCTACAATATGAATATGCACTAATTTATCTTTCTGCGTCAGAGAGAGAGAAAAAAACTATGAGCCCCCCTACATTCTCTTGGGCCCTCCCTATTGTTCACTACGGCCCTGCGTATTAGACGCAAGATAGCAGTTATTAGCCAAAGATTTCGCCAAAGAATAAAATTGCATTCTCAGTTTTTAAAAACAACTAAGAAAATATGACACCCAGATATTCTTTAAAATACATTTTTGTAAAGGTTAATTGATGTATCTTTTGTAAAGTAAGTTTACTAACGAACTAAAAGTCACTAAATTCATAGATAAAAACGAAATAAAACCAACAACATTCACCGGGTTTTATAGCCGACGATTTATTGACATAACAGGTTTTTAATTGCTATTTTTTTCAGTTACTATGAAAAAATGACAACTAAAATATACAGTGATCTGTTATTTTCCATGGAGAAAAGAGATAGATGGAGGTGCAATAGCCGATTAAAACAGTTTGATGGGCGTTATTCTTCGACCCAAACAAAACAATCACATGGAACAGAGACCGAATTTTTTAACATCATTTTTTCTCTAAATGAAAAAGATCTGAATATATTTTAGCATTATAAAATAGCATTTCATTGCATTATGAATTAAAATTGCATCACTAAAAGTTTTTCTTTTTTGTGAAAACACGCCGTTGTGTTTGATGCAATGCAGCGAATTTTAGAGTTACATTTTTGGCGTCACCTCCAGCCACTAAACTGCATCTCTATTTTTTTTTCTTTTTTACTCTATGGCTATTTTTACTCTTTTTCCCACATAAATGCGATACTCAAGTTGCCACCATTAGAGAAATTGAACCAAAAACTACAAAAAAATTAATATCTCAAAAACAAATTGAGATACAGTTTTCTAACAAACGGCATTTAAAAGTACATTTTTTTCTCTAAACGATGGTATAAAGATTGAAAACGTGCAATGTCTAGAAATTTAAAAATTTACAATAGCGAAAATTGCAAAACCGAAATTTCATCTGAAAGTGTTGCCATTCAAAACATGACGTATGCGTTACGCACAGATACGTTTGGCCTTTATTATATAGATATTTCGTTTTGAATTTTATCTTTATTTATGAACACAAAATACTTTGACTTCAAAATAATTTCATCTCCCGCCCCTTTTTCATAAACAGTCACAATTTCATGACCACCTCCCCTCTTCCAAGCATGACATTATTTATAGACAGCCCCATTGACAAAATTATAGCAACTGCCATAGAGAATAGTACTTTAAACAAAAATAATCTATCTTAAATTTGTTTATTTTTATAAAGGTTAAAAAATGAGTATTACCCATCATACGTAGTACAGGGTAAGTATTGCACAGAGTTGGGCAAAATACATCGAAAAATCATTTTCGATACAAAATACAAAATACTTTAGTTTTAGAGCAAAAAAATACAAAATACAAAATACTTTTCAAATGAAAAAATTCAAAATACAAAATACATGTATTTTCAAAATACATTCAAAATACAAAATACATTTCCAAATTTTGAAAATCGCTGGGTATTACACTGTATAAATAAAAAGTACTTTTTTCAAAACAAGAAACTTTTTCCAACACATTCAGAAAACTGTAACAAATCTTTACAGTTTATTAACCCTTTCAGGGGCAAAGTATTTCTGCTCCAAAAATGTTCAAATGGTTGATTCATATCACAATTTACGGAACAAATTTATTTGAAAATAATCAAAAGCTCTTTTTTAGATATAATATGAGATCAAAATGTACTAAAAATTTATTAGTATCAATTCGCAGTTCGGGTATTAAAATTAACCGTTTGCAGACTGCAAACGGCGCCCCTGAAAGGGTTAAAGAGAATGTTGATGTTTAAATAAAAAAATTGAAAAGGCATAACGCATTTGAAAACCCAATTTATACTATTAGTATTAATAGTAAAAAAAATATATCGGATTTTTTTTCTTTTGTGCAGCCCAGCATGTGATCTATGGATTTGTATGTATATTAAATAGTATATTAATTTTTTTTTCTTTTAGTTAAACAAATATTTCTCATTTAACAATTTACATGAATAAACGAAATGTACTTGAGAAATTTTGTACAGTCCTGTATAGAATCTATAGAATTTAGGCACCCCACAACATGTTTTAAAAAAATAGTTCAATTAAAAAACACAATTAAAAACATACTTCCAGCAGTTATTGTTCATGGCCTTCAAAAGTTCAATTATTGTTTAGTTTCTTCTGTAGCCAAGTTCTTTTATGCGTCTTTGTAAATGAATGATAAATTGTATGCACATCATATTTCACAGTAATCATTATGTATAGTGTACTTCAGTGTTATGTATATACCGGGTGTCCAGTAAATAATTGACCCATTTTGAACTTAAATAACAAATAAACGGTTTGAGATAATAATGCGCGGTTTGCGGTATTGTTATCAGAAAATCAATAAATTTTTAAACATGTACTTTGTTAATATAGTTCAAATTTCGGAAAAATATCGCGCTGGCGCTTCGGAAAAATATCGCTGTTTGAATACAGACATGACTCTAATTTTCATAAATATGAGATTTTCGGCTGAATCTGAATCTATATGTTGTCGAATCTGAATCTATATATTCAATCGACTCTCGAATCAGCTTCAGAAGTAGGGTACGTTGGTTGGAAAGTGATTTAAAATAATATTTGTGATTGAACCATCTGTATTATATTTCCCCTCCTCAGTCTTGAGACTGAGATATTATTTTAAATATTGTTATATTACATGAACAAAGTGCATGTTTTAAAATTTATTTATATTCTAATAACAATACAGCAAGCCGCGCATTTTTATCTCAAACAGTTTTTTTGTTATTTACATTCAAAATGGGTCAGTCATTTACTGGACACCCGGTATTTCAGCATGTTTAAATTAGTATAATATTATTAAAGTACACCGCAGATGATTTTTTCCAATGTCCATAATGTAACGAAAGTTTCTTTCTGTGTTCCTTTAAATGTTGATCTGATGCTACATTTTTCATTTTCAATATTGAACATGCCATAGTAATTTCCAATAACATCTATAAATTTCATGGAAATCGGACTGTATTTACGTGAATTAGAGTACGGACAGACAGACAAGCAAACTGAATTCATGAACATCTTTAAACGTGTTAGAAAGCGTTAAAAACAAAATGAATAAATGTTAAAATGTAACAAACAAAAAAAAAAAAAAAAAAAAAATCAGTCTGAATTCTAAATGAAAACTCATCACATATAGTAAACAAAGATATTTTCAGAAAGGGTTGTTTTCATTTTTGACTTTAACTCCCTTTCTGCAGCATACGCTTGCGGCTCAATTTCGGGAAATCGAATAACAAAAAAGATACATTTATAGCTAAAAACATTTCTTGTTTTGACGGTGCAATTGTTTTCCAAAACTTATGAATTTTAACACTTTCAAAAAATTTGCGCCTCGTGCGGACGATATTTTCCTACGCTAAAAATAGCTAAATGTATGCATTTCAACATACCTGTAATATTTTTTAAGCTTCTCGTCAGACTAGATTTATATCACCCAGAACAATTTCGAAACGTTTTGACGAGTAATAATAATACAGTGAAACCTCCGAATAAGGGACACCTGTGGGACCGGAACTTTTGTCCCTTAAATAGAGGTGTCCCTTATTCGGAGTTTTAACATTTTTTTTAATTAATCATTCATAAGGTCATAAAAAATAACAAAATATTAAAACTGAAGTTTAAATGAACCCAAAGGTTATAAATTACATTAATTAGGCACAAAAGTAATAGATAATTAATTAATTTTTTAATTGATTACTTAATTAATAATTGATTTGTTGAGTTATTGGTTTGTATTTTTTACGTAAATATTTCTGTAATGCAAAAAGTGCAATAATATTTAAAAAAATCTTTCTTGCGAAATAATCAATAAAAAAAGTGACTATTTTGCAGATTTCAATTTTTCTACTCCTAAACTTTTCAGATATTCATTTACCACACTTATAACTTTTAGTCCTTCATTATAAGCAGTATTTACGAAAAAGTATTCAACTACTTTGCATATTTTAAAGCATCCTCGAAGTTCTTTATTTCACAATATCCCTTTCTCTATCATTTTCAGAGTCATCCCTCACAATTTTCAGCATTCTTTTCAATATAAACTGCGAGGTGGCAGCATAGACAATAACCTCATCAAGTTCACAACAGAAATTCTAGAATTAGTTAAAACTCAATATGCATGTTAAAACGCAATCAGTCTATTAAAACACCTAAAAATCTGAAATTTGACTCGTAGATTTACCATTGTATTTTCTTACATTCAAATCTATGAAAATATGGAGACTGACTGCAGGATACTTTAATGATAAACCTACGAAGCAACCACTAAAATCGGGTTTATATGTGTTTTCCACCTAGATATGACTTGGCAGACCAATTGTATTTCAATATGTGAATCGAGTTTTAACCTATTCTGAAATTTCAGCTGTGATCTCGATGAATTATTATCTGCACTGCCACTTCTGGCTCTAATAGGGATAAACGTATTTCTATGTCTTCATCTGAATTGTGGATAAATAAATACTCATCAGTTGAGTTGCATACCTCTGTACCAACATAACTGCCTATCTGATAAGTTCTCAAAATTCTGTATTTTCATTTTTATCACAGACTACTTCATTATCTCAAATGCAAAAATCAACCACTTTAACATTTTGCATTCGTATGTCCAGTATGACTGGGCAGCATTTTTCTTTGCAAAATTTATTTTTGTCATACCAGTAATAAAAGAAAATAAAATTTGTTATTTAATTAAATCTTTTTTTGAGAAAAAAAATTATGTATTTGAAGGAAACTTTTCAAGTCAAAAGGGTTAATCTCATTTTCAAGTGTCCCTTAAATCGAGTGTCCCTTATTCAGAGGTAAATACATTACACTTCCTATACCAAGGGACTGGGACCGGAACTTTTGTCCCTTAAATAGAGGTGTCCCTTATTCGGAGTGTCCCTTATTTGGAGGTTTCACTGTAGTAATAACATCTGAAAATTTTTCGATGAAAACTCTAAAAAGCGAGGTATTTCGGCACATCTTCGATTGACTTTCGTTTAGGTTTTCACAGACTAAGTATACATAATTTTTGCAAAATATTAAAGAGGGCTTGGATGCAAACATATTTACAATCGATTAAAATTTCATGAAGTTCGAGCAATCAGTGCTATATTTTATTTTTTTTATGTTACAGGATCCAACGCGGAAAAAAGAAAAAAAAAAAAAAAAAACAACGAGAAGAAAACATTTTTGTTTTACAACTATATTAGTGTTTTTCAGAAAATTATTACACAAGCTGCAAAACCGTTATATTTATAATCGATAAAAATTTCAAAGAGTTTGGACAACAATTTTTTTTAAGCTAACGAACGACATTACGGGAAAATCAAGAAAATGTCTTCTTACAAGTGCATTTATCTGTAAATGTATATATATATATATATATATATTTTTTTTTTTTTTTTTTCTTGTGTCACATGTAACTGAATTTCTTGTTTTATACAGTTGGCATTTTCACTTAACTTTTCCATTATCATCCACAGACATTATTTTGAAATATTTTCTGTCTAATATTGTCTAATATTCATGCTCAAACCCAATAAAAAAAAAAAAAAAAAAAAAAAAAAAAAAAATCAATCCGACCTGTGCGATTTGTAGAAAGAAATTTATAGCTAGAAGTTCAGCCCGGCGTCAGTGAATTTCACCAAAACATTGGTTTTTTTCTCGTACAGAGGAATTCTGACCAAAAAACCCTTTTTTTTTCATGTTTATAATCTTTATCTTATACTATAATGCGAGCAAAAATTGTGTGTGTGTGTGTGGGTAAATTTTATCTCAAAAACGGCTCTAACGATTTTCGCAAAAATTTGGATTTTACCATTTTCGGGCACGAAAAGACCATTGGGCTAGGTCCCATGTTCGGGAAAATTCGATTACTGGGTCATAATGGGTCAGGATAAAGCTATTTATATCTATAGAACGGCTGGATCGATTTTAAGGAAATTTTGTACCCAATCGTTTTTTGGCACGAGAAAACAATTGGGCTGGGTCACATGTTCGAAAAATTTCGATTAGTGGGTCATTTTTGGGTCATTATGGGTCAAACCATTTTTATCTAAAAAATGGCTCTAACGATTTCGACCAAATTTTATATTGTATCGTTTTGGATTACAAGAAGACCATTGGGTTAGGTAACATGTTCGAGAAAATTCGGTTAGTGGGTCATTTTTGGGGTCATTGTGGGTCATGCTATTTTTATCCAGAGATTTTCTCACGCAATTTTGACTAAAAATTGCATTCTATGGTTTTCGGGCACGAGAAAAACATTGGGCTAGGTTACATGTTCGAGAAAAAATTTTAATGGGTCATATTGGGTCATTAAGGGTCTGGGTCAATATATTTATATTTAAAGAACGGCGGGATCGATTATAACGAAATTTTGCCTGTAATAGTTTTTTGACACCAGAAAGCTAATGGGCTAAATCACACGATCGAGAGATTTCAATTATAAGAGTCATTTGTGGGTCATGATGTGTCATAATGGGTCATGGTCAAGCTATAGCTAAAAAACAGGTGGATCGATTTTAGCAAAATTTTGTATACATTTTTTTGGCACGAGAAAACTATTGGGCTAGGTCTCAGTTCGAGAAATTTCGATTACTGGGTCATTTTGGGTCATAAAAGGTCTCGGTCAAGCTATTTATATCTAAAGTACGACAGTATCAAATTTAATGAAATTTTCTTTGTAAGTTTTTTGACACGAGAAATTTAATGGGCTATCTCACATGTTTGAAAGATTTCGGTTATAAGAGTCATTTATGGGTCATGATGGGTCATAACGGGTTATGTCAAGCTTTATCTAAAGAACATGTGGATCAGTTTTAACGAAATTTTGTATATAACATTTTTTGGCACGAAAAAATCATTGGGCTAGGTCACATGATCGAGAAATTTCGATTAATGGGTCGTTTTGGGTCATAAAGGGTCTGGGTCAAGTTATTTATATTTAAAGAACGGCAGGATCGAATTTAACGAAATTTTGAGTGTAACAATATTTATACACGAGAAAACTAATGGGCTAAGTCACATGTTCGAGAGATTTCGATTATAAGGGTCATTTGTGGGTCATGATGGGTCATGGTCAAGCTATATCTAAAGAACGGGTGAATCGATTTTAACGAAATTTTGTATACAGCATATGTTTGGCACGAGAAAATCATTGGGGTATGTCACATGTTCAAGAAATTTCGATCAGTGGGTCACTTTTGGGTTATTCTAATTTTATCAAGACAATGTCTCGCGCAATTTTGACTAAATTTTATATTCTATCGTTTTCGGACACAAGAAAATCATTGGATTAGGTCAGATGTTTGAGAAAATTCGATTAATGAGTCATTTTGGGTCATAATGGGTCAAGGTCAAACTATTTGTACCTAAAAATTGGCTCAATCGATTTTATCTAAATTTTGTATCTAACGTTTTTCGGCGCGCAAAAATTAATGAGCTAGGTCACATTTTCGAGAGATTTCGATATAAGGGTCATTTGTGGGTCATTCTAATTTTATCTAGAAAATTGTTTTCACCATTTTGAGTATACTTTCTATTATATCGTTTTCGGGCAAGAGAAAACCATTGAGCTAGGACACATGCTCGTAACAATTCAATTAGTGGGTCGTTTTAGGTCTTAATGGGTTCGGGTCATTCTAATTATATATAACAACGACTCAGTCAATTTTACCTAAATTTTGCAACAAGATGTCTTTTGTCACGAGAAGACTATTGGGCTGAGTTTCATATTAAATAAAATTATATTAGTGGGTCATATCGCTTCATTGCTGAATGCTGTCAAGCTAATTTTACTTAAGAAATGGCTTAAACGATTTTGATTCATTTCATACTCTACTGTTTTTGATTACCTGAAGACCATTGAGCTAAGTGACATGTTTGATCATATTTGATTAGTGGATCATTTGGGTAATAAGGGTCAGGATCACGAGACTATGGCAAAAGCCAATAAGTTGGCGATACTTGACAAAATACTGGCTAAATTTGACCAAAAAATCGACTATTAAGGTTACGAAACCAAAATACGTATTTGACACCAAACGAAAGAATGTGACCAAATTTGGCTATATCTGGCAAAAAATATTGTGTTTCAGAATGTGAAGAAATTTCTTATACATTCTTAATAGTATTCGAGATGCATAGTTAAACTAATCAGAGTCGAGCTAAAAAAGTGATCTGGATTGATGTCCTTTCGTTGTAAATTTTAAAATAAAGTAAAATTTATGAACATGTGCATACAAACATAGTTTTCTTATTGATTGTTTTTATAAATAATACTATTATTAATAACATGTTTTACAGTAATAATACAGAGTGAATGATACAGGGAAAATACTATATCGAGTTGAACACAAAGTTAATTTTGACCGAGCTGAGCTCGGTCATACCTGCTAGTTAACGCAGAAACGCCGTAGATTGCGATATTTAGGTTTTTAATAAATTTCTGTTTGTTATATGTAAATGTTACAGTTATCATTATACATATTCCATGACTCAAAAGCATGAAAAATGGTATGCAGTACAAACTTCTAAGACGGAATCGCATAGAAATGTTAAGAAAATTCGTTACAGGCAAGTTTCTTCGTAGCAGATTTTTCTCGCGTATTATTGTATTCATTTTACATAAAAGAACACATTTTTCAGTTTAAAACAACATTCTCTCATTAACAGGTTCTTTTTCATACGTTTAAGTATATTGTAATTTAGATGTATTTTAATAAACCTTGACGATGCTTTAAAAATAATAAATTTTAAGATTTAATTGAAGAACAACGGCGATTTAAAAATATATGCATTTTTTGCAAAAAAAAAAAAAAAAAAAAAAAAAAATTAAGCCTGACCAAATTTTACTGATTTTTGAACAGACCTGGCCACGCCGAAAAAAATGTTTACATACGGGATGGCTCAAATTGAATATTTTGATCCGTGATTACGAGGAAGAATGAAATCAATCCCGGAATAGAATGGGAAAAAAAATTAGGCCCGTTCCAGCCCGGCCCTATCTTTCTCAAAAAGAGCAGTGACTAGTTGGCCCAATCCAGCTTTCAAAAAAAAAAAAAAAAAAAAAAAAAAAGTAAAGCTCGGGCCCGGCCCGACCCGAGTGCCGAGAATGAAAATCGGCCTGGCTCGGCTCTGCCCGCGGGTCGGATTCAAGCTTTGGGCCCAAACTTGGCCCGTGCAGATCTCTATTGAACACCATTTATTATCACAATAAAATTATTCTCTTTGTAGATATTTTCATCGATAATGCCAAAAGTATTATTCAGCTTTACACGAGCCTATAATAGATAAAAGCACTGCATTTCTAACGTACTTGAAAATAAATAAATAAAAGCAATAAGAAGTAAAACTCTGTATGGGTCCTTCCAGTCTATCATGGAATACTTTGTTGTGTAATTCTCGCAGCAAATGTAAGATTTATAACATTATTTTTGTAACTATTCAGCATAAATGCTTCTGGAGAAACTATACATCCTGTTCATTAACAATCTTTATCGTACCACTAGTTTGAAAAATATGTTTACATTAATGCCCAGAAACGAATTCAAAGACTAAACAAAATGAAAATTTTCTTGTTATGTTCCATATCTTTGATTTGCGGTTTACAAGACCACAAAGTTTGAAATCTATAAAAATGTATTTTGATTCAAAATGTATTTTCAAAATACAAAATACTTGGAAAAAGCTTTACAAAATACATTACTAAAATACTTTCGTTTCATCGGATTAAAATACAAATGTATTTTGAAAATGTATTTCAAATACATGTATTTTCGATACTGCCCAACTCTGGTATTGCAAGCGTTTTGAAAATCGGAATTTTTTTGACGGATTTACATGTTTCAGATACTGGAAATTCCGAAAAACATTTTTAGAAAAAAAATTTTGCCGTCCGTCCGTCTGTGTGTGTCTGTCTGTAACCGCTCTATCTCTCGAACAAATTGAGATAGAGACTTGAAACTTTGTATGTGCTTAGTATGTAAGAATGGGAAGAAGCCTATTTAATATCAATAACCTCGATTATCCGGAACTAATTTTTTCGGACTCTCGAAAAATTCGTTCTGATGAAAGGTATACAAAATTTTTCGAAATATTTTAATTTAAGGAGTGAACGTAAAATTAATAAAATAACACAAATTTTACATAAAGAAAGAAGTCGATAGGATTGTTAGTAACCAAGATATGTGTAACCCTGTTTTTCACATTCTTTGATTTTTCATGACCTGTATTTCATTTAAAATTCATTTCAAAGATATATTTTAATTGGAAATGAGACGCTTAATTGACGCAGTAAATTCTTAGTTAATATGATTATTATTTTTGAAGTTACAAGGATGTTTCTTTTACGCAATCCGGTACTATTTGAGTATTTTGGCGTTTTATATAATTTGTCGAAATCGGCTCATCAGAAATTCATTGATAGAACATTACTATGTATATTAAAACTATTTAAATATACGTTTAAATTTTATTTTGGAATTGCGATGCATTTTATAAATAGTTTACATGCGTTTTATTTTCATATATTATATTATATTATGCATATCCATGATGGGTAAGTATTACGGTGGTCCCCCAACGACTAGTCATGATTTGCAACGTTGCTCTTGATAGTCAACCATTTTGAATATTATGAACTTTAAAACCACCATGTTGTATAAGAAAATTTTTCTGATTTTGTTGGATAAAGACTATAAAAGCAATTAAGATCAAACTTACATTTATGTTCAGAGTTTTCAATTAAAAAAAAAAAATGTTTTGTATTTAAAATTTTGTTACATAACACATAAAATTTTCTTGAAACTAAATCCTATCGATTAATTTTTAAAGAGTGTAAAAAACAAACTGTTAATCTATTTAATTAGTTGATCGTCAGTTTTGTTAAAAATGAAGTATACACAGGGTGTTTCACAAAGGAACCCTAACTTTAAAAATCTATAACTTGGAAACGGTGATAGATAGAAACATGAAACGAGTGGCATTCTTATTAAAAAAAATCGTAAGAATCTTATACATAAATAAAAAAATAGTTAAAAATAGCGCTCATAGATGGCGCTGAGAGCTATAGGCGCTATGTTGAGGCTGATATCGGATCTTGTTCGAAAATACGAAAATGCACTTTTGCTTTTACGACCCGATTTTCAATTCAGTCCATATAATTTTGATTTTGTTGGCGTCAGCAGAATAATAGACAAAAGTAGTATTTCCATACGAACGACTTCTTTAAAATTGAAATGCGAGAAACAAGAACGTATAAAAAAGATGGTATTTCGAATGTTGTTGTTTCGCGCATTTCAATTTTAAAGGAGTCGTTCCTATGAAAAAACTATTTTTGTCTATTATTGTGCTAACTCCAACAAAATCAAAATTATGTTGACTGAATTCAAAAATAAAATAAATTTTGAACCATTATGGCATAAGTTTTAAATCATTTTTGTTCGGAAAAGAATGAAACTGGCAGATGTTTTTATTCAGAAACTATCATTATAAGATGTTTACCTTTTTTTTTTTTTTGCATAAACATAATAGATCTTTCAGAAAACACTGTCAAAGTGGGCATTTTGAACGGTATTTCCTGATGAAAGCTGAAAAACATGGGGGAAAAAATGCCTTGTCACGTGCTGAAAAACACGTATAACTCGATAGGTAGTTTATCAAAAAATGGAAAAATCATTTCAGTTATAAATTGCTTCCATAGACAGGTCTGCCAATTTTGTACCTTTATAAACAAAAATGTGTACATGATTGAGTAATAAAGTTTCATGCTCGTTGAGCAGGGAATATGAGAATAGCCTTACCGTAAAATACAATTATTCGTTCCCTATCAAGTGTCCTCCCCTAAATTTATAAAAAAAGTTGTACATTTCGAAAAATACCGAGAAAGTTCGCCCCTCCCCCCTCGTTTAAAGATGGCTGGAAAAACGTAAATTACGTTAAAAAATCGCTAAAAAACGGAAAATACATCAAAAAATCACGGAAAAAAGGCAAATTTTATCTAATAATCGCTGCAATTCCGTCAAATAATCTTGAAAGAGACGCTCATTTCTTCAATAGATTGCCAAAAATTCATGAATTTCATCGAAGAATCGACAAAAAACAAATATTTCATTATAAGATTGCAGGAAAAAACGCAATTATGTCATTTCTAAAAAATGATATGAGAGGATTGCTCAAAAATGCGTATTACGTAAAGGGAAAAAAAAAAAAAAAAAAAAAAGGCGAGTTGTATCAAAAGATCGCGGAAAAATCTTGAATTTTTTGAAGGAATGACAAAAAGTGAACTTTTGTCAAAGGAAAATTGTGGAAAGGAGAAAAAAAAACGCAAATACGTCAGATTCTCTCTCTCTCTCTCTCTCTCACACACACACACACACAAAAAAAAAAAAAAATACAGTCAAAGGATCATGGAAAAAGTGCAAATTAAGTCAAACAGTTGTAGAAAAACACAAATTTCGTCAAAAGATCGCAGAAAAGGTGAATTCCGTTAAAAAATCTTTAAAAAAGTTAATTTCGTCGAAAGTTTGCACTTTGTTAAAAAGAACCGCCGAAAAAACACGACTTCCATTAAAGAATGGCGAGAAAAATGTCCATTTCATCAAATGATCACGAAAGAAAACACCGGAAAAACATGAATTTTGTCAAACAATTGCGGAAAAAATGAGATTTTCGTTAAAAACTCGCAAAAAATAAAAAAAAATAAAAAATAAATAAAAATTTTGTCAAATATCGCTTAAAAAACAGAATTTCGTGAAACATTGCGAAAAATTCGGCAAATTTCTTTAAATATCGCAAACCTCCCACACTGAGCAAATTTTGTCAAATATCGTGGGAAACCGCAGATATTGTGAAAAGATAGTGGAAAAATCCACTGTAAGTGCCCCCTCTGAATATTTTTCGATTTTTAGTCACGTTTGAGGGGGCAGATTAACGATATGTTACGGTAGTAAAATAATTATACTTTCTCCAGTATTTACACTTGATGCAAAATGGTGTCCATATAACAGAAAAGTACCCAATACAGCATAGGATGAGAAAATGTAAATGTATATGTATAGCAAGATAATAAAAACTGTGCAACAAAACCAGTCCAGTATGCTATTTCAGGAATGTCGATAAAATTTGATTTCTCAATTTCAAAACGAGTGGCACAGTCATAGAGTCAACGGCAAATATAACAATTTCAACAAAAAAAGGCAACAATAATAAAACAATGCTGAGAGATAGACAGGAATATCTCTCATACTAGCTTTAAGGGGTTATTTTAGTCACATAGAAAAACCTGCTCACTAATACTAATCCTATGCGAGAAATTTATAAAGATATCATTTAAAAATATTAAAATGCAACCAAGATTTTTTTTTTTTTTTCTTGCATTGGACAGCTGAGATTAATCTGTATGCAGGCCATTTTTTACTTTTTTGATTTTGTTTATATATTTTACGAGGACGTTTTCATTCACGGAACCAGTTTGGAAAGCAAAAGCACCCACATAAAAAATATTTCCAACCAAAATCAAAAAAGTAAAAAATACCTTGCATCCAGATCAATTTCAGCTATACAATGCAAAAAATTAATTTTAAAATACTGAAATGCAACCAACATATTTTTATAAATTTTTTCAATAGGATTAGCATTAACGGTTTTTTTTTTTTTTTTTTTTTTTTTGACTGAAGTAGCTCCTTGAGGGGCTATTTTAGTCACCTAGAAAGACCTGATCATTAATGCTAATCCTATAAAAAGAATTTTTTAAGATACCCTGTTTTCATTTTAATGATTTCTACATTTTCTATTTTTTGCTTTTTTATTTTTGTTTAGATTTTTTACATGAGCATGGTTTCACTTTCAAAACTGGTTCTGAAAATACAATTATCCTTATTAAAAAATTCTGTAAATAAAATTAACAAATAAAATAACATTTTCCCTACAGTTTGATCCCAGCTAGCCAATACAAAAAGAATTGTAAAATAAAAAAATACTAAAATGCAAACATGATATCTTTAAAATTTTCTTTCATTGCATTAGCATCAGTGAGTGGATCTTTTCAGGTGACTTAAGTAGCCTCTTAAGACACAGACAAAAGCACCCTAGAAACATTTGAAAATTCAGTTAAAAGTTTTTTCCAAGTGAACAAACACACAACTTTTAAGGCAGCGATACTTTTCTTTTTCCCTAAAAGGCTGCAACAGTTTGCTAAATTTGATGGGCCACAATATACTACATTTACATAGGGATAATAGTAAAAAGTAATTAAAATAATAAAATAACAAAATAGTGTAACAAAATTAATATAATCAGTAAGCTATGTATATATAAGTTAAAAAAGTTAAGGGGAATTTGTTTTCAATTAACAAAAGAATTTTTTTTCACTTTATTATTTTTTGTAGTTTGTAGATTTTAAGCCTATAAAACAATGTGGCTAAACTTGAAGCCCTTTTGTAGTTAATTAATGTTTAAATGCGATGAGTTTGTGGGCTTGGCATTTTACTGTATATTGCACCATATTTGGTACATGCCTAAAAAACATAACTGTCATTATAATGTTGTCATGAATTTGACCAATAGGACCTCTGTCCTGGATTAAAAACAATTCAAAGAAAGGACTAACACTTACTTTTTCTATGTCCAAAAGCTGAGCTAAACAAAAAATTAGAATTTGTTCTTCAGAAACAAAAAAATTTTGATAAAGCTATTTAGGGTGTATTCCTAAAAATAATTTTCCACCTTGCAACAGCTTGAAATTTTCTGATACATTTTCAGACACATTTTTAAAATTAGAAACATGAAACTTGCTGGGATGATTTTTGAAGTGATCTATAAGATGCCGTGTAATTTCATTTTTCGCTGAATTCATCAGAATTTGATTTATAAACAATAATGTTCTCAGTTGGATCATTTTTTCGTTCCCAGATCTCCAGTTTCAGAAATTTCTGTTCAAATTGGCAACTTTGACAGCATTTTTTGCAACATTTTCTAAATTAATAAAAAAACTGATAAATACGGCACATTATGTAGTTTCTAAATAAGAAATTTCAAAAGTTTGATGCATTTAAGAGCAAAAATTAATTTAAAAATAAATCTGAAAATAAGAGATTTTGATCGGAATACACCCTTAAGATTTACTTTTATTTTTTTTTTAACTGAATAAGATAAAGAAAATTGCAGATCATTAAGAAGAATGCAATTAATTAATTTAATCTCATTGAGTTGCAAAATATAACAATACAACATTTTAAAATCCCAATGTGTACATAGGGCACACACCATAAAATATGAAATTTTAGCTGAAAATTTGAAATTCATTTATTTTTTAAACTATTTTTGCCCATTATTAGACTAGTATTCAGATTTCAAATAATTTTTTTCATAAAAATAAAAAAAAATCATGCGGTAAAGCGTTAATTTTGGATTACTTATAAACATTGAAAACATGCAAAATTATTTTTTTTTTTTAAATGGCCAGGATCAAAATGCAAAAATTTTTAAACTGACCTTGCTATTTTTTTATATTGAAAAAACATAATTTATTAAAGTTTGAACCACTTTTAGCCATTTGCATAAAAAATAAACATTTTTAGAAAAACATTAAAGTGCGAAAAAAAAAAAAAAACTTTTTTTAGCCACTACTTCGTTAATTTTTAACTTTTTAACCTTACAGATCTTGAAACTCCATAAAATCTTATTTGCTTCCAAAATCATTAACGAAAATTGATTGTAGATAACACTGGTAATTGATCAGGGTTTACATCAAGTGCGCCCACAAGTAGGGGAGGAGATCATCTAGTGCGCTTGCAGCTTCTTTCCCATCTGTATCTTGTGCGCTTGAGGGGGGGGGGGGGTGAGATAAGTGATTCATCATTCTATTGAGGGTTGCCTTAATGAGATTTTTTCCTAAAAATTCTGGGTGCAAATCAGGGCCATGGTAACTTCTTGGCGAAAATATTCATAACACTTGGTCTACATTCATCTAGCATTGCATTACATCTTATTGTGACTTGAACAAAAAACATTCTCCCATTTATAATGGCAGTATTTAGTAAATATATCAAAGCTTAAGGTAAACGGAGAAAAAGTTACCGAAGAAAAGAAGAGCGGGGAAAGAAAAAAAAGTGACACGGGAAAAAAGTGACCGGAATAAAAAGACTGCAAAAAAGTGACAAGGAATTTATAAATATTAAACTTGCCGATAAATAAAAGCTAAAAATTAAAGTGGTAACGAAGAGTGAATTTTTTATATTCTGATCAGTGGGATAGATAAAATATTTATAGAATAAATAATGGGAATGTCAAAAAACAAAATGTTATTATTTATGTTATTATTGCATTAAAATAGATCGTATCAAAAACATGAATGTGAAAGAATGCCAAGTTCGTTAAAGGTTTCGCTAATAAAAGAAATGAGATCTAACTGCAAACCAAGTTCTTTCGAAGCTCTTTAAATCATAGCTCTTGTCATGCATAATATTCTTCAATTGCTTAAAATGATATGTTACGTTACTTGTTATTCAATAGAGCGACTTAGCAAGTTTTCTGTTATTCAAATTTCTCTATTTAGTTGATCAGAACTTAAAGTTGATCACTTCCTTAACTTATTAATACCTTAACTTCAAGATACTTAATCGAACACTCGATTGACTAGATCTTTGTCCGACTCAAAAATTAAAGTTGGTGGCTGAAAACTTGCCAAGTCGCTCTATTGAATAACAAGTTACGTAACATATCATTTTAAGCAATTGAAGAATATTATGCATGACAGGAGCTATGATTTAAAGAGCTTCAAAAGAACTTGGTTTGCAGTTAGATCTCATTTCTTTTATTAGCGAAACCTTTAACGAACTTGGCATTCTTTCACATTCATGTTTTTGATACGATATCATTATTTTTTGTCAAATAAGTTAGGTATTTGTTTCCTTTTTGAAATAAATATGCTTAATATTAAATTAACTTTATTTAATATTCATAAATAATCATTTATATACAGGCCCGTAGCCAGGATTTCCCTTCGGGAGGGGCTCAAATCTTGATTTTTTTTCCTAACCTGAAAGTAATAATTTCGCCTTATTTAAAGTGTAAATCTGATGCTTGATGTCCATGATAAAAATTCTTTCGTACTGTTTCAATTTCTGTTAAAATTTTCGGTTTTCAGAAGCTCTTTCAGTTTCCAAATCAATTTGGAAACCGGGAGTGTTTATAGGGGGGGGGGAGGGCTGCCAAAAATTATAAATCACATACTAACAATGCTTGGGGTAAGCCTTGTGTAACCTAAGAGAAAAAAAAATGCCAAAAAATATTGAAATGCAGCAAACAATTTCAATATATTAAAACACAGGATCAATATTAGCATGCGAATGTCTCGTATTAGAAGCGAGGGGTCTTATTCCATAGATGAACTTAATTACACTTTTTTCCCGAAAAGAAAAAAAAATTAATTGCTATAGATACATATAATCATAACAATTATATTTCATATTCTCTGATTACAATAATTATAAATGCAATGGAGCAATCTTCGTGACTTTTTGTCAGTCATGAGGCTGGTTACCTTATCAGGGTTTACTATAGTGTTAGTGAAAGGAAATCATTGCAAGACCATTCAGTATTTCGCCGACCATAACGCTTCGAGACAAAGATTTAATTCTTTTCATGTCGTAGGCCTTTCAGCACCGGCTTGTTACAGGAATCAAGATTATCAGAAAGTATTTTATCATACTGTAATACAGTAAAACCTCTAAATAACGGACACCTCGGGAACGCAGAAATTGTTTGCTCTTCGGAGGTGTCCGCTATTAGAAAAACCTCAGAGATTGAAAAACCGCTAAAAAATGCTTAATGTTTCATTAATTTACTTTTGTATGTCCTAAAATCTCTATTATATAATTAATCAGAAATTAATTTTTTTAAGCAATAAAATTGAAATAAAATTGTGCATATTTTTATCCACTGTTTATCAAATTATTGTGAAAAAAATCTGTTACAAAAGTTTATTTTTGCTTGCGATTACAGATAATTTATTTTTCTGTGTGATGTTATTGGACATTGTAGAGTTCCGGAAAGAGGGTGGAATTGCACTTTTTGATCTTTAAAAGCATAAAATCTCAAAATGTTCTTGGATGACATTTCGATAGTCTGGGAGATTATTTCTTCCGGGCAAACCCCTTAATTTAGCACTGAGCGTTGGGGGGGGGGGGGGACTCTTTATCTACATTTAACTGTGATCACAAAATTTGTGACACTTTGTCCTGATAAATTTAGAGACTTTTTTGCTTTTTTAATTTTTTTTTCTGTTTAAAAAATACTCTTTCATCCTTTATCGCCGAATAAAGTGTCCTCTATTTGGAATGTCCATTATTTAGAGGTTAAATATACAAAGATTTAAGCTTTGGGAGTGGGGATTTGAAAACTGTCCGTTAAATAGAGGTGTCCGTTATGGAGGTTTTACTGTATATTGGAATACAGTACCGTAATTTCCGGCGTATAATCCACGGATCAAACAGTTCTTTTTCGGCCCAGAAAATTTCGAAAATAAAATCTAACTTTTTAGATCGTGATAAATATTTAGCATGAAATACTTAATAAAATTTCTTGGTCGGAAATTACGGTACTCCATATATGACAACATTGGTAATCATCTCATATCATAACTCATATTCAGTTTTCACCTAAAACACTTTATCGTCGAAATTATTGATATACCTAGAAGCGGCAGCACAGGCAATCACCTCATCGAGTTCACGGCTGAAAATCTAGAATCAGTTAAATTTGAATTCGCATATTAAAACGAAATCAGTCTACCGTCATATCAGGGCGGAAAACACCTAAAAAGTCGAACTTAGCGGCTGACTCAAAGGTTTAAAATGTTGTTTTCCTGCTCCTTGTCTGCCATATTTTCATACTTTTGGTTTTGGGTGCAGGAAAGCACAATGGTAAGCCAACAAGTCAATCGCTAAAATTGGGGTTTTAGATGTTTTCTACCAAGATATGACTTCGCAGAACGTTTGCGTTTTAATATACGAATAGAAGTTTAATTAATCATAATTCTTCATCTGTGAACTCAATGAGGTTACTGCCTATTAGGGTGGAGCGAAAAAAAAAAATTTTTTTTTATCAAAAACGGGTAGGTGCCAAAAGTTGCCTTTATAATAGTACATTAACGGTGTGAAATATTAACGCTGAAAAAAAATGTCTTGAGTCTGCGCTTTTGGGTCAAAAGTCGGAATTTTGGGTAAAATTTGGCAATTTTACAAAAAAAATAAAAATTTTCTATGTAACTGGTTATGATTTAAAAGTGTCATTTAAACCTTTATTTTTAAAGATTTAAAATATTGAAACGATAAAATGATACCTTCAATGTGTATAACTTCAGCGAAGTTGGATATTTTCAGTAAAAAAAGATCTGTTTTCACTGTGTACTACACCACGTAAAGCTGAATTCTTTACGAGTTGTGGGATCAATTTACGTCCAGGTTTGATCCTTTTTTCAGTCATGCATCCGCTCGGGGAAAATGGGGTAGTGGGCGGAAAATATACTCACCCATAAACTATAAAAAAAGGGAGGGAGTGCAGCTGACCCATGACCTTCTACTGTCCAGTGGTGTTACGTGCCAGAAAATATCTGTTGCTTCGTTATTGACTTTCAATTTCAGCTTCAGTGTCTTAGTTACTTTGAAGCGAGTGTGTCGTAGAAATGTCTCACACAAGGCGAGAAGATGATCCTATTGTGGGAAGTAATCAGGAGTTGAATGAATCAGTGTTACCTACACGTTGTGATGTAGTTAGATATTATAACTTTTTGTGGCATAAAGAAAAGGCTGAGAAGAAAGATAAGAATCCGTCTTTCAAAACTATAAGTAGTGCTGTTTTAGAAAAAGTTGAAAGGATTTGGAAAAAAGCATCCATTCCTATAAATTCTCGAAGGACAATAGAAATCAAGTTACGAAAAGAACTGGATTCAATCCAAAAATTGAAAAAATCTCGTTCTAAAGCTAATTTTGTTGCTCTTAAAACAGCATACTTAGATGAATTAAATAAACTGTTTGATGTTGCAGCATGTAAGTGTCCTGATTTTGAACTATGTTCGTGTTTGATAGAAGAAAGGGTTCCGAATCTCGAACGAGATTTTCTTGTGGACCAACGCACAAAACGTCTCATGATGATTAGTGGTGTTGATACCAAAACCACATTAAAATATAAAGAAATAGAAGAAAGAAAAAAAATGGTTGAAAGAAGAAAAATAGAAAGAAAAAAATTAGCCGAAAGAAAAAAATCCGTAGGAAGAAAAAAAATAGTAGAAAGAAGATTAAATCAAGAAGTACCGCAATTAGAAGAGGCCCCAAGTGAAACTGAAGAAAATGAATCTGTATGCAGTGATTCAAGGATAGATATAATTGAATTCCCATCTTCATCTTCCAATACCCAAACTAGAATGAAGCTTGACACTTTTTCTAAGACATGTGACAGGTATGGAATTTCCGATCGGTCTGCTGCAGCCATTGCTTCGGCGGTTCTCCAGGATTACGCACGTATATCAAAGGGCACTGGAAAACCTAATGTACCTGTACCAGTGATAGATAGAAGCAAAGTAAGGCGTGAACGCCAATCAACTCGTTCGTCTCAACGTAAAGAACAGCACCCTAAAGAAGAAGTAAGAGCCTTATATTTTGACTCCCGAAAAGATGATACAATGTATATAGAAAAAAGTAGTGGTAAACATGCGTATCGCAGAGTTAAGAAAGAAGAGCATGTTACTATCTTAGAGGAGCCTGGCTCCAAATATTTGGGGCATGCAACTTCTTCATCCGGTGCGTCAAAAGATGTTTTTAAATGTATGTGGAAGTTTTTAGAAGATGAAAGTATCGATTTATCAAGCCTTTCAGGCTTAGGTTGTGATGGGTGCCCTGTGAATACGGGAAAGCATACTGGAGTGATCCGTCGAATGGAAGAAAAGCTTGCAAGACCATTACAATGGATCATATGCCAGCTCCACTCCAATGAATTGCCTCTCCGGCATTTATTAAACGAAATCGATGGGAAAACTTCTGGCCCACATGGATTCACTGGACCAATAGGAAAATCTTTATCCACATGCCATTCACTTCCTATTGCAGTTTTTGAACCCATAGAGACTAATTTGGATAAATTATTTCCTGAAATCGAGGAAAAGGCACTCAGCACGGACCAGAAATACCTGCTGGACATTTGCAAAGCTATTTCATCAGGATATTGTTCAGATGAATTAGCAAATAGGAGCCCAGGTAAATTATCCCACGCAAGATGGCTCACAACGGCGAATAGAATTCTTCGCCTTTATGTAAGTACTGAGTGCCCATCAGAGTCTCTACGTTTACTTACAAACTATGTAACCCAAGTTTATGCCCCAGGATGGTTTACTATCAAATGTAATCCATATCTAAAAAATGGATCAAAAAACTTATGGAAAATAATTCAGCTAGTAAACAAAACAGAAAAAAGCATAAAAGAAATAGCAAAAAAAGTTATTCAGGACAATGCATACTTTGCACACCCAGAGAATATTTTAATTACAATGCTCACCGATGACCGCCATCACATTAAAATGCTAGCTGCTCAACATATAATAAATGCAAGAGGTACGGTAAATGATAATATACGCAAATTTGAAATCCCAAGAATCAACTTTCAAGCAGAAGATTATATAAGTTTAATTGATTGGAATACTGTTGCGATAACAGAACCTCCAATCACTATGCATTTATCGGATGCAATTTTGATAAAAATAATGAATGGCTGCACAGATTCGATCAACAGCTTACCTACTGCGTTATTTTGTATGCCTTCTCATACGCAAGCAGTAGAAAGACACGTAAAAGAGGTCACAGAAGCATCATCGAAAGTCTGTGGGTACGACAGAAGAGATGGATACATCAAGAATAGGTTGGTACATAGAAAACTTATGCCAGTCTTTGATAAAAAGTCGCAATTTAATCTATAAATAAAACATTGTGCTCAGATGGTAGGGTGGTTGGGCTGGGCCTGGGTGGGACATGATATGCAGCCACCTCCACGTGGTATGTCCTGGGTAGTTGTGAAAACAACTAGCAAAGAGCTGCACTCAAATCAATGATTCGTTATGTGTTGTAACACCCATTTTTTACTGAAAGTTGTCAGTTTTGCTCCACCTATACAGAATGTTGACGTTAACTTATCGTTTCAATATTTTAAATCTTTAAAAATAAAGGTTTAAATGACACTTTTAAATCATAACCAGTTACATAGAAAATTTTTATTTTTTTTGTAAAATTGCCAAATTTTACCCAAAATTCCGACTTTTGAGCCAAAAGCGCAGACTCAAGACATTTTTTTTCAGCGTTAATATTTCACACCGTTGATGTACTATTATAAAGGCAACTTTTGGCCCCTACCCGTTTTTGATTAAAAAAAAATTTTTTTTTTCGCTCCACCCTACTGCCTATGCTGCCTCCTCCCAATCTACGAGGGAGATTATCTAATTTGTTTGCTTTTTTTCCAGGAAGCAAATCCTGAAAAAAATGCTTGGAAATCTATTATAATGTCTTCATTCGAAATGAAGCTTTCATTCAAATTTTTAATAAGACTTTCTACTTAGGGATTAATATAATCCTGTAATACTCTTCAGCATATGCCATTTGAGGATTTGCACGTGTTGCATGATAAATATTAATCTTGGTATCTTTATTTCAGCTTCAATGGAGTCTTCCCGGAGTTTTGTAGCAGAATTAAATATCTCACAAAAGATTCCCATTATATTTTCTTTATGCATTTGTAAAATACTAGGGACATATTTAGCATAATTTATAGTCAATATCATATCACGATTTTTTTCTGGAAGAATTGATAACGGCTTAGTCAGGTTGCTTGTGAAAGCTTGTCACAAAGAACCAAGCTTATGTAAAAAACACTCAATGACTGTCAAGAAAACTTTAGCTATTGGAGATGCATTTTCATGTGTTTTCTTGAAATGTTTTCTAAGAGAATGCAAATACATTGAAACAGCCCAACGAAAGTTAATATGTTTTCATACCTTTCGACAAATCTTGTGTCTCAAAAATATTTTTTTTTCCTGGGACAGATGATGAAATTGCTTTTTGAAAGAATAAATTTACTACTGATTGATTCCATAAAACATTTGTCACTTCATTAATAGTTCCAATACAGTTTAGGTTTGCAGGAATCAACATGTTGTTGAACAATGCAAAGTTTAACCTTCGGCTTGCATAATGGGTTTTTCTAATTTTTGGATTCTTTTGACGAATTCTAGATTGGTTGGTTGATTAGGGTTTTATGGCGCAAAATCCCTTTAGGGACATGCTGCGCCAAGAACAAGGTGAGAACAAAAAGTTCAAAAAAACGTAATACAGCTTAAAATGTAAAAGTTAAAATGTAAAAATAGCATTAAAAGGCTGTCCTAGTATTTGTCATAATTGGAAAGTCAAGTTAGGATTAAAATCTGTCTCCAAATGTCAAAGTTAAAATCAAACAATGTCTAAAAAGAAGCACAAAAAATATATATAAAAACAATTTAAAAGGGTAAAATCACTGAGGTCTATATTCTTCAAAAGTAACATTTTCATCATCATCACTCGAGTCGTAAGATGCCGACTCCATAGCCTCCTCCACGTACTGATTCATCTGCCTTGGATCTTTGAGATTAGCTGTAGATGGGCTATGACATGATTTTCTCTGTTTATTCTTCACAGTTTGCCACTGTGAAGAACCCCGAATAGTTTTATTCTCTTTTGTTTTCTGGGTAGGTTTTACAGTTAGATTAGTTTTGGGTTTGTGGGAATTTGATGCAGATGAATCAGGTGTTTTTCCATTCTCAGGTTTGGTTATATTTTTTGATTGGCTTGATTTCTGTGCTTGACTAGTCCAATATTCAATTTTCACAGGTTCTGATGACGGTTTCCAAAGCACTAATTTTGGCAACCCTCTGGTAACAGCAGTAGCGTGGGCATCACGGGTCTTTTTCTTTATAGGACTAGATGTTTTTTCAGGAGAACTGTTCTTAAAAGGAGCTTCAGTCTGGGTACTAATGTGTCTTACAGGTTTTGTTTGTTGCTTAAGTAAGCTAGAGTAAGAAACTCCAACAGATGGGGTTCTCGATTCTACAATTTTACGAGCTTCAGGGTAAGGAAGGTTTTGGGTTATTTTTATAGTAATGATCTCTTTTTCACGGTTCCAAATAGGACAGGAGCGAGAATATGATGTATGATCACCTTTGCAATTTGCGCAGCGTTCCTGTTTTTCACAAGTTTTACTGTCGTGGCCAACTTCTGCACAATGTGCACAGGTAACAGTGCCACGACATTGGCCATTAGTATTGGTATGGCCATAACGCTGGCATTTAAAACAACGGATCGGATTAGGGATATAAGGTCGGACTGGACAATTTAAATAGCCTGCTTTAATTCTAGTAGGTAAAATATGGCTATTGAAGGTTAATATTATATGTTTAGTAGGAATTATCTGACCATTTCTACGGATAGTGATACGGCGGACATCTACGACATTTTGATCCTTTAAGTTAGTTAGAAGTTCTTCTTTTGGGGAAAATAACAGATCTGATTCGGATATTACACCACGACAAGAATTTAAAGTTGGATGTGCTTTAACAGATACAGAAAAGGTGCCTATTGTATTACTATTGGACAAAAATTGTGACTGGTTGGCTGTAGAAACTTCAACCAGTAAATCCCCAGACTGTAATTTTTTGAGGGAATGGCCATCACCAAGAACAGATTGAAAGGTTTTAGCAATAACAAATGGTGAAGTTTTTTTGAAAGAGCTATCAGAGAGGCTATCATTGCGTTTAATTACGAAAAATCGAGTAAAAGAGGAATTCTTTGACATTTGTTGCTCTCCACATGGGAGAGAGATAGATGAAAGAGAAGTTTTTCCATCCATATTAAGGGAAAAAGGAATTCGGACCCCGGCCGCACCACCCACTCCCGAGCCCAACAAGGGGATGCACATTCGTGCACCAGTGCTAACCAGGGTCTATACGGTCACAAGACAATCCTATGTCAGTCTCCACCCTTAACGAGATGACTAGTAATTGCTCGCTCACTTGATCCCTAAAGCAAGTGACAAAAGTCAGCTGACCAGCCGATTGATGCATACGGGACCAATATGCACCTCCCGTCTACCTGAAGCAGAGGCCAAAGCAGTGTGTTGGTTTCCCTCAACTACCAGGATCCCCCTTTCCAGGGACACGGGTCGCCACGCACGGCCAACACGTGGGTGGTTTACAATTCTCCATGAGTCGATATACAGGATATATCGGCCCATGCAGAATTGCCCTCACCTCCGAAGAGGAAACCACAATGAGAGTGAAACAAAGAGGAAAGGAAGACCAGAGGAGTAAGAGGAAAAGGAAAGGAGAAAGATCACTCAGGTGCCCCGGGGTTGTGAAGCCCGTGTATACCTAAAGAAGGTATCCCCCTGGGGGGAATTCTAGATTGGACTTGACTAACATGAGCAAAAAGATTGGCAGCTTCGTCATATGTCTGTGTACGGAAAATTTACATAGGGGCAACCAACGCTAAAATTGATAATTCATCTAAAGACAACGAACTACTTTAACTAAACTACTCTGTGACATATTTTTTCTATTAAAGATTCATATGCTAACTATTTAAATCAAAGCTCTCCAATGAAAAGTACGGGGTGCGTCAATAGGGAAGCCTTTGGTTTTTTCAATATCCTATCGATTTTCTTTGTAACATTCCTTTTCAAAATTTTATGCTACTAGATTTTTTTTAAATAAAAAATCTTTTACACTTACAACATCATTTTTGGAAATACTTGTTTTTTAATCCTTAATTTTCACATGATATTACATTATAGGTGGATAATTACTCCTTGATGGGCAAGCAGTAATGTAATATTGAATTGTCATTGGAAAAATCGAAACATTTTGTTTTTAAAATAAGAAAAAACACTTTTTCAACATTTTGCTGCCAAAGTTAAAAAAAAAATAATAATAAAAGAAGTTCCTGGAGAGAACTCGTTTAAATGAGCTGGGATAAAATAGATTCTGTCGCCCCTCTAAGGGTTAGAGCTTTCTTTCTTTACAAAGCATTTTAGCAGTGGGTAACTCTTACGTTTGCATTGCATGCCTGATGTAAATTAAGGATAGAGAAAATTAAGAGACATCATAACGTGCAAGTAAATGTTTTATATTTTACTTCTAAAGTTAACACACGCCATACTCGTATTCCACTTACTTTTCCTTGATCAAATTATGCTATGGAATTACACTTATCAAATTTTACTGTACATAAAGCACTGTGCAGACTGTACATTACTGCACTTAAAATAAATTTGTGCTTTAAGAAGAATTTATACTCTTTAGTGGTAGATACGAATAAAAAACAATTATATCTAAATGATCTATATAAAAGGAGATTATAGAAACTGCAACTAAATAATTTTATATTTTTATAAATGAACATGCAAGTATACATTAAATGTAAGGGAAGATAGAAACAAAAAAAACTTGTCTTTTTAAACTTTCGGGAGGGGCTTCAGCCCCCTTAGCCCCCTCCCTGGCTACGTGCCTGTTTATATAATACAGTTTTTCCTGCTTTTATTCACTGTTTTTTTTTTCAGTCAAATTTAAAAATTTTGAGTACTTATGTTCCTTTAAATTCCACTAATAAGGATGATTCTTTTACGTGATTGGGTACTACTTGATTACCTCGTCGTTAAAAAAAAAGTTTGCCGCCAACTTGCCGATATATCATTAAATTGACGACAAAAATTACGCGTCAAAAAAAGATGCTAACTTGGCGCGATATCTGGTATTCCGCCAAATTCCCGTAGATTCCAATTGTAATCTGGTAATTTACTCAATACTTTTGTTAGAGCAAGTACTGTCCCCATCATTTTGGCATCTTTATTTTGAAACGGTTCGTTAACTTCCCAACATTGCTTAAATATAGCTATTTAGAAAGTTTTTAGAACTCTTTTAGCACATTTTTACCCTTTTAAAATTTTGAATTTGTTAACAAATATTCTTAATGATAATTTATATCTTATAAGCATGGCTGCCAACTACTACGCCTATTTACAATCAAATAAACATATTAGAAACAGAAATTTTAGTAAATTATTAAGAATATCTATTGTAATGCATAACATTGAATATATTTGGTATACATTTTACTAAAACTTTTTTGTGGTTTCAATCATGTTTATAAGATTTAAATAGGCGTAGAAGTTGGCAGTTCTGTATAAATAATGAACATGTCAAATTTTATGTTTCTAGGCCCTTAACATACAGACATCGCATTTTTAGAACTTTTTTTTTTTTTGCTCTTTTACCGCTTTGGATTAGTGGCATCGGCATAAGATATAGCCTACGTTGGAGCAAAGACTATCACCATCATTTTGATATTATTACTTTTAAGATAGGTTTGTTGTTTGCTTAGATTGCTTTACAATCCCAATTTAGAACATTTTTAGAACGCTTTTCGCACATTCCCCCCCCCCCCCCCCCTTTAAATTTGGTATTTTTTTAGCAAAGGTCATTAGCGATCATTTATATCTTATAAATAATTAACATGCCTAATTTTGTGCTTCTATGCCTTTTAGTAAAACAAAAATGTCATTTTTAGAATGTTTTGTCTGAACCCTTTTTGGTTAGTGACACAGACATAAGATATAGTCTATGTTTGAACCGGGGAGAATACCATTATTTTGGTACCATTACTTTTGAAATCGGCTCGGTAATTTCAGAGATTAGCCAAGATAGTCGCCAAAAGTGACGCCAACTTGGCACTATTTCTGGTATTTTGTGAAATTCTCATAAACTCCCATTCTAATTCAATAATTTATCTTTTAACAACCATTAATGTTTAATTAATGGTGATTTCTGATTTTTCCCTATTTATAGATCCAATAACCTACCTACCTACAAATAACCTACCTTCACACCAAATTTCAACTTTCTAAGTCACCTGGAAGTAGTCAAACATTTCTATGAGTGAGTCAGTGAGTAAGTGGTAAAAATAGCAGTTTTCAGACGTCAATTTCTCGTACACGTTAAAAGATTTTTTAAAAAAATTATAGGATTCGGAAATAAGAAGATGGTCTTACACTACACAAAAAATTGCAAGTGTGTAGGTGAAATAGAATTTAAGTTATTGGGGGGGTCAAAAGTGGCCCGAAATGTTTCGGGTAATATAACCCACGGCCGGTGTGTCGCCTTTTACTTTGTGAACTTGGCTGACACACTGCCGTGTGTCTAGATATTTCATTTTAATTATTAAGCCTTAGATGATATTAGATATTAAACTTAGTTTCATTATGAAGAATTGATTTGAAAAATGATTACATATATTTTTAAAGAAAAGATATAAAATTGGAATGCCTGACTATGGAAGGGATTTCGAATCGAACTTAATTTTCCATTTTATGATAGTTAAATTACCTATACAGTTCTAAGCTATTTCGATCACGTGATCACCCGTTTTTCTCCTACTTTTCAACAGGTTTTTTGCTTTCGTTGGGAAATGTGCTCAAAAAGGTAAACTTTGAAGGCTTGTTATGGAAAATCTATAATGCTTAAAAAAACCCAGAAAATTGAGTGCAATTAGACAGTTTCTGAATAACAACACCTGCTATTTTCATGCGTTACCGAACAAACAACAACAAAAAATTAATGCATGTGTCACAAATTGGCCCTTTTTGATTTTAGAACACCCGTAATATGTTATTTTTTTCACAACATTATTTTCATCCATTCATGTATTCTTTAAAGAAATTCTCAATTTTTTTTTTCGCGATTCTTTGATGAAATTCCTGGTTTTTTTTTTCGTTTTTTTTTGATGAAATTCCTTTTTCTTTTTTAGCTATCTTTTGATGAAATTCTTGTTTCCAAAATTTGCGTTTTTTCAGGATTTTTTGACGAAAATCGCGTTTTTTCGCTATCATTAAAGAAAAATCGCGATGCTTAGTCGAAATTGCATTTTTTCGCGATCCTCCGATGAAATTTGAGTTTTATCAGTAGCTATCATGAATTCGCGTCTTTCCAGCGATCTTTTGATAAAATTCGTGATTTTTCTCAATCCTTTATCAAAATTCGCATTTTCTCGCGATTCTTTGGCGAAACTTGGGTTTTGTCCACTATTCTTTGACAAAATTTGTTTTTTTTTTCAGCGATTCTTTAATATAATTTGAGTTTTCCCGCGATTTTTTGACGAAATTCTTGCGGTTTTTTCGCAATCCTTTGATGAAATACTTGGTTTTTTTTTTCGCTATCTTTTCATGAAACGCGCGTTCTTTCCCCGAACTCGACTAAAGTTCCAATTTCTTCGCGATTTTTTGCCCAAAGTCGCGTTTTCCAGCAATCTTTTGCCGAAAGTAGCATATATATATATTTTTTTTAAGCTCGCGTTTCATGCGCGATCCTTAGCAGATCTTCGCATTTTTTCCATGATGCTTGATGGAAGTTGCTTTTATTCGTGATTCTTTACCAAAAGTCTAATTTTTTCCGCAATGTTTTGCCGAAAGTCACGCTTTACCCGTAATATTTTGCCGAAATTCGCGTTTTTCTGGCAATATTTTGTAAGCGTTCTGTTTTGTCTGCCATGATTTGCATTGCTTTCGTTATCTTAGGATGAAATTCGCGATCCTACGATGAAATTTGCGTTGTATTAGCGACCCTCTGATAAAAAATCTTTGACGCAATTATCATTTTTTCCGCGTCCCCTTGCAACGAAATCGATTTTTTCGTCAAATATGAGTCGAAATTCGTGATACTTTTCAATTATATTTTCATGTTTGAGTTTTCATAAATTTTTGAAGCGGAGCTTTAAATTTTCGGAAAATTTAGAACATAATCAACCTAAGAATTTGCCAACCGATCAGGAAAATAACGTGAAACTTAAAAATCGATCTCGGGGAAAAAAAAAAAATCAGGAAATTCGTCATTTGATCTCGGAGGAAAAAAAGCAGGAAATTCGTCTATTAGTTGCGAACCCTCCCACCTAAAATGTGTCAACCGGTAGCACAAAAATATCACAAAATTTGCAAGGCGTTCGCGTAAGTTGATCGTAGTCTCAAAATGCAATTTTTCTTGAAAATAGGAGATTTTTTCTTTTCTTTTTTTTTTGCCCGCCATCCTACTCTGAAATTAAAGTCCTGGAAATGTTGAAAATTGTACCAAAGAATTACTATTATTATTATTATTTATGTATTAAAATGATAATGTACAGGTAAACAAGAGATTCACGTTTTGATTTGTTTAAATTGAATTATTGCATGCTCTTCTAGTAAATAAAAAAAGTTAACAAAAATCAATTTAAAATATACAAAACTTTTTTCGAAAATCGCGTCTTTTTGCAGAAACTGCGTCTTTTTCGCGATTTTTTTTGGCAGAAATAACGTTTTTCGCGATCCTTTGACAAAATTCGCGTTTTTTCCCGCGATCCTTTGACAAAATTCGCGTTTTTTCTGCGATCCTTTGACAAAATTCGCGTTTTTCCGCGATCCTTTGACAGACTTCGTTTTTTTTAAATAAAAATAGTATCTTTTTCGCGATTCTATGACAAATATGGCGTCTTTTTCGCAATCCTTTCAAAAAATTAGAGTTTTTCTGCAATCTTTTTACAAAAATCACGTTTTCTCCGCAATTTTTTGTCGCAAATCGCGTCTTTTTCACAACCCTTTGGTAGAAATGTTGTTTCTTTTTCGTGATCCCATAACGAGAATCACATTTTTTCCGCGATCTTTTGAGGGTTTTTTTTTTTTTTTTTTTTTTTTTTGCTAACTTTTGACGGAAATCGGGATATTTTGACAGAAATTGCGTTTTTTTCCGCAATTATTTCGAAAAAGAAAAAATCCTGCTTTTTTCCGTCATCTTTTTTTTTTTTTTTTTTTTTTTCGTGATCTTTTGACGAAAAGCGCGTCTTTCTAGCGATCCTTTTTCACCATCTGTGATTTTTCCGTCCCGCTTCCGTCCTCAGGAATATTTAAAAGACATTATGTCCTGTGGAAGGAAAACTTGCACCAATGATTGCTCTTGATTAGTTTCCTTTAAAATGCAGTTTTTGGAGGCATCACGAATTCAATGTTTAAATCAAATGAACCCATGGATAAAATAATAACAAAGTTTAAAATATATCAAAATTTATTTTATATTATATACATGCATCTCTGTACAAATAAATTATTTCTAGAAATCTTCAGCCACTAAAAAAATAGTTTTATAGGATTAAATTACCACCTAGAAGAAAAAAAAAGAAAGATATAATGAAAAAAAATGCAAATACATAACAAATTAACACCTTGTAAATAATACACTCTTCCTAATTGCTAAAAAAGTTTTAAGATTAAGATTTTGAAAACAGTAAAATAGCTTTACATAACTTTGACATGTTTCAGTTCTTTACAAGGTCATTTTTAAAATTAAAATGATATATTCTGAAATTGCATGGTCAACAGTAGATTCAACTGAAATGCCATCATTCAGTTTTTCATTGGCACATGTTATTATCTTTTAACCAACAGAGATCCTAACTAGTAAAAATTCCATATGTAACGACACAAAAGGATTCAACTTATCAAAAGTGTGGCACGAGTTACTAAATGGTTAGGAAAATAGAACAATAACGATTCTAAAACATGTAAAATTCCATATGTAATGATACAAAATCATTCAACAAACTAAAACTGTGGCACAAATTACTAATTGGTTTCGAAAACAGCAATTAAAAAAAAATGCTTCACCTGAAAAACTGAATGATGATGTTTCAGTTCAATGGACCATAGACTATGCAAATTTCAGAATATCATTTTTATTTGAGGACCCCCAGAAGCCAAGAGGTATAAGTAACAAAATTGAAAAAAAAAAAAAAAAAAAAAAAGAACCAAGTGCATAGACGACCTGGAAATATGTTTTTTTTTTCTTTTCAGGTAAAGAAATAGCAGTATAATTTTCTTAATATGTGCTGCGTTATAGATATGAACCACCTTTTCCGAAAAGTAATCAATATTGATTAATTATAAATTTAAAGAAAATTTTACCTTAACAATTATTGAAATAAGAGTTCTAAAGACCACAATGAAACAGGGGGCAGTTTTCTATTTCAATTCAATCAATTATTATTGATATTAAAATGTCACTTGTATACCTTGGCTTCCGAGGTCGTCATTTGTTTTGAAAATGATTCTGTGAAGAGTTGAAACCTGTCAACATTTAAATAAAACTACTTTACTGTTTTTAAAATCTTAACCTTAGATCCTTTTAGTAATTAGAAAGAATTAAATGCTTTTACATTGGTTGATGTGCAATTAATAATAATACTAATTTAAGACAAGAAAATCAGACATAAAAATAAACATTGAAAATAGCACATTTTTATAAGTTTCCGATTTGAATGAAGTGTTTTATCTACTTGAGTTTGTCTATCTGTCACCAGTCCGAGCTATATGTAATCGAAATATGTTATTGAGGTTTAGTATAGCATGCACTAAGTATTCTATTGAAAATGGAACGAGTAGCACTTATAGTTCATTTACAGAGACACTTAAGAGAATCCTATCATATTATGGTCCATAGGAAAAGATTGTTTGTGGAGTTTTTTAATGGTGTTAAATTATTTTAAACAGTGAAATTAATATCATTTCTGAGTTTCAGTAAAACATTATTTTTGTAGAATATGAAGAGAAAAATATTTATCCTTCATTTACAGGATCATATTAAAGAATTTAGTTATATGATGGTCTAAAAGGAAAATTTGTTTGCAGCATATTTTAATGATGTTACACATTTCAAACATTATGAAATTTGTATAAGAGATTGGCTCCCAAAAATAACCAAAATTTATTTGAAAATCTGTGTTTGATTTTTTTTTTTAGAAAAACAACTTTATCACATTCAATATAACCCATTTAATTGTATAAATTTTTCTAATCAATGATTCTATAGCTAAAAATGTTCAAACTCATTTGTCTGCATGGCTGTAATATTCGTCGGGCCAGGAACTTGTGTGGTTTCATGTCTGGTGACTTGATAAACCATATATTTTTGGATTCACCACAACAACAGCATCTCATTTATACATGATACTTTCAAAAGGAGGGTAGCTTTTGGGCGCCATATTGGAAAATGGCCGCCGTCATTGAGGGAAGTGGTCGAGTGGTTTAATGTCAACAGACATGGTAAATCATACGTTTTTGGATTCATCAGAACATCAGCATCTCATTTGTCCATAATACATTCAATACTAGGGTATTGTAAAATGGCCGCCATCGTTGAGATTCACGTCAACGGAATTGTTAAATTATACTATTTTGGATTCATGACATCATCAGAATGACATTTATTTATGATATTTTCAAAATAAGAGTAGCTAATGGACGCCATATTGAAAAATGGCTGCTTGAGCCGGGATCGTGTGGTGTCATGTCAGATGACTTGTTAAATCATACACATACATTTTTTGGATTCAGAACAACATCACAATAATATTTATCCATATTTACAAAACCAAGGTAATTTATAGGCGCCATATTAGAAAATGGCCCCCGTCGTTGAGCCAGGGGCTCGTATTTTCATGTTAGTGGACTTTGTAAACCATGCATTTTTGGATTTACCACAACATGACATTTATCCATGATATTTTCAAAGTAAACAACGGACGCTATATAGGAAAATTCTGTCGATAAGCACAGTGATAGAAAAGATTTTTCTTGATTTTACATGCTGTAAAACTAACAGGACGATTGAAGAGACAATAAGTAAAGACATGCAGGGATCAAAAGCAAAAACCAAGTTTAAGACCTGCCGCAGTTAAAAGATATTTTTGATACCAGGGCAGAATTTCTCCACACGATTCGTGAAAGAACCAAAATCAGTTCTTCAGAAAAATCTATTCTACATCCAGATCAGTCTTTGAGCAAGATCCAGAAAAACGAACGTGATATCTCATATTTACAGAACATGGTTGCCAATGAATAGACAAATATAGAAGGCTAATAGAATCAACTAGAGAAATTAAAAATCCAGAAATTGTCGAAGACATGATCAAAGTTCATAAGATGATTGAAGAAATTGCCCAAACTTTCAAGAGCGAATATCTCTCTGAAGACTCAAAGGCAGAAGGGTTTTTCAAACCCCCAATAAGCTAAACAGATTTTGTGACTTGAAAAAGAAAGAGAAATTGAAGTTAAATAAATCAGTTTTGGTTACCATGAGAAAAGGAAATCTATTTTCTGAGATGAAGATCTTAGCAGAGTGAAGAAATTTTGGATATAATAACTCTTTTCTACCGTATGGGGCTGCTTCAATATCCCTTTGCAACACTTGAATGCGAAAAAGTAAAAAATCAATCTGATGGATGTTATGACAAAATTACGACAGCTGAAAGAATGCAAATGACAGAATGTGCATGAATGTGCACATAAATGACAGAATGTGCTTAGGTCAAAACTACCATAGGAATTACAATCATTTGGACAACTAGCAAAGAATCTATTTTTTGAAATAATACAAGATTATACATCCTCTCAAAGGATAGATGTTGTATGTGATACATACAGGCAGTTGTCAATAAAATATAAACTGTTGGTGATGTTATAAAAGTTATATACTCCTGGACAAACACAGTATGGAAATGGAAGCAGATTATATCTGATGAGGAGAATAAGAAAGAACTTGTGCATTTCATTTCTCAAGAAACGCAAAATGAACATTATTTAAATAGTTGAATACATAAGTGCTGTACGTTATCTACGGGGGAAAATATTATAAATTCAAGAAATAACTAGTTAAAAAATATCCTAGCCTAAATTGACCTGTTTCCAAGAAGCGATGTTACACAACTCATATTTTAATACACCATGTTTTAGTGTCTGGATTTATAAATATTATCATTATCTTAGCACTGTTTACTTTAGAAAATAATTTGAAAAACTAAGAAGGATTAATATTTATGAAATTTGGATCCAATGACAGGGTAAAATAAATATTGCAATTTGAGTGAGATGCATGGACTTCCATGTCAAGAGATATATGCATTCCTTGAAATGCATTCACTGTCAGTGCATTAAGTGCTTTTGCAGACAAGGGAAAATATTGAATTGGAACACAAATTTCGAATTGCGCTTAAGGCGTTTGATACTGAAGTTGTAATTTATCAGAGGAAACAAAGAAACAGCTGAGTTGTAATTTTACCATCTTTATTATGGAAATCAAAAATACTCAAACATCAAGAAATTGCGCTATATACTATATATTTTTTCTGTAAAACAAAATGTCTGTGGAGTCGCATTGCCTTTTGTCATGTAGTAATACATCCTACATATAGGTAATGCAAGCCAATTACCAGATTACCACAGTCTTGTTCGGAAGAAGTGCCTACAGGTGGATCCTGATCTTCCATCCCCAGATAAATATGGTTGAATTTTTGGAACAGATAATGAGGGAAAAGGCTCTCTAGAAATCAAGTGGAATGGCAATCCTCTTGCTCAGGAAGCTGCTTTGGAAATGGTGTCATGTTTTTGTTCAAGAACACGTGCCACACTATCATGTGCATGTCTATTTAACCTAATGTACAAGTATATGCAGAACATAGAACCGTTCTATGACGATTGAAGTTTTTTGAATACTGGAATGTGAACCAATCATGATAGAAGTGCAGAAGACTAAGATTTCTGTTATTTATTAATCCGTTTGAGACCAGCATCTTTTACAAGAATTTAATTTATAAGAATTCATGGTCCCGAAAGGGTTATTTTTAACAGATTAAGTACAACAGTTTCACTAATACAACTTTTTTCTTGAATTTCTGTGTCTTATCAATATGAAAATAATATAAATTAAAATGCAACACAAGATTTCGATTTTCTTTCATTGCAAATGTGTTTTGATCGTTTTATCCAATTTAAAATATTAATAATCATAATGAAATAAAATCGAAACAAATATATAATTTGTATAACGTTATATGTTCAAAAATATTTGTTCTCTGCATTTTTACATTGAAATTTAATTATAAGGTAATGGTAAAAAAAAAAAAAAAATCATTTGTATCTATGTGCGCTAGATGGCGCTCATTTTTTCAATATGGTGTCTATAAGCTACCACAAATTTAATAGTATCATCATAAAATTAACTTCTTGGACCATTGTGAATCCAAAAAGGTATATATCACTAAGTCCCCAGAGATGAAACCAAAAACCCTAATGTTGGCTTCTGGCTCAACAACTATAAGCTCTTGACTTGTTTTTAGCTCATAGGCTATGAAAGCTTCAGAGCTATGGTGCCTGCCAGTTTTAGGTAAATTAATTTACGTAAATGGGTTTTTCATGCAGAATTATTTGTAGTACACCAATTTATTCCGATATGGCACTTCCTTACTTAGATTTTGGTTCATTGGTTAAATATAAAAGGGAGAAAGGGGGCAACGAGTCTCCCTTTAATTTAGATAAATGGATTTCCATGTGGAATTATCCAATTTGCTTCAAGTTTTTTTTTCTAGCTATATTTTGATAAGGAGTTTTCCTGATTTGAGATTCATTGGTTAATGTGGAAAAATGGGGGAATCTCTCCATTTTTCCCAGGAAAAAATTGGGGAGTTAATACGATCCTTAATTTAGTAAAATGGGATTTTCATGCAGAATTATGATTTGCTTCAAATTGATATACTTTATTCTGATATGGTGCATCGCTGATGAGATTTGGAGGTTGGGCATTTTTCTCGCATCTTCTATGACTATGTTATTAAAACAATGTCCTTTCGTGCACTTCTTCATTTGTGGAAACATGTCACACAAAGAAATGTCAAATAAATAGGGGATATAGCGTGAAGAAAAGCCGTTTTCAGCCAAGAACTGGTGAATTGATGGTTATCTGAGTAGGTACAAAGTTATGATTGAAAAATCAGTCCATCCATTTATAACGGTTATTTCGTTATATATTGCTAATTTTGTTATATTGTTTCTATGCACCCCCGTTCCCTTTTCAATTCAAAATTCGTTTAAAATTATGCTTCATATTTTTTCATTTTCCCCAGCCATTATTTCGTTAACCGCCAAAATTAATGCCTCTGGATTATTCGTAAGAAATATGCCCGCACTTTAATCAACCGTTTCAAAACAATTTCCAGATGTCAGCTAAGTCTGATCGGATGTTCATTTCATCGCCTTTTATGGGCATCACACAGTAACGCGGTTAAATAGCAACTTAATGCGTCTTTCCCTTCATGAGAAAATGCTAAAAAGAATTTAACATCTGCGCATTAAAATCTGGTTGCCCCTTTGCTAGACATAACTGTTGCAGTCCTTGGGTGTGAACTTTTCTTTCCAGCCATTACAAAAACCCTGCTGCACGTGTAAATTAATGTATTGGCAACCATGAAAACTTTACCCCTTTTTCCAGCAGGGGAGTCAAATTGAATACCGATCATGTTGGCTGCGATTTGGCTACAATTCATCGACTCGTCTCCATTGTGCATGGGCAAACTTTTGTATTTTGGCAACTTTGTTCTATGCCAACACTGTGTGTGTTATCTCTGTAAGACGGTCACTTCACCCGCTGGTCTCGAACGAAAAGGTTCGAATTTGTGTCCGGAGACTTTCTCTCCGATCATCTAATTGTACCTCCCCTTATTATATATGCATAAATAAAAGTGTGACTTATTCGTCATTGTGGGGTTTTTTGATATCTTCATAACGGACCTGGTCAATAGTACTTTTATTCTGTTCTTTCCAGTATTGCATTGTACTCTGCCGAAAATCATCATATGAACAACAACAAAGTAATCTATGTTATACCATTTGTTACAAATAAGATGTCACAGTATTTTCCAATGGCCCCTCGTCAGTTGTCAAGCACAATCACAAGATCTTTCTTGACAGTTTTGACTATTCTGAAAATTGAAAGTTGTCCAGAATGAACTTTGTCATCACTTGACATTTCTCCTTTTTTGAATAACACAAATATTTTAACCCTATTTCAGTTGAAAGATCTTTCAGCATACAAATATATAAAAAATACAAACGTTGCCAAATGTACAAAATAATAACTATAAAAAATAAACATTGTAAAAGACATGGATGAATAAACTTACAGTTGTTTAATCACTTCACCGTTTGTCCTTAGATAAGTCTGGTGTAAAACTACTATTTTCCTATACCTGTTGCCAGTGAAGTGGTTAATACACATAGTCTAGCCATTAATAGAGATAGTAAACTCTTCCCATAGGTGCAAAAAATCCACCTAAATCTGGAAACATTCCTATGTAGTAGGTTTAACTAAAGATAGGCTAGAAAATTTTCAATGTCCAATATTATACCTATAAGATTTTACAAGAAAAGAAAGCGATTTCTTTGCTAGTAAAATTACTATTATTTCATTAAATAAAATATAATTTTTTATCAATAAAAATGTTCTTAAATACTGAAGACTTGCACTCATGACTCTCCCTGTGATAATACATGAAAGATTTTTAACCAGCATAAAAACAGACAGTGACAGTAAATTGCATTGTGTATGAAAAGCCGTTTTTCGTTATCACATTTCAGCAAATTTTGAAATAAAAATTAAGTTTTCATTACTTTTTTTTTTTTTTTTTTTTTTTTTTTTTTTTTTTGTTAAATGTTACTTAAATTTTCAATACTGCAAAGAGAGAATGAAGTTAGCACAAATTATTGGGACATGGCTCCTTTAAAAAGTCCATTACAGATCTTGTTTAAGACAATATAGTAAAAACAAACTCAAACACACTTTTTTATGTGAAATCTGCAATAAAACATAAAACTTGAGTTGAATAATTTATGTATAATAATTTTTTCACAAAGCAATTTAAAAAAGCATTAAATTTTTTTTCACTAACTAATAAATTAGATTAGCAATGATGCTATGCACTTAGCAAGTGACTGAGATGGCCGTGCCCGTCCCCATGCCAGCTAAAAATGATATATAATCTTGGAACTTTGCTTTCGACTGCCAGACTTTTTTCCTTTATTTTGTTAATACAGTTATATTTAAATTTTAAACAAATACATATTGCCTTATAAAAAATAAAAATTTAATAGGGTTGCTACTCGTATCTGAGAATGAAATTACCTGACTTTTCCAGGTGCATTTCACGAAAATTCTAGTGTAGTAGTGTAGTGGAGATTTTGAGCTACTGTATCACTCTAACACTCAAATTTTTCTGAATACCGATCTCCAGGATTCTCATTGCCACTCGCCGTTGCCCAAAATTGCGACAAAATGCTTCACTTGGCAAGTAAATGAACAATGAGACACGCCAAATTGAGAGTGCTCAATTTCTGCTCTTTTTTGTGTGTGGTTACAGTTGAGATTTTTATTCGCATTACTGTATGATTGATGTTGCATTTCATCTTCAATTGTACTGGGCCATTTACATTATTATTTATAGAGATGCTGACTCAGTACAATTTAGTTTAGCAACAGCCAAAAATACAGGAAGGATTATACAATATATATTTATCTGTTGTCAGTTTATTCCTATCTATGTGCCGGTAAAATGACAATCAAGATTACTTGCATGAATCACCAAATCGAGAAAAGTTTTGCTGAAATGTGGCATTGAATTTGAAATTTATCGTACTACAAAGTATCATTGGATAATCATCAATTTTTTCTATACCAGGGTACAAAATGACAAGGAATGATCATGTAACAGTCTAAATAAAAAATATAATTATAATAATCCTCATATGAATTATTGTATCATATTAAATACTTAAACACAAAGAAAACATTCTATAACAATTGTTATAATATTATGTGTTGCATTTTTACTTGACATGCACCGGGAGCAAAATGATAAGAACAGAACAAATTTCTATAAATTACAGAAATATTACACATGTCATTTGGGCTTTTTCTATGTTTAATAATTTTAAAGCAACATTGTAGCATAGAGTTAACATAATTTTGAATCTGTTCAGAGGATAAAACCTATCTTACCTTCAAAATTTCAGATTTTAATTCTGCTTTTGAGTTATGCTGTAGGATTTAACCATCTTTTATTATATATTGTGCCCTATAATAACCCAAATGTTGTTCATGGGATTTAGATTTGGACGTTTTCTTTATCTTAAAATCACTTTTTCATGATTTTTTTCTGAGTGAATTTAGGCATTATCTAGTTGTAAATGTTGGCAATTTTTTCACTGAGCTTCAGCAAATGCCATTTTAACATGCGATTAGGGATATGTCTATTTTATTTATTCAATTAGAAAAGAAATTACAAGCTTATTTGCCAAGGAAACGGTAGCCCAAAACATTAGGAAGTTTCTACAAAATTCATGCATGGAATATATGTCTTGTTTATTTTAAAAGCCTTGAAAAATAGATGAATAGAATTTGGAATTTTGAAATTAAACTTCTTTTCAACACTGAAGATAATTTTAGACCGACTGGTTTGCTGCTTCAAGTGTTTCTCTGCAAACAGATAGCGGGTTTTTTTACTGCCAGATGTTAAGTGCGAACATGGACATGGAATTACATTTTTAAGAACTCCCGGCATTTTTATTGTTCTTTGTATGATGAATACTGATGCTGGTTTCTTTATCTGACTTCCAAATTCCTTTGCTGTCATTATTTTACATGGAGACATGCGAATAATCAAATATTTGGATTGTTTTGAAATAATTTTTGGCCTCCCTGCCAATTTTATAGTAACATAAATTATTGGATTCTGCAAGAAATAAAAAATGACAGTCTTTGAAAGTTTAATTTCATCAGCAATTCTTTGAAATTACATTTCAATCTTGTTATAAGCTAGAATTTAACCTCTTTCGAAATCAAAAAGCATTTTGATTCACCCTATAATCCAAATGTTTTGCGAATTAAACAAATATGCTCTGAATCTCTTTTAAATGCATATTTAATATGCAAAAATATCCACCAAACATGTTCACCAGTTTAAGAAATATTGATAGTGTTCTTATCATTTTGTTTCTGCATAAATTTAACAACATAAATATTTTTAAAAAAATAAAAAATATACACATAATTTTTGTAAACAATTACTTCAATATATAATTGGAAAATTGTGTATTTAATTTTAATAAAAAGGTTTAAGCATTTGCATAGCAAACGCAAACTGATTTCTTTGCTTTTGTATATCATTCATATCATTTTGCATCCTGCAATATCATTTATAATCAAAATCTCATAGCAATTTACCGCTAAAAGAATGTTTGAAACATTTAGGCGACATTGAAACTGTACTTATTTTTGATAGTCTTTTTAGAGTACACAAGAATCTCTATTTTCTAAGCAATGACCAAATAATAATGTTATTTTAAAACACATTGGAAAAAAAAAAAAAAATGCACAATAAGGGGTTAAAGATAGTATTTTCAGTGTTTTATACCAAATCTATTTTGTTAACTTTTTTTTCATTTCGCTACTGTTTTTTATTTCTTATTCGCCAAATCGCAAATATTACTAAAAAATCAGCAAGAACCCAGCCGATCTCTCTCCCCTCCTTCCACAAAAATTGTTCAGAAGACTACAAATGGAATTACTCACTTTAATAATTTACAATCATTATAAGTTTCAAGCAAACTATTAAAACTACAATTATTTGTGTACTGAGCTACTATTTACTTCAACTGTATCACAGAGTCGCTAATATATCCAGATAAATTCTATTTAAGGTGAAGCAAGAAAAGAGGTAGACACTTTAGTGTGGAGATGAAGCCTTGTGATAATTATTTAATGTAATTTAAAAATAAATAAAAAGAATACTGCCCAGTTAAACTGATGGCATTGAGCTCACAGGCTACAAATACTAATTGTACATTAAAGCCTTATATTTTCAAGGGTTAATTCCGTTCGAAAAAAAAATTAAGAAGGGGAAACAGCTCTCCCCTTTCCTCTTTTTTTATACTTAATCATTGAACCTCCTATATTATCAAAGACATGCTTTATCATATAAAAAATCTATATCCAAAATTCAGAGCAAATTAGATAATTCTTAATAAAAACCCATTTAGCCTTTATATAATTTAAAAGGAGTTATCCCCTTCTTTTATACTTAACCATTAAACTTCCAAAACTATTCAGAGATTTGAACGAAATCTGATAATTCTGCTTGAAAAACCTATTTATATAAATTAAGAGGGGGGGGGGAGGCATTAGAACCCCTGTTGCCCCTATTTATACTTATTCAATGAACACCTAATAGCAGTTACGGAATCGCCTCATCAGAATGATCCTAATCTAAATTTTGAACGAAAACTTAATTCTGCATGAAAATCCCATTTATATCAACTAACGGGGGGGGGGGGATTAGAACCCCTGTTCCCCCTATTTATACTTATTCAATGAACACCTAATAACAGCCACGGAATCGCCTCATCAGAATGATCCCAAATTTTGAACGAAAACTTAATTCTGCATGAAAATCCCATTTATATCAACTAACGGGGGGGGGGGGGGGGATTAGAACCCCTGTTCCCCCTATTTATACTTATTCAATGAACACCTAATAGCAGTTACGGAATCGCCTCATCAGAATGATCCTAATCTAAATTTTGAACGAAAACTTAATTCTGCATGAAAATCCCATTTATATCAACTAACGGGGGGGGGGGGGGGGGATTAGAACCCCTGTTCCCCCTATTTATACTTATTGAATGAACACCTAATAACAGCCACGGAATCGCCTCATCAGAATGATCCTAAATTTTGAACGAAAACTTAATTCTGCATGAAAATCCCATTTATATCAACTAACGGGGGGGGGGGGGGATTAGAACCCCTGTTCCCCCTATTTATACTTATTCAATGAACACCTAATAACAGTCACGGAATCGCCTCATCAGAATGATCCTAATCTAAATTTTGAAAACTTAATTCTGCATGAAAATCCCATTTATATCAACTGATGGGGGGCATGAGCCCCCCGTTCCCCCTCTTATACATATCGAATGAACTTCAAAAACTAATCAGGGAAGCGCCTTGTCAGGATATACCTATATACAAAATTTTAAGAGGATCGGATATTTTTATCATGAGTTATCGCGTTACGCACATACGAACGAACATACAGAACGGGCGGGCACATAAGCTCTCAGGCTATGATAGCCTGTGAGCTAAAAACAATGCTAGGAAAAGTTTTAAAATATGTAAACTATTTGCTATGGTAAATTCTAGGAGTGAGGAATAACAGAGGGCACAGGTGGGATTATTATTATTATATTTATTTATTTTAATGAAATGTTCAAATCACAGTAGATTTTATTCATCTCTGGTATCCGAAAGGCGATACTTTTATGGCTATCACAATCAAATTTTATCAAATTCCCTGACTTTTGCAGATTTCGGAAAAAAAAATGTTGAAATTCCCTGACTTATTTGGCTAATTTCTTAATTCCCTGACTTTTCCAGATTTTTCAGCTGTTGTAGCAACCCTGTAATTAACAAGTTTATTTATTTATACCATATTTAAGGAAGGGAAGGATCCACATTCAAATTAATAACAGGGTTTATAGACTCTGTATGTGGCTGAGAAAATTAGAACAAAGAATACTTTTATGCCCACATTTATTATTACAGTAGATTCCCTCAAATCCGCACAGCTGGGGACCAGAGGTTGTGCGGATTTCTGGTCATTGCTTTGTTTACATTTTTAAACAATAATTTAAATGCAATTAATAGTGCAATTGGAACTATAATGAATGCTTACAATATAATAAAATATTAAAATAAGTAATAAACTGAAATAATAAACATTTAGATAGTTTTAAAAATGACAAAAGTTCTAATAGCAAAGGTCAAGTTAATAATCAATAGTGTATGATTAAATATTCATTATAAAGATTAGATGTATTTTTCCAAAATCATTCAACAAAATTTGTCTCTTAAAAGTATATTACTAATTCACATCAAAATCATAAAATAAGGATTTTTTTTTTCAAGTTTAGCCAGGCTTAATAACCAAAAAATCTTAGTTAATGCATAAATATATTTGGTAAGAATATCGTGATTACCAGTAATATCAGCAATAGCAATATCTTGAATTTTTTCCAAAATGTATTTTTCCTTCATGAAAAAAAAAAACATGAATAGTATTATTAAGAAAATTACAAAATAAAAAATATATGGAATTGAAGCAAAACTAAAAAAAAAAAAATCAAATTTTGTCCCAATATCTGAATTGAGAGTTTCATTGTTTATATCCATAAAATATATGCAGATTTTAGAGAGTTGCGGTTTTGAGGGAGTCTACTGTATTATTATTATTAGAAACTTATTTAAAAAAGATTCCTTATTTTCCAGCAAAACATTTCACGGGAGGGGGAAGAAGAACAAAATACAATTCTAAAATTAAAATTCTTATTCTTAATATAATGTAAATTTTAAACTTATTTCAATTTTAAGATTTAATAATTATTTGCAAACCAATATTTAACAAAAATAAAACTCACTTGATAGCCTTATGACTGCAAATTTCAGCTTCTTTGTAACATCATCAGATTCTTCTGGTTATGTGGGCAACATTGCTTCAATTAGAATTTGATTTATCTATCTACTGTAAATAAATATAGTTTGATATTGCATAGTTTGCATGTGATATCTGTTTTCACAACTGTCTGCTTACTTTGGAATAGAGCAAAAGTTACAAGCACAAATATCAATATCACATATTTTTTGTATTTCCAAACTTTAACCAAGAGCTAATCTGTAGATGTTATGTTACTCTTATACTTAATGATGTGTAAAACAGAATTCCCAAGTTTTAAATAACAGATTCAACAAATAAGAAAATACAACAAAATTTACATGTACTTTTTATGTAATAACATTTTAAAAATAGTACACTATCTTCTATAAATAAAAAGATAAATATAAATAAATAAGATATTCTGATTTTGCATATATGATGTGAACTTCGATAAGACAATTTCTGTGTTATCTTTTCAATTGATATTAATACATGTACTTTTTATGTAATAGCAAAACTTTGAAGATAACATCTGATACGCTACATAAAAAGGTAATTTTAATTTTTACACACATGATGCTAGCTTTTGCAAGACAATTTCTATTTTATTTTTTCCAATTCTATCATTGTTTTTGTTAGCAGTCTAAGAATAAAGATTTTATAATTTTTCACAATTTTAAACATACTTTATTTTAAAACAAAATAAAAATCTAAAATATAAGTTAAATACCTGAGTGGTAAATATTGGCGAGAATTCTTGTTATATAATTAACATTCTGGGCACCCACACAGCTTGATTTTTCTTTTTCTACCAGATTGTTTGGTAATATTTTCACTCTTTTGACAAATTCTTTTTCTACCAGATTGTTTGGTAATTTTTTCACTCTTTTGACAAATTCTACTAGGATGTGTCTCAATTTTATTATTATTTTTTGATTTAATTTCTATATCATCACATTTTTTACCAATATTAACAACAGGATCAAAAGAAGCTTTAGAGTACTTTGTCCCATTCACAATAATAAATTCTTCTGAATTACAGTCATTCATTTTCTTATTAGTTTTATCAATATTTTCTCCACTATCATTAATATCTGTCTGACATTCTGAATGACAGACTGCAGGCTCATTCAACATATTACATGGAATTTCTTCAGGTAATGGACAAATTTTATAGCTATCTTTTTTTACATCACACAGAATTAAAAACTTTTCAGGTAGAGTAATAGACTTTTTTAGATGAGATTTTGCTGCTGTTTCTGAATAGCTCTTGACATTTTTTGCCTGATTACATCCACAAATGGAATTTTGAGGCAGATTTATTTCAGGATTTTTGTTTTCAAAACCCATTTGATTTAACTGATGATCCAAGCTTATGCTGGAACTGTCGCTACTCTGTAGTTCCGTTTTTCCACAATTAGTTAGTTTATCACTCTGAATAAGTTCTATGCATGGATCCAAGTTCAAGGCATTAATTTGTGCAGGCAAAATTCCATAATTTGTATTTACAAAACAAATTTTACCATTAGACATATCTAAATTCAAGGAATCAACTTGTGGAACTGAAATGTTACAATTTGTATTTACAATATAATTTTTACTAAATGACACATCACAGTTTGCTTTTGGCACATATTGAAGCACTTGGGAATCACAAATAGCATTTAAGGAATAAATTAAACATTGATTTGGTTTACTTACAATGCTTGCAGAAGTATTCAGAGACAATTCTTTAGTTTTTAATGGTGATATATTCTTGTCTTTACATAACAGTGAGGGCTTTATATGTTGATCACTGGATATAACATTATTAGCTATATTTTGTTCAGAAGTACTTCCCATAAAATCATCAACAGATATGTCTTTTAAGAAATTGTCAGAAATCAAAGAAGTGGAATCTTCATATTTATCCACAACTGCACACATAAGACGTTCATCATCACTTTCTACTAAAAATTCCTGTGATAAATTTTCTTTATCTTTTTCTGATATAAAAGAATGATCTGAATTTTCCATATTACCATACAATAAGTCATTACAAGGTGGTTCGTTTTGTGACAAAACATCCGGAGGTTTCTGAATTTTTTTAAGTGTTAAATCAGCAGCATCTTTTTTTGATTGTAAAAGTAAGTGGTTCTCAAATAATCTAGTATATGCTAAAGGATGATTTTTTTGTAAATTGTATACAATTTTATCAGAATTAGCAAAGTGTTTCAAAAGCTGAGTGAGATTACTTACCTTTTTATGATTAGTTTCAACAGAACATTTCTTAGAATCGTTCTCAATATTCTTTTGAGTGCGTGAAAAAAGATTATTTTCAGACACTTCATCATTTTTGCCTAATTTTACTTGTGAATCATCACCCACTGATTGAGATAAATTTTTAGCAGAAGAATTCCCTTTAATAATATTTTTAAAAGGATTAATTAAACTACAACTATTTTCATCAGAAAATATATTTTTCTGATAATTATCAAAGTTTTTCAAATTATTTAAAGTTAATAGTTTAGATTTTTCCAGATCATTTTTCTGAATCTGAGTGGGAGGTATACATTCATATGAATATGAAATACCAGAATTCTGTTGATCATCATTTTGAGTTTGTGTGGGAGATGCAAAAGAATTTTTCAAGGCAACTTTTTGATTGTATACACATTCAGATGGATTAGAATTTTGTGGATTATCTTTTGGAATTTGTGTGAGAAATGAACATTTGGATGAATCAAAAGCAAAATTTTTCTGGGCATTCTTTTGGATTTGTGTGGGAGATATATATTCAGATAAATAAGAAGCAGTAGAATGCTTCAGGACATTATTATGAGACTGTGTTGGAGATACACATTCAAATGAATTACAAGAATACTGAGTTGGGGATATACATTCAAATGAATCAGAAAATTCTTTATTCACATGAGTATAGAGTCCACAATTTTTATTCTCAGTAATTGATAAAGGTATTGCATTTTCCAATGAATTAATTATTGATTCAGGAGAAAAATCTTGAAGAGAATTTCCAAGCATTTCTTTCATATTCTTTGGCATATTTTGTTTATTATTAGTAACATTGTTATTACATTGTTTTTTTTTGTTATTAACTGTGCTTTTTGCTGTTCTTCTCTTTTGAATGGTAATGTTTGAATTATCTATTTTTGTTTTACTTCTCTTAGAAAGTTCAGGTGAAATATCCGTAGAATTAGAGGATTTAGTTAGTGTTTTTGCACCTCCATCTGACACATGCAGATCTCTACACAATGTATCACTTTTCTCACTTATCCCAAGATCCGTTTGTTTTTCAATGACAGATGTATTTTGTAGCAAACATGTTTTATCAGAATCAGTATCAGAAACATTCAAAGGTATTTCTTTAGAAAAAAATTTCTTTGGAGTTGAGCATTTTTTGGTACTATGAAGGGTCAAAACTTTCTTATTTTTTGAAGGACATGGATCAGCAAGCTCATCACAATTAACTTTTAAAACAGACGAAACTTGCAATTTATTAGAATTATTACTTATAGAGTTTTGTACAGGATTAAGATGAATGTTTTTAAGTGTATCCTCAGAATTTTTCCTTTTAGAATCACTGTCAGCAGCAAAATTGTTACTTGAGACACTTTGATTAGTAGAAACAATGCTGACAGAAGACAGTTGAGTGTCTGTTAAATTGTTAAGAGATTTCCTTTTACGAAGATTATAAGGATTCTGAGAAGGTAATGAAACAGTTGATTTATTATACTTTCGTTTTCTGCCCTTTGAATTGATCACACCATCAGGTAGATTATGACTAGAATTCAAATTAAGTTTATAAGATGCAGATTCTTGCGCAACATTATTTACAGACTGACTGGACTGAGAAGTATTATTTCTAATATCATGTTTAATTAAACTTCTAGAATCACATTTTGGAGATATGTGGTTAGAGGAACTTTTAGGCACAGTTAACGCTGGATTGGAGCTATTAGATAGATTTTGGTCATTTGAAGTATTGCAACAAATTTCAAATGAAGTTCTATTTGTTTTGGAATTTCCAGTAATATTTTTTTTTATATTGGTAGAAGAGTTGTTTTCATCAGAAGTCCTTTGTTTAAAGCTTGATGAATTATTTTTTCTCAAGTTTCTTGATTTGCTTTTTCTAACTGGTGTTAGGTTGGTAGTGGTGTTAGAAGAATTATGGTCACAAAAATCATCACTGTCAGATTCTGATAAAATTTTATTTCTTTTTGATCTTAATTTAGTTTGTTGAGTATTAATTTCAGATATTTTATCATCAGATGAGTCATCATCAGACTCAGAGGAAATTGTTCTGTTTTTCTTTATTCTTTGAAATTTTCTTCCAATAAATGAACTTTTTGACGAACAATGTGAATTGATACTAGAAGTACTATTATTTAGTTTTTTCTCACTTTCATTTTCCGACTCATGATCAGATACTATAAAATCCTCTAAATCAGAATCAGGTAAACAATCAGAATTATCATAATCAGGTTCTGACACATGGTCAGACACAATAAAATCCTCTAATTCAGAATCAAAGGAACAATCAGAATTATCATAATCAGCTTCTGATGCTGAGAAGTTAATAAATGATTCAGGATTTACACCATGACGTTTCATCCAGTCATTCATACAAAATTTATTTCTTTTTAAACTATGTTTTTTAGAGCTAATAACAGAATCTGATTTGGGTATGACTTTGTTTAAGGAGCTCTTTGAATCATCTGATGTATTATTTTCTGAATGTGATATGTGCACAGAATTTTCAGATTCAAAAGCAAGTCTTCTTGACTTTCTTTTAAAACAGGAAGAAATAGTCGAAACTGTTTTACCAGATTTATTTTCAGTATCATGTTTAAGACTAGCTGACTCTATATTTATTTTTTCTACAGAAGTATTGTCAAAAGAGTTACTATCAGAGTCTGATATAATTTTTTCCCCTTTTTGATAAACAGATAATTTAACAGGTGGTGACACGCTAGAGGAATAATTTGAATTGTTTAAAATAGGTGCAGAAACTACCAAATTTTCTCCAAGCTGATTGCTTTCTATACAATAACTAGAAGATTTGTTTTTTGCTAAGTCGGAGATATCCAATGACTTTTGATTTTGTTCAAATGGCGATTTTTCTATTATCAAGCAATTATTCAGGCCAAAGCTAAACTTATCACCAATTTCTGAACATTTAGGAGAAAAAACCTTAACTTCAGTTGGCTTCAAATGATCTTCAGTTATAGTATTTCTAGCTAAATTCTTGGGAGTCATTTGAGAGGACTGGGTTAGATCTACTGATTTACTTTTGAGAACTGAATTAATTGGCATTTCATCCAGTACATTATTAAGAATATTTTTGTCTACTTCAGAAGAGCTGCCAATAGAATTTGATCTCTTTAAAGGAGTTGAAGTATCTTCGTGAGAAAACGAAATTTTGATTTCACCTGATAAAACCAAAGATTGTAAAGACAACATAGAGTTCTCTTTTGGAGACAAATCATGCACAGAACTAACACCATCTGAATCATTAGATGCTAACTGACTTATCTTACATGGATGTACTTTCAAAGACATTGTATCATCTGATTTTTGTGATATGTTAACATCAAGGTCATTAGATGCTAATTCATTTACTTTAGATGGATACATTTGCGAGGACAGGGGAACATCGGATTTTTGTGAAATATCAACATCAAGATCATTAGATGCTAATTCATTTACTTTACATGGATATATTTGTGAGGGCAGGGTAGTATCAGATTTTTGTGAAATGTTAACAGCAAGATCATTAGATGCTAATTCATTTACTTTACATGGATATATTTGCGAAGACAGGATAACATCAGATTTTTGTGAAATATTAACATCAGGATTATCAGATGCTGATTCATTTACCTTACATGGATATACTTCCAAAGACATAGTATCATCAGATTTTTGTGAAAGGTTTAATTCAGGCATTTCCACCTCTTTTTTATTTGTATCACTAGAATAATTAGAATTTGCAAGAGGCCCACTTTTCACAGATAAATGGCTATTTAATTTCTCAGTTTTTGATTCATATGTAGATTTTAACATGAAATTGACCACTGAGGAATTTGATGATTTAGAATGATCAGAACATAGGTCTCTAGATGAATCACACTCATTTCCATCCTTTTTGGTATCATTTTGTGCATCATCTTGCAAAACTATGTGAGTTTCTTCAGTTGAAATAGGATCCTTTTTGCTTAAAGTATGATGTGAACTTTTTGTTAATTCAAAATTGCATGGGTCACAATTCTCATAATTTAATTTTGTATCTGCATTTTTGTTGCATAAATCTTCCATTATCTTCTTTAAATTATTTTGATTATTGTAACTATTTCTGTTTGATGATGAGATTTTTCTTTTCAATTTCGTTTGCTTTCTTTCATAAACTTTTTCGAGCGTAACATTTTTTATATTCTTGGACATTAAAGTGTCAGAATTTTGATCAGAATTAGAATTTACTTTCTGGTTTTGGTCATTTTCATCATATTCTAAATTATTACCTAAGTCAGAAAAATCATAGGAGAAAGTAGGAGAAGAATTTTTGGATTGTTCTAATTTTTCTAGTTTATTAGTACCAATACACTCATTACAATCTTGTGAAGCATTTATTGCTGAAAAACTTAAGGATGATTCAGAAGTTATAAAACCAGCTTGTGTTTGCAAGGGATTTGCTTGAGTTTTTAAAGGTGAATTTAAAGAATCTTCAATAACAGGCAAATTTGTACTGCTTTTAGGACTTTCAGTGTTATTCCAAATGATTTGATTGGGTTTTGGTAAAAATTCATACATAAGCTGCTCGTTAATTTTTTTCTTTTCAGAATTATTATTATTTTTATCAATTGATAAACTTGCAAGAGGATTTTCCTTATTTCTATAATCATCGTTATTTTCCTGTAAAAGTTCACATTCTTCTTCCTTGTTTGTGGAATTTGTACAGTTATTCATGCATGACTTTAGTGAATTTAGTTGTTTAACTTTAGATTCAGGCAAATGCACATTCTTTGACTGAATTTGTATTGATGTATTAAAAGATGCTGCACGATCTGTTACATTTAATTCATCACTAGAGTCACTATTCAATTCATTTTCTTCAGAAAAGTGATTTAATTCATTTAACTCATAGCAAGAATCACTACTTATTTCTGATGGTGGCTCTATAGTTATATTTGTTTTTCTTAATTCTCTCTTTATCAAATATGTGGAACTCTTGATAAAAGTTGAGTTTTGATCTAACAAGTTTTTCTTATCTTCTAATAAAATTTCACATCTTCTATCCTCTTTTTTTGAATCAAAACAGTTATTTGCATTAGTTAAAACAGACAGATCAAATGATGATTTTGGAAAAGATTCAATCTTAACTTCAGAAACATTCGAGTTTTTTGACAGAAAATTTTCGAATGAGGCAACAGATGTTTCAACAGTATCAAGAATGGAATTATCCAAAGTTTCTATAGCTTCATTAACTGAGATATTGAGCTCATTCTCTGAACTGCTACTTGAATCTGAAAAATGTTTTCTAGATACATGTTGCTTTTCATTAAATACCTTGCTTATATTTTTATTAGATACACTGTTTATAAATTTTTCTTTACAGTCTTGTATTTCTTTATGCATTGCTTTTTGTCTATTGACAGGCAATTTATTTGGAGATAAGTCACTAGTTTTCTTATTATATTTTACATCTTTTGAATGTATTTTCAAAGGTGAAACACTTTCAACTTTTAAAGAAAGTTTTGAGCTGATTATAGGTTTTGAAGTTTTACGCTTTGGAGTATTTAGCTTATTTGATTCATTACATGCTGTTGAAAAAATATTTTTACTTCTTAATCTTCGTTTAATTGATTCAGCAAAATCCAAATTAGATAATGAACAAACTTTTGGTTCTAGGAAAACTCTAATATCTGTCTGCAGTCTTTGCACTTTTCCATTTTCAACTGAAACTTTTAAATTATCAGGACTTTCTAACACATTTTCAGAAGATGGCAATGACTTTGAAAATAACCCAGAACTTAAATCCATAGCTTTTGTATGATTTTCCAGAGAAATTTCATTTGTTTGTGTAGTACTTGAGTCATTTAGGTTTTTAATTTCATTATTTTTCATTTCATCAACAGAAAGACTTTTGAAATTTGACTTTGATAGTTTTTGTTTTTTATTCTTTTTTCTATTTACATTTTCGGTATTTATAATTTCTTGCAATTCAGGTGATAAAGACCCAGATGAATCAGTAGTAGTGTAAATGCTTCGAGATTTTTCCAAAAGATTTACTTTTGAATATTCTGTAACAATAGATGACACATTTATATCTAGACTTTCAGGTGAAGCAAAATGTTCATAATCATGCATATATGATGAAGTGCTGCATGATTTTTGTTTACGAGGAGTTGAAGTATTATAAATATTCTCTTCAGAACAAAGTTTTAAATCATTATCACATTTTTCATTCTCTTCTTTTGTAATAAAACATATGTTTGTATCCAAATAATCAACTACATTATCTTCTCTCAATGTAAAAGTAGATGGTTTATCACTAGGTATCTCAGATTTTATTTCAACACATTCCTTGTCTTTTTTAATATTATCAAGCATACAGATTTTTGAATTCACTAACTCATTCTGATTGCCATCAATTTTGAAAAAATCATTTGGCTGAATGTCATTGTCTACATTATTTCTTGAAATAAATTCAGAAATATTAGAAATATGATTTTCATTATCAACTGGAGCAAAATTCTCATTTTGAGCAGGAATTTTATTAGCATCATTCCCATTTTGCAGAACTGAACACAGACTACTATTCTTATTATGTTTATGTAATTTGCTTGAAACTAATGATGTATCACTTAAAATAGGTGATGGTGAAGTTGCCAATTTGCCTTCTTTGTTCGAACCTATTGATTTTGACACTACTTTTTTAGAAATATGATCATTCTCATCTTCATTTAAAAGTAATAATTTTTTTGAAGAAAGGTTTTTTACTTCTCCATTTAATGCAGCATTTGTACAATGTATTTCTTCATTTTGAGAAATTAAATCTTTTGAAGGTATTTTAGTAAACTGACTAGATTCAGACGAATGATTATTTTGAAGATCTGAGTTTTTAAAAACAGAATCTTTATCTTCATATGATACTATACTAGATGTCTTCCTTTTTTTATATTTTTTTTCAGAATGAGGTGATAAATTATTCACAAATCCATTGGCAAATGAAACAAAATTTGGTGAAAATGCTCTCTTTTTACTTTTTAGTTTTTTAGCTAATGTTTCTTCATAGTTTAATGCTTCCCTTGATTTTACTTGAAAGTTATCACAGTTTTGATTACCATCATGACTATTAACTTTTGATTTTATATGTTGTTCTTCAGAGAAAGATATTGGAATCGGTATTATTGTACCACCAGATCCAACTAATTCTTTTTCTGAATGTACCTTTTGTTTCTTTTTTTTCTTTTTAGATTTCTTCAAAACTTGCGTCTTAATTTTTTTTCCTTTAGCAACATTTTTCTTTTTGTTGTATTTTGATTTGTTTTTTATATCACAGCATACGTTTAGATTATTTTGACGAACAGAAATATTTCTTGTACTTTTTGAAATTTGTTTCACATTAGCAGAAAAATTCAAAAGTTTTTCACTGTATTTGTTTCTGAACAAAATCTAAAAAATAGAAAAAAAAAATTAATGTATATTAAATTTATAAAATCTAATTTATATATATACATATATATATATATATATATATTTTTTTTTTTTCACAATCATTATTATGCAAAGTAACACTGTTTTGCAAACAACTGATATAAAGCCTCTTTCACAACAATTTAAATTAATATAACTTCAAAAAAGGATTTATATTGATTTACTCAAGCACAATATAAAAAGACTTAATACACAATAGATTAAATTTAACTTTTAAAAATGTTCATTTGATTGTTGTAGTATAACATAACAGTGCATGTAAAAACTATAAGGACAGCAAAAAATACTATATATTTTTTTAAAAATTTAAAAATAAATGAAATTTTTTTCTTTATAACATGTATCATCAAGCTAAAAAGCTAAAAAGTCAATAAAATTCAACTTTAAATATTTTGTAACTAAAATAAAGTAATTGTACAAAAAATCCTATTTTTTTCTGCGTAAAAACTCCCCTAAGGGCAGCAAAATAAATTCAATATAGTAACCGAAGAAACAAATATTTAATAAATTATGCACCCAAAACCTATGAGTTTAATGATTGCAAATATTCTATCACACATCGACATCATTAATTTTTGGCACTCTTCAGAACTGGTTTTGTACTATTCATCTTCAGTCGTAGATCTGAATTCTAATACTGAGGAAAAATGCCTTTCATTTTTATAAACTTGTCTTCCTAGATCTTCTCGTAAATTATTGATAAAGTTTAGATCAGGATTTCTTAGTGACCATTGCAAAACTTCAATACTTTTTTATGGAGCTAAAGTTTTGTCTCACGACTTATGTAGATAGGTGCATTATCTTGCTCTGTATCTTTTTTTTTTTTTTTTTTTTTTTTTTTTTTTTTTTCTACTAGAAATATTTCAACAAATGAAAGATGGTCAGAAACAGATTGTATATATGTCTTTGAATTAAATTTTCTGGAAAGATATACAAGTGACTCCACATCATTTAAGGAAAAGCAGCCCCATGTCAAAATGTTTCCGTCAAATAACTGACGTTTTGAGATCTAGCAAGACTAGTTTATAAAAATAGAAGGCATTTTCCCACAGCATTAGAAATCAGATGTATGATTGAAGATAAATAGCACAAAAACAATCTAGAACAGTACCAAAAATGAATGATGTCGAGGTATGAAGGAATATTTGCAATCATTAAACTCATAGGTGAGTGTATAATACATTAAATATTTGTTTCTTTGGTTACTGTACTGAATTTACTTTACTGAAAAATTTTTATACAGAATTTTTTTTTTTTTTTTTTTTTTTTTTTTTTCACAATTACTTTATTTTTGTAATAAAATATTCATAGTTCTATTTTGTTGACTTTTTATTAGCTTTTTAGCTTAATGGACACATGCTATAGGGAAAAAAGTGTCTTTGTTTAGAAATTTATTTAAAAAAATAACATTTTTTTGTTGTCCTTACAGTTTTTACACAAACTGCAAGGAACAAACACAATTTGTTTATACACTACAAAATATTAATAAAATTACCAAGTCTGGAACATAAAATATTGAAACAGCAAATTTTTACATCTAGTTAAATTTAGCCATTTAACATTTATGGGGATGTAACTAATGAGTATTCAGCCGCTATACAATATTTGGTTACTTTTGACAAACATTTGGCTGCATACTGCTGGATATTTAGTTAAATAAATTGAAAATAAAATATTTCTTTCTTCCTTTTTTTTTTTTTTTTTTTTTTTTATAATGTTTTTCCAAAATCCAACCATACTACTCTATGACATATTCATGTAGTTGCTTTTATGCTTAGATGTAGAAAATTAACAGGAGTTATTATTAATATATGGTTACTAGGCAAAATTTATACATTTATTGACCAAGGGTTTTGCAGAATCAGGGTTGCCACTCTAATCTTGAAAAAAAATTCCCTGTATTTTCCCTGTACTGCAACGCGTTTATTCCATGTTGAGTGCGAAAAAATATATGCGTGTATGAAGGCTAATTAGAAATGTTATAATTTGCCATTACCAAATTCCCTGTGTTTTCCAGATTTTTTTTAGAATTCCCTGGATTTTCCCTGTTTTGGGGGGAGATTTAAAATTCCCTGTGTTTTCCCGGTTTTCCAGGTGGCGTGGCAACCCTGAGAATATAAATCACCCCTTTGTTTACATTTTTTAAAATCTGACTATAAATTAGAAACAATGACAGACAAATTACAATAAAAAAGAAAAACATGCAAAATTGGTTTAATATACAGAATGCCCCCCCCCCCCCCACAAAGCTGTGCAATTTCAAAATTCTATTTAAAAAAATAAAAATTTTTTTTACTACAGTATGTTTCCAGTCATAAATTGTGCTGCATAACACACACACACACACACACACAAAAAAAAATGTGGATCCCCTGGAAAAAGCTCAATGGGTCAAGTGGTTTATCGAAGTAAAATCTGATACTCAAACTCAAAGAAATTATCAAATGCTTTATGTCCCTCGATACTGAACATTTTATGAGAGTACATTGAAATATTGGTGAATTTAATTTGAATATTGTCTTGGTACTCTAAGTGCTTACAAAACGGTCTCATGTTGAAGTTTATTAAATAGACCAGGAGGCGGCAGCATACAATCGCCTCATTGAGTTCACGGATGGAAATCCAGGACTAGTTAAATCTCAATTCACATATTGAAACACAATCAGTCAGCCAAGTCATATCTTGGTGGAAGATACCTAAAAACCTTTTAATGGTTGACTCATACATTTATCATTGTGCTTTCCTGCACCCAAAAGTATGAAAACATGGAGGATTGGGAAACTAAACTAATTTAACTAAAATAAAAAACTAAAAATATCTGGCATCATTGGGATCGAGATCATGCTGGATTTCATGAAGGATAATTAAAGTTATTCTGAAAATCCTAGTGGTGTTTTTATTCATAATTAAGTGATAATTATGTGACTGAAAAAGAAGAAAAATTAATATTTAAAAAAATATTTCTTTAATTGACATTTTCTATATTACAAATAATAGTTTTTAAAAAGTCTAATAAACACTAAAGTCATATCGTTCTTCTGTAATCCTAATCGGTATTTACTGCAATTTTTTTGTCCATTATTTAACAAATTTTTCTTGTATTTTCAACAAATAAAAATTGGGAATACAGTCTTTTTCTCTAAAGGAGATATTACTTCTCCTGTCAAATTTATACATTTTTTCAGCAATATATTTTTTTCTGCCAGTTTTTCAATCTTGTAAACTGAGCTGCTACTAGTATTATGGATAGCTCTATTGCACCCATTTGAATTTTCTTGAACTTTCTGTTACTCAGTTGTTCAAGGAATCAATCAAGGAATCTGGCATATGAAGAAAATATACATTTTTCTTAGTTAATTATTTATTTTTTGCATAGTTAATTTGCATTTTTTGTTTTAAAACTCAAAATTTTTTAGTAAACAACTGTTATTTTTCTTTCTCCCGTAAGTAAAAAAAAAAAAAAAAAAAAAAAAAAAGAAGAAGAAAGGGAAAACTATTTTGCTGCCAGATTCCTGAATGCCGGATTTTTGAAGTCATACTGTATTATTAAAACTCTCTTAACACTGAGTAACACTGTTTAATGTTTAGATTATACTGGTAGATTGTATTAAATTGTTTTATTACATTTAACAGGGCTAATAAAGAGCTTCTATTTTAGCAAAAATGTTGCAATTGTTGACTAAAATCTGTATAGAATTGTACTACAGATAAAAATTATGCTATTAGTAATTTAGATTTCATAAAATTTGTATAGTTATTAGCATTAAGGTATTTGAAAATATATAAAAAAATACACCAAGATGTTGCAATTTTTAAACAAGTAAAAAAATATTTGATTTTGTATCTATTTTTAAAATTTTAAAAGAAATCATGAGCAATATGTAATTAAAATAAAAAATATATCTCAAAGTAAATAAAAACCCAATGATGATTTTTTTTTTTTTTTTTTTTTTTTTTTTTTAAGTAATACCCATAATTGCATTATATATATCTATCAATTTTTCTAGGTATTATTTCTTTAAAATTGGGAGCATTTATACATGTCTGTTTTCACTGATAGCTTTTAAAGAGTCTTGGAAACAGGGCCATAGCTAAGGAGGTGCTATGGGTGGCTCAGCCCCCCCCCCCCCCCCCAACCGTAGAAAAGATTCCAAGATCACTCAATGAATTTCTTTTTTCAAAAATCTAATTTAGTTTTGAGCCCCTTTTATAATTTTGCAGAATTACTAAATTGTATCTAAAATAAGTATATTTCAACACTCCATCATCCTATGTGTACATATAAAGCTAACATGATGTTTAATTTTGTACCAATTATACACTCAAAATTTTCATCATCATATACTTTTCCTAGCATAAAATGAAGTTATTGAGCAACAATTTAATAAGAAACATAGTACCTACAATGTGAATATGCACTAATTTATCTTTCTGTGTCAGAGATAGAGAAAAAAAAAATTATGAGCCACCCCCCCCCCCCTCTATTGTTCACTTCTAGCTGCGGCCCTGCCGGGAAAGTTTTATAAAATGTTTTAATTCATTACATAAAAACTACAATTTTGGATGATTTGTAAAAAAAAATATATCCATTTTTTTTTTTTTTTTTTTTTTTTTTTTTAAATCTGTAAAAATAGTATTTCGTATTGGTATACTCAAAATAATAATTATAGTAACATTTCCAAAAAATATGTTCTTCACAAGGTGACTAAAAGGCAAGGTACAATATATTATAATATATTCTCTTGAACTTCTTGTATTTTTAGGAAACACAGATGTGTTTTAAGTTGAACTTTGGATTTCTATAAGAGTAAATGTTTTTGAATTAAGAATTTTTTAACAGGAACTTTTAGATTTATTTTTTCTTAATATTACTATAATTTTTATTTTAAGTATACCAGTACAATGCACTATTTTTACAGATAAAAAACAAAAAAAAAAAAAAAATGGAAATAAATTTTTTATAAAGCATCTGAAATTGTAAATTTATATAATGAATTAAAATATTTTTAAAAAATTCTAAGACTCTTTAAAAGCTATCAGTAAAAACAGACATGCATAAATGACCCCAATTTTAAATGAAATGATACCTGAAAAATCAGTAAATATACAGATATATAAAAAAATATTTAACTGTTAAATATTTGGCTCAGTTACTATTTGTTATCCCAGCACATAAGATATTTTTAAAGATTTCTCCATTACAAGTAAAAACATGAAAAGAGGAAGAGAGTTTGGGGGGGGGGGGGGGTGAAGAATTTATGATAATTAATTTTAATAATTCAAAACCCTTATTAAATTGATAATAAACATCCACATGCAAAATAATGACACTTAAGAGTTCATATTACTTGATAAGGGAAGGTTCTTCTTCTTGGCCTAAAATTTACATGATTTTTAAGATTTCTTTTTGGTTACAAAGAAAAGAGATGCCATCTTTGGACATTTGTATTATATTTATTGATTTTTCACTCATATATGTTTTTGCATAAAGAAAAAAAAATGTTTTATACGATTGAAGATCCACATCACGTATTACCAATCATGTGACCCTTTTTCTCCAATAACAAACATCCCATACAAAATTCAATCACCATATTATGAAATGGCATTAACCTTCCGGCGGGCGCACCATTGTAAAAAGTACAACATTCGCTTTCTTTTTTCTTTAAAACAAAATTCATGCCTACTTTAATGTAACAAAATAAATCTAAGTGTATTGCGGAATATTTCCATAAATTGTGAGCAGGGAAAATGTATATGATGCTTGTATGTTAAATTATTTGTAAAATTAAAACAAAACAACAATAATTGAATGTCTCCTCCTGTTGTACAATTTATAATGTTCGCCTGCTCATGTGAAGAAAATTTGCATGCCCAGCGAAAGGTTAAATTCGCTGGAGCTTATAACAACATTTAGTTAAAAAAGTCAATTTTTGATAAAAATGGTGATTATTTGAACAAAAATATTTACTTTTCAACCTTTTGCAAACTACACAAAATATTTAATCAATGGAAATTATATTTTTCAGCAGTAATTTTCTTTTAAATAAAAAATGAAGAAAATTAGTTCAATTTCTCTTGAGAAAAATAAGTTTAAAATTTTACAACAGTACACATTCAATGAGTGCTGTTACATTTAATGAGTAAAAAATACTGAAACAAGATGAAGACACTTTGGAATTGCATTCTAAATGACATTTAAAGCAATGCAAAAACTTTAAATAAAAAATTTTTTGACCCAAATAACTAGAATCTTCCCTTAAGGGAAAAAGATAAAATATTTGGGTTAAAATTCAATAAAAAATGCAGCGTCAGATGTGTAATAACTAAAACTTTCAGACACTGCAACTGCAAAGAAGGTGGAAGTAAAACAACTTTATATTTATCTACTATGGGTAGTTGCCAACATAGATCTAAAAGAAGTCTGGATTTATTAAAATTACAACAAAACTGACTTTAGAAGGATAATATACATACCTCAAATAGATTTTTTATAAAAGTACCCTTCAAATTCTTGTTTAAAAATTTCTTAAAGATATTTCTTTCTGTAAAGCAACATCCATCATCATTATTTATTGTTGATAGAAAATTTATAGTATCAACAGGGCAATTGACTTTGGAAGCTAAATTATAAATATCTGTCCTTTTATCTGTATCACCAATTGCAATCAAAGATTTGAATCGTCTAAAGAGGAGCATTATTTTAATGAAAGTTTGAGCATCAACAGGTTTTCTGATATTTGCACTTATCAGAGCTGACCTAAAAAAAAAAAAAAAAAAAAAAAAAAAAAAACAGTAAATTTATTGAGCTATATGCATTTAAATTTTAAAAATAAATATTAAAGTACATGCAGTTTCTGATTGAATAGATTAAAAATTAAATGTTAGTTAAAAACACAACACACACACACACACACACAAAAAAAAAAAAAATGTACAAAGAAAAATATATCTGTACAACACAAATGGAAAGAAAAGAGATTTAGAAAGAGATAAGTAAGAGATAAAGAAGAGCACTTAAGAAAAGGAAAAATCCTCAAACTGTTTTTAAAACCTTAGAAACAATAATTACCTTAAAATCTCTCTGTAGGCAGAAAGATATTTGCTTGGAATATTTCTAATTAACAACAAAATATCACAAATTATTTCACAATTATCTGGAAAAAAAAAAGAATAAATAATAATAAAATAAATCACACATTAACACAGAAAATTTACATTCAAATGACTTGAAATGTATATGTATTATATATTTCTTTCTGGAATAAATCTAATTTATTTCTTTCTGAACAAAACTTTAAAATGCGATAGCATAAAATTTTTTAAAGCTTCAAAAATAATGTTTATAATATTTTATCCCTTTAGTAAAGTTTACATCATATTAAGAATAAAAATACTTCATTTGAAAAAAACTAAAATTACCAGTGATGTCGCTGGATTTTAAAAATCTTGTGTTCCTTTTAAATACAAGTGGGTCCTCACCATTAATAATTCAAATTTTAAAGAAATAAATGAAACATGTTTGTTTGGAAAAGAGAAATGAAATGGACTAATTATTGTAATAATAATATAGTAATGGATAGTTAAAAACTATTATTTCCACTCAGATACAAATTTAATTTCCGCAATGTTTATGTGAAATTTGCATTTTTTCCACGGTCCTTGATGGAATTTGTATTTTCTGCAATCCTGTGGTGAAAGCCACATTTTTCGCGATCCATTAAAGAAATTTGCTATTTTTTTAAAAGCCTTGATATGAAAGTTATGATTTTTGCAAATTCCTTTGACAAAATTTGTGTTTTTCCACGATTTTTGATGAACCTTGGATTATTTTCTTGATGTTCTGACAAAATTTGCATTTTTTTTTTGCTATGTTTTGACGACACTTGCATTCTTTTCTGCAATGTTTCAATGAAATTTTCTTTTTTTCTTGTGACATATTGATGAAAATAGGTTTTATTTTCAATGCTTTGATCAAATTTGTGCTTTTTTTTGTGATCCTTTGAAAAAAAGTTTTTTCCCACCATGTTTTGACAAAATGAAGCATACCACGGGACGCATAAGAGCTTTTTTTTTTTTTTTTCTTTTCTTTTGCATTCCATCTCTGTTTTTTTTTTTTTTTTTCCGTAATTGACACACTATAGGACGTCCTTGGCATCGCTGGTTACCATGCTTCTCTTTAAAATTTTGACAGCAAAAACTAAACAAATAAATTGAATTTTTCAGAGGAAAGTGAAATCAGACATTTTTTCTTCTACCAAAGTACAGAAATATATTGATTTTCTAAAAGTTCACTAATTTTCTTTGAAGTTAATAATAAAATAAAATCAGGCTAAAAACCCCCCAGTATAGTAAAAATGTCATTTTTTTTTCTGATCATTAATCTATACAATATACTGAAATATATCTTTATATTAAAAAATACTGTTGGGGAAATGAAACAATTGTGAAAATTTAAAATTTTTTCCTTCCTGCCACTTCAATATTATTTTTCAATATAAAGAATTGATCAGAGGCACACTTCAGGTTGGAAATCATGATATATACACATCACTGATAGATTTAAATAAGCTACTGATATTTCATAAGAATTATTTTTTACATGTACAGTAGAACCCCGCTAATTCGGACCCCGTTAATCTGGATTGGTTTGGTCATTTTTTTTTCCAAGTTTGAGAAGCGATTGGCTGATTTCCATAACATTAACTTGTTTCACTGTCGTATTCTGAATAAGAAAAAACTTTTTCTGAAACCTTTTTGGAAGAATTAAACAAAGCAAACATTTTTATTGTCTATAAATATTCAATGAGTTTAACATAAAGGTGATTTTCTGTAAGAATGTTTTATTCTATTTCATTTTTTTTTCTAATTCTCTGGATAATCCAGATTGGGTCTGGTCCCAATTAATCCGAATTATCGGGGTTTTACTGTAATAATAACACTTTAACAGTTGTACCTTAAAATATATATAAAAAGAATATTACCAGAGAAAAAACTTAAAGTTGAGATTGCTTTATTGAGCCAAGGTGACAGAACATTTCCACTACTTAAAATCAATGCTATATAGGTTATGTAATACAGCAACTGCACACAGCAAAGTAATAAATAGGATTCCTTTAGTAAAAAAAAAAAAAAATGTATTAAAACATAAGAAAATTACAAACTAAATCATCAAAATGTTTCATATATTTATATAAAGAATTAATATATTAATATATATTTATATGAAGAACTATAAACTCATTTCATATATTTATATAAAGAACAAAATCTAAGCGCTAAAGGTTAAAGAGAGAAATAAGAAAACAGAAATGGAGATAATTTTATGTGGGTGACTCATTTATTTCAATATAACCACTGATATTGAGAAAAAAAGTTACCAAAATTTTATCTAATTCGTGTTACTATACTATTAACAAATAAATTGAATTGCTGACAGTTTTTGAATGTAATAAGATCAAAAAAGTCTTCAGTGTATTAAAAATAATTTATAATTGTTTCAATCTAAAAATTACAGATGAAAAACCATAAATCAAAATCTTTTACAAGGTGTCATTTGACACCAATGAAAATAGTGTTAAGATTCAACGATTAGAGATCATATTAAAATTTCTTTTCTATTAAATAATCTGTTTTATCAATATTGTTACATAGATTAATTAGTTAGATTAATTTTTAATATATTTATTTAATTATACTAAATAAATCATAACAGTTTAAGTTTCCAAGTGAATAAAAAAAAAACCAGGGCTAGGGATATCTTGGAAAAAGCTGTCAATGCTCTACCATCTGAGCCATCCCAGATAAATTTAGAGGACTAATTTACCCAACTAACCTTTAATGATTACAGTAACTGGTCTGATATCTGAATCAGCTCAAAAAACTGATTAGTTTTGACTTTAAGTCATTATAGCATGGCACAGTATCTGATGGCCCATTTTATTTCTTTTATGTGCCTGACAACTTTTTTAAAACTCTTCAGATGCAGACTTTTTTAACAGTTTCCTTGTGTCTTGAGGCAATTCAATTGATTTTTGGAATCTATCTTAAATTCTAGGGAACGCTAAACAAACCACTTCAAAATGTTTTTTGATGAACAGGGTACAAATGTGCTCTTTTTGGAAAAAAAAAAAAAAAAAAAAAAAAAAAAAAAAAAAAAACACTTAAAAAAAAAAAGTTTTCTTTTTTAAAAAATGTACCCATTTTTCAGAATAGTGTTCTTTATTAAAAATTTCGGGCCCAGCACCCCTTTCTTTCCAGAGTCAACTCTACTGATTCAGATAGTCAGAGATTTGAATGAGAGAGAGCAAAGAAATATGATCATACTACATAAGACTGAATGTGATTAAAAGTTTATGAGTAAAATGCGTTTGAATCCCTTTTTTGGCGAATGTATTTTTTTGCTGTGTTTTGTGCACCACGAAAAAAACTTTTCTCCTTGCTTGCAAAAGCAGTCTTTTTGCACATGTGCTGTTAAATTTTCTGTATTAGATATTTCCAAATTGATAAATAAGATTAGAACTCATTAGAAAACTTAATTAGCATCATTTTGAATTTGATTGTCAGCTAGTGGTCATTGCAGTTATGATTTTGCATTTGCCGTTTAACAGTGTTAATTTAAAAGCACTATAATTTTATTTTATGGTTTTTTTTATAAAAAACTATTTTTATAAAAACTTTTTTTTTTTTTCTTAAGGAAAAAAAAGATTTTTTGATGTTAAAGCTGAATATATTTCTTTAGAAGAGACTATATACAATGAGTGAAGATTGCTGAAGAGATAAATCATTTCATGAATTTTTAGCCATTTATCACTTTAATTGTTTAATTTATTACTTATAAGACATACAAATAATTAAAATTTATAATTTCACACCATTTTAGAAATAATTTTTGCAGTGGTATTCTTGTACATATTTAGTTTTAATAATGTGCAATTACCCATCTTTTTTCTATGGTTGGTAGCATTCACAGTTAAAAGAATAGAAATTATAAAGTGTATTTACGGACATCTTGTTAGAAAAATCTATACCATTTTATAAAATTCCATCCAATTAGCATTCAAGGTAAAATGATTCAAGTTTGAATTAAATAGTCAGTGTCAACTAAATTTATTTATATACAGAAAACAAAAATGTCAATACTCTTCAATTAAAATTTAAAATTAAATGCAAATAATATACAGGGTCAATAAGAAAAGATGGAGAGATTATAAAAAAAAAAAAAATAATAATAATAATCATAATTATAATATCAAAAATATTTGAATATTAGTCTGCAGTAATTTTCTTTTCTAAACACTCAGCAAAGGCAATTCTATGAAATTCATTAGCTATGACTGCTTCATAACCATGACCTTCAGAAGATATACAGTGAAAGAGATCTTTGTTTTACATAACCTTTTTGATGCCTGTGCATTGCAATTGATAGTGATTAAGATTGGATGTCTTCAAAAACAAAATAATTAGTTTTTCTTAGAATAACCCATTCTAACATTATTTTTAAAATAAAGTTTAAACCTAATAGCAGAAACTGTGAAGCAAGGCAGTGGTGCTGCAGATTTTTTTTAAAACCTTGTAGATCATTATAATGGATTTTTAAGATTCTGGGTTAAGAAAAAATGCTAAAATTTAATTTTTATATCTATATTTGTTATATTGTGCTTTCTGCTTATACTTATTTTCTTTGTAAATGCAAATTCTACATATTTTATGAGATACCATATTTTCTTATGATAATAATAAATTTGGTCCAGCATTCTTGGGTTTCAAATAAATTTTGATTTCTACAGATTAACACAGAAAATTCTGCTACTGGGAATTTAAATATTAAACTTAAAATAAACAATATAGCTTAGTAATAAGAATTAGTTAAAAGAACACAGTGTTGTAAGAATATTTCTATAAAATATATTAATATTACATTAAAAAAAAAAAAAGAAAAAAAAAAGAAAAAGAAAAGAAAAGATAAAACACTTACTTCATTCCAATTAACTTTCCAGATAAAATGAAAATGGAAGTAACTTAAAGTCTCATACAAAATTTCAGCTCTATAAGTTAAAAATATATATACTACATAAGTAAGTAAATTAATGATGGAACAGATAATAATAATTAAAAAAAAAAGAACAAAAGTAAGAATTTACAATTAAAAATAATCAATAGTTTATTAAAAATTTTAAGCAAAATGCATGCTTGTAAAGTTTTATTATCTAATGTCAGGATTCATATACATTAATGGATATATATTGTGATACATTAATGGATATACAGGGTGTCCAAAAAGTCTGGAAACGGCCGAATAACTCGAAAAATACATATGAGATTGAAAAACGTAAATATATGTGTTAAATATTTTTAAATAAGCTACTCTGTGATACCAAATTTGACCTTCGAAACCAACCCCCTGGGGGTCAGAGGGGGTCCAACTTTGAAATCTTAAATTATAACCCCCATTTTTTATTGCAGATTCGGATTATACAGACAAAAATACGTAACTTTTGTATTTGATGTTTATTTCAAATCTTTGTTTATCACGGTGTAATCGAGCATATTAAATCGATACATATTCCCGCTTTTCCAATGGGATTTTCCCTAATCGAAACTGATTGGGCAGAATTTTTGACGTCAAATTCCTCATCTTTTGTAGGAATAGCGTTTCCTGAAAATCACCCGTGGCGATTATTTCAATAGTGCTACACTGTTAAAAATTTGGCCCATTTGCTGCAGCGTCACTCCACAGCTATTATAGAATATCTCTTTTGTGACCAATGAGAATGCTCCATAACACAGTAATCGTTTTCTATAAAAGCGGTGGAGTGACGATGCAGCAAAAGGGTTAATTTTTTTACATTGTACTTTACTGTGTTATGGAATATTCTCATTGGTCATGAAAGAGATATTCTATACAAGCTGTGGAGTGACGCTACAGCAAATGGATCAAATTTTTAACTGTGTAGCACTACCGAAATAATCGGCACGGGTGATTTTCAGGAAATGCTATTCCTACAAAAGATGAGGAATTTGACGTCAAAAATTCTGCCCAATCAGTTTCGATTAGGGAAAATCCCATTGGAAAAGCGGGAATATGTATCGATTTAATATGCTCGATTACACCGTGATAAACAAAGATTTGAAATAAACATCAAATACAAAAGTTACGTATTTTTGTCTGTATAATCCGAATCTGCAATAAAAAATGGGGGTTATAATTTAAGATTTCAAAGTTGGACCCCCTCTGACCCCCAGGGGGTCAGTTACGAAGGTCAAATTTGGTATCACTGAGTAGCTTATTTAAAAATATTTAACACGTATATTTATGTTTTTCAATCTCATATGTATTTCTCGAGTTATTCGACCGTTTCCAGACTTTTCGGACACCCTGTATATTGTGATAGCTGAGCACAGTAGTTGAATACTTTTTTGTAAATGTAGCTGATAATGAAGAACTAAAATTTATAAGAATGGTAAATGAACACTTGAAAGGTTTGAGAGAAAAATTGAAATTTGCAAAACGATGATTTTTGATTGATTACTTTAAAAAATAATAATAAACCCTTTAAATGCTTTAATACTTTTGCATATTCAGAATCTGCATATAAAATAAAAAACATTAATACTACAAATAATTTAAAGATAATCAATTGAAAATTTTAATTTATTAATTCTCTATTCCTTTTGTGTCTCATTAACGTAATTTATACATTTCGGGTATATTTAAGCTTCACCTTTAATTGTTTGTTATTTTTTTATCGTTCTGAACAATTAATTAAAAACAAAAATCAAAACTCTGAATAAGGGACACCTCTGTTTAAGGGACAAAAGTTCCGGTCCCATGGATGTCCTTTATTCAGAAGTTTCACTGTATATATTTTGTTGTAATTGAAATTTGATTTTTTTCACTTTTATTGAAAAAGTCTGTCGTAGACAAGTTTTACTGTAATACAGTACTAAATTACAAAGTGAACGGTTTAACGACATCTGAAGATACTTGTAAAAATGGAAACTGTCTATAAAAGAAAATTTTTTTACATTCAACATGTTCAATTTTACGTGTTAAGACAAAATTCTCTTTAACATTAAATATTTTAATGGTTCTTCAGTTTCTTGTATTTGTTTCTTGTAGTTTTGACTTTTTTTGTAGATATGATTCAGTAAACGTTTTCCGTTCAGAAGGGGAGAGGGGGGGGGGGTTAAACCACATCCTTATAAAATCCCCCCCCCCCCCCCAAAGAAAGTTCTAAAATGATGCTCCTGATACTAATAAAAGTGATGTGAGAATAATTCTTTCAAACAATAAGTAAAGAAATGAAATATGCAAATGTTTTAAAATAATAATACTTGTTATAATGTAATATAATGTTCTGGAAAAGAAGGATAAAATAAAATATGTAAACATTAATATAATATTTGATGAATTTGCTTAGAACAAATCTATAATTCCTCAACTACATATAATCTTTAGATTCACCTTAATATTTGTTTTGAAATATGTCATTTTAAACCATTCACAGAAAACATCATACTCTAAGCATTTTTTAACAAAATCTCCAAAGCCCAAAATCTTTCAACTACAATAAACTACTTGACAGGTAATCTGCCTAAGAACAGCTATTGTGCAGTAGAAAGTAGGAGGGGCAGCTACACACCTTTTACTCCCAGGCACGAACAGTGGAGGGAAAAGCACAACTGCATTCGCGCACCCATAACCATTTCAACATAGAAAAACTTGACCGCCTATAAGCGCTTTTAACCATTTAGCAGCATACGATTCTGGGTGCTTATAGACGCTCTTAACCATTTACAAGTACAATATTTTGGGAGCATATACGTACTTATAAACATGAAAAGGTTAAACCAATGATGCATTTTTCAAGGAAATTTGGGATCTTTGAGAAAGAAAGAGTTACACCTGACAAATATCCTTGCCAAATGCATTGTGAACAATATGTAAATTACAAATTCCAAAACTAAATCAGATTTTCTTATAGATTGTACTCTTTCATCCAAAATTTAAAAGCTAATTTATTTAGATTGAAACATCTTATCCTAACATAAGCAAATAATTTAACTTCACTTTAGAGACTTTCATAACATTTATTATACTGTTTGCTATGCCTGTTGCAGTTGCATGACCTAAAAGCGCACTTTCAGTGTATTTTTCAGTGTTAACACTAATTTTCTCACTTTAATACCTTACAAAAATGTCTAATTTAATTATCTCAGCATGTATGAGAGTGTAAAAAGGAGATTCTTGTCTGAAATCATCATTAATTTGCTTTAAAAAATATGGGTCAAGCCATGAGACATGGCATACAATACTTTCTCTAAACTTAACCGAGTACCTTATGGCAAAAACAATCTGCAAACATTTCGCAAAATAAATTCTGTATTCTATCTGATGACTGAAATGAATAATTAATTAGGGTCACATGAGTTATCCAAAGAATGTCAGAATGGTGGATTTTCTGTTCTTCATTTAAAGTCAAAATATTCAACTGACGTCTTTTTTTTTTTGGATAAACATTCACTTTAGCTTTTTCCGCCAGTAGAATCCACAAAGCGTGATTGAGACAAGTCACTTTGTTTTTCTGAATAATCTTTGTGGTTTTGGTATGCTGTGTTAATTGCAAATAATCACTCCGACAGATGGGATATGGGTGGGTAATCATCTTTAAACTTCACATACCATTCATTGTTTTTTCTCGCCATGAATATTATCTATCCAAACAACATGGACTTTTGTTATTTGTCATTTATCTGTCATTGCAATAATGTAATACAATAAATATGCCTTACACTAAAATTTAAAATAAATAAAAACTATAAATTGCAGCTGAATACACGAAAACAGAAATTAAACAATCACAACGAAATACAGAACCTTGTTGAATGTTAAAATTAATTCAGCAAGCAAAGCAATACATGTGAAAACCAAAACAACAAGTCATTCAAAAACATTTCTTTACCGATGTCATAACCAAATGAGAAACAAATGATCATCAAAGCCAAGGAGGAGATTAAACAATCTTCATAGACATCCTCATTTAATCTTCCTAGCTTCAAAGACATGTTTCAAAATCAAACAATTTATGTTACACCCACCCTCTTGTTAGTAATTTGCTGAAAATGTTAGCATTGCACGCAGAACTGAGCTATTGCTCTTGCATGGAAATATAAAAAGATCTAACTGTAAATTGCTTGCTTATTTATGATTATACATTACGATTTTTATATGATTATGCAACAGCAATTGACTATATTAAATAATAAATTATGAAAAGTTAGAGAAATATAGGAAATGTAGGACAGCTAGAGAAAAATAGGACAATATAGGACATTTTTTAATGTTATTTTATAAATATAAGAAATATAAGATATATAGGACAACTCTGACCCCTGTTTGGATGAAAACTACTTATAAAATGATAATAAAAATTACATTCATTTTTCAGTAATAGCAGTTACCCTAATAAATAAAACTAGCAAAAATTAAGAAATAACATTAAAATTATATAATTTTCATCTAAATTGAGCTTTGAATAAGTTTAATTAGCAAACCATGTCAAATTTACATTTTGAATATTTTTTTTTTTTTGTGTGTGTGTGTGTTATATTACCAAAATTGCTGAAAATAGTTCAAAATGTAACGAAAATTACCATGGAATGACCTTCATTCAGTTGTTACAATAAGTTGATCATTTTGAAAATATTGGATATTTTTGAAAATATATTTAAAAACCCTGTTTAATGTCAACTGGATAATCAAGAATAATAATTTTCTACTTTGCAAAAAAAAAAAAAAAAAAAAAAAAAAAACTTTCTGTAAATTTTATTTTTACAAGACAAATTTATACATTAATGTATTATAATAGCATATTTATTTGTGAATAACTTTTAAAATAGAAGAAAATATATAGTTTTTATAAAGACAAAACATACTAATTTGACAATTTAAAAACAAAACTTCCACAGGAATTTTGGTTTAGACAAAAAATATATTTGATGTAGAACCATTTTTGAGTGAATGCTCGAGGGAAAAAATACTTCTTTTAATAATAAGAGAATATCAACATATTAAAGCAAAATTGGCAATCTCTTTTATTGGCTGCGGCATTTAGTTACTGTAATCAATAGAAATAGTAGACCTAAATTTGTTTAAAGGAAACACATTTTTTATTTTGAGAATATCCATAAATCAGAAATATATATATATATATATATATATAACACTTTTAGTTACATTTTCAGACTAAAAATGACTGATCCAACTTTATTAGGCTCTAAGATCTCAAATACTATTGCCATTTAATGATGGAAATTTCTGAAGGGAATTTTCAAGTTTCGGACATGGGACTGATTCAGCATAAAAATAAAGCTAAATTCTCATGGCCTCACAGACTATTGGTAAAATTATAATTTTTTCACAGCGCTTTGCAGAAATTAATGTTTTTCTGTGATCTTTTGATGAAATTATCTTTTTTTTTTCCTCCCCAACTATTTGGGGAAAATAACATTTATTCCACAGTCCTTTTAATGTAATTTGCATTTTTCTGTGATCCTTTGATGAAATTCACAATTTTACCAATACGCCAAATTTCGTGCATTTTTCAGTCTTTTGACAAATTTCATGTTTTTCCATGATCTTTTGACAAATTTTGCATATTTCCCACACTATCTTTTGGCAAATTTCATATATTTCCCACACAATCTTTCGACAAATTTCATATATTTCCCATGATGTTTTGACAATTTTTTTTCCAAAATTTTTCGATAAAATCCACATACTTAACATGACTTTTTAACAAAACTCGTGTTCTCCCTGCAATCCTTTAACAAAAATTGAGTCTTTTTTGTGATCCTTTAACAAAAATCTCATCTTTTCACACAATCCTTTCATGGAAACTATGTTTTCCCCTCATGATCCTCTGAAAAAAAACTGCATTTTTTCTGCAATTTTTTTTTTTTTTTTTTTTTTTTTTTTGTGTGTGTGTTAATTGGGTTTTTTCTGTGATCTTTAGATGAATTGTGTATTTTTTCTGTAATCCTTTGAGGAAATTTGTTCAATTTGACACAATTTACACTTGCATTTTTGTTGTACCACTATTATTAACCCCCTATTCCTCCTCAAAAACCCCAAAGCAGAATATATTCAAAAGTGTGACGGACATCGCAGAACAACGAACTTCTCTGCAGAATATTTCAAAAAATCATTTAAGAAATTCACCCTTCAGTCAAAGGAAATATCAAAAAATTTGCACAGATTCCAAAAATTAGAAAAAATTGGACATAAACCCGAGAATTCAGTCATAAAATATATCGCAAATTATGACGAATGGTCGACAAAAAAAAAATTTATTTCTTCAATCTTATGAAGAAAAATCGCTAATTTTGTTGGAGGATCGCAGAAAAATGAAAATCATGTCAAAGGAACATGAAATAAACGACAAATTTCGTCAAAGGATAGAGAAAAATGACAAATTCTGTTTAAGAATCACGATAAAATGGCAAAATACCATCAATAGATCGAGAAAAAAATGGCAAATTTCACCAAAAAATTGCAAAAATGTGACAAATTTTATTAAAAAAATTGCGAAAAACAACAAATTTCATAAAAAAATCGCGAAAAAGCTGCAAATTTCATCAAAAAAATCGCGAAAAAGAGAAATATTGTCAAAAGAACATGAAAAACAGCAAATTTCATCAAAAAATCGCGAAAAAGAGAAATATTGTCAAAAGAACATGAAAAACAGCAAATTTCATTAAAAGATCATGAAAAAGCGGCAAATTTCATCAAAAAATTGCGAAAAAGAGAAAAATTTTGTCAAAAGAACATGAAAAACGACAAATTTCGTCAAAAGGTGACGAAAAAACGGGAATATTGCTCTAAAGAGTGCCAAAAACAACAAATTTCACCAAAAGATCGCGAAAAATGGTAGATTTCATAAAAAAGTTGCAAAAAAACGACGAACTTCATACGAAGATAGCGAAAAACTGCAAATTTCATAAAAAGATCGCAATAAAGCGGCAAATTTCTTTAAAAGATTGCGAAAAGCAGCAAATTTCTTTAAAACATTGCGAAAAAACAACAAATTTCATTAAAAAAATCTCAAAAAAATTGACAAATTTTATAAAAAACGATTGCAAAAAAGTGGCAAATTTCTTCAAAAAAGATCGTGAGAAAACAGAAAAAAAAAAAAAAAATGGTAAATTTCATTAAAAGATCACGAAAAAACAGCGAATTTCATCAAAAGATCGTGAAAAAAAGGCAAATTGTGTTAAAAGATCGGAAAAAACGGAAAATTTTGTCAAAAGATCGTAAAAAATAATTTCGTCAAAAACCGTAAAACACAGAAAAATTCCTCTAAAGAGTTCCAAAAATGACAAATTTCACTAAAAGATTGCGAAAAACAGCGAATTTCATAAAAATATATATAAAAAAAAGGCAAATTTCATAAAAAAAATCGTGAAAAAACGGTGAATTTCATGAAAAAATGGCAAGTTTCGTCAACGTTCACATGGAAAAATTCCATGAAAAGAGTGCGATAAAAACCGCAAATTTCATCAAAAGATCGCAAAAACATCAAATTTCGTCAAAGAGATGCAACAAAATGCATTTCTATGAAAGATGCACTTGCACTTCTTAATATATATTAAAAAAAAATCCCCTATCTTTCTTTTTCATTTCCACAGAACATTTCTGATCAACTGGATTTTGTTGCAGAACATTGCAAAGTATTCTGCTTTGGGGCTCAATAAAATGCCAACAAATTTTAATGTATATTTGCATCAATATTAAGGATGATAAAATTCATTGTTCAAAAAGCGGAATTCTGTGTTTCTGCGGAAAAGTAACACATCTAAACTTTACTAAGTTTTTCTTAAGTGAAGTAAATTTTAGCATGCTACATAATTTATATGCAAATCTATAGATCATATACAGAGCTGCAGAAAATAATTCTAATTTTTCCCCCAACTACTGGGAATTCCAGAAATTACATTTTAAAATGTGCTATACATTTTCTAAATTGTTTACTTAGACATAATTTTGATCTAAGTAAACTGTAAAGTTTTGTTACTACAGTATTCTGAATATATTGGATAGGTTAATCAATGATTCATATAAGTGACAATTCATTTAAATAGAATAAGCATAAGTTTGTTACACTTAAATATAGGAGGTCCCAAAAATATCTATACAACTTCAAAATTTTATTTTAAAAAATGAACAGACCTACAGCAAAACTAGTTATATCAAAAGATATATTAACCCAAAAAGCTTTTTCTACTTCCTTAGTAAATTTCAACATAAGATAATTTTGTAGCATGAAGAATTTCAAAACAATATTCAAATTGAATTCATGAACATTTAAGCAGTTTCATATCAAGCATTCAATTTCAATCGATATCAGGTGTTCAATAATTCCATCATGATCAGAATCATCTATGATCAGAAACATACTGGAGAATATGTATATATATATTTCTATTTGATGTTGCAAATAGTTTTCTGTAAGACTATTTATTTTTTTAAATGTTGAGGTGAAAGAGCTGGACATTTACACCACAAAATATTTAAAAAAGGTAAAAATAAAAATGACAAGTTTAGTAGATGGTGTGCAAATTGTTGCAAAGTTTAAAAACTATACAAACATTAAAGAAAAGTTCAAATAATCAACATTTCAATCTTCATTAGGAAAACGCTGTTATACTGCGTCTAAACAGAGTAAATCATCTTGAAATTTAAAAGTACATTATATTACTAGTCAATTATTGCTTTAATCAATCATAAACAGGAAAACATGCATTGCCAGCATTTATCTAAAAAAAATTAGAATAAACATTCAAGTAGTTTAACGAAGGAGAATCACATTGCAGGATCTAATGTTGAAAGTAAAAGATGAGTATAACTAGCTGTAAAAAATATTTTAACATGTGCAACCAAAGTTTAGGGATATTGAATGAAATTTTATTGTTACAAACTTTTTCTAATCATAATTTCAATGGATCGTTTCTGTAAGCCATCAATAGCAATATCATGGAGATATTAACTTGACATTATTAAACGTCTATGGCACTGTAAGGATTGTTGAAATAAAATCTAGCAAGTACTGTTGTCCAATGATATTGCAAACTTATTTTACAGTTCCATAAAGTTAAATAATGCCAAAACTGTAAAATAATTCTGCAATATTGCAATCCCTATATTTTAGTCGCATGTGTTAAAATAATCTTTTACAACTAGTTTTATTCATCTTATACTTTTCAATGTTAAATCATGCCATGTGATTTTCCTTCGTTAAACCGATTGAATGCTTATTCTAATTTTTGTTAAATAAATGTTGGTAATGCAACCTTTCCTCTTTATGATTGGTTAAAGCAATAATTGACTAGTAATATAATGAACTTTTAAATTTCAAGAGTGTTTTACTTTGTTTGGAAGCAGTATAATAGAGTTTTCCTGATGAAGATCTCAGATGACTATCAAAACATTGATTATCTTAACTTTACTTTAATGTTTGTATAGTTTTTAAACTTTGCAACAATTTGTATACTTTATAATAAACTTGTTATTTTTATCTTCATGTTTATTTGCAAAATGTTGAAGTTGTATAGATCTTTTTGGGTCATCCTGTATTATATAATCACAAAGTTAACTTATTAATATTTCCACATAAACATAGCAATTATATATTCTATGAAAATTCAAAATCATTAAAACTTTAAATAAATGTGAATGAATTATCTACCTGTATGTATCATCCACATCCAGATTCTTCAATTCATCATGAACATAGCTAAATGGGAAAATAATAATAAAAGATTAAGAATTTATATTCATACACTATAAGCTTTAATCAAACTGATAATGGAATAATATACTAATACTAATATATTAGGCAAGTTTTGTAAACTTTTTTGAATGGCCTCAATAATTTTAATCAACTCATTAAAAAAATATATATATATATTAAGATTATAATTTTTATAAGAGTTTAAAATTACATTAAAAAAAAAAGAAACAAAAAATCAAAATCTAAGATGAACATAGTTTGAAAAGTTTCTATGCATATTTTGCCTTTCGAATTAAAAAAACTTTAAATAATTATTTTTAAGTAGATTATTCCTTAGACTTGCAAAAAATTAAATAAGTTTGTATTTTTTTTTTTCTTTTGATTATAAAAGCATTTCATTTAATAAGAACATTTAAATCTAAAATAACTTGCAATGTCATAATTTCTTTTAATTAATCAAATTATTTACTCTTTTAAATAAAATAAGCATAGCAAATATATTAAATTCCTACTAAAAGAATAAATAGCCAGTATCTTATTTTCTCATTCTACTTTTGTAATAACATATTTATAGAAAATGAGAACTAAAGAAGAATGACATCTGTTCAACAATTATTCAAAAGAATATATAATCGAAAAAGAACTACAGTCGAACCTTGTTAATACGCGAATCAGGGGCCTGATAAAAAATCACGTATTAAACGGGTTCGCGTATTAACCATAGGTTATGAATTCTCGTCGAGTGGTCTATCTAATAACAATCTATGCAGAAAAAAAACACGTTTTTTGTCAATTTTTAGCATTTTTAAAACATAAAATGACATTTTATTTATTTTAATCATTACGTGCTGACTAAGCAAGAACATTTGAAAGTTGAAAATTCAAATAATCGTTATTTTCTCAAGTAAAATCCCATGTCTTGTCAAATTTATATTTACTATGTATGACACATAAAATTGAATAAGACGAACACAAAAATTTCTGTTAACCATATTAACTAGAACTAATGATAATAAAATTGAAATCTTTGTTAGCTATACAGAACAGATAGATGCGATAATAAGTAGTGTTGATAATAATAAAAAGTCAATTAAAAAAATTACTGAAGTCAATAATGTCATAAAAATTACTTTCTGAAAAAGTAGCTGTCAGTTTTGGCCTGTATGAAATGCGGTCATACCATCACCATGATGTTTACCGCCTTATTTAAATAGTGGTAAAGTTTGCTTGTTGAGGGTCCTTCGTCTAGTGACAACGCATATTTTCTTAGGAAATTGAATGCCTGTAACTTTGGAGAATGGGGATGGGGCCAGAAGTGCAGGTTCATCATCTTCTTCCTCACCCGGTTTGTCAGTCGCAGTTACATAGGCAATGATATCATTCAGTCCAGACTTCTAAGTTCAGAGGTAACTAGATCATTGTCGATATTAATGAACGTGTCTAAATGTAAATCGACAACATTTCTCCCTACAGGTTCTTGTGAGGTCAGCCAATCTTCTTCCAACATTAGGGTGTGAGGTTGGCTCTGTGTAAATGATGTCATCGCTACTTCCAAAACCCGCTTTGTGAAAGCAATTTTTAATTGTTGTTGGTGTGACACTCTGCCATGCTGCAGGAAGCATATACATAGTGGCAAGGACTGTAATTAGACGACGCTCGTAGCAAGAAGGATTGCTATCATGATCCATTTGGTGAAGGAACCAATGGAACATGGTAGCACCATACAACGCGAGTCTTGTAATTTACTTTGTCACTGTTAATTATTCCTTGCTACATTGGCTGGGTGACATTAGTCGAATTTGGAGGTAGAAATTCTACTTGGAAATTATTCAGGCCTTCGTTATCTTTTAGATGTGCAGGACAGTTGCCCACAAGCAATAACACATGGTGCGATTCTTTTCTCATAAAGCGATCAAAATTACGAAGCCATGTTGTAAAAATGTTGCCCATCATGCATGCTCTACTTTGGCTTTCGTACAGGCAGGGGAAATTCTTGGCATTTTTAAAGCATTGTGGATTGCGTGATTTCCCTACGACCAGCAGCTTTAATTTATCTGCTTTGCGTAATTTGATTTTTGAACCTATGCGTACAGAAAGGGAGCAAAACCGCGACAAAAAACAGGTTTTACTGATTTCAAAAAGTTTTGTATCAATTATTTTTTAATTTACATATTTTTAATTAGAATCTCATGATAGGCCAAAATGCATAAGTTAAAAATCTCTAAATGCTGTATTTTTTTAAAAATTTGAATTTCCATTACAATTTTACGATGTTGTTTTATGTATTCTCCAAATGAAAACATAAGTTTTTCAAAGCAGACATAATGTCTAACTTTTGTACAACGCTAGTCTCGTCTCGCTTATGTGATTTCATTGGGAGAGTTTTGATTGGGCAGTCTTGTGCTATCCTCGGGTCAGGGTTCAAATCTAGTCAGCGTGTGCCCACACAACCACAGACTTCCTCCGGACATCCTAGAAGGTTCCTAGAAGTCCTATAGCTGTCATATCCTACAGAAGTCATAAGCCGACGTCTTCTGGACGCCATATTTTAACCTGACTGTGCACGAAACCTCGTGGTGTACTCAGCGCATGCGCAATAATTTTCCCCAAGTGCAGGAAAGAACCTCTCAACTTTCTTCAGTGAGTTCTAAGTTGAGTTTGCCGCCTTGCGCCGTGTTGTAAACAATCGCGTGTGCGTGTGTCGAAAATTCAACGTGCAATTATTAAGGTTAGTAAACTTTCCAATATTTTTTTGTGAAATTAGAATTTTATATCATTATAAAATGATTTCATAAGAAGCTTGATGAAGCTTGATTTCAAAGTATGCATATGAAAAAATACTGTAATTGAATTGTTTATTTCAGAAACCTCATAACAGATAAAATATATCAATAGAATAGATTTAAGTAAAATCAGTATTTACAAATTTTATGTTCTTGAAATATTTGTTTTCAGGAAAGAAAATTCACAAACAGTGCATTCATTTTACTTAAATAAGCTCTAAATTCAAATTCTTTCTGTGAAGAGTTACTGAAATAAACAATACATTGCTACAAAGTGTTTTATTTTTAATGATATTTTGCTATATTTTATTTAAAAATTCTTGTTCTCAGTATATTTGCTGAGTTTTCGATTTTAAATTGTGCTCATTGTTGACTGTTTATGTTTATAGTATGTTCCTTGTATATTTTTTTAATATAATGTTTACATGACAAAAAAGCATACCAACAAGATCTAACCTCTTAGAAATTTTCATTTTACCAATGTCTTTTAGTTTTCTTTCTTTCTTTTTTTATGACTGTGAAGGAGGAAGGAGAGTGAGGCTTTTTTAATTTACATAATGTACTGTTTTAAGGAAACTTAAATGTACAATTACAAATTAATGTTGTGTAAGTTTTGCCCCACAAACATTTGCATGAAAATTAAAAATATACTGAATAGTTCCCTTTTTGTTTTGTTAAAATCTTTTTAAAAAAGTGCAGATAAAAATTAATCCATGATTAACAAATATTGGCACTATCAGTTCATTATTTTTGTTACTGATCTGGTTAGTTTTATATTATGTTTTTGACACTTAATGCTTCCACAGGTATTTAACAATACTTTAAGAGAAATACATTTCCACTTTCCTTTTTATGCTGCATATGTGTGATTTTTACACTTTTTTATTTAACTTGGTTCATGTAATATTAAATAATGTAAAAAATCAATATAATGTAAAGATTGAATTTTTAACACTCCCAACAGGCAACTTTCAATCACATCCTGATATGCTGAATTATAAAAATAATGTATACTCAACTGTATGCATTTTTAATGACTGTATAACAAAATTTTAATACTTTTAGAAGTTATTTATAAGGTATTTTTATATAGCCGGGTGTAAATGATAATTGTGAAAATCTGCAATGACGTTAATTATGTGCCATACCACCCTGTTTTTGTGATTAACTATTAGTATCAGATGCAATAAATTATTGCATTTGACAAATGGTAAATTGTTCACAGTAAGTTTTAAATTTGCAATGTGACTGACATAATTTATGATTTTTTTCCTTGTGACTGATTATCAGATTTTTCTTTTTCTGTGAACGATTGACAAAGCTTGTCGCTTCATCTTGTGTCTGATTGATAAAACCCATAATGTTTTCCCCATGTCAATTTAAAAAGTCTGATTTTCATTTCCCTCAATCAAGTGAACATTTTTTAATATCCCCTCGCTATCTTTCAGCTGTTTGCTTTTTTTTTTTTTTTTTTTTTCTTGGCCAATCGATGATATTGACAAATATTTTTCTAGCAATTGATACTTTTGCCTTTTAATTTTAAAAAAAAAAAAGTGTTCATTAAAAAGGGTGGTAAAGGGTAGCCAGGTGCTTAAAGTAGTTTAAAAAAGGCCAATCAACTGATACTGTTGATGATTTCTTAATATTAAAAATTTTATGATCAAATTTAGTTGATTTTTGTCTAGATAACACCAGTGGCACAGCCATAATTCGGTTCTAAGGGGGGTTTTGAGTTTCTGATAAAGGTGATTGCCGGTTAATAGAATCAGTATTGATTAGAATATTTACTGTATAATACTTAAACTCAAAAAGCGTCTGTGTGGCTGGAAATCATCTTTTTTTTTTTTTTTTTTGTTGTTGTTTGTTTGTTTTTAGCATGAAGCATCTAAGAAAAGTAATTTAGTTCAAATAACTAATTTTTACTTAACTGATTCATGTAATATGCACTTTCACAATTTTAAGTAGGATTTTCGCCATTTAATTGAATCATTTTATTAAATGAAATCTGATTCAATAAAGTGGCAGATTCCGAAATGCGTCAAAACATTTAAATATTAAGTTTGGATTTCATTCATATAAGCAGCAATTATAGCGATCTTTCTCAGCTCTGGGAGGGGTTTTAACCCGAAAACCAACTCCTTGGCTGCGCCGCTGGATAACACTATAAATCTTTAGTTGGATAACAGATTATGTACCCCAATTTAAAATATATGTTTATATATTGAATGATTGGATTGTTTAACATAAAAAATAGTTGCCCAATATATCATATGAAAATTTCTTTTTCAATTTCCAACTTTATTAAAGTTATTAGTAGCTATTGGGTTAATTTAATATTTTGTAACATAGTGAAAAATTGTTAGCATTAAATTTCTTAGTATAAATTTAGCTCTCAACACAAATTAATAATAGTCTCAACAGATAAGATTGTACTATTATTTAAATAAGTAACACTAACATCAAAGTCAGGTAATATAGACAAACATGCAAAATGTCGTTCGCAGAGGATTTAAAAAATTTGCAAGCAGTTGCTGCAGATTATTTTTGGCTTTGGAGATTAATTTAATTGATTAAAAATAAATTTTCTGTTAAAAAAATAATTAAATGTTGATTTCTTTTAAATAAAGCTCATTTGTTAGAAATTTTAATGAATGTTTATGTGCTTGTTTAACATTTTGCAGCTTTTTTTTTTTTTTTTTTTTTTTTTTTTTACATTTAAAAGGAAAATTCAATAACTTAATAATAATATCCTTTTTTTTTCAATAAAGTCTAATTTAGAAAACTGGAGATGGGGTTGAGTGCATGTAACATAATGTAAGGGATTGGAAAGAAAGCATACCATTTAGTACTACATTTCTTGACTGAGTTTGAAAGATGCATGTAAATTATTATTATTATTATTATTTTTTTTTTGAGTGGCACTTCACTCCCAACCAGGGCTTGAAAAATCTATTGCCCGACATGCCCGGGGCATGTAAAATTATCGATCGGGCATGTATTATTTTTATCAACATGCCTGAACGGGCATGTATTTTTGAAAGTACCACATTTAAATTTAAATAGGTTGGCATAAGCTAAATCATGAAGAAGAATGATCAAACTTCGCAAATTAATGGACGCCTTACGAAAAGTAGACATTTTATTTACAATACAATCGGTCAGCGCCGGAATACGACTGAGCTTTCGTCAAAACAAGTGAAAATAGAAGAGGAGCATAGCCTTTGCTGCGCACATCCGTTGCGCGTACACACCTTTTCTCCGATGGAACGGCAGAGAAAGACTCTCCGCTAGCCGCTACCGCATTGGCTGCCAGCATAGAACGTCACTCACGTAACTAAGTGCCGTGATCGCCGATGTACCAGTGATTCTTTAATAACGGTTTTCAAAAGTTATGGATCAACATATTTACCCACGCAGCAATGGCGGCTCGCATAATGTACGCTATTGACGATTTGAGAAGGTTAAAAACAAAACATAACACGTAAATAAACTTTAAGTACTTTAACTAATTATGAATAATCACAACATCGGTAACAATTATTATGAATGACATCGCAACTTTTTCTTTCACATCGACATTCCCCCCCCCCCCCCCTGCCTTCATTTTTCGCGATCGGCATTGCAATATTTTTTCTTCTTGCAAAGACATTTTTTTCTCTACAGTTTTTGTAATAAAATGATATAACTCACGATTTTCCGACGGTCACACGTGAACACAGATTTCCTTTCCCCACACTATCTTTAACGATTGTTAACTTTTTTTTTTTTTGGCATCACCTATGTTCTTAATCATAAAAATACCAGCTTTAAAGTTACAATCATAAAACTTAGAAGTACAAAAAAGTTGGGCATGTAAATTTTTTATTCGGGCATCTATTTTTCCCTACCACATGCCCGGCTGGGCATGTAATTTTTTTCAAATTTTTCTAGCCCTGCTCCCAACCAGGGCCGTAGCTAAGGGGGTGCTATGGCCAGCTCACTTAAGAGAGGCATAGCATTTTTTTTCTTTTCTTTTTTTTCAGAAAATTTTTAAGAAATTGAGTTTGCAGACAGTTTTTTTGTTTTATCTAAGGCTGACAAATACACACATTTTTTTTTTAAATGTGACCCATTTGGTTTCATGTTAAGAAAGTTTGAATGTCATTGGATAACATTTTGTTTGTAACTTTGTTTTGTTTTGAATGATTAACTATATTTTTTATTAATTCTCAATATAGTAATAATTTAAAATACTTTGTATCAATTTTACAGCTGTTTGGAGATTCAGAACTTAATAATTTTAAATAAAAATAAAACATTCATCCTTTTTAATAGTAAATGTTATAAATGAATTTTACATGATTGCAACAAGAAATTTTAACTCTATGCATTAGATATTTACAGTGTGTTATTTGATGTATATATCTTTCATTTTCTAATTTACCTGCCATACATTCTGATTCTGAAATTTGACTACTGAACATGAAACTACTGTGATAAAGTATTTTAAAAACTAAAAGATTAAATAATAAATAAGAGAATAAAGTGTAACTTTATATATATTTATAATCTATTTTGTTAAAGAAATTCTGATTTTTGCACCTAAAGCAAATCAAAGCTATTTATTTTTATTATGACCCATTTCTGTTGTTTATACACATATAAAAAGGCTTTTTCAGTTTATATTTTATGTATGTACAGGATTGGTAAGTTTTTGACAGTGTGACAGTTTTGTCTGGTTTTGACCATTATGTCAGAAACCCCTTTTTGACATAGTTTGACAATTACTGTCAAAAACTTAAAATTCTGTCCAAACTTTAAAAAAAAAAAAAAAAAAAAAAAAAATGTTTACAATTTTCATTATTTCTAGTTTTAAACACTTGAATAAACTTTTGGACACTTATAGACATTAAAAACCACATATCCTGTTTAATACTCAAAAGTTATTTTTGTTTCAATAAATTACTTTAAAAATAGAATATAACTATAAGCTATAAATATACAAAAAAAAAAAAAAAAAAAAAAAAAAAAATCAAAAGTATTGTTGCATTAAAAATATAAACAAATCATATGAAATACTTTAATTTTTAAAAATGAAAGTACATTATGAAAATACTTTTTTATTTTAATGTATAAAATTGCATATAAATAATATACATATTTTTATTACAATTGAATAAAAATGTCAAAAACCACTTTTTGACGTCAAAAATCCAACTATATGTATGTATAACTGGAGTTGAAATATTACAACTGTCTATTCAGTGCTAGTGAGTGCATATATCTGTAAGCTACAGAATATAGTCAACCAAATTAATTCCTTGTCAACAACTTTCCAGGGTAATTGTTGTTCACAGTACTTTTCAGTGTCTGAAAATGTCCTCATTAAAAAATCACCAAGATACTCTAAACTATCTTCTTGAGAATTCATCAGGCTCATTCCCTGCCAAATCATCCAAAATAAAATATTCAATGTGCTCTTATATCTCTGATTTTATTCTTTTTTTGTCGACAAATCTAAGAGGTATTACCATAGTACCATATATACTCGCATATAAGTCGACCTCCCTCCCAAAAAAAATCCTTTTTTTTTTCTCATTTATTTTAATGCGAAAGTAAAATTTATTTATACATACAAACAAACAAACAGAATTTCTACATAACAAGTGCTGCCATTGAAAAAGATAAAATTATGTAAAACGCCATTGGCTGAAAAGTACTGAATGCATGTCGTGTGCAATGACGCCAAACTTCTCTTCAACTGCCATGATTAGCAAAATAACCGGTGATTTGAAGATCACAGGTCAGGAATATTTTGAAGTCGCATATTTTGTAATATGGGCCTGCCGGCAGCAAGAAATAATGGTGCTCGTTTGCTCTTGATTTGGAGAGGGTAAAAACAACAATGTAACATGTTAGGGTCACCCGGGGTAAAATGGGTATAAAAATCAGCTTTTTTAATTTTAATGTTTCATAGCAAAAATGTTATGAAATAAATTCATGTTTTTGTTCAATATTTTTGACATTGTGTATCTTAGGTCTAAATTAAAGATAATTTGTGTTTACTTTTTTTAAAAATTTTTATGTAAAACACTATACCTATTTTACCCCGGTGTATACCCATTTTACCTCGTGGTTCGGGGTAAAATGGGTATGCACTGGGGTAAAATGGGTATATGCTGGTTAAAGTTGAATAATAAATTAAATATACTTAAATACATTATAATTAATGTGTAAACCATTTAAAAGTTTTGTACTTTCATCCTCTGAATCATGTGTAAACTTGGAAGGTGAGGGGAAGGGGCTTCGAAAACTCCCCACTTCAATTTGCTTACATTTTTTTCTTGACATATAGAAACACTGTTATGAAACTAATGTAAATAAGATGAGAGTACTGACAAATCCTATCCTTCACCACATCAGTTTACACACATGCTGTGAATCGTGTTTCTCTTTAAAAGTATTTTTTTTTATTTAATGAAATTCAAAAGCAGATAGATATCAGCATGAATATCTGTAGGGAAAAAATGAGAAATTAAATTACACTGGAAAATCAATGTTTAATCAAAAGCAATTTATGCAGATAGGTATAACATAATAAAAATTTACATGCAAAGTGTATATTGGCAAGGACTATTGCAGCTCTGTTGAGATAGCTCTCTGGCAATTAGGATGCGTTCACATCAGCAACATAGTCTTTCTCAGGAAAGATATAAAAATAATCCAGCAGATGACTTTGTTGCAAACTTCACAGTATTTTCACCTTCATCAGGGATATCAATAAGACCTGTGAATTCTTGAGCAGACTTCTTTGCATTAACTTTTACAGGGACTCAATTGCCAATCACTGGATTTATTGCAGTGAAAACCTTTGGTTTAACTTCTATTTTATGGATTGCTTCGATTCTTTTAACTGTTTGTACTTTTTTAGACTTGCAGCTACCTGCTCTGTAGTTAAAACTTCTCCTACCTTTGCTTGTACTCCCTTGTGTTTTCTCTGAGTTTTTTTATAGCCTTGCCAGTACTAGAAAATGTGTTTTAATTTAATTTTGCGATATTTTTCTTACCTTGTGCTCCTGTACATTTAGTCAATTTGCATGTATTATAATGTCACCCGAAATAGCCTAATTTATAATATAAATGATAAATTGATGATATAAGTAATAGCCTAATTTCATATAACAAAGCATAATTTCAGTTTAAAACATAGGATCAATAACAATTTGCCCTCAAAAGTTTCTTTCAACTTTGATCAATCTTCATACATTCATATCTTGACCTATACCCATTTTACCCCATATGACAAAAAACGCTATAAAATTTTTGTGAGTAAATAAATTTACTTAATTTAACAGTTTTCAGTTAGAAGAATCCTTCTTCTGTAAATATCAAACAGTTTATTCCTAAAATTCTTCCTGTATATTTTTCTGGAAAGAAGTTTTTCAACCACTAAAAACACTTTGTTCTATCTTCTGAAAAACAAAATGGTTGCTAAGCCCATTATATGCGTCGCCAGTTTGTTTTTATAAGGTTTAAGTATTGCCAGATATGTAAGCACTTTGTTCATAATTTTAATTTATTTTAAAAATTTGTCTGGTAAAATAATAAAATAAATAAATAAAATATACCCATTTTACCCCGGGTGACCCTACTTATTTTAAGCTTACTTTTTGCTGAATCAGTCGTTTTAACATTAACTTTAATCACTTTTTTAATAGAGATGTATCATTTGTTGAGGAATGATTCAAAAGGAGTGATTGCAGCAGTGGAACTAAAGGAACGATTTCAATTTGAAAAAAAAAAAATCTGTCCTTTTCAGAACGATTCCGAAAAGGAATGAGTTCAAGAAATAATTCTTTTTTGGATCGGTCTCAAAATGAACGAATCCTTGAAATCAGTCCGAAATGCACTAACTCTGAAAAGGATTGATTCTTCGGACTCATTCTGAAATGAAACAACTCCGAAAAGTTGCAATCCCCTAGTTCATTCAGAAATTATAGGTGAAAACTGGGAAATTCGATTAGTAGCCAGTGGCCGGTAGACCCAGTTTCATTAGTGGCCACTTTTTAAAAGTTAGTAGCCACTTTTTAAAAATAGGTCAAAATAGCTTTTTTATATTTATTTAGCGGCTAGTGAGTTAAAGTTACACATATTTGGTTAAAAATAAAACTGTCATTCCACTGAATGGAAAAATATGAATTGGTGATTAATACTGCAGATAAAATTATAAGTGATAAACTATATTTAAATATATATTAATGCATTGTATAAAACAAACAAGGAAATTGTATTTTTAAATTTTAAATTTAAAAATAATTTCACATCTTTCTTGGATATTCTATTCTTACTTAAAATTGGTGGTAATTATTAAGTTTGGCGAGTGTACAGATAAATATAAATATTCTTTGTTTTGGCTGAGATTTCAAAACTCCGGATGTCTCATTAAGGCAAAATCAGAGAGTGCCAATGTGTTGGTGAGGTGGAGGAAGTCTGCTTGGTAGCAGTAAAGTCAGATGATAATATTATTCGCCTAAGTGGCAAGTGCTAATTTTGTCCTGTATTTTTTAAGTAATTGGCTATAATGTTTCAGTCTTTCTTGACACCTACATAAACTTCAATCATAAATTTAAAAAAAAAAAAAATGTACCAGCCAACTATTACTGGTACAATTAGTGAGCATAAAGCAAAAGTGAAAGATTTAAGATACAGCAATGTCCTTAAAATCTCTTTGCATCCAGAGGTAAAAATGGGTAAAAAGCCAAAATATAGAAAATACAACAAAGTTGCTAAATATGCTTGCACCCGATAGAAAGAAAGAATTAACCAATTCACTCATTAGATGCAAACAAAGTAGAGATGCATATATTCAGGAAAAAAGCCGTATTTCACAAAGCAAATTAATAAGATTTTTTAATGGCCAAGTGGCGACTAGGGTGGCGATCGATGGCCGATTTTTAATTTAAAGAATTAACCAATTCACTAATTAGATGCAAACAAAGTAGAGATGAATATACCCATGAAAAAAAAAAATCTGTATTTCACAAAGAAAATTAATAAGATTTTTCAATCGCCGAGTGGCGACTAGGGTGGCGATCGATGGCCGATTTTGAGTTTAAAGAATTAACCAATTCACTAATTAGATGCAAGCAAAGTAGACATGCATATATCCATGAAAAAAGTTGTCTTTCACAAAGCAAATTAATAAAATTTTTTAATCGCCGATTGGCGACTAGGGTGGCGCTCGATGGCCGATTTTGAATTTGAAGAATTAACCAATTCGCTAAATAGATGCAAACAAAGTAGACATGCATATATCCACTAGTGAAAAATGCTCCAAGGAGCAGTGCAAAAGCAGAATATGATTTTAATTGAGCATTAAAAAGTAATGGACAAGTGCTTCTGTTAATTACTGAGCATGAGGAAGGATAAGGGATAACTTCTTGGCTACAACTCACTTCAATGCCAACTTTGAAAAAATCATATTTGCGCTTTTTCCATATAAAAGAAATTTGCGGTTCTTTAGTAGAATTTTCCACCGTGCTTTAGATGTTAACCAGGGGTGTAGTCATAAAAATAACATAAGATATATGCTCTAAGCAGAGGGATATTCTAGAATGTGTATACTATAAGCTTTCTTGAAAAACAGAGGGTATATGGTGTTCTATTAAAAAGTCCAGAAGGTGTGCGGCGTATAGCCTGTACTACATCTCTGATGTTAACTGCACTGTTCACTCTGCACTATACTACAAATCAATTTTCTGTGCAATTATACACTTAGGGTATGCTTGGTGGCAGTGCATGAATGTGATACCTGCAGGAACTAGGTATCTGGCATTATGTCGCCTTCCTTTACATTTATGTCTAATTAAGCTGCATCTTTAATGGTTACGTCTTTACACTATACATTTTTATAGTAACTGCGACTGATTTGTTTTCACGAAAAAAGCGCAAATATGATTTTTTCAAAGTTGGCATTGAAGTGAGTTGTAGCCAAGAAGGGATCCCTTATCCTTCCTCATGCTCAGTAATTAACAGAAGCACTTGTCCATTACTTTTTAATGCTCAATTAAAATCATATTCTGCTTTTGCACTGCTCCTTGGAGCATTTTTCACGAGTCCTTCTATTTTTCCATATTCCATAGAGATGCTGCACAACTTGTTTTGTATTTTATATATAGAAAACAAAATCTTATTTGTATTGAAATTAAAAAAGGCTACATACTCTAATACTCTGGTGTTACAAATTAAAAAAAAAAATTTAAAACAGGTTTTTCTATACCAAAATTCTACGGTGGTTTTCAAAAAAAAAAAAAAAAAAATCAGTTTTTTACTAAAGTGAATAAAATAATAAATCCTTTCAAAGAATAGATTTTTCATTCAAATATCCATTATTTTTGCCAAAAACAGGAACTTTTTTTATGCAAGAGTAAAGTTTGATACAAAAACCATGCTTCTTTGTTTTCTTAATCCGTATTTATTACGGACTTATTAAAAACGTACTCCACCGCTTTTATAGGAAACGATTGCTTTACTGTGTTATGGAGCATTCTCATTGGCCATAAAGAGACATTCTATAAAAGCTGTGGAGTGACTCTGCAACAAATGGGTCAAATTTTTAACAGTGCACTGTTAAAAATCTGCTGCATTTTGCTGCAACGTCCTCCACCACTTGTATATATCTCTATTCCAACCAATGAGAAAGCGCCATTTCACGGCCAAGTAACCGTTTTCTATACAAGCAGGGGAGTGCGTTGCAGCAAAATGCAGCAGATTTTTAACAGTGTGCATATCCTTGGTGCTATAGTTTACAGGAGTGGTACATTGTTCAAAATTTGAAACTTTTGCTGCATCGCCACTCCATCGCTTTGATAGAATAACTCTATTTTGATCGATGAGAATCCTCGATAATGCATTTAAGTAATCGTTTTCTACTTATCTACTATATCGTTTCCGTATATTTATTTTTTCAATCAGCACCAAGGTGCGCATTTTATTAGAAGACGCGCTCTATTAGAGGGCGCATTCTATTAGAATAAATACGGTATATACTTATAGTAAATACACTTTGTTAAAGTACAGGGCCCCAATATTTGACAGGTATGCCAGGCATTTTTGCCATTGATGCCATTGTGCTAAAAACAAAATATAAATAAATGAAAAAAATGGATAAAATATAAATTTGGTATGGTGCAAAAAATTGCCTAATTTAAAATTAAAAATCAAATTTAACAGCCAACAGGGCTAGACACCGTGCATAATTATTCAGTAAATGATTCATTAACACTAGAACGCCCGGAAATTCTACTCAAGTTTGAAAATAATATTTCTCACCAGAATTTTTATTCAAAATTATTTAATTGATTTATTTAACGTAAATTTGCGTGGATTAGATTTAAATTATTTCAAGAAAATTTTTCTGGTTCGAATTGAAATTTAGTTACATGATTGGAGTCGAATCGACTCCATCCGGGCGTTCTAGTGTTAAAAAATGACAAAAATCAGCATGTCAAAATTTTCAAAAAAATTCGTAATTCGTTAAAAAATTAAGTTAAAAATAAAAGAAAAAAAAGCATTCTGTATTTTTTTATGCTTAATCGAATGGTGTAACTGGTTTTTCTCTCCGATGATCACAAGTATCTTAGATTGATGACTGCCATTCTTTTACTTCATCTTGTAAAAAAACTGTTTAACGTAAAGCTATGAATTTTTGCAGGATTAATTAGCATCGCAAAATCTTTAAAATAAACTTTACCGCAACATTCTATCTGCAATAGAACGTTAGATATACCCATTTATGACCAAGTTTGGAAAATACGCAATTTCAGAAAAACCGCCCAGCGAAATAACGTTTTCTCGATGACTACCCCGGGATAAAAAGTTTGTCTTTTGTTTAAAAAAAAAATTAAGTTTTTATCTTTAGTAGTTTTCGAGAAAAGTGCTGTGACACAAAATTTTTGTCCGATTTTCAGAATACTCTACAGTACACCTACAGTATGCCATAAAAAAAAGTAATTTTTGTGCTATGTTGTGCTTCTTGGTCAGACGAACATTTTTAAAAAAAAAATCATCAAAATTGGATAAGTATTTAGTTAGTTATTGCAAAAAGAAAAATTGAAAAATCCGTGTGCACCATCGCTCAATCATATTATTGTAGCGCGCTGCCGCGCGCACAATGATGAAAAAAAGTTGTCTTTCACAAAGCAAATTAATAAAATTTTTTAATCTCCGAGTGGCGACTAGGGTAGCGATCGATGGCCGATTCTGAATTTAAAGAATTAACCAATTCACTAATTAGATGCAAACAAAGTAGACATGCATATATCCATGAAAAAAGTTGTCTTTCACAAAGCAAATTAATAAAATGTTTTAATCGCCGAGTGGCGACTAGGGTGGCGATCGATAGCCGATTTTTAATCGCCACTTTTACAACTTTAATCGCCATGTGGCAAGTGGCGACCGTTAATTTACACCTATATCAGAAATGAAATGACTCTGAAAAGGAACGACTCCTCTGAATCGTTCTGAAATGACATAAATCACACACTTTGTTTTTTTGTTCTTTGCAACAGGGTAGGGTAGATTATTTTTTTGAAAAATAAACTAAAAATGATCTTAAATTCAGAATTGTCAAGGTTGGAAGGATTCTGGATTTTGTACTCTACAAACACAATGGGGTGCTGCAGCACCAATTCACTAGCAAACTATTTTCCGATATTTATAGATTTTTTTTTTTTAGGTCTCGGGTATAAGTCGACCCCCCCATCCCTCACACACACTTTGAAGTTATTTTTTTGTCTAAAATTTCTCGACTTATATGCGAGTGTATACTGTAATGTTTGAAATTTTGTTGCAGAAAATTCTGTAGCTCTGCTAATTTTTAACTGTGAAAACAATTATATATTATTTTGATATCAAATTAAAGCTAGTTTCTTATTCTTTCTATCTGTGCTATAATATTTACAAAATATTATGAAAAAATTAAGAGCTCTAAAAGTGTAGTATAAATTTGTAAAAATGGGCAAGTATCAAACACATACTTTAAATTTTAACATTAAATCTATCTCAACATGGGCTTTCAGTTTTGAAAATATTAAAATGGTGTTTGTGTTGTTGTTAAATTATGCAAAACATTTTTAATTGTTGAAGTTTGAAAATGTAATTTATCTAAAATAGTTTCTTTACTTTGTATAGCGTAGTGTTGGCTCTTGGGAGAAAAAGACCACCAGATGTTCTCTTGTGTCATATTCAAAAAGCATATTTTAAAAATGGTTTGTTATACAGTTTTTTTTGTTTTTTATTAGTAGTATTTTATTTTCTGATACCTTCTGAAATCAATTGACAAGTTTTGTCATACTTATTTTCTGTAATCAATCGATGAATTTTATATCTTTCTGCAACTCATCGATGCATTTCATCATTTTTTTCACACGATTGACAATATGGCGAGTTTCCATATTTATACATGTGATTTATTGCCTGAAATCAGTTTTTTATTTTCATGTTATCATTAGACGACATTTCTGTTTTAATTTTTTTCACACATTCAGTTGATAACTTCACGATATTTTTCTCTTTCTAAATGATAAAATTTATACAGCTTTCTTGTTTCTTGATTAATTCTGGATTTTTTTTTGCCCTCTTGTGATCAATTATTAAATTTCACTTTGTTTCTGATGTGAGCAATAGGCAATTCCTGCCATTTTATCTTGAGACTGATTGACACAGGCATACTACTATTCTGCAGAAATGCGGAATTCCACTTTTTTGATGGTGAATTTTATTATCTTTGGGATAGATGCAAAAATACATTTAAATTTGTTGATATTTTTGTGTAGGGGAGAAGTAACAGATGAAATACAACAAAAGTGCCAGTACAAACCTCACCAAATTGGACAAATTTCTTCAAACGATTGCAGGAAAAACACAAAGTTTTCCTTAGGATGAGGAAAAAAAAACTAAATTCGTCAAATGATCGTGGAAAAAAATACTATTTTCTTCAAAGGATCTCATGAGTTAACGTGATTTCCGTCAAAGGTTTGCTTAAAAGATGCAATTTTTGTCAAAGGATTGCGGGAAAAGCGCGATTTTCATGAACAGGTTGTGGAAAAGTACTTTAATTTTGTCAAAGAATTGTGAAAAATACATGAATTTTGTTGAAAAATCGCAATAAATGCAATAATTTTGACGAAATATCAAGAAAAGTACAATAATTTTATTGAAAGATCAAGAAAAACATGGAAATTTTGTCGAAAGATCGTGTAAAATATGAGACTTTTGACAAAAAGTTTGGAAAATAGACTTATTTTGTAAAAATATTCCAGAAATATGCAAATTTTTCAAAAGATCGTGACTATACAAGTTTTGTTGAATGATCTTGAATAATATGCTAATTTTGTCGAAAGATTGTGAATAATATGGAAATTTTGTCAAAAGATCGCGAATAACATATGAATTTTGTTGAAAGATGGCGGAAAATAGGCACATTTTGATGAAAGATTGGGGAAAATATGCAATTTTTCTCGAAGAAGAGTGTAGAAAACCATGAATTTCTCTAAAAGATCATGAATAAATGAAAATTTCATTGAAAAGACTATGGAAAAAAAGTGCGATTATCAAATGGTCGCAAAAAAACACACATTTTGTCAAAACGCTGCAAAAAATATGAATTTTGTCAAAAGTCCATGAGGTATTAAAACTTCAGCATTTTCTTAGCTGAGATAATATTTTTCTCATGCCCAATTGAAGATTTCATTTTTTTTTTTTTTTTTCAGGAATCAATCAACAAATTTCACTTTTCTGAGCAGGCGATTGTCAGATTTCTTGATTTTTTGCAAGTTATTTACTTTTTCCTCTAAAGGATCGTGAATAAAAATGCAAATTTCATTGAAAAGACCATGCAAAAAAAGTGCGATTATCATCAAATGGTCGCAAAAAACACACTTTGTCAAAATGCTGCAAAAAATATGAATTTTGTCAAAAGTTTGAGGTCTTAAAACTTCAGCATTTTCTTAGCTGAGTTTGTATCATGTCTGTTGACAGAATTCACAATATTTTTCTCATAACCAATTGAAAATTTAATTTTTTTTTTTTTTTTTTTTTTTTTTTTTTTTTTTTTTTTTTCAGGAATCAAACAACAAATTTCACTTTTCTGAGCAGGCGATTGTCAGATTTCTTGATTTTTTGCAAGTTATTTACTTTTTCCTCAATATACAAAATTACATCTCCCTACTAGTTGACCTATCACATAATGAAATTAAACAAAGCAAAGCATGAAAAAGAGTGATAAAGAGCACCGGATTCATAAAGTAGTTTGATTTTGTGGCTGCCTGATGCATAAAGTGATAAAAAAAATACCTGTAAATTACTGCGTTCTGTCAAATTCATCTAGAGCCTATATTATATGATTACTTTATTGCTAATTTTACATTTTCTACATGGAGTTAACTGTCCTTAACAAAAGTAATATGAATACAATATATTTAATGATCCAGGTATTGAAAAAGACTAATTTGGAGTATGTATCAGTTTGGTTTTATTAATTAAATGTTGAATATATTTTTTAATATGTAATGTATACAGATAGTCAAGTCAATGCAGTTTCTTCGGAGTACACACAGTGGGTCGCAACCCCTGTTTAACCTCCAACGATAGTGAAAAAGACATAAAGTTGCATTTGCAAAGGTACTGGGAAATCGAAGAGGATACTCGGGCAGTCCCAAGTTAGCACCAGGCAAACCCAGTGTCGCAATGACCTCTGAGGAAGCCATCAATTTGTTGACAGACTACATGTCCTAGCAACATTGGATAAAAATCGAAGTGCAATTGGAGCTGATCTCCCATTGGTCGGAACACTAGGCCTCTCCCTCAGGTTGACCGACTCCGACATGCGTAAAGAGCACAGGGTCCCAAGCCTCAGTTGATGCCCTCACGTGGCTAAGAGCCGGAGTTCTCAACCGGTTGATGAACGCCCGCTGGACACGTGACAATGTATGTCGATTGTTCAGGCATGATCTTCTAAGGGGTGAAGCACAGTTGTTTTTAAATGTATAATTCTAATGGTGTGTTTTTAAGTTAAACTATAAAACAGTGAAAGAATTTTATAATTGCTATAACTAAATTTTAAAAAAGAAAAAATATTTATAATCTGACTGATCCACCTGAGGACTTTAGGTGTATAATAATTTTAAATATGCCAAAAATCAGTGTTGATGTTGTCTTTATATTTTATAAAGAATATAATTTTTGTTTTGAGAGGATGGCAGTACTGCTTTTATCAATGTGAACGTGTATGATTTCTTTATTTTATACTTAAAACTGTGACATATATCGCAAAACGATAAACGTTTCTGTACGACAACTCGAGATCACAAGCCAACTTGTGCATTCTGTCACTCAATCATGGAAATCATGAAATTCTTAAGCTTGTTGTGGAAAGACATACAATATTCGATGAACAGTCACAAAAAAAAAAAATCAATTGGTCACATGTAGAAATAAAAATAAAATAACACATTTATTTGTCAGTGTATTGTTGGAGGAAACTGAAAACTTCAATTTCTTCTAATCATTTGCAAGAAAAAGCCTCAAAATTTGACTAAGGTACAAAAAAAAAAAAAAAAAAAAAAAAGAAATATGGAAAATTATCGGAAGAGATTGTGAAATTCATTGATCAGTACTAGAAAATAATTGTGATTTTCTCCAATTGGTTTCAAGGAAAAGCTGCAAAAATTTGCCTATTAGTAAGAAAAATAACATGAAATTTTAAAATCGATCTCAGGTTTTAAAAAAAATGAAATTCATCAGTGGATTATTGACAAAAATCTGAAATTAGTTGATTAATTGTTAAAAAAAATCCCAAGATTAATTGGTTGCAAAAAAGTGAAAAGTTTTCCTATTAGCAGAAAGTAAATATCACGAAATTCAGTGACTTGTAAAAAGTCTGTGAAATTTGTCAATCAGTAGCAGATAAAATGTATGGATTATTTTTAACCGGTCAGAAGAAATTGCTACAAAATTTGCTTAAAGGTAAAAGGAAAATTTTTTAAAATACCCAAATTGTTGGCTAGGGAAAAAAAAAAAAAAAAAAAAAAAAAAAAAATGGAAACTTATTGTTTAATCGCAGAAAAAAATCCACAATTTTTTTTTGAATCGGCTCTCAAAAAGGCGACAAGTTTGCCTGTTGTTAGAAAGTAAATATTGCAAAATCCTTTAATAGATCATTGGAAAATTTTTTTAAAAAAATTGACTATCCATTACAGTTAAAAAAGAAAAATTCATCAGTGAATTGTGAAACATATCTGAATTTTTGAATCAGTTGCAGGAGAAAAATAGTGAAATTAGACAACTGGGTCAGTAAGAAAGAAAGAAATTCGGCAGTTGACAGAAAAAGAAATTTGAAATATTGAGAAAATCGTCAATTCATTGTTGGGAAAAAATGTGGATTTCATCATTCAATCAGGATAAAATCAGGAAATTTGGAAATAGTTTTTTTTTGTGTGTGTGTGTATGTATATCATTGTTTTACAAAATGGCTTTTATGTTTCTATAAAATATGTTCTCCTTCACATAAAAGAAAATCTCACTGTGTCTTTCTTATTCCTGCAGAACATTCGTGATCAGCTAAGTTTATTGTAAAACATTGCTAAGTGTTCTGCTTTCGAAATGAAAAATATAAAACAAGTTAGACTTAAAGATCACTTTAATCTATAAGTGATTGCATCTTTTTATTAGAATTTCATTGTAAATTAAAGCTTTCTTGGTTTTATAGGTTGCTGTAATTTCTGATGAATAATCTATGTTTGGTACAGCATTGTTGGATCACAAATCTTAATTTGCTGCAGATTGCGACAGAAAATTTTAAACAGGGTAAGTGGTTATTTTTTGTTTAATATATCTTCTGTAGAAATGTGTGATACAGTTTTGAAATGTAAAAAAAAAGCTGGAATTAATCAAATTTCGAGATATATATTTGCAGGGATGCAGAATATGTTTGATCCTGCAATCTATTGAGTCTAGTAAAAAGTTTTAAAGCAAATCTTGTCTGACATTTACTAACATGTTACTTTTCTGTAGAATTCCACATTTTCGGCAATGAATTTGATTATCCCTGGGGTCAATGCAAATATGCATTAAAATTTGTTAGCATTTTTATGGGAAGGGGGAATTTATTCTAGACTGTAAAAAAATTTAGTGACTTTTAAGCTCTTCTCAAATTCAAATAAGCTACTTTGTCACATTTCTGAATTCATCAACTAATCCCCCAGAAATTCATAAAATTGGCGAGTGTTCTGTTTTAGAAATATAAATGGAGTTTTCTATTTTTTGGTAAAGACAAAAGATATTTCAGAAAACAATATCAAAGTGAGAACATTTTGATTCAAATTTCCAATGCAACAGTGCAAGAAAGGGGTAAAAGTGGTCATCACATGAAAATCCTTATTTACTTGCACATTATTTATGTACTAGGTGCGCAACTAAGTTCCTGGGTTTCACACATGGTTGGCGCTAACGACACATGTAAACAACATATATATATATCTGAAGTTCTGTTATTTTAACACCTTAGACTTCTGTTAACAATGAACTGCTGCAATACCAATACATATCACAATGCAAAAATATTTCTTCTAACAGTGAAGATGTCGAGTTTTGTGCCAAATAAATAGTGTATGCATGAAGTTTAGATATTCTGCTTTAATCTGAAAAAAAAATTGCAGCTGAAGGGCATCGTTTCTTAAGAAGGCTTAAGGCGAACATACACCATTGGAAACTACCTGTGAAGACTTGTTTAAATGAAGAGGCAATTTCTTTGGAAAACCAAAACGATTGTGGATGCCGATCTGCAACCGTTATTGGAGGAAGATGATAACAAAACAGCAAGATTAACTTGGAAAGGCATTAAATATGACTCGACAAAGTATTTACAAGTGCTTACTTGCCATGGAAAAAAAATCTAAAGGAGAGAAAATAGGTGCAGCATGAGTTGAGTGAGAGAGAGATGAAAAATGGAATAGTCGTTATCGAAGATTTCCTTTTGCAGCACAGAAGAGTTTCCTATAACGAATTGTTATTGGTGATGAAAAGTGGATGTATTTCAAGAATCTCAATGCAAAAGACCATGGCTTTCACTTGGCGAATTATAAATATTGATCAGCATGGCAAAATCACTTCGGAAAGAAGACAATGCCCAACGATTGGTGGGACCAGAAAGGAATCATGTACTATGAGCTGCTGAAAATGAGCGAAATTGATAAAGGGCATTGCTTCCGACAACAAATAATTAATTAATTTGTATTTTGAATCATCCATTGCTCGAACAACGGCCAGTATGAATCTCGGGACACAAGCGAGTGATATTGCAGCACGACAACATTCCACACTGTCGCAATTCCATCATTCAGGAAACCACCAAAATGCTGAAATAGGATGTTTTACTGTACCTGCTATATTGTCCAGACTCTGCCCTTTCCGATTAAAACTTGTTCTGGTCAATGGCGCAAAATATAGCTGGGATACCCTTGGCTTATTTCGAAGAGATAAAAAATTTATTTGATGAATGTTTTCTGTCGAAAGATGTGTTGTTTTATGTTATCGTAAAGGTATGCATGTACTGTCAGAAAGATGGCTATAATATGTAACTAGCAGACAATACCTTAAATAAGCCATTTTTTGTATTTCTTGTGGATTTTTCATGGATAAAAAAAAATCAAACTTATTTGCACACTTAGTATTGGAAAAAAAAAAAAAAAAAAAAAAAAAGAAAAGACTATTTAATTCTAAACAGTTTATAGTTAAAACAGTCAATTTTCTAAGTTCAATTTTGAAGCCATTATATTTAAAAATGAGTCAGAAAACAGGGTTCATACTCATCAGAGGAATATGGGATTCCTGCAAAAATTGGGATGAATTTTAGGTTGTAAAAATCAGGGGATATACAAAAAATTTCCCAAACCTGCAGAAACCTACCAAAATGACAGTCTATTCTGGGGGCAATTGTTACTGTTTGCATGTTTTATTGTCATATGTAATATCAAATTGTTGTTAATTGTTGATATGGAAAAGTTGTACAGCCCGGAAAATACATCAGGGAATTTTTTTCTTGGAAAATGAGTATGAGCCCTGGAAAATGCCAGTTCCATGTCATTGAGTAAGGGATTTGGAAACTATATGTTTTCAGCATAGTATAGCTGCTGACTGCTGTATTTATTTACACAAAATAATTTTAAATCTATAAATATCTGTTATGAACAAATTATATACATAAAACTTAAATTTTATAAATGGCTGTTATACATAAAAAATTGGAAACTTTTGTGTTAGCACTTTTAAATACATAATCTCTTCAGTGGCCTTTTTTTTTTTTTTTTTTTTTTTTTTTCCAGATTGCTGAAAAATCTGTAACTAGATAAGGTAAAATTTTTCTTGGACGAATATAGTGTTGTTTAAACTCAAGGATGGTGCAAACCCTGAACAATACATAGACATATGTTACTCACTGCACAGGGGTTAAGAGTAAAAAAAAAAATATATATATATATATACACAATTTTTAAAAATATTTTGGTCATTTTGCAAATTGTTGTAATAAGTTGCCTTGTGGCTACAAATGTATATTTGTGTTATACGTATTTTTATCTATTTCAGATGTTTCTTGAGCTAAAGTCTGTAAAAGCATGATGATGTATTGAGATGAAAGAAATTTTTTCAGTGAAGCATGGGCATTCAGAAAATCGCATACACTTTGAGATAGACTTTCATACGTTGCAAACACTGTGTTATTATAAAAGACCATCACAGCCAAGTTGTGGTTTGGGGAATCTCTCTGATTATAAGCGTTAAGCTTTGAGATCTCTTTTGAGGAATGTACTTCTGAAGCATTTTTCGAAGCTTTTATACCTGTTTGTAATTTTTTAAAATTTCTTGGCAAATCTTGGCCTATTGTGTAATAGTTTCTGCTATGTATACTATTAAAGATATTTGTTTACTTTTTAGTTGCTTCATTCATATTGTTCACTACTTGTATATTTTAACATTACAAAAATATATTTAATGGTTAACAATATTTTGTATGTTAATGAAGTTTAATGTGATACGAAATGTTTTTGAAAACTAAATTTAAGGAATTCAATTATAGCAAAAATATATCTGGCATGATCTAATGAATAACGAAAATGTTAAAAATATGCTTTTGTTTTGTTGTGTTAAAGCCTTTTAAACTTTTTACATAATCTGCTCAATTAAAATGTTTAAAAGATGATGTGGAAATATACTAGTGATGTTAAAAGAATGTTCCTACATTTAAAAAATTATATTGCAAGAAATTTTTCTAAATTTCTATTTTTTATTTATTTTTCAAAAGTTAATTTTATAGTTGTTTTTTTTTAATGCCAAAAGGATAGTTTGTAATTTCTCTAAACTATTTCCTTATTAATTTTTAAATTCATTTTGCATTTAGAATGTGTACAATATAGTTATATGGTGAAATCTAATAGAAAAAAAAAATTAAATGTATGTCTGTTAAAAAATGAAAATAAAATAAATCACAAGTAGTTTAATTTTTCATATAAACTGAATTGTTTCGATTTAAACAGTAAATGAATTGTATAAATTTCTGCAGTTTTAAAAGTGGAATTTCTATTTCACTACCTTGGAATATCTTTTTTCCCATATAATCTGTTATTTATAGAATAAGTATAGATGTTTGAATACTTCAGTAAAGATTAAATTTGCCATTAAATGGTCATTAAAATTGTAAAATGATTTTGTTGAAAGAAATGAAGCATGTTTTAACCCTTTATCTACCGACAATACTTATAAGTACCACTAAAATTACTTATTAAATACTTTTAATGCAACAATTAGTTGTAATACTGTTTAGAATGAGTTGCAGAAGCATTACTTTATTTTGTTCTAAAAGCATTATTGGTTACACAAAACAAAAATATTTTTAAAAGGATGATTTCTTTTGCCTTTGTATCTTTTCAGTTTTCTTGGCGCTGAGAGAGGAGAATGAGGATTTTTTAATTCAGAAATATTTCTATATTTATATTGTAAGAACGTCATATTTGTACATTTTATAATTCTACAAAATACTAAGAAAACAATTTAAAATAAAAGATTTGAGTGGGGTTATAAATATTGCAAAAAATTCAAATTTAATCAATCCTTCTAAACAAAACTCTCCAATCCTTCAAAAATTTATTAAATGATAATGTAAATCTTTAATTTAGTTTTAACAATTTATGTAAAATGCTTAATATAAAATTTTCATGAATTCATAATTTGATAGATAAAAGGTTAAAACATAAATCATAAAATCTATTAATCTTAATATATATATTATTTTAAAATTGTCCATTAATTAATTTATTCATTTGAAGAGTAAATAATAATCTGCACATAAGTCTGAGGTTTTGAATGGAATCATGTTTGGGGAAATTGAAAAAATATCCATCTTTGATTAGAAATATGTTTTGTGCTAGAACAAGAACAGTTAAAGAAACACACTACTTATTTCAATCCTGTTAAAATTTTTGAGTGTTTTTATTTTTATTATTCAGTCATTGCAGAAATTATAAGAGCAAATAATTAAGAATTGTGTATTAAAAAATTGAAAAAAAAAAAAAAAAAAAAAAAAAGTAATTCCGTTAGATTAAAATCTGGTTGAATAAATTTTCTATTATAACAAAATGTTTAGCATTTTCAAAGTATTTTGTTTATAAATGAAGTGCACTTTCAATACTGATTTTTGTGATTTCATGGGTTTGTTCTGATAAATTTAGGAATATTTCAAAATCAGATTCTCAGGCCCGAGGGAATCTACTATCTTTATTCTGTTTTTTTTTTTTTTTTTTTTTTTTTTTTTTCCCAAGAGTCATTTATTTATTGAGCACTTTACCTTAAAATAACAGTAATTGAAAATTATCAGTATTCGGAATGCAGTGTATGCTCTTTAAAATAAAACTATGTTAAGAAACAATCTACATCACATGTGAAGATTTAAATAAACAGAGAATATATTGATTATACTCAATCAGGTGCACAAAACATTTGCACTGCATATTTAGAGAAATATATGTAATAAGTGTTAATATTTAAATATATAATTAATAAAATTTGCTACTCTTATTGTTCATAACTTTTTTTTTTGTGCGCATGTTTTCTTCAAAAAATGATATAATATTTTAGGAAATTAAATTTAGTATTTTTTTTTTTTTAATTAAAAATGTTAGAATGTTCTTTAAAATAATTATGCACAGTGTTTTCTGAAATCCATTCACTTTCTAATGTCAGCTGTGTTTCTTAACAAATTTCTTTTTAAAAAATATATATTTTGAAATTAATCCATGCGCTAGGAGCATCCTTTAAAAACATTTTTATTGTCGATCACTGATTTTTTAAAATAAGTTTTTTTGTCTAATTAATCCAAGAAGTGCTTTTATTTTGAAGGCAAATTTACTACTTGTGTGAATAATCAAAGATCCTGAGCAATTTTTCCATCCGATATACAGAACGTTCACAGCAAAACAGTTTGTGATATACTTTTAATTAGTAAAAAGACAATAGATGTTGCTTTCATGGCTTTTTAAGATTTTGTACATAATTTCTGGACACATGAAAATAAGAGATTTTTCAGTGAATAAGAGTTGTTAAAAATATTAAAAACTATTCATTTTTCTTAATCTTTTTTTTAAAGCCTAGATTTTTCTCTTGTGTGTGTGTGTGGGGGGGGGGGGGATTCATTTCCTATAAATACTTTTTGGTGGATTAAAAACAAATTTTTAAAAGGTGATTCAAGAATCTTACCCCAAAAGCTGTGTGAATTTGGGGGAGTACTTTTTCAACATATTAAATTTTTAGTTTTAATAAAATAAAAATCATTTCAATATATTAACACTACCAAATATAATGCTAGCCTATAGACATCCTAAAAGCATCCAAAACAATCCTATAAATCCCAGAAAACGTCCTATTTATATCCTTGATTAGCATCCTTTAACAATCCTAAAAAGAAACTAAAAGTTCCCAAAACTATCCTGAAGAGATACTGAAAGTTCCCAAAACTATCCTACTAAATCCAGAAAGCATCCTAATTTTGACCTTATTTCGTCGGATGAATCCTAAAGCTGACCTATGATTGTCATATAAATTCCTAGAAAAACCTGAAAGTGTCGTGTAGCGGACTTCCAGAGGATGACACCAAGTGGGACATTTTGACTGCAAAAAGAAGTCTTTAGGATGTCACTGGGAAAATATCTGATGTCCTTAGGACATCCGAGCATCCTGCATGTGACAACTTTAGGATGTCTTGAGGACATCATTGTGTTGTGTGGGTGGTTTTAAAGGAAAAAATGCCCAATTTAATTGGGTTTAAGTAATTGTTGTATAAAAAATAAGTTAGATAATTGTTTAAATAATTGTTGTAGAAAATGCTTGGGAAAATACTTCATCTAAAAACTCGTATGTTTAGAACTAAGCTCATTCGCATATTAAAGGGAGGTTTTTATATACATAAGATAGAAGTATTTCAAGGGACCACAGAAATTTCACATATTAAGCAGTTTCACGTATTAAGCGGGGCGCGTATTAACGGGGTTCAGGGTTGCAAAAAAGCCGGCTAAAATTAAAAAAAGTCAGGCCGGTTGGCTTTTATTGATTTTAGCTGGCTTTTTTTTGGCCAAAATTGGCCTTTTTTGGCCATAATTGGCTTTTATACAGTGAAGTCTTTTAATTAAAATCTATACATTTTAAAGTGTCTTTTAAATAATTTTAATGATGTTTAATTCACTTTGACTTTAATAAATTTATTTATTAAAATGAAAAATTGGGATTTTAATTATGATTCATTATGAGAAATTGGGTTATGTTATAACCCAATTTTCCAATAATGAAGATATTAATACTAGAATAACACATTGATGGAGTTGCCAGTGGTTTATAGTCAGAATTGCAAATATGTCAGCTAAATTATAAAACGGCCATACCAAGTGCTTTTTCTGATTTACATTGACCGTTAATCCTACCCTTGTTTTTTTATTTTTACTGCTTTATAAAATTAAAGAGGACTATGGTTACTTGTTTTATTACTTAACTAATTTTAAGAGTTATTAAAATGTCATGTTTTATTCCCTATAAACATTTAAAATCATACCTATAAAAAAACACCATTTCTCACTATTGAAAATAGTATTTCGAGTTATGCATTATTTCATAATATATTCACAATTTATTCTCAATTAGCATATGCATGAATATATTAATTCATGCAAGTGGGCATATATGCACTATTAAATAACAAAGAGCTATTCAAAATTTTAATTCAACAAATTTTATTAGAACATTTTTTGTTGTTGTTTTAATTTTATGTAATTATGTATTAAACTCTCCTCAAATACTGAATCTTTCCTAATTTCTCTTTCAACATTGCTCATTTTATGACTTAATCTTTACATATTGACCTGTAAGAACGTTTCCATGAATGCTTTGATGTGTTTAATTTTGTCATAATTGAATTAAATATAATTCTTAAGAATGTGTAATATAAGAACTAATGGAATATAGAAGATTAAAAAACATTTTTTGAGTATATTTTCTTTTTTCCAAGATTTATATTTTTCAGACATAATGCCTTCACAGTTGACTTCTGGCAGTTATAAAGACATATTTATTTGAAAAAATAAACAGAAATGTACCACTTTTTTAGTAGTAAATAATTAAAAATGTATTAAAAATAAATCAGTCCACGTTTAATATGGATTCGATACAAATTAACACTTTAAAAATAAAAGCCGGCTTTTTTTAAGTGGATAAAACCAAAAAAAAAGCCGGCAACCTTGACGGGGTTTGACTGTAATTGATATAAAACTGTAAAGTTTAAAAAGAGTTTCATCGGTAAAGGTTGAATAAATGTTTTTATTTTATTACTTTTGAACTCATGTAATAAATAAAACAAATTAGGGATTAAAACAATTCAATTTTTTTTTTTTTTTTTTTTTTTAAGCAGCATTTTCAATAAACATGCAAAAATAAAAGCTTCTGTTTTCCTAACTTCAATTATGGTCTATATGGCAATCAATAATATAATATTTGGCAATTTTTTACATGTGCCTCGCTAACAGATAAGTACCAAATAATCAATAGGGAATAAAAAACAAATAAGAAATTAAGTATATCACTCTTTGATATATGGGAAAGAAAAGGTCTAAATAAAACAAACACATGCAAATGAACAACATCTACAACAGTAAAAAAGTAGCATAAAACAAGATCTATCATTTCTCATGTGCATGTTTGAAAGAAACAATGAAGACAGGAAAATGATGAATACAAGTCAACACAGAATTTATCATGCATTTGATTTGCTGCATTGAAACTGCGAATACGGGAAAATGGAAGATGTGACAACACTGAAGTACTAAGGTTCCATAGTTTAACCAAAATATTGAATTGTAAATGGTACACTAAGACAAGAAGAATAAAAAATAAATAATTTTTGTTTTCCAAATAAAATATATAATAAAGCCATTTTATACATACTTTAAAAGTATATCAAGAGTCTTTTCCTTGACTACAGGGAAAGATTTAAGCATCTTCTTCCTAATAACTTTAATCCACGGGAAAAAAATCTCTTCAAGATCCATATTATCTACTAAAAAAAGTAAAGAATTATGAAAATTGTTAAATATTCAAAAACAATTAAATCAGGATGACAGACATCCCAATTTTTGACAATAGAGTTAATTTTTTTCGATCCAGCGACCTAGGATCGGAGGAAATTTTGCAGAAAAATATACAAAATTTTAACAATAAATTACATAATTCTTGGATTAAAGATGAAAATAAGGAATTTTGCTTAGTGGCCACTGGCCAGTAGGTTGTCTTTTTTTAGTAGCCAGTTATTGGCTAATGAGAATAATTTCTTTAGTAGCCAGTAAGTACATTTATGTTTCTGAATATTTAATTACAAGATATATACGAGCTTAGACTAAATAAGTAACATATGAACTAGTTAAAAATATTTTAATATATATTGTTTTCAATAAACTTGAGATACTAATTTCAAATCTATTTTAAATTAACAGCAAAGTTATATCTAACATGTATATGTAGTTAGCTACACAAAACTATGCTTAGGTACTTGCGTAGCAAACGACATAAATAAATTCTAAACCTCTTTTCCTCTTTTTTTATAATTATTTGTCTAGAATTAAGATGTATCCCCCCCCCCCCCCCCAAAAAAAAAAAAATGTTTATCCACAAACTAGCAGGTTTGATTACAAATAAAAACTGAAATTCACAACAAATTTTCTAAAAAATAAAAAGAGGGGGGGGGGGGGGAGGAGCTCTCATGAAACTAATATTATACGATTTTTCCACAATCCTTTGATATGTGCATTTTTTTTTCATTTTTTGCGACCTTTTGATAAAATTTGCGTACATTTTTGCGACTTTTTGACGAAAATCATGTTCGTCTTTTAAACTTTTTAATGAAAATCACGTTTGTTTTTAAAACTTTTTAACGAAAATTACGTTTCTTTTTCACGATTTTTTGACGGTATTTGTGTTTGTTATCGAAATTTTTTGATGGTAATTTCGTTTTTTATCGCGATTTTTTGGCAGTTTTTGTTCGTTATCGCGATTTTTTGACGGTATTTGCGTTCACGCGATTTCTTGACAGTATTCACATTTAATATAGTGATTCCTTTACAGTATTCACATTTTTGTGTGTTTTTCATTGATAAAATTTGCATTATTTCCGTTCATTTTTACGTCTTTTGACAAAAACCGCGTTTCTTTTCGTTGATTTTTTGACAAAATATGCGGGTTTTTTATGCTTTAATTGCTTTTTTTTTTTTTGATTCTCTAATGATATTTATGGTTTTTTCGCGATTCTTTGACGATTTTTGCGATCCTTAGACGATGTCTTTTCGCGATACTTACACGAAATTCATGTTTTTCCGCGATATTTTTTCAAAATTTTTTTTTTTTGGTCGAAATTCGCAGGTTTTTTTCTGCGATTCCTTTTACAAAATACCTTTTGGAGAATCCTGAATTTGGCCGGTACTTTCCACATTTTTAGTCGCCAGTTTTTCACATTTAGTTGCCGAGTGCTTATTTTCATCTTTATCTTGGATATATAAAAAAAAATACTATAAATAAAAAAATCTGTATGGTGATTTTCACTAAATCCTTCTCAGAACAATATGTACCATATACATTCATGCATAAGTTGAGAGAGTGAGAAAGTTTGGAAAATAAAAAAAAGTTCTGTTCTATACCTATGGTAATACAGAATGTATATAAGCCCACAGCCCGGTCAAGTTGAAGTTGGGCCCAGGGCCTGTTAAAAAATTGGACCCCCCCTCTCTACCTACCCATTTTCAGTGTCACTTACACAAAAAAAGGTTTATTGACGATTTGACAAAGTTGTTTATGCGAAAAGTGCCTAAGTTAAAAGCTTCTAAAAATTTTGAGTCATTCAGAATATTTAAATTTTACTTTTCATATTTTATAAAAGAATATTATTTGAAAAGTATTTGATTAAGGGGGAAAAAAATCAGCCACATAATTTGTGGGCCAAGGCCCCAGAAGCCCGTGCATTAATCAGGCCCTGTGTAATCCTACACCACATCATAAAATTTTGGGGAAATTTTCATATGGATTAGGGGAAATGTTAGGAGTAAAAATATTTTCTGCTTCTGCATCTCTGACAGCATGTGGCACTAATGTGACAAATCAGGATTGAAGTACATGATCAAATGAATTTAAACTATTTTTATGCAAAAATCGAACGTCATTCACTTTGGAAATAACTTCAACTATCCTAACACAGAGTAGCCCGGAACTAAATTTTATCGATAAGGGCAACTAGGGCGATCTGATTCAAGGAGATTTTATCTATGAAAGACAGGGGTGGCAAATTTTCCGAAATTCTCACTAGCCAAGTATTTATTTTACCAGCCAGCAAGACACAACATATACTTGAAAATACTTATAACAAAATTGTAGGTGGCTGCTCAAATAATTAATTACTATGCATTACTACTGTGAACTTTTATACCTTTTTTTCTACAAAATTAAAGAATCTATGCAATATAGAAAAGCTTAATAGAATTAAGGATGAATTAAGTACTATGTTTGCATTCAGAGACCGATCAAGCTGAAATTGGGCCCAGAGCCTGTTAAAAAATTGGGCCCCTCTACCTACTTATTTTCGGTGATACTTTCAGAAAAAAAAAGGTTTATTTGATGAGTTGAGAAAGTCATTTGGATGAAAAGTGCCAAGGTTTAAAGCTTAAAATTTCATTGAGTCATTCAGAATATTTTAATTTCATGTTTCATTTTTTATAAAACAATATTTGAAAAATATTTGAATAAGGAAAAAAATCAGCCACATAGTTTGTGGGCCCCTGAAATTGGTGGATCTGGGGCTGAGGCCCCAGAGGCCCGTGCATTAATCAGGCCCTGTTTACATTGTAATAATTTAGAAAGTTACAGTATCAGGGATCAGCACAACTTGTAGCCTCAAAAATAGTGGAAATAGTGACTGAAGTTCCTTCAAAAAAGTGACCAAATAGTGACTAAACAAACAATTAATTTTGATAATTAAGTACAGTATAAATGATGCCTGACAAATTTTTTAAATGTATTTGAACCCTTTAAATATTGATTTACTTAAAAAAAAGAAAAAACTGCATATGAAGCATCTTTTTTTTTTTTTTGAATGAATCCAGTTTTGCCGCACTGGTTAGGTAAAATCAGGTACCTATTTAAAACTCTGGGAAAATTCGTTTTAGTAAAAAACAAACTATTGTTTAATACAGTAAAAAAATACATCAGTGTTGCCAGTTGCAGAAGTTTGCACGGGCCGGGCCGACGGAATGAAGACGAAAATTCAAACGGACCGGCAAAAAAAAATGAACGGGCCGGACCAATAATAAAAAAAAAATTAAGCAGTATTGAACTTAGTTGTTCTCAAGATGTCTAGAACAGATACTATGTTTTGTAAAAGTATTAATAGCGATAATGAAGTTCTGTTAACCTAATCTTTGAAAATATACATAAGATGGTTCTTAATTTCACTACTCAACAACGCAAAACTTGACAAATTTTCTGACTGATTTTTAACTGCAAAGGTATAAAATTGACAAGCCTGACTATTGAAGAGATTTGAAATTGAATAGTGTTTTCCATTTTTGGAAAATACATTAACTATCGAGATATGAGAGATTCTTGTCACGTGGCTGCAGATTTTTCTCCCTTTTACGCTGTCGCTTCCGAAAATTTGATTCAAAATGCTAACTTTTCAGTATTTACTCAAAGATGTATTGCTTATATCAGGAAAAAATGGATAATGGTATTCAATTACATATTTTCTGAATATGAATACCTGCTAATCTTATGCATTTCCGAAAAGAAATGAATTCAGAAATGTATCAGAAACTCCCATTGGATTTGAGAAAATCTTTAATAAATGATCTAGAAATATTGTCATAAATCTACTTTTTATTCAAAAGTAAGTTCAAAAGTAATGATGTTTTAACTTTCTTTTTTTTATTCTAAACTATAATAATTTTTTTAGTGAATTCTTACAGAAATGTTGAAAGTTTCAGAATGTAAGTAATAATTAATGTTGCTATTGTGTATTTTCTGTAAAATATACTGTAAAATCAGCCCATAAACATGTATGCAGTATTCTTAAAAAAAAAAAAATCTTAATTATATGTTAAAAATCTGAATTTTTTCGAAATAGTAGAAATTATGTTGGGCCTGTTTTCAATGATTTCTGTATGGGCCGGGCCGAACTTTTGACTTTTACACCGGGCCAAAATAAGTTTCGTTCGGGCCGGGCCCGGAAATTCCGGTTCATGCAGACCTCTATCGGGTCGAGGCTAAGGACAAATTTTTAACTTTTTTCCGGGTTGGGCCAGTAACTGCATTCTACGGACAAGCTGGCCAAACTTTTAAGTTTTTTACTGGACCCGGCTATTATTTTCTGTACAGTCCGGGGCGGTCGAACGTGAAATTTCGGCCAATCCACACCTCTTGTTTGACTGCTCCTAGTTCCTATCCAAGAAACTTTAATTAATACAAAAAAGATCTTTTATATAAAAATAAAAGCAAAATAATTCGAGCATAGGCTCAAAAATTCTCTTTTGTGCAATGTATGTGATATAAGAGATACAGAATTGCGCCATCTTTACAACCAACCAACCAATCAAATGAGTCAAGAGCCGACTCATCAATCAAGTGGGTAGACTCCTTGAAAGGAGTTGAAATACCCAACCCTAAGGACGATTCACATACAGAGATCGTCGTCATATAAGATCGAACACATTTGATAAGTAACAAATCACGTGCAATCCCATATGGGGATAGTCTCAGGTAGGGAGAAAGGGGTGGAAAGTAGACAGAAGCATTGGTTCTTCCTTTTAGCAAGAGACGGAAGAGGATTTCACAACAAAATGGATGTGCAAAAACGGTGCATCTGTTGCAAGAGCCGATTCGTCGCCATTTTGTTGCGAAATTTTTTTCATCGGTCTGAGATTTTCGAATTTTCTCCAAAAATAGTGGAAAAAGTGACTTGAGATCAAAAATAGTAACAAAAAGTGACCAATGTGAAAAATAGTGACTTTTAGTGAAAATAATGACCTGTGCTGAGCCCTGCAGTATGTAAGTTGAAAAAATTCTTTTTGGCATAGCTCTATAGCCTACGTTTTTTTAAAAACCACTTACAAATTCACTCACCCTGTCAGAAAATCCACTCACCACTGGCGAGTAAAATGATCTACAGTATGGAACCATTTATCCGGAAACCAGTTAACTGGAAAACCAGTTATCGGAATCATATTTCTAATAGACTGATGTTAGAATCTTTTTAGAAAAAAGTGTCATACACTATCAGTTTGACATATACATTGCTTGAAACAATTGTATAGTTTGATAACAGCACCTAGTATTTGAAATAGAAGCATATAATCATATTATAGTTTAATAAATAATATTATATTATTGTTTTCATTTTTATGCCAAGAAAACAGAAGAATTTTTGTTCAAGGAGTTCCCATAAATTATCTTCTTTCAAACTCTAACAATTGATCTTACTTGCATCCGATTCTTGGTTCAAGTAATCTAAATCAATTTAAAACTAGAAGTAATACCACAACTACATATGCTTCACAAAACTTATGAAATGGATGTTGCTTTAATGCCCAACCAGTTAACCGGAAAAAAAAGTTATCTGGAATACATCTGACCCCAACCATTCCGGATAAATGGTTCTGCATTGTATTTCCCCACCCCTGATAAAAGGTAAGTTTAAGAGAAATGCCAGTCATATTATTGGTTGACCCTTCACATAACAGCATTTTGGAGGGAGCAGCCATTACAGAATTATCAGTGGTTTTCTAGAAATTTAGTATTGATCGATAATGCACTTTTCATATAAATTTTGGAATCTTGGAATTTGTTAAATTCGAACTTCCAGTTTTGAAGTCAGTTAATTTCAGAAGTATCTAATTTTAGTCACTTTTTTAGCAACAATTCGGTACGTAGTATTTTTTTTTTATATAGATTTCAATGAAAGTTGTTAAAATATTAGGGTTAACAAAACAAAGATAATAGGGAGACTTGACCCAATGATTAAGTTTATGTTTTTTGTTTGATTTAAAGAATTTTTATTTAATGAATAGCTAAAATACGGTGATTTATATGGAATGATTTACACTGCTGGCCACACAAAATGCAACATCAAGAAGGATCAGAGATATTACAGTGAAATTTATTTGGCAAATAACATGTTGTACAAAGATCAAATGATTAAAATTACAGCATCTTGTAACGTGTGGATGATGACAAAATCAGTAGTTAGTGTAGCTGACATTGTTGGCTGTAACCGCTGCCATACGCCTCAGTATGGAATCAAAGAGACTTTGGGTGTCTCCTTGGAGTACAGCAGTCCATGCATAGAGATGGGAATGCTTGTAAAAAAACTGGAAAAATTGGGAAAAAAAAAAGTTTCAGTTTTTTTTTTTTTTTCTGAAGGCTCATTTTTCAATTTTTCCGAACTGGAAAATTTGAAATTTCATGTATGAAATAATATATTGAAAATTTTGTAATAGCTACATTCTCATACTTTTAATTTTATTTATTTCTATGTTGAGTGTCCCACATGAAAACTTTAATGTGGGTAATCTGATCTCTGAGCAGTAATCTGTTTGAAAAGATCCTTCACATTTTTTTTCTTGTTTTAAACATCACAAGACCCTTTGCAAAATTTCTCTTGAAAATAGACATTTCAGAAAAAAGTTTAATCTACAAATTGAATCTCGCAAATGCAGCAATTGAAGAAAAAAAAATCTCATGCTATATAGCAGCTGAATCTTATCAAGTTGTATACATGTATAAATAACCTTATTAAAAATATCTAAATAGGAACCTAAATATAGTAATAATTTCTTATTCACAAATTCTGATTATATTTTGTACAAGTATATACAAGAAGTTCACAATTTCACAAAAACAGGATTACATGAAAAAAATCTAGATACATAATCAAACGTAACTTCTCTTTTTAAAAATTATTTCATGTGCAAAATTATTTCAATAATATGCCGAATAATGGAAATGGTAAATTAAAAATTTAACATAAAATTTGAAGCATGCATTTATTACTTCTTTCTATCTTTTCAAGAAGTAAGTATTGAATTCGTGAAAAATTTGACTTCCAGTTTTCGGTGCATTTAAACATTTTAGAAGGTCCTGAACACGATTTGATGGTTTTTGGAAAATATATCTGTCACTCTGTGAGTCTGTATGTGGCAAAAATTTTATGGGCACTATCTCAAGAACTGATGCGCATAATTTCACAAACTTTAGATTCAGTTACACCTTGATATAAACTCGAGATGTTTAGTTATTAGTGTATATCGCCCAACCGATGGTGCTGCTATGCTGCATTATTCAAAATTTCCATAATAGTTCTATCTCAAGAACTAATGTATGTATTTTCATGAAACTTCAGATTAAGTTAATCTATGACATAACTTCGTGCTCATTACTTTTTGGTGTAAATCGCTCTACAGATGACACTGCTATGCTGCATTATTCATGATTATCGCAATAGCTCTATCTCAAGAACTAAAGGATGATTTTTTTAATTTTATCAAACAACAGCTTCAGACAGTTCCTGATATATATTAATGTTGTTTAGTTTTTGGTGTAAATTACCCTATAAGTGGCACTACTATGCTGCATTTTTCAAGATTTCGTTATAGCTGATTAATTGAATTTTTTTTCAAGGTGCTGAATCTAAAATTGACCTCCATAGTGTACAGTAATGTTGCAAAAACATGGACAGTTTGCATCAGAAAAGTATAATCGAATAAAAATCTAACAGTCAATAAATTCTATATTATTTTTTAGTTGCAGACCTGAATAAGCCAAACTAAAACTTAGTTTTGTTTGAATTTAGATTATAAAACTAAATCAAAACTTTTTTGAGTTGAGATTGGAAAGTTATACCAAAACTAAACATATTTTTTAAAGGAAATAAAATTATAATTGTAAGAAAAAAATGTAATGATGTAAAAATATGGATTTTTTAAACAAACAATGAAATTTTTTAATACTGATATTCACAATGACAAAACTGCAATAACTTCTTTAAACTAGTATTATTTACTTAAAAACTATACTTATGTAAATGGAATGCATAATTTATTTCATTCCAAACTGCAGACTTATTTCCTCAGGTTTTTCCATTAGGTCAATTGGTAGTTAAACATGTAACTGAAAAATCATTTCAACAGAAATGTGATTTAACAAACAATAGCGTTTAATAAAAATTCTTAGGCTGTGAAAAAATAATAATAATAAAATAACTTTTAAAAGCAGCAGCGTTCGAAATCCTTGGTGGTCTGCTGGTCCGAGACCACCGATAATTCAATTGGACCACTAATCTGAAAAATTTAGTGGTCCGCAGGACCAGTGCCTTTGCAGGCCCTGAGAAAACAGCAACTGATCGCACATATTTTTATTATTATTTTTTTTTTTAGCGATGCCGCGGACGCGCTATAGCGCGTAAAATACGCAAAAAATCGGCGATGAGACGCAAAAATAGTTCTTACGAGTCCCACAAGACGCGTAATTTCGTTAAAGGATCGCGAAAAAACGGCAAATTTCTTTAAAAAATCGCGAAATAACGACTAATTTCCGGCAAATTTTCTTAAACAATTCTCGAAAAAATGGCTAATTTCATTTCAAACCCGAAACATAAAGCAGATTTCTTCAAAAAACCGCGAAAAAACGGCAAATTTCGCCCCAAAAAATCGCGAAAAACGGCAGATTTTTTTAAAAAAAATAGCGAAATAAGGGCAGATTCCTTCAAAAAATTGCAAAAAAAGGCAGATTTCTTCAAAAAAATCGCAAAAAAGAACAAATTTTGTTAAAAAAGCGCTAAATAACGACTAATTTCCGGCAAATATCTTCAAAAAATCTCGAAAAAATGGCTAATTTCATCCTAAAACCCCAAAAACGGTAGATTTCTTCAAAAGATCGCGAAAAAACGGCAAATTTCGTCAAAAAATCGCGCTAAAACGGGAAAATTTGAAACTAAATATCGCGGAAAACGGTATATTTCGTCAATAAATCCCGAAAAGGAACGATTTCGTCAAAATAACGCGAAAAGACGGAAATTTCGACAAAAAAGAACGGAAAAAAAAAATAAATAAGTGAATGCCGGGAGAGAATTTTTCTGTTTTAAAAACTAATTTTCCTGCTTAAAAATTGTTGTTGCTGCTCCAAAAACTGATTTTCCTGCTTCCCAATCGAATTTTTATTGCTCCAAATCTTTCTGAGTGAATGTGACTCCTGAAAGCACCATTTCATTAAGCAAACTACGCATTTACTCAACAAAAATATACATTTTTTCAGCAAAAATGTCTTTTTCAATAAACCTGTCTTGCCCCATTTTAAAAGAAATGCAAACAATAGTGGTACTTGTTATCTTCTACACTTAAATAAGCATTATTTTATAATTAAATTTGTATCTTGCACATTTATTCTTTAAAAAGTACAGAAAATTTCTCTTTTTTAATTTTTAGCAAATTATAATTTTACATTGTATTATGCTGAAAAATTTGGATTAATGCAAAGTAAGATTGGTTTATTTTCTAAGGAGGGGGGGGGGGGGAGGAGGCCACTCTAAGTGTTAAAATTATTTAATAGAATTTTATATAGCGGACCAGTGATGATGTCTGTGGACCAGTAAATTCTCTTGCTTACTGGTCCTTAGGACCAGTGACTTTTTTTTTTTTAGGAATTCTAACGCTGAGCAGGCTTTGCTACTTTCTTTTTATTTTGTAATATAAAGTAAAAATAATTTTCTATTAATACAAATAAATGGGAAAAAATGTTTATTATTTAATATTCTCTAAGAAGATATAATTTATTTGGGAGAAACAATCATGAAAAATCAATTTTTCCAACTTTTCCATTTTTTTCCGAAAAAAAACCAGTTTTTTTTTCCGCCACTTGTATTTTTCCGGAAAATTTACATCTCTATCCATGCATCTTACAAATATTACCAAAGTTGATCTGATGTAGCAGATGATGATGTCTTCCAGGCCAGTTGTTGTGCAAGCAAGGACCACACTTTTTTTGATTGATGATAGATTGAAAGAACAAGTTGGCCAAGGAAGCAATTCAATCTGATAGGTAAAGAAGAACTCTTGAACATTGCGTGTTTGTGTAATCGTGCATTATTCTGTCAGAATATGGCTGATAGCAAGTGCTGAATGTATGGGAGGACCATGCGCTCCAGCATCTCAGAGATGTAGTGATGGCTGTTCAGTGTACCGGCAATTCATACTAGATGGGTGCGACAGTAAAATCCAATGCCACCCTAAACCATGATACTAGGTGCAGGGCCAGTGTGGTGATGAAATAGAACAGAAAAATTAAATAAGACCAAAGACTGGTAAATACTTTTTATTTTATGGGTTTGAAGGGAGACAAAGAGAAGCACACTACAGTTGAAACTTGAAAATCCGGGCCTCCAAATTCCGGAAATCTCTAAAATCCGGACATTTTTCCAATTTCAGTTTTATTAATTTTTAAAATAAGACATAGCTGTAATTGTCATCAACTGCAGTTAAATTCTGATAACTATACTAAAAAAATATATACAGATATATTCTGGTTAATATTGTAATGACTTGCCATTAATTAAAGGCTTTATTATTACAAAAATAAAAAAGTTAAAAAGCGTTCAACAAATTTTACAGTAATGAATCATGATGAAATGAATGAATCGTTGAATTAATCATGAATTTTGATACTTGAAAAATTTGGGTTTAAAAAAAAAAAAAAAAAACGTAAATTCTGTCAAAAAAATGCAGAAAAAAACAGAGAAATTTGTAAAAAAAAAAAAAAAGAAAGCCAAAACAAGCATGAAATCAATTAAAAAATCTTGAAAAAAAAAAACACACACTTCATCAAAGATTCATGATTCATTCATTTCATAATGATTCGTCACACTCTCAATCACCTTTGAGAATCGGGAGGGAGGGCGCGCTTTCTCAGGATTTTTTGAAAATTTCAAATTCTTTATAAAGTGGGGAGGGGGCGTTTGATTGGGAAGAGCGGATTAACGAGATATTACAATATTATATAGCCATAAAAAAAAAGATTTTTTAATAAACCTCCAAAATCCGGAATCGCCACGGTCCCGGATTTTCGAGGTTTAACTGTACTATGATTGTTAGGGTGGGGGGAGTTTAACAGATCACTGATAATACCTTACTAAAGATTTAAAAAATAGCACAAAAAGGAAAACTAAACAGTGTAAAAAACTTTTGATATTGTATGTTTGGTAAGAAAGGAGAGGGAGCAACGTAAAGTCCAATGGGGTGGAGAAAGTAAAATTGTATGATTTATTGTTACAATAAAATAACAGATACAGCAAAAATGGGGGAGGGGTGAGTTTAAGAATTATGCACATATAAGATTTTATACTCAAATATTAAATTCATTATTATTAATTTGAAAAGGGTCATTCCATGTAAAGTGAAATTAAAGTACTAATTTTTTTTTTTTATTAAAAAACAAGCCAAACAATACATTTTTAAAAAGCATAATGCTTTAAGTGCATAAAGTAAATTAAATGCATTAGCACTAAAAAATAAGATTATCATTAATTTTTTTTTCTTTTTTTAGAAGTTATAATCAGATTTATTTACATCTGAATATTTCATTTTTAAATTTATAAAAGAAATTAGGAAATATATTATAAACAAATTAAAAATTTTAAGTATATTGTGATGCATAATTATTACATCTATAATGAAAAAACAAATAAAGCTGTTTTTCCAAATTCACTGGTTAATTTAATAAGTTTTAAATCATTATCTCTCTGTATAGACCCCTTGCACATGACGTCACATGCTTCTTCTGGTGCCCAAACAAACTCAAAAGTGGTGATTTCACATTTGTAAACATAGTGATTTGTGCTTCATTTGTTAAGTACTTAGAAAAATAATGCAAGAATAAGAAAAATCAAAATTAAACAAAAAGACCGTGCGTGCTTTAAATAGCAAATGGGAAGTTATGATGTTTTGTTTGGGCTCCAGATGTGCACCAGATTAGAGTATCAGCCGTTGCTGTGACGTCAATGCAAGGGGTCTATAAATTAAATGAATGTAATTATGTGCCACTAGATTAATTTTAATTGCACATATTAGAATATTATATAACTGTTAGTGCTACAGACATATTTTTTTAAAATATATTTTATTTTTAAATTAAGATAACATGATCATTCCATATTATTTCAACCAAAAAAAAAATTAGTACTACTAGGTTATCCTGTTGACCAAAAAATTATAGCCAAACTATAAGATTAAATGTCAATAATGGATGATCATGAAATGTCACATTCAATTATATTAAATACGATTCACATGTTTAAAATGTCATTAAGTGATTTTTACATTTTAACTTGACTTTTAATATTTTAATCATATTAAAAATCATCTAAATTTTTATTTCTTTAGTTTATTACTTATTTAAATATTTTATTATACTATTGTAAGCATTCATTATGGTTCTGATTGCATTATTAATTACATTCAAATTGTTATTCGAAAAATGTAAACAAAGCAATGACCAGAAATTTGCAAAATTCAAAAGTCTGCAAAACCTCTGGCCCCAAGCTGTGCAGATTTAAGGGAGTCTACTGTATTCAACCTGACTATTTCAGATTTCAATGAAACTGCCAAGGATCATTCTCTATGATGATATAAATTAGAGCATATTTTTTTTTATTTTCTATTCATCACTTTAAATTTTGATACAATTAATTATTTAAATTTTGAAAAATCATCATTTTTTGACTTGCTTAAATATTTTCATTTTTGAATTTCTCAAGTTCGATCAAATGTAGAAAATTTTATACTACTCATTTTAAAGTGTGCTTATAAGGTTTAATTTGGTATGCAAATTGACTATGCATAGTTAAAAAAAAATTATTAAATTTTTTTTTCATTTAAATTTTTTTTAGTCATTTTTAAAAAAAGGAATGTTTGTTGTAATATTATAAGCTTAAAATTCTGAATTTTTTTGAGTGGAATCAGGAGTTATGAAATAAAAGCTAAAAATTACCATACAGATTATAAATAAATAACAAAATAAATAGAATTAAATTATTATTTTAATGGTAATTTTTAGCTTTTATTTCATAACTCCTGATTCCATTGAGATCCCACGCTAAAAATTTCAAAAATTTAAGGTTTATAATATTACAACAAACATACAATTTTTTCAATTTTTTAAAAAATGACTAAAAATTTTTCAAAAAATTTAAAGTTTAAATCTTTAACTATGCATAGACAACTTGCATCAGGGTTGGAAAAAAATCATGATTTTTTTTAAAAAATCAAAAAAATCGGATTTATTTGATTTAAATCAGATTTTTTTGATTTAAATCGGATTTATTTGATTTTTTTAGAATCCTATTTTTAATTACCGTGTTTTTATGTTTTTACAATACATGAAGTAGTTTTTTATAATAAATAACTAAAAAAAAAAAAATATTATTTATAATTTAGAAAAATATTATAAGAAATAATTAAACAGTTAAGAAAATATTATATTCTAGTTACTGATTGGTACTAAAAATTAAACATCTAGACTTTAATCTAAAGCCATTCTATTATTTTGTAATTGAATTGTGCATACTAAATAAGAAACAAATTTAAATATGCTGTAAATGAATAGAAAATGGTAATGTTATGTTTGAGCTGACGCTTTGGTCAGGGTATCAAAGAAAATATAATGTTATGTTTATTTGAAAGTGGAGAAAGCACTTTTTATTTGCCTCTACCCACAATTAGGCCAAAGTGATCGTGATAATGATAGCACATCACGGAGAATGGGGGCCTGCAAACGACCCTAATTACTCTCTTCATTATTTCATTTAAAATAATAAAAATATTCTTTATCCAATGATGAAGAAAAATCAAGTATAAAGTTATAAAAATATAAAATTAAAAAGGTAAAAAGTTACCTGTTGAATCCTTGGCTTTTGATGACAAATAAATCCAGACAATAGGCACAAGAAATTAATATACGAACAATTTTCGAAGAAAAAAAAATATATTTTATTTCATGAAGTACTTGTTGCTTTTTTCATGAATAAATATTTCTTCACAAATTTATATTTTTGGTGACTCGTACATATTAATTTCTCACTTGATAAACAACCATTTCATAACATATGTTAATCACAACTATTGCTATCTCCAAGCAATAAAAATTCTTTTCATAACATATTCTAGATATCTCAACAACATGTAATTAAACAATTTTCTTCATGACATAAAAGGAGAATAAATTATTATTTCTTTTTGAAAAAGAACACCTCTCATAATATGAACTTTCAAAACAAAATACATCATACTTCATATTGTATAGATACATGCCAATATTTTCTTTATAACGCCCCGTAAATATTAAGAAAAAATTATATATATATTGGGCCAGATAATGAAGTAAAAAGGACTTATGCAAATAAAATTTCTTCACCTGACGAAAGAAAAATCTTCACCAAGACGTCATGTAAACTATAATATTATTTCTTGAAAACAAAACAGTTCTTCACCTCTGCCTACTTCTCAGAGGATGGAGAATAAAAAGATTATCGAAGAATTGGGCACATTAGATTTGTAGAAGAAAACTCGTTGATGAAGAGATGATGAGAAAATGAATGAATATTTATAAAATACGTGACGACATTTTTACAACACTTGTGAAGATAACACGAGAGCATAAACTGAAGACGTATAATGAGACCTTATATAATTTCCGTAATCCAAGAAGAGAATGCACAAACAAAACAATTTTCGGGATGCTATTGCAGTGAGAAGTGCCTTGCTACTAGCCGCCTTGAAAACTCAACATCATTTCCAAAAAGAGAAGGCACAAACGAATACATTCAGGAATGCATTAAACCACTTCATTGCTCCTCGCAGCACAGAGGGACTTGGCTTAACAGAAATCAACATCACTTTCCTAGATGAATTTTGAGGGCAGCACTTTTTCTTTGCCGCACTTAAAAAAAATCAGCATCGTAATAATCTCAACATAACAAAAAAAAACCGTTCCATCCTTCGTTAACGGGGGAGCACCTCTGCCCCGAACTTTCACTCATGCGACTGCATCCATCACAGCAGGTGTCTATCGGCGCAACTAACGCAGGTGGCCGCGAGCCCAGGGGAAAAGGAGAAAGGGTTATTGTAAATGCAAAATACGCCAATTTGGCAGTTAGCAACAGAGGGGGTGAGGAAAAACTAAGCCAAATTACAATATACAGTATGAAAAGATATGTAACTAATAAGAATAAAATTGATAACCATCTTAAGAAGGAAGGCCAAAGCTGGTGGCCATGTACATAACGGCTTGAAATACGTCACCTGTGAAATTTAATTTGATAGGTTAGGGGTGTGTCCGAATAAACGGAAGTTCCACCCAAAAGAACTAGCGAGAAAGTTCTCGAACAAATTTAAAACCGGAAGGAATGATTTCAAACAGAATTTTACCGGCTTGGAACATTCGAAAGCTAAGTAAGAAAGAAAACATTACAGGCGACGAAAAGAAAATAAGCGAAACCGAAATTAAATTTAAATTGAGAACATTAATAAAAAGGAAGGTGATATGAAATAAAATGGCTAATAAAATTGAATTAAACTAAACATATGGGGGGGGTTATGGAGTAACCACCACATATTACCCAGGGTCCCCCAAAAGAAAATATTGGTGAGATGACAAAAATGACAATTTTTCATCGAGACAATATTTTCTAACACATGTACAAATATACTAAATAATTACACAAAATAAATATCAGAAATAGTTATAAAAATATACATAATTGTTGTACATGATATTTAAATAATAAAAAAAAATAATTACTGTTATGATAGTAATCCTTATGAAAATATACCAACTGTAGTAAATGTTAACATGAAAGGTATATAAAGTTTCCTTCAGAGGTATCTATCATATAAAAAAAATTAAAGACTATGTGCAGACAAACAGTCCATAACTTTGAAGAGTCTCTTGTTAGGCTGTGCACAATGTATCACAATAGTAGAATGCTTTAGCATATGTCACAATATTTGATTACACAATAACATGTATATTTATATTCTCAGTTGTGAACAAAAATGAAATATACTATAACTGTATATGAATCATGTTATAACTATATATAACATATATAGTTTCAAATAACACATAATAAATTAAATGGATTTGTAAGTTGAAAATTGAACAACCATAAAAATATATATATAAATAGTGCAGAGAGATTAGTTATGCTCTCATAAAAAAATATTTACTTATATCACCACATAGCCTTTTACGCTTTCAATAGATCTTAAATGAATAACTTTAGTATTATTCAATAACACATTTTCGCAGAGAATAAAATAATAAGTTGCAAAAAGAATGGTAACAAAAGCATGATATTATTTTCCAATAAAAATATCTTCAAAATGAATATAATAATTTTCAAAGAGAGAATTTTTACACTCTCATAAAGGAATATTCTTAAACATTTTCAATATAAATTGTCAATAATTGCATAAATACCTTTAATACTATACTTCATTCAAAATAAACATAAAACATAAGATGTTTAATATTCCGAAAAAGGAAGAAATTTATATGAATATGTCAATCTTATATATGACTTGATAATGTCAACTTACAAAGAAAAATCAATTGTGTCAAAATTTCTATATAGAAGATATCTAGAACATATTTACTTATAATTTTCAAACATTTTTAAAAAAAATTAAGTAAGTGATCACTTTTGCATTTGTCATAAATCAAGAATTTGCTTTATATAAATATATATAATGACTCATGAAACATCTTTGGATAAATATATATATTATGACTGAATCAACATCTTTGGATCCAAAGTATAAATACCCAAAAGTATACAAAAATATTACCTATTGTGAGTCATTCACCTTCTATATTTCAACAAGAAGAGAAGAAAATATTAGTATGAATAAGTTTATCATGCACTTTCTCTCTTTTTTTTTTTTTTTTTATCAAAAGAGGTTAAATGTTAAAGCATGCATGCATTGTAAAGAGAAGACACAATAGGGAAAATAATTTGATGAGTACTCATCTTTATGTTTACCTTATATGAATTACAATTTCACCTTTCTTATTAGAATGAAACATTTGTCAAAAATCACTTTAAATAATGACATAATATTATAACAAGAATATAAAAGACAAATTCTTTCTCAATTTTTTTTTTGCATCAACTATTATAATTAAAGACTTTATAAAATTTAAAAGTATGGCATACATGAGATTATATGTATATATTGTAAAAATTATGACTTATAGATAAATGCAGTAACTAATAAAACTATTAAAATTCATACATACATCCCAAGGATGACCGTTGAGTTGTACCAGGGAGAAGAAGACTTAAATAAAATGAAAAAAAAAAATAATAACAGCTGCCTGCAGCCTGGAGAAAAGAAAAAAAAATTACATAGCGATTCTTCTTGCTGGACTATCAGTGCGGCTAGCTTCGACTGAATATATTACAAAGCAAAAGTCATCCTGTAAAAGGAAAAAGAGAGTTAGTCTATTTTTTATGTAGTTTATGATTGCGAGGACGAAGATCATAACTTCTATATTGAGTGGATTTGCTTTTAGCACCAGTATGAGTGCCATCAGGAGGAGCTTGTGACAGTACCGATTTACTGGAACATGAAGATGTTTGCTGGCATTTAGAAGAAGAAAGAATTTGAGGAGAAGTATTACAAGCTGCATCATGATTTGAAACTTGAATAGAAGAGTGTTGTCTCACAGGAGTGGAGGATGCATTATCAACAGCTGGTTGATCATGTGATGCACCTTTTGAAGAAACTGAAGGATGTTGCAGTGCTTCATTTCTCTTTTGAAGCTTCAAGATTCGATTAGTGTGAATCAACATTGGTGAAGCATGACTATTATTGGGATCTTGAATTTGAATGAGCACAGGAGAAATTATTTTCTTGACCACGTATGGGCCTTGTATCTTTTTGTTAAACACAGTAGGAAATTTTGCATAAACAATGTCATTAACATTGATGTTGGAAAACTTTAATTTTTCTCTGGATTTTTGGTACACCTTTTGTCTGGATGATTCGTTATTCTTGTAAGCTTGATAGTATATTTTTTCAATAACATCCATCAATTTATGAATTTCATATGCAGTGTTGAGAATTTTCCATGAAACTTGAGATTTATAATTGGAATAAATATCATTTATTTCTCTGCCAAAATGAAGAAGATTTGGGGAGAACTTTGTAGCTGGATGAGGTGTAGCATTATATATGGATTGGTGAATTTTTAGAGCAGTTGGTATATCACATCCTTGTGAAGCCATTGTGTTCACAGACGATTTTATTTGAGAATTGACACGTTCACTTAAACCGTTAGCTTGGGGATGGGCTACAGAACTATGTTCCAACTTAATGCCAAGCTTTTTGTTAAAATATGCAAACATATCACTAGTAAATTGAGAACCATGATCAGTAAGAGTTAATTCAGGTTTTCCATGAGTGGAAATATAATGCAATAAAGCCTTTGTAACTGACTCAGCACTGATATTATTCAAGGCATATAATTCTAAATGACGAGAAAAATGGTCTATCATTGTTAACACATATTGACGATTTCTCAATGGGCCGAGTAAATCCATAGAGACCTTTTGATTGGGAGCTGTTGGGAGTGGTGCAGGTAGGTATGGAGCAGTGTTTTTTTTATGATTCTTATTTACTAAACAAATTTCACAAGAGTTGACATAATTAATGGTATCAGAAACAAGGGTTTTCCAGGTAAATCTTTTCTTTAAATTAACAATGGTTTTATGAATTCCAGTATGAGTAATATGAGCAATTCTTAAGGCCTTTGCTCTAAGTGACACAGGTAAAACAGCTTTGTGTAGCTCGATATCTTCTGAAGAGAAATGACCATTATAGCAAAGTAACTCATTACTTGGATTAATATAGTAGCCATTTAAACTTTTAGATTTTTTGTTATTTTTAAGATCTTCATAAATTTGTTTGATTTTTGGGTCCTTTTGTTGTTCAGAGAAGATGGTGTGATCAAGAATTTCTAATAAAGGATCTTGATTATTATCCTTAGTTAGAAGTGAAGAGTCACTTTGAAGATGACATGTGTGGTGGACTTTGTGAACTGAACCACATGGAAATTGGGAAAAGTCATTATGTAAATCGTTTTGATTATCAACAATGGGTAGAGGTTCTTGTGAAGAAATAAGATCTGGATTATTATTGAGATCTTCAGTAGGAATGTGAGGAGTTCTACTTAGAAAATCTGCCAAGACATTTTCTTTGCCTGGAACATGTTGGAATGTGTACGAGTATTCTGACAGTTCTAACATCCAACGAGTAGTAATATCAGCAGGTGATGTAGCTTTTTTATAATTATTAAGTGGTTTGGCATCAGATAGTAGAATAAAGGGTCGACCAAAAATATAGTATTTAAAAGCAGTTATGCCTTTGTAAATGGCATAAAGTTCCAATTTGATGGCAGGGTAGTGCCTTTCTGATTGAGATAGAGTTTTAGAATAATAGGAGATAGGTTTTAGTTCACCATCAAATTTCTGCATAAGAACAGCTGATATTGCTGTTTTTGAGGCATCTGTATTAACATAAAATGTTTCATTCCAGATAGGAAGATTGAGCATAGGTTTATGAAAGAAAATGTCCTGTAATTCTTTAAATGCATTTTCTTGTTCAGATTTCCAAGAAAACTTATTTTTAGGTTTGGTGACTTCGATGAGAGGAGTAATCAAATTAGAAAAATTGGGTATAATTGATCTATAAAATGAACACAAGCCGATAAAACTCTTTGTTTGCCTCTTGGTTTTAGGCTTTGGAAAGGAGGTAATTTTTAAAATATTACTTGTAATAGGAAGAATTTTATGATCTGTGAGTTGGAAACCCAAAAAGTTAATACTAGTTTGCATAAAGGTACACTTTTCAGGAGACAAAGTAATGTTATTAGCAATAAGGGTGTCTAATAACTTTGTGAGTTTCATGGACATTTCTTCAAATGAATTAGCACCCACTACAATATCGTCTTGATATGCATAACAGGAATCAATTTGAGATAATTGAATAACAGAGTCGATTAATTGTTGGAAAGTGCTGGCGGCCGTCTTCAAGCCAAATACTAAACGTAAATAGGTAAAAAATTCCCCATGGAGTAGTAAAACTAAGTTTATCTTGCATATCTTTAGGTACAGCAATCTGCCAATATGCAGAGGGTAAGTCAAGAGTGGTATAATATTTAAATTTTGACAACTGCACCAATAGATTTTGAATCCTAGGAAGAGGATATGAAGATGGAATTATTATGGAATTTAACAATCTTAAATCAAGAGCCAAACGATACTTTTGAGGCTTAGACATATCAGTTCTCTTCTTTTTAACAAGAAGCATGGGACACGCCCAAGATGAATTTGACCTCTCAATAATACCAGCGTTCAACATTTGATTAATTTGGTCAAGAGCTTCTTGTTCAAGAGCTTGTGGCACGGGAAAAGGTAATGTTTTTACTGGATGAGAATTTAACATGGTAAACTGAGGATTGACCAGGTCAGTATGACCTAAAGTGTCAAGAGATTTCGAAAAGGCAAGCGCTTTACTACATAATAATTTTGTTAAAGCTTCCCTTTCATGAGGAGGTAAATGTTTAAGATCAAAGTCATTTGGAGATAATTCTTGAATACGTTTTCTCTTAATCTCTTCAGATGGCAAAATTAAAGTACAATATTCGTTTTCAAATTCTAAATCAAAAGAGTATTCTTCAATATCTTTTTCATCTACATTGATACATTCACCAATAATTGAATTTTTATTTAAATGAATATCGAGCTTTGAAACATTCTGACATACAACCAAAAATAAATTATTTTGAATGGAAGATTTTGAGTGTAATGATTCATGTAATACCAGACCCTTGTTTTTTAAATTGGGTTTAAAAAGAAAATATTCAGATGGAGGATTCAGATACTTCACATGTAAATAAACAAACGAATTAGGAGGTATTAATTCTCTATTGAGTAATTGTACCATATTGGAACTCACCAAAATTTTATTACCCATACTTAAATGAGGTTGCTTTTCACCAACATAACTACTATCACTAGTATTTTTAGATGAGGAATTCTTGTTAAGTATATTATTATCATTAGTAGACACATAATTCACCACATTAGCATAATCAGTTGGAAAAAAATTAGAAAAATAAGTAAAATGACCATCAATATAAGGATTATGAAAATTCATAGCAGAATGAGCCATATTATTTGTAAACAAACCATTATTTTGAACATTATAACAATACATCGCCTCCCACACCGCTGGACCCTGGTTCGAATCCAGCTAGCGGCATGGATGTCTTGTGTTGTCCATGTGATGTGTATTAAATGTATGTACTGTATTTCATGTAATAATAAAGTGTTCTGTAATGGTTTCTGTGTATTAAGGATCATTCGAGGTAACAGCCATTGTAGCTTCTAGACCTCAAAACATTGTTCTCTCAAAACCCTCAAAATTATAACAATAAGGATAGGTTGTATAATTGTTGGACAACTGCAAACTTGAATTATCACAATTTGCACAAGTATTATCAATGTAAGTATCACTCGTTAGATTATTTGATATAGGCCTTTCATAAGAAGGCATTCTGTGTGCATCAAGAGAATATGGTACATTTGAATTCACATAATTATATTCAGAATTCATAAAATAGCAAGTAGGAGATTCATTATAACTTTGAAAAGGAATGTGCTTGTCTTTAAGTAATATAGACTTAAAGCTTGGTGAAATAGTAATAGAATGTTTGTTAATAAACTCAAAGCCAAGTATGGCTTGAAAGTGAACATTTTGAATTTTTGTAAGGTAAAATACATGATGAAAAAAAAATTTATCAATTTTAAATGCTATCTCTATGCATCCTTTGAAGAAGACCTTAGAATTTATGGTGGAAACTGATACATTTCTGGATAAAAATTTGTAATGAAGCCTGGATTTAATGCTATTAAAGCATTCTTCATCCAAAAGAGATAAACTTGATCCAGTATCTATTAATGTGGCGATTTCATTATGTTGAACATTTATTAGGATGCATGGAAGAACATAAGAGTTGTTAAAAGAACTGCATATGACATGATTTTCTTGTATGTCATCGTTGATTTGAAAATTTTGTTTGGAAGGCAAAGAATTATATGAACAAGAAGATTTGTTAAATTTAGATGTCATAGGAGAAGTTTGGACGGCTGTGGATGACACTAAAGTGACTGACGAGCGTTTGTCTAATTGTTGATGTTTGTTGTTGTTGTTGTTAAAGTGTACTGACCCTGAATGAGAATTACGGGAGAGAAGGCGGTCAGTAGAACCAGTCTCCCTTATTTGTTTAAATGATAAACATTGTTATTTTCAGAAGAAGAAGAGGTGTGGCTTTTCTTTCTGTAAGGGTGAGACGAAACCTGAGTTGAAGAGTTTTGATTAGAATTACCAATAATGTTTTTAAATTTGTAACAGGTATCCATACGATGATTAAATTTCCCACAGAACGCACACTGCACAACATCTCGTCTGTGATAAAAGGATGTAGAATTTTTTTTGTGAGAATATTTGTCAAAGGTTGGTTGATAAGGACGTTTCCGGTGAAAGTTTTGATGACGAAAATTATTGTTACGTTTATTTGTAGCCTCTTGTCTCGGTGGAGAAGGCGAAAATGTCCTAGGACTTCTTTGAAAATTACGAGAAGTATGAGAACTGTCCTTTTGAGTTTGTAAAGGAGAGTAGTTGGTTTGAGAATTGTGATAAATTTTATCCTTCGTATGCTTTATAGGAGTTTTATGAAGAGTATTACTAGAATTATCGTGGACATTTTCAGAATCGATACAATAGGCTTGATTAAAATTTTCATAAGATTTTTTAGGGGGAGAGTCATAAATATTTTGAAGAAAAGTTGCTCGTTCAAGAGCTAATTCGAAGGACGTAATATTTTCTTCTAAGATTTTACGTTTGATTTGTTTAGGTAAAGCCTCAAGAAAATGAGTAAACTTTAATGAATTAAGAGCAGAAAGATCCAATTTTGGATAAGCAAGTCGAAGTTGTTTATCCAACCGAAAAGCAAAATTTTTAACTGATTCATTTGAATCTAAGGTCAAGTTCTGTAAAGATTTTAGAGAAACAGACTTTTTCGTGGGTAAGAAATAGTCTATAAATGCTTTTCGAATTTCACTAAAATTAGAGTTCTTGAGCTGTGACTGAGTTTCCAGAAAGAAGAGTAAGGCGGTGCCCTCAAGTTTTGATTTAAAGAGAACAAAAAGTTCCTTGTCTGTAAAGTTATTTAGTTCCTGTAAGTCAGATAATTGATCGAAGAAAAATTCTACAGTCTGAGGGTTACCGTCGAAAGGTTGGATTGCAATATTTAGTTTGGCTTTTGGAGGCATGATGAAATAATTAATATAAGAACTCAATGTATGACATGATAAATTTGGTTATTGACTGGTCTTGTGATGAATAATATATATATAAATTGACTCGTTATTTAAAATATTGATGACTTTCATTTACTTCATACATCATTTTTATATGTAAAAAAAAGAGGAAGAAAACGTATACTAACATATTAGTATCATATGAAGAATATAAGACCCAAATATTTTATGTAAATATTTATATATAATATGGCTCAAAACATAAATTATTATATGTATGACAAGAAGAATAATTTATCTTAGCATGAACAATAATTTTTACCAGTACCTCCGTTAAATAATGCATATATTAGTTATAAATTATAATAATGCAAGAAGAAATATATTGATAAATTATGTTGTATATATAATGCACTGCTCCAGAAAAAGATAATATTTCAATACAAGATCAATATAAATATTGTATTTGATTACTGCACCATACCCAACAAAATATAATTATATAAAACATTAATCACTATATGAAGAAAAATAACTTGAAAAAAAAAATAATGAAGAATGTTCAAGCGTTGGTCACTGCACCAAAGGAAATTAAATGTTATGTTTGAGCTGACGCTTTGGTCAGGGTATCAAAGAAAATATAATGTTATGTTTATTTGAAAGTGGAGAAAGCACTTTTTATTTGCCTCTACCCACAATTAGGCCAAAGTGATCGTGATAATGATAGCACATCACGGAGAATGGGGGCCTGCAAACGACCCTAATTACTCTCTTCATTATTTCATTTAAAATAATAAAAATATTCTTTATCCAATGATGAAGAAAAATCAAGTATAAAGTTATAAAAATATAAAATTAAAAAGGTAAAAAGTTACCTGTTGAATCCTTGGCTTTTGATGACAAATAAATCCAGACAATAGGCACAAGAAATTAATATACGAACAATTTTCGAAGAAAAAAAAATATATTTTATTTCATGAAGTACTTGTTGCTTTTTTCATGAATAAATATTTCTTCACAAATTTATATTTTTGGTGACTCGTACATATTAATTTCTCACTTGATAAACAACCATTTCATAACATATGTTAATCACAACTATTGCTATCTCCAAGCAATAAAAATTCTTTTCATAACATATTCTAGATATCTCAACAACATGTAATTAAACAATTTTCTTCATGACATAAAAGGAGAATAAATTATTATTTCTTTTTGAAAAAGAACACCTCTCATAATATGAACTTTCAAAACAAAATACATCATACTTCATATTGTATAGATACATGCCAATATTTTCTTTATAACGCCCCGTAAATATTAAGAAAAAATTATATATATATTGGGCCAGATAATGAAGTAAAAAGGACTTATGCAAATAAAATTTCTTCACCTGACGAAAGAAAAATCTTCACCAAGACGTCATGTAAACTATAATATTATTTCTTGAAAACAAAACAGTTCTTCACCTCTGCCTACTTCTCAGAGGATGGAGAATAAAAAGATTATCGAAGAATTGGGCACATTAGATTTGTAGAAGAAAACTCGTTGATGAAGAGATGATGAGAAAATGAATGAATATTTATAAAATACGTGACGACATTTTTACAACACTTGTGAAGATAACACGAGAGCATAAACTGAAGACGTATAATGAGACCTTATATAATTTCCGTAATCCAAGAAGAGAATGCACAAACAAAACAATTTTCGGGATGCTATTGCAGTGAGAAGTGCCTTGCTACTAGCCGCCTTGAAAACTCAACATCATTTCCAAAAAGAGAAGGCACAAACGAATACATTCAGGAATGCATTAAACCACTTCATTGCTCCTCGCAGCACAGAGGGACTTGGCTTAACAGAAATCAACATCACTTTCCTAGATGAATTTTGAGGGCAGCACTTTTTCTTTGCCGCACTTAAAAAAAATCAGCATCGTAATAATCTCAACATAACAAAAAAAAACCGTTCCATCCTTCGTTAACGGGGGAGCACCTCTGCCCCGAACTTTCACTCATGCGACTGCATCCATCACAGCAGGTGTCTATCGGCGCAACTAACGCAGGTGGCCGCGAGCCCAGGGGAAAAGGAGAAAGGGTTATTGTAAATGCAAAATACGCCAATTTGGCAGTTAGCAACAGAGGGGGTGAGGAAAAACTAAGCCAAATTACAATATACAGTATGAAAAGATATGTAACTAATAAGAATAAAATTGATAACCATCTTAAGAAGGAAGGCCAAAGCTGGTGGCCATGTACATAACGGCTTGAAATACGTCACCTGTGAAATTTAATTTGATAGGTTAGGGGTGTGTCCGAATAAACGGAAGTTCCACCCAAAAGAACTAGCGAGAAAGTTCTCGAACAAATTTAAAACCGGAAGGAATGATTTCAAACAGAATTTTACCGGCTTGGAACATTCGAAAGCTAAGTAAGAAAGAAAACATTACAGGCGACGAAAAGAAAATAAGCGAAACCGAAATTAAATTTAAATTGAGAACATTAATAAAAAGGAAGGTGATATGAAATAAAATGGCTAATAAAATTGAATTAAACTAAACATATGGGGGGGGGTTATGGAGTAACCACCACAGGTAAAACTTAAAAAACAAATTAAATACAGTAGACTCCCTCAAACCCGCAGCCCTAATATCCGCAACTCTCTAAAATCTGCGCATATTTTACAGATGTAAACAATGTAGCTTTCAGGTTAGGTATAAAGACAAAATTTTACTTTTTTATTTTTACATCAATTCTATATATATTTTAATCTGTAACTTTCATTAATATTACTAAATTCATGCTTTTTATGAAGGAAGAATAAATTTATTTCTGAAAAAATTCAAGGTATTGCCAATATCAGTGATGATCACAATCTTTTTGCAAAATGCATTTATACATTCATCAAGCTTTTTTTTATTATTGAGTTTGCTTAAACCTGAAACTTCTTTATTTTATGATTTTGGTGTGAATTAGTAGTGCACCTTTAAGGGACAAATTTCATTGAATAATTTAGGAAAAAATGCATCTCATCTTTATAATAAATATTTAGTTATACGTTATTGATTATTTACTTCATCTTTGTTGCTTTCAATATTTTAATTATTTTTAATTATCTAAATTATTTTTTTAGTTTATTACTTAACATAATTGTTTTAATGTTTTACTATATTATAAGCATTCATTATAATTTCAATTGCATTATTAATTACAATCAAATTACTGTTTTAAAAAATGTAAACAAACCCATGACCAGAAATCCGCACAACCTCTGGTCCCAAGCTGTGCGGATTTGAGGGAGTCTAGTATATTCATTTAATGCAAGCTATTTATTAAGGAATAAAATTCACAATTTAATATTTTTTAAGCAAATAGGAAAAAATCAGGGATTTAATTGTTTGAACAAAAACACTAATTTAGAAGCTTTGTCTACTCCTAATTTATTATGAAGGCTTGAATGAACTAGTCCAAAGAAGAAAATTGTCTTTCTACGCCAGCAGATGAAACCATGGCTGTTGTTATTTGGTAAATAAATTCAATTTCAATTTCGCTGAATCTCTCTTTACCTCCCATTACATAAAAGGACTTCCACCAATCATAATCTGTCATAGTATCAGAAACTTTTTTCTCAAGCAATGGTAATTTTTGGAATGGACCATTTTTTGCTTGAAAATGTACTACAGTGGTGAGAAGATTTAAACAATCTTCTTTAATGAATGCCAAACTTTATTATTTTCCCCCCGACACTCAGTGAAATTTCATTTCGATTTAAAACAGAGGGACTTAATAAAACTTCAGCAAAATGACAGCCATTAATAGCTTATTCATATCTTGCTTTAAATTTTGTAATTCTATCATTATCTAAAACATTTTCTAACTTTTTACCCAAAATTTTCCTTTGATATGTGCATTCATGTGATATTGCAAAAAATTGATTTAAATCAAATGATTTTTTAAAAAAAATCAGTTGATTTAAATCTAGATTTAAATCTTGATTTAAATCAGTCGATTTAAATCATGCCAACCCTGCTTGCATATCAAAATTAAATTTTATTTATAAACGCCTCTTTAAATAAATGGTCATAAAATTTTCTACGTTTGATAGAACTTGAGAAATTCAAAATTAAAAACATGTAAGCAAGCCAAAAAATGATGATTTTCAAAATTTAAATAATTAACCATGTGAAATTTTGATGCGAAAAAAGTTATAAACATGTATTCTCATTTATATCATCAGGCAGAAGGATTCCTGAAAGTTTCACTGAAATCTGAAAGGGTTAGGTTGAGTCACTGGCTGATGTGGCATGGAATGACCCATTTATAGATATACCAAATAATAAAATATAAATATAATTAAAAATATGTACTACTATAATTTTTCACATCAGCTTTAACAGGCTATTCATACATAAAACGTGTATGATAAAATGAAACAAGACATAATTCTCAACCGAATAACTTTTTCAATTTCTTGCAGGACAATGCGAATTTATTCTGTATTTAATTTTACATGGAATTAGGAAAAAAAAATACTTTTCTAATAATTTATACAACGAAAACTCGAGTGAAATCTAGATTAGTAATATTTAAATGATAAATAATATTATATATATATGTGAAGTACGAATGAGAAATAAAAGTTAATATTTAAAATATAATTCAAAATATAATAATTAAAAAAAATAATTTTATTCAATCTTGCCTTTATGCGAAGCAATAAACTATTAAATAAAATAACAAAAAACTTTTATAACAACGTAATCTCCGAGTTTTTAAAAGCAAAACTTAACGCATGCCGGACACATGGCGAACATAAATAAACATGAACAGACAACAAAACTCTTATTGCCAACCTGCTACAGCAATATTCATTTTTGCCGTATTTTGCTGCGATCTGCGATTAGGAGTATTCAGTGTGAGTATACTTTACTATGGGTGTGATTCAGTTACGCTGTTCGCTGTTAGCGAATTTTATTTATTTTATTTTTTGAACTTACTCGAATACGTCATCTGGTGGAAAAAAGATGTAGCTTCCCGCTTCAGGATAGTGCCGTGCAAGCGCATTGCATAACATGTATTTTAAATTCGTTCTGAATGATTTTTTTTGCACAATTTCAGATATCCTGTGGTATTTGTGTTCTGTTTTATATGACAAAGTAAAAATGATCCGAAATGGAATATCTAAAACTAAATTCACTTACAATAAAGAATTATTTCAATAGCATTTTCGCATTAGTTAAAAGGAAATTAAAGGGACAAACCGAGGGGTCTCTCAATGGAGTATAATCTCGTACAACCGTTCCTGTAATCAGTGTAATCTTACTATAATCTTGCGTAATCATGTCATCCCATGTAATCAGGTATAATCAAAGAAATCCTAGTGTAATCACTTGTAATCAATATAATCTTAGTATAATCATGTATAATCAAGTATAATCTCATAATCTCGAACTGAAAATCTCGAGAAAAATCTAATTTGTCGCCATCTAATTTGTCGGGGGGGGGGGGGGGAGAACTCGTGTGATATATCTACATCGTTCTAAAGCCCGGTGACCTCGCCAGTGACTATTCTTGCGAATGCACCCCCTCCCCTCGCCGGCAAATCTTTCTAAATTTTGCTTGATCTGAATATTTTTAAATGTTGATGAAACCCATCATGTGCTATATTGTTAGAAAAAATTGGCGATTTATAATTTTTTACGCATTTGATGCGCCCTCCATCCCTCCCCAGGGGGGGTACAATTCTAAATTTCGTAAACACCCGTCATGTGACATATCTTTGGAAAGGCCTTAAACTGCTTATTCATATTTTGCATCTCCGGTGCGCCATCCCCCCCTCTCTGCCTCCCCATGGGGCATTTTCGAAATTTGTATATATACCCATCGAGTGGCGTATCGTTTAAAAGAACTGTAACTGCTCATTCCAATTATGCATGTTTGGGGCGCCGCACTCCACTCCCCCCCCAAAAAAGGGAACTTTTTTAATTTTTGTCCACACCTCTTGTGTTGCATATCTTTAGAAAGGTCTGAAACTGTCAATTTCCTATTATGCATGTGTTGTGTATCCCCCTCCGCTCTGCCCAACAGGGGGGCACATTTTTAATTTCTTTACAACACCAGCCGTGTGACACATCAATTGAAAGATCTGCAACTGCTTATTCATATTATGGATGTCTTGTGTGTCACCCCCCACTCTGCCCCCCAGGGGGACACATTTTTAATTTCTTTACAACACCAGTCGCGTGACGCATCATTAGAAAAGTCTGCAACTGCTTATTCATATTATGGATGTCTTGTGTGTCACCCCCAACTCTGCCCCCCAGGGGGGCACATTTTTAATTTCTTTACAACACCAGTCGTGTGACGCATCATTAGAAAGGTCTGCAACTGCTTATTCATATTATGGATGTCTTGTGTGTCACCCCCCAACTCTGCCCCCCAAAAAGGGAACTTTTTTAATTTTTGTCCACACCTCTTGTGTTGCATATCTTTAGAAAGATCTGAAACTGTCAATTTAATATTATGCATGTGTTGTGTATCCCCCTCCGCTCTGCCCAACAGGGGGGCACATTTTTAATTTCTTTACAACACCAGTCGTGTGACACATCATTTGAAAGGTCTGCAACTGCTTATTCATATTATGGATGTCTTGTGTGGCACCCCCCACTTTGCCCTCCAGGGGGGCACATTTTTAATTTCTTTACAACACCAGTCGTGTGACACATCATTTGAAAGGTCTGCAACTGCTTATTCATATTATGGATATCTTGTGTGTCACCCCCAACTCTGCCCCCCCCGGGGGCACATTTTTAATTTCTTTAAAACACCAGTCGTGTGACACATCATTTGAAAGGTCTGCAACTGCTTATTCATATTATGGATATCTTGTGTGTCACCCCCCAACTCTGCCCCCCCAGGGAGGGCACATTTTTAATTTCTTTACAACACCAGTCGTGTGACACATCAGCTGAGAGGTCTGCAACTGCTTATTCATATTGTGCATGTCTTATGTGACATCCCCTACTCTGCCCCCCCAGGGGGGCATATTTTTAATTTCATTACAACACCAGTCGTGTGACACATCATTTAAAAGGTCTGCCACTGCTTATTCATATTATGGATGTTTTGCGTGTTACCCCCCCACTCTACCCCCAGGGGGGCATATTTTTAATTTCTTTACAACACCAGCTGTGTGACACATCATTTGAAAGGTCTGCAACTGCTTATTTATTATTATGGATGTCTTGTGTGTTAGCCCCCACTCTACTCTCCAGGGAGGGCACATTTTTAATTTCTTTACAACATCAGTCGTGTGACACATCATTTGAAAGGTCTGCAACTGCTTATTCATATTATGGATGTCTTTTGTGTCACCCCCCCCTCTGCCCCCAGGGGGGCCATTTTTAATTTCTTTACAACACCAGTCGTGTGATACATCATGTCACCCCCAACTCTGCCCCCCCCGGGGCCACATTTTTAATTTCTTTAAAACACCAGTCGTGTGACACATCATTTGAAAGGTCTGCAACTGCTTATTCATATTATGGATGTGTTGTGTATCACCCCCCCCCCACTCTGCCTCCCAGAGGGTCACATTTTTAATTTCTTTAAAACACCAGTCGTGTGACACATCATTTGAAAGGTCTGCAAATACTTATTCATATTATGCATGTCTTGTGTGTAACCCCCAGAGGGACACATTTAAGCCATTGCATAGCTTTTACCGCGAACTTTGAGCGCGGCGACCGAATCTAGAAATTCCTTAACGGGAAAAATACCTAACACTTCGGCTAACGTCGTTTTAGTTCGGTAGACTTCTCATTTATTCAATTAAAAAAAAGGTTTTCTTATTTGGTTATTACGTTCAAACAGTGTAACTTGAATTAATATCAAAGAAAAAGAAAAAATTGAATTAATATCAAAGACAAAAAAAAAAAAAAAAAAAAAAAAACTGCATAAATAAAAAATAAATAAATAATTTTAATTGCATAAGTTGATAAAAAATGCTATGCAATAGCTTTACCGCGGCAGTCCCCGTGTGCCACACGTATTTTTTTAATCAGTATTGATTTCATAGGGTGGTCCAGGGGGACATCCCCCTGATTAATAAAATGTCCCCTCCCACGAAAAAAATTGAGATTTTGCGTTTCCAGTGAATAAAAACTGCAATTTATTCACCAGAACACTATAATCCCCCCCCCATGTTTTAGAGAAAAGTGTCTGAATTCAACACTGCTTTTAATTGTACAATCCAATTTTCCTGTAATGGATTATAGGTCTGTTCTAACTATACTTTATTATTTTCTTCTAATTTTATAAGAAGAAAGTTTTGGATTCGAGAAAATTTTCGAATTCTGGTTTATGACGAATTTACACGTTTTTCGTGACCAAAGTCTGCCAGTGTGTCTGTAAATGACACAAATTTTGCGAGCGCTCTGTCTCAATAAGTAATCCCGAAATTTAATAAAAATTTATATTTAGTTAGTCCTTTTTATAAATTAGTGCTGATTTTTTTTTTTTTTTTTTTTTTTTTTTTTTTTTTTTTTTTTTTTTTGGTGTAAATCGCTCTACAGGTGACGATACTATGCCGCAATTTTTAGAATTTTCGTAAAAGTTCTTTCTCGAGAATTAACGCACAGACTACTATCAAACTTTAAATTCGATTAGTCCTTGGCATGAATTGATACTGTTTACATTTTGGTATAAATAACTCCACAAGCGGCGCTGCTATATTGAATTTGTTGCGATTTCTGCAACAGCTTTATCCGATGAATTCTCGGGTGGTTTAATTCATGGATTTCCACCAAACTACAGATTCATTTAATCCTTGACATATATTGGTTTTGTTTATGTTTTGGCTCGCATTTTGGTGTCTATTGTCTTACTGATAGTGCTTCTGTGCTCAATTTTGTAGGATTTACACGATTTTAGCGATAGTCATATCTCGAAATCTAATGCACGGAATTTCATATCTCAATGTAATTTGAAACATGCTAGCAGACAATGTCAGCTAATTAATTATTAACGTTTCTATCGTATATTTTCTGTCTTCCAAACACATAACGAGTCAGATATGGTAATCCCATTTTTTTTCTATCTCATACATTTTAACACTTTAAAATCACTATATCTCTAAATTAAATGGTAAACTATGCCGATCTTGGGTATTCTAATAATATGAAATTCCGTACATTAGTTCTTGAGATGTGACTATCGCTAAAATAACGTAAATAATACAAAATGCAGCATAGCGGCGTCACTTGTTCGGTGAGTAATACCAATCCTAATCTGTAACAACTCATGTCAACATCTAACTGATCTTGAAGTTTGATGAAAATCCGTGCATTAGTTCTTGAGATACAGCTATAGCGGAAATCGTGAAAAATGCCACATAACAGTGTTGCATGTTGGGCGATTTACACTAAAATGTAAACAATAGCAAGTCATATTAAGTACAAAGTAGATCTGAAGTTTCATGAAAGTCCGTACATTAGTTTTTCAGATACTGTTATTGCAGAAATCACTAAAAATGAAGCATAGAAGTGCCATAAGTGGAGCGCTTTATACCAATATGCAGAAAACGTCTATTCAAGTTATGGACTAACTGAATCTGAAGTTTGAAGAAAATCCGTACATTAGTTTTGGAGATTGAACTATTTCGGAAATCGTAAAAAAAATGCAGCATAACAGCACCTTTTGTTGAGCGATTTTTCGCCAAGCTGTAGAAAATATCAATTCATGTCAAGGACTAATTGAATCTGCAGTTTTGCGAAAATCCGTGCTTTAGTTCTGGAGATTGAGTTATTGCGGAAATCATGAAAAATGCTGCATAACAGTTCCACCAATTGGGCGATTTACAACAAAAACTAATAAGCACCAATTTAGATTGGCATCAGACATTTACATCGTGTCTTATGTGAGATTAATTTTTTAGCAGACTCGGACCGCGCCCGTTTTAGGCTTGCACTTTTTTCCCCCTACACAAACGACCCGGGCCAGAACAAGACTGACTTGCTCAGACTTGTTTCCTTGATGTATCGGGCAGGAAAATTGTTTTGTAAAAATAGTAATACCGATCACGAATTTCTGGAAATATATCTTAAGCTGGTTCTCAAATTTCATGTTCAACAATAACGAAACTTTTTGAAAATTTTCTAATTTTTTTTAACTGTAAAGGTATGACTTTTGAAACAATTTGAAGCCAAATAGTGCTTTTTTTTGGGGGGGGGGAGAGGGGGAGGGATAGATATATTACAGAGATATATGCGATTCATACGATTGTCGTGAGTCAACAGATTTTTTTCCTTTACAATGATATTGCGCCCGTATATTCGATTCAAATCGGCAAATTTCAAAGTATTTTCTAAAAAATCTTTTGCATTTCCCCAAAAATGGAAATGCCATTCGATTACATGGTTTTTAAATAAGAACATCTACCAATTTATTATATGAGTTAAAAAAAAAAAATTGAATTTACGCGAGTGTCAGAAAGTAGCTCATATGGATTTAAAAACAACCTTAACAAATTGCAGGCAAATATTTTTAAAAATATCTACTTTTCCCTATACAGCTTCAAAAGTCATGATGTTTTTATTTTTTTCTATTCTACTTTACATTAGTTATTTTAATGAATCTTTATTTTAAATAAGCTATACTGTAACCCCCCCCCCTCTTAAAAAATGTTGAAAGGAAAAAAGAAACCTTTAAAAGAATCTTAATTGAATGTTAAGAAGAATCGGATTTTTTTTTTTTTTTTTTTTTTTTTTTTTTTTTTTTACAATAAATTGAATAGGCCTGATTTAATTGATTTTGTCACTGGCCGGACCAAAATAGCTTTGGTTCGGGTGAGCTAGAAATTCCGGCCCGTGCAGTTATCATGTTTACATAAATAACGTTATCATGTTTACATAAATATTTTCAGTCTCTTTTTTTCCTCTTTATACAAAGTAGAAAAAGGAACTTTTAAGGACCCCCCCCCCCTCCATCTCAGTTCCGAGACCGCAAGAACGCTCAATTTAAAAAAAAAAATCATCTCAATTTAGTGTTTACATTCTAGGATTAACCATGTGTAAATTATCAGACTTATCTGAATATGTATATGTGGTTTGTAAAAAGATTCGCTTTTCCCGATGCATCTTTTCCGGTGCCCTTTTTTTTCCGATTATCTTACACACTATTTTAATGGTCCCTTTTCTTTGTCGTTTGATAGAAAAGCGTACAATGGGGAAATTTGGATAAAATTCTATATCAAAAAATCCAAACATAAAAATGATCAAAAGTAAAATTTATTTAAAAAATATATGCAGCTAAAATAAAAAGAAGAAGAAGAAATATTTAAAACTATTAAAATGCAAGCAAAAGTTTTTAAAAAGAATGCTTCCATAGGTTTAACATTAGAATTTCAGTGCTACAGTCTTCACGTTATCAGTAGTCTTGTAAATATTAGTGTAGTCACAGAAGTAAGTGAATATTTGCACGATAACTGAAGCCTAATTAAGCTTTTTTTTTCAGAATTCTCACTTGCATTTTAATATTTATTTTTGTTATTATTATCCAGTTTAAATTTACTGCGGTGATTCAGGTTCTAAACTGCTTTTCAAAAATAAATTTGTAAAAAAAAAAAAAAAAAAAAACATGAAAAAGCACACGTTGGGCAAAACACACGTTGGGCAAAACACACGTGTACCCGGCCTCTTTTTAAAAGAACCCTCTTCCCAAAGCAAACATAACAAAAGAGAGAAAAATCCTAATGCGTGACATTTACTGTTTATAGTAATCGGCTAGAGTTTACGTGTAACAGCAATTAATTGTCAAGTATAACGAATTCAAGTTAAGAAAACAATATTGTAAACTGGTTCACATTAATTTCAGAATCCTTTGGTTTCAGCCGGCCTTCTAAAACGATAAATTTCGTATGGTGACACTTATACAATGAAAGTAATCTTTAGGAATATAAGCTAATCAAGATTTGTTTAATTGGAGTGGTATGGGGCAAATTCTACAAAGCGAAAAAGCGAGGAATGCAGAATGCTTTAATTTCTGGCAGAGATTTGTTAAAAAGAGAGAGAAAAAAAAAAGCTTTATAGGTAATTGTTTTGTTGTTTCCGGTCTAAAAACTAAATTTAGGGGAAGAAGGGGAAATTTGGCAGGAAGAAAGAAAAACGGGAATTTCATTTTTGTATTACTAACAATTTTTAAAAGGAAATACTTAGTGATGAAATGATCGGAATGTTGCATTTCATTCTAAGTTGGCTAAAATGTGGAAAAATATAAATTTAACGTTTCGTAGCTTTTTATGCCTTCTTCTTTTTTAGAAATTGAATGTAGAGTTTTGCGCTATGTCGGGCAAAATTTTCCACCTGCCCCCCCCCCCTCCTTGGCTACGGCCCTGATTCCGTAATCTCGTACAGAGTTTCTCTCATTGAGAGACCCCTCGACGAAAGTAAAATTTAAATAAATTCAAATAAGCTTGATTCTTTATCTTAATAATATTTCATACTTGAATGCATAATGCACAGCTCAAACATATTTAAATGCAAAATATTTGTTAATGCAAATGTTATTAGTTGCTGTGTCAAAATTAATTCAGACATTTATTAAATTAAATTTCTGTGTCTAAATATGTTCATTTGAGCTTCGTTTTGATTCTAGATATTTGCTAGAATATATGGTATATACAGGCATTTGAAGCTCAAAAAGGACAAATAAAAGAAAGTTTTGGTGTAGTTTTGATATTTGGGGCCTTTATACTTTTTGGGTCGCTGAACACGAATCTGAGTATTTTCCAACAAAATGTTTTTTCTTTTCTTTTTTTTTTAAATAACGCCAAAACATTTAATTTTATGTAAAAGTCGGCCGTACATCAGTTTAGAGGATAAATTTCCTACCTTTTTTTCTCCCTTATCAATGGTTCAGCAACGACAGGGTCGCAAAGATGGGTGTGAAAAGAAACAATTCTGGGAAAACGGAAATTATGACGCTGTACGCACAACTTCATTCATCTATACCAGCACTTTCCACACTTTTTCTTTCACGTAGCTCTTTGTTCGGCTTTTGATTTCTGAGTATCCCCATTTCTCAGAAAACTGCCTTCCTCCCCAGCGAAAACATTCTTTTTTTTTAGGCTACGAGTACACACAACTACATTTTGTGGATAGAAGGCGGCGCGTTTTAAGTTTGCAGACGGCATGTTTGGTGTATAATGACATTTCCAGTTCAACTTCAATCCACCTGTTGGACAGGGACCTTTCCCTTAAATAAGATTGAGATTATTAATATCTCAACCTTATTCCCTCAACCTAACCCTTGTTATCTCCTGAATCATTGTTATATCCCCGTTTCCTATTGTCAGTAAACCTCAGAAGGGAGGAGAAGAAAGGATTTTCTGGAATTCAGTTGAACTTGGTCAAAAATACACGTGTGCTCGGAGCCAAGGCCCCTGTCCTCGCTCGCGAGCTAATGCTATTCCTATGGGGAAGCATTTTTCTAATAACTCTATCGCATTTTGACATTTTTGAATAATTTTTTTTGCATTAGATAGCTGGGGTGCATGCCGATAGCGCACCTTTTTTACTTTTTCGATTTTGGTTGCAGATATTTTTTACAAAGTTAGTTTCACTTTCAAAACCGGTTTCGAAACTGAAAGTGCTTTTTAAAAAATATATCTGCAACCAAAATTGAAAAAGTAAAAAAGGTGCGCATTCGGCATGCACCTCAGCTATCCAATGCGAAAAAAATTATTCAAAAATGTTAAAATGCGACAGAGTTATTAGAAAAATGCTTCCCCATAGGAATCGCATTAGCTCGCGAGCGTTTCTTCGAGCGAGGACAGGGGCCTTCGAAATTTAGGAGGCACCAAATTTATAGTTCCAACCTTATTTCTGGCCTGTCACAAAAAAAGTTAGGGGGGGGGGCAAATTTTAAAATGCGCTTATTTGTTTTTATTTCATCCTATTACATTACATATATATTTTCATCTATTTTGGCACGCGGAGTGAAATATATATTTTTTATTTATTAAATACCTATTTATTGAAATTACTAGCCGCCTCTGGATACCAGTACCAGTTTGGTCTCGCTTAAATTTATGCCAAGCTTTGCAACATTTTACTTTTATTTTTTTTTGGCAGTTTAAGAATTTATATATTTTTTTTTTATCACTAACAATCATAATATTTTTGGAATTCAATTTTCTTTCTACTTTAGAAATTATTGCGATTTATTAATGATTTACCATTTTAAATATCGTTTAAACATTTTTTTTTTTTTATAAATAACTTCTTTTTATAATTATTTTAAGATCATTTTTTTTTTTTTTGGTGCTATAATCTATGTAAGAATTTAATAAATATAAATTAACAATTTTAATTTATTAATTAAGGGGTAAATTGTTCTGAAAGAAATATTAAACGAAACCCTCTGTATGATCTGCGATCACATGTACCGACTTGTTTTAAATTAGTAAGCTTCTTATCATAATCATTTCATAAATCGATACAAATTACATTTATCATATCAGACATTTTTGTGACTTTATTAACTATTTTTGCGACTTTTTAGAATTGATTTTGTAATTTCCGCTATTATTTTCACGTACACACAGCAAATCCGCCACATACTCCTTGGGATACGTGTGCTGCAGATTGTGCACCGACGCTTTATACATACAAGTTGTATACAATAAACCCTGTAAGAAGTGAACCTGTCTATAACGGAATCTTGTCTTAAATAAAAATTTTCTACTGTCTTAATGAAATAAATACTATACAATTTTGCAGGCTAAGACCAAAAACCTGGCAAAACAAAAACTTTCAATCTTTTTAATTTTGCTTTAACAGGTTTGAGTGTACTTCATAAGCTTAGTTAAGCGGAAAGGCCCGATGGCTAATGCTAATGCTATGGGAGAAATTTCAATATGTTTAAATGATTATTTTTGCATTAGATAGCTGAGATCAATCTGTACAAAGACCGTTTTGTAATTTTTCGATTTTGAATACAGATGTTTTTAATGAGGAAATTTTAATTTTCGGAGCCGGTTTCAAAGTGAAAGTAATCTCATGAAAAAAATCTTCAGTCAATACCTAAAAAGCAAAAAACGGTCTTTGTACAGATTGATCTCAGCTATCCAATGCAAAAATAATCATTTAAAAATACTGAAATTCAAACGAGATATAAATACCATACTATTAAGCAAACTAAGACGAAAATTTGACAAAAACAAAAAAACTTTCAATGTTTTTAATTTTGCTTTGACATGTTTGACTGGACTTAAGTTTAGGAGACCATTTCAATCAAGAGAAAGACCCATTTGCTAATGCTAGTTATATAGAAGAAATTTTTAAAGATATCTCGTTTGAATTTCAATATTTTTAAACTATTTCTTTTTTATTGGAAAAGTAAGATCCATCTGTACAAAGACCGTTTCTTACATTTTCAATTTTGTTTTCATATATTTTTAATGAGGACACTTTTATTTTCGGAAATGGTTTCAAATGTGAAAGCATTCTCATGAAAAATATCTACAGGCAAAATCGAAAAAGTAAATCTCCTTTAATCGTCTTTGTACAGATTGACCTCAGCTATCCAATCAAAAAAAAAAAAAAAGTTTCTTTATAAATTGCTTCCATAAGATTAACATTAGCGAATTGATCTTTTTGCATGACAAAAGTATTTAACCCCTTAACTTCGAACTCTATTAGCTGTATTCATTTGTATGCGTGATTCTGATTGATATATGATGTATACAGTGAAAAATTAACCACTGTGAAAAAATAACCTGTCTATAACGGAATTTTACCTTAAAGGGAAAATTTCTATTGTCTTAATGAATTAAACACCATAAAATTATGAAAGCTATGAAGAAAACCCGACAAAATCGAGCATTTTCTAATTTTTTTTTTTTTTTTTTTTTTTTTTTTTTTGGTTTAACATGTTTGACTCTACTTTATAATTTTAGGAGGTTTCTTCAGGCAAGCGAAAAGAACCGGTAGTTAATGAAAATGTTATCGAAGAAATTTTTAAAGATATCTCGTTTGAATTTTAATCTTTTTAAATGATTCTTTTTGCAGTAGATAAGTAATATTGATCTGTACAAAGACCTTTTCTTACATTTTCAATTTTGTTTTCAGATATTTTTAATGAGGAGACTTTCATTTTCGGAACCGTTTTCGAAAGTGAAAGCATTTTCATGAAAAAAAACTTGCACTCAACATTAAAAAAGTAAAAAAAAACGGTCTTCATACAAACTTTATATAGATTGCCCCAATGCAAAAATAATCATTTAAAAATACTGAAATTCAAATGAGATATTTTTATAAATTTTTTCCTAAGGATTAGTATTAGAGAACGGGTCTTTTCGTACGACTGAAGTACCCCCTTAACTTCAAACTTCATTGGTTATACTTGCATTCATGATTTAGGTTGATATATGTTGTATAAGCCCTGTGATAAATTTACCTGTCTATAACTGAATCTTACCCTATATTATTTATTATTTTTTGTTAATGAAATAAATATCACACAGTTATAGAAGTTAAGACAAAAACCTGACAAGACAAAAAAAAATCGATATTTTTTATTTTTCTTTGACAGGTTTGACTGTACTTTATAAGCTCAGGGCCGTAACTAAAGGAGCACTATGGGTGGCTCAATCCCGCCAAAAATATTTTGAACCCCCTCCTGGAAAAGATTCCAAGGTCACTCAATGAATTTCTGTTCCGAAAATTCAAATGAAATACTGTTCAAAAATCTAATTTAGTTTTGAGATCTTTTCACAGTTTTGTAAAACAAAACTTACTAACTTTTTGTATATTAAATTGTATCTAAAATAAGTGTTTCAACACTCCCTCCTCCTATGTGCACATGTGAAGCTAACATGATGTTTAATTTTGCACCAGTTATATACTCAAAACTTTCATCATCCTACACTCTTCTTAGTATAAAATGAAGTTATTATAACAGTTTGATAAGATACATAGTACATACAATGTGAATATGCACTCATTTATCTTTCTGCTTCAGAGAGAGAGAAAAAAAAATATGAGCCTCCCTTTCCCTATTGTTCACTCCTAGCTACGGCCCTGTATAAGCTTACAAGGCTACTTCGTCAAGTGAAAAGATCCGGTTGCTAATACTAATCCTATGGAGGAAATTTTTAAAGATATATCCAGGGCCCGACTTAGACAGTGGGGGGCCGTGGGGCAAACATTATTAGGGGGGCCTCCTTCTGTATTAAAATGTTTCGTAAATTATACTGAAGTGACTAAAACTGAAATTCATAACTACTGTATGTGTACATAAATTTCGTACTAAGTACTATTCACATCTCTATACATAATAGCAGAAGAAAGACAACTTTAAGAAATTATAGAATACAGGGTTTTTTTTTCTATTACAGGAATATGAAAATAAATGTGAGGCCTTACGGAGGCAATGGGTATAGAAATAGACGGGGTAGGAGAAGAAAGACCCTTAAAATTGAAACAAAAAAAGAATTTTGGTCACTTTTGACCATTTTTTATCATTTGATACTCCTTAAACGAAAAATTTATATCTGTCCTTGGGGGGCCCCCTTAAGCCGGGGGGCCCGGGGCAATTGCCCCGCATCCCTGCCTTAGTCAAGCCCTGGATATATCATTTGAATTTAAATGAATATGTTTGTATTGGAGAGATAAGTTTGATCTGTACAAAACCCGTTAATACTTTTTCGATTTTGTTTACAAATATTTTAATGAGGACACTTTCAGTTTCGGAACTGGTTCCGAAAGTGAAAGCATTCTCATGAAAAATTCTGCAGTCAAAATTGAAAAAGTAAAAAACGGTTTTTGTGCAGATTGACCTCAACTACACAATGCAATATATATATATATATATATACATATATATATATATAGGAACGAACATGAGATAATTTTATAAAAATTTTTCCATAGGATTAGCATTAGCGAATCGGGTGACTGAAGTAGCCCCTTAATTCCAAACTTCATTGACTGTATTTGTATACATGATTTAGGTTAATGTATGTTGGTATATCGTAAACCTTGTGAAAAACTGACGTGGTTATAAGCTAATCTATCCTGAAGTAGAAATTTTTATAGTGTTAACGAAATAAATAATATACAATTATGCAAGTTAAGACGAAAACTTGGCAAAAATGAAATTTTTATCAATCTTTGCGGTTTTAATTTAACAGATTTGACTATATTTGTATGCATGATTGAGCAAACCATTCAAATTCTCCGTTTATGAAGTTTTATACTTTATCTAGTTAGAATAAAATCAGTGAAAATGGAATTAATAGAGATCATTAAAAATTCTATTTTAAACAAGTTTTTATTTCAATCAGACTATTCCTATAGTTATTCTTTCATCATCAGGATCGGAATCATGAAATATTTCTGTTTAACAAGTTGAGTGTCACGGTGACTGACCCTGAACTTTTCCCGTTTAGGCCGCGTCAAACATCGGTGACTGAGAGTGTAAAACAAATTATATACATTTTTAATACATTTTCAGTAATTACATAAAACAATATAAATATTTTGGTTTTATATCATATTGTAGACTGTCAGTCACCGGTGACTGATACGATACTCGACGTGTTAAAGCAGAAATTGATTTTCACAAACGGACCGCTGCAAAGAAGGAATCGTAAAGGACTGGATAAAAATTCCTCTTTAGAGATTTTCATATTATCAGGTATAAATGTATAACGTTAGTTCCGTCAAACTTTAAAATTTGTTCTATTTATGTCACGTTTTCGTTGCAGACATATTCTAATATCTTATGTTTAACTATAGTACATATATACTTTTAAGGGGTTATTATAGAGTGATTACAAATTTTAGAGGATATATGTGAAATTATAGCTTGTCTATAATGGATTATCCTGTATTAAGAGAAAAAAAAACTTTAAAATTATACCTGCTAAAACGAAAAATTCGGGCCTTTTTGCGATTCCATTTTAGCAATTCTTAATGCTTTTTTATCCATGATTTAATGTACGGATCCATCGGTTGGGTGTACATTCCGGGCCCCTTCCCCCACCCTTTTCTATAACAACGTCGGTTGATACTATTTTCTTATTTTGGACAACTCTAAAAAGTTAACATGTAAAAAAAGCTAGTAAAATCGATTAAAACTCATATATGATAACCTTTAGTAATTTAATCACATGTAATCAAGTATAATCAGCTGTAATCTTGGTGTAATCAGCTATAATCTTGGTGTAATCAGTATAATCAGCTGTAATCTTAGTGTAATCAAGTATAATCACATGTGATTACAGTAATCAGCTGTAATCAGCCGTAATCAAGGTGATTTCGTAATCTCGTACAGAATTTCTCTCATTGAGAGACCCCTCGGGACAAACAATTTTCCTGTAGCGAAGGCTGTGAGCAGCGCCTCTATAGGCCATTTTAATTCCCAATTGTTTCAGAATTTTTTAACAATTATTTTCAATAAATATTTTCAATCAGAATGAACTTTAAAATTTTAAGCCCCTTACATACTTACCTCTAGTAATACACACTTACTTTTTTTTAAGAGTGTGAATTCACTGTATATTCAGTTTAAATAGAATAAGAAAAATCGCATTTCTATTGCTCTTTTAATGGACCACTAGCATTTCTGACGTCAAAGAACGTCATTATGGTTTACAGCTAATCAGCTTCTCGTTTTATCCCACAAGCGTTTGCTAATAGCCAATAAAATACCTCAATGCTTGTGGGAAACATTGCGAACTCTGCCGTATGCTAGTGGTCAATTAGCGCATCAAATTTCATTTCGGTAAGTCATTAAATGTGAATTTTACAATCCTGACTTTTTAAATGCAATAATAATAATAATAATAATAATGCTATGCAATAGTAATTTTTTTTTTTTTTTTTTTTTTTTTTTTTTAAAGAATGTAATACACATCATAATCACCCCGGTTATATCCTGCATTTAACGATCAACCAAAGAAAATGAAAATTACCACATTTTCTGAACACTGTATGTAATCATGGTTTATGCTTTTACAAATCATGTTGTTTTTATGACGGTCGATTATCTGCATGAGGGATATGGGCCCGGGGGGATGACCAGGGCCGTAGCTAGAAGTGAACAATAAGGGGGGGGGCTCAAGAGAATGTAGGGGGGGGGGTCATAATTTGTTTTCTCTCTCTCTCTCTCTGACACAGAGAGATAAATTAGTGCATATTCACATTGGAGATACTACGTTTTTCATTAAACTGTCGTAATAACTTCATTTTACGCACAGAAAAGTACATGATGATGAAAATTTGAGTCTATAACTGGTGAAATATTAAATATCGTGTAAGTTTCATATATACAAATAGGATGAAGGAGTGTTGAAACACTTATTTTAGATACAATTTAGTAATTCTGCAAAACTGTGGAAGAGTCTCAAAACTAAATTAGATTTTTGAACAGAATTTCATTTGGATTTTCGGAACAGAAATTCATTTAGTGACCTTGGAATCTTTTACAGAGGGGAGGAGGCTCAAAATATTATAGAGGGGGGGCGAGCCGCCCAGCGCCCCCTTAGCTACGGCCCTGGAGATGACTCTCCTTGGGAGAGGGGGTCTATAATGGAGATTCCATTACATATAGTTTTTGGGTCAAAATTTAATCCTTTTATAAAATTTTTAGTTAATCTATAATTTAGGAAGTAGGTATTCATTACGCCCTTTTCCCACAGTTTAATATTCTATTAAGTATGAAAAAGCTTTCATTAATTCATTTCTCTTACATGAATTTTTTGATGTAATGTCTAACTGAAATAATAATAATAAAAAAAAACAATTCTTTTCAATCTGCCCTTCGCATAATTCTGTTGAAAGTTATCTTTGCGATTTCAATAACTAAAATAAAATCTAATCTTTGTACAGTTGCTAACGATTTCCTTTCTGTTCATAAACATTTTGTCCTGCAAATTATTTCGTGGGTGCGTCTCATTAATTTAGAGCATAATATGTGAATGTAAGCAGATGTTCGTATCGTCCGTTGAGAGCTTATGCAGTTCTCACGAATTTAATCTATTACCCCTTTTGTGCCTGCTCCCATAATTTACAGATTATCAATTGGCTGGGTACTTAACAATGTGTTCTGTCTCTCTCTGCATAATTATCGCCAAGGTCGGCAATTATACAAAGGGTTTTGGCGAAAACCGCAAGCCAAATCACTAATCAACATCTGTACTAATTATAAGTTCAGTTTGATTTTGTCTGTCGTCACAAAAAGACGTACTCCCATCATGTAACTCTCGAAATTGTGTTTCCAAGGGGTCACTCCCTGAGGAGTATAAGTCTCCGCTCATTCCTGCGTATCCTAATAAAGAACTTCGAAGAGACATTACTGGTGTTTTTCATTACTTCTGCGGACCTGTCTTATTGCAAACACTTCTTGGAATTTACAGCATAACTTAAATGCTTTCTCCTAAAAAGGTATTCATACGAGCTGTCACTAAACGCCACCCAAAAATCTACTCCACAGGTTCCTAATCCATATTTATGTAACAAATACCCAAGATTCATAGAAAACCACGTGACCTCTCAACAATTAGGTCGACGGGCGCGATTAAGCTCGAACCTAGCATCTTCCGTTTATGAGCTTCGAGAGTAGAATCTCTCGGTTACTGGTAGGGCGATTTTACAAATCGATGACCATCCTTTCAAGAATAATCATTCATTAGCAGGCTTTTAACTGCAGATGGATTTTTATAATTCATATGTTCCTCGCCGCAGAAACATGCAAAATTATCTTCAAGAGCTATTTTTAATCTGTTTGTTTTATTTCAGATTTCACAAGCATCTTTCTTTTTTTTTTAAATAACAAATAATCTTGAGAATTTTTTATCCGGTAAATATTACAATAATGGAACTACACGGTGTCAAGAAATCATAACACCACTCAATGTATTATTTACTAAGAACAATAAAATTCTATCTTATCATTTAAACTTATATGTAATATGGAAATTAAAAATGTTATTTTTCGAAAAATACTGATTTTTCAAACCTATATATATATAAAAAAATGTGTTAAGCAACTACAAAATGCAATTTACACATTGCTATTTTTTTTATTTTTGAGCAAAAAGTGCTTTTTTTTTAGATGTTAAAAATGAAAGGATGTTTTTATAAATATATTTTAGGGATGAAATACAGTCGAACCACGTTAAGACAAAAACGGTTAACACGAAATTTCGCTAAGACGTAGTAAAAGATTTCCCCCACCTTGTTATCTCGAAAAACAATAATAATTGCGTCGTTTAATACGAACACGAAGAGAAACTTTTCCGCTTTAGACGAAGCAAATATTGCACTTAATATATTTTTTTTCTTTCCGACCTTTGCGGAGAGCAACCCTGAAATAAGTTTATCACTTTATCTGAAGTAAATGAACTACGCGCACTTGTTCTTAAAACTGCAGTGGATGAAGGTAGGAAGGGTAGCGGTAACATGGGGGGAGGAAGGGAAGAGAAAAGTGTTGCATTATTTGTTATGTTGAAATTCTTTTGAGCATGATCCATTCTGTTCTAGCACGTAGTGATAACTTGATATGAATTAAACTCTTCGCTAGAAATATTTTGATTGAACTCTAGTTGTGAAAATGAGTGGAAAAAAAGTCGCTTAGTATACAAAGTAAACGGAAAATTTTATGTGATGTTAGTGATGGGATTAAAAAAAAATCAGAAATTGCAGCCAAATACGGGTTACCTGCTAGTACTCTTTCGACAGGTATTAAGAATCGAGAACAAATTGAAATGGCTTGTGCTGTCAATCAGTTCGAGCCTGCGAGAAAACGAATGAAAAATGCCAAGAATGAAGAAATTGACCACTAGCACAGGGCCGAGTTTCCAATGTTTCCCACAAGCGTTGCGGTATTTGATTGGCTTTTAGTGAACGCTTGTGGGATTCCGGAACGCTTGTGGGATGTGAAGTTGCTTTTTTAAAATGGATAGGGGAGGCTAGAAACCGGAATATAATTTTAAATGGCGCTGTTTTACAGGAAAAAACAAAGTTTTTCGCAGATGCTCTTGGTGTCGCTGATTTTACGTGTTCAAATGGATGGCTCTCGAGGTTTAAAGAACGGCATGGTATTGTTTCCAAAAGGATATGTGGGGAAGAATCTACTGTTAATCAGGATAATGTAGATATATTTTTTTCTTCTAAAGAATGGTGGTCTATTGAAAAAGATTATGCACCTTGTGATATATTCAATGCAGATGAAACTGCGCTTTCTTTTAAAATAAAGAATAATCTTCTTCTACATTAACTTTCAAAGAAGGAAAATGTTACGGTGGAAAATGTAATAAAGAAAGAGTCACAATACTGGCAGCCTGCAGTATGAATGATAGTGAAAAATTACCTATCTATGTTATCGGAAAATTCGCAAAACCACGTCGCTCAAAGCATTTAAAGACTCTACCTGTTCAGTACACATCCACTAAAAATGCACAAATAAATAGGGAAATTTTTTCAAAATGGTTATTTGAATTAGACTCATGTCTTACCAATCAAAAGAGGAAAATATGCATTTTGTTAGACAAATGCAGCCAACAAAGATATAAAAGACCTAAAATAAATAAAATGCGTTCCCCTTCCTCCAAATACAACAGCATAGCTTCCGGCGTGCGACGAGGGCATTATTGAGTGTTTAAAAACTCGCTACAGGAATAAGTAATTAAGAAACTTATCGAGTTTGACATATCCTTTGACAAACAAACACCATTGTCTATCTATCTCTTGGAAAGCTATGTGTTTTCTAAGACGTGCATGAAACTCTGTTTGCCCCACTGTTATAAAAAACTGTTTCAAACATGCTGGTTTTTCAGAGGAAGATGTTGCACAAACAGATGAATCAGAAATAGATGATGTGATAGAAGAAGCTGGAAAATGAAGAATAAATTCTTCTCCGGCGTTCGAGGATTACGTTCGAATCGATGAAAATGATGTGACATCACAAACCAGAAACATATAAAGGTATTCTGGCTAATTTAACTGAAAAGGAAAATGAAGAGAAAGAGCTTAATAAAACAGAGACTGGTGCAGAAATCAAAATCCCTTCCGTGTCCTTCAATGAAGCGACAGAGGCTTTAAAAACTGTTCAGTGGTTTCTCTTTCAACAAGAAAATGCCAATAGTGCTTTGGAAAATTTGGAAAAAATAGATGTTTTTATAAATAAATGTAGAATGAAAAAAAAAAATGTAGCAAACATCAATAAAATATTTTTTTAAGTCTAACTTAAAGCGGTAAATATATTGTTTTTACATTTTATTTCTCCTTACTCATTTATTTTTTATAAGAATATTACAGTATATATAGTACCAGCATCGTCATGTGTGTATCTGCGTAAGTATGGGTTTTGTGTTTATATGGGGATATCAAAAATGTACTTTTTTGCACAAAAATACAGGCTATTATAAAATGACTATAAAATATGACGCTGCAGATATTATTTACAATCTTTGATATCTTTATTTTAGTAATTTATTATTAAAACTATCTTAATGCCTTTTGCTGTTTTATCAGTTAATACGAATTCCGGTAAAGACGAAAGAATTTTTGAAGTCCGTCGAATTCGTCTTAATGAACTTCGACTGTATTGTGTCCTATTTATCTATGTTTTTTAATTCGAATGACACATTTTTTGGAGATGTTTTCCCCTTGAACAAATATCAATTTGACATACATATATCTAGTACGGAGTTTTTTTTTCCTTTAAGGAAAAAAACCTCACTAACAAACCATCTACAATAATATTTAGTTTGAAAAATTAATCACTGTTTATCAGATATACAGTCAAACCTCGTTAACGTGAACACGCTCATCATTAAATACTTTTAACATGAATTGTTTTTACAGTTCCCTATACATACGAATACAAAGATTTGATACTGATAACATGAACAAAATTTTGATTCCCCTTGAGGTTCATGTTAATGAGATTCGACTGTATTTGGTTTTTCACCTTTAGCAAACTGTCTTCAATTTTTTAAAAATCCGTATTAAGTGATTTCCTTGATTGAAAATAGAAATTGAGGAGGGAAACGAATTTGTGCACATTAGACGGAGACACGTCTTAAGCAGTAGTGCATTAACGGGAATCTACCGTTTTAGAGTTATATATCATTTTTGCTCACCAATATTACGTCCTTTATTTTTACAATTTATAAAATAAAATAGAAAAGTAAGATACTAATGATAAAAAAAAAGTATAAATATAAATGATTAGAATATTTTAAACTAATACGATTTTTCTTAGAAAAAAAGTTTTTCTTTTCAATTAGAATGAATGAAATGATACATAAGACACGTAAAAGAATACGTTAATACTCAAGTACGTTTATTAAGATTATGATTGTAGAAAAACATTTAATATTATAATTAAAACACATGAATAAACACCATTAAAAATAATTTTCTTCTATTCTATTAAAAAAAAAAAAAAAAAAAAAAAAAAAAAAGCATTTATGTTTGAGTAATATTTTTTACACATAATAAAATTCCATTTAAAAACAAATGGTTAAACACATTTAAAAGTAATTATTATCCATTATACTTGAACAATAACAACAACAAAAATTACTATTGAGTAATATTAATGATCAGTAATGAAAATCAAATTAAAAAGAAATGGATTAACAAATTTAAAAATGAGTGTTTTCTATTTTACCTTGTAAGAAAATATCATTGAGTAATATTCATTATCAGATTCCTCATCCTAATTTATTATCTATTTATCCTAATAACAATTTATAGTTGTAAAAATGTGAAAAAAAAAGTAACAGGAATTAAAAATGAATAATTGTCAATAATCACATATGTTTCTTAAGCATTCAATTAATCTCTCGTAACAATGCATTGAAAATTAGATAATCATTGGAAAAAACTATAAGAATAGGTTTCATCATGCAATATTTTTTAAATCGTGCAAGTACTGCAGCATTTTAAAATCAAATATCAATAACTGAAAATAATTATTCGTCATTACTTTAAAAGAACACAATTTTTTTGTTTTAAAATAAAATTACCCATGTCAATAAAATTATAGAGGAAAGAGTTAAATAGATTTTTGATGTTGTTCCACTGAGCATCTCTCACCGGTATATCCGCCGGTATCACCATCATACTGTAAAAACAAACCGGTATACTATCATGATATGTTGCTATTTTATAAAATAGCGATATATATTATTTATTAGTAAGTACTAGGATTTTTTTTTTTTCCGCATGCCCTTACCACGTGTCGTTCCCCGACATACATTTTTTCTATTGACTTGATACAGAACAAAGACTGAGTGGTGAAAGGGGTGGGGGGAACGATCAACGAAATTTGGGGGAGGAGCTCCGAAAATTTTTGATGGGGCTAATTCTGAAAGCTTAAATTTCTTTTATAAATAAAAATAAAATAATTGTTTTAAGGGGTGGATATTAAAAATGCTGATATTTTAAATTTCATAAGAAAATTTATAAATAAGAAAAAAATTGTGTAAATTGTATAAATATATTATTTATAAGTAAGTACTAGGATTTTTTTTTTCATGCCCTTACCACGTGTCGTTCCCCGACATACATTTTTTCTATTGACTTGATACTGAACAAAGACTGAGTGGTGAAAGGGGTGGGGGGAACGATCAACGAAATTTGGGGGAGGAGCTCCGAAAATTTTTGATGGGGCTAATTCTGAAAGCTTAAATCTCTTTTATAAATAAAAATAAAATAATTGTTTTAAGGGGTGGATATTAAAAATGCTGATATTTTAAAGTTCATAAGAAAATTTATAAATAAGAAAAAAATTGTGTAAAGATTACGATGCTTCAAAATTTCCATTTTGCAGAATCAATTAAAAATACTAAAAGTAAATTTTCATAATTTTAGAAAACTTAAAATAGTTAATTTAATCTTGCGGTCTGGGAGGGGTTTCAGACTCCTTAACTCACCTCGTGGGTGTACTAACTCATGCCCAATGACACCCACTGTTATTGAGAAGTTTAGCAGAGTCGATAATTGGTTGATGAATCCACTTCAGGGAATACAGTCGGTGATAGTCGGTCAATATATATAATTAAACATGTTTATTTATTTATTGTTTTTGGAAATAATTGGCAAAATTTGTTTTTTAAATATCAAATTTTAAAGTATCTAATTTTTGTGCGCTGATGGAAAAAAGAAGACAAGACATTTAGATAATTATTTACTATTATCAAGCTTGAAAATCTTCCAGTTTTCGGCCAGTTTCCGCTTTTTATAAAACAATCATTAAAATTTCTCCCCGGAAGTTTTGTTTCCTGTGTTTTGTCTTTCCTCTCTACGAGCACACAATTTTAAATTCATTAAATTTTTGTTTTTTAAAACATTTTATTTATGAAATTTTTTTTAAAAACTTTACAAAAAAAAAAAACTAACAATAAATACTTCATGTAAATTCGGCCCTGTTTCAACCTGACCAATTCTTCATTTCTCATCCAACTCGCGGTAAAGTTTATTCTTTCGAACTTTTTACATATAATTTTTTTATCCTTTCTTGTTACTTTGTTGTAACAATAGGTAAATAATTAATTTTGTTTTTTTTAATTTTTCACCATTCTTAAGAATTTGAAAATTTTAAAAGCATTAAAATAATACTTTTCAATTTATTTTGCTCAATTTGTTATTTTGCTGAAGCTATAAATATAGCTAATTAAATAGATTATTATCACCTTCCCTAGAAAAAAACAAAATTAATATTTCATACTTGCACACAATTTTAAAATTCTTTAAAAGAAAAATTTGCCATATTTGTCACTTTTTTCCAACAATAAGTGCATATCTTTAGTATTTCCAGGTCACTGGCCATCCATAAAGGCACTAATTATTAATTGAAGGCAATAAAACACGATAGCTGATAAATTAACTTTTAAAAGATTAAATGTAACAAATCCTTGTAATTTTTAAAGCCTATAATTTTTAATTTCCTATCTTTCATAGAAAAAAAAAACTTAATTCTTTTACTCCATACTCAACACAATTTTTTAAAATTCTTTAAAAGAAAAAACTGCTTTATTTGCCATTTTGCTCCAAAAATAAATAAATATCTTTAGTATCTCTAGATCACTGGCACTGCGTAAAGGCACAAGTAGAAAATGGATGGCAATAAAACACGGTAGTTGATTAATTAATTTTTTTTTAAAGATTAAATGTAACAACTTCTTATAATTTTTAATGCTCCGCTTTTCTTATAATTTCCTTTCACCAATAACCTAACAATTCTCTCTTTGCGTCTCTTTTTCAGTTCGTGTCATTACATGTCAACTATATGAATGGAATTTAAAAGAAAATATAGTATAATTTTAGATAGGAATTATAATTTGTTAAAACAATAAATTTAGGATGAAAAATTCCGTTTAAAACATATTTGATATTACTTCTAATTTTCTGCTATTTTTAAATATTCTAAATATGTTTGAAAAAAGAAAAAAAGTGTCTAATTATAATTTATTCCTATTTTTAAAACGAAGTTACTAAAATAAGTTATAAATTTAATAAACGGGATATTTTCTGTGAAATGATGTCTATAAATAATTCTTATTTGTAATTACTATTTAAATTTCAAATATTTAGAAAAATTTATAAAGTCGCGATGCTGTACTAAAGTTTTATACTATACTATTGTATTACGGTATTATATTATAAGTATTGTACTAAAATTTCGTTTTTGCATTTTCTAAATTTTAATGAACTTAGGAAATGTTGCGAAGTTATTCGTCGTAATTAAAGTTAAGAAAGGCTACAAAGTTATTGAAATGTGAGTGCAATGTAGTAATAAATTTAAAAATATTAGACTCACAAGGCAACTAGGCTGTAGATAGAAGTGAATAATATGGGGGGTGGGGTGGGGTGCACTCATATTTTCTCTCGCTCTCTCTCTGACGCAAAAAGGTAAATTAGTGCATATTCACATTGTAGGTACTATGTTTCTTATTAAACAATATGTAAAATGAAGTTACAATAACTTCATTTTATGCTAAGAAAAGAATATGATGATGAAAAATTCGAGTGTCTAACTAGTGCAATATTAAACATCATATTAGTTTTATATGTGCAAATAGGGTGGGCGAGTTTTGAAACATTTAATTTAATTAAAATTTAGTGTTTCTGCAAAACTGTGAAAAGGCCTCAAATCTAAATTAGATTTTTGAACAGAATTTCATTTGGATTTTGAGAACAGAAATTCATTTAGTGACCTTGGAATTTTTTCCAGGAAAGGCTCAAAATATTTTAAGAGGGGGGGGGGGGCGCTGAGCCGCCCAAAACACCCCCTTAGCTAAGGCCCTGCAAGGGAGCCACTTTTCTTGCTGCTCGCACCTAGCTATGAGGCCTGGTGCATTTTGTAGCCCTGTATATAAAACTTAGAGAACCTTTAAAATTTCTCTATTAAAATAACGAGGTGGAACCCGTCGAACTTCGACGAAAGAAATTACTTTAGAAGGAAGTGGTTCATTGATTTATAACAACGCACAAAATTAGCTACAGTAAAAAATGCATCTTATGTTGGTCAGTTTAACTCTAAAATATTATTTTAAGCTAAAATTAATAAAATACCATTCCTATAAGAGTCAGTTGTCCAAATTATTAAAATTTAACTTTAATAGCATATGTAATAAGTAAAACATGATAAAGATAAGTTATTATGATTAAGTTATCAATTGAAGCTCTCATGCTTGGTAAAAATGAAAAAAAAAATCAAATTGACACGATCATAAAATTTCACGTGAAATCTAAACCTGTCATCATTTTTATCTTCTCAAAATTTACATACGAAATTTTAATTTCACTTTTTTTTCAATTGTAAGAGAAAGTGGCACATTTATGTTGCCACGATTACAAAATTCACACAAAAACTATGAAAAAATTAATATCTCAAAAACAAATTAAGATACAGCTTTTAAACAAATTGCATTTAAAAGTACATTTTTTTCTCTATACGCCGATGTAAAAATTGAGAATGTGCGATATTTAGATGTATAAAGATTGCGGTAGTAAAAATTGCAAAACCAAATTGTAAGGGAAAGTGTTGCCATTTACAAAATGACGTATGCGTTACGCACAGATACGTTTGGCCTTTATAATATAGATATTTTACATATATTTCTATAGACTTGTTTTTTTTAATTATTGGATTTTTATTTGTTTATTCCACGCCTATTTGTTATCCCCTGTCCTTGCCCGCGGAGACACTCGAGAGCTAATGCTATTCCTATGGGAATGCTTTTTTCTAATACCTCTTTCGCATTTTGACATACTTAAATAACTTTTTTTTGCATTGAATAGCTGAGATCCCTGTCAAGATCGCTTCTCAATAACTTTTTCGATTTTGGTCGCAAGTACTGAAGAAATATTGAATTAACTATGAAGTTACTTTCACTTTCTAAACCGGTTCTGAAAGTGATAGTAACTTTATAAAAAATATCTGCTATCAAAATCGAAAAAGTAGTCAAGGAGCGATTTCGAGAGGGATCTCGATTTTTCTCAGATTTTTCTTCGCACGCCCTTGTATCTGAGTTTTAAAGCAATAGTAACTCCTCCCTCTTCTGAAAGTCATTGGTAAATTAGTATGGATAGATAGTTTCCTCAGGTCTATGCGTATTGTAATATCTTTCAGTTTACGGATTACATATAAAATGTCTTACAGTCTTAAAAAAAAAGGACAACATAATACAAATTTATTTATTTTTTTACAAGGTAGAAACCACGCCTCTAATCAATAATTTTTTTCAATAAAAACGAGAATTATCGTTTCCCGTCTCGAATGTTCCAAGATTGTAGATAATACAGTGAATTTTCGCAGTGAAAGAAATAGGACAAATAAAAAGCTTGCTAAGAGTATTTGGAGATATTTTTGGGCATTAGACATCAGTTTTTTAATAAACTTTAAAACTTTGATTGAATGCGCAATTGATAATTTTCATATAAAAAGGGTTTTTGTATTCGCTATTGTATTGGAAATCTAGAGAAGTATATTAAGTATACAAAAAACAGATTTTTAAAATGAAAATTATTTTAATTAACATTATATTACTGAACAGAATAATGTACCGGAGAGGCAGAATTTGGATCTTTCTGTATATGTAATAAACTGTTAAAATGAAAGAAAAAAAACCCCCTCACAAAATGATGTTATTATTATTTTTAAAAACTCTCCTGTATCCTTTGTTTTTACACATTGAGGGCACCGAAATTAAATAATCTCTTTCCAGACTGTGAAATATCAGATTAGCTGTTAGGAAAATGAGAAGTCATTTGTCTAAATTTCGTCAACTCAATAAAAGTTCCAAGAACTCTGAGTGCTGCTAGTTTAAAAATATTATGCATTTATATTTTATATATATTGCACATTTTCAGTCTCTGGCTCGTGTTCTGAATGACAGAAAAAGTTTCGTGCTGGCTGATATTGAAAATCGTCAGGTTTGTTTCAGGTTTCGGGCTTCTAAAAAGAGAATGAATGAATCATTTTGACTTCCTGTCGGGCTAAATTAAGGCGAGAAATTATCCAGAAATGATGTAGTACATCTGTTAGAATACCTCTCAAAATGAACATGTTTTGTGTCAAACACGCGAACATTAAAAAACATTCTTTTTTCTTCCCAAGTGCTGTAACCAAGATCAATTTAACCTAGACTCACTAGATGGCAGCACTACGATATTATAAGACTAGACTGTCATGTTACGAAGAGAGGAAAGTCAAAAAGAGAAATGATTCTGCAATCTTGCAATTTTGCTTTGTGCATGAAAAGAAGTTTTCCCGTCGGATTTTCTACGTTTCATCAGAAGCTGCCGTGGGATTCCGTGTGCTGGTTCATTTAAAACCAAGCAACATCGCGGACTCTTTAAAACATTCTTTAAATCCGTTTTTGTATTCATGTTAAATCCTTATCATAATTATATAACTGTATTAATCAAGTATCATATTTTTAGTGTTTTTATAGTATAACCAAGTTAAACCGTTATTCCTTGTGCCATCAATAAAACCAGTTTAGAAAAAGTGTGACGCATCTCAATAATGGTGTACTCTCTCGTCTTCAACTAACTTATTTTTCTGCAGCTGGTTTCGCGTCGATACGCAAGGATTACCTGACTCTTGGCTGGCTTACCAGTAAAGGTAAGCAGACATTTGACTATTATCTTTTTTTATTAAGTGCTATACCAGCGCCAATAAATATAATAATATTACTGGGCATTTCGAAACTCCACCACTTCATTTGTTGACATTAATTTTAACACACTTTACGTCAGATTATGAGACGTGATACAGAGGAATATTAAAAAACCCAGTAAAATAAATCTGTGTGTAGCACAAATAATTAATTATATTTCTTATATTTGATAAATAAATTTGTGTATAGCACAAATAATTAATAATATTTCTTATACTTGATATATAAATATATATATATATATATATATATTTGCATTTATATAATTATAAAGAAAAAATTCTCGAAACTTCTCATACATATAAAACGCCGAATAATATTAGTATATATAGATATACAGTGCATAATAAAGATATATAATGTCAGAGCATAATTAACTCAAATTAAAAATAAACATGGCAGTAAATAGAGACATAGGCTCTATAGATAAGTTGAATGATACTAACTACTCCAATTGGAGTTTTAAGATAGAGAATTTGCTTATTAAAGACGATCTCTTAAAATTTATCAATGAAGAACCACCCAGTACGGCTGACGATGCCTACATGAAAAGGTCAGCCAAAGCTAAAGCAACAATCTGCCTTTGTATTGAGGATTCTCAGATTGTGCACATACGAAATCTCACATCGCCAAAGCAAATCTGGGAGAAACTGCGAAATGTCCATCAAAGAAAAAATTTATCCTCTAGGCTGTTCTTATTGAGGAAATTTTACTCCCAAAGGCTCCCGGAAGGAGGAGACCTCAGCCAACACATCAATAAAATTCTCACGCTCCGCGATCAGCTTTCAGCTATAGGTGAGAATATAAATGATTCTCATGTAGTGGCAATCATGCTATGCAGTCTGCCACAATCCTACGCTCCCCTAATAACTAGTATTGAGGCGAGGGACGAGAAGGACCTTGATCTCGAAATGGTCAAAAATAAGTTATTAGACGAATATTCCCATAGAGTGGAAAATAAAAATGCTTACTCACGTCCCAAGGACACCGCTTATAAAACAATCAGTAAAGGAAACAAAAGCAAAAAATATTGCTCGTTTTGCCAGCGTGAAGGGCACTACCGTTCGGAATGTTATAAATTGAAAAACCAGCAAAGAATCAACTATCAAAAATATGAAACCAATAAAACAAAAATCTACAAAAACAATTCCGATACCCCTAAAAAACAAAACAACTCTACGGGTGACTCATCGAACTTTTGTTTTAACAGCAAAACAAGCAAACATGATGATTCAAATGAATCAATCAATGAATCAACCATTCCTCTCTTCCCAGTAGAAAATAATTTCAAAAATGAGTTAATAGAGGTGAACCAAACACAAACAACAGATCCAAACACCTACATAATAGATTCTGGTTGTACGAGACACGTCACCTCCACGAAAGAAAATTTCGCCACATTCACAGCCGGTAATTTTGGCAACATAACTATTGCAAACGGAAAACGGCTTAATTCACATGGGATGGGGGACGTAAAATTAAGAACAAACAAACAACAATATGTTACACTTAAGGACGTATTATATTGCCCAGAACTAAAAAGCAACTTATTATCGGTTAAAAAAGCTACCGAAAATGACATAAAGGTAATATTTGAGAAAAACGAATGTTTATAATAAAATAATTTTGACCGCTAAACTAAATGATAATCTTTATGAATTAAACCCCGAAGATGAATATGGGTACACAATATGCGCTCAAACATTTTGTAATAATCCAAACTGCGTATCAATGTGGCACCGGAGACTCGGACACAGAAATTTTGACGATATCAAATACATAGTCAATCGCAAATTAGCTGAAGGGATAACAATTAATAACTGTAAACATGATATACGATGCACCAAGTGTATTCAAGGGAAACTTTCTGTTCTACCCTACCCTAAAACAGCTACCAACAGAAGTACAGAAATCTGTACTCTTGTACATTCAGATATATGTGGCCCTATGCAGACAGAAACGATAGGAGGTAAAAGATACTTCATAACATTTACAGACGATTATAGCAGGTACACCCTGACGTACTTAATCGCGCATAAATCCGAAGCCGTTACCAAATTAAAGGAATACATAGCGCTGACGAAAAATAAATTTGGCAAGTCGGTAAAAGCAATCAGGTCCGACAACGCAAAAGAATATATCGGTGACGACTTTGAAAACTACCTGATCGAGAATGGGATACAGCGCCAGTTAAGCGTTCCCTACTGCAGCCCCCAGAACGGCGTGTCTGAGCGAAAGAATAGGACTATAATGGAAATGGCTAGAACCATGCTATCAGACGCTAAATTACCCAAACAATTCTGGGGAGAAGCGGTCATGACCGCCACATATCTCCTCAATCGGCTGCCAACGAAAGCGAATGAAAATAACATAACGCCATACGAACTTTGGAATAACAAGAGACCGGATCTCTCGAATATCAAAACTTTCGGGTGTAAGGCATTCGCCTACATCGATAAGCCTAAAAGGGGAAAATTAGACGAGAAAGCCGTCGAGGGAATAATGTTAGGTTATGACTTCAGGAGCAAAGGTTACAGGATTTATACGGGTGAAAATAAAATAATGATATCTAGAACCGTAAAGTTTTTTGAGGATGGAATTAAACAAGAGGAATTTAAATCTGATAAAGAAAATAACCATTACGAAACACCCGCCGAAAATATCCTAATCGAACTAGGAGAAAATAACAATGATCAAATTAATTCCCCAGCCAAGGAACCCCCCGAACTTAGAAGGTCGGAAAGGCAAAATCGCGGGGTACCACCAAACCGTTTCGGTATAAGTGCAAATTTATGCCAAATTCAGGAGCCAAAGTCATGGGCGGAACTGCAGGACATCAATGACGTGAAAACTAAAAATAAATGGATAGAGGCAACAAATGAGGAAATAGAGTCCCTAAAACAAAATAATACCTGGAGACTAATAAAGCCAATACCAGGAAAACGCGTCATTGGGTGTAAGTGGACGTTCAAAGCAAAAACGGGAGCAAACGGGTCAATAGAAAGATATAAGGCGCGGCTAGTTGCTAAAGGATACGCGCAGAAATATGGTAGCGATTACGACGAAACCTACGCACCCGTAGTTGCTCATACCACCCTGCGAGCATTCTTAAACGCAGCAGTATACAAAAACCTCGACATAACTCACTTAGACGTAAAAACCGCTTTTTTACACGGCGAATTAGAAGAGGAGGTTTATATGGCTCAACCCGAAGGATATGTGAAAAAGGGGGAAGAGGATAAAGTATGCAGCTTAAACAAAGCAATTTACGGTCTTAAGCAGGCAGCTAGGGCGTGGAACTTGAAAATAAGCAAATCTCTAAATGAATTAAATTTCGAAGAATGCGCGTCAGACAAATGTCTATATAAAAGAGTACAAGATGGAAAAGTCGTCTACATAATCGTTTATGTGGATGACATCTTGGTCGCCGGAGATAAAGAAGACACGTGCGAAATATTTACTGAACTTTCAAAACAATACGAAATCAAAAACCTGGGAAAGGTTTCGCAGTATCTAGGAATTAATATTAAAGAAACAGAAAAAGGAAATCTAGAATTAGATCAGACGAACAAAATAGTGCAAATTGCGGAAAAATTTAATTTGTTAGACGCAAAACCAACATATACACCTATAAGCACTAATTATTTCAGCCTAGACCCAAATGGAAAATTACTGGGAGATAACAAAAAATTCAGGCAGGCCATTGGGGGGGGGCTGTTATACATCGCAACCCTAACTAGACCCGATATAGCATCGGTTGTTAATATACTGGGAAGGAGGAATGAATCACCCAGAGAGGTGGACTGGCAAGCAGTCGAAAAACTAATCAGATATTTACTCACCATAAAAGATTTAAAGTTGGTCATTGACAAGTCAAAGCCGCCAGTGTTAACAGTTTATAGTGATGCAGATTGGGGTAACGACAGGGTGGATAGGAAATCCACCACAGGAAATTTATTTAAACTAGGAAATAACTCCTTAGCGTGGTTGTCAAGAAAGCAAAGTTGCGTATCACTCTCTTCTACAGAGGCGGAATATATTGCCGCCTCCAGTGCATGCCAAGAGACCATATGGCTATTAGAATTACTAATTGATCTCGAATTAAATCAACAACTTCCAGTTATCCTCTATGAGGATAACATTTCAGCCATAAAACACTCTGAAAATGAAAAGGCGCAAAGCAAGACCAAACACATAGAAATAAAATTTCACTATATCAGACATTTGTGCCAGAACGGAACTATAAAAATAACCTATTGCCCATCAAAATTGATGCTGGCTGACGTGTTAACAAAACCGTTGCCAAAACCTCACTTTGAATACTTGAGAAACCAGTTAAACATTGTACATTCATCGGTTTGTCACAAAAAGCGGGGGTGTTAGAATACCTCTCAAAATGAACATGTTTTGTGTCAAACACGCGAACATTAAAAAACATTCTTTTTTCTTCCCAAGTGCTGTAACCAAGATCAATTTAACCTAGACTCACTAGATGGCAGCACTACGATATTATAAGACTAGACTGTCATGTTACGAAGTAAGGAAAGTCAAAAAGAGAAATGATTCTGCAATCTTGCAATTTTGCTTTGTGCATGAAAAGAAGTTTTCCCGTCGGATTTTCTACGTTTCATCAGAAGCTGCCGTAGGATTCCGTGTGCTGGTTCATTTAAAACCAAGCAACATCGCGGACTCTTTAAAACATTCTTTAAATCCGTTTTTGTATTCATGTTAAATCCTTATCATAATTATATAACTGTATTAATCAAGTATCATATTTTTAGTGTTTTTATAGTATAACCAAGTTAAACCGTTATTCCTTGTGCCATCAATAAAACCAGTTTAGAAAAAGTGTGACGCATCTCAATAATGGTGTACTCTCTCGTCTTCAACTAACTTATTTTTCTGCAGCTGGTTTCGCGTCGATACGCAAGGATTACCTGACTCTTGGCTGGCTTACCAGTAAAGGTAAGCAGACATTTGACTATTATCTTTTTTTATTAAGTGCTATACCAGCGCCAATAAATATAATAATATTACTGGGAATTTCGAAACTCCACCACTTCATTTGTTGACATTAATTTTAACACACTTTACGTCAACATCTTTAACGCAAAAAAAAAAAAAAAAAACAAAAAAAAAAAAGTAAGGTTCAGTAAGGAATAACGGTGGTCATTCTCACCGATACAAAATGTATATTTTTCGGAAAAGGCATACATAGGCAAAGAAAATAAATTTGAAAATTTAAATAAGTTAAACAATTTTAAATAAAAATTCTAGGTGTAAAATAATTTTATAAAACTTGAGTAAAATGTCCCATTTTTCTAGCATTAACAATTTGCACTTGAGAGATGACTTTACTCTTGCTGCTGGACAAATTATTATGGTAACAGAAAAATCTACTGATAAATCAGCTTAGAAGTTAGTTTATTGTCTTGCACTTAATGTTGGATGAATATATATGCATTACTTAGAATGAACATATTTATCGATGTTCATTCATGGCTTTTAGTACTTCATATGTCCATCTTTAGCAGCTATGACTGTTTTGATATGTCTTGGCAACCCTTGGATGTACTTCTGAATCCGTAGTTCCGTTTCTCACTATGATGTTATGTAATAATTAATCCCTCAGTTAACTTAGCCTTGTTTGTTGCTGCAATTTTGCTAACACTAGTCCTCGAGCCAACGAAATTGCAGCTACAAATAAGATTTTAGCAATTGAGTCTTATAATTCGTCTATAGTATCATAATGAAGAAATAGAACCAGGACCGAAGCTTAGGGGGTGCTGTGGACGGCTCAGCCCCCTAAAACATTTTGAGCCTCCTCTGGAAAAGATTCCAAGGTCACTAAATGAATTTCTATTCCGAAAATTCAAATGAAATTTTGTTCAAAAATCTAATTTAATTTTGAGGAAACTTTCTTTCACAGTTTTGCAAAAATACTAAATTGTAACTGAAATAAGTGTTTCAACACTCGCTCATCCTATTTACACATATGAAGCTAACATGATGTTTAATATTGCACTAGTCATACACTGGGATTTTTCATCATCATATTCTTTTCTTAGTATAAAATGAAGTGTTTAATTTAACAGTTTAATACGAAACTTAGTAACTACTGTGTGAATATGCACTGTCGGACGTTCCTCTTAGCCCGCACAACTTTGAAGAAAGTCCGTAGTAGTTATAGCTGCCACGACCGATATTGTTAGGTGGTATCGGTCACCCACTGTGAGGATTGTATAAATGAACACCAACGCTGTCAATTAACTAAATTAACAGTTTATTTATACTCTATGTACACACTATAATACACTATATACAGTTACAACTCGGCTATAGATGATCCAGTTCAATATTAAATTAAATACAGTAAAAGGTTGGCTGTATACTGTTCAAATTACACCTTCTCTCCCTCACTCTACACTCGTTAGATTAAGTTTACCGGAGATCGATTTCGAATTTCCCAACACATGGGTTCTCAGCCAATGCTGTTCGGCCCAGAGCAATACACACAGAGACGTTGCCCTCACTGTCCGAACCCTAGATATGAACTGCCAAAATCTCAGATAAAACCTGTCCTTCTCAAATCACTGCTTTTCCCAAGATACCCTCCCCCTACGGAGTTCCTCCATTGCACGCATTCCACGTTGTTTTCTTGATTCGTGGAATGTTTCTTATTTGCCCATCATTCGCATACATCCCTGACGGATGAACACGCCTCTCAGCAATCTTCTCTTTCTCACCTCACCACCTGCACATGATCACCTGTTAGTTCCCGCTTTAACAAAGAAAGAATGTCACCTTGAAGCGTCAGTACACAGACCATACAATACATGATATATTAAGACAAGAATAACAAATTCCAATCCTGTAGCAGATGTTTTTCTCAGAACCTGACATTCACTATTTTTTTAATCTGCATCACAGAGGAAGAAAGAAAAAATATGAGCCCCCTCTACATTTTCTTGAGTTCTCCCCCCTTATTGTTCACTTCTAGCTACAGTCCTGAACGGAACGAATGGCTAAGAAGAAGGGTTACAAAAACGAATAAAGTCAGTCATACTTTGTTTAAGGTGGACATACAAAGAACTAAAAGCCAAGAGTGGACAGCAATAACTATGTTCATTGTAAGTAATGCATATAAAAGTCACCCAATATTAATTGCGATACAATAAATTAACTTCTAGTCGGATTTATGTGTAAATTTTCCTGTTACCATAATAATTTGGTCACCACTGCAATGTTGAAAAGTGTTCTGCGTAAATCAAGGCATCAAATACTCTGGGCGCCACTAATTTCTTACAGTTTATTTTGCCATCGTTAATCACATATAAATCTGACATAAGATAAGGCGAAGTAAATTGCTTTAAAATACTGATGACGAGAGCAATTGAAGCCTCGATTTAAAAGAAACACCTGGCAACACTAGTGGTGAACAACAGGCGTCTATCAAATACAAAAGCGTTAAATACCTGGAATATATTGAAATAGCGTATAAATAAGCTAGTATGTGAAAAAGTTCCATTTTCAAGGAGGAGTCGAAATGGCTCTAAATAGACCCCTTGCATTGACGTCACAGCAACGGCAGATATTCTAATCTGGTGCACATTTGCAGCCCAAACAAAACATTATAAATCCCCTCCCAGTTTGCCGTTTAAAGCACATGCTGTCTTTCTGTTTAATTTTGATTTTTCTTATTCTTGAATTTTTTTTCTAAGTACTTAAAAAATGAAGCTCAAATTACTATGTTTACAAATATGAAAACACCACATTGCCTTATGTTTGGGTGCCAGATGACGCATGTGATGTCACGTGCAAGGGGTCTATACTTCCTATGAAGGAAATAAAAGTAATTCTTCCATTCTAGGGATAAAAGAAAATGAGAATAATCAATTTATAATTTTTGAGTCGATTTATTTAAACTGTAGATTGTGCATGATTATACGTATCCTGCGCAGTTGAAAATAAACTATTTGTTTCTGTTTTAATTTAAAACAAATCAAATAATCTTTATTTTAAAGTAGAAATGAGGCAATCTTGCTACATAAACATAAACAGAGGTATAATTTAATGGAATTTAATATACATTCTTCTGAGAATTTACTTTTCTGATGTTAAGATATTATAAGTAACTGAAAGGAAACATAGAAATTGAATGCGGGTTCAATTTACTTCCCAGAAGATAATGATAATATGATTAGAAATTCAAAGTATTGTATTTCACTGTCGGAAGAGCTGATTGAATATTGAATTTAGTTACATACCTTTAAAATTGAATTATCTAAAAATATTTACCAAGCTGATATATGGTTGGTCATTGATTTGGCTTTTTTAATATTTATTTTGAGGATACATTTTCCGTTAAAAAGTAAAGTCTTTGATTTTCATGTTTTGTTGAATATCAAGATAAATATAATAGTAAGCTATTTTTTCTGAAACTTTAGCAATACAAAGAAAATGCTTTACTTTATATTTTTCATTTAAGGTTTGATCATGATGGCAAGTAGGCGATCATTTCATCAAATTGAAGAAAAAAGATTATTCGGAATCACTTTGTAAAGTAAAATGTTCGAAAAGTTTTGAAGCGACAGCACAAAGCTATGTGGATATTGCATAACATTTATTTCATTTGTGTAAGAATAACACATACAATCATAGAGATATGAAAGGTTTCTTAAAAAATTCGTATGTTTTTAAATTTTCCAACGTAGTTGAAAAGCGTTTATGAATTCGGTTTGCCTATCTTTTTGTTCATCCATGCTCTAACTCGCGTAAATATACTTTGATTTTCAGTTATTACGTACTTTCAAGGGAACAGAAAATATGATATGCTATAACCGAAGTACGTTATAAGCAACAATCAATAAAATGAAGTGCATAAATGTGACAGAAAATGCGCATAATAGCACACGAAATAACAGTGAATTTTAAATAGAAAGTATAGAAATTTTTCGAAATAAAGTAGAAAAAAAAGAAAAACAATTTATTACTTGCATGTTTATTTAAAAAATAACCGGTTGTCTTTCGTTGTTTTTTTTAATTCGATGACACAGATGACACAGGTGCGATGAATAGCACCCAATTTCTACAATTTTTGAGTATGTGCTGATTGTCAGATCTCTCGACAGAGGAATGTTTGTGACTTTTGTGGATTTTCATTTTCGTGAATTAAAGACAACCTTGCATCAATTTTCTAACAAATTACAGTCGAGCCTCTATATAATGAAATCCATCGTTCCAGTAAAAAATTCGTTATATAGAGAAATTCGATGTATAGAGTATGATGTTAAAAATAGTATTTAATGTGTAAATTTTTAACAAATATTATTTTTGATCTTTTTAATTAAGAATTTGAAATGTTTAAAAGTATATAATAACCTAACATTTTATTTCTTACTTATTTAAGCAGTTTCAAAAAAGAGAAAAGACATTTATTTGAAAGCTTAATGAAAATCAAATAAGGAAGACTTACATAAATTTCAGAGGAAGAAATCTGTAATTTTTTGTTGTTTTGATTTTAAAATTACAATTGTTGCGCTCTCAAAAAAAAAAAAAAAAAAAAAAAAAAAAAAAAAAAAATTCTCAAATTTTAGCAAGGAATGAAAAATTGTAGTTGATATTTTCCTCCATTTGAAGGTCTCTCTTATGTGCTCTCATTGATTCCTCTCTTATATGTGTAACAATTCAATTGACTGTGTTTTGAGAAGGATGTTGAAAGGTGTGTGGGAGGTGAGATGAACTTGTTAGATTTAAAGAATAAGGAGAGAAGTAATATTTATATAAAAAAAAAAACCTCTCCACTGAACGATAAATCAAAAATAAATGATGGAAAATTGATTCCATATGATTTCGAAGCTTTTTTAAAACTGAATAAATTAAGATCAATTTATGAAAAAATTCGTTTTATGGAGATAGATATTTCGCTATATAGAGTCTGTTTTTAATGTAATCATGCGAAAAGGGGACCGTTCTTATTAAAAATTCGTTATATGGAGAAATTCGATGTATGGAGTTTCGTTATATAGAGGTTCGACTGTATTTATGCAAGTGGGTAATGGTCTACTTTGCGAGAGATTCGCTGCGAATTTTTTAAGTCAAATTTGTTACGGCAAGATAATATCAGAAAAGTTCACACTTATTGCTAATGTGAATGCTACCTTGGTTGTTCCTCTGTTAAGTTAAGAGGCTACTTCATTCAAATGAATGAACCGTTCGCTAATACTAATCCTATGGAAGAAATTTATAAAGATATCTCGGTTGCATTTTAATATTATTAAATGATTTTTTTTTTTGCATTGGATAGCTGAGATTGATCTGTATGCAGGCCATATTTTATTTTTTCATTTGTTTACAGATATTTTTTATGAGGGCGCTTTCATTTTCGGAACCGGTTTGGAAAGCGAAAGCACCCTCCTAAAAATGTCTGCAAACAAAATCGAAAAAGGTAAAAAAAAAAAAAAAACCGGCCTGCATTCAGATCAATTTTAGCTATCCAATGCAAAAAAAGTCATTTAAAAATATCGAAATGCAACCGAGATATCTTTATAAATTTCTTCCATAGAATTAGCATTAGCGAATGGGTCTTTTCATTTGACTGAAGTAGTCCCTTAATACGAGTATAAGCCCAGTTCAATCAATTAAACCTTTTTAAGGGGGATAAGAAATGTTATTTTCGAAGAATTCTAGCATTTAAACCAAGTTCTTGCATTATCTGTTAACTCAGCGGCTCCCAAACTTTATTGGTACGCGACCCACTATTAGGTAAAAAATTTTTTTTTCGCGACCCACCTAACGTAATGGTGCAGTCAGTATGGAAATTGTCTTTTGACCCGTATAAGCTATCGGTTATTCTATCTTACGAAAAAGGTAAATAAATTTTCGTACGAAGGATGCACTATGAACAAAAACAAGAATTCGTAATTCTAATGTGTGTAAATAAAATAATAGTTAACACAACATACAAACAGGAAAAATAATTAAAAATACATTTAATTATTATAAAAAAATAATCTTATAATCAAGACTGTTTTCCGGCACTGATGTTTACCGATGAAAGCATCTAGGTTAAAACTTGTTAATTTCAGCATTAATTCAGTTTCAACACACAGTTGTTTCTAAACTTGTTTTTCAAAAACAGCCCAGTAAAAAAGTCATGTTCACACGAGTATGTTTTGAATCCATCAAGGAATTCAAAGTTCATTTAGATCAAGTTAGTTAGAGTGAGGTGTTAGATCAAGTGAGTTATCAGTTATTTCTCGGATATTGAGGTCAAAGATTATGTTAATTTAACTAAAATTTGCTTAACTCTTACTACTTTTCAATTCGATAATAAATTTTTCAAACAGCTAGAAGGCTTAAGTATGGGTAATCCTTTATCTCCCATTCTTTGTGATATTTATATGCATTACTTTGAAGATAAATTATTAAATCTGATCAATTTTAAATGTTGGATTCGTTATGTTGATGATACTTTCGTCCTATTGGATAATCCATTTGATATTTCTACAATTCTTCAAACTGTCAATTCTATTGATCCTCATATTCAGTTTACTTTTGAGTTAGAGTATTGTAATAAACTCCCTTTCCTTGATGTTTTAGTTACCAAATGTGATTCTTCTTTCAAAACTTGTGTTTATAGAAAACCTTTTTCTGTCTCTAATCCACCCCATGCTCTCTCAAATCATCCTGTCAATCAAAAGATTGGTGTTTTTTATACTTATGTTTATCGTGCTCTCAAAATTTGTTCCGATTTTGCATCTCTTAAGAATGAACTCAATTACTTAAAATCTGTTGCTGTAAAACGTGGATTCAATCCTTCTATCATTAATACTGCTGTGAGCAAATTCAATAGACCCCCTAACAATTCCACTCTTTCTATTATTGATAAAAGTAAACCTGATAATTTGGTCGTCCTCCCTTTTTATCCTCCTTTATGTTTTAAATTAGCTAAAGTTTTAAGACGTTTCAATTTTAATGTTATCTTTAAACCAGTCAATAAATTAAAATTTCCTTCCATGAAATGTCCTGTCCCTGACCTCCAAAAATGGGGTATTTATAATATTCCTTGTAATGGCTGTGATTTATCGTATATTGGTCAAACTAAAAGAAATCTCGAAAAACGCCTAAAAGAACACTCTCGGTATGTCATTAATCAAGAAATTTCTAAATCTTCTGTTGCTAAACACGCTTGGGATTCCGGCCATAGTTTCAATTTTCAAACTGCTAAAATTATTTTCAATGCCAATAGTTCCTCTGAGTTAGACTTTCTAGAAAATTTAGCTATTTATATTAATCGTGATATTATTGTTAATGATAAATCTGATTCTAAAACCCTCTCCGTTGCCTGGAAGAATCTTTTCAGCACTGCTTCATAATTAAGTTTATTATTTAATTATTATTATTATTTTTATATATATATTATGTATACTATTTTTCAGGTATATTCATGTGTGTTTATAATTGTAAACTATTTTTTATTTTTATGTATTTTTATTTTATTTTATTTTATTTTATTTATTTATTTATTTTATTACTAATTTATATATTTTTTGCGTACATTTTATTTCATTTTAATCTCTCCTTTTAGTTAATTTTTTAATTTACCCCGCTTTTTTCCCATTTCCCTTCCCCCCTTCTTCCTTTCCTCTCCTTCATTGTCTATCTAGTTTTGTTTTTGCTCTTCCGTGATTGGCTGTTGCCTTCTTCTTTCCTATTGGCTGTTCCTTCTGCTTGCTCCCTCTCCCTCCCGCATTCCCCTTCAGTCGTGCCGCTACATTCATTGTGGACGCACGTCTTCTTTGCGCCTGACGAAGAAAGACTAAGTTCTTTCGAAAGGCCTTGCGCAATAAACTTATTTTATGGTGTTTAAAGAAGTTTTTTTTCATTTCAATTGTTCATTTAGATGTTTCTGGATATTCTACCCGTATATTTATTTATTCATATGGAAATCAAGGAATTTCCCTTGAAGTATTATTTGTTGTTGAAATTGTTATATTTTTTAACAGATGAAATACAAAATAGTGACAAACTTCGATTGCTTCCGCGACCCACTAAAATAGCCGCAGCGACCCACCAGTGAGTCGCAACCCATAGTTTGGGAACCGCTGTGTTAACACCTTTACAATCCTTACACTGAACATCATAATAGCTTGCATTATTTCATCTCATATACATCAATTATTTTCTTCTGTCACCAGTTATAGTTGTAAATCTTTTCTGGCCTTCAGTATGGTTTTGTAGTGAAAAAGTCTCTGTATCTCTTCAAGAATTTAGAAATATCCCACTTTTGGTCATATTTCCGACACCTCATTCTGCCTCAAGACACTAATATAATATTCATAGGATGCATCCACAAAAATCAAATCTACTTCATGTTGTGTGTTTTTTTTTATTTATTTGAGTGTATTTTTTGATTAGATACTAATAATTGAAAATTTTTCATTTCATTATATACTTGATTAAATTATCCTTACACTGATATATGTTTTTATGGTTTTGCTTAAACAGAAAATGGTGTTGATGGCATAAAATACATAAGGGGGAGAATCAGAGAAGATTTACATTGTAATTGAAAAGTCTCCAGTCAGTGATATGATGTGGAATTGTGAGCTATCAAACCTAAAAATTACACTGCTTCCACTGATTTCAACAACTTCGCTGATTACTGTACATGCTGATGCATCTTATGCAGGGGTTTTCTAGAAATTAATATCTGACAACAATGCTACCATTAATTTTATAGAATTAAATTCCACTTAATTATTCACAGAAATTAATTTGAATTTTGAGATTAAATAAGGCGACGATACTCTGCAAATTTACTGGTAACTTGTAGCTCGAGGTTGAGGCGTGGAGACCTTTATGTTACATAGAGAATTTCAAAAATATTTTTAAAAATATTTTTTATGTGTCAAATTTAAGATCTGCAATGTTAATTTTAGTCGGATGCGGCAATCCCGAAACTTACTTCTATCTCCTGCATGTCAATACTTCAAAATTCATTACCACAGTGCCAAAATTAAATAGTAATCTATACTCATTGTGAGGATTTTAAAGGTATGAAATTCCGTGCATTAGTTTTTGAAATAGGACTATTGTGGATATCGGGAAAATTGCAACACAAAAGTGCCATCTGTTGGGATATTTATACCAAAACATAAACAGCAATAATATTTATCAAGCTATACCTGGATCTGAAGTTTGATGAAAATTCATGAATTAGTTTTTGAGACAGAGCTATTGAAGGAATCGTAAAAAAATTCAGCATGACAGCACCAGGGCGATTGACACTAAAACGTAAACAGAACTAGTTCATATCACGGAGTTACTGAATCTGAAGTTTAATGACAATCCGGCATTGCTTTTTTGAAATATTATAGCAGAAATCGTGAAAATGCAGCCTAATAGCGCTATCTATTGAGAGATTTACACCAAAATGTAAACAACATCAATTACAACTATACTGAGTCAAACAACAACAATTAGTCTACAAGTAACTGAATCTTAAGTTTGATGGAAATCCATGCCTAAGTTATTGAGCTACAGCTGTGGCATAAATCGTAAAAAAATGCAGCATAGCAGCACCTCCTGTTGCGCGATTTATACCAAAAACTAATCAGAACCAATTTCTATCAAGGACTACCTGAATATAAAATTTTATCAAACTCCGTGCATTAGTTCTTGAGATAGAACAACCACAAAATTTATGTTGTATACAGACATACAGACTGTTTGTCTGACACTCACTGATACATAGACTCACACACAGACATTTTGTAAAAAAACGCTTTTTGGATTCTCTGACTCCTAAAATGTGTACATCCGTCAAAAACCGAAATTTGAAAAATTTCACGAATTCACGAATTCAATATTTTTTTCTGGCAAAGATAAAAGAAAATAAAAAAGATGACACATATAACTTTGATGAATTTCAAATACATAAGTTTTTTCTAAAATGAAAGAAATCGCTTAAATGATAAGAATTTTTTAAAAATACATTCTCAAACAAATTCACGCTGGTCTGGAAGTTTAATCAGTTGTCTTATTTAATTATATGTAAAATTTTTCTATTTTATTCATAAGGTAAAATATATCATAAACTCAACTTGTTTGATTTTGATCGAAGTTATTTCTTGCGGTTGAAGACTTTTATTATCATTTAATTTTGCTCGCAAAAAATCTTTTATTTATTCAAAAATATGTAAATTCTGTTTTTTCGTACCGCGAAATGTCTCAAAGAATCTTTAGATTCAATTGAACTCTTTTGTTGAATGAAGAGACTTATTTAAAATTCTTATGTATACTTCAAAAGTATTTTTTAAAACATGTTAGGGAAATAAGAATGGAAATAGTTTTATTTAAAGTATGTGTTTCATCAGTTTTTTACTGGAAATAGTATTTCCATTTTGACAGGAAGTTTTCTTAAAGGGAAATTTTACTTATAAGTTGTTGAAAAAAAAAAAAAAAACAGATTTTTGTGTTTATTTTGAACGGTATAAGTATGTAGAATGTTATTCTAAAAAAGTTTTTGAATTCATTTATTTTTATGATGCTTTAATCTATCGGGCGTATTGGCATTTATGTCCGGATATGATCTGCCAAGTTATAAAACTGTACAAATTGCTACTTATAGAGGGTGATTCAAATTAACGTGGCAACATGATAGGGCTAAGCAGAAATACAAAAAGAATAAAAAATCACTTAGAAACTTTGGGTCGCAAATACCACCGGGACTACTAGAAGGGTTTTCTTTGAAACACGAGCTGAATAAATTAACCCATTTTAGGCCAAGCACAGAAATTTTATAAAATGTAGCATTATTTTTATTGAAATATGCTTAAATTACATACATTAAGACACAAAAAAAGATTCGTGCATGAAAAATAATATTTTATATAATAATATAAAATATTATTTCTTATAATGAATAATATGAATATGAATAATATTTTTATGACTTTTGTTTTATTCTTATTTCATATACAGAATTTGCAACTTTAATCTATTTTAAAAACATATAATTCATTTCAATTGGAATAATAATATATTTTTAAAAAGTCGAATTTGTCAAAGGCGTTTCAAATTAAAACTCTAGCGTATTTTGAAAATTTTTTAAGAGAAAGTGTTTACTCCAATTGAATTACTAATATTTTATGGATGTCTTCAAAAGCCTTAAAAAATAGAAGAAAAATAAAATTCTTGAAAAAAATGTGTCAGAGTGTTAAAAAAAAAAAATTATCGAAATGTTTCGTATACGAACCTTTGGCCGAAAATGGGTTAAGCGACTTGACGTGTATAATTTAAGCACGAAGGAGCTTCCACACATTTCAGCAAACAAGTTAAAACACATCTGCAGGCCATTTTTTACAGGTGTTAGATTGGTCGAGATGGATGAATCGCATGAATACCGCGATCACCAGATTTGTCTCTAGTAAATTTTTTTCTTACTTTTTTTTTTTTTAAAGGGTTTATTTACGAACTACCCGTTTCATTGTAGGAAGACTTAATAAGAAGAATTCTTGCGTTAGCAGGATGTGTTCGAGACATGAGGGGCTGATGATAAGTTCTTTTCTTTGACTAGAAAGAAGATAGCTAGAGTTAAGGAATTATTCAATATAATCTCCCATAAGATTGATGCACTTGTTATATCGTTATAGCAGCTTTTCAAGTCGTGTGGAATAAAAGTCCTTTGATTGGTCCTGAAACCATCTCTCAGCAGACTCTTTGATCTCTTCAATATCCTCAAAATGGTGGCCTTTAAGGTGTTCAAGTTTATAACAGATAATAATCTGAAGTGGCTAGGTCTGGTGAAACGACATGTTTCCATGACAACTTAAACAAAAAGGCATTAACTACAGTTTCGCGCGTCATATGTTTCATGTGCGTGTGGTTGCCATGATTGCTGATCTGTAGTATGGACGTCAATCTTGTATCCTTTCGGTTTGTTTTAATGAATAACTCATTGTTGTAAGCCAATTATGTTCCGAAATAAATGCTTCAGAATCCTGATGAGTCTTTTGTAATAACCCTGTATTTCAAATCTTCGAAGATTATATGACTGCATATAAGTGAGTTTTCAAAAGAAAAAAAAAATATTTCTCAAGGGAATATTGGACACATAATTGACAACTTTTTCATAAAGCAAATTTTTGATAACATCAATTTTACAAGTCGGATTCGCTTAACCTCTTAATTAAGGGGAAGCACAGCATCATATTGGGATCCCTTTTCATTTGGGGAAAATTTTCTATATTCTACCTTATATGAAAAACTCATCAATATTACTAATATTATTCCCAGGGTTGCTAATCGTGTCCACATATTTCATTAAACAATTTATTATGTTCTCTGTATATACTACAGACAGTTGTGATGCTCTCAATTACCCAAGTCGTTTCTAGCAACATATTAGGATGCAATATTATAAATGAACATCCTATTGATTCCATTCATATTTTTCCTGTAAATAAGCTTCTTGCAGCATGTATATTTTCTCATACATTTGGCAAACTTTTCCTCCCAAAAAATTAAAAATGTACTATAAAAGTTCAAGTTCAACCAGGGTGAGAGGCCTACAAATTGGCTTGTACTCAACAAGACTCACCTAACATTTAAAGTGGAAATGGGAATTAGAAGTCTCCTTTCACAGCCATTTTGGGGCCCCCTCTTAAATTTCGCTCGTGCTTCTTGTGCCTTTTGGATAATCAGGCTCTGTTTATTAAGAGTCTGTGCAATTATATGAGCTTCACCAACAGAAGAAAGAAAGTTACCAGGACCACAGGTGCCGACTTAACGGCCGCGATGAGACAAACCAGGAAAACTACTATCACTAATTTCAGAATGTTATTTGTGTCTTAATTACAGTGATTAAGTAGGGAGTAAAAAATAAATTATTCGTAGACGTACACCTTATTGCCTATTTCCAAGCCATTCATGATTGGATTTAATAATAACAAGACAATAAGGGGTCTTTCTGATCCCAAAGTGAATATATTTCGGATCGAACCAGAAATTTCTTTATAAAATAAGTTCAAATGGCATGAAGAAGGACAAAAGTTAAATAGCCTTTATGTTGAGATAAATAGAATTTAAGATTTTATAAAATTGTAAAACATATGAAAAAAAAATCTATATTGCATTTCCAAATTACTTAGCATTTTTTTTCTACGGCAAAAGGATGAAAGATGATCAGGATTTTAAGTAAATTAAATTTATTAAATATATTATTCAAGTAAGAATGTAGTTTTTAAACGGAATGCATGATATTTTAATGTTTGAGTTACACTTGTTTTAATCAACGGATCATTTAAATTAATAGAATCTTATTATTATTATTTTTATTTAGAATCAAATAAAAAAGTCGTGATCTTGAATCTCTTTGATTTAATTTTGTATAAATAAAAAAAATCTATTCGTGGCATTCTTAAAATTAAAATTGGTTTTCACTTTATTAGTACTATTTTTTTTAAATTCTGAGGTTTAAACATGTAATAATTTTAAATAACTCTTTTGCTTCTATGAATAAAGATTTTTTTTTTTTTTTTTTTTTTTTTTTTTTTATAACTAGAGAAAAGTTAAGAGTTCAATAGAACTAAGCAGAAAAGATGTAACAACTCGAAGATCAAAGTTTTGCTTTTCTTTTACTGAACTTTTTCTGTTACGATAAGTAGTGAAAAAAAAAAAAAAAAAAAAAAAAAAAAACATTAGCCAGAAAAAAACGATTAAAGAGAAAAGTTAGCTGATAGAAGAATTGATACAACTTCTATTTCAGAGAAAATTAAATTAACTTGTAAGTATTAAAGAAACGCATTTGAGGATCATATATCTTGGTATGTGGCTAACACGTTTTACTAAAAATAAAAATTGAAGATGAGTAAATGTTTTTGAAATCAATGATTTGAAACAGAGTATAAATATTCCCTTCAACTGACACTTAAAAAATTTGTTATAGAATGACAATTTACATCATTACTAAGAATTTACGAAATTTTCTTTCTTTTTTTTTCTTTTTCTTTTTCTTTCTTTTTTTCTTTTTGTTTTAAATTAATGAATATTAACTTTTTTACTTCCTATTTCACATGGGTATGTGACGTTTTTCTGATGAAACATAAATCAAAAAGTTCTATAAAACGCATTATTTTATGCATGTAAAACAACAAAATTTTCAAATTATTCAATTTCGTCTGATTTCTAGATTACACAGTGGATTAAAAAATATATGGTATTGTGAGTAACTTAAAAAAATTATTTTTTTAAAAGGGATTTTCTATTTTGCTATTTTATATTAATTTTGCTCATAATTTATCGAGTGACAGGTGAGAGAAGAAACTTTAAAAAAGCAATCATTCATATTTAATAATCAAAACAAGTCGGAAACTGCACGTCAAGCGTAGCAAATGAGGTGCGTTCGTACAATATCGAAATTGAAAAAATATTCTGATTTTTATGCAATAGTATACGGATACGGTATAGAGTTCTACGGATTAGTTCTACGGATACAGTATACTGGCCGAAATCTTTTGTATATCCCTGTAAATACTATCTGCTTTCTATTACACAGGAAGTAACTTGTAGTAAACCTTAGCAGCGTATATCAATTTCATAAAACATGAAGTAGTTTAATGTAATTAAAACGCGCCCCAAATAATGTTCCTCCTTTTATTATTATGTAATGGAATACTTTTGCGTGGCCATGTAAATTAATAAGAAATATTCTTTGCACCACAGATTGTACACAATGTATATTTTAGTATGTACTTTATAGATGCATATCAATTTTATTATGTTCGAAAGAGCGTAGCATCATTAATATGCACTTGAAACTATTTTTTCCCATTGGCCACAATGCAACGGAACACTTTTGATTGTCCCTTCCAACAGCACTTTTCAACAATGTTGAAAAGTGCTTATGCATTCGGCTTGGCTATCCGTTTATCCGTCTGTGCAATCTCGTATATATACTCCGATTTTCATGCAACTGATGAAGCTTATTTAGGGTCACCAAAGCATGTTTGGTATTGCATATGAAGTATGTACGATTAATGGTTCATTTAAAGGGACACTCAAAAAATTCGAGTACATTATGATGTATGGGAAAAAATCATTTGGAGAGGAGTTAAATCTCTCCAAACGATTTTTTCCCATATATCATATACTTCCCAGATATCATATGTATTTTAATGACAATACGCTATTTCAAATGTATTCAAATTGATATAAATCACTGAATTTCACTACAATCATGTTAAAACAGTGCACTTATAGTATTTTTTATTAATTTACAGGGATACACAAAATAAATCGGTTACAGTATTGTCTTTGGGTGATAATTGCTGGAGAGTACGTTTTAAAATTCGGTATGCGCTTTTAAATTTAATTAGTTTTTTTGTATATTACTCTCTCTATATAAACTCTATACCTCATATAGATGGCTACACAAAAGTATTCGCATACTTCTCCTTATTAGAGAAAATTGCTAAAAGAGAATTTTTAACTAGAATATATGTATCTCTTAAATGAAAGCAGGTTGTTAATAGACACAAATCTCTATATCATTTAAAGGGCTATTAAACAATTCGAATAATTTTCCTATTGTAGATGAGCATAGGCGAAATTCGGTTTTGAAATGCGTTATACATTTTCATATGGTGAAATGAGATGTAATACTTTAATTTTTTAAACGGTCTAGTTTTGTCACATTATTCTGAATATGTGGGAAAGTGCTTCACAATCTATGATTGTGAATTTTAGCTCTTTATATAGATTAGTTTATGACTTAGGCAAAAATAAACTGTTCGTAACTTTTAACTTTTGGAGATCATTATGTTAACGCTTCTATTTCACAACTTAAAACTTGTGTTATTATCGTTTTGAAAACTCTACACAGGCAGAAAAGATAATTCCTGCATATTTATCGTTTAACAAATTATAAAAATTATTGTCCTGGTACTAATTTGTTGAGTACACATCGTAACTTTTAAAAATCTGTTTTTGTTTCTTTTTAGATAAGCTTTGAAAGTATTGCGCAGCTCTTAATAGAGCATTTGCGTGAAACTAAGCATCACCAGAAAATTTCTTGCTATAAAGTTGTAAAACTTTTCAAGCATTACATTTATGAAATCACGCTATTATTTCAAGAAAGAGTTGCCATATTTTTACTTTCTTCTATCTTTACAAGGAGAAAGTATTGGATTCATGAAAACTTTTGAATTCCGGTTTTCGATGGATTTGCACGTTTTATGGGTCAGAGAACCCGAAAAACATATTTCTTTTTAAATGTCTGTCTGCGAGTCTGTCTGTATGAGACATAAATTATGTAGGCGCTCTATCTCAAGAATTAAAGCACGAAATTTCTCAAAACTTTAGATTCAGTTAGACCTTGATATAAACTGGATCTGATTATTTTTTGCCGTATGTCAATCAGCAGGTGGTGCTGATCTGATGCCCTTTTTCACGATTTCCAAAATAGATATGTCTCAAGAACTAATAGACTTATTTCCATAAAACTGGAGATTCAGTTAGCCCTTGGTATAGTAGGGTTCTGATTATGTTTTGGTGTAAATCGCACAACAGGTGGCGCTGCTATGCAGTATTATTCATGATTATCGCAATAGATCTACCTCAAGAACCAATGCACGAATTGTCACCAAACTTCAGATTCAGTTAAACCCTGATATAAATGAGTAGTCTTTAGTTTTTGGAGTTAATGGCTCATAAATTGGCGCTGCTATGCGGCATTATGCATGATTATTGCAATAGCTCTATCTTGAGAACTAATATATAAAAATTATAAAAATATAATAAAGCATTATAAAAATAAATTTCTTTTTGGTTTAATTCTGCTATCAGTTAAGATCTTTTCACATCAGTTTTTTTTTAAATTTTAACATTAATTATGCATGGGAAAAAATTGTAAAGATGTATATCCCATAGCATATATAGGGTCTGAACAGGTAAAATATCTTTTTTTTTGCTATATGTCATTTACCTAAGTATTCCTGAGTGTGCTTCCACCTAAAAAAATATGTTTTTAACAGTAAACCATCCAAATATATTTGCTATACATTTGTTGCTTAAATTATTAAAAAAATATCATACGATACTAAACATTGAAAATATAAAGACTTACTTTGTAACTCTCTGAAAAAAAAATCCGTTAATTTTGTTGTCATTTCCCTGTTTTTTTTTTTTTTTTTTTTTTTTTTTTTTTTAAATAATGATTTACTTCTGGATAGTGTGACATTGCATCAGAATTTCATCTCTGACCAGCGACACAATCAAACACCTAAGAAAAATCATGCGTTAAGCATAGATTATGAAGCACTTTCCAACGCTTCATGGAATTTTTAATAGATTTTCTTATTTAGGGAAATAAGGGTATAAAGCCAAATATAGCCAAATATGTATTCCAATACTACTGAACAGCCCTGTATTTGATCTGTCAACTAATATACATAATATATAATGGGAAAATTTAGTTTAGCAAGAATGCCTAGTAGCTTGAAATTTCTCTTTCAGCAATTTATCATACAGCACGATAGTGCTGTATAGTAGAGCTCAGTTGCATCTCTAATGTTAAAGTCCAAAGTTTGCCTCTTAATAACTTTGGTACTAATCATCGGATCGCGACGAAATTGAAAAGGGGAAGTGTCCTACTCTAGATCTCAAAGTTTACAAAAATTCATCCAGATCCACCGATTAGTTTCGGAGATCCAGAACCCCTGTTTTGGCACTTTTTGCTCGTGAAACAAGAAAAAAAGAGAAACAACTCAATTATAGGCCGAACCAGGAAACATTCAGCGAAGTGCAATAACTTGTTCGAAAGCTTTTAATTTAGGCATGTGCCTTTCGAAGGTCCGGTAAAAAAAAATCAAAAATTAAGGAAATGGCAGCCATTTAAAATTTACATAACGCTATACTTTCCATAATTTAGCATTATAGAAATATCTCCTTTTTAATTGCTAATTCAATTATTTGTTTCGAGTTGCCACCAACTAAAAAACAATTCAATGATTTAAAAAAGAAATGATAACGCGTGTTCTTTTTTTTGTAGATCAATAAAAATTTTGATTCTCCTGATAGATTTTTGAATTTCTGAAATTGACATCATTTGAAACAGAAACTACATATTTTTCATAAACATATATATAAACTGTAACTAAATATGTGTTAAAACAACATCGCAACTTTATTTGAATGTTTTCGACGCCAAAACAGTTACTACAATGCAGATATTTCAATTAAAAAGGGATAATTTAGAAAAAAAAATTCTTCTATATTTATAAAAATAACGATTTGAAAATGAAGCTATGAAAATCTGTGTAAATACTTATGGTCATAAGAAAATCTTCTTAGATCATACAAAAAACTGGTGGAACCAGAGAGAAAAGTAGAGCTCGATTTAAAAAAAATCTTACAGTAAAATTTGGGAAATATTTTCAATGTGCGTGTAAAAGAAAGGGAATCAGATGATCTGTAAAGCTTATGAAATAACCCAAATTTTTGTTAGCTGAAAATGAGGACTGAGCTGTACTGGTGCCTTATATTCAGAATTATACTATTATCCACTCAAAATGATTACTGAGGAAAGTAGTCAATAGAATATATTGTTATGTTGTCTCAAATCGGTTAAGCCCCACAATGCTAAACAAATGTAAACCATGATGTGATAATTAAAGTATAACATTAATATAAACATTTTAATAAAAATTTTAATTTTACTTAAGAAAGGTGTTATAATAAAAATAAAAGACATTGACATGTTTCGGAACCGTCAAATAAGTTCCATAATCATAATATCAATATAATATAAATATAATATAATCATGATTTATATTATGATTATGGAACTTATTTGACGGTTCCGAAACATGTCAATGTCTTTTATTTTTATTATAACACCTTTCTTAAGTAAAATTAAAATTTTTGTTAAAATGTTTATATAAAAGGTGAAGGTTTTAAAATCTGATGATTTAAAAAAAATCAATTGGATTTAATTAACTTTTTATAACATTAATATAATCAAGTTGTTGAGGAATCGATGTAGATAATTATGTTTGAACACAAATATTTAGTATATGATTGAATCGTATCTATTCAAGGTTTTGAGTTTACTTGGAGCTTTGATCTTCCAGTTATCAAAACAGCTGGTATGGAATTGTGTTCACACTTTGTACAGAACGAACCGTTCTCATACTTTATTACATCAGCCTGTAACATATAGTTATGAACCCAAATTTTTAAACTTGTTATGGATGATTGAAATACGGAAAGAGTTAAAAATGCCTCTTTTTCCCTGATTGATTTTAAAGCACCAGTAAAGCTCAGTCCTCATTTCTAGCTAACAAAAATTTGGGTTATTTCATAAGCTTTACAGATCATCTGATTCCCTTTCTTTTACACGCACATTGAAAATATTTCCCAAACTTTACTGTTAGATTTTTTTAAAATCGAGCTCTACTTTCCTCTCTGGTTCCACCAGTTTTTTGTATGATATTAATAGATGGAACCATACATGAATACTTTATTCAGCCTTGTAGTTTACCTGGCTGGTACCTTTATTACACATCAGTATTAAGCTAAAATTTATTTTAAACTAAAACACTCTTAGAACAACTGAAATCACATTCTCATAAATTACCATTCATAGGCGTCCATGTACCCAATTCTTTGTGTGGCCCTGTATATCATTTTATCTATATTATGCAAACATTTCTTTGTAAATTTAATGCAATTCAGCGTAAAAATGCATAGCATATTTAAGAACCACCTTTAAGTAATTTACGCTCATATTCAGTAACGTTGGTGAGTACTTTTGGGTAGCCCTGTATATTAACTATAGCATTTATACACATCATATAATGTAAAACTTATACACGCATATCATAATTAAAATGCACTTCATCCATCCATCGGCCATCATCGGATACATATGCAGCACTTCGGGAAGAATGTACTATTTGAAATCTTTTGTGCGTCTCTGTAAATACTATGTATTTCATATTGGTCAAAACACAGTATCGTGTAATTTATATTAGCCTCAGTGAATACAACAATTTTATTATACAAGAAACAGTTTAATATATTTAAAATATGTCACACACAATTCCCCCTTTTACCATTATTTAATGGAATTCTTTTGTGTGGCCCTGTAAATGAATAATAGCTGTATTTTCACCGCATATTTTATAGAATGCATATTTTAATGCACATCGTAAATGCATTTAAATTCTAATATGTTTGACAGGGTATAACACCTTCAAAATTCCTTTGAAACGATTTTTCCTCATAGGCCGTAATGTAATGGGACAATTATGACTCTCCCTGTAGATAAACTAATCATGCTAGAAACTTAATTTTCAATAGAGTTTGTGCTAGGGTAAACGTCAATAACTTCTTAAAATTTCATGGCAAGTCGAGTATATTTATGTGAGTTAGAGCGCGGACAGACGGACAGACAAACCGAAAGCATAAGCACTTTTGAACTTTGTTGGAAAGTGCTAACAACTTTGTTGAAAAGTGCTAAAAAGCTGTTTTGAATTGCTCTTTTTTGCAACGTCGAGCAAGAGCAATTAAAGGGTAATTATATAAAGTTAAGGGAACGTCCATTTAGAAATTTTGTGACAATTCGAACAAACTTTCGTAAACAATCACAATTAGTTTTTTGAAAAAATAATTAAGATAAATAGTGATCTAAACATTTAAATGCTATTATGTTCCACTCACATAACATGTAGCTCACATAACACTATTCACCACTCACATAACATTAATTTGTAGCAAAAGGCATTTTTATATATTAAATAAAAAATTTTATATAGTAAATGAATCTTGCCTTTATATTAAACCAAAATTTTGCTTTATTGACAAGCAAAATATGTTTTGTTACATACATTTTATTAGAGTAGAGTAAAATGGTATTTAACTAGTTAGATCAATTTTTATCTTAATTATATTTTTTAGGATGAGCTAAGCGAATCCTCTACTAGGCCACTCAAATTACATTTTGTCGTACACTTTGCAAAAAAAACTATTCAGTATTTTGACATGAAATTAAACACAAAAATAAATTATGATCTGTAGATTTGCAGAATATTATTTTTTTTACAGAATAACCTTTAAAAAAATTATTATTTTAATTAATTTATTTTACATGTTTTTCCATTACGGACGAAATTTTCGAAATAAAAAATGAAACGAATGTTTTCATAAGAAAAGAAATCATGGAGCTTACAATTACAGGTAGAATCATGATTAATTAAATAAATAAAATATATTTTCTTTATTCCGGCAAAATCGTTTGCGCTAATGACACTTACGCATTTTAAAAGAATTATGTTATGATTTTTTTTTGTAAAGTGGCAACAAAAGAATAGTAAACAAATAAAATTTATTTTTAAATTCGTTAAAGAGTTGTTTGAATTTCGAAGTTTGAAATTTGAATCAACTGAAACATATATTATTATTTTGGTACATGCAGTATTATTTTTAAATAATTTACCGTTTTATTTTAAACAATTTGCAGTTTTAAACAATCTATGGAATATATTAGCTCTGTTTTTAAAAAATGCCAAGAAAACGTTCACTCACTGGTTGAAAAGAACGCGAATATGATATACTAGCCGCCCTGACGACCAGTTTGGTCTCTATGTCTTACGATTTGGTCATTGCCCTTTTTTGTAAAAGGCCTTTAATGAAGTCTATTCTTACATTAAACCAAAATATTGTTCATTTAATGCCAAAAAATCACAACAGGATATGGGATTCTTTCCTATTTGTAAAGCGTTCCAAAATTCATTCTTTAGTACTACATTGTTATCCTGTCGAGCAAAAAACCATCGCCAAATTGTAAGATTAAATGCCAATAATAAACTGTTTATTTATTTTTATTTTGTTTAAAGGCTATAAATAATTTTGTTCTATAATTTTTAACTAAACTTTTTTTATTTATTATACTTTCCTTTTTAAAATAATAGAAAATAATTTAAAAATATAGATATAACTTGTATTTGAAAACGAAATTTTCGATGAATTGGCGTCAGAAAAAAATTTCGCCAATGTGTTGTGCATCTGACATCTGTGCCTAGAATTCTTCCCATGATTTGTATTTAATAAATGTGTAATAAATTATTGTTCTGAATGCGATTGGTTTTTACAATCTTAAGTATTATTGGTGATTAACAATAATTTACGGTGATCTACATAAATGGTACGTGGATATCAAATTAACTTAAAATGAGACATGAAATTTGTATATTAAATATTATGTGAGTTGGTTCATTTACATTTCACTTCGTCAAGAAAACATTTATATGAGTTGTATAGTATTTCATCTAGCAGAGTGAAACTGAAGTTTGAATTACATGCTCGAATTATTTCTGCATGGCAAGATTGATGGTTGGAGAACTTGCTATATGATTTATTACCTCCATAAATTATTTTCTTTCAATCATTAAAGAATGATTTTTTTTTTTTACTTTGGTGGAAACGGATTTTGGAAAGTAAATTTAAATTTTACTGAAGTAATCTCAAAATATACACGTACTTCAATGTAATTCATCTCTCAAATATTACTTTTTTAAACCGATCTCTATAAAAATATAACTTTTATACAGCTTTATCATCAGGAAAAATAATTTTGGTTAAAACTGGCTGTTTGGCCTATAAAAGCGAAATGGTCATTACAGCAAACTGTTGAGGACAACCAAATGCGTTTATAATAACAATAATCTGCACAATAATTTGGCGACTTATCACCTGCGATGGCTAACGCAAAATTGGCTGCATAACATATAAAGAGTGAAGTGGGTAAGCCCGGAAGTGATGATGACAGTCACATGACTTAAGCTTTTATTATATCATAGCCAACTATATCTATAAAGCCCCTTTATTTGAGATTTATGTATGAAGTCTCCCGCCAGAGGACGCTGATACTATGCCCAAGTAATTCAGACCAACCATGTAAACCCTGAACCAAAACAATGACACGTATGTAAACATGTGCACAGAACAGAAAGCAGCTTATTCAATGCTAATTTGGGCAGGGTTTGCTTCATGTGGACTCACACGTGGTCCAATGAAATGATTCAGGGTTTGAAGCTGAATCCAGCTTTACTTTTTCGGCGGTTAGTCGCAAAATGGCTCGGCTGGTAGTATTATAGTCGGCTATGATTATATAGATGATCTTCAAGACAAGAGACTAGATATCAGCGCAAAAAATGACGACACAGATGTCATATACACATCACATTGGTGTAATTTTTTTCCAACGCCAATTTGGCAAAAACTTCGTTTTCGAATACCAGTTACCATACATATTTTTAAAAAGTGAATAACAATAAATTTTAAAAAGTTTAATTTATATCTATAGAATAAAACAATTTATATAATTTGAAAAAAAGAAAATAAAAGTAAATGAATAATTTATTAATAAATAAGCAACATCCGTGTTACCATGTGAAGCAAAATAACGACATTTTGTCGCCAGTTAAGTACCCCGGTGCGTATATATCATTGGCATCTGAAAAGAAAATAGCGCCTATGTGGTGCGTATATGACATCTGTGCCAAAACGACGACATGACGAATCTATTCTGACAGGGAATGCATGTGCCCTGGTATGTATCCTGGTCCACATCCCTAAATATTGAAGATTTTAAGTTTCGTTGAAGAGAAATTAATTACCCAATTTCATCCAGTAATAACTGTTTATGGCATCAAATTCATCAGCTTGAGTACAGTAGGCATTTAATCAAGATATTATAGAATTTTGTACTTTATTATCTCATTCCATTGATACTATATCACAGTGCATTTTTGGGTACTACTTGGTTACCCGTCGACCAAAAATCTAACGCCAAATTTCAGGATTAAATTCCAAGGTACTACTTGGTTATCCCGTCGACAAATTTCGCCAAATTATACAAATCGTCAAACTATAGCCAAATTATACATATTGAGAAAATTTTTATTTTAAATAACAAAAAAGCAAATAATTAGTAGAATATTGATAAAAATACAAATAAAAAGTCGAAATAGAATCACTTAATGTTGTTTCAAACACCTTTATCGTATTTAATGTCATTGAATGAGACATTCAAGGTCATCCAATACTGGCATTTACTCTTATAGTTTGGCGATAATTTTTTGGTCAACGGGATAATCAAGCAGTATCAATTGGTTATCTACTATTGTTGGTACTACTTACAAGGAAGGTCTCCATACGGGCATACTCAGAAAAATCTGAAAAAATTACAGAATGTTCTTCTCATATAGTTATATATGTTTATAAAAAAAAAATTTCGGCGGAAACTCCTTATAACGTCCATAAAAAAAATAATAAAAATTTCGTTTATTTGGCGATTTATCTCCGGTTGGCGAAAAAAACGGAATTTTGAAAAATACGCTTTTACGCTTCGAATACTTTTTAAAGAAAAATCTTTCTATGTTCAATTTATTTAAATAAGTTTAGTTTAAGTAATTTTAGTTTTGCATTTTTACTTTACTTTAAGTGTAATTTTGTCATTTACGTTTATATGTACTTATAACAAAATGAAATTATATATTTTATCATTTAAAACAATTTAAATTGATTAAAATTGTTCCAAATTGAAAAATACACTGTTAAAAATTTGCTGCATTTTGTTGCAACGCACTCCCTTGCTTTTATAGAAAACGGTTACTTGGAAGTGAAATGGAGCTTTCTCATTGGTTGGAATAGAATTATTATATACAAGCGGTGGAGTGCGTTGCAACAAAATGCAGCAGATTTTTACCAGTGTATGACACGGTCAATTCGACGTGCTATGGAGCATTCTCATTGGGCAGAAGAGAGATATTCTATAAATTTTTCCTCGAATAATTTGTGTGCATTGTATGATAATCTAGAAACCCAAATTCGTGCACTTGAAACGCTTGATGTTACAACTGCCGAATGTGCATGTTTACTTTATCCTTTAGTTGAGTCTTGCATGCCAGAGGATTTGCTTAGAGCTTTTCAGCGAGGTTTGAATTTTGATTCTGGCGATGATTCCAAAAAGAGATTAGATGCTTTATTAAAATTTTTGAAAACTGAAGTTGAATCAGAAGAGCGGATTAATTTAGCTATGACAGGTTTCGGTTTGACGGATGCAAAGTCATATAAAAGTGGAAGCAAATTAAAGAAAGACAAAATATTTACTTCGGCTAGTTTGTTGAGCTCTTCAGATGGTGCAGAGAAACTTTGCGTTTTCTGTAGCGGAAAACATGAACCGACTAATTGCTTTAAGGCTCAAAAAATGTCTTATAATGAAAAATTAAAGATTTTAAAAGATAAAGGTTATTGTTTCAAATGTTTAAAAGTCGGACATAGGGTAGGAAAATGTAGGTGCTTTGTGAAATGCATGATCTGCAATAAGAAGCATTATGCAGTTATGTGCACCGAGTCAAATAAAAAAGTAAATAAACCTGCATCAAATAATGCGGAAAAAGAGGTTAAAGAGCAGGATAAATTACTAAATTTGGCGAGTATTTCGAACGCGCCACAAGTTTTGCTACAGACTTTGAAAGTTAAAATAAAAGGTAAAAATTGTAATTTAATCGTAAGAGCTATGTATGATTCGGGATCGCAAAAGTCTTATATTAGAAAAGAAATAATATCCGTTTTAGGATTAGCACCTTTACGACAGCAACATTTGTCGCATGCACTTTTTGGAGGAAAAAAGATCAACGAGAAGTTTCATAACGTATACAAAATTGAGCTAGGAAACTTAGATGGAAGTTTTAAATGTAATTTTGACGTAGTTGATCAGGATATTATTTGCAATGATGTTCCTTCTGTTTCGTACGGACCGTGGATTGAAGAATTGCAATCTATGAATATACAAATGTTTGACATCGAAAATAATTCTGGGCCAATTGATATTCTTGTTGGAGCAGATGTTGCTGGTAGACTGTTTACTGGAAAGAGAAGAGTTCTATCCAGTGGATTAGTAGCCATGGAAACCTATCTAGGATGGACTCTCATGGGGAAAACTGAATTGCGTTCTAAAAAAGAAGATACAGCTATGATGGTAATTTCGATGTTTGTACGAGACGCTACTATTTCCGATCTTTTTAGTTTAGAGGTTTTAGGGATAAGTGATCCAGTTGAAATGAAAAACAAAAAGGAAAAAGAAAATCTTACTAAATTGCATTTCGAAGAAACTGTTCGAATCGATACAGATGGAAGATACGAAGTTTCACTACCCTGGAAAGATAATCATTTGCCTTTACCGAGTAATAAAGAGATTGCTATGAAACGATTAGAATCATCGACGAAAAAATTGCATCAAGAAAACTTGTTTACAGCTTATGATGATGTGTTCAAAGAATGGAAATCGTTAGGTATAATTGAAGATGATCCAGTTGACTCTCCATCTTCCCTGCAAGAACACTATTTGCCACACAGACCTGTTGTAAAACAACATGGAACAACTAAAGTACGCCCAGTTTTTGATGCCTCTGCCAGACTTAGAGATTCTCCATCGCTCAACCAGTGTTTAGAGTCCGGACCAAATTTATTGGAACTAATCCCTAATCTTCTTCTCAGGTTTAGAGAACATAAATATGGCATAGTTGCCGATATAGAGAAAGCTTTTTTACAAATAAGTGTGCAACCGGAAAATAGGAATTTTCTAAAATTTTTTTGGTGGAATGGAAAAGAAAATGTAGTTCCAAAGATAATGCGGCATACATGTGTGGTGTTTGGTGTGAAAAGCAGCCCTTTTCTCTTAGAAGCTGTGCTTGAACATCATTTGAAAAAATATCGAAATAATTTGAAATATAGTCAGAGAACAGTTGACATACTTCTGCGAAGTTTTTACGTAGATGATTTAATTACAAGTTTGGACAATGAAGCAGAAATATTACCTTTCATCGAGGAGAGTCATCACATCTTGGCTGAAGGAAAATTCAACTTGCGAGGATGGAAGTACACAGGAGATGATGACCCAGAACAAGTTACTTCGGTTCTAGGATTAATTTGGAATCTTAAAGAAGATGAACTGAAAATTAATTTGGATTGGATGAAAACATACAAACTCGAAATTGTATCGAAGAGAGTGATTCTTTCCATTACACATAGGGTTTTTGATCCTATTGGATTCTTATGTCCTTTTCTGTTAATTCCCAAATTAATGTTACAGAAGATGTGGAGAGACAACATCCCGTGGGATAGGGAAGTTGAAGATAATTTGAAACGTGAATTTCTAAAATGGTTTGAAGATTTAAGTTCCTTAAAAAATTTGTCTGTAAGCCGCTGTTTTTCTCCTGTTATAAGTGATCAACATAATATAAGTATTCATACATTTTGTGATGCCAGCCAATTTGCATACGCAGCAGCTGTTTTCGTTGGCATAGAATATTCTGGTGTTGTTCATATAAATCTTTTGGCTGCCAAATCGAGAGTTGCTCCAGTAAAATCCATCACTATTCCTCGTCTTGAGTTGCTGGCTGCAACGGTGGGAGCTCGACTTTGCAGATCTGTACTCAGTGCACTCCAGTGGGACAATGTGAAGCAACACTACTGGACTGATTCCACTACAGTATTAAGTTGGATTCAGCGAGAAGAAATTTGGTCAGTATTTGTAAATAATAGAGTTCGAGAGATAAGAGAACTGACTGATCCAACTTCGTGGAAGCATCTTCCAGGAGTACAAAATCCTGCTGACCTACCTTAAGAGGCTGTTCTGCTCACCAACTTTTATGCAGTAGATGGTGGGAGGGTCCCATATGGCTTCTACAAACTGAAGAAAACTGGCCTATTACCAAACCTGTTTTTGACGAGCCATCTATTCTGAAAGAAAAAAGAAAAACAAATCCAACTTCTAAGAATCTTCCAGTTGTGTGTTCTTTAAATCAATGTGAAAATAAAAGTAGTAGTAAAAACTATAACGAAGATTCAGGTTGGTACTACTATTATTTTTCAAGCTATGATCGAAGCTACGAATGACAGCTTGGATGAATAGATTCATTTTCAACTGTAGGAATTCCGCTTCTCGAATCACGGGTGAATTATCTTATGCGGAACTAAAAGAAGCAGAAATAAAGATTGTACAGATGATACAAGAGGAATATTTTAGTCATGAAGTCAACAGAAAGAGAATTAATTCTTTAACAACATACAAAGATGAAAAGGGAATACTTAGAGTGAAGACAAAATTAACGTATAGGAAGGATTCAGAAGATTTCAAGAACCCTATCATTTTGCCATCCCATCATTCAGTCGTTGAGAGACTGATAATGACTTAACACAAAAAGAATTCACATGCAGGATTACAAATGATTTTAAATATTCTACGTGAACATTATTGGATTCTGAATGCGAGAAAAACTGTTCGAGCAATATTATCAAAATGTGTTATTTGCTTAAGACACGCCAAAAGAAATGTGACTACCCCCTCTGCATCACTTCCAGAAAACAGAATAAAAGATGCTGCAGTTTTTGAAATAATCGGTTTTGACTTAGCTGGACCGCTGTATTTAAAGGAGGGGAGTAAAGCTTGGATTTGCATATTTACCTGTGCGGTTTTCAGAGCTGCGCACCTTGAACTTCTGTCATCATTAACTACTGAAGCTTTTCTTCAAAGTTTTCGTAGATTCATTTCAAGAAGAGGAAGGCCATCAGTTGTGTATTGTGATAATGGAAGCAATTTTGCCGGTGCATCAAATTATCTGAAAACCGTGAATTGGGCTGAGATTGCACAATTTAGTAGTATACGAAGAGTACAATGGCTTTTCAACCCTCCCACTGCCTCCTGGTGGGGCGGTTTCTGGGAAAGATTAGTTGGAGTAATGACACAAATCCTAAGAAGAGTTCTCGGAAAGGCTTTTTTATCTTATGAAGAAATGGTCACCGTTTTATGTGATGCAGAGTCTGTTATAAATTCTCGACCGCTTAGTCATATATCAGAAACGGATTCTGAACTGATACCTTTATCACCTAACTCATTTTTGCAAGATTTCAGGCAAATTGGTGTTCCGAATTTAGATCAAGTGGATGAAATTGCTCTCAACAAAAGAATAAAATATCGTCAACAGTTGATAACTGACATTCGGAAAAGATTTAGATCGGAATATTTGGGACTTTTAATTCAAAGAAATGAAAACAAGAAACAAGAAAGCGATATTAAGCTAGGAGAAGTTGTGTTGATTGGAAGTGATAATGTAAAATGTAATGACTGGCCTTTAGGGGTTGTTATTAAATTATTACCTGGAAAGGATGGTATTAACAGATTAGTGCGTTTGAGAACAGCAAAAGGAGAACTTCTGCGACCAGTCCAAAGAATCTTCCCACTTGAAATTTCCAATGAAACTTTCAGAGATGATGTTTTAAAAACTAAAAGTGGGAGAATTGTTAAAAAACCACAAAAGCTGGACTTGTAAACAAATTTATTTTTGAAATTTTTAAATGTTTGGTAAGTTAAGTTGTCTTTCAACAACTTAAGGTGGGAGGATGTCATGTCTTCAGAGATTTTGTTTGTTTACTTCATGGCATCTACACCCGCGCACTGTAACTCTAACTCAATGTAAATTTAAGCAAAAGTTTTGTTTTTGTATTTTGGCAATTTCGGTCTTCTTTTAGTTAAATTTTTTGAGGATTCTTGTTTGTGTTAAATAAATGTGTTTTTGATTTTTTATACGACTGGATGTTTTTCGTTTTGCAGACTCCAGAATTTTTTAATGTTATGATTTCTTAAATCTATTTTAAGCCTTATTCAATCACTGCTGATCCAGATACGCTGCTAGCGTAATAGAGTTATCGTTGCATAAAAGATAACGTAATAGTGACGTTGTAGTAAATGCTGCAGATTTTTAACAGTGAAGTCAATTAAAATCAATTTTCAGATTCGTTAAAATCGTTTGCTTTTGGCGGGGAAATGCACTGCTCGCCAAATCCCGCGTCGCTTTCAGCTTTTCACGCCAATTATTCCAAACTATTTTCTTTTTTTTTACATATCTAATAATGTAATTCCGCCGCTAATTTTCACTGATCCTTTATTACCTACATGAGTAGTTTAATTCGAATTTTTTTCAAAAAATTCTGAGTATGCCCCCAATGGAGACCTTCCTTGTTAGTTATCCCGTCAACCAATTTCACGTAACTATTCGCTAAATTATACAAATTGGCATACTTTATATTTTAAACAACGAAAGGACAAATAAATTAATAAAACTTTAATAAGAATACAAATAAAATTTCATATTAAAAATCACTTGATGGCCAGGAATGTACTGGAGAATATACGAGGGTATCAACAGTATACCTTCTGGATTTTTTAAAGGAACATTGTATACCCTGTGCTGCTCAAGAAAGCTTTAATACATATATTCTAGGGTATATCCTCTGTATTGAGCATGAGCGTATACCCTCTGCTTTTTTACAACTTCGGCACTGTATGATGGCCTAACGAACACGTGATGCGAGTCTTATGTTATGTGAATGTGACATTTTTATCATCATTATTGGCATTTAATTTTTTAGTTTGGCGGTATTTATTTTTTTATTTATTTTTTTTTGTCGACGTCGTAAACAAGTAGTACAAATAATATTAAAAAAAATATATTGTTACTTTCAAATAGTTATCTAATGAAATAATGCTTCGCGAATCCAAACAAAGCATGCATTTTGCTAGTAAATAAATTAATTGGAAATAAGGTATATGTACCCAATATGGAGAGTGCTCTCAATATAGACACCCCTAATATCTTTAAAAATAATAATTTTGATCGAGAGATTGTGCTACATGGTTGTGTAAAAAAGCAATTGAAAAGATAATTAAGCCTGGAAAGTGCAAAAGAGCGCGCTATTTGCCATTTAGAAGGAAACTTGTTGTTTCGTGGTGATTGTAATCACAAGTACTAAGTTTAAAATTCTTATTAGATATGGTAAAATTACTTTAAATATTGAAAAGTGGAGTGTTTTAGAAAGCTAATAAAACATATTTTCGGTTGCTTCGGCATACCTTTTTTAAAAATGTTTTCTTTGTTTTTTATTACACGATTTAATAAAACTACGATTCCCAATATGGACACCTTGTGCCCGCATTGGAAGTAACTCAAGTGAAACCTCAGATTCACAAAAAAAAAAAAAAAAATCTTGCTGACAGATACAATGAACCTATGCAAAACCAACTATGTGCTTTGCGTAAGTCTTCAAAGAGTCACAAACGAAAATGACCCCTCACTTCTAAATTGCTTGTTCTGAATATATTTATTGTGCTCCCCCCCCCCCTCCCTGCAATACTTTAAGATATATTTTTTAATTCCCTTTCCTTTAAATCCCTTGGAAGAGTGAGTCTACCGTACACCTTGTGTAGTAGGTCAATAAGGAGCCACTTGTCGCTAATATAAACATGCATGTCCATAATAAGGACATGTGGCTCCTTATATGGACACTTGTAAACATTTTCTGCTTTTATCTTTTTAAATTAAACCAGATTAATTACAAGGTCACGAATTTTAATACTAATAGTCAATAGTGCTTGGATAATGGTCATATATTTTTGGAGTTCTGTGACGTGTACATGAAGGTGAAAAAAATAAATTTTCTTTAGGGTGTGCATATTGGGTGCAGGTACTATTTCTGGAGATTTGCTGACATGGTCACAAGAGTATCAATGGACGTTCCTTATATCTTGATAAGCATTTTTATAAACTGAAATTATTCTGTCTCTGTTGTATGCCGTAATTTTGAAATGAATATTCGATCAGCTACTAAGCCTTATTTGTATATAATTTTTTAAGTTGTTTTTAAGAATAATTGCTTTTTGTGTATACACCGGACAAGTCAACCTTATTTTTTATCATTCCTCGTCATTTATTTTGTTATTTCTCTGCCTGTGTGTCGTTTTCTTGTCTCTCTGGCATCATTCTGTCAATATGAAATTTAAAATTTTATATTTGAATGTTTAACAGTATAACATTTTGTTGATAGTATTTTATTACTAAGAAATAGTTCTTAAATACGATAGAGCACAGATTTAGAAGGTGAAAAATATTAATTTTTAAATGTAGATACTACTCAAACTGTCGTTTTTAGAATAAATGGTTAATAAATTATATCAAAATACATCTATTTTATCGATTTTCCTTATTACGCAGGGTGCGATTTATGCACGAGTAAATTGTGTTAAACAATTTTCTTTTTAAAAGAAACGATGCTAATATCTTTAACTTATTAATCCAACATGATATGCTACATTTCCGCAACTTAATTATGTTTAACTCTATAATGAGACGGCTAGCGTAGTTAAGAAAAATCTCAGAAATTATTCTGTCAAAATCAGATTAGATCAGCCACGCGAAATGAGTGTTATTCAAATATTACAATAAATCTTGCGAATTATTTTATCATTTGCATGCTTAATTAAAGTTGTGATTACATCATTCATTCTTTTGGCATCTCTCATGCTTATTTAATATTTCTTCGCACCTGCATGTAGCACTGCATAACGAAAGAAGTTGAATGTCTAATTATACATTGTGGACACACTATTGTGTCACTGGACATTGTTCATTTATACAAAGATAAAATATTGTAATCAATTTTTCATTCACTTCATCTTACTCTAAAATTATAAAAAAAAAATATGTACACAGTCTCGTTTCGGATGACAATACAACGCTTTAATATTTTTAGAATTTAATTGCTATAAATTGATAAATTAATTATAATCTTTACAGACCCGAAGGTAATTAACACGGCCAACTATTTTAATTAGAAATTCCGAATTCACACTAGAAATCCCAAAGAATAATTTCATCTTTAATTGAAGACAGAGATTTCATGATTAACTAAAGTAAGACGGGCTCGGTAGGTAATCCAAAGCCATTACTGGCTGTCACACTGTGCTTCTGGCCTGGGCCGCACAGATTCCTTGAAGATCCTACTTTGGCCGTCTACCAGGTTCACAAATAACCAGGAGCAGTAGTCCTAAAAAAAGCAGAGGACATACGCTCTAAGCAGAGGGTATACGCTCAAGGCCGAGTGTATACCCTAGAGTGTATATACTATAGCATTCTTTAGAAACAGAGGGTATACAGTGTTCCTTAAAAAAATCCAGAAGGTATACGGCGTATACCCTCCATTACATCCCTGACCAGGAGTACCTCGGACCATGTGCAGAAGTCCATGAGATCTCGGATCCTACAAAAGGATCAGCTAGTCTCTTAGAGACGTTGACGACGTCAAGTCTCACCGAGCAGACAAGATCCATTTTAGATCATGGAACCATACCAACATACAGTCAAAGTAGGACTCCTAATTACTAGTAAATCTGTAGATCAGGGGCCTCAACGTCAACTTTGCAAACCACTGCCTTTTACCATACGTTGCGTAATATTTAACTTTATACAAACAGCAATTGAAAGTTTTCAAATAACGCAAATATGCATAAGAATAAACAAGTGGGAAATGGCCATTCAAACCTATCAAATGAGGTGCGTTCTTACTATAACGAAATTTTAAAAATATTCAGATCTTGATGTAAGAGCTGCTGCACTTTTATGCAAAAATGCATGAATAGAAAATTTATAACGTTTTTATTTATTAAACTCAGTAATACAAAGAAAAAAACATAATATTATTACCTGTTAAATGCGGTATAATCACCACGTCAACCTAGAATCGATATCTATCATGGGATATGACTGAATTATTTACGATTGATGGGATTCGATAGATTGGAGAAAGCTTTTATTAAGTAGTGACTGCATTTTCATAAAATTTGAAATGATTTGCAACGATTTTATCTATTTAATTTCAAATCATACAGTGTGGTAGAATTTGCTCTATTATATGCGGACAGACGGACAAATAGATTGATGGACCAGACGATGACTATTCAGGGTGTCTAATCTCAACGGTGCCAATGGTTAATTTCTAAACCGTTAGTAATAGACATACTTCCAATTTCAAAAATGCTTTAAAAAAAGGTAAAGAATTGACTTTTAAGTGATTTAGATCAAGAATTTTTTTTATTAAAAAAATACGAAAATTAACTTTTTATACGGTCCCCGGTCCTATAAGTGTTATTTAGTAAATTTTTTCCACTACTCTAACAAATAAGAGAAAGAAAGTCCCATTCATCTAACATCAAAATTGACCGAGTTATGAAACTTTAAATTTTTTGACTTAAACCATTTTTCTGTAGCTGAAAACGGATGAATTAGACTGAGCTTTAATAATGAACGTGCACTAAGTGCTTAAATTATTACTAGATGGAACCCGTCAAAACTTGACGGAACCGAAGAAAGAAAAAGGTATTTTACAGCTAGGATTTTTTAACGACTAATCTTCAGCAAAGATTTCAATAAATAAAAGAAAAACCTGCATTTTACATCCAGGCAAATGACCCACAATTGGCCGAGTTACATTCAAACATGCTGTCATAGAATTAGAATCTCTCTCATTTGATAATTTTCCATTTACAAATACAACACCAATAAATTGTACATGATATGAATAAATCATAAATTACTGTCATTACTCATTTCATACAAAATATACATACTTCACTTACTTCGCAGCAAAATAAGACTGAATTTATAGTTTGCCATTTAGCAATAACTATAACAATGATCCTCTCAGTGGTTAATTTGTTGTTACATTACCCACCCCATTCAATAAATAAACATTTGCATTTTCAACTACTTTTCTATTACCTTTTCATAAATCAAAAATACACGTAAATTTCACATATTAAAAAAATTAATGATAATATTTATTCTGGCTAGGTGAAACCCGTCAAAACTTGACGGCAACAATATGAAAGAACCAAAGAAAAAAAAGTACAAAGAAAAAACACTGTTAAAAAAATGCTAGAAATAATTTGCTATGTACCAAAGTTTGTCTAGGTACCATAAAAAATGCAAATTTTGGCAAATAATCACAAAAAATAGCAAATTTCGTCAAAATACACCCCCCCCCCAAAAAAACATCACCCGGAAATTTTATAAATAGATGTGGAAAAATACAGCAAATTTCGTCAACAGATTGCAAAAAACAACAAATTTCTTCAAAAGATCTCTAAAAAATTTGTCAAAAAACTACAAAAAAAAAATTGTCTAGGTACTCCAAATAAAACAAATTTTGTCAAAATATTGCTAAAAATCAAAATTTTGCCAAAACGTCTAAAAAAATGGCAATTTTCATGAAAAAATTTCGAAAAAAAGTCAAATTTTGACAAAAAAATCCCTAAAAAATGGCAAATTTGTAAACATATTATGAAAAAAAAAATTTCAAAATGTGAGAAAACAACAAATTTCGACAAAAGATTGTGAGTAAACAACAAATTTCGTCAAAGGATTGAAAAAAAAGCAAATTTCATCAAATAATCACAAAAAAGATAAATTTCGCAAAAAAAAACAACAAAATTTGCAAAAAGATCTTCAATAAACGGCAAATTACATCGAAAAATCGTGACAAAACGACAAATTTCATCAATAGAAATCGAGAAAAACGATAAACTTTACCGAAAGACCTCAAGATGACGAATTTTGTCCAGTTATCATAAAAGACGTGAATTTCACTCAAAGATCTCAAAAAACACATAAAATTTATCCAGGTAATCGCAAAAAAGGTAAATTTAGCTAAAAATAGGGGAAAAAAAGCGACAAATTTCTAAAAAAATAACAAAAAACAACAATTTCGCAAACAAAAATCACAAAAAAGCATAAATTCCATAAAATGGCAAATTACATCGAAAGATAGCGAGAAAAAAAATGACAAATTTCACCGAAAATCCCTGAGAAAACAAATAATTTTGTCCTGGTACCATAAAAAATGTGAATTTCGTCAAAAGATTGTGAAAATACTTTAAATTTGTCTAGGTACTTCAAAAAACGCAAATATTGGTAAACAGATTGTGAGAAAACAACACATTTTGTCAAAAGATGGAAAAAAGAGGCACATTTCATCAAAAGATCACAAAACAGGTAATTTTTGCAAAGAAAAAAAAGCGAAAATATGATAAATTTCTGAAAATAACGAAAAAAACGACAAATTTCACAAAAAAAAAAAAAAAATCGCGAAAAAAGGATAAATTCGATAAAATGGCAAATTACATCGAAAGATAGCGGGAAAAAAACGACAAATTTCACCAAAAATTCCTGAGAAAACAAATAATTTTGTCCTGGTACCATAAAAGATGTGAATTTCGTCAAAGGATCGTGAAAATACTTTAAATTTGTCGAGGTACTTCAAAAAACGCAAATATTGGTAAACAGATTGTGAAAAAACAACACATTTTGTCAAAAGATGAAAAAAAGAGGTACATTTCATTAAAAGATCGCAAAACAGGTAATTTTTGCAAAGAAAAAAAAGCAAAAATATGAGAAATTTCTGAAAATAACAAAAAAAAAAAAGGATAAATTTGATAAAATGGCAAATTACATCTAAAGATAGCAGGAAAAAAACGACAAATTTCACCAAATATCCCTGAGTAAACAAATAATTTTGTCCTGGTACCATAAAAGATGTGAATTTCGTCAAAAGATCGTGAAAATACTTTAAATTTGTCTAGATACTTCAAAAAAAAAAACGCAAATATTGGTAAACAGATTGTGAGAAAACAACACATTTTGTCAAAAGATGATAAAAAGAGGCACATTTCATTTAACGATCGCAAAACAGGGAATTTTTGCAAAGGAAAAAAAAGCGAAAATATGACAAATTACTGAAAATAACAACAACAACAACAAATAAATCACAAAAAATCATGAAAAAAAGGATAAATTCGATAAAACGGCAAATTACATCGAGTACAATTATTTTTCTTTGTTGATTATAATGATCTTCATATTTTTGAAAAAACATTGTTGAGAGACTGCATTTTTGCTATCACTGTTTAATGCAATGCTATGATAATTATATTTTTTTCTTTACTTTTCTTATAATGATCGAAATACATTGGTTTTTTCACTTTACGTAAGTTATTTTATTTCCATTAGTATTCTGCACAGCAAACAACAAACAGCAAGCGATGAATATGGTACATAAAGACTGCTTTATCATGATTGAAAGCTTTGCAAAAAGAGGGATCTCTTCTGATAATTTTATTTTTCTTTGTTGATTATAATGATCTTTATATTTTTGAAAAAACATTGTTGAGAGATCAAGATCAAACGATTGAAAAAATATAGCAAATTTCATCAAAATATTCCCTCCTCCTTCTCCCCAAAAAAACTCAGCAAAATTTGTGACGGGAACACTTTTTTAAAAATGGGTACTTTTTTAAAAAGGGAACTTCGAGTCAACACAAAGTGAAACATCAAATAAATATTAATAATTTACAAAGCTGTTTCTGTTTATAACAGGGCATATTTTCATTTCATATGCAATTTCCATTCTTCGGTGAAAACAATGTAATGTGAATACTTCCTAAACGTTATGAATTTGCTCAAAAATGTAATTATAAGGGGGGGAAATCACCGTTTTTTGACATGAGTATAATAAGAAACTGAAGCAAAAAATAAATAGTGATTTGCGAATCTGTTTACATCCATGAAGTCAAAATATTCGTCGAAAATCGCACCATCAAAACAAAAAACAATGTGATTTCCAGGTTTTTTTATACATACTTAGTATAAATTTGAAAATTACAATATAGAAAATGATTTATCGGCCAAGAACGTAAATAAACACTTTAATCATTAACTATTGAATGTTTCAATTTCATATGAAACATCTCTACAATTAAGCCTAAGATTGCCGGCAATAACATTGCAAAGTTTGAAGGAGGGAATAGCGTTTAACATGAAAAAAGAATACAGATGGAAATAAAATAACTTACGTAAACTGAAAAGAACAATTTATTTCGATCATTATAAGATGAGTAAAGAAAAAAAAAATAATTATTATAGCATTGCATTAAACAGTGTCAGCGAAATGCAGTCATCCCCTACTTACAAACGCGCTTTGCAAATGCTTTTACAGACAATAACTACACTCAGAGACTCTCAGATATCTGCGCAAGTATCGATGCGTAGAGACCAATTTAAAGTATGCTGACTTTTTTTGGCCATTCTTTTAATATATAAGATAAACGGCGTCCATTTCCAGAACGGTGCAATGGCTACTTCCTAAACAATTGTCCAAGACATATAATTCCAATTACAAAATTGTTTTAAATGACGTAAAGAAATATTTTTAAAGCGATTTAACTGAAAGTGTTGCTACCGTAAGTTTTACGGTAGTGTTAATTTAAATTAATTAACTTCTAGATTGGTTAAAATAATTTAAGGTGTGAGTTTAAGAATTTTCTTTATCGAGAAAATCAAATTTTGGGGAATAGCGAGACACCTTTAAATGCATCCATTGGTTTTCATTATAAATTTAGAGATTGTAGCGTTACATTAGTGCATATTGGTATAGACTGATAGAGAAAACAAAAGCGGGCGAGTTTTGAAATTCATATCCTCAGTTGTATTTTTACATACGTTTTATTTTGTGAGGAAATGAAACTGCTTCTTTTTATGATTTTATTTTAAAAAGGTGTGTTATTTTGATAAGCTTTTATTTTATTTAAAATGTTTGTAAGTATTTTTTCCTCGTTCAAAATTTGTATTTAAATTTTAATTCACGTCCAAATATTCGATCGAGGTTCAATTCGCATATTTATTTATATCTAATGCCAATGTAATGTTAATACTATTTTATGTGCGTACCATTTATTTATTTTATAGGGTTACACTAAATTCCGTTAGGTTAAGTTTTCTAATATAATTTTAAATATGTATAATTTTGTAACGAATTGTGACTGTTGCTTTTCATAATGTAATTTAACAAAATTTCTGTTATTTTTTTATTTATATTTTTAGTAAAAGTTGTATATTTTGCTTTAATATGTAAACATCAACATGTATTTAAAAATAATATTGTAAAAATTATTTTACTCTCAGTGTTTAATGTTAAATTTTATATCTGACGTTTATTTTTATTTCCAGTAAGTTTGTGACTGTCCCCTATTTTGCAGCAAAAAAGATGCTTCAACTTTAAACAGCTATTACTGGTCAGTTTTAATCGCAAAGGAATGGGAATTTTTTGTCTTACTTTTTAGAGTAGTGGTAAAAAATTACTAAACATCACTTATAGGACTGAGAGACCGTATAAAAATTTAATTTTCATATTTTTTTAATAATTTTTTTGACCTAAATCGTTTAAAAAACAATTCTTTACCTAATTTAAAGCATTTTTGCAATTGAAACTATATGTCTATCACTAACGTTTTGGAAATTAGCCATTGGCCACCGTTGAGAGTGGACACCCTGTAGGTGCACCGTAATTTCATAATTATGATATTTTCCCATGAACGATAATGTAATAGAATTCTTTTGAGTGTCTCTGTAAATAAACTATAATCTTTAAGAACTTTATTTTCAGTACCGAACATAACATAGTAAATCTCAGTAACACGTAACAATTCCAGATCAATCCAACTGTATTAATGCAAGTTCGAGTTCGGAAAGACAGACAGACGGCCATATGGGTAGACAAAATAATTCACAAACACTTTTTAACTATCTTTAAAAAGACATGACAGATTTAAATTTCCCTTTCAGCAAATTATAGCAATAAATGGAATTATACTTGAATATACTTATACTACCCTGTATTTTACCTACCATTATTTATTTACACGCTACTAATTAACTGTTATTTAAATATTAGCTGTAATTTATTTAAGACTTATACACTCTTAAATCTACTGAAATCGTTCTTCCACAGATTATTATCCATAGAAGGCTTTATATACAATTCTTTGCTTGGCGTTGTAAATTGTTTGAATTATATTGTACAAAAGATATCTTAAGTGAACTAAATGTAGTTCATCGTAAAAATGCATAATTAAAAAACCTTTTAAGCTATTTCCGTTTATACACAGAATCCCTTACAAATTCTTTTTTGTTACCCTGTATATGATTTTAGGTAGATTTCGTAAGAAATACTACCTATTGCAATCGCACCAGTTTATCTATCTATCTATCTATCTATATATCTCACTTTTTTATGGACACGATAACTTCTATAATTCTTCACCAATCTCCACCAAACTTGTACATAAAATCAAAGAGGTTAAAATCTTGGCTAAGTTCGTTAATGGGCAAAATCGGACCGAGGGGGTCGGAATAGGGGGCGTTTTTGTGAAAACCGAAAAAACGCTATAACTTCTTAATTAAAGTAGATATCGACTCGGTTTAAAGTTTATATTACTTCTTAAAAATGGGCCAAAAGTATATGCATGACAGATTTTTGATAAATTTAGAAGTGGGCTCAAGGGGCGAAAAAAACAGGGATTTTGAGAGAAAAAAATTCATAACTTCGTCAATTTTTAAGATATCAAGTCCAACTAAATTTTTTGTAAATGTTCTTAAAATTATCTAAAACTTTTGTATTTACAAGTTTTTGATAGGACCAACTTTTACCGATGAAAAAAATTAAAAACGAAAAGAAAAAGGGCGCTGAAAAAAGAGAAAAATCCATAACTCCGTCAATTTTTAAGATATCAAATATGATTAAATTTATTTTACATCTTCTCAAAAATATCTACAACTTTTATATTGACAAGTTTTTCACAGGACCAATTCGTATAGCAAAAAGAAATTAAACAAAAATAGGAGTTGGAGAAAAAAAACTCAAATCCAAATTGCTTATATTCTGACTCATCTTTAAATTCATTTTTGATTTTAAACGCATCCAAATGGTAGATCCTCTTATTTAGAAACTGTATAAAGTGACGCATTGGTCAATTTTCTGATAAAGACAGAATATATTTCAAAAAAGGCTACCAAAAAGGGTATTTTGAACAGAATTTCCGAAAGTCATCGGGACTGAAAATTGAAGGAAGTATTCAAATAAGAAATTGCGTTTTTTTCTGACTCGTTTTTAAATCAATTTTTGTTCTCAAACGCATCCAATTTACAGATCCTCTTATTTAGGAACTATATAATGTGATGCATTGGTCAGTTTTTTGATAAAGACGGAATATATTTCAAAAAAGGCTACCAAAAAGGGTATTTTGAACAGAATTTTTCGAAATCATCGTGACTGAAGATTTAAGGAAGTGTTCAAATAAGAAATTGCGTTTTTTTCTGCCTCGTTTTTAAATCCATTTTTGCTCTCAAATGCATCCAATTTACAGATCCTCTTATTTAGGAACTATATAATGTGATGCATTGATCGGTTTTTTGATAAAGACAGAATATATTTTGAAAAAGGCTACCAAAAAGGTTATTTTGAACAGAATTTCCCGAAGTCTTCGTGATTTGAAAATTTAAGGAAGTTTTCACATAGCAAATTGCGTTTTTTATGACTCGTTTTAAAATCCATTTTCGCTCTCAAACGCATCCAATTTACAGATCCTCTTATTTAGGAACTATATACTCTGACGCATTGGCCAGTTTTTTGATAAAGATAGAATATATTTTTAAAAATGCTGTCAAAGTGAGTATTTCGCACAAAATTTCCCTAAGCAATCATGATTAAAGAATTAAGGATGTATTCAAACAACAAATCGGTTATTTTATGACTCATTTTTAAATTCCATTTTTTTCTCAAATGCATTCAAAAGACAGTTTTCTGTTATTTAGGAACTGTATAATGTACTGTTTTGGTCGATTTTCTAATAAATTCAGAATCTATTTCAAAATATGTTGTCAAAATGGGCATTTGAGCTGAATTTTTCTTAAGATGATTCTGATAAAACCAGTTTTTGCAGAAAAATGAAATTAAAAATTTTTCATAAACGGCCAAATGAAGTTATTAAACTGGGTTTATCTCTAATCATATATTTTATTGTTGAAATGAGCACTCTTCGAAATCTACCTCCTCCTATAGGCCCAGCCGACAGGGATTTTTTAACATTTATACTTAAAACGTAATATGCAAAAATTTAGTTAAAAGCTCATATCAAAGTTAAAAATGAACTTCCAGCAATTATATTCAGAACTTCGGAGGCAGTATCGCATCTGAAATCTTTTATGTGTCCCTGTAAATACTATGTGCTTTCTGTTATATAGAAAGTAACTTGTGGTAGTCCTCAGCTACGTATATCAGTTTGATAAAATGTTAAATAATTCAATATAATTAAAACACATTTCAAACACTGTTTCCTCCTATACCATAAGTAATGGAATACTTTTGTGCGGCCATATAAATTAAGCACAATTTTTTTTGCTCCGCATAATGTACAAAATATACATTTTAATATACTTCATAGATGTATATCAATTTCATTATGTACGAAAAATATGACATCATTAAAATACATTTGAGGGTATTTTCCGATTGGCGAAATGTAACCGAATACTTTTGACTGTCGCTGTAATTAAACTATCTATGCGATGTTCATAAAATTAGAAATGACTCGACAAAATTATGCAACAATTATACATTTTTAAATTTCAAACCATTTGGTTGGATACTGTTTTTATAATTATGTACGGTAAACAGACAATCGGATAGACAGATAGACGAACGGACCAGACGACGACTGTAAGTGCTAAATGTTTATATAATTACGAACGCACCTAAAAAGATGTAGAAGTTTTCAGAGATTTGACGAGTTAAATTGATCCCGTTTTTATGCAACGATATTCTCAAACTTTTATGAGCTGCATATTGTAATTTTTTTTTAAATATCATAATATGCACAGATACGCTTGTTCTTTATAATATAGATAGATAGATAGATATATATTCGAAATTTTTTTAAGATATTCTCAATCAGGTATTAACGAATGGAACAACATTTTTTACTTTCTAACAACCTACAAATATAATGCATTTTTTTTTTACAAATATGGTTACCCAAAGTTTATTTTGTTATGTCAAAAAAAGAAAAAAATGTTCAAAAAGAAAATATAAGTGAAAGACATACAACAATTTAAAATCAGTCTATAGAAATTTATGGGCAACTTAAAAAAATGTTTCGTGAAGTCGAAAAGATATTACTCCTGATCCTATTTTAAGCCTTTTAAGATTTTTTTTGGAAATATTTGATTGCTTTATTTCCCTTCAAATCTATGTCTCGTCTATTACAGTTTGAAGAAAACATTTGAGACAGTAAGATCGATATGTCATTCCCAGATGATATTCGGAAGAGCTTGTAAAATAAAAAAAATAACAAACAAAGGCAGAAAAATAAATAAATAAATGCATAGCTTTCAATTTTTACGTTTTTTTTTGTTTCTACAATTTTTGAAAAGAAATAGTTCAAGAGCATCTGTATTAAAACAGTGCAAGTTTTTCTTTTCAAAAATAATAGTACTGGAAAAAAGCGTAAAACTGATCACTTTTACATGAATGCTCGCAAAATGTTAGATATTTTAAGTCAGATGCCCAAGAACCGAACAGTCTTTTAATTTCCTATAAAACTGATGCATTGTGACGAATCCATGTGATTAAGTTTCCACTTTAACTCCCGCCTAAAATTTCACAAGAGGCTATCGCAACTGTTATCCTGAATGCGGAATGCTTCTTTTGGTTTTGCCAGACGGCGCTAATGTTGAATTGAGTGATGGAGGCGAAGGGAGACGAAGGAGTGTGTGGGAGGAATGGGACGTTGACTTGAAGAGAGACTGGTGATTTTAATGTTTAAAATTTTCAGTTTTTTTGATGTGTGTGAGGTTTATTTGTATTTTTAGAAAGTAAAGGTTGATGTAGAGTATTGTAATAAAGTGCTGTTGGACATTATAATGAGGAATTATTGTGCTACCCTTTCACAAGTGAACCAGACTGGAGACAGATTCGTTACAGTCTTAAAGTGGAGGTTCCACCGAGATTGGACTTCGAGTTGCAATGAGAAGGAACGTAGAGTCACAGGTATGTTTTGATTTCATTGCAGCATGTTATATCATTTAAGCTTAAGGTATTGGGAATGTTCATTTGATTAAAATTTGTTGGTTTTCTTTTATAATATTATAATTGTATAATAATTGTTGTAAAAATTGTTTTTTTAATATATATAGCGGCCGCAATATCAGATTTGTATTTTCTGGTTTTTATAAAAGGTGTGAATGTGAAAAGGATTATTTAAAACCAAGCTGGTTTATCGATTAAATTAAGTCAAGCTGACTTTAAGTTAATATGTTTTGTCTCGAAGAGTGTATTTTAAAACCAATCTGGTTTGAGTAAATGAAATTAAACTGATTTATTGTATTTTGTATCGAGATACTTCATGTTTAAAATCAAACTGGTTTGATTGAGGTCAAACTGATCTTATGTTTATTATATTTTGAAAAATAGTGTTTTAGACCAGGCTGAGTGGTGGAAATGTGACTTTTCAAAGGTTCAAAAAAATTTATTAAAGTTGTGTATTATTTTTGTTAAACAGAAGGTATGCAAGTATTGATGTTTTGAACCGGTATATAGATACATTTTTTTTGAATAATTAATTATAGTTATTTGTATAATGTATATTTATCTATTGTTTTGATATAGTGAATATATAGATTATTGGTGTATTGATTAAATTTGGTCAGTTGGTTGGGTGCCGGTCGCTCTTATAAAGTGTTTAACCGGCGACTTACCCGTCGGTGAACGTATTTGGAAATGGCTTTCCTGGGGAAAGGCCGAAGAGCAGATTTGAAAATCGTTGCTCTGGAATTGGGGGAGGAAGTCGATGATAGTATGAGAATAATTGATTTACGTAATTTAATTACAAAGAGTGTTAATTATGAAGAGGAATTTGTTAGAGAGATTCTTACAACTGTGATAAATGAAAGAATAGGTCGAGAGGAAGTGGCCGAGAGAGAGAGGGTGGAGAGACAAAAAATAGAGTTACAGTTGAATGAGGGAAAGAACTTAGACTCTGTTCAATCTAGTATGGGTTTTGAATCGAGAGTGGATATTCAGAGATTGATGCCCAGATTCAATGTGAAAGAGGATGATATTAGTTTATTTCTGGAATTGTTTGAGAGGCAGGCTAAGGTGCTTGGGATTTCCCCCCAAAAATGGGTTACTCAGTTAATTGGTGTTTTACCAACTGAAATTTCTCAATTAATAGCTCGTGAGCCTGAACAGCAGGCTAGTGAATATCAGTATGTCAAAACAATGTTGCTGAAGCGGTTTAAATTGAGTCCAGAGAGGTTTCGTCAGAACTTTGTGAAAATTCAGAAAGCATCTGATAGTACGTGGTATGATTTTTATTATGAGATAAAAAATTATTTAGAAGGTTGGTTGAATGGGTTGAAGATAGAAACTTATGATCAGTTGAAAGACTTGATGATAGTTGATCAAATAAAAAAAAGAGCGCCGCCTGATTTTAGGGAGAGTTTTTTGGATCGGTGGATAACTATAGTTTCACCCACTGAGCTTGTTACTAAAATGGATGAATTTGAAGATGTAAGAAATTGCATTCAGCGTAAAACTTCGATAAGTAATAGGGATCGAGGTGATAGGAATCAATGGCAAATGAGATCATGGAAGGGAAATAACTTAAGAAGTGAATTTATACAAGATGTACAGGATAAGGGAAATTATTTTAGGGATAGAAAGCCTGATCCCAGTTTTGAGAGGAGGAAACAGTTCCGTTGTTTTGAATGTGGGGATTCAACGCACTTTAGGCCCGATTGCCCTAAGCTTAAAAATAAGAGCGGTTTAGACAGCGTAAATTACGTTAAAAATAAGGTTGACGAGGATTTGTTGGCACCATATACAATTTTTGGGAAGATTAATGGAACTAGTATTCCTATTTTAAGAGATACTGGAGCAACTATCGATGTGGTGTGTCAAAAGTATGTTCCACCTGAAAACATGATAGGAGAATATGTGTGGGTGCAGCATTTGTTGGACCAGCGGATGTCATGTTTGCCTATGGCCGAAATTGAGATTGAGTGTGAATTGGGCCATGTTATCACTAAAGCAGCCGTCCTGGGAAATGAATTAGATCAGGGGAGGTATATCCTTGGAAATAAAACTGCGTCTCTATTAAAGGAGATAGAAGCTGATGGTGATAAGAGAAAAGAAATTGTGAATGTGGTATTGACACGATCTCAGAAGCGGTTACAGCTTGCTGAGAAGGAGGCGATAGAGGGTCAGGAAGAAGAATTAATATTAACTGAGAAGTCGCGGGAGGAAGAAAATGATTGTTCCGGTGCAGACTGCAAAATTTTGCCGGAGGTTGAAGAGACTGAAACTATTTTTGACTTGGTGAAAGTGGATTCGGATATATTTGCAGAAGAGCAGCGGAGGAGTAAAGAATTGGCTCCCTTATTTACTTTGGCTAGGGGGACAGAAACAGAACCTAAGGATTTTAGAATAGTTAAGGAAAAATTATTGGTTAAGAGGAAAATTAATAAGATGGGAGAGGAAATGGACTTACTTGTGGTTCCTGAATGTTTCAGGGACCAAATTAAAAGAATGTGTCATGAGGAGACCTCGGGACATTTAGGTGTCGCCAAGACAAAAGATCGCTTGGTGAAGCATTTTTTCTGGCCAAATTGTTTTAAGCAAATTGAGGAGTTTGTGAAAACTTGTGATGCTTGTCAGAGAGCTGGGAAATCTAATGACATAAAGAAAGCCCCATTAACTTTGGTGCCCATTGTATCTGAGATATTTAGTAGAATAAATGTTGATGCTTGTGGACCATTGCCTATTACACCAAATGGAAATCGGTATTTGATTACAGCTATGTGTATGTCATTTTATTATGTATATTTATGTATATATTTTATTATTTTATGTGTATGTAATTTATATTGTAACTGGTATTGCGGGGTGCTATATTGCCGCGTATTCCAAATTTGTAAAAAGAAAAAGAAAAAAAAAAATTTAATAGAATTAGGACAGTTGGTCAGGGCAGTACCATGCTGTGATGAATTTTCGGGAAATATGCCTGTGGCACATTGCATCTACTCGTGGACACTGTGCTTTGAAAAGACTTTCTAGCGTTCTTTGGAACTGGCACATTATTGCTCCTTTAGTGGGGACTTTGATTGGACATGTCCAAAATTTGGAGGGGGGAGGAGTCTGTGACGAATCCATGTGATTAAGTTTCCACTTTAACTCCCGCCTAAAATTTCACAAGAGGCTATCGCAACTGTTATCCTGAATGCGGAATGCTTCTTTTGGTTTTGCCAGACGGCGCTAATGTTGAATTGAGTGATGGAGGCGAAGGGAGACGAAGGAGTGTGTGGGAGGAATGGGACGTTGACTTGAAGAGAGACTGGTGATTTTAATGTTTAAAATTTTCAGTTTTTTTGATGTGTGTGAGGTTTATTTGTATTTTTAGAAAGTAAAGGTTGATGTAGAGTATTGTAATAAAGTGCTGTTGGACATTATAATGAGGAATTATTGTGCTACCCTTTCACAAGTGAACCAGACTGGAGACAGATTCGTTACAGCATATCCTGCAGTTATGTTGACACGAAGTTTATTTTGTGATGCCCTCTCCCCCCTCTCCAGAAAAAAAAATAGAAGAGAAACGTTTCAACAAAAACTAGTCGGATACGGCAACCTCAAAACTTTCTTCAATCTCAAACATGTTAATACTTCAAAACTCGCTATCACAGTATCAAAATTAAATGGCAATCTATGCCCATAATGGGGATACTAATGATATGAAATTCCGTGCATTAGTTTATGAGATATGATTATCCTTAAATCATATGTAGCAGCCAAAATGTAGCAAAGCAGTGCCATTTCTTAGATGATTCCCTCCAAAACCTAATTTGCAACTATTTATGTTGACATCTAACTGAATCTAAAGTTTGATGAAAATCCATGCATTAGTTCTTGAAATAGAGCCACTGCGGAAATAGTGAAAAATGCCGTATAGTAGCGCTACCTCTGTTAGGCGATATACACCAAAACGTAAACAATACCAAGTCATATTAGGGACTAACGGAATCTGAAGTAAATCCGTGCATTAATTCTAGAGATAGAGTTATTGTGGAAATCACAAAAAATGCATCATATCAACGCTACTCGTTGAGAGATTTACACCAAAATGTAGTAAACGTCAATTCATGTCAAGGACTAACTGAATCTGAAGTTTGATAAAAATCCGTGCATTAGTTTTGGAGATTGAGCTAGTACATAAATCAGGAAAAATACTACATAGAAGCGCCATCTGTTGAGAGATTTGCACAAAAATGTAGAAAACTTAGACTCATCTCAATGGCTACCTGAATATGAAGTGTGAGTAAAAATCTGTGCATTAGTTCGTGAGATACAGCTATTTCAGAAATCATGAAAAATGCTGCATAGCAGTTCCACCTGTTGAGCGATTTACTCTAAAATCTAATCATTACCAATTTATATCACGGACTAACTGAATATAAATTTTTATTAAATTCCGTGCATTAGTTCTTGAGATAGAGCGCCAACAAAATTTCTGTCACATACAGACAGACAGTCACAGACGGACATTTTGTAAAAATAGGTTTTTTGGAATCTCTAACCCCTAAAACTTGTAAATCTGCCGAAAAACGAAATTCAAAAATTTTCACGAATCCAGTACTTTCTTCTTGTAAAGATAGAAGAAAGAAAAAATATAAATAAAATATAAAAAACAATTTCAAAAAATCTATAAAATTTTATAGATAACGTAGAATGTTGCATGAAGTTGAAAAGATAATATTGCTATTCCTATTCCAAATCCCTTAAGATATTTTTTGAACACACTGTTTGATTGCTTTATTTCTTCTCAAATTATTATTTTGTCTATTATTGTTAGGAAAAAGGTTTGCGACTGTGATATCTGCATATCATTCCCAGATGACAATTCAGTAAGTTTGTAAAAAAAAGCAAAGGCAGATAAGAATAAATAACTAAATGGAGAGTTTGGAAGTTTTATACTCTTTTGTTTCTATTTTTTAAAGAAATAGTTTAAGAAAATGTGCTTTAAGAGCCATTGTTTTGAAAAAACATCATTTTGACTGTATTTTGTGACAACATAACAATGTAAAGTAACAATGCCTCATGGAAACAAATAAATTTTAATAATTAGATATGGTTATACTAACAGTTTATGCCGAAAGAATATTTGGATGTTGCTTGCGAGAGATATACCAGCATTTCACTTCTCACGAAAAATGGCATTCACAGCCTTGAACTTTGACATTTTCTATAGAAAAGAGGAAGTTTTTTCAGGACTTCAAAATTGCAGATTATTCATCAAATATGATCTATTTCAACAACAAAAAAAATCAAGTAAATCAAAAGATACAACTATTTCACTTTGTCTGATTTTCAAAATAAGGGCTCTAAAAATAATGCAAGTTTTTCTTATCGAAAACAGTGGCATTAAAAACAAGTTAGAAATTGCACTTCAAGCGTAGCAAATGAGGTGCGTTCGTATGGTAAAAAGGTTTTAAAAATATCACTCTCATATATCAATCTCATAAAATTCTAAATAGTTAATTACAAGAAAAATGTGCCCGAAACAATGTTCTCCCTATACCATTATGTAATGGAATATTTTTGTGTGGCCTTGTAAATCAATAACAAATGCTCTTTGCACCACAGATTGTGTAAAATGTATATTATAATATTTACTTTATAGATGCATATCAATTATATTATGTTCGAATGAGTGTAACACAATTAAAATGCATTTGAAATATTTTTCCCCATTGACCGTAATGTAACGGAATAATTTTGATTGTCCCTGTAATTGAACTATGCATCCGATTTTGATAAAATTTGAAATAACTCGACAAAATTATGTAATAGTTATGTATTTTAAATTTCAAAAGATTAAAATGCATTTGAAACTTTCTTCCCCATTGACCGCAGTGTAATGAAATACTTTTCATTGTCCCTGTAATTGATGTATGCATCTGATTTTCATAAAATTGAAATGACTCGACAAAATTATGTAATAATTATATATTTTAAATTTCAAGCTATTTGATTGGGTAGTTTTTTCATTGTTATATGCCGATGGACAAACGGACGGACGGACTGAACGACAACTATAGGTGCTACGTATTTACATAATTACGAACGCACCTAAAAACGTAAAAATTGCAGCTATGAAAATGAATCATTTGACTTAAACGATGCAAAAAAGTTCAGTAAGAAAAAAATATATCCCATTGGCTTGGCCTACAGACGCAGATAGATTACGAATTTAAGTGTTCATTTCAACAACAAAAAATAAAATATGATTCGAGATAAATCCATTTTAACAACTTCATTTGACCGCTTTTGAAGAATTTTTAATTGGATTTTTCTGCAAGAACTGGTTTTATAGAATCATCTTAAGCAAAATTCGGCTGAAATGCCCAATTTGACAACATATTTTGAAATGTATTTTGACTTTATTAAAAAATTGACCAATACAGAACATTATATAGTTCCTATGTAAAAAAAAAAAAAAACTGTCACTTGAATGCGTTTGAGAGAAAAATTGAATTAAAAAATGAATCATAAAATAGGCAGTTTGTTATTTGAATACATCCTCAATTCTTCAATCATGATCGCTTCGGGGAATTTTGCATAAAAAAACCCACTTTGACAACTTTTTAAAAAATATTTTCAGCCTTTATTAAAAAACTGACCAATACGGCACATTATACAATTCCTAAATAAGAGAACCTGTCAACTGGATGGGTTTGATAACAAAATGAAATAAAAAACGAGTTAGAATGTAAGCAGTTTGGATTTGAGTTCACCCTTAAAACGATTTTTTCTTCAACTCCTATTTTTGTTTAATTTGTTTTTGCAATATTGGTGCTATAAAAAACTTGTCAATATAAAAATTATAGATATCATTGAGAAGATGTATAATAAAATTAATGGGATTTGATATCTTATAGAAAGTTATGGATTTTTTCCTCCCCTCCTTTTGTAACACTTCCAACAAGTTGAAAAGTATTTATCCATTTGGTTTGTCTGACCGTCTGGCCATTAGCCGGATGGCCGTCTGTTTGCGCTGTAACTCCCGTATATATACTCGGATTTCTATGAAATTTTTATATGTTATTGATGTTTACACTAGTACGAACCCTATTGAAAGTGAAGTTTCTACTATAATTAGTTTATTTACAGGGACAGTCAAAAGTTTTCCATTACATTACGGCCTATGGGGGAAAATCGTTTCAAATGAATTTTAAAGGTGTTACACCCTGTCAAACACATTCACATTTACATGGATTCGCAAAGTGCATTAAAATATGCAGTGAAAATAATAGTTACTCTTCATTTACAGGGTCACCCCAAAGAATTCTCTTACACAATAATGAAGGGGAGAATTGTTTGCGACATATTTTAATTATGTTAAACGATTTAAAGTGTCATAAAATTTATATACGCCGCTGAGATTTGTCATTTAACGCATAATATGAAGTGCATAGCATTTACAGGGACACACAAAGTATTTCAAACCTTATATTCTTAACCGAAGTACTGTATATTAGCTATGAAAACTGATGGATGGATGAAATACATTTTCAATTATGATATGCGTTTTTAAGTTTTACTAAATGTCTGCAAATTATATGGTATGAATAAATGTTATAGTTGATATACAGGGTTACCCAAAAGAGCTCATAAAGGTTATTGAATGTGAGGGTAATTAACTTAAAGGTAGTTTTTAAATAAGTTATGCATTTTTATGTTAAACTGCTTTCAGTTTATTAAGAAATGTTTGTAGAATATAGATAAAATGATATACAAGGTCACGCAAAATATTAGCTACATGGTCACACATAATTGGATTTCTGGAAATGTGATTTAAGTAGTTTTAAAAGCGTTTTTGTTTAAACTAAATTAAAAAAAAATATTGACGTGTAATAAAGGTACTTGGTAAATTACAGGACTGAACAATAGTATTCAAGTATTTTCCATTTTTTAGAATAAACTGCTGAAAGATAAATTTCAACCAGTTAGGCCTTTTTTTGCTAAACTAAATTTTCCTATTATATAGTATATGTATATCAACCAACGGATCAAATACGGGTTGTTAAAAAGTATTGGAATACACATTTGGCTATGGACAGTAGCATCTTAATTCCCCAAATAACAAAGTTTTGTTAAAGATTTCAGGAAGTGTTGGAAAGTGTTTCATAATCTATGCTTAACGCATGATTTTTCTTACTTGTTTAAATTTAAGTAAGCAGAAATATATTAATATTAATTTTGATCCATTATTTTTAAAACTGCTAATTAAAAAAAACATTAGTAATACTTAAATTTAAAATTTGAAAATAAATGGATGTAATTTTTATTTAAAAAATCGTTTTCAACTAATTAAAATTAAAGTAAATGAATAAAAAACGACATGTTCCAAGTTTGAAACATTTATCTTTAATGGTTCTTGAGTTATAACAGTTTAAATATGTGAAATTTTGAAAAAATCCGTCATGAAGAAAAACACATTTTCACAAGAAGTCATTTCCATGATAACCATTGCTTGAAAGCTACATTTTGAAAACAAACCAAAACGAAAAATCTAATATTTCCTCATCTAATTAAGATAGAAACATAATTTAAACATCATTTTAACCATAAAAAAACAGAATTTTTTTATGTGATTTTTTTAAAGTTACATGATCTTAAATCAGCATAAAAAATTTAAATGAGCAAGGCATTTCGAAAGATCTTAATTTTTGATTGTCTCGCGCAAAAAAAGATGTAGTTCTACTATGAGGACTACAGCAAGACTCTTGTTGCTACTCTCATTTTAGTAGCTTTTTTGTGCCTGACGACCAAAGACCAAAATCTTTCGAAAGGCTCAGAACATTTACAATTTTCTGATGGTGTTTTAAAAAAATCTTTTAGTTCTAGATTCACACCAGTTTCAACTTACATTCTCAAATGAATTCTCATTTAAAAAAAAAGTATTTTTACCAGTTTGATTCGACAATACCGAATTTTCCAAAATTTTCTTTCCCTTTTAACTCACTAAATCACTTTTCTATCAATATTCGAGAATTTTCTGGAAATTCTCAATCACATAACAACAAACCGAGAAACGCTTTTTAAAAAAATTCCTATAAATGAGCTGATTTTTCTAAAACTACAGTCGACTCCCGTTAATTCGAAATCGGATAATTCGAATCTTTGCTTAATTCGAACTAAACTTGAAGTCCTGAAATTTTCAATGGCAGAATAACGTTAAAATTTTTCATTAATTCGAACTCATTTTCTCTTGACATCGTTTAATTCGAACTAACGAGAATTTTCATTCTTCCTTTCTTTCTCACGGATTTCAGATCATTTGAATAACTTTCTTTCTTTGATTTTTGTGAAAATTGTTCCAAACGAGTATACATATAATCCCATGCATTTGATATCAACTTTCTAACTGCCCCGTCTTTCTAACTGCATCAGTGACGCTTCAAAATTTTCTTCCGTTGTGCTTGTTTCTAATCTTTCAATTATTCTATATGCATTTATACATTCTAATTTAATATTAAGTCATATTCTGATGATAACATACATAATAAATTTAAAAAACACTATAACATTAATTCCTTTTTAATAGTATCATATTAAGCCTCTTCTCATTTCATACTTTCCATAATTCGAAATTCGGATATTTCGAACATTTCTTGTGGTCCCGACGAGTTCAAATTAACGAGGGCCGACTGTATATTAAACCAAAATTTATTTTGTAATGTCGAAAAAGAATAAAAAGTCAGTAGAGAAATTTTCCAAGAGAAAAGTATAAGTGAAAGACATAAAACAATTTAAAAGCAATCTATAAAACTTTATGGATAACTTAGAAAAAAAAATGTTTCATGAAGTTATTCGAAAAATATTACTGCTGTTCCTATTTTAAGCCTCTTAAGATATTTCTTGTAAAATATTTGATAGCTTTATTTCTCCCCAACTCTTTGCTTCGTCTACTACAGTTTGGAGAAATCATTTGTGACAGTAAATAGTTATGTCATTTCCAGAAGATAATCTAGTAAGCACGTAGAATAAAAGAAAAACAAACAAAAGCAGATAACAAAAAATAAATGCATAGCTTCTAATTTTTATGCTTTTTTGTTTTTACAATTTCTGGAAAGATTTAGTTCAAGAATATAAACAGGATGGTTATAATTAAAGTTATCCTGTTTGGATCTACGTCGAATCTATTCTGGTAGACAGATATCGATGAAACTTGGGAAATACATTAAATGGACTATAGGGGAAGGAAATTTACAATAAAAAGGAGTTTAATTTTCGATCGATAGATGGCACAGGAGAAAAAACGATCTGTACTGGTGAAGTTGCTTTGTCAAAAAGTTAGTAATTTGTCATGAAAGATGGTGCACCACTTCACTTAACACGTTCGCTGCGGTTTACGTGAAGATGAGATGATAGTCAATGCCGCACCGTAGAAGTGGGTTTTTCCTAGAAGCCTATTTACTTTTTATATCAAAGGATCAATGAAAGATTTTCCCGCGCCAGCGCGTGACTGGCTATTGGACATCACCCCTTCATCACGCGGAATTTCCCCTTAATGTTGGCGCCATATCACTCGTTTTCGCGTGAGCGGCAGCGAATGTGTTAAGAAACTGCTTTGGCTATGTGAAGTGGCGCATCATCTTTCATGACAAATTACTACCTTTTTGATAAAGCAAATTTACCAATAAAGATCGTTCTTTCTCCTGCGCCATCTTGTGGATGTAAACCGCCGTTTATCGATCGAAAATTAAACTATTTTTTATTTTAGATTTCTTTCCCCCATAGTCCATTTAATGTATTTCCCAAGTTTTATTCAGATCTGTCTACCAGAACGGACTCCAAATAGGTTCACACAGGGTAACTTTAATTATAACCACCCTGAACATTAAAACAATGCAAGTATTTCTTTTTAAAAATAGCTGTACTAAAAAAAGGGATAAAAGCTGATACTTTTTATATGAATACTCGCAAAGTTTTTAGCTAGATTCAATCAGTTTCCATGAATCGAACATCTTTAAATATCCTATAAATTTGATGCATTTTTTACAATTATGTTAGCACGAAATTTATTTTGTAATGACCGAAAAGTAAAGAAGAGAAACGTTCCAAAAGAAAAATATAAATGAAATGCGTAAAACATTTTCAAGGTAATATGTAAAATCTTACGGACAACTTAAAAAAATTGTTGCATGAAGTTGAAAGATATTACTCCAGTTTCTATTTTCCACCTTTTAAGATATTTCTTGTAAAATATTTGATAGCTTTATTCCTCCTCAACTCTTTGCTTCGTTTATAACTGTTTGGAGAAATCACTTGTGACAGTAATATAGTTATGTCATTTCCAGAAGCTATTCCAGTAAGCTCGTAGAATAAAAGAAAAAAAACAAAGGCAGATAACAATAAATAAATACATAGCTTCCAATTTTTACGCTTTTTTGTTTTTACAGTTTTTGGAAAGAATGATCTGATCATCTGAAGATCTTTATCTACCGACAGTACTTATAAGCATCATGAAAATAACTTATTATAAAATTCTTTTAATCCGTCAATTAGTTATAATACTGTTCAGAATGAGTTACAGATACATTAATTTATTTTGTTTTAAAAGCATTATTGGTTAGGCAAAACAAATATATTTTTAAAAGGATGATTTTTTTTGCCTTTGTATCTTTTCAGCTTTCTTGGTGCTGAGGGAGGGGGATGGGGATTTTTCAATGCGGAAATATTTCTATTATTATATTGTAAGAACATCATATTTGTACATTTTATAATTCTACAAAATACTAACAAAACAACTTAAAATAAAAGATTTGAGTGGGGTTGTAAATATTGCACAAAATCACTGTAAATTCAAATTTAATTAATCCTTCTAAATCCTCCAATCCTTCTAAAATCCTTCAAAAATTTATTAAATTATGTAAATCTTTTTATTTAGTTTAAACAATTTGCGTAAAATGCTTTAGAATGTAAAATTTTCATGAATTCATAATGTGGTAGATAGAGGCTTAAAAGCATATATTAAAACAATGCAATTTTTTCTTTAAAAAAATGACAGTACTAAGAAAAGCAGTAAAAGCTGATAACTTTTACATGAATACCTACAATGTTTTTATCTATATTCAATTAGTGTCAAAGAATGAAAACATCTTTTAATATCCTATAAATCTGATGCATTTTTTACAACTATGTTAGTACGAAGTTTATTTTGTCATGACCGAAAAATAATAATAATAAAAAAATACAAGAGAAAATCAGAAGAAATTCCAAAAGAAATATATAAATGAAATGCATAAAACAATATCAAAGTAAGACATAAAATCCTACGGAAAACTTAAAAAAATGTTGCATGAAGTTGAAAAGTCATTACTGCTATTCCGATTTTAATTCCTAAAGATGTGTTTTGGATACATTTCATTGCTTTATTTTCCCCCCAAACCTTTCTCTCAGACCATATTATAGTAAGCTCGGAAAGAAAAGAAAGACAATAAATAAATATCTTCCAATTTTTACTTTACAGTATTTCTTAAAAGAAATAGCTTAAGAAAAGATACATAAAAATAATGCAAACTTAAAACGGCATGAAAAGAGTGTAAAGACTGACCCTATGTAAATGAATTGGTGGAAATGACAGTACGAAAAAAAAAACATTAAGAATTAAATATGCAAGTATGAATTTGAGTTCTTCATGGAATGGTTAATCCAACTTCAGCTAAACCGACGTCTGTTGTCAACATTACATTCCGGAAAACATTACTGCACTGTTTGTCCTTCGAGGTAGAAATCTCTCTCTCTCTCTCTAAATATATATATACATATATATACAGGGTGATTCCAAATTTTTTTTACAATAAAAGAGGGGTGATAGTACACATCAAGACAAACAATATTAAATAGGAGACCAAGGGTCCAAAACGTTTTCCTAAGGAGATAGCCGCCATTAAAGTTTAGGGACCGAAATTTCAAATAAACATAAACAAGTTGGAAATTGCACGTGAAGCGTAGCAAATTAGGTGCGTTCGAACGATAACGAAGTTTTAAAAATATTACTTTCATATATCAATCTCATAACATTGTAAATAGTGAATTACAATTAAAACGCTCATCAAACAATGTTCTCCCTATACCATTATGTAATGGAATACTTTTGTGTGGCCTTGTAAATCAATAACAAATGTTCTTTGCACCACAAATTATGTAAGATGTATAGTATAATATGTACTTTATAGTTGCATATAAATTTTATTAAGTTCGCATGAGTGTAACACGATTAAAATGCATTTGAAACATTTTTTCCCATTGACCGTAATGTAATGGAATACTTTTGATTTTCCCTGTAATTGATCTATGCATCCGATTTTCATAAAATTTGAAATAACTCGAAAAAATTATGTAATAATTATGTGTTTTAAATTTCAAACGTATAGAATATATTTGAAACTTTTTCCCCATTGACCATAATGTAATTGAATACTTTTGATTGTCCCTGTAATTGATCTATGCACACGATTATCAAAAAATTTGAAATAACACGACAGAATTATGTAATAATTGCGTATTTTAAATTTCAAACGATTAAAATGCATTTGAAACTTTTTTCCCCATTGACCGTAATGTAATGGAATACTTTTGATCGTCCCTGTAATTGATCTATCCATCCGATTCTCATAAAATTTGAAATGACTCGACAAAATTATGTAATAATTATGTATTTTAAATTTCAAACGATTCGGTTGGGTAGTTTTTGCGTTGTTATATGCGGACAGACGGACGGACGGACAGACGGACGGACGGACAGACGGACGGACAGACGGACGGACTGAACGATCACTATAGGTGCTACGTATTATATAATTACGAACGCACCTAAAAACGGAAAAATCGGTCGATTGATTTGCGGTTTTCACAAAAATTATTCTTTATGTCGGCATTTTCTTGAAATTAAACTATAAAGATAAATTTCAAAAAATGCCAATAGAGGGCGCTTTAGACTTTGGAGTAACGAACAACTATTTTTTGCCGGTATTTTTTGCATACTTATATTTTGAGCTCAAAATCTGTAGTTGGGAGTGGTTAAGAAAGATAAACTGAGCTGTGTTCAGAGTATTCAAATTTCAAATAATTACAAAAAACGGAAAAATTGGTCGATTGATTTGCAGTTTTCACTAAAACTATTCTTTATTTAGTTATTTTCATGAAAATAAATTATAAAGATAAATTTCAAAAAATGCCGATAGAGGGCGCTTTATACTTTGGAGTAACGAACAACTACTTCTTGTCGTTAATGTTTGCATCTCTTTAAATGATTTCGGAAGCTTAGACTTAAACTTAAATTTTGAGCTCAAAATCTGAATAGTAGGGAGTGGTTAAGTAGCACAAACTGAATTGTGTTCAAGTTTGAGGGGGAGGTTCAAATTTAAAGTAATTATAGAAAATGGAAAAATTGGTCGATTCGTTTGCGGTTTAAAATAAAACTATTCTTTAAGTCAATATCTTCTTGAAAATAATTTTTAAAGGTAAATTTCAAAAAATTCCTTCATAGGACGCCTTAGACTTCAGAGTAACCAACAATTCATTTTAACTATTATTTTTTGGTTCTAATTAAATGCTTGCAGAAGCATTTTAAATGTTCTCGGAAGCTTAGATTTAAACTTAAATTTTGAGCTCAAATCCTGAATCATTATGAGGAGTTAAGAAGCGCAAACTGAAGTGTGTTCAGGAGTTAAAATTTAACCCTCTTTCCTCCTCCAACACAATTCAATTTTTCGCTTCTTAAACACTCCCAACGATTCAGAATTTCAGCCCAAAGTTTAAGTCTATGCATTTGAAAGCATTTAATGAGATTAAGAAAATAACAGTTAAAAATAGTTACTCCAAAGTCTAAGGCGCCCTCTATCGGAATTTTGTGAAATTTATCTTTAAAAATTATTTTCAAGAAAACTCTGATTGATCAAGAAAACTGCTGATTTAAAAATTAGTTTTAACAAAAACCGCAAACGAATCGACCAATTTTTCTGTTTTTTACAATTATTTTAAATTTGACCCCTCTGAACACAGCTAAGTTTGTCTACTTAACCACTCCCAGCTATTCAGATTTTGAGCTCAAAATTTAAGTTCAAGTCTAATCTTACGAAAGCATTTAATAAGATGCAAAACATAACGCCAAAAAAGAGTGTTTTGTTACTCCAAAGTCTAAAGCGCCTTCTATCGGCATTTTTTGAAATTTATCTTTATAATTTATTTTCACGAAAATACCTAAATAAAGAATAGTTTTAGTGAAAACCGCAAATCAATCGACCAATTTTTCCGTTTTTTATAATCATTTGAAATTTGAACCCTCTGAACACAGCTCAGTTTGTGTTACTTAACCACTCCCAACAACAGCTTTTGAGCTCAAAATTTAAGTTTGAGTCTAAGCTTACGAAAACATATAATGAGATGCAAAAAATACCGGCAAAAAATAGTTGTTCGTTATTCCAAAGTCTAAAGCGCCCTCTATCGGCATTTTTTGAAATTTATCGTTGTAATTTAATTTCAAGAAAATGCCGACATAAAGAATAATTTTAGTGAAAACCGCAAACCAATCGATCGATTTTTCCGTTTTTTATGCTTATTTGAAATTTTGGTCCCTAAACTTTAATGGCGGCTATCGCCTTAGGAAAACGTTTTGGACCCTCGGTCTCCTATTTAATATTGTTTGTCTTGATGTGTACTATCACCCCTCTTTTATTGTAAAGAAAATTTGGAATCACCCTGTATATATATATATATATAATGCTATCGTATGTGGCACAAAAATCACGATTATTTGTTAATTGTTTAATGGCAACGTCCAATGAAACGGCATTTTACTGGTTACTGCGCAAAGTTCTTTGGTAAGATTTAGGCTGTAGTAAATTAGATTTCTTTATTTTTTGTTTCTTCGTTGCAATTATGGAGCTTCAAAATATCATTATTTTCATTTTTTTTCTATTCTTTTTACTTAAATAAAATAAATAAAAGTCGTGAATTTTAAACTTTTCAGTTTCAAATTAAAGTTATGTATTAGAAATGAAATGAGTGAAACGATTATATTACAGTAGAACCCCGCTAATTCGGACTCCGTTATTTCGGATCGGTCTGGTCGGATTTTTTTTCTTTTTTTTTTTAAGTTTGAGAATTAATTGACAAATTTTCATACCATAAATTTATTTCATTATCGTATTCTTAATTGAAAAAACTTTTTTGACAGTTTTTCTGAAGAATACTTTAAGCTTTATTACTTAAATTCTTTGATGTAATCTATCAAAGGACCATCTATCTATCCTTTAACTGTGCAAATTTCATTTTTCACAATTTACTATTTAATTCTTCTAGAAATGTCATCAAAAGCTCACTGCGCAATAAAGTTTCACTTCGAGCATTGCAAGAAAACAAGTTAAAGTAGTCCATATAGACACACAGACTGATAAGGATCGCTTTCTGCTCTTTGTTAGCATGTCCGTAGTTCTCTCGAGGCTGTTTCCTTGTTTTTGGGGCAAAACGCTTCTATAAATCACTTGCGGAAAACTGAAATAGAAGGGGGAATAAACAAGAATGCAAAAGAAATTACACATGAATATGTTTTTTTATCATGTTCAAAAAAATTGATGGTTGCTCAGATGTTGATAGCAGTGAATTTAGAAATGAATTGGAAGCTGATAATAATGAATTTTATGCCTCACTTACAGATGACGAAAAAATTGCTTTATGCGCATCTGAAGAAAATGAAAATGAAGATGATACAGATGAAAATACCATTACCAATGATGATCAACCAAAAGTTATTAGCCATAATGAAGCAATGTCCCATTCAGAACAATAAATAGTTTATTTTAAACATCATGTGGAGACTACACCCAACGAACTACTCATGCTCAAGTGGATTTGTGACTATGCCGCCAGCAAAACTGTTACAGCAGAAGATTAAAAACTTTATAGTTACAAAGCAAACATTTTTACTATTTGTAAATATTGAATATATTTAATATAAAGGTGATTTTCTGTAAATATGTTTTATTTTATTTCATTTGTTTCAGTTCTCCGGATAATGTGGTTTTTCGATAATCCGGATTGGGTCTGATCCCAATTAAGTTATCATGAGTTAAGTTCATTAAGTTAGTTGTCATCAGGGATGCATAGTATAATACAAAAGCAAAATATCCAACAGACCATTTTGGCATTAAACTAACATTATTTTATAATGTGTATATACATGTATATATTTATACCTACTATATATTTCTATATATATATTTATGTAATATATGTATATATATGTGTGTGTATGTTCATTTTTCAACATAAAAGATAAAATTGATATAAGATATAATTGTGGGCTATTTTTCTATGATTGTACTGAAATATTTATTAATTATCTGTTATTTCGGTTTCGATTCAGGTTCCAGTTTCAGGTTGATAATTTTTTTTGGGGGGTGGGAAAGAAGGGGGGTTGAAATTTGGGTCAGGTTTCAGGATACTTTCGAATATAATTTTAGAATTCGTTGTAAATAGAACTAATAGCATAGAATTTATGCGAATAAATGGAAGTTTAGAAAATTTGAAAGCAGATTTTTCAGAAAAAGCTAAACGATATGATATTACTTCAAAATACATGAAGTTTATTTTTGATGTGAGGACATTTCTGTTAAAAGAGAAGTGTTCTATAAGGAAAACACAAATAACAGATGTAAAATCATTTAAAACCAACGTAAAACTTCATAAGTTAAGTTAGAACCTTCCCGGAAAGGAATTAAATGAAATAAAATTAAATAAGTTGCGAAATTCAACCACTGAAAACATTTAGATTTCTCAATCCTCTACCGAGGACAAAACTATTTTCTAAATAGTAAAAAAAAAAGGTGTTCGATTCTGTGAATTTGAACAGACATTACTCCCTGTTTCTATTTTCGGCAGTTTTTTTCCCATTAATATTGCATTTTTTTTCTCAATCTTTGCCTCATTTATTACCTTTTGGAGAATACCTTTGTGGCAGTAAAAGAGGTGTGTCATTTCCAGATGACATTACATATAGGTTGTGATAAAGGGAAAATAAGCAAACAAACAAATAAGAAAAGAAATTGAATTAATGAATCGTTGGGAACAATTATGCGAAATAATTTCAGTTAGTAACATAAAGTATGTTTGTGAGAATAAAATGACTGTTAGTTGAAATAATATAACATTGGCTTTTTTAAAAAATCGGTAAAATAGAAGTTTCAGCTTGAAATTTTTCTTTTACTTTGTTATCCTTAATTTTAATAGACATTTCGGTTTCTATTTTCAATCTCTTAAAAAATATATGCAGTAGACTCTCCTTTATTCGAAATCGGATAAATCGAATCTTCGCTTAATTCGAACTAAACATGAAGTCCCAAAATTTTCAATGGCAGAATTACATTAAAATTTTTCATGTATTCGAACTCATTTTCTCTTGACTTCGTTTAGTTCGAACTAACGAGAATTACAATTTGAAATTTTCCCTTTCTTTCACACGGACTTCAGATCCTTTGAATAGCTTCCCTTCTTTGATTTTTGTGAGAATTGTTCCGAACGAGTATACATAAGGTACCTGTACCCAATGTGGACACCCTAAGGAAAATGTATTATTTTCACCCCCATGTACAAGTCATAGGACTTCAAAAATATGTGACCACTATCCTTGGACCATTGACTATCATTATTACAATTAGCAACTTTGTAATTATTCTGGTTTAATTTAAATGATAAAAACAAAAAAATGTTTACAAGTGTCCATATAAGGAACTACCTGTCCCTATTATGGACAGGTGTTTCCTTATTGACTTTCTACACAGTGTGTATGGAAGATCCATTTTCAAAAGGATTTTAGAGGAGAGGGAATAAAAAAATGTTTCTTAAAGTATTCGGAGGAGGAAGGGGGGCAGTAAATATCTTCAGAATATGCATTTTAGAAAAAGGGGGGGGGGCATTCTCGGTTTTTACTTTTCGAAGACCCATGCAAAGCCCCATAGATACTAGTAAATATTATGAAATAATATAGTTGGTTTTGCTTAGCTTTATTGCATCTGTCTGCAAATTTACATCTGTTATTACTTAGTCCTCACAGCATGGACAAATAGAAACGTTTTCACCATGGGCAGTAAGTTCCACATAATCCCCATGAGCATATTTGCCACATGTGATGCATGGCCGCATGTTTGAAAAGCATCAATACTGCAAAAGAAGCAGTACCAGCTCGTCTTTGTTGAGGAAGTCATACCATCAGTACCTACGATTTCACCAACAGATATCCTACTGGGAGGGGGCTTCTTTTTATTTTTCTGCAAGGGTTTTTTGGAGGAAGGTTTTTTTGGGGATTGTTCAAATGGCATCTTGTTAAATAAAGATTTTACCACTTTGATGCCTTTACAATTTATTGCTTGGCAACGTTGAATTTTCTTCTTTCTTACAGTTGTAGTCGTTGGGGACATAAGCTGTCCATATTGGGAGCCGGGCGTAGATTTACTAAATCTTGTAACAAATGAATAAGGAAAATATTTTTAAGTAAAATACGCAATAGCAATCGAAAATATGTTTTATTAGCTTTCTAAAATACTCTACTTTTCAACATTTAATGTAATTTTACCATAACTAAAAAGAATTTAAGCTTAAAAGTAATTAAGATCAGCACATCTCGAAACAACAAGTTTCTTCCTAAATGGCGAACAGCGCGCTTTTTTACACTTTCCAGCCTTAATTATCTTTTCAACTGCTTTTCTTCGCGAAAATGTTGAGCCATCTCTCGATCAAAATTATTACCTTTAAAAATATTAGGGGTGTCCATATTGAGAGCCCTGTCCATATAGGGTACAAATACCTTATAATTCCATGCATTAGATATCCACTTGCTTAGCGTTCCGTCTGTCCATCAATGACACCTCAAAAATTTTTTCCCATTGTGCTTGTTTCTAATCCCCTAATTAAGTTCTATATTTCTGTATTTATATATTTGAATTTAATATTTAATGATATTCTAATGATAACAGACGAAATAAATAAAAAAACACTATAACATTAATTCCTTTGTAATAGTATCATTTTAAAGCATGCTTTCTTCTCATATTTTCCATATTTCGAGCATTTAACATTGTAAATTAACATTAACATTTTCCATTAATCCAACATTTCTTGTGGTCCCGACGAGCTCGAATTAACGAGAGCCGACTGTATTTTACAAATTTGTCTTCGTTACTTCTTCCAGAGCGCTTTGCCACGTTTATGCCTTTTGAAGGAAACATTTATAAAACCAGTTTGTTCCTTCAGACATTGTAAATTTGAAAGTAATGTCGATAGGTTTTCTTATTTATCCGGAGTGTCCCAATTTTCAGGGGTCCCGAGACCTGTCCAGCGTAACCATCGTGGGTCGTCAAAAGTCCCGATGTTTCATGATGCATGAAATATTACTTTCTACTATCTTCAATAGAAGAAAGTATTGTAATCGAAATTTTTTCGACTTCCGGTTTTATATGACAGATTTACATGTTTTAGGGGTCAGAGATTCCAAAAAACATGTTTTTACAAAATGCATGTCTGTCAGTGTGCCTGCGTGTGCTTGTCTGTGTGTCCGTATGTCGCCATTCTACCATCATAAAGTGTATGAAGATATGCATAGAATTGAACCAAAATTTTTGTGAATGTTTTTAGCTGTGGCAAGTAGGTCCTCCATCATTTTTGAAATATTCCGCCGGAAAGGGGCGCTGCAATAGCGATTTTTGTGTCATTTTTAATGTTTTACCGACTAAAAGTGTAGGAAGTTATGCATAGAATTGAACCAAATTTTTTGTGTAAGTATATGTCTATGGCAAGTTGGGTCCTCCCTGAATTTGAAAAAAAAAAAAAAATTCACCGGAAGGGGGCGCTGTAATAGCGATTTTTTTGCCATTTTCAATATTGTATCACCTAAAATTGTATGAAGTTATGCATAGAATTGAACTAAATTTTTTGTGTAAGTGTTTGGCTATAATTAGCAGGTCCTCCCTGAATTTGAAAAAAAAAATCCGCTGGAAGGGAGCGCTATATTAATGATGTCTGTGTCATTTTCCTTATTTTACCATAAAAAAAGTGCGAAGTTATGTATAGAACTGAACTAAAATTTTTGTGTATGATTATTTTTGGGTATGGCAAGTAAGTCCTGCCTGAATTTGAAAAAAATCTGCCTATCACTCTAATGTCCATCGGCTCGTGCAGAGACGGAAACTCGTTTTTACTCCGATTTCTAACTTAAGCAGAACTTTAAGATGAAAATCAAAGTTAGTATAATACTGAATTAAAATTATTAAAGCATTAACATATGTAACTATATTTTTAAAATATTAAAATGTACATATAAGGTAGAAAAAAGTTTTGAGATTGACACATCTAACTAGTTTTTTATTTCTTTTAGTACTATATTATTCGTTAGTCTGCATTGAGCAGAAATTAACACAATAAAACTTTTAACGTCAGAATCTTCTATAACGGAAAATTTGTATGGTTCCTTCCATATGAATAACTTACATATCTACTGGTTTAGGTGTAAACCTGCGTAAAAGACATTTTTTTATTCCTCAGAGATTAATTTTTCACGAATTCTACTGTACTTTTTTCAGTAAATTATGTACAAAACCCCTGTTTATTACGGAATTCTGTTTTAAAAGCAAAAAATTTACTGTCTCTGTGATCGAAATAATATACAGCTATATCTTCTAATTGGAATTTTATATATAATTGGACAAAGACTTACTAATTTGGAATTTTGTCCTTAGCGATTCTACTTTCAGAGCTTTTATTATATAAGAGGAATGTAAATATTTAGTATAATAAAACCAGCTAATTTAAAATCTCAAGAGAAGGAAGAAAGAAAATTCCATCTTAGACAGACTTTTGTCTTAGCAAATTGCATGGTATCCTACTGTAGAGACAAGGAAGTTTTTACGTTTAAGACTGGATACCGGTAAAGGCAGGTTCTGTTTTCATATGGTTTTCTGAATTTTTATATGCTCTCTTAAAAAGTCAGCCACAAATAACTCAAGTTGAGCTAAAATCCACTCATCTCACATTTTGAAAGGCAGCTTCTCGAAAAGAGTTGAAATAACTCGATTTTAGGAGCTGTTTTAACTAATTTAAATGAAGTCGAGCTATTTAAATAACCAATTTAAATCAAGAAGATTCAATCGTTTGAAAAACAACTCTTTTATGATAGAAAAAATTACAGCTCTTTCCTGAGAAGCCAAATCAGCTCTTTCGTTTTAAGAGTGTGGGTTATTCCATGGTAACTTATGTTACATTTAAAATTATTTTCAATAATTTTAGTAGTATAACACGCACAAAAAGAAATTAAAATGTAAATTTGGCTTGGTTTGCTAATTAAACTTATTCAAAGCCCAATTTAGATGAAAATTACCTAATTATAGTGTTATTTCTTAAATTTTGGCAGTTATATTTATTATGATAACTGACATTACTGAAAAAATAATGTAAGTTATCATATAAAATGTAGTTTTCATTACCATTTTTTAGCAAATTATAATCCAAATTGATCTTTAGATAGGGTACATTGACAAATCATGTTAATTTTACATTTGAATATTTTTTAGTGTTAATATATTATTAAAATTATTACAGTTAATTGTTCTATATGTAGCGTAAGTTACCATGGAATATTCCATACCCCTATTTTTGTGATACTGAACTTGGCAACATCAGTTGTAATTAAAAGAAAATAAAAACAAAAGAAAAGGAAAAGTTGAGTAAATTAAGTGACGTGTTGCAAATATTAGGGATAAACTCGATAAAGATCGAACAAGTGGCAGACTTTGGCATGGCCAAGGTCTAAGATTCCATGTTTTTTTGCGTCTGATCACAACTACACGCAGTATTGTGATGCATTCAGCGATGCATTGCCAGAACTTACTTGCTTCTGTCGCGGACAAAATTCATGACTTAGCGGTACTTCCTCAGATAATTTCAACAACTAATATTACAACCATCCATGCTTCGTCTCTTGAAATACAAATTTCACAGTTAAGTCAACAATTTAGTTAACTGCGAAAAGTTATCAGCAGAGTCGCCCAAGAGATTTATGCATGGATTTCAAGAACTAATACAGGGAAGTTCTTGCCTTTAGGATCCTCACAATGAGCATAGACGGTCATTTAATTTTGGTACTGTGATAGCGACGTTTGAAGTATTAACATGCACGAGATAGAAGAAAGTTTTGGATTGCCATATACGACTACTTATTAATTATTTTAAGCATTAATTAGTTTAATCACTAATTTTTGAAGCAAGCATAGGAATTTCTCTGTTTATAGCAAAAATGACCTACATACATAGCTGCAAACTTTTACGCATTTTTGCTACCACTAAAATTGCACAGAGATTTTCCATTTGTTTAATCTTAAGTTTTCGACGATTAAATAAGACAATTTTTACTATAAAATTTTTGTGGTAGGAAAAATGAGTAAAAGTTGGCAGCTATGTATATAGAAGAAATTATTAAGCGTCGACAAAATCTTCATTATTTTTTACTATCTGTCTATAAACACGGGTAGAAAGTATTGATTTAAGTTCAAAAGACTCAGAAACAATGAATGAAGTAATCACTGCTTTAATCAAGCTTGCGAGTGATAAGTATTTCGAAAGTTTATTAATAATTTAATAACATTCATTTCGCGTGCTGGTTTAATCTGCTTTTGACAGAATAATTTCTGTGATTTTTCTTAATTATACCACTCGTCTCATTAAAGTGTTAAAAATAATTAAGTTGAAATCTGAAATGTGGCATATCATGTTTATTTAATGAATAAAAACATCCGTTTATTAACATTGCTTACGGGACTAATTGTTTATGCTGGTAAATTACTATGTTAAACTGAAATACATAATCATATTTAAGCATAATTTTATAATGAGGGTAAATGGTACTATGATAGCGAAGTTTGAAGTATTAAAATGCACGAGATAGAAGAAAGTTTTGGATTGCCATATCCGTCTAGTTATTAATTAGTTTTAACATTAATTAGTTTAATCACTAATTTTTGAAGCAAGTACATGAATTCTCTGTTTATAGCAAAAAGGACCTACATAGAAGAAATTAAGTGTCGACTAAATCTTCATTATTTGTTACTATCTCTCGTGAAACACGAGTAGAAAGTTTGATTTAAGTTCAAAAGACTCAAAAACAATGAATGAAGTAATCACTACTTTAACCAAGCTTGCGAATGATAAAGTATTTTAAAAGTTTATTAATAATTTAACAACATTCATTTCGCATCGCTGATTTAATCTGCCTTTGACAGGATAATTTCTGGGATTTTTCTTAATTATACCACTCGTCTCATTAAAATGTTAAACATAATTAAGTTGATGAAATTTGGCATCTTAAATATGGCATATCATGTTTATTTAATGAACAAAAACATCCGTGTCATTAACATTGTTTACGGGACTAATTGTTTATGCTGGTAAACTACAATGTTAAACTAAAATACCAAGTCACATTTAAGCAGAATTTTATAATGAGGGTTTGATTGAAGTTTTAAATATTTTAAGAATATGAAACTCCTCAATTGATTAGTACTTATATGCTCTTAATTTGTCATAAATTCTGTCTCTCAACTTTATTTCTAAGAACGTATTTAAAGCATATACAGTACAGCGCCGATTATCAGAACTCCAATGAAACGAACTTCCAATTATCCGAACAACTTATTTCTCTCAAGATTTTTTTTAAAATCAAGAATTCAATTATTCGAACAATCTATTCTTCCCTAACCTTTTTTTAAACCGAACTTCCAAGTATCCAAACACCTGTTTCTCTCGTTTTTACTTTTTTCTATCTTTAAAGAAGAAAGTATTGGATTTATGAAAATTTTCGAATTTCAATTTTAGATGGATTTAGACGTTTTAGAGGTCAGGGATTCCAAAAAACTTGTTTTTACAAAATGTTTGCACGTGAGTCTGTCTGTATTTCTGCATGTGACATAAATATTGTGGGCGCTCTATCTCAAGAACTAATGCACGGAATTTCACAAAACTTTAGATTCAGTTTGACCTTGATATAAACTGGATCTGATTATGTTTTGGTTTTTATCGCCCGACAGGTGAAGCTGCTATGCTGCCTTTTTTACGATTTCCACAATAGCTATATCTCCAGAACTAAAAGAACAAAATTTCATAAAACTTTATTTTCCGTTAGTACTTCCTATAATATGATTCTGATTACATTTTAGTGTAAATCTCTCAACAGGTGGTGCTTCTAAGCGGCTATATTCATGATTATTACAATATCTGTATCTCAGAAATTAATGCACGAATTTTCATCAAACTTCAGATTCAGTAAATTGTTCCTGATTGTTCCTAGTTACTTCCTGATGTCAATTAGTATTTTTTTAGTCTTTGGAGTAAATCTGTCAAAAGGTGGGCCTTCTATTCGGATTGATTTAAGATTTCTGAAATAAACATACAATACACGGATTTTCATCAAGTTTCAGATTCAGTTAGAACTTGAAATAAGTTTTCAAAGATTAGTTTTTGCTGTAAATTACCTAACCGGTGACGGTGCTGTGTTTCCTTTTTCTGGAAGTATGAACGTGTATGAGATAGAAAAAAGTGTTAGGATTGCTACATCCGACTAGCTTTCCTTCAGATTCCCCATGTTAAATTGAATCCACGATTAGTGTACCATTGAGAACAGCAACATCGAAAAAGAAATTGAAAGAAATGAAACCGAACGCTTTGAAAACGATTCAGGTCCATCACATACGAAGTCTTTGAATGTATGGAAACATACGTGAAATGATTCGAACGAGAAAAGAATACTGATCCTATTCGATTAACGAATTTCAGAATTCAATATAAGACAGCACTGAAAAGAATGTCTTCCTTGAAACAAGCAACAATTGAAAGCTTTTTTGCTTAAATTATAATCTCTGGTGTTCAGAAAATGGTAAAAAAAGAAAAAAAACCCTTTTAACTAAATACGCCAAAAGTAATTGATACTGACAGTCTTAAACCTGGATAAAGTGTAAATGTTCCAGAATAGTTAAGAACATCCCATAAATTCCTTGCCTGCTTATCCGAACAAGAGTCCGTCCAGACTTATTCGGATAATTAACACTCTACTCTATTAGTTACATTTTACTATTTCCAAATAGTAATCCAAGTCTAATTTAATTACAAATTTCAATGAAACAAATGGAGTAAATATATCCATTAAAAAAAGTCTATCCAGAAATTTCAGGTTTTGTCAGCTATGTTAAAAGTTTTGTTGCTGCTAGAGAAATATATTTTAGCTAGTTTAAAAATAGCAAATAAAAAAAGTAATGATTCCCCTGATAAAAAAAAATAATAAAAAGTCAATCATTAAAAAAAAATGAAGAAGAATCTTTTTTCTTAAAACATTTTTAAACTTAAAATTTGAAAAATGAGTTATGAAATCGATTTGACTATCCATTTTACTTACCCATCATACGTAGTATAGGGTAAGTCTTGCAATCGTTTTGAAAATCGAAAAAATTTTTTTGACGGATTTACACGTTTCAGATAGTGGAGATTCCGAAAAACATATTTTTAGAAAAAAAATTTTGCCGTCCGTCTGTCTGTCTGTCTGTCTGTCTGTCTGTCTGTCTGTCTGTAAACGCTCTATCTCCCGAACAAATTGAGATAGAGACTTGAAATTTTGTATGTAGTTAGCATGTAAGAATGGGACGAACCCTATTTAATATCAGCAACCTCGATTATCCGGAACTATTTTTTTCGGACCCTCGAAAAATTCGTTCTGATGAAAGGTATATAAAAATTTTCGAATTTTTTTGTTTTAAGGAATGGACGTAAAAGGCAATAAAATAATACACATTTTACATATAGAACGAAGTCGGTCGGATTATTAGTTGCCGAGATATTTGTAATCTTGTTTTCCACATTCTTCGATTTTTTATGACCCTGTATTTCATCCAAATTTCAATTCAGAGGTATATTTTAATTGAAAATGAGACGCTTCATCCGACACAGTTAATTGTTAGTTAAGAGAATTATTATTTTTGGAGTTATAAGGATGTTTCTTTTGCGCAGTTCGGTACTACTTGAGTAGTTTGGCGTTTTATATAATTTGTCGAAATTGGTACATCAGCAGTTCTTTAATAAAGCATTACTATGTATATTAACAATATTTAAATTTTCTTTATGAATTGCAATGTATTGTATAAATAGTTTTCACATGTTTTACATATCCATGATGGGTAAGTATTACGGTGGCCCCCCAACGACTAGTTTCTGTCTGTTCGTGCTTTAACTTAATTAGATTTTGTGAAATTGACATATGTTTAGTGAGAAATATCATGATATTTTTGGTATTAAAAATAATATTCTGTCATTTCTGGTGTATTTACAGGTGCAGTCAAAATAATGCCATTTCAACATGGTTTACGGAGAAAAAAGCTTGCAGTGTATTTGAATGCTGTTACCCTATTTCAAACATAATGAAACTGATACGTCACTAGGATATACCAAAAAATGCTACTACAGATTATAGCGTTCATAGCATTTATAGTTCATTTACGGGGACACACAAAATAATTCCTGTCTATAAGTAATAGTATTTGATTGGAGATAAGTTTATAGTTGTATATGCGTTTCTAAATTTAACAAATGTTTTGTATAACATCTGGAATGTATAAATTCAATGGGTCATATACTGGACTATACAAAATAATTACAATATATTTTTGCTTACTTGCAGATATTGCTAAAGGGGAATTTTCTCCTGTGTAATGCTTTACCCAAGTCAACTATGTTTTAGCGTATAAAATGTAGCATATGCACAAATCATAGATTATATACAGAGCTTTACAAGTGAATTCGGATATTTTCCCAACTATAGATGGTAACTGCTGAAATCGAGTCTTCAAATGTGTTATGCGTTTCCCAAATTGTCTACTTAAACGTTATTTTTAACCTTATTAAACGAAGAAATTTTGTTATATTATTACTTTCTTCTATTTTTACAAAAAAATATTGGATTCGTGAACATTTTCGACTTTGTGTTTTCGACTGATTTACACATTTTAGGAGCCAGAGACCCGAAAAGCATATTTGTACAAAATGTCTGTATGTGCATCTGTGGCTGTTTTTCTGTCCGTCTGTCTGTCTGTGTATGACACAAATTTTGTTAGCACTGAATTTTAAGAACTAATGCACGGAGTTTTAATAAAAAGTTATATTCAGTTAGTCCTTGGTATTAATTGATGCTGATTATTTTTTGGTGTAAATCGCCCAACAAATGTTCCATTTTACACGATATCCGGAATAGCTCTAACTAAGAACTAATGCACGGATTTTCATCAAACTTCAGATTCAGTTAGTCTTTAACACAAATTGGTGCTTTTAGCTTGTTGGTGTAAATCATCTTACTGGTGGCTCTACTATGGTGCATTTTTCATGATATCCGCAATAGATTTAATATCTGCTCAAGAATTATTACACAGATTTTCATCAAACTTTAAATTCTGTTAGTACTTGGTGTCAATTGGAGATGTTTACGCTTTGGTGTAAATCGCCCAACAAATGGCGCCGCTATGCTATATTTTTCATGATTACTGCAATAGCTTTTTCAAGAACTAATGCACGAGTTTTTAACTGCATTGGAATTAAATTAGACGTTGACACAAATTGTTGCTGATTATGTTTTGGAGTTAATTCGCGCAATAAGTGGCTGTATTATGCTGCATTTTGCGGGATTTACACGATTTTAACGATAATCATATCGCAAGAATAAATGCACAGAATTTCATATCTTTAGAGTCCTCATGATGGGCATAGATTGCCATTTAATTTTCAGCAGTGTATTAGCAAATTTTGAAGCATTAACCCTTTCGCGACGGGAGCCTTTTACGAAATTTTTAATGTTTTGTCACCGGTTTTTAAAAACAGAAATTTGTGCCTTACTAAATCGAGAAAATGCTCCGATTGAATAAGACAAATTTTACAGCTAAATTTTGCTGGTGGTGATAAACAAGGATTCTTAAACTTTTTTGCGGCACTTATACGCGTCGCTCGTCCCCAAGGAGTTAACATGCACGGGATAGCATAGCTGCCAACTTTTACGCATTTTTGCTACCACTAAAATTGTATAGATATTTCCCATTTATTTAATCATAAGATTTCGAGGATTAAATAAGACAATATTTTCTATAAAATTTTCGTGGTAGGAAAAATACGTAAAATTTGGCTGCTGCGGGAATGGCACATTCGACTAGTTTTGAATCTGTTGATAAGTGCTTTAAGTCTATGCTTGATGTATAATTTTTCTTGCATCTTAAATTTTGTTTAAATTTTTCATATACAAATGTGTCTTTTCCCTTGACTAAGTTCCTAATGCCTAAAATGTTTTCCTTTAAATGCATAAATTTACTGAATACAAAGAAATAATTTAAAAGAGAAAAAAATTAAGGGAATTCTAAAGAACTGTTGAAACATTCATGACATATATTTGAAGTAAATAAGATCGTTTTCTAAGAAAATGATAATAGTCCGCTTCGAAAGTTGTTTATCTATACAATCCTTCCAAGAATACAGAATAATGTTTGTTTTTATGAAGAATTATTTTTGTATGTTCCACAGCAAATGTTTGGAATAATTTGTTCAAAGAAATTTCAATAATTGAAAGAAAAATCGATAACTTAATGTAATGCTCATGAAATGCTTAAGAATTTCAAATGGAACTGCTGAGAAAACGTTTTCAGAAGGATGAATAAACCGTTATAAATCTAGATACGAGTTTCTTATTTTTCATTCAAGTTTATCACATAGTACATTTGAAAAATTACAATTTCACGAAGTTTCGATGAAATATGGCGTTTTCAGCTCAATGGCTATGAAAGTCTGACAGCTATATGCCCGCATGTTCTGTACGTACATATGTACTTACGTCGTAACGCGATAACCCTTGATAGAAATATCCGATTTGCTTCAAATTTTGTAAATAGATTTCATTCCGATAAGGCGCTTCTCTGAGTTTCGGAGACGCTTCTTAGTTTTGGGGGTAAATTGGTTAAATATAAAGTGGGAAATGGAGGCTAATCCTTCCTTAATTTAGATAAATGGGTTTTTCATACAGAAATATACGATTTGCTTCGAATTTTGTATGCGAGTTCCTTCTGATAAGGCATTTCTCTGATTAATTTTGAAAGTTCATTGGTTAAGTATAAAGGGGGGGATAGGGCTAATCACCTTAATTTCGATAAATGGGATTTTCGTGCAGAGTTATCCGACTTGCTTTTTACAGATTTTTTTTTTTATCCCGGCTTATTCCGTTAAGTTGCTTTCTTTTTTAGATTTGGGGATTAATTGATTAAATAAATAGAGTGTGATACCCTTCTTAGTTTATTTACCGTTTTGTTAAAAAGAATGAGTTCTGTTTTATGAAATCGACATCAATAAGAGTATAATATACAGTTAATGTAAATGGCCTGTGAACGCAATGCCATCAGTTTAACCGGACACTTTTCTCTTTTATTTATTATCTTTAAAAAATGATGGCTCGTGATGGGCTTCATATGCTCAATTTGGGATACAGTTTTTTGTTACTAGTTTTTTTTTAATCAGCTTATTTAACTGCAGAAGTTCTACAATTGAATAACGAAAACATTTCTATAAAAACATTGAAAACAAAAAGTAATGAAAATTAGATCCCTTCGTGTAACATGTGAAAAAATCTATTATGAACTTTTTTTGACATACAGTGGCTCTCAAAAAGTGTTCGTACACTTAGAAATTTCAATGAAATAGTGCTCTATCCATTAATTAAAATTGATTGAAATAACATTTTTCTATGAAAATCTGATTAAATACTAAACCCTTTTAAATGAGGAGAAATGCTGGTATAACACTATTACATAAAGACCTTTTTGCAGATTTTTAGATGTTTACCGATTTTGAAAAAGAAATTATCGTTATATTAATCCCTCCAACTTTAAGCAATAATTCCTTAAAATAAACTAATAACCAGGAAGCTCATAACAAGATGGAAAAAAAATTAATTTAACAAATTACAACGACTATTTGGAAAATGATATTTCAAAAGACTAAAATTTTAAAGACTAATAAATAAATTCTACATTTAAATTATTAATAACAATAAAAATTTTTAGGATGATTATAACGAATCATATATTACGGTACGCCGTGCATTAAACATTAATATTCCTAGATCAATGATAAAAAAAAACAGTAGATTAAAGATAGACAACTTTAACTGTTTAAAATGTGCATTTTTATTGGATGGAGTTAATCAGACTGACTTCTGAACGCCTTATATTACGTACGACATGGATTAAACATTAATATTCCTAGATCCATCACAAACAAATTTTTAAAAAAAATTCAGTTTAACAATTTTCGGAACTGCAAATTTTTAAACTTCCAAACATCGTCCATTTTAAATTTTAAACCGATGCGTGAAGAATAAAATGCACTTTTTAATGAAATTTGTTTGAAATCTCTATCACAATTTGTTTTTAAATTATTAATGTTTTTTAAGTTTTTATTACTCTTTTTGTCATCGTGGCAACAGAAGTATTCCATTTTTGGACATTAAACTTGGACCAATCAGGAAACGAATAAAATTAAATAAGTTGCGGAATTCAACCAGTGAAAAGATTTAGATATAGTATATAACAACAAGTATAACAACTATAACAACTATTATATACCGAGTATAACAACTATTTTTTCCAAATACAGTAAAACCTCCAAAGTTGACCACCTCTTTATGTGGACCACCTCTTTATGTTGACCATCTCTCTATGTTGACCGAAATTTATTAATTTGAATGGTCATAATGCATTTTCAATGTGGAGATTTACCTCTCTATGTTGACTACCTCCGTAAGTTGTATGTTGACCACTTTTTAGTGGTTCTATTCTCTCTAACTTGACCACTGATGTTTTCTTGAATTTGCTTTTTCCTCCGTTTTTTCTCCATCCGGTTTTCAGGATTTTCTTTATCAGTCATTCGGCTTATCTGAGCAACATTCGAACCCCCTGCCGCACTCCCTTGTGGTGCTCCATTCATTATTCACTTCCAGTATGATACTATGGAAGGGAAAATTCAAAATTCCTGGAATCCGTCAAAAATGCCAGGGGAGTGAGGGTTTTACGTACGCAGAATTGAAAAACAACGTATATATCTCACATGTGAAATACCTTCCGTTCTTTTTCCTGCATATCGCGTTGTGATGGGACCGGATATTTATTTGCAAATTTTCATTAAAAATGGTGCAAAGAAAAGCTCTAAAAGAACTTAAATAAAAAAGAAAGTGGAACTACTTAATTTTCTGAAAAACAGCGGAAAAATTTGGTGTGAGCAAGACAACTATGAGCAACATTTTAAAACGCAAGGCAGATTATCTGGAAAGATATTCTTCCGAAAACGGGGGACTCCAAAGAAAACTCGGAAAAACATGCCTGGACGCTATGAATGAAGCCACGTTGGTTTAAAGAGATGAGATCAATCAGTGCAAGAATATCAGGACCAATGCTTCAGGAAGTATAAAAAAAAATTGCAAAAGAGTTGGAAATCGAGGACTTCCAAGCGTCAACAGGTTGGCTTGAGAAATTCAAACTACGATACGAGATTTCTCAAAAAGTTTTGTGTGGGGAATCGAATGAGGTTTCAGCTGAAGTGGTGGAAAAGTTTATTGAAAAATTCCCAGAATTTGCTAAAAGTTTTAAAGATGATTACATCTTTAATGCTGATGAGTGCGGTCTCTTCTTTAAAGCAATGCCATATAGAAATTTAGTAATGAAAAGTGATACTTGCAAATGAGGAAAACTTTCAAAACACTGTTTTACTGTTCTTCTATGTGCTAGTATTGACTGGAAAAAAATTGAAGCTTATAGGGATCGTCAAATACGTAAACCTCATGCATTTAAAAATCTAAAACCGGGAAGGCCTTCCTGTTTTTTGGAGAGTGAATCGATCCTCTTTGATGACCAGTGCTTTGTTCAAAGAATGGATTAGAGGTATTGACACAGAAATGAGGAAGCAGAAGCGGTCTATTCTGCTTTTCGTGGACAACTGCCACTTCCACCTGGAATTTAATAATCTTATAAATGTGAAGCCAAAGTTTTTGCCACACCAAACACAACTTTGAAAACACAACCTTTAGATAAAGGCATTATTCAGTTCTTCAAAATGCACTACAGAGCTCAAGTTCTGGAATGGGGGATTACGAAAGCTCAAAACTGTGGTCCTTCTGCATTGGCATCATCAACAGCTGCATCAGTAAATGCTTTGAATGCCGTTCATTGGATTAATTCTTTTTGGAATAAAGTTAGACAAACCCCGATTAAGAATTGTTTTAAGAAAGCTAGATTTGTTACAGCTACAACGTCGATGCAAGAAAATGAGCTTCCTCTATCCCCCTTACCAGTTTTTGATGCAGTTGATTTTGGAGATTTTGTTACTATGGATGATGAGTTAGCAACATTTGCTGAACCAGACCCAGAGACAATCTTTAATGAGATACTCTCTAAAATTAAGCACAGCGAGGACTCTAAGGTACAATAAATAGATGACGAAGAAGATGGTGATCCAAGTGACGACGAAACTGAAAAGTACTTAACTTTGAAGAAAGAGTATGTAAAGCACATAATGGAGCAACTTAAAGATTTCGCTGCAGAAAAATGCTGAAGCATGCTTAATGGACTTGTAAACTGTGAAAGTGCTTTTTGTAGTTACTTAAGGGAGACCCAAACCCCATTTTTGGCCAAAAATCATCAAAAGTTCAATTTTTTTTTTCTCAGAAAACAGTAAAATACATATTTGCGGATATCCATGCAAAATTTCAGAACTCCGGGACACTTGGAACAGGTAGAAAATGAGCTTTTTAAATTGTACTCACTATAGAGTTTAAAGAACTAGCGGCCATTTAAAACGTGTTTTCCTGAAAATGACTTTTTTCATATTTTGCCTAAGTTCAAAGTACTAAGGCTCAGTGGTAAAATGATTTAGAAAAAAAGTGTTTATGTTTTTAGAATCTTAAAACAATTTGCAACAAAAGTAAGGAGAGATATTTTTTTTAACTATTTCTGAAAATTTTACATAAATTGGTAAACATGAAAATTATAACGAATTGAAGGAAATTTACCATGCGTATTTTTTTTTTTTTTTTTTTTTTTTTTTTAGCCGATTAAAATAGAAAATTAAAAATATCTCTCCTTAGTTCTTTTCTATACTATAACACTATTTAAGAAATTTTAGTAATACCAAAATATTGAAAATTGAATGAGGAGTAGTAATTTTAAAAAGTTTATTTTTCGACAAAAAAAATCATAAAAATCCCCATAAAAAATATACTTTTTAATAAAAAGTGAATTTTTTTTGCTAATTATTCCTTACAAGAAGATTCTTCAATAGTACACTAAAATTCATTGCTTTAAAATCAATACAAAAAAAGGATTCGAACAAAAATTGAATTATTCTTTCAAAAACCTTTGTAATGTGCTGCATCTTCAGTAAAAATAAAAATGAGTATGTGCTAATTTTTTTCTAAATTTTTCCTTAAAAATACTGAAAAAGTTTACTAAGTTTTTTCTGATATTGTACTAACTATTTTCTAAAAATTCTCTAAGTTGACCACCTCCGTACTTTGACCACTTAGTTACAGTCCTTTGGGTGGTAAACTTATGGAGGTTCTACTGTAGTTAGCAAGAAATTAATTCGTGGTGTCGTTCCTCAGTCGTGTACATTTATGCATTGAAACATTCATGAGCATTAGGGTGGAGCGAAAAATTTTTTTTTTTTTGAAAATCAAAAACGGGTAGGTGCCAAAAGTTGCCTTTAGACTAGTACATCAACTGCGTGAAATTTTACCGCTGAAAAAAAATGGCTTGAGTCTGCGCTTTTGCTCCAAAAATCGAAATTTTGGGTAAAATTTGTCATTTTTTGACATGTTTTCAAAAAAATTAAAAAATTCCTACAGAGCTGGTTAGTATTTAAAAGTGTTGCTTAGACCTTTATATTTATCTGCTTAACATATTTAATCTATAAAACAATATCTGTAGTCTGTATAATTGGAGCAATTCTGACAACTTTTTGTGAAAAATCAGCGTTAACCTGTCTATTGGAACATACAACGAAATGTTCTTTTGAATGCATTTCTTACCTAGCTGCTTTCAAAACTATTGTGTATATAACTCATAGAGGTGGGTGTATTATCCCACCCGTCTCAACCACCCAATCATCTAGGCCCAGTGTTTTATTTATGTATTGAATTGTTATTTTTTCCCCGAAGACGAGTATAAGTTTTCTATATATCAAAGTAATTTATCTCTTCTTTGTATTCATAGACTTTGGATGATTTGAATCATGCTGGTGTGACCTGCTGCACGTATATTTTTATACCATGTATAACAGAAGAGAAGCTGAGTAATGTATTGGGTATGTTCTTAATTGGACCTAGTCAGCAGTCTATTATCTTCATTAAAATTTCATGAAATTAGTACATTATGATTGGAAGTTCTGTTATCACAGCATTCTTTCAATCAATTACATTTTATATGCAATGATTTGCCTAAAAATTGATTGTATGAATTCAGTTTCTAGTATGCCATCATTTATTGAACCTATTACATTGAATATATGCTGAGAAGTTAGCTGTTTAATATTATGACGATCGTCACAGAGGATTGCAAACAAAATTTGGGTGTAAAACAACAATATTTCTAAAGAAGTTTTAGTATGCTTTATGTCGTTTCCTGTATTGTTCCGTAGTCTAGTAATTTCTAATAAGATTTTAGATCTATTATTTAGGTGTGTAGTGCATTTGGTATAAAACATCCCGCGGTATAAACTTGGATTATAGATTTGGTGAGTGAACATATAGACGCTGATTGCCAATCTGTGCTTATATAAAGCGGAAAATTTTATTAACTTTATGAGCTGTTTTTTCTGTGAGATGTTTTCTAAATTTCTATTCCCCATTCTTTGAGAAATAGCTTTCCTTATGAATTAGCTTTGCAATCTCCGACAGAAATTTCTAGTCTGTTCTGAGTATCTTTTTCTCAATTTGAGAAAATAATTTCTCTATTTTATAAAAAAAAATTGCAATAGGAAGTGAATATTACGTAGACAAAGATTTTCCTTATTGATCCAGTGAATCCATGTAGCTTAGAACGTTTTATATCGACTTCTCTAATAATTGACGCAGAGGAAATTCACTGGAGTTGAAGTAGTGTATGATTCAATATCATATACACAATTCTAAGCTTACCCCATGCAAAATGGTTCACAGTGACAAATAAAATTCTCCTATTTTTAAATGAGCACTTATAGTCGATACCCGTCCATTCCCTCATAAAGCACAATGCATTATAAGTTTATGCCCAGGACATTTTACCATCAAATGTTGTCCACTCATAAAAAGGGGATCTATAAGTTAATAGGAAATTAACTGGATACGAAAACACTTAGAAAACGGCATAAAACTAATGCAAAAAAAAAGTTATTTACAACAGCGGTTGCTTTACACATGGGGAACAAATTTTCATTGCAATTCTCGCTGACGATCACCATCACATTAAACAGCTCGCTTCTCAACATATAAAAAATGCAAAAGTAGAATAAATGATGGCATACTTATAGTTGAAATATCTGAAATCATCTTTGAAGCAAATCATTACGTAAAAAAAATACAATTGACTGAAAAAATGTTGTGGTAACAGAACTTCCAATCATTATTCATCAACTGAATGTAAGTTTGATAAATATAATAGATGGCCGAATAGATCCCTTTAATAGATTACCGTGCATTACTCTGCTTGTCATTTTTTTTGTATAAACTGTAAAAATATACATGAAGATAGTTACAGCAGCATGTGGATGCAAAGAACTGATAAACAAGGTGGAAGCATCGAAAACATGCCAATTTTTTATAAAGAAAATCACAAATCAATGTATAAATAAAACACTGTACTAAGATGATCGAATAGTTGGGCCGGATGGTATAGGAAATATAGCCACCCCCACGACGCATGTCCAAGGTAGTTTTGAAAACAAGAGATATATTAAAAACAACAATTCGTTATATGACCCAATAGAGTGGTAATGCTGTTTTCTTACTAAAAGGTGTCTGTTTTGCTCCAGCTATAGGGAATAAACATATTGTTTTATAGTTTAAATATGTTAAGCAGATAAATATAAAGGTCTAAGCAACACTTTTAAACACTAACCAGCTCTGTAGAAATTTTTTAATTTTTTTGAAAAAATGTCAAAAAATGACAAATTTTACCCAAAATTTCGATTTTTGGAGCAAAAGCGCAGACTCAAGCCATTTTTTTTCAGCGGTAAAATTTCACGCAGTTGATGTACTAGTATAAAGGCAACTTTTGGCACCTACCCGTTTTTGATTAAAAAAAAATTTTTTTTTTCGCTCCACCCTAATGAGCATGGAGAGAAGGATAAGTATCGAAACGTTGTAAATGTTTGTTCTTAAATAATTACTTAGTAATGCGGCGAAATTCAGTGAAATTGGTGCTTTCTATACTACCTACTATATTCTCAAAATTGAGGAAAATAAGTACCTGGTTTAGCAAAAATTCTGCTCAAAATTCTCAGTGGATTAGTTGATTATTAGTTATATTCATATGCTGTCCAGATAGCGGATTAATAAGAGCCAGGTTTCAATTCTGGTTCGAGTGCAGATTTCATATTTGGTCCTACTGGTCAGAATTTTTAGTCAAGGTTGCAGCACTCTCTGATACCTGATTTCCGACTTAGAAACAAATTGTTCTGCTTTCTTATTAAATATTTCAAGGGATGGACAAAGGACAAATCAATGTGATTGATGATTTTAAACAGTGGTTAGAAACGTCAGCACCATTATACAAGTTTAAACATTGATGCCATAATCTGTACTGCAAAGCCTATTTTAACAGTTGTCTTTTTTTCTATGTCTATGGTAACAATGATTCTAACATACACAAGGATTTAAAATAAATGTAAAAGTCTAGCAAATCATTCATTTTCACAAAAAATGTTATTTTAACTTTAAAATGAACTTTTGGAAAATTGAATAAAATCAAATGGAGCAAAAGATTTTCGAAAAAAGAAAAAATCATAAACGAATTTAATGGATTAACTTCAACAGATAAGTATATGTCTCATAATGCTTAACTCTATATTTGGAAATAAAAGGTTATTTGAACGAACTTTCTCACTTTTCGAATTTTTCGAACTTTAGGGGTCACATGATGCTGTTTTAGTGACACAGGTTCGGCAATTGCAAGAAAACAACGGCAAGATAAGCGCACCATGTGACTCAAGAGGTCTGAAATGAAACAAACGCGTGACACAGTGCGGCAGGTTCTCTTTTTCGTCTGCATAGCAGAAATGTTAGTTAAAATGGTACTACTTGGTTATCCCGTCGACCAAATTACTGTCGCCAAATTCTAAGATTAAATGCTAATAATGATTGATCGCATGTGTCACATTCATTTGACATTAAACATGATACGCGTGTTTGTTGCATTATCAAGTGATTTTAATTTGTATTTTTACTTATGCAAGATTGCAAGATGCTAATTGTTATATAATTATTTATAATTACTAAAATAATTGTTTTTTCTTTATTTAAAAAATAATTGAATCAATTTGTATAATTTGGCTAATAGTTTGGCGATTTGCATAATATGGCGAAATTGGTCGACGGGATAACCAAATAGTACCATTAAAATATGTATCTACATTCGTTTTTTTTTAAAATATGAAATTTTTATGGAACTCGGGTGGTTTTAGTTAAATCAGGGTATAAAACTACGAATTCATAAAAAATTTTAATGGAATTTTAATTAACTTTTCATATTTAGGAAATATTTAATAAAAGTTTAGTAAAGAATTTGGTTTATGCCAAACCTTCTACAAATTAATCTAATCAATATATTACTTACCCATCATACGTAATATAGGGTAAATCTTGCAATCGTTTCTAAAATAGCAATTTTTTTGACGGATTTACACATGTCAGACACTGAACATTCCAAAAAACATATTTTTAGAAAAAAAAAATTCCGTCCGTCTGTCTGTCTGTGTGTTTGTAAAATCTTTATCTACTGAACAAATTAAGATAGAGACTTGAAATTTTGTATGTACTTAGTATGTAAAAATGGGATGAAGCATCTTTAATATCAGCAACTTCGATAACCGGGAACTATTTTTTTCGGACGATTTTTTTAAAAATAACATTTACAAGGGATTTAAACAAGGGATTTCAACTTTTGGTGTTGCTCGCACCTAGCACCGAGACCTGGTGTACTTTGTAAACCTAGACATAAAAGTTAGAGAACCGATAATTTTTTTTGTTGTTAAAATCATATTTTATGTTTTTTTATATTTAAGATTTTTTATTATAGGATTCTTGTTTTTAATTTCACGCCAAAAATGAGGTAAGTTGCCAAATATAGCGCTATATTCTAAAAATGTTACAAAATATGGCGAATTTTTATCTTGCTTTATTTTGGGCCTATGACATTCGGCTAGACTTGCCGGAAAACTCTACTTTTGAAAATACGCCAAAAACGACGGTCATAGTTTGATAAATGACCTTAAAAATAGCATTTTCAGAAGGTTATGCTACTGAAAAAAAAAAGAATTTTTGTTATTATTTTTAAATTTTTTAATATAGATCTTTAAAATGCACCAAGTCTCAATGGCAGCTACGAGCAACAACAAAAGAGGTTCCTTCGTTAGTTATATTGTTGACAATTACAGTTACTTCATTTAACTAGTTGTATGTGTCAATTCCAAAACTTTCTTCTATCTCATAAATGCATTTTAATATTAAAAAAAAAAAAAAAAAAAAAAAAAAAAAAAAAAAAAAAAAAAGTGGTGACCCCCGAAGTTACCCACTATCGAATTTCCTCAAATATTTGACCTAGCCTAATGAGATTCTGGTATCCGAAAAGCCTAAAACGCAAAATTTAATTATTATTCTGAGAAAATGAGCTTAGTAGTGCCTCATGTTGGGTAATTTATACTAAAACCTAATAAGCATCTATTTATGTCAAGACCTAACAGAATCTGAAATTTGATGGAATTTCGTCCATTAGTTCTTGAGATTTAATTATAACAAAAAATTTGCAAAATGTAGCACATCAACACCATATCTTGGACAATTTATGCCAAAACGTAAAAAAGCGCCTAATTATGTTATGGTATAAAAGAATCTGAAGTTTCATGAAATTCTGTGCATTAGTTCTTGAGATATAGCTAGTTAAAAAAAAGTGTAAAATATAGTACAGCAGCACCATTAGTTGAAGGATTTTTTACAAAACGTAATCATCGTGTAATTATGTTATATGTCATTTTGTAGCAAAATCTGAAGTTTGATGAAATTCTGTGCGTTGGTTGTTGATATATAGCTATCGGAAAAATCGTGCAAAATGCAGCATAGCTGCACTACCTGTTGCAAGGTTAATACCAAAATGTAATCAGCGTCTAATTATGTTATATATTCTAGTGTAACAGAATCTAAAATTTGATGAAGTTCTCTGCATTAGTTCTTGAGATATAGCTATCGCAAAAATCGTGCAAAATGTAGCATAGCAGCGCCACCTATTGGGAAGTTCACACCAAAACCTTATCAGTGGCAATGTATCTCAAAGTATTGCAGAATCTGAAGTTTGGTAAAATTCTGTGCATTAGTTCTTGAGATATAGCTATCATGAAAATCATGAAAAAAGTGGCATAGCAGCGCCACCTGCTGGCCAATTTACACCAAAACTTAATCAGCGTCTATGTATATCAAGGGGTCACAGAATCTGAAGTTTGCTGAAATTCTGTGCATTAGTTCTTATAGCAATCTTGAAAATCATGAAAAACGTAGTATAGCAGCGCCACCTGCAGGCCAATTTTTACCAAAAACCAATAGGCACTAAATCATATCAAGGTCTAACTGAACATAAAATTTTATTAAATTTTGAGCATTAGTTCTTGAGATAGAGCGCCCACAAATTTTTTGTCACATACAGGCAGACAGACAGACAGACGGACAGATTCACAGACAGACATTTTCTAAAAATAGTCAAAACGTGTTCAGGACCTTCAGAAACGTATAAATCCGTCGAAAACCAGAAGTCGAAAATTTTCATGAATCCAATACTTTCTTCTTGTAAAGATAGAAGAAAGAAAAAATGAAGAATTATAAAGACATAACTTTATTTCTTTCAAATGAATTCACTTTTTTAGGATTTCTCATATCCGATACACAGTAAAAAAGTTTAAAAAAAATGTTATGCTATTAGGTATTTTATATCAAATTAGTTTAGTATTACAAAAACATAAAACAGGATTATCCTTTTCATATATTTATTTTCCTTTACGAAGTAAACAGAAAAAAACGCCACAAATTTAAATATATTTTCCATGTTCTCTTATGTAAATCAGCTTTCCGTTAAAGCAAATCTCTGCTATCTTGAGTAAGTTTTACTCGAATGAATATATTTTCGAGTATAAAAAGAAGTAATTCGAGATAACTTTTAAAAATTCGTTAAAATATACATAGCGAACGTTTTAAATAAATAGGAACCTTTTTCAGAGCAAATGCTAATAACCTGATTTTAGAGATTTATGTATTCAGTCATCTCGGACATGCAGAATAAGCTTTGGTTTTTTTTTTTAAAGAATTACTTAAGTAGTATATCATACAGCATTTGAAATGGAGATTTCTTAAAGAGAATCGCACTTCCCGAAACATACAAAATAAGTATAAGAATAAAAAAAGTTAGAAATTGCATGTCAAGCGACCAAATGAGGTGCGTTCGTACTATAAGGATGTTTTAAAAATATTCAGATCTTGGTATAATTGTATACAGTACTTCGGATACAACAGAGTATCCGAAATCTTTTGTGTATCCCTATAAATATTATCTGCTTTCTATTTTACAGTAAGTAACTTGCAGTAAACCTCAGCAACGCATATCAATTTCGTGAAATGTGCAATAATTTTAATATTATTAAAACGCGCCCCAGACAATGCTTCCCCCTACACCATTACGTAATGGAATACTTTTGTGCAGCCCTGTAAATTAATAAGAAATTTTCTTTGCACTACATATTGTATAGAATGTATATTTTAGTATGTACGTCATAGATGCATATCAATTTTATTATGTTCTGAAAAGTGTAATACCATTAAAATGCACTTGAAACTTCCATTGGTCGTAACCTAACGGAATACTTTTGACTCTCCCTGTAATTAAACTATGTATCCGATTTTCATAAAATTTGAAATGATTTGACAAAATTATGCAGTAATTATGTATTTTAAATTTCAAACGATTCGGTTGAGCAGTTTTTGCTCTGTTATATGCAGAGAGACGGACGGAATGAACGACGACTATAGTTGCTAAATATTTACATAATTTCGAACGCACCTAAAAATGGCTACCACAGTTTGTAAAATATTTTACAAATGCCTTTCTAGAATATTATTTCTATTTTTACTCACTTTTATTAACACCTCCCAACACTGCTGAAAAGTACTTATGAATTATGTATGTTTGACTGTCTGTTTGTCTACCCGAGCACCGACTTGCATAACTTTAGTCACTTTAGGGACTTTGTTTAATATGAAATAAGCGAAGATTCGATTTATTCGATTTCGAATTAACGAGATCCGATTGTACTCACACCTAATTGAGTATTTTTGGACAAAAAATGAACCTATGCCTTCTCAATTTTGAAATATAACATATTATCAAATAAAGCGACAATTTTGTGCTTTGTAATGACTGATTTCATTTATGATGGCATAAATTTTTTTATTAATGTAAATATTAAACTAATTACAACATTTTAAAATAATTTAAAATTGTATGCAAATAATGCTCTTGTGATAAAAATATAAATATTTGCAATTCGATGTTTACTTGATAAGGTGTTGATGAGGAGGTTTGATGATGGTGATTTGGATGAATTACCATTATACATTTAGATAGTAGCACCCTAAGCTGCTATAGAGGTATCTGCAAATCCTAGAAGAAAAATTGCTTCAGTGAAAGGTGCCAAAATATATCTACTGATTTTTATTTTCTCGATATCCTTTATTTGATTTACGAAGTTACACCAATCAGTAGCAAGAGGTTTTGGAATGTTCTCGTCCCATCCAACTTTAGAAAGCCACAATTTTTGGAGATTACATTTGGCTTTGCAAATAATAGTGTCAATGAGTCCTAAAGTGTCATACAATTTTGAAATGACAGAAAAAACTTGTCTTTTGATATACGATTCTTGTTTTTCCAGAAACTCTAAACACGAATTGATCTTTACTAGATTGCCAAACCATACCCAATGTTTTAACTGAGGTTTCAGCTTTAGAGCAAAATGAAACATCTTTAATTTCGATACAGTTTAGAAGCTCATTTAAATTTGAATTCCACTTGTGTAAGGTCATTCCACAAGAGCTAAATATATATTTAAGTGATTTTTTACTTCAATAGCTGATTCATAATCAGGGGATCCAGTAACTATGTCATCCATATAAGATAAAATAGCGCTTGCAGCTAATTGAAATTTATCTTTTTCACCCATTGTTAGCTATTTTAAGAATCTAATTGCTGAAAAGGGAGCACATTTTGAACCACTGTATTCATTCTGAATGTAATTGATGAATTATTTTCATAATCTTTCCAAAGGATATGTAAGAGGTCCCTTTGAGAAGGATCTATTAATATCTGGTGAAACATTTTTGTTATATCTGCAGTCAAAGCGACCTTATGTTTTCTGAATCTTATCAAAATATCAAAAAGATCTTCATTTATTTCAACGGAAAGCACTATGTCATTCAAACTTGTTCTAGTGGTGGTAGGAGCAGAGGCATTAAACACCATCCTTAATTTTGTAGAGGATTTATCGGGTTTAAAAATGCCATGATGAGGCATGTAATAAACATCTGAATTAGAGTTTTCGACTGGTACTCTCTCCATGTGATTTAAATTTTTATATTCATTTAAAAATTCACAATAAAGTTGTTTCATTTCTAAATTGTTTTCTAATCTTTTTACGATTTGACGTAAATGTTTTTCGACTAGTAATCTCGAATCTCCCAAGGTATCTAATTGATCTATTTTAATTGGCATTTCGACAATAGATCTTCCGGTTTCATTGCGCTTATGCGTTTTTTGGAAATGAGTTTCACAAAATTCTTCTTTTCTACTTAGAAGACGATCAGAGGAAATATTTTCTAACTCACAGAAATTTTGAAGAATAGTTTCAATATTCTCATGGTGTGAGTAAAATGTCAACCCAAAAAAGGAATTAGAACTGTTTATTGAAAAGGTTCCAGTAGCCACTAATCCAAATACCGAAATTTGAAACATTATACATGGCGAAATTTTTCTACCTTTATTATTTCATAAAAGCTTTCAGCTCCTATTATTAAATGGATTTTTCCTGGTTTGTCAAAAACGGAATCTGTTAACAACGAACGATTAGGTAAAATGTTCTTGTTTATTTTAATGTCTTTGAAAGATACATAATCTGTAATTTTCGAAAATACGAAGAAATCGGTAGTTGACGAAAATGAAGAATTCTTATTTCGAAAAATAGCGCAAAATTTCGATTTCACATTGAATGAATTACTTCCTAATCCCGAGAAATGAATATTTTCTTTTTCTTTTTTTAAACCCTGTTCGGAAGTCATTTCAGAAGTAATATAATCAGACTGTGAAGCGCTGTCAATAATTGCACGAACTTGAACGAAATTCTTGTATTTCGGCCTTTAAATAAAAACAAAAGCATTAGACACTAAAACTGCTTTTTTATTTTCATTGCTATGAGCAGAAAAACTGCGCGATGTTTCTGAATTTTACTCATTAAAATCATTTGAAACGCATTGTTTTTTATCGAGACTATTCGGCGTCCTTGCACGAAAATCAGTTTCGGAATCCGTTAGATAATTGATGTTATTTTATCAGAAGTTTGGAAAGTCTTTTTTTGATCTCTATGAAGCAATTTTCTATGTTTCAAATTACAAATTTGGCAGTTATATTTAGAAACACATTTTGAGAGAAGGTGTAAATTCTAAAAACTGTTTATACAAAGTTAATTCTTTTTAACTTCATTAAATCTGTGAATTGGAGACATTTTTGATTTTAGAATAAAAGGTTTTGTTTTTCATTTGACCTTTAAATTTTTAGGAATTTGTTTGTGTTCCCTGCAAAATTTTCAGGATTTAAACATGATTTTGCGAAAATTCCATGAAAGTGATATAGTAAATCTGTAGATGTTAAACTCATTTCAAATTCTTTGCATGTTTTTCTATCTAATTTCATCAAAATAATGTTAATCAATAAAAATCAATAAATTCTCACTAAAATTATTCATTTCAGTATTCAAAATCTTTAAAGTTCTTACATGCTTTAAAATACAATCCAGCAGAATTCTGAGTTTTTCAGCTGATTCGACAAAAATATTTTCTAACATCAATGAGGATTTTATATGACTATTAACGATTAACCTTTTATTATCAAATCTAACCTTAAGTGCGTCAAATAATGACTCATAAGTGTTATCCACACTTTGTATTTGCTTTGCAGTACCCACGAGAGAAGATTGCAAATGAAAATGTTTTTGGTCATTCGATAACATTTCATTCGAATTTATAAAACTGCAAAATTGGATCTTAAAATTATTCCAATTTTCGTAAGAACCATCAAATTTTGGCAGAGGAATTTCAGGTAATTTAAGAATTAATTTTTGAATATTTTGTGCAACAATGCTACTTCCATTTATTATATCAACTTTTTTATTTTTCTTAAGATCTAGAAAACGTTTAAAGCTTACCTTAAGCTTTTGGAGTTCTTGGTCGATTTCTTCAAATTCGGATTCACATCTATTATCGCCAAGCGATAATAGATGCCAAGCTGGCGCCAACAAGTTTTAGGTGTTAAAGATTCCAAAGTAACATGTTTATAAAAAATGTCTGTCAGTGTTTGTGTTTCCGCATGTCCGTATGTTGCCATTGTAGTATACTGAAAATTTTATGCATGTTTTTGACTGTGGCAAATTGGTTTTCCTTCAGTTTTGAAATATTCCGCCGAAAGGGGGCGCTGTAATAGCAATTTTGGGCCGTTTTCAATATTGTACCATCCAAAAGAATATAAATTTATGCATAGAATTGAATCAAATGTTTGTGTAAATGTTTGGCTATAGCTAGTAGGTCCTCCGTGAATTTGAAGTAAAAAATTACCGGAAAGGATACTGTAACAATAATGACAATGCCATTTTCATTATTGTACATTAATGTATGAAGTTATGTATTAGGCCAGTCAAATTGTCATAAATAGATGCAAAAATTCTGCTAGAAGATTTTATGTTTTTAAACTGTTTATGGGGATGCTAGTAACAAGAATTAATTGTTTTCCAACGAAATATCTCGAGGCTAAATTTTGAGAAGCCAAAAAACCACAAAATTTTCGGACTTTTTACAGCTTTTTGTCTGTAACTCAAAAATTATAAAATTTTTGCGTTCTATACTCATTCACAAAAAGAAAGAGCATTAAATTCTCTACAAATTTTATTTGAAAACTGTTTTTCTAAAGCCATTATTAAGCGCGCTACAGCTTTCTGAGATTGACTCTTTTTTTCTAACTTAGTGAAAAAATTGCAAAAACGAAATTTGACACAATTTTACATTATTTTATCTTCTTTAATGTAATTTATTTAAATTATAGGTATTTGCATGATAACAATCATGATGAATTACAACGATAAGATTGTAAAAGAATTAAGAACATTGTAACTTTTTGTGTATTTAGAGCTTTAGTGGAGAGCATTAATATTAGGTATTTAACTGAATGTAAGTAAAAAAATACTTACGGTGATACTTTTACATACCCTCCTTCTGGATAAATAATGTCGTCGACATTTTTGTAGTTGATCCCATTACATTTTTTACAAATTGGCGAGCATTTGAGTCTTAATTTATGAAAAGAACATACTTTGCTGCACACTTTCTTAAAACTACATGACACAACATGTAGCAAGGATTCAGATGCCGGGTCTTGGCACATTTGAACTGGCTGAAAGAGACCGTCCACTCCCATTCTTCAGGAGGGATGTTGTTTTCTAGCCTAGCTTGTACCTAATGATAACATCGGAGAAAAAGATGCTGCGCAGTCTCTTGTGTTGGTGGTAGTCTTGCAAAAAGAACTTTACTTTTTGTGGCAGATTTACCAAATAACTGGAACATTTAGGTATTCAATTTTTGTGTGGTATCTATGCATCCACTGTGTAGTGCAATATGGAATTTTTCTCCAATCTTGATGATTTCTTGGCGGGTAGAACCTAATTTATTGAACTCGCAGGATTTTTCTCCAAGCTGATCATGTTCTTTCAAAGTGTTACAAAACTTTGACTTTCTTTGCCCAAAAAGAGCGAATGTTGTATCGCACCCGCTGATTGCACATGAGTGAAAAGAACATTGTAATTGTATTTGAACGATATGGTTACATCTTCCTGACTTTTGGTAAAACAGATTTTTGAGCTGATAACCTAATTTCATCATGATCACAAAAAGGTCAATGTCTTCTCCGACAATTATGACGCTTTCATAAAATTCTGCTCTTGAAATGGCTGAGATAACTATCATGACATCAGATTCTTCTTTTACCTGCTCAACTTAAATTCTGTTATTTTGAAATTCTGTTTTCAAATTTTTAATTTGTTTTAAGCATTGAAATGAAGCGGCTCTTGTTTCTGACATTGGTTTCGTCAATGGATGATGCGGGTCGACGCCCTCTTTTCTCTCCACTTGTTACAGATTGATCTAGTTTTATGCGACAAAAACTATGATACCATGCATCTATAAGTCAGGTTCATGCTGAATACGTTCAGTTCCCATGTTTTTCTGCAGCTTTCAAAAATATAATTTTCGCTTCTAACTTCTTTACTTTGTGCAACAAATATCTCTTTAAGTAGGGCTTTTTTATTTTTTTTCGTTGAAGTCACCGGGATTGCCTTCTTCACACAAAGAGCAATTATCTTGAAACTTGAAAGAAGCGCTCAATCTGAGGGACAAACTATAGTCTGTGTAGAATATTCACCCCAGCGAACATATGCTGATATCATTCTCTGATTCGCATATGTTTTTCGGCAATTATTCTGTATTCTAACTTCCTTGCTAATTTTAAAAAAAACTGATGAATATTACTTTTGATGAATATTACTTTGACGCTGAACGCTATGTTCAAAAAGCTTGGCAAGCTCTTTTTGGCTCACAACGCGAGTATCACTATTTGGCAAATGAAATACAATTTTGGGTCGAGCTCACTCATTTTTTTATTACTGCACGAGAATAGATGCAATAAACTGAATAGCAGCATATTAGAAGCGTATGCATTTGAAAAAGAACACTTAAATCTGAACAAAAGCGGCTCGGGAACGTCACATGGCCGCAATCTTCCATCTGCATTCCCTTTTTTTTATCCCTGGCCCTCCCTCCCTTTGTAATTGTTTTTCTTATAGGGTTTCTAAAATTCGTGCTTCTTCTGTCCGCCTTTCTTAAAGCTTTCATTTCTCATCCATCAATAGGTGTATTCAATTTTCATTGTTAGCGATGAAAAAAAGTTTTTTGGGATAGGAAGCGAAAAATAGGTCACTTTCTGTAGAGTTAAAAAAAAGTGACATTTTCAAAAAATCATAGCGCGCTTAGTAATGGGTTTAGAAAAACGTTTTTATAATAAAATTTATAGAAAATATAATGTTCTTTCTTTTTTTAATTAAGTATGTTACGCAAAAAATTTATAATTTTCGAGTTACAGACAAAAAGCTGAAAAAAGTCCGAAAATTTTGTGATTTTTTGGCTCCACAAAGTTTAGCCTCGAGATATTTTGTTGGAAAACCATTAATTCTTGTTAATAGCATCCGCATAAACATTTTAAAAACATAAAATCTTCTAACAGAATTTTTGCATCTATCGGCCCTTTTTTCTGACAATTTGACTGGCCTATTAGAATTCAACCGATTTTATGCCTATGGCCAGCAGATCTGAATTGAATTTGGAAATGTCAGCCTTACTCATATCCTTAACACTCATATCCATAAGCACACATACATATTGTAATAGCATGACTTACTGGTTTTTATTTTATTCCAATCTTATCTTATTTCCAATCTCTTTATTTTGTTTTTCCCTATTCCATGGCATATTCCTCTTTTAAATCGGTTACTTATTTGTTTACTTTCGATTTGAACACTTGCATGTGCGTTCATGGTTCGTGCGTTCACATCGTTTTCTTCCGTCTGATCGCGATTTGCGATCTTCGCAAATCGCAACTTACGAGTAGCCGTATATCCCTTTCGCAAAGCAGGAACGCATTCGCTCAACTTCTGCAGACGCAAAGGGGGCGTTGTCTTCTGGTGATGTATAGAACCGCGAGGGATATTTAAATCAGTTGGATTGTTTTGACTGCTGATGGTCTGACGATGTTTTGGCCTAGTAAAAGGCCGTTTGTTGTCATAAATATTAATTATGAAAGTTCAATTGTAGTTTATCTTAAGTGGTGAAAGATGGTGTAGTTTTATGAAATAATTTCTATTAGTTGATAGCGGAAATGTGATGATAAATATGTTGCTGTCATGAACTGCGTTAACATCCAAGGGTTTTTTTACTTTCTTTGAACTATTCCTGGACTTTATTTTTCGTCATCGTCCGATTTGAAAAATTTCTTCTTCCAACTATGCCATGGTGAGTTGTTTGTTTTGCAACCTGTACCGGTCAGTTAAACTTTACTTTACGTCATGCTATTTGTTTAATTATTTTTTTATTGTGTCAAATATGACTTTAATTTTGTAAGATAACATATTTTCAGAAATTATCCTTTTGGTTGAATTTTACCAGATATAATTTTTCTTTGTTTATTATTTCATATATACATATATTTTTATTTTGAATATGTTTTCCTTGAAAATAAACGTTAGTTTATATTTTAATTTAAATGCTTCTTTAATGACTTTATTACGCAACCACACATTGCCAATATTTATTACAGGTCACCAATTTTATTTTCTTTATCTCTGCTTAAGTTTTATTTAATTTTAGAACGGTTCTGGCCTCAGAACCGATCACGGGTTATGGGCCAAAGCTACTACGCTTTTTAACCTGTTATGGTGGCCATAACCTTCGTTGGCAATATCGTAAACTAGTGGTAGCATGCGGCCATTAGACCTCCAAGTGATTTCTAGTGGGGGGGGGCGCAATAGCATTTTTTTTTAAATTTATAATCATATCTAATTATTCTGGTATAAAATAGAAAGGTTCTTTTATAAAAAAAAAAAAAAAAATCTTTGTCGTACTATTTGACTGTTTTAAAGTACGTTTTTTTTTGAAAAATTTTCTTTTCCTTTCTGGTTAAATTTCATAAAGTCTAGTTAAGAGCATGGCAATGACCAATGTACAGGTTAGCATAAACAAACTAAACTCTCACAACTATGCGACTTGGGCAGCGGACGTTAAATACCTGCTGCTCGACAAAAATGCTTGGGGCATCGTAAATGGTACTGAAGAAGCTCCGAATACCAGTGATGCAGTGGCAACAAAAGAATATCAGGCACGGCTCAGGTCAGCACTGTCCATAGTATACTTAAACGTCGAAACTGAGTTCCGGAGAATAATAGAAAACATCGACGACCCTCATGAAGCATGGACAAAGCTGAAGACTCACTTTCAACCTGATAACCGTGCACGCCACATGCAGTTGTTTGGCGAGATCCTGTCCTGCAGAATACAGCCTGATGAGCCGGTCGATATGTTTGCTGCTCGCCTACAGAGACTTGCTGATCAGCTGGCTGCCATGAATGAGCCGATAAAAGAAATTTATCTAACGTTCCAGTTGCTGAGATGGCTCCCTAAGAAGTTTGACAATCTCGTCCAGGGAATTCTGCGATGGCCCGAACAGCAGTTCAAATTTAAAGATGTCCTGACCGAGCTTGTAGCTGAGGAATCCCGCATCAAATTACGTGAAGAGGACAGAGGTAACCTGGTCCAGTCCCATTTTTCTCGAGCTCGCACACCCAAGAGGTCCGCATATAAGCCTAAGTTCAAGGGAAGGTGCCACAGGTGTGGTCAAGCCGGTCATGTGCTTCGACAGTGTAAATTGCCTCAACAAGCCTCTAGTCCTGAATCCTGCCTCCATACTACTTCTAGAGACTCCTCGTACCAGAACTCCTCGGTATCCAGAGGATCATCGGTGTCCAGTCCAGTTCGAGTCCAACCCTGTAATTCCAGACCTAGCAGAGATGTGCCTCGCAATAGAGCTAGAAACCAACGTCAACGTAAGCCAACAAGCCAGGTAAACTACCTCATTCAATCTAATCTTAGTAATATTAAATGTGGTGGAGACGCCTGGGTCTTTGACACAGGTGCCTCCCACCACTTTTGCAAAGATAAAAACCTCTATGTAAAATTTAAACCTTTGCAAAATGAGGAGTTGGCTGTTGCCGTTGACGGAGCAACTTTTCCTATTGAAGGAACTGGTCTAGTGGACTTAAAAATAAATGGGGAAATGGTTCGCTTCGGCGATGTTATGTATTGCCCAAGTTTAAGGCACAATTTGATATCTGGCCCTAGGCTTGATAAAACTGGTGCCAAGTTCAGAGGAGGTGAGGGCAGGGTTAGAGCATATCGTGACAGTGGTACCCTATTTCGAGCTTTTCTTAAAGATGGCATTTACTGCCTGTACCCAGATCCTAGCCCTAAAAATAAAACTAAAACTCAAAATAGTCAAAGTCCTAAAAGGGTGCGTTTTCAAGCCTCTACTGTCCAGAAAGACGACTTTAAGTTATGGCATAGACGTTTCGGACACATTAGCTCCACTTTAATTGAACACACTGTAAAATGTAATGGTGTAAGGGGCTTACCACCTATTAAAAGTAAAGACTTTGAATGTGAGACATGTAAAATTAACAAACACAGGCGAACTTCCTTCCGTCCTATAAATCAAATAAGATCAAAACGACCCCTTGAATTACTTCATACTGACTTGTGGGGACCGACACAAATAACAGGTAGAAACGGCGAGAAGTACTTTTTAACCATAACTGACGACTTCTCACGAAAAGTATCAGTCTACCCCTTATGTAATAAATCACAAGTATTCAAGGTATTCACTAATCATGTAAAAAGAGCTGAAAGATTTTTAGGTACTAAGGTAAAAGAGGTCCGTAGTGACAATGGGCGGGAGTTTGACAATGAAGCCTTTACAAGGTATTTTGAGGAAAACGGGATACACCATGAGTTTACCAACGTGTATTCTCCGGAACAAAATGGGGTCTCGGAACGTTTAAATCAGACTATAATGGACGGGGCACGCTCAATACTTAACGAAAGCAAACTCAGTTTAAAATTCTGGCCAGAAGCAGTTCTATACATCGCGTACACACTAAACAGGGTATGTCATAAAACACAGAAAAAGACACCCTTTGAGTATTATTGTGGCAACAAACCCTCAATAAGACACTTACGCCCTTTTGGTACTGTGGCGTACGTGGGGATACCCAAACAATTAAGAAACTCAAAGTTTGATCCTAAAGCCAAAAAGGGGGTGTTAGTTGGTTACGCGATGTCAACCAAAGGCTACAGAGTATGGATTCCCGACACAAACAAAATAATAGAAACCATAAATGTTAGATTTGGGGATGAATCTGTACCAAGAAATGTTCATAGACATAGCGAGCAAGGCCCAAGTTATTCAATAGGCACAAACCCTTTTACAACTTCAGAGCAGCACAACGGAAGCGACCTGGGACCCACATATATTTTAAGTTCAGAACAACCAGAAATTGACCCTTTGACCGACCTTCAACCTGACAGATTTCATTTAGCAAGATCTCCATCACCTAAGCCAGGCACCTCAAAAACTGATGAACCCGCCTCCGTTCACTCATCTGACGATGAAAGTGATGAGGAAGGCGAGGAATTCTCGAGAACACTGAGGGATGCTGTATGGTTCCGTAAGGCCGTAACTAGGCCTGATAAGTCGAGAACCGACATCTATTACTATGAGATGGGTGAAACGCAACGTTTAAGATCACTCAGAGAAGTGCGGGAATACTGTCAGTCTAATGGTATAAAATTTGATCCAACCATGTTCAGTTTCAAGGGGGATAATAAATACCAGGGTATTGTAAAATCTACTTCCAGTGCTAGTTCAAGTCCTAGTTACACACCTCCACACACATCCTTATCAGAAACACGTAAAAACAATATATGACTAGAAGACTCCATACCCAACACATATAAGCAAGCCTTAAAATCCCCTCAGTGGGAACTCTGGAGACAGGCAATGCAGGAGGAAATGAACGTAATAAATAAAAGACATGTATGGGAATTAACATCATTACCACCCAATACTGAACCTCTAGGCTGCAGATGGGTCTTCACCATCAAACGAGACGATAAAGGGCAGGTGGCAAGATACAAAGCAAGATTAGTAGCCCAAGGCTACAAACAGGTCAGGGGTGAAACCTATGACGAGACATTTTCACCAGTCGTAAATTTTAGTTTAATCCGCTTTTTCTTTGCCGCCCTTGTCTCATGTCTCGGATGGATTCACACGCAATGCGATGTGAAAGGAGCCTATCTGTACGCCCCTCTCTCAGATAACATATACATGAAACAGCCTCCAGGTTTTGAAATAAAAGGGAAAGAGCACTTGGTCTGTAAACTCCAGAGGGCACTGTATGGCCTCCATCAGAGTGGCCGGGTGTGGTTTTATGAATTACATAAAGTTTTAATTTCTCTTGGTTTTAACAAACTGGATTGGTGTAATTGCATCTATACATTTTCTAACTACGCTGTTTTATTATTATATGTTGATGACTTTGTTGTTTTAAGTAACCATCAGAAACACATAAATGAAATTTTAAAATTATTAGCTGAACATTTTGACATCAAAATCCTGGGGAAAACACGTAAACTCCTTGGAGTTGAGTTTGAGGAGGATAGGGAAGGTGTAGTGTCAATCCATCAAAGGCAATATATTGATGATATCTGCACACGTTTTAAGGAATATAACTTTCCCATCACATCACTTCCCATAAGTAAAGGAGTAGTGTACTCCAAAGCACAGTGCCCTCAAACAGATACTGAAATCCAGGAGATGTCAAAATATCCGTACCGAAGTGTTTTGGGTTGCTTATCTTTTCTTACAAGCAGGACTCGCCCCGACATATCCTATGCAGTAAATATCTTCAGTCAATTCCAGAGTAATCCAGGAATAATCCACTGGAATGGTCTTTTAAAATTACTAGGATATGTACAAAGCACCAAACACTACAAATTGAAGCTACCTTGTCATAACATAAATCTAATAACATATACTGATGCCGATTTCGCCGCCAATCGTGATGACAGGACGTCAATGGGGGGACAACTTTTAATGTTAGACAAATCTCCTATCATGTGGAGGGCATTTAAACAAAAATCTGTCTGCTTGTCTACCATGGAATCAGAGTTTGTGGCTTTAACAGAAGCAACTAAAGAGCTTCTTTGGTTCAGTAGAATCATAACTGAGTGTTATGATAAACACATTTTTACAGGCCCACAAACTAAACCAACCTTGTTAGTAGACAATATGGCCTCCATTGATTTCCTTAAGTCTCCCATAGAAAACTACAGAACAAAACACATTGATGTTAAATTATTTTTTGTTAGAGACCTTTTAAACCAAGAGATATTTAATGTAAAACACGTAACTAGTAAAGCTAATCTCTCAGACATCTTTACAAAATCCTTAACGAAGTTTGATCTTAAAAGATTCATTGAAGTGATCTTTAGTTATAAGTAATATATAATGTTTTTAAATGTTTTATTTAAAAGTAAAAAGTAAAATGTATAATGTGAAAAAAAACTCCCCCTCCTCTGGGCTTGGGTCAAGCATTAAAATGCTTGTTTAGTTTTTTTAAGTTAAACCCTGAAGTTTAACACGTTTCATTTTTCAAATCTGAAATTTTTGTATATTTCAGTGTTTCCTTTTTATAATGTTTTGAATATGTGATTATACACTTGTTTTTCTTGTTATTTCATATTTTTGTCTCATATGCATATGTTCTATTTTCATACATAAGCTTCTCAATACCCTCATTTCCAACATCGCGGACAATTTAACTCCCGCTGGAATGTGATCAGACCTCAGGATGGTTCATCCTCCGGGACCCGAGCAGCCCCAGGAAGCGGCTCGCAGGGGTGCAATTGTAAATAGCCAGAGTGGTCTGCAGGGGGTAGTGGCCTTCTTGAGTGTTCTGATCACAGGAAGGCCTGTCGCGGGCATCGTTTCTTTTAAGTTTGTAAGTCCCTATTTTTTTGAAAAATGGAAATGTCACATAGTGGTGTTGAAAATTGAGCTGTATTTTTTTTGCATATATAAATATGAAAAGGGGTTGTTTTACTTTTAAGAAATTGCATAACAAGTGTCCTTCACATTTTAAATCTTTGTTAAAACATTTGCAAATGTGTATTATTTCAAAAGCTTAAGCATGCATGTTGTTGTTGTTGTTGTTTGTTTTTATGTGAGCGCTCACCGTCCCTATCATTATCATATTCACAGTCATTATCATGATCATGATCATTAGTGTTATTATCATTGAATGTGTCTATTTTTGCATATCATGAATTCCCCATACATTATCAAAGTGTTTTTGTATTGTAATTCATGTTTTGCTATTTTTCATATTTGTAATGTTTATGAGTCTGTCGTATGATAATCATTTACTCTAGTGTAATTATGCAAATGTATGTAAATATAATCGTGTATTGTCAAGGCAAGGATCAAGAATCGACATACTAAAGAATGTTATAGTATGTAACGGTAATCGTAGTCACTTGTACGTGACGAGGTAACATGGTAACAAATTTTTCACGAACTTTTCTTTGAAATGTTTGTATACCTGAAAGACTTTCAAATTTTTAAGTTACTATGGTAACTAAAGACTCTTGTGCTATGAAAAAAATTTGTTATTGTTATTCTTGTTGTTGTATGGTTATCAAATTGTTATTCATATTGTGTGGTTATTAACATTGTTATATTGTTATTAATTGTTAATGTTGTTGAGTTGTTCATTTTTGGAAATTAACCTTGTTATATGATATTGTGAATTTGTTGCATTTATGCACGTTAATGTTGAGTTGTTTTTCACTAGTAACTGTTAAAGTATGATAGTAGATATACTGATATATTATGTTGTTCAATATGAACTTTGATGTTATTTATATTATTTGATAATACTTGGTAATTACTTAGTTTTTTTAGTATGAGTGTTAAGGGGGGGGGGCGATTGTCAGCCTTACTCATATCCTTAACACTCATATCCATAAGCACATATACATATTGTAATAGCATGACTTACTGGTTTTTATTTTATTCCAATCTTATCTTATTTCCAATCTCTTTATTTTGTTTTTCCCTATTCCATGGCATATTCCTCTTTTAAATCGGTTACTTATTTGTTTACTTTCGATTTGAACACTTGCATGTGCGTTCATGGTTCGTGCGTTCACATCGTTTTCTTCCGTCTGATCGCGATTTGCGATCTTCGCAAATCGCAACTTACGAGTAGCCGTATATCCCTTTCGCAAAGCAGGAACGCATTCGCTCAACTTCTGCAGACGCAAAGGGGGCGTTGTCTTCTGGTGATGTATAGAACCGCGAGGGATATTTAAATCAGTTGGATTGTTTTGACTGCTGATGGTCTGACGATGTTTTGGCCTAGTAAAAGGCCGTTTGTTGTCATAAATATTAATTATGAAAGTTCAATTGTAGTTTATCTTAAGTGGTGAAAGATGGTGTAGTTTTATGAAATAATTTCTATTAGTTGATAGCGGAAATGTGATGATAAATATGTTGCTGTCATGAACTGCGTTAACATCCAAGGGTTTTTTTACTTTCTTTGAACTATTCCTGGACTTTATTTTTCGTCATCGTCCGATTTGAAAAATTTCTTCTTCCAACTATGCCATGGTGAGTTGTTTGTTTTGCAACCTGTACCGGTCAGTTAAACTTTACTTTACGTCATGCTATTTGTTTAATTATTTTTTTATTGTGTCAAATATGACTTTAATTTTGTAAGATAACATATTTTCAGAAATTATCCTTTTGGTTGAATTTTACCAGATATAATTTTTCTTTGTTTATTATTTCATATATACATATATTTTTATTTTGAATATGTTTTCCTTGAAAATAAACGTTAGTTTATATTTTAATTTAAATGCTTCTTTAATGACTTTATTACGCAACCACACATTGCCAATATTTATTACAGGTCACCAATTTTATTTTCTTTATCTCTGCTTAAGTTTTATTTAATTTTAGAACGGTTCTGGCCTCAGAACCGATCACGAAATATTCCGACGGAAAATACCTCTGTGATAATGATCTTTGTATCATTTTTTAGATTCTTCGTAGCTCTACTGTCCATCGGCTCGTGCAGAGGTGGGAACTCGCATCCTGGTTAATCTTTTTATTACTCCGATTAATTAACTGAAGCAGAGATTTAAGAAGAAAATATAAGTTGCTATAATATTGTATTAACATGCGTAACTACTTTTTGAAATATTAAGATGTACGTAAGAGATAGAAGAAAGTTGAATAGAAGAAGATTGGCATATCCAACTAATTTTGGCCGAAAATTGAAAACTTAAACCGTTTTATGTTCCACGTGCTCTTCACGGATGCTGTGCTAATTGATACCATAAATTTCCTCTAAAAATGAAAGTTTTTGAAAATTATGAATTTTTGTTACTTCGAATATTTAACTTGGAGTTACAATGCAAAAAGTATCCTGTTATTCAACATATTTAATGCTAAATTTTTTTCTTTTAAAAGCAAAAGTTTAAAATTTGTACGTAAGCATTTGTTGTTTATTTCATTTTCTTTTTAAAAATACCGATATAATACCCCACGGAAAAACTACAGAATAATCTACTCATTCACAGCAAATAGTTTCAAAGCGAAATAGTATGTACAAATAAATATAACGGAAGTGATGTTTATGGCCTACAGGCAAGTGGAAGATTTTCCGAGCTGGTTTTACAGAAACGGATATTTTCTTATTCTAGAAGCTAGTTATGCGTTGATCCATCGTTACTGCAAACTTTTAATTTTGGATAAAAATTTTTATTTCATGCAGGTCGGTAACGTTTCTGTTTATAAGAAAATATTTAGCAAATAAAGTGGTAGTGAATTATATCAGATGGAATTTTTCTGCAAACATGTTTCATAAATCTTTAATAATATTTGGATTTTTTTGATATATGTAAATATGACATTTTTTTTCTATCAGTTGAAAGCATACAAAAATATTTTGTTACTTTTTTATTCAATATATAGCACCTTTTTGGTATACAATAATTATGGAAGAAAATATAACTGAAACTTTTTAACACTTTTCATCATGGTTGAAAAGTAGTTATGAATTCGGTTTGTTTGTCTATCCGTGCTTTAACTCACGTAAATATGCACGGATTGCTGTGCGATTGATATATGTTATTGAGGTTTACTATGGTATGCTTGTTATTGAAACTGACGTGTGTAGCATTTATAGATCATTTACAGGAACACTCAAAACAATTCCGTTACATTATGGTTTATTGAAAAAACACTTTGCGGTGTATTTTAATGATGTTAAACTGTTTCAAACACATGGTAGATATTACTGAGGTACAATACAAGAAGCTTACTATCGAATAGATGTGCATAGCTTTTATGTTCTATTTACAGAGGCACACAAAAGAATGTACGTAAAGGCCTCTATAAAGAAAAATACCCAAAAACTGTATTTATTAACTTGTAAAAGGACGAAGTTATATTTATACACCGTAAATGTGTTGTAAATAAATATTTTTTGTTAACAGATTTTTTTTAAATTCTTAATATCGTTTAGGGACAAAAATACATCATTTTCCATGTCATGGAGCAATCTTTATCTAAACATGCAATTAATTGTCTCTTTTGATTCGAAAAATAAAATGGCATATATGAAATGTAAAATTTTCCAATGTAATTTTACTTTTGTATTCGGAAATACAGTAAAGCATCGTTTATATGACAATCGCTTATGCAACATTTACATTTATACGACGTTTTAATGTGGTCCCAATTCATTCCTATTCATTTTAATGTAAAAATATATCTTTTATACGACGCATGAAATCGTTTATACGTCGCTTTTTCAATTTTGTATATGTTTATTTTTTTTGTGTGTATTTGAAGATCGGGCTCAAGTTAGCAACCCTGAATGATACCAACGAGTGTGTATAAATGTACCACATATGATAACAACATGGGCTGGTGTTCGATTAGTCTTAAAAATCAGTTTACACGTAACGCTGCTATCAGATTCACTAACTTTTCGAGCAACAAACTTTTCAACCGATTTTCACCCCAACTTTTTCCTAGATAAGGATTTTAAGGGGGATAACGGTTACAATTATCGTGGCTAAAGTTGGAGAAAACTAGTGCTACTAGCACCAGCCGTTAATATTTATCATCTAATCATATCAATCACTTATTTCTGATTAGTTAATATGTTGAAAGTTGGAGTAAAAAGTCGCGGCTAGAGAAGACCTTTTTAGAAGTGCAGAAAAAAAATTTGGGGACATTGTTGTTTGCTATTACATTGGGTGTTGAGATGATATTTCGCGAAACGTTGGAAAAAATCAAGTATTGGCTCAAAAATTGCTCGAAATATTGGTGAATCTGATAGCAACTTAATGGATTACATTGAAGGGATAATTCTTTTTGTGGGGATGGTAAATTTTCCCGACCTGTTTTAAGTTTCAAACAGACCATCCTTCTAACTGTTATCAGTATTGGCGACGTTTAGTGGGCCACGCGGTGTTTTTGGATCTTTGACTTTAAAAAGAAAGGAACTGTTGTCCTGCAAAAAAAGGACCTTTTTGTCAAGTAGAGTTGAATCTCTTATCTCCTGGCCCATTATTGATTTCCCCCATTCTTTTGGAAATAAATGGCAGAATGATCTATAACAAAAGATTTTCTGAAAAACTGTAGAAGGATGGCAAAACAAGCGTTTATACTCAGCCTTATTATTACAAGCACATTCTTTGCTTATCAGTGTGCTAACAATACAGATCGTTTTCGTTTTCATTCTTCACTTTTTGTACTGTTTCGACCACAGCTCCATTCAGACATGTCTCAAAAAAACAATTCCATCTCTGCAAATGAAAAAACTGAAATTTTGAAAGAATTCGATAATAAAAGATTACCGGGAGGGTCAAAACCTGACTTGGCTAAAGTGATGGATATTCCAGTTTCTACATTAAAGACCATTAATTATAATCGCCACAATATTTAAGAAAAGGCAGAAGCCAGTGGATCTTCAGCATAAAAAATGCGAATTCATGAAGGTAAATTTCCTAAAATGTCAAAAGTTTTGATCCAATTTTTAAATCAATGTCATAAGCCGAACATTCCAGTAAGTGGTCCAACGTTCATGGAAAAATCGAAAGAAGTCGCAATGACATTGAATCTGGCAGACTTGTGATACACCAGGGTGGTTGCAAAAAACAAAGAGTGCCGTGGGAGCACCCGTCAAGTTGTAAGGTAAATCGAGAGATACTCAATTGTTTCTGTCGCAGAATGGTTCAAAATTCTGCCAGGTATAATAAGCGAATATCAACCTAAAACCATTTTTAACACCGACGAGACGGGTCTTTTTTTATCGTCTGATGCCGAATCGGACATTAGCTTAAAAAAGCAAAAAATATAAAGGAGGGGGGAAAAATAAAGATCGCCTTACTGTGCTCCTTTGTGCAAACTATGATGGAAGGGAAAATATCACACATTCGGTGTTGGGAAAATCAAAAAGACCTAGATGTCTAAAGAACATCAAAGCGCTATCGTTGGATTATGATACCAATAACAATGCGTGGTACAAATCATAAATTACAAACCAAAATCAGTCATCATGTCAAACAACCATACACAAATTTTTCGTAATACAAGGTAAAATGATTAAAAGTAAAAAGTAAATAAAGATGCACTAATTTAAATTGCTTACTAACTTTTACTTATTTTAGTTATTTATTTATTTTTTGGTTATCTGTTTGTTTGATTGTTTAATTTACAAATTTATGTAAATCAACAAGTAAACTATTAAAATTAACCCATTTGTGCCTGAATTATTTTCTTCGCTAAAATTTGAATTCTGCATTTTCCTACCACTTTAAAAGAAAGAATAACTTTTATCTTAATTTATCGAGGACTTCGTCTCGAGAAAGAAAGTATTTATTTTTCCTTCTTTTTACTGGTGTGAAAGGCGCTTACTTGAATTTTTTGAAACTGTCCCAAAAATGGGACACCAGGCACTAATGGGTTAAGTGAAAACAAAATTAATTCTAGTTTTAAAAGTGAATATCGATTATATGACGTTATCGTTTATACGACGTTTTTCGGTGGTCCATTCGGCGTCGTATAAACAATGCTCCACTGTATTTAAAAAAAAATGCTCGACACGTATGTACCAAGCCATGAGATGCTTCTATATCAAAGAAGCTGACAAACAAATGACAAAATACATAGAACGTGTTAGAATATATCCATTCTTTAATGCAGTTTTCTTCATTTAAATTTGTCACCGGATAATAAAAGCATTTCAGTCAAAATCTAATTTAGTTATTTTTCGATTTTAAAATTCATTCTTCTGTGTCAGCTATATTCAGGAGTACTTCTATAATAAATGCTCGACACGCATATATAAGCCATGAAATACTTCTACTCTGCGTCAAGGGGGCTGACAAACACAAGCCAAAACACATAGACCATGCTGGGACATTTCTATTCTTTAACACATTTTTCTTCAGTCAAATACTATGTCCCCGAAAACAGAAGCACTTCATTGAAAATTTAATTTTATTATCTTTCGGTATGAGAATTCATTCAGTCTTTCGCGTCAGTTGTATTCGGGAATATTTAACAATAAATGCTCGACACGCATATACAAAGAGATGCTTTTTCTGTATCAAGGAATCTGATGAACAAAATCCAAACCACATAGAACATGCTGGAACATTTCCATTCCTTAACACATTTTTCTTCAGTCAAATACTATGTCCCCGAAAACAGAAGCACTTCATTGAAAATTTAATTTTGTTATCTTTCGGTATGAGAATTCATTCAGTCTTTCGCGTCAGTTGTATTCGGGAATATTTAACAATAAATGCTCGACACGCATATACAAAGAGATGCTTTTTCTGTATCAAGGAATCTGATGAACAAAATCCAAACCACATAGAACATGCTGGAACATTTCCATTCCTTAACACATTTTTCTTCAGTCAAATACTATGTCCCCGAAAACAGAAGCACTTCATTGAAAATTTAATTTTATTATCTTTCGGTATGAGAATTCATTCAGTCTTTCGCGTCAGTTGTATTCGGGAATATTTAACAATAAATGCTCGACAAGCATATACAAAGAGATGCTTTTTCTGTATCAAGGAATCTGATGAACAAAATCCAAACCACATAGAACATGCTGGAACATTTCCATTCCTTAACACATTTTTCTTCAGTCAAATACTATGTCCCCGAAAACAAAAGCATTTCACTGAAAATTTAATTTTGTTATCTTTTGATCACAAAATTCATTCAGTCTTTCCGTCAGTCGCATTTGGGAATATTTAACAATAAATTCTTGACACGTATATATAAAGAGATGCTTTTCCGTTATTAAGGAATCCGATAAACAAAAGCCAAAACACATAGAACATGTTGGAACATTTCTATATTTTAACACATTTTTCTTCAGTCGAATACTATGTCCCCGAAAACAAAAGCACTTCATTGAAAATTTAATTTTGTTATCTTTCGATTACAGAATTTATTCAGTCTTTCGCGTCAGTTGTATTAGGGAATGTTTAACAATAAATGCTCGACACGTTAATACAAGGAAATGCTATTTTTATATCAAGGAATCTGACAAACAAACTGTAAAACACATAGCGCATGCTGAAACATTTCCATTCCTTAATGCGTTCTTCTTCAGTCAAATATGTCACCGATAACAAAAGCATTTCACTGAAAAATAATTTTGTTATTCTTCGATTATAAAATTCATTCAGTCTTTTGAGGGAGTTAAACTGTATTAAAAGTCCTTTAAGTCTTATAATTAACTAAAAACTTTTGTTCAAACGGACCACAAGTCATTAACTGTCACGTACCACGTCATTATCAGACTGTTGAAAAAATAAATAGGATGTAGAGAGTTGCTTTTGATAATCTATTGTTTAAAAGCAGCCTTTTCAACAAAGGAAGATAAATCCATGAAAATCATTTTGTAATTGTTTGATGGAATAAAAGTCAGGTTATTTTATGCAGGATAATTTAAAATAATGCACTAATTCGGAACTTTCTTGGATTTGTGTGTAGGGGATCGGGGATGGGGAAAAGTTTTATTTGAAGGGAAAAATATTTCTTTTCATTGTCTTGCGTACATCAAATACAGTTGAAGACTTTCATTCTCACGTAGTTTTAAAATAAGCCAAAGTGATTAATGATGCATGAGTGTCACTTAACAATATCAGAACTGTAATAAATATTGATAGCGGAGCTTCACTCCTTTTTCTGGTCATAATAACCATTACCTTGAATCCACTACTTTGAGCAAGATATAACCGTGCAGCACATGCCAGCTCCGGACTCCGATATGACAAACCATGAATTAGTATGCATTATTTTATTTCGACTCGCATTGAATTCAAATTTTAAACATCGTTTTTTTTCTGCTGCTATTAAAACTGATTCGACATTCTTCAAAGCCAATAAGCACATTTTGGAGAGCGTGGTGCACCATTGTTGTTTTAAATCGTATAGGAATGTAACCGTAAAGTATATTTGGAATTATCATACAAACCTACCTAGCGGGAAAATGCTTTAAAACAAACGATTTATAATTAAGTTCTAAAAATATCAAAATATTTTGTCATAGAAAACGTATATATGTGCATACTTTTTCAGCATATCAGGAAAATGGAGTGAAATATCGATTAAAAAAACTTCATATTTATACAAAAGTTAAATTAAATAACAGAATATAAAAAGATGTACTTCGAACTGATTGATGTTATTTGGCGATTTATCATATTGCCTTTTCTAGCGAAAAAAATGCTATAAAAAATTCATTTACAATTTAGTTTAAAAAATATTAAAATATTTTGTAATAGAAAATATATATATCTGCATACTTTTTTAAGCATACCAGGAATGGAGTGAAAAATCGATTACAAAATTCTATCTTTTCACAAAACTTCACTTAAGTAACAGGATGTAAAAAAAAAGATGTTCTTCAACGTAATTCGTGCAAGAGAAAAATGTATTTGAAGATACTTCTATTTTTTACGTAGAAACAGTCATTGCTAAATATTAAAAACAAACAATGCTATACAACATTTCCCCCTCTGTTTATTATCAAAGTAAGTAAAATAAAAATTATTAAAGGAACAAATTTAATCATGCTTTTAAAAACAATGCGCTTTGATTAAGGTGTTTATTTTTCTTCTGATGAAAATAGAGCGGGGGAATATAATGAAGCATTTATCTTTGTTGCACCGGAGAGGATTATTACACCTCTGCGGATTTCACAGTTGCTGTCACATTATACGGAGGCAAAACATGTTTTTCATCCGGAGATCTGTTACAGATTCCCTTATTTTGAAGAATGGGAGTTACATGTTTTATATCTCTCTTGAAAGGCTAATCTTCAGAAAGAGGATTATACAGTTAGTAAAAACATTGAACGGGAAAAAACTTCACCGGAAAATAAACAGTTCTGAAATTTTATTTTATGTAATCGTATTTCGCTTGACAATGTGGAAGAATTATAGTTTCAAAAATTACTTATAGACTTAAACGCGCCAACACAGACAATTATTTCATCGAGTTCACGGCTGAAATTCCAGAATTAATTAAAAATCGATAAGCATATTAAAACGCAATCGGTCTGTCAAGTGATATCTTGGTGGAAAACACATGAAAACCCGATTTTGGAGCTTGAATCGCAGGTTTTCCTTTATGTCTTCCTGTTCCCAATTCTCTATGTTTCCATACCCTTGGATGTCGGAATACAGAACGATAAATCTAACTACTAAAATCGGGTTTTCAGATGTTTTCCACCAAGATATGGCTTGGCAGATCAATTGCGTTTTAATATGCGAATCGAGTTTTAACCAGTCCTGGAATTTCAGTCGCGAACTTTATGAGGTTTTGTCTGTGGTGATGACTCGATGAGGTGATTCTATGATCAGCCGCTTTCCGGTCTATTATTAATTTTAATATGAAAGAAATGAAACTGCGGATCGGAATTTCAAATGTTTGGTGATTGCAAAACTTCATGCCCGATTACTGATGTATCATGGATTTGGAAGTGAGTCCAATTTGTTTTAAATGACGAAATTCTGTAGATTATTTATTAGCAATTAGACGCCAGTAATATCTTCAGAAGTAATATGTGTATTATTATTAACTAAATCCTAGATTAAGTCATTATCAATCCCAGAAGGTCGCCCAGAGCAAATTTTATAATTTAGACACAAATCACCATTTCGAAATCGATAAAACCACTTTTTAACTATCCTTTGAGCGGGTCATGATCACAATAAATATCTTGAATATTTTTCGTAGCACGTCAAAAACCACTTCTTTTTAAAACTCATATTATAATATGATGAAAATGTAATTTTTCATTTTCCATTTTGTCTATTAACTTTACACACAATTAATCTATTTGGAAATTCTCTTTTTAACGTCATTTTCAATCAAGACAGTTATAGAAAACTGTCAATTAATAAAGAAATTATAAAAGAAAGCAAAATAAGCGTAGTCAAAATTGCAAGTTATTGCCATCTGTAAAATAAGGCCTGAACTTTTGTAATTATTCAATACTAAAAGAAGTTCAAATGAAAATAGTGACTTACAGAGTCGTTACGTCACTGAGATCTCTTGATTGGCACAGTTAAACGTAAGAAATACAATACAATTCTTATTTATAGTGCTTCTTTATGTACGCATTTGTCTTTTCAGATATAAAGAGAGGCGTCACCAAGGAGGTTATACGGAGGGGGGGGGGGATATCCCAATACTTGTGAACTTGGGAAATTTAAGTTTAGAGTTGGGAAATTCTAGATTTTTGGAAGAACTTTTATCTTAAAAAATATAATGTAAAAAATATGAACTTCTTATTGTTTTGGTGACTTGTTTTCTGAGTGCTATAAATGTAAACAAGTTAAATAATCAAAACAAATGATAATAATAATAATAATAATAATCGAAAAACATCCAGATTCGATTCAGTCTTTCATTGTGTTTCTCACTTCTAAGAAAATATCATACATCCATCAGACTAATTTCCATTTTCTTGTTCTTGAATAGCTGACTGTGATCCATAAAGTTTATTTTCTCTGAAACTTTGTTCTTAACTCAACGCTGTAAAACAAACGATTTATAATTGAGTTTTAAAAATATTAAAATGTTTTGTCATAGGAAACGTATATGTGTGCAGATTTTTTAAGCATATCAGGAATGCAGTGAAAAAACAGTTGGAAAATTCTATCTTTACACAAAAGTTAAATTAAATAACAGAATATAAAAAGAAGATGTACTTCAATGCAATTCATGAACAAGAGAAAATGTATTTGAAAATACAGCCGGCTCTCGTTAGTTCGAACTCTTCGGGACCCCAAGAAATGTTTGAAATATCCGAAGTTTGAATTATGGAAAGTATGAGAAGAAAGCATGCTTAAAATGATACTATCGCAAATGAATTAATGTTATAATGTTTTTTAAATTTACTTCGTCTGTCTCATTAGAATATGACTCAACATTAAATTAAAGTATATAAATACATAAATAAATAAACTAATTAAGGGATTAGAAACAAGCACAATGGAATAAAAATTTGAGGTGTCATTGATGCACAGACGGATCACTAAGAAAGTGGATATCAAATGAATGGGATTATATGTATACTCGTTCGGAACAATTCTCAGAAAAATGAAAAAAAGAAAGCTATTCAAAGGATCTGAAGTCCGTGAGAAAGAAAGAAAAAATTTAAAATCGTAATTCTCGTTAGTTAGAATTAAACGAAGAGAAAATGAGGTCGAATAAATGAAACATTTTAACGTTATTCTGCCATTGTAAATTTCGGGACTTCATGTTTAGTTCGATTTTAAGCGATGATTCGATTTATCCGATTTCGAATTAACGAGTTGTTTACTTAGGGATGAGATTTCCATGTTCTTGCTCACCACTATTTTGTTAGAGGAAATATTATTCTGTTAAATTGCAAAAATGCTCCGATGAAATGAAAAAATATTTTTCCTAACAATATTTTGGTGTGAAAAAAACGCAGAAATCTCTTTCCTAGTCTACTGTACTTCCATTTTGATCGATTCCAGTCATTGATAAATATTAAAAACTAACAACGTTATACAAGCCTTTCCCCTCTATCTATTCTCAAAGTAAAATAAAAATTATTAAAGGAATAAATTTAATCATTCTTTTCAAACACTGTGCTTTGATTAAGGCGTCTATTTTTCTTCTGATGAAAATAGAGCGGGAGAATATAATGAAGTATTTATCTTTGTTGCACCGGAGAGGATTATTACACCTCTGCAGATTTCACAGCTGCTGTCACATTATACGGAGAAAAAACATGTTTTTCAACCGGAGATCCGTTTCGGATTTGCTTATTTTGAAGAATGGGAGCTATATGTTTTATATCTGTATTGAAAGACAAATCTTCAGAAAGAGGATTATACAGTTAGTTAAGACATTGAACAGGAAAAAACTCTAGAGGAAGTAAAATGTCTTGAAATTTAATTTTATGTAATGTTGTTTCGCTTGACAATGTGAAAAAATTATATTTTCTAAAATTATTTATAGACCAAGAGGCGCAAATACAGACAATAACTTCATTGAGTTCACGGCTGAAATTCCAGAATTAATTAAAACTCGATTCGCATATTAAAAAGTAATCAGTCTGCCGAGTGAGTAATACATTGGAGGAAAACACATGAAAACCCGATTTTAGAGCTTGAATCGCAGGTTTACCTTTGTGTTTTCCTGTTCCCAGTTCTATGTTTCCCTATCCTTGGATGAAGGAACACAGAATGATAAATTAAGAATTAACTGCTAAAATTGGGTTTTCAGAGGTTTTCCAGAAAGATATGCGTGGCAGATCAATTGCGTTTTAATATGCGAATAGAGTTTTTACTAATTCTGGAATTTTAGCCGTGAACTTGATGAGGTTTTGACTGTAGTGATGTCTCGATGACGGGATTGTATGCCGCCTCCCGGCCTATTAACAATTTTAATATGTTAAAGGCCAAAGCCGATTTTAGGCCAAACTAGATTGGCCTAGACCAAACTAGTCTATCCTAACGCCCATCGGATAAACTAGTTTTTCCTAGTCCAAACTAGTCTATCCGAACGCCCATCGGATAAACTAGTTTTTCCTAGGTCAAACTAATCTATCCTAACGCCTATCGGATAAACTAGATTTTCCTAGGCGAAACTAGTTTGGCCGAACGGTCATTAGGATAAACTATTTTAGACTGCTATTCATTGGTTTGAACTAGTTTATCCTAGGCCGATCTAGATTGTCCTAGGCCAATTCAATTTGGCGTGATTTTATTGAATCTAAAGACGAGACTGTGCTAAATTTCTGGTTTTGATCTAATTTATCCTAGGCCGATGCAATTTCACGCGATTTTCGCTCACAGACTATCAAAATCTGAGAACTAATGTGCTCGCATATTCTGTGTGTGTATGTAACCATGTATTTACATATGTATGTATGTACGTACGTGTGTACGTAATGCGATAACTCCTGACAGAAATATCCAATATGCTTCAAATTTCGAATTTCCCTGAATAGTTTCAGGAATTCATTGTATAAGAATAAGGGGAAAGGAACAAATTTGTTTCCTTCCGGCTAATCCGCTTCTCCCTCCTTAATTTATTTAAGTCAGTTTTTCATGCAAGAGTATCAGATTTTATTAAAATTTTAGGTATAAGATCATTCTGATAAGGCACCTCCATGATTAGTTGTGGGTGTTCATTGTTTACGTATAAAGAAAGGAGAAATGGGGTGTAACCCCCTTAATTTGTGTAAATAGGTTTTTCACGGAGAATTTACAGAACTGTTTCAAATTTTGGATGTAGTTTCCTTCTGATAAGACGTTTACCTGATTAATTTTGAGGGTTCTGAGGTTAAATATAAAGGGAGAACGGATTATTTTTTTGCAATCGGATAAACATTTTTGGTTTTATGAAAAGATTTTTAATTCGTAAGAGATATTGGTTTTCGCACATATTACTTCACGCGAAATTGTTCAATTAAAAAACTAAAATCCGACCCCTTTTAAAAATAAGAAAAAGCTTAAATAAAGCATGACAGTTGAAATTTAGGAAAAGGGGGGGGGGGTAGAGTAAGGGAACGTTAGAATTTTTTTTAAAAGCTCGGCGTTTTTTAACGTTTTAGCTGGTAATTAAATATTACTATTATTTGAAACTTTTAAAAGCATTATAAAACATGACATTAAATATTTAAGAAAAAGGATACCGCGTCAAATACCACTATTTTCTATTAGTAATTTTTGTAAAAATGTTAAATTCTTGTCGGAATTGTTTGAAACTTTGTGATAGTTTATGACACATGATAAAAAATTATAAAAAAAGTCCCATTACGAAAGTGAAAGAGGGGGAGAGGAGGAGGCGAACAGAATCAGGAAATATAACGGAAATTCTAGGTTGATCTATTTGAAACTTTAATATAGTTTATGACACATGATATTTATTTATAAAAATTTATTCCGCTTTAAATGCCACTATTTACGAAGAGCAATTTTTGCAAAAATCTTAAATTCTTGTTTTGAAGCACTGCGACATCGAGTAACATCTACTGATAGATTGTTTAATGGAGTTTCCTTCAGATTCAGTTTTGCTGATAATAGGGTGCGCTCCGTGGTGGTGGAATATGGAACTAATATAACGCCACTTAGTTAAAACTTGCTGGCTTCGCCCGCTATCGGACTGCCGTGGGCAGCGTAGAAACGGTTCGAAATTCGTACGCTTCAAGTTTCTTTCGGTAAGAAGGGTTACATTCGGCGGTGCGTGCTCAGCACTCTTGCTACAATTTGAGTTTCGTTCGCTTCGAAGTTCATTCGAAAAGGAAGAGGGCATTCGGCAGTGCGCGTACATCACACATGCTATACTCTGGAAGTGAGGACGCGGCTGAAGAACTAATGCAGGAAATTTAATAAAAATTCATATTCAGATAGTCTCTGATCTAAATTGATGCCGATTAGTTTTTGGTTTAAATCGCTCATCAGGTGTAGCTGCTGTTTTGCATTTTTTATGATTTACGCATCAGCTTTATCTTAATAACTAATACACAAATTTCCATCAAATTTCAGAATTAGTTTGTCCATGACATGAGTTAGTGTTGTTTCTATTTTGAAGTAAATCACTCAACTTGGCTATGCTATGCTACATTTTTCATATTTTTTACAATAGCTGTATCTTAAGAACTAATGAACGGAATTTAATAAAAATTTATATTCGGATAGTTCCCGATACAAATTGATGCTGATTACTTTCTCATGTAAATTGTTCAACTGATGGCGCTTCTAAACTGAAATTTTATCGATTTGCAACAACACTTTTTCAATAACTAATTTACGGATTTTCATCAAACTTGTGGATTCAGTAAATCCGTGATATGAAGTAATTCTGTTTACGTTTTCATGTTAATTGGTCAATAAGTGGCTCTGTTGTGCTCAATTTTCCCGATTCCTGAAATAGCCCTGTCGCAAGAATTAATGCACGAATTTTCATCAAACTTTAGATTCAGTAAGTCCCTAATATAAATTTGTATTCTGCAGTTTTTGTAGTAAATTTCTCGAAAGGTGGCGCTGCTATACGGTATTATTCGTGATTATTGCAATAGCTCTCTCTCAGGATCTAATGCATGAATTTGCATCAAATCCATCAATCCATTCCTGTTAGTCTTAGATATTAAATACGTATTTTTTAGTTTTTAGAGTAAATCGTGCAACAGTTGGCTCAGCTATTTGGTATTATTCATTATTATCGAAATAATTGTATCTCAAGAACTTAAGCACGGATTTTCATCAAACTTCAAATTCAGATAGTCCCTGATATAAATTAATATTCTTTTGTTTTTAGAGTAAATGACTCAATAGGTAGCGCTTCTATCCAATTTTTTTTATGATTTCTGCGATAATTCTATCTCAAATATTACTAATACACAGATTTTTATTAAATTTAAGATTGAATTAGAATTTGAAAGACGCTGCTGCAGATTTTTCAAAAAGTTCCAGCAAGAATTTAACATTTTTACCAAATTACTATTAGAAAATAGTCGTATTTCGATGCGGCATACTTTCTGTTAAATATTTATCATCATGTTTCTTTCTCTTCGAGGTTCGTTTGTTTCAACATGCGTGCGTTTCGAGATTTTATATATAAAACGGGGCCCAATAGCGGGCGAAGCTAGCTGGTTCTAACTAAATTGCGTTGTATTAGTTCCAATTGATAACACCAGGGTGCTCGCGTTAGATTAGTTCCAAAGTCCATTACCAGGGAGCGCACCCTATTATCAACAAAACTGTATCTGAAGGAAACTCCGTTCAACAATCTATCAATAGATCTCAATGTCGCGGTGCTTGAAAACCAGAATTTAAGATTTTTGCAAAAATCACTATTCGTAAATAGCGGCATTTAACGCGGAATATATTTTTATAAATTTATATCATGTGTCACAAGCTAATCTAGAAAGTCTAGTTTATCCGATGGGCGTTTGGATAGACTAGTTTGGCCTAGGAAAAATTAGTTTATCCGATGGGCGTTTGGATAGACTAGTTTGGCCTAGGAAAAACGAGTTTATCCGATGGGCGTCCGGATAGACTAGTTTGTCCTAAAATCGGGTTTGGACTGTAACAAATATAAAATAAAAGAAAGTGCGGATCGGAATTTCAAATATTCGATTGCAAAACTTCATGCCCGATTACCGATGTATCATGGATTATGGAAGTGTATCCAATTTGTTTTAAATGACGGAATGCTGTGAATTTGTTAGCAATAATTTTAGAGGCCAGTAGTATCCTCAGAAGTAATCCGTGTGTTATTATTAACTAAATCATGGATTAAGTCATTATCAATGCCAGAAGGTCGTCCAGAGCGACTTTTATCGTTTAGACACAAATCACGATTTTGAAATCGACAAAATTACTTTTTAAATATCCTATGTCCGAGGGCACTGTCGTAATAAATTCTTGAATATTTTTCATAGCACGTCAACAATCACTCCTTTTTAAAACTAATATCACAACATGATGAAAATGTAATTTTTCATTTTCCATTTTCAATTTTAACTTTGCACATAATTAATCTATTTGGAAATCTTTTTCTCTAGATGTTAAATGTACTATTCCTGTATGAAAGATATTTCAACATATATTTTTAAAACAAAATATTTTAACTTGTATTTTTAAAAAGATAAACGAGTATATATTAACTATAAGAAAAGATTTAAAACTCTGAAAAGGAAATTGATTTTGAAAGACTTGCATTTAATGAATACTGAAAAGGGGGGGGGGAAATATACAATAATGTCTGATAAATCGTTAACATAATAAAATAAGAATAAACTTCAATAATATTCAATAAATATTGAATCAATTTCAATAAACATAAAAAAAATATATAATTCAATAATGAATAAAATTCAATAAATATGAAAGTAAAATTGAATAACTATTCAATTTCATTCAAAAAATATTGAATAAAATTTAATAATTCTTTGTAAACAATTTCTTCTAATTATGACGTTTACTGTAAAATATAATTTAAAATTATACCCTGATAAAAATAAAGTTGGAAGAATATAATGAAACATTCATTTTTTTTTTGCTGTTCTAGGCAACGCCTTTCACAGCTATTTTCAGAGGGAAAAACATGCGTGTTTTCATTCAGAGATCCGCTCCGGATTTTGCTAATTTTGGAGAATGTGCCTTATATTTTTGTATCTGACGAAAGACAAATCTTTAGAGAGATTATAACCTGAAAAGAATGTTATCATAGGCGCCTACAAGAAAGGCCTGGCAAGGCAAATGTCACTTCTTCGATTTTTAAGTTTAATTAACAAGATCTCTTTTTCTCTCATGATTTTAACACTTTCAGGTCCGAATTCTTTTCTACATTGAGTAGAAAATTACTTTTACTTTAATAATGTGAATCGTAGCTATACAAATAGATTTACTGAAGTTTAAAGTTATCTCATTGCCGGAAATTTAACGAATGTAGGATTATTTTGTGTACTAATCAATTCATATTTATATGATAATAGGCTAAGGAAGAGTTTCTGGGGACATTTGGAAAATAACGTATTGCAACAGGATTTGAGAGGGTATAACAACTTTGTAATGTTTATTACATTTCATAACACATGATTCGTTCAGAAAAGTAACCTATACTGTAACAAAAAAAAATCCGTTAAATTTACGGCAAAAACTGCTAGCAGCAATGTTGCCAGCAGTTTTTTTGACGTAAAAATTGCAGTAAAATTACACGTAATTTTTTTTATTACATATAATTTTACTGCAATTTTTAGGGCAAAAACTGCTGGCAACATTGCTGCGCCGTATGTTTAACGGATTTTTTTACAGGGTATATTTTAAATTTAAAGAGTGAAATATATGTTTGCAATAAAGGAATCGCCAACGGTGCGAAGAAAATTAAGTAAATTGTTATTACTAAACGTCAAACATAAAGAAAGTCATGATAAAAAAGGCATACAGTCACTCAAAAAAGTATTGGGACATGATACAAATGGAAAAAACTTTATTTTCTATATAACTGATGTATGCGAAGGGAAAAAAAGTAATATAGTATATCATACTTTGATGAATGCAAATCATATAATAACTAAAACGCAATGCATATTTTAAATCAATTATGGTTGATAGTTAAATTAATAGAATTAAAGTATAAAAAATATCTCAAAAATGTACTGGGGCACTATCCAATAAATCAGGAAAATGTTATGAAGAATACAGTTAATATCTTCTTATGTCACCATTACGCTTTATGATCTCTCGAAGTCCATTTGGCGTAGATTTTACTAACTTTGCACAAAAGGATGAATCAATTTTGGCCCATTCTTTGACTAGATACTTTCTTAAATCTTGCTTGTTAGAAATAGGATGCTCATATAGTTTCCCCTGAACATAATCCCAATGATGCTCAATGGGATTAAGGTCTGGACTCTGGGCAGGGATCTGAATCACACCTGGTCAATGATAGAGAACCCATAGCTTGCAAATGTAAGCATTATGTTTCGGGTTATTATCCTGATACAGATTAAAATATCGTGCAATTCCCAAGTTATTTGCACCCTGCATTAAAATCCGTTTAAGAATGTCGAGATAGACATGTTGGTCCATTGTACCATCAAAAAGTTCCAAGTTTCCGACACCAGAACTCACCATACAACCCCAGACCATTTGGATGCCACCTTCGTATTTTACACTAGGTTGTAAATTTTTGGTTTGCTATTCTGTATTTGGTTTGCACCAATTTTTTTTATTTTCCATCGTATCCGAAAATGTTATATTTGCTTTCGTCCCCCCCCCCCCAAAAAAAAAAAAAAAAAAAAATTCCCAAACTCTGCTGGCTGCTTTACATAAATTTTATCAAATGTCAGTCTAGCACGTCAGTTAGCTTTGCTGATGTAGAGCTTTTTCCTAAGTACTCTGGCATAAACTTATGTTTTCTCAGGATATTTCCGATAGTTTAAACATTTACAGATTTTCTTAATCTTTTTTCAGTTTCCAGGGTCAGTGGCTTTAGTTCTGGGGTTAATGTGAACTTGTCTCACAATCCATCTCTCTTCACGTTCACTGAATACACTTGGACGCCCTGATCTTAGTTTGTTTTCAACATTATTTGTTTTCTTGAATCTGGATATAATGTTAAACATACTAAAGATACTCAGTCTTAAAGGTTCCCCTATACGATGAACTGATTTCCCATTTTTCCAATGATTTATAGCCAGATTTCACACATCCACAGTGACATCTTTACTACTCCCCATTCTTACATAAAAGACACAAATATACTGAAATTTAACGTCTAACTACTTAAAATATACTAAAAAATACTAGTAGTAAATTATTTTTTATTGATTCGATAAATATGTTTTAGCTTTCTCATTTCGAAAGTGTCGAAAACTTTTTTTGAGATCTATTTGAAGTTGTATAATATTTATAAAGTTAAAAAAGCCACAATTGTAAAAGATTTTTTTATACATAATGTTTATTAAATGCTAGATCATTTTATTTTTAATGCACTGTTAAAAATCTTGCAGCATTTTGTAGAGTCATTTCACCGTTTTCTGAAAAACCAGTAACATAACCGTAATTTAACTCTATTCTGACCATAAAATTGGTAATAATAAGTTCAGAATAACGTAAAAAGACGGTTGTTTTACTTTTTTTTGTGGAAAACGTTCAAATGACTGGATAAAATGCTGCAGATTTTTAACAGTGTGTTGTTTAGGTGTTAATGCTATTGATATTTTTATAAATAGCTTAACATTTTAAATTTTCCAAGTGTCTCAATACTTTTTTGAGTGATTGTAGCCATATATTACTATAAGTAGAAAGTAACAAAAGTAATTGTTAGGACAAAATAATACTCGATGAAAAGATATGTACTATTAAAACTACACCAGACCCTAAAGGGTTAAAAACAAAAATGTATGTATTTTCGAACGATTTAAAATAACTGAAATCTAAATAACTAAGCCGAAATAACTAAAATCATTTATCTATTTTTTAAAAATAAATAGAACACCTTAAATCATAGGTTCCCAACGGGGGCGGTACCGCCCCCCAGTGGGCGCTGGAGCCTTCCAAGGGGGCGGTAGCGGGTCCGGAGAAAAATGGGGGGCGTTAGGACAGTCAAAGGGGGCGGTCATCGCTTACTTGCGTATTTAGGAATTATATAATGAAAATAGTTCTGCATTTAGTTCAATCTCCTCTGCATTGCCCAGTCCGTGATGAAAATCTTAACTGAACCTTTAAATGAAAATATATGCAGACGAACATAGATCTGAGTGTTAAATTTATTTTACCAGTGTAAAAAAAATCGAAGTTGAAGACGAAAAAGGGCTAAAATCGCTGAGAACAAAATTTTATTATATCAGGCAAAAAATATTGTAGCTGCAATTCTTTCATGAATGACAAAATATCACAGCGAACACGAAAAAACCACTATGAATCACATTAAAAATCATCATGAATTTTAAAATTGTATAATACAAAATTCGCGATAATTTGTTGTCTGAAAGTTTTAAACAAAAATCTTTTTTATTAACCTGTATTTAAAAAAAATCTGAAATATGACTACATATGTCTCAACAAAGATTTTTAAACAAACCTGTGATTTGAATCAATTCAATAATATTTTTTTTTTCACTAAGAGTGATAAAGCCATTATATCTATAAGTTTGTTCAAATGTAAATTTATTTAAACATAAATAGGAATTTTTTTTTCAAAACATCTTAATCAAAGAAAAAATGGCGGCAGTGCAATATTGAGTGTTTGAAATATGGATCTACGCACTCTCCTACAACTCACTCGTTGCCCATGTGCTTAATTCGTCAAAAAATGTTTTTTTTTTCAAATTAAGCTATGTAGCCTTCTAGGCTACAAAAGCATTAGAAAAAATGCGTGCTCATAGAAAAGCAGAGCTTCCAAGTTTTAGGCTTTTAGTACACCACTATTATCTTAGTGAAAATATGGTTATTTTAAATCGCCCAAACATTAAAATTAAATAAAGTAACATTTTCTGAATTAAAATATTGGTATCGAAAAAGCCGGAGAGTTGGCAGCCCTGGAAAAGTTATGTACCATTTTTCAAAGATTAGAAAAGAAAAATTTAGAACTGTCAATTATATCAAACCTTTTCTGGCGTCTTCTAAACAAAATGATGGACTACGAGCCACATTTATTTATATATTGTTAATCTCAAAAGTATGAAAACCGCACACAAACATCGAGAAATTAATCTTGTAGGCAGTCAGAGAGATAATAAAAAATGTTCTTCATCATAAGAAACCGCCAGATATCACCAGAAAAAATACTGAGTAACAATTTTGTACAAAGAAGAAGAGATAGTATTGAAATATCATCATGCTATTACTTAAAGACCTGAAAATTTTCCATTCAACTCGATGAATCAGCTTTACCAAATAACAAAAACTCATAAAAGAAAAAAAAATGTCAAGATTTATTATTTGCTAAAAATTTGGAAACTAATACGACGAGAGAATCGATATTTAATAGTACGAAGTTAGTCCAAGAGAAATTCTTTTTCAAAATATCTTGCGATTGATGTTGCTCCAGTAACGACGGAACATCATCAGGGTTTCATTAACACAATTTGAAACAAGAGTAATAAATGTACTCTTTGTGCATTCTTTTACACATCATCAACATTTGGTTTAAAAAAAAAAAAACGGAATGAACACCAGTATAAGGAAAGGGCATGTTTACAAACAAACACTTCTGTCAACCAATCTACCGCTACATTTTTTGTCATAGCGATCATTGTAGGAATCATCTTGACGACGTAGCCCAATCATATCATACTTACTTATGCAATGGCAAACTTAGACCAATCAAATTCCCGGAATTTATCCGTACAGTGTCAGTCGTTAAAGAACGGACTGGTTTTTCTCCCTTATCCACTGTAATTCGTCCACAGTGACGTCAGCTGCCCTTTCCTTATACGTCGCTGATTTGATTCATTACAGTATTAGAGTTGTCAATATGAATAGAAGCAATTTATTGAATGACCGGATATATAGCCAACTTTATAGTAAAAATCATTTCAAAACAAAGTGAAACAATTGTTTAATTTTGTAGTGCAGTTGGCACTATCATTTTGTGTCAGACTTGCAAATGATTACAATTGTTTGCTGCTGCACACAGAATTTCGTCGTCTTTGAAAAGGTATTTGTCTGATTAGTTTTTCAATGTATTCGATTCAGTATTATACTTAATTGAAAACAGAGGTGTAAAAATAAGCTAAAACCTGATTATATTAAAAATATGACATCGATTATTTGACAGAGCTGTTTAGAATCTTTAATTAAATCAATATAAACATTCTAAATATTTTAATAAGGCATCAGATGATTGCAAGATGATGAGTTGAATTTAATTAAAACAAAAAACCTTATAGCTGCTTCTGTGGGTAAACTTTTTTTGCTCAAACGAAATCTAAGTAAATGAGAATACAGCCACTTTGCCACATTATTCACAGTTTGTAAAAACAGGAATATTTACTTCGCAAATGCAGATATCATCATATTTAGACGATGAAATAGTGGAACTCACAGCAAACGAGAACTAAAAGTAAAATTCAGAAATGGATACCAAGAGTTCTAACTAAAAAAAAACAATGCAGTTCTCTAATATGGATTGTGAATGAGATTATATAGAACTTAATTGCTTTTCCTTCATCAGATTTGCTGAGAGTGGGTTCCGTGCAGTAGCTAATTTATTGTATAAGAAAGGGAACAGACATCTGTGAACCTGACAATTTGTGACTGATGTTAAAGAAATTGGAATCCGACATAAACAAATTGTTAAAACTCCACCAGCCTCAACCATTTTGGTATTTTTTTAAAATTCTTTTTGGTTTTGTATTCATTTTTCAGTTTTTAATAAACAATTTTTTACTACGTTTGATGATCGTTTTAATTAACTTCTACTTTGTGATTCTTAATAGATAGATAAACAGATAAAATGTAGATAATATGTAATAATATTTTAACATTTTGTATAATTAACTATTATGGAAGAGGGGGGGGGGGCGTTGGCATTTTTTTCTCTTGTAAAGGGGGCGGTGGTCCAGAAAAGGTTGGGAACCTATGCCTTAAATGCTCGGATTTTGCTCCTTTAGTTCGGATGTCTCATTATATGGCATTTACTTAAATCTTTGTTTCTTGTCGAATGATCAAGTCATAGTTTAGCTACCACCAAAGCTATAAAAAAAGCATTGAAATCGCTACAATTCAGCACGAAAATGTAACACAAATGCCAGCTGTTTTAAATGTGATTTAGCATCTGTCGCGACACCTTTAAAATCGATTTTCAATTAAACTTTTATTTCGAGTGACAACTGTTAAGAAACCATCGTAGACTTTTTAAACTGAAAAAAGATTTCTGATTTTTTTCCTTTTATACATCAAGTCTATTAAATCCTTATTTTTCATTGACATAAAATAAGTGCATCGAAATGGACAAATCCAAATTTCAAGTCAATTTTGCTTTTCTTGCCACAAAAGACCTTTAAAACTTTACTTCAATATTTTTCAATTTTCTGCTTTTCTTTTTACTAACCTAATAAATTCAATTATAAACTTTGGGAGGAAAACTCTCATTCACCTGCTTTTATATCTGAGTACGTGGGGACATTTTCTCTCTTTATTAAGTTGATATTGAATTACGCATCACTTTTTTGCAACCTTAAGTATTTTTTTATTATAAAAATTTTTGTATTATGAAAATTTTTACATACTTTTATAAGCCCTTTACAACATACTTGACAAATGCTTAAATATTTGATTTTTTTGGTCGTCTTACTCGTCATAATCTATCCTTGGTTTCACCCGAATCGTCCAATAAGCTTTTTTGTTTTCGGATATTAAAAATTATTTATTTTGTATGGCATTAAAGCTTTCATGTGTTAAAAAAATCTTTTTGAATCTACACAGAAAAAAAGCTATTTTTAACTATTTGGAAAACAGTCGTTGTCCTCAGTAGAGAACTGAGAAATCTGAAGTATATCTGAATCTTTTTATTGGTTGACATTCGCAACTTATTCTTTGGTCTTACATTTGATCTTTACTTTAAATAATTTAATCATTTTTAAAATTATCTTGCTTTTTATAATTTTAGTTCATTACTTTACTCAATAATTTTAATATTTTATTAACTTGCAAGCATTCATTATAAATTGTTTTGCATTAGCACATTCAAATTACTGATTAAAAAAATGTAATCAAAGCAACAATCAGAAATCCGCAAAATTCTAAAATCTTCACAACCTCGGCATTTTCAGCCAAGCTGTACGGATTTGAGCGGGAAAAAACTAGTTGAATTATGCTGGTGAAATAGCGGTAAGTATTGTATTTTTTTTACTATTTGGAAAATAGTTTTGTCCTCGGTAGAGAATTGGGAAATCTGAAGTATATCTAAATGTTTTCATTGGTTGAATTCCGCAACTTATTTCATTTTATTTCAATTTATTCGTTTACTGATTGGTCTATGTTTCATGTCCAAAAATGGTATACTTCTGTTTTTTATTTTATTCGTTTTCTGATTGGTCCATGCTTAATGAATAGAAATGAAATACTTCTGTTGCCACGGTGACAAAAAAAATATTAAAAACTACAAAAAAAAAAAAAAAAAAATTAATAACTCAATGTCAAATTTAGATACAAGTTTCAAACAAAATGCATTTAAAAGTAATTTTTTTTCTGCATATAACGGTATAAAAAATTAAAAATGTGCAAGGTTTAGAAATTTAAAAATTTACATTACCGAAAAATTGTTAAACTGAAATTTCTTTTGATATTTGTTTATAACTGGCCCAGAAATATAAACGTGACTCTAAATATCCAGGCACGTTAAAAGGACTCAAGCTATGTTGTGATCATCATAAAAATGATGCTATTATTGTTTTTTTAAATATAGATATAATTTTTAAGTCTAAAATTATAGTCTTTGAAAATATTATTTTCCAGGTAGTCGTTGTAATTTGGTAAATTACAATTTTTTTGAATGGGGTAGGGTTTTTTTTTTATGTTCATCTTGTCGAATATGATTAATATCTCTGAATACATGATATACTGAGTTTGAGAAAAAAAACAACCTTAGGAAGAGCTTTTAGTAAAAACCCTCCAGTAAAGACCATTTATCTACTTTTTAAAAATAAATAGAACATTTTAAATGCGCGGATTTTGCTCCTTTAGGTCGGATGTCTCATTCTATGGCATTTATTTAAATCTTTGTTTCTTTGTCGAATAATCAAGTCATAGTTTAGCTACCACCAAAGGTATCAAAAAATTATTGAAATCGCTACAATTCAACACGAATATGTAACACAAATGCCAGCTGTTTTAAATGTGATTTAGTATCTGTCGCGACACCTTTAAAATCGATTTTCGATTAAACTTTTATTTCGAGTGACAACTGTTAAGCAACCATCTTAGACTTTTTAAACTGAAAAAAGATTTCTGAGTTTTTTCTTTCATACATCGAATCTATTAAATCCTTATTTTTTATTGACATATATTAAGTGAATTGAAATGGACAAATCCACATTTCGAGTCAATTTTTTCTTTTCTTGCTACAAAAGAACGTTAAAACTTTACTTCAATATTTTTCAATTTTATGCTTTTCTTTTTACTAATCTAATAAATTCAATTATAAACTTTGGGCACTAAACTCTCATTCACCTGCTTTTATATCCGAGTACATGCTAACATTTTCTCTCTTTATTTAGTTGAAGTTGAATTACGTGTCTGATTTTTGCAACCTTAAGTATTTGTTTATTATTAATATTTTTGTATTACGAAAGTTAATATAAACTTTTATTAGCGCTTTTTAACGTACTTGATAAATGTTTAAAAATTTGGTTTTTCTGGCCATCTTATTCGTCGTTCTCTATTCCCGGTCTAACTCGAATCGTCCAATCAACTTTTTTCTTTTCGGATATTAAAAATTATTTATTTTGTAAGGCCATAAATCTTTCATGTGTTAATTTTTTTTTTAAGCTACTCAGAAAAAAGCAGTTTTTAACTATTTGGAAAACAGCTGTTGTCCCCAGTAGAGAATTGAGAAATCTGAAGTCTATCTGATTATTTTTATTGGTTGAATTTCGCAACTTATTCTTTGATCTTACATTTGATCTTTACTTTAAATAATTTAATCATTTTTTAAATTATCTTGCGTTTTAGTTTATTACTTTATTTAACGATTTTAATATTTTATTAATTTGCCAGCATTTATTATAATTTGTTTTACATTAACACATTCAAATTACTGATTAAAAAATTTAAACAAAACAATAACCAGAAATCCGCAAAATTATAAAATTTGTACAACCTCAGCATTTTCTCCCAAGTTGTACAGATATGAAGGAGAAAAAAGAATAAAAAACGTAGTTGACTTATGCCAGTGAAATAGCGGTAAGTATTGTAATTTTTTTTTAACTATTTGGAAAAAAAAATAGTTGTTGTTTTCGGTAGAGAATTGGGAAATCTAAAGTATATTTGAATCTTTTTATTGGTTGAATTCCGCAACTTATTTAATTTTATTCGTTTCCTGATTGGTCCAAGTTTAATGTCCACAAATGGAATACTTCTGTTTTTTATTTTATTCGTTTTCTGATTGGTCCAAGTTTAATGGCCAAAAACGAAATACTTCTGTTGCCACGATGACAAAAAGAGTAATTAAAACTAAAAAAAAAAAAAAAAAAAAAAAAAAAAAAAAAAAAAAAAAAATTAAAAACAAATTGTGATAGAGATTTCAAACAAATTTAGTACAAAGTGCATTTTTTTCTCTACGCAACGGTGTAAATATTTTAATTATGCGATATTTTGAAGTTAAAAAATTTGCAGCGCCGAAAATTGAAAAACTGAATTTTTTTTTTTAATTTGCTTGCGATGGATCCAGGAATATGAATGTTTAACCCATGTCGTACGTAATATGCGGCGTTCAGAAGTCAGTCTGTTAACTCCATCCAATAAGAATGCACATTTTAAACAGTTCAAGTTGTATACCTACAAACTACTGTTTTTTTATCAGTGGTCTAGGAATACCAATGTTTAATGCACGGCGTACGTAATATATGAATCGTTATAATCATCCCAAAAATGTTGTTTATTATTATTATTAATTAAAAAAAAATAGTTCCGGATAATCGAAGTTACTGATATTCAATAGGCTTCGCCCCATTCTTACATACTAAGTTCATACAAAATTTCATGTCTCTATCCCAATTTGTTCGGGAGATAGAGCGTTTACAGACGGACGGACGGCAAGTTTTTTTCTAAAAATATTTTTTCAGAATCTCTAGTACCTAAAACTTGTAAATCTGTCAATTTTTTTTTCGATTTTCAAAACGATTGCAAGACTTACCCTACGTATGATGGGTGAGTAAAGTAAGACTCTTGAGACCCCTTAAAAAATTCACCAATCACATTAAGGCTACATGCCAGGCACAGAAAAAGACTCGGATGATAATGTAAAGTCTATGGGGTTGTTCTTTTCAAATATCTCGCTCAAATTTCAATATTTTTACAAGATTTTTTTTTGCATAGGATAGCTGAGAACGTTCCACAACCGGCCTAGTTTTTACGTTTTCAATTTTGCTTTCAGATTAAAAAAAAAACTAGTTGGATGTGCCAATCCTAAAACTTTCTTCTATCTCATACGTACATTTTAATATTTAAAAAAAAGTTACTCATTTTAATGTTTTAATAATTTTAATTCAATACCATACTAACTTTGATTTTATCTTAAATTTTTGCTTCAGTCAATTAATTGGAGTAAAAACGAATTTCCGTCTCTGCGCGAGCCGATGAACAATAGAATGATAGACAGATTTTTTTTCAAATTCAGAGAGGACCTACTTGCCTTACCAAAACATAATCATATACAAAAAATTTAGTTTAGTTCTAGAACTAACTACATACACTTTTATGCGGTGCAATATTGAATATGGCATAAAATTCGCTATTGCAGCGCCCCCTTCCGGCGGATTTTTTTCAGATTCATGGCGATCCAACTAGCCATAGCCATACACTTACACAAAAAATTTCGTTCAATTCGATGCATAACTTCATGTACTTTTGAACGGTACAATATTGAAAATCGCACAAACATCGCGATTGCAACGCCCCCTTCAAATGGATTTTTTTCAAATTCAGAGAGGACCAACAGGCCATAGTCATACACATACACAAAAAATTTGGTTCAATTCGATGCATAACTTCATGTACTTTTGGTCGGTACAATATTGAAAATGGCACAAAAATCGCGATTGCAGCGCCCCCTTCCGACGGATTTTTTCAAATTCAGAGAGGACCAACTAGCCATAGTCATACACTTACACAAAAAATTTGGTTAAATTCGATGCATAACTTCATATACTTTTGGTCGGTACAGTATTGAAAATGGCACAAAAATCGCGATTGCAGCGCCCTCTTCAGATGGATTTTTTTCAAATTCAGGGAGGACCAACAGGCCATAGTCATACATATACGCAAAAAATTTCGGTCAATTCGATGCATAACTTCTTATACTTTTGGTCGGTACAATATTGAAAATGGCACAAAAATCGCGATTGCAGCGCCCCCTTGCGGCGGAATATTTCAAAAATGAAGGAGGACCTGCTTACCCCAGCCAAAAACATTCACAAAAAATTTGGTTCAATTCTATGCATAACTTCATACACTTTTGATGGTAAAATGGCGACATACACACAGACAGACACACGCACAGACACACAGACACACGGACAGACAGACATTTTGTAAAAACATGTTTTTTGGAATATCTGACCCCTAAAACGTGAAAATCTGTCGAAAACCGGAAGTATAAAGAAATTTCGATTACAATACTTTTTTCTGTTGAAGATAGAAGAAAGTAATAAAAATTGCATTAAATTTCAAAACGGTTTAAACCGGTTCTGAAATTGAAACTATCATAATATAAAAAATATATAAGCAAAATCAAAAAAGTAAAAACTAGGCCGGTTGTAGATCGTCCTCAGCTATCCTATGCAAAAAAAATCATGTAAAAATATTACAGTTTAAGCGAGATATTTGAAAAGAACGCCTCCATAGACTTAGCTTTATCATCCGGGTCTTTTTCTGTGCCTAGTGTGGGGCCTTAAACACATTGGATGGTGTCATGCATAAAAATGCATTTCAGTTATCACTTCACGGACCGATCATCGTTAAGTAGGTTCCGAGTATTCCTAACATAAGTTCCTAGTATAACAACGTCTTTCGTGTTTTATCCCCCTTCTTTTAAGTGGAGATCTTATTCGCCTTTTGAAAAAGTCACGTTCAGCAGCCATCAGCACATCCCGAGACAGAATAAAATGTAAAACAACGAGAAGAAATTTATTTCGGGTACTTTAAAGTATTTTAGTCATACGCAAAGGAGATTTAACCCTTTCGGGTCTGATATACTATTAATAGTACATGTCTTTTGAAGGAGTATTATTTTGTTTTAAGAAATACTTTTGCTACTATTTACATGTAGTAATGTTTGTATATGGCTATGCATTTACTACATGACTTCATTTATGTTTAGGAATTTAGCAATAATAATTATTATTATTTGCTTAATTCTCTTTGCGCCGTTTGCGATTCTTTTATGCTAAACATACATGTCGCTCTTTAAATTTAAAATAAAAGTTACTTTCACGAAAGAACCATATGTAATAAAGGGCAAAAAGTATTAGAAAGTTGTAATATAAGTTAAACCCTTATTGTAATACAATATTTTCTAAACATCTCCAAAAATTCTTCTTTAGCCTATTGTCATATGAATATGAATTTAATAGTACTTAAAACAACAACATTCGTTATCTTTCAGACAAAAAATTTTTTCGTTTAACACTAATTAATCAATTTGAATTGCTAGTGTTAATATTATTAATATAAAAGTATTTTTTTCTAAAAATTGAAAAAAAAAATTCGGACCCGAAAGGGTTAAACACATTAGATGGTGTCATGTATAAAAATATATTTCAGACTATCACTTCACACAACGTCCCTCGGTACTACTTGGTTATCCCGTCGACCAATTTCGCCATATTATACAAATCGCCAAACTAATAGCCAAATTATACACATTGACATTTGTTTTTTAAACAGCGAAAAAGTAATTAATTAGTAGAATATAAATAAAAATTCAAATAAAAAGTCGAAATAAAAATAACTTAATGACGTTTTAAACACGTGTATCGTATTTAATGTGACATTCACGATCATCCATTATTGGCATTTAATCTTAGAGTTTGGCGAAAAATTTTTGGTTGACGGGATAACCAAATAGTACTCGTCCCTCGTTAAGTAGGTTCCTAGTATTCCTAACAGAAGTTCCTAGTATAACAACGTCTTTCGCGTTTTATCACTCTTCTTTCAAGTGGACACCTTACTCACCTTTTTAAGAAGTCACGTTCAGCAGCCATCAGCACATCCCGAGACAGAATAAAATGTCAAGCAACGAGAAGTAATTTATTTAGGGTACTTTAAAGTATTTTAGTCGTACGTAAAGGAGATTTAAATATGAGATAGTTATAAATCTGTACTAATTAGGATGAGCGAAGCGAATCCTCTACTAGTCCACTTAAATTACAATTTGTCGTACGCTTTACAAAAAAACTATTCAATATTTTTTAGGATGAGCGAAGCGAATCCTCTACTAGTCCACTCAAATTACAATTTGTCGTACGCTTTACAAAAAAACTATTCAATATTTTAACTTCAAATTAAACACAAAAATAAATTATGATCTGTAGATTTGCAGAATATAATTTTTTTTTACAGTAAAACGTTAAAAAAATTATTATTTTAATTAATTTATTTTACATGCATTTCCAATACGGACGCATTTTAGCAAATAAATAAAAAATGAAACGCGTATATTTTCAGAAAAAAAAAGTTTAAATCATGGAGTAAATAATTATAGATAGAATCATGATTAATTTATTAAATAAACCATGTTTTCATTATCCCGCAAAATCGTTTGCACAGATGACACTTAAACATTTTAAAAGAATTGTATTATGGATTTTTTTTTTTTGTAAACTGGCAACAAAATAATTGTAAACAAATAAAATTAATTCTTAAATTTGTTATATAAATGAAAAATTAAAAGATCTGCGTGAAGTTGTTGGTTCAAGCTCTTTATAAATATTTTTGCGAAGGTCGTATTGTGGCTAAATAATATCGACTCATTAATCAGAAGGATTTTATAGAAAAATAAGACTTTAATAAGTTCGCAAACACAACAATAATTATTCGTGAAAACGTCACTGCGAGAATGAGAGAGCGCTTCGTTAAAAGGTAATTCCCATGGAGGAAGAAGATAGGTGGAGGTGAACTAAGCCTCAAAAAAGTTTTGCAATGTGAATCCATTTATCGCTCAAATTTTAGTGTACCAAACAAAAGCACGTGCAAAATTGGAAAGCTTCCAAAAAAGGAAGGGATTTTGCATTAATAAGACGAATTGAAAGAAATGAATTACAGCTGGAGCATTTTTAAGAAGAAATAGGAAATTTTTTAAATGATCTTTGTTCTATTATTATTTATTAAAAGAAATGTTTACTTTTAAAATAATTGAAATTGGGAAATTATTATTATTATTATTATTATTATTATTATTATTATTATTATTATTATTAAATGTCATTATTATTATTAAATTTCAGATTAAAATTAAATAAGAAATTGAAAACGTTTGATAGGAACTAAAAATTGTATTATTAAAAGTTTTCTTTTTACACTAATTTTTATTAACACTTTTCAACAAAATTGAAAAATGTTTATGCATTCGGTTTGTCTGTCCGTCTGTCCACGCTCTAACTCTCGTAAATATACTCGGAATGCAATGAAATTTTACCATGTTATTGAAGGTTACACAAGCACAAACCCTATTAAAAATGAAGTTTCTACCACGATTAGTTTATTTACAGGGACAGTCAAAAGTTTTCGATTATTTTAGGGCCAATGGGGAAAAATCGTTTCAAATTAATTTTAAAGATGTTGCGCCCGGACAAACGTATTCACATTTATTTGCATCTACGAAAAGCACTAAAATATGCAGCTAAAAGAATAGTTATTCATTTACAGGGCCACACAAAATAATTCTAATACATGATAATAAAGGAGGAAATTGTTTGCGGCATATTTTAACGATGGTAAACGGTATCATGTGTAATCAAATTGATATACTTCGCTGAGACTTAATATGAGTTATTTCACGCATAATACGAAGTGCATAGCATTTACAGGGACACACAAAAGATTTCAAAAAGCATATTCTATTCGAAGTACTGTATATTATGCATGATAACTGTTCCATGGATGAAATGCATTTTTAATTATGATATGCGATTTTAAGTGTCACTAAATGTATTCACATTATATGGTGTGCATAAATGCTAATAGTTACACAATTAAGATATACAAGGTTACTCAAAAGAACTCGGAAAAGTTATTGAATATGAGTGTAATTTACTTAAAGGTTTGTTTTTAAAAAAGTTTTGCATCTTTACGTGGAATCGCATTTAGTTTATCGTGAAATGTTTGTAGAATATGGATTAAATGATATATAGGATCACGCAAAGAACTGGACACACATTTGTTTAAGGATGATAATTTCTGGAAATATGATTTAAATAGTTTAGAGAGTATTGTTGTTTGATTAACATTTTTTATTTATTTTTTTATGTAATTAATTTTAGCAAAATACTTTCGTGTAATAAAGGCAAGGTACTAAGTAAACTGCAGGGCTGAACAAAAGTATTGAAGTATGTTTTACATCTATTCGTATAAACTGCCAAAAGAAAAATTTCATCCAGCTAGGCATTTTTTTGCTAAACTAAATTTCTCCATGATATAGTATATATATATCAACCGACAAATCAAATACAGAGCTGTTCAAAAGTATTGGAATACATATTTGGTTATGGGCGGTAACACCTATTTCCCTGAATAACGAAAATTTGTTAAAGAATTAAGGAAATTTGGATAGTGTTTTATAATCTATGCTTAACGCAGGATTTTTTTTTTTTTACTGGTTAATACTTTATAACGTAGATGAAAAATGTTTATGACTCCAGTTTGTGTGGCCGAGTTCTAACTCTTGTAAATAAACTCTGATGCTCGTAGCATTTTTTATATGTTATTGACGGGTACTACACCGTGATCGCTATTGAAAAGGAAATGTGTAGAATTTATAGTTCATTTGTATAGACAGTCTAAAAGTATTCTATTACATTATGGTCAATGGGAAAAATCGTTTCAAGTTCATTTCAATTTTCGTGATGACATAAAATTTCACGCAAAGGAAAGTAAGAGTGTTTAAAATGATATAATGTTGCTTAAATTGTAATGTTGAAAAATTATAATATTGCAACATTATAAAAAAAATGATATTATAATTTTGTTTATTTGCGCAACGCTTAAAGCTGCACAAATAAAAATGTATGTTAAATTTGCAGCGAGACTAGATCCTTGAATGGGTCGCGTTGTATTTTACCTGAACATGAACGTTCTATTCAAATCGGAATCCAACATAAATGTTTTTTAATGATCTGAACCGGTAATATTTGAATTCGAATCCGACGCATAAACAGTATTCCGCCTGAAACAGAGCTAATTTTAATACTTACAACGTTATTAAAAAATTCCAAAACATGTTTTAAAACAAATATTGTTAGCATATAGTCATGCCTTACATTAATAAGAACAATTTTTGACAAATATAAAAATTTTACTTCTTCAAAATAACAGCATTATCAATAAAAAATTTTGATTTTGGAAATTACACGTGAAGCGTAGCAAATGAGGTGCGTTCGTACGATAACGAAGTTTTTAAAATATTCAGATCTTGCTGATATAGTAAACAGTACCTCGGTTACATTATAATAGTAGAAATTTTTGGGTTCCTGTAAAAATACAGGAAGTAATTTTTATTACACCTCAGCAACATATATCATATTCATAAAATGCGAAATAGTTTAATGTAATTAAAACACGCCCCACAATGTTTCTCCGTACAGCTTTATGTAATGGAATACTTTTGTGTGCTCCTGTATTTTAAAAATAAATATTCTTTGCATCACAGATTGTACAGAATGAATATTTTAGTATATATATATACTTCATAGGTTCATGTCAGTTTTATTATGTTTGAATTAGTTTAACACGATTAAAATGCATTTGAAACTTTTTTTCCCATTGACCGTAATGTCATGGAATATTTTTTATTGTTCCTGTAATTGATTTATGCATCCAATTTCTATAAAATTTGAAATGACACGACAAAATTATGTAATAATTGTTTGTTTTAAATTTCAAATGATTAAAATGCATTTGAAACTCCTCCCCCCCCCCCCTTGACCGCAATGTAACGGGATACTTTTGATTGTCCTGTAATTGATCTATGCATAATTGATCTATTATAAACTTTGAAATAACTTAAAATTATGTATTAATTATGTATTTTAAACTTCAAACGATTCGGTTGGGTAGTTTTTGCGTTGTTATATGCGAATGGACAGACAGACGGATGAACTGAACGACAACTATAGGTGCTACGTATTTACATAATTACGAAAGCACCTAAAAACAACAGATATAATACATAATAAAATTTGAGAGCTGTAAAATAAATGAGCTGATTTTCACGCAATAAAAATTTCGATTCTTATCATGTTTTTAAAATTATTAGAAAATAAATTACACATATTTTAAGATTAATCGCATTTAAATGCGAAAAATGAAGTATAAATACAGGGTTCCGATATTACAAATAGATTTATTCTAAATAAATAATTTGAGGGATAAAAAAAAATCAAGATGAATATATAAAAAGAAATGTGTTTTGTTACATATTAATAATTGCATTTAAATAATATTTAAAATATAATAATGAAAACATTCTTTTAAAATCATGTATGAAAATATAAGTAATAAATATTAATCTAAAATACAGATTTCTGATTGCAAACGATTTTCAGATATTAGCAAAATAATATTATCTTTTCAAGAAAAATGTTTAAAGATTTTCTATTTTGATATTTAAAACACATATAATTAAATAATCAAAGAAATTTTTACCTGTGAAGCGCTGTCTAATAAAAAATTCGACGATAAAAAACAAAAGCAATCAAATACGGGTTTTAACCGGTTTGAATTCATAGGCGAATCAAAGCACGTGGTTTTGTTTGGACTTAATGTGACTTAATGTAGGGTTACATTTTTGGCATCACCCAAATCATTATAGTTCACCTCCACCTATATTCTTCCTCCATGGGTAATTCCATTAATTGAGTTGCCATTCGCAGAAAGTAAAAAGTTCTCCCACGCGGAGAGAATTACAGCAATTCTCATACGCTAACATGTATAAAAACGAAGAAATTAAAATAAAATGTTTTACAGTTAAAAATTCATAGTATCAACGAAAGCAGATTTCAAATGTTTTTTCCAGAAAATAGGATTTTGAAGAAGTAACTTTCTTCAAGCTTTCTTCAAATATATTATTCTAAAATAGCTATCAAAGATTATCGGATGTTGATTACAAAGATTGGAAACATGCATATTTCAAACAATTAAAAAACACCAGTGGCTACTTGGTGACAATTAAAAAACATCTTTAAAAGAGCTTTTAGTTGAAAATTTAAAAAAAAAAATTGTAAAAGTTTGCTTCGAAAATATCTTATTATGCCAGTTTTACATCATAAATAAAAAATTGAAATGCGCCAAAACATAAAATAACGTTTTTGTTTAATAAAGATGCAAAAATAATAATTAAAAAAAAAATATTGTTACTTTCAAATATCTGTTTTATAAAATAATGCTTCGCGAATCCAAACAAAGCATGGCTTTTGCTAGTTATAAAATTTATTTGATTAAAATTAATAAAATGATTTCAATTAAGCTAATCTCCAGATAAATGAAATTAAACTTCACTTACCATAATCGGAGAGTACTTATTGACTATCTAATTTAATAGTGTTATACAATGATTTAACCCTCTTCACTGCAATTAATTGTACGTCTATATAGGAACAATTTCAATTAATCAATTTTCAAGATCATAATTACTCTTTTTCTGAAATAATCTTTTTTTAGCATAATAAAAATAACTGAAGGAATCCGTCGCCTTGTATGTCGTTCGTTGTATGCGTCCAAAATAAAGAAAACCCCCGCTTTGTTTGAACATTTTATTTAAGTACTGAAGCACGCTGAGATTAATAATTGATTTAATTAAATACTTTAATATTTTATTAAATATTAATTAAATTATAGAAGAAAGTATTGGTATGAAACAATTGAAAATGAAGTCTATTTTTAAACGACGTATATAAATGTTGCTTAAAACCCCCTGACCGCCGAGCAAAAGGCAAAATTGTAATGTTGTTTTCTTTGTAATTCATTTTAAATGTTAATAAAAAATGGATTTTCTATCATGGTATAAGTTTTTTTTATGTATATACTTATAAGTCTTGAAAATAACAATCATAACATAATTTCTTAAAAAGGAATTAATTATATTTGTAGAAAATTTAAATAAAGGTTCAACTGCAATGAAACCAGCAGCCTAGTGAACGGAAAAATCCGGTCGCGGCAGTGGGAAGTTTAAGAGCTATTTACAAATTAAAACCAGAACAAATTTTATTTTTTTTCAATGACAACACCCAATTTCGGCAACATTTTAAGTCTTTGGTTAAAATATGCCTAAAAAAGAAATTGCAAGTCATTTGGATGACATGTTTCTCAATTATAAACACAAGGTGGAACCCGTCAAATTTCGACGAAAGTAAATGTTTAAGAAGGAACTGTTTCAGTGATATATAATAAACCTACAAATTATTTACCATAAAAAATGCATTTTCTTATATAAAGCTAAATTTAAGGAAAAAATACTATTTCTATAAAACTCAGTTGCCCAAATTATTATAATTAAACTTTAATCCCATATGTAAAAATATAATAATAGAGCAAAATATAATAAAGATCAGTTGTTATCAATTCAGGCTCTTACGTTTGGTTAAACACGATTACGTTAGGCTCGATCTTAGAACTTCACGTGAAATCTAAACCCGTCATAATTTTCATCTTCCCCAAAATTTATATGTGCACATTTCAATTTTTATGAATTTTAAGAGAAAATGGTGTATTTTTGTTGCCACAATTATAAAATTCGTAATAAAAGCTATTAAAAAAATAATATGTCAAGAATAAATTGAGATACAGTTTTCAAACAAATTGCTTTGAAAACCACATTTTTTTTCTCTATACGATGGTGTAAAGATTGAAAACGTGCAATGTTTAGAAGTATAAAATTTGCAGTACCGAAAATTACAAAACCGAATTGTATGTGAAAATGTTGCCATTCGCAAAATGACGTATGCGTTACGCACAGATACGTTTGGCCTTTATAATATAGATTCAAAATTCAGAGGTTCTACTATTAACTCACATTTTCATATATTTATTAATATCTCCTAAAATTATATTCCTAACACATTTTTTAAGTGGCTTTAATACTAAAAACCGAAACATATATAAGGTACCCTGGGGTAATAACGCCAGGCGGGGTAATAACGCCAAGTGCTTATATTTTGCATAATTATGAAATAATCAGGTAAATGACACCCATGTGCTCTGCGCAGAAGGGTTTTGAGTCATATAAATCGCAAAAAACAGCTTCAAATTAATTTGTTTCATTTTTAGGTCTTATTGTTTTTACAAACAACTAAAATTAACGCTTGATCTAAAATTTGCGAAATACCTTTTGTGATGTGAAGACTATCTTTTTATCCGGAAATACTTTGTTAATTACATAAATTTGTAGTGCATTTCATGTACTTTTAAAATGTTGTTGAAGATTTTGGATATCTTCTCGAGATAATTTTTAATGTAAAATGTACTGCGCAATAACTATAACGGGGTAATAACGCCAATCCTTGACATTAATACCCCGGTTGATTCCCTACAGTGGCCGAGATACATCCTAAATACTGATTCAAATAAACACAGTTAAAACTGTGCAATGTTTCTCATATTTTTATTTAAACGGTCCTTTTTAAGCAAAAAGAAGCTCACGGTCTGATATTCTTTTGCCTCATCCCCCCTCCCACACCACACCTTTATTTTTCTTACACTTTCACAAAAAATTGAACATTTTCAATAGCTTAGAATGCAATTTGTCAATTTCTAAGTTTGTAGAGTTTGTATTTTTAGAATTGGGCTATCTACATGCAATTATTCCATCGTATTTCATAGTTTTATTTGCATGGCGTTATTACCCATATAGGTGGGTAATAACGCCAAATAGCATGGGTCAAGAAAAAACGCCATTACATTTTATGAATACATATCTGTTAAGTTATTTTTTTTATATAGGTAGTCAATGAGTTGCTGTATCAGATCCTATATTTGTTTGAAAAATACAATCTAAAACTAAGCCGTGAAAATTGGTAGAACCTTAACGTGGCGTTATTACCCCAGGGTACCTTACATTGAATTTGTAATTTTTAGTTCTTTATAATATGAAATATGAAATTAATATTTGAAAAAAAGTGCGATTTAAAATTTTTTTGATAGATTTATACTTGTCTTGCTTTAGATGCATTTTCGATTTCTAATTTTTCTTCAGAATGATGGTTTCAAAGGACCGTCAATGATGCACAGAAAAGTACATATTTGAAAAAAATATATTTTATTCCTTTAATTGAAATATTGGGCTGAAAAAGGTTAAAATACATTAAACGAGTAAAAAAAACAAAAAAAAAAAAAAAAAAAAAAAAACAATCATATCGGTAATGAATATTACATTAACAGAAGAGAAATAGTCATCTTGAAGCATTTCAACAATCGAGTATTGAACTTCATTGTGGATACAGACCCTAAAATAGATTCATTGTCACATAATTTCTCTGAAAATAATGGAACGAATTTTATGAAAATTTGTTTTTAAGCCAATTGAAGGGTGTAGAATTTATTTATGGTGTCAAGCTTCGGTATTGCTATTAAGGAAAAATGTTTGTGTTCATTTTGATATGTAGATGGTCCCTAAGAAAATTTATGTAGGGGAGACTGGGGAGGGCTGACCTTTTTTTTACGAAATTATTTTTTATATTTCAAATATTGAACCTAGAGTAAAGTTTAATGTATCATTTTATTAGTTATACAGTCAGTTATCGAAATAAAATTACAACATAGTGTAATATACAAGAAACTTGGAAAATGATTGATTTTAAATAATGAAAAAAATCATGGGTCAAGGACATGATTCTCGCCGGATTTTGAGCAACATCAGCGATTAGGCAAATAAGAAATAAAAAACAATCGCCAAATGAAAATAAATGTTAGCAAAATAAATTCTGCGTGAAACATTTAAAAATGCATCTTTAACCCCCTTATTGCACTTGTCCCGATATTCCAAAATAACCCAGTAAAACCATAAATAATAAACCAAATAAATAAAAATAACTATTGTAAAATAACCTAATTTTTTGTAATTACTTATAAAATAGAAATTCGACTAGTTGCTACAGAAAGAATTACAAATGAATGAATTCTAAATACGTCTTAGTCCTAATGTGTAAATGTTTCAGATATTCTTTTAGCAGTCTAAATAAAAATTAAATACAGCTATCGTTGATTTACCGTTGTGAAAACATACGCTGAAAATTGCTTAGCGATTTCGACTCGATGGAAAAAATTTGACTGCCCAATGACTATTTTCCATACAACTAATATAAAGTATGATAAATGGCTAATTTCAGCAGCACATTACAACAAAAATTTCCGCTATTCGCTTGATGCGAGTATATCATAATTAACAATATGCAAGTAGTATTTTTCCTGGTTCGACACTAGTACATAGATAGTGATTAACTGACAGTAGATAAATATATATATCGTATAATCATTTCTGTCTTTGGCTAATTGAATTGTTGTTGAGTCAGTATCTCTATAAATAAAACAATACAAATTGCACGATACGACTGAACATGTTAAGCGAGATCCAATCTTTCAGCAACGTGAAAAAAAATCTGCACTATATTGGCACATACATACACACACAAAAAAGAGAACAGAAATTGAGCCCTTGCAATTTGGCGAGTCTGATTTTTCTTTTACTGGCCGAATGGAGCATTTTGTCGCGATTCGGCGAAATGGCGAGCGACAGCGAGAACCTTGGCCAAGACTTTTCACACATGGAGAAAAACGAAATTGCAAGTAATTTGAACGATATTTTTTTTAATTATAAACATTCTAAATTTTGAGCTTCTAATATTAAATTACATTTTCATATTTTTATTAATATCCCCTGAAATTATACTCCTGACACAAAAATTCTAATGTAAAAAACCAATTTATAATGAAATATTTGTTAAGGAAAATAAAGTCAGTTTTTAAAAAAAGGCAGATTAACTTTATGTTGCATGATTTGATTATTATTAAAAATCATTGGGATGTAATTTGCTCCAATGGAATACAAAGCATAAGAGGAAAATTCGTTTTTAAAGACCCACTTTTGGTGACACTTTACTTGTCAGTACTAACTGTCACATTGTTTGACTTCATTTCATTGTGTTCATTTCGATGGAATTTTTCTACATTCCTACCTAAAATGTTTCGATCAATGTTATTTTCTTTTGCAGAGGCATGACACACATTTCTTAAGGATGCTACTTTCATCCTTTCTAGTCTTTTCCATTCCTTCTGTTTACCAATTATGGGTCTACTATAATTCTTTAATCAATTTTAAATATTTTCCTTCCTATCAATCTATTTTATTACCGTATTTACTCGTGTATAACGCGCAGACGTGTGTAACGCGCACCCCATATTTTACAAGAAAAATGGCGATTTTTTAAAATCTCGTATATAACGCGCACCATAAATTTGATATGCAAGTAAATGAACGACCAAATGAATTTCAGTAAAGAATGTCGAAACAAACATTACATCAGGCATAAAACAAGGCGAAAATACATTTTTAGACTTCGGACAGGGAGTAAGAGTGAGTGACGACAATCAGAATTGTTAATTTGCGTTTAAATAAGGTTACAAGCTTAGCCTTGAGAATGGACATATGTATGTCCGAAAGATCTTGGGACATTTAACATCTGTTGTTTTCAATCTTTTTATCCTTACCTTTTAAGAAAATAAATGTAATTTTTAATTTAATTATTGCAAGGTGAAAATTCCAACAAGACCTGTTTTAACAGTGATTTGTCTTTTATATTTCTAGACTTTTTTGATATTTTTATGAGCAATACTTAACATTTTTTTTTTGTTAAGTTTAACTAAAGTTTCATTTTTAACTAAAATCAAATAAAAAATTTGGGATGAATTAAAAAAATATCAATAATTTTTTTCTTCAAAAAATGTATATTAGTAAAAGTTGTAACAAATTTGTCATTTTAAAAGAAAATCCAATTTGAAAATATCGACTCCATACTATTCTACAGATGGAAGTCTATGTTTCGCAAAAAATTTTCCTTGGAAAATCTTTGGCATTGTATTCATGGGCGGACTGCAGGATTCAATGCATCAGAAAAGGAAGTTATTGTTTCAAGAGCCGACAGCACAAAACCTTATGTCATCGTGTACAAGAAAAAATTCTTTATTTTATGGAAGACTAGTAATGGGAATCTAATGATCCATGTCTGCCGGAAGCGAAGTGGTGCATAAGACACAAATGGATACAACAAATGGTTGACTCGTAGGCTTAGAATTGTGATTTCTTGCACCCAGTTTTCCATACTTTTGATTGTAAGACAAACTCAGTGCTAAACCTACGAGTCAACCACTAGTGGTATCAATTTTCGGCTTATGCACCACTTCAATTCCTGCAGAAATTCCTCTATTACTCCTCTTCCATAAAATAAAGGATTTTTTCTTGTGCTCGATGACATAGGGTTCTGTGCTGTCGGCTCTTGGACTATTAGGTCACTGTATTATTGTGGATCTCAGTGCTCTCCCTAGTCTCTTTTACATAATTTAAAAGGAGACTATTTCCAATCGTTTGGTATCAGTGACTTTTTTCTACAATAATTTGTTGTAAAGCTATTAGGGACGTTTCCTTTTTTGCCCCCCAACTGGACATTTTATAACAGAGGGTCAAATGAGGATAATTATGACCACCCCTATAGTGGAAAAAATTGTGCTTGGTAAAATTTTATTTTACGTTTAAATATTGACCTTATAATGTATTTTTCATTTTAGACGTTCCTTAACACTAGTCTAAAGAATTTTGAGATCCAAATAGCAATTTTAAAAAAGTCTATCCAAATGTTTAATAAACGAAATTGCCATACCCGAAATAAGTGTGTGTAGTCAAGCATAAAAAGGAAATATAGGGGTCTTAATTTTCCCTCTGGTGGTCTTAATTACCCTATACATTTGTGATAATGAGTTTTTGATGGGGTAATTATACCCATCCTTTTAACTCAATAAAAAAGCGGACTATGATAATTAAAACTTTTAAGAGGTGTTCTTAAAGGATATAAGTTACTTCCTATCTACTAAAAACTTCACCTTTCCAAATACAAACAAGTAAAAAAAAAATATCAAAGTGGTCATAATTAAGCTCTCATGATCCTACGCATAACATAGAAAATATTAAATTCTCAATATATACAATCAATCATATTTAAACACCTGAAATGGTGTTTAAATATGATTAAGATGCATTTTAGATTTCTCGCTTCAATCAACGTCCTTCGTTAAGTAGGTTCCCGTTATTTTGATAACACCGTCTTTCATGTTTTATCACCTACCCTTCCAGTGGACACCTTCTCACATCCCAAAAAGTCACGTTCAGCAACCATCAGCACATTCTGAGACAGATTAAAATATCAAACAACGACGCAAAATATATTTCGGGAAATTAAAAATATTTTAGTCGCATTTTACAGGATATAGTTATGCGAATAAAAGTATTTTAATTTTAGAAGCTTTTTCGATTAAAGCATACAACGTAATTCTAATTAGCTAAGCAGACTTTCTTGAAAAAATACAAAAATATTTCTCTGAACAATATATGTAGAATTTGGTTTCATATAATTTATTTTTCAAATATGAAAGCGTTTATATATTTTAAAAATATTACACTTTTTATTTTGTTTTCTTCATTTTGTTTTTAGTATGCATCATTGTTTCAGTTCAACAAGCAGTTGGAGTAGTTTAATGAATGCGGATGGATGCATATTGAACTCCATTGTGATTGAATTCTGCTGCAGTTGCAACCATAAAGAATACTTGGCGTTTATCGCACTATGTTAAACTAAGTAAAAATCGTTAAAATTAATTAATTAATTAATCCTTAAAATTAATCAATTAATTATTTTATTAATTTATCCATAAAATTAACTAATTAATTAACCACATGTTGAATTATCATCGAAAATTTACATGTATTATATTATAGCTGTCAACATTTACCCATTTTTTCAATCCCTTGACATCTGGCTCCACCACTGGCCGAGAGGTTCTGACCTCTCAACTGATAGACGGCAGGTGCTGGGATCGAACCCAATCGTGGCCGTCAGCGTAACCGTTCAGAGTTTTCGTGGTTTTCTTCGAACCTTGCGTAAATACGGGTTAGGTTCCCTTAGAAAGACCCTCTCGAAGGACACTTCTCGCCCTGGGCCTATATCTCTGGAGTAGATAATCGGCCGACTCAAAATAACATAATTAAAACCTTTGACATCAGTAACATCTTTCAACAATAAATTTTTGCACAGTTAGGAGGGGATGTTTCCTTTTTTTCACGACTACATACCTTACAATATACGTATATAACATACAATATATTAAACTCTCAATATATATATAATCAGTCATATTTAAACACCTGAAATGGTGTTATAACATGAGGTGCATTTTAGATTCCTCGTTACACGCTACGTCCTCTGTTAAGTAGGTTCTCGTTATTTCGATAACAACGTTTTTTGTGTTTTATCACTCATCCTTCAAGTGGACATCGTCTCACCTCCAAAAAGTCACGTTCAGCAACCATCAGCACATTCTGAATCAGATTAAAATTTCAAGTAGGGGAAACTGGGGTACATTGATACTTGGGGCACATTGATACACCCCCTGTACAGCACACAGGGTCATTACAGGAAGTTTTACAACAGCTCCAAAAGGTGATACTAGTGAAATTAACTACATACAGAAAGTTTTGGAATGATTCAATAGTTTGATGAAATGGAATGGGTGATTAATTGTTTTTGTAGGTCAAAAGTAAATTTGAGTTGTACCATTGAAATGGTATTATACAACTGTTCCAGTATTTTCAACCGAAAAGAATATCCTCCCTGGCAAGTAAAGCTACTCTTTATCAGTTCCTCATTCTTTATTGTTAAATAAATTATAAAGTATTGGATTTGCGACTCATTTTATTCAAAATGGCTGTATGGGGCACATTGATACAGTCTTTATCGGGGCACATTGATACAACCTAAATCCGTTTCCAGTTCATTTTTTCATTACCTTTTATTATATTTTTTTACCATACACTCCTTAATTCAACCATTTTTCGTCAAAAATTTCTACTATTAGTTTTTATTGAAGTGAAATAGCTCTAATTTCTTTATATTAGGACATTTTATAGTATTTTTGCAAACAGAAGACGTACAAACTTACACAATATCTAGTGCTAGTAGAATTAACAAAAGAAATGGACGGCAGCCTGGCAAATCTCAAATTTATATCGATTCTCCAGAGAAAAAAGTATTATCGATATTAGAAATGTTAAGTAAGAGAAACAAGCTGCAGAACAGTACAGGTTAATTATATTATAAACATAATTTTTAATATAATTATCCTTTATTTTCTGTTTGTAAACCGATTTATAAATAGAAAATCAGGTAATTCTTTCACTTTACCTGAGAAAGAAGATAATTCTGGGGTTAAAGTGCCAGATATGACAAAGTTACCACAGCCAACAAACAGACAAGGATCAGCCAGAACATCAGGTCATTATACATTTCATTTTGATTGCTTTAATATCGCTTACAAATAAATTGTGTGCGATTTTAATGTCTATAAATATATATAAAATGGTTTGCTAACTATTTTTCTATGAAAAATAGGCATTGGTGTTATTTTGTCTCCATTTTTCCCAGACGTTTCAAAGTGTATCAATCTGCCCCGGGGATGGGGCACATTGATACAAATTACTTTTTTTTTATTTTTTTAAAATTACATGCAAAAATAATGTATAAAACAACGATTGTACATTTTTATAACACACTACACAGGTTTTGCTGACATCACATAGAAAAAAAACTTTAAATTTCTGCTTTCTAGACACCAAAAATTTTTTTTGAAAAAAGCTGTATCAATGTCCCCCAGTTCAAATAACGGTTCGAAATTTATTTCGGGAGCTTTAAAATATTTTAGTAGTATTTTACAGGATATCAAAGTGTCTTATTAAGCTTTGAAGCTTTGATTTTAAAAGCTTTTTCGATTAAAACGTACTAAATGATTTTAATTAGCCAGGCATACCTTCTTCAAGCATAAAAAAGTATGTTTTGGAGCAAAATATAGATATAATTTGGTTTCATACAACCAAGACTTTCAAAATAAATAAATCACCCAATCTTCAATGAGCCTGAATTTTTCGCGTAATTTCGAAATGCTGTATCATTTATTTTTCACACAAATTGTTTCTCGATGTCAAGGAGTTTGAATCCGAGACCTTTTAACAGTGCAAAATCAAACTACTTCTTAGACTATATCAGTTGTTACTATTACCAGGGAAAAAGTTGGAAACTGGTGTTATACAATAGAACACAAAAAAACTTCTTCAAACAACATAAAATACATAAAATAACCGCAAGGCCTTTCGATAGAACTTTCGATAGTCTATCTCCATCAGGCGAAAAGACGTGCGTCTACAATGAATGTAGCGGCACGACTGACGTGTAAAGGCGGGAAAGGGTGCAAGCTGGAGGAGCAGCCAATGGGAAGTAGAAGGCTTTTAATATAACCTACCTTTTTACTTATTACTTTTTACTTACTTTTAACTTTTTCCCTTTGTTCCCTTTTCCTTTTTTTCATTCCTTCCTTCATTGTATCCTTTGTTCGTTTATGCTCTTCCCTGATTGGCTGTTGCCTTCTACTTTCCCATTGGCTGCTCCTCCAGCTTGTACCCTTTCCCGCCTTTACACGTCAGTCGTGCCGCTACATTCATTGTAGACGCACGTCTTTTCGCCTGATGAAGATAGACTAAGTTCTATCGAAAGGCCTTGCGGTATTTTATGTATTTTATGGTGTTTGAAGAAGTTTTTTTGTGTTCTATGTTACTATTACGTTCAAAACAAGTCTTTTATGATTTACCTGAAAAATATCGATAGAAATCTTCACTAACACGGAGGAGCTGATTTTTCCCTTTCTTAATTATTCTAATTTATTTTATTTATTTATTTTTTAATAAAATGAGGATCGAGAAACTCGATAGAATGCATTTAAGCGAGAACTAGTGTTAGTTTACAGACAGTCTCGCTTTTCTTTCTGTGATTTTACAGAAACCTTCAATAGTGTAGGAGGGGTGTTTCTTTTTTTCCCCTACGACTGTACATCTTACAATACACGTATAAAATACAACATATTAAACTCTCAATATATATACAATCAGTTATATTTATACACCTGAAATGGTGTCATAACATAAGATGCATTTTAGATTCTCGCTACACGCAGCGTCCTTCGTTAAGTAGGTTTCCGTTATTCCGATAACAACGTCTTTCATGTTTCATCACTTACCCTTCAAGTGCACACCTTCTCACCTTTAAAAAGTCACGTTCAGAAACCATCAGCACATTCCGAGACAGATTAAAATGTCAAGTATCGATACGAAATTTATTATGGAAACTTTAAAATATTGTAGTCATATTTTACAGAATATATCTATGCGAATAAAAGTGTCTTAGTTTTTGACACTTCTCCGATTAAAAAGTACAAAATGATTTTAATTAACTAGGCATACTTCCTAGAAAAAAAATTGGAACAAAATATATGTATAATTGGGCTTCGTACAATTTTTTAGATATAAAAAAAGCATATATATTTTAAAAATATAATACTTTTTTTTAATTTTTATTTGGTTTTCGTCATTTTGTTTTTAGAATGCATCATTGTTACAGTTCAACAAACAGTTAGAGTAATTATTTAATTATTTTGTTAATAAATCAAAAAAATTAATTTTTTAAATTACTTTATTAATTAACTAAATGTTGAATTATGATCGGAAATCTACATGTAATATATCATAGCTGTCAACATTTACACAATTTTCCAATAATTTGGTATCAGTAACATTGTTCTACAATAATTTGTTATACAGTAAAGAGAGGGGGGGGGGTGTTCCTATTTCTTCACGACTACATACCTTAGAATATACCGTATAACATTCAACACATAAAAAACATATACAAACAATCATGTTTAAACACCTGAAATGGTGTCATAACATAGCATGCATTTTAAATTCCTGGCTTCCTTCAATGTCCTTCGTTAAGTTAGGTTCCCATTACTTTGATAACAACGTCTTTCATGTTTTATCACTCATCCTTCAAGTGGACACCTTCTCACATCCCAAAAAGTCACGTTCGTCAACCATCAGCACATTCTGAGACAGATTAAAATGTCAAGCAACGATGCGAAATTTATTTCAGGAGTTTAAAATATTTGTGTCACATTTTACAGGATATATCTATGCGAATAAAAGTGTATTAATTGTAGAAGCTTTTCCGATTAAAACGTACAAAAAGATTTTAATTAGAGAAGCACATTTTCTTTCTTTTTTTTCTTTTTTTTTCTTTTTCTTTTCTTTTCTTTTTTTTTTTTTTTTTTTTTTTTTTTTTTTTTTTTTAAGAAAAAAAATGAAACAAAATATATGTATAGTTTGGTTTCGCACAATCAAGACTCTGAAAATTTATTTTTAATGATAACAATTTTATTTGGTTTTCAAAATAAGTAAATCACTCAATCTTCAATGAGCCTGAATTTTTCGAGTAATTTTGAACTGCTCTATGATGTATTTTTTACACAATTTGTTTCTAGATGTCAAGGAGGTTGAAACCGAGGCCTTTTAACAGCGCAAAAACATTCTGCTTCTTAGATTATAACAGCTGTTGCTGTTTCGTTCAAAACAAGTCTTTTATGATTCACCCGACAAATATTGATTAAAACGGAGGACGTGATTTTTCCCTTTCTTAACTATCCTAACTCTTTTCATTTATTTATTTTTTAATAAAACGAGGATCGAGAAACTCAAGAGAATACATTTAACCGAGAACTAGTGTTAATTTATAGAGTCTCGCCTTTTAGGTAGCTTTCATTACAAAAAGTAAAAAGCTACCTATTGCAGCCGTCCGGAGGAAAGCACTTCCGGAACATTTTGGTATATTTTCACCGATCATGACCCCCAGACCCCAAAACCATCCTCCTTTCAAATGTTGACATATATATATATATATATATATAACCATATATATATATATATATATCTGATTTTTGTCATGCGATAACTAACGTATTTATGAACCGATTTCAATGTAACTTGGTATGTACATAGTACATACAAATGTCTCGACCGAGTTCGTTGGCCAGCATCATCCGCCATTTTGTTTCAAAATGGCGGCCATTTTAAATTTTTTTAAAAATTTAAAATTTAAAATTAAATGCGAAAAAATTAAAAGTTAAAAAATATTTTTCTTTTACGTGTTAGAACTTAAAACAAAGATTCCAGAACACTTTTTATTTTGTCAATATCTTAAAAAATGATTGAGTTATAGCACTTTGAATTTTTCTTATGGCTGACATTATGAAACGATCTGATTTTTGTCACGTAATAACACGCGTATTTATGAACCGATTTCAATGAAATTTGGTATGTACATAGTACATACAAATGTCTCGACCGAGTTCGTTGGCCAGCATCATCCGCCATTTTGTTTCAAAATGGTGGCCATTTTAAATTTAAAAAAAAAATTAAAATTTAAAATTAAATGCGAAAAAATCAAAATTTGAAAAATATTTTCTTTTACGTGTTAGAACTTAAAACAACAATTCCAGAACACTTTTTATTTTGTCTATATCTTACAAAATGATTGAGTTATAGCACTTTGAATTTTTCTTATGGCTGACATTTTGAAACGACCTGATTTTGTCACGTGATAACACGCGTATTTATGAACCGATTTCAATGAAACTTGGTATGTACATAGTACATACAAATATCTCGACCGAATTCGTTGGCCAGCATCATCTACCATTTTGTTTCAAAATGGTGGCCATTTTAAATTAAAAAAAAAAATTAAATTTAAAATTAAATGCGAAAAAATTAAAAGTTGAAAAATATTTTTCTTTTACGTGTTAGAACTTAAAACAAAGATTCCAGAGCACTTTTTATTTTGTCTATATCTTAAAAAATGATTGAGTTATAGCACTTTGAATTTTTCTTATGGCTGTCATTTTGAAACAATCTGATTTTTTGTCACGTAATAACACGCGTATTTATGAACCGATTTCAATGTAACTTGGTATGTACATAGTACAAACAAATGTCTCGACCGAGTTCGTTGGCCAGCATCATCCGCCATTTTGTTTCAAAATGGTGGCCATTTTAAATTAAAAAAAAATTTAAATTTAAAATTAAATGCGAAAAAATCAAAATTTGAAAAATATTTTCTTTTACGTGTTAGAACTTAAAACAACGATTCCAGAACACTTTTTATTTTGTCTATATCTTACAAAATGATTGAGTTATAGCACTTTGAATTTTTCTTATGGCTGACATTTTGAAATGACCTGATTTTGTCACGTGATAACACGCGTATTTATAAACCGATTTCAATGAAACTTGGTATGTACATAGTACATACAAATATCTCGACCGAGTTCGTTGGCCAGCATCATCTACCATTTTGTTTCAAAATGGTGGCTATTTTAAATTAAAAAAAATTTTAATTTAAAATTAAATGCGAAAAAATTAAAAGTTGAAAAATATTTTTCTTTTACGTGTTAGAACTTAAAACAAAGATTCCAGAACACTTTTAATTTTGTCTATATCTTAAAAAATGATTGAGTTATAGCACTTTGAATTTTTCTTATGGCTGTCATTTTGAAACAATCTGATTTTTTGTCACGTAATAACACGCGTATTTATGAACCGATTTCAATGTAACTTGGTATGTACATAGTACATACAAATGTCTCGACCGAGTTTGTTGGCTAGCATCATCCGCCATTTTGTTTCAAAATGGTGGCCATTTTAAATTTTTAAAAAAAATTAAAATTTAAAATTAAATGCGAAAAAATCAAAATTTGAAAAATATTTTCTTTTACGTGTTAGAACTTAAAACAACGATTCCAGAACACTTTTTATTTTGTCTATATCTTACAAAATGATTGAGTTATAGCACTTTGAATTTTTCTTATGGCTGTCATTTTGAAACAATCTGATTTTTTGTCACGTAATAACAGGCGTATTTATGAATCGATTTCAATGTAACTTGGTATGTACATAGTACATACAAATGTCTCGACCGAGTTTGTTGGCCAGAATTATCCACCATTTTGTTTCAAAATGGTGACCATTTAAAATTTTTTTAAAAATTTATAATTTAAAATTAAATTTGAAAAAATTAAAAGTTGAAAAATATTTTTCTTTTACGTGTTAAAACTTAAAACAGCGATTCCAGAATACTTTTTATTTTGTCTCTATCTTAAAAAATGATTGAGTTATAGCACTTTGAATTTTGCTTATGGCTGACATTTTGAAACGGTCTGATCTGAACGATCCATCATGTTGTTTTAAAATTGCATACACTTTATGATATCGTGGAATTTGGTGACTCTCTAAATCCCTTAAAATAAAACTAGGTTGAATAAAAGATGACTAATTTCTAAAAATTCCTATTAATATTCAGTCTTGACAAAAACTAGTATTCAATCTTATAAAATTACAAATTTTATAAGTTTATTTCCAATAATTTGAGCTTAGTATTTTTGAACAATGTAACTTACTTTAAAATAAATAAATAAATATATAAGTATATGAAAGCTACCTTTTCCTCCCGGCATTGCCGGAAGGACTTTTTTTTCCTGGGATTTCACAGAAACTTTTAATACTGTGGGATGTATATTTCCTTTTCCCCCTCTACTGTACATCTTTCAATATACGTATAACATACAATACATTAAACTCTCAGTATATACACAATCAGTCATATTTAAACTCATTAAATAGTAGTATACATAAGATACATTTTAGATTTCTCGCTACACGCAACGTCTTGCGTTAAGTAGGTTCCCCTTCTTTCGATTACACAACGTCTTTCATGTTTTATCACTCATCCTTGAAGTAGACACCTTCTCACCTCCAAAAAGTCACGTCCAACAGCCTTCAGCACATTCTGAGACAGATTAAAATGTCAAGCAACGATACAAAATTTATTTCGGGAGCTTCAAAATATTTTAGTCACATTTTACAGGATATATCTGTGCGAATAAAAGGGTCTTAATTTTAGGACCTTTTTAGATTAAAACGTACAAAATAATTCTAATTAGAAGGCACAATTTCTTAAAACATAAAAAATATTTTTTGGAACAAAATATTTGTATAATGTGGTTTCGCATATTTTTTTTAGATATGAAAGTGCTTATTTATTTTTTAAATATTACGCGTTTTATTTTTTATCGGTATTTTGTTTTTAAAATGCCCATTGTTTTAGTTCAACAACCAGTTGAAAAAGTTTAATGAATGCGGATTGATGTATATTTAACAATATTGTCGTTAAATTCTGATAGAGTTCCAACCATAAAGGAAATTTGTTGATATATCGCACTTGTGTTAAACTAATGAAAAATCCTTAAAATTAATTTATTAATTTATAAATACGGACTAAAATGTTGAACAGTCATCAGAAACCTACGTGTAATACACCATAGCTTTCAACATTTACACATTTTTCCTACATTATTTTTGATCAGAAATTTTTTCTTTAATTAATCCTACTTTTTCGATGATTAAGCAAGTCAGATTTCTCTGTTTAAAAATAGAGGAAGCTGCTATTATACGCAATTTTTATGCTTCCAACACATACGGATGCGGGTAAAAATTAGTTTAAGAAATTTCCTCTTTACATAAGTGAATCAAATTAAGTTAAATATAAGAATAAAATCATGTTCATGGTATTGTTAGTATGACATCGTATTTTTGTGACAACCGTTTATTGTTACTCATATTAGTCTTTCAAGTGCCGGGTATTGTACCCGAAGCGAACTTGAAAATTCTGTTTGAAAGCGAACCGAAATCAGACCCAAAATAGATTCGTAACTATAGAATTAGTACTAACCCGACCCGACGCAAGACATTATTGCATTTTAATTTTAAATGCATATTATCTTTTATTTCATATTATTTTATTGCCATATTATTTTTAAAACGTATTTTTTCCACTATCGTTCAATTTGACGCGATATAGCTGACGATATATTAAAAAATTTCAACTCTCCTTATTAAAAATTTATCCAATACGCCAAAAGCCATGAAAAATTTCTAATTATCTTTTACATTTAGTTTAATCCCCCGCCATTGTCATGCAAATTATATGTAGACAGTAAATGCATTTATATGCGACAGAATAACTTGCTAAGCGTTTTGGGTATAAGACTAAATTTTATTAAATTTTGCAATAAATTCCTCAATTTACCAAAAAGTAATATACTATTTTTCGCTTTTATTGGTAGTTTAGAGCTATAATCTTCCTAAAAATAAGTTTAAATAATAATTAAACGCACATGAATCATCTCGACAAGTAAAATGAATCAGTTTTTGTGAGATATTTAATAGCATGTATTTAACTTAAAAATAGAGATAGAAATTATTATCATTATTATTTTTACCGTAAATATACACACTGTAGCCCATATATAAATGAATTTCTATGTTTTAATACATGTATTACTAACGTATATACATTAACACATGTTTTGAACAGCATGTTTCTTTGGTACACTTTTCTAAAAAACTATTGAATATATCATTTTAGAATTTGTATCAGAAAACATACTATTTTAAAATAATAAGAAATAATTTTCATTTTGACTTAATAGAAATAAAATTAAAAATTTTTAGTAAAAAATCGAAAATTCTTAAAATTTTAAAGTACCTGTTTTTCATTTTTTCAAATTTTTTTTCACCCAGACGTGTAATGTTAGATATTTTTTTTAAAGAGTTAGTTACACAATTTTAAAAAGTTTCAACTGCTTACCTAAAATTAAAGTTTAAAATAATGTACCAAAGCATAAAAAACCGAAAATCCTTCAAATTTTAAAATACCTACTTTTCATTATTTCAGTGTTTTTTTCATTCAGGCCTGTAATGTTATGTATTTTAAAATAAACGAGTTAGTTACAAAAATTTAAAAAGTTTCAGCTGCTTACCTAAAACAGAAGTTTATAAAAAATGTACCAAAGCATAAAAAACCGAAAATACTTCAATTTGTAAAATACTTACTTTTCATTATTTCATTTCTTTTCCACTCAGACCTGCAATGTTAGGTATTTTCAAAGAAACGAGTTAGTTACGCAATTTTGAAAGGTTTCAACTGCTTACCTAAAACAGAAGTTTATAAAAATGTAATAAAACAGAAGAAAACACATTTTGAGAAAAAGGCTAAACACTCTATATGCACTCCTATAGTGATTGAAGTTCATTATTTTAAAAACTTCCATCACAACATTGTTTTAGATCCATAATCATTTAGTATCCTAATCATTTAGCTCTATTTTTTATGCCGATAATTAAAAACTCAAAAGTTTGAACCATTTTAAGTACCATGTGCTCTTAAATAGTTTTTTCACAGTTGCTCCGCCCATAAGCAGATACCTCAAATAATTATAGTAGCTGAAATAGTCGAAAAGCCGACATCACAAAAACCTAAAGTATCGAGCACAAGAAAAAAGAACCTTTATTTTTAGAAGAATAGTAATTTCGGAGTCTATTGATCCGATGTGCCGGAAGCGAAGTGGTGCATAAGCCATATATTAATATATCTAGTGGTTTACTTGTAGGTTTAGTAGTTTATCGTGCAATCAGATGTATGAAATGATTATTCGGCTAACACAATGATAAACGAGTCAACCACTAGTAGTATTAATTTTTGGCTTATGCACCACTTCGTTTCCAGCACATCGAATCAATAGATTCCGAAATTATTACTCTTCAATAAAATAAAGTAAATTCTTGTGCTCGATACCTTAGGTTTTCATGCTGTCGGCTCTTGCACTAAAATGAATGCAACTGATTTCCCTAAAGCTGCACAGAGCTTACTTCACAACAGTCAAAAGATTCGGCTACAGTATAAAGCAGCGGCTTCCAAATATATTGGTACGCGACCCATCTCTAAGTAAAACTGGTTGTTAGGGACCATGTAATACTTACTCAGCATGGTATAAAAATATACATAACAATATACACTAGCAAAAACCATGCTTTGTTCGGATTCGCGAAATATTATTTCATACGATAAATATTTGAAAGTAACAATATTTTTATTTATTATTACTTTTGCATCTTTATTAAGCAAAAACATTATTTTATGTTTCGGCGCATTTTAATTTTAGAAATGTAAATTCAGCCAAATAACTAAGAATTTCCTAAGATATTTTATTTATGATATAAGACTGGTATAAATAAAAAAAAATCCAAAGCAAAATTATACAAAATGCTAATTTATTTTATTTGTTTGTAATTCATTTATTGCTACGTCGCGAATAATATATATATATATATATATACATTTAAAAAATGCATAAGTATCGTCTGCATAAATGATTTCACATAATAAGAATAAAATGTGTGTTTGAATTCTTAACGATGAAAAATACTTTTATAATTGAATATAAATAATTGAATTTTCACAAATTTTAATTCATTAAAAATATGCTACAATTTTCCTTAAAAAAAGATATTTTAAACATTTCATAAAAGAAATCGCGAAACTAGAATATGGTTAAAAGAAATGAGCATTGTTTGAAAATCTGAAAGCAGTTTTTGAGATATTTCGGCATAATAATGAAAATATATCTTATTTATTTAATTAATAATGATTCTATCTATAATTATTGACTCCATGATTTATTTTTTCTTCTGAAAATGTACGTGTCTCATTTTTTATTTGCAAAAATGCGTGCGTAATAGAAAAACATGTCAAATAAAATAGTTAAAATAATAAATTTTTAAAGGTTATTCAGTAAAAAAATAATATTGTGCAAATCTACAGATCATAATTTATTTTTATGTTTAATTTCAAGTCAAAATATTGAATAGTTTTTTCGTAAAGTGAACGAGAAAATGTAATTTGTGTAGCCTAGTAGAGTATTCGCTTCGCTCATCCTAATAAAAATCTCTATAGGATAAAAAATAAAAATGAGACATCTATAAACTCTTAATAAAATACATTGAGAATCCAAAACAAAATTTTAGCGTATATTTCAATATTTTTAATACTTAGTCTTGCTCTATTACGGAATTGCGAGTACTAATTGATTATTCCTTCGACCCATTTCGACAAATTATAATCGCCAGGCTATTCATAAATTATACAACCTGTCATAATTTTTATTTTAAAAAAGAATTAACAAATAGATAAGTAAAAGTTTAATAAAAATACAAATTAAATGTCAAATTATAAATTACTTGATCACATACAAACACATGTAATATGCTTAATGCCAAGTGAATGTGATATTTACGGTAAGCCATTATTGGCATTTAATCTTACTGTTTGGCGATAGTTTTTTAATCGACGGAATAATCAAGTAGTAAAAGAAACATCCTGATAAATCTAAGAATGATAAACCCATTAACTAGAAGTTTAATGCGTCGGATGAAGTGTCTCATTTCCAATTAAGATATATATTTCAATTGAAATTTGAATAAAATACAGGGTTATGAAAAATCGAAGAGTGTGGAAAAAGAGGATTACAAATATCTCGTTAACTAATTACTCGATAAAGTTCGTTTTACATGGAAAAATTTATGTTTTTTTATTGCCTTTTATAATTATTAAAATAATAAATAAATAAATAAAAAAAATAAAAATAAAAATAAATAAAAAATAAAAAATAAAAATAAAAATAAAAGTAAATAAAAATAAAAAATAAAAATAAAAATAAATAAAAATAATCGAAAATTTTTATATAATTTTCATTAGAACGAATATTTTGAATGTTTGAAAAAAATAATTCCGGATAATGAAGATTACTGTTATTCAATAGATTTCTTTCCAATGTTACATACTAAGTACACACCAAATTTCAAGTATCTCTTTCAATTTGTTAGTGAGATAAAGCGTTTACAGACAGACGGACACACAGACAGACAGAAAAAGAAACAAACGAATGGGAATTTTTTTTTCTAAAAATATATATTTTTTATATTCTTCAGTGTCCGAAACGTGTAAATCTGTCATTTTTTTCGATTTTCAAAACGATTTCAAAATTTACCCTATACTACGTATAATGTGTAAGTAAATAATGTACACGATCTATTTCATATGACGGTGTATCTAATATCAATATATAAATTTTGTATGAATTCTAAGAGCTATCTGCCAACGTATATTATGAGATAAGTTAATTTTAGTATGAAGGATGCACTATAAACAAAAGAAATAATTCATAAACCCAGTGTGTTTAAGTTGAGTAATAATTAAACCAAAAAATATAATGAGAAATATGTTTAACCTTTTACAGGCGAATGTTCCCAAATGGAAACATAAGTTTAAAAATTTATTAAAAATTTAATTTAATCAAAATTGACTTGAAAAATTAACAGAAATAGTAAAAAGATGACTTGATTTTTTGAAATACAGGTTACATTCCTATCATTAATGAGGAAATGTACAGAAAATCATAAAAATGACCAATGACCACTGGAAAATGATCAGTCATACAAAATGATTTTTTGAAAAAGATAACTTGATTTTTTTGAAATAGTAGTTACATTCCTATCATTTATGGTGAAATGTGCAAAAAATCATAAAAATTTTCAATGACCACCGGAAAATGACCACCGGAAAATGACCACCGGTAGTGACCAATGTTTCCAATTGGGAACATCCTGCAAATTATATATAATTTTTTTCCACCATATTAATGACTAAAATCCTTTAACTAAAGCATTAGAAGGCATAATGTGCAAAAAAATAAAAATAAAAATAAAAATAAAAATAAAAAATAAAATTAACCTGGATCTGAATTTGGACAGTAAAAGGATTTAATAATTATCAGATCACAACATCACAAACAGCGAAACTTCTGGTAGAATATTTAAAGATGAGAGCATCGATATCAGAGTTAAAACTGGTTAATTTTAATGGTGAGTCACTTCTTTAAACACAATTTGTTTTTGTACTTGTTTTTCAAAAACTGCAGAGAAAAAAAAATTAGTCGTTGGGGGCCATAGCAATATTTACCCATCATGGATATGCATAACATAATATATGAAAATAAGACATTTGCAAACGATTTATAAAATGAAATGCAATTCCAAAACAAAATTAAAATGTATATTTAAATATTTTTAATATACAAAGTAATGCTCTATTAATGAATTGCTGATGAACCCATTTCGACAAATTATATAAAACGCCAAACTACTCTAGTAGTACCGAAGTGAGTAAAAGAAACATCCTTACAGCTCCAAAAATAATAATTATATTAACTAAAAGTTTACTGAGTCTGATTAAACGTCTTATATCCGATTCAAATATATCTTTGAATTGAAATTCGAATGAATACAGAGTCATGAAAAATCGAAGAATGTGGAAAACAGGATTACAAATATCTCGGCAACAAATAATCCGATCGACTTTGTTCTTTATACAAAATTTGTGTTATTTTATTGTCTTTTACGTCCATTCCTTTTAATAAAAAATTTCAAAAAATTTTATATACCTTTTATCAGAACGAATTATTTGAAAGTCCGAAAAAATAGTTCCGAATAATCGACGTTATTGATATTAAATAGGTTTAGTTCCATTCTTACATATTAATTACATACAAAATTTCAAGTCTCTATCTCAATTTGTTCGGGAGATAGAGCGTTTACAGGCAGACAGACACACACACACACACACAGACGGACGGCCAATATATATGTTGGTTTCTATTAAACCAATGAAGTTGTTGATACCTAATCAACCCTTTGTGTTACAAACTAAACACAGCTTTTAACCCTTTGCGATGCAGTGGTTTCATAGATATACCACTTAATTTTAATTCCCAAACGCCATATTCGCACCGGAATTTTGTTAAAATAATTACAGTTTATTGAATGCGTGAAATACAGCGTTTTCTTACTTACAAATAAAGTTGTTTTGAAATTCCGGTGTCAGTCATTAATTTCAACACTTAAGCAAAGAATTTGCCCTGTACCGCAAAGGGTTAAATAATTTTTTTAAAACTTTTTTCTGACATTATCTAAATTTTGTGTTTACCATGACTTTTAGAAGGTAAGTACTGGAGATTATTTATTATTTATCGTTAATAGAATAATAGCTTTAGAAGTATTATAAATAAAAACAATTAAAGTAGTCCGGGAGCCGACAGTCGATTTTCCTATGTATCAAGTACAAGGACCGGACATACATCAAAATGTAGGTTTCATTGTGCAAATTAAAAATATCACTGGCTGCCAGGTCCTATCCTGCCGGAACCCAAGGCAGCCGCACTTTTATGACGTCAATTTTGAATGTTTACCTATGTATCGAGTACAAGGACCAGACATACATCAAAATGTAGGTCTCAATGTGCACATTAAGAATATCACTGGCTGCCAGGTCCTGTCCTGCCGGAACCCGGTGGCAGCCGCACTTTTATGACGTCAATTTTGAGCGTTTGCCTATGTATCGAGTACAAGGATCGGACATACATCAAAATGTAGGTTTCAATGTGCACATTAAGAATATCCCTGGCTGCCACATATATCAAAATGTAGATTTCAATGTGCACATTAAGAATATCACAGGCTGCCAGAACCTATCCTGCCGGAACCCGGTGGCAGCCGCACTTTTATGATGTCAATTTTGAGTGTTTGCCTATGTATCGAGTACAAGGACCAGACATACATCAAAATGTAGGTCTCAATGTTCACATTAAGTATATCACTGGCTGCCAGGTCCTATCCTGCCGGAACCCGGTGGCAGCCGCACTTTTATGACGTCAATTTTGTGTGTTTGCCTATGTATCGAGTACAAGGATCGGGCATACATCAAAATGTAGGTCTCAATGTGCACATTAAGAATATCACCGGCTGCCAGGTCCTATCCTGCCGGAACCCGTGGCCGCCGCACTTTTATGACGTCAATTTTGAGTGTCTACCTATGTATCGAATTCAAGGTCCGGACGTACATCAAAATGTAGGTTTTAAAATGCATACTAATAATATAAGGGTCTACTTTGTCCAATTTTACCGGAATCAGGTGGCAGCAACACTTTTATGACATCAATCTTGAATATCTACCTATGTATCAAATTTAAGGACCATATATAAATAAATAAGAAGGTTTAAAAGTGCACATTAATAATATCATGGTCTGCCATGTCCGATTCTGCCGGAACCAGGTGGCAGACTCATTTTTTCGTCAATTTTGAGTGTTTACCTATGTATTGAACCTGGCAGACAGTGATATTATTAATATGCACATTGAAACCTACATATTGATGTATTTGGCAGCCAGTGATATTCTTAATGTGCACATTGAAACCTACATTTCAATGTATGTTCGGTACTTGTACTCGATACATAGGTAAACACTCAAAATTGACGTCATAAAAGTGCGGCTGCCACCGGGTTCCGGCAGGATAGAACCTGGCAGCCAGTGATATTTTTAATGTGCACATTGACACCTACATTTCAATGTATGTCCGGTCCTTGTACTCGATACATAGGCAAACACTCAAAATTGACATCATTAATGTGCGGCTGCCACCGGGTTCCTACATGGTTGGACCTGGCAGCCAGTGATATTCTTAATGTGCACATTGAGACCTACATTTTGATGTATGTCCGATCCTTGTACTCGATACATAGGCAAACACTCAAAATTGACGTCATAAAAGTGCGGCTGCCACCGGATTCCGGCAGGATAGGACCTGGCTGCCAGTGATATTCTTAATGTGCACATTGAAATCTACATTTTGATGTATGTGGCAGCCAGTGATATTCTTAATGTGCACACTGAAACTTACATTTTGATGTATGTCCGGTCCTTGTACTCGATACATAGGTAAACACTCAAAATTGACGTCATAAAAGTGCGGCTGCCTTGGGTTCCGGCAGGATAGGACCTGGCAACCAGTGATATTTTTAATGTGCACATTGAAACGTACATTTTTATGTATGTCCGGTCCTTGTACTCGATGCATAGGAAAATCGACGGTCGGCTCTCGGACTAAAGGAATTGCGCTAGGTTTGAAATCACATCACAGTTTGAAAAACCACACAAAAAAATTAAAGCAACCAGACAAAACAAAACAAATTAAATACACATCAAAATTGCATGTATTTCTCTTATATAGACTCTAAATAAATGAAAAATCATCAAAAATAAAATAAAATTGCTCTTCTAATTCCATGTGGGATTTGAAAGATTAATTAAGTGAAAGATTATGTTGCATTTTTATTTCCATTTCGTTAGGGGATTTTCGTCCTAAAATACATTAAAAAAAAAAAAAAAAAAAAAAAAAAAAAAGATTACGCGATTGTTTTTAATTAGAAAATGAAAGTTTTTGTGTATTCTATTTAAATGGGGAACATGTGAGCTTCATTTATTAAAAAAAAGAGACATGTTTAGAAAATTAAATGAAAAAAAAAGAAAAAAATCTCTTATTTTATTTAATAAAAGCCCATGGAAAATGGGATTTATTGATGAGATTTGTAAGTAAATTGAAAAGTTAAGCGCCAAAAGTAGAAAGACTATTTAATTTCGAAGGACATAAGAAAAGTGTAATTAAAGTTTCTTATGCATCTTATTTGAAGTTGAAATACATGTAATTGAATGATTACCATTGATTGTGCGGTTCTAAAATTGAATTATTTAAAAATATTTATTTACAAAATTGAGTTACGATTTAAACTTCTGATATGAATTTTTTCTTGAGTAAACTTTTGAAATTTAGCTTGAGAATAAATTAGTAATTTAAGAACTTAAGGCTATTATTGTTTGTTTTTTTGCTAATTTTTAGAATTTCTGTGGGTTAACATAAAGAAAAAAAAGAGACTGATTTATAAATTACCAGTAAATCTGTGCGAGGCTCGGAAATCTTTGATTATATTTTCTGGTGCATTTTTCATTAATCCATAGCTAACGATTTTTTTTAAATCAAACAATTTATTTTAACGCATTATGAGTGAATTATGTCAAAAGTTGTTTAAAAATCTTTTGATGTATTCCATTCATACTTGTGTGTTTATGTCTGTATACAAAAGCAGATGTTGACACCTGATTATTCAATAACTAATATATTTATAAAAAGGCATTTTGTTACATAAAAAGTAGACATCAAATGCCATTGTAATGCGATTTTAAAAATTATTTTTTAAAAGATGCCAAAATGGAAAAAAATCCTTAAATATAATAAAGCACAATAAATAATTAAACAATAATTAAGTATAATAAACTTATAACAATAAAGTTTATAGATTTTTAAAAAATAATTTTTATAAAAGACATTTAAAAAAAAATTACATCAACATCGGACGTCTATTTTATGATAGTCAAAATTTGACTTGGATAATAAATTTGGAAGTAATAATAACATAATTAAATTTTTCATCAACTTAACATTGGATGTCAAAATTAAAGAGGGAAAAACCTGTTTCAATGAAATTCTTATCAGTGTCTGAATTCAAAACTTAAAAATATATATATATTTATTACTCCGGACCTAGGCATTGCTGGGCGTGTCAGCTATTCTGTTAAGTATCCCAAAACCACCCACTCTAAAAACAGCTGTAAAAATGTGATCCTTCCATTCAAATTGTAATGAAATAAGAAAGTGAGAAATGCTTATTTTTGGGGTTACTATTATAGTACAAGTAACCGGAAGAATAATGCCAGGTCTTATTTTTTGGATACGACGTTTTTTCGGAGAAACACGATTTTGATAATTTCCTAAACATTTTGAAAATTTTCATACACCGATAAACTTGGTTACTTTGCGCAAATGTTGCACTTTTCCAGTAATTTCTCGAAGCTCTGATGCGTGATAGAGAAAGACAAAATATGATGCGTGAAGAAGTAATACAGACTTCATTTGCAGCATACCTGGAAAGATAGCTACTTAGAAGTTTAATCATGACTCACTAGGGAGCCTTCCCAGGTGTAAGTTGCGAATTTGGACGTGTGTGACATCAAAAGAAAGATCTCGTCATGTATGTTAAAAGGTGCAATGGAACTACCCTTCCGAATCCAACTGTTTTTGAGCTTTCAGCACTTGAAGTGTGAAAGAATAAATAAATAAACTGACAGACAGATATATAAATTGTTCGCAAGCCAAGGCAGCCATAGAAAAACATTCTATTTTACACACTATATATACATATAGTTTATCCATTATGTCGCGCCACACATTTCCCAAAAAATTCCATAAAAGAAAGTGCTGGAAATAATAAAAACAGATTGGAAAACTCTCCGAATGCAGCCGTACGCGAAAACTTCATAGAATGCGAAGTGCTTGTCTAAAAGAGGGGAAATAACTGGCAATATGTGGGTGTAAATGACTTTGCTCGTAGCTCGGGAAAAGGCATTGGCAGAAGGATTTAAAAAATGCAAAGAAATTTTTAATAAGCGAACAATATATATACATGCCTGTCAATATATTTCTTTATTCATTCACACTTCAAGTGCTGATATCTCAAAAACGATTGACAAATACTCAAAAACGATTAGAAGCATTGGTGGCTCCATTGCACTTTTTAACGTACATGACGAGATCTTTCTTTTGATACCACACTCGTTCAAATCCACAACTGACACTTGGGAAGGTTCCCTGGTCAGAATATTAAATGAAAACTACTTTATTTGAACTTCGTGGGCAACGAGCATGTAGAGTCACTTGATGAATTTAGTCCATAATATGCGGCGATTAACAAAGACCAATCACTGATTCAATCTTCACTGGAAATAATTAGAAGTTTGTTAAAAGTCAAATTTCCCCCTAAATATAGGTTACTGGTAATTCAAATCACTATCGATTTTAAAGCTCACGCTCCGCTTTGGCTGCAATATAAAAGTTACTCGAAAAGCTTAAATACAATCTAAAATCTACTAAACTTAGGAACAGGTAGCTGCCGACGAATTTTATTTTCCAAACCGTAATTTAAGGTAGGAGAATTGGGGGCACCTTTGAATAGTTTTTTTAAAAATCAATGCATTTCTTATTTGAATTATATTTTTTGCGTTTTAAGTATTACATACTAAAAACAATGCATTTCTTCATAATATGAACCAGAAATTAAAAGTTTTCTTATGTAAATTAAAATGGTTGTGAGGATTTAAAAAGCTGAAAGATTTCTGTTCAAACCTGCCCCATGTAGGATACCTTTGAACAAGCAAGGGGCACCTTTGAACAAATGAATAAAATATGAAAATATTGAGAGTTTTCCTAAAAAGCTACATATGTTTCAGAAATATTAATTAATATGAATAAAATTAAATAAATATATTCTATTGAAACTAATAATTTTTCTATTATTTAATCATACATAAATCCATCAAAATTGATGTGAAAAATCATTTTTGAAACAACACAGAGTATCCCTCCAGTTATGTTTGGATGTGAAATTTTTTTTACAATATCCTTGAAATACACCAATATGATATCTGGATGCTTCTAAATAATTAAAAATTTTCATTTACTCTTTTTATGAAAAAAACTTAAATTCCATTTTATCTAGTACGAAACCCAAAAATAATGTATGGGAAAGAATAAATGAAAGATCATAGGCTTTTTTAGACAAACCTGCTAAATCATGAATCATTATTGTGTATCCGGGATTTTCAATTATCAAACAAATGAAGGCCATCAACAATTTAGATTTGAAACTTCCCATCGCTGATACATCCAGAGATTATAATGCATGTGTGTAAATGGAGGGATTGTTAACAGTATAAATCCATGTTCTTTGATATTCTTAATTAACCTCTTTTCATATAGAAAAAATTCCACAAATTATAATATTTAGGTACATCAACAACTCTTTACTTCATAGTTTTAGATGTTCAAAGGTGCCCCAGTTTTTTTGTTCAATGGTGCCCAATCACACGGAGTTCAGCATTACAACTGTTTACTCAATTCGACTGAAGAATTTTAAATAAAACAAAGCTTTTAAACTAAAGATTACATCTTTATTTGAGTGTTAAACAATAAATAAAAATTTTAGTATAACAATAACCAATAACAATAAACAATAAATAAAAAATTTAGTATTTTATAAAAATATAAAATTGTCAACAAATATCTTACAACTTTATTTTCTTAAGTTTAGATTCAAGATGGAGAAAAATGCATATCTTGTATAGGCAGTATTGTGCATACGAAATGGTGCAGCTTTGTATAATTATTGCCCTGAAGCAGTAGTAATGTATTGCCATATACTTTTTTTAAAAATAATTTATTTGAAGGAAAATATTTAGTGTGTTCAAAAGTGCCCACATTTCAAACGTGCCCCCCACTTCCTTACTTTACCCAATCACAAATTATCACTTTTCAAGATTTAATCTCGCTTAACACGTGTCGAAAGCACAACTTCTGTTCTTCGACGTAGACCTTGATTATACCCGAAAAGCAAGTTGCACGGTGGTTAATTTATCGATTTTAGCTGGCCAAAAGTTTATTTGTAATAGTTTATCCTAGCGTAAATTATTTTTTTGTCTATTACAGCTTATTAGTTAGGACAATATACCCTGCTATTAATTTTGATATAAATTTATTTATAGGGACTATAGAGTAGTGCAAAATTGGTGCTTCGTAGTTGGGAATGAATCAATCTATTTGAGTATAGATACTTAATCTGTTATATGAAGCAGAATAAAATATACTTACTGCTCGACTATGAAGTCTTCCGAATAAAATATGGACTTTATTTTATCGGATTTATGTGCATAAATTTTGCTCATATCAGTTCTTATTTCAAATTTTATATCCCAAAAAACATCTTTTTTTTACAATTTTCAATTTTTAATGTACAAAAAGTTATATGTTAAAGTACGATCAAGGTCAATTTTTGATGCCATTAAATAGTTTGAGTTGCCTTTTCGTTCCAATTTCATTTGTCTGCTCTTAAGTGCCCCCTCTCCTCAGTTTTCACAATTGTTTATATATAATTAAGTCTAAATATATACATTTTTAATTTTAACTCAAGTATCATTTTATTTTATCAAAGTTAGCAGAATTTAATTTAGTCATATAAATAAACTTTTCAAAAATTATGCAACGGCAATGAGATTTAAAATTTAATAAAAATGCGAATTTGGGTGAAAATATTTTGTTTACATAGGAAAATTCAAACGAAGGCACATGAAGTTTGGAAATCGCGAAATGTTTAAACTTATGACCAAATTTGAACAAAAGTTGTCAATTGTAGGTAAATATCCTAGGATAAATTGATATAAATATGTTACTTGGTTGCAAATTTCGATTGGTTACAAAATTTTTCCGCTGTGAAACAGACAAATGTACAATAGAGTATGCGACACAGTAATTTTCATTAAAGCTGTCGTATTTTAAATTCTAATAGATATTTAAAAAAACCTTTTATGATTTGTTTCTATATTAATGCAATAATAGTTTTATCAATTTAGCTTCCACATTCTTAAGAAAGTATTATTAAAATTACAGCAGAACCCCGCTAATTCGTACCCCGTTAATTCGGATCTCCGCATAATCCCGATCAGTCTGATCAGTTTCTTTTTTCAAAGTTTGGGAAGTGATCGGCAAAATTTTGATAACAATAATTCATTTAATTTTCGTAATCTGAATTAAAAAAGTCGTTTCTGAAATATTTATATATCTCAGTTACATATGATGAAATAATCACTTTATGTACAACTGAAAAAGTTGAAAATTAAGATGGTTTAAAAGAAAACACTATTATCAATGATGATCAACCTAAAGTTATTAGCCATAATGAAGTAACAAATCATTTACAACAATTAATGGTTTATTTTTAACATGAGGTGGAGACTACACCCAATAAACTATGTTCAAGCGGATGCGTGACCGTGCGGCCCGCAAAAGTTATACAAAACTAGTACAGCAGAAGATTTTATAATTACAAAATAGACAATTTTACTGTCTGTAAATATTCAGTATGTTTAATATAAAGGTGATTTTCTGTATGTCTTATTTCATTTTTTCCTCATCCTCCGGGTAATCCGGATTTTCAATAATCCGGATTGGGTCTGGCCCCAATTAATCCGAATTATCGGGGTTTTACTGTATCAACAAAAAAGTAAAATCATGCTTTAATTATATTATAAACATTTTCAACGCATTCAGATTATCATAATAAAAATTCATATTTTAATAAATGAAAAACGATGTCAAAGCAATAATTTGTAAAACGCAGAACACGTTTGAAAGCTCAGTTTCAACCAAAGTATAAAAAAATGAATGAAATTTTCGTATATTTCTGCATGTGAATTATCGATTTATTATATAATGCATAATATGCTAAGATTTTTACAGTTAGTGAACACATAGCACAGTTGAAAATTTCCCTTCAGCAATTTCCGTGAAAAAACGGAGATGCACTTCAATGAAGTGTGTAACGATAATATGTTTTTTACCATCCCTAGTATTGCGTTTAATGTATTGAAGCTTATTTAGCCCACCCCTTCTTTTTTTAGCTGTAGTACTTTTTTATATTTTGTACGTTATCCCTTCCCCGTTTCATTACCTTTCCATGTCCGCGTGTGGCGATTCTTGTAGAGTTTTTCCCACCATATATTTTCTTACCTTTCTTTTGTCCCTCGTGTTTTACTTTCATCTCTCATCGAGCTAGAGAACGTTCCTGTGTCAGTTAATCTTTATTTTCCCTTGAAAATGACCGAGTATTTCGGTTGAAACCGTCGGGATAATTTTATCATTGTTTTTAATGTTTAAACGTCATGCAGAATGATATGTAAATTTTAAACTTTTACATTGTATACCATTGTACACTATTTTAGCAAATTTATAAATAAAAATTCTGAGCTTACCTCAATATCCAAATTGTATTTCACATGTTTTGTGCAACCTCGTATTTGATTTATAGATTTTATATACACTAAATAATATGCAACTATTTTTCAATTAAAAAAAGGGTTTCCGAACTGAAAACGCACCTCCAGCAATTATTGTTCACAGAGAGAAATATAACTGATTTATTTTGTGCGCCTCTATATATGAAAGATGAATGCACATGTTATTTAATGGCAAGTACCTTACAGAACACATCACAAATATATATCATTTTAAAGATGTTTTAAATAGTGTAAGGGAAACAGAAAATATACCACAAACTTTTTCCCCATTGATCGTAATGTAATGTAATGTAATTCTTTTTAGTGTTCCTGTAAATGATCGATATTTGCTATCCATATCGTAATCTATAGCAAATCTTCTACTGCACTTATATAAATTTAAGTGTGTTTGAAATTATTAAACATCATTAAAAACCACCGAAAATGATTTTCCCTATAGGACGTAATCTAATGAAATTCTTTTGAATGTCACTGTATAGAAATTATGACTGTTACACGCTACGTTTTGCACTACAGAACATTCCACAGTAAATATCAGCAATTTTTTTTTTACTTTATGACGATGCGACTATATTAAGGCCAACAATAACTTTGGCCAGCTTGAACGACAAATCTCTTACCTTTAGACGCCACTATGTTCCATCGATACAGACTTTTGCTTTTCCTTTTATGCAGGATGTTTTTTTTTTAAACTGATGCTATTCAGAACCACCGGTAGCACGATCTAATAACTGGAATGACATAAAATTTTACAAATGAACTAATAAAACCATGGAAAAAAGATTCCAACAAAAATAAATAAATAAATAAATAAAAAATAGTTCCACTTACCGCCGATAGTGGAAAATATGGCGCTGTATATGGAAAGAAAAAACGAGAAACAGACAAAATTAATAATTTGAATAAAATGTCATGTTTTATTCATTATATTCACGTTCCCGATGAGGAATTCAACCTGCACGCTCCAATAACTGGAATGACACAAAATTTTATAAATGAACTAATAAAAACATGGAATGAGTTTGAGTTTTGAGTTTGAGTGAACAGTGCTTTGAGGTCTATAGCTATAATGGCTGTTACCTTGATTGATCCAGAAAACACAGAAACAAATACAGAACACTTTATTATTACAGAAAAATCAGTACATACATTTTAATACACATCACAGGGACAACACAGACACCCATGCCGCTAGCTGGGCTCGAACCAGGGACCAGCGGTGTGGAAGCAGCTGCTGCTGCCAACCACTCCACTGGGTCGGCAAAACCATGGAAAAAAGATTTCAACAAAAATAAATAAACAAATAAATAAACAAAGAAATAGTTCCACTTACTGCCGATAGCGGAAAATTTGGCGCTGTACATGGAAAGAAAGGACGAGAAACAGACAAAATTAATAATTCGGATAAAATGCCATGTTTTATTCATCATATCCACTTTCCCGAAGAGGAATTCAACCACATTCAATGTGACCACCTTTTTCTTAAACCTTTCTATTCTTTGTACAATATTTTCGACGGCCGAGTATAACATGTCACATGGAATATTCGTTACTGTGATTTAAAATATTTTTTTTCTTAGAATCTTTTTTCCCCTTGGTTTCATTAGTCCCCTTATATATTTTAAAGCAGTTCTGGTTATTAAAATTAGCTACAGAGAGCTCTAAATAGCGTTAGTTTAAAAAAAATCCCTGTACTCCGCAAAGTTTCCGACGAAATCTAAATTTCATAAACTTGCAACGAAGGTCAGAAAAGAAAGATTTATTCCGAGAACTCTAAATATGCTTCCGGAAAATTAGAGCAAAATAAAGTATAGATGTCACTGTTGTGTATACGGCTTAAATGTTGACAGAAAGTTCACATCTAAAAGAAGTCGGAAAGTGAACGTCAAACATAGCATAGAATGCGCGTTCATACTATAACGAAGTTTTAAAAATATTCAGATCTTGGTGTAATAATATACGGTACTTCGGATACAGTATAGTTTCCGAAATATTTTGTGCATCTCTGTAAATACTATCTGCTTTTTAATGTACAGGAAGTAAATTGTAGTCAACTTCAGCACCGTATATCATTTTCATGAAATGTGAAAAAAATTAATATAATTAAAACACGCCCTGAAGAATGTTTCCTCCTGTACCATTATGTAATGGAATAATTTTGAGCGGCCCTGTAAATTAATAAGAAATATTCTTTGCACAACAGATTGTACAGAATTTAAATTTTATCATATACTTCATTGATGCATACCAATTTTATTATGTTCGAAGGAGTGTAACACATTTGTGCAATGTTACTCCATAAAATTGGTGGCAGACTTGCTGCTTCCAATTTTATGGAGTACTTTAACCGGTATAACCGGTGAAACATTGCAATGTTTCGCACTGTCATACATTGTCAAACATTGTAATGTTTCACCAGTAATATATTGTTGCACTGTATATAGGGTTCTTTTGATCTTATGGTTAGAACACTTCAAACTCTTGCTTATAGAAAAGTAGAAAATAATTTATTTACAGAACTTCAGAACAACAGAGTCTTCGAAACTCACAAATATTACTTGATATTCAAAAATAGCTGCTCAAATCTATCGTACAAGTATAGCTTTAGATCCCAGAGACTCTTTATACAACGTCTCAACACTTAATAACATTCAAAACAACATAAATGAAGCTCAAGCAAACTTGCTAACAAACGCCTTGTTCACTCAATGACTGACTGGTAAATAATTATCACAGCTCGCATCGCTTCTCCTTATATATAGTCTCGCCGCATGCAGTGGAAATTTCTACAAACTTCTAGAAAAAACTGGAAAACCACGGAACAACATTCAATGTATCAGTAGACCTAAGGGGGGGGGGTTACCATAAATAGGGAAGGGTTACCATCGCCAACAATCGCCAAGTTTGTCGCCAACTTGGCGACATATCGCCAAATTTGGCGACCAAAATTAGTCGCCAAAAGTGACGCCAACTTGGCGATATCTCTAATATTTCGCAAATCTGCCGTAGACATACACTGAAAATAATAGACAAGTTTGCTTGATAACAGAGACAATGTAACAAAAACTAATATTAGTAAAGAAATGGAGCTTAATAAGATTATTTACATCATTTTACAGTACAAACACTAACTATTTACAAAATTCGTAACACTACCCCCTCCTCAAAGACTGCACGTCCCGGGCAGTGCAATCCTTGAGTTAGAGGAAAACCCTTAAAATAAATAAACAAATAAACAAATAAATAAATAAATAAATAATAATAATAATAAGATTTTACATAAATAAGAACTAATTACTATTTACATATTTACAAAAAGCGACTTTCATGACCATGGTCTGAAATTCCAGTTTTGAATTTTTAATCACTTTGGCCAAAATAAGGGGCTAGCCGGTTATAATGTACGACCTTGGGTTTGGTGTGTGGCGATTTTCGTATGCGTACGACGACGTCATTCAGCCTGTTGACGACTGTGTAAGGACCGTCCCAGTTTCTTTGTAGTTTTGGCGACAGTCCCTTACGACGTATCGGATTCCACAACCAAACTTTGTCACCTTCGTTGAACTCATGTCCAGTTGCCTTTGTGTCGTACCGTGTCTTCATCTTTTCCGATGCCAGTCCAATTCGGTTCCTCGCTAGACAATGAATCTCCTCAATCCGTGCCTGGAGTTCATCGACATATTCCTCAGGCGATGAAGGAGCATCAGAAGGACGGCCAAACAAAAGATCAGCAGGCAGACGAAGATCACGACCAAAGAGCATTTGAGAAGGGGAGTAACCAGTGGCCTCATGAGTGGCACTCCTGTAGGCAAGCAGGAAAAGAGGCAATTTCTTGTCCCAGTCCTGTTGGTCTCTAGACACCAGGAGAGAGAGGCTATTTAGGATGGTACGATTGAACCGCTCTACCATGCCGTCCGATTGAGGATGTAGAGGTGTAGTTCGAGTTTTGTCTATGCCGAGTAGTCCACACATTTCCTTAAACACAGTCGAATCGAAGTTTCTTCCTTGATCAGAATGGATTTGAAATGGAACTCCGTATCTGGAAACCCAGTGTTGAACCAGTATCTCTGCTGCGGTTACCGCCTTTTGATTAGGTATGGCGTAGGCTTCAGGCCACTTGGTGAAGTAATCCATGACAACGAGGATGTACTTGTTGCCATCAGATGTTCTAGGAAGAGGACCCAGGATGTCTAGAGCAATTCGTTCGAAAGGAGCTCCTACATTATAACGTTGCAATCGTCCACGGGTGCGCCTCTTTGGACCTTTACGTGCTACACAGGTGTCACAAGTTCGACACCACTTCTCCACGTCACTACGAGCATTATTCCAGTAGAAACGCTCTCGAACCTTCTGCAGGGTCTTTATTACACCAAAATGACCTCCTGTGGGACTACCATGTAGTTCTTGAAGGACCATCAAAATTCTCGACTTGGGGAGTAGTAGTTGCCATCGTCAGACTCCCCTTTTCGGTACAAAATACCGTTCTTCAAATGTAGGGAATCCCAGAGAGCCCAATAACGTTTAGTCGTAGGATGGTAATGGGCCATGTCTTGCCAGCTGGGCTTCCTGTTGGACTCCTCTTTCAGCTCTAGGATTGGCTTAATTTCAGGATCAGTAAGTTGATCTTTACGCAAGCTCTCGTCACTCCACGGATCTTGCGATGATGTAGACCCAGTTGTAACTTGTCTTATTATAGGACCTTTGGCATTAAATTTCTTCTCAACCCGGTCGCAGTATCTACAATTCTCTGAGCAGGGTCTTCTTGAGAGAGCATCTGCATTTCCATGTGATGAGCCTTTTCGATGGCGTATCTCCATATCGTACTCTTGAAGCTTTTGTATCCACCTGGCTATCTGGCCTTCAGGGTTCTTAAAATTCAATAGCCAAGTTAGAGAAGCATGATCAGTTCGGATCAGGAATTTTAGACCGTAAAGATAGTGATGAAAATGATCTATGGCTTTCACTACAGCAAGAAGCTCTTTTCTTGTGACGCAGTAGTTTCGCTCTGTCTTTTATAAGCACTTGCTGAAATAGGCGATAACACGCTCTTGGCCGTCAATTTCCTGGGACAGTACAGCGCCAATGCTTTCGTTACTTGCATCAGTATCAAGTATAAACTGTTTATCAATTTGAGGATATGACAGAATTGGAGTGGATGTTAATGCCTCCTTGAGCTTTTCGAAAGCAGCATCGCATTCCTGTGTCCACATAAATTTTTGATTGGCTTCTGTTAATTTATGAAGTGGTCTTGCAATCATCGAGAAGCCTTTGACAAATTTTCTATAATAGGTGCATAATCCTAGAAAACTTCGAAGCTGGTGAACATCTGCTGGACGACTCCAATTTTTCACAGCCGATATCTTCTCTGGATCAGTCCTAACTCCTTCCGCCGAAATGATGTGTCCAAGGTAGGCGACTTCATTTCGAAACAAACTGCACTTCGAAGGGCTTAACTTCAAATTAGATTCCTTTAATTTTTGTAGCACCCGCCTGAGGTTGTTAAGATGTTCATCAAAAGATTTTCCTATGATTATGATGTCATCTAAATAAACAAGACATGCTTCATATGACAGCCCCCGGAGAACCGTTTCCATAAGCCGTTCGAAAGTTGCAGGTGCGTTACATAGACCAAAAGGCATTACTTTGAACTGCCATAATCCTTGTCCCGTTGTAAAGGCAGTCTTCTCGCGGTCGTCTGGATGGATCTCTGCCTGCCAGTAACCACTCTTTAGATCCAGAGTCGAGAACCAGGTGTTGCCCGCAAGTGTGTCAAGAGTGTCGTCAATCCTTGGTAGAGGGTAACTATCCTTTTTAGTGACGTCATTCAGTCGGCGGTAGTCTACACAAAATCTTGTAGAACCATCCTTCTTTCTTACTAATACAATGGGAGACGCCCATGGACTTGTCGATGGTTCGATGATATCATTTTCTTCCATATCCTTAATTAAATTCTGCACCTCTTCTTGCTTGGCAAAAGGTAATCGTCTAGGGTGCTGTTTAATAGGAGAGTGATCTCCCGTGTCAATTCGGTGTTGTGTCATTTTAGTTCGTCCAAAGTCTTCAGATGTTTGGGAAAATAAACTTTGGAATTCTCTAATTAAACTTTCCGCAGCATCCCTTTGATTTGGATCTAAGTCTGTATTTTGTAGCAAATCCTTGACTAATTTATCTGAAGATTTCTGGGGGTGATTGGAATTTTGACTTATGCACGTCACAGGAGCACATGATGCTATCACATCTCCTTTCTTGATAGTCCTCGTCTTATCACTGATGTTAGCAATTCTGACTGGAATGGTCTTCTTCGAGAGGTCCACTACAGATGAAGCCACCAATACTCCTGCTTGTTTACTATTGTCTTCGGGATAATCTATATGGCCAAATCGGTAATTAGTTTCATTTTTAATTACAGCTGGAACTAAAAATTCTGTTCTTGGATCTAGATTGATGTCTTCTTTGGCTATTACTGCTTGTTTACATTCAATTTCGTTATTTAATCCAAAAAGACTTATTTCTTCAAATTTTGAGAGCATTTTGTTATTTTTGAAATCAAGTTTGAAGCCAAATTTCTTCAGAAAATCTAGTCCGATTAAGCAAGGATCTGTTATGTCAGCCACATATGCCGTATGGTAATATTTCGTTCCACCAAAGTCGATGGTTAAATTTGCCTTTCCATATATGCCTATCTTGTCGCCTGTCACAGTTTGCAGGGTAACGCATGGTGGAGTCCAGATGAGTTTAGATTTCAATTTTCGAGCCAAATCTTCTCTTATTATTGTCACATTGGCTCCTGTATCGACAATCATACGGCACTGAATTCCGTTAGTAAAGCCTATCACATATAATTCATTATCGCCGCCACTCATTTTCGATATTTGAAGAATCTTCAGGTGGGGCTTTTTATTCTCTGGTCTTGAATTCATCTCACGTTCGTGGATTTTGGGGCAATTTCTTCGGAGATGTTTTGTATCACCGCACAACCAGCACGTGAGATTCTGTCTTCTTGAGTTTGTTCTTCCATATTTTAAGGCTTCAAGCTCTTGATTAATTTTCCTAATTTCTTTCAAGACGTCGATCTCAGTGTCTGAGCTTTTGTTCACCGTTGCCCCTCGGACTGAATGACGATCTCTTCGGCTGGCTTGTGTAGCTGCTTCCAACTTTAAGGCATATAGTAATGCAGCCTTTAAATCCTGTACATCTGCCATTCGTACCGCTCTCTGCACTTCTGGATCTTTTATTCCGTCTACAAAATATTGCAGTGAGAGCATTTCCCGTACATTTGTTGGACAGTCAATGAATGCTAAATTTGCAAGTCGTTCAATTTCCGAGGCAAACTCTTGAAGGGTTTCACTCGATTTTTGATGGCGGCTCTTCATTTGTATTCTCGAATAATCCTTGAAGAATTTTTCGCCGAATCTCATTTCAAGTGCACAACTTAGAGTCTCGAAATTGAGTTGCGTCATATCGGGCAATGTTTGCAGCACGTCGGCGGCTTCTCCTCTTAAAGATGCTGCCAGTTGACAAGCTTTCACCTCGTCACTCCATTTGTTCGCTTCGGCTACAATGGTGAATTGGGTCTTGTAAACTTGCCATGAACTCTTTCCGTCGTATGTCAACAGCTTGATGTGCACGGGAGAAGCAGACAGATTCCTAAATTCTTTATAATTACCACTGGACGCTGAAAGCTTCTTCTCAAGATCTTGTACTTTTTTATTTAGCTTTTCATCTACTTCAACTATTTTCTCTTCAATATTACTAACTTCATTCTGAATTTTCTCTTCTACTTTACTAATTTCATTCTCTATTTTCTCTTCTACCGAATCTATTCTTCTATCTACCGACGAGAACTTTTCTTCTAAAGTTTTCTTCATTTCTTCTTGACTTTTATTAACTTCTTTCTTCAATTCTTCAGTCAACTCTTTCATTCTTTCTTCGTTTTTATTCATTTTATCCGCCAACTCTTCTTGGCCTTTATTCATTTTGTCCGCCAACTCTTCTTGGCCTTTATTCATCTTTTACGCCAACTCTTCTTGGCCTTTAATCATCTTTTCCGCCAACTCCTCTTGGCCTTTATCCATTTTATTTGATAATCCATTAATAGCTTTCAACAACTCATTCAGTTGCTCTTCCGTTGCTCTCGTTTTCGCCATAAGATTCCAAATTCTGACACCAAATGTTGTACTGTATATAGGGTTCTTTTGATCTTATGGTTAGACAACTTCAAACTCTTGCTTATAGAAAAGTAGAAAATAATTTATTTATAGAACTTCAGAACAACAGAGTCTTCGAAACTCACAAATATTACTTGATATTCAAAAATAGCTGCTCAAATCTATCGTACAAGTATAGCTTTAGATCCCAGAGACTGTTTATACAACGTCTCAACACTTAATAACATTCAAAACAACATAAATGAAACTCAAGCAAACTTGCTAACAAACGCCTTGTTCACTCAATGACTGACTGGTAAATAATTATCACAGCTCGCATCGCTTCTCCTTATATATAGTCTCGCCGCATGCAGTGGAAATTTCTACAAACTTCTTGAAAAAACTGGAAAACCACGGAACAACATTCAATGTATCAGTAGACCTAAGGGGGGGTTACCATAAATAGGGAAGGGTTACCATCGCCAACAATCACCAAGTTTGTCGCCAACTTGGCGATATATCGCCAAATTTGGCGACCAAAATTAGTCGCCAAAAGTGACGCCAACTTGGCGATATCTCTAATATTTCGCAAATCTGCCGTAGACATACACTGAAAATAATAGACAAGTTTGCTTGATAACAGAGACAATGTAACAAAAACTAATATTAGTAAAGAAATGGAGCTTAATAAGATTATTTACATCATTTTACAGTACAAACACTAACTATTTACAAAATTCGTAACAATATGTTTAAATTACACCATTATATATGCGAAAAATATTATTCTATAAAATTGGAGGCAGCAGCTGCCACCAATTTTAAGGAGTAACGTTACACAAATGTTTTATAGTGTTGGAACCATTTTTTCCCCATTGGCCGTAATGCAACGAAATACCTCTGATTGTCCCTGCAATTGAACTATACATCTGATTTTCTTAAAATCTAAAATGAGTCGACAAAATTATTCAACAATTATATACATTGTGATCCAAAAGTCAGGACGAACTTTAAAAACGAATCGAGATACAAAGATACGGTTTGCACCAAACGGATGGAAAAGAAACCGGGTTTTGTGTGGCTACGAAAAATAGTTCTATTGGCAACCAACAGATGTCGCTGTCGGATTTCTGAATTGCAAGGGCAACAGGCACTCCAAACAGTCACCTTTATGCAAGATGGAGCGCCACCTCATATTGCTCTGCTTGTGTAACGCCTGCTACGATTAATATTTGAGGGAGGATCGCATTATCAGTCGCTACTTTAATTACGCATGGCCTCCAGGATCTCCCGATTTGACACCCAGGGACTTTTGGCTGTGTGGGTATTATTAAAGTCAAAAGTGTACCGCGACCAACCGGCATCACTAGCACCACTGAAAAATGCCATCCGCCAAAATGTGCCTGCCATAAAGCAAGAAATGCTACACTATGCTATGAACAGCGAGATGCCTCGTCTCACAGCTGTACTTCTGATTGATGGACATCACATTGAACATTTACTGTAGTACTAATTAACTGTATTTAAGCTGAATTGTAAGTTGTCAACATTTTTTCATTTGTAAATCCTCTTTTGCTGCATTAAATCAGTATAGCGCCATCTGTTGGTCGTCGACAGAACTATTTTTTCGTTGCCACAGAAAACTCGGTTTCATCTCCATCCGTTCGGTACAAACCGTATCTTTGTATCTTGATTCTTTTCGAATTATTCATTTTTACAGTTCATCCTGACTTTTGGATCACCCGGTATTTTAAATTTAAACTATTCGGTTAGGTTGCTTTTGCATTGTTATATGCGGTCAGACAGACGGGCGGACTGAATGACGACTATAGATGCTATTTATTTATATAAATATAACGCCCTAAAAGTAGAGTCCCCTTATAAGAGTGTTGCTAGTCTACTACACAATATCAGATACAGCATCATCATCATCAACAACAACAACAAAAATAAATAAATAAAATTCATTTAATGTGGTTTTTGTTCCAAAAATATTTTTTCAATTTATAAAATTGTGTAATTTTAACATAAATAAACAGACAAAAAATACGATAAATACTTTAATCTACTTTTAGAGGCATGATTTATTAAATTCATAAAATTGTTAATTTCGAAAACAATGTTTTATTACGAGTGAAAAGAATACCGTGAACAGTTTTTACTTACGCATTATTACACTAGCCAAGAATGAATATATTTCTGATTCATATCACTATTAAATCTATAATTCCTTGCACACCTTTAAAAAATAAGAAAATCAATCGGATCAATTTTTATCGGATAATATTTTTAAATTAATTTTCTGATAACAATAAAATGAACTGAATACTCCTCATAAAATAATTAAAATAATGCCTTCAAAGAAATTTAAACTGGCTTTCGTTTTGCGCCATGAGAGATTACTTTGGAATTAATATTAAATCTCCAATTGCTCGCAACAACTTCTAATTCATTTTATAAATTTTGCATAAAAAATTTCTTTATTTCTATTATAGTTAATTGTAAAAACTTTTTATATATAAAAAGATAATGAAAAATTTAGAAATAAAACTAATTAAATTTAACTAATAAATATAAAAAATAAAATATTATTTGAATTGCTTTCATTAAAACATTCAGTTAAATTAAAACAAGTTTTCGCTCTGGGGAATTAAGAATAAATCCAATTTATTTAACAATTTTAATGTTTCTGTAAATGCTTTTTTAAAATAAGCCTTTTTTAAAAATAAAAATTAATTGAATATTTCGGAAACCCCCTAGGAATTTAAAATTTCGAAATGGTTAGGAAAGCTGCATAACACAAATTTAAATTACAAATAAATTTCAGAATGTAAAGGATGGCTATTTACATCAAGTAAGAGCAAATACAGCTCATATTCAAAATATTAGAATAATTACCTTTTTTTATAAATTGAAAATATCGTTTGGTAATTTAATGTCTTTTAATGAAAATATGCAAACGATATTTTTATTAAGAACTTATTGTTGATTAAACTTACTTGTTATCTTAAATTTAATATCATTTTTGAAAAGATTAATTGCAAAAAAAATTATTTTGAAAAGTCAAAATATTAGAATATTTATTCAAGTGGTTCAAAATATTAGAATATTTCACATTAATTCTCCTTTAATTATTACCATTTCTTAACTGGTGGCATCATTGATTAAATTCAGACTATTTTATTTAAAATCAGTATTCTTTTTTGCAGTTTGTTTCTTTTTCGTCTTAAAATGGGCCGTGTGAGTGATATTCCTGAATCTACTAAACTTCGTATGGTTGATTTGTATCGGCACGGTAAAAATCAATGTTTTATAGCGAATTATTTACATTGTTCGCAATCGAGCGTTAGTAAAATACTAACACAATATTCAAAAATTGGAAAATTTCAAAATAATCGCCGAAATGGTGGCCGAAAACCAAAAACATCTGCTAGAGATGACAGGAAACTGAAGCGTATAGTTAAGAAAAACCGTTTTAAAAGTGTGCGATTCTTGCACCGAAAATGGAAAGAAGAAGGAGTTGAAGTTTCTACATCGACAACATTAAGACGTCTCCATAAATTTAAATCTGAATCTCGTGTACCGAAAACAAAACCTCTCATGACTGCAAGACAAAAGCGTATAAGATTGAATTGGTGTAAATCAAGACGTTTATGGAGCAATGAAGATTGGAAAAATATATTATTTAGTGATGAAAGTATTTTTTTTTTTGTGTGTTTCATGTGGTAATCAAGGTATTCGAGTTTGGAGAATGAAGCAAGAAGCATTTGATAAAGAATGCCTTAAACGTTCCGTAAAATTTGCTGCTAGTGTCATGGTTTGGGGTTGTATGAGTGCAGAAGGACCTGGAAAGTTATGCATCGTCTACGAAAAGGTTAACTCTCTGATATATCAAGAAATTTTAGAATATTACATGATTCCATCATCAGAAGATTTATTTGAAGATGATTTCATCTTTCAACAAGATTTAGCGTCCCCGCATACCTCGGTGTCAACTAAGAGTTGGTTCCGCCAACGCAACATTAAGGTACTTCCTTGGCCACCAAATTCACCAAATCTTAATCCCATCGAAAACTTATGGTGTATAATGAAGAAAAAACTTCAAGAAAATCCTCTTTCAAGTAAAACTGAGTTAGTGGCACGTATAAAGTCTATTTGGGCTAATATTGATAGAAATGTTTGTAAACACCTTGTATATAGTATGCAAGATCGATTGTACGCTGTTATGAAAGCTAAAGGGGATGCTACAAAATATTAACTACCATTTACTTCATATTCATAAGGTAATATTGTTGCGTAAAATAAAATATTCTAATATTTTGAACCAATCTAAATTTTATTCTAATATTCTGGTGTGTTTAAGGAAGCTGTATACCTAATTTATTGTGCTGTATTTTATATTTTATAAATGTTAAAATCTTATCTAAACATTCCATATTTAATTTATAAGAAATTTAATTGCATTTACTTAGTATAAAAAATAAATAAATGACAAATAATTTTTTCTTATTACTTTTTCTCAATTATTCTAATATTTTGAATATGAGCTGTATTTATAGTGAAGTTTAGAATGGGGGATAAAAATAAATTTACTCATTCGCGGTTATGCGTTTCTACAATAAATTTCAACCTGCTTCTAGCCCATGTATTTTCATCTATTTTAAAATTTCCCTCGTATTGATGAGTTAAATTGAGAATAAATATTAACACATATGAGATACATAATAAAATGAACATTGTTTTAGTCCCTTAGGAAAATTTAAAATAGTAGGGGGCTCTAGTCAATGTTGCCGGATGTTTAAATATATGTAGGATGTCTCGATTTTCAGTGGTTTGAGTTAGTCTTATATTGCGCTTAAAACGACTCGCACCGATCCTAACCGCGGTTCGGTTCGGGGCTATAACTTTTCATTGCAAATTGGGTTAACTTCAAAATTTTTATTTTATTTTTTTTTTTATCTGCGGGCCTTGTTGACTATCAATATTTCAGGTTCGGGTCGAGTTACACTTGACCCGATTTTCCAAAATAATTTACAAAACATTTTTTTGGATTACAAATTTATATGCAATAATGGGCACTCCCGAAAAGGTGATATCTCTATTTAGCAAACACTTTTTTGAGTTCCTAATAGTATATACGAGGTGGAATCCGAAAATAAGTTTCTCATGCCAACCTGTGGTCAGAGTTTTGTGTGAAAGTCAAAAAATAGAATGAGGCATTGAAGATAATACATATCTTTATTTGTCAACATAAGTACCAAGTATGTGGAAACATTTGCCATACCGATTGATAAATTTCAAAAAGCCCTCTAGGAAATCTGAGGGCTTTAGATGCGGAAGAAGCATTTAACGACTTGTCGTATGCAAAGCCCTGAAGTTTTCCTTGGAGGGGTTTTTGCAGCTTATAAAACGAAATGACAAATGTCTCAACATACTTGGTACTTATGTTGACAAATAAAGATATGTATTATCTTCAATGTCTCATTCTATTTTTTGACTTTCATACGCAATTCAGACCACAGGTCGACATGAGAAACTTATTTTCGGATTCCACCTCGTATTCTTATGCTTATAGCTCTGAGCAGTGGGTGCCTTCCAATCTCCACACATGTAATATGTCACATAAGAGGCTCTGCAAATATAACGTTACCATTTTAGAAGGGGGGGGGAGAAAGGACCTGGCTCATGATATCGTAAGATACTCTAGGTGGTGGTAGGGTTGTCTTTTGAATCGATGTCATTTTTGATTCAACCAAAATTTTCTCATTTTATTTGTAGCATGGCCTTTGATTCAAAACATTATGTTATATTTTTTAGTGCCCATAATACGTAGTATGGAGTCTTGCAATCGTTTTGAAAATTGAACAAAATATTTTTTGACGGATTTACACATTTCAGACACAGATTTCGAAAAACATATTTTTCGAAAAGCATTTTTGCCGTCCGTCTGTCCGTTTGTCTGTCTATGCATCTGAAACGCTCTATCTCCCGGCCAAATTGAGATAGGGACTTGAAATTTTGTATGTACGTAGTGTGTAGGAATGGGACGAAGCCTATTTAATATCAGTAACCTCAATTATCCGGAACTACTTTTTTCGGACTCAAATTCGTTCTAATGAAAGGTATATACAAATTTTCGATTTTTTTATTATTTTAAGACAATAAAAAACAATAAAAGGCAATAAAAAACATAAATTTTGCATAAAGAATGAAGTCGATCGGATGATTAGTTGTCGAGATATTTGTAATCATGTTTTTCACACTCTTCGATTTTTCATGACCCTATATTTCATTCAAATTTTAATTCATATATTATAATTAGAAATGGAATGCTTAATCTAACGCAGTAAATTGTTAGTTAATGTAATAATCCTTTTGGAGTTATAAGGATGCTTCTTTTATTCCCTGTTACGTAGTTTTATTTTCATATTTCATACTATGCATATCCGTGATGGGTAAGTATTACGGTGGCCCCCAATGACTACTTTAGTCTGTTATCTATTTTTATAAAAATACAAAATTAAAGTAAAAAACACTAAATTATTATAAAAATTATCTCATTCGGAATACGGAATACCTCAATGTATGATATTCTTATTCTACTGTCCATATGTGTGTGCAGATATTATCACTGTTCGAGAAACCATATGTTATGTATATTTATATTGAAAGTTGTGTTTACTAATAAATAAAAGAGAAAGAATGTTGTCGACTTATTTTGACAATAAGAATTTCTATTCCCCCACCCCCTCTTCCTCCATGCAGTGCAAGGCAATAAGACAATATTAATGTTGAATGCATTATCTAACAAAAAGCTAATATAAAATACGTTTAATATAGTAACTATTTCTTTAAAGTGCTATTTGATATAAAGTGATATTTTATTTACTTCTTTTCATTTGAATCAATAAAGTATGAAGAAAATAAATGAAACCATTTTTGTATATCACTCCAAACGAAAGAAATAACTTCTAAAATCAAAACATTTTTCGGCATTGATAACAATATCATTACTAGGAGATGGAGAGGGTGTTCGAGAGATGAAAATGTATGATATCGGAAATGGGGGAGGGGGTCCAAAATTACTAAAAAGTTGATAACATTATATATGCACAGCTCCTAAACTATCACAAATATGATACATTTGTTTTTGTGTTTGGTGTTTTTGTGTCTATCCAAAACGAAATGTTAGTAATAATTATTTGCATTTTAAAAGAAGAAAAAAATGACTCGTAAAGCAAACATAATCTATGATCATATCACATCTTGTATACGTTTTATTTCTCATGTATTCACTTGTATTCAAGTACATATTTATTTTCATTTGATACGCATTTAATTTCATGTTCAAACTTTTTGTGAAAACTCAAAAATTTGATTTGCCAAATCTTAAATATGATTCGCAAGAAAATTTTTTGATGACAAATCAGTATTTAAAAATACTATTTTTTTTATATGAAACATAAATTTATAATATAAAAATATAATTGTAGAATACTTTTCATATTTTCATTAAAACATGATTTACTTTCATTTCATTTAAGGTTAGTATCTGGTTGAAGTATTTCGGATTCGAGTTGAAATGTGTTGTGTATGAGTTGAATTACGGGTTTTCTTTCAGTGCGATTTCCAGTTCCGGGTTGATCCGTGCAAGACTGTAGTTCAAAGTACTGCTTGAGACGTTAAAATTCCCAATTTTCTATGCAGTACAAAGTCTTTTAAATTTCTTTCAGCATAATGCCGTTCGCTAGTCTACATCGAATTGAAACTAATACAGTAAAACTTGCGAAAAGATAACCTTGTGAGGGAGTGACCTTTTGTCATAAAGGCACTCTAGTGTTTCTGAGATCGTGACGTCAATAATTTAACATTTTGTAGGCGTAAAAGCGACACCTATCCTCTCTTTTACTTTAACTTTCTAGAGTGTGTGTGCTCTTTCGAATTCCGCAGTTAGCTCGCGGTTATTAGTAATATGTTAATGTGAAGTATCTCAGTTTGCAGCATATAAAAGCTTGGGGGTGAGTTTGGGTTTGTGTGTGTCTCTGGCATTAGCCAGCAGCCAGCGAGTGCGGACCTCTGCCATTAGACAACGAAGTGGATGATTGTTTAGTGAAGTGCTGACGAATAGAAAGTAGCAACGGCCTCCAGTAAAGTGGAAAGAAGTTTGGATAGTGGATTTAAGAGTCGGCCGTGGTAAGAAAGTTTAATAGTAGTTCCATTTTAATTATTGGTGAAATAAAGAAATATCCACAGCCACGGGCTGTTTAACTAAACTTTGTTCAACAGCTCAGCCAGGAGACAGTGTCAAGTGTTAGGCGGTGCCACGACTGAGCTAGGTTGGGGCCTGTGAGTATGATTTTAGCTGTTCATAGTGTTCTCAGTGTGTAAAATTTTAGACTTGCTCCACTTCCCTTTGGCCATTATCACTTGAATAAACTTTGTTGTTTTAACCTAAACTACTGACTATGTCTGCATATAACGTTACAAACGACACCCAGCGTGCGTGCGCCGTTACAAATAGCGCCCACCGTGGGTTTGCCGTTACAACCTATCTACAATGAATATTTTTTTTATGATTTCATCAAAAAGAATGCCGAACATACACATCTATTAAGACGGAAATCTGTCTCAGAAGACATATTTTTTGGTTTTGGAAGACATATTTTTTGATTTTAATATGTAAAATTAAATAAATCATGCAAATACTATACTTCACATTTCCTTCCAGGTAGAAATAAAGTTAAAAATGTGAAAAAAAAAAACAATTAAAAAGTTATTTTACGCAATTGTTCTTTCAAATAAGTTCTACTTAACCAGCCTCTAGGAAAGGAGAAAAGTTGTCTACATAGTGCTTTAAAAAGTTAAAAGAAGACGACAAACGAAAAGGATTTAATTTCATTATTTGTTTTAAAAAATTAAATAAAAAGATAAATCTTCTTCTTCAGGAGTTTCCTCTAAACAGTGGGTTTACACGACTTGTAAAAATAGTTCTTGTCCATGATTCTCTGTCCCGAGTAACTCATAATTTAACTTATATCTTCATTGTCTTTCGAATAGAAATTTCCCAAGTCATCCTAGTTTTGCCCCTCCTATGTTTGCCTTCCGGACTCCATTCAAAGACGATTTCAGGAAGGCATTCCTCTTACCTTCTTCGGATATGGCCAAATCATCTAAGCTTGTTATAATTAATTACATTAGCAACATCTTGTTTTACTTGCATGATTTCATGTATTGTTGAAATTTTTCCAGTTTAAACTTTCTCGCTGATCTTCGCCAGAAGTCTATTTCGGTAGAGATGAGTTTCTTTTTTAGACGGAGATTTAAAGTATATCTGTCTGTGTCATACAGTACATCGCTTTGTATAATAATATTATAAATTAATCGTTTAGTTTTAGGGAGTCCACAGTAGGCTATTTCCATGCGAACTTGTCATGTCTGTCACACAGCTAAAAATCGCTATGCTTGATGGACACCGTTATTTTCGAAAAGTTTGCTTCGCATTATTGCTTCGCTATTTCCATGCACTTTAAAAAAAATGTGTAAATTTACACATAAAAACAGGTATATCGATGATACAAAAACGACATTGCCGATTTACACGCCTAATGTGTAAATTTGAAAATACACATTTTAAAGAGTAATTTGATGATAAGTCCAAATGTGTAAATGTTATCTGATAAGTCTTTAAATATACACTTTAATGTGTAAACTGCAGACGAATACACGGATTTACATATAATATTCTCACACATTTATATGTGTAATTTTCAGTGATTAAACGTATTTTTGTGTATAATGCAAAAAACCCATACTTTTGTGCTTTATGTAAAATACTCAACTTTTTGTGTAATATGTAAAATACACAGCTTTTTGTGTAACATACAAATTACACAGATTTTTGTGCAACATTCTGTTCTTACAAATATTTCTGCAGAATATGCAAAGCACAGATTTGTGTGTAATAACCAAAATACTTAGATGTTTGTGTAATATTCCAAGCAGACATATTTTTATGTATCTAGCTTTAACATTATATGTTTTGATATGTTTAAATTGGAAATTAATTGTTTTAGTTATTAAAAAAATGCGCAAAGAACAATGTTATATACTGATTGATATTACATTTTCTGGTAGCTTTGTTTGATGCCCAAAACATAGTGTACCCGAATGTATTTTGGCAGTTTACACACCACACTAAATAATAGACAAATCATTTTCTTATCACCGATATACCCGTTTTTACATAAAATATGATAAACTGAATTTTTTTTTTTTACCAATTTGTAATTTCTTTTAGAGTTGGTTTATGGTTCGAATGTCGTGAGATCGCAATTCATGCGCAGACTCTGCGTAATTTCAATTCCTTACAATTTCCGTCTTTTAAATTAAAGGTAAAAAGAAATTCTCTTTCTCATGCTTACAACTATAACAACTCATACTGTTTTTAATGTTTTTAAGAGCAATTATTTCAGAAATATTTATGCATTTCTTTTTCAAACCCACATACTGAAAATTGGATAGCTTTAATTGTATTTAATATTAATACAAAATATTGTTTAGGAATAGAATTTTTTTAGTAAGTCGTCTAAAAATTTACTTCAATTTATAGAAATGTTTATGAAACTTAGATTAATTTGTATGTGGTAAATGTGCCAGTTGTGGATTTTCTTAAGCAATTTCTTTAAATTTTTTTTTAAAAGTTGCAATAATTATATTCCAGTTTTATCCGTATTAGATTAATCAATCAACAATATTTAATCACTCCTATAATCTCATTTTCCAATATGATCAAAATTTAGTTTTAAATAACAGAAATATAAAAACACCTAAAGCCCCAGTAATGGACACCCTTTGTTCCAGTAATGGACATCCCCATAAAAAATTATAAATATAATGGTTTTTATGACCAGAATTTAATAAAAACATACTAATGAAACAAAATAGTTATTTTCAATTAAATTTAACAGTTAGGATGCTATTAATTAATAAAATAATTGTGATAATCATTAATTGTTTGCATCAATCGTTGTAATTATCGGAACATTTTGTATTTTAATTATTTTTGATGGATAGTTTAAAATACTAAATATCAGGCAATTACAGCTATCAAATTATTGAAACAGTGGGGCGATTTAACCCCTTGGGGACGGGAAAGAGTATACGTTGAAGGTGCTTAGAATTCCTGATTATCCTCACAAGTAAAATTTTATTGTAAATTTTGCCTTATTTAATATTACGCATATTATTATTACGCATTTTCGCGATTCAACTAGGTAAATAGCTGTGATAAAACTTTAAAAATTCTGTTAAAGACGCTTATCCCAAAGCGATTAAAAGGTGGTAATTTAAAATAGTTTTGGAATATTAGTGTATAATTTTGTCTCATTATTTTTAACAATTAATCGTCCAGAGACTTTTTGATATATCATTTATAGTAATTAATTTTACAAATATAGAAGAAATGATATTGTGAGTTGAATATTTTAAATACTAAATAAAATAATTTAAAAATAAAACTGTAGAACTGATGTTTGAGACCATTGGTCCGCAGATTTACTAATTTCATGATTACTATTATATTTTTTGTTAGAGATGAATAAGGAAACATTTAAGATAGAAAATAGTTTTTTAATAGCTTCTCTAACTTATTTTTTTTTCTTTATATAAAGAGGGATTAAGCCCTATGGGCCTCTCTTTGACTGTGCCTTTAAACAATACTTTATCTTCAGCTTCCTGATTGGTTTGATTTTATATTAAGAAAACTATTCAACATTTACTGAACAAGCTCTTCCTATGCTTAACATTTTATAAAAATAAATTATTTTTTTCTCATGCTTTCTTTTACAATAGCGATTCAGCCGATGTCATTATTTTATTCTTCTTTAGTTCCAATATTTGCTATAAATTTATAATTGCAAATGCAGAATGAGAAAATAAGATTTAGCTATTTTATTCGTTTATTTGCAGAAAATTATTATACTTGCTATGCTTACTTTATATAAAATAATCAAAAATTTGATTACCAAATCAAAATTATGACTTTGTAAATTATATCAGATTTTAATATAGTTTTTAAATGAAATGATTTTTTTGTCTATAAGATAAAAACTATTATTTTTACAAAATTACCGTGCAAGTCTTTGACATTACTCAGGAATTAAGTTTAAAAATAATTATCTAAAGCTTTTTTGCTTATTCAAAAGTCAATACCTATAGGAACTTGCCAAATTATGGTCATCTTAGATTTTAATACTCTTTATGTCATTTTAAATATTTTGAAAATTTATTATTTTAGTCAATGACTTAAAAAAATCAATTGATTTAAATCACGATTTAATTACCCATTTAAGGGGGCTCAGGGGTTAGAAACTTTTCAAAAAATCGATTTTTTTATGATCTAATTTTAGTATTCTTTTAATTCTTAACTGAATGCAAAAAACCGCATAAAAATATTTGCATTTTTAACGGAGTTATAAGCATTTATTTATCAACATTTTCATAGCATCCATATAATTTCCACTTTAAGTCGCGTTTTGTCAAAACTTGATTTTTGATGACTATCACCAAGATTAAAAAAAAAAAACAAACTATTTGATAGAATAGCTTTTTTTTTTTTTTTGCATGCATATAACATCATTATCTAGCTTATGAATTAATATATTTTAGATAGTTTAATATTTTGAGAGTTTTTAATGGAAAAAAAGTTGTATTTTTTAGGGTTTTTTAAATTTTCAACTTTGAGAGATTTTTTAATACTATTTTTATTAAGTGATAGTTATATCCTTAATTCATAATCTAGATTATGATGTTATATGCATGCAAAAAAAAAAAAAAAAAAAATTAAGCCATTCCATCAAATAGTTTTTTTTTAAATCTTGGTGTTAGTCGTCAAAAATCAAGTTTTGAGAAAACACAACTTAAATTGAAATTATATGGATGCGGCTATGTAAGTATTGATACATAAATGCTTATAACCCCGTTAAAAATGCTAATATTTTTATGCGGTTTTTTGCATTGAGTTAAGAATTAATTAAATAATCAAACTAGATCATAAAAAAAATCGATATTTTGAAAAGTTTTCAACGCCTGAGCCTCCTTAAGTCAACTGATTAAAATCGTTCGCTTCCTATGAAAAAAATAACTAAAGTATGGTTTGCATTTACTTTTTAATTTTTTTCGTGAACCAAAAGTATGGAGGGAGTACATTACTAGAAGGTGTCCATTACTGACACATCTACCTATGTACTGAAATGTAATATGGAATACTTTAAAATGACTTGCAACAAAGAATGCCCCCGCCCCCCCCCCCCTAAAAATGCTCTCATAACTTTTATTATTATTATTTTTTTACATTCCTATATATATATATATATTACAGGTTTATATAATGCATCTTAAGAAGTACCAAAATTTGTTTATAAACACTCAAAAAAGCATAAATGAACTAAAAAAAATGCAATATATTTAATTTTATTATTATTCTATTAAGGTGCACAAATTAGTTACATTTTTAGGATAATAAATTCATAAATATACTGAAATTAAAAACACTAACTAATTTAATAAAAAAACTAAACTCAGTTTTAAGAAAGCTCATTTATACGGTTATTTCGATTTCTAACCAAAAATAATCTGATTCTTGCAAAAATCAGACATTTTACAAATATAAGAATAAGTGCATAAAGTATTTCATTAAATGTGTTAAATTAGTGTTTAAATTCACAATTCAATAACTAATACACATAAGTATACTTCTTTTTCCTCATAGTCATAGCTTTCACAGAATAGTCATAAGGATGCATAACATACTTTAACGTGAAAGAACAAAGTCACTTTAGCGACAGATTTGGAACTCGGATAATGATTAAGATTTTTATAATGTAAATTTTACTAATCCAATAAAATAATCATAATTTAGTTAATATATGATCCTTTTTTATGATAAAACTTTCATAACACACAGAAACCATGAACAATGTTTCATATTTTTACGTAATAAAAGGAATCTGAGCTAGTAAAAAAATAGATTTATTCTAATAGAAAAAATCTTTTAAATCAGTTGTCAATTGAAAAGCTTTATTTTCATTAGAATAAAACATTTACATATCTTTGTTTATAGAATATCCAACTTTGAATTGAAGACAAACACTTCATAAAAATTAACAATCCACGATTGTTTGTAATTTAATTATGATTTTATTTTATTTTTTGAGCTAACTAGAGGAGGACCGAGTTTCCTCTTTTGATGGCGAAAAAATGGCGAAACTTTGAAAGTGACAAATGTTTTCATTTTTTATTGTTCACCTGCGTACTTGCAGAATGCAGACGATAATGATAATAATTAAATTTTGTATACTGACTTTTTTCTTATTTTTAAAAAATGAATAAATGAAATATTTTTTGAAGACACATCATAGTGTTTCAAAACTTACGTCCGTTTTACAATTATATAAATGCACATTACAATGTTATATTTAATTCGATTGTTCCATAAATAAATAATTTAAAATTTATAATTCCAACAAAGAATCATTTTTACTTTCTTCTGTATGAAAACAAGTTGAAAATTGCACGTGAAGCGTAGCAAATGAGGTGCGTTCGTACGATAACGAAATTTTAAAAATATCACTCTTTTATAGCAATCTCATTAAATTATAAATAGTTAAATACAATTAAAATGCGCACCAAACAATGTTCTCAATATACCATTATGTAATGGAATACTTTTGTGTGGCCTTTTAAATCAATAACAAATGTTCTTTGCACTACAGATTATGAAAAATGTATATTATAATATGGACTTCACAGATGCATATGAATTTTATCATGTTCGAATGTGTGTAACACCATTAAAATGCATTTGAAACATTTTTCCTAGTTGATCGTAATGTAACGGGATGCTTTTGATTGTCCCTGTAACTGTACTATGCATCCGATTTTGATAAAATTTGAGGTAACTCGACAAAATTATGTAATAATTATGTATTTTAAATTTCAAACGATTAAAACGCATTTGAAACTTTTTCCCCATTGACCGTAATGGAATGGAATACTTTTGATTGTCCCTGTAATTGATCTATGTATCCGATTTTCGTAAAATTTGAAATGACTCAACAAAGGTATGTAATAATTATATATTTTAAATTTCAAACGATTTGGTTGGGTAGTTTTTGCGTTTTTATATGCGGATGGACGGACAGACGGATGGACTGGATGACAACTATATAGGTACTACGCATTTACATAATTACGGACGCAGCTAAAAACAAAGTACTGGATTCGTGTAAAATCCGGTTTTTGAAGGATTTACACACTTTAGGGGTCAGAGAATCCGAAAAAACATGTTTTTATAAAATGCCTATGAGTTCTAGTCTGTCAGTCTGTCTGTATGTGACAAAAGTTTTGTGCGAACTCTATCTCAAGAACTAATGCATGGAATTTCACAAAACTTTAGATTCTGTTAAACCTTGATTTAAACGAGATTTGGTTAATTTTTGGTGTATATCGCTCGACAGGTGGCCCTGCTATGCTGCATTATTTACATTTTCCATAATAGCCATATCTCAAGAACTTGTGCATAGATTTTTATAAAACTTTAGATTTTGTTAGTACTTTATATAACATGACTATGATTATGTTTTGGTGCAAATGGCTCAACAAGTGGTATTGCTATGGTGCATTATTCGTCATTATTTCTATTCCTGTATCTCGAGTACTAATGCACGGAATTTCACAAAGCATTCGCTTCTGTGAGACCTAGATGCAAACGAGATTTAATTAGTTTTTAGTGTATATCACTCAACAGGCGGTGCTGATCATCTGTTAATTATTTTGAAAAGGAACATCTAGTATATTATACTAGAATTTTCTCAAAGAGTTTTCGAAACACTTTTTCGGTTTCAAACTAAAAAATTCCTATTTCTGTTAAGTCTGCAGCTTTTTATGAACACATGAAAGGAGTCTTCAAAATTTAGTAATATATGCGTTTCTTGATTTATAATTTGCACCCAAGTTTTCAGTCATTCTTGACAGTTATTAATAATCAATTATATTCACAGAAATAAACACCTCGAATCGAAGGGTCATGCAGGAAATTTCCGAGTTAAAAAAGCTAGATTGCTGTAATACAGACAGTTTCGGTCCGGCCGAATTTTCAGCAGTATTTTTGCCGAAAATGAATTTTCGGCGAAAATCAGGTTTTGAGCAGAAAACGAAAACGAAATTGAATTTTGGACCCATATCTACCAATAATTTTATGTAATTCACCAATTCATGTAAATACAGGTATTTTCTAAATTTACACATTTGTATGTGTAAATCAACCGATAACAACTGGCAGTCTTAATGTCATAAAGTAAATGCACATAAAACAAGTAACTCTTTTAACAAAATGTGTATTTTTTATGACAAGTGGGTGGTTTTTGAAATTTACACACTTATCAGTGTATACAGAACTATGCGTGAATTACAAGAACACACCAATTGGTGTCAATTTAGGTATTTTTCTACTTTTACACACTTATTTATGTTTTTCAACTGATAACAAATTACACACTTAGTTTCATAAGCTAAATACATATACAAACAGGTAAAAGTCTGCAAAAAAATGTGTAAAGTTCATGGCATGTGTGTAAAGTTACAAATTTACACACAAATATGCGTAAATTTGTCTAATTTACACATTTATTTTTTAGAGTGTGCGAACTTGTCATGTCTGTCACACAGCTGAAAATCACAATGTTTGATGGACACCGTTATTTTCGAAAAGTTTGCTTCGCCTTATTGCTTCGCTATTTCCATGCGAACTTGTTGTTAGGAATTGATAAATTAAGTTATTTCAGTTTATTCACAGAAAATCGTTTGCAAATTTTCAATTGTGATATTTAATTTATTTATAAGACGCGACTCGTTGCTATGGAAGCGAAGCTGTTTTTTCGTCTGCTTTGCTTTTATATTTTTTATCTTACGAGAGGAGTTAAAAGTTTAGATAAAAAAGTTGGCATCAATTTTTGATGGAATGAAAAAGAATTTTTTAGAGAGAATGTTTATATTTTTTGTTTCTCGTGCGTGTCTTGAGTTTTATTGAAGAATTATGTTAATTTTATGAAAAGGCACGCAGAAATGCATATAGGATCATCTTTCCAGTTTTTAGTATGATGATCAGAAATTATCAAGGTAAAAGCATTTATATTTTGTACATATTATACATTTTGTACATAGTATGTAAATAATTTGAATTCAATATTTCTTCATGCTATTATTCTACGTATGCAATAAAATTTATTAAAAAAAAATTCAAGAATATTTAGAAGATTTTTGAACCCAAATAATTAAAGTTTTGATTGTTTACAAAACATCTGGCTCCCCGAGCACGGACATTTGAATAATAATGTTGAGATATTGAATTGTTTTTATAGCGTATAGTGTTTTCATAAGCTGTGCATTACTACTTAATTTTTCTAAGATGAATAAGTTAAAGAAAAAGCGTACACCACTACGTTCGTCATTTACCAGAACTTTAAATGTTTTGAATGAAGAAATTAACAGCAAGTCATTAGATAAGGGTAAAATTTCAGACAATTTTAGTAAATTAGAAAATTTGATTCATGAAATTAAATCTATTGATGAAGCTATAATTGAACTCATGTTAGATGATGATAAATGCGATGAAGAGGCTATTGAAAATGAAGTAGTGGAAAATGAAAGTTATTCAGATCAATTTATTACCATTCAGCGTAAAGTTAGAGAAGCATTGGGTACAAATAAACGTAATCAAGATGATAGTGAAAAAAGCACAGATTACGGCTATTCCAAATCAAAGCATTATAAATTACCTAAACTAAATATTAAGCCATTCGATTCGCAGTTAATAAATTATCTTTCATTTTGGTCCCAGTTTCAGAAAATTCACGAAGACATAGATTTGGATAATAGTGACAAATTTCAGTATCTTATCCAATCGGTAGAACCTGGAACCAGTGCCAGGCGGTTGTTAGAGAGCTATCCAATGACCGCAGTTAATTACCCCAAAGCTGTCGAGGCATTTCAAGAGCGTTTTGGGAATAAAGATTTACTAATAGAAGTGTACGTAAGAGAATTCCTGAAATTGGTTTTAGCTAATGTAAAGGCGCACGGCAAAGATAAACTTCCCTTATCAGATTTATTCACGAAAGTCGAGGCATATTTAAGATCGTTAGAATCAATGGGTTTAAGTTTAGAAAGCAATTCGGCGTGGCTCTATCCCATGATATAATCTAGCTTATCGGAAGATGTATTAAAAGCATGGCAGCAATATAATATTTCAATCACATCAAACATTGTTAATAATAATAATGCATTGTCAACAAAAGCAAATATAGTAAGTTTGATGGAATTTCTGAAACAAGAAGTTGCAAACGAGGAAAGATTCAAATTAGCCAAATCGAGTTTTATAGAGTTGGGCTCAAAAGACAAACCTAAAGAAAAGTTAAGAAACGCAGAAAATAAAATACCTACTGCAGCAGGGCTATTTAGCGCAAAAGAACGTCTTTGTTTATTTTGCAGTAAATCTCATGAAAGCAAGGACTGTGTTAGGGCTAGATCTCTTTCATTTAATGAACGGAAGGCTAAAATTAAGAATAAAAATTGCTGTTTAAAATGTCTTCGTTTTGGTCATCACGCTAAAGTTTGCAAAGTTTTTATTCGTTGCCACGTTTGTTCTAAACCCCATACCGAGTTATTATGCCCTGAAATTTCAATGTGTAAAGAACCAGAAAATCCATCTAAGACCCCAGAAGTAATTCAAAGCACTATAGCAAATAAGCAGTGTTCTGCTGAAGTAGCTCTTATGACTTTGGAAATAGTTATTAAAGGTCGAATAACAAAGAAAGTACGAGCGTTACTTGATTGTGGGTCGCAAAAGAGCTATATTTTAAAAGGTACAGCTGAAGAGTTAGGTTTACATCCCATTTCTTCTGAAGCTATTGTACACACTTTGTTTGGTGGTACGCAAACAGAAGCTAAATCTCACAATAAATTCCAAGTTGAGTTAAGTTCTTCTGATAGACAGAAACAAACGAAAGAAGTCTTAGAACTTTTGGATCAAGATATAATTTGTAATAATATTCCTCGGATACCGAAAGAATCAGTAATTAAAGAGCTTAAACAAAATAAACTATGGATCACAGATTTAGGAACAGGAAGTCCAAAAATTGAAATTTTGATTGGAAGCGATTACTATGGACAACTTCTTACAGGTCGAGTAAAACAGTTAAAGAGCGGTCTTACAGCAATAGAGACGAAGTTTGGATGGACACTTTGTGGTCGTTTAGAAAGTACATCACAGTCTTGTCTAAATTATGGAAATATGTTTGTCACGAACCTAGCGTTAAAAGATATGAAGATTCCAGAATTACGGAAGTTAGAGACAATCGGTATAACAGATTGTAAAACTTTGTCTAAAGCAGAAGAACTCGCTCATGATAATTTTATAAAAGAAGTTGATAGAAATATAGAAGGTCGCTATATTGTAGGTCTTCCTTGGATTAACGGCAAATGTGAGATTCCCTCAAATAGGCACATAGCGGAACGAAGATTGATAAATTCAACAAAGAAATTAAAATCAATGAAAATGTTTGAAGAATATGCTAAAGTTTTTTGTGAATGGGAAGAAGAAAGCGTTATCAGTAAAGTACCAGATGAAACATTCAAGATTCCAGGACATTTTTTACCTCATCATCCCGTCATCAAACCAGATAGTCTTACTACAAGTGTTCGACCAGTTTTTGATGCAATGTGTAAGGTAGGGAGGTCTCCTTCTTTAAATGATTGCCTCTTCAAAGGACCAAACCTCATCGAACAAATTCCTGCAGTGTTAATAAGATTTCGTGAGAAAGCTATTGGGGTAGTAGCCGATATAAGAAGAGCATTTCTTCAAATTGAAGTCAAAGAATCAGATCGGCATTTCTTGTGATTTTTATGGTGGAAGAGTCCTGACGAATTTCAAGTTTATCAACACAATAGAGTAGTTTTTGGAGCAACTTGTAGCCCATTTTTGCTAGGTGCAGTTATAAGATATCATTTAAGTAATGTTGATGAAGAAAATAAACAGATAGCTGAGAAGCTTATGAAATCATACTATATAGATAACTGCGTTACTTCAGTCGACAATGTGCCTGAACTTGAAAATTTTATTTCAAAATCTACAGATATCATGGCTGATGCGAAAATGGAATTAAGAATGTGGGAATTCGGGCCAATTAAAAGTGAAGACAGCAGTTTCCTTAGCGAAAAAAGGATAGTTCCGGTTTTAGGGTTGAAGTGGGACATAATGGAAGATAGTTTGAAGATCGCTCATAAATTTAGTGATGAGATAGAAAACCTGTCGAAAAGAAAGATATTAGCTGTAACCCAGGGGATCTTCGATCCAATAGGATTTTTAGCCCCAGCATTGTTGCCAGCCAAACTGATAATTCAAGACGCCTGGTCAACGAAATTAGATTGGGATGCTCCACTTCCAGAAGAAATCCGGAATAATTTTCAAAAATGGTATAGTGAACTCAAGTATTTAAATGACGTGAAGATAAATAGACGTGTAGGGTATGGTTGTAAAGAAAAATGGTCTATTCATACATTTTGTGATGCAAGTACCAGAGTTTATGCAACAGCAGTTTTCTTACGTTGTGAAGATAAAGACGCAGTCTTTGTACAACTTTTAGGAGCTAAGTCTCGTCTTGCACCAAAGAAAAATATAACCATCCCACGTTTAGAGCTTCTTGCTTGTATTTTAGGAATAAGATTAACTAACTTTGTTTTGAAAGCCTTTAACTGTATTTCCATACCAGTAAAATATTGGACCGACTCTTCGACTGTTTGGGCTTGGATTCGAAGAAACTATCAATGGGGAACGTTTGTAGGCAATAGAGTTAGAGAAATTTGTAAATTTTCCGAATCTCAACAATGGAACTTCGTACCTGGTCATCTCAACCCTGCTGATCTACCTTCTCGCGGATGTAGTCCTAAACAGCTGCTGAAGATGAGATGGTGGGAGGGACCAGAATGGTTGAAGTTATCAGAAGAAAATTGGCCACATTCAGAAACAAGCCCCAACGAAGAATTAGTAAGGATGGAAAAGAAGAAAACTGCAGTACCTACTCTTTTATGTTCTAATTCACATGAATTTATGATATATAGTAGAATTTCAAAATTTGGTAGATTTATTAATGTCGTATGTTGGGTAAAGAGATTCATAATGAAGTGCAGAAATCGAAATATATGTTTTCCATCAGAATTGTCGATTGAAGAAAAGGAAGATGCGGAAAGGTCGCTCTGGTCAATAATACAATCTGAAAGTTTTGGTAATAATACTACTGATGCAATAAAAGGATTAAAGGTTATGAAAGATCAAGAAGGATTGTTGAGAGTAAAAACAAAGATATTAGAGCGGGATGACGAGTTTTCTTTCAGATATCCAATTTTATTACCATCGAAACATCATGTAGTGAATTGTCTGATTCAAGAATGTCATTTAAAGAATTGTCATGCTGGACTTCAAACAGTTGGATCCATTTTGAGAGAAAAATATTGGATAATTTCTTCTAGGCGCAGCATTAGAAGTCAATTATCTAAGTGTTACAGATGCAAAAGATACTCTGCAAAACCATATACTACACCTCCAATCCACCTACCTCTAGATCGAGTCAGAGATTCCAAAGTTTTTGAAGTTGTTGGAGCTGATCTTTTTGGCCCTCTTTTCGTAAAGCAAAGATCCAAAGTTTGGGTTGTACTTTTTACATGTGCAGTATATAGGGCAATACATTTGGAACTTGTATCCAGTCTCTCAACAGAAGGATTCATTCAGTCACTTCGAAGATTTATATGCAGGAGAGGAAGGTCGTCTACTATATACTCGGATAATGGCTCAAATTTTAGAGGAACCAATAACCATTTAAAATAATTGTATTAGAAGGCAATAGTTTCTTCGAAAGAACTGTTTCCTATTAATTGAAAGAACTGTGCCCTATTAGTCATCCATCCAGCAGCAGCTTGGTGGGGTGGATGGTGAGAAACGGTACATCTAGAAGTGGCAGAGTACTAAAGAGACTTTTGAAATGACTTTTTCTAGAGCTCTGAAATGACTTTTTCTAGAACTCTGAAATGAATTTTTTAAAACTCTGAAATAACTTTTCTAGAACTCTAAATGTTTCATTATTATTTTATTATTGTTTAGTTATTATCTTTATTTATTTACATATTTTTTATTTTGAATTAGGGCTTAATTTGATCAAAAGTGATCTTAAGTTTAATTTGGCTTCCGCCTAAATTAAAGGTGGGAGTATGTTAGGAATTGATAAATTAAGTTATTTCAGTTTATTCACAGAAAATCGTTTGCAAATTTTCAATTGTGATATTTAATTTATTTATAAGACGCGACTCGTTGCTATGGAAGCGAAGCTGTTTTTTCGTCTGCTTTGCTTTTATATTTTTTATCTTACGAGAGGAGTTAAAAGTTTAGATAAAAAAGTTGGCATCAATTTTTGATGGAATGAAAAAGAATTTTTTAGAGAGAATGTTTATATTTTTTGTTTCTCGTGCGTGTCTTGAGTTTTATTGAAGAATTATGTTAATTTTATGAAAAGGCACGCAGAAATGCATATAGGATCATCTTTCCAGTTTTTAGTATGATGATCAGAAATTATCAAGGTAAAAGCATTTATATTTTGTACATATTATACATTTTGTACATAGTATGTAAATAATTTGAATTCAATATTTCTTCATGCTATTATTCTACGTATGCAATAAAATTTATTTAAAAAAAAATCAAGAATATTTAGAAGATTTTTGAACCCAAATAATTAAAGTTTTGATTGTTTACAAAACACTTGTCATGTCTGTCACACAGCTGAAAATACCTATGCTTGATGGACACCGTTATTTTCGAAAAGTTTGCTTCGCCTTATTGCTTCGCTATTTCCATGCGAACTTGTCATGTCTGTCACACAGCTGAAAATCGCTATGCTTGATGGACACCGTTATTTTCGAAAAGTTTGCTTCGCCTTATTGCTTCGCTATTTCCATGCGAACTTGTCATGTCTGTCACACACAGTGTTGGGCACGTTCACAAAATAAACGAACTAACTCAAACTCACGTTCAATTTCTGAAAAGTGATTTAAGTTCACGTTCAAACTCAAAAATTTTTAAACGAACGCATTCAAATCACGCTCATTTGTAAAAGTGAACGAAGTTCACTAAAAAGTTCACTTTTTTTTATGTTATGTTTATCCAAATTTACAAAATTTTGTGAACTAATCATTTGATTATTCGATATGTAAGATAGAGGTATGCACGGACGGAAATTTCCAGGTCCTATCCATAGAAAAAAAAATGTCCGGCCCAATATTAAAATAAAAATTTCAGCCCGAGCCCAGCCCGGCTCGTAGAGAAAATTTAGCGCCCCGATATAATAGCTAAAAACAAGTCCCGACCCGGCCCGACATAATAGCTAAAACAAGGCCCGAGCTTGGCCCGGCCCGGAAAAAAAAGTTGAAATTTCGCGCCGAACCCGCCCCAACCCCGAGTACATTTCTACTGGACATTGATATTTACCTTTACGGAAAAGTTCTGGCCAAAAAAACTTACCTTAGTCTGTTTATAATCTCCATTTATGCAGAAGTGCCGTATGCTGCGATGTTTATGCTTTTAATGAAGCTTTGTTAGTTGTATGTAAATGTTTCAGCTATCATTAATATTATTAATCTATCTTCCATGTTATGGAGACATAAAAATCTAAAAAATGATATATGGTAAAAGTAAAATCTAAGATGAAACCGCATTGGAAAGAAAAAATACGTTTCTTTTTTAGCAGGTGTAAATGTTTAATACATTTTTTCTACCGTATTATTGTATTCATTTTGCATGGATGGACAGTTTAAAAGAACTTTAAAAGAAATTTTCAGTTTTCAGTTTAAAAGAAAATTCCGTCATAGGCAGTTTATTCCATATGTTTATTCCATATGTCATCTATTAAAAAAAGCCTGGGATCTACGATTCTTAAAAAAGAATAAAAACCCAATCTTTAATTGTATAAAAATGGCAACTTAAAGTATGTGCTTTTTAGCAAAATCAAGCCAAATTTTACAGATTTTTGAACAGACTTAGCCCCGTCGAGAGAAGGATTTTCATATGGGATGATAAATAAGTATAGTACAATATTGGAAGGAATATATTTCCTAGCTATATCTTGAAATAAAATTTTATTCGTCTTTAATTTGTTAAAAAAAGGGTAAAATTTATACATCTTAAGTAATTTAACATAATTAAATGCACAGAGTAAGAATAACAAAAGTTCTTTTGTCAGGTATCTCTCTCTCCTATCCTTAATCCCCCGAAAGGATAATTTTATTTATTTATTTATTTATTTTTACATTCAAGCTTTCAAAATGTATGTTATACAGTGAGACGAATTTTAATAAATGAACTAATTTCATTTTGCGATTCTGAAATGTACTAGTCGAAATTTTCTTTTCAATATTCATTATTTCTTAAATGTTAAAACATCTGTAAATACTCTACTGAATTTATGTGTTTAAAACCAAATTGCCTTGTATGAGGAGATCTAAAAAAATTCCTAGTTTAGTTTATTTCATGTTTATGTTCTCCGTTAAAGAAAAAAAAAACAGCCTGGACTATGGATGTTAGCAAAGACATTTATTCCAAAATTCTGGTTAATCCTCCCACTGCATTTTGTTTGTAGGATTGCTGATAAAAAATTAAATGTTTTGCATAAGGAAATCCCTTTTCTTTTTGCATATGAATCGATAAAATTTGCATATGTAACTTCTTAAATCTGTTCTAAACTTCTGCAAAATGTTTTGACACATTTACAAATTCATTTTTAACGAAGAGATATAAAATTGGAAGGCGAGACTATGGAAGCGCTTTTGAATTGAATTCATCATTCCGTTTTCTGATAATAAAATTACCTAACGAGTTATAAACTACTTTCATCATATGATTTTCTTCCTTTCTTCGACTGCTTTTTTCTACTTTCGTCGGAAAATGCGGTTCAAAATGTTAACTCTGATGGCTTGTTCTGAAATATTTATGGCGTTTTGTTAAAATTTTTTTAAAGTGAGTGGGATTTGATAGTTTTTGAATAACAACAACTGCTAATTTTATGTATTTCGGAACAAAAATAAATTACAATTTATACCACAAAGTTTTTTAAGAACACCCTTGATAATCGAATAGGGATTTTCATTTGCCTATAAAGTTGACGCATATTTAATTATTTCAAATTATTGTTCCATGACAATGGCCCTTCACACAGACTGCTGAGACTTAAAAACAGACTTTAAACAGCTAATAGGACATCGTTTTCTGAAAGATATTTTGCATTTATAGATAAATGAAAAAAAATTAATTTACAGCAGTTTGAATCAGAACTATGAAATTTTTTGAATACAGAAATGAAAATAAATTAAAGATAGATTGAAAATTCATTTATTACTTTAGAAGTAAAATTCTTCTTAAAATCAGTAATCTGTTTATAAAAAAAACTTCCACATCTCACTGAATAAAGAATTGTGAAAACTGTGACAATTTGTGAAGGCCCGCGGCCGCATCAACTCTTCCCCTCACATAAATCTGGATCTGTACACCATTTCTTTAAAGCCAGTCTTCTTTTTTTTAAATATAAAAATTTAAACATTTTGTACGACTTAAAATTCAGATACGAATACATAATAATTATTAAGATGCTACTAGATGCAGTATAATATAAATATTTAGATGAACGCATATTTTATACCACTCTTTTTCTATTCTAAAAGTACACATTATCGATTGTAATACGTAGAAAGTTTTGCAATAGATTTAAAACATCCATTTTACAAACACCAAATTTTAAGCCTCATCCCTCCATCCTCCCCCCCCCCAAAAAAAAAAAATAAAAATAAATCCATAGTTGCGTTAAAAAAGTGGGAAAAAAATAGTTAATTCATTTAAAATTGTTATAACATGCCTTAAAAATCTACCGCCTCTATTAAGGATGTATTTCGATTCAAACTGCTTATTTTCCGATTTATTTTTAAACTCATTTTTGCTCTCAAATGCATCAAAATGGCACATTCTCTTATTTAGAAATTACTCAAGGTGCCGTGATTATTAATTCGTTGATAAATGCAGAAAATATTGCAAAAAATGCAATCAAAAACGGCACTTTGAACCGATTTTTAAGAAGCGGGAGACTTGGGAACGAAAAAAAAGGGTCATACTGAGAAGATAATTGCTTATAAATCAAATTCTAATGAATTGAGCGTAAAAAGACACCATACGGCACCTTAAATTTCTCTTCAAAAATTCCCTCAGCAAGTTTCATATTTCTACTTTTAAAAATGTTTCTTATTATATCAGAAAATTTTGAGCTGTTGAAGGTGGAAAAGCGTTTTTTCGAATACATCCTTAAGGAGGGAAATGCGGCATGATAATTTTTCTGGGGTTAATGCACCGGGCAAAAAATTTCATCACAATCATTGAAGAAAATTGTAACTGACGATAGAAACTGCAAAAGAAAGCTTAAAAATAGCATAAGAAAAATTCTGTAAATATTTTAATATAAAGTATTTTGTAATATAATTAATAATAATAATAGATTTTAAAAAAATGATAAAACCATGTCCAAAACCTAAAACTGTGATATGTACGTATGCATGATTTCTTTTGATGAAAATTTTTTTCTGTTTATCAGCAGAAATAATGACAATTTGCTGATTGGAAAATTAGATATGTTAATTTTGGACGATGCTTAAAATATTTTGACTTAAAAAAAATAAATAAAAAATAGAAAAATAAAAGGGGGGCGGGGAGAAAGAAAAGGAATGAAAAAAGAAATGAAATTGTTTACATTACTTTGTATGTTTATAAAATATTTGCAAATAGGTTGCAGATTAAAAATCAATTTTATCAATATTAATGCATCCATTTTAAAGATATGGATAATAAACATAATAGAAATTATCGTTCTCGAGACGAAGAGTTTATTCGTCGTCAAATTTAATAAACTGCAAAACATAATTTTTCACTTTCAAAAAATAAGATTATCTGTGTATATACAAGAGCGAATCCAGCCCTCCATTTAGAGGAGGGTCATAACAATGAGAGAAATGCCACCATAAGAGAGCATTAACTGTCGCATTCTGAAATTCAATTTAAATCCCCAAATTTTAGTAAGATTTCCTAAAAAATTCTTTACATTTAACGAAATATGGAAAACGCTATTTCAACGCTTAACAACTGAATAAGTGCACTTGCAAGTATCTTGCATGTAAGATTAAAAATGACTTCATAAATTACCAAAATTTATGTAATTTGGATTTGAGTAAAGCTTTAAAAAAATAATGTTTTACATCCCAAAGCAAAGGAGAAGTTAGAAAGAACTTAATATACATTTCATTTGAGTATATCTTTAAAATTTTAGATGGTTCCACATCCCAAAGCAAAGGAGAAATTAGAAAGAACTTAATATACATTTCATTTCTTAAATGTTCCATAAAATTTTTCTTTGTTCAAAGTGGAGAGTGGGAGGGAGCTCATGATTCCCGTAACCCCTCACATTATCGGATTAAAATAAAGAAATTAATGTTTATCTTGTTCGAATTCTTTACTTGAGAAAGTGGCTTTCATCTTCCGTTGCAAAACGCTATTTTTCATAACAATGTAATGCATTTCACAAAAATAACTTTGACTTTTCAAAAAACCCTTCCCCCAAAAAACCTTCATCAAATACATCTTTTAAAAGCAATTCAAAATTTATTAAACCATAATATATAATTTCCCATTTGTTTGAAAACTATCTTTACAGATATGTGTGTGATTTTGTTTAAATGCCCGTGTGTCAATTTTAAAAGTGAAAAGTATTTTTAATGGAAATAAAAAGAAAGAAAGAAAGAAAACAGTTTGCACGTATAAAGAATCTTCACGAATTAAAATCTTACATTAATCATTTGTCATCACGTTATTTATGCATGTATATATATACACTATATTGCCATTGATTATTGGACACTTGCGATTTTAGACATTTTACTAAATATCTAGAAAAATACATGAGGAATCATCTCGAAACTCTTAGTGTAATAATTTAATATTATACGTCATACATCTCCCTGAAGATTTTTTTACCGAAACTCTATAGGGGACCGTCAACAAATTAAAAAAGAATGAATATCTTTTGAATAACCCTATCAAAACTAATGTAGCAAAAGCGCTCAAACTCTAGATTATGACTGAATGCCTTATTGTGATACACTGTGCTCATTTTTATGCAAATAGCATGCATACTCGCAAAGTTATTAAGGTTTTTATAAAAATGGTCCCAAATTTTTTCAAGTTTTTCCCTTAAAATTTTCAGAATTCTTAATATAAAATAATATTTTTTTCAGAAAATATGACAAACAACATTGCACACAGTACCCTGTAATCAGAATTAAAAAATAATCAAAATTGTATGAAAAATGAGTAGGTTTACTAAAAAATTTTTTACTGCGCATGCGTCAAAGATATCAAAATTTCATTTGCATATTATGTTAGTTAAATGTATAGAGCAACTTTTGTAAAAGTTTCAAAATCATAGTTTGAAAATTCTGAAAGTAATCGTCTATAGAAAAAGGACAAAATCCGTTGTTTCCAAAATGAAGCAAAAAAATGAGGGATTTTATCCAAATGTAGTAGTACATCCCGTATTGTGTATTCTATATTGACACTAATCAATGAATATATGGATACAACCCCTCTTGTTTTTGCTTCATTTAGAGAATAACGGATTTTCAACTTATTCAAATGACGATTATTTTCAGAATTTTCAAGTTATGATTTTGTGACTTTCACAAAAGTTGCTCTATACATTTAGCTAACATAATATGCAAATGAAATTTTGATATCGTTGACGCATGCGCAGTAAAAAAATATTTAGTAAACCAACTCATTTTGCATACAACTTTCATTATTTTTTTATTCTGATTATGGGGTACTGTGTGCAATGTTGTTTGTCATATTTTCTGAAAAAAATATTATTTTATATTAAGAACTCTGAAAATTATAAGGAAAAAACTTGGAAAAATTTGGGACCATTTTTATAAAAACCTTAATTACTCTGCGAATATGCATGCTATTTGCATAAAAATGAACAAGGCGTATTACAATAAGGCATTCAATCATAATCTAGAGTTTGAGCGCTTTTGCTACATTAGTTTTGACAGGGTTATTCAAAAGACATTCATCCTTTTTTAATTTGTTGACGGTCCCCTATGGAGTTTCGGGATGCATGACTTATACTATTATATTTATACACTAAGAGTTTCGAGATGATTCCATATGTATTTTTCTAGATATTTAACAAAATGTCTAAAATCGCAAGTGTCCAATAATCAATGGCCATATAGTGTATATATACTATTCTAATAAATATATAAATCGATTTTAGAAAGGGCAAACAATCAAGAAATCATTGTATATATAACGATTTGCGATACTGAAATTTAAAACTAATGTATATATATATATATTACCAGAAAAAAAAATCTTTGTAATTTACGCGAAATTTGCGTGAATAAAGAGATTGTTTCTCGTTAAAGATAGAGCAGTAACTGTCATCATTACAATTACCAAATTGATTGTAAGCGTTCCTAGATCACCCATAGACTTATATAAAAGACCACCTTAGTTGTAAAAAAAAAAAAAATTGAAGAGAATGCCAGAACGGTCATTGCAATACGATTAGATAACTAAACACCCAAGGGAAAGCGGTATTTATGGCCGACTCAGCCTGTTAACAAAGCACAGAACAAATCTCTAGCCGATGACGCCTCCACTTGTAAATCGTATGTACATTGACAAGTCACACGAGTTTCTATCCTTCTACTTTCTCGTCACTGGGATCGGCGACAACAAAGATATTATCTCTTCCGTTCCGCAAATTCTCCTATTCAAAAAAGAGTCCCTCTAAAATGGGACTTTAATAACCGATAAAAAATACTACTTTATTTTCCCACACGGATGCTTGCTTGTAACATAGAACAAACGGTTGGACTGGGGAAATTTTCAGGATTCTGTATTTTCACTATATTAAAACTTAAAAAGAGGAAGGGAATGTCTCCTGAAATATTATGTCATTTTTTTTCATTCATACAAAATTTTAGTTTGCTGTGACAATTTGATCCCGAATTATCAAAGTTTGAAATTAATGTAATTTCATACAAGAAAGAAAAAAAAAATGACTGCAATGAAACAAAATTTAAAAATATATACATTTTTGAAACATTTATGAAAACTAAAATTTTGTATTCAAAATTGCCTCATGCTTTTTACGTATTTTTTAGAAGAAAAAAGAAAGAAATCCGACAGCTAAGGTCTGTTCTACAGTTTATCATTGCCAGTCGGGTTTGGGTTAAGTTTATTTATTTATTTATTTTTATTTTGCGGCAGGTCCGGTTGATTATCTTTTTTTTTTGTGGTTGTTGCTTCGGATCGGACTTTAACTCTTGTGATTCGGGTTAGGGTTGACCAGATTTTTAAAAGGAATATCCAAAATAATTTTTCGTATTAAAAAAGCTACATACAATAATATTTTTATAATGGATACTCCCGAATGTACACATCTAGTCAGCGAACACTGTTGAAAAATCTTAATCATTGTGCGCGCGGCAGCGCGCTACAATAATATGATTGAGCGATGGTGCACACGGATTTTTCAATTTTTCTTTTTGCAATAATATCTATACTAACTACTAACTAAATACTTATCCAATTTTGATGATTTTTTTTTAAATGTTCATCTGACCAAGAAGCACAACATAGCACAAAAATTATTTTTATTTTTATGGCATACTGTAGGTGTACTGTAGAGTATTCTGAAAATCGGACAAAAATTTTGTGTCACAGCACTTTTCTCGAAAACTACTAAAGATAAAAACTTAATTTTTTTTTAAACAAAAGACAAACTTTTTATCCCGGGGTAGTCATCGAGAAAACGTTATTTCGCTGGGCGGTTTTTCTGAAATTGCGTATTTTCCAAACTTGGTCATAAATGGGTATATCTAACGTTCTATTGCAGATAGAATGTTGCGGTAAAGTTTATTTTAAAGATTTTGCGATGCTAATTAATCCTGCAAAAATTCATAGCTTTACGTTAAACAGTTTTTTTACAAGATGAAATAAAAGAATGGCAGTCATCAATCTAAGGTACTTGTGATCATCGGAGAGAAAAACCAGTTACACCATTCGATTAAGCATAAAAAAATACAGAATGCTTTTTTTTCTTTTATTTTTAACTTAATTTTTTAACGAATTATGAATTTTTTTGAAATTTTTGACATGCTGAATTTTGTCATTTTTTAATGAATCATTTACTGAATAATTATGCACGGTGTCTAGCCCTGGTGGCTGTTAAATTTGACTTTTAATTTTAAATTAGGCAATTTTTTGCACCATACCAAATTTATATTTTATCCATTTTTTTCATTTATTTATATTTTGTTTTTAGCACAATGGCATCAATGGCAAAAATGCCTGGCATACCTGTCAAATATTGGGGCCCTGTACTTTAACAAAGTGTATTTACTATAAGTATATACCGTATTTATTTTAATAGAATGCGCCCTCTAACAGAGCGCGTCTTCTAATAAAGTGCGCACCTTGGTGCTGATTGAAAAAATAAATATACGGAAACGATATAGTAGATAAGTAGAAAACGATTACTTAAATGCATTATCGAGGATTCTCATCGATCAAAATAGAGATATTCTATCAAAGCGATGGAGTGGCGATGCAGCAAAAGTTTCAAATTTTGAACAATGTACCACTCCTGTAAACTATAGCGCCAAGGATATGCACACTGTTAAAAATCTGCTGCATTTTGCTGCAACGCACTCCCCTGCTTGTATAGAAAACGGTTACTTGGCGCTTTCTCATTGGTTGGAATAGAGATATTATATACAAGTGGTGGAGGGCGTTGCAGCAAAATGCAGCAGATTTTTAACAGTGCACTGTTAAAAATTTGACCCATTTGTTGCAGAGTCACTCCACAGCTTTTATAGAATGTCTCTTTATGGCCAATGAGAATGCTCCATAACACAGTAAAGCAATCGTTTCCTATAAAAGCGGTGGAGTACGTTTTTAATAAGTCCGTAATAAATACGGATTAAGAAAACAAAGAAGCATGGTTTTTGTATCAAACTTTACTCTTGCATAAAAAAAGTTCCTGTTTTTGGCAAAAATAATGGATATTTGAATGAAAAATCTATTCTTTGAAAGGATTTATTATTTTATTCACTTTAGTAAAAAACTGATTTTTTTTTTTTTTTTTTGAAAACCACCGTAGAATTTTGGTATAGAAAAACCTGTTTAAATTTTTTTTTAATTTGTAACACCAGAGTATTAGAGTATGTAGCATTTTTTAATTTCAATACAAATAAGATTTTGTTTTCTATATATAAAATACAAAACAAGTTGTGCAGTATCCCTATGGAATATGGAAAAATAGAAGGACTAGTGAAAAATGCTCCAAGGAGCAGTGCAAAAGCAGAATATGATTTTAATTGAGCATTAAAAAGTAATGGACAAGTGCTTCTGTTAATTACTGAGCATGAGGAAGGATAAGGGATCCCTTCTTGGCTACAACTCACTTCGATGCCAACTTTGAAAAAATCATATTTGCGCTTTTTTCGTGAAAACAAATCAGTCGCAGTTACTATAAAAATGTATAGTGTAAAGACGTAACCATTAAAGATGCAGCTTAATTAGACATAAATGTAAAGGAAGGCGACATAATGCCAGATACCTAGTTCCTGCAGGTATCATATTCATGCACTGCCACCAAGCATACCCTAAGTGTATAATTGCACAGAAAATTGATTTGTAGTATAGTGCAGAGTGAACAGTGCAGTTAACATCAGAGATGTAGTACAGGCTATACGCCGCACACCTTCTGGACTTTTTAATAGAACACCATATACCCTCTGTTTTTCAAGAAAGCTTATAGTATACACATTCTAGAATATCCCTCTGCTTAGAGCATATATCTTATGTTATTTTTATGACTACACCCCTGGTTAACATCTAAAGCACGGTGGAAAATTCTACTAAAGAACCGCAAATTTCTTTTATATGGAAAAAGCGCAAATATGATTTTTTCAAAGTTGGCATTGAAGTGAGTTGTAGCCAAGAAGGGATCCCTTATCCTTCCTCATGCTCAGTAATTAACAGAAGCACTTGTCCATTACTTTTTAATGCTCAATTAAAATCATATTCTGCTTTTGCACTGCTCCTTGGAGCATTTTTCACTAGTACTTATATATTTATATTCTTATATCGCTGAATATGGCATGTTCATCTTGCACTGTGCCCACATGTAGCATCTGTATGCATACATAAGCTATCAAAAATATCATACATATGCTTATGTGTGTATAAAAAATATTGGCAATATTTTTTCATATCCTGAGAAAAGAAAAAATATTCTTATGGTCACATTTTTTGTAATTTATTTTTCATGCAGTAGTTTGAATATATACTCATTCATACTAAAATACATATGTACATTTTCACCTGAAACATAATTGGCTGTTTGTGTTTAGACGGCCAATTTTTAACACAACAGATATAGACCATAAAGGGGTTCTCCTTGGAGGGGGGGATCTTTCTTAGGGTACCAAGACCATACTTATTTCATGGAAAATCAAAGTTTGAATAAAACCCGAAAAACTTCGAACGATTAGGCCGACGGACGCGATTGCATTGGAACCCAGCACCTCCCGTCTACCAGCCACCAGCCTGAAACATAGTTGTGCTCAAACATTTTGTGAAAACGCAAACAACCCGACTTTCAAAAGATCTAATTATGATTCATAAAAATTATTCTAGGCAATCCAACCCGCAAAACGAATATAATAATTAAAACCTGAAATTAGAAATTTATGTGCAACGTGACCCGATGCAAGATTCTATTCAATGATCTCGATGTCTATACTATTCAGAGGTTATAAAATATTTGAATTTTTAAAAATGAATTTTATAAATATCTAAACATTTTTTTCTATAAAAACATAACTTAGTAGTAGAGATATAAATGTAGGTTACTTTTTTTTTACAATTGCATCAAAACCTAATTTACTTTCCTTCGGGTCGGGTTGCTGGTTGCATAAAATTATTTTAGTGCTTTCGATGTTCAGGTCGGGTCGTGGATCAAACTTATTCTGTTTGTGAGATTCGGATCGGATTGAGGGTTGATTGTTAAGCATGCTTCGAAAGGAAGACGCAAAGTTTCAATGTCACGTTTTCTAAAAGGTTTTAAACTAACTTTTAAAGACACAGGATGCGCAGTGAAAGATCCATTCAATGCAAAGTAGTTGCGAATACTTTAGTATTTATGTGATATTTCTAATTAAATCAATATGTTTTTCAAAATTTGATATTTATTGCGTTTATACTGATATTGGGCTGATTGCAGAAATATACTGTTAAAAATTGTTATCTAAGATGTCTAAATCGTCCGTGTTGTTAATGGTTAATAAATTCGGCTAATCATCGCTTTTTTTTAAATCTCTATCAACAATGTTTTTATGCTTCTTCTACAATGGGTACTTCCAACGCTGCTCAACACTTTCGCTGAATGTCCTCAAGTCAAAATTTGTGTGCAATAGAAAAATGCGCTTTTCTCAAAAACTGTGTGACATAGGGTTAATCGCTATAGTTTTCCAGCAAATTTTAAGTTAACGTCTACTATCTTTATTTATTTATTTTTTAACAATTTTAGTTTAAGTAGATTCGGAAATAGATGGGGTGGGGAATGTTTTTGCACTACATTTTTGGCATCGCTCTGAAAATCTAACACTTATTTTAAAACAATGCGGGTTTTTTTTAGGTCAGCGCTACGACACCTTTCATCGCACACGATGTACAAAGAAATTTTTTTCCTGAATAATTTAATTAGTCCCTCTACATTTTCCCTAAATTTATTTGAGAATGTTTAATAATCTGTAAATAGGTAGGTCAATAATCTTTATGAGTTCTCCCAATTTGAACTTTCCACATCCCATAGTTTACGAGTAAAATGGTTGCGACAGACAAAAAACTAACACAAGAGGGAGATCTTATAATGATTCCGTTTAATTTTTTAAGTACCAAAACTCTAAAAAATACTTATTACAGTTCCTCTTTCATGGTTATGTTTTTCACTTAAAAAAAAAAGTCATGGGTTGCGTAATTGGCACGTTTATTCCAAAGTTTTGGTCTTTCCATACTTCTTTCTGTATATCCCATTGTAAACTAAATTGACTTTAAAATGAATCCTTAACTGTATCTAAATATCTGAAATATTATTAACAACATTAATGTATTTCCACGGACTGGAGGATTAAAAATATGAAAAATTCTACACAGATGAACCTTTTAAGAAAAATCTCTGAAAAAAATTCATTGTAGACATATTCTTTATTAAGAAATTCGCCGTCTCTTACAAATGTGTTATAATTTTTTTTTCACATGGATTATTCTGTCCATTTGGCACCGATCTAGAAATTGTTTCGTTTAAGATAGGATTTCGTCATATACAGATTTTTGTAACACCTTTTATAATACATAATTCCCCTTCCCTAGCATTTTATATGTACTATTCTTTAAAGAGAATTTTAAATGTTGAATTACGGTAATTTTAAACTACAATAAACTCTGGCTAAGGCGGAATCGATCGGGATCGAGAAAATTTTCCGTTGTAGACAATATCGCGTCTTAGACAAATTCTACTCTATGTCTGCGGATTCGTAGGGACTTGAAAATCTTTCAGATTTAGACATATTTCTGCCTAACACACATTCCACCTTATACAGAGAGTTTACTGTATATATGTATTTTCGGCGAAAATTGCATATAATCTAGGTCCGGTTCGGCGCGGCCCGAGCCTGCAGAAGAAGTAAGACTAGGGTACCACCCAGAGAAGTGATACCCAGACTAAACCCTTCCCGACGCACATGTAGGTCCAGGGCCGTAGCTGAGGGGGCGCTATAGGCGGCTCAGCCCCCCCCCCCTGAAAAAAATTCCACGGTCATTAAAGGAATTTCTGCTCTGAAAATTCAAATGAAATTCTGTTTAAAAATCTAATTTAGTTTTGAGATCTTTTCACAATTTTGCAGTTACTAAATTGTATTTAAAATAAGTGTTTCAACTCTCCCTCATCTTATTCGTACATATGAAGCTAACATGATGTTTAATTTTACACCACTTATACACTCAAAAATTTCATCATGTATTTTTCTTAGCATAAAATGAAGTTATTACAACAGTTTAATAAGAAACATAGTACCTACAATGTGAATATGCACAAATTTATCTTTCTGCCACAGAGAGAGAGAGAGAAAAAAAATGAGCCCCCCCCCAATCGTTCACTTCTAGCTACGGCCCTGTGTACTACACAGTGTGTAGGTCTCAAAATGGCATTTGAAAGGGGGAGAAAGAATACTAAGGTCTGGAAAAATTTTAAATAAATTATGAAAAAAATGAACGTAAATTTGAACGTAAATTTCGTTCAAACTCGTCGATTTTTTGAGTTTCCACTCAGTTCAAACTCGTTTATAAAATAGTGAGCGAAGTTCAGTTCAAAGTTCACAAATAGTGAGCGAAACTCGTGATTTTTCGTTCATTGAACGCGTTCATACCCAACACTGGTCACACAGCTGAAAATCGCTATGCTTGATGGACACCGTTATTTTCGAAAAGTTTGCTTCGCCTTACTTAACCTATAGGATATCTCCAATAAAATAAGTCACATTTTTCCGTTCTAAAATACTGGGAGCCAAAAAACGTAGTATGTGATAGACTAGTGTGAAAATTCTCATGGAAATTGCCAGTACTGAATTCAGTATTGTTAATGCTTTTTTGCTTAGACCAATTCTTCTTTCAACATCTCTTTGGCTTGATCCATCTTCATGAATGATAGGTCCGTGGTATTAGTATCATTCGATAAAATATCGGTGTCCTGACTTGTAGTTAAATTCTCAGTTTCACTCATATTTATGTTCAATATTCATTACTCATAAGTGTCCTTTAATTTACAAAGCATGTATGTGGCATCTACTTAATCTTTTAAAACAATGGCTTGATCCTCCGCAAGCAATAATTCATAGATTTATCATCATTCAGTCTCATATCCATTTTATGCCATTTCTTGGTCCATACTTTGAGCCAGACATGAATATTTTAAATAATGGTGGTGAAAGACAACAATCTTGTGAAAGGTACTAGTGATGAAAGATTCAGACAATTTATTTTCAAGTTTAATTCTGCAGCTGTTTCCATGATAAATTGCTTTAATGATACAGATCAGCTTTATCTTAATGTTAGATATTTTCATTTCTAAAAAAGATAAATAAACAAAAAAATATGAAAATACAATATATGCAATATTTCTTCCCACAATCTATGTAATAAGATATTGCAAAATTACTCATGGACCCTCCCCCTCCCCAAAAAAAGAAAAAAAAGTTTCGCAATATACGCTATCGTACGTGACACAGAAATCGCGAATATTAGTTAATTGTTTAATGGCAAAGCTCAAATGAAACGCATCTTATTCGTTGTTGCGTAAAAGTTTTTTAGCAGGATTTAGGCCGTGGTAAATTAGATTTGTTTACGTTTTGTTCTATAAAGCTTCAAAATATCATTATTTTTTTCTGTCCTTTTTATTTAAAAAAATAATAAAAGTCACGAATTTTAGACTTTTCAGTTTCAACTTAAAGTTATGTACTATAAAAGAAATGAATGAAAGGATTATATTTTAAATGAAATTAATGAAATACGAAACAATGCCACGGGTGCAATGTTTGGCGATTTATCACCTGCGTTAGGCTAATATAAAAATACCGAGTTCTTGATTTTTTGTCGCAGATGTCGTATACGCACCACATTAGAGCAATTTTTTTTCTGACGTCAATTTGGCAAAAACTTCGTTTTCAAATATCAGCTGCATATATATATATATTTTAACAATTTTCTATTATTTTAAAAAGGAAATAATAATAAATAAAAAAAGTTCAGTTAATAGTCATAGAAGAATCAATTTAAATCATTAAAAAAAAGAAAATAAAAGTAAATAAAACAGTTTATTAATGAATAAACATTAGCCAGGTCGCTATGTGAGGCATATAATTGCCGTTTTGTTGCAATCGCTCAATTGTGGTGCGCATATGACATCTATGTTTATTTCTCTAGCAGAATCTTCTAATTTGGCAAAGAATTGAGTAATTAAAATAAATTATGAATAAAAGAAATATGATTTAATGTGTAGTATACATTTAAAGAGAGACTAAACTGGTTGCCTAGGGTGGCTAGTATATTTATAATTTCTCGCAACTTATTTTCTTTCATACAGTTGTATTTGTCATGCATCTGCCATGGGAATGAAAAGAATACAGCTCTGTTTTGTATAAGTATAATTTATTTTCATTCCAAACAATGTGCTTTTGATAAATTATCGGATATTAATGATTCTCCCAGATTAGAAAAGTATGTCTTAGAATTTCACTGTGATTTACAGCACCGCCCATGGGATTATAAACATCATTATAGTTCACATTTCGTTCAGATATCCTTCTGTACTAATTACTTATTTTATCGATGATCATAAATTGGGGTCAATGGATTTTACTTACCCATCAGACGCGGTATAGGGTAAATCTGCAATTGTTTTGAAAATCGAAATTTTTTTTGACGTATTTACATGTTTCAGACACTGGTTATTCCGAAAAACATATTTTTAGAAGAAGAAAAATTGCATCCGTCTGTATGTCTGTGTGTCTGTAAAAGCTCTATCTTCCCAACAAATTGAGATAGAGATTTGAAATTTTGTATGCACTTAGTATGTAAACATGGGACGAAGCCTATTTAATATCAGTAACTTCAATTATCCGGAACTGTTTTTAACCGACTTCAAGGAGTAGGTTATGATTTCGACCTGTATGTATTTCTTTTTCATTCATAACTTCCCTAAATATGAACCGATTTTGATAATTATTTTTTTGTTTGAAAGTGTAAGATGCCCGCATGGTCCAATTTTAATTTCATTAAATTCTGATGGTTAGAATTTTTTTAAATAAAAAAAATGTGGATTTGATAAAAAAATAATGACTTGTTGCAAGTAATCTTTCATTGTTGCAACCGTTTTCAAATCATAAGCATATTAAAACTATGCATTCATATGCGTTAGCGTTAAGTTGTCGCCAAGCTTGAGTCTATTTTGAAGTCAGTTAGTATATATATTTTTAAAAGCATAATTATTTCGGATTCAAATTTCTTCTAACGAAAGGTATATAAAATTTTTCAATTTTTTTTTTATTTTAAGGAGTGGACGTAAAAGGCAAAAAATAACACATATTTTGCATAAAGAACAATGTCGATCGGATTATTAGTTGCCGAGATATTTGTAATCCTGTTTTCCACATTTTTCTTTTTTTTATGACCCTGTATTTCATTCAAATTGCAATTCAAAGATATATTTTAATTGGATATGAGACACTTGATCCAAAGCAGTAAACTATTAGTTTATTTGATTATTATTTTTTGAGTTATAAGGATATTTCTTTTACGCAATTCGGTACTACTTGAGTAGTTTGACGTTTTATATAATTTGTTGAAATTTATATAATTCATTAATAGAGCTTTACTATGTATATTAAAATATTTAAATACACGCTTAAATTTTGTTTTGGAATTACAATGCATTTTATAAATAGTTTCCACTTGTTTTATACTCATATATTATGCATATCCATTATGGGTAAGTATTACAGTGGCCCCCAACGGCTAGTTTTCTGAGACAATCATTGTTGTTCATACCTCTAATCTTTCACGTATCCAATGAAAAGAAATAAAAATGTTCAAATTTTGTAATATCCGATAAAATAGTTTTACAAAACACTATGAATAACTATGCATTTTATTCAGATTTATGCCTAATTACAGCTATATAATTTGTAATAAAACATAAGCGTAACTTCGGTAGGATTTTTTTAATGCGGGGGATGTGTAATTTAAATGTTTATTAAATTTCGAAAATAGTTAAAGGATTATGAACTCAATTTGTCTGTCTTTATGTCATCATACTAATTTTTGTAATTCTTTTTTGGTATACTACAAGAGTATATTAGTATATTATAACATGTAGAGTATTGAACCAGAAAGCGTAGCATTCTCTGTTTCTTAATGTACTCAAAATTATTCGAATTAATTGTAGTTTAAAGGCTATAATTTTTTGAAGCTTATTTTAATTGCAATACCTTACTTTAAACATCATCAAACGGATATGCATTATCGAAATGTGGTACATCATTATATCGATAGAAAATTGTTAGCTTGGGATTTATCATTCATCTACAGGGAGTCACAAATGAATTTTACTATTTATAGGCGTTTTTGAAGAGTGTTTTACCGATGTTACATTTTTTTTCTAACATAATTAATTGCTATTTGAAATATACAGTAAGATCTTCTCTCTTCATAATGAATGGTGCATATAGCATTTAAGTAGGTTTATAAACAGCACAAAATATCATATACAGGGTGTCCCAAAAGGTCGTTTACAAACTTAACATGGTGGTCTATAATATCATGATGAACAATATTAAATAGGAAACTAAGGGTCCCTAACGTCTTCCAAAGGAGATATGCGCCATTAAAGTTTAGGGTCCAAAAATTCAAATGATTATAAAAAACAGAAAAATTGGTGGATTCCTTTTCGGTTTTCTCTAAAACTATTCTTTATGTCAGTATTTTCTTGAAAATAAATTATAAAGATAAATTTCAAAAAATGTCGATAGAGGGCGCTTTAGACTTTGGAGTAACGATAAACCAGTTTTTACCATTATTTTTTGCATCTCATTAAATTTTTTTAGAAGCTTAGACATAAACTTAAATTTTGAGCTATTAATCTAAATCGTTGGAAGTGGTTAAGTAGCGCAAACTGAATTGCAGGGGGAGGTTCAGATTTCAAATGATTATAAAAAACGGAAAAATTCGTCAATTGATTCGCGATTTTCACTAAAATTATTCTTTATGTTAGTATTATCTTGAAAATAATTTATAAAGATAAAATTCAAAAAATGCCGATAGAGGGCGTTTTAGACTTTAGAGTAACGTACATCTATTTTTATCCGTTATTTTTTGCATCTCATAAATTTTTTTAGAAGCTTAGACATAAACTTAAATTTTGAGATGAAAATCTGAATCGTTGGGAGTGGTAAAGTAGCGCAAACTGAACTGTGTTCAATGGGGGTGGGGAGGTTCAAATTTCAAATGATTATAAAAATCGGAAAAATTGGTAGGTTTTCGCTAAAATTATTCTTTATGTCAACATTTCCTTGAAAATAAATTTTAAAGATAAATTAAAAAAAAATCCGTTACAGGGCGCTTTAAACTTTAGAAAAACCAACAATTAATTTTAACCGTTTTTTTATTTTATTTATTTATTTATTTATTTATTTATTTATTTTTATCTAATTAAATGCTTGCAAAAATTTAGACTTAAATTTTGTGCTCAAAATCTAAATCGATAAAAGGGGTTAAGAAGCGTGAACTGAATTGTCTTCAGGAGTTGAAATGTTACCTTCCCCAACCCTCGAATGCAGTTCAATTTTTGGCCGCTTAATTACTCACAACGATGCAGATTTTGAGCACAGAATTTAAGTTTGAACTTTTACAAGCATTTTATTAGATACACAAAGTAACTGTTAAAAATAGTTGTTGGTTACTCTAAAGTTTGAGGTGCCCTCTAACGGAATTTTTTGAAAGAAAAATGATCTGTAAAATCTGTAAATTGATCTGTAAAATTTATTTTCAAGGAAATATTCATATAAACAATAGTTTTAGCGGAAACTGACCAGTTTTTCCGTTTTTATAATTATTTGAAATTTGAACCTCCCCACCCCCACTGAACACAGTTCAGTTTGCGCTACTTAATCACTCCCAACGATTCAGATTTTTATCTCAAAATTTAAGCTTATGTCTAAGCTTCTAAAAAAAATTATGAGATGCAAGAAATAACGGAAAAAAATAGTTGTACGTTACTCCAAAGTCTAAAGCGTCCTCTATCGGCATTGTTTGAACTTTATCTTTGTAAATTATTTTCAAGATAATACTGACATAAAGAATAATTTTAGTGAAAATCGCAAATCAATTGACCAATTTTTCCGTTTTTTATAATCATTTGAAATTAGAACTTCTCCCCGCAATTCAGTTTGCGCTACTTAACCACTTCCAGCGATTTAGATTTTGAGCTCAAAATTTAAGTTTATGTCTAAGCTTCTAAAAAAATTTTATGAGATGCAAAAGATAATGGTAAAAACTAGTTTATCGTTACTCCAAAGTCTAAAGCGCCCTCCATCGACATTTTTTGAAATTTATCTTTATAATTTATTTTCAAGAAAATACTGACATTAAAAATAGTTTTAGTGAAAACCACAAACGAATCGACCAATTTTTCTGTTTTTTATAATCATTTGAATTTTTGGACCCTAAACTTTAATGGCGCATATCTCCTTTGGAAGACGTTTGGGACCCTTAGTTTCCTATTTAATATTGTTCATCATGATATTACAGACCAGCATGTTAAGTTTGTAAACGACCTTTTGGGACACCCTGTATATTATTGTTTACGAGCAATAAATTCTGAAAGTTCGTTTTTATTTAGGGGCTGTTCATAAATGATGTCACACGTTTTTGAATATTTTTGACACCCCCTTCCTTCCTTATTACAAAGTGTCACACTTCATGTTATCTCCTCGCCACTCATGTCACATGTCACGCTATATTACATAAGCCTACGCTTCAGAAACGAAGCATTGCGTTATAGATCCTATTTCAAATTTTATTTTTAAACTTTAACTACGTGTTTTAATTAGACTTGTGAGCATAACAATAAAAATGATTCATATACTTATTTTGTGTGAAATAAGGTTAAGACTTACATCTAAAAATATAATTTATATAGTATAGTAATAAAATATTAATATAAAGAACAATTGAAAACTCTAGCATTTTGGAATTTGAAATAAAATTTAATATATTTGGCTTTAAATCTTATCTTTAGTGTATGAACACAAAATACTTTTAAAATAACTAATAATTTAAAATAACTTCAAAATTTAACCTGCTGATTTTTAACGATTTACAAAAACGTGTGACGTCACATTTCTTCTTACCCCTTCCATCCCCTTGTTACAAACTGGCACAATCTCATGAAAACACAATCATGAATATGCACAATCTTCCTCCCCCCTCTAAGTAAGACATCATTTGTGGATGGCCCCTTATTCTAAGCAATTTCCGTCTAAGGGGCCCAAAACATCGTTTATCACAACTTTAATCGATTGTAAACAAAAATGCTTTCAACAGAATTGTATTTTAAACATGAATATCAAATAAAAGGGCATAGTATTTATATTAGAAACAAACAGGGAAAGAAGATTTTATTTAACGTTAGTTTTAAAAGTAGTTTTATATCAAAATGCAGGAAAACCCTTAAAATGCTCACAGGGTTAAAACTTAGCTAATTTATAGTACATTACGTGGTGTGTTTAAATTGAATAGACAATGGAGGATATTCCATCAACGTTTTCATCACGTGGTCAAGGGAAAAACTTCTAGCGTAAAGAAAGGAAAGCTCCGTTAGACACAATGTAAATCCCCACCAGCCAATAGAATAGTTCATGGGGAAAGCAGTAGCAACCTCCCTTCTAATCAGTTAGAAGTTCTTTGGGTAAATTACCGGTACCACGTGACTTTTTACAGCTTCGAACGCAGATTTGGAATATCCTCCATATGCAGGGATATTCAAAAGAACTCCAAGAAAATATGATTTATGAGTTGAAATTGTTGAAAGATCTTTTAAATTAGTTTGTTTTTCTGCTAAAGCTATTTTTGATTTATCATGTTAGACGCGTAGGATACAAATATATTCATACACAGGGATGCTCAAAAGGTTTTGGATATATTCCCGTCTAAGAGGATGGTAAATGCTAGAAGAGCGTTTTCAAATGCTTGTGCATATGCATTTTTTAATCGAATTAAACTTTAGTATGCTATATGCTGTGTACGATGTACAGAGGGGTGAAAAATATATAAAAAAAAGGTTGGTCCTAAGGCACTAGTGTGCAATCACTTTAGTACCTATCAACCGCTTTCTATCAAGTATTTAAAAAAAAACAATGAATTTATCATAACGGCGAACTTCGCCCACGACATAATGTATCATAAGGAAAATTTGTGAGAAAAAATTTCATTTGCATTCAGAATTAAGTATGATTTCGAAAACAAATATTGAATGCTTTTAAAAGCGTGTTTTTTAAAGACAATTTTTACTTGTATATTTATTTTACAGCGGACTGCATTTTAATTTGTTTGTTTTATAGCTCATCACAAGAAACATTTCCTACGTGACTAAAATATTTTTATTCTTTCTTATCCAAAGTTTTTTTTCCCTTATCCAAATCCAAAGTTCTTTGAATAGACAAAGAAATACACCTTGTTTATTTAGTGATTCACTGACAGTATTTTTCTTTGTTTCAATTGATTTGTTTACTTTGACAGTTAACTGCCGGTAGAGATGAGTTTGCATGAACAATAGAGACATAAATTAATGAGAAGTCTGTCATTTGTACAGGTAATATTTTTTATTAAGTAAAACGAAATTTCTTAAACTTGTTAAGGCATTCTTTTGAAAAATATCACGTTCGAGACTAAAAGATTTCGCGGTTAATATTTAACTGTGTGTGCAACATCTTTTTACTTTCTTCTACCTTTACAAGAAAATAGTATTGGATTCGTGAAGATTTTCGAATCACGGTTTTCGATGGATTTCACACGTTTTGAGAGTTATAGATTCCAAAAAACATGTTTTTTTTTTTTTTTTTTTTTTTTTTTTTTTTTTTTTTTTTTTTTTACAAAATGTTTGTCTGAGAGTCTGTCAGTCAAACAGTCTGTTTGTCTGTATGTAATATAAATTTTTGGGCGCTCTATTTCAAGAACTAATGTATGGAATTTCCCAAAACTTTGTATTCAGTTAGACTTTGATATAAACTGGATCTGATTAGTGTTTGTTGTATATCGCCCAACAAGTGACGCTGCTATGCTGCCTTTTTCACGATTTTCACAATAGCTATATCTCAAGAACTAATGAATGGATTTTCATAAAACTTTCATTTTCATCGCATTAATCTTTAATAGTATATGGTTTTGATTACGTTTTAATGTATATCGACCAACAGATGGCGCTTTTATGCTGTATTATTCATGATTATCGCAATAGCTCTATCTCAGGAACCAATGCACCAACTTTCATCAAGCTTCAGATTCAGTAAGTTCCTGATATAAATTAATATCATTTAGATTTTGAAATAAATAGCTCAACAGGATGTGCCGTTATGGAGCATTATTCATGATAATTTTAATAGCTCTATCTCAGGAACTAATACATAAATTTTTATCAAACTTCAAATTCAGTTAGCACCTGATATAAAGTAGTATTCTTTAGTTTTTGGAGTAAATCGCTCAATAAGTGATGCTTCTATCCAGTTTTTTACGATTTTTGGTGTGATTCTATCTCACATACTATTGTTCAGATTCATTTAGAACTTGAAATAAGCTGTTACACATTAAATTTTGGTATAAATTACCTAAGCGGTAACGCTGACATGTTTCATTTTTGTAAAATTATTAACACATTAATGTGTTTAAGATAGAAGAAAATTTTGCGATAGTTACATACATCACATAGTTACATCCGACTAGTTACATATGTTTTTAATAGCGTAACTGAATAGTTTTAAAATTTTAAAATTTACTAATATGTAATAGAATTGTTTTAAATAAATTTTGTGCAACTTTTTAGCAAATTATAATTATAATTATTTTATCTACATTAACTCAAGTTTAATGTGACATTCCGAATTAACTCATTTTGAGTATTTCGATTAGATGGTAGAAGCGCTCTGCCAATTACAATAAGTAGAAGGGTAGCTTTTAAATATGACAATTATTTTACTAACTGACTACACATTAAAATAGGAAATATTTTTTTTATACAACACTTGCTCTATAACTTATATTTACAAAAGTGTTACCTTCGTCTAAAAAGGACATTAAAAAATTCCGTTCTTTTATCACTAAAATTTATCTAGTTGTGATAGTTTGAATTGTATGAATTTTCCATTTTTTCTAGCACTTGACATAGTTAAGCAATCACAACTATGCAATATTTTATATATATATATTAACAGTTTGCAGAATTAATAAATACAACTTTAACAAGATAGAGAAAAAACAGAAGACGAAAAATGTATTTTATCACGCGTAACACATAATAGTTCCCTAATCCCCGTCAAAAAAAACCCCATGTAATTCTTGAGTTACACTACGCATTTAAAGGTAAAGAAAGAAACACAGTTTTCTGTCAAGCACATTTCATCAAGCACTTTTTATCAAGTATTAAAAAAAAAGAAAAAAAAACCCATTGAATTTATTGTAATGGAATGCTTTTCACATCAAATTATTCTATCGAAGCGAAAATTTATTACAAAAAATTTATTTGCTGTCAAAACATTAGGTGTGATTTCCAAAACAAACGTTGAATGCTCATAAAACAGTATTTTTTGAAAGAAAATTTTTACTTTTACACTTATTTTACGGTGAATTGCATTCTAATTGCTTTGCTCACAAGAAACATTTTCTATGTGACTAAAATGTTTGTATTTTTTCTTATCTAAAGTTTTTTCTTTATTCAAATCCAAAGTTCTTCGAATATATCTGTGAAGATATACACCTTGTTTACTTAATCATTCACTGGAAGTATTTTTCTTTGTCCAAACTCTGTTAAAATGGATCTGTTTATTTTAACAGTTAACTGCCGATAGCGATGACTTTACATGAACAGTAGACACTTAGGTAGTGAGAAGTCTGTAATTTGTACAGATAATATTTTTTATTAAGTTAAACGACATTTCTTTTTTTTTGTTAAGGTATTCCTTTAAAAAGATCACGTTCGAGAATGAAAAATCTCGATTTAATATTTAACCGTGTGTCCGACATCTTTCTATATGTGCTTTTAATATCGTAACTGAATAAATAGTTTAAAACATTTAAAATTAACTTAAATGTAATGGAATTGTTTTTAAATAAATTTTATGCACCTTTTAGCATTAGAGAAGTTCAAAAAGTAACGTGCCTAGGAACGGAACCGAAACTAGTATATGTATTTCATAAATAATGGCCTTGGCTGTTAAAGCACTTGTCCCACTGAGACACAAGACGGTAAATGGCTGTCTCGTAAAATTCCTGGCACTGCAATGTGAACCAGTTTCGCATGTACTGCTTGACGTCGTCGTCTGAGGTGAATCGTTTGCCCCTTAGAGCCTTTTTTAGGGGACCAAAAATGGCGTAATCGCAGAGAGGGAGGTCTGGACTGTATGGAGAGTGACCGAGAACCTCCCACTTGAATTTCTGCACGAGTGCCGTAATCGTGTTGGCCGTATGAGGCCTTGCATTGTTATGGAGCAATGTGAGCTTGCCTGGTCGCTTTAATTTTATCGCTTGGCGAAGGGTGGTCAAGATTTGCAGGTAATGCTGGACATTCACTGTTATCCTGTGCTGCAGGAAGTCCTCCAGAAGGAGACTGTATTGGTCAAAGAAGAACGTCAGCATAACTATATCTGCACTTTGAGGGGATGGCCTTAGATTTTCTTCGTGGTGTTAATCCTCGATGTTTCCACTGAGAACTTTGCCGTTTCGATTCTGGTTCGAAGTGATGACACCAAGACTCATCTCCAATCACCTGAGATGCCAGGAACTCATCCCTTTCTCTGTCACAGTGCTGCAGATGATCAAAATAGTGGGTCATTCGACAGGCTTCCTATTGTGCTTGAAGATTGTGGAACACCCATTAGGCGCACACTTTACGCCAGTTCAGTCTTTCCGTCATGATGGTGTGAACACTTCCGACGCTCAATCCGACATCGGCGGCTACGGCTTTCACTGTAACTCGGCGGTTCTGCGTAACGAGTCCATCAACCAGCTGTACGTTGTCATCGGTAATTCGTTTTGGTGTTCCAGATCGTGCATCACCGGCTAAGAAAACTCGTCCTTCCCTGAAGAGCTTTTGATACGCCTTGGCCCTTGCAAGGGGCATGCAGTATCCCCCGTACATTTGTGACATTCTTCGATGAATTTCAGTTCCTCTTAGTTCTTCCTCTGTCGGACAACATCTCTTTGCCCTTCTTTTGACACTTTCATTACACTGCTAACAATACAAATGAGCGTTGGACGACTGATGTATGCTTCTGCTAGCTTTGTTGTTACATGACTTGCATTCGTGACCTTCTAGATGACGGAATGTGGACTGCACCTAATGCACGCAAACTGAGGTCGAGGCTAAAATTCGTCTGCTGGCGGTGTATACTGGCGGTGTTGGCATAGCAGCCTATGGAGTGTGAGTTATTAATGCTTGTTTGTGAAAAGTATCGGAAACGAATTCTTTGTTGTAGCAGCATATACATAATATATTGTAATATAAATTAAAAATCGTTGTTCTGCTTGCGAGAAAATTCTCTAAATTTGTAAAGTTTTCGTGAAAATGTATCCATTCAACATGGGTCAAGACTGAAGTCGTCTGCAGGCGATGCTTGCACCTGCGCATACGAGCATTTTCGCTGTGCAGTGGCTAGAATAACAGATTAGCATACCGCCATCTCTGGCGTCTGACGTCACGTGCATAAGGCTCCTTCCGCGCTCTTGTCGGAAACCTTCTTTGTTACTGACGCAACGATATTAACATTCTGTCACCGGTTAGCAGATTCCAGACTCCGGCTCGTTTCTTTTTTGACGTCCCTTATAAATTATTAATTATTTTATCTACATTAATTCAAGGTTAATGTGACAAGGACCAACTAGCCATAGTCATACATTTACACAAAAAATATTTGGTTCAATTCGATGCATAACTTCATATACTTTTGGACGGTACACTATTGAAAATGGCACAAAAATCGCGATTGCAGGGTCCCCTTCCGGCGGAATATTTCAAACTGAAGGAGGACCTGTTTGCCACAGCCAAAAACATTTACAAAATATTTGGTTCATTTCTATGCATAACTTCATACACTTTTTGATGGTAGAATGGTGACATACACACAGACAGACACAGACACTCGGACAGACAGACATTTTGTAAAAACAGGTTTTTTGGAATCTGAGACGCCTAAAACGTGTAAATCCGTCAAAAAACGGAAGTCGAAATTTTTTTTATTACAATACTTTCTTCTATTAAAGATAGAAGAAAGTAAAAAATGACCATAAAAAACCATGTAACTTCTGAGTTACTCTATGTATTTAAAGGTTAAGAAAGAAGCACAGTTTTCTGTCAAACTCATTCTATCAAGCGTATTCTATCAAGTTTATATATATATATATATATATATATATATATATATATATATATATATATATATATATAGATCTATTGAGTGTAGCATAACGGAATGCTTCGCCCACGCCGAATTAGTGTATCATAACGAAAATTTGTTACAAAAAAAAAGTGCTATCGAAACAGTAAGCCTGACTTCCAAAAGAGACGCCGAATACTTATAAAACAGTATCTTTTAAAAGACAATTTTTACTTTAAAAATTATTTTACAGTAGACTGCACTTTAATTTGTTTGTTTTATGGCTCATTACAAAAAACATTTTCTTTGCGATTAAAATATTTTTAGTTTTCCTCATCCAAAGTTTCTTCTCCTTCACTATTCAAAATATTTTTGAAGAGATCTATGAAGAAATAGACCTTGTTCTTCACTGGCAGTATTTTTCTTTGTCCAAACTCTGTTAAAATTGATTTGTTTGCTTTAACACTTAACTGCCGATAACAGAGACTTTAATAATTTGTAAAAACTTACTTAGACAAGAAGTTTGTCATTTGTTTAGCTAATATTTATCATTAATTTAAATATTTCTTATTCTAGTTAAAGTATCTCCTTGAGAAAGATCACGTTCGAGACTGAAGAATTTCTGAATCAGTTGAAATGTATATGTACCTTTTTTTAACTTATGTTTTTATCATCATAACTGAATTGTTATAATTTTTTTTTATCTATTTATATGTAACGGAAATGTTTTAATTAAATTTTATTTATCTTATTAATAAATTAATAATAAATTTATCTATATCAAACAAGGTGAATCTAACATTCCGCTCTAGCGCTTTGCACTCGAGAAGTGACTCTTACTCACTACTAGTATTGCTAGTTGCCCCGCATAAATTGGAGCTCCAAACGTACTAAAACCACTAATTTCTTGTAGCACTTTTAACTTTCTTAAACCACTAATTATATATTTTCCAATTTATTTCGATATGTTTAATCGCAGGTAATTTTGCCACTAGATAAAGTGAGGAAAGTTTAAACTACTGGTGCTCCAGAGCATTTGAAGCCTCATTTTAGGTCACCTCTGAAGTGAAATGGATTAATTTTTTTTTGAGATTTTCTATAAGAAGCTAAAAACACTTTTATAAAACAAGAAAGGAAAAAATCACGCGTCAAGTATAGATTAGGAAGCGCTTTCCAACACATTCAGAATAAACTCACAAAACTGCACCGTTTAAAAAAATTAAATCCGTTTCATTTTACCACACTGAAATCTATAACGCTTTTCAAAAGCGAATTGCAGCTGTTTCCATCTACACTGGGAAAATTATCCGATTTTTTTTGCAGCCCTGCATATGATATAGATATTTGTATCTCTTAAAAGCGTGCATTCCAAAATTTAATTCATTTAAGAGATACATATACTTCAGTTGAAAAATTCCGTTTCAGCAATTTACTCTAATAAGGAAAATGGCATGCGCAAACTTTTGTGCAGCCCTGTATATGTGGTATAGACTTTATATATATTGAATAATATGCAAAAAACTGATTAAATTTAAAAGCGCATGTCGAATTTTAAAACGTACTCTCCAAAAATTACTATGCAAAGACAATACTGCAACCGTTGTGTCCTCCTATAAATGAATAGAAATTGCTACGAATGCTCTGTTTTGACGTGATCAATAGTGAAAATCAGTGATATATGTCAGTTTCAATGCATCTGAAATAGCGTAATGTTATTAAAATACGCTGCAAACGATTTTTACTTACATTCCATAATGTAATTGAATTCTTTTGTGTACCACTGTAAAAGAACCATTAATCGTACATAATTCATATGCAACATCAAACATGCGATGATGATCCTAAGTGAGCTTTATCAGTTGCATGAATATGCGAGTATAATTACGGGAGTTAGAGCGTGGACAGACGGTCAAATGGACAGACTTCCAGACAAGCGGAATGCATAAGCACTTTTAAACTTTGTCGGAAAGTTCTGAAAAGGGTACATGGACTAAAATTGTATACTATTAGTTGAAGTGCTCATAAGATATCAAAAATACATAAATGACTTGAAATTTCTAGACTATGGCTTGGCACCGATGTTTTTATAATAGAAATTTTGTATTTAATAGTTAAACACATAGCAGAATTTGTAATATTTTCCCGCAATTAAATAACACAAAACATTTATTTACAAAACTGTGTGCACTTTGGATTTCTTCCTACATTTTAAATGCAATAAATAAATAAATTAAAACTTTAGCCAATAGGTGGCAATTTATTGCAACTACCATTCACACATAAAAGATATCAGATACAGTGTATTGTATCCGAAATGCTGTCTATCTACATTATAAAGGCTAAACGTACCTGTGCGTAACGCATATATCATTTTGCGAATGGCAACACTTTTCCCTGTAATTTTGGTTTTGCAATTTCCTTTACTGTATATTTTACACTTTTAAACATCGCACATTTGAAATTTTTGCATCGTTGTATAAAGAAAAAAATGTACTTTTAAATGCAATTTGTTTGAAAGCTGTATCTCAATTTATTTTTGAGATATTAATTTTTTTTATAGTTTTTAGTATTAATTTTGTAATTGTGGCAACAAAATCACAAACATGAAAAAAAATAAAAATAAAAATAAAATCGCAACTTTTTTCTGTGAAATTTCGGTTTTGCAATTTTCATTACTGCAAATTTTACACTTTTAAGCATTGTACATTTTAAGTGTTTACCCCGTCGTAAAGAGAAAAAAAATGTACTTTTAAATGCAATTTGTTTCAAAACTGTATCTCAATTAAATTTTGTGATATTATTTTTTCTATAATTTTTAGTACCAACTTTGTAATTGTGGCAACAGAAACACACCGTTTTCTCTTAAAATTGAAAAAAAAAATCGAAATTAAAATTAAAGTGCGTAGACTAAAATAAAAAAAATTCTGTTATAAAATCGGTGAATTTCGGTTTTATTTCGTTTAATAATTTGGATAATTGAATTTTATAGTATTTTGCTAATTTTAGCTTAAAATAATATTTGTTTGAGAGTCTGACTGACAAACATAAGATACATTTTTACTGTAATTAATTTTGTAGATTTATTGTAAATCAGTTAAATAGTTCTTTCTTAACGATTTTCCTTCGTCAAATTTCGACGGGCTCCACCTAGTTACTAATAATTTCTGGACGTACATTTTTAATTGTGGTTATGCATTTTAAGTTTAAATAAATTTTTGCATATTACGTGGTGTTTATGAATATTATTGATCATATAAAGGGCTACAGACAAAAATTCATAAGCATTACTGAATTTGAAGCATTAATTTCCTAAATGTGATTTTTAATTGAGTTATACAATACATTTTTGAAGTAAATACTGTTTTTTATAGTGCAAGATATTTGTAAAATATAAGTTAAAATGCATACGGAATTCTGAAAAAATCTTATTGCATGGCTGCCTATCGATAGTAGTTCCTGGAAGTGTGAGTTTAGTAATTTTTAAGGGGGCTTTTGTCTGAATTAAATTTACCCTTAATATGTGGCATGTGGAAAAAATATGTACGCAACGTATAGGACTTGCAAAAATAATTGAAGTATATTTCCTTCTGTTAAAAGAAGTTGTTAAAGGTGAATTTTTAATTGTGTTATGCGTTTTCTAACTAAATTTTAGTATATTGTAGCGAATGTACATTAATTATTAGAGCATATGCAGAGATGTGGAAAAAAATTTGAATATCGTCACGGCTTTGCATAGTAATTGTTAAAATCTGATTTTCAAATTTGTTATGCGTTTACTAAAATTGTTTACATAGGTATCTTTTTTTACTTTATTCAACGGCGAAGTTTTGTTTAAGTATTCGGAAAGTGTTTCATAATTTATGCTTGAAGCATGATTTTACTTTATCGTTAAAAGTTGATTTGAACCAACAAATAGACACATAAATCATATATGGGAAGCAAGGTACAATCAAACACTTTATTTTGATTGTTTCTTGAAGCGAAAAATTCTAACATAATTTATCTTTACACTGCGATTTTTTTTCTTTTTGATGTATGTTTTTCTATAATATATTTAGGGTTAAATATCCCAATTCCAAAAAGTAATTTTCCATTTTATTTAATAGTAGACTTTTCTGATTACACATCGCGAATATTTTTATTTAAATATGATGGTAGCAGATAATTAAATTTAATTATAAAAAGCTAAATAAAAAGTTTTAATGCATTGGTGTGAAATAAAAGAGTTAATGAAACATTGCCTAAGCACTCTGCATTCACTCTTTTAGCATAATATCAATAAAAGTACATGGTTTGTTTATTCTGTTATTATTAACGTATACTTTTCTGGAAAAAGCCATTTGATTTGGCCTTATCTTGCTCATGGGAATAAATACATGGATACATGTTAATTTTAGAGGAAGAAAAAGATCTTAGACATTTTTTCCCTAAAAGAAACAAAATAATATTACAACTTTGTGAGGAACATAAATAAAAATACAGTGGTGGTCTTAATTATAAGAATGAAAGAAAATTGCACAGATAAAATTTATTTCTAAACTAAACAAAGAGAAATTTATATATAAAATTCTTTTTCATGCCAGAAATCATTGTAGAATTAGAAAATGCAAAATATGAGTGTTTTGCCATAATTAAAAAAATATGTCATTGTGAAAATTGGACAAAATTATAAGAACAATGGTTGTTTTTGCCTGAAACACACTAATAATTAATAATCTCCCCCTTCTTTACAATCATTTTTATCAACCTTAAGGTCATAGAGTTTGACAGTTCCTTAAGAGTGTTCTTAAAAATTTTTGACCAGGCTTTTTTGATGGAGGAGATGAGCTCTTGTTGTTTTCATATTGTATGCCACTTTTGTATACTTCGTGTGCCAGAATACCCTACAGAATTTTTATTGAATTCAGATCAAGGCCAATCAAGTAGTTTTGCGGAATTAGTATCAAACCACGACTTTGAAGTATAGGAAACATGTACTAAGTCATTGTCGTGCTAAAAAAGATAATTGCCACTCATTATTACTGTGCTTCCGGTAAAATACAGAGGTGTGAAAATTATAAGACTAATTGTGAAATTTACAATAAAATCTTGATATATTATAGAAATAGCACATTATTTAAAAAATAATGATACATTTAATATTTAGTGTGCGTTCCGTTGACTTTTGTCAAAGATCTTATACGTTTTGAATAACATTGTATTGGTTTATGGCAATTAGTTTGTATTTCGATGTCAGGTGCCAAATTCTATCTATCAGATCTTTCTTATTTGTAATGATGCATTCCTTTAATTTTTTTCTTTACAATGATTCATTATGAGATTCATATCTAGACTTTTTCCAGGCCATCGAAGGGTTTTACTATTATTTTTTTTTTCATTCAAAAATTTTGTCACAGATGAAACTTTATGGCATGGAGCTTCATCATGAATGAATATAAAGTCTTCATTTGGGAAACGTTCTTCTAATTGTAGAATTACTTTTTGTTCAAGGAATTTTTTACACTGATAATGGTCCACTGTGCTTTCTACAATGTATAAACGTCTAGTAACTTGAGAAGACATCACGTTTCAAAAAATTTCTTTAGTAGGATGTTTAACCGTTTGTGCTAAGCAATTTATGGAAAATTCTTCATTGGTACTTCTTTTGACATATTGACTGTTTTCTCCTGATGTCGTAAAGATGGATTCATGAGAAAAACATACCTAAAGGATATAAAATTACTTAAGGTATGTAATTTGTAGAGAAATATTCTTATAAAGAAAATTTTACTCAAATTTATAAACAGTTCTGTATCTTTATTCAGTATGCAAAAACATGATTTCAAGAAAAGAAATGAATAAGTTAAGTTCAGCTGATTAATTAAGGAAAAATTAACATTTCTCCTTTTGCTCCAGCCAATTCCAAATTGTTTTTGCACTATTTTTGCCTAGACAAGCCCCTTCTTTTCCATTGTAGATATGATTTTAGTCTTTTTTCGAGAATGGTGAGCACTGAGTCCAGCTGAGATAAGTTTTCTACGAATAGAACATACATTTACTCGATGCGCTTGCAAAGAGATTTTTAAATCAGCATTAGTTGCTCTTCTATTAGTTTTAGCATTCTCAATTAATTTTCTTTCTGTTCTTGCAGTAAATTTACCTTTGCTTCCGCATTTTTCTACTCTAGAATTTTCATATTCACATTTGAAGGCCAAAGATATTCACACATACTTGCAAAAGTTTTGCTGTTTTAGCGATTTCGTGCTATGTATAATAATTTTCTAAAATGAGACACTTTACCTCAGCAAGTTTTCTAGGTTAAATATCAATTTCTATACTCATAATCACAAAATAATCCTTTGACAATCGAAAATTAGCCACTAATTAGTATAAACTAAGCAAAACAGAAAAAAAAATTGTTTTAAAAATAAAATAACACTGATTCCAACTCAAGAAAAGAAAGATAATATATGCGAAGCAAGCAGAAAATTTTAAATTTCATTTTAAATTCGTTTGTTAATCAAACAAATTCGTTATACAGTGCAAACGATTTGATTACTTTGGATCAAATATTTTTATTTTTAAGAAATGGCAACATTTAACAAAATTATATCCCAAAAACTGCTCTAAAGGAGTAAAAAATTTACTAGATCAACAAATCAAACTGCCTTTCATGAAATGTTGCAAGTATATATAATAATAATAATCAAGAAAAACTGAAAAAATCACAATTATTCTAATAACTTTCACACTTCTGTATTATTTCCCAATACATCAACACAACTCTCAGAATTCATTCTACCCTGCACAAAAACTATTGGAGTATTCCACCAATTGCGAAATTTTCCAGATCATTACTGAGCCGTTTCCACATGCTCACTTTGAAAAAAATTCTTTTTCTCAACGAAGGTCATACCAGAAATAGAGGAAAACATCTGGTCCATCCAAATTAAACATTTTCTCATCGGAAAAGACAACATCACCTCACCTTTTTTCAATAATAATGGATTTCTTGGAAAACTAACTCCATTCTCTTATGAACTTTTGTAAGAGGCGGTCGTGACATATGTTTATCATAGCGAACCTTTTTTTATTCTTTTTGTAAAATATGTCAAACAGTTCAAATACTACATTCTAAGTTCAATTCCCATTTTATTTCTGTTGACGTTTTTTTTTCGAAGCAAGCTAACCACATTATAATTTTTTTCTTCTGCACAAAAACAGAAGATGGCCTACTTGTATGTCTTTGTCTTAAATATTTACTAGGATTTTTAAGATAATTGTAAATAATCGTTCTTGATCTATTAAGCTTTGTCGCAATTTCGCTTGCATAAACTTCTGAACTTTGAAATGCATCCATTTCCCCTTTCTCAAACTCCAAAAACTTTGTTCCTGGCGACATGACCGAAAAACTGCATATGACGACTAACTAATGCTTACTATGCATTTCTAACATCCCGGGATGAGCACAAAACATAGAAATTTTACTTTTTATAACACACAAATACAGCTGATCTTATAATTTTGTCCATATCATATGGCTGTATAAATTAATTATACATTTTATGAATATGAATTTTCCACATCTTTCCATAAAAACTTATAAACATATTCTTCATTTTGAATTGGCTTCCAGCCATTAAATTTTCATAAATTTCCGGCCAAATGTATCAAGATTTGGCGATTCTTTTCTTGTTCTTATAATTTCGACCACCACTGTATTTTAGTTATGTTATATATTGTTTAAAAACAAAAGGATAATAATCTTCATAACATTTTGATAAATTGATGGAAAAAAGGTCACCTTTTGGACATCTTTAGAAAAATCATAATCACTCTTGCCCATGTAATTTTAGCTGTATTTTCTTCAAACACTTTTTATTGGATGTTGAAGATTTGTTTTCCAGTAACAGGTTTTATTCCACTTTAGGATATCCGATCTTACTCCAAGAGAATGAGGATTGCCTAGAAAATCCTAAAAATACACCTCTAAAGGATAGCAACAGTTTCAATGCGGGAAACAAATCCTTATTAAATATGCCACACAGAATAATCTAAAATGTTTGTATAGCTTAAAATGCGTTTAAAATACTTTATTATTTTAAAAACTATCAAACATAAGAAATAAAATAAAGAAACCAACATAGAAACTACTCAAATACCAGTATAAAGGGCTGTCACAATCGACAATTATTTATTTCTATTTTGCACCATTTTTAAAATAAAAAAATTTGTGACATACGCTTTGGCAACATTTGCGAGGGAAATATTCTACAATACCTATTTAAAAAAATAGTGTTGCGAACAAAATGTAACAAGTAAGAAACTGCATGTGAAGCGTAGCAAATAAAGGTGCGTTCTTACAATAACGAAGTTTTAAAAATTCACTCTTATATACCAATCTCATAAAATTGTAAATAGTTAATTACAATTAAAATGCGCACCAAACAATGTTTGCCCTATATTATTATGTAACGGAATACTTTTGTGTGGCCTTGTAAAAGAATAACAATGTTCTTTGCATCACAGATTACGAAAAATGTACATTATAATATGTACTTTATAGATGCATATCAATTTTATTATGATCGAATGAGTGTAACACCATAAAAATGCATTCGAAACATTTTCCCCCATTGACCGTAATGTAACGGAATACTTTTGAATGTCCCTGTAATTGAACTATGCATCCAATTTTGATAAAATTTGAAATGAAACGACAAAATTACGTGATAATTACGTATTTCAAATTTCAAATGATTAAAATGCAATTGAAACTTTTTTTCCCATTGACCGTAATGTAATGGAATACTTTTGATTGTCTCTGTAATTGATCTATGCATCCGATTTTCATGAAATTTGAAATGACTTGACAAAATTATGTAATAATTATATATTTTAAATTTCAAACGATTCGGTTGGGTAATTTTTGCGTTGTTATATGCGGACAGACGGACAGACGGGACGTACGGACGGACTGAACGAAAACTATAGGTTACATAATTACGAACGCAGCTAAAAATTATCGTCTGTGCCTACCCTGAAGTATGGAAATATCTTAGCCCGCTTTATCTTCTTCTCTAGTGATAGATATTTCATTTGTTAGTGCAAGGAAGTTGCCTAATTCAATCTCAAATCTGAAAAATTTTGTAGTCATTCAACTATACGACTTTCATCCTACTTTTCCTTAGTTGTGAAAAGTTGTGGAAGAAATAATTTGTTGAATATTACTTTTTAAAACTTTTTATGGAATTTTATCATAAAAACCATTAGGTATTTTAATGATAAAATAAATTATCTGATATGGAGTTTACGCTTTAAAAGAAATTTTAATGGGAAAAAATATGAAAGCAGAATGAGTTAGTATGTAAAATGATGCTGCCTCATAATAAAGTTCAATCAATAATAGTACTATTATCTAGAATTTTTCATTGGAATTTGATTCACTTAATGATTCAGATGATTGATTTGAAATTGGTTCTGGATTTTAGCTTTAATCTTTAAACTTTGTTAGAAGGAAAAGTAAAGTTCTGAAGCATTAAAAAATAGCTTTTTAATGATTCAAAGTAAAATTAATTCTTTAGAGGCATATTTGGAAAATAAATTATAAATAAAATATTTAAATATTTATGATGATAAAAAATAAAATTATACTTCCTAGTTTTTTTTTATTTTTTATATATTTTTTGCTTAGCTTACTTATTTTAGTATTTTAAACGGTTAAAGAAATTACTTTGAATAAAGTTTGCACGTACATTTTAATGAAAAATATGTTAGTAAATCTGAATAAGCACAATAATTTTACAAAATAATCCTACATCTAAAAAAATATGTATTTAAATAAATACAAATTGCTAAATGGTACACTTAAAAACAACATACCGTATTTACTCGTGTATAAAGCGCACTTTTTTTTCAAAAAATTAGGGCAAAACTTCTAGGTGGGCCTTATACACGAAATAATTTTTTACAGTTGGATGCCGTCGAACTATCTACAAAAGAAACAAGAAATTATTTTAAAAAGATATTAAAACTCGGAAAATGTTACTTAATTGAGGTATTACTGCATATTTGTTTCACTCCTCGCAGTTTTTTATATAACAGAGCTAATGACATTATCAAAACGCTAATTAGCAATTCTCTTTACCGTCACTCATTCCTATTTCCCGTCATTCTCTTACAACCCGAAGTCTAAAAATGCATTTTCCTCTTGTTTTCTGGTCTGGTGTAATATTTGTTTCGACTTTTTTTTTACTGAAATTCATTTGGTCATTCTTCATTAGCGTATCAAATTTATGGTGCGCGTTATACACGAGATTTTAACAAATCGCCATTTTTACTTGTAAAGTAAGGATGCGTCTTATACACGCGTGCGCCCTATACACGAGTAAATACGGCATTTGAAAATACACTTAAAAATACAGGTGATTATCAAAATAATGGAAACACTTGTGAATGAAAGGGACATTTAAGAATTCCTTTCGTAAGCATTAAAATATAATCTTAGCTACCAGATTTTTTTTAATATAAAAAGTACATGTATTAGGTAGTATGAGAGAGCCTTAGAAGAGTTGTCTACGTTTTGATTTTTTTTTGTCAGAAGCATAAAATGTCAGACCTCACAGATTTTCAAAGAGGCCAAATTGTAGGAGTCCGACTAGCTGGAGCAACGGTGACCGAAACATCCCAGCTTATAGGCGTTTCTAGAGGTACGGTGTCTAAAGTCATGACAGCATACACACAGCGTGGAAAGACAAGTTCAGCAAAGCAAAATAGTGGGCGGAAGGAGAAGCTGAGTGAAAGAGACCAGTTTTTTTACAACCAGTTTTTTACAATACCCCAGACGGGTATTGAAGCGGATTGTAATGTCTAAAAAGAAAACAACTGCAGCCAAAGTGACCGCAGTGCTCAATCAACATCTGGATTCTCCAGTGTCAACAATTACAGTTCGGAGATACCTTCATAAAGAGAACATATACGGCAGAATAGCAATTCCCAAGCCACTTGTCACATATGCTAATGCCAAACGTCGTGTAGAGTGGCGCCACAACAACAAAACCTGGTCGATTGATAAGTGGAAGACTGTTATATGGTCAGACGAATCATCTTTCACATTTTTACCCACAACAGGACGAGTACATGTCTGGAGAACACCTGCACAAGCGTATGATCCTGATTGCCCCCGTCCAACTGTCAGTCATGGAGGTGGATCGGTCATGGTATGGGCAGCCGTGTCATGGTTTTCTGCTGGTCCAATCGTAACCCTGAAAGGAAGGATCACTGGGGTATAGAGAAGTTTTAGCTGACCAGGTCCATCCCATGATGCAAATTTTGTTTCCTGCAGAAGATGGAATTTTCAAAGATGATAATGCTCCTATTCATGCAGCCAGAGTTGTCCAATCATGGTTTGATGAACATGAGGATGAGGTGGAACATCTAGCTTGGCCCGCACAGTCCCCAGATCTCAATATAATCGAACCGTTGTGGTCTATTTTAGAGCTTTCAATCCGGAATCGATATCCTCCACCGGCATCTCTCACGGAACTTTCAGAATATCTCCACGAAGAATGGTACAATATTCCTCTAAACACTATTCAGAATTTGTATGATTTGATTCCCAGGCGAATCCAAGCTGTATTACATGCCAAAGGCGGTCCTACGCCATATTAATAAAGAATTCTTTCAAAATCTAGGGTGTTTCCATTATTTTGATAACCACCTGTATATTTAAACATTATCAACGTTTCGTATCACTTCCACGAACATCATCAGGATAAAATGGAGTAATGTTAAATGCAAGTTAAAGTTTCAAAAATATGAACACATACGACCAAGCGTTTGGGACGTATATATGAACACATACAAGACGTATGTGCTCACATTTTTGAAACTTTAACTTGCATTTAACATTACTCCACCTTATCCTGATACGAAACGTTGATAATGTTTAAATATATTTTTAAGTGTGTTTTTAAATATGTTGTTTTTAAGTGTACCATTAGCAATTTGCATTTATTTGAATACACGTTTTTTTAGTATAATTTATGGTACAATTGTCATATTCATAATTGTAATCCTACATAGTTATAACTTTGAATCAAGAACAATGTTGAATTCTAACACTTTTCTCCGGAGGGGACTTCTGTGGCTCAAGGGGGGGGGGGTTGTACTTTTTGACCATTGAAAACACAAATTTCTTAAATATTTCGGAAGGGAGAATTAATTGCTCCAGGTAGAAATGCCCTCTGAATTTAACACTGAAAACAGTGTTAAATTCAGAATGTGGTTTCGTGGAGGAGGAGGGATATTCCTACTCGGAGCAATGGGATGTCACTCCAAAAGGTTTGAGATTTTGTGTTTTCAATGGTCAAAAAGTGCAATGTCCCCCAGGGACTCTCTAATGCATCCCCACCGAAGTCACAGACGTCCGTTCCGGAAAAAAGTGTCTGAATTCAACACTGATAAAGCAAGAAAGAAAAGTTATGCGTTAAGCAAAAATTATGAAACACTTTCCAACACTTCATGAAATCTTTAACAAAACTTCGTTATTTAGGAAAATAAGGTGTTACTTTCCATAGTCAAATGCACTTTTTCAATTTCAATACTTTTGCATTGTTCTGTTGGTTGATATATGTACTGTATAAACGGGAAATTCAAGTTAGCAAGAAAACACCTAACAGATTGAAATTTCTCTTTTCGCAATTTATACTAATTGCTGGAAACATGCTTGAATACTTATAGTTATATACATGCTTGAATACTTTTGTTCAGCACTATAGTTTTCCCAGTACCTTTATTACATACCAGTTTTTAGCTAACATTTAATTCAAATTAAAACATTCTTAAAACTACTGAAATAAAATTTTCAGAAATTATCCTTCATAGACGATCATGTATTCAACATTTTGTTTCGCCCTGTATATCATTTTGTCGATAGTCTACAAACATTTCTTAGTAAAGTGATTGCAGTTCACCGTAAAAATGCATAACTCGTTTAAAAACCAACTTTAAGTAATTAACGCTCATATTCAGTAACGTTTACAAAGTCTTTTGTTTAGCCCTGTATATCAGCCACAGCATTTATACACAGCATATAATATTCATAAATGTAGTGAAATTTAAAAGCGCATATCATAATTAAAAATGTATTTTCTGTTATAATCGCTAATATACAAGTACTTGGAATAGAATACATTATTCGAAACTTTTGTGTGTCCTTGTAAATACTATGCACTTCGTATTATACATGAAATAACTTATATAAAAACTTAGTGATGTATATCTCTTTCATTATTACACGAAATATTTTAATATAATTAAATCTCCCCGATACCATTATGTAATTGAATTCTTTTGTGTGGCCTTGTAAAGTAATAATAATAATTGTGTGCATCGCATATTCAAAAAAATGCATATTTTAGTGTACTTCGTAAATACATGTTAATTCTACAATGTTAAAAATTTATTTGAAGCTTTTTTTCCTAATGACCGTAATATTAGTACAAAAAACCCTGAACGGGTTAAAAGCTTGTGACGCAGCACTTTATCTTATATATCTAAGAATTTTAAATTTGGGACTTAAAACTAATGATATCAAAATTTATGTGACGCTATGCTATTAATTAATATATACATAGATTAAAATTTAATTCATTAAGGTTTTATCAATTACATCTTTCATAAATTCAAAATATGAATCTTAAAAGATATGATTTCAAAATTTAAGTGACGCCTTGACGAGGATTTAAACAATGTTTTAAAATTCCATTTATTTATTTATTGTCTAAATACATTTTCATATCTAAACAATACTTTTTATTTTCCAATACACTGTTAAATACATCACTTTCACTGAATATATATAATGCACTGAAATGTATTTATTTGAATAAATAGATTTATCTTTTGGGCTACGCTATCCAAAATCAAAAATAACATTTGAATACATATTTTTTGCGTCATTGTATCTATTTGCATCTATTTAACTTACTTTGGATACAATGACGCAAAAAATATTTATTCAAACGTTATTTTTGATTTTGAATAGCGTAGCCCAAAAGATAAATCTATTTATTCAAATAAATACATTTCAGTGCATTATATATATTCAGTGAAAATGATGTATTTAACAGTGTATTGGAAAATGAAAAGTATTGTTTAGATATGAAAATGTATTTAGACAATAAATAAATAAATGGAATTTTAAAACATTGTTTAAAGCCTCGTCAAGGCGTCACTTAAAATTTGATATCATATCTTTTAAGATTCATATTTTGAATTTATGAAAGATGTAATTGATAAAACCTTAATGAATTAAATTTTAATATATGTATATATTAATTAATAGCATAGCGTCACATAAATTTTGATATCATTAGTTTTAAGACCCAAATTTAAAATTCTTAGATATATAAGATAAAGTGCTGCGTCACAAGCTTTTAACCCGTTCAGGGTTTTTTGTACTGATATCAGTGCTTTTTTTAGGTTAATAATAAAAAGATAAAAACAAAAAATTAAAGACTAATGCAAAGAATTCATATTCATGATTTCTGATTACCTTTAATTACCCCCCCCACCCACTCAAAAAAAGATATTTCATATTTTATTATTAATATATGCTGAGCTACTTGATTTCGTTAAAAACAACTCTGTAGTAAAGTACGTTAGTATAAGATAAGAAAGTAATGTACATTCAGCACTGTATTTCTAAGAAAGGATTTCATAATCTATGCTGTATGTATCATTTCTCATTCTAGTTAACTATGTTTATTCTTTACACATGATGATACATATACTGCAGATGGATTAAAATGATCAGGAATACAATATTCAAAATGTGCTGGAAAGTATTTCATAATCTATGCTGCGTGCATGATTCTTGTTAATTATGTTTCAACCTTTGTATAGGTTGGTAATATTGCAGATTGATTAAGACTATATCCGTTACAATATTCAGAATATGCTGGAAAGTGTTTCATAATCTATGTTGCACACAGGTTTTTCTTTCTTGTTAATTATGATTTGTTCTTTATATAGAGTAATAAATTACTGCAAATGGATTAAAATGATAGGCTTACAATAATGAAAATGTGTTGGAAAGTGTTTCATAATCTATACTGTATGTGTAACTTTTCATTCTTGTTAGTTTATTTATGTTTTGCTGTTTGCACAAAACATATATAAACTAACAGGGGGGGGGGGGGAGATTTGGATGGGAAGATTACTGTACAAAGATGAAACTGATAGGTTTAAAGCATTCAGAATAAAATGGAAAGTATATAAACATGTTTAATGGAAAATTTTTTACTCTCGTTAATTATGCTTTGTTTTTTTGCACAGAATGGTAAAATTATTGTACATGAATGACAATAAGTTTACAATATTCAGAATGAGTCAGAAAATGCATCATAATCGATGCAGTATGCATGACTCTTCGTTCCTGTTAGTTATGATTTGTGGGGTCATCAAGGCTTCTTGTTAGTTATGTAAAAGGGGGGGGAGTTTGTATCGGGTTTAAGATTTTATTAAAATTTCCATGCTCTAGTCTGTACCTATTTACATAATTTTTTTTTTCTAAAAATCTTGATTTGGTTAGATAATTGTTTTTTTTTTTTTTCGGGTGTGAATCTCGATTCAGTTTGACTTGAATTGGAATTTTCAGGTTCTTGCCGAGTTGCATTTCAAGTACTAGTTTTCAATTCTGGTCAGTGTATGGGGATAGAAATTATTTTGTCTTTCTTGAACAAATTTTTTTATTTTACTTTTTTTTTTGGGGGGGGGGATTGGATTGAGTTTCAGGTTATACGGATCGGGTTTGAGATAGACTTCTATTGGAATTTCCATGATCTGGTCAATACATATCGACATAAATTGTACTTTTTTTTCTAAAATCTTGATTTGATTAAATATTTTTTTTTTTTGGGGGGGGGGATTGAATCTGGTTTCAGATTGACTTCAAATGGAATTTTCAGGTTCTTGTTGAGTTGCATTTCAAGTATATTATTTTGTCGCAGATAAATTGGGTTACAATTGGATTTTTTTTTTTTTTTGGGGGGGGGGGTAGTGTTTGAACTGGGTTTAGGATAGATTTCAATTGAAATTCTTGTCAGTGTATGTGGACAGAAATTATTTGGTCTTTCTTGGACAGACTTGTGTTTCCATTGTTTTTTCCTTTTCGGGTTTGGATTAGGTTTCATGTTAACTTTCAGACTCTTGTCAGTGTGTATCGGCAGAAATAATTTTCTCTTTTTCGGATTAGGTTAAGGTTCGATGGAAATTTTTTTCAGGTTTCAATCAGGTTCAATTCAAATGGAATTTTCAAGTTCTGGTCAGGTTGCGCTTTAATGGAAAATATTTTGTCCTGTATAGATACTGGGCTCCGGTTATATGGAATTTCCTTTTTCAGGTTCAGATTAGGTTTAAGATAGACTAATTGGAATTTCCAGATTTCTGATCACGCATATCTATGGAAATTAAGTTTTCTTTCCCAAATCGAGATATGGTCGGATAATTTTTTTTTTTTTGGGGGGGGGGGTTGAATCTGGTTTCGGTTTGACTTCAAATGTAATTTTCAAGTTCTTGTTCAGTCGCATTTCAATGTATTTTATTTTGCAGCCGATAGATTGAGTTACTCTTGGAGGGATTTTTTTCTTTCTGGTTTTGGATTGTATAGGATAGATTTCAATAGGAATTTTTCGATTCTGGTCAATGTATGTCAATGGAAATTATTTTGTCTTTCTTGGACAAATTTATCTTTCCATTAAATTTTTGTTGGTTTAGAATGGGTTTCAGGATAACTTGTAGGTTCTTGTTGGCAGACTTGTATAAAACCAAAAACTTTCTGCAAATTAATTTAATGTTGGGTGTAATTCGCATTTTTTGCGCAATTCATGGTCATCATTCGTGTTTTTTATGCGATTTATGAATGTAATTTGCATTTTTGAGCAATTTATGGACATAATTCGCAATTTTTATGCAATTAATGAATGTAATTTATATTTTACATGATTTATGGACGTAATTTGCTATTTTTATGCAATTCATAGACATAATTTGCGTTTTTTCAGCTTTCTGTTTATGAAATTTGTGTTTTTTTTAATCGATTTATTGACGTTATTTATGTTTTTATACGATTTATGAATGTAATTCGCTTTTTTTTACCAATTCTTGGAGTAATTTGCATTTTTTGTAATTTATGAACGTTATTAGTGTTTTTTTGCATGATTCATGGAAGTGATTTGCATTTTTTGAGTGATTTATGAATGTAATTCACATTTTTATGCATTTCATGGACGTAATTTGTGTTTTTTGAAAGATTCATGAATGTAATTCATGTTTTTTACGCAATTCATGAATGCAAAACACACTTCGCTATTTTTATGCGATTTATAGACGTAATTTGCGTTTCAGCTTTCTGCTGCCAAAATTCGTGTTTTTTGAGCGATTTATGAACATAATTTCCGTTTTACTACACGATTCATAGACATAATTTGTGTTTCTCATACAATTTCTGAACGTAATTCTCACTTTTTAAAACAATTCATGGACGTAATTCACGTTTTGACGATTTGTGGACCCAATTCGCGTTTTCTATGCGATTCATGGACATAATTCGCGATTTTTTTGCGATTAATGAATGTAATTTACATTTTACATGATTCATGGATGTAATTTGCTATATTTATGCAATTCGTAGACATAATTTGCATTTTTTGAGCTTTCTGTCGACGAAATTTGCGTTTTTTGATCGATTTATTGACGTTATTTGTGTTTTTATAGGATTTATGAATGTAATTCGCTTTTTTTACCAATTGTTGGACTTAATTCACATTTTTTGTAATTTATGACTGTTATTAGTATTTTTTTGCATGATTCATGGAAGTGATTTGCATTTTATGAGTGATTTATGAACGTAATTTGCGTTTCAGCTTTCTGCTGCCAAAATTCGTGTTTTTTGAGCGATTTATGAACATAATTCGCGATTTACTACACGATTCATAGACATAATTTGTGTTTTTCATGCAATTTCTGAACGTAATTCTCACTTTTTTAAACAATTCATGGACTTAATTCACGTTTTGAGCAATTTGTGGACCCAATTTACGTTTTTTATGCAAATCGCCTTTTTTGAGCGATTCATGGACATAATTCGAGATTTTTATGCGATTAATGAATGTAATTTACATTTTACATGATTTATGGACGTAATTTGTTATACTTATGCGATTCATAGACCTAATTTGCATCTTTTGAGCTTTCTATTTGTGTTTTTTGATCGATTTATTGACATTATTTGTGTTTTTATAGGATTTATGAATGTAATTCGCTTTTTTTTACCAATTCTTGGACGTAATTTGCATTTTTTGCAATTTATGAACATTATTCGTGTTTTTTTGCACAATTCATGGAAGTGATTCGCGTTTTTTGAGCGTTTCATGAACGTAATTCACATTCTTTATGCAATTCGGTATTTTTATGCGTTTTATAGAGGTAATTTCCATTTTAGATTTCTGCCGCCAAAATTCGTGTTTTCTGAGCAATTTATGAACATAATTCATGTTTTACTACTCGATTCATAGACGTAATTTGCGTTCTTAATACAATTTATGAATATAATGCTCGCTTTTTCACATGATTCATGGACGTAATTCACATTTTAAGCAATTTGTGGACGTAATTCCCATTTTTTATGCAATTTGCTTTTTTTTTTAGCGATTCATGGATGTAGTTCACATTTTTTATGCGATTCATGCATGTAATTCACATTTTTTATGCGATTCATGCATGGAATTTGTATTTTTTATGCGATTCATGGATTTAATTAATGTTTTTATTGTGGTCTTTGGACAAAATTCACGTTTTTCACGTGGTATTTTGTCGAAATGTTGGTTTTTTTTACATGATTCTTTGTTGAGATACTTTTTTTAATGCAATTTGTCGAAATAAATAAATAAAAATTGTTTCTTCATAAAATTTTCTGCATATGGCGTGCGTCTATATTATACAACTCTGCTTGTCAGTGTGTATTGTCAGATTTTTTTTTTTTTTTTTTTTTTTAGATCGAATTAAGGTTTGGTAACCCATAGACTAATTGGAATTTCCAGATTTCTGACCACGCGTATCTATGGAAATAAAGTTTTCTTTCCCGAATCGAGATATGGTTAGATTTTTTTTTTTTTTGGGGGGGGGTTGAATCTGGTTTTGGTTTGATTTCAAATGTAACTTTCAGGTTCTTGTTCAGTTGCATTTCAATGTATTTTATTTTGCAGCAGATAGATTGAGTTACTCTTGGAGGGATTTTTTTCTTTCTGGTTTTGGAGGGTATAGGATAGATTTCAATAGGAATTTTTCGATTCTGATCAATGTATGTCAATGGAAGTTATTTTGTCTTTCTTGGACAAATTTATCTTTCCATTAAATTTTTGTTGGTTTAGAATGGGTTTCAGGATAACTTGTAGGTTCTTGTTGGCAGACTTGTATAAAACAAAAAACTTTCTGCAAATTAATTTAATGTTGGGTATAATTCGCATTTTTTGCGCAATTCATGGTCATCATTCGTGTTTTTTATGCGATTTATGAATGTAATTTGCATTTTTGAGCAATTTATGGACATAATTCGCAATTTTTATACGATTAATGAATGTAATTTACATTTTACATGATTATTTTACATTTATATACATTTTACATGGAGGTAATTTGCTATTTTTATGCAATTCATAGACATAATTTACGTTTTTTCAGCTTTCTGTCGACGAAATTTGTGTTTTTTGATCAATTTATTGACGTTATTTGTGTTTTTATAGGATTTATGAATGTAATTCGCTTTTTTTACACAACTCTTGGACGTAACACTTTTACACAATTTTTTGCAATTTATGAATGTTATTCGTGTTTTTTTGCATGATGCATGGAAGTAATTCGCATTTTTTGAATGATTTATGAACATAATTCACATTTTTATGCAATTCATGGACATAATTTGCATTTTTTGAGCGATTCATAGATGTAATTCGCGTTTTTTATGCAAATCATGAATCAAATTGCTATTCCCTATTTTTATGCGATTTATAGACGTAATTTGCATTTTAGCTTTCTGCTGCTAAAATTCGTATTTTTTGAGCGATTTATGAACATAATTCCCATTTTACTACACAATTCATAGACGTAATTTGCATTTTTCATACAATTTATGAACATAATTCTCACTTTTTCAGACAATTCATGGATGTAATTCACGTTTTGTGCGATTTGTGGATATAATTCACATTTTTTATGCAATTCGCTTTTTTTTGAGCGATTCATGGACATAATTCGCGATTTTTATGCGATTAATGAATGTAATTTACATTTTACATGATTTATGGATGTAATTTGCTATATTTATGCGATTCGTAGACATAATTTGCATTTTTGAGCTTTCTGTCGACGAAATTTGCGTTTTTTGATCGATTTATTAACGTTATTTGTGTTTTTATAGGATTTATGAATGTAATTCGCTTTTTTTACCAATTGTTGGACCTAATTTGCATTTTTTGTAATTTATGAATGTTATTAGTATTTTTTTGCACGATTCATGGAAGTGATTTGCTTTTTTTGAGTGATTTATGAACGTAATTTGCGTTTTAGCTTTCTGCTGCCAAAATTCGTGTTTTTTGAGCGATTTATGAACATAAATCCCGTTTTACTACACGATTCATAGACATAATTTGTGTTTTTCATACAATTTCTGAACGTAATTCTCACTTTTTTAAACAATTCATGGACGTAATTCACGTTTTGAGCGATTTGTGGACCCAATTCATGTTTTTATGCAATTCGCTTTTTTTGAGAGATTCATGGACATATTTCGTGATTTTTATGCGATTAATGAATGTAATTTGCAATTTACATGATTTATGGACGTAATTTGCTATACTTATGCGATTCATAGACATAATTTGCATCTTTTGAGCTTTCTATCGACGGAATTTGTGTTTTTTGATCGATTTATTGACGTTATTTGTGTTTTTATAGGATTTATGAATGTAATTTGCTTTTTTTTTTACCAATTCTTGGACGTAATTCGCATTTTTTGTAATTTATGAACGTTCTTAGTGTTTTTTTGCACGATTCATGGAAGTGATTAGCATTTTTTCAGTGATTTATGAATGTAATTCACGTTTTTATGCGTTTCATGGACGTAATTTGTGTTTTTTGAAAGATTCATGAATGTAATTCGCATTTTTTATGCAATTCATGAATGCAAAACACACTTCGCTATTTTTATGCGATTTATAGACGTAATTTGCGTTTCAGCTTTCTGCTGCCAAAATTCGTGTTTTTTGAGTGATTTATGAACACAATTCCCATTTTACTACACAATTCATAGGCATAATTTGTGTTTTTCATACAATTTCTGAACGTAATTCTCAGTTTTTTAAACAATTCATGGACGTAATTCACGTTTTGAGCGATTTGTGGACCCAATTCGCATTTTTTATGCGATTCATGGACATAATTTGCGATTTTTATGCGATTAATGAATGTAATTTACATTTTACATGATTTATGGGTGTAATTTGCTATATTTATGCGATTCGTAGACATAATTTTCATTTTTTGAGCTTTCTGTCGACGAAATTTGCGCTTTTTGATCGATTTATTGACGTTATTTATGTTTTTATAGGATTTATGAATGTAATTCGCTTTTTTTACCAATTGCTGGACCTAATTCGCATTTTTTGTAATTTATGAATGTTATTAGTATTTTTTTGCACGATTCATGGAAGTGAGTTGCATTTTTTTAGCGATTTATGAACGTAATTTGCGTTTCAGCTTTCTGCTGCCAAAATTTGTGTTTTTTGAGCGATTTATGAACATAATTCCCGTTTTACTACACGATTCATAGACATAATTTGTGTTTTTCATACAATTTCTGAACGTAATTCTCACTTTTTTAAACAATTCATGGACGTAATTCACGTTTTGAGCGATTTGTGAACCCAATTCATGTTTTTTATACAATTCGCTTTTTTTGAGCGAATCATGGACATAATTCGCGATTTTTATGCGATTAATGAATGTAATTTACATTTTACATGATTTATGGACGTAATTTGCTATACTTATGCGATTCATAGACATAATTTGCATCTTTTGAGCTTTCTATCGACGAAATTTGTGTTTTTTGATCGATTTATTGACGTTATTTGTGTTTTTATAGGATTTATGAATGTAATTCGCATTTTTTGCAATTTCTGAACGTTATTCGTGATTTTTTGCACAATTCATGGAAGTGATTCGCATTTTTTGAGTGATTTATGAACGTAATTCGCGTTTTTATGCAATTCATGGATGTAATTTGCATTTTTTATGCAATTCATGAATGCAAGTCGTTATTTTTATGCGTTTTATAGAGGTAATTTACGTTTCAGATTTCTGCCACCAAAATTCATGTTTTTGGAGCGATTTATGAACATAATTCATGTTTTACTACACGATTCATAGACGTAATTTGCGTTTTTCATACAATTTATGAATATAATTCTTGCTTTTTTACATGATTCATGGACGTAATTCACATTTTAAGCAATTTGTGGACATAATTCCCATTTTTTATGCAATTTGCTTTTTTTTTTTTTTAGCGATTCATGGATGCAGTTCACATTTTTTATGCGATTTATGCATGTAATTCACATTTTTTATCCGATTCATGCATGGAATTTGTATTTTTTATGCGATTCATGGATTGAATTAACGTTTTTTTTTTTTTTTTTTTTTTTTTTCAGTCTACGGACCAAATTTATGTTTTTTGCGTGGTATTTTCTCGAAATGTTGGGGTTTTTTACACGATTCTTTGTTGAGATACACTTTTTTTTTTTACGCAATTCTTTGTCGAAATAAATAAATAAAAATTGTTTCTTCATAAAATTTTCTGCACATGGTGTGCGTCTATATTATACAACTATGCTTGTCAATGTGTATTGTCAGATTTTTTTTTTTTTTTTTTTTTTTATCAGATCGAATTAAGGTTTGATAGAATATTTCTTAGGGTTTGGATGAGGTTCAACTCAAATAGAATTTAAACAATTACATTTTAGAAATGACAAAACTAAAAAATGTAATTATTTATTGTCCATTATTAGCTGTTAGTATTTTAAAATATTTATTTGTTAGTGTGTTAGTAACTTTACATTATTTGAATTAAAAATTTTTAATTTCTTGTATTAAATATAATCTTAAACATGTTTTCTTCTTAGGTATGTTATGCAATTTATTTAAATAATGGATTCAAAGTTATTTGTGGATTTTGTGTTCATTAGTAGAAACAAGGCCTTTTTTTTAAATAAAAAAAGCGTTAATTATCAAACATTTTTGTAAAAGAATGTTAGAAAGAAATACTTTAATTTCGAGACAATGAATATGAAATTAAAACATCTATAGAAAAAAAGGGGGTAAATTTATATTTTATGAAACTCATTATTTAAGCATAGAAGTATAAGTTATTTCTTTTTAAACCAATGTTATCGTTGATATTTGGTTAAGAATTATTTGCTTAACCCAACTTTTAGTGCTTGTAAATTCTAACATTATAAAAATATATTAAGATTTTCCATTTTAGATGTCCAATTTATAAATGCAGTTTACTAATAACGCTATGTTCTAAGCTGTAAATCTAATGCTTTTATATTTTGATTATTGATTTCTATAACATAATATTAACTACAGTCCTCCCCACTTAATCGGGTAACGGATAATCGAATACCCCGCTTATTCGAATAGAAACCTCCGGAAACGAATTTTATCCCATTGGGCTAATGTTATTTTACCCGCTTAATCGAATAGTTTTCACGAAACGTCCTCGTTTAATCGAATAACAAATAAGTGAAACAATTTGAAAAATGGGTGTGAAAAACACGTTTCAATTGGAATTTCCTCCACATTTTTTGTCATTTTCGGTTGTTACACAGAAAACAAGTTTCCAGAACTCTCAGCATAAATTTCGCCTGGCAGGTGTATAATGGACTGGTCAAGTGAGTTCCCTTCCTTGTTCATTTTTTTGAATTTCAAAAACGGTGAAATAAATTGTACAGTAATTTCGATCAATTTTGTATTTCATTTACTTTCGTTTGTCAAGACTTTTTTTTCACTTTTTCGATTTTTTTACAGTTATTTTTAATGGAGACACTTTTATTTTCAAAACCGGTTCCAAAACTGAAATCATCCTCATTAAAAATATCAGCAATAAAAATTGAATGTTAAAAACTATGACGCCCTTTGTACAGATCGATCTCAGCTATCCATTGTAAAAAAAATCATTTAAAAAATATTGAAATGCGATAGAGATATCTTTATAAATTTCTTCTATAGGATTAGCAATAGCAAGTAAAACCTTTCGCTTGATTGAAATAGCTCTTTAATAATAATGTGTTGTCACTTAGAGGCTCAAGATGGTAATTGTGATATCATTCGAAAAAAATCTCGTTCATTTTTTACTTTAAAATTTGACAAAAGCCACTTTCATATACTTTTTTAAACCTGTATAAATTACGTAAATTAAATTCTAATAACAAAATTTGGACCCAATTCACATGATCTGCATTAAATTTAATGTAAACAAAATGCATGTGTTTACTGTCATTGAACTATTTACTTGTCATTTTGTTTTTATTTCAGTTTGTATTATTCTATTAAAGTTTTTAACGATTTTCTTACTTTGATAATTAAATGTACTATATTTAATAATTTTGTCATTTTATTGCACATTAAATATTACATTTCTATCACTCCCCGTTTAATCAAATACCCCGCTTAATCGAATATTTTTTCTGGAACCGCCAATATTCGTTTATGCGGGGCCGACTGTATTACAATACTTTTGTATTCGGTATGTGATCCGAGACAAAATTTTTCACGCTTGGATTTAAATCATCAGACTCTTAGGAAGAAAAAAAGAAAAAAAAATTCTGTTTTGAACAGCATCTAATACAGTTTACAATGATGCGCTGTAGTACCTTCGTGGCAACTGCTAAATAACATTTTAAAATATAAACATGGAATTTCGAAATTATTAATGAAATAATAGGATGCATGAAACATGTTAAAGCTACAGTCACTAATGGATAATGAGAGCTGGGTGCATGTCAAATTACTGGATGCAGCAAACTTATGTAATGGTCTCTAAAACACATGAAATTTCTCAAAGCCGCAGTCAATAACAAATGTATGAGCACTATGCCCATATAAAAACAAACAACAAAAATTAATAGATGCAGCAAACTATGCGGTAAGATGCAAATTCCCAATATCTGGAAGAAATGAGTGATACCTGAACTAAAAAAATCCAGTGACAATATTGTGAAACAAATACATTAAAACAATAACGTTTATATTAAAAAAAAAAAGGGCCTAAAACTCTCACTCGCTAAAATAAAACTCGTTAAAGCAGTCCAACTACTGCATGTATAGCACTTAGAGCACATGAAAACAAAACAAAAACAAAACACTCAGGCTGCAGCAAAATTGCTGTGCAACAATCCGTAAAATGCACAAAATTAATTAAAAATGCAATCACTAATGCATGTTGTACAAGCACTGTGTGTACATGAAGAAAAAAAACAATGAGTGCAACTAATTTGTTTTTAAATCTCTGAAATCTTTATAGCCACAGTCACTAATGCATGTAAGAACAAATTAACTTCATTACTTTCTTTTGAATTATCAAAATACTGCTGTAATTTGTTGATAAATACTAGTTTGTTCACAATTTCCAATAATAAGTGCACTTACTTATTTTAAAAATTGTTTAAAACCTGGATTTACTGGCCATTAAGCTAAGCTAAAAAGGCACAGTTTCAAAATGAAAATTAATAGCGACAAAAATGCATAAGAAAAAGTAATAAATGCATTTTGAATAACATATTCAAGCAATTTTAATCTAAAAATTAACATCCTGGGTTATTAATCACAGAAATTAATAAGTGAAATAAAAAAGCACAATTTTTACAACACTTAAAACTTAGTATTGTTAATTAATTCATATAATTATTGTTAATTAATTCATATAATTATTGTTAATTAATTCATATATTAAGGACATCTATAAACTTAAAAACAATCTATTTTGAGAATTTTAGAATTCACAAGCACTTGGTTAAACTGTTGGTCAATTATAAATATTGTTTGTTTACCAAAATTTAGCAATAGTTTACACATTCTGTGATAGTTTATGTTGGTTTGAAATCAAATCAACATGCTAACTAATGTATACATCACTTATACGTTTTAAATAATACTTTAATAATGAGTGCCAAAAAATATTTATTTACTTTTCTTTTTCATTATAGATGGTTTAGCTTCACGTTCGTCTCCTGAAATTGAATATTTCATGCCAACATACAGCACGAATCAATTTGTTTTGATTCGTGTACTTTGATTCACCATATTATTTTATCCAAAAAAGGGGGCCTTGTTTCTCCAAATAACACAATACCTATATTACCATAATAACCATTATTTCGCAAATTACACAACATACATGCTAAAAACAACAAGTGCCTAGAACAAAGCTTACCGCCAGCGAATTCGATTACGATTCAAAACAAAACTATCTAAGCACGTATGAATACATGGAATTCTAAAGCAAATTTATTAAAAAAAATTTTTGTTTGTAAACTTTAAAAGAAAATCATAAGTCAAAAGTATATTGAATATGTATAATTAAAAAATATTTTCCTATTTTAAAAAAGGATTCAAAATATTTTTTCCACAAAATGCAAAAATATCCAATGTAAGAAACGTAATATTTTCTTCTTATGAAAAATAAAGGCAATATAAATAGAAATTTGATTTAGTATATATTTATTGAATGTTTTAAAGCACATGATAAGATGTTTTTGTAGTTTAAAAAACATTTATTGCTTCGATGCGGGTGTTTTAACTGAGACCATAACTACATTTGCCTTTTCGCAGTGTCTTCGTCTGCTAACCCATAGAATAACATGTAATCCGCAAGCTAATATAGTCCAATTTTCCAAGACCAATATATAACAAACAAGAGTTTTCCTAGAAACAAGGCAAGTCTTATTCCCTCTATCTTAAAGAGATTCATATTATATATAAGTTTTAATAAAATCTCCTAGCCCTTTTTCTAGATCTCATTATCAGGAACAAACACCATCGATTTCAGTTTAAAAATGGTTATCGAGATCTAAAAATATACGGCACGTAGAAATGTAAAAATTATAGGATAGGATTAGACTGGGAATATAAGACTATATTAAAAAAATTGGACCATTCTGACCAATATTTACTGAGTTATTAGAAGGCGGCTTTTCCGATTTCCTTTGATGTTGAGTTAGCTGTATATATGAAGTTCCGCATCTACCCTTATGACGATGGTAGGTTTTGACGATGGTAGGTTTAAAGCTGCGTCACTTGAAGGCTGCCGCCTTCTATGATAATGGAATTCTTTTGACTGTCCCTGTAGATCAACAAAACATGCTAGAAACTTCATTTGAAATAGGGTTTGTGCTACGAAAAATCTCAATATCTTCGAAAAATATCAGGGCAATCCGAGTATATTTACAAGAGTTAGAGCGCGGACAGATGACCGGACAAATCGAAATCATAATCACTTTTCCACTTTGTTGGAAAGTGTTAAAAGGTAATTATTAACTGTAATTTTTCACCATAATTCATTTACTAAATGGCTCGGCTGATTGGTTTTAAATTTGTTATGGATTTCATTTGTAATCGTTAAATTTAGTTGAAGGTTCTGAAACATTTATCTAAATAGATCAATTTATTGATTTTAGACTTAACTTGTAACTTTAAGACTTTGACGGAAGCTGAAAGAAACCAATGAACAAGTATCAATGTAATTGATTTTACTTGGTAAGTGAGATAAAATAAATGGAAAAATAAAAAGCGAATGAAAAGTTTTAAAATATTTCTGGAGAAACAAAGAAAAAATTTAAATTTACTGATTAAAAATCCATTTTATTTAACACACTGAATCTAGTATTTTGCGATAAAATAAATTACTTTAGTCGGATTTTATGCTTTAACATAAATTTTAATGAAAAATATTCAGATTTTCTAATCTGAATAACTCAAAAAGTTTACAATAGGAAGCTATAACGTTATAAAGCAAAACTGCATGTATTTCAAGAGTTCCAACTTCTATAGAAGAGGTGTCCGCAAGATTAAAGGCGGGGTGCGCGGGGTCAAGGCATATGCCATCTAGTGGCAGGGGTGCATAACTAGAAGATTATTAAGTAGATTGCAGTTTCTTTTGTGTGAATGGCAACAAAACTTTTTTGTTTCTATAAAATGTTACTTTAAAATAATGCATTGAATAAGATTTAGGTTTGAAATATTGTAAATAAATATAGAATAAATAAGTGTAGTACGACTAAATATTAACATAAAATATACTAAGATGAAATATCATTTAACTATGCGATACAAATATAGCTGATTAAAAAATGTTCGATTATAATTATGTTTTTAATGTAATGAAAGATGACTCATTAAATTTAGTAAGTAGATTATATAAATGCAGAATTTTAAAATAGTGTCACATTTTACTAAATTTTTGATGAGCTAAATTATACAAAATGGTATAAACCGTAGTATTTCCTATTTTATGATAATATAGTGTTTAGAAATGTATAGAATTCAATATTAAATAAAATATTCAACTTTAGCTCTATTTTTCATTTATCAATTACAGACGATAAAAATCCAATGATTTCTTGGTCGTATCGACTTTTATTATTTAACTTGCAAACATTTCATTCTTTTAATTAAAAAACCTATTTCATTATACGTATTCGGAATAACTTTAATTTTAAATGTATGTATTAAATGTTGTTTTGTTAAACAAAGAAATATTGTTACTTTATTTGTTTAAATATTTAATGTTCTAGACAATAATTTTCCTAAAATCGTAGATTAGAGTCTCTCTCTCTCTCTCTCTCTCTCTCTTTTTTTTTAACAGACAAAGCTATTTTAAAAATTCATATTAAAAATTCAATTATAAATTTCAAGCTGTTCTTTCAATCATGACAGATTAATCAAGTATACGAGATTTATTGCGAAATATTTTTGTTATAGTTTGTTTCGATAAAATCATGTACATTTAAAAAAATAGTCACAATATCATTATAATTTTGGGAGAAAAAGTACTAATTAGTACTCATTAAGTACTATATAATGCTACGAAAAATATTGACTTTTACCTTAAAATGACAAGGCGATCTTTTTTAAATATACATATTTTTAATTAAAAATATGTGTATTTAAAAAAAGTCGCATTGTCATTTTAAGGTAAAAGTCAATATTTTTCGTAGCATTATATGGTACTTATGAGTACTAGTTAGTACTTTTTCTCCCAAAATTAAAATGATAGTGTGACTTTATGGAAAAAAACTGTAACAAAAATATTTTGCAATAAATCTCGTATACTTGATTAATCTGTCATGATTGAGAGAAAATTCAGAAAATATGCGCAAGAAAGGTGGAGATAATAAACATCTGCGCATATATGACGTCAAACCACGCATTCATTTGCACCCCTGCCACCAGATGGCATATGCCTTGACCCCACCTTTAATCTTGCAGACACCTCTTCCATAGGAGTTGGAACGCTTGAAATATATGCAGTTTTGTTATAAAGTTCATTTAAGAAAGTGCCAGTTACCACGTGTTTTTCACCATAATCCCATTCACTAAATGGCTTGGCTGATTGATTGTAAATTGTAATGGATTTCATTTGTGAAAATTAAACTTAGATGTTGATATAAAGTTCTGAAACATTTATCTAAATAGGTCGATGTGATAAGAAGATTTATTGATTTTGGACTTAACCTTTAACTACTGTTAGCGATCATACAGACCGCAAAGATGTTCAAGTTTTGGAGTTTAACTCGTAATTTTTAGTTTAACTATTCATACCGGTCAAATTTTCTTTCGTTTGGAGCCCTATAACTATATCTAGAGACTTTTGAATAACTGAATTTTATTTTTAACAGTCCTGTATATAAAGTTTAGTACAAAAATAGTTTTCTGAGAGTTCATTTAACATTTTAATCAACTTTAGATCAAGCAGTCTGACAGACGATTCACAGTAGTTATGCGACAAGTTTTGTCACTGCAGTTAAGGGTCAACTGTTGAGACTTTGCGAGCAGCTTGGCGAAACGTTTACTTTTTCTATTTTTAAATGTTTTTTAGTGTTTTAATTTTTTGTATATAAATTTTATTTTTCTTTAAAAAAATGTATCCAAGTCTGAGTTTATATCAGTCAATCTTTAAAAAGCATCAATGTAATTGACTTTCCAGGTAAGAGAAATAAAATCAATGAAAAAAAATGAAAAGTTTTAAAATATTTCTGGTGAAATAAAGAATAAATTTAATTTTATTGATTAAAAATCTTTTTTTATTTATCATACTAAATGTAATATTCTGGATGATAAAACAAATTACTTTAGACGAAGTTTATACTTTAACATAAACTTTAATGAAAAATATGTTAGAAAATCTGAATAATTCAATAAGTTTACAATAGTATGTTACATCGTTATAAAGTTCAGTCAAGAAAATGAGCATTAGCTGGAATTTTCCATCATAATCTTTTTTACTAAATGGCTTGGCTGATTGATTGTAAATTGTAATGGATTTCATTTGTGATCGTCAAACTTAGATGTTGAAGGAAAGTTCTGGAACATTTATCTAAACAGATCGATGAGGTAAGAAGATTTATTTGTTTTGGATTTAATTTGTAAATCCTTTAAATGTAGAAGGAAATTAAAAGAAACCGATGAATAAGCATCAGTATAATTGATTTACTTTGTCAGAGAATTACAAAAGGATTTCATTTGTGATCGTTAAACTTGGAAGTTCAAGGAAAGTTGTGAAACATTTATCTAATTAGTTCGATGTGGTAAGAAGATTTATTGGTTTTGGACTTGTAGCTTTACAACTTTGATGGAAGCTGAAAAAGCCTATTAATGAGAATCAACGTAATTGACTTACGTGGTAAAAAAAATGAAATAAGTGAAAAAAAAAATGAAATGTTTTTAAATATTTCTAGCGAAAAAAAAACAAGAAAATTAATTTTATTGATTAAAAATCTTTTTTTTTATTTAACCATTTAATAGTCGCGCCCAAGATATTTACGGGCTGCAAGTATCACAGCTTTTATTCAGAATGGTTTGATCTCCACCAGTTTTATAAAATAGTGTAATTGGTTTTATTCTAGTATAATTTTACTCGTCATTAAATAAGATGAATATTTTTTTCTCAAAAAAGTGGTGGGAATAACGAATTTGAATTATTAAAACATAATTTAATGTGACCATTAAGTGGTTAACACTCTGAATCTAATATTCTGAACGATAAAAAAAAATATTTCAAACGGATTTTATGCTTTAACATAAATTTTAATGAAAAAAATTCAGATTTTCTAATCTGAATAACTCAATAAGTTTACAATAGGAAGCTACATCGTTATAAAGTTCAATTAAGAAAACGACTATTAGCTGGAATTTCTCACCATAATTTCAGTCACTAAATGGCTTGGCTGATTGATTGTAAATTGTAATGGATTTCATTTTTGTGATTGTTAAACTTGGAAGTTGAAGCAAAGTTCTGAAACACTTATCTACAGAGGTGTGAAAATTATTAGAATAATTGTGAAATTTACAGTAAAATCTTGATATATTATAGAAATAGCACATTATTTAAAAAATAATGATACATTTAATATTTAATGTGCATTCCGTTGACTTTTGTTAAAGATTTGATACGTTTTGGCTAACATTGTATTGGTTTTTGGTAATTAGTTTGTATTTCGATGCCAGGTGCCAAATTCCAATGAGTCTCTCTATCAGATATTTCTTGCTTGTAATGATTCATTTTTTTTTATTTTTTTCTTTACAATGGCCCAAGATTTATTATGAGATTCATATCTAAATTTTTTCCAGGCCATCGAAGTTTTTTTTTTTTCATCCAAAAATTTTGTCACAGATGAAACTTTATGGGACGGAGCTTCATCATGAATGAATATAAAGTCTTCATTTGGGAAACGGTCTTTTAATTGCAGAATTACTCTTTGTTCAGACACTTTTTTACACTGATACTGGCCCATTATGCCTTCTACAATGTATAAACATCTAGTAACTTGCGAAGACATCACGTTTCAAAAAATTTCTTCAGTAGGATGTTTAACCGTTTGTGCTAAGCAATTTATGGAAAATTCTTCATTGGTATTTCTATTGATATATACACTGTTTTTGTCTGATATCGTAAAGATTTATTCATGATTTATTCATGTGAAAAACATACCTAAAGGATATAAAATTAATTAAGGTATGTAATTTTTAGAAAAATATTCTTATAAAGAAAATTTTAATCAAATTTATAAACAGTTCTGTATCTTAATTCAATATGCAAAAAACATGATTTCAAGGAAAGAAATGAACAACTTAAGTTAAACTGATTAATTAAGGGAAAATTAATATTTCTTTTTTTGCTCCAGTCAATTCTAAATTGTTTTTGCACAATTTTTGCCCAGACAAGTCCCTTCTTTGCCATAGTAGATATGAATTTACTCTTTTTTCGAGAATGGTGAGCACTGAGTCTAGCTGAGGTAAGTTTTATACTAACAGTAGAATCGCAACATTTACTCCATGCGCTTGCAAAGATATTTTTAGTTCATAATTAGTTGCTCTTCTGTTAGTTTCAGCATTCTGAATTAATTTCCTTCCTGTTCTTGCAATAAATTTACTTTTCCTTCTGCATTTTCCTACTCCAGCATTTTCATATCACATTTGAAGGCCAAAGATCTTCACACATACTTGCAAACTTTTTGCTGTTTTAGCGATTTCGTGCTGTGTATAATTATTTTCTTGGATGAGACACTTTACCTCAGCAAGTTTTCTAGGTGAAATATCAATTGCTATACCCATAATCACACAATAATTCTTTGGCAATACAAAATAAGCTATTAATTAGTATAAACTAAGCAAAACAGCAAAAAGATTTGTTTTAAGAATAAAATAATACTTATTCCAACTCAAGAAAAGAAAGATAATACACACAAAGCATGCAGAAAATTTTTAAATTTTATTTTAAATTCGTTTGTTAATCAAACAAATTCGTTATACAGTGCAAACAATTTGATTACTTTGGATCAAATATTTTTATTTTTAAAAAATGGCAACATTTAACAAAATTATATCCCAAAAACTGTTCTAAAGGAGTAAAAAATTGACTAGATACTAAAATCAAACTGCCTTTCCTGAAACATAGCAAGTATATATAATATTAATCAAGAAAACCTGAAAAAATCACAATTATTCTAATAATTTTCACACCTCTGTAAATAGATCGATGTGATAAGAAGTTTTATTGATTTTGGACTTGACTGTAACTTTTTAAAAACTTTAACGGAAGTTGAAAGAAATGATTATTTGTACTGATTATGATTATTTGTACTGATGATTGTACTAATGATTATTTGTACGATGATGATGATTTGTTCTGATGATGTCAACTGATGATTTGTACTGATGATTATTTGTACAATGATTATTTGTACTTATAAGGCCTTGCGAGTAGCTTCTTGAAACGTTTACTTTTTCTATTTTTAAATGCTTTAATTTTTTGTATATAAATTTTATTAATTCATTTTCTAGGTAAGAGAAATGAAATCAATGAAAAAATAAAAAGCAAATGGAAAGTTTTAAAATATTTCTGGTGAAAAAAAGAAGAAATTTAATTTTATTGATTAAAAATCCTTTTTTATTTTACATCCTGAATGTAGTATTCTGAACGATAAAGCAAATTATTTTAGACGGAGTTAATACTTTAACATAAGTTTTAATGAAAAATATGCTAGAAAATCTGAATAATTCAAAAATTTTATATAAGTTTACAATAGGATGTCACATCGTTATAATGTTCAATCAAGAAAATGATTGTTAGCTGGAATTTTTCACCATAATCTTTTTTGCTAAATGGCTTGGTTAATTGATTGGAAATTGTAATGGATTTCACTTGCGATCGTCAAACTTAGATGTTGTAGGAACGCTCTGGAGCATTTATCTAAACAGATCGACGTGGTAAGAAGATTTATTCGTTTTGGATTTAATTTGTAACCTTTAAATTAAGAAGGAAAAAAACCCCTATGAATACGCATCAATGTAATTGGTTTACTCTGTAAGATAATTACAAAAGGATTTCATTTGTGATCGTTAAACTTGGAAGTTCAAGGAACGTTCTGAAATATTTATCTAAATAGATCGATGTGGTAAGAAGATTTATTGGTTTTGGGCTTAACCTGTAACTTTAAAACTTTGACGGAAGCTGAAAAAAATCTATCAATGAGTATCAACGTAATTGACTCACTTGGTAAGAGAAATGAAATAAATGAAAAAATAAAAAACAAATTAAATGTTTTAAAATATTTCTAGTGAAACAGAAAAGAAATTTAAAACCTTCCCACTGACGTGACCGGATATATCCGTTCACTAGGCTGCAGGTTTCACTGCAGTTGAAGCTTTATTTAAACTAATATAATTCTACAAATATAATCTAGTTCTAAGAAATTAAGCTATGATTGATACTTTCAAGACTTATGAGCATATACGTAACAAAAAAATTACACCATGGTAGAAAATCTCTCTTTTATTAGCATATAAAATTGCAGAGAAAAAAACATTACAATTTTGCCCTTTTGCTCGGCGGTCAAGGGGGTTAAAAATCCTTTTTTATTTAACACACTGAATCTAATATTGTGAACGATAAAACAAATTACTTTAGACGTAATTTATGCTTTAACATGAACTTTAATGAAAAATATCCAGATTTTCGAATCTGAATATCTCAATAAGTTTACACTAGTAAGCCACATCATTATAAAGTTTAATAAAGAAAATGACTATTAGGTGGAATATTTCGCCATAATCCCATTCACTAAATGGCTCGGCTGATTGAATGGGAATTGTAATGGATTTCATTTGTGATCGTTTAACTTAGATGTTGAAGGATATTTCCGAAACATTTATCTAAAGAGATCGATGTGATAAGATGATTTATTGATTTTGGACTTAACTTGTAACTTTTAAAAAACTTTGACTGAAGCTGATAGAAACTTATGAATAAGCTTCAGAGATTATTTGTACTGATGAGACTTTGCGAGCAGCTTGGCGAAACGTTTACTTTTTCTATTTTTAAATGTTTTTTAGTGTTTTAATTTTTGTATATAAATTTTATTTATCTTAAAAAAAATGTATCCAAGTCTTAGTTTATATCAGTCAATCTTTTAAAAGCATCAATGTAATTTACTTTCCAGGTAAGAGAAATAAAAGCAATGAAAAAATAAAAAACAAATGAAAAGTTTTAAAATTTTTCTGGTGAAAAAAAAAAGAATAAATTTAATTTTATTGAATAAAAGTCCTTTTTTATTTAACATACTAAATGTAATATTCTAAATGATAAAACAAATTACTTTAGACGGAGTTTATGCTTTAACATAAATTTTAATGAAAAATATGCTAGAAAATCTGAATAATTCAATAAGTTTACAATAGGATGCCACATCATTATAAAGTTCAATCAAGTAAATGAGTTTTAGCTGGAATTTTCCATCATAATCTTTTTTTACTAAATGGCTTGGCTGATTGATTGTAAATTGTAATGGATTTCATTTGTGATCGTTAAACTTAGAAGTCGAAGGAAAGTTCTGAAACCTTTATCTAAATAGATTGATATGATAAGAAGATTTATTGATTTTGGACTTGACTTGTAACATTTTAAAAACTTTGACGAAAGCTGAAAGAAATTTATGAATAAGCTTCAATGATTATTTGTACTGATGAGATCTTGCGAGCAGCTTGGCGAAACGTTTACTTTTTCTATTTTTAAATGTTTTTAGTGTTTTAATTTTTTGTATAAAAATTCTATTGATTTTTAAAAAAATGTATTCAAGTCTTAGTTTGTATTATTCAATCTTTTAAAAGCATCAATGTAATTGATTTTTTTAGTAAGAGAAATGAAACCACAGAAAAAAATAAAAAGCAGGGGAAATTTTTTAAAACATTTTTGGTGAAACAAAGAAGAAATTTAACTAATAATTAATAAAAAATATTAAAAATATAATTAATATTTAATCCAAAGAAGAAATTTAATTCTTTTTTATTTAACATACTGAATGCAGTATTCTGAACGATAAAACAAATTACTTTAGACGGTATTAACAGTTTAACATAAATTTTAATGAAAAATATGCAAGAAAATCTAAATAATTCAATACGTTTACGATGGGATGCTACATATTTGTAAAGTTCAATGAAGACAATGACTATTAGCTTGAATTTTTCACCATAACCCCATTCACTAAATGGCTTGGCTGAGTGGAAATTTGTAACGCATTTCATTTGTGATCGTTAAACATAGAAGTCGAAGGAAAGTTCTGAAACATTTATCTAAATAGATCGATGTGGTAAGAAGGTTTATTGGTTTTGAACTTAACTTGTAACTTTTTTAAAACTTTGACGGAAGCTGAAAGAAACTTATGAGCAAGTATTAATATTATTAATTTTATTTGGCGAGAAAAATAAAATAAATGGAAAAAATAAAAAGCAAAAATGAAAAGTTTTAAAATATTTCTGGAGACACAAAGAAGAAATTTAAATTTATTGATTAAAAATCCCTTTTATTTAACACACTGAATCTAATATTCTGAACGATAAAACAAATTACTTTTGACGGAGTTTATGTTTTAACATAAATTTTAATGAAAAATATTCAGATTTTCTTATCTGAATAACTCAAGAAGTTTACAATAGGAAGCTATATCTTTATAAAGTTCAATCAAGAAAATGACTGTTAGCTTGGAATTTTTCCCCATAACCCATTCACCAAATGGCTTGGCTGTTTGATTGGAAATTGTAATGGATTTCATAGATGGCGCTCACACGTCGTACTGAGACATTTCCCGTAACCCACATAGCATGGATGGTCACAGTGACGTCACTGTGACGTCACTGCAAGTCACTGTGGTCACATCACATCTGTGACCAAAATACCACCACTCTGTGACGTCGCATTGTGACTTAGATGTGAACATCTTAGAAAACTTAAAATAATTACAAAAAGTCTCTAAAACATGACGTTTAATGTAAAATTGTGTTTTTGTTTTGGCAATATAAAAAAAATACGTTACTGTGATGTCACTTCATGTAACGTTCGTCACAAATATGTGACATAATACCACCACTTTTTAAAATCACAATGTGACAAAAACATGAACTTAAAAAACTTTTTAATCAATTCTTGAAGCAATTTTTAGCTGATATTATCAAATAAAAATTGAGTTCAAAAGAATTATTGTGGCGCTGACTTGGTGAAAATCATTCCAGTCTGTATCACAATAATTAATATTGAACTTAACTTGTACGGCAAAAATCTTCTTGCAATTTTTGTTTTAGTCTGTTGTGAAGCATGTTTTTTAAAAAGTTACTTTACAAGATTTTTTTTCCTACAGAAATGTAATATGAAAAAAATTACAGATTGACAAAGAAAAACTTTTCATTCTCTATAACACTTTTTTTATTTTTTAAGAAGATGTGTATTAACTACGTTTGATAACTTTACTTAAAAAATATATTATCACCATTAAATCTATTTTTATACATTTAAAAAATTTAAACTATGTTTTATCTAATAAACTCTAATTGTTAATATTATTTACAAGAAAAAAAAAGGTTTATGAATAGTTTTTTACTTTGTTTTGAAACTGGCAAAAGTAAAAGATAAATTACCAAATTCATTAATTAAATAATAAATAAAAAAGTTTAGCTAGAGACACTCTTATTAAATTATTGTGTTTTTAACTTCCAAATCTGTTGTTTACAAAATGAAATAAACGGTCATGCACATTAAAAAATTCATCTTCGTCTGCAGACGACTTTTTACCGGAGAATAAAATAAAGTTTTAAGGTGCCAGAAATAAGTTTGCTGGAGAGCATATGGCAGTTGTGCGCGTATTAAAACGGATTTAAAAATTTATACAAGAAAATCCTCAAGAGCAATTTTTAGCTGATATATAAAGCAAAAAATGAGTTCAAGAGAATTATTGTGGCGCTGGCTTGGTGAAAATGATTCTAGTCTGTGTCACAATAATTAATATTGAACTTAACAAGATCGGCAAAAAGCAATTTGGATAGAATAACGTCAACAAAACATAGGTATGATTTTTTTTCTTTTTGCTGCTTGCTTTATCATTATTGTTATTATTAAAACGATTTTAGTTAGCTTTTCAAAAACATTATTTATTTTGTTTATATAGAAAACTTCACCATCAATAATTTGGATCAGGTTATTAAAATTATTGATTTTAATTGCATTTTAATCTAATTTGTTTCTTTATTTAGAATATCTGGTTAAAACAAAATGTTTCCATAAATATAGCAGCATATGGAAGAGTATTATAATCAATCGTTTATACAATTACTAAACATTTTATGCTAATTAAAATATTTAATATAGAAATCCTTTTTTTAAATAAGCTTATTTGTAAACATACTTTTAAAATTTTTGCATCAAGGAATGTTATGAAACATGGCATAGTTTTATTTTTTTTAAATTGCATCTGCTCTGAAGAGAAATTTATAAGAAATAGGGTAACAAAAAGAACTATTGAAAGAGATCGTGAATATGCAATAATAATAATAATAATTGTTTAATGTATTTTTCAACCTAACAAATATTATAAAATTTATAAAAGAAGTAATAATAGCGGGTGAAAAGGTCTCAATTGATAAACATTCTTATTGAAATATTTTCAAAGTATAACAACTATAAGTCTGAATGAAAATTTAGAAGTTAATCAATAAATAAGTGTTAAAATATGACTGTGTTTTAGAAATAACACTAAATTTTAAAATATGTATTATATGCACTATTAATATACATCATGATTAAAATGGATTTCTTATTTATAATTACCGTCTAATCTTGTAAATAAAATATTAATAACATTATTTAACATGTATATGGTTTTATTTTAAATTTATGGTCAGAAGTTTCATAGAGTAGGTATGCTAGCAATAGACACTCTTCCAGAAATGGACCCCCTTTCATGTTTTTTGGTTTATAAAACAATAACTAATTAATATTTTGCTTTAATTATTTTTTCATAATTTCCATTAGCATGTATTACAGTCCGGGCTATTTTTGACAACTATTAATTAAACCAATCAGGAAGCAGAAAATAATGTTTCAAAGTTCCACTGTTTTTCAGTGAAAATCTTAATGAATTTGCTAGGAGCTGCCTTTATTTAATAAATTTTGGTATTCTTTATTTTCTTACAAAATTTGAATGTTTTTGTTTAAATAGTAATAGCAAATTTTGAATTTTATATACTAATGACCATTTAAAAATGTCCTTTATTTTTAAGGTTTTAAGAGAGGTGTTCATTATTGGGATAGTTAATTAGTCATTTTATAATAATGAACACCCATTGTAGACAGTTTCAGTAATGTTTATAGTGCATTAAATATTTTTACATAACTTAAAAAAACCTAAATAATCAAATTTTGTATTTAAATTTTACATGCCAAAATGGACACACAAAAAAAATTATTATTTAATTATGTTATTATTTAATGTGTATATTTTCATAAATAAAGGTGTAATTTTGGCAATCAATTATTAAAGTTATTTTAATCAATAAGCTTTTTTTAAATATGTTTTTTACTGCAGGCAAACTTTGATGTAAAATTACCCCTTCTAAATATCTGCAACATGCCCAAAAGTCAATTACTTTTACAGTGAGCTGAAAAATAAGATTTTATTTATTGTTACTATCTTCCTAAATAGCAATTGTTTCCAAAATATAATTTTTAGAATTCTCAACATACTTGTATTATTGGTACGAGTTATATTTGTTTTCATACTAAAGTTACGTTTATCAATGGATTAGTTTCAGATCGTTGTTCGTAAAATGTAAACTTAAGTTTTGTAAATTTTGTAAAATTAAAAACCTAGAGATAGCTAGGAATAGATAATTGCAAAAGTAAGTTTGTATATTTTATAATTTTTTTTATTTGTATATTGACAATATTGATGAGAAGTGTGTCATTTTCTGCTTATCAAAAGTATAACAAATATCCATAATTTATTATTTCTATGTTTGAATTTATTTTTTTTACGTATCTAAAACAACATTCGAGCATTTGCAGTTTCAAAATTAAATTGCCTTTAAAATAGTTGTTTGATTTAAAAACTATGTCAACACATTTATCATATATGTTTCTACACCATTTAAGTGCCCTGACCGTGTTTTTCAGCCACATAATTATAGAATTTAAGGCGCAACACTAGTCACAGAAAAAGACCCGGATGATAATGTAAAGTCTATGGGAGCACTCTTTTCAAATATGTCGCTCAAATTTTAATTCTTTTACATGGATTTTTTTTATAGGATAGCTGAGGACGATCAACAATGAGTCTAGTTTTTACTTTTTCAATTTTGGTTTCGGATTAAAAAAAAATTAAATTTCAAAACCGGTTCTGAAATTGAAACCATCATAATATAAAAAATAAGCAAAATCGAAAAAGAAAAACTAGGCAGGTTGTGGATCGTCCTCAGCTATCCTATGAAGAAAAAAACATATAAAAATATTAAAATTTGAGCGAGATATTTAAAAAGAACATACCCATAGACTTAAAATTATCATCCGGGTCTTTTTAGTGACTACTGTGAAGCCTTACGGGCTGATTTAATACAAAATTTATATCAATGTCTTTTTTTTGCCATGAATAAAATAATCACATTTGCAGTGAATAAAATAATCTGTGACGATAGTGACAAGATTGTAAAGACACTTTGTGACGTTTTTGTGAATATTTTGTAATCTGTGACGATTTTGTTACTAATTTTGTGATGGTGGCTACATTGCCAGTGTTGTAATGTTACACTGAGATACAATTATACAGTTATGAACATTGATATATAGGGTAAAATCATTTACATCTTTTACAAAACTTTATTATATTTTGACGATATATCTCAATTAAAACTTGAGAGCTGTTATAAAAAGAAAGTTTCTGCATCAAACTGCTATGCTATACAGAATTTATCAAAACAAAATATGTTTTGATTGCTTATATTTAATGAATCATTAAATATTCAGGAAAAAATCTGAAGGCCGCTTAAAATGTTAAACAGAAATGTTTCTTTCACAATTTTAATGCTTTTTAAAAAACAAATAGCTAAATTTCAAATAATTGTGATACATCGAATATTCAATTGTCTTAAATATTTCCATTTATTTCAACAGAAAAAAATATGTAACAAAGATTAAAATCTGTAGGTCATTGCAGTTTGATTCAGTAACTTTCTTTTGATGCTTTCTTTTCATAGCAGCTTTCAAGTTTGAATTGAGATATGTTGCCAAATTATAATAAAGTTTTGTAAAATATGTAAATGATTTTACACTATATATCAATGTTCATAACTGTATAATTGTGTCCCAGTGTAACATTACAGCACTGACAATGTAGCCACCGTCACAAAGTTAATAACAAAATCGTCACAGGTCACAAAATATTCCCAAAAATGTCACAAAGTGTCTTCACAATCTTGTCACTATCGTCACAGAATAGTCACAGTTTCAAAGACAATTTTGTCACAAATGACACATTTTTCACATTTTGGTCACACCGTGACTTCACAAAGTGGTCACAATGTGACGTCACAAACGAGCTCTAAAACGGCCATAACGACTTCACATTTTAGTCACTGTGACTTCACATCGACGTCACGCGACGTCACATCGACGGTCACAAAGTCACAATGTGACTTCACAACGACGTCACTGTGACGTCACCATGTCTTGCGGGAAGACATGGTGACGTCACGTGACGTCGATGTGAAGTCACAGTGACTAAAATGTGAAGTCGTTATGGCCGTTTTAGAGCTCGTTTGTGACGTCACATTGTGACCACTTTGTGAAGTCACAATGTGACCAATTTGTGAAAAGTGTGTCATTTGTGACTACTTTGACATTAACATTGTGACGAACTGTGAAAATTTTTTTAGAAAGTCACATCTTAGTCACAATGTGACGTCACTGAGTGGTGGCATTTTCGTCACAAATGTGATGTGACCAAGGTGACTCACAGTGACGTCATTGTGACGTCACTGTGAACATGCATGCTATGAGGGTTTATGCAAATCAGCCTAGCAATAAAACACCTGACCTGAATTCGTCATTCGATCTCCGCGGCATGCTATTGTTACCAGATCGATTTTGTGTTTGCCTGATTTACATAAAAAGTCTCAATATGGCGTGTGACCGCCCTCTGTCGGTTATTTTTGGAATAATTTTTTATTATACACAGAAAAAAAAACCCAAATCCGTCTGATCACACTCAAGCAAACCGAAAAAATTTCCCAGCATTACTTATTTTATTATAGATTTTTAAAGTTTGCACGAATTTATGATGCATCCTGTAAATTTTATTTTTCTTTAAAAAATATATTAAAGTCTGTCTTAGTTTATATTATTCAATCTTTTAAAAGCATCAATGTTATTGGTTTTCTAGGTAAGAGAAATAAAATTAATGAAAAAATAAAAAGCAAGTGAAAAGTTTAAAAATATTTCTGGTGAAACAAAGAAGAAATTTAATTTTATTGATTAAAAATCCCTTTTTATTTAACACACTGACTCTAATATTCTGAACGATAAGACAAATTATTTTAGACGAAGTTAATATTTTAACATAATTTTTAATGAAAAATATGCTAGAAAATCAGAATAATTCAATCATTTTACAATTCGATGCCACATCATTATAAAGTTCAATCAAGAAAATGACTATTAGTTGGAATTTTTCACCATAATCCCTTTCACTAAATGGCTAGGCTGATTGATTGGAAATTAATTATTGGCTGATTGATTGGAAATTAAAATCTAAATAATTCAATACGTTTACGGTGGGATGCTACATATTTGTAAAGTTCAATGAAGACAATGACTATTAGCTTGAATTTTTCACCATAACCCCATTCACTAAATGGCTTGGCTGAGTGGAAATTTGTAATGAATTTCATTTGTGATCGTTAAACTTAGAAATCGAAGGAAAATTCTGAAACATTTATCTAAATAGATCGATGTGGTAAGAAGATTTATTCGTTTTGGATTTAATTTGTAATTTTTAAATTTAGAAGGAAACTAAAAGAAACCAGTGAATAAGCATCAATATAATTGATTTACTTGGTAAGATAATTACAAAAGGATTTCATTTGTGATCGTTAAACTTGGAAGTTCAAGAAAAGTTCTGAAACATTTATCTAAATAGATGGATGTGGTAAGAAGATTAAATGATTTTGGATTTAACCTGTAACTTTAAAACTTAGACTGAAGCTGAAAGAAATCTATGAATGAGAATCAACGCAATTAATTGACTTACTTGGTAAGTGAAATAAAATACATAGAAAAATAAAGAACAAATGACATTTTAAAAAATTTCTCATGAAACAAACAAGAAAATTAATTTTATTGATTAAAAATCCTTTTTTATTTAACACACTGAATCTAATATTCTGAATGATAAAACAAATTACTTTAGGCGGAGTTTATGCTTTCACATAAGTTTTAATGAAAAATATTCAGATTTTCTAATCTGAATAAATCAATAATTTTACAATTAATGCTACATCGTTATAAAGTTCAATCAAGAAAATCACTATTAGCTGGAATTTTTCACCATAAACCCATTCACTAAATGGCTTGGCTGATTGATTTTAAATTGTAATGGATTTCATTTTTGATCGTTAAATTTAGAAGTCGAAGGAAAGTTCTGAAACATTTATCTAAATAGATCGATGTGGTAAGAAGATTTATTGGTTTTAGATTTAATTTGTAACCTTTAAATTTTTAGAATGAAACTAAAAGAAACCGATGAATAAGCATCAATGTAATTGATTTACTTGGAAGGAAAATTACAAAAGGAATCGATGGAAAAATAAAAAGCTAATGAAAAGTTTTAAAATATTTTCGATTTAAAAGGAGGAAATTTTATTTCATTGATTACAACTTCCCTTCCCCTTTTTAACTCACTGAATCTCTCTCACTAACAACAGTTTTTAGACATTTATATTTTTTACTTACACACTTTTACGATTCTTTGTATAGAACTCGCAATGACGATTATAAGTATTTATGGTCTGGCTCGGAGTTTCTCATTTTGCTTAATTTAAATATCCAGATTTTTTTATATATAATTTTTAAGATGTTGATGCATAATGAATCTATATAATTCAATAGCTCATCTGATCATCCACTTTTTTATCACTTTTTTTCTTCACATTTTGTAAATTTGTTCAAAACTAAAAAAAATAGCCCATGAGAATGACGTGTTTGCATTTAAAAAAATGATATAGCAAAAAATTATAAAAATAGGTAATAGTATTTGTTGACTTCGAGATTCCTGTCCCTGTGACAGAAAATCGCGAGTTAATGTTATTCCTACCGGGAGCTTATTTTTTAATAACTCGTTTTCATTTTGACATTTTAAAAAATATATATTTTTAATTGGATAGCTCAGGTCCCTGTCCACATCGATCTTTTTTTATTTTTTCGCTTTTGGTTGTAAATATTTTTTAAATGACCTGTTTAACGGAACCTGTTTTGAAAGTGAAAGTAACTTTATAAAAAATACTCGCAACAAAAATAAAAAAAAACTACAAAAAAATTTGTGGAGAGTGACCTCCGATATCTAATGCGAAATAAATAAATAAATAAATAAATAAATAAAAAAATAAAAAAATAAAAAATTAAATAAAAATAAATAAAATAAAAACGTCGTGACGACAAACGAGTTATTAGAAAATAACTTTCGCACAGTAATAGCCTTAAGTTCACGAGTGTCTTTGCTAGCAGGGACAGGATACTTAAGGGGCCGCTGCAGTGAAACTCTCCGATCGCGTAATCCCATGTTACCCATAGGAATACTTTGAAGCGTGAGGACTCGATACCTAATATAATTATTAAAATATCGTTTTTGCCAATAGAAAGTAGACACAGATGCTAGTGATGTGAGTTTTAAAAATTGTTAAAGCAAATTTTAAGCACCTTTAAGAGGATGATAAAATTTAATAAAATGGAAATGTCGAAGTTTATAAGGATTGTTTATATACTTAAAATTGTCGAAGACAATTTTTAAAAACGCATATCATCTGGCGTCTACTTTCTGATGGTGAAAACAGCCTTTTAATTATTATATTAAGATATGAGTTTTCCCATAGGCTAACATGGGATTTCGAGATCGGAGAATTTCACTGTAGTGGAGCCTTAAATGTCTTTCAAGCTCTCGAGAACGATGAGCTTATGGTGGCAAAAATAAAAACACCACTTTTTGTGATTGGCCGTGATTGCTGTTGAACTATGTATAGTACACCAGTTCCATTTTTAAATTTTCTTCTGGAATGAAACAATGAAGACATTTCATCAAGAAAATCAGTTCTTAAAAATATTCTTAATTAATTCTTTTATTTTCCAAAATACGAGAAACTGAGCACTTATAAACAACATGAATGCAGCATAGTAAAATAAGCGCTTTCAAACATAATAAAGAAATATTTATCATTTTTGACAACTGCGAGTGTGCGGGTTCATATGACCACGACAAATCGTAATCTGAATAAAGTTTTACATTATACAAACGCCAAGAGAAAATGTCTTGGCATACAATAGATTCCCAAGTCGGGCTTGAAGCCGTAGAGGTAAAAAGGACCATTATATAACAAGCAATGGGAAAAGTTTAAAATGAGTGTTGCCAAGAATAAAACAGTTATCGCCTGTGACGAAAAGAGTGCAATGTCCAGTAACCCTAAAGCAAAACTGCATAATCAGTAAAAATTAAGTTTTTTATACAAGACAAATGAGATGATAGGAAATAAATATAGCAGTTATTTAAAACAGAAAAAAATATTTATTTCGTTTGATATTTAATCAGCTGAAAAGCAAGAAAGAAAAATCTAGAAATAAAATGATATTTTAAAACTAATTTATTATTATTTTTTACTTGCAATTTGGAGACGAACACTCAAAAAAAAATACCTATTAAAAATGTTTTTCTTTTAAAATTAAATTTTAAAAAAGGAGGGGGGGGGGGAATTAACATTTGAAATATTAATAGAAATACGTAAAATAGAATATGTTACATCACAGGTCTTCTGATCTTTTTCTCGTTGTATTTGTTGATTGCAGCATTTGCCGCGCAAATTCTTTACCACGACTCCTGGCTTTGCCTTGCTAGCCATTTTGCCTGCCGTTCATTACTTCTTCGCCATCTTCTTACAATAATGTTTTTTTTTTGTTTTCGTTCACAGTGTTAACTAAAGCGTTCGAAAGGATGTTATTTTAACACCCCAGCTTTTGGAATATAATGCGGACGCCTATTACTACTTTAAATGTAAAAAAAGAAGTAAATTAACTCCTTCAGCACTAATAATTTATTTAACGGCAAACACTTTTACCTTTTTCATAAAAAATTCCAAACATTAAAAAAGTACAATTTCTATTCACGTTAACTAAACTAAACTAAACTTTCTGGAATCTTTATCATTCTGCCAGATCTCGTCTTTTTAATTTGTAATTCGTCTTTTGGAGGATCATTGGTTTAGGAAAAATATTTTCGGTACAATCAATCGATACCTCGAGAGGCTAGATTCTTTGAATGGGCCGAATCATCTGTGAAAGAGACTCTTGTAATTTCAAAAGGCGAACATTTTCATCTTGGCCATGAATGAGTTCTGTAACTCGTTCTAATGGCCAATTGAGCCCTTTCTTGTTGCCTACTCCTATCAAGACAATATCTCCTACCGCAATTGATCGTTGGACTTGTTTACAATTTGGTCGTTGGAAAAGAATACCCAAATATTCTGATCTAAATCTATTTCTTAGATCCTTTTGCAACTCTGGTCTATATCGAAGTCTTAGAGTGAGAGAATTTTCCTCAACCGCATCAACGTTGGGAAACAATATTCATGAATATCTTTCAGAAACAAGTCCAGAGATATAGGTTTGATGGACTTCTTCTCTGACATGTAAGCTAATGGTCTCGAACTTATAATGGTTTCATAGTCAGCCAATACAGTTATCATCTCTTCATAGTTCAAACAGGCCTGTCCTAAAACTCTTTTTAATAGATCTTTCATCAATCTAATGAGCCTCTCCTACCATCCACCCTACTTAGCAGCCGTTAGAGGGTTGAATTTCCATGTGATAGAATTTATTGCTCCATGATTCAGTATGCGGTTCCAGTTCAATCTTTTAAAAAAAGACTGTACATAATTTTCGTCTTTGCACGTATTATACCTAGGTCATCCTGAAACGTTTCCAGAGTTTTCAATATTCCCCCAGTTTCATGCGAAAAACATTCATTTTATATCAGCTAAATTATCTTCGTTTCTGCTCTCTTGCGTTCTTGATTTGTCAAGTCTCCGTTGATCTGTTTATTTGGATTACAACACTTAAATCTAAGACAAAGCAGCCAAGCAACAAGACGTGCGATTTTTTCATAACTGGAAAAATCTGGAATTTGTCTGGAATCTGGTACTTGTAGTACTAGATTCTCTCTATACTTTCATCAACATTTACAAATAATTTTGTAGATTTCAATTTTTTTTATCTTCTACTTCGTTTATGTTTTGACACGTGAAATTCATACACAGTGAAACCCCAATTTTACGTTTCTCAAGGGACTGAGTAAAAAAACGTAAAATACGGGAAATACATAGAAAGCAAAAAATCGTAGAAAAAAACTAAAGGTAGTAAAGATGACTCTTTCAAAATGTATTACAATCTATATTTTACGAAAAGAACATTATTATTCATACCATTTTTATGATGATTTTACTAACACATTTAATTGCGAATCCTGGCATTTAGGTTGAAAATAGTCCGTAATAGTAGATTGTTTTTTAGTCATTGAGTTCAAAGTGAATGCAGCATCTTCCAGGATTGAAAGACTTTGCAAGTTTTTTTCCTGGTCTTTATGAGAAAGAAAAAATTTTTTCACTGTTTGTAAGCTCTTCAATGCAATATTAAAAGAAGGGACGGGCTGTGCTTCTGTTTCTTGTTCTTCATCTTCATCGGTGGACGAAAAGTCCATAACGTCGGCTACGGATGGAGCAGTAGCTCTTTCAGCTTCACATGTTGCTAAATTTTCCGGAATGTAATAATTGAAATCATAGATAACTGTTTTGTTGTCATTGTCCGAGTCTACCGCAACTGATTCCTCATCTGTTCTCGGTTCATTAGATGCTACGAATCCGCTTTCTTCAAAACAATGGGAAATGCAGTGTTGTGTAACGTTTCTCCACGACGCAGAAATAAAATGCATAGCCTCTAGAACACTTAACTTTAACTTGCAGGCGTCATTTAGGTTTCCATTTTCTATTTCAACTACAGCTTTCCGGACAAGTTGCTTTCTATAAAAAACCCTGAAAGATCGAATAATGCCGAGATCACAAAGCTGCAATTTGCTTGTGCAACTTGACGGAAAAAATTCGACTTGCACATTAGACAGCTGCAAAACCGGATGTGCACTGCATTGATCAATAAATAAAATTATTTTACGATTCTGCAACTCCATTTTTTTGTTTAGTTTGCGCAAAAAGTCTTCGAAAATCGGATTGGTCATCCACGCATTTTTGTTTGCTTCGTACTTTGTCGGATAACTTCTCAAGTTTTTGAAGCATCGTGGGTTGCGCGACTTTCCAACAACAAGAGGCGTCAGCTTCTCACTTTCATCAGAATTGCAGCAAAGTAAAACCGTAAGGCGCAATTTAGACATCTTCCCTCCATGGCAGGAGTCTCGTTTTGCAACATAACTTTTATCCGGTAGGAGGTTAAAGAAAAGTGCGGTTTCATCCGCATTGAATATGTCCTTTGGCTTGTATCCTTTGGTCAAATTTGGTAGATTTTTCTTCCAATCTTCTATTGTAGCTTCATTTACACTTGATGATTCTCCCGAAAGCGATCTATACACAAGATTATGTCTTTTCTTCATTCGGTCAATCCAGCCATTTGAAGCTGTGAAATCTTTCAAACCACCAAGCCTATCGGCGATTTCTAGAGCTTTTTCTCTTAGTATCGTGCCATTTATAGGTACATTCGTGGCACGAGCTTCTTTAAACCACTTTAATTAGATACCTTCCAGCTCGTCGTACGGCGATTTTTTCAATGTTCTCCGTTTCTTAGCATTTTTTTCTCCGACTTTCTCGATGTTTTTTTCAATGTATTCTTATTTCTGTAGTATGGATTGCAGGGTTGTTACGGGAATTCCTTGCAACTGAGCAAACGCTACTTTGGTTCCGTGGAATTCATCAAATTGTTTAACAATTTCGGCTTTCTCAGCAACAGAAAAGTTTTTGCGTTTTTTACTCGTCATTTTGGCATAAAAAGGTTATAAATGCGACCACCGCGTGCTAAACAGCATTTGAAAACGTTAAGAAAGGTAAGGATCCCTTTCCCTCCCTGACGAAAGAAATGAGCCACCCCATCTGATTGGTAACTGGATTGTCTTTCCCCTACCTCCCATCTCATCCCTACACCAATAAAGTGTGTTGTTTCTTTACTTTGCTCCCCCGCCAGCTACCCTGGGAGGGAAGGGAGCAGTCCGCGACAGCAGGTGTTCAACAAACTAGGGGGGGGGGACCAGTTTCAGAAGACAGGAGTTTTTAGAATGCGTTTCTGTTTTCATAGATTGCATAACTTTTAACAACGTGGATTAAGTTTAAAAAAGCACAAAAGGAAAAAATTATTGCTTATTTTAGAACATTTTTTCCTTTTTTTACTTTCCAGAAAAAACGTAAAATGCGGGAAATTCCATAAATAACAAACTTACGATCCGGGTTAAATTAACATTACAACTATACGGAAAAACTGGGACCTGAAGAAAAAAACGTATAATGCGGGAAAAACGTAGATTCGGGGCACGTAAAATCGGGGTTTCACTGTATTTATAATATTCTTTGGAATCTTTAAGCCAATGTTTTCCCTCCCATCATTTGAGAGATATCAGCTGTTTTGCTTAGCACCCTCTGGATGGGAGATCTGCTGGATTAATTTCACCAGGTATATGTTTCCATAAAATCGGATTACTCAACTTTTTAATTTCTTGAACTCTATTTCTAACAATGAAAGACCAGTTTTCTTTCCTGGATATCCATGGAAGCATTGTCGTGGAATCGCTTCAAAAATATCTTTCCATATCTTCCCAGCCGATTGCGTCAGTTACCGATTCAGTCAATCTAGCACCAATCAAACAGGCTAAAAGTTTCATCCTACGTTTAGTTCTACATCTTAAAGGGCCGATGCGGGATTTTGCAGCAAGAAGAAATAGCTCTACACGATCTTTAGTCTCTACCTTCAAAATATAACAGTAACATACGCATACTGACTGAAGAGTACAAGCTTTTGAATTATCTGGGGTGAATTGAATATATATAGGAATTTGAATTTCTTCTAAAATATTTAATTCACGAAACCATTCAATAAATTCGTGTTTGATATCACCAGTGATTTTTTCATTCCAGGAGATTCCGTTTTTCGATGTTCTCTGTAACATCATCTTGGGACATATCATAACAGGAGCAGTAAAACTCAGTGGATCAAAATCTTTATGGTCAACTGAAAGCATGATTCGTTTTGTTATTATTTCTGTATTTGTATCTTTCGTTAAGCTTATGTTAAATTTTAAAACTTCTAGAAACCTGTTCCGTTGTAATCTCAGTACAGTAGTATCTTCGCTATTTTCACTATTTCTTCTTTCTTCTGTCTGACCCCAGCCTCTCAAATTAAATCCACCTTTAGCCATAAGAGACTTATAATCAGTAATAATAAAAGGGCTAAGAAGCCTAAAATTGAACTGTGTTCGAGTGGGGGGGGGGGGGTTAAATTTCAACTCCTGAACATAGTTCAGTTTGCGTTTCTTAACCCCTCTCAACGATTCACAATTTGAGCTCAAAATTTAAGTCTAAGTTTCAGCAAGTATTTAATTGGATACAAAAAATAACAGTTAAAAACAGTTGTTGGTTATTCTAAAGTTTAAGGCGCCCTCTAACGGATTTTTTTTGAACTTTGGATTTATTTTCAAGGAAATATTGTCATAAAGAATAGTTTTAGCGAAAACCGCAAACGAATCGACCAATTTTTATGTTTTTTTTTATAATCATTTGAAATTTGAATCTTCCGCCCCCACCCCTTGAACACGGTTCATTTTGCACTACTTAACCACTCCCAACTATTCAGTTTTTGAGCTCAAAATTAGGTCTAAGTTTTCGAAAACATTTAACGATATGCAAAAAATAACGGCACAAAATAGTTGTTCGTTACTCCAAAGTCTAAAGCACCCTCTATCGGCATTTTTTGAAATTTATCTTTATAATTAATTTTCAAGAAAATACTGAGATGAAGAATAGTTTTAGTGAAAACCACAAATCGATCGACTAATTTTTTCGTTTTTTATGTTTATTTGAAATTTTGGACCATAAATTTTAATGGCGGTTATCTTCATTGAAAAACGTTTGAAGCCCTTGGTTTCCTGTTTAATAATGTTTGCCTTGATGCTTACTGTCACCCCTCTTTTTTCTAAAAACACTTTAGAATCACCCTGTATATATGTTTGTGTGTGTGTGTGCATCCGAGTAAAAAGAAAAATCTATCCTTCTTTTGAGTAAAATAAAAAGAAAGAGAAAACAAGAGAAATATTCTTATAAGAACTATAAAATAAACAACCTTGATGTCGATGGTTTAAAAATTAAATGATGTATGAAAATGTAAAAATAAAATTTAAATAATTAATTCTTTAACTAATATTTTAAGTCAAATTTATGATAAAAAGAAAACATAATTGTTCATAAATTACAAATTTAATATCTTTCACTTCATTGAGAGGGCTTGACTGATAGCACCACCTATAGCTTAAATCTATAGGAATCACTTATAAAATATACTATATCATAAATATTTCAATACTTAATTCCCAACTAATTAAAAATTCAAGTATTTTTCTAAAGAAATATCTAAATTGTTTACAGTCAAATGTTGAGGGTTACTATTTTATTATAAATTAATTAATGCTAAGGAATTTTTTTGTTAACCAGATAAAGGTAGTAAATAGCCATATTTTCTCTATGGTTACAGATGTATAGAAGTAACAAAAACAATCGGAATTGATTATGCGCCAAACCACTATTACTAAAACTAGATCATAGAATTAATTCAATGTGAAAAATTGACCCGTCATAATTTTCATCTTCTCAAAATTTACATACGCACTTCTCATAGTATTTTAATTTGATCATTTAAAGATTACTTGCTTACACACACACACACACACACACATATATATATATATACAGTATGCATATGACGTCATTAGGACAGAATAATACACAAACGCAGCAAAAAACAATATTTAAGACAAATAATAAACTTACTTATTGTAAAATAGGTTTGAAATAAAATAAAAAACATTTAATTGATGAATAAAAACGTAATAAAACGAAAATTCACCGGATTTTACATTAGACGATTTTTTGACTTAATATTTCTATTTGAATTTTTATCAACTTTAAGAGAAAATGGCGTATTTAAGTTGCCACAATTACAAAATTCGTACTACAAACTATAAAAAATTAATGTATCTTTCAAACATATTGCATTTAAAAGAACATTTTTTTCTTAATATGACGGTTTAAAAATTGAAAATGTGCGATATTTAGAAGTATAAAGTTTGTAGTACCGAAAATTGCAAAACCGAATTGCATATGAAAGTGTTGCCATTCACAAAATGACGTATGCGTTACGCATAGATACGTTTGACCTTTATAAGATAGATAGGACACCCGACAATATATATATTCTAAATACTCTTTTATAAATTAATAATTTTTATATTAATTAAATTATGGTTATATGACAAGAAAATAATTTATAAATTCTAAATAGATAGTTTGAATAACACTGATTTCTTTTCTTATGACTATATGTTAAAAAAGAAACAGGGCAAAAATTGCATTTTTTAAAATAAACTCACCAGTTTGCAATTTTTGCATTTCATAAATCAAACAAATCAATTTTCTGTAATGTGATCCCACGCCAAATTAACGCATTTCAATGGTATGTCCGCATGTTTCCGGAAAGTATCTATTGTGTTCATAAAATTAGGTGCAACTTTTAAGATAAACACTGAATATTTATAAAAAAATATTTTTATAAATGCTTTCTCTTTTGCACTTATTTATGGAAAATGTAACGACATCATAAGAGATGGTAGAAATGACATTATCGAATTAAAAATAGTGCTGAACTAGGCACTCCAAATTTCAGAATGCAATTGCCATTATGTAGAAGTCTAACTTATTCAAGTACACATCCATCTTTTGTCATTACCAAAGTGAAGAAACTTTGTTGAAAATGTCGTTAAATATGCTTATCTCGGACCAAAAAAACCCACGTTATTAATAAGAATTGTTATGACAAACGCAATTGATTTTTTATACTTTCAATAGAATTTCATGCATATCAAAAACTTGTCCTTGAACAAAGTCTGCAAAGCTTGAGTTTACCCTTTATAGAGCTTTCACAAAATACATTTTGACCGAATAAATATTTTCTATATTTCTTTGCTCTAGAAATTCTCGTCATAAAAGTTACAAGAGCATAAACTGATTTCTAGCTTTGAAGAAATTGTTTCATTCTGAACAAAATAGCTATTTCAGGTTGAAAGTTATGAGCAAATATGTTACGGTAAACATCAAGTGTTATTTCCACTTAAACTACCTTTTAAAGGAAATAGTGTGTCGAACATTTCCTTTTGGTTGTGTCCGAAAATAGTTTGAAATTGTAAGGAAGAAAGAATTACTTGGGCGTCGTCATAACAAAAATGTTTCACAAACAATAAGAAACTAGTGTGTCAATCTCAAAACTTTTTTCTATCTCATACTTGTTATTACTTCGAAATTCGCTTGAACATTGAACAATGCGACAACTAACTGACAGTCTATGGCCATCATGAGGATTCTAAAGATATTAAATTATGAGCATTAGTTCTTGAAATATGACTGTTGCTAAAAGCGTAAATCATGCAAAATTCAGCATAACAGCGCCATCTGTTGGTGGTTTGCACCAAAACCTATCAACGACAACTTATGTCAACTTCTATCTAATCTGAGTTTGATGAAAATCCGTGCATTAGCTTTTGAGATAGCAGAAATCTTAAACAACTCTGCATATCAACGCCACTTGTTGGATCATCCACATCAAAAACTAATCAAGCAATTTTTATTAAGGACGAACAGAATATGAAGTTTGATGAAAATCCATGCTTTCGTTAATGGGATAAGGATTTTGCTAAATTGTGAAAAATGTAGCACAGCAGGTCGATTTACGTCAAAAACTAAGCAGTACTAATCTATATCAAGTAATATGAAATTTTATAAAAATTTGTGCATTAGTTTCTGAGATAGAACTATTGCGATAATCACGAATAAGACAGCTTGGTAGCATCACCTGATGACCCGTAAGACATGTGACGTCACGTGACGTAGATGTGAAGTCACAGTGACTAAAATGTGAAGTCATTATGGCCGTTTTAGAGCTTCTTTGTAGCGTCATATTGCAGCCACTTTGTGAAGTCATGGTGTGATGCATTTGTGAAAAATGTGTCATTTGTGACTATTTTTGCATAAGCATTGTGACATAAGTGACAATGTTTTCAAGTGTGACCAATTTGTGAAGTACAGGGTAAGTCCAAAATCATGGAACAAACTTTAAGGGAGTGGAAGAGCTCATTATAATAAATAATAATGACACAGACATATATGAACGGAAGTGACCCGTTAAGACGCTACACTAGTCACTAAAAAAGACCCGGATGATAATGTTACATGTGTGGGGCTGTTGTTTTCAAATACCTCGCTCAAATTTTAAGATTTTACGCAATATTTTTTCTGAATAGAATGGCTGAGTACGATCCACAACCGAGCTAATGTTTACTTTTTCGATTTTGGTTACATTTTTTATATTAAGATAGTTGTTCTGAACTATCAAACTATCAAGTTCAAACTTGTTCTGAAAGTTAAAGTATTTTTTTTTAATCTGAAACCAAAATCAAAAAAGTAAAAGCTAGCTCGGTTGTAAATCGACCCCAGCTATGCTATGGAAAAAAAATCATGCAAAAATATTAAAATTTTAGCGAGATATTTGAAAATAGCGCTCCCATAGACTTAACATTATCATCCAGGTCTTTTTCATTGATTAGTGTGGCGTCTTAATGCGTCACGTCCGGTCATATATTTCTATGCCATAATTATTTTATAATAAATTATTTTTAATATTTTTTTGCCATAATCTGACATCATTGTGTGGTGGTAATTTGGTCACATCACATTTGTAACCAAAATGCCACCCCTCAGGGACGTCACATTATGCCTGAGATGTGACTTTCTTAAAAATCTTTTGATAATTACAAAAATTCTTAAAAGCATGTTGTTTACTTTAAAAAACACCTTTGTCATAACGTCGCTTTTGTCACAGATTCGTCACGATGTTAATGTCAAAGTAGTCACAAATGACACATTTTTCAAAAATTTGTCACATCGTGACTTTACAAAGTGGTCACAATGTGACGTCACAAATGAGCTCTAAAACAGCCATAACGACTTCACATTCTAGTCACTGTGACTTCATTTCGACTTCACGTGACGTCACATCGACAATCGATGGTCGCAAAGTCACAGTGGGACTTCACACTGACGTCGCAGTGGTGTCACCATGCCTTACGGGAGGGGAGAGATCTACATTAAAAAATAAACAGCACCAAATTATATCAAACATTAAATGAATCTGAAATTACAGGAAAATCCGTGCTTAAATTGAACTACTGTGAAAATTGTGAATAATGCAGTATAGCAATGCTAACTGTTAAGCAATATACGCCAAAATCTAATCAGCTCCCGTTTATATCAAAATCTAACTGCATCTAAAGTTTTGTGAAATTCCGTACATTAGTTCTTGACACAGACCACCCAAAAAAATGTCACCACAAGCAGATTTGTAGTGACCGAAGTTTTAGAATATAATCCGTTCATTCGTGAAATGTTGCTGAAGTAACCGGGTGACAAATGTACCAATGTGTGGTGGGTCCCGTTCTACGTAAAAATCGTGGAGTCTAAAATACCACGTTGCCTGGAATCCAAATATGAAGGAACGTCATAACATTGATGCTAAGCGGGCTGCACATAATGGCACATATGACATACACATCACAGGTACAATTGTTGAGTGCCCTTCAAAGAAAAATGGTCCTAGTATGAAACTTGCTGGCATACCACACTAGTGACTTTAAGATAATTTAATGGAACTGGGTACACAACATGAAAGACTTGTTAAGCCCAAATAATGCAGTTATGGATTTCTCGCCATTTAGATAAAAATGATCCTCATGTTGAGCCTTAAAAGCTCCATGGTCAATGTTCGTCCACTTCCATCAGTGCAAGAAATTCCAAAGCGAAAGATTCTCCTACAGCAGGATTGTTATGTTGAAGTTCTTAAACATGTTTGATTTTGTACGGGTAGAACTGCAGAATTTTACGGACAATTTTGCACACAGCACTCTATTCGACGTGCGACAGCAAATACCGATATATGTACCATGTGTGCTTTCCATTTTTGCTTCCTCCTTTGATAATTCAACAATCTCCTCGGTTTTCACAGAAGCAAGTTTCCTTCCCCTCCCAGGTGCAATAGATAACAAACTCTTGGTTTCAAACTTTGCCATCATTTTCCCCAAATCCTGCAGTGTTATTGGCTTTTGGCATATTCTGTTTCTAAACGATACCTTTGTGAAGTACGTTGTTCATAGCTACCGCATTCATAATAACATTTAATGGAAAAAGAACGGTTTTGAGCCATTTTTATTTCGTAACAATTAGACCTCTGACAAACAGGCTTGCTTTTAACTGAAAAACATCAAATGACTTGTACAGGGCATTTGAATAAATCTAATTTTCTTTTTGCTGCCGAAAACCAATTACAAGCCATTAAGGTTTTCCATGATCCCACAAACAGTTTTGTTTTAGAAACGATTAAAAACATAGTAAATCAATATGTTCGTGTCTTAAGGCCGAGCTCAGGTTTCGAAAATCTCAGATTCGCGATCTGTAAGAACACGATTTCTGGAATGCGCACACATTTGCGAGTAATTTGCGATTTGAAATTTTATGATCACTAATTTGTGGTTTGAACTTTTAAGAACACGAACAGGTTTTATTGCATGAATGGCGCTCTCAACTTTTGTCGCCTTTAGCGCCTTTAAATGGTAATTTTGTTTAGGTCAGTGTTTCTTAAGGGTACAAAAAATATTAAACCAATTAAACAAGTTTTATATACAGTCGACTCTCGCTAATTCGAAATCGGATAATTCGAATCTTCGCTTAATTCGAACTAAACATGAAGCCCCAAAATTTTCAATGGCGGAATAATGTTAAAATTTTTTATTAATTCGAACTCATTTTCTCTTGACTTCGTTTAATTCGAACTAACGAGAATTCCGATTTTTCATTTTTCTTTTCTTTCTCAAGGATTTCAGACAATTTGAATATTTTTCTTTCTTAGATTTTCCTGAAAGTTGTTCCGAACGAGTATACATATAATCCAATGCATTTGATATCCACTATTTTAGTGTCCCGTCTGTCCATCGGTGACGCTTTAAATTTTTCTTTTATTTTTTTCTCTTGTTTCTAATCTTTTCATCAGTTTATGTATTTACACATTCTAATGTAATATTAAGTGATATTCTAATGACAACAGATGAAATAAATTAAAAAACACTATTACATTAATTTTTTGTAATAGTACCATATTAAGCAAGTTTATATTTCATACTTTTCATAATTCGAGCTTCGGATAATTCGAACATTTCTAGTCTTCCCGACGAGTTCGAATTAACAAGAGCCGACTGTATTTGGTTCATTGTTTTGGTTCATAACTATTTCAAAGTGGAACTCTAATTATAACAACTCTATTTATTTATTTATTTATTTTGTGCAAATACAAAACATATATACATGAGGAAAATCTTCTAATCTTGATTTTGGAAAATGAGTGATCCAGAATACAGTTCAATTTCTCATATGCATTCTATGTTTTAAAATATCTCCTTTAAAACTATTTCGATTGCTACTTCTCTTCAGATCCTCCTAAAGCTGGAGAATACGATCATAAGAATCAGAATAGATATGAATAAAGATTAAACTTTATTCAAACTCGTTCGTGTAATTTGTTTGACAAAATATCCGCAATACTTATAAATTATTTATGAAGGTAGTGAGAGAACAGGAAGATTGGAGAAATAATGCAATGTTTTGATGCTTAAAAGGAAAGGTGTATTTTCACAGATAAGTAAGAAGTCAGGGAAAACCGAAAAAAAAAAAAACCAGTCAAGAAAAGAGAAAACTACCAGTATTTTCTTACAGAAAATACTTCAAATAACATAGAGAGATTATGTAAACTGAATTTATCTTTAACAAAATACTGTATTTATCGTCTATATTGACTGTGTTTTTATCTAACTACTCTCCACCCTGATATATTTACAGTTTATGTGTTTGATATTTCAATGCGCATATGGGAAATGATGAAAATACATATAGATGTCTTTCAAAGTTCACTTTCTTCTATATGGAAACAAAAAATCGCTAAATTCGTTAAAAAATGCTTTTAATGGATTTATAGCTAATGAAATGCTCTGAATAGAATTTAGAAATTTGAAAATATGTCTGTCTGGCACCTGACTGTCTGTTACACAAAATTTTTTACCACATTAATACAAGAACTAATGCAAGGAATTCCATAAAACATACATAAAATTCGGCGCAGTACTTTCTATTGTTATTTCCTTTTTAAATTAATAGAAATTAATTTAAAATATGTATGTAACTGGTATTTGAAAATGAAGCTTTCGCCAAATTGACGTCAGAAAAATAACACGCCAACGTGTTGCATATGTGACATCTATGCTGATAAATCAAGAACTCAGTATTTTTATGCTTGCCCGGCGCAGATAATAAATCGCCAAATATTGTACCACTGACTTTTTTTCGTATTTCATTAATTATTTAAAATATAATAATGTAATCCTTTCATTCATTTCATTTATAATATATAACTTTAATTTGAAACTGAAACATATAAAATTCATGACTTTTATTTATATTTTTAAGTAAAACGAACAAAAACAAAACAAAACAAAACAATAAATAAATAAATAAATAAATAAATAAATAAATAAATAAATAAATAAATAAATTAAATAATGATATTTTGAAGCTACTTAATTGCAGTGAAGGGGAATATAACATAAATAAATCCAATTTACCACAGCCTAAATCTTACCAAAGGACTTTTGCATAGTAACCCATAAGATGTGTTTCATTTGGATGTTCCCATTAAACAATTAACAGTTTCCCATTAATAATCGTGATTTTGTGCCACATACGTTAGCGTAATATACATGTAGATAGTTTTGATACACGGCGTTATTGTTTATCCATTGGATATTTAAATGTCAATCTGGGAAATCATGAAAAACATGTAGGTTTCTTTCAGTTTTTACATTCTTCCGTGTATATGTAAGAAAAAGTTTAGAATTCATGATAATTTTCAGCCTCTAGTTTGAGATAAACTTACAGTTCTTCGATGTCTTCAGTCAGATTTTATTGTTTTGGGAAAATGTTTGTCTAGCTCTGGTGTTTGTATGTGTGTTATACAAATTTTGAGGCTACTTTAGTTCAAGTGTAAATACTAGGAGTTGCGCGAACCTTCAGATTTATTTCAAACGAAACTATATTACTATATCTCGACACTTTGGATGCAATTATACCAAATTCAAATGCAAGATGCCAATCAGGAAAAACTATGAGACGCGTTTTTAAACTCCACTCCTCTTTCTCATTCACGATCTCTCTCATCCAATTTATATATATACATTATATGGCCAAAGGTGACCGGCCACTGGCGTCTTTAGGTGTTTTGTTAAATAATTAGAAAAAGATATGCGAAATTATTCTGAATTTCCGGGTATGTAAACAGAATAGTACAGGTTACATATTTCCGGGTAGATTTTTTTAAGAAATCCCGTAGGAGACCGGCAAAAAATAGAAAAATAATAAAGATCTTTTGAATAACCATGTCAAAACTAATGTAGCAAAACCGTTCAAACTGTAAATTGTTATTAAGTGGCTTATTGCAGTAAACTGTGTTCTTTTTTATGAGGATATCATGTATACTAGAAAAAAAAAATTAAGATTTTTATAAAAATAGTCCAAAATTCTGCAAAGTTTTTTGCTTATAATTTGTAGAGTTTTTAATATGAAAAAAAAAAATGTTATTTTCAGAAAATATGACTAACATCATTGTACAGAATACCTGAAATAAAAATTTAAAAATACAAAAAAGTGTATGAAAAATAGGTCGATTTACTAAATAATGTTTCATTGTGCATGCGTGAAAGAAATCAATATGTAGTTTGCATAATGTGTTAGTTAAATATATAGAGCAGCTTTTGTGAAAGTCTCAAAAACACAGCTTGAAAGTCATCATCGATAGAATAAGATCCGTTGTTCCCAAAATGAAGCAAAAATATTACGGTCCGTATTCATATATCTATTAATTAGTGTCAATATAGCATGCACAATGTATTACGTACTAATAGATTTGGATACAACTCGATATCATTTTGCTATCTTCTGTTAACTTAATAGTGCCGAGAATCTGACAATTTTTCCGGGAGTTAGAGCCCGAACGAATAGACAGGCTGATAAACCGAATTTATGCTGGAAAATATTAAAAAGCTGATCAGTAAAGCAGTACAATATCTAATTTGCATTTCGTGCTTTCAAATTGCTCCCTTGAAAGGAATATTTATTGCTTTTTCTATCGTGCCTTTTCTAAAACGAACATTAGGATTAGCTCGTAAAGAATTCAATTGTATATGAATAAAAAATAAACTCTATTCAAAAACTCTCATGAATAGAATACAGTGAAACATCTAAACTTGTTTGACAAAATATATGCGTAGTACTTATAAATTATTTACTACGATGCTGAGAGAATTCAAAGGATAGATAAAAAATGCATTAGCTTGATATTGAAAAGGAAAAGTGAAGTTTTATAAGTACTCTTTATTATGTATATATTTACACTTTATGTGTATTATACTGAAATGTGCATTTGAGAAATGAGGATAAAACATATAGATTTCTTTCAATCTTTCCTTTGTTCTGAATGCATGTGAAGAAAATGTTGAATTCGTAAAAAAAATCCTACTACTGCTTTCTAATGGATTTACACGTATCGAGCATACGATTTGACTTTAAAAAATGCCAATCAGGCGTCTGACTGTCTGTCACAAAAACCTTGTGATCGCTCTAACTCAAAAGATCAAGTGCAAGTATTACTCGTGCTCACGTACAACAGTTATATGTATTATTAACTGTGTTATTAAAAAAATAATTTCTAAAAGAATAAGAAAACTTTGTAAAAAACTATACAATGAAGGATGGGATGTCGCTGCATATATTGGAAAAATCTGAGGTATATTATATAAATTTATAGAGATATGAAGCCTAAATAATATCAAATATTTTTATTCTGTTAACTATTTTTTAATCTCATCCTAATATGACTTTTTGATAAACTTACTGCGGTATTGGTAATAAACGTTGTGCATTTTTTAATTTTATTTGTCATTTCATAAAACTAAATTCAGCGTATTATTAAAGTTTTCTTTTTACAATGTAGCCAATTCAAAACCTTTGATCAAAGTTTAAACTTTTTTTCTTTCTAACCTATGACCAGGCCCCTACCTGCCGAGTTTTCTCAGCTTAATGGGTTAGATACCTGGTATCGGCGCGGGCGACCGCCTAATTGTCACGTAGTGGCAATAAACTTTACTTCGCATGCCATCATTTCTGCAGTATTTGCTTGTCGTTGAGCATACTTTGTACCTGATGTTTGAAATGCAAATAAATGGCTTCGCAAGATGGTCTCGCAATTTAGAGCCTTGATCAGATGACGAGACCTTCACCTGGCAAGGAACCTCCAGAGGTATAATTCACAGGTAACTTGGAGGACTTTGCACCCACGACGGATTTTACATGTACCAGGCGCCATTAGCGTACATGATGGAATTTTAGCCGGCAAAGTGGGGACGATCTACGCAGACAAGTGCCGAGGTCGGCTGATTGTCGCTAACGGTTGCTGGACTGAGTAGTTTATTGCCTTTGTGAATGTATTGAGTTTGGCGCCGCACATCTCTCCCACTCGCCGTGCCTGGTAAAATGGGCCTGGAGCTAAAATTTTTTTGAGCCGAAACGATGGCATGTCCTTAGCAGACAACAGGGGGGACAATTTTGAGGGAGATTTAGAAAAATAAATAACCAAAACTAAAAAAGTTTAAACTTGACATTGTGCTAAGCGGACATCGGAAAGAGATCGCAAAGTCGCGACTCCACCTTGGTCCGTGTAGAATTTTTCCAGATAGGTTTTTAATTAACTTTTGAAGACGCGGGAGGCATATTGAGAAAACCATTCAATGCAAGCTAGTTGCGAATCCCTTAGTATTCATGTGATTGATTCTAATTAAACTAATTTTTTTAACTATCTGACATTTATTACTTTAAAACTGCTACTGTATAATGCATTACACAAATATATGATTAAAATTTGATATCTAGGTTTCAAATGCCGATATCATTATGTATGTCCAAACGATTCGGGTCTTTAAGAGTTAATCTCGGTAAATTACCGACGATGTATTTTTAAAATGATTATCAACGATGCTTTTATATTTATGCTACGATATTTACCTCCAGCTCTAAGCAATACCTTTGCTGAATGTCTGTAAATCGAAATTTGTGTATAACGGAAATATTCGAATTCCTAATAAACTATGTGACCTAATTTAATTGCTATAACTTTCCTGACAGGTATAAATTAATGTCTACTACCTCTAATTTTTTGTTAATTTTAGTTTCAGTAAAGTCGTAAACAGATGAGTTTAACATATTTTTACACTACATTTTCGAAGATATCACTGAAAATCTAATACCTAAAAAATAAAAGAAACTTATTTTTGAGTTCAGCGTTACGAAAGCTTCACATGATATACAAACGAATTTTTTTACGAGTAATTTAATTAGCCTTCTACATTTTCCCTAAATATATTTATGAATGTTTAATAAACACTAAATATGTGGGTCAACAGTCTTTATTACTTCCCCCAGTTTGAGCTTTCCACATTCGATAGTTTATGAGTAAAATGGCTGTGACACATAGGAGTGGTCTTATAATAGTTTCACACTTAAACGAAACGGACTATGATAGAAGGAAAGAAGTAGATATTCCGTTACTTGTCGATAATTTATTTTCAATGCTTACAAAACTAACAGATTGTTGCATCGAATTGAAAAAAAAAACAAAGAAAGAATACTGGCTTTTTTTAAAGATTTGTGTCGTGTAACTGAATCGCATCTGTACTGATATCACCAACTTTTTATGAGCAACAAATTAACTGGACCATTTTTAATCATCCATTGAGCAAAGAAAATTTCTAAAATAAATTATTTAATCGAACTATAGTATAATTATTCATTAACCATAAGAAAAACATAATAATAAATTAGCCTTATTAATTCAAACTTGCAAGAATTATAACAGCATCGATAAAATTACAATATACCTTATAAAAATATAAATACACTGTAGAATTTTCTATATGACATTAGAAGTACGTGTATTCGAAGACCCTATAGCGTGATAGGGCTTCCACACAAAAGGCCGTGAGTTCTAATCACCCCGAGGAGGCGACATTATTGTTTTTCTCGGTCAATAAATACAAATGCTTCTAAACTGTTCGATAGATAGCGCCGCATTCAATTGTTATATCAACTTTATAATGGAAAATTCTGTTTTTACTTCTTTTATTTCCAAAAACGGAAATCTACTAACGAAACGGAAAAAGTCTGTCAACTTTGCTGCCAGTAGTTTTACCTCGAATTCTCGAATTTATTTATAAAAAGTATAGGGAATCCTAATTAACCCTTTGCGGCGCAGGGCAAATTAATTGCTTAAGTGTTGAAATTAATGACTGACACCGGAATTCGAAAAAAAAAAAAAAAAAAACATTAGATTTTACGCATTCAATAAACCGTTGTTTTTGTAAACAAAATTCCGGTGCGAATGTGGCGTTTGGGATTTAAATTAAGTGGTATATCTCTGAAACCACCGCGCCGCTAGGAGTTAAAGCCAATTGCATGAATTCCGTAAAATGCCGTTTAAAATATGTATAGTATTTTTTTTTTTTTTTTTTTTTTTTTTTTTACTAGGATTGTTGAGAATCCTAAGCATATGGAAATAATCCAGTGCATTGGTGACAAAAAGGTAAAATGTATTTCTTTAAGTTCTTTCGATATGTAACATGAATATGTGAATCTGGGGAATGATGACGAAAACATAGGTTTCTTTCAATTTTTGCATTCTTCTGTATATATGAGGGTGTAAGTTGTAAAACTCGCCTTATCACAAAAAAAGGTTTTTCTATTTAGTTTTTTTGGTCTGAAATTTGCATTGAAAAATCAGTACAATCTGCAATAAAAGCAGTTTTATTGGATATTTCTGGCATTGTAAAATCTTGATTTACTTCCAAAACTCGCCTTAATGTAAGGTGTCTTGCAGTAATAACACCAAGTGCTATTGGTACGCATAATTATGAAGGAATCCAGGAAATGGCGCCTACGGGTTCTACGTAGAAGAACTCTCAGTCACCTGAATCACAGAAAACAGCTGAAAGTTAATATTTTCTATTTGCAGAACTTATCTCTGTTAAAAGCTTGTAAGACTCAATATCCGATCTAAAATTTTTGAGGTAAGTTCTATGATCTGAAGACTACATATTTATTAGAATATACTTTGTTTATATTATAAATTTAGTGTATTTCATGTTCGTTAAAAATCTCGTAGAAGATTTTGGAAGTAGTTTATAGTTTTAAATATTCTGCGCAATAAGTATACCGGACTAATAGCGCCATCTATTGGCGTTATTACACTGGTTGATTTTTTTCAGTGCTGGAACTATATCCGAAGAGGTTTTATTTTGTTTATTATCCTAAGCACGACAGAGCATTATTATAATAACTGGAAAACAAAATTATTATAGCGAAATTTGTATGTCCTTACCGCTGAAATTTTTTTCATACCAGAGGAGTGAAATATCAAATGATTGCTACTGCATCTTGATATCTCAATTAATGGTAAGTAAGAGAAAACATAACTTGGAAATTCTGAATCGAAGTGATTGTCAATAGAATAAGCTCAAAAACCGTTATTCCCAGAAAGAAGCAAAAAAATGAGGGGCTATATCCATTTATCCATTGATTAGTGTCAATGTAGAATGCACAATATAGCACGCGCTGCTATATTTGGACACAACCCCTCATTTTTTTGCTTCCTTTTGGGAATAACGGATTTTGAGCTTATTCTATCGGCGATCACTTTCAGAATTTTCCAGCTAAGTTTTTGAGACTTTCACAAAAGTTGCTTCATACATTTAGCTAACACAAAATGCAAATGAAATTTTGATAAAGTTCACGCATGCGCAATAAAAAGTTATTTAGTAAACTTGTTCATATTTCACAGCCTTTTTATTACTTTTTAATTCTCATTGCAGAGTATTGTGTACAATGTTGTTTGGGACATATTTTTGCAAAATAACCTTATTTTATATTAAGAATTCCTTAATTTATATTAAGAAGAAGTTATAAGCAAAAAATATGAAAAATTTGGGACTGTTTTTATAAAATCATTAATTTCTCTGCGGGTATACATGTTATCTGCATAGAAATTAATACAGTTTACTATTAATAATCCACTTAATCATAATCTACAGTTTGAACGCTTTTGTTACATTAGTTTTGGCAGGCTACTATGTCCAAAAGCTATTCGTTTTTTCCCAATTTTTGGACAGTCCCTTTACAGTTTCCGAAAAAACTCTTTACGGAAATGTATGGCCTTTACTATTATGTTTACACACTTAGAATTTCATGATAATTCCTCATGTTTTTTTCTACATATTTAATAAAATGTCTAAAATCGCAAGTGGCCGGTCAGTTTTGGCCATATAGTATATATAAACAAATAATACGTATAAAAAAAGAGCTGGATTTATCAGTATTTTTAATCTACCTAGATTTTGATTGATTTATCAGTCTTTAGATGTCCTCAACGTGAATTGATTTTGTTTGGAATATGTTTGTTTGGATTTTGTATCTGTCTGCATGTTACACAGATTTTGAGGTCACACCAGCTCAAAAGTAAAATTTTTAGAGTTCCAAGACAATTCAAATTTAGTTAAAGACAAGTCACTAAATGAGGATGTCTATATGACTATATGATGTCTATCATGATATATTTAGCCCAACAGTTAAATCTGATACGCCGTATTTTTCTTGTTTTCTGTGATAGCTATATCGTGGCATTTGGGATACATACGCCAAACTAACTGAGTACCTAATTAAGATGCTGATTTAAAAAGTACGTTTTTTTCAATTTTGGACATAATCATTCGAAAAGTAAGTACAACTGTACCATCATTTTTTGGGCTAACTTTGTATCTGTGCCTTGTTCTTTGTTAAAATAGCAAATAAAGCCTTGGTGAAAAAATGTTTAAAGATAAAAAACCAACGATTATAAATGCACAAATAATGTATGAAAAGGTAGAAAACAGCTGTTTCGAATCTACTATCGAGATTCTTCATCAGTGCAAAACTCAGCGAGCTAGAAAAAGCAAAACTGAGCAAAGAGACAGAGAAACGCAGGCTTATATACCCGCCTAAATAAAAACAACCAATGAGAAGAAAGCAGTCTGAACAACTGAGTGAACAAGTAGGGACATCTACCGGAGAATGGACAAAAGAAAAATTATAAAGCGAAGGGGGGGGGGGGAAGGCATTAAATTAAAGATTTCGAAATATTTGGAAAATAAGGAATACTTGATAAGTCATTGATTAAGGAGTGAGAATTTTTAATGATGTGGTAAGCTTCCCAAAAATTAAGATCAAGAATAGAAGGATACTTATGGATAATGGTAGCTGAAGAAAAGCTGAACTTATGTTATGAAGACCAACAATGTTGAGCAATAGAAGAGCGTTCTTTATTAACGAGAAATTAATCAAATTCGAATATATACAGGGAGATGTCGTTCTAGTATGCTTCGTTTAAATTTAATGATCTCTGTAAGAAAATGAACTTAGGATAATTGAAAATGGATATTTTAAAATATATTTAGTTATCACCCGCATTAATTTTTGAAAACAAAAGTTAAGGGAAATTTAAAATTTATTTTATGCATACATATTTATGCATAATACATTTTATGATTTTTGCAGGGTTATGCATATAATTGATATTATTCTTATGCAAATTTAAAAGTACTCATATATCAAATTCATATAATCTTTTGGATTTTAGGAAGGCAGGATGAAGAAAGCAGTTCAATATCTCATATGCATGTCTTTGCTTTCAAAATTCTCCTTTGAAAAATAAATTATTGCTTTTCCATACGAGCGTGCATTAAAACGACCTTGAGGATAATATGTAAAAGAATTCAATAATATTTGAATAAAAAATAAACTCTATTCAAAAATTCTCGGATCATGAATAGAATATATTGATACATTTAAACGTGTTTGACGTAGTAAATGCGTAATAATATTGTTTTGAAAATGAAAAGTGCATTTTCCCTTGTGTGTAAATACATATACGTATCTTTAAAGCTTAGGTGTTGGATATTTAAATGTGTGTACAGGAACTGATGCAAAAACAGACAAGTTTTTTTTTAAATTTCTACTTTCTCGTATATCCACAAGAAGAAATATTAAATTGTAAAATGTTTAACCCTTTGAGCGTCTTACAAACGGGTAAAATTGTAATGTTGTTTTAAATGCTCGGAAAACATGATTCTTTCAATATTATATACAGGGTGATTAAAGAAAAACGTGGACAAAATGATATGAAAAATCAAGCATACAACAAGGATAAAAAATCACATAGGAATATAGGGTCGCAAACTACTTTCTGAGTCACAAATACAGGGTGTTTCATTCCAGCTACACCCGGTTTGAAAGTAATAACTTCGAGGAAAATAAAAATATTGTAATGAAAATATAACGATATGTACCTTATATTGTATGAAATGTGATAACATTAAGAAAAGATCTGGAAAAACGTATTGCTCAAACAATCGATGATACCGCATAAACTGATTATGACAGTCCAAAATGTGAGGTGCCAAGTGCGTATTGCTGGTGCGCATAATGCAAACTTCTACCACTTTTGTTTTGTGTAATCACATTTAAAACAATGCTGAGAATGTCTGTTAAATGCTTTATTATAATACACTTAAGTTTTCTGTAATTTATTTCCGTCAACCCAAATTAAGTTAGGATGAAACATCCTGTATTTGTGACTCAATAAGCGGTTTGCGGCCCTATGTTCCTATGTGATTTTTTATCCTTGTCGTATGCTTGATTCGTCATATCAATTTGTCCACGTATTTTTTAATCACCCTGTATATAAAAAACTTTAATTACAAATATGAATGTAATCCTTGAACGTAGTAATTATTCTTCAATGTATAGAAAATTCATTGCTTCTATAGAATTATATTATCTTAAATATTGCTTATACACTGTAAAGCCAAAGGTGACCAGCTACTTGCAATTTTAGACTTTTTTTAAATATCAAGAAAAATACGAAAGGAATTATTCTGAAACTCCACGTGTGTAAACAAAGTAGTATAGGTCATATATTTCCGTTAAGATTTTTTTCTTAAATTCCATAGGACATCGTCAACAAATGAAAAAGAATTGATATTTTTTGGATAACCCTGTCCCAATGTATCTAAAGCGTTCAAACTGCAGATTATGATTAAGTGGCTTCTTGTATTAAACTATGTCTATTTGTATGAGGATAGCATGTAAATTCGTTGAGACAGTAAGGTTTTTATAAAAACAATACCAAATTTTGCCAAGTTTTTTGCTTATAATTTCCAGTGTTCTTAATATAAAAATGTGTTCTTTTCATAAATATGAAAAACAATGTTGTACACAATACTCTGTAATCAGAAATAAAAAACACTAAAAATTGTGTAAAAATGAGCAGGTTTACTGAATAATGTTTTATTGCGCATGCGGAAAGCAATCAAAATATAATTTACATAATGTGTTAGCTAAATGTATAGAGCAACTTTTTTGAAAGTTTTAAAAACATAGCTTGAAAATTCTGAGTGTGAGAAGTGCTTGCCAATAGAATAAGCTCAAAACCCGTTATTCTCAAAAGCAAAAAGATGAGGGGTTGTATCTAAATATAGTAATACGTGCTATATTGTGTATGCTATACTGACACTAATCAATGGATATATGGTATTCAGCTGAATACTGTTGAGTACATACGTAAATCCTAAAGGAACCAATGAATTGAAAAAAAAAATAACTTCACAACATAAAAAAGAGGTGTATCTAAAAAACAAAATGACACTCTTTTTCTCAAACTATCTAATGATGCTTTGTCGTGTATTGTCACCTATAATACTTCTTTTAATTATTTTCAGTATCCGAGTTGTTAGACATAGTTTTGAGACATAGGCTAGAAACAAAGTTTTTAATTTCTTAGGAAAAATAAAACCATTATTTCCATTGAAATATTTATGTTAAATATTAAATATTTGTTCTAGAAATGTATTAAATAACTTACATAAAGCTTATATATTTATATGTTACGATTAATTTGTCAATCGGTAATAATTAATAATAACCGCATATTTTGGTAAATTTGATAAATTTTGCATATTAATCAAATTTACCGGTTATTATTAATAATCACCGAAAAAGTGCGGTCAATATGATTAATTAAGCTTAATAACGAATATGTTCTTTGTAAAAATATGTACTATCATAAATGTTTGAATCTATAGCAAGAAATACTTGTTAAGAGACGAGTAGAATCGAGACTAAGAAAGTTCTGGAATCCTTGTATAAAACAAGCATTTAAAGAAAAAACTTTTAGAATTTTTAATGTTTTTGAATATCATCATTCTAAAACAAGCTAATGGATAAAGCTGGCCAATGAACTTAGTCAAGAACTTTTGTAAGTCTTAGTGTTATAGACAAATTTAGTTGCTTTCACATCCCACATAAAACCGATTGCTATGGCTTGGGAAACAATCAAGCGAAAGATTTTAAATTCTTTCTCAACCAAAAGAAGTGTTATATATAATATTGAGATAAAGATTGGTGCAATATAATGGAATATAAAAAGTGAGCAACGATAAAAGTCGTCAACGACACCGTCGTCAGTGAGCACTGACAACGATACACTACATGCTACCGAAACCGGTCTGCTGCTAATATAATATATTTGGTGCCTTTTAACGTTGCTCACTTTTTATATTCAAAAATAAGTTCTATTAATAAGACGCCAAAGACTAAAAAGTTTAAAATAATTATTTTTATAATTACTGAATGAATTAAGTAAAAATTTTAAACACTGAAATATTCAAAGTATAAATTAGGAAGTTTTCAAATGCATGCATTTATCAATGAATTATAATAATAAAAATATCCATACTAAATAAAAATCTCAAGCTAAATGTTTATTATTAATAATAACCGATAAAAGAAATTGACCGTAGCATATATATGAATTAAAATATTAGAAAATTTGTTACATTTGCTAATTTTGAAGTTATTTAATTTTGAATTTTTAATTCTTACATGAATATTTATCCTATGCAGATATAAAATACCAGAATCGTCTAAATATCTTGATTTAGAAATGGAAAGATAAAGCACTTCAATATCTTATGCACATTCTATGTTCTTAAGATATTTCCGTGGAAGGAATTTTGATTTCTTTCTCTTTCCAGATTTTCCAAAAACCGGTATGAGAATAAGGTCTTAATGAATTCTATAATGCACGAATGACCAATAAGCTATCGAAACATCCTCGTATCTTGAAAAAGATGATATATATATCTGTTTGATAAAATATATACGTAGTACTTATAAATTATTTACTAGAATAGTGAGGAAATACTGAATGCACATGTAGGAAATTTGTTATATTTCCTAATTTTGAATTTATTTAATTTTGAATTTATTTAATTTTGAATTTCATTTTAATTTCTATCTTTGTAATTTTTATATGCATATTTATCCTATGCAGATTTAAAATACAGATACCAAAATTGTCCAAACGCCTTGATTTCCAAAAGGAAAGATAAAGCACTTTAATATCTCATACACATTCTAGGTTCCTAAAATACTTCCATGAAAGGAATTTAGATTACTTTCTTTCCCCTGATGTTCCTAAAACCGGTATGAGAATAAGATATTAAGGAACTCAATAACACATGAATAAAAAATAAGCTACTCAAATATCCTCGCATCTTGAAAAAAGTATGATATATATAAATCTGCTTCATAAAATATGTATATCTAGTACTTATAAATTATTTACTAGAATAGTGAGAAAATTCTGAAAGTCATGTGGAAAAATTAAATTTCCTAATTTTGAATTTATTTAATTTTGACTTACATTTTGAATTACATTTTAGTTTCCATTTTTGTAATTTTTACATGCATATTTATCCCATGCAAATATAAAATACAGACTCCAAAATCGTCTAAATATCTTTATTTCCAAAAGAAAAGACAAAGCATTTCAATATCTCATACACATTCTGTATTCCTAAAATACTTCCATGAAAGGAATTTTGATTACTTTCTCTCCCCAGAGTTTCCTAAAACCGGTATGCGAATAAGATCTTAAGGAATTCAATAACGCATAATGAAAAATAAGCTATCCAAACATCCTCGTATCTTGAAAAAGATGATATATATAAATCTGTCTCATAAAATATATACGTATACTTATAAATAATTTACTAGAATAGTGAGAAAATCCTGAATGCACATGTAGGAAATTTGTAATATTTCCTAATTTTGGATTTATTTAATTTTGAATTCCATTATAATTTCCATCTTTGTAATTTTTGTATTGCATATTTATCCTATGCAGATAAAAAATATAGATACCAGAATTGTTTATAAACATCTTGACTTCCAAAAGGAAAGATAAAGCACTTCGATGTCTCATACACATTCTATGTTCCTAAAACACTTCCATGAAATAATTTTGATTACTTTCTCTCCCTAGATTTTCCTAAATTCGGTATGAGAATAAGACATTAAGGAACTCAGTAACACATGAATGAAAAATAAGCTATACAAACATCCTCGCACCTTGAAAAAGATGATATTTATAAATCTGTTTGATAAAATAGGTACGTAGTTCTTATAAATTATTTAATAGAATAGTGAGAAAATATTGAATGTACATGTAGGAAATTTGTTACATTTTCTACTTTTGAACTTATTTACTAATTTTGAATTCTATTTTTGTAATTTTTGTAATTATTGCATGCATATTTATCCTATGCAGATATAAAATATAGATACCAAAATTGTTTAAACATCTTGATTTCCAAAGTGAAAGATAAAGCCCTTCAATATCTCATACACATTCTATGTTTCTAAGATACTTCCATGAAAAGAATTTTGATTCATTTCTATCCCCAGATTTTCCTAAAACCGGTATGAGAATAAGACATTAAGGAACTCGATAACGCATGAATGAAAAATAAGCTATGCAAACATCATCGCATCTTGAAAGAAAATGATATATATAAATCTGTTTGATAAAATATATATCTAGTAGTTATAAAATTTTTGCTAGAATAGTGAGGAAATTCTGAATATACATGTGAAAAATTTATTACATTTCCTAATTTTGAATTTATTTAATTTTGACTTACATTTTGAATTACATTTTAATTTATATTTCTGTAATTTTTAAATGCATATTTATCATATGCAGATATAAAATACAGATACCAAAGTTGTCTAAACATCTTGATATTCTAAAGTGAAGATAAAACCCTTCAATATCTCATTCACATTCTATGTTTCTAAGATATTTCCATGAAAAGAATTTTGATTCATTTCTCTCCCCAGATTTTCCTAAAACCGGTATGAGAACATAATATTAAGTAACTCAAAAACGCATGAATGAAAAATAAGACATTCAAACATCCTTGCATCTTGAAAAAGATAATGCATACAAATCTGTTTGATAAAATGTATATATAGTACTCATACAGTATTTACTAGAATAGTAAAAATTTCCTGAATATACAGAAATTATACAACACTTTGATTTCTTTTAAATTTTATGTATTGTATTGAATTGCATGTAAGCAATTGTAATAAAGAATTTTTTATTTGTATAATTTTAAATCATGAAAAATGGAAAATTACAAATTTTGTTTAGGATACTGGTTGTACTCGCAAGGCTTTGATGATCTTGAATTGCATTTTCTGTTATTCATGTCTACAAATTCTTTAATCCATTTAGTGCAGTCTTCTAAATTTTTAATATTGCTGCGAAGTATATATAGCTGCGTAATTAATTTTTCAGAAATTCATTCGATTTTATTAAAATATGATGTGGGAAGTTTAACTTCCTCAAAACCAGTCATTGCGGTAAAAGGAGAAAACACCTGTTAATGAGCATTTGTTATAAGTCGATGTTATTTAGTGTTTTGATAATGGCGCTAAAGTAAAACGATAAAAGAAACCAACCCATCAGGAGGTTGGAAGCATCTCTGTGGTCTCTAATCGAGTAAATGGAGGTAAAATGCGTCCGGGAAACAAAAATCTTTAAATTTACTTAAAAAAAAAAAAAAAAAAAAAAAAAAAAAAAAAAAAAAATTCAAATGAAAATTTCTTTGTTTCTTTTTTCTTTTTGCTTAGAATGAAGTTTAAATAATGTTTCTATCTTAATTAGAAGAAGAAATATTAATTTTTCGTTTTGATTTGTTTAGAAAAAATAGCTTTCAACCAATGGTTGTCATGAAATAAGGTTCACAAAATTCTTGTGAAAATGAGTTTTCTTGATGAAGGATTGTTAAAAATTTCTCGGATTTTAATGATGAAGGATTGTTAAAAATTTCTCGGATTTTAATTTTTATAAGTCAAGAGCCGTTAAAGAAAATTGCTTCAAACTTGAAAATGTCTTTTTTGATTGTGTCATGTTAATTTTGATTCAGGAAAATTGAAAAAAAAATTTGCTTTTGAAAAAATGATTTTTTAAATAAAAGTTTACACATTTAATTTTTTTTATTTTAAATATTTTTAATTTAAAAAAATGAATAAATTAAAAAATGCTGAATCAAAATAAAAAATTATATACGAAATATAAATAAAATTTATATATTTAATTGTAAAAAGATTGAAATGCTACAAATAATATTTCGAGTTATAACGATTTTAAGTTACTTCACTTTTTCAAAAAAATTTTTATTTAAAAATTCATTAAAAAGATTATAAAAAGTTTTATCATGTGATTTTGTTTACAAATGGCATGGTTAACTATAACAAAGAAATTCAAAATTTTAACTCGATAAATATAAATTATTTTAAAATATGTCCCGGGCTGTCTTAAGGGAATATAAAATTTGATTTCCATTCAAAATAATATAAATAAAAAAAAAAAAATCCCAATTTTTTTCCTGCAGTATTAATATGCCAATACATATAAAAAACTGCAAACGATAGGACATAAGTTCGATATTTTATGCATTAGATTTTAATGGCTAATATGATAAACCATGCGAACGTAATTAAAATTGCTTTAATTATATGCAAATGTGACATGCATTTTCTGAAATTTTCGATTAAAGGAAATAATATGCTTGAAAGAGTTTTGTAATTTCCTCCAGACCTCTTCGGGAGAAAATTTAAAGAGGTTAAATTAAATATCAAGTACTTCTTGGGAAATTATAAACATTTTGTAGTAATATAGATATATGCATGTATAATATTTTTAGTATCTATAATCCCTTTTAGAATTATGTCATAAATTTCGTATTTGTTAAAAAAAAAAAATCAGAAACTTTTCAATGGTTTAACAATTTACTTAGCTGAAAGATAAAATAGAAAATGTTCTTAATCAATTTATCTGAAATTTAAAATTATAGGTAAACAAGGAAGAAAAATCATATGTCTCGCATAGACTGTAAAACGTTTTCCAACATTATAAGAATGTAATTCAAATTTCACATTTTAGATAGATATTGACTCCTACATATTTCGTATGCAATTCTAAACATGCTTTGGTGACTCGAAATAAAATTTATCAATTGTATAAGAATCCGAGTATATTTACGAGAGAGAGCGTGGGCCAGACAGACAGATAAATCAAATGCATAAATACTTTTCAACTTCGTTGGAAAGTGTTAAAAGAGATCGAGTGATTTAAAGGCATATATCTCGTTAGAACACTTACAAAACATAAACCATATACATATTAAAAATACTTTTTTTGAAAAAAATTACAATTTTACACAAAATATACTTTATATACTTATTGACAAAAATATACTTAAAAAGTGCTGACGGAACGATTACTGCTGTGTCTGTCTGTCGCAACCATTTTACTCGTAAACTATTAAATGTGACAGTTCAAATTGGAGGAAGGAATAAAATAAATTGTCTCACATATTTATAGATTATGAAACATTCACAAATATATATTTAGGAAAAATGCAGAGGAAGGTAATTAAGTGACTTGGAAAAAAACTTATATATATATATATATATACACACATATATATATCGTGTGTAGGGGGGGAGAAAGGGGGGTATTGTGTGAAAGCTTTCGTAACGGTGCGCTTAAAAATACATTTTTTAAAAATTGTAGGTATTGTATTTTCAGAGGATCGTCAAAAATGTAGTGCAAAAATATGTCCCCCTTCTCTGTTTCCGATACTAATTAGTGCTGCTATCTGTGAGTATTGGTTAGAGCTGTTGCAAACCGTACGTATTCGTTACTAAGTAACGGGTATTCTCTAAGATACGAAATACTGAATAGTTAATTAGAAATACTACTCGTTAGCCGTTATCGGAGTCCATATGCAACCGAAATAAGTGGAACTAACTTCAAACGCTGCTTACGTTTGTATAATTCATGGTTTCTAGCGAGTCCGCCTCAACAAATATATTAAGGTACATATTAAAAAGAAAAATATTAATTGTGTATTTGAATAGAAATGTCCACTAGAGTGAAATCAGTGAAACGTGCGATTTCTGAACCTGTCGATAACGGAAAGTAGCATTAAGCGAATTCTCAAAAACGTTTTACCCCGCTTAACATCCCAAAAATTTCATAAACATATTCATAGACTCAATCTAATGCATGAAATCATAAAATTGGCACTGATGACCATAGAAGTGATATCAAATCGAATAGCATTTCGTATTGAAGATCAAGTTATAATCTAATATTTTTATATGATGACCAGGGGCGTGCGATGACAAAATTACGCCCGGGCAAACTTACAATTTGGCGCCCCCCTCCCAAATTTTTCTTGTAATAAGCCAAAAATGACGTTAGTATTATAAATTTTGCGCCCTCTAAATCTCCGCACCCGGGGCGGTCGCCCCTTCGCGTTGATGGTGACCCTTCAAACATAATTCTTTCCAGAAATACTTCATTATTCCTTAATTACAGCTATAACGAATATTTTATCCTACTATAAGCTACCATTCTTTTTATAGTGAAATTATAAGGAAATTTTAATAGATTAAATGCATAATTAAGACAAAATTAATTTATTTAAACTCTTAAGTGATAAACACGCGTTGTTTTTCTTTTGCTTAGATCGATGGCTCTTTTTTAAATCGAAATATTAATACATAATATGAAATCTTAAAAAAAAGCGCAATTATTTTGTTTAATTTTTTAAAATGCATGAAAAACTTCATATCTGTAAGGTGAATAGTACAATCCCTAAACGACCTCAAAATAACCGTTCTTCTAAAAGCATTTTTTTCTGCTTCAAAAACTGCCTCCAAATTCACACTTACATCGGCAAAAAGAACGGATGCTGAAATAATGAAACGCATTAATACCTAAACAACTAAATGAAATACCCGTATGTGATAATAACTTATACCGAGTCTAAAGTCCGGAAACTAACTCTCATTTTGCAGACAATACGGCTTCGTATAAATCCCGAAATGAAGGTAGTTGTAAGAGTCAAGGAGCTTTGAGGATCAACTCTATGGCCAAGGACTGACCCCATGGCTTGCGTGAACTGTCACGAAAAGAAAATAGTGCTACATTCAAGTTTCTTCCGATTTCGAAAAAATGGCAACGGCAGAACTGATGAATCTTTTTCTGGAACTTTCGTGAAGTTTAAAAAAAAATAAAAACTGTAAATCGTAGTATGAAGTATAGACATGTAGAGTGATTTTTGTTAAGAAAGCGAATATGCTCGTTTTTCCTTATGTTTTTGTGTCGCAATAAATAAAGGTGGAAAAACATATTGGATTCTTCAGCTCAAGATTTAAAATTTATTCATCTTCTACAAATTATTGTGTTTCTAAATGAACTAAGCTTCAGACCTGTGCAGCGGGAACTTAATTGGCGTAGTCTGGAAGGATGCAAGGTGAGAGCTTTTTATTAATGTGACTTCTCATTATAAGAATTTATATTGTATCTATGATAAATTTATTAAGATTTTTGCGATTTATTTCATATTTTGACGTTAAGGAAAGGAATTTGTTTTGAATGTAACTAAGTAGTACGTCAGTGCTAAGGTGTAGTAGTATTGTAGCAGTATAGGAGTGGTGTTTTGTAGTGCCGGCTGAATGGAGGATATTTTGAATTGATTTTGGTTGTGATTTTTTTTATTGTTGGTTTTATATATGAGATGTTTTGCTATGAAAGTAGGGCTGTGTATATTTTGGAGAGTAATTGAGTATTGGTTATATATATATGTTAATTGAAGGATTTATAAATTATGATGTGTGTTCATTGATGTGGTTCGTATAATTTTGTTTTAATATGAATTTGGATTGATTTATGAAATAGTATTTGTTGAAGTGTTGTATTGTGACGTGATACATGTGAAGGTGTTGAATTTTGAAATTGCTTTGGTGCTCGCAATGGTATTGAATTTATGTGCGTGATATGGTTACAAAGTGCGACTTATTTCGGGTGTTTATTAGAGTGGTGGATTAGTGATTCCGAGTTACGGTTAATTTAAGTTTTCGCCAAATTGTTGGACAGTTTACTACCCTCTTGAGAAATTATTTAAAAAGTAACAATGTCATTTTTGGGTAAGGCTCGTAAAGAAGATTTACGGTGTCTGGCTGAAGAATTGGGAGAGCACCCTGAACCGGATGCAATAATAGCTGATTTAAAACAACTAATTATGGCGAGTAAAAACTATGAAGTAGAGTTTGTGAAGGGATTGATGGAAACTATTATAGAGACGAGAAAAGAGATGGAAAAAATTGCGTTGGAAAGAGAAGAGAGGGAGTTTGAGTTGGAGAAGTTGAGGATAGCGAAAGATAGCGAAAAAGCAGGAATTGATGGATTGGAAATGAAAGCCTATAATTATGGAATTGAATTTGCGAAACTTATGCCGAAATTTAATGTCAAGGAGGGCGAGATTGTTTTGTATTTATCTATTTTTGAACTTCAAGCAAAGAGGATGTGTGTAGATCCAGAACATTGGGTATCGAACTTGTTGGTTTTGCTGCCGTCCGATATTATACAGGTTCTCGCACGTGAGGCAGAGGAAAAATTTAAAGATTATGAATATATTAAAGGGATTCTACTGAGACGGTTTAAGTTATGTCCTGAGAGATTCCGTAGAAAGTTTATGGAACATCAAAGAAACCCTGAACGCACATGGCGAGAATTTGTATTTGAATTAAATGGTTATTTTCAAGAATGGATTGATGGACTTAAAATTGCTGATTTCAATTCTTTAAAAGATTTGATTGTAACTGATCAATTAAAAAGAAGAGTGCCTGATGAGATTCGAGATTATTTCGTGGACGAATGGCCTAAAATAGTATCTCCTACTGATTTGGCTGAGAAACTCGACTTATATGAAAGTGTGCGACAAGATTTTAGTAAGTTAGATAAGAAAGATAGATTTTCCGAAGAGAAGAGTAATTTTTCATTTTATTCTAAACACACTGATAATAGAAATCCTGATTTCGCATCGGACCGCAGATATGAGTCAAGAGTTGGTACTTATAAAGCAAGGACACGGATACCTAATAAAATTACTTGTTATTCGTGTGGACAAGAGGGTCACAAGGCTTCATTTTGCCCAAATCAACGTGGTACTCAAGGTGTACAAAGAGCGCAAACGAACTCTGTACAATCGAATGAGAAAGTTGGAGAAGAGCAGTCATCGATATTAACTGCAAGAATAACAATACCTGTCTCGTCCTGTGTGAAAAGAGAGGGGAAATTTAATGAATTGGAAGTGGTTAGGATTAAATATGGAAGTAATGTGTTGGACGGTATCTATGATTCTGGTACACAGATCTCGGTGATACGGGCAGACTTAGTCAAGGATATATCAGTTGAAGGAGAGGGAAAGATTGAGATAACTTCAGCATTCGGAGAGAGAGAAGTCGCTCCATTAAAAATAATACCGATGAGAATAGATGATAAAATTCATGGAAATGTAATGGTAACTTGTGCCGTTTCCAAGAAACTGGTGAATGAGATGCTTATATGTCCAACTGCTTATGAAGCATTAAACCATAAGGTTATATTATATACGAAGGTTGAGAATGTCTCTGATCTCACTGGTGATGTTGATTTGGAGGGTGGAAATAAGTTAGAAATGGACAATGAGCATGGAAAGGTTGAAAAGTTGAATTCTGATCCTGGAAAAGAAGAACTTGATTTGAGTGAGAAGGAAACAGAGGAATCTTTTATGAAACTACAAAGAGCTGATGATACCTTAAGAAATATTTGGGAAATTGATAAAAATAATAAAAGTGCTTATTTTATAGAGGAAGGTATTCATATGCATTCTGAAGATGTCTGTGGTGAAAATGTGAAGCAGGTAGTGTTACCTCAGTGTAAGAGACAGTATATTTTATCTGTTGCTGACGAAATTCCCTTGGTCATTTGGAAAAAGTAAAAAAAAAAAAAAAAAAAAAAAAAAAAAAAAAAAAAAAAAAAAAGGATTGCATAATGTTTAAATTTTGATGTATTTTGGTATTTCTGTTGTTCATGCTTATATTTAGTGTATATATTGTGGTATTTGTATATATTTATTTTAAAAGAAATGGGAAGATTCACATTACTTTCATCCTTGCTAATATTTTTTTTTTGTGTGTATATACTTTAAAGCTTCATTGTGTCAAAAGCCACTAATGAGCTCTTTTAGGGGGGAATTGTAAGAGTCAAGGAGCTTTGAGGATCAACTCTATGGCCAAGGACTGACCCCATGGCTTGCGTGAACTGTCACGAAAAGAAAATAGTGCTACATTCAAGTTTCTTCCGATTTCGAAAAAATGGCAACGGCAGAACTGATGAATCTTTTTCTGGAACTTTCGTGAAGTTTAAAAAAAAATAAAAACTGTAAATCGTAGTATGAAGTATAGACATGTAGAGTGATTTTTGTTAAGAAAGCGAATATACTCGTTTTTCCTTATGTTTTTGTGTCGCAATAAATAAAGGTGGAAAAACATATTGGATTCTTCGGCTCAAGATTTAAAATTTATTCATCTTCTACAAATTATTGTGTTTCTAAATGAACTAAGCTTCAGACCTGTGCAGCGGGAACTTAAGTGTAGTGTTTAAATTCGTTTCATTCAGTTTTTCAGCAGCAACGAGTATTCAAAGAAACAATTCGGTATTTTGTATTAGAGATAGTATTAGTATATCAGTCGTGTTATTTCAATTATTTATAAACGAATACCTATACCATGTGGTTTGCAAAAGTTCTAATACCTATCATTCTATTTGTATTGTATTAGTTATTCTCGAATCTCAAATGACTGGGATTTCATATGACTTCTTAATTCATTTACTTATTTTATTTGACAAGAAAAGAAATAAGAAATGGATATATTTTTGATAAAGTAAATGATAATTAAATGATAAATTAAAATGTGATTCAAAATATATATCAGAATATCAAAATATATAAGTCACACAGATTTCATTGAGATATGAAGAAATTGAAATGTTTCTCATTTTCTTATAAATGCATAAAATGATTTAGAAATGTTATTAAACATTTTATGATAATTTTTAAGACTTGACAAACACAGAAATGTCATCCTGAGGAAGAAATTAGCAGTCGCGTAATGGAAATTTAGTATAAATGTCGAATTTCATAGAATGTTTGACATTTTTCATTTCATAGATTTTTCAAAACATTTTTCAATCTCATATTTTCCAAATAAGTACACTTGCAATTTTCTCGAGATTAAAATTGCTTTCACAAATGTGTCAGATATTACCTAATTTTGATTTGAGTAGACCTTTTTCAGAATCAGAAAGATTCGCATTATTAAACGAGGGGGGGGAATAAGGATTTAAGGTATGTTTATTTTTTAAAGTAATTTTTAGAATATTTCTGCAGTACAGTGCGCGCGCGCGCGCGTGTATGTCTGTGGGGGGGGGGGGGGGGGAGCGTCATGAATCCGTGGCCTCACCTTTAAACCTGCTATTGAAATACGTATATGAAAATATGAGCGCCTCCCCCGCCCCTCCCATTACTCAATTTTAATTACAGCCCTGTGTACAATTATGCATTGCATTTTAATCAGGGGCGTAGCTAAGGGGGTATTACGGGCGGCTCAGCCCCCCCTAAAACATTTTGAGCCCCCACCCCGAAAAGATTCCAAGGTCACCAAATGAATTTATGTTCCAAAAGCCCAAATGAAATTCTATTGAAAAATCTAATTTAGTTTTGAGGACCTTTCATAGTTTTGAAAAAATACTAAAATGTAACTAAAACAGGTGTTTTAACACTTGCTCATTTTACTTGCACATATGAAGCCAACATTATGTTTAATACTGCACTAGTTATGCACTCGAATTTTCCATAATCCCCCCCCCCCACTTTAATTATTAACTTCTCGCTAAGGCCCTGTACGGATAGATGGCAGCACTAACTAATACGAATTCTAGTGAAAAACAGCGTAATCACTGGTGATAAATTGATAAATAAACTAAAAAACTTTGTAAAATCATCATAAAATGAAAAATTAAGCAGGACGCGTTTCGAGCTACAAAAACAGCATGGTGATTTTACAAGGTTTTTTAGTTTATTTATTAATATGAATTCTTCCATTCTATACGATGTATGCCGTATGCTCGATGACTGCGAATACCCAGTTTCTGAACAGTAACGACTAACGAAACGAATACTTTTTAACGGGTAGAGAATTCTAAATCAACGTTACCATACGGGTATTCATTTCGCCGTTATTTTCACAGCACTAGTATTGGTACACTGATAATACTCTCAAAACAGTAGAACGAAATTTCATTTAAGGACATTCTTCGTCGAGGGGAAGAAAAGGAATTTCAATAAATGTTATAATTCTACTTATTCCAAGCATGGACTTTAATCTAGTTTTTTTTAACTGCAATTTGATCAATAAACTTTCCACCTTTAACAGCAATTTACAGTTGACGGCATGTTTTTAGAATTCTACGCGTATCTAATTCTATTCTAGTAACAAATGTAGCATTTTTTTTAGTTGTTGCGCAACCTAATCTGAACACGCCAAACCCCCCTCCCCCACAAAAAAAATCGTCGATTAGCAGCTGGATTTCGTCACGAAACCTGCAATAGAAAATAATGTATAAACAGTTTATTGTAAATATGGAAAAAAAGCCTACAATCATATTTCTAATATGAATTTGTTTTCAAAATTTAACGTATAAAGACTTTTACAAATATATAACTTTTCATCTCAAGCAATATTCTACTCTTACTGTGATTACCCCGAATCAGACTTATCAAAATAAACATTCAACCCGAAACCGACCGATGAATAAAAATAGAGGTAACCTAACGGCACTAGTCGGGTCTAGTGCGAATGCAAGTGAAATCGATTAACTCGAACGGCTGCAGTACTGCACATCACGAAGGTAAATAAGCATCTTTTCATATTTGTTGATATCTATTTACAATATTTTTCCTGTAATGTGGAAATTTTACTCTTATTTTGACATTTATATGGAATGCATTAAAGAGACTGTGTTCTGAAATACATGAAAATGAATACAAATTAAGAATACGTGCTCCTTGCATGAGATATGAAAAAAATATAGTTATTGCATTGGACATCAGACAATTTTACCTTTCCAATGATTTTCCTTAACTTCTTAAGTAAATAACGAAGAAAGGATAAAAGTTTTCCTTTGCGGAGTTAGTGTGGACTAATATTTTCTTTTAATTGTATTTGAAGAAATACTTTATTTGATTAATTCTGATTGTTCCTATAATATTTTTATGATCATATTAAAAAATATTGTACTGAAAATAAATTAGATATAAAATTTATTTATACAGAAATTGAAACGAAAAATCTCACTATTAGAAAGAAGAATGTAGACTAATATTCTTAAAATATTTTAAAAATCAGTTTCAAATGGCATTGAACTTTCATTCAAGGGATAAAAGGAAAAACATTCTATGTGATTCTGGAAGATCTCCATGGTCATCGTTTGTACACTATTCAAAACAATTAAAGGATATTGCAGTTTTAGGTGGATTTTGTATCTGGGAAACTTTTTAGCTGATTGATACATGGTCGACAGACATGTAGGTTATATGAGAATAAATTACACATGTTTGGCAGAAAAAAATGCATTTTATTGCGCATTTGTGTACAAAAGGAAAAAAACACAATTTGTGCATATGAGAAAAAAAGAATAAGAAAAGGTGTTTTCTCAAAGAAAATCATTTTCAGTAGGGGGTATGGTTTCCACGGGCGGCCAGCAACGTTGAACACCTTTGAGGCATGGACTCAATGAGGCTATTAATGACGAGTCGGGGTATTCTGCCTCACTCTTCCAGAAGAGCTCTTCCAGTACTTGGAGAGTTTGTGGGGGTTGTTGGCGGCCAGAAACTCGTCTTCCTAGAGCGTCCCACACGTACAACGTACTCGATTGGATTTATGTCTGGAGAACATGCTGGCCATTCCATTCGAACGATTCCTTCCTCGAAAAGAAAATCCTCCACCAGGTTTGCACGATGTGGCCTGCAGTTATCGTCCATTAAAATGAAGTTATCTCCGATTGTTGCAGCGTAAGCGACTACAATAGATCTGAGGATCTCATCCCTATATCGGCGACCAGTCAGAGCTCCATCTCGAATGATGTAGAGGTCAGTGCGCCCGTCAATGGAGATGCCACCATACACCAACACTCCTCCACCGCCAAATCTGACACTTTCGTGCACGAACGCAGGATTATTCCTACTGCCACGGTCCCTCCAGATGAAAATACGCCTATTATCCGGATGCACAGAAAAAACGGGACTCGTCAGAAAACAGAATATTGCTCCATTCATTTCTCCTCCAGTTGACATGCTCGGTCGCCCACTCCCTGCGGTCGCGACGATGCCTTGATGTTAATCTAACACATACCATCGGTCGGCGAGCATACAGACCTACAGCATGGAGCCGGTTTCGGACAGTCTGAGTTGAAATCATGGTGCCTGTAGCCCAGCGAAGGTGTTGTTGGAGAACAGTAGCGTTCATGTTTCGGTGTCTCCGAGCTGTTAACGCTAAATACCGATGTTCATTGGGCGTTGTTGCCCGTCTACGACCTTGCCCTGGTTTTCGGCCTGCACATCCACTCTCCAAAAAACGGTTCCAGATTCTGGAAATGACACTTTGTGACACTCCAATGGCTTGCGCTACTTCGGCTTGAGTTTGGCCCCCTTCCAACCTACCAACAATTCACCAAGCTTCTGAATCTGTCAAATGCCTTCGCTGAGACATCGTACTCATCGAAACAAAGCAATCACTGAATGCCGATCATCCTTGTCTTCAGTCTCTTTTATCCGTTGAAAGTCAAATTTCATTCGCTGCCGCTGAAGCGACGTTTTTGACGTCGAACTCAAAATTTGCATACTCCACAGTTTGAAAACCAGAAAAATTTGCATTTGTGATTCTCTTCTTCTATTTTCGGCAAAAAAAATTTCGTTTATATTTTTATTTTATATAAAACTTCAAATATCCTTTAATTGTTTTGAGCAGTGTATTATTATTATTATTATACCGCAGGCCAGGTCCCTGCCTGCCGGGCAATATGCCTAGCTTAACGAGTTTTTTTTACCTGGCTGCGGGGCAGAAGCCGCTTGATTGCACAAGCTGAGATCTACCTGAATGTAGCTGTATCGCTATTATATGATATTAGTTACTATCCTGGCCTGTTCTAGGTTACTTTTAATTATCTGATTGGGTTCATTCGTACGATGTTGTAATTGGAAGGGAATATAAAGAAAGGGGGTAACGCTAATTCTTCCACAGAGCTCATACGAGCTGCCTATACGACAACCGATACTCGAGTTTGATCTCGTAATTTAGAGCCTTGGTCGGATGACGAGATCTTCACCTGACAAGGCACCCCCAGAAGTATAATTCACAGGTAACTTGGAGGACTTTGCACCCACGACGGATTTTACATGCACCAGGTGCCGTTAGCGTACATGGTGGGTTTTTAGCTAGCGGTGAGCCTCAAACCCACGAACTTTACGTCAATAAGCATGATGCTCTGCCATCTGGGCCACCGCTGCTCATATATTCCTATTTGTCTTGTATTCATTTTCTTATAACGAAGCCTGGGAAATTCCGTGTATATTTTCCTTTACTATTTGAAGTCTTTTCCAGATATAGTGGAAAACAAAAATAAAGACTCCCTAAAATAGTAATACAAATGTATTTTAAAAGAATAAGAATCATAACTTTTATAGATTTCTGTGAGTGATTGGGTATAAATAAAAACTTTTTTATATTAAACAGATTTTGAATGACAGGAAAAATATGAGGATACTGTCATGAGGAAATATTTAGAATTAATACTATATAAGAAGATATATTTAAATGGAAAATTAATTTTGAAATAATTAAAAAAATTTATTAAATTTTTTCCTCCGCATAAATTTGGTATCGGGCTCGAGTTCTGGAGAGAAAGATTTTCGGGTTCGGGCGGTCTCATATTCCTCAGGGTCTGAAAAAAAATCTGAACTAACCTCTGATATATACGCAGGGCTCGCACTTTCCTAAAATTTTCATACTTTGCTGCAGTATTTTAAAACAAAAATCGTCTTGGAAGGTTCCTGAAACATCTACAATAGAATTATACAATAATGATTACCGTTTTAAATTTGTGGTAGGAAAATATGAAAATTTTTAGAACGGTGCGAGCCCTGTATACAGTTACCAATATTGCTCACCAGGGTAGACATAAGGATTTTATGACTTATGAAATTCAATTTAAACTAGTTGGATGTGTCAATCCCGAAACTTTCTTCTATCTCATAAGTACATTTTAATATTTAAAAAAAAAAACCGTGGTGACCCCAAAGTTACCCACTATCGAATTTCCTCGAACATTTGACCAAGCCTAATGAGATTCTGGTATCCGAAAAGCCCAAAACGCAACATTTAATTAATATTCTGAGAAAATGAGCTTAGTAGTGCCTCATATTGGGTAATTTTTAAACTAAAACCTAATAAGCATCTATTGATGTCAAGACCTAACAGAATCTGCAATTTGTTGGAATTTCGTCCATTAGTTCTTGAGATATAGTTATAACAAAAAATTTGCAAAACGTAGCACAGCAACACCATATCTTGGACAATTTATGTCAAAACGTAAAAAAGGGTCTAATTATGTTATGGTGTAAAAGAATCTGAAGTTTGACGAAATTCTGTGCATTAGTTCTTGAGATATAGCTAGTTTAAAAAAACAGTGTAAAATATAGCACAGCAGCACCATCAGTTGAAGGATTTATAACAAAACGTAATCATAGTGAAATTATGTTATATGTCATTTTGTAACAAAATCTGAAGTTTGATGAAATTCTGTGCGTTGGTTGTTGAGATATAGCTATAGGAAAAAACGTGCAAAACGCAGCATAGCTGCACCACCTGTTGCAAGGTTAATACCAAAATGTAATCAGTGTCTAATTATGTTATATATTCTAATGTAAAAAAAACTAAAATTTGATGAAGTTCTCTGCATTAGTTCTTGAGATATAGCTATCGCAAAAATCGTGCAAAATGTAGCATAGCAGCGCCACCTATAGGGAAATTCACACCAAAACCTTATCAGCAGCTATGTATCTTAAGGTATCGCGGAATCTGAAGTTTGGTGAAATTCTGTGCATTAGTTCTTGAGATATAGCTATCATGAAAATCATGAAAAACGTGGCATAGCAGCGCCACCTGCTGGCCAATTTACACCAAAACTTAATCAGCGTCTATGTATATCAAGGGGTCACAGAATCTGAAGTTTGCTGAAATTCTGTGCATTAGTTCTTGAGATATAGCAATCTTGAAAATCATGAAAAACGTAGTATAGCAGCGCCACCTGCAGGCCAATTTTTACCAAAAACCAATAGGCACTAAATCATATCAAGGTCTAACTGAACATAAAATTTTATTAAATTTTGAGGCTTAGTTCTTGAGATAGAGCGCCCACAAATTTTTTGTCACATACAGACAGACAGACTCACAGACAGACACACAGACTCACAGACAGACGGACAGACTCACAGACAGACATTTTCTAAAAATAGTCAAAACGTATTCAGGACCTTCTAAAACGTATAAATCCGTCGAAAACCGGAAGTCGAAAATTTTCATGAATCCAATACTTTCTTCTTGTAAAGATAGAAGAAAGTAAAAATGATGTAGAAAAAAAATCATTGTAAATTTTGAGTTAAATTTTTTCAAAAAGGCTTCTATCTTAATATATATATATATATATATATTTCTACGGTAAGAACTAAAAACCTTAATCAGGCCTATAAATGGACATGAAAAAAGTATGAATTTTAAAGAAATCACTTTTAAAAGTAGATTATCATTCAAAAACAAAACAAACCAAAACTAGTAACAACATTCGAAAGAGCGACAAGCCGCCAAGCGCCACGCACCGTACTGACTCTGTCCTAGGGCATGAAACTTGAGATTTTTTTCTGTGATGCATCATATTTGAAATGTGGTATTCAAGATGAAGCACTATACTTCATTTCGAAGACAAATAATACCATATTTGTGAAGAAGAAAATAATAACACCGAGGTGACCCAAAAGTCTATATTTTGTAAGGTAGCGGCTGTAAAGGGGGATGGTCACTCAGCTTCGGAATTCTCCTTCGTAATGCTAAGACGACACATTACTGACTGAAAAAGACCCGGATGATTATGTAAAGTCTATTCAAAGAACTCGCTCAAATTTTAATATTTTGACGGGTTTTTTCTTTTTTTTTTCACAGGATTGCTGAGGACGATCCACAACCGGCCTAGTTTTTACTTTTTCGATTTTGGTTTCAGATTTAAAAAAAAAAAAAAAAACTTTTTTTCAGAACTGGTTTGAACCGGTTATGAAACTGAAACTATCCCAATATAAAAAGAATATAACCAAAATAAAAAAATAAAAACTGGGCCGGTTGTGGATCGTCCTCAGCAATCCTATCCAAAGAAAAAAAATCACGTCAAAATATTAAAATTTGAGCGAGATATTTGAAAAGACTTTAGACAATAGACTTTACATTATCATCCGGGTCTTATTCAATCAGCAGTATGGGCTCTTAAGTCTATGAACGTTTGATGCATTCATATATTCAAAATATCTCCCTTGGAAATTAATATTTTAAACTTTTTTTACTGTATTCTTTTCTAAAATGATATCACTTTTTTCTTAGTTTTCAAAATATTTCTGAAATTTACGCTTAATTTAATAGTTTATGCTTTAAAAACGGACGAACTTGGAGTAAAATTTTAATACTTCATGCAAAATTAAGTATATACTTTAGAAATATTTTGAAAACTAATAAAAACAGAGACATCTTTTAAAAAGTGTATACAAAAAAAAAAGTCCTTCCGGCAGTCCCGGAAGGAAAAGGTGGCTTTCATATACTTATTTATTTTAAATTAAGTTATATTATTCAAACATACGAAGCTCAAATTAGTGGAACCCAATTTCATTAGATTATATACTAGTTTTTGTCAATACTGAATATTAATAGGAATTTTTAGAAAATAGTCATCTTTTATTCACCTGGTTTTATTTTAAGCGATTTAGAGAGTCGCCGAATTCCACCATATCATGAAGTGTATGTCATTTTAAAGCAACATGATGGATAAAACAAACCAATGAGCTTGGTCGAAATATTAATTCATGTGCACACTCATGTTGAAATCGATTAATATATACGAGTGCTGTCGTGGGCAAATTGATTTTTTTTTTTAAATGTCACTCACATTAGAAATTCAAACTGCTATATTTCTCAAGTGTTTTTTAAGGTAAAGACAAAGCAAAAAAATTTGCGGAATTTATTATTAAGATGAATTTTTTAGAAAGAACCTTTTTTCAATTTCTAATTTTTTGTATGTACATCATTATACATTTAAAAGATTTTTGGCAAACTTAAATGGCTGCCATTTTGAAAGAAGAGGGCGGATGAAGTTGGCAGGTGAACTCGGTAAAGACATTGTTATGTATTATGTACACACGGAGTTATATCCAAATCAGTTTATAAATATGCGTATTATCGCGTGACAAATTGCAGACCGATTCAAAATGTCAACCACACTGGAAAATGAAAGTGCTATAACTCAGCCATTTTTGAAGCTATAGATGGAACAAAAAATGCACTGGAATCTCTGTATCAAGATCAAGCACACAAAAGAAAAATCTTTTTTAATTTCTTAATTTTGCACCTAATTTTAAAATCTAATTTTTTTTAATTTAATACAACAAACTTAACAATATAACAACATAACAAATATAACAAACTTAAATGGCCGCCATTTTGAAACAAGATGGCGGATGAAGATGGCAGTGAACTCACTCGTCAAGACATTGATTGGTATGTACTATGCACGCACCAAGTTTCATCGAAATCGGTTTATAAATGCGCGTGTTATCACGTGACGAAAATCAGGTCACTTCAAAATGTGAGCAACACTAGAAATTAAAAGTACTATAACTCAGCCATTTTTTAAGATATAGACAAAACAAAAAATGCTCTGGAATCTTTGTATCAAGGTGAATTGCATAAATGAAAAATCTTTTTTCAATTTCTCACTTTCTTGTGCCCAATTTTAAATTTAAGTTTTTTTTAAAAAATTTTAAGTGGCCGCCATTTTGAAACAAGATGGCGGATGGAACTGGCTAACGAACGTGGCCCAGTCTTTATTATGTACTATGTACATACCAAGTTACATACAAATCCATTCATAAATACGCATTTTATCACGCGACAAAAATCAGATCGTATTAAATGACAGCCATAAGAAAAATTCGAAATGGTATAACTCAATCATTTTTTAAGATATAGACAAAATAAAAAGTGTTCTAGATTTGTTTTAAGTTCTAACACATAAAGGAAAAATATTTTTTAACTTTTAATTTTTTTCGCATTTAATTTTAAATTTTAATTTTTTTAAATTTTAAATGGCCGCCATTTTGAAACAAAATGGCAGATGATGCTGGCCAACGAACTGGGTCGAGACATTTGTATGTATTATGTACATACCATGTTTTATTCAAATCTGTTCATAAATACGTTAGTTACAATATGACAAAAATATATATATATATATGGTTATATATATATATATATATATATGTCAACATTTGAATGGAGGGTGGTTTAGGGATTTGGGGGTCATGATCGGTGAAAATATATGAAAATTGCCTGGAAGTGCTTTCCACCGGAGGGGTGCAATGTGTAGCTTTTTACACATTTTGTAATGAAAGCTACCTAATAGAAGTTAATCCATAACTGCTGTTAGCAATCTCACAGACCGCGGAGTGTTTTAGATTTTACAGTTTAACTTGTGATTTTTATTTATCTGTATATACTTATCAATTTTTGTTTCGTTTGGAATCCTATCCTAGAAACTTTTGAATAGGTTAATTTCATTTATAATAGTCCTGTATATAAAGTTTAATATATTAATAGTATTTCTGAGAGTTAATTTAACATTTTATTTATCTTTAGATTAAGCGGTCTGACAGACCGCACACAGTAGATATGCGACAATTTATGTCATAGCAGTTAAGGGTTAAAATATTAATTTTTCGAGGAGATATTTCAAGTAAACAAATGCACCAAATGCCCATAGACTTTATATTTATGAGGAGAATTCGGAAGATACGTTACCAAGCCACTCAAGAGTATTTATTTCTGAGGGGATATTTAAAGGAAGATAAGCTGAGCATTTGGTCAACTTATTTTAATTTCAAACAATGCATCGCATTGTAAATTTTAAAAACACAGCAAAATGTCTTAAAATTGAACGCATGCCACTAAAAAGGACATATTTAAAAACATTACTAATGATGATTACGTTACTTGCATTGCAGACAAGCAACGGTGTTTTACAATTTAAACATACAAGATATATACTGTCTGGCTCATAAAAGAAAGACTCTTGAACCGATCTCAGACCGGTCCTGTTGCCAATGTAACTGGCCAGTCGACATTATTTAGGGAAGTCCGGCATTTCTTTTTTTCCCCATCTAACCGATCATTCCGAGAATTAGCAGTCTTTTTTTGTCTTAAAATTGAAATCCCCCCCTTTACAAGTTTTGGGACCTCCAAAAGCAGGAAACCTACTCAGGGTTTTTCTTATCTCCGCCAGTAGTGTAATTGAATAAATAATGAATAAAAATATTATACCGGATATAATAGTAAATAAAGGATAAAATAGGAAATAATTTTTTTATAAAATTTCTTTTAATGATTTGCAGTGTTAAAGCTAAAACAATGTACAAGTAGTTTTTATTAAAAAAAATAATAATAAAAAAATAAAGGTGATATTTTAATATTAAAAACAATTACAAAATGTTATTATAATAATGTACCAAATAATGAGTTCTTTTCTACCTCAGGAAATGATCTAATAAATACTAGAAATATGAATCTCCTTCATCAATTTATCTAAATTATGATTAATTTTCTGACAAATTGCTTTACCCGCAAAACAATTAATTACAAAGGAAAAATGAAACAATTAAGAATAAAAACATACTCGAGAATATTTAACCGAGCAACAAAACTCTTTTAATAACAAAGATATTTGTTGGATTTGTTTTTCTTGCTTTTGTGTGTCTTTACTTATTATTTGCAAGATTGAAGGATTAGTTTTTAATATCCCTTGTGAATGATCTAGAAACAGAAATAAGATTGTATTACCATGTGCGTATATCTTCAGCTAAAATGCTATTTGATGCCAGTTAAATAATTCTCAATTACGCAATGCACCACAACTGAAAAAAAAAATGATAAAAGAAAATTTTGAAAGATTATTTTTTTCTTTTTAAAGATAAGGTACCCTGGGGTAATAACGCCACGTTAAGGTTCTACCAGTTTTCACGGCTTAGTTTTAGATTGTATTTTTCAAACAAATATAGGATTTGATACAGCAACTCATTGACTATCTATATAAAATAAAATAATTTAACAGATATGTATTCATAAAACGTAATGGCGTTTTTTCTTGACCCATGCTATTCGGCGTTATTACTCACCTATATGGGTAATAACGCCATGCAAACAAAACTATGAAATAAGATGGAATAATTGCATGTAGACAGCCCAATTCTAAAAATACAAACTCTACAAACTTAGAAATTGACAAATTGCATTCTAACCTATTGAAAATGTTCAATTTTTTGTGAAAGTGTAAGAAAAATAAAGGTGTGGTGTGGGAGGGGGGGGATGAGGCAAGACCGTGAGCTTCTTTTTGCTTAAAAAGGACCGTTTAAATAGAAATACGAGAAAAATTGCACAGTTTTAACTGTGTTTATTTGAATCAGTATTTAGGATGTAGCTCTACCACTGTAGGGAATCAACCGGGGTATTAATGTCAAGGATTGGCGTTATTACCCCGGTATAGTTATTGCGCAGTACATTTTAAATTACAAATTATCTCGAGAAGATATCCAAAATCTTCAACAACATTTTAAAAGTACATGAAATGCACTACAAATTTATGTAATTAACAAAGCATTTCCGGATAAAAAGATAGTCTTCACATCACAAAACGTATCTCGCAAATTTTAGATCAAGCGTTAATTTTAGTTGTTTGTAAAAACAATAAGACCTAAAAATGGAACAAATTAACTTGAAGCTGTTTTTTGCTATTTATATGACTCAAAACCCTTCTGCGCAGAGCACATGGGTGTCATTTACCTGATTATTTCATAATTATGCAAAATATAAGCACTTGGCGTTATTACCCCGCCTGGCGTTATTACCCCAGGGTACCTTACATGAAAAGAGCGATAAAAATATAATTTTTTCAAAGCGCGAAAGTACTTTTCGACTTATTTTGAAGGTGCCCAAAATAAATTCTCATGCATGAGTGAGAATAGTACTGCCCAGTGGCGCCAACTTATAAGGGCCCATGGGGCGCGAGCTCACAAAATAATTTGATATCCCCATCCACTCATTATTGATTCCACCCAATATGTATTTGTTCAACATTTTTTTAGCTGACCTAATACTTTTCAAAAGTTGTCGCTTGTTTGCTTGTTTTTATTCTGATTGCTCTACTTTTTTAAACTTCAGTAAATCCCCGGTTGTCCGAAAAGCATGGGACCAAAGAATTTTCGGTTAACGGGGGTTCCATAGGAATTTTCAGATAACCGGGGTTCCACAGGAATTTTCGAGTAACCGGGTGGTTTATGGAGAAAACTAGCTTAATCAAAAGCTGTGATTGTAATTTAGAACAACATTGTAGTAAAACTATTGTGGCACCGTATTCAAAGTACCCTGAATGTAAACCACAAACTGAAGCTATTACTAAATGCTATTACTATTACTATTACTAATTGCAAATCTTAGACGCAGCACTTCGATATATTGAAGTACAAGATGCAACAGCATCAAATGTTATTTAAAAGGTGGCAGGGTAAAGCAGCATTGAAACGATACAAAGTTGAAAAACAAAAGAAAATCGTAACATATTTTAAAAAAATGAAATGTCGCACTTGTCTATCTAATGAAGTGCTCGAAATTACGCAATGGGCCAAATAAGTAAGTTGACTCTGTTTATTTCATATAGAGCATGCTTCTTTAACACTATTTTTATCAGTGTTATTTTATATTATGTTCAATTACACTTTTCAGAGCTTAGATTTTTATTTTACTTCTAATTTTTAAAGCTATTTATTAAACTATTAAGGATTAAACTTTCAAATGTATTAAAAGTTATTCGAAATCGTTTTGATCTAAAACTTACAGATAACAACAATTATAAATCAATACGTTGCAAGGTGTCATTTGACATCTGTAAAAATGTTGACAATAAGAAACTTCACATAAAAAGGACATTAAGGAATTTTAAGTTCTTTCGGTTAAGCCGCTTTTCACATGACCGGTATTCGGATAAGCTGGGTTATACTGTAGAAATATTTATCCTATGTAATCAGAGATTAAAATGAATATTTCAATTTTAAAATATGTAAGCACAAGCAAACTAAATTAAAAATTAGCTTGCCTAGCAACATTAGATGTGGGGTAAACACGTATTACATTCGCGTTCTCAACATATTCAAATATCATTACTAATTACTACTAATTCTAACCATATTAATAACTATAAAAGTTTTTAATGAAGAACAAATTTTGACATTTGATAAATAGAAATTGTCTTTGAAAGTAAAAAAAAATGTATTCAATAGTTCTAAACATTTAAAAAATGCCAAATCATTTAAATAGATTTTTAACACAATTATTAAATTCGTAAATAATTTATAATAGCTATAAACTTCCAAGTGTGTGTAAAAGGTCCGGGACAGGATTTTCTATTCCTGGTTCTAATTATAGCCCGGAATATTTTCACTCATTTGGAAATTTACAGCTATTAAATCATGTTTAAAAAATGTGCTAAATTGGTGTGATTTAAAGAAACAAAAGCCAAACTTTATCTCAAAATACAAGGCTTGAAAATGCGTGTGATTAAATTTTTAAGGAGGGTTTTTCATTTTAACCCCTTAAGCGCCATATTCATTTTAGTGATAGTATGTTGATGCTGAATATCAGGTATATTAAATTTCGCTATAAGTAGCTTTATATCATTTTGTTTAATTATATGTTAATTATTTAATTACATTTAAAAAATTTAATTACATGTAAAACAATGAAATGAAATGCAAATTTATTTATACTATACAAAGAAAAATAAGGTTAAAAAAGGCCCAAATATTATATGCGTAAAAATTTGAACTAAAGGAATTTATTAGAGCTTTCAAACTTTAAAAAGTCATAAAAATCTTTGAAAAATATTGAAAAATGATTTGCTTAAAGAAAATTTCAATTTGATGTTCAGATGCATGTACAAATAGTTTATTTGGCGTTTATGCAAATGGGTTTTTTAAATGCACCGTTCAAACTTTCTGTACCCGTGTTTTCTTTCCATCTTTTGAACTAAACTTGGATCGTGGTCCTTATAAATATCGTTTAAGTTGCACTATTGAGGACAATGGTTTACCTTTAAATACCTTCTTCTCCAAGTGTCCGGAGTCAAATTAATATATTGACTTTCTCAATTAAACTATTAGTATGTTAATCAGTGTCATGCTTATGCAAGCAATTTTAGCTCTGGTGAATTTGATATATAAGATAGATTTTATGGTAGAGATAACGAAAATACCAGTAGTAAGTGTACCAGCAACGTGTCTCTATTGCAATACCATGATGTGTAAAATTAATGGTAAGTTGATTACTGATGGTTTTCGGACTCGCTGTCATCTATACTAATATTGTAAAGAGGAAAGATTTATTTGTTTGTTTTTTTAATTGAATAGGCTCCGAAACTACTTGACGGATTTGAAAAAAATCTTCCACCGTTGGAAAGCTACACTATTTCCGGTGAAGATAGGCTATAGTAGCCGCTTAAAACGCCGGATAAACGGATAAAAACCAATTTGAGAAATTAAAAGGTTACTTGACACCCTAGATACATGACAATCACTGAAAGACATATGAAAATCGTAACTATGCAACAACAAAAGAAAAGAAAAAAAAAACTTTTTAGTCCGACCTGATATAAAAGCGTGTGTTTTAATTTTTAAAACTATTTAGCAATTATTAAACAAGTTGGAAATTACACGTGAAGTGTAGCAAATGAGGTGCGTTAGTACGATAACGAAAATTTAAAAATATTACTCTCATATATCAATCTCATAAAATTTTAAATAGTGAATTACAATTAAAACGCTCATCAAACAATGTTCTCCTTATGCCATTATGTAATGGAACACTTTTGTCTGGCCTTGTAAATCAATAACAAATTTTTTTTGCACCACAAATTATGTAAAATGTATATTATAATATGTTATTTATTGTTGCATATAAATTGTATTAAGTTCGAATGAGTGTAACACCATTAAAATGCATTTGAAACATTTTTCCCCATTGACCGTAATGTAACGGAATACTTTTGATTGTCCCTGTAATTGATCTATGCATCCGATTAAAATTTGAAATAACTTGACAAAATTATGTAAGAATTATGTATTTTAAATTTCAGACGTATAAAATACATTTGAAACTTTTTCCCCATTGACCGTAATGTAACGGAATACTTTTGATTGTCCCTGTAATTGATCTATACATCCGATTTTCATAAAAGTTGAAATAACTTGACAAAATTATATAATAATTATGTATTTTAAATTTCAAACGTATAAAATACATTTGAAACTTTTTCCCCATTGACCATAATGTAATTGAATACTTTTGGTTGTCCCTGTAATTGATCTATGCACCCGATTATCAAAAAATTTGAAATAACTCGACAAAATTATGTAATAATTATATATTTTAAATTTCAAACGATTAAAATGCATTTGAAACTTTTTTCCCCATTGAGCGTAATGTAATGGAATACTTTTGATTGCCCCTGTAATTTATTTATGCATCCGATTTTGATAAAATTTGAAATGACTCGACAAAATTATGAAATAATTATGTATTTTAAATTTCAACCGATTCGGTAGGGTAGTTTTTGCGTTGTTATATGCGGACAGACGGACGGACAGACGAACGGACAGACGGACAGACGGACGGACTGAACGACCACTATAGGTGCTACGTATTTACATAATTACGAACACACCTAAAAAAGGAAAAGAAATGCTGAAACGCGAATTAATTAAAATTAAAAAAAAATTTGCAAAACGATTGTTTTGGAGTTTTCAAAAAGTTATAACATATAGTAAATATTTTATAGATTAGTGAGCATCAAATATGGGGCGAAGAGATGTTTTTTAGGGGGAGCGGTCAAATATTTAAAATTGTAACGCCTTCTACCATTTCAAATGCGGACTTTTCACTAAGCCCAGAGATAAATATTACTTATTTAATATAAAACTTTCAGATAGATTATAACACTAATATAGATTTTAAAGAGTAAGGGACGTCCAATTATGGGTAGGGGAGGCAATAATTAGTTTTGGAAGAACTTTATCAAATATTTAAAACCGTACCGTTTTAGATGCGGATTTTTCAGAGCCTGAGACAAATACTTATTTAATATAAAATTTTAAAAGTACTTACCCCTATTTTCGAATAATAATTTCATTAAATATCTGTCCAAAAACAGTTTTGTTGAGTTCGCCCCCTGGTGGTAATATGTGAAACTAAAAAATTCCAGAACACCCCACGGCAGCGGGGTTTCGGTCTTTGTTGTTCGGTCTTTGGTCGAGATTGGGTCTTTTTTATGACATTTTGCAATACAAATTTCAGGTATCTTTTAGAATATAATTACTGGCTCGGGTAATGCCGGGCGGCTCAGCTAGTTCACCAATAATCTGGTTGATATTCCTTTTCATTTTGCAGTTGGCTGTGCAATTTTCTATGGTGACCCCCCCCCCCCCCCAGCCCACCCATCTACTGATAACGAAGCTTACTAGAAGCTTCGTTATGGGTGCCATCTAATCTATCATATCATAATTATCGATTCTCAAATTGGTTGCACAGATGTGATTCAATCAGATGGAGAGAAAAATATGAGCTCAGCCTGTTATACCAATTTAACATCATACATGTATAGTATTACGGATTTTATTTATAAAAAACATCAAATTATTTGCAATGTATTTTAAGTTTTTGAATTAAACATTTGACATTTAAACATTACTTAAAAAAATAAAAATTGTAATTTAAAAAATAACAGCGACTATTTGGCAAAGGATATTTTCAAAGACTCAAGTTTTAAAGACTTATAAATAAATTCTATATTTAAATTAATAATAATAATAAACATCATTTTACAGATGATTATAACGAGTCATATATTACGTACGCCGTGCATTAATCATTAATATTCGTAGATCAATGATAAAAACACAACAGCAGTAGATTAAAGATAGACAACTTTAACTGTTTAAAATATGCATTTTTATTTGATAGAGTTAATCAGACTGACTTCTGAACGCCTCATATTATGTACGACATGGGTTAAACATTAATATTCCTGGACCCATCAAGATCAAATTTTAAATGAAATTTCAGTTTTACAATTTTTGGAACTACAAAATTTTCAACTTCTTAACATGGCACATTTTTAATTTTTACACCGTTGCGTAGAGAAAAAAAATGCACTTTTTAACGAAATTTGTTTGAAACCTCTATCACAATTTGTTTTTAAATTATTAATTTTTTAAAGTTTTTATTACTCTTTTTGTCATTGTGGAAAAAGAAGTATTCAGTTTTTGGACATTAAACTTGGACTAATCAGAAAACGAAATAAAATAATATAAAAAAAACATTCCATTTTTGGACATTAAACTTGGACCAATCAAGAAACGAATAAAATTAAATAAGTTGCGGAATTCGGCCGATTAAAAGATTGAGATATAATTTAGATTGTTTGTTTATTGAACAACACACATCTGATTTATGTACTCGACATGAAGCCTACTTATAAATCATCGTCAATATTACAGGGACGAGATGGCACAAGGAAATTTTTCAACACAAGAGATATACAACCGAGAGTTCCACACAAAGAGTGCGTGCAATGGAGCCAGTGGAATTCGAACCCCCAATCTTCTACGCTCGAATGCGATTAGCGGCGTGGTTATGCTTTAGATTTCCCAATTCTCTACCGAGAACAATAACTATTTTTTCCAAATAGTTAATATCAAGGGGATCAAAAACAACAAAATTAGGTAACAAAAAGGGTAACAAAATTAGTATTGTGTAATGTGTCCAATTTCTTCAAAAAAAAAAAAAAAAAAAAGTTAATAACCATTTGACTGAAAATTATGACTTTTTCCAATTCATGTTAAAAAATAAGCTAAGGACGGAGGAGCGGGATTTTTTTTTAAATACTCAGACTGCTTAAAACTCTAAATTTTAAAATTCTTAATGTTGAATTTTGTTAATTTAAAATTGTTGCAGAAACTGATTTCTATGCCGGAATTTTTTTACAAGTAACTCAAAAATTACTTGTCGGAAGGATTCGCATATCTGAAGTTAAAAAAAATCGTGTTTTTTTAAACCCTTTTGGGTCTGGTCTACTATTAATAGTACATGACTTTTCATCGAGTATTATTTTATCGTAAGAATTGCTTTGTTTCTTTTTATGTATAGAAATGCTAGTATATGCGGCTCTGCCTTTCTTATTATTCTTTCATTTAAGTTTTGACATTTAGTAATAATAATAATTATAAAAGATTATTTTATTCTCTTTGCACCGCTGTCGATTCTTTCATTTTATACATATATTTCACTCTTTAAATTTAAAATATGAATTATTTTTCTAAGTCAATCATGTGTGATAAAACGCCAAAAATTTTAGAAAGTTGTAATACTCTCTCAAATCTTCCTGTAATACGTTATTTTTCAAACGTTTTTAAAAACTCTTCCTTAGCCTATTATCACATAAAAATGAATTAAACAGTACACAAAATAAGTATATTCGCATAGCGCCAGACAATGAGATAATTTTTAAACTTCAATAAGTCTATTTGGATAGCTACGATTAACGCTATTAAAGTAAAGGTAATTTTGTTTTTAAAAAGGAAGAAAACTTGAACCCGGTAGGGTTGAAGTTTATTGACTACAGTTCATATTTCTTTTGAATATAAAGTTTAATTAAACAAATAAATAAAATTTTCGAAGTTAATTAATGAATTAAGGGCTATTTCAACACGTTTTAAATAGCCAGGTTTAAGAAGAATTTGAGAAATTTCACGGGTCATAATATTTGCGTGCTCGCTGAAGTTAAACTATTACAATTACATTTATTATCTCTCTTTTCTAAAAAAACTAACTAATGCTGTCTCTGCTCCTGACAATACTTATTTTGTGACTGGAGGCCTTTGTTCTTTAATATTAAGAAAACCGTTAAATACAAAAACAAAAAAATTCGTGGTACTAAAGAGAAATTCTTGATATACATGCTGAGGGCAAACGGTTTTTAAATCTAATAATAATAGTTATTTTAAGCGATATTTAATGTTGAAGTTGGTCAAAATCGTTCCATCAAAAAGTTTTTATACGACCAAAAGCAATACATATGAATAATCATTTTTAGATCATTTTATACATCAGAAGTTCCCGGTGTGAGACTGCATTTATTCTTTCAATATGATTCATTTTTGAGGATTTATTTTCATTTTAAATTCAAATTTTTAGGATTTCGAGAAATATTTTCTTATATATTTTAGAAAAGAGAAACTTTTAAAATAACGCTGAGAATAAACGTTTGCTCATATGAGAAAATTATTGACATGTGACTAATATAAATAAAAAAAAGTTTTAAATTAAAATTAAATGAATATTAAGTATTTACATCAGGAAAATATTGAAAATTACGGCGTAAAACCATATTTACACGTGAATTTTAAAAGAGAAAGAAAGTTGTAAAATAATAAAGTCATTAACATGCGTTAAAAGTCGTAAACAGAGAAAAAATATGTCTGAATTAAAAAACAAAATAAGACAGTACAAAAAAATAATATTTCTTTTCTAACCATAAAAATATTTTCGCGGGAATATTACAAAGGGAAAAAAAAGTTGCGTCAGACTTAAAATGTTACTTTTAAAATTCGCTTATTTAAAAGCATTAACTTATAACATTGCTAAAAAAAACCTAGGAAGTTCAGACTCTGTTGACTAAATTCATTTTATATCATCTGTTTCAGGAAATATCTTGAACACTCTTATTTAATCAAATGTGAAAACAGTCATTAGCAGCCGCTTATTCGACTTTAAATCCCCACCGTAAAACGGGAAAGAATGAATACTCGCTTATGGGGAGATCGCCACTGTTATTATTATTATTATTATTATTATTATTATTATTATTATTATTATTATTATTATTATTATTATTATTATTATTATTATTATTATTCTGTCTTCCGTAAGTTTTTTAAAGCCGATGAAATTAACTGATTTTTAGAGGCGAGTCGGGAGTTAACGTACGTAGTTCCTAAGGGGTAGAATCCCCCAGTGAAATAAGATTTAATTTAACACAGAGGAATATTTGTTTGCGTTTTGTAGCTTTGAAAGCTTCATTTTTATTCTATTTAGGGGTTTAAAAGCGTAATTTTCATGAAATTTTAACAATCTAAAATTAAAAAACTATGTGAAAACTTAAAAAACATTTCCCTCAATAAACATTAGAAAAATTAATTGCATTTCTTTTCTTTGTGAAGTAAGCTAAACTAACTTACTTTTTCAAAAAAAAAAAAAAAAAGGTTCGAAATGGAATTATTGGGAAATCAAATGACTCTACTTGCTCAAAGACGTAAGGAGCTAATTAAAAAAGGAAAAACAAATAATTCTAGTGTCTCAAGATGCACAATTTTCTTATATGCTATTCGTTGAAGTTGATTATTTGTCTTCACTCTCCGTAACGTCCTATTTAATACTTACGCTGGAATTAAAAGGTGTTAAAACATAAGAAAGTCATGAAATAAGAAAAATACATTAATTGCATTATTTAATGACATAAACTTAGAGCTTCAGCAAGAAAAATAAATGAATATTGCATTTCGGAATTTGTGGTGAGAAGCAGAATTCAATAAAAAAGTTTAAAACCATAGCTTATAATTTTGGCAGTTAAGGGGGGAGATCAGGTTGAGCAGCCGGAAGATGACAATAATTTGACAATTACAAAAAACACTGTAGTTTCAAAACCAATTAATAAAATACAACAATTTTTTTCTATACTTTTATAAATACTTATGCTTTAAAAAAACATTCAAATATATATATTTAGCAGTATTAAGTAGTTAAATTTTAATGACAAAACTGACGGTTTAAAAATCCGAATTTTTAAATATACATCTTGTGCGCAAGATTTAAAAACTTCTATTGCAGATATATATTTAAAATTGCATTTACATTGCATTTACATTACACTTATTTATTCAGTAAAAATTTTCTATGACAAAAGAATAACTACAGACTATGACTACAGACTAAATTGAAGTTCAGCTTAAATGTACGCATGGCAATTAGTAAATTGCAAAATTTCATGGTTCTATGGTGATTAGTTTTTGAATGAGAGTGCGCGCAATGCCAAAAAACACAGTTTTATGAAAAACGGCTTCAAAGTTAATTTTATAAATTAACTGAAAATTTTACAACAATGAGGATTACTTATCATGCTAAAATTCACCAGGGGCATAAACACAACCTTCTTTTAGTTGCAGAGCGTCAGTCGCAGCTTTTTTAGTCATTCTTTTGGCTCTAAGGGCTTCAAGTGTACATGCTAGTGATCGCTTTTCTGAGCGACCGGAAAGTGAAAATAATTTGACCACTACTAAAAACTTTGCAGTTTCAAAACCAATTAACGCAATGCAGCAATTTTTTTCTATACTTTCATAAATATTTATGGTTTAAAAAAACATTGAAAAATATATATATTGTAATATTAATTAGTTAAATTTTGACGACAAATTTTGATGGTTAAAAAAAAAGAATTTTTAAATATGCATTTTAAAACGCAAGATTTTAAAAATTCTACGGCTGATATATATTTAATATTGCACTTACATTCACTTATATCGCTATATTTTACACTGAACCAAAATTTAAAGGTATATTCAAATTCATTTGCATAATTAATGGCTTTATCATATTCTTTAAATTTAGCAAAAAAATTACACTTATTTTTTCAAAAAAAAAAAAAAAAAAATGTCTATGACAAAAATCAGGCTGAATTGAGGTTCAGCTTATAGGTACACATGAAAATTAATAAAATGCAAAATTTCCGGGTTCAGCAATAATTAGTTTATAAATGAGAGTGCGCGCAATGCCAGATTAGTTTTGAGACAAACGGCTTCAACGTTAATTTTATAGATTCACTTCAATTTTTTTAATAATGAGGATTGTTTATCACAATAAAATTTACCAGGGACATAAACACATCTTTATTTAAGTTTCAGAGCCTCAGCCGCAGCTTTTCTGGCCATTTTTTGGCTCAACGAGCTTCAAGTGTGCTGTTTTGAGTTGAAGGGAATCCCTAATTCTGTGTTGTATTGTAAGACGTTTTTAGAGATAACTCCCGTTCTAATTCGATTTTTTTAAAATTTGCAATGGATTTGTAACATTTCAAGGAATTCACACTGATTTTTTTTTTAAATCGATTTTTTTTCATTTCAACCTGATCTCCCCCCTTAAGGAGTTAAAAAAAAGTAAATACCATGTTAATAATAGAACGTTAATAATATTTCTTAAATAATGCATCAAGCATGATTCAATGCAAGGATACAAATATAAAAAAAATCTGTTATCTTGGAAAATATGAATTATTTTTTGTGGCGTAAATTAACTTACTTTTTTAAAGAAAAAAAAAAGGACAGTAATGGAATTATTTGGAAAACAAATGAGCCTACTTATCCAAAGACGTTAAGGAGCAAGGAGCTAATTAAAAAAGTATAATGAATCACTCTAGCACTTCAAGATGTACGGCTTCCTTAATTGCTAGTCGACGAACTTGATCATTTGTTTTTCACACCCTCCATAATGTCTCATGTAATGCTTACACAGGAATTTAAAGGTGTTAAAAGACAAAGAAGGTAAGCAAAATAAAAAGCAGTTGGTGATTCATATGATTCTGGTAGTGTCTTTTAAAAGCATTAACTTGGTTGTTTTGTGTGAAGTTTCGGTTTAACGTTTTCCAGAAACCTTTTTATTATTTATAGTTTTTCAATAAATTTGAAAAGTATAGTTTCACGTAAATTTACACAGCAAATTCCTGCAAAACTTTTGCAACGCAAACTGAATGTAATAATTAACACGTCTAAGTGAAATTATTTTTGATTGTGTTGTATATGTGTTGTGAATATGAATTCATTAATTCAGCTCCTTAATTTCTTTGGAAAGAAGAAAATTTTTTTCCCAAGTAACTCCATCACTGTTGTTTTTTTTTTTCTTTAAAAAAGTAAGTTAGTTTACGTCACAGAAGAAAAATTACAATTTATTTTTTTCGTATGAATTCTAAGGAAAATGTTTTTTAAAGTTTTCACGTATTATATAATAAATGATTTTGAAAAATTCTCAAATTTTTCAATTTCAGGCACATACGTATATGAAATAAAAGTTAAGTTTACTAAGTAACAAATCATAAATGAACATTCATTTGTGTTGCAAGTATTTAATAATAAATATAATTGCGATCACGTGTAGGAAACGACAACACTTTAATCGCCCTTGGCGAGGGGGTTTTCTGACGAGGTAGGTGGATTTTGAATCGTTTTAGGTATTGGAAAACTGCACGCTAAATATTCTGAAACACTAAAACAAACACATTTAAAAAGATTTTTTTTCATAAAACTAACAACACATCAATGTGTTGCGAATTACAATTCTTCATATACAAATACCTTTTGTTTTGTGATTGCGTTCTTAATATATCGTATTTACTCGTGTATAACGCGCACTTTTTTTCAAAAAATAAAGCAAAACTCCTAGGTGCGCGTTATACACGGAATAATTTCTTAATGCAGGACGTAACCACATAATATACATACGAATCAAGGAATTTACTCAAAGAAGACATAATCACTCGGAAAAGCTTATTTAATTGAAGTATCACTGCATCTTTATTTCATTCCTTGTACTTTTTCATACATTAACATTAAATAAACGCTATTTAGAAATTCTCACTGCCGCTACTCACTCCTTCTCCCCTCCATTCATTTACTACACGAAGTCTAAAATCGTATTTTCGCCTCGTTTTTGGCATGGTGTAATGTTTGTTTCAATTTTCTTTATTGAAATTCATTTAGTCATTCTTTCATTTGCATATCAAATTTACGGTATGCGTTATATACGAGATTTAAAAAAAAATACCAGTTTTACTTGTTAAGTATGGGGTTCGCGTTATACACGCGTGCGCGGTGTACAGGAGTAAAATACGGTATGACAAATGTGTTTTTATTTCGAAATATGTTCTTAGCATGTTGTAAAAATGTTGCTGTCTAGAAATGTGTTCTAAAATTAGTGTTGTTAATTGTGTTGAAATAGTGTTGTAAATAGTGTTGATGAAAATCTGTCCTTACAATAATGTTACAACACTTTTTCACAAATTAACATCACATTGTAAACACCACACAAATTTGACCACTAAAAAAGAATACATGTAAAACACTTTCTACATGATGCCTTTAAAATAACACAATCTCAAAAAAGGGTACTTGTAGGTTATCCCGTCGACCAATTTCGCCAAATTATACAAATCGCCAAACTAATAGCCAAATTATACATGTTGACATAATTTTTATTTTAAATAACGAAAAAACAAATCATTAGAAGAATATTAATTAAAATATTAATAAAAAGTCGAAATAAAAATCACTTAATGACATTTTAAACAAGTGAATCGCATTTAATGTCATTGAATGTGACATTCACGATCATCCATTATTGGTATTTAATCTTATAGTTTGGCGATAATTTTTTGGTCGACGGGATAACCTAGAAGTACCAAAAATGAAATAAGAGAGAGTTGGTTTTAGGAGAAAAAAATTGCAAGAGTTACTGAGTGAGGGGATTAATTTTCACCTATCAATAACTGCAGTTCTGGAAAAAATATGTTATCTGACTTTTTAGGCATTATCTATACTTACATCATTAACAACACATTTTGCAGAATTTTATTTCTTTTATAACACATTCACAACAAAATCGAAAATGATTTTAGTTAGAAGTGTTAATTATTACGTTCAGATAGTGTTGCAAAAGTGTTTCACGAATTTGCTGCGTAAATTTATGATAAACTATAATTTTTCATAATTGTTGAAAAACTATAAATAGTAAAAGGTTTCAGAAACCATTAAAATGAAACTTTACACCAAACAACCAAGTTAGTGTCTTTTATAAGACACTACCATATGCATATAAATCATCAATTGCTTTTTATTTAGCTTGCTTTCTTTGTATTTTAACACCTTTTAATTCCTATGTAAGCATTAAATGAGACGTTATGGAAGGTGCAAAAGACAAATGATCAAATTCGTCGACAAACAGATAAGGAAGTCGTACACCTTGAAATGCTAGAGTGATTCATTATTCTTTTTTAATGAGCTTCTTAACTTTTTTGGCTAAGTAGACTCATTTCTTTTCCAAGTAATTCCATCACTGCCCTTTTTTCTTCTTTTAAAAAGTAAGTTAGTTTACCCCATAGAGAAAAAAAAAAACAATAATTTTTTTTTTCTAATGGATATTAAAGAAAATGTTTTTTAAAGTTTTGAGGTATTTTAACCTTTCCACTGCCGCGACCAGATATATCCGTTCACTAGGATGCAGTTTTCACTGCAGTTGAAGCTTTATTGAAATTAATATAATTTTACAAATATGATCTAGTTTTAAGAAATTAAGTTATGATTGATACTTTGAAGGCTTATAAACATACACCTAACAAAAAATTATACCGTGATAGAAAATCTCTCTTTTATTAACATTTAAGGGAGACCCGTACCCCATTTTCGGCCAAAAATCATTAAAAGTTCAAAAATTTTTTTTTCTCAGAAAACGATAAAATACATATTTGCGAATATCCATGCAAAATTTCAGAACTCGGGGACACTTGGAACAGGTAGAAAATGAGCTTTTTAAATTGTACTCACTATAGAGTTTAAAAGACTAGTGGTCATTTAAAACGTGTTTTCCTGAGAATGACTTTTTTCATATTTTGCCTAAGTTCAAAGTACTAAGGCTCAGTGGTAAAATGATTTAGAAACAAAGTGTTTATGTTTGCAGAATCTTAAAAAAAATTGCAACAAAAGTAAGGAGAGATATTTTTTTAACTATTTTTAAAAATTTTACATAAATTGGTAAACATGAAAATTATAACGAATTTAAGGAAATTTACCATGCGTATATTTATTTATTTTTTTTTAGCCGATTAAAATAGAAAATTAAAAATATCTCTCCTTAGTTCTTTTCTATATACTATAACACTATTTAAGAAATTTTAGTAATACCAAAATATTAAAAATTGAATGAGGAGTAGTTATTTTAAAAAGTGTATTTTCCGACAAAAAAAAAAAATCATAAAAATCCCAATAAAAAATATACTTTTTAATAAAAAGTGAATTTTTTTGCTAGTTATTCCTTACAAGAAGATTCTTAAACAGTACATCAAAATTCATTACTTTAAAATCAATAATAAAACTTTTGGGTTTTTTCTTACGGGTCTCCCTTAAAATAAATTGAAGAGAAAAAACATTATAATTTTAAAATAGCAAATAAAGCCTTTGTGCAAAAATGTTTAAAGATAAAAAACTAACGATTATAAATGCACAAATAAAATAAGAAAAGGAAGCAAACAGCCGTTTCGAATCTACTATGGAGATTCTTTATCAGTGCAAAAACTCAGCGAGCTAGAGAAAGCAAAACTGAGCTAAGAGACAGAGAGACGCAGGCTTATATACTCGCTACGGAAACGATCCCGCCTAAAGGAAAGCAACCAATGAGAAGAGAGCAGCCTAACAACTGGCTGGACAAGTAGCGACATCTACCGGAGAAAAAGCAAAACAAAAACTAAAAAGCGAGGGAAAAAAAAAAGGTATAAATTAAATTAAAGATTTCCAAATGCTAGGAAAATAAGGCGTACTTGATAAGTCATTGACTAAGGAGTGAGAATTTTTAATGATGTGGTAAGCTTCCCAAAAATCAAGATCAAGAATGGAAGGACACTTTTGGATGATGATAAGGTTGTCCCTGAAGTTCTGCACCATACAAGCGTCGAAATAAAAAGCAATGGTATCAGAAACACAAAGTATTTTATACAGCAAAATACAGGCCATTGTGATTCAGGACAGCTAGCCATCGTTGTGCCAAAAGTTCAATTTGGTGATGATACCATGAGGCAGGTTTCGAATCGAAAAACTGTTGACAAGCGTGTTTCACCTCGTCATAGTCATTGAATTGTTTACCACAGAGGAAGTGCGTCATGAAACGAAACAAACCGTAGTCGGATGGGGCAACATCAGGGCTATAAGCAGGATGCGGAAGAACCTCTATGCAATCGAGTTCCGCGAGTTTCGCTTGCCCTTTTCTGGAGCGATGAGCTGGTGCGTTGTCATGTTGCAGCAATACTCTCTTTCTGTTTGTCAGAGCGGGATATTTCTGCACAAGTACAGCGTGAACACGCTCCAGTTGTTCGGCATAGAGGTCCCCTGTGACGGCACGGCCCTCAGGAACCAATTCGAAGTGAAGAATGCCATGGATATTCCCCCAAACACACAGCATGACCTTTTTGCCGAATCTGTCTTGTTTCGCCTGGGCCTGGGTATCTTGACCTCGTTTTGCCCACTGTTTGCGATTGTCTGGATTGCGGAGAAACACCCACTTCTCATCCCCAGTAACGATGCGTTTCCAGAACCGATCATCCCTTGGGTTTTTCAAAAGTTCTTGACAGAGTTTCACTCTGTTCTCGGCCTGCAGTTGTGTCAGCTCATGTGGACTTTGTCTCGGTCGCTTATTACTGAAGTCCTGTTCAAGGAGCCTCCGGTGCACTGTATTTTTGGATACCCCTAACCTGTGGGCTATCACACGTGTGCTGGATTGAGGTTCGGCCATGACAGCAGCTGCTTCAGCGGTCCCAACATCCAATTTTGGCCGTCCACTTCGAGGCTGCTCTTCCAGGCTCAAATCGCCAGATGAAAAACGTTTGAACCACCGGGATGCTGTCGATCGATTGATCGTATCAGGTCCTTCAACTGCACAGATTTCCTCGCTAGCCGCTTTCGCACTTAGGCCTTTTTTCCATAGAAAACGAAGCACGGCACGTGTCGCGGTTTTTGCATCACACATCTTTCACGATTTCACACTACTATTACGGACACTATTCTTCTCAATGAGCATACACACTATTCTATTACCTCTACCTGTTCACCTGGCGGCACTTTTTAGCGCATGCGCATCTTACTCTGTCGTCCGATCCACATCGAAATCTGCATACCATTGATGGTGCAGAACTTTAGGGACAACCTGGTAGCTGAAGAAAAGTTAAACTTATGTTGTAAAGACCAACAATGTTGAGCAATGGAAGAGCGTTTAAGCTCTTGATTTTTGACATACCTTTTATGTTCCGTTAAACGAAATCTGAGAGCACGTTTAGTCTGACCAATATAAGAAAGGCCACATTGGCAAGAAATTTGGTACATACCCCAGTTATCTAAGCGATCAATGGGATGCTTGACCCTTTAAAACCTAATCCGCCCCGATACGGCCCTGTCATTGAACGACGATTACAGCCGAATCCGGGCGGGTACGGGGAATTTAGGGGTGTAAGGAAGTGAAAGAGATGGGCTTCACCCTATCTTGAGGGGTGTTTCTCTATCTTTGCCGATTACTTGTTTGGATGACAGTGATGGAATATTCACATGTGGCTTATATTTACTTCTTTTTGCAGTTAAAAGGATTCTCTTGAGGGATGTTTTTATTATTTTTTTTCTAAAGCTTTTTATTTCAAAAGTGTATGATATCAGTACTTTTGTTTTATTATTAAGTATCAGGACTGTTATTAAGTTATTTAATTACACTTAATTCAAAATGACCAAAAGTCAGGTAAAGGAGAAAAACAATAAGAAATATGTGCAATGTTATTTGAATAAGATAATAGATATTTAGAAAATTAAGATAATGGAAAGTTAAAGAAGCAAAATGGAAATTGCACATTTTCTACGATACAATATTGCTTCCACACCCCCATCCCACCCGATTTTCAAAATTCCGTCAAGGAATAATAACATCTAAGTTCAAAAGTGATCGCCAATATTTTTCATATCACAGGCACATTTAAATTAAGTGCGGTCCTAAAAAAATAAATAAATAAATAAAATTCAACAACAAAATATTTTGTTACATACTTACTTTAAAAAGAAAAAAACATTTCACTAGAAACCAATTAATTGCAACTGAACTGGTTTTCATGGAGAAGATTTTCTTCATTATTGATGAATTAATTGTATCTTTATTTCCTAGCGATTATTATCCCATGAGGACTATTGTCAGTGCTGTCACATTGAATACTTGGTTTAAAAGGAAAACTTAAAACAAAAAAATTAAAAAACTGAGAGTATTTTCTTTTACAAAATAAATAAATGAAATTTGATTAATTTTTTGTTTACAATATGGATAAATTAAAATAGATTTTTTTTTATTGTGTTAAACATTCATATCTAGATTTAGTATAATTTCCAATCTTTAAAACGAATTTAGATTTCTTTTATGTTTTTGGATTATGGAATTTTATGGATTTATTTCAATTTAATTTTGGTAATGCACGTCAATTCAAAGGAAAATTTAAGATATTTAAGATCAGGGTTGGCATGGTTTAAACCAGACCTGTCCAACCTTTTGCTAAGTAGGGACGCATCTCAACTTTCACTGAGCAACGAGGTGCGCCATTATGAACATGATTCAAAACATGCAAAAAAATTATCTCACAATATTAGGACCAAACACAATGCAAATGCATCTAGCAGGAGAAGACATAAAAATCCTATCAATCTAAAGCTACATGAAAAAAAGTATTTAATTAAAAAATAAAAAAACTTTTAGATAGTAGTAAATTTCGGATCATATACATTTTTATGTGAGAGGCTGTTTCCAAAAATTTTTGAAGTGGAAAGAGCTAGAAACTTAAATCTCGCTTATAATTAAAATAAAAAGATAATCCAGGCACATTGTCGGGTTTTCTTTTAAAACGATAAAAGTTTTCCTAGATTTATTTTGGAGACGCAAATTTGTCAGTATGAAAAGTACAGAAACAAAGACAAGCATGATATAGTGGCCAATCCATGGGTAGTTACAAAGAGATAGCGTGAAAGAGCATTAACTGATGGAAATCATTTCAAACGATATTGTAGAATTTTTAAAAAACAGAATGGATGAAATTGCCTAACATTTCAGTGGTCTGAGGGGAAAATGGCATAATTTTTTCCGTCTTATAAAACAATAGGCCGTTGAATCAATATCAACAATAATAGTAAAGTCGTTGAACTTCCATGCATGATGGTAGGGTGCTTATTTTTTTTTGCGTTTTACCTTCTTATATATTTAAAACTTATTGCCAATTTTTATCAATTCTCGTCATCATAATTTCGTAAAATGCTTTATAAGGAATAACTATAAAATAAAGAAGAAACGCAATAACACTGTAAAGTACGTTTTCCTTTTTGAAGTGTGAAATACACTTACACTTTAAAAGTATTTTAAGAAAATATTAAGGGTTTTAAACAAAGTATCCTTTAAAATAGAATTTTATTTTTAAAAAATGCAAACAGAAAAACTTCAAAAGGGCGCCAAGAAAAGCCTCAAAGGGCGCCGCGTTGGACAGCCCTGGTTTAAACTAATAGGTTTGAACCATGGTTTAAACCAACTGGTTTTTTTCTCAAAAAAAATGTTTTTTTTTTAGAAAAAATCTAATAAAATTTTCTCTTTTTTTCTTTAATTTACATGTTTCAGAAAATTGGATATAAATAATATTTACTTTTAACACACTTTATTTCAGCAATATGCATAAGATATAAACAAATTAGGTTTTTTTTTTTTTTTTTTTTTTTTTTTTTTTTTTTTTTTTAATGTGTAGGATTAATATCAGTATGTGTTGGTGAACATATCTATTGCTTTAAAGAAAAAGCTTCAAACATGTGAATTGACCAAACATGAAATAGACTTTAACCCCTTAACTGCCCCGGGCGTATATATAGGTCTCGCTCAAATAAATGCATATTTTTGAAACTAACTATCGAACAACCACTTTTTTGAGTTAAAAAAATTTACTTTATTAACAAAAAGAAACTTTTACCATTGAATGAAGGGAAGATTATTTTCAAAAATTTGTGGTGGCAATTTTTTTTTTAGCAAAAAAGTTAAAGATTTTTTTTTTAAAGCTTCGGCAATTAAGGGGTTAAATATTAAATTTTTTGTATAAAATATTTTATTTTCTGAAAAAACACAGATTATCGTAATTAATAACATATCATTATGCTTTCTAAGATTATGCTCATCTGTAAAAGAAATTTGTCTTGATTGGGGAGATTATCTTGAAAAATTAAAATCAAAACACGAAGTTGAATAAGAAAGCATTCAAAGACTGGGTGCTAGTTATAGCATTTTAATTATAACGATATTATTTTTTTCCTTGTTATGACTGAATCTAATGACCAAAAATGTTGACTTCAAATTGTCACTCCAAAAACTAACTCCCCAAAAGTATTCGAATAACTGTGGAAAAGAATATTATTTTTATCGATCTATATCCAAATGTTTATTATTAATAATCAAAAGATTGTTTATAAAGATTTTCAGATTATCAATGTTTCAATGTATAGAGTAGTTTACTGTCTGAGCATAAGACTGTTTGCAAATATATTGTGTAAATTAAAATTTCTTTTTTGAATTTTCTACATACATTTACTGTAATTATTTAATTTAAATTATTTTAAAATGAAGTTTACTACTTATAATCCAATATTATAATTTTTAAAACACTACTTATAATCCAATAATGTTTTTTTTTTATGAATAAATATGCATGTATATGTAATAAGAAAGGATGTTTTAAAAAAACCCGGTTTAAACAACAACAAAAAAAAACTGGTTTAAACAAAAAAAACTGGTTTAAACCAAAAAACCGTTTTTTTGGAGGGGGGGGGGGGTTCGAAAGAACCAGATTTTTTTCCAACCCTGTTTCAGATGAAATCTGATTTCTTTGATCTGTCTTTTAATTTATTAGAGACAGTCTTGGCAATTAGTAAAAATATTAAAACTTAAAAGCGTTATTTATTTTTGTATTAAAATATTTATAAATTAAAACAAAAATATAGGGAGATGTTCCAATGTATAATTAATATTCTTTCTATTATGCAATATAATAAAACATCTAAAAGAGGAACTATTTAAGGGTAAAAATAGTTTTCGTTTAGACAATTTGTGAATTTGGCGGTAAAGGTATGATAAAAAATTTTACTTTTTATGGAAAAAAAATCTACTCATAACTTACGAAAGTAAAAATGGAATTTTCAACTGTTTGTAAGAGAGTTTTAAACTGTACCATTGTTGCCTTTTTTATAATTCATATAATTTATAAATTTATGATAATATCTGGATATAAACCATACATTGTCATTGTAATTTTATTTTACAAATCCATTGTGTCCACAACTAGCAATTTAAGGATTATCAATAACTTAAAATAATAAAGAAAATTAAAGAACTTTGATAATTTTTCCCTGCTCAAAAGTGCATTTTTTTATACATAATTCTGCATCACATTCCAAACTCCTTGAGCGTGTAAATAAGTAGCTTCAGGGTGTCCAGGAAATAACACCCTGATTTTAAAATTAAATTTCTCAAAAACAAAGATCGACAGAACTATGCGGTAAACGGTTTGTTTATTAGGTAAGCTGTAAAAATCTTATATAGAAGTTTCGAACGGTGAATCTTTGGAAAATATTGTGTTCTGATTGCAAAGAATGCTTTGATTTGACATTTTTCTTGTTTTAGATTGCTTGCAGATATAGAGTTTTTCGGCTTAAATTGCCATAGTTTAAAGATTTTTGGAATTAAATTTTTAAAATTTCGAAATTCAAGAAATTTAGTTCGAAAAATTGTTAAACTATAGCACTGTAAGCCGAAAAACTCTATCTCTGCAAGCAATCTAAAACAAGAAAAATGTCAAATCAAAGCATTCTTTGCAATCAGAACACAATCTTTTCAAAATATTCACCGTTCGAAACTTCTGTATAAGATTTTTACAGCTTACCTAATAAACAAACTGTTTACAGCATAGTTCTGTCGATCTTTGTTTTTGAGAAATTTAATTTTAAAATCAGGGTGTTTTTTGCTGGACACTCTGTATTTGGACATAAGAATAGTTTTAATAGTGTTTAATAAATCACATGTATTACTCACTAGTTTTAAATTCTGAAGAACTATTCTAACTGTTCTAGTCATTTTTTAATTTTAGAACATGAAATGTGTAGTTGCCTTTATTCAGAAATTATGAAAGCGAATAGTATTTTCCATTTTTCGATAGAAGCATGTGTTATTTTTGAAAATATTATCAAAATTGACGTTTTGAACCACAATCTTCTGTGGGAAGCAGTAAAAACATTGTCATGAGTGAAATAATCAAATAAAAATCATGATATAAGGCATTTAAATTAGGAAAAAAAGAGAGAAGAAGAAGCCTGAAATTTTGAGCAAGGAAAAAAAAAATATATATATATTAGAATCACCTTATAAATGCTTGTTCTTAAATTGTACTGTAAAAGCTTTATTACTTTTTTTAAAAACATTCTTTAAAAATTTCTGAATTTTAAATTCTGAAGATTAGTGTGAATCCAGTCCTAAAATAAGCCAATTTCCTTTTTTTTTTCCATTTTATACTCTAATAGATGATACCAAAATACTTACATTATAATGAAAATATTAAGGCAAGAATGTGCTGAATTCCGTTGAATAACCGTTGAATGCGTGCATTCAACGGTTAAAGATATGTACAAATATTATACAGACATAAATACAATAAATATAATAAACCCAACTGGAATGAAAAAAACTGCCCCTTTTGGGTTTTTTCTCCAGCTGGGTTTATTGTATGTATGATATTTATATTATTTTTGTATATTTATTTTATGCACACATAGAATATTTGCCCACTTTTTTCCTGATGATATATTTTTAAAGATACAATATCTTTTTTTGTAACATTCCTATTAATTTTTGTTGTTCTATGACTATTACCCTTTTTATGCTCCCATAATTAGCAGTATGCGGAGCGTCGTGGGAAAACCGTTTTGCACAAAAGCACTTGTCAAAGAATACTATTAGAAGCCTTTCTTCCAATTTTTTTTAATTTATAAACAGACTCTAGAACTTCAGCATAAATACTTTCTACCAGACAAGAAAGCAATAAATGATTTTTTTTCCTAGAATTAACACTCAAAGAAATAAACAGGTTACTATTCTCCCTTGTTTGTTTCCGACAACAACCAGCAAAAACATGTGGGGGAAGGGAAAGAATAAGCATACATCAACATGACATTTAAACCACGCCTCTCCCATTAACAAGTATAGTACACAGAAATGCAAGAAACGGTCGAATCCATTTTACGATATCGCTCTTTTATTAGGTCAGGATTTAAGGGCAGTAAATATTTCCCTTCTGCCGGTGTTAAAGAGTTAAGATTTGAAAAGGCAATTTTATTAACAGGAGAAAAAATAACATTGAAATCGAACCTTTTTAAAATTTTAGCAACTTGCTGACTGATTTTGGGGAAAAAAGGCAAACCAACCAAAGTATTGGAATTTGAATTAAAGTTTTTTCTTTCAGATTGGGTGGATTTTGTTAATTTTCTATGAATTGAATCTATAATATTAGGGGAATAACCACGATCAACAGCAATAGCTTTAAGATAATTAAGTTCATCACAGAGTAACTGAGGAGTTGAACAAATATTGGAAGCCCGGAAAACAAAAGTTTTAAAAGCCGCAACTTTCTGGTTAGGAGGATGAGAAGAATATCTATGAGGTGGAAGACTGACCGCAAAAGGTTTACGAAAGACAGTAGTCTGAAAATTATCATCATCGCGAATAACAAGGACATCAAGAAAAGAAAGGCAATTGTTCGCTTCAACTTCAAAAGTAAATTGAATGTAAGAATCAATAGAATTCATAATAGAGAGAATATGATTTATATCTGTATTCACATCAATTAAAGCAAAAATATCATCAACGTAACGAACATAAAACTGAAATTTTAAGACTTCAAACAATTTTATTTCAAAATAGTGCATGTAAAAATCACATAAAATTGGACTAAGAGGGTTACCCATAGCCAAACCGTCAGTCATACGAAAGAAATTCCCGTTAAATACAAAAGTGTTTTGAGACAAGCAACCACGAGTGAGATGAATGAGCTCCTCAATTTCGAAAAAAGAAAAATGAAATTAGATTAGGGGCTTTAGATTGCCTGAAGAAAAGGCTCTGTGAATTTCATTTTTCTTTTTTCGAAATTGAGGAGCTCATTCATCTCACTCGTGTTTGCTTGTCTCAAAACACTTTTGTATTTAACGGGAATTTCTTTCGTATGACTGACGGTTTGGCTATGGGTAACCCTCTTAGTCCGATTTTATGTGATTTTTACATGCACTATTTTGAAATAAAATTGTTTGAAGTCTTAAAATTTCAGTTTTATGTTCGTTACGTTGATGATATTTTTGCTTTAATTGATGTGAATACAGATATAAATCATATTCTCTCTATTATGAATTCTATTGATTCTTACATTCAATTTACTTTTGAAGTTGAAGCGAACAATTGCCTTTCTTTTCTTGATGTCCTTGTTATTCGCTATGATGATAATTTTCAGACTACTGTCTTTCGTAAACCTTTTGCGGTCAGTCTTCCACCTCATAGATATTCTTCTCATCCTCCTAACCAGAAAGTTGCGGCTTTTAAAACTTTTGTTTTCCGGGCTTCCAATATTTGTTCAACTCCTCAGTTACTCGGTGATGAACTTAATTATCTTAAAGCTATTGCTGTTGATCGTGGTTATTCCCCTAATATTATAGATTCAATTCATAGAAAATTAACAAAATCCACCCAATCTGAAAGAAAAAACTTTAATTCAAATTCCAATACTTTGGTTGTTTTGCCTTTTTTCCCCAAAATCAGTCAGCAAATTGCTAAAATTTTAAAAAGGTTCGATTTCAATGTTATTTTTTCTCCTGTTAATAAAATTGCCTTTTCAAATCTTAAGCATCCCATTGATCGCTTAGATAACTGGAGTATTTACCAAATTTCTTGCCAATGTGGCCTTTCTTATATTGGTCAGACTAAACGTGCTCTCAGATTTCGTTTAACGGAACATAAAAGGTATGTCAAAAATCAAGAGCTTAAACGCTCTTCCATTGCTCAACATTGTTGGTCTTTACAACATAAGTTTAACTTTTCTTCAGCTATCATCATCCAAAAGTGTCCTTCCATTCTTGATCTTGATTTTTGGGAAGCTTACCACATCATTAAAAATTTTCACTCCTTAGTCAATGACTTATCATGTACGCCTTATTTTCCTAGCATTTGGAAATCTTTAATTTAATTTATACCTTTTTTTTTCCCTCGCTTTTTAGTTTTAGTTTTGCTTTTTCTCCGGTAGATGTCGCTACTTGTCCAGCCAGTTGTTAGGCTGCTCTCTTCTCATTGGTTGCTTTCCTTTAGGCGGGATCGTTTCCGTAGCGGGTATATAAGCCTGCGTCTCTCTGTCTCTTAGCTCAGTTTTGCTTTCTCTAGCTCGCTGAGTTTTTGCACTGATGAAGAATCTCCATAGTAGATTCGAAACGGCTGTTTGCTTCCTTTTCTTATTTTATTTGTGCATTTATAATCGTTAGTTTTTTATCTTTAAACATTATAATTTTGCCCTTCTGCTCGGCAGTCACGGGATTAAATTCAAAGATTGGGAAAAATTCTCAAATTTAACATTCTCAGGCTTATACAGGAAATGAAAATGAAGATTACTAGATAACAAATCATGAATGATTATGCATTTGCGTTGCAATTATATATTATATAATAATAAATGTAATTGTGATCAGGGGTAGGAAAAGACAACAGTTTAATCGCCCCTGGCGACAGGATTTTCTGTCGAGGTAAGCTGATTTTGAGTCATTCTAGGCATTGGAAAACTGCACACTGCGCACTACAAATTCTCAAACACAAAAATAAACACATTTAAAAACACTTTTTGTCATCAAATTTACTACAGATTAATGTGTTGTGAATTTGCTCATATGTGATCGTTGTGTGTGTCCATATTGGTCAGTTTTTTGATAAAGGCTAAGTATATATTTTTTAAAAAGCTGTCAAAGTGGGAACTTCGCACGAAATTTACCTAAGTGATCATGATTAAAGAATTGAGGATGTATTCAAATAACAAATTGGTTATTTTATGACTCATTTTTAAATACAAATTTGCCCTCAAACGCATTCAATTAACCGTTTTTTGTTATTTAGGAACGATATAATGTGTGTATTGGTCGATTATTTAATATCAGAATATATTTCAAAATATGGTGTCAAAATGGGCATTTGAGCCGAATTTCGCTTAAGATTATTTTGATAAAACCAGTTCTTACAGAAAAATGAAATTGAAAAATTTTCAAAAGCAGCCAAATAAAATTGTTAAACTGGGTTTATTTTTAATCATATTTTGTTTTTTGTTGTTGAAATGAGCACTCGTCGAAATCTACCTCCGTCTATAGGCCAATCCGATAGGGATTTTTTCCATATGATTTTGAATTCCTAAACACTTTTTAAGGCTCTTCTTTCGTCTGTTTTTCTGATTGTTAATCATTCTGTTTCTGAGTCTTTTCGTTTTATTTAAACTTGTTTTACTATTCATTGTTTCTCTGATGCATGTTATTATTTTTCTGTTTATTCAGCATTGTTGTTACAGCATTTGTAATAGTTGCATGGGCTTTCGCTTGATGAAGAAAGTTTTGTTTAATCGAAACATGTTGCAACTTACTGTACGACCTTTAAAATTAATTGTATCCACACTGCTTCACTTGTATTGCTTACTGATTGCCCCAGAGTTACAATGTGTTTAAAAATTATTTTTTGCAGAAGTCATTCGCATTTTCATGCTTTAAATTTCTGAGAAACTAAACAATTTTAGGATTTTTCTTCTTTTTTTCTAGTATAATATATTAATGTACTCCGAAAAAAAAAAGAATCATATAAAATTTTGTATGATCAGAACAGCTTCGTTATGAAAGAAACATAAAAGAATTTTAAGGTTTTCTGCCAAATTGCGCCATTTTTCTTAAATGTTTTTCTTTGAAACCGTAACTTGTCTTATTAAACCTAGGAATAGCAGTCTATTTTAATTTAGAAAACAAATGAGGTTTTACGCAGTATTCGATTTAATTAAAAGGAGTAATAGATTACTTTAATATATTTAAGACCAACTTGTTTTTTTACTTTGACATTATTAACCATAATCTATATTTAGTTTGTTCGTTTACTACGCATTAAAATGTGTTTGTTAAACATAGAAATTGTCGAAAAATACGATATACAGCGTAATTTATTAAAAGAAGGATTTTTCTTTTGCTATTTACATAATACGACTAATAATCACAAATTTCTTTGTTTCCATTATTAATTAATGACTGTTTGCATACATCTTTTTTAAAATAAATCCCATTACCCTTTACAGCTATTACAAATAAAAACAACTTGTTAAAAATTAATTTAGCAAATCAACCATCAGTAATATAATTTAGGATGAGTTATAGAAATTTCGCTTTATAAAGTTAAAAAAGCATTATCTATTTCACAAAGCAGAAAACATGTCCGTGACTAACTATGAGGTTATATCGATTGTGGCAAAAAACTTTCAAATTAATTTTCTTTTTTCTATAGAAGAAAGTATCGTAATGAAATTTTTTTAGATTTCCAACTTTTGACGGATTTACAAGTTTTAAGGGATTTCGAAAAATGAAAGCATTTTTGCAGTAACATTTGTAGTAAATGCCTGTCTGTCCGTCCTTGCACCCATATGTGTGCCTGTATAATCGAAAAGTGTTTGAAGCTATGTATAGAATAAATTAAATTCCATATGTATGGTTGTGGCTTATAACCTTTGATTTGCTGCTAAAACGCTTACCATTATTAGTGAATTTCAAAGCTTTGTTGAATATATAATTGATATAGTTAAGAAAAAAAATGTTTCTTAAATCTGTTGGTGAGGTAGTTAGAGAGATATGTTAAGTAAATTTAAATAAATGCTGTCAACTAAAATTAATTTTTGACTCAGTTCTGTGCGTCGAGCAGTATACCCACGAAGAATCCCGTGGTATGTATTAAAGACAATGAAAGAAGAGTGTAAAGAGTGAGAAAATATTTTTACTAATAAGAAGGGTAAAAGGAAAAACATAATACACAAAAATCTTGTTTTTTAAAATGCATCTGAATATTCTAATATGTTACAATGAAAAAAAAAATAACGACATAGAATCTTTTCTTTATTTTATTGAAAATCAACATTCTTTTCACGAGAACATAATACATACATTGAAATTTTAATTACATTGATCAGCAAACAACATTTTTAGGTGCGTTCGTAATTATGTAAATATGTGGCACCCATAGTTGTTGTTCAGTCCGTCCGTCCGCATATAACAACGCAAAAATTACCTAGCCGAATCGTTTGAAATTTAAATATATAATTATTACATATTTTTGTGGAGTCATTCCAAATTTTATGAAAATCGGATACATAGATCAATTACAGGGACAGTCAAAAGCATTCCGTTACATTACGGTCAATGGGAAAAAAGTTTCGAATGCACTTTAATCGTTTGAAATTTAAAATATATAAATATTACTTAATTTTGTCGAGTCATTTCAAATGTTATGAAAATCGGATGCATAGATCAATTACAGGAAAAATTAAAAGTATTCCGTTACATTACGTTTAATGCGGAAAAATGTTTCAAATGCATTTTAATGTTGTTACACTCATTCGAATATAATAGAATATTGGAACCTATGAAGGATATAGATATTGAAATATACATTGTGTACAATCTGTGATGCAAAGAATGTTTATTATTAAATTACAGGGCCACACAAAAATATTCTACTACATAATGCTATTCGGGAAAACATTGTTTGGGGCTTGTGTTAATTATATTAAACTATTTCACATTTTATGAATATGATATACGTTGCTGATGTGTAATAAAAGTTTCTTTCTGTATATTTACAGGAACACAAACAGGATTTCGACCACTATACTAAGTACTGTCTACAATAACATCAAGATCTGGACATTTTAAAAACTTCGTTATCGCACGAACGCACCTCATTTGCTGCGCTTCACGCGCAATTTCCAACTTGTTTTTAATTCCCTACGAAACAATTATGTGAATTACAATCGAACTTCTCTTTAACGAAGCACCTACATAACAAAGTTCTCTACTTAACGAAGTTTTCCGCTGAGTTTTTACACTGAACGCCATTAATTTGCAAATTAATTTCCATTTTATGAAAAATATATTTTATATAGCGAAGTTTATTCGTGAACAAAGTTTCCAAATTCATAATGAAGTTTGTTCACACATTTTTGCGTGAACAACATTCAATTAATGTTGATGTTTCAGTTTACTTTGTATAAATTTATTTCAGTGGATTGTGTGTAAAAAAAAAAAAAAAATCCCCATTTTCATTTAAATCTTTCGGGTCTGGTGTACTACTAATAGTACATGTCTTTTAATGGAGAATTATTTTGTTTTAAAAAACCCTTTTGCTATTATTTACATGTAGTAATGTTAGTAGGGGAGAGTGGGTATACTTGAGCATAGGGGATACTTGAGCCACCGCTATTACTCTACAGTTGGTTAATTTTTATTTCTAAAATTGGCAATATGGCAACATATTTATAGTTCTGAACATGTAAAAAAGAAATCACACACCTTGGTGCCATTTTGAAAGTATAGTGATTAATAGTTGTTTTTTCCCTATCTGAAGTAAATATTTAGGTGCATGGTTTTTTTGTTTTCTAATCAAAGTTATGTTTAAAGTTGCAACTATATACATAAATTTAATAAGTATAATTTCAAGTGTATTTTGAATCTAAAACAGTTCTAATAGCTGCATGCTTTGTTAAGTAAAACTCTGATAAACAAAAATAGTGGTAGTGGGGATACTTGAGACAATGAGATTGGGGATACTTGAGCCTTGGCTCAATCATCCCCACTAGGAAATTAGGCATGGCTGAAACAAACAAAAAATAAAATTATATCCTTATGTTCACTAATAGATTTTTTTCTGGATAAAAGGGAGGATAGTTTTTCATTTTATTTTTTTTCTTAAAAAATAACGACCTAAAAAAAATTTTTAAAAATGTATATTATTGTAAATGTATTTTATTTTTCATTTTGACTAACAAAATAGCCTGCCTAGATAAATGTAAACATAGTTTACAATTTAACTTTTATTATATTAAAATAATTTTCTTAAACTGTTTTACAGGTAATAATCTCCAATACTTTAATTAGTTATGTCCAACATATTAAAATATTTATTTTTTAATGAAATATATTAGGATTAAATTTTATATTGAAATTATAACCTCTGTTGCTGTAACTTTTTTAACTAAGAAAATTGAAGAAGAATTGGTAAAAGGAGCGCACATAAAACAAGAAAAGCAACACAAATCGCAGATCAAACTTACCTGCATGGAACCAAAGGGGAAGACAAAATCTTTTCCTGTGAAATCATAAAAGTATTTGAAATAGTAGAATGATGCATCTGACTTAGATTCCAAATGCTATTCAATTAAAAGCATGAGTTTGACAATACCATTAGAGGAAAATTCTGTCAATGATGGTGATGATATGAAAAGAAAACCTTCTATTGATGATTGGTTACTTATAAAATATGTCGGAAAGAAAACTGTAAAAATAATTGTTTGACAAGTGCTTAATATTTTGAAAATGAAATTTGCCCGAAGAATTGCAGATTCCAAATTTAAATGGCTCTGAACTGAGGATGTTTCTACCATCGACATAACTCAAGTTGAAATGATACTTTGACCACCAGTTCTCAAGTATCCCCCTCATGGGGATACTTGAGCCACGATGTAAAACAAAAAATAAAAATTTACTGGACATAGAAAAATAGTTCAAAATTAATTGAAAGTGATTTTCAGTTGAAGAAAAAATATCAAATTTTCATTTTCAATATTTTATTTTCTTCTAAGAAATTATAAAAAAATTAAAAAAATTAAAATTCAAAAAATGGCTCAAGTATCCCCACCTCCCCCTATATGTTTATGCATTTATTATAAAACATCATTTATGTTTAGGCATTTAGTAATAATAATTATCATTATTATTTGCTTCATTCTCTTTTCGCGTTTGCGATTCCTTTATTTTAAACATATATTTCATTTATTAAATTTAAAATAAAAGTTACTTTCCTAAAAAATCCTGTGTAATAAAGCGTAAAAAGTATTAGAAAGTTGTCACATAAGTTAAATATTATTGTAGTACAATATTCTCTAAACATCTTTAAAAATTCTTCCTTGGCCTATTGTCATATGAATATTACTTGAATAGTACGCAAAACAACAACATTCGTTATCTTCAAATCTTCAAGACAGTGAAGTATTCATTAAACATTAATTGATTTATTTAGATAGCTAGTGTTAATGTTATTAACGCAAAAGTAATGTTTTCTAAAAACTGAAAAAAAATTCGGATCTGAAAGGGTTATAGAAAAAAAGGCTAAAAGTATTCGGTACAAGAAGAAGACGGTTTCAGTTTCACGATAATGTTATAGATGAAGAGTTCGGATACTTACAGAATACGATGATTTTTATGAACAATGTATCTTTTTATAAGAAACTTGTACAAAGTAATGTTACACACCTTTTTTTAAAGATAAGGTTTGAAATATTTAGAAAAAGAGAAAAGGTACGCTAAGCTTCAATTTTTGTATACCTCTCTATTGTATGTTTTTCAGACATTATTTTAATAATTTTTTTTCATATGTTTACATTGTATAAAATAAAGTTACTATCGGAATTCAAATACATTTTTTCGATATTTTCTGCTTATACTTAATTTTAATTTCCTGCATGTGTGGCGACGTTAATTCGCCTGATGTGAAAAATGAAAACTGAAGCATAATTCAGTTCAGTATTGTAGCGGAGAGCGAGAGGAACGGGACGGAGGAACGGGACATGGCCATCCTCCTATTTGGCGAATATATGGCATGTTTTGGCGAGAAAATAGCTTGCTGGAGGACTCAGTGACTGAACTGTCTTCGAACACTTGTTTTTACGACGCGCATCGATGGTGTGTCGCGTTCGGAACAGCTGCTGGTCAGCTGTCAAATTTCATATTTAATAGTTTTTGTTATAATATGTTAAGTTATTTATATTTACAGTTGAGCTTTTTACATGTTTAATAAAATAAATATTTGTTCAGTAAAAAAGACCACATATGTTTATTAAATCACAGCTCACCTTCCATATCCCACACATGTGTATTTTATTGTACGAATTCAATGAATTTGAGTTGATTTCTGTTTTAAGAATTTTCTTCATAATGAAGTGTTTAAATGTAACGATGAGACTTCATTAAATGGAAATTTTACTGTTTATAGGGTATCCCAAAAATATGATGTTGGGTTTTATTCCTCATTTATTGATCATAGACTCAAAAAATAAATTAAAAATTTACATAAAAATATGAAGAATTTTATGAAATCTATTAAAATTTTAAAGAATTAAATTTAAAGAAATGCAAAAAATTTTTTTTACACAGCTCCCCCCAAAAAATTGCTTCAAGAGTAAAGTATTCTCCGTGCACTAATAAGTAATGTACAAAATTTCAGCATTTTATCATAAAAAGTCGCAGAGGTATGTTTAAACAAAGTTTGCGAGGAGTTAATCTTAAATTAAAATGCAAAGGTTTATAGCTAGATTGCAGGTGACTTTACAAAACTAGATCTCCCGATTTAATGCCTGTGGATTTTTATTTGTGGGATCGTTTATGTACAGTTATTTATTTCGTCAACTCCCTTAAATAAAGCAGATTAGCAACAATGTATTGAAGATAATTGTTATATCATCAATAAACAAAATCTTGATGGAGGGCACAAAAGTGTTATAAGATGAATGTAGTTCTGTATATTGAGAAACACCGAAAATTCGGGCGATAAATATATATCAATAAATATAAAAACTTTGTTAAATCACCATAAAAAGAAAAATTAAACAGGACGCGTTTCGAGCTGCAAAATTACCGCTTGTCATCAGCTGATCCAAACACGTGTCACAATGGACAGAGTGGAAATAACAGTGAAATAAAGAAGGAGGAGATTACACAGAGTGCGACAGGTGGCGCTGCTTGTCAGAGCCAAGGAGGAAAAGAAAAGTAAAGATAAACTCAAAGAAGGAGGGAGGAGATTACAGAGTGCCCCAGGTGGCGCTGGCAGCAGAGAAAAAAAAACTAATAAAAGATAAAGAAAACAATTGAAAAATAAATAAAATAAAATAAAATAAAAATAAATAAATCAAATAAAAATAAATAAATAAATAAAAAAAAAATTAAATAAAAACTAAAAATAATTAAAGTAATAATAATAAACTACAAAAGTAATTTCCATGCAGGAGAAAGGGAGGGGGATGAAGAGAGATCGTTGACAATAGTATTACAATTTTTATAAATAAAATAAGCTTCGTGAGTATCTAAATGAGAAGGAGAGGCAAGATTAGAAATAATTCTGGCCATGGAAAAATTAAAATAATGACCGGAAGACCAACAGTGAGAAGCAATGGAAGACCTAGATAATTCCTGATTTTTAATGTACCTCTGATGTTCATCCAATCTTTTCTTCAACGCTCTTCTGGTCTGACCAATATAACCCAAATTGCAAGAGCAAGGAATAAAATAAACACCCCACCGGTTCTGAACAGGAATAGGATCTTTCAAAGACGAGAATTTAATTTTATTCATAGGTTTGAAGATAACTTTAAAATTGAAACGAGAAAGGATTTTAGCTATTTTGAAACAAAGAGGAGAATAAAAAGGTAGAACTATAGAGTTAATATTAGACGAATTATTAGAATCAGTAAAAATACGTTTAGGCTTATTAAATTTATACAGAGCTTTGTCAAACAAAGAGGGATTATAACCACGAGTGAGGGCAAGAGATTTGAGGTAACTAATTTCCTTATTTAGAGCAGAAGAGTCAGAAGAAATCCGAAGTGCTCTGTAAACAAAAGTATAAAAGGAAGCCACTTTATGCTGTGGAGGATGGTTAGAAAAAGCATGCGGAGGTAGAGATACAGCGAAAGGTTTTCTATAAACAGAGGTAGAGAATCGATCAGGGTGTTTAGTAACTAAGACATCGAGGAAAGGAAGAGAATCATTCTCTTCGACTTCAAGAGTAAACTGGATGCAAGGATCAACAGAGTTGACAAGAGAAAGGAGATTTTGGAGATCCAGCTCAAAGGGAATTAAGATAAAAGTATCATCAACATACCTACACCAGAAGGGAAAATCAAATAAACTGAAGAGTCTTTCTTCCACAAAATGCATATAAATGTCACATAAAAGAGGATTTTAATATGATTTTTCCATTTATTATGTATGTGAACTGTCTGGCTTTTCTTCTTTGCAAATACATTTTCCCGCGATTTCTGATGTCATTCATATTTTTTTCACATTTTAGCAATTTTTCATAGCTACTAAGATACTTGATTTTAAAGAAACATAATTTTAAATTTAATTTAAAATTAAATTATTTTTTGTAATTTTTTCTGTGCAATAAAGCGTTTTACACTGTTTTCCGCATTGTGTCATAACTTTGTCTTTGTGTTTCTTTGAGCTTTTCACGGACAAAGCACTTCCATTGCTAAAATGTGGAAAAATATGAATGACATCAGAAATTCCGGAAAAATGTATTTGCAAAGAAGAAAAGTCAGACATTTCACATACATAATAAATGAAAAAATCGTATTAAAATTCTGGTGTCATTGTTCATTTTGTATTAAAATTTTTGTAGTTTCATATACATTTTCATTGGCTGTGAAAGGGTTAACAAGACGTTTCCGCCCATGCTTTCCTATGTAACTGTGGTTCCAAACGACATTCTCTATCACCCCACAAAGTTTGTACATGAAGTTCTGGGGCACCCTGTATGTTTATGGTCAATGTTTTAGGAATAAAAGTTGAGATCAAGAGTTTCGGGACACCTTGTATAGATCTGAAGTTCCTAAATATAAATATGATATGCAGTTTTCGCCAATATCTACTATTTTTTCCAAGAAATAATAATCTAAGATGAACAAATAATGAAAGATTGTTATACTAACTTAAAACGCTGGACAAAATTGAAAAGATGAAAAGATATTTTCATAATCTTAAATGTGAATCATAATGAATCAGTAAAACGTATCATGAAAATAAATTTTGTTGATGTTTGTTTTGCATTTCTTTTGTGTATCTACTCTTTTTTTCGTGTCCATGAGTATAAACAACCGTGTTGTAGTTTCTTTAGTTACTATATGTTTGCCAATGTTTATATTTATTCATAGTTTATTTACACATTTTTTATTTATTTGAATTTTTTATTTATTTGAAATAAATACCTAGTTTTAAAAACAACCCACCCTATTTTAAAAATTCCCTTACCATATTTTGATTTAGCGAGGTGAAACATACCAGATTCAATTATTATTTTTGCTGGTGGATTTTAACGCCAATTAGTAACGCAACCATAAAAAAAGGTTACGTTATGAAATAAAAAATATTATTCAAAAATCTGTTTTGTTAAATAAAAAAGAAGAACGAAACTTTGTTGAAATGAGATAAATTTTACTTCAAGGCAATTTCATAATGCATTACAGGGGCCGTCCGTAAATGATGTCATGCTTGAAGGAGGGGAGGGTGGTTCAGGAAATTGTGACAGTTTGCGACAAAGGTATGGGAGAGGGTAAGAAGAAATGTGACTTCACACATTTTGCTTAAAATAAAAGCATTATACTTTTGTGAATTAAATTATGAAATATGAAGTTATTTTAAAATTAAAACATTTTGTGCTCATAACGATAAGATTTAAGGCCAAATATGTTAAATACTATTTCAAATTCCAAAATATTACTGTTTCCAATTGCTCTTTCATATTAATATTTTATTACTATTCTATATTAATTTTTTTATACTTGTAAACCTTATTTCATACAAAATGAGTATACAAATCATTTTTTTTGCTATGCTCACAAATGTCATTAAAACATACAGTTAAAGTTTAAAAATGAAATTTGAAATGTGATCTAAAACATAGTGCTTTGTTTCTGAACTGCAAATATATATTTACGTAATATAGTGTGCTATATGACAGGAGGGGGGGGGGTAAAATAAAGTGTGCATTTTGTAACAAAGAGGAGGGAGAAGGGAGTCAAAATATGGTAAAAACGTGTGTCATCGTTTATGGACGGCCCCACATTATACTGTACGCAGTACATACTATACAGATTTTCGCTGAACATGTTAGTTAATTCTTTTGCATGATAAAAATTCATGCAACTGTTGTAGGATTAGTCAAATACAATTTTTTTTATAGATTTTAAAACTACAAATTAAAGATAATATTTAACGTTGGTTTAAATATGAATTACGTGTAAATATTATTTTTACAAATGAAATAGATGCAGTTAAAATCCAAACAAGTTTTTTTAATGTAATGGTTTTCGTTCCTTAGTCCTATTTGGAAAATTATAGGTCTTATAAGAAGCGTTATATTAATTTATTATGATTATTATATTATAATTACAAATTTATACAAAGTTTGTCATGTGTACACTTGGCGACTTTTGCTCTAAATAATGTGTTACAATACATTTATAAAGGAATTGAGCCATACATCAACAATATGCATAATTTATTAAACCAATTTACATAATACTTATAAATGAATGTACGCATATATATTTGGCCACAGAGTGTGATATATTCATAGCACAGCTGTCGTGTCATGCACCACGTTTCGGTGGTGAATTCGGAATTCCAGTACGGTGTACGGCAGAATGGACACCATCAAGGACGCTGCCAAGATGCACACTTTGATTTGTGAGCCCAGATAGTTGCTGACAGCCCGTAAAGCATGGTGACGTCACTGCAACGTCGTTGTGAAGTTACATTGTGACTTTGTGACCATCGATTGTCGATGTGACGTCACGTGACGTCGATGTGAAGTCACAGTGACTAATATGGGAAGTCGTTATGGCTGTTTTAGAGTTCTTTTATGAAGTTTCACAAAGTGGCCACAATGTGACAAATTTGTGAAAAATGTGTCATTTGTGACTAATTTGACATTAATATTGTGACGAAACTGTGACAAAAGCGACGACATTTAAATTGCAAGAAACATGTTTTTTAAAGTAAATAACATGTTTTGAAGGATATTTATAAATTTCTAAAGATTTTTAAGAAAGTCACATCTCAGTCACATTGTGACGTCACTGAGTGGTGGCATTTTGATCACAGATGTGATGTGACCAAAGTGACTCACAGTGACGTCACTGTGACCATGCATGCTATTAGAGAGAGAATGACAGAGCCATTCCGAGATACTGAAAGAGATGATTCGTGGTGAAAGGAATCTGCCAACTATCGACGTATGTGCACGCGATGTAAGCTAAAATTTTATGAATTTTAGAGAATATTTTAGGAAAGAAATAATTTTTATTTTTGGAACATTTTTTTAGTACCAAAAAATTAAAAATATTCCTCTAGTTATTTATTCTTAGTGCACAATTAAAAGCAGAGCTGATTTTGGAATTTTCCAAAAATTTAAGGCATTTTATGTCGAAAATTTTAAAAAAATCACCTGTACGAAATTTCAGACACCAAAAATTGCAAATTTGGACAAACGGTTGTCGTAAAAAATCAAATTCGTCAATCGTTCGCAGCAAAAAATCTCCAATATCATCAAACTATATCGCAAAAGACACGAATTTAGTCAAAGTTACACAGAAAAAACGTGAAATATCGTCGGAGAGTCTCGAAAAACGCAAGTTTCGTCATAGAATCGTGAGAAAAAATACGAATTTCGTCAAAAGACCTAAAAAAATGCACATTTCAACAAAGGACCGCGTAAGAAACTCTTATTTCGACAAAGGACTGCGCGAAAAACGCGAATTTTGATAAAGAACCGCGCAAAAAACGCCAATTTCATTCAAAGACTGTGCAAAAAAATGCAAATTTCGTTCAAAGACCGAGAATTTTGTTCATGAATCGCGTAAAAACAAGACTTTCGTCGGGAAGACTACATAACGGGAGGAGTTTTATTACATTTATAAATTTATACAAACTTAGCCATGTACACACTTGACGACTCCTGTTCTATATAATGTGTTACTATATGTTTATAAGTGAATTGAGTGAGATATCAACAATATACATAATTTATTAAACCAATTTACATAACACTGATAAATGAATATACGCATATATATTTGGCCACGGAGTGTGATAGATTCATAGCACAGCTGTCCTGTCATGCACCACGTTTCGGTGGTGAATTCGGAATTCCAGTATGGTGTACGGCACAATGGATACCATCAAGGACGCTGCCAAGATGCACACTTTGATTTGCGTGCCCAGATAGTTGCTGACAGAGAACGACAGGGCCATCCCGAGATACTGAAGGAGATGATAGGTGGTGAAAGGAATCTGCCAATTATCGATGTATGTTGACGCAATGTAAGCTACGAGAAAAAGAAGAAAAAAGAATGACATAACTGAAATAATATATAATGCAGAATTGCATTTATTAAGTATAATAGGATATAAATTTATCAAAATTGTAAAATTGTTTTCGTTTTTAAAAGCTTGCTAAGAACATTAAGGAAAACCTTTGGGCATTTTTTTTTTAAATATATACATAATATTAATCAGTGATAACGAGGCCCCAATTTCTTCTAAGAAATCAAAATTTTTATTTTTTTAGCCGATATTACCTATGAACGAAACTAAGAGAAGAAAAATCTATAGGCAAACAAAATTCTTACGAGGTATTCAAGTTGTTTCCTAGGGTGTGACATCAGTTGAAATTGATTTAATATACATAATCTATACTAATGTTATAAAGAGGAAAGATTTGATTGTTTGAATTGAATAGGCTCCGAAACTACTTGACGGGTTTGAGAAATTCTTTTACCGATGGAAAACTACACTGTTTCCGGTGAACATAGGCTAATTTTCAATTGATTTATTCAAATATTTTCCTTAATAATTCAAAATTCCATTATTTTTCATACAGAATCAATTAAAACTTTTCCGATATAAAATAAAAATTTTTCTTTCCCGTTGTCAAGAAAATCAATATCTGGAATATTAATTTCGGCTCGGCAATTAATTTTCAATTGAACAGTATCCACGTGAAAAATTAAAATAAAAAGAATTCAAAGGAAAATAAATATGACGTCATACTTGGAAAAAAAGTATTTTATTATATAAGACGCACGAATATCGGTAACATTAATAAGAGGTTCTCTGTGAAAAATGGCGACATAATTAGAAGTAAAGTGAACGAGAAAGAATTAAATTATTAATAAATCATTTTATTTGGAAAAATATGACGTCATACTTTAAATAGCATAGAAATTCTGAAGTATTTGTTAAAAGAACAAGAAGCATGGATATATATAACTAATAAAAATCGTTTAATAATGACGACACATCTATACTAATATTATAAAGAGGAAAGATTTAATTGTTTGTTTGTTTGAATTGAATAGGCTAAGAAAGTACGTGACGGATTTGAAAAATTCTTTTAGCGTTGGAAAGCTACACTATTTCCAGTGAACATAGGCTATATTATATATATTTTTAAAAATAGGGATCCGTACTAAAATGCCAATATTTATGCCTTATATTACATTAGTAACTCAAGGTGTAGAAAAATGACTTAAAAAAATCATTACATCGCGTGTGCTGCGAATACTATTGATTATAAAACAAAATAATGTACTACGACTTTGCAGAGCGTATAATTATCTACAAAAAATGTCGCGACAGCATGTGTCTAACTGTTATAGTTACGTCACAATAAGTGTTTTTTTATTAAAAAAATAATTAAAATGTCGTCTCAGTAAAAGCTCTTTATTTTTACCTTAGTATTAACCCTTATGAAAATAAACTACTTCATAATTAAGACTAATGCGATAATACACCATACGACTCAGGACACGGATCGGAACAGGAAAGAGCGCTATCCAAACAAAGTGTGCCAATAAACGCAAAAATACACTCCACAACTGAAGACGACTCCACAAAAACAAATCTCCAATTCAGAAAAAACCACAAACTTCCTCCGAAACCAGAAACAGCTCAGCACAGTACAAAATTTGAGATGTCGATGTAAGCAAAAGCGAAACGGAAAACGCAACATCTTAGCGACTCAGTAGTTTTTATAATATTAATATTTAATTTTTATATAGACTCAACGGCGAAAAAAATTATTTAAGGAAGTTATTATTATTTTTTTAATTTTAGACTGCCCAAAAGACCAAGATCTCAACTTTTTAGAAATAGTTCCCAGGCAAGGCATCAAAAAAGACGCTGTGATGAAGAATCTTCATCAGAAACTCAAAATCGTCTTGCAAGTCAGAGAAAATACGCGTCGCAATCGCGTGACAAACAAAATTTGAGAATTTCTCAAGTACGCGCGAAAGAGTCGAGTATGGGACGTTTGCAGTGGCTCGAAGAGCAAAATATTAGAAATATACAAGCTCGCACTAGGGAATCGAGCTCTGAGCGTTCCCAACGCCTTCGAGATCAGAGAGAAAGACAACAAACGTCAACGGGGAAGTGTATAACTAGGAATGATAGTGTCAATGAAATAAACAATCTGATTATTCAAAAAGTTCCCGGCCCAGGAATTTTTAAATTTACAAAACCCTTCTAAACTTCCACTACTTGAATTGACGTTAAAAATTGGTATTACAATCATACTTTTGAGATATTTATGCCCTCCGAATATGTGCAATGGGACGAGGCTACTTATAAAAGAATTGTAGGACAATTTAGTTGTAGCAACCATTATCACCGACAGCAGCTGGTCAACTAGCTCATATAACGAGAATACCGATAATCCCAACTGATCTACCAATCCTATTTAAACGGCTTCAATTTCCTGTAAAAACATCTTTCGCGTTAACTGTTAATAAGTCCCAAGATCAAAACTTTGAATTAGTAGGGATCGACATACGAAAAGAATGTTTTTTTCATGGCCAACTGTATGTTGTCCTATCGCTGGTCGGAACTTCTGAAAATCAATTTATTTTGCTGCTACAAAATAAAACAACATCTAATATCGTTTACAGGGAAGCTCTGACCTGTAATGGCTTTTGTTTTGCAGGTGTAGAACACTTTACAAACATTATTACAAATAAATAAAAAATAATACTAATATCCGAATTTTCTTTAATAATTTTACACTTTTTTAGTAATTCCACGCACAAGGAAGAGAGTATGAGTATGTATGTAAAGAAATATAACTTGAAATTTTTCTTAATACCCGCGCGAAGCCGTGGCGGGCTGTTATAATCTATATCCATAAACAAAGTCGTATTAGTTACACCATTTATAACTCAAGAATGGATGGATCGATTTTTATGAAATTTTGTACGGAGATATCTGACACCTTGGATTAATTATATAAGCTACGTTTTATCCGACTACCTAAATGGAGGGTAATGCTTTTAGTAGTTGAATTTAATGGGATGAAGTGGTAGTAACAGTTTGCAGTGTCAGTAGTGACAGGGAACTGGGCGACTTGCTCTACCCGAAGCAAAGTGAGGGCGAACCGCTAGTGCATTATAAATGAAATGAGTGAAAGGATTAATAAAATATTTCACATATGACGTCATAGTTGAAATAAAACAGGTACTTTATATTATACGTTGAAAATACAAGGGGCATGAATATCAGTAGCTAAAGGAGCAAGATAAATAATGACGTCATAGTTAAAATGAATGAGACATATTTTTTACTTATACTAATTACATACAAATGAAAATTCTTATTCAAAACTCATTGGAAGAAAATTTTTGTGGGGAAAAGGTGCAAATTAAAACTACTGATTAATATATTTTTGACTCTATGTTTTAGCACTTTCCAACAAAGTTGAAAAGTTATGCTTTCGGTTTGTCTGTCCGTCTGGCCGCTTTTTAACTTTTGTAAATATACTCGGATTGACATGAAATTTTTGGACGTTAGTAATGTTTACCTTAGCACGAATACCTATTGAAAATAAACCTTCTACCGTGATTAGTTTATTTACAATGATAGTCAAAATTTTTCCTTACATTACGGCATTATGGAGAAAAATCGTTTTAACTGATTTTTAACGATATTACACCCTGTGAAACATATTAAAATTTATATGCATATACAAAGTGCACTAAAATATGCATTTTGTAAAGTATACACGGGAAAGGACACTTATTCATTTACAGGGTCACACAGAATTCCATTGCATAAGAATAAAGGGGGGAATTGTTTGCGACATACTATTTTAATTATGGTAAACAATTTCATATATAATCAAATTGATATGCGTTGCTGAGAAATAAAATTATTTATTTCATGCATAATATGAAGTGCATAGCATTTACATGGACACACAAAAGATTTCAAATAGTATATATTCTATCCGAAGTACTGTATGTGTATATCATGGATGATGACTGTTGCATGGAATAAATGCATTTTGAATTATGATATGTGCTTTTAAGTTTCACTAAATGTATGCATATTAAATGGTGTGTATAAATGCTAATAGTTACACAATTTAGATATACAGGGTTGCACAAAAAAATCTCGGAAAGGTTACTGAATAAGAGCGTAATTTACTTAAAGGTGGTTTTTAAATAAAATATGCATTTTTATTTTGAACTGCTTCAGTAAACTAAGAAATATTTGTGGTATATAGATAAAATTATATATAGGGTCACGCAAAGATTTGGATACATGGTTGTCTTCGGATGATAATTTCTGAAAATATAATTTAGGTAATAATAAGGAATATTTTTGTTTGAACTAAATTTTAGGAAAATACTATCATATTAAAGGTACTAGGTAAACTACAGGGCTGAAAAAAGTATTCAAGAATGTTTCTGTCTATTAGTATAAACCGCTGAAAGAAAAATTTCAACCAGCAAAAAAAAAATCGGCAAATAGTGATCATAGGTTTTTTACTATGAATCGAAATAAAAAGTTAATTACAAGTGCTTTTAATCAACGAATTATTTAGCTTGATTGATCTATTAGTTCTTCTTTAAATGTCATGTGAACGAAGTCACGGGTAACAGCTAGTATAATATATTCTCACGAAGTTATATTATGTATAGAGATCAAAGGGCTATGTTACATTTTTATAAATTAAGAAACATTTGCTTTTTTTACGACGTATTTTTCGAGGCATACAGAATTTTTATTATTCGACGGCTAATGGAATTGTCTCTTCTTATAACTTGCCTCAAGAGAAGCAAAAATACATATATATATATTAACGTTGTTTGTAAGATTTCCTTCTTAAATTTTAGTCTCTTTTAGCTTATCTATATATATAAAATAAGAGATGCCTGTCTGCTTGCCTGCTTAACCGCGGATAACACCGAAATTATAATTACCGAGGTTTCTGAAATTTTTGTCATGTGTTGATGCTAAGACCGGAAAGTGCACTTCGCGGCCGAATTTTGAAATTTCAATTTTGATTTTTTTTAAAATAATTAAAACTTACTGTGTAAGAGGATATTTGCAGCTTTTCACGGCAACAAAGCTGTCAGGTTAGAGGCTATTTGCAGCTAGCCACCAAACCGTGGCAGCGAAGTAGACAGTAAATGAGTGCAGGCAGTAAATATGGGATTTAACGACTGCTTTTCACAGCTGAATACTAGCAACAAATTACACACGCATTTGTTAATTTTTCCTGTTGTGATGATTTTATTTTTCCATCCTTCAAAAACATGGTTTTCGTAACGGAAATACATACCTGTATTCACTTAGATAAAATTTAAAATATTTTCAGATAAGATTTTATTTTATTTTTATTTTAGTAGGAATGAAGATTTTAAATTTTCGCAATTTGTTTGAAAACATTTATGGTATCGGGCAATGCCGGGCGGATCACCTAATTTTATATAATTTTTGAATTGCTAATTCAATAATCCTAGCACTTTTTCATGTATAATCTCAATTTTATTTTCTAAGTATGCGGATAAATCCCTATCACTTTTATTTTAAACATAACTAACTCTGTGATAATTTAAGGAAAAGAGCTTAAGCAATATAATTATCAACGCTGATTCTCTTAGAAATTTAGACAAAATGTCAAAAGTGAGCTCTATTGTACAAAAAATGGAAATTGGTACAATTCTTAATAAGTAGGAGATCCTTGAAATATAATATGCATAGCAATAAAGAAATTTTTCTCAACTTACATTTTTATTACAATTATATGCAATAGAATCATAAGTGCGTGCTCAATTTTCTTTATCCATTACTATACATAGAAACCTAAAAGTAAATTCAAGCTTTGAATTAAGAGCTAATGCAATTAATTAATAAAAGGAAACAAAGTCTTCCATTTTTAAACTTTTTCCAATGAAATATTTAAAAGATAAAAGCCATTGTTTAACTTTACTATCTGCAACTGACACAAAATCGTTTTAATTTTCCTAAAAATATTTAGTTATTGTTGTTTAAAGTTAAATCTCAAGGGATGAAAATGTAAGTATCTATTTAATCCGTAACTTTTCTGAAAATAAAAGTCAAAATGCCAGTAAATAATGCAAGTTATTTAAAATAACTCCAATTACTTCTGTATTAAAGAACGAAAATCGGCTTATTACCTCAGAGAAATGTCAGTCTTACTTGACATTTAAATCTTTTTGAGATCTTGCAGCAAAGTACATGCAATTTAATGCATAATTTAAAGGAAATGAAACACTAATTGTAGATAATTATTGTTACATTATTTTTCATTTGCAATGCGTGAAACTTGTTTTTTTAACACGCCACTGCACAAAATTTTCTATTTCTATGACCTTTTTTTTTTTGAAATCTATATATCGATCTAATAGTAGGAAAAATAGTAAAAAAAATTAAGGTAAAATAAAGTAAATTTTCATCTAAAATTTGACATTTTATGGCGTGTATCCTATACAAACAATTAGGGTTTTTAAATATTTTATTGCTATATTTGTAACGAATTCGTAACTCTGTTATAGAGGGTCTCGAGGTTTTTTTTTTATGTGAACGTGATGCGGTTTCTCTAAGTCTCGTCTACTTTTCTTCGTTTTTTTAACTACAACTTTTACAAAACCGATATGAAAGTTGACGTCTCGTTAATTAATTTAAATATTCCAAAAAGAAAACTTTAGTAGGAAGTTGAATTTTTTTTTAAAGGAAAGCGGCGATCATCATTTAAGAAAATCAGATTATGTGAGTTATTTAACTTTCATTTTAATCTTTGCTAAAATTATAGAAGTTTCTCTTGCCAAAATTCCATTTCTAAAGTTTTGAATAAAATTTTTTTTCAGTTCTGCTATAAAAATGAACTCCTAATTTAAGTGAGGGCCTTGCCGGTCACATATGACATATTATGCAATTAAATTGGCTTAAATTAATTAATTTTATGTGCTTAACACGTTCGCTGCCGCAGACGCGCCAGCGCGTGAGAAGGCGCCAACGTTAAGGGGCCACTCACGCGCCAGCGTGTGATGTGGTGTGATGGCCAATAGCCAGTCACGCGCTGGTGCGGGAAAATCTTTCACTGATTCTTGTTTTAAAAAGTAAATCGGCTCCTGGGAAAAACCCACTTCTACAGTGAGGCTTTAACTGTCATCACATCTTCATGTAAGCGGCAGCGAACGTAATAACACTCAGCAACTTTCTTTAATTATTATTTTTAAGTATTCAGTAAAAATTATAAAAGTAAATTATGGCTTAATAGCTTGATCACTTTTTTCTTTGTTTCGGGAAAACCAATTTTAATTTTTTCTCAAATGCAGCCATCTGACATGGTCAAAATAAGTGTTATTCTACTCTTTGGACTGTTCTTGATCAGTTAAAACGATTATATTCGCTAAATCTATGATACATAATGAGAGAATTATAGTATTTTTAGGTATATGCTAGATATGGCACACGGTCCAGTGAAGGACTAAAGAATGAAGAAAAAATGTATGAAAGCAAAATATTGGAGAAATTGTAACAATTTTCTCCTTCATGAAATCTTGATGTACTAGAATTTAAAAGCAGCACGGTTTCTTTAAAACAATAATAATAATAATAATAATAATAATAAATAATCAAATTTACTTTCGATAAATTTCTTTCAAAACCAAAATGTATCCAGATACATAGAAAAGACTTTTAGATTTGAATTTAAAACATTTAAAACTATACTGATTATTAACCAGTTGCACAAAAACAAAGTCTCTTATTTTCCAGATATTGTTTACATATTTTGATGAGTAAACTGATATATACACATATTACAGAAATGTACAGAGATATCACAAGAATATTTTATACAATTGGCATTACAAATGCTCATTTTTAGCACTTTTCAACAAAGTTGAAAGGTGCTTATGCATTCGGTTTGTCTATCCGTATGGCCGTCTGTCCGCGCACTAACTCTCGTAAATATACTCGGATTGCCATGAAATTTTTGGACGTTATTTAGGTTTACCCTAGCAGGAATCCTATTGAAAATGAAGTTTCTACAACGATTAGTTTATTTACAGAGTCAGTCAAAAGTTTTGCATTACATTATGGCCTATGAGGAAACTCATTTAAAATGAATTTTAACGTTTATAACACCTTCCAAAAGTTTGAAAAGTGCTTATGCATTCGGTTTGTCTGTCCGTCTGTCAGTCTATCCGTCTGTCTGCGCTTTACCACCTGTAAATATACTCGCATTATCCTAACATTTCTGTATGTTATTGACGTTTACCGTAGCACGAACCCTATTGAAAATGAAGTGTCTACCATGATTAGTTTATTTACAGGGAGAGTCAAAATTTTTCCATTACATTATGGCCTATGGGGAAAAATCGTTGCAAAGGCGTTTTAAAGATATTACACCCTGTCAAACATATTAAAATTTACATACATTTAAGATGCGCACTAAATTATGCATTCTATAAAATACGCGGTGAAAAATAGCTATTATTCCTTGACAGAGCCACACAAAAGAATTCCATTGGATAATGGTAAAGGGGGTGGGGAAGCAACCATTTCTAAAAACATACAAGGCATAATTTTAGCATATATTTGAAAGTAGAACCCATATTCCAGTTCCCATATTTGAGTACAGAAAATGCCCAGTGTGCATAAAAATTACAGTTTATTATTCTTTAAAGCTAAACTTCAAGAGAAATGACACTAAGCACAAATTTTATCCTCCACATCAATGGCGTAAAAGTCAAAATGATAGTAAGTTTCAGAAATTATTTTAAACACCTTAAACTGTTTTTATATTAAACAAAGATATTTTAGTTCTTACCCTAGGGAAATGTAAATCTAAATTGGTATTTAAATTATTGTGGGATCACGAGACATAGTTTATGCTGATTAATCTATTGTATAAACATTATATGTTGTTATTTTATTTTCAATTTAATTTGGATTAAGTGAATATGTCTTAAATAAAAATTCTGCACCAAAAAGAAATATTGACCGGATTATGTCAATATTCTTCATAATTAATACTTACAAGGAAAGTTTCCATACGGGCATGCTCAGAAAAATGTGAAAAAAAAAATACAGAATCTTTTTCTCGAGTGGATATCTACGTTTATAAAAGTAATTTTAGCGGAATATCGATAGACCGTCTGTAAAAAAAAATCGTTTATTTGGCAATTTATCACCGATTGGAGATAAAACAGAATTTCAAAAAATACGATTTTATGTCGAATACTCTTTAACTTCTTCGCGACGAGAGTCATTTGCTTAATTTTTAATCTTTTATCACCAGTTTTTGAAAATAGAAATTTTTTTGTAATTGAATCACGAAAATTCTCTGATCAAATAAGGTAAACTTTAAAATAAAAATAACTGGTGGGAATAATGAAGGATTCTAAGCGACAATTAACAAGAAATTTTATTTTCAATTTAATTTGGATTAAGTGAATATGTCTTAAATAAAAATTCTGCATCAAAAAGAAATATTGACCGGATTATGTCAATATTCTTCATAATTAATACTTACAAGGAAAGTTTCCATACGGGCATGCTCAGAAAAATGTGAAAAAAAAATACAGAATCTTTTTCTCGAGTGGATATCTACGTTTATAAAAGTAATTTTAGCGGAATATCGATAGACCGTCTGTAAAAAAAAATCGTTTATTTGGCAATTTATCACCGATTGGAGATAAAACAGAATTTCAAAAAATACGATTTTATGTCGAATACTCTTTAACTTCTTCGCGACGAGAGTCATTTGCTTAATTTTTAATCTTTTATCACCAGTTTTTGAAAATAGAAATTTTTTTGTAATTGAATCACGAAAATTCTCTGATCAAATAAGGTAAACTTTAAAATAAAAATAACTGGTGGGAATAATGAAGGATTCTAAGCGACAATTAACAAGAAATTTTCAGATTCATTAAAATAGTTTACTTTTGCCGGGGAAAAATCCTGCTTTCGAAAATATTTTATTTTTTACAGACTTTTTACTGAAATACCGTCGGTAAATTTAACTGATCTTTATTACATACGTAGGTAGTCCAAGTAGCATTTTTTTCAACATATTCTGAGTATGCCAAGTTAGGAGACCTTCCTTGATAGTCTATTAGATTTTGAAAAAATAAAGTTTTAAAACTGTAAAATAATTTTACTTTTCCCAAATTTATCTAAAATCCAAAATATACGTGATATATAAGATAACTAGTTGGATGTGGCAATCCCAAAACTTTGTTCTATCTCATACATGTGAAAACTTCAAAATTTATGACTATCACGGGGATTCTAATGATATAAAATTTCGTGCATTAGTTCTTGAGTTATGAATATCACTGAAACTATGTAAATCATGCAAAATCCAGCATTGTCTCGCCACTTGTTGGGTGATTTATATCGAAATCTAATCTACAACAACTTATGTCAACACCTAACTGAATCTGAAGTTTGATGAAAATCTGTGATTAGTTCTTGAGATAGAACTTTTGCGGAAATCGTGAAAATGCAGCATAGCAGCGCCACTTATTAAGCAATTTACGCCAAAAACTAATCAGCATCAATTTATATCAGGGGCTAACTGAATACATTTTTTTTATTCAATTCCCTTTATTTGTTCTTGAGATAGAGTTCTTGCGGAAATCGTAAAAAATGCAGAATTGCAGCGCGATCTATTTCAAAATTTACACTTAAACGTAGAAAATGTCCCTTCATGTCATGGACTAATTGAATCTGAAGTTTCATGGAATTCGTGCATTTAGCGGTTGCATAAATCGTAAAAAATAAATGCTGTATAGCAGCGCCATTTGTTGAGTGATTTACACCAAAAGTTAGTCAGCATCAATCTACATCAGGGGCAACCTGAATATAAACTTTTATTAAATTCCGTGCATTAGTTTTTCAGATAGAGCTATTGCGGAAATCGAAGAAAATGCAGCATAGCAGCGTAATCTGTTTGGCGATTTACACCAAAATGTAGAACAGATCCATTCATGTCAAGGACTAACTGAATCTGAAGTTGTATGAAAAGCCGTGCATTGATTATTCAGATATAGCTGTTGCATAAGTCGTAAAAAATGCAGCATAGCAGCACAATCTGTTGAGCAATTTACATCAAAAATTATTCAGCATCAAACTATATCAGGGATTAGTTGAATATGAAATTTTATTAAATTACGTGCACTAATTCTTGAGATAGAGCGAATACAAAATTTATGTCACATACAGAGAGAGTCACGGAGTCGCAGACTCAGAGACAGACATTTTGTAAAAATATGTTTTTTGGATTTTCTAATCGCTGAAACGTGTAAATTCGTCAAAAAACCGGAATTCGAAAATTTTCACGAATCCAATACTTTCTCTTTGTAAAAGTAGAAGGAAGTAAATATCAGATAGTTTTTTATACCTTGAAATTTCATTACGCGACATTAGTCACTAAAAAAGACCCGGATGATAATGTTAAGTCTATGGGGGCGTTCTTTGCAAAAATATTTCGCTCAAATTTTAGTATTTTTACATGATTTTTATTGCACAGACTAGCTTAAGACTATTTACAACCGAGCTAGTTTTACTTTTTCGATTTTGGTTATATATTTCTTATATTATGATAGTTTAAATTTCAGAACCGGTTCTAATCGGTTTCGAAAGCAAATTTTAAAAAAATCTGGAACCAAAATTGAAAAAGTATAAACTAGCCCGGTTTTAGATCATCCTCAGCTATCATATGAAGAAAAAAAAACAAGTAAAAATATTAAAATTTAAAGGATATATTTGAAAGAAACTACCTCATAGATTTAACATTATCACGAGGGTCTTTTTTAGATACTAGTGTGGTGTTTTAAAAGAACTAAAATGTGTTTTAAAATAATAATTTGTATATTCTAATAAGAAACTAAGAATATTAAAGGCATAAATATATTAGGCACTAATATTTGACAAAAGCAAAAGGTTAGTATCAATACAAACCTCAGAATGCTTATTTATAGCTAAATCTCGAGATGTGGAAGACAAAGTACACATTAAATCCTAAACTTTCATGGTAGTCAAAATATCAGTAAATCTCGGAAGTTACTTAAAATACCTCCAATTATTTTTGTATTAAAGAACGAAACTTTTCTACTTGCCTCAGGCAAATGTCAATCTCGCTTGACATTTAAAATCTTTTCGTATCTTGAAACAAAATTTATGAGACTTAATTCACAAAACAAGTGAAATGGAACACTAACTTTAAATAATTATTGTTATTTTATTTTTTAGCTTGAATTGAATTAAACATACGTAAAACTAGTCAGATGTGGCAATCCCAAAACTTTCTTCTTTTTTTATACTCCCTCTGTCCCAAATTAGTTGCAACATTAGAATACTTTTGTACTGATTATTGATAATAATGATTTTATGATTTTGTTTGACCCTTTTTCAGATACTTCAGGATGATATGCTATCAATCAATAACATTTACTTACCAAACATTCCCTTCGTCTTTTCTTAAATCAGTAATGAAATTAGCTTTTAAAATACAAGGTTTGCGCGCTCTTGAGCCATGCCCAATTTTTAAGGTTTCTTCCACCAGTAATCGCATAGAAGTATTTTCTATCTAATGAATCGCGAATTCATTAGGAAGAAAATAATTATTGACTGATACATTGGCTGTGGAATTCCTAGGAAATGGTACGTGGCTTAAAAGCATGTGAAACCTGTAAATTTTCTTCGAAACTTTGTCAAAAGAAAATGCTACTTTTGCAGAAAGTAAAAAACGAGAATAAAAATATCAAGTTGTGATAGTTCTAATCGCAAATGAAACAAAATTTAAATGGTATTTAAAGAACTTCTTGCACATAATATAGCTTCGGGATTACATACCGGGTTTCGCGGAAGAAGATTTTGATGACGAAGTTTTTCCTTATAAGGATGGGTTATTTTGTACGAGTTGTTTCCGCCTGACATCATAGTGTTTTTCATACATGTTTGTAATGTTAAAAATACATTGTCAAGCTTTTCTACTTCTATATTTTGAAAAGCGACTTTAACAGCATCAATTAAATTGTCAATATTGTTTACGGGCATTTGATGTTGCAATGATTGCATTGTGTTAAAAAAACCCAGATCAAGCACATTTAAATCTGGACTATCTGGAGGTTGACACTATAATTGTAAATTCTATCCATATTTTAAGCATTCTTTTTTATACTAGGATCATCTACTGACAAAGAATTTTTGGCATTGTCCTGTTGTATGTACATTACATGGCCATTGATGAGCATCCACTTGCGATTTTAGACATTATGTTAATCATCTAGAAAAACACATGAGGAATTATCCCGAAACTCTTAGTGCATAAATATAATAGCACAAGTCATACATTTCCGTGAAGATTTTTTAGCGAAACTCCATAGGGGACCGTCAAAAAATTAAAAAAAGAATGGATATCTTTTGGATAACCATGTCAAAACTAATGTAGCAAAAGCGCTCAAATTCTAGATTATGATTAAGTGGCTTATTGTAAAAAAACTATGTTCATTTTTGTGCGAATAGCATGTATACTCGTAGAGAAATTAAGGTTTTTATAAAAATGGTCCCAAATTTTTCCAAGTTTTTTTGCTTATAATTTGCAGAGCTCTTAACATAAAGTAACATTCTTTTCTGAAAATATGACAAATAATATTTCACACAATACCCTGTAATTAGAATTAAAAAATATTAAAAATTGTATGAAAAATGAGTAGGTTTACTAAATAAGTTTTCACAGTGCATGCGTCAACGATATCAAAATTTCATTTGTAAATCCGTTATTACCAAAATGAAGCAAAAACAAGAGGGATTTTATCCAAATGTAGTAGTACGTCCAATACTGTGTATTCTATAGTGACGCTAATCAATGAATATATGGATGCAATCCCTCTTGTTTTTGAATGAGGATAATTCCTCATGTATTTTTCTAGATATTTAACAAAATGTCTAAAATCGCAAGTGGACGCTCAAGAATGACCATGTAGTGTATAAAGGACTCGATTTTCCTCTACCTGGAAAAATTTTCACGTATTGCTGGCAAAACTTTTTCTATAACCATTTTCGGGTTTCTTCTTTATAAACACTTTCGACAACTTTTGTCACAACTGTTCCTTTTGCACGGTTTTTAGAATTCCTTTTTGCATTTTCTGAGTAAACAAAACGCCATATTCCAATTTTTTCATTAAACATTTCGTTTCTATTTAGGTCCCATCTTGGTCTTGCTACCAGCGTCATAAACATTATTTTGGTAATAAATCTTTTGCTTTTTCAATGCCTCAAAGGTTCAGTTTCATCCGGGGTGATGTAAGACGAATTACTAGTTTTCATAAAATAAAACCATTTTACAACGATATGAATACCATCCAATATTTCCGAAAAGTATCCATTACTTTGAACATGCTGTAAATAAAATCGAATTCTGACCAGCTTGTTTTTTTCTGTTTGACTTGGTTTAATGGCTGATAAAATACGCTTCAAATCGTTTCCTTCCTTGACAATCCTGTATAATATGGATTAAGGAATATCAGCAGCCCATGATGATATAAATTTTTTTGTAAAATACTAGGGGGCCCCGCCCCCCTGCTCGCTATGCTCGCCAACCCCCCGCGTAATCGCTTCGCGATTCCAAATTATTGGCTACCCCCTGCTTGCTGCTCTCGCCAATACCCCATGGTATGAATAACCAGTTGCAGACCTTTCAAATGATGTGTCACACGACTGGTGTTGTAAAGAAATTAAAAATGTGCCCCCCTGGGGGGGAAGAGTGGGAGGCGACACAAAAGACATCCATAATATGAATAATCAGCTGCAGACCTCTCAAATGATATGTCACACGACTGGTGTTGTAAAGAAATTAAAAATGTACCCCCTGGGGGGCAGAGTGGGGGTGACACACAAGACATCCATAAAATGAATAAACAGTTGCAAACTTTTCAAATGATGTGTCACACAATTGGTATTGTAAAGAAATTACAAAATGCGCCCTCTCTGAGGGCAGAGGGGGGGGGGTTACACACAAGATATCCATAATATGAATAAGCAGTTGCAGACCTCTCAAATGATGTGTCACACAATTGGTGTTGTAAAGAAATTAAAAATGTGCCCCCCTGGGGGGCAGAGTGGGGGATGACACACAACACATCTATAATATGAATAAGCAGTTGCAGCCCTTTCAAATGATGTGTCACACAACTGATGTTGTAAAGAAATTAAAAATGTGACCCCCCCCCCCCCTAGGCAGAGCAGAGTGTGGGGGTGACACACAAGACATCCATAATATGAATAAGCAGTTGCAGACCTTTCAAATCTTGTGTAACACGACTGGTGTTGTAAAGAAATTAAAAATGTGTCCCCCCTGCGGAGCAGAATGGGGGATAACACACAAGACATCCAATATATGAATAAGCAGTTGCAAACCTCTCAAATGATGTATCAAACGACTGGTGTTTTAAAGAAATTAAAAATTTGGCGAAATATTACAGTTATCGCCAAGTTGGCGTCACTTTTAACAACTAATTTTGGTCGCCAAATTTGGCGATATATCGCCAAGTTGGCGACAAACTTGGCGATTGTTGGCGATGGTAACCTTTCCTCTCTTTATGGTAACCCATACGGCGATGCATAGACGGAGCCCTTTCCTGATTGGTCTATTCGACTCATGGAAGGAGTGGACAACCCGGATTCGTTAGTTCCGGAAATCTTCCACATCAGCATCATTCCAGGAGTCATTCCTTTTAAGGCTAGTTTTTTTTTACTATAGAAGGATTTATAAAAAGTAATCGGATTAAATAACCAAAAATACTCTTATGGAAATATCGCAATTGTTATAAAAGCAGTGTATTTAAACGTATTATGATGCTCTCTGTAAACAGGAAGGCTTTTGCAGTTAAATCTGTTTTATAGTTTTTTTTCTTTTAAGAAAAGCTATATTTATGTAAATGATTACGAAAATCACCACTTTTTGTAAATTTGAGCTTCGACTGTTTCTCTACCCTTTCTAAATTTTATCAAGCTACGTATTTTGTGTTGAAAGAAAACTAAACATTTCTTAAAACTCTGACTCAGCTCTAATAAATTTTACATTAAATTTTCTTCAATGATACTTTAAAGTACCGTCGGTGCATAAAGGATTAATTTAATGCGTATAAAAAAACATTTACTTATCGTAAGTGTCTCCCAAACAGCGTTGCAGAGGCCCCAGCCACCTGTGATGACGTAGAAAACAGCTGCGTCGTCTTTCACCGGCGTCCAAAGGTATAATACCATCAGCAATCCTGACTGGCAGACGAGTCCTGCTGCCATGATGATGGTTCGCTGGATATGTTCAGAAAACAGATGTACAGCCGCAGACCCTAATGTGTTGCAGCCACCTAGGCACATCATTGTAAAAACTATGGATTCTAAACCCAAGGAACAACTGACGTATGACTGAAAAAGACAAACAAAATTCTCGTAAGAGGAAATTTCGGAATTAATGTTACAGGTATAACAATAGTCATGAAAGCACATGTAAAAAAGCTTGCATTAAGGTATATTTTCATGGAGAACTACTGAAGGAATTTCAGAATTTTTAAATGTAATTTTAAAAGCTTCGACATTATAAATTATTCTCTCGGCTAAAAAAGAAAAACCCTAGGCTTATTTTCGTTTGTAAGTTTATATAACTAATGTATTCTTCGTTTGTATTTTCTACCGATAGACCAATTTATAGTTTAAAAACTGCTAAATTATTTGGTAGATACTTCAGACTTGTCACTTAAAAGTTACTATCAAGTAGAAAATTAAAATAAAATCTGATCATTGCCACGCTGTAATTATCTTATTTATGAACGAATTTGGATGTAACTTAGTATGTGCATACTAAAGACAAGTAGGCAGCAGCACGGATAATCACTTCATTAGATTCACAGGTAAACATCTAGGATTACTTAAATCTCGATTCGCATATTAAAATGCAATCGGTTTGCCAAGTCATATCTTGGTGAAAAACACTTAGAAACCCGATTTTAGAGGTTGTCTCGTAAGTCTATCGTTGTGCTTTCCTGCACCCAAAAGTATGAAAACATGGAGGACTGGCAGCTGGAAAACATAATGGTAAATAAGTCAACCGTTAAAATCACATTTATGAGTATTTTCCACCAGGATATGCCTTTCAGACCGATTACGTTTCATTATGTGAATCAAGATTTAACTAATTCTAAATTTTCATCCGTGAACAAGATGAGGTGATTGTCTGTGCTGCCACCGCCAGGTCTATTATAGACAATGTGTCGACCAAGTTTGGAGATCTTCATCTGCCATTTTGTTTCAAAATGGCTGCCATTAAAATATTTTTTAATTTATAAAATTTAAAATGAGGTACAAAAATTACGATGTAATTTGGATATCAGATTTCCAGTGCAGAATGGTTTGGTTGAAGATTAACATTTTAAAAATATGTCCCTTCCTGAACTTAAAAGGCAGTAATGAAAGAAACCACTTTAGAATGTGACCTAAAATAGTTGAAAAAATAAATGCGATTTTGGAAAATATATCTTACGAGAAAATTGAAGATGACGAGGATACCCAGTATGACTCTCAACGCTTTAAATTAAGTTTTGGTTAAAGAGTAATCTACACACAGTCTGTATATAATTCTGATATTATTTATCATGTGGTTTAAAGGTTTCACTTTATCCTACTTCATGTTATATAAAAACTACAGATCATCTTAAAGATGTTAAACTAATAACAGGAGTGTGTGTGTATGTAAAGGAGGATTTTACAGGTTTTGAGATAGATACATAATGAAGAAAAAATATATAGACTTTAAATAAAACATTTACTAACATTAACTTTTATCGCGTTTAAATACAACCAACTACAAGACAGTTTTTTTTATATATTTTAATCATGTATTAAACTTTGAATAAAATATTAACAAAAATTATTATAAAAGAAGTTTGAACTTAAAAGATAATTGAAGCAGTTTTTTAATTAATATATCAGATTTTCTATAGTTAAAACAGTAAGTACGCATACACACTCTTAAATTTATTAGCTTAAAATAATATTTTCCCAGTGTATTAAAATATAATATTATAAAAATATTTTTAAAACCGTAATCCTGAAAATCATGTTTTAGTGCTTTAAAGAAGTTTATTTAAAAGTGATTGTCAGTTAAACTTATGTTATCATAATAAAATATTTTTAAAGCTTTAAATTGTTTTAACGTGTAATTCAAAACAAGCTCTTAAGTTTAATCCGAGGTGAGTGCTTTTTTTGCCATAAGCATATTTTATAAATAACATTAAAATGAAAGAAGGATTTAATCACTGTTTAAAATTATGAAATTAAAATGTGTAAAATAGAAGCAATTTGCATAATATGGCTGCTCTAGTTATAGTCCAAGACCCGACAGCACAAAAACGTACATTGTCGAGCATAAGAAAAAACTATTTTATGGATGAGTAATAATAGAGGGAGATATATGATGATCCATGTCTGCCGGAAGTAAAGTGGTGCATAAGCCGAAAATGAATACCACTAGTTGTTGACTCATAGTCTTAGCTTTGTGTTTTCCTGCACCCAGTTTTCCATGTTTTCATATTTTTAATTTAAGGACAAACACAATGCTAAGCCTAAGAGTCAACCACTAGTGGTTTCAATTTTTGACTTATGCACGGTAGACACGAATCATTAGATTCCTTTATTACTAGTCTTCTATTCTTCCATAAAATAAAGGAGATTTTTTCTTGTTCTCGATGACATAGGGTTTTGTGCTGTCGACTCTTGGACTATTAAGTAAAATACATTATGAAACGAATAAACATATATATATATACATGTCATAATTTCTAAGAATATTACGAATATATTAGGGGTGTGATGAAAAGATACGAAATGTCTAATAAATGAAAACATTCGGAACGTCGTACGAACGAAACCAGTTGAAATTTAAATATGCCGCTTTGGGATTACGTAGTCAGACATCGAGAGACGCGATTGTGCAAACGCATGAGTGCCCGCCATGAAGCACGGTGAGAAGCAGGCAGTTAGTTATGCGTTTCTGTCCAACTGACGTGTCAATGGAACTAGTATTAAGAAAGATGAACTGACATATCCTTAAAAAAGTATTGGTTCAATTGTAACCGCTTCCTTAGGGGCTCATTACTACCGCGAAAAAGTTCAAACCAATAAACTTAAGTAGAATTTAAACGAATCATTAGCGGGAAATTTCATTGAAAAATAATGGCAAACACTGGTATTATTTTTTATCGGTAGAAGTTTATTTCAGCGGTAATATCTTTGTCATATTGTGACAAACAATACAACCTTCTATCTGTGTCAATGAATATATTGTAATACTTGGCCAAACTGAAACCAGTAAAATGAAATAGGAATTTTTTATCATATTTGTGGGTGACATTTTCCCATCAATAAGGAGCTTTAATTAGATCAAGTTTTCTAATAAAGTTTACTGGTTTCACTGGCGGCAATCAGAAATTGTTGATTGTAGTAAACAGGGCTCGCACAGTTTCTTAAATTTGCACATTTTGATACCAATATTTTAAATCAAAAATCTTCGTGAAATATCCTTTAACATCTACAATAGAATTATACAAGAAATATTACCGTTTAAAAATAGTGGTAGGAAGGCATGAAAATTTTAGGAACGGTGCAAGTCCTGAGTAAAAGAAACAGCTGTCATCTTGTGACAACCACCTCAGTTACTTCACTCGCAACCACTAGGCAATACACTATATGTCTCCTCCTCTTTATTCGTAACTCTAATGACGCATCAGTGCATATGAGGACATCGTAGATTTCCTATTGCAAAATTCGACGGTTGAGGAGCAGCGAGGTGTCTCATTAAAGCCTGGTGTATCGTGTATCGTGAACTTCACTGTACCTAAAAATTATCATACCCGATTTGGCACTGGGAATATGGATTTGAAAATTTTTCTATATGCACTTAAAACAATGCATAATAAATGTCATTTTACATTATTTCGTTATTTTTCTAGATTTAGAAAATTATTTACTGAGAAAGAAGGAAATGATTAGAAGTATTTAATTTAATAGATTTATTTATTTGGTTTATTTTATGACGTCCGATTATCTACGTAAGGGATACAGGATCTTAATGGGGTGGAATGCCTTCCGTAGGGGTTTTCCTAAGGGAACCTAATCCGTATTCACGCAAGGAAATCCAAGGTTCGAAGAAAACCATGGAAAACTTCGAACGATTTGGCCGACGGCGGCGATTGGGTTCGAACCCAGCATCTGCCGTCTACCAGTTGAGAGGTCACAACCTCTCGGCCATTGGTGGGGCTTTTATTTAATAGAAAATAAATGTTTCATAAATTTCAAAATGCATTCCTACGGCTTGAAAACTCATGTTTTGCTATTTCTTGCTTCATGCGGCATATAAGTAAAATATCTTTAAAAAACAGATAAATATAATGTGTGCGTATACGATGTGTGTACATTTATATATGGTGTTTCATTTGAAGTTACTGATGTCTTCCATAATAATCACAATTATGATATCATTCGCATTTTAAAAATCAAACATGTTGTTGTTATAGATTTGTTTACCCTGTTACTATATCTTTTAATTGCATTTATTTAAATATTATTTTTATTGGTTTTTTGTGAAAATTGTTTTATTCATTTATTTTTATTCTATTTTGATTCAAATAATGAAATAATTTTAATTGTAAAAATGGGAAATTTCGTGATTAATAAAAGTAATTAATATAAGATCCTACATTGCAGTTGATGAGAAAAACACTTTCAGATTCTCAAACGTTTTTCATTTGATTCTTAGTAAAAATATGCTGGGATAATTGCCTTCATTTTCTATACTAAATAAAGATGTACATAGTATTTTTACCCATGCTGAGTAATTAATGTGTAATTTTGTTCTAATTATAAAACAAGGGTTCTCAACTACTCAATCACATGCTAAACAGCTATTTCCGAGTAGTAATACTTATTTTATTTAGTGACGGAAATTTTGAAATTAAATAAGATGACGATAAACATTCGGAAATGGTAGTGATTGTTTGAAAGCAATAGTGTTTTTGAAAACATATGATATGAAATGTCAAGTTTCATAAGCGTTTGATCGCCGATTTCTAATTCAGAATCGTACCTGTCTGTATTTTAAATACCAATATTTCCGAAAAAAAAAACCGCGGTAGACTTTCACGATATTTGCAACAAAAATATCTTTTAGGATAGTTTTCTGCAAAAATTGCAAGACAAACCTAAAACCAGAGTTATTGAAGTGATATAAGAAGGGAATAGAGTAAGAGCCTTGATAACAGATGATCAAAGATGTTGTAGTTGATAACACATTTCGGATAATATCCTTTATTCGATGTCACGTAATTTTAATTGTACAATTACTGGGACTTCATAAGGTAGAACCTCGATTTAGTTAACTAAATTTGGAAGTTAATATTTATAAACATTAATTATAAAGATGTACAAGGTTTTCTGAAAAGACCACAGTGAGCATCTCTAATCCTCGTCACGAGAAGACAAAAATAGTTTCTAATTAGTCTAAGCTCTTTTAATTGCTTTATTTATATTATCAGACATGTAATGTCTCTTGAAAATACTTCTAAGGATATATTTTATTAGAATGTATTAAAAGAAACTGCACTATATAACATTTATTAGGAATTTTATTGTGCGGGATATATAATTTCCGTATTCTTTTTATATTGACCTGTAAAAACCTTATAGTTTGATGTAAACGCGAAATTTGTTTTTACTTTGCATCCTCTGCGTATAAAATAAGCTTTATTTAAAATACGGATGTGAATTAATGCCCATTAGATACGACACGATATTCTCGCTAGAAGAAGCTTACAAAGATCATCAGGCACACTGAAAACTGTTTCAACCGATGTAAAATAATCGAGTAAATAGAATCCGTCACTGTAGCGTCTACGACCGTAAACTTTTTTAGAGGAATCAAATTTTATTATCTAGCCAAAAAAGGTATGCTAGTGTGCCCTCTCTAAAGAACTTTCTTCATTTTACAGAAAATCTATTGGCAGAAGTGCTTCCGGTATATTTCTTGCAATTGAGGGATACTCGGGTTTTTTTCTCTGTTCCAAGAGGTAAAATGTCCATCAATTAACGAAAGTTGGAAAAAGTAAGCGGCAGATGCTGGACTGGAACCAGCCACCCCAGACTTAGAAGATGAACACGCTAGCATGGGGCTGTAGTACAACAGCAAAATGCTTTGAAGTAAATGTGTTCGTTTCAGATGGGTATGAATTGATCAATTTTTTTTGAAGAAGCTTTTAATTTTGAAATAAATTTCGGGAAGATTTTATCTTTAATGAGATTGTGGCTGGAGTTTTTAAACTTTAGCATTAATATAGGATAAACATATGAATTTTAAATATATTTACGCAGATTGCTAGAAGTAAAAAATGGATGTTGTATTTTTATTTGATAACATTTTTTTGAGTAATAACATTTTTTTTCTGTTCGACTTTCTTTAATTAAGATATTTTAAATGTGTTCATTAAAGTATTTTTAAAATGCGAACATTTATTTATAAACAACTTTGGAAAGAAAATTCACCTTTATTCAACTTTATTCAACTTATCCAACTTTAAAAAGTAAATTGTGAATATTTTTTAATGAATGATAAAAGTAATTGTTATTTATTTTTTAATTCGAAAACTTTTTTGTCTTCTTAAACTAAACTAGATATCTTAATTTATAGAATTTTCGGTTTTTCAATTAAAAAGTAATTTCGGATTTACTACTGAGAGAACCAATACGCATACGTGCTAGGGATAAATATAATCTCTTCTTCTTTTTTAGACGTTCGGGAGAATTTACGGATCAAACATGTTTTCTAGGAAAACCAAAATTATTTGTGAAAAAAAAAAATAATGAGGATAATTCAGTGTATATTGACGAATTTTCCTGTTAGTGTATGCTAAGTAAGACCAGAGATTATTAGACTATTTACTAATGTAAAAATAATATCAGAATATAAGTACTAGTGTTTACGTTTTAATAAAGATCATTTTCCACGTAGCAGAGTGAAATAACACTTTTCCTTTTGGAATTTTTTTTTTTTTCGGAAACAATACGCCCTAAAAGTATAATAGTCTTTTGATCAATGTTTGTGTAGCACGGGCAAGGAATATCGAAAGACACAATTTATTCTGTCTTGACCGAATACCCTCTAAGCACATGACGTAAAGATAGAATAAAGTCAGGAGGGGGTAATTATGACCATTTTTTGCATTTTCAACATTGTTATTTTTTAAAACTTATTTCTATTTGGAAAAGTGGTGTTAAGGCTCTCTTCATGGTTTAAATTAATAAGAAAACAACCAGCACTATTACAAAAAATCATAAACTGTAACCATTAATTGAAAAAAGTCAAGGACTGTTCCAAATGCCTCTACAGGACCTTTTATATGATAATGATGATGAGTTATAGAACTAATCAAACAAACTTTTACTTTAAAAAACTTACAGAATTACAGTTATTGTTAAAAAAATTACGTGTTATAGGTCTGTAAAGTACTCAACTAGTCTATTTTATTATTGATACTTATAGTTATTTCATTATTTCATTTATTTTTGTTACCTATCTTTATTTACTGTATAATTGTTCTGTATTTTTTTTAAATAAAAATTGCTGGGTAGGGCTTGTTGAGCTCAAACCATTTGGTAGACCGCCCGACCTGGCTGAATTTGAATCAGGAAAAGTGGTGTTTTTAGTACACGGGAGTAACTTTGTTCCTTTATGAACTCTTCTTAAAAGTTTTAATTCACATAGCCCTTTTTTAAGTAAAAAAAAGGTTATGATTACCCCACCAAAAACTCATAATCACAAAAGTTTCGGGTAATTAAGATCACTAGTGGGCACGTTATGACTACTATACTTCCTCTTTATACTTGCCTACACACATTTGTTTGGGGTAATTAAGACCATTAGAACAAATCCGTTTAGTATACATTTTTGCAAAATTATTTCCAAATTTCTGTATGAATCTTAAAACTGCTTAAGAATATTGATAAAGAATGCATAAAATGAAAAATACATTATGAGATTAATATTTAAGCATGAAATGTACTTTTACCATACACAGTTTTCTCCATTATAGGGGTGGTCATAACTACCCGTTGATCATAATTACCGAACCTGACCCTATATTGCAAAAAATTCACTTTTACGCAGTAATTTAAAAAATAATAAATGATACCAACCCTCGTGAAATCAGCAAGAATGTACCCTTGTTCAATCCCGATAAATATGATCAGTGGTATTGCAAGGCGTATTTGTTTGTCGACAATCACCAACCGGATTTGTCTTAATGTCTGCAGTATGAGAGGTCTCTCCATAGGATCCTGCTGCATGAGGAACTCGATTTTTTCTAGGAAGACTGTGATTAGAAACACACCAATCACGATGAAGGATGCGAAAATTAAAACTAAAATCCTCACAGAACTTTGATGCAACGAGTTAAATTGAATCGTTATTCCGTTCCCTGAAAAATCACGAAATCCTTCGGAATCCTTCAGAGAAATCTGAAAGCAGAAGTCGTAGGTTGAAGTAGAAATCTCCGTTTCTTCAGATGAAGTTGAATTATCTGTTGTGTTCGTAAAATCAATATTGTCCACGTTAAAATGCATCACTAATGACGTAATCAAGTTCCCCCAGAAGAAATTCGATTTGGAAATGACGCAGAAATACTTCAGGAAGCGTTGCTGAGTTTTGTCTCTCATGACCTGAGTCACATAAGGGAGTCTGGACACGTTAAGAGACATGTAGGTGACGAAGGCACAGAATATAGGACCGAAGCTGATTCCTAAAAGCACTGCACTGATGAGGAAACTATAAGTGTTATAAAAGTAAAAGGATGATAGGTATAAAACTGACATCGTGGCGTAGACGATGCAGGTCCAGTTTAGTCCGATTTTGTAAACGACGGTCGGTGCACAGATACAGGATAATGTGGCGAAGGAATAGATAGTGCAAAGTGCATCTACTCCTATTTGAGGAAACACAGAGCTTTGTAGACTTTGAAGAGTCACGAAACCATTGCAGCACAGGATGATAGCTATACTGAGAGTTACTGTGTTTTTCATTACTTTTCTTTCCAGTTCTATAGACCCCAATGGTTCTGAAATAAAAAGAGAGTTCAATTGCAGGTATGTTAGATTATGTAAAAAAAGTACAAACATTTTATTAAATGAATTTTAGAAAAAAGAATAGAAAGACACATTATTCGGCACTTTATACAGAGAATCAAATTCAGTTACAGAGTTGTCCTGAAGTATTGAATATAAAGCAAATAACAGGAAATTTTATTTAGTAGTCACTGACCAGTAGCTGTCAGTTTTTTTTAACATCACCGGTTTTTGGTCTATAGTTAATTTTCATTTTTGAAGTCTACTAGTCAGTGTGAATATTTTCATTCAGTGTGAATATTTCCATTCAGTGTTGCATTTTTTTAAAAACTGAGATTACTTGATAACCTGTTACTTAAAAAAAATACTTTTTTAAATGGCAGATTGCCCTTTGTATCACCGCGTTTCATATCTGCAACATAACCAAAAGTAAATGTTATTTATAAAGCAGGCTTTAACAGACGATTTTATTTATTGTTTCTGTCTTCCAACACACCATTTAATATAAATTGTTCATAGAATTCTCACCAGGCGGCGACTGAATTAATTTTTTATGCCAAAGTTTTATTTATCATTTGAGCAGTTTTGCATAGTTTTTTCTAAAAGAAAACCTCATAATTTTTCTAAGAATAGAAAAAGCTAGAGACATTAAAAAAATAAGAGTGCTTTTCAAATGTACGTCTGTATACTAGTAAACCTGAATATTTTAAAGTTCAAATCATACATTTTCGTTTTAATGCAAATGTGAAAATGTTCTATTTATTATTCAAATTATTTATTACATGCTTAAAATGATACATTCTAAATCTCAAGAAATATTTTTGAAATAGGAGGTATTTCCTCCCAAAAGATCAATATAATAAATATTTCAAAAAAGTGGTATCAATCAAACAATCGGAATAAAAAATACCGCTTTACTGGCAACTCTTCTTCCATTAATGGGCCAGACATCCTTAAGTAATATTTGATAATTGAAAAAAGACAACACATAGAAATTGCTTAAAATAAATTTTAATTAAATCTAATTATAAATAAATATAGTTTAAAAATACTAAAAAACACGCCTTTTAAGTATATCAAACTAAAAAGTGAAAAATAATTCGTACTATAAGCTGAAAACGAAAATAGATGAAAAATACTATATTACTATAAAATCATTGTTATTATAGAAATCAATTAATAAGCAATAAATAAAATTATCGTGGAAAAAAAGCTCCATCTACCATGCTCCATTTATCAGTTCTTAAGAAGCACCCCACACTTTTTTTCCACGATAATTTTATTTATTGCTTATTAGTTGATTTCTATAATAACAATGATTTTATAGTAATATAGTATTTTTCATCTATTTTCGTTTTCAACTTATAGTACGAATTATTTTTCACTTTTTAGTTTGATATACTCGAAAAGCGTGTTTTTTAGTTTTTTTAAACTATATTTATTTTTCACTTTTTAGTTTGATTACTTTAAAAGCGTGGTTTTTAGTTTTTTAAAACTATATTTATATTTAATACAAAAACCAAATTAATCGGTTGGATAATTTCAGAGTAATTGGTGAACATACATAGAAAAAAAATACATACGCGTCGAATTGATAACTTCCTCTTCCTTTTCTGAAACCGATTAAAAATAAAAATTGTAATACGGAATTTTTTTTTTTTTAATTTTACATAGATGTAAATAATGTCAGGAGTGGGGTTCGAACTCACAATCTCTTTCGTAAAACAGAGCTTCAATCCGGCGCCTTAGACCGCTTGGCCATGCTGTCTACACTCCGAACGTATTCAACACTTTTAATTAGCGAAAAATCACTAATTTTATTAGTTTTTGCCTAATTACTAAAAAAGTACTGAACCAATTTCGATGAAACTGAAGTGGTACCAATTCGAGAGCATCGTCTTTCATTTAACACCAAAACCAAGTTGATCGGTTGCATGGTTTCGGAGTAATCGGTGAACATACATAAAATAAGGAGAGTTACAAACTCACAAACATACAGGTGAAGTTAATAAAAGCGTGGTAAAAATAAACTAATTAACTAATAAACTAATTAAACTAACTAAAAATAAACTAACCAAAAAACTAATCTTTTTTTTTTGGTTGGCATAATTTTTAATCGTTATATTCAAAATTTATTCATCTACTTTTACTGGCAAGTAGTGATGGATATAGTGAACGACTCTATCACTCGAAAGCTCCATTCAGGCATGCGCAGAAGTATACTTAACAATATTCGTTTTAGTTTAAATCACTTATCACTAGACATAAGAAAAGAGTAGATGTAAATCGTATTATCTTTAATTAATACCTCAGCTACTAGTCAATATCAATAGATCATCATCAATTAAAAGAATACAAAGATTGGCAACATACTTTTACTCCTTTATATTTATTCGAATATGAAAATTACTCATTCTGTGCATCATAACTGGCGAATTGTTACACTGAAAAAAAAATGGGTTCCCAAAATTCAGCAAAAAGTACTCAATTTTAAGTACTTCACATACTCAAAATAGCTCCGATCCAAGTGTACTCAAAATTGAGAAACATGTGTGCTCATTTTTGATTTCATGGTTGTGTTGAAATATGAATCATTATGAAATACTCCCTGAACTTAGAAATTCAAATTAAAATATGGCATTTATAAATTTTGGCATTTATTTGTCTTTATTATTGGCATTTATTTCTTGTTCAAAATTAGTAACAATGAACATTTAATTAATTATTTATTCAGCAAAATAACCAAATCGAATATTTTTATGACAACAGCATTATTTGCAAGCACTTTTAAATGATTTTAAAATACTGTGCATAATTTATTATTTACATTAAAAAGCTTCTTTTATGTCGCCCTGGATTGGTTTACCAATACAGGGTACAAAATTATCGTCTGTTTAGATTTGATAACGCACGATGTTTCAAAACTGAGAAAGCACTGCGTTCATTTTTGATCCAAACATACTTAATTCGATATGAGTACATCGACAGACTCATTTTTGAGTACTTCATTTTTTTTAGTGTATTTTCAAATTCAACTGAGTGTGCCCATATATGTACATAACTTTAAAAGTTACAGTCAGATAGAAATTTTAACTACCGTAATTATGAATTTGTTTTTTTAATCTACTATATTTACAGGAATCTGTGACGTCCATAAACCTAAGGTACATCTTATTTTTAGTTATAAAATAGGTATTTTGATTCAAAACTCATATGTAACACACAGGACAATTTCAAGGGGAAAAATTGATGCGTATGAAATATGTCAATCCCTGATTTATTTATACTGCCCCAAAATAGTATTCGTTTCTGTTAAATATATCTATGTCTAATCTCTCATATCATTTACTTTTTATAAATAATCAATTACTGCTCTCGAATATATTTCTTAATCAACTCTTTCAGAAATTCTGTAAAAAGATATTCTTTTTAATGTGGCTTTATTTTCATTCCAATTAAAATTAGATTTTTTTTTCTTTTTTTACAATGTGTTGGATAATTCTTAACACGTTCGTTGCCAAAGATGAGATAGTGCATCTGTTCAGATGTCAAAGTCATATCTCTCATATTATGCTTAAAAGTTAAAATGCTTTAAAGTTCCGGTATAGCTCTTTAATTTATCGTTTTAAAACTTATATAGAATTTTGTTTCAATATACTTAGTAGAATTTCAACATAATGTAAAACAAATTACTTTTATCCAAAGTATTCTCCAAAATGTATCGTGAAAAGATATGTAAACATTTAGTTATTGTATCAAGACTTTGAGAAATAAATGATCCATTTCAGTACGCCAAGTGTATTATTTAGTCTCTTTCTCTGTGCCAAACACCTAAAAACAATGCATGTGTTTTCTACGGCAATACTTGTAATTGAAGATTTAAATAAGGATATGAATAAGGAATTTTCTCGTCGTTGGCAAGGAAACCCAGTTTACCAACTAAGAGTATTGTTGTAGTTGATAGCGAAGGTGTTAAATAGCATTTTTTCCAGTCTCATTCATTGCATTAAAAATATCGCACTTGAGAAAAAATCTTTTCCTTAAATCATTAGGATGGAACTTTCATGCATTTGAAACTACTAGGTTACTGTAAACCAGCGGCTCCCAAACTGGGATACGCGAAGCACTGGAGGTGCATGGCGGACGTCAAGGGGGTACGTACATGAAAATCCTATCGGTAATAGCGAAAATCCCTACAAGTGGATAAGCGTGATCGGAGATCGCACAGTGGGTTTCATTTAATGTTTCTTTCATAACAACTTATGCTTTAATTAACAAATTTAAATTGTTAATTTAAATGTTAAATTAAATGTTTTTTAATTGTTAAATTGTTTATAATTTATAATTTATAAATTCTTACATAGATCGTAGCACCAGTAAATTTAATTTTAAAATAACCATAAAAAGATGTTATTCGTTTTAATTAAATTTAAAATGTTCAAATAAAATTATTAAAATAAAATCCAACATTTCAAATTTCTTAAAAAAAAAAAAAAAAAAAAAAAATAGCAGAGATATAAATAAAATTTAAAATTTTTAAAAACGAAAAAAAAACTGTTTAAGCAGAATTAAAAATGCTGAATCACTAATAAATCACAATAGCTTTTAAAACAAAAGAAAATTGAATTCCAAAAAATATTATGAGTGTTAGATGATCGAAACAGCTAAATAATATAAACCCTTAAGCTGGCGAAAAATACGGAATTTCTTTTAATTAAATCCATCTTAATATGAAAATTTCAACTTGCAGCATCGGGAATAGAAATAAAAATCTTCTGTTTACTAGCGAGACGCTTTACCTCCAAGCTATGATGTATACACGCAAAAAAATTAAATTAAGGCTTTGTTTCAAAATGTACATCGGAAAAATGAACGAATGACATTGATAAAATTAATTTATTTAAAGTAATACACCTTTTCAAAATTTTATGATTTGTCGTGTGACACGTATTCAACTGTAAGTACACAAAATTTGATATCTTTGAATTTTTGTGTACTGACTCAGTAATAGATGGACAGACAGAGCACAGAGACGAATAGGGTTTTGTCAAATGAACGAAACCCTAAAAATGGTTAATAAATTCATAAAAATGTTAGAAATGACAATGTAGATTGTATTGATTAGTTATATGGTTGTAGCAAGAAGATTAGTAATGGAAAGCAGCGTATTTGCTTTATCTAAGTAAGTGTAAAGGGGGGGGGGAGTAGGGGACGTGCTTATAAGAAATGGCGGAAATACTCTGAAATAAAAAGGCTAAGAAAGGGGCACGTGAAAGAAAAATGGTTAGGGAGCGCTGCTGTAGATAATAGATTAGTTTCACAATGCACAGTTTTTGACATTTTTTGTATTTCTTTACATGAGATGTGTTACACTGGGAAGCGGCAGCACAGACAACCACCTCATCAAGTTCACGGATAAAAATCTAGAATTCGTTAAATCTCGATCCGCATATTAAAGCGCAATTGGCCGTGCAAGTCATATCTTGGTGGAAAACACCTAAAAACTCGATTTTAATAGTTTACTCACAAGTTCAACATTATGTTTTCCTACTCCCAATCCACCATGTTTTCATACTTTTAGGTGCAGGAAACACAATGGTAAACCTTTGAGTCAATCTCTAAAATCAGTTTTTTAGGCGTTTTCCACCAAGATATGACTTGGCAGACCGATTGCATTTTATTATGCGGATCGAGATTGAACTAATCCTAGATTTACATTCGTTAACTTGATGAGGCGGTTGCCTGTTTTGTCACTTCTCGGTCTATGTGTTATATGAGGACAAATTGCTTTTTTAAAAAACATATTTATATATATGCATGGAGCTAAATTAGGAAATCATTTTTCTAGAAACAACTTGTTAAATTGTATTTTAGAAGCATGTTTTTAACACAATCGATACTCACTCGCTGAAAATACATTTATATTATGCAGTAAAAACAGGTCCGTGAATAATATTTACTTCATACTGATGGTAACAAGACTTCACCAATAATTGTTTTTTTACTACGATGTTTTAAACTACTAAATACTACAGAATTTTATATTCGATTCGAAGGTATTTTAAATGGGTTCCAATTTGAATGAAAAGAACGCATCTGTAAATACTTCGACTAAAAAATAGAAAGATTCGAGTAAATACGGTATTACTATGCTTGAAAAAAAGGAAATAAATAACTGACCTTTTAATTAATCCTTTTAATTAAACTCTTAGTTTAAGAAAAAAGTCAAAAAACGTTAAAGTTTCATTGTTTTTACACGCTACATTAAAAAAAAAAACATATGTAGTTTTTAAAAATATTTTACTTATTGCATTTTTTAAAATATAAAATAAAATGTGTTTATTATTTCTGCTGCTGAAACTTAGATTGTTAGTATTTTTACTTTTCTGCAAGAATTATTCTAATTTAAATATTTATGTATTAACTTGCATAACACAACAACAAAACTTCCGGAGAAAGCAACGCACTTTAGTCATTTGTTTCTAAAAATGGTTTTTAAAGCAAGCGGTTAAATTAAAAGTGTTAAATAAACGTGGAGTTGTTCGTTTATTATTTTTTTTGAAACTGTAATAAAAAATAAAGAAATTAATAAATTATACAGATAAATGTTTGTATGTGATTATCATTTTTAAAGACACATTAAATATGTAGAGATCCTCGATTTATTTTATCAAAGTTGTATTCCAAGCAGGAAATGATGATTTAGTTTATTTAGCACTCAAGATTTGTTACATTTTTTTCCTAATATTTTTTTATTCATAGAATTTCGAATTGTATTTTTCTTTTATTTCTACTTTTTGTTAATTTTTGTTGAAAATTTTTTTTATTTATTAAAAAAAGTTGCCAAAATGTGACACTGTTCCCCGAATTATTATTATGATCGTAATTTCTCATTCGACCAATTGTAAGATATTCTTAAATATTTAATAATAATAAGTTTTTTTTCATTTCAAACATTTCTCACTTTTTAAACAGAAATCTTTAAAGCAAAAAGTCATTTTGGATAAACGTATGATCTTCTTTAACCAATTATTTCAATTTTTATATAATACTTAAAATGTGTCAAGAAATTTTGGCCTGCACTGTTTCTTGAATAAGACAGAAATCAAGATGTATTCAAACATTGTATATATGGGTGTACTGTTCGGAATATACAGTTCATTAAAGATATATGTTTTTTTAATTATTTATCAGTATTAAGGTCTTTATTCATGCTGTAAATTAAAATCTGAAAATAATAATCTATTCCAACGATTTCTAACCTATAGGTCGCGATCCACTAGTGGGTCACTGAAGTATTGAGATTTGTCACGAAAATAAATCTTTTGTTTCATCTGTTTAAAAAATATCACAATTTAAACAGCAACCTCCAGAAAAAGAAATTGATTAAAACTACAGAACTTGCTTTTTTGAGTACATTTTAGTTGTTCTAAGCGAATTTTTTAGTTAAATTAAAAAATCGGTTTTCTTGCTCAGACAAAAAAATATTGTTAACACTCTTATAAAATTTTAACAAAATTTCATCAGTTTTATTTGAGTCTTACTAAAGTCTTGTATTTTCAGTTTGTAATTCCAACAAAATTTTGCTGTTTTTGCAAATTTTAAATTGGTGTGTAGTAGCCATAACTATCATTCGTAATTTTGTTTAATTGACTTATGTAGTTATAAAAGATTAACATAATTTTTGGATAATAAAAACTTTTCAAACTGAAACAGATTAATCACATTATTATGCATTTCAGATGAAAATTGTGGACAAAAAATTTCAAAAGAACAACAACAACAACAACAACAACAAAAGTATATATATTTTTTTTATTATTCAAACAAAACTTTTATTGACCCATAGTTAAACGAAAAGATTTGTTGGATGAAACAAATTGTTGTTGATTCAACAAAACTTTAACTTTTTTCTGGGTGAAATAATCTTTCTTGAAAAAATTCTCAATATCCACCTGGATGAATACACGAACAGAATGTCCAGAAATATTGAAATCAGCTACGAGGTCCTTGATGCGATTCAACACTTCATGCTTGTGTGGACATCCTTTTTCTACTTTCTTGTTTTTAACAATAGTACCGAAACAAACTGCGTGTAAAAAATTAACTTAAGATTAATTTTAACCTTGATATAGACTTCTCATCGATAAACACTAGTGTCAGAAATCTCACTGATTATAAAGTTATGTTTTGAAAATAATTTTACGTGTATTTAATTATTTTTGTTGTTCGTGGGTTGTTTTAATTATTATTCTACTTGCAAACATTTGTATTACCAATTCTTTTTCTTTTTCTTTTTTTAGCGTATCTTTCAGGCAAAATATTGTCTTTTTCTGTAGGTTAGGATGGTCAATAGTAGCTTGTAGAGACCATGCAACGATTTTTACATTGATATACACTCTTATATTAGGTGTGTCGCGAAATTCTTTTTTAAATCAAAGGTGAGTCGCGTAGCAATAAATATTGGGAATCGGTGATCTATTCCATAATTTTATACTGGCTAATTCCATGAGTTTTTGCAGTGTAAGTCACATAATTGATAATTGATATGCTTGTTGGTCACCATTATTTTCGGAAAGTTTGCTTTGTCTTTGTCAATTAATGAAATTTCTGCGATAAAATAAGTCACAGTTTTCCATTCTAAAATACTGATAGACAAAAATCATAACATGTCACTTACACTACATGTAATCATGGAACTAGTCGACTACAGATAAATTGAATAACAAAACCTAACTAGTATTTACCTGTACCTCTTACACTTATTTAGGGGCCGTGCAAATATAACGTTATCAACTTTTCGGTAATTTTGAATCCCCCCCCCCTTTCCGATAGTGTACGTTATCATTCCTCGACCCTCCCCTCGTAATGATATCGCTATCAAAGAGTAAAATTTTTTTGATACCTAGAATTTATTTCTTTTCTTTGAAGTGATATACAAAACTGGTTACATTTATTTTTCGCTCACTATGATGATTCAAATGAAAAGAAATTAATAAGATATCATTTTGCATACGAAAACACTTTATATCAAAAAGCACCTAAAAGAAATAGTTATTATTTTAAAAAAATTATAATTGCTTTTTGCTACATAATGCATTTAACAGTAATAAAGTCCCGTTGCAATTGATCAAACGCAGGAGGGGTGGCGGGACAGAGAGAAATTCTTATCCGGAAATAAAGTGGGCAATATTCTTTCTCTTTTTCTTATATTTATTAGTAAACCCAAGCTTCATTTCAAATATATTTCATCTATGGTTCCTCGAACAGCGATTATATATGCATACACACATGAAGAAGAATGTGAATGTCAAACGTTGGCGTATTCCATATTTTAGAAATAAATAATTTTATAATAATTTAATGATTTTAATGATAACTTTGTAGTTTCATAAAAATAGATAGCATTCTATTTTGTACCAAAGAACATGTTACAAGTAAAAAGAGAAAAATTTGATGGGATCAAAAATGCTATCAATATCAAAAGACAACATCCAATCCCCTAAAATGATAACAGTATATTTGCACAGCCCCTTACTAACTATAAAATTTACTGTATGCATCGAATTTTCGAAATATACTACCGTAGAACTATTTTCGTATATACCTTGGTTTTGTATGATCATTACTTAATTATTTATATAATATTTAAAATGCTTAAGGAAATTTTGATATATATGTGAAAAAAAATTAAGTTTTATATAAACATTGAATTTGGGTTTACACGTAGGAATATACTATTAGTAAAAAGAATATGTTTTACAAAAAATCATTGTTAAAGTCTTTATTAAGCTACAAAATTGCATCTGAAAATAATATTCTATTCCGTTATTTTATAATATCAATAATTCGATGAAAAAATACAACTTTATCGAATTTTAGTTTTCTTAATTGTAGAATTAACAACTTTTCAATCTGAAGAGTACGTTTCCCTTTGTATAGTACTTTTTTCAAGTACTTAACTGTACTTACACTTCTTTATTCTCATTATAAAATTTACCGTATGAGTCGATTTTTTAAATGTAGTACCTTATGTAAATGCTTCTACTTTCTGACGTCACGCAATTGATTTACAAGAGTGCTTCAAGCATTTCCTTGAATAAGTGGAAGGAATAATTAGAAGAAGGATTTAATTTAATGAGCTGTCCATGGTTTATGTTTTGCAATAGAGCAGTTGATATGAGACATAATAAATTTTCGTATTTAATTAAGACACTTAGTTAATGTAAGAGTTTCTTGGAAATTTGAGATACTTAGATAAGACTTATGTAACATTATATGCTATTGATTTTTTATTTTTATAATTTCTCTTGAGAAAACACACGTGTTCACTATACATTCTGATGATAAAAATAATTATGAAGCAGTCTCATGATTTTAATGATAACTTTTTTCATAATGTATTTTCCTAAAAATAGATAACATGTTATTTTGTACCAAAGAACATGTTACAAATAAAAAGAGAAAATTTTGATGGAATCAAAAATGATACCGATATCAAAATACACCCCCCACCCCCTTTAATGATAACATTATATTTACGCAGCCCCTTATTAACATTATAAAATTTACTGTATGCGTTGATTTTTCGAAACGTAGTACCTTAAAAGTATTCTTGTATATACCGTACTCTTGTACGGTAATTACTTGAATTTTTATATAATATTTAAAATGAGTAAAAAAATTTTTAGTATACACTTTAAAAACAAAACAAAAAACAAAAACAACATGTATTTAAAAATTGAATTTGAATTTACGCGTTAGAATATGCTATAAGTAAAATGAATATGCTTAAAAACCCATTATTAAAGTCATTACTAAGCTATAAATTTATATCTAAAATAATATTCTATTCTATAACTTATTATTATTAATAATTTTAATAAACAAAACACAACTTTACAAGTTTTCCGTTTCCTTAATTGTAGAATTGACAGCTTTTCAATCTGAAGAGCACTTTTTTCTTTGTATAGTACATTTTTTCAAGTACTTAACTGTACTTGCACTTCTTTACTCTCATTATAAAATTTACCGTATGCGTCCATTTTTCTAAATGTTGTACCTTATGTAAATGCTTCTACTTTCTGACGTCACGCAATTGATTTAAAAGAGTGCTTCAAGCATTTCCTTGGATAAGTGGAAGGAATAATTAGATGAAGGGTTTAATTTAATCAGATGTCCATTGTTTATATATTGCAATACAGCAGCTGATACGAGACATCTTAAATTTTCGTATTTAATGAAGATACTTAGTTAATGTAAGAGTTGCTGGGATACTTGCTATACTTAGATAAAACTTATGTAACATCATATGCTATTGAATTTTTTAGTTTCTTTTTTATTTTAATCTTTCTTGGGAAAACACACTTGTTCGCTATATTTTCTGATGATAAAAATAAGTATAAACGGCTCCAGTTATTTTAATGGTAACTTTTTTCATAAATATATTTTCCTAAAAATAGATAACATGCTATTTTGTACCAAAGAACATGTTACAAATAAAAAGAGAAAATTTTGATAGAATCAAAAATGATATTGATATTAAAAGACAACCTGTCATCTCCCTAAAATGATAACATTATATTTTCGCAGCCCCTTACTAACATTATAAAATTTTCTGTATGCGTCGATTTTTCGAAAAGTAGTGCCTTAGAAGTATTTCTGTATATACCATACTTTTGTACGATAATTACTTGAAGTTTTATATAATATTTAAAACGTGTAAGAAAATTTTAATATACACTTAAAAAAGAAAAAAGAAAAACGAAAAAAAAAAAAAAAAAAAGATGTACTTAGACATTGAAAAAAACTCTGTCGATTTGGCCTATAGGCGGAGGTAGATTTCGAAGAGTGCTCCTTTTAACAACAAAAAATAAAATATGATAAGAGATAAACCGAGTTTAACAACTTTATTTTGCCGCTTTTGAAAAATTTTAATTTAATTTTTCTGCAAGAACTGGTTTTATCAGAATCATCTTAAGCAAAATTCATCTCAAATGCCCAGTTTGACAACATATTTTGAAATATATTCTGACTTTATTAAAAAATCGACTTATACAGTACATTATATAGTTCCTAAATAACAAATAACTGTCAACTGAACGCGTTTGAGAGCGAAATTGAATTTAAAAATGAGAGTCATATGCGTCATAAAATAACCAATTTATTATTTGAATACTTAGTCAATTTTTTAATCATGATCGCTTCGGGACATTTTGTGCGAAATGCCCACTTTGACAGCATTTTTAAAAATATATTTAGCCTTTATCAAAACACTGATCAATACGGTACATTATATAATTCCTAAATAAGAGAACCTGTTAATCGGATGCGTTTGAGAGCAAAACTGAATTTAAAAATGAGTCATAAAAAACGCAATTTGTTAAATTTTGAATCACGATCACTTCGGGAAATTCTGTTCAAAATACCCTTTTTGGCAGACTTTTTTGAAATATATTCTGTCTTTATCAAAAAACTGGTCAGTGCGTCACATTATATAGTTCCTAAATAAGAGGATCTGTAAATTGGATACGTTTGAGAGCAAAAATGGGTTTAAAAAGGGGATATAAAAAACGCAATTTGTTATTTGAATACTTCCTCAAATTTTCAATCATAATCACTTTGGGAAATTCTGTTCAAAATAACTTTTTTGACAAGATTTTTTGAAATACATTATGTCTTTATCAAAAAACCGACCAATGCGCCACATTATATAGTTCCTAAATAAGAGAATTTGCCGTTTGGATGCATTTAAAATCAAAAAGGAATTTAAAAATGAGACAGACTGTAAGCAGTTTGGATTTGGGGTGTTTTCTCCAACTCCTATTTTTGTTTAATTTATTTTTGCTGTAAGAACTGGTCCTATGAAAAACGTGTTAGTATAAATGTTGTCGATATTATTGAGAAAATGTGAAATAAATTTAATTAGATTTGATAGCTTAAGAATTGACTAAGTTATGGATTTTTTTCTTTTTCCTCCCCCCTTTTTATTTTCGTTTTTAATTTTTTCATCGGTAAATGTTGGTCCTATCAAAAACTTGTAAATACAGAAGTTTTAGATAATTTTAAGAATATGTATAAAAAATTTAGTTGGATTTGATATCTTGAGAATTGATGAAATTATGAATTTTTTTCTCCTGAAAACCCTGTTTTTTTTCGCTCCTCGAATCCATTTTTAACTTTATCAAAAATCTGTCAGGCACAAACTTTTGGCACATTTTTAGAAGTAATATAAACTTTAAACCGATTCGACATCTATTTTAATTAAGAAGTTGTCGCGTTTTTTCGGATTTCACAAAAACCCTCCCTATTGCCACCCCCTTCGTCCGATTTTACCAATTAACGAACTCGACCGAGATTTTATATTCCTTGATTTGATCAGTTTGGAAGAGATCTGAGCAGACTTAAAGAAGTTATCGTGTCCGTAAAAAAGCGATACACACCGATTGATAGATAGATAGATAGATAAACTTTTTTACTAATGGTAGTTTTGGGTTCTAGTGGTCATGATCAGTGTAGATCTGCAAAAATTTTTCAGAAATTCCAACATAGGAGCGATCGCAATAGGAAGTATTTCATACGAAATCTACCTAATTTGGGTTTACATGTTGGAATATACTATAAGTAAAAAGAATATTAAAAAAACATTATTAAAGTCTTTACTAAGCTATTAATTTATATCTGAAAATAATATTCTACTCCATAACTTTATATTATTTATAATTTTGATAAATAAAACACAACATTACAGGTTTTCTGTTTCCTTCATTGTAGAATTAACAGCTTTTCAATCTGAAGAGTACGTTTTCCTTTGTATATTATTTTTTTCAACTACTTAACTGTACTTACACTTCTTTACTCTCATTATATAATTTACCGTATGCATCAATTTTTCTATATGTAGTACCTTATGTGAATGCTTCTACCTTCTGACGTCACGTCATAGATTTACAAGAGTGCTTCAAGCATTTCCTTGGAAAAGTGGAAAGGATAATTAGAAGAAGGATTTAATTTAATGAGCTGTCCATGGTTTATATATTGCAATACAGCAGCTTATACGAGACATCTTAAATTTTCCTATTTAATGAAGATACTTAGTTAATGTAAGAGTTTCTGGGATACTTGCTATACTTAGATAAGACTTATGTAACATCATATGCTATTGAATTTTTCAGTTTTTTTTTTTTAATCTTTCTTGAGAAAACACATTTGTTCACTATAGTTTCTGATGATAAAAATAAGTATAAAGGACTCCAATGATTTTAATGATAACTTTTTTCATAAATGTATTTTCCTAACAATAGATAACATGCTATTTTGTACCAAAGAACATGTTACAAATAAAAAGGAAAAATTTTGATGGGATCAAAAATGATATCGATATTAAAAGATAACCCCCAGCAATTCTAAATTGATAACATTATATTTGCGCAGCCGCTTAGTAACATTATAAAATTTACTGTATGCGTCGATTGTTCGAAACGTAGTACTTTAGAAGTATTTTTGTATATACCGTACTCTTGTACGATAATTACTTGAAGTTTTATATAATATTTAAAACGTGTAAGAAAATTTTAATATACACTTAAAAAAACAAGATGTATTTATATATTGAATTTGGTTACTAACACGTTAGACTATATTAGTAGTAAAAAGAATATGTTTAAAAAAAACATTATTAAAGTTTTTACTAACAAGGAAGGTCTCCATACTGGGCATTACTTAGAATTTCTTGAAAAAAAATACGAATTAAACTACTTATGTATATAATGAAGGATCAGCAAAATTTAGCGGCGGAAATATTAAAGGTTTTCTGTTTCCTTCATTGTAGAAAATGAAGGTACAAAGTTTGTAACAAAGTTTTTTACAAATGTACAAAGTTTGTAAAAAAATAAAATGCTTTGGAGTATTTGGTGAGAAAAGATGAAAGCATCACGCGATTTTGCGAGCAGCACTTTTCCTTGCCAAAATCAAACGATTTTAATGCATCTGAAACCTGCTTGTCGATTAATTTTTAAAATGCAAGTAAATATTACCTATTTAATGAATTTAATTTTGAACAATGAGAGAGTTTGATACTTACATATATTTTGTATTACATATAGTTATGTTGTTTTAGCTGCAGTTATTTAATTTTATCACTTTAAAAATAATTTCATGTATAAAAAGGAATAATATATTACCATATATTTAATCGTATGACAAAATAAAGGCCAGATGAAGAATAAAGCAGTAGCGCATTTCAATATCGGAGAAGTTTTTGTTTCCATAGCAACGAAATTGAATCGAAAGTGCTCAACTGGATTGTACTGAATTTTGAGGTTGAAACAATTTTAATTCATTTAAATTTTATTTAAATTTATAAAATTTTATAGTTAATTTTCATTATAATTATATTACGACAAAACCATAGCAAAAAAATTAAAACTGACAAAATTAAAGTTATTTGGGTAAAATTTCTTTAAACAAGATCAATGCGAAACAGTTTTACCTTAAAAAGTATTTGAAATTTAAAAAAAAAAGTATTTTTTGAAATTCTATTCTGCCGCCAACCGATGATAAATCGCCAAATAAACGAAATGTTAATTGTTACTTTACGAATGTCCCATCGGGATTCCGACGAAATTTTTTTATTAACATATATAACCACATGAGAAGAACATTCTATATTTTTTTCAAAATTTTCTGAGTATGCCCGTATGGAGACCTTCCATGTAAGCTCTAAATTTATATCTGAAAATAATATTCTATTCCATAACTTTATATTATTAATAATTTTAATAAATAAAACACAACTTCACGGGTTTTCTGCTTCCTTAATTGTAGAATTAACAATTTTTCAATCTGAAGAGTATTTTTTCCTTTGTATAGTATATTTTTCCAAGTACTTAACTGTACTTACACTTCTTTACTCTCATTATAAAATTTACCGTATGCGTCCATTTTTCTAAATGTAGTACCTTATGTAAATGCTTCTACTTTCTGACGTCACGCAATTGATTTACAAGAGTGGTTCAAGCATTTCCTTGGATAAGTGGGAGGAATAATTAGATGAAGGATTTAATTTAATGAGCTCTCCATGGTTTATGTGTTGCAATACAGCAGTTGATACGAGACATCTTAAATTTTCGTATTTAATGAAGACACTTAGTTAATGTTAGAGTTGCTTGGAAATTTGCGATTCTTATATAAGACTTATGTAACATGCTATGCTATTGATTTTTTTTCTTTTCTTTTTTTATTTCTTGAGAAAGCACACTTGTTTACTATATATTCTGATTATAAAAATAAGTATAAACTTGTCAGAACCTGTCGAATTCGGCGAATGAAAATGTTAAAAGGAACTGATTGACTGAATTTACAAAAATAATGATAAAAATAAATGCAATAATTAATCAATAATATATTGGCTAACCTAAATCTCATTAAAAATAAGTACTAATTTTAATATAAGTTGATTCTTCGATCTTTTGTTTTATGTAATTTAATATCACAGAAAATTGTGCCATTTTGACACAATTATAATTTTTATTTTCAGCAAGATCTAATAATAACATGTTTTTCAACGTCTCAAAATATTTTACATGCATTCTTTCCATATTTGTATTCACTATTTAAAATAATTTTGACATGCTATAGATTAATACATATTTTCCTAAAATTGATGTCGCGTTTGCCAGTAATAATTTTGCATGCGATACACTTTTTATTTTTACTACTATGCCATCATTTTCACCCACTGAACCCCTTTCCGATCAACGTTTCAAATTCAGTATTAGCGGAATGAAAATAATGCTGCATAGTAACAACTTTTTGCATAAAAATGTTTTGTTTTAAATCGTGATTTATTTCCTGTTCAAAAGTTTTCTAAATCCTTATTAGATGCGTTCGTAATTATGTAAATGCGTAGCACCTATAGTCGAAGTTCAGTGCGTCCGTCCGTCCATCTGTCCGCATACAACAAAGCAAAAACCAATCAACCAAATCTTTTGAAATTTAAAATATATAATTGTTGCATAATTTTGTCGGGTCATTTCAAATTTTATGAAAATCGGATGTATAGTTTAGTTACAGGGACAATCAAAAGCATTCCGTTGCATTACGATCAATGAAATAAAATAGTTTCCAATGCATTTTAATGATGTTATACGCTTTCGAACATAACAGAAATAATATAATCTGTGAAAATACATTAATGATAGTAAAAAAAATATTCTGCACACTCTTTGGTGCAAAGAATGTTTGTTATTATTTACAGGGCTACACGAAAGTATTCCATTACATAATGGTATAGGGGGAAACACTGTTTGGAGCGCGTTTTAATACTATTAAACTATTTTGCATTTTGCGAAACTGGTATACGTTGCTGAGGTTTACTCCAAGTTACTTCCCGTATAATAGAAAACAGATAGTATTTACAGGGACATACAAAAGACTTTAGCCACTGTACTGTATCCGATGTACTGTATACTATTACATGAAGATCTGAATACTTTAAAGCTTTGTTAAAGTACGAACGCACCTCATTTGTTACTTTAACATAAAATTTCCAACTTATTTTTAACTGATATCTGATACTGGCATGCGTAATGATATGGTGAGTCCCATTGTTTCCCCTTATTTTTTCAACAATGAAAGCGTCCCGATTGCCGCTAATATAAAGAAATTCCATAAAAGAACTTTTGAAATTAAAATAATTTAAAAATGGGATTATAAAAAAAATAGTGTACAAATAAAAGACTTTCATTTAAAAAGAAAATTATCAAAATCGGTTCAGTAGAAAGCTTAGTCCAAATGGCGCAGAAAACAGCCTTGTCTTTTTATATAGATGTCTGTCTACTTTAAAATATGATACTTATAATTTAATTATTCAAATATTGAAAAATGACATTGAATTTAGTGATTAATTAACGAAAAAACAAATTAAAATTTTACTAAAATTTTACAAAAAGGTACTTTAAACCCCAGTCTTTTCTTAAATAATTAACTTATTTAATTATTTTATTTGCGATGGATAAATTTAACGCATCTTACTAAACAAATTCTAGTTTGAATCAGCTATTATTAATTTGGCACGGTTCAAAATGATCCCTTATTGTGATTCTAGTGTTAAAGTATATAATGTGATATTTTTTCGCTATTTGATTGATTAAGTGATAAGTATTAATGTAAGATTTTATTAGCGTAATTTAATACCACCTTATTACTGAAATATCTATATCCTACGAATGTATTTTGTTTTCCAATTACCTGTTAAGATGGAGTCGCAAGAAATCGGTAAAAAGTCCGCTTTAAAAAAGTTTATATTAAAGGTTAACACCTTCTTTTGTAAATCTATTATATTCGTTTGTTCGGAATTATGCAAAATTTTTGTTTGTAGCAATATTCCGTTGTAGTTAGATCCCGTTTGTCTTGGTTTTACTATATTACGAACATCCACTAATGTGAATGGACACATGGTTCACATTTTCCACCAAATTTAGCTTTATTCTTTAGCAGGTAAAAAATGAAACATTTACATTGAATTATTTTATATACTTAGCCAAGATTTACTTAAATTAATGTAGTGGTGCTGATTTTCATGAATATAACTTTTAAATTAAAAAATAGCTTTAACGTGGGTGTGACATTGATGCCACACGCTGCCCCGAACGCTGTTCGGGCAACTGGAAGTTTGCCCAAACTGGTTTGCCCGTATGGCGTTCGGGAATCGATATTTTCTTTTTTCCTGCGGTATTTCACAATACAGAAATGAAACAAATTCAAGTCCACTCAGAAACAAAAGAAAAACCGAAATTTGTAATGGATTATAGCAATACTATGGGAGGAATAAACCGCATGGATCAAAATTTGAAAATTTTTGAAATTATAAGAAAAAGAGGGGAAAAAATATTACAGAAAGATTTTTTTTTCACATATTTGATATAGTTATATGGAATTCGTATGTTGTTTACTGTAAAAAAGGAGGAAAGTGCGCACAGTTAGAGTATAGACTTGATCTCGTTGATCAAATTGTCGATAAATATTATTCTGGATTAAATTTCAGATGTAAACGACCGGGGTCTGAGTCTAATCCTCTTAGATAAACAGAGAGACATTTTCTTCAAATTATTCCTCTTACAAATAAAAATTGAGACAATGTGCAATGTGCAGTTTGACTCAAGACAATGTGCAGTTTGCTGTTATAGAAGAAATGAAAAAGGGAAGAGAATCCGAAAACAAACTTGGTATTTCTGTCCTGATTGAGACGTGGTAATTTGCCTTACACCTTGCCTCAAATTGTACCACACAAAAAAGATTTCTGAATAAAAAACATCCTTCGAAACTGAGAAGTTTGTTTGAAGTAAATTTTTGTAAAATCTGTAAAAAAGTCTTCATTGCATTATAGAAATGAGGTTACAAAAAGCAGAAGTGGGTACAAAAAGCAAACATTAAGATATTTGTGTTTCTAAATTCTGAAATAAAAAATTGTTTTATATCTATATTATAAAGGCCAAACGTATCTGTGCGTAACGCACACGTCATTTTGCGAATGGCTTTGAAACTTGAAATGAAATTTAGGGTTTGCAATTTTTGATACTGCAAATTTTTATACTTCTGAATATCGCACATTTTCAATTTTTACACCGTTGTATACGGAAAAAATGTACTTTTAAATGCAATTTATTTTAAAACTGTACATTAATTTATTTTTGAATTATAAATTTTTTGGTAGATTTAATACCGTTTTTCTAAGCTTGGCAACAGAAGTACTATATGTGTATTAAAAGGAGAGGGAAAAAAGCTGATTACCATATCTTTATGTTGCCATTTTCTCATAAAAGTGAAAAAAAATGAAAGTACGTGCAATATCAAGAGTATGTTGTATGTTATGAAACCCGGGGAATTTTGGTTTAATTTATAAAATTTCAATTTTACTTAAAATAATATAAATAGTTTAGTATGTGTTTCAGTTAATAGCATCGAGACTTCAAGTTTTGAATTAAAATAATCAAATTAAAATACCGATTTTCTTAAAAAGATGAATACATATATGAAAGGTGCATATTTATTAAATTTTGATACAGTGAAAATGGTGTCGGGTTTAGATTTCATGTGAAAAAAATCTATGATTGATTCAAAGTGGAATAAATTCTGATTTTTTTCATTTTGGAATACTAGAATAAGCGTTTTAATTGATAACTTTATCATAAGAACAGATCGTCATTATCATTATTTTTTACTGCTTACGTGTACGATTTAAGTTTTCATTTTAACAATTTCTATAACTGAGTTTTATCGAAATAGTATTTGTTAACTTTAGGTTAAATATAATTTTTTTAAGAGTTAGACTTTCCAAAATAAGGTGCATTTTTATTGTAGCTAATTTTGTAGATTTCTTAAAATCAAGGAAAAAGTTCTTTTTTAAACATTTTCTTTCGTCGAAATTCGACGGATTCTGCCTTGTAATTAATGACGGTAATAATAAAAATAAATCTTGTATTTTCGTATTCTATCAAGTATGATGTTTCATTATATGCAATAAAAAAAATGTGACTTTTTCGGAACATTTCTGGTAAAAAATTTGACCAGTTAAGAGGTTAATACCTGTGTTGTCTTCATCTGGGTCATCTTTTAAGGACGATGTTCCAGAGATTTCATCATTGGGTTTTAATCTTTGCTGTTTCTCATATGAGAAACTGTCTCCCATCTCGTAAGTGACTTCCACCTGCTCTTCTTCGCGAGATCTTTCCGCCAGAGCTTGACCCAGGAGCTGGTCCAGAGACTTTTTGTTGTTCTGTGCTGGAGGCTCCATTTTGTTGCGGATTACTTGTTGGATGTTATTCCAAAATTAACATAGCAGTGTGAGAGTTTTCTGAAAAAGATAGAGATGTTAAGTTGAAAATTTTTCTAAGAAGTTAAATAAGATACGAGTTATCTTAAAATAGACTGAAATCTTAAAAAATTCATTGATAAATAGAAATTATATCAATTATCACGTAAACATTTTCAACTGCATAATTAAATTTGTGCTTGCATTTGTAAAAACTAATGTTAATTTTCATATTAATGTTAATGCTGTTAATATTGTATGTTTGTCTATTAATCATGTTCCTGAATATTAAAATATATATCTCAGAACTGATAGCATCCGAAAATTTGACATTTCAGTTTGAGAAAACCGATTATTGCACTGAAAAAGCTACCCAGAAACGTTTCAGAAACTGACGGGAAGAAAATATAGAAATTTAGAAATTCTTTTTCAAATTTCGAAAATAAATAATTTTCTGAGGTCTTTAAGGGGACAGTGGATCTTTATTTGAGCAAAATCGTCCATAGCAAAATAGTTGCAAAAAAGGTCTATTTATGTGTTATAATAGTACCAAAACAATTTTTTTTTATTGAAATATCATTTATTTAGGTTTTAAGAAGTAAATAATAAAGGCAAGTGTATTTAAGTACTTTAAATCATTTTTTCTCAAAACTAATTTTTCAGCGTTTTTAGATTTTTGAAATGCTTCTTGCGACGTAATTTTTGATCAACATTTATGAAATTGATGAGGAAATATTCTGATATTTTTTAGATAGAAATTGTGTAAGCTTTTTAAAATTTGTCTTCATTAAGATAAGTAAATTTGATTTTTTACTTATTAAAAGGCAAAATTTTGATGAAAATTGATATGGAATTTAGAAAAAAAATATGTAAAGTACTAACTATTCAAGAGATTAAAAAAAATCTGACACGAATTTGTTTATAATGGAATTTTAAGTGATAAAAATGCAAAAGCAAGAAAATATCTCAAAAATTAAGACACGAGGCGCATTTTAAAATTTGGTTTAAAAATTAATTTTTTTTAAATTAAAAATTTTAATAAGATTGGAAATGTTTTTGAAGTTGTTCTAAATGCTTTTGGTGAAATGTATATATGCACAAAATCTCATATTGCTATGATGAAAATTAAAACAAAATTTTTTTTAAGTCCACCTTCCCCTTAAAGGTAAAAGAACTCTTTTTGGGAATCTTCAATGACTTTAAAGAGGCTATTGTATATTTTCTCTCTTGATTACAGTACAATTTTGTAGATTAAAAGAATCTGTGAATTTTTACAATGTAGCACAAAATATTGGATGATGTTTAGATAAATATCAGAAGATTATATTTTACTAAGCAATTTGTATTACTTGAGAGAGGTGTTACAAAAAATTAAAAACAAATAACATTGACATGTTTCGGTTCCAATCAGATAAGAACCATAATCATAATAAAAAAGTTAATTATTAATTTTTTGTGACACTTTTCTCAAGTAATATTTATGGTTTATTAAAATACATGTTTATATAAAAGATTAAGTTCTTAAGATCTTGTGATTTAAAAATCTAATAGATTTAATAAACTTTTTATCATAGAAGATTATATATTTTATACAGTATAGAATACTGCAGAGAAGTCTGTAGTATAAAAGAAAAAATAATAAGCTTATAATATTCTTATATGCTCTTATATTTGCACGTTTTAAAAAAATTGTATTTCCTTCATAATATTATACTGAAAATATTAAAATCTACGCTTATTTAAGTTGGAAAAAAATTATATTTTTTCTTTTACTAAAAGAAGTTATTTATAAAATAACTCAACGAAACTATAATTTAGATTATGAAGAAAATATTTAATCATTTTTCGATTTGAATTTTTTTTTTGGTACATAGGTTATACATACATGGATACAAATGATACAAATGATACATATATAATGTGTATCCGATCAAAATATCTAACGTACATTTTTCATGTAATGGAAGTTACTTGCAATGGAATCTGTTTTATTTATACAAACATGATTTACCACTTTGAGTTTTCCCAAAACTTTTTTTAAAACCCGCATTTCTTAACTTTAAACAGAAAGCACATTTTTGTGCTTTTTGAAGCAAATTTATTTGAAAAAAAAATGAACAGGAAGACTTTTGTTTTGTTTTGTCTTGAAAGTTTTTAAGCGAAAACAGATGATTTTAAGAGACTTTTTAAAAAGAAGCAGTATACAGATATATTAGTTTGCGGGAATTTCTTTTTGTAACAGCACGGAAAGAATCCCTTTTTAAAAATATTTTGTCATATAAATAAAAATCGTATCAACATTGAATCATAACGATCGCATATAAAAATAATGCAAATATGATGTTCATAATGCAAAAATATTCATAAAAACTTAAAACCATGTTCTGTTGACCCTAGAAAATTCGCTAAAACGGTCTTTCGGCATCATTTCTGATTTCTTCGCCAATTGCGCCAGCCAGAACAAGATTCAGAACTCTTTCCTGACATACTCAGAGAGGTGATAGTAGCCGTCAAGAAGATAAAAAATTGTCTTTCGACATAAGATTACAGACTATTTATTTAGTCAATAATATAGGATGTTTCACCTTTTGACAAGGAAAGTCTCCATACTGCGCATACTCAGAAATCTTTTGAAAAAAAATACTAATTAAACTATTTATGTATGTAATAAACGATCAGTCAAAATTAACGGCGGAAATACAGTAAAAAATTAAAAAAAAAAAAAATAATTTCGAATATTTGGCGTGAAAAGACGAAAGCTTTACGCGATTTGGCGAGCAGAATTTTTCCTCGCCAAATGCAAACGATTTTCATGAAACTGAAAATTGTTTGTTAATAGATTTTTAGAATGCATGTAAATGGTATTTAATGAATTTAAACATGAAAAATGAAAGAGATTTATATATATTGTATATACATATATATATATTGTATTACATATATATTTTGCTTGATGCTGTAGTTATTAAATTTAACTCCGGAAGAAATATTTGCATATACAAAAAAATTATAATGTGAAAAATTATTTTCATTCATTTAAGCGTATTCAAAAATAAAAGCCAGATGTTTCCCTATGGATGCAACGAAATCGATTAGACAATGCGCAATTTGAGCTTGAAACAATTTTAATTAATTTGAATAGTGAATTTCATTTTAAATTGCAAATATTGATGGTTAAATTTGAATATAAATACACATAAATATTTATAAAACAAAATTATACTTAAAGCAAACTAGAACTCACAAAACTAAAGTTATTTAAATTAAATTTATCTAATCAGTTCAACATGAAACTTTGTTCCCTTTTAATATGTATTTGACTTGAAAAAGTATTTTTTGAAACTGCATTCCACCGCCAACGAATGAAAAATCGCCAAATAACGAAATTTTCATTATTCTTTATGGACGCTATATGGAGGTTCTGCGAAAATCTTTTTAATAAACGTATATATCCTTATAAGAAGAACGTTCTGTAATTTTTTCAGATATTTCGTAGTATGCTCATATGGAGACCTTTCTTGTGAGCTCTGGTTACCTGTAACATTTTCCAGAAAAAAAAAATATTGCTTTGACTATGTAAGTATACATACCTTGTTTTGTATGAAATGTGATAACGTCACGAAAAGTATGTACTGAAAAAACGGGATGCTCGTGTAATCGGCGATATTGTATGAACTGGCAATCGCAGTCAAAAGTCAAGTAAATACTGCTGGCGCTTATAATGAAAACTTTTATCAGTTTTTTTTTATGTTACAACATTTACAACAAAAGAAGCGTGTCTATTAAAAGATGTGTTTTACTCCAGTTTTCTGAAAGTTATTTTCGTCAATCCAAGTTGAGTTGGGTTAGAACACCCTGTATGTTCGATTAAACAAGTAGCTTCATGTTCCATGATAACTTTTCATACGTTTGATGCCACTATCACCCCTCTGTATTGGTCGATCGAATTCGGCAACACCCTGTATATACATATATATATATATACGCTTATATGAATGAGTATCTTTTTCGAACTGAAATTTTTTAATTTTTTCATAATTTTTTATCAATTATGAAAGTTTTGATATTCTGTAGGCAGCTAGCTTTATTTCAAAATGTTTTCAAATCTATTTAATTTTTATTTTTGTTCTACGAATCAACTTTTCGCACATTTTTTGACGTCGGACGCTTTACATAAAAATCCTTCCGTGGCACTCATTTCCTGCACCCCTCTCGCTCGTCATTGGTTTATTGACCGAGCGCTTTTTCACTGTATAGTTCGTTCCTGAATCTTATTGGTTCATTTTTTAATGTTGCGTTCCGGGTTGTATTTTTATGTGATACGAACAAAATCAACCGGCATTAGTTCAGGCACTCTGAATTGTTTTATTATCTAGTATTTAAAAAAATGTTACACAATGTTCTTTACGTCCTGTAGGGTTCGACATATAATTAAGATTTCTAGTTGATATCGCTAATTAAACTGCAGTCTAAGATTTTTACAAATTTCACAAAGTAGGAACTGTTTATCTTATTTATATTTTGATTAATAAAGACTCTTCAAATATCGAATGTCTGTATTTTACCTGAGGAAATAACTGGAACAAACACCATTTGTCTTGAAATAAATACATTAAACAATGGAGATAATGATGTACCAGCCAAGAAATTCATTCTATTATAACATACACACACACATAAATGTATAATATATACAGCAGGACCGTAGCTAGAAGTGAACAATGGGGGGGGGGGAGCCTCAAGAGCATGTAGGGGGGGGAGGTCTCGTAATTTTTTTCTTTCTGTCTCTGACGCAGAAAGATAAATTAGTGCCTATTCACATTGTAGGTACTATGTTTCTTATTAAATTGTTGTAATAACTTCATTTTATGCTAAGAAAAGAATTGGGTGATGAAAATTTTGAGTGTATAACTGGTGCAAAATTAAACAGTATGTTTACTTCATACATGCAAATAGGATGATGGAGAGTTGAAGCACTTATTTCCGATACTATTTAGTAACCCTGCAAAACTGTGAAAGGATCTTAAAACTAAATTAGATTTTTGAACAGAGTTTCATTTGAATTTTTGGAACAGAAATTTATTGTTTCGATAAAAAAATGTGATAATGAGCTTTTTTATATTTCTTTTTCTAAGCAAGCGATAGAATTTTAGCGGAAAATTTAAGCAGCTTAAAATATTTTATTTTTTCATTTTCAATCAAAAAATTTGATTTTGTTGTATTTTCTTAAAATATGTTCTTTTTTTAAAATAAAATCTCTTCGAATATTCAATGTCTGTATTTTACCCGAGGAAATAACCGGAGCAAACACCATTTGCCTTGAAATAACTAAAACTTTAAACAATCGAGTTAATGATATGACAGCCAAGAAATTTATTCTATTATAACACACACACACACATAAGTATATAATATATACAGGGTGTAATATGCTATCGATCTCCGACTGTTAATTTCTCAACCGTTGGTTGTAGACATATAGTTCCATTTACAAAAACTTTTCAAATGAAGTAAATATTTATGTTGTAACAATGCTTAAAGTAAAAAAATCAATTTTATAAAAAAACATATTTGTCTACAACCAACGAATGAGAAATTAAAGGTCGGCGATCGATAACATATTGCACCCTGTATAATAAAATTAACTGAAAAAATTACAAATTAAAATAAATAAACTTTTTAATTAATCTTTGAATAATGACTGAAAATCGGGATATTCGGTTATAAAAAAACAAATTTTCAGTTTTAATTGTTTAATATATTTAGTTCCATACATTTATAAATTCTGCTTGATTGTCATAAAAGATTTTTATTGAATGAAAGCGAACAAAAATAAAATAAAATAATAATTAGTCAGAAAATATTTTGAAAGGTTTGTTGAAACTTTTCTTTTTAAGTAAATACTGTAATCTTTTTCTTTTTAAAATCTTATTGTTTGAAGAGAAAGGAAAATTGTTTTTTTATTCTTTTTAGTTTGATGATTATAAAATATCGGAGAAGCATATTTTCTGAAGCTTAAATATACAAAAAAAGTATTACGTTATGATGAAGTGTTATAGTTATTCACTATTTCGCAGACATATGTTTACCTAGCTGAGTTTTTTTTCCCGTGAACTTATTTTTTCGATTAAAAAAATTTAATAATGGGCTTTTTTATTTCAATCTAAGCAAACGAAAGAATTTTAGCGAAAAATCTAAGCAGCTTAAAATATTTTAGTTTTTCCATTCTCAAACAAAAATTTTGATGTTGTAATATTTTCTTAAAATATGCTCTTTTTTTATTTTCCTTGAAGATGTTATTTTTTTTCTTTAAAAATAAACTTTTACTAAATATAAAGATTGGGGTACCGTGTAAAAAGTTAGATTTTGTAATTTTTATAAAATTGATTTTTTACCGTGAACAATACCACAACATGAATATTTACCTCATAAGAAACGTTTTTGTAATTGAAACTATTTGTCTATGACCGACGATTGAGAAATTAAAAGTCGGCAATAGATAATATATTGACCCTGTATAATAAAATAAACAAAAAGAATTGTTAAAATCTTTTTAATTAATCTTTAAACAAGGACTGAAAATTAGAATATTCGCTTATAAAAAGCAATTTTTGAGTTTTAATTGTTTAATGTATTCAGTTCCATACATTTTTAAATTCTGCTTGATTGTCATAAAAGACTTTTATTGAATGAAAGCGAGCAAAAATAAAATAAAATAATAATTCATCAGAAAATATTTTGAAAGGTTTGTTGAAACTTCCCTTTTTAAGTAAATAATGTAATCTTTTTCTTTTTAAAATCTTATTATTTGAAGAGAAAGGAAAATTATTTTTTCATTCTATTTAGTTTGGTGATTATAAAATACCAGAGAAGCATATTTTCTGAAGCTTAAATATACAAAAAGCGTACTGTGTTATGATGAAATATTATATTTAGTCACTATTTCGCAGACACATATTTACCTAGCTGAGTTTTTTTTCATGAATTTATTGTTTCGAAAAAAAAAAAAAAAAACGTAATAATGAGCTTTTTTTATATTTTTTTGTCTAAGCAAGCGAACGAATTTTAGCAAAACATTTAAGCAGCTTAAAATATTTTAATTTTTCATTTTCAAACAAAAATTTTGATTTTGTAGTATTTTCTTAAAATATGCTCTTTTTTCATTTTACTTTAAGATGTTATTTTTTTAAAATAAAAATAATAAATTGGCAGTTCTTTTTTTAAATTTAAATCTTCGTTTAAATCAATGCATAAAACACTTTTTAAATCTTAAGTAATTTTAATACTAGTCTGGTGTGGCACATCTAAAACTTTCTTCTATCTCATACATGTTAATGTTTCAAAACTCCTCATCACCAATTATAGCCAAAATTAAATGGCAATTTATGCCGATTATGCGGATTCTAATGGTATGAAATTCCGCGCATTAGTTCTAGAAGTAGGAATATTGTGAATATCTCGTAAAATGCAGAATAAAAAGGCTTTGCGATTTAGACCAAATCATAATCAGAAATAATATTTATCAAGGTAAACATGAATCCGAAGTTTAAAAAATTCATGCATTAGTTTTTGAGGTAGAATTATTGCGGGAATCGGAAAAAAAATCAGCATAGCAGTGCCACCTATTGGGTGATTGACACCAAAGCATAAATATAATCACATCATACCAAGTATTAAATAAATCTGAAGTTTGATGAATATCTGTGTACTAATTCTTACTATAAGGGACTAACTATACTCTTAAGGATTATAGTTGAACTTTAGTGAAAATTTATGCGGTACGTCTGGTGATAAAGTTGTAGCGGAAAACATGAAAAGGTAGTATAGCAGCGCCACCTGTTGAGCGATTTACATGAAAATGTATACAGCATCTCTTCATGTCAAGGACTAGCCAAATAAAATATTTGGTGAAAATCTGTACTGTGGTTCTTGACATAGAGCTGTTGTGGAAATCATGAAAAAGGCAACATAGCAGCGCCACCTATTGAACGATTTACATCAAAAACTAATCAGCATCATTTTATATCAGGGACTACCTGTACATAATTTTTTATTAAATTCTGTTCATTAGTTCTTGAGGTTCAGCGCCCACAAAATTTATGTCACATACAGACAGGCATTAATTTTTTTTTCGAATTTTTGCCCCCCTAAAAGCTCTAAATCCGTCAAAAACCGGAATTCGAAAATCGTTATGTATCAAATACTTTCTTCTTGTAAAGACAGCGCCAAAAAAGTAAAAGTATTTCTATTGAAAATATCTAGCGTACAAAAGTCTTTGGCCAAACACAATAAACCGACTTTGATTAACACGTTCGCTGCCACTTGCATGAAGATGTGATGATAGTTAATGCCGCACTGTAGAAGTGTGTTTTTCCGAGAAGCCGATTTACTTTTTATAACAAAATGAAAGATTTTCCCGCGCCAGCGCGTGACTGGCAATTGGACATCACCCCACATCACGCGCTGAGACGTGAGTGGCCCCTTAACGTTGGGGCCAGATCATACGCTTTCGCGTGAGCGGCAGCGAACATGTTAATCAAAATTAATAAACATTGATTTCGGTTACTTTTCAAAATTAATATTATTTTATCGAAGAAATTTTAAGTTTTAAATTAAAATTTTTGGTGTGACATCTTCCCCTCCGCCCCCCTTTAAGAAAAAACGACCAGTGATTAATGCGCTGTAAATTATTTTTACTTTTCACAAAACTTCTATAAACATTTAAGAAAAAATCATTTATAAATTTTCCAGCTCTTAATATTTTGTGTAACACTCAATTCTTTCTCATTTTACCAGGTAAAGGATTTCCTAAAGACCATAAACTAGTAAATCTGCAGATCAGGAGCCTCAACATCAGCTCTTCTAATGACTGCTTTTTACCACACTTTGCGTATAATTTAACTTTATACAAACAGCAATCGAAAGTTTTCAAATCACATAAATTTATAAATGAATAAACAAGTCAAAAATTGTGCGTCAAACCTATCAAGGGATGTTCGTTCTTACTATAACAAAGTTTAAAATATATTCAGATCTAGGTGTAAGAGTTGCTGCACTCCTATGCAAAAATGTATGGATACAAAACTCATAACGATTTTATATATTAAATTCAGTTATACAGATATGATATCAGTTATACGGATAATATTACTACTTCTTAACTGGAGCATACTCACCATAGCAACCTAAAATCAATATCTATCATGGGATATGATTGAATTATTTAAAAATGATAAGATTTGATAGATTTGAGAAAACATATTAAGCTGTGACTGTATTTTCATAAAATTTGAAATGATGCAACAAAATTTTGCAACGGTTTTATATATTTAATTTCAAATCATTCAGCTTGGTAGTTTTTGCGCTATTAAATGTGAACAGAGCGACAAACAGATGGATGGACCAGGTAACGACTATAGGTGCTACAAAGTTGAAAAATTATGATATTTTTCCCATGAACAATAATATGATAAAATTGTTTTAAGTGTCTCAGCAAATAAACTATAAGTTCTACGCACTTTATTTTCAATAGCAAACAGGGTATAGTAAATTTAAATAAAATATATCAATTATAGATCAATCCAACGATATTAAAGCAAGTTCGGAAAGACACACAGACGACCAGATGGACAGACAAACATAATTCACAAACTACTTTTAACTACTTGTAATGCTTTAAAAACACATGAGAGATTTAAATTTCACTTTCAAGAAAGTATAAAGGGAATCATACTTGAATACTTTTATACAACCCTGTATTTTACCCACATTTTATTTACACAATACTAATTGGCTGTTATTTAATTATAATCTGTAATTTAATTAAGACTCATACACACTTAAATCTACTGAGATCATTGTTTCAGAGATTAGCATCCATCGAAGTCCTTGTATCCAACTCTTTGCGTGGCCTTGTATATTATTTTATCTACATTGTACAAAGATATCTTAGTGTACTTAATTTAGTTCAACACGAAAATGCATAATTAAAAGAAAAAAAACTTTTAAGCTGTTTCAGTTTATACTCAATATCTCTTAGAAATTCTTTTTTATAACCCTGTATATGAATTATAACATTTATAAATAAAATGTTATATATGCAAAATTTTAGTTAAAATCTCATATCAAACCAAAAATGAACTATCAGCAGTCATCGATTATATACACTACTTCATCGCAGTATCGCATCTGAAATCGTTTGAGTGTCCCTGTAAATACTATGTGTTTTTTGTTATATTGAAAGTAACTTGTAATTGCCCTTATCAACGTATAGCAATTTAATAAAATGTTAAATAATTATATATAATTAAAATACTCCCCAAACAATGTTTCCTCGTATATCATTATGCAATGAAATATTTTTGTGTGGCCCTGTAATTTAAGTACAAATATCCTTTGCACTGCACATGGTACAGAATATTTATTTTAACGTTCTTCATAGATTCATAATAATTTCAGAATGTACGAAGAGTGTAACATGTTTAAAATGCATTTGAAGATATTCTTCCCATTGGCGTTATGTAACGGAAAATTTTTGACTGTCCTTATAATTGAATTATGTATCCCATGCTCATAAAATTTGCAATGACTCGACAAAATTAGTCGTTGGGGGGAGGGGGGCACCGTAATACTTACCCATCATGGATACACATAACATCGTAACATAAAAAATAAAAATAACATCGTAACATAAAAAATAAAAATAGAACATGGGTAAACTATTTACAAAATGCATCGCAAATCCAAAATAAAATGTAAACGTATGTTTAAGTATTTTTAGTTCGTAGTAATGCTCTATTAATGAATTGCTGATGAAACAATTTCGACAAATTATATAAAACGACAAACTAATCACTTAGTACCAAATTGCGTCAAAGAAACATCCTTATAACTCCAAAAGTAATAATCCTATTAACTAACAATTTACTGCGTCGAATTAAGCGTCTCATTTCCAGTTAAAATATGTTTTTGAATTGAAATTTGAATGAAATACAGGATCGTGAAAAATCGAAGAATGTAAAACACAGGATTACAAATAGCTCGGCAACTAATAATCCGAACAATTCTGTTCTTTATGCAAAATTTGTGTTGTTTTTTTGCCTTTTACGTCCTTTCCTTAAAATAAAAAAAAAATCGAAATATTTTATGTACCTTTCATCAGAACGAATTTTTCGAGAGTCCGAAAAAAAAGTTCCGGATAATGGAGGTTACTGATATTAAACATGCCTTGCCCCAATCTCACTTAGTAAGTACATACAAAATTTCAAGTCTCTATCTCAATTTGTAGAGTGGTAGAGACAGATAGAGTGGTTACGGACAAACAAACACACAGACAGACGGACGGCAATTTTTTTTCTAAAAATATGTTTTTCGGAATCTCCAGTATCTGAAACGTGTAAATCTGTCAATTTTTTTTCGATTTTCAAAACGAACAAACCAGACACGACTATAAGTGCTACGTATTCATATAGTTACTAACGTATTTCAAAATACGTAGAAGTTTTTAGAAATTTGATGCATTAAATTGATCGTGTTTTTATGCAAGGTTATTCTAAAATTTTATGAACTGCATATTATTATAATTTTTTAGACAACAAAGTTCATTTCTTCAGGGGGGCTCTGCCCCCCTGAACAGGTGTAACTTGTAACTTTAGAAACAGGCATAACGTGTCCGTTTCTTGCTATAAACGTACTGTTCCAACGCTCTTTAGGGTTTTCGCATGTGATGAGCATTTTACGATGAAAAAGAATGGGTGTCGCTATTGGAAAATTTTGATTTTCTGTAACAATAACCGTAACCGTGAGCACCATTTTGTTGCCATGCAGAGAATCTCGAGCTCATACCTCTGAATAGCTATATCTGTAATTTCACCTCGATCGGTTGAACGGACTGGCCGCTATAGCTCCATATACCGTCAAAGTTTTTTTATGACCACCTTGTATATAAATCACTTTGGAACGATATTTAAAATACTAAAAGGATTCAAATATAAAACTTTTTCCGCAAAACATCTCATTTTCTCGTATTTAAATAAGTATTTTATTATTATAATAGAAATACATCTGCTTTTGTATTATAATATAAATGTTATCTTTAATAAAAATGTCTCATTTATTAATAAAAAGCTACCAATAATAATAATAAATCATAAACTGATTTTTGGCCTTCTAATGATTCGAATCCACAACATCCAATTACAAGTTCAATGCTCTAAGGGAGGGATTGCTGTTTTAATCACCAGTTGCTATTTCTTTCATAGTAAAGGCACGTCTTCTTGTCGCCTGACGAAGAAAGACCCAGTTCTTTTGAAAGGCCTAGCGAATTTAGTTTTTTTTGTGATGTGTTAAAGAAATTTTTATCTCTTCAGTTAATTTTTAATTAATAAAAATCATGAATTAAACAGCCTTTTCCTACTAAACGTTTTTCAGTATAGCAGTTGTTAACAACTAAAAATCCACAATAGAAGTCTTACAATAACAGTTACTTTTTTCTATTGCGAGTTTCACATGAAAACGAAAATGAAATGCGTAGTTTGACAGATGTAGAAAAAAGTTATTATCTCATCAAATTGGAAATATATTGGGCGTCAGTAGATGAATGTAAAACGCCATATGAGCTTGGAAAAAAAAGTATTGAGACATGATAAAAACTCGATTAATGAAAATATTGGGCATTTAAATATTTTAAAGTTTTCTGAATTTGTATTCTTTATTTTTAACCTGTTCCACATATATAAACGTGTGAGATGAATGGAAATAAGCTCATTTATAGCTGCATTCTTTTGCATGCATCTGTTATATTAATTTATACTTTTTATATTGTTTTTTTGTTTGACTCATGTATATAACACTTCGACTGTTTTCTTTTTTTTTTATACTGTACTAGCTGATCCGCCCGGCGTTGCCCGGGTCCGTATTAACAATATTAAACGAACTTGAAATTTGTATGATTTTATCATTAACTCGTTACATGCAGAAATGCATTGTTTGAAATACGTAGCCACTGACTGTGTGAAAAATCGGTTAAACAACTAATATTGAGCTCTAAAAATACTCAAAATGAGCAATAAAAAACGCGGGAGGGAATATGTATCCAACGATTGCATGATTTTCGTGTAAAAATGTTGATATTTACCCGTAAAAATCACTGTTAAGTCACGTAACGAATTATTATTTTCACATACAAATCCCAAGTGAAATATTTTGAATTTCAAACTAATTATATCACTCTTAAATCCGACTATACCATGAATGAAATCGATACACGATGGTAGCTAAAAGGTTGGTATATAGTACTATAATTTCAGAGCTATTTAACAAAAGTAAGTGTTATTTTTAATCAGATCTTGCGTATAGGTTCACTCTGTGTATAAATTCCAAACCTTAAACTTTTATACCGTAACCAGAACCTGTCTGTAACCTAACAGCGACTTAACAGTACCCTACCGTAAATTAAATATAACAGAAATGTAACCTACCCTAAATGTATTCACTTTATTGTAACATATCCTTATTCTAACCATAACATAAATGCAATTTAACTTTAACCTAAATAATATAATAGAAAAAAACCATTTTAAAAAATTACTATTTCTTCGTAAAATATGCTTCAGCTGTAATTCGTTTCTTTCAATTCGTTTTATTAATACAAAATTCCTTCCTCGTGCTTTTGTTTGAGACATTAAAATTTCAGCGATAAATGGTTTAATATTGCAAACCACGGAGTAAGACACTTCTTACTCCGTGTTGCAAACCTTTTTTCGCTTCACTTCGCCTCCACCTATCTTTTTCTCCATGGTGTACAGCAGCTGTGATTAAAAAAAAAATCCTCATTTAAACTGAGAGTTTGCCAGTCTATGAATTTTAAAGGTCTGTCCCAGCTTTTTTAATTATTTCTGCGAAAATTTTATGCAACCAATCAACCATAAGAAAATGAAATGAAAAAAAAGCGAAAAAAGGCGATTTTTTATGAGAGTGAGCTTTGGAATTTAATTAATTACTCAGTTCAGTTAATAAATAGAATTTTGAAATTCTGAGCTTCAGGTGCATCAGGAGAGACATTGGGCTACTCTCAAAAAAATTTTGAGCTTCGTACGTGCTGTAGATTTTGCTAGTCATCGCAGACACACAGACACACACACAGACAGACAGAGCGTTTTGTTCTTTTATTAGTATAGATGTTTCATTTTAAAATTGATTTTCGAAACATTCTTAAAATTCCGTATCGAGGTAGTACAGAGTATTTTACCGAGTAAAAATAATCGAAATGATGAAGATTTCAATTTCGAATTTCAGTTGTGAAAGATTAATTGAAATATATGCTTCCCTTTTTATGCAACGAATTTTGTTTTTAGTTATTTATTGAGCGCAGTTAAAATGAGAATTGTCTTGCATTGGAAGGTAACTTGAGGAATGAATTAAATGAGGTAGATTATTGACAAATGCATTTTGAATGTAAGTATACTGAATACTGAATTTAAAATTTAAAATAATCAAGTTATTCCGATTGAAAGGAAACAGTTTTTGATGTTTTTTATTGTCACAATGAATTAATTCATCTGACAATACTTCTTATATCTTTATGAGATAAACCTAGCTTCGACTATCTGTTACCTTATTTAGCTGTCCTAAAAATCAGGTTTCAGTTGATTGCAATTCTCCTGAATTATATCTCATTCAGATAATTACCTAGTATGTGCAGAACAGCATCCCATAATAACGGGAATGTTTAAGCCATTAAATTAACTTTCAAAATTAGTTATTTGAATGTACTGCTGCTTGGCAAGCGTATTCAAATCAGGATCCGAGTAAAATTACTAGTTAAATGCAACATCGGGAAATGTGTTTTGCAATCAATTAGAGAATTACTTAATTTTAATCACTATCTTCTCTTGCAAGATCTTTTTAGTTTCATTGTTTTGAATTTCTGATAAATTGAAAATTGTTTTTTAATTTAATTTAATTTAATTTTTTTTTTTTTAATTTTTTTTCTTCTTTCCAATTTTCTTTTTTAACACTTTATCTACCTATGGTATTTATTAGTACCATTAAAATTACTTATTATAAAATTCTTTTAATACGTTAATTAGTTGTAATACTTTTTAAATCAGTTACACATACATTATTTTATTTTGTTTCAAAAGCATTTTTGGTTACACAAAACAAAAATATATTTCAAAGGATGAGTTCTTTTGCCTTTGTATCTTTTCAGTTTTCTTTGCGTCCAGGGAGGGGAATGGGGATTTTTCAATTCAGAAATATTTCTATGTTTATATTGTAAGAACATCATATTTGTACATTTTATAATTCTAAAAAATACTAAGGAAACAATTTAAAATAAAAGAATTGAGTGGGGTTATAAATATGGCACAAAATCTCTGTAAATTCAAATTTAATTAATCCTACTAAATCCTTCTAAAATTCTTCAAAAATTCATTAAATGATTATGTAAATCTTTTAAATTAGTTTAAACAATTTAAGTAAAATGCTTTAGAATATAAAATTTTCATGAATTCATAATGCGGTAGATAAAGGGTTATTTTTTTTTTTTTTTTTACCCTGAGTACGTTTTCATTATACTCTTCTGTCATTGGCTGTTGTCTTCTGCTTTTCTATCGGCTGTCCTTTCATTTCAGTCGTTCTGCTGCTGTCATGGTAGATGTACGATTTCTTTGCGCCTGACAAAGAAAGACTCAGATTTTTCGAAAGTATTAACACATTTAAGAATTTTTATTATGTTTAAAGATTCTTCTTCTATTCTTATTCATTCACGATAGTTTCAATTTATTTTCTTAAATTGTATTAGTCAGTTTCTGTTCCATTAAAAAATATATATGGCTGATTCCGTGAAAATATGTCATGTCTGTCGCATACAACGATTTTTGGCTACCAGTATTTTAGAAAGGAAAAAATGTGACTTATTTTATCGGAGATATCTCATCAGTTGAATAGAAAGAAAGACAACTTTTCGAAAATAACGCTGACCAACAAGCACGGAGATTTTTAGCTGTGTGACACACATGACAGGTTTTCATGGAAATGACCATATTTTAAAAATGTTTTAAGGGTAATAAACAATTGTGATTGTAAAGCAGCTATTTCTGCCATTGAATATTTTTTTTTTCGGAAAAAGAATTTTCTACTGGGAATGGTTTTTATCTGATTTTTAATTACATTTGAATAATTCTGTTTGGTTAGTATTTGAACTTTGAATCGAGTTACGTGTGATCATAAAATAGTACTGGTTTAGTAGCAAATTATATGTAATTTAATTTAGCCTACAATGCAAATAAACAAATTATTAACTGGTTTGTTTAGCTGTAAATTAAATTCCGAAAATTGACCAGAAATGTATATCAAAAAAAAAAAACACTTTTTAAAAGTAAAAAAAAAGCCAAGGAAGGAAAAAAAAAGGATGAAAGTTCTAACTAAAAAATGGTCTGATATCAAATTTCCAAGCTTATATTATGGTAATTATTTATCATTTTCCATTAAAAAAATTACCATTTCTTAGTCAATGCCTTTGCATATGCTGATAGAAATCCTTTCCTCTTGATCTAAATACATCGTAAACGTGTTTTGAAAATTCAAATGTTTTAAAATTATGCGTGATGGGCTTGGCGGCTACTTTTCCATATTGTATACTAATTTCTATGTACCCAAATCCATAGTTAAAATTTAAAACTCAAAATTGTTACTTAAGCAGACATTTCCGTACTGAAATTCTGGTATTGAAATGTAAAAGTTTTGTTTATTTGTAGACAATCTATAAATAGATCGCTGGGTGGTAACGTGTTAAATATATTTGTCCATAGTTAAAATCAGAAGTTCTATCTAAATTGCACTTAATGTAAACTTACTAAGCTTTCCTTTACAAACTTGGTGTCTGGAAATTTGTGTAAAGTATGAAAAGATGGCCGCCAAGCCCATCATGCATAATTTTAAAACATTTGAATTTTCAAAATACGTTAACGATGTATTTAGTACAAGAGAAAAGGATTTCTATCAACATATGCAAAGGCATTGACTTAGAAATTTAAATTTTTTTAATGGAAAATGTTCAATAATTACCATAATATAAGCTTGGAAATTTGATATCAGACCATTTTTAGACACAACTTTCATCCTTTTTCTTTTCCTTGCTTGGCTTTTTTTTAAACTTTTGAGAAGTATTTTTTTTTAGATACCACTTCTTTTTTTTAAAGAGATAATATAAAATTTAAGTAATATGCTCACTTAAATTGGAATGAGTTCTCGCAGAACCTCTGTAATTAGGAAGTAAGAAATATATGTGTACATTGTATTTATATATCATTTATTTCTTAGAGTAATTTATCATTTATAAGTATGAAGATTTTGTAAAAAAAACTGATAGAATCGAAATAAAATATAGATCTATAGTTGCTATTTTAGTTACCGAGTGTCCCAAAAATGAGTGATGGATTTTAAAATTCAATAACTTGCAAACGGTGACAGCTATTTAAACAATTTTTGAAGGAGGGTTATGCATAATGTCAGGAGATTTTTTACGGTAATTTTTTATTTTAGTTCGCATTTCAAACAATAGGCGGCGCTGACGGCGATTGAAGGCCAGGTCGACACTTCACTCGGCGTCGACCTGGCAGAATTTAATTGCAGATATTGATCTTACTTAGGTATACGAGTACGTAAAAGGCTCCGCTGATCATTCAAACATCTTTAGTAAATCAATGTCAAATGTTATTCCTTACTGCGTTAATTATATAAATTCAGAAAGATTTGCACTTACTAGGAAGGTCTCCGTACTGGGCATATTTAGAATTTTTTGAAAAAAAAAATTCTTATTAAACTACTCATGTATATAATAAGGGATCAGTCAAAATTAGCGATGGAGTTATAGTACAAAACTCGTAAAAAAAAAAAAAAAAAAAAAAAAAAAAAAAAAAAAAAACACTTTCGAATATTTGGCGCGAAAACACAGAAGTGCCACGCGATTTAATGAGCAGCACTTTTCCTCGCCAAAGTCAAACGATTTTAATACAAATGAAAACTTTTATATTTTTAGAATGCGTGTAAAGGGTATTTGATGAATTTAAATATAAACTAGCAGGCTATGCCCGCTGCGCTGGTCAATATTTCAAAATCAACCGTGGATAAAACGAACTGGTGAATTTAAATTTGTATTTTAAATAATTTGGACCTCCAGCAGCACCTTGCTCATTGCCGAAAACGATTTAGACACAATTGTGATATTAAATTATCTTAAACGTTGCGCAAAAACCAGCTATTTAGAAGTAATTATTTTAGTATATTACTAACAGTGCACATTTGGAAGCGAAATGAGACCATTATGGCAACAGAATTTAAAATTTTCCCTTATCTGAAGAAATATTAATTATTACAGTCGTTACCATGGTACAACTTCTGAAAAATTTCTTCACAACTTTTCATTATGTGTAGCCAGGAACCCAAAGCTACTCCCACCTAAAAAGTTTACAAATAGCGTCTATACCCCGCCCCAAACTTTGGCTCATATCACAAATGCACCCAAGAAAATCCCCATGCTGCCGATAATGGGATTTAATAGTTTGATATCTGCGTTAGTAACAATTTTGAATTGCTCATTTTAGAAATTTCTTCCATGCGACTTTCGTGCATATAGAGATTAATTTTTTGGTTTTAATGTCGTTAGTTAACGCGGGTTTGGCGAGTTTTGTACATTTTAGTGATTCCTGCACAGCAAGTTTCGAGGATCCAGGTTTTTTTTTCTTTTTGCTTGTTTAAATGGGGGCGCAGCACTCATACACGCGTTAGTGATTCCGGTGTTGATGAGTTTCGTACATTTTAGTGATTCCTGCACAGCGAGTTTCGTGGATTCAGTGATTTATTTTGTTTAAATGGGCGCGCAGTGCTCATAACGCATTAGTGATTGCGGCGTTGGAGAGTTTCGTACATTTTAGTGGTTCCTGCACAGCGAGTTTCGTGGATCCAGTGATGTTTTTTTTGGTTTAAATGGGAGGGCAGTGCTCATACACGCGTTAGTGATTGCGGCGTTGGCGAGTTTCGTGCATTTTAGTGTTTCCTGCACAGCGAGTTTCAGGGATCCAGTGATGTTTGTCTGTTTGTCTTTCTGTTTGATTGTCTGTCAATCGGTTTGTTTTTCTGTCTGTTTGTTGATTTGTTTGTTTGTTTGTCTGCATGTTTCTCTGTTAGTTTGTTTGTCTGTCTGTTTGTCAGTTTGTTTGTTCGTCTGTTTGTTTGTGTGTTTTTGTTTGTCTGTGCGTTTGTCGGTTTGTCGGTTTGTTTTTTTGTTTTTATGTCTGTTTGTTTTTTTGTCGGTTTATTTGTTTGTTTGTCTGTCTGTTTTTTTGTCTGTCTGTCGGTTTGTTTGTTTTATGTCTGTTTGTTTGTTTGTCTCTTTGTCTTTTAGTTTGTTTGTCAAATGTTTTTTATTTGTCTGTTTGTTTATTTCTTTGGCTTTTTGTGGGTTTGTTTGTTTGTTTGTATGTTTGTCTCTCTCTCTGTTTCTTTGTTTCTTTGTAGTATCGTCAAGAAACGGCAAAAACCATACTTTCCGTATGAAAAAGGGAAAGCAAGAAACCATATTTTCAGCTTAAAAAGGGAAAATATCGGCAGCATGGGGATTTTCTTGGGTGCATTTGTGATATGAGCCAAAGTTTGGGGCGGGGTATAGACGCTAGTAAGTTTACATATATATTAAGTTTTGTCCGCGCGATAAGGCACAATTATGCAAGAATCATCTTCAAACTTGTCAAGTACATTGAGATGGTTAATATCTCAGTGGGAATTGCAAATGAGCAAAATCAGCCCAAGGGGGTGGTAATAGGGAAGGGTTCAAAAATTTGAATACCATCTTAACATGGCTTTCATAAAACCAGCTCTTACAAAACAATAGCAGAAAAAAAAACATTTTTCGTTACAGCAAGTTGCCAACGATAAAAAAAAAACACACATTAAAATTCTCATTACAACAATTACTTTATTATTGCAAAATTTCCTCCTGAAAAATTAAAACAAAATTATTTGCTCTTTCGTATTTAAGCATTTTCTCTTTAGTTATTTAAGATAAAATTATGTAAATTTGTATAATTTGGCGAACGATTTGGCGAAATTGGTTGACGTGATAATCAAGTAGTAGCCAATTTACACTTTTCATAAATCACAAAATATTCCTACACAGACATCATATACGCAATAGGTTTAGCACGATTATCTTGCAACTACAATGTGGCAAAATCCTCGTTTTAGAATACCAAAGAAATTTATGTATATTTTATTATTTTCTACCATTTTAAACAGCAATTAACAATAAATAAAAAGTAACTATAGAACAAAACAACAAATATCATTTTAAAAAAGAAAAAAATGAAAGTAAATAAACAACTTATCATCAGATAAAGAACTATAGCTGGGTTACCATATGAGGCAAATAATGCCATTTTGACGCCAGTGAGATACCTCGATGAGTATATGACCAAATCCGTGACAAAATTTCCATTTGGAAAAAACTTTAATCGATATTTATACTGAATTTTCCCTACTTATGCATAAGAAAAAACTTTGACACACATGTCATGTATGCACCACATTGGCGCAATTTTTTTCTGGCGCCAATTTGGAGAACTTGGTTTTTAATTACCAATTTCATAAATATTTTTTAATTATTTTGTATTATTTGAAAAAAAATAATAAATAAAAAAGTTTAATTAATAGCTATAGAACAAAATGATTTATATTATTTTAAAAAACAAAATGAAAGTTAATAAATAGTTTATTAATAAATAAACAACCATAGTCGGTTTATCATGTGTGGCATAAAATCGCCATTTTGTTGCAATCGTGCGAATGTGGTGCGTATATGACATCTGCGCCAAAACTTTAAAAAGTTGCAATTAAATTATTTTACAGTTTGGATGAGGAAGACATTTATACTAAAATGTAAACATTATACGCATTTTTTTTTGTTATAACTGCTATTTATATATTTACAATTAAACATAAAAAAATAGCCTAAAAATGTTCTCGCACATTTAAAAGAGAGGGAGAGAATTTAGTAATTGTGAACATCGCTCCAGCTTATGCCTTCTTGGTATAAAATCGCATTTTTTGATGACAAAAGTAAATTCAAACACCCAAATAAACATATTACATACAATTAACAGGTAAAACCATTTTTAAAAGTGAACATTTGCAAAAAGAAATAAAAGAGTTATACTCATATCTATATCATTTACGATTGAATATTAAAATATACTCTAAAAATTATCTTCACTTGAAAAAAAAACAACATTATTGCGACCATTAAGAACTTAAGTCAGGCATTAAGTCAATAGTGCATTTTCGGCTTAAAACACATTCTTTGGCGACAAAAGCAAGATGAAAATGGTATAGAAACGAATAATAACTCACAACTCACAGTGTCTTTTACAATCAGATCTGCTTTTTTCTGCTGTAAGTTATATTATACGGAAATTCGATAAAAAAGAGAAAGAAAATAATAAAAAGGGAAATAACTATCATTCAAAATTCATTTAATCAATTTCTGAAATTCATGTTTTTATTCTAACACCAGGGATAAGTCGCCAATAGTTGAACCAATTGTTATATTTCGCGTTAATTTATTTTTTAAGCATTAAAAATATTTTTTTCATTTTCAAGATAAATATATTTTTATAATATTATGCCTCATTTAAGCGGTCTTTCTTTATTATTATTAATATTATCAGTAGTTATTTTATGCTATTATTTGCAAGATATTTGTAAAATTTCTAATAGATATAGCCATTTTAATTCTTTTAGCAATTATAATTTTCGCCAAAAACAGCTACTGGCAACCCTTTTGTCAAAAATAACCGAAAAATACGAAATTTACTACGAAAAATCAGAGTTATCCCTGTAAGTTTGAATCATAAACCTTCGGAAAAATATTTCCTATCGAATGATACAATCGGCAAAAAAATCCATCGGGTAGTTTTTGAAAACACTCGTTTGGAAGTTTCAGAACTTCTGCTTTATAATATACTAGCAGGCTATGCCCGCTGCGCTGGTGCATATTTCTAAACGAATCTTGACTCAAACAAAATGGTGATTTGAAATTTCGTTTTTAAAGCAGTGTATACCATCACCTGGAATGTCCTTCCGCAATGCTGAAAACGATGCCAGTGCCAATGACATTGGGATATTGCACTATTGTATGCCTTGGAAAAAAATTGGGTAATTAAGTACTATCTCTCTTGTTTTATCATTTATAGTAGAGTTTGATATGAAAATGAGACCGTTATGACAGCAGGAATCAAAATGTTATCTACTCATCACATTATTTTGTTAGAAAGAATCGCAATGATTATCAAACTCTATTAATTTTCATATCGCACATTATCATATGTTAGTTCTTAAACTCCCGAATCTGAACGTGCACTATGTGTAGATCTGGTAGCCTAAATACAATCTCCATTACATGTTGCGTTACATTTTTTAATAACAGTCCTCTCCTGGCAGGTCTACTACAATTTTCTCTCTACTTTGGTCTGTTCCAGCAAAGTACATAGCAAAATATGTAAAAAAGAGTGTTTAACTTATATATTTATTAGAACAATGAAGCATAAAAGGTGTGTTTTAAAGCTGAATTATTTGACTAAAATTAAAATTACATCAGTTTCATTGCCTCTTCATTTTTTTAAACCAGTTGCAAACATGTAGCTTTTAAATAGGGGATAATCTTTATGCTAAATTTTGTAGAAAAATAAAACTTAGGCTTGTAATCAATTCCATTATGATTTTTGGCGTCAAACATTTATAACGATAGACTTATTTCGTGTCTATTGTCAAATGAAAGTGAAGTTTACAATCATCTATTATTGACATTTAATCTTATACCTTGGCGATAGTTTTTTTGGGTCGGGGGTTCGACGGGGTAATGAAGTAGTATTTAATAGTTAATTTTTGATAAAATTCTGTTGATAGGGCTTAAATGTTAATTAAAACTGCAACATAAACATTAAAAACAAAATTTTCTACTGTCGGTATTTCATGTATATTTTTTTCTTAGCCAATTTTAAAGTATTTTTTTTTTTTACCTGATTGATTGATAAATTAATTGCAAATATTTCTTTTTTAATTCGATATCATTGTTATTCCGAAGATTTTTCCTGCGCATTGCAAATATTGCTTTTTTAGTGATAATAAAATAACTGCAGATGAAAAATACATAATAAGGCTAAAACCCAGAATTAACGACAGCTTGGCGAATGCCTCTACGGAGACTTGAGAAGTACGCGAGTTCTGTCAACTTAAATACCAGATAGAATTTTAACAAATAATAGGTACTACTTTATTATTCCATAGATCAATTTCGCCAAGTTATACATATTGCAAAACGATTCACCGTATTATACAAACGGATATAACTTTTATTTTAAATAACAAAAGAATCAATAAATTACTAAAATATTTATGGAAATACAAATAAAATGTCGAATCAAAAAATAGTTGATAACGTATCAAACGCATGTAACATGTTTAATGTCAAATGAATGTGACATTTACGATAATCCATTATTGACATTTAATCTTATATTTTAAATGCAGCAGTTTTTTGGTCGATGGGATGAATAAATAGTACCAGATAATATAAAAATTTATAAATAATAATATATTTTAAGCTATTGCATAGCTTCTTTCACGGGCTTTGGGCGCGGCGACCGAATCCAAAAATTCCGTAACGCGCAAAAACCTAACACATCGGTAACGAAAAAACCTAACACTCGGCTAACGTCGTTTCAGCTCAGCAAACTTCGGCACGGTATCCTTCGGTAGACTTCGGCAGACATTGACGCGGTATTTTTCAGATATTAGGATATCAAACCTCAAACTTATGTTTCTTATGATCTAATTTTCATAGCGCGGCCAAATTTGTTTGGTAATTTGTTATGAGACAGTGTTAATTTTTGGTGACAGGAGACCCCCCCCCCACGGTGAGGGTCGAAAAATTTAAAATGATTATAATTCGCGATCTAAGTTTCGTAGCGCAGCCAAATTTTGTTTGGCAATTTATTATGTGGCAGTGTTAATTTTTAGTGACAAGAGACCCCCATGATGAGGGTGGAAAATCTAAAATGCTTATAACTCGCTATCTTATTCTCGTAGCGCAGCCAAATTTTGTTTGGTAATTTATTATGAGAAATTGTTAATTTTCTGTGACAGGAGACACCCCACGGTGAGGGTCGAAAAATTTAAAATGCTTATAACTCGCGATCTAATTTTGGTAGCTTGGCAAAATTTTGTTTGGTAATTTATTATGAGACAGTGTTAATTTTTGGTGACAGGAGACCTCCCACGGCGAGGGTCGAAAAATTTAAAATGCTTATAACTCGCGATCTAACTTTGTAGCGCGGCCAAATTTTGCTTGGTAATTTATTATGAGACAGTGTTATTTTTTGGTGACAGGAAACCCCCATGGAGAGGGTCGAAAAATTTAAAATGCTTATAACTCGCGATCTAATTTTTGTAGCACGGCACAATTTTGTTTGTTAAATTATTATGAGGCAGTGGTAATTCTTGGTGACAGTAGACCCCTCACCGCGAGGGTCGAAGATTTAAAATGCTTATAACTCGCGATCTACTTTTCGAAGCGCGGCCAAATATTGTTTGGTAATTTATTATGAGACATTGTTAATTTTTGGTGACACGAAACCCCCATGGAGAGGGTCGAAAAATTTAAAATGCTTATAACTCGCGATTTAAATTTCGTAGCACAGCCAAATATTGTTTGGAAATTTATTATGAGACATTGTTAATTTTTGGTGACAGGAAACCCCCATGGTGAGGGTAGAAAAATTTAAAATGCTTATAACTCGCGATCTAATTTTCGCAGCGCGGTCAAATTTTGTTTGGTAATTTATTATGATAATGTAACTTTTTGGTGACAGGAGCCCCCACACAGTGAGGATCGAAAAATTATAAATGCTTATAACTCACGATCCAATTATCGTAGCGCGGCCAAATTTTGTTTGCTAATTTATTATGAGACAGTGTTAATTTTTGGTGACAGGAGACCCCCATGGTGAGGGTCGAAAAATTTAAAATGCTTATAACTCGCGATCTAATTTTCGTAGCGCGGCCAAATTTTGTTAGGTAATTTATTATGAGGCAGTGTTAATTTTTGGGGTCAGGAGACCCTCCCACGGTGAGGGTCGAAAAATTTAAAATGCTTATAACTCGAGATCTAATTTTGGTAGCTTGGCAAAATTTTGTTTGGTAATTTATTATGAGACAGTGTTAATTTTTGGTGACAGGAGACCCCCCACGGTGAGGGCCGAAAAATTTAAAATGCTTATAACTCGCGATCTAACTTTGTAGCGCGGCCAAATTTTGTTTGGTAATTTAGTATGAGGCAGTGTTAAATTTTGGCGACAGGAGACCCCCCACGGTGAGGGTCGAAAAATTTAAAATGCTTATAACTCGCGATCTAAATTTCGTAGCGCGGCCAAATATTGTTTGGTAATTTATTATGAGATATTGATAATTTTTGATGACAGGAGACCCCCCCCTAAGATGAGGGTAAAAAAATTTAAAATGCTTATAACTCGCGATCTAATTTGTGTAGCACGGCGAAATTTTGTTTGTTAATTTATTATGAGGCAGTGTTAATTTTTGGTGACAGGAGACCCCCATGGTGAGCGTCGAAAAATTTAAAATGCTTATAACTCGCGATCTACTTTTCGTAGCGCGACCAAATTTTGTTTGGTAATTTATTATGAGACATTGTTAATTTTTGGTGACAGGAAACCCCCATGGAGAGGGTCGAAAAATTTAAATGCTTATAACTCGCGATCTAATTTTCGTAGCGCGGCCAAATATTGTTTGGTAATTTATTATGAGACAGTGTTAATTTTTGGTGACAGGAGACACCTCCCCCCCCACCGTGAGGGTTGAAAAATTTAAAATGCTTATAACTCGCGATCTAAATTTCGTAGCACAGCCAAATATTGTTTGGTAATTTATTATGAGGCAGTGTAAATTTTTGGTGACAGGAGACCCCCATGGTGAGGGTCGAAAAATTTAAAATGCTTATAACTCGCGATCTAATTTTCGTAGCGCGGCCAAATATTGTTTGGTAATTTATTATGAGACAGTGTTAATTTTTGGTGACAGGAGACCCCCCACGGTGAGGGTCGAAAATTTTAAAATGCTTATAACTCGCGATCTAACTTTGTAGCGCGGCCAAATTTTGTTTGGTAATTTATTATGAGGCAGTGTTAATTTTTGGGGTCAGGAGACCCTCCCACGGTGAGGGTCGAAAAATTTAAAATGCTTATAACTCGAGATCTAATTTTCGTAGCGCGGCCAAATTTTGTTAGGTAATTTATTATGAGGCAGAGTTAATTTTTGGGGTCAGGAGACCCTCCCACGGTGAGGGTCGAAAAATTTAAAATGCTTATAACTCGAGATCTAATTTTGGTAGCTTGGCAAAATTTTGTTTGGTAATTTATTATGAGACAGTGTTAATTTTTGGTGACAGGAGACCCCCCACGGTGAGGGCCGAAAAATTTAAAATGCTTATAACTCGCGATCTAACTTTGTAGCGCGGCCAAATTTTGTTTGGTAATTTAGTATGAGGCAGTGTTAAATTTTGGCGACAGGAGACTCCCCACGGTGAGGGTCGAAAAATTTAAAATGCTTATAACTCGCGATCTAAATTTCGTAGCGCGGCCAAATATTGTTTGGTAATTTATTATGAGATATTGTTAATTTTTGATGACAGGAGACCCCCCTCCCCCTAAGATGAGGGTAAAAAAATTTAAAATGCTTATAACTCGCGATCTAATTTGTGTAGCACGGCGAAATTTTGTTTGTTAATTTATTATGAGGCAGTGTTAATTTTTGGTGACAGGAGACCCCCATGGTGAGCGTCGAAAAATTTAAAATGCTTATAACTCGCGATCTACTTTTCGTAGCGCGGCCAAATTTTGTTTGGTAATTTATTATGAGACATTGTTAATTTTTGGTGACAGGAAACCCCCATGGAGAGGGTCGAAAAATTTAAATGCTTATAACTCGCGATCTAATTTTCGTAGCGCGGCCAAATATTGTTTGGTAATTTATTATGAGACAGTGTTAATTTTTGGTGACAGGAGACACCTCCCCCCCCCACCGTGAGGGTTGAAAAATTTAAAATGCTTATAACTCGCGATCTAAATTTCGTAGCACAGCCAAATATTGTTTGGTAATTTATTATGAGGCAGTGTAAATTTTTGGTGACAGGAGACCCCCATGGTGAGGGTCGAAAAATTTAAAATGCTTATAACTCGCGATCTAATTTTCGTAGCGCGGCCAAATATTGTTTGGTAATTTATTATGAGACAGTGTTAATTTTTGGTGACAGGAGACCCCCCACGGTGAGGGTCGAAAATTTTAAAATGCTTATAACTCGCGATCTAACTTTGTAGCGCGGCCAAATTTTGTTTGGTAATTTATTATGAGGCAGTGTTAATTTTTGGGGTCAGGAGACCCTCCCACGGTGAGGGTCGAAAAATTTAAAATGCTTATAACTCGAGATCTAATTTTGGTAGCTTGTCAAAATTTTGTTTGGTAATTTATTATGAGACAGTGTTAAATTTTGGTGACAGGAGACCCCCCACGGTGAGGGTCGAAAAAATTTAAAATGCTTATAACTCGCGATCTAACTTTGTAGCACGGCCAAATTTTGTTTGGTAATTTAGTATGAGGCAGTGTTAATTTTTGGCGACAGGAGACCCCCCCCCCACGGTGAGGGTCGAAAAATTTAAAATGCTTATAATTCGCGATCTAACTTTTTAGCGCGGCCAAATATTGTTTGGTAATTTATTATGAGACAGTGTTAATTTTTGGTGACAGGAGACCCCCATGGTGAGGGTCGAAAAATTTAAAATGCTTATAACTCGCGATCTAATTTTCGTAGCGCGGCCAAATATTGTTTGGTAATTTATTATGAGACAGTATTAATTTTTGGTGACAGGAGACCCCCACGCTGAGGGTCGAAAAATTTAAAATGCTTATATCTCACGATCTAATTTTCGTAGCGCGGCCAAATTTTGTTTGGTAATTTTTTATGAGACATTGTTAATTTTTGGTGACAGGAAACCCCCATGGTGAGGGTCGAAAAATTTAAAATGCTTATAACTCGCGATCTAATTTTCGTAGCGCGGCCAAATATTGTTTGGTAATTTATTATGAGACAGTATTAATTTTTGGTGACAGGAGACCCCCACGCTGAGGGTCGAAAAATTTAAAATGCTTATAACTCACGATCTAATTTTCGTAGCGCGGCCAAATTTTGTTTGGTAATTTTTTATGAGACATTGTTAATTTTTGGTGACAGGAAACCCCTATGGTGAGGGTCGAAAAATTTAAAATGCTTATAACTCGCGATCTAATTTTAGCAGCGCGGCCAAATTTTGTTTGGTAATTTATTATGATAATGTTACTTTTTAGTGACGGGAGCCCCCCCACACGGGGAGGATCGAAAAATTATAAATGCTTGTAACTCACGATCTAATTTTCGTAGCGCGGCCAAATTTTGTTTGGTAATTTATTTTGAGATATTGTTAATTTTTGGTGACGGGAGACCCCCCCACCGTGAGGGGCGAAAAATTTAAAATGCTTATAACTCGCGATCTACTTTTCGTAGCGCGGCCAAATTTTGTTTGGTAATTTATTATGAGACATTGTTAATTTTTGGTGACAGGAGACCCCCATGGTGAGGGTCGAAAAATTTAAAATGCTTATAACTCGCGATTTAATTTTCGTAGCGCGGCCAAATTTTGCTTGGTAATTTATTATGAGACAGTGTTAATTTTTGGTGACAGGAGACCCCCCAAGATGAGGGTAAAAAGATTTAAAATGCTTATAACTCGCGATCTAATTTTTGTAGTACGGTGAAATTTTGTTTGTTAATTTATTATGAGGCAGTGTTATTTTTTGGTGACAGGAGACCCCCATGGTGAGGGTCGAAAAATTTAAAATGCTTATAACTAGCGATCTACTTTTCTTAGCGCGGCCAAATTTTGTTTGGTAATTAATTATGAGACAGTGTTAAATTTTGGTGACAGGAGACACCCCCCCCCCACCGTGAGGGTCGAAAAATTTAAAATGTTTATAACTCGCGATCTAATTTTCTTAGCGCGACCAAATTTTGTTTGGTAATTTTTTAAGCTATAGCATAGTTTTTATCATGGTCTTTGAGCGCGGCGACCGAATCTAGAAATTCTGTAACGAGAAAAAATCCTAACACTCCGGCTAACGCCGTTTCAGTTCAGCAGACTTCGGCACGGTATCCTTCGGTAGACTTCGGCAGACATTAAAGCGGTATTTTTGCATAAGTTGATAAAAAGTGCTATGCAATAGCTTTATCGCGGCAGTCCCCGAATGGCACACGTATTTTTTTTAATATAATATAGCAAATAATATTTTGGCCAGGTGTCATGTATGTATCACGTTGGCGCGATTGCAACAAAATTGTGATTTTATGGATTGCGTGGTAATCTGGTTATTGTTGTTTATTTACTAATAAACTGTTTCTTTACTTTTCGTTATTGTTTTGTTCTATAGTTATTAATTAAACTTCACTTATTTATTATTGTTTCCTTTTTAAAATAATAGAAAATAATTGAAAATAATATAATATGTAACTGGTATTTGAAAACTTAGTGTTTGCCAAACTGGTGTCAAATTAAAAAAAAAAAAAAAAAAAAAAAAAAAAAAAAAAAAAAAAAACGCGCTAAGGTGATGCGTATATAAAAATGGAAAAAAATGATTATAATAATATAAACAAAAAAAACTAAACAAATAATTAAAAAATTGCCTTTTCAATTAAAAAAAAAAAAAAAAAAAAAAAAAAAAAAAAAAAAAAATCCAAGCAGTCGGTAATTCTGTAGTTGCATCAATAGTAAAATTTCTTTTCGTCATTTGTTTCATAATGAAAAACCATAAATTTAATAATCTCAAATAAAATAATCTGACAAATTTTCTATAACATCGTTGATGATCTAGAAGTCTCCTTAATACATAAAAAAAACGGCAAAGATCATTTAAATTATATAGGTTTTGGCGCGATAATTTTTTATGCTAATTTGGCGGAAACATTGTTTTCGAATACCAGTTACATGTGTATATTTAAATTATTTTATATTATTTAAATAGTAATAAAAATTAATGAAAAAGAGTTTAATTAATAAGTATATAACAAAACAATTTATACAATTTATAAAGTAAATAAACATTTTATTTATAAATAAATATTAATAGTCGGGTTAATATGTCAGACAAATTAATGCCAATTTAAAGTCTGTTACTTACCTCGGTGATATATAATATCTGTGCCAGTAAAACTTTCAATAATATAGTACATATGCTATTTGGCGGTGTTCAATTATCGAAGATCAGTCCAATATCATTTTAAATATTATCTAACGCTGGAAAAATATGAAGAAAATTGAAGAAGAAACGGCTAATTAAAACAGATTTGTAAAATATTTTGGCACATATGCCATATATGCACCACATTTGTGCATTTTTTTTTCTTTTTTTACACAAATTTGGCGAAAACTTCATTTTTAAATATCAATTACATATATATTTTTTAATTGTTTTCTATTATTTTAAAAAGGAAATAAAAATAAATAAATAATGTTTTGTTAAAAATTATAAAATAAAACAATTTACATCATTTAAAAAAAATAAGAGTAAATAGTTTATTAATAAATATACAATAGCCGAGCTACCACATGTACATAAAATCGACGTTTTGTTGCAATCGCGCCAATGTGATGCATATATGACATCTGTGCCATTTTTTTCAGCAGGCAATGTTTATTTCAAAATGTTGAATTTATCGATAGTAATAATGCGAATTGCATAAATGTCATTTTAATTGCATAAATTTCCTTGTTCAGTTTGTAAATTTTAAAACTAATTTTCCCTGGAAGAGAATTTGACAAAATGGCGCAAAAAAAGGGTTGTTTGTTGATTACAATTTTCAAAATTACGGTGAAAAACTTTTAAAAAAGAATGACATTATTTTACAATATATATGTGTGTGGCAGAATTTCACACTGAAGCTAAAATTTAAATATTTGATTACAATTTTTAAAATATTAACTTATGTTTATTGAACTTACAATTGAATACCAAAATATACTAAAAAAAAAAATCTTCTTTTGGAAAAAACAACTTTATTGCGACCTAATGTTAGACATATGCATTTTTGGCTTAATTCTTTGCCGACAAAATAAAAATAAAATCTCAAAGAAACAAACATATAACTCACAATTACTTTTATAATTAGATCTGCCTTTCTCTGGAGTAAGTTATATACTATCGAAATTTGATAAAAAAGAGAAAGGAAATAATAGAAAGGAAAATAAATATCGTTCAAAATTCATTTAATCAAATTTTCAAGTTATTTTTTTTAATTCTAACGCAAGGATAAGTCGCCAAATGTTGCATCAAATGTTCACGTTATTTTTTAAGCGTTACAAATATTTCTTTTATTTTTAAGATAAATATTTTTTTTATGATATCATGTCTCATTAAATGGTTTTTCTTTATTATTATTATTATTTTTGTTATCAGTAGTTATTTTATTATCAATAAATATTTTCTGCCTTTATTTGCAAGATGTTTGTATTATTTCTAACAGATATATCCTTTTTAATTTCTTTAGTAATGATAATTTTCGCCAAAAAATAAGTACTGGCAACCCTTTCGTCAAAAATAACCGAAAAAAACGAAATTTAGTACGAAAAATCAGAGTTATCCCTGTATATTTGTATCATAAACCTCCGCAAAAATATTTCCTATCGAATGATATAATCTGCAAAAAGATCCATCGGGTAGTTTTTGAAAACACCCGTTTGGAAATTTCAGAACTTCTGCTTTATAATATACTAGCAGGCTAAGCCCGCTGCGCTGGTCTATTTTTCAAAACAAAACATGAATCAAACAAAATATTGAATATGATTGTGTTTTTTAAAGCAACTTCACCTCGAATGCTCTTTTATATTTCTGAAAATCATACAAAACGCCATTGTATTTAAAGATAGAAAACCAACGATTATAAAGCACCAAAAATGCATTCAAAATTAGTAAACAGCTGTTTCGAATCTACTGTCGAGATTTCTCATCAGTGCAAAACTCAGCGAGCTAGAAAAAACAAAACTGAGCCAAAAATAAAAACAACAACAATGGAATCAAGGCCCGTTGACGCCAAAATATATTAAAATAATAATAAAATATTATGTTGTTGTATCAGCTTATGCATTCGATAAAATTCGGGCTTTTAAGAAAAAAATATTTCAGTTGACCATTTATTGTAGAGTTTTATAGAGAAATGAGGCAATTATGAAAAGAGCTATTTAAATATTGTCTATTCATCATACTTCTAAAATAGCGAGCATTATGATCGCAGAGATTGACCATTGAATTTAAACAATTTTCAAGTGATTCATTTTCATTTAATAGTTTTTGAACTCTAAACCTCTCAACTTGAGGATATGGGTATTTGTGGAAACCTTAATACATCCTCTATCAATATTATATTATATTTCGCAACGTACATCTGCTCTTTACAAATCTATTACAGAGTTTCGTTTTTGGAATGCAGTAGAATAAATTAAGTTAACTAAAGTTTTCCTTAGAAAAATAAGGTGAATGTTTTTTGAATGTGTGAAATTCATTTTTTGATACAGATGTCATATACGCATCACGTTGGCGTGATTGAAACAAAATGAACATTTTATGCCTCTTATGGTAATCCAGCTTTGTTTTTAATTTATTAATGAACTATTTATTTACTTTCATTTGCATTTTGAAATGATACAAAATTTTATGCTCTATACATAGAAAAGTAAAATAGAAAATAGAAATGTATCTGTCATTTGAAAACGAAGTTTCCGTTAAAGTGGCGCCAGAAATGTATCACTCCAGTGTGGTGCATATATGACATTTGTGCCTCTTTCTTACAACATGGGTGTGTGCATTTGTACCTAAATTTAGTTATTTAGCTTTATTTTTGTAATATTAACTGAAGTTTGTATAATGTATGGTTCTGCTTGATTATTCTGTCGAGAAAAAAATTAATAGCAGATTATAGGAATAAATGTCAGTAATCGATTATCGTAAATATGATAGCAATTGATATTACATGTGATACACGCATTTTTTTACGTAATAAGTGCTTTTTATTTCGACTTTTAATTTGTATTTTTTGTTTATGTTTATTGTTGTTTCGTTATTTAAAATGAATTTATTTAAATTTGAATAGTTTGGCGAAACTGGTCGACGTGTTAATCAAGTAGCACTCAATTTACATTTGAAAATATCATATTTCACAAAAACTCCGGCACAAACCCGGATTTGCAAGATTTCCTTCCAATACCAATGCGGCAAAATCCTCGTTTTAGAATAGCGAAGAAATGTGCATTTTTTAAAATTATTTTCGTTATTTTAAAACGAAGATATTAATAAATAAAAAAAAGTTACTATAGCACAAAACAATTTATAGAATTTCTAAAAAGAAATTGAAAGTAAATAAACAATTTATTAATACAGAAACAACTATTGCTGGATTACCATATCAGGCAAAATAACACCGTTTTGGCGATAGTCAGATATCTCAGTGTGTATATAATATCTGTGCCAAACATGTTTGGAAAAAAAACAATAATCGTTATTTATACAGCATGTTTAAATACTGTAGTATAGTGAAAAAAATGTATACATGACATATGTTCGTGTTGCGATGCGATATAAATAAGAATTAAAAATGTCGATATAGCAGACTGTATAGTTTATTATTAAAAATGCGTTCTCTTCGTGAGCAATGACTGCCTTGGCGGCGTCCATAACAAACTGGAGGGAAACATCTGTGGGCGGGGGGTATATGCTTACGTCATTCGACGTCATAACAAAGGTGCGCCAACATACCGCCCCACGTTGAAATATCATTTCAATATACAATACAATATCTAAATTTACAATGAAAAATATACAATACAATAAAGATGCATAATATAATAATAATGAATAGAACAATGAATAATTAAATAGACTTCAAACATTTGGTTACATAATAAGTTTACAGTGAAATGGTTAAACATATTCATATAATAATTTGTCAGTTTATTGACAAGGAAGTAAGCATAATTTCGATATGCCTCTTTTGAAAATACCCTGAGGGGTTTTAACTAATATCACTCTAACCTTACCATCTGGTCCGTTAACTACTTCCTGAATTCTACCAATTGTCCATTTGCAGGGTGGAAGATTATCCTCTTTTAAAAGGACCATTGAATTTGGAATAACATTGTCTTTTTCAAACTGCCATTTATGTCTGGCTTGTAAATTATTAAGATAATCTAATTTCCACTTTCGCCAAATAAATTGGACCATTTTACTTAATCTTTGCCATTGAGACAAATAATTATCGCGTTCGCCAGTGAGATCAGGTTCAGACACACTGCTTAGAGGTCTACCTATGAGAAAATGACCTGGAGTTAGAATTTCAAAATCATTGGGGTCAGAAGACATGGGCGTGAGGGGCCGACTGTTTAAAATGGCTTCAATTTGTGCGGTAACTGTTAAAAATTGCTCAAAAGTTAATCGCGAATTTCCTACAGTTCTTCTTAAATGATGCTTAAATGACTTCACCCCAGCTTCCCACAAACCACCAAAATTGGGTGTCCTGGGTGGAATGAAATTCCAGGCGATTTCCTCACTTGTTAAATAATCAGCCAAAACATCTGGGGGGTTTCTAATCATGTTTGCCAAATGTTTTAACTCTGCACTGGCTCCAACAAAATTTTTAGCATTGTCAGTACAGATAGAAGAACTTTTACCTCTCCTACTGAAAAATCTCTTTAATGTTGCTATCATTGCTTCTGAAGTTAAGTCAGTGACCACTTCTAAATGTATGGCCTTTGTTACGAAACAAATAAAAATAGCAACATAACATTTATTGTAAATACCTTTTCTTTGACCCTTATATTTAATATAAAAGGGGCCACAGAAATCAATCCCTACATTAGTGAACGGGGAACTAGGAGTAATTCTTTCTGAGGGAAGATTTCCCATAATTTGCTCAATACATTTAGGTTTATTTTTGAAACAAATTATGCAGTCATGGACAATTTTTCTGGCAGTATTTCTACCACCCAGTGGCCAAAATTCTTGCCGAATAAGATGGAGTAAAGTTTGGGCTCCAACATGTAAATATTTAAGATGAAAATATGTCATGATCAATAAAGTCAATTTATGATTTTTTGGGAGCAATATCGGGAATTTTTTATCAAACGATAAGTCAGAATTATTTAACCTACCACCTACCCGTAACAATTTCTGCTTATCAAGAAAGGGATGTAAACAACTCACCTGGCCTTTCTTGGGAATTTCTCCCTTTTCAAGGGTTTTGATTTCATATTCGAAAGATTTTACCTGCACCATTTTGATGAGATAGTGCTTGGCATTACGAAGTTCCTCTGTTGTGAGTGGACCACTTCGTCGAATGTTATTTTTAACATTAAATATAAATCTGAAAATAAAACTTAGAATACGTATTAATTTTAAGTAGTTGTTACTTAAATTAAGAAAATCATTTACAAATGAATTTTCAGAAGTAGAAAATAAATTGACATTGTCTGTTTTTTTAAGTTCATGCGAGTACAGTTCTTGTGATAGAATGTCTATATTGTCATTGGATTCATCTGAAGATGAAGGTGGGTGAAAGTTCGGGGGGCCATTCCACCAAAGATTCATGTTGGAAAGTTCTTGAGGACCTAGTCCACGTGATATAACATCTGCTGGGTTTAAATGCGATGGGACATGTTTCCAATGACAGTTCTCAGTTAAAGTTTGTATCTTGGATACTCTGTTGCCAACAAAGGTTTTTAGTTTGTTTGGCGGTGTACTGATCCAAGCAATTGCGATTTTTGAGTCTGTATGCAAATAAATGTCACTTACTGGCATTTTTAAAGAAAGTCGAATTTTCTCTATTAGTTGAGAAAGAAGTAGGCAAGCTGAGAGTTCCAGGCGGGGTATGGAAATTGTCTTTAAAGGGGCTACGCGAGACTTACTCGCAATCAGTTTAGTTGTTACAGTACTTGTTTCACTTGTACAATGCATATAAACAGCAGCTCCATAAGCTAATTCCGAAGCATCTGAAAATCCTAACAACACTAATTTCTGAAAATAATCGGTTAGAATGTATCTGTCGATTCTAATTTCTTCGATTAATTTTAGAGATGACACAAAATTTATCCATTCACTTGCAACTGGATCTGGGATTTCATCTTCCCAACCTAACTTCAGGAGCCATAATTTCTGAAGAAATATCTTTGCTCGAGTAATAATTAGAGTTGTAAAAAACCCACAGTTTTTGAGGGACGGGAATAAACCCGGGAATTTTGGGGAATAAACCCGGAATTTTGGGGAATATTGGAAATTTTGTAGAAGTTTTGATAGTAAACAAAACCAATCATTTTTCAACTTGAAATTTTCATTTTAAGTCATCATTGCTCATTATTCTGAGAAATTTAAATGGATTTTTTATTAATTAACAAGACTTATTATTTTAACACTTTGCAACTTTTTAAATTCCTAAAATTCATCAGCTTTGCAACAATGGTGATTTAATGAATGAAGATTTCAATTATTCTCTTAAAATTTTAAATTGTTTACTTTCTGTTACCTGGCATATCCAACATATATTCTTTATTTAATTTTTCTGTATATGTTGAATCTGAGAACAAGGGTGATGTTTACATTTATAAATAAATCTGTCCCTTTCTAACTTATTAATATTTTAATCTATTAGTTTTCACTTAAACTCTACTGGTTTTGTTTACATTTCTTATTGTAAATATTTTCATGCACTCAATCAGTAAGTTTCATAATACACAAATATTTGTATAGACAGATTTACTATAGTTTTATACCCAGAACAACCTTGTGATGAAAGCATCAGAATCCTTTTCTACTTTAAAATTTTCAAAAACAAGGGCTTAAATATTAAATTTTGGGTTTAAATATTAAATTTTTTCGCTGTTTTTTTCACTTGTTGCATTAATTGTATTGAAAGTATAAAAATGAATATCCATGGATGGATTTATATTTAAATAAGAATATTTAGAATCTCGTTACATGTCAATAATTTTTCAGTGTAACAAATGCTGTTTGGATTGTAAAAAAAAATCCTATTTCATCATAAAAAGATTCACTTTAACAAATTTTTCTGTATAGCGAATTTAATTAGTGCTTTCCAGAGACTCATTGTAATTAGATTTTATTGTATTTTGTTATTAAAGGCAGCTTTTAAAATCCTCTGCACAACAACACGAAATCCTGACATTATTTTTAAATATAAATGCACATAATTGGCTGGCCTATTGAAGCGATTCCTAATGAAAATGATTTTTCAATTCTTTGTTAAATAACTTATCCAATTATAAGCAATTGTAGTCACATGACAACACTTTTTTCCATTCCTGCAGTGTCTTGTCTGGAATTTGGTTCAAAGTACTAATTTAGACAGTATTTTCTAAAAGATCACTTGCATTTATCAAAAAATGAAAATAGTCTTTCAATTACACAATTTATGAATTACAACACCTGCTCATATCTACTTTTATATAATTTAAAAAGAGGCGGCTTTTGTGGAGCAATTAAAATTATTCAAAATAAATTCCAAAATTATACAAATAGAACTTTTATAATCACATGTCCTAATCATATACATTTTAAAATATAAAATTTTATTTTTAGGAAGAAATTAAACACTTACCTGTTGAATATTTGAGAGTGAAAATCATGCTAGAAATACGTTTAAATAAATATTCATACCTGCATTTCTCAAAAAGAAATAAATGACAAAATACTACAAATTGTATTTATAATATATTTTAAATATTTTACAACTGAAATCATAATTTAAGTGTTACTATCATCTGAAATTTGAGAAATACTGGTCTTTTTTTCCTGTTACCTGCATACATAGAGACTGTAAACATATACCAACTAAATATACAAAATGAAAAACTTTATTTAAATTCTTAACATTTTTAAATTGTATTAGTCACTTTCATAGTCATCAAGGGACAGTTGTTTTGATTTCAGAATAAGGTTTGATCTTACGGATACAAGTTTTGACACCCTTTCATTATTAAGTCTGTTGTGTGTCACTGTGTGGATATGGGAAAAGGCTGAAAAAATTCTTTCACATGTGGCAGAAGAGGATGGAATACAAAATAATCGTAAAGTGAGTGAACATGAATCCATGAATCAAATTCTTCAATTGGTCACTCTAAAAATTCGCTTAATTCATCAGAAATCGCAAAAGTTTGTAAATCGATCGAGAGAAAAATCTTTGAAATGTTGTGAAATTATCTATGAGTCACGAAAAAATAAAATCTGTCAGTCAACAGTCGAGAAAAAAAAAATGCTAATCTTTGATCTTGTTTGGATCCGATTCTTAATCATTCCACTAAACTTGTCAAATGGACGTTGGTTTAATGCCTAACCAGTTATCCAGAATATATCCAACCTCAACCATTCTGGATAAATGATTCTGTATTGTACATACATTGAAGATGAGTTCACACTCTTTTTTCAGAGCTTGAGCCTGATGATTTGAAATCAAAGTTCACCCACACTTAAAAAGTTTGTGTCATTAAAGCTTGATTCCAAAAAATATGCTGCAAAAATCATTTATAACACCTTTAATTGATTAAGGATTAATTTCTCATTTGAAAATCTCTTCTTACATAGAAATAAAACATTACCGTAAAATATCATTAATCCGCCCCCCCCCCCCAAAAGAAAAGAAAAATCGTACAATAGTTAGGGGAGGGCGCTTACACGGGATTTTTTCGCAATCGTTCAACAAAATTTACAGGAATGAGTCATCATGAAATGAATGAATCATTGAATGAATCATGAATTTTTATACTTGAAAAAAAATTTTTTTTTTAAACAAATTCTGTTGAAAAACGCAGAAAAAAGGAGAAATTAGTAAAAAAAAGCCAAAACAAGCATGAAATCAATTAAAAAATCTTGAAAAAACGCGCATTTCATCAAAGATTCATGATTCGTTCATTTCAAAATGATTGATCTCGCTCTCAATCGCCTTTGAGAATCGGGAGGGAGGGCGCTTTCTCAGGATTTTTTGAAAATTTCAAATTCTTTATAAAGTGGGGAGGGGGCGTTTGATCGGGAAGGGTGGATTAACGGTATTTTACGGTAATCCAAAATACGCACTCATGATCTTAAAAATATCTTTAAAATAGCAAATTTGTAACTAATACGATATCAAACGACTAGCAGAGATCTGCAAAAAGTCACAATTATTATTCATTTAAAATATCACTGTACAATGATGGTAGAACAATAAAAGTTCTGTTTTCTTGCACTTGTGGAAAATAAAAAGAAAGCGGGGATAAACAAGGATTATCAATCTCACAGCTTTGGATTTAGAATATATGTCATCAATAAAGTGAAATTCCTCTTCAAATTGATTTTTAAAAGATTCTAATACTTACAAGGCAAAGGCGATTGTGAATTCCTGGAAAAAAAAAATTGCCTGAAATTTTAGCGAGAAAGTTTTTTTTTTTTTTTTTTTTTTTTTTTTTTTTTTTTTTATGGAGAGAGAACATAATTTATGAAACCGGAAGCCCAATCCTCCCATTATGATAAATATTAATTTTAATTATGTTTAAGAATCACATATGAATATTTTATTAAAATATCAATAGAAATGAAGGATAATCTGTATAACTTTCTATCTTGACTACAGAATATTAACTTGATATGTTCAATATAAAGAACAAATTTTTAATTTTCTATGCTGATACAAGTTTTCTAAAATAAAAAATAAACAATTTAAAAGTGCATTAAAGTGGTTGCTATATGAGATAAAGTATATACGAATTGTATTAACCAACAGAATAATTCTGCTAATAGTAATTTAGATTCCAGTAAGTCATTTTTTATTATTTATTAGACTCACAATCTAGGAATTCGAAATTTTGCCAAAAATACATCAAACTATTAAATTTTTTAAACATACAAATAAAAAATATCCATTTTAATTAATGTTTAATCTTATTTCCATTTAAAGTTTGAAAAAAGTAATTATAACAATAAAAGTACTTAAAAAAATCGGAATCCAAAGTTCGGCCGAATAACCCGTATTCAGCTAAATAACTTAGTTACATCCCTGGATTTTATACTTTATAATAAAAATTGTTAATAACCAAGCTAAAACCTATTACATGCTTTAATTTAAGGAATCTGTGTAGAATAAAAAAGGGAAATGATGTCTTGTCATTTCAATACAAAATTGGACGAAATACGGAATCAGAGAAAAGTAAACAGAAGCAGAGAAAACATGTTCTGTATCTTCCTCGGTATCTTCGCTTGGCTCGCTCAGAAGAGTTGAGTTGTTCTTGCAATTACAGTTAAGAATAAAACAATTGAAATCATTACAAAAATATTAAATAATAAATTAAATATTTCAATGTTTAAAACGTTTTAAAAACTCCCGGGATTTTTCAAAATTTCCCTCCCAAAAAACCCGGTTTATTCCCGGGAATAAACCCGGTTTTTTCCAGCCTTTGCAACTCTAGTAATAATTGGTCCCAAAAGACCTAAGGGATCGTATAATCTTGCAATGGTGCTCAGCACGTCTCGTTTCGTGTATGATGATTTCTCTGTTACTGAAATCTTGAACATAAATTGATCTTCAACGGGTTTCCAAATAACCCCTAGAGTTTTGCTTGTTGATTCTTCATTTACGGAAAAATTATGTTCTTGAACTTCCTGTGGCTTACTGTTCATCAATTCCTTTGAGTTGGAATTCCATTTGTGAAGGGACATGCCGCAGGTTTCTAGCATGTTGCATAACTGCTGCTGGAGTTCTGTAGCTGTATCTAGGTCATGTGCGCCTGTAACAATGTCGTCCATGTATACATCTTCTCTTATTACTTCAGCAGCCAAAGGGAATTGTGATGATTCATCGATGGCTAATTGTTTCAGAGTCCGTATTGCGAGAAACGGTGCACAGCAAGTTCCATATGTGACTGTATTCAATCTGTAAACAGCAGTTTCTTCGTTCTCATCTGTCTTCCATACAATTCTTAGAAGGTCGCGTTGAGATGGATGAATTAAAATTTGTCTGAACATTTTTTGAATGTCTGTAGTAAAAGCATACTTGTAAATACGAAATCTTGTCATAATTTCAAATATGTCTTCTTTCACTTCTCCTTTTAGCAGACAATCATTGAGACTGAGACCAGATGTAGTTGCCGCTGATGCATTGAATACCACCCTTAATTTTGTTGTGGTTTTGTCTGGTCTGAGAACTCCGTGATGTGGCAAGTAGTAACATAAATTATCTGGATGTTCGGATTGAGCATCTGTAACCTTCTCCATGTGGCCTAACTCTAAGTATTCTTGCATGAATTGCTGGTATAATATCTTCATAGTTTTGTCTTTAGATAATCTTCTCCACAACTGATTCAGTCGTTTTTCCGCAAGCTCTTTAGAATCACCTAACTTTTCTAAATCCTTGGTAGGCATCTGCACTATATATCTACCAGCGTCATTTCTTTTATGCGTAGTTTTGTAATGTTCTTCAACGTATTCTTCTTCTTTACTCAGAATTTTGCAAGGTTCATCAATGGTTTCCAATTTCCAAAATTTTTCTAAACATTCATCAATGCTTTGAGACTGCGAAATAAAACCACAATATTGCGTATGATTGATCGTATCTGCGGTTCCTGTTGCGATATATCCGAATACTGAATTTCGGAAAACTAAATTGCTGTTTGGAATTCGAATTTCTCCATCCTTTATTATATCAAAGAAGGATTGTGCTCCGAGTAGCATGTCAATTTTGCCAGGAACGCTAAATTTTGGATCTGCTAACTGATGAGGAATTTTCAAGTTATGAATATTCAATTTTGTGACTGGGAGTGAATCGGTTATTTTTGAAACAACAAGGAAATCTAATGATGTTTCAAAGGATCCATTTCCATTTAGAATTTTCGCATGCACCTTGTATTTAATGTTCATTTCTTTTCCACCTAATCCTGATATCGCGATTTTCAATCTCTTTAATGGAATTCCCAGTCGATCAGCAAATTCTGATGTTACAATATTGGACATACTTCCTGAGTCCAGTATTACACGTGCTTGTAAATAACTACAAGAATAAGGGTTGAAAACCCAAACTAAAGCAGTGGAGAGAATAACAGATTTATTTCCATTATTAACGCAAGATAAAGAAGGCGATAGAAGTGATTTAACTTCTGTCTGTCCGAAAAACTCTTGTGCATTCGGATTCAGTTTATTACCTTGCTCGATGGGATTAACTTCATTAATTTTGTTCGGAAAGGAAGTGTTTGCATTTCTGTGAAGTAACGTATTATGTCGTGACTGACAAATGTTGCAGAAACTTTTAGATTTGCAATTAGCAATCGTGTGCTGATTACTTAAACAATTAAAACAAAGTTTGTGTTTCATTGCTATTTCTTTTCTCTGAGAGGCATTTGATTTCAAAAATGTATCGCACTTATAAATTGCATGATTTTGCTTACATAACACACATGAATTAATTAAATTAGTTGACTTAACAAAGAGAGATTTTTGTTTAGAATGACGCTCTTGATTTGTCTTCGGTTTTGCTGAAATGTTTTTACTGATATTTTCCAAGATTTGGGAACGTTTCTCTAAAAATAGTATTAGGTTGTCTAATTCTGGAACTTCATTTGAACTGATACTCATTTCGTAACTTTTTCGCGTATCTTTATCCAATTTTTGAAGAATAATATTCAGAATTAGAACGCCGGAAAGATTGTTCCTTGTGTAATCTAAAACCTTTAATGCGCGAATGCTTTTCTTTACGGTGTCAACTAAATTCCGCAAATCTTTAGCAGAAGGTTGTATAATTTTATCTGCTTCGAAAAGTGAATTTATATGTATTTCTACAGCTATTCTATTGTTTTCATACCTATCTTTTAATGCCTGAATTAAAGAAGCGAATGTATCTTCTGTCGTTTGCAAAACTTTTGCTTCGTTTGTTAAAGCTGCTGATAAATAATGAAGTTTTTGAGTTTCAGATAATTGCTCATTAGATGTTATAATATTATCAAATTGTAATTTGAATGAACTCCAATCTTCCGGTTTTCCTGAGAATTTCGGGAGAGGTATTTCCGGTAATTTAATATTAAATGAGTCATTTGTAAGAGTAGGTTTTAGTTGACTATGATTGAGAACCTTACCCTCTTCTAAACGCTTAATTTGTTTCTTAATTTTGAATTTAGCTCTTACAATATTCTCAGTATATTCTTCACTAATGGTAATATCATTTTCATAATCTTTCGCAATACTTATGGCAGCTTCTATCTCGCTATTTAAATTTTTCAGCGATTCTTTCTTTTCATTTAACTGTTCCAAAATTTCTAAATACTCATCGGTTTCCTTATTTTCTTCATTAATTAAAGTATCAATTTTAGTTATAAGCTTAGTTACAGCTGCCCTTACAGTTGCGCGTTTCTTTTTTATTTTTTCAATTGCATCCATTTTAGAAACTTATGAAATCAAAAGGAATAATCGAATGTTTCTTACCTTTTCTGGTAAACAGGTGATTTCGTATTTCGTTTGTGCTTACTCTTTCTTGCGATGATTGCGTAACACTTTTATCAAACTGCAGGTGTTGTTCTATGAGTTCGAAGATTGAATTGTTCGATGAAAGAAAAAATAAATTTCTTCGTCTGCAATGTCAATTCACTATTTTAAACAAACTATTATTATCTTTTAAATATAAATACCTTTGAGCTCGACGGCCCATAATGTTCGTGTTGCGATGCGATATAAATAAGAATTAAAAATGTCGATATAGCAGACTGTATAGTTTATTATTAAAAATGCGTTCTCTTCGTGAGCAATGACTGCCTTGGCGGCGTCCATAACAAACTGGAGGGAAACATCTGTGGGCGGGGGGTATATGCTTACGTCATTCGACGTCATAACAAAGGTGCACCAACAACATATACGAACCACATTGCTGCGGTTTTTCTTTTTTCTTCTGATGCCGATTCGGAGAAAATTTTGTTTTCAAATACCAGTTACATATATAGTTCACAATTATTTTCTGTTATTTTAAATAGAAAATAACAATAAATTTTAAAATGTTTAGTTAATAATTATAAAACGAAACTATTTATATCCTTTAAAAAATAAAATAAAATAAAATAAAAGTTTATTAATAAATAAACAACAGCCAAGTTACCAAGTGAGGCATAAAATCGCCATTTTATTGTAGTCGCGCAAATGTGGCGCCTGTATGACAAATGTGCCAAGATTAAAATAGTTTATATAATTGGAAAAAAAGAAAAAAAAATGTAAATAGACAATTTATTAATAAATAGACAATAACATCCGGGTTGCCATATCAAGCAAAATAATGACACTTTGGCGTCAGTAAATTACCCAGATGTATATATGGTATTGGCGTAAGAGACAAATCGCCCCAATGTAGTGCGTATGAGATATCTGTGCCAAAAAAATTTAAAAGTTGCAGTTAAATTATTTTACAATATCTATGTATGTGGAAAGACATTTACCCTAAAATTTAAATATTATTCATTTTTGTGGTATTAACTGCTATATATGTATTTAAGTTAAATGTAAAGTTTTTTCCTAAAAATGCTCTTTTTTAGAATTGCATTTTTTTTTTTTTTTTTTTTTTTTTTTTTTTTTTTTTTTTTTTTAGAATTGCATTGATTGGCGACAAAAGTAGATTGAAACACCCAATTGAACAAACAACATACAAATAACAATTAGAGCCTTTAAAAAAAAAAAAATTAATTCTGCGAGTTTTTTCTGTAAAACACATAACGGGAAAATTAGATTTAAAAATATTTTTAAAAAAAGAAAGAAAAAAAATACTTAAGTTTTACATAATGAAATTTTTGAGATGTTGTTTTCTTTTAATCTGGCTCTAAAAAAATAAATAGCCAAATATTGTGTCCCTTCAAAACTTTCATTCACATTGAGTTACTTTTTAAATATTATAAATATTCTTTTTTTTTTTTTCGTTAAAGATAAATATTTTCCTTTCATAATATTATTTTGCATTAAACGGATTTTTTTTTTCTTTTTATCATTATTTATTTTAAATCAACGAATTAACAGGTTTTTTTTCGAAATGTTTATATTATTTTCTATTAGAGAAAGCATTTCATTTCTTTTTTGAAATATAATTATCGCCAAAAAATTAGTTGTTGCAACCCTTCCGTCAAAAATAACCTAAAAATACGAAATTTAGTACGAAAAATCAGAGTTATCCCTGTATATTTGTATCATAAACCTCCGCAAAAATATTTCCTATCGAATGATATAATCTGCAAAAAAATCCATCGGGTAGTTTTTGAAAACACTCGTTTGGAAGTTTCAGAATTTCTCCTTTATAATATATATGATATGATATATATGATATGACAATGAGACAGTTTAGTGTATTATATATATATATATATATATATATATATATATATATATATATATTGTATTGCATACATATATTATTTTTTGCTGTAGTTATTTAATTTACCCCTGGAAAAAATATTTTCATATATATAAAATTCTTATTCAGAAAAATTATTTTTATTAATTTATGCGTATTCAATAATAAAAGTCAGATGTTTCCATAACAACAAAATCAAACTGACAATGCTCAACTGGACTTTGAACTTGAACCAATTTTAATCAATTTAAATTTGAATTTAGTTTTAATTCTCAAATTTTGATGGTTAAATTTGAATATAAATACATATAAATATCGATATAACGAAATTATACTTAAAGCAAACTAAAACTGACGAAACTAAAAATATTTAATTTATCTAAACAAGTTGAACATGAAACTTTTTTCCTTTAAAGTGTATTTGACATAAAAAACTATTTTTCGAAATTGCTTTTCATCGCCAACCGGTGATAAATCGAAAAAATAATGAAATTTTCATTATTTTTTTAACGGACAGAGTACGGAGGTTATAAAAATAATTTAATAGATATGTATTTATAAAATGTAATGGCGCGATTTCTTGACCAATGCTTTTTGGCGTTATTACCCACCTATATGGGTAATAACGCCATGCAAACAAAACTATGAAATAAGATGGAATAATTGCATGTAGACTGCTCAATTCTAAAAATACAAACTCTACAAACTTAGAAATTGACAAATTGCATTCTAAGCTATTGAAAATGTTCAATTTTTTGTGAAAATGTAAGAAAAATAAAGGTGTGGTGTGTGTGTGTGGGGGGGGGGGGGGAGGATGAGGCAAAAGAAAATCAGACCGTGAGCTTCTTTTTGCTTAAAAAGGACCGCTTAAATAGAATTATTAGAAACATTGCACATTTTTAACTGTGTTTTTTCGAATCAGTATTTAAGATGTAGCTCGGCCACTATAGGGAATCAACCGGGGTATTAATGCCAAGGATTGGCATTATTACCCTGTTATTGCGCTGCACATTTTAAATTACAAATTATCTCGAGAAGATATCCAAAATCTTCAACAACATTTTGAAAGTCCATGAAATGTACTACAAATTTATGTAATTAACAAAGTATTTCCGGATAAAAAAAATAGTCTTCACATCAAAAAACGTATCTCGCAAATTTTAGATCTAGCGTTAATTTTAGTTTCTTGTAAAAACAATAAGACCTAAAAATAAAACAAATTAACTTGAAGCTGTTTTTTTGCGATTTATATGACTCAAAACCCTTCTGCGCAGAGCACATGGGTGTCATTTACCAGATTATTTCATAATTATGCATAATATTAGGCGTTATTACCCCGCCTGGCGTTATTACACCAGATCACCTTACTTAAATAAAATCCAAAATTGTAATTTTTTTTGAAAATCCGAAATTAAAAAACGTAAGAGGAGATATAAATAAAATTTAAAATTTTTAAAAGCGAAAAAACTGTTTAAAATTGAATTTAAAATCCTGAGTCATTAATAAATAAAAATAGAAAGAAAAATGAATTCCAAAAAATATTATAAATGTCTGTTGAACGAAATCCTTTTAATATAAACCCTTAAACTGGCCAAAAACTATTTTTATTAAATCCATCTTAATATGAAAATTTAAAGTTCCATCATCGGGGTACGAACTGTGAACTTTATGTTTATTAGCGTGATGTTTTAACTCCAGGTTATGATATCTACACAAAAAAAGGTTAAAATTAAGGTTTTCTTATAAAATTAAAATTGCAGAAATGAATGGATGACACTGAAAGAAATAATTTAATTAAAATAATAGCCTCTTTCAAAATTTTATGATTTGCCTATGACACGAGGTATTTAGCTGCGAGTACACAAAATTTTAAGTCTCTGACTTATGCAGTTTTTCTGTACGGAGTCTGTGACAGATGGACACACAGAGCACAGAGACGAATAGGGTTGCGTCAGATGAACAAAATCCAACAGATAAAAATAGGAGTGGCGGCAGGTTAATCTTTTCGAAAGGAGTGTCTTTTACAGAATTGTTAATCTTTTATCACGGGTTTTTCCATACAGAAATTTTAGTCTAATGGAATCGAAAAAATGCTTGCATCATATAAGGCAAATTTTACAATAAAAATGTACTGATGAGAATAATTAAAGTTCTGAGCACCTTATGTGGTACGTATACCGGTCCCCAAGAGATTAAATTGGGCGATTATCCGTGACTGATCCTTTACCATAAATTATATAGTGGGACAATTTTAAACAACAGTAGTTCTTAATGAAGCAAAGAACTAATAGTGGTGAATTTAATGTTATATATGATAATCAAATACATGAATCCTATTAAAATCATTCATGGTTCAAAATTTTCAATTGAAAAATTTATTAAAAATTTTTCAATAATATAAATAAATACACAAATGCATTTAAAATACAAAGTATCGATCAAAGTTTAAGTTTTTATTGGATTCTTTGCAGAATCAATTATTGAAGCATGAATAGTCTAATATTTAAATTTCATTATTGACAAAGGTTAATTCGAAGTATGTACCTCCGTTACTAGGCGACAAAATTTAAATATTAATTATTTTTGAAGTGCATTTAAAAAGAAAATTGCTTTTCAGCTGAAGCCTACTTGAGTTAGAAATTGAATAATGGAGATCATTAGTAAATATGTTTTCAACAATGCAAATATTTGCTGAAACTAAAAGTAAAGATTATAAATTTAATCAAACTGAAAAGATATCGTTCTTTAGAGAGCAAACGTAAAATAAAATTATGTTAATTTTTAACTGACACTATCTCATTACTCTGTATAAAATAAGCCTCGTTTCAAGTAATTCTAAATTTTTTTGTGCCCTAACAAATAGATTTTAAAATTTTATATTTCTTTGGAATTTTTTTAGGTGCATTTGTAATTATATAAATACGTGACACCTATAGTCGTCGTTCAGTTCGTCCGTAGTCTGTTCGTCTGCAAATAACAACGCAAAAACTACTCAACCGAATCGTTTGAAATTTAAAAAATATTTTTTTTACCAAATTACCGTCGAGTCATTTCAAAATTTATGAAAATTGGATGCATAGTCTCTGTAATTAAATTACAGAGACAATCAAAAATATTCCGTGACATTACGGCTAGTGGAAAAATAGTTTCAAGTGCATTTTAGTTATATTACAGCCTTTCCAACATAATAAAATTTATATGCATCTATGAAATATATACTAAAACATGCATTCTGGACAATCTATGGTGCAAAAACATTTCTTATTAATTTACAAGGCCACATAAAAGTATTCCATTACATAATGTTATAGGGAGAAACATTGTTTGGGGGAGCCTTTTAGTTATATTAAACACTTTCACCTTTTATGAAATTGATATACGTTTTTACTAAAGGTTACTTTGTGTATAATAGAAAGCAGATAGTATTTACATGGACACACAAAAGATCTCGGAAACTTGTGACAACATGTGGTGCTATTATGCAGTTTTTTTTAAGATCTTACAATAGCTCTATCTTAAAAACTAATGCACGGATTTTCATCAAACTTCAGATTTAGTTATGAGTTGACATAAGTTTTTTATGTCTACATTTTGGTTTAAAACACCTAATCAGTGACGCTGTTATACTGTATTCTTCTCGACGTATTAACATGCATAAAATAGAAAAAAGTTTTCGGTAATAAGTAAATTTTCATACCTGACTAGTTAGCATGTCTTTTATAGTAACGTGTTAATACCTGAGACGCTACTTCGATAACATTTTGAATATTCTTGTATTTTCTTTACCAAGAACTTGTAGTCCTGGAAGAGGTAATTATCCAGTGACTGAAGATGTTTTATCGATCCAGTTGGGAGGAAGATTCGCGTTATAGCAGAACCTAGTTTTTTGCTGAATAAATTTTCATTTGTTTAGCCACTCCATCTGTGCAGTATCATGATTGGATTCTCACTACCACTCTATCATGAAACACTATCGGGAAAACCATTACCTTGATTAATTGTAAGAGGAAACTTCATGGTTTTGAGAGCTTTTGAAGGAATCTCGTTTCCTTATTACTTCATTTCCGGAACAGAAAAAGAAACATATCTCGTGAACTATTGAATTCGTTTGATTTTTGTACATTAAAAAAAACATGTTAAATTTACGGCAAAAACTGCTGGAAGCAATGTTGCCAGCAGTTTTTGTCGTAAAAATTGCAGTAAAATTAGATGCAATAAAAAATTACATCTAATTTTACTGTAGTTTTTACGGCAAAAACTGCTGGCAACATTGCTTCCAGCAGTTTTTGCCGTAAATTTAACATTTTTTTTATATTTACAGATGTAATAAAATTAATGTAATATTTTGCCAGCAGTTTTTTCCGTAAATTTAACGATTTTTTTATAGATGTTATAAAATCATGTAATAAAAAGATGTAACAAATTAGATATAATAAAAAATCACATCTAATTTTAATGCAATTTTCACGGCAAAAACTACTGGCAACATTGCTGATAGCAGTTTTTTCTGTAAATTTAACGAATATATGTATATACATATATATATATATATGTATATTTTACTGTGCAGTAGTATCGAACTATACTACTCTCATGAATATCCAGAACTGATAGTTGGAAATATTCCTTAGTATATCGTTTTTGAATTATATTTATAAGACCACCCTTATTGCAGTCTGATACAAATGGATTTATCCTTAGGAATTCTAAATTTTAGATGTTCATAAATGCTAAACAACTTGATCAAACGACTTATCGTCAGGTATCCTAAGATAAAATGTACTGCAAAAACCAAATGTGATGTCAAAATTTCGTGTTCATTTTGAATTTTTTAGAATTTGCAACAATTTTGATATGAAGACGGCTCCCTAAGTTCAAATTTTAACATAAATTGAAAAAAAAAATTAAATGGCAATTTCTGGGGTTTTTTCTGCGATAATTTCGAGATTAAAACGTATGGTGCATTCTTGTGCATTCAAGGTATGCTGAATGTACTTAATAGATAGTCATCTTTTAAATTCCATTTTTAGTTATTTATTTTCTAAAGTTGTCCATTGTTTTTATTTTTTAATTTTTTTCTGAACAAATTTTACCTGTAATTTAAAAATACACTCACATACTGTAAAAAAAGCACCTTTCAATCTTTGAAAGTTTTTTTAGATGCTTAATCTACTATTAAAAAATAATTTAAAAAAATTACCATTGATAAAATTAATTTAAATCTAATTGTAAATGTAAAACGCCTTCGTTACTTGGCGACGAAAAAAAAATACATTATTTTAAACGTGTATGTGAAATGAAACATGCCTTGGAGCTGATGGATATGTTAATTTAGAAATTAAATTGTGAAGATCTTTAGTAAATTAAATTAGAACAGTGCAAATATTTGTGAAACTAAAACTACAGACGATAAAATTATTAAAATTCAAAAGTTTCCTTTTTTTTCAAATAGAAAATAAAAAATAAATTAATTTAATTTTATCTGACAGTATCTTATCTGATTTTTTTAAATATCTTGTAAAAGAAAAAATGATAAGTGCTATAAATTCCCTATTTAATAGTAATTACCTTGTATGGGAATTCAGTTATTACAGTCGGCTCTCGTTAATTCGAAATCGGATAAATCGAATCTTCGCTTAATTAGAATTAAACATGAAATCCAGAAATTTTTAATAGCAAAATAACATAAAAAAATTTCTTTTATTCGAACTATTTTCTCTTGACTTCGTTTAATTGGAATTCGCGAATTCCGATTCTTCATTTTTCCTTATTTCCTTACGGACTTCGTATCCGTGAAATAACTTTCTTTCAGTTTTTTTTCTCAGAATTTTTCTGAATTTGTATACATATAATTCCATTCATTTGATATCCGCTTTCTGTGTGCCCAGTCTGTCCATTAATGATATCCCCATCCCTTCTTTCATTGTGCTTGTTCCTAATCGTGTTCCAAATACGTGTCACGATGACTGACATTGAACTTTCCATTAAGGCAGCGTCAATCACAGTGACTGATAGTGTAAAATGCTATCTTATATAAATTTTCTGTAAATACTTAAAAGATTATAAAAGTTTTAGTTTTATATAATACTTTAGAGTTTCAGTCACCGGTGATTGATCTGGCCATAAACGGAAAGTTCAGTGTCAGTCACCAGTGATTGATATGACATTCAACGTGTTAATTAGTTTATGTGTTTTAATTTAATATTCAGCCATATTCCAATGATAACAGCCGAAATAATTTATAAAGTATTATGACATTAATTCCTTTGTAATGCCGCCCTTTTAAACTTGTTTTCTTCTCATACTTTTAAAAATTCGAACTCTGGATTATTCGAACATTTTTTGTGGTTCCAACGAATTCGAATTAACGAGAGCGAACTGTATATAAATTTCAATAAATTTGAAACAGCATAATGTCATTAAAGTTCACTGCAAACGATTTTTATCAATTGACCATAATGTAATGAAATTCTTTTGAGACCCTCTGTAAATAAAGTTCTAAAGCTATTTACTTCATATTCAATTCTAAACATGCCATTATAAATACAATTACCGTATATAAATTTAAAGAAAATCCGGGTATATTTATGTGTATTGGAGCGTGAATAGGACGATAGACAGGCGACCAGACAAATGTAATTCGTGAACACTTTTCAAGAACATTGGAAAGCATTAAAAGCACAAATTCGTATGTAGAATATTTTGAATAGAATTAAAAGTTATAGAAATGTACTTTTTAAAGATTTTTCGAATTTAAATTATGTTGTTATAACAATTTCATCTTTTATAAATAGGGATTTTTTATTTCGATAAAGTTATAACAGAACATAAAATGTTTTTCATTGATTATATTTTTCTGCATGTAGTTTGAAGAAGTTCGAATAATATTTTACTAAGAAAATATTCGGAAATAGTTTTATGAATACACTTTTACTTTTTAATGAAGTCTGAACAGACAGTATTTTTTTTTACTTCTTAAAGTTTTCTTTTAATAATTGTTAAAATATGTAGACAGCATTAAAATATATAATATATTCAAAAGAGCTCATAACATCTGCTTTAAAATTTATTCTGGAACTTCAACTTTCAAGATAATTTACATTCTTAATAAGAAAATATTTAAATTTTAATAAGAAGATTTCTTAATTCTCACTCTCTTCTTCTCCCTATAAAAATATAAAAATGTGGTTATTTTGTGTTTCAATGAAATTTAATATTAACTATTTATATAAAAGAAATGTTATGGACGTAAGTCGAATTATAAATTCAAATAATATCTGAAGGCAAATTATGGATTTATATATTCATAAATATAGTATGAATTCTTTAACTATTTCACAATAAAACGATCTAATTTTACAGTTGCCTACACGTGAAACTATTGTTCAGAATAGTTTGAAATTTTGTGGTGGGTATTATAAAAATAGGTTAATTAAAAAAAAAGTCTTAAAAAATGTATTTAAATTAAATACAAAAGGCTAAATGGTGCACACATTACAAAACAATAAATAAAAAATATCATTAACAATCTACGTTTCGTATCGCTTCTGCGAACGTCTTCAGGGTAAAAAGTGATCTAACACAAGTCTAAAGTTTGAAAAATATGAATTCAAACGTCCAATGGTATGAATTCTTTAACTATTATACAATAAAACGATTAAATTCTACAGTTGCCTACACATGAAACTGTTGTTCAGAATAATTTGAAATTTTATGGAAGGCATAATAAAAGTAGGTTATTTTTTTAAAAAAGAAAAAAGAACCCCTTAAAAATATGTAATCAAATTAAATACAAAACGCTAAATGGTACACACATTACAAAACAATAAATTTAAAGTATGATTAACAATCTACGTTTCGTATCGCTTCTGCGAACGTCTTCAGGATGAAAGGTGATGTAACACGAGTTAAAAGTTTCAAAAATATGGACTCAAACGTCCAAAAGTCATGGAGAACACTTGGCTGGAGAGTGCCAAACCTCTTTAAGTTATCATGGTCATCTACGGACCAAACCATCAATGTAAAAAATGAAGGAGGGATGGTAATAACAAAATTCACAGACTGTTTTAATTATTTACAACATATTATGCAAGATTTTATAAATAGTATTTTATAAAAAAAAGTTTTAAATTTAATGAGCGCTTTTTAGCGAATTGCGTATTTAGCTTGAATTTATGATAATTTATAAATTTTATTACAATTAAACATATTCCACATGAAGGTCAACATGAAAGCATGTTCTATAGTTGATCGCAGTGTGTCACGCGAAATTCTAACAACATGTCGTGAAATACTGTGCTTAAGATCAGGTAAAGTTAATAAAAAAAATTTCTAAACTATCGTAAACGTAGCCTAATTATGTAATTCATTAAAAAACGTGTTCTGATGGCGGAATTTTGAAGTATTTATTTTTTAGCCTAAACATATTTACATCGATTTATTATGTTTTCCACAATCTTTCACAATTTTATGAACAATAGTTCTGTCTGTAGGTAACTTTAACCCTTTCGGGTCTGATATACCTTTAACAGTACATATATGATTATCAAAAGAACATGTCTTTTAATAGAGTATTATTTTGTTTTAACAAATACTTTTTGTTACTGTTTACATGTAGTAATGCTAGTATGTATCTATGCATTTAAAATATGACCTCACTAACATTTAGTCATTTTAATAATAATGATAATAATAAATATCTACTTATTTCTCTTTGTACCGTTTGTGATTCTTTTATTTCAAACATTTATGGTGGGATTCATAAATAATGATCCTCACTTTATTTTGACGCTAACGTACATCAGTGCGCGCACCTGTTACTAAGGACAATAGTGGGAGGCGTTGACTTATATATTGATATATAAATGCTGAAAAAAAGCGTCGCGCGCAAGCGAAAGGACATCAAGGATGTAATGAAGATTCACCACGATAACTCGCCCAGCCACACGTCATTCATCGTGAGCGCTTACCTAGTTCGGCTGAACGTTTCAATTGTCCTACATCCTCCCTATAGTCCGGATTTGTCGCACCTTGACTTCTCCTTATATTCATGCTGAAAATCAGAGCTTAAAGGTAAACGCTTCAACTCGATCAAGGACATCCAAGAAAATGTCAAGACAACCCTTGCAGCCATCCTTAAACAGGCCTAAGTTGACGCCTTTGAGTCATGGAAATGCCGCCTACAAATAGTATTGATGCTAGAGGTACCTATTTTGAAGAATACTAGGCAATCGTACCAATTCGCTCATTAAATCTACACCTTTGAACAAAGGCTTATCACTTATGAATTCGACCGTGTATTTTATACACTTTAAATTTAACATAAATGTTATTTTCCTGACAGAATCATGGGTAATAAATTACAAAAAGTATTAAAAAGTTGTAAGATCAGATAAATCTTGTTGAAATATATTATTTTCTAAACATCTTCAGAAACGCTTCCTTATATTATTTTCATAGTAATATGAATTGAAAAATATGTAAAACAACAACATTCGTTATGTTTAAGACAATGTTAAACTCTAATTAATCTATTTGGACAGCTAGTGTTAATGGTACTAACGTAAAAGAACTGTTTTTTGAAAAAGAAATCGGACCCCCAAAAGGTTATATTAGGATTGTTTAATTATGGGCACCTTGTGTATCATTTTGTAAATTTTAAAATTGATAGCTCAATATAAAATAATTATTAACAATGGTTTCATTTAAAAAAAAACACTGCTAATATATAAAGTATTTATTAGCATGCTTATTAAAAATACCAATATTGCTGACGGACAATAAACGGGACCATAGGACTATAGGAAGTTGGAATAGCTTTTTTACGAATGAAATACTGAACCAGTTTTTGTTGTTCTCACAAATATATTTCATTATTAATATCAACAGAGAAAACTTATTTATTTTTGATTATTAAAGCTTTTCATTTTAACAATTATCAAAGTATATAGTCATATTTAAAACAAGCAATGTACTCGGTTGGGATTTAGGCTCATCTACTTCTTCAGATGCTCTTAACTCGCTATTTCTCTCTCAGTGATTCATCTTTTTCGACATAAATATAAAAATGTATTCTGGAAATTCAACTTTGGCGATATTATTCATAATATACCAGAATTTATACGTTATATGTAATTTACATACCACTGTAATTTATATAAGACATTATAAAATTTACACTGTCTATAATATACGAGAAAGCACAGTAGAAATTAAATGATAAAGCAAACATATAAATAAACGTAATTTTGATGAAAATAAATTATAGTAACATAGCTTACATATTTTGCTTTTAAGAAAGTTTAATCTACAAAATGTATACATTTTTTAAAGAAATATTTTCAATATTTTGAAGAATACTTTTTAACCATCTTATCATACAGGTGGTTATCAAAATAATGGAAACACCCTAGATTTTGAAGGAATTCTTTATAAATTAAACAAAAACATAATTTGCTGAACAAATTAAAAAAACAAAATTTATTTCCTACACTATTTAAGCCCGAGAAGGGACAGATATTAAGATAATTGATTTAGTTATTCCTACATTTAATATTAATTTTTTGAAAAAAATAACTTAAACCAAGTGAACATTAAAAAATAAAAATAAAATTCCAACAATATGATACTTAAACACCCTAGATCATAGATTCCGCTCAAATGATATCGAAATAAATCTAAGGCTTTTTTTCAAAACTCAACTTGCAAATATTTTCATTGCAGATTTTATATTATATTTATGGCAAGTGCAAACAAAATGAATAGGCAATCTAAAAAACAAATGTTCTGAAAAAGTCTTAGATTTATTTCGATATCATTTGAGCGGCATCTAAGATCTAGGGTGTTTAAGTATCATATTGTTGGAATTTCATTTTTATTTTTTAATGTTCACTTGGTTTAAGTTATTTTTTTCAAAAAATTAATATTAAATGTAGAAATAACTAAATCAATTATCTTAATATCTGTCCCTTCTCGGGCTTAAATAGTGTAGGAAATAAATTTTGTTTTTTTAATTTGTTCAGCAAATTATGTTTTTGTTTAATATCTCAAGTTTTTTAATAACTACTACATTCAGATGAACTCATTTCAAAATTAACTGAGGGTACCATCATCAAAACTTCCTTTAAACGGTATCGTATCACAATTACTGATGTAATTTACCCAGGGCCGTACCAAATCCTATGCCTCATTACCAAATCGTTAGTTTTTTTTATATATAGAACTGAAATCTGTACATGCTTCCAATTTTGATACCAAATATTTCAAAATCTCTGTTTCATTTCCTATAAGACGTCACAAATGCGCGACTTTTAATTCTTAAAATCCAATTCACATTTTACGAAGTCAAAAATCAGCTGTCACTTTTCTCCTCGGCGAATTTTTTCTTATGAATCATGATGTCATTTCCGACAAAAAAAATCTCTTCTGTATACAGGGATGTAGTGGAGGGTATACGGGGTATCCACCGTATGCCTTCTGAATTTTTTTAAGGAACGCCGTATGCCCTCTGTTTCTCAAGAAAGCTAATAGTATCTACACTTAAAGTATATCCTCTAACTTGAGCGTAACCCTCTGCTCAGAGGGTATATATACCCTCTGTATTTTTTAAGGCTACACCAATGTGTGTCAAACAGTATTGATACATTGCGTAGGAGTACAGATCTAGACATTCGCCTTTGGACAATATAAAATACCTCCAATAATACCTCAAGACATAGTATCAATAAAATGATTTTACTAACCATTGAAAAATGGTTGTTGTTTTCGGTGGAGGATTGACAAAATGACGTGGTCACTTTTGAATTTAAATTAAATTCTTTACTTTTAGAAGAATTTTTATTTGAATTTAAATTAAATTCTTTACTTTTAGAAGAATTTTTATTTGAATAGGAAATTAAAATGTTTAAAATCCTTCTAATAAAGGAGAAAACTAACAAATTTAAAAATGGGTAGACGGAAATTAACAGATACGAAAAAAGCCAAAGCCAAAGAAATGAATGACCGTGAATGTCGCATTCAATGACATTAAACACAATACGCGTACTTAAACAATCATAAAGGGATTTTTATGTCGACTTTTTATTAATGTTTTACTAATTTATTTGTTTTTTGTTATTTAAAATAAAAATTTAGTCAACATGTATAAGTTGCTTATTAGATTGGCGATTCGTATCATTTGGCGAAATTGGTCGACGGGATAACTAAGTAGTACTGTATTTGGTTTGGCACAAAAACGTCTTTCAATGCAGAAAACGAGAAAATCAAAAGATTATCGAGCCGCTGAAAACCAATTACGTGTTGAAAGGCGATCACGAAAAAGGAAGCAATTTAATGCCGAACCGATTAATTGTAAACATCATGTCTCGAGGGCGACCAATCCACTACCATGGCGGTTTACAATCGGTCGGTTCTAACCAAAAAAATTTGAGTGCCAATAGTGATTCTAACAAGCCGGAAAATGTTATAGCTATTACTCTTGATTTTCCACCACCTAAAAGGAAAACTAAAAAGCAATCGGCTTGGGAAAAACTGGAAAAAAACTTTTTTGATTCAATGTCTGATGGACCCATTCACAGATGCATCTGCCGCGATCGACTTTGGTTTAAAACCTCCATCACCAAAATTCTGCTCTGTAAAATCAAACAGTATATGCCAAAGACATACAAGTATAACAGTATATGCCAAAGCTGTATTTTAATAATAATTACTTTCGCACCAACAATGTTACATAGTTTGAAATGTTTCTTTCGTCGCCAACTTTTATGCTTGGCGACAATGGAGTGACGTAACTTAAACGAACCGTACCTTCAAATTGCAGCATGTATAAAGTCATTTATAGCAGTTGCACGGATAATACACAATAAAACAACTGGTATTTAGCTTAAAATGATAGATGAATGTTTCGAATGAAACATTTATCAAATTGTGTAATTTCTTAAATTACAATTTTTTTATGTATGACGTCATCATTTTTATTTTCTGTATTTCTTAAGTTTGAAAGTTTTTGATAAATTAATCAATGTTTGAATTGAAATTCTGTCCAAAATTGGAATTTGACTTCGACAGAATTTCAACAGCGAAAAATAATCATACCGCTATCGCAGCTCTGGGCAAGGTTCAACGTAGAAAAGTAGGGGACTGATGTCATATATGCAACACGTTGGCACGATTGGAACAAAATGGCGATTATGGGTCTCATATGCTAACCCGGATATCATTGTATATTTGTAAATAAATTGTTTATAATCTTTTACTTTCTTTTTTAAAAAGATATAAATTGTTTTGTTCTATAGTTATTGTTATGTATTTACCAAGCCCTTAGAGATCGTGAAAAAAGGACTACAACTTTCACTCCCATGCTTTACTCCCATGATGCTTTTTATTATTCTTCTCTTCTATGTTCTTGAGATGTGTGTATGTTTTTTGTGCGTGAAGTTATGTGATGTATCGTAATAAATGTATGTTAATTATTATTGGAGTATTATAATTCGGCGGACCCGAACACAAACATGATAGTATTAATAAACTTTTTTTATTTATCACTATTTTTTTTCAAGTAATAGAAAATAATTTAAAAATATGTACGTGACTGGTATTTGAAAACGAAATTTTCGCCAAATTGGCGTAAATAAAATGCGACAACGTTGTAAGTATTTAGACATCTGCGCCAAAAGGTTGGGCGTTATGAATGTTTCAAATGTGTTACATTTTATTATTTCATACAGATAATGAATCAAAAAAGTTTTATAAAAATATTAATTTGAAATATAAAATAACAGCTACTTTTCAACAGAAAATCTTTGTGATATTTTAAAAATTAAATCGTGTAGTGTCTTATCCTTTTAACTATCGCCGGAATAATTAATTTAATACACGTTAATTCAAAATTGATTTTATCCAATGATTAATTATTTGTAATATTACAAGTTTAGGCGCGATTTTAAACTATCGCCAAATCGGAAATTAAAAAAAAATTTATTTGAAAACATCATTGTTTACATTCGATTTGAATGTTTAGGTAGATAGAATTGGCTAATTTATTGTAGTGCCGAAAAGTCTTACGCCATTAATCGTTAATTCTGCGGTGCGGCCTTAAAAAAATGTCTAGACTTGAGTTTGAAGGCCTAGTTCTGCAGATTTTCTAGTTTCATTAGATGTTAAGGATGATATACTATTATTCTCTAATACTATTATTTCTGAAGACTTTTATTTACCTTACTTTATTTTGATTTTCTTCGAACAAGCAAGGCGGAGAAATTTTAAAAATGTCGTATAGGTACAAAATCCCGGAACAGATATCATATACGCACTGAATTTAAGGCGATTTTTTTCGGCTGTCAATGTGTCAGAAACCTCGCTTTCAAATACCGGTTATATAAATTTTTTAAGTTATTTTCTGTTATTTTGAAAAAACAATAAACAGAAAAAAAGTTTAATTTACTTATTTTCTATATTTCTTCAATTGAAAATCTTCTTGATCCATTAATCAATGTTTGAAAATGTTTTTTATTATAAAAATCCTGCTTCATATTTATTAATTTCAGTAAATAATTCTTGTCTTGCTACCAAATGTTTCAAAATCTCCCTTTCATTTCAAATATGGCGTCTTTAATATGCCGTTTTTAATTCTTACAAAAAAAAAAGAATAAAAAAATCAATTTTACTTTTTCTTTTAAATCACGTAAAAATGATTAAATGCTACAGGAAAAATGTTTATTGATCTCTATATTTTTTTGATTGGAGGAAATTTTTTTTAACTCAATTATGTGCTTCGAACAAAATTTGTGGCAGCGCGTACAAAATGTGGGAAAATGTCTAGTAAATAACTCGCTCAATGTTAAATTCAGCATTAAAATAACATTAAGGAGTCGCACTGGAAATAAATAAAGCATAGTAATGCCGTGCTATGCTTTAAATATGGCGTAGGACCGCCTTTGGCATGTAATACAGCTTGATTCGCCTGATAATCGAATCATACAAATTCTGAATAGTGTTTAGAGGAATATTGTACCATTCTTCATGGAGATATTGTGAAAGTTTCGTGAGAGATGCCGGTGGAGGATATCGATTCCGGATTGAAAGCTCTAAAATATTCCACAACGGTTCGATTATATTGAGGTCTGGGGACTGTGCGGGCCAAGCTAGATGTTCCACCTCATCCTCATGTTCATCAAACCATGATTGGACAACTCTGGCTGCATGAACAGGAGCATTATCATCTTTGAAAATTCCATCTTCTGCAGGAAACAAAATTTGCATCATGGGATGGACCTGGTCAGCTAAAACTTCTCTATACCCCAGTGATCCTTCCTTTCAGGGTTACGATTGGACCAGCAGAAAACCATGACACGGCTGCCCATACCATGACGATCCACCTCCATGCTTGACAGTTGGAAGGAGGCAATCAGGATCATACGCTTGTGCAGGTGTTCTCCAGACATGTATCCGTCCTGTTGTGGGGGAAAATGTGAAAAATGATTCGTCTGACCATTTAACAGACTTTCACTTATCAATCGACCAGGTTTTGTGATTGTGGCACCACTCTACACGGTGTTTGGCATTAGCATCTGTGACAAGTGGCTTGGGAATTGCTGTTCTGCCGTAAATGTTCTCTTTATGAAGATATCGCCGATCTGTAATTGTTGACACTGGAGAATCCAGATGCTGATTGAGCTCTGCGGTCACTTTGGCTGCAGTTGTTTATTTTTTAGACATTACAATCCGCTTTAAAACCCGTCGGTCTCTTTCACTCAGCTTCTCCTCCCGTCCACTATTTTGCTTTGCTGAGCTTGTCTTTTCTCGTTCTGTGTATGCTGTCATGACTTTAGACACCGTACCTCTAGAAACGCCTGTAAGCTGGGATGTTTCGGTCACCGTTGCTCCAGCTAGTCGGGCTCCTACAATTTGGCCTCTTTGAAAATATGTGAGGTCTGACATTTTACGTTTCTGACAAAAAAATCAAAACGTAGACAACTCTTCTAGAGCTCTTTCATACTACCTAATACATGTACTTTTTATATTAAAAAAAATCTGGTAGCTAAGATTATATTTTAATGCTTACGAAGGGAATTCTTAAATGTCCCTTTCATTCACAAGTGTTTCCATTATTTTGATAACCACCTGTACAAATGTAAACATTTTATCCTATAAATAAACAAGAAACGTTCACATACCATAATACTAGTTGAATCCTCCACAAAAAGAATTATTTTTACTCATAAGATGATGAATTTTAATGATATTATATACCGTATTTACACGTGTATACCGCGCACGCATGTCGCGCACCCCTTATTTTAGAAGGAAAAATGACGATTTTTTAAAATCTCGTCTATAACGCGCACCGTAAATTTGATATGTAAATAAATGAATGGCCAAAGGAATTTGGTAAAAAACGTCGAAACAAACATTGCGTTAGGCTGGAAAATAAGATGAAATCACATTTTTAACCGACTTCCAGAAAGGAGAGGAGGTTATCAATTCGACGCGTATGTATTTTTTTTTATGTATGTTCACCGATTACTCCGAAACTATCCAACCAATTAACTTGATTTTGGTGTTAAACGAGAGAGCTTGTTCTCGAATTGGTACCACTTCCGTTTAATAGAAATTGGATCAGTACTTTTTTAGTAATTAGGCAAAAACTAATAAAATTAGTGATTTCTCGTAAATCAGTAGTAATATAGATGTCGAATAAATTTACTGATGCCAGGATGGCCGAGCGGTCTAAGGCGCTTGGCTTAAGATCTGGTTTTCGAAAGGCAGCGTGGGTTCGAACCCCACTCCTGACTTACGTGTATACAATAATCTTTTCCGTATTATAATTTTAAAATATATATTTAAAAAGTTAAATACTAATTATACTATTAGGAATATTTTGTATTTAACCGTTACCACAGAGTATCAGAGATTTTTTATTAACTTAATACTTTATCAGTGAATGAGTACTCAAAAAGGAGAATAGACTTGCAAAAAGTAACATGACATGAATAAGTTCTCTGAAGAGCATGAAGTCCAGACAGCCGAGCGGTCTGAGGCACCAGATTTAATCTCTGGTTTTGAAAGAGAGTGTCGGTTAGAGCCTCATTCCTGACATATGTGTATAGTATACAAACAAAAAATTTCCATGTTAGATATTTTTTTAAGTGACTTCAAAAAAGGAGAGGGTGTTATCAATTCGGCGCGAATGTATTTTTTTTTCTATGTATGTTCACCGATTACTCCGAAACTATCCAACTGATTAATTTGTTTTTTTGTGTTAAATGAAAGAGGCTACCCTTCATTGGTACTTCTTCAATTTCATTGAAATTGGTTCAGTACTTTTTTAGTAATTAGGTAAAAACTAATAAAATTAGTGGTTTCTCGCAAACTAAAAGTAACATGGACGATGACTAGCTTGCCGAATGGAGTGCAGTCAGGTGGCTGAGCGGTGTAAGACAGCAGATTTGATTTCTGGTTCTTGAAAGAGATCGTGGGTTCGAACCCCACGCCTGACATACGTGTATGGTTTACAGTGATTTTTCCCGTATTATAATTTTTATTAACTAACTTAAAAAATCGTTAACTTTTAACTAAAAAGAGAAAAATAAACTTTTCTACCAAAAATTGAACCGACTTCAAAAGCTACTGCAAAGTGAAAAATAATTTTTTTACAGAATAGTATTAAGAAATTAACTTAAGAGCGTAGTATTTATCATGCGTATTATTATATTTATGTAGATTAATTTGATTTTTTGAAGTCGGTGCCAGCCAAGCCAAGTTCAAAATTAAAATTAATTATCCAATGCAAATCGTAAAAGAATAAAGGTAAAATTTTAACTAAATATTAAATCGTGAAAAAAAAACTCGTAGATACTTGGATGCGTGTCTATTGAAAAATTACATGTAACTTGGCTTGGCTGGCACCGACTTCAAAAAATCAAATTAATCTACATAAATATAATAATACGCATGATAAATACTACGCTCTTAATTTAATTTCTTAATACTATTCTGTAAAAAAATTATTTTTCACTTTGCAGTAGCTTTTGAAGTCGGTTCAATTTTTGGTAGAAAAGTTTATTAGACTTCGGGTAGGGAGTAAATGCGGGGGACAGGAGTGCATGACGGCGATGAGAATTGCTAATTAGTGTTGAAATAACGTTAAAAGTGTTTTTTCTATAAAAAAGTGCAAGCAGTGGAATAAGGATGCAGCAATACTTCTATTAAATAAAAATTTTCTGTTTTAATGTTGTCTTTGAATACATTTTTAATTCATATGTATATCGTAAGTTTACTTCAAGCAGTAAAAAATTATTTCGTGTATAACGCGCAGCTACGACTTTTATAGATGTACCACTCATGTAAGGTCCTGACTTGGCAGAATGTCAAGCCGATTCCATTGAGACTTTGGGGAGAACAGCCTATGAGGCCGAAATTACTTCTACGTATTCATGGAAATGATATTAAATATTGTTTTCTACTTTTTGTTCTGAGTAAAATCTTATTTTAAATTAAATAGATTATGCACCTTCTATCAATTATATATATATTTTCTCTTACATTTTTGTGAATATTTAATAAAAGCATGTTTTTTTTTTCTTTTTTTTTTACATTTATATTTATGGCTAAAACGCAGTCTTAACGATTGCTTGGCATCTGACTTGGCGGCTATACAAGAAATTCGCCAATTCTAACAACCTAAATATTCAGGGCACATGTATATCATATTCTCACTGGGATTTACTTGACGCCAAAATGGCATTATTTTGCCGAATATGGTAACCCTGATATTCTTTATTTTTTTATAAACTGTTTATTTACCTTAATTTTTCTTTTATTGAAATTATATAAAATGTTTTTTGTTGTATAGTTATTAGTTTTTAAAATTTAATATATTTAAAAATTGTTTTATTTATTGTAATTTTTTTAAATAATAGAAAATAATTTAAAGATGCATATTTAACCAGTATTCGAAAATGAGGTTTTCGCCAAATTGACGTTGGAAAAAAATTGCTCCAAACCTTATAAGTATATGATATCTGCGCCATATTCATATCAAATGCATGCAAATAATATAAATAAATAGTGTACACAATAATGTAAAGAAACATATATAAAAAATCGCTAATCTGGTATGTTTTAAAATCAAGCCATGTTGCCGTTACTTCTAAAAAGATTAAGTTGCGCTATATTGCGAGTGAAGAGTTATTAGGCTAAGTTTAATAATCATACCTTTAAATCGTCTTTTTTATTATGCTTGTCTTTTTATAACTTATTTCGTGTAACAGAATTACAATGTAATTTTAAAAACAGATAATTCAGTTACAGAAACAAAAAGGTATTCCCCCCCCCCAAAAAAAAAAAAACTTAGGGTTGTTTAATAAACAAACTCATCTCGAGATGGTGCTAACTTCCCCATTTTTGACATGGACTCTCTCTTTTCGACCATGCGCAGTTCTGTCCAGGTTCCTCTCAAACGTGGTTCATCAGTACCTTCATTTTTTCGAAAAAAAAGTGCGCGTTATATATGAGTAAATACGGTAGTACTTTTGATGACATAACCATATAGCGACAATTGCAGCTTGAGAAAAATTTAATTACGGTGTACTGTCATTAAATTTGCTTATGTGTATTTTTAAAGGCGAAAAACAAAGTGGTAGCTGTAATTTTTATTTAAAAATATCTACTTTTTGAAAGAAATTTTACCATTTTTTTTCTCCTTATTTAATTAATAGAATTACACAATTTTTTAGATGCATGATTACGGGTAGAGTTATATTATGCTGCATTTTGAAAGTTTCAATTGATACGTGCAAGATCTTATTTAAAGCTACACAGATAAATAAATAAGCTGTTAGTACTCAGAAAAATAGGAATAATCTACGAATTTGTTGAGTTTCATTTTATTTATTTATTATTATTTTATTCTCTAAAAAACAAAATAATTTAGAAAAAGAAAATTCAAAGATTTAATTCGAATCTTATATAATCATATTTCATTGCTGAGATAAATTTACAAAAGTATCTCATCTGAGAGATGCCATTTCGTAAAGTTTTTCGTTCTTATAATTATCAAAGTAAAAACGTCGTCATTAAGTTACTCGATATATCTACAAATGGGTACACGTCTGTTTCTTTCATTTCAAATGACATAAACTTACATCTTATTTTTAATGATCTCAATACATCCTGGAAGAATTTTCACTTTAAATTTCGTCAAGAACCCAAATTTTTCTAATTAATAAGAAAATATTTAAAGACTAAATTTTTTTCTTACTCCCTTTCTCTTTTTTAAGGATTCTTTGAAACTTTATCAAAAAATCTTCAAATAAATAAATAAAAAAGTTGGATATTCAACGTCAAGCGTAACAAATGAGGTGCATTAGTACTGTAACGAAGTTTTAAAAATATTCAGATCTTGCTATTATAGTATAGTGTACTTCGGATACACTATAGTGGTCGAAATTTTTTATGTGTTCCAATAAATACTATCTGCTTTTTATTATACAGGAAGTAACTTGGAGTAAAGCTCAGTAACGTGTTTCGATTTCATAAAATGTGAGATTGTTTAATATCATTAAAACGTGCTCCGAACAATGTTTTTCCTCAAACCATTATGTAGTGGAATACTTTTCTGTGACGCTGTAAATTAATAACGAATATTCTTTGCACTACAGATTTTACAGACTGTATATTTTAGTGTATACTTAATAGATGCATGTCAATTCTATTATGTTCGAAAGAATTAAAATATACTTGAAATTATTTTTTCTCTTTGTCGTAATGTAATGGAATATTTTTAATTGACACTGTAATTAAACTATACATCCGATTTTCATAAAATTTGAAGTGACTCAGCAAAATTATGTAACAATTTATATTTAAATTTCAAACAAATTGGTTGGGTAGTTTTTAATCTGTTATATACGGACAAACAGACAGACTAAATGATTAATATAGGTTTGTATTTATATAAATACAAACGAACCTAAAAGTTGTTAGCACTCAAACAAAAAAGAATAATCTAGAAATTTGTTAAATTTTATTTTATTTTTTATTATTTTATTCTCTAAAAAGCAAAATAATTAAAAATATCGAAAATTTAACGCGAATCTCATGTAATCATATTTCACTGTTGAGATAAATCTTCAAATGTATCTTATCTGAAAGAAGCCATTTCGTAAAATCTTTCGTTCTAATAATGATCAAAGTAAACTTATCATCGTTAAGTTATTCTTTATATCTACAAATGGATAGTCGTCTGTTTCTTTCATTTTGCATGACATAAACTCACATCGTACTTTTAATGACCTTAATAATTTTGAAAAAAATATTCTTTTTAAATTTCTTCAAGAACCCAAACTTTTCTATTTATTAAGAAAATATTTCGAGGCGATTTTTTTTTCTTTTTGAATTATTTGAAACTTTATCAAAAACCAAAATAATATAGTATGAAAATGGGTTTATTTTATTCCAGTATATTTATGAATCGCCATTTTGCCTTAAAGAGATTTGTGAGTTGATAAAGAATTCCTAACGTATTTTGTAAAAATTGAAAAATAAAGAAATAAAAACTTTTATAGAATATCGATTGCTAAAGATTTTGCTTGGAAAACAAATAGCGTCATCAAATGAATTAATTATTGATACATTTACGAATATTTTAAGAGTCTCATTGCATTTTACATTGCAGAAAAACACGATAAAAATTTTAAAAAATAGAAATTGTTTCATGAAGAATTAGTATTTTTTTTTTATTCTCTAAAAAGCACAATAATTAAAAAAAAGTATTCAAAAATTTAATGCAAATCTTATGTAATTATATTTCATTACTGATATAAATTTACAAACGTATTTCACCTGAGAGATACAATTTCGTAAAAAAGGTCTTTCGTTATAATAAGGATTAAAGTAAGATGTCGTCGTTAAGTTATTCGATATATCTATAAATGGATGCTCTTCTGTTTCTTTCATTACAAATTACATAAACTCGCATCTTACTTTTAACGACCTCAATACATCCTGGAAGAATTTTCTCTTTAAATTTCGCCAAGAGCCCAAACTTTTCTATTTAATAAGAAAATATTTCGAGACGAAAGTACTTCTTCTTTTTCTTTTTTTCTTCTAATTAATAAGAAAATATTTCAAGGCTAAATTTCTCTCTTATTCCCTTTCTCTTTTTTAGGATTATTTGAAACTGTATCAAATAATCCTAAAATAAACAAATAAAAAATTTGGATATTGAACGTCAAGCGTAGCAAATCAGGTGCGTTCGTACTGTAACGAAGTTTTAGCATTATTGAGATCTTGTTATAGTATACAATATTTTGGATACAGTATAGTGATCGAAATTTTTTATATGTTCCAATGAATACTATCTGCTTTCTAGTATACAGAAAGTAACTTTTAGTAAATCTCAATAATGTATAGCAATTTCATAAAATGTGAAATTGTTTAATATCATGAAAATGTGCTCAAAACATTTTTTTCTGCAAGGCATTATGTAGTGTAATACTTTTGTGAGGCGTTGTAAATGAATAACAAATATTCTTTGCACCACAGATTGTACAGAATGTATATTTCAGTATATACTTCATAGATGCATATCAGTTCTATTATGGTCGAAAGAGTATGACATCATTAAAATGTACTTGAAAATATTTTTTCCCTTTGACCTTAATGTAATGGTATAGCTTTGGTTGTCCCTGAAATTAAACTATACATCAGATTTTCATTAAGTTGAAATGAGTCGATAAAATTATGCAACAATTATTTATTTTTAATTGCAAACGATATTGTTGGGTATTTTTTAATCTGTTACATGCGGACAGACGGACAGACTAAATGATGACTATAGGTGTTGCGTATTTATATAAATACGCACCTAAAAATTGTTAGTACTCAGAAAAATAAGAGTAATCTAGAAATTTGTTAATTCTTTTCTATTTTGTTCTCTGAAAGCAAAATAAATTAAAAAAATATTAGAAAATTTAATGCGAAACTTACATAGTCATATTTCATAGTTGAGATAAATTTACAAACGTGTCTCAACTGAGATATGCCATTTCGTAAAGCCTTTCGTTCCAACAATCATCAAAGTAAGATGTCGTCGTTAAATTATTCGATATATCTACAAATGGGTACTTGTTTCTTTCTTTCATTTCAAATGACATAAACTCGCATCTTATTTTTAATGACCTCACTATATCACGGAAGAATTTTCTCTTTAAATTACTTCAAGAACCCAAACTTTTCTATTTATTAAGAAAATATTTTGAGGCGACTTTTTTTCTTCTAGAATTATTAGAAACTTTATCAAAAATCAAAGCAATATAGTATGAAAATGGTCATATTTTATTCCAGCATATTTATGTATCGTTTTGCTTTAGAGAAATTTGTGAGTTGATAAAGTATTCCTTATATATTTTGTAAAAATTGTAAAATAAAGAAATAAAAACTTTTACAGAATATCGATTGCTATAGATTTTGCTTGGAAAGCAAATAGCACCATCAATTGAATTAGATATTGTTAAATTTCCGAATTTTTTAAGAGTTTCATTGTATTTTCTTTTGCAGAAAAAACATTATAATTTTTTTTTAAATAGTGATTATTTCATGTATTATTAGTATTTATTTTATTTTTTTATTTTATTCTCTAAAAAGCAAGATAATTTAAGAAAAAAATATTCGAAAATTTAATGCGAAACTTATATAATCATATTTCATTGTTGAGATAAATTTATAAACGTGTCTCATCTGAGATATACCATCTCGTAAAGTCTTTCGTTGTAATAATCATTAAAATAAGATGTCGTTGTTAAGTTATTCTTTATTCTACAAATGGGTACTCGTCTGTTTCTTCCATTTCAAATGTCATAAACTCATATCTTATTTTTAATGACCTCAATATATCTTGAAAGAATTTTCTTTTTAAATTTCGCCAAGAACCTAAACTTTTCTATTTAATGAGAAAATATATTGAGACGAAGCATCTTCCTTACTATTTTTTGAAAAACTTTATCACAAACCAAAATAATATATTTGAAAATAGTTATATTTTATTCCAGAATATTTATGCATCATAATTCTGTCATAAAGGGATTTGTGAGCTCGCATAGAATTTATTACATATTTTGTAAAAATTGTAAAATAGAGAAAAAAAAACTTTTAGAAAATATTGGTTGATATATTATTTATTCGAAAACCAAATAGCGCCCTTAAGTATATTTGTTATTGCTAAGTTTTCGAATTTTAATTTATTTCTTTTATCTTTTAGTATTTTATTGTCTAAAAAGCAAAATAATTTAAGAAAAAAATATTCGAAAATTTAATGCGAAACTTATATAAACATATTTCATTGCTGAAATAAATTTACAAACGTATCTCATCTGAGAGATGCCATTTCGTAAAGTTTTCCCTTCTAATAATCATCAAAGTAAAAACGTCGTCGCTAAGTTATTCTTTATATCTGCAAATGGGTACTCGCCTGTTTCTTTCATTTCAAATGACATAAACTCACATCTAACTTTTAATGACCTCGATACAATCTGTAAGAATTTTCTCTCTATATTTCTCCAAGAACTCAAACTTTTCTATTTAATCAGAAAGTATTTTTAAACATTTTTTTTAAAATTATTATTAAGAACCAAAATAATGTAGTACAAAAATTATTATATTTTATTCCAGCATATTTATGCATCATCATTTTGCATTATAGAGATTTGTGAGTTGACATGGAATTTCTTACATATTTTGTAAAAGTTGTAAAATAGTGAAATAAAAACTTTTAGAGAATATCGATTGATATAGATTTTGCTTCGAAAACAAAGCGTCTTGAAATAAATTAGTTATTGCTAAGTTTTCGAATTTTTCTTTCTTTCTTTTATTTTTTATTATTTTATTCTCTAAAAGGCAAAATAAAATTAAGAAAAAAATATTCGAAAATTTAATGCGAAACTTATATTTCGTTGTTGAGATAAATTTACAAACGTATCTCCTCTGAGAGATGCCACTTCTAAAAGTCTTTCGTTCTAATAACGATCAAAGTAAACTATCGTCGTAAAGTTATTCGATATACCTACAAATGGGTACTCGTCTGTTTCTTTCATGGTAAATGACGTAAACTCGCATCTTACTTTTAATGACGTCAATACATCGGAAGAATTTTTTCTTTAAATTTCTTCAAGAACCCAAACTTTTGTATTTATTAAGAAAATATTTCCAAACGATTTTTTTTTCTTTTAGAATTATTTGAAACTTTATCAAAAACCAAAATAATATAGTATGAAAATGGTTATATTTTATACTACCATAGTTATATATCACCATATTTTGCCTTAAAGAGATTTGTGAATTGATAAAGAATTCGCAACATATTTTGTAAAAAATTGGAAAATAAAGAAATAAAAACTTTTAGAGAATACCAATTGCTATAGATTTTGCTTGGAAAACAAATATCGGCATCAAATGAATTAGTTATTGTTTCCGAATTTTTTAAGAGTCTCATTGTATTTTCTTTTGCAGAAAAAACAAGATAAAAATTTAGAAAATAAAGATTATTTCATGTACTATTAATATATATTTTTTTATTTTATTCTCTATAAAGCAAAAAAAAATCTAATATCCGAAAATTTAATGCGAATCTTATGTAATCATATTTCATTACTGAGATAAGTTTACAAGCGTATCTCATGTGAGAGATACCATTTCGTAAAATCTTTTTTTCTAATAATGATCAAAGTAAAAACGTCGTCGTTAAGTTATTCGATATATCTACAAATGGGTACTCGTCTGTTTCTTTCATGGTAAATGACATAAACTCACATCTTACTTTTAATGACCTCAATACATTCTGGAAGAATTTTCTCTTTAAATTCTATATATATATATATATATATATATATATATATATATATATATATATATATAAAAAAAAAACTTTTTTATTTATTAAGAAAATATTTCGAGGCGATTTTATTCTTTTAGAGTTATTTGAAACTATTCAAAACTCAAATAATATAGTATGAAAATGGTTATATTTTATTTCAGTATATTTATGTATTATCATTGTGTCTTCAAGAGATTTGTGAGTTGATAAAAAAATACTTATGTATCTTGAAAAAATTGAAAAATAAAGAAATAAAAACTTTTTGAGAATTTCGATTGTTACAGATTTTGTTTGTAAAACAAATATTGCCATGAAATGAATTAGTTATTGCTAAATTTCAGTGTTCTTTAAAGAGTCTCATTGCATTTTATTTTGCAGAAAAAACACGATAATAATTTAAAAATTAGAGATTTTTTTATGCACTATTAGTATCTATTTTATTTTTCTATTTTATTCGCTAAAAAGCAAAATAATTTAAGAAAAATAATATTCGAAAATTTAATGCGAAACTTATATAATCATATTTCATTGCTGAGATAAATTTACAAACGTATCTCATCTGAGATATGCCATTTCGTAAAGTCTTTCGTTCTAATAAAATCATCAAAGTATGATGTCGTCGTTAATTTATTCTTTATATCTACAAATGGGTATTCTCATGTTTCTTTCATTTCAAAAGTCAGTCACATCTTATTTATAATGATCTTAATACATCCAGGAATAAATTTCTCTTTAAATTTCGTCAAGAACCCAAACCTTTCTGTTTAATAAGAAAATATTTTGAGACGAAATTTCTTCCTTACTATGTATTTTGAAAATTTATCACTAACTAAAATAAAATAATATGAAAACAATTATATTTTATTCCAGAATATTTATATATCATCACTTTGCTTTTATGAGATTTGTGAGTTCACTTAGAATTTCTTACACATTTTGTAAAAAATTGCAAAATAGAGAAATAAAAACTTTTAGAAAATATCAGTTGATATAGATTTTGTTTGGAAAACAAATAGCTTGTTGAAAATAATTAGTTATTGCAAAATTTCCGAATTTTTTAAGAGTCTTATTGCAGAATAAAAGCGATAAAAAAATAGAGTTTATTTCCTATACTATTAGTCTGTAAATTAAAAATGTATTTTTATTTCTCTCTGTATTTTTTCTAAAATGTGATTTTAAAAATAACTTGTTATAACCCATTCGGGTCTGGTGTACTATTAATAGTAGATGTCATTTTATCTAATATTATTTTATCTTAAAAATTATTTTGTTACATTCTACATATAGAAATGATAGTATATGTCTAAGCCTTTCTTATTATGTCTTCATTTTTGTTTTGACATTTAGTAATAACGATAATAATAAAAGTTTACTTAATTCTCTTTGCACAGTTGGCAATTCCTTTATTTTATACAAATGTTTCACTTTTTAAATTTAAAATTTGTAAGTTTACTGTTATTTATTTTCTTTTTAAGTAATTACAAAAAATTAAAATGTTTTCTTAAAAAAAAAATAACCAATCTGATCCTGCGTTTCAATAACTGAAATAAAAAATGACGTTTGGGAAAAAATTATGCTTACTTTATTATAAGAGTTATAACTTGTTTAACATTGAAAGTAGATTTTAAAGATATTGATTAACAAATTTTGGTATTTAGTTTGCTTCTCCACTTTACCCTACACAAAAAAAATATTATTTTTAGAATAAATTCACGAATTATAAAAGTTGGAAAAATTTATGCAAATGTTACAAAACTATAGTTAGTTTTGGAGATCAAATTACCAGCTTAACTCATGCGTGAAATGCCGTCTCTTATAATTTCCCGTTTCGATAATTGTCATAGTATACCGTCATCATTAAAAGATGCAATATATCCACCAAAGTGAAACGCATCTGCTTCTCTCATTTCAAATATCATTATCTGACTTCCTGCTTCCAACAATCCAATACTCTCCAAAAGAATTTTTCTTTTTAAAATTTCTTCTGGAAGTATTAGTGTTTAAATAAGAAAATATTTCATTTTATCAAAATTTCTACATTTAAAATTTTCCCATTTTCAGAAAACAAAACAAAAAACAGTTATCTTTTTTTATTAAATCACATGTCAGCACAATAATTTTATTTCTAAAATAATGTAAAATTAAAATTAATTTTGTATATTTATAATATTGACAGAAGATAAGGTGCAAAATTTTATTGTAACTCTTAAATAATAAAAGAAATTCTATTGTTTTTATAAAGTAAGAACAAAAAAAGCATTTTTTATGATAGTAAAAAAAGGTAAGAAACTTTCATATTTATTGGTCTTAAAATTTTGCAAATTTTACTCAGAATTTCAGAAATTTAAATGCGACGAACAGGATAAGTGAATAATCATCAATACTGAATTTGAATGAGAATTGCGCCAAACTAGTAAGCTATAGTCCAAGTGATGTCATTTATGGTTATTGAATTTTGGTCGACAAATTTAGCGATATTTTATCAGGTGTCGCCAAGCTTAACGAGAGTTTAAAGCTAACGGATATTAATAATATCCGTGATATCAATATGACATTGGCCACCATTTTGAAACAAGATGGCAGATGAATCTCGCCAACAAACTCGGTCGAGACATTGGTTAGTACTATAAATACAATCAATTTCCTCCAAATCAGTTTATAAATATGAGAGTTACAGTATGACGAAAATCATATTGTTCCAAAATGTCAGCCACCCTAGAAATTCAAACTATTATATTTCAGCTATTTTTGAAAATAATGACATGTCAAAATATGTTTCGGAATCCTTGTATTAAGGTCAAATACTTCAGAAAAAAATATTTTTCAGATTTTAATTTATTTGCATCATTTTTAAAATTAAAAAAAAATTCAAATGGTAGCCATTCTAAACAAGATGGCGGATGAAAATGGCCATCGTCGAAAAACTGGTATGTACTATGCATACAATTAATCTAAGAAATTGCCATAATGTGCATAACTGGCTCAGAAAAAATATCGAACTTGATAATGCAAAATTTACACTAAAAATATACTGGTGAGAATAATAAATCATGATTGGAATATTTATGCTCGTACGTGGTACGGGCAAATCATGAATGGCAAAAACATATTGCCTGTAATGACGTACGGTCAAAAAAGGGAAGTGGTTAAGCACGGTAAAGGAAAATTTAATGATAGACAACTGAACTGATGATGATGTTTTTTTGTCTCCCCATGCATATATGGTTTCGAATCATGCTTAATATTATAAGATAAAATAATAATAACAATAATAATAATAATAATAATAATGATAATAATAAAACTGTAATTTAACAAATTAAAACAACTATTTGGAAAATTATATTTTCAAAGACTAAAATTTTAAAGACTTACAAATAACTTCTACATTTAAATTAATAATAATAATAAACATAATTTTTAGAATGATCATAACGAGTCATATATTACGTACGCTGTGCATTAAGCATTAATATTCCTAGACCAATGATAACAAAAAACAGCAGATTAAAGGTAGACAACTTTAACTGTTTAAAACGTGCATTTTTATTGGATCGAGTTAATCAGACTGACTTCTGAACGCATCATATTACGTACGACATGGATTAAACATTAATATTCTTGGACCTATCACAAAAAAATTTTAAATAAAATTTCAGTTTTACAATTTTTGGAACTGCAAATTTTTCAACTTTTTAACACCGTACATTTAAAATTTTTACAACGCTGCGTAGAGAAAAAAAATGCATTTTTTAATGAAATTTATTTGAAATCTCTATCACAATTTATTTTTAAATTATTATTATTTTTAAAAGTTTTATTACTCTTTTTGACATCGTGGCAACAGAAGTATTCAGTTTTTGGACATTAAACTTGGATCAATCAGAAAACGAATAAAATAAAAAACAGAGGTATTTCATTTTTGGACATTAAACTTAGACCAATCAGGAAACGAATAAAATTAAATATGCTGCGAAATTCAACTAATAAAAAGATTCAGATATACTTTAGATTTCCCAATTCTCTACCGCTAACAACAACTTTTTTTTCCAAATAGTTAAAAAAAAAAGATTTTTTTAAACCTTGTTTTACATTGTAAAAAAATATAAGTTGCTAAAATTTTTCTAGGAAACTGAGACTTCAAGAACTTTTTATGTAACAGCATCATCAAAAAATTAATGTTACAGATGCACATTTGCATGTTAAATAAAAAAATCTGCAAGGTTACTAAGATTTTTTTTTAGGAATTTTTGATTCCTAGAATTTTTATGTAACGTCAATCCGAAATACAACTAATTTTTTTTTTTTTTACTGTTATTGTAATTTTAGTTGATTCTTTTTAAATCTAATGATTTCTATAACTACACAAAAACTAATTTCGTAGATTTAGATCTTTTTTTTTATAGTGTACAATTAAATTTTAAGTAAGCATACAGATTTGTGTAACTTTCCATCTGTAAAGTTAAAGATTTTTTTTTTCTTTTTAATACAGGAAATCGCTTTATAAATTTACTAATATCTCGCCTTTAATTTTTAATATTGTAAGTTTATTGAAATATACTGAAACATTTTATATAATCAGAAACATTCTTGTGTCTGTCATTTTATTATTTTACACTACTAATTACTGCTAAAAAGAATCCATTTTTAGTGATCAAAATTAATTTTATGGTTTTGATGACTTTTTCATAAACCAGAAATTGCTAGGCATTTTGTTTCTGAGATCAAAAACAAATATCATTCATTTAAAATAAATTATAAATCTCCGGGTATAATTAATGAAAATAATTCTATTTTTATACACATTTTAGAAATTGTTGTCTAAATTTACTAATACCCCGCTGTTCGTATTAAATCGTTATAAGTTTATTGAAACATCTTATTTTATTCAATTCAATTTTTATGTATTGAAACTGAAATTCAATTAAACATTTCCCTAAAATTCACTATAATTAATTTTAATTTTTGATGACTTTATCATAAATGGGAAATTGATAAGAATTTCTGAGATACAAAAAAGTACTTTATACTAAAAAAAATTATAAATTACCGAGAATAATTCAAGAAAAGAATTCTATTTTTATGCATATTTTATGAAAACGTTGTCTAAATTTCGTAAAACCCACTGTTTGTATTATAACGTAATAAGTTTATAGAAATATTTTATTTTAGTTAATTACAATATTTTATATCTCTATCGTATTACCGTTTTAGACAGTTATTTATTGTATAACTATTTTTTAATGAAAAAATTAATTTTACATTTTGGATGAAATTTTTATAAAGAAGTTTGGAACTGTAAGTCAAGCGTAGCAAATGCGGTGCTTTCGAACGATAACGAATTTTAATAAATATTCAGATGTCGGTGTAAAAGTATACTGTACTTCGGATACAGTACAGTATCCAAAATCTTTTCTGTGTCCCTGTAATTATTATCTATTTTCTATTATACTGGAAATAACTTGTAGTAACCTTCAGCAATGAATATGAATTTCATTAAATGTGATATAATTTAATATAATTAAAACGCGCCCCAAAAAGTGTTTAACCATGTACCATTATGTATTGCACGTGTATTTTAGTATATACTTCATAGATGCATGTCCATTTTATGATGTTCGAAAGAGTGTAACGCTGTTAAAATATACCTAAAGCTATTTTCCCCCTTGACCGTAATGTAACAGAATCTTTTTGAATGTCCCTGTAACTAAACTATTCGCCCAATTTCCATAAAATTTGAAATGACTCAACAAAATTATGCGGCAATTATATATTTTAAATTTCAAATAATTCGGTTGAATAGTTTTTGTTCGGTTATATGTGGACGGACAGACGGACAGATTGAACGGTGACTGTAAGTGCAACATATTTACAGAATTACGAACGCATCCAAAAAGAAGTTACCAGGAACTTATATTCTTTCACTCAAAACAAGTTATGAAATTTCAAAAATATCTTTAAAGGCATTTTTTTAATTGACTCATTAGCGTAAGTAATGAGAAACTGATAACTGCAAAGAGAAGTTCTTTATTTAAATAAAGTTATACAGAAACTTCTTAATGGCGAAGATACTTTCAGACTAATACAAAAAAGAAACTATGCTTGTAGGATGAATAACTTGAGTAATATGATGCGACCATGAAACAGATATGTATCTATAGCGAAATACATTTCTATTACTAATTAAAATATGAGAAATATTTTTAATGATCCGAAAAAAATCCACTGTATTACCATAAATCCAAAATAATATCTAAAGACCAAGATTGAGTGTTATAATGTTTTTATATTAATTATCAAGTTAAAATTGCATTTAAAATACTGAATTTTTGGAAAACGTGCAAAATTGTTTAATTTCTGAAAGATTGATCTGAAAAACAAATTTTAAAATGCTCTAAATGTAATATACATTATAAAAAAGTATACTGTATTGCGCTAAATTTAGAATAGAACTTACCTAAGGACCAGGGTTGAGTGTGAAATATTTGTATTAATTATCAAGTAAAACTTATTTAAAGCTCTGGATTAATGCAAAAATATTTTATTTCTGAAGGGTGAATATGAAAAACACAGTTGAAAAACCTCTAAATTTACCTTGCAATGTAAAATTAAAAATAATAATCTTCTATAATAATAAAGAAACAACTTTGTGTGTGTGTGTCAGCGCTGTTCTGAAGAAACCGCTGCATGTAGAGTTACAAAGTTTGGAGTGAAGGTACCTCTATAAATGTAGTTTTGCACCACGAGGACCGATTTTCGATTTCTTGATTAGAATTTTTGAATTTTTTAGGCGATTTTTAGCGTTCTTTAGGTGATTTTTTCACATTAATGAAACGATTACGGTTTCGTTTTTTTTCACCAAATATAGTATTTTTTTTCTCTTTTTAATAAAGTTTATTCGGAATTCTTACGGCGATTTTTGAATTTTTATGAATTTTTTAATGCGATTTTTAGTATTTTTTCCCATTTTGCGGCTATTTTTTTTATGTTGATAAAAAGAAAATTGTTTCAAAGTTTTAAGCTAATGCAGGAAATTTTGTCTGCTATGATTTTTCAATTTCAGCGAATTTTAATGCAATTTTCAGAGATTTTAGGAGATTTTTTGTATTCAAAATCTTTTTTTTCTTTCATTCATGAAATAGTTCCAGTTACACCCTTTTGTAACTGGTAATGTTTTACCCTTTTAGAAAATATTTTGACCCCTGCAATTTTTTAATATTGAGTACTATTTAATAAATTTCTATGCGATTTTTAGCTCTTTTAGTTTTGTGGCATTTTTTTTTTTTTGACATTGGCAAATGAAATTTTGTTTTTAACTTTTAGCCCAACTATTCCCTACATAAAAAAATAACGACTTGCAAGTAGTCCAAACGATTTAGACATGGACCAATGAAAATCTACGTAGATACCGAAGGAACAATGAAAATCTGTACATGTACCGCGAAACTGCAGGGGGAAGGGGTTTACCATCGGGGGGGGGATAAATTTCTGTCACCAAATGTTACCAAATTTGTCGTCAACTGAGCGATACATCGCTAAACTTTGCGACCTAAATTACTTAGCAAAGATGACTATAACTTGGCGCTATTTCTGTTATTTCGCCAAATTCACATAGACTCCCATTGTAATCCAATAGGATCCCTTTTTATTTGCGTTTTTCATTTTTTTTCAATACGAGTTGCTCTATCTAAAACACGAACCGTTGAGAATGTAATAAGTAATATTTTCTAAAAAATCTACCTAAAGTGTCAAAAGTTTAGGTACCATTATTTTTTAATAGCAATTTCATAAAATATCTTTGAGTAATATATCGCCTAATAGGTTGTTTAATGAAGTTTCGTTTAGATATAGTTTTGTTAAGAATAGAGTGCGCTCCCTGGTGATGGAAAGTGGAAATAACAGAACGTGATTTTGTTAAAATTTAGGAATCTAACAATGTGATTTGTTTTATACTTTAAGATAGTTTATAATACACGATAATATATATATATATATATATATATATATATATATATAAAAGAGTGGCGTGACACATTTCGGGGCGCAAATGGGAAGAGGCGCAAACATAATTGGGGAATTTAACAATGGAGTCTGTTTGAAACTTTCAGATAGTTTTAAACACATAATAGAACTTTATTATAATACACATACACGTATAATTTATAATACATTTGTAGTTTATAATACATAATAAAAAATTTTAACTGCCGACGATGTTCCGAAATGACTACTGCACGTAGAGATACAAAGTTTTGGGGAAAGTACTTCTATAAAACATGCTTTGCACCTAAAAGGCCGATTTTTTTTTTTTTTTTTTTTTTTTTTTTTTTTTTTTTTTTTTTTATGCGATTGTTAGTGGGTTTTTATAATGTTCCGAAGCGATTTTTCTACTTTAGCGAAATGAATACAGTTTCATTCTTTCAATCTATTATCGTGAATTTTGTTCTCTTTTTAATAAAAGTTATTTGAATGTTGTGTAATGATTTTTGGATTTTTAGTGATTTTTTAATGCGAATTTTAGTGTTTTTTCGCATTTTGAGACTACTTTCTGATATAAGTAAAAGGATTTTTGTTTTAAACTTGCAGTATTTTTTAATAAATTTTGTCTGCTAAGATTTAAAAATTTAGCGATTTTTAATGCGATTTTTAGCGATTTTTCGAAATTTTTTACGTTTAGTTTCGATTTTTTGTCTTCGTGAAATATTTCAATTACATTGAATTAGAATAAATTTTGACCAGTAAGATTTTTTAGTATTAGTGATTTTTAATGCATTTTTCAATGCAATTTTTAGCCTTTTTTTCGAGTTCTACGGTGGTTTTTTATACTGGAAAGTAAAAATTGATTTCAATCTTTTAATCTAATGTAATTTTAGTGAATTTACGCGTACTACTCGATTATCCCGTCTTCCAATTTCGCTAAATTACACAATTCGTTAAACTACTCGCCGAATTATTCAAATTGATGCTTTTTTTTGTTAAATAATAAAAGGACAAATAAATTAGAAAAGCATGAATAAACATACAAATAAAACAACGAAGTAAAAATCACTTGATGACGTAACAAATACGTGTAACGTGTTTAATGTCAAGTGAATGTGGCATTTACGATCAACCATTATTGCCATTTAATCTTATAGTTTGGCGATTGTTTCTTGGTCAACGGGATAATCAAGTAGTACTGATTTCCGATAGAATGTTTTATTCATTTGAAAAAAATCAGATACTGTGATTTTTAGGTAGATTTCGTATGAAATACTATCTATTGCAATCGCACCAGTTTATCTATCTATCTATATATCTCACTTTTTTATGGTCACGGTAACGTCTATAATTCTTCACCAATCTCCACCAAACTGGTACATAAAATCCAAGGGGTTAAAATCTCGGCTAAGTTCGTTAATGGGCAAAATCGGACCAACGCCATAACTTCTTAATTAAAGTAGATATCGAATCGGTTTAAAGTTTATATTGCTTCTTAAAAATGGGCCAAAAGTTTATGCATGACAGATTTTTGATAAATTTAGAAGTGGGCTCAAGGGGAGAAAAAAAACAGGGGTTTTGAGAGAAAAAAATTCACAACTTCGTCAATTTTCAAGATATCAAGTCCAACTAAATTTTTTGTAAATGTTCTTAAAATTATCTAAAACTTTTGTATTTACAAGTTTTTGATAGGACCAAAATTTACCGATGAAAAAAATTAAAAACGAAAAGGAAAAGGGCGGTTAAAAAAGAGAAAAATCTATAACTCCGTCAATTTGTAAGATATCAAATCTGATTAAATTTATTTTACATCTTCTCAAAAATATCTACAACTTTTATGTTGACAAGTTTTTCATAGGACCAATTCGTATAGCAAAAAGAAATTAAACAAAAATAGGAGTTGGAGAAAAAACCTCAAATCCAAAGTGCTTATATTCTGACTCATTTTTAAATTCATTTTTGATTTTAAACGCAACCAAATGGTAGATCCTCTTATTTAGAAACTGTATAAAGTGACGTATTGGTCAATTTTCTGATAAAGAGAGAATATATTTCAAAAAAGGCTACCCAAAAGGGTATTTTGAACAGAATTTCCCAAACTCATCGTGACTGAAATTTTCAGGAAGTGTTCAAATAAGAAATTGAGTTTTTTTCTGACTCGTTTTTAAATTCATTTTTGCTCTCAAACGCATCCAATTTACAGATCCTCTTATTTAGGAACTATATAATGTGATGCATTGATCGATTTTTTGATAAAGACAGAATATATTTTCAAAAAGGCTACCAAAAAGGGTATTTTGAACAGAATTTCCCAAAGTCTTCGCGACTTGAAAATTTAAGGAAGTTTTCACATAGGAAATTGCGTTTTTTATGACTCGTTTTAAAATCCATTTTAGCACTCAAACGCATCCAATTTACAGATCCTCTTATTTAGGAACTATATACTGTGACTCATTGGCCAGTTTTTTGATAAAGATAGAATATATTTTTTTAAATGCTGTCAAAGTGAGTATTTCGCACAAAATTTTCCGAAGCAATCATGATTAAAGAATTAAGGATGCATTCAAACGACAAATCGGTTATTTTATGACTCATTTTTAAATTCAATTTTTTTCTCAAATGCATTCAACTGACAGTTTTTTGTTATTTAGGAACTGTATAATGTACTGTTTTGGTCGATTTTTTAATAAATTCAGAATTTATTTCAAAATATGTTGTCAAAATGGGCATTTGAGCTGAATTTTTCTTAAGATGATTCTGATAAAACTAGTTTTTGGAGAAAAATGAAATTAAACATTTTTCATAAACGGCCAAATGAAGTTATTAAACTAGGTTTATCTCTAATCATATATATATATATATATATAATATATATTAATTGTTGAAATGGGCACTCTTTGAAATCTACCTCCGCCTATAGGCCCAGCCGACAGGGATTTTTAAATAACTAGCGATTTTTTGTACATTTTCAATGGGTTTTTAATGCAGTTTTCAATGCAGTTTTTATTGAATTTTTCAATGCGATTAGTAATATATTTAATTCCCCACAGTGATGTTTTACCAGTTCAAAAAGGAATTTGGTTTTAAATTTTTTATTTACAATGCAAACGTGTATGTGTTACATGAATTTTTGTTGCCTCCGTTACATAAAATGTTCTTGAAATCCCAGTTTCCTAGAAAAAATTTTGCAACTTTGCAGAATATAGTAAGTTTCAACATCTACCTTTTTTTAATTTTGTCAATTTTTAATGCTATTTTTCCAGATATTTTATGTTCCGCGTCGATTTTTTTGTAATTTATGAAAAATGCATGATTGCTATGTTTTACACGACTAAAAGATTTTTTTTATTCCCGGGATGCATTTACATTTAGCGATCTTTAAGGAATTTTTCAATGTTGTTTTTAGTTGTTTTTCATGTGAGTGTTTTCTAAAATTCGAAAAATGAATTTGGTTTCCAACTTTTACGCTCATTCTTTTAGAAAATTTTGCCATCTACGAATTTTGAAATTTAGTGATTTTTAATGCAATTTTCAGTGTGATCTTTATCAAGGTTATCTTAATTTCGATGAAGTGTTTTTCATTATTTCTTACGCTTTGCGATGATTTTTTGTCTTTCATAAAAGTTTTCAAATTGCAATGTTTTACCCTAATATGCCATATATATATCCTAATATATAATAGTCTAATGTACTTAATTGTTCCCTTTATGTATTTTAAATGCAATTTTTCAAAAATTTTTACGTTTTGTGCCGATTTTTTGTCATTCGTAAGTGATTTCCGATTATAGTATTTTACCCAAATATAGTAAATTTTGACACCAGGGCGTTTTAAATGTTAAGAGATTTTCAACGTGTTATTTAGCGATTGTATGAATTCCAAGGCGATTTTTTTGTCATTTTTATAAGGAATTCATTTGTAACATTTCAGCTTTTAATGTAATAGATTTTGTTATCCTCGAATTTTTAATTTTAGCGATAATTAGCGAATTTTAGATATTCTTTCCGTCGATATTTTTATTTAAGAAAGAATTCAGATAATCTGTTTTATTCTATGATTGTAAATTGATTTTTAAGATATTCAATTTTTGACAGAATATGGTAAATTTTGTCCTTTTTTCATCAAAGTTTATCCGGATTTCAAAAGACAATTTTCCAACTTTGTTTTATATTTTTATATGATTTTTAATCTATTTTCGCAATAAGATTTTTCCACATCAGTAAAAAGAATCCAGTTTTATTTTTCTAGCCCTTCCCTTTTCGATAATGTTTAGACGAAATTCTGGCAGCAGTTTTTTATTGCGATTTCCAAAGTTTGAAATTCTTGCTGTTTTTTGACGAGCCCGAGCAACTTAGCCGGGAATATTAGCTAGTAAATAAATAAATTTAAAAAACTTAAGGAACTTATATCTTTCACTCAAAATAAGTTATGAAATTCTAGAAATATTTTAAAAGGCAATTAAAAAATGATTCATTAGTCGAATTATTGAGAAAATCATAACTGCAACAAGTGAAGGTATTCATTTTAATATGTCATTCAGAAACTTCTTAATGATGAAGATACTTTCAGACTAATAGAAAAAAGAAACTATGCTTATAGGATGATCAACTGGAGTAATATGATGCAACATAGAAACAGATATGCATGTTTCCGTAGCGAAATATGCTTCTGTTACTAATTAAAGTATGAGAAATATTTTTAATGATCCGAAAAAAAAAATAAAAACAGAAGAATATCTAAACACCAGGGTTGAGGTTGTAATGATTTTATATTAATTATCAAGTTAAAATTGTAGTTAAAATACTGAAGTTTTCGGAAACGTGAAAAAATTCCTTAATTTCTGAAAGATGAATAAGACAATAAAAAAGGATTTTTTAAAATCATATTTTACACTGTAAAAAAAAAAGAAAAAAAATGTGCAAAGTTGCAAAATTTTTTCTAGGAAACTGGGATTTCAAGAACATTTTATGTAACGGAGGCAACAAAAATTCATGTAACACATACACGTTTGCATTGTAAATAAAAAAAAAAATGTAAGTATAATAAGTTCTTTTAGGAATTTGGGATTCCTAGAGTCTTTTATGTAACCCAAATTACAGCTAAAATTTTTGTGCTATTACTCTAATTTTAGTTGATTCTTTTTAAAAATGACCGATCTCTGTAGCTATACAAAAAATTATTTTGTAGATTTATTTATTTATATTTTTTTACAATGTACAAATAAATTTAATATAAGCATACAGGTGTGTGTAATTTCACATCTGTAGAGTTAGACTTTATTTTATTTTTTTTTTTTTTTACGGTATGGGAAATCGTTTTATAAATTTAGCAATATCTTGCCTTTTGTTTTAAATATTGTAAAGCTATCGAACTATATCTCTTTATATAATTAAAAACTTTCTTGTGTTTATCATATTATTATTTAACACTACTAATTACTGCTAAAAAGAATCTATTTTAAATTAATTTTATATTTTTGATGACTTTGTCATAAATCAGAAAAATCTAGGAGTTTCTGAGATTAAAAAGAAATATCTTTTAATCAAAATAAATAATAAAAAAATTAAAAATTAAATAAAAAAAATTAAAAATAAATTAATAAATTTGCGGGATTATTTGAAGAAAAGAATTCTATTTTTATACATATTTTTGGAAATCGTTGTGTAAAGTAAATAATACCACACTGTTCGTCTTAAAAAGTTACAATTTTATTAAAATATTTTATTTACTTTAAATAAAATATTTTACATCTCAATCATATTACTGTTTTAGACAATTACTTTTCAGTGATAAAAATTAATTTTACATCTTGAATGAAATTATTATACACAAGAAATTACCAGAAACTTATGTCTTTCACCCAAAATAAGTTGTGAAATACTAGAAATATTTTTAAAGGCCATATTTAAAAAAAATGATTCATTGGTGGAAGTAATAAGAAAATGATAACTCTAACAAAAGAAGGTTTTCATTTTAACAAGTTATACAGAAACTTCTTACTGGTGAAGATACTTTCATACTGATATAAAAAAGATACTATACTAATAGAAGGATCAACTGCAGTAAAAAGATGCAACACTGGAGTAGATATGTATCTTTCCTTAGCAAAATAACGCTTCTGTTTAAAGCGTTTCAGAAATATTTTTAATGATCAGAAAAAAAAGAAAAAAACACTGTATTTCCATTAATCTAGAACAATATTTAAAGACCAGGATTGAGTGTTAGAATGTTTTTGTATTAATTACCAAGTTAAAATTGTATTTAAAATACTGAATTAAAAAAAGTGCAGCTTTTTTTTAATTTCTGAAAGATGAATATGAAAAACCTCTAAATTGACCAAACACTGTAAACATACACATTGTTTTACACTAAATCCAGAATATCGCATATTTAAGATCCAGTCTTGAGTGCTGAAATTTTTGCAACAAGCAGAAATTTTATTAAATGCCCTGGATCACTAAAATAATTATACCTATATACGTACTAAAACCCTACTAATACGTACTAATACTAAAACCTTCTAAAATAAACATACGAAAAATATTTGATTTCTGAAAGATGAACACTAAAAACAAATTTGAAACTCTCAAAATTTACCAGACATTGTAAAAAACATACTGAATTACACTAAATTTAGAGCAGAACATTTCTAATGACCAGGGCTGGGTGTTGAATTTTTTTGTATTAATTATTAAGTTAAAATTTTATTAAAAGCTCTGGATTAGTAAAAAAGTATTTAATGCAAAAATATTAGTGCAAAAATATTAGATTCTTTTAAAGCTACCAATTTTTTTAGCTATACAAAAACTAATTTTGTAGACTTACATTTTTTTTATTTTTATTTATTTATTTATTTATTTATTTACAGTGTATAAATAAATTTTAAATAAGTATACATATTTGTGTAACTTTACATCTGTAGAGTTATAGATTTTTTTTTCAGTATAGGAAATCGGTTTAAAAATTTACTAATACCTTGCCTTTAGTTTTAAATATTATAAATTTACTGAGCTACATTATTTTATAGAATTAGAAACTTTCTTGTGTCAAGCATATTATTATTGACATTACTAATTAATCCTGAAAAAATCTATTTTCTGTGATAAAAACTATTGCTTTTTATTTCTGATAACTTTTTCCTAAAACAGAAATCAAAAAGAAATATCTTTCACTCAAAATAAATAATGAATTTCCGGGAAACATTCAAGAAAAGAATTGTATTTTTATGCGTATTTTAGAAAATCGTTGTCTATATTTACTAATACTCCGCTGTTCGTATTAAAAAGTTAATATAAGTTTATTAAAATATTTTAATTTATTTAATTGGAATATTTTATATCTCTATCATATTCCTGTTTTAGACAATTATTCATTGTCAAAATTAACTATTTTTTAGCGATAAAAATAAAATTTTTATTTTGAATGAAATTTTTATAAACAATAAATTACCAAGAACTTATATCTTTCACTCAAAATAAGTTATGAAATTCCAGGAATATTTTTAAAGGCAATTAAAAAACGTATTCATTAGTGAACGTAATAAGAAAATGATAACTGTAACAAGAGAAGGTTTTCATTTTAATAAGTTATGCAGACACTTTTTTATGATGAAGATACTTTCAGACTGATACAAAAAATAAACTATCAACTAGAGTAATATGACGGAACACTGGAATAGATATGTATCTTTCCTTAGCAAAATAACGCTTGTGTTTCTAATTAAAATGTGAGAAATATTTTTAATGATCCGAAGGTAAATAATAAGAAAGCTACCTCTTATTCCCGCTACTGGCCGGAAGGACTTTTTTGTTTTGATAGTGGCGATGATTTGTACTTTATTTCTTATGTGGGAGATTCTAAAATTTGAATTACATATTTTGTAATTTCACCTTTCGGTATTGGCAATATTTTATGTCCATAGTTGCATAACCTTTACTTCCTTATGTGAACTTTCTGACCTTTAAAGAATTAATTATTATCACGTATGTTTATTAACCCCTTAACGCGTAGTGTTGCCGGGTCGGCAACACCTAAAGTTCCCTCTGTTTAGAGACACAAAAACTCCGTGAATATTTCAAAAACTACTCTAATGGCTACTTTAAAACTTTCTTACGAGTTCTAGATGGCAGCACCACAGAGATTAAACTCTACTGTTTTTAAATAATAGGTAAAATGTTTTACTGTAATACGCGCTTCACAGCAATGCTCTTCTCACTGCGCTTATCAATGCTTTACTTATGGGAGGTTACCACTTCGGCAACAGCTGTATAATTAAAATGGGTAGTGCAATCTTTACAAAACAATACCTGTGTACTCCTCCAGGCCTAAATAGTTTGCCTATTTTTTTATTTCTTTAAATTCAAAATTTAATGAGTAGTGCACCGGAAAGGGTTAATCCCATTTATATCAATGATTCATCAGAGTAAAATAATTTTTAAAGAATCTTTATGAATTTGTAAATCTCTTATTAAATAAGCGTCTCTATAATGTTTGGATTAAAATACGAAAACATTGCCATAATAAGAAAAGAAATTTTTATACGTGAATAAAATTTTATCCTGGTGCAGGAACGAAAATTTATAATGTATAATTCTTTAAGATTGAGTAATAGTAGTTTTAAAAATATGTAGATAATGTATCTTTGTTTAAAATGACTCCATCTTTACGGCAGAAGTATCATCATTATGTGGAAGATAATTTATAAGATGAGCACTTTATTATATGCTTGAAACTATTTAAGGAGCGCAGAAAGTTTCTAAGCCCATTAACGTAGTTTTCGCAGTTATTTATCTATCCTTTCTTTACAAGTTTATTAACACGAATTTGCGCTTTGCAATTTTACCTTTAGAGAATTTTGCGAAGTTGTTCCTTTGACATGTGTTTTAACAATTATACTATATTGTTTAAATAAAGGATTTAGATATTCGTAGATTACAAAGAGAAACATCACAAAACCTTTCTTTTAAAAGAAAGTTCAGAGTGGTGAGGCTCTATCTGCATCAATTATTTTAACGAATCTATTATACTATACAGAGCTATAATATTAAAGTACCTGTTCAGAATATGTTCATTTACGAGAAAATAATGATATGAAAACATGGCGCATGCTCAGATTTAAAGTGCTGCCAAACTATGATAACTAATGTTATAGAACTTGGAAATCCTTGCTTGGTTGAATACATTTAGACACGTTTGAAGATAATACAGGCTCACTAAATGGGTTTAAGTTCAAAATTTTCTCAATGAATGAAATTTTACAGACTAAATAAAACTAAAATTTGGTATAACGATGGTATAATTTAAAACATTCTAAAAAAATCCGTTCTTAATTGGAGGGGTAAATATTTCTAAATATAGGAAAATAAAATATAACTTTTAAATCCGTGTTGTATATGCGCAATACAGCCGAGATCTATTAGAATGGAATTTACGAGGTTTCAAACACATTGTTACAAGGACATTTTTTTATAAAGAAATGCTTTCTTTTTTTTAAATTTCTTAATTTTTTTCATGGACTAATTGAAAGCTTCTTACTTTCAACTTCAAATAAAAAATAGGTATCATATCTATAACGCAAATTATTAGACACTTTCAATTAAATGTACTCTGCCGTTTCCTTTTTTCTACAATATAATTTATGAATAAGGACATTTTGCAGGGGATTTCTAAAATTTTTTGAATGCACATTTCATTTTATCGGATTTTGTTACATATGAAGTTTAGCTGTTATGCCGTTCTTTAAGAAATTCTTCTTAGATATTACACCGAAAGGCAAAATGATGGGAGCGATCATGTAATTATTTAAATAAAAAATATAATTTTCATATAAACCATTTGAATTTAACATATGAAGCGAAATATTTAATATAAACATACAGAAAATATTCTAATACGATTGTTATAAATATAATGTAATACGTTGCCTTTTTATTTGATATCCATTTGGAGAAAAATGATAAGAAGTGAATCGATTTTGCAAATAAGGGAAATATTACATGTCGATTGGGCTTATTTTGTGTTGATAATTTCTATTCAACATTGTTGCATAACATAGTTTTGAATTTGTTGAGGTGTCAAAACACGTTATATCGACTAAATTCGAGATGACTTTGATGCTGGATTTTTAAGTTTTAGGATTTCCGAATACTGGATTTTCGAGATCCCACTGTATCTCACAAAAATGGTGTATCCCATAAGAAAATCATACTTTTATAAAGTTCACTTCCATTTTTAGGTGTGTATCATATTTGGAATGGCTTTCTTTTCTATCGGCCATAATGTAACGGAATATTTTTGATTGTCCCTGTAATTGAACTATACATCCGATTTTCATAAAATTTGACATAAATGACTGTAATGACTATATGACATAAAATCATAAATGACTTGACAAAATTAAGCAACAATTATCTAATTTAAATTTCAAATAATTTGGTTGGATAGTTTTTGTGTTGTTATATATGGCCAAATGGATAGACAGACGGACTGACTGACTGAACGACGACTATAGATGCAATGTACACTGGTTTCCAAAAATTAAGGAAAAATCACAAGAATAGCGATAATTCAAAATATTGCATTTAGATTTTAATGAAACTCAGCCACCATATACAACGCATAGTAAGGTATAAAATAACATGAAAAGAAATTATCAGACAGTTATGTTGTTTCAAAAAATAGCATAATTATAAAATTAACAAAATCAGTTTTCCAGATTGGTATGGGAAAAGTACCTTTAATATGCTGTATGATCACTCCTAGTAGCAATACAGTACATACAGTGATGTGTCATACTGTCAATTATGCGGTAGATGAGTTCGTTGAGAAGTAAGAGTCATTGCTCTTCCAAAGCAGTTGTAAGCGTGGCAAGGGTCAGAGGAGGGGGATTGAGAGCAGCGACACGTCTCCCTAAAGCATCCCAAACATGCTCGATGGGATTCAAGTCCGGTGATCGAGCTGGCTCTTCCATGCGCTGAATTGTCTGGTGCTGAAGATAATCTTTCACGATGCGAGCCCTGTGCGGTGTAGCGTTGCCTTGCTGTAACAGGAAATCATTACCTATTGCACCGGCATAAGGTCGAACATAATCATCAAGAATGTCATCTCTATAGACCTGAGCACTTACGGTTCCATGTGGAAAGACATGGAGGTATGTACGTCCACTCAAAGAAATACCACTACAAACGCAGACACTGGCTCCTCCGTATGAATCTCTTTCACGAATGTTTGATGGAAGATAGCGTGTTCCCTGTTCTCTCTAAATCAAACAACGCTTACTATCGCTTTGGAGGCTAAACCGGGACTCATCGGTGAAGAGAACACGCCTCCATTGATCAACCGTCCAGTGGACATATTGACGTGCCTACATCAAACGTTCCCTCCTTGACGTGAGGTGAGCGGATCACAAATTGCTGGTCGCCTCGTGTAAAGTCCACCTTCGTGAAGCATTCTACGGACAGTGGACATTGACACCGACCTTCCAATGGCTGCAGCAAGGCAGGATCTAAGGTGAGATGGGGTTGCGGTTCTATTCCTTCGTACACAAAACCGCAAATATCGGTCATCGGTGCTTGTCGAAACCCTTGGCCGTCCTTGGCTGAACCTTCTTGAACCGAACCAGTGGTTTGAAATTGTTGTCAAAGCCTATGAACCACCGAATGACTCACATTTAGAGATCTAGCCACCTCTTTCTGACTTTGTCCTGCCTCCAATCTCCCAATAGCTCTAAATCGCAGTTATGCGGGCAAATGATGCCTCGAGGTCATTGTAATGAATTGGCTATCCTAGATTTATAATATCACTATCACAGCGACAACTGCAGCTTACTCTCTAACGTGCATTTTTATGTGCCTCACGGATGACACAATGCGATTGCAGCGCCACTAATTTGCATTTGATATTTTTATTCAGCATCTTTTATTTAACAATATATGCAAATTTCATACGGATTGCTTTCTTTTTGAACGAGTTATCACTATTTTTGTGATTTTTCCTTAATTTTTGGAAACCAGTGTATTTATATAATTACGAACGTACTTAAAAATGAAGACAGAATATCAGATAAAAATCCCTTATATAGAAAAATATATTTGCAAAGAAAGAAAAATATTTCTCCAGTAACTTCCAGCTTTCTTTCTTATCATAAGAGTTATTCGTCCGAATATTTTTTGTATGCCTTATTAATTATTTCGGTATAATTTACGATATGTATATTAAAGTATGAGAGAAGAGCACAGTTTAAGCATTGTAAAAGGATATATTGTTATTATTTGTTATTAGCTTGAAATGCACTATTTCCGAAGATGATGGAGAGTTTTCTACAAAATATTGCGACAATTAGAAAATTCTATGTGATTTTTTTTTTCAATAATTTTAAAAATATGATTAAAATAAAAAACAAGATTACCTTTCAATTTTGATTAATTTAAAAAGTAATGTTCCTTTAAAAACTAATTTTCTTAATATTCTTTTTAAATGATAGAAGTAAAATATTTTATGTCCAAATATTTATAGATACATTAGATAAACATTACAAAAAAATTCTAATAAATAAGCCGTATACTGCTCAATATTTATGATCTCCCAAATACGAAAGGGTAATCGGATTGCCTAAAGGCGACAAAGGAACAATCAAACTTGGTTTGATATGCTTTTTAAATTTCACTTTAATTACTATTCTAGTGCTATACATTATATATTTACTTAAATAAAATTTTCATAATCAATATCTGCATTACGGCATGTATTTAACATTTGTAAAATAATTTTAAAAAAATGAAAAATCATAAGGAATTTTCTCATAAGGAATATTATAAGCGTTATGAATAACTTTTGCAGAAATATGATACAAATAAGCTCTGGAAATTTTATAAAATTAAATATATATATATATTTACCTTCATATTCTAATATATGAAGTTTGATGCACAGTTTTATTTGTGCATATAAAAAATACTGAGGCTTTTAATTGGTATGGAATGTTCATAGGGCATTTCAAAAGATCGTCATAATGCTTAAAATATTCAAAAAATTTCCTTATTTTTCTCCAAAAAAAAGTTTTTTTTTTTTAAATTTTATATGCAATAATTATATGCATAATGCAAGCAGTGTATCTTTGACTAGCATTTAAAGAAAAAAATGAGCTTTAAGATCTCTTGCCCCCTTAAGATATGTTTCAAATAAGATGTCCGTACTTTAACAATTCTAAACTTGAAATTTCTTAATGATTAAGAATACCGCCTCAGCTAAACCTCGTTCACCCTCATGAGAAAAAAGAATAACAGCGTCCCAAAATGTATCTTTTTAAAATTTCGGTTGCTAACCATTGTGGGTGGTTAGAACAACAAAAGAAAATATTATTTTCAAACATCTTTTTGTATTATTGGTGTGCAAAATTTAGATTTAAATAAAAGCTTATTAACCAGTTTTGCTATAAGGATTCAAGAGAAATTGCAAAGAAAACACCTATTTAGACTATTATTGCACCTTTATTTTATTTACTTACTGCAAATTAAAAATTCCGGAATACTCGAAATTTTTCTCCTAATTATGTATGCGTTCCAAAAGAAGTAGAATAAATCCATGTGAAAAAAAATAGATAGCTTAAATTGTCCAACATAATTTATGAAAACAGTATGTTTCTTCTTATTTCAAAATGTCTATGAAGAAGATTTTTTTTATCTGTAAAGAATCTTATTTCAGTTACTAAGAATTAGTAGTAACTAACTAAAAAATATCTGAAGAAAATCTTTAAAGTAATCTGTTGAAAATCTGTAGGCAATTGGCCTATTTTAAAAAGTAGCTAAAATTTAGCTAAATCTGACAAATTTCTTCATATTTCTGTAAAAAGTTTGAAGAAAATGGCATTTTCTTCAGATAATCTTAAGATTATTTTTCCTGGGGAACGGACAGTCAAAAAATAGCTTGTGCTTATATTATTTATAGTCCTGGAGCTGGTACACCCAGAAAAAGGAATTTATTAAAACTACAAAACATGTTTTGTTAAGTACATTTTGGTTGTTTTAAGAGAAATTTTTAGTTAAAGTAAAAAATTGGTTTTGTTGCTCATACAAAAAAATATTGTTGTCACTCTTATAAAATTTTCACAAAATTTCATCAACTTTATTTGAGTTTTCTTAAAGTCTTGTATTTCATTTAGTAATTCCAACACAATTTTGTTGTTTTTGTAAAGTTTAAATTGGTGTGCAGTAGCCATAACTCTCTGATGTGATTTTGTTTAATTGACTTATACAACTATAAAGGATTAACATAATTTTTGAATAATACAAACTTTTAGAATTGAGACGGGTTAATGACGTTATTGTTATGTTATTATGCTTCTCAGATAAAAATTGTGGACGAAAATTTGAAGGAAAAAAATCAACACTATTTTTTTTTTGCTTATTAAAACAAAATTTCCATTGACTCATATTGAAACGAAAAGATTTGTTGGACAAAAAAAAAATTTGTTAATTCAACAAAGTTTTTATCTGGGTGTAAGATCGAGAGCCCTGTAATCATAGAATTGATTAAAAAATTTAAATCTACAGTCAAAACTGATATGAACAAAATGAGCTAGGTATCACTAGGTTTGACAAGCCAAAAATAAGCTTATCTAAATTAATTATTATTAAAAAGTTGTAATAATTTACCATTTTTGCGAAAACCGTCACTTAGACAAAGTGTAAACACGTAATAAAGTAGCCGCAAAGCAAAATTTAAAGCGAAATAAATATAAAATTTTATAATTAGCCAAATAGAAAATATCCTAAATATAGGCTACTTCTAAACCCTTTAGCTATCAACGGTATCTATAATACTTATAAGTACCATTAAAATTATTTATTATAAAATTCATTTAATACATAAATTAGTCGTAATTCTGTTTAGAATGACTTACAGAAACATTACTTTATCTTGTTTCAAAAGCATTATTGGTTACACAAAACAAAAATATTTTTAAAAGGATAATTTATTTTGCCTTTGCATCTTTTCAGCTTTCTTGGCGCTGAGGAAGAGGGATGGGGATTTTTCAATTCGGAAATATATCTATATTTATAATGTAAGAACATCATATTTGTACATTTTATAATTCTACAAAATACTAAGAAAATAATCTAATATAAAAGTTTTGAGTGGGGTCATAAATATTGCACAAAATCCCTGTAAATTCAAATTTTTCTAAATCCTCCAATCCTTCTAAACTCCTCCAAAAATTTATTAAATGATTATGTAAATCTTTTAATTTAGTTTAAACAATTTACGTAAAATGCTTTAGATTGTAAAATTTTCATGGATTCATAATTCGGTAGATAAAGGGTTAATAATGGCAGTTGAGATTTCCTCACCTCTGACTATTATTAACCCTCTTTGTTTTATCTGTCTCTGTGTTTTGTTGTTAAAAAAATTAAAAAGTTTTTTTTTTGCTAATTTATTAGTAATTTATATTTGTAATAATTAAAATGTATGGTATCTGAAAAGAATCATTTTATTGTGTTTTGATAACTCTCGGTAGCTTTTTCGCCTGGCCTTTTAGAAATCAGTGGAAAATTTCCCTTTCTTTTTTTTTCTTTCTTACTTATATTTTTTATACTAATGTATCTAAACACGTTTTTAAATTCTTTAACTTTATTAGTTAATTATCGCATTGTGACTTCTGTCGTATTTAAACATAATTTTTTTATCGCTTCCATATGTCCTTGCAACAAAAATCATGCACAGACTGGATATTAAGTTGCCACAAAACTTAATATTTAAGTCTCAGTTCATCAATATGATCACATTTTTCCATTGTTCCTCTTTAAAATAAGTATGGGAGACATTTCCAGCAGAATAAAATTTGTTATATCAAGTATTTCTGAAAGAACACAACATTTCCTGTAAAATGTTCTAAGATTGATCATTATCTGTGATGACGGTAAATCCTTACAGCCTTTTTAATCATAAGTAATTTAATTAAACTTTTGTTTGGTTTTTTAAATCTAGTCATACCTAGCTCATTTCGTTCGTTTGACTTTTTACAATTGATTTACATTTAAAAAAAATAATAATTCCATTTTGAAGGAGCTTTTGACGTCACCGGCTCCCTAACTATCTCTATATAATAAAATATAGTGTAACGCATAGCGCGCCAAACAAGTTTTCCCCTCTAAAAATGTCATTGAAATTGACGTTCCCACCGAGACCGGTAAGTCGTCTGTGTACGTCCTAATCTTGACAGCAGAAACAGAAATTTGCCAACAAAAGAGAAAAAAGCAATCTTTCTTTTTTTTCGGAGAGGGGGGGGGGGCGGTAAACGAAAAAATACAATTTCAAAGTAATATAAAAATGGTAATAATTCTTAATTCTTACTAGGGAACTGCAAGAAGTGTAAGGCACCAATTTTGACGAAAGTGGTATCGTTGGAAAGATCTTATCGAGAGCAGTAAAAAAATCAATGGAACTAGCCGCTCCAAATGAGCCGTTTCCGAGATATCCTCAATTTATATCACGTAATTAGTGCATACTTAATGGGCCACCGCAAAAATATTTAGTCTCGATTTTAACGAAAGTGATATGGTTAAAAAGTTATCATCATGAGAGAGAAAAAACTCAATAGAACTACCCGTCGGTAATGAGCCGTTTTCGAGACATCCGATAATTTATTTCACGTTTCTAGTGCATGCTGTTCTAGTGCACACTTAATCGGAGACCACAAAAAATTGTTTTCCTGATTTTGATGAAAATGGTGTTGTTGCAAAGATATCATTGTGAGAAGTAAAAAACTCAATGGAAGTAACCATCTGAAATGAGCCGTTTTCGAGATATCCAACAATTTATGTCACTTAATGCAGTTTCCCAGCAGTGCGCATTAGCAATGTGACAAAAATTGTCGGATATTTCGAAAACGTCTCATTTCCGACGGGTGATTCTATTTAATTTTTCAATCCTTATGATGATATATTTTTAACGATATTACTTTCGTTAAAATCGAGAATAAAAATTTTTCCGGTATCCCATTAAGTGTGCACCAGCTACGTGACATAAATTGTCGGATATCTCGAAAACGGCTCATTTGCGACAGGTAGTTCCTTTGAGTTTTTTACTGCACTCGATGAGATCTTTCCAACGATACTACTATCGTCAAAACCGGTGACTTACACTTCTTGCAGTTCCCTTGTTAGTATTATTTTAATAGTTGCAGTAGACTTTTTAATTACGTAATTTTATTTCATATTTGTGAAAATTTTGTTTTATTAAGATATTTTAGTTTTGTTATAATATATTACCCGCAAAGCTTGGTTTACACAGAAGTATCGCAAATGATAATAGTGTGTTTATTAGAACATAAACTAGCCGAGCTTTGCTCATCTAAACGCTTCCATATTGTAAATTATTTTTATCAGTTTCTTCAAATTTAAGAGAAACACCAACCTAGGACGAGTATCTACACTAAATGAGAAATATAATGCCAGTTGTAACGAAACTGCAATTCATAGTTTTAGTTTGTTTAAGACATATTAAACTTAAAACTACACTATGTGTAAATTACTTAAAGATGACAAAAAATATTTTAAAAGATGTTAAACTATTTTTAATCCTTAGTACTTTAAGCTGCAAACACAGCCATCGACCGAGAATATAAAATAAAATACAAATACAGATATTAACATCTTAATTATCAAATGTCACGTAATTGAAGTGGAAGTGAAAATCATTTTTTAGATCTGGAAAATAAAATGTAGATATTGAGGCAAGTGGACTATTACTTGTGTTATGTTTCTTTAAGTAAATCGATCCAAATTCTTGGTATGTTGTAGGACAAAACGTCCGTCGTTACAAACAATATTTTTTAAGTAATAATTTCTATTGATATTCATGCGAAATCAATAGAAATTATTACTTTAGATTTATTTTTTTTAAATAACTAATCTGTCAGTGAATTAAAAAAATTAAAATGCACTTTTATTTTATTTTGTTTCCCATGTAGAGTAAATATACAAAATACGCTTATTTCATAAAAAAATGCAATTAAGATGTTTAAATAACGTAAATGCATGTCTTGGAAAAGAGATCCGTTGAAGATAAAACAGACCATAATATAATATTTCTGCATCTCAAAAATTCTTTTTTGACAACCTTCTGTTGTTTTTTTCTACCGATCGAAATTTAGTAGAAAGAGTAATGTAACCTAGATATCTTTTCCAAGGTTATGTATGAAATATTACACATAAAAAATTTGCCAGATTCTACTGAAAAATTTGGAAACATTAACTTTCAGTTGGAATGGCCGCATTTGAAAATATGTCTACAGGATCAAGAAATGTAGGAAATGTAATTTGAATTAATGAATACTTAAAAAAATCCACATTCTGATTCTTAATGTATTTGTAGATTATTATATTATGCCCATAGTAATTATTTTCTGCAAAACAATAATGCACTAACAATTTTTTGAAATAGATATTTTATACACAAAAGTAATTTTACGCTGTTTCTACTCCATTGCTACGTAAAAATAAATATCGAAATGAACATTTCATTTCCATTAAATACCGATTCTTTTGTACTTTTACTAAAAATGGAGACAAAATTTCTTTAATAAAATTCCCTGTATGGAGAACGATATATTTACGATGAAACAAAGACTTCGATAAAACAGTCTTTTCACGAAAACAGCTGTCCAACCGGACATAATTTATTGTATGCCTTATTAGGTTCTTTCTGCTTAATTCACGAAGAGAAAAGTCAAATGATATGAGAAAATATGTTAATTAAAACCTTATGGGACAATTTGTTAGTTTGTTATTATTTTTTTCACAAAATATTTTTTGTGAAAATGCATGATCATCTGCAAGGTTTTTAAAACAAAAGATTTGATAAACTTTCAGTAATGGTTAAGCATAGTGCAACAAATATCTTTTTTGTACAGAAGATCAGGATCACTATCTTCACTTTCAGTACAAAATACAAGGTATCTCAGTATGATCATGAACTCAGATTGTTCTTAATTTTATTAATATTGAAGTTATTTCAGTGAAAATTAAAAAACAATAACTTTGTTTTATGTGAAAAATGTTGACATGTTCCTAGGTGAAAAGTGTTGAATCATGCACAGACTAAATGTTAAATTGTGGTGTGTGAAGTATTGGAAGTACACTGCAATTCAGTGGGTTGTACTGTCAAAAACTGAATGGGTAACACTATATGTACAATCAACTAAAGAAAAGAATCCCTCTCCAGTATCTTTTAATTTCTAAATTGTGATAGTAAAACACAGAAATAGCTATTTGACTGGAAATTTTGTTTTTAAATGTGTATTTAAACAAATTGGAAATTGAACGTGAGGCGTAGCAAATGAGGTGCGTTTCAAAAAAAATTCAGATCTTGCTGTTATAGTAGATAGTACTTCGTATACAGTATAGTGGTCGAAATCTTTTTTGTAGGATATACAGGAAATAACTTTTAAAAAACCTCAGCAATGTATATCATATTCATAAAATGTGAACTACTTTAATATAATTAAAACACGTCCCAAACAATGTTTCCGCGTATAGCATTATGTAGTGGAATACTTTTGTGTGACCCTGTAATTTAATAATGAATGTTCTTTGTGATAGATAATTTCGTCATTCGGAACTAATTTCCTGTGTTGCGAAATAAATGACAGTTTAAATTGCATCGTAAATCAACTTGAGTGGTTGTTAGCGGGACTTTGAAAAATGATTACAGCAGAAAGAATCATTATGTATTGTTCGAACTGTGAAAACTCTAAAATAACATTTTTTATTTCTTTATTTGCTTTTTCATGTGATTGTGTGTGCGTTTTTTGATTTTCATTATAGTTATGTAGCTCCTAAAGTGGATCAGTAATGCTCTGTTTTCTTTCTCGCGGTAGTAAAATAAAATAGATGTTTTTTGTCGTGTGAATCAACGATTATTAATGTGTTGTGTGTCAAAGAATTAATAATGAAATCTGCATTTTTTAAAGGATAAGCATCCTACACAACGATTAAATAAAATCAAGTGCTCGGAGCTGAAAATAACAAACGGAATAATATTCTACAAGGATCGAATTGGATACGTCAAAAAAGAAGAATTCATGAATCGGGTGAGTAGAGTTTTACTTATCTTTCATTTTGAAGTTTTGTAAAATAAATTTGATTAAAGATAGTTAGAGGTTAATCCCCGTACTCACGCCTAAACAAGAATAGTAATAAATATTCTATTACTTTGCAACACAGATTATACAAAATGTATATTTTAGTATATATATATATATATATATTTATACTCATAGGTTCATATCAATTCTATTATATTCGAAAGAGTTTAACATCATAAAAATGTATTTGAAACTATTCTTTCCTATTGATTGTAAGGTAATGGAATACTTTTGATTGTCTGTCTAATTAAACTATTGCGCAAAATGTATATTATCATGTGTAATTTGTAGATGCATATGAATTTTATTATGTTCGAATGAGTGTAACAACATTAAAATGCATTAAAAGCTTTTTTTTTCCATTCACCGTAGCGTAACGGAAAACTTTTGATTGTCCCTGTCATTGATCTATGAATTCGATTTTAATAAAATTTAAAATGACTCGTCAAAATTATCTAATAATTATATATTTAAAATTTCAAACAATTAAAATGTATTTGTAACTTTTTCCCCCATTGACCGTAATGTAACAGAATACTTTTGATAGTCGCTGTAATTGATCTATGCATCCAATTTTCATAATATTTTAAATGACTCGTCAAAGTTATTTAATAATTATATATTTTAAATTTTAAACGATTCGGTTGGGTAGTTTTTGCGTTGTTATATGCGGACAGACGGACAGACGGATAGACGGACTGAACGACAACTATAGGCATACGTATTTACATAATTACGAACGCACCTAAAAAGAGATTGGGATGTCATCTTTTTGCGTAAATTGTAGCAAAGGTTAAAAATTTCTATATGAACGGCTAATTTTGACGTCATATGTACATTTATCAATAATTTTATGTTAACACGTTGAGTGCCAAAGCCATTTTGTCTGACTTTCCGTTTGGGCCGCAAAATAAGATTTTCTTTACGCTATTCCAATTCTGTTAGTCAACGGTGACTGACACGGTCTATACGGAAAAATCAGTGTCAGTCACGGGTGACCGATGTTGCACTAAACATCTTAACCCTTTATCTACCGATGGTACTTATAAGTACCATAAAAGTTGCTTATTATAAAATTCTTTTAATATTTCAATTAGTTGTAATACTGTTTAAAATGAGTTACAGATACATTATTTTGTTCCTAAAGCATTATTGGTTACATAAAACAAAAATATTTTTAAAAGGATGATTTATTTTGCCTTTGTATCTTTCTCAGCTTTCTTGGCGTTCAGGTAGGGGGATGGGTATTTTTAATATTTATATTCTAAAAACATTATATTTGTACATTTTATAATTCTACAAATTACTAAGAAAACAATTTAAAATAAAAAAATTGTGTGGGGTTATAGTATATTGCACAAAATCTCTGTAAATTCAAATTTAATTAATCCTTCAAAAACCTTCAATCCTTCTAAAATCCTTCAAAAATTTATTGAATGATTGTGTAAATTTTTTAATTTAGTTTAAAAAATTTACGTAAAATGCTTTATAATGTAAAATTTTCATGAATTCTGAATGCGGTAGATAAAGGGTTAACATACGAGGCAGAAAGTCATTACGTCAAGTACTTTAGGAAACATGAAGTTTTAAAGTTTAGAACCCTTAATGTTAAATTAATTTTCAATCGTTGCAAAATAATTCGGGTAGTCTTTTTCTTTTCTTTTTTTCTTTTTTCTTTTCTTTTCTTTTTTTCTTTCTTTTTTTTTGCATAGTTTAGAAAATAGTAGGTGAATGAACTACCATTTTGACATCTTGTGGTTGAAACTTCTAGAAATTGATTTCTATTAAAAAATTTATACTCTACATTTGATATTATGTTCGAAAGGTAATTCAAAATGAATATATTTCCTAGTTTTTTACCTTTTCCAGGTTTTTCTTTCATTCCCAGCATTTCTCATGATGTCATCGCAGTTCACAAGAAACAAGTTTAAAATAACTCTAGAATATATTTATTTTGCTTATATAGTGCGAGTTTCAGTAACATTATTTAAAATTAAAAAATATTTTCCATTTGGATTAATTTTATGCTTTTGTTTATTATTTCTTAAAAATTCAATTTGCATTTTTTTTTTTTTTTTTTTTTTTTTTTTGACTAGAGCTGAAATTAACTTTTATTGGAGAATTCTGCTATCATATATTCTATATTGCTAAAAAAAGGTGTTTATGTGTATATCTGTATATCTGAGTGGACACAATGGTTAAGGAAAGGTGTCGCATATAAAAATCTGTAAACTTGATCCTGATAGTTTCCAATGTATCTGAGGCAATCGTTTGAATTTTTGATTAGATTCATTATATTTTGATACATTGAAATAAAAACAAAAGTTTTTAATCTGGAAAAATTATGAACAGAAATATACAATAACATCTTTAGAGGTATTATAGGAAGTAAGCCAAGTATCTGGGTTCGATTCTCGGCCTGGGCAATTTTTCGCTCTGTTTGAACTATTCAATTCATATGATAAATTTACCAATCAGTTTGATTGTGTTAAAATAATAGTACATTCTTTATCCCAATACGAATTTCAGAAACCCTTATATTTTCAAGATTTAAAATAGCATTAGCAAAAAAAAAGTTTCTTTAGGTCCCATCGATTAGTTTTTTATAATGTATTAACCCTTTGCATACCGTTGTCGCTGTTGCAGCGACGTTATAAGGTAAGTTAAACATTCAGTTGTCGCCGCTGCGTCGATATGGTAAAATAAGTTGAAGACACCGTTGTCACCGCTACGGCAACATCAACTTTTCTTATAAGGGGCTGTGCATACTATATAACGTTATCATTTTAGGGAAGAAGAGGAGGGGGTCTGGCACATGATACCGTAAGATATCTCTAGGGGGAGGAGGGTTGTGTTTTATTATCGATATCATTTTTGATCCAATATGTACATTTTTTCTTTCCATTTATAATATGGTATTTGATTCAAAATAGTATGTTATCTTTTTTTTTTGTTTAGTCTGTTAATTCTTTATACGAAACTACAATGTTATTATTAAAATTACTAAATTATTAAAAAATTATTATAAAAATATTGAATTCCCCCACACGTTTGACATTCCTATTCTTCTTCTTGTATGGATATACAATCAGGCTTCGAGAAACCATATGTGAATTATGTTTGAAATGAGACTAGCAATCACTAATTAGTGAAACAGAAGGAGAAAGATTGTTGTCCTCTCGTTTTGTGATAAGAATTTCTATTTATGTCCCACTTCTCCTCCGGTTAGAGAAGTGCAAAAAGATTTTGTTACAGTTGAATTTACACTTAAAAAAAAGAAATACTCAAAAATGAGCACATCGGTGTACTCATACTGAATAGACAAGTTTGGATCAAAAGTGATCACATTGCTTTCTCAATTATGAAACATCACATGTTATCAAATCCAAACTAACTATAATTTTTGTACCCTATAATGGTTTATTCCATTCATGGTGGCATAGAAGATGTTTATTAATGCAAATATTAAATTTTTCACAGTATTTTGAAATAATTTAAAAATGCTTGCAAATAGTGTGCTCTTGCCATAAAAATATTCGATTTGGGTATTTTGCTAATAATTTTTGCTATTTTTCTTAATAAACAATCAATTAAACTTTTATTGTTAATAATTTGGAGCGGAAAATAAATGCCAGTGCAGTTTTACTGAAATTTGTAAGTTCAGGAGGTAGTTCATAAGGATTCATATTTGAACACAGTCATGGGATCAAAATTGAATACATGTATTTCTCAGTTTTGAGTATATTTCGATCGGAGCTATTTTGAGTATATGAAGTACTTAAAATTGAGTACTTTTCATTTATTATATTTCAGTTTTTAGAAGCCATTTTTTTCAGTGATACTATGTAACAAAAAGCTATAATAAAATATTTTTAAATAGTAATTATTTCTTTTAAGTGTTATTTGATTTAAATTGATATTTCATTGACTTTTCTTCATTTGAATCAATAAAGCATCTGAAAAATAAATGTAACCACTTCTGTATATGACTCCAAACAAAAGTAATTCATTCTTAATATATATATATATATATATATATATATATATATATATATATATATATATATGTTGTGGTTACTCTTAACCAATGCCATATATTTTTTAAATTTAATTTATCGTCTATTTTTGTTTTAATCGTTATCCATTTATTATATATTTCGCATTCTAAAAGTTATCTTAATTCTCGCTTTTTTTAATCTCCCCTGTAAAGTTCTTTTTATTACCTAACTTTTTGTTGATTTCAAATGTTGAAATCAGTTAGAAATTTTGTTCCTTCCGGTTGTGGAATTTTCCTGTATTTTCTCGAATGTTCGGTGGGAAGTCTACTTCCGTTTTATGACTCCTCCTATTGTCCAATCAGGTACTATTCTTCTGATGCGTAATTTAAAAATGGGTGCGTCCTGTTGTCTAGTTTTGGCTCCGCATCTTTCTGGTGATATAAAAGTTTATTCTTAAAAAGTAGTTTCCCTGTTCGTGGCAATGCGCTTGGCCTCTTTATTTTATCGCCACTTCCTTTTGCCCTGCTAGTTGGCGTATTTTTAATTTTATGGCAACCCCTTCCCTTCTTTTTTGCTGCCGCTGTCGTTTCGACACAGAAGTGGTTTTCGAGAATAGAGAGAAAGTTTTTTTTTCGAGCAGTGCAGACGTCGGCAGTAGTACGGTAATGAACGCCTTCGAAAATCATGTGTGGGATCCCAATTAAAATGGTTTGTTCGTTTTTACGATTAACGTTCAGCATTTTTTTAATATGAAAGATTAGAATTCTTCAAAAGGCAAGAAAAAAACATTTATCCCTTCGTGGAGTCATAGAAAGATTTGTTCGTCCATGACAAATACAACTTATGATCTCCAAGAAGAAAATTGCGTATAAAGAAATATGTTTCGATTTCAGAGAATATTCTATTTTCTTGAAAGAATGATGTTTTTTTCAAAATTATTGGAACATCGCTCATCTAAAACTTCCGTTCGTGGTGCATTGTATGCTCTATACGGAAAAGAACGCTTCTTCGTTTTATTGCGTATGTTAATATGTTGCCCCTTACTCTCCAAGAGAATCAAGAAAAGGTATAATCATTTGAAAATAAGTTCTTCTGTTATTTAAAATTTCTTGTACAAGTCAAAAAGTACCTTCCATGCCCGGCTCTAAAAATAAGAGAGTTGTGTCTATTAAAAGTTATAATATTCTCCAAGAATGAATATTTCATTTATCTTCATAAAAAAATAAATAAAGAAAAATTATTTACAAGAATATGTTCTGAGCTTATTCTTTTGTTTTTTTCTGCTCACATCTTAATTCAAGTTTATGCAGTTAAGCTCTATTTTTATTATTATTCAATTATTTTTCCTGCAAATGATTAAAAAAGTTATTGAACTGTATCGCTTCATGTCTAGTGGTCTTTTGCGGCCAAATCAATGCAGTGTACTACTAAAAACGATCATGTATTTTATTTTCTTGTTTCGGAACGTCGTAGAAAACGTTCCATCCCCCCACGGGCGACCACACATGTTATTCCTGGTGGCCGTTCCATGTTCACAACACAACACGACAATATACACTTTAATAATGATATGATTAAAGGGAGGGGAGGGGGGTTCAAGGAATGATAATATATGATTTTGGAAGAAGGGGAGTGGTCCAAAATTTGTACAGCCCCTAAAATTTGTTTTGGCTCCAGTAATAAAGAAAAACAAAATTTACTTAATTTAATGAGAGCATTTTTGAAATTATGTACTCAAAGAAAACTTTTTTTAAAAAGTGGTGCTAACCGACTAAAACTTTAATAAAGTTTGTAACATGATGCTGAGTTATTGGTAGCGCACAATCATAACAACGCTGGAAAACCATATTCAAATGACGTGGAGTGCAAAGGGTATAATATGATTTCTTATCCTAGAACACAGATTTTTTTCGGATGCTATCAACTCTCATGTAAACAGTTTCATGTTCATCAAATATATTTTACAGGCATTTGCCTGTAAACGAACAAAATTAACGAAATTAAGATTAGCACTAATACTAACGCAAAAAATAACCCTTTACAGGCCAATGTTCCCAATTGCGAACATAAATTAAAAAATTTATTAGAAATTATATTTAATCAAAATTGACTTGAAAAATTTAGCAGAAATAGTAAGAGGATGACTTGATTTTTTGAAATAGAAGTTACATACACATCATTAATGAGGATATGTACAGAAAATCATAAAAATGACCAATGACCACTGGAAAATGACCAATCATAAAAATAATTTTTTGAAATAGATTTTTCGAATTAGATAACTTGATTTTTTTAAATCGAAGTTACATTCTTATCAATAATGAGCATATGTACAGAAAATCATAAAAATGACCAATGACCACAGGAAAATGACCGCCTGAAGTGACCAATGTTCCCAATTGGGAACATTCTGAAAATTATATATAATTCTTTCCCACCATATTAATGACTAATATCCCTTAACTAAAGCATTAAAAGACATAATGTACAAAAAAATAATTTAAAATATGCCTGGATCAAAATTTGCCCTGTAAAAGGTTAATATACTTTTGTTATTCGTGCATGTATAAATTTAATTATGCCGCCGAAATTGATGGCCTCTTAAAAATTGTTATTCCGGTTAAGAGAAAACTCGTCAATTCAGTATAAAATCTATTAGGAAACATTTCTGGAAATCAACAATGGCAAATGAAACTTTTTTATAACTGCGTCTTTAAATCTCAAAATTATTAACTCTAAATTAAAACAACTTAAACAACACTGTAATGCTTCAGTTTGTAAATTTGAGTGAATTTTATTTGAACTTGGTATCATTACACGGTTAAAAAAAAATAATAAAAAAATAAAAAACTTGTAAAGTTAGTAAGATTTTTCTAGTAGATTTGTATTTCAAGAACTTTTCATGTAACGTTAACAGCAAAAACTCATGTAACCTTCCTCGGTTACATGAAATTTTACTGTTATCGTTAAATAAAAAGTTCTTAGAATACAAGTTTACTAGAAAAATTTTAGTAACTTTACAGTTTTTTTTACAGTGTAGGTATCATTTCTTTTCTTGGCCTTTTTTAAAATTGAACTTGGCTCCCTTTGTCAACAGTTATGTTTTTGTTAGATAGGATATACCGGGTGTCCCAAAAATGACTGAAGGATTTCAAAATTCAATAACTTGCAAACGGTGACAACTATTTAAAAATTTTTTGCAGGAGAGTTATGTATAATGTCAGAAATTTTTTTTTACCGTAATTTCTAATTTTAGTTGGAATTTCAAACAATAGGTGGCGCTGACGACGGTTGAATAACAGGTGATAAGTGGTGAGTAAAGCGTCGACCTGGCCTTCAATCGCCGTCAGCGCCACCTATCGTTTGAAATTCGAACTAAAATAAAAAATTACGGTTTAAAAAAAAAAAAAAAAACTCCTGACATTATACGTAACTTTCCTGCAAACATTTTTTAAATAGTGTCACCGTTTGCAAGTTATTCAATTTTAAAATCCATCAGTCATTTTTGGGGCACTCGATATACTGATTTGTCAATACAGTATGAATAAATTATATCAAACTACATAATTTAGAAACCTTGATACTTTAATTAAAGAAATTATTTTCCTCGGAATTCTTATAAATATTGAAATTCTAAAGAACCTAACTGTCTCGCGAATTCGAGGAAAATAATTGTGTTTTCATATTTTACTGAGAGCATAATATTTCTTAACTTCAATTTCTTTAATTAGTGCTTTCCGCTTATGGGAATGCATTTATTATCGAATGCAAATAAACATGAATATTCTTGAGGCTATAAAAGTCATCATTAATGTTTCTTATTTTTCTTTGATATAAAGGAAATTTAATATATTTCTCCTTTAGAGACAAATGATGTAATTTTCAATACACTTCATTTAGATTTTGAACATTTTGCGTCTTTAGTAAAGTTTAATCATTCTTGGAATGCTGAAAATGTTAACATGAAACTAAAAAACTGCTCTCTGTATATTGTCTTCTGAAACGATCGCTTTAAATAATTTTCAAATCTTTGCATGAGTACTTTATTGATTTTTCTTCCTGTAAAAAGGCATTTCCGTGTTGTTAGCGTGTAATAAAAAATATGTTAAATGTAAAAAATTTACTTGAGTTTTCAATATTAGAAAAAATGATGTTCGCTTAAGTTCTGTAACCTGGGAAACTCAGGATGGATTACCTAGTTTCGTTAAAGAAAGAACAACGGCCGACAATTTTTACCGCCTTAGATGAAAAAAAAAACTTGATTATTATAAAACATAACTTTCCGTTATCCATGATTCCGTTACGGTTATTCCTAAATCCTCTTCCTCTAGAAGTAATTCGTAAAAAAATTCGATCAAGCATGTTTGAATTTTATTTCGTCGAACGGAAATAGCACTTTCTTTTTGATATTCTTATTTTTATATTAAATCATACACTTATCCTTTTCGGTAGAGTTTTATGACGTAATGGATTTTCAAGAAAGAGAGTTCCACTTTTAGTTTTGCAACAAAAGAAAGAAAAACATTACTATTGCTGTTACAGTGTTTGTTTTGAGAGGCAGCAAATGTGTTTTTCGGAAAATGTTAAAAGGTTATTTTTGAAAGAATAGGTAAAATCTTCCAATTTTGCTTGTTTCTAAAAATTTGTTATATTACAGAAAATAGGTCATTTTCTTCATAAGGAAACTTCATCGATATTTCTCTATCTCAAAAAACACTTCATTTTTATAGCCTTAGATGGGTTAGCTGCTTTAATTTCTTCCCTTATTTCAAAAAAACATCGTTTTTTGCTTTAAAAAATTTAAATTTATGATTTCACATATTAATTCATAATATTTAAAAAAAGGGACAAACTTTTCTTAATCTATAAGAAAAAGTAGTATAACCACGTACTCAAATATACAATGTAAGCATAAATTATCCGGCGGATTTCAAAGTTCTATAAAACAAAAAAAAAAATAAAAATAATTCAGCAAGCGTTACTGTTGTTCAAATGCGAAAGTGATTTAAATAGTTTATTTTCAAGCCACAACTTTATTTCCAGAAGATAGTGCAAAACCACATTGAGGTACCATTGTTAAAGACTACTTGCAGGAAAAAATCCCCAGAGGATTGATTGGTAGAGTTGGACACATTCTTTGGTCTCCACGGTCACCCAACATAACATCCCTATTTTTTTTTTCTTTAGAGGTTTGTCAAAGACTGGGCGTACGCAATATATGTTCGCAATATTGATGAACTAAGACGACGAATCACTGAATTTATTTGAGGAATAACGGATGACCTAATCCACCACGTTTGGCGTGAAATATAATATCGACTTGATATTTTACGCGCATGGAGCTCAAGTATGTACGAATTTTTGAATGTGTAAAATAAAACTGTTTGAAATATACTTGTAAATAAAATATTAAATAGTTTTTGTTTAATATTTTATTTTGAAGTATTATTAGTATAAAAGTTATTTTTGTTTTATAGAATTTTGAAATGCGCTCAATAATTTATACTTACTCTTTACAATTATGGTATTTTTTCGTTGGTTCTATTCTTCGATATAAAATACCTATGCACTTAAAAAAATGGGAAAAAAAGTAATAGAAACAAAATAGAAAAAAAAGTATGTTATTTCTCACTTTCATCCAGCAAATAAATAAATAAATAAATAAATAAAAATAAAATGTAAATGACGTGAATTGGATGTCTATTCCTTGGTAAATACTTTTAATTCATTTCACCAAAGACTTTTATCTATCATACTGAATGTAATAAATAATGTGTTATGTTTTTTGTCAAATAATGCCGACTTTACAAGCTATATGATGACATAAACCAGTAATCTGACGAATATAATGCAATTTACAATTTAAAAAAAAAAGGTATTTACCAGTATTTTTTTTTCAGAAAATACTTGGAATAATATAAAGGATTAAACTTTTCCGGAAAGAGCGACTTTTAAGGTATTTTTAATCTTTTATCACCGTTTTTTTTAAAAGCAAAAATTTTTGCCTAGTTTAATCGCGACAAGTATTCGATTAAATAAAGCAAAACTTCTCTCATAAGAATAATCGATGATTCTGACCTCTTTATGCGGCATGTTTACCGATCGTTCGTTCCCTAGGAGTTAGAGAAGTCGATTTTTTTAAACGATATACTGGTATAGCACACGTTTTAGCTCACAGGTTATCAAAGCTTGAGAGCTTATGTGCCTGCCCGTTTTGTATATATGTACGTAGGAAGTAGGACGTTTCTGTCCGCCATTTCGGTCCTGCCATTTCGGTCCCGCCGTTTCGATCCCAAGACATTTCGGTCCCGAGACACTTCGGTCCCAAGGCATTTCGGTCCCAAGACACTTCGGTCCCAAGACATTTTGGTCCCTAGACATATCGGTCCCTAGCCATTTCGGTCCCAAGACATTTCGATCCCAAGACATTTCGGTCCCAAGACATTTCAGTCCCTTCTCCTGTAAACTGAAATTTTGTGAAATAAGGCATAATTTTATAGGGAAAATTGCAGAGTTTTTAAACTGAAGGCCATAATTTGATTATAATGAGATTATTAGTGCCCGAAAACCACATACACGTATAACTCTAATCCAAAATATTATAATTCACACAAATTTTGTATGGTAATCCTAATCATAATTGGCAATCCTAATGATAATTGGTAATCCTATTGATAATTGGTAATCCTAATGATAATTGGTAATCCTAATTATCAAAACAGTTAGTAATTTTAATATAAAAATCAAATTAATATTTTATCAAATGTACTTATTAATTAATAACATTATTAATTTACATAATGAATTTTACTTTAAAATAAACTCAATACATAATCCATTTTATATTCAATACATCATTATATTTTCTAATAGTTCTAAACTGAAATTTATTCTTTACTTCTTTACTTATTGTTAATTTAAAATTACAGAAATTTAAAACAATTAGTATAGTTAAAAAAATAACTAAAATTAGAATTATTATTTTTTCTGTGAAAGTAGAAACGAAAAGGTAATACAAATAAATGAATAAATAAATAAAAGCTTAGTTTTGTCACTTAAAAATTGAAAATAAAATTATTTAAAATATTATTATATTACATTTTAATATATTTTATTAAATTATATATTATATTTTATACATAATATTTATATTAGGATATTTATATTAATTATTACATTATTATATTAGTAATTACATTATTATATTTTTAAATATTATTGCATTAATTTTATGCAAATAAAATAATAATAATAATAATAATCTTATTAGAATAAAATAGGTCCAGTTTTAATAAAATTAACTCACAAAAATTGCTTCATGGCGTGAGAAGCCTGTTAAAAAAATGCAATCAATAAATGCTATAATTTAAATAATAATAAAAAAAATAATAAAAACAAGTGGCGGGGGCAATTTTTTAAAAACAATTTTTTTCTCATATCATACCCAGTTATGAAATCACTATTGTTTTCGCAATGTTAATAATGGAAAGTAACTTATGAAAACAAATTCATGAGATTCAACTTTGTATTATAAAAATAATAAGGATAAAAAATGATCTTCAATCAATATACCTCATTTCTGAATTATCAAAGTAGAGCGTGTAGACGGGTGATTTGTGAAATACATATATATATATATATATATTATAACTTATAATTGTCTGATTGAATTATTAAAGACATTTATTATTAAATTAATTGGAAGAGAAAAAGTAAACACAGTTTTTTTAAATTTAATTAATGCTAATTAAAGGTTCTAAAAATGTACGTAAACAGCCAAAAAAAAAAATAGTTATGGCAGTTTATATAAAATATTTTTTTAGTTTTTAGTAGTTTATAGAAGTTTATATAAAATACTGATACTAATAATTAATAATAAAATTTAAAATATTTATTCCGATTAATAATAATACTACTAAAAGCAAAAGACACTATCCCCTAAACTTATATCAGATTGTTTAATCAAACAAAATTTTCAGCTCGCTGTGATTTCATTATCACGAGTTATAAAAGTTTAAATTTATCTGACTCTTATATTCAAATTTTTATAAAACTTGGGGGAAGGGACGGAGAATTAAAAATAAATAAATAAATAAAGGCCCGAATAATGTTGAACTTATACCATTTGCATAGCTGCCAACATCTTCCGCTTTTTCAGCCCGGAAAAATTTTACAGTAAATTTTAGTATTTCAAATCACCATAATTTGCTGATTAAACAAGGCAAAAATTTCTGTTACATTTTTCCGGGTCCAAAAATCAGAAAAATTGGCAACTATGCATTTGGCAGCCCCACAACAATTAGAATCCGACTTATAAAGGTAGCGAGCAAAGAAATAACAAGGGACAGAAATGGCAAAGGATCAAAGTTACTGGAGACCGAAATGGCCACGTACCGAATTGTCTCGGGACCGAAATGTCTTGGGACCGAAATGTCTCGGGACCGAAATGGCCAGAGACCGAAATGTCTCGGGAACGAAATGGCCAGGGACCGAAATGTCTCGGGACCGAAACGGTGGGACCGAAATGGCGGGACCGAAGTGGCGGTACCGAAATGTCGTGTACCCTGTAGTATGTGAGTACGTGCGTGCGTACGTGCGTAACGCAATAACTCATGATAAAAATATCCGATTCATTTGAAATTTTGGATATAGGTTTCTTATGATAAAGCGCTTCCCTGATTAGTTTTGAGAGTTCATTCGATAAGTATAAGAACGGGGAACGGGGCCTAATGCCCCTCCCCATAATTTACATAAATGGGTTTTTTATGTAGAATTATCAGTTTTCTTTCAAATCTTAGGTATAGGATCATTTTGATGAGGCACCTCCGTGATTAATATTAGGTGTTCATTAGAAAAGTACTAAGAAGGAGAACAGGGGCTAATGGCCCTCCCCTTAATTTATGTAAATGGGGTTTTCATGCAAAATTATCAGATTCCGTTCAAGTCTTAGATATAGGATCATTCTGATGAGGCACCTCCATGATTAGCATTGGGTGTTCATTGGATAAGTATTAAGAAAGGGAACGGGGGCTATTTCCTTCCTTAATTTGTTTTTTGAAGGACATAATTATATAAGGCTATAGTATACAATTAGTGTGCATAGCTTCTGAGTTCTATGCCATCAGTTTAACTGGGCGATATTCTTTTTATTTTTTTTTACTGTGTTTTTTCCTGACTACTTGCCATATTAGGTAAAGATAACATCTAATTTTACTTTATTGGAGTTGAAATCCATGTTTATCTTTTAATATTAGTTTTGTCTTACTATAAAAGCATGCTTTTTAATCCTTTTTTTTGGAGAATCTTGAGAGCGCAACACGTTATCGATAAAAGGAATTCATCATTCTATTTTTGTAACAAAAGAGAGGAAAGCACCAATATTGCCGCTATAAAAATTGTTTTGAGAACTAGCAAATACAAAAAGTTAAATAGCTGTTTATGAACAGGGGGATGAGGAGGTGAAATCTTCCAATTTTCTATTTTATGGAGGGTGAAAAACTGAAAGTTATTTCACTCGAGGAAAAAAAAAGTTATTTCCTTTCTTTGAAATTGCCATTAATATTTCTTTGAAACTCTACCTGTGAAAAAACATGTAGCACTTTTCTTTTATTGCCTTAAGTAAAAAAAAATAATAATGAAAAGAAAAGAAACATGCGTTACTGTCAAACTTTTTTGTTCTTCCAATTACTAATTGATTCTGTTATGTTTCTTTTCACTTTCTTTTTTTGTTAGGAACTAATGGTATTTTTACTATCTATTATACTAAGTAAAATACTTATGCACTTTTTCTGTCTAATTAATAGAAAAAAAGTACGTTATTTCTCACTTCCATCGAGCAAAGCTAAAAGTAAAAACGAAAAAAAAGGATATGACGTGAATCGGTTGTTTATATCTTGGTATATACTAGGGTCGATCAATTGAAAGGGTACGAAACGCTCTAACTACCAAACCGGTTGAAATTTGAGTGTGCCGCCTTGGAATAAAGTAGTGAGACATCGAGAGATGCGATTGCAGTTGTTGTGAACATGCGTAGGCGCTTGTGCATGAAGGGGGAGAGAAGCAGACAGCAAGTGAGTTCCGTCCAATTGACGCGGCAGTGCCTGTGAGGCCATCACGGCTTTCCCATTGCAAAATTCGATGATTAAAGGGCAATGAGGTGTCTGATCAGAGTCTGACGCAGTGAAAAATTTGATAACACCTCGTTGCTCTTTAATCATCGGATTTTGCAATGGGAAAACCATGATGGCCTTACAGGCACTGCCGCGTCAATTGGACGGAACTCACTTGCTGTCTGCTTCTCTCCCCCTTCATGCACAAGCGCCTACGCATGTTCACAACTACGCTGGATAATCCAATCGCATCTCTCGATGTCTCACTACTTTATTCCAAAGTCGCATATTCAAATTTCAACCGGTTTGGTAGTTAGGACCTTTCGTACCTTTTCATTTGATCGCCCCTAGTACTTTTAATTCCTTTCACTACATATTTTTATCCACGAAATTGAATATAATAAATAAAACTGAAAGTAATAATAAAAAATGTATATGACGTGAATCAAATGCTTATACCTTAGTAAATACTTATAATTCATCTCACTACAGGGTTTTATCCATCAGACTGAGTGTAATAAATAATGGGAATATAATAAATAAAGCTTAAAGTAATTATAAAAAAAAGTATATGACGTGAATCGAATGTTTATACCTTAGTAAATACTTTTAATTCATCTCACTACAGATTTTTATCCACCAAATTGAATATAATAAATAATATGATTGAATAAATTTATATAATAAGTTATAGAATATCTATATTATAAAGGCCAAACGTATATGTGCGTAACGCATACGTCATTTAACAAATGACAACACTTTCTCATGCAATTTCGGTTTTGCAATTTTTGCTACAAATTTCACATTTATAAATATAGCACATTTTAAATTTTTACGTCGCTGTATAGAGAAAAAATTGTGCTTTTAAATGCAATTTGTTTGAAAGCTGTATCTCAATTTATTTTTGAAATATTAATTTTTTTATGGTTTTTAGTACCAATTTTGTAATTGTGTCAACATAATCACTTGGTTTTCTCTTAAAATTAAAAAAATAAAATAAAACAGAAATTAAAATGCGGTTACTACGTCAAATATATCGTCTGTGATCGTGTCAATTTGGAATATGTATATTTTTTTCATTCGCATTTATACCAAACATAAGAGCCCCAATTGATAACTTCATCATAATAACTGATATTTATTATAATTTACTGATTACATATGCAATTTAAGTTTAATTTTACTAATTTGAGCAACTGAGTTTTATAGAAATAGTATTTTGTTGATTTTAACTTAAAATAATTTTTGTTGAGTGCGAGACTGACCAATGTAAGACGCATTATTTAACGTAACTAATTTTGTTGATTTATTACAAATCAATGAAATAGTTCCTTCTTAAAAATTTTCTTTCGTCGAATTTCGACGGGTTTCTTCTCGTAATAAATAAAGCTGAGAGTAATAATAAAAAAAGTATTTGACGTGAATCGGATGCTTATGCTTTGGTAAATACTTTTAATTCTACACACTTTACAGATTTTTATCCATTATATTGAATATAATAATAAAACAGAAAATAATAATAAAAAAATGTATGTGACGTAAATCGGACGATTATACCTTGGAAAATATTTTTAATTCAATTCACTACAGATTTTTATCGATCATATTGAATATGATAAATAATTTGTCATAGTATTTGTCTAGTTATGCTACTTTTACAAGCTATATGATGCTATATAACATACTATGACGAGTGCTATGAGTATGAAGAGAGCTTTATATATATATGTATTTTATTTCAGAATACATAACGTATAAAAAGTATTGCAAGCAGGATTTATATGTGTGAGTATAGATGATAATTCCATGATGATACTTACGATTTTCACGCCCTAGTTTAAAACCGCTGAGACAGGGCAAAATTATCCAAATTTTCGATATTCCATATAAAACACATAGAAGGGAAGGGAATTTCTAATATTGCTTTTATATATATATCGAATTGAATATTTCCAACTGAGCGAAAAATTGACCAGGCTGGGAATCGAACCCAGATACTTGGCTTACAAGGCCAATGCTACCTGTTACGCTACCTGGGCGATAGCCAGCTGGGATTTTTCGCTCAGATAACCTTATTGGTCATAACATCTGTTCTGTCATTTAGGCAGCTCAACAGAATAGACCGCAGGTAATGGAAAGTAATCCCAGCTGGCTATCGCCCAGGTAGCTTAACAGGTAAAACATTGGCCTTGTAAGCCAAGTATCTGGGTTCGATTCCCAGCCTGGTCAATTTTTCGCTCAGTTGGAAATATTCAATTCGTATGATTACTTTACCAATTAGTTAGATTATGTTGAAAATAATTTTATATATATATCGAATTATTTTTTTAGTAGAGTTGTTAGTTTGAATTTTATGCTTCTCCCTAAAAATATTCCTAAGATATGGTGAAATAGCCTAAAACTTTCAACTACCCCATTTAACCGCCTCTGAAGAGTGTTTATAAATTCACTGAAATACATATTTAGTATTTTTTCATATGTTTATTTTCCTGAATTTTACGCTCTTACTTAAAACTCTTATTGTGATTATGGCGAAAATATTTAAAATTTTGAAACTACCAATTTAATTCCTTTAGGTGAGAAATATCTAAAATCTCTGAAATCTGTGTTTAACTTATTCTTTAGTAGATTTGTTACTTTGAATTTTCCACTCTTCCTTAAAACCTCTCCTTAGATGTGACAAAATTACCTGAAATTTCCACTTCCCCTTTAAATTCCTTAGAGCTGGAAATTCTAAAATCGTAGGAATATCATTTACCTATCTTTTTTGTATATTTGATATTCTTAATTTTACGTTCTTAACTAAAATTGCCTGCTGAGATTTGGTGAAATGTCCTAAAACCTTCGACCGACCTATTTAGCCTTGGTAAATATTTTTATTTCATTTCCCTATAGATTTACCCTCCCCTTAGAAAGGAGGAGTTCTAAATTGCTGAAATATGGTATTAACTATATTGTGACGACCCCAAGTAACTGACTGTGGCACATAACTTCCGATCATGATTTCGCAAGAAGCAACCTTAACTTTCTGCTCTGAATCCGAACTGTTTCTTCTGTGTTTTCCAGACGGCACTGATGTGGTACAGTCTTCTGCTGGAAACGAAACGGAAAAGCAGAGAGTGAGGAAGGATGGGACAGTGACTTTTGGATTACAGTGTCTGATTTTTAGTGATGATTTTAACATTTTTTTATTTGTTTGATTTTCATGTGAGTAAAATCTTGAGGTGTCAAGTTTTATAGTGTATCTGTGAATATCGTGTGCTGAAATAAAAAAGATGATTGTCATGAAAATGAGAAGTCATCGTGCTGCCTTGCACATCGGAACCAGCGGACAGAGGCAAATCGTTACAGCCTAAAATTTTGGAGCTTCCCACCGAGATTTGGACGAGAATAAATGTGTGGTCACAGGTATGTTTTTTGAATTCATTACAGCGTGCCATATTGTTTTAAGAGCCCACAATAGTCACAGAAAAAGTACACAAAAAGACCCGGATGACCATGTAAAGTCTATGGGAGCGTTCTTTTCTAATATCTCGCTCAAATTTTAATATTTTTGCATGATTTTTTTGCACAAGATAGCTGAGGGCAATCCACAACCGGGCTAGTTTTTACTTTTTCGATTTTGGTTATATATTTTTTATATTACGATAGTTTCAGTTTCAGAACCGGTTTAAACCGGTTTCGAAAGTTAAAGTAATTTTTTAAAGAAAATCTGAAACAAAAATTGAAAAAGTAAAAACTAGCCCGGTTGTGGATTGCCCTCAGCTATCTTGTGCAAAAAAATCATGCAAAAATATTAAAATTTGAGCGAGATATTAGAAAAGAACGCTCCCATAGACTTTACATGGTCATCCGGGTCTTTTTGAGTAATTTTTCTGTGACTATTGTGGGCTCTTAAGCGTAAAATATTGGTGATGTTCATTTGATTAAAATTCTTGCTTGATTGGTTTGTTTTAAATTATATAGCGGCCGCAATAGCCAGATTTTGTATTTTGTACTTTTCATTGTCATAAAATGTGTAAATAGGAAAAAGAATGTTTAAAACCATGTTGGTTTAATGAGAATAGTTGGTGATTGGATTTGAATTTAAATTCGATTAATTTAATAGTTGAGAAAAATTCAAACTGATTTAAAAATTATTTAGTATGATTTGTGTTGAAAAATAAGGTGGTTGAAACCAGATTGGTTTATAGATTGAAGTCAAACTGATTTCGGGTTTAATATGTTTCGCATCGAATAATATACTTTTAAAACTAAACTGGTTTATGGATTAGATGAAGTCAAACTGATTTCAGGTTTAGTGTGTTTTGTATTGTGAAAGATAGTGTTTGAAACCAAGCTGGTTTATTGTCAAAATGAAGTCAAACTGATTTCAGGTATAATGTGTTTCGCATCGAAAATTGTATTTTTAAAACCAAACTGGTTTATTGATTAAGTGAAGTCAAACTGATTTCAGGTATAATGTAGTTCTCATCGAAAAATGTTCTTTTAAAACCAAACTGGTTTATTGAATAAATGAAGTCAAACTGATTTCAGGTTTATTACATTTCGCATCGAAATATACCATGTTTTAAACCAAGCTGGTTTGGTCAAAATTGTGAGTTTTCAGAAATTGAAAATTATCTTAAATTTATCAAATTTGTATATTAGTTCTGTGTAATAGAAAGTAATGAAGTATCGATGTTTTGAACTGGTATATATATACATATTTTTTTTAATAGTAAGTTATAGGTATTTGTATAATGTATAAAAATAGTATTTATAGATGTTCTAAAGGTTATTTTGAAAGTTGTGAAATATATATTTATCTATTGCTTTGATAGTATTCATTTTGTGAATAAATAGATTGAGAGTGTATTGATTTAAATTTGGTTAGTTGGTTGGGTGACCGTTTCTCTTACAAAGTCATCCATCATCTTACAAGTCATCCATCGGTGAACTTGAAATTGAAAATGGCTTATCTTGGAAGAGGGCAAAAAGTTGATTTAAGAATCGTTGCAATGGAATTGGGAGAGGAAGTTAATGATAATATGAAGATCATTGATTTGTATAAATTAATTACGAAGAGCGTTTGGTATGAAGAAGAATTTGTAAGGTACATGCTTGAGACTGTGATAGATGAGAGAGTAAGTCGTGAGAAAGCTTTTGAGAGAAAAAGAGCGGATGAAAGAAGGTTTATACTAGAGGTTCCTGAGAATGGAATGAATATATCAAATATTGTTGAGATTGATAAAGCAGTGGAGGAAAAGTGTCATATTAAGGAAACTTTGTTGGACCTTGTGTGCTTGTTTAAAGAGGTTCCGGAGAAGAGAAAAACAATATTAAGTATTGATGATGTTGATCGAGTAAAAGAGGGAATGAAGAGTTATACTGATGAAACTTTCTGCGGCTATACGAAGTCTTTGGACTTTGAAGTAACGGAAAATCAGTCTTCGACTTAGAAATTAAGTAATTCTCTTGAAAAGGAAATCGTGGACACTATAGACGTAATCGAAGTGTTTGAACTTTTTGAACTTCAAGGTGTGAAAAGAGAAGAGATAAAATTGATAAGGGATGGAAGTGGAATTAATGATAAGTTGAACTTAAATCTGAACTGTTTAAATGATGAGAAAGTTACTGAACAGGATGAAGAGCGGTTTCTTTTATCACAAGACAGAAATCTGGGAGATGCATCTGAAGTTAATAATGAGAGTACGTTTGAAGGTAATCTTGAACTTTCTAAGGTTGATATTGATGAATGCTGTAGCGGAAATGAAATTGGCTCTCTAATTTCAAATAATTTGAAAACTAAGGACAATTTGAAGACTGGAGATGAGGTTCAAGAGGAAGACAATCTTAATGTTGAGAACTTATGCGGAAAGTTTCAGTTTATAGCTGATAATGAGATTAAAAGTACAAAGGAGAAGAGAGAGAGTATGGATATCAAGCAAAACTCTATTGCAGTTGATTTAGTTAGAAGGGCATTTAATGAGAAAGACGAAATTGATCTTGAACTTGACTGGTTAATTGAAAGATGTAAAGAAACTTGAAAATTATCCGAAAGGGGAACCGGAATTGTTCATGTTCTGTTCAAGAAGAAAGTTTATGGGAAATGGAGCGATGGTTTTGATGACAGAAAGTGTTTCAAAGTGATTGGTAAAAGGAGGGAGAGAACAGTTGAATGTAAACCAGAAAGAAATCGAATGATGAAAAATCACAAGAAAAAAAAATTCAACAATGCCGACACTTTATCATGGCACCCCTCCTTTCATTAGTAGCTATTAAGTTTTATAGATTTTATGCAGTTTTATTAATGATCATAGTTGTTTCCACAAAATGTATTGTTTTTCCAGATTTATGATTGTGAAAAGAAAGGTGTATTACAGTTGTGTAAAAGCATAAAGATGTGCATTGTTTAATATTTATTATTGTATAATGTTAAGTTTTAATGAAAAAAAGAAAAATAGGAAGATTTCTGTTAATTGTAATAACATTTAAGCGAAATTACATTGGCTATAATATTTAGTTTAAATAAGAAAAATCTGTTATTTTTATTTTACAGAAAATTAGTGTTATGTATATTGAATAATGAACTTATATTGTGACTGGTATTGAAGAATGCTATATTACCGCGTATTCAAAATCTGTAAAAATTCAGTAAAATTGCGGCAGTTTGGTCAGGGCGGCACAATGCTGTGATGGGTTTTCTGGAGAAGTGCCTGTGGCAAATTTTACAAGTAGTCTTGGACACTATGCATCGAAAAGGACTTACTGGTGTTCCTTAGAACTTGTCACGTTATGGCTCCTTTATATAGGACTTTGTTTGGACACGTCCAAACTTTGGAGGGGGGAGGAGTCTGTGACGACCCCAAGTAATTGACTGTGGCACATAACTTCCGATCATGATTTCGCGGAAGCGACCTTAACTTTCTGCTCTGAATCCGAACTGTTTCTTCTGTGTTTTCCAGACGGCACTGATGTGGTACAGTCTTCTGCTGGAAACGAAACGGAAAAGCAGAGAGTGGGGAAGGATGGGACAGTGACTTTTGGATTACAGTGTCTGATTTTTAGTGATGATTTTAACGTTTTTTTATTTGTTTGATTTTCATGTGTGTAAAGTCTTTAGGTGTCAAGTTTTATAGTGTATCTGTGAATGTCGTGTGCTGAAATAAAAAAGATGATTGTCATGAAAATAAGAAGTCATGGCTTACACATCGGAACCAGCGGACAGAGGCAAATTGTTACAATATTCTAAATAGATTTGTTATTCTTAATTTATTGCTCTAGCTTAAAAATGCTTCTTAGATATGGCGAAATGACTTTTCAACTCTATTTAACCCATTTAAGCGAGGTGTTTAATTACTTTTTTAGTAGATTTGATAGCCTGAATTTCACTTTCATATCTAAATCTGCTGCTTAAATGTGGAAAAATAACGTAAAAATTTCTATCCCCTATACAACCTCTTTAGAGAGAAATTTCTAAAATCGTCAAATTACTGGTTTTATTACATTTTTAGTAGATTAGTTATGCTGAATTTCACGGTCCTACCTAAAAATGCGGCTGCGGTATGACGAAATCACTTAAGATTTTTATACCCCCATTCACCACTTGAGATTGAGGGGGTTGAGGGTTGGATTTACAAAAATCCTTTCTAAGTGGGTTGCTAAGACAGTAAAAGGAATACGTTGTCTAAACTTCATTACTTTAGGAGCAATATTGAACGTCTGCGTTGATTCTAATTCAGTTAGGAGCCCAAGATCTTTTATATGACTAGAGGTATACGCCTGTTCTCACGCATATACACTTACGTTTTACTCTCAAGACGCATACATCAATGTTTAATTATATCGAGCTTAATCATTTCAGATTTTTCCTATATAATGTAAAGTTATTACGAAAAAGGTGTTCATATGACGACAATTCCCGTCCAAATAGCATTGAAGTAAATGATTCCTATTTTGAAATTTCATTGATATTATATACGATATCGATGTTGAAAATACTCTATATTTCCGGCTTATTATCGATGTTACGACACTTCATGCAAAATAAGTAAAATGTTCTGTTAAAATATATTTAGTTTTGTTGATATTATAAACATTAAATAAGTATTTTCGGATATGAGTGAAATTTCCAATATATTTTTATTGCATAGATAAATACTGACTACCTATCAAAAATGTTTTTTAACTTAAGGACTTTGTAACCATCTGATGCATAAATAATAGCATTATGTGTGCTTTGTTGTAGTCAGGTTTCATTTCCCAGTGTTCATTGTTAAATGTAAGAAATCATGAAATTTAGTAAAGATATTATTTTACTTCACTTAATAGCTTTTCTTTCTATTTTTAATACATTTAAAAAAAAAACAGAATTGACGACCTCAGAAGCCAAGAGGTACAAGTGACAAAATGTCGATTTGGAGTAAATTGAGTTTAAAGATAATTGATGTTAAATTGGAACATCAATAACAATTGACTAAATTGTAATAGGAAACATCTGCTTGTTGCATTCTAATCTTTGAACTCTCATTTCAATAATTGTTAAAAAAAATAGAGTACATTTTTTTTAAATGTGTAATTAATCAATATTGTTTGTTAAGTGGTTTATCTCTATAACTCAGCAAATAATAAGAAAATGACCTATATTTCTTTACCTGAAATGAAAAAAGCATATTTCCACATACCTAGTGCACTTAACTCAATTTTTTCAATTTTGTCACTTATACCCCTTGGCTTCTGGGGTCCTCAATTACGAACCATACGGAAATATAAAAAGTGGATATAAAATTCGTGGGACTATAAGTATACTTGTTTAGATAAATTCTGACAAAAACGAAAGAAAGTTATTTCAAGCATCTGAAATCCGGGAGAAAGTAAGGAAAAATGAAAAATCGTTATCTGGTTAGTTCGAATTAAACAAAGTCAAAAGAAAATGAGTTCGAATAAATGAAAATTTTTAACATTATTCCGCTATTGAAAATTTCGGGATTTCATGTTTAGTTCGAATTAAGCGAAGATTCGATCTATTCAATTTCGAATTAACGATAGCCGAATGTATTTATTTTATTAAAATTTCCAATTACTTTCAGTGTGCAATCCTGCAGCCATCATCAGGGAATATTTTCATTAATCGTCGTTCCATACATTCAAATATATGTAAATGAATAGAAGATAAAAATGAATTGCAAATGAGCAATCTCTACAGATGATAAAAAGAAATAAAGGGGAGATCTTACTGAAATAACTTTTAAAGACATTGGAAAAAAATACTTACTTATTTTAATAGCCAATGATTTTTACCCATTATAGAAACCTGAAAGTAAAATAAATTTTAGTTTAATATTTTATAGCAAATAATGTTTTTCTAATTTGAATTTAATATAGCTTTTCAGCATTTAATTACAAAATAAAGAATAATACAAACAGTACTTAAAATACATTAAGTTAAAAAAATAAAGCAAAAATCACTAATGTCGATCTGCCTTTACAAAAGTTAACTAGTTAAAAAGTTCTAGATAATCAGTTGAAACTAGTGTTAATCAACTGAAGTGAAAAAAACTTCTTTAAAACACCATAAAATAAATTAAATTGCGTAAGGCTTTTCGAAAGAAATTTGTCTTTCTTCGTCAGGCGCAAAAAGACTTGCATCTACTATGAATGTAGCGGCAGGACTTAAGTACTTCAGTCGTGCCGCTACTTTCAATGAAATACTTTTGTGTGGCCCTGTAAATTTATAACAAATATTCTTTTCGCCACAATTTGTACAGATTGTATATTTTAGATATACTTCATAGATGCATACTAATTTTATTATCTTCGAAAAAGTGTAACACCATTAAAATGCACTTGAAACTATTTTTTCCCGTTCGCCGTAAATGTAAAGGAATAATTTTGATATCCCTGTAATTAAACTGTGGATCCAATTTTTATAATATTTGAAATGACTCGACAAAATTATGCAACAATTATACATTTTAAATTTCAAATGATTGGGTTGGGTAATTTTTGCTCTGTTATATGCGGACAGACAGATGGACTGAACGACGACAACAGGCTCAAAGTGTTTACACAATTTCGAAAGCACCTAAAAATCAATTATTAATCACGTCCAAACAGAGAATAGTAATCAAAGTAGTTTTATTACATTCTGCATACATTTTATGTTCGAAAATAGATTTGAGTCTAAGGTCATTAAAAGATTGCATGAAATATTCTTTCATAATTGTTAATTAACATTACAATGAATCCCTTTAACATTGGTGTAAAAAATCAGTGAAATAGATGAAAAAATTGAAGGAGAGATTTTAGGGAAAGCAAATCATTCTAATGAAATACAAAAAAGGAGACATAATTAGACATAATGATAGAAAAAAAGTATTTAAATTTCGGAGAATAATATTTTGAAAGTTGGAAAAAAAATTAATTTCTACTTGACATTTACAAGAATGAGCTGTTTTTTAAAAATTTTACTCGTCTTGATTTAAACTGCTTTTTTAAACTAGTCATCTTGATTTAAATTGCTTACAAACAATCTGCTACTCGAGTTGTTTCAACTCTTTTTGAGAAGCTGCCTTTCAAATCGCGAGATGAGTGAATTTCGGCTCAACTTGAGTTATTTTGTGGCTGCGGTTTTAAGAGAGTATATACAACGCAGTCATTTTAATAAAAATGCACGTTTAGTGTCTAATTCTAAATGTAAAATTTATAATCTAGGGATTCATAAAGAAGAAACCAATCTCATTTGGAATTTAGATTTTGTTTCTCTTTCAGCTCAATATATGTATATCGTACTTTCGACAGTCGCGAAATGATACATCATGTTACAACACTTTTTTCACTAGATATTAAAGTTTCGTGTTAGGTTGCGAACATGAAATTATTTTCGCATGCAATAGAACTAGAAGCGAACCTAGATTTTTGTACATTTTTGTTTGGTGTCCTTCTTTCGTGTGATCATACTTTATCATACTTCCATCATACTTTAACCCTTTATCTACCGAATTATTTATCAAGAAATGGCTTTACATCAATAATTGTCTTCTTTAATATCTAAAGATAAACTGGAATTTTTAAATAATAATAATGTGAAATTAAGAAGCGTTTTTTCATTAAAACTAATTAAGTATATCGGTATTTATAAACTTTTTGTAAAATACTTACAAAAATAATCAATTTAATTAACCAAAAATACACTTAAGGAACTATTACTATTCTTATAAAAGCAATGTATTTAAATGTATTATGATCCTCTCTGTAAATAGAGGGTTCATCTATTTTTATCGTCGAAAATATTTCATATAACTTTTTTGAAAGAAAAAAAAGATATACCTAAGAAAATAATTAAGAAAATTTCCTCTTTTTAAAAATATTTAACTTCGACTGTTTTTCTGTTCTATCTAATTTAGATCTAGTAAAGTATACTGTGTGGTAAGAGAAAGAATTTTTATTAATAGACTGATTAAATACGTTTTTTATTTAATTTTCCATAATGGTACTCATAAGTACCGTTGGTAGGTAAATGGTTAACAAAATTGGAAGTTAGTTTCGAAGTTAACAGTTTAATTTGGCGTGAATAAGAATATGGAACAAATACCAAGAGTCGTGCATTTCAAGGACTTCATGCACCATTTACTACAATTTTTTTAAAAATAATACTTGCCTTATCTAACGAAAAAGTGTTCTATCTTAGGATATAGCGACAAGTACTTTACGAAATTTATGGTACTAAAACAGTTTAAATCCGACGAAATCCTGAATGCGTACGATTCCCGAACATACTAATCTACTTTTCGATACAATTCATTTTGGAATGTGCGATTTGAATTTTTATCCATATTTCGTTATAATAGTACACTTGTTCGTATGTTGTCATTTAAATTAAAATTTAAATTAAAATTCATTAGTGTTATCGAGTCTCCGTGTAAATCGGAGCTTCAAATGCTCTGGACATCAGTATTTGAAAGTATTTTTCATCACTTTACCAAATGGCAGAATTATTGGCGATTAAAAATGGTAAAATTAATAGCAAGAAATTGGTGTTTTTAAAAGCATTCGTATACGTAGGACGCCTGGCAACACTATTCGTCAATACAGCGCACAGAATGTGTTTCTCAACATTCATAGATATATGATTTCGCACCCTTTAGGTATTCTCTTTCTCTTCTTAAATTTTATAATCGCTGTGTTGAAACATCCTGTATATTGGTGTAAAATAGTGAAAATTTTAACAATTGTTGAACTTTCATCTCAATCAGGAGTTTTGTAACATAAATGAAGCATGTTTTGATGCTTGTGCAGCTTTATTTACTATCACTAAAAACCTTTGCAGTTCAATAATAAAATTTCTATCGAAAATTAAGTAATACTAACGAAAATGTATATTGCAAAAAACATAAGTTGTTGATTTTACAGTATAATACTGGCAACTGGGGTGCCAGAATTATACTGTAAAGTAAGCAGTAAAATATTGTCGCATAAACGAATCAAACAGAACATTACTTGCTAATTTTGCGGCTTATTACAGTTAATTTTTCGATTTATTACTGTTAATATTACGGTTTTAAACTGCCGCTCCAGCTGATAGTATTATACTGTAAAATCAACATTTTTTTTTCAGTGTAAAATTGTTTGCTGGTCTGCCTGATCTTACAAATTCTAGATTTTGTTAAAAATGATTGGACATATTTGAAATCAAAACCTGTTATTGGTAGGAGACGAAAAAATGATGTCTGAGAAAAATAGTTAGTAAAATCATTGTATTAGATTTGAATCTAATACAAGGGTTTATATATTACAGCACAAAATAGTTCGAATGCATTTCGGTAGATGCATAAGTTGTGAAAAGTTATTTATATTTCAACAATTGGAAAGTTTTATGCAACATATCTGTTGCGCAATAACTTTTATTTCTTGATTAATTATTAAAAAGGTATGTATTTTTCGACTTTCTTTCTTTTGTCTCTTAACAACTAGACTGTTAAAAATTTTCAGCTTTCTGTCCAGTCATACGACCGTTTTTATTTAAAATGGTTAAACAACCGTAATTTAACGCTATTCTGACCAAATTATTGTTCATTTTATGGTCAAAATATAGTTAAATGACTGTTAAGTAGCCGATTAAAAAAACAGTCAAATGGTTAAAAAACTGTAATGTAACACTATTCTGACCATATTATTGTCCATTTTATGGTCAGAATATAGTTAAATTACTGTTATGTAGGCATTAAATAAAACTGTCAAATGTCTGGACAGAATGTTGCAAATTCTTAACAGTGAAGATATTGAGTGATACTGAATTTTAAGGTAATTTTATTTTACTTATTTTTTTTCAAGATAATTGCTAAAAAGTGCTGAATCAAAAAGAATAACAGTGTCACAATGTTAAAAGTTTTCAGCAAAAAATATATAAATCATCATTAACGATTCATTAATTAAGGTTGATAAAAATTTATAGTTTGTTAAACTATATGCATAGGGATTTAAACAAGCTTTACATTAATTAAGATGTATTTTGACAAAATTCCGGAGAATAAGTTACAAATTTAATAATTATTTACCCTTGTGTTGTTAATTTTTAGGTGCGTTCGTAATTATGTAAATACGTAGCACCTATTGTTGTCGCTCAGTCCGTCCGTCTGTCTGTCTGTCCGTCTGTCTGTCTGTCCGTCTGTCTGTCTGTCTGTCCGTCTGTCTGTCTGTCTGTCCGTCCGCATATAACAACGCAAAAACTACCCAACCGAATCGTTTGAAATTTAAAATACATAATTATAACATAATTTTGTCGGGTCATTTCAAATTTTATGAAAATCGGAAGGATAGATCAATTACAGGGACAATCAAAAGGATTCCGTTACATTACGGTCAATGGGGAAAAAAGTTTCAAATGCATTTTAATCGTTTGAAATTTAAAACATATAATTATTGCGTAATTTTGTCGAGTCATTTCAAATGTAATGAAAATCGGATGCAAAGATCAATTACAGGGACAATCAAAAGGATTCCATTACGTTATGGTCAATGGGGAAAAAAATTTCACATGCATTTTAATCGTTTGAAATTTAAAACATATAATTATTACGTAATTTTATTGAGTCATTTAAAATGTTATGAAAGTCGGATGCATAGATCATTTACAGGGACAATCAAAAGTATTCCATTACATTACGATCAATGGGAAAAAAGTTTCAAATGAATTTTAATGATGTTTTACTCATTCGAACATAATATAAGTGGTATGAATCTATGAAATATATACTAAAATATGCATTCTGTACAATCTGTGATGCAAAGAATTTTTATTATTAAGTTACAGGGCCACACAAAAGTATTCCACTACATAATGCTATATGGGGAAACATTGTTTGGGGCGTGTTTTAATTATATTCAACTATTTCACATTTTATGAATAAGATATACGTTTTTGAGGTGTAATAAAAATTACTTTCTGCATATTTACAGAAACACAAAGATTTCGACTACTATACTATATCCGAAGTACGCTCTACTATATCAGCAAGATCTGAGTATTTTTTAAACTTCGTTATCGTACGAACGCACCTCATTTGCTACGTTCATGTGCAATTTCCAACTTGTTTAAAAGTGTAATAAACAATTGATCCATGGAATACAACCATTATTAATCGGAGGGTTCTCGATAAAAGCAGCACCTATTCAAAATTTTAACAAATGCATTTATGACGTCGTAAAGAATATATTTTCCCAACGTCACAGTCCCTATTTTTATGCATAAAAAGGACGACATACTCAAATGGCACTTGCTAAACTAAACTTTTGACCAATTAATGGGAATTTGCATTGCAGATCTCGGTGACCCTAGGGTGTCTAGATTGGAAAGTGGCGGTATATTATGCTCAGCCTGTGCTTTGACAGACACATTGTCCGTACTATTGTAACTTGGTAACTAGGGGTAACAAGGGTGACTAGTTTCGAAAGTGAAAACATGCGAGGCTTACTCCGACTGTGTTTAGAAAGAAGTGCTTTTTCTGTTGAAATGCAAACAAGTTATTAGAAAATATCCTCCATATAGGAATAGCATTAGCTCGCGGATATCTTCAATAGCAGGCACATTAGCCTTAACAAACATTTTATTTAGTTCAGGCGGCGACTGCACAAACCATCCCTCATGGAATTGAGTTGGCGACTGAAATTCCGGGATTTGATAGAGCTCGATTAGCATATTAAAATGAGCTGGTCTGCCAAGTAATGTCTTGGTGGAAATCATCTACCGGCCCAATTTTAATCGCAGACGGGTAATCCCATTGAGTTTTTTAGTAGAATTTCGTCATCAGATACCAAATTATAATGAAATGAAATAAAAGGATGCAGGAATTTCATTAGAAAACTATGTAAGGATGTACCATTTAACGACTAAATTTCGATCTACAGCTAGTTAAGATCAATGTATGACTTGGCAATCCTGGAAATTTCAGTTATAAACTCGATGAGGTAATGCTTTGCGCAGCCGCCGCCCGGCGTTTTAGTAATATTAATCCAAGAGCCGGCCGCACAAAACCCTAAGTCATTCAGTACAAGAAAAGTTCCTTTATTTTATGGAAGAGTAGTAATAGAAGAATCTAATCATCCATGTCTGCCGGAAGCGAAGTGGTGCATAAGTCAAAAATAAATACCACAAGTGGTTGACTCGTAGATTTAGCATTATGTTTTCCTGCACCCGACTTTTCATGTTTTCATACTTTTAATTGTAAGACAAAGACAATGTTAAACGTACGAGTGAACCACTAGTGGTATAAATTTTTGGCTTATGGACCACTTCGCTTCCGGCAGATATGGATGATTAGATTCCTCTCTTACTACTCTTCCATAAAATAAAGGAGTTTTTCTTGTGCTTGATGACTTAGGGTTTTGTGCGGTCGGCTCTGGACTATAATGGCCTACTAGGAGATTCGTTTTTGTTCAATATTTCCTTGATCAATTAAATTTTATCCAAGTTTGTAATAGCACAGTTCAGGTTTATTCCAACTGAGTAAAAAACAATTTATGCAGTTGAATTAAAATTCCCTCTTTTCGTTATGACCTAATGACATAGTATACAAGTGTTTCCGAGTTACTACGCAATTTCATCATGTAAGTGCTATATATAAGTATAGCGCGTAAGAATGAAACTACTATTGATGTTTGCAGCTATATCCAAGAATGAAGAGTAAATTATGGCATCCCGTTAGTGTCTGGATAGATAGAAAAATAGAGCACATTTGGATATACGACAAGTCATGGTATCCAGATTTGACTCCTGATCTAGCCATTTTTCGATGTCTTGGAATAAATTTCAACTGCGTTATTCCAAACTTGAAAATGATTTATCCTGTTGAAATGTAATTTCCTTATCTTCGCTATGAGCCAATTACATGGTATACAAGAATTTTCATGATATCGCACAATTTCATCAAGTAAATGCAATAGTTGTAGTTCGCATTAATGAAACTGCCGCTGCAATTCGCAGTTATGTCCAATAAATATAAATTAATTATGTCAGCTAAGTACCATACGGTTAGAAAAAAAAAAAAAAAAAAAAAAAAAATAGAACATCGGCATGATTAGTGAAGGTATCCGGCTTCAAGTCCTAATGCAGGTATTTTTCGCCCTGTTAAAAAATAATATTCAATTTTGTTGCTCTAATTTTAAATATGATTTATTCAGTCGAGATAAATTACACCCTCTTCATTATAAATTAAATTTTAGTTATTGTAAGCACTAGTCTCTTTTAGATATTCTGTAAATAAATTAACAGTGCGATAATTTATTTATAATTTACATTTGCCAAAGTTTTATGCTATTTTTGCTTTGGATGTCATTTTATTCATATACATATGATTTAAGAAAGAAACCTGGTTTTAATGAAAACATGCAAGTAAATAAAAATTAAATGAAACAGTGTTTGGCAAAATTTAAATGATAATACTTAAAATATTAAACAAAAAATTGAAATCGTGGAGTTAAAACACATTTAGGGAAAAAAATTCAACGTACTTTATTTATCACTAAGCAAACAATTTTAATACTAATCAACACCATTCTTTTCAATTAACTTGAATCAAGTCATTTGACTTTATCTTTGCAACCCTCTTTTGAGCAGTAGACAGAATTTTGTTTGCGCATGCATATTATTTTGTTTTGCTTTTATATATGTCTTCTATAACAACTAGTCAAACATGCATACATATTATGCGTACAAAGTTAATGCTGGAATCTGACACAGCTGCGCCATTTGGTGGACGAGATGATAATGCAAACATGCGAATTTGTAGTATGACGTCACATATGTACAAATATCTACTACTTGTGCATCTCTTGCGAATATTTTCTGAATTTTTACTCTCTCATGGAAGATGAATCTTTTTTACCAGATTCATTGCAAAATATTTCTGTCACAGTTCGTTATATATTTTTAAATTAGTCAAAATCAATAAACACTTTGAATGCTTTAGAATTTGTGTGTTACGTAAGAAATCAGATTTTTAAAACATGAATATAATTATTATTACATGAATAATTAATTCTTATTAATAATTAATTAATATTTATTAAATTTATTATTATTAAATATATATTATTAAATATATATTATTAAATATATATTAAATAATATATAAATATATATTATTATTATTAAATATATTATTATTATTAAATATATATTTATTATTATTAAATAATTTTATTAATAATTAATTATTATTACATGAATATAATTATTATTAGATTCGGTATTAAACAGAAACCTACAGGCCTAATGTTAAGTACTTAAAAAATGTTCTAACACGGACGACTCATTATTTTGAGCTAATGAAAGCTTACAACTGCTTAAGAATTCCAGTCAGGATTTAAGTGAAGATGCCAGTTAATTAAGATTCTTGTTGGGAAGCATTTTTAGTTCATTAAAATTATGGCTGCAGTTTATTTAATTTCTTATTGGACGATAAAGATGTTTACCCAATTACTTTGCATTTTATCTGCATTAAATAAAATCTTTAATTGATTTTGTTGTTTGAGTTTCTCTTTGCAATACACAATTATCATTTTAGTGTTATGATTAGAGATCAGCCGAAAACTCGGATGCGTTTAAGTTTTTGACTAAAACTCTGATTTTCACAGAAAATTCTTTACGGTGAAAATACTGACGAAAATTTCGGTGGGCCGAAATTCAACCGAAACAATCTGCAGGGTTCTCCCTGGCTTTTGACCAATATTAGCGATTTGTTTTATAAGAAATATAAAACAGTCGCCAAATGAAAAGAAATGTTAGCAAACTGTATCTTTAACCCCTTATTCTATTTCGAGGTATCGATTCTTAACCGATAGGGAATATTTGATCAAACAAAGATTACTTGCATGCAATAAAAATATAGTATGGTAAATGGATAATTTCAAGGATGCAATGCAATAAAACTTTTTTCTATTTGGCGTTTGATTCGAATAATTTTGTTCGTGTTTTCACCAGGATGACGTCGGTACATAGAAAGTGTTTAAATGATAATAGATAAATATATATGATATAATCATTTTTCTCTTTGGCTATTGCTAAAGTGCTGTTGAGGCAGTATGTAAAGCGACATCCAGTTATTGTGCAACACGGAGAAGAATCCACTCCACCAAGTGTGTACCAATACACACTCCACTGTATTGGTACACACGTACACATAAAAGAACAGAAAATGTACTCTCGCAGTTTGGCGAGTCTGATTATTCTTTTACTCGTGAAATGGAGCATTTTGTCGCAATTTGTCGCAAAGGCGAGTTACAGCGAGAAAACTAACTATCTGTATTCCAAAATTATGGTTTCTTCTTTCGGAAATTTTCAACATGACTCTTTGATTTGAGTTGTATCGGCTCAAATCAGACACCTCTTTATTTATAGCTATAACTTCATTGTTTATTATTATCAGTAATGGCTGACTCAAGACGTGAATGTGAATTTTAAACCAATCGATGTATATATGAATAAACTTTAATGACTCTTTTAGTGTGCTCATTAAAAGCTACAGACTCAATAGTAAAAGAACATTTTCAGGTTGAAACCTTAGAAGCGTTTCAAATTATTTTTTAAAAAGTTCTGTTACAACAGATAATCTAAATGTTAATCGAAGGTATGTAATTCTAAAACATTTTTTAATTTGATAAATTGCATAGTTAAAAAATAATTATGTGCGATAGATGAATTAATTACATTTTATTTTATAGAATAAAAACTCAGGCTTTGGACTCAGGCACAGAGGATCAATTTTGGCCCCACATATAATTTGCACTCATAAAAAATTATTAATTTTGTATATTTATGCATATATCAATTACTAAAATTTTTTTAGAGGCATTTTAGTATTCCTTTTCAGTCGAAAAGACGAAGATTACCAAAATTTGGTTTTGATTTTGGTTGATCCGTAATTAGGATACCATATATTCATCTCTTCAAGCGGTCTCTTTTTATATAGACAAAATCAAAATTTGTACAACCATTCTTTCTTTACGTAAATTTTTGATTTAGATTTATATTATAAATGTTGGATAAACCAAGCTTATTGATGAACTTTATTTTGCAGTTCTTGTCATGATGTGCCATATAAACAATTTTAAAAAATTAATGGTGGTTAAAAAAAAGACAGCTCCGAAACCTGAATAAGCACATGGAATATTTTTTTAAGATGAATCATAATCAATCAAACTTTTGTCAGAAAAAATGCAGATATCGGTATGTTGTAAAGGTATATAGAAGAATTGAAATGTTTTTCCGGAAAAAGTATAATATAAATTTGCTTAGTACTTCACTTGTACTAAATTGTACATAGAATGTATGCAGATAAATGTTACTAGAAATAGAAAATATATAAATATTATTAGAATTCGAATAAATAAAACTTTAACAAACCAATGTTATGCATAATAACATTGACATCCAAAGACTCCAAAGACTCATTAATTAATTGCTGTTGAAATCTCACAGCTTTTTAAGTATTCCAGGCAGGATTAACGTGAGGCTACGAGTTAATCAAAATTTGCGTTGTGAAATATTTTCAATTGATTTAAAATTTGTAACTACAGTTTATTTAATTTGTTTTGGAACATAAGAAAAATGTTATTATTACTTTACATTTTATTTTTCATGCAATAGATGCATTAATTGATCTCCTAGTTTGTGTTTCCGCGTGTTACATAAAAAAAAATATTTGTAAAAACATTCAGGTATCTAATAACCAATATTGTATACTTTAAACGAGTCAGATGTGGCAATTCCAAAACTTCCTTCTATCTCATCCACATTAATACTTCAAAAGTCTCTATTACAGTGCCAAAATTAAATGACAATATATGCTCATTATGAGGATTTTAAAGGCATGAAATTCTGTACTTGAAATAGAACTATTGCGTATATCGGGAAATATGCAACTTAAAAGTGCCACTTGTTAGGCAATTTATACCAAAACATACACAGCAATAATTTTTATCAATATATATCTGAATCTGATGTTTGATGAAAAAATCGTGTACTGGCTGTTTTGATAGAACTATTGTAAAGAGTCGAGAAAATTCCGTATAGCAGCGCCACCTGTTGATCTATGGAAGCCAAACATAAACAAGATTAATTCATTATATGGATTTACAGATTCTGAAGTTTGATGAAAATCCGTGCATTAGTTCTTCATATAGAGCTATTGCGGAAATCGTAAATAATACAGCATAGTAGTGCCATCTGTTGAGTGATTTGCACCAATATGTAAACAACATAAAACTATGCCAAGGAGTAACTGAATGTGCAGTTTGATGGAAATATGTGCATTAATTTTTGAGACAGAGCTGTTGCACAAATCGTAAAAAAATCAGCATAGCAATTCCACGTGTACAACGATTTTCATTAAAATCTAATCAGCATTAATCTATATCAGGTAATACTTGAATATAACTTTTTTGTAATTCCATTCATTAGTTCTTAAGATACAGCGCCTACAAAATTTATCTCACATATAAGTAGACACACAGACGAACAGAGTCACAGACTCACAGAACCACAGTTTCACGGACAGACAGTTTATAAAAATATGTTTTATGGAATCTTTGACCCACTAAAACGTGTGAATCCATCAAAAATCGGAATTGGAAAATTTTCGCGAATCTAAAACTTTCTTCTTATAAAGGTAGAAAAAAGTAAAAATATATAAATTAATAAACATTTATAACAAAACATATAAAGTTATTATGAAGTTGTTAAAGGGTATATTTAAAGTGTTATTTTGAATATTTAACACATGAAAATATTAAAAGAGTGTCAGGTTTCTGACTTGAACATGTGGGTAATTCAGATTGCTGTTAATTAATTTAATTTTTATTTTATTTATTGTATTTTGTATTTTGTATTTATATTACTTTCAATGTACTTTCCTTAGATAAATATATTTTCTTATCTTGGAGATTGGAATGAGCAACTATACGCATATCTCTATATGTTATATATCCATTGTATGAGTGAAATACCAAATTCTTTTTTGTATGTGTGAATGAGGACAACAATCTGAATAAAGTGATCAGGTGAGCTCCTTGGGAACATCTAGTCAATGTCTAAGGAAATAAGCGAAGTGAAGGAAGATTTTCTAAATTCCTTGATTTTACGCAGGAGGACCTTGCATGTTTTCTCTCAAGGTAAGAGCTGAGAGAGAGTGTTTGTTAGTCTTGGCAGGAGTCTTGTTGATTTATGAGTGTTGAGTAGTGCGTTGGAGATGAAACTGTTCCTCAGTGTTGCCAGATTGTCGAAAGCGGATTTCCCGAAATTTTTTTTAATTTTCCCCAAATCAGGGCTTTTTTCAGAAAAAGTCCCCAACGCAATTTCTATTCAAACAGGCAAGTTCTCAATTTTCAATGTTCTCTTATAAAGAATTTTTAAGAAATTTAAACTCAATTTTTTCCCCAAATCAAGCACTTTTTTTAAAAAATTCCCCATTTACAAAAAAAAAAAAAAAAAAAAATTAATTTAGCAGAATTTTTTAATGTATATTGACAGCTAATCGACGAGAAAAAAAGAGATATATTTTACAAGGACAAGCTCGTTTACACTTGTTATTTAAATTGTTGCCAGTCGATGATGCTTCCATAAGCATTTCATTAGCTCCATCTACACTTTTTATACCAATAACTTTTATAAGGTCTTGACTATCTCTGATAAGTTAGAGTTTGAATGAATCTGAGATGATGTTGGCATTATGTGCTTCTATCTGACTTAAGCCATAAAACATTTTTTTAATTTTTTGTCACTCCTTCCTTACTGAAGTCTATCTAATGCAAAGCATCTATATTGTATCAATCACTGTGATTTTGTCAATAATAAAACAAATATAGCTGCTTTTAATATCTTTAATTAAATCTTTTAAAAAATTACAGCAAATGAACTTTTCGTGCTGAACATGCCTTGAAAGTTTAGGCATGTTTTTAGGCAGTTTAATGTAAATATCTAAGTCGTTTAAGACTGCAGAGTTTTCATTTAAGTTTATTATGAAAAGAACTAGGAAAGCTGCTGCATTCATTGAGCGATTGTCAAATATAAAGGTAGGAATGTTATTACAGTATGCATTGTAAGTCTTGCAATTGCAAATATCTCTACTGGCATTCCATGAAACACACACTAACCATCATTGATAAACCAAAAAAATGTTATATATATATATATATATTTGTATAAATTTATATTATTAAATGAGCTGTATTTCTGTACTTGTGTATCTGTCCGTGATGATAGGAAAAGCTTTCTGACTTATTTATCTGAACATTCATATGGAGAATAGTCCATTGCAGATTGTGATGAATCTGTAATGTGACCACGACCACGAGAGTAATGATTTATATCTATTATTTCTGTATTTTGTTTTTGCTTTCAAAATCAAAATCGAATTCGAGACAGATCCAGTATTGGCAAATGTCAAAAGTAAAAATTTAAATTGCGAAAACAATTCCCCAAGTTTTTCCCCAAAAATGTTCGTCGTCCCCAAACATGTCCCCAAGAATTAGTGGTCCCCCAAAAATTCCCCTGGAAGCTCAAAATTCCCCAAATTGGGGACAAAATCCCCAATCTGGCAACACTGCGTTCCTTAACCTCTTCAGACCTGAGGTACACAAATGTGTACCTCCATTCTTTTACTCATAAAAACTAAACTGTTCAATTTTTTTGCATTTTTACTTTACTTCTATACAGCTGAACATTATTTCCTTTAAAACAAAACCAATAAATGTCAGCACTGATGAATAATACCTCATAAAATAAATATTATTTCCATCCGAGTTTCGGAAATGCCTTCATGACATTTTGGCCAAGAAAGTAAGAAATATTCAAGATTATTTAATTTAAATGCTTTACAATAAAAATTTTGGGGAATTTACTGATCATTTACTCGTTTAAAGATCTTAATTCTGTTATTACGTAAATTTATATTATTGATCGTTAATCTGATGTTTGAAGGGGATTAGTACTTTTATATCCATTTTTGTAAACCTAAATTACCATTCTCTTAAAGTACTGATTTCATAGAAATGACTAGTTTCGTCATCTATGGTGACATTTCGATTATGCAAAAGCAATAAATATATATTTGTAGAGTTATTTTATGCTCAGGTCTGAAGAGGTCAAGAAGTACTGATTCCTGTGGGGAGTATCGCATATGTAAGAAAAAAACCTGTATGGTTATCTGGTAAGTTTTCCTGGGTATGGTAGTGCGAGAAGGGAAGAGCGTAGCTTAATATATTACCCAGCATGTAGAAATGAATTTAACGTATAACTTAGTGTTGGAAGAAATCTATTTATCCGAACCTATAAAAGTAAATAATGTGTTTTAATGCAAATATTACTTTTTTAAAGATATTTTTATATTATTTGAATAATCTTATAAATGGTAAAGATTCTCACATTGTGTATGATATCAAGTACTTATATCGGTGCAGCCTATCAACGAAATAATGGTTGTTTGAGATTTTCATGAGTGGTGAACTAGAATTTACGTGATCATCATTATCGAATCGATGACGGAAACATTAACAATACGGATACTTTTTACGGTGCAATAAAATGTATGTGGGGATTATCTATATAGGTAAACATCATGAAAATTAAAAATTTTACATAGATAATAATTATCAGGTTTAGAATTGAAAATATATATGTTGACCTAATGTTTATTTTAAAAATATTAGTGCGCAAAACTCATTATCTAAAGATAATTAAAACAGACATCTAGTTAAATATTCCAGATTGGATTTAGGTGAAGCTACGAGTTAATTAAGATTCATGTTGTGAAATGTCTTATTTTGCTTTAAAGCCTGTTTATGTAACTTATTTAAGTTGTTTTGGAACATAAAGATGTTTCTCCAGTTGCGTTACATTTGCATAAAATGGATCAATTAATTGATTTCGTTGTGTTTGTTTACCTTTGATATATAAAAACATTTAGCGATGGAATAACCTACATTTATATGAAGTTTACTTCTTTAAAGAAAAATCAGTTAATTAAAATTTATGTTATAATAAGTAAAGCCATTAATAAATTTGTTACGATATATTTAAAATGTCGTTCTGAAAGTTTTTCAGGAAAAAATGCTGATACGTATACATTTTCTTGCGATAAGATACATTAAGGATTTTATTGATGAAAATTATTTGAATTATAAAAATTTATATAGATAATCATTATTAAGTTTAGTAATAAAAATAAGTATACTGACTTAATATTTATTTAAAATATACCAGACTTCAAAACTTATTATTTAAATATAAGTAAAGCAGACAGCTGCTTAAGTATTCCAGTCAGGATTTAACTGCAGCCACAAATTGAATTTATGTTGTGAAATGTTTTTATTTAATTAAAGTTTGTTACATTAATTTAATTAACTTGTTTTGGAATATAATTATGCTTACCCTGTTGTTTTACACTTTGCATAAAATAGGATCATTAAGAGATTTCGTTGTTTGCATTTCCTTTCACGATATAAGAATTGTTTTTGAAAACGTTTATGGATGGAATAAATATAGTGGGTACTTTATAAAAGAAAATAATCAATATAAAATTGTATTACAAAAATAAAGCCATTATTATGTTGCTAAGGTGCAGTAAAATGCCATTTACAATGTTTTTTCATGAAAACAACCCCGATTACATTGATGGACCAAATTTCTGTCTAGTCCAGTTTAAGTTTGATAAGTATAAAAATAAGAATCTATATTTGCTTATCCGTTTTCTTTTGAATTTATAAAAAGTAGGCTGTAATTTTTGATAAAAATCAGCTTTTTACAAAAATTTGTGGATTTTTTTAATATTATGTATAGTATGTTAAGTTTTAAATATTATGTTTTCAATATTATGTACAAATTTATATTTTTAATACATTCGTGATGTCGTGTATAGTTATTTACAGGTATGCGTCAAAAATATTTAATGTATCCCCATCTACTACCAGTCTAAATGAGCGTTTTTGGAAACTAGGCAACAATGAAATTTACAATGAATGTAAATTAGTCTTGCTACAGATCAAAGCAAGCACAAATTTAAACACATCGGTCAACTTTAAGCACAGTTTTCGGATTGAAACCCATGCAAAGCGATGTCGTTCCCAGTTTTCTTGCTTAGGGGAATCTTTTTTACAAGTTTTCTTTCAATCTTATTGTGCACAGCTTTGGACAATAAAAAATATCAAGAATGTTATCGCGAAAAGTTTATTTTTTTGCAACGCATTTTTAACCCCTTGGGGACGAACGACACGTATACGTGCCGCAAAAAGGCGTAAGAATCTTGGTTTATCCCCACCAGTAAAATTTTACCTAAAAATTTGCCATATTTAATTGGAGCATTTTTTTGATTCAATAAGGCACAAATTTCTGTTTTTAAAATCCGGCGACAAAACATTAAAAATTTCGTAAAATGCGCCCGTCTCGAAGGGGTTAAACTTATCTAATGTATAGTGAATTAAGTCCAGTATATGAATCCTATAGATAATATACAGAGTTGCACAGATAATTCGGGTTTATTACCGACTATAGAAAATAATTGCTGAGTAAGGAATTTTATTGAGTAATATGATTTTCTAATGGTTTTTTCAAATACCCCATTTATGGTGGCAAAAAAACGCCACCTTTTGAGATTGGCCGTGATTGCTGTTCTACTTTGTATAGTACACAAGGTCCATTTTAAATTTTCTTCTGGAATATAACAATGAAGACTTTTCATCAAGTAAATTAGTTCTTAGAAATATTCTTAACTAATTCTTTTATTTTCGAAAACCCGAGAAACTGAGCACTTATAAACAACAAAAATACAGCACGCTAAATATAAACGCTTTCAAATATAATAAAGAAATATTTGTCATTTTTGAGAACTGCGAGTGTGCGGGTTCACATGACCACGACAAATCGTAATCTGAATAATTTTTTTTACATTACACAAATGCCAAGAGAAAATGTTTTGGCCTGCAATAGATTCCCAAGCCGATCTTGAAACCGTACAGGTAAGAAGGGCTGTTATATAAAAAGCAATGGGAAAAATTTTAAATGAGTGTTGTCAAGAATAAAACAGTTATCGCAATGCACAATAACCCTAAAACAAAGTTGCATAATCGGTAAAAATTAAGTTTTTTATACAAGACAAATGAGATGATAGGAAATAAATATAGCAGTTATTTAAAACAGAAAAAAAATAATTCGTTTGATATTAATCAACTGAAAAGCAAGAAAGAAAAATCTAGAAATGAAATGATATTTTAAAACTAATTTATTATTTGTTTTTATTATTATTATTTTATCTGCAATTTGGAGACTAACACTCTATAAAATTACCTATTAAAAATACTTTTCTTTTAAAATTAAATTTTAAAAGAGGGGGATTAACATTTAAAATATTAAGAGAAATATATAAAATAGAATATGTGTTACATCACATCATTTCACAAAATGAAAAGAGAAATTTTTAATAATAATCTGTTAGTGATAGAAAAGGTTACATAATCTCTTCTTGATGCATGATTTTCTTTTTATCTCGTTTTCATTTACTTCGAATCAGCTCACGAGATATTCTGTATTAAGTCATTTTTTTTTTTCGTTTGGAATTATTATCTTCATTAAGATAATTGCTATAAGAACGGAATTAAAAAAAAATCACATCGCAGTATAAGAAATTTCTCTACTTAATTACTTGAAATTAAGCTTACGGCTATTTAATTTGAACCATGATTTTAACAATGTTTTAAAACAAGTAAAATGCATTCTCTAAAATGATCAAATGAATTAAACTTTGTCTAGAGTTTATGTAACTTGGACATAGCAGTTGATATTTCTCTCCTCATTTTAAACTCAATTTGTTCCAAGATGTTTTGTTTGTTTTTGTTATCTATATTAACTAAATTTATTATTCATTTTTCAAAAGATTTGCTAAATGGGTATCAGAGGATTAAAAAAATAAGTTTATTCAGTAAAAATTAACGTATCGCAATTACAATAGCGTGATGTTTTTAGATATGAAGTTTTTATGACTACAGAGGTCTGTAATAACGGTAAAAACTACGAGAATGTTATGATCGCTTCATATAAAAAATAAAATTTACATGTAATGTATTGAAGTTTTCTAATTAAACTTAAACTTTCATTTTATCTTTTAATTTCTTGAAATTTAACTACTAAATATTCGAAAAAAAGTTAGAGAGACATTAAGCGAAGTAAATATAGAAATACTAAATTATATTAAAAAATTAAAAACATCTTAGAAAAAGGAAAAAAAGGCTTTATAAGGAGTTTGAAACCCTTTATTTCTTATAAAAATGTGTGTTATTCAAATGATAGCTTTTCATAATATACATAAAAATAGGTATTATTGAAAAAAAATTACCTCTTAAAAGTAAGGCGGTATATATTTTTCATTTTTTAAAAGTTTGTATTAAAAAAAATCACCAAGAACAATTATTTGAAAATGATAATAAGCATTTGAAGAGCTTATCATCACCACATATCAACTTTGACTATCCGAATTTCCATATTGACAGTAATAAACAGTGATAAATAATAAGAGGTTGCTTTAACTTTGATATTTTTATCACATGAAGAAATGCATTGAAGCATGCATAATTAAAATAACCATCGTTATCTAAAAATATATTTTGAATGCATTTGCTATTAAGTTCAATTTTTAATTTCTTTGAACATATTGTCACGCTGACTTCAAATCAGTATTAATTAGTAAATAGATAAAACAACATTTTACTGTATCGTAATAATAATAATATACATTCCAGAATGGAAAAATAAGAACCTATATTATAAATAAACATTTTGCTTATAAGACGTTGTTGTATTAATAAAAACATTTAAAATACATTAAAAAATTTTGTTTACATACTTCAACTCTTTTAAATCGAGTCATCTTCAAAATGTAAATACAACAACGTCTAATAAGCAAAATATTTATTTATAATACAGATTCATAATTTTTCACTGTGGAATATATATTATTAATATTACGATATAGTTATTAACGGACGTAATCAAGGCTTACTAGTGTTATTTTTTACATTCTTAAATTTTTTTTGTTTCTCTCCCGTTTCCTACCGAAGAAGAAAAAAAAACTTTCACTAATGAATCACTTTAAGAACTAAACATTTCTCCAAATTATGCGCACAAAAAATCTGATAACACAAAGATAACATATCAAATACCGAAACACTAATGAATATAAATGCAGCACGAACTTATAAGATGAATAACTTATTTAACAGATGATATTAAAATAACATACATGTATGTCACCATTTAAGTATGCAATGAACATTCTAAGTTAATGTTATATTTACGATTAAAAACAAGATGGAATTTTACATTTCATATTTATAATTTTATTTATTAATGAATATGTTTTTGGCACATCGAAATAAACGTCACCAAGCCACAAAAATTAAACAGAAACTTATTCAGATAAAATGACAGAAACATATATATTTTAGTCATTTACATGTTAATTAGTTATAATAAATTAAATATTGCAACCATGAATAAAACTTCCAGAACTTACCTGAATCAAATGAATAAATAAAAAAGGATAAAAGATCGTTTTGTATTTCGTCTATTTAGATTTTTTTAAATTTTTTATCATTTCAATTGTAACTGTTGAAAAGAAAAAAGAAATTCCATAGATTTTTTGTTTTTGGCTATTGAGTTGGAGATCAAATTAAAGGAGCATAAAAACCATTTTAAAAATAGAAAAGAATATAGTTAGCTTAAAAAACATGCAAAGAGCATCATTTTTATCGGCGCAGCATATCCTTAAAGGGATTTTGCGCAATTAATCTCTGTAAAACGATCATCCCATTTGTTTTGATGTATAAAGATAGTCTTTCAAATCAGCTATGTTATATGGGGATTTTGTTAAAGAGTTTTCACTTATTGGTTTTTTAGTTAAATGCATTTCTCAATTATTCGCATATTTTTTATTATACGAGCAAAACAAAAAGAAAAATTTAGATTTAGATTTTTTACTATCTATACAGGGTGTATTTAAACTCTTAAGCAAAATTTTAATGGGTGATAGTACACATCAAGGCAAACAAAATTAAATAGAAAACGTCTTCCCAAACGTCTTCTGAAGCGGATAGGCGCGATTAAAGTTTAGGGTCCAAAATTTCAAATGATTATAAAAAAAAGAAAAATTGGTCGATTGATTTGCGGTTTTCACTAAAACTATTTTTTATGCCAGTATTGTCTTGAAAATAAGTTATAAAGATAAATTTTAAAAAATGCCGATTGAGGGCGCTTTAGACTTTGGAGTAACGAACAACTATTTTTTACCGTTATTTTTTGCATCCCATTAAATTTTTTTAGAAGCTTAGATAGAAACTTAAATTTTGAGCTCAAAATTTGAATCGTTGGGAATGGTTAAGTAGCACAAGCTAAACTGTGTTCAATAGGGGTGGGGAGGTTCAAATTTCAAATGATTATAAAAATCGGAAAAATTGGTCAATTGATTTGTGGTTTTCACTAAAATTTTCTTTGTGTCAGTATTGTCTTAAAAAAAATTATAAAGATAAATTAAAAAAAATGTTGATAGAGGGCGCTTTAGACTTTGGAGTAACGTACAACTATTCTTTACCGTTGTTTTTTGCATCTCATTAATTTATTTTAGAAGCTTAGACATAAACTTAAATTTTAAGCTGAAAATCTGAATCGTTGTGAGTGATTATGTAGCGCAAACTGAACTGTTTTCAATGGGGGTTGGGAGTTTAGAATTTCAAATGATTATAAAAAACCAAAAAAATGGTCGATTCGTTTGCGGTTTTCGCTAAAACTGTTCTTTATGTCAATTGTCAGTATTTCCTTGAAAAAAAATTTTAAAGATAAATTAAAAAAAATTCCGTTACAGGGTGCCTTAAATTTTAGAGTAACCATCTACTATTTTTAACCGTTATTTTTTGTATCTAATTAAATGCTTGTAAAAGCTTAGATTTAAATTTTGAGCTCAAATTCGGAATCTGTGGGAGGGGTTATGAACGCAAAATGAACTGTGTTCAGGAGTTATCCTCCCCGCCGCCGGTCGAACGCAGTTCAATTTTGCGTTACTTAATTACTTACAATCATTCAGATTTTGAGCTTAAAATTTAAGTCTAAGCTTTTAAAAGCATTTAATTTAGATACAAAAAATAACGGTTAAAAATAGTTGTTGGTTATTCTAAATTTTAAGGCGCCCTCTAACGGAATTTTTTGAAATTTATCTTTAAAACTAATTTTAAAGGAAATACTGACATAATGAACAGTTTTAGCGAAAACAGCAAATGAATCGACCAATTTTCCCGTTTATTATAATAATTTGGAATTTGAACCGCATCACCCGCATTGAACACAGTTCAGTTTGCGCTACTTAACCACTCCCAATAAGTCAGATATTCAGCTCAAAATTTAAGTTTATCTCTAAGCTTAAAAAAACTTAATGAGATGCAAAAGATAACTGAAAAAATAGTTATACATTGCTCTAAAGTGTAAAGCACCCCCTATCGACATTTTTGCAAATTTATCTTTGTAATTTATTTTCAAGACAATACTGACCCAAAGAATAGTTTTAAAATAAACCGCAAATCAATTGACCAAGTTTTCCGTTTTTTATTGGGAGTACAAATTAATTCGGTCCGTTTTTTTTTTCGTTAAAAAAACATTTTATTTATTATCAAAATGAAAAAACATGTTATTCAAAGTATTGTCCATCGTTAGCCACAACCTTTGTACACCTTTCTGGCAATTTTCGGATTCCATCTCTGAAAAATGAGTCCTCTCTGGACGCAAACCATGAATCGAGCCATTCTTGAATTTCTTCGGAAGAAGTGAAGCGGTGTCCAGCCAAATCGTGATGCATCCGTCGGAACAACCAATAATCAGAAGGAGCAATGTCTGGCGAATACGGCGGGTGGGGTAGGACCTCCCATTTCAACGTTTCCAAGTAATTTTTAACGACAATTGCCACATGGGGCCGGGCATTGTCATGTAACAAAATTACCTTGTCGTGCCTTTCGATGGTTTCTGGCCGTTTTTCACGCAATGCTCGGCTCAAACGCATTAATTGCAGTCGGTGGCGTTGGCCAGTAACTGTTTCGCCAGGTTTTAGCAGCTCATAGTACACTATCCCAGTCTGATTCCACCAAACGCACAGCATTACCTTCAGACCATGAATATTCGACTTTGGCGTTGATGTTGACGTCGATGGCAATGATTCACCAGGCCGAGCATAGTATTTTCTCTTCTTGGGGTTATCGTAGTGTATCCACTTTTCGTCTCCGGTAACAACTCGATGCAAAAAACCTTTCCTTTGTTGTCGTTCGAGCAGCAGTCCATAGATGAAAAATCGCTTTTCAACGTCGCGCGGTTTCAACTCGTATGGGACCCAATTTCCTTGCTTTTGAACCATTCCCATGTTTTTTAAGCGCACGGAAATTGCTTGCTGAGTGACTCCCAACGATCCTGCAAGCTCTTGTTGCGTTTGGCACGGATCTTGATCGAGCAATTCCTCCAATTCGGCGTCTTCGAACTTTTTCGGCTGGCCCGGGCGCTCCTTGTCTTCGACACTAAAATCACCATTTTTGAAGCGTCGAAACCACACTCTACATGATTTATCAGATGGCGCAGATTCACCATATACTTCCACAAGCGATCGATGCGCTTCAGCGGCACTTTTCTTCCAATTAAAAAAGAAAATCAAAACTTCCCGCAAATGTTGTTTATTTAGCACAAAACTCGACATATTGAATGCTCAGAAAACCAATGTTGTTGTATAAAACTCGAAGCTTCGTTGACTGAATATGGTTGACAAAGGTCAAACCTTTCTAACAATGCCAAAAACATCTATCATTATTCAGTAAACAAATCAGCCAGAGCCATCTCTTGAAAACGGACCGAATTAATTTGTACTCCCAATATGATTATTTGAAATTTTGTACCCTAAACTTTAATCGCGCCTATCTTCTTTGGAAGACGTTTGGGACCCTTGGTTTCCCATTTAATATTGTTTGTCTTGATGTGTACTATCACCCCTTAAAGTTTTGCCCAAGAGTGTAGATACACCCTGTATATTTAAAAGACCAAATTGTCTTTTTTTTTTCGTTATCAGCCCTGAGCTTTCTGCGGGACCGATTTTGAGAAATGTTCTTTTTTAATGAAAGCTGTTCCTTTGTAATTGTGCCCTTTCTAGCTTTTTAAATCTATTTCCATTTTTATGTTTTATTTTTCTTTATTACTTTTCACCAATCAGAAGTTTGATTCCACCAGTAAATATTTTAATCTCATTTAACGAAAAAAATTAATGGTTTTGTAAAATTTAACCATAATAAAATGATTGCACATAATTATGCACTAATTGGGGTAAAACAGAAATTTGAATATGTTTGACAGCGTGTAACATCATTAAAATTCATTTAAAAGGATTTTTCCCCACATGTCGTAGTGTTACGGAAATCTTTTGACTGTCCTTGTAGATAATTTAATCATGCTAAAAAATCATTTGCTATAGAGTTCATGGAGCTCAGGGATATCCGAGTATATTTAGACCGCGAGTTAGAGCGCGAGTTTGGACCGAGAGTTAGAGCGCGAACAGACGGACAGAGAAACCGATATCATAAACACTCTTCAACTTTGTTGGAAAATGCTAAAAAGTTTGCCTATATAAAACAGTATATAATGCACTGATTTTAGAAGATAAATTGTTGAAAGTAGAATTTTTTTTTCTAGCTATATTAAACTGGATGTGATTGTACAAAAACCCAGATTTTTTTATATGTATAAATCTCTATTTTGAAAGCGTGAAAAATGAAATTATGAAGTATTAAGAATAAAAAAAGTTTTAAAATATGAAAACTGGGTCATATAAGAAATTTATTGCGCAAGAGTCCATTATATTTTCTTTGGCTTGTTTCAGAATTTATTAGAATAAACGTTTGGTCTCATGAGTTGAAAAAAAAAAGATTTATCTGTGGAAGATTATTTTCTATTATTTTCAGTCATTTTAATAATGATAAACAGATTTATGACGCAGTTTATCATAAAATATTTTTCTTCCAAATATTTCTTATTATTTTTTCAATAGAAAAACTATGCAACAAAATTCTTTTTTTTTTTTTTTTTTCCCATGGAAATAGAAAAATCTAAAAACGATAACACAGAGTCATTTTATGTAATGTTATCAATTTTAATTTGGCAGTTTTGAATGCTATAATTATTATACTGATGAAGTATCGAATTATGAAAATTTGTAGTAAAGCATTTGAACTGGATTGATTTGTTTTCTGGTCATTTAATATTTATTTTTACCAAGACAGTGAAAAACAAATTAAAGTAATGAAAGTAAAAGTGTTGTGCTAACTATACTGTTGCTAAATCAAGTAAATAACAGAATTTAAATTTTTTCTGCAGAAAAAAAATAAGAAATTTGAAAAACATGCAGTTTAATAATTATTCTAATTAAGAAATTAAATGTGTAATTTATTTTTTCCCAAACAAAAATATAGTAAATAATAGGTATAATTGTAGTCATTTTTATTAACTCGTTGAGGGTAACATCAGTCATCAGTGACTGACACTGAACTTTCCGTTTAGGTCGAGTCAGTCACAGATGAACCACTCTAAAATATGATATAAAACTTTAAAAAAAATATTTATTAAGTAATTACTAAAAAATGTTTTACTTTACTTTTATTAATTACAGTAGTATATTTTCTGAATACGTATTTTAAACAATATATATGTATATATATATATATGTATATATGTATATATACAGGGTTGTTATAATTAAAGTTCGCCTATTCAGAAGGCTCTAGAGCCGGTTCTATGGCTCCAAACGAATCAGAATTTTACTAGTACGTAGTTAAAGACATGCGCTCTGCGAAAATCGAAAAAAAATGTTAAATTTTTTGTCAGTAGGTGGCGCTGCGCCAATATTTAAGCTAATATTTGCAGATTCCTTTATTTTTTGGGATTTTTGAAAGATTCTGTATTTAAAAACAGATGTCAGACAATCTGTGATCTAAAACACAGCATTAGACTTCACATTCGCTCAATCTTACAGGACAGTTTACACAATGCTGTAGAAAGCACAATTCTGAGAATGGAATGCATTATTAAAAATGGCAGAGGATTCATTGAGCATGCGTCATGTTATTCTTCGTTATTTCCTTACTGTCGAGCGACATGTTTTATTTTTGTTGATGCACATTATATCACATGAACTGATATTCATTTTTCTGTATTGTTTAGAGTCATAGGTCAGGCTCTAGAGTTGTCTGATTAGGTGAACTTAATTATATCAATTGGCAGCTCGTTGAAGTTTGTTGAAACTTTTAAATTTGCGTGTTTCGTCTGGATTGACTGATATTGATATAATGAATTTGCAAATATCGCCTTAAATCTTGGCGCAGCGCCACCTAGTGATAAAAAAATGGACTATTTCTTTTTTGATTTTCGCAGAGCGCATCTCTTTAACTATGTACTAGTGAAATTTTGTTCTGTTTGGAGCAATAGAACCGGCTCCAGAGCCTTCTGAATAGGCGAACTTTAATTATAACAACCCTGTATATATCTGTATATATATATATATATATATATATATATATATATATTAATTTTATATCATATTTTATGCTCTCAGTTACTGATGATTTACACGGCCTAAACGGAAAGTTCACTGTTATTCACCATGGCACTCGACGTGTTAATTAATAAAACTGATTCAAAGACGTGTTTTATATTTTATTCTAACTGAAGTTTAATGAGTTCAACCTATAATTCAATTTTTAATTAAACTTCTAATAGGTTCAAGATCTTTACGTTTATTGCAGTAAAAAACTTAAATTTTGAATTTGTTTTAAAAGCCATGAAAGATATTTAATTTAACGGCGATGTTGCCACATGTGATTTGGCTCTTGGCATAAATTATTTAATAACAACTGCAGCGCAATGGACGCGATATCTCATTTGCTTTGAGTAACTGATTGACTTTTCGCAAAAAATAGGATTAAAGGGATAAATCAACTTTTAACAGTACCATTTGATGAGGTTATTTATCTGCTGTTAGATATCTCAAGATTGCAAAAGGGCGATAATCTTCAACATCAAAACAAGATTTCTGTTTAATGCCCCTCAGCAGCCATTATTTTCCGCTTTTGGCTACTTTTTATATCAATCAATTTAGTGACCTGTAGTGCTATATTAAAGAACTTGTTGTGTTTCATTATTCATAGTCTATTTAATACCAGATTTCAATTTATTTTGTAATCAACAAGAACTGTACTTAAATCTTAGGTAAGTAAAAAAAAAAAAATCTTTTTTGAGGGTCCTGCCTTTTGGTTGATGATTCTTGATGGTGGTAGATGGAGCTTGCTTGGTGGGTATTGTTGAGCTAAAACCATTTGGCAGGTCGCCCATCTAGATAAATCTGTTTCTGTTATGAAATCTACCGCTTCGTAATTTTTTATAGTCCAATCTACCGATAATAACCAGTTGGATTATGATTTTCAGCCCACTGAATTCAAATTACAAAACATAAGATTATTTACTCCCTACATACAATAAACGCTATGGCATTAACTTCTCAGAATTGCTTTGCCACCTGAACAACGTGTATATATCGTTCTTGAGGCTCGTTATCATGTATATTGGAAAATTTCCAAATAAACAAATATATATATATATATTTTTCTTTTTTTTGCCAATTCAGACTATAGAACATGCTTGACAATTTTATATCTAAAATCAGTTTTAAAAATATTTGAAGTACAATGCTATTATGATTTGTGGCGCGCAAATTTGAGATGTATATTATGGAGAATTGACAAGAATTGTGGCCACGAAAACAAATTTGGCTGATTTAACTTTTTTGTTTTAGGTAAATATGAATGTATATTCGAGAGCGGCCTTTTTTGTGATACCAAACACACATACATACATATATTCAGTTATGTATATTTATGAGTGATTTAAAATTCGGGGATATTAGAAGGGGTGATTGTGTTCCGGTGATTTTATCAATAATTCTATAGCATTAGTCTCCATTTTAATCGCAGACTTCATCGATTAAATAAAAGAAAAAAACTGTTAATTTAAAATCAATGATATCCAAAATACTGGTATTATGTCGTGTGAGCACTTTGGTATCCCTACAAGTTGCTTCTGGTGGAAGATTGAAAACATTTGTCTAAAAGTTATCTTGTTTGTATCTAATGAGTTAAAAAAAAGATCATATAATGAAATTATGTACAAAATCAGTAGGTAGTTTTGTGCATTTTTATGTAGTTATTTTAGCTGGATTTTGTAATATATTTTATGACAATACTTAAAACATGTAAACATTGCATCTATTAAATGCTATTGATCTTTAAATAATTCTTATTGATTTTCTAGTTTTGATCTGAGAAGTGGGAAAGAAATATATTCTGCTAATGAATTTTGTTGAAAATTATTTGGAAGAATTAATCGCTGTAAATTGCGAGTGATTTTTGAACTATTTTACTTTGCTAAGAGCGCATTACATTAATTAGAACAGGTGTAGCTTTATATTCAATTTAAAGCAACACAATAGCATTTAATATTAAAGTAAATACCTGTTTCAATTTTTTAAATGTATACTATTGTAGGAGAAAAAATCTCTCTTTCGTAATATTGTTAAAAAATAACATATGTATTTTTTTAGAAAAAGTTGTAAAAGTTATGCTTCATAAGCGGAAATTAATTCGAAAAGTTTCATTTCTGTTTATGCTTGAGGGAGAACTAATGAAAATTACTGAATCATTAATAATTTTAAGGGAAAAATATATAAATATCGATTGTTGGTTATGGAGCTAGTTAGTCATGCAAAACAAGAAATTGTTTATTAATATTTACGAATATACCAAAAAGAACGAATAGAAATTAGAAACATTAAACTCTTTCAAAAGTATTGAAAGAAAAATAAAAAAAAATACTAAAGAACAATTCAAAAAAGGAATTTGGTGAAAGTTAATTATTATTAGTAACAAATAATGTATGGTAAAAAGTTAATTAAATCCAATTGATTTTTTAAATCATCGGATTTTAAAACATTCACCTTTTATATAAACATTTTAATAAAATTTTAATTTTACTTAAGAAAGGTGTTATAATAAAAATAAAAAACATTGACATGTTTCGGAACCGTCAAATAAGTTCCATAATCATAATATAAATAAAACAAATTATATATTATGATTATTTTTTATTTATATTTTGATTATGGAAATTATTTGACGGTTCAGAAATATGTCAATGCCTTTTATTTTTATTATAACCACCTTTCTTAAGTAAAATAAAATTTCTTATTGAAATATGTATAGACAAAAAGAACAACAACAACATTACGTCTTAACTCATCTGTAAATCCTCATAAAAAATGTAACTGGTACCAATCGACTGATAATAATATCTATTAACTAACATTTAGTCAAATTTTCCTATTGAGAATCATTTGCAAACAGATATTGTGGTAAACTTTACAAGTATAGATACTAACATCTAACTTTAATGCCATATTAGTATTCTACGTTAAATTGTAACTTCAGATACCAAACAAAAAGGCACTCGGCGTAGTAGTATACGATTTATTCATATTAATTTCTAATTTGAAAATCCTAAAGTTAGTCTCTATTTTAAACATTTCAAAGCCCATTGGAATTGGGATATTTTTTAACAATGAATTAAAACCAACTTGATGGAAAGAGATGCAATTTTGGATTTGCATATTTGAAATCCATAGAAATTGATTTGTATTAAAAAAATCATATTTAATGCGTTCGTACGCATTTAGAAGTTCAGCGGATTTTAGATATTTTAGTACCAGAAAGTAATAGTCGCTATATCTGAAGATAGAATTTCTTTCCATTAAACAAAGCAAATGCTACATTATTAAAATACTGGTACAAGGTGCTTGAAGCATACAAATCTTTGTTTAAATTATTTTTTTTATAAAATGTCTTTTAAAATAAATGTTTTTAAAAATAAATTTCAAAAACAATATGAAGTATAATCTATAAATTTGCTAACAGAAGTTTGCTTCTAGAAGATTGAAACATTCGATTTTAAAATTACAATTTGTTCTGCCTCGTAGGTTTTGAATTATGTTTTAAAATTTACACGTTTTGTAATCAGTTTTGAAATTATTATAAATAAAGTGATAATTAAGTTGAAACTGCATATCCGGCTGAAATCGCACTTCCAGCAATTATTAATTATGGTCAGTCCTACAGGCCAATTTTCTCCCTCTTTTTCTTGTTTTTTTTTTTTTTTTTTTTTTCAAATATTTAAAACAAATGTTATGCTGTTTAGGTTAAAAGATTTTTACCTCGATATTTTAATAAAACTGCATGAATAAAATGATACCGATTTATCAGTCAATTATTTTCAAAAATAAAAGAAATGCAAAGAATTATTACCATAAGGTATACAGAAATGGTATTTCTATGTATAGACTGTTATATTACTTATAGTTATAGATTTGCTGATATAACATGTTTGACGACAGCCCAGCATTTAGAGTTATGTATTTCCACTTTAGCAAGATATGTGATACATTTACGGATTTTTCTTGAGATAACAGGCGGAAACTGGATATATTTTATTATCTCTGTCTTATTAAGTATCGAATCTTTTATTCCAACTACGAAATAAAAAGACTAAGAAAATGAGATAAACAATACATTCTGTAGCACTGATTCTATCTGAAACACATTGTCAGAACCAGAATTTGATAGTGGAATGAGCTGGCTAGATCACATTTGCATTTTTGAAGTCGTATGCAAAAGCATTAATGTGCGTTATTTATTCAAGGTGGCCAGAAATAAACGTCCCAATATGAAAATGCAATAAATTACGCAATTTTTTATGACAAGGTGGAACCTGTCGAATTTTGACGAAAGTAAATGTTTAAGAAGGAACTGTTTCATTGATTCATAATAAACCTACAAATTTAGCTGCAGTAAAAAATGCGTCTAACAACGGTCAGTCTATATATCAAACAAATATTATTTTAAGCTAAAATTAAGAACATAAATATATTTTTTTAAAACTCAGTTGTCCAAATTATTAAAATTAAACATTAATAGCATATGTAAAATTATAATAAAACAATATATAATAAGATGAATTTATCACTTGAGGCTGTTATGTTTAGAATAAATGCGTATGGAAAAAAAAATATTTCAAATTTACACGATCTTGGAATTTTATATGAAATCTAGTCCCGACATAAATTTCATCTTCTCAAAATTTGCATGCGTACATTTCAACTTTTATCAATTTTAAGAGAAATGGCGTTTTTCTGTTGCCACAATTACAAAATTCTAACTAAAAACTGTAAAAAAATTAATATGTCAAGAATAAATTGAGATACAGCTTTCAAACAAATTGCATTTAAAAGTACATATGTTTCTCTATACGATGATGTAAAAATTGAAAAAGGGAAATGTTTAGATGTAAAAAATTTGCAGTGTCGAAAATCGCAAAACCAAATTGTATGTGAAAGTGTCGCCATTCACAAAATGTCGTATGCGTTACGCACAGATACATTTGGCCTTAATAATATAGATATGCAATTTATTAATGCAACTATTATACATATAAATATGAAATGCGTGAACATCTCGCGGGTCTTAAATTTTATATTATGCAATTCTAACAATAATTCCCATTTTCGGAAAAAGATGGCGCTGCACAGTCTCAATGATAAAGAATACTCAAATAAATTTTAAAAAATCAATTGTCTTTTTATATTTTGATCGGTAAATAGAATAAATAATACAACTTAAGATTTTTATGCAATTTTACGAGTTCATTTGAGCATTATTTTAATTTTAGATAGTGGAGTGCCATCTACTGACGAAAATTTTAACTATTTTCAGAGATTTACAACACATGAAATATATATCAGATTTAAATGCGACTCATTTCATATTCATATTTATTATAATTAATGAGCTATAGAATTCCCAAATTGGGACATTTATTTCTGGTCTTCTGTGCATACCTTGTACTGTCAGTATCTCTCATTTAATTTTAACGAAAGTTAAACATTTAATACCTAATTCATTTATGCATAATTTTATTTTAATGCAAATACAAAGTGCATTCACACATTTTTGTAAACATTTAGACATTATTCTATGATTTAAATTTTAATTAAAAAATGTCTACATACCATCGGTTCGGAATAAAGGCATTATTGTTGTGAATCTCTAATTTGCGGTTTACAAAACCACAAAGTTTGATATATATATAAATGTATTTTGATAAAAAAAAGTATTTTGAAAATACAAAATACTTTGAAAAAGCATTACAAAATATATTACTAAAATACTTTCATTTCGTCAGGTTAAAATACAAAATACAAAATACAAGTGTATTTTGAGAATGTATTTGAAATACATGTATTCTCGATACTGCCCAACTCTGATTATCGAAGAAATGTTTTCAGAAGCATACTTTCATTTCATCAAAACAGTATTCCTATGATTCATGGAATTTTCTAGAAGACTTATCCGAATATTTTTTTATAGAATAATAAATCTAGGAAAAACGTGCAACATTTTCCCTTATTTAATCAGAAATTACTGGTATTAAAGAATTTCCTAGTCAGAAAATTTAAGGATGTGCACAAACCTTGAAAAACGTTCTAACGTGCTATCTTGTAATAAAGAAAGAATAAATTTAAAACTTTTTCTGTCAGGATTTCTGATTTATGCTTAGATTCTTTTCCTTTTAAAATTTTGAATACAGAAAGAAAACAAAAAACTCTTATGCAAATATACGATTTTTTAATGCAAAAAAGCTTTCCTGTATACAGTTGCCAAGATTTTTCTTTCATTTCAAAGTTAAAAATATTTATGTTAAAAGTACTACTTTTGCAATTTTAAATATTTCAGAGCTTTGTAATATTTACTCAGAAAGTTTTTGGAAAAGTTAGGGATAGGTTATAGAAAAGGATACGCTAAAGAAAATAACCAACAGAAAAATATCAGGCACCAGCCAATGGCATAAGGAAGAATCAATCGGTATAAAGAAAGAACAGATTGATTAACATGAATCAAATTGAAAAAAACGATAAGAGTCAGAACAGTATAAGAAAATTATAAGATAAAGTTTATATTAAACAAAGAAAAATGAAAAGAATAATTGTGAATAAATTGAAAAGACGAACATAGTATAAATCAAAAATGCTCTCTGTGTAATTGACTTGTGAATGCATTGGCATTGACAGTTTTCTATAGCCAGGTTTTTAGGCATTCAGTTTCTTTCAGTCTTGCTCTTGTTTTCAAAGTGGTAGCGTACGTCTTAATTGATCTGATAAAAAAGACAAAGTTATTTCGAAAGGCCTTGTGGACCTCTTATTTTTATGTCATTATGTGTTAGTTTTTGGTTTCTATTTCTGTTTAAATCTTTATTTGTTCAGCATTTTTTTGTGTTTTTTCATTAAAAATTATCAAGACATACAATGCGTGTAAAAGCTATAAAGGACAATTTTTTTGATAAATTTCAAAATAAAAAATTGTTTTTCCTTATAATATACATAAGCATAGTGAAAAACTAATAGAAAAGTCAACAAAATTCAACTTTGACAATTTTATTACAAAAATACAATAATTGCCCAAAAAACCATTATTTTTGCATGTGTAAAAATTATAAAGACGATAAAATAAATCCAATATACTAACCGAAGAAACAAATATTTAATATATTATACTTCCAACTCTTAGTTTAATGATTAGTCGGTTTTCTAATTACATCCCGTGTGCAATTTTATGATTAAGTATCGTTAGTGGTCTCATGTTGTTCCTTATGTATTGTAGACTAAGTAAAGCGATGGTGGACATCCGACACCCGCGACTGGGGAGGGGGAGGGGGGGGAGGATTGAAAAGTGCAATTGGAAAAAATTACATTTCATAAAAAATAAAGAAAATTATCTATAAATATTAATGTAAATATTAATGTTTAAAACATTTATAGATTAGGAAAAACATTTGTGGACATCCGGGTGCCGCGACTGGGGAGGGGAAGGGTTGAAAAGTGCAAGGGAAAAAATTCCATGTCATATTGGAAAAATGTTTTTTTTTTTCTCTGATTATTTTCTCTTTTTCGTGAGATTAGCTTTGTTTATTTGGGAAATTCTATATATAACTGATGTTAAAAAATAATGTCCGTCTAAAATGAGTTAATGAGTAAATAATCATAAGTTATTTTTATATCGTTGTGTCTTTGAGTTTGAATATTTTAAAAGATGTAATAAAACTAGTCTGTATATAACTATTAGTAAACGCAAAATATCCGCAACATTATATCATTTGAATAAAGATTAAAATGGATCAAAGAGCATATTATAAAACCTTTTCGGTAAATAAAACTGTCTAAATCTTCACTAATGCATTAATTTGATTAGCATAGTCTTAATTTGGGAATTGCTTTCTTGCATTACCGTTCTGGATAACTTGTTTCAGTTTATATAAATTGCGTTTAATATGCAGCAATGTATAGATGAGAATTTACATTAAAGAGAATAACTAAGTATTAAGAATTTAAAACATATAATTTTCCCTTTTTAAATAATACATAAAATAAAAATGTATTACATATTCAGTTTTTATCGAAAGTAATATTTTATGTATACGATAAAAGAGAAAAAAATGGAGATAAAGTAGTTTAATTTTATAAAGTATACTCGTGCAAGCTTCTACAAGATCATTGCAACATTTTAGATTATTCGTTGGTCAGGCTTTTCATTAATGTAATGATTATCAATCCACTTATTTTAATGAAATATGCGTATACTATGTGGAAAATCTGTTAAAAAATTTTCGTGGGATACAGCATATCCTATTGCGCTTTTTCTATGTTCGTAGGAAACAGGATGTAAAAATCAGATATGATATAAACCTGATATATGATTCTTTGGTTTTTAGGTGCGTTCGTAATTTTATAAATACATAGCACCTATAGTCGTCGCTCAGTCCGTCCGTCTGTCCGCATATAACAAAGAAAAACTACTCAACCGAGTCGTTTGGAAATTAAAATGTATAATTATTACATAATTTTGTCGTGTCATTCCAAATTTTATGAAAATCGGATGAATAGTTTAATTACAGGGACAATCAAACGTACTCCTTTACATTACGGTCGCTGGGAAAAATAGATTCAAGTGCATTTTAATGAACGTTATACTCGTCCGAACATAATACAATTCATATTTATCTATGAAATATATGCTAAAATATACATTCTGTACAATATGTGGTGCAAAGAATATTTTATATTAATATACAGGGACACACAAAAGTATTCTATTACATAATAGTATCGGGGGAGAGACATTGCTCGGGGTGCTTTTTAATTATATTAAAATATTTCACATTTTATGAAATTTATATACGTTTCTGATGTTTACTACTAGTTAATTTCTGCATAATAGAAAGCATTTAGTCTTTACAGGGATACATAAAAGATTTCGGATACTGTATTGTAACCGAAGTATTGCATATTTTTAAAATTTCCTTATAGCACAAACGTACCTCATTTGTCACGTCTGACGTGAAATTTCCGACTGTTTACTTTTTAATTATTTTATGATTATTTACAATTGCAGATCTCCCAATTTAGATTAGATTCTCTCATTTTAGATACATATATCCATTGATTAGTGTCAATAGAGCATTCATAATATTACACGTACTATATTTAGATACAATTCCGCATATTTTTGCTTCCTTTTGGGAACAACGGATTTTGAGCTTATTTTATGAACGATATTCTTCAGAATTTTAAAGTTATGTTTTAGAGACTTTTACAAAAGTTCCTCTATACACTTAGCTAACACATTATCTAAATTATATTTTGTTTGTTTTCATGCATGCGCAATGTAAAATTATTTAGTAAACCTTGTCATCATTCGTACATTTTTAATTGGTTTTAAATTCTGATTATAGAGTATTATATAAAATGTTGTTTGTTGTATGTTCTGAGAAGAACATTTTTTTTTATGTTAAAGCAAATTAAAAGCAAAAAACGTGGATACAAAAACAAAATTTGGATACGTTTTTATTAAAACCTAGATTTCTATACGAGTATACATAGGGTCCCCATAAAAATGAACGTAGTTTATTACAATAAGCTATTTAATCACAAACTACAGCTTGAACGTTTTTGCTGTATTAGTTTTGACATGGTTATTCAAAAATCGTTTGTTTCCAATTTGTTGACAGTCCCCTGAAGGATTTCAGGAAAAAACTTCGTGGAAATATATGACCTATACTGTTCTGTTTATACACCTGAAATTTCAGGATAATTTCTCATGTATTTTTCTAGATATTTAACAAAACGTCAAAAATTCTGAATGTGGCCGGTTACCTTTGACCATATAGTGTTTATCTTGACAGTTTTTGGGGAACAACTAAATGATTTTAACAACCATCCAAAAATTACAATGAACAAGATGTATATCAGTTAAGGGCGACACTTTTATTATTTGTGCAGAAGTATTTAGTTCTTATGTGGTATGATATCTAAATAATATCTAAGTAATAAGGAAACATATTAATGAACTATTTATTAATACAATAGACTCTCGATTTTACGATCCCCAATTTAGCGACTCCTCACGATTTATTGACCATTGGATAAGGTCCCGACCATTTTCCAATATTTACGGTGTTTTTCATCGCTCGTTTTAACGACCTACAACTAATCCGAATCTTGATTTAGCGACCTTCTCGAGAATATGAAAAAACTGCGCAGTGTATTAAAATATTCCGAGATTTCTAAAAAAAAATCATTTAAAAAACTTTTCCCTTTTCTGATATTTCCAGAGATTGGTCAGCTCTATTCAGTCTTGATTTCAGGGAGAAAGGAGGGAATATCCCTCCTGGAGGAATGAAGTGTGTCCCTCCCCGGAAAATTTGAGATTTTGTGTTCTCAATGGTATTAAAAAAAAAAAAAAAAAAAAAAAAAAAAAAAAAAAAACAATTTCCCTTCCGGAGACACAAAAGTCCCTGTCGGAGAAAAGTGTCTGAATTCAACACTGGCTCTACCCCTCCGCCTCTCTTTTTCATACACACTCTAGGAAGGATAATGAATCGAACAACAATTTTGTTAAATTAGGTATTGTTAACAGAGGGATCAAATGGACGATTGGTGATGGATGGCTCGAAATTTCACAATGCATTACTCTACAAAGAGCAGTTAAAAAAATAATTTTAGGTTTAATTACAACAAATATTTTAAATTGTATGAATAAGTAGTTTTTATTACATTGTATACATAAGTAATTTTTATTACTTTAAAATGTTAGGTATTTTTGAATTGCATTGTAACCATCCAAAATTAGTAACTTTTGATTTAACGATCTTCCGATTTAACGTTCAGTTTGCCGAGGTCCCGTGAAGGTCGTTAAACTGCAATTCTTATTTTTGCGTATAAAAAAATAATCGATGAATTTTCCAAAGCATATAATTGAGTTTTAAATTAAATATTTTTTTAATCTTCAATTAAAATCAAGGTATTTAAGTTTTAATGTTCATACAGGTTAATTCTGTGGCAGGAAAAGATGAAAAATCATTCCATTAACATTTTTTATTTCTAGCGTTGAAATTCTATTAATTTTTTCAGTAAACTTGCACATTGAAAAACATAGTAATCTTAATTACTATAAAGTGACTACAATTATAATAAATAGGAAAGTGTTAATTTACACTTTCGGAAACTAAATATAGTTTGATCTTAAATTTGAAGTTAAAATGAGTTTTGCAAAATTTTGTATTTTTTCTCAGTTCGCAAAATGTACCTAATAAACAACACTTTTCTTACAAAAGAAGAGAAATTGGAAATGAGTTTCAAAATTTGGGCATCTAAAGTTAGGAAATTTTTGGTGAGAAACTTTATAAATAAGAAATTTTGTTTGTAAAATAAATGAATAGCAATTTATAATGTAATATTGTGCAAATATTAAGCCTTAATTCAAACGTTTGCTTCTCTGAAGAATCTGAAACTTCTTTGAATCCGAATATTCTTCTTTTATAGCTATCATAAATCTCTGTGTTGCTTAATGACCTGCGCAATATTTGCAATAGATGGGATTTTCTTTTGAAATATAGTAATTCGAAAATGCTCATTGGTGTCAGCAACAAATAATTTTAAAGCAAATGAGATTCATAACTTTGATATGTGCATTTTAATGGTATATCAAAACATATTCGATCTACACGTACACACTGAAATTTACACAAAAATAAATTTACCAATGATTAGTTTCATTTTTGACTGATACTACATAGTTCCATATCTAATTGAATTATATTATATTTTAAAAAGTTCATGGTGATTTTTTCATATAAGAGTTATTTTTTCATATAAAATGTCTTTAACTGACAGAACTCTAGTTTCAGTTTATTCAGAATACTTAAATTCTAACTCTTACAAAAATATGCTTCAGAACTAGATTTTAACCAAAATTTAACATCGGTAGAATTGATTTCAGAAACATTAATGGTCCTTGAGACCAGTACGCATAAGAGTTTACTGGTCCGCTATATAAAATTTTATTAAATACCTTTAATCTTTTAAGTTATCTCCTTCCCTTCCTCCTAGAATAGGAACTACACTTTTTTCGCAATTACCCAAAAAATTCAGCAGATTTAATGTAAAGTTAAAATTTGCTAAAAATATAATAACTAAATCATAAACAAAAGCCACCAAAATATTAATTAGATATTTTATTTATGATTATTTATTTCAATTAAATGTAAAGTTTAATGTAATTATTGTTATTTTTTAAAGTAACGTAAAATTGTTGGGTTTATGTTTGGTTATGGTTTTTGCATGCAACGGAAAAATTTACATTTATCCAGATAGGGGGGAAAGTTACTGTACGTGCGTACCAGTATTTTTTTTTTTTCAAATTAATGGTCCGGCTGAATTTTTGGTGGTCTCGGACCTGCGGACCACCAAGGATTTCGAACGCTGTTTAACATCAGTCTTCTGATGCTGATATAAGATACTTATATGCTGATGGAAATAGATTTCCAGAAGCTGCTGAATGTTACAAGATTGGTTGAGAAATGCCGTGTTAAACCATGCGTTTAAGTTTTTTACTTCCTTATTTATTACAGTTAGCTGACAACTAACAAGGAGAGGACGAACCTTGATAATCATACATTTTGATTATTTTAAATACACCCGTGTCCCGGTACCCGGACTACCTATATTAGTTTTTCATCATGTACTGTTTTATAAATGTACTTGTAATTATAATTTAATAATTCCATTGTCAGTTAAAAATTATAATATTGTACACACAATCTAATTTTTATCTATTTTTTTTATCTGTAACTAAATAGTTACATAAAACACTACAAATAGATCTAAAACTGTTAAGTTTCTAAAAATCCTTTTATACATTTCATACATCCTTTATCGATGAAATGATATTGGAAAATTGTGTCGATTCGTGATTTAAAATAAAATAAATTAAAAAAAAACATAATTTATGTAATGCTTTAACCAGAGAAGTCAATACGATGATGATATTACTCTATTTTTAAAGTAACAAACATAATTATATTAAAAATAGCATTGTAATAAAATTACAACCTATTTTTTTGCATGTTAAAGATTTTTAAATCTTGCAATACATGTGCTTACCTTTTGAAACATTTTACTTTCCCATTTATCTTTTTTCTGATTTTTCTAAATTTGAATATCTTTTATTTTTTCATAACTAAAAAACACCACAGCAGGTTTCATAATAGTTTTAGAATTTTTATTATTTAATAAAACATCAAATTTTTTAAAGCTGTTGGAATGATGAGAAATAATGGTTTAAAAATCAAAAATGCTAAATTATTGTCCAAATATACTAAAATTATAATTAAGCTAAGATATTAAGATTTTTAATTGAGATTGATACTAAGGGCGATCAAATGAAAAGGTACGAAACGCCCTAACTTCGAAACCGGTTTAAATTTGAATATGCCGCTTTGGAAGTAGTGAGACATCGAGATATGCGATTGGAGTATCCAATGTAATTCTGAACGTGCATAGGCGCTTGTGCATGAAGGGGGAGAAAAGCAAACAGCAACTGAGCTCCGTCCAATTGACGTGGCAGTGCCTGTGAGGCCATCATGGCTTTCCCATTGCAAAATCCGATGATTAAAGCGCAGCGAGATGTCTTATCAAAGTCTGACGCAGTGAGAAATCTGATAACACCTCGATGCGTTTTTATCATCGGATTTTACATTGGGAAAGTCATGATGGCCTCACAGGCACTGCCACGTTAATTGGACGGAGCTCACTTGCTGTCTGCATCTCTCCCCCTTCATGCACAAGCGCCTACGCACGTTCACAACTACGCTAGTTACTCCAATCGCATCTCTGGATGTCTCACTACTTTATTCCAAAGCGGCATATTCAAATTTCAGCCGGTTTGGAAGTTAGGGCGGTTCGTACTTTCCATTTGATAGCCCCTAGTAAATTACCTTTGCGGCTATATTTACCAAACAAATAATGAGAGAAACAAGTGTAGCCCATCCCGGTGTTCATCCACAGGCCGCTAGACAACGACCGAACACCGTATCAATGGAGCTACGTAAACGTTATCCTTTCAGTCAAGGTACGTTTTGTCCTATTATTAGGTCCTTCCTGTTTTTCAAGCACTAAGGGACGTTTTATAAAACCAATTAAACCTTAGGCTAAGACATCCCTACCCTACAACATATATTAAAATAATCAAAATCTGTAATTACCACGTTGGCACTCTCATTGTAAGACCTGACTACCATATACCTGCTGAAATAATTGTTAAACTCAGATTCATTTAAGCACAATAGTTCTAAAAATAAGCAATGCTATAGATAGATGATGCTTCCGCAGATAGATGTAATACATTAGACAAAATGTTCCCAATCAAACTGGATTCTATTTACAAACCAATAGTTAGCACCAGTACACTAGTTGAATATGCATAGTAATTTTTTCAATTATGGTATTAAAAAGTCCATTTTAAACAAGTTTGTTTGAAGAAGGCAATTTTTACAAACAGTTCCTCTTAATACTAATAACAAATTTCAAGTTTCAATCCTTTTTTTTAATTTCTCATTAATTGTGGAATTTAGTTGTGTTTTAAAATTAATAGAATTATTAAAACGTTTTATAATGCTAAATACTAATAAAAAAACTGCATATAAATTTTTATTTATAGAGGCTAAAAAGTTCAAAATAATAAATCTTAAAAAATATATATATTTACAGATTGTTGCTATAAGTTTCTTCTAACATTATGCTTAGGAAGACTGTGAAATAAACATCTTTTAAAAATCACTTTAACACTTTAAGTAATTAACCGCCTTTTAACTTTAAAAAAAACCCCAACTAAATAACAGTTAATTATCTACTTCTTCTTTCTTTTCTTTTCTTTTCTTTCTTTTTCTATTAGAAAAATGAAATATTTGTGCATTAAAAAGGAGCATTTAGACCTTTTCGACGCGAGTTTATCTAATGCTCCGATTTACTTTGGTGATATACATGTTAAGATATTTTCTGTAACCATGCTGTTAGATTTTCTGTAATTGCGACACATTATTTGGTAGCTGAAGAATTCTGTAATGGATTCCTCATAGATTCAGTAATTCGCCATACGTATTGCTAAATGAATCAGAATAAAATATCCGTTCATTTAAATTAATACAAAAAAGTTATTTTTAAATTTATTATATAAGAGATGTGATTTTATTGTTATTTTTTTATAACTTAATAATGAAAGAATAATATAATGATTTTGATGTTGTTAAATTAATGATGAATTAAAATAATGTTCTATTTTTTCATTTGCTTTTTACTACATGAAGAGATAAAAAAAGGAATATTTATGTTTAAAGAACATCTGGAATAATTCTGGAATAATGTTTCGCGATTTAATGCTCCATTTATGATAATTTATTTCAATGAAGATGCATATTAACATTTATTCTGTAACCATGTTTTAACTTAATTGCATTTTCAATGAAATTGCACATTTTATTGGAAAGCTTTAGGATTGTTAATGGATTCTTTAACGATTCAATTATTTACAATGCGTATTGTTAAGTAAATTGGAATAAAATATGTTAATTTTAAATGAATACAGAAAGGACTTTTCAGTGTCACAACAGTATACATAATCTACAATTCCATTTTTTAAATAATACACGAGAATTTTAATAAATTTTATTAGCGTTTTTGTTACAACTATTATTTTTTTACTCTTAAATGTTTTTGTCATTTAACCATTAAAACATATTACAAAATATAAAAGTTAATAATGCTATCCTAACAATTCCACACACGCCCAGGGCATGACGTACTGAGATTGCAGAACGATTTATTTTATCGAAAAGTGTAAAACCCGTATGTACTCAGATAATGTTTGACGCTGCACGTGTATTTCTTGTTTAATTCTGTCGAATCCTAAGTGATGCTTAAATGGAAGAATTAAAATCTAACCAATAATAAAACTAATAAGCTATTTGCCACTAAATTAAATAATTAAATAATTTGCCACTCTATTTTAATATAAGTATTCGCCTTTTTCGTACAAAACAGTTTTCACCAGATTACCAAATCTCGACATTGCACAATGCCTATACACTTTAGGCATGACAGGGGTATAGTCTGTTCTCGTATAGCAGCGTATGATGCTGAAACGATGTACGGATCCCCCAAGACGCATTTGCATTTTAAGAGACCTCTTTGCGCTTAATCTCCAATTCTTATACCATAACTTGCTCTACGACAGGTGTGTGTAGTGCAATCTCAACCAATGTGGCTACTTATTTCGAAAGTTCCTGTCTAACGTAAACTGCAATGCAAGAGGGGAAGGAAATCCGAACCATAGCTCCAAGATGTAAGCCTGATAGAATGTTTTATTACGGACTTCCGAAACCTATTTGATAGTCCATCCTTTTGACAGCAGTTTTACAAAAAAGGAAATATATTCCTTTTTTCTTGATTCCACAATGCTTAAATTTATATTTTAGTTACTCAAACAACTGCAAGATTCTTAACATAGCTGCTTGTTTCAAAATACGACAATTTATTATAAATACTAAATAATAATAACAGTTTCACAAATAGTGTAAACACTATTATGAAAAAAACAATAAAAAATAATTAATGAATATAAATGAAAGTTATTTACAATGGAAACCAAGAAGTTGACAAAAAATCATAAATCATTCGTTTGTAAATGTGACTTAATTTTTCTCTGTAAATCTCAATAGTGCTGATTTTCTGTATATGAGAACAGGACTTTCTCTAATATCGGGTTGGGGAAAAAGTAATTTCGCTTTTTCCCAATACATAGATTTAAAGTCGCATATCTCGAATAATACTTACTCAATTAAGCCATACTATACAGCAATTGAAACGTAACTGTCTTTAAAAAATTCCAGATATAAAGGTAGCGTCATCTGTTTAATCAGTCAAAAGTTATTGTGTTTTAAAAATAGGGATTCCAGAAAATCATTTTCGTCACATTTTAGTTTGTTACTTCCAAAAAGAGAAAAATGCGGTGCAGGCTCATCGAAATTTGTGTGGCGTTTATGGTGATCAGTGTTTAAGTAAACGCCAAAGTCAGAATTGGTTTGCTCGTTTTCGTTCCGGAAATTTTGACATTAAAAATGAACCTTTCCCTGGCCGGCCAATCGTTGAAAAAGTTGATGAAATAAAAAAAAAATCAAGGTAGACTGATATATTTCTTCTAGCGACATTGCTACGGAACTAAACATCGATCATAAAACACTTTTGAACCATTTACATAAAACTGGATACCAAAAGAAACTCGATATTTGGGTCCCCCATGAACTTACAGTGAAAAATGTGATGGACAGAGTTTCCATTTGCGAATTGCTACTGAAACGGAATGAAATTGAACCATTTTTGAAACGAATGATTACGGGCGATAAAAAGTGAACCACGTACGATTACAATGTGTGAAAAAGATCGTAGTCGAAGCTTCACAAACGGTGGCAAAGCCCGGATGACGCCAAAGAAGGTGGTGCTGTGTGTTTGGTGGTATTGGAAAGGAATTGTCCATCATGAGCTGAACGAACCTGGCCAAACCATTAATTCAACTATCTACTGTGAACAACTAATGCAACTGAAGCAGGCGATTAAAAAAAACCCAGCCAAAATTGAACAATAGGAAAGATGTTGTTTTCCATCACGACAACGCTAAACCACACACATCTTTAGTCACTCGGTAAAAACTGAGAAAGCTTGGGTGGCAGGATTTGATGCATCCGCCATATAAGCCGGACCTGGACACGACCGATTACCATTTGTTCTGCCCTCTGCGGAGTTCTCTTAATGGTGTTGAGCTGGCTTCAAAAGAGGCTTGTGAAAATCACCTTGTTCAAATTTTTGCCCAGAACTCTAAGAAGTTCTGCAGTGACGGAATTATGCTTTTACCAGAAAAAGGCAAAAGATCATCGAAAAAAACGGCATATATATTATTGATTATTTTTTTAAAATTTATATAAATAAATCCAGTTTAAAAAAAAAACGAATAAAAGCAAAATTACTTTTACCCCAACCCAATATTATTAATCTACTCCACAATAGCCATATTTTTGTGCTTTTTAACGTGGTAATATGTTGTCAAAAGACAATCCAGTGCATACTGCAGTGAGATGGAAGCGAGACAATATACACAGAGAGAGGGGAATTATGTTTACCTATCTCGTAAAGATATATCTGGAAAGGGCCGTGATTTGTGAAGAAAAGAAAAAGATAACGATTATTTATGGTAAATTGAATATGAACTTTTGGTAATAAGTTATGTGTGTATCGGCCGTGATTTCATTGTTTCCTTTTTGCTGCCAGTCATTTTTTATTTTCTGTTTTAATATATATTTTAAATATAAAGCCGGATATGGAAGGAAATATGATGGGATATTAGTGCCATCTAGTGTGTTTTTTGCCATGGTATTAGCTAATTCATTCTCTGTGACTCCTGAATGCCCTTGAACCCATTTAAAGAGGGAAGTTTTCTTGAATTTGTGTATTAAATTTAGAATGTCGGAAATCATATTTAACTGTATCTGTATTTTGCAGTGTCATTAAACCTGAAATTAAACCTATCTGAAAAGATTAGGAATGATTTGTAATTAATTGATTCTGCCCAAATCACGGCGTTTTTAATAATAAAAAACGGAATTTCTCTAATGGAAAACGGAATTATCTAAGGAAAGACGAGCATTCCAAGCAAAGCATGTATTAAAGAATTTTCTTTAAATGTGCAGAAGCTGGATACTGCCCCCTGATCGTACTTTGAATCGTCTGTGACGAATTATAATGTGTCGTTGTATAGAGATAAGTCTCCTTCATGGATATGTCCAAACAAAGAACGCCTTTGTTAACATTTGTTTGGGAAGCGTTCAAGGTAGAACCTTTTCCACTTCCATCAGCCGCACACTGTGGTGTAGCTAGGATTTCGTATCGAAAGGGTTCTAGAATTTTTCTTTTACTTTTTATACAGGGTGTTTTTTATAAACTGACGTTATTTAAAATCTCTGCACCTAATTTTAATAATCGGAACTGCTTTAAAATTTATAAGGGGACTAATAAAACAAAGGAAAAAAAGATTCCCAGAAAAAATATAGTTTCAATCACCGGTAAGGTCTATTCCATGTGATATGTTATGCTCGGCAGTCGAAAATGCTGTACAAAGAATGGAAAGTGTGGTGCAAGAAAATGGTGGTGACATTGAACGCGGTCGAATTCCTAGTCGGGAAAGTGAATATGATTAATAAAACATGGCATTTTATCCAAATTATTAATTTTGTCTGTTTCTGATATTTTTTTTCTATATACATTGCCAAATGTCCAACTATCGACAATGATTGGAACTATTATTTATTTATTTATTCTGTTGGAATCTTTTTTCCCATGGTTTTATTAATCCATTTATAAAATTTAGTGTCTTTCCAGTTATAAGAACTAGCTATTGGCGGCTCTATATAGTGTCATTAAAAAAAAAAACACTTTTAATGTAGTAAAACTTATAACGATGAAATCGCAAAATTTCCGTTTTATACTGGTTTTTGTGTTACACTTGTAATTGTGTATTCTGCTTTTTGAGAGCATTATAGAATATTTAATTCTAGACCTCCTGGATCCCCCTCCATTTGGCTACGCCGCCACTAGCGGTACAATGCATGTAATGCAATATATAGGTGAATTCTGAGGTCCGAAGCCGATTATTCCTTCTCTAACAACGTCCTCGCCATTAATGACCACCCTTCTGACTTTTCCATAAGCTTGTGAATATCGCCCTCAAGTAAGGGTTCTCACTGGCTTTCAAGCAACGTTAGAGATTTGGCGAATAAGAAATGAAAAACATTCGCCAAATATAAATAAATATTAGTTAATAGATTTGGTGTGAAATATTGATAAATCTATCTTTAGTTTCTGATTTAAAGATTTTTTTTTTCGATATGTTGACCTAATTTTTGTAATTACTTATAAAATAGAAATTCAATTATCTGCTACTGAAACTATTACAAATGAGTAGATTCTTAATGTTTAAATGCTTCAGACATTCTTTTAGCGACCCAAAGAAAAAAATAAAAAGAGATATCCTTGACTTATCATTGTGAAAATATACACTAAAAATTCCTATGTGATTTCAACTCGTAATAGATAGAAAAAATTTGACTGGATAATGATTCTTTGCATTAAACTAATAATTAGCATAGTATATGGCTAATTTCAACACCGCATTCTAGCAAAAAATTTCTCTTCTTGGATAATGATACATGCTTGATACACAGATGGAGTTATAAATAAAAAAGAGGAGGCATGTGGTCTATTGTCTATCAATTGCGAGTGAAGTAACTGAGTTGGTTGTCACAAGATGACAGCTGCTTCATTTAACTAGATTTACAGTTTCTTATTGCCTCCTGTGGAATATCCCACTGATAAATTTAACTAGAAAATTTCGCCTTTTTTAGAGTGTTATTGCTTGGAAATTTCTCTGAGAAATTGTGGCTCTTGGAAATTTTGGCTAAAAAACCTATTTCTTTTTACTGGTATCAGTTTGGCCAGTTGTTATAATCTCTTTACTGACACTAACAGGGGATGGTCTTGGTTGTCACAATGTGGCGGAGTTATTACCTCAGAAGTACAGTCTTACCAGTAAAAATGAATAACATTTTTTGCCATACTGAAGATTGCCATTAAAGAGCCGTTTAAATGAAGAAAAGTTTTTTGTATAATTTTATTGATCAAAGTTCGCCTCGGTAGTAATGAATTCTCGTGAAAGCAGTTACAGCTGCAGCTTCACTATTTTTTGGATATGTCAGTTCCTCTTTCTTAATAGTTCCACGGATACACAGTGACAGCGAGAACATTGCCTCAAGCCATCGCCGTTTACATTTTCGGAAGCAAGTTCCTACGTAAAGAAGACACGAGTGAGGGGCCACTCCCACTCAAATTTATCTTACTCTAAAAATATATCTTCATTTATTATATGTAACTAAATTTTATCCAAGTAATTACATAAATTTTAATTCATGTGTTTAATAAAACTGTGCAAGGACTTCACACAACTTAAATGTGCCTAAATTTTTTTACCTCTCCGAAAAAAATGTACGTTTCAGCTTAAAAACTCATTAATTCCGAAAATACATGATAAATAAAATTTATTTTTTGTTGCTTGTAGATCATAAATGTAAGATCATATGAGGTAGTCAGTTAAAAAATAATAATAATTAGTTTATGGAAAAAATGAAAATTGAAAAATTTCTGAAAATTTGAGATTGCTCTGAAATAAAAAGTTTTAATCGCAGAATAAAAAAAATAAAACTGTCTGCCATAAGTCTTGAGCAAAATCCAATGAATAGAGATTCACAATTTCATAAAAATTGTTTAGTTAGTTTCCAGGAAATGGGTTAAAAATAAATCTGTTAAAAATAAATATGTGAATTTACGGTGAAACTACTGGCAGCAAAGTAGCCGAACTTTTACCGTTCCGTTAGTAGATTTTCCGTTTTGGGAAATAAAAGAAAGGAAAATTCCGTTTGAAGAAGCAGTAACTTTCTGTTACAAGGTTTGATTTTTAATAATAATTTATTATAATTTTTAAAATTAATGAATTATTAAAGGATTCGAAACTTCCTAGCGATTTTAAGCTGCTACATTATTTTATTTAATTTGTTTTTATTTATTTATTTATTTGTATAATTTACCTCTAGCCGTCCTGAGGAATTGGACTGAGGATCGAACTTGCGACATTTTGAAAGCGGAACAAAACCTTACTGACTGAGCCAAAGCTGCTGATGCCGGCTTGTACAAAGTATGTCTTTTATGAGTTAGAGGGAAAATCTGTTGTGCTTTTTAAAGATTTTGTTTCAAATGTATTCGTTAGAATACTTGTAAACGGTTAATTCTATTTTATTTTAGACTGATACATAATACTGATTATTTTTTTAAATCAATTTTAATTTTTTAACTAGTTTAAATTTTAAAAAATCACTGTTTTTTCTTTTTCTTTTTTCTTTTCTTTTTTTGAATGAATGAATGAAAAAGAAATTATTCATTTTTTACAAAAATAATGTTATAGGCCATTTTTTGAAATTGTCTTACATTATTTATTTATTTATTTATTGACTAACTAGTTAAAAGATTTTTTTAATAAGAAAAATAAACAGAAAAATTGTGATTTAAAAGGGATTTTTTATGTTTTCGTTATTTCATGGCGCTAGTGCGATTCAAATTCACAATCTGCGCTCGAGGGCGATTGGCGGTGTGGTACCTTGACCATTCGCCCCCTCCCCCACCTTGATAATTCGGTCCCCCCCCCCGCATAACGCAGTGTCTCCGTTTCTTGTTTCTATTTCCATTCGTTTCGTTATTTTCAGGAAATATGGTGGAGTTTTTAGCTCACAGGCTATCATAGTCTGAGAGCTTATGTGCCCATCCGTTCTGTATGTATGTGCGTAACGCGATAACTCATGATAAAAATATCCGATCCACTTGAAATTTTGTATGTAGGTATATTCTGACAAGGCGCTTCCCTGATTAGTTTTTGGAGTTCATTCGATATGTATAAGAGGGGGAACGGGGGGGCTCATGCCCCCCGTTAGTTGATATACATGGGATTTTCATGCAGAATTAAGTTTTCGTTCAAAATTTAGATTAGGATCATTCTGATGAGGCGATTCCGTGACTGTTATTAGGTGTTCATTGAATAAGTATAAATAGGGGGAACAGGGGCTCTAATACCCCCCCCCCCGGTTAGTTGATATAAATGGGATTTTCATGCAGAATTAAGTTTTTGTTCAGAATTTAGATTAGGATCATTCTGATGAGGCGATTCCGTGACTGTTATTAGGTGTTCATTGAATAAGTATAAATAGGGGGAACAGGGGTTCTAATGCCCCCCCCCCGTTAGTTGATATAAATGGGATTTTCATGCAGAATTAAGTTTTCGTTCAAAATTTAGATTAGGATCATTCTGATGAGGCGATTCCGTGACTGTTATTAGTTGTTCATTGAATAAGTATAAATAGGGGGAACAGGGGTTCTAATGCCCCTTCCCTTAATTTATATAAATGGGTTTTTCAAGCAGAATTTTCAGATTTCGTTCAAATCTCTGAATAGTTTTGGAAGTTTAATGGTTAAGTATAAAAGAGGGGGATAACTCCTTTTAAATTATATAAATGCTAAATGGGTTTTTATTAAGAATTATCTAATTTGCTCTGAATTTTGGATATAGATTTTTTATATGATGAAGCATGTCTTTGATAGTATAGGAGGTTCAATGATTAAGTATAAAAAAAGAGGAAAGGGTAGAGCTGTTTCCCCTTCTTAATTTTTTTTTCGAACGGAATTAACCCTTGAAAATATAAGGCTTTAATGTACAATTAGTATTTGTAGCCTGTGAGCTCAATGCCATCAGTTTAACTGGGCAGTATTCTTTATTTAATTTTTTACGGAAAATGACTTTTTGTTGTGAAAAGGGACTTTTTCTGTGAAATTTAGGAAAAAAAACATACGTGAATTTCAGAATTTTTTAACAGTGTATATTCTATGGGATTGCGCCCAGTCTTGCCTTTTTAGGTGCGTTCGTAATTATATAATGCGTAGCACCTATAGTGGTCGTTCAGTCCGTCCGTCTGTCTGTCCGTCCGCATATAACAACGCAAAAACTACCCAACCGAATCGTTTGAAATTTAAAATACATAATTATTACATAATTTTGTCGAGTCATTTTAAATTTTATGAAAATCGGATGCATAGATCAATTACAGGGGCAATCAAAACTATTCCATTACATTACGGTCAATGGGGAAAAAGTTTCAAATGCATTTTAATCGTTTAAAATTTAAAATACGCAATTATTACATAATTCTGTCGAGTTATTTCAAATTGTTTGATAATCGTGTGCATAGATCAATTACAGGGGCAATCAAAAGTATTCAATTACATTATGGTCAATGGGGAAAAAGTTTCGAATATATTCTACACGTTTGAAATTTAAAATACATAATTATTACATAATTTTGTCGAGTTATTTCAAATTTTATGAAAATCGGATGCATAGATTAATTACAGGGATAATCAAAAGTATTCCGTTACATTACGGTCAATGGGAAAAAATGTTTCAAATGCATTTTAATCGTGTTACACTCATGCGAACTTAATAAAATTTATATGCAACTATAAAGTACATATTATAATATACATCTTACATAATTTGTGGTGCAAAGAACATTTGTTATTGATTTTCAAGGCCACACAAAAGTATTCCATTACATAATGGTATAGGGAGAACATTGTTTGATGAGCGCTTTAATTGTAATTCACTATTTATAATTTTATGAGATTGATATATGAAAGTAATATTTTTAAAACTTCGTTATCGTACGAATGCACCTAATTTGCTACGCTTCACGTGCAATTTCCAACTTGCTTTGAGTTTGGCAACCAGCTTTTGAGGCGCCCGGTATAAAGAATTATCTGGTATTCTTTCTCTCAATATTATGCTCCATTTATAGTAACTTATTTTGAATAGGATGCATATTAACTGTTATTCAGTAACCAGGCTTTTGCTTAATTGAATTTTCAATTAACTGGAACACATTACTGGAAAGCTCAAAATTGTTTTATCATATATATTGCTAATAACCAGACATATTAGTTTTAAATAAATTTAATATGACTTTTAACAGTTATTACCAACAGCAATGTTATTTACTATTGTAATAATTTGGTCATGCAAGGATAATTTTTTACTTTTCAATTGGTTATTATTTTGTAAAACTTTATAGAATTTATAGATTGGATTGCAGTCTTTTTCAAATTGAATAAAAGCTGGGGAAAATGGTATAATTTTGAGAGACTTTAACCAAAGTTACTAACGTCTCGATTGCTTTAATACCAATATATCTATGCTGAAACACTTGTTATGGACAATCGCACAATTTCTGAAACTAAATAAAGAAAACACCAGATTTTAAAATATTCACCTTTTGTATAAACATTTTAATAACAATTTTAATTTTTCTTAAGAAAGGTGTTATAGTAAAAATCAAATACATTGACATGTTTCGGAACCGTCAAATAAGTTCCATAGTCATAATATAGATAAAACAAAATTTCAAAATGTTTCTACGGACAATACAAATGACACACGACAATATGATATAAATAACAAAAAAACACGAGCTCTATTGCAAAAAATTAAATTAAAATATAGACCATGATCTAAAACTTAACTAAAAATAAAAATTTCAAACTATTTCACGGTCAATACAAATGACATGCAACAAAGAGATATAAAAACACCAAAAAACACTCGCGCTATTGTAAAAAATTAAATAAAAATAAAAATAGACCATGATCAAAAGAAATTCCAACTTGGTTCATCCCATTCAAGCCCTCACGAGGAATTTATTCATTAATTCTAACCATAACTTAGGAATAATAAAAGAAACGGTATTATTGCAAACCAGATTATTACGCGTATAAATTTCAATGGACTCTCTTATAATAGATTTACGATTACAATTAGATATGAAACATAATTTACTTTGATTAAACAATATTTTTATCTCCTCATTTAAATATGTTCTTGATAAGGCAGTGTTAGTACGTCCAAATTTAATATCAGATTCGTACTTATTCGATTCCAAACTTTCTCCCAGTCATGCCTATGTAATAATTTAAGTCACCATTTTCAGTAATATAAGGTATTTCATAAACTCCAGAAAGATCATCATGTCCAATAGGATCCACTTGCTAATTAAGTAAACATCTTAATTTTGGTGGAGGAGTTGCAATCAAATCAATATTAAACTTTCTTAATTTAAATTTTAATTTCTCAAAACTGCCTTTCATATATGGAAAAGAAACTCTTTTAAAATTTTAAGAATCACCCCCTTTATTGAATCTTTCAGTTAATCCAGGATATTGTTGTTTAGGCTTCCCTTTTCTATAATAATTAATTTATTTATTGATGTTACTTATTTTATACCCATTAGAACCTGCAATCTCACGGATCTTACGCAACTCTTCGTTTAAAAATTCATCAGAACAGACTTTAAACGCTCTATCAACCATGAAACGGAAAGTAGAGAATTTATAACAAAAAGGTGAACAAGCGGAATTTGGAATAATGTGTTGGCTATTAATTTTCTTTCTATAAATTAATCTTTTCAAAAAATCACCCTCCCTAATTAAAAAAGTGTCTAAAAACGGTAAACTACAATTCGCTTCTAATTCATAGGTAAATTGAATATTTTTATCTAATTTATTAACTTTATCAACAAAATTAAGGAAATAATCTACCCCCCATTCCCAAACCAAAAAACATCATCAACATACCTTTTCCAAAAAATAAAAACTTTGTCAAAATTTTTAAAAATTCTTTTTCATAAGGTCTCATTTTGAATTCCGCGAGGAAACCCGAAATGGGAGAACCAATTGGAGCCCCCAACTTTTTCTTATAATTTTTCCATCAAACATAAAGAAATTATTATTTGTGATTAACTGTAAGCCAATTTTCAGTGTCTTTTTTATGTTATCACTATACTTTTCTGAACTATCTATCAAATCACTAATATAAGAATTAACTTCACTAATGTCTATTGATGGAAACAACGACTTGACATCCATACTTGCCAAAATACAATTATGAGGAATCTTAAGTATTTTGATATGTTCTACAAATTCTGCTGTGGAATTAACAACCAAGTCCGAAGGAGGTAATAAGTCTTTCAACAATAAGACAAATGCTTTTTCCAAAAAATATGTTGGCGCTTGACATCTCATTACTATGGGGCGCAATGGATATCCTTCTTTATGATCTTTTACTCTACCAACAAGACGTGGAATGACACCTGGCTTATTAATTCTTAATTTTACTTTCATATTATCTGGTATCTTCATATTATCCGCCTGTACGAACATCGTCTGTTCGTACAGACGGATAAATCTAATAGGATTGCAGTAATGGATCGTAAGGATTATTGTGGTAAAATGCTTAAAGCTATTGGTGAGATGAAATGTACTTTAATCATGAAATGCCCATTGAATAAAATTAACAGTAAGTTAAAACATATTATAGAGAAAGGCTACTGGCCAGATAATATGAAAGTAAAATTAAGAATTAATAAGCAAGGTGTCATTCCACGTCTTGTTGGTAGAGTAAAAGATCATAAAGAAGGATATACATTGCGCCCCATAGTAATGAGATATCAAGCGTGAACATATTTTTTGGAAAAAGCATTTGTCTTATTGTTGAAAGACTTATTACCTCCTTCGGACTTGGTTGTTAATTCCACAGCAGAATTTGTAGAACATATGAAAATACCTAAGATTTCTCATGATTGTATTTTGGCAAGTATGGATGTCAAGTCGTTGTTTCCATCAATAGACATTAGTGAAGTTAATTCTTATATTAGTGATTTGATAGATAGTTCAGAAAAGTATAGTGATAACATAAAAAAGACACTGAAAATTGGCTTACAGTTAATCACAAATAATAATTTCTTTATGTTTGATGGAAAAATTTATGAGCAAAAGTTGGAGGCTCCAATTGGTTCTCCCATTTCGGGTTTCCTCGCGGAATTCAAAATGAGACCTTATGAAAAAAGAATTTTTGAAAATTTTGACAAAGTTCCTATGTTTTGGAAAAGATATGTTGATGATGTTTTTTTGGTTTGGGAATGGGGGGTAGATTCTTTCCTTAATTTTGTTGATAAAGTTAATAAATTAGATAAAAATATTCAATTTATCTATGATTTAGAAGCGAATTGCAGTTTACCGTTTTTAGACACTTTTTTAATTAGGGAGGATGATTCTTTGAAAAGATCAGTTTATAGAAAGAAAATTAATAGCCAACACATTATTCCAAATTCCGCTTGTTCACCTTTTTGTTATAAATTCTCTACTTTCCGTTTCATGGTTGATAGAGCGTTTAAAGTCTGTTCTGATGAATTTTTAAACGAAGAGTTGCGTAAGATCCATGAGATTGCAGGTTCTAATGGGTATAAAATAAGTAGCATCAATAAATTAATTAATTATTATAGAAAAGGGAAGCCTAAACAACAATATCCAGGGTTAACTGAAAGTTTCAATAAAGGGGGTGATTCTAAAAATTTTAAAAGAGTTTCTTTTCCATATCTGAAAGGCAGTTTTGAGAAATTAAAATTTAAATTAAAAAAGTTTAATATTGATTTGATTGCAACTCCTCCACCAAAATTAAGATGTTTACTTAATAAGCAAGTGGATCCTATTGGACATGATGATCTTGCTGGAGTTTATGAAATACCTTATATTACTGAAAATGGTGACTTAAATTATTACATAGGCATGACTGGGAGAAAGTTTGGAATTAGAAAAGGGGAGCACGAATCTGATATTAAATTTGGACGTACTAACACTGCCTTATCAAGAACATATTTAAATGAGGAGATAAAAATATTGTTTAATCAAAGTAAATTATGTTTCATATCTAATTGTAATCGTAAATGTATTATAAGAGAGTCCATTGAAATTTATACGCGTAATAATCCGGTTTGCAATGATACCGTTTCTTTTATTATTCCTAAATTATGGTTAGAATTAACGAATAAATTCCTCGTGAGGGCTTGAATGGGATGAACCAAGTTGGAATTTCTTTTGATCATGGTCTATTTTTATTTATATTTTTAACAACAGCGCGCGTGTTTTTTGGTGTTTTTATATCTCTTTGTCGCATGTCATTTGTATTGACCGTGAAATAGTTTGAAATTTTTATTTTTAGTTAAGTTTTAGATCATGGTCTATATTTTAATTTAATTTTTTGCAATAGAGCTCGTGTTTTTTTTTATTTATATCTCATTGTCGCGTGTCATTTGTATTGTCCGTAGAAACATTTTGAAATTTTGTTTTATTTATATTATGACTATGGAACTTATTTGACGGTTCCGAAACATGTCAATGTATTTGATTTTTACTATAACACCTTTTTAAGAAAAATTAAAGTTGTTATTAAAAAGCGAACATTTTTATAATAATTTACTGGTGTGAAAAAAATCGCGAGGTTGTAGCCTATACTTCAATTATTGTGGAACCGAATATTTATTCATCGATTCTACAAAAGCAAATTTGCAAAGAACATCATTATGCTTTTTATATATTTAAAAAAATGGAATTACAGGATGTTCCAGAAAGGACACCCTAATTTTGAAACAGTGAGGGAGAGAAATGTGAAATAAGTTGAATGTTAGACTGATAGGTCTGGAATACATCAATTTAAAAAAATAGTTCCAATATTGGATAATAGGTGGCCGCACAAGCACATTGAGTTTTAAATGGTATTCGAAAGTGAGGCATATGCATCCATATCAGTAAAAGTATTGCAATGTGTGATTTCGAATTTTATCTTTAGGTTGCGTCATGTTGTTGCAGAAAAAAATAACCATATCGAAACCATAGTAATGTGATTTTCATCTCAGTTCAAACAGCTCACTTTCAGGAACTATTTCAAAGACACAGCTTCGTGATTGCAGCGCTCTCTTGTGTCCGATATTGGAACTACTTTTTTATATTGATGCATAAAAAATTCCAGACCTATCTGTCTAACATTCAACTTGTTTCACATTTCAATCTCTCACTGCTTCGAAATTATGTCATTTCAAAGTTGGGGAGTCCTAGCTAGAACACCCTGTACATACATAAATATATATTTGAAATAAAATGAACAGAAAGATTATGATTATTTAATTATGTTGTTCACATGATTAGCTTTTAATATAATACTTTTTAAGAATGTTAAATAATCATATTTATCTAAATAATTTCTTTGATTTTGCATATCGAGTATGTTACAAAATAACGGATAATCACAATGTTCTTCTTCATTTCGTTTTTTTTGCGCAGAGACAAAAATACATATTTATGCCTAAAGAGCATCTGGAATACATATGCCCGAGTTAATGTTCCATTTATAATAATTTATTTCATCGAGGATGCATATTAACTTTTTCTCAGTAAACTTGCTTTTACTTAATTGAATTTCGAATAAAGTAAAATACTTTATTGGAAAGCTGTAGTATTCTTTAATGGATTCTTTATAGATTCCTTAAGTAGTACATATTGCTGTATTTTAAGAGTAGGAGTTGGAATAAAAGAAATAATAAATTCAAATTAGTAAGAAAAAAAGACTTTTCACCATTATCACACAAGAATGAAAATAGTATCAACTATTTTCGTACAAGGATATGTTGATATTTTTAACTTGATTTTTTTAAAAATACAACTGTTACTTATTTATGACTCCTATATTTCACTAGCATTTAACCAGGAAAGCACATTAGAACTATAAATTTTAATAATGATTTACTAATACTTTACTTCTTTACTTATATTATACATCGAGAGAAGAGAAAATATATTTTTATGCAGTTGCCCGGGAGCATAATGGTAAATTTTTCGCGTGTCAAGCTACAGTTCTAGAGTTAAATTCCGAACTAGATCAAATTATACTAATACCCGTATTCACCAGCGTGGGTTAACGCTTAAGTCGGTGTTAAATGCTGGGCATGAGGAAATTCTCAGGAAATAGCCTTTCGAAGAAGAAAACCGTTCCGTCAAATAAATTTGAAAGCGCCTATTTAATATTTCCGATGAAATGCCAATAATTAACCAATATTGGCGTTTTATTGGCAATATTTCCAATAAATGAAATATTGGTGCAACGTTGGACCAATATTGGTTTGCTAAAACCCTGGAGTCTGAAGAGGTTAAATAAGGGCGACTGTCTCGCCCAAGACAATACTTTATCTGTAATGTTTCACATTAGTGAGATAAATATTAGCTTTTACTTAGCAAATGATTTCACTTAGTTGGTTTTCAATAAACTTGAACACATTATCGCAAAGCTGTAAGATTCTTTACTGGATTTATTAATTCTTCATATGCAATGTTAAATGAAACGGAATAAAATATATATCAATATTAAATAACTTATATTTGAGTTTTCAAAATTGTTATATGACAAACCCGATATTATTTACACTTTTTAATAGTTTAACTAGCGGCTTTCGCCCATTACGCTGGATGGTTTAGACTGACAGACTGGTATTAAATAGTTTAATAGTTTATTAGTTACGGGCATTAAATAGTTTAATTGTTAGTATTAAATAATTTAATACTATTAAAATGTATACCAAACAATGTATCAATATACACTGCTCAAAACAATTAAAGGATATTTGAAGTTTTGTATAAAATAAAGATATAAACGAAATTTTTTTGCCGAAAATAGAAGAAGAGAATCACAAATGCAAATTTTTCTGGTTTTCAAACTGTGGAGTATGCAAATTTTGAGTTCGACGTCAAAAACGTCGCTTCAGCGGCAGCGAATGAAATTTGACTTTGAACTGGATAAAAGAGAATGAAGACAAGGATGATCGGCATTCAGTGATTGCTTTTTTTCGATGAGTACGATGTCTCAGCGAAGTCATTTGACAGATTCAGAAGCTTGGATAATTGTTGATAGGTTAGAAGGGGGCCAAACTCAAGCCGAAGTAGCGCAAGCCATTGGAGTGTCACAAAGTGTCATTTCAAGGATCTGGTACCGTTTTTTGGACAGTGGATGTGCAGGCCGAAGACCAGGGCAAGGTCGTAGACGGGCAACAACGCCCAATGAAGATCGGTATTTAGCGTTAACAGCTCGGAGACACCGAAACATGAACGCTACTCTTCTCCAACAACACCTTCGCTCGGCTACAAGCACCACGATTTCAACTCAGACTGTCTGAAACCGGCTCCATGCTGTAGGTCTGTATGCTCGCCGACCGATGGTATGCGTTAGATTAACATCAAGGCATCGTCGCGACCGCAGGGAGTGGGCAACCGATCATGTCAACTGGAGGAGAAATGAATGGAGCAATATTCTGTTTTCTGACGAGTCCCGTTTTTCTGTGCATCCGGATAATAGGTGTATTTTCATCTGGAGAGACCGTGGCAGTAGGAATAATCCTGCGTTCGTGCACGAAAGTGTCAGATTTGGTGGTGGAGGAGTGTTGGTGTATGGTGGCATCTCCACTGACGGGCTCACTGACCTCTACATCATTCGAGATGGAGCTCTGACTGGTCGCCGATATAGGGATGAGATCCTCAGACCTATTGTAGTCCCTTACGCTGCAACAATCAGAGATAACTTCATTTTAATGGACGATAACTGCAGGCCACATCGTGAAAACCTGGTGGAGGATTTCCTTTTCGAGGAAGGAATCGTTCGAATGGAATGGCCAGCGTGTTCTCCAGACATGAATCCAATCGAGCACGTTTGGGACGCTCTAGGAAGATGCGTTTATGGCCGCCAACAACCCCACAAACTCTCCACGAACTGGAAAGAGCTCTTCTGGAAGAGTGGGGCAGAATACCCCCAACTCGTCATTAATAGCCTCATTGAGTCCATGCCTCAAAGGTGTTCAACGTTGCTGGCCGCCCGTGAAAACCATACCCCCTACTGAAAATGATTTTCTTTGAAGAAAACACCTTTTCTTATTCTTTTTTTCTCATACGCACAAATTGTGTTTTTTTCCTTTTGTACACAAATGCGCAATAAAATGCATTTTTTTCTTCCAAACATGTGTAATTTATTTTCATATGACCTACTATGTTTGTCGACCATGTATCAATCAGCTAAAGAGTTTCCCAGATACAAAATCCACCTAAAACTGCAATATCCTTTAATTGTTTTGAGCAGTGTATAAGTATGCAATGGAATGCTTTTGTGTGGCCCTGTAAATCAATAAGAACATAATGTATATTATGGTACATACTTCATAGATGCATATCAACTTTCTTATGTTCGGAAGAGTGTAAGACCATTAAAATGCGCTTGAAACTTTTTTCTCAATTGACCGTAAAGTATCGGAATCCGTTTGGTAGTCCCGTAAATGAACTATGTTCCGATTTTAATAAAATTTGAAATGACTCGGCAAAATTATCTAATAATTATATATTTTAAGTTTCAAACGATTCGGTTGAGTAGTTTTTGAGTTGTTATATGTGGACAGAAGGACGGATGGATGGACAGACAGACGAATGGGCAACTCGGGATTTTCCCCCTTCAATTCAAAACAAACGCGACGTTTCTCCGTTTCCGGGATCGGAGGAGATAGCGTCACATACATACATACATACATACGGTCAGATTTTAATAGTGTAGATTAAACAAGCGTGTTGTTTAGCACATGTGTTCAGCATGTTTGATATGGTTGATGATTTTAGCATAACTATTAATAACTTACATTTTGTATAATCCATCATCATTTAACAATGGAAACATACTAAGAAATACTGGTTAATAATGGCTTCTTCTTCACTTCCTTTTTTCCCAAAGCGAGAAAAAAAAAATATTTATAAAAGAACATCTGGAATTCCTTTGCTTGAGATAATGCTCCATTTACAGCAATTTATTTTCGATAAGAATGTATATTAACTTTTATTCACTAATTAGATTTTACTTAATTAGATTTTCAATAATGTAATACACATTATTTGAAAGCTTGAGGGATTCTTAACGGATTCTTAATGGATACTCTCATTCACCGTAAGTTTTACTAAATGAATCGGAATACTATGTATACATATCTGCAATAATAAAAATTCTTCACCCTTAATTATTTCCAAATTCTTATGATACCTAACTTTTCCCCTGTCTTCTTATAATCCTTCTATAGTAAAAAAAAAACTAGCCTTAAAAGGAATGACTCCTGGAATGATGCTGATGTGGAAGATTTCCGGAACTAACGAATCCGGGTTGTCCACTCCTTCCATGAGTCGAATAGACCAATCAGGAAAGGGCTCCGTCTATGCATCGCCGTATGGGTTACCATAAAAAGAGGAAAGGTTACCATCGCCAACAATCGTCAAGTTTGTCGCCAACTTGGCGATATATCGCCAAATTTGGCGACCAAAATTAGTTGTCAAAAGTGACGCCAACTTGGCAATAACTGTAATACTTCGCCAAATTTTTAATTTCTTTACAACACCAGTCGTTTGATACATCATTTGAGAGGTTTGCAACTGCTTATTCATATAATGGATGTCTTGTGTGTTATCCCCCATTCTGCTGCCCAGGGGGGACACATTTTTATTTTCTTTACAACACCAGTCGTGTTACACAAGATTTGAAAAGTCTGCAACTGCTTATTCATATTATGGATGTCTTGTGTGTCACCCCCACACTCTGCTCTCCCCAGGGGGGGGCGGTCACATTTTTAATTTCTTTACAACACCAGTTGAGTGACACATCATTTGAAAGGTCTGCAACTGCTTATTCATATTATGGATGTGTTGTGTGTCATTCCCCACTCTGCCCCCTGGGGGGCACATTTTTAATTTCTTTACAACACCAATTGTGTGACACATCATTTGAGAGGTCTGCAACTGCTTATTCATATTATGGATACCTTGTGTGTAACCCCCCCCTCTGCCCTCAGAGGGGGCGCATTTTGTAATTTCTTTACAACACTAATTGTGTGACACATCATTTGAAAGGTCTGCAACTGCTTATTCATACCATGGGTTATTGGCGAGCGCAGCAAGCAGGGGTCGACAATAATTTGGAATCGCGAAGCGATTACGCGGGGGGTTGGCGAGCATAGCGAGCAGGGGGGCGGGGCCCCCCTAGTATCTTAAAATATTTACTATATTTTATACCTTTAATCTACGTTCATTTTATTTTATCTTATTCTTAAAATCTGTTAAAGCAACACTCTACCTAAAATCAAATATATTATTTATATTCTTTAATTTGTTTCATAAAATGTACCCATTGATTACGTTTTAAAAAATCCTTCGATTACTCACAATTCCCTGCTAGCTACTCCAGAGCCGGATTGTGTTACTAATATTCCAAACGACTGAAATAACTTATTTCTTTTTTTCCTGTTTAAATTTCACTTTGGTTAAAGACGCGTTTTCTTGTAAATTAATTGGAAACATAGAACGTTGCCGTGAAAACCAGTATTCGTGCACATTTTGGGAAATAACACGATTACTTAGACTCAGGAATGAGATTTCTACATTCTTTCATGTGTTACACATAACCCTGTCACTTAATGGATAAAAGTCTTTAAATGGTGAAGTTCTATTGCGATAATATTATTTATTATATTTTATTATATTTTATTATGACGGAATCTTACGGCGGTATCTAGTTTGAACTGAAGCCATTAGTGTAACTGTTTACTATGCTGTGAAACATGAAAAATGTGTTTTATTTAAAAAATGAGTTTCGTCTAGTCTGTTTTAAGGATAAAATATCTAAGGAATTTCATTGTTTGTCTTGACATCGTATGCCACAGGACTGCTTATACTGCAATTAAGTATTTCTGGAAAATGGTTTAGAGCAGCATTTTACATTTTAAGTCTTTCTGGTAAATTGTTTAATACATCATTTTACATACACACATATATATATATATATATATATACCGGGTGTCCCAAAAATGACTCATGGATTTTCAAATTCAATAACTTGCAAATGGTGACAGCTATTAAAAAATTTTTTGCAGGAGGGTTAAGTATGATGTCAGGAGTTTTTTTCCCATGATTCTTGATTTTAGTTCGAATTGTAAAAAATAGATGGCCTGACGGCGATTGGCGCTCAGCCGACACCGAAACTGATGTCACTCAGCATTTATGCAAAGGAATGGGATTAAGGATATGGAGTGCGTCTCATTCGCCAGTACAATCTTGCTCTCAACCCTCTATTCTAAACTGGTATGATATGATTTCAATAGAATGAACTGTTGCTATTGAAATAACAAATTCTTCGATAGTGGATGGCAGAGTTATGAACTGGACTTAAATTTCACAAGCAGTATTCGAGTACACAGGAGATTTTACCTTTATGAAGCTTTATTTTCCCGGATTAAGTTGCTTTTTATGGGATGATTTACAGAATATTTTATGCATCGTATTTTAAAACTACACTGTCAAAAATTTGAAATCTTTGCTGCATCGTCACTCCTCCGCTTTTATAGAAAACGATTACTTCACTGTACTATGGAGCATTCTCATTGGTCAAAATCTAGATATTCTATAATAGCAGTCTAGTGGCGATGCAGCAAAAGTTTAAAATTTTTAACAGTGTAGGTGAAGATATCTTGCTACAATCTTGCTCTTAGGGTGCGATTCTGAACTCATTGCATATGATTTCAATGGAATGTCTTGTTGCCATGGAAATAACAAATTCTTCCACAGAAAAATACTACAGTGTTCGTAATTGGGCATGAATATAACAAGCTGAATTCGATTTTGAATTCTATTTTACATTTATGAGTATTTATGGGAATTTTATCGAACCAATTTAGAAATTTAGTTAAAATTTCCAAAATTTTAGTTGGGAATAAAATAGTCAAAAATTTAGTTATATAACAAAACAATTAGTTATATAACAAAAGTTATAAAATTTTTAACCAAAAAAAAAAAAAAACTTTTGATTTAGTTTTAAAATACAATTTATAAAATATTCTTTAAATCATGCCATAAGAAGTAATTTACTCTGGGAAAATAAAACTTCATAAATGCAAAATCTCCTGCAAACACGAATACTGCTTGCGAAATTTATGCTCACTTTTGAGCGGTGAATTTCACTATCGACGAATCTGTTATTTTAATGGCAACAATTCATTCTATTGAAATCATATCGAATGAGTTCAGAATAGAGCCTTAATCGTCTTCCTTTGCATCAATGCTGGGCGATGTCAGTTTCAACGTCGCCTGAGCGCCAATCACCGTCAGCGCCATCTAGTGTTTGAAATCCGAACTAAAATCAAAAATGACGGTAAAGAAACTCTTGACCTTATATATAACCCTCCTGCAAAAAAAAAAAAAAAAAAAAAAAAAATTAATAGCTGCCAGCGTTTGCAAGTTATGGAATTTTAAAATCCATCAGTCTTTTTGGAGACAACCGGTATATATTCCGTTTAATTTCTTTTTTCATTTTTTGTTGATAGTATATATTGTTTTACAATTAATGGTTTTATTCATATATAAATATTACGGAATATAAAAAATACTTTTTTCAAAGTTATGTACGAAGCAAGCATTATATATACTGTCTTGATATTTTAACAAGTAAGAAAAATCATAGATTATGAAGCACTTTCCAACATTTCATGAAATCTTTAACAAATCTTCGTTATTTAGGGAAATAAGGGTTTATAGCCAAATATGTATTACAATACTTTTGAGCAGCCGTGTATTTGATCTGTAAGTTGATATACATACTGTATAACGGGAAAATTTAGTTTAGCAAGAAAGTGCCTAGTAACTTGAAATTTCTTTTTCAGCAATTCATACTAACAGACGGAAACATACTTGAATACTTTTGTTCAGCCCTGTAATTAACCTTGTAACTTTATTACACGTCTGTATTAAGCTAAAAAATTTTGAGCTTCCTATTTCAACGTTGCTCCAATTATTGGAACTATGCTTCAACAGAGCTTTAAACATTGTTTCAAGATTTCACCATCTTACCAGTGGCAGCTAGTGAGCACCAAAATTTGGTTTAAACTAGACCAAAAGTTTTAACAGTGACACACATAGTGCATGAATTTCTAAAATAGACGAAAAAAAATCTGAGAATATAATTTTATTCTTTCTGTAATCTATGACATAATGAAACATTTAATAAATCCAAAAATCCAACACTTTTTTATGTATATATGGTATAGAAAAAAAATAAGAAAAGTAAGTTTTCATAGACCTTGTGTATTAGGCCCCACCAGTGGCCGAGAGGGTCTGACCTCTCAACTGGTAGAAGGCAGGTGCTGGGTTCGAACCCAATCGCGGCCGTCGGCCTAACCGTTCGGAGTTTTCGTGGTTTTCTTCGAACCTGGCGTAAATACGTGTTAGGTTCCCATAGAAAGACCCCCACGAAGGACATCCCTCCCCCGGGCCTATATCCCTAGCGCAGATAATCGGACGTCACAAAATACACACCTTGTGTATTAAAAAGTTAATAAAATTATAAAATAAATATATCTGGTTGGTTTGAAAATTTATTTTTGGCATTATACACCTTTAAAAAATCCCTAAAATATAGTGTAGTTGTTTAAAAGTTGAAAAATGTGAATATTTTCAAACACATATGAAAATCGTATTGATGTATAGAAATTTAAAAATCTTTTCACTTCCTTTCTGTTGTTTTTGGTCTCTTCATCGCTATCTATTGTATTTAGTTTTCCCTATCTTCTTCCGCTAACTGGCTATTATGAGTTTTTCCATCCACTATATATTACAAATTTCAGAATTAGCTTCAGAGTGTTTATGGCCTCCGTTAGGTAGCAAATTCTAATAATTTCGTTATACATTTACAAAAAAGACCATGAAAAATATCATATCTTTTTCTGAAATACATAATGATATGATGCATACTAAAATAGAGAATACATGTCGTGGCCTAGAGAAAACTACAAAGGCAGTAGCTAGAGAGGAAGAGACAAAAATCTGTTTTAACTGAAGATGCCTCTGGAAAAAGGTGAAAAAATTTTTGAATTTTATACAGCTGTACGATCTTTATGTGTGTTTGAAAATATACATTTTTCAAAACTTTTAAATACATACACTCTTATTTCATGTGTTCTAAAACAGTATAATATCTTTATCTTAAGTTGTAACAAAAGTTTTTTCCGTTTTTTTCTTTTTTAAAAAATAAATTACCGAAATTTCGATAAAGGCAATATTTTATTGAAGAACACTTGTGCCAAACTGTTGAACAAAACATCTTCTACATTTCCGATAGTCTAATAACACCTTCTTCCTAAAACTTGATTTGGTGCCAAAATATTTACCGAGGTGATTTTCTATGTCATTCAAAGAGTTCTTTTTTTTGTGAATAGAACTTTTGAGAGAAAGAAACAAAAAGGAGTCGAACGGAGCAATGTCCGGAAAATAAGGGGGAGGGGGTGTCAGAACGTCTCATTCGAATGTATGGAATTTTTTCTGAAAGTCACAGATACATGGGAAATGGAATCGTCACAATGGAAGATAATACCTCACTTGTTTGCTATTTCGATTGTTTCATGGAATTTGCTATCTTCAGTTCGTCTAGTTACCTGTAGCAATTTTCGGAAAAACGGTCTGGTTAAGTAGAAGATCCAATTTTGTCAAATAGAGATATAAACATTTTTCTGTAAAAGTACGGATTTAGCGACAGGTATGAGATCTTTTCTGTTATAAATTAATGTTATGTCCACGGTACCTAATCTTTTATAAAAAGGATGTTTTTGGTGTTGAAATTGCGATCTTCAAAGTAAGTCGCCAATAGGTTATGGGTAGGTCACCTAGTAGCAAGTATTTTTATATTCTATTCGCATGAATATTTTTTAAGTACGTTTGTAGTATTTTTCTTTTGTAAATGTTGTAAAACTACTAGAAAAATATTTTTATTTTCAGAAAATAGTGCGAGTTGAAATAAAAATAGCACATGAACTGCAAAAAAAGCTTTTGGAACAATCTTTAACTGGGAAAAACAAGTTTCTTGCGCTCGATTCAGATGTTCTAAAGCACCCTCCCAATTCTTTAGACGTTGGTCTATCCGATTATTATTTGTTTTTTTTTCTTTCGAATATTCTCCTTACCAAAAAATTAATTGTTTGAATGACATAAAAAATCATCTCGGTTAGTATTTTGGAATTTTTTTTCATTGAAAGAAGACATCATAAGACCCCTGAAAATGTAGAAAAAGATTTTCAAAATAGAAGGTTCAGAAGGTTTTCAGCTGCTCTTCAATAAAATCTTGCAGTTTTTGAAATTTTCTTGAGTTATTTCTAGTCAAAAAGCGAAATAAAATTTTGGGACAACTTTATAAATAACAAGTCTACAAACGCAGCACAAGAATGCTCTTGTGCTGCGTTTGTAGCCTTGACAACATGTAATAGCGATAAGTTCCTTGCTGGGTGTCGTTCCATGTGGTTTAGTCGGTAGAACGTCAGTGCGCTATACTGATGGCCCGTGTTCCCGGGCATGGAATATTTTTCACTAAGTTGGCATTTGCGCCTTTTAAGCAATTCGAAATTTGATTTTCATTTGAAATGTTACATACATAAATGTCATACATACATACATGTCTACAATGTTACATTACAGGCGAATTTTCTCTCTGGAAAAATTTCCACGCATCTTAAAAATTTTTTCTGTACTACCCGATTAATCGTAATCTCAAAATTTAAGTCAATGAAATAACAAGACATTTATTACATCAATAATAATAGAATTAGAAAAGAGAAAAACCTAAATTATACAATAGCCAACACGCACACATATATATACAGGGTGTCCGAAAAGTCTGGAAACGGCCGAATAACTCGAGAAATACATATGAGATTGAAAAACGTAAACATACGTGTTAAATATTTTTAAATAAGCTACTCAGTGATACCAAATTTGACCTTCGAAACCGACCCCCTGGGGGTCAGAGGGGGTCCAACTTTGAAATCTTAAATTATAACCCCCATTTTTTATTGCAGATTCGGATTCTACACACAAAACTATGTAACTTTTGTATTTGATGTTTATTTCAAATCCTCGTTTATCACGGTGTAATCGAGCATATTAAATCGATGCATATTTAGGCTTTTCCAACGGGATTTTCCCTAATCGAAGCTGATTGGGCAGAATTTTTGACGTCAAATTCCTCGTCTTTTGTAGGAATAGCGTTTCCTGAAAATCACCCGTGGCGATTATTTCAATAGTGCTACACTGTTAAAAATTTGACCCATTTGCTGCAGCGTCACTCCACAGCGATTATAGAATATCTCTTTTGTGACCAATGAGAATGCTCCATAACACAGTAAAGTAATCGTTTTCTCTAAAAGCGGTGGAGTGACGATGCAGCAAAAGAGTCAATTTTTTTTACAGTGTACTTTACTGTGTTATGGAACATTCTCATTGGTCATGAAAGAGATATTCTATAAAAGTTGTGGAGTGACGCTAAGGCAAATGGGTCAAATTTTTAACTGTGTAGCACTATCGAAATAATCGGCACGGGTGATTTTCAGGAAACGCTATTTCTGCAAAAGACGAGGAATTTGATGTCATAAATTCTCCCCAATGAGTTTCGATTAGGGAAAATCCCGTTGGAAAAGCCGAAATATGTATCGATTTAATATGCTCAATTATACCGTGATAGACGAGGATTCGAAATAAACATCAAATACAAAAGTTACGTATTTTTGTCCGTAGAATCCGAATCTGCAATAAAAAATGGGGGTTATAATTTAAGATTTCAAAGTTGGACCCCCTCTGACCCCCAGGGGGTCGGTTTCGAAGGTCAAATTTGGTATCACTGAGTAGCTTATTTAAAAATATTTAACACATATATTTACGTTTTTCAATCTCATGTGTTTTTCTCGAGTTATTCGACCGTTTCCAGACTTTTCGGACACCCTGTATACACGTACAGTGTGTCCAGCAAATAACACCCTGATTTCAAAATTAAATTTCTCAAAAACAAAGATCGATAGTAAAATGCGGTAAACGGTTTTTTTATTAGGTAAGCTGTAAAAATCTTACACAGAAATTTCAAACAGTGAATATTTTGAAAAAATTGGGTTCTGATTGCGTAGAATGCTTTGATTTGACATTTTTCTTATTTTAAATTGTTGCAGAGAAATAATGTTTCAGCTTACAGTACAATATTTTAAAGATTTTTCGAAGTAAATTTTTAGAATTTTGAACTTTCAAAAATTTTATTTTAAAAAACTATGAAATATGGCACTTTAAACCGAAAAACACATTCTCTGGCAGCAATCTAAAGCAAGAAAAATGTCAAATCAAAGCATTCTTTGCAATCAGAACACAATCTTTTCAAAATATTTACCGTTCGAAAATTTTGTATAAGATTTTTATAGCTTACTTGATAAACAAACTGTTTACAGCATATTACTATCGATCTTTGTTTTTGAGAAATTTAATTTTGAAATCAGGGTGTTATTTGCTGGGCACCCTGTATATATATTTAAAAAACTATAAAAAAATTAGTTTCCCAAAAGTTCAAAAATGGCTTTTATTTTTTTTTCACCAATTCCTTCAACACCTATTTAGGACATTCAAATTTACTTTAACAATGTCACATGTTTTCATAAAAAACATAGTCAAATTAGAAAAAAAAATGTTTTAAGCTGTTACTCACAATGATGAAAATGAAATTTACATGCTTATCCTTTTTCCTCCGCCATTAAAATGTCTCAGCTGATGAAATTTTATGTTCGAAATCTGATTTAGTTTTATGATAATTCACACATTATAAAGATAAAACTGATTTATTAAGACGCCTATTGTTCTGACAAATATATCTCTACTGTGACTAAGTTTTATCGGTAAGCTTGAAAATTTTTCATGGGTTAAGGTTTATGATTGTATCTTTTTCTTTACATCAAGATGATACTAATTTGTTAAAATGGGATGTACAGTGTTATCCTGGATATTCTGTTTCTTTTTTAAAGCGTGTAATTGTTTGAAAAGTAGAAAGAAATTTCAAAATTTATTTGAAAATGCTCACTAGATAGTAATTCTTTAAACATGTTAGTTTATATATAAAAATAAAAGAAAGGAAATATCATTAATACATTATTATATTAAAATTTCAGTTTTCTTTTAAAATTAAGTAAAATATATGTTATTATTCATAATGCTTAGAGAAATATTATCCATTTGTTTGAGAATCTGTATTTAGTTCGTATATGTATGATTAATTTCGAATAAATGTGTGGTATGAAATTAAATTTCGAAACAATATGAGTGAAATCTACTAATCTTTAATAGAAATCGATTTCTACAAGTTTCACAGATGATAATAAAAAGTTACAACTTCCCTCGCAGTGCATTTTTCGCTTTACGCTTAAAAAAATATCCGCATTGCAATCCATTTTGCAATAATTAAAAATGGATTTGACTTTAAGACTCTTAAACTTTAAAACTTTATCATGTCTAAGCAACTTGCCTACATATATTTTTATTTGGTTTTCTAAGACAAAGTAAACTGAAAATTCAAACTATGATGTCAAAATTAATATTGAAATGTTTACATTTTTTATAGATATAACTACTCAGGTACAACATACATTGTCACACTTAATTACTAATCGACTGCTGCCATTCGCATTATTATACAATGATTTGTCACAGCATAAGTAGGTTACTATTTTTGTTTTCATATTAGATATTTGAATTACTTATAATATTTCCAAAAGAGAAAAAATGTTTTATTAAATTTTGAGTAATTAATGTCTGTTTTTTAAACGCACAAGCGATTCTAGAATTATTTACTGTCTTAAAACCACAGCCACAAAGCAACTCATGTTGAGCCGAAATCCACTCATGCCACGATTTGAAAATCAGCCTCTCGTAAAGAGTTGAAACAACTCGAGTGAACCAGTTGTTTTCAAGCAATTTAAATCAAGATGAGCAATTTAGATAAGCAAATTAAATCAAGATGAGTAAAACGTTTAAAAAAAAAACTCATTCAAGATCCAATAAATTAGAGCTCTTTCCTGAGAAGACAAATTTACTCTTTATTCTTTAAGAGCGTACTATCTGATGCAGTAACCCGTTTCTATTGCATTTTTTTTCTTTTTTTGTAAAATTGAGAAATATTATTTAATTTTACCTTTTGAGATATTTATAATAGAGATTTTATTAAATTTTCTGATATAGGTAAGCAATAATTTTTGCAGTGTAAATGAACTGTAAATTGCGAAAATTGCATTTTGAAAGCAACGTAATTTAGAAACAGTTATAGTAGAATGCCTTTAGGAAAAAAAATCACAACATACCGCAGTAAAATTCCACTAGTCGAGAAAATTTTCAATAAAATTTTGAAGATGGCCATTATTGGTATTATAGACAAGTTAACATTTGTTTATTTATCTAATTAGTCTAAAAAAATTTCCCGGACGAGTTTCTCTAAATTTCGTAGCGTGGTTTTTTTAACAGTCGGATAAAAACTTTTACTCTGATTTAATGTCCTGTCCAGCCCTTAATTATGAAAGCCCAATACTATATTGCATCGCATTCATCTACATTTTACACTAAAAATGTTGTTCCTGAAGAGTTAAAAAATCCTGTTATAAAGATATGTCCGCTTGTGACTAAAAAATACTACGTCATTCCATTCTCTTTAATGTCTTCTAATTCATAAAAATTAGAGGAAATTTCCAAATTTGAGACTAATTGTAAGGTAGGTAGACACGTATCTCTACAATATTTGAAGTATCTGATCAAAGATCTAATAACACTATGCAACAGTAAAAAAAATCACCGATATCTCGAGTGGTGATTTCATATTAGGTATACTTAGTAAACAACAGAAAACAAATTTATATTTAGATATCACGTCCGAAAACATGAGTAACGGTAATCTTACATTATTTACTTTCCACTGGATTTACTAGGGAACGTTCCCAGGTGTAAGTTGTGAATTTGGACTAGTATGGCATCAAAAGAAGATCTCGTCATGTACGCTTAAAAGTGGAACGGAACTATCCGTCCGAATCCAACCGTTTTCAAGATATCAGCACTTGAAGTATAAATGAATAAATAAATAAATTGACAGGCTATATAAATTGTTCGCAAGTTAAAAGTTTCTTTGCATTGTTTTTAATTCTCCTGCCAAAATTTTTTTCCCGAGCTACGAGTAAAATAATTTACAGCCACACATACCCGGTTATTTCTCTCTTTTAGACAGGCACTTCACATTTTACGAAGTATTTGAGTAAGGCTGCTTTCAAAGAGTTTTTCCATCTGTTTTTGTTATTTCTAGCACCTTGCTTTATTATCCTGCACTATTGACTATAGGAAGAAAGCCAATCATTCAAAAATATGTTTTTTAAATGTAGAATAACAGTTTTTGTCACTACTTCATATAATTTTACGTAAAATCAATAAATGTGTTTCACGTAGTTTTAAGGTGGTAAATCATCTTTAAATTTGTTGCATAGTGTAATTTCTACAAGGATTCCTAGAAGAATGGAAAAGAAATATTTCGTGCCTTCTTCAGATTAATGGCCATATTTCTAGGATATTAGTATCTTCATTAGATTTTGTGCTTAAAATAGTGGATATGAAAAGTATTTTCTCCTATTATCTTTAAAAGTATTGATTTAAAGCTCACAAATGTTGCATACTGTGTGTTAATTCAAAAATAATGAATAAAAAATTGTTAAAATTTAGAAAAAATATAAAATAAAATAAAATATGCATCATATTTACTAAAACGACAGTTTGAAAATGTCATTTTTATATATTTAAGTGGAATTGGAGAATTTATAGGATTTAATTAATTTATGTACTTAATAATTCAATTTTAAGCAAAGTCTTTCCATTCGAATATGTAAGTTTTGATTGCCCCACAGAAACAAAGCAGTTGCAACATGCCCAGAGACATTCTTCCTTTATATGCAAAATTTGCATTTCAAATAAGTATTGGGATTCAGATAAGTTGGGAAATTTTTAAATCGCTATTACACAAGGAAATAAAATTAACACTGATATTAAGCCTTTTGCCATTGCTGTAAATAATTATTACAAAGAAGAGCTTGACAGAAATGGAAATTAAAATTTCTTCTACAGAATTTAAAAAGTAAATATGATGCGCCATACATGCGGAAGATAAACAGCGACATAAAACAAAATTTCTAGAATTTCAGTTTTTGAAAATGTAAATATTTCAATTTTCACAATATATCATATGCCAAAACATTTTGTACAGCTTTAAAATATACCAATTTATACGAAAAGATTAAAACTTTTTCATATCTGTAATAAATTTATTTGGAAATGATCAACAATGCACTCTTTCTTTATTTTAACACTTATGAAAAATATAAAATTCGAAAGTCTTAAGAATTTTTATTGGGCATGCCATATCATAAATTAAAAACAAACAAACATTTAACTTTTCGTGAAACTAAAGATTAAAAATAAATATTTCATTTGGAAAAGTGCAAAAAGATTTGCACACCAACTTGTCGATTTCCATAAATATTTAATTTGTCAAACTATCTTTATTCTCAAATAGACGGAAACTAAACATTTATTCCTTCTTAGAGTTAAAATTTTCGCTTAAATGTATACATAGAATGGGATAGTATGCTTAATCTCAATTAAAAAGAGATAAAATAAATTTAAATACACAGAATATGCAGGAAAACTATAAGTCTAATTTAGATTTTTAGAACTAATGATATTTTAAGGAATAAAGCATCTTTGAAAATTTAAAAGTTACCAAAATTTTTAAAGTTCATTTGTTTTGAAATTATTATATTCACATTTCCGAAACTTTAATGGAGAATAAGTTAATTTTGACTATTATATTTTTAGGGTCCCATACTTAAAAAATAAAAACGGCTAGTCACCAGTGACTGACACTGAACTTTCCGTTTTTGGCAGTGTTTTTCACCGGTGTTTGACAGTCAAAAATATGATACAAAACTAAATATATATATATATATTCTTTTACATAATTATTAAAAATTTACTTACCTTTTATTTATCAGAGGATTATATCATTAAATAAGAGGAGGATTAAATGGAAATTTCGGTATCAGTCACCGGTGTCTGACGTCGCACGCACATATTAAACAAAAATAAGAAACAAAATATAAATATGAAGACGATGTGGAATGACTAGAATTTTTACCCTAAATCGTTATTGATGATGAAAATAATATTTCATATGAATATACAGGAACCCTTAAATATTAAATAAATGAAAACTGATATATAAACAAGTAAGAAGAATTTTCTCTTACTTACATGGTCACTTCTGTATGGGTATAGCTTTCGTGAGGTTATGCAATAATCTGTAAAAAACAAAAATGATTAATTTAAATCATGCAACCTTCTAACGATGACTATTCATCATTTTTTAACACTCACACATCGTTATTCGAACATACAATTTTGAACAGCATACCACTGTATCATTTTATTTACAATTATAACACAACGAATGTATCACCAATTAAGAGCGGGAGATATTTGTAGAGCATTGTATATATTAATATGCAAAGGTACAAATTTAAGTAAATCAAAATTGACCCATCTGCGCACGCGCCAACTCTTTTCGAACCTCTTCACACGGAAGGTCTCCATACGGACATACTCAGAAAAATCTGAAAAAGTTACAGAATGTTATTCTCATGAGGATAAATACGTTTATAAAGAAATTTTCGAAGAACCTTGATAGAGCGTCCGTAAAAAAATAATGAATTTTTCTTTTATTTGGAGATATATCACCGATTGGCGATGAAACAGATTTTCAAAAAATACGCTTTTATGTCGAATACTCATTAAGCTCATCCCAACAGGAGTCGTATGCTTAATTTTTAATCTTTTGTAACCATTTTTTGTAAACAAGAAAATTTTTGTAACTGAATCATGAAAATGCTTTGATCAAATAAGGTAAACTTTACAATAAAAAAAATAAGTGATGGGAATAATGAAGGAAATTAATCGACAATTAACAAGCAATTTTCAGAGGCGTTAGATTAGTTTGATTTTTGATCGGAAAAATCTTGCTCGTCAAATCTCGTGTCGCTTTCATATTTTCGCGCGAAACATTCGAAAAAATATATTTACAGACTTTCTACTGAAATTCCGCCGGTAAATTTAACTGATCCTTTATTACATACAGGGTGATTATAATTAAAGTCCGAGTTTCAAAACGCTCTAAAAAGCGAACCACTCGTTAGAATGGCGTCAAAATTTAACAGCGTATTATTGAAGAAGGGGGAAAGAACATGAACAACAACAAAAAAAGGTTCCAAATTGGAGTGACAGATGGTGCTGTAAGCGTCCGTATATGTAAATTAAAATACCTGGCATGCGCACGACAATTTCAGGTGTTATAAAAGCGTTGGGTAAACGGCGTTTCCTCATTTCGCTTCTCAGACGTTGATCATGAGTGTCTCAAAGACTTTCACAGAACTTTTGTAATTCTTTTGCAATTTTAACGCCAAAAATTTTTTAAAAATATTTTATAAATTACTTTTTTAATTCAATTTTTTGAGATATTACAAAAATTTTAATTAACTACAATTCCTTTTCTTATGGATTTAATTAAAAAAACTATCGTTTTTTTAATTTTAAGGTTTTTTTTTACATTTAGATAAAATGAAATCGTGTAATTTCATTTTAGCTTGAAATTACTACATAAATATAAATCAAAATGATGATACATTAGGAAAATACGTACTTACAGCAATAAACTTAGCGCATAAAAATTAAAAAATTTGCTAATGTTGCAGAATATTTAACTAACATATACATATTTAATAATATATAACACATCCATAATAAGAATTGGTGTTTCAAAAAGAATTTTGCAGTTCAAAATGAAATAATAATACATCAAAAAAAGCATACATTTATAATTACTTGGCTTTTGCTGCGTATTAATTTGAATGCTAATATATAACCATTATATAATACTATAAATCGACATCCATAGCTAATACAACTCACAATTAAGTATCATGGCTGATGCAAAAGATCAATTCTCAAATCACGTACAGCACATCAAAACCATTTTACACAATGTAATTGAATTGCATGCAATTAAATTAAACTGGGCCATAATTAGAAACAAACGCAGATATATGCATATATAGAAAGATATAGATAGATTATTGGTCGATTTATATATATTGGTATATATAGATAGATTATTGGTAGATTTGTTTTCGTATTTTAGGCGTGACGTCACAATCTGTTAATTCATCTTGTCCTGCTATCACACAATGTGAATCCTGAAATGTGACGTATTTAATTTATATCTGCAAGAAATACAATCATATCATTAAAAAAATACTTATGATTACAATGAAAATGAACTAATCAGAAAACGTCAGAATCTTTAACAATCAAAGAAATTTTAATACAATCTGCTAATTGAAAGTTGTGCGTAATCCAATCCAAGTAAGCATGCCTCATATTTATTTTTATTATTTCTTTAAGACAATGTACAGTAAACTTAATTTTTTTTCACTCTATCAAGTTAAATATATCTGAACAATAAATAATTCTCTATATGCATAAAAAAAATCGTTCAGTATTTTTACTTCCATTTTATACTAAGTAAATGAAAATTAAAATAATATGAAAAAATAGCGTGTTTTTACACGAAGAATATTGGTATTTAATTATCAATCGATGGGTTGCATATTAACCTTTTACTCACTAACATGTTTTTATATAATTAGACTTTCAGCCAGCTGTGATGAAATAAACAAAGACATTTTCTAAAATATTTTTTAGGCGGTTAAAATAGATTTTTTACTAATACAGCGAAACTTCAATTTAATTCAACCTCATAGTTACACCTAAACACTTCGTTTCGAAGAAATTCTGTTAAATAGAAATTAACTTAACTTCATGGAATTTGTGTAATAAAATATACATCGAATAAAAAATACCCATAAAATGGAGGTATCGGAGAAAATGCGTTTTATTTCAAGTAGTATTTTTCTTGTACTATGTAGCCAAATGAGGTAAAATTATTTTTAAAAAATGTAATAAATAAGAGACACAATAAAGAGAGAGAAACAAAAACTGAAACGTATCGAATTTTTTCCCTTTTTTCCCCAGCATTACAGATCCTAAATATTGAAAAAGTCTGTAATATTACTTACTACTGGTGTGTTATGGAAAAAATACTCTGTTCCATAAAATTTTCGCATTGTAAGATTTTCATGAAACTGGATTTCTCTTATTGTATCGAAAGCTTCTCCTTACTGTCAGTATCTGCGTGACAGTGTAGTGATAGCAAGTGTTATCTTAGTGTCGTTGTAGTAGTAGCGTGGCGTAGTAGTTATCTTAGTGGGAGAAAAAAATGTTTTGCTCAGCACTAAGACGAACGGAACTGATTAAAAAAATAATTAATTTCATTTACGTACCACCCGCAAAAATGATTTCATGCATTATTTAAAATTGCTAAAAAAATGTAATGAAGATTTTAAAAATTAGAAAAATAATTTTATTTTGTTGACATGTTTTGTTACGAACTCAACACAGAGTCATAAATATAAATTAAAAGTTATGATATTCCAAAGTTGCACGGTCAGTGGTGCATTAAACTTAAACGCCATCATCCCGTTTTTCATGTGACGCATCCATTTTTATTTCCCTTGGATTTTAAATTTCTATTTTTGATACCATTGAGTAACTCGTGCCACAGTTTAGATAGGTAGGATGTTTTTGTATTGTTACATATGTAATTTTAACGTGTTAAAACCTCTATTGTTTCTCTTATAATATTGAATAATATTGCTTGGAGAGAAAACTTATTTTACTCTCATTGAAGTTTATAATGATATGTTCTTCTTGATGTAATTTTTCCACGGCTGTTGCTTTCCTGTCTATTTATATTATAAATACCAAAATTATCTGTACGTATACTGCCATCCGCATACGTCATTTTGCGGATGGCAACACTTTGAAGTTTGAAATAAAATTTCAATATTGCAAATTTTGCTACAACTTCTAAACATGACACATTTTTAATTTTTACACCATTATATAGAGAAAAAAATATACTTTTAAATGCAATTTATTTGAAAATTGTATCTTAATCTATTTTTGAAATATTAATTTTTTTGTAATTTTAAATACCACTTTTAAAATCGTGGCAACAAGAGAAGGAAGGGAAAAATTGATTACTGTATCTTTATGTTGCCATTTTTTCATTAAAGAGAAAAAAATGAAATTTAAATAGTTTCTGTTATAAAACTCAGTGAAATTTAATTTCATTTATCAAAATTTAATAAATCGAAAGAGCTGTAGCCTAGAGCAGTGTTTTTAAACTTTTTTTCAATATTCCCTGATCAAAGATACTGTTTCATATGCAAGTGTTTCTTCTTGATTATGATACATATCAAATTAGTTTAAAGATATTATTACTTGTCGAAAAAGAGTAAAAGATTTATGTGTTACAGATTTTTGATATAATTAAAAATGGGTTGAAGGGGCGCAAAAAATAGAGTTTTAGAGAGAAACGAATTCATAACTTCATCAATTAATAAGATATCAAATTCACTTAAACTTATTGTAAATATTCTTAATACTATCTTCATCTTTTAAATTGACAAGTTTTTGATAGGAGTAAATATTACAGCAAAAACAAATTGAACATGGAAGAATATCGTATTAACAAGTTTCTGATAAAAACAAGTTCTTAAAAAATGGAATTAAAAAATTGACAAAAAAGAGGCTAGATAAAATTTCTAAATTAATTTTATATCTAACCTTGATTTAGTTCTCGTTGAAGGAAATTAGTACTTAACATTGAAATATACCTCCACCTGTAGGCCGTCCATGCAAGAATTTTTTCTTTCGTTTTTTTTCTTGAAAAAGTTATTTTAATTTTTTTGCATTCAAAGTAAAGGATGGAATTTTAGTAGAATTTGTTCTTTGCTTTACATTCTCTTGTGTATTTATTTAAAACCACACAGAAAAAAAGAAAATAGGAAATATTTAATCATCTAAATCTCATGATAGACTACGTACTAGAAATTACAGTTTTCAGAAAGTCTAAACTCCTGCAGAAAATTTTGATAATAAATTTTCCTTTATTTAAAAGCGAATGTCTATTATTAAAAAAAGCAAATATTGATATTTTAAATTTTTGGCATGAATTTTCAATATCGAATTTAAAAAATCGACTAAATTCGAAACAGTGTTGATATCATATATGCTATCATGAGCATAAGAGGTTTAACAAAACAAGTTTTTTCAAGTTTGTTAAAAAATGAAAATGTAGTTCTCTGAATATTATGCTATTAATGATTTTGTATACTTCCCAGAAACTAACGTAGAATATATATATATATATATATTATGCTATTGTATACGGTGCAAAAATCATGATTATTTGTTAATTGTTTAATGGCAACGTCCAAATGAAACGCATCTTATTAGTTACTGTGCAGAAGTCCTTTGGTAAGATTTAGGTTGTGGTAAATTTGATTTATTTATGTTTTGTTCCTTCACTGCAATTATGGAGCTTCAAAATATCACTATTTTTATTTTTTTCTGTTCTTTTTACTTAAAAAAACAAATAAAAGTCATGAATTAAAAAATTTTTAGTTTCAAATTAAGGTTGTGTATTATAAATGAAATGAGTGAGAGGATTATATTATTTTATTTTAAACATTTAATGAAATACGAAAAATGCCACGGGTGCAATATTTAGCGATTTATTATCTGCGCCAGGCTAGCATAAAAATATTCAGGTCTCGATTTATCAGCACAGGTTCCCTATATGCACCACATTGACGCGTTTTTTTTCCGAAGCCAATTTGGCAAAAACTTCGTTTTCAAATACCAAATACATACATAATTTTTAAAAGGGAAATAATAATAAATAAAAAAAGTTTAGTTAATAATTATAGAATAAAACAATTTATATCATTTAAAAAAAAGAAAGTAAACAAACAGTTTATTGATAAATAAATAACAATAGCCAAGTTACAATGTGAGGCACATATAATTACCATTTTGTTGCAATCGCACCAATGTCTATTTCTCTACCAGAATCTTCTAATTTGGCAAAAAATTGAGCAGTTAAAATAAATTATGAATAAAAGCAATATGATTTAATGCTTAGTATACATTCAAGAGAAACCAAACGGTCGCCAAGGGTGGCTAGTTTCTTGAATAATATTACCAAATATACGTAGTGATACATTTTCAGAGTAGCCAAGATATCTTGAGTAATGGTAGAAGAAATCTCGTGAAAAAGTACACGGCTGGATATAATTTTGTGTATGCCTTATTAAGTACTGTTTATGTATTTCCACATGCATGTTATGTAGCAAACAATAAAGTAATACGAGCAAATGATTTGTTCAATATATTCGAAGGAATAATTATTCCATAATCCATAAATATTGCTTAGTTAGGAAGTTGATCACAACATGATTCTTCCTTGCCTAAAATGACCTTTTTACTTTCTTCTATCTTTGTTCTATCTTAATACTTGCAAATTTTCGAATTCCTGTTTTCGACTGATTTACACGTTTTAAAGGTCAGAGAATCCATAAAATATGTTTTTTTTTCAAAAGGTCTGTCTGTCATTCTGTCATTCTGTATGTGACAAAATTTGTGTGCACACTATCTCAAAAACTAATGTACGGAATATCACAAAACTTTAGATTCAAATAGATCTTGATAAAAACTGGAGCTGATTAGTTTTTGCTGTACATTACCCAGCAGATGGCATTGCTATGTGGCCTTTTTCGATAATTTTTCAATAGATATATCTCAAAAATTACGGGGCGGAGTTTTCTTAAACTTCAAATTCTTTTACTCCTTGATATGAAATGGTACTGATTACCTTTTGATGTAAATCACCCAAGTTGTGGCACTTATAAACAGCATTATTTATGATTATCGCAATAGGTCTATCTCCGAAACTAATGCACCAATTTTCTTCAAAGACATCAAATTAATTTACTCAGTGATATAAATTAGTATTATTTAGTTTTTGAGTAAATTGCTTAACACGTAGCACTTCTATCCATATTTATTTAAGATTTCTGCTATGATTCTATCTCAAAAACTAATGCAAGGATTTTTATCAAAATTCAGATTCTGTTAGAACTTGACATGAATTGTTCCTGATTAAATTTTGATGTACATCACCTAACATGAACGCTGCTGTGCTTCATTTTTTGGAAGTAGTTAGAAGAAAATTTTGGGATTGTCACATCCGACTATTTTTCTGGTAACATTTACTCAAATTTTTTTCATGAAAATTTAAATATGACATTATTTTAAATTTTTTATTTTTCTGGTGTATTTAACTTTCTTGTCTATTTATTTAACCTCTTCAGACCCGAGGTACACAAATGTGTACCTTCATTTTTTTCCTCGTAAAAACTAACCTGTTTGAATTTTTTGCATTTTTACTTTAATTCTAGACAGCTAATTGTTTTCGGCTTTAAAACAAAACCAATAAATGTCAGCACTGATGAATATTACATCACAAAATAAATATTATTTTCATCTGAGTTTCGAAAATATCTTCGAGACATTGTGGCCAAGAAAGTAAGAAATATTTATGATTATTTAACTTAAATGCTTTCCCATAAAATTTTTTGAGGATTTTCTAATCATTTATTTGTTTAAATACCTTAATTTTGTTACTGCGTAAATTTATATTATTGATAGTTAAACTGATGTTTTAAGGAGATTAGTGCTTTTATATTGATATTTGTAAACTTAAATTACCTGTCCCTAAAGTACTGATTTCATAAAAATGACTCTTTCTGTCATCTATTGTGTCTTTTCGATTATGCAAAAGCAATAAATATATATTTGTCGAGTTATTTTATGCTCAGGTCTGAAGAGGTTAAGAACACACTAAAAAAGAAGAAATATTTAATAAAACAAGTTTTTACACTTTTATTACCATTCAAAACTTTATGAAAACAAAATTATCTAAACAAGTTGTTACCATGTAAACACCCTAGAAAGTAAAGCATAATTTCTTTAATAAGAGTGCATAATGTTCAGAGTGATATGTTTACGGATGACTTCTTGAGCAATGATAGTAGAATTCGCAAGAAAAGGTAACAGTCGGATGTAATTTGGTGGAGGCTTTATAAATTACTGTTTTTTTTATTTCCACATACATAGTATGCAAGAAACAACAAAGTAATATGAGCAAATAGTATATTCAATATATTCGAAGGAATAATTAATCTGTAACACATAAATATTGTTTCGATAAAAGGTTGATCATAGCGTGATTCTTCCAATATAACGTTTTTCTCTTTTGCCATTTACTCAAATTTTTGGCATAAAAATTCAAAGATTAAATTATTTTAGAATTTTTCTTTGTGTTGTGTATTTTACACTCTTGTCTATGCATTTAAAAACGCATAGAAAAAAGAAATATAAAACAAAACATGTTTTTACACTTTTATTACAATTCAAAATTTTATGCGAACGAAGTTACGTAAACATCATACAATTTGTTACCATGTAAACGCCCTAGAAAGTAACACATAATTTCTTTAATAATACTATCTAAAGTTCAGAATGATATATGTCCGGAGTAGCCAAGAACTCTTGAGTAATAACGGAAGAACTCGCTAGAAAAGGAAACAGCCGGATGTAATTTTGTATATGCTTTATAAAGTACTGTTTATTCTTCTCCTTATACATATTATGTGGGAAATAATAAAGTAGTATAATCAAATGGTATGTTCAATACATTCGAAGGAATAATTAAACCTAAACCCATAAATACCGTTTATCTAGAAGTTTGATAATAACGTAAATTATCTAATATAACATTTTTTTTTGATAACATTTACTCAAATGTTTTGCATTAAAACTGAAATATTAAATTATTTTTGATAATTTTTTTGTTTTGTGTATTAAAACGAAATATTAAATTATTTTAGACAATTTATTTGTTTTATTTATATTTTTCTCTTATCTATTTATTAAAACACACAAAAAAGGAAAAAATGTTGAATAAAACAAGTTTTTACACTTTTATTACAATTCAAAGCTTTATGAAAACGCAATTACCAGAACATCATACTATTAGTTAATATGTTAACGTCCTAGAAAGTAATGCACAATTTCTTTAATAATACTACCAGATGTTTAGAGACAGAGAATATTTCCGGAGTAGCCAAGATTTCTTGAGTAGTGATAGAGGAACTCGCTAGAAAAGGTAACAACTGGATATAATTTGGTGTATCCCTTATTAAGTACTGTTTATTTATTTCCATAGACTTATTATGTAGGAAAAAATAAAATAATAATGGGTAAATGGTATGATCAATATAGTTGAAGGAATATTTTTTTTCTTAACCCATAAAGAACCGTTTTGCTAGAAGTTTGATCATAGCGAGATTCTTCTTTGCCTATTATGACCTTTTTTCTGATAGCATTCACTCAAAATTTTTTGCATTAAAAATGAAACATTAAATTATTTTAGATATTTTCTTTGTGTTTTGTATTTTACTCTCTTGTGAACTTATTTAAAAACAAATAAAAAGGGATGAAATATTTAATAAAACAAGTTTTAATACTTCTATTACAATTCAAAATATTATGAAAATGCACTTCCCTGAACATCATACTATTTTTTTCCATGTAAACGGCCTAGAAAGTAACGCATAATTTCTCAAAGGAATAATTAATCCTTAACTCATAAATAACATTTAGCTAGAAATTTGATAATCACTTGAATCTTCATTATCTAATATAACTTTTTTCTGATAGCATTCACTGAAGGTTTTTTTTATTAAAACTGAAAATTGAAATTATTTTAGACAATTTCTTTGTCTTATGCATTAAGATTGAAATATTAAAGTATTTTTTTACTATTTCTTTGTCTTGTGTATATATTTCTCTTATCTATTTATTAAAACACATAAAAAAGGAAGAAATATCTCATAAAACAAGTTTTAATACTTTTATTACAATTCAAAACATTATGGAAATGTATTTCCCTGATCATTGTACCATTTGTTACCATGTAAACGTCCTAGAAAGTAACGAATAATTTCTTTAATAATACTATCAAATGTTTAAAGATAGAGAATATTTCAAAGTAGCCAAGATTTCTTGAGTAATGAGTAAGGTAACAGCCGGATGTAATTTGGTGTATTCTTTATAAACTGTACTCTTTATTCTTCTCCTTATACATATTATATAGGAAATAATAAAGTAATATATAATCAAATGTTATGTTCAATGTGTTCGAAGGAATAATTTTTCCATATAACAATTAACTATTGTTTTATTAGAAGATCGATCACAGTGTGATTCTTCCTTGCCTATTTTAACCTTTATTCTGGTAGCATTTACTCAGTTTTTTTCATTAAAATTGAAAGTTTATATCATTTTAGAATTTTTCTTTGTCTTGTGTATTTTACTCTCTTGTGTATTTATTTAAAAACATATAAAAATGAAGAAATATTTAATAAAACAAGCTTTTACAGTTTTATTACAATTCAAAGCTTTATTAAAGTGCTATTACCTGAACAACATACATTTTGTTTCCATGTAAACGTCCTAGAAAGTAATGTTGAATAAAACAAGTTTTTATACTTTTATTACAATTCAAAGCTTTATGAAAACACAATTACCAGAACATCATACTATTTGTTAATATGTTAACGTCCTAGAAAGTAACGCATAATTTCTTTAATAATACTACCAGATGTTCAGAGACAGAGAATATTTTCGTAGTAGCCAAAATTTCTTGAGTAATGATAGAGGAACTCGCTAGAATAGGTAACAGCTGGAAGCAATTTGGTGTATCCCTTATTAAGTACTCTTTATTTATTTCCATAGATGTATTATGTTGGAAAAAAGTAATAATGAGCAAATGGTATGATCAATATATTCAAAGGAATAATTTTCCTTTAACCCATAAATAACTGTTTAGTTTGATCATAGCGTGATTCTTCTTTTGCCTAATATAACCTTTATTTCTGATAGCATTTACTCAATTTTTTTGCATTAAAAATGAAACAGTAAATTATCTTAGAATTTTCTCTTGTGTTTTGTACTTTACTCTCTTGTGTATTTATTTAAAATCACACAGAAAGGAAGAAATATTTAATAAAACAAGTTTTTATACTTTTGTTACATTTCAAAACATTATGAAAATGTATTTCCTTGAACATCATACTATTTATTACCATTCAAACGCCCTAGAAAGTATAACATAATTTCTTTAATAATACTACCAAATGTTCGGAGTCATATATTACCGGAGTAGAAAAGATTTCTCGAGTAATGATGGAGTAATTCGCTAGAAAATGTAACAGCCGGATGTAATTTTGTATATGCCTTATTAAGAATTACTTCTTGTATTGTTATGAATATTTTAATTAGGAAATAATAATGTAGTATGAGCAAATGGTATGTTCACTGTACTCGAAGGAGTAATTATTCCGTATCCCATAAATATTGCTTAGTTAGAAAGTCGGTCATAACGTGATTTTTCCTTGACTAATATAATCTTTTTTTTTTCCTAGTAGCATTTACTCATTTTTACTTTCTTCTATCTTTATACAAGAAGAACATATTGGATTCGTGAAAATTTTCGAATTTCGGTTTCCGATGGATTTACACGTTTCAGGGGTCAAAAATTCCAAAAAGCATTTTTTTTTTTTTTTTTTTTTTTTTTAACAAAATGTGTGTCTGTCTGTGTATTTTTATGTGACATAAATTTTGTAGGCACTCTATCTCAAGAACTAATGCACAGAATTTCACAAAACTTTAGATCCAGTTAGACTTTGACATATGTTGGATCTGATTAGTGTTTGGTGTATATCTTCTAACAGGTAGCACTGATGTGCTGCATTTTTCTGGATTTCCTCAATAGCTATATCTCAAGATCTGATGAATGGATTTTCATAAATCTTCAAATTTCGTTAGTCTTTGATATAATATGATTCTGATTCCGATTTGGCGTAATTCGATTAGCAGATGGCGCTGCTATTTGACAATATTCATTATTATAGCAATAGCTCTGTATCAGGAACTACTGCACGTTTTTTTATCAAACTTCTTATTCAGTTAGACCCTGATATAACTGAGTATTCTTCAGCTTTTAGCGTAAGCCTCTCAATAAGTTGCGCTTCTATCCAGTTTTTTAGGATTTCTGAGATGATTCAATCTCAAATACTAATGCACGGATTTTCATCAAATATCAGATTCAGTTAGAACTTAGATTAAATTGTTGCATACTAGAGATTGGTCTAAATTACCTAACCAATGACGCTGTTATGTTTCATTTTTCTGGAAGTACTAAGTATTAACGTGTATGACATAGAAGAAAGTTTTACGAAATCCACATCTGACTGGGTTTTGCATTATATTTGAAAGATCTAATTATTTTAGAATTTTCTTTGTCTTGTGTATTTATTTAAAAACACATACAATAGAAAGAAATATTTAATAAAACAAATGTTTACACTTTTATTGCATTTTAAAACATTACGAAAATGTATTTTAGACTATATTGATTGGGTTACCTAAACATAACTCTATTTGTTACCATGTAAAAGTCCTTGAAAGTAATGCATATTTCCTTTAATAATGCTACCAAATGTTCAGATTGATAAATTTCCGGAGTGGCCAAGATTTCTTGTGTAATGATGGAGAAACTCGCTAGAAAAAGTAACAGATGGATGTAATTTGGTTTATGCTTTATTTAGTACTGTTTATTTATTTCCATAAACATATTATGTAGAAAAAAATAAAGTAGTATAATCAAATGGTATGTTCAATGTTTTCGAAGTAATAATTTAAAGAAATTTGTAGGGATTCTTCGAAAAGTTAGGTAGTAAAAGAGAATAAATATCGAATAGAAAATTCTCTAGAAAGTGTAATAGAGTTTTATTTATTATGCACTCAAAGCAACACTCAAAAAGTATCAGTAAATTTAAACATATTGATTTATTTTCGGATAAAGTAATAAATCTGAAGTAAGATAAAGATTTATACATATTATTGCTCTCATGGATTTCACTTTTTAAATACTAGTAACGCTTTAGAAAATTTTCCGTGGTAAGTTTTTACAACATTTAAGATTGAAGTCACCTTCACATTATGTTTCTAAAAATTTTCAAAATAAATTTAAAAAGAAGATTTTTATTTTAAAATAGTGGTGTTAAAAAAGGTCGAATGGGAACCCTGCATATCAGTAAAAATTAAAATTTAATTTGCGCGCCATATGGGAATTAATGAGTAAGAAATATCAGATTAGTCGAAAAAAATTCATTGACATGATTGCTGAAAGACTAATTACAGTTATCTAAAGTATTTTAGATTATTCAGTTTAGTGAATTAGAAATTTTCATATACACGTATTGTTTAACCTCTGAACGCGCTGTGTTGCCGGGTCGGCAACACCTAAAGTTCCCCCTGTTTGGAGACATAAAAACTCCGTGAATATTTCAAAAACTACTCTAATGGCTACTTTAAATCTTTCTTATGAGTTCTAGGTGGCAGCACGACAGAGATCAAACTCTACTGTTTTTAAATAATAGGTAAAATGTTTTACTGTAATACGCGCTTCATAGCAATGCTCTTCTCACTGCGCTTATCAATGTTTTACTTATGGGAGGTTACCACTTCGGCAACAGCTGTATAATTAAAATGGTTAGTGCAATCTTTACAAAACAATACCTGTGAACTCCTCTCGGCCTAAATAGATTGCCTAAATTTTTTTTCTTTAAATTCCAACTTTAAAGAGTAGTGGGCCGGAAAGGGTTAAACTCAAAATATCTCTCTTAAAAAATGATAAACTAGTCTAGTGGGGGCCATCGTAGTACTTACACATCATGGATATGCATACTATAATATATGAAAATAAAACATGCATAAACTATCTGTAAATTGCATAGCAATTCCAAAAAAAAAAAAAAAAAAATTAAACGTAGATTTAAATATTTTCTATATACATAGTAATGCTCTATTGATAAATTGCTGATGAAACAATTTTCACAAATTATATAAAACGTACAACTACTCAAGTAGTACCGAATTACGTAAAAGAGTCATCTTTATAACTCCAAAAGAATTAATCATATTAATTAACAGTTTACTGCATCAGACTAAGGGTCTCATTTCCAATCAAAACATATCTTTGAATTCAAATTTGAATGAAATACAGAATTATGGCAATCAAGATTACAACTATCTCGGAAACTAAAAATCCGATCGACTTTGATTTTTATGCAAAATTTGTGTTATTTTATTGCCTTTTGAAATAAAAAAATCGAAAATTTTTATGTACCTTTAATCAAAACGAATTTTTCGAGAGTCCGAAAAAAAATAGTTCCGGATAATCGAGGATACTAATATTAAATAAGCTTTGTTCCATTCTTACATACTAAGTTACAAAATTTCAAGCCTCTATCTCAATTTGTTCGGGAAACAGAGCGTATACAGACAGACACACAGACGGACGAAATTTTTTTCCCTAAAAACATGTTTTTCGGAATCTTCAATATCTGAAATATGTAAATACGCCAAATTTTTTTTTTCGATTTTCAAAACGATTGCAAGATTTACCCTACTCAACGTATGATGGGTCAGTAACAACTTAATGCTTTCTCTTTAATGGTACATGATGCTTACACCTATACAATTTATATTTTTACATATCTTTTACAACATACATTTACAACGTAAACTTAAATGATTTTGTATTAATTTATAAAAAATTACTTTTTTAATCACATATACATATCTGCATACATCTTGTATACTTATAACTTAAGCATAGATTACAGTATACACGGTATCCCGAAAAGACGGAAAAGAGCTTTAATTTGAAACCGAAAAAAGCCTTAAGTTGGAAATCCATAAGAAATGCAAATTTAAAAAGGGATCAGGGTAAGCATGTAATAAACAAAATGCTGATTGTGTAATCCTGACATCAGTTTCTAAAATATTACATTTAAAATATTTACGTAATCCATGCATCTTTTAAGTAATATTTAGGAAAAAGAAATATTGACAAGTAAATAATAAATATTCATTCTTCTACCAATATTGCTCAAAAATATGATATTTTAAATTTAATGGAATTTCGATGTTTTTCAACACAAAATCATATTTTTTTAAGTTCCAAAATAAAAAAATTTTTTCGATCTCGTTTTAAACATTTGTGCAATCCCTGCATCTTATAAGATATATTTAGGAAAAAGAAATCCTGACAAATAAATAGTATATCTCATTCTTCTAATGTTACTTCTAAAAAATACGATACTTTAAATTTAATGGAATTTCGGTGTTTTTCAAAACAAAAACATGTTTTTTTAAGTTCCAAAATAATAATTTTTTGTTCGTTCTCGTTTTAAATATTTATGCAATCCCTGTATCTTATAAGCAATATTTAGGAAAAAGAAATCCAAACAAATAAATAGTAAATATTAATTATTCTACGAATACTACTGAAAAATACGATACTTTAAATTTAATGGAATTTAGAGTTTTTCAAAACAAAATCATATTTTTAAAGTTCCAAAATAAGAATTTTCTGTTCGTTCTTGTTTTAAATATACGTCTGAGTACTTATTTTAAATATTAATTTCTTTGTAACTTAATCATTTAAAACTACATTTTATGCACCGTTTTTAAGTACGTGTGCATAAAACTATATTTCGGTAGAAAATGTAGAAGACTTTGAAACAAATTCAGATATATTTCCTGTCGATTTGAATGAAAACTTCACAAATTTTATTTCTAATAAGAAGAATAAAAAATATTTACTATTATAAAGCCTAAATTATAACCAGACTGCGTATGTTCTTTGAAAAAGTATAGGTATAACTCGGAATTTTCAACTTCCGTTGAAATATAATGTATTTTATCTTTTTAAAAACCCATAGAGGATAAAAGTTGACTTCTCTATAAAAATGTATTAATATTACGAAATAAAAGAGGCAAGATTTTTTAAATGAACTTGAACAGGAGTAAGGAAAGTGCAAATATAACTGTTTTGAAATTTTTTTTGAGAGCATATTGAAATTTCAAAATAATACATATACACTGTAAAATAAATCTATTATCCTACAGATGAAAAGTTGCCGAAAGCTGTATGCTTACTAACATTTTACCTGTGTACCTTTCAAGGAAAGATATAAATCTACAAAATTAACCTTTATAAAGCTACAGAAATCTGTAACTTTACAAACGAATCTACTAAAATTGCAGTAACTTTACTAAAATTTTATCTGTAACATGGTTTGTAGTTACAAAAAAAAAATAAAATAAAATAAAATAAATAAATAAATAAATAAATAAATAAAAAAATTCATGGAATTCCAGTTTTCTATAAAAATTCTTAGTAACCTTACAGACTTTTTGATTTTCAGGGCAAATCAGTATCTGTTACATGCACTTTTGCTGTTGAAGCTAATGAAAAGTTCTAGGGATCCCAGTTTCCTAGAAAACTTTTAGTAACTGTACGATACTTTAAATTTAATGGAATTTCGATGTTTTTCAACACAAAATCACATTTTTTTAAGTTCCAAAATAAGGATTTTTTGTTCGTTCTCGTTTTAAATATACGTTTGAGAACATTTTTTAAATATTAAATTCTTTGCAACTTAATCATTTAAAACTGGCTTCTCTGCACCGTTTTTAAGCATGTGTATATAAAACTAGATTTATGTAGAAAATGTAGAAGTTTTTGAAACAAATTCAGATTATTTCCTGTCAATTTAAATGAAAACTTCACAAACTTTATTTCTAATAAGAGGAATAAAAAGTATTTACGATTATAAAACCTACATTAAATCCAGACTGCGAATCTTCTTTGAAAAAGCATAAGTATTACTCGGAATTCTCAACTTCTGTTGAAATATAATAAATTTAATCTTTTTAAAAAGCTATTGAGGATAAAAGTTGACTTCTCTATAAAAATGTATTGATATTATAAAATAAAAAAAGAAAGAATTTTAAAATGAATTTGAACAGGAGCAAGGAAAGTGAAAATATAACTGTTTTAAAATTTATTTTAAAAACATTAATATTAAAAAAAATCTTTTTTTTTATTATTATGAAGCAGGGTCGGCAAACCTATGGCAAGCGTGCCGTACTGACACGCGATAAGCTATTTTCGGCACCGGCTCAGGTTTCATTTCTAGAATCAAAATGTATTGAAATATCTCGAATAAAATAATATTGAAATTGAACGAAATCTACAAATTTTGACTAACTAGGTTTGTCTGAATTCAATTACTTCAATTGGTCTCCGTTGTCATACAGACTAAAAAGAAATTATAATAGTAATCTAACTCAATAAATCTAACTCAATACTTGCAAAAAAATGAGTTTATGAGATTGTGGAAAAGGAAACATTCATTATAAAACTTTATAAGCATAAATGACGATGATAAATTTGAATTTGATCAATTATATATTATCTAGCATGGAACGACAGAAATAGTACTTTTAGTTTCCTTTCTAAAATATAATACCAAATATTACGCATATCTCTAATTAAAAAATTAAGACATTTTGAGCAATTAATTTTTTTGTTTGTTGCCACGTCAAGATCACATAAAGTATATTTTTGGAGAAAAATTGGCACGTGGATTTGAAAAGGTTCGCCATTCCTGTCATAAAGTGATAATATTCAGCATTTTTTTCCTCGTATTTAAAAAAGAATTATACAAGTCTTAATATCTAGCTAGATATTGTGCTTCTGAAATAGAACAATTTTACTTCTGTGAAAATTTATTTTTTTTTATGAAATTTTAGCAGAGAAATGCAGATGCACATTGTTTTTTTGCTTGCTTAACAAAAAGAAAAAAGTATTATTGTCATAGCTTCCAACTGCGCTGAAGATATTGCTTTTTAGAAAAATTTTGCTACATTTCTTATGCAAAATATAACAAATGTTACGAAATTTCTTTCAACATTTCAAGGAAAGTGCTGGAAGAAATTGTATTGTTCTCTAAAAAAAGACTTTACATATGTATCTTTAAAAGCTTTTTTGTTTATCTTTTTAAGTAAAAGCAATTAACACTCGCTGGAGAATCTTAACAAGAAACTTGATTTTAATAAATTAACTTTTCTCTACTTCCATAAAAAGTTTTAATTGAAGCTTTACATTTAACTTAGAAGTGGAATTTCTTTTTGTATTTAGGCCTCCATGAGAAACATTACTATGAAATTAATCATTTTTTTTTTAATCTGAAAAAAATACCGGTCCAAAAAAAGAAATAGAAAACCCTCTTTCAAAGTAAATCTTATTTTGTTTTGTATGTTATTTATTTTTAATATGATTATGCGATATTTTATACATAAATGGTGCACAAACTGTAAACAACAGGGGAAAAAATGAACAACACTGTAAAAAAATCAGTAAATTTACTAAACTTTTTCTAGGGATCTGGGATTCCTAGAACTTTTTATGTAATGATAATAGCAAAAATTTATGTAAGGAATCGGTTATATGAGTTTTTGTTGTTGCCGTTACATGAAAAGTTCTAGAAATTCAAATTTCTCGAAAAAAGTTTAGTATCTTCACAATTTTTTTTTCTCAATGAACAGCAATAAAAACATACATAGTTTTTTCCTAAATATGATATTATCTATTGCATATGAAAGTAATCCATGAATTAGATATATTTCCATTTCTCTATGCGTAAAAAAATTGGAAAATTACAAAAATTTTCTAGTTGAAATATATTCCAAGAACATTTCATGCAATGGCAACAATAGAAATTCATGATGTAACAAATACAGATTTGCACGTTGAATTAAAAAAAAAAATTAAGATTTGTAAGAATTTTTTTGAAAATCGGATTTCCAGAACTTTTTAAGTAACGGTAACGAAGATTACAGACAAAATTTTAGTAAAATAAAAAAACAAAATTAGTAGATTTTTTGTACAGATGTCTCTAGTTTTCAATTTTTTTCTATTTCACTTAATAGGTGTAACGAAAAAATAAATACAAATATTGACATGTTTCGTTTCCATCTTATGAGAGCCATAATCATAATAATTTTTAAGAATAATAATCTTAAGAATAATTAATCATAATAATCTTATAAGATGGAATCGAAACATGTCGATATTTGTATTTTTTTTTTTTACACCTATTAAGTGAATTAAAATTGTTTATTGAAATGTTTATAGTAAAAGGTGTATATCTTAATATCTTTTGATTTAAATATCTAAAAGATTTAATAACTTTTATGTCTCTAGTTTTGCTTACTCGTTTTGTATATTGACATCATTTTCTTGTACCGTGTATAAATAAAATTTTAATAAGCATAACAGATTCCGGTAAATTTAGGTTACTAAGGTTAAAGATTTTTTTTACAATGTACATATGATAGAATGAACATATAATTCTGAACATATATTTCATCTAATTAATAATACTTTGCTTTGCTTGGGAAAGTTACGGATCAATTTAGCTTTGACAAGAAATAAAATAAAAAGGTGTTTCGAAACTATTCGTATTTAAAAAAATTATTATGGTTCGCATACATCAAGAGATTTGGTGATTTTAGATATTTTAGCACCACAGATTTCATAAAGTACTGATGGCTATATCTGAAGGTGGATGTCGCCCTCCCTCCTTCTATACATAGGAAACCTTTTTCTACGAAAATCCTAGTAAAAGGTAATTGAAAATCCTTAAAGCGTACGAACTGTACTCAAAAACGCGATGGGATTCTTTTAAAATGGATTGTATAACCTTTCTAATTTTTCCATATAAAAAAAGTATAAATTTAATGCCATTTTGAAAGAATGATACAACGTATGTCCTAATCATTACACACACATATACAGGGTGTCCAGCAAATAAGACCCTGATTTCAAAATTAAATTTCTCAAAAACAAAGCTTTTTAGAATTATGCGTTAAACGGTTTGTTTATTAGGTAAGCTGTTAAAATCATACATAGAAATTTTGAAAGGTGAATATTTTGAAAAGATTGTATTCTGGTTGCAAAGATTACTTCACTTGACATTTTCTTGTTTCAGATCGCTTGCAGAAAACGAGATTTTCGGCGTACACTGTCGTATTTTAACGATTTTTTGGAATTTCGAAATTAAAGAAAAATTAATCCAAAAAAAATCGTTAGATTCTTCACTGTAATTCGAAAAACTTGATTTCTGCAAGCAATCTATAACAAGCAAAAATGTCAAGTCAAGTATTCTATGTAATCAGAACACATCCTTTCCAAAATATTCACTGTTCGAAACTTCTGTATAAGATTTTTACAATTTACCTAATAAATAAACCGTTTACCGCATAATTCTATCGATCTTTGTTTTTGAGAAATTTAATTTTGAAATCAGGATCTTATTTGCTGGACATCCTGTATTTCGTCAATGATTAAATTACTGCACACAGTTTTAAATATCTTACATTTTAATAAAATTTACAAATAAGAAAAACGGATAAAATGAATTATTTGTAATGGGGATAAAAATTACCTACATATCTGACAGCGTATACGAAAGGAGATTAAACTCAGAAAATGCTCTTAGAAAATTAGTTTTGAAATATACGTTCTTTTGATATATCAGATACAGTTTTGAGGTATAAGAGATACTCTTAGAAAAATTAGTTTTAGGATAAACATAGTTTTATGATAAAAGGTATAGTTTGAGATATATAAGATACATTTAGAAAAATAGTTTTTGAGTGAGAATTTATTTCACATAGACTTATTAATTTGATCATTGCGTTATTTTAAACGCAGTTATCTAATTTCTTCGATAAAATTCAATACTGTAACGATTGTACTACTATTACATATACAAAAAACAAGATTTTGGAAGTCCTAAATGGATATTTTTTGAAAGAAGACACTAAAAATTCGCCACGTGTACTAGGAAGATTTTTAGTTCCCCAATATTTAGACTGAAGAGAAATTATAAATTAACTACAATAAATTCAACTGAAGTGGAAAAATTAGTTAGAGCCATGAATCAAATCTGGATCCACAGATCTTGGTCCCACTCTGTGGTTGTACTAACTACAGAGCTTGTTCGGCTGATACCCGGATCTAAAAATTTTCACTAATAAACCACATCGGGAAAATACAATACGTAGTTCAAAAGTTGATTTCAGGCGTTATTTAAGTGCGTTTTAATGTACATGTTCTTTCAAAATTACTCAATCCCTAGATGCAGAAAACCCCGATGATTAGAAAAAATTTTATCCGAAAAGTTTTATTTTTCAATGAAAAGCAATGAAATTTTTTCCTATAATATTTTAGAAATTTAATGTAAATTTAAAGAATATATTTATATGTAAATTGTACGATTTGTAAATTAAAAATAGGCAAAAATAAATTGAGCCAGGATTTAAACCAGGGATATCTTGGCCGAAGTCGCCAATGCTTTAACGAACTGAGTCATCTCGGAAGAATCTGGAAAATCATTTTACCCAATCAATCTCTAACTATCATCGTTACTAGTTTGATATCTGAATCAGCTCAATAGAATAAATTGGAGGTTTTTTGGAACTGAAATAAACGCTGCATGAGTAATCATAATTAGATTATTTTTTAATGCTATTTTTCAATTGATAAATAAATTATAAAATTTGTAAATTTCAAATGGCTGAAAAAAGTTCGGTACATAATTTGTACCAGCGATGTATTGGTTGAAGCCGCCAATGTTCTACCGACTGAGACATCCTTGGTAAATCTGGAAGATCAACTCATCTATCCAGCCTTTATCGATCACAGTAACTAGTCTGATATCTCAATCAGCTCAATAGAACAAATTGAAGATTATTTATGAAACTGCATTAAACGCTGCAAAAGTAACTATAATTAGATTATTTTTAATGCTATTTTTCAATTGATAAATAAATCATAACATTTGTAAATTTCAAGCGGCTGAAAAAAGTTCGGTGCAGAATTCGAACAAGCGATATATTGACTGAGGCCGCCAATGTTCTACCGACTGAGACATCCCTGGTAAATCTGGAAGATCAACTCATCCAACCAGCCTTAATTTTGAATGACATTTTTCAATTTTTAAATAAATTAAAAATTTTATAAATTTCAAGTGGTTGAAAAAAGTCCGATCCAGGTTTCGAAATAGGTATACCTCGTCAATGCTCTACTGCCTGAGCTATCCCGGGTGAATCTGAATCTGCAAAACCAGTTCAAGATTGGAACCAGGATTCTTTTACCGAATTCGTCCGCGAGTATTTGTCCGGGATGGCTCAGTTGGAAGAACATTGGTGGCTTCAACTAAGGTCGCCCTGGTTTGAATCCTGGCCCGGACATGTTTGAACCACTTAAAAAAATACAAATGCTGTGATTTATTTACCAATTGAAAAATTCCGTTCAAAAATTAATCTGATTAACAATAGTAAATTGTAATTTATATCATATTTTTTTTTCCAAACTTTCATAAATTGGTCTTGAAGTTTAGGCACAAAAAGGCGGATTTTTGCATTGTTTCTATTATTAAAGTTTATAATATACATTAAATTTATTTGTATAATGAGTGTGTATATCAGTAAATTGACCATAATAATTAATCATGTTAGTCCGTTACTTTAATTAGAAAAACAATTTAATTGTAAGTAGAAGCCATGAATCTTGGTATTTTTTTGCAAATTCAGATCTTTGGAAAACTTCCACAGTATTTTTTGTAGTATAATCTGTTTTCCTAATCTGGACTATATTTTTTGTGGATTGTATCAATTGTCAAGTACATATTTTCATTTTTAGATATCTAATTTTACGGACTTCCTACAAGAAGGACAGTTTAACATTTATATTAATATTTATAACATTGTATTATTCTTGCATGTATATATTTAATTAAGCAGTTTATAAAGTGTAAACGAGAATTGATGTAATATGCAAATTGGCACTCGGTTTGAGAAAACTGCTTAATATATTATAAAAACTATATGGAATTTTTCCGAAAATCAGAGGCAGCAAAGGAAACTTGGTTTATATAAACTAATCTGTAAATATCGAAAATAAGCTTCTAATGAAAAAAATTCTTTTTTGAATCATTAGCAACTTCTATTGTATAATTTTGTTCCTGGTTACATTATATTTTTGTAGATTAACAAGCATATGCCTATTTTTTCAATGTCTTGATCTTGAAACAGCCCTATTATTAGAGTATACATTATGTTGATCTACGTACCCACCTTCTCATTATAACTTTATGCACTTGCGTCTTATAAGTACATATTTCATTATTTTTTCAGTCACATTTTACAATATACATACAATCTGCTTCTCAAAAAAAAAAAAAAAAAAATCATTGATTAATTTTTGTATGGAAAAAGATTTTTATTTCAGAATTTCTGACTTTATGCATAAGAATATAGGAAATTTTAAAGAAAAGGTTCTCAAGATGTCGGCAGTCTAAGGAGACAAAGCAGCAGATTCTACGGAAATTCGCGATAACTTCCTTGATTTGGTATCGACTTTATCACATTTGATATCACTGTTTTCAACCTTTATGTGGTTTTTGACCGATGTCTGAAGACTTGATGTTTAAGCCATACTCAGTCTAGGTGCTATAAATCAGATTTACAGGAAAATTAAAAAAAAATCGATAATTAAAGCGATCCGGGAAGCTCTTGCGATGACGCGATTACTTTATAGACCAAAAGTTGGCAGCACAGGAAATCACCTCACCGAGTTTACGATTGAAATTTCAGAATTAGTAAAGACTCAATTAGTATATTAAAAATTAATTAGACTGTTATGCCACATCTTGGGGAAATAACCTAAAAACCCGATTTTAGTGGTTGACTCGTAAGTTTATCATAGTGGTTTTCTGCACCTACAGATATGAAAATATGGAGGACTGGGAACAGGAAAACACAATGATAAACCTACGAGTCAACCAATAAAATAGGGTTTTCAGGTTTTTTCCACCATGATATAACTTTGCAAATCAATTGCATTTTAATATGCAAATCGAGTTTTAAATAATTCTGGAATTTCATCCATTGAATTTGATGAAGTGATTGTCTGTGCTGTCGTCTTCAGGTCTATTAATAAGTTCTGAGCAAACTGCTGTTGAATGTGGAAGACCTTCATTCTTCTAAAAACAGTGCTTTGGATACGTGTTTATGGCAAGCGTCAGGAATGAATCTCTTTGTAAAGGTATCAAAATAGCGTTCAAATTCGCTGTCTCGACAATAATAATAATACAAAAATGCAGTTTAACAAATTACAATGACTATTTGGAAAATGATATTTTCAAAGACTTATAAATAAATTCTATATTTAAATTAATAATAATAATAAACATCATTTTTAGGTTGATCATAACGAGTCATATATTATGTACGCCGTGCATTAAACCTTATATTCCTAGACCAATGATTAAAAAAAAAAAAAAAAAAAAAAAAAAAAACAGTAGTTTATAGATATGCAATTTTAACTGTTTAAAATGTGCATTTTTGTTTGATGGAGTTAATCAGACTAACTTCTGAACGCCTCATGTTACGTATGACATGGATTAAACATTAATATTCCTGGACCCATCATAAATTAATTTTAAATGAAATTTCAATTTTGTAATTTTCGGAATTGCAAATTTCTAAACATCGCACATTTTGACTTTTTACACCGTTTGTACTGAAAAAAAATTAACTTTTAAATGAAATTTGTTCGAAACCTTTATCAATGTTTGTTTTCAAATTATTATTTTTTTAATGTTTTTATTACTTTTTTTGTCATCGTGGCAACAGAAGTATTCCATTTTTTGATATTAAACATGGACCAATCAGAAAACTAATAAAATATACAGGTTACGGTACTCAGCCAATAAAAATATTCAGATATACTTCAGATTTCCCGGTTCTCTACCGAGGACAATAACTGTTTTCAAATAAATATATATAGGACAGTTGCACCATAAAATTTAACTAATAATAACACATTGCTCAGTGGTCCCTTTCTCGCTTCTACTTGGCGAACAAGGGTTGCCATATTAATTTTGAGGAGGCCAAAATCATAGTTCCATGCAATAACCCAGTTCAAGGTAAAACAAGAGAATCCATCGAAATCATAGCACGAGAAAATAGACCATGTAATGATAATTTATCCTACAATATACCAAAAATATGGCATAACATCATAAAATCTTAAAATTTTTATTTCCTTGCAATATTTTAATTTTTACTCACTTGTAAGTGGCAACATTTTTAAAAATTTTAATTCATTTAGATTTTAATTTAGTAGAAATATTATCTCTCGATCAAGATGCAAACGTAGTCCTTCCATTATCATATTTTCCTGAAGACGCCCGATGAAGACGGCGCGAAACGTTGAAAGTTTTATTTTATTTTAATTGTACAAATGTATATTAAAATTCCTGTTTTGTGCACCACTGAGCAATGTGTTATTATTGTTTTCAAATAGTTAATAATAAATAACAATACGAATTCAAAATGCCACAAGTCTTGGAGCTACACAGGTATACCTTTTGTGGATAAAGTGTCTTGACAACGACAAATGCCGACTTCTTGATGATAATTTTGAGGACTGACATAGCCATTTCAAGCCATCGGTGTGCGTCATCGGTAAAAATGATATCGCCACAGTTGAAACCTGTAACAATTATTTCGCACATAATATTGGAAAACTTGAATATTTTTTCAATGTCAGTTGGATCGAGAGATTGTCCTAACTGGATATTGTAAGGAAAATTTCAAGACTTATGCGGATTTCTGGTTTCGAAAAATAGTGAAAAAATATACCTGTACCTAAAAATATGTACCTAATTGTAAGGCTATACCATATCTGCTTTTTAACAGATGAACGTAATATTGATTAATAACTAAACATGCTAAAATTCCAATTTAACTAAACTTTAAAAAATCTGTTAAGTTTTCCAAGTTTATTTTATTTTTACTACAAGAATTCTATTCATAATCAGAATGTTTTAATCGTAAATATTCAATTTTGGGATGACTGAAACTAAGCCCTATCGCTTAAAAAGTCGTTGTTCTCCATTCTATAATTTTTCATATTCCGACATTATTAATTATTAAAGTTATTTAAGAGAAATGCCAGTTAATATACGATAATGTGCGTCTTTACATGAACTTTCAACCAACAAAAGAAAATAAATGGACGGGAATAGTTGGAATTCTTTTGCCTGAAAGAATGCCCTGTGCCATTTGGCTTTAATAAAGTATAGAACATTTTAGCTGTATATCTTTGGTTAATTTTATTTTTAAAATTCTATGCTGGTTAAAGCGATTCTTTCAACCTACCGCAAGTATTTATTACGAAATTATCATCCCATGCAAATTATTAACCTTTAAATTCAATAACCCATTTTTTTAAAGAAGAGGTGAAATCTTTTAGAAACGTAAAATCGAAGTGAAAGCTCTATTTCTTTCAACATTTAAAGTGTGGTAACCCTTCTAAGGCTAAATATTTGAAAAAGTTTCATAACTAAAGCAAATGTTATCACATGAAAAATACATTACTACGTTAATATTTAGTTTTATTTTAATGATTAAGGTAGTATAGTTGTAAGTCTTAAAATTTTAAAAGTTATGTAATGTTACCATAAATATTAACAAATCGAAAATTGCACATCAAACGTAGCAAATGAGGTGCGTTCGTACTGAAACGAAGTTTTAAAAACATTTAGATCTTAGTGTAATAGTATACAGTACTTCGGATATCGTGTAGTAAGCCAAGCACAGTATTTCATTTTAATACTTTGCTTGTTCAGGGATTGGGCTGTACGTTCAGCGCTGCTTGTCAACGTATGCTTGGAATTTCTTCCTTATTTAAGGGGTCACAGGCGTCTTACTTTTAATCTGGCAGAACAATTTAGCAATATATCTCATTTATTTTTTTCTCGGTTCCTTAAATGCAAGTAAAACTTAAACGCATAAAATTTTTAAGATAGTCAACTTAGTATATCTTCTATTTAAAATATTTTTTAAATATTCTGTATTGAAATTTTACTTGATTTTAACTTTAATTTTTATTTAAAAAAAGATAAAATTCCTATTTGCTTTGTAACTATTGCGTGCAAGATTGTAGCAAAACAATTTGAATAAGAGCCTCCCAAAATATTGATAACGATAAAAAACTAATGTATCTTGAACGTTTCTGTATTTTTAATCAATTTATTTATTTAAAATGAGCAATTATTTCATTAAAAACATTTTGTTTAAATTTCTAAATTTAAATTTAAATTTTAAATAAATAAATGGATAAATTGTTTATAAATGATGTATACATTCAAGGTACATAATTTTACATCATTATCATTATCAATATTTTATTTTTTTTCTGAGGAGGGGGGGGGGGGGCTAGAATCAATAGTTTTGTTACAGTCTTGCGCGCAGTGAATACAAGTCAATAATAAACAACTTTAAATTTTTGATCAAAATTAAACATAAATAAAATTTCTTTATGGAATATTAAAAAAATATTTTAAATAGAAGAGATATTGAGTTGTCTATATTATAAAATTTATGCATTATATTTTATAGAAGCTGAGAAAAAGATTAAATGTGGTATGTTACTAAATCGCTCCGCCCGGTGAAAAGTGAGACACTTGTGACCCCTTAAGAGTAGTATTTTGACGGGTTTTCTTCGTTGGAAGCACTTTGACCGATTCATTCAAAACTTTACTTTATTGAAGGAACTGAGTATTCTTCTCATGACTAGTTAAAAAGCCATCCAGCTTCAATCACTGGCACATTCGTGTGCATTAGTTATGTTCATTCCTATATTAAAGTACACTGTAAAAAAATCTGTAATTTTACAGATGTAAAGTTGACGAAATCTGTATAATTACTAATATTTTATCTGTACACTGTACAAGAAAAAATGTAAATCTACAAAACCAGTCTTTGTATACTTACAGAAATCTGCAACTTTACAATCGAGTTTACTAAAATTACAGTTATTTTACTAAAATTTTATCTGTAACCAGGTTTTCAGTTACATGAAAAATACTTGGAATCCCAGTTTCCCCAAAAAATCTTTGTAACCTTACAGACTTTTTGATTTTCCGTGCAAATCTGTATGTGTTACATGAGTTTTTGCTGTTGCTGCTACATACCGGGTGCCCCAAAAATGACTTATGGATTTTAAAATTTAATAACTTGCAAGCGGTGACAGCTATTTAAAAAATTTTTGCAGGAGGGTTATTTATAATGTCAGGAGTTTTTTTTTATCGTATTTTTTTATTTTTGTTCGCATCTCAAACAATAGGTGGCGCTGACGGCGATTGAAGTCCAGGTGATCAGTGCTGAGTGAAGCGACGACCTGGCCTTCAATCGCCGTCAGCGCCACCTATTGTTTGAGATGCAAACTAAAATAAAAAATTACGGTAAAAAACGCCTGACATTATACATAACCCTCCTGCAATTTTTTTTTTTTTAAATAGCTGTCACCGTTTGCAAGTTATTGAATTTTAAAATCCATCAGTCATTTTTGGGACACCCGATAAAAAGTTCTAGGAATCCCAGTTTTCTAGAAAACTTTTACTAACTTTACATATATTTTTTTAGAGTGTACGGATTTTTCAATGATCGTTTTACTTCTAAAGACCAGTATTATGTTTTTGCCTACAGCCTACAGTTTAAGAATCAAGACAAGAATTAGACCTGGCATCAAAAGGTCATTATTCGTTATGCTCACTATTAAAATTATTTGTGATGTAATCATTCAATGCGGAAAGAAACTATTATTGATTATCATCAATGTATGACAGTGAAAATACTTGGATTAGTCTTAAATCATACTTTTTTCTTTGAATTGAGCAGTTTTTAAATAAATAAAATTTTAAACTTTGGCCTAAACTTATGTAATTATTAAAAATCAGCAAGATGGCAAATTACTAACAAGGAAGGTCTCTTTTTCTGGGCATATCCAGAATATTTCGAAAAAATATTAATTAAACTATTTATGTAAGTAATAAAAGATCAGTCAAAATTAGAGGTAGAAATACAGCGGAAAGTCACAAAAAAATACTTTTGAGTAGTTGGTTCGAAAAAACAAAAGCGACACGCGTTTTGGCGAGCAGTACTTTTCCTCGCCAACAGCAAACGATTTTAAGGCAAATAAAAAGTGCTTCTAATTTTTTAAAAATGTGTGTAAATAGTATTTAATGAATATAAATCTAAACAATGAGAGAGTTTAATACATATATTTTTTGTATTGCATATTTATATTGCTTGTTGCTGTAGTTATTTAATTTTATCACTGTAAAAATAATATCTTACATAAAAAAAATGTTTAATATATTTAAGCGTATTCCAAATTAAAGGCCAGATGAAGAATGCTGCAGCAATACATTTTAATATTGGAGATGGTTTTGTTTCCATAGCAACAAAGTTGAACCAATAGTGCTTAATGGGACTGGATTTTGAGATTGAAACAATTTGAATTAATTTAAATTTTGTTTTAATTGATAAAATTTCATAGTTAGCTTTCTTTATACATACATGTATATATATATATATATATATATATATATATATATATATATATATATGTATATATATATGTATATATATGTATGTATAGATATATATATATATGATAAAACTATAATTGAAACAAACTAAAACTGACAAAACTAAAAGTCATTTCAAGTACATTTTTACCTTAAAAAAATTGACATAAAAAGTATTTTTTGAAATTTTATTTTGTCGCCAACCAATGATAATTTGCCAAATAAACTAAATGTTTATTATTTTTTATGGCCATTCTATCGGCTTTTTTATACACATTTATATCCATATAAGAAGAACATTTTGTAATTGTTTTTAGAATTTTCTGTATATGTCCATATGGAGATGGAGACCTTCCTTGTAAGTTCAATGCGAGAAAACATATGATCTATAAAATTATAAAATCGCCTCCACTGATAATCGCTCCTTTTCTTGTACGCTCTTCAGTTGTTAATTTTGTTTTCTGAACAGCAGATATTATCACAAAAAAACTTACTTTTATGTAAGATAGCTGTACAGGATAAAAGAAAAAGATGCTTCTATTGTATGAATAGAACACATATCTTCTAACATTTAATTAAGTTAAAACACTTAAAGTCTTAGTATCTGTATAAAATTTTGTTGCGTAATAAACTCTAAAATTCGGTATAAATATACTTCTGAAGAATTTAAAAATTACAGACACACTTTACATTTCAAATTCATGAATAGTTAAAAATTTATTAACGAACAACTTCAAGGATTAACTTTTAATATGATACCTTTTAATAAGTAATATTTCAAACGCCTCCCTCTTCACTCAATACATTAGTTGACGTTTAAAGAAAAAACTTTTTTCATATCAATTAAAATATCACACTAAAAATATATCTGTAAAATTGAAGTTTTTTTTTAAATTAATTTTTCTACTTTTTTTCTTCTATGCTGGTAATTTAAAAATTGCTATTTAAAACTCATAATCACTCTCAGAATTAATAATTTTCAAGTCTCGTATATATAACTATTTCACTTTAATGATAAATGCACTTCATAGTAATTTAAAAATATAAAATTAATTTAAAACTTTATTTAAATTAACTAAACCTAAAACAGCTTTAATTAATTAAAACTAACTTAAAACCAAAGCTAATTCATATGTATGATAAAAGTTTTATTATTATATACTTGATTACTGCATAAAACTTATTCAAAATCAGTTTCATAATTTATCCGCTTTGAAACGAAACTAAAATAGTAGAGTATTGTTCATGGTATGCATTTAAATATATTCCATTGTTGTTGAAAACTCTGATATATGAAACAAATCTTTTAGATTATTAGAAAAGTAATTTAAATAGTATAGACGATAGTTACATTGAAAAATATACTTTTAAGCATATTTCATATTAAAGCATAATAATCAACTGATTATTAGGTTGAAAAAAATTAAATTAATTTCAAATGTTGATTGAATATGTACTGTTGTTTAATCAAAAGTAAACAAGTAATTACTGTGTGAAGTGCCTTTTGTATAAATTTTCATTCTTGTAATCTGCTTTTTATCCAGTTTTAATAGTGTAAAAATATAATTTTACCAAACACATAAAGTTTTTAAAAATTAAATTTTGGAATATAATGTTTGACACAAATATTGCACAATTAAATTACAAATTTTGCAATTTTGATGCGCTAATTTGTCTGCTTAATATTAATTTAGTTGCTTCAAAACGAGCACATAGCATAATTGCATGTCACGATTGTATTATATAATAATTGTGACAATGTGCACTGGTTTCAATGCATCAACCTGTTTTCAGAATTAAGTGCGAAAATGAGGAATGGCACAGTACCCTGCAAAAATATTATAGTAAACATCCTGTAATCCGGCACACCTGGGACCTGACCCATATCGGATTAAGAAACTTTCCGAGTTAGGGGAAGAATGTTGGAAAAAATGTTTGTCAGTTATAATTAAACAAAAATTGACAGTAAAGATTGTTATTTTTTCTTTAAACAGCTTGACTATAGTAAAAAAAAACTTACTCAATAATATAAAATACAGCTTATGAAGACATGAATTTCAAAACTCACCTATCCAGAAAATATAGTTTTAGTAAATCGACAAAGTCTCTAACTGAGTCTATAGGTTTTCATTGTAAACCAAATTTTTACAATGGCAGAAATGGGGACTAAAGTTGTTTTTGTAATGGGTTGTTACGTTATTTTTCATTCTTAAGTTCCATGAAACTATTATAGATAATAAGAGTTATGTAACAAATAGTATTTTTTTACCCGAAAATTGCGCCAGATTACCCAGCATGCTGGATCATAGGATGCCGGATTGGAAGATATTTGTATCCACTTTGATATATTTACATTCCATGGATCATAGCCGCCCGTGAATGGGTAGTTTCTGTGTACAGTATATTATGTATATTAAATTTAACGTATAGTCTTAACCCAAATATGTTAATTGAAAAGAAAATGACATTGTATTCTTCTACTCAGTTATACATCTTTCAGACAAATGTACACTATGACTAAAAGTTTAGGAATATAATTTCACTTTATTTACTCATATGTTAATCATATTTTTTCATACAGTTTCAAGATTTATATTTAGATAAATATAATCTTGTTTTATAGCAACAGGGAATAAAGCAGAATTATTAGTTTTCAGCATTTTCAGAAAACAACATGCAAGGAGAATAGCATTCATATCATAAACAATTAACATAAAAAATTCATAAGGAGAAAAAAAATATAAATAGACACAGTATACTATATTTATTTGAATTTGATTTCAATAAATTCAAGTTAGTAACTTGATAAGAAAATAAGAAACAAAGAACTGAAAAAGTGTTAGAAAAATCATTAGTTTAAATATTATAAAAGAAGCAAATGATAAAAGCTGTGCTTGAACGTAACTGTGTAGTCCAAAAATATAACATACACTATATGGCCCTTAATGACCGGACACTTGAGATTTTAGACATTTTGTTAAATAACTAGAAAAATATATGAAGAATAATTATGAAACTCCAGGTGTATAAAGAAAATAGAACAGTTCATATATTTATTTGAATATTTTTTTCTAAAATCCCATAGGGGACCATCAATAAGATCTTTTGAATAATCCTGTAAAAACTAATGTAGCAAAAATATTCAAACTTGTCATTCTGATTAAGTGGCTTACTCTAATAATGTGTTATCATTTTTATACGGACAGCATTAATACTCGTAGAAAAATTAGGATTTCTATAAAAAGAGCTCCAATGTTTGCCAAATTTTTTGTTTATGATCTGCAAAGTTCTTAATATTAAAAAAATTTTTATTTCAGAAAATATGACAAACAACTTTGTACACAAAACTTTGTAGTCAGAATTAAAAAATAATAAAATTTCTATGAAAAATAAACAGGTTTACTAAATAATATTTCACTGCTATATTTAAGAAAACGTCTAAAATCGCAAGTGTCCGGTCATTAATGGCCATAAAGCGTATTTAATGTATAGGTACAGATTAAATTTAAAAAGGAAATTTCGTTTTCTTTATTATAAATTATTCATTTGATGCATAAGTATTATTTTTATAAGTTAAAATTTATAGAAGTGTTTTAACATTAAGTATATAAACAATAATGTGTAAAATAATGCGTGTGTTTAAATGCACAGTGCAGTTAAGTTTATATTTAAAATAATAATGTTGTTGTGCTTCAAATTATGTTAAATCACACCCTGTAAAAATTTACTATTTATATTATTAATACATGTTTATCATACATGTTATTATGCCATGAACAAGTACAATGTTTAAGGCAAGTATGTTTATAATAATAACAAATATATATAGGAAATGTCTCGACATTGAAAACGTATTAAGTGGGAATTTGATCAACATAGAATATTTCATTAGGAATAATATGTTTGAAATTCATTCCACATGACAATTCAATTTTGTACATAATCTGATAAAATTTATACGGACTAGAATTTCCGAAAATAACTTAAAGAATATTACGAGATTAACTCAAAAAAATATTGTAAAAAAAGGAAAACAAAATAGAAATTGTGTAAGATAAATACACTGGTGTCCAAAATTTAAGCATAATTGGTAATTAAGTAATTATTTTTAAGTAATGAAAGAAATATGAATCGGAATGTGCTGAAACTCCAGGTGTGTAAACAAAATAGTACGCGTCACATATATTCGCGAAGAGTTTTCCCCGAAATCGAACAGGGGACCGTCAACAAATTGAAAAAGAACGAAGATCTTTTGGATAACTCTGTCAAAACGAATGTAGCAAAAGCGTTCAAACTGCACATTATGATTAATTGGCTTATTGTAATGTACTGTGTTCATTTTTACAAGGATAGCATGTATACTCGTAGAGAAATTAAGGTTTTTATAAAAACAGTCCTAAGTTTTTTGCTTATAATTTGCAGAGTTCTTAATATAAAATAGTGTTCTTTTTTGAAAAAATGACAAACATCATTGTACACAATGCCTTGTCATCAGAATTAAAAAATAATAAAAATTGTATGACAAATGAGCAGGTTTACTAAATAATTTTTTACTGCGCATGCGTGAACGCTATTAAAATTTCATTTGCATATTATGTTAGTTAAATGTATAGAGCAACTTTTGTGAAAGTCTCAAAAACATAGCTTAAAAATTCTGAAAATTATCGTTGATAGAATGAGATCAAAATCCTTTATTCTGTAAATGAAGCAAAAAGATGAGGGGCTGTATCCATATTCCATTGTTTAGTGCTTACACAATATTGCACGTACAACTATATTTAGGTAAAACCCCCGATTATTTTGCTGCCTTTAGGAATAATGGATTTTGAGTTGATTCTATAGGCTCCCATTTTCAGAATTTTTAAGCTATGTTTTTGAAACTTTTACAGAAGTTGCTCTATACATTTAGCTAACACAATATGCAAATGACATTTTGATATCGTTGACGCATGCGCAATGAAAAATTATTTACTAAACATACTCATTTTTCATACAATTTTCATTATTTTTAAATTCTGATGACAGGGTATTGTGTACAATGATGTTTGTCATATTTTCAGAAAAGAACATTATTTTATAATAAGAACTCTGCAAATTATAAGCAAAAAACTTGGAAAAATTTAGGACTGTTTTTATAAAAACCTTAATTTCTCTACGAGTATACATGTTATCCTTGTAAAAATTAACACAGTACATTACCATAAGCCAATTAATCATAATGTGCAGTTTGAACGCATTTGCTACATTAGTTTTGACAGGGTTATCTAAAAGATCTTCGTTCTTTTTCAATTTGTTGACGGTCCCCTGTTCGATTTCGGAGAAAACTCTTCGCGAAAATATGTGACGCGTACTATTTTGTTTACACACCTGGAGTTTCAGCACATTCCGATTCATATTTCTTTCATTACTTAAAAATAATTACTTAATTACCAATTATGCTTAAATTTTGGACACCAGTGTAAATGCTCCTTTAGTATTATTTATTTTAAGTGCTATTATAATTCATTTGTGAGGTTTGAAAAGAAAATTATACTTGCTATCTTTATAATAATATATCTTTCAAATATAATGCACGATAAGTAAAACCTATACAAGAGACTATGATGCAAAATGTGATTTCAGAAAATTTGAGAAAACTGTCAAATCAATTTAGAAGCAAATTTTGCAACAAATATAATATTGCAGCACAGTTAACGATAGAAACTTTATATTATTCTTTCGGTGCATGAGGAATATCATGTATATAATATGATTAAGGTTTATTTATGCATAAGTGTAGCATGATAAAATATGGGTACAGTTTTATAAAAACAAAATAATAAGTTTGTAGTCTTTAAACAATACTAGTTTCAGCAACTTTAGAAATACCACATTTATACGATTTTTTTAAAAGTTAATGATGCTTTGAACGGGGTTCGTGCACTTAAAGTGATGCTCAAGAACTGTTCTTGCAAACAAAATGCAAATGGGAGAAAAGAAGTTAACAATTAATATTTGAAATATTTTATTTGATGTTGTTTCAGAATTATTAAAAGGAGATTATATTGAAAGTTATAAATGATTTATGTGTGAAACATAATAATAGATTCGAAATTTTAAAACTGATGTAATTTGTTTTACTGATCATAGAATTTTTTATGTTCTTTGAATAATATAAAAATAGGACGTTTGAATAGATGTTGACATTCCTAGTTATATGTACGTAATTACAAAAACATACATTAATTTTATCTTATAGGAAGATCAGAAGATCACCGTACTTTTTCAAATAAAAAAACGATCCAAACGTTTTTATTTTTCTTCGGTGTATTAATTCTCGCCACACTACGAATACATGTGTAAAATGGAAGAAATATTCTAAAAATAGTATATTATCTCAACAGATGATACAAAACATAAAACCTAAAAAAATCTTTTTAACTAAAATAAAAAAAAGGTGCCGACTTAATTTTTCTAAATTTTAACAAAATCTCGAGAAATAAATAAAAATAAAAAATACATATAAAAGAAAAGAAAAAGAAAAACCATAACTATAAATCTCGTTTAGCAAATGAATTAAATTATCACAGTGGGGAAGAGACTAAAGCCGTGCGCATGTATTCATTTACAGTCTAACAACTCCTACAAACGAGTTAAATGCAATTAAAAAAAATTTTGTTATTGAATAAATAAATATACTAATTTACTTATTTACTTGTTAAGTTATATATAATGATATAATGTATGCCATTATTTCCAAAATGATGGAGTTTTAGGAATAAATGTATGAAATTTGAAAAATTTCTCACCACATTTTTTTTTGCAAGATGTGACTGAAATAAAACTTTGGCAGTACAGTAAATGACAGAAAAATGATTTGAGATAATATGCTTACCATGTTATGAATAAATATAGACGACTTGTTTTAATGATGCATTTGTGTTGAAAATTATTATTTGCAGAGTAAGAAGAACTTGTGAGTTTTAAAAACAAGCAGTAACTATAGTGAATTTCAGAAAATTCTCAAATAAATTGATGAACAAATGGTACAACGAATGTAAAACTGCAGAACAGGTAACGATGTTATTTAAAACATTATGATCATCATAACATGAATAAATTGTTATGCGTCATTTATTATTAGGTTTGTTCTAAAAGTAGTTTTCTGAAGAAGAATAATTTTGCCGATCACGAAAAGTGCAAGAAGTACAAGAGAAAACTATTAAATCATTTTTCTTGTAAATGTTAATACCAATATACTATAGAAACATAGTTAATGACAGAGCTATTATTACGATGTTTTACGGTTTTTATATAAATAAATAATAATGGCACAGTAAGTTGTTATAATTACTAAAGTGCAAAAGGTTACTGCGCTGCAAAATAAAAAAAGACATATGCTTCTTAAACTATGAAAATACGATAAAAACCAGATAAGAAAATATCCAATAACCTCTTCCATGATTACTAAGAATCCGAAAAGCATTCTTTATCTTTAGAAACCTTAGAAACTAACGTGTTTCAGATATTGGTAGAATAAAATAAAAAACGAAGATTCTTTGATACATGCTCATATTCGAAAACGTTTTCGAGAAGTTTTATGATACACTAATATATTTCACACATTTCGAAATATAGATTTTTTTTATGGATTCAATACTCAAGTTTAGTTAATTTATTTAATACTTAATTTTAATACTGAGACATTTTAATACTTAAAAAACATATTTCTCAGACAACCATAAAAAATTAATACCATTAACTGTAATGTTAACAATAATGTATTTTAAATAGAAATGTATTTTAAATAAAAATGTATTTTAAAGTAAATTTTTTAAAGATAGAATAGGATGCTTAAAATGATTTAAGCAACCGATTTATCATATTTTTATTTAGGGTAACCTTTGTATGTATTTGATGGTATTATAACGTAAAGAGCATAAATAAGTTTTATCTTCGAATATCAAACGGGAAATCACCCTTAAAATTCCGTTAATAAATAATCAAACGAATATTCAAAATAAATATACGTTGCAATTGATAAACCTTTTATCAAAACTCTCTTGCTGGAAGTTTCAAATGTGTGAATGCAAAATGATAACTTATTTCAGTAAGTAATGTTTGATTTTTACCTTTTATATATCCCCATTGTAATGTGTTTTGCATGTGTTTGCATTGTTTTGTTTGAGAGTTGCAATGATTAAAAACGAATTGCATATTAAGAATTCAAAATTTTACACCTGCATAATTTCTAAGTTGCTTGACCGAATAATTTTCCATTTTGTATACAAGGAACAACTTACTGACGAATCGAAATACGATTTAAACAGCTATTCCCAACCTTTATTCGTCCGCATCAAGTTTTAAGTTAAAAAAATGCGACCCACTTTATATAAAGGTGTATATCAACATAGAAATTGTTGTAAGATCTTTATAAGCTATTAACGATTTTACGAAAAATGCAAATATTCATACGAAGGATACAACACTATCCACAAAAACTAGATTTTAGTAGCCCATATATATGTAAGTGTAATATTAGATAAGGCCATATACAAACTATAAAGATAATTAAAAAACGTTTAATTATTATCAAGACATAACTTTATAATAAGTGAGATGAGATTTCTCACTTTGGCTTTTACCGATAAAGGCGTCTTGAACTTGTTTTTGAAAAACAAGAAGAATAACACAAGAAAAAATACATAAGAAAACCTGAAGAACTTGTTTTTGAAAAACAACAAAGTAGAAAGAAATATGTTTGTTCATAAAAGTGCTTCTTGTTAAACTCAATTAAGGACCCCAAAGCTGATTTAGATATTTCTGGATATTCTACTTGTACATACATTCAGAAGGAAATTAAGGATTTTCCCTTGAGATATTATTTGCTGTCGAAATTGTTATATATTTTTAAAACAAATGAAATAAAAAATATATTTTTGTGATAAACATTGATTGTTTCGGGACCCACCAGTAGGTCCCGACATATAGGCTAAGAACCGCAGATCTAAAACATTAATGTTATTGATGAAAAATTTAAATTTAGAATCTTTCATATGTTGACAACACTTCAACCATAATTTAGGTATCATATTAATTAGTTGAGGTATAACAAATCGTTTGTTATTGTGGACATTTGATAATATGGATATTGCAAAATTAGTAATCGTTTTTTTAATTGGCGTACAAGATATGTTAATGCAATATAGAGTATAATTGAACCAACTATTTAATTAAAGAATTAGTTCGTTCAATAATATTCTTTATTTTAACACTAAACATCTTAGTAAACAATGAAATGACAAATAGTTTCATGAACGAACTTTCACAATGCTTTAAGCGAAAAACCTGTTTTATTTTATTTTTCTTTGTTTGTACGAAAAATCACAAAATGTCATTTGCATGCAATGTTGCGTGAAATGTCGTAGGCGATAGCATTTATAGAAAGAAGAATTAATGTCATGAAAGAACCTCTAAAATTATCTGGTGGGGAAAGGGAGATTACAAAATAAGGACAGGGGAAAAGGTAAACATAAATTTTTCGTAAGAGTAATTACGTTTGAATTACATCATGTATATGAAACGCAGTTTACAAATATAAGAAATGAAATTTTCAAGTGGTGCAATGAAGTTGTATTTAATGTTTCGCTTAAATTTCAGTACATAGATAATTTCACAATTTAAACGATATTATACTGCTTGCGATTATGGTAGATAACATAACACAAGTTTTCACGGTTTTTATACCCCAGCTGAAAGTTGTTGATTTATTCTTTATTTAAATATAGTTATCCAGAAGAAATAATAATAAAATTCTGTCACGTCTGGTTTAAGAAATATTTATTTACTTAACTGGATTACATAATTTTGTTATTAATAAAAAAAAAATGGCTAATTTTTGCCTTCTTTTTATAGTTATTTGGATCAGCTTCCCTTATAATGGACCAACAGTAATCCCCTAGTATGTTTTCATCCCGAAATCCCTGATGTCGTTCTTCAAAAATCTTAAAATCTTGGTGAAAACGTTCTTCTTGTTCGTCACTCATATTTCCTAAGTTTTCAGGGAAAAAACTCAGATGCGAATGCAGAAAATGAATCTTTAATGACATGTTTATTCCCATCTGTTGAAAAATTTTCAATAAATCCGCAACAATTTCTTTGTAATTTTCACTTTTTTTATTTCCCAAAAATTCTTCCACAACCATTTTGAATGACTCCCGAACAGATTTTTCATTAAGAGATAAAAGGCTTTCAAACTGAGAATCTTTAATAACTTTATGGATCTGTAGACCAACAAATATCCATTCTTTCAGATTTGCCTCTGTAATGCTTGGAAAGATTTTTAGTAAATACCGGAAACATCACTATTTTTGTCAGGCGCCTTCACAAAGTTTTTCATGACTCCCAATTTGATGTGTAAAGGGGGTAGAGTAATGTTATTTGGATCTATCAATAGCTCGTGTTTGATGCTCATTTTTTCCGGAATATACTCATTCCAAATTGGGCATTCTTTTCTTACATAATGATGTTGTTTTGCTCGGCTGTCCCACAAACAAAGGAAAAAAAAGTATTTTGTGTAATCACCCTGCAATCCCAATAACAAATCGATGACTTTGAGGTCGCCGCACTCTTCCCATTGGTATTCTTTATACTTTATTAAATTAATTAAAGTACACATAGTTTCATAGCTCTGTTAACAATTCACTGCGTGTCCTATTGGTATAGACGGCTTCTTATTTCCATTATGTAAATGGTATGTTATTTCCATCATGTATGTTCTTATTCCAAAACAGTTTTTAGACTATATTTTGAAGAGTCTACATATAAGCGCCACTCTGTTTTATCGTAGTTTTGATTCATTGCTTCAAAAAGTCCCGAATAAAAGAACAATATTCACTTTCTTTTTTGAAAAATTTTGAGTAAACATTGCTCATGTTTCTAAACAACGTAACTTTTGTGTTTGGTGTTAATAAGTTCCATTGTTGTAGGCGAGAACCAAGAAGCTCTGCTTTTGATTTTGATAATAGTAAATCTCTTATAAGATCATTTAATTCGGCTCGGTTAATTAAATGTGGAGTCTTTTCTTGAAGCGAGAACTCGTCAGAATCATTAGAAATCGATTTGAATTCAACATCACTTTTATTGTCATCTTAGGAGATGACAATATTTACACTCGAATAACCGGAACAAACGAGACGTGGTAGATCTTACGAGTGTAAAATGGGCTTAGTAACAGACGGAACTTCGGCATATGTAATACTCGCCTTATTCTTTGTATTATGTCCTACTGTCTTCGTAACACAAAAGTAACAATCATTTCCATGATTACTAGGTTCTCTCCATAGCGTTGGTGAACCAAATGGAAGGTGTACGTTTTCTCCTGATGACAACTGGAGTAAAACGATTCTACAGCTTTCGCAAAACACATGAGGCATCCGCTTTTTATCTTAGTTTGCAACAGGAAATCCAAAATAATGAAGATATGTACTTTTTAACAAATCTACAATGGGTCTTCTTTTTTTTTTTTGAAAATATAAACTGTCCGCAAACATAGCAAAAATTATTAGAACTTTGTTTACACTTTCTACTCAACATTTTGATTCAACCCGAAGCAAAATATTTGTTGTTTGAAGCAAACGAATGAATGTTAAACTGTCGTCAACACGTTCGGTAGTTAAAACAAACAATTGACTGCAGAAAGAAAATTGTGACGTGATAGAATATTTCTGCTGACATTTTTAGGTTTAGGGAAGGTAGACCAATACATTTATATACTGAGAATCTTTTATAATTTTATGGATACTTTATTAAATTAATTAAAGTATCCGGATAGAAGAATTATGGATAGGTTATAAATGTGTGCGAATAAGAATAAATTGTAAAGTTAAGAACTTCGAATTTAAAAACACGAATGAATGAATGTAAGATAAACCGAATAGAATAAATATAATATTAAATTGATTTGAAGGTACTTACCTATCTCCCTAAAAAAACATGAAACTGGAAAAAATAATGGGTTGGCATTCTTATAAAATACTTCATTTATTTTTATAGAACACCACACATACAAAACCAAAACAGGTTTGTTGAATTTTGAAAGCTATGGCTGCTTACCCATTTGCTTAATTAAAAGACTGGACATCATACATTTGAATTTTTCACATCTTTGACTCCGAAGAGATTTTAAAAGAATTTTGTCCAGAAGAATGAACTTCCTTTTACGCCTCCATCAAAAGCGAGAATCTTTCTTAAAAAAAAGAATACTGCGAATTAGAATAGAACAGTAACTAGAGTGAAATTGAATGAGTTTTAAACAGAGGATACATTTCGTAGTATGTAGACTCAACAGTTGGTTGCTTTAAAAAGGTTACATCGTTCTCTTAATTCAACATCATTTGAGCAGAATAAAATAATCAACATAATTATGCATCTCGGTAGAATAGAATGAATTCATCCACCGAATCACGGATCCATCTGATAACAAAAAACTTTTCTCTAAATAAAAAACTTTGCTCGGCAGACGAGAGAAATAAAACCACTTTTGTCTAGGGTCTAGCGCATGTCATGGAGAGCAAATGCCATGGAGTCTAGGCTACTGTTTTCGTCCAATATCTATAATTTTATAGTATGATAAATTATGAAAAATTTCTTTCGGGGTATAAAAAAAGTTGAAATTTGTAAACTAGCGATTTATTTAGCATGATTTTTACATGATCATTATATGTTCTACAAAATGATCTAATTTTCATGACATTTTAACACCCATAACAAAATCGAAATGATTGGTGTATATATGTTACACTTGAAAGTGCAATAAAGTTAATATTTTAAGTGTAAAAATTGAATGTATAGGCTTAGCCTGTTAATAATGATGTTTTTATACACAAGTGGTATTTTCTTCAAATATTCCAAAGCACTGTCACGAAATTGTCTTGCATACTTCAAAATTTTTTAAAAAATTTGTTTCACATATATATGGATTTTATATGCATTTCTATTTTTATATCCTGATGTTACCTCTGGTGCTAATACGTTGTGACATAACTTCCACAAAATAAAGCGAATATTTATAAGTATTTGTTTGAAGAAATATCACTGAGCGATATCAAAGCAAGAAATCACTGATTAATATACACGTTTTGTTGAAAGTTCAAATATCTTTTAGACCAATACAACACATTCTAGAATGTGCCCCTCTGAAATGGGCAACTTATTTCCTGCTGTACTAATAAAAACTAAGAAAGCATTTCAGTCATTTTTGAATTTATACTGTAGTATTGAAATTCTGAAATTCACGAAGTATGACTTAGATTTGCATAGTATGTGATCCAATCACTCTTTAAATTTGAAAAGTAGGATATTAACTTCTTATTTGTTAAAGATGCTGTTAAAGAAAAATTCTAATGTGTATAATTATAGCAAATAGATACGATCTTACAAAAACACAATTGTCATTTCATTTTTTTTCTTTTTTTTAAGTATACTTTAAAAATGCTTTTGCATTTTTATGAAAATTAATTTTATTTATTAAAAATTGCATTAAGATACTTCTTCTTGATACACATGCTATCAACTGAATGTATTATAGCATTAACACTATTATTAAACTTGATTGTATAAATTTAATTTTAATGATAGTCACAAAACTGTTTAAATAAACACCAAATAATCAAGTAATCAATTTTTATTGGTTGTCTTAGCTATCTTTTTAAAAGAATAAAATACAGTAAAATAAATCATCAAATATATCTAATTATATTAGGCAAGTTTTGAAACATATATTTATGAAACTTAAACGGTTTAGTGCTTTTAATAAGATTTGAAATTAAAGTTCTTAATATCATCAGTCTTAAGTCAAATATTACGAGGGACTATAAAAACCTGCGTTACATAAATATGCCCATAAATAATTTGAAGCACGCATTACATAAATATTCTCATAAATATTTTTAACAATTTTAGAAACATTTAAATTTTTTTAAATTGTGTTCTTTAGTTTATAATACGTGCGACATCAAAACTCAGAATGTTAAGTTCAAAAATGAAACTTTACGAGCTCTTTCGGGTATTTTTACACATTTTATTTCAGAACTGAAATTCAAAGTTTAGCAAAATGAAAAATGATAAATTCTATACATTAATTTATAGCCATAAACAAGGATTAAAGTTTCTCAAAACATACTTTTACATATCATAAATCGTACAATCATTAAAATAAAGTGAGAATGGATAAAATATCCGCATCTACAAATATGAAGCTCTTTACTAAAATTCATACTTCTAATGTTGAAATTTGTGAAGCAAATTATACAATTAATACATTAATATAATATTATTATTAATATTTCCTAAAATTTTATGAGAAAATGGTGGCCAAATTATTTTTGAATTCCGTAAAGTGTATGATAACGCTCTAATTTGCTCTTTTAAGAATTTATAAGATAAAGTTAATCTGTAGTTGCAATTTATAAAACATTCTTAGAAATGTAAGATCATTATTTCTTTCGATTTTTCATGTTAAAATATTTTAATCATTTTGACATAAATGTATTGGGTATATGAAAAAATAAGTTGCGTCTTTTGTTTAAAATTATATGTTTATTTATGTTATTAGCTGACCCGCCCGGAGTTGCCCAGGGTCCGTGATAACCATCATGCATAAAAAATTTTATAATATTGACAAAAAGGAAAAAAATCGATTCTAAATAGCACAAAAACTTCAAAATTCGTTAAAAATTCTCTAAAAACGCATTAAAAATCGAGGAAATTCAAAAATCGTAGCAGACAAAATTTAGTATATTAGGCTAAAAGTTTGAAACAGTTTTCCTTTTATCAAAGCCAAAAAAAGAAAAAAAAAAGAAAAAAAAAAGAAAAACCCAGCCACCAAATGAGAAAAAATACTAAAAATCGCTTAAAAATGCATTAAAAATTCAAAAATCACTACACAAATTCCTAATAAGCTTTATTGAAAAGAAATCTAAATTTATTATGTCGGGTTAAAATAATAAAGCCCTATTCCTTCAGCCTAATTCCTAAAGCCCTATTCCCTATTGCTTCAGATATCTCTATTCTCGACCAACAGAAACAAGTATTTTCAAAATGGTTAATAAGATCGTTTAAATATGGACATAATGTGCATTCAAATTTGAATGCGTATCTCAAAGAAGCTTTTTGGAAAATGCTAAAAAATATAATTAAAATTACCAAATGTATATAACTCATGCAGTGAAATTCAAAAATTAAATGATATAACTTTAAAAATTTAGCACTTTAACACTTTCAATAAGTTTTAAAATTACATTTGTCTGGTGCATAAATGAAACTTTACGATCTCTTGCAGACACCTTTCGCTTTATATCCCAATATTCAAATTCTGAGTTTCCCAAAAGACGATAATCATTAAATTATATTTTGATAATGATATTTTTGTCGCTATAAACAAAAATTACTATTACGTGGAAATTTTAGAAATTGCCGTCCCACATTTTAAAATTCTATCAACTTATATACTGAGGCAAGAACGGATAAAATATTCATACCTTGAAACATGCATCTGATCGTAGCAAACATTTAATGAACTGAAGTTTTAAAATTATTAAAGCAACCTATACAAGTTTTAAATTTATTAAAAAAAGTATTGTCTCATTATACTGTTAAAAATTGAAACGGATAAAATTTTATTCTAATTTACTATTTGCCTTAATTATTGACCCATTAACTTTTTTACAATGCACTTTTTTTTCAGAAAAGTTTGGACAAACAAAAAAAAAATGTATGAAATATCTTTGAAAACTATAAGACAGCATATATGTTTTCATCAAGTTACAGAATTACCACTTCCAGATTGAAAATTTTTTCAGTTCTTCTTTTTTCTCCTTTCATAATGGAAGAGCTGGAAGAATGTGTTATAAAGTATTTTTTTTTCAACAATTGTTTTATTTTATGGATGAAGGTATTGTGAGATATTACATTTATACTTAACTTAGCGAAACTCAAATACTAAAATTGTATTTAGTATTAATGATATGAGACAATATATTGGGTGAGTGCAAAAGTTCGTGCGGAGGTGCAACAGATGTCTTTAGAAGCAGCGTAAAGTGTTGTCATTAATACTGCCATCTACGTAAGACAGATCATTGGAAAGGTGACGTGTGCAGCTTTCAATTCAAACAAAAAAATTTATGTAGGTACAAACTGCTTCGAGAAAGTTAATTTTCCAAATGAGTGTTGGAACATATGCATTTACGGCATGTTATGCTTTACAAGTTTCGGAAGGGAATAAACCTTCCAGAAGCCGTAAAAAACAATTTAGAGGTTTATCAAGATCAAGCACCAACTAAACGAACTGTGGGAAAATGGTTTGCGATATTTCGCTGCGGAGAGTTTAACCTTGAAGGCGGACCACAATCCGGTCGACCTTCACACATTGATGTCGATATTGTGAGTACTTTAGTTAAAAATACTCCGCGAATTTCAACATAGGAAGTTGCTACAGAACTTAACGTTCACCGATCAACCACTTTTCGGCGTTTAAAAAGTATAAGATTCGATTTGAAGCTGGATATATAGGTGCCTCATTTGCTGACCGAGAGGAACAAAATCGAGCGAATTTCTGCTGAAGTTTCTTTACTCATGCGGCTCAAAAACGAGCCGTTTTTGGATCGATTAGTGACGGGCGATGAGAAATGGGTCCTTTACAACAATGTTCAGCAAGTTGAGCATTATGATGCGATGGCAAAGGCCAATTAGCACCCGATGAACGTGATGCTCTGTGTTTGGTGGGATTGCAAGTGTATAATTTATTTTGAGTTTTTCCCCGCTTGCCAAACGATTGATTCAGACAAGTACTGTCGCTAATCAACCTGTCTGAATTGAGAAATCAAACAGAAATGTCCGATTTTGCCAAATAGCAAGTTTGTAGTCTTATCATGACGACGCCAGACCACATGTTTCGAAATAGACGTTGCGCAAACAGAACAACTTGAAATGGGATATCCTAATTCATCCACCGTTTTCTTCTGATATTGCACCACCTGACTGTCATTTGTTCTGATAATTGCAAAATCATTTAAGGGGAAAAATACTTGAGTCTTTGGATGCCTTAAAAAAAGTCGTGTCTTCGTTCTTCGAACCTCAACCGCGCAAATTTTATAATCCGGGCATCCATATGCTGCCTGAACGTTGGAAACAGGTTATAGAAAACGATGGAGCATATGTCATTGATTGAATAAAGAACTTTACTTGCCTAATCACTGTGTGACTTTTACTCTCAAACTCCGCACGAACTTTTGCACTCACCCAATATTTTAATCTAAAATATTGATATATTTAGTAATTTAAATAGAGAAATTATTATTTAATACTAAATAATTAAATTTTAATATTATTTTCTATGAGAGTTGAGTATAAATTTTTAGCATTCAAACATATGCCACTAAAAATAATTAAATAATTAACTAAATTATGTCAATCAAATTTCACTTCAAATTTTAATTTTTGTTTTATGGCATCTTCCATTTAGGCTTCAAATGTAATCCAGGTTTTTGTCAATATCAGATTTTCGAACTATAATTGAGTTGGCATTTGCTGCAGTATATCATGTGATTTACATTACACTAACATTCCGCAGTAATACTAATAATATCGTATCTACCCCCAATCACCTCCGCACGCATACATATATTTCATACATTATATACAAAATTTAAAACAATTTCGCCTTCTGCTATAGAAAAATAAAATATACTTTGACTATATCTATATATAATCAAACATAATAAAATCTAATAAATGAAAAGACCAAAAATAAAAATAGTAGTATAAAAGTAGAAAATTAAGGAAATTTGCAAAAAAATTTACTTGTCCAATTTTTTTTTCTCTTTTTTTTTCCAACTAGTAAAACACAACACACAGTACGATTTCGATGTGCAATATTTTATAGATTCTGTGGCTTCGAGAGATAGTTAAATATTTCATAAGCGCTAAATAACTATACACATCGCCAATGAAATATTTGTAGGTATAAACAAAAATTATTAATCCATGGAAGTTTTCGAAATTACTGTCTTACATTTTAAAATTCCATCAGCTTACATACTGAAGTAAGAGCGGATGAAATATTCATATCTTCAAACATGCACCTGCGCATAATAAAAATCTAATGAAATGAAGTTTTAAAATTATTGATGCAACTCATACAAGTTTTAAATTAAGGGCGTATGCCGATCAAAACTGTCTTATTTTCAGATTTATTTTTAAATTCATTTTTGCTCTCAAAATTTACCAAACTTTCAAAATCTCTTACTTAGAAACTACATAATGTGCCGGGTTTGTCGATTTTCTGGAAAATGTAGAAAATATTACAAAAAATGCTGTCAAATTTGCCAATTTGAACAGAAATTTCTGAACCTGGAGATCTGGGAACGAAAAAAATGATCGAACTGAGAAAATAATTATCTATTAATCAAATTCTAATTAATTCAGCAAAAAAAAATTACATCGCACGGCATCTTATATATCACTTCAGAAATAACCTCAGCAAGTTTCATGTTTCTATTTTTAAAAACGAGTCTGTTGAAGTCTGATTTCGAGCTGTTGAAGGTAAAAAATAATTTTTTCAAATACACCCTTAATAAAAAAAGGTGTTGTCTTATGATGTCTATCAGATTTTAGAGCTGTAATCGTTTTGACATTTGCTGCAGTATATCATGCGATCTACATCACACTAATATTCTGCAGTAATATTAACAACATCGTTTCTACTTCCCGTTGATTCCACACGCATATCTATGTTTCATACATCATTTACAAAATTTAAAGCAATTTCGTCTTCTGATGGAAATATATATATAACATACTTTCATTATATCTGTATGAAATCAAACTTAACAAAATCTTATAAATGAAAAGACCAAAAATATTACGGCCATTTTCAACATAGCGTCAAGTCCGTTACCAAATGTCAAGTTTGTTACCGCATGGTTTTTTAATGATTATCATTTTTTCACCATTTAACTTTTATTTTTTATTCAACTAAGAAACAAATATGCAATTTCCTTAAAATTTAACATTTTACATGAATATATACTGTAATTATTAGAAAGAGCTGTTCTATAAGTACTATGTGATTAAAATCTTATGGCTAAAACTGTATCTCATTTCAATTAATTTAAGAATTATTGATAAATATCATGTTTTGAAATTTAGGGACATAAGTCACTTGATCTAAGTTGCTTTTAGAAAATTTAAAGCTGAGTATTTTCAGTAATTTTGTATGGTAACGGACTTGACAATTTGCCTTACAAACCAACTTTAAATAGCATTTACATATTATATTATAGGACACAACCAATTTTTTTCATGTACCTTAATACCTGTCTCCATTTAAAAAAAAAATATTAAGTTTAAAGAATAAAAATAAAATTCTGAAATGTAAGCGAATGGTGAAAATGGCCCATTAAAATCAAGAGTGGAGAATTTTCAGAAAACCCTACATGTTTAGGATATCTTTTTATCAACTAGTAAACCACAACACGCAGCACTGTTTCGATGTGCAATATTTTATAAAATCGATATTAAAATATTCGATAAGCATTAAACAAGAATAAGTTTTAAATTATTTTTTTGCTAATGATATTTTTCATTGCTATAAACAAAAATTGTTAATATATGGAAATTTTCAAAACTACCATCTTACATTTTAAAATTCTAACAACTTATATGTTGAAGCAAGAGCGGATAAAATATTCATATCTTCAAACATGCACCTGATCACAATAAAAATTTAATGAACTGAAGTTTTAAAATTCTTGAAGTAATTTAAACAAGTTCTAAAATAATATTAAAAAAAGTGTTGGCTAATTTAATTGTGAAAAATTAAAGAGGATAATATTTTATTCTAACGTACTATGCTAAATCTAATCAGTGTGTAAGAGGATTTAAATATGTATAGTTATAACATGTAAATTACAATCTGCCGCAATCATTTACTTTTGTATAATGCGCATTTCTTTCACGAGTGTTTTAGGTAAAAAAAAAAAAAAAAAAAAAAAAAAAAAAATGTAATTTAACAAATTACAACGACTATTTGAAAATGATATTTTCAAAGACTAAAATGCTTATAAATCAAAGGTATATAATCTATCTATAATAATAAAGAGAGAAGGATGTTTGTCTGTCAGCGCTGTTCAGAAGAGACTGCTGCACATAGAATTACAAAATTTGGAGGAAAGGTACTTTTTTACATGTAGTTTTGCACCTCGAAGCCCGATTTTCGATTTTTTCTTTAGATTTTTTTAAATAAATTTTTTAGGCGATTTTTAGCGTTATTTTTGCAGTTTTATCCCATTAGTGAAAGGAATACGGTTTCATTCTTTTAACCCAAAATAGCATTTTTTTTCTCTTTTCAACAAAGTTTATTCGGAATTTGTACAGCGATTTTTGAATTTTTAAAGAATTTTTAATGCGATTTTTAGTGTTTTTTCTCATTTTGCGGCTATTTTTTGAGATTGATATAAAGAAAATCGTTTTAAACTTTTAGCTTAACGCCCTAAATTTTGTGTTTGTTACGATTTTTAATGCGATTTTCAATGCGATTTTTAACGTTTTTAAAACATTTTTGCGTTTAGGATCTATTTTTTTCATAGTTGTTCTATCAAAAACTTGAGCTGTTGAGAATGCAATAAGTAGTATTTTTTTTGCGAAATTTACCTAAAATGTCAAAAATTTAGTTACCACTATTTTCCAATAGCAATTTCATAAACTATCTTAAATTCTTGCTTAAAATCGCTACCCCCTCGAGTTATATATCACCTGATAGGTTATTTAACAGAGTATGTTTTTGATAAAGTTTTTGAAGAATAGAGTCCTCTACCTGGTGGTGGAAAATGGAACTAATAGAACGCTATATTTTTAAATCTATAATAATAAAGAGACAAGTTTGTGTGTGTGTCAGCGCTGTTCTGAAGAGTCTGCTGTACGTAGAGTTACAAAATGTGGAGGGAGGGTACTTTTATACATGTAGTTTTGCACCTCGAAGCCCGATTTTCAATTTTTTGATTAGATTTTTTTGATAATTTTTTTAGGCGATTTTTAGCGTTCTTTTTGCAGTTTTATCCCATTAGTGAAAGAAATACGGTTTCATTCTTTTAACCCAATATAGCAAATTTTTTTGTCTTTTCAGCAAAGTTTATTCGGAATTTGTACAGCGAGTTTTGAATTTTTAGCGAATTTTTAATGCGATTTTTAGTGTTTTTTCGCATTTTGCGTTTTTTTTTTTTTTTTTTTTTTTGAGATTGATAAAAAGAAAACCGTTTCAAACTTTTAGCCCTAAATTTTGTGTTTGTTACGAAATAAAGAGAGAAGGATGTTTGTCTGTCAGCGCTGTTCTGATGAGTCTGCTGCACGTAGAGTTACAAAATTTGGAGGGAAGGTACTTTTTTACATGTAGTTTTGGACCTCGAAGACCGATTTTCAATTTTTTGATTAGATTTTTTAAATAATTTTTTAGGCGATTTTTAGCGTTCTTTTTGCAGTTTTATCCCATTAGTGAAAGGAATACGGTTTCATTCTTTTAACCCAAAATAGCAATTTTTTTTTCTCTTTTCAACAAAGTTTATTAGGAATTTGTACAGCGATTTTTGAATTTTTAACGCGATTTTTAGTGTTTTTTCTCATTTTGCGGCTTTTTTTGAGATTGATATAAAGAAAATCGTTTTAAACTTTTAGCCTAATGCCCTAAATTTTGTGTTTGTTACGATTTTTAGATTTTAACGATTTTTAATGTGATTTTTAATGCGATTTTTAACGTTTTTTAAAGATTTTTGCGTTTAGCATCTATTTTTTTCATAGTTGTTCTATCAAAAACTTGAGCTGCTGAGAATGCAATAAGTAGTATTTTTTGTGAAACCTACCTAAAATGTCAAAAATTTAGGTACCACTATTTTCGAATAGCAAACTCATAAACTATCTTAAATTCTTGCTTAAGACCGCTACCCCCTCGAGTTACATGTCACCTGATAGGTTATTTAACAGAGTGTGTTTTTGATAAAGTTTTTGAAGAATAGAGTGTTCTACCTGGTGGTGGAAAATGGAACTAATAAAACGCTATATTTTTAAATCTATAATAATAAAGAGACAAGTTTGTGTGTGTGTCAGTGCTGTTCTGAAGAGTCTGCTGTACATAGAGTTACAAAATGAGGAGGGAAGGTACTTTTATACATGTAGTTTTACACCTCGAAGCCCGATTTTCAATTTTTTGATTAGATTTTTTAAATAATTTTTTAGGTGATTTTTAGCGTTATTTTTGCGGTTTTATCCCATTAGTGAAAGGAATACGGTTTCCTTCTTTTAACCCAAAATAGCAATTTTTTTCTTTTTTCAACAAAGTTATGTTTTTGATAAAGTTTTTGAAGAATAGAGTGCGCTAGCTGGTGGTGAAAAATGGAACTAACAGAACGCGATTTTGTTAAAATTTGGAAATGTAACAATGTGATTTATTTTAAATTTTAAAATGGTTTATAATACATGATAAAAAATATAAATAAAGAATGGTGTGACACATTTCAGGGTGTGTGAAAGGAGGGTCGCGAACAAAATTAGGAAATATAATAAGGAGATCTGTTTTACACTTTAAGGTAGTTTATAACGCATGTTAAAATTTTTAAAGTACTGGCGATGCTCTGGAGAGACCGCTGCACGAAGTTATGTATAAAATTTTACACCTTGAAGGCCGATTTTCAGTTTTTTTTATTTAATTCATATGCGAATTTTAGTGGGTCTTAAGGCGATTTTTCCACATTACCAAAAAGGAAAGCGAATTCATTCTTTCGATCTACATTAGTGAATTTTGTTCTCTTTTCAATAAAATTTATTTGGATTTCGGGCAACGATGCTTGGATTTTTAGTGAATTATTTAATGTAAATTTTGCCGCTATTATTTGACATTAGTAAAAGGAATTTTGCTTAAAACTTTCAGGCTGATGTATTAAATTTTAGCTGTTAAGATTTATGAATTTCAGCTAATTTTATGCGATTTTTCGAGATTTTTTGCGTTTGATGTCGGATTTTTGTCATTCATGAGATATTTCCAATTACAATGTTTTACACTATTAGAGTAAATTTTGACCCCTGTGATTTTTTTATATTAGTGATTTTTAATGCATTTTTCAGCGCAATTTTTAGAAATTTTTCGAGTTTTATGGTGTTTTTTTGATATTTGGAAGTAAAAGTTGATTTCAAACTTGTAATCTAATGTAATTTTAGAGATTTTTAACGCGATTTTTCAAGAATTGTTGTGTTCCGTGTCGATTTTTTATTATCTATAAAGGATTTCCATTTACTACTTGATTATCCTGTCGACCAATTTCGCCAAATTACATCAATCGTGAAACAAGCCAGATTATGCAAATTGATGTAATTTTTATGTTAAATAATGAAAGAAGAGATAATTTAGAAAAACATTAATAAAAATACATATAAAAATAAGAAGTAAAAACTACTTGATGACGTAACAAACATATGTAACATGTTTAATGTCAAGTGAATATGGAATTTACGATCCGCCATTATTGTCATTTAACCTTATGGTTTGACCTAGATAATTTCTTGGTCAACCGGATAATAAAATAGTACAGATTTCCGATTAGAATGTTTTATCCGTTTGATGAAATTCTGATTACTGCGATTTTAAAAATAACTAGTATATAATAAATAATAAGATATTAATAATATAAAGCTATAATATATAGGATTAAAAGACTGATAAATAAATTCCATATTAAAAAAAATAATAAACATAATTTTTGTGCGTTATAACAGAGTCCAATATTACGTACACCTTGGATTAAAAATTAATATTACTGAACCAATCATATACAAATTTTAAACGAAAATTTACTTTTACAATTTTCGGTATGGCAAATTTTTAATCTTTATACATAACGCATTTTCAATTTTTACATCGTCGTATATAGAAAATATGTGCTTTTAAATGCAATTTGTTTCAAAGCTGTATCTCAATTTGTTTTTATGTTATTATTATTTTTTTTTTGTAGTTTTTTAAATACTTTTTTGTCATCGTGGCAACAGTAGTATTTCATTTCTAGATATTAAACATGAACCAATCATAAAATGAATAAAATAAAAAGCAGAAGTATTCCCTTTTTGGACATTAAACATAGAGCTATAAGAAAACGAATAAAATAAAAAAAAGTTGCTGAGTTCAATCAATAAAAAGATTTAGATACACATCAGATTTCCCAGTTCTTTACCGAGGACAACAACCATTTTCCAAAGTTAAAAAAAAACATGATTTTTTTAACTATAGGAAAGCATGTATATTTTCACCAAGTTACACAATTACTAATTATAGAGTGAAATTTTTCTCTGATCTTCTTTCTTTTTTAACAATTGAAGATATTAGTGGAAGATTATGTTACAATATATTTTCTCAAATATTGTTTTATTTTATTGATAAAGGTATTGTGAGGTAACACATCGTACCGTGAAATTAAAACACTTAAATTCTATTTAATATTAATGATATTAGATACTACCCTTCAGTGCTTAATATTTTTATATTTAATAATTTAAATGGTGACATTTTTTTAAAATATTTAATAATTAAATTTTAATATTCTTTCCTACAAGAATTAAGTTTCTACTATTAACATTCAAATATGTGCTACTAAAAAGGAATTATATAATCAACACAATTACAACAAATAAATTTCACGTCAATTTTTTCCAATTTTATTTTTTAATATATTATATTTTCTTCCACTCTGATCTTCAAATGTAATCAAGATTTTCAAGCTGAAGCCCTGTTGCCATTTGTTGTAGTTTAATATCAAGGATTTATTTCTAACCAAAAAAGAACAAATTGAAAATTGCACGTGAAACGTGGCAAATGGGGGCGTCCGTACTATAATAAATTCTATAAATATTCAGAGCTTGATGCATTACCTAATAAACTCTTATGCAAAAATGCATGAATACAAAATTTGATACGATTATATATGTTCAATTCAGTAATACGAAAATAGTAGGATTCCATCTTAAATAGGACACAATCAACATGGCAAACGAAAAATTATTACCTATCACGGGTACTGTAAAAATGCGTAACTCAAAAACCACTTTTAAACTATTTTTATTCATACTCTGTTGTGTTATCCTGTATATGATCTATAGCATTTATACATACAACGTAATTTTTCAAAAAAATAGTTACACTAAAAAACACTTATCACGACCAAAAATGCACTTCCGAAAAAAAAGTGTAACATGCAGTATTTCTTGTACAGTATAGAAACCGAAATCTTTTGTGAAACTCTGTAAATACTGTAAGTACTTACTATTATAGAGGAAGTAACTTGTAATGAATTTCAGCAACGTATATCAATTCCATTATATATGATATAATTTAAAAAGATTGAAATATATTAAAAATGATGTTTTCCCATATTTCATTACGTAACGGAATTCTTTTGTGTAGCTCTGTAAATAAATAATAAACATTTTTTGCACCACATACTGCACAGAATGTACATTTTAGTACACTTCAGCAACTGCATATCTGTTTGATCCTTTTTGAAAGGCTCTAACATCATAAAATAAACTTGAAACATTTATTTCCGATTGACTGCAATGTAACTGTATGCTTTTGGTTGTATAGAAAAATAGAGAAAAAAAAAATATTTATGTTTCTTTCGGACGTAATGTCATAATATCTTTTCTGAGTTAAATAACAAAACTTGCTTAAAAAATGATAATTTTAAATAATAAACTGGCTTTAAATTGTTTATTCTGCACAATAATAACCAGTCAATGATATAATTTTTATAATGCTTTTAATAGTCTGCAGAATCAATAAGGACTACCTAAAGATCGATATAAAACACTAGTCGAACACATTGCGAGCAATATCTTCAGAATATGTTATAACTTCTAACGTGATAACAAATCAGAATGCATATTATCACATGTAGGTAGCACATAATAGTTTATTGAAATGCCAATAGAAAACGCCATATATCAAAAAAAAAAAAAAAAGATTGTATATAACTTTTAAGTTACTATATACATTTAAATGTTAATGCATGTATCAATGTGTCTATATAAAATGATCCGAAAATACAAAATAATTAATGAAATCAATTACATGAAGTTAAAAAGTTTATAGACCAATCTATCGGAGTCATTACTACCGTCATTAAGGTATTAAAATATGTAAGTTGTCAAGAATATAAATGAATTTTGCAAGTATTTCTTGCATCTTGTTTCACTATCTAATTTCTGAACCCCCGCCAGTGGCTGAGAGGTTCTGCCTCCGAAACTGGTAGACGGCATGTGCTGGATTCGAACCCAATCGAAGCATTTGCCTTACCGTTCAGATTTTTCTGTGGTTTTCTTCGAACCTTTGGATTTCCTACTGTAAATGCGGATTTGGGTGGGACTTGTTGTGCTAAAACCAACTGGTAGGCCTTCCCACCCGGCTGAACCTGTAAATGCGGATTAGATACCCTTAGAAAGACATACGGAGGGCATCTCGCCCCCTTTAATCTCTATATCGCAAGAGTAGATATTTGGCCGTCGTAAACTCAAACCAAATTCTAAATTTTACAAAATGTGATGTGCACAGCATTTTATATTTAGTTCTAACTGCAAACAAGCTATTCAATGGTAAAAGTACTTTGAAATCACCATATAATATTTTAAATTCTTGCAATCGTTAAAATGACGTGGAAACAAATAAAATAACCGTTCCTTCCAATATGGAACTAAACATCATAATTGTAGAACATCAATATAACTAATCTTCTTAAGCGATGGAACAATACCCATAAAAGTTTCATGCTTCAAATTTTGAAATTCATAATGTATATTTAAAAGAGAACATATTTTTAGATTTATACAAGGAAAATGTTGCCGGTGAAACTAAAACTTTTTTAGGTATATCTTTATGAACATTAAAATGTTGCCGGATTTAACATAAATTAAAAAGTGTTAGACGCAATTAAAGTTCGTATATTTTTGGAATTATTATATCGTTTTATATTTAACTGCTCACAATTCAGAGATGTAGTGGAAGGTATATGAAAGTATACGCAGTATGCCTTTTAGAATTTTTTAAGGAGCACCATCTACCCTCTGTTTCTCTAAAAACCTATAATATATACATTCTAGGTAAGGTATACTTTCTCTGCCGTGAGCATATAAGCTCTACTTAGAACGTGTATTCTCTTTTTTTTACGACTACTCCACTGGCAAATTCCAAATTTCACAAGATATGATATACATTATTATTATTTATTTAATAAATATCTACAAAGAAGTATTTTTAACGCGTAAAGCTTTTCAAATCCGCTATCTTACATTTTGTATTTATCCCAAATTATAAAATAACGTAAGTATGAATAAAATGTCTGGTTCTTCAAATATGGAACAGGCCTCTTTAAAATATTCATATATTCAAATTCTGAAACTTTCGAAGAAATTAAAGCAGGAACATATTTCAAGAATTGCAAAAGGAAAGTGTAATATAATTACTGTTGAAACTTGAAGAGTATAAAATTTCGCTTTATCTTGTTGCACTAAAACTCTAAAATGTTAATGATAGTCATAAAAGAGGTAAACTATATTTATATAAAAATTAGGCAGCATTAAAGTAATGCATTAAAATAATCTGTTAATTATGTGTTTAAAAATATATTTTCATAACTAATTTACTGTTCTTAGGTGTGTTCGTAATTATGTAAATACGTAGCTCACCTATAATTGTCGTTCATTCGTCCTCCTGTATATGCGTCCGTCCTCATGTAACAACGCAAAACTACCTATCTAAATCGTTTACAGTTAATACGCCGCTCGTGGGAAACATGGGTCTTCGTGTACATTTTGTGAGACGCCGCTAACTGAACATATTAAAAACTGACACGTGAATATATATATATATATATATATATATTAAAATATATATTAAATGAATTATTTAATAAAAAGCATTTTACAATTCGCTTTTAATACGTATTCTTAAAAATTTGGTATGATAAAAAAAAAAAAGCTCAAAGCTTTTATGTTTTCTTCTCTATAAAGAACATATGTGTAGTATTTCAATGTTTTTGCTATACAAATTGCTAGAAATCATCTATAGCATAGGTTCCCAACCTTTTTTGAACCACCGCCACCTTTACAAGAGAAAAAAAATGCCAACGCCCCCCTCTTCCATAATAATTAATTATACAAAATCTTAAATTATCTGTCTAGCTATCTATTAAGAATCACAAAGATGATGTTAATTAAAACAACCATCAAATATAGTAAAAAACTGTTTATTAAAAATTGAAATATTAACAAAAATCACAATAAAAAAAAAAAAAAACAACGAAATGGTTGAGGCTGATAGTGTTTTATTAATTTGTTCATGTCGGATTCTAATTTCTTTAACATTTCTCACAAATTGTTAGATTCAAAGATGTCTGTGCCTTTTTTAGACAGTAGATTAGCTACTGCACGGAACCCACTCTGAGCTAAATCTGATGAAGGAAAAGCAATTAAAATTCTATGTACTCTCATTCACAATCCAGGTTAGAGAGCTGTATTGGTTTTTGAGGTTGGAACTCTTGGTATCCATTTCCGAATTTACTTTTAGTTCTCGTTTGCTGTGAGTTCCTTTTCCAAATATGATGATACTGCTATCTGTATTTGCGACATTATCTAAAAAGGGTCTTTGAAAAACTCAGATGTGTAAAGATCAAAGCTTTCCTTTCATACATGTTAATACTTCAAAATACGCTATCACAGTAACAAAATTAAATAACAATCTATGCTCATTTTGAGAATTCTAATGGTATGAAATTCCGTGCATTAGTTCTTGAAATAGGACTATTGCGAATATGTAGAAAATGTAGAATATCTGCGATTTATTCCAGAACATAATCAGCAACAATATTTATCAAGATAAAAATGAATTTGAAGTTTGATATCATTCGCGCATTAGATCTTTAGATACAGCTTTTACGAAAAACGGAAATTTTTCAGCATAGCACAGATAACTATTTCTTGATATAGAGCTGTTGCAGAAATCGTGAAAAAGACAGCCTAGCCGCGTAATCCTTTGAGAGATTTTTAACAAAATGTAAACAGCATCTTTTCATCTCAAGGAATAATCAAATCTGAAGTTTGGTGAAAATCCGTGCATTAGTTCTTGAGATAGAGCTTTTGCAGAAATCGTGAAAAAGTCTAGCAGTGCCACCTTTTCTGCAATTTTCAGTATAATGAAAACAGTATACATTCATGTCGAGGACTAGTTTGATGAAAATATGTGTCGCAATTTTTAAGATAAAGCTGTCGCAGAAATCGGGAACTTGTTTAGCGATTTGCACGAAAAACAAATCAGTATCAATTTATATCAAAGACCACCTGAATATAAAATTTTGCTAAATTCGGTGCGTTAGTTCTTGAGAAAGAAGGTCCACAAAATTTATATCACATGCAAACAGAGTCGTAGACTCACAGAATCATAAACAGACATTTTGTAAAAACATGTTTTTTAAAATCTCTGATCCCTAAAACATGCAATTCCGTCAAAGACCAGAACTTGAAAATTTTCACGAATCCAAAATACTTTCTTTTGTAAAGATAGAAGAACGTGAAAATATCACATATCTTTGTCCTTTCTAGTATCAGCACGCATTTATTCAAATGCTCTTGTAGCCTAGAAGGCTTCATGGCTTCATTTGAAAAAACTTTTTGTTAAATGAAGCCCATACATAACGATTGGTTTGTAGGAGAGTGCCTAAATCCACATTTCAAATATTTAATACTGTACTGCCGGCATTTCTTCTTCGATTAAGATATTTTGAAACATAAAAAATTTTCCCTATTTAAGTTTAAATAAATTTACTTTTGAACAAATTTATAGATACAACGATTTTTAACACTTTCACTAAGAATAAACTGATTTCTTGAAGTGATTCAAATCACGGATTCGTTTAAAACTATCTTTTCAGGCATATGTCGTCATATTTTCTGGAAATGCAGGTTAATAAAAAAAATTCTGTTTAACACTTTTAGCTAGCCACTTATCGCGAATTTTGTACTCCACGATTTTTGAATTCATAATGATATTCAATCCGCGCCATAGCGATTTTTCGTGTTCCACTGGAATATTTTGACATTCTTGAAAGAATTAAGCACAATGTTTTTTGCCTGATAAAATAAATTTCTGTTCTCCTCGATTTTATCCCTTCTTCGTGTTCCGTGTGTTTTCAAACATTAGTAAAATTAATTCAATTCCTACCCTACCCCCTGAGGGTACTATGAATCTATTGCGCCGGAGCGTAACCCTCAAAAGTTCCGAAGGTTACTGCCGAAGCTGGAGTTGCCAAATGGTGGAAATTAGCTTGGTTTTTCGACTGGGTACCAATTCGGGTGCCAAATCCGAGAGCGCAGAGGAGATCAGCTATTTTCACACTATTCGTTCCTAAATAGGTAGGTATGCCGTGACCGCCCCCCTTGACTGCCCTAACGCCCCCCATTTTTCTATAGACTCGCTATCGCCCCCCTGGAAGGTTCCAGCGCCCACTGGGGGGCGGTACCGCCCCCGTTGGGAACCTATGATCTATAGCTATAGCATTTGATTATGTTGGTACTCTATAATATACAAAATGACACATGTCCCAAAAAATTCTTTTTTCATTCTATTCCACCGATATGTCTGTCATACGTGCGTCTTGTTACACAAACAGTTTCGCAAGTTAGATATACAGAAATACTTCAATACATCAATTTGTGATCACAGAAGAGGAGTGGATTAAGCGTAAAAATTAAGTTACCCAACCCTCTAAAACTTATCCTATGTTTTCACTCTTAAGAAATTTCTGCAAGTTTTAATACTTGTACGCAAACCTAGGTGCTTATACTTCATGTTACATCAAAATATTACACATTTTATTTTGTCTCTCGTGTGAAATTTACTTTTGCCTAGATGTGTCACTTTTCTTCGCTCTCCCGCGAGAAAAATGACACATCTCAAAAATATAATAAGTTGAAACTGGTGTAAATCAATTGAAGTGAAGAAAACTTCTTTAAAACACCATAAAAGTAAATTAATAGCGCTAGACCTTTCGAAAGAACTAGTCTTTCTCCGTCAGGCGTCCTACATTCATAGTAGATGGACGTCTTTTTGCGCCTGACGAAGAAAGACTAAGTTCTTTCAAAAGGCCTTGCGCAATTAATTTATTTTATGGTGTTTAAAAGAAGTTTTTTTTCACTTCAACATCTCATAAAAATTCATTTTGCATTTCATTCCGCTAATAGGTTTGTCACAGATTACACAAAAAGTTTCATCAGTGCAATTATACGAAAAGTCACTTTATTATGTTATATACTCATTTGTGACCACAAAAGAGGATAAATTATGTAGGGATGTAAAATTACCCAATATTTTAAACTATGAAGTTTAAAATATTGGGTAATTCGATTCTACGACTTCATTTATTAGTGTTTTATACTTTTACGCACATTTTTTTTGTGGTGATATAATTTCACAGATAGCGTAATATCATAAGAAAGGGTGGGAGGATTTTACTTTGTGCTTATATATGAATAAATAATGAAACAACGTTAAGGAGCACTAATTATATAAAATAATAGATGTTAAAAACCATACCGCTGTTTCGGAACATTTAAAGTCTCATCATCAGTGCTAAAAATAAGTGTAAAATGTAAAAGACAAGTCACATCATTAAATAAAATAAAAATTATTTAATAATATATATATTATATCTAACTTTTATTTTATTTAATGACGTGACTTGTCTTTTACATTTTAAACTTATTTTTAGCACTGATGATGGGACTTTAGAAGTCTCGAAACAGCTGTATGCTTTTTAACATCTATTATTTTATACAATTTGTGCTCCTTAATGTTGTTTCATTTATTCATAGCATAATATCATGCACATTTTCTTTTGTCATGCACATTTTCTTATGTAAACATTTACTGATAGGTAACCACTCTCATACTCTTTGTACATCTTTGTACACCACTCTCATACTCTTTGTATATCCCAAAACCTCAAAGTGTTGCCAACTACTGATGGAAGAAAGAATGGTTTTGCCATTCGAAAGAAGCATTGGGCACACACAGAGCAATACAAGAAAACTTTGTTCTTAAAAAAAATCAACTTTTACCAGAAATATTATGAGAACATACATTAAAATATTTGTGGTACTTTGTGTAAATTTTCATAAATAATCCGAATTATTTTACTAAAAATTTTAATTAAGGTAACAATTGATATAGATAATTAAATACACCATTATGTTCCACTTACGTAACATATATCTAATAATAACATAAACCATTTTACTTGTCTGTATATTTAATCAAAATTTTGTTACACTTGTGACACTCAAATAAACAAGAGTTCACAAGAGTGACAAAATTTTGATTTATTAAAGCAATATAGATTTTGTAAAAAAATAGGTAAACTTTGGGAGAGTAGACCGCAATGGTATTTAGCAGGTTACATAAATTTTTACCTTAATTATATTTTTAAATAAAATAATTGAAATTATTTATGAAAATTAGCTCGAAGGATCACAAGAATAACACTGGGAGTTCCCTTATTTAGAAAAAAGAAGTTTTCCATTTTAACTTCAATCAAGGTAAGAACCGTGTAAAAATATAAAAAATTGTTTTCTGCTTCCAAATTTCTGAAGATAAGTTTTTTCATGCATTAATTTCGTTATCTACAAATATTATTCATTAAATAATCCCTATTATAGAGATTGGTTTTGAAAGTTTTACCGATGCTTTAACGTTTTTAACAACCAAGTTTAAAAAATATCAAAATATTAGATAATAAGTATATATATCTACATGCAGGATTATTAAGTGTAAAGATTGCTTCAAAAATTTCACAAAAAGACGTGTAACAAAAAAATTGTTTTGAAAAATTGCCTTTATAATTTTTGCAGGGATCTTTTCACGCAAAACGATAGTATGTATCAAAAGCTGTATATAGCACCGTAATTTTAACATGACTTAACTTTAACTTGAATGCATTATATTTATTATTTAGATCAGAAAACATTATATTTCAGTCTATTTTTTTATTTCTACTAAAAAAATAGTGGAAAAATATTTATGTTTCTGTTTGACATAATGCCTTTAATGTTACTCCTAGTCACTGAAGAAGAAAATTTCAAAAAAGATAATTTTAAATTATATACATACTTTAAACTGTTTACTCTGCAGAATAACAACTATTCCATGATATAATAGGGGAAGATGGGGATACTTGAGCCATTTTTTGAATTTTAATTTTTTTTAATTTTTTATATTTTTTTAGAATAAAATAAAATATTGAAAATGAAAATTTGATATTTTTTCTTCAACTAAAAACCACTTTCAATTAATTTTGAACTATTTTTCTATGTATAATAAATGTTTATTCTTTGTTTTACATCGTGGCTCAAGTATCCCCATGGCGGGGATACTTGAGCCATGCTGAAGGGATACTTGAGCCACTAAGGAAAAATACCTACAAAAGTAATTTTTTTCGCTTTATTTTTGCACAAACATTTTACAGAATGATAAATTATGAAACGTAAAGTCCTTCAAAGCCGATTGAGAAAACAAAGCTATTAATACGATCATTTTTTGTCGTTAAAACTGGTTGTCGGAGGATAATTTCAACTTGAGTTATAACGACGGTAGAAACATCCTCAGTTCAGAGCCATTTAAATTTGGAATCTGCAATTCTTCGTGCAAATTTCATTTTCAAAATATTAAGCACTTATCCAACAAATATTTTTACAGTTTTCTTTCTGGCATATTTTATTAGTAACCAACCATCAATAGAAGGTTTTCTTTTCACATCATCACCATCATTGACAGAATTTTCCTCTAATGATATTGTCAAACTCATGCTTTTAATTTAGTAGCTGTCGGAATTTAAGCCAGATGTATCACTCTACTATTTCAAACACTTTTTTGATTTCACAGGAAAAGATTTTGTCTTCCTTTTTGGCTCCATGCAGGTAAGTTTGAACTGGGATTTTTGTTGCTTTTCTTGTTTTTTGTGCGCTCTTTTTACCAATTTTTCTTCAATTTTCTTAGTTTAAAAAAAAGTTACAGCAACAGAGGTTACGATTTCAATATAAAATTTTAATCTTAATACGTTATATTAAAAAATAAACATTTTAATATGTTGGACTAATTAAAGTGTTAGAGATTATAGCCTGTAAAACCGTTTTAAAAAGTTATTTTAATTTAATGAAAGTTAAATTGAAAACTATGTTTACATTTATCTAGACAGGCTATTTTGTTAGTCAAAATGAAAAATAAAATAGATATTTCAATTAAAAAAATATACATTTTTAAACATTTTTAGGTCGTTATTTTTTTAAGAAAAAAAAAAAATAAAATGAAAAATTATTCTCCCTTTTATCCAGAAAAATATCTATTAGTGAATATAAGGATGGAATTTTATTTTTTGTTTGTTTCACCCATGTTTAATTTCTAGTGGGGATGGTTGAGGCATGGCTCAAGTATCCCCACTCTCATTGGCTCAAGTATCCCCACTATCACTATTTTTGTTTCCCAGAGTTTTACTAAATAAAGCATGCAGCTATTAGAACTATTTTAGACTCAAAATACAATTGAAATTATGCTTATTGAATGTATGTATATAGTTGCAACTTTAAGCAAAACTTTGATTACAAAAAAACAAAAAAGCCATGCACCCAAATATTTACTTCAGATAGGGAAAAGACAACTATTAATCACTATATTTTCAAAATGGTACCAAGATGTGTGATTTCTTTTTTACATGTTCAGAACTATAAATATGTTATCATATTGGCAGTTTTAGAAAAAAAAATTGACCAACTGTAGAGATAATAGGGGTGGCTCAAGTATCCCCACTCTCCCCTAATTTTATAAAGTTTTTAATAATATTCAAAATTAATAAAAACCAAAACGATAACGACTAACGATAAAAAAAAGTCAGTCGAGCACATTGGAAGTGGTATCAATAAAAGATGCATAACCTTCCCATGATAATAAAAAAGGTCAAAATTTGACTTGAAAGAATATTGTCACCAAAGTTTACCAATGTTTACCAAAGTTTACCAAAATATCAATAAAAACGCCAAACGACAAAAAAAGTTCTACGTATTTTTAAAAAGGTTAAAAAATTTAGTTTAACAAATATTGAACTTTTCTACTATCCTCTAATCTTTGTTTTAAATCGGCAAAATTCAATGTACATTTTAAAAAATACAAACTTTATAAAATTAGCTAAATATTTTGCAAAACTGAGTAAACACAATCCATTTATTAATTTACGATTTAGACTATAAAGGAAAAAGTTAAAGTTTCACAGGCACACACTAAAAGCAGAGAATCCCTAACACTCTTAAGCTTTAGCTTTCAGCCTAATGATTCTTTTCAAAAGAGAGAACTGTAAAAGCTTTCCAATTGCGTTCATTTGAGAAATTTTTCACAAGCCATCGTTTTTTAAAGAAGAAATTTAATGTCACTTAAAAGATCAGTAAAAGACCAGTTATTAGCCCTTCCATTATCATACTTTCCTTGCGTTGTATTTTAATAAATACATTCTTATTAGTTAAATTTTATGGTGCAACTGTTCTCTATATATTTATGAGATAAATAGTTCGAATTCTTTCGCTTGGAAGGATGAAGTTTTATAATTTGTTTTTAATAAGATAGATAGCTTTCCATATGGGTTGCACTCCTTCGCTTAATTTGATTTTTAGTTATCTCCTATGAGTAAAAGAGATTCTTTAAAATGCTATGAATATTGACACTGGAAACAAAATGAGAATATCATCATTTAAACTGCGACAGAACCATATGAGTTTTAAATTTTTCAATCAAAGTTTTATTAAATTGATAAAAAAAATTTTGATTTAAGTCTTGGTCTTCATTAATAAAAGATTCATGAAGTATTATATTAATTAAAATTTTTCTTCTTATAAATACTATCGGCGAGATCGTTCATTAAACGTGCATAAAAATTCACAGTCCGAGGCAAGAAAGCTTTTCATTAAAAAGATAGAATGATACATTATATTTTGTTCAACAGTTTTAAGACACACTTGATCTGAAAGTAATTTGTTTTGTTCTATTATGCAAGATTTTGAAACGAACGTGTTAAAGAGTAATGAAAATATCTAATCGAAACATCCAGTAAAAAAGAAATAATTAGAAGGAAAAGAAGTTTTTATTCGCATATGCTATATGTAGGGAATCTCTACAACTCTAATGTTTTAGCTTTCAATCTAATGCTTTTTTTTCAAAAATAAGAACTATAAAAGCGTTCTAATTGCGTTCATTTGCTTAATTTTTCACAAGCCATACTTTTTTTTTTAAGAAGCAATATAATATCCCTAAAGGACCAGTTATCAAAGAATCGTTTCTGCCTTTATTTGAAATTTCTTTGATGAATTAAAAAGAAATATGAGATAAATAGTTCGAATTCTTTCGTTTGGAAGAATGAAGCCTTATATTTGGAGTTTAATAAGATAGATAGCTTTCCATTTTGTTTACACTCTTTCGCTTAATTTAATTTTCGATTATCTGCTATGAGTAAAAGAGGTTCTTTAAAATACCATAAATATTGACACTGGAATCAAGATGGGAATATCATTATTTAAACTGCGATAGAACCATATGAGTTTTAAATTTTTCAGTCAAAGTTTTATTAAATTGAGAAAAAAAAGAATAACCTGATTTTAAATGTTAACTCGTTTGTTTATCATTGTACTGTCCTGCTACCAGTCCTCAATGTTTTCATACCTTTGGATGGAATAATACACAATGGTAAACCTACGAATCAACCGCTCAATTTGGGTTTTCAGGTATTTTCCACAAAGATATGACTTGTCAGACTGATTGCGTTTTAATATACGAAATTAGTTTTAAATATTTCTGGAATTTCAGCCGTGAACTCGAAGAGGTGACTGTTTGCACTGACACCTCACGGTCTATAACCTTTGAAAAAAAAAGAAATTTCATTATCGTAGTTCTCTCTTTTTTTTCTCCCATATGACATCGCTTGCTATGACATAATTTTGTTGGATACCGTTTATTAAAAAAAAATACGCATGTAAAGCTGTAACCATTTTCACTTCAAATGTGAAATCAGTTTTCAAAAAATCGAATTTTAACACTCAAAAAAAATCCTCGACGAAAAGTTATTTTTAAATGCATTCATAACTATGTTAATAAGCAGCGCCTACACTTGTCGTTCAGTCCGTCCGTCCGCATATAACAACGCAAAAACTACTCAAAGGAATTGTTTGAAATTTAAAATATACAATTATTACATAATTTTGTTGAGTCTTTTCAATTTTTATGAAAATCAGATGCATAGATCAGTTACAGGGGCAATCAAAAGTATTCCGTTACATTACGGTCAATGGGGAAAAAAATTCAAATGCATTTTAATAATTTGAAATTAAAATACATTTCATATATATTACATAATTTTACCGAGTCATTTTAAATTTTATGAAAATCGGACGCATAGCTCAATTACAGTGACAATCAAAAGTATTCCGTTACATTACGGTCAATGGGGAAAAATGTTTCAAATGTATTTTATTGGTGTTACACTCATTCGAACACAACAAAATTGATATGCATCTATAAAGTACATATTATAATATACATTTTGTATAATCTGTGGCGCAAAGAACATTTGTTATTGATTTACAAGGCCACACAAAAGTATACCATTACATAATGAGTATAGGGAGAACTTTGTTTGGTGCGCATTTTAATTGTAATTAACTATTTACAATTTTATGAGATTAATATATGAGAGTGATATATTTAAAACTTCGTTATCGTACGAACGCACCTCATTTGCTACGCTTCACGTGCAATTTCCAACTTGTTTGTCTTATGGCGACTTCGTCCTTTTTCTAAGATAAAAGTGCCTAAAGGTTCATATTTCGTAAACATTTCGGGGCATCTTAACCAGATCGGATTTATCACATCTCCTTTTAATATTTCAAATGTTCGACCAAATAGAATTACTTTTTACAAAGTAAAATGAATGAAAATTTCCGCAGAAACAATAAAATCCAATGAGTTTCGGGGCGGTTTTGCTCGAATTTGGTTGAAATGTTCACGACTAAATCGCAGCAATGTTGCCAGCAGTTTTTGCCGTAAAAGTTGCAGTAAAATTAGATGTAATAAAAAATTTTACATCTAATTTTACTGCAATTTTTACGGCAAAAACTTCTGGCAACATTGCTGCCAGCAGTTTTTGCCGTTAAATTAGCGGCTTTTTTTTTACAATAAATCAAGTACAAGAAAAAAAATATATATACGAGTAGAAATAAAGGAATCTAATGACCCATGTCTGTCTGAAGTGGAAGAGTGCATAGGCCAAAAGCTACTACCATCAGTGGTTCACTGGTATTTTTATCATTGTGTTTGTCCTTCAGCCAAAGGTATGAAAACACGGAGGACTGGGAGCCGAAAGCACAATGATAAATCTTCGACTCAACCACTGGTGGTATTAATTTTTGGTTTATGTTCCATTTCACTTCCGGCAGACATGGATCATTAGATTCCATTATTTCTACACTTCAATAAAATAAAAGTTTTTTCTTGTGTTTGATAACACATAGGCTTTTGTGCTGTCAGCATTTGGATTATTTGAAAGAGAATTTTTTTTGCACAATCAGAAAATTTCATTTATTAAACTTAATAATAATTAATAAAAGTTAAAAAAAATTATAAAACTAACAAAAATAAATAAAAATGAATTTTAAAACCTTTTCTCTCACATTATACAAAATATACATGATACAAAGAAACAAAAGTATCCTTTTTAATTCAATCTTTGTAGAAAATTTCTTTTTTAAACAAAATTGATGGAATTGACTGATGATATAAAATCTGTCATGTTTTTCGTTTTTGAAATTGAATATGAAGTATGGATTTTTTTCCCTTTCAAAATAGAGTCTGCTTACATGAGAAAGTTTGGTACATGTTTGTTTAAGCGACATTTACTTTTCTCCTACGTAGTTGATTCTTTTGCCTTAAGTCGAAGAAAATATTGTTTATTCCAACGGTTCGCATATTTAGGGAAAAATCGGCGATTCCATACTAAAAACTCCAATTTCGTTTAGATGACGAGATACATGGGAACTAATTACAGTCAATATTGGTTATATGATCAGTCACGCGTTCTTGAAAAATATGACCGTATAAGCGAGGTGTCCTTATATGCGGTGTGAGTAAGAATTCTATTTAAAAGAATAAAATTTAAATATGTTAGACACATTAGTAAAATACTGTACAAATAAGTTATGGAAATAAAATTTATAAAAAAAATGTATAGACAAGAATTTCTGAAAAAACCCTTATAAGTAATATAATCTACACTAATGAAAGAAAAGTCGCTGTGTGTGGCTTATTTAAGCAATAGCAACTCAAACTTTTCTTATAGAATATAGAAGTGCAATACTAGGACAAACTAAATAATATAGGACTGCGCGGAGATATTTTTGCTGTTAGTAGATATAACCTGTTAAATATTAAAAATTTTCAAAATCTTCAACACTTAAAGTAGCGTTATTTCAAAAAAGCACCACAGTTGAATGAAACTAAATACATCACGCAATAGTTGACAACATGTTCAAAAACATGGTAAAGAAAAAGAATTGGAGTCTCGTGATTTTTTTTGGCAAAAAAAAAAAAAAAAAAAAAAAAAAAATTATAAGAAAAGCAATGTCTATGATCACATTTTTTCCCTAAGGGAAAATGAAGCATCCCATTTATCTTTTGGAAGGGGCATCAAAAAAGGGATAGTTCATTTTCTCATAGGGAAAAAAACGTAGAAAGAGGGAACAGAAATAAGGTTTTTCATTTTCTGATAGGGAAGAAATGTCTTATCGATTTTGTGTATTTGAAAATTTTGTCATTTTTTAAATAAAAATATTAAAAGACAATTTTTCTTTTCCATGTTTATTTACATAACTCAACTATTGCGTGATATATTATTTTTCATTCAACTGTGGAACTTAAAAAAAAAAAAAACTCTACTTTAAAAGTTGCGGATTTGAAAATTTTGAATATTTAAAAGGTTATAACCTTTTTAATGGTTTTAAAAGGGTATATACTAAGAGCAAAAATATCGCCGTGCAGTACTATATTATTTAGCTTGTCCTAGTAGTGCACTTTCATATTATAAAAGAAAAAGTTTGGGGTACTATTGCTTAAATAAAATGCAGAAATTGGACAAAAACGTCATTTTGACTATAATTTGTGGCAACATAACAATGTAAAATAACAATGCCTCATGAAAAAAAAATTTTTAATAAGCAGGTAGTTTTACACTAACAGTTTATTCCAAAAAAAATTGAGATGTTATTGATTGCGAGAGATATAGTGCTGCAAACATACCAACATTTCTTTTTTCATAAGAAATGGCATTCACAGCCTTGAATTTTGACATTTTCTACAGAAAACAGAAGATTTTTTCAGGGCTTCAAAATTGTACATTATTCATTAAATAAGATCTACTTCAACATATAAAAAAATCAACCAAATAAAAATATACAACTATCACACTTTGTCTAATTTTCAAAATAATGGCTTTTAAAATAAATGTTAAATCATTGCAGATTGATGTGTTATTGTCAACTAAAAAACTGCCTAATTATTAGTACTCCATACAGAGACTATTCTCAGTGAAATTCCCTGTATGACCGACGAAATTTCTTTTCTTTCTTAGTTGTTTCAAGAAGTTTCATTAGATAAATAATGATCTCAAACTCTCGCTGATGAACTGGTGTAAATCAGACACCCGCGCACCGGAAAAGGGAAAAATCTCTTTGTGCTTTTTCTGGCAACGAATATAATTCGGATGACAAAGCAAGAGTTACGGACATTAAACCCGCGGCACTATTCCGTCAAGAAACTGTCAAACAAGTAGATGGTTTAATGGAATCGTCATTTTCTGTTCCAAAAAAATAAAATAATAGATTTATTAAACCTTGGAAGAGTTTGAAAATAAATTATAAAAGATAACATTGTAGAATCAAAGCAAACATCAATAAGTGTACTTTTAAAAACGTTGTTGTAAAGAATATGTGTAATTAAATAAATATTTTGTTTCAGTGATTAAAAATTTTATATATTTTTTCCCCTAAGATGCCGTTTATAAATGATGTCACGCTTAGATTGGGGGGGGGGGGGATTCGTGATATTGTGACAGTTTCTGACAAGGAAGTGATAGTGGGTAAGAAGAAATGTGACATCACACATTTTCATTAATATAAAAACATTAAAAGTCAGCAGATTGAATTATGAAATTTGTATTCATAAAGGAAAAATAAGGTTTGAAAACAAATATTTCAAATTCCATTTTAATTTCCATAAAACTGCTCTTTAATTTTTTTTTTAAATAAGTGTTTTGTTATTTTTTATGTTAATCATGTTTTTTGCTATAAACTTTAATATTATATCATATAAAATAAGTATACAAGTTATTATTATTGATATACTTACAAATGTCATTAATTCACATAGTTAAAGTTTAAAAATAAAATTTGAAATATGATCTATAATGTAGTGCTTTCTCGCTGAACTGTAAGTATATGTTTACGTAATGAAGCGTGACATGTGACAAGAAAAGGGGGGGAGAGGGTTTTATGAAGTGTGACACTTTGCGACAATGGTGGGGAGAGGGATAAAAAATATTGAAAAAATGTCTAACAACATTTATGGATGGCTCTCAATGTGAACCATAATATGTGACCTCCGTTAAGAAACTACCTCTCGGAACCCTTCCGTTACAATAAAAATTGTAACGGAAGGTTGGTTTTATTATATAAATAGAATTTTTTTTTCATATAAACTTCTTTCTTATTATGCGTAGTTCCCTAATTTTACACTTTTTTATCTCTAAAATATATTATAATGAATTATTTAATTAGCGAAAATCGGATGAAATAAGGAATTAAATTCTATTAAATTTTAGTTGTAAGAAAATAGTATAAATGTTGGCAGCTATTACGAAAATTCCAATATGATGTGGCATTTAAATGATTAAGTTCTATTTGCATTAAATAATTAAAACATGGTTTGAAGTTTATTTAAATTAATGCCTGTCTTGTAAAAATTTCAAAGACTATAGAATAATAGAATTCACTGAAGCACTAAAAGTCTTTCAGATGATTGAAATAGGTTTAGAAAAATCTTTTTTTAATAAGTCAATAATGTGTTAGCATTTTCAAATATTTTGAAAAAATCCCGAAACTAGAATGTTAGTTGTTCATTATTATTATTAGTAGTAGTAGTAGTTGTAATTGTTGTATTAGTAGTAATGGTAAATATTTTATGCAGTATGATACATTTTAAATTATAATATAATATTAAATATTTCGAAAATTTATATTTTAAAAATCATTACAGAAACATTTTTAATAAATAAAAAAGTGAACTACTAATAAAAAGGTAAACGTCTATTTCCATATAAGGATTTAAATGCGATGTGACATTTGTTATTAAAATTTCATTTTAACTTTCAAAAATTTCCATGTTTATTGAATTATAAATTTAACTTAAAAGTTGAAAAACTATCTTCAACGCCTGAACAACTCGTTCAAAATACTTTTATAAATCAAAAATGTGTCACCATTGCATAAAATTTCGGTAAAGTCGAGAAAATGGAATACTAAAGCCGAGGAAGCTTTGTTCGAAGGTTGAATGTTCTTAAAAATTCGTATGCATGTTTGTATTTCGATTATGAAGCGAAAGAATTTTAGTTTACATTGAATACGTAAATATTTATTCGAATCAGCAGAATATAATTTCTCTAAACTTTAGTCTGAGTAAAATATTTCTTATAGATGAAATTTATTCAAATGCCTTTTATTTGTCTCGCTTCAACTAGTTTATAAAAAAGAGTTATGATAAAATAAACAGGGGAAAAACAACCATAGTTTATGTTATAAAATATTTTTTAATAAATTTTTCAACAATTGTCTTCCTTTAATTTATTAAAGTATATATAACTAGAAATGGTAAAAATGGTACATATGAATAGCTCGGACCGTTATCATCAATAACGATCATCAAATTTGAAAATCAGATAAAGTGTGATAGTTGTATATTTTTATTTGCTTGATTTTTTTATATGTTGAAGTAGATCATATTTAATGAATAATGTACAATTCTGAAGCCTTGAAAAAATCTTCTGTTTCCTATAATAAATGTCAAAGTTCAAGGCTGTGAATGCCATTTGTCATGAAAAAAGAAATCCTGGTATGTTTGCAGCAATATATCTCTCGCAATCAATAACATCTTATTTTTTTGGAATAAACTGTTAGTGCAAAACTACCTGCTTATTAAAATTTATTTGTTTTCATGAGGCATTGTTGTTTTACATCTTTATGTTGCCACAAAGTATAGTCAAAATGCCGTTTTTGTCCAATTTCTATATTTTATTTAAGCAATAGTACCCCAAACTTTTTCTTTTAGAATAGTTACTTGATGATAACGGTGGAAAGTGACACAATCATCTTTTTTCAGGAAATGATCTGTAGAGTTCCAGATATCTATTGGCGTTTGCAGGTTTGGCACAAGCGACTACTTTTTTATATCCCGTTGACACCACTCTTTTAAAAATATACATTTCATGATTTATATCTCTTCCAAATGTTGTAGAAGCATATATATATATATATATATATGTATGTATGTATGTATGTATGAATTGATGCAAAAGATAATTAAAAAATGCCCTCCTGTGGCAGCCCAGTATTTACTGAAAAGAGCTTCGTTATAGATTAAAATCTCCGTGAGTATTAGCTTTTTTTTTCTAAATAGTAGTTTAATAAATGGTAGAGGCCCTTGATTATTTTCAATCACATGAGCAACTCAATTTTCTTTACTTAGTCTCTTTCATCATTTGAGCTCTCCATATTATGAGTGAAATTGCTTTATCTATTTTTGATTATTTACGGAAAGCTGCATAAACATTATCAATTGCTTAACACCGTTATAGACATGAAGTGGAATCCATCGATATTCGTCGAAAGAAAATCCTTAAGGAAGAACTGTTTCATTCATTTATAATAAATCCGCAAAATTAGCATCTTATATTGGTCTGTCTAACTCTCAAACAAATATTATTTTAAGTTAAAATTAACAAACTCAATTATCCAAATTATTAAACAAAATAAAACCAAAATTCACCGGTTTCTATAATAGACGATATTTTTGAAATAGTATACGCATTTTACTTCTTTTTCTTTTTTATTCAATTTTAAGAGAAAATGGCGTGATTCTGTTGCCACGATTACAAAATTAGTACCGAAAATTATAAAAAATTAATATCTGAAAAATAAATTAAGATACAGCTTTGATATACATTGCATTTAAAAGTACATTCTTTCTTTATACGACGGTGTAAAAATTTAAAATGTACGATGTTCAGAAGTGTAAAATTTGCAGTACCAAAAATCGCAAAAACGAAATTGCATGGTAAAGTGTTAAGCATTTTAATTTCTATTTTTTTTCAATTTTAACAGAAATTGGAGTGGTACTGTTGCCACGATGACAAAAAGAGTAATAAAAACTTTAAAAAATATATATAATTTGAAATCAAATTGTCATAGAGATTTAAAACAAATTTCATTAAAAAGTGCATTTCTCTTTTCTACACAACGGTGTAAAAATTTAAAATGTGCGATGTTTAAAGGTGTAAAATTTGCAGTAACTAAAATTGCAAAACCGAAATTGCAGGGAAAATGATGCCATTCGCAAAATGATGTATGCTTTATGTACAGATACGTTTGGCCTTTATAATATAGATATTATTTTACTTTAAAAAAGGGGGGGGGGCGCATGACATGAATCCGAAAAAAAAAATCATATCAAATATGGTATATTTTTATTGATACTCTATGATTTTTAAAAACTAACATCATGAAAAATATTTTCCTACTTGATTTAAATATATAAAATATTCAGATTAGTCTATTATTTTTCCCAGTTATGAACAATTTTTCCTTTATGGAATTATAAAGCTAAGACAAAAATTCAGTTCACGGAGCAGGAAGCTTACACTATTCAGCATTCAAATGTAGCAAAATTATAGCATGGTGATAGTTTAAGACAGGTGTGGGTATAAAACGAAATGTTAATATAAAAATGTATTTAAAATAACTATATCTAAAATCTCATGATCTGAAAAAAGAGAATTGTTTTAATAGAAAACTAACATAATCAAAATAAACTAGTCGGATGACTAGTCGCCAAAACTTAAACATAAATAGTTAATATCACGGATTTATTGAATATGAAGTTTGATGAAAATCCGTACATTAATTCTTGAGACATAGCTATTGAGGAAATCGTGATACATGCAGAATAACAGCGCCACATGCTGAGCAAATTTACATCAGAATGTAAATAACATCAATATATGTCAAGAACTACCTGAATCTGAAATTTGATGAAAATCCACGCATTATTTATTGAGATATAGCTGTTGCGTAAAACAAAAAATTCAGCATAGTATTACTGCCTATTGATCGATTTAAACCAAAAAGTAATCAGCATCTATTTGTATTAGGGTCCACCTGAAAATAAATTTTGAACTCATTGCATCAGTTTTTGAGTTAAAGCGCCCAGAAAATATTTGTGTCCCATATAAACGGACAGCTAGAGTCACAGACTCACAAACAGACATTTGGTAAAAACATGTTTTTTGGAATATCCGATTCCTAAAATATTAATTTCGATCGAAATTAATATTTCTTCGAAATTAACCCGATTCATCCATTGAAAACTAGAATTCAAAAATTTTCACGAATCCAATACTTTCTTCTTGTAAAGATTAAAGAAAGTAAATAAGTAGGATTTTTAAATCTTTAATCAGCTTTTTTAAATAATCTTTTTCAATGCATTTGTAATAATATGATCATATTATATTAAAAAAAATTCATAGTGACTCAAGTCAAGTGCAATTGTGCACGAACAAATACTGTACGTATTCATGCATTATTATCTAAGTATCCATCTGGAAATGTGAATAATTGACAGTATTTTTCCTCTTTGCTATAGTAACATGAATCATACATATTAATAATTACAATGCAAGATCATAAATATAAGTATAAATGATCTGCATTTCCGAATGTATAATTTATCTCTTTTCTGAACTATGCCCAAATAATATTAGTTTATGTGACAGCATAACGAATATTTGTCACACTTTTCTCGCTTTTATGAAATGTCCGAGACAAAAAATATCTAAACATTTAGGAAAGCAGGGTGTTTTCTAATCAACAAGTGATGTCTTTTATTTTCAATAAAAAATATTAAAAAGAGATGAGGCATGAATGTTTAATGAGAGGAGATTGTAATTCTTTACAATTCAGTAAGATCGAATGAATTGTGCAATATTTGTTCATATTACTAATTAACATCTTTTTAAAATTAATTAGATAATTCGCCTGATTTTCATTTATAAAAATATTTATTATTTTTAAAGGGATATCATGAGTACGTTAAATGCTGTACAAATCAATATATTACATTTGCAATAAATTACATTCGTAGTAAATATCCAAAGCCCACTGAAATAAAAAAAAAAATTTCTCATGTTTTAGAAGAGTATAACTTCGTCCGAGCTATCCGCGATTTGGAAAACCATTTCTTTATCATCTAAAGAATATTAAAAGTATGTAAGAAGAGTAAAGTCATTAGAAGCTTCTGAATAAAATATATTTCTTAAATGTAAAGAAACGTCTCTAAATCAAAGTTTCTATTGCTTCCCGTAACTTTTTGAAACGTTTTCGAATAGTTTTTACAGCATATTAGGGTGAATATTAAAAAAATATATATAGAAATTGCAGTCACATAATAAAATTCCCATTAAATGTTATATAGTGCAATTTCTTTTGATACATTCTAATAAAAAATATCCTTGGATACATTTTCAAGAGACATTACATTTCTAATAACTTAAATAATTAAATAAATAATCATAAATAATAATAATAAATAATTAAATAAATAAATAATTTCTAATAACAGATTTTAAATTTTCATTTTTCTCGCATGTAACGCTGTAATGTGTACAAAGTAAAGTGCCTTCTGCATACTGTATAAATATCTTTTTAATTTCTGATTAATATTATATCTTTTGAAACATTAAATGAGGAAGGTAACAAATTCTATATTTAACAAATATTTTTTCAGAATTAAAATGTGATTGATGCTGAAAATGAATGTAATTTTCCTGGCCAGCATTTTAGTTCTTTATTTTTATAAATATGACGCTGCAGAGTAATTCTTCTTATTTTGACAAAATTTAAGAAAGAAGTACTAAATAATAGCTGCTAGCAAGATTCTTTAGATATTTTTTTTGAAAATAATGTGATTAAAGTCTTTGCAAATATTGGGTAGATTTTAATTATGTCATTTTCTTGGCTTCCATAAATTAACAAATGAAATTGAGCATTACATGAAATTTGAGCTACTAAAAAAAAAAAAAAAAAAAAAAAAAAAAAAAAAAAAAAAAAAAAATCCGGTACTACTCTGTTATCCCGTCGACCGATTTCGCAAAATTATACAAATCTCCAAACTATAGCCAAATTATACATATTGACGTAATTTTTATTTTAAATAATAAAAAAACGAACAATTAGTAGAATATTAATAAAAATACAAATAAAAAGTCGAAATAAACTCAATGACGTTTTAAACACGTGTATTGTATTTAATGTCATTGAATTGACATTCACGATCAACCATTATTGGGGTTTAATCTTAAAATTTGGCGATAGTCTTTTGATCGACGGGATAACAGAGTAGTACCAATTTTCCTTTAAACAAAATTAAAATGTTAGACTAAAAAAAAAGTTTCAGAATGAAATTCTCATTATCCTGGCATACGTATGCTAAGAAATGTCATATACTTAATAAAAATTAACTTATTTATGTATTATTTATGTTCTCCTGAATTTAGAAATTTTAGAGGAATACACAGGGACTTCATTGCTTTTACAGAAAAATGTTACTTAAATTTATTATGCAGAATTCTCATTGTTCAAATAGGTGCAGAATATGTCCGATCCGGCGATCTAGCATCGGAATGAATTTTGCACAACAATACACAATTAGATTTTAACAATGAATTAAATAATTACGCAGTACAGAAAAAATTTCATTTTAAATAGAAGGATCTGTGTGGTGACCTTTACAAAACTGATCGCAGAATAGTATGTACTGTATATACTCGCAGATATGTGAAGAAGTTTTGGACAAAAAAAATCTATACCTACGGTAATAGAGAATTTATGTATGCCTATAAGATAAAAGTTGAGGAATTTTTTATGGGGCTTGGGGGAAATGTTGGGATTAAAAAATATTTTCGCACCCTTGGTCAGAATAGAGATATTCTATAAAAGTGGCAGAGTGACAACAAGTGTTGCAGATTTTTAACAATGCAAATAATGATAAAACCAATAGAAATAATTAAAAATATTATTTAGTTAAGATGATACATAATTATGAGCACCTGTAAAATGTAAATCACTTAAGAACACAGAAAATAAATTTTCATTTAGTATCTATGTTGTATGAGTTTATATGACTGCACAGACAGTGTTCCGAAATCGGGTAATTCCTTTGTTAAATACTTTCTTTAAAGATTAGTAATCTTCAGTTTAATTAATCACGTAAAGTCTGTTATGAAATAGAACGGAGAATATCATTCCAAAATAGTGGTAGCTATTTTGAATAAAACTTTTGAAATAAACAACGTATATTTATGTAAAATTTCAAATATTAGAGATATAAAATTATCGAAAATAAAGAGACAGAAGGGTGTTGCCTTATCGAAGACTGACCACCCTTTATTTTGAGTAAAAAAAGTTATAAAAAGCAATGCAAATGAAATTTTGATGAGTAATGAGATAGGAATTTTATATATAAAGAACAAGATCAAACCAAGAAGGATTTTCTCATCTTTAATTTGTTTATACACAGATAAATCCATTAAAAGAATATTCCATTTGTCTCCTGGGACCTTTCTTAATGTTAAAAGAATTTTTCTCTAACTTTGTTTTACGAAAAAATAAAAACATTATTACTTTTTGAATTACTTTTTTGAATAAAGTGCTATTGAAGATTCAAACTTTTATTATTTCTAACTTTTATTATTTAGAAAACAAATATTGTTTACATTTTGAATAAAAGTTTTGGAATATATATAAAAATATAGATTGACTGAAGAATCAGGAATACATTAGGATTTATGTATAAATTACGCTATCGCATGTGGCACAAAAATCACGATTATTTGTTAATTGTTTAATGGCAACGTCCAAATGTAACGAATCTTATTGGTTACTGTGCAAATGTCCTTTGGTAAGATTTAGGCTGTGGTAAATTGGATTTATTTATGTTTTGTTTTTTCGCTGCAATTATAGAGCTTCAAAATATCATTCTTTTTATTTTTTCTGTTCTTTTTACTTAAAAAAAATAAATAAAAGTCATGAATTCTAAACATTTCAGTTTCAAATTAAAGTTATGTATTATAAATGAAATGATTATATTATTATATTTTAAATAATTAAGGAAATACGATAATATTTCCTTAGATATTTACACGGGTATAAAAATTAGCATTTCCACGGAAGTAATAATTAGCAATTTAATGTCTGCGTCAGGCTAGCATAAAAATACTGAGTTTTTGATTTATCAGCACAGATGTCATTCATGTACCACATTAGCGCGTTATTTTTTCTGACGCCAATTTGGCGAAAATTTCATTTTCAAATACCAGTTACATATTTTTTAACTAATTTCTATTATTTAAAAAAATAAATTAAAATAAATTAAAAAAAAACTTTAGTTAATAATTATAGAATAAAACAATTTATATCATTTAAAGAAATAAAATAAAAGTAAACAAGCAGTTTATTAATAAAAAAATACCAATAGTCGGGTTTTCATATGAGGCATATATATTTGCCATTTTGTTGCAATCGCTCCAATGTGGTGCGTATATGACATCTGTGTCTATTTCTCTAGCAGAATATTCTAATTTTGCAAAAAAATTGAGCAATTAAAATAAATTATAAATAAAAGCAATATGATTTAATGTTCAGAATATATTCCAGAGAGACCAAAGTGATCACCAAGGACGGCTAGTATACAAGAAAAATAAAGATAGTTCTTACTAATAAGAATGTATTTATTAAAGAATGTATTTACACATTGCTCAGTGGTGCACAAAACAAAAATTTTAATATACACTTGTACAATTAAAACAAAATAAAAATATCAACGTTTCGCGCCGTCTTCTGCGGGCGTCTTCAGGAAAATATGATAATGGAAGGACTAAGTTTGCATCTTGATTGAGAGATAATATTTCTAATAAATTAACACCGAAATGAATTAAAAGTTTAAAAATGTTGCCACTTACACGTGAGTAAAAATTAAAATATTGCAACGAAATAAAAAATTTTAAGATTTTATTATGTTATGCCATATTTATATCCCTTACATATTTGAAAAACTAAAAAATATCGCACAAAAGTATAACATAAAACTTGTCGCCATTCCACCTCCATATCTCATTGACATCGTTACAGATAAGATCGACAAAATTCCAATAGATCAAAAATCTGGTATTAATGAAATCCCCATCACTTTATCTAATAATGTTAAAAAAGTCTACATCGGCATGACTACGCGGAAACTTTCAATTAGAATTAAAGAGCATCGCAGAGATATAAAACAATATAAACAGAATACTGCCCTTTCTCGCTTCTACTTGGAGAACAAGGGTTACTTATTAATTTTGATGAGGCCAAAATTATAGTTCCGTGCAATAACCCAGTTCAAGGTAAAATAATAGAATCTATCGAAATCATAGCACAAGAAAATAAACCATGTAATGATAATTTATCCTACAATATACCAAAAATAAGGCATAACATAATAAAATCTTAATTTTTTTTATTTCATTGCAATATTTTAATTTTTACTCACGTGAAAGTGGCAACATTTTTTTAAATTTTCATTCATTTCGGTGTAATTTATTAGAAATATTATCTCTCGATCAAGATGCAAACTTAGTCCTTCTATTATCATATTTTCCTGAAGACGCCCACAGAAGACGGCGCGAAACGTTGATATTTTTATTTTGTTTTAATTGTACAAGTGTATATTAAAATTTTTGTTTTGTGCACCACTGAGCAATGTGTTGTATTTTAATAAATACATTCTTATTAATTAAATTTTATGGTGCAACTGTCCTATATATATTTATGATAGTTCTTACATTTAGAAGGGAAACTTGAATTAAACATGCAATCTTTAAAAATAAATGTGACAGCAATAAAATAAAAATTTCTTACACTGAACGCTTAAAAACGTAAAACTTTAAAAATGCATTTCACGTATTTAAATAAACGAAGAGCAGAAATATGCAAATTTATTAATACGTTTTTATGCAGAAATTACCAGATTATTTCCCTTGTCTTCAAATGAGTAAAGATTAAGAATTTTTCTCCTTTCCAAAAATATAGGAAATTACTATAATTTTTCAAACTTTTCTAGCATTTCAAATGAAGTTTTTTTTATAATGGCATACAGTTTTTACTTAAGGAAAATATATTTTTGTTATTCATTTCAAGGGATTCTTTTTTCTTTATTTTCTTTTTTTTTCATTAAGATTTATTCTTTTTACGCCTGTCTCAGATTATCAGATGCTACTTTATTAATAAAATATTAGTTCAGTTTATTGTATAGTAATATATTTAAATAAATATTGTTAGTGCAATGTATTTCATCTGCCTTCAGTTATTTTTCAAGGATTCTTTCAAGGATTATATCAATGATATTACAAGACACATTCGATGACTTTGACGAAATAAACGGTTAAGGGCGAAAGCTACTCAAAAGGTTCCGTACAATAAATATATGAATCATTAAATGTATTATTGAAAAATCGTTTCGAAAAGAATAATGAGACTTTGTAAAAATTAAACAATGTAGAGTTGGGTATAGCTGTATACACTAAAAAATTACGGATGAGTATAAGGCAAAAGTTCAAAGAGATATGAAATCTAAATAATATTAAATATTATTATTCGGCATAACTCTTTTTTTAATATTATCTTAATCTGTTCCCTGAGGAACTACTGGCAATAAAAATTACATATACTTAAACTTCATTTGGCATTCCATTAAGCTAAATTCAGCGTCGTAATGTTTGTTTAGATTTATTGTTTGTCTAAAGCAAAACCACAGATAAAGTTTAAACTTGGCACTGTGCTAAGCGGGTTTCAAAAGGAGGTAGTAAATTTGCAATGCCACCTTTGTCCATGTTGCGTTTTTTGATAGAGAATTTAGTTAGCTTACAAGACGCCTGTTTCTAGCAATTTGAGATTTACTGATCTTATACAGCTAATGGGCATTAAAGTACATAAATATATCATTAAAAGCTGTTATCTAGACTTACAAACCAGTGGTACATAGTGCACGTGGCCCCTGTCATTAGATATGTTCAAACCGTCTGTGTCCTTAAGTGTTTGATATATCGGGTAATTATCAACAATATTTTTCGAAAATCATTATCAACAGTGCTTTTATATTTCTGCTACGATAGGTACCTCTAGAGCTGCTCAACACATTTGCTGAATGCCAACAAATCGAAATTCATGTGTAATGGAAAAATGAGATCTAATATCTAATCGCTACAGTTTTCCGGCAAGGTTCGAATTAACGTCTACTACCTCTAATATTTTCAGAATTTTAGTTTCAGTGAATTTAGAAATAGAGGTGGGAGGAACATATTTTTTCATTACATTTTCAACGACGTCTCTGAAAATATAATAGCTAAATTTAAAAGAAATGTATTTTCTAGTTAAGCATTGCCAAATCTTTTACACGATACTCCACTAGATATACTAATAAAAAATATTTTTTTCATCTTCAGTTGCCCTTCTACATTTGCTCTAAATATATTTGTGACTGTTTAATAATCTTTAAATATGAAGCTCAATAGTCTTTATTACTTCCCGAATTTCAACTTTCCACATCCATATTTTTCGCTTAAAATAGCTGTGACAGACAGACATAGGAATGATCTTATAGTGGTTCCGTTTTGACTTTTTAAATATGTACCCCTAAAAATAAAAATACAACTTTTCTTTTGAATAAAGTGTTGTAGAAGATTTAAATTTTAAATATCACTTTCTTTTATTGTTTCGAAAAAAAAATTGTATACACTTTGATTACAAATATAGGAACAAAAACTTGGAAAGAGTGAAAACGCAGAAATGGATTAGATATACAAGAAAAGAGAAAGCTCGTATATTAGAAGGAAAAGATGCATAAAACATTCAATAATATAAATAATAATATTCATAAATAAATGAGACCGTATTAAAATAGAAGTTACTTTAACAAAACGTTTCAAAATGCATTTTTAATGTTTTATCATTAAAAATGCATTTCCAGCATTCAAATAAACAAAAGTACAGGAATATGCAAATTTATTAATACTTTTTCATGCAGAAATTACCAGATTATTTATCTTGCCTAGTGCACAACAAGTTAGCACTTACATCTCTTGATGAATGTCGCAACTATGGTCATGATAACAACAGTTGGAGAAAAATGTAAAACTGGAATGTTTTGTATTGGCTTAAGAGCCAATACTAGTCATTCAAAAAGAGCAGGATGATAATGTTAAGTCTATGGGGGCGTTATTTTGAAATATCTCGCTGAGATTTTAATATTTTTGAACAAGTTTTTTTGCATAGGATAGCTGAAGATGCCTAGTTTTAAGGCTAGTTTTTGATTTTTCGATTTTGGTTTTTTTAAATATTAGGATAGTTTTAATTTCAGAACAGGTTCAAATCAGTTCCTAAAGTTAAAGAATTTTTTTTAAATCTGAAACCAAAATCGAAAAAGTAAAAACTAGCCTTAAAACCAGCCGTCCTTAGCTATCCTAGGCAAAAAATCGTTCAATAATATTAAAATTTGAGCGAGCTATTTGAAAATAACGCTTCCATAGACTTAATATTAATATCCAGGTATTTTTGAGGGACTAGTATGAGCTCTTAAATTAAAACCATTTTTTCTGATAATTGGCGTGTTTACGTATCGCGAATATTACATTAATATTGGCATAATGTGTTCTTATAATTCCATTACAAATATTTCAAGTGCAAAGCAAGTATTACATTAATTATGATATTTTGATGCAAATACTTCGAATATTGGGTCAACATTTAGCAAATATTCGCATTTGTTATGTAGTTAAAAATTCGCAACACACTGCCCAGTTATTCGACCGTTTTCTGACTAAACGGTTGCATAACCGTATTTTAAGTCTTTTCTGAATGTAATATGATTGGCTATAATGCGATGAGAACAGAGCATAGCTGCATATTTTCTATTTTTTTGGCCCGAAAATATTTAATAAAAATGTTTACCTTGTTTAATCGGCAGATTATGGCGATTTGAAATGGTAAAATTTACTATAAATTTTTGTCGGGCCAAAAAAAGGGAGATGTTGGCAGCTATGACAGTATTAATTTACGTTTATGTAATTGTTTTCTATAAAAGCGATAGAATAACTAAACAGTTTTCTTCAAAATTTCATCAGTGTCAATAACAGTAATTCCTGCGAATGTATTATTGCCACAATATTGTGTTCTAAGATATTAAAAAGAGCCAATATTTTTTTTTACGAAGAACTGACTGGGCAAACTTGTGTATCTTACATAATTAAATTTTCTTACAGGTGATGAGCAGTGGCCGAGAGGTTCGGACCTCTCAACTGATAGACGGCAGGTGCTGGGTTCGAACCCAATCGCGGCCGTCGGCCTAACCGTTCGGAGTTTTCGTGGTTTTCTTCGAACCTTTCGTAAATACGGGTTAGGTTCCCCTAGAAAGACCCCCACGAAGGGCACTCTCCCCTGGTCCTATATCCCTAGCGTAGATAATCGGACGTCAAAAATCAACCATCAACCAACCAGGTGATGAGCAGTCAATACCGTAAAATATTTAGCCTTAGAACTTTTTATATGCATTAATGTTAAAATATATTAATTTTTTTCTTTGTAAAATACGACAATAGCATAAGTTCTTAAAGAAATAATTTCCGGGATATTACTTTATTAGATGCCGTGATGAAAAGACGGAAAGTTGTTGCACGCGTCAGTGCAGTTTTTTTTTATTATTTATTCATTGAATTAGCCGTGCCGTAAAAGTTTGCTTTCCAAGTTTTACTGGAGTGTTAATTGTTTCATCTATATAATTTAAGCTTATTCTTTAAGAACAATTTAATTATTTCTTTTATGTAGATAGTATTACTCAGCGCAAAACTTGCTTGATACAATTTGCAGAGCATGCATCTGTAAACATAATTCAATCTTTAATCTGTGTATGCATGTAGTATTTTAGCTTGTAAATTAATTATTCATTAAAATATTTTAAAAATGTACTTTATGTAGAATAATTTTTGTTAATTTCTTTTCACTGTTTCCGATCATTACAAAAATTTCTCGAGTTCACAATAGAAGAATCTAATGAATACAACTTCTTCTAATTTATATTTTTTTATGTTTTATACTATATTTACAATGTTTTATAATTATTTTGGAATTTTTCGTTTTCGATAGTTATATTCAGATATTATTATTTAACGAATCCTTCTACTATTGATGCATTTTTAATGTACTATTGTCATTTTTCCCGAATACGGTGTAGCGTTAGCAATACATGTCTATAGACTATCTGTTATAAACTTTTTTTTGCATTGCAGTACTTGCCATAGAAAACGGTTACACATCTGGTTATTTGAAAATTCGTTCAGAACGTAAGAAAATTCTAAATATAAGCACACACACATACATATAATATCTATGTATTATACATACACCATGACGCAAAAGTTTAGACAATGACGTCATTCAGCTTTAAAATGTAGAATTATGACGTCAGAATTACAAAAACCTGTAAATATATTCAAAAATTGATTTAAAATGCTATGTACAAAAGACAGTCGTTTTATTTGCTACAATACTAATTTTTTTCATAAAAATTGAAATGTGCTTGTCGCAAAAGTTTAGACACTATTCTAAATTTCTTTGAATATTCGCTGGCATATGCAAATTTAGAATCGATGATGTCACAAATTTGGAGTACTTAAGTTTTGTAAACGATTGCGCTTCACAGTCGACATGCCGAGAGCTAAAGAAATTCAAGTGAATGAGGTTTCAAGGATTTGGCAGTTGAAAGGTGAAGGGAAGAGCGTTTCTGAAATTTCTGCTATTCTTAATAGGTCAAAAAAATCTATTTATCGAGTTTTATTGAGTGGTTCCGAATATAAAGCAAAATGTCGGTCTGGGAGGCCACGTGTGACAAATGTACGAGAGGATCGCCTGATACAAAGACTAGCGAGTACTCAACAAATGAGCTTACGTGGAGTTCAAAGCTCATCGGGACTCTCTGTATCAAAGGATACGATTCGTAGACGAATTTTGGAAAAAGGAACAATCGTTTATAGCAAAATGCAGAAGAAACCAGCTCTGAAGCCACATCATAAGTTACAAAGAATGATGTGGGCTCGAAAGCATATGTCATATGGAGAGAAATGGCAGTCAGTCATATTTAGCGATGAAAAAAAGTGGAATCTGGATGGTCCAGATGGTTGATTATCGTATTGGCATGACTTGCGGAAGGAACCTCGACGTTTTTTTAGTCGCAGTCAAGGAGGGGGCTCGGTGATGGTTTGGGCAGCCTTTTGCTATAATGGACAAGTATCTCTGACCTTCACCAGTGGTCGTCAAACTTCACAGCATTATACACAGACATTAGAAGAAAACCTACTGCCATTTGCTGAGCTTCTAGGGGGTCCTCAGTGGGAATTTCAGCAAGACAATGCTTCAATTCACACTGCAAAACATTCAAAATCTTGGTTTATTTCCCATAATATAAGAGTTCTCGACTGGCCAGCATGTAGCCCAGATCTTAACCCTATAGAAAACCTTTGGAGCATCATGTGTCGCAAAGTTTATAGCAACACTAGACAATATTCTTCAGTACAGGAACTTAAGACATCTATTGAGTATGCATGGTACGATATCGATCCACAAACTATGCAAGATATAGTTTCTTCGATGCAATCTCGTATATTTGACGTAATACAGAAGCATGGATGCGCAACCAGGTTTTAAAAATTGTTTATTTCGATTTTATTTGATTTGTGTCTAAACTTTTGAGACAGCAGTTTATTTTTGTTACCATTTAATTTATTGCAATATGCACAATTCCACTTTTCTTTGTTATAAATATTGTTTATATGTACAGCACATTAATTTCAAGCAGTGATTTGAAAATTGAATAAATATTTTTCAAAGTATGTAAGAATTTCTTCATTGTCTAAACTTTTGCGTCAGGGTGTATTATATCTACTATTAATAATTGGTTTATATATAATTGACTGTGCACTTACACGTGAACATACAATGTAGATTAAATTTAGCTATAATGAAATACCATTTACTTTTTGATATGTAAAATAACATAAAAATTATCCAGGTGCATTTAAAGTTAGACTTAGAACTCTTTAAATATGTTAATGTTAAAATATATTTTTTTTCTTTATAAAATACGACAACACCGTTTTTTCTTCAAAAATAATTTACGGGATATTACTTTATTATATGCCGGAATGGAAAGACTGACACATGTTGCATGCGGCAGTTTAGTTTTCTTCATTATTTATTCGCTGAATTAGTCGTGACATAAAAGTTTGCTTTCCAAATTTTGCTGTAGTGTTAATCTTTTAATATACAGTTGGCTCTCGTTTATTCGAACTCGTCGGGACCACAACAAATGTTCGAATTATAAAGACTTCGAATTATGGAATGTATGACTGGAAAATCTGCTTAAAGGGATACTATTACAAAGAAAGTAATGATATAGTATTTTTTAAATATATTTTGACTGTTATCGTTAGAATATTACTTAATATTAAATTAAAAAATATAAATACATAAACTAATTAAGGGATGAGAAACAAGCACAAACCAAGATGGGATGGAGCTGTTATTGATGGATGGACAAGGCACTGCAAAATGTGGTTGTCAAATGCATGGGATTATATGTATACTTGTTCAGAAAAATTCAGACAAAAATGAAAGAAAGAAAGTTATTTCAAGAATCTGAAGTTCTGGATAAATTAAAGAAAAAAGATAAATCGGAATCTTGTTAGTTCGAATTAAACGATGTCAAGAAAAAATGAGTTCCAATTAATGTAAAATTTTAACATTATTCTGCTATTGAAAATTTCAGGACTTCATGTTTAGTTCGAATTTTCCGATTTCGAATTAACGAGAGCCCACTGTATATAATTTTACATTTATTGTTTAAAAACAATTTAATTATTTCTTTTATGTAGATAGCCAAAGCCTGTTTGGTACAATTTGCAGAGCATGCGTCTTTAAACATAATTCAATCTATAATCTATGTGTGCATGTAGTATTTTAGCTTGTATAATTAATTATTCATTAGAATATTTTTAAAAGGTTACTCTATATAGGATAATTTTTGTTAATTTTTTTTTTTTTTTTACTATTTTTTATTTTAATATTTATTTATTTTTAATTACTCGAGCTCACAACAGAAGACTATAAGAAAGACAGCTTCTTCTAATTTATATTTTTAAAAATACTTTTTTCTGTTTTATACTGAATTTATTAAGTTTTCAATTATTTTGGAATTTTGCGTCTTTGATAGTTATATTCAGATGCTATTATTTAACGATTCCTTCTTCTATTGATGCATGTTTTAAAGTACTATTGTCCCTTTCTTACAATTACGACGTAGCTTTCGCAATACATTTCTACAAACTATCTATTATAAACTTTTTTTTTACATTGCAGTACGTGCCATAGAAAACTTATCTTGTTATTTGAGAATTCATTCAGCGCGAAAGAAAGGTCTAAATATAAACACACACACACATATATATACATATAATATTAATTATTGGCGTACGCGTAAACCACAGTACACGCATACATAAGCGTATAATGTACAGTAAGTTCAGCTATAATGAAACACCATTTGCATTTTGATATGCAAAACTACATTAAAAAAAAAATTCCAGGTGCATTTAAAGTTAGATATAGAACTTTTTAAATATGTTAATATATATTTTTTTCTTTGTGAAATACGACAATACCATTATTTCTTAAAAAATAATTTATTATATGTTACTTTATTATATTCTGTTATGAAAAGATAAAAAGTTGTTGCTTGCATCAATTTAGTTTTCTTCATTATAGATTCATCGAATTAGCCGTGCCGTAAAAGCTTGTTTAACAAGTTTTGCTTGGGTGTTAATCTTTCTATGTATGGAATTTTAAGTTTATTGTTTGAGAACAATTTAATTATTTCTTTTGTGTAGAGAGCATTACTCAGCGCAAAGTTTACTTGATTTAATTTGCAGAGCATGCACCTGTAAACATAATTCAATCTACAATCTGTGTATGAATATAATGTTTCAGCGTGCACGATTAATTATTCATTAGAATATTTTAAAAAGGGTACTCTATATAGAATAATTGTTGTTAATTTCTTTTCATTGTTTTGGTCATTACAGAAATTATTCGTGTTCACATTATTAAAATGTAAAAACAAAAACTCTGTCTAATTTATGTGTTTTTAAATGCTTTTTTATGCTTTATATGGTTTTAAAAATGGTTTATAATTATTTTGGGATTTTGTGTTTTTGATATTTAGACAATATTATTGAACGAATCCTACTATTATTTATGCCTTTTTTATGTAATATTGTCAAATTTTTCGATTACGACGAAGCGTTCACAATCCATTTCTATAAACTATGCATTACAAATTATTTCTTTCCTTATTTTCTTATTATTTTATTTTATATTATTTTTGCATAAAAGTACGTGCCGTAGAAAACATATTATTTGGGAATTCGTTCAGCGCGAAAGAAAAGCCCAAATATAAACACGCACACACACACACACATATATGAGTGTGTGTGATTCATGTTTCAAAATGGCGGCCATGTAATTTTTTTAATATCTAAAATTTAAAATTAGGTACACGAAAATTAGAAGTTATAAAAGATTTTTTATGTGTTTTACCTTGATACAAAGATTCCGAAAGCAATTTTTGTTTCGTCTATATCTTAAAAAAAGGCTGAGTTGTAGCACTTTGAATTTCTAGCGTGGCTGATATCTTGAAATGATCTGATATTTGTCATGTAATTACACGTTTATTAAAGTTCTAAGTAACTTGGTGTGTACATATCACAAACTAATGTCTTGACAGAGTTCGTTGTTCAACATCATCCACTATATTGTTCCAAAATGGTGGCTGTGATGTAACACATATTCTATTTTATATATTTCTATTAATTTTTCAAATGTTAGTTCCCCCCCCCTCATTTAAAATTTAATTTTAAAAGAAAAGCATTTTTAATACGTATTTTTATTGTGTGTTCGTCTCCAAGTGCATATAAAATAATAATAATAAATAAAAGAACAAATAATAAATTAGTTTTAAAATATCATTCCATTTCTAGATTTTCCTTTCTTGTTCTTCAGTTGATTAAATATCAAACGACTGTTTTAAATAACTGCTATTTTTATTTCCCAATCATTTCATTTTGTCTTGTATAAAGAACTTAATTTGTTACCGATTGAGTAATTCTGTTTAGGGTTGCCGGCTGCTGCACGTTCTCGCCACGAGCGATAAAGACTATATTCTTGGCAACGCTCTTTTTTTAAAATTTCCCCTTTGCTTATCATGTAACGGTCCCTTTTACCTGTACATTGTTTTGCTCGGATTGGGAATCTATTCTATGCCAAAAGACTTTTTGGCGTTTGTAAAAATGTGAAATTTTAGTCAGTTTTATGTTTGGACTTGGTCAAGGAAACACGCTTGATCGCTGTTGTCGAATTGACAAATATTTTCTTTATTATGTTCTATGCGTGCTGCACTAGTGCAGCTTTGAGTGAATTAGCTATTTTGCCGATGTTTGATGTGCTCAAAATTTCAAGAGTTCTTCAAAAATAAAGACAATTTGTTATGATATTTGTGAACTGAGTTTTCTTCATCAAAGTAATGCCTTTTACACTTCGTTCCAGAAAAAAAGTAAAAGAATGAATCTGGGTCTCTCTACGATATTGCACTACGATCCGACCTAACACATAAAAAAACGTGCCTTTTATTTCATTTTTTTGCTGCGATCTCGGCCTAACTCATAAAATGTGCCCTATTTTTCAAACTCCGCCACCACAAAACCATTTTGCCATCATAGAACTTTGGTGCCGTAAAGAAGGTTTTTTTTTTTCTGGAGAAGTTGTCGAAGTATATGCAAAACAATGAGACGAAAATATGATTTGTATGTGCACCGTATTTTGCTTCGAATTCCGAATGGTACGGTAAAAGAAGTGTTTTCGAAAAAATGATGATTTCGACTTTTACTGTATTTACTGGTGCTAGTGGTGTTCAAATACAAGACATGTGAGATATGCTGCACGAAAATACGACGTACAATCCTGGAATGTTTCAATGGAATTTCAATTCCACAAAGTTGTTGTTCTACAAAGATGTGTCGTGGTTTTTCTGTTCTGTGTGGGAGCATCTAATTCAATTGTGCTTAATGTGGACACCCTCCCCCCCTTCAGAATAAAAAATTTAGGAACGCTGAATAAAAATGCAACGATACTACAATAACTTATGATTTAAATAATAGTCTCCGAAAGAAACATTTTTTTGTTTCTCGTTATTTTTTTTCCATAAAAAAAAGGGGGGAATGTATTTATTTTTTTTTCTTATGTTGTTTTCAGCTATGAAGAAAGGTAACGTACGCATTCTTTTTCTTAATTTCATTTTATGTTTCATATTATATATTTGGTTTTATGTTATTATTATTTGTAATTGATTATGATATATTTGAACAAGCTTAAGTATTTATAAATATATATTTTATTTGAAAATGACTTCATCAAAAAATAATTTTGATATTTCTGTACCTTGCTATGAAGGTGATCCAACCACTTTGGATTTTTTCTTTGATGTAGTTAGTAATTATGCAAAAATACAAAAATGGACAGATGATCAGGAGGTCTTGTTTCTTAAAACAAAATTAGCAGGACCTGCCCTAAAATTTTTTCTTGAGAATGACAAAATTAGAAATTCAAATAGTATGAAACTAATTAAACAGGAACTTTCACGATTTTTCTCTAAAGAATCTCAAACAGTTATAGACATCGAATTTGATAACATAAAACTCTTACCTAATGAAAGTATCAGTAATTTTTCCCATAGATTGAACACTTTGGCCAATAAGGCTTTTAAAACGAAAGATCCTGAATTTCTTAATGAAATAAAATATAAGAAACTTTTTCAGTGTTTATCAACTGATATTCGAATCAAAACTAAGGAGGAAAAAATTGATGACTATGACAAAGCAGTAGAAAGAACAGAGTTTTTGCAAAATATTTTGTCAAATGAAAAACTAATTAATATTCATAATGAATATTCTAATCATATTGATTTTTCTAAACAGATATCTGAATTATCAGAGAAAATAAATGCTTTGTCATTTGTAAACAATACACAGAAAGATGACACTAAACAAACCCAAACACGTCCTAATTTTAAGAAGGACACTCGTGAGTTGTACAAATAAAAAAACTCTAGAAATTTTGATTTTAAGTTTCAAAATAAAAATAATAGAAAGGTAAATATTTGTCAAATTTGTTCTAAGCGAGGTCATTTGGCCCTCCAGTATTTTAAATATAAGAATTTGTGTAAGAGAAAGAAATCTCATGATCAGAATTATTATGGACAATACAGAAATACTAATTTTGATAATTCAGGTTATAACCAATTTCAGCCTTTAAACGACCAGTGAGACGCAGTACAGCTGATGAGCTGTTGTCTCAAAACTGTCTTGGGTCATCAGCAAATAAATTTAAATTGTCTGATGAAAGACAAGTTAAATCTACTTATTCACAAACTTCTAAGGAAATTCAGATTTGCAACAATCAGTCAACACAGACTGATGAAAAAGTAGTTATTTATAATGTATATGATAAGTGTTCGTTTTTACCTATTATTTCCAGTAAGTTTGGCAAATTTGAGGCATTTTTATTACTGGATACAGGAAGTTCAATTTCAATTTTATCACTTAATTTCTTTAATGAAATAAAAAAAGGTATTTCTTACAAACATTTAGCTTCTTCAGTAACTATTTCAACTGTTAATTCTGCAGTTAAATTCTCTTCTTGCATTCCTGTATCTATCAAAATTGGTAAAATATTCTTTCGGCATACCTTTTATATTGTTGAAATTGCAAATTATTCAGAATTTGTTGGAATTTTAGGCTATGATTTTATTGTGAAAAATAATATTGTTATTAATCCCAGTGATAATACTGCCTCAATAAATGGTGTTGAAGTACCATTAAAAAATAAACGTAGAAAAAGTCAAATAAATGCAATGTGTATTGATGAAAGTTCTGAAAGTGAGGTAAATAATAATGACAGTAGTTCAAGTGATGTTGTGCATAAAGTTAACAGTAATGAATCGCATGATCAGATCTGTGCATATCTTGCACACAAAGTTAACTTAAATCCATATGAACACAAATTTGTAAAAATTAAAACTGACATCTCACCAGATCAAGATGAGATGCTATTATGTAGTAATATTTCCTCTAATAATGTGTTATGTCATGATGCACTTATAAAATTAGATTCTAAAGTTCAAAATATCTCATATCCCAAAATCATGCATGTTTACATTGAAAATTTATCTGATCATGTTGTTCATTTAAATAAAAATATGGAAGTAGGTTATCTGTGTATACCAGATGAAATTGTTGATCAAAATGAACTGGAAAGTAATTTGAATCCTTCAATAAATGAAAATTATTGTAATTTTATTACTGCATCTGATCAGGTACTTGCTCAAAGGAAAAAAGATCTTTCGATAAATGATTTTAAATTGGATCATTTAGAAGAAAATGAAAAGAAGGAAATCTCTGATCTTCTCTTAAAATATTATTCTGCTTTTTCAAAATCTCTTAAGACACTTGGTCATACTGATCGCACTGTACCTAATATCAAATTTATTAATGACTTCCCAATAAAAACTTTACCATTTAGCATTCCCCAAGCACTTCAGGCAGATGCTAAAGAGCAAATAGATAATCTTGTTGAAGCAGGAATAATAGAGAGGCATTGCTCTGAATGGTCTTGCCCTATATTAATTGTAAAGAAAAAGTCTGATGGTTCAGGTAAACAAAAATATCGTTTAGCGTTGGATTTAAGAATGCTTAATTCAGTTATTCGGGGATCTTCTTATCCTCTTCCCAAAATTCAAAATATTATTTCTAATTTATCCTCTTATAAATATTTCACTAGCTTAGATTTAAAACAAGCTTACCATCAAATTGACTTGCCACAAGAATTGCAAGATAAATTGACATTTACATCTGAGTATGGCTCTTATAAGTATAAACGTTTAGTTTTTGGCTTAAAAAATTCTGCCTCAGTGTTTCAAGCACTAATGGACATGATTTTAGATGAAATAAATTTGGAAGGTATATTTACATATCAAGATGATTTTATATTTGGTTCAAACACATTTCAAGAAACATTACAAAAACTTGAGAAAATTTTACAGGTTTTATCGAAGTATAGCTTGACTCTTGCCCCCAACAAATGTACTTTTCATGAGACTTCCACAAACTATCTAGGCTTTCACATTGAAAATCATGCAATAAGTCCCATTCAAAGTAATATTTTGCGAATAACATCTTTTCCTGTACCAACAACTAAACGCCAACTAAAAAGTTTTATTGGTTTAGCGACCTTTTATAGAAGTTTAATACCCAAATTTTCTGAAATCATACATCCATTAATTCAGCTTACCAGGCCTAAAGAAAAATTTCGCTGGACTCCTGAACATGACAAAATTTTTAATAATATTCAAAAAATGTTTTTTTCTGAACCAATTGTTCATTTACCAGATTGGGACAAACCATTTTTCTTAAATACTGATGCGTCAAAAATTGCTATCTCAGCTGTCTTACTTCAAGAATTTGATAATAACTTACTACCAGTTGCATATTTTTCTAAAGCATTATCCCCTTCTGAAAAAAAATATCCTGCCATTAAGCTTGAGTTAATGGCTATTTACAAAGCAGTTGTTGCTTTTAAATATTATCTTTATAACAGAAATTTTACTATTTTGTCTGACAGTGCTCCATTAAAACACTATAAGAAAGTTAGTAACCCTGCGGATATCATAACTAGATGGCTCACCGAGTTATCTGAATATTCATTCAACTTTCAACACATTCCAGGTTCGTCAAACGTACTTGCTGACTATCTTTCTAGAAATAATTTCAAAAATAATCAACAAACACTAGATACAAATCCTGAATTAGTATATGATACCACTCACATTCTTCCTATCATTGAGAATGATGAGCATTAAAATACTATCTCTAAGTCACATTCAATTAATTATTTGACTGTTGGTAATTCCGAAAATCATAAAGATCCTTTGCTTGAAATATCAAACCAAACATTTGTTAATGAACAGTTAAAAGATACAGAATTATCTGTTATATATAATGAAATATTATGAAATATAATGAAATATTAAACAATGGTAGTTCAGATAAATATGACATGTACTTTATTCATCCTGATACTAAAGTGTTGATGTTTAAAAAAAACATTCCACATGACTCAACATTTTCTTATCATATTGTGGTACCACACTCATTAAAAGCTAAGGTTTTAGCACACATCTTTCACTTTTCGGTCTAAAGAAAACCTATGAATTTGTAAGTAAAAGATATTTTTGGAAAGGTATTTACACAGACACATTAAATTATGTTGCGTCATGTATTAAATGTTTGCAACATAAACATCACAAAACACAGCCTGCACCTTTGCAAGCAACGTACACTCCAAAACAAGCTGGTCATACTGTAGCAATTGACATTCTAGGTCCTTTTAAAAATGGTTATTCAGTATTAACAGTAACAGATCACTTTTCTAGACATATGGAATTATATCCTTTAAAGGAAACTTCTGCTAATAAAGTTGTTGAATCACTGTTTAAATATTTCACCTGTTTTGGGAGACCTTGCGTTATTTTGTCTGATCTAGGTTCCCAATTTATTTCCAGTGTTTACAACATTTTTAATGAAACATTAGGTATAAAAATATCACATTCTTCAGTCTCACACCCCCAATCGAACTCGATTGCTGAAAGAATCAATTCTTCAATTAAAACCTCAGTTAATACTTTATTACTTGAAGGACACTCTTTTGAACATGCATTGTTGATTCACAAATGCTTATACAATGGCTCCACACGCTCATCTACAAAATTCTCACCAAATCTTTTACATTTTGGGCGTGAGTTATCATTAATATTTGATACATATGACACTCATGCAAATCAACCATTTCTTGATAATGTTGACACTTATAAATTATTAAAAGAACTGGATGCAATGTACCAAAAAGGTTATGAAAACATTGTGTCTGCTCAACATCAAAGAAACTTAAAATTTTCACAATTTGCAAAACTACGTCCATTAACTGTCCATGATATTGTTTATCTAAAATCTCGAGATAAATATAAACCAAAATATACTGGTCCTTATGAAATTATTATGAAACATTCACCTGTTTCATTTACTATTAGGAAATATCAGTATTCATATGCTCCTTCTTTTAGAGTGCATATAGATAGACTTTTACTTGCTCCACCTAGAAATGCATACCTTAATTCTAACTTTAATAAAAATACTAGCGAGCTACGCCCGTTAGCTGGGCCACTTTTTCCAAACGAACCTCGATATTAAGAAGTATATAATAAGCAAAAAAATTCATTTAATAAGCAAGTCTTGGAGTTCGAATCCTCAAGAACAAAAAAAGTAAATTAAAGATCTATGGTTGTTATGCGCCCATTATCCCGTTAAAAATATGTGATTTCGCACAGTGGCCGCTACGTGCCCACCGTGCAAAGGCGGCCCACCGGCCTACCACCCACCGGCGCTACGCGCCATGGTCGCCATCGTCCCGTTAAAAATATTTGGTTCTGCACGGTTGGCGCTGCGCGCCCATAAGACATTTTCTCGTATTTTTTGGTTCATCAGAAGCAGACTTTTACGCAGATTCTGACTATGTAATCAGTTTTATCTACTTTAAAAACTGTCTGTATGATGGTTTAAGAAAAAACGCGCAAAAAAAGTTTCGGTATTAAAAACTGCAAAAGACTGCTATTAAAAAAAAATAAGTAATTTCATTAATATCACAAACAACATAACTAACAAATAATTTGGGCAGCTCGTTTTCCGTTTGTACTAACAAAAATTAGTATTAATCGCGTAAATCTTAGGTTACACAATATTCATGTATGCTACCAAAAAAAAAAGTATGAAAATAAACCGTGTTTAACATTTTTTACCTATTAGTTCTTTTTCAAAGAACCGAAACGAAAGAAAAAGTCGTTTTCCCGGGAGAAAAAAGAGGTTTTCGGCTGCTTCTTCTTTTAGCCAAAGGGGAAAAGTTCAGGTCGTTCACCGCAAGGTGGCGCAGTGTTCTGCCTCAGAGCTCCGTTTGAGCTCCGTTTGGGAAATTAGACGTTTTCCGTTCCGATTCCCGACCGGTTTTTAATTCATAACTTCTTTAATTTTGGTCCTACGGTCTCGAAAATGCCCGAAATGACTTTCCCGGAATTTTTCGAATCGAAAGACACCTCTCGCGACTTCCAACTCGCCCGCGTTGCGAACTGTAATCGGCTTCAAGCAGACAGACAGACAGACACAGGCGCACGGATTTTATTAGTATAGACAAGCTCTAATATTAATAACAACAATAATAATTATCAGCAGTACAATAGCAATAGCTCTCCTCAAAACATTATTTCAGGATATAATCTTAGACCAAGAAAATAAATGTAATGCCACATGTTTTGTGTTAACTGGCCAGTACACAGAATTATGTTTAGTCGTGTACTATGTACTGAATCTTTTACTGGTCTACTGCTGGTTCAGTTCATTGTGTATTAGATTCTCTATGCAGTGTACAATTTGGTTTTATATTTTGTTTTCATACTACTATTTTGATATTTGTATACTTTAATATTTTGGCAAGTTTATTTCATAAGGTACTGAAGTAAGTTTGCTCTACACTCTATTAGAATGGCATTTTACGTTTCCAAAAATTTTCTTAATATTGATCAGTGTTGATTTTTTTTTTATTTACATATTGTGCATATTTTGATTCTTACATTTTAATGAAGGTATTATGTTTTTGTAAATTTCATTCAACTATAAACATTGTATCAAGTCAGTATTTAGAATTTTTTTATATATATAAAAAAAAACTTTTTTCAGCATTTATTTAAATGTGTGTTTAAACAGTGTATGTAAACTGTTATGATAAATTGATTTAACAAGTTGCAAGTATTTTCAAGCAACAGCAACATAGACAATTTCTATAAATAAAAAATATGTCATCTAAAGATTTGCTTTTACAGAAGAACTGTTTTTTGTAAGCGCTTGCACTTGAATAATGAAACGAAGAATATAAAAAATAGGTTGTGATACACATCAAATTGCTGGATATTAAAGCAATGACTAGCATATATGCATGTATATAAAGGCCTAGGCATAAGTTGGAGTTTATTTTTTTTTGGTAACATTTTGTATATTGTATTGTGTTTTATATATATTATACATACAACTTGTAATTTTTATAAACATATAGTTATTCATATTTTATAAGTGTATTTTTGCTAGTGCTTTGTACATAGATTCCCAAAACTTTCCTTTTTTTTATAAGAAAAAATATTTTTTTTCCTTCGCCAAAAAAAATAATTTTTTGGTGGTCCTTCGAGTGATAATATGTGATGTAACACATATTCTATTTTATATATTTCTATTAATTTTTCAAATGATAGTCCCCCCCCCCTCATTTAAAATTTAATTTTAAAAGAAAAGCATTTTTAATACGTATTTTTATTGTGTGTTCGTCTCCAAGTGCATATAAAATAATAATAATAAATAAAAGAACAAATAATAAATTAGTTTTAAAATATCATTCCATTTCTAGATTTTTCTTTCTTGTTCTTCAGTTGATTAAATATCAAACGACTGTTTTAAATAACTGCTATTTTTATTTCCCAATCATTTCATTTTGTCTTGTATAAAGAACTTAATTTGTTACCGATTGAGTAATTCTGTTTAGGGTTGCCGGCTGCTGCACGTTCTCGCCACGAGCGATAAAGACTATATTCTTGGCAACGCTCTTTTTTTAAAATTTCCCCTTTGCTTATCATGTAACGGTCCTTTTTACCTGTACATTGTTTTGCTCGGATTGGGAATCTATTCTATGCCAAATGACTTTTTTGGCGTTTGTGAAAATGTGAAATTTTAGTCAGTTTTATGTTTGGACTTGGTCAAGGAAACACGCTTGATCGCTGTTGTCGAATTGACAGATATTTTCTTTATTATGTTCTATGCGTGCTGCACTAGTGCACCTTTCAGTGAATAAGCTATTTTACCGATGTTTGTCGGCTCAAAATTTCAAGAGTTCTTCAAAAATAAAGACAATTTTGTTATGATATTTGTGAACTGAGTTTTCTTCATCAAAGTAATGCCTGATACACTTCCTTCCAGAAAAAAAGTAAAACAACGATCCTGGGTCTCTCTACGATATTGCACTACGATTCGGCCTAATACATAAAAAAACGTGCCTTTTATTTCATTTTTTTGCTGCGATCTCGGCCTAACTCATAAAATGTGCCCTATTTTTCAAACTCCGCCACCACAAAACCATTTTGCCATCATAGTGGCCATTTGAAATTATCAAAAAACTTTTAAATTTATAATAATGTACACACACACACACACACACACACACACATATATATATATATATGTATATATATATACATATGTATATATATATATATATACATATGTATGTATATACAGGGTGTCAGAAAAGTCTGGAAACGGTCGAATAACTCGAAAAATACATATGAGATTGAAAAACGTAAATATACATGTTAAATATTTTAAAATAAGCTACTCAGTGATACCAAATTTGACCTTCGTAACCGACCCCCTGGGGGTCAGAGGGGGTCACACTTTGAAATCTTAAATTATAACCCCCATTTTTTATCGCAGATTCGGATTCTACGGACAAAAATACGTAACTTTTGTATTTTATGTTTATTTCGAGTCCTCGTTTATCACGGTGTAATTGAGCATATTAAATCGATACATATTTCGGCTTTTCCAACGGGATTTTCCCTAATCGAAACTAATTGGGGAGAATTTATGACATCAAATTCCTCGTCTTTTGCAATAATAGCGTTTCCTGAAAATCACCGGTGCCGATTAATTCGGTAGTGCTACACAGTTAAAAATTTGATCCATTTGCTGTAGCGTCACTCCACAGCTTTTATAGAATATCTCTTTCATGACCAATGAGAATGTTCCATAACACAGTAAAGTACACTGTAAAAAAATTGACCCTTTTGCTGCATCGTCACTCCACCACTTTTATAGAAAACGATTACTTTACTGTGTTATGGAGCATTCTCATTGGTCACAAAAGAGATATTCTATAATAGCTGTGGAGTGACGCTGCAGCAAATGGGTCAAATTTTTAACAGTGTAGCACTATTGAAATAATCGCCACGGGTGATTTTCAGGAAACGCTATTTCTGCAAAAGACGGGGAATTTGACGTCAAAAATTCTGCCCAATCAGTTTCGATTAGGGAAAATCCCGTTAGAAAAGCGGGAATATGTATCGATTTAATATGCTCGATTACACCTTGATAAACGAAGATTTGAAATAAACATCAAATACAAAAGTTACGTATTTTTGTCCGTAGAATCCGAATCTGCAATAAAAAAATGGAGTTATAATTTAAGATTTCAAAGTTGGACCCCCTCTGACCCCCAGGGGGTCGGTTGCGAAGGTCAAATTTGGTATCACTGAGTAGCTTATTTAAAAATATTTAACACGTATATTTGCGTTTTTCAATCTCATATGTATTTCTCGAGTTATTCGGCCGTTTCCAGACTTTTCGGACACCCTGTATATATATAGAAATGAAGGAAATAATTCTTTCTAAAGTGTTAGATCTTGAAACAAGGATCCCGTAGCATTTTTTTTTTTGCCTTTATCTTAAAAAATGGCTTATACACTACCTGGCCAAAGATGACCGTCCACTTCCGATTTTGGACATTTTGTTAAATATTTAAAAAATACATGACGAATTATCTTGAAATTCCAAAGGTGTAAATATAATAGTAAAAGTCATACACTTCAGTGAAGAGTTTTCCAAAACTCAAAACTCCAGACCGTCAACAAATTAAATAAAAAGAACACTGCCCAGATAAACTGATGGCATTGAGCTCACAGGCTATGCATACTAATTGTACATTACAGCCTTATGTTTTCAAGGGTAAATTCCGTTCGAAAAAAAATTAAAGGATAGGAAACAGCTCTCCTTTCCTCTTTTATACTTAATTATCGAACCTTTTAAACTATTCAGGGACATACTTTATCATATGAAATATCTATATCCAACATTCAGAGCAAATTGGAAAATTCTTAATAAAAACCCATTTATATAATTTAAGAGGAGTTATCCCCCTCTTTTATACTTAACCATTAAACTCCCAAAAATATTCAGAGATTTGAACGAAATCTGATAATTCTGCATGAAAAACCCATTTAAATCAATTAATTGGAGGGGCATGACCTCCACTTCCCCCTGTTATACATATCGAATGAACTCCAACAACTAATCAGGGAAGCGCCTAATCAGGATATACCCATATACAAAATTTAAGTGTAGATCGGATATTTTTATCATGAGTTATCGCGTTACGCACGTACATACATACAGAATGGGCGGGCACATAAGCTCTCAGGCTATGATAGCCTGTGAGCTAAAAAGTATGTTTATCTTTTGGATAACCCTGTCCAAACTAATGTAATAAAAGCGTTTAAACTGTAGATTATGATTAAGTGTCTTGTTGTAATAAACTGTGTTCATTTTTATGTTGATGGCATGCGTACTCGTAGAGAAATTATGGTTTTTATAAAAACAGTCTTAAATGCTTCCAAGTTTTTGCTTATAATTTGCAGAGTTCTTAATATAAAATACTATTCTCTGCTGAAAATATGACACATAATATTGCACACAATACCCTGTTATCAGAATAAAAAAATAAAAAAAAAAATGTATGAAAAATGAGTAGGTTTACTAATTAATTTTTCACTGCGCATGCATCAACTATATCAAAATTTTATTTGCATATTATGTTAGCTAAATATATAGGACAACTTTTGTGAAAGTCTCAAAATCATAGCTCCAAAATTCCGAAAGTAATCGTCTATGGAATAAACACAAAATACGTTGTTCACAATGAGGGATTTTATCCAAATGTAGTAGTACGTCTCATATTGTGTATTCTATATTGACACTAATCAATGACTGTATGTATACAACCCCTCTTCTTTTTGCTTTATTTTGGGAACAACGGATTTTCACTTATTCTATTCACGATTATTATTAGAATTTTCAAGTTATGATTTTGAAACTTTCACAAAAGTTGCTCTATACATTTACCTAACATAATATGCAAATGAAACTTTGATGTCGTTGATGCATGCGCAGTGAAAAATTATTTAGAAAACCTACTCATTATTCATATAATTTTTATTAATTTTTAATTCTGATAACAGGGTTTGTGTGCAATATTATGTGTCATATTTTCAGAAAAGAAAATTATTTTTATATTAAAAGAATATTTTTTATTAAGAATTCTGCAAATTATAAGCAAAATCTTGGAAAAATTTTGTACTATTTTTATAAAAAACCTTAATTTCTCTACGAGTATACAAGCCACCTACATAAAAATGAACACAGTGTATTACAATAAGCCATTTAATCATAATTTACAGATTGAACGCTATTGCTACATTAGTTTTGACAGGGTTATCCGAAATATATTCATTCTTTTTAAATTTGTTGCGGTCCCTTTTGGAGTTTTGGGAAAAAAATTTTCCGGATATTTATGACTTTTACTGTTTATTTACACTTTTAGTGTTTCAAGATAATTCCTCATGTATTCTTCTAGGTATTTAACAAAATGTCTAAAATCACAAGTGGACGGTCATCTTTGGCCAGTTAGTGTATATAATAGTTTGAATTTCAAAAGCGAGTGACATTTTGAAAAATCTATTTGCCTGCGACAGCGCTCGCATAAAAGAATCCGTTTCGATGTGAGTGGGCATGTGCTCAGGACTTGCTAAGATCTCGATCCAGCTCATTTGTTTTCAAGCTCATTTGTGTTCAAGCTCAGTTGTTTCATACATCCTGTTGTTTTAAAATTGCTGGTATTTCTTTATATAGCCGAATTTGTTGATTAAATATAAATCGTTTTAAATAAAACCAGCGTGTATAAAGTTGATCATTTTTTAGAAATTCCCATTCATATTCTGTATTAACAAAAAAAATGAATCTTCCATAATCGAGTTCCTCTAACTTGAGCTTCGTATGTTTGAATAATATCGTTAAAAAAATAAGAAGAAATATGGAAGCTACAGGGGTTGGACAAAAATATGGAAACACCTTAAAAAAAAACACGTTTCCTTGCCTAATATGGTGTAGGGTACCCGTTGTTATTCAAAACAGCTTGCAGTCTTCTCGGAATGGATAAATACATTATCTGTATGTTTGCCAAGGGAATATTGTACCATTCTTCCTGCAAAACGGTGGCAAGTTCAGATAATGATGTTGGCAGTGGATAGCGAGAATGCAGTTTCCGCTCCAATGTAGACCACAAAGGTTCGATAATATTCAGGTCTGGTGACTGTGGTGGCCAGGGGAGATGCGACAATTCATCCTCGTGCTGAGAAAACTAGTCCTGGACAATGTGAGCTGTGAACGGGGGCGTTGTCGTCTTGGAAGATACCATCACCATTGGGAACAAAGTTTGTACCATTGGATGGACTTGATCGGCCAAAATGTTCACATAAGTCTTAGCAGTAATACGCCCTTACAAAGTTATCATGGGGCCAGAAGAGAACCACGATATGGCTGCCCAAACCATCACCGAACCCCCGCCATGTTTCCCTCTTGGCAACAAGCAGTCTGTATTATAGGCTTGAGATGATGTTCTCCAGACGTAAACTCGGCCAGAAGTGGGGAACAATGTGAAAGAAGACCATATTACGCTCTTCCACTGCTCTATAGTCCAAACTTTATGACTTAAACACCAGTTTTTCCTGTTACAGGCATTAGCATCACTGATGGATGGCTTTTCAATTGCAACACGGCCAGCAATTCCTTATTTATGAAGCTCCCTTCTAATTGTTTTGGTACTCACAGGATTTGGTAACACGACATTCATTTCAGCAGTAAATTTTGCAGCTGTGGACTGCTTATTTTTCGCGATAATCCTCCTTAATGATCGTATGTCACGATCACTCAGCACACAATTTCGACCGCGCTGTGATTTAGCGGATGATGTTTTTCCGAGTTTCAAATATGCGGAATAAATCTTCGACACAGTACCTCTTGAAACACTAAAAACCTCGGCTATCTTGCGTACGGAAGCACCCACCATATGCGCACCAACAATTTGGCTACATTCGAAGTCTATTAACTCTGACATAATGCAATGACAACCTCACATAACAGTGCTCCAACAACGACTGAACGGTGCAGCGATTTTACAAAGTTGTATAGGTGACGTCAGTATTCAAAAACGCCAGCGCCATCTACATAGTTCATTAAAATCAATCTTTCTTTTCAAACATGAATTTCAAAAGGTGTTTCCATATTTTTGTCCAACCCCTGTACATCTTCCTCACGGTACTAACCTGAAGGTATTTTTATCCTACAACTCTTTCGATTGCATAATTATATATCCATGGAATTTATAAATCATGATAGTAAAGATATATTTTGTGTAAAATATACCCTCAAATTGGATTTTAAAAGGCGCGAATAAAAGTATCACAAAAACATTTTTTTCTGTAATTTGAAACCACTGTACTATGTTAAGACTGGTTACTAACAAAGTTAAGACTTGAGTTACTAAGACTTTGAGCTTCACCTGTGCCATAATGCGTTGATAGAATCTGATTTAGTAAGACATATTTTAGAGTGTATAGCAATTTTAAATTGAAAAAATCAGTACAAGAAAATTTTGTTTTAAATTTTGTTTTAACCAAAATTTCGAATCACATAAAATGTTGCAGATCTATGATGATTCATGTAATCATCTTTGCACGTTAAAAAGACAAACATATTATTGGTATAAAATATTCAAATGGGACTGAGAAGTGATAGTTTATTTGCTGCGTTCTGATCAACTTTTCACGTTCACGAACGATTTAAACATCGTTAAAATCAAATAACTGATTCATACAAATCGTTGCATGAGTCATAGAGTAGTCTAAAGAGGCGGACATAAATTTTTAGTATGATAATGACTTTAACGACAAATATTTTTGACATGAAACATGTCGTCGCACGATTGATTTGGAAACAGCTCAAATTTATTCTAAAAGTGGCGTAAGAGTTATTGATAAAAATACAAAGAATACCATAAATAAAGCACCGTTATCAACTAACTCAGTATGACGTTTACCTGTTCTCAAAGATAAAATAATCGCTTCCAAGTGATCTTCGATTGATGATGCAAAAGCAAATTCGCCGAAGTAGCTAAAGGCCATAGTCTATTTTACTTTATAAATTTGCACAATTTCAGTTTTTATAAATAAATTAATATTTTGTGCTACATATAACAATTCTAGTATCGTTACAGATAGAATTTAAACAGGAGGGATATAAGTTTTAAAATCTATGCTTTTACTGCATTTTGTATAATATTAACTAATAGGCCTAATTTTTTACACACTTTCCTACGACACATAAACCAATCAACCATATTATCTATGTTAAAAACAAGTACAGTTTATTCAAATACTGATTGCATGCACAATAAGGGAGATTTTGTAGTAGTGGGTGTCCCTCATACATAAAAAGTTGACGATTCTGTAAAAACAAAAATATATACTAAATGGAATTTTTTTTTATTTATAAAAATGATTATTTAGTTTTTCGTGAACCAAGTTTGAAAAAGGTGGTCTCAGAAGCGCCACGGAAAGATCGAAATTTTAGTCAAATTTTGTAAAAACTTTAGAAATTTATTAAATTTATTTTTTTTTTTGTAATTTAACTTATAAGATTCAATTTGAGACAACTTTTGGAATAATAAAATTACATTTCTTGCAATTTTATTTCCGCCTTTGCTTAGCTTTTATAAATAAATGTAGGGAAATCACCAACCGTCAATGTTCATCCTGTCTAAGGAAACATTTAGCTGTAAAAGGGAAATGGTTAAAAATGGAAACTGGATTTGAACTACTAAAAAGATCAAAATGCAGGGGTGTAAAAATATCTAGACGAAAGCAAAGAGGTCTCTCATCATTTTTTTGTAAAAATGAATATAAAACTTAAACGAAAAAAAAAGTAGTGGTGAGAGTCTTTTTGCTGGCGCTTAGATATTTACAGCTGTTTTACTTAGAATTTTATTTTTTTAAAAAATTTTTTAAGAATGAAATATTTAAAGTGACAAATTGCAATGAAATTTTAAAAATTCAACAACGTTATTTACAAATTGTTGGTTATCTCACATTTCTCAGTTTGAAAATATTTCAAAAAATCTCTAGTTGGTATGTCTTTTTTCCAAAAATAACTATAGAAAATAGGAGAAATATAGGTTGGATACGTGAAAAATTTTAAATACGTATTCCTATTCAAAAAGTTACAATTTGCAATAAGAATATTCATAAAAAGCACTGACAAAATCAGTTATAGAATTAAACAGTATTTTAAAATAAAGCTAATTTTTTTTTCAAAATTTTTATTTTACTGATATAATACTGTTAAAAATAAACTAAATTTTTCTGCTTTCTTTTACTGTCATAAAACATTTAATTTCTGTTAAAAATTAATTTTAAACGATATTAGCATGCTTTTCGATTCCCAAAATTTAAGTATACTACGAAATTTTAATTATAAATTTAAATGTGGAAACAAAGTTTTTTTTATCTTGAAAGAACGTGGTTTGTATATCACAAATAACTGCATATATATATATTTTAAATCATATTTAATTATGTAATACTTTATTTAATTTAATTTCAATTCATTTTAACAAAAAGCGAAAAAATATAATCGCTATAGCTCTCAAAAATCGCAGTTTTTCCTACGGCATATTTTATTTAAAATAATTATTTTTATGAGGATGTTGTTAAGAGGCTTATTATTTAAAAATATTATGTATGTGTTTTGATTGCAATTTAAACTGAACAATATAAAAAAATCAAACTACTTATCTTCTCTGTCCATTTATTTTTTTAAACAACAAATTGAATCTTCTATACTTTTGCATTATACCTAACAAATCGAAGTATTCGCTTTCACAAAAACAGACAAGCAAAATATGCCGCTACATTTCTATCAATTTTGTAAACGAGACTGGAGAAACATATTTCTGTTCTCCTATATCTGTTTCTTATAAATCAGTCTCATATTTTGTCTAGGTAAAACAGTTTTCTATTCAAAAGGATATATAAAAGGGTATTTGCAATTGCGATGTGATAGATCGAAGTATGTTTTACAAAAATACATAGACATTTCTTTTTCAATAAAAGCTCACATAGCAACACTGAAATTGTATTAAAAATAAGGAGCAAATTCCCCCTAAAGACAGGAAAGTATTAGATTTTCCTTTTTACTGTAATCTAAATCAGGAAATTAGATTTACAGCGTGTTTTCGTAATATTAAATGCCATAAAATATGTTTTGAAAATTTCGTTATCTTAACATATGAAAGCTATAAAAAAATATATATATTTCTGATGCTGCAGTAGAAAAAATTAAAAAAGCATCCCTGTGCTTACCTAGTATGTTCTACGGGATGTTTCCAAATGTGTATCAGGGTTTTAATGCTTGGTAGTATTTATTACATAAAAATTTAAAATTATAATTATTGCATAAAATGAAAGAGCAACTCAAAAATTTTCACCTTCGTGTTCAATGTGACCATCTTTCGTTACACGACACACTACAAATCGATAATTCAGTTCTTTCCAAACGTTGATTAGGAAAGAAGTTCTGTTCATACACTCCCCCGATCTGGCACCATGTGATTTCTACCTGTGGGGGTTCATAAGGGATCCCGTGTGTATGCATCCACTGCCAGCTGATCACTGCAGCTGTTGTAACAATGATCCTACAAACACTAATCAACGTTTGTTAAGAATTGAGCTATTGATCTGATGTGTGCCATGGGCCGTAAGTTGCTCACATTGAACACCTGTAAGCTTGTAGGTAAAATTGTTTGAGTTACTCTTTCATTTTATGCATTAATTATAATTTAGTGTTACATGTAATAAATACTACCAAGCGTTTAAACTTCGATATTCACACCGTACTTTTACAAGAAATGTTTTCTTAAGTATCCAGTATGTTTCCAAAATTTTTGTCTTATAATCGTTTTTTGGAATTTATCATGTTGTTGCTTTAATAAAAAAAGTTATTTTCTTCCCAGATCAACATAAACACCAAGTTCAACTCTAGACTTTTTTAAACGCTATTCCAAATTTGTATACATGCCTCATTTGCTAGTTCTGTTTCGAACCCTTTGCTCTTTTCAAATGTAACGCCATCTAAATTCCTAGCCTCTTGAGATCAATCTCATATTTTTTAGCATATTATATGGTATTTGAGACTTCTGTTTCTTTTGAAGCTGAAACATCTTCCTTTATTAAAAAATTAACTGTAAAAATACTTTGTTTTTTAGCGTATCCAATAAAATAGACTTCATGTCTTATTAGTGCAAAAACCATTTGAATTACGTGAATCTGAAAGTCAAATTCTTAATATTTGTCAAAAAATCAATAAATATGACATAAAATTAATATCGACACAAAATCGTGATGCAAAATTAATTAAACATTAAATAATATTTATAATACGAGTTTTAAAAAATTCATTACCCATAAAAAATAAATAAATGAATCTAAAATTCAATAATTTACGAGTGTGCTTCAGCAAGTCAATTACTTTTTACATTTTAACAAACATACAAATACAAATTGCATTTCATGCACAAAACCCTATTTTATTTTATACTTTTCAAGTATAAGATAAGATCACTATATATGCTTCAAAAACTATGTTTTTAATATCATGTTCCTGTTTCTTTCACTATAAACATTGTTTTTATCAGAAGTTTATTTCTATCGTTTATACGTCACTTCCAATTATCGCATAAATTCAATATGTGCATCACCAAACAGAAAAGGATACTTTAAATAAGAAAAATATCAATAAATTTATTAATTTTCACAATAATAATAATAATAATAATAATAATAATAATAATAATAATAATAACTTTTTTATGCTTTTTAACTCTTTTCAATACCTCGTTTGTTAAAATTACGAAAATAATTATATTTATATGTTCTTTTACATTTCACTTTAAATTCATTAACAATGCGTTAAGAAAGTGTCAAATTTTGTATCTTACTAACTTTTAAAGCACTTGGATTTTTGTTGTTTCACATAACATGTGTGTGAATACAGTTAGTTATATATACACCAATTATTAATATTACATATATATATATATATATATATATATATTTAGTTTGTTATTTTATGGGTTATTCTATATTCATTATAGATGTTAAATAGTAGTATTGCATAATGTTGATATATATATATATGTGTGTGTGTCCGTATATCATCATTCTATCATGAAAAAGTGTAAGAAGATATGTATAGAATTGAACCAAATTTTGCCTAAATGTAAGTGACAGCCTTTGGCTGTGGCAAGCAGGTTCTCCTTCAATTTTGATATATTCCGCCGGAAGGGGGCGCTGCAGTAACAATTTTTGTGCCATTTTCAATATTATATTAACTTAAAGTGTATGAAGTTATGCATCGAACTAAACCAAATTTTTAGTGTAAGAGTATGGCTAGTTGATTCTCTCTGAATTTAAAAAAACATATGTCAAAAGGGGGCGCTGCAATAGCGATTTTGTGCCCGTTTCAATATTGTGCCGACTAAAAGTGTATGAAGTTATACGTCGAATTGAACGAAATTTTTTGTGTAAGTGTTTGGTTCTGGCTAGTTGGCCTTCCCTAAATTGGAAAAAAGTCTGCCGGAAGGGCCGCTGAAGTAGCGTTTTTTGTGTCATTATCCATATTTTACCACAGAGAGTCTATGAAGTTATGCATAGAATTGAATGAAAATTTTTATATGTTTGGCTAAGGTTAGCAAACCTTCTCAGAATTTGAAAAAAAAAAAACCCGCCGAAAGGAGGCGCTATAACTGCGTTGTCTGTACCATTTCTATTATTTTACCATCAAAAAGTGTTTGAAGTTATGCATAGAGCTGAACTAAATTTTTTGTGTATGATTTTTTGGGGGTATGGCGAGTAGATCCTTCCTGAATTAGAAAAAAATTGCGTATCGTTCTACTGGTTATCGGCTCGTGCAGATGTAGAAACTCGTTTTTACTCCGATTAATTGATTGAAACAGAAATTTAAGATGAAAATCATAGTTGGTATAGTATTGAATAAATAATATTATCGTATTAACATGCGTAACTCAATTTTGAAATATTAAAATGTACATATGAGATAGAAGAAAGTTTTGGGATTGGTACAACTAAATAGCTATTTTTAAATTCTACTCACAAGACTATATTTTAAAGTAATTTTTGTAGAATACACGTGCTATTAAAGTACAAGTAAAAGTCTTTGGGTAAAAGTCCCTCGTTTTAGTAAAAGAGTAGTGCTTACCGACTAAAATTCGTGTGAGAGATGCTAGCCCGGAAGTCGGTGGGAAATGACATAGAACCGATGAGGGTTAAACATTACCTTATATCAAACAAAATTTTATTAAAGTGTTTATATCTGCTTTAATTCATGTGTTTGAAAAAATTGTGCAAAAACTTCTCCACAATTTAGAAGTTTCTAAGTTTTTCGTCTCTCATGAAAAATTTTACTTTTCAAGTTAAAAAAAAAAAAAAAAAAAAAAAAAAAAAAAAAAAAAAAAAACTAATATTTTACGAGTACTACAGTTATTTTGAAAATTTTATTTTGGGGACAAAGCATATATAAAAGCATATCTAATCATATGGGGGTAAAGCAAACATAAGATCATGTATGGCTTACAGAATTTTAATTAGTTTCTCGAAAAAAAAAATCTGGAAAATGGAAAAATTCTAAAAAATTGTCATTGTTTAAAAAAAAAAAAAAAAAAAAAAAAATAGTGTCAGACGAAAATTGCCTGCCATAAACCTTAACCATAATCCAATATATTTGGATTACAAATTTCACCAAAATTGGTCAGGCAGTTTCCCAGGAGATGGGTCATAAAATTTTTATAATTTCCATAGGATTGCACCCAGTCTCACCTTCCTTTAAATAATGTGTTAGGCTTAAAACATAAGCTTAAAATAAAATAGGTATGATTGATATGTATATTAAGTACAAAAAAGACATTTCTTTCATATGGAAAATTGTGTTATCTTTGTAAAATTATATTTAATTGTTTTTTTGCATGCACGTTATTTTCTTTGCGTTTGATCAAAAGGAAATACTATTAGTCTATGTAGTCTCTTGTATCAAAGGAACAATTGTTCTATTGTAGAAATTATTTTTGTGATTTTCTACTGCGGGTAAGATGAAGGAAAACTCATTAAACAGATAGTGACCACCAATTTTCTGAGATAAATATTACTAATACATATATAACGAAACTTTGCCTTTGTAATAGGTTTGTGTTTCATCTTTGATAATAGAAAATGGGATATTTGCTACGAGAATGTGTATTTTAAATGTGAGAGAATACGTTTGTTCTGAATTTAGGTACTTTTTATTTTTAAAAGGTTATAAATGATATTTGAATGAGACACAAAAAATGCTATTCTATTTTTGTTCAATTTTTTCAACTTGCAGAAATAAATTTAATAATTTTTAAGAGTATTTTCTTTGTTTTTTGTCCTTTACTTTAGCCATATGCAAAATATGTCAACACATTTTATTTGTCGTAACTTATAAACATTATTTAACTTCATACACTGTAAAAAAAAGGGTTGATCTACTAAAAATATTTTAGTTATCCATGCAATTACAAAAAAATTTTTAGTAATCTTACTCGGTTACAAGAAAATCTGTAAGAATTACTAGAAAAAAGCTAGCAACGAATAGAGTTAATAGTTTTATATTTTTAATAGATATTAATAAAACTCACTTCGTGTGGCCGTAATAGCCTAGTGGTTATATCACCGAACTCCAGGCTGAAAGGTCCCGGGTTCGATGCTAGCCACCAACAAATACGCACCGAATGTATGAAGTGTAAGTACTCGTTAAATAAAGGGATTATGAAAACCCTGTTGGAGCAAGTAGCAATGTTTGGTGCTGCCATCTATTGCGATTTAGCCGAAAATCTTCCGTTTTAGAAGACTGTCTATTTATCCAATTGATGCAGTTCGAAGGCAGCTCCTGCCCTTCGGGCCCACGTACTAGTTATTAAAAAAAATTTTGGAGCTATTACTAAAATTTGCTTGGTGGCTCATACTAAAAAGTTTTAAGTTAGTTATACAAAAAAATTTTTTGTTCAGTTTACAAAAGAAATGTTTGTTTCACTTGCAAAAAAAAGTTTGTAATGGTTACTAAAAAAATCTGTGGAATACAAAATTACTAAAAAAATTTTAGTAACCTCTTGAATTTTTTTTTACAGTGTAGTTTAAAACTGCAAATATTTTGTCGGCAGTATAAATCGAGAAAATTTTAAAATATGAACAACAACTTGTTGAAAAGAAAAATAGAATACGATTCTTCACCGGTAAGGAGCCTTAAATTGAAAACAGAAATCGAGGCTGTAACTTTCCTTTACAGAGAAATTCGTAAACAAAAGATTTGTTCTGTCAAATAATCGTACAACAATAATTTTTTTCCGCAATCATGTAGCTAATAAATTTTCTCCGATAGGTTTCTAATTCAATTTTATTTTCAGCATGCACTTTTATTGTATTACACTTAATAAATATACTTTTTAATTACAATTCCTTTTTTACATTTAAAAATAATACAAAACTTAAACCCACTTTCATGCACGGATTTTGACATTCAGAGAGGTTTCCGCCATTTTAGCTATATATATCATTTATAGCTATTACATCATTTTAGCTATATTCTACAACCGTTTCTTAGGAAACTCAATGCAGTTCAGTGTAAAAATGCATAACTCACTTAAAAACAATTTTTAATTAATTTACACTCATATTCAGTAACGTTCGCGAGCTCTTTTGTATAGCCTTGTATATCAATCATAACATTTATGCACATCATATACTATTCATAGATTTAGTGAGACTTAAAAGCGCATATCATAATTAAAATGCATTTCATCCACCAATCAGCCATCATCGGTTACATATACAATACTTCGAAAAGAATATACTATTTGAATTCTTTTGTGTATCCCTGTAAATGCTATACACTTCGTATTATGCATGATTATATCGCAAAATTTATATTAAGCCTCAGCGACATATATCAATTTTATTATTCATGAAACAGTTTTATATAATTAAAATATGTCGCACACAAGATCCCCCTTTACCATTATATAATATAATTCTTTTGTGAGACTGTATAAATGAATAATACCTATTTTTTTCGCACATATTTTACAGAATGCATATTATAGTGCACTTCGTAAATGAATATAAATTTTAATATGTTTGACAGTATATAACATCTTTAAATTCATTTGAAAAGATTTTTTCACTTTTGTAACGGTAAATTTTTGATTGTCCTTGTAAATAAACTAATCATGCTAGAATCTTAATTTAAAATAGGGTTCGTGAAAGGGTAAATGTCAATAACGTCCAAACATTTTAGGGCAATCCGAGTATATTTACGGGAGTTAGGGTGCGTACAGACGGGCAGAAAAAACGAAATCATAAACGCTTTTCAACTTTGTTGGAAAGTATTAAAAATGAAGACGAAACTATCAACCCTGCATGAAAGTGATAATATGCATGTATTTTAGTTCATTATTGAAGATGTTTATAAATTCATTAAAAAAGATTTCAGTACGTGGTTTTTAAATCAGTACGTGGCCACACACTTTTCAAGCAAATTGTATTTGTAAGATTTTTTTTCACTCGGCGGTTTAATAATTTAAAATGTGCAATGTTTAAAAGTAAAAAAAAAAAAAAATGAAAAAGAAACGCATTTTTTATTAAATTATCTGAAAACAAAACAAAATAATTTTAATTTTATATTGAAAATTTTTCTGCGTCATTGCTTTAAATGTATCTTAGAAAAAATATTAAAGAAAAAAAAATAAAATTGTCTAATCTTCTTCTCTAACATTGATTTTAACATAATGAGACATTCGTTATTTTAATGTTTTTTAACTTTTAAAAAATCCCATCCATATTGAATTATAAATGAGACTTAAAAGCATTACTTCAGAGCCAAAACATATTTTCATATCTGCAGAGTACTTTAAAGATGATTTTATAAGTCAAAGTATCTTCTCCTTGGCATTTCTTCTTTTTAAATGAAAACAGGAAATCATAAAATTAAAGTTGAAATTCTTTGATTTGAAGTCAGAACATTTTTATCTATGTATTTATACCTGAATTTCAAATGTAAAACGAAAGAAAAATACTGAATGTATACATATTTATTTGAATCACTAACATAAGTTTTCTTTAAACTTCATTTAAAATAAAATATACCATTACTCGCGTAAAAAAATAAAAAAATTGTGTTTCATGTTTCACAAAGAAATGATTGCGATTTTGTTTATGCATAATAAATAATTACTGCAAATATTTTTCAAATACATCAGAAATAATAAAAAAATTATGCTACAGTTTCTGCACTACGTTAGTGTAAAAAATTGGTACTACTAGGTTATCCTGTTGACCAACAAATTATCGCTAGATTAAATACCAAAAATGGATGATCGTGAATGTCACATTCAATGACATTAAATACGATTCACTTGTTTAAACTGTCATTAAGTGATTTTTATTTCGACTTTTTATTTGCATTTTTATTAATATTCCACTAATTATTTGTTTTTTCGTTATTTAAAATAAAAAAACAACAAATTGTCGCCAAACTATGAGATTAAATGCCAATAATGGATGATCGTGATTATCACATTCAATGACATTAAATACGATTCACTTGTTTAAACTGTCATTAAGTGATTTTTATTTCGACTTTTTATTTGTATTTTTATTAATATTCCACTAATTATTTGTTTTTTCGTTATTTAAAATAAAAAACCAACAAATTATCGCCAAACTATAAGATTAAATGCCAATAATGGATGATCGTGAATGTCACATTCAATGACATTAAATACGTTTCATGTGTTTAAAATGTCATTGAGTGATTTTTATTTCGACTTTTTATTTGTATTTTTGTTAATATTCCACTAATTATTTGTTTTTTCGTTATTTAAAATAAAAACTATATCAACATCTATAATTCGGCTGTTAGTTTGGCGATTTGTATAATTTGGCGAAATTGGTCGACGGGATAACAGAGTAGTACCAAAAATTTATATGGGATATGATTATATTTGATGGCAATATTTATCCTCGCTGAATTTTCATTATAAAATTTTTTGTTAATTACAATTTTTCGTGAATAACAGCAAAATGTATCAAAATTATTATTAACAAAGTTTTAATTTATTTTATTGAGAGGAATGATTGTAAAGTCATTTTGTTACAAATACAAAGTTTTTTAAAAATATCTAATATTACTGAAGGAAAATTATAGAAATTTGTGCGCGTACTAAAATTTTATCTGTGCTCTGTATTGAAAACAATGTAAATCTACAAAATTAGTTTTCGTAAATCTGTAATTTTATAAATAAATCTGCTAAAATCACAGCAATCTCACTAAAAATTTATTTGAAAACTGGATTACTGTTGCATAAAATGTACTAGACATCCCAATTTACTAAAAAAAACCGTAATAACTTTACATATTTTTTAGTGTATGGTATGGTACAATCATGTATCTACTACACGAATTTTCGTTATTGCTATTACATAAAATGTTGTAGGAATCCTAGTTTCCTAGAAAATTTTTATTAACGATACTTTTTTTTTTACAGAGTAATATATGATTTAATTATAAATTTGCTAAAAAGTAAATGTTGGGAAAGATATGATCTCACACTGGTAACATTTCATAGAAAAATGTTAAAGTTTTTTTTACATTTCTAAATTCAAGTCTGGGCTGTAAAAACTCTTCCTATATTAAACAAACAAAATTTCATACCCCTCACACATTTTATACATGCTGTTACTTTATGCATTATTATGGTTTCTATATCCTAATGTACGGTTAGAAGTTATTAGCAAAACAATATTTAAAATTTTGATGCATGAATTCGCATTTTTAGGATACTATTGCAAATTCAAGATGTAATTATCGCGATCTTTGATAATAAATTCACTGTTAAAAAATGCAATTTTACGGATAGAAAATATTATTTCTCGTGTCATTTCTAATACTTGAAACCATTGAGCAACTCGTTTTATTTCTATTTTTTAAAACGACTGAGGAACACGAGTTGCTCACGCGCAAGTAAAACTTTCTGTAACGTTACTCCATAAAAGTCGTGGCAACTATACTGTCTCCATGTTTAATTTAATCTATATAACTAGTGTTATGTTCCATTAATTTTAATATCATATCGGTTCAAATCACACCATTATAGAAATTAAATTAAGATGTCCTGAAGTAATAACGTTATCCTAAGTTTCTACCAATTTTCACATTGCTTTTTACTTATTCTGTGTTTTTTTATTTCAAAGAAATATAGGATTATTGACTATGTATACAATACAGAATATTTTAGAAATTATGTATTTATAAAATATAATGGCGTAATTGCTTGACCAATATTATTTAGGCATTATCACTATTCAATGTAGTAATAATGTCATGCAAACAAAACTATAAGACAACATTGAATAATGGCATGTAAATATGAGTTCTAAAGATACAAATTCAACAGCGATACAAATGTAAAATTTTCTCTCACTTACCATTCATTGCAATATCACAATGCAGAAATAAACATTTGACATTTTATTCTTTAGAAATTAAAAAATTAACACCATTTAGGACACACAAATTTCTCTTTATCCTTTTTGATTTTCAGCAATGGTAATTATACGAACACATTTTTCTAGCGAACACATCCAAAATATTTCAGTAACATTTTGAAAGTACATAAAATACACAAAAAATTAATTTCATAAAAATTAATTTACTTTATTTAATTTAATATTTAATAAAGTATTTCCTAATAAATATATAATCTTCAGATCACAGAACGTACATTTAAATTTTTAGATCGATCGTTGACTCTTACGTGCGTCTCCTGCGAAGTCTACAAATTGAACGAATTAACTTTTAGCAATTTTTAGTGATTCATATGACTGAGAGCCTTTCTGTGCATAATCCATGAATTCAATCTCCCGGATTTTAGTGTAACTTAGTGTATTATTAGTACTTGGCGTTATTCCCTACATTTGCGTTATTACTCCGAGACACCTTAATTTATAAAATTGGACGCAGCTTATTATCAGAAATTTTATAAAGAAACATTAGATAATTTTTTACAGCGTGTATATACACAGACGAATCATACAAAAAGCTCATCTTTGAAGCTGATTCTTATTTTTTCATATACATGATGTATTAAACAAGATTTTAGAATAAATATTAAAATTTGTAATATTTTGGAAAAGAAAATTTGAATGTTTCAATGAAATTTCTGTTATGGTATATGGCATAAAGTAATTTCAAAGACAGATTTTTTTATATATAAATTCACTCAAAGGACTTCACTGTTAATTTGCACATGAAACAGATTTTCTCCAGCAAATTTTGAATTTTGGAAAAATGCTTTTCTTTTCAAACAAAATTCGTCGCTGGCACAACTTTTAATGCAAAAGTTTGAAATACCTGTTGAATGGTTAAAACATTGCAAAATATCGATGAATCAACCTAACTTACGTAACAAATAAGTTTTCAAAAATTTCATTTTCAAATAAACACGTTCTTTAGAAATATTATAACATATGAATACCACAGGTTTTCGAAAATTCATGATAAATGTAAAATGGGATTAAAATATTAATGATAATTTTAAAAAGAATTGTAATTTAAAAGATTACAACGCTATTTTAAAAATGATATTTTCATAGACTAAAATTTTAAAGACGTATACATAAATTTTATATTTAAATTAATAATAATAATAAACATCATTTTTATTATTATTATCAAGAGTCCTATATTACGTATGCCGTGGATTAAGCATTACCGTAAAATGGGGTGAATCGGAACACTTTTCAACTTTAACGTTAAAAAAAAGCAACAATTGATTTTTTAATTTTTTTATTTTTCTACTAGAAACTTCGGTCTTGTTTTGGTCTTTAATTTTTAAGCAAAAACGAAACATATTTACTGTTTATATATATATTATTTACATTTTTAATGGTGTTCTGATTCACCCCGCAGATAGGGGTTAATCGGAACAAATGTTATAATATTTATTTATTCCGATTCAAACTTTAATAGGGTTAATAAAAACAGGTAATAACGATAAGGGAAGAATAGGAACACATAGTTACTGTGAAACCAAGCTTTTATTTTATATACAAATAAAGATATGTCTTTTTAAAAATTAGAAAACAACTTTGAAATCAGGAAAAATTAAAATTCATTTTAAGAAATTATATTCAAATTGCAGAAGTAAAATTTGATACAAATTCAGCCCTTTTCCGTGTTATCCTTTACTAGTAGTCATTGGGTAAGTGAATCGATTGAGTAGACCCAATCGCTGCATGTATTAATACGATCTACTAATAACCCCTCATCCCCAGCCCTTAGTACTGTTTGCATCCCTCTCTTTTTAATTGGTTTTTCATTTTGAGATGTTTTTGTAATGTTGTGGATGTCAAAGAATAGTTCTGTGCAGTTTTTCTAACTGATTTGCTACTTTTAAATTCTTTTATTGTGTGTTCCATGTCTGTTGGATTAGGCGTTGACTTTTTTTGTATAACCAACTACTTTCTTGGCACTTTTAAACTCTTTAAGTAATTAAAACGAACAAAATATTGTTACAATACATATTCATACATATATTTTCATTTATTACATGAAACTATTACTGTATAGAAAAATAGACCATGAGAGAAAACGTGTTCCGATTCACCCCGTAAATCTTAAACCTCTGATGTTACAAGCCATTTTTAATTTTTTTATTATGTAGTTTAGAAATAATAATAATTTAATACAGCATATCGTTTACAGGTCTATCATTAATTAAAAATCCCCTCTCTTAGGTTTAGAATACATATGATACATATAATAAGAATATGAAAAATAGTTACATACAAAGTTTTGAAGACTTCGAAAAAAATGAGGTTTTTGAGGATCCTCTTGAAGTTTTTTTATATACCCCAGTAGCTGTGCAAATCTGTCAAAACTGAATTTCCCAACTCTTAATGTTATTACCTTATAAAAAAATTGGCAACTAAAAATATCACATATATTTATAATGAATTTATTTGTATGACCGGGAAGTTTCGTTCCTATTCACCCCGCTGTTCCTATTCACCCCATTTTACGGTATTATTCCTAGACCGATGATAAAAAAACAGTAATTTACAGATAGACAACTTTAACTGTTTCAAATGTGCAATTTTATTTGATGGAGTTAATCAGACTGACTTCTGAACGTCTCATATTACTTACGACATGGATTATATTTTAATATTCATTACAAACAAATTTTAAATGAAATTTCAGTCTTACAATTTTTGGAATTGCAAATTTTTAAACTACGAAACATCGCACATTTTAAATGTTTACACCTTTGCGTAGAAAAAAAATGCACTTTTTAATGAAATTTGTTTGAGGTCTCTATCACAAATTGTTTTTAAATTATTAATTTTTTTACAGTTTTTATTGCTCTTTTTGTCATCGTGAAAACAGAAATACTTCATTTTTGGACATTAAACTTGGACCAGTCCAAAAACGAATAATTTTAAATAAGTTGTGAGATTCAAACAATAAAAAGATTCAGATATGCTTTAGACTTTCCCATTTTTTACAGTGAACAACTATTTTTTCCAAATAGGTAAAAAAAAACCTTAAATTTAATCAAGTGTTATACATATTTTTTTTAACGACTGGAGTTTAATATGGAGTCAAATATTTTTTTTTGCCTACAACTATATAACATAAATAACACATTTTTCATAAATAGTATGCTTCTTCCGTTTTGAGACATTGCCAAGAAGCAAGTCATACATAATTCTTAAAATAAATTTTCTTCTTTATTTTCATGGAAAATTAAATCATCAGATTTTCACAGAAAGAAGTGTTCTCAAAATCTTAAATTAGAAGGTATGTAAAGTTAGAAGCATTAAATATGTATATATATATTGCTATTTCTTTTTGTCTCTTCAACCTATATATTTTCTTTAATTATGTAAGACTATGTAAGATTTCTAAAAGTAAAAATATAATTGCAGGTAATCATGACTTAAATATGGCTTAAACAAAACAAAACAATATATGTATATATTTAAATCACTTTGAGGTTTTGTTTAAATTTCATTTTTTTAAGGTAGAGTAGCAGGTCAGTTTTATTATAGGAGGCCAAGATATATTTCCAGAGCTTTAGCAAATTTCTTTGAAAGATATGTTATATCATAAATATAATTCCCCTAAGACCCTGAGGTCCGCGTATACCGCAAAGCTCTTCAATAAGTCTGGGAAGATTACACGGTCAATATTTTTTTTCAGACATTTATATAATAATAATAATTTTGTAAATAAATTGAAAGAAAGAAAATTATCTGCCGGCTCAGCCAACAGGTGAAAGTTGATTTCGATTTTAGGTACAGATTTTACCGGTAAAACCTAAATCAAGATTAGAGATAAACCCAGTTTCATCACTAAGAATGAGCTCCAGAGACCAAAACCCTTTATGAAAATTCTAATATACACACATATATATACATATGAAATAGATTTTAAAATGGTGAGAAGAAAATCAGAGAGCTTCAAAATGTTAGAATATGCCATTATTTGTATAGTCTGTTTTTTTTTCATGATTCAATACGTTTTTACAAGTTTACATAACGTTATATATTTACCTGCTTTTTGTCCATTATATTTCTAATATGACGTAATATTTGCTTTAAATTTTTTTAAAAAGTCCATCAAGCTATTTATTTCATTTTCCGTTTTGATATGGAAATCTTGCTAAAGAAAATTTATGACGTAATATTAAATTTTTCTTTTATTAATCAAACTATTTTATTCAATTTTCACGCTCAAATCATGCAATAGTAACGTTATTCTTGCAATAAGAATTTTATTGTGGTTTTTTATAGTTGGCAACTGCTATAACGAAAAATGTTTTTTCCCTATCATTGTTTTGTAAGATCTGGTTTTGTCAGAACCATGTGAATGTGGTATTCATATTTTTGAAACCTCGCCATTTCCAAGCCATTGGGCTGATTTTGCCCATTTGCAATCTCCTCCGAGATATTAACTGCCTCATTGGGTTTGGCGAGTTTGAATACAATTCGTGCATAATTGCGATTTTTATCGTGCGGACAAAATCTGGTACAGACATACATATATATATCTATAAGCTTTTTAAATGGGAGTGTATTTGAGTTTCTGGGGTAATATAATGAAAAGTTTTGAAGAAATTTTCAAAACTTACAAACTTTCAAACATTATTAAATCTGCCTAACAACAAATGCTCCTTAAAGTATCATATATTTAATTTATATTTTTTAGAAGACGATGTGCAAAATGCTAATTAAATGCAATTTTTAAACAATATCAATATGCTGAGGTCATACAAACTTGAATTAAATTCCTTGAAGACATTCAATTTTACAATTCATTATAACTAGCTTTTTCAGACATATCAGGATTAACGCATGTAACATTAGTTTACATAATATCTGTGGCACATGATAATTAGACCTAATAGTGTCAATTATCTTATCGACAATTTCCGTGCCAATGATTTCTGAATGACATATAAATAAAAAACTGTCTCTTCAGATTTTTAAAGTTTAAAGTTATTTTCTCGTGATCCGTGAATTTTATTTTCACATATTATAGAAAATAACGACCAGGATCTAGATAGATTTTTCGCAGTTTAGTCAAAAAAAAAAAAAAAAAAAAAAAAAAAAAAAGAAAAAGAAAAAAACAATAAAAAGTCTGCATTTTTGCAAACAGCGAAAAGATTGATTTGATAACGTACATCAAAAATGAAATAAATGATGCTACTTAAATTCAATTTATGCATGCATACCTATTAGTTTATGTAACCTATATTAGATATTTTAAAGAATGAGAAATTTCAGAATTAAATCCAAGGGAGTTCGCGAAAACGGAGTAAATACACTGAGTTCTAATATGTAACAAAAATTCTGAATCAGCCGTCAGTAGCTTGCAAGGCAAATGAAGCATGAGTGTCAAATGTAAAAGAATGATAATCTGCGTCGTTAATGTCAGGTTTAGTGTTTTCATTTATTTTATCCTAATTTATGCCTCTCTAATTAAGCTATAGTTATAAGATAAGTAAATGATTTCCTAATTAAATAATCGAATGCGGTATTACCACGAATGCAAATTAAAATAATCGTCACTGTATCCTTCTGCACTGAATGTCTGAAATTATGTCGGGAATAGGAAGACGATCTTCTGTTACATACAGAGCTCTGAGAATAAATAAAAAGAATATGCCCAGTTAAACTGATGGCATTGAGCTCACAGGCTAGACATACTAATTGTGTATTACAGCGTTATATTTTCAAGGGTTAATTCCTTTCGAAAAACAAATTAAGGCGGGTGGAGAATCAATTTCCTCCATTTCCCCGTTTTATACTTAACTTTCCCCGTTTTTTCCCGTTTTATTCATTGAAGTCCTTAAAGTAATCAGAGATATGACTTGGAGATGGGCATTAGCCCCTGGTCCCCCCTGTTATATATATCGTATGAAATCCACAAACCAATCACGGAAGCGCCTTATCAAAATATACATATATATAAAATTTCAAGTGAATCGGATAATTTTATCATGAGTTATCGCGTTACGCACATATGTACTGTACATACAGAACGGACGGGCACATAAACTCCCAGACTTTGATAGCCTGTGAGCTAATATTACAAAAAGGGGCCTCCATGGCCGAATGCTCTAGACGCCACGCTGTAAGTCGTTTGTGAGTGTAGGAGGCTGTTGATTCAAATCCTATTCGTTCCATTGCACGCACATTTTGTCTGGAGGTACTGGTTGTACTTCTCTCGTGTTGTAAAAAATTACTTGTGCTATTTCGTCCCTGTATATTGACGATGACATATAAAATAGCTTCCATGTCGAGCACACAAATCAGATATATAATGTTTGATTGTGTTTCAAAGTGACGCAGTCTTAAGCCGAAAATCGTAGAATAGTCGTAGGATGGCGGAACTAATATATACAGCTAACTCGTGATCGGTGGAAACGCGAAAAGCAGCGTATCTTCATGACTCAGTCTTCCTTCCGCGTATCTGTATATCTTCAATGTTTTACTTACTCTACTTATACAAATAATGAGAAACAGATCGAATATGACGAAAGAAAATGCTTTAAAAAATCGATTTGACTGGATTTATATGAAAAAAAAAATTACAATTTTGAATCAATATATAATAAATATGTTTCTCAACTTGATGTTAAGTTTGCCAGTTACAATTTTACGTCTAAACATCCACGTTCTTTAGTTGATATTCTTCTATTATTGCGAAATTGAGAAATCCATTTTTAGACGCACTCGCAGTAAAATATTTAGTTTTATCAAAGAATATCTCATTTCATTATACCTCAATATTTCATTTTTACACGCTTCGATGATCGTTTCGATATCATTGACAGCGAAATGAACAAATGTTGAAAAGTAAAAAAAGTTATAATTAAAAAAGCAGTATTTTATATAGTGACGTCATTTTTTGCTCAAAAATGTTTGGAGGGGCCGTAAAACGCCTCTCCATAAATCTGATTTTAATCTCATTTAATCAGTGAGATAAGTGAATGTACACTATAATATAATAAACTGCTAAGGATAACTTTTCATAATCTTATATTTGAATAAAATATTTACATAAAATTAAATTAAATTAGCATGAAGAGTTGGTCAGGATTTACAGCACATCGAGATCGGTCGTACGAGCCACAGAGTCGGCAGGTGAGTGAATGTCAGGTAAGTCTCTGGTGCCACACAGGTAAGTGTATTAGGTAAAGGTATGGCGTGCTGCCATCTATCAGGTGATTGAATAGTTAAAGTTCGCTGTATAGAAAATCTGGCAGCTGCTTCAGTACCCTCCTCCTAGCAATTGCTAAGAGAAACGTACAGGTCGACGAATGGAACGTCCAGATCTGGAAACCGGAGTAGGGAGTGGAGGTTCCGCTACTGGAATGTCGATGACTTGATGAGTGTCTGCCTCTGTGCTCGGAATGTCGTTGGGCTCTGTAAGGGTAAATGCAGGCTTTAACCGGTCTACTGATACAATGACATATTTCCCGTCTTTCTGAATTTTGAAGAATTTATTGCATTGGTGACCCGGACAAACGAACACACTTCACCACCTTCGCTCTAGTCCAACAGATGGCAGCACTGAAAACACCCCCAGCATCCAAAGCCTGCGAAACGCTCGCAGCATGAAAGCCTCTGTAACACTCAGAGCACCCGACCAAAGCCTGTGTAACGCTCACAGCAAGCAAAGCCTGCCACGCCGCGCATCATCGATGGGTCACACGTGCAATCGGCGGCAGCACGACAACGACAACGCATCTGGCACGCGCCAGCGCAACACGAGTGCATATCGCTCGTCCAACGTCAACGCGACGTTCTTCTCACTGGGGGTGGAGTACTGTGGCGACCATCTTGCGCGGTCAATTAAACATGTTTCTCGCAGAAAGCGACCGAGGTACCCTTTTGCTCGGCGGATAAGACGCTCGCTTACTTACCGTGGGATCTCCGGTTCGAACCCTGCCCAGGCACCGTCACCTGCATGTTTAAGAAGTTATTTTAATCTATACTTTTTAGTTCGAGACTATAAAAATCGCCATTTTATCGAATGTTGCATCATAGGAATAATGTCTGTTTTGTTACAAAAGACAGTATCCTTAATGATATGATAATTCCCATTGTTTCCCTTCTCTAATTAACAGTGCAAATAACTCGATTGCCATCAATGTGAAGAAATTTCGTTCTGTCTATTTAGATGCAGGTATAAACGTCAGTGAATATGATGTCATCAGTCGCATAATTATTACAACATATTAGATTCATGGAGCAAATTTTTCTGGTTTCTTAATGGCATCATTTTCAATATCGGAAATATTTCTTTTTAGATATAACTTTTTATCATTGATTGTTTTCTGTTATTTTATTTACATTAAATGCTTAATATTATTTCTCCCTAAATAATCAGTATTCTACCACATTTAGTGCATAATTATACGCAGTAATTTCTATTACGGCAAAGTTATACGACAACTATTATTTTTTTTTCTTTTAAATATGACGATAAATTTACTGATGAAATCAAGCTTTATTAAAGAGAGAAAAACTTAACCTGTTGCCATAATAAAAAAAAACATTTAAAAAAGCTTTTAAAATAAAAAATAAAATATTAAAATAGAAATAAATTAAAAAATAGTTTAAAAAAAAACAGTTTTTATTAAAAAAATAATTATCAAAATCGGTTCAGTAGAAAACTACGGGCTGATGACTAAAAAAACAGCCAGGTTTTTTAAATATATAGATGTCGTATACAAGACCAGCAGATTTGTTCTAGAGCTACAAATCATTTTGAACATTTTATTCTGTGATTACAAATATTTGTTTAATATAGTTATTGGTTCCCTAATTGCCATCCTGATTAAGCCTTCATTGACAAATATGAAATCAAACATATTCTTTTTCATGGAAATCACACAACAATATGCCATGAATTTCCTAGTTATATGGCAGAGCATTTGAAATTGAAAACGTTTTTTTTACTTTAGACCTGGCCATATGGTTGATATGTATATATGTTAATGTATATACATTGCAAGCTACAATGTTTAATTTATAACGCAAAGAAAACTAACATTTTCAAATAATATCTATTGTAAAATATAATAACATATTTTTTTTTTCAAAACTCAAATATTGGGTCTTTAGTGAAAGATTAACTATAGCAGATTTTAATTTTAGTGATTATTATTATATTTTTTTCCTACCAGCAACTAAATATTTTAATGAATAAAATATCCGGGAAAAAAACTTACATCGAATTCTAGCAGTCTACGCTTTAAATATACTTAAGCCACAATATTATAATACCATTCTGCTATATGGCGTGTTTAGTCATGCTTTAAATACCACAAACGCCAATGAATATTAATTTATAAAACGTATTCATTCCCAAAATTATATGGGTCATAAAATTTAATATCACTCCAATTTCAGACTGGTGTGGACTTAATTATCATGCACATCTGCAATAGATATTAAATGCAGTTTTGTAATCTCGAGTTTCATAATAAATCACCATAATTATTGTCAAAACTAGACACGTATCACTAATATTATTCTACTGTTATTAGTGTAATATTATGATAGTACAATTGCATTTTGCTGCATGGTTTGTTTGGCATACTTTAAACGACACAATGGCTAAATAACACTCTATATAGTTAAAATTGTGAGTAATCGCATATGATTCTGTGATTCAAATAATCACTTAGTTTTATAGTTTATAAGTTTTTCTTCGCTGCAAGATTTTTGAAGGTGTACAATACCTTTATAAGAATCGCATCCAGTTTTGGTAATTGGTATTTATTACTAATATTCCATATTTATTGTCAGTCCTAAACTTAGATTAAATCATTATTGTCACATAACATATAAAAATAATATTGTTAAAAACCTATGTAAGTGAATTATGTCTTCGTTAGTCATAACCTATTTGTACACTCACTTCCAACAGTTAAGCACGAAGATGTAAAATGCAAAAAAATCAACAGATACTGCCTTGATTGACACAAAATTTGACAGGAAAGTAGCATATATATTTATGCATAAAACAAAATGAATAATTATGTACAGAAATGAAAACAATATTAAATTTTTATAAGTTATCAGATAATGACATACTGTAGACTTAAACAGTATTATGTATAAAGTGAAAATAAACAGCATAAAATGAAAAAAACATTAATAGGGTAGGTTATTCCCCCTCATCTGTATATACACCTTGTGACCATGGTTTCAATCAGGTAGTGAACCATCGCAGAATTAAGCAATCGCCATTCTTCTTGCAGAGTAGTTTTTAGCTCAATAAGAGTGGCTGGAGGTGGGTAACATAAACATACAGCACGGCCGAGAGCATCCCAAAGATATTCAATGGGATTAAGGTCGGGCGAATATGTTGGCCACGCTATTCACACGATCCCTTCACTCTTCAGGTAGACATCGACGACGCCAGCTCTATGGGTACGTGCGTTATAGTCCATCAAAACAAAAGTAGTGTCAACTGCTGCAGCGTACAATATCACAATGGGCTCTAGGACTTCATCTTGATACCAGACAACCGTCACAGTACCCAGTTTAAATATGTGTAGGTCGGTGCGGTATCCTAATGAAATCCCTGTTCACACCATAATGCTTCCGCCTCGGAATGCGCAATGTTTGTTGATGTTTTGGTGATGATTGCGTGTTCCTTGTTTACGCCATGTCCTTATACGCTTGTCATATGGCTGCAGAGCAAATCTTGACTCAGCAGTAAACATGACATAGCCCCAGTCAGACACAGTCCAATTGACATGTTCCCGGCACCATTTTAACCAGGCCCCTCTTGATTGGACGGATAGAGCAACACAAAATCGAGGTAACCGGGCGTACAGTCCACTCATATATAATCTTCGGAGTGCAGTAGCTGCAGATATCGCCTTACCAATGGACGCTGTAACCATAGATGTGACACCGGTGGAGGTCACTCTGCGGTTCCGCTTGGCTACAACAGCAATATATCGATCTTCCGCGGGGGTTGTAACCCTTGGGCGACCGACTACAGGCCTTCGGACAACTGTCTGTGTGGTTTGGAATTGTTTCCATAAACGTGAAATTGCAGAATGAGGAACGCCGAAGAAAAGAGCAACATCTGTGATCGACTGTCCCGCTTCAATGCGCCCCACAGTACGCCAGAGCTCAGAACCTTCCATTTGTCTTCTGGAAGTCATAGAAACACATATGTCTTCAAAACAAACTGTACAAAAGTTTTAAACACCTTCTATCAGCAATTACTATCAACTTCTGTAATCCTTCATAAAGCTGGCTTCGCATAAGACTGCCCTATTTGCGTATTTCTTGACATGAAAGCATAATTGGCTGTTACCTAACATATTTGCATACTTCCATCTACCTCTGCAGTGATTTGCATCCACTTCAATTCTGATTCGCTTCAGGAAATTAGCATTTTCCTCCCCGTGCTTAACTTTTGGAAGTGAGTGCATATTAATTAACTTAGAGAAATAATATTGATAATAAACTATAACAATTATATAGCACATGTCAACAAATATACGATGAAAAAAGGTTATAATAATACAAGGTGGTAAGTGGTTAAAAAAAAAGATGGATTTACTATTATTTTATTATAGAAAAAACTTCAATTAATATAGAGAGATTAAAGAAGGTGAATTTCCCATTAACAAAATACTGATATTTAACACCTTTTTTTGGGCACCTTTTTTCCCTTTTTCTGACCACTCGTCACACTGTAATATCAATCTGCTATGTAACGCTTTTCTAATATTTAAATACTAGAAACTTCACTAAAAACAGTTCGTATAGTTTAATATTAGTGTATAGTTTAATATATAGGGTTATAAATTATTCGTCATAACATTCGTAATTTTGAAATGATTCTATCATTTATCCCTTTAAGCTCGAATAGTTGAATTTTCTATCACTTAATATTAATTCCAAAATGTCACAATAATATCGGAATATTCAACCAAATTTATTTGAAAAAGGTTTAATTCATTATTTCGTGTATATCGTAAACAAAATCTTTCCTTTGCAAAATGTCAATGTGACATATGGATTTTTTTGAAGAAATGTACCCACCAGAGGTCAAAGAAGTATCGTTTAATTTTCAAATGGAGTTTTTCCTTGCTATATTTTTCACTACTACGAGACCTGCAACGGATATTATAATCATTTCTGCAGTATCTCATTTATTTACAAATACACCGCTGTATTTGTCAAAACTAAAAACATATCATTACGCTAATCCACCCAAAGATTGTTATTACGGTATTATCATATGTATATAATGTTGTAATTGCTTTTTAGAGTTTAAATACAATAATCAATATCAATTAATAACTATAATAATCACCATTTGTACGGTTTATAACTTTAATATAATTTTGGTACACAAAATAGTTATTTAATTTCAAAATGAAGCTTTTGTACGTTGCAAGATCTACAAAAGCAAACAAATGCAACATCCTACTATGTGATATTGTATCTAGTTCTTTAAACTGATATTTAAATCCATATGAATATTGTTAAAATACGAATCACATTACTAACATTATAGTATCTGGTTTTCCAAATTCTTTATTAGAAGATTAGAGAATGTATTTAATCAAGTGAAAAACTAGAAAAAAACAATTCTTCTTCCTGTTTAGATAAAGTAAACTGCTCATGAGTCCCCATATAATCTGAAATGTATTATTATTCCTAGGAGAAGAATTTTTATTGCTTCAAAAGTAATGCACATGTTTCTTTCTTTCTTTCTTTTTTAACAAAAGTTTCTTTGAATATATTTAAATTTTCTGTTGCAATATTTTATACAAAAAATGAACATATTTTAATGCATTATGTTCTCTGCTGTATATCTTTATGCATGTAACATAAAATACACTGCAATTTAAAATATTTCTTTTATTAAGATATACATATAAAAGTATATAACATTAAAAAAAGTAAAATAAAAAAGCATTTTGCGTTATTTTCAGCAAATTCAAATGCGCAAAAATGTTTTTTATTTTATAACTGTCTGGACTGAACTTATGTTTATTTTATGCAAATTGTGGAAGTATATACAGTCCTTTTAAATTTGTCCTGTTTTGCCGATTAGCATATCTTTTCACACTAAATAATTCAATGTTAGTTGAAATAACTGCATAATGTTTTGGGGTAATATAATTTATTTCGGAATTTCATCAGCAATATTTCTCATTGTACAAATTTAGTAATTTTTAGTTATATTTGTTGTTTTTTTTTCATTATAAAGTAATCATATTCTATGTATAATTTATAAAATCTAGATCAGAAAGGATATGCTTGATTCTGCATTAATGGCAAAAACTATGGAAATCGTTTGGGAAAAACGTTTAGAAATTTGATGGCTCACTGAATTTTTCTTAATAAAACCATAATAGCTATGTACAATTGGAAAGATAATTTGACGCTAAATATAGAAACAATAAACTGTTAAAACTAATGGTGACAAACCAGTTGCATTTGGCTCCCAGGAGTGAAAATGTGTAACCCATGGGCTTGAAAATGTGTTTGGGGTGCCATTTGATCTTTGACTAGGTGATTCACGCTAATTAGGGTGCCGCGCAATGCATACCGTTGGAAGATTTCCCCCTCTTAGTCATTTGCGTATGCTCAGTGACGTGTATCCTTGCCCTTCAACTCGGCGTCACTGGTGTATCAAAACAGCAATTTCTCCCTACGATGACTATCACTGCTATACGCTATCCCAATTTCGTTTAGAACTTCGGGTGATTAACTTTTGGTGAGCTTTTTTTATATAAAGCAAACTTTGAATTTCAAGACATTTGAAAATTTCAGGGAGATTTTGAAGGTGTGCTCGATGGCTGAACGGTTAGAGCGCTGAGCTTGTACTCGGACGTTGTGGGTTCGAATCCTTCGAGGGTAGAAAATTGGTTTTTATATTTTTTATTTTTTTACTATTGGGCACTCTGGATTAAGGGTGCCATCTTTTCACCCTAATCAAAGGTGCCATTCTGGCTCCTTTAGGGGTGTCACCAGTGAGACAAGCCTTTCACCCCTAAAAAGTGCATTGTGTCACCATTAGTTTTAACAGTGTATGTGATTTCGAAGGTAACATAGAAAAATATTTGAATTAGATCCAGAACTTTCTTTATCAATAAAAAATTACATATATTTAACATAAAAAAAGTATCTTGAAAATATATATACTTGCGTTATGTATGTGTGTAAAACTTGAGTAAAATTCGTCGTATATTTAGTGTTAATCATATCATGACGTACAGTTACCACAATTATTTAAAATTATTAGGTTGACTCAAAAGTTTATTTCGTGTTTTACAAAAGAATTACCACGCGAAATTTCGGAAATGGTAAGATTTTATTGAATTATATATGTGCCTTTACACTGTTAAAAGTGAAGGTGACAAACCTGTGCCATTTGGGACCCGGAAGTGAAAAGGCCCTTGGTTCCATTGGAACCCGGTGCATTTGGAACCCTAGGGTACCATAGGGGCTTGGATATATGGTTGCAGTGCCGACAAATCTCTTTCTGGGTGATTGGATCTAAATAAGGTACCATACACTTCGTATTGGCAGCAATGTGGCACCTCTTCGGGTGACTGGAACTATGCGCATGCGCTGTGACGTGTGTCTTTCTGTGACGGCAAATAAAATCTATGGCTATGAATGAATGAAGGTGAGCTCGATGGCCGAGCGGTTAGAACGCTGATCTTGTAATCAGACGTTGTGAGTTATATTCCTTCGACGGAAAAAAGTCGGTTTGTATATTTTTTATTTTTTTATTATTGGACACTCTGCATTAAGGGTGCTATGTTTTCACCCTAATTAAAAGTGTCATTCTGGCTCCTTTAGGGGTGTCACCAGTGAGACAAGCCTTTCACCCCTAAAGGGTGCAATGTATCACCATTAGTTTTAACAGTGTATATATGCTTTTCAATAAAAATTCTTCCATGTCTTTGCAAGTCTCATAATGCCTTTCTTCCAAAATAATTGAAATTTACTGGTAAAATATTTATCGAAATGTTTTTATGTCACTCAAACAGTCAATTTTATTTAGTGAAGCGAATTTTTGAGAGAATGAAACAGATAATAAACGGACGGAGTAGTATAGGAATAGCGAATTAAATCATCTCATTTGAAATCAAGGAATTTATTTCTGACAGTCAAAGATTTTCCCAAAATATTCAAAATTGTGTTCCATTTGGTCAGTTCTTGCTTATTTCTGTCTATCTTTCATTGTCAGAAGCAAATTTATTGCATCCGATTGATGGAGCCACCAACTTGCCCATTTACGAAAAAAAGTTTTACTTCCGGATGTTAACTTTCGTTTTATTCAATAATAGGACTTATGTCATTGAATAAATGCTATATTATACATAATAAATGCTATATTATATAAATGTCATTGAATAGAATGTTTATTTTTGCGCAATTAAATCCATTTTGCCGGCCAGATTAGAGCAATTCCTTTTCCATATGGCTGCATTTAAATAAAATATTTTGTAGTTGCCAGTGTTTTGTTTTTATGATTTATTTTTTATGATATTTATTTTTTTTGCCTATTAAAAATTACAAATATTTATCTGAGGATTAACGGCATTGGAAAAGATGATATTTTGTTTCGATACCAAGTTGAGAAAAAATATTAATACACTTTAAATGCTACCCCATAGACAGTTAAAAACCTGCAGCTTCAAGCAGCTAAGTCACTCCGCAACTTTTATAGAAAACGACTAGCGAGCTACGCCCGCTAGCTGGGCCACTTTTTCCGAACGAACCTCGATATTAAGCAATATATAAAAAGCAAAAAAATTCATTTAATAAGCAAGTCTTGGTGTTCGAATCCTCAAGCACAAAAAAAGTAAATTAAAGAGCTATGGTTGTTATGCGCCCATTATCCCGTTAAAAATATGTGATTTCGCACAGTGGGCGCTACGAGCCATGGTCGCCACCGTCCCGTTAAAAATATTTGGTTTTGCACGGCTGGCGCTGCTCGCCCATAAGACATTTTCTCGTATTTTTTGGTTCATCAGAAGCAGACTTTTACGCAGATTCTGAATATGTAATCAGTTTTTTTCTAATTTAAAAACTGTCTGCACGATGGTTTAAGAAAAAAGGCGCGCAAAAAAAGTTTCTATAGTCCTGTTTTATTTCTAAGTTCAATATTTTAGCCAAAACTACGGTAAATATTCTACGGCAAGTCAAAAAAATTGATGCGGAAAAAAACGCAATTAGCGCCGGTAGAAAAAGAGGTTTTCGGCTGTTTATTCTTTTAGCCAAAGGGGAAAAATTCAAGTCCTTCATCGCAAGGTGGCGCAGTGTTCTGCTTCGGAGTTCCGTTTTGGAATTGAGACATTTTTCGTTCCGATTCCCAAGGGGTTTTTAATTCATAACTTTTTTAATTTTGGTCCCACGGTCTCGAAAATGCCCGAAATGATTTCCCCGGAATTTTTCCAATCGAAAGACACCTTTCGCGACTTCCAACTCGCCCGCATTGCGAACTGTAATCGGCTTCAAGCAGACAGACAGACAGAGGCGCACGGATTTTATTAGTATAGATTATTTGACGATATTATGGAGCATTCTCATTGGTCAGAATAGAGATATTATTTAAAAGCTGTTATGTAACAAAAGTTGCAGTATTTTTACAGTGAAGCGTTTTCAAAAGAACCAGTTGCATGAGAAATATTTGCTTCAGAAATTCTTCACAAAATTGACAAAATTCTTCACATGATTGATACATGCAAAAGTAACAAAATAATCTTAATTTTAATTTAGCCTGTCAGCTAGTCTATTTAGTTTACCTACTTAACTTAAAAATATTTAACTGAGAATTAACAGCATTCGAAAAGCTGATATTTCGTTTCGATACCAGGTTGAGAAAAAAATATTAATGCACTTTAAATGCTACTTCTCTAAGTTTCCAAAAATAGCGGCTTCATGAGAAATATTTGCTTCAGAAATTCTTCACAAAATTTGGGATATCGATTGTTTTTTTAGGCATCTGAATATAAACGATGGCTTTTAAGAATTGGTATGTTACTAGAAGTTATATTATATTTTTGCAATCCGTTTTGGAAGAAAAAGAAACATTTTACACCATCTCGGGTGAAAGGCGTTAAATATGAAGATTATTCTAAATTGTATTTGAGTAAACAATTACTTTGATTTTGTAAAAATAATGGTATCTAAATAACTAACGTAGCGTAGAACACATTGCTACCTAAGTGTAGGACCAACATAGCGAAAAATATCCAAGCTGGGGATCGAACCTGAAACCCTAGAAACAGTGCTTCAAGTGCTCTACCATTTAAGCTACGAAAATGATGCCAAACTTGGTATTTCTTACTTGCATTTGTTGGTAAGGCTACAACTGCAGCACGAGACGGAAAGGTTAACATGATACACAAATAAAACCCAGCATCGGGGAATACGTATTGAATTATAATTAATTTTTCAATAATTTTTCTTCTGATAATTAATTGAAAAATTAATTGTAATTAAATAACGTAGGGTATTTTTTTATATAAAAATATATAAAAATGTGTCTTTCCAGACCAATTTATGGTGATCACTAGTTGTTCTTTATGTTTAAATTAAAATTAACATTTCACTATAACATGTTTAATAAAAAATTTAGGAAATAAATAATAAAATATAATGATGTGCTAATTTTAGAAGAACAATAACAAAAATTTAACATCACTGTACGGAAACTTTACTAGAAAATCTTTAAATTATATTTCTCTATTAAGAGGAAAAGTTTCAGTACGCAAGATGCAAATCTAATACTGAATTTTTATTTTCACATTAACGATTTCGATTAAAAATTATTTTTGGAAATAATATTTTTTCATCGTTAAATATTCAATGAAATTTTTTATTAAGACGTAATAGAACGGCATTTTTCTACAGGGTTGAGATTTCTTTTGGTCAAAAATAACTCATTTCTTAATTATTAATGGTATGGTATAAGATACAAAAATAACCATTCAAAAAAACCTCATTATTTTCTTTTTTGACTACATAAGAATATCGTAGAAATGAATAAAGTATTTATTAATTTTATTTTTATCGGAGAAAAAGATTGCTGCTATTGAATTTTTTATAATACTTATCAATGTAAATTTTCTTTTTAAGTATAACAATACTTTTCTTTTCTTTTCTTTTATAAAGCATCTTGGTATAATGATCAATTTAAAATGTATAGCATATTTATAAAAAATTATTTATTTTACTTGAATTGTTTTTAACTCTCTTGTATTTAACCAACCTTTTTTACCTCAAGAAATCTATAATCAAAGGGCAGTAACAAATACATTATTATAATAAGTCGAAAATAATTCAATGTAAGTAAAAATGGAAATTATGTGGATTTTACTTTTAATCATTTTGAACATTTCTGATATATATTTTTAAACGCTTTATTTCATCAATATTATGTTGCCAATTTAATGCAGTTTTCAAAAATTTAATTGATATAGTGTATCTAAATTAGAATTTCTAATTTTTAATTATTTGATTAAAAATGTATCTTTGTATTTCATTTTATTTAACGCACGTATTAGTTAGAAATGAGTTAGATTGTTGTTAAAAAAGAATTAAATGTAAACACTATTTTGTATTAATTACTCCGATAAAATAACATTTTGAAAAAAACCCTCACTATTAAAATTAAAACTTCGTCGATATAATAAGAAGTTTTACTACACTTATCGAATTTCTTTTGTTAAAGAATGATTTGTTTGTTAACTATTACTCTAATAAAATATATTCTTTAATCATCTTAATTAAATAAGTCATCATTATAGTATGTAGGAATATCGTAGAAAAAAATGTTTTTATTTTTATAGAAGAAAAATATAGAGTCTTTTGCAATATTCTACAGGTGCACAGTTCTTTTAAATGTATATCTATAAAACATAAAACTATCATTATTATTTTCTAAATTAATTTTTTTCCTTGAGCTATGCTTTTTTTGATAAAATGATCGATACAAAATACGAATATGTTTGTGACACATTTATTTTACGGTTAAACTATTTTTATTTGTTAGTATTAAATACATATTACTTTTCGTTTGTAACCTCTATTAAAAGATAATAATAAAGCAACATATACCCCATATCCATATATTTTCCTGCTGAATTTTTCTTAATTGCCCAAATAATTCCTTAACAAATATTTCAACCTCAATTATTAAAGGTGAAATAAATAGATTAAACTGAATTTTCGAGTTTTTTTTTTTTTTTTTTTTTTTTTTTTTTTTTTTTTTGAATTCAAAAATCTTCTTTAGAATTCTCGTAAAAATTGTACAAACTTTAATATTCACAGATATTCGATCTCGCACTTTTCTACATTCTGATTAGCTATCATTGCATTTACTTTTTTAAACAGATATATACCAGTCAATATATACGAATTGTTTCCATACTAGCGAGATTTTTTTTTAAATTCTGAATGTTACCACATTCTGAAGAGAATCATTCCCTCTTATTTAATGAACAAATAAATAAGATTAATATTACTATTCAAATAGAATGGTAGCATTGTGAATAAAGTAAAAACTACCAAATTGATAGCACTACTATACACATAGTTTTCGGGTATTAGCCTATTTTAACGCCCCAGTCAATGCGAGTATACATATGGAATGTATATTTTCAGCATGTGCTTTCAAACAAAGTATGTACGGTTAATATCTGAAAGGCGGGTTCCATATAAGTGACGGGCGGTCCTCTTGTATCCCGCGAGCCATGTATTTGACATGACTGCTCTAAAGTGTAATTATGCATTATAGCATTACTGTAAAGTATAAGTATCATTCAAATACTTCTTGAACGTACTATTATACGAGGGCAATTCGGCAAGTAACCTCCGTTTATGAATTTTAAAAAAATCTAATGAAAGCAAACATATTTTATTACTCAGGTATGAAAGACACGTTCTCCAGCTACTTTTCAACACAATTGTCATATTAATTAAAACAATTATCATAAAGGTAAATCAGCTTTGAAATTCCATCGTCACAAACTCCTGCTGCCGGCCTATTCAACTGCGATTATTTTTAAATTCAACTCGCACCACTCTTTCAATCCAAAGAATTTTCACATATTCTTTTATTCATACTGACAAATTCCGAATTGCTCTCGTAATATTTTACTTGACCCACTAATTTTTAAAACATTTTTGATAGTGCATTTATCAGAAAATCATATCGAAAAATATGTTAAAATTCTTTGGATTGAAAGAGTGGTGCGAATTGATTTTTAAAATAATCGCAGTTGAATAGGCCGGCGGCAGAAGTCTGTGACGATGGAAATTCAAAGTTGATTTACCGTTGTGATAATTGTTTTAATTAATACAGCAATTATGTTGAGAAGTAGCTGAAGAACGTGTCTTTCATACGTAAGTAATAAAACATGTTTCCTTTCATTAGTTTTTTTTTTTTTTTTAATTCATAAACAGAGGTAACTTTTCGAATTGCCCTCGTACATTTAACACTAGAAAGACAGGAATTTTTATACAACTTTTATAAAAAATATTTAACACCAGAATTTTTATTTAAACCTGTTTAAGTTATTTAATTAACCCTTTTTTTTGTTTGCTTGTTTCTTTTAAAAATATTTTAGGAAGAAATGTATGGTTCGAACCGAAATATATACCCTTAGTTGGGGCGAAATTGGTCCCTCGCCATCATTCTTGTGTTAAGCGAGCCTCAAAAATAGATTTATTATTTGTAGCGTTTCTCTCAAGTACATTGATACATTTAAGCATGCCTGGAAAGTATAACTAAGCATACAATACAGTCATGAGATAAAGAAAAACGAACGATGACAGACGATGAACATATCTGCTGTAGATAGTTAAATGTTTCATAGCAGAAAAGAAAATATTGTTAGATTGATTACAAACATAGTTTATTTATAAAGAACTTGCGATCTAATCTCGCGCATTTTGTAAAGGTAGACGAAATGGGATGCGTACAGAAAGGAAAAATTATATTTTGTTCGAAATACCAAAATTTAAAATATATGTATAAGTTACGGTTGATTTGATAAATTCGATAATTATCAATAATAACCGGTTATTATTAATAACCCTGTCCTTTGATAAACTTCATAAATTTTACATATTAATCAAATATACCTTTTAATATTAATAATTAGCGATGAAGTTCCGTAACTATGATTAATTAAGCTTAGTAACGAATATATACGTCACAAAAATATGTACCATCATAACAGTTTGAACATAATAACAAAAATTGTTTTTAAGAGACAATGACACTCAATTAAAAGAAGTGTCCTATTAATAAGACGCAAAAGTCTAAACAGTTTTAAGTAATTATTTTTATAATTAGTGATTGAGTTATATAAAAATCTTAAACACTGAAATATTCAAAGAATAAATTATACAGTTTTGAAATGCACACTTTTAGCAATGAGTATTTAGAAAATAACGCTTACAAAATAACAATCTCAAACTGAACGAGATGAAATTTATTATATTTACCAATCTTGATTAGTAATTTTTAATAATAACCAGTTAAGTTGTTAAATTTTCATAAATTTAATATATTAACCGGTTTATTTGGATATCATTTGGTTATATTAATATCAACGGATTAATCAACTTGACCATAATATTTATACACATAGATGCCAACATTTCTTAATTATTCTGGATTCTGAACCATTACAAATATGTTTCCAACCGGAAATTTTATTTCACAAACAATTTTAAAATGAAATGCAATAAATATCACGTTGAAAGAAGGCGTACTTTCTTATAAATGCTTTCCGATTTTAATTTTACTTGTCCTGGATCAGACTACGTAATAATTATGAGATATTGGCCTATGCATATGTGGGGGTATCGTAAAATGTCAATTAGAGGTGTCTATTTTTATACTCTACTTACACCACTATTTAAAACCAAAATACCTTTCGTAGAATATTTCTCTTGCAAATGTTCTTAAAGCGTACGTAAAAGATTTTTGTTTTGAAAATGTATTGTGTGCGAGGTAGCCTTAAAAAATATTCACCTGAAGTTGGAACTTTACGGTATGTCTACCTATATGTAGAAAAATGTTACAAAACAATTTTTAAAAAGATCAGTAATTTCTTAACATTCTCGTATTTAACATTCGCGAGTTTTGATTATTCGCAAAATAAAAAAAATTGCAGAAAATTTCAAAATTTGCGAAGACTGAGCTCGGTTATTCGCGAATTTAGTTTTATAAAGAATAAATATACTTTTTACAAAGTAAACTCACTTTGTTTTTACCAATTCTATGAACTATGTTACACTGGACACTTATGTACTGCAGTGTGTCCCACACAAGTAAAGCTACCAAGATTTTGTGTCGTAATCGGGGACGAAACAAATACTCGAGAACGAAAGAAATATATTAAGAAAGACTAAATAGAAATGCATATTTACAAGAAATAACGCACTCCCTGTCTCACTTGATCAGTAAAAAAATGAATGTATAAAAAACAGGGGGGGGGGGGTATTGTCCCTCCGAAATAAAGCCACTACTGTTAATAGTAATTTTATCCGTCATGCTTACATATGACTTGAAATATACGATGTGGCATACCATTTACCAATCCCTAGAAGACATTAGCGTCAAAATTATCCCAGACTTCAATGATGACGGCTTTCAGTTTTGCAACCGACTTGAACTATCTGCCATTGGCATTTAAAGTTCTACTGAGGATACTACACGCATTTTCTTGGGGATTGAGATGAAAGTACAGGACAGGCCAATCCATAATATGTCCCCAATTAGCCAAAAAACACTCCTAGAAGGATTTTGCAAAGGTTACGACGGCGTTTTCGTGGTGCAAAATGCAGCTTAGCCCACCAATTCTCTCTTCAGTTAGCAATAAATGGGTTTCTAACAATTTTTGGTAATTGGTAGTCTACATGCCATCTGAGGGGAGAGCCAGGTTAAGTTTACCACCATAGTCGAAGCCTCCAAACACCATTAATAAGCCTCCATCTACCCATTTTGAACCTAACCATGTTGAAAGCTATCGAGTCCAAGGGGGAAATATCATCAAACCTGGAAGTATGGAAGATTATAACCAGTGACATTCTGTTATAAATAATAGATAGATCGCATAAGAAGAAAATTAGTTTGGATGGCTCAGACTGTCTTGCTTTCTATTGGTATGGCATGAGGAAAGGAGAGGACATTTTCTCCAAAAGAAGCACGATGGTGGTTTATTAATAGAGTTGGGAGGCTTCAGCTATATTGGTAAACTTAATCTGGCTCTTCCCTCAAACCGCATATAGGCTACCAATTACCAAAAATTGCTAGAAACCCATTTATTGCTAACTGAAGAGAGACTTGATGGACTACGCTGGATTTTCAAGCATGAAAACGCCTCCATAACATTTGCAAGATCCTCATAGGAATGTTTTTTAATAACTGGGGACATGTTATGGAATGGTTTGCCATATACCTTCATCTCAATCCACAAGACAGTTCAAGTCTGTTACAGAACTGAAAAGCTTCATCATTGAGGCCTGGGATAATTTTGATGCTAATGTCTTTCCGGGATTGGTATGCCACATCGTATATTCCAAATCATATGTAAGCATGGCGGATATAATTGCTATTAACAGTAAGGGCTATATTTCGGCTGACACTTCCCCCCTCTTTTTTATACATTCATTTTTTTTCCTGATCAATTGGATCAGGAAGTGAGTTATTCCTTGTAAATATGCATTTCTATAGAGTCTTTCTTAATATATTTGTTTCGTTCTCGTGGTTTTGTTTCGTCCCCGATTACGACACAAAATCATGGTGGCTTTATATGTGTGGAACACGCTGTATATAACCAACTGCATTACTGTATGGCCCAGGTTCCGAAAACTTCAGCCCTTGTATTGAGAAAAAATATAGATTAGTAATTTTCTTTATTTTTTTAGGCAAATTTTTAAAAATTTCTAAATTTTCAAATTTTTATTGCAGGTGAAATATTTTCTGCAAAAATTGCCAGGGGAATTTTAAATCATCACCACAATTTGTCGAAAAAGCAATAGAATGCAATTCTTCGCTGGTGAGGAATATTAAATTTAAAATAGAAATCGAAGCCGCAACTCTGAAATCCATACACATAAAATTTGTTTTGTTAAACAATCTCTCATAACTAAACTTTTTCCACCATAGTTTAGCAAATAAATAGTTTCTTTAATGAGTTTATAGTTATTCAAATTTATTTAAAGCATGTACTTTTAATTTATAATATTTTATAAATATATTTGTTGAACTTCAATTACTCTTATACTGGTACTTATAATGGTACAGGTCATGCGTTTCCTTGAAGATTTTTTCCGAAACTCTATAGGGGACCCTCAAAAATTGTAAAAGAACAAATAAATTTCGGATAACCCTATCAAAATTAATGTAGCAAAAGTACTATAACTGTAGATTATGGTTAAGTGGCTTATTGTAACATACTGTGTTAATTTTTATGTGGATAGCATTCATACTCGTAGAGAAGTTGAGGTTTTTATAAAAACAGTCCTAAAATTTTCCAAGATATTTTGCTTATAATTTGCAGAGTTCTTATTGTAAAAAAATATTCTTTTCTGAAAATATGACAAACAGCATTGTATACGATACCCTATCATCAGAATAAAAAAATAATAAAAATTTTATGAAAAATGAGCAGATTTACAAAATGTTTTTTCATTGAGCATGCGTCAACGATATCAAAATTTCATTTGCATATTGTGTTAGCAAAATATATAGAGAAACTTCTATAAAAGTTTCAAAAACATAGCTTGAAAATTCTGAAAGTTATCGTCTGTAAAATTAGCTTAAAATCCGTTATTCATAAAGTGAGGCAAAAAAAAGGTTGCATCCATATATCCATTGATTAACGGTAATATGGAATACACAATGTGACACGTATGACTTATTTGACAGAAACCCCTGATTTTTTTTCTTAATTTTGGGAATAAAGGATTTTGAGTTAATTCTATAGACGATTACTTTTAGAATTTTTAAGCTATGTTTTTAAAACTTTTACAGAAGTTTCGCTACACATTTAGCTAACACAATAAGCAAATGAAATTTTGATATCATTGACGCAAGCGCAATGAAAAGGTATTTCCTAAACCTGCTCATTTTTCATACAATTTTTATTTTGTTTTAATTCTGATGACAGGGTACTGTGTACAATGCTGTTTGCCATATTTTCAGAAAATAACATTATTTTATATTAAGAACTCTGTAAATTATGAGTAAAAAATTGGGACTGTTTTTATAAAAACCTTAATTTATCTACGAGTATACATGCTATCTACATAAAAAGAAACACAGTATATTACAATAAGCCATATAATCGTAATCTACAGTTTGAGCGCTTTTGCTACATTAGTTTTGACAGGGTTATCCAAAATATGTTTTTTTAAATTTGTTGACGATCCCCCATAGCGTTTCAGGAAAAAAACTTCACAAACTGTGACTTGTACTATTATGTTGACACGTTGGAGTTTAAGGGAGACCGTAAGAAAAAACCCAAAATTTCTATTATTGATTTTAAAGTAATGAATTTTGGTGTACTATTTAAGAATCTTTTTGTAAAGAATAACTAGCAAAAAAATTCACTTTTTATTAAAAAGTATATTTTTATGTCGATTTTTATGATTTTTTTGTGGAAAAATACACTTTTTAAAATTATTACTCTTCATACAATTTTCAATATTTTGGTATTACTAAAATTTCTTAAATAGTGTTATAGTATATGAAAACGACCTAGGGAGACATATTTTTAATTTTCTATTTTAATCAGCTAAAAAGAAAAAAAAAGAAATTACGGATGGTAAATTTCCTAAAATTTGTTATAATTTTCATGTTTACCAATTTATGTAAAATTTTCAGAAATAGCTTAAAAAAATCTCTCCTTACTTTTGTTGCAAATTTTTTTATGATTCTAAAGACATAAACACTTTGTTTCTAAACCACTGAGCCTTAGTACTTTGAACTTAGGCAAAATATGGAAAAAGTCATTTTCAGGAAAACACATTTTAAATGGCCGCTAGTCCTTTAAACTCTAGTGACTACAATTAAAAAAAGCTCATTTGCTACCTGTTTCAAGTGTCCCCGAGTTCTGAAATTTTGCATGGATATTCGCAAATATGTATTTTATCGTTTTCTGAGATAAATTTTTTTTTCAACTTTTAATTACTTTTGGCCGAAAATGGGATTCGGGTCTCCCTTAAGGATATTTCCTCATGCATGTTTCTAGATATTTAACAAAATGTCTAAAATCGCAAATGGCCGGTCATCTTTGGCCGTATAGTGTATATATGGAAAGATAGTCTCAACATTCGCGATGTTGATATTCGCAGATGTTTTCGAGAACATAACCCTCGTGAACGTTAAGAGATTACTGTATAATCAAATAATAATAATTAATTTTTTGATTACAAATAAATAGTATTTTTCGGTTTTCAATGGAGATAGGAAAACGATGTAACTCTTTTAATTACAGTATAGAAAAGAAAAAAGTCATTTACTTGTGAAAAATAAAACTACTTGTTAAAATCAAGCTTTTCTGTTGTATTGTATGTTAGATTTTTTTTCTAAAGTTGATCAAATTTGACCGAAAGAAATGCTATTTATACATACACTCACTTCCAAAAGTTAAGCACGGAGGAGAAAATGCTAATTTCCTGAAGCCAATCAGAATTAAAGGGGATCAAATCGCTGCAGAGTTACATGGAAGTATGCAAATATGTTAGGTAACAGCCAATCACGCTTTCATGTCAAGAAATATGCAAAAAGGGCAGTCTTATAAGAAGCCATCTTTATGAAGGGTTACAGAAGTTGATTGTAAATGCTGATAGATAGTGTTAAACTTTCGTACAATTTGTTTTTGAAGACATACGTGTTTCTATGACTTCCAGAAGACGAATGGAAGACTCTGAGGCATGGCGTGCTGTGGGGCACATTGAAGCAGGACAGCCGATCACAGATATTGCTCTTTTCTTCGGTGTTCATCATTCTCTACTTTCACGTTTATGGAAACAATTTCAAACCACACAGACAGTTGTCCGAAGGCCCGTAGTCGGTCGCCCAAGGGTTACAACTCCCGCGGAAGATCGATATATTGCTATTGTAACGACGCGAAATCGCAAAGCGACCTCCACGCGTGTGACATCTGTGGTTACAGCGTCCATTGTTAAGGCGATATCTGCAGCTACTATACTCCGAAGATTACATATGAGTGAATTGTACGCCAGGGTACCTCGGATTTGTGTTCCTTTATCCGTCCAATCAAGAGGGGCACGATTAAAGTGGAGCCGGGGACGTGTCAATTGGACTGCGTCTGACTGGGGCATGTCATGTTTACTAATGAGTCAAGATTTGCTCTACAGCCAGATGACAAGCGTAGAAGAATATAGCGTGAACAAGGTACACGCAATCAGCCCCAAAGCATCAACGAACATCACGCATTACGAGGCGGAAACATTATGGTGTGGGCAGGGATTTAATTTGGATACCGCACCGACCTGCACATCTTTAAACTGGGTTCTGTGACGACTGCCTGGTATCTAGATGAAGTCCTTGAGCCCATTGTGAGATTGTACGCTGCAGCAGGTGGCCTTATTTTTGTTTTAATGGACGATAACGCGCCTCCCCATAGAGCTGGCATCGTCGATGACTACCTGAAAAGTGAAGGAATTGTGCGTATGGCGTGGCCAGCATATTCACCTGACCTTAATCCCATTGAATATCTTTGGGGTGCTCTCGGCCATGCTGTATGTTTACGCTTCCCACCTCCAGCCACTCTTATTAAGCTGATACTATTCTACAAAAGAATGACGATTGCTTAATTCTGCGGTGGTTGACCACCTATTTGAAAGCATGGTCACTAGAAGTAAACTTTGTATACAGATGAGTTGGGAGGGAAATCACATACCCTATCAATGTCTTTTTTTTCCAATCAATGCTGTTTATTTTCACTTTATACGTAATTCTGTATAACCCTCCGGTATGTCACTATCTGATAACTTCTAAAAAATTAATATTGTTTTCATTTCCGTATATAATTATTGAATTTGTTTCATGCATAAATATATATGCTACTTTTCTGGCGAATTTTGCGCAAATCAAAGCAGTGTTTGTTGATTTTTTCGCATTTTATATCTTTGTGCTTAACTTTTAGAAGTGAATGTATATAGTTTCCAGTATGAATTGGACAATGATTTTATTAGAGTAAACTTTGATTTCTTTGTGATGATAAGGGAAGAAAGACCTAATTAAATATAGATTGGAAATCCTATTTTCTGAAACAAACAATACAAATACATTTATGACAAAACTTTTCTTTCGTAACATGTTTATGTTTCACTTTTTATAGTACTATCACTATGAGAAAGTGTATTTGAAGGATAAGTGAAGAATAAATTTGTTTTGTCTTTACGTTCTTTGTATTTATATAAGATGGTGAATATTATTTGAAAGACGAAAAAACAATTCAGTTATTCTGTATTTATAAGTTTTTCGGTTTACAATTTACATTTTTTTCAGCTTTGTACAATCGTATGTGGGTATTCGAAAAGATTTTTATTTATCGAGCATTGGAAACAGTGAGACATTTTGCAAATTAATAAATAGAATCATTATGCCGTGATTTACCAGAAAATTTATTAAGGATTATAAGATTAAATGTATGTACTTTCTTTAGGTTTGATTTCGCTAATTTAATACAAGGAATTTAAATTTCACATTTTCTAACACTTCAAAATGATTCAGAAGACCCGCTAATTAAACACTCACAAATCTTTTTACAGATTCATGAAAATATCGGCAAAAAATATGAAAACGATGTATGAAAATAGTCCATTATTTGTAGGTAACATGTCTTGATGTATTTGTGGTTTTCTCTATTCGAATTTTCGCTTCTTTTAAATATTTCCGATTTTAAATTTATTTGTCTTGGATCAGATTATTGAAAAATCATGAAATATTGGCATCTATGCATAAGTTGGGGGTATCGTAAAATTTCAGTTAGAGGCGACTATTTTTATATTTTAGTCCAACTACGACTCAAAAAAATAGCTTTCGTAGAACAAAGCGTATCAAAGCGTACGTTAAAAGATTTTTGTTTTAAAAAGTGTTGCGTGCAAAAGTGTTGCGTTAAAAGTGTTAATTTAAGTGTTGCGAATCTATAGGAAAAGTAACTTTTATTTGAAATTTAAAGCATGAAATATATGTTCAAAATAAATCAATCACAAGCAGTGCAAAAAGAATTAAGAAAATATTTATTATTATTGTTATTAATTCCTAAACGTAAATGATGTCATACAGTAAATGCATAGACACATACTAACATTGCTACATGTAAAGAGTAACAAAAGTATTTGTTAAAATAAAATAATACTCAATTAAGAGACATGTACTATTAATAGTTCACCAGACCCGAAAATTTTAAGGACTCTTGTTAAAATCACATTTTTTTTGTATTGTATGTTAGATTTTTTTCCAAAGTAGATTAAATTTTATCAAAGGAAATACCATTTATATATCGTTATTTGAAGAAATGAACAATAATTTTATTTAAGGAAACTTTGATTTCTTTCTGATGATAAGACAAGCAGAAACTAATTAAATATAGATTGGGAATCCTACTTTCTGAAACAACAATACAAATACATCTATAACAAAACTTTTCTTCCGTAATAATTTTGTGTTTCGCCTTAAAAAGTACTATCACTATGAGAAAGTGTATTTGAAACATGATAAAGAATAAATTTGTTTTGTCTTTACGTTCTTTGTATTTATATAAAATGTTGAATATTTTTTGAAAGACGAAAAAACAATTCGGTTATTTTGTATTTTTAAGTTTTTTAATTTACAATTTACAGGATTTTTTTAAATTTTGTTTAAGCGTTATGGGATATTCGAAAAGATTTTTATTTTTATTACGTTGTATTGTAGTAGTTCGATTATTTGAAACAGCGATAGTTTTTGCCGTTAATAACTAAAACATTAGTCCATTATTTGCCCGAAGGTTTATTGAGGAATATAAGGCTAAATTTATGCATATTTGTTTTGGATTGTTTTCTTTAATGTAATACAAGGAATATAGATATCTTATTTTCTAACACTTCAAAACGATTCTGAAGACCCGCTAATCAAGTTCGTTTAACACGTTTCTTAGTTCGTTTAACATGTAAAATGTTAATTACAGATAAATCATAACAGTTGTTAACTTCAAATTTGCAACTGACATGTGAGAAATACTCATTTGTAAATACGAAGCAAAAAGTGTAGAACGTATTCATTTTCTCACTTCTTATATAAGAGATTCAAGTTTTCTAAATTACATAAATTTTACAAAGTAACAAGAGTTAATTCACTAAAATGTATTTTTGTTTTACATCCAACATTTTTCAAAGACTCAATGATGTAAAATACTTTTAGTACTTAGAAATACAAATCGTATTAAATTTTTTTCTCATTTTTTTTATTTTTCAGTGAAGAGCAATTTTTTAAAAAGGAAATATATTTATCTAAGATAGATTTTTTAATGGGTTTGATGAAAAAAAATATTTGATAGAAGTTTAAGATTGCGCGATAACTTTTAGGTATAATAAATCCCGTGCAGTGTTGTCTGGGATGTTTTTCCGCTAGTTAATTTTGAAGTTGTGGGGAAGAGACACGATTAACTTCATTAGAGGTCACTGAAACTTTTGCTTGGTAAGGCGGGGTTTAGGGCGGAGTTCATGACGTCAAATCATTTTATCTCCGTCGACCCAATATCGCGAGAAAATTGTCCTAACAAGAGGCTTAAAAGCATCATCATTAAATTGATATATGTAACTAAAAACTGCACAATAACGCATATATAAATTAATTGAAATTGAACATTTAATAAATTCAACTCCATGCAATCATCAAATTTAAATAAATATATTTTCCTTACATATTCACAAATAGTTATTACATAAGGTTAAGGGGATAGGGATAAGATTTAAAATTTCTAGTATTTAACCCTAATATGAATAGTAAATAATTAAGAGTGGACTTTACACTGTGGTTTACTATATGATTATTGAGACAAGCTCAGAATTTTATTTATAAATTTGCTAAAACTGTGTATATTGGGATAAAATATAACAGTTTAAAATCTACATACTGTTTTGTATGACATTTAAACTTTAGAAACAATGATAAAATTATCCCGACGGTTTCAACCAAAATACGTGGCCTTTTTTAAGGGAAAATAAATATTAAAACGACATGGGCACGTTATCTAACTCGATGAGAAATGAAAGTAAAGCACAAGGGACAAAAAAAAAAAAAAAAAAAAAAAAAAAAAAAAAAAAATTCAAATTTTTAAACGTCATACAAAATGGTATGTAGATTTTAAACTGTTATATTTTATCCCAATATACACAGTTTTAGCAAATTTATAAATAAAATTCTGAGCTTGTCTCAATAATCATGAATAGTAAACACACAATTCCAAAAGTGAAATCATTATAGTGTAGGGATAAACATTTACAGACAGTAAAAACAAAATGTACGAAAGAAAATTTACAAATAAAAAATACAGAATACAATAATGCAATATGCAGTAAAACGAATAAGAGATAATATTATAAAATTACAACAATTTACTAAATGTTTACACTCGTGAATAAGATGAAATTTGGTGTTTCTATTTCTAAGTGCGTAAATTACACATTTATTTTGAGAATTTATTTTTACTTATATTATTAAAATATGATGTATAAAATTCATTTATAGCAATTGTAACACAATTTCCGAATGTTAGTCCCTCTTATATAAATTAAAATCACGGAGGTTTGGGAGAAAAGACCATTTAAAACGGGGTTCATATATAAATAAGATATAAAAAAACACTAAAAAAATTTTTAATTAAAATAAATTAAAAAATATGATATGTAATAAAAAATATAATACTAATTATAAAAAAAAATAAAGAACGGGGGAAAAATGAAAGAAAAGAAAAAAAAGATAAGGAAAAAAAAAGGAATACTTACAAAAAATGCAAATTTAGAGAAAAAAATAATGCACATCTAGGACGGAGAAGTCCTACTAATTAAATTAGGCTTTCAAAACTTTGAAAATCAATGTATATGGTAGAAGCAATTATTCAATTTAAGTAAAAAAAGCGATAAGCCAAGTTTTAATACGTTATATAAATCTATTCCACTTTCAAATCCCGAAAAACGTAACTTTTGTAACATTTGATATAAAAGTTATTCTCCTTCAAAAACATATACTCGCAACATTCTTTTATTTATTTGCATGAGCGTAAAACAACACGATTATAAAATCTAATTTAATGTTGAATACTTTTCTGCTTAATGAAATCAAAAACATTTCAAAATCGATACAGATTAATACAAAATTTCCTTTCAAAATAAAAATGAAAGTCAACTTTCTTTCTGAATCTTGATATAAATATGATATGACTTTTATTGTCAAAGTTTCATTTTATTTTTCAAAAGTTTCCACAGTTATTGAATTATTAATCGGATTCTTAAAGCATTACTTTAGAACTAAAAAAAGTTTCAGAGTTGGATCAGCTCTAGAAAAGTTTAGTGACGAATCAAAAGTGTATCTATATAGCAGACTTAATTTTGAAGTCAATAAATTAAAATACTATAGTTAGAACTATTTTAACTGAAGTCAGAGATTTTTTACTGTCTAATTTTTAATTATAAAAAAAATAACTTTTTTCTTTTGTGTATACCAAAATGTAATTATTTCTTTGAAACATCAGAATGTGTTTTCTTTTAACTTCACTCTGATTAAAATATATAAATCACACAAGTTTGATATAAATTTCCGTCTGATGCATTTCTGTTATTTTTTTTTTCAAAACGATCGTAATTCTTTCAGTTTCATTTATAACACGATTATTCAATCGGTAAATTAATTATAATAAATGTAAATTTTCCATGTGGGCGAAAAAAGTTCGGGCCAGCATTCCAACCAGGGATGCATTGTCTGAAACCGCCAATGCTCTTTCAACTGAGCGAGCAACCCAGACGAATACTGGAGGACTGTTTCACCCAATAAACTGAACGATCACATAATATGGTCTGATACTTTGGATCAAACCAGTATTCGTCTGGAATGTCTGAGTTGGAAGAGCATTGGCGATTTCAGACAATGCATCATCTCTGTTTCGAATCCTGGCCCGGACTTTTTCAACCACTTGAAAAATTTACATCTGTTATGATCGTAATTTGGTTTACTTGCAGCAAAGATAGAAAAAAGTAAGATGCACCCACTTAAACTTATTATTAAATGATTAATAATATGATCTTGGGCAATGAAATGTAATTTTAAAAACAACGTTTCAAAACTTTAAACTTTGAAGCAGTTTCTAACTAGAACTAGTTTCGGTAACATTAAGGTACCATCTTCAGTGTAAATAACTTGAAACTTGGGATAAGATGTTTTGCAGAATACCTGGAGTGATTAACTCCTCGTCTGTAGTAGAGAATGTAGCGTAGGGAAATTCAAGTCACAACCAAACGTTAGAAATACGGGGAGGATTGAAGCCAGATACCAAAACAAAAGGCCATTTAAAACGGGATTCATTCCTAAATTATATATAGAAATAGAGTAATAAAAATTAAATTAAAGTATATTTAGAAACAAAACGATATGTAACAAAAATAATAGTTACAAAAAAAGAAAGAAAAGAAATATTTACAAAAAATAAAAATTTAGAAAAAAGGATAATGAAAATTTTTTTTAAACGATCGTAATTTAGTATACTGGTTACAAATATGGGAGAAAGTAAGATGAAGCCACTAAAACTTATTATTAAATGATTAATAAAATGGTACTTGCGCAATATAATATAATTTGAAAAACAACGATGACAGCGCAAAAACTTTAAACTTTGAAGCATACTAGTTTCGGTAACATTAAGCATATCTTCAGTGCAAATAACTTGGAATAAGATGTTTTGCAGAATACATGGAGACATTAACTCCACACCTGTAGTAGAAAAATGTAGCTTAGAGAAATTCAAGTCACAATCGAAGTGTGAGAAACCAAACGTTAAAAATCCGGGAGATAACCGGATCCCAAAACAAAAGGCCATTTAAAACTGGATTCATTCATAAATTACATATTAAAATATAATAAAATTTTTTTAATTAAAATAGATTTAGAAATAAAATTATAGGTAATAAAAAAATGAAAGAAAATAAAAAAGAGGAAAAGAAAAAAAAGGAATATGTACAGAAAATACAAATTAAGAAAAAAGGATAATGAACATCTAGGACAGAGAAGCCTTATTAATTAAATAAAAACTAGGGAAAAATAACCTGAATCGATGTTTTTAAACAGACGAAGAGTGGATGTTCTCTTCTCTAGCGGGCACGCTCATCATAAATAGAAAGATTTTCAAAAGCAGAATTTGGAATAGTGGAATATTTTTGAAAGAAAGTAATAGCTAAATTTTCTTATAACAGAGCGGATAGATGGTATGTTGATGTCATTATAAGTAACAGTATTTTTGTGATACCACGGAGAGTGAAGAATCCCATGAAATGTTTTGTTCTGGATAACCTGAATTTTTTTGAAGATTGGTTTTGAACCCCATGTCTGAGCGAGTATTGGACGAAGTACCATTTTAAAAAATAGTATTTTCTTGCCCATACTCACCAGAGTACCATACAAGATATGGCCAATGTCATTTATAGTTTTGTAATGTTTTTGGACACTATAATCGATGTACGTGAATACTATGGGGAGTCACCTTAATACTTACCCATCATGTTATACTAGATATAAAACATCGAAACAAAAAAACTTAATGACGTATCAAACACATGTAATGTGTTCAATTTAAGTGACTTTTACGATAAGCCATTATTGGTTTTTAGTCTTACACTTTGGCAGTAGAGAGTTTTTTGATCGACGGGATATCAAGTAATACCGAACTGCGTTAAAAAGCATCCTTATAGCCCCAAAAATGTTAATTATAATAACTAACAATTTAGTGCGTTGAATTAAGTGTCTATTTTTAAATAAAATATATCTTTGAATTAAAATTTGAATGAAATATAGAGTCATGAAAAATGGAAAAATGTGAAAAATAGGAATACAAATATCTCAACAATTAATTATCCTATTGACTTAACTTTTAATGCAAAATTTATGTTTCATTTATTGTATTTTATATCTACTCTCTAAAATAAAAAAAGCCGAAACTTTTTATATACCTTTCATCAGAATGAATATTTTGAGAGTTTGAAAAAAAAAATAGTTTCGAATAATCGAGGTTAATGATATTAAATAGGCTTCTTTACATTCTCATATACCAGTTACATACCAAATTTCAAGTCTCTATCTCAATTGTTTCGGGAGACAGACACATAGACGGACGGACGGCAAATTGTTTTTCTAAAAATATATTTTTCGTTATCTCCAGTGTCTGAAACGTCTAAATCCGTGATTTTTTTTTTCGATTTTCAAAAACGATTGCAAGACTTACTCTTATACTACGTATGATGAGTAAGTAATAACGGTTATAGATTTATTGGCATTAATGCGCATTTAGGGAAGAAAGATTTAAGTTTCCGTATGTATTGTATGATACTCGTGCATGAAAAGACTTTCTTGTCACAAGCCATCATTGTTCTGTCGTCCGCATAAATAGCCAATAAATGTGGAGAAGGGGGAATGTCGGAGATATAAACTTTATAGAGCTAAGGTCCAAATTTGGGGCCTCAGTGTAAAGATTGATAAAAAGTTGATCAAATATACAATAAAGATTTCAATCGAAAATCGAGTGACAGCCAATAGAAAAATAGCATTAGGAATGAATATTAAAATTTGAAAATGCTAGAAGAAATTAAGAAGAAAATTTTATGTAGTATTTCTAACAATCTGATAATGGAAGAGTAGCGAATTCACAATTAATAATATTTGCATAATTTTTATAGGTATGAAATGCTTCAAGAAAATTAAATTCATGTATAAAAGTATGCTTAGATATTATTTTAGCCGAAGTGAAATCAAAAGTGTGGTTTATCATTCAACAATTTTTTTGCAACTAAATATTTAATGATTTCTTGATTTTGAAAAAATTCTCCGTGCTCTCTTTAATACGAAATTTTAACAGTTTACTGCACAATTTTTTATATTTTTATGAAAAAAAAATTGATATCTATATATAGGTCTAACAATGAGAAAAATAGTGAAAACATCAAATTTCAAATTTTCAGCTTAAATTTGATATTTTATGGCGTGTATCCTATGTACACAATTAGGGTTTTATAATATTGTATTGCTATATTTTGTAAAAAAGTGAGCTTAAATTAATTAATGTGATCTGTTTAACACTCTGCTTTGTTTTTATATTATTACTTCTAAGTATTAAAAAAATAATGAAATTAAGTTTTACCGTGTTAGTTTGATCGATATTTTCTTTTGTTTTTAAAGAACAAACTCCATTTCTTTGTCAAAAGCAACCATCTTACATGGACAAAATAATTGTTATTCCACTTTTTGAACTGTTCTTGATCAGGGATAGACATCAAATTGACAGAATACATGGCGTGCTATGTGACTTAGTTTTTTTTATGTGTATGCTAGAAAAAAACGACACTGCCAATTAGCACTCTAGATACTCCATGAGTTGATAATGCAGTAGAATCTTTGACCATCGGAGGAGCAAATTTATTGGTAGGAGAAAAATTACTTTTCAATTATATTGCCTAAGAAATTTGACAGTGGGTAGGCTGGATTTACTCTCCGTTCAGATTCCAATGCTCTTCCCTTAAACTGAATTCTTGGAAAAAGTGGGAAAGTCTTTTGTATAGGATCCATTTACGGTATCCTCATAATAGAAACGAGGGGAAGAGTCGGGAGATAAGCAATCCACCCTACTTGACAAAAAAGTTTTTCTTTTGCCGGACAACCATCTCTTTCCTGCAAAACTCATTAAGATAAATAATACCGCGTCGCCACAACAAACGAGCCAACACCGAACTTCAAGAAGTGTTCAAATGTGTTTGGGTCTTTTTAGAAAGAAAGTTTATTGCCGTATATTGGAAAGAGAAGGGGATTGGGGTGATGTTAAGGAAAGAGGGTGCTGTAGTTTATATAAAATAGTATAACTATTAAATAAACAATGCAACTGATAAATTAAAATCAGAAAATCAATATACAGAATAAACAAAATAGCTACCGAAATCAGTATGACCTAAAATTTAAAGTTCTGACGATATAATCATTGTTTTTTATTTAAAATATTTTTAGTAGCTACTTTAAGAATATAAAATCCCCAATAGAATGAAACTTTGTATAGATATATTGAGCTCGTTCAAATATGATAAAATAATATATGATTAGATGAACGCATTTATTAATAAACTTTTATTTATTAAAAATGAAATCATTTGATATCAACACATTTTGTTGCGGTGATAGGAGAGACACGTGTTAAACTGCATGCATATATATATATATATATATTTGACCGGAATTGGAAATGCTTAGGATTCCTATAAACAAAGAATATTTCAATTCTAAGTTTAAAAATTTAATATTTAAAGACAAAAGATAATATCTTCATTACAAATTGAGAAATTGCGGAAAATATTTATTATAAAAGGGCATATTCTTGGAATTGGTCAAAGAACAGCACTGTTTGTCAACACTTCAAATAAATATTTTTCAAATAAAGTTGTATATTTTACAAAAACTTGTTCATTTCAAACAAAATTCATGGTATCAAAATTTAAAATAGAGAAAATTAAAATGTCTATTTAAAAAAAAAAACAGTGAACTAAATATCTATATATATATATATATATGAATATTTGATAAGTTAAATTATGTGAAAACTTTTATTTCACCTATAATTTATATTGTATTTTTTATAAATTGATTAGTAACGCAAGAAATATACAAGATATTTGAATATTCCTTTGCATAAGTAAAACGCGATAAAACAATACTTATCTTGGAGAAATATCTGCAGTTTTACATGAAAATAACACTTTTTTCCATATTCACATACAAGAAATCTTCATCTTATTTATTCTTAAAAATTCAATCATCAAATAAGAAAAACATTATTATTCAAAAACATTGGTACTGAAAGTCAAGCACACGTGAGAATCTTGTTAGCAATTAATATTTTACAACATTGCAAATAAAACGTCCCCATGTTTCTTTTTTTTATACGATGGTTTAAAATGTGATGCTTATTAACCACTAATACAGGGTGTATCTAAACTACTGGGCAAAACTTTAAAGAGGGATAGTACACATCAAGACAAATAATATTAAATGGGAAACTAAGGGTCCCAAACGTCTTCCGAAGGTGATAGGCGCCATGAATGTTTAGGGCCCAAAAATTTAAATGATTATAAAAAACGGAAAAATTGGTCGATTTGTTTGCGGTTTTCACGAAAACTATTCTTTATGTCAGTATTGTCTTGAAAATAAATTATAAATATAAATTTCAAAAAATGCCGATAGAGGGCGCTTTAGACTTTGGAGAAACGAACAACTATTTTTTACCGTTATTTTTTGCATCTCATTAAATTTTTTTAGAAGTTTAGACATAAACTTAAATTTTGAGTTCAATATCTGTGGTTAAGTGGCGTAAACTGAACTGTGTCCAATGGGAGTGGGTAAGTTCAAATTTCAAATGATTATAAAAAACAGAAAAATTGGACAATTGATTTGCGGTTTTCACTAAAATTATTCTTTATGGCAGTATTGTCTTGAAAATAAATTATACAGATAAATTTCAAAAAATGTCGATAGAGGGCGCTTTAGACTTTGGAGTAACGTTCCACAATTTTTTACCGTTATTTTTTGCGTCTCATTAGATTTTTTTAGAAGCTTAGACATAAACTTAAATTTTGAACTGAAAATCTGAATCGTTGAGAGTGGTTAAGTAGCGCAAACTGAACTGTGTTCAATGGGGGTGAGGAGGTTCAAATTTCAAATTATTATAAAAAAAGGAAAAATTGGTCAATTCGTTTGCGGTTTTCTCTAAAACCATTCTTTATATCAGTATTTCCTTGAAAATAAATTTTAAAGATAAATTTCAAAAAATTCCATTAGAGGGCGCCTGAAACTTTAGAGTAGCCAACAACTATTTTTAACTGTTATTTTTTTTTAATCAAAATAAACGTTTTAAAAGCTTAGACTTAAATTTTGAGCTCAAAATCTGAATCGTTGTGAGTAATTAAGTAGCGCAAAATTGAACTGTGTTCGTAGGGTGGGCAGGGTAACATTTCAACTCCTGAATACTATTCAGTTTGCACTTCTTAACCACTCCCAACGATTTAGAATTTGAGCTCAAAATTTAAGTCTAAGCTTTTGCAAGCATTTAATTAGATAGAAAAAAAAATAACAGTTAAAAATTGTTGTTGGTTACTCTACAGTTTAAGACGTCCTGAAGCGGAATTTTTTGAAATTTATCTTTAAAATTTATTTTCAAGGAAATACTGACATAAAGAATGACTTTAGAGAAAACCGCAAATGTATCGACCAATTTTTCCGTTTTGTATAATCATTTGAAATTTGAACCTTACCACCCCCATTGAACACAGTTCAGTTAGTGCTACTTAACCACTCTCAACGATTCAGATTTTCAGCACAAAATTTAAGTTTATGTCTAAGCTTCAAAAAAATTTAATGAGATGCAAAAAATAACGGTAAAAAATAGTTGTACGTTACTCTAAAGTCTAAAGCGCCCTCTATCGACATTTTTTGAAATTTATGTTTATAATTTATTTTCAAGACAACACTGACATAAAGAGTAGTTTTAGTGATAACCGCAAATCAATTGACCAATTATTCTGTTTTTTATAATCATTTGAAATTTGAACCTACTCACTGCCATTGAACACAGTTCAGTTTGCGCTACTTAATCACAGATTTTGAGCTCAAAATTTAAGTTTATGTCTAAACTTCTAAAAAAAATTAATGAGATGCAAAAAATAACGGTAAAAAATAGTTGTTCGTTACTCCAAAGTCTAAAGCGCCCTCTATCGGCATTTTTTGAAATTTATCTTTATAATTTATTTTCAAGACAATACTGACATAAAGAATAGTTTTCGTGAAAACCGCAAACGAATAGACCAATTTTTCCGTTTTTTATAATCATTTCAAATTTTGGACCCTAAACTTTGATGGCGCTTATCTCCTTCGGAAGACGTTTGGGATCCTTAGTTTCCCATTTAATATCATTTGTCTTGATGTGTACTATCACCCCTTAAAGTTTTGCCCAGTAGTTTAGCTACACCCTGTATATATTACAGTTTGAATATTTATTTTCCTTTTGTTTTCTGTAACTTTTTCATTTTGGTAGTACTGTATGCACATAGCACAAATGAATAAAAAATATTTAGCTAAAAATTCAAAGACATTCATTTAATAACTTTTTTAAATATTTTGCATTTGAATTAATGTAAGCGCAGTTGCGAATAGAATTCAATTTGAAATTAAATTAAAAGTATAAGAGGAGCATCGAATAATAAAAGTAATTGGCCATATTTTATAAGTCTTAATTGGACATGTTTAATGAAAATACATAAACGACATTTTATTCTTTCTGTTTATTGTATATTTCTTTTCCCCTAGAGGAAATGGGCGTAACGCAATTTGATTAAAATACTTTGCCAAAATAAATATAAACCTATAAACGAGATTATTTGTGAATTAGACATACAAATAGTCTGGAATTTTATCAAGCATCATGTATCTTTTTTATGAGTGAAGTTCAATGATTTCTGTTTGAGACATTGCCAAGATGCGGTTCATACAGATCATGCGGTTTTTTTAAATAGGGGGAAACAGAATTTTCGTATAAAAAAATTGGTTCTCTAAATCTTAAATTATAAGTTCTGTAAAGTTAGCAATATATTCAAGAAAACAAAGATATAATGTTATTCATCTTATCTTTTTAACAAAAGCAATTTCCTTAATGATACAGGGATCTAAATAAGGATCTCAAGAAGAAAAAAAATGTCACACTTTGTGATTTAGGATTTTAGATAAGGATTTTAAACAGAATGGGTTCGATAATTTGAAAGTTTTATTTATTTTTTGTTACCTCGGGTAGAATCCAATTTTTTATTTCGGGAGGATTAAGCTGTATTGGTATATTGTAGCTATCTTGTAGTTTACTGAAGGTTCTTAAAAAAGAAAAAAAATGTATTCGATAGTTGTTATTACAGTTTTTTCAATTAGATTAATTTTGGAAATCGGGAATTTCTTCAGTATATTTTCTTGTCTTAGTACCAAGTGTGGTCAACAGATTACATTGTGCTATATATATTATATAAATGCTCAAACTAAAGCATAAAGATGGATCAAAAATCACACAGTTTTTACACTTGTTTTCACTGAAAATATAAAAAATATCATACATAGTGGTATTTTAGAAATTAAATATAAAAATCGAAAACATCAAACATGACATTTTGAAAAGAAATATCGGATATATCATGGCATATATCGAATATATGCTATTAAATTACTAAATATACCCACATAAATATACATTCAATGATACATGTATAATGTATATCCGAAACCTGTTAATTATAAAATACTAATTTCTTATATAAAACGCTTTGTAGATCCTTTAACTCAGAAATCTTTTTTTTTTAACTTTTTATTGGCGACTTGACAAGTCTGCTGCTTTTTATGCACCACTATTATTTTACAGAAAGTATTGTTCTCTTAAATAGCCCAAATGTTCAATTTAAATAACAAAACATTTTCTGTATTAAAATGCCGGTTCGAAAAAGCCAGAAACTTGCCAACTCCGTTATTGGTAAAAAATATATCAACTTATTTATTCAGAAATTTGATTAATAGAAGTATCTTAATTAAGATCAAAAAAGAAGAAAAAAATTCGCTTTGCATGAAAAAAGAACTATAAGTTCAATGATGAAAAAATGTTTTGGAGAAAAAAAAGAAAAGAAAATCTGCATGTATTTTGGGCTTTTAAACAAACCAAAAGTTTTGCCAAAGAAACAAGACATCTACCACTTTTTTTCTGTTTAAAATTAAATCTGTTCTCAAATTAAAACTCTCTATTTTCTGATACGTTTCTGAAATCATTCTTATTCGCAAACACGGAAATTTTCTTGATATTCTAATTTAGAAAATATGAAATCGAATAGTGTAGTCCATTTTTTGATAAGGGCAAAGACTCCTTCAAGAAATACAAGCAAAGTAGGTATTTGGAACCGAAATTACGAATGTGACTCCCGAAAATCTCGTCATGACACAACAATTGCTTATAGCAACAAGATAATTCAGTTTTATAATTCAAAAGAAAAAATAAATAAAAGACGCTTTTCGTTTTCTATAATCACTTCATTTGTCATAACTTTTTAGATGCTGTTATGTTTAATGATTTAATTTATTCTAATAATCTTTTTTACTAAGAACTATGATTTTTTAGTTATTTTTGAAATAAGTAATAAATTTTTTCATGATCAATTTAAGTATTTAAAGTATCAACAAATAAAATAAAGGAGAAATAGCAATAAGTTTATTGTAGATTTCAGATTAAGAACAACTAATTAGATGAATCCACAAGCAAAACTATATTTCTTTTACTCCACTAAAAATAAAATTAAAGAATATTTTAAATATTCGGCCTAATTTGCTTTTTTTAACACTGGTGTCACAATTATAATCAACTTAAAACAGGTAAATAAATTTATTGAAAGTGGAAATAAAAGTTAATATTTTTAATTAATTCTTATTTAAACAATTCACAAAAACTTGTTTAAAGGTAGAAATAGAAAGTTATTAACTAATTTATATAGATATATATTTAATCAATTATATTCTTAAATATATATGTATAATTTTGTTGAACCTAAAAAGCTCCCGCCACTCTTTTATTAAAAAAATAATATTTCGCAGTCTATATATATATATATAAAGCTGACTATTTCCCCGTGCATTTGCTTTTTTTTTAACAGAACAAAGGTTTTTTTTTTTTAATTTGGTACATTATTAATATTAATAGTAACAAAATATATTTTATGTATATTTAAAAATGCCTATACGCTTTGAAATTTTAAACAGAATGCAGGTACGGACACGCTGATGTGAAACAATCCCATTCATTTCTGCAACATTTTTAGAAATATCCCAAACTTTCTATTCCTTTCATGTAAATGATAATATCACAGGACAAAGCTAGACAGTTGAGTCGCGAACGTTTTTGCCACTCAAAAACATTCCGAGTGGCAAATATTTTCCCCAATAAGTTCTAATGTAACGATAATTTTTTTGAGTGTCTCTATAAATCAACTATTAATATTACACACTTTATTTTCAATGCAAAACATGCCACAACAAACATTAGTAATCTGACTGTATTTTCACGAGTTAGAGCATAGATAGACAGAAAGACTTACAGACACACCAAATTCAAAACACTTTTCTGCTAAATCGGAAAGTATTGCAAGTAAACAGTCAAACATATTCTTTATACTCTTGAAGTTCTAGAAGAAGAATATCTGTAAGTAAAATGGTCAAACAACTTAAAAATTGAATGACTTTCGGTACGAGAGCCGGTACGAACAAAAATCCCTCGGTACTTACCGGTACTAACAAAGAACAAACAATTGGTTTATGCGAAGTTTCCAGATGGCAGGCAGATGGAAAGGGCAGTTAAATGTTCCCCGATTTAAAAATGGAATTATTTGGTACCGGAGCTGGTACAAACGAAAATCTCAAAGTACTTAGCGGTACTAAAGAAGTACAAATGACTCACGAAGTTTTATTAAAATTGGAAAAACTTGTTTGCAGGTCCATGTTGAACTGACCAGTGAAATGTACCTACAGTATTTTCCTTGATATTGTATTAAGCGTCTGAAATAAAAACTTTCAGTTGATTTTTAGTCGTTTGATATCCGCATACATTAAACAGATATATTATATGACTGAAATGATTAGCCTTTGTGTTGCCAAAATGTGATACTCTTCAATATAAAATTTCTGCTTCTGTTTCAAGATATAGACATGCAGCAAATAATTATTTCTTTACATTATTACGGTTTCTTATAAGAAAATTTACTACGACATCGAGATTTTTGCTTTTATTTCTAGGTACAGCTATGTAATAAATTAATATTTCATTACATTATTAGAACTTTTTTATCGAAAACATGTTAATTTTAAGACATCGAAGTTTCTGCTGATATTTTCAAGGATAGATGTATAATAAACTAATAATTGGTTATATTTCAAGAACGCCGTGTTAGAAAAAATGCTACTTCTACAATATGAATATTTTTGTATCAATTTTCACGTGTACTTATGTAACCGTAATTCATTACATTATTATGACTCCGTGTATGGCTTATTATTGCACAACTACTATCAAACTACTTATACATGAACATTTCTATTTCTATTTCCTGATACAGCTAAACAATAAATTAATCTTTCATTACATTATTAGGACTGAATATTAGAAAACACGATACATTTGCGTCATCAAAATTTCTGCTTAAAATTCGAGTATAGAAATAAATTATATTATATATGGTGTATGGAAATGTATAAATTCGGCTACATAATTTATTAATGTGATATTGTAATTCTAGAACTTTGTATTTCAAACATTATCGGATATTACAGATAAAATTTGGTATTGTAGAAATAAAATTAAATAGTTGAGAATATTTGATATCCACAAGAACATTAGATACTTTTCTTGTTTTGAATATTTTGATGAGACTAAGCATTCATTTCTAGAGCTTGTAATCACAGAAATTTCATATAACATTTATTTTAAATTTCGAATACAAGTCTTTAAATAAATTATTTAATAATTTATTCAGTACTCTTAATTTGTATTATAAACTCCTTTATCAAGTAACGACTCATGTTCTGAAAGCACAGCAGATGCCCTATTTTGAATAATTGGGAAAATGTTTACAGAGAAGTAATTTATTGGGATTTCAAGAAGCTTTTATCAATTTTAATACATATTCATTTATTAAAAGAGTGAACGATAAAATAATGTATAAGAACACTTGTTGAATTATTCAAAAGGATTATTTTAAATTCGTCTTCTTTATTAATGTGAAGGTATTTTATTTGAAAATAAGCTGCATTAAATGCAAATGATTCTCGAACGTGGTTTTAAGCTTACAATTTTATTAGATAAAATACGTTTATTTGGAAAATTTTTGTTTAGTTTAGTTTTTGTTTTTAATAATATACGCTAAAATGTAAAATGTGTATTTTAGTAAAGGAATTATAAAAATTCCTGAAATCTTGAATTTCAAATCCCCGTTGAATTTTATTTAAATTTTAATATACCTATTGCAATAAAATAAAGTTTCGCTATATCTGTCTGTTGTGCATCTGTGATGGCTAGCAAAATCGTAAGAAGCTAAAATGTTTTGTGAAGAATGAATATAGTCCACCACCAGAAAAAGGAATTATTAAAACTACAAAACAAGTTTTTTTGAGTGCATTTTGGTTGTTTTAAGGGAATTTTTTAGTTAAAGTAAAAAATCGGTTTTGTGGCTCAGACAAAAAAATATTGTTAACACTCTTATAAAATTTTAACAAAATTTCATTAATTTTATTTGAGTCTTACTAATGTCTTGTATTTTCAATTTGTAATTCAAACAAAATTTTAATTGATATGCAGTAGCCATAACTCTCTCACGTAATTTTGCTTTACTGACATATATAGTTATAAAGGATTAACATAATTTTTGGATAGTATAACTTTTCAAATTGAGATGGATTAATGAGATTATTATTACATTATTATGCATTTTAGATGAAAATTGTGGACGGAAAATTGCAAAGAATTGACCCATATTTAAACCAAAAAATTTGTTGGACCAAATAAATTATTTTTTGATTCAACAACATTTTTTTCTGGGTGCAAGGCTTTTCCTGGTGTACCTGAGTGTCAGAATTAAAAAAAAATCTTATAATTAATTGCATTATTAATTAACAACCGTAACTTTTAAAAACACATCGCGGTCGTTGTGATACGGAAAAGGCTGTGGCGCATGTGCCGAAGACTTATATACGCATCTTGAAAATGAAGAACGAAAACAAAAAGAATATATTTCAGAGGTATTTTTTTCATTATTTAATAACCCGGGTTAGTGCTTGCATACAAAGAGCAAGAATGATTTTGATTTTGTCGCCAATATTTATAAATAATAATAATCACCTTATTTAGGGGGAGACAATTGTTAAAAACTCTATGACAAAATTAGTTGAAGATTATTTAGAGAAATAGTGGTGACAATTGGGAAAAAAAAAGATAGACATTCTCTGTCAATCAGTCCCGGCGCTAGTATTAAATTAAAAAGTAATTTCAATAATTGCTTATGTAACTATATATATTCAGTTATTTAAGGTTCTCGCTGAGTTCTGAAGAATTTTATAATTTATATAATCAAGAGAATCTATAGTAAAATTAGACAAAAATGAAAAATCATGAGTGCAGCATCGATTATGAAATATTTTCAAACAGAATAAGAACATTGTAAATATGCGCTTTACACTTTATTAAGAGTCAATTTAGGAAATGCGAACGCAATTGAAAACACAATTTCTATCTATTGACAGAAAATATATGCGAATTGTTTTGTGCAGCCATGTAAATTATGCATACTTTATAGTATGTATATAATGTATACTTCAGAATCTAAATGTTAGTTATTTTAAATAATCGGCACAATTAAAAATTCCTATTAAGCAATTTCTGTAAATAAACGGAAATGTATTTTACATCTTTTGTGAGGTCTTGCATATGATCGATAAACATTGTACACACAAAATAATTTTAAAAAAATTAAATTTTAAAATGCGTACTGCAAGCGGAAACGTATTTGAAACAATTATTCTTTATATTTTGTATTGCAGTCAAATCTTTTTGTATGTAACTTTTAATGAACAATAAATTATATATACACAAAATTCTACAGTAAGTGCTTTATAGTGATATATATCTCAGTGATATACAGTGCGTGTCAAAGTTTAAGCACAACGGAAAATTTCAAATAAAATTTTATTAGCTAGTGAAAGTTACTTTCCTTTTCGCATAACCTACAAATTGCAGTTTAAAAAGATAGTAAACAGATTTATGCTATAAAATTTATCCTAAAAAAATTATCAAAACAACAAAAATGAGTGTGTCAAAATTTTAATCACAGTACCTTTTTAGTCTTTAGAAGAACAAGAATAAAAAAAATAATACTTGATTATTACTCCTCTCTTCTGAATTAATTAAAATATACGGTCTTCCATCGAGAAAATGGGGTTCTATATTGTTTCTGGATCGATTTTAAACCAAGTGTTCTCAATGGTATCTTTCAAATCTTTAAATGAAAAATACTGCTTCCTATTTGGATAAACTGCATGAATGAGAATACCCCATATATTTTCTATAGGATTTAAATCAGGACTAATTTCCGGGAATTTCAAAACAGACACTTTTTTCGACTTAAACCGTGATGAAGTTGAGTTTGAGGTATGGATCGAAGCATTATCATGTTGAAATAACCCTTTTTCTCCCACCCAAAACCTTGGCAACAGGAAACGCAAATGATTGGTAAGTGTCTCTTAGTAGTTTTCAGAGTTACTGATGAATTCTAGACATGTCTGACCATTGAAAAAAATAGCTTCCCATACCATTACAGAACCATCATTATGTTGTCGGCTAAATACACTCCTAGGTTCTTTGCGGAGATCATGCCAATAGTCGTCGAGCCAGGGGCTGCTATCGTTTGATGTCTGGGGACTTGGTAAACTATATATTTTTGGATTCACCACAACAACAGCAAATCATTTATCCATGATACTTTCAAAACAAGGGTAGCCTATGGGTGCCATATTGGAAAATGGACGTCGTCGTTGATTGAAATTCTTTCGTCTTAGGCATTTTGTACTAACTCAAAAACAATGTCTGACTGCTCCTTATACACCCAGAAATTGTTTGCGTGCGCACCGCTTACGTCAGATTGTAAAATTTGCATAAAAACGATTTTGTGTTTAAACTTTTGACACGGTTGTTTATGTTCTATTTTTAAACTCCATGGTTTGAAATAAAATTTAAAAGTTAATTTCAATGTATATGGTGTTAAAATGGATATTATTAACATATGCAAGACATCTACTGAAATAAAGTGAATATTTAAAGCTTTATTACAAAATTGCTATTGTGTTTAAACTTTTGACACGCACTGTATATATATATATATATGCAGGGTGTTTTACAAAGAACCCCTAACTTTAAAAATCTATAACTCGGAAATGGTGATAGATAGAAACATGAAACCAGTGGTGTGTTTATTAAAAATATCGTAAGAATCTTCTTATATATAAGTCAGAAAATTTAGTTAAAAATAACACTCCTAGATGGTGTTGAGAGCGATAGGCGCTCTGTTGAGGCTGATATTGACGTCACTTAGTACTAATGCGAATTAAGGAGTTTTATGCGGAGTGGGTCTTATTCGAAAATGCACTTTACGACCCGATTTTGTATTCAATCCTTATAATTGAGGAGCCCAGAAGCCAAGGTGTATAAGTGACAAAATTGAAAAAAATTGAGTTAAGTGCACAAGGTATCTGGAAATATGCTTTTTTCATTTCAGGTGAAGAAATATAGGTCATTTTCTTATTATTTGCTGAGTTCTAGAGATAAACCACTTTTTTCGAAAAACAAACAATATTGATTGACTATACATTTAAAGAAAATTGTACTCTATTTTTTAAACAGTTATTGAAATGAGAGTTTAAAGATTAGAATGCAACAAGCAGATGTTTCCTATTTCAATTTAGTCAATTGTTATTGATGTTCCAATTTAACATCAATTATCTTTAAACTCAATTTACTCCAAATCGACATTTTGTCACTTGTACCCCTTGGCTTCTGAGGTCGTCAATTATGATTTTGTTGGCGTCAACACAATAATAGACAAAAATAGTGTTTCCAACGTTGTTGTTTCTCGCATTTCATTTTTAAAGGAGTCGTTCCAATGGAAACACTATTTTTGTCTATTATTGTGTTGACGCCAACAAAATCAAAATTATATGTATTGAATTCAAAATCGGGTCGTAAAAGCAAAAGTGCATTTTCGAACAAGACCCACTCCGCATAAAACTCTTTAATTCGCATCTATGCTAATTGACATCAATACCAGCCTCAACAGAGCGCATAACTCTCTCAGCGCCATCTATGAGCGCTATTTTAACTAAATTCTGTTATTTATGTATAAGATTTTTACGATTTTTTTAATAAACACACTAATGGTTTCATGTTTCTATCTATCACCGTTTCCGAGTTATAGATTTTTAAATTTAGGGGTCCTTTGTGAAACACCCTGTATATATATACACACATAAATTAGTTTTTCTTAAATAGTGTAACATAACTAAAATACATCGCAAATAATTTTCTCACATAGACCTTTATATAACGGAATTCTTTTGAATGTCCCTGTAAATGAATCATAAATGCTATATATTTCATTTTCCTTCAATTATATGGCATACTGCACCACTATAACATGCATCAATTTCATGAAAATCTGACTATATTTACAGGAATTAGAGCACTGTCAACAAACAGACGGACAGTCAGACAAACAGATAGGTGGACGGAGAGATAGAAAAACCGAATTCATAAATGATTTCTAAACATGTTGTTAAGAATTTAAAATGACAGCAAAATAGTTTGCCACAAATCTTTGATTTTAATATCGTTTCTTTAACCTTCCGTACTTTAAACACCCGTTTTTACTAGACTACGCGTTCTAACAGGATACTTTCCGGTTAAGTAGGATTTCGATGACAATTTTTCTCAGAAGAAGAAATCGGCTGAAATGTAAAAAATCCTCACAAGAAATAATATGGTATAAAAAATGTTGTACAGATGAACGCGAAAAACAAGATTAATCGGTCAGCAAATGAAATCAGTACATTCAATGCCTATACATTTAAGAAACTAAAAAAAGAATCAGCGCTCGCAATTCGTCCATTCTTTGCCTCGTCAATTTTTCTCTTTCTGGAGATCGGTTGCGACTGTATTGCACTGTATTTTAATTAAGGGTTTATTCGTTGCACAATTTGACAATTTTGTACAAATGAACAGAAAAAGTGTGATCAATTATTCAGCAAAGTTAATGATAGTATTGTCTGTTAAGAAGATCAATTTTTGCTATCTGGCAATTTTGATGATTCTTTTTCTCACCAAATTAATCATTTTGCGGAGATTTCACAATCTTTCATGTCCATTCATTGCCTTGTGAATTTGTCTCTTTTTAACGATCGGTTGCGAAAATCCTGCACTGTATGTTAATTAAGGGTTTATTCGTTGTACGAACTGACAATATTGTACAAATGAATACAAAAAGTGGGATCAATTATTCAGCAAAGTTAATGGGAATATTGTCTGTTAAAAAATCAATTTTTGCTATCCGGCAATTTTGATTATGCTTTTTTCTCATCAAATTAACCATTTTGCTGCAATTTCAAAATCTGTCATGTCCATTCTTGGCTTCGTCAATTTGTTGCTATTTAACAATCGGTTGCAAAAATTCTGTATTGTATGTTAGTTAAAGATTTATTCATTGAACAAATTGACAATATTTTACAAATGGAAAAAAAGTGTGATCAATTATTCAGCATAGTTAATGAGAGTTTTATCTGTACACTGTTAAAAAAATCAATTTTTGCTATCTGGCAATTTTGATCATTATTTTTCTCACCAAATTAATCATTTTGCGGCGATTTCACAATCTGTCATGTATGGTGTTTTCTTGTTTGTGCAAAATCCAAGAATGTGCATTCGCTGTGCTATTCTACCTTTGGGTCACAGAGATTAAATGTATATGTATACATGGGGTATCATAAAGTTTCAATTGAAGACGATTATTTGTACACTTTATTCATATTGATATTTAAAACAAAATAAATTTCATAGTGTATTTCTCTTTCAAATGCTCTGAAAGCATCTGTAAAAACTGCTTGCTTTGAAAAAGTGGTACAAGTTAATTTCGCAAAGTTTTAATTGCATTCAAATATTTTCAATCCTACCTTAAAACAAACAGTTTACTTAAGCTTTGAGAATTTTTGCAAGAAAAATAAATTAGGAAATGTATTTTTTATAAAATTGTAGTGCGTATAGTATAAAAAATAGTCGCCTGTAACTTTACAATACCAGAGCGTATATAAATATATGTATAAATATATACTCATATAACACTCGCATTCGATTAACCGAAAAGTACCATACATTCTTCTGCTTTTATTTTCTTATTGTACAGAGCTGAAACTTTATTGCCATTTTCCTGTAAGTGCCTCCCTTTTTATTCACTTTAATCAACAACATCGACAGGCTGTTCAATGCATTTTGGTTAATATGTGAGGTTATCTTGAACAACGGAAGATAGAATTGGCTATATCTTTCAATAATGAAAAAAACTCAACTTTTTATACATTTTTCAAAACTGGGATAAAAATAGGATGCTATGAAGATTATGTACTATGAATGCAAGTTTGCTTATTTAAATTGATAAATTTATTCTTAAAAAATAAATTGACTCATTAATTTTAACTTACTGATTAAAATTGAATTCATGTGCTACTTATCACTGATGATATGCATTTACCGATAAAAATGTCAAATGATTATTAAAATGTGCAAAAGTATCAAATTTGGTTATTAATAAAAAAGTTCGCAATTTTCCCCTTTTTATAATGTATACATAAGTCTAATATTTTTGCGAATATTTATGCATTTTGTAAAGAAAATTATGAAGTATATTCGTAGAATAAACAAAATTTTGTTGCAAATAATCCTAGGAATTATGTTTGTATTTAATGAAAAAATGCATGTCCTAGAATTAATTAAAAATTGTAAGAACGGTACACAAATGTTAACACATAAGCAATAGCATAAAGCTTTTTAAAACCTTCTTTCATCCTCATAATTCTTCGAAAACAAATTTGTTTCGTTGCCTTTATCAATATTTCCTGGATATGTGTTGAAAGAATATTTCAGTCTTTCAAAAAATTTGTGAAGAAATAAAAAATCATTGATAAATTCAATTAACTTTCCAAGAAAGTTTTAAAAAGGTAAAACCTAACAGAAAAAAATAATTAGTGAAGATAAACATGTTTTCAATTAAAATTCAATCAAATATAAAAGTAAATTACTAAAGGTCTTTAAATATTCAGTAATTTTAATAACTCACAGGATGTTTCTTAGATGTAAAGAACCATTTTTTGTAAAGCAAAAATGGATATCAAAGAAATTACATTTTTGTCTTTACGTTGCTTTTAGTATATCTGTCTCTTTATCATTACTCTGTATTATATTAAATTTATATTATGTTCCACTAAAACTAATTCCGCAACATAATATAAACATGATTGATGAATTCAGTTGTCCAAATAATTTACTGAAATAGTAATATTTTGACCCATACAGGGTGAGTCATAAATATCGAAACAATAGGCTATCTTTTTAAATATTGCCTCTAGACCCATACTTCCAATTGCAAAAACTCACGAAAAAAGTTCAAATTTCTGATAATATAAGTTGCAACTCCATGGGGGGTCTAGTTGAAAAAATACGAAAATTAAATTTTTATACGGCCCCCGTAGAGCAAAATTCCCGATTAGGAAATTATTCCTTATCCATTCCTAAAGTGAACAAAAAAAATTTCATCTCCCTATCTGAAAACCTGACAGAGATATCAAAATCTAAAATTCTTAAAAATTCGTGACTTACACCACTTTACCATGCCTGCAAACGAAGTGAACTTCAGCAATTTTCAAAGCAAATAATTTGTCCACAAACGCGATTGTCCACAAATTGTAACGTTGTTATATGTCGGTTTAAGACCGTGCCTCTTATTTGGCCATAATAAAACAGCGTATTGATTTAAAATTGAAACTTGTTTCTAAAACATGTTGATCTTATAGCACAAGAGGTCTGAATAAATCGTAATATTTAGGTCCGGTCCTAGACCGACCCATAGGGAAAGAAGTTCAGCCCGGCATGAAATAATGTTAAAATCATAATCCAGACCAGCCAGGAAAAAGCTTAAATCATAGCCGGCTCAGCCGTGAATTTCTACATAGTTTTTTACTTCAGTATTATTAAAAATTGTTTTGCGTAGAGGAGTTCTGACCAAAAATACTTAATATAGAATTTCGGTTTTTTATTTATATATTTTTTATTATTAAAGAGGCGTCAAAGCCTGTAATATATTTATTTTATCAATGAATCTATGTTTATATGTAAATGTTTCACTTATATTTTATTATCGCTAATCCATATCCCGTGCGCTGAAGAATTTGAAAAATGTTATACAGTAAAACCTTTTAAGACGGAATCACATAGGAAAGAAAAAATACGTAATAGACAAATGCCCTTCCTATGAAAGTTAAATGGAGTTTATTTTATTCTCAGGTATTATTGTATTTATTTTGCATAGATCAACACATTTTCTGTTTAAGACAGAATTCCGTCATAGGCAGATTTTTTTTCTCTGGTTTTATTTTGTTTAAATTTTTTAGTATTTAAATATACTATTCTAAAAAAATAATAATAAAAAAAATAAAATAAAAAAAAAGTTTTTTTTTATTGTTTTGTAAAATAAAAGCGGTTTTAAAATTTATGTGGTTTTCGTAAAAATATTGATTAAACCAAATTTTACTTATTTTATGTACGTATTAGGTCTGTGATTTAATTACTGATTGTTCGAGACCGTGATTAAAAATTTCGTCCAGTGCAAGTCTGGGAAAAAGGAAGCAGTCCCCCCCGGTATGAAAAATACATTAGACCCGGATAGGCGAGTCTTCAGAAAAAAGTAACGTCTCGGTCCTGATCTGACCTGAGCCCAGAATACAGATTTTTTAACAGCCTGTACCGGACGATAAAAAGCTTGAAGTTGAGAGAGCTAATTTTTTAAAAAGGACTTAATCTGCATCTTAGAAAAGCATTCTTTTAAATAACTAATGGGCAGTAAAACAGTACATTTCGTTTTTCTGTATAATGAATGTTTTTCCAACTATTTCTTGTCTTTAAATTATTAAAAGTTAAGAATTGTTAAAGAAAAAAAGTACAAACTTGAAACATGTCATTTTTAATTATTTTACCTTACTTTGTTTAAAAAAATGAAAAAAATATTTTCTTTTGAAAATATGATTTTTTAAAGGTTATTTTTTTTAAATAAATATTTTTAATAGCTCTAAAATAAATATTGAAAAACAAAAACCTCGAAACAAAACTAAAGTCAGATTTTTATTTTTAGTTAAATAGAAAGAAATTGAAATCCGATAAATAATGTTTGGCGTTATAACGATATTTAACTATCGCATTGAAACCAGTACTAACCATATGAAAATTTTTAAATTTTATGATAAATTTTAGCATGTGATTTTCTTAACAAATTATATTGCTAACCATCACAAAAAAGGAAAAAAAAAATCAAAATTCTAACTCAAAAGATAGATTTTTTACGCGTTTCCTACAACTGTTAAAGTAACATTGTCTTTTGAATTGCGCGCATTTCAATTTGTGTCTAATCCCTTAAAACCTGATGAATTATTCAAACGGTTATAACTCCGCGAATTTTTAAGATATGAAGATGTAACTTTTTGTGTATTATTCAGGACTGGATAAGGAAAGTTTCCCTAATTGGAATTTTTATCCTACGGGGGCCGTATAAAAAATTAATTTTCGTACTTTTTCAAATAGACCCCCCCCCCCCATGGAGTTGCAATTTATCTTATCAAAAATTTCACCTATTTTTATGAATTTTTGCAATTGGAAGTATGGGTCTAGGGACAATACTTAAGGAGATAGCCTATTGTTTCGATATTTATGACTCACCCTGTATATTTAATTAAATATCCATGTCTGATGGTAGTCGGTACATAAACCTTTCGTGACGGGAGCCTTTTACAAAATTTTTAATGTTTGTCACCGGGTTTTAAAAATAGAAATTTTGTGCCTTTTTAAATCGAGAAAATGCTCCGATTAAAGATGACAATTTTTATAATACATTTTTATAGGTGGAGATAAACAACGATTTTTAGCCTTTATGCGGTACGTATATGTGTCGCTCGTCTCCATGGGGTTAATAAGTACAGCCCTTATTATCAATATCTTATTCATTAAAAGGCTAAAAATCCAATCGAAATAAACATAAATAATTAATTTTCCGTTACATCAAAACATTTAATTTTTTGCTTTATTTTTATTATACTAAATATTACACAAAAATCTCTAAAATCTATATTAAAAAATACAAAATACGGTGGTATTACATTAAATAATTTTATTTAAAGTTTATTTTTAATATAATAAAATTTCACTCAATTGGGAAAAATATAACTTGTAAAAATGACAATAAATATTTTACGTGCAGAGATTTTGACTGGGTTCTCACCTAGCAACTCACAGTAAAAAATGAAGACCCAAATTGGGTTGAAAGATTTCTGGGTATAGTAATTTTCCTGAAATGGTACAGTAAGGATTCCAAAATGGTAGAGTATTGTTCCCAAAATGGTTCAAAACAGAGCAGATCTTCATTAATATTAAATTAATCAAAAGATCTGAGGTATAATGTATATACTATCTAAGATATTTTAATTGTTTTAATGTCATTAAAAATCAGACTTATTTAAAACGATTTTGTGCTACAAACTGAACTTTCCAAATTGGAACAGTTCTGTTTCCATAAATCTTTCAACCCAATTTGGGTCTTCATTTTTTACTGTGCTGCTCGGTAAAACATGTAAATTGCACCTAATTTATACATGTATATTAGATATTCAAAACCGTGTTTTGTTGGTAAAGTAAGAAGATGAATGAGTTTGGCTATAAGCTAGAATAAACTAGTTGGTATTGCCAATCCCAAAACTTTCTTCTATCTCATATGTACATTTTAATATTTCGAAACATAGTTCCACATTTTAATGCCGTTAATATTATTAATTCAATACTAAACCAACTATGATTTTCATCTTAAATTTCTGCATTAGTCAATTAATCGGAGTAAAAATGAGTTTCTGTTTCTGCACGAGCCGATGAACAGTAGAACGATAGGCAGATTTTTTCAAATTCAAGAAAAATCTACTTACCATACCCCCCCCCCCCCCAAATTAAAAAAAGTCATACAGAAAAACTTAGTTCAGTTCTATGCCTAACTTCAAACACTTTTTAATGGTAAAATCATGAATATGGCACAAAAATCGCTATTGCAGCGCCCCCTTCTGTCGGATTTTTTTCAAATTCAGTGAGGACCAACTAGCCATAGCCATACACATACACAAAAGATTGGTTCAATTCGATGCATAACTTCATACATTTTTAGTCGGTAAAATATTAAGAAATGACATAAAAATTGTTATTACAGCGCCCCCTTTCGGCGGAATATTTCAAAATTGAAGGAGAACCTGCTTACTTCAGACAGAAAATTTGGTTCAATTTTATACATATCTTCATACATTTTTTATGGTAGAATGGCGACATTTGGACACACATACACACAGACACACGAACAAACAGATATTTTGTAAAGACATGTTTTTTTGGAATCTCTGACCTCTAAAACATACAAATCCGTCGAAAACCGGAAATCGAAAAAAATTCTATTAAAAAAATTTCTTCTGAAGATAGCAGAAAATAAAAAGTGAAAATACATATTCGGATCATGGATGTAATCCTAAACACTTTTCAACACTTCCAGAATATTTTAACACAATTTTCTTTTTACTTTCTTCTATCTTTATAAGAAGAAAATATTGTGTTCGTGGAAATTTTCAAATTCCGGAATGGAACGGGTTTACACGTTTTAAGGGTCAGAGATCCCAAAAAATACATTTTTACAAATTGTCTGTTTCTGAGTCTGATTGTCTGTGCATCTGTTTGTGACATAAATTTTGTGGGTGCACTATCTCGAGAACTAATGAACAGAATCCAATAAAACGTTAGATTAATTTAGTCTATGGTATATTATGGTGGTTCTGCTATTTGACATCATTCATTATTATCGCAATTTTTTTATATCAAGATTTAATAAACAAATTTTCCTCAAACTTCAGATTTACTTATTCCCTGATATAAAGTAGTGTTATTTAGTTTTTCGATGAAATCGCTTTATAAGTGGCGCTTATATCCAGATTTGTTTACGATTTCATTTGATCAGCTATCTGCAGGGATGGATCAGATAGATTGATCAGCGATGATCGATCGCACAATCAGCATAAAAAAATCACATTTTTTTCACGCTGTGAACGAAGCCCTATCAAAGGTAAATATGTATGTTTGGCCATGAAGAGAAGTCAAATATACTTAAATACACTGCGTGCCGTTTCGTACGCATCTGAAATCTGCATCCCTCATAATACATATTATTCTTAATCTCACATAAACGTTTTATAAAGAATACTAAACATACATTATATAAAATAATAAAGAAGGAAATAAAGCGAACATGACTCTCTTTGTAAACCGATTAATTCAGGAAATTTTTTCAGTAACTGAATAGGAATTCGAATGGTTAAATCACCACAAAGTCATTATAACTTTATAAAATCATATCCGTTAATCTATCTTATGGTATTATAATTTTCATTTCTTCAGCATTGCCAATAATGCTGGGATTAAGAATTCTACTGGAGACTATTTAGAGAAATAACTTAAAAATATGCGGTTGATTTTAACTTTTATTTTAATGACTAATAATTAATAACAATAGTTATTAATTAACTATTATTAATTAACATAAGTCATTAATTCCCATTGTTATTTATTTACCCATTACATTATTTAAGACTCAACATAAAGGCTTTTAGATCAAAGTTCCGTATAATTTTCTATGCTATTGTTATGGATAAATTTTCTTGCCAACCAATGTAAATTGTTACGAATGATTTTATACAGGTTTAACCAATTAAACTTATTTATATTTTACTTGTATTTGATTTTTTATATCGAATGCACTTTTACCTCAATTTCTTTTTGCTGTATAGTTTGATTTTTTTTTAATCTGTAATAATATTATTTATTATAAATCTTTTCTAAATACGCAATGGGCCATTTAATAACAGAAACTGTTTAAGGGGGGCAATGGACCTTCAAGAATCGCTCAAATTCTCAAAATAAATTAAAAAAAAATAAAATTATCAAATTATCAATTTCTATGTAAGCGTTCATTTCTAAGTCGAATTAATGCTCCAGAACGATTTTTTTTTCAAATTTTATTTTCATTTTTAAAATTAATTAAATGGATTAATCAATCAAACAGCTGAACGTAGTTTACCAAGAACTGCAACAGAATTTCTTCTACTAATTAAATGTTTAATTTTAATTTTCTTTCTTTAAACGGCAGCAACCTTGTATCATACTTTGTGTATGTTTACATGCTGAATGAATTAGTCTATTATAAAATTCACGCTTCATTTTGGGCGTAGATTTTTTTATTCACAGGGCTTTGCTAAACATCATTAATTTTATGAAATTACTCAGTAAACTTATTGAAGCTTTAATTATACTTGAATTTAGTTAATTAGAAGGTACATTTTCAGGTTTTTGGCTGTGTTAAAGTTTAAAATTTGTTTTTCTTAATAAATTTTGGCATTATTCATGATTTCAAAATGCTTCACGTGCGTAATTTGTCCTCTGAATGCTTTGAAATTTTTCGTAGTAGTCATTTAGATAATTTTCTTAATTATAAAATACGTAACACTAATAGTTGTGGTTAAGTCCATCTATCCCTATATAATAACGCAAAACAACCCAACCGATTTGTCTGAATTCTGAAATACTTAATTGTTCCATAATTTTGTCGAGTCTTTTCAAATTTAATGAAAAACGGATGTATAGTTCAATTACAAGGACAGTCAAAAGTATTCCTAAATGTCCTGTCAAAAGGAGAAAAAGTTTAAAGTACATTTTTAAGGTTTTACATTCTTTTGAGCGTAATAAAATGCATGTATGAAATACATACTATAATATACTTTTTGACAATCTGTGATGCAAGTAATATTTGTTAAACCTTTACAGGGCCACGTAAAAAAAATCTATTATACATTGGTATAGGGGAGGAATCACTGTTTGTGGTGCGTTTTAATTATATTAAACTATTTCACATTTTATGAAATTTAGGGGAAAGGTGGATAAAACCGGGAATCAAACTTTATCGATTTATTTGGAACGGTATCTAGCCGAAACATTTAGAATTACTTCTAGGCGAGCGGCATACCAGATCCCAACAAGCGCAGGTCGTGTAAACAAATTCGTTTCGCAGTAGTGATATTTTAAAGATTTCACGTGAAAAAGTTAAAAATTTGACTTCTGCAATATTACGTTACCAATACTAAATATCTAAGGATTTAGTTTAGGTAAGCATAACATATGATAGTCTATTAATTATTTATTATTCAAATGTTTTGTATTGATGTCTACCAGTTATCTAAAAAACGCTAGGGCAGCATTCCATCAAAATTGCATGGTTGAAAAAATACCGGGATGCAGATGGTTTGACATAATCGGGAAGTTACCGATTTTAGATAACTCATTTATTTGCGTGATCGAAATAGAATTAACTTCTTCATGCATTATTTGACGATCTATAAATATTTAAAAACTATACAAAAAATACTATTTAAACTAAGTTGTTATATAAAAGACTGTGTTTAGTCATTTGAAATCCAATATAGGTCCTTGTATCAACCCCCTACAAATTAAAACTCCAACAAAAAGAAAAAGAAAGGATGGAAAAATAAGAAAAGAAGAACTTAAACCTGAAGCGAAAACTTTCCATGATGAAAAAAAAGAAAAGAAAAAAAAAGTGATGTGAAAAAGAAGAGTCCAAAGAAAAAAACAACCTTTGGCATCAAACGAGGAGGAAGATGAAAGTGAATCTTGCATCTTTTGAAACGGCTGATATGAACAATCTAAACCTAAGGAGAGATGGATACAGTCCCTTTATTGCAGAGGATGGGCAACATGAAGCATTAAGGTCAGTGCAAAAAAACAAGAACGAAATTTTCATTTGTGATTTTTGTGTCTAACAATTTCAACTTTTAAAGCATAACTTAACTCATGTTTATTTTATATAGATTTGATATAGATTCACGTTCTATTAGTATAATATTTCAGTTTTCCTTTAACAAATAATATTACTGCAAAATTACAATATGCTTTTAATTTTCTTTTCCAGTTCCCGGTTTTGTCCGACCAAGTCGAACAAAACCGGTACATTGCACCCTCCTAAAAATAGTGTTCTTATGATCTCAGTTGCTATTGTTCGAGACTGGAGGAATATTTTTTTTTCTTTGCAAGGAATCAATGTATCGTTTTATTACAAATTTTGACTGTTTTGTTCACATAATGCACAATAATAATAAAAAAAGCATTAGGGTCCCAGTTTTATCCGACTTTCCCCCATATATTTTACTGAGGATTACTGGAAATTATTTCCCAAATAATAGAAAGCAAATAGTATTTGTACTGACACGCAAAAGGTTTCGGATACTATACTGTATTCGAAGTGCAGTATACTACTGCACAAAAATCGGAATATATTTAAAACTTTGTTATAATACGAACGCACCTCATTTGCTATGCTTGACCTAAAATTTTCAACTTGTTCATTATTTATTTCATCAAACTCATGTTTTTTAAAACTAAATATAATTGCAAAAGTTAAAAATAGTTAATTGCTGAAATATGATGCAAAAATGCTGGAAATATAAAATTTATAATTTTTCAGCTAATCTCTATATTAAAATAGATGAAATTCAATGCATAGTTTCCTTTGTACATAAAAACTAAAATTTGTATAAAACATATTGGCGTTTATAACATGAGGCATTTTGAAAAGTTCTTCATAACATTTAACATGTTTAATAAAATTCTTTATTTTTCGCCATTTTTAAAAAAATTTCTTGCGTTATAAATATATACCCTTAGTGTATATAATGCTTCCTTGAATAGTATTTAAAGTAAAAAAAAATCCCCTTATCCCCTTATTTAATTAAAGTATACTCACTCAACCATCATGAAATAACTGGATGCATCGTTTAACGTTTAAATTGTAATAGTAAGATTAAAATAATTTAATTAAAACCAAAATACTACATTGATAATTTGTTTAAAACTGTCATTCAGTTGTAGACTTAATCTGAATGTCAACTAAATTATAGCAATGATGATCAATATCAGTTTCTAAATTATGGAATCGTGCTTACACTTTGTTTAAAATTAAAGCTGTAATTTAATAACAGTGTATCTAAAATGAATTAACGAAAGCTTTTGGGAAACATAGCCGAATTCAAACATAAAAATAGATATATTTCGTGTTTTAATAATTTAATAATAGCATAACTCAAGTAAAATAAATTACGAAATTAGTAAATGACTAGAAGACTGATGATTTTTTACTTTACTCACATATCATTAAAAATCCCGAGCAAAATTATTTTAATTTCTAGATTTGATTTATAATTATAATCTTTCGATAAGTTTTACATGATGTCTTTCATTATTTTTAAAGGCCTAGTTTATAATTTAAAATTTGTTTCTAAATTTTTAAAACCACACTAGTAATTTAAGGGATTTTTTGAGAAAGGATTACCCAAATAGGCTTTGTTATTGGAAAATAAAGCAACCACATATGTTACGTAACAAAATAGGCATACAAAGTGTCGCATTAAGTCACGTGTTTCACGCAGTAATTAAATGTTTCTAAACAAATCTGATAAGTTATTGCATTACTGTATTCGCTCTACAAGTTCAAAATATCATTTTCATCCGAGATTTATTTAAATGACTGATAAAGGTCAAATCAAAATGAGAAAAACATAGTCGGATATGACAATTCTAAAAGTTTCTTCTATCTCATACATTTAAATACTTCTTTAAAATGCAGCATAAAGCGTCATCGGTTAATTGATTTGCACCAAAATCTAATCAGCAACAACTATCAAATCAATTAATATCAAGGTCTAATTGGTATATATTTTCGTAGAATTTCGCGCAATTCTTCTTGAGATATCCCGCTCACAAAATGTTTGTTACATACAGACTCACAAAGTGACAGACAGACTCACTGAAAGATATTTTTTAAAAACCATCAAATCGTGTTTCAGATCTTCTAAAACGTATAACTCCATCGAAAGCCGGAAGTCAATTTTTTCACATATCAAATATTTTTTTTCATTTAAAGATAAAAGGAAGTAAAAATAGATATGTAACTTATAAATAAAAAATAGCTAAAAACCCTATAAAAGGATAATAAGGTATCTTAGATAACTGCCACAAAATATTGTTTACAAAAAACACGAATTTTTGTGTGTTTTACAAATTAATATGTTTTATTCTGCTTTTTGCTGTCACATAAATATGCTTCTTTACTATCTAAGAGATTAAAATTAGCAGAAAAGCAATAACGAACCATTAATTACGATGTCAAAACGAAGTTTTGTAATTGTACTCGTTTTTATTACAAAAATGCTCATATCGACAGAAGTGAATTAAGTTTTCAAATACATTTCTTTTATTTGACTTTTAATAACTAAAGATTGAATAAGATAATGATTTCAATAAAAGCAATTATAGGAAAAACAATTATTAAAACAAGATTCAAAGATATACTGGTATAGCTGAAGAATTGACTTTATTTAAACATTCATATTTCTATTACTTTTTTGAGATTGTTAAATCAACATGTCACATAAATTGTCATAAATAGTTTTAATATTTATTACTTTTTTATTATATACATATATTTGAAAAAAAAATGCACAAACAATTGTTTTTTTTTCTCTTTCACGTATATTCATTTTTTGCCGCTTAAAAACATTTTTAAGGTTTGCCCAATTTTCAAGTAGAAAAAATTGCTGCTTTATACTACATGCAATAAAATAATTATTTGAATTTCTTTAAAAAATAATTTCTAGTACGACTATCAAACAACTTTTTGGACTAAATATTAAATATTATTTATAATTTTACCGTTTAAATTTCCATTTATTTATTTATTTATTTAGTTTGGCTAAACAGAAATTGAATTAATTAAGAAATACACTCCTTTATGTACTTAATAATAATAAAAAAGTAGTTCAAATAGTTTAAATTAATATAAAGTATGATTGCACTATAAAATAAAATGTGTAATTTTGAAAAGTTATTATAAAGAGATTTGTTATGGCAATCACCTCTTAGACCGCTGATAATCGGAATATACTCCCATTAACAAGAATGATATACAATAATATGGCATTTGTTTTTTCACAGGGTTGTATGACATTAAAATACTAAATATAATTTTTCGTATGTCTACTTTTCCAATAAACTCATAATGTTACTAATACTGAAAAAGACTCCCAAAGACTAAAAGAAGACTCTAAGAAGAGGGCTCTAAAGACTCTAAGAAGAACGTTATAAAACATTCTATTCTTTTACAAATTACAAACGTCAAAGTTCTGTAATATTGAATTTTATTATATTGCGTTATTGCCAATTATTCTGAAATTTCATCGACAATCTCTTAATATATATTAAATGTCAATTAAATGCATTTTCTGCAATATTTTATCCCTACATTAAATATCACAATAGACAAAATATTTTTTTTAATTGTAATAGTCATTAATCGTATAATTCAAAGAATCTTTAAACTTTGGTTTTCCCCTTCTATACAGTTTTTGAATAAATACCGCATTTAAATTGATTTGCTTTCAGCTCTGTAAACTAACATTTATTATTAAAATGTTATATTTTCAAATCTACTATTCCATTCTAACAGTGCACGCTCTAATGATTATAAGATAACGATATTATAACATGATTATACTATAGAGTATATTTCCGTTTCTATTAAATGAATATATCTTATGCAATTTATTTTTATTTAATCTCTTTACATATCATTGTATCATAGAATTTCAGAAAATTTAAATTTTTGAAATTACTTTTTTAAATACTACATTTAATGATTTAATACAATCTTGTTCAATTTGGACTTTGAAATTTTCAAATGATCGAGCAAGAGACGTGACTAAATATGATTGGCCATGACCATTTACAGATTGGGGCAAATATAGCCCAACTCGATCAAAGGTTTTACCTTTAGCTTTATTAATTGTAAATCAAAAGGCAAAGCTAATAGAAAATTGTCGCCTTTTCACGAAAAAAGTAAGTATTGAGTAAAATGGTATTAAATAAACTCGAGGAAGTAAAACAATTATGGCTACAGCTTATTATATATAATAAAACCCGGAGCAATCGCTGTAAAATAATTTATATAATTTTAGAAGTCTTAAATTATATGATTTAAAAAAATATACAATTATGTGTTAAAACATTGTTTAATTTTAAAATGATGCTAATCCTCGCTACTTAGTGTCGTGATACCCCAACTAGAAAAAATCTTAAGAAAATCTTAAAAAAAGGTTATTGGTCAATTTTTAAAAAAAATCTGCAGCTATTTCAAAGGACTTCTTAAGAAAATATGAAGGAAGTTTTGAGATAAAATTACGTCTTCAAAATTTCTTCAGGTTTCTGTAGAATTTCTGAAGAAATTGGTCAGATAATCTTAAGACTACTTTTAGAGGGGACAGTATCTAAGCAATATTATATCCAGATCTGCATTATTTTATACACTTTCTGAAACCCTACCAAAAGTGAAAAAACTAGAATCACAACCTTACATTATTCATGTTTGATATTGTTAAATTAAAATATCATAATCTCGTTCTGTTGTAAATCGTGTTTTTCACATTTTAAAAATCACAAATTACATTGAAAAAATATTTATATAATTTTGTAGCTGCACTGCTTTATTCGTATGATTTATAAATTTCATTTGATTATGTGACTCAAAATATCGTTTAATTTTAAAATGAAGTTTATGACCGTTAGCTAGTGTCAGAAATACAACATCTGCAATGTATATTATATCCTGATAATGTCACAAGCTTCATTAAAAAAATTATTTAATTATAATAAGCTGCAATAATTGTATGATTTATAAATTTTGATGTATGATTCTAATGTACAAAAAAATATTTGATTTCAAAATGAATTTGTCTTCTGCTTATATTGTCATCAATATGATATTTACATAGGATATTATATCCACTTCTTCAATATTGCATTTATTGTTTGTAAAACCCTATGGATTTTATCAAAAGCATAATCATATCATTACCATTATTGACACTAGAGATTATTAAATATGATTTAATTCTGCTATATGAGTTATATGAGTTATATAGCAGTTCTGCTATATGAGTTATGTTATATGAGTTATGATATAATTCAGCTATATGACGTGTTTGCCATACTTATAGTATATTTTAAACTCCTATCAATATTAATCTTCTGTATATTATTTATATATAAATTATATATTATATATTTATATATATATATATATATTATATATACACTTATAGTATATAATAAGCTGTATATTATAATCGTTAACTGTGTGTTCGTAATTTTAAATGAACTTAGAATTTAAAATATCGTTTTATTTTCAATATTATGATATTTCACTTCATTGGATCTGTTTACACCTTAGCAAACAACAACTTTTTCACCTATTTTAATATTTTTCCATCAGTTTCTAGCTCACAGACTATGAAAGTCTGACAGCATATGTGACCGCACACTCTGTATGTACGTATGTATGTGTGTAACGTGATAACTCAAGATAAAAATGTCCCATTATCTTCACATTTGGTACATAGGCTTATTATGATAAGACATTTCCCTAATTAATTTTGAGCGTTTGGGTTTTTTATACAGAATTATCAGATTTCATTCAGTTTTAGCTATAGGATCATTTTCGTAAGGTGCCTCCAACACTTGTTTTGGGTGGTCATTGGTTAAGTATAAGGGGTGGTAATCACCCTTAAATTTAGGCTAATGAGTTTTTTTTACACAGAATTTACTGATTTACTTCAAATTTTGGGTATAGGTTCATTCTGATACGGAACTTCCTTGATTCGTTTTGGAAATTCCTTGAATAACGATAAAGATAAGGTTGGGGGGGACTACTCCTCTTACTCCTCAAAGGGTTTTTCACGCAGAATTTAAGTATACGTTTTAGTTTTTGGATACAGGTTCATAGGGATAAGACGCTTCCTTAAACAGTAGTGGGGTTCTTTTGTTAAGTATAAAGGAAGAGTACGGGGATTATCCCATTTTAATTAGATAAATGGGTTTTATGCAGAATTATCAGATTTGCTTTAAATTTTGGATCTAAGTTTTTTCTGATGAAGCGAATCTCTGAATAGTTTAGGAGATTTAATGTTAAGTATATAGGAGGGAACGGGGAATATATCCTCTTAAATTATACAAATGGGTTTTTACGCAGAATTATCCCCCTTGCTTTGAATTTTGGATATAGGTTTATTATATGATAAGGTGTATCTCTGATTAGTTTAAGGTTTTTTATATTGAAGTAGAAAGAGGGGAAATGGGGAGTGAGCAATATCCCATCATAATTTGTTTTTCGAAGTTCATTATTCCTTGATAATATAAGGCTGTAATATACATTTAGTGTGTATAGCCTGTGAGCTAATGCCATCAGTTTAACTGGGCAGTATTCTTTTTATTTTGAATTGAGAACTGTCATTAGATATGATTTAGAAAGTTGAATATTCGGATTATTTAAGGATAAAATTTCTGTGCTAAAATGCAGCTGTATATTCATTATTCCTTGAAAATATAAGGCTGTAATATACATTTAGTGTGTATAGCTTGTAAGCTAATGCCATCAGTTTAACTGGGCAGTATTCTTTTTATTTTGAATTGAGAACTGTCATTAGATATGATTTAGAAAGTTGAATATTCGGATTATTTAAGGATAAAATTTCTGTGCTAAAATGCAGCTGTATAAATTCGCTGATTTTGTGCATTCTGAAGAACACGTATAAACGGTATTCGAACTGAAATATTTTCAACAGATATCATACCTAGTTTGGCAATCTCTAACTCATTAGCAATTTGGATTTAAAACTAGAATAAAACAAAACTCAGGAAAAATATAATCTCTAAAAATTATTAAACATTTAAACTATATATTAAACATCTAAGCTATATATAAACATATAAACTATATATTAAACAAATAAACTATATATAAACATATAAACTATAAAATCATTTTGTTATACGATATGTTCGCCATACTCCCAACACCGGGTTACACATTATTCAAACGATTCTTAAAATTAATATTAGGCTGGAGTAAGTTAAAGTTTAACTTTTAAATAAAACCTTCACACATTACTAAGATATTATCAAATACAATATCTAGAATAGACATTATATCTAGTCTCCAATTATGATTTTATTAATAAGTACGTATGACAATTCTCAAAACATGAATCACGTCATTATTATTATAAACCCTAAAGATTATTAAACCACGATATTATATCGTTATTTATGTATAACGTGATTGTTATGATTTAAATACAACAAATGCTAATGATATTAATGTATGCTGTATAGTTCGCCATTTTGCACAATTCATACCTTTTAATATCAATCTGTTATGAAAATCATTGTTTATTTGAAAGATTAAATTCCCCTCGTAACTATAGGTTATTAAACGAATAGAATACCTGCAACAGATATTATATCCAACCATGAAATCATGCATTTACAAGTCAATCCCTATGGCTACTGTCAAAACTAGAATCACACCATTAACAATATAACAAATGATTTTCGAATGCTTTATGCAGTTAGTGAGTTAGAGAATGTGTTTTAATGAGTGTATTATAAATGTATGGATTGAAATTATTGTCACGATACAGAAATGACTTTCTTAAGCACATTTATGCATTCATTTAACTTGCGCCATCTAATACTGATATTAATCGCTATTAAACAATGCTATAGTTACTCAGATAGGAAATATGCAGTGGTAAATCTTATTTCTATATTGACTTAAATTAGAATATAAGTCAAGCTTTTTTTCCCTTGACAACAACTATGTCCGCTTATCATAAATCATCTAAAATGAAAGAGATTGCAGATTACAGCCTAAAACATATATCAAAACATTATGAAGTCTAAAGGTTATTGAACCACGATATTATAACCTCATTTAAATATATGACGTGTTTGTCATGTTTTAGATACCCCAAATGCCAATGAATATTAATTTATGTTGTATATTTCGACCTTTTGCATGGGATTCATAACTTTTAATAACTGCATTAATAACTTTTAATATCACCCTAGTATTGAAATCATTGTTTATTCGAAAGATCAAATTTCCCATCGCAACTAGGTTATTAAACGAATAGAATACCAGAAATAGATATTTTATCCAACCATGCATTCACGCATTTACGACTCAATCCCTATGGCTAGTGACAAAACTAGAATCACATCATTAACAATATAGCAAATGATTTTCAAATGCTTTATGCAGTTAGTGAATTAGAGAGTGTGTTTTAATGAGCGTGTTATAAATGTGTGAATTGAAATGATTGTCACGATACGGAAATAACTGTATTTAAGCACATTTATACAATCTTCTAAGACCCCACAATAGTCACTGAAAAAGAAAATGGTTAAGGACCTGGGTTGGACAGGTTGATTCCATTGCATAAGCTTTGTAGAGTTTGAGATTGTTATCTTCAGTGTCTTTCATTTTAGATAATTTCGAGTTCTTTTCGATTTTGCTTATATATTTTTACATTATGATTGTTTCCATTTCAGAATTGGTTTAAACCGTTCTGAAATTTAAAGTAATTTAAAATAAAACTGAAACCAAAATTGAAAAAGCAGAGATTAGGCCTGTTGTGGATCATCCTCAGGTATCCTATGCAAAAAAAAAAAAAAAAAAAAAAAAAAAAAAAAAAATCATGTAAATATATTAAAATTTGAGCGAGATATTTCAAAAGAACGCTTCTATAGATTTTACATTATCATCCGGATCTTTTTTTGTTATTGATGTTTCGCCTTAATTAGTGCTATCTAATGCAGTTATTAATCGCTATTAAGCAATACTATAGTCATTGGAGATAGAAAATTAACAGAAGTAAACCTTTTTTCAATATTGACTTAATTTAGAAAATATATCCGGCTTTCTTTTCCCTTGAGAACAACTATTCCCGCTTATTATAATTTATCTAAAATTAAAGAGACTGAAGCAGTGGCGTATCTACGCTAATCATTTCAGAGGGAGCTGAGATATAGTAAAAATTTCTGAGAGGAAATACCCAAAACGTTAACATTTTCGCTTTAAACAGGTTTTTACTAGAGCTGGTAACGCAGACATTATACAATCGAGCTTCCCAAGATGAAATTGCATGGGACTGGATTTTCCTTTTACACAGGATTTCATCCTAACTAATATAATTTTTATGGTGTGCAAATAAAGTGTATATCGAAAACTTGGCTGAAAATGTTATTTTGTGGTCTCTGCGAAAAAACACTTTTAAAATGAAAACTTGCCTAAAACGTAATATTTTTATACTTCCTTTTAAATTCTATATTAGCAGTTTTCATTACATTTTGATTAAACTTTCGGAATTAAATTTTGCTTTCAAAAAATTTCGGAGGGGGTTGCAGCCTTATCAGACCACCTCCTGAATACGCCACTGGACTGAAGCTTACAGTCTAAAACTCCACAAAACGTATGCAATGGAATCAGCCTGTCCAACCCAGTTTCTCAACAATGGCAGAAAGCAGCGTTTATGCAGACAAACAGTGAAAAATTCAGAAAACCTTGTAGACCGGGAGGTGGTATTGTTTTGTTAATTAAAAAAATTAACAAAAAATCTAACATCTTACTGTTTTTTTTTAATAAATATAAATTTTCTACAATTTCGATTTATTTCTTTTACATTTTGATAAGAAAAAAATTAATATTTATTAGTATACTATATACGATGTATGTATTACTAAATGCATAAACATTTCTTTATATATATATATTCGTATTTCGACATTATTTATCTTTTTCCTGCATTCATCTTTTTTTTTCGTGCATCCCTTGAAAAACGATGGATTGAAGTTCTATTGCAATTTTGTTTCTTTAACAATTGTTTTACCTACACTGAATATTACGGGAACAGGATAGTCATGGGTTTACTGTTCCAGAATAAAAATTGAAGAATAACTGGTATTCACAATAAAAAATGTATAATTGTTGTTTTCGTTTACTGCTTAACACTATTTATTTATCGAGTGCGGGTTTTTAGTAAATTCAATAATTTTACATCTTCACATAATAAATTTTGTAAATATTCATAAAAAGTATTAAGTCCATTAATAAATTAACATGAAATCATAATTTAATGAAATTATTGTTCAGTGAAATAATTTTAAATTGATAATAAAACAAACGAAATTTATTTTTATGTTTACAAAAAAGGTGACTGTATTGTTTGCTCAATCGGAAAACAATACTTTTTCTGTAAAGAGATATTTTACGATTGAATTTTTGTTTCAGGGCTGAAAAACAAATTTGCTAATATTTTTTCGATATTTACTAACGACATAAAAAACAATCGGAAATCGTTTTAGTTCAATAATTCGAGAAGTAGAAATAGTAGCAGAACATGATTTTTACATGAATATAAAGATAGACAAGGAATACAGAGATAGAAAATGAATGGCAGAATGAGAGCAATTGTTACGAGCATTTAGCGTTTCAGAATTCTCATCCCCCCACTTATTTTTTAAGTCATTACAAAATAAAAAAATTTGGTACTTTTTTTTTAGGGAACTTGGAGAGATACAAAATATTACCATGCCCTGAAAAGGAAATTGCTAATCTTTCAAACTACTTTCTATTTCACGCAAGAAATCGTTTTGAATACTTTTATGATTTATTTATACTAATAAAAGAACATATCACACACTCTGTATGTATATGTGCGATGACTACGAAATCTAGTAGCGAAATCTACTGCACGTAGACGTCCAAAAGTTTAGGTGTAAATAGTCGAAGACAGGTCCTAATACAAACTTAAGCTAAGAGTTTGAATTCATTAAGGGCCGGTGCCCTTTGTCCCCTTTAAATTTTTAAGCATTAAACTGTTAATAATTCGGAGTCTTTAAGTTTTTATGCATTAAACAATTAATAACTTGACCCCTTTTTAGTTTCTTCCATTTTGAGAGACTTTTCTCCACTTAGTTATTCTCATTCTTTCATATTCCAATTATAACTCTGGACATTTGGAGTCCGTTTCAAAGCCCCTTGAAGTTTTTATGTTTATAAATTGTCAATAAATTGCCTTTTAAATTGATATTCATTTTTGGGATCCTTTTTCCATTTAGTTATTTTCACGATTTACATTCCATATAATAAACTGTGGCCCATTGCCCCTTGAACCTTTTGTTTGAGAAACATTAGTCACCCCCTAAATTTGTAATCTTCTGAGTGCAAAATTTTAAAGTTGAGTTCATCTTGGACAAACACGGTCATATTTTTATTGTGGCCCTAGAGCCTTTTTTTAAGCATTTGCTCAATCTTAAATAAAATTCTTTGAAATACTGTTCTAAAGACTAATCTATAACCTATGTTTAATTTTAAGTAATTGTATATGTAAAGCGTTACGTTTGCTGCCGCTCACGCGAAAGCGCGTGATATATGCCAACGTTAAGGGGCCACTTACGCGCCAGCGCGGTATGTGGGGTGATGTCCAATTGCCAGCCACGCGCTGGCGCGGGAAAATCTTTCACTGATTCTTTGTTATAAAAAGTAAATCGGCTTCTGGGAAAAACCCATTTCTACAGTGCGGCATTATCTATCATCACATCTTTACGTAAGCGGCAGGAACGTGTTAAGTACTATTACATTTTAGTATGTTTTCAGGTTAGGGGACCTTGATTTTAACTGTCATTTGGCCGTTTTGGAGCCCTCTATTATAGCTTTCTTAAAATACAGATACTCTAGCTTTTTTCCTAGCACCTTCTTATGTCCTCCAGCTACTACACAAACGACGAAAGAAAAAAGTGAGACTTTAGCAGCCACCAATTTTGAATAGTAATCGCCTTCTTGGGGCCCTTGGTACAGCGTCTTTAAAAATGATTCGAATTGCTTTTAATGTTTTAAACATCGATTTGCGTCTTCCCATTACTTTAATAACTACTTAAAATATTTTTATTCTCAACTACACAACAATTAAGTTCCTGGCCCTTTTGGGCCCGATATAGGTCATTTGAGGTTTTTGCACCACAAATTGTTATTAAACTGTCCCCTCTTAATCCAATCTTAATTTTTGGAACATTTTTTTTCATTTAATTACTCTCACATTCCTACATTCCAGTTAAGACCCTGGGTTCCATATGGTATCAGAACCCAATTCAGTGCCCTTGATTTTTTTTATTGATCATGCGTATTTCACTCTTTCATTTTCTCACCTTTATAATGCATAATTTTAAAGTTGAGTGTTGGACTCTTTTTCCCAGGGCAAATCCCTCATATTATTATTGGGACCCAAGGGGCTTTTTTAAAGCATTTTCTCAATTTTTCTGTAATTCTTTAAAATATTATTCTAAGGAGTAATTTATATATTATGTTTAATTTAGACTAATTGTTAATCTAAATCATTAAATATTGAGATATTTTAACATATTTTCAAGTTAAGCCTTGTTTTTAACTATAAGTTGGTCTCTTTTGGGTTCCTTACTATTAGTCCACCCTTAGAAGGAATCGGACTATCGTTTAAAAAAATAATTTCTTAGATCCTCCAAGTACTACATAAACGCAAAAAAATTTTAGAATTAATTTACCAGTAATTTTGAATAACAATCAAATTCTTGGACCCTCTGGTACAGATTTTTAAAAAATGACCCAAATTGCATGGAATTTCTTTAACATTATTCTAGCTTCCGTCAATTATTTTAAAAACTACTAAAGAAATCTTTATACCCAACTGCTTATCATTTAATTCCTTGACAATTTGGGGGTACCCGGTCCCTTGAAGTTTTTGCACTATAATTTTTTAATAAATTGCACCTTCTTAATCCGATCTTCCTTTTTTTGTGCCCTTTTTCCATTTAGTTATTTTAACGTTTCTAGATTATATTTAAAAACCTTGGCATCATAGAATAACATTGGGCCCAACCTGTGTACCCTTGAATATTTTGTGGAGCATAATTTTTCATCTTCTAATTTTCTAGCCTTCTTCACGCAAAATTTTATGTTGAGTTTTAGATCCCTTTCACCTAAGACCTTACATTTTTATTGGGACACTAGGACCCTGTTCTAAGCATTTACTTCTATTTTTTGTGTATTTCTTTAAAATTTCATTCTAATGATTAATTCATACCTATACTTATTTTTGACTAATTGAAGATCGAAGAGCTGAAAACTAAAACCATTTAACATCTTTTCAAGTTAAATGATTTCAGGTGCCTACTTTTTACTATCTGTTGGTCTTCTTTGTGTTTTTGTTATGAATCCCTTATAACAGGTACGATTTACTGGATTTTTTTCGAACAACTTCTTATGTTCTATAGTTATTATGTGAACGACAAAAATATTTCTTAGACTTGAGCTACCATCAATTTTGAATAATAATCTCCTTCTTTAAGACTTTAGTGCAGCTCTTTACAAAAACGATTCAATTTTATTCCAATTTCCTGTAACATAGTTTTAGCACCCTCTTGCTTTTTTTAAAGTACCAACTATATTCCATTTACGATCCTGGGCCCTAGGACACGGTCCTTCCTTTTACCTCAGCTACCACCTTTTTTGGAACATTACAGGCATGAGAGTGCTCCGACCCAAATGACCGATTGTTATCAATAAATTTTAAAAGTATTTTTTGCTTTATAACTTCTCAGAAATTCTGTCATTAAATAATGCTAGAAATCTATTAAAATTTAGTGGTTGTAATCCGTCATTTGTGTCAGAGCGCGCACATCCCTGACATTAATCACATTTTTAGGCAAAGACATACTTTTACTGACTTCAGCCGTAAATTAAAAATACCGTTAATATAAAGGTAATTTTATTTAAGAGATTTCATTCAGTTATTAAATATCGCGTTATTTTTAAATGTCATTTGTGAAAATTACAGGAGGGAGCACTTTCAACCGCTCGTGGGAGCATTATATAATTGGGTTCTAAGGACCTAATTTCAATGGGATTTGGTTCATTCAACTTCAATGACAATTTGGTAACTTTTTGAATTATGAAATTTTATCTTACACTTCAACAAACATCATTTTCAAATATTAATAGTGCATGCTTTTTTCGGGTTCTATGAGCTTGATAGTTATGTAGTTTGATTCACTCAACCTGTTTTTTAATTGCCTTCGGCACATACGGAGGCAAGGCCGTAGCTAAGCGGCTGCTATGGGCGGCACAGCCCCCCTAAAACATTCTGAGCCCCCCCATACAAAAAATTTCAAGGTCACTAGATGAATTTCTGTTCCGAAAATTCAAATGAAATTCTGTTCAAAAATCTAATTTAGTTTTGAGACCCTTTCAGAGTTTTGCAAAGTTACTATATTATATCTAAAATGGAAGCAGGACGTTTCGGTCCCGCCATTTCGGTCCCGCCGTTTCGGTCCCAAGACATTTCGGTCCCGAGACGTTTCGGTCCCAAGACATTTCGGTCCCTGGCCATTTCGGTCCCGAGACGTTTCGGTCCCGAGACATTTCGGTCCCGAGACATTTCGGTCCATGGTCATTTCGGTCCCGAGACATTTCGGTCCCTGGACTTTTCGGTCCCTTCTCCAACAAGCAGAAATTTTGTGCAAGGGAAATATCTGACAAAATTTTATAAGGAACATTTTAGAGTGTTGAATTCAGGGGCAGGTCATTCCCCCCGGAGCTATCAATTACTCCCCCCCCCCGGAAAATTTGAAATTTTGTGTTTTCAGTGGTAAAAAAGTGTAATTCCCCCCGGAGCCACAGAAGTCCCTCCCGGAGAAAAGTGTCTGAATTCAACACTGGTTTTTTAACTGAAAGTCGCATAAAATTTTAGTGTAATGCGATTAATTAGAAGTAACAAGTACCCCAAAACTTGATCAATTATTTAGAAATCGATGGAGATTTCTGAAAAAAATTCACAGATGAATGGCATTTTTTAAAATTGCCAGTATGTTGTGAATTCTTGAACGAGGAAACGGGGAAGTTAACTTGGAAACTGATAACTAAATTTATAAAATAACCCAATTAACTTATGATATTAACACACCCCATAATAGTTGTAAAATCTTAACTTCTGAGATGCATGTTTCCTCTCCAGGGAGACAAAGGCTTTTAAATTGCCAGGAGAAAAGAAAGAGTTATTGTTATATGGAATTTATATTCTGACACTTAGCATATTATAGGATTTCATCGCTGAAGCCAATTTTCAGAATTATAATTGTTTCATTATTTTGCACCCCCGCCACTTCCTGCATAGGAGCAAAAATGTTGAAATAAATAAAAAACATCTGTATCTGGTGGTATTTTACCCCCTGTGCCAAAATTATCATTGAATCCTCTTTTTGTTTATGGCATTTTTTATATATTGTTTTTGGTTACTAGCACTTATTTTCCTTTTAAACTTTTCCGTTTTTAAATTAAGAAAAGAGTTTCCAGATTGCAACACGTGGAGGTAGTTAGCATTGCAATTATTTTATTACATAAATATATGACACGAGCAGAAATAAGTATTAAAATAATTTGTAACCTAAATACTTTTTTTTTTTTTTTTTTTTTTTTTTACATTTTAGAAAAATGAATTACATCTTGAATTGTTAGCAATTATTTTTTCATGACAACAGTTCTTTTTTTATTGTTATTATTACAATCTAGAATGTTTATTATATTGACGCTTCCCTGTTTTTATTAATGTTTTCTAAAACAACGGCAACAACAAAAAAAATTATATTACCTTACTTTTATGCATATATCACATTTATACAACACATCTGTTAAATTTTCTAAAACCAGCTTAAGGAAACTAATTACAAAATTATTAAGGTAGTGCGTATTGAAATTTGTCATTTCATTTAAAGCTGATATTATTATATAAAATAATTATTTTTAACATTAAAATATAAAAACCCTCATAATATATATATATATATATATATAAAAGCCTTCTGTCAAAGTAAGTTAAATTAAAAAAGGTAACTTAAAATATTATGTCTAGGTGGTAAATATCTTATCTAACAATCTTATTTAGTCATGTTATAAGTTTTGAATATTTCAATGTCATTCATAAGCTGTAATAATAAAGATAAAAAATATTCCATTCTACTTTTTATACTGGTTTAATTGATACTAAAAGCGTTTCAAATGAAGATAACAGCAAGAGGAATAAAAAACACCGAGAAATGCTGTTCTTTTCAAAACATTCATATTTCTTCTAAAAAATGCCAGCGATTATGTGGGAGGTCCGTCCGCATTTGAACTCCAGGGTATAAAGGGCATTGTAAAGAATAAGGGTTTCATCTGACAAGCGTATAAAGACCAAGATACGTAGAATAAAGCTAACTACCTAGCTCTTCTAGCTATCTTGTATAAAGATGACTATTTGTTCAGATGGGCGTTGACAATTGATTGACATGCAGAATTTTTGCTTAAAAGAGGTTAATCGTAGTACTTAGCTGATACTTATATGCATACATTTCCAATTTTATAGGAACACCAACATAAAAAAAAAGTGTTTAAAAATTCTCGGCACACGGTTTTAATTTGTTATTTACTTAATGTTATACATTATTTTATTAAATGATTAACATCATCTTAGAAAATTTGAAAGCATTAATAATTATGTTGTTAAATTAAAAAATTCTCAAAAATTAAATTATTTTTATCAAACATATTTATTAATAAGGATTCAAAATTATTTTAACTATTAATTGTTTAAGTGACTTATTTATCAATTACTTGTTTAAAATCTAGTACAAGAACTATATAGAAGTTATAGCAAAAATGAAAAAAACATATTTTTTAAATTTCAGCTACTATAATGTTATTAACTTCATTAGATGTATAAAAATGATAAGGATTCTCAAAATAAATATGTTATTTATTCATTTATTGGTTAGTTTATCATATTTTTCTTACTCTTTAAATATAATAATTAATATATGATTGATTTTTGCGAACTGTAAACTATAACATTGTTTCAAAAAATTTAAATCTGCATCTGGATAATAATGTTACCTAAACCTGTTAAGAAATATTTTTACGCATTGTTACAGTGTTGCATTATTATGTTTAATTAATTATTACGTTACGTTACTAATTGATTTTTCAAAATAATAATAATAATAATAATAATAATTTGCTTTTTTGAAATAAATAACAATTTTTGAATAATAACTTATGGTGAGGAATAATTGCTATAAATTAAATCTCAAAACAGTTAGTGATTTTAAAATGAAAATCAAATCAATATTTTATTAAATTTATGTATTTTTAATTTAATGAATCTTTATATAATTAAATTGATAAAATTATTAATATGCATTTCGAATTTTACTTTACATAAACTCAATAAATAATCTGTTTTATATTCAATTTATCAATATGTTTTGTAAGTTATAAACTGAAGCTTATCGTTTACCTGTTTATTTATTTTATATTTAAAGTTACTGAAATTCAAAACTATTTATTCAATTAATAATAAAATTAAAATAAAAATTGTCAATTTTTTTCTGTGAAAGTGGGAGCGAAAAGGTAATGGAAATAAATAAATAAACGATAAATTAAAAAAACTTAGTTTTGTCAGTTAAAAATCGAAAATAAAATTATTTAAAATAATAGTTACATTATTTTATAAAATTAAAAAATAATCATTTTATTACAAAGAAATAGGCCCACTTTCAATAAAATCAACTCACAAAAATTGTCTTCATAAGGTAAGAAAACTGTTTAAAAAAAAAAAAAAAAAATTGCAACCAATAATTATTGCATAAAAAAAGGTCGTTGGAGCATTTTTCTTTTTTTAACAAAAATTTTTTATAGCACGCCCAGTTACGAAATCAATAATTTAAAGATTCTAAGAAAGTGTGCGAAAACAATTAATAAAAATAAAAGTTAATCAATAAAAATAATAGTTTATAGTATAGATAAAATAACTAATACAAAAAATATATGATAAAACTTAAAATATTTATTCTGTTAAATAATAATAATAAAGACAGTGTAAAATTATATAACACTGTTTAATCATATTTACAACTCGCTGTGATTTTATTATCACGAGTTACAATAGATTAAACTTATTGGACTATTATATTCAGCTTTGTATAAAATTTGAGGGAAGGGGGAGCAGGAGAATAAAAATATTAAAAAAGGCCCGAACAATGTTGAGCTTAAGCGTTTAGTGGGCCTTCATCAATCAGAAACCAAGTTATAAAGTGGCCGGTAAAGAAATAGCAATGGACCGAAATGGCAAGAGACCAAAATGATTAAGGACCGAAATGGCCAGGGACCGAAATGGCAAGGGACCGAAATGTCGCGGGACCGAAATGTCCAGGGACCGAAATGTCTCGGGACCGAAATGTCCAGGGACCGAAATGTCTCGGGACCGAAACGGCGGGACCGAAACGGCGGGACCGAAACGGCGGGACCGAAACGGCGGGACCGAAATGGCGGGACCGAAATGTCGTGTACCCATCTAAAATAAGTGTTTCAACACTCCCAGATCCTATTTGTACACATGAAGTTAACATGATGTTTAATTTCGCACCAATTATACACTCAAACTTTTTATCATCATATATTTTTCTTAGCGTAAAATGGACCTATTACAACAGTTTAATAAGAAACATAGTACCTTCAATGTGAATATGCACTAATTTATCTTTCTGCGTCAGAGAGAGGGAGAAAAAAAAATTACGAGTCCCCCCCCCCTACATTCTTTTGAACCCCCTTTATTATTCACTTCTAGCTACGGTACTGTGCGGAGCACTTCCAGTGCTTGCTACTTTTGGTTATGGAGACCCAGATTCTATAAGTTCGTTTGGTAAAAAAAATCCTTGGGAACACTGTAGATGCTACAGAAGTAAAAAAAGTCCTCCAAACTAGGTCCATTTAAATCATTTTCAAAAGGTATAAAGTCATATATAATTGAGTTTTTCTCAAGGTTATTATAAAAAGCCCCGGTCAACGCCAGCTACTTTAATATAAAGAAATAATTTATTCGTTTTTAAATACAAACGGAAATAAATTATGTGTAAGAAACAACTTTGATAAAATATATATACATAATACGTATGCATATGCTTATGTAAGCAAACCTATAAATTCACCAGGTTTGTTTTCATGCCTGTTTATATCATATTTCAACAAATCTGAATTTCGAAAGGCTAAAAGCCAAGCTCAATATATACATATAAATCAAACTAAAAAGGTGATAACGGAAAAATAATTTTTTCCGTGCACTGAATTGTATGTTGCTACGTCTAATGTTTATTCTTATTAATGTCATATGCCATATTGAAGATATGGGAATCTAGTCACGTTGCTAGCAGTGTTGTATCACAACAAAAATTGCTGTGAGATTATAAACATTACTTATTAGTAGCAAATATAATTCTTGTGGTAGTAAAATTTTCGTTATGAAAAGAAATAAAAATCCCGTATTTCTGTATTATTCATTTTACTGTTTGATTGATTTCCTTTTTCATGAGCGATTTTTGTACAATTTGGTATCATTTCTAAGGGGGAAATAACGCATTTCTAAAGGCTTAAATAATACTGTTGCTATTTTTATAATACAATGAATGCAGAATTCAGAATGTACTTCAAAGCTTTAAAATAACAATAAAAAATAATATTTTAATGCGTCTAAAATAATTTATAAGTAGTATTTGACTTCCAATTCACATGTAAAATTTATAACTCTTTAGATAACTTCAAGCGAATGTTGTACGTAGAATTACTTTTATTATCTATATTTATTTGCAGTTCATTGATTTTTTGCAGCATATATAGATTCTAAAACACAACATTGCTAAACCTTATGTTTAATAAGAATGGTCATACTGATTAAATAATTCAGGAATATCATTGTCTAAAATGAATTGAAAATCTTTTTTGAAGATTTAGTCACATAAAGTCTTCCTTACGTTTAAAATTATGAGAAACAAGAACACATGAGCCAAAAAAAAAAAAAAAAAAAACATATTTATCAGTGTGGTTCTTTCTCTGTAAGAATCCTATGCCAAATTCTTTTTCTCAGCTTTATACAACATTACTAAAAGCTAAATATTAAATACTAGTAAATCTACTGATGAGGAGCCTCAACGTCAGCTCTTCTAAGGACTGGTTTTTACCATACTTTGCGTATAATTTATACAAACAGCAATAGAAAGTTTTCAAATTACATAAATTTATAAATGAACAAACAAGTCAAAAATTGCGCTTCAAACTTATCGAATGAGGTTCGTTCTTATTATAACGAAGTTTAAAATATATTCAGATAGGTGTAAGAGTTACTGCACTCCTATGCAAAAATGTATGGATACAAAATTTATAACCATTTTATATATTAAATTCAGTTATACAGATATGAGTTATGTGGATAATATTACTACTTCTTAACTGGGGCATAATCACCATAGCAACCTGGAATCAATATCAATCATGGGATATGATTGAATTATTTAAAAATGATAGGATTTGATAGATTGGAGAAAACTTTTATTAAGTTGTGACTGGATTTTCATAAAATTTGAAATAATGCAACAAAATTTTGCAACAATTATATATATTTAATTTCAAATCATTCAGCTTGGTTATATGTGAACAGACCGACAAACAGATAGATGGACCAGATAACGACTATAGATGCTACAAAGTTGAAAAATAAGGATATTTTCCCATGAATAATAATGTAATAAAATTGTTTAAGTGTGTCAGCAAATAAAACTACAAGCGTTACGCACTTTATTTTCAATAACGGAGAGGCACAGTAAATCTCAATAAAATTTATCAATTACAGATCAATTCAACGATATTAAAGCAAGTTCGGAAAGGCAGACAGACGACCAGATGGACAGACAAGCATAATTCACATACTAATTCTAACATCATAATGCTTTAAAAACGCATGACAGATTTAAATTTCACTTTCAAGAAATTATAAATGGAATCATACTTGAATGCTCTTCTACAACCCTGTGTTTTAACCACTTTTTATCTACACGATACTAATTGGCTGTTATTTAATTATAATCTGTAATTTAATTAAGACTTATACATACTTAAATCTACCGAGATCATTATTCCAGAAATTATCATCCATAGAAGGCCTTGTATCCAATTCTTTGCGTGGCCTTGTATATTATTTTATCTACATTGTACAAAGATATCTTAGTATGCTAAATGTAGTTCATCATGAAAATGCATAATTAAAAGAAAACAAAACTTTTAAGCTATTTCCGTTTATACTCAATATCCCTTAGAAATTCTTTTGTTTAACCTTGTATATAAATTATAACATTTATACATAAAATGTTGCATGGAAAAATTTAGTTAAAAGTTCATATCAAAATAAAAATGAATTATCCGCAGTCATCGATTATATACACTACTTCATCGCAGTACCGCATCTGAAATCTTTTGAGTGTCCCTATAAATAATATGTTTTCTTGTTTTATAGAAAGTAACTTGTAGTTGCCCTTATAACGTTTATTTTCGTTCATGTTTTTAGAGAAGGGGGATTAAAGTTTATTAACTGCTTGATATATCTAAAAATCAGCCGTGACTATTAAAATTACATTGCGTAAAATAGCAATAACACAGGAAAAAGAGACTCTATGAAGAAAATGTTCAAGTATGTATGTGGCATTTATTAAGGAGAGGTAAAACTTACACTCTCGCGGGGTGACCCCCCGGGGAAAATACAGAAGCAGGAGCTCTACATCCTTACAGCAGGACAGTTAGAGATAGAATGATTCCTGACATCAAAATAAGGTAGCCAAAATGCGTCGAGCTAAAATGTGGTTGCCCTTAGATCATAATAACCCTATGCGTATAGTTCATAAAGAAAGTTTAAATTAAAAACGTGCCAACGATTTGGCGATTAAAATATCAGCGTACAAATATGCATGCCAATACTGATTGCTGGAAAAAATATCTCTATATGGATAACACAGATGTCAGACGCCGATTTAATATAAACAGAGCGTTAGATTTTAAGCCGAAAAAGGAGTTTTAATGTCTATTAATTTGCAAAGGAATTAAGTAAGTGACTGAGTAACTGCACAAGGGCATATAGTTTTTAAAATATCTTACAATGTACTCTTTGAACAAACGAAAGTATGCAGGCTCAGAAAATGATTTTAGGATGAGAAAAGATTTGTTTTTGATTTGTTTTATTAACAGCCTCGGTTAAGCATGAAAACCTACATAACTGCAATCTAAAGGAAAGAGAAAAGAGATAAATATATTTTTTTTGGAAAGTAAAAGGGAGGTTTAATTGTTTTGAAATTGTGAAAGATAATTTAAATTTTAAATTTGAGAATTTAATTTTTTTTTAAAAAGGAAGCATTAATAATATGTGATGTCATATTGCTTTCGACACCACATATCTGACATCACAGCCATCATCAACGTATAGCAATTTAATTAAATGTTAGATAATTCAATATGATTAAAATACTCCCCAAACAATGTTCCCTCGTATACCATTATGCAATGAAATACTTTTGTTTGACCCTGTAATTTAAGTACAAACATCCTTTGCACCGAGTGCTGCGTGTTTATATAGCTATGAACGTATTTAAAAATACGTATAAGTTTTCAGAAATTTGATGCATTAAATTGATCCCGTTTCTATGCAACGATATTCTAAAATTTTATGAACTGCATATTATTATAATTTTTCAGACAACAAAGTACATTTCTTCAGGGGGTCTTCCCCCCTGAACCCCCCATCTACTCATTAAATTTACATTCGTAATTTTCTATTGAATGTGCAGCAGTATTGATTTTTTTTTTAGATACTAGCCACGAAAACCTGTATTTGATATACAAGTAATTCATAGAAAAGGAGATATAAAAATTTTATGTAAAGGAGTTGTCTAATTTAGATTTCTAATGTTTTTACAATTTTTGTTTCTCAAAAATTTCACTTTTATTACGTTTCTATAATATTTAGAAATGTAAGATTTTGTCTAAATATATATCTAAATCTTTTTGATAACATTACCTCGCTAAAATACCCAATAAAGACACTCATTTCTCGCTAATCTTGACGTCATTTTGACATCGACACCTATGCGATGCAAATTAATGGCATTTATATTTATTTCAGACACATTATTAAAATTTACTATCGAACCACTTGCTTAACAAGTTTATTATTATTTTAAATATTTAAAAAATCTTTTAACTTGCATCCGACAAATTTTAAAATTTTGGTAATAAATATCTGTAAAGAAATAAGGATTAATATCATAATCCAAGACAATTTAATTTAAGCGCCAAAGTGCATTAGTTTTATTTTCGGTATGTGATGTCATAATCGCTTGTTTTCGTGTCCTAAAATCAATCTTCCTTTATCTTTTATTATTAAACGATACTTGAAATTTTCCATTTTCTTTCCAGTATGAAGTTATATTAATATTACTTTAATAAATATATATATTTTTTCATTTACCTTTATTTACAGGAAAATTCAAACATTAAACTGACGCATTATGCATGTTTTTAATATTATGATGATAAAGGGTTGCTAGGCAACTATAAAGAGTAAAAGAAAAAATGGAATAAATATATTTGAAATCAGTAAATGTCTAAAACAAATTGTTCTATATTATTGGAAAACATTCATAAAAATTATCCAAAAATTACAGTAATAATTCAAAAAATCTGACAAATGCATAGACAAAATTTCAAAATAATTTGAATAATTTCAGCTTCCTATTCATAAATTTCAGTATCCAATATGTTATTTAATGCCATTGAGCAAGTGAGCCATTTTCTTTCAACAAATGAAAATTTTTAAAAATCTGAAATGCCATAGAAAAAGCATTATGGTTCAAAATTAAATGCCCTGTTTTTTCTGAACAAATGAATCAAATAGAACAAAAAACTATACAGCTAAATCCAGGTATCCCAAGAACATAACCACTTAATTTCAAGTTAATCGGGTGTTTTTTGCGGCAGTTATCGCGGAACAGACAGACAATAACCAAAATATTTTATGTTCCCAAAGTAAGCCTTCACTGACGTTTCGGCAATAAAAGTTCATATTTATTTAACAGTTGAATGACATCTTTATTTAAAACTGATATTTTACCTCCAATTCATTAGTAAATCTGCAGATCAAGAGCCTCAACGTCAGCTTTTCGCATCTTTTTTTTAAAACACACTTAGCGTAATATTCAACTTCCTCGAAACTGTAATTTAAAATTTTCGAATTACGTAATTATTTATAAGAATAAAATAAGAATAAGAAATTTGAAACCATCAAAAGCCGTTAAATTAAAGATTTAGTTATGTTAGGATATTCTGAAAAATTCATGATCGATTATTTTTGTTTTTTTATCATACCACAGTAGATTTCTTCAGAGGAGCTCCGCCCCCCTGAACCCCCCGTAGTCTCATTAAATTTAAATTTCTAAGTTTCTATCAATCTGCTAATGGTTATCGTATATCTTGTATTTCTTTCTACATTTTGATTTATAAGGATAAGTGACAGTTTTAATAAACATTTTTCATTATCCTCATACTTCTAGATACCTGCCCACCAAAAACACCTAAATCTGATGTATCAGGAACTTTTGAAAGTGTAAACTCAGTAATCTAGGGTTTTACAATTTTGTTTACGAAAAAAAAAAGTTGTGATTGCATTTTGTGGCAGTTATCGGGGACTGACAGATAGACAGAAGAACAGACTGAGAGATGGAAAACAATAAATTTTGCTTCGCCAAAATAAGCCTTCACTGAAGTTTCGGCAATAACGTCATTATTCATGAGTTATTGCTGTCCATGTTTCTTGTATTTTTAACGGCAACTATAAAATACCTGTTTTATTTCAATTATGACGTCAAATTTTACCAATTGAAATATTTGTTAAAAATATAATTATTTTTTATTTCTTTTACTTCTAATTACGCTTCCATTTTTGTCAGAAAAATTCTTATTAACGAAACAAATTTCCGTGTTTAATATTTAACAAAGTACTATTTTTATTTTAATTCTGACGTCATATTTATTTTTTCTTAGTTTAATTTTTCGAATGAAAATTGCTTAATTGAAACTTATTGCCGTTGAAAAATTATTCCAAAATTTTTTTTGGCAGCTATAAAGGAAATTGGTTAAATTTTATCTAAAAAATCGCTCTTGATTCTGTATGAAAAAGAAGGAAATTTTGAATTATTAAGGAAAATATTTGAATAAAATTAATAAAATATAGTCTATATTCTTTTCTGGGCTATGTTATATTTATCCGCAAAGATACAAAGACATTAATTAATTCATCAGTTTTGACGTCGACTTCATTTAAATTTTCGCACACGCTTTCAAATTTATAGCATTAAAATATAATAAGGATTACGATGCATGGTTGCTTAGCAACCATTAAGAGAAAATAAAGAAAATGAAATAAATACATTTTAAATAAGTAAATCTCTAAAACAAATTAGTTTATATTATTGGAACACAATTATAAAAAATCTCCAAAATTTACAGTAATAACTTTAAAAATCTGACAAATGCATAGACAAAATTTCAAAACAATACCAATAATTTAACTGGTAAATTTCAATATCCATTTATCATTGAATTCCAATAATGAAATGTGTCATTTTCTCTCAAGGAAAAAAAAAATTAAAATCATTGGCTTTGCCATAGAAAAGCATTATTGCGCAAAATAAAATATACTATATTTTCCGAACGAATGAATCAAATCTAACAAAAAACTATACAGCTTAATCCCAGTGTCTCATTAACATACCCACTTAATTTCAAGCCAATCGGATGTTTTTTGCGTTAGTTATCGCGGATTAGACAGACTGACAGACTGACAGACAGTAACCAAAAAATATCGTGCTTCCAAAGTAAGCCTTCACTGACGTTTCGGCAACTAATAAATCTGCAGATCAAGAGCCTCAACGTCAGCTTTGCACATCATTTTTTTTTTTTTAAACACACTTTGGGTAATATTCAACTTCCTGGAAACTGTAATTTAAAATTTTCAAATTACGTAATTATTTATAAGAATAAAATAAGAATAAGAAGTTTTCAGCCAACAAAAGCGTTAAATTAAAGATTTCGTTATGTTAGGATATTCTGAATTTTTCATGATCTATTATTTTTGGTTTTTTATTATAACATAGGTTATAACATAGATTAAATTTTATCTAAAAAATCGGTATTGATTCTGCATGAAAAAGAAGGAAATTTTGAATTATTAAGGAAAATATGTGAATAAAATTATTAAAACATAGCCTATGTTCTTTTCTGGGCTATGTTATAGTTATACACAAAGATACAAAGACATTAATTCATCAGTTTTGACGTTGACTTCATTTAAATTTTCGTACACACATTCATATTTATAACATTGTAAAAACAAGGTAGAACCCGTCGAATTTCGACGGTAGAAAATGTTCAAGAAGGAGCTGTTTCCTTGATCTATAATAAACCTACAAAAAATAGTTACAATTAAAAAAATGCACCTTATATGGTAAATCTAACTCTTAAACAAATGATATATAACCTAAAGTTAACAAAATACTATTTCTATAAAACTCAGTTTTAGAATTTATTAAAATTAAATTTTAATTTTTCATATAAGTATTAAAACCTAATAAAGAATGAAGGTCTGTTATTATGATAAAGTTATCAATTAAGACTCTTATGCTTGGTATTCTAAAATGAAGAACAGCAAAGTTTATAACACTTTGACTCAATCATACAATTTTTTTTCCCGTGATAGCGTAGTCCGACATCAATTTCAGTACCTCAAGATTCACATATGTGCCTCTCATATACGTAATCAACTTAAAAAAAATGATATTTTAATTTCATCATTTTTATTTTAAACTTGAAGTCTCTATTGCTATTAGCTGGCAAGATATACTACCATATTTGTATTCTTTTAAGTGTAAGGCAATTTTCTGAAACAATCTGCATTAATTTCATTTTTTTCGCTTTTTATGGAAAAATGGCAACAAAAAGAAAGAGTAATCTTTTTTTCCCTTTTACTTTTAATAGAAATGGGGTACTTTGGTTGCCACAAATACAAAAACGATATTAAAAACTACAAAATAAGTTAATATCTCAAAAATAAATTCAGATACGGTTTTCAAACAAATTGCATTTAAAAGCATATTTTTTCCTATACGAAGATGTAAAATTTAAAAATTTGCGATATTTAGCGGTTTAAAAGTTTGCAGTAGCGAAAATTGCAAAGCTGAAATTTCATTTAAAATTTGAAAGTGTTGCCATTCGCAAAATGACGTATGCGTTACGCACAGATACGTTTAGCCTTTATAATATAGATAAGGATTAGGATGAATGGTTGCTTAGCAACCATTAAGAGAAAATAAAGAAAATGAAATAAATACGTTTCAAATAAGTAAATCTCTAAAACGAATTAGTTTATATTATTAGAACACATCTATAAAAAATATCCAAAATTTACAGTAATAATTTTAAAAATCTGACAAATGAGTAGACAAAATTTCAAAACAATACGAATAATTTAACTGGTAAATTTCAGCATCCATTTATTATAATGTGACATTTTCTCTCAAGAAAAAAAATGGAAATCATTGGATTTGCCATAGAAAAGCATTATTGCGTAAAATAAAATATTCTATATTTTCCGAACGAATGAACCAAATCTTACAAAAAAACTATACAGCTTAATCCCAGTGCCGCACTAACATACCCACTTAATTTCAAGCCAATCGGATGCTTTTTACGGAAGTTATCGCGGAACAGACAGACTGACAGACAGACACAAAAAAAGTTCGTGTCTCCAAAGTAAGCCTTTACTGACGTTTCGGCAACAAGTAAAATTTATATTTTTTTAGTATTCTTTCACGCGAATGTAGAATTTCTTTAAACATTGATTTGCAATTCAGTGATTTTTGCAGCATATATAGATTCTCAGGCACAACATTGCTAAAACCTAAATGCTATATAAGATTGGTCATAATGATTAAATTGTTGAGGGATATCATTGTCTAAAATGCACCGAAAATCATCATTAGTAACATTATCTGAATAAGAATCGGGTGCATGTTCTAATTTACTTAGTAAAAGAGGTTAAAAAATTTATAGTGGAAAATGTGAACAAGATTTTCCCACATAAAGACTCCCTTGCTTTTAAAATTATAACAACAAGATCACATAGATAAATATATATATACATATATATTCATCTGTCTGTTACTTTCTCTGTACGAATCGAATGCCAAAATCTTTTTCACACCTTTAAAGCATTACTAAAAGCTAAATATTACATATAAATGTTCATATTGATTTAACCGTTCATTGACATCATTATTTAGAAGACACTAAAAATCAACACCATTAGCGTAATCTAAATAAGAGTCGGATGTGTTTTTAATTTTTTTTTTTCGTAAAAGAGGGTCAACAAATTTAAAGAACCAGTGTTAAAATTGAGGAAGATTTCCATGCATAACGATATCTTTGCTTTTAAAATTGCGGTAACTAAGAACAGGCGAACAATATATCTATATACATTAATCGGTACGTCTAAATACCAACTACGGATAAAAGCTAAATTTAAATATTAATGTTCATATCAACATCAGTAGCGTCATCTAAATAAGAATCTGGTGCGCTTTTTAATTTTTTTCGTAAAAATGGTCAAGATTGTAGAACAAGTGGTAAAACTGAGGTAGAATTTGGTACATAAAGAATTCCTTACTTTTAAAACTGTGGCAACTGAAAACATTAGAGCAATGTATATATCAATCAATGCGGTATTAAATTGACTCCATGTGAATTGGAAACTGTATCCGAATTCTTATTCATGACTTTAGAAATAAACTAAAATGTGTGCATGAATGTGATAAATTTTGTATGATCTCATAGTCCATCCCCAAGTTTACCCCCCCCCCTCCCGTCCTTAAGGCGTTTTTCTTTTCTTTTTACGAAATTTGTAATACTATGCATATTTAATTTATAGGAAAGTAGTTTCTCATTTTTAAAAAAACTGTTTTTTTATTAAATTTTTACTACGTTTTACCATTATTACACGTAAATCGTGCAGTGAGCACATTTTAACATCGCTTACATATCATAAAAATCAAGATTGTGGAAATATATTATAAGATAAATAATTTTTGTTGGGTTTTTTTTAATTTAGCACATAGAAAAACAAACAAACAACAATAAAAAAACCCATTAAGAATAGCTAAAATTATTAAAAAAAATCATTGTATGTGTAGATAAATATTATTTTGAAAATTTTAAATAGGTACAATTCTTTCACGATATTAGTTAATTATTCTAAGTGAAAATTTCATGTACGTTTTTGCCTAAACGTGTTTTTTGATATTTTTTTCATTAAAAATTAAATAAAATCATTAAACACAATTTTTTTATTATTTTGTAAAAAAATTAATGTTATTTAAAATAAGTTTTTTTAAAGTTTGCTTTAAATCTAAAAGTCAGTACTGCAAATTATAAGGATAGTCATGAAAAATGTAACATCATTTTTATAAACAATGGTATGCAATTCTTCACACATGTCCATTCAAAGAAAATGTGAGTTTTATTATCTATGTTTTATTACTTTTGTTTTATCATTGCTACGTTTGAAAAATTGTCTAAAAATGTATATAAATAAAGCCAGCATAAAGATAGAGGTAGAAGTTACATGTTAAGAACAAAACTTAATAATATAGAACTCGTTTTGTATATAAATTGAATATAACAATTTTTAACTAGTTTTGCACATGGTTTTACAAATTTTAGAAATATAACAAAGCACATTTCAAACGTCCTAATAATTGAAAATATAATTGTGAAAAAATACACAATTTAAATATGAGTTCATGTACATAATATTTGAATAATTAATAATTATACATACATCTACAAATATTAAAGATAAAAACACCAGAGAGAAATACAAGATGCATAATAAAGAAAAGTAAGGATACATATATTTGTATGAGGGGCATTTGCAAATGAAAATACAACATTCAAGTAGAAAAATCAATCGATACCAGAATTTTGTTTCAATTTATCATCGTAATAATAAATATTAATAATTATAATTTAAATTTCTTATTTGCTATTTAGGTATAGCTACGCATTTGGAAAACATATATATTATTTTAGTAATTTTTTCCTTATGATATTATATAATTATACTAGATTTCATAATTTTGATTAATTATCTTTTTTAATTAAAGACTTTTAATATTTCTTTGTAAATTTCAAGAAGCGCAATTTAAATTCCTACAAATTTTATATTATTACACAGCGAAAATATTTTAAAAATAAAGTAATTAAAACTGGCATTTCTAAATAAATGAAAAGAATGTATCATATAGTTTCTATTCAGACATTTCATGAATAAAAATGAAGAATCAACAAATGTGGATAGAAAAAAAATATATAAATATAAATTTATTGTAATAGTTTTCTTATTCTTATAAATCATGTAAGTCAGAAAGTTTAATTGAAATATACGTATACAGCTGAACCCCATTATACCGAACCTGGTAGACAACGAACTCATGGATATAAAGGAAGAAAATGTTGGCCCCGCGGTTTTCTTGTTCGATTTATTGCTAATTTATCCATTCATTGCGAATTTTCGAAATTTTAAGAATTAGTTATAATGAACACTTTTTTCCAGTCGACCATGATTTTTTTAAAACTTTTTTTCAGTTGTCAAAACAGTGCTCTGATTTTATAAGAAAATGTATGACGTTTAGTGAAACAAGGTGCAAATTAGCGATAAATCTTTTTATTAAAGGATAGAAACAATTGCAATTTTTCTCTTTTATGGTTGCCATTCTGCAGGTGTGATTACGCCTACTGGTCAGTCATTTTCCGTAACTCCTATCACAGCTGTTTAGTATTCTAATTAAAACTGGCGTATTTAAGTAACTTTCTTATGAATAGTTAGAGAGATGACACCATTGGAAAGAACATCTTGAAGCAAGCAATAGTTAAGCTAAAAGCTTTTTCGCTTGAATTATGAAATTTGGAGTTCAGAAGACGATAATAAAAAGAAAAAGATAAAAATTAAACAAAAAAAAATAATAATAAAATGAAAATGAAACGATATTTAAACACGCCAACAATAACTGGTGCTGACAATCTTAAGTCTGGATAAAGTGCAATAGTTTTAGTATAGTCGGGTACATCCTTTAAATTGTTCTGTACATTTATAGGAACATTTCTTTATCTGAACTAGGAACAGTTCCGATTTGTTTGGATAATCGGCGCTATATTGTATTTCTATTTGTATTAATTTTTAGTTAATATATTGAGTATTGTGTCGGTTTAATGTAATCGATTTTAGTCAATTTAATTTATTAATGGTCATATTCAAAAGATTCTATGGTTTTTTTTTGTCAATATACCATTATTGAATATACAGTTAGTAGTTAATGATATACATTTGTGAACTCTAACCTTTTTCTTAACGGCTCGTAAATAACGAACCACTGGATATAGCGAACAAAATCTTCGATCCCTTGAAGTTCGTTATAACGGGGTTCGACTGTATATATATATATATATATAGAGAGAGAGAGAGAGAGAGAAGTTACAGAGAGGTAGAAATGCTCATTACTTTTTTAAATTAAAATGTTTAAAATGTTACAAAAGTTTGCTTTTGAATCTTAAAGTGTTGTTTCATAAAAGTTTTAATCATTTGTATCTGTTGTTTTTCAATTTTTTTCTCTTCGAGAAAAATTTATGTGGAAATAAAAAAATGACGTGTGTAAACAAAAAATGAAAATAAATAAATAAATAAATAAATAAACTAAACAATTAATCGAGTTTTTTTAAAAATATGAAAAATATTTTTTTAATGTTTCTCTATGTTTTAACAAATATTACACCATTTACAGAAAATTACTTGCACACTCATATAAATATACATATGCATTACGTAGAAAAAAATATTTTTTTCATATTCTATTACAGAAAAATACTATTTAAAGTGCAGAGAAAAGATAAATTAAGTATATTTCCACTGTAAAACATGTATTTCTTGTAAAATAATCTGTCATATCATGAAAATATTCAGAATATGATAAAAATTGAAAATATGACAACAATAAAATATATTATATAGTAAAACCTTTGTTTTTTTTTTAAACAATGAACGTTAAAGATTTCCGTATGAAAGTATGATTATGTACTTATTTTTTGTATTTATTTATAATTTCTCACAATTTTGACAAAATATGTAAGCACACTAATTTTTTTCGCATCTAAGCTTCCCGCAATTAACGCTTTCTCGCAAAATGAAGAAAATATATTAAACTTCAGTTTTTCCATATTTATATTTTCCCACAATTTATCTTTGTTTGAAATTCACTACAAAATGAACTAAGATATTTAATAATGCTACACTAATAATTTTGCGTTCATATGCAAAAACTAAGTTTACTATTTTTTAGTTTTTTTTCCTAATTTAAAAACTAAGTTTTGTCCTACATTTATTTTTTTTCAATCATAAAATCCCAATTTTATTGTACTATTTCTTTTTCTCTAAATATAAAAACAAGGTTTAACCGAAAATTTTGATAATTTTTTCCGGATTTATGTTTCCCACAGTTAATGCTTTCTCGCAAATATGTTAAACTTTAGCTTTTTTTGTATTTATATTTCCCCATAATTTCTCGTTGCTTGAAATTCACTACAAATTGAGCTTAGATATTTCATAATTCAATATAATAATTTCTCGTACATATGTAAAAACTAAGTTATAATACTTTTTACTTTTTTTTCCAAATATGAAATCAAATTTTGTCGTAATTTCTCTGTATTTTCCAACCAAAAAACAACTGTTTTACTGTATCATTACCTTTTCTCGGAGTATAAAAACAAGGTTTTGGCGAACAATCCAGACAACATTAATATTTATAGAAGAGAAAAAAAATCCTCAAGCATAATTTTAAATGACTGACATAAAGTTCCACTTACATATTCCGCTGAGCAGGCATCCTCATGTTAAAAAAGACGCGGACACGAAATCAGCTGCTTCCCATCAAAACAAGGGAAAGTAGAATGAAGTGCTCCAGAATGAAAGCTTTCTGGCAGAGCTTTTGTGGCGCGCACGCATGCGTCCATCCCGTTTCCGCTGACTCAAAAGAGATAGAATGATAGATAATCCTCACAGGCAAACAAGTCGTCTGCGCAGGCGATTCGCTTGGGATTTTTAATTAGTTTGTCTACCGAAGTTCATTATGAAGTGACACTCTAAAAAAACTGTGTTTAATTTACGGTTGATCGCTATGATAATTTTATATGTATTAAAAAAAAAAAAAGAAATTAATTATTTCATTTAAAAAGAATTTAAAATCGGAGATGAAAAATTATTTGTAATGTGATGTAAAAAACTTAATCATAAATAATAATAATAATAATAACAATGCCATGTACTCCAGAATGAAAGCTTTCTGGCAGAGCTTTTGTGGCGTGCACGCCCATCCCCTTTCTGCTGACTCAAAAGACATAGAATGATAGATAATCCTCACAGGAAAACAAGTCGTCTACGCAGGCAATTCGCTTGGGATTTTTAATTAGTTTGTCTACCGAAGTTCATTATGAAGTGACACTCTAAATAAACTGTGTTTAATTTACGGTTAGTAGCCATCATAACTTTACATATATTTAAATATATATACATATCATTTGATCTGTAAAGAATTTAAAATCAGAGATGAAAAAATATTTTTAAAATAATGTAAAGATAATAATAATAATAATAATTTGGGACTTTTAATTAGTTTGTCTACCGAAATTCATTATGAAGTGACATTCTGAATGTACAGTGTTTAATTTACGGTTGATAGCCATTATAATTTATATATATTAAAAATATATACATTTATTACATTTAAAAAGAATTTAAAATTGGAGATGAAAATTATTTGTAATACAATGTAAAAAATTTATTCATAAATAATATTAATAATAATAATAATAATGACGATGTACTCCAGAATGAAAGTTTTTTGGCAGAGGTTTTGTGGCGTGCACGTATGTGCTCATCCCGTTTCCGCTGACTCAAAAGAGATAAAACGCTTCGGATTTTTAATTAGTTTGTCTGCCGAAGATCATTATGAAATTACATTCTGACTGCACTATATTTAATTTACGGTTCGTTGCAATCATAATTTTACACATATTTAATATATATATATTACAAATTTAATTTTTTTTCTTCGCCAAAATTAACCTTGTACTATATTATTTCCTTTTAACAATATTCAGTACTTAGTCATCTTCTTAAATTAAAATCCTGTTATTAAATCTAATCTATTAATCTTTATGGAAACAATATAAATTTTTAATTCGCCTTAAAAACATTTATTCCAATATGGGTAAATTAAAAAAAAATGGCTCTAAATTAAAAATATTCTTGATTAAACTTTATTTCTTAATATTCCAAATAAAACTCATTTTTCCCTGTTTTTATCAACCCTTTTTAAGAAAGTCTTATTAAATTTATTCTAAAACCATACCTTTCAAAAAACTTTCCATACCTTTCATTCTTTTTATTTTTTCCCCCTTCAACGTTTGATATTTGCGCGTATCAATAAATTCATTTTTTTCTTTTTTTTTTTTTCAAAATATCGTCTGCAGGATATCGAATTCGGCGTTCGATTATAAATTAGTTAAATAATAATTTTTTTAATTAAAAAATTATCGTCTGAATGAAATTAATCTTGACGATGGACATGAATTCTGTTTACATGTGAAAATCATGGTTAGAGATTAGGGAATATTCTAGAAGTTTTATTTTTAGATTTAAGAAGGGAGCTGAGAGGTGATGACGGAGAGATATTCTTTTTTTCCCAAGGATTTAGTTAGAAGGAACGGCGGAATAATGTTTTTATGATGGGATATTTTTTCTTCTTTCGTGGATTCTATTCAAAACGGCTTGCAAGAGAGCATTTTCCGCGATATATGACTGCACTTGAATAATTTTTTTGGAGAAGCCAATATGTAGTTCCATGAAGCGTCTAAATTTCTTTTATTAATTTTTTCCTCACTTGCCACAACTCTGTGTTTAAAAAAGGGGGCACCGGTGAAGATATTTCGAGTTTCACGCGTAAAATGTCACAGACAATAATAAAGACCGACAGGATTCTTCTGTGACAAGAACGAAAAGGAATGACATTAATGGAATCTGCTGTAGAATGGAGTGTTGATCGGCTTGTAGAAAAACGACGTTGCTAGAAGTCTTCTTGTGCAAAAATTGCCGCAATGCCTTAATTAATTAAAGTACAAGAATCTTTCTAAAGTGCTTCAAATCTATGTTTGGAAAGACACTAGTTTGAGAGATTTTGTTAGCTTTGTTAAAGAAGTTACACGATGCCTGAGATCTATTTTATTGCAGTCGATTGGTAACTAAACATTTCTCGTGATGATGAAAAATAACACGAAAAAAAAAAAAAAAGAACGAGAGAATTGCTTGTAAATTGCTGAATACATAGATATTTTTGGATATATTTGTGCCCACTAGGATTGCCAGTGAGAATTTTTTCGTAGTGTTTTGATTATTATTTGTATACTTTTTTATGTATTTATTTAGATTAATTATTCTCTGTTTGTCAGGTTTATTTATTGGATTATTTGTCTGTGAGTCTTATTTATTTACCTATTTATGATGATGATTATTATTATTATTATTATTATTATTTTTATTATTATTATTATTATTATTATTATTATTATTATTATTATTATTATTATTATTATTATTATTATTATTATTATTACTATTATTATTATTACTATTATTATTATTATTATTACTTGTTGAAGAGAAAGCATGTTATTTCTTAAGGTTTTAATTGAGGAGTATGATGTTTTTAGATACTGTTGCTTATTAAAGAATATTATGATATTTTTATGCACGATTAAAGGTAAATTTGTAATAATAATGAAGTATACAAGAACTTAGAAGCTCAGCTTTATTTTTAAAAAGTACATTTTCTAATTTATTAATATTTGTCATTTATAAAGAACTTTTCTTTGAATGCAGTATTTTCATGATAATGTTCCTACTACTAGTCATTTGAGCAAGAAAACTAAGTTAACATGAATTCTGTTTACATGTGAAAATCATGGTTAGAGATTAGGGAATATTCTAGAAGTTTTATTTTTAGATTTAATGCCCCCTATCTCCTTGGGAATACGTCTGGGACCCTTAGTCTCCTATTTAATATTATTTGTCTTTAAGTGTACTATAACCCCTTAAAGTTCTGCCCATCTTTTATGAATAACCCTGTATATATATATATATATATATATATATATATATATATATATATATATATATATATATATATATATATATATATATATATATATGTCAACATTTGAACGGAGGGGGGTTTTGGGGTCTGAGGGTCATGATCGGTGAAAATATACCAAAATTTTCTGGAAGTGCTTTTCTCCGGATGGCTGCAATAGGTAGCTTTTTACTTTTTGTAATGAAAGCTGCCTAACAGCTATCGGATTAAATTAAAGAAATCTCGCTCTTTTTATAATAAAGACAAAATGATATGTTTTACAATAAAATAAATCGAAATCGACTAAATCATTTTTGTTTCTTTTATTTACATATCGATAAAAATAGCTACCATATAAACTCCTATAACATCTTAAATACTTTTGAGCTACGATAAAATAGCATGTTTTGCAGTAACAATAATTTTAATTGAGTAACTAATTTTACTGGTGCTTACATTTTATAATCAACAAATTGTGATATCATTTAAAGTTGAATTACACCCTATAAGTCATTAATAAATAGTAAACTAACTTACCGCATAATCAACTACAACTAAATGGAATTATTTATTTCGTTAACATTTCAATAAACTTTTGATTTCAAAATGATATCATTTCACTTTTAATTACATCTAATATAGTTTTAAGTCATGATAAAATGATATATTTTATAATAACTTACTACATTACATATTTACTAATATTTCTTATTATATTAATTTTTCCGTTAACTTAAAAATAAATTATTATCACATTAATTACAATTATACTTAATAAATTGTTCTATCCATTAATGTGATTAAACAAAAGTTTTTATAATAAATTTACCTCTGTTATTTCTTCATATTTTTCATCATTTACTTCATATTTTTACTTATTTCGAGATTTAAAAAAATAGTATTTAACCGTTTACACGCCGAATTAATATTGCAATATAATAATTATTTTATTTTTCCTATATTACAGCTTCAAATGTTTTAATTTATGCATGCAAAATTAGAAAATGACAAAAGAAAAATTTTTGCATATTTTTTTACTGTTTTCATTTTGGTGTTCGCATTTTCGAACATCATTATTGTTTGACAGTCTGTGTAAATATAACAAATTATTTTCCGTTATATGCTATTGTACATTGTTCTTGAGTATTTTCTGAAATTCCAAAGACATTTAGATTCCTAGCGGTCAAATGTAAGTAATATAGAGCAGTAGCGTAGCTATGTTTTTTGGCGCCCGGGGCCAGCAAGAAATTTTGCGCCCTTACCCCAATATAGATATGTAACAATATCTCTCAATTTGGCGCCCCTAGGCCTCAGCGCCCGGGGCGGACGCCCCCCTTCCCCCCCCCTTAGCTACACCACTGATATAGAGAAAACGATAAAAGCAAATAATATATTCTATATGCAAAATAATGAATTTACATATTTCTTATACATGTGATAAATGCTTAAACATAAATATTTTTTTATATAAGTTTAAATCAACCTTTTATTTTATAAGAAAAATAAAGACATCATTATTATGTTGGAAAATACCGGGTGATCCAGAAGTTTCGGGAGTTTTGAAAAGTTAATAATTAGGAAACTACGTATACTACAAATGTTCTGTTTTCAGATATATGTTCAGAAACATGTGGGATTTTTGTTTAGAATGAATTTTTTTAAATATATATAGTTACCGTTTTTAGCAACAGGTGGCGCTGTTGTATAAGACTGAATGTACCTATACCATGCGTTATATAGACACACGAGTTCATTGCGAAACTTCTTTTCTATGATAGTGATGACATTTCGTTTTAAGGGTGGTTTATGTTCAAACATTTTTTGTAAGGTAAATGAAATTGCATTGTAAGGGAAATTTGATACAAAATTTCATGAGCAACTGCAGTGTTTAGACATTGTCTAGACTATGTTTAGACACATCTTTGCATGTCGCGTTGTTTTCATATCGTACAATACGTCAAGTTAAAACTGCAAAAGAATCGATCGCCATTGCAAATGTGAAATGCTATGGTAAGCAAGGTTTGAGGAAAAGGCTCATTGGAAAATCGTAATAGAAACAAGAGATCCCAAATGTCTGTTACAATCGGAAATCAGGTAGGATTCTATGCCAATACTCTGTAGAAATCACCAGTTCATGGTGAGTGCAGTAAACTTGTGATATCACGATGAACTGAAATTTCTTTCCGCTCTGAGGATACTGTGCACGCTGTTTTGCATCGGCTCACGGCGGTACTTATAAGCCATGAGCGTCATGATTAAACTTTGTAACCCTTGGACACTAATTCGTTCTTTTAAATGAGCTGTATCATACTATAAAAACAATACTATCAATTTTAGCGCCACCTGCTGTCAAAAAGGTCAACTAACTTAATATGTTTTTTTCATTAAAAAAAAAAAAAAAAAAAAAAAAAAAAAAAAACCGCATACTTCTATTGTTTATGGTTTTCTAATTATTAGCATTCCAAAAGTCCCGGGACTTCTGGATCACCCGGTATATGTTTTGTATTACAATTTGTTGCCATTGTTCCCATTTGGGGACATTGGCATTTAAACGGTTAACCGCTTCACTGATTTGACCGTACGCATACGGGAAACATGTTTTTGTCCAATCATGATTTGCCCGTACCACGTACAATCATCCATATTACGATCACTATTTATTATTCTCCCCGGTATATTTTTATTGTACATTTTGTATTATTTAGTCCGATCATTTTTTTCCCGATTCATAAAAAAAAAGTTTATTTTGAAAAACTGGTGATAAAAGATTAAAAATTCTGTAAAAGGCGTGAAAAAAGTAGGCATTATTTGAAAGGGTTTTTTTTTTTCAAAAATATTCATCAGTTAAGTGGTTAAAAGAAATTCAGTTTTTCCAAATGCATTTTTCAGTCTATGTCATAGCATTATTAATTAACAATATCTTAATTGAGTTAGTGTTTGATTCCCTGTTTCAATCTAATTACTAACAAATAAAAATTATCTATCGCGTGAATTTCATTCATACATAATAGTTTAATTAGTCGTGGTCAAAAAATATATTTTACAGTAAACTTGTCTCAATTATTCATTTATTTTATATTTCCATTGATTTCTTGTTTTAAAGAGCAGCTTATTCAATTTTACCCAATAAGATTTTCACTCAGGGTCAAAACACAAACTATGCAGTAAACAACATCCTAATTGAATTACTGATTGATTTCATGCTTAAATCTAATTGTTAATAAATATATCTTCAATATAAAACTGAGTGTAACAACATAAAGTTTAGAGCGTATTAAAATAAAAATAAAAATTGCTGTAAACTGCGCCTTACACCATTCGGGATGATCGTCCTTGCAGAATTTTTAATCATTTTAACCTTTTCTTATTAAATAGAAATTCGTGATCAACATAAACACAGTAATGCTTTGATTAAATTATGAAATATATTCAATTAGAATTCACTGGTAAAAATAATGTGAATCTTTTATATTTTCTTTATAATGTTTTAATGAATACATCTCTAACATCATGAAAAAGCATATTTCAGTCGAGTATTAAATGAAAAAGTTATGATAGATAAATAAAAGTTTACAAAACAGTGCTTTGAATTATAAAATGATGAAAATTGTTGCATAACTGTCTATTCACGAGCTTCAGCTTTCTAGAAAATCGATATTTCTGAATGTAGATGTCAAAAGAAAATTAATTGTATACCAAATGAATTTAAAAGCCATGGTGACGTGAACTATATGTAATTTAGTAAAATACAACATAATTGAATCATCCCTTTATCTTAACTAAATCATTTAATTACCATTAATTGCAAGAAAATTCAATTAAAATGCCACACAGAATCGGATTTCGATGAAAACTGTTCAAGAAATGAATGCGGCGTAATTTTAAAAGCAGATGGAGTTTTTAAGTAATCTTTTAAAGTTTGTTAAGTACTTTCATTAATTACTGAACATAATTGAGTGAACAGTTTAAAAGCTTTTAAGCCAATAATTTCTTGGTATAATATGTCTTCTTTAATTTTTTGTTTATTACAATATTGATTATGAAACCATAACTGGGATAGGGTTATATAAAGAGAGAAAATATTTAGGAAAATGTAGTAAAATAATGTAATTATTCTGTCATTTATGTCTCCTGTTATTTACTTTCAAAATGATTTCAATACACGATTAAAGTATTATAAATGCACTTTATCTCCCACACTGATGCTCTTTATATATATATATATACTACCCCTGACAATAAAGTTCGGTGAATAGTCCTGTAGAATTAATGTAGATGAAATATTAACGAAAGTTACCATACCATCCTTCAAAATAGTCATCTCCTACAACTATGCATCGTTGCGATCTACTATGCATGTCCTGAAAAATTGCCAAGAAGTCTTCTTTTGGGATGAAGTTCAAAAGTTTCGTCACGTTTTGTTGCATGTCAGCAATGTGGTCAAATCTCTTTCAAAGACAGTTTGAGTTGTGAAAATAGGAAGAAGTCTGGAGGATAGAGATCTAGCTTATATGGTAGGTGTTCAATTTGCACCATCCTTCAAGAATTTCTTTTAAAGTCTTGCTAAGCTTAAAACCAAAATCTAAACTGATCTTTTATTCGTTCATTTTCCTGTTCTCAGCTAAGAACCAACACACTGAACAAGCACTTAGTAAAGCACGTCATACACAGAACATAAACGACGCTCTACTGAACAACGGTGGGGGAAGATGGTCTTCACTTGCCTCTATGCAGGTGCAGCGTTTTAGTTTCCCCAGTGTCGCCAGATCGATCGTTCTGAATTCATTCACCAAACTTTCTTGTCACAGGTAGTATATATATATATATATATATATATATATATATAATACCATTAAAAGTAGACAAGATTCACCAATGGATTTTATCAATAAAACAATAAACCATATATATATATATATATATATATATATATTACAAATTTAAAATTTTTTCGCCAAAACTAACCTTTATACTATCTTAATTTTCTTATAATAATATTCCGTACTTACTTCAAATTATTAAATTAAAATCTTGTTTCTAAATCTAATCTGTTAATCTGTATGCAGACGATATAAATTCTTAATTTTCCTTAAAAAACATTATTCCAGTATGCGTAAATTTAAAAAGATGGCTCTAAATTAAAAATATTCTTAATTAAAACTTTATTTCTTAATATTCCAAATAAAACTGATTTCTTCTATGTTTTTATCAACCCTTTTTAAGAAAGTCTTATTAAATTTATTCCAAACCCATACCTTTAAAAAATATCATTATTTTATTTTATCTATTTATTTATTTTTCCGCCGTCAACGATAATTTGCATATTAATAAATTCATTTCTTTTCTTTTTCTCTTAAAATTAATCATGTATAAAAATCGTCTGCCTAAGATATTTAAAATTCTGAGTCAATTATAAATTGGTTAAATAATATATATTTTTTTAAAATAAATTTATCGTCTGTTTAAAATAATCTCGTAGCTAGACAAGAATTCTGTTTACATAAAATAATGATGGTTAGAGATTACAGAATGTTCCAGAACTTTTTTTTAGTTTAAAAGGGGGAAGTCTCGAGATGAAGAGAAGATTCTTCTGAAGATTTCTTGGGTTGCTTCTTCGATGAGGACAGCTCGCTGAAATAATGATGGAATTTTTGCAAAAAGGAGCTTTTCCTTCCTCATTATCACGAATTTAATAAATGAATTTACAGCAGCCCATGACTAATTATTGGATCTTCTACATTTATTTATTATTTTTGTTTTTTCCCTCGCTTGCCATGACTGTGTGTTTCTTTTAACCAGTGGAAATAATTCGAGCTCTCCTGAAATCGTCACAACTAATCGAAAAGTCGACAGGATAGGTAATGCCTGTGCTAGTGCCTGTTTCGGATTTTGAAATGAATCTACTGAAGAAGTAAAATGCTATGTAAATGAATCTAACGAATCTACTGAAACGAAGTGATGACAAAAATATGAATCGCCGAAAATTTTTCCCGCCATGGTTGAAAGTGTTATTAAGCAAGAATTGCCATTATCTTTTGATTCCTCGAGTGAATGTAACAGAGGAGATTTTAATGTTAAACAGCTTTCTGTCCGAGTGGTTTGAAAGATTTCTTCTAAATATCTCGTGAATTCCTGAGGCCTGATATTCCACCTTTTTGCTGTTTATGTGTAACTGATGACTCAAGATAATCATGGTCATAATGACAAATTTTTGAAAATTAATAACTTCAAAGTGGTGAGTATGCGAAAGGTATTTGATGAGGAATTTAATAAAGAATGGATTTTATTGAAGATTTTTCGGGAACTGTAAGTTTATTTTATTAAATGTTTTGATTATTATTTCTATTCTATTTATGATTGATGGAAAGTATTTATTATTTATTTATTTATTTATTTATTGTTTTATTGATGAGAGTAATTTGAAGTTAATTTATTAAATTACTAATTTATTTATTATTCTATTATTTATTGTATGTTATGGATCTGATATAGTAATTTTGAAAAAATATGTAATTGATAGAAATTATTAACTTTGAAATTTATTGCGAATGATTTTACGATCGGGATTTAATAAAGAAAATAGAAGTGCTTCATTTATTCTAATGAGTAAGAATCAAAAAATTATGGAAGATCCTAAGTTCGTACCGTTTGACCCGAGTTCTGGAATGAATATTTTGTCGTGGTTAACTTATTTTGATACAACATGTGAAAGGAAAAGAAAAATCTAGAATGGAAATTTAATTCTATTGCGCAATATCTGAAAGGGGAAGCGCAAAAAATTTATATTAATGACTGTTTAAATTGTACGGATTATGAACAAATTAAGAAAATTTTGATAGAAAGATTCATTCAATTAGACATCCCGAGTTTTTCTGATTTTTCAAACCTGAAGTTAGATAATTTAGACAATTTAGAAACTTATTTTCGTAAGAAAGTGGAAATTGGTAGGAAATTACATCTTAGTGAAAATATACTATTACAAGGTTTAACTGATGGTTTAAAACCAGAATTCAAAAACAGTATTATTATAAATCCTCCTAGTAGTACCACAGAATGGTACCGGGTTGTCAAACAATTCGTGGAAGTTTCCACCCCACTAGTTTCAAACCAAGTAATAAATCAATCATCAGCTAGACAAAATTTTTAACCTTTTCAACCAACTAGGCCCTGGATTCAGCCAGTTAGGCCCAATAATACACCTAGGAATTGGATTCCCCAAAGGCAATCTCAGTTTCAAAGACCTAGAGTTTGTCAAAATAATTATATTCAAAATTCATACCCTTCAAGACCTTGTAGGATATGCACAAATAGGGGTGTCAGTAATGCTTTTCATTGGGAAAGAGAATGTATTTTTAGGAGTGAGTTGCACTCCTCTGATACTCTTCCAAGTAGCTCACAAAATAATTCTCATAATATTTGACTATTATTTGTGTATGGATATACAAATAATTATAATTTACCATGTGTTGTAGATACTGGCTCAACTATTGCAATATTGCCACTTAAATTTGTTAAAAAACTTAATGCTAAAATTGAGACTATACCCTCAGTTACCATTGGTCAGGCAAAAGGATTCTTACATATAAATAAAAAATGTAGTGTTCTTCTAAAAGTGGGTAAAATTAAAAAATATGTTAACTTTTTAGTATGCAATACAAATTTGGATTACGCTATTTTGGGTTTAAAAGAATGTTCTAAATTTAAATTAACCATAGATTGTAAAAATTGTATTGTAAGGCAGGGAAGGAAAATTATAACTAACAGTATATCCATACATAATGAGAGATCCCTTCATTTCAATACAGTAAATATGGATCAAGTACAACAAAACAGGGATCAATCTAATGAATTTGTAACCTCTGAATATAAAAAAGATATGAAATTAAATACTGGTAATACTGTAGCAATAGATAATTATGATAATGAAACACTGAATGTAAATAATCATGATATAGAGTTACAATCTACTTGTGGAAATATTATGAAAAATGAAGACTGTGTTGAATATGATCACGCAATTAATGTGCATCCTGATTATAGAGGTTCCATGACTCTTCAAAATTTTCGCGATAATTCGGATTCAGATTTAACTGGGGAAATAAATTTAATTCAAGATGTAAATTTCAGGGAATTAGTTCATATTTATAGTGATATTTTTGCAAAGCATAAATATGATGTGGGTAGGATTAATATTGAACCACAACGCGTTATACTAAACTCAGACCTACCTATATCTTTGAGGCCCTACCGAACATCTCCTCTAGAAGAAATAGAAATAAAAAACCAAATTCAATCATTGTTAGCAGCCGGACTGATAAAGGAAAGTAATAGCCCCTATTCTGCCCCTGTTACACTAGTTATGAAAAGAGAGGAAGGTAAAAAAACGCGATTATGTAAAGACTATAGAAAATTAAACACAATAATTAAAAATGATGCAGAACCCTTGCCCCGTATCGATGGAATTTTAGATAAATTGAGTAGTGCTCAGTATTTTTCAACTTTGGATTTAGCCTCTGGCTACTGGCACATACCAATACATCCATCCGATACAGAAAAATTAGCATTTGCAACCAATTTTGGACTTTTTGAGTGGCTCGTGCTCCCTTTTGGCATAAAAACGGGCCCTCCCATATTCAACAGAACCATTCGAAGAATCCTTAATAAATATAAAATCGACTTTGCGTGCCACTATTTTGATGATATTATAATTTTCTCTTCCTCTTTAGAAGAACATTTAAACCATTTAGCTCAAATTTTTAACATTTGCAAACAAGAAAACATTAAACTTAAACTTTCTAAATGTAAATTAGGCCAAAATAAAATCAATTTCTTAGGTTATGAAATTACTAATGGAACAATAACACCAGCAAATGCCAATATTGAAACCATCAAAAATTTAAAACCTCCTTCCAATGTGAAAGAGTTACAACGATTTCTAGGTTCCATTAATGTTTACCATAAATTCATAAATAAATATGCTGAAATTAGATATCCTCTAAATCGATTACTTAAAAAAGACACAATATGGGAATGGAACTCAGAGTGCCAGGAGTCTTTTGAAAAATTAAAAAATTCTTTAATTGCTAAACCCATCCTCAAAATTTATGATCCTAAATTACCTTTACATATGTTTGTAGATGCCTCTCAGATAGCAGTAGGTGCCGTTCTAAAACAACCTGATAAAGATAATTTCTTACATCCTATTGCTTATCATTCTAGAATTTTGAAGAGTTATGAACAAAATTATTTCATAACTGAATTAGAATGTTTAGCTATTATAGATACTCTTGACAAATTCTATCATTACTTTCATGGTGTCAAGTTTACAATTCATACGGACCACGCATCTCTAGTATGGTTAAAGAGTGTTAAAAACTTAAGAGGTAGGCTTTTTAGATGGTCACTCAAACTTAGTATGTTTGATTATGAGATAAAATATGAAAAGGGTTCAACAAATGTCGAAGCAGACATGTTGTCACGAAATCCTGTTTGTCATTTTAATCAACATATTAGTTTATTGCTAGATAGGAAAGAAATTATAGAGATGCAAGACAAAGACAATGTTTGTGACAAAAAATATAAAAAAGAGAATGGAATTATTATAGTTCAGAAAAAGGGATTCAAAAAAATTGTTGTACCAATGTCATTAAGAAGAAAATTACTCCATATTGCTCATGATAATTTTGGACATTTAGGAATTCAAAAAATGCTTAATTTAATATCTCCCAACTATTATTGGCCTAATATGACAATAGACATTACCGAATTTGTTAAACATTGCGATACCTGTCAGAAAAATAAAAAACCAAAACAGAAAAGATTCGGCTTATTACAAGCTATGCCAGCAACAGATCAACCTTTTGAATGTCTTTCTATTGATAGTGTTGGTGGATTTAACTATTACAACTCAACAAAAAAATTCTTACACATAATAATAGATCATGCAACTAGATTTCTTTGGGCTTTTCCCTCCAAAAATGTTACCACTGAAACATACACTAACTGTTTAAAACAAATTTTCAATATCAAAGCACCTCAAAAAATACTTAGTGACAGGCATAAATCTTTCAGATCTCCAAGGTTTAAGAAATTCCTTAGAAATCATCATGTTCAACAGCGTTTTACATCTGCACATCATCCTCAGACCAATGGAAAAGTAGAGCGAGTTAATCAGACTATAGTTACCAGGCTTAAATGTAAAGTTAATTCCACTTCTTCTAAAATACCTTGGACTAGATTATTAAACCAAGTCATCGAAGAATACAACAATACGCCCCATTCTATCACCAAATTTCCACCTGCCTATTTATTTTATGGTCAATTGCCTTATGAATCTCCTTTAAAACAAAACTATTACCCATCAGTAGACAAAGCCCTCAAAATTGCGAAAGCGCGAACTCATGAATTTCACCTTAAAAGTAAAAGACTCTATGATCGAAATTTTGTTGAATGCCCATTAAAAATACAAGACTCTGTAATTTATGAAGAATTTAAATACCCTAACACTCGAAAATTAGAACCTACTTTCTCTGGACCATATAAAATTATAAATAAACTTTCTGATGTAACTTATGAAATAGATAAATTTAATTATGAGACAGGACAGAATTCCGTTATTGTGCATGTTTCTAAATTAAGACCCTATTTTTCACCCGAAGATTTTAAACTGTTTCATGAGCAATCCAAAAAACAAACAAAACCTCAGGTACAATCACTAGATCAAACTAAAGTCAAGACAATAGATTAAATTTACCATAAACAACCATAAAAAAATACCATAAAAAACTTTTACCATAACCATTTACCAAATACCATTAAACCATTAAACCATTAAAACCATTTACCATAAAAAAACCATAATTTTCAACATCAGCGGGTATGTTCTTGGAGCGCTACAAGAATATTACTTGTTTTTGGGAGTTTTTGGGATTAAATTGGGCTCCTTATGCAGGCATAAGGTGAACACTTTGATTGTAAAAGCTTTCAAATTGATGTTGATAAATTAATTTTAAGGGTGTTTAAGTCTAACTATATTTACTCATTTATTTGACATTAGTATTACTCTATTTATTCAGCAGATATTATATGATAATAGTTATAAAATCTAATGACTCTACTCAAACCTATAACATAATATGTGATTTTCAGTGATTGTGAAAACTAGATATTAAAAGTTTTTCAAAAAAGCACACTATTTTTATTTCCATTTCTCAATTAAGAATGACAACTTTCATTCCTATTGTATTTTATTATTAAAGTTTATAAACCATGTGTGGATAAAACATTATTCTACATTTGGCATTGAAAACTTATAACCAAATTTGACAATTTTGTAAAAGAGTATCAGAGAGGAATTATTGTAAGGAAATACTGGTTGAGAGTCCATTTTCTAAATAGTTAGATTTAATTTTATTTGGATTTTGGAATTATTATGATTTTTTTTATTTATGCTTTCGGCTAGCAAAAAATACTTTCTTATGCTATTAGAAGATAAGAAAATTATTTAGTTGCTATGTAATTATTTTTATCCTCAACCAATATTTTCCCTATCAATAATAAACAAATAGTGATATTTTCTTTTGATTATACTCTTGTTTTACTATTATTATTATTATTATGATTTCTATAATGAAGTTTAGTATTAATTATACTCTTATTGAAAAATATTAGGATATGGAGTCTTATTATACTATTACTTATTATTGTTGTTATTGTTATTATTTAAATTTTTCTATATTATTTATTATTGATATTGAGAGTGATGCTATTTATTATTGAAAAATTGATATATTACTGAAAGATGTTGGATCCAACATAACATTAAAACCAAAGATTAAACTAGGTTTGAAGATTTTTAATTAAAGAGACAGTATTCACTGGACATTGAAAAAGACTCTTTTATATATTCTTGAAAGACTTTTTTCATTTAAAGGACTTATTTAAAATAAACTATGCATTAAGTCATTGTAATTATTTAAACTTCCATGAGAACGAATTTTTATTGTTTTTATTATATTTTTATCTCTTGCTTATTAATATTCATAACTTATTTATTGTTATTATATGTATTATCTCCTATGCACTTAAAAATGGTAAGTGATGTTGTAACATTATTGTATTTCTTTCAGGGAAATGCTCCTACCTAAATTTAATTCAGAATTATTTTCTGTTAACTATTTTATTTTAATAGCTAATATTTTTTATATTGCGTTAATTTTCTTTTCTTCCATCTCTTGGCTTCTTGGATTTGACAGTTTTATTCCAAAATTTAACTTTTCTAAATTATTATATTTCTGTTGTCTGAACTTGTAGTTTTATTTAACTATCAATTTCATACAAAGTCTTGGGGAGGGGGGATAATATTACAAATTTAAAATTTTTTCGCCAAAACTAACCTTTATACTATCTTAATTTTCTTATAATAATATTCCGTACTTACTTCAAATTATTAAATTAAAATCTTGTTTCTAAATCTAATCTGTTAATCTGTATGCAGACGATATAAATTCTTAATTTTCCTTAAAAAACATTATTCCAGTATGCGTAAATTTAAAAAGATGGCTCTAAATTAAAAATATTCTTAATTAAAACTTTATTTCTTAATATTCCAAATAAAACTGATTTCTTCTATGTTTTTATCAACCCTTTTTAAGAAAGTCTTATTAAATTTATTCCAAACCCATACCTTTAAAAAATATCATTATTTTATTTTATCTATTTATTTATTTTTCCGCAGTCAACGATAATTTGCATATTAATAAATTCATTTCTTTTCTTTTTCTCTTAAAATTAATCATGTATAAAAATCGTCTGCCTAAGATATTTAAAATTCTGAGTCAATTATAAATTGGTTAAATAATATATTTTTTTTAAATAAATTTATCGTCTGTTTAAAATAATCTCGTAGCTGGACAAGAATTCTGTTTACATAAAATAATGATGGTTAGAGATTACAGAATGTTCCAGAACTTTTTTTTTAGTTTAAAAGGGGGAAGTCTCGAGATGAAGAGAAGATTCTTCTGAAGATTTCTTGGGTTGCTTCTTCGATGAGGACAGCTCGCTGAAATAATGATGGAATTTTTGCAAAAAGGAGCTTTTCCTTCCTCATTATCACGAATTTAATAAATGAATTTACAGCAGCCCATGACTAATTATTGGATCTTCTACATTTATTTATTATTTTTGTTTTTTCCCTCGCTTGCCATGACTGTGTGTTTCTTTTAACCAGTGGAAATAATTCGAGCTCTCCTGAAATCGTCACATATATATATATATATATATATATAGGATGGACGAGTCCTTACTGTAAATAAAAACTATTCTCTGACAGTCACATACATTTATTATCAGACGAACAGGACAAAAAAAAACAAATAAACAAAAAATAAAACATCAAATCGCTCTTTGTAGTTATTCATAACATTCTTATCTAACGTCAATTCGTCGTAAATATTTTCGAGTTCTTAAAAGTTTCGTCTTAAATCTTCGTTTTTAAATCGTCGGAATCATAGCGTCGTTAGCCCTCGTCGGAAAATGTTCTATTTACATTTTTTCTTCCTCTCAATCCTGACCACACAGCTTCGATGTTTCCCGTTTCTACTTTAATCTCGAAGCAGAGTTCGGAGAGTGGTGGAGGGAAATACCGTCCGATTCAGGTGTAACACAGAGTGTAGCCCACATGCGAGAGTATATCCCACATGCGGCCGTCCTGACATCTGGAGCTGCCGCAGCGACATGTGATCTTATAGAATCTGAAAAGAAACAAAAACAAAAACGAAAACAGTAACTGTTCTTAAAGAAAAAAAAAATAGAGTTCGTTTGCACACTAGAAAGGTCAGTCAGTCTTTCTTCTGAAATGGTTTAACATCGTATGAAAATGTTCTTTAAAATTGTTGACTTTTAAAATGATCAGACATACACATTAAAGATAAGGAAAAATAAATTTAACTTTTTCAAAAAAATGTATAACCGACTCCAAAAAGAAGCGCTAAAAACAATTAAATAATTCTATAAAATTCTCTAATGACAAATCGTTATCCAATAACCACACATTGACTATCATGTACCGGTATAAATCGGTTAAATTTAATATATAGAATTTAATATCCACCAAACATAGATTTTCCATAGAATATTTTTTACAAGAGATTAATTTACATATTTTTGATTTAATTTTTGAATATATACATATAAAAAGTAAGGAATTACTTTTTGAAGTTGGTGCCAAACAATCATAATCGATAATGATTTCCCCATTTTATTTATGGTACTAGACATAATATATCCACAATTCTTACTATACTTAAGATAGTTTGGCACCAACTTCAAAAAGTAATTCCTTACTTTTTATATGTATATATTCAAAAATTAAATCAAAAATATGTAAATTAATCTCTTGTAAAAAATATTCTCTGGAAAATCTATGTTTGGTGGATATTAAATTCTATATATTAAATTTAACCGATTTATACCGGTACATGATAGTCAATGTGTGGTTATTGGATAACGATTTGTCATTAGAGAATTTTATAGAATTATTTAATTCTTTTTAGCGCTTCTTTTTGGAGTCGGTTATACATTTTTTTGAAAAAGTTAAATTTATTTCCTACTTTTTAGTTATTTATACCGTAACACATAATTATGTGTACTGACATATGATGGCTCTTTGCATCGCACTTTGCTGAATTCTGATGTATTCGCTTTACTAATCATTGTTTCATTGTCAACTTTTCAAATGACACTTACAACATCGGTTAGTATCGTTGTGAATCTTTAGGTTTTCTGAATGCGTAGCGTATTTGACACGACGGAAAGCTACAGCATTCATGAAATCTTAAAGTCAACATCGAATCGTACAGACATCGGAAGTGGTTATCGAAAGGTGACAATGCCTCAAGTAAAGTGTCCTTGCGCATAAGCACGCGGCAAAGCGCTTCCATATATGAGTAAACAGCAAAATGACTCCATGTATCAATGAATAGTAAAATGCTTTTCTAGTGTAGTCAAAAGTACTCCCTCCTTCAGTCAGAAAAAGCAAAAAGAAAGGTTTTAACAAAAATCGCTCTATGATTCAATAGATAAACAACAACAATCTAATTCCTATAAATGCAGTAAAGGCATCGGAAATGAGCGGTGATGATTCGAAGAGGAATCCGAAACTCATAACCTATACATGGCTGCATCTATAAGAGAGTGACAGCATTCGATGCCCAAATGTTTTCTTCACGGACGCTTTTGTCCCAACTAAACTGTTAAAAATTTGAAACTTACTCCACCGCTTTTATGGTAAACGATTATTTTGGCCTATCATGGAGAATTCTCATGGGTCAAAAGACAAATATTTTATAAAAGCGGGGGAGTGACGATGCAGCAAAAGGGTAAAATTTTTTGCAGTGTATGTATGAGATATTTCATAAAAGAGATGGAGTGACGATGCAGCAAAAGTTAAACTTTTAACAATGTATTGCAATGCTAGGCATTTTCTATTATAAAATTTGCTGATGATTTCCTGGCAGAATTCGATCGTGCGCCGAATGATCCTTTATTTCTACACAGACATAAATACATAATCCATGTTATTTTACAAATTCGTGGACATACAAGGAAATATTACGACACAAGAAAAGGACAACCGGGAGCTACACATGAAGAATTTGTGCAACGGAGCCAGTGGAATTCGAACCCACAATCTCCTACGCTCTCAAGAGATTAGAGCAGCGTGGTGTCTTAACCACTCGGCCACAAGGACCCCCTTGATGACTCATTTTTGTCCAGAATCTTTTCAATCAATCGTATACTGTGCTCCATGTGTCGTCATATTCACATCGAGGAATCCTACATGAACAAAATCTGAAATCATTCTGGTGTCTAAACCGGTAATCAAATCTGACTCTAAAGATAATTTTGTTACACATATCTATGCACTTTATTTTGCATTGATACGTAGAGATAATTTTTTCCTCCGGAGCAAAATATATACTAAAGGATTTTCATCTTTTCAACCACTTAAGGATGTCAATTGGTATCGATGTCTATTTCCGCTTTAGTGGATGCGAGAACTTGTCCATTTAAGCTTTAACATTACGGAAATTTATTGCATCCAGCAAACTTTAAGGCCACACACTAGGCACAGAAAAAGACCCGGATAATAATGTGAAGTCTATGGAGGCGTTCTTTTCAAATATCTCGCTCAAATTTTAAAATTTTTACGTGATTTTTTTTCATAGAATAGCTGAGGATATTCCACAACCGGCCTAGTTTTTACTTTTTCAATTTTGGTTTCAGAATTTTTTTTAAAAAATTACTTTAAATTTCAAAACCGGTTTAAACGGTTCTGAAATTGAAACTATCATTATATAAAACATACATAAGCAAAATTGAAGAAGTAAGAACTAGGCCGGTTGTAGATCATCCTCGGCTATCCTATGCAAAACAATTCATGTAAATATATTAAAATTTGAGAGAGATATTTGAAAAGAACGCTCCCATAGACTTCACATTATTATCCGGGTCTTTTTCTGAGACTAGTGTAGCGCCTTAAGGTCCACATTGAAATCTACAGACTTCGTAAATGGGCATTGAAAAGCTGACAATCCATCAGTAACACGTTAAAATTATTGTGAAAAATTACCTTTGTTTTTAAAGCTATCTATTTCCTGACTAATGAGAGCGATCTAAAAACGTCTATGGAGCGTTTTCATTGGTCAGAAAATAGATAGTCTTTAAAAACAGAGGTAATTTTTCAAGATATTTTAAACAGGGTACACTCACTGTTAAAAATCTGCTGCATTTTGCTGCAACGCACTCCCCTGCTTGTATAGAAAACGGTTACTTGGCCGTGAAATGGCGCTTTCTCATTGGTTGGAATAGAGATATTATATACAAGTGGTGGAGGGCGTTGCAGCAAAATGCAGCAGATTTTTAACAGTGCTGTTAAAAATTTCACCCTTTTGCTGCATCGTCCCTCCACCGCTAATATAGAAAACGATTATTTTAGCCTATTATGCAGCATTCTCATGGATCAAAAATGAGATGTTCTATTAAAGCGGGGTAGTGACGATGCAGCAAAAGGGTCAGATTTTTTACTGTTTAAAGTACGCGTACACAATCAGAGCGCCTCAAGTTGCTTCTATGATTCAATGCATAGCAAAGTAATTGTAAATGTTCGTGTGTATTAAAATACCCTTTTCAGTCATAAAAACTGAAAAGGAAGATATTATCAAAATCACACCATGATTCAACATGCGTCTATATGAAAGTAGCAATATTTGAAGTTAAGAATGTTCTTTGACAAACATGGTTATCCAAAGTACAGAAAATTTAAGAATTTTTATTCCAGAACTTGGCGGTAGTCGCCTGAACGAGTTTGTTTTTTGGGTGAAAGAAGTTAACTAGCTTAACTTTAATGGTAAGCTTAAAAAATTTTTTCGTCATTTATATTTGTCTAAATGTAAAGCTAGCGCATAGCAATGTACTTTAATCACTTTGTGAATCCGGCATAATAAGCAACCTGATACACCGACACTCTTGCTTTAACGTGTAAGGCTCTTTAAAGATGAATTTTCAGCTTTTCGATATCGAATTCTTATGTCTGGATCGATGTGGATCTTTCACTTTGATGGGAAACGAGAATTGTTCCAGCTAGGATTTCGTACTTTGGAAAAAACTAGCATCTCTGCAACATTGGTTAGGATCCAGGAGGATTATTCGCTATTAAGCAAAACAAGATTGACCAATCATAAGCCTTCATTTTTAAGAACTTTTCATTGTTCGAAGGAGAGAGTCTGGAATACATGGAGTGAAAATCTGCTATCGACACTGTAAAAAATTTGACCCTTTTGCTGCATCGTTACTCCATCGCTTTTATAGAATTTCTTTGTTTTGACCAATGAGAATGCTCCATAATAGAGCGAAGTAATCGTTTCCTATAAAAGCGATGGAGTGACGATGCAGCAAAAGGGTTCAATTTTTTACAATGCAAGCAGTGCTAAACATTTGTATCCTTTAAATGTGCAACAATGCTACTGAATTCCAAAGTGTCGATCACAGCGACATCTGCGGCATTTTCGTGATATATTATCTAGACTAGCAATAATTCTTGCATTTTTAGAAAATGTCCTGTAGATGTCGCTTCTATCTTTAAATTTCATTAGCATTGTTGCACATTTAAAGAATAGAAAATTTTAGCGCTTTTTTAAGTGTTACAGGGGGCATGTTCAGCACAACTTACCGGTTACTTACCGACCACTTACCGATTGTAGACAAGTACGAAATGAAAATCAGAGCGAAGTGTGACGTCAGTTACAATTCAACAGAATAGTTTTCATTGATGCCACAATTTGCTTTCGTACTGCCCTACAATCGGTCGGTAACATTGGTTACTTTTGTAAGTTGCTCTGAACACGCCCTGAGAGAGCCGATTTTCACACTATATCCCCTAGATGCTATGTTTCCGGTTTCTTGCATAAGAGAATTTGTCCGGAATTCAGGTAGAATTTGTGCTACTAGCGAAACCAGAATAACGAATCAGAAGCCTGAATTTTATTAAAATTTTCAATGTTTTAAATAAATTTTCTTGCTAATAAATCTCGTTTCGCAAACAGAGCAAAATTTACGTGAATCCTGGCCCTCGTCCAGTTAGGATTTTGCACTTTGAACACTGTTAAAAATTTGAAACTTTTACTTTATCGTCAATCCATTGCTTTTATAGAAAATGATTACTTCATTGTATTATGGTGAATTCTCATTGGTCAAAATAGAGATATTCCATAAAAGCGGTGGAGTGACGATGCAGCAAAAACTTCAAACTTTTAACAGTGAAAAGATCGTGTATCTATGTAACTGTAACATAAAAGCATGCAAAATGAACATTTCTAATTGGTTGATTGCTTCAAAATGAATTTGAAATTTAAAGTTTTTATTTTTAAAAAAGTTCTAATTATCAGATTTTTATGAAATTCAAATGGGACCACATGGGCCTCATATGCTTTCAAACAAAAAAAGAATTATCAAAATCGGTTCATATTTGCAAAAGTTATGCGTGAACAACAAATACATACAGGTCGAAATCATAACCTCCTCTTTGAAGTCGGTTAAAAATATAAAGTTTCAGTTATCGTCATGCCAAGGCTTCATGTATTCAGCACACGAACTAGTACTGATCGGTCCTTCAGTTGATGAGATTTTCTCTACGTCGTAGGTGTCGTTAGACTTCACTTTGGTTACTTTATATGGACCTAGGAATTTAGACTTCAATTTTAGCCCTGGTCCTTGTTGGGTTCTTTTAATTGCTACGAGGTCTCCAAGGTTATATTTCCGGGGTTTCTTACGTCTTAAATTATAATGCTTGCGATTTTCTTGTTGAATTTCCAGAATATTCTTCTTAGCTTCTTTTCGGAGTTCTTCTCTATCTTTCATGAATTGTTCTCATGAATTGTAGCCCACATGCGAGAGTATATCCCACATATATATATATATACTCATGTCTTAATTAAGGTCACAAATATAAAGTCTGTCAAAACTGTTGAAATTTTTACTGTTTTCCCATGAAACTTGACACAGAGGTACATTACCGTGAGATAAAGAATATAGCAACATAACAATGAAAAGATTTTAATTATGAATTCAGGGTATCAAAAAGAATTAATCGCTAATAGTATATAAAGCATTTATTTTGCGCAAAGTCTATCTAATATGAAGTGTGACTACCGTACTGTGCTGAGCAAGTCTCACAACGGGCTCTCACACTATTTATGAGGATGTCAATAAACGTTTGTGGCAACAAAGCCCGTTCTTCAGAAACCGAGACTTTTAACTCCAAGCAAGTCCTTGGAGGGGGGCGGGATGTGCTGTGCAATGGATATTCCTAGATCATCGCAAAATTTGTCAATAAGATTGATTTCCGACCTCGAGAAGCAATTCATAAGGTGAATATCCTCCTTTGCAGGAAAATCATCAACAATGTTAGCTCTTTATGGCTTCGCATTATCGTCCATAAACATGATGGCCTACAGTACCCCGGAACAACCTCCCAAAGGCGTCAAAGACCCCTAAAGCGATTTTTATTGACTGTACCCACATCGAAGACGTGCAGTGGTATGCGGTTGCTCAAAATTATAGCGCGTCATGCAAAGATTCATTTGACACGAAATCTGTCGATTTCTGTACGTGGGAGACGTGATAGCAAGCCCCACATTATGAAGATTCGATGAAAATTACTTCGACAATTACTTCGTAAAATTCGACTCATCACTGAAATGGGCTCATCCCACTTCTTGCTGTGCCCAAGACTGATGTCTTTGATACCACAACTGTGCTTTCTTTTTTGATGCAGGGAAAGGGACACACACAACTAGATGCCAGGCATTAGGAATGGGGCCCTTGAAGCCCATTCAAGGTTGCTCCGGGAAGCTATAACAATGGAATTCATGCATATGGACAATAATGTGATGCCACAAACAGCTAACTTTGCTGGTGATTTTCTCGTATGAATTTGCATTTGATGTATCTCTACATCCTGAAATATCAGTTGTACAGGTACGTATCTGTACATAGGGTGGAGTGAAAAAGACCAAAAAAGATTTTTTTTGGAATTTTGTCTTTGGATAGGTCTAAAAAGTTGCCTTTTGGCACACTGAATATAAGGTTAAAATTTAATTCCGTTTGGAATTCATCTTTAGTCCCCTACCAGCTCTTAAAGATTATGCTCTTTATATGTGAAAATCCAGATTTCACTATGTAGTGTAAATGACCAAAAAAAAATTTTTTTTGGAATTTTTTATTTAGATAGGTCTAAAATGTTGCTTTTTGCCACACTGAATATATTGTTAAAATTTCATTTCATTTGTAATTCATTTTAGTTCTCTACCAGCTCTTAAAGATTATGCCTTTTTTATATGAAAATCAAAATTTCACAATGTAGTGTAAATTAATCATTTTTTTAAATATAACTAAATTTCTGATTTCAGTAAAATAACCCACAAAAATTACTTTTTAATGTATTACTTGTGAACGATCTAAGTATAGTTGCGTTTTAACTCTTTGAATCGCGAATAAAACCCTAAAATGTGAATCGTATTGTCGCAGAGGAGAGACAACACAATTAGACATGCTTTCACTTTTATTTTTCGAATGCACATGAAAGATAGTTCTCTAAATATAAAGGAAATGAAGTTTTCTGAGTATATAGTAATTAAATGAAAAGAATATATACGATGTATTGTAAAACGATCTTTCATTTCATTCTAATTTATATTGGTCTTTGTTATCAAAATTAGATATTACCTTTCGTGATTTGATTTTGCTCATACATATCCGGCTCTTGCTTCTACTACTACAGCCGCTAATGGCGCTTCAACAACTAAGTTTACGCATCTTTCGAATACTTGAATCTAACAGGAAAATTTTTAAATTGAAAATATGGGACTTTCGATATTTTCTGAGAATTTCCAGTTTCTCGCTTGGTACTCTTTTAAGAATGGGGGGGGTGATTTCATATTCTTGCCAGGTAACAATGTTTATAAAGTTTGTAACACAGAATTTCAATATTGGAATATGAAACTGTCTTATTGTAGAACATATAATATCCTTCATCTTCAATATTCTCCGGAATCTAAATTCTCCAACATAGTTTTTTTATCAGTTATCGTTCCTGTAAATTTTCATCTCAGTAACAGAAGTATACGTTTTGTTGAATAACGGGATTAATAATTTTCTTTAAATATTCCCTCAAATAACAAAACAACTTAATAGTTTATAAAAAAAAATTTGAGCTCTATTGTTGCAAGAAGAATCTTTCTTGAAGTGAAACAACATAGATAAATGTGCTTTCATTACAAATTCAGCCATAATCTTCAGATTTTGGGATGAATTCTGACTTCCAATCTGCAAACCAAGTAATCAATTGGCAGTTGTCAATCATTTACAGTGCGACATTCTTGCTGGATTACGATTTACCAGATTTGAGGAACATTAACCAGATGCAAGTGTTTGAAACATGTCATAAAGATAATTTTAGTCTTACACTTAACTCTCCAGAGTTTATTTCTGTGAGATAGGAGCCGATATTTTTTAATTTCCATAACTGTCTATTGTTCACATTGATCCAACGACTTTCCAATTAGAACAGGAAAAGCTCGTGAGTCTTTATTTTTGTTTATCAAGTTCAATGACTTGATAAACAATCTGTAGCGGCAATTCGTTTACAGAGAGCTGACATATTAACCACTAAAACTGACGACTAAATCTTAGTTTCAAAAACCTATTAGCATGATTTTTTTATCGTACTTTTTACAGTTGTTCCGTCACAAACTATTGCCATAAATTTGTCAAGCTTTAAATGTTTTTCAGTGCAATATTTTATTACTTCTTGCAATGATCTTTCCTGGTCCAAAAGATGGTGTAATGTGTCCCAAATACAATTCATTTGACTATTCAAATCAGAGATTATGTTTGTAACTTATAGTTCTTCCATATATCTCCAATTTTCCATAATTCCCTTTGATTTTGGGGAATTGAATAAGCTTCTGATAGTCAGAAAAATTGTTGTCTATCATTTGATCAATACGTGTTTGGGAAACTACAATAATTGATGCCTTCAATGTTTTCTCTCAGGATTTTTTTTAACCTCTGGTTTTGACGAAACTTTACAATTACTGATGTGTATTTATAGTTTTGTATAATAATAATATTTTATAGCATTCTGCTATTGTTGGCAAAACCGCTTTATTTAGTCTTGAAGAATCACCAACTTCTAGTAATGGTAAACTTCGATTTGCTTACACACGTACTCATTTTGACTGTAAAAATGGCAGCATACAATTTTTAAAACGCAATAATCCGTTTCAAATATTTAAAAATAAAGATTTAAAGTTTGAAAATGATGAAAGGAATTACACTATACATTTTAAATATAAAAATATCAAACGATATTGCCAAAAAATCCTGTTAATGTACAATTTATGGTAAAAATCTATCGTATAAATCAATGAAAATATAAATGGCCTGGTAGGGGACTCAAGATGTTTTTCAAAATTCATGAAATTTTCCACGTGTATTAGAGGTAGAAAAAGGCAACTTTTGGCTGCTATCCAAAATCAAAATTCCAACTTTCGATTTTTCACTCCACCCTACACAACCTCAATCCCATTGAACATGTTTGGGATGGTCTTGGAACAGCCATTGCACAGCACAACCCCTTCCTAGGACTCGCTAGGATTTAAAAGGCGTGCTTTTGGAAGAATGCGCTTTGTTGCCACAAATATGTCACGAAAAAATTATAATTTTATTTGCAAGGAATAAGGTTTAACGTTTCTTTTGTAATTATATTAAATTTAAATATTTAAAATCACAATAAAATTTAATTAAAGTCTTAACACTCGCTTCTATGGCCTAATTCATGGCCTGAATTCCCCTCCGAATTATTTTTAATATTATTTTTAATATTTCTTTTAAATACAGATCAGTTGAATATAATTTTTTTTATAATAAAAGCCACTGAAAGCTGTACTGAAAATTTCCTGTAATTCAAATAAATAATTATTAAGAAAATTGCAATACGAAAAGCATTTTCTCCTCGATATATGAAATTGATCATGAATGGTCAGTTGAAATTGACATTATAAATGAGCATGAATGTTTCAGTTTTAAATACACTAGCAGTCTATGCCCGCTGCGCTGGTCCATATTTGCAAACAAACCTTGACTGAAACAAAATGGTGATTTAAAATTTTTATTTTAAAGCAGTATAGACCATCCTGGAATGTCCTTCCGCATTAGTGAAAACGATGTCAACATCATTGCGTTATTGTACTATTGTATGCCTTGGGAAAATTTTGGACAATTAAGGCAATTAATTCAGGCAATTTATTTTATCATTAGTAGTTTCGTATGAAAATGAGGCCGTTATGACAACAGGGATCTAAATGTTCTCGAGTCATCACACTATTACATTAGAGGTTAAGTGAGATTGATTATCAAACTCCATTAACTTTCGGATCGTACATTGTCATTTGTTAGTTCTTAAACAACTGGCATCTGAACTTACGCTTTGTAATTCTGGTCGTCTAAATTATGCAATCTCATAACATTTTTTTAATAAACGTTCTCGTCTGTCCGGTCTACTGCAATTTCCTATTCACATTGGTCTATTCCAGTGCATAGAGTAAAATTTGTAAAGAATTATTTATAGATAAAGAAGAGTGTTTAACTTGTACATTTATTAGAACAATGAAGCATAAAAAGTGTATTTTATTGCTGAAATATTTGAATAAAATTAAAATTACATCACTTTCACTGCCTTTTTATGCTATAAACCAGTTGTAAAGATACAGCCGATATATCGGGAATAATCTTGATGACTAAATTTTGTAGAAAGATAAACTTTTAGCTTGCATGCAATAAAATCTTTCTACCTTTTGCAATCGATTCCATTATGATTTTTAGCGCAAAACATTAGTAGTGCCTGTAAGATATTGTTACAAATGTACCAAACCTATTTAAAGTTGATTGTCAAATTAATGTGAAATTTACTATCATCTATTATTAGCATTTAATCTTATAGCTTGTCGATAGTTTTTTGTTCGAAGGGTTATGAAGTAGTATTAAAAAGTTAATTTTTGATAAAACTCTGTTGATAGGGCATATCCTTAATTAAAATTGCTACATAAGCATCAAAAGCAAAATTTTCTATTGTCGGGATTTAATGTATATTTTTTTCTTAACCAATTTAAAAGTATGTTTACTTTCCTAACTAATTTTTAAACTACAATGAATGATGAATTCATTGCAATTGCATATTTTTTAACTCTACATCATTGTCATTACAAATATCTTTTCTTGCACATTGTAAATATTGCTTTTTTAGTGATAGTAAATTAACTGGAGATGAAAATTATATAATAGTAAAGCTAAAACACAGAATTAATGATTGCTTGGCGTATGCCTTGGAGGAGACTCGATAAGTATGCGAATTCTATCAACCTAAATATCCAGATAGAATGTAAACGAACAGTGGGTACTACTTGAATATTCCGTTGAACAATTTCGCCAAATCATACATATTGCTAAACTATTTTGCAAATTATGCAAAAAGATATAATTTTTACTTTAAATAGCCAAAGAATCAATAAATTACTAAAATATTAATAGAAATACTAATAAAACTTTGAATTAAAATTTAGTTTATGACGAAACAAACACATGCAACCAGTTTAATGTCAAATGAATGGGACATTTAAGATCAACCATTATTGACATTTAATCTTATACTTCGGCGACAGTTTTTGATCGATGGAATAGTCAAGTAGTTCCAAATAATATAAACAAATTATATAAACAATAATATTGCCAATCATATATTGGTTCAGATGTCATGTGCGGACCACGTTGGTGAAATTGCGCCAAATTTCTGATTTTATGCCTCACGTGGTAATCTGGTTATTTTTGTTTATTTTTTAATAAACTCTTACTTCACTTTTCTATTCTTTTTTAAAATTGTATAAATTGTTTTTTTTTCATAATTATTAACTAGGACTTAACTCAGAGGGATTAGTCTGAGCGATATTGCTGAGAATACACATTTAATAACTTGCAATAAGTAAAGAAAATGAGATGTTACCTTTAATTGGTCATTCATTGTGATAAAATATGATGAAAATAAGCATATTGAATCATAGAATTATAAAATCTTATATATAAAGTTGCATATACTATTTTTATAAAAGAAAAGCAAACCATGCATGGATATAAAATTGGAAATATGCAAAATGTTAAGAGTAATACAGAAAATAAAACACCAAATTTTCCTATATTGGAAATATAACTCTTTGAAATGATGCCATGAGCATAAACAGAAGCTTCGCACCGATTTGAGAAACTATAAATAAAATAAACTATTATGTTTAAAGAGAATGGTGTGTATTTTATATGGTGTGAAATCCGTCCGAATAGTTTATAATATTGAATATCTGTTTCCACGGATGCAATGATGTTGTCGATAAGAGTTAAGGAATCCTTTTTTAAAAATTTGTCCTAAACGAGCACTTACATCTTATAAGTTACTGGGATGCCAAAGTTATAATTTCTTACCCCAACAGTATCCTAGAAATTGCGATATTCTCAATAAATTGGGTTTAAAACTTTTTCTAGAAAAAAAAACCGTTTAAATTGTGAAATTAAATTGTCGAATGTTTTAGAAATCGTTCATAACGAGAATATTATATCTTAAAAGTTGCCACCAAAAAGGAAAAAAGATTTAAAATTTTTAGTCATATCAACATCAAAGAATTCTCGATTTTAGAACTTTTTTTGCTCGTGCATTGATGGTGATTATTGTTCCTACGCAAAATATAGTATATTTTGCAGCAAAGACGGTTACCAACATTTTTTGCCCACATTATTTTTTAAATTGGCTAGGTACTCCCAATGATAACGAAAAACACACAAACATTAATGCTATAGAATAGAAATACAGAATCAAAAGCTATTTATCTCCTATTATATACAATAAATTATCTAATTAGTGCTAGCAGATGCATTTTTAAATATACATAGATCAATATAATGTTTCATTTTCCTTTTATTAGTATTTCTTAGTATTCATTTTTCATTTATTTGTATTATTCAGTAAAAACTCACTTTCTTAACCCCGAATTACGTCAAACTTTTTATAAAAGCGCCTAAGTCCATATAACAGCGAAGTATTGTGAAAAGTATTAAATACAAGATAGTAAGACACTTAACCAAACGTAGGTAATAAATCGCCAAACATTGTTCTTTTCGCCCTCTCCCGAAATGCATTTTTTCCGTACATCTAAAAAACACGATTTTTGGTCATCTTATTTAAAATTCAAATAAATAAATAAGACGAAGCAATAATAGCATAAGTCAAAACATTTTATTTCAGCATCAAGGAAATGTATCGTAGTTACACATGTGGAAAAAAGCTGCTTTTGGCCTAAAAACGTTGTCTTCACTAAATTTTAATCCGATTATAAAAAGTATCATGATTAATTAAAATGTTACAGGCAGAACTGCCAAGTCTCCGGCATTTTGGATACCGGTATTTTAACACAGAAAATGTTTTATTAAATTGGAAGATTCTGCGGATTTAAAAAATAACTTTTCCTATAAGAAAATTCTGCTGTGCAATAAGCGGGGCTTGGCACCTCTGTATCGGAATATTTCGTAATCTACTTTTTAACCTTAAAAAAAGCAACGACCATTTTTCGGGTACAAAAAGTATTGCTAATTGTTACATTTTGCATACAAAGTACTGATTGCAATATTGATACATCAATGATGATAAATTTCTAATATTTTTTCAAATCCCATTTATTTCATTAAAAATATAAATCTTTTATTCATTTAGTTTAAAATAAATGGTTTTTAACTAATTTCATAATGCTTTTGAAATATCACTTTTCATTGGTCATTTTTTAAAGCATTTAGAAAATGGTTGATGTTTTCAGTCAAATATAGACTTTGGTCTGTCCGCATTTTATTTTATTATTATTATTTATAAATGGTGCAGAAATATTCATACTTAATCCATAACGTACATAATATATGACTCTGTTATTACATAAGTCACCTTTTTATTACCATAAAAATTATGTTTTTACTGATTTTTATTAACTCAATAGGAAAAATTTTGTGCTTTGAGCAATAGATGTCCGCATTTCATTCATTTATTTATTTTAACAAAATTCTTTGTATTTAGAAGAATATTTATTTAAAAAGGAAATCCAAATGTCGCTGTTAATAAAAAGAAAGTTACAAAAGGAGTAGACGCATACTATCAAATATGAAAAAACGACGAATCCAAAAAAGACGTCGTATGAAATATCTTCTTTTAAAGCAAAAAACGAAGTCTGATTATCAAGCCTACTGATTACAAAATGTGCATTACATTTAAAAAAAAATGCAGATATTGATCTTTTTTTTCTTTTGTGCAGTTTCGGCTTCGAAAGGTGCGCTATATGTTGCAAAAAAATATAAGCGACTATGAAAACACACTTGGTAAACGTTCATGCTCAGTTTTACAAATAAATATGGCACATATATGCCCTATACACACCGAGGTACCTAATTGGTGCCAAAATGGCGTTCAGTTACCTAACATGATGGTTATTATATAAATGTTATAATAAATTGTTTGTTCTAAAAATATTATCATTTATTGTTATTTCGATACTACTAGGTTACCCGTCGAACAAAAAATTATCGCCAAAAGATAAGATTAAATGTCAATAATAGTTGATCGTGAATGTCACATTCAATGACATTAAATACGATTCACGTGTTTAAAACACGCTTGTTCGCGTGTTAAGTGATTTTTATTTCGACTTTTTATTTGTATTTTTATTAATATTCTACTAATTATTTGTTTTTTCGTTATTTAAAATAAAAATTATGTCAATATGTATAATTTGGCTATTAGTTTTGCGATTTGTATAATTTGGCGAAATTGGTCGACTGGATAACAGAGTAGTACCGTTATTTCTTATTTTTATAACAGAAAATGTTTCGTTTATTCCTTTTTTTTTCATTACGAAATAAATAAATAACGTGTTATTATAGCATGCTATATGTATCTGGTAATTAAAACGATGTTTTCGCCTAATTGGCATAAAAAATCTCGCCAAACCCGGTGCTTATATCTCTAGTATATTATCTCAAGTATTTTATTTATGTATACTATAATTCTTTTAACATAACACTTACTTCTTCTTGTATATAAATGTAGGTAAGTGGCTCCTTTATGCAGTATAAATTGTATAAATCTTTAAAAAATAGCCGCCGTTGCCCCTTTTTGGATCGAATTTAAAAAAATCAATGTCTAATTCCAGTATTGCTCCCAGGTATGCATACGTATTCCAAATTTCAAAGTTGTATGCCAACAGGAAATGGATGAAAAATGGGAAAATATGTCACATATGTACCAGGGTACATAATTGGCGTCAAAATGGCATTATTTTACCTGAGATGGTAACCCGGCTTTATTTATTTATTATTTGTTTATTTACTCATAAAATGTTTATTTACTTTCATTTCCTTTTTTTAATTATATAAAATATTTTTTATAGTTATTAATTATTATTAATATTTTATTTACTGTAAGTTCTTATTGAAAATAGAAAATAATTTAAAAATGTGTATGTAAGCGTTATTTGAAAATGGAGTTTTCGCCAAATGGGCTTTGAAAAAAATTGCGCCAAATCTGATGCGCTTGTGGTATCCGTGCCGAAAAATTAGTGACCAGAATTGACTTCCACGCACAAACAAAATATAAGTTAAAAGAAAACATGCAATAAAAATAAATATAAAGGGAAAATGATGTCACAAAAGAAACTATTTATTTAAAAACGTAATTGTTTCTTATTTTCACACGCGAAATATATAAAACATTCTTTTAGCGATCAAAAAATGCTATTAAAAGATTATCACAAAATCTCAAAATCAAAGTTTTTATGACATTTTTTTAATATAAAAAAATAACAGTTTTATTTTCCTGCTTGATTAAATTTAAAACTGTTTTATTGCATTCAATATTTCTGAGTGCGTAAATGATTACTATTTACTCCATGTACTGATTCGTTTATCTACGAAAATATCCAGCCGGTGAAAATCACGCACACCAAATTTCTGTGACGTATGCAAATAAATTGTGCTTTTTTATAAGTTTTTTTTTAATATAACTTTTAAACTATTTGGAATTAATTTTTAAAAGATTACTTCACCGGAATTATTCACCAGATTAATTCACCAGATTACATTCATTGGTACCTTCTGGTACAAACAGAATCGAAATCCGACAAGTACCTTTTGAGATTTGCTTGACGAAAGAATTTTTTTTACTTTTAATATCGTTACGTACTCTGAGTATAAGTCTTCGCTACGGTCAGACAATTAAACTTCATTTACATATTTTTATTTTCTTTTTAAAATAATAGAAAATAATTAAAAATAATATAGTATGTAACTAGTATTTGAAAACGCAGTGTTCGCCAAATTGGCGTCAGAAAAAAATCGTGCCCAGGTGATACGTACATAAAAATGGAAAATGTTTACAATAATATAAACAAATAAACACAAACAAATAATTAAAAAAATCGCCATTTCGATATTTTTTTAAATAGCATCTAGCAGTTCTTAATTCTCCAGTCGCACCAATAGTAAATTTTCCTTTAATTCGTTTGTTTCATAATGAAAAACCATAAATTTAATAACCCCTAATTAAATAATCAGACTAATTTTATGTAATAGGATTGATGATCTAGAAGTCTCCTTTATACATAAACAAAATGGCTCAGATGTCACATACGCGCCGAGTTTGGCGCGATAATTTTTTTCTCTAATTTGGCGGAAACATCAATTTCGAATACCAGTTTCATATATATATTTCAATTATTTTATTTATAAAATAATAAGAATTACTAAAAAGTTTAATTAATAAGTATAGAACAAAACAATTTATATAATATTGAAGAAGAGAATGAAAGTAAATAAACATTTTATTAATAAATAACAATAGTTGAGTTACCAAGTTAGGCATTATACCGCCAATTTAGAATCCATTAGTTATCTTGGTGCGTATATGATATCTGTGCCAACAAAACTTCCAATAATATAGTAAATATGCCATTTGGTGGTACTCAATTATTGAAGATTAGTCCAATGTCTCTTTAAATATTACCAAACGCAGGGAAAATATGAAGAAAATCGAAGAAGAAATGGCTATTTAAAAAAGACTTCTAAATATTTTTCAGCAGGCAATTTTTATTTCAAATCGTTGAATTTATCTATAATAATAAGGCATAATTGCATAAATTCCTTTTGAAATATTTTTTTACACTTTTTTCTACAGTTTCTAAAATTCAAGATTGTAGTTTTTCCTTTAAGTGAAATTGACGAAATGGCGCAGGAAAAATTAAATAAACAATAAAAATCATTTTCTAGGAAAAAAAAAAAGATTATTTTTGTTGATTACGTTTTTCAAAATTACGGTGAAAGCTTTTAAAGATGTATGACACTATTTTACAATATACATGTGTATCAAAAATTCACACTAAATCTAAAATTTAAATATTTTATTCCAATTTATTAACCCATATCTATATAATTTACAACTGAATATTGAAATGTATCCCAAAAGTTATCTTAACTTGAAAAAACGACATTATTTCGTTCATATACAACCTAATGTCAGACATATGCATTTTTGGCTTAAAATCATATTCTTTGGGGACAAAAACAAAATTAAAATCGCAAAGAAACAAATATGTAACTTGCAACTTACAGAAACGTTTACAATTAGACCTGCTTTTATCTATTGCAAGTCATATGATACGGAAATTCGGTAAAAAAGAGAAAGAAAGTAATAAAAAGAAAAATAACTATCATTTAAAATTCATTTAATCAAATTTTGAGGCTCATTTTTTATTTTAACGCGAGGGATAAGTCGCCAAGCTGTTGTAGCAATTGTAATAATTCACGTTAAATTATTTTTTAAGCATTTTAAATATTTCTTTCATTTTTAAGATAAATATTTTTTGAAAATAATATTATGCCTTATTAAACGGTTTTTCTTTTTATTATTATCAGTAGTTATTTTCTGCTTTAATTTGTAAAATGTTTGTAAGATTTCTAACAGATATATTCTTTTTAATTTTTTTAGAAATGATAATTTTCGCCAAAAAATAACGACTGGCAACCCTTTCGTCAAAAATAACCGAAAGATACGAAATTTATTACGAAAAATCAGAGTTATCCCTGTATATTTGAATCACAAATCTCCGCAAAAGTATTTTTTATCGAATGATGCAATCTGAAAAAAAAATCCATTGGGTAGTTTTTGAAAACACTCTAGCCGAAGTTTCAGCGCTTACTGCTTTATGATATACTAGCAGGCTAAGCCCGCTGCGCTGGTCTATTTTTCAAAACAAAAACATCAATCAAACAAAATATTGAATACAATTGTGTTTTTTAAAGCAACTTCACCTCGAATGCTCTTTCACATTTCTGAAAATCATACAAAACGCCATTGTATTTAAAGATAGAAAACCAATGATTATAAATGCACCAAAAATGCATTAAAAGTTAGCAAACAGCTGTTTCGAATCTACTGTCGAGATTCTTCATCAGTGAAAAACTCAGCGAGCTAGAAAAAACAAAACCAAGCCAAAAATAAAAACAACAACAATGGAATCAAGGCCCGTTGACGCCAAAATATATTAAAATAATAACAAAATATTATGTTGTTCTATCAGCTTATGCATTCGATAAAATTCGGGCTTTTAAGAAAAAAACATTTCAGTTGACCATTTATTGTAGAGTTTGATAGATAAATGAGGCAATTATGAAAAGAGCAATTTAAATATTGTCTGTTCACCATACTTCTAAAATAGCGAGCATTATGATCGCAGAGATTGACCATTGAATTTAAACAATTTTCAAGTGATTCATTTTCATTTGACAGTTTTTGAACTCTAAACCTCTCAACTTGAGGATATGGGTATCTGTGGAAACCTTAATACATCCTCTATCAATATTATATTATATTTCGCAACGTACATCTGCTCTTGACAAATCTATTACAGTGTTCCGTTTTTGGAATGCAACAGAATAAACAAAGTTAAATAAAGTTTTCCTTAGAAAAATAAGGTGAATGTTTTTTGAATGAGTGAAATTCATTTTTTGATACAGATGTCATATATGCATTACGTTGGCGAGATTGAAACAAAATGAGCATTTTATGCCTCTTATGGTAATCCAACTTTGTTTTTAATTTATTAATGAACTATTTATTTACTTTCATTTGCATTATAAAATGATACAAAATGTTATGCTCTATACATAGAAAAGTAAAACAGAAAATAGAAATGTATCTGTCATTTGAAAACGAAGTTTCCGTTAAAGTGGCGCTAAAAATGCATCACCCCAACGTTGTGCATATATAACATTTGTGCCTCTTTCTTACAACATGGGTGTGTGCATTTGCACTTAAATTTGTTATTTAGCTCTATTTTTGTAATATTAACTGGAGTCTGTACAATGTATGGTACTAATTAATTATTCGGTCAAGAAAAAAATTAATAGCAGATTATAGGAATAAATATAAATAATCGATGATCGTAAGTATGATAGCAATTGATATTACACGTGATACACGTATTTTTTACGTCATAAGTGCTATTTAATTCGACTTTTAATTTGAATTTTTTATTTATGTTTATTGTTCTTTCGTTATTTAAAATGTATTTATGTAAATTTTTAATAGTTTGGCGAAATTGGCCGACGTGTTAATCAAGTAGCACTCAATTTACATTTGAAAGTATCATATTTCACAAAAAACTCCGGCACAAACCCGGATTTGCAAGATTTCCTTCCTGTGCCAATGCGGCAAAATCCTCGTTTTAGAATAGAGAAGAAATGTGCATTTTTAAAAATTATTTTCGTTATTTTAAAACGAAAATATTAATAAATAAAAAAAGTTATTATAGCACAAAACAATTTATAGAATTTCTAAAAAGAAAAAGTAAATAAACAATTTATTAATACAGAAACAACTATTGCTGGGTTACCATATCAGGCAAAATAACACTGTTTTGGCGATAGCCAGATGCCTCCAATGTGTATATAATATCTGTGCCAAACTTGTTTGCAAAAAACACTAATCTTTATTTATACAACATGTTTAAATACTGTAGTATAGTGAAAAAAATGTATACATGACATATACGCACCACATTGGCGAGGTTTTTTTTTTTTTTTTTTTTTTTTTTTTTTTTTTTTTCTTCTGATGCCGATTCGGAGAAAATTTTGTTTTCAAATACCAGTTACATACAGAGTTTACAATTATTTTCTGTTATTTTAAATAGATAATAACAATAAATTTTAAAACGTTTAGTTAATAATTATAAAACAAAACTATTTATATCCTTTAAAAAATAAAATAAAATAAAATAAAAAATTATTAATAAATAAACAACAGCCAGGTTACCAAGTGAGGCATAAAATCGCCATTTTATTGCAGTCGCACAAATGTGGCACATATATGACAAATGTGCCTTGATTAAAAGAGTTTATATAATTGAAAAAAAAGAAAAAAAATTGTAAATAGACAATTTATTAATAAACTAGATGGAACCCGTCAAAACTTGACGGCACTACAGAAATAAAAGGTATTTTCCATCTATCAAAGGATTTTTTAACGACTAATCTTCATCAAAAATTTTAATAAATAAAAGAAAAACCTGCATTTTACATCCAGGCAAATGACCCGTAATTGATAGAGTTACATTCAAACATGCTGCTATTGAATTAGAATCTCTCTCATTTGATAATTTTCCATTTACAAATACAACACCAATAAATTGTACATGACATGAATAAATCATAAATTACCATCATTTCTCATTTCATACAAAATATACATACTTCACTTACTTTGCAGCAAAATAAGACTGAATTTATAGTTTGCCATTTAGCAACAACTGTAACAATAATCCTCTCGGTGGTTAATTTGTTTTTACATTACCCACCCCATTCAACAAATAAATATTTGCATTTTCAAATAACTTTTCTATTACATTTTCATAAATCAAAAATACATGTCGATTTCACATATTAAAAAAATTAATGATATTTATTCTGGCTAGGTGAAACCCGTCAAAACTTGACGGCAACAGTATGAAAGAACCAAAGAAAAAAAAGTATTTTGCCGCTATAAAAAAATTAATATTTCTTAAAAATTTCAATATGCTTTTCCATTTACCAACGTAACACCAACATGACATGATCCCAGGCGCAGAATCGGTGCAACGCTGCGACACACGTCACAAACTCTTGAAAATGTTTGAAGATTATTTTTCTACTGTTAAAGTTTTTTTTTTAAAAAAATGCTAGAAATCATTTACTATGTACAAAAATTTGTCTAGGTACCATAAAAAATGCAAATTTTGGCAAATAATCACAAAAATAGCTAGTTTCGTCAAAATACTCCCCCTCCCCTCCAAAAAAAAAAAAAACCATCACCCGGAAAATTTTTAAATGGATGTGAAAGAAAAAACAGCAAATTTTGTCAACAGATTGCAAAAAACAACAAATTTTATTAAAAGATCTCTAAAAAATTTGTCAAAAAAATGCAAAAAAAAAATTGTATCCCAAATAAAACAAATTTCGTGAAAGTATTGCAAAAAATCAAAATTTTGCCAAATCGTCTAAAAAAATTAGCAATTTTCATGAAAAATTTCGAAAAATAAAGCCAAATTTGACAAAAAAAATCCCTAAAAAATGGCAAATTTGTAAACATATTCTGAAAAAAAAATTCAAAATATTGTATGAAAACAAAAAGTTTTGACAAATGATTGTGAGTAAACAACAAATTTCGTCAAAGGATTGAAAAAAAAGCAAATTTCATCAAATAATCACAAAAAAAGTAAATTTTGCAAAAAAACCCAAAAAATTTTGCAAAAAGATCTTCAATAAAACAGCAAATTACATCGAAAGAACTCGAGAAAAGCGTTAAACTTCTCCGAAACTGTCCAGGTATCATAAAAGACACGAATTTCGTCCAAAGATCTCAAAAGCACATAAATTTTGTCTAGGTAATCGCAAAAAAAGGTACATTTTGCAAAAAATAGCAAAAAAAAAAAAAAAGAAAAAAAAACAACAAATTTTTCAAAAAGATAACAAAAAACGACAATTTCTCAAAAAAAAAATCATGAAAAAAGGATAAATTCGATAAAACGGCAAATTACATCAAATGATTGTGAGAAAAAAACAACAAATTTCAAAAAACAACTTTCATTAATTGCAGGGGGAAAAGATGCAACATTATAGCATAGCACGGTAGTGCTATGCTATATTTATTTCCAATGCGACTCCTTAATGTTATTTTAATAGGGAATTTAACATTGAACGAGTTATTTACTAGACATTTTCCCACCTTTTGTACGCGCTGCCACAGATTTTCTTCGAAGCACCTAATTGAGTAAAAAAAAATTCCTCCAATCAAAAAAAAAAAAAAAAAATTGGTTGCCTGTAAAGTCGGTATACGGGCGAAAGTTTTACGTGACAACGACTTTGAGTTGTAAAATAATTTTAATGTGAATATTCATTCGTATAGTAGGAAGAAGGATGAAATAATAGTAACAATTTAAAACATTTATTTATACAAAGAATTATATTTAAAACATTAATTTATACAAAGAATCTCGCACTGAATTTCATATTAACAAAATTTTATTTTTACCTTTACACATACATACGTATTTATATACAAATATACATACAATAACTTGCAATACACTGTGTTTGTTAAACACATTTTACTTCATGTTTATTGATGTCAAATGTTGAATTTTGTAAACAGCATATTAAAGAATTTTTCAATGAGCAGAATATAACTAAAGTAAAATGGCTTTCACTAATCACATATCATTAGTTTTCCATAATATACCACCGAATTACGAAATAAACTACACTTATTTTCTTTGTACTTTATACTAATAACTAATACATAACGTATTTCGTCTTAGTTTGATACTATCTAAAATTCCTATTAAGCACCGCCCCTTCCTTGCAGCGAATTCACATTCACGTTCAGAAAATGGTCCCACAAGTGACCGGAAAAAGTTAAGAGAAAAGTGAGCGCGTATCGTGAGCGGAGGGTAACGTAACGTAACGCAGTTTCTTGAAGTGTCTCCCGGCAAACCAATTTACAAGACGTTTTCACGTCAAAAAAAAAAAAAAAAAAAAAAAAAAAAAAATGAAAATCTTAGTGATCAATGGACATATTTCCTGTAGCATTTAATAATTTTTACGTGATTTAAAAAGAAATTTTTTTTTGTAAGATTTAAAAACGGCATATTTAAGACTTCATATTGGAAGTGAAACGGAGATTTTTAAACATTTGGTACCAGGAAAAAGAATTATTTTCAGAAAATACTAAATATGAAGCATGATTTTTGTAATAAAGAGATATTTTCTAATATTAATTGATGGATCAAGGCGATTTTTAATTGAAGAAATATAGAAAATTAGTAAATTAAGCTTTTTTCTATTTATTGTTTTTTCAAAATAATAGAAAATAACTTAAAAATATATATGTAAATAATGGTATTTGAAAGTGGGGTTTCTGACACATTGGCATCTGAAAAAAATCGCGCCAAAGCCAGTATATGATATTTGTGCTGGAATTTTGTACCTATACCACAATTTTTATAATGTCTTCGCCTTATACGTTCGAAGAAAATCAAAATAAATTAAGGCAAATAAAAGTCTCCAAAAATAATAGTATTAAAAAATAATAGTAAAAAATAATAGTATATCATCCTTGGTACGTAATGAAATTAGTAAATCTGCAGAACTAGGCCTTCAAACTCAATTCCTGGCAATTTTTTTTAAGGCTAAACCGCAGAATTAACGACTAATTGGCGTAAGACTTTTCGACACTGCAATAAATTAGCCAATTCTATCAACCTAATCATTCAAATATTTTTTTTAATTTCCAATTTGGCGATTTTTTAAAATCGCTCCTCAACTTGTAACATTACAAATAATTAATCATTGAATAAAATTTAATTTTGAATTAATTTGTATTAAATTTATTATTCCTATGATTGTCAAAATGATAAGAAACTTACACGATTTAATTTTTAAAACATCACAAAGAGTTTCTGTTGAAAAGTAGCTGTTTTTTTATATTTCAAGTTAATATTTTTATAAAACTCTTTTAATGCATTATTTGTATGAAATTATAAAATGTAAACTCATTTGAAATATTCATAACGCTCTGTCCTTTGGCACAGATGTCTAATACTTATCACGTTGGCGCAATTTTTGCGAAAATTGATGGTGAAAATTTCGTTTTCAATAGAACAAAACAATTTATATCATTTTAAGGTCCTTCTAGGTTATCCCGTCGACCAATTTCGCAAAATTATACAAATCGCCAAATTAATAGCCAAATTATACATATTGACATAATTTTTATTTTAAATAACGAAAAAACAAATAATTAGTAGAATATTAATAAAAATATTAATAAAAAGTCGAAATAAAAATCACTTAATGACATTTTAAACACGTGAATCGCATTAATGTCATTGAATGTGACATTCACGATCATCCATTATTGGCATTTAATCTTATAGTTTGGCGATAATTTTTTGGTCGACGGGATAACCTAGAAGTACCCATTTTAAAAAAGAAAGTACAAGAAAATAATTTATTAATAAGTATACAATGATAGCCGGGTTAGCATGTGAGACACATAATCGCCATTTTGTTCCAATCATGCCAACGTGTTGCATGCACAAGTGTATGCCGCTGAATGCCCCTTAGGCATTCTCTTGAGCTCACCCAGCCCTCCACCCCCATAGGTCACTTCTAGCTATGGCCCTGGGTGAATTACATCAGTAATTGTGACACGATACCGCATAAAGAAGTCCTGAAGATGATACCCTCAGTTAATTTTGAAATGAGTTCACCTGAATGCAATAGTTATTAAAAAACTTGAGATATTAAACAAAAACATAATTTGCAGAACAAATTAAAAAAACCAAGATTTATTTCCTACACTCTTTAAGCCCGAGAAGGGACAGATATTAAGATAATTGATTTATTCATTTCGACATTTAATATTAAATTTTGGTAACAAATAAGTTAAACAAAGTGAACATGAAAAAATAAAAATGCAATTCAAACAATATGATACTTAACCACCCTAAATCTTAGATTCCGTTCAAATGAAATCGAAATAAATCTAAGACTTTTTTTCCAAACTCAACTTGCAAATTTGTATTGCAGATTTTGTATTATGTTTACGGTAAGTGTAAACAAAATGAATAGGCAATAAAAAAAGCAAATGTTCAGAAAAAGTCGGAGATTTATTTCGATTTCATTTGAAGGGAATCTAAGATTTAGGGTGGTTAAGTATCATATTGTTTGAATTGCATTTTTATTTTTTCATGTTCACTTTGTTTAACTTATTTGTTACCAAAATTTAATATTAAATGTCGAAATGAATAAATCAATTATCTTAATATCTGTCCCTTCTCGGGCTTAAAGAGTGTAGGAAATAAATCTTGGTTTTTTTAATTTGTTCTGCAAATTATGTTTTTGTTTAATTTCTTTGTTTATCAGAAAAAAAAAAATCTCAAAATTTCTCGATCTATCACATGAAAAATAGAAAAGTTGTCAAGCAGTTGAAGAAAAAATACAAAAATCGACAGTTGGTCATGTGGGGTAAAAATTATAAAATTCATTAATGAATCATGGATAAAAAGTCATTTAGTTATGTAAAAAAGCCCACAAAAATCTTGTGATTGATCGAGACATTTCAGAATGTTTTTTCTGGGTAATCTTATGATGGGAATACTGCAGTTCAGTGTACCTATTGAACTGTGTGCTGAGTGACATATGTTTATTCCCTCATTCTGTAGGCAATTAAATATATGTATCGAATTTTTTATCGCAACGTAATAAGTATATTTTCAACATAGGATCAGAGTAAATTAGTCTTTTCAACAAATAACCTGGCAAGTGAGAACTAACTTTTTTATTGATAGGCAATGTAACATTGGGTCGATCGAGTTTATTTTGATTTTGCCCTTGTTTTTGAAGGACATAATTTAACCGTTTTTTCTATTGCATAACACTTCTTATTGTGTAATTTCTTATTGTTTTCTTCAGTTCTGTCATATGAAAAATTCATTTCTATTTTGCCTATAGCATTTACATAATGTTAATAAATTTCTGAAAAAAAAAAAATCCAAAAAAAAGGATAAATTCGATAAAATGGATAATTACATTGAAAGATGGCAAGAAAATACGACAAATTTCACCGAAAATCCCTGAGAAAACAAATAATTATTTCCTGGTATCATAAAAGACATGAATTTCGTCAAAAGATCGTGAAAATACTTTAAATTTGTCTAGGTACTTCAAAAAATGCAAATATTGGTAAACAGATTGTGAGAAAACAACATATTTTGTCAAAAGATGAAAAAAAGCGGCATATTTCATCAAAAGATCTCAAAAAAGGTAAATTTTGCAAAAAAAAAAAAAAAAAAAAAAGTGAAAAAAAAATGACAAATTTCTAAAAATAGCAAAATAAACCAACAAATTTCCCAAAAAAATCACGAAAAAAGGAATAATTTGATAAAACGGCAAATTACATTGAAAGATGGCAAGAAAAAAACGACAAATTTCATCGAAAATCCCTGAGAAAACAAATAATTATTTCCTGGTATAATAAAAGACGTGAATTTCGTCAAAAGATCGTGAAAATACTTTAAATTTGTCTAGGTACTTCAAAAAATGCAAATATTGTTAAACAGATTGTGATAAAACAACACATTTTGTCAAAAGATGAAAAAAAGAGGTACATTTCATTAAAAGATCACAAAAAAGGTAAATTTTGCAAAAAAAAAAAAAAAAAAAAAGGTGAAAAAAAAGGACAAATATCTGAAAATAACAAAAAAAATGAAAAATTTCACAAAAAAAAGATAATTTCGATAAAACAGCAAATTACATCGAAGGATCGTGAGAAAATAACAAATTTCACCGAAAATCCCTGAGAAAACAAATAATTTTATCCAAGTATAAAAAAAGCATGAATTTTGGCAAATAATCACAAAAAATAACAAATTTCGTCAAAATCCCCCCCCCAAAAAAAAACAAAGAACACCTGGAAATTTTGTAAATAGATGTGAAAAAAAAAACAGCAAATTTCGTCAACAGATTGCAAAAAACAACAAATTTCTTCAAAAGATCTCTAAAAAATTTGTCAAAAAACTGCAGAAAAAAAAATTGTCCAGGTATCTCAAATAAAACAAATTTCGTGAAAATATTGCAAAAAATCAAAATTTTGCCAAAACGTTTAAAAAAATTTCGAAAAAAAAAGCAAATTTTGACAAAAAAAACTCTAAAAAATGGCAAATTAAACATATTGTGAAAAAAAAATTCAAAATATTGTGAGAAAACAAAAAATTTTGACAAATGATTGCGAGTAAGCAGCAAATTTCGTCAAAGGATTGAAAAAAAAGCAAATTTCATCAAATAATCACAAAAAAAGGTAATTTTGCAGAAAAAAAACAACAAATTTTGCAAATAGATCTTCAATAAAACGGGAAATTACATCGAAAGATCATGACAAAACGACAATTTCATCGAAAGAACTCGAGAAAAACTATAAACTTCTTCGAAACTGTCCAGGTATCATAAAAGACACATATTTCGTCCAAAGATCTCAAAAGCACAGAAATTTTGTCTAGGTAATCGCATAAAAATGTAAATTTCACAAAATAGCAAAAAAAGACAAATTTCTCAAAAAGATAAAAAAAACGACATTTTCTCAAAAAAAAAAAAAATCACGAAAGAAGGATAAATTCAATAAAACGGCAAATTACATCAAAAGATTGCGAGAAAAAAACAACAAATTTAAAAAAAAAGCTTCCATTAATTGCTTGGAGAAAAGATGCAACATTTCTTTGTTCATCAGAAAAAAAAAAATCACAAAATTTCTCGATCCATCACATGAAAAATAGAAAATTTGTCAATCAGTTCGACAGTTGGTCATGTGGGGTAAAAATTATAAAATTCATTAATCAATCATTGAAAAAAAGTCATTCAGTTATGTAAAAACCCCACAAAAATTATCAATCAGTAGAAGTCCCCACAAAAATCTTGTGATTGATTGAGACATTTCAGAATGTTTTTTGCATGTCCAAATTAAAAAATATATATATAAGTAAGTTATTTATAAGGCATCTATTTTGATCTCTTATTATTTTGTTTATTTTTTGCAAGACCTACGTTTATTTAGTTGAGTAATACGAATTTAGAATTTGCAATGTTTTGTCTTTTGTTATTTTTTATCAATTTTCAAAATGATAATGCAACAAATGTAAATGCTATAGGCAAAATAGAAATGAAATTTTCATATGACAGAAATGAAGATCACAATAAGGAATGACTTTAGAAAAAAGAAAAAGATTGAAAACAAAATAAGAAGTGGTTAAATTATCATAATAAATAAAATAAAATAAAAACGGTTAAATTATGTCCTTCAATAAAAACGGGCAAAATCAAAATAAATAATATTATGAAATATAAAATTAAGCATCGATCGAAAAATACTATCCGAGAAAAGTTTTTGCGAACATCGTAAGGGGGATATTTTACTTCAGTGTACCCATGGCAAAATAGAAATGTATTTTTCATATGGCAGAAATGAAGATCACAATAAGGAATAACTTAAAAAAAAAAAAGATTGAAAACAAAATAAGAAGTGTTATGCAATGGAAGAAACGGTTAAATTATGTCCTTCAATAAAAACGGGCAAAATCAAAATAAATAAACTCGATCGACCCAATGTTACTACATTGCCATTCAAAAAAAAGTTCTCACTTACCAGGTTATATTGTTGAAATCCTATGTTAAAAATATACCATTTACGTTGCGATAAAAAAATCCATACATATATTTAATTGCACATTTTAAAAGCACAAAATAGAATAGATCCATTGGCTCTGCAACAACAAACAACGAATGCGGGCACACGCTAACATTTAGAGACAGTAATTATCTCTTCTCTCATTGGTTCTGTTGTCGGATCTGCGCAAGCAGGAATGCGCAGAGAGCAATAAGATTACGTTTCATTACTGGTTTGGATATATGAAATTCAATCTCGCCGAATATCCTCCATGGTGCATAGAAAACTCGTCATGTGAATGAATCAAATCCGGCCTTTGTTTACATATATCCAGCGCTCGAACGCCGGAAAAAAATGACTTTATATCTCAGAAGATATTACAATTAGGGAAAAACCGTAAGCATAAAAAGCGTTTATTTTTGAAAGCTCTTTCTAATGACATAACATTTAGGTTAGTGCAATTAAAAAAAAAACACCAAAATTTCTAAAACATGGCCGTCAGAATTTCTTCTTTAGCGGATGCGTACAACCCCGGAATCGTTCTACATACAGGGACAGAGAGAGAGAGTCACAACGGCTATTATTATAGAGGATAGACAATAACATCCGGGTTGCCATATCAAGCAAAATAATGACACTTTGCCGTCAGTTAATTACCCATATGTATATATAGTATTGGCGTAAGAGACAAATCGCACCAACGTAGTGCATATGAGATATCTGTGCCACAAAAAATTTAAAAGTTGCAGTTAAATTATTTTACAATATCTATGTATGTGGAAAAACATTTACCCTAAAATTTAAATATTATTCATTTTTGTGGTATTAACTTCTATATATGTATTTAAGTTAAATGTAAAATGTTTTCCGAAAAATCCTCTCACTCATTAAAAGAGAGAGAGAGAAAAAAATAGTTCTTGCGAAAATCGCTCCGTCTTGTGCTTTTTTTTGGTTTAGAATCGCATTGATTGGCGACAAAAGTAGATTGAAACACCCAATTGAACAAGCAACATACAAATAACAATTAGAGCCTTTTTATTAAAAAATTAATTCTGCGAGTTTCTTCTGTAAAACACATAACGGAAAATTAGATTTAAAAATATTTAAAAAAAAAGAAAGAAAAAAAATACTTATGTTTCACCTAATGATATTTTTGATATGTTGTTTTCTTTTAATCTGGCTCGAAAGAAATTAACAGCCAAATATTTGGTCACTTCAAAATTTTCTTTCACATTGAGTTACTTTTTAAATATTATAAATATTCTTTTTTTTCGTTAAAAATAAATATTTTCTTTTCATAATATTATTTTGCATTAAACGGATTTTTTTTTTATCATTATTTATTTTAAATCAATGAATTAACAGGTTTTTTTCGAAATGTTTATATTATTTTCCATTAGAGAAAATATTTCATTTCTTATTTTGAAATATATTTATCGCCAAAAAATTAGTTGTTGCAACCCTTCCGTCAAAAATAACCGAAAAATACGAAATTTAGTACGAAAAATCAGAGTTTAATTCATAATTAAACATTTTGAATTACATTAAACTTTTTGAATTATTTTTTACGTGCTTAAAATGATGTATTTGATCATTTGTGTGAATGTTTTTGAAATCGGAATTCTTGAGCCACAAAGAGTTAAGGAAATTGTCTGTTCTAAAATGAGTCTTAGAGCTGAGCCTCAATTATGGCGGCCATTATTTCTGCCACAGACTTGAACTGTCTGCCATTGACATTTAAAGTTCTGCTAAGGATACTCCACACATTTTCTCTGAGATTCAGATGAAGGTACAGGACAGGCCATGCCATAATATGTCCCCGACTATCCAAAAACCACTCGCAGGAAGATTTAGCAAAGGCTATGGGGGCATTTTCCAGCTGAAAAATCCTACTTAGCCCACCAATTCTCTCTTCAGTTGGCAATAAATGGGTTTCTAGCAATTCTTTGTAATTGGAAGCCTACATGTCGTCTGAGCAAAGAGTCACGTTAAGTTTACCACCACAGTCGAAGCCTCCAAACACCATTAATAAGCCTCCAACTACCCATGTTGAAAGCTATCCACAAGCAAAGCAGAGTCGACAAGGCCAAATACAATCAGACCTAGAAACACCAATGACATCTTGTTATATTCCCAGATAAGAAAAAAATTAGTTTAGATGGCTCAGACTGTTTTGCTTTCTATTGGTATGACATGAGGAAATTTTCTACAAAAAAACAGCATGATGGAGGCTTATTAATAGTGTTGGGAGACTTCCGCTATATTGGTAAACCTAACCTTGCTCTTCTATCAGACCGCATGTAGGCTACCAACTACTAAGAATTTTTAGAAGTCCATTTATTGCCGACTGAAGAGATAATTGATGGGCTTAATTGGATTTTTCAACAGGTAAACGCCTGCATAATCTTTGTAAAATCCTCCTAGGATTGTGTTTTGATAACTAGGAACATATTATGGAATAGCCTGTCCTGTACCTTCATCTCAATCCTCCCAGAAAATGTGTGAAGTATCCTCGGTAGAACTTTAAATGTCAATGGCAGACAGTTCAGGTCTGTGGCAGAACTAATGACCATCATCATTGAGGCCTGAATTAATACTGGTACTAAGCGATTGGTAAATGGTATACCGCATAATATACACTGCTCGACTTTGAAAATGCAACACCAAAAAGGAGTGGTCAGAAAGTGATGAAATTTGGGGAAAAGACAGAGACAGCAAGGAGCATTAAGTGATCTTTATTTCAAAATGATAGTCAGAATACAGAACGAGAACGGCGTCGGCGCAGTAGGATGTAGGACCACCGCAAAACTGCGATGAACGAAAAAACACGTCTAGGCATCGAGTCAATAAGAGCGTGGGTGGTGTCCTGAGGGATCGCTTTCCATTCTCTTTCAACCTTTTGCCACAGTTCATCTTCTGAACGAGGCAGGGGCAGAGTCCTCAAAACGGCGTCCAATCACATCCCACACATGTTCGATTGGTGACAGATCAGGAGAGTACGGTGGGCAGGGAAGTATCTGTATACCTTGCAGAGCATGTTGGCACATGCGAGCACTGTGTGGTCGGGCGTTATCCTGCTGAAAAATTGCATTAGGCTGCCCCTGAAGGTAGGGGATTGCCACTGGCCGCAGTACATTATCCAAGAATCGTTGGGCCGTCATGGTGCCCTAAATACGAACTAGTGGTGACATGCAATTATACGCAATAGCGCCCCAAACCATTGTGCCACGTTGTCGCGCGGTGGGGCGTTCCACAGTTATTGCCGGATTTGATCTGTCTCCACGTAGATGCTACACACGTATGCGGCAACTGTCACTGGATAAACAGAAGCGTGACTCATCTGAGAATGCAACGTTTCGAAATTCTGCCATCCAAGTCGCTCTAGTCCGGCACCATTCCAAACGTTGGCGTCTATGCTGTCGAGTCAATTGCAGTCTTTTTAACGGACGCCGTGAGTGCAGGCCATGTTCAACCAATCGACAGAAAATGGTTCTGGTCAACACGGAAACATCCAGGGTATCTTGTACATGCTGCAGAATCGAGGCACAAGTGACTTGCGGGCCCGCCACAGCTTGTCGGTGGATGCGTCGATCCACGCGTGTTGATGTCACTCTGGCTGCACCTGCACCCCTCAATCTTGCCACATTTCCTTGTTCCAACCATGTTCGCCATAGCTGATGCACCGTGCTCGCATCCATGTGGGTATCAGCTGTGGTTTGACCTACAGACCAACCCCCCTTTCTCAGTCCCATCACCATACCTCTCGTAAAATCGTCTATCCGATGGAAGTGCCTTCGTTGACGGCGGCCTGGCATTCTCTTCTATACATGTATCCTCCGAGACAAAAACAAAATTTCTTCGATAATTCGTCTGTCAGAAATAGCGACACGAATATTGCCCATTCTACAAGTTTCTTCCCTTATATCTTACATCACGTGCGTCGGAGACCTACGCATTTCACATCATTTGCATAACTCAGTGACATGCGCCTACTCTGAAATTTGCATAAATTTCTGACCACTCCTTCTTGGTGTTGCATTTTCAATGTCGAGCAGTGTATAACAAGTCATGTGTAATTATGGCGAATATAATTGCTACTAACAATAGTGGTTTTATTTCAGCGAGACACTTCCCCCCCCCCTTTTTTTATATATTATTTTTTTTCCTGATCAAGCGGGAAAGGGAGTGAGTTATTTCTTCTAAATATGCATTTCTATATAGTCATTTTAAAAATATTTCTTTCATTCTCGTGGTTTTGTTTCGTCTCCGATTATGATACAATATCATGGTGTGGCTTTATTTAGGTGGGACACACTGTAGATCTTGCATATATATGGTCTTGTTATATATGTAGAAGAGAGGGGTAAAACCCCATTCTTTTAAATGTGTTTTAAGATTTAAAGGTAATAGTAAAAGAAAACCCATTAACATAGGAAAAATAACTCGGTTCTATTTAACGAGAAACTTAAATAGCATATTACAGATACAAAGTATAACAAAAATTCCACTTTATTATCAAATTTTAATCGTAATCAAAATATTTACGTAGATTTCAGAAACGCAAAAATCGAAGACTATACTTCGAAATACTAATTCTTCATAATCAGGGAATCATTTGAAATTTTGACTAAAGGAATCTGTAATGATACACTCTGCTACAGTATACTACAGATCTGGTAGCATTGTAAGTATACCTGTTTGAACGTAATCATTTGAATAGATAAGCCCATCTCCAGCTATTAAACGAATTATCATTTACGAACATTGACGCTTTGAAGATTTGTTCTCCTGACGCAGGCTGTGTGAATCAGAGAGAAGCGCTCAGATATCGACTTTGTATCCTTATTTTAACATCTACGGTCAAATTTATGTTTTCAAACCTATATTTATAAATTTATCTATATTTAAACTTGCAAACCTACATTTAAAATTGTTAATCAATTGAAAATCAAAATTTTCATTTCAGTATGTTTAAATGTTGTTATACAATCTTAAGGTGAACACGAGGTCTGAAGCTAGATGTTAAACTTTTTTTTTTATCGACAGCTAAATTTTTAATGTGCTAAAGAAAACAGAATGTAGCTGATAGAAGTATTATTTGTGCAGATCGTTGGAAAGATCGTTTAAAGATAATTTATTGCGAGATGACGGCTACGAACATTTTACATCAAATCACAATTATAATTTTTCTGTCCTTAACACTTGATACCATATCTAATCTAACTCAACATTATACGGAATTGAAAATAGTATAATAACAGACAGCGTTGCATTACCAATCTTTATTCACAATTGTATCTAGTACAGTTTTTTGATTGACAAAATGTTTCGTTTTTTGATAACAATGAAATATTTACAGTTTCATGACTGCAGTTTAAATTTAGTTTTATTTTATTATGTTCATTTATGACCCATATTTTATTTTTTATTTTTTTTAGGTATTTATTTGTACATATACAATTAAATAGTTTTTAAAAGTCTGTAGTTTGCAAAATTATATTTTTTAAATGATCAATTTGTAAATGATTTTTTTCACAAACAATGTTCTTTTTTTTCAAATGTTTCCTTTGTGAACAGCTATTACATTTGTGAACAATAGTAATAGTAAAACGTAAAAGTACCGAATTTACATCATTCAATACATATCAGTCTTTCATTTATATCCACAAAAATATTTGAACTGTCAGTTTGCTGGTTAGTTAACGATGCCATTTGAATAGTCTGCTCATAATATTTCTGCTGTGCATGATTCTAGTTTTACTTTATGGTATTGAAACAACGCTGTTTCATTGATATTGAAACGAAAATTATGGAGTTGAGAATAAACATTAAATTGCATTTCAAATTGGGAAACTGTGGTAGCAAACGATGTAAAATGGTACGGCAAGTGCATGGTAATGAAATATTATCACATTGGACCCTTTATCACGATAATGACCTCTTAGACACTGCTTTGCCTGTGTAACGTTTTTTTAGCGAAGCACAATATTGTGAATTTATCGATACGATATTGGGAATTGTGTAATTACTGACTATTTCCTGTTTCCCAAATTGACACTTTTTTTTTATAATTGACATATTAAAAAAAGGAACAAAATTTTTAGACATTGATAGCAGTAAGTAAAACTTGTAGTCTGAAATTAAGAAGATTTAAAGATGGCTTCGCAAGTTGATTCAAGCAGAGAGGCTTGTGAACAGCGTTTATTCTCGTTTAGCATTTGTCTATTTCTTTTATACGTACCAATTATATTTTTAAAGCTTTTTATTGTGTTTTATAAATTTCCATGCTGCATAGTCTATGAAAATCTCTTTGACAGAAAGAGAGTGCATGTAATACGACGGATATACCTAAAATAACAAAAATGCAGTCTCATATCTAGATGCACGTTGTGTGATGATGCAAATTATGCTATTCTATTTTCAACTGCACTATTATAATCGCAAATACACAATACCCACCACCTAATAAATGTGTAACGGTTGGGTGCTCGTACTGGGGGTTAAATGCAGACATAACTCATGAACTAAAATAAAAACAGTTTATTTAAAACGGTTAGGGCTCAAGGACAGTGGAGCAGTTCTTAATTTTAATAACTGGTAACAATGCTAAAAGATTAAACTCATACTCACAGCTCCGGCACTAACTCAATCGGGGCAGTTCAGATTACTTCTCAGCTATCTTCCGGCTAAGCTGCTAGTGAAAATCTTATTAGACATCCCGTGACTGTATATATTCCTTTATTAACTTTGAACTAGGCAACGTAATTACTATTAACTTCTTACCACCGGCCAACTTCTCGAGTCGAATTCCAAAACTCCTTGTCAACTCACTGGAGGCTCGCTAATATTTGATATCGCTTGCTCTAGATTCACTACTAGCTGTCCAATGCTGCTAGACACACTCCTAGCTGGCTATTGTCGCCAGAGACACTCCTAGCTGGCTAACGTCGCCAGAGACTCACCTAGTCGGCCAAGGCCGCCTAGACACTCTACACACACTCAAACTCCAAGCTTTTATATGCTGCAAACTGAGATACTACAAATTTACATATTACTTCTAACCGCGACATAACTGTAGAATCCGAAAGAGACACACACGCTCTAGAAAGTTAAAGTAAAAGAGAGGATAGATGTCGCTTTCACGCTTACGCATGTTAAATCATTGACATCACGATCTCAAAAATGCTAGGGTGCCCTTATTACAAAGGTCACTCGCTCACAAATGTATCTATGAAAATTAACCTTTACAATCGCATTCCTTAAGATACTATCAATATTTAAAAGCTTAAATAAATGGCGAATAAATTTCTTCGTTCAACTAATTCGAAGTTATTAGATTTTTAAGTTTCCGCGATCGCACACAAAATCTGAAAGCTAATTTGTCCCTAAAGTACCCTTATAAAAGAGTAATTAAGTTATATTCTACAATAATATAAGTATGTATGTAGGAGATCATAAAACTGGCCAAAATATTAAAAAGTAATATTAATTAAGGATACCATGATCGCAAGCAAAACCTGAAAACTCTATAGATCACTAGAGTACCTATGTAAAAATTAGTTATGCACTAAATTACAGCCCTAATAAACTGTATATAAGAGATAGAAAAGGTGACAAAAATATTTAAAAAGATGCTCAATAAAGACTTACTTCTAGAAAATAGATTTTTTTCTTATTTTGAAAAAATTCTGTTTAGTTTCTAAAATAAATGAGACCGCTTTTCGTTTGTTATGTAACACGTGCTTGTTTAATTATTCCACTAATTTGAATCGTTTAAGAAAACACATAAAATAGACTATACAAATTGTAAAAAAAAAAAAAAAAAGATAGCAAGGGGTTTATTACCTAAACACTGTTTGACATGATCATATTGAAGCTTAAAGTAGCTGTTTGAAAAAACCTATTAACTTTTCAACTTAAGTCCTTTAAAGCTATAAAGAAGATTCCACGATAATTTGCTATATCAGTGACAAAAAAATCTAGATTTTATCTGATGAATTTTATGGCTTTTACACCTCGTGATTAAGTTAAAATTTTATTTAATATAGTGAGTAAATTCTTTAACGTGTTTAAATATTTCAGAAATATATTTTTAGATTTTTAATGGATTAAATGTAAAAGATAATTTTATTACTCTTAATAACATAAATTTCTGCGATTTAATTATTTTCATTAAGACAAGATTTTTTTTTTAGTTTTTGTTAGTTTAATAAATATATGAATTTTTAAATTTTTATTAATTTAAATACGTCCTTATTCCTTAATTATCTTTTCCGATTTAAAATAAGCTTTTCAAATAAACAGCGGATAAAAAAATCATCACAACTGATGTATAAAGTAAGATTTTTAGATAACTTTTCTCAATAAACTGCATGTGAAAGACTGAAAAGCTTACAAAAATATTTTAAAAGATAATATACATTTATTTCTAGACAATAATACTTTTTATTTGAAAAAATTCTGTTAACTTTCTAAAATAAATTAATTCTCTTTTCCTCGGTTATAAAACACATGCTCCTGTAAGTATTCCGTTAATTTGAACACATAGAAAAAACTATCAAAATTGTCAAAAAAAAAAAAAAAAAAAAAAAAAAAAAAAAAGAGAAAGCAAGGGACTAATCATCTAAACACTGTTTGACATGAACATATTGACGCTTAAAATAGCTGCTGATGTAAACCCATTAACTTTTCATCTTATGTCCTTTAAAATTATAAAGAAGGATCAACGATAATTTGCAATGTCAGTGACAAAATATCTAGACTTAATCTGATGAATTTTATGGTCTTTATAGCTCTTAATTAAGTTTTAACTTAATTTAATATAGTCAGTAATTTCTTTAACTAGTTTAGAATATTTCGGAAATATATTTTGGGATTTTTAAATGTTTAAATGTTGAACATAATTTATCATTTTAATAACACAAATTCTTGCGATTTAATTATTTTTATTAGGATATTTTTTTCAATTTTTTATTAGTTTAAAAACATATGAATTTATCGAATTTTATTAGTTTCAATAATATATTAATTCTTTAATCATCTTTTCCGATTTAAATTAAGCTTTCAAATAAACAATAGATAAAAAAAATCAACAAAACTGATGTATAAAAGAATATTCTTACATAACTATTCTTAAAAAATAATATGTAAGTGATCGAAAAATTGACAAAAATATTTAAAAAGATTATATACATTTATTTCTAAAAAATGGTATTTTTCTTATTTGGAAAAAGACTCTGTTCACTTTCAAAAATAAATTAATACTGTTTTCGTCGTTTATGTAATACATGTTCTTGTAAATATTGCTCTAATTTGAATCGTTTGGGAAAACACATAAACGAAACTAACCAAATTGCCAAATAAATTATGAGAAAGCAAGGGACTTGTCATCTAAACACTGTTTGTCATGAATGTATTGAAGTTTAAAGTAGCTGTTGGTGAAAACCCATTAATTTTTCAACTTAAGCCCTTTAAAGTTATAAGGAAGAATCCACGATAAATTGCTATGTTAGTGACAAAAAATGTAGATTTAATCTGATGAATTTTATGGCCTTTAAACCTCATAATTAAGTTCTAATTTAATTTAATATAGTCAGTAAATTCTTTAACGTGTTTAGAATATATAATAAATATATTTTGAGATTTTTAACGGATTAAACGTAAACAAACAAAAAACAAATTTTAACGTAAACAAATTGTAAAAAAAAAAAATAAAAAAATAAATAAATAAAATACAAAAGTGCAAGGGACTTATTGCCTAAACACTGTTTGATATGAACATATCGAAGCTTTCAGTAGCTGTTGGTGAAAATCCATTAGCTTTTCCGCTTAAGTCATTAAAAGCTAAAAGGAAGGATCCACGATAATTTGCTATGTCAGTAACAACAACAACAAAAAAAAAATCTATATTTAATCTGGTAAATTTTATGGCTTTTACACCACGTAATTACGTTATAATTTAATTTAATATAGTCAATAAATTCTTTTACGTGTTTAGAATATTTCTGAACTATATTTTGAGATTTTTAATGAAATAAATGTAAAAGATAATTTTAAAATTTTTAATAACATAAATTTCTGCGATTTAGTTATTTTCATTCAGACACAATTTTTTTATTAGTTTAAAAAATATATAAATTTATATATTTTTATTAATTTCAATAATTATTAATATTTTAATTGTCTTTTCCGATTTAAAATAAGCTTTGCAAGTAGACAGTGGATTTGAAAAAAATCATAAAAACTTATGTATAAAATAAGATTTTTAGATAACTATTCTTAATAAACTGTATGTAAGAGAGCGAAAAGCTAACAAAAATGTTTAAAAAGATAATATACATGTATTTCTAGGTAATAGTACTTTTCTTATTTAGAAAAAACTCTGTTCACTTTCCGAAATAAATGAATTTTCTTTTCGTCGGTTATGTAACACATGCTCATATAAGTATTGCGTTAATTTGAATCGTTTGAGAAAACACATAAAAGTGGCTACCGAAAGTGCTAATAATAATAATAATAATAATAAAAAATACGAGAAAGCAAGGGACTGATCACTTAAACACTGTTTTACATGAACATACTGAAGTTTAAAGTAGAAGTTGGTGAAAACCCCTTAACTTTTCAGCTTAAGTCTTTTAAGGGTATGAGGAAAAACCCAAGATAATTTGCAAAGTCAACAACCAAAAGTCTAGATTGATGAATTTTATATCTTTTACACCTCGTAATTAAGTTATGATTTTATTTATTATAGTCGGTAAATTTTACTGACTTAAACGTGTTTAGAATATTTCGGAAATATATTTTGAGATTTTTAGAGGTTTAATGTAAAAGATAATTTATTTTTTTTTAATAACGCAAATTCTTGCGATTGAATTATTTTCATTAAGATATAATTTTTTGATTTTTTATTAGTTTAAAAAATATATGACTTTATTGATTTTTTATTAACTTCAATAATATATTAATTCTTTAATTATCTTTTATGATTTAAATTAAGCTTTCAAATAATTAGTGGATGAAAAAAATCATTAAAACTGATGTATATAATAAGATTCTTATATAACTGTTCTAAATAAACAGTGTGTAAGCGACCGAAAAGCTGTCAAAATATTTAAAAAGATAATATACATTTATTTCTAATTAATAGTATTTTTCTTATTTGGAAAAAACTCTGTTCACTTTTTAATATAATTGAATTACCTTTTCGTCGGTTATGTAACACATGCTTCTTTAAGTATTCTGTTAATTTGAATCGTTTGAGAAAACACATAAAAGAGACTAACGAAATTGCCAAACAAATTATGAGAAAGCAAGGGACTTATCAACGAAACACTGTCTGACATGAAAATATTGAAGCTTAAAGTATATTTTACTGACTTTAAGGTGTTTAGAATATTTCGAAAATATATTATGAGATTTTTACTGGTTTAAAGGTAAAAGATAATTTATTATTATTTTTAATAACGGAAATTCTTACGATTTCATAATTTTCTTGATACTTTATTTTCTTATTAGTTAAAAAAAAATATATGCATTTATTATTTTTTTATTAATTTCAATAATATATTAATTCTTTAATTATCTTTTTCGATTTAAAAAGAGCTTTTAAAATAAACATTGGAAAAAATAATTCATCAAAACTGATGTAAAAAATAAGATTCTAACATAACTGTTCTTAATAAACTGTATGTAAGAGACCGAAAAGTTGACAAAATATTTAAAAAGATAATATACATTTATTTCTAGATAATAGTATTTTTTTATTTGAAAAAACTGTGTTTACTTTCTAAAATAAATTAATTTTCTTTTCGTCGGTTATAAAAGGCATGCTCCTGTAAGTATTCCGTTAATTTGAACACATGAAAGAGATTAATCGAAAGTGTCAAAAAAATTACGAGAATGCAATGGCCTTATCACCTAAACATTGTTTCATATGAACATACTGAAGCTTAAAGTAGCTGTTTTGGAAAACCCATTAACTTTTCAACTTAAGTTCTTTAAAGCTATCAAGAAGGATCCACCATAGTTTGCTATGTAAGTGACAAAGAACCTAGATTTAATCTGAAGAATTTTAAGGCTTTTTACATCACATAATTAAGTTGTAATTTAATTTAATATAGTGAGTAAATTCTTTAACTTGTTCAGAATATTTCGGAAATATATTTTGATATTTTTAAATGTTTAAATGTAAAACATAATTTATTATTTTTAGTAACGTAAAATTCTGCGATTTAATTATTTTCATTAAGACACTTTTTTTATTAGTTTAAAATATATATCAATTTATCGATTTTTATTAATTTCAATAATTATTAATTCTTTAATTATCTTTTCTGATTTAAAACAAGTTTTTCAAATAAACTGTGGATAAAAAAAAATCATCAAAACTCATGTATAAAATAAGATTCTTATGTATTCCATTTTTAATAAACTGTATGTAAGAGATCGAAAAGCTGAAAAAAATATTTAAAAAGGTAGTATTTTTCTTATTTGGAAAAAACGCTGTTCACTTTCCAAAATAAATGAATTCTATTTTTTTCGGTTACAAAATACATGTTCATATAAGTATTCCGTTAATTTCTATCGCTTGAGAAAACACGTAAAAGAGACTATCGAAATTGCCAAAAAAATTACGAGAATGCAAGGGATTTTTACCAAAAAACTGTTTGACATGAACATGTTGAAGCTTAAATTAGCTGTTGGTGAAAACCCATTAACTTTTCCGCTTAAGTCCTTTAAAGTTATAAGGAAGAATCCACAAAAATTTGCTATGTCAGTAACTAAAAATCTAGTTTAATCTGATAAATTTTATGGCCTTTAAACCTCATAATTAAGTTTTAATTTAATTTGATATTGTCAATAAATTCTTTAACGTGTTTAGAATATTTCTGAACTATAGTTAAAAATTTTTAACGGATTAAATGTAAAAGAAATTTTATTACTTTTAATAACGCAAATTCTTGCGATTTAATTATTTTCATTAAGACATAATATTTTTTTTATTATTTTTTAAAATATATAAAATTATCGAATTTTTATTAATTTCAAAAATATATTAATTCTTTAATTATCTTTTCCGAATTAAAATAAGTTTTTTAAATAAACAGTGGATTAAAAAAAAATCATTATGACTTGGTGTATACAAAAAGATTCTTAACACACAAGAAACAATAGAAAGGAAAATAAAAGAAAACAAGTAAAATAAATCCAAAAGTAAAACTATTTAACGAATTTATAAATATTCAGTGCTTATTTTCAAAATCACGCCTCATTTCATGATGCCAATTTCTGATATTTGGACAGTTTCTGTTATGCCAATTTCTGTTAACATGACCGATACAACACGGGAAAATTTATGAAGAATTCACAGTGTTTATTTATGATTGATAGATAATTCATAGATATTAGACAGAGAATTATAGAGTTTGTATTAGAAAATTAGTTTTTGTTATTTTTTTTTAAATGATAACAGGGAAAAAAGAATTTTTAATGTTACATTTTCAATAATATACTTCAAACATAACGTTATTGTAAACTATAATTAGACAAGTGGTGATACACTTTTAAAAAAATTAACTTATGCTCAGTTGCTTTTTAAAATATGGTAACAGAAAAGAATAGAAATGTTAGTCAATATACCAATCAAAAGTTTTTATTTTCCCCACACTTTTAAGAAGAAAGATACTTCAAAATTCAAGAACATGGTACTATATACGAAAACATGCAACAACCTCATTCCAGTAACCCAAGATTCCGAAAACATTCTTTTATCCTTAGAAACATTACAAAAGAATTTATCATTCATATTTAAAGGAAAAATATGTAAAAAAAAGATTTTTATTAGCTGTCTGTAGTTTTCGAAAACGTTTCAGAGTAGTCTTTACAGTGCATTGATCGTTTTTTAGATGCTATGTGGTCTAAAGTAAATATTTTTATGGTCAGCAAACATATTTAACTGAAAAACATATAGAATTAACCGTATTAACATTGAAATAAAAATTTATATTTTTCTGTTACAATTGGATACACAGTTTTAGTTATGCAGAAAGTGTTTATTTCTGATCTGATAGCATACGAAAAACCGATTTGTAGGGTAGAGAAGACTGATTAACGCATAGTCGAAAAGCTACTCGAAAACGTTTCCGAAAAATATAGGCAGCTAATAATTTTTTTTATGAATTCTTTTTTTAATTAATTTTTAATATAAATTGTTTTCTCAATTTTCTTAAATAATTCTTTATTTCTAAAGGTAAAAGAAAGCTTTTCGGAATATTGGTTGATTTGAAATCTGTTTTCCAATATTTTCGGTCCTGATTATACCAAATTTCCGTTTTTTAAAAAACATCTGTCTTTTTTACAGGGCGTATATAATCATAATTTAATTAATACTAGCTGTTTAACCCGTTCTAAGCACGGATTGAAAATATCCCTTCTCTCTGATAACTAAAATTACTTAACTGATTACTTATCTGTGGTTTTACGATATGGAATTTTTCTTAAACGAACGATAAAATTATTTCGAAAATTTATGTGATATTGCAATGTTCTGTTAAGTGTAACATAATTATGCACATTCAAGTAGAAACATTTTATTTAGAGTGTTCATAATATAATGAATTTCTATGGAGAAATAAATTTAAAATTCCAAGTTAATCAGCTACGAATACAAAAAATGCTTTGTACAAATTAAATTTGCCATTTTAAGAAAGTTACTTCATTTTAGAAACTACTGTATTACAAATTAATTAATTTCTTATCTCTGATTTGATTATATTGAAAAAAAAAACAAACCTTTTAGACCGAAGAATAAAATTATTTTTAAAATAATGTATAATTACAATATTTTTGAATCAATTTTTACCTTATCAATAATCAATATTTACCTTTGAATACTCACATTAAATTGGAAATAAATATATTAGAAATCTTCAACTATGTACAAACAGCTTGCTTGCAATTGTGAAAAAATCCGTTTTCCTACGTATGTTTTACAGGGATTAGTTATATTATTTAATGATTTTTTATCTCCGATTTTATCAGATTGAATGATATGAGTGAATCACATGAGTGAATGAGATGTAAAGAGAAAACTATTTAAAAAATACATGCAACATTTCTATACCTTATGGAGTATGAAATAAACATACATTTTGAAACAGAATCATTACATTTAGAGTGTTTTTAATAGATAAATTATTTAAAAACCTTAAAACTATCAGGTGAAAATACGAAAATTATTTTTCAAAAATTAAATTCGTTACTTTTTTTTTCATGAACTAAATTTGTTATAGATAATAATTATATTAGAAATTAATTTCATATCTCCTATTTTATCATATTGGAAAATTACATTTTAGAAGGAAGGATATTTTGCTATATATAAATTCTCCTGGTTTAATTACGTTGCATTAAGGTTTCACCAATTTTCACAGTTTAGTTTTAGATTTTTTTACAAACAACTATAGAATGTGGTACATCAATTTATTGACTATGTATACACGAAATAATATTTCTGGAAATGTATATTCATAAAATGTAGTGGCGTGATTTTTTGACCAATGATATTAAGTGTTAGTCTCCGCCTAGGTGAATAATGATGCCATCCAAACAAAAACTATTAAATAAGACAGAATAATGGCATGTAAATTGTCAGATTCTAAAAATTCAATCTCTACAGCTGTATAAATTGACAAAGCGTTTTTATTTACCCATAACTGTGATATCAGGATACAGTAACAATTATTCGACAATTTATTTTTTGACATGAAAAAATTACCAGCATTTAGGACATACAAAATTCTATTTATCTTGTTTAACAAAGACAATAATCGTGTCTCATGCAAGGAAGAAAAAGGAGTTTCTATAGAAAAAATTCAACAATAATCATGTATTTCAAAATAATAATATTACATTTAGAGTGTCATTTTCTTAAAAATATAAAAAAAGCAATTTAAAACACCTGACAAATCAGCTGCAAAGAATAGAACTACTTTGATATAAATAAATTCATCGTTATTATTATTATTATTATTGTGAGTTAAGTTTGTTACACCATATCACAAATGATTTTTCATCTCCAATTGTAAATTCTTTTTAGACCAAATGATAATTTCTTTTTTAAACTTATTCAATATTTTGATGACTGCCTACCGTAAATTAAATAGAGGACATTCAGAATATAATTTCACAGTGATATTCAGTAAACAAACTAATTGGAAATCCCCAGCGAATCGCCTGCGCAGACGACTTATTTGCTTGTGAGAATTATCTATCATTCTATTTCTTTTGAGCCAGCGGACACGGGATGAGCGCATGCGAAAAAAAGAAAGAATTTCTTCGATATTATTATTTTTATTATTATTATTATTAGTTAAGTTCTTTATATTATTTTTTAAATAGTTTTTCATCTCTGATTTTAAATTCTTTATAGACCAAATGATGTATATATATATATATATTATATGATGGCAACCAACCGTAAATTAAATACAGTGCATTCAGTGTGTAATTTCATAATGATTTTCATCTGACAAAATATTTAAAAATCCCAAGCGAATCACCTGCGCAGGGGACATGTTTGCCTGTGAGAATTATCTATAATTTAATCTCCTTTGAGTCAGCAGAAACGGGATGAGCGCATGCCAAATACAAAAATAAATTCGCCGTTATTATTATTATTATTATTATTATTATTATTATTATTATTATTATTATTATTATTATTATTATTATTATTATTATTATTATTATTGTTATTATTAGTGATTCAGTTTTATACATCATATTACAAATAATTTTTCATCTCGGATTTTAAATTCTTTTTAAATGAAATAAATAATTTCCTTTTTAAAAAATATATGTAAAAGTATTATGGCTATCAACCGTAAATTAAACACTGTACATTCAGATTGTCACTTCATAATGAACTTCGGTAGACAAACTAATTAAAAATCCCAAGCAAATCGCCTGCGCAGGCAACTCGTTTGCTTGTGAGGATTATCTATAATTCTATCTCTTTTGAGCCAGCGGAAACGGGATCAGAGCATGCGAAAAAAAAATTTCTTCGTTATTATTATTATTATTATCATTATTATTATTATTATTATTATTATTATTATTATTATTATTATTATTATTATTATTAGTTAAGTTCTTTACATTATTTTAAAAATATTTTTTCATCTCTGACTGTAAATTCTTTTTAGACGAAATGATAATTTCTTTTTTAAACATATTCAAAATTATGATGACTGCCAACCGTAAATTAAATACAGGGTATTGAGAGTATAATTTCACGGTGATCATCAGTAGACAAACTAATTGAAAATCCCAAGCGAATCGCCTGCGCAGGCGGCTTGTTTGCCTATGAGGATTTTCTAACATTCTATCTCTTTTGAGTCAGCGGAAATAGGATGAGTGCATGCGAAAAGAAAGAAAGAAATTCGTCGTTATTATTATTATTATTATTACTATTACTATTATTATTATTATTATTATTATTATTATTATTATTATTATTATTATTATTATTATTATTATTATTATTATTATTATTATTATTATTATGAGTTAAGTTCTTTACATATTTTTTTAATTATTTTTTCATCTCTGATTTTAAATTCTTTATAGACCAAATGATATATATATATGTATATATACTAGCTGTTACCTGTGACTTCGTTCACATAACATTCAAAGAAGAATTAACTAATAAATCAAACAAAAGAATTCGACGGTTAAAAGCATGTGTAATTAACTTTTGAAAAAATCTTCTGATGATCCTTTTTTTTTCTTTTGCTGGTTTAAATTTTTTATTCAGCGACATATACTAATAGATAGAAACATTCATGAATACTTTTGTTCAGCCCTGTAGTTTACCTAGTACCTTTAATATACGAAAGTATTTTTCTAAACTTTAGTTCAAAAGAAAATATTGCTCATTACTACTTAAATTACATTTTCAGAATTTATCATCCGAAGACAACCATGTATCCAGTTCTTTGCGTGACCCTGTATGTTATTTTATCTATATACTGCAAAAATTTCTTAGTTTACTGAATGCAGTTCAAAATAAAAATGCATATTTTATTTAAAAACCACCTTTAAGTAAATTACGCTCATATTCAGTAAACTTTCCAAAATGATTTGTGTAACCCTGTATATCTAAATTGCGTAAATATCAGCATTTATACACACCATTTAATATGCATTCATATAGTGAAACTTAAAAGCACACGTCATAATTCAAAATGCATTTCATCGATACAACATTCATCATCCATCATATATAATACTTCGGATAGAATATATACTGTTTAAAATCTCTTGTGTGTCCCTGTAAATGCTATGCACTTCGTATTATGCATGAAATAACTCACATTAAGCCTCAGCAACGTATATATGTTTGATTATACGTGAAATCGTTTACCATAATTAAAATATGTTGCAAAATGTTCCTCCCTTTATTATTGTGCAATGGAATTCTTCTGCGCGGCCCTGTAAATGAATAATAAGTGTCCTTTTCAGTGCATACTTTACAAAATGCATATTTTACTGCACTTTGTAGATGCATATAAATTTGAATATGTTTCACAGGGTGTAACATCTTTAAAATTCAATTGAAAAGATTTTTCCCCATAATGCCGTAATGTAAGGAAAATTTTTGACTACCCCTGTAAATAAATTAATCACGGTAGAACTTCATTTTCAATAGGTATTCTTGCTAAGGTAAACGCTAATAACGTCCAAAAAGTTCATGGTTACTCGGTTTGCCATGAAATTTACGAAAGTTAGAAAGCGGCCAGACGGACAGACAAACCGAAAGCATAATATTTTTTTAACTTTGTTGGAAAGTGTTAAAAAATAGAGTCAAAAATATATTAATCCGCAGTTTTATTTTCCGTCTTTTCCCAACAAAAAATGTCTTCCTTTGATAATTATGAGATTTGAATGAAAATTTTCATTTAAATGTAACTTATAACTTATTCATTAGTATAAGTGAAAAATATTTCTCTTTCATTTTAAATATGACATCATTATTTATCTAGCTTGATTAGCTTACTGATATTCATGTCTCTTGCATTTTTAACGACTACTATAAAGTACCTGTTTCATTTCAACAATGATGTCACAGTTTTCCAAGTGATATATTTCATTGAAAATATCATTCTTTTTCATTCTTTTTTTACTTCTAATTATGTCGCCCTTTATTGACAGAAAAATTCTTGTTAATAAAACAAATATATATGTTAAATATATAACAGAAAATATTCTCTTTATTTCTATTTCAAATATGACGTCATATTTATTTTCTTTTAGTTTTTTTTTCTTTGCACGGAAATTGCTCAATTGAAAATTTATTGCCGCTGAGAAATTAACATTCCAGATTTCTATTTTATTAGGCAACGGGAAAGGAAAATGGTGAAATTTTACCTAAAAAATGCTCATCGATTCTGTATGAAAAATAATGAAATTTTGAATTATTAAGGAAAATATTTGAATAAATAAATTAAAAATTAGCCTATATTCATTTTCGGGCTTTAACTTATCTATATGCAAAGATTCAAGAACATTAATCCATCCGTTTTGAAGCCAATTTCATTTTCCAATTTTTCTTATACACTTTCACTTTATAATATATATAAGATTTAAATATATGTAAAGTTATGATAGCTACTAATCGTAAATTAAACACAGTTTATTTAGAGTGTCACTTGATAATAAACTTCAGTAAACAAACTAATTAAAAAACCCAAGCAAATCATCAAGCGCAGGTGACTTGTTTGCCCGTGAGGATTATCCATCATTCTCTTTTGAGCCAGCGGAAACGGGGTGAGCGCATGCGAAAAAAAGAAAGAATGTCTCCGTTATTATTATTATTATTAGTTAAGTTCTTTACATTAGTCTAAAAATATTTTTTCATCTCTGATTTTAAATTCTTTATGGATCAAATGACATATGTATATTGTATATGTGACATTTTAAGTGAAAAACTCGAAATATCTTAAACGGTTCCCCTTCTTTAAACATAGAGTCGTGGCAAGCGAGGAAAAAAACGAATAAAAATATGTAGACGCTTCATGGAACTACATATTGGCTTCCCCAAAAAAGTTTGTTCAAGTGCAGGCATATATCGCAGAAAATGCTCTCTTGCAAGCCGTCTTGAATAGAATCCACGAAAGAAGAAAAAAAATCCCATCATAAAAACTTTATTCCGCCATTCCTTCTAAGCAAATCCTCGGAAAATAAGAATATCTCTCCGTCATCACCTCTCAGCTCCCTTCGTAAATCTAAAACCTAAGCTTCTAGAATATTCGCTAATCTCTAACCATGATTTTCACATGTAAACAGAATTCATGTCCATCGTCAAGATTAATTTCATTCAGACGATATTTTTTTAATTTAAATATTATTATTTAACTAATTTATAATTGAACGCTGAATTCAATATCCTGCAGACGATATTTTGAAACGAAAAAAAAAAAAAAGAGAAACGACTTTATTAATACGCACAAACATCAAATGTTGAAGAAAAAAAATAAATAAATAAAAAGAATGATATTTTTTGAAAGGTATGGTTTTGGAATAAATTTAATAAAACTTTTAAAAAAGGGTTGATAAAAAAAGGGAAAAATGAGTTTTATTTGGAATATTAAGAAATAAAGTTTAATCAAGAATATTTTTAATTTAGAGCCATTTTTTTTAATTTACGCATATTGGAATAAATGTTTTTAAGGCGAATTAAGAATTTATATCGTTTCCATATAAAGATTAATAGATTAGATCTAGTAAAAGAATTTTAATTTAATAAGTTGAACAAAGTACGGAATATTGTTATAAGGAAATTGATATAGTATAAGGTTAATTATGGCGAAGAAAAAAAATAAATTTGTAATATTATTCCCCCCCCTCCCCAAAACTTTGTATGAAATTGATAGTTACATAAAACTACAAGTTCAGACAACAAAAATCTAATAACTTAAAAAAGTTAAATTTTGTAAAAAACTGTCAAACCCAGGAAGCTAAGAGATGGAAGAAAAAGAAAATTAACGTAATATAAAAAATAATAGCGATTAAAAAATAGTTAAGAGCAAATTAAATCGAGTTAAATTTAGGAAGAGCATTTCACTGAAAGAAATGCAATGGTATTACCATATCACTTACCATTTGTAAGTGCATAGGAGATAATGCGTACACTGACAGTAAATAAGTTATAAATATTAATAAGCAAGAAATATTAAAAATATAATAAATACAATAAAAAAAATTTCATTAGGAGTTTACATAATTTCTATAACCCAATCAGTAGTCCACTAAACAAAGTTCCCTAAATAAAAGTCCAGCTTACTAAACAATATCTCTTCAATAGTTCTTCAATAGTATCACATCAATAGTTCAATAGTCTTTTCAATAGTTCACTTCAATAGCTTCATTCAGAATACTGCAATATCCCTTCAGTGGCATAGTTACTAGTAAATTGTATAATTTTTGTAAATCTAGTTTTAATGTTTAGTTGGATCCAGCATTTTTAATAAATGATGTGCCCAATTGCAATAATAAATAGTAACACTCTTCAACATTAATAATAAACAATATAGAAAAATTCAAATAATAATAATAATAATAATAACAATAATAATACGTAGTATAATAAAACTCAAAATTTACAGCAACAATAATAATTCCACGTATCCTAATATTCTCAATAAGAGTGTAATTTGTAGTAAATTTCATTATAGAAATCATAATGATAATAATAATAATAATAAAACAAGAGTATAATCAAAAGAAAATATTACAGTTTGTTTATTATTGATAGAAAAAATATTGGTTGAGGATAAAAATAATTGCATAGCAATTAAATAATTTTCTTATCTTCTAATAGTAGAAGAAAGTAATTTTGCTAGCCGAAAGTATACTTAAAAAAATAATAATTCCCAAATCCAAACAAAATTAAATCTAACTATTTAGAAAATGGACTCTGAACCAGTATTTCTTTACAATAATTCCTCTCTGATACTCTTTTACAAAATTGTCAAGTTTGGTTAGAAGATATAACAGTTATAAGATTTGTCTCATAATTAAATTTATATATTTCATAAGATACATCACAAAGTTTATTTATAATTTTGTTTGTTTCAGAGAAAGTAGGTTCTAATTTTCCAGTGTTAGGATATTTCAACTCTTCATAAATTACAGAATCTTATATCTTTAATGGGGATTCGACAAAACTGCGTTAATAGAGTCTTTTACTTTTAAAGTGAAATTCACGAGTTCGCACTTTTGCAATTTTCAGGGCTTTGTCTACTGGTTATGTTTACATTCTGGTTGTCTCACACAAAATTATTATCCACCCTTTTAAAAATCTGAATCAGAATTATCGTGAAACTATATTTAGCTGTTAACTTTAACCAGAAATTTTATCTAATAAAATTAGAAATTGTAAATATCATAGTTATACCTTAAACTGAGATCAACTTTTTAATTCTATTATTTTATAAATCATAAACAGATACAAAATTTTTAATGATAGGTAATTTCTTATTTAAAATCACAAAATTTACTGAAAAAATTAATTATATTTATTAGTCAAAACTCTAGCAGCAGCTTTGTATAGTTCCACCTGAATTTATATAAATTGTAAGAATAAGGAAACTAAAGCTCACTGCCACCAGAAATTCTAACAAATAAAAAAACATAAATGTTAACTTAGTTTTCTAGCTCAAATGACTAGTAGTAGGAACATTATCATGAAAATACTGCACTCTAAGAAAAGTTCTTTATAAATGACAAATATTAATACATTAGAAAATGTACTTTTTAAAAATAAAGCTGAGCTTCTAAGTTCTTGTATACTTCATTATTATTACAAACTTACCTTTAATCGTGCATAAAAATATCATAATATTCTTTAATAAGCAACAGTATCTAAAAACATCATACTCCTCAATTAAATCCTTAAGAAATAACATGCTTTCTCTTCAACAAATAATAATAATAATAATAATAGTAATAATAATAATATTAATAATAATAATTATAATAATAATAATAATAATAATCATAAATAGGTAAATAAATAAGACTCACAGACAAATAATCCAATAAATAAACCTGACAAACAGAGAATAATTAATCTAAATAAATACATAAAAAAGTATACAAATAATAATCAAAACACTACGAAAAAATTCTCACTGGCAATCCTAGTGGGCACAAATATATCCAAAAATATCTATGTATTCAGCAATTTACAAGCAATTGTCTCGTTCTTTTTTTTTTTTTTTTTTTTTTTTTTTTTCGTGTTCTTTTTCATCATCACGAGAAATGTTTAGTTACCAATCGACTGCAATAAAATAGATCTCAGGCATCGTGTTACTTCTTTAACAAAGCTAACAAAATCTCTCAAACTAGTGTCTTTCCAAACACAGATTTGAAGCACTTTAGAAAGATTCTTGTACTTTAATTAATTAAGGCATTGCGGCAATTTTTGCACAAGAAGATTTCTAGCAACGTCGTTTTTCTACAAGCCGATCAACACTCCATTCTACAGCAGATTCCATTAATGTCATTCCTTTTCGTTCTTGTCACAGAAGAATCCTGTCGTCTTTATTATTGTCTGTGACATTTTACGCGCGAAACTCGAAATATCTTCACCGGTACCCCCTTTTTTAAACACAGAGTTGTGGCAAGTGAGGAAAAAATTAATAAAAGAAATTTAGACGCTTCATGGAACTACATATTGGCTTCTCCAAAAAAATTATTCAAGTGCAGTCATATATCGCGGAAAATGCTCTCTTGCAAGCCGTTTTGAATAGAATCCACGAAAGAAGAAAAAATATCCCATCATAAAAACATTATTCCGCCGTTCCTTCTAACTAAATCCTTGGGAAAAAAGAATATCTCTCCGTCATCACTTCTCAGCTCCCTTCTTAAAGTTTAGGGTCCGAAATTTCAAATGATTATAAAAAATGGAAAAATTGGTCGATTCGTTTGCGGTTTTTGCAAAAAATTTTCTTTATGCCAGTATTTTCTTGAAATAAAATTTTAAAGTTCAATTTCAAAAAATGCCGATAGGGGGCGCTTTAGACTTTGGAGTAACAAACAACTATTTTTTAACGTTATTTTTTGTATTTCTTTAAATGATTTCGAAAGCTTAGACTTGAACTTAAATTTTGATCTAAAAATCTGAGTCCTAACGAGTAGTTAAGTAGCGTAAACTGAAATTTGAAATTTGAAACCCTTCTCCCCCCAGAACAAAAATCAGTTATTCCCGATCTTTGTGTCGTAGATTAGGCTCTAACTACTGCCGAGTTTTTCTAAAATTATTCTTTATGTCAGTATTTTCTTAAAAATAAATTTGAAAGAAAATTTTCAAAAAATTCCGATAGAGGGCGCTTTAGACTTTGGAGTAACGAACAACTATTTTATACCGTTATTTTTTGTGTCTCATTAAATGCTTTCTAAAGCTTAGACTTAAATTTTCAGCCCAAAATCTGAATCGTTAGACGTGGTTAAGTTTCTGGGGAGAGGGGTTTGAAATTTCTACTCCTGAGCACAGTTCAGTTTACCATGTCCACACATTGTGTGCTGTGATACGAGGTAAAAAGACACAAATTAGGATTATGTTACCAAAGCATATTTATTAACATGTAATTACAATAAATGTTCAAAATTGTGACCACCAGAGGTTATGCACGCAGAACAACGGCGAAGAATGGAACGGCGAACATTCGCGAAAACATCAGGCTTTTCGAGCACTTCCCCTACAGCGGCGGAAAGTCTGGCGACCAGTTCCTCGGGGGATTCAATGGGTGTCTCATACATAAGAGCCTTCAATTGTCCCCAAAAAAAGAAATCGAGGGGTGAAAGATCTGGCGAGCGAGCAGGCCAAGCAACAGGACCACCTCGACCAATCCATCTGTTCGGAAATGTGATGTCCAGATAGTTGCGGACGTCTCGTACGTAATGGGCTGGCGCTCCATCGTGCTGGAACCACATGACCCGCCGGATGCGTGGAGGAACAACGTTTAACAGGTCTGGCAGCACATGTTGCAGAAATGTGAAGTATGTATTACCGTTGGGGCATTCAGGAAGAAGGTACTGTCCGATTAGGTGGTCTCCGAGGATTCCTGCCCAAACATTGATGGAAAAGCGTCTCTGATGAGCATGTGGATACGTAGCATGTGGATTGACATCCGCCCATACATGTGCATTGTGTGTGTTAAATGTACCTTCACGTGTGAAGGTACATTCATCGGTGAAAAGCACAGTTCGTCCAAAATGTGGATTTAGCGCGTTCTGCTGCAGAAACCAGCGGGCGAATTCAATACGATTTGGATAATCCCCTGGAGACAGTTTCTGGACTCGTTGCCCATGAAACGGGAGCAAATGTTCATCCTTCAGTACCCTCCAAGTCATGGACTGTGAGGTATCCACCTGCCTAGCCACTGTTCGTGTACTTGTACTTGGCTGCGCCGCTACTACATCCAGAATGGCTTCTGCAACAACTACTGATTCGTCCTTTTTTGCACGACCTGTATTCGACCGGGAAGCGAGAAATGATCCCGTCTCACACAACTGTCTGTGCAAGCGCTCGAAAGTTTTGCGGTTAGGCAACCGCCTGTTGGGAAATCGCTCTCCGTACATTCGTTGTGCCTCTGCACCATTTCCATCTGCCGCTCCGTAAATTAAATGCATCTCAGCCTTTTCCTTATTCGTGAAGGGCACCATCTTCCGATTCATTACTACAGCGACTTACACTTGACTCACCGTTCAGTGGTTTTTATGCCTGAATCGTGTCGAAATTTTGCATACGTGTTCTTCTTCTTCCCCATTTGACATTTGCATACTTTCTGTCTCCTTCTTCACCCGGTGACTGGCGTCAGGAATGGAGCTTTAACGTTTGCATGAGCGACGTTTCCAACTGTGCCAGTGCCTTTATGAGTGAATTCGGACTATGCAGTCCTTGACGAAAGTTGTATTTTTGCCTCGTATCACAGCACAGAATCGTTGGGCATGGTTAAGTAGTGCAAACTGAACTATGTTCAGAAGTTGAAATTTGAACCCCCTCCCCTCGCTACTGAACCACGCTCAGCGATTCAGATTTTGAGCTGAAAATTTAAGTCTAAGCTTTAGAAAGCATTTAATGAGACACAAAAAATAACGGTATAAAATAGTTGTTCGTTACTCCAAAGTCTAAAGCGCCCTCTATCGGAATTTTTTGAAACTTTTCTTTAAAATTTATTTTCAAGAAAATACTGACATAAAGAATAATTTTAGCAAAACGCGGCAGTAGTTAGAGCCTAATCTACGACACAAAGATCGGGAATAACTGATTTTTGTTCTGGGGGGAGAAGGGTATCAAATTTCAAATTTCAGTTTACGCTACTTAACTACTCGTTAGGACTCAGATTTTTAGATCAAAATTTAAGTTCAAGTCTAAGCTTTCGAAATCATTTAAAGAAATACAAAAAATAACGTTAAAAAATAGTTGTTTGTTACTCCAAAGTCTAAAGCGCCCCCTATCGGCATTTTTTGAAATTGAACTTTAAAATTTTATTTCAAGAAAATACTGGCATAAAGAAAATTTTTTGCAAAAACCGCAAACGAATCGACCAATTTTTCCATTTTTTATAATCATTTGAAATTTCGGACCCTAAACTTTAATGCCCCCTATCTCCTTGGGAATACGTCTGGGACCCTTAGTCTCCTATTTAATATTATTTGTCTTTAAGTGTACTATAACCCCTTAAAGTTCTGCCCATCTTTTATGAATCACCCTGTATATACACACATATATATATATATATATATATATATATATATATCTGATATTTGTCATGCGATAACTATCGTATTGATGAACCGATTTGAATGAAACTTGGTATGTAAATAGTACATACACATGTCTCGACCGAGTTCGTTAGCCAGCGTCATCCGCTATCTTGTTTCAAAATGGCGGCCATTTAAAAAATTTTAAAAAAATTAAAATTTAAAATTAAATGCGAAGAAATTAAAAGTTGAAAAATATTTTTCTTTTATGTATTAGAACTTAAAATAACGTTTCCAGAACACTTTTTATTTTATTTATATCTTAAAAAATGATTGAGTTATAGCACTTTGAACTTTACTTATGGCTGGCATTTTCAAACAATCTAATTTTTGTCATGCTATAACTAATGTATTTATGAACCAATTTAAATGAAATTTGGTATTTACATAGTACATACAAATGTCTCGATCGAGTTTGTTAGCTAGCATCAACCGCCATCGTGTTTCAAAATGGCGGCAATTTAAATTTTTTTTTTAATTAAAAATTTAAAATTTAATACGAAGAAATTAAAAGTTAAAAAATATTTTTCTTTTATGTGTTAGAACTTAAAACAAAGATTCCAGAACACTTTTTATTTTGTCTATATCTTAAAAAATGATTGAGTTATAGCACTTTGAATTTTTCTTATTGCTGACATTTTTAAACTATCCGATTTTTGTCATGCTGTAACTAACATATTTATAAACCGATTTGAATGAAACTTGGCATGTGCATAGCACATACAAATGTCTCGACCGAGTTCGTTAGCCAGTGTCATCCGCCATCTTGTTTCAAAATGGCGGCCATTTAAATCTTTTTTAAAAATTTAAAATTTAAAATTAGGTTCAAAAATTTGAGAAATTGAAAAAGATATTTCTTTTGTGTATTTGACCTTGATACAAAGATTCCAGGGCATTTTTTGTTTCATCTATATCTTTAAAAATGGCTGAGTTATAGCACTTTCAATTTCCAGTGTGATTGACATTTTGAAACGTGATAATACGCATATTTATAAATTGATTTGGATATAAATTCGTGTGTGCATAGTACATATCAATGTCTTGACCAAGTTCACTAGCCAACTTCATCCACTATCTTGTTTCAAAATGGCGGCTATTTAGATTTATCAAAAATCTTTTAAATGTTTAATGATGTACAAATAAAAATTAGAAATTGAAAAAAAAATCTTTCGAATGTATTTATCTTAATAATGAATTCCAGTGTATTTTTTGCTTTGTCTTTATCTTAAAAAACGCCTGAGATATAATAGTTTGAATTTTTAATGTGGGTGACATTTAAAAAAAACAATTTGCCCGCGACAGCAATAGTATATATTAATCGATTTCGATATGAGAGTACATGTCCACATGAATTAAGATTTCGACCAAGCTCATTGGTTTGTTTTATCCATCAGGTTGCTTTAAAATGGCATACACTTCATCATATCGTGGATTTTGGCGACTTTCTATATCGCTGAAAATAAAACCAGGTTGAATAAAATATGACTAATTTCTAAAAATTCCTATTAATAATTAGTATTGACAAAAACTAGCATTCAATCTTATAAAATCGGGTTTCACTAATTTGAGCTTCGTTTGTTTGAATAATATAACTTAATTTAAAATAAATAATATATAAATAAGTATATGAAAGCTACCTCTTCCTCCCGGCATTGCCGGAATGACTTTTTTTAATGATAATTCAGTATAAACGGTAATAAAGTAGAAACTCAATTAAGCTGTAATTTATTGTTTGATATCAGATCAAATTTTTATCAAAGCTGAAAAATTTGATGTGTTTGATTTAATTTAATATGATTGATACTACAGGTAAACCTCGTTAACATGAACACGCTTAGCAGGTATTACTTTTATCATAAAATTTTTTCACAGTCCCCTATAAAGACGAGTTCAAAGATTTGATACTAATAACATAAATTACTGTTAACAAGAACAAAATTTTGATTTTCCTTGAGGTTCATGTTAACGAGGTTCCACTGTATCACCAATATTTTGTATAAAGATGATATAATTAATTCATTTCAGTGTGTGATTTACTGTATGATATATCTCTACACCACGACTAAAATGTTTACTGTGTGTAATTTAATTTAATGAGATACCCACTTTCATGTGTTATTTAATAGAATGACTTAAAAAATGAATCACACAATTCAGTTGTAATTTATGATAGAATATGTCATTTTACAATGCTTCAAAATATTCATTCTATATAGTTTAATTTAATGTGCCATTTTTATCAGTTGTTTAGTGTAAAGATAAAATTAATGACCAACTCGATTCACATGTTTTTTTCTGCAGATAGCCACTTTCATCGTCATTTAGTACAAAGATGGAATAAATTGATAACTCAGTTTATATGTAATTTACTGTCCAACATATTATTTTATCATGTCTCGAAACTTTACTCCGAGTTTTTTATTTTATTGTGACATCCTCTTTCATTAATCATTCAGTGGAGAGATGAAGTAAATGAGTAACTCATTTCAGATGAATTTTTGTGTTTGATATGTCATTTTGTCATGTCTCAAAAATTTTCTCTGTGTAATTTTATTGAAATTGCCAGTATCTTTCATCATTTATTTAGTTAAAAGATGAAATAAATAATTGTGTGAGTTCAGATGTAATTTACTGTAACATGCTTTTTACAGACTTTTACTGTAACTTGCTTTTTACATGCTTTTTACAGTTTTGAAACATTTACAATGTTTCAAAATTTTACTCAATGTAATTTAAGTAAAAGAGACAACCCCTATTACTGATTATTTAGTAGAAATATGAAATAAATTAATAACTTCATCCGAGTGTAATTTGCTGTGAAAATTCTCATTTAATAAAGAACCAAAAATATATTGAAGTTAATTAATTTTGCCTGATAACAATTTTTATGAATATTCAAGTAGAAATACAAAACTAGTCAGGACGTCCATTAAAAAAGCAGTTCTTTGTATTATTTATTTATTTTTTTATTTTTTTTATCATGGCTTAAAAATTTATAACGTATAGTTAAAATTCAAAGGATAGCTTAGTGTAAATGGTAATTAAAAGGGAATCTGAAATAAACGCAGTTCTCACTTAAACTATGAGTAATTTAATTAGTATATAATTTACCTCTATATATTACATACCACTTCACCATGTCAGAAAAATTTATTGACTATAATCGAATTTCATATGATAGCTATTTTTCGTGATATCGATTTTCCAGGAGAATGGATCTCTTTAAAAACACCCACGAAACGCTTTCAGGCACTTTCTAATGAGAATATAACTTTTATATGAAAGAGAAAATACTTTTTTACCGAGCAATCAAATAGATATTAAATCATAATTTTATCTCATTTCGTTATGTCTGTGAGTGATTACATAAAGATTGATATGAGTTATAAAAATACCGCTGTTTTCAAGAATGAAAGATATTAAATTTATAATGTGTTGAATTCCGTGAAAAAATGAAATAAATAAGTAAATCAATTCAGGCGTATTTTTCTGTTCGATTTATCATTTTATCGTATCCCAAAAAATTTGTCTGAGTAATTTTATTAAAATTGATAGCATCTTTCCTCATTTATTTAGTTAAAATATAAAATAAATAATTAAGTCAGTTCAGATGTCACTTACTGTAACATATGCCATTTTACAATGTTCCAAAAATTTATTCGGTGTAATTTGAGTTAATGTGACAGTTGGGTTATTTTTATTGATTATTTAGTGGAAAGACAAAATAGTTGAATAACTCAATTCGAGTATAATTTACTGTAAAAAATTTGTTTAATAGAAACTCGAAATATATTGGAGTTAAATTAATTTTGCATGATAACAAATCTTGAATATTTAACGGGAAATACTAAAGTAGTCACGTCAATTAAAAAGCAATTCATTGTAATATATAAATAATATAAATATATTATAAAAATATTATAAAAATATATAAATATTAAAAATTTATATTGTATAATTAAATTTTAATAACAGTTTAGTATTAATGGTAGTTAAATGGAAATCTGAAATAAATTCAATTCTGAATTAAACTCTGAGTAATTTAATTAAGATATAATTTACCACTATATATTACATACCACTTCACCATGCCAGAAAAATTTATCGACTATAATCGAATTTCATATGATAGCTATTTTTAGTGATATCGATTTCCAGGAGACTGGATCTCTTTAAAGAACACCCACGCAACGCTTTCAGGCACTTTCTAACGCGAAAATAACTTTTATATGAAAGAGAAAATACTTTTTTACTAAACAATCAAATATATATTAAAGCATAATTTTATCTCAATTCGTTATGTCTGTGAGCGATTAAATAAATATTGATATGTGTTATAAAGAATAAAGATGTTTTGAAGAATGAAATATATTAAATTTATAATGTGTTGCAACATTTCTTTACATGCCTAAAAACTTCAAACTATTCTAAAACTTCAAAGTATGGCACCCGGATATTAAAAAAGTATTTAATAGAGGGTTTTTTAAATGAATTTCATCTTTTACATTACATGCCAACCGAAATAAACTTAATCATCTTATAATTATTTTCTGTTTGTTGGAATAAAAATTAATATAATTTAAGGGTATTTAAATAGATTTGTGTACTTCAGTCGAAGTGCACAAAATTTTCTTATAATAAAGAAACCTAAAAAAAAAAAAATTGTCAAGTACGAGTAGTACTTTCTTTTGGAGGGTTTCGTACACATTAAATATATGAATTATAAGCTGTAATACTAAAAATATATATAAGGACCCCAGAAGCCAAGGGGTACATATAACAAAATTTAGATTTCGAGTGAATTGAGTTCAGAGTTAAACATCAATTGTAATTAAATTAATCGAGATATGAAACTTTTGCTTATTTTTTAATGATCTTTGAACTCTTATTTCAATAACTGTTTAGAAAAAAAGTGGAGTAAAATTTCTTTTATATTTTTAACTAAGCAATATTTATCATCATTCGGCACTTGTACCCTTTGGCTTCCAAGCAGTTTTCATTTCTGCTTGGAAGCCAAAGGGTACAAGTGCCAAATGAATGCAAGAAACAAAAAAATGTGAAATAAAAAGATAAATTTTAAAAAAATTAAGAGCAATGTTGATATAAGTAAATGAAAGGACAAAATTTGTTTTGATAAAAGTTCTAAAAAGGAAAAACTATGCAATAAAAAATGAATATACGAAATATTCAAGATCAATGTTGATACGAATGAATGAAAGAACAAACTTTTATTCTAACACAAGACTTAACATTTTATTTAAAGTTTTAAAACATTGAAATTTTCTAGCATTGTCCAACAAAGGTGAAAAGTGAATGTAATTTCAGTTTGTCTGTCTGTCTGACCATCTGGCCGTCTGTTCGCGCTCTAACTACCGTAAATATAATCGGATTGCCCTGAAATTTTTGGAGATTATTTACGCTTATCCTAGAGCGAACCCTATTTCAAATAAAGTTTCTAGTATGATTAGTTTATTTACAGGGACAGTCAAAATTTTTTTCTTTCCATTACGGACTATGGGGAAAAAATCGTTTCAGATGAATTTTAAAGGTGTTACACCCTGTCAAACATATTAAAATTTATATGAATCTACGAAGCTCATTAAAATATGCATTCTGTAAAATAAGTGGTGAAAAGAAAAGCTAATATTCATTTACAGGGCCACACAAAAGAGTTCAATTTCATAATGGACAAAATGGAAATTGTTTGCGACATATTTTAATTATATTAAACTTTTCATGTATAATAAAATTGATATACATCGATAAAATTTAATATAAGTTATTTCGCGCATAATATGAAGTTCACAGCATTTACAGGGACACGAAAAATTTGAAATAGTATATTCTATCCAAAATACTGCATATTATCGATATGATTGACGGATGGATGAAATGCCTTCTTTATTATGACATGCGCTTTTTAAGTCTTACTAAATTTATGCATATTACATGGTATGAATAAATGCTGTAGTTGATTTACGCGGCTTCACAAAAGATCTGGTAAAGAATACTGAATATGAGTATAATTTACTTAAAATTGTTTTTAAACGAGTTATGTATTTTTATGCTGAATTTCATTTAGTTTACCCAAAAATGTTTGTAGAATACAGATAAAATGGTATACAGGACAACCCGCAAAATTGGATACATGGTCATCTATGGATGATAATTTCTTTGAATGTGATTTCAGTAGTCTTAAGAATGTTTTAGTTTGAACTAAATTTTAGGCAAATACTGGCGTACTTTAAAGGCTCCAGGTAAACTCCAGGGATGAACAAAAGTATACAAGTATGTTTCCATCTATTAGTATAAGCTGCTGAAAAAGAAATTTCAAACTGTTACTCGTTTTCTTCCTAAATTAAATTTTTCATTATACAGTACATATATCAAGCGACAGATCAAACACAGGGATGTTCGAAAGTATTAAAATACATATTTGGCTATGGACAGTAACACTTTATAATCCTAATTAGCGAAATTTTTTATAGATTTCAGGAAGTGTTGAAAAGTGTTTCACAATCTATGATTAATGTATGATTTTTCTTATTTGTTAACAGTTTGCGTATAATATTAAATGCATTAAGAAACAAATTCTAAAAAGAGAAAAACACTGACGAAAAACATTTTGAAAAACGACATACAACTCCATTTCATAACATTTAAAATGCCACACGGAGTAAATAATCTTAAACTGTGATTGGTACAAATTGGCATGCAATCGTACTTTTGCACAAATCGTCGTTTAAAAATGATCGAATTTCTCGGGCATTTTCAAAGTCATGAACTTCGTTGTATGTCTTTGATCGTGCTTCAGCTATATAGATGTCAACGGTTACAACTGCACTAATACCCCTTGGCCTCCACGCGTTTCACAGTTTCAGGAAAAAGGTTAAGTAACTGACCCCTAAAACTCAGTACATAATTAAAAAATCACTCTTAACTCTTTACCTACAAGTAAATAGACTTATTTCCAGATTCCTCTGCACTTAACTCAATTTTTTGAATTATGTCACTTATACCCCTTGTCTTCTGGGCTCCTCATATATAATTGCAAATAATAATAATAATGAGACTTTTAAAAAAATTGCACATTGTTCGACTGGGTATAGCTCTCTGTATATACTAGAAAAGTAGGAATGGGAATACCATTAAAAAGAAAGAGATATGAATCCTACATAATATAAAATATTACTATTTGGGTATAAGTTTTTAATCTCATCCTAATCTGTTTTTTCTGAAGAACTTAATTTAACACTGACAATAAAAGTAGTTTATATTTGAACACTTAATTTGGATTTTCATAAAACTAAATTTAGCGTAGTAATATTTTTTTTTATACTGTAGCTAAAATAAAACCCTTGCTCAAACTTTAAACTTGACATTATGCAGAGCGCGCTTCGAAAGGAGATCGCAAAGTTTCAACGGGGAATCAACCAAGGGGGGCCTCTTGGAGTTTGCGTTGGCATAACAAATATTTTACATTCAGACCATCCCGAGCTACAAAAAATCACGACTGTCTCTGATGGGTTGGAAACCTAGATGTCTATGATTCAGACTGTTATTGTCAAAAATGTGTTTACTAATTCGGCTAGCTATAATTCTTTCAAAGATCTTGCAAGGTACGGATGTTAAAGCAATAGGGAGATATGATGTTACTTCTTTTCTCTGTTTCTGTGGCTTAAAGATCGGCAAAATTTTAGTAGACGTCTATAACTGAGGGAAATTTCCGGAATTCAAAATTTGGTTTTAAATTTATAGCAGGAGTATCATCGAGTTCCCAAGTAAACTTTTTAAAACAGTCTCGCTAATCCCGTCTTTACCCGAGACATAGCATCAGCTCGACATATTGCTTCATTTCACTCCGAATGCTGAAAAGGGCCCTTTAGCTTTTCATTCTTTACATATCAGTAATCCAAATAGAGTTTTCTTGAGCAATGAGCAGGTATCATTGCTAAAATAATAAGCAAAAATTTCAGCTTGGAAGTTGAATAAAAAATTAGGGTATCATCGTGCAAGATACAGAAGTGACCATTCGGGGAAGAGCAGGACCGATTTTTAATCTTCCTCGATAAATAAGCAAATCGCTGTTTTTTTTTTTTTTTTTTTTTTTTTTTTTTTTTGACATACAGAATCCTAAAACTGTGGCTTTCAGTTCTTAATATCCTGTCGAAGTTTTGAAAGCACCTTTTTTGTATTTCTTCTGGAAGTTCCATCGAGACAGACTCCCGAGCTTTCTTCAGTAAAAAAATTCTGGTTTATGTAAATTAGTGCACCTGGCCGACCAGCTGCTGACCAGGCCGACCAGGTGCTTTTCTGTTTCAGCTAACCGATGTTCTATTGAATTCACGCTTTAACATAAAGCAGCAGCATTGAATTTTAATTCCATAAAAAATTGCGATTTGGTTAACGAAGTTTGTGCCGACAAATATGATTCCAAGAAGAATTATTCACAGTATTTCAATAAATATATGGGGTTTTATGATTTATTATGTGAGTGAATATATGTGCAAGTTACTTTTTATTCTATATTTAATTTTTACTGTAACAGAAAATGGATCAGAATTTTCAGTGCTGTGAGATCATGCTATCTTTTTTTACGCTGTCTTTAAATGTATAAATGTGATCGTTTGGATAATGCGTGAATTAAATGTTTTAAAAAGCACAAAAATAATTTACTTTTGTTAAACAATTAAGACTGACAAATTTGGACTTAATTTAACAAAATATAGAATTATTGATTTTGAGCATTGTTGGGTGTGCAGTGACGAATTTCATATAAAATTTTATGATGTATTAGTTTAAGTCATAAACATCTTGATTATTTCAAAAACTGCCGAAATAAGCAAATTTGCTAGATTAATTTTGTATATTGTGCACACGTGTTGCATTGGTCTTGCACATCGTATTTTAATAAAATTTGTTGAATTTAAAATATCTATTTTAAAAATTCATTTCTGCAAATACTACTTCTATTTCAATACTGAATATACCTAATTAAGTGAGAAGAAATAACCAACACAGAGATGAATGCTGAATCATTCATAACTTGAGTTTATTAAATATAAATCTGTTTTCGAAAAGCGCGTTAACGCTTTACTTGGAAAGTTTAAAAGGAAATTAGACATTCTACAATGTCTGAATGAGATAGATATTACATTTTATATGACGTTACATATGAAAACTATTCTGAAATTGCGGCTAGAAACATTCATTCACGTTCTGAATACAAACTATAAATAATATTAAAATAAACTAATTGTGATTTCTATATCTGCCGTTATTGAATGGTCCTAGAATGCAAGTAGATAACCATCGTTACATAAATTATTTTAGAATTATTTTTCATATGACAAATGACCGTTCCTTCAAGATATCATACTATGCAGTTGTAACTTAACAAGTTAAATGTAAAGTCTATTTTCTTTGTATTTCCATTTGAGCCGCAACATAAGATTCCCGTTACACAATCGTTTAAAAACGTTTAGATCGTTAGCGTTTAACAGAAAAAGAAAAAACTGTAAATTTTTGAAAAGTGTGATGGTATTGTAAAATATGCTAAGAAGAAATTGCGGCGCAGTTTTCTTGTGGAACAGAGAGAAAATTAACTAAGCAAAATGCCACATTTTGTGATACCTGCGAAAAGAACCGTTTTTCTGTTTACTGTATTTTAATAAAACCCGTTAAAATTTTTTGAAAAGAAATATTTATTACATTTATGGTACAACACTGAAATTTCTTAGAATTTGTTTGGAATGTAACTTTTTAAATTTTATATCGTATATTATACTTGCAGTCACCGGTGACTGGTTAAAGATGGATTTTTTAGACTAAAAAATTATTCAATATTTAACATTTTCTGTCAAGAATACTGTAGACAATACTTTAAATATTCTTATTTCTCTGTTAATCAAATTATGTCTCTATGCATTTATACCACTAAGTAAGATTATCATTTTATGTCAAAGATTAGTTTCTGATAAATTTTAGAAAAATTCACATTTAAGAAGAATCGAAAATAAGGAATTAATTAGATTTATAAGTATATGAATGAAACATTTCAATCAACTATGAACGAAAACGTACGTTATCTATGGATTTTCATTTTGCATTATTAGGTTTATAGTATTAATATTATATACCAAGGAAAATAATCACAAAAACTAAGATAGAAAAAACTTCTTGTCCAGTCGAAAATTTGTAAGGAAAGTATGTTTTAATTGCCTTTGCAGAAGCATGTTACTAACAAAATTTCGATTGGTGTAAAATGATATCTTTTAAAGTTTTATCTTATATTTCTTTTATTTGCAGATTTCTAAACAAATAATAATAAATCTTCATAATATTTATCCTCCTGAGACCGGAGCAAAATGAAACACAAATGTTTTTTCCTAATATTAGTTTTTTTTAAACAAATAGGCATGAGAAATTAGGTTTAAGAAATATTAATAAATTTAAATTTTTTAATTTCGGTGCAGCAGTTCCATTTAAATCTATGTTCACGTCACATTCACTTTAAAATAATTTTAAAAAATACTAAAATTGTGGGACATATGTACTTTTATAGTAAAAATTATTTTTTTTCATGCTTTCTATTAAATAAATAAATAAAATTTAGTCTTTAGATTAATAAAAAAAGAAACTTACTTGCACAGCGTCGAATTCCAACTTAATTCAATCCTTGCGACATTTTATAAACAAAGTAGTTCCCGTTAGCAAAATCCAAAAGCTGAATGTTGATTTCTGATTCATTCATTACAATAGCAGTTTGGTTTAAGCTTGCTAAAGAGAAGTTTAATAGAAGATGAAAGCAAAAGATTTATTTTAATGCATGTCAGGTCTCAGGAGGTTTTGATCGTTTTAATCTAAAAGTTACAATTAAAATAATTTTAAATCAAAACATATCAAAAGGTACCATTTGACATCTATAAAAATAGTATTAAGAAATACCTGAGTCTCTCTTCGCCAATGTAAGGTTGCTTAGTTTTGCAATGAAATATCATCAACGGAATATTGTTTGTATATACGAAAACAATCTGCTTTTTATTCAATGTAACGATACCTTAACTAACGAATACCTATGCTAACTAATACTTCCACTAAGATCCTTTATACTATTTTTCGGTCTGAGCTATAAAGCGTTCTATAGTAGTCTCGTGCTAAAATAAGAAAATGCGTTGTATTTAAATTCAAGGAGAATCCATATTCTGTTGAGAAAGTTTGACAGATATAATTCAAGAAAGAATGATCTCTATTAGTCAAAGTATAGGTGTACTATTTCCGAGATTGTAATGCGAGAAAAAATTGGTTCACATACAAAAGTATACAATTTACATTTTCTTCTGCATGTAATTTCTACATTAAAATGACGTGGATACGAGTTTGCAGTACTGTCGGATCAGGTAAATATGTATATGCACATTCTTTATAATGTCCAATACCACATTTTAGATCATGAAAGTATTTCATATAAAGCATTTAAATAACTCTAAAAATAATTTCTTTTAGCAAAAGGATGAACGTCAGCAAGGATATGTTTAATTTAACTAGGTTGACCCCGCCCGTCGTTTATTTTCTTAGAGTACACTGTAAAAAAATCTGCAATTCTATAGACAGCAATTTACAGAAAACTTTATGATTACAAAAATTTTATCTGTACAGAAAAACATATAAATCTACTTAAATTACAGTAATCTAGTTAAAATTTTATCTGCAACCGTTTTGCAGTTGCATAAAAGCTTTTAGGCATCCCAGTTTCTTAAAAATTGTTAACAACCTTACAGATGTTTTAGTTTAGAGTGCAAATCTGTATGTATTACATGAATTTTATTCCAAGAATCCCAAATTTCCGAGAGAAATTTTAGTAACGTTTAAAAAAAATACAGTGTAGTTGATAAAATTTTTGAAATATTTCACATTTCTGAAGAAAATGAGTGTTATACGTAGTTTGTTCATTGTCATAATGATTCTGATTGAATGTTAGTACAACTGTTGTCACATTATTGTCAGCTGTTGGCTGCAAGAGAAGCCATTTTATGATTTTTTTTCACTTTTTTTTCTAAATCAGAAATTATAAATATTTAGTTTTTCATTACTTGGAGACAATTGCGGTAAATTAGAAGTGTTACATTTCATCTTGCTTATTACAACTAACATTTTCAAAGAAATATCGTTAATCACAGCACAAGGATGATATTTTAAAAATTATTTTTCAGACTTTCGATTTACTTTTTACGCCCGATTAATCACTGAGGAAAAGGCAATTATAAAAAACTATTTATTTATATTTTTTTCCTATTTAATTTCAGCATATTTCAATTTTGTTCATTGTAAGATATTCATTAAGGGTTGTAGCAATCATGTTTATTTCTAAACCTTAAAAAAAAGAAAATGTTAGAATAACCCACAGCACTAATTTTATTTATTCTACGCCTCTAGCGGGATCACCCTATGCTAAATATAGTATGTGGTACATAATGTTACACATGAAAAATTTTCAGAATTGTGCAAACAGAAAGATCTATTTGTCTTCTGAATACAAACTTTAGTACTAAAATCACCTAACCATGATTGCTTTGTCATAGTTGAAGGATCTTAGAATGCAAACACATATCTATCAGGCTATAATTCGTATTAGAATGGTTATTGCACATGAGAAATGATCGTTGTTTTACAATGTTGCATTGTGCAACTGCCATTTAAAAAGAGACTCTTTCGACTCAAATTCTGTTAAAAATACAGAATAGTCAAAATTTAAAAATGAATTCTTGAAATTATATTCTACAGTTTATGTTACTATGCAAGAATATGCGTTTAAATTTTAAATTAAATATGGATTTTTGGAAGAAGATGGCGATGATGATGAATTAGATACTGGCGACATTCATCCTGGTGTACCAATGAAAGAAAATTATTTTTTAAGAGTTCCTGAAAATTCTAATAATGACATAGTTATAGTAATTGATATTTGGTGACTTTTCCATTACAAAAGTTTAGACTGTAAAATTATTTTTAGGATTTTGCAAGTATTTTGTATAACTTTCATCTTTACCATCTACCGTATTTTAGAATATAAATTTTGGAAATTTTCTTAAACTCGAGTATAAGGTGACCTCTCCCTTTGGAGCCAAAAAATTGCCCCAAAATTTTCGGCTTCTACACAGAAATATAAGGTAATTACTTTTGGAATTATCTGAGTATTTTTTTAAGTACAAAGTTCAAAAATTCAAAAATATGAAGCTTTATACAATCCTTGTTCTTAAAAATTATACACATATTTTCGAAACCTCATATCATTAAATTATTCAATTCTTTTTCTTACACCTTCTCTTAAATTCTATACCTGAAAAAGTGAGTAACACAGCCTAATTATTTATTTTAAACAATACTTTTAAGAAAGTTTAATATGTTTTCTTTTACATCATATATTTAGAAAAAATGAAGGTAAATTATGTTTCGATGCTTAAACATCTATCTCTAGAGTAAAATAAAAATAAAAATTACTCTTGAGATTTTATCTAGAAATACAGTTGCCAAAGTAAAAAGAAAAAAAATCATCTTTTTCAAAAGTTTCTTTTGGAAATATAATTCTCAAAAAGTAAACCTCAGCGGTTTTCGGTTTTTCTTTTGTTTGCTATCTTTGAAAAATGAGGCGATGAATGAAAAATGACCTGAATTGGAGATTTGAAGATTTTGAAGCATGAATAAAAATTTAATGAGCTGGATATTCTTGCATCATGAACATTTCACTGTATTTTTTTTTTTCAAAAAATAGATATGGTTACCCTCCGATCGCTCTTTTGTCTTTTTAATTAATATCTTTGAAAAGAAAATATGTCAAATATTTTGCAACAGAAATTTAAAAAAGCTGTGATTTCATATTTCTATGTGAAAATTTTAGTTTCTAACTTTTAATTATGCAAACAAAATTGGTGGTTCAATTTACTTCTAATGTATTTCAGAATCATTAAATTATGAAATTAAATTTGTTTTTATGAAATAGTATTAAAAAATTCTAAAAAACAAAATCGCTAAATCCGTTTTAAGGTTACCTAAATTTGGAATGAAACAGCAATTATGAAGAGAAATATCATATGTTTGAAATGTACTCTAAAAGAATGTGTAATTATTCTTTTTAGTTTGTTATAGAATTACTAATGTATATGATATTTAATTCAGTGGAAGATTTTAATGTAAATTTCAATTTATCTTCAGTTTGAACTCAAACACATATTCCTGCAATATCTAATTTTGTGTTTCGTATTGATTTAGTCAAACGTTACGAATTTATATTTAATAATGTTTTATAACAACGTACATTCATTAAAACTTTTTAGAAAATTTTACAATCATTTACTAAATATTTAAAAAAAAATTACAAAATTAGGAGATGGTTTTAACCTAAAATTATTACCATGTTCATAATTTGAAATCTAATCAAGATGTACAGATTTTTTTTGTGTCGCAAGAAGATGTCAAACTGCTAAAATTAATTATATTTTTTTCGCATGAATAATTCTTATTTATTCTTATTACTTTCTTCTGTCTTTACAAGAAAAAAGTATTGGATTCATGAAAATTTTCGAAATCCGAATTTTGACTGATTTATATATTTTAAGGGTCAGAGACCCCGAAAAATATGTTTGTACAAAATATCTGTCTGTGAGTCTTTAATTCTGCCTGTACTTGACAAAAAAAAAAAAAAAAAAAAAAAAAAAAAAAAAAAAAAAATGTGCGCGCTTTGTCTGAAGAACTAATGTACAGAATTTCACAAAACTTTAAATTCTGTTAGGCCTTGATATAAATTAGATCTGATTAGTTTTTGATGTATATCGCTGAATAGGTGGCGCTGTTATGCTGCATTATTTTCCATTTCTGCAATAGCCTTATCTCAAGAACTAGTGCATGGATTTTCATAACACTTTATATTTAGTTAGTATTTAATAAAGGATGGTTCTGATTATGTTTTGATACAAATCTCTCAACAGGTTACGCTACCATGGTGCATGCTTCGTGATTATCCTAATAACTCTATCTCAAACACTGATGCATGGAATTTCACAAAACTTTAGATTCTGTGAGACCTTAATATAAACTAGATCTTATTAGATTTGGTGTATATCGCTAAACAGGTGGCATTGCTGTGCTGCATTATTTACAATTTCCATAATATCCATATCTCGAGAACTAATGCATGGATTTTCCTAAATATTTATATTTAGTTAGTACTTGATATAACTTGGTACTTATTACGTTTTGGTGCAAATTGCTCAAAAAGTGGCGCTGCCATGGTGCATTATTCGGGATTATCGCAATAACTCTATCTCAAGAAATAATACACGAAATTTTGTAAAACTTCAGATTCAGTTAGTCCTGATATAGATTAGCTTTTTTGATGCAAATCACCTTACTGGCTCTGCTAAGCTGCATTTTTTGCGATTTCGCAATAAATGTATCTCAAGATCTAATACATAGATTTTCATCGAACTTCAGATTCAGTTAGTACTTGATAAAAAGTTTATGCTGATTAGTTTTTGGTGTACATACCCCAACATGTGGCGTTGTTATGCAGTTTTTTTTAAAGATTTTGCAATAGCTCTATATCAAAAACAAATGCAAGAATTTTCATCAAATTTCTGGTTCATTTATAACTTGACACAAGTTGTTGCTGACTAGATTTTCGTATAAACAACCGAACCACTGGCGCTGCTATGCTGAATTTTTCAGGACGTATTAATACGCATTAGATAGAAGAAAGGTCTGGGATTGCCACATCTGACTAGTTTCTAATTTTAAATCTTTTTTAGGGTTCCGTTCATCTGAGAAAACCTTATTTGTCTCTATTCTCTGTCTGTCTGTCCGCCAGAGAGTCTGCTTACAAAAACTGTACAAAAAGTTAGAGAATTTTGTTGGTTTGTCATTTTGTGGACTTACAGCTAAATAACTCGTGTCATACAACAAATCATAAAATTTGGAAAAAGTCTATTATTTTACTTAAGGGTACAGTGGACTTTCAAAATCGCAAAAAATCATCTAATTATCGAATTTTTATTTTTAGCTTAATAACATTATATGAACTCCCTGCTATTTAACATGAAAATAATTCTTCAATTTCGACTATTTTTACTGGAGTTACAAGCATTGTTTTCGATCAGCTGATTCTGACGCGCCCCTTTGTTTACTTTTTCACTAATTCGCAGCCGTAAAATTTAGCCTAGTTTTTCGTTTTACCTTACTCAATGTTATTATTTTGCACTGAATGCTTATTAATTTCTTGATTTCGCAAAACAATATTTTAGCTGTAACTTTTAACTGTTTATTTTATCGTTTGTTTACAATGTATTTAGAGGAATTGCTTTTTGTCTCCAATCTTTTTAGAGTAAAATAAAAAAAATCTATTTCTCAGCAACTATTTAATATATTTAACAAAAAATTGTACAATAAGAGATATTTATACCATGAATATTTCCAGAAAATTTAAAAAAAATCATTAGAAAATAAAAAAGTTAGTTTTGAGAAGATTTTTAAAAATTCAGATACTTCACGTCCTTTGCATGAATTACTGCCGAAGCCACATATTTTATGTTAATGTATCATAAAAACATAAAACTCTTACATATAAGCTAAAATGATATTATACCCTTTATGGATAATTGGAACTGTGTCAGTACGAAAATATTAAGCAATTATAACCATTGTAGTTACTAAAACCTGTATTTTTTCAGAATGAATATTTTCATTGTTTTCATGATTTCAAAATGTTCCATGCGCAATACTTTATGCCCAATTCTTCTGTTTTCTTTTTAAAAATACTCTCTATATATGTGTTAACAAATGTTACTAAAAATGACGCATTTAAATTTTTAAAATTTCAATTACATGGAAATTTTAATGATTTGTTAACGAAATAAAATACAAAAAAATTAAGTTAAAATCATTTTTAATGCTTTAAAAGTAATATGCTAAAAATGCTTAGTAACATTTATTTGTATGTATGAAATGGTTATTATGAAAAAAATTAACAATTATGTGAAAATTGGTTGCACATGGAGCATTTTGAAATATTGTCATTTTTCGTTAATTAAAAAATAATCTTTATCTCAAAAACTATTGAATATATTTTTAAAAAAATTGTGAAATAAGAAATATATATATATTATGACTATTTTCAGAAATTAAAAAAAAAACACTTTAAAAAAATTAGTTTCGACAGTCCACTGTACCCTTAAATAAATTTTATCAATGTCATCCGTTTTTTTCTGTGATTTAAATTTTAAAAGAGAACTTAATTTTTAATGTTTTTCCTTTAGACATCTTAGCTTGGAAGTAAAGCATCGCGCTAGTAAACAGAAGGTTCTTAGTTCCAACCCGTGTGTTGAAAATTTTTGTACTAAGATGGATTTAATTAAAAGAAATTGTGTATTTTTGCCAATTTAATGGTTTATATTCTTTTTCTATATCACTCAAATTCATAAAAAATTTTGGAATTCAATTTTTTTTTCTATTTTATAAACAATTGTAATTAATTTATGATTCAGAATTTTGAATTTCATTTAAACAATTACTTTCATTTTTAGTAATTTGAAATTTCAATTATATCCTCGCAAATATTTGTTTAGTTTCGCTTTTCAAAAAATTTGGAGTTTTGGATTTTATTTAAATCAATCAATCTGAACATTTTTAATTTGATTAAATTAAATATTTTCATTTTATAATTATTTTAAAATTAAATTAGTTGCTGCTGTCATCTATGTAAGAATTTAATACTTATAAATTAATAATTTGGATTTATTAATTAAAGGATAAGAGGTTTTTGAAGATATATCAAGCGAAAATCTCTGTGTGATCTGCGATCAGACTTATCCACTTGTTTAAATAAGTGTCTTTCTCATTATAACGTAGTACATAGATGACACAAAATTTGTTCCAATTTGAATGAAATATTATTTTTTATGATACATTTAAAGATTTTTTTAAAATTTATGTTGAAAGTTAGAATCTACCATTTACATTTTGAAATGAAAGTCGGCGTAAAAAATGAGATGCATTAAAAATTAGTAAAATACAAACTTTGTCAATTTATTAACACATTTTATTGAGCTTAAAGTAGAAGAATTAAATACGTATCAAAATATTGATTTAAAAAAAGAATTACACAGTCTGGTAATTATGAATCAGTCGGGTTAAGTGGAAACGATTTAAAAGAAATATTAACATTGCAAGTAAAAACATAATATACAAAAAAGCAAAATTTTCAGACTATTAGATTAATTGCAAAATTATTTTAAACTCTTAAACAAATGTAGTTTTTTGTTTTGCTCGCACCACAGTTTACCTATGGCATTTTTTAGTGTACAAATAGTATGGACGCAAATGGTATTTTATCCACTCTACTAACCTCTGGATATCTTCTATAAAAGAACAAATACATTGCGTTACTCTCTGTTGATAAATAACCAGAAAAAAAGATCAGAGATTAGAGACTAGAGACAAGAGTCTTTTTAAAACAGTTATTTGGAGTGCAGTCTATATTGCTTAACAAGTCATCATGAAACAAGTCGGAAATTGCACGTAAAACGTAACAAATGAGGTCCGTTCGCACTGTAACGAAGTTTTTAAAATATACAGTACTTAGGATACAGTACAGTATCCGAAATCTAGTGTGTGTACCTGTAAATACTATGGAAAATCGGATAAAACCAAGACCCTAATGCTTTTCTTTTTATTATTACGCACTATGTGAACAAAACAGTCAAAATTTATATTAAAACGATAAATTGATTCCTTGCAAATAAAAAAATGATTCATTCAGTCGCAAAAAATAGCAATTGAGATCATAATAACACTTTTTCTAGAAGTGTGCAAGATCCCGGTTTTGTCCGACCTGGTTGGACAAAACCGGGAACTTGCAAAATAACTAAAACTACATTGTAATTTTGCAATAATACTATGTATTGAAGGAAAATTGACATTTTATACTTATAGAATGGGAATCTGTATCAAATCTACTTAAAATAACAATGAGTTTAGTTATACTTTAAGTTTTGAAATTGCTAGGCATAAAAATCACAAATGGAAGTTCGATCTTGTTCATTTGCATTACTGCATGCTTCATATGCCCACCCCCTGCAGTTAAGGCATTGTATCCACTCTCCTTAGGTTTAGATTGTTCATATAATTGCCGTTGCAGAAGATGCATGCTTCACTTTCATCTTCCTCCTCGTTTGATGTCAATGGATATTTTTCTTTTGACTCTTCTTTTCCACATCAGTTTTTCAACTTTTCCTTTCTGTCATCAGGGAAAGTATTCGCTTCAGAATTAAGTTCCTCTTGTCTTGTTTTTTCCATCCTTTCATTTTCTTTTTGTTCGAGTTTTAATTTGTAAGGGGTTGAAATAAGATAGCTGTTTTCCCTCGTCGCTTGTCAGATTTCCTGATTGCCCTAGGATCCGTTTGTACTGAAACAGGCTTTATATCGTGTGGTGAGACTGAAAAGAAAGCTTGATATATCTGCTTAGAATTTTAGAGGACGTAGAACAATCGGAAACTTCCTGGCTATGTCCGACCATCTGCATCCCGGTTTTGTCCGACCACGCCATTTTGAGGAAATATTGCTCTATCGTTGTTAAGATAACTCGTAGACATCAACACAAAACGGTAAAGGACCAAGTAAATAATAGACTATGATACTTTATACTTATCTAAATGAAATCTTTAGGTATATAGGATTGATAACATAATATTGTAGACGTCAAATTTCCAACTTTGTCACGTGAAATCTTTAAAAAATCACTACTGCGAAATGAGTTCATTTACACGACTTCTGCTCATTGGAAGCTGCCATGCCGCTCGCCTAGAAGTAATTTTAGAAGTTTCCGCGAGATACCGTTAAAAATAAAGCCATAAAGCCTGTTTCCTGGTTTTATCCAGCTTTCCTGTATACGCTTTCTATTATACAGGAATTAAGTTGTAGTAAACCTCTGCAACGTAGATCAATTTCATAAAATATGAAATAATTTAATATAATTAAAACGTACTCCAAACAATGTTTTCCCCTATGTAATAGGATACAGTTGTGTGCCCCTTTAAATGGATAAAAGTTATTCTTTACATCACAGATTGTACAGAATGTATATTTTAGAAAATATTTCAAAGACACATATGACTTTTATTATATTAAAAAAATGTAACATGATTAAAATGCACTTGAAACTATTTTTTCCCATTGAACGTAATGTAACGGAATAAATTTCATTGCCCCTGTTATTGAACTATAGATCTGATTTTTTAAAAATGACTCGACAAAATTATGTAATAATTATATATTTTAAATTTCAAACGATTCGGTTGGGTATTTTTTGCGTTATTATATGCGGACAGACGGACGGACTAATGACGACTACAGATGCTACTTATTTACATAATTACGAACGCGCCTAAAAAGTAACGTCGTTAGTCACTAGCAATTTGTCATAGAGGTTAACGTACTATCACAGTGCAAGAATGTCTCAGGGAAGTAGCATTTTTTACAAATAAGGAAATGAATTTTGAGATAAGAACAAAAGACTGAAGGAGATAAGGCATGGGATTTCCGAGGCGGGAAAACGAATTTCCTCAATTTAAGTTACGAACAGACCATCCTTCTAATTCTTATTAGTACCGGCATGTTTTCTTGCGGCCAAGAGGTGTTTTTGTCTTTAATGACATTAAAAGGAAAGGGACTGATGTTCTGCAAAAGCGGAACCTTTCCGTTAATAAAGCTGAGCACTTTATCTCCTGAAACATTGTTGATTCACCACATATATTTGTGAATAAACTGCAGAAAGGTACAGAATAAAATATTGGATACATCGGAAGGGATAGACGGACGGACGAACTGAATGATGTCTACAGCTGCTACATTATTAATATAATTAGGAATGCACCTAAAAAAATAATATTACATATGTCACAATTTGAATTGAACACTATATTCTGCATTACATTGAGTGATTTTTTTTAACTTTATTCTACAAAAACAGTTTAGTTTGTTATTATTCACCAAGGAATTATTATAAAACCAAACATATGAGAAGGCTCATACATTGAAAATTTAAAATTATTTTTTATGCTTCTTTTTTAATCATACATAATATTTTTCTTAACATAATAACTCATATATTAAATATTTTTGTAAATATAGAAATTATTTCTCGTGTGCAAACAACTTTTCAACGATACATTAAATATTTTGATAGAGTAATTTTCTAATTCTAAACTGAACATCTGATTCTCTTTCAATTTTCATCTCCCCTATTACATTTAGTCACTGAAATCAGTACTCTATGCTCTTGTATAGAATTTAATTACTATGGAAGTTGTTCTGTCTGAAATCTCACAGCAACTAATTTTCGAAATAATTTCCACAACTGGTGAAGCGGATAATCTATTCAAAAGTTCTTTTTGGGATTTGAATTCAAAAAGCTGTGTTCTATCCAAATTACCGGTATGTTTAGATTTGGATACATTTGTAGATATATTTGCTGCATTAAATGAAATCAATATTGTTTAAATAGAACATATGGATATTGTATAAAAGAACTTGGAAATTGTCCATCAGACATAATAAATTAAGTCCATTCGAAGTTTTTAAAATATACAGTATTTTGGTTACAATAGAGCATCCTAAATCTTTTGTGTGTCCCTGTAAATACTAAATGCTTTCTTTTATACAGGAATCAACTTGTAGCAAACTTCAGGAATGTATATCAACTTCATAAAATATAAAATCATTTAATATAATTACAAAAGCACCCATAAACTATGTCCCCCCTGTGTAATAGAATACATTTGTGTGGACCTGTATATTAATAAATATATTCTTTGCTTCACAGATTGTACAGAGTGTATATTTTAGAAAGTATTTCACAGATGCATGTGAACTGTATTATGTTCGAAAGAGTGTAAGCATTATTAAAATGCTCTTGAAATTATTTTTCCCATTCAATGAAACGGAATAATTTTAATTGCCCCTGTAACTGAACTATACATCCAATTTTTTAAAAAAAATGAAATGAATATACAAAATTATGTAATAATTATATGTTTTAAACTTAAAACGATTCGGTAGAGTAGTTTTTGCATTGTTATATGCGAGCAGACGGACGGATTGAACGACGACTGTATGTGGTACGTATTTATGTAATTAGAACGCACCTAAAAATGGTATTACATTTGTCACAACTAGAATCGAACACTATATTTTGCATTTTATTGAATGTTTTTTACTATGAAAACAGTTCAATTTTTTATTATTTAAGAAAGAATTATTATAAAACTAAAGGTATTACGAGGGGGAAATACTACTAAGTTTACAATTATTTTTTATGTTTCTTTTTTACGAATTATACTTAATATTATGCTAATCATAATATTGAAATAATGATTTTTTTTATAACTATAGATGTTATATAATTACGAAAGCATATAAAAAATAATATCATATTTGTCACAACTAGAATCGAACACTATATTCTGCGTTTCAATGAGTGTTTTTTTCTACTTTATTTTACAAAAACAGTTTAGTTTGTTATTATAGACCAATTATTATAAAACCAAACATGTAACTAAATGAAAATTTTTTAATGTTTCTTATTTAATCATCCATAATATTTTCCTAGACATAATATTGAAATAATAAGTATTTTTGAAAATATAGAAGTTATCTCTCGTGTGCAAACAAATTTTCAACAGTGCTCTAAATATTTTTATCGAGTAATATTCGTATTCCAAATTGAAAATCTGGTTCTCTTTCAATCTTTAATTACCCTATTACTTTTAATCATTGAAACATGCGTTCTATTCAAAAGTTTGAAATTTAATTATTATGGCTGTGGTTCGGTCTAAAATCTAACAATAACTAATTTTCGAAATAATTAACGCAATTGGTGAAACAGATAATCATTTTGTTATTTGAATCGAAAAAGCTTTGTTCTATACAAATTATCTAAATGTTTAGATTTAGATACTTTTGGGCATATATTTGCTGCACTAAACAAAATAATCATTGTTCAAATATAAGATATAAATATTATAAAAAAAACATGTTGGAAATTGCACATCAGTAGTAGCAAATTATGTGAGTTTGAAATTTTTAAATTATACAGTACTTCGGATACAATACAGTATCCGAAATCTTTTGTGTGTCCCTAAAATACTCAATACTTTCTATTATAATACTAAATGCTTTTTACTGTACAGAAATTAACTTGTAGCAAACTTCAGGAACGCAGATTAGTTTCATGAAATATGAAATAATTTAATATAATTAAAACGCACAGTGAAAAATGTTTCCCCATACCATAATGATATAGAATGCTTTTGTGTGGCCTTGTATATTAATAAGAAATATTCTTTGCATCAAAGATTGTACAGAATGCATATTTTAGCATAGATTTAATAGATGCATATCAATTTTACTATGTTCGAAAGAAAGTAAACATCATTAAAATGCACTTAATACTATTTTCCCATTCACAGTAATGCAACGGACTATATTTGATTGTCCCTGCAAATGAACTATATATCCTATTTTTATAAAATTTGAAATGAATCGACAAAACTAAATACTAATTATATATTTTAATATTAAAACGATTCCATAGGTCAGTTTTTGTACTGTTATATGGGGACAGATGGACGGAATGAACGACGACAGGGGTACGTCCTTATGTAATTATGAGCGCACATAAAAATGTTATTATATTTGTCACAACTACAATCGAACACTATATTATTCATTTCATTGATTGTTTTTTTACTATGAAAAAAGTTTAGTTTTTTATTATTTACAAAAAAAATATTACAAAACCAAACGGATCACGAGGTGCACATGTTTCAAAATTTACAATTATTTTACTTATTTTTATACTTATTACTATCCTTTTTACTTATACATAATATTATGCTGTTCATAATATTGAAATAATGCGTACTTTTGAAAATATAGAAGTTATCTCTTGTCTGCAAAGAACTTTTCAACAATACACAAAATATCTTTATCGAGTAATATAAGTATTATAAACTGAACGTCTGGTTTTCTTTCAAATTTTAATTCCCTTGCTACTTTTAATTACTAAAACCAGTGCTGTATTCTATAGTCCAGAATTTAATTATTATGGCAGTTGTTCGGTCTAACATCTCAAAATGACTAATTTTCGAAATTTTTTTCGCAAATTGGTGAAGAAGATACTATATTCAAAAGGTCATTCTTTGATTTGAATTTAAATAGATTTGTTATATTCAACATATCTAAATGTGTTGATTTTTATACATGTATGCTTATATTTACTGTCTATATGAAATAAATATTATTCAAATATAGGATATGAATTTTTTAAAGAACATTTTGACATTTCAGAGTACGTATGCATCGAGGAATTCAGGGGATTTTGGGTGTTTTAGCACCAGAAATTTCGTAAAGTACTGATGGCTATATTTGAATATAGATTTTCTTTCATTAAATATAGAAAATATTACTTTACGAAAATTCTAGTAATAAGTATTAGGAAGTCCTTGGAGTGTACGAATTCTGCAATCCTTATACATATTTAAATTTTTTTATAATAGAAAATATTAGAAATTTTAAAATTACTTTTTATATTTCTTTTTTAATCATGCATGAAATTTTGCTAAATATAATATTGAAACAATGACTTTTTTTGAAATATAGAAGTTATTTCTAGGGTACAAAAAACTTTTCAACAATACACTAAATATTTTGATAGAATATTTTTCTAATTCTAAACTGGACATATTATTCTCTTTCAATTTTTATATCCCCCATTACTTTTAATCATTCAAATCAGTACTCTCTTCTCTTGTATAGAATTTAATTACTATGGCAATTGTTCTGTCTAAAATCTCAGAGCAACTAATTTTTAAAATAATTTCCGCAATTGGTGAAGCAGATGATTTATTGAAAAGGTCATTTTGTGATTTGAATTCAAAAAGGTTTGTTCTATCCCAATTACCGATGTGTTTATATTTAGATACATTTAATATTTGATGCATTAAATGAAATAAATATTGTCAAAATATAATATATGGATATTTTTTAAAAACATGTTCTAAATTGTGCACTAGACGTAGCAAATTAGGTGCGTTCAAAATTTTTAAAATATACAGTACTTCGGTTACATTACAGTATTCGAAATCTTTTGTGTGTCCCTGTAAATACTAAATGCTTTCTATTATACATAAATTAACTTGTAGCAAACCTCAAGAACGTACATCAACTTCATAAAGAATGTAATAATTTAAAATAGTTAAAAACGCACTCCAAACTATGTTTCCCTCCCAATACCATTATGTAGTAGAATACTTTTGTGAGGCCCTGTATATTAATAAATGTATTCTTTGCTTCTTAGATTGTATAGAAAATATATTTTAGTATATATGTTACAGATGCATATTAATTGTATTATATTCGAAAGAGTGTAAGCATCATTAAAACGCACTTGAAATTATTTTCCCTTTGACCGTAATGTAACGGAATCCTTTTAATTGTTTTATTGATTGTTTTTTTTATTATGAAAACAATTTTGTTTTTTTTTTTGTTATTTACGAAAGAATTATTATAAAACCAAGCGTATAAGAAGGTGCACATATTACTAAATTTACAATTATTTTTTAAGTTTCTTTTTTACTTAGTATATATAATATCATGGTAATCATAATATTGAAATACAGTTGAACATCGTTAACATGAACCTCAAGGGGAATGAAAATTTTGTTCATGTTAACAGTAATTCATGTTATTGGTATCAATTCTCTGTTTTCGTTTTTATAAGGGACTGCGAAAACAATTAATGTTATGAGTAACTCACGTTAAGCGTGTTCATGTTAATGAGATAGACAGTAATTGTCATTTTGGAAAATATAGAAGTTATCTCTCGTGTGCAAACAACTTTTCAACGATACACTAAATTTTTTTATCGAGTAATATTCGTATTCTAAACTGAACAACTGCTTTTATTTTAGTTTTTAATTCCCCTGCTACTTTTAATTACTTAAATCAGAGCTCCATTCTATAGTTTAGAATTTAATTATTATGGCAGTTGTTAGGTCTAAAATCTCCCAGCAACTAATTTTCGAAATAATTTCCGTAATTGGTGAAGCAGAAAATCTATTCAAAAGGTCATTTTGTGACTTGAATAGAAATAGCTTTGTTTTATTTAATGTACCGATGTGTTTAGATTTAGATACATTTGTAGATATATTTGCTGCATTAAAGGAAATAAATATTGTTTAAATATAACATATGGATATTATTTTAAAACAAGTTGGAAATTGTCCACTAGACATCAGAAATTAGGTGCGTTCGAAGTTTTTTAAATATACAGTACTTCGGTTACAATACAGTATCCGAAAACTTTGATGTGTCCCTGTAATTGCTAAATGCTTTCTATCATACAGGAATTAACTTGTAGCAAACCCCATGAACGTATATCAACTTCATAAAATATGAAATAATTTAACATAATTACAAGCGCATCCCAAACTATGTTTCCCCCTATACCATTATGTAATAGAGTACTTTTGTATGGCCCTGTATATTAATAAACATATTCTTTGTTTCACAGATTGTACAGAATGTATATTTTAGTATATACGTCACAAATGCATATTAACTGTATTATGTTCTAAAGCGTGTAAACATCATTAAAATACATTTGAAACTATTTATAGTATTATTCTAATCATAATATTGAAATAATGTGTATTTTTGAAAATATAGAATTTATCTCTCGTGTGCAAACAAGTTTTCAACAATACACTAAATATTTTTATCGAGTAATATTCGTGTTCTAAACTAAACATCAGGTACTACTTTTTATTACTAAAACCAGTGCTCTATTCTAAAGTTTAGAATTTAATTATTATGTCAGTTGTTCGGTCTAAAATCTCACAGTAACTAATTTTCAAAATAAATTCCGCAATTGGTGAAGCAGATAATCTGTTCAAAAGGTCATTTTGTGATTTGAATGGAAATAGCTTTATTCTAATCCAAATAAAAAAATGTTTAGATTTAAATACTTTTATGTTTATATTTGCCTCACTAAATGAAATAAATGTTCTTCAAACGTAAAATATGTATTTTTTTTTAAAGAAAGAGCAAAACATTTTCTCATTTTAGAATACATGTACATCAAGGGATTTATGAGATTTTAGATGTTTTGTTACGAGAAATTTCGTAAAGTTTTGTTGGCTATATTTGAAGATTGATTTTTTTCATTAAATATAGCGAATATTACTTTACAAAAATTCTACAAAAAGTGCTTGGAAGTCCTTGGAGTATACAAATCCTGCATTCGTCATACATTTATAAGTCTTTTTTTTTTATAATAGAAAATGATGGAAAATTTTAAATTATTCTTTACATTCCTTTTTAATCATACATGACATTTTGCCAAACGTAATATTGAAATGATGAGTATTGTTGAAACTATAGAAATTATTTCTCGTGTGCTAACAGTTTTTCAATACACAAAATATTTTCATCGAATAATTTTCTTATTCTAAACTGAACATGGGGTTCTCTTTCAAATTTTAACAACCCAATTACTTTTAATCACTTAAAACAGCACTCTGTTCTCTTGAATTGAATTTAATTACTATGGCAATTGCTCTGTCTAAAATCTCACAGCTACTACTTTTCGAAATAATTTCAATAAATGGTGAAGCAGATAAACTATTCAAAAGTTCCTTTTGTGATTTGAATTGAAATAGCTTTATTCTATCCAAAATATCTAAATGTGTAGATTTATATGTTTGTATGCTTATATTTGCTGCCTATATGAAATAAATATTATTCAAATATAAGATATGGATTTAAAAAAACTTTTTTTCATTTCAGAGAACATATGCATCGAGGAATTCAGGGGATTTTAAGTGATTTTGTGCCAGAAATTTCGTAAAGTACTGGTGGCTATATTTGAAGATAGAATTTTATTCATTATATATAGCGAATATTACTTTACGAAAAATTCTAGTAAAAAGTGCTTGGAATGCCTTGGAGTACACGAATTCTGCATTCGTTATACATTCATTATTATTATTTTTAAATAATAGAAAATAATAGAAAATTTAAAATTGTTCTTTACATTCCTTTTTTAATCATACATGATATTTTGCTAAACATAATATTGAAATGATGAATATTTTTGTCTCCCGTGTGCAAACAGCTTTTCAACAATACACTAATTATTTTGATAAAGTAATTTTAATTCTAAACTGAACATCGGAATTCTCTCTCAATTTTTAATTACCCTATTACTTTTAATCACTGAAACCAATGGTCTATTCCATAGTTTAGAATTTAATTATTATCACAGTTATTCGGACTAAAATCGTACAACAACTAATTTTCGAAATAATTTCCGCAACTGGTGAAGCAAATAATCTGTTTAAAAGGTCATTTTGCGAGCTGATTTGAAAGAGCTTTGCTCTCTCCAAAACATCTAAATGTTTAAATTTAGGTACTTTCGAGCCAATAATTGCTGAACTAAATGAAATAAATTTTGATCAACCACTAAATATTTTGATAAAGTAATTTTTTTATTCTAAATTGAACATATGGTTTTCTATCATAATTTTAAATATCCTATTACTTTTAATCACCGAAACCGACGCTCTATTATGTAGTTTAGGATGTCATTATCGCAGTTGTTCGGTTTGAAATCATACAGTAACTAATATTCGAAATAATTTTTGCAACTGGTGAAACAATAATCTATTCAAAAGGTCATTTTGTGATCTGAATTTAAATGGCTTTGTTCAATTCAAAATATCTGAAAGTATAGATTTATATGCATGTATGCTTATATTTGCTGCCTATATGAAATAAATATTATTCAAACATAAGATAAGGATTTAAAAAAAGAAAAAAAACTTTTTGCCATTTTAGAGTCTGTATGCATCGAGAATTCAGGGGGTTTTGCACCAGACATTTCGTAAAGTACTTGTGGCTATATCTGAAGATTGATTTTTTTTTCATTAATCATAGCTAATATTAGAAAGAGAGGTGGAGGATTGTACTTTATGCTACTATATGAATAAATAATGATACAACGTTAAGGAGCACAAATTATATAAAATAATAGATGTTTAAAAGGCATACAGACGTTTCGGGACTTCTAAAGTCCCATCATCAGTGCTAAAAAAATAAGTGTAAAATACAAAAGATAATTCGCATCATTAAATGAAAAACGTGCATCGCAGCTCGCCGCCAAAGGCGAACTAACCGTGAAGCGTCGCAAAGCAATAGAAAAAGCAAACTGCGATGAGCGTTTTTCATTGAAGTTTCAGAAATCTGTGACTTTACAAACGAGTCTACTAAAATTACAATTATTTTACTAAAATTCTATCTGTCACCTGGGTTTCAGTCACATGAAAAATTCGTGGAATTTCAGTTTCCTAAAAAATACTTAGAAACCTTACAGATTTTTTGATTTTCAGTGGAAATCTATCTGTTACATGAATTTTTACTGTTGCCGTTACATAAAAATTTCAAGGAATCACAGTTTCCTAGAAAACGTTTTGTAACTTTACAGAAGTTTTTACAGCGCCTTTATCTGTTATTTATAACAATGATACTAACGTTAAAAAAAAATTTAAATTCTCCCTCCAAAAATTAAAAAAGTTACAAAACACAAATTGCAAAAGAGAGTTTGTGACTTTAGTAACTTTACTTTTTTTAGTGACTTTTAGAAACTTTATAGATTTTTTTACAGTGTAAAACGCACTTTGGGAAAAAACCTGGGCATAAATCACGTCGGAAATATTCTGACGCGGCTATCTTACATCTTATATCCTTATATATATTATAAATGTGAAAGTGTGTCCGAAAATTGGAATGAACTTGGCTTCAAAACGGATGGATTAATGTCTTTGAATTTTTGTATATAGGTAAATTATTGGCCTGAAATGAACATAGGCTAATTTTTATTTATTTTATTCAACTATTTTTCTTAATAATTCAATATTTCACTATTTTTCATACAGAATAAATTGAAAAATTTTCCATAATATTTAATTATCTTTCTTTTTTCGTTGCCAAAAGATAAAAAAAACGGAATAATTATTTCTCTTCTGTAATTAATTTTCAACTGAAAGATTTTCACGTGATAAAATAAAATGAAATAAATAAATGGACCCTATTCTGTTCTTCGGTTCGAGATTAAAAACCGCAATTTCACCAATTGTGACGTCAGAGGAATGCTGTTTTTCTTCTTATATTACGCAAACGATTATATAAAATTTCTTTTACACTTAGAAGACTTTACAAGAATATAACTTCACACTTTACAAGAATATAAATATTTTAGTAGTTTTTCCGGATATTAATCCGTAATCAAAATGAACCTTTTTCTTTCTTTCGGTTCGAGGCTATTAAATTCAACTTTTTACCAATTGTGACATCAGAGGAATACTTTCCATTAAGAATTTTAAAAATATCAATGTAACGTCATATATGAAACAAAGTATAAGTTTTCAAGTTTTCATTTTTAATAACACAATGTAATTTTGAGTAAGTGCTACAAAGAGACGACTGTGACGTCACATATTGAAAATAAAATATCTCTGATGTTGAAATGAAATGAGATTGAATTATGATATCAAAAGTTATCCTTCTATAGTAAAAAAAAAACTAGCCTTAAAAGGAATGACTCCTGGAATGATGCTGATGTGGAAGATTTCCGGAACTAACGAATCCGGTTTGTCCACTCCTTCCATGAGTCGAATAGACCAATCAGGAAAGGACTCCGTCTATGCATCGCCGTATGGGTTACCATAAAGAGAGGAAAGGTTACCATAGCCAACAATCGCCAAGTTTGTCGCCAACTTGGCGATATATCGCCAAATTTAGCGACCAAAATTAGTTGTCAAAAGTGACGCCAACTTGGCGATAACTGTAATATTTCGCCAAATTTTTAATTTTTTTACAACACCAGTCGTTTGATACATCATTTGAGAGGTTTGCATCTGCTTATTCATATAATGGATGTCTTGTGTGTTATCCCCCATTCTGCTCCCCAGGGGGGACACATTTTTAATTTCTTTACAACATCAGTCGTGTTACACAAGATTTGAAAGGTCTGCAACTGCTTATTCATATTATGGGTGTCTTGTGTGTCACCCCCACACTCTGCTCTCCCCAGGGGGGGGGGTCACATTTTTAATTTCTTTACAACACCAGTTGTGTGACACATCATTTGAAAGGTCTGCAACTGCTTATTCATATTATGGATGTGTTGTGTGTCACCCCCACTCTGCCCCCCAGGGGGTCACATTTTTAATTTCTTTACAACACCAGTCGTGTGATATATCATTTGAGCGGTCTGCAGCTGCTTATTCATATTATGGATGTCTTTTGTGTCGCCTCCCACTCTGCCCCCCAGGGGGGCACATTTTTAATTTCTTTACAACACCAGTTGTGTGACACATCATTTGAAAGGTCTGCAACTGCTTATTCATACCATGGGGTATTGGCGAGCGCAGCAAGCAGGGGTAGCCAATAATTTGGAATCGCGAAGCGATTACGCGGGGGGTTGGCGAGCATAGCGAGCTGGGGGGGCGGGGCCCCCCTAGTTATTTAAAGAAAATTAAGTTTGTCATCTGAGCGTGGCTAATATTTAATTTTAAAATGAAATAAGTTTTTTTAAAGGTTAAATATTAAACGACTAGAAAATATTAATAATTTATACATATCGTAAATGACGTAATGATCAATGAAAAACTTTTTATCATTTTTAGAAAGTAAGAAAAGCTCAACTAATCAAAAAAAAATATTTTTATGTGTTAATTTTGAAAATTGTTCAATTCTAAAAATATAAATAAATATCACTTTAAAAATGCACTTTCGGGCTTAAAATCTAAAGATTTAATGTAATTGTGAGAAAATACATTCCCTCAGTCAATATCTCAATTTGGCTTAATGTTCTCAAAGTGTACTGGAAACAGGTTTGTAAATGGATATTAATTGCACATTTTTTTTAGCTCTTAAAAAGTAAAAATATGTTGTGACTTTTAAGAATGTTTTTTATAATAAATTTCTATACATTTTTATTGTATGCAAAGCATATATGTACAAATTATACAAAAATGCCACCTAAAACACAGTTTTGTAGTATATTTTTCCTAACACTGTTTTTTTTTTCGTTTTACGGAAACTACCCGCTTTTTGACACTTTCTAACATGGTCTAAAAGTGTTTACGACTTCAACCTGTCTGTTTACCGGATGCCGAGTACCTGGGGTCCGCCGTCTGTCTGTCCGTTTTTCAACTGGGGTAAATATAGTGGAATTCATACGAAAATAAAATACGTTATTGAGATTTACCAGTGAGCAATTACAGCATATGCGGCATTAAAAATGGACCAGGTAGCAATTATAGCTGAATCACAGGAGCACTCAAAAGGAAAATTTACATTATGGTCTAAGGCGAAAAAGTCATTTGTGGTGTATTTTAATAATGTTACATAATTTTAAATGTAATGAAATTTGCATGCATTTTTAAGGTTCAGAAGAACATGGTTACTATCGAATATGTTAAATGTAGTACTTATAGTGTGCGTACAGGGAGCTTAAAAGTATTTCAATATATTATGGTCTGTGAAGAAAAACCATTTGCAACATATTTTAATAATGTTATTTTATTAAGGTTATTTTAATAGTATTGAAATTGATATCAGGTTCTGAAGTGCACTAAAATAGGATTTCTGTAGAAAATGGGGTTAAAAGATTTAACATTCACTTACAAGATTATAGAAAAATGTTCGGTAATATAATAGTCTACGGAGAAAAAAATATCCCCAGCGTATTTTAATTGCGTTGCGCTATTTCAAACATGATGAAATTAATATACTGAGATAATCAATACAATGATAAATACTGAAATTTACTACAATAAGCTTGCAGTTAAGTATCATTTGCATCACATTTGTTGTTCATTTACACAGACGCATAAGTTGGATATTTTTTTTATTACCTAGGTTTAACACATGATTTTTCTTTCTTTGATATGGAATTCTAAAATGCACAACAACATGATTTCTGTACAATTGGGATGCGTTACAGTTGTTCTGCAGTATAAGTGGTTACAATTTCATTTTCGCGATTGTTCATATTATCTAACACATTTTCCTTTTATTTGACTGAGTTCTTTAAGTCCCCTATAAAAAAACTACTGCATAGCCTTCTATAAGATAAATGTTATTTATTTTTTAAATTATTGTTAATGAACCGTTTTGTTTAATTAAAGCGTTTATCTTTTTTTTAATGCTACGTGAACGACGTCACGGGTAACAGCTAGTATATTATAAATGTGAAAGTGTGTCCGAAAAGTTGGAATGAAATTGGCTTCAAAACGGATGGATTAATGTTTTTGAATCTTTGCATATAGATAAGTTGAAGCCCGGAAATGAACATAGGCTATTTTTTAATTGATTTATTCAAATATTTTCCTTAATAATTCAAAATTTCATTCATTTCATACTCAATAAATAGGCATTTTTAGAAAAAAATTTAATTAATTTCCTTTCCCGTTGCCAAAAAAATTAAAATCGGGTATAATAATTTCTCAGCAGCAATAAATTTTCAATTGAGCTACTTCCATACGAAAAATGAAAATGAAAAGAATTTAAAAGAAAATAAATATGACGTCATAAGTGAATAAAAATAAAAGGAGTATTTGAATTTTTCTGTCAAAAATGGTGACATAATTAGAAACTTTAAAAAAATTGGAAAAGAGTTTTATTTTTAACAAAATATTTCACTTGGAAAAATATGACGTCATAGTTGAAGCAATACAGATATTTTATAGTAGTCGGGAAAAATACTAGAGACATGGATATCAGTAATTATTGTTGCTAGATAAAAAATGACGTCATATTTAAAATGAATGAGAAATATTTTTTACTTATTCTAATTAATAAGTTATAAGTTACATATTAATGAACAATTTTATTCAAAATTCATAATTATTAGTGGAAGACATTTTTGGTTAGAAAAAGGGGAAAATAAAACTGATTAATATACATTTTTGACGCTATTTTCTTTCTTTAAAATTAAAAAGAATTTAATTTCGATTCGTATAGATCAGCGCTATTCAACGACCTGTACCAGATTTTTGCCTCCCTTTCAAATATTTCTTATTATTAATTGTTTTTAAAATGAAATTCCATTTAAAAAATGCTTTATTTTAAATCCTTGATATTAGCTTGAGAAATAGTTTTGAAACCTTTGCAAGTGTATTACAGGCATAAAAAATGAAAATGTGTTTTATTAATTTAACCATGCTTTATTGCGTTTCTTCACTAATTCACAGTTATTTTTTTTATTCAAAATGCTATGGAAATTATTGCGGTGGAAATTTCTAAAAGTTGGCAATAATTTAATATGTTAAGATGTGAAATGCAGAAAAAAGCGCGCCTCTTTCCCCTCATTCATGCAGGAATGTTCAACATTTTTTTCTCATTGCTGTTTCATAATAAGGGTAAAGAAGTGACATTTTACCATTCAGACTTTAAAATTTTAAGTATTTTTTTCAAATTGTTTTCAAAAATCTATAAAATCGTACGAAATGATTTCCATCAATTAAAATTCTTTCAAGACAATTCTTTGAAACCATCCATAGATTGGTCACTAATATACTTTTTGTTTTTGTGATGAAATATTTTTTTGTGTAAAACATTCATTTTAATATGAAAACATTACTATATATTTAGTATATTAAATTCACAAAGTGATGTTACCTGCTTTGAAAAAAAAAAAATCCTAAAAAATATATTCATTTCAGAAATAATATTTTGCATTGATACTAACTTACATTTTAAATACATTTTCTTACTTGAAATTTAGCTTTTAATAAAAAAAAAATGTTTCAATATTTTTTAAATGTATTGTAGTGTTTGATTTCATCAAGTGATTTCCTGATTAAATTAAATTAAAATGCTTAATTTTACATGATTCATAACGTGAATTTTTTTTTTCTTGACAAGCATTATTCCGTATAAAAAATTAACCTAGTGGTCATATTTTATATCATTAGTCAGTTTCACTTATAAAATATTTGCATTTTATAGCAGTTATAGAAAAAATAGGTGATTTTCACAGAATTTATCCTTCATGAATACATGTTTAACACCTTTTTACCTTACAATCTAGCAGCAAGCAACAAGCAACTTTATTGCTTAAATAATAATCATCTAAGAGAGAGATTTCTTAGTCTGATGAACATTTCGATATTAATGCTAGATCTACAGTTGTTAAAAGTGTGGTGCCGTGAAATTAAAATTTTATAAACATTTGAAAATAAAAAAAATTACTTTTATAATCTTTTTTTCTTGAGCCATGCTGTTTTATTATTTTGATTTTTTTAACATTTATCTTTTTCTTTCCCAAAAAAGGAATTTTTTGGAATAAAGACAATGTCTTATACCGATTTTTTAATCAATTTAAACACACGTCTGAAGTTTTTTGTTAATAATAGTTGTAGTTTAAAAATACTTACTAATATGTCTTGAAATAATATTCTTTGGCACAAAAGCTTAAATCAATAACCATGAATAGATTAAATATAAAATTGAATAAGTATAAATAATAAAATTAGAATAACGTAAATGTAAATTTCTTCTTCATTTTATCTTAGAAAACAGCTATGAAATTTCAAACTCAATAAAGAAAATTAAATAATCTCTTATAATATAAACAAAAGCATATTGAGATCATCAGAAGTGTTTTTATTATAAAACACGATAAAAGGTTAATTACACATGCTTTTAATCATCGAAATCTTTTGGTTGATTGATGAATTTATTCTTCTTTAAATGTTATGTGAACGAAATGACGGGTAAAAGCTAGTCTTGTATAAACCCGTACAACCCTGCATCGCCACGAGGGGAAGCTATTGTGAAGGATCTTGATAATCTCTTGCACAGAATTTCATTCTCTTTTGAATTGGTGAATAAAATAGGTTGTTTTGTTTCTTCTGTTAAAAGTTATCGTCTTTTGCTTGCTTCACAAGAATTATGTGTCATCCTGTACACCGTAAACAAGTAAGAAAAATCATGAATTAAGCATAGATTATGAAACAATTTCCAACACTTCCGGAAATCTTTACAAAACTTCGTTATCCAGGGAAATAAGGTGTTACTTCCCATAACCAAATATGTACTCCAATACATCTGAACAGCCCTGTATTTGATTTGTCTGTTGATATATATACTATGCAACAGAGAAGTTTAGTTTAGCAAGAGAATGTATAGCTGGATGAGATTTTCCTTTCGGCAGTTTATACTAATAGTTGGAAACATACTTCAATACTTTTGTTTAGCGCTGTAGTTTAGCTAGTACCTTTGTTACACGAAAGTATTTTGCTAAAATTTAGTTAAAAAAACAATTGTTACGGCTTCACCACAGTCTTGTATATCGCGTCTCCATGGCGCATTCTTTTGTAACGGCTTCACCATAACCTCGGATGCCGTGCGTCTCCTTGGCGCATTCTACTGTACTTTAGGTTTGCCGTTTTGGCAACACTGGAATATCGTTTGTTATTGTTTTGTTTTTCAGCGATCTTTTGCGGACCTATCGTGTGTTTCGCTAGATCTGTATTCGTTATTCGAAATGTAAATAATGTGTAAATAGTTTGTATATAAAGAATTTTTAAGTAATTAGTAGTATTAATTGAACCAGCGACCTAATGAGTGCATTAAATGTACTCGCAATATTCGACAGTTCGTTACATTATTGGTCCGCTCGCCGGTAGGACTTTCGTTTTTAATTCGAACTTGTTCTCCTTGTTCTATTTGAATTAAAATGGCTTCGTTAATTAGTTTGAATAGGACTAGAGGCTCTTTAAAAGCCCAGTTAACAAGATTAGAAAATTCTGTAAATGAAAAAACTGATGAACTGTCTAGAATTCAAATTGAAACAAAAATTAAGAATCTTCAAAAACTGTCTACAAATATCGATGTACTTCGTCGTGATTATTATATAACAGCACCAGAAGATCATGATTTATCAGAAATTGATGCTTCATTCGTCGAAATGGAAGAACGAGTAGAACAGCTAGAGGTAAGTTTCAATCAATTATTACATTCTAATAAATTAGAAACTAAAAATTCAGATTTAAAGATAAGGAATTGTAAAATAAAACTTCCTGATATACCTCTTCCGCTATTTAGTGGAAAATATGAAGATTGGAATATGTTTAAAATAGAGTTTAATAATATTGTTACGAATAATGAAGAATTGACTGATGTTCAAAAATTACATTATTTACATTCCGCTCTAAGAAATGAGGCTAAATTATTAGAAACTCCAGATGATACATTTGATTCGTTATTTAAAGCGTTAGAAAATAGATTTGAAAATAAACGAATAGTTGTCAATATACATTTAAAGGCTGTGCTAGATTTTGAAAAAATTACACATGAATCATCTAAAGAATTAAGGCGTTTGTTAGATGTTATAAACAAAAATATCAGGGCTCTAAATAATTTAGGATTTGAGAGAAATAACCTCTCTGACATTTTGTTTACAACTATAATTTTAGGAAAACTAGATAAGGAAACGAGAAAACAATTTGAACTGTCAATAAACACCTCTGAAGTTCCTAGTTTTGACAATTTAATGGACTTTTTAGAAAAAAGAAGCCAATCGCTCGAAAGCATAAATAGAAGCAATTTAGCTAGACCAAAAATTTCTAGTGAAATAAAATCAAAATCCCTTTTAGTAAATACAAGTTCTGAAAAACAGTGTATTATTTGTGACTCATTTCATCCCCTATATAAATGTAACAAATTCTTAAATATGAATTTTGGTGAAAGATTTGCTATTGTTAAAAAAAATAAACTTTGTCTCATATGCTTTAACAAATCACATTTAGCATCTAACTGTGTTTCGAAACATTTATGTAAACATTGCAAATCCCCTCACAACACTTTATTACATAGAGATAAAGAAATAAGTTCCAGTAATGAAACTCATTTTCAAAAACCAGGTGTTGATCAGACAGTACGTCGCCCAGATTCAAGTCCGACGCCTTCAGTCTCGCAAAATCTTTCTAATTGCTTATTCGCTTCAAATAAAACTGTTATCTTGTCAACTGCAGTTATTGACATAAAAACAAATAAAGGAAATTTTATCCAGGCAAGAACTCTCTTAGATTCTTGTAGCCAAATAAATTGTGTGTCGCTTGAATTTGCAAAGAAATTGGGTATAAAGAAATCAAAGGTTTTTGCTCCAATATCGGGTTTGAATAACACAACCACAACATTAAATTATAAAATTAAAACTGTGATTTCAAACAAAAATAGAGATTTCACAAGGGAACTGGAATTTCTTGTAGTGCCAAAAATTACAGAAATAACCCCACTTACACCTATTCGTATAGAAATTGCTGATATTCCTACAAATATCCAGTTAGCAGATGCTGAATTTTATATCCCTGGGAGGATAGACCTGTTGCTCGGCGCGCAATGTTTCTTCGATTTATTAAAATCTGGTAAAATTCGCAGCTCATCTCAAAATTTATTATTTCAAGAAACAGTGTTCGGATATGTTGCTAGCGGTGTCGTGAATAATTCCTCAGATGATTCCCAATATTGTGGTGTATTAACCAATGAAAAAATAGACGAATCCTTAAGAAAATTTTGGGAAATCGAAAATATTAATGATTCTAGTTCTTTACTTAGTAATGAAGAGAAATTTTGCGAAAATCATTTTGAAATGACTCATTATCGAACTTCTAATGGTCAGTATGTTGTTAGCATGCCTATGGAGGATGCTACACTCTTAGGAGAATCCAAAAATCTAGCCGAAAAAAGGCTCAATCAAGTTTGGCACCGATTAGATAGGGATTCGAACTTACAACCTCTCTATTCGGAATTTATGGAAGAATACAAAAACTTAAATCATATGGAATTAGTCGAAGAATCAAAACCTGTAAAGGACCTTTATTATATACCACATCATGGGGTCTACAGACCAGAAAAAAGTACAACACGCTTGCGAGTCGTTTTTAACGCTTCAACGCCAACGACATCTGGTTTGTCATTGAATGACATTCTTTTAAAAGGAAAAATTCCTCAACAAGAATTATTCTTAATTATGATACGTTTCCGAAAACATCGGTATGCATTCACAGCGGATGTAGAAAAAATGTATAGAATGGTATTAATTGACCCATCCCAACGAGACTTCCTTAGAATCTTGTGGAAGGACAATATTAACGCGCCTGTAAAAACTTACAAACTTAATACAGTTACTTATGGGACATCTAATGCTCCTTATTTAGCAACTCGTGCTCTTAAACAATTAGCTCTTGATGAGCAACCAAACTTACCTCTAGCATCGTCAGTCGTTTTAAAAGATTTTTATGTAGACGACCTTCTTTCGGGGGAATCGACTCTCGAAAAGGCGAAAATTTTAAAGTCCCAATTGATTGAACTTTTGAAGCGTGGAAATATGAAATTGCACAAATGGTGTGCAAACCACCGAGAATTACTTGAACCTAATACTATGGCTGCCACCGAATATAATTTCGATGATCAAACAGATTGTAGTTCAGTAAAAACTTTGGGTGTTCTCTGGGAACCTTTAAGTGACTGTTTTCTGTATAAATTAAAGATTCATAACAATAAGGAATTTTATAGTAAACGAGATGTTCTCTCTTTGATTTCAAAAATCTTCGATCCACTCGGATTAATTGGCCCTGTAGTAACAAGGGCTAAGATCTTCATGCAGAAAACGTGGCTAGCTAAGATAGATTGGAATGAGCCACTACCAGATTCCATAGCAAAAGAATGGAGTGATTTTGTTTCCACTCTTGCAGAATTAGAAAATTTGAAAATTCCTAGATTTATTTTCCGTGAAGAGCGCATAATCGTACATGGCTTCGCAGATGCCTCTTCTTTGGCATATGGAGCCGCCATATACATCCAGTATATACCAACTGAAGGTTCTCCTGATGCACATTTACTCTGTAGCAAGTCTAGAGTATCTCCCATAAAAACAGTGACAATCCCTCGTCTTGAACTGTGCTCATGTCTTCTCTTAGCAAAATTAATGCATAAAGTTGTACCGTCACTTGACATTCCAATAGAAACTGTTCTTCTCTGGAGTGACTCCACAATATCACTGGCATGGATTAGAAAATCTCCCCACCAATTGAAAACATTTGTGAGTAATAGAGTGGCTGCTATACAAGACCTCACGGACTCTTATCAGTGGCAACACGTATCATCGGAAAATAATCCTGCTGACGTCCTATCTCGAGGTCTAGATGCTAAAGAACTGACCAACTGCAAATTTTGGTTTAGTGGACCAAATTTTCTTCGAGACAGAATTAAATATGCAGAAGATTATCCAGTAAAACTGGAAAACAACATTGATTATAACTCAGAATTTCGAACTGAAAATAACAGTAACTTTTCACTTAGAACTGAAAACTGTTTTCATAATTGTTTATTCTCTTTAACTAATAATTTTTTGAAATTAATTCGTATTACTAGTTATATTTTTAGATTTCTAAATAATTGTCGAAAGGGTAAGGAGAAAAAAAGTGGTGCCTTATCTGCAAGTGAATTGAAAGTTGGAGAAATTTTCCTGATTAAACAGGTACAGTATTCAGCCTTCTCTGAAGAGCTTAAGCATATGAAAAACCAGAGGAGTCTTTCAGGTAACAGTAAACTCAAATTTCTAAATCCTTATATAGATTCCGATAATTTAATTAGAGTTGGAGGTCGTTTAGACAATTCCAGTCTGACCTATGAGAGGAAACACCCTATAGTGTTACCACATGATCATAAAATAAGTGAAATGATTTTTGAATATTTTCATTCCAAATTTTTCCATTTAGGGCCACAATCATTGTTACATCATGTACGGCAAAAATATTGGGTAATAAATGGGCGATCCTTGGCTCGTAAAATAGTTCACAAATGTGTTACGTGTTTTAAAAACAAACCAATAGGGGCAAATCAAATTATGGGAAATTTGCCAGCTGAACGAGTAAATCCTAGCCCGCCATTTCAAAAATGTTCTGTTGACTTTTGTGGACCCTTTATGATTAAGTATAAGAATCAGAGAAAGGGGATATATAATAAAATTTACGTCGCGATTTTTGTTTGTCTTGCCACAAAGGCAATCCATTTAGATATAGTGTCAGATTTAAAATCTGAATCATTTATTGCCACACTGAAACGATTTTTCGCTAGAAGAGGTAAAAGCTCAACCATAATGTCGGATAATGGGACTACTTTTGTAGGTACAAATAAAGAGTTAAAGAAATTACATGCTCTTGTATGCAAACCCGATGAAGCTTTGTCAAATTTTTTGGCTTCCGAGGCTGTCGATTGGAAATTCATCCCTCCTCGTGCACCCAATTTTGGTGGATTATGGGAGGCTGGGGTGAAATCCTTTAAATATCATCTCAAAAGAACTTTGGGCAATTCTCGAGTCACGCTCGAAGAATTTTGGACATTAATTACCGAAATCGAAGGGGTTCTAAATTCTCGTCCCTTAGTACCTTTGTCATCAGATCCAAATGAAATTGAAGTCTTGACCCCTGCCCATTTTTTGGTAGGTCGACCCATAACTTCAATTCCTGAACCGAATTTGACCAAAATTAATGATAATAAATTATCACATTGGCAAAAATTAACAAAAATGACCCAAATTTTGTGGAAAAAATGGAACACTGAATATTTAGTTAATTTACAGCAACGGAATAGGTGGTATATTGAGAAGGACAACTTAAAGGAAGGGTGTATGGTTATCCTAAAGGAGGACAATTTACCTCCTGGCAAATGGGCATTAGGTCGTGTCATTAAAGTAACATATGGATCTGACAAAAAAGTCAGAGTTTTAGATATAAAAACATCAACAGGTATAGTTACGAGGTGTGTCTCTAAAGTTTGCCCACTTCCTTTAGAGAATTGATGAATTCTGTTATTTTGAAAGATTTAAATAATTATATTATAGTTACCATTATTGTATTTGTATTGAACTGTTTATTATGTATAGCAATTTCATTGAGATTTAAAAATATTTCAATTCTTAGCTTCATAATTTGTGTAGCTTAACTTTATAACATAAGTGTAAATTTACGTGTCTTCGTCTGTATATATTCTTCATTAACTATTATTAACTTGTTGAATTTATCAGATTGCTACATATATTGAGTGTTAATTTGATAACTATCTTGCATACTATTCAAGTGTAATTATTGTTTGTATTATAACTTATCTATTTGCATTTGGTAAACTTATATTAAGTAATACATTAAGTAATAATATTGAAGAAGTACATTGTATTTTATCGAAAATACTGTATTATTGATTGTAGAATTGAAATTTCTATTATTTGCAATTATTTGGTGTTACATTTAGTATTATTGTTGAATGTTGTCACATATCAACGGGGGCCGGTATGTTACGGCTTCACCACAGTCTTGTATATCGCGTCTCCATGGCGCATTCTTTTGTAACGGCTTCACCATAACCTCGGATGCCGTGCGTCTCCTTGGCGCATTCTACTGTACTTTAGGTTTGCCGTTTTGGCAACACTGGAATATCGTTTGTTATTGTTTTGTTTTTCAGCGATCTTTTGCGGACCTATCGTGTGTTTCGCTAGATCTGTATTCGTTATTCGAAATGTAAATAATGTGTAAATAGTTTGTATATAAAGAATTTTTAAGTAATTAGTAGTATTAATTGAACCAGCGACCTAATGAGTGCATTAAATGTACTCGCAATATTCGACAGTTCGTTACAACAATGCTCTTTAAACTATTTAAATAACATTTCCAGAAATTATCATCTATATTGAACCTTGTATCCAGTTCTTTGCGTGATCCTGTAAATCATTTTATCTATATTCTAAGATATTTCATAGCAAACTGAAAGCAATTCAACGTAAAAATGCAAATTTTATTTAAAAACCACCTTTAAGCCAATTACGCTCATATTCAGTAACCTTTCCGAGCTTTTTTGTGCAACCCTGAATATCTAAATTGTGTAACTGTTAGCATTTATACACACCATATTAATGTGCATACAGTAAGTGAAACTTAAAAACGCATATCGTAATTAAAAATGCATTTCATCCATCGAATAGTCATCATCAATAAATACAGTACTTCGGATAGAATATACTATTTGAAATATTTTGTGTATCTCTGTAAATGCTAATGCACTTCGTATTAAGTGTGAAATAACTCATATTAAATCTCAACAACATATATCAATATGACTGCATATGAAACCGTTTACCATAATTGAAATCGTAGCAAAAATTTTTCTCCTTTATTATTATGAATCGAATTCTTTTGTATGGCCTTGTAAAGGAATAATAACTATTCTTTGAACTACATATTTTACAAAATGCAAATTTAGTACTCTTCGTAGAGGCAAATAAATTTGAATATGTTTTACTGGGTGTAATATCTTTAAAATTCATTTGATTGGATTTTTCCCCATAGGCCCTAATGAAACGGAAAACTTTTGACTGTCCCTGTACAAAAACTAATCATGGTAGAAACTTCATTTTCATTAGGACTCGTATTAGGGTAAACGTCAATAACGTCCAAAAATTTCGTGGCAATCCGAGTATATTTACGAGATTTAGAGAGTGGACAGACGGACAGACAAGCCGAATGCATAAATACTTTTCTACTTTGTTGGAAAGAGTTAATAAAAAATCTGTAGTTTTCTTGCATAGTCACTCCATGGCATTTATCGAAAACGGTTAACTTGGCTATATTATGAACCATTCTTATTGGTCAGAAGTGACATATTCTATAAAACCAGTCATGTGACTATGCAGCAAAATCAGCAGATTTTAATAATGTATGCGGGGAAAACATTGAATTCAGTGATTTTTTTTTAAACACTGAATAAAAAATTTAAAGTATTGTAATTAGTTTAAAAACCATTCATTTTCCCATCCATTAACCGTTTAAACGCCAATGTTCCCAAATGGGAACATTGCATTACTTGTAATACAAAACATATATTTTCCGACATAATAATGATGTCCTTATTTTTCCTATAAAATATATGATTGATTTCAACTTTTGAAAAAAATATGTTTCAGCATTTATCGCAGATTTAAGGAAAATGTATATTCGCTAATTTGCATAAAAAATATATTATTTGCTTTTATCGTTTTCTGTGTATTACTTATATTTGACCACTGGGAATCTAAATGTTTGTAGAATTCGAGAAAATACTCAAGAACAATGTACAATAGCATAGAGCGGAAAATAATTTGATGTATTTGCATAGGTTGTCAATCAATAAGGTTGTTCCAAAATGCAAACACTGAAATGAAAACAGCCAAAAAGACTGCAGTAATATTTGTTTTTGTTATTTTCTAAAATGTGTGCATAAATTAAAACATTTGAAGCTGTAATACAGGAAAACAAAATTATAATTACATTGCGATATTAATTCGGCGTGTTAACGGTTCAGTTACAGATTTATTTTTTAACTCACGTTATCATAAAAAACCTATATCATTAATACTCTGTAATTATCTTGTTATGACCAGCGTTCTGATTTCTGAAGTTATGAAAAAAAAGTATTTTGGAAATCAAGCAAAGAAAAAGCTGGAAAAACAATTAGACTGAGTATAGAGATAAAAAATTCTAATAACAAATATTTCAATATTACGTTTTCGAAGAATATTTTTTATAACTCTGCATTTTAAGTTTTTAAATACCATTTTAAAGCAAATTAATAAAATTTCTCAAATTTTATAAAAATCGGATGCATAGATCAATTTCAGGGACAATCAAAAATATTCCATTACATTACGGTCAATAGGGAAAAATGTTTCAAATGCATTTTAATGGTGTTACACTCATTCGAATATAACATAATACATGAACCTATGAAGTATATATATATTAAAATAGAAATTCTGTACAATCTGTGATGCAAAAAATATTTATTATTAAATTACAGGGACACACAAAAGTATTCCACTCCATAATGCTGTCGGGAAAGCATTGTTTGGGTCCTCTGTTAATTATATTAAACTATTTCACATTTTATTGATATGATATAAATTGTTGAAGTGTAATAAAAGTTTCTTCCTGTATATTTACAGGTACACAATCAAGATTTCGACCACTATACTATATCCGAAATACTTTCTACTATAACAGCAAGATCTGAACATTTTAAAACTTCGTTATCGTACGAACGCACCTCATTTGCTATAGATAGAAGTGCAATTTCCAACATGTTGTAATTGAGATGGAAATGAAACATACAAAAAGATAAAGCAAAACAACCATTTCTATTCTTTTGTATAAGACTAATTTTTTATTATTTATTACATGCAACTGAATCAAGAAAATTGATCGTCTACAAAGTAAATTATTCTTTGTTTTATTAAATTTCAAAAGATAGTACATTATGATAGAAAATTAATTATCTTTTCTTCTTTTTGTGGATCAAAACTATTTTTCATATAGTTTTCACAATTTTCCAGACAGTGTGGATTACTTTTTGATGTATTACATGTAAAAATAAAATTAATTAATCAAATTTCATTTTGTAAAGCATTTCTTTGTTGGATAAGAAGGTGAAATATAAATTACATGTGTTTCACTATGAAAAGATATTTAGTTTTAATTTAAAATATTTTATTTTATACACAAAAAATTTACTAGTATTTTGTAGGATATATTTTAGTAAACTAATGATAATATATCAAAAGAAAGATTTTTGGAGAATGGAAATATTATTCTATATTTTCCAATGTTGAAAATCCGATATCAGAAATCGAGTACAATTTTCAAGTTTTGAATGACAAACAATACTGTAAAAAACAGCAATTTTTTTATTGCAGGAAACCACAAATGAAAATATACTATAACCTATTTTGAGTTACTCATGATTAAGAAAAGCGTTCTTTATCTTTAAAAAATCTCAGAAAAAATAAATATATGGAATTTAAAGAAGCATTTACAGTGGACTCTTTCTATTTTGAACACTCATCGGACCGGCAAAAATTTTTCAGGATACGGGGTGTTGATTATAGAGGGAGATTGAAAATGAGTGACTACAATTACTATGTCAGGAGACGGAGGCTGTAGTTAATCAAATAAAGTCGGTGCTACAGGGTTTATATCACATTTTCTTCTTTTTAAGTTTTAGAAGTAAATTTACATTACTTTTACAACTCTTAATGAATATCCTATCATCTGCTAAAATTAAATAACAACAAATTTATAAGTAAATACTTTCGTTAATTGTCATTTTCCCAGTAGTTTATCTATTGAAGAAATCAGTCGAAATTCCAAATTTAATCTTTAAAATATTATGCTTAAGCTGTGATTAATAATAATTCATATAAAAATGCTATTTGAAATAAGCAAGATGGAAGTGGTTTATTTTAGCTTACCGCAATTGTCTCCGACTAATCAAAAACTAAATACTTACATTTTCAAATAAAAAAAATCATTAATTAGCTTATTTTACAGCAGGAAGCTGACAACAAGGTAGCAACAGGTGCTCTAACATTTAACTATTGATTTTTCTGGAGTATTTAAACAAATTGCAATGTCAAGTACATGCTTAAAATCTAGCAGTGATTTTGCCTGTATATTTTTAATCGAGTTTGTTGAATCTTTTTATTCTTCTGTAACAATTTCTTTGAATTTAAATGGTAGGAATTCAGATTGCAAACGCATGTTCCGTTTACAGAGAAGGAGAATAAAAGTAGAGACTAATAATAGTGTTCATATTAGAGGAGTGCTCAGATTAAAGACTGTTCAGAATACAGCAAGTTCATCTTTAGTTAAGTCTGTGGAATTTCGCCGGGACTATCAGGTTGTGTTCATAATACCGGGGTGTTCACATTAGAAAGTGTTCAGATAGAGAGACCCCACTGTATATCATTTATATATATATAACAGTTTCGTTTACTGTGATTGGGATTCGGCAACGTTTCCTCATAAAGCATTAGATTTTATCTTTCCGGATTATAAATCTTTTATATACTATCAATTAACAAGTAAACATAGTCATGTTCAAGAAACATGTTTTAGAGAGAACATATTAGGTTAGAGGCATAAACGTTAACGGCAAAAAATATACTATTTTATTCCTCTTTATTGTATGATTTCAATTATACTGCGGAAAATCATTTAAATGAAAATTAACTCTTTGTCTACCGACGGTACTTAAAAGTACCATTGAAATATCTAATTATAAAATACTTTTAATACGTCAGTTAGTTGTAATATTATTTAGAATGAGCATCAGATACATTACTTTGCCTTGTTTAAAAAACATTATTCCTTACACAAAACAAAAATATTTTAAAAAGGATGATTTCTTTTGCCTTTTCATCTTTTCAGCTTTCTTGGTGCTGAAATAGGGGGATAGGAATTTTTCAATGCCGAAATATTTCCATATTTACATTGTAAGAACAACCTACTTGTACATTTTATAATTCTATAAAATACAAAGAAAATAATTAAAAATAAAAGATTTGAGTGGGCTATAAAAATTGCAGAAAATCCGTGTAAATTCAAATTTAATTAATTCTTCTAAATCCTTTAATCCTTCTAAAATCCTTTAAACAATTATTGAATGATTACGTAAATCTTTTAATTTAGTTTAAAAAATTTGCGTGAAATGCTTTAGAATGTAAAATTTTCATGAATTCATAATGCGGTTGATAAAGGGAATCCAAAAGGGCATCCGAAAAACCGATATTTAAGTTTTAGAAAACTTATTAATAGAAAAAAAAATTAGGAAATATTACCGCAAATCATTGGCAACAAAACGAATATACTATATGGCTAAAGATGACCGGCCACTTGTGATTTTAGATATTTTATTAAATATCTAGAAAAATACAAGAGGAATTGTCCGGAAACTCTAAACATGAAAATATAATAGCACAGGTAATACGTTTCCATGAAGATTTTTTCCCGAAACTCTATAGGAAACCGACAACAAATTGAAAAAGAACGAGTAACTTTTCAATAACCCTGTCAAATCTAATGCAGCAAAAGCGCTATAACTGAAGATTATGATTAAGTGCCTTGTTTTAACATACTGCTTTCATTTTTATGTGGATAGCATGTATAACCGTAGAAAAATTAAGATTTTTATAAAAACAGTTCCAAAATTTTCCAAATATTTTGCTTATAATTTGCAAAGTTCTTTTTATAAAATAACGTTATTTTCTGAAAATATGACCAACAATATTGTACACAATACCCTGTCATCAGAATTAAAAAATAATGAAAATTGTATGAAAAATGGGCAGGTTTACTAATTATTTTTTAATTGCGTCAACGATATTAAAACTTCATTTGCATATTGTGTTAGCTAAATGTATAGAGAATCTTCTGTAATTATTACAAAATCATAGCCTGAAAATTCTGAAAGTGATCGTCTATTGAATCAGCTCAAAATCCTTTATTCCGAAAGTGAGGAAAAAAGATAAGGGGTTAAATCCACAAATCCATTGATTGATGGCAATATAGAATACAAAATATGGCACATATTACTATAATTTGATAAAACCCCTGATTTTCTTGCTTCATTTTGGGAATAACGGATTTTGAGTCTATGCTATAGACGATCACTTTCAGAATTTTCAAGCTTTCTTTTTGAAACATTTACAGAAGTTGCTCTATACATTTACTTAACACAATATGCAAATGAAATTTTGATATCGTTGACGCATGCGCAATGAAATATTATTACTAAACCTGCTCATTTGCCAAACAATTTTTATTATTTTTAATTTCTAATAACAGGGTATTGTGTACAATGTTTGTCATATTTTCAGAAAAGAACATTATTTTATATTAAGGTCTCTGCAAATTACATGCAAAAATTTGGGACTGTTTATTTGAAAACTTTAATTTCTCTACAGGCATACATGCTATCCACATAAAAATAAACACAGTATATTACAATAAGCAACTTAATCATAATCTACAGTTTTAGCGCTTTTGCTACTTTCGAATTGAAAGTGTTATCCAAAAGATATTTGTTCTTTTTAAATTTTTTGACGGTTTCCTATAGAGTTTCGGGAAAAAATCTTCACAGAAATGTGTGACATGTACCATTATGTTTACACACTTAGAGTTTCTGGATTCTCATGCATTTTTTTAGATATTTAACAAAGTGTCTAAAGTCATAAGCGGCCAGTCATCTTTGGCCATATAGTATATTTTTCGTGTTTCTTTCGTGCTAAATCGGGAAAATCAGGTGATAGCTAAAAATAAAAAATGCTTTCAGGTATAATAGGTAACTTGATAAAAGTTATTTTATATTCTATTTGAGGGTTTTATTATATTTTCGTAAATTAAAAAATATATTTTTTCTGTCTTTGGATTCAAATAAAAATAAGCACACTGCTAAAAATCTGGTCCCGGTTTGAATCAAAGTTTGGTGCTCAATTTTGAGATCCTGTTACAGAATAGTTAAAATAGTTGGAAGGAAGTTGAAATAGGAAGTTCCAAATGTTTGTACGAGACTTCACCATCTTATGGTGGCAGCTACTGAGCACCGAAATTTGGTTCAAACTAGAGCAAAATTTTTAACAGTGTATCTCTCATAGGACGAACACCGAAATTTTTTGTTTAGTTTCGAAACTGAACTTGTAAGATTATTTTCTTATAGAATTTATTTTATAAAACTTCATCTAACAAATAATCTAAAAGTCTAAAAAAATTTTTGACAAAAGTCTAAAAAAATTTTTGTCTAAATTTTAGACAGTTAAATGATAAGGTTTTCATGGATATGTACAGGAAGTAACAGAATTTTTTAAATAACAAAACATTTTATCTCACAATAATTATATTTGGCAGGAAGGAATGTCTTATTGATGTCAGAAGTTTGTAGACATCAGTGATAATGGAAGTCAGAAATGTCCAGATATTTTGTAGAATACTGAAAATTTTTTCCATGTGATTTCAGTGTCAATATTTACCGTCGTATAAATGAATTATACTACTGCTTAAGTATATATTGCTTTATTATTTTAACATTTATTAGTGTTAATTTTACTGTTTTAAACTGTTAACTACTGTTAGTGCTGATATTCTGTATTATTCATGATCTATCATTAGTTCTATATCAAGCGATACTGCACGAATTATCGTCAAACTACAGATTTAGTTAGTCCCTAATATAAATTAGCGTTTTGTAGATTTTCATATAAACTGCCCAACAGAAGATGATGCTATACTGCATTTTTTATGATTTCTGCAAAGACTATGTCTCAAACTATAATGCATGATTTTTCATGAAACTGAATATTGAGTTCATCCATGATATGAAATGGTCCTGATTCATTTTTTGATCTAAATTGTCCAAAAAAAGGTGATACTGCTATGCTGCATCTTTCATGATCTTCGCAAAGACTATATATCAAAAACTTGTGCGCTTTTTTCATCATATTTTTATATTCAGTTTTTCTGTGATGTAAATTGGTTAATAACCGTTTTTTATTGTCCCAACTAACAGGTGCCACTGAAAAACATTTTTTTTTTTTGCAATCTTTGCAATAGAAACTCAAATACTAATGCATGTATTTTTCTCAAACTTCAGATTCCATTAGAAGTTGATACAAATCGTTGCTGATTAAATATTGTTATAGTTCACTTAACCAATATCGCTGCTATGTTGCATTTTTCATTAAGTATTAACATTTATGAGATGGAAAAAGATTTGGGATTGTGAAATCCAATTATTTAGGCTTATAAACTACTCTTGTTGTTGGGATTTGGAAATACATTTCGTATTTCTTCATCCGATCATCTGTCAGCTAAAAAATTTGTGTAATCAGAAGCAAAAATCGTAATTAGTTTTTTTTTAGAAACAGAAGGTGTGTGACGCATGCGCGGAACATTCTCTTACAAAAGAACATTTTGTTTATTGACTTTTTTTTCTTTTTGGGGTGTTTTAAGATTTACGTCAGAAAGATGTAAATTTGAGAGCATTTGTTCAGAACAACAACATGTAAATATTAATGTGTGTGTGTATTTGTGAATCGTGATGTCATTAAAATGAGAAAGGCTAAGTTTGGACTCCTATTTTTTAGTTTAAATAGATTTTATTGCTGATGCTGCCAATGATGGTTAGAATCATTCAGAGCCCCGATATCCCGTTTTCTCAAGAAATTGCAATTTTAGCAAAAAGAAAATTTTATTTCTAGTCTGTTTTTGTTTTACGAAAATGATAGAATCATTTGTCATATTGACATTTCTTTGTGTAGCAGCTCTGGCTGAGAATATTTAATTTAGGCAGTCGGAGTTGTTACACCTGTTGCAATGTGTTTTGTAAGAATTACAAATGAGTTTAATGTTAGGGAGATCCAAAGTTTGAACTTTACTTCTTATGTTAATTCCCTATTTGATATCCCAGAATAAATGCTACTGCAAAATCTAAGTTTTAGGTTTTTCAAGGAGAAACGATAGAGTTTGGTGTATGACCAGTGAGTTTGTGCAGTTTCAATTTATGAGAGTCTCTGGAATATGCAAAGGAATTTATAATTTTGTTCTGTAAAAGATGGATGTAACAAATTCTCCTGACAGTATGATGGGTTGATATTAATATCCCCTCACTCTTCTTAAATTTAATTTATTATTACAACATTAAACTATGATAACCATAAAGCGTTTATTCAAACTTCTTTTGGAACTACGGTTGGTCGTCTATTTTTTCTACGTTTTCGATTGTGACACACTTATTTCCTGCTGTCATTTAAATAAATGTATGTTTCATCAAAAATAACAATGTATTTACATTTATATTCAACTGAATGATCTTCATCTTTACAAATGTCTTGCGTTGATACACATTTCTAGGCAAAAATGATGAGCATTATTTTATTTTTTAACTTTAACCCTTTAAGCGTCCTAACCGGGTCTTTCCATCACAAAATCTTTGAAATCAAGGGCTGATTAATTACAAAACTGATATTAATGTTATTTTTTGCAGTGCATAAGATAAATAAATGTGTAAGGTAGTCATATACAAATTCCCATACAAATATGTTTCATAGGTATTATGTTATAAATCGTTAAACATAAAGGAAAAAATAGGCCAGACGCTTAAAGGATTAAATCCTAGTTTATTATTCGTTGTTTCTACAAATATATTTAAATATATTACAATTGATTCTTGCATCAATACATATACACTTGTTAGTCGTTATTTTAAATTATAAATCGTGCAAAACATCTATCTATATTATAAAGGCCAAACGTATCTGTGCATAACATATACATTATTTTGCGAATGGCAACACTTTTCCATTCAATTTCGGGTTTGCAATTTTTGTTATTGCAAATTTTATACTTTTAAACATCGCACATTTTAAATTTTTACACCGTCGTATAGAGAAAAAAATGTACTTTTGAATTCAATTTGTGTCAAAGCTGTATCTCAATTTATTTTTGAGATATTTTTTTTTTTAGTTTTAGTGCCAATTTTGTCCATTGTGGCAACAGAATCAGTCCATTTTTTCTTAAAATTGAAAAGAAAAAAAAAAAAAGAAATAGAAATTAAAAGGAGCAAAATTTTCCCATGCAAATTTTGTTATACAATTTTCGGTACTGCAAATTTTACACTTATAAACATGATACATTTTGAATTTTTACACTGTCGTATAGAGAAAAGATGTACTTTTGAATTCAATTTGTTTCAAAGCTGTATCTCAATTTATTTTTGAGATATTAATTTTTTTTATAGTTTTTTGTGCCAATTTTGTCCATTGTGGCAACAGAATCACTCCATTTTCTCTAAAATTGAAAGGAAAAAAAATAGAAATTAAAATGCGTATACTATTTTTAAAATATTGTCTGTTATAAATCCGGGGAATTTCAGTTTTATTTCTTTTAATAAATTGGATTATTGAATTTTATGACATTTTGTTAATTTTAGCTTAAAATAATATTTGTTTAAGAGTTAGACTGACCAATATAGGATGTATTTTTTACTGTAAATAATTTTGTAGATTTATTATAAATCAATGAAACAGTTCTTTCTTAAAGATTTTCTTTCGTCGAATTTCGACGGGTTCCACCTCGTTAACTATAAACAGTGAAAATTACGCAATGCTTAATATGTGAGTTATTAGTTGATATCTAATCGTAGAACCAATATTGTGAAAAATATCTTAGCCTGGTATCGAACCCGGAACCTTTGGAATAGCGCTCCGAGTGCTCTACATTTAAGCTACGAGGACGATTCCCACCGTGGCATTTGTCACTCCTACATGTTGCTAAGGCTGCTCTTCAGTACAAGATGGAATAGATGAGCACACAATATTGAAGCGTATCATGAGACACAAATAAATCCAGCATCTGTGAATTTAATTAATTATGAGCAATGAAATTACGCTTGAAATTGTTGAATATTTAATCTGTGAATTATTACTTGCTATCTAAGCATAGTACCAAAATTGCGAAAAATAGCTTAAATGGTAGTTCGTAGTTTGAATTGCTGATAATAATTAAATTCACCGATGCTGGATTTATTTGTGTATCATGTTACAGTCCAATATTGTGTGCTTATGAAGATTATTTCATCGTGTACTGCAGTGCAGCCTTACGAGCATGTAGGAGTAAGAAATGCCAGACTGAGCATCGTTCTCTTAGCTTTAATGGTAGAGTACTTTAGAAGCTAATCCAAGGGTTCCGGTATCAATCCCCGACTTGGACATTTTTCGCAATGTTGGTTCTATGTTTAGATAGCAAATAATAATTCACATATTAAATATTCGGTAGAAAATATTTTTTAGATTATTCATACGGAGTTTTTTACTCCATTAAAAACATGGGTATCAATCTCTGGCCCACATGATATAATGCCACTAAAATTTGAAAAAAATATTGAATTCGTGAATCGTGGTATTTCGATTATTAAATAATTCAGAAATGAGTACTGATTAGTAATAAAATTTATCGGTATTAGTGGGCCACAGTTTCACGCTGTTCATGTAAAAGACTAACTGGATTTAACTTTCAAATTAATAAGTTTGTATATTTTGAACTTGGAATTTTTTCCATGAACTATCCGCATTGTTTTAAATTATAAAATAAAAAAATCTCTTATCAGAAAGTGAAAAAAAATTTCTCTTCTAATTGGGAGCTGTTGTTTTTTTGTTTCTTTGTTTCTTTTTTTACATACGCCATTTTGAAATAAAAATATATTGAAATTATATATTTGCCTACTATACTTTTTAATTATCAGACCATAATGTGCTATTACCAGAAAATGTCTTACGAAATTACCTGAAATTTTACAATTTCAAGTTGAAATCTTCCTAAAAATGTGTAAGCACTTTCCGTAGAAACGGATTAAAAATAAATTAATGAAAAACTGATAAACTATTTTTCTCTATAACTTTCATTAAATCATAATTAGTCATAGAGACAATCTAAAGTTTCTGATTCAAGAAACAGTTATGTAAGTTATAAAATGATTCCTTGGAAAAAAGTTCTTCTAATTATACTTGGAATCAGCAACTGCTTTTGTTTTCTAAATTCTTTTAATATAATGTTTATTATTTACTAACTTTTCTTTTCACTGTATTCATTACTTATTGGACATTTGTAAAAAGAAACTTTCGTAATTAAAATATTATTACAAAATCGAGAAAAAAATATTTGATGTTTTAATTTGAAAAGAAACATGTTGTAAGTGTAATGCATGTTTCTAGTCAATGAAACAGTTTGTCTGCTTACAATTTAAAATTGTAAATTTTGAATTTATTAGATTTTATTATTTATTTGTGTAATAGAAAATAGCTTTCTTTACACGATGCATGTAAATTGTGAAAATTACCGCAGTTACAGTGCAACAACTAGTGTCTATTTTTATATACCATAAAAAATTATACAATGTGTGCTTATTATATATATATGTGTAATTGCCCGTTGCCAGTTGACAGATTTTTCTTAGATGTTTGATAGCTGGCACTGTGTTCTAAGTATCTAAATAAAACTAGTCAAATACGCTAATCCCAAAATTTTCTTTTATCTTATATATGTTAATATTTCCTGAAAAAGCATACACTAATACTTCCTACAGCCTAGCAACGCCACTGGTTACGTAGTTAAAACCAAAATGTAGCCAGCAAAAACTTATGTTAATTTGATGTTTATGATGATTATGTGAATTTGATGAAAATCTGTGCATTAGTTTTTGAGACAGAGCCATTGGAAAATCTTAGAAAAATTCTGCATCACAGCATGATATGTTGGGTTATGTGCATTAAAAACTAATCAGGATCAATTTTTTCTCAGGTACTAACTAAATCTAAAGTTTCATGGAAATCCATGCATTTTTTTGAGATACAGCTATTGCGGAATCATGAAAAATGCAGTATAGCAGTGCCATCTACAAGGCGATTTACATCAAAAACTAAACACTAATATATATCAGGGACTAATTGAATATGAAGTTTTAGAAAATTTCGTGCTTTAGTTTTTCAGGTAAGGCTAATGTTATAATCACGAATAATGCACCACGAAGGCTCTACCCGTTGAGCCAAAACGTAATCAGCACCATATTATATCACGTATTAACTAAATATAAAGTTTTATGAAAATCCATGCATTAGTTCTTGAGATATGGCTATTGTGGTAATTATAAATAATGCAGTATAGCAGCGCCATTTGTTAAGCAGTACATACGAAAAACTAATCACATCAATCATATATTGAGGTCTTTTAGAATCTAAAGTTCAGTGAAATTCTGTGTATTAGTTCTTAAGAGAGAACTATTGCAATAATCACGAATGATGCACAATGGCATTGCCACATGTTTAGCGATTTACACCAAAACTTAATCAGCACCATGTTCTATCAAGTACTAATTTAATCTAAAGCTTTATGGAAATCCATGCTTTAATTTTTAAGATATGGCTGTTTCAAAATTGTAAGTAAGGCCGGATAGCAGTGCAACCTATTTAGTAATATCTGTAAAAAAATAATGAAATGTACTTTATATTATGGTTTAACAGAATCTAAATTTTATGAATTTCCATGCATTAGTTCTGGAGATAGATTGCCAGGAAAATTTTTGTCGCATACAGACAGACAGACTGACAGACTCACGGGCAGACATTTTGTATAAATATATTTTTTTCGGAGTCTCTGACCTCTAAAACGTGCAAATTTATCGAAAACCGGATTTCGATAATTATCACGAATCCAATACTTTCTTTTTGTAAAGATAAGAGAAAGTAAAAATTCACCTTCTTTAAATTGTCGTTAAATAAGGCAACTATATAACAACAATTAAGCATATCGAAAAAATACTGACCTTATTGCGGGAACCCGGATAGTTCTTGATTGATTACTTTTTAATGTGTAGATTCATCGATTAAATACTTATTTAAAATCTTATCAATTGAACTAAATAAAAAAAGGTTTTTAAAGATTTTTCTCACGAATAATTTAATCAGGATTCACTCAATTGTCATATTAAGATAGTGGTTATAAGAACATTACGTGGTGACTTTTTAACTTTTTAAAAATTTGCTTAAATGCTACGAAATTATTACACACATATATACATATAGCATATTCCCCACTAAAAAAACTGTAGAAAATCTGTAAATATTTGGCTCAAAAATCTGTTTGGAATCTGTAGGTATTTGGCCCATTTTGCAGATATTTTTAAGAATATCTTAAAAAATGATGCAGTTATTTTTAAGATAAAGATAAATCTGCAAAATTTCTTCTGATTTCTATAAAATTTCTCAAGAAAATAGATATTTCTTCAGATAATTTAAAGATTATTTTTAGTCGAGTTATTACGTGTTATTATAGCATTTTTATTATGAAAATGTCATACAGTCCCTGGCCAAATTATTAGACGCCATATTTTCTTGTGTCGAATCATATTACAAGTTTCATATAAATATTACTATGCCAATAGTTACAATTGATTATATACATCATCTGTAGGATTATAATAAGTTAGAAGCATGCCAATGACTTTAAAATTATTTATTTTTGTAAATTAAATTAACAATTTCTACAATTGTAAAACTTAAAACATGAAATTCAAAAAAATGTCAACATTTTTTGGAGTCTCCTTTGGCGGCAATCAGTGCCTCTATTCTTCATGGCATGATGTTAGTACAAAATTGAAATGTTTCTTGCATGTGTGAGTGATGTTTCCAGACAAGGATAAGTTTTTCTATGAGCTGTGTTTTGCTCGTTATGAGCTCTTTGTTTTTTTCTCATTAGCTTCAAACATTTTCAATGGTATTCATGTCTGATGAATTACCAGGAGCAGTTCAACACAGGGATATTTTTTTATTGAAAGTAGACCTTGACGGATCGTGCTATGTAACAAAAAGCTTTACCTTGCGAATGGTTTTTCATTTGGAAACCATCATTTTAGCTTTAGAATAAACCTATTTTGAAAACCTCTTTATATTGGTCTGGAGAATTGACTAAAAAATCATAACAAACAAAACCCAGCTAACAGAAATTCTTATCCATATCTGGAATCGTCAACCACGCATACAAGAAACTCTTCAACTTTGTATTAACAGCATGCAGCGAAGAATAGAGGCACTGATAGCCGCCAAAAGAGGCTCCAAAAAATATTGTCATTCTTTGAGCTTCAAGTTATAAATTTTGCAATTTCAGCCATTTTTAATTTAATTTATAAAAAGAAAGAGTTTTAAAGTTAGGGATGGGACGAATATTCGGCCACTATTCGGTATTCGGCCTATTCGGCCCTTTTGCCGAATATTCGGTTGGCCGAATATTGAAGGCTTGTTGACCGAATACTTCGGCCGAATACCTGAAGCCGAATATTTAGAGATATCTTGCCGAATATTGCTAAAATCTCGCCGAATAGTGAAAGATATCTTGCCAAATAAATTTCGGATTTAAAGAATTTCATTCTTGAAATTTTTTTTCCTCTAATCCAAATTGGCTACTTCATTTATGAAGTCATTCTCACTCTTACTTACAAAATATAGAGTTATTCAGATACTAAAAAATATACAGCCTTTCTGTATTTCCTATAAAATTTAGTGATATTCTAGAAAATGCTGCCCAAGTTGGAGATTTAATTGTACGGGATATGTCATCTTTAGAGAATGATATATTACAATTAAAAATATAAAAATACTGCCTTATTCTAAAACGCTCGAATATTTTTTAATGTCTGTAAATTCCATGCACATATAAAAAAGGCTCTTATGAAATTCATAACTTATTTTCTATAAAGTAAGAAATGAAAAAATTTATTCACTAGGTGTGTTAATGAAGATTCATTTTCAAAGTTAAATTAAATATATCACCATTCCAACTACAACAATACATCTGAAAGCAGAACTGGTATCAAACTCGATACACATTAGATGACACAACTTGCTTTATGAAGATGGTTTTATAAATACAGTAGACTCCCTCAAATCCGCACAGCTTGGGACCAGAGGTTTTGCAGATTTTAGAATTTTGTGGATTTCTGGTCACTGCTTTTTTTACATTTTTAAAAAAGTAATTTGAATGTAATTAATAATGAAATCAAAAGTATAAATGACTGTTTACAATATGCTCAAATATTAAACTAAGTAATAAACTAAAATAATAAAAAAATAGTTTTTTAAATGATAAAAATACTAAAAGCAAAGGTCAAATTAATAATCTGTTCATTATAGAGATGAAATGTGTTTTTCCTGAATTATTCACTGAAACTTGCCTCATAAAGGTATATTACTAATTCACATCAAAATCATACAATAATGAAACTTTATTTCAGGTTTAGCCAGACTTAATAACTAAAAAAGCTTGATTAATACATTAATATATTTGGTAAGATTGTGATTACCAGTGATATCAGAAATATCTTTATTTTTTCAGAAATAAATTATTCTTTATTTATGAAAACACGTGAACTCAATAACCATAACAAAAATTACAAATTAAAAAATATATGGAATTGATATAAAACTAAAGTCAAATTTTGCACCTACATCTGAACTGAATGTTTCATTGTTTACATTCGTAAAATATGTGCGAATTTTAGAGAGTTGCGGATTTTAGGAGTGCGGATTTGAGGGAGTCTACTGTATTTTAATACAAATTCTAAATACTCAACAAAATAATTTTTTCATTCTATAGTTTTCACTTTTAAATAATTATTTGCATAGTTATTGACTTAAATGTGTAACATTATGTATATATTTTTAATTTAATCTTCCTTCCTTCATGTTGTTATCAATTTCTGTTTATCCTTTTAATGCTTGTTGAATAAGTGGAATATTGAAGTTGAATATTGTATGTGCCGATTCAAATATCAAAGATTTTGTTAACATATGCATTCTACTTTAAGCATAACCTTTTGCTTTAACGTAATTTGTAATTTAAAGCTTGGCTTCTGATTTCAGAACAGTCTCATTTTTACAAATTTGCTTATCACTAGGGACACAAACTCTAAATGATCAAATTTACTTCATTAAAGGTTATTTCATAAAATATGTCCTTGTGAGTTCTGAGAGAGAGAGAGATTAAGAATATTATTGATTTTGGATACGAGAAGTATCAATTGATAGTAAAAGTGAAGTACATTCTTCATATTTTATTGGAAATATTTTCCCATCTTGACTTACTGAAAATCAATTTGATGTACATTCGAATAAAGGATATAATGCAATTTCATAAATTTTTTGTGTTAAAATAAGTTTTTCAAATTTAAAACACATTTAAGAGTAATAATTATTAAGTTGCTCCTATTTTTTAAATTATATATAATAAAAATTTATTTTCTTTATTGGAAAAAAAATTTACTATTCGGCCGGCCGAATATTCGGTATTCGGCCTAAAATTTGGCCGAATATTCGGTATTCGGCTATTCGGCCAAATCACTATTCGTCCCATCCCTATTTAAAGTCATATGCATGTTTTTTATTTATTATAATCCTACAAATGATGTATAATTAATTGCAGTTATTCACACAGTAATATTTCTGTGAAGCTAGTAATATGATTCGACACAAAGAAAAGGGAGTGCGTATAATAATTTGGCCAGGGACTGTACGTTACGCAATAGATTTTTCACAAAGCGACATGCAAAGATTCAAATAGATTATCATCTAGATGTGAAGTTTATGTACGGGAGACCAGAACAACCTACCTTTTATAGCAGTTAATTTCTACACTGTTTTATATCAAAACATTTTAAGTAAAGTTTCATATATATTTGCATCTCTCCACGACATACAGTAATCCGAATTAAAAATAAATGTGAAGAAAATTGAACCATTCTAAATTTTCAACAGCAACGCTTTGTAATATTGTAATACAGCGTTTATCATCAAATCTCTCTCAATGAAGATATTCTGGTATCTTATCGTTTGAGATACTGTTGCTTCCAATTTTAAGACAAAAATATGTATCAGTTCGAATACGGACATTAAATTTGTAAAACAATCATTGTTGAAATTCAATCTCAATTCAATCTCTTCAATTATAAATAAAATCTCCATTAATAAGAAAATTACATTATAAATATTTAAATTATGAGCACATTTTGCAATACTCTGTATTTAACATATCATTTAACAATAACAATTTCAAGCTATTTTTTGGAAGAAACGCAAATCTTTTTTAAACAGAAAAGTTCATTGGTAATATACATGCAAACTACAATTTCTCACAAATACTTGCAATCCAGTATTTGAGAATTTAATTGTACTGTGTGCTCCAGTACAATTAAAAATATACACAAAATTAAGTAGCACAAAAGCAACAAACTGCAACTTGAATATTGTTTTAATATACAGGATGGTCAAAATGTCCCAGTTATACATTTTAATAGTATCAGCTTTAAGTGTTGTAGAGAATTGTTTACAGGTACACAAATAAAGAGCAACTCAAACAGTTTTAGATAAGCTTATGAGCGAGGGCTGCTTTGTTATTTTCTCGCTTACAGAACCACATATATAGATAACCCACTAAAAAAAATTCTGAAGAAAATCTTAAGAAAATATCGCTAAAAAAATCGTGTAGGGAATTGGCCCATTTAAAAAAAAATCTGCGGATATTTTTATGGATATCTTAAAAAAAAACTGCAGATAGTTTTGAGGCAAAATTACATCTGCAAACTTTTTTCAAACTTCAATAGAATTTCTGAAGAAAATGGATATTTCTTCAGATAGTCTTAAAATTATTTTTAGTGGGGTAGACTCCTGAACTTAAAGAGTTATCGCTATCGTGAAGATTTAAAAGTAGTTAGAGCCATGCGATTTTTTCTTTGGTGCTTTAAAAAAGGTCGTGTCTATTTTTTGCCGCGACCTAATGATTTTCAAAAAGTAAGACAAAACTTGGAAGGGCTATTCCTTCCATTACTTGGAACTTGTTAATCAAAGTGCGTGAGGAGCAGTTCTTTAGATTGGATGTGTTCCGTATAACTGAAGGTGCACACATTGGACACTCGTAAGAAAAATTGAGTTAGTTTACCTTAATTTTGATGTACGAATTGTTATAAACAGTCTAAATTGTTATAATACATAATTTAAACTGTGGCATTTTTTTCAACACTCTGTTTTAAATACTACTTGTTATCTTTTAAAACGAACTTTTTTCTTCATTTATTTTTATATACTACACTTACCTGTAAAATGGCAAAAATTAGAAGTAAGAGGACAAGGAAAAAAAATTAAGTATTAAAAGTTATATTTTGATTCTATAGCGATCGGAAATTAATTCATTTTTATTTATTTTGTGTGTAAAATATTTTATATTTTTCAAATTGACTCGCACACATTTAGATTTACAAGTGTCAGGAAATGGGTTAAGGAGCGCTAAAGGAATCTGTTATTGCACATGTATAAAAGGATTGTTGATAATGATGACTTTAAAAAATTGGCTGTAATTAGCCGAAATATTGACCCTTGAATTTGCGAACGGTTTAGACTTACATAAAGACACGGGCAATGTACTCTACACAATTGGCTTTTAAAGTCTAGATTACAATTTTTGATAATAAATTTGGGCCATACCAAGTTATTAATTCATCTATTTATTATACGGAGAGCTGCGTGCATTTGACAGGTTTATTTGTACATGATAAAAAGAAGTTGAAGTGTGAATGGCATACAAAATATTCATTGTTGAATACCAGCTGTACATCTATTCCCGATGATTTAAAAAAATGAATACAAGTTTTTAATTACAGGGTGTCCCAGAACTTCGTGTACAAACTTTCAGGGGTGGTTGAGAATATCGTTTGGAACCATAATTACGTAGGAAAGCATGGACGAAACGTCACCCTCACTTGTTAACCCTTTCACATACCGTGGCTTGTCTAAGAAACTATAAATTTTTTAATACGAAATTAACATTGACACCAGTATTTTAATACGATTTTACCATTTATTTTGTATGTGAAATGTCTCTCTTTTCTTCTTTGCAAATACATTTTCTTACAATTTCTGATGTCGGTCATATTTTTCCACATTTTAGCAATTTCTAATAGCTACTATGATACTTGATTTTAAAGAAACATAATTTTACATTTAATTTAAAATTAAATCATTTCTTGTACTTTCTTCTGTGTAATAAAGCTTTCTACACTGCTATCTGCTTGTGTCATAACTGTGTCTTTGGGTTTCTATTTCACGGACAAAGCACTTCCATTGCTGAAATGTGGAAAAATAGGAATGACATCAGAAATTGCGGAAAAATGTATTTGCAAAAAAGAAAAGAGAAACAATTCACATAAAAAATAAATGGAAAAATCATATTAAATTTTTGGTACCAATGTTTATTTTGTATTAAAATTTTTGTAGTTTCGTAGAGAAACCAGTGTTTGTGAAAGGGTTAACAGGTGAGGGAGACATTTCCGCCCATGCTTTGCTATGTAATTGTTGTTCCAAAGTATGTTCTCTACCACTCCGCAAAGTTTGTACACGAAGTTCTGGGACCCCCTTTATTATCCGTTAAACAACATAGTTTCACGTAACAAATTGGAAAAATTGATTAGGAAAAATCTTTCTCTTTTGAATTTTTTTACACTAACAATAAATAATTTAAGTTCAACAGATTTTTAAACAAAATCTTAATTCGACGACACTATGATCATTACGTAGTTTAACTTGAAAATATTTTAGCAGATAATGGGTAAACAAGAATTAATTAACTTAATTCAGATAAAAAAATATGAAATAAACATTACGAAGATAATTTTAATTTAGAAAAGAAAGGTAACAGGCTTCCACTATGGAACAAGCTGAAAAAACTTATTTTTTTAAACTAATAACCAACAATTGCCACAAAAGTTAACAGAAGAAAACTACATATAAAAAGGCACGTTAAATACAAGGAGTATGAGTAAGAATTTAAACAGTCTAATAATTGAAGTTCATAATATCAACACTTCCCCTTGAACTTGCAATTATGGCATTCTTACCATACCCAAGAGAGTCCTTAACATTTCAAAACGTTTTCTAGGTAAGGCTTTTGTAAAAATATCCGCGATTTGGTATTCACCGTCAATATGCTGGACACTGACTTCACCAATTAAACACTTTTCTCGAACAAAATGATATCTAATATCTATATGTTTAGTTCGCTGATGGAACTCAGGATTTTTAGCCAAACGAACTGCACTCGCATTATCAACTTGCAGAATAGGCGTTGATGTTAATGGCGCAATGTCATCAAAGAGACGTTTCAGCCAAATAATTTCTTTGGTTGCCTCACTTGCAGCTATATATTCTGCTTCTGTGGTGCTCAATGACACACACTGCTGTCGACGACTTGCCCAGTCAATGGCTCCTCCACTGTATTTAAATACAATACCGGAAACTGATTTTCTGGTTCTTGTGCCACTGGCATAATCTGCATCACTATATGCTTCTAAGATACCAGGATGAAAACCAGATTTAAACACTAATGCAAAATTAGATGTTCCCTTGATGTACTTTAGTATTCGTTTTACCATTGACCAATGTTTTTGTTGTGCTTTATCCAAGAACTGAGAACAATATGACACAGCAAAGGAAATATCGGGACGGGTAGCAACTGCCATGTACATCAAACTGCCTACAGCTTGTCTGTAAGGAACTTTTTCGGAAACAATCTCTTCATTATCTTCCCCTGAAATATTATCCTTTTCTATAGGAGTAGAAACTGGATTAGCATCTTTCATGTTGAATTTTTCCAAAACTTTATTAGCATAATTTTGCTGACTAATAAAAATATCTCCACTTGCCAGCTTTTTTATCTCTACACCAAGATAATATTCAGCATCTTTGTATGTTACCTTGAATTCACGCTGTAATTCTTCAAGGAAATTATTCTTGATTTCAGGAGTTGTGGCAACAAGTCCATCATCTACATGTAATGCTAATAACAATTTCTGTTGTTTCTCATTACTGCAAAACAAACATGGATCAGCAGCACTCTCTGTAAGACCATATTTTCCCAGGAACTCTTTAAATCGCTTGTTCCAACACCTTGGTGACTGTTTCAATCCGTAGAGGCTTTTAACTAGTCGACAAACACGGCCTGAGTTGTCATCATATCCTTCGGGTTGTTTCATATAGATTTCTTCTTCTAACGTCCCATACAGGAATGCAGTTTTAACATCAAACTGTACCAGGTCTAAATTTTCATTTGCTGCAACACTTATTAAAGCTCGAATAGTTTCAAAACGTGCAACTGGGCTGAAGGTTTCTGAATAATCTATACCTTTTCTTTGAGAAAATCCTTTAACTACAAGCCTAGCTTTGAACCGATCAATGTCACCATTAGCATGACGCTTCAATTTATATACCCATCTGTTTGTAATGGCTCGTCTTCCTTCTGGCAGGTCTGTTAAATACCAAGTATTGTTTTCTAATAACGATTTAATTTCCTCATCCATTGCAGCTTGCCATTCATTTGCCTTGTCCGATTTTACCGCTTGGTAGTAGTGTTCTGGTTCACTCTCTTCTGCAATACAGCATTCAATAAGACGTTCAGGTGCCTTTAACTGCGTCCTGTCCCTTAGATTTCGATCATGCTGCGCATTTTCAGAAGTTTCATCTGCATCAAAATCCGTTCCATAACCGTCAGGAGTAGGACTTTCATCTAGTCTAAGCTGTTCCGGCTCAATTGCAACAACAGTTGATGTTGATATAGATTCAGGAGAAAACACTACTTCTCTTGTTCGTTCGATTTTTCTTGTACCTTTGAACCATACACGATAACCATCAACATCATCTAAGTAGCCAACTAAAATACCTTTCTGGCCTTTCGGATCCCATTTCTTGCGCTTCTGCTTGGGGGTATGAACAAAACATTCTGTACCAATAATTCGAAGGTGGTTGAGTCTTGGTGTTTTCCCATAAAAAACTTCATAAGGGGACTTTTGTTCAACTGCAGATGTTCCAGCACGATTCAGTATATGTACTACAGCATTGACTATTTCAGCCCACAGGGATTTTGGTAAATCTTTTGCGATCATGATTGATCTAGCTAACTCGATGAGAGTTCGATTATTTCGTTCAGCAGATCCATTTTGTTGAGGTGTATAGGGTGTGCTGTATCGAAATTCTGCTCCCATTTTCTGAAGCAAACCTTTCAAAATTTTGTTGTTGTATTCCAATCCACCATCACTAAGGACTGCCTTGATTGGTTTCTGTGTTTGATTTCTGAAGAAAGCACAAAATTCTTCAAATTTAGATGTAACCTCAGATTTATGCTTGAGAAAATACACTTTTCTGAATTTAGAGTAATCATCAGTAAAACATACATAGTAATTGGCACCACCTAATGATTCTTCTTCCATAGGCCCACAGACATCAGTATGGATAACATCACCAACATCCTTAGCTCGCTGTTGACGATTTCGAAATGGTAATCGATGTTGTTTACCTAGCACGCATGCTTCGCAAAACTCACCATCATCTTGCACTTCTATACCTTGAGTGTGCAGAAACTTTTTTACATGCTGTTTATTCAAATGTCCAAGTCTCTCATGCCAAAGTTGAAGCGAGTTTGATTCAGTAAGTTGAACTTCAGAAGAGGGCACTGTTACAATGTTAGTTGCACTGTTTACCGCAGGTACTATTACTTTGCATAGCAATCTGAATAAGTTACCTTGGCGTATTCCCACAGCAACAACTCCTTTAGGTTTTACAAATTCACACTTATTATTACACATCTTAAATTTTGATCCATGGTCTAGAGCTTGACTTACAGAAAATAAATTTCTCGAAGCATCTGGAGCATATAATACATTTTCCAGTACACTGGCTTTCCAGTTGCCGTTAACTAACATTTTCACAGAGATTTCACCATGGCCATACGCTTTCATTGTGGAATTATTACCAACCCTTACTTCTATTGGGCACTTATACTGTGTAAAACTTTGAAAGACATCGTGTCTGTTAGTTATATGTTGCGTGGCTCCTGTATCAATGACCCATGTGTCATCACTATTGGCTGCAAGGCATTCACTAATAAAAACTTCATCTTTTGATTTTCTCTCATGCACATTATTAACTTTCTTAACAGTGCAATCACGTTTCATGTGACCTCTTTTCCCACATCTAAAACATTTAAACTGCTTCCCCTGCTTGTTTGCATGGTTGCCATACTTTTCTGCAGCACTGTGAATCTTTCCCAAATTAGACTTGGCAAGTAAGGCATTTGATTCATTTTCTTTGGAAGAGTCTAACATTCTTCGTTGTTCTTCTGCAACAAGTAATTTCTTAAGCTCCACTAGTGTCTGTGTCTCTTCAGGTCTTGCACACCAAGCCATTTTCAGTGGCTCAAAGTCACTAGATAAAGTCTCCAAAAGCTTACTCATTACCACAAAGTCATTTGGTTTGATATCCAAATCAGACATCCGTGACACTAGGCGATCTAGTTTCGCTATGTGCATAGCCATTGAATCCGCCGGATCTCGCACAAAAGATGAAAACTGCATTTGGCAGGCATATTGAGCTTGAGTATTTTTCTGCTCAAACAGTTCATGTAGTTTCACCCATATTTCTCTTGCAGTTTTGCACATAGATACGAGGTCACATATTCTGCTATCTAGAGTTCTTGAAAAAATACCTCTAGCAGCTCTGTTGCCTTTATTGAAGTTGGCTAAGTCTCTGTTATATTTGTTCCTATCTGCAGCAGCAGCACCTTCAGGAACCGGTTCTGGCTGTACAATCTCGCCAGAGCACACCTCGAAAGCATTTTCTTTTTCCATTAGCAAGCCTTCTACCATCCATTTCCATCTGACCCAATTCTCAGAGCCAAGAAGTTTATCAATCGTAAAAAGTTCCATATTTTTATCTTTATTAACTAACCAAACACACAAATTTGAAATGCGTTTTACCGTTGGTTAGGACTAATTCTCGTTACCGTAACTATCGCGCAGTGCGAAGCAAGTCTGGGAGCATAACCACTTGAAAATATTTTAGCAGATAATGGGTAAACAAGAATTAATTAACTTAATTCAGATAAAAAAATATGAAATAAACATTACGAAGATAATTTTAATTTAGAAAAGAAAGGTAACAGGCTTCCACTATGGAACAAGCTGAAAAAACTTATTTTTTTAAACTAATAACCAACAATTGCCACAAAAGTTAACAGAAGAAAACTACATATAAAAAGGCACGTTAAATACAAGGAGTATGAGTAAGAATTTAAACAGTCTAATAATTGAAGTTCATAATATCAACAGTTTATAACCTGGCGAGATTTGATTTTAAAACCTACAAACTGAAATAACGTCTGAAAAATGTAACAGTAGTTTAATTAGGACAACAAAGATATTATGTGACATTGCATGTTAATCAATCTACTGTGTTTAACCTCAAATAAAGGCATGTAAATTATTCGGCTTTATTGAAATAGGAAAACATATTATCTTTAAATATGTATTTTATATTTTACTGAAATACATTTTTAATAAAGTTTATGAGATTTAGAAGTGAATATATTTTAAGAAAACGAGAATAACTATTAAATGTTTTATTTTGTTAAAATGAATTCTTGTAAAGAAAAAAGGTTCTAGAGAAACGCATTATATAATCTCTGAAAATTTGATCTTTAGCGTCAAATGAACGGTATTTAAAAAACAGTGTGTTTTAAATCGAAAAAACAAAAATCAACATATGCACTCATGTCCAAACGTTAAGTATAATTCGTAAAATGCTAAAAACGTGGAGTAACTGTTCGTAAAATTATTCTAAATTACTTGCTGAGATTCACTGGTTGAAGAAGAAACATTGGGTTTATGCAAAAAGTTTCAGTCGACTACGTCATGCGCAAAATACCTGCGCATGTCTGAAAACTAATAAACCGGTTCACGTGTTATAGATAGTTCAGACGAATTTTGTTACAACTGATGTGCCAAGAAACATTGCTACGATCAAAGAGGATTAATGATGGCACAAAGACCACAACTGGACAAGTTTGCGAAGGGAAGAATGGTTGGAATGCTGAAATCCAGACGATCACGAACCGAAGTGTCTTGAATTCTGAACGTGGACCAGTCTGTGATCTCGAGACTGTGGCAGAGGTTTCAAAGTACAAGAGATGTTTCCTGACGACCAGTACCAGGTCAACCACTAGTCACAACCCTTCGCCAAGACCGATATCTTGCAATAAGTGCGCGATGTCAGAGGGGCAGTACTGCCAGAGAACTGGGTTTGGCGGTCTCAGTTGCCACAGGAACACGAATTTCAAGACAAACTGTTTACAGGAGACTCAATCATGCTGGCTTGTATGGTAGAAGACCAGCAGTTTGCCTTCCCTTCACGTTTGCGCAGAAACACGCTCGTTTAAACTGCAGTTTGAAACATCAATATTGGAGTGAGTGAGAGTGGGCTAATGTGATGGCCATAGACGAATCCTGATTTAGTCTTACAAGGGGACCACCAAACATGCTTCGCACAGATTTTGATGATTTCCAGATATGTAGTAGGTGTCATACTACTAATTATTCTGGTGAAAAGGTTTCTTCAAATGGGCATTGGTTTTTGAGAAATTGGGGGTCAAAGTTCAGCGTATATTTCAAATACTTATTAGTACAAGCGCCGCATGTGAATCCGTGTCGCCGTGATAGCACGAGTGCTTGCGAGTCGAAAGGTTGCTGGTTCAAATCCGTCCCCGGCCTTTATTTGTTTTTTCTATTTATTTTTATATTTTTACACGTTACAAATTTTAAGTATTTTTACTGCAAAATTGCTACAGCTTTTGATATTTTCGTAATAAATCACATTTACATTTTTAAATTTTTTTATGAAAATTTATTTTTTTTCTGCAATTTTTAAACTAATATTTCTATTGACAAAACTGCAAAACAAATTTACGCCAAGAACTTGTTTTTTATTAATTATTATTTGCGTTTTCTATTTTAAGCACAATCCTGAAATAATGATTTTCTTTTTCCTATCACTTTTTAGGTGCGTTCGTAATTATGTGAATACTTAGCACCTATTGTTGTCGCTCAGTCCGTCCGTCTGTCCGTCTGTCTGTCCGTCTGTCCGTCCGTCTGTCCGTCCGTCTGTCTGTCCGCATATAACAACGCAAAAACTACCCAACCGAATCGTTTGAAATTTAAAATACATAATTATTACATAATTTTGTCGAGTCATTTCAAATTTTATGAAAATCGGATAGATAGATCAATTACAGGGACAATCAAAATAATTCCGTTACATTACGGCCAATGGGGAAAAAAGTTTCAAATGCATTTTAATCGTTTGAAATTTAAAACGTATAATTATTACATAAGTTTGTCGACTCATTTCAAATTTTATGAAAATTGGATGTATAGATCAGTTACAGGACAATCAAAAGGATTCCGTTACATTACGGTCAATGGGGAAAAAAGTTTCAAATGCATTTTAATCGTTTGAAATTTAAAATGCATAATTATTACATAATTTTGTCGAGTCATTTCAAATGTTTTGAAAATCGGATGAATAGATCAATTACAAGGACAATCAAAAGTATTCCGTTACATTACGATCAATGGGAAAAAAGTTTCAAAAGCATTTTAATCGTTTGAAATTTAAAACGTATATTTATTACATAATTTTGTCGACTCATTTCAAATTTTATGAAAATCGCATGCATTGATCAATTTCAGGGACAATCAAAAGTATTCCATTACACTACGATCAATAAGGAAAAATGTTTCAAATGCATTTTAACGGTGTTACACTCATTTAAACATAATAGAATTGACATGAATCTATGAAGTATGTACTAAAATATACATCCTGTACAATCTGGGATGCAAAATGGCCACACAAATGTATTCCACTAAATAATGTTATACGGGGAAAGATTGTTCGGGGCGTGTTTTAATCATATTAAACTACTTCACATTTTATGAATAAGATATACGTTAATGAAGTATAATAAAAATTACTCCCTGCATATTTACAGGAACACAAAGATTTCGACCACTATACTGTATCCAAAGTACGCTCTACTATATCAGCAAGATCTGAATATTTTAAAACTTTGTTTTAGTACGAACGCACCTCATTTGCTACGCTTCACGTACAATTTCCAACTTGTTTATTTTATAGAACTTTAAGTGAAAACTTGCCCTTTTTTGTAATAATAATTTTCAGGTGCAATTTTTTAAACGCCTCTAGGATTAGATTATTCAAGTAATGAGTATCTTCGAAAGAATAATAAAATATTAATGCAGTAATGTTAAAATGCAAGTTGTTACCAGTTGTCCAAATTTTTAATTTTTCAATTTTCTGTAAATACATTTATCTCCAAAGATTAACCTCAACATAAGTTATCGTTTGTACAAATAAGAAAAGACAGATTACATTTATTTTTATTACAAATCAAAACACTATTTCCGTGATTCAACTAAAATTCAAAAATCGTTTGTTAGTGAGATAAAATTTACAATAGATATAAAAATACCTTTTTTTAATCCTCTGCTTTCCTCCGTAATCTATACTAATAAAAGAACAAAACGCTCTGTCTGTCTGTGTGTGTGTGTGTCTGTGTGTCTGCGATGGCTAGCAAAATCTACAGCACGTACGAAGCTCAAAATTTTTTTGAGAGTAGCCCAATGTCTCTCCTGATGCACCTGAAGCTCAGAATTTCAAAATTCTATTTATTAACTGAGTAATTAATTAAATTCCAAAGCTCACTCTCATAAAAAATCGCCTTTTTTTCGCTTTTTTTCCATTTCATTTTCTTATGGTTGATTGGTTGCATAAAATTTTCGCAGAAATAATTAAAAAAGCCGGGACAGACCTTTAAAATTCATAGACTGGCAAACTGTCAGTTTAAATGAGGATTTTTTTTTTTTTAATCACAGCTGCTGTACACCATGGAGAAAAAGATAGGTGGAGGCGAAGTAAACCGAAAAAAGGTTTGCAAGAGTAAGAAGTGTCTTACTCCGTGGTTTGCAATATTAAACTATTTATCGCTGAAATTTTAATGTCTCAAACAATAGCACGAAGAAGGAATTTTGTATTAATAAAACGAATTGAAAGAAACGAATTACAGCTGAAGCATATTTTACGAAGAAATAGTAATTTTTTAAAATGTTTTTTTCTATTATATTATTTAGGTTAAAGTTAGGTTAAAGTTAAATTGCATTTATGTTATGGTTAGAATAAGGATATGTTACAATAAAGTGAATACATTTAGGCTAGGTTACATTTCTGTTATATTTAATTTACGGTAGGGTACTGTTAAGTTGCTGTTAGGTTACAGACAGGTTCTGGTTACGGTATAAAAGTTTAAGGTTAGGAATTTATACACAGAGTGAACCTATACGCAAGATTTGATTAAAAATAACACTTTTGTTAAATAGCTCTGAAATTATAGTACTATATGCCAACCTTTTAGCTACCATCGTGTATCGATTTCATTCATGGTATAGTCGGATTTAAGAGTGATATAATTAGTTTGAAATTCAAAATATTTCACTTGGGATTTGTATGTGAAAATAATAATTAGTTACGTGACTTAACAGTGATTTTTACGGGTAAATATCAACTTTTTTACACGAAAATCATGCAATCGTTGGATACATATTCCCTCCCGCGTTTTTCATTGTTCATTTTGAGTATTTTTAGAGCTTAATATTAGTTGTTTTTAAAACCGATTTTTCACACAGTCAGTAGCTACGTATTTCAGACAATTCTGCATGTAACGAATTAATGATAAAATCATACAAATTTCAAGTTCGTTTAATATTATTAATACGGACCCGGGCAACGCCGGGCGGGTCAGCTAGTCTATACTAATAAAAGAACAAAACGCTCTGTCTGTGTGTGTGTCTGTGTGTCTGCGATGGCTAGCAAAATCTACAGCACGTACAAAGCTCAAAATTTTTTTGAGAGTAGCCCAATATCTCTCCTGATGCACCTGAGCTTCAGAATTTCAAAATTCCAATTATTAACTGAGTAATTAATTAAAATCAAGAGGTCACTCTCATAAAAAATCATCTTTTTCCCAATTTTTTTCTCTTTCATTTGTTTACGGTTGGTTGGTTGTGTAAAAATTTTCGCAGAAGTAATAAGAAAGCTGAGACAGAATTAAAGAATCCCATGGAGGAATAAGATAAGTGGAGGTGAAGTAAGCTCAAAAAAGGTTTGCGATATGAAACCATTTATCGCTCAAATTTAATGTGGCAAACAAAAGGACGTGGAAAAGATTTTGTATTATAAGACAAATTGAAAGAAATGAATTACAGTTGAAGCATATTTCAAGAGGAAATAGCAAATTTTTAAAATAGTCTTCGTTCTATTATTATTTATTAGAATAAATATTCGCTTTTAAAATGAAGGAAATTGGAAAATTAGCAATAATTATATATCAAATTAAAATTAAATAAGATATTGAAAACATTTGATACGAATTAAAAATTGTATAACTAAAAGTTTCCTTCATTAATGTAATTTTCAATACTTTATAACGTAGATAAAAAATGTTTATGACTTAATAATTGCATGTAAATAAATATTTAAAATATAATGATGAAAACATTCTTTTAAAATCATGTATGAAAACTTAAGTAATAAATATTAATCTAAAATATAAATTTCTGACTGCAGACGATTTTAATGTACTAACAAAATAATGTTATATTTTCAAGCAAAACGTTAAAATAATTTTCTATATTGATATTTAAAACACATATGATAAAATAATTAATAAATTTTTACCGGTGAAGCGATAAATTAGTTCTTTTTTTAAAAACGAGAGAAAAAAAAATACAGGTTTAAACCTGTTTCAATTGATAGCGAAATTTTAAAATGGAGGGCCAAAATAACAGTCCGGTGAAATCCAAATACCTCATTGGTCATTGAGCCGCGTCCTTTTCAGGGAACAATCTCTTAGCAGGTGGGTAAATGTTGTCATACTCCTTTTTCCGAGAAAAAATCGTAGCGGCAGTTTTGAAGTAAATCTTATGTCTTTTCATTCATAATCTAAATTTTTCACTCTCATTTTATAAAATGGCATCAAAATATCTTAATTGAGTTAATTTCGATGGTTTATCTTAAATAAGAACAGACGGTAACAATCGCTTAAAAAATACTTTCCCCCTCACCTTTTTCAAATGGAGAAACAAGTTCGTGATTTTCACCCTTACCACACGACCAATGGGGTGGCTGGATTTCACTTGACTGTGATTTTGGCCCTTCATTTTAAAATTTCGCCAATGGACCATATTCTCCCTTTTGGTTCGAGGCTACAAGAATTCGTCTGTTTGGGAATAACATTCTTAATCGCGCCATTTAAAAGCATTGTGATTAGAAAATTTATGCTTATATTTTATTTTTATATGAAGTTTTAGACTTTTTCAGGGACATGTATGAGTTATATATGAATTTTTTTCTCTATTTTAAAGCAATTGCATTCATCTTTTTCATTTTATTTATAAAATAAAAATTTTAAATTTTAATTAATAAGCAAATATTGATTTTTATTAGTATGTATATAAATATTTATCGAAAATTATTCGTACAGAATAAATTTGCATTATTTTACACATGCATTTATCTGTTTTTTAGGCTTCATCAAATGATGAAAAAACGAAACAAACTCGCTAGCAGCCGCTTTTTTACCCACATGATTCACACTGTGACGTCACGAGAATACTGTCCATTGATAGGCGTGTCAAAGCACGTGCTTTTGTTGGTACTTAATTGGACTTAATGTAGGGTTACATCTTAAGCATCATCTCCAGAGATAATACCTCCACTCTATTAATTTCTTTTTACTCTATAAAAGAAACCAATTTGAGATTTTGACATTTCAAAAGTGACTGTTTTTTTCCCAAAGACCTTTAAAATTCATAGACTGGCAAAATGTCAGTTTAACTTAGGATTTTTGAACATAGCTATTACGTCAGATCGTTGGTACTTCGTACATTAGAATGTATTTGTGGTTGGCTATGTTGCAGTTAATATATGTATATGTATATATGAGGCTTTTTTAGCAGTTTTTTTTAAATCATTGATTAAATTTGAATGCATTTATTTAAGTTAAAATTTTATTAAGACTTTAATTTGTTTTTAAAACAAAAATGAAATGGCTCTTTGACGTACAATTGTTCGAATAGGCAGACGATTCATACACAGTAATAAATTATCAAATAGCAAAATAAATTATATATAAAAAATAGTCACTAAAAGAATAGTAGCAAAACATAATGTTTAGGCGTATTAACACATAACCCGATCCCAACCAGAAAAAAACAGACTATACTCCGATCCAAGCAAGACAAAAATTTCATGAGCATAAACGCGACCCGAACCTAAAAATTCCATTTGAAAAAAAAACTATGGATTTGATATTTGACCCGAATCAAATCTGAATCCCACAAAAATATTCAAATGAAGCATACCCCAATTCGATCAAAAAAAATAATGTTCGTGTATATGCAACCCAACCCGAACCTAAAATTTTTCTCTGAAAAAACCCAAAAAATGACCAGAACGAAACCTGAAATCGATAAAAATATTCCAAAGAACTATAACCTGATAAGAGCAAGACAAAAAAACTTCCATGACATAAACCTGATTCGAACCTAAAAAATTCCATTTGAAAAAAAGCCTGAAGTTTTATGCAAACTACATCTGAATCCGATCAAAATATTCGAAAGAACCATAACCGGATTCGAATAAGAGAAAATAATTTTCGTAGACATGAAACCGATCGGAACCTAAAATTCCATTTGAAAAAAATACCTGAAATTTGAATCGACAAAAATATTCCACAGAACCATACCCGGACCTGAACAAGACAAAAAAATTTCCATGAACATGAACCCAATCCGAACCTAAAAAATGAACTAAATCTGAATCTGACAAAAATATTCCAGAGAAGCATATCCTTATTCGAACAATGCAGAATAATTTCCGTTGATGCGCAACCAAACCTGAACCTAAAAATTCCATTAAAAAGTCGAAATCTGAATTGAACGACATCTGAACTCGAAAAAAATATTCCAAAGAACCAAAACCCGATCCGAGCAAGACAAAATAATTTCCCTGGACATGAATCCAACCAGAACCTTAAAAATCAATTTAAAAAAAATACCTGAAATCTGAATCGAACCAAATCTGAATCCGACGAAAATAGTCCAAATAACTATAACCGGATACGAACAAGACAATATAATTTCCATGGACATAATCCCCATTCCAAACCAAAAAATTTATAAATAAAAGAAAAAAAAATCCCGAAATTTGAACCAAACTTAATCTGAACCTAACAAAAATATTTCAGTGAAGTATAACCTCATTGGAACTAGGTAAAATAATTTCCATATAAGTACAACCCGACCCGAACTTAAAAATCCCATTTGAAGGGAAAAAAAACCCCCACGAAATCTGAATTGAACCGAATCTAAACTGAACACAAATATTCCAAACAATCATAACCGTATCCGAAGAAGACAAAATAATTTCCATGAACATGAATCCAATCCGAACCTAAAATTCGGATGTTCTACAAAACATAATGCGCTCCGTAGTGGTGGAAAGTGAAACTAAGTACTTAGCGCGAGATGGTTAAAATATTTCGTTTATAGTTAATGTTAAATTAGAACTTGGTTACGGTTAGATAACAGTTAGGTTGCAATTACGTTCCGGTGACCCTTTTGTTATTTTATTTTCCGGTTAGGTTACAGTTAGGTCATGGTTAAGTTACAGTTAGGTTAAGGTTAAGTTGCGGTTAGGTTGTGGTTAGATTATGGGTAGGTTATGATTAGGTGACGGCCAAGTTACATTTATGGTATATTTAACTTGCAGTTAGGTTACTGTTAAGATACAGCTAAGTTACAGACAAGTTATGATTCCGATACAATTAGGTTACGGTTAGGATTTTGTTCATAGAATGAACATTACGCATGTTTGATAAAAAATATACACCTATTTTTGTAAAATGGCTCTGAATTTATAATATTATATACTAACCTTTTAGCGAATCATCGAGAATCGATTTCATTCACGGTATAGTCAGATTTAAGAGTGATATATAATTAGTTTGAAATTCAAAATATTTCACTTGGGATATCTATGTGAAAAAAGTATTTAATTAAGTCACTTAACAGTAATTTTAAGGATAAATATCAACACGAAATCGTTGGACACATATTCCCTCCTGCGTTTCCCATTGCAGTCATTTTAGGTATTTTTGCAGCTAAATATTAGTTTTTTTTAAAAACCAATTTTTGACACAGTCAGGGGGCACGTATTTAATATAATGTACACTGTAAAAAATTGGACCCTTTTGCTGTATCATCACTCCCCCGCTTTTATAGAATATATCTCTTTTGACCTATGACAATGCTCAAAAATAGGCTGAAGTAATCATTTTCTATAAAAGCGGTGGAGTGACGATGCAGCAAAAGGGTCAAATTCTTAACAGTGTATTAACACATATTTTGAGTTGAAGATAAAATCATAAAAATTTCAAGTTCGTTTAACATTATTATAACGGACCCGGGCAACGCCGGGCGGGTCAGCTAGTATCTGAATAAATGAAGATTTCTTTTTATTGATGTTATATTTGCATTTGTACAAATGATGATTAAACCTTTTTTTAATATATTTTTAAACATATTTATCACAAATTAAGTATTTAAGTAATATAAATTATATAATATGCAGTATTAAATTATCTAAAAATCCATGAACAATATTGTGTAATACGCATTTGAAAAGAAAAAAAGTGACTGATTAATCTAAAAATATTAATATTTAAAGTAGTAGAGATTTTAAAATATTGAAATTTTCTTATACTTTTTCAAAATTTTAATTAAATACGAATTTTTATTTATTTATTTGTTTCAAAATGTACTTTTAATTAAACCCTGAAGTGCAATCAGTTCACCATATTTAAAAAAATAATAATAATAAAACGTTGACCAAATAAACTGTCATCTTCAGAAAATATCAAAAGGTTCAAAGCCGTAAAATTTTCAATTCTACTTATAACTTGCGAAGTGTAAAAAATATAAAAATAAGTAAAAAGCCGAGGACTGATTCGAACCCGCAGCTTTTCGACTCGCAAGCTCGCGTGCTACCACGGCGCCACGGATTCACATGCGGCGCTTGTACTAATATTTGAAATATACGCTGAACTTTGACCCCAATTTCTCAAAAACCAAGGCCCATTTGAAGAAACCTTTTCACCAGAATAAGTAGTGGTATGACCCCTACAACATACTTGGGAATTATCAAAATCTGTGCGCACCATGTTTGGTGATCCCCTTGTGAGTAGTGTTCTTGTCGGGTAATGACATGGAGAGAACATGGAACGCGTTTTGAACCAAGAAACAGAAATGAAAGACATTTTTTTCCATCAGAGATAATAATGGTATGAGCAGGCATCATGTTGGTCAGCCACACAGACCTAAATATCTTTGACATGGAGTCTGTGACTGGTAAAAGATACAGAGACGAATTCTTGAGCCTTATGTTCAGCCTTATGTTATGTTGAGCCTTATGTTATGAAAACTATTTATAAAGTGCTGTCGGTCCTGATTTCATATTCATGAATGATAACGCTCCTGGTCACCGTGCGTTTTTGCTTAACGACTTCCTTGAAACGGAAAACATCGAGCACATGACGTGGCCTGCGAACTCTCCGGATTAAAAACCTATCGCGCATGTATGGGATATGCTCGGGAGACAACTTGCAGCCCTTTCGCACCCACCACGCTCCATTCCAGAATTGAAAAGAGCCCTCAAAGAAGCTTGGAACTGTTTGATCCCACAACTCATTCATAATCTAATAGCACGTATGGGAAATCGCTGTGCAGCGTGCCTGGCTGTCAGAGGTGACCACACGCCTTACTAAACTGCAGCATCACTATTTTATTTAATGTTTTCTTTCATTTTTCCTTTAAAGTGTGAACCTATATTATGCTCAATTTTCTTTCAAAGTACTACTTTGGATAATAAAAGTAAATATTATCGTTCTTTTGAATTGTTTCCTTATTTTATAACCGTTTTACACTCGCATATCACGTTTCACCACATTCCGATTTACATTTCTTTCATTAAATACTTAAGTACCAATCATGCTTAAATTTTGGACTCCAATGTATAAATATAAGGGTAGTTCTTAAAAAAATTAACTTTTAAATTTTGTATGGGGTACACTCAAATTTTATTTTATGTATAAAATAAAAGTTTCTACAAAAATTTCAAAATTTTAATATATGAACATGTTTTATTATTTTGAAATTTTTGTAGAAATCTTTATATTTTTTGTTATAATCTTTAATTCAAAAGTTTAAATGTTTAAAAAAAATAGGCATATTTTACATATTTTGTAATTGAGTTATAAATTATCAATAAATATCTATAGTAATTGCCAAATTCAGTCATAATATGATATTAGGATGCAAAGACTTTCATTTGCTTCAGTATATTTATACAATCTATTATCCAAACACAGACAAGAATATTCCATGTCTACACTCTACTTCACTTCAACTTGACACTATTGTGAAAGGTGAAGACAGTAACATTTCGCTTTGAAAAATTGAAAAATAGCTTTTTAATCTTAACCTAAAATGCGTGGAAATTAATAAGATGATGATTATAAATTATAGAATTTGATATTTGTAAAATGTCGTACTAAATAGCCATGTTCGTATCAAAACCTGAACAAGCAGAGCCAAAACTTAAAAGAAGTGTTTACGGCTACAATTCCTTCAACTGTTTGTTCACAGGGATGGCAAAATTTCAGAATTCTTTTCAGGATCTGAAACTACAGTCGGGTCTATATATAACGAAATCTATCGTCCAGTCAAAAAATTCGTTATATAGAAAAAATTCGTTGAATAGAAAACGGCAAAACAATTTTCATTTAATGTTTAAATTTTTAAATAGAATTGTTTTTGATGTGTTTAATTAAGTTTTTGAAATACTTAATTGAATTTTTCCAGAATCTCAAACATTTTCGCCACTTCCTTTTTTTCCAGTGTCTTAATGTTTATTTTCAAAATTATTTACTTTATCTTTATTATTTATTTTACTAAGAGTTATGCTTATCCTAAAATTTATTTTATGCGGATTCAGTAGAAGAAAACACCAGCATAGATGACATTTAATAACAAATCTTGATTCAAATGATTTCTCACAACAAATAATGCTCCGAGTCGCCACAAACAACAAACATACACTCTAAACTGTAAAAGTAATGAGAATTAGCTTAGGTATCCTTTCCCTTCATCCCTTCCTTACTCCTGGTTTACTATTCCAATCAAGAAACAAACAACATTTTTAAGACGATAATGGAATAGTTTTATGTTTTGGATGCTTTGTAATTATTGCAAATCGCTCCAGTAGCAAGAAAATGTTTCAATCTTTTCCAAGAACGCATGCGCTCATCTTGGCTAAAACAAAGTCAAGTGTAGCCTTGCAAAAAGGATATTTTTTTGGGGGGGGAGGGAGGTTGAATGTTTTTTTTTTGGTCATGCGGAATAAATTAGCGGAATGTAGCTATGAAATATAAACCAGTCATCTACAAAAACTAGTCGTTGGGGACCACCGTAATACATACCCATCATACATATGCATATATAATATATGAAAATAATACATTTGAAAACTATTTATAAAATGGATTGCAATTCCAAAACAAAATTTAAACGTGTATTTATGTTTTTATTGTGCATAGTAATGCTGTATTAATGAGTTGCTGATGAATCTCTTTCGATAAATTATACAACACGCCTAACTACTCAAATGATACTGAATTGCGAAAAAGAAACATCCTTATAACTCCAAAAATAATAATCTTATTATCTTATTCTTATTAATAATAATCTTATTAAAATCGAAGAATGTGGAAAACAGAATTACAGATAACTCGGCAACTAACAATTCAAACAACTTCGTTCTTTATACAAAATTTGTGTTATTTTATTGCCTTTTACGATCACTCCTTAAAAGAAAAAATTTCGAAAATTTTTATATATCTTTCATCAGAACGAATTTTTCGAGAGTCCGAAAAAAATAGTTCCGGATAATCGAGGTTACTGATATTAAATAGGCTTCGTCCCATTCTTACATACTAAGTACATACAAAATTTCAAGTCTCTATCTCAATTCATTCGGGAGATAGAGCGTTTACAGACAGACAGACGGACGGCACAATTTTTTTTTCTAAAAATATGTTTTTCGAAATCTCCAGTGTCGAAAACGTGTAAATCCGTCAAAAATCTTTTTTCGATTTTCAAAACGATTGCAAGACTTACCCTATACTACGTATGATGGGTAAGTAAAAAATTATTCTGCAAATAATTTGAGCGTTTTCTGAACATATAAAAGAACATTTTTGAAAAGATTCGTTAAATGGATACATATATTTCGCTATATGGAGATTATTTTTAATGTAATCATGTAAAAAATGGACCGTTTCTACAAAAAATTCGTTAAATAGAGAAATTCGCTGGATAGAGTTCCGTTATAGACAGATTCGACTGTATTGACATATTGCACATTACTTCCTCAATTAAAAGTATTAACTGGTTATTTGCAATTTCAAATTTTCAATAAGGAACAGGTGAGGTAATAGCTTCTAATGTTAACGAAATATTGGATTCGTTGGAATTACAGAGCAAGAGTATGAATTTTGACGCAAACTTAGTTAATAACAGATTATGAAGAGAACCTTGTGCTCTGCTAGAACAGAACATGAACAACGAAATCCTTTAGTTTGCTATCATCATATGCTTGAAATCTTGCTTAAGGAAGTTGTCGTTAAGTCACTCGGAGATATAAGTGGATCAGACATACTGTTATTCAAGTGATTTAAAATTTGTTGTATGTCTATCAATCGTAGTACATTTCAAACTTCCAACACTAACTATTTTACTAATGAAAAAAAAACAGATTGATGATTATAAAGATGTACACATTTTATAGGAAATTGAAAAATGTTGTTCTATTCTTCTGTATACGAAGCAGTAATTTTTGCACACTACATCCATTTATTGATTCATTGCACTTCTTTAATGTGTCCATCAAATTTTCTTGTTAAAGGACAAAAAATATGAGAATCCTTTTAAGTAATAAGTAATTTTTTATTTGATATCGAAGTGCACTTTTGACAAGATTGAATTAAAATTTTTATTTAATATTTTTTATCTAAGTAGTTTAAAAAAATGAGATATCTCATTTGAAAGAAATTTTAAAAATCATGACTTTTTTTTACATATTTTTGGTTTCGGGCTCTGGTGCCAAAAAAACCTTTCGGGCTTAGTTTTTTATTGTCAGGCTCGGGTGCTCCCGGGCTCCAAAGACGAGTCCTAACTCATCTCGAGCGTACACAACTCACTGTACACTAAGGTAGCATAAGCAAGTGTCTTATTTTTCAGATATAAGTGCATATGGAATTCAATATAAAAAGTTATCTTAGAATATATATATATATATATATTTCTGTATTTTCCTTTTTTCCTTCCTGCGTATTTAATGTAATTTTATATGTACAGATAAGTATATTTTAGTGAAATTAAGATAAATAGTATTAATTATATACAATTGCGAAAATGAATTCTGAAAAATAGATAGATTTATTATAAAAAATGCATTAATATCAAATTTGAAAATCTACTGTTTCGATTAATTATTTGTTATTTTTTAAGTCAGAATGCGTTCAATAAGAAAAAAAAATAAAAAAATCCTTTTTTAAAGTATTGTTAAACATTTTTTTTAAATGAAATACTTCCACTATGAACTCTTACAAGTTTTTAAAAATAAATTCTAAAAACAATTTGAATTTGAGTGACAAATTGGGAGTATCGATTAAGAAAAATCTTTTCTGTTCCAATAATTTTCTTTAATTTTATAACAGATAACTTATGTTCAATACAAGTTCGAAAAAAATTTAATTAAATTACACCAGGGATGTTACATCGTTTATAAACTTTGTTTTTGTCTCCAGGGATTTGATTTTGAATCCTCCCAATTAAAATAAATCCGCGATAAAGTTACAGTAATTAAATTAAGACAATAAAGAGATTATATGATACTGCATTTTAATCAGTTTAAGCGTACGCTTTCAAAGGAAACATCGTAAACAAATAAGATCTATTGAAATAAAAGCCTGATTATTAAAAAGAATTAAATAAGAATATCGTTTGTTAATTATATAATAACTTACTGTATTTTCTTGGAAGACATGCGTTATAGATGATGACATTACGATAGGGTTCAATTTAATAATATTATGATAATTGCTAGTTATTATATTAAATAAGTTTTTATAGAATACGAATAAATTTATTTGTTTTAATTGGATCATATGAATAAGAAAATTTCCTTTTCAAATACAATAAAATAACAATAAAATTTTGTGTTAATGTTTAATACTATAATATCTGTTATTTTTATTTCTTTTAACATGTAAAACTTAATGAAAACAGAAATTACTTATTTGGAGTACAGTCGAACCCCATTTAACGAACCTGGTTTATAACAAACTGCCTGAACGAACGAAAATTTTGGTTCCGGCGTTTCCCTATTGTTTTTAATGCTATTTTATCCTTTTATAGCGAACCTTTAAAATCTTAAGAGTCGTTTTAACGAACATTTTTTTTTCAGTCGACCATGATTTTGTTTCTCTTTTTATTTTTGCGCTGTTGTGAAAACAGGTTTTTGACTCTAATTTTATAATAAAATGCATGCCGGTTAGTGAAACATGGTGTAAATTATTGGTAAGTCCTTTTATTAAAGAGTATTGTAAGAACTGCATTCTTTCTGTTTATGGTGTAGCTTGTCTGCAGATGTGATCACGCCCACCAATCAGTTATTTTCGATTTCTCTTATTAAAGCTGTTTAGTAACGCATTTAAGGCTAACTTATTTAACTAATGTATTTAAGAATAATTCGAGATGTGGCAGCATTGAAAAGAACGTTTTCTTTAAGGCAAGCAATAATTATAAGTTTTTTTTCCTTAAATCATAATCTCTGGAGCTCTGAAGATTAAAAAAAAAATTATATGATAAAGTAAAAAAATAAAAAATAAAAATAAAAATGAAGCGATTTTAACACGCCAATAATTAATGTTAGTTATCCTAAGACTAGATAAAGTGTAAAGATTTTAGTATACCTAGGATCATTCCTTAAATTGTCTGCTCATTTATCCCAACATTTATCCGAACTAGAGTTGGTTTCTACTTGTTTGAATAATCGGTGCTGTACTGTGTTTCTATTTGTCTTCATTTTTAGTTTATTTAGTATTGTGTCAATTTAATATAATCAATTGTAGTCAATACATTTCATTAATGATCATATCTAATAGATTTTACTTTATTTTTCTTAATACATCATTATTGAACATAAAGGTCTCATGTAATAATATACATATTTTGTAAATTCTAACATTTTTTAATTGTTCGGGTATAGCTAATCACCGGATATAGCGATATACTTCGTTACCTTGAAGTTCGTTATAACAAGTTTCGACTGTATATGTAGTCTAATTTAAATGACACATTACATATGATATATATTAAAATAAAATGTTACATGCGTGAAAGAATATTAAATATTAAATATAATACATATTATAAAAACATTCATAAAGGTAAGATTTATTAATCATATTTTATCAGCAAATTATGAGATATATTTTTCATAATTCGTAATATTTACATCTTAATCTGACTCAAAATCTAGCCAAAATATAACTAAAAAAAGTCAAAGGTAAAGAGGAACTTTATGTGTAACATATAGTTATATGTAAAGATAATTTCTATTATGAAAAATTTTAACCACAAGAGTATTTTAATTACAATTAATGTATAGCATAATTCCTACACATAATTTCTGTTAGTATTGATGTAATTGTCCTAGAGCACAAAAATCTATAGACAATCCTTATTTGCTTTCGGTTAAAATTTTTCACGATATACTGCATCTCCTTGTTACGCTGAACCTTTGAATTTTCAATGAATGTTTTTAGTGGTAAGAGATATGGAATCACCGGGAAGATATCGGGATTGAACGGAGGAAATATTGAATTTTCCATCGTAATTATTTCAACAAATCCAAGATCCTCTTGGTTACATGCAGATTGACTTATTATTGACTTCCTAATTTGGTCAGTACAGTCCATTATGATACGTTAAAATAGCAAATAAAGCCTTCGTTCAAAAATGTTTAAAGATAGAAAACCAACTATTATAAATCCACAAATAATGTATGAAAAGGTAGCAAACAACTGTATTGAATCTACTACTGAGATTCTTCATCAGTGCAAACCTCAGCGAGCTAGAAAAAGCAAAACTGAGCTATTTACTTGAGCCACCAACTTAGCTCAGTTTTGCTTTTTCTAGCTCGCTAAGTGTTGCACTGATGAAGAATCTCGAAAGTAGATTCGAAACAGCTGTCTGCTAAATTTTCATAAATTATTTGTGCATTTATAATCGTTAGTTTTCTACCTTTAACCATTACGATACTCTATGTAATGCTAGTCAATAAAAAACAACCAAAACTCTTGTTTTGGTTGTTTTTTATTAGTTTTATTATAGTTATTCCTCATGTGCATAGGAATCATGTATTTATTTTCACTAGATTTACAGTAAATTTATACACTGTTGAAGTAATGGAATCCCAAATCAGGCATGTGGAGAACGTGCAGGTACCGAACCATGTGTCTAGTCCTTGTGACATGGACACCTAGTGTCCATTAATAAAGATTAAGCAACGTGTTGGAATATTACGGACAAATTAAATAATCGATATTTTCGGTAATCAAGAAGAATTCGCCAAGCAACAGATTGTGTATAACAACTTTTTACTATTGAAAAAACGAATGCACAGTTCGTTAGTAACATAAAAAGCTGGACTCATGGCTAGTCAGTATTCAGTAACGGTAAAGTTTCGATAATGTGGGATATATGATAGATTTCGATTATTCAGAAAACTCATAACTTAATCGATTATTTGAAAAATATATTCAAGCATGTGAAAAAGAAATATAATCATGGACTTCATTTTTTATAGTTGAGGTTTGCTGCTTTATCGAGAGAAATTATCCAAAATCTGATGCACCACGGAACAGGAATATATTGTATAGAAGAACTGAACCTGTAGCAATCAATAATATTTATTTAGGATTTTGTATGTAAAAATAAAAAATTCCCCCCTTTTTGTATACAATTAATTTTCAAATTTTATTACTCAATGTTATTTTTCTCAGATAAAATGTGATACAACTGGTAAAATTTGTTCTTCAAGGATGACTTAAAATAATTCCCAACTATGACAAAGAGGAACTAAGAATATTTCATATTTTTTTTCGAAATTAGTCCTTACTTCCCTTTTTCTTGTTTCATTCATGTGTTGCAAATAAATCTTAAACGAGGGACTCAGGGGAGTAGATAATAAAAAAATTCTTAATAATAAAATAAATTATTCACTCAAGTCTTAATTAGGAAAAATAATGATAGAAATTTTATTTATTACATTTTTTATACATAATGTATTTTTTTAATTTGTTAAATTGCTTTATTTTTTATGTTGATAAGCCTTTAAAAATGTCTTGCACAATAGGTGGATGATTCTGACGAGTTTCTTGATGTGAACTCAGAGAACGGAAAACTCGAGCTTGGAGCATGGAAATAAATTTTTACTTTTTGAAGTTTTGGGAATATTTCACCATTGATTCATTGTTATCTATTGTTTGCAAGCTTAACTTTACAGATGCTATTCTTTAGCAAGGACTGTCAAAGTGGTTTGATTCAATTGCAAATTTGGAAACTCAACATGACACCTATGGAAAACCATGCATTTACACTTAGTCAATATAATATGAATCTACGTTAACCCTTTATTACTGTGACAAAAATTGTCGCAAAACTGTGTGAGCGGTCTGTCAGACCGATTAATCTAAGAACGAATAAAAATGTTAAAATTATAAATGAAATTATAAATGATCCTATTATAAATGAAATTAAGCTATTCTACAGTTTTTAGAGATAGTAATAGGGTTCCGAACTGAACAAAATTTGATCAGTATCTATAGTTACGCTAAAATTACAAGTTAAACTGTAAAACATGAAAAGCGCAGCGGTCTGTGAGACCGCTAACAGCAGTTATGGGTTAAAAATCCTTTTTGTGTGTGTGTGCAATCCATGTTTTATCCTGACTCTGACTAGCCAAAAGCTGCGTAAATCTTAATGCATTCCTATTAAATATCTCAAACTACTAAATGCGTGGAAATGTTACTTGATATTTTAACTCCGTACTTTTCAAATATTTAATGCATGATTTATCAGTTGCTAACTAAGCGTAGAAACCAACAGTGTGAAAAATGTTCAAGCCTGGGATCGAACCCGGAAGTCTTGGAATAGTAGTCTATGTGCCTTACCATTTAAGCCACGAGAACGATGTCCAGTTTAGCATTTCTCACATCCATATGTTGGTAAGGCTGCAGTACGGCACAAGATGGAATAGTCTTCGTGAGCACAGAATCATGAGACGTAACTTGAGACACAAACAAACCCAGCATCGGTGAGCACATGTACAATTTAATTAATTTTACAAATAATTTTCAGCAATGAAATTACACCTGAGAATGTTGAATATCTAATAAGTTCTTTATAATTTGATAACTAAGCATAGAAACTAAAAGGGTGAACAATGTCCAAACTGGTGATATGTCTCCATTTTCGATACTACTCTGTTATCCCGTCGACCGATTTCGCCAAATTATGCAAATCGCCAAATTATACATATTGACGTAATTTTTATTTTAAATAATAAAAAAAAACAAATAATTAGTAGAATATTAATAAAAATACAAATAAAAAGTCGAAATAAAAATAACTTAATGACATTTTAAACACTTGCATCGTATTTAATGTCATTGAATTGCCATTCACGGTCATTCATTATTGGCAGTTAATCTTATAATTTGGCGATAGTATTTTGGTCGACGGGATAACAGAGTAATACCCAACTTTCTTAGTGGAAAAAATGTATCTATTAAATTTATAGCTAATATTTTTCATTAATCTTAGCGAACCAGTTGCACACACAAAATTTATCAAAAGGTAATTTTCATGTTTTTCCTTTTCCATTTCTTGTATTTTTCTTCCTGTTATCATATTTTAAAGGATCCCATTTTAAGAACTCCCTGCGGAAAAAAAGCAACGAAGTAAAAAAACACGCTTTTCAAATAGAAAAAAAATATCGGAAGAAGATGAATTACAATTATTTTTAATTTTTGAAATACGGAATTTTTAATTAAAATACCGATTACATTACAAAAGAATCTCGATTAGAGAAATGCTTAGCAGTTTTATCGAACTTAAAAGTTCAGAAACACTGTTCGTTCTAAAAAAATAATTTTTCCTTTTGTTAAATTGAATTAGCGTAATTTTGAAAATTAGAATGCATTTTCTACTTTACTTTAAATTATATGTAAAAGAAAATGATAAAGACGAAGAAGAATACAGAGTAAAATGATTAAAATAGATTAAGTAATTTATGGAGTGCGTGGATTTTTATTTGACTTAGAGTTAAATTAATTGCTTTTATTATTTTACACAGAGTGATGATTGATAAAGGCTTCCTATGAATAAAAATTTAATTATCTTTCCTTGATTTTTACAAACTACTACATTTTAAATGAAAGAAATGATCAATTTGTAAAACTTTTTATGGAATTGTACAATAGAGATTGTATCAAGAAGAGATATTTACCTATATTTTACTCAGTTACATGGGCACTAACTTAAAAACTAATCAACGGAATTCTATTAAACATAACGTTTAACTTAGTTAAGACCTGATATTAGTGGATTTTGAGTATATTATGGTAGATATGCGCTACCGTAAAATGGGGTGTATAGGAACAGCGGGGTGAATAGGAACGAAACTTCCCGGTCATAGAAATAAATTCATTATAAATATATGTCATGATATTTTTATTTGCCATTTTTTCATAAGAAGGTTATAACATTAAGAGTTGGGAAATTCAGTTTTGACATGTTGGCACCACTACTGGGGTATATAAAAAAACTTCAAGAGGATCCTCAAAAACCTCATTTTTTCAACGTCTTCAAAACTTTGTATATAAGTACAGTATTTTTCGTATTGAAAATCTAACAGAGGGGATTTTTCATTAATGATACACCTGTAAACGATATGCTGTATTAAATTCGAATTATTTCTGAACTACAAAATTAAAAAATGAAAAATGTCTTGTAACATCAGAGGTTTAAGATTTACGGGGTGAATCGGAACACGTTTTCTCTCATGGTTTATTTTTCTATACAGGAATAGTTTCATGTAGTATATGGAAATATATGTATGAATATGTATTGTAGTAATATTTTGTTTGTTCTAATTACTTGAAGAGTTTAAAGGTGACAAGAAATTTTTTGGTTAAACAAAAAAGTCTAATCCAACAGACATGGAACACACAACAAAAGAATTTAAAAATAGCAAATTAGTTAGAAAAACTGCGCAGAATTATTCCCTGACATCCACAACATTACAAAAACATCTCAAAATGAAAAACCAATTAAAAAAGATAGGGGTGCAAACAGTACTAAGGGCTGGGGATGAGGGCGTATTAATAGATCGTACTAATACATGCAGCGATTGGTGCTACTCAATAGATTAACTTGCCCAATAACTACTAAAAAAGGATAACACAGAACGGGGCTGAATTTGCATTAGATTCTACTTATGCAATTCGAATATAATTTCTTAAAATAAATTTTAATTTTTTTTAATTTCAAAGTTGTTTTTTAATTTTTAAAAGTCATAGTTTTACTTGTATATAAAATAAAGGCTTGGTTTCACAGTAACTACGTGTTCCTATTCCTCCCTTATCATTATTACCTGTTTTTATTAACCCTATTAAAGTTTGAATCGGAATAAATAAATATTATATAACGTTTGTTCCGATTTACCCCTATCTGCCTGGTGAATCGGAACAGCATTAAAAAATAATATGTATATATATATATATAAACAGTAAGAATGTTTCGTTTTTGCTTAAAAAGTAAAGTACAAAACAATACCGAAGTTTTTAGTAGAAAAATAAAAAGATAAAAAAATCAGTTGTTGCTTTTTTTAACGTTAAAGATGAAAATTGTTCCGATTCACCCCCCATTTTACGGTATATTTTGTAGAAAAAATCACTTAAGCTCTGTTCACCATGGTTTTCGTTACATATTTTTTCTCCCCATTTCAAGGGATTGAATTTAATCAAATATAGTGGGTGAAACGCCCACAATCAAAACCTGTGCTGATCTAATTTCTGTTTCTGATGGTTCAATTTTATATGTGCTTTTATAGATGAATGTCACAGCCTATCTGAGTTTTAATGTGTTGAAATAAATTGTTTATAGAAAATATGAATACAACTCTACTTTTGTATTCGAATATTCAAGAGGCTATTTTGATTAATTCGTTAATCACTTCTACTTGTTAAATTCAAATGACTTGACTTGACTTCATATTATCCTTTTCTAAGAAACCAAATGTTAGTTTTAAAAAGGTCTCAAAAATCCACGCATGATTTAAATTTTGCACCTTTTTGTGCAATAAAGTGTTACCAATGAAAGAACAAGGCAGCGTGATACCTGTCAGTTCAGTATTATTATTAAGTTGGATATTGCTCGTGAGGAGTAGCAAATGAAATGCGACCGTAGTATAACGAAGTTTTAAAAGTATTCAGATTTGCTGTTATAGTATACTGTATTGCGGATAAAGTATAACGGCCGCAATCTTTTGTGTGTTCCTGTAAGTACTATCTGCTTTCTATTATACAGGAAGAACTATACATCATCAAAGTATATTAATTTTATAATATTTGAAACAGCTTAAGATAATTAAAACACATCCCAAACAATACTTCAACGTATACCATAAGGCAGTGGAATACTTTTGAGTAGCCCTGTAAATTAACAATAAATATGCTTTGTATCATAGATTGTACAGAATGTATATTTTAGTACATACTTCATAGATTTATGTCAATTATATTATATTCGAACGAATGTAACATAATTAAAATGTACATGAAATTATTTTTTCTATTGATCGTAATGAAATTGAATAATTTTAGTTTTTCCTGTAATTAAACTATCCATCCTATTTTCAAAAAAATTGAAAAGACTCAACAAAATTATGCAAAATTATATATTTTAAACCTCAAATGATTTGGTTGGGTAGGTTTTGCTCTGCTATAGGCGGACAGACACACGCACGGACGGTCAGATTGAATGATGACTGTAGGAGCTACGTATTTATATAATTTCGAACGCACATAAAGATATTCAGATCTTGGTGTAATAGTATTTTGGATACAGTATAGTAGCCGTAATCTTTTGTATGCCCCTGTAAATACTACCCGCTGTCTATTATACAAGAAATAACTTGTTGTAATCTCAGCAACGTATATCAATGTCATAAAATGTTCAATAGTTTAATACAATTAAAACACGCACCAAAAAATATTCTCCCGGTATCATTATGTAATGGAATACATTTGTGTGGCCCTGTAAATCAATAACAAATGTTCTTTGCACCACAGATTGTACAGAATGTATATTATAGTAAATACTTCGTAGATGCATATCAATTTTATTTTTGTTTGATAGAGTCTAACATCATTAAAATGCACTTGAAACTTTTTTTCCCATTAACCATAATGTATCGGAATAATTCTGATTTTCACTGTAACTGAATTATGTATCTAATTTTCATAAAATTTGAAATGACTCGACAAATTATGTAATAAATATACATTTTAACTTTCAAACGATTCTGTTGCGTAGTTTTTGCGTTGTTATATGCGGACAGACGGACGAACTGGACGACAACTATAGGTGCTACGTATTTAAATAATTACGAACGCAACTAAAAATTGAGTGCTACAGGACAGAAACACTACTTTTTACTCATATAGTGCTTCATGAGTTACTTACTGGTCGCATAACTTCCCATTTTGAGGATCAGAATTCTCCCAAATTATGCAATTTATCGCCGTGGAAATTTTCTTCTTTGTGTTTTTTTACATCTAAGATTTATATAAACAAGCTCACAACCACCAGCACCTTGAAGGAGAATTTTAGCGCTATATAAACAAAATGCAGCCACATTTATATGAAATGGTCTTGGAAACTTTATCCAACAAATTGCGTATGCCAGCAAAGTCGTGAAATTAAAAAAAATAAATTTGAATAAATGAACCTGTGTTTCCGATCAAAATGTCTTATGGTATGAATTTTGGGATATCTTTTAGATAGTGTTTCTAGGTCCATTGTGAAAAAAAATCGAGGCATCAGAATTAAAATGGAGACTTAAAAATACACTATAGCAGGACTGTCCAACGCGCGCGGCGCACACATGGCGCCTTTTCGAGTGATTCCTATTAATGGGAGTTTTTTAAATAAAAAATCGATTCTGAAAGCTGCTTCTTTAAAACCATTATTGTTCCATGTGATTTTTTTAATTGTAGGCGCAGTTAAGTTTTCGATTCCTTTCTCTAGAAATATTTTGAAAGGCTTTTCTCTCTCAGGTAAATGCAGTCTCAACCATTTTTCACATTGAGCTCTGCACAGTAGTAGGCTTTATTGCTCAAATTATTCAGCGTCTGAGTTCTTGCAATACTTCCGCATATCATTGTTTCCTACCACGGTCGCCTGTATAACCTCATGTTTTTTATTAAGAAAATACCAGAAATTATAAATAATAATTTATACTTTATTTAATGGACGAGGAAATGGCCGTATAAACCTTCAACCCATGGAGCTGGGGTCTGAAATTCCAGAATAAGACAGAATTCGAGTAACATATTAAAACACAACTCGTCTGCAATGTCTTATCTTGGTGGAAAACACCTACAAGCCCTATTTTATTTGTTGACTGGTAGATTTATCATTGTGTTTTCCTGCTCTCAGTCCTCCTTACTTTTATAGCTTTTAGGGCAGAAAAACATAATGATAAATCTACCGATTAACTACTAAAATCAGCTCTACAGGTGGCTTCCATTAAGATCTGACATGACAGACAACTTATTTTAACATGCTACTCTATTTCCGACTAATTCTGGAACTTCAGCTGTAAACTTGATGAGTGATTGTCTGAGAAGTTAATTTGCAATCTATAACGAGAAATATTTTAAAATAATTTAGCATTAAAACTTTATATTTAATAATTTATTATTTTTGAAATTTTTCATTTGAATTTGAAATTTATGAATAGGAAATGAAGCTAAGCTGGCACTCTACCCTACAGGGAGGTAACATTGATCTATATTTAAAGATATGTGAATAATGACGCCCTTCACTGTTTCATACAAGATGAATTCCCGCGAATATTGAAAGGTTGCACAGCCCTGCAGTATAGTTTAAAAATTAAGCCTGTCTATAACATAATATTGTCTTAAATGTAATTATTTCATGGTCCCCATAGAAAGAATACCATTCCATTTTACCTGTAAATTATCTCAAGCACTAACCTCACAGCAATATAACCCTCCAAAATTCCAGCTACAAAACGGCTTTATTTGTTCATATATAATAAATATTATATATATGTATAAATCATTTTTAGTGGGAAAGATTGGTACATTAAAAAAAAGAAAGTGTCTTCTAAAAAAATGAAATAAACAAACAAAAAAATTATTACATTTTTTGCCATAAAAACTAGCGTCGAATCGAAATATATTTTATTATAAAATTCTTCACATATACATTTCCGTGTCAACATTTTACTATTGTACCTAATTTCACAAAAAAATACCGGATTTCAAAGATATTTTTCAACATTATGGACTTGTAAAGGCTGAAAAACAAAGTTCTACCCCCTTGTGAGCAATACATCACAGTTATGAGAAAGCTATTACTATAGATCATGTTTTCTTCATAAATCTCCAAATCATAAAATATCTTTTTGTGACTTATGATGTATCGTTTATCCGTTTTTATCTTAAATGTGCTGCAAACCTTTTAGACAAAGTTAAAATTAATCATTATAAACTCCATCTTTTTTATCATGTAAAAATATCTGATTTTTTAAAATTATTCAAATAATTTTCTCTGAAGTTTATTTATTATAAAATTAATTGTAGCGTATCTTTAAGAAATATTTTTTATAACAATAATGAATATAAAAAATATAAAATGTGTCAGATTTAAAACTAGAAATGCAGTCAAGTGGGTCATCGTTATTCTCTACATTGTGAAGAAAATAAGGAAAAATTCCATGGCATATATATATCACTTTTACTAAAAATTAAAAAATTGCTTCATTTAATTGCCAGTGTACCTCACACCTGTCATGCCTTCATAAAGATATTTTTAGTGGAAAACGTCGATATTAAAAAAAAGGAAAAAAAATCAAACAATGACAATGCTGCTTTTTACTTCATAATAAATGAGTTGTCAAATCGAGATATATTTTATAAAATTCTTTAGAGTCACATAGATATTTTTGTTTCAATATTTTAATAAAATTTCATAAAAAATCCCTACCAGATTTTAAATATATTTTTGAGTATTATTGATTTCTAAAGACTGAGAAATAATGTTCTACCTTCTTGTGGGCAATACATCACAGTTATGAGTTATGGTATTTCATAAAAAATCCCTACCAGATTTTAAATATATTTTTGAGTATTATTGATTTCTAAAGACTGAGAAATAATGTTCTACCTTCTTGTGGGCAATACATCACAGTTATGAGTTATGGTATTACTATAGGTCATGTTTTTTCATAATTCTCCAAATCATAAAATGTGATTTTAAGGCTTATTGTGTATCATTTATATGTTTTTATCTTGAAGTATATTGTAGGTCTTTCAAACAAAATTAAAATAATCCATCCCGTCATGTTTTATTTCTAATTCTTCAAATCATAAAATGTATTTTTTTATGACCTGTGGTATATCATTTATATGCTTGTACCTTGAAGTGTACTGTAAGCTTTTTAGACAAAGTTAAAATTTTCTATTAGGAGTAATTATTGAAATTAACTTACATGTGTATTATTTCAATTTATCTACTAAACGTACTCTAAAACAAACTATTTTCTAGAATACATTATAGCGTTACATTATTGCTAGAGACAGAGTCACGATACATTATTTTATTTACAATGTAAAGTTAGATATTAATGGCACATGCAAGAATTATTAAAAATTTCATATAAATTCTTTAAAAAAAATTACTTTTTTATAATAATTAATTACGAGTGATTTTAATTATGCAAATTATCTACTTTGTGTATTATATAAAGATGGAATCTAATGTTATGTACTAAAAGAACTCAAATAGAACTAAGCCATTCATGAATGGCTGGGACTCAATAAATGGGACTCGGTGAAATATTAAGAATTTTACTAATTATCTATTTTATGATAGATTAGGGTTGAATGTTTGTCGCGGAAAAATATCAGGAGGCCCTATAACACAGCAATTTACAAACAATCTTCGAAACATTTATTTTACAATTATTTAATGGAAACCTACTAAGATGGGTATTGTTTAGAAATAGCGATGTTAAAATGTATTTCTATCTTTTTATCCAAGACAAATGTTCAAAGCAAATCCCAAACTCCTCTTTTAGAAAAGTTTTTAATTACTGAACTTTAACGTTTTTCTTATTTTTAAGTTTTTCTGAAAAGTATTTGTAGCTTTATTTTTTCTTTTTACATTGTAATGTCTCTCTATAGATTTTGATCTTCTCCAGTCTTTCTGGGGATTAAAAATATAATACTTTCTGGAAGTTTGGTCGTTTGTCTTCAACATGGCTGTACTTTGAATTCTGTGTAGTTTACAAACTGCAAAGAGTTTTCAAAGTATAAAACGAATCGAGCAGATTGAAAAATTAGTTATATCAAAACCAATTATCGTAATTGTATATTAATAAAACGTTTATTTCATCAAAAGTAAATATTACAAAATACACATTTGTGCTCATAGGAAATCCCGAAACCATAAACTTTTATCGTTAATTCTTCGTCGCCCTGACGTCCTATTAACACTATACAGTCAAGGCTGACGCATTTATCCGCCATTCATAATAATTATGGTTTGAAATTCTAAGTTTCCCCCAAAAAAATTTTAAAAGTTACAAACCACAAACTGCCAAAGAAGGTTTGTGTGGTAAATATCTTTTTTAAAAAATCCTAGTATAAGTGTATGGCAAAGATTATTTTTCAAAAAATGTTGCGAACAGAATGCAACAATTTGGAAATTGCACGTGAAGCGTAGCAAATGAGGTGCGTTCGTACGATAACGAAATTTTAAAAATATCACTCTCATAAATTCATAAATAGTTAATTACAATTAAAATGTGCAATAAACAATGTTCTCCCTATACCATTATGTACTGGAATACTTTTGTGTGGCCCTTTAAATCAATAACAAATATTCTTTGCACCACAAATTCTACAGAATGTATACTATAGTATATACTTCATAGATACATATCAATTTTATTATATTCGAATGAATGTAACACCATTAAAATGACCTTGAAATATTTTTCCCCATTGACCGTACTGTAACGGAATACTTTTGATTGTCCCTGTAATTAAACTATGCATCCGATTTTGATAAAATTTAAAATAACTCGACAAAATTATGTAATAATTATGTATTTTAAATTTAAAACTATTAAAGTGCATTTGAAACTTTTTTCTCCATTGACCGTTATGTAATGGAATACTTTTGATTGTCCCTGTAATTGGTCTATGAATCCGATTTTCATAAAATTTGAAATGACTCGATAAAATTATGTAATAACTAGCAGTTACCCATGACTTCGTGCACATAACATTTAAAGAAGAAATAATTGATCAATCAAGCAAAAAATTTCGATGATGAAAAGCATGTGTAATTAAATTTTTATCGCGAATTTATGGTAAAAAACTTCTGATAATCCCTATTTGCTAATTTGTGTGCTTGTTAAAATTTTCCTTTCAGCGATTAATACTAATAGACAGAAAAATTCTTGAATTCTTTTGTTCAGCCCTGTAGTTTTCCAAGTGCCTTTAATACACGAAAGTATCTTTCTAAAATTTAGTTCAAACAAAAATATTTCTTTTTACTACCTAAATTACATTTTTAGAAATTATCATCCGAAGACAACCTTGTATCCAGTTCTTTGCGGGACCCTGTATATCATTTTATATATGCTACAAACATTTCTTAGTTTATTAAATGCAGTTCAAAATAAAAATGCATATTTTATTTAAAAAATCACCTTTAAGTAAATTACGCTCATATTCAGTAACCTTTCCGAGATCTTTTGTGTAACCCTGTATATCTAAATTTAACTGTTTATACTATTACCATTTATGCTCTCCATTTAATATGCATACATTTAGCGAAATTTAAAAGCACATATCATAATTCAAAATGCTATTCATCCATGCAACAGTCATCATCCATCATTTACAGTACTTCGAATAGAATATATAATATTTGAAATCTTTTGTGTGTCCCTGTAAATGCTATGCATTTTGTATTATGCATGAAATAACTCACATTAAGCCTCAGCAACGTATATCAATTTGATTATACATGAAATCGTTTGCCATAATTAAAATATGTCGGAAATTGTTCCTCCCTTTATTCTTATGCAATGGAATTCTTCTGCGTAACCCTGTAAATGAATAATAAGTGTCCTTTTCACTACATACTTTACAAAATGCATATTTTAGTGCACTTTGTAAATGCATATAAATTTGAATATGTTTCACAGAGTGTAACATCGTTAAATTTAATTAAAACGATTTTCCCCATAATGCCGTAATGTAAGGAAATTTTTTGACAATCCCTGTAAATAAACTAATCACGGTAGAAACTTTATTTTCACTAGGTATTCGTGCTAGGTAAACGTTAAGACCGTCCAAAAATTTCATGGAAATCGAAGTATATTTATGAAAGTTTGAAAGCGACCAGACAAACAAACCGAAAGCATAATAACTTTTCAACTTTGTTCGAAAGTGTTAAAAAATCGAGCCAAAAATATATTAATCAATAGTTTTATTTTCCACCTTTTCCCCACAAAAAAATTCTTCCATTGATAATTATGAGTTTTGAATAAAAATATTAATTTGTATGTAACTTATAACGTATTAATTAATATAAGTAAAAAATATTTCTGATTCATTTTAAATATGACGTCATTATTTATCTCGCTCCATTAGCTACTGATATATATTCATACCCCTTATATTTTTAACGACTGCTATAAAGTACCTGTTTTATTTCAACTATGACGTCATTTTTTCAAAAGTGAACCATTTTATTAAAAAATATAATTCTTTTTCATTCTTTTTACTTTTAATTTATGTCGCCATATTTTACACAAAAATTCCCATTAACTAAACAAATATCCTTGTTAAATATATTATAAAAAATACACCTTTTATTTTTATTTCAAGCAGGACGTCATATTTATTTTCTTTTAATTTTTTTTTATTATAGTTTTTCGCGTGGAAGTTTTTTATTAAAAATTTATTGCCGCTAAAAAATTAATATTCTAATTTTTTATTTTCTTGGCAACAGGAAAGGAAAATGGTTAAATTTTATCTGAAAAATGCCTATTGATTCTGTATGAGAAATAATTAAATTTTGAATTATTAAGGAAAATATTTGAATAAAATAAATAAAAATTAGCTTATGTTCATTTCACTCCTATAATCTATCCATATGCAAAGATTCAAAGACATTATTCCATCCGTTTTGAAGCTAAGTTCATTCCAATTTTTCGGACACACTTTCACATTTATAATATATATAAGGATAAGGATTGAAATTTTCAGATTTTTGAGCCGAACACACCGCCAAATCAGGAAAATATAAAGTATCTCGCGAACTACTGAACTTAAAAAAATTTGCTTGGTACCATTCGATTCAGCATGAAAAAATACATTAAAATATGTTATCAGTTGAAAAATAACTACAAAAGCCGATTTTTAAAGAATTTTTTAAAAATTCGTTCCTTTTTTAACCCCCTTAGGGGTGGAATTTTCGAAAATCCCTTCTTAGCGGCACTCGATGTTATCAGAAGTATTTTTAACCCAATTTTAAAGAATTTAGTTTCGGCATAATTTTTTGTGCTGTGATTAATACGAAATCCAGACTTTCTTTTATATATATAGACTAGCGGACCCGACAGACGTTGTCCTGTCACTGACAGACGTTGTCCTTCCTGGCACCGGCACCAGAAAATCAAATAAATGTACTTAAATATAGTAATACGCACGATAAACACTACGCTCTTAATTTAATTTCTTATTACAACTATGTAAGGAAATTATTTTTCACTCTTCAGTATTTTTTGAAGTCGGTTCAATTTCTGATAGAAAAGTTTATTTTTCTCTTTTTTGTTAAAAGCTAACGATTTTCTGAAGTCAGTTAATCAAAATTATAATACAGGCTATATTACGGTAAAGCATATACGTTTGACAGGAGCGGGGTTCGAACACGCGATCTCTTTCTTCGGGAAGCAGAGCTTATATCTGGCGCCTTAGACCGCTCGGGCATTCCGCCCGCACTCTATTCATCGAACTTATTCAACATTTTTAATTAGCGAAAAATCACTAACTATTAGTTTTTGCCTAATTACTAAAAAAGTACTAAATCAATTTCGATGAAATGTGAATCAAACCGATCTCGAATCCAATGGAACACACAAACAAAATTTCATCAAAATAGGTCCAGTCGTTTAAGAGGAGATCAGTGACATACACACGCACAGAAGATTTATATATATAAAGATAAGGATTCAAAATTTCAGGTTTTTGCTCCGAAGACATCGCCAAATTAGGAAAATGTGAATTATCTCACGAACTACTGGATTTAAACGAATTTGCTTAGTACCATTCGATTCAGAATGAAAAAATGCACTAAAATATGTTATCAGTTGAAAAATAACTACAAAAGCTTATTTTTAAAGATTTTTTTTTAAAGTTCGTTCTTTTTTCTGCTCATCTTAGGGGTGGAATTTTCGAAAATCCCTTTTTAGCGGCATTCGATGTTATAAGAAGTATTTTTACCGCAAACTTCAAGATTTTTGGATCGGTATATTTTTTGTGCTGTGATTAATACGAAATCAAGACTTTCTTTTATATATATATAGATAAGCATTGCAAATTTCAGGTTTTTGCGCCGAAGACATCGCCAAAATAGGAAAATGTGAATTATCTCACGAACTACTGGATTTAAGCGAATTTGCTTAGTACCATTCGACTCAGAATGACAAAATGCACTAAAATATGTTATCAGTTGAAAAATAACTACAAAAGTTTATCTTTAAGGAATTTTTTAAAAGTTCGTTCTTTTTTCTACTCATCTTAGGGGTGGAATTTTCAAAATCACTTTTTAGCGGCACTTGATGTTATAAGAAGTATTTTTATCCCAATTTTCAAGATTTTTGGTTCGGTATATTTCTCTGTGCTGTGATTAATACGAAATCCTGACTTTCTTTAATATATATAGCACTTTTAATTAGCGAAAAATCACTAACTATTAGTTTTTGCCTAACTACTAAAAAAGTACTGAATCAATTTTGACGAAATGTGAATCTAAACCATTCTCAAATCGACTGGAACGCACACACAAAATTTCATCAAAATCGGCCCAGTCGTTTAGGAGGAGTTCAATTACATACACACGCACAGAAGATTTTTATATATAAAGATGAGCATTGAAAATTTCAGGTATTTGCGCCGAAGACATCGCCAAATTAGGAAAATGTGAATTATCTCACGAACTACTGGATTTAAACGAATTTGCTTACTACCATTCGATTCAGAATGAAAAAATGCACTAAAATATGTTATCAGTTGAAAAATAACTACAAAAGCTTATTTTTAAAGATTTTTTTAAAAGTTCGTTCTTTTTTCTGCTCATCTGAGGGGTGGAATTTTCGAAAATCCGTTTTTAGCGGCACTCGATGTTATAAGAAGTATTTTTACCCCAAACTTCAAGATTTTTGGATCGGTATATTTTTTGTGCTGTGATTAATACGAAATCAAGACTTTCTTTTATATATATATAGATAAGCATTGCAAATTTCAGGTTTTTGCGCCGAAGACATCGCCAAAATAGGAAAATGTGAATTATCTCACGAACTACTGGATTTAAACGAATTTGCTTAGTACCATTCGACTCAGAATGACAAAATGCACTAAAATATGTTATCAGTTGAAAAATAACTACAAAAGCTTATTTTTAAGGAATTTTTTAAAAGTTCGTTCTTTATTCTACTCATCTTAGGGGTGCAATTTTCAAAAATCACTTTTTAGCGGCACTCGATGTTATAAGAAGTATTTTTATCCCAATTTTCAAGATTTTTGGTTCGGTATATTTCTCTGTGCTGTGATTAATACGAAATCCTGACCTTTCTTTAATATATATAGCACTTTTAATTAGCGAAAAATCACTAACTATTAGTTTTTGCCTAACTACTAAAAAAGTACTGAATCAATTTCGACGAAATGTGAATCTAAACCATTCTCGAATCGACTGGAACACACACACAAAATTTCATCAAAATCGGTCCAGTCATTTAGGAGGAGTTCAATTACATACACACGCACAGAAGATTTTTATATATAAAGATTATATGTATTTTAAATTTCAAACGATTCGGTTATGTGGTTTTTGTGTCGTTATATGCGGACAGATGGATGGAGAGACGGGCAGACTGAATGACAATTATAGATGCTACGTATTTACATAATTACGAATGCAGCTTAAAACAGTTGCTGGGATATATGGTATTCCAGCACATTAATCAAAAGATTAGTAGGACATGCATTTTCATTTATTATTACTTTGCTTTTACATTTTTTTTCTTATTGTCTCCTTGTAGTGATATGATACTGCATATCCATACATTTATTATTGAGACGTCAATTATGTTTCAGTATTAAGTAATAATAATAACAATAAAAGTGTCTTTATAACTTATTAAACCGTCGACGAGTGTTCAATTTCAATTTCAAATCTAAATTTCATTCTTTAAACTTAAAAGGGTGTTTATTTTACAAACGAATAATTTATGATAAAAGTACTAGAAATGTTTTATGTGTATTCAGTCTTATTTATTTACATTATCTCTTTCAAATTGACATCTATAAAAAAATAGCCTTTTGTCGAATGAATAGTACATGATGTAACTAAATTCAATGGATTTCAATAAATTAAATATTTAATAAATTTTAGTAAACATCAACTTATGTGATTTGGATAGTCACTTTTATTTATATTAATGAAATTTATTAACAACATATTTATTTTTTTTTCACAAAGCTGAAAACAAATCGGATCCGAATGGGTTAAGACTGGATATAGTCACACTCTATCATTATAGGCAAAATTAACGTAGACAAGTGCTTAATGGTGCCCTGTCTAATTCCTAAACTATTAGTTCCAATCACAAAAAAAGTTTTAAATAAAGTAAGTAACATTTTAAAAATCATTTTGATCCATAAAAAAATCTTTAAAAATTGTGAAATTCACATTTTTATACTCTCTTCCAGTCTTATTAATGATTTTTAGTAAAAAATTTCCATTGCATTAACAAATAAGACAAAAAGAGCCCCATATGTCTAACACAAAGATTGATCGATAATGAAACTTTCAATTAGATGACTTATATCAATATTTTGCACGAGGAAACAAATGAGTTGAGCAAAGCTTAAAAAAAAAAAAACTGTATACAAACTGTTTAAAATACTAGAAGAATGTATTTCGCATGTACATTTCTGCATTGCAGCTAAAGTGAGTCATTTCGAGCAACTGTTAACATAATATTAATTTTTGTTAATTAAGTTATAGATTATGTAATCTGACAACATTTTAAACTGCGTATCATTTTATAAATACACTCGACTCTTGTTTTTTCACCATTTCACTTAACATAAACGCTGCTATTTTGTAACTTGTACTTTTAGTACATGTTCTATATTTTCTTTAATATATTAGAGTGAAAATACATTTAAATTTTATATTGCAATACTAATTTAATTTATTGTAATGCTTCCACTAGATAGTCGGAAAAAGATGAGAAGTGATAAAGGATCCAGGTTGAAAATAGCCGGTTGACCTTCAAGTCCACACCCAACTGCCGGTAATAATAAGGAATTAATAATAAGAGATTAATAATAAGTGAGACATAGCTGCGACCGATAGTTCGGTAGCTTTTCAGTGTCTTTAGCCTTCTAATCTAGTGATGCACAACCTTTTTGCCTGAAAATCGTTTGCCACCAGAATATTTGAAAAGTGACGTTTGTTTTACTTAATAGCAAAGTTTCTGTTTTCGTTATAAGGAAGATTATTCTACATAAAAATAGCGGTAGCAGTTTGGCCCACGGGCCACAGGTTGTGCATCCCTACTCTAATCGATTGGAACGTAATATTCCGTTCACTAAGCTCCAGGTTTCATTGCAACATAAACAATATTTCAGATAATATAATGCTATAGATTTAACGAATTTTCAACACATTTTTGAATGATTAATACTCTCAAGGATTACATTCATATCCGTAATCAAGTTTTTTTTAAATATAGTGTTGAAAGAGTTATATCTCCTTAGCATTTAAAACAAACTGCACAGAAAACGACATTGCAGTTTTACCCATTTGGAAGACGCTCGAAAGGTTATTTGACGTGCTAAAGGTCTGCGGACGAAAAATTTATTAATAACTCTCAAATATTATTATTCTTTTATCTGAAGCTTGTTTATATTTTCAGTAGATTTGTGAATGATCCCTATTTCGCAACAAAAATGATGATTCAACTTTAAACTGCTGTTCTTCGGTTAGTTTTAGCGGTTCAAAAATAGTTTTTTTTGTCTGATTTCTTATTGTAATAGAAAGATTTTACTACATATAACTTAGAGAATCGGGAAATCGTATGAAAATTATTTTTATAAATTTGGTAAGTGTTTTTATTATGTCAAATCTATTTTTTCAAAATACTCCCTTACCTTATTTAAAACATTTTTGTAATTAAAACTATATTTCTAACGGTTTAAGAATCAGTTTATTGACACCGTTGCAAGTGGTAAAAGTCATTAAACAGATCATAATCAATTCCTATAAGCCATAGTGACCGTATGAAAAATGATGAAATAATAATAAAAAATATTTTTATATGAGTGCAAAGAAGTAAGACAGTCACTCAAAAATAAAAGTTTGTTTCACTCAAAAATAAAAGTTTGTGTTATTTATTTTTTAATATTTTTTAAGACATACTTTTTTATATCCAGAAATATTTCAAGCATCTACTTTTTTGTTACTGAGGATCTTACGTGTTTGTACTCATGCACAACTACATAAAGTAAATTTCTTTTCTATGTGTATAAAGTTGAGAATAGTTTAATCTTTAATTTGGGGATATTTTTTTTCTATCTCTGTTAATTTTTTTTTCAAAAAATTCCTTTTTAGAAACAAAGTTTTTTTTCTTTTTTTAGATTAAGGCATACAATAATTTATCTTTTAACTTTATTTTTCACTACTAAACATTTTTTTACTTTTCTTTTGTCTTTAAGACAATTTTTCTTTTGTTTATTAACTTTATACACAAAGACAAAAAAGTATATTAATCGAAGTGGAAATGCCTATATCAATGTGACTGAAGTATTTTTTACTCCCTTCCTTCTTTAATATACATTTTGAAACGACGCCCTTTCGTATTAATTAAGGAGTATAAATAAATTTAACAGACAATATTTTATTTTGTTTACATGTTTTTGCATTTTTATTTGAAAAATGTTATTAATTTAATTTCTGAAATGTAGCTAAAAAATGTAATAAACGTTTTTTCTAATTGTTCAGTTCATACTTTATTTAAAATAATATATACATGGAAAAGAATGACAGAACATAATTACTTAGATATGAAATTCTATTTATTCGTTTATCTCATAGGTTCCCAACGGGAGGGGGGGTACCGCGGGGGGGTACCGCACCCCAATGGGCACTGGAGCCTTCCAGGGGGGCGGTAGCGTGAGATGATGCGGTTTATTCTGTCGAGATGTCTAAATCACAGACCAGATGCAATTACCTTGTAAGCCAAGTATCTGGGTTCGATTCCCAGCCTGGGCAATTTTTCGCTCAGTTTGAAATATTTAATTCGTACGATAAATTTACCAATCAGTTTGATTGTGTTAAAATAAGAGTATATCTTCGTTGACATCGTTATACGGAGTTCCTTTACATGCGGTTCATCCTGTCTAGCTGTCTGAATGACACACTAGATGTCATGACCAATAACGTTATCTGAGCGAAAAATGCCCGCTGGTTATCGACCAGTCAGCTTAAACGGTAAAGCGTTGGTCTTGTAAGCCAAGTATCTAGATTCGATTCCCGGCCTGGGCAATTTTTCGCTCAGTTGGAAATATTCATGTCGTATAATAGATTTACCAATCAATTTCTTTGTGTTAAAATAATAGTATATCCGTGGTTCCATCATTATATGGAGTTCCTTTACCTGCAATTTATTCTGTCAAGCTATCTAAATGTCAGACCAGATGTCATGACCAATAAGGTATCTGAGCAAAAACAGCCCGCTGGTTATCGCCCAGGTAACTTAAACAGCAAAGCATTCACCTTGTAAGCCAAGTATCTGGATTCGATTCCTTACCTGGGAAATTTTTCGCTCAGTTGGAAATATTCAATTCGTATAATAAATATACCAATCAGTTTGATTGTGTTAAAATAATAGTAAACCATTAGATAGCATAGCAAAAAATCATGAGTGATAATTCGATACAAAGAGGAATAGAAGGCATTAAAATATCACTATGCTATTACTTAAAGACCAGAAAAATTTGCATTTAACTCGATGGATCAGCGTTAAAAAACAACAAAAACTCATAAAAAGAGAAAATAATGTCAAGAGTTATTATTTTCTAAAATTTTGCAAACTGATACAAAGAGCGAATCAATATTTAATACCACGAAGTTAGTCCAAGACAAATTAAACTACTTTTCATAATATTATTTACTTGATACTGAATCTGCTCTAGCAATGACCGGCCATCATAAAGGTATCATTAACAAATTTGAAACAAGCAATACTAAATATACTCCGTACATTTCGTTACACATCATCAGCATTTGGTTTAAAAAATGGAAAGAACACCTGTATACCTCGCTTCATTACAATATTCGAGCAATCAATAACAATAGAAGCAATTTATTGAATGACAAGTTATTTAGCCGACTTTATAGTGAAAATCGTTTCATAACAAAGTGAAACAATTGTTCCACTTTGTAATGCATTTGTCACTATCATTTTGCGTCGGACTTGCAAATGTACAATCGCTTGCTTCTGCACACAGAAGTTTGTTGTCTCTGAAAAGGTATTTGTCTGAATCGTTTTTCGCTATGTTTGATTCAGTATTACACTTAATTGAAAACAGAGACGTAAAAATACGCTAAAACCTGATTACATTAAAAAATGATATCGATTATTTGACAGACCTATTTGTGGTGCACAAAGTGCACACTTTTTTTTCATGTACCTTAAACATTTACTTTAACACCTGTCTCCATGTTGAAAAGAAATATATTAAGTTTCAAAAATAAAAATAAAATTCTGAAATGTAAACGAATAGTGAAAATCACCCTCATAATATACACATAATTATAAACTCTCGCCGGTTCACTTATAGTTATTCCGAATTAAATGAATCACCTCCTCTGGCACCTTATCACTTTTTAATCGGAAAACGTGTCTTGCGCTTACCAACTTTAAAAGTGGACGATTTAATTTTGCCAACAATCAAGAAATCTTTAGTGAAACGCTTCGGTTTACGCGGGACTCTTCTAAATAATTTTTGGAGCGCTTGAAAAATGAATATCTCTGTAACTTAAAATCTATTCACTACACAGATCAGAATAAAACTTCTGATTTAAAAATAGAGGATTTAGTGCTTGTGTATGAAGACCATTTACCAAGAACTTTTGTAGAAGTTGGGTAAAGTTACAAAAACATTTGCAGGCAGAAATGGGCAAATAACGTCTTATGAGGTAAAATCAAATAATTCATTTATTAAAAGACCCATTAAAATTTTATATAACCTTAAACTGAGAAGTTAAAAAAAATCTAAAGTAAAAAAAAACATTTTATTTCTCTTATTTTACAATTTTTTCTTTGCTTGTATTTTTTTTTTATTATTTATATTTTGTATTGAATTATTTTACAATAATTATTGCATTGGTTTAATTTGTTCTTTTTAATTTTAGTTGTAGAACCTCCAAGAAATATTTAAATTGCTGTAAATTAATTTATTTATTTTGTTTTAAAGTCCCGTGTGTAAATATATATATATTGATCTGTATTGTGTTTTTGTATAGGGCAATTCAAGTTTCTTGAAAATTTCTTTTTCTGCTTCAATTACTTTAAATCCCTTTTATAATCAGCCTTTGCTCATTAGGGGGGGGGGGGTGAAATATTTCACAACTCCTTTAACGAGTCTTTTTCCAGTAGACTGTAGGCGCCAAGGTCACGTGGTCTACAATATAACTGTTATTTTAAATTTTTTATTTATAATAGTTTTTGATGTAAATCTTTATCACAGGAGCAATTTCTTTCAAAAATTAAAGGAAATTCTTCTTGATTTAGTGATATAACTTCGAACAATTAATAATTATTACAATATCACTAGCAAATATTTCGTTGTAAATAGTTGTACATATGTAAAATTTAGCATTGCAAAAAATAGAAATTGCGTAAATTTTAATCTTGTCATACTTCTTGAAAACCATAACACAAAAAAAATAAAATTTTGTTTGTGAAATATTTTGCTTTTAATATGAGATGTTGAATCGAGAAGTCTTGAAATAATGCTCTTCCTCGGCTACCCAGTGAAAGTTATCTATGCGGAAAAATCATGATTTTACATTGGATTTTGTTATTAGTCCTTGTTTTGGATAAACTGTTTTTAGCCAGGTGAATGTTCATAGCATCTTAACCCATATTTGAACATCGTCTTATATATAGAACTGTATACGTCTCTAGCTCATATTCATAATCCTCATATTCATATTCATAATTATCTTTTCCTTTTGTTTCAGTATACACTGTTGTACAAGAAGCATTCAGTACACTGGCTCAATCTTTGATTTTTAATTTGCAAATGTTTTTTATCATTAGTTTTCAAAATATGTTAATTTATAGAAAACGGAATGCAACTTTTTTCCTAGTTACATAATTCAACATAAAAATCAATATCTATCTGCAAAAATGTGATGTTGGATTCTGGTTTAACTGTTTCACACCAATTCATTTGAAAGGTGTTTGAGTACGAAAAAAAAAATTATAGCAGTGAATTTAACAATATTCCTATATGTAATACAGCCTATAAATTTGAAGATAATAAAATTTAGTAAGTATTTTAAATTTTATATTTTTTCTTGTGGCTTTGTGAAGCTAAACAATAATTTTTAAACATAATAATAATAATAATAATAATAATATATTTTTAATACTTGGTCAAATGTGGGTTAAAAATATAATTAATTGCTTTTAAAAATTTTTAATTATTAATCTGCTGTTATACAAAATGTTCGCAACATTTTAATTCTTTTTGTTTTTAAAAAATCAACCAATATCCGAAAAAAACTTAACTTTTTTTTGTTTTGTGGGGAGCAGGGGGGGTAACCAAATACATTAGTAATTAAAAGTATTGATGATTGGGGAAATTTTTCTATTGCCTCAGTGAAATTAAAACAATTTCCTAAATTGTTTTCCTAAATAAATGAGAAACGATATTTTTAAAAACATAAAAGATATACAAAGTGATGACGGAAATTAATTTCAAAATAATTTATTCAAGGAATTATAAATTTACAGACTGATTACCACATTTCCATCCCATAATCATTAATAAATTTTGTTTTTCAAATAATTTCGCCATTTCAGCAAGAGAAATTATTTCCTCTTCCCTCATTTGCAATTTAATATTGTTATTTCCGTTTAAAGACGTATTTCTGATTACAAGTCGTTGTTTAAAATATGCAGTCGGAAATTTTCTCTTAATTATTAAATAAATGATTTCGCAATTTTCTTTCTTTCGTTTATTGAGCATGAATTTAGTTAAAACAGTTATGAAATATCTTTCTGCAACATGTTTAATTTCCTTTTATTTATTTTTCAATAAGATTATAAAAATATTTTAATGAGCGTCAATTTAGTTTAAAAAAAAACTAAAATGTTTTTTGCGTAGTATTTGTAATTCATTTTTTATGAATTTTTTCTAAAGTTATAAAAATTTGTTAATGAGCATTTCACCATTTACTAACGGAGTTGATGTAAAGACAAACAATTTTTTAATATGCCTAAAAAGGGCCTTCATTAGCAATTTTGCTTTAACATGGTAAATTTCTCGTCAAATTATTATAATTGATATTTTTATTAGAAATTCCTACGAAATTCTTTCCATTATGGTGGCAAAATAGATTCTATGCAAAATAAGAATATTTAAAAATAATAAAAAAATAGTTTACACGTGTTTAGCTGATTAAAAAATGTAGATGCTTTAAATCAAACAAAAGGGTTCTGATTAAAATATTATTGACTTCTCTACTTCATAATAATAATAATAATAATAATAATAATAATAGTAATAATTTTTTTTTTATTATGACAAGTTTTTTTTTATGATTTTTTGTTGAATTGGCTTCGGTTCAAATTTATCATTCCTTTTAGAATTGAAATTTGAATTTTTAAAATAAATTATTATGCATATCGTTAAATGTATTTCAAAAGCTATGCAAGATTTGTTTTTCGTAAATCACAACTAAACTTTAAAATTGCTCAGTTCTGTAAGTTATTTATATAAAGGAGAGCAGCTGAATTTGGACCACTTCACTTATTTTAAGTTATAACTCACTTCATCTTTGGAATATCTAAAAAATATCACTACACGTAGTCAACCTATTCATCTGCTAATTAAATTAATATTGAGATCAATTTCTTTTTCAAAACCTGTAATTTTGTTTTAATTTGAAAAAAAATGTCAAAAGTGGTTCAAATTCAGGGACTAAGCGACTTAGTTGGAACCCCAATCTCCTAAATTGGATCAAACAATATTATGCCACTTTAAATAGCAAGGAATATATATTAAAGTAAAGTTTGCGTTTAAAAATCAAACAAAACAACAGCATGTAATCAAATCATGTGTCTAACTGTAAGAGTAATGGGCTTTACCTATATCACGTCAGCTGCGGATATATAGGGAAACTAGACAGAAGTGGCAATCCTAAAACATTCTTCTATCTTATGCATGTTAAACTTCCTGAAAAATGTACCTTAGCAGTGCCATCGGTTTGGCGGTAAAACCAAAATCTAGTCAGCATCAACTTATGTCAACTTATAACTGCATCTGAAGTTTGATGAAAATCGGTGTATTAGTTTTTGAACTAGAACTATTGAAAAATATTTAAAAAAAATTGCATAACAATGCCACATGTTCAGTGATGTACAAAAAACTCTAATCAGGATCAATTTTTTATCAGGTATTAACTGAATCTGAAGTTGGATGAAAATCCATGCATTAGTTTTTGAGATATATTCATTGCGAAATCGTAAACAAATTAGCACAGCAGTGTTATCTGTAGGGCCATTTAACCAAAAACTAAACAACACTAGTCTATATCAGGGACTAATTGAATCTGAAATTTCATAAAATTTCTTGTATTAGTTCTTGAGATAGAGCTATTGCGATAATTACGAATAGTGCTTCATTGGCAGCGCCATATATTAAGCAATTTATACCAAAACGTAATTAGCAACATGTTATATCAAGTGCTAACTAAATATAAAAATCCAAGCTAGAGTTCTTTATATATGGCTATTGTGGAAATTATAAATAATGCAGCATAGCAGCGCCACCTGTTGAGCGATATACACCAAACAATAATCAGATCTCGTTTATATCAGGGTTTCAAAATTTGTCGTTCCCCCTGGAAATGATAATTCGTGCTGCCATGTTTCCACTTCAGAATGTGCGAGAATTGCCAGACCAGTTGGATGAGAATCTGCAAATACCTCAGACTGCCTATAAAAACTTTATCGAGTTGTTGGTCCAAGTTGGGTGTTGGTGATTTTGAGAGCGAAAGCTGGTCCTACTACAAGATGTCTTATTACCCTCTTCAGACCTGAGCATAAAATAACTCTACAAATATATATTTATTGTTTTTGCATAATCGATATGACATCATAGATGACAGAAAGGGTCTTTTTTATGAAATCAGTACTTTAGGCGATTGGTAATTCAAGTTTACAAATATGGATAAAAAAGTACTAATCCCCTTAAAACATCAGTTTAACTATCAGTAATATAAATTTACGCCATAACAAAATTAAGCTCTTTAAACAACTAAATGATTAACAAATCCTAAAAAAATTTTATTGCGAAGCATTCAAGTATGCAAGTTCAGCAAATGAATATTTCTTACTTTCTAGGCCACAATGTCCTGAAGGTATTTTCGAAACTCGGATGAAAATAATATTTATTTTATGAGGTAATATACATCAGTATTGACATTTATAGGTTTTGTTTTAAAGCAAAAAACATTCAGCTGTATAGAAGTAAAGTAAAAATGCAAAAAAATCGAACAGTTTAGTTTTTATGACGAAAAAAATGAAGTAAACATTTGTGTATCTCAGGTCTGAAGAGGTTAAACAGATGATCATAATGTAATGGCTTCTAAGTGAAGATTACACGCTAAAAATAAAAATAAAATTTAAATAAAATCCCTAACTACGTACATTCCGCTACGTTAAAATGTTATTAATACGCAATACGTTATCAGCTTATTTTATCTCGTTATTATATGGTATAACTCATAGCGAAATTTGTCCTTAGAAATATGCGCAAAAATGATATACTAACTCTGTCAATAAAGTTCGGTGAATAGTCTTGTAACATTATTGTAGATGAAATATTAACGAAGGTTACCACAACATCCTTCGAAATAGTCACCTTCCATAACTATACACCGCTTAGATCTGCTATACATGTCCTGGGAAATTCGCAAGAAGTCTTCTTTTGGGATGGAGTTCAAAAGCTTCGTCGCGTTTTGTTGAATGTCAGCAATATGGTCCAATCTCTTTCAAAGCGAGTTTGAGTGGTGAAAATAGGAAGAAATCTGGAGGATTAAGATCTGGCGAGTATGGTAGATGTTCAGTTTGCACCACCCCTTATGAATTTCTTTTGGTGTCTTGCAAAGCTTAAAACCAAACTTTAAACTGATCTTTTGTTCATTCCTTTTCCTGTTCCCAGTTAAGAACCAACACACTAAGCAAGCACTTAGTAAATAACCTCTTGCACAGAACATAAATGACGCTCAACTGAACAACGGTGGGGGATGATGGTCAACACTTGCCTCTATGCAGGTGCAACGTTTTGTTTCCCCAGTTTTGATAGATCGGTCGTTCTGAATTCATTCACCTAACTTTATTGTTAGAGGTAGTATGTAGATCACCGACAGGTGTCGAAACCTATAATGTATATAGCATAATAACCATAATTACTAGATGAAAATATGTTTGATTGAAATTGAAACAAACAAAAAATGACGACTTCGAGGAACAGTAGAAAAAGTTTAATATACTAGTATATCAGAAATAATTTCCAAAATTTCGCCAAATCGCCACGATTCCGTAACCGTTTGAAGAAATTGACTGTAAATCGCGCAGAAGTGAGAGCCGCGCATAACTGAGAGGGCGTTATATTTAATAACTCTTCATACATTTTATGTATATTATGGAAAATAAAAACATTTTGAAATGTAAAAATTATGATTAATAATAGTTTAAAAGGCAGAAGAAATGTAACTTTAATGTAATATACTTTTTAAAAAATCCTTACACTTTCATTCCAAATTTAAATAAAAAAATAAAACATAAAATTTTATTTTATATAGAAATTTTAAATAGAAGATGTAATTACATAGAAAAGAAATGGTAATTTGCCCTCTTTTAATAGGTCATTCATGTAAATTTAAATTTGCTCATTTCTCGTTTGTTCAAAAAGTTTCCTTTATGAAATTAACAGACAAGTTGTAAATAATAAATAACCAATTCAATACTAATATCTCCAAAGCAATGCATTATGAAATGCACCTTCTAAAACAATTACTATTTACAAATTACTATATAAACAAAAAATGTTTATTAATTTTGAATAAAATTTTAATACTTAGTAATTTATGAAACACTGCAATTAGTTTACATTTGACGAATTTAATCCTTTCTTTAGTTTTATCCAGTTCATACAGAATTTGAGAGTTCACCATTGAGATTTCTCCTAACCAATGTAATTACTTTAACATATTCGCTGCCGATCACGCGCCGGCGCGTGATATGGTGCCAGCTTTAAGGGGCCACTCACGCGCTGGCGCTTGATGTGGGGTGATGTCCAATAGCCAGTCTCATGCTGACGTGGGAAAATATTTTACTGATTTTTTGTTATAAAAAGTAAATCGGCTTCTGGGAAAAATCCACTTCTACAGTGCAGCATTAACTATCATCACATCCTCACTTAAGCGGCAGCGAAAGTGTCAATGTTTTACCTAATCTCCTAATAACATTATGTGAAAAACATTAAATTATCATACTCAAGAATCGCATTGTTGCTAATCTTTAAAATCTATTAGATCTATTGAATTTGTATTATTAGATAAACTAGAGTGGTTATTTTTAAAGAAAACGTATTTCTCGTATAAATTAGAGTTACTGGTATAAAAAAAGCATTCCTAGTAATAATTCCTTCTGTTTTTCTTTTTTTCTTTCCCCTTTTTATGTTTCAAGGTTTTATTCTAAAAAAATATATAAAAGTTTTTCGAAAAAAAAAATTCTGTCTTTTCAAATTAATCTCTTTAAGGTTCAATAAATGATTAAAAAATAACCATTTGTGCTCTTTTATATATATATTTCAAAAGATACTCAAAAATGATGTATGATAAAAATATATCCAGCTCATGAAATATTTTATCATATTTCAAATCGTCAGACCTCAAATACTAATCTTTTTCTATTGGGATGCTATTTTTCAGAGATTTAAAGCGAAAGAAAAACCTAAATCCTTGGAGATTCTTTAGATAATTATATTTTAAAAGAATTTTTTGAAATGGTTGAGTTTTCTTTTTAGACTACATTATTTTAGAACTGAATAGTTCTATGGGTGGCATTGATCCTGACAAAATAAGTATATAAGGTTTAAAGGTAACTTATGTTCAATTATTTTCAAATGATTTTTTAAAAAGAGCTCTTACTTTGTTTGTAGTAGTATATTTAATAAATAATGGCTCAGATTTCTCAAACACTTTACAACAATTAACGAACTATGTAACGGTTTGTTTTGTGAACGAAATTTAATCTATCGATGTCATGCATATATTTTAATCAATCTGAAAAATGTTTATTTCTCCTTTCAACGTTTGTTTATATTATAAAATTTATGAGAATGGAATCTGTATATAGCGAAATCCTGCCTTGCAGCGTGGTGGTATATCTATGAAGCCATTTAATTTTAATTCCCAAACGCCATATTGGCACCGGAATTTTGGTAAAAGAAATTACGATTTATTGAATGCGTGAAGAATAGTTTTTTCTTATTTACAAATAAAATTGCTTTCAAGTTCCGGTGTCAGTTATTAATTTCAACACTTAAGCAATGAATTTTATCTGCGCCTGAAAAAGTAAAAAAAAAAAAAAAAAAAAAAAACATATATATGTATATACAGGACTCGAACCGTTTCAAAAATTTTCTACTTTCGTACCACAATTTTAATACAGTAATATTTATTGTATAAATCTATGATACATGTAAAAGGAAAATCTACAAAGATTTTTGTAGAATTTAAAATACTGGTAGCAAAGCGCGAAAATTTTAGGAACGGTGCGAGCCCTGTATTAATACATATATTAGTGCAGATGGCAAATGCAAAAAACGCAATTCAATTGTAAATCGCAATGCACAAAGTCCAAACCTGTCAAAAACTTTCTTTTTTTTTTTTTTTTTGGTTTCTTGAGATTTCGTTTTAAAAGGCCTAATGTGTCGATTAGGAATACCACTAAGATATTTTATAGGCATTTTTTAACTTTTTATTTAATTAATGGAAGACAAGACTGAATGCAATCCTGTGTGAAATATGCGAGATTTAAGTCAGGGGAGGGGGGATCACTCAGCTTCGGAATTCCCCTGACACATGTTAAATCAATCGATGTTTGATGCAATGAAATTTAAAATATCTCTAGGTGAAATTAGTATTTTTAACTTCTTTTTTCTGTGTACTTTCCTTAAAGGATTTTCCATTTTTAGGTGTGTTCGTAATTATCAAGCACCTATAGTTGTCCTTCAGTCCGTCAGTCTGTCCGTCCACATATGACAACGCAAAAGCTACCCAACCGAATCGTTTGAAATTTAAAATATATAATTATTATATAATTTTGTCGAGTCATTTCAAATTTTATGAAAATCGGATGCATAGATCAATTACAAGGACAGTCAAAAGTATACATTACGGTCAATAAGGAAAATGTTTCGAATGCATTTTAATGGTGTCCCACTCTTTCGAATATAATAGAATAGATGAAGCTATGAAAGTAATATATATTAAAATATACATTCTGTACAACCTTTGATGCAAAGAATATTTATTATTAAATTACAGGGCCACACAAAAGTACTCCACTACATAATGCTATACGGGAAAACATTGTTTAGAGCGTGTGTTAATTATATTAACTCTTTCCGGCGCGGACAAATTCTGTTCGTAAAATGAGAAATTGTTGACTGACACCGGAATTCATAAAAGACTTTTTTAGAAATTAAGAATTCCATGATTTAGGCTGTCATTGTAAAAGTAAAATTTTACTAAAATATTGTAATATTGGTGCCGTTTGTAAGTTTGGAATTAAAATTAGGTGTTGCCGGAGTGGTAACACTGCGCCGAAAAAGGTTAAAGTATTTCACATTTTATGAATATGAGATACGTTGCTGAGGTGTAATAAAAGTTTATTCCTATGTATTTAGAGGACAGCAAGATCTGAATTTTTTTTAATTCGTTATCGTACGAACGCACCTCATTTGCGACGCTTCACGTGAAATTTCCAACTTTTTTTTCGTAATATTTCAAAAATTTATGCTTAGTTTAATATTTTAGGTGTTGAAAGCTGAAGAACGATGAGTAAAATTTTTAAACTTTATGTAACATTAAGTATATTCTTTAGAAAAACTTTAAAAAATAAGAAATTCAGAGAATTTTTTACGCAATACATACAAAAAATAGACTTTAAAAATATTAATTTTCCCAAGAGATATTTCAATTATACGAATGTACCAAACAGCCATATACAAGGGACCATAATTAAACTGACGGTACTCAGAGTGTTCTGTAGCGCGATCTAATTGTGATAATGGCGCCAAACTTTGTAGTTAGATTAAACAAAACGGGAAACGAAAAATTTCGCGCAAAAAAAAAAGTTCTAAAAGTCACTGTTAGGAGAATATGTGGCTCTGTGTATTTGAAAAAGAGAGTTTCAAAAAAGAAAAACCCATACTTAAATAAAATTATTGTTTATTTAGAACATCCAGATGTGCACAGCATTTACATCAGCAGAGAATAACATGTCTGCAGGAATCTCTCGTACAGTTCGCGATATGTTAAACGTCCACTTAGCCAGGTCCTGGACAACTCTGTGATAGACGAGGGACTTTAGGTAACCCCAAAGTCAAAAGTCGTAGGGTGTAAGATCAGGAAACCAAGGTGGCCATGAAGTTGGAAAATAGCAGCTAATGACTCTTTTTGTTGTGAATTTCTGTCGTAGCAGTTGCTGTACCCGCAAAGAAATATCTGGAGAAGCTCCATCTTGCATGAAAAGGATTTTCTTTAGGAACTGCCTTTGTTGAAGAGCCGGAATAACAAAGTTGTTTAGCAATATTTGTCTCCGATAACAGAACAAATTACAGGTCCTGTCGGAGTAATGTTCTCATAGAAGAATGGACCTATGATCATATCTGCTGTGAAACCACACCAAACTGTTATCTTTGGTGAATGCAATGGAATTTCCTTCAATGCTCTTGGTGACTTGTTACCCCAAATTCGGAAGTTGTGGATATTTACAATTCCATTCAGATAAAATTGGGCCTCGTGTCCTCAAAAGATTTTTCATAGCCAAGCATCATCCAATTCCATTCTAGCAAGAAAAGTGAGAGCAAAATTCAATCGCTTATCATGGTTGGTGTGACGTAACTCTTGTACAAGGTTGATCTTATACGGATAGAAGTGGATAATCTTTCGTTTAATTTTCCATACCGTATAATATCCAGTGATGATCTATAATAGTGGTGAGCTATCCCACGAGCGCTGAAAGTGGTAGTAATATTGTCTGGTACTCTGTCGACAATCGCCGTCGCCATTTCTTCAATTGTATTCTGTGATACGGTTTTTCGTCCACTGTCTGACTAAAACATTAGAGAACCTGTTTCTCAAACATCTCAACCATATTGCTTTTAAACCATTAACTGACAAAAGTCCGTTACCTTTATGTATTTTTGTGGTTTTTAAAAGCGCGAAGAATAGCTGGTGCATTTGATTGGTTGAGGTAAAATAATTTGACTAGCAGAGCTCACTTGACTAAAGAAGGAGACATTATGAATGATAACTTTTAATGAAATTGATTCTAACAGTAACACATTACCTTTTGAAGCCGAATAAACTGGCTCTAGGCCAAAAGATGTTACGTGAAATTTAAATACAGAATTTCTTCTAATGTTGCTTTCTTTATAGCTCTGTAAGTGAAATTACAGAATAAGAAACTTTAGTAGTGTTTATGTAAATTTAGCTTTTTATAAAATGTTACCTTTTTGTGCTTAGATTAAATTGCTAAATTCGTTGGATTCAATTACTAAATTCGTTAAATGAACGGTAATTTTATTTCAGTGTTAATTCTTCCTTTTTTTGAAACTCTCTTTTTCGAATACACAGCGCCACATATTCCCCTGGCGGTGATTTGGCCGTGATGATTTGGACTAATTTTTTTTCACAGATCCTTTGTCTTCCGTCTTTTTAAATATTTCTACAAAATTTGGTGTTATTCTCGCAATTAGATCGGACTACAGAATACTCTAAGTACCGTCAATTTAATTATGACTACCTTGTACTTTAGTGTAGGGAATTTGGAAGTTGACTGACCAGCAACCTTAACCTCTTCAGCCTGAGCATAAAATAACTCTACAAATATATATTTATTGCTTTTGCATAATCGAAATGACACCATACATGACAGAAAGATTCACTTTTATGAAATCAGTACTTTGGGGGACTGGTAATTTAGGTTTACAAAAATGGATATAAAAGCATTAATCCCCTTTAAAACAATCAGTTTAAAAATCAGTAATATAAATTTACGCAATAACAAAATCAACTTTAAATAAGTAAATGATCAGCAAATCTTCAAATTTTTTTATTGCAAAGCATTTAAGTTAAATAATAATGAATATTTTTTACTTTCTTGGCCAAAATGTTTTGAAGGTATTTTCGAAACTCGGATGAAAATAATATTTATTTTATGAGGTAATATTCATCGGTACTGACATTTATTGGTTTTGTTTTAAAGCAAAAAAAAATTAGATGCCTAGAAGCAAAGTAAAAATGCAAAAAAAATCGAGCAGTTTAGTTTTTATGAGGAAAAGAATCGAGGCACACATTTGTGTACTTCAAGTCTGAAGAGGTTATGACCCATTTTTTCGGAAACTACCCAAACAATTTTGATGACAACTGGCATACATATCCACTGAATTATGCTCAAGACAGACATTTTGTTTTTGCGACTATTTATTATTATTATCATTATTAAAGAGAAAAGTCAATTTTTCAGAAATTTTTCATTTTTTATGCATTTTTTTAAAATTAATTAATTTTTAAAACTGTTTGCCACGTACGATCTTATATGAGGACCCCAGAAGCCAAGGGGTATAAGTGACAAAATTGAAAAAATTGAGTTAAGTGCACAGGGTATCTGGAAATATGCTTTTTTCATTTCAGGTAAAGAAATATAGGTCATTTTCTGATTATTTGGGGAGTTATAGAGATAAACCACTTTTTTCGAAAAACAAACAATATTGATTAATTATACATTTAAAGAAAATTGTACTTTATTTTTTTAACAGTTATTGAAATGAGAGTTCAAAGATTAGAATGCAACAAGCAGATGTTTCCTATTTCAGTTTAGTCAATTGTTATTGATGTTCCAATTTAACATCAATTATCTTTAAACTCAATTTACTCCAAATCGACATTTTGTCACTTGTACCCCTTGGCTTCTGGGCTCCTCATATGTAAACTCCACTAACAATTTGTTTTTGTAAATCGTTCAAGTACATTAGGATTTAAGGGACTAGTGACTAGTTTGATAGTGACTAGTTTGATCATAGTGACTAGTTTGAAAACATAAGCACATCTAATTTGTATGGATTCTTGCACAGTTTTATCAAATATATGAACTAAAGTACATATGAACACTTGGGTAATATTTAGTTACATATAATAAATGAGCACAAAATTTTAGAGTAAAATATTGATATGATTGGGCGTGGTATCCAAGGGATATCTTCCAATAATCTTTTAAGGATGGTATTTTATAGTAAGAACACTAATCTTAATTTCACACTGAAAAATGGCAAATAACAAATTAGTTAATGCATTTTTGTCTGAGAATATATATTTGTAAAAACTTTTGTTTATTTCACATAATTCAATAGTATTGGAATTCACAAAGAAAAATATTGATTTGCAATTTTTTGTAATTTGTAGACTATCATTTTATAAAATAATAACTATTGTTTAAACTTTCTGGTGAGAATTTAGAATAGCCGAATAAAATTCAACTACATTCGGCAATGCTATAGTTTTTCGTATCTGACTGAATTTATTTTTTAAGGCTTCCGAATTCTCACCAGTAAGTTTAAATATATATTATTGTTTTATAAGATGTTGGATATCCCACAAATAAAGTAAGAGAAAATTGCTATTAAAAATTTTCCGGTGGGAATTCCTACACTAGTGAGAATTCCGTCGATTAGTGATGACGTCAAAAATCGAGACCTCTGGCCTTGAGTGTAGAAAGCAGCGGTTTAGCCCATATTTTTAGTTTATAGTGTCAAGGAAAAAACTCTGTTAAGAGATTAAACTATATTAATTTGACATTTGTTGATGAATGTCATATTTGCTCTCCTTCCACTTAATCCTTCATCCAGGTGAAAGACGTCCAATTTGATCCAACTGAAAGACAATTCGAAACAGACTAAAAAAAGAATTTAACTTGATTATCCGTGACATGATAATAAGTATAATAATTCCTGAAGTAAATTTTCTGTCTAGTAATATCGTTAACTGGGATTAAATTAAAAGAAATTTTACAGGAGTTAACATGAATTTTGGCAAGTATGATAAAGCAAATTAGACATATTTAAATAACAACTTTTTCAACTTTACTAATTTTACATGGTTACTATACAGATTGTATCTGAAAAGGAGGCAAAATCTTGCGTGTGATAGAACGCAGCTATATGAGAAAATATCATTTTAGAATATAAGATCGGAATGCAAACGGTGAGAAGTTAAAACAAAGTTTTCCACTGTCGCAGTTAAAGAAGCAACATAAGGATGAGAGGAGATGCTCCAGAAAACATTTTATTGACAGGAATATAAATATTGTACATGCTCAAAGAATTGCTCAAAAGATTTCCCCCCAGCTGTAATAAACGATTGACACCTTCGGGTTAGAGTCTGACGCACCCTTTGCAAACACTCCACACATTTCCCGAACATCGCCGGAAAGAACGACAGTCCTGGTGATTTGATACATAACAATTTCAATGAGACACTCGTAGATTAGGCACTTTTATATGGTCTGATAGGAAAAAATCCAAACACGAGACATCGGATGATCTTGTAGTCAAACTATGACAATACCTCGACAAACCCGTCGCAATGAGACAGTGGAAAACTATTTTTTAACTTCTCACCGCTTGCGTTCCAACCGTACATTGTATGACAAACTTTGCTCATATAGCTGCGCTCTATTACTCCGTAGAATTTTGCCCATTCTGTCAAACTGTATTTGAAAATATTCATATTTAAGAGAAACCATTTTTATGTTTAAAACATTATTTTTCAGAATTATATTTAGGAATTACCATGTGTTATAACAGAATGCTAGAATGGTGTGGTTTTAAGCGTTTCATTAATTGAAATTTAATGCATCCATAATTACCATAATAAACACATATAATTAGATTTGAAAACACAGATTTTTTACATTTCGATTAATAGGAAGTTATGGACTATTGTTTATATGGATTAATGATGACAGGTTAATTTGGTTTTCACCAGAAAAGTTGACACTTACATATCGAAGAATACCACGCAAAGTTTATGTACTCCTTAAAAGTAAAATTTATTGGCTCTAAATAAATATTGATATATTTTATTGGTTGCCTTTAAGCTATTACAATACAAATAAAGTTATTTCAGAATTTTTGGACAAATTTAATAACACATATTTTTATGAAAATAATTTTAAACTGTCTTTTAAACCGCAAATAAAATAATATGAAAAGCTACATATACATTGTAGGAAATCCAACTTTCAATATTACAGATAACTGGAACTTTTAGTTTGAACTCCTCAACTACACCTTTTAAAATCCATCCTTTTAAGAAATAAGGTTTAAAAGTATAATATTGATAAATGCAAATTGAAAATGTCATGACATTTTCCTAATTATAATACACTAAAAATAAACCATATTATCTTGCAATTTGCTGATGTCTTAAACAAACAAAATCCCTTATTTATTGTAATATATTTGAAAATACTCATCTTTAATTGCAGCCATATAATTATTTTAGTATGAAACATTATTTCTCATTATTGCAAATTTCAATTATTATGATACATTTTAATGCTACTGTCATATATATCAAATGTATAATTTCTGAAATTGATTCTTTTATCGCACCCTGTGAGTGATAATAAACTCATCTAATTAGATCTGGAAATACATCTTCTAACATTACGGTTAATTGGGACCTGTCAGGTATAGCTTTTATGGGTTTATGTTGACAGATAAATTGGTTTTATCTAGTGACGGCGGCAATTCCATATCAAGACCATGTGAGATGCTTTTAATTGTAGCAAATAAAAATAAAATTCGTTAAGTTGTTCCCTGGATAAATGACTGATCTTGCTGACACATGTAAACAAAATTGAGAAAAACGAATATTAGACACTAAAGAAGTTCTATTAGAATGGATTTAAGTTTTTTAAAATTTAAATGCATTTAAAGAGCGCTGTAATCCTTTGTATTCTGTTTTCGCTTTTTTAAAATTATGTCTATGTATGAATAATTTTTTTCTACAGTATAAAAATGTATTCATACATAAACATGATACAAACAAGTTGAATATATTTAGAAGAAGTCTTTATAAGGAAAACTGACTGGTTTTTACGTAAAGAAAAAGCAAGAGAAACTGTAAACATTATAGGATATAATAATTAAATATAGTTAGAAATCAGTGAAGGGATATTAAAAAACTGTATTACTCTCATCGAATTGAATTTAATCTAGAAATAGAGTTTTCAATATTGCAGATAATTGGAACTAATCATTTGAACTTGTCAGTTACGCCTTTTAAGAATCCACATTGATACATTATCTATATATTTAAAAGACCTGGCTGTTTTTACTTTCTTCTATCTTCAATAGAAGAAAGTATTGTAATTGAAATTTTTTTCGACTTCCGGTTTTCGACGGATTTACACGTTTTTGGGGTCAGAGATTCCAAAAACCTGTTTTTACAAAATGTCTGTCTGTCCGTGTGTCTCTCTGTGTGTGTATGTCGCCATTCTACCCTCAAAAAATGTATGAAGATATGCATAGAATTGAACCAAAATTTTTGTGAATATTTTTGGCTGTGGCAAGCAGGTCCTCCTTCAATTTTGAAATATTCCGCCGAAAGGGGACACTGCAATCGCGGTTTTTGTTCCATCTTCAATATTGAACCGACCAAAAGTGTATCAATTTATGCATCGAATTGAACCAAATTTTTTGTGTAAGTGTATGACTATGGCTAGTTGGTCCTCCTTGAATTTGAAAAAAATCCGCTAGAAGGGGCTGCTTCAATCGCGATTTTTGTGCCATTTACAATATTGTACCGACCAAAAGTGTATGAATTTATGCATCGAATTGAACCAATTTTTTTTATGTAAGTGTATGGCTATGGCTAGCTGGTCCCCCCTGAATTCGAAAAAAATCCGCCGGAAAGGGGGCGCTGCAATCGCGATTTTTGTTCCATTTTCAATATTGTACCGACCAAAAGTGTATGAAGTTATACATCAAATTGAACCAAATTTTTTCTGTAAGTGTATGGCTATGACTAGTTGGTCTTCCCTGAATTTGAAAAATATTCGACGGAGGGGGGGCTGCAATGGAGATTTTTGTTCCATTATTCAATATTGTACCGACCAAAAGTGTATGAAGTTATACAGATTCAGTTAGGTGGGGAGGCCTACCAAGTGGCTTGAGCTCAACAAGCCCCGCCAATTTTTTTTTTATTATTAAAAAAAAAGTACAATTGTTTCACAAATGGTTGCCCAATTTCTCCTGGGCAAACCTAAAGTTTTTACAATATTAAAATGCATAAATTTCAAAATATAAAATAAAAGAGCTAATTAAGACAATTAAGAGTTCGTGAATGTCTATAAAAATTTTTAGATGCACTTTTTATTTAGAAAGTTCAACTGAGTTCAACTATCATAAGTATGATAGAGTAAATGTTTTTAGAAATGTTTAAACAGAGATATGATTTGATAAGCTTGCTAATGCGCAAGTTGAAATATATACTGATTCTTTTCAACGAGGGTGATGCAGTCAATTATTTTCTGTAATAATTTCGGACATTTCAATACATATGAAAACCACTCATTTAATTTCATATTTGATGGCTTTCGCAGATGAAAGGTTGAAGTTAGTGGACAATTTAAATCGAATTAAACCAAATTTTTTGTGTAAGTGTATGGCTATGGCTAGTTGGTCCCCCCTGAATTTGAAAAAAATCCGCCGGAAGGGGGCACTGCAATCGCGATTTTTCCTCCATTTTCAATAATTTACCGACCAAAAGTGTATGAAGTTATGCATCGAATTGATCCATATTTTTGTGTAAGTGTATGGCTATGACTAGTTGGTCTCCCCTGAATTTGAAAAATATCCGCCGGAAGGGGGCGCTGCAATCGTGATTTTTGTTCCATTTTCAATATTGTACCGACCAAAAATGTATGAAGTTATGCATCGAATTGAACCAAATTTTTTGTGTAAGTGTATGACTATGGCTAGTTGGTCCTCCTTGAATTTGAAAAAAATCCGCTGGAAGGGGCCGCTTCAATCGCGATTTTTGTGCCATTTACAATATTGTACCGACCAAAAGTGTATGAAGCTATGCATCGAATTAAACCAAATTTTTTGTGTAAGTGTATGACTATGGCTAGTTGGTTGTTCTTGAATTTGAAAAATATCCGCTAGAAGGGGCCGCTTCAATCGCGATTTTTGTGCCATTTTCAATATTGTACCGACCAAAAGTATATGAAGTTATGCATCGAATTGAACCAAATTTTTTGTGTAAGTGTATAGTTATAGCTTATTAGTACTCCCTGAAATAAAAAAAATTCCGCCGGAAGGGGGCGCTGCAATAGCGAACTTTAAGCCAATTTCAGTATTGCACCACCTAAAAATGTTAAGTAAAACTTAGTTCTAGGACTGAACTAAATTTTTTGTATATGATTATCTTTTGGTATGGCAAGTAGTTCTTCCTGAATTTGAAAAAATAAAATCTGCCTATCATTCTATTGTTCATCGGCTCATGCAGAGACGGAAATTCGTTTTTACTCAGATTCATTGACTGAAGCAGAAACTTAAGATGAAAATCAAAGTTGGTATGGTATTGAATTAAAATTTTTAAAGTATTAAAATGAGTAACTATTTTTTTAATATTAAAATGTACGTATGAGATAGAAGAAAGTTTTGGGATTGGCACATCCAGTTTTAGTCATCAGCCCTGAGCTTTCTACTGGCATGATTTGATAATTATTTTTTTAAACGACAGCTCTTTATGTGTAGCTGTGCCCATTCTGACTAATTTTTAATTTATTTCCATTTTTATATTTTATTTTTAATTTTAAAAGCTTTTTCGTGACATTTCTTTAAAACTGTGGCAACAGGCTAAGCCTTTCTCACTATAATAAAAATTTATTTTGCTTTATTACTTTCCACCAATCAGGAACTTGATCTCATCGGTGATTGTGTAATCGTATTTCAAAGGGAAAAATATAATGGTTTTCGTAAAATTTAATCCTAATAAAGTGATTGCACATAATTATTCACTAATCGCGGTACAATACACAGATTATTTACTGAGTAATATTATTAAGCATTATGTAAATAAAATAACAGAAAATAAACTTTAATAAAATATAATATCTAAAGCGAATTTTTGTCGATGGAGAAAATGTCGCCATTCAGAAACCAGATAAATTTGTTCCTTGAATATAATATACATTGTTATAGCTGTGTCAGTGATGATCTCATATTCACTGACTTTTATTCCTGCATCTAAATAAACTGAATTTCTATTTATTTAAAGGTCCTGGTGTGCACAAATAAAAATATTTCTATAAATTGCGCGATTTCTATTTAATTATAATAAATGTTTTATGAAACTAAAGAATTTTTTAATAACTGCATAAATCATGCTTTTATTTCGGAAAATATGAGTGTTTCTGAAGATATAAATAATGTCATATTAGAAAAAAAAGATTAAAACCTGTGATATGCCGGTATTACGATATTTCTATTTTACATAATATCAAAAAATAATTAAAATCATTTTGTTGTATTAAGTTATTATTTAAAATTAAATTAAATAAAATGTTTTCTGCACATCAGTAACAAACACAAAAATTTTATTATTTCTAATAACAAATATATTATTTTTTTTTCGTTGCCATAACAATAAAAGGTACTACTTGGTTACCCCGTCGACCAAAAAACTATCGCCAAATTATAAGATTAAATGCTTACAATCGATGATTGTGAATGTCACATTCAATAACATTAAATATGGTGCGCATGTTTAAAACGTCATGAAATGATTTTTAATTTCATTTTTATTTGTATTTTTTTATCTTTTACTAACTTATTTGTTCTTTCGTTAATTAAACTAATAAAGAATACTGCCCAGTTAAACTGAAGGCATTAAGCTCACAGGCTACAAATACTAATTGCACATTAAAGCTTTATATTTTCAAGGGTTAATTCCGTTCGAAAAAAAAATTAAGAAGAGGAAACAGCTCTCCCCTTTTCTCTTTTTTTATACTTAATCATTGAACCTCCTATACTACCAAAGACATGCTTTATCATATAAAAAATCTATATCCAAAATTCAGAGCAAATTAGATAATTCTTAATAAAAACCCATTTAGCATTTATATAATTTAAAAAGAGTTATCCCCCTCTTTTATACTTAACCATTAAACTTCCAAAACTATTCAGAGATTTGAACGAAATCTGACAATTCTGCTTGAAAAACCCATTTATATAAATTAAGGGGGGGGGACATTAGAACCCCTGTTCCCCTTATTTATACTTATTCAATGAACACCTAATAACAGTCACGGAATCGCCTCATCAGAATGATCCTAATCTAAATTTTGAACGAAAATTAATTCTGTATGAAAATCCCATTTATATCAACTAACGGGGGGGGGGGCATTAGAGCCCCTGTTCCCCTTATTTATACTTATTCAATGAACACCTAATAACAGTCACGGAATCGCCTCATCAGAATGATCCTAATCTAAATTTTGAACGAAAACTTAATTCTGCATGAAAATATCATTTATATCAACTAACGGGGGGGGGGGGCATTAGAACCCCTGTTCCCCCTATTTATACTTATTCAATGAACACCTAATAACAGTCACGGAATCGCCTCATCAGAATGATCCTAATCTAAATTTTGAACGAAAACTTAATTCTGCATTAAAATCCCATTTATATCAACTAACGGGGGTGGGGGGGGGGGCATTAGAACCCCTGTTCCCCCTATTTATACTTATTCAATGAACAACTAATAACAGTCACTGAATCGCCTCATCAGAATGATCCTAATCTAAATTTTGAACGAAAACTTAATTCTGCATGAAAATTCCATTTATATCAACTAACGGGGGGGGGGCATTAGAACCCCTGTTCCCCCTACTTATACTTATTCAATGAACACCTAATAACAGTCACGGAATCGCCTCATCAGAATGATCCTAATCTAAATTTTGAAAACTTAATTCTGCATGAAAATCCCATTTATATCAACTAACAGGGGGGAGGGGCATTAGAATCCCTGTTCCCTCTATTTATACTTAATCAATGAACACCTAATAACAGTCACGGAATCGCCTCATCAGAATGATCCTAATCTAGATTTTGAAAACTTAATTCTGCATGAAAATCCCATCTATATCAACTAACGGGGGGCATGAGCCCCCCGTTCCCCCTCTTATACATATCGAATGAACTCCAAAAACTAATCAGGGAAGCGCCTTGTCAGGATATACCTACATACAAAATTTCAAGTGGATCGGATATTTTTATCATGAGTTATCGCGTTACGTACGAACATACATACAGAACGGACGGGCACATAAGCTCTCAGGCTATGATAGCCTGTGAGCTAAAAAGTATGTCAATATGTATAACTTGGTTGTTAGTTTGGCGATTTTTATAATTTGGCGAAAACGGTCATTGGGATAACCAAGTAGTACCCATTAAAATTAACTTTGACAAGTTCATGGAATCTACAAACCAATAAATAATTTAAATTCTTTGCAAGAGCTGTAAATGTGTAGTGGGTTGGTTATGCAATTTAGTAACTCACTGTTTCTATTAGAATTAAAATGTTTTATTGATATTATAATTATTGTACAGTTACCAAGCGAAATCTAAACGGAGAAAATATAGACTATGCAGATATTTTTGAATTCGTCTTCTGAGGTATTTTATTAACTTCCAAAATAATTTGGAATTTAAACAATGTTTAAGGTTTAGAAACCGCATTAAAAAATATTTGCAGCTGAAGTTAAGTCCAACATAATAATTTATGAGTTGTTTTCCTCATTTTTTGTTATTTTCTGAAGTTGTGTATCTCCATCATGAAAAGTTATTTTATCCTTATTTTAAGAGGGGACAATTGTTTATTTCACTCAGTATTTTATTGTGTATATTAGACTGATATATATCATATCTAATATAGATTCTTTTCCGTCAAATTTCGATGGGTTCAGCTAGTTAATTTTAAAAATATAACATTGATAAATGCAAACTGAAAGTGACATGACATTTTTCTAATTATAATTTTCTAATTATAAAAATAAACTTTATTTTCTTGTCATTTTTTGATGTCTTAAGCAAAGGAAACTCCCTTTTTTATTCTATTAGAAAATATTCATCAATAAATACAGCTATATAATTATTCCGCTTTGAAACAATATTTTTATTATAGCATTTCTAAATTATTCTCTTCTATTTTAATACTACTGTGATATGTATCAAAATGTTTAATTTATGAAAATTGTTTCTTTTATCGCACCCACGAGAACGATAATAGACTCATCTAAATAGATCTGGAAATACATCTTCTAACATTACAGTTAATTGGGACCTGTCAGGTATAGCTTTTATGGGTTTACGTTGACAGATAAATTGGTTTTCTCTAGTGACGGCGGCAATTCCATATCGAAGGAGACCATGTTAGATGCTTGTAATTGTAGCATCCAAAAATAAAAATTTCTAAGCTACATCCTGGATACATAAATTATCTTGCCGCAAAACGTAACAAATATTTGAAAAAAAAATGAATATTCCACGTTAAAGAAATTTTATTAGAATGTATTTATTTTTTTTTAAGTTTAAATAACATACATTTTGAGATATTTTAATTCATATATCTTAATTCTCAACAAAAAAGTAAAACACCAATATTTGCATTAATGCGTAGCAGAACATTCCGTATTTAAATAAAAGGAAATTAGCCATTGAATTTTTCTGGTGTAAAATCAGATTTTTTGACCTACGTAATTTCTAGAACGTGTTCTATCATGGGAATTAAAGGGTTAAAGAACTCTGTAATTATTTGTATGCTGTTTTCGCTTTTTTTAAATTATGGTTATATATGAATATTTTTTTATTGCATTTGAACCTCGTTTACATTCACACTCACACGGGAATCGTGTTTCCTCGTGTTAAAAGTAGTTCGCGTTATCTACTCTTTATTATGTATTCCACGTAGCAAGAATAAATATACATACATATCTTAAAAATCTCTTATATTGCTGGAGTTAATTTTGTTTCTTAAGATCGATGCGTAAAGAATATATATGTACAAACAAATGGAACATATTTCGGTGGAGTCTTTACAAGGAAAACTGACTGGTATTTACGTAAAGAAAAAATAAGATAAACTACAAACATTATATGAAATATTAAATTGAATATGGTTACAATTTAATGAAGGCATATTAAAAAACTGTATTACTCTTATCGAATTGAATTGAATCTACAGGATAAACGGAATTTATTATTTGAACTTGTCAGTTACACCTTTTAAGCATACACATTCATACAATATTAGGTTTAAAAATATAACATTGACAGATGCAAATTGAAGGTTACATGACATTGTTCTAATTATAATGAACTAAAAATAAACCATATTCTCTTGTCATTTCCTGATGTCTTAAGCAAAAAATTCCTTTTATATTCTATTAGAAAATATTCATCTATAAATGCAGCTACGTAATTATTTCAGTTTTAAACAATATTTATTAGTATAGCATTTCTGAATTATTTTTAAAATTTTTAATGCATTATGTCATACATATCATAATATTTATTTTCTGAAAATTATTTCTTTTATCGCACCCCTGAGAGCAAAAATAAATTCGTCTAATTAGATTTGGAAATACACCTTCTACATTACAGTTAATTGGGAATTGTCCGGTATAGCTTTTATGGGTTTACGTTGATATATTAATTGGTTTTATCTGTTGACGGCTGCAATTCCATATCAAAGGAGACTATGTGAAATGGTTGTAATTGAAGCATCCAAAAATAAAATTCGTTGTTTCCTGGATAAATGAATTATCTTGCTGCCACTTATAAAAACTAATTGAGAAAAATGAATATTCCACACTAAGGAAGTTCTATTTCAATGCATTTAATTTTTTGAAAGTTTAAATACATTTAAATAACTGTGTAATCCTTTGTGTGCTGTTTTCGAATTTTTGAAATTATGTTTATGTATGCATGTTTTTTTTATATTGCAGTTGAATCCCGTTTACACGAGCACTTACAGGGGAATTGTGTTTCCTCCTGTTAAAAGTAGTTCTCGTTATCTACACTTTATTATGTATTCCACGTAGCAAGAATAAATATACATACATATCTTAAAAATCTCTTATATTGCTGGAGTTAATTTTGTTTCTTAAGATTTATCCATAAAGAATATATATTTATAAACAGGTGGAACATATTTCGGTGAAAGCCTTTACAGCGAAACCTGACTGGTATTTACGCAAAGAAAAAGTAATAGAAACTTTAAACATTATAGGAAATATTAATTGAATGTAGTTACAAAATCATAAAAGTGATATTATAAAACTGTATCACTCTCATCAAATTAAATTGAATCTACAAAAACAGATTTCAATATTGTAGATAATTGGAACTTATCATTTGAACTTGTCAGTTACACTTTTTAAGAATCCACATTGATACATTGTTAGGTTTAAAAATAGAACATTGACAAATGCAAATTGAAGGTGACATGACAATTTTCTAAATACAATATGCTAAAAATAAACCATATTCTCTTGGCATTTCCTGATGTCTTAAGCAAAAGAAACTCCCTTTATTACTGTAATATATTAGAAAATATTCATCTTTAAATGCATCTATATAATTACTTTATTATGAAACATTATTTCTCATTATTGCAAGTTTGAATTATTCTCTTATATTTTAATGCTAGTGTCATTCATATATATCAAAAAGTTTAATTTATGAAAATTGTTTCTTTTATCGCACCCTCGAGAACGATAATAAACTCATCTAATTAGATCTGGAAATACATCTTCTAACATTATGGTTAATTGGGACTTGTCAGGTATAGCTTTTATGGGTTTATGTTGACAGATTAATTGGTTTTATCTAGTGCCGGCGGCAATTCCATATCAAGGGAGACCATGTGAGATGATTGTAATTGTAGCAAATAAAAATAAAATTCGTCTTTTTCTGGATAAATTAATTCTCTTTTTGCTTTATGTAACAAATATTTGAGAAAAATCAATATTCCACACTAAATAAGTTCTATTATAATGTATTTGGTTTATTTTTAAGTGCATTTAAAGATCTCTGTAATCCTTTATATGCTGTTTTAGCTTTAAAAATTTTTTATTGATATATATTTACAAGCAAGTGGAATATATTTCGGTGGAAGTCTTTACAAGGAAAACTGACAGGCATTTACATAATGAAACCAAAGAAATTCCTTTTATATTACACTCGAACTTTTTAACACGAAGACTCGTGGGGAGGGGGAGGGATTGTTTGTTAGTGTTAAAAGAAGTTCGTGTTTTCAACAACTTATTGTGTGTTCCATGTAAGGAGAATAAAGATACATACATATCTTAAAAATCTACTGTGCTGACGGAGTTAATTTTGTTTCTTCAGACCGATCCGTTAAAAATATATATTTTCAAACAGGTGGAATATCTTTCCGTGGAAGTCTTTTCAACGAAAGCTGGCTGTTATTTTCGTTAAATCCAAAAAATTTCACCAAAGTTCGAAACTTGATTTATTTTTTTTTCGGATTAAACTCTAAAATCAAGGCTACAGTGATTTCATAGTTTTATTAGCAGTTTCAGTTTCAGCTAGGTGGGGAGGCCTACCAAATGGCTTAAGCACAACAAGCCCCACCTAGCAGGGTGTATCAAGTATGCTAAAAGCCCAACCATGGACAAAGACAGGACTGCCAAAGGGAAAGGAGATACGGAGCCAGGAGAGACCAGAGGCACTACTGAATGGTCCCCAGAACGCCGTCAAAAATATATTAGTTAACAAATGAAAGAATATAATTCAAACACAATGACAACGCGTAGCCCTGTCTATTCATGGCGTGCTCAAAAAGTAAACATAATTGAAGAATTCTTCACAGTGATAAATACAAAATTATATGTACAATATAAATAATTAAGATATACCTATGAACATATGCATAACCATAAGTTGCCATAATCACATTTCTGACTTAAATAATATTTAATGATGATCAATTTTCTTAGTTCTCAAACAGTTAAAATAGTAATAGGTTAAGACAATTTATAGATATTTGAAAAGAATAGATAAAATAAATAGAATATAATTAAGAGTAATAAAATAACAACAGCTAGATGATAATGTAAAACTTCCTAAATAATGTTGATGATAATAAATGTTAATAATGAGTAATAAAATACTAATGAGACTAATAATGGGCTCAAATCCGCAAGTATTTAATTGGTAGCTTCATTGCCCTGACCCACCGTTCCCGGATTTCGATTAGTTTAACTTTTCATTGCACGATTTTTCCTGTTCTTATGAAATGAATTATTTGAAATCTACATATCGGTCTAATAATCAGAAAAAGAGTAAAACAAAATAAATTTCAAATTTTCTGCTACAATTTCATATTTTACTTTATGTATATAATTGGAGTTTTTTTAATATTGTATTGCTACATTTTGCAATTAAATGGGCTTAAATTAATTAATTTTATCTGCTTCACACGTTGCAACTTACTTTTTATAATTATTTTTAGTAATCAGTAGAAACAAATATTGCCTTAATATCCTGATCGAAATTTTTTTGAGTTTCCGAAAAACAAATTCTAATTTCTTATCAAATGCATCCATTTGACATGGGCAAAATAAGTAATATTTTATTTGTTGGACTGTTCTTGATCAATTAACCCGCGAGTAGTCGCGACTTTTTTCACAACGTCATTAGTCGCGCTCGGTCTTTTCGCCGCTGGCCCCCCGCAAACCAAATATGTAAAATAAGAAATATTTTTCACCTAATATACGAAAATAATATTTCAATAAAGATATAAATTTGCAGTTTTCTTAAATTATGCATTTTATTCATGTGATCTAAAGTAATTGGAAAAAGTAAAAATGAACTCACATTAGTAATTGTTACATAGACTTTTTTGCAAATTTCAACTTTGTTTCTAAAAATGTACCTGAAAGAAAAATAGAGGTATCCTGTTACTTCACTAAAGTGGTCGAGAAAGCTTCAAAGACAGCTACATGACAGATCTCCGCTGTATTTGTAATGTGATGCAAGTTAGGATAAGATAAGTTACACGGGCGGCGGAAAGATTGACACGCGACTACTGACGGGTTAAAGTGATGATATTGGCCAAATTCATGGCAGTTGATGACAATTATCTTGTTATTAAGTATGTGCCAGATGTGGTGCACGATGCAGTGAAGGAGTAATTTATGTATTTTTGCTTTTAAATTTATCCGGTATCACTTTTTCATTTTTTTTCTCTGTATTTTAGAATCTCAGGCATACGAGTCGCACGTAGGGGAGGGACATCGGACGGAAGGAGTGCGCTATAAGTAAACAACTTTATTGAAAAGACTTGCTTAGTGTTATGTGACATTTTTTCATCCCATAAGAGCCATTATTTTAAAAATCAGACGAAGTGTGATAGATGTATTTTTTGATTTGCTTTATTTTTTATATGTTTAAGTAGTTCATATTTAATGAATAATGTCCACTTTTGAAGCATTGAAAAAATTTCCTCTTTTCTATAGAAAATGTCAAAATTCAAGGTTGTGAAGGCCATTTTTCATGAAAAGTGAAATGCTTGTATATTAGGAGGACTTTATCTCTCGCAAGCAACAACATCCTGAAAATCTATTGAGATAAATTGGTAGTATAGCCATACCTAAATAACCATAACTAAATAAGAAACAATTTATGTCAATGTTTAAATAAGTCTAAAGTTTGATAAAAATCTGTGCATTAGTTTTTTAGATAGAGCTTCTGTGGTAGTCATGGGAATATACAGCATACCAGAACCGTTTGTTAGAAGGTTTACACCAAACCACAATCAGCACTTACTCATATCAAGGTTACCTGGATCCAGAGTTTGATGAAAATTCCTGCATTAGTTCTTGAGTTATAACTATTGCTAGAATCACAAGAAATGCAGCATAGCAGTCTACCTATCGTGCGATTTTTACCAAAATCAAATATTTACTAACTTATGTTGTGGACTAACTGAATATCATGTTTTATGAAAATCCTTGCACATATTGGTCGATTTGCACCAAAAACTGATTTGCATTAATTTTTATTCGGACGTAGCCGAATATAAACTTTTATTAAATTTCCTGCTTTAGTTCTTAAGATAGAACTTCCACAATATTTGTGTAACATGCGGGCAGACAGAATCACGACAGACACTTTGTAAAAATATATTTTTCGGGATCTCTGACCCCTAAAATTTGTAAATCCGTCGAAAACCGTAAGTCGTATATTTTCACGAATCGAAAACTTTCTGCTTTTAACTAGAGAAGAAAGTAAAAGCAGACAAAGAGGATCTAAAATTTTAAATTCGAGTTACACATAGAAACAATATTTTTAAAAATAACGAAACAACTCTATATTTATTCATTGATAATATGAAAATAAACAGAATACCTTATACTTAATTAGTATATAATGTTAAATGATAATGTTGAATTTCCACTATAAAGTTTACATATAGATAATAACAATTGCATTAATGTAATTTTGTTTGTTTATTTATTGATATTTGTAAATAAATGGTTCTGAACAGTACATATAACATAGTTTCCGCATACAGATTATAATTACTTTAGCTGTATACAGGTAACTGTTTTGTGCAATGATCAGTGTTTGATATAAACACAAATGATGCGGTCTAAAACTACCATTTTAGTTAAATCCGTTCCGGTTATTCGCTAAATCAGCCTGAAAACGATACAGTAAATAATACAAACTCTTGTGTCATTATTGAACAGTATAACATTTAATGTATTCGATTATTCAACCTATTTATAGATCTATATACGTTACAAATCTGCCTTAAACCTCATATCAGAATAATTGATTTCAAGATGGTTTTATGCTGTCATTTTGGAATTTTCGTAGCTCCTACGTGATTTAGTTAAGATAATTAAATACAAAATGAAAAAAAAGAAGAACTGGATCTAAATCATTCTACTCAATGAAAATGTGTTGCTTTTTGTATAGCTTTTCTCTATTCTAGAAAAAAGTAACTAATTCTGTCACCATCGCTGACGTTGAATTTTTTTATACCTCAGATATTTCTTCGTTAACATTAAAAGAGCTATTGCATACAAAAATATGAAAATTTGTAGTATTATTGAGAAATGTTTGATAAATAATGTAGTGCATACAGTTTTTAAATCGAATAAATATTTTAAGAGGTATTCAATATTAAATATAGTCAAAATCGTTCCATTTAAAAAAATTATCGGAGCACATAGAAATTTAATCAATGTTGGTCATTTCTTGATGTGTAGACAGTAATTAATTTTCTAATTTGGCTCTTTTTTTGATAATTTATTTTCATTTTAAATTCAAATTTTCAGTATTTTGAGAAATATATTTTTGTAGAATTTAGGAAAGAAAATTATTATAAATGGTTGCCAATTGTTAAATCACCGCAAAGATACGTGTTCCTTCAAATTAAAAATTGATTGACGGGTGAATTTTATAATTATAAAAAAACTTTCATATCAATCCTAAATGAATGTTACATATTAAAGGCAGGAAATATTAAAACTTACGACATAAAAACTATATTTACACGAGAATTTCAAAAGAGAAGGAAAATTAATATTTTTTTTTTTCATGTCTTTTACAGGATTTTAGATCTTTTATCAACAGTTTTTCAAAACAGAAATTTTTGTGCAATTGAAATAAAAAAACACTAGATGGAACCCGTCAAAACTTGACGGCACCGAAGAAAGAAAAAAGTATTTTCCAGCTATTAAAGGATTTTTTAACGATTAATCTCCAGCAAAAATTTCAATAAATAAAAGAACAACCTGCATTTTACATCCAGGCAAATGACCCGCAATTGGCCGAGTTACATTCAAACATGCTGTCATAGAATTAGAATCTCTCTCATTTGATAATTTTTCATTTACAAATACAACACCAATAAATTGTACATAACATGAATAAATCATAAATTACTGTCATCCCTCATTTCATACAAAATATACATACTTCACTTACTTCGCAGCAAATTAAGATTGAATTTATAGTTTGCCATTTAGCAACAACTATAACAATAATCCTCTCCGTGGTTAATTTGTTGTTACATTACCCACCCCATTCAACAAATAAACATTTGCATTTTCAACTACTTTTCTATTACCTTTTCATAAATCAAAAATACATGTAAATTTCACATATTAAAAAAATTAATGATAATATTTATTCTGGCTAGGTGAAACCCGTCAAAACTTGACAGCAACAATATGAAAGAATCAAAGAAAAAAAAGTATTTTGCCACTATAAAAAATTTTCAAAGAAAATTTTTTTTTAAAGATTAATATTTATTAAAAATTTCAATATGCTTTTCCATTTACCAACGTAACACTAACATGACATGATCCCGGGCGCAGAATTGGTGCAACGCTGCGACACACGTCACAGACTCTTGAAAATATTTCAAGATTATTTTTCAACTGTTTAAGTTTTAAAAAAAAAATGCTAGAAATCATTTGCTATGTACCAAAGTTTGTCTAGGTACCATAAAAAACACAAATTCTGGCAAATAATCACAAAAGTTTGAAAATTTCATCAAAATACTCCCCCCCCCCCCCAAAAAAAAAACATTGCCCGGAAATTTTATAAATAGATGTGGGAAAATAAAACAGCAAATTTCGTCAACAGATTGCAAAAAACAACAAATTTCTTCAAAAGATCTCTAAAAAATTTGTCAAAAAACTGCAAAAAAAAAAATTTGTCTAGATATCCCAAATAAAACAAATTTCGCAAAAGTATTGCACAAAAATAAAAATTTTGCCAAAACGTCTAAAAAAATGGCAATTTTCATGAAAAATTTTTTTTTAAAAGGCAAATTTTGACAAAAAAAATCCCTAAAAAATGGCAAATTTGTAAACATATTATGAAAAAAAATTCAAAATATTGTGAGAAAACAACAAATTTCGACAAATGATTCTGAGTAAACAACAATTTTCGTCAAAGGATTGAAAAAAAACAAATTTTATCAAATAATCACAAAAAAGATAAATTTTACAAAAAGATCTTCAATAAACGGCAATTTACATTGAAAAATCATGACAACACGACAACTTTCATCGAAAGAACTCGAGAAAAACGATAAAATATACCGAAAGACCTCAAGATGACGAATTTCGTCCAGTTATCATAAAAGACGTGAATTTCGCCCAAAGATCTCAAAAAGCACATACAATTTATCCAGGTAATCGCAAAAAATGGTAAATTTAGCTAAAAATAGTGGAAAAAAATGACAAATTTCTAAAAAAAAAATAACAAAGAACAACAATTTCACAAACAAAAATCACGAAAAAAGGATAAATTCGATAAAACAGCAAATTACATCGAAAGATAGTGAGAAAAAATGACAAATTTCACCGAAAATCCCCGAGAAAACAAATAATTTTGTCCTGGTCCAATAAAAGATGTGAATTTCGTCAAAAGATCTTGAAAATACTTTAAGTTTGTCTAGGTACTTCAAAAAACGCAAATATTGGTAAACAGATTGTGAGAAAACAACACATTTTGTCAAAAGATGAAAAAGAGGCACATTTCATGAAAAAATTGCAAAACAGGTAATTTTTTTCAAAGAAAAAAAAAGCGAAAATATGATAAATTTCTGAAAATAACGAAAAAAACCGACAAATTTAACAAAAAAGCATAAATTCGATAAAACGGCAAATTACATCGAAAGATAGCGAGAAAAAAAACGACAAATTTCACTGAAAATCACTGAGAAAACAAAAAAAAATGTCCTGGTACCATAAAAGATGTGAATTTCGTCAAAAGATCTTGAAAATACTTTAAATTTGTCTACGTACTCCAAAAAACGCAAGTATTGGTAAACAGATTGTGAGAAAACAACACATTTTGTCAAAAGATGAAAAAAAGAGGCACATTTCATCAAAAGATCGCAAAACAGGTAATTTTTGCAAAGAAAAAAAGCGAAAATATGACAAATTTCTGAAAATAACGAAAAAAAACGACAAATTAAAAAAATAAAATCATGAAAAAAGCATAAATTTGATAAAACGGCAAATTACATCGAAAGTTAGCGAGAAAAAAATGACAAATTTCACCGAAAATCCCTAAGAAAACAAATAATATTTTCCTGGTGCCAGAAAAGATGTGAATTTCGTCAAAAGATCTTGAAAAAATACTTCAAATTTGTCTAGGTACTTCAAAAAACGCAAATATTGGTAAACAGATTGTGAGATAACAACACAGAGAGACTGCATTTTTGCTATCACAGTTTAATGCAATGCTATGATAATTATATTTTTTTTCTTTACTTATCTTATAATGATTGAAATACATTGGTTTTTTTCCTTTACATAAGTTATTTTATTTCCAAGTGTTTATTTACGTTCTTGGCCGATTAAAGCATTTTCTATATTGTAATTTTCAAATCGTCTAGGTACCACAAAAAATGCAAATTTTGCCAAATAATCATAAAAAAAACAGCAAGTAATGAATATGGTATATAAAGACTGCTTTATCATGATTGAAAGCTATGCAAAAAGAGGGATCTCTTCTGATAATTTTATTTTTCTTTGTTGATTATAATGATCTTCATATTTCTGAAAAAACATTGTTGAGAGATCAAGATCAAGCGATTAAAAAAAAATAGCAAATTTCATCAAAATATTCCCTCCTCCTTCTTCCCAAAAAAATTCAGCAAATTTTGTCACGGGAACACTTTTTAAAAAAAGTGTACTAAAAAAAAAGTGAAACATTAAATAAATATTAATGATTTACAAAGCTGTTTATAACTGGGATTATTTTCATTTCATATGCAATTCTCTATTATTCGGCGAGACTATGAGATGTAATGTAAATACTTCCTAAACGTTATGAATTTGCTCAAAAATGAAATTATAAGTGGGAAAAAATCACCGTTTTTTGACATGAGTATAATAAGAAACTGAAGCAAAAAATAAATAGTGATTTGCGAATCTGTTTACATCCATGAAGTCAAACTATCCGTCGAAAATCGCACCATCAAAACACAAAACAAAAAACAATGTGATTTCCAGCCTTTTTTTTTATACATACTAATAAATAAATTTGAAAATTACAATATAGAAAATGATTTATCGGCCAAGAACGTAAATAAACACTTTAATCATTAACTTATTGAATGTTTCAATTTCATATGAAACATCTCTACAATTAAGCCTAAGATTGCCGGCAATAACATTGCAAAAAAAGAATACAGATGGAAATAAATTAATTAACTTACGTAAAGTGAAAAAAACAATGTATTCCAATCATTATAAGATGAGTAAAGTTAAAAAATTAATTATTATAGCATTGCATTAAACAGTGTCAGCGTTCTTATCCCATATTTACAAACGCGCTTTGCAAATGCTCTTACAGACAGTAACTACACTCTCCTCCGATTAACCAATAGGAGGAGACTCTCAGATACCGGCGCAAGTATCGATGCGTAGAGACGTATTTAACCGTGCTTACTTTTTCCGGCTTTCGTTTTAATATATAGATTGTTCGGATAAAATAATAGAAACTTTACAATAACATTTTACTGGTGAGAATAATAAATTATGTTTGCAGTATGGATGCCCGTATATGGTATGGGCAAATCATGAATGGTAAAAACATGTTGCTCGTATAACGTATGGGGAAAACAGGGAATCGGTTAATGACTACAATTTTTTAAAAATGATACTTTATAACATGAAATAGTACATTTAAATACCGAGAGCATTAATTATATTATCACAGCTTAGTCATTACCCTGTTTCATAAATTTCCAAGATGCTGCATACTCTTAGAATTATAAGAATTATAAATTTGTTTGTCACTTTGTGAGGGAGAGACCTTTGTAATAAAGACACTTTAGCATTTTTCAGATCGTGACGTCAATGATTTAACATGTGTAAGCGTGAAAGCGACATCTATCCTTTCTTTTACTTTAACTTTCTAGAGCGTATGTGTCTTTCTCGGAGTCTACAGTTATGTCGCGGTTAGAAGTAATATGTAAATTGGTAGTATCTCAGTTTGCAACATATAAAAGCTTGGAGTTTGAGTGTGTGTGGTGTGTCTAGCGGCGTTGGCCAGCTAGTAGTGACTAGAAGCTAGCTAGGTGGTGACGACAAGCAGTGGGATTGATCTAGAGCGAGTGATATCAAGTATTATTGAGCCTTCAGTGAGTTGACAAGCAGTTTTGGAAGGCGATTCGAGAAGTTGGCCGGTGGTAAGAGTTAATATTAATTACGTTGACTATTTCAAAGTTAATAAAGAATATATATACAGCCACGGGCTGTCTAATAAGGTTTTATCTAGCAGCCTAGCCGAAATATAGCTGAGAAGTAATCTGAAGTGCCCCGATTAAGTTAGTGCCGGAGCTGTGAGTATGAGTTTAATCTTTTAGTATTGTTATCAGTTATTAAAATTGCAGAACTGCTCCACTGCCCTTGATCCCTAACCGTTTTAAATAAACTGTTTTTATCTTATGTTCTGAGTTATGCCTGTATTCAACACCCAGTAAGAGCACCCAACCGTTACAACTTTAAGGCTCCAAAGTTCAGTAAATCTCCCTCTACTTATTATGCGATTTTTTTTTATTGAAACTTCATTTTAAATCTATGATATATTTTCTTATTATTGAATTTAAAAACTCACTTAAAAATAACATTAAGAAATAATAATAACAAAAAATTATCTTCTGTTTATCACCTTAAAACATCTTTTTAAGTAAAATAAATGTGCTGCTATAGAAGAATATTATTCAGATTTCTTGGCTTCAATGAATAATTAAATAAAATTACCCAGAACTTCCTTTAGAGCACGTATGTTTGCCTGTTGATTATAAACTGGGGAAATATTTTCTTCTGTTGAGTATATAAATATTTAATTGAATCCTCATTTTTTCCGGAATATCCTAGCTTTTACCAATGTGCAGCGAGAAATTTCACAAATATTCTTTCAGTTTACACAAATGCTTTCCTTTTTTCAGTTTCTCTTGCATATTTGATAAATATATCTTTTTGAATGTAATATAATTTTTAAAGAACAATATATTTTACGTCTTTCATATAAATTTCAATTGTTAAAAAGCACATATTTCATAAAACATTGAAAGACTAAAAAATACAGTTACATAAAACAATTAAAATAATGCAGCAATCATTTCCAGCTACGATCTCAACCGACACCAATACCATTCAAGCCCAGTTCATTATGTTTAAAGTACCACAGAGAAGAACATATTTACAGGGCGATTGGTAAAAAACGGTGCGCTCATTGTTTTTTTTATTTATTTGTGTTATCTACGTGTAAGGATGAAATACCCCGCGTGAAAATTTAAAAAAAAATCATAAACTGGCCTTTTACAGAGTGAGTCTGAAATCATGGGACAAACTTTGAGGGGTGGTAGATTTCTTTACAACAAACAATTGTATTGGAATATATGAGAGAAGTGGGACGTTGAGGTACAAACACTTGGGGACCAATTTGTCCCTTTAGTTTATTTCAAAATTTCTAATTCACATCAGAAGATTTTTATACTATTCTTTCCTTTATTTAAGACAGAAATTTGATGATTACACAAAGAAAAACTTCTTTGAAAATTTCTGGCAAACAGGCAAATTTGTGAAACACAAAAATATACATGTATTTGCGTTTTTTTCAAATTCAAAAATTTCCATGTATTACCGAAAAATATCAAAGAAGAATCTTTTCTTTAAGTAATCATGGAATGTCAGTCTTAAATAAAGAAAAGAATAATTCAGAAATTTTCTGGTATGAATTCGAAATTTAAAAATAAAATAAAAGACCAAATTGGTCCTGTGGTGTTCGTACTTTTACGCGTCCCTTTCGGTTATATATTTCTGTACAGTAATTGTTTGTTACATTGAGCTCTACCACCCCTCAAAATTTGTCACATGACGTTCTGTATCTCGCTGGTCATACCTCACCGCACATTATCATACGATAACCAGATCATTTTAAACCTTGTTCACAGTTAAAATTTTTTACAGTTAAATTCATAAAACATTGCGGAGTTTACGTTAAAGTAAAAGCAGTTCTTCTGATACCATTACAGCTAAATTTTTTTATAGTACTTGAGAAATCTTTATGTATGGCCTTTATCTAAAAAATCTTGATATTTGCGATTTTAGACGTTTCGTTATTATTCGCTACATTAAAAAAGCTGTTGCATACAAAAATATGAAAATATGTGGTATTATTGAGAAATGTTTGATAAATAATGTAGTGCAAACAGTTTTTAAATCGAATAAATATTTTAAGAGATATTTAATATTAAATATTGTCAAAATCGTTCTTTTTAAAAAAATTATCGGAGCACATAGAAATTTAATCATTGTTGGTCATTTCTTGATGTGTAGACAGTAATTAATTTTCCAATTTGGCTCTTTTTTTATAATTTATTTTCATTTTAAATTCAAATTTTCAGCATTTTGAGAAATATATTTTTGGAGAATTTAGGAAAAAAATTATTATAAATGGTTGCCAATTTTCAAATCACCGCAAAAATACGTGTTCCTTCAAATTAAAAATTTATTGAAGCGTGAATTTTATAATTATAAAAAATTTTCAAATCAATCCTAAATGAATATTACGTATTAAAGGCAGGAAATATTATCTGACTGCTGGCGGCTATACTCACAGCATGAAAACTTTATTTACACGGGAAATTTAAAAGAGAAGGAAAATTATAAAACAATAAACTCATTAATACGCATTTTAATTTGTAAATGGAAAAAATACGTCATATAAAAAAGTAAGTCAGTTCAAATTAAGATCATGAAAAATATACTAGCTTTATAGATGGTACTAGCAATTACATTTAATTACAACTTTTTGTCTGTTTCTTTTTTAAGATAGGGTGACAGGAAAAAAATTAACTTTTAAGTTATTTTTTACTATTTATACATTGATTCCCCAATTTATAATGGTAAATTATTTAATACTGAATTATTAACAAATAAAGGTATATTTAAAAAAATATACACTTTTAATTTTTCATTTATAATATCTTTTTTAACTTTTAGTCTTCAAAAGGTCTCATTGTTACCGTCTCAAAGAGATTTGGCGTATTTTAGTAACCGTTTAATGGTACATAATTAAATCCACTCCTTTTTCAGATCCAACACAACTGTACGAATCATAGATGATATACACTGATTTATCACTTCTAGTACCTAAATTAAAAAGGCCTTAAAATTAATCTAATAATTTATAATGAAATTGAAAGAATATTAATTTGTTGTAATGTCAGCGAAGACAAATTTTTGTATCTTATTTGTATAGCTTCTGCATATAAGGATAATGATTAAGAATTCACTGCAAAATGCTAATTCAAAATATCTTTTTATTTAATTTTTAGTTTTCAAAAGGTCTCATTGTTACCGCCTCATAGAGATTTGGCGTATTTTAGTGACCAATTATTGGTATATAATTAAACCCACTACTTTTTCAAATCGAGCACAATTGTATGAATCATAGATAATGTATGCTGATTTATCACTTGTAGTACCTAAACGAAAAATGACTTAAAATTAATTTCATAATTTATTAGAAAGTTGAAAGAATATTAATTTGTTGTAATGTCATTGAAACAAACTTTTGTACCTAATTTCTATAGTTTCTGCATGTAAGGATAAGGATAAGAATTCATTGCAAAATGCCATCTTTACATACGAAAACCGAATTGGGTAAAAAAAAAAAAATGTAAAAAATTCATTCTGACTATATAAGCAAAACTAAAAAGCATTTTACTATAAGAATCTCAGAACCTAATGAAATCCACGGATCTTCCAATATCTTATTGTAATTTCATCGGTTTTTCTTAACAGCTTAAATTAATAACCTTTTCTAAAGTGTGTAAAAAATACCTCTGGAAATGCTGAAAATTTGAATTAAAAAGTGTAACAAGTCCTCCATAAATAAGTCAGATTAAAAATAAATAAATAAATGCAGTTTGCTCATGAGGAAGTTCCAATTTTACAATTTATATTAAAAAAAATAGATAAATAAATTCCTATGTATAGTTTTTGTTCTTGCAAACTTTTTTAATGTAATGATTTTATTCAACTTTAGCATTAGCTATCTCTTAAAATAATTTTTCGATTTAAAAACTGTCTTTCTGACAGTGTTTATCAAAAATTTCACTATGATGCTCCCAATTTTCATATTTTTGTATGCAATATTTTTCTTCATACTACCCCCAGGTCACAAAAATTTTACTGACAGAGGTGATGTCAGCATTAGTTGCTTTTTCTTAGACCAGAGCAATACAAATACATAGAGATTGAATCACCATTCCTTTTTCTTCAAAATCTTTAAAAAGTATTTTTCGAGATATTCAGTTTCTTTATATTTCCGTCATAATTTCAGTTCTTGAAATTGCTTTTCTCAAATATTTTTCCATTCGTCGAAATTTTTGAAAGTAAAAAAAAAAAAAAATTTTTTGAGTTTTATGCTTTGAGAATTGATATCGTTTTCGTAAAATGTTTTTGTAAAAGATCAATTTCTTATTTTGAGTGCAGAGTGTTTTTCATGACTTCCGCTACATATACTTTTAAAAATGATAGATGTTTGAATATTATAGACCGTGAGGCTGAAGCACAGACAATCACCTCATCGAGTTTACGGCTAACTTTCCAAAATTAATTAAAGCTCCATAACCTGCAACATATTAAACCTGCATACGGGTCTCATATGAGGATATGACACCCGCTGATAATTATTGCATTAACCATTGCATTGCAGTAAATTATTGCATTATTCACTGAGAAAAAAGTATACCGCCTTTACGTGTAATAAATAGTCTCAATACGTCTCAATACCTTAAACAGAATTATAGATTTCCGAAATATGCGAATAGGATACACTGTTGAGCTGAATAGACGAAATGATCTAGAATTTTTTAATCTTTTGTTTTGTCGGTGACGAAATGATATTGAGTATTTCACTAACGAGAAATTATCGTTTGACTTCTGGAATGCTTATAATTATGATAAATTATAATTATAGATACTAAAACTAACCTCTCATGATTGTATCTATTTGCAGAGATTTTTAAATAAGTTTAATCACGAGAATATAGGTTGCAAGGGTTACTGGAATTTATAAGGAATGACATGGAAGTATTTTTTTGGAACCACAATTTAAGATTTTAGATGCCCGAACGTTATTTTTTTCCTCAATGTTAGGCAAAAAATTTTGAGTATTCATTTATGGAGATCTGAATTGTGGACAGATAAGCATATTGCATATGCTTATTTAGCATATTAGATGCATTGTGGACAGCATGCATATTAAATATGATCTTTTCCAGTCTCAACATTTATTTGTTGATTCCTACGGAAGGGCAGAACCACAATAATAAAATTATTATTTTCTTCTATCTTTACAAGAAAAAGTAATGGATTCATGAATTTTTTTAAAATCCGGTTTTCGACGTCGGTTTTACGGTAAAACATGATTTTACAAAATGTCTGTCTGTCTGTATGTGACAAAAATCTTGTGGGCTTTCTATCTCAAGAACTAATGTACGTAATTTTACAAAGCTTTCGATTTTGTTAGATCTAGATATAACCTAAACCTGATTAGTTTTCGGCATATATAGCTAAACACGTGGCACTGCTATACTGTATTATTCACAGTTTCGACAATTGCCATATCTCAAGATCTAGTAAATGGATCTTCATAAAACTTTAGACTAAAGAAGTATTTGATATAATATGATTCCGATTACGTTTTGGTGCAAATCACTCAACAGGTGGCGCTACCATGGTGCATTATTCATGAGCATCATTCATTCTGTTGCACTATTTATCCAAGTATCTGAGCCAAGCAATGAAAATAAAGTTGGACTGAACCATGTTTGTAATACGCAAATAAGGGCACGACTGGAATGAGTTATTTCTGCATTCAAATTGGAGAAGACCAAATCGGTTTATATCTCTGAAAAGCATCTTAGATGGTGACATTCCAGCAGAAGCTGGAAAATTTTATTTTAGCAGATACTTACGGAACAGAAAGTATGATGTAAAAGATGAAAAGTCAGCTACAATGAAAAATGTTTTACGAAAGATACTATTCAGAAGAGATAGAAACTATCCATATATACCGAATGTAAAATCAAATGTGTTCTGGTTGAATGGTGTCTGAAAGGAGAAAGGTTATAAATTTTGAGATGTATCAGAAATAAAAGGACGAATTCAAAAAGCAAAAAAATATCCGGGCTTTGAATAGAAATTTATTATTTCAATGTCCAAAAAATAGTCAAGATATAGTTGGAGGTATTTTGAAGTTGAATGTTTTTCCATTTATAAATCTTCTTTTAATATTGTAAATGTCTGAGCCTTATGAAAATCATGCTTCATAAAACCATATTCCACATATGGAAACATTCGGAACATTCTACATATGTATTCATTTGGAGAGAATAAAAATTAATGATACATCTTTTAATCAGTCATCAAATAAAGTTAAACAAAGAAAAAATAAACGTTTTAGTACCTCGAAAAATCCAAATGAGAAGGATGTTAAAAGCAATTTGATTACTCCTACAGGATCAACACCGGAATTCTGTTTCTATAAACCATTTTATTTATAGTGATACTTTATGCAATGACAGAAATTATCATGTAATGCATTTGAATAACTAAGAAATAAATTTAACAAAGATTGTGGTACATTGAGGACACATTCTTACAGTCAAATTCGAATTGAAAATAAAACACACTTATGAAAGAAAAAGAAAATAAAGTCAAACAAATCAGTGATACAAAATCGGTGATCTGGTAGCCATTCAACAAACTCAGTTTGTTATAGGCTTAAAACTAAGACTTAATATTTTTGCCCCGTATAAGATAACTAAAGTCAGTTCTATAGGTAGATATGAAGTAGAAAAAGCTTGTATCCATCCAGGCCCCAATAAAACTACTACATTTGCTACTATTTACGTATTTCTCAAAAATGTAATAAACTTGAATTATATTATTGTAATTTTGTGTTTAAAGTGCTCGTTGATGTATTGAATATGCAGTATTATTCATTTTATAAATTCGTATTGAAATATTTTATTCATGTGCAGTAGCTTTTTCAATTTGTTTGTTATGTAATTGAATTATTGTAAAATTTTGTATTATAAAATGCCTTTGAGGCCAGTGACCCACCTGATGGTCGATCTCTATGGGGAATATTAATCGTTATTCTCATACGTTTCTTTCTATATTGCATTACTCACCTATAACTGTAACTGCATTATTTCAGTTTCAGTTTCAGTTCGTAGTAATTGTAGTTCTATTAAACATCGTGATACATTATATTGGTAATTGCTATCTCATAATCCACGATTTTAAATTTCATAGAGACTTATCATATTGACAGAACATGAAAAAGACTCTAATGGATGGTTTAAAATACCATAAACTTAAAGATATTTATAATATCCTGAAAGGACTTTATTCAGTTATTCGTTATAAGTATTGAATTTTCAGATTAGAAATAATATCATTGATATAAGTATTATTATCAGCTTTTTCTATCTGTAAATTAACATCTGCAGATTCAATTCTTTCATCTGTAACTATCGCTATTATTGTTATAATTCCTTATTTATTTCCACATAAAATCTTTTAGTATTATTTTAGTGAATTGATAGTTTCTGTAAGGAATGTTAATAGTTTAGTTTTAGTTTAATTATGTTTATGACATTTTGTCGGGATGCCTGTTTGCTATATCTGTAATCGCTCTATAACAGATTACTGTTTATTTATTTATTTTCTGTCAGTTTGTGCCCATAGTTTTTGGGCTGTTCCTGATGTCTTTGTGTTCGTTGGATGGCATCAGGAACTTTCCCTCGGGACGTAAAAGTCGATTATTTAACGTTTGGTGCCCCAGTGTGTTGATGTCTTGTTTTCTTCTTGTTTTATTTATATTTATACGAGTGAGGACAGAAAATGTCATGTGACGTAACAGTTGTGTAGTTGAAATGGAGTCTGTTCTGAGAAGCGTGACGCTGCGAATATGAGATTATGTGTTCATTTGTATTTATAACTGTACTTTGTATGTAATTAAATGTTGTCCAGTCAATTAAATGACTAAGAGAAATTTATTTATCCTCTAGACATGCCGATCCATATATACACTGGTGTGGAAAATTTAAGGACGATTCCCAAAATGCCAATTTTCAAGGGATTTTCAAGCGATAATTTTCACGCGAATATTGGAAAAGAAGTAATATAATTCGAATATTTACTACCCCTGCATAACAGCAAGCCCATATAACATCTCTTTCAGGTCACACGTGGTCACAAGAGTCACAATCACTACGGCGAAATAAAAAAATAGGAAATATCCATACATATCTGTTATGAGTGTCAAATGACTGCTATATGTGACTGACAGGTCATTATGACTGCTGCTTTGTGACGAGTCACCAGGTGACTTTACAATTTCGTTTCTTCGAGACTCTCGTGAAACCTTCCATCTGGAGACTCAATTGAAAGTCATTGTGAACATTGCATTATGATAAATTACCAAGTAATATCCCATTAAAGTCGCATGGTGACTTTTCACTACTTTTCACAGTGGTTACTTCACAGTAGGGTATCTGTTACCATTTGACAAAGTCTTGTGACAGAAAGCCACCATGTGACTTTAATGAGACATTGTTTGGTTATTTATCATAATACAACATTCAGAATGACTTTGAAATTGAGTCTCCAAATGACATCCATATGAAAGACTCAATAAAACGACATTGTAAAGTCACCTGGTGACTCGACACAAAGCAGCAGTCACAGTGCCCTGTCAGTGGAGTCACATATAGTAGTCATTTGAGACTCATAAAAGATACGTATGGAATTTTCTATTTTTTGTTTCGCCGTAGTAACTGGGATTTTTGTGACCATGTGTGATCTGAATGAGATTTTATATGGACTAGCTGTAATGCAGCGATAGTAATTATTCGAAATATATTACTTCTTTTTGATTATTTGCGTGAAAATTATACCTTGAATATCCCTTAAAAATTGGCATTTTGGGATTCGTCCTTAAATTTTGCACACCAGTGTATATAATATATGTTGTTATCTGGGCAAACACGATGCCGTGACTTTTGATTTTTATTGATTTTGCATTTATTCTACATATCTTATAATTTTAATGTAAAATTATGAAATAGAGGCAGAATTTACATTTGAATAAATTTTTTTTGTAAATTATAGCCTAATTTAGTGAATTTTAGGGCTTTTTAGATGTTTTTTAAGCATTAATTTCTAAAAATATGTCTCAACAATGAATATTTCCTACATTAACAAAAAAAGCAAGTAAGAAATGATTTATCACAATTAGCAATTAATTACTCAGGTCAAGTAAAAAGTGTGTTTAAACTTTTTTTCTTCGTTAATCTTCCGTTATTGAATCTATTTTGAAGCTTTGCCATCATAGCTATGATGTCCTAAAAAAATGGATATGAATAACACTGCAGAGGCTAAGCAGCATATTTGCTTCAAATACACGATCTGAAAACTGCTGAAATGCGAAAGATTAATCATAAGATGAGATTAAACGCAAAATACGGCACCTCTGCAATGTCCCGAAATCTTTTAACAAAAAAAACGGATTACATTTTTTTTTTTTTTTTTTACATATTTTTCTAAAGTGTTTAAATTGCTGAATATATACATTTGTGTTTAAAACCATGTTTATTTATTGATATAAACAAGATGAAAAAAATAATATTTTCTTGCAGATTTTTGAAGAAAAATTCGAGAATCATCTGGTTTTTTTCCTTTTCCTGATTTGCACGAACATTAATACTTTTTTAACTATTTGTAAAATTGTGTTGTTGTTCTTGGTAGAGAATTGGGAAATCTGAATCTATTTATTGGTTGAATTCCGCAAATTGTTCTATTTTATTCGTTTTCTGATTGGTTCATGTTCAATGTCCGAAAATGGAAAACTTTTGTTTTTTATTTGATTCGTTTTCTGATTGGTCTATGCTTAATCTCTAGAAATGGAATACTTCTGTTGCCACAATTACAAAAAAAGTATAAAAAACTTTAAAAAAATAACAACTTAAAAAGAAATTGAGATACAGGTTTCAAACAAACTGCATTTAAAATAACTTTTTTTCTTTTTACGACGGTGTAAAAATTGAAAAAATGCGATGGTTAGAAGTTTAAAAATTCGCAGTACCGAAAATTGTTAAACTGAAATTTCATTTAATATTTTTTTACGATTGGTCCAGAAATATTAATGTGACTCTAAATGTCCAGACATATTAATATGACTCTGTTATTATTTAAGCTACGTTTGATCATCATAAAAATGATATTATTATTGTTTTTTTTTATTTAGAAATCATTTATAAGTCTAAATTTATAGTCTTTAAAAATATTATTTTCCAAATAGTCGTTGTAATTTTTTAAACTACAGACTTTTCTTTTGCTAGTTTTTTGATATTTTAGTACAAACAATGTAGCGAATATCTTCGAAGAATATTTTTGGAGGAATCATGAGAGGTTAAATTAACATGTTTTTTAAAAATATATTTTTGCCTTCTGTTATAGTGATACACGTATAGAACATTAAACACGTATATTTTAAGTGCACGATATTTTTTTTATGAAAAAAATTATTTGAATTCTATAAATTGCTCTTATAATGAAAAAAAAATAGAAAAAAAAGAATTTTAAAATTTTAATTAAAGTTTGATATTTTATGGCGGTTACCGTATATACCCAATTAGGGTTTTAAAATATTGCATTGTTATATTTTAAAACTAAATAGACTTAAAATAATTAATTTTATCTGCTTAAAATTTGCAATTTTCTTTATATTGATACCGTATTCCCCCGCATTATCCGGCATACCACAAAATTCGAGGGACACCAGATTTTTTAATATTAATCATTGGCCTTTCCCCGATTTCCGAACAAAGCGAGGATCTTCAAAAACGGAAAGGAATGAGGTTCTTTAGTTTTATTTATTAGCAGAATTTTCTGTGTATACGAAGAAGCATAATATAGAGTTAGTCCCCAATTTTTTAATTATTTAGTCTACTTTTTTATCATATTCAAGAGAATAGAAACCTGTTTTATGTGTCTTATACCATTTCACAGTATTCTTTCTCTCCAGCACCCATACGATATTTATAATTTAGTAGAGTATCTCATAAATTATTATATTAACAGAAATATCCACAGTACATATATATTAAGAAAAAATATAGCGACTATTTTCAACATAGTGTCAAGTCCGTTACCAAATGTCAAGTCTGTTACCGCACGGTTTGTTAATGATTATAATTTTTTCCCCATTCTACTTTTACTTTTTAATTCAACTAAGAAACAAATATGCAATTTCCTTAAAATTTAATAATTTACATAAATATATACTATAATTATCAGAAAAAGTTCTTGCGTAATTTATATGTGAACAAAATATTGTGGCTAAAACTGTCTCTCATTATAATTTAATTTAAGTATTAATGATAAATATCATGTATTGAAATTTAGGGACATAAGTCACTTCAAATAAGTTGATTTTAAAAAATTTAATAAATTTAAAGCTGGGTATTTTCAGTAATTTTGTATGGTAACGGACTTGAAAATTTGACTTACAAGCCAAATTTAAATAGCATTTACGTATTATATTATAGGGATAAGTGCACAACCATTTTTTTTTCACGTACCTTAAACATTTACTTTAACACCTGTCTCCATTTTTAAAAGAAATTATTAAGTTTGAAAAGTAAAATTCTGAAATATAAATGAATGGTGAAATGGCCGAAAATAATTATCGAAATATATAAAGAGAGAAATATGTGCTTACCATATATCGAAAAAGCTATTTTCTATGATAATTTATCTAAGTAAAAATGTTGTGCATGAAATTTTTTTGATAATAAAGTAAATAAAATGTAATAATCACTTAAGTGCAAATGAATATGTATACACAGAGACAGATAGCTCTATCGGTGAGAATCGAACACGGTTTTAGGTGCGTTCGTAATTATGTAAATACGTAGCACCTATAGTTGTTGTTCAGTCCGTACGTCCGTCCGCATATAACAACGCAAAAACTACCCAACCGAATCGTTTGAAATTTAAAATATATAATTATTAAATAATTTTGTAGAATCATTTAAAATTTTACGAAAACCGGATGCATAGATCAATTACAGGGACAATTGAAAGTATTCCATTACATTATGGTCAATGCGGGAAAAAGTTTCAAATGCATTTTAATCGCTTGAAATTTAAAACATATAATTATTACATAATTTTGTCGAGTCATTTCAAATTTTATGAAAATCAATTAAAATTATTACATAATTTTGTAGAATCATTTAAAATTTTATGAAAACCGGATGCATAGTTCAATTACAGGGACAATCAAGAGTATTCCGTTACATTACGATCAACGGGGAAAAATGATTCAAATGCATTTTAATGGTGTTACACTCATTCGAACATAATAAAATTGCTCTGCATCTATAAAGTATATATTATTATATACATTTTGTATAATCCATGGTGCAAAGAACATTTGTTATTGATTTACATGGCCACACAAAAGTATTCCATTACATAATGAGTTTAGGGAGAACATTATTTGGTGAGCATTTTAATTGTAATTAACTATTTACAATTTTATGAGATTTATATATGATAGTGATATTTTTAAAACTTCGTTATCGTACGAACGCACTTTATTTGATACGCCTCACGTGCAATTTCTAACTTGTTTATCCTTTTCGAAGACGATAATATGTTTATAAAACCATTTTAGGCCATATACAAAACTGGCATCAAACCTTTTGTATGAAATTTTTATTTGATCTATTTGTATAGTGGGAAATAGTTTTTTTGTTATTACCAAACATTATAAATTCCTTTGTGGTTTCCGGTGTCATTCCTTCATTTCAACATTTTAGCCTTGAAATGCTCACCTCTTCGTGATGGAACCTTTTGGGAATGTTTTAGTCTTTGTCACCATTTAAAAAAAAAAAAACTGAAATTCGTACCTTGTTGAATCGAGAAAATGCTCCAACGAAATAAGGGAAATTTTATAGTAAAATTTTACTGGTGGAGATAAACAATTATTTTAAACACTTCCTGCGGCTAGTATATCAGTCGCTCGTCCTCAAGGGGTTAAAGAGGTATTGTTCCTTTTTCCGGTTTGCTCATACTACGGTAACATTTAGCATTTTCGATTGTAATTGCTGTTCTAGACTTGGGTTACTGCCTTAAATCTCCTTTATTTGTTATAGAATTTTTAAAATGTTTAGTTCCCTTTAGAACACTCTGCACTTTCCTTTAATGTTTCTGCAACATTACTTATTAGGTTATCATTTTTCACTTGTGATGTAAAAGTTAGAACATGAAACTAGAAATTCTTCAGATACTTGAATTCTTTCAGTGTAAGAAATTATTTTAATATCAGAGTTCACTTTACATTCTCATATTATCCCCTTTTTTTCTTTTATTTTTTTCAACTCTTTTTTTTCAGATTATAACTCATTGTTGATGACAAAAGGAAATTTCTCAGAATTCTCAAGAAGAAAACATAAATAAACCGCCTGAAGAATTAGAATAAAGTCATAGTGAATTATCCAGTCTTTACAATTCTGCATATTCATTTCCTTTTTCCATGCAATTAAAATATATTTGCATCTCAAAAACATTTTTTTACGTAAACGCAAGCACCAAGAAGTATTTTTTTATTTTGATTATCGTTTCTGTTCAGTTCAAATGAAATATTCTCTTTTCTATCTGTTTTTCCTCTTTAAAAATAATTGTTTTCGTTTTGATTCTTGCGCGGTTCCGAATAAAATAATCAGTTTTTATTTACTTTTCTCGGTATTAAACATGGGTGAATGCAATTATTTTTTATTAATTTAACTCCGCTTAAAAACTGTGCTAAACTTGGAAAGAAGACTGAATCGAGTTCGTCTACATTTAAATAGAGAATGAATGTCCAGTTTTTTTAAGCAATTAAGAAGCGACAGTTAATATAAATGTGGCGCCTCATAACCACATAGGCAACTTTTTTATGAGAAGTTTTGGTAAAAATGGTACCAACTGAATAATGTTTGTATTAGGGTTGCAAAACCGCAATGAGTTGAATTAAGACAAAAGAATAACTTAATCTAGACCTGTTAGGACTCTCCGCATACTTCATATTTAATTACAGAGAAAACCGAGGTAATATGCACTGTTTTAACGAAGGAAATTTCTTCTATTATTTCCTAACAATCACACGTGCAATTAACATAACCTTTAAAAGAAATGCCACAATAAAAAGTATAATAAATCCATTAAATTTTTTAAATATCAAGATTTTAAGTATTAAAATAGGGACATTATAGTGTATTTAACGGGAATTTCTTTCGCATGACTGACGGTTTGGCTATGAGTAATCCTCTTAGTCCGGTTTTAAGCGATTTGTACATGCACTATTTTGAAATAAAATTGTTTGAAGTCTTAAAATTTCAGTTTTATGCTCGTTACGTAGATGATATCTATGCTTTAGTTGAAGTGAATTCAGATATAAATCATATTCTCTCTGTCATTTCGCAATGAAGATGATTTTCAGACTACTGTCTTTCGCAAACCTTTTGCAGTCAGTGTTCCACCTCACAGATATTCTTTTCATCCACCTAACCAGAAAGTTGCGGCTTTTAAAACGTTTGTTTTCCGGGTTTCCAATATTTGTTCAACTCCTCAATTACTCAGTGATGAACTTAATTATCTTAAAGCTATTGCTGTTGATCGTGGTTATTCCCCTAATATTATAGATCCAATTCATAGAAAATTGACAAAATCCACACAATCTGAAAGAAAAAACTTTAATTCGAACTCCAATACTTTGGTTGTTATGCCCTTTTCTCCCAAAATCAGTCAGCAAGTTGCTAAAATTTTAAAAAGGTTCGATTTTAATGTTATTTTTTCTCCTGTTAATAAAATTCCCTTTTCAAAGCTTAAGCACCCCATTGGTCGCTTAGATAACTGGGGTATTAACCAAATTTCTTGCCAATGTGGTGTTTTTTATATTGGCCAGACTAAACGTGATCTTAGATTTTGTTTATTTGAACATAAAAGGTATGTCAAAAATCAAGAGCTTAAACGCTCTTCTATTGCTCAACATTGTTGGTCTTCACAACATAAATTTAACTTTTCTTCATTTTTGGGAAGATTACCACATTATGAAATATTTTCACTCCTTAGTCAATGACTTATCAAGTATTCCTTATTTTCCTAGCATTTGGAAATCTTTAATTTAAATCTCTCTCTCTCTTTTTAAAGTTATTGTATTGTTTGTTCTCTCTGCATTCTTCTCATTGGTTACTTTCCTTTAGGCGGGATCGTTCCCGTAGCGGGTATATAAGCCAGCGTCTCTCTGTCTCTTTGCTCAGTTTTACTTTGTCTAACTCGCTGAGTTTTTGCATTGAAGAAGAATCTCGATAGTAGATTCGAAACAGGTGTTTGCTCCCTTTTCATACTTTATTTGTGCATTTATAATCGTTGGCTTTTTATCTTCTCAGATTTTAAGTACTACACCTTTTATATAAACATTTTAATAAAAATTTTATATTACTTGAGAGAGGTGTTCCAAAAAAAGGTGTTTTTCCTTTTAATTATTGTAACCCCTCTATCAAGTAATATAAAATTTTTATAAGAAAGGATTGCTACAATTTTACCTGGCTAATTAGTTCGTTTTAAAATTAAAAAAATGCATGGAATATGTATTTATAATAAATATATAGTTCATACATTTAAAAGAAATGTTTATCCACAATTTAACATACAGGCATTGAAAGAGAGAGTTGTCCCACGAGTGTAATTGAAACTATGTAGTCACAAAAGTAACTTATTAAATAAAAATGAACTTTTACAATAATAATTATTATTATAGCAGGAATCTCACAGGTAAATATTTTTTTTATTCTATCTCAAAGCAGCATTTAAAAAAACAAAAATCTTTCTTATGTACAAGATAAATACACTACAAAACTTGTATTTTAAAAATAGTTGAATGTGGCAACACTGCAATAGTATGTACCACAAGTATGTAACGTATATAGATACTCTTTTTGAGGCTTCGTACATGGCAAGAGATTAAAGGGTTTGGAAACCAGAATTTTCGTAAAGTAATGGTAGTCATATTCAAATTCCGATTTTGTTTCATTCAATAAGACAAATATTATTTTACGAAAAATCTGGTATTATTCTGCAGAAGCCAAGAAAACTAGTTTTCCACTTTTGTAGTTAAAAATTTATTATTTGACATATTCAAGATTTAGTTTTGCTTTTAAACAAAGACACAAAATATTTTACTCTTTTTTCAATATCTATTTGTATTTTGTTAAAATAAACAATGGTATTGCTAAATGTAATTCAAATTTTTATGCCTAGAGCACATTCATTGTGAAATATTTTTAACCTTTCGGGTATGTGTACAATTAATAGTACATATCTTTTATAGAGTATTATTTTGTTAGAAGTAATATCTTTGATACTGTTTACAGGTAATAATGGTAGTATATGCCTATGCATTTACTATATCACATCACTTATGTTTAGGCATTTAGTAATAATAATATTTATTATTATTTGCTAATTCTCTTTGCGCCGTTTGCTATTCTTTTATTTTAAACATATATTTCACCCTTATACTTGATATAAATTAAAAATAAATGTTACTTTCCTGAAAGAATCATATATAATAAAGCTAAAAAAGTATTAGATAGTTATAACATAAGTTAAATCTGATTGTAATACAATATTTTCTAAACATCTTCAAAAATTCTTCCTTAGCCTATTCTTATAATAATATGAATTGAATAGTGCGCAAAAAAATAACATTTCTTATATTTGCGGCAATGAAATATTCGTTAAACTCTAAGTAATCTACAGGGTGGTCATAAAAAACTTTGCCGATATATGCAGCTCTAGCGGCCAGTCCGCTAAACCGATCGAGGTGAAATTTCAGATATAGCTATTCAGAGGTATGAGCTCGAGATTCTGTGAACAAGAACAAAATGGCGCTCACGGTTACGGTTATAGTTACAGAAACTCAAAATTTCCAATGGCAACACCCATTTTTTTATCGCAAAATGCTCAGCGCACGCGAAAACCCTAAAGAGCGTTGGAACCGTACGTGTATCGCAAGAAACGGACATGTTATGCACGCACAAAAAACCATTCTGGGAATCCTCCCCCCCCCCCAAAAAAAAAAAAAAAAAACTCGATTGGGGCGCAAGGAGAAAATTTGCATATGACACAGAGTCAGTATACTAATCTCTGATTGCAATGCAGATCGGAGAAACTAAAAATCTTATTTTGATTACACATTTTTCACATGGGGTGTCATCACAGGCAATTACACATTCTTTCCCAAAGAAAATGGGCAACTGAACATCGAGATTACACGCATGACTGGAATGGTTTGTTGTTTACAGAGGACTCTCGATCTTATTTGGATGCGAAGTGTTTTGGAATGGAAAGAAAGGGATACTTAAAACAATCCCCATTCATTTGCGAAACATCACATTACAGAGGATATGTGTTGATGGTATGGGCTGGAATTAGTATAGGTGTTGGTACAGATTCCATATAATTCGGGTTAGCGCTTTGACGGCCTTAAGCTATATAAATGAGAGGCTGAGTTGCATTTTACGCTACATCAATCAGTGATTCTTTTTTTGAATAATAATGCCAGACCGCATACAACTGCTTTTGTGGAGAGCATGCTTAAAGCTGAAATAATATAGCGTATGGAAGAGCCAACATGATCGTCTTGAAATGAATGCGATCGAGCATATTTGGGGCATATTTGGACGACACAATGTAGCGAGATTAATAGAACGGGAGCGGAAGCGCTGACAATAACCTCATCGAGTACACAGAAAAAAATCTAGGATTAGTTAAATCTCGACCGACATATTAAAACGCAATTGTTCTGCAAAGTCTTATCTTGGTGGAAAACAGCTAAAAACCCGATTTTAGTGCTTGCCACATAGGTTTAAAATTATGTTTTCCTGCTCCAATCCACCATGTTGTCATAGTTTTAGGTGCAGGAAAGTACAATGGTAAAGCTACGAATCAATATCTAAAACCTGTTTTTAGGTGTTTTCAACAAAGCTATGACTTGACAGACGGATTGCGTTTTAATACGCGGATCGAAATTTAACTAATTCTAGATTTCCATTCGTAAATTCGGTGAGATGGTTACATATGCTGTCACCTCTTGGTCTATTAAGGCATCTTTTAGTGTCTGAGATTTTTTTATGTGTGGAAAGGTACCCAAAGTCCTATCGGTAATGTCTTCGAATCTAAGAAAAACAGCCGTACCGGAGTTTTATTTATTCGACGGGACCGCAATTTAAAATACCCTGCATCATCCTTATCTCACAGTTTTTTTTTCATTTACATGTTACCAAATTGTTGCCCTAAACCATCATTTCATCTTCTATCCATCGTTTCACAGAATTAAAATCTCTTGTAATTTTTTGCTTTTTTTGTTTCGCATTTCACATTAATACACATGACCTCTACATTTTACCCCCATATTGTTTGGGGTTTATAGTTGTCCTTTATGATTGTTTCACACTGTTTTCTTTAGTTTTTTCCTTGCGCTCCTAATTCTTAAAAAAGAAATGTACTAGGCAGTAGATTTGAAATAAAAATCAAAAATCAATTTACTGTCATATTTCATATTATGATAACTTTGAACTTTGATATTTCTTCATTCAAAGGTTTTCAAAGCTTTGAGTCGAAAAAGTGATATCTATTGAAATTTTTGAAAAGGTTTTTAGTTAATTTGTAAGTATTCCCATATGAAAGGGAATTCAAAGTGATACTTATACATTTTCTTTACGTAATAGTTAAGAAATTATTTATCTAATAACATTTAAATATCAATAAATTTAAATGACAAAATTAAGTACAAAGGAAAATGCTTGTTCTCAAAAGTTTTCGGTTACCTTTGCAAGTTTGGAAAAAATGGTATTGTAATAGAAAATTACAGTGATCAACAACATTTACATTTAGTATTTTATCCCTATACCTTGGGTAATAATTATTGCGGCGCAGCAACGTGACATTTATGCAATCGACGGTTAAAAATCGTCAATGGTACATTTTTTCCACATTCTTGCAATTTTTTGGAAATTTCGGCTGAATTGGAATATTTATAGTTCCGCACACGTTTGCAAACTTCTTTCCAAAGATTTTCTAATGGTTTCATGTCCGGTGTTTGGGCTGGCCATTGCAAAAGCGATTTTTTTTTGTGCGAAAGTCATTGCTTTTCAAGGCTTGCATACATTTTTTTAAGCGTTTATCATTTTAAAACAAAAAATTGCGACTACAATTTTTCCTCTAATAAGGAAGCAAATAATTGCAAGATAACCTTATTATTACATCATTCATCTTGCCGTGGATTTCAAATAACGGACCAATTTTGAAGAAAAAATTCCCCACAGGATAACGTGTCCTCCACCGTGCTTCATGTAGGAATAACATAGATCGAATCACACCTTTTGTTGTTAGGTTATCGTATGTAATATATACCATCACTCCAAAAAAAATATGAAATTCGATTGATGGAAAAATAGTACTTTTGTCCTGTTTTCACTTGACCAGACTTTGTGTTTTTTGGAAAACACCAGTGGGAACGTTGGTATTTTTTTAATTTTCGAACACCAATTCTTTCATAAAGTTTCACAGCACGTCAGCATCTTGACACAGTAGACCGACTTATTGCAACAATATTTTCATTCCGTATATAGCGGTATATTGCAACGAAATGTTTATGTGGATATGAAATTTTCCCCTCCTGATAATTCTGTCCAAAAGAATAGCCATTTTCAGGAGGTCTCCCAGACCTTAGAAAGTTCTGAAGGCCACGACCATATTTGTATAATTTTTAAAAATCGTTTACGGTCGATTTTTATCGATCGATAACTTTGTCGCAATATCTCGAGAGCATTGGACCTTTAGCGACAAAGTAATCACTCAATTAAGAACAATAATTGTTAAACTTTTCGATTTTGAATTTAAAATATGCTAATCATGTTGATTTATTCACAAACACGACCAAAAAAACATTTACCTATAGAAAAAAAGGAATTGTGATTGGTCGGAAACTTTTTCACACGCGAACTTCGAATTCTACCCCTTTTCATGAAGCGTCTTCAGTATCCAATCAAAACGATCACGTGGTCAGAGGTTATTCACATATTCCTAATTTTGGAAACAATTGTGCTTCCTCTTTGCTGAAACCTTCGGGTAAATAAGTCAAAGAAACTAAGTGGTCGGAAAATTTTGACCTCCACTGTATGTAAATATATCTATCTGTATATATATATATATATTGGTAATGATTTAAAGGATTTATCTTTATATGTGGTTTTAAATGGTAGTTGGTTTCATATTAAAATTTTTAATATAAACAACAATTAATGATTTGCGGCATTATTGTCAACTGGAATTATAACTATATATATATTCCAAATGCAAAGTAACGTATAGACTATTAAAAAGACTCATGTCACAAGATGAAGTTAACGAATGGAAGTTTTAAATAATTAAATAGCAATATAATTTTCAATCAATTTCTAATAAGAGCAACGATACTAAATTCTAGAGAAGCATTTTTAAATTTTTTTTTTGAGGATTATCAGAGACATTTGTTAAAATAAATAAATTAAAATCTCAACAAAAAATAAAATTCAAAACTTGGTATTTTTTTAAAATTAGGAATGTAAAAAAAATGAAGAAAAATACGAAACATAAAAACTTTTGAGTATATTATTGGGTAGACGTAGCTGCCAATTCTTCCGATTTTCTGGCCCGGAAAAAATAAATAGAAAATTGTTGCCTTATTTAATCGGCCATTTATGACATTTTTAATGGTAAAATTTACAATAAAAATTTTGACGGCCAAAAAAGCCGAATATGCTGTTATATATGAGAACGGAAAAAATGAGAGTACTGCCTCGGGAAGAGAGCTTCTCCTCAGCCCTCCTCCTCCTGAAAGCGTCTTGTAGGAGAAGGGTTAAAAGTAAGGCTTGTAAAATTTTTTCTTGATGAGATCAAATATTTTCGAATAAAAGTGAGAATTTTCGAGAGATTGAATTTTTTAAACCTATTATAGTACGATGGGTATTGTTTTCGACCGGAATTTTTGAACTAATTGAAAAAGCTAATTAAAAATAGCAATTAATTAAAAATATATAATTAGAAATAATGAATGATAACAATTTTGGAATGATGAATTTTGAATGAATCAAATAATGAATTTTGGTGAGATTAAAATTTTTATGTGGAGATTTCTTTTTCTTTTTTTTTTCTTCATCGTGTTCTTGTACGAGAGATTATTTATGATATTAAGCGGGAATTTTGGTGAGATTGGAATTTTTTAGGAGGACAATACATATTTTTCCCCGTGCTCCTGTATGAGGATTTTTCTTTTTTTTTAAGCTAGAGTTTTGGGGAGATTATTATTATTATTATTTCTATGTACTCATGTATGGGGGGTTATTTTTCGGGGATTTTAATGTGTGGAGACCATTTTTCAGGGATTATTTTTTAAGCTAAATGGGAAACTTTTAATTATTTCAAGTGGGAATTTTGGGAAGATTGAAACTTTTAGGAGGGCAATCTATATATATATTTCACTATGCTCAAGTATGAGGGGTTATTTTTTATTTTAAGTGAGACTTTTGAGGAGACTATTATTATTATTATTTCGGTGTACTCATGTAATAGGCGTTTTTATTTATTTTTCCCGGAGTTAATTTTTAATGAAGAAATATTTAAAGGGGATTTTAATTGTTTAGGAAGTAATTTTTAGTGATTTAATATGTTTTAATGTGTTAGAGTTTTAAGCGGTGATAACTTCTAATAAAGGAACTTAAAAAATATATATTTTATGTTATGCGATTTAAGCACGTTCTCGGCCTAACTGTTTGGGGTCCGTGGTTTTCTCGGAACCTTGCGTTAATATTTGCTTACGATACCTTAGAAAGACCTCCATAATCTTTATGGCAATCAGTCGTCATAAATAACGCACGCCTGTAATGGATAATTAGGCTTAATCTTTTTAAATACTCATTTTAATGACATGACTTTAAAAACAATTTGTAGTATTTTTGAGCAGTAATAATTTTTCCTTGTGAAAATTTGTGATTTTTAGGGAGTAATTTTTAATTGCTAAATTGTTTTGCTTACTAGTTAATTGCTAAACCATTTTTGCTAAATTTCGTTTGTGTAAGATTCTATAAATGTTAATGAAAACTATTTCTTTACCACTTAATTTAATATAATAATTAAACTATTAAAGTGTTCCGCACCACCTCCACCCCACAGTTCTTTTTCAAAATCCGAGCACATTTTTAAACAGAGAAGTGTTTTCTTTTGTTTATTATTGTATTAAATGTAATTAATTTTTGTCCTCACTCCCCCTTTTTTCTAAAAATGCAAGCAATTTTTAATATAAAGAGATTTCGATATGGGTAATCTGGAATTTGAGTATAATAATAATAATTTTGAACATATATTTTGTGAAGGAACTTTGAAATTATTTTGAGTGTTATTTTTAGTCATCTATAGAATACTGTCGAATTTTTGAATAATTAAAAATAGCTTAAAATTATGAATGAGAAAATATGTTTTAAAATTGAATTTTGCCGTAATGATATTAAATCGTACCAGTCGGTCTAACTGTTCGGCGATAGGTTAAAGTTAGGAGGTCGACTTGAAAGCAACAATACGAAAAATATTTTATTATTTTTTAATTTATGTTATTTTCATTTCTGGGTCATTCCATGGTAACATACGTTGCATTTAGAACAGTTTTGCTGCAGTAATTTTAGTAATATAACTCTAAAAAATATTCAAATATAAAATTAACCTGATTTGTCAATGAAACCTATCTAAGCGTCAATTTGGATGAAAATTAGTTTAAAAATGATAATAAAAGTTACACTTTATATGATACCTTACATTCCCTTTTCAGTAATGGCAATTATCATAATAAATAAAGCTATCAAAAATTTAAAAAATATATATTAAAATTAGGTAATTATCTTCTAAATTGGGCTATGAGTAAACGTAAATAGCAAATCATGTCAAATTTACATTTTGAATAATATTTTTTGTGTTACATTACTAAAATTAGTGAAAATAGCTCAAAATATAACATAAGTTACCATGGAATGACCCTTCTTAGAAAAATATTTAGCTTCTAAACTTGCAAAACCTGTAGAATAGAATTTCATTTCAGTGAAAGAGTATTTGAAAAATAGAATTTTCAATAATGCTTTTCTGTAAAACTTTATTGTACCGAGATGTTTTCTTTAAACAAGATATTGAATTTCGGAATGCAAGGGCACATGTTATCATTCATAATTTAATTTAAAATTTCATTTCAAAGAAAGCAATTCCCTAATAATATTGTGTTTATGTACATTTTACTTAATGCTGTTCTTTTAGGTATGGGATTTTATTTCCGAATGAAAAACAAGTTGGAAATTGCACATGAACGTAGCAAATGAGGTGCGTTCGTACGATAACGAAGTTTAAAAAATATTCAGATCTTGCTGATATAGTAGAGCGTACTTCGGATATAGTATAGTAGTCGAAATCTTTGTGTTTCTGTAAATATGCAGAAAGTAATTTTTATTACACCTCAAAAACGTATATCTTATTCATAAAATGTGAAATAGTTGAATATAATTAAAACACGCCCCAAACAATGTTTCCCCATATAGCATTATGTAGTGGAATACTTTTGTGTGGCCCTGTAACTTAATAATAAAAATTCTTTGCATCACAGATTGTACAGAATGCATATTTTAGTATATATTTCATAGATTCATACCACTTATATTATGTTCGAATGAGTAAAACATCATTAAAATTCATTTGAAACTTTTTTCCCATTGATCGTAATGTAATGGAATACTTTTGATTGTCCCTGTAAATGATCTATGCATCCGACTTTCATAACATTTTAAATGACTCAATAAAATTACGTAATAATTATATGTTTTAAATTTCAAACGATTAAAATGCATGTGAAATTTTTTCCCCCATTGACCATAACGTAATGGAATCCTTTTGATTGTCCCTGTAATTGATCTTTGCATCCGATTTTCATTACATTTGAAATGACTCGACAAAATTACGCAATAATTATATGTTTTAAATTTCAAACGATTAAAATGCATTTGAAACTTTTTTCCCCATTGACCGTAATGTAACGGAATCTTTTTGATTGTCCCTGTAATTGATCTATCCTTCCGATTTTCATAAAATTTGAAATGACCCGACAAAATTATGTTATAATTATGTATTTTAAATTTCAAACGATTCGGTTGGGTAGTTTTTGCGTTGTTATATGCGGACGGACAGACAGACAGACAGACGGACAGACAGACAGACGGACAGACAGACAGACGGACGGACTGAGCGACAACAATAGGTGCTACGTATTTACATAATTACGAACGCACCTAAAAAGTGTTTTTATTTATGCAATGTTGTAAGCGAATACGTTGAATTATTTTTTGTAGTATTTAAAATGTAGGTTATTTTTTCGGCTTAAAATGTTAAAATATATTTATCAATAAAAATTTATCTAAATGCATTTATATTGTTGTGTTTGTAAAATATATTTTAAGGTGTGTTTTCTTACAAATTTACATATGATTTAAACATTATCATTTCTAGAATGCAGCATGCATTTATAATGTCTTTATATGTCTTCTTAATATATTTTTCGAACGAATAAAGAATCAAAAAAATAAATTAAAGAAAGTGATTATTCGGCTTTCTTTCATTTTCAGCCTTTTTTTTTTTAATTTATTATCACATAGAATTGAAACTTTTATAAACTTTTATTTTAGGTAGATTTAGTATAAAAAACTACCAATTACGTTCTTCCCTATGAAGAAATTTTTGAAAAAAAAATTTCGATTTTTCCAATTTGAAAAAAGATTCCAAAACTTCTAATCAATATGACTTCTAGACCTCAAAATTAAAATCAATAAAAAACTTCTTCCATCTCTCTCTCTCTCTCTCTCTCTCTATATATATATATATATGTATATATATATATATATATATATATATATATATATATATATATATATATATATATATATATATATATATATATATATCACCTTTTTTATGGACACGAAAATTTCCATAATTCTCCTCAAATCTCTTTCAAAATGATACATAAAATCAAGGGGCTTAAAACCACGGTCAAGTTCGTTAATGGGCGAAATCGGATCAAAGGGGGTGGGAATACGGAGAGTTTTTGTGAAAACAGAAAAAAACCCTATATCTTCTTAATGAAAATAGATTTCAAATCAGCTTAAAGTTTTTATAACTTCTAAAAAATAGGCTAAAAATTTAGGTATGACAAATTTTTGTTAAACTAAAAATGGGCTCAACGGGAAAAAAATAGGGGTTCTAGGATATAAAAAATTACAACTCGTCAATTTTCTAAATATCAAACCCAGTTAAATTTGTCATAAATTTTCTTAATATTCTCTAGAACTTTTGCGATGAAAAGTTTTTGTTAGTACTAACTCTTACCGAAAAAAAATAAAAAGAATAAGTAATTTAATTACAAATGGAAGTTTATTGCAATTTGGAGAAATACTGGAAATAACGCCAAGTAGCGACAAACTTGAGACAGAACAGGTTTCCCTGATGGTAACACCCCCTTTTCTGCGGTTTCGTAGTATCTAAGCAGAAATATAAATAAACTTAAAACAACTAGAAATATGAAAAAAATTATTTTTAAATGACAAATTTCTTATTTTTTCACACATTTTTTAACTCCATTTTGCTCTCAACTGCATGCAAATTGGCTGTTTCTCTTTTTATGTAATGTGGCGTATTGGTCAATTTTTTTCATAAAAGCTGATTATATTTCAAAAAATTAGTGCTCTCGATTATACGTTTATACGTGTATACGTATAATACGTATTATACGAAATACGGATCAACTATACGTATGATACGGCATCGGCGGTTATACGTATTGCGCAAAACAACATATACGGTACATCGTATATACGGATCTTATCCAAGCGGTTAAACGTATAAACGTTTAAACGTTTTTCATTCAAGATATGAAATTTGATGTTTCAATGCTTTTCTGCGGATTACAGACATTGAGAAATATCCGGTAGAGTATCCCCATCGCGATTCTCTGTTTAAAAAACTACGATGCGTTTACTTAACTACTACTTGTTATGCGGGTACCTAAAAATCTGAATACGTTTCTCAGTTTAAATTTTGGTTTCTTTCCCAAAAAACTAAGTTATTTATTATAAATTGTCTTACATTAGTTGTGGATAGAATCAAACTAATCTTTGGCTCAGTACTTAGTTTTTTTATATTTTCTTGTATCTTAACAAGAAGAAAGTAATGGATTCGAGAAATCTTTCGACTGGTTTACACTTTTGTAGGCTCTGTCATTCTTTTTCTCAGCGTACCGCCACACCCAGCTTTTTCTATTCATTTCTAATTGTAATCTAAGCAGAACTGCGTCTATAAATGCTCGTTCTTCTACACTACGAGATACTTATACTAAGTGTCTGCGTAACGTGACGCAATGGTTTTATTTTTCACCATATGTAAATTGTCTTACCGCGGAGGGATTTTAAAATAATTTAAATATTTGGTAATTTTTATTAGTTCCTTTTTTAAATAATTTAATTATTTTGTCCTCCCAGAATATTTTATGACTTATTTAATGAAAATTAGAAGAAACATAATTAAACATTGAGTATGTTTAGAGTAACTTACCGGTCACTTACCGAAGTGACCAATGTTACCAACCGATTGTAGGGTAGTATGAAATGAAAATCAAGGCGAATTGTGACGTCAGCTACAGTTCAACAGGATATAGTCTGTCTCAAAAGTTTAAGCACTCTGCAAATCTCGTTTAAAATAATTGAAGAAGAAAATATTTTATGCTAATTTACAACAAATACTCAACATTTAATCAAAATAAAATAAAATAAGCCATTTTGGGTAATTAAAATAAAAAATATATTTATTTTTATTTATTTTTCTTTTTTTCTTGAAGAAACGCTGTCTCAAAAGTTTAAGCACTTTATGCAAATTTTTTTAGAAACACGGGATTGGTATTGTGTAATGACGTTGTATGACATCATATTGCACTTTTATACAAGTATAAAAGGTGGAGAAATTATTTCCTAATATTTTAAACATGACAAAGGGTAAATAATTCACAAAATGTGAGATTTTGAAAGATTTTAAATTGAAATCTCAAAATAAAACTGTTTCTGAAATTGCAAAAGCTTTAAATTGATCAAAGCTATGTATATATCAAGTACTTTCTAGAAATGATAATTTTAAACGGAAACCAAGATGCAGACGACTACGTATGACGACTGTTCAGATTGATCGGAAAATACGGAGATTGGTATTTAGACAAAATATGTCCACATACGGCAAATTAAAAATAATTTCAGAGTACAGATGTCCAAAGACACTGTAAATAGACGTATTAAAGCATGTGATTACATCGTGTAAAAGAAATTGGCTCGCAAACCGTCTCTTAAATTACATCACAAACAGATAAGAATGAACTGGGCTAAAAAACACATGACCTACGGGGACAAATGGCTTACTGTTTTGTTCAGCGATGAGAAAAAGTGGAACTTAGATGGCCCTGATGGTTGGAAGGCGTATTGGCATGAGTTACGCAAGAACCGAAGGACATTTTTCAGCAGGCATCAAGGCGGAAAATCTATTATGGTTTAGGGGGCATTTGGGACATTTGCCAGCCTTCTCTAGCTTTTCTAAAAGGAAGAGAAGAGTGGAAAAAGCTTCAAGAGACCCTAAACCACCATTTGCTTCCATTTAGCGACATTTTGGGGGGTTTTGAATGAACTTTTCTGCAAGACAATGCCTCAATCCACGTATCCCATTCTACAAAACTTTGGATTTTTCAGAAAAATGATAAAGTACTTGTATAGCCAGCTTTAAGTCCAGACTTAAACCCGATTGAGAATGTCTGGAATACTTTAATCCGCCAAGTTTAGGCAATGGAAAGCAGTATGACTCTATTGAAGAACTCCAAGAGGCTATTGAGAAAGCATGGTATTCTTTGCCACCAGAAACCCTACAAAAACTAATAATTTCGACGAAAGCACGTTTATTTGAGCTGATCCGAAAACATGGAAAAAAATTTTTTTACTAAAAGTTCTGTAAAAATTATAAATATGGTTGTTTTTGACATTGTGCATAAACTTTTGAGACAGTTTTTTTATAACTTTTTTTTAAATTGTATTTTTTAAAATTATGTAATTTATTTTTTTCTATTTTTGATATCGTTTATTTAAATAATATTGCGAAATATGTAAATAAAAAATTTTTATTAATTCTAACTTTTTATAATTCATTAAAAATCGATATTTTATGCTTGTGCTTAAACTTTTGAGACAGACTATAGTTTTCATTGGTGCCACATTTCGGTTTCGTACTGCCCTACAATCGATAGGTAACATGGGTCACTTCGGTAAATTGCACTGAACATGTACGTTGATTAAAATATTTATAATGGGAAATACCAAGATCTTGGTTGGAATCCAGATAGTAGATATTTCACTGTTAGTGAAGCGAGATTAGCCAATCAGGAGTCTGATCTTTTGTGAACTTTTTGCAAACTGTTTTAAAAAATATACGCTTTTCATTGCTTGATCTCGTATGTATAAGACATACTATCAGGGCCGTAGCTAGAAGTGAACCATAGGGGGGGGGGGGCTCGAGAGAATGTAGGGGGGCTCATAATTTTTTTTTTCTCTTTCTGACGCTGAAAAATAAATTAATAACTATTCACATTGTAGGTATTATGTTTCTAATTAAACTGTTGTACTAACTTCATTTTATGCTAAGAAAAGTATAGAATGATGAAAATTTTGATTGTATAACTGGTACAAAATGAAACATCATGTTAACTTCATATGTACATATAAGATGAGGGAGTGTTGAAACACTTATTTTAGATACAATTTAGTAACTCTGCAAAACTGTGAAAGGGTCTCAAAACTAAATTAGATTTTTGAACAGAATTTCATTTGAATTTTTGGAACAGAAATTAATTCAGTGGTCTTGGAATCTTTTCCAGAGGGGGGGGGGGCTCAAAATATTCTAGGGGGGCGCTATGGGGGGGCCCATAGCGCCCCCTTAGCTACTGGCCTGCATACTATGCGGATTTCTGTCGTAACGCTACCGATTTCCAAATTATTCTCCATTCAGCGACATAAGACTGGTGAAGTCCGCTATTTAAATTAGATACGATACGGCGAATATACGTATACATTAAATATACGTATTCTTAAATATACGTTTAGTTGATACGCCTTATACGTATCCGGATACGTTTAAACGTATATTCGAAAGTATCCGTATAGCAGAAAAACGTATTATACGGATATACGTATATCGTTTAATCGTATATCTGCTATACGTATCCTATCGCGAGCACTACAAAAAATGCTGTCAAAGTGGGGTTTTGAATCGAATTTTTCCTTAAGAATCTTCTGAAATAACGAGCTCTTATGGAAAAATAAAAATAAAAAATCTTCAAAAGCGCCAAAAAAGTTACTGAACTGCGTTTGTTCTCTAATCATATATTTTGCTTCTTTTTCGTGAAATTAGCGCTTAACTTCGAATTCTACCTGCTTCTGTGGACCACGCCGACTGGAAATTTCCTATTTTTTCACTCAAATACAGATTTTATTCATCGGATTTCGGAAGACTGTTTATTTATAAGTATACGATGTACAAAGACTTGTGATACATTAAAAAATACATAAGCTCGTCAAATTTATGCTACATAGCACAAATGTTCAATGCGTGCAACCTTAATCACCCGGTCTGTTCCTAAACGGTAATTGAATTAAGTTTGTGCGTTGAATTGGGTGTTCCTGCCAATGTACGTCACAGCAGTAATAATGCGTTCCTGCATTGGAGTTTTTAAACTTGGTGAATACATGTATCGTGTCATGCATCGCCCGACTTTGTAGCTTGTATACTTCTCATTCTACAGTGTTCTGAAACCCGGAGAATCATTTATGACTCCTGTATTATCCGTTAAACATATTGACATTATGTCAAATTTGAAAATAATATTTTTATGCAATCAAGGTAAAATGGAGTGAGATTATATGTCACAAACTTTTTTATTTGAACTGACATTGTAGAGAAACGTCGCTTAGTTTTAAGGAAGAGAGCTGCCTACTGATACTTTCGTTTAAGTTTGCTTTCTTTAAAATATATATAGTTATGATTTTTACTGCTATTTCGGTTTAACACTTATAGTAAACGTACATAATGTGACTTCTTAATTTGGCAATATAAAGCATAGTTCAAACATCAAAGAAATGAATCTGATGTTTATAGAGAATACTAGAAATTGGTCTTTCTGCAATCATAAAAGGCAGCCAGCTGCTGCTTTCTTACGTCAGTAGGAAGTCCGGCAACTTATTTAAAACTATGTGATTAGTTCATAAAAAATTTTCGGGATAAGATACCGATTATTTTTCGTTGGGGGTAAAATGCTTGTTATTTTCCATTGAGGTCAAATGAATGGTTGTTTCATCAATGTTTTAAATTAAGCTCATCTACTAACTGCATAAAAATGGAGTAAGAGGATTAAGGAGAGTTACCCATACGGAGTAATCTACCCATACACAACCCGCCAGTCATAAGAAAAAAATTCTCATTAAATACAAAAGTATTTTGAGATTAGCAAGCACGAGTGAGAAGAATGAACGCCTCGATTTCAAAAAAAGAGAAATGAAATTCACAAAGCCTTTTCTTCAGACAATCTAAAACCCCTTGAACCAGAACATTAGTAAATAATGAAGAACCACCAAAAACATTAATGTGGCCCTGTGGCTTAAAACTGTGAAGTTTCTTAACAAATTCAAAATAATTCTTAACAGTGAAAGAATTATTCTAGAGAGTGGATATAATAAGGAAACTAAATATTTTGCAAGTTTATAAGCAGTACCGATACTAGAGACAATGGATCTAAAAGGAATTTCTGGTTTATGGACCTTATTTAAAGCACAAAACCTGGCAAAATATGCAATTGAAGAAATAAGAGACCTCTTGAATTTAGCAGCAATAATGGGTGAAGATTTAATGGCAGATTTGATCGTATCAATTTCACTAGAGTAAACGTCTTTGCGGATATCCACATAGGGACCATCATTAATTAGTTTGTGGGATTTTCCCAAATATGTAGATTTTTTTCAAGAACAACAATCTCACCACTTTTGTGATCCTTGATTTTGATCAAATTGGGATCAGAGCACAAACGTTTTAGACAATGCTTAACTTAACTATTAAGATTAGGCTTATAAACATTAGAATTGAAATCGACAATATTGGCAATGAGATGCCTAATAGACTCTTTTTGAGAAGGAGAAATAGCGCTATGCTTAAAAACTATTTCAAAAGGAGCAATCTGATGGGTGACGAAGGAGTAGCAGATACAGAGAAATTATTATTTAATTTGAGAGCATTAAGCTGATTGTTACTTAAAGAGACCCTAGAAAGATTGACAACAGCATTTTGGTTAACAATAGGTGAATTGTTGGAGATTTTAACGACAGATTTATTACAAAGCGTACTAAATTACTTCTTTAGAAATGAACAATGAATAAAAGAAATTTTGAAGACTCTATTCCATGACATTATTTCTATAGAATCAAACTCAGGAGAAGAATTAGCAAAGCTGACATGTAATTAATATAACTCGCAATCTATATGAGCAATTTTCTGGCGAGTGTCTTCAATCAAAGCTCTTAAAAGAGCTAAAATAAGACCTTATCTATTCTACTTGAATTAAATAAATTACAATGTATTGAAATGAAATTAGGAATAATTTTTTTTGCACCTACAGTCCCGTAGGAAATGTAAGTGTTCCAAAATTCTATACATTTTCATTCATAAACTGCATAATCTATTCATTTGCGACATAGGAAAGAGGAGAAAAATGAAAACAACAACGATGGAATCAAAGCCCATTGACGGCGAATATATTAAAATAGCATATAAAACCTTTGGCAAAAAGGTTTAAAGATAGAAAACAACGATTAGAAATACACAAATAAAACATGACAAGGTAGCAAACAGCCGTTTCGAATCTACTATCGAGAAGATTCTCCATCAGTGCAAGACTCAGCGAGCTAGAAAAAGCAAAAGTGAGCAAAGAGACAGAGAAACGCAGGCTTATATACCCGTAACGGGACCAGTCCCACCAAAAGAAAACAATCAATTCTCGTTGGTTGCCTAGATTTTTATCCAGAAAACAGCATGTACAACTTCTTCGACAAGTAAAAACATCTACCGGAAAACAAACAAAACAAAAACTACAAAGCGTATTAAAAAAAAAAAAATCAATAAATTAAAGATTTCCAAATGCTTGGAAAATAAGAAGTACTTGATAAGTACTTCTAAGTTAATAATGTAATAGAAGTAAAATAAAAATACCAACTGTAAGAATTAAGGGATTAAAAAACCTATTTAATAAATTAAATAGTTAAAAAAAATAGTAGTCACGTTTCACTTCTTTTCCTTCCCTTTTCTTTGGAGAATAATAATCTAATTCAAAATCTTGAAAATTAATAGAATGGAATTTCGTTTCAATAAAAAAGCATTTGAATGTAACATTTATTAAAAAGATGTTTACTTTAACTTTAACCCTTTGCACTCGTATTTCATGTCTGACCGGACATTATCTTTCTCTGCAAATTTTGCTTTTGGCATCACTTATAAAGGATAATAAAATCTGTCTTATTTAATTCGAGCATCTTTGATATCATGTAGTTGAAAAAACATCTTTTAAAAAGTGACCGAATAGAAATGATGTAAGGGATGCCGGAGACGAAAGGATTAAGGAAGTTACTACGTTATTTAATTTGAAATTCTATTTTATAAAAAGCTCTTCCAAAATACTTCTTGTTTAATTAATTCATAATTGTTTGCAAAAATATGTTATTCTCTCTTTTTTTTCTAGCACAATCACAAATCCTGTCGGTTTTATAGTAGATAAACTACTTTGCAATACTCTATTAAACAAAATTTTATATACATTTTGTATGTAGTGTTTTCCATCACAAAATTTAATAGTTTGAAATTTTACTTTTTTATAGATAACTGTTTAAACTTCACATTTTATTAGGATGAAATTAGTATCTATAGTGCCACGTTGATCAAATGTATATGAAGATGTGTTTCATAATAACTTAAGATTTATTTACATGTAATTTTTTGTATAACATGCCATGGTGTTTTATGCACTATATATAGATAGATATAAACCAAAATAGAAGAAAAAAGAAAAAAAAGGGAGACAAATATTCTCCAATTTTCATTCATTTTTAACTTTTTAGAAATACGACTCACATAAAATAGAAACCATAACATTTCTTTTTATCATTTGCATACCATTCATTTTGATTCGATCAGACAAACAGAATTTGAGATTATAAGAATGTTTGTTCTCAAAGGAAAATGTCACTCTAATGAAAATATTCTCTCTCCCGTAATTTTATTTGCAATAATTCGCATAAAAAATTTATTGTATACTATTGAAACATTTCTGCGGATTTTTTTTCAATCAGATGTTCGATGAAAAAGGGAAAAAAAACAGGAATGAAAAATCAATCTTACGGCATTGTTAATGAAATACATTTCAACTCATCATCTCAGTTTATTAAAAGGAAAATGATGATATCCAGATGAACATTGAAATTAAATGAAATGAAATCGCCCTCTCATGGAAAAGTGAACCGTTAAGAACAGGAACTTTATTCCTAAAGGGAATATTTTATTGAAAATTCATATTTTAGATTACTGAAGTTGCATATCACGTAAGAGATTAAGAGAATACTGCAAATAGTATGTTTACAATAGAAGTTCACTTTAACAACATTTTTTAGCACAGAAAAGAGACTTTTCTTAAGTCCACGAAAGCTTCAAAGTCAATGAAACAATACATTGTGTTAGGTCAGGTTTCAGCATTTAAAAATTTCACATTATAAAAATATGAGAAGAAAGTAAGAAATAAATTAAAGCCTAACACATCTAGTTATTTTGCATGATACTATAAATTCTGTAAGAACAATATGAGTACAAAGTTACGAACAGAATGTGATGGATCTATATAATTTTAACCACAGTAAGAAAATAGACATCATTATAAAATTTTAATTTAAGTTTGTTCAGAAATTTTTGTTGTGAATGTTGTTTCTTTTAGTTTATCAAAGTTTATAGGATCAAACAGGGTTAAATTTAGGTTTTGTTTCATGGCGGCATTTTGAGGAAAAGTTATATTATTACTCAATCTAAATAACCAATTTGGGAAAAGGCATAATGCATTTAAAAAGCTAATTTCTGCTATTACCATTATTAGTAGGAAAAATATACGATACTTTTCTGCAGCTTCTTATATGATAAATATATATATATATGCATAGTACAGAATATACTAAAATCAGCTTTTTGTTAAACGCACAGCATACTTGAAATTTTCCGTTTAGCAATTTTTGCCAATAAAAGAATTTTGCTGAAAACTCTTGCGTAATCTTATATAGTAGTATATATTTTAAGCACACCAGTAATATTTTTTAAAATAATGCACTACATACAATGTATAATATATGAAAAAATAAACCTGTCATTAATATTACAAATTCTTAAAAGCACATTTTTATAACTTGGTCAAAAAATAACTTAAGCTTCTAATATTTTTTTGGAAAGAAAATTTTTTTTTAAACTTTATAGATTACCACAATATAATTTGAGTAAGTTTTGCATGCATATATATTTTTCATGAACGCATAAAAATGAATTAAAATGAAAGAACAAATCGTACTCCTAATTTAGTTTTCATCTTTTAAAAAAAGAAAAAAAAATCATCGTGTAATTTTTAAACTTTATACAGTTTTTAGTAAGATATTAAATTAAACAATTTAAATTTAATAAAATAAATATACTGAAATAAATTACATATCTAAAAATTTATATGTTTTTGTTGTCATTAAAAGTTAAAAAACCATTTTGCCTTTTTTTAATCGTTAGAAGTAGTTAAATTTTGGCGACTAAATTATCCTATTAAATTTTAGTGGTAAGAAATAATTGGCATTATCTATTAAGTTTTATTTGTAGAAATTATTTACTTCAGGAAGTAAAAAAAAATGTCTATAGACTTCAATTGTTTTCCCTTTCTTTAAGGAATTTAATTTAAACTCCTAAAGATCAACAGAATAAAATTTCATTAAGCATTTGTAAAGCAGAATTTACAAGAAAAAATGCTTTAGATAGAAGACATCGAATTTCGGAAATTAAGGCGAGATGTTTTCATTTCTAATTTGATTTGAAATTCTGCTTTTATTGGAAGTTTTCTCAAGCAGTGTTTTGGTTAGGTAGGTTTTTATCTTGTATAGATTTTCTATGAATTTTCTCTTTTTATAGATTTTACTACCAGTTTCAGCAATTTAAAGAAAAAGAACTTTGTCGCATAAAATTGTAAAATTATGATTTTTTTTCCAAGGAAATGTTATTTTAGTAGATATGACATTAATATTTCTTCATCAGAAAGAAGATTCATAAAGACATTGAGTAGAACAAATACAGTCGAACTCTTTTCATACGATGACGGTTAATGCTAAGTTACAGTTAAAACAGGCAATTTGCACACTAAGAAAAGTTTATCTTTAAAACTACATAAAGGACACACTACCTTGAATTTGGTGAAAATATCGATTTTCATTTTTAATATTAACTGAAAACTTCTTTAATTGTGAATATTTTGACATATCATTTTTACCTATAAGACAAATTTGTTGCAAGATATTGTAAATTTTGTTAATAAATTCAACGTAGTTACCCATATAAAAGAAAACTTTAAACTGAATTTTCTCCCTGTTTATATTTTTGTAACTTACTTGTTCGATAAGAAGGCTTTTTTTACTAATATCGATAGAGGTTTGATTATTTTTTACTTGTTCTCCATGGTGCATTTAATATATTTGTGCATGGATTTAACATTCAAGATTATAGTTATTTTATATAAAAAATATTCAAATTAACAGTTTGCTGAATTTATTTCATTTTTTATACGCGAGAAAAATAAATCCTATTAAAAGTAAAACCCCATACGCATAAAAATTCATGCAGACTTTTATATAGTTACATTCTAATAAATTTTGAAAGAAAATTGAATTCCATTGAAATATAGATCAATTGCAGGGACAATCAAAAGGATTCGTTACATTACGGTCAATGGGAAAAAAAGTTTCAAATGCATTTTAATCGTTTGAAATTTAAAACATATAATTATTACATAATTTTGTCGAGTCATTTCAAATGTTATGGAAGTCGGATGCATAGATCGTTTACATGGACAATCAAAAGTATTCCATTACATTACGGTCAATGGAAAAAAAAATGCATTTTAATGATGTTACACTCATTCGAACATAATAGAATTGGCATGAATCTATGAAATATATACTAAAATATGCATTCTGTATAATCTGTGATGCAAAGAATTTATATTATTAAATTACAGGGCCACACAAAAGTATTCCACTACATAATGCTATACCGGGAAACATTGTTTGGGACGTATTTTAATTATATTCAACTATTTTCCATTTTATGAATAAGATATACGTTGCTGAGGTGTAATAAAAATTACTTTCTGTATATTTACAGAGGAACACAAAAAATATTTCGACCACTATACTGTATCCGAAGTACGCTCTACTATATCAGCACGATCTGAATATTTTTAAAAGTTCGTTATCGCACGAACGCACCTCATTTGCTCCGTTCACGTGCAATTTCCAACTTGTTATTTATTATTTTCAAGTTTGAAAAAATAATAGTACGTTTCGAATTCTATAAGAGATCCAAAATGAATATTTTGATTAAATAGAGAACTCCAGTTAGGGCTAATTTTACGAATATTTAAAAATTTGTTAGGAAATAATGATGTAATTGAAAGTATTGAAGTAAAATTTTCATCATTAGGAGAAATATTTTGGTATTTGTCTAAACTTGATAGCAAAATATTGGTTTTGTTATTAAATAATAAGTCAGAGTCAAAATACTCAGATGAGTTTGAAATTGTAGAAAGTTATAGAGAAAAATTCGATGAAATAAAAACTCGCTTTAAATTTCAAACTCTCAATTCTGCTTTCTAACACCAAAATACTGTTGTTAAGACTAATTTGAAACTCCTAAAAATCGAGCTTATCTAATTCAGTTGTGAAATAAAATATTGGCTCACATTTTGGAATCAATTTACGAGGATAAGTCATTAAAGGATGTAGACAAATTCCAGCATTTAGTACAGTGTATGTCATCTGGTAGTAGACCAAAAGAAATTATTAATAATTGTCCTCCAACCTCAGAAAATTATGTAAAACTGTTGAAAATTGAAAGACTGGATTTGAAAGAGAGCGACTGCTTGAAGAATTTTATAGGCATGAACTTTTAAATTTAGTTGTAAAAAATACTACTAGCGCGAAAATAAAAAAAAGCAATATAGTTCACCTTTGTGACAAATTAGAGTCTTATTTGCAATTTCTTGAATCCACCCCCCCCCCCTCTTTGGCTTTTAATACAAATGGAGTGCTTCTGTTGCCACAATTGGAAATACATTATTAAAAACTAAAAAAAATTAATATTTCAAAAATGGATTAAGATACAGTTTTCAAATAAATTGCATTTAAAAGTAAATTTTTTCCCTATACGATGGTGTAAAAATTGAAAATGTGTGATGTTTAAATGCTTAAAAATTTTCAGCAGTAAAAAATGCAAAACCGAATTTGCATTTCATATTTCAAAGTGTTGCCATTCGCAAAATGACGTATGCGTTACATACAGATACGTTTGAACTTTATAATATAGATAGTGTGTTCCTTAAGAGTTGTTTTGAGATTGGCTTAGGAACCCAGTGTTAAATACAAATGAGAATTCGCACGGGGATAAATTGTCACAGATATTTTTCCGACCGAAGTTAAAAGTGAAGTGCAAGTTTCAATAGCAAAATAGAAATCAATCAAAATAATATTTCTATGATAAAGCAAAAATATAGAGTAGTTGAGTCGAGTCCTACTGCTAATGCATTTGTAACATAAACAAAGGAATTGCTCTACTTTATTGATTTGGTGACAAGATTCGTGACACTAAAAATAGTTTTAAATGTCAAAATCTTCCATTAGAAGAGAAACAAAGAATTTTAAAGCGCAATAAAAAAAAATTCATATTTTAAGACAAGTCAGTTATCGAAAAAGTTTAAAATTTATGTGGAATCTGTCATTTGTGGTAAATAAAACATTGTCCCATTATGTGTTCTGAATTGAAACATAACAGTAAAGCCCCTTATAGAATATGATAGCAAATGCAATTCAGATTCCACGCTGTGAAATTATAGAGGTTTCGCTGAAGGTTTATTACAGATATTATTAGTTAACGTAGAAGTAAATGGAAAACGATCGAGCGCCAATGCTCTTATAGGCAGTCTTATATTCTGACTTCAACAGCTGAAATTCTTGGTTTAAAACCAATGCGGTATGAAAATTCAATCTTTCAAATAATACGATATTATAATAAGAAAACAGACGGCAGACAACTGGTAAAATCGCAACGTAGACGGATCAGACTACTGGAGATCGGATTTTACATTTTAGTATGGTTATAGGAATCTGCTCAAAATTGGTCTATATGTACAACGATTACTACGGTACAAACCATTTGCTTTTGCTCTTCAGAGATGCCGATTTCTGTGTTACCAGGAACACGAGAATTGGACACAACAGGAGTGGGCGGAGTGGGTTCTTTACGGATGAAATCCGACTTAGTATAATAAGCGATTTTGGACGTATGCACATCTAGAGAGATCAGGGAATGCGTAATAATTCCTGCAACATCATCGAAAGGGTCAGGTTTGGATGTGCCGAAGTTCTTGTTTGGGGTGGTATCATGCTTGGTAGCCGTACGAACTTCCACGTCTTCCAAGGAGGTTTAGTCTCTGATGCTCGATATTTCGCCAAGATTCTCTTGGTTCATGGGGGTCTTTGTTTAGACGTGCTGTGGGTTCAGACTTCTTCATCCACGACAACGCTTCTTTCCATCATACATTGGCTGCCGTATTGTCCTTGGATAGTTATTAGATGAATTGGACTGCAAGGTCTCATGATCTGAATCCCATAGAACAAGTGTGAGACTTTCTCGGGATCGTATGGCATCATGTGACTAGGCACCAGCAACGATTTCAGAGCTGCAATTGGAGTTGTAATAGGAATGGGACTCGATGCCTCAACAGTTGCTAGACAGCCTCTTTTTCACCATGATGTTCTAAATACTGCATCGCAATCAGGGTTGATGATATCCCCTACTACAGACTGAATTTTTACTGCCAGATGAATACCTGTAAGATGGATGTTTCTATTTTCTCTGCATTTGTGCTTCACGTGATCTTTTATGAAAGAGTGCTTTTGCATCCTTTTGATTCTTTGTTTAGATAAATTTATCACCTGTCCCATATTTCCATATCTTGAAGATCTTATAGTATCATTTTGATAGATGTGGAAAACTTCTGCGCGACGTTACATTCTAAAAATTCTCTCCACCTTAATTTTTGCATACCAGTGTATATTAGTATTTTCACACAAGATTAAGGTCTCTAGACCTTAGCGTTATTGAAGAAATTGGATTTATCGCTTATCTTGATTCAGTTTTTGTTAATGAAATTATGCTTTAACTACGAAATCTACCTCCATGAAATCTTGTTTGCCGTACTGTCAGGGATTTTTTCCTTTATTACCTTATGTATATTTTCATTAGACAATAATATTTAAATTCAAAAAATTCTAAACTTATCTACCAGAAAAGCATACCATTTCAATAAATTGCGCATTTGGAAAGAAATATTTCTCAGGGAAAAAATGTTTAAACAAGATATCTAAATTTCAAAAGAAATATCGGTTTTTTTTCCTAATTTTATTTAATATTCTCTGTTTTATAGTAAGCTACAGCCATACTAAGTTGTACGTAAACATATTTTTATTCAAAATCGTTAATGTTATTTTCTCTTTCCATTACAAAATTTCCTCTGCGTTTTCAGTAGATTATTTCTGAATAATACTGTATTACATGAAATTTTATATAATTTTGTTAGCATTTTCTATGTACTAGATTTTTCTCTGGCGCAAAATATGAAAGCTTAGATATAAAATCTAAAAGGATAATTTTTTTAAAATAAAAATTCGTATAAGCACATTTAAGGTATTTTTGTGCATGCAATGTAAAATGGATTTTAAAATCCCCAGTTGTAGAAAAATACTAGAAAGTCATCTAAAATGTGTTTTATTCCATTAAATTCTAATGCTAAAATTAATAATAAAATTGCACGTTATTCACAATGATAGCTTAGGCGTTTCGTAAATTTAAATTCAAATTGCCTATCTAGCAATTTTATGCTGCGTCCAGTTATTATATAGTTGGTTTTCTAAAGTTCTGTCCATCGACAGTCCATTCAAAATTGTAACAATTTTAGTCTTGAGAGGTTATTTTATTGTATATATGAGTTTGCATATAAAGGCACTCACTAGGGACCACTGTTGGTATTGCTCGCGCCTAGTATTGAGACTTGGTGCATTTTAAAGCCCTATATTAAGAAGTTTGAGAATCGTAAAAGGTTTTCCGTTAAAGTCGTATGCAATTAATGTGTCCATTTAGCATTGCCCTTGAGAACGAACTAAATACCACACTTCCAATTTTGTTCCAGTTTTTGAAAAAACCTCAGTTTGATATAGTTTGTTATTTAATGAGTTATTCCATATTTTGTTTTTTGAATTTTAGTATTGTCTAATGGTTCTAAATATAATATTTTACAACAGCATAACTTTCTGAAAATGCTATTTTCTAGGGCACTTATCAAACTATTCATGTATTTTTTTTTTTTTTTTGTAAGAAAAACATTTTAAAATACAAATTAGTTAACAATAAAGGTAAAATATTGAAAAAAAAGTTAAAAAATTTTTCAAAAACCTACAAATTTGGTTTTCATAAATTTTGGCATTATATTCACATTTTTCGTGGGGGAAAAGTTAGTGTATTTTCAAAAGTACAGTTTTCCGGCAACCCTAGCCAATGGTCATGGCCCGAAAAGTAAAGCAAACGAAAAATTAGTTCTGCAATATTTGATGACATAACTCACTTTTGGCGTGAAATAAATATTAGACAATCCAATGACAAAAAAAATTAAGTATATAAAAAATATAAAATATTATTTTAACTGAGAATTTTTATCGGTTCTTTAACTTTTATAGATAAAGCTACAAAATTCATCAGGACTATATGCCAGATATGAGCAATACCAAAAGTAGTTTCCTTGTCATTGGCAGATTACAGAATTGGCATTTTTAGTTCAAAAAAATTTGAAATTTGTGATGAAATAAAATACAAACTTGTAGAACATCTTCAATATAGTATGAAATGATACTTTGCATCTAAAAATAATTTAATTAGAAGTATATGAAGGTTTTTGTTATACTATCAAACAATAAAAAAAAACAAGAATTAAAAAAGGCAAATAAATAATCCCCTCTTTCCATTTCATACGTTTTAAAAAAGTATAATACGACAGAAAATTGAATATTTATCAAATTTTCACTTTCTTCTGTTTTTACAAGAAGAAAATATTGAATGATCGAATAAAATAAACTAAGATTGTCTTGGATAGAGTTAAAAAATTAAACTATTTATGTACAAGTTAGATAAATAAAAATAAAAAATTGTAATGTAAAAAGGTGTTACAAAAATAACCATTTCACGAAGTTATCTGTAAAGCATTATAATGCAAAAATATTCATTGCATACCAATCAATAGAACAAATCAAGAAGAGTTAAAATTAGTTATTTTTTAGAAATATATAATATTCACTAGGGATAGATACAGAAATTCTTTGTAATAAATGCATTGCAAAAAAAGTATTGGATTTACGAATTTTTTTAAATTCCGGTTTTCGACGATTTATATACTTTTGGGGTACGAGAACCCGAAAAAGAATATTTACTAAATGTCGGTCTGTGAATCTTTCTGTGAGTCTGTGTGTCTAATTGTGGCACAGATTTTGTCTGCATGTGACACAAATTTTTTTTGTCTATCTCAAAACTTAATACACAGAAGTTAATAAAAAATTATATTCAATTAGTTTCTGATATAGATTGGTGTTAATTAGTTTTTACTGTAGTTCCTAAGCTGCATGTTTTACGATTTCCATAATAGCGATATCTCAAGATCTAATGTATGAATTTTCATGAAATTTCAGATTCACTTAGCTCCTAATATAATTTTGTGTTGATAATTTTTTGATACACATCGAAAAATTGTTGTCTATACCGCAACAGCATTGCAATAGCTATACCTCAAGAATTAATGTACGGCTTTTTACAAAATTTCAGATTTTTTGTTAGTCCTTGATATTAATTGAAGACTATTAAATCACTAAACAGATGGCGCTACTTTGTTACACTGTGTACTATTTCTGCAATAGTTCTATTACAAGAATTAATATACGTATTTTCATCAAACATCAGATTCAGTTAGTCCTTGATATGACTTAGCACATTTTTATGTAAATCACTCTAAATTTGGTACTGCTATGCTGAATTTTGCACGATTTCTGCATAATAACTCAAGAAATAACGCACGCGCTGCTATTATACAATGGTGGTATTATGCTGCATTTTGCAAAATTTGCATAATTTTAGAGACAGTCGTATCTCAAGAACTAATGCACGGAATTTCACATCTTTAGAAACTTCACGATGAGCATAGACCGCTATATAATTTTGATATTGTGATGGCGAATTTTGAATTATTAACATGAATTAGATAGAAGAAAATTTGGGATTGTCACATCCGACTAATATTTTCTTGTTTTTTTATTGTATTAGTGTGAAATACAATAACTTAAAATCTCAACAAAATATCATTTTATTTATTTTTTTTACTTCCGTTGCTTCTCTGATAAAATAAAATTTTAATTTCTAAACTTGTAAAAAAAAAAAAAAAAAAAAAAAAAAAAAACGAAATAGAATTTCATTTTAATGTAAAGTATTTGAAGAGTAAAATTTACCAAAAGCTTCACTTGAAATATTTTACAGAAATTTGGTAAGTAAAGCCAGATGTTTTCATTCGTGATTTATTGAATCTTCTAATAAACAGAAAGTTTAATATTCCAAAACAATGTTAAGTTTAGGAAGATTTTTATTTAATTATTTTTGTGTAGATATGCTTTTTATTTCCCAGTATAAAATTTCTTGTCTTGTGCAGTGAAATACTTCAGGATTGGTATAAAAAACTGTTTTTTTTTTCTTAATTCCATTTGTTGCAATATTCACGAAAATAAATAAATTAAATTAAAAATAATAATTTAACAAATTTCAACAACCATTTGGAAAATGATTTTTTTAAAAACTAATATTTAAGACTTATAAATAAATTCTATATATATATATATATTTTAAGTGTTTTATAGTTAATCAGTTTAGTATTACACTGTAAAAAAAAATTTGGGCAATTACAAAAATTTTTCTAGTAGAATTGTATTCCAAGAACTTTTTATGTAACGGCAACAATAAAAATTCATGTAACAGATACAGATTTGCACTTTGAATCAAACAAATTTTAAGGTTACTAAGAATTTTTTTGGGAAATCGTATTCCAAGAACTTTTTAAGTAACGATAACAAGCATTATAGATAAAATTTTAGTAAAGTTACCAAAATTTTAGTAAATTCTTTTGTAAAGTTACAGATGGTTTTAGTTTTGCTTACAAGTTTTGTAGATTGACATCATTTTCTTGTACAGTGTACACATAAAATTTTAGTAAGCATAAGAGATTTCGGATAATTTAGATTACTAAGGTTACAGATTTTTTTTACAGTGTAGATTGTTTATTTTTTCGACGTCGTCCCACATTTCGTAATCGATAATCAGACCTCGTTTTCTTTGCTTTAAAAGACGATCTTTCATCCGACGTCTTTCTTTGGATTAGTTTTTCTTCTATGACTGATAATTTGCGTCTACCGAGTTTGTAACTTTTTTACTTTCTTCTTTATTAACAACGAAATTTCGATTTCTTATTAAAATAAAAATTCTTCTAAATGTAAAAAAAAAAAAAAAAAAAAAAAAAAAAAAAAAAGTAAAAAACATAAAATGCTGACATTCACTTCCCAAAGCAAAATGTTTGAATGTTTTCAACTGAGTTAATAAAAATTAACAAAAAAAAATCCTTTTTATGATGATCAAAACGTGCCGTACGTAATAACGGAGTCTTATATTACATACGCCATGGATTAAACATTAATATTCCTGTACCAATATTTAAAAAAATAAAATGCAGACACCAGGTCCATTCTCGATTGAAAACAACAACCATTTTCCAAATGGTTAAAAAATAATTAGTTGGTTTATCTCAAAACTAACTCAATTTTTAGGGTTTCATTTATCTCACAAAACCCTTATAGTCTCGTATTTCTGTCTGCCCGTCACTGCGTTCCTACTTGAAAACAACTTAAGTTCCAGATTTATTTTTCTTACATAGAACTGAATATCGAATAGCCTTGCGAAATTTAAAAAAAAATTAAAACTCTAAGTTAACGGACGTCATTAATTAAAATCTCAATTAAATGAATGGAAATGTTCATTATTCAATAAACGCTTTGATTTTAGGGGCCAACTATAAATGATTTCGCGCGGTTTTTTTCTCCATGTTTTTGACACACACACCCTTTGTCACAAAGTGGCACACATCATTTTACTCCCTCTGCCCCTCTTGTCACACGTCATGCTATATTGCGTAAACATGTAGTTGTAGTTCAGAAACAAAGCAATACGTTGTAAATCATGTTTCAAATTTTATTTTTAAATTTTAACTATGTGTTTTAATGACATTTGTGAGCTGAACAGTAAAAGTGATTCATATTTTGTATGAAATAAAGTTTACAACAAGAAAAGGTAGAATAGAAAAGTAGTATAATAACAAAGTATAAAAGAGCAATTGAAAACAGTAGTATTTTCGAACTTAAAATAGAATTGAACATATTTGGGTTTAAATATTATCTTTATGAACAAAAAATATTTTAATTTTAAAATAACTTTATACTACGTAACTTATTCTACTTAATTTTATTGCTTTTATCTTAACCGAAATGTGTAATGTCATGTTTCTTCTTACCCCCTCCCACCCCCTTGTCATAAACTGTCACAATTTCATGAATCTCCTCCCCCCCCTTCAAGCATGACATCATATATGGACGGCCCATAAATCAAACCTCAACGAGTTACTGTCTGAATGGGGGAGGGATTGCCATAATACAAAGTCCGGCTATTAATTTCCGGGACTCATGGATAAACGCAGAAGAAAAAAAGGTTAAACACATAGCCATTTAATATGATTCGAAGTAATCCCCATCAGCCGTAATGCAGGTCTGTGCATCAGAAATTTCGGAAAGAAGTTTTAATGCCCTCTTTTGGAATGCTCTTTAATAGTGACGTTACAGTTTTCTTGATGGCTTCGACATCCAGAAATCTTGTTCCCTTCAGGAAATTTTTCAGCTTAAGAAACAGGAAAATGTATGCGGGTTCTATGTCTGGAGAGTATGGTGGATGCTGCATCTGACACCATGCTTGGCCAAAAATCGCCTCACAGGTAATTGCTTTTGTTCGCCCCTTAAATGGTGAGGAACTTTTCTGGAACAAATGTTCCGTTTGCCTAGGTCTTGCGTCAAAGTTCGCCGAACCGTCTCTTTGTCCATGTTCAATTCATTGCAAAGTATTCGAATAGTCAATCAACGATCACATTTCACCATATCGTGAACTTTTCTAATTGCTTCCGGAGTGCGTATGGACTGCGGCTGACCGCGACCTGTTTGGGGATCATCTTCAACGCTTTCGCACCCGTCCCGAGTGCGTTTAAATCATTCAAAAGTTCTTGAGCGGGATAATGCTTCTTTGCCGTAAACTTGTTTTAACATTTCGTAGATTTCCGCAGCTGTCTTGCCCAATTTTACACAAAATTTAATGTTCATTCTTTGCTGCAGTTTCACTTCGACAACAGGAATTTAAGAGCTACGTTTTAATGCGCCTTTCCACGAGAACCACTAACTTGAGAATGGCGCCGAGTGCACAGTACGTACATGCGCTAGAAAACGCTGTTCAATATGCAATCATTATCACCATCTTCCAGCTTTTCGTTCTCGTACAGTTATGTCAGTCCATGGAATTAATATCCGGACATTGTATAAAGGGGTTCCATGGCGTTAAATGTACTGGGCGTTTTGAAAGAGGCCTCTAATTTACGATGTATTCGATTTAAGAATTTGAAAATTGCGCACGCAGACTCAATAATGTTTATTCTTTCAGAATTTATATGTTTTTGTTTTTTCGAAAATTTTATCTAGGAGACCAAAAATCCATTAAAAATTGATTTACATTAACTGATTTTATTTTTCTTCAAAAACACAGATGTTAGATAAATACTTCATGTTCAGACGACTGTTACTCGTAAAATCACAGATAAGAATAATAGCGAGGACTTTTTGGCGGATGTGTAAAATCTATATTATAAAGGACAAAGTATCTGTGCGTAACGCATACGTCATTTTGAGCATGGTAACACTTTCGAATTTTAAATGAACTTTTGGTATTGAAATTTTTGCTACTAACATTTTTTAAACTTCTAAATGCCGCAAATTTTAAATTTTTACACCATTCTGTAGGGGGAAAAATGTACTTTTAAATGAAATTTTTTTGAAAGCTGTAACTTAATTTGTTTTTGAAATATTAATTTTTTTATAGTTTTTAATACTGCTGTTCTAATTGTGGCAACAAGAACTCCATTGCTATTAATCGAAAAGGGAAAAAAGGGAAAAAATTCCTTGCTGTATCTTTATCTTGCCATTTTTCTCATTAAAGGAGAAAAAATTGAAATTTAAATATCTTCTGTTATAAAACCCGGTGAATTTTAATTTAATTTACAAAATTTGATTTAAACATAAAAGAATATTAACAGTTTAATATCTGTTTCAGCTAATAGTATTGAGACTTCAAGTTTTAAATCAAAGTGTTCAAATTAAAAAGCCAATTTTTTTGAAAAGGTGAATACAAATGCGAAATATTTGTAAATTTTGATATGGTGAAAATTATGCGGGTTTAGATTTCACGGGGAAAAAAATTCTATGATTGAGTCAAAGTCGAATAAATTTTGCTTTTTTTCATTTTGGAATACCAGCATAAGAACCTAAATTGATTACTTTATCATAATAACATATCTTTATTATTTTTTACTGCTTACATGTAGATTTAAGGTTTAATTTTAACAATTTCTGCAACTGAGTTTTATAAAAATAGTATTTTGTTAATATCGTTTATTTAAGAGCTAGATGTGCCAATATAAAATGCATTTTTTACTATAACTAATTTTGTAGGTTTATTATAAGTCAATAAAACAGTTCCTTTTAAACATTTTCTTTCGTCAAAATTTGACGGGTTCTACCTCGTTTCTATGAAAAAGGTATTCACAGATTTTAAACATATGCATAGATTTATATTTTTCGATGATGATTAAAAATATCTAACTTTCTTAAAAAATCATTAAAACTTATATTTTAGGAGGGAAAATCGATTTTTATAGACTAAAATTCAAAAACGTTTCTTCAGTAACTGTATTTTTTCGTCGGATTTTTTTTTTGATTCATTTTGAAATTTCAGATATATTTAATTCTTAAAAGTATAAAACAAAGAGGGGGATTTGAATTTCCGGAGTTGCGGGGAGATTAGAGAAAGGTGAGAAGACAATGTTTTGAAATCGTACTGTTTTCTACAATAAATATAATTTTAGATGTGTTTTTTTTATTTAATAAGGAACTCTAATAAATATTTATTACATATAAAAATTTCAAAGAGGAGTTAGAAATTCTGCGCGTGTAATAATGGGCCACACTCGGGGAAGGGGGGGGGGGGCTAAATTCTTCGGAAACATTATGCTGATTAGAAAGATCGTATTATTGGAAAGCTCTTTGACCACTCTTTAATATTATAAGAATCCCTTAATTTCTAAGATGCTTTTTTGTCTCTCTAAGCTCTAAGTTGTGTATTGTAAGTATTTTTTCTAACTCAGCCTCTGTTTAAGCTACAGCGTACCCTTTTTTGAAGTCTTGACCGAAGAGTTACCTTGTGACGCTCGTTCTATCGGTAAGGTCTATTTCGATCCCAGACATTTAGCGACTTTCTTCCTTAGGGCAAATATATATTTTTTAAAGTGGCATATCGTTTTAAAACTCTTGGTTTGTACATTACTAAGCACCCCACCCGACCTCTCTTAATTCCTTTTTTCACCACAAGAGGGCTCTTTAATTTTAAGTTTGTTCATTATTAGCTCATAATTATTTTCCAAAAATTTGCATTTTCATGTAGTGCCTTACATGAAAGTCAGTAATTTTAAAATTAAATTTAATGATGCTGCCACCTATATTCTCATTAAAAAAAGTTAAGGATTTAAAAATTATAAATTAACAATTTGGAGTTTTTTAATAAACGATAAAGTGTTTTGGCAGGAATATTAAATGAGACCCTCTGTGTGATCACAATTACAGTTAACCACTTGTTTCCCTTCAAGTGATATTGATAGAATAAAAAATAGACCTTTGTGATAAACCTGTTATTTCTATGTTATTTTGTATTTTATTAAAATATGTTAAACTCTGCTAACATTTTATAAAATGGTGACTCGGATAGTTTAAAATCGATTTAAAAATGTAAGAAGTCAGCAAAATGACATAGGTTCAAACATCTTTGTAGAAAAAATTTATTTTATTCTGATTTTATCTCATTTTAAAACAAATATTTACTTATATACAATATCAAAAGTGAGTTATCTTTTTCTTCTTTTTTAAAACTAGAATATGATGAGTCCAAATATTCCACATTTTGAGATTTCTTTCACATTTCACATTATAAAAGTTTTAAACTCTTTTTTCCTTCATGGCTTATTCCGAAAAATAACAGTAAAATATGCCGAGGTTTCCCCTTTGAATATTGATATTGACTTATGAAATGTTTTGGAACGTATTTCATTTTGACTTCTGCATATTTTCGTAAATTCCAAGAAAAATATTTATTTAATTTTAAAAAGGGTGATTGATGTCTAGCATTAAATTTCTCTTTGCTATCTTTCTCAATTGTTATGTCAAGAAACTGTGACGATACCAGTACCATTACCAGATGATGTGAATAATAATTAGTGATCTATAACAATGGCGCCAATTTATATGGGCCCATGTGGAGCCTACCAGATAATTTGATATCTCTATCCACCCATTATTAACTAAGTCCACCCAATATTTATGTATTTGTTCAAAATTGTTTTGAGCCCACCGAATATTTTTCAAAGTTGGCGCCACTGATCTATAGTATTTTAAGTTGAATAATTTGTACTGTTCTTTTTGTTTGTTCATCATAATATATCTTTGAAATCACAATTTGATTTATTTGGGTTAAGTTTTTGTTATAAGAATATTTCACATTTTATACGTAGAAAATTACTTTAATTTATTGTGAACCCCTTTTTAATTTATTGTGAACTTCCTTCATGGCTTATTCCGAAAAGCAAAAATAAAATATGCCGAGGTTTCTCTTTGAATATTTATATTGACTTATGAAGTGTTGTGGAACATATTTTATTTTGACTTCTGCGTATTTTTATGAATTCCAAGAAAAATATTTATTTAACTTTAAAAAGCGTGATTGATGTTTTAGCATTAGATTTCTTTTTGCTATTTTTTTCAATTGTTATGTCAAAAAACTGTGACGAAACCAGTACCGATACCAAACAGTGTGAATAAAAATTAGTGATATATAGTATTTTATGTTGAATAATTTGAACTGTTCTGTTTGGTTGTTCGTCATAATATACTTTTAAGAAATAACAATTTGATTTATTCTCATTAAGCTTTTGTCATAAGAATATTTCACATTTTATACATAGAAGATTATTTTAATTTACTGTGAACTTCCAAGGGAGGTATTTTAGAAAACTAGAAAACTGGAAAAATGATGAGTCCAAAAATTCCAGGTTTTAAGATCTCCATCGTATTTCATATCATAAAAGCTTTAAACGTAAATATTTCATATCATCAAAGAAAATTTTCCTTCTTGGCTTTTTCGGAAAAGTAAAAATAAAATATGCCAAGGTTTTCCTTTTGAATATTGATATTGACTTATGAAGTGTTTTGGAATGTATTTCATTCTGACTTCTGCATATTTTCGTAAATTCCAAGAAAAATATTTATTTAACTTTAAAAAGGGTGATTGATGTTTTAGCATTAGATTTTTCTTTGCTATCTTTTTCAATTGTTATGTCAAGAAACTGTAACGATACCAGTACGGATACCAGACGGTGTGGATAATATTATTGATCTATCTTATTTATGGTCAATAAATTGTACTGTTCTGTTCGGTTGTTTTTCATAACAAATCTTTAAAAAATCACAGTTTGATTTATTTGAATTAAGTTTTTGTCATAAAAATATTTCATATTCCATCTATAGAAAATTATTTTAATTTAAAGTGAACTCCTGTTATTTGGACTTCGAAAAAAGAGCTTTTTTCTCGCCCTAACCGAAGTTTGCCTTCAAAGACGTAAATATTTGAATGGTTTAAATGGTGGCCTTGCAGTAAATAAACAGAATTCAGTGTTGGAAATAAATAGACGCTTTCAGTCTTAATGTCAGTCACTACGTTTTGCTTGGAAACTAATTCCCAACAAATGGTTTCTATAGTCTGTTTTCTATTTTATTTGTATATTATACACTACAAACGCTCAAACACAAAAATAAACAATTTCGAAGGACTTTTTTTTGTCTCCTAATTCGCAACATATAATGTGCTTTGAAGCATCTTTTGTGTTGTGGTTGTTTTCTTAATGTATTGCAAAGCATTTTTATCAAAAACTACACAACTTTTTGACCCGAAATTAACAAAACATCGTAAACACCACACAATTTAGAACACTATAAAACAACATATGTAAAATACTTCCAAAGCATTTTCAACATGGTTCCTTTATGCAAAATGGCCTTTAACAATTTTTGAACTGTAAGGTTTAAGTGCAAGGAGTTTCTTATTTTTCTTATTTATTCTATTCAAAATTGTACAAAAGCAGTTTTGATTCTGTGAGCAGTTTCACTTTTGATCGACAATATTGTGAACAGAAATGTCCACATTATCCAACGCAGTACGCTTGAAGAGATTAAAGATAGAAACCAACGATTATGAATGCATAAATAATGCATGAAAAGGAAGCAAACAGATGTTTCGAATCTACTAGGTAGCTGTTTGTTATCTTTTCATACACTATTTGTGTATTTATAATCGTTGGTTTTCTATCTTAAAACATTTTTTCACAAAGACTTTGTTTGCTGCTTTAAGTGATGTCCTTAACATTAATTGCAAATAGAAAATAATAGAGAAATGTAATTGTTTTCGTTAATCAAAGATACGTCTTTAACGGAGACGCATTAACAAGAGTCCGAGGAATATAAAATTGATCAAGCACACCATAAGCATTTTTTTTATCATAAATAAGGATAAATTTGTTTAGAAAATATGTGTAAAAGTGAATCGTCATTGGTGTTTTTGGTTTTAAAATTGAAAAATGATGTTAAGTGAAAATGATATAAAATATATCAAGTCTCTAGAATCTTTAATTCCCATAGCTACCAACTTTTATGCATTTTTCCTACCACAAAAAATTTATTGTAAATATTATCTTATGTAATCGTCGAAATCTTATGATTAAACAAATGGAAAATCTCTGTGCAATTTTAGTGGGAGCAAAAATGCGCAAAAGTTTGCAGCTATGAATTAATCTTATTGTGACAAGTTAATGAATTTTTTTCTAAAAACAAAACGTTCCATTTAAAATTACTTAAAGGAGTTGCATTAAAATATATACATTGAACGGTTAAAGTATAAAAAATAAGTATTTTCGACCAATTGACAAGCTCATCATCTGGGTTAAAATAATCAAAAAACAGACTTTGGGTTCATTCATTTACACTTGATTGGCTCTTCCAAAATATTTATATGTGTAATGATGCATTAATATTAACCATTTTCAAGATCTTGAACAATTTACTAGGAATAACATGAGCTCTCCTCTAACTTTGTTTTGAATTTTGGAACAGTCCAAACAGCATATATTCATAACATCACTTCCTTCGTATTAGTTTGAGCTTCCGAGCAATTCATGAAGTATAAATGAATGAAATTAACCTCCTGATTATAAAGATCTTAACTCAGTTGATGACCCCGTCTTATATTTGAAAGTAGTTGGTTTGATATTTTATTTGTACAATAAACACAAGATGAGTCATAAATATCGAAACAATAGGTTAACTCCTTAAATATTGCCCCTAGACAATTGCAAAAATTCATTAAAAAGGTGAAATTTCTGATAAGATAAGTTGCAACTCCATGGGGGGGGGGGGGGTCTATTTGAAAATATAGAAAAATTAAATTTTTATACGGCCCGTGTAGCGCAAAATTCAAAATTAGGAAAGTATTCTTTAAACGTTACTAAATTCAACAAAAAGCATTTCATCTAAATATCTAGAAACCTGAGAGAGATATTAAAATCCGAAATTCTCCTAAATTCGTGACTTACACCACTTTACCATGCCTGTAAACGAAGAGTTTTCCGCTGATTTTCAAAGCAAGTGAGGGATCTTCTATAAATTGTTTCTTATTAAATATCGATTTAATACAGTGCCTCTCATTTGGACATAACAAAGCAGCGTATTGAATTAAATATAAACTTGTTTTCAAAATATGTTGGTAGTCTGCACTGGAGGTCTTCATGGATCAAAATATCTATGTCAGGTCCCAAACCGACCCATAGGGGAAAAAGTTCGGCGCGGCCTGAGAAAATGTTAACGTCATAACCCGGACCGGTCTGGAAAATTATTTAAATCATAGTCCGGTTCAGCCGCAAAATTCTACATAGTTTTTTACTGCTGTGCCGAAATATTCAACTTTTAAAATTTTCATTATTTTTTACGTCTTAAATCCATCATATTTCAAATCTTTATTGATATTGATTCATGTTTCATTTTAGAAGTGATGAATAATTCGTTTTAAGTTCACTTATTTTTTCATAAATTCAATCAAAAACTTTGTTCTTTTAAAAGAGTGGTAAATTTTTTAGTGATAAATCCATAGCTGTCGACGTCTACTATTTTTAGCCATCATTAATTCTTTAGAGTACTTTTCGATTTATTTAACTGCTTATTACTACAATTCAATACAATTTGATTGATATTTTAGTGATAAATATCTTTCTTTTATCATTTATAATACCTTTCTGATAAAAGCGTAGGTAGAATTTACAGCATCTGTCAGTACAACGAATACAGTAGACATCCTCTAATCTGGCAAGTTCCGGATCCGATTCATGTCGGATTATGAAATATTCCGGATTACAAGATAAATGCTCGGAAATAAACGTTTAGAAGCTAGAATCAAACAAAAAATGACAGTAAATCATGTTTTTTATCCTTTAAACAGTTTGAATATAGTAAAAAATTTGCTCAATAATATGAAGTACTGCATATGAGGCCGTAAGATTCAAGACTCGCCTTATCCAGAAGCAGGGCCATAACTAAGGGAGTGCTATGGGCGGCTAACCTCCTAAAAAATTTTGAACTTCCCCTGGAAAAGATTCCAAGATCACTAAATGAATTTATGTTCCGGAAATTCAAAGGAAATCATGTTCAAAAATCTAATTTAGTTTTGAGGCCCTTTCGCAGTTTTGCAAAATAAGTGTCAAAACACTCGCTTATCCCATTTGCACATTGGAAGCTAATATGATGTTTAACCTCTTCAGACCTGAGCATAAAATATCTTTACAAATATATATATATTGCTTTTGTATAATCGAAATGACACCATAGATGACAGAAAGAGTCATTTTTATGGAATCAGTACTTCAGAGGAATGGTAATTTAGGTTTACAAATATGGTTATAAAAATATTAATCCACTTAAAACATCAGTTTAACAAACAGTAATATAAATTTACGCTATACTAAAATTAAGATCTTTAAACAAGTAAATGATCAGCAAATCCTCAAAATTTTTTATTGTAAAACATTTAAGTTAAGTAATTCTGAATATTTCTTACTTTTTTGGCCACAATGTCTTGAAGGTATTTTCGAATCTCGGATGAAAATAATATTTATTTTATGAGGTAATATTCCTCAGGGCTGACATTTATTGGTTTTGTTTCAAAGTTAAAAACATTCAGATGTATAAAAGTGAAGTAAAAATGCAAAAAAATTTTTATTAACAGTTTAATTTTTATGCGGAAAAGAATGGAGGTACACATTTGTGTACCTCAGGTCTGAAGAGGTTAATTGTGAACTAGTTATACACTCAGATTTTTTATCTGTACTTTTTTTAGCATAAAATGAAATTATTACAACAGTTTAATAATAACCATAGTACCTACAATGTGAATATGCATTAATGTATCTTTCTGTGTCAGAGAGAAGGAAAAAAATGTTATGAACCCCCCTTACATTCTGTTGAGCCCCCTCCCCCTATATTCTCTTGACTCTACTCCCTTCTAGCTACGACCCTGTCCAGAAAATCAAGTTTTGGAAAACCACCAAGAAACGTCTGACTGAATTCATTGGTTTTCATTGTAAATCAAAATTTTACAGCGACAGAAATGGGGAATAAAATTCCTTTTTTACAGATTGTTGAGTTCTTTCGGTGCAGATTTACAAATAAAATAGATTGATTGAGAAAACGCGATTTTTCAAATTTTGTGTAAGGCGAGTTTTTAATCTCACGTCTTTGTATATACTGTGAAATGAAAAAGTATACAGTAGGCTTACGCAGTAGGCTTACTCGTAAAAGACAACTTAAACAAATCTCTAATTCGAGTTCGTTTTGTTACAGTCTTCGCTCTTCAGAAAGTCATTTCGTATGAAGTATCAGATCAATTGCATCCTTGAACGAAATGCTGCGCTCAAAAAATGTAATGAATGTATTGAAAGCATCAGCCTGCTTCGCTCCAACTGGTGTTATTGAATTAGTTTACATCATTTTCATCAGTGTCAAAGTTTTTGGGCGTTTTTGGTTTGATAACACTTTAAATGATGGTATCATCTATCAAAATTTCTTCTGTTGGCTCTTCAGAACATGTTTCAATCCATTCTTTAAGTTATTCTTTATTCAGTTTTGACATGGGGTTCTGTGAAGGCAAGTAACCTTAACCCTTTAGCTACGAGAGCCTTTTGCAAAATTTATAATGTTTTGTCACCGGTTTTAAAAAACAGAAATTTATTCTTTATTGAATCCAGAAATTGCTCCGATTCAATAAGGCAAAATTTACAGTAGAATTTTTCTGGTGGGGAAAAACAAGGATTCTTAAGCCTTTTTGCGGCACGTATACGTGTCGCTCGTCCCCCAGAGGTTAAAGAGCTAGGAATTCATATTAACTAAATTTCTTTCAGTATGTTTAGTATCAGTAGTAGTTTTCGTCCATGGGAAAACTTTACACAATGTTTTTTTCCAAGGTTTCCTATTTTGACTCATCCAAAGCCAAAGCAATGGCAAAGATAGTGTATTTAATAGAAAATTGTCCTTTAAAATCTTTTACATTGCAATTCGATGGCAGTAAATTCTGCACAAAGTGGCATTTGTGTTAAGACTTGAAGTGCTAAATCACCCCTTGGTCCATGGGATGATGCAAGGCTGTGACTTTGGCAGGAAGATAAACTACTGAAATGTTACCAGGGGCTAATTCTTCTTTATCTGGATGAGCTTTAAAATGGTCTAAAAACAACATAGCTTTACTATCTTGAGCATTTTTAATTTTTCAAAATTGTTTTTAAAAGCTGACATAAAGTGTTTGAAGAACCAGTTTTTAAACAACTCTTCATTCACCAAAGCACACGGACTAAAGGGAAAGTTCAGGGTCTTTCACGTGTTGCTCAACTTGTTAAATTTGGTTCAAAGATTATTGGGTTGATACATTTTATCATCTTCATAACTTGAAACGTTAAAAGAAAGGCTTATATTGAAATTGCCAGGTTGTTGTAAAGATTATTACACTGGGTGCTTCACATAAAACCAAATCCTAAATGAAAAGCTCTAACATTTATGAAAATCGAACAACTAATTTTACAATCTAGTATTGATAAGATCAATTTTATATGTTAGACCTTCTCTCCCGCGCAATACGCGATTCAGAGTCATGTAGCGCAATTCGTTTTCAGATATTTAAATTTCCAAGCTTCACAGCATAGAAATTCAATAGTTTTATATAAAAGTTAATTCCAGTGTTGATTTCAAGAGTGTACCCGGAGGGCATTTTGGAGCCCCCTCTTACCGGAATGTTTGAGGTTTTAGGGTTTCAATGGTAAAGCTATGCAACTTTTTTCCCGGAATTCTACTAAGTCCCCCCACAGAGCACCAGAAATCCTTCTCGGAGAAAAGTGTCTTAATTCAACACTGAGTTCATTCACTGTTTTATTTATTTATTTATTTTTGTTAACATAATTTTCCTAATTACACCTGATTTCTCTTAATAAAGTATCTTGAGAAATTCTACAGATTATGAAAAATGAATAAATAAAACAAATGAAAACTCCCGTATACTAATCTAAGATATTAAAGTTGGTGAAAGATTGAAACACATAAAATTCGCAGTTTTGCATTTGCATTTTCTGTTTTCAGATAATTGCAACTCATTAGAATTTTAGATACACAGAACATATGAAACATAATTCCCTAATAGTTTACTGGAAAATTTAGAATTTGTTCTTCTAGATAACAGCAATATGCAAATTATTTTGGTCTAAAAAATAATTATAATTTCTTTTTCAAGATGACACTGCTAATTAAATAATATATATATATATGTGTGTGTGTGTGAAGAAAATTTTTTGTACTACATTTTCAAGAATTTTTCATTACTATAAAAAATGAAATTTTATCTGTTATGTTACATTTTACCTTATTCAACTAATTGTTTCTAATTGTTTTTAAAAGACAATTATGTATATGTATTATTTAGGCATGCATATTGTTAGTATAACCCATCAAGTAAGAACAATTAAACCATTTGATACTACTATTAGAACAGATAATAAATTTATAGCATCAAAATTTGTAATTTACATGCAGTTGAGAAAAATAGTAGACGAAATACAAAATTAATTGTATGAACAATTCATAAGTATTCTGTTTCATTGTATACATCGACTGTCAAAATGTCCCGGCCAGCATAAAATTTAGGTTAAGTTGCAAGTAGTATACCCATATAAAAATGAAACTCAATGCATTTTATTGACAGAATATTTACGATTTTTTTATAGAAAAACAAATACATAACAATAAATTTATTTGGCAAAATTAATTGGAATGGAAAATGCATGTTCTCAAAAGTTTTCGGCCATCTTGGAAAATTTGGAAAAAGATTGAGTTATAATAGAAAATAACAGCGATAAACAAGATTTACGATTAGTAATTTGTTGTCATACTTTTAGAAAAAAGCACTGCGGTGCAACAATGAGGCATCGATTTAATGAATGGTTAAATATCACCATGGTAAGTTTTTTCCCCTCTGTTCTTGCAATTTTTATGAAAATTTTACTGAAATGGAGTATTTATGATTCCGCATACATTTGTCAAGTTTGTTCTTAAGATTTTCTTTTCTATTCAAATCGAATAACAGGGTCAACCATTTAAAATTCGTAATTTTTTATTATTTATTTATTTTTTTATTTATTTGAAGAAATACACTGAATTTATACACTTTTCTCCGGCTGGGATTTTTGTGGCCTTAGTGAGGATATTATAGATTTCCAGGGGGAGGGAAGGGGGGATTGATTTTTAACCATTGCAAACAAAAAGCTAAAATCTTCCAGACGGGACATCTCGTTGATTCGTGAGAGAAGGAGTCCTTCGGGGCTAAAACCTGAATCCAACACTGATTGCATTTATTCTTTGGGTGGTTACCATACTGAAACAAATATTTGGGACCACAATTTATCCCACAATAAGGCAGAAAAATGGTTTCCTTCATAAAATGCTCTCTGCAGCATAACGTATCCTCCACCAAAAGACATCATTGTAGGAAGAACACTGGTCAACAGCTGTTTTGGTGCCGGGGTATTTTTAGCTGATTTTATATGCAATTGATGTCCTGAATTAAAATATGGCATTAGTTTTTCTCTATCAGCTCAGTTTTTTAAGATAAACAACTTTTTGTGAAATATATGTTTCCTTATTTTAAAGTAAATCCATGTATTAAAAAATGTATGTAAAAATAAAATAAATACAGGATTTTTATTTTTTATAATACACAAATGTTAGTTTTTATTATTATGATATACACATATTCAAATAATAATTTTTTAATTATATTATACAAATATTTTTACTCACAAAAATAGAGAAAAACGTCACTGATGAAACTGATACTCATTGAATGCTTCGGAAGCTTCTTTTCCGTGACATTCTGGAATATATTTTAGAACAGTGTCTTTTTAAACTCAAACTGTAATCTGAAACCCTTTGCATATCTCATCTTTTTTGGTAGCGGTCCTCCATAGTCTTAATATTGTGGTGAAATCTTTCGGGCTGTTTATCACTTGTGCCTTTTTTATTTTCAAGAAAATGCTCTAAGTCGCAATGTAAATAGTACACTTTAATGCTTCTAGTACACCCAAGAGATTTAAAACTATTATGTTTTTCATTTACCAGCTCTACAGAGATTTCTTCTTTGCATTTGCCCGGAATGTTTTTGTGAATTGCCACAAAAGAAGTCCAGGCTTTTTATTCAGCCTCATTCGTTGAATCTACGAAAGCAGGGTCCTTAATCAGTTGTCTTATTTGTTTTCCGTTAAATATTCCTACTTTAATACCTTCATAACTCAATTCGGGTGTTTTTACCTTATATATGCAAATCATGACCCGTTCTTATGGAGAATTTACACAAACTGCTTCATAGGACAGAGCTTGATATGCAGTGCAGAAAGTATGATTTTCTTTCGCCCAACTAAAGTGTTATTAATGAAATTCCTCTCTCCAACATCCATGTTTTCTTTCTTAGGCCTCTCTTTTCTAATCTGTGGTGTGTTTTATCCCTGCTATACCAAAAATATAAAAACAATAGTATATTGTGTAACTTCTTTGCTGTCCAAGGACAATCATCTGGAAAATATTTAGGAAGAACCAATTTTTCTAACAGTCCGATAAATTCATGACAAAATACAAGATTGTTTTTTTAAGAGAAGAAGGGTAGTAGACAATTTTGTCTTGTGTGATAAAATGTAAGTTTGGCTCTTTGTTCTAATAAATTTTTGTCTTTTAATCTTGAAACCAACCAGTAATTCAGAAGCTTCTTTTAGAACATTGAAATCTCTTTTGAAATCATTTAAATCAACTTGGGAAAAATTTAGGCATTGATGACGCCTCCTCATAATCACTGTTACCTTCACAGCTATCTAAAAGATGATTAGAAGGACAATATTCATCCTCACTAAGCTCTGGTAGCTGATGAAACGTTGGGATCGGTAGTTCCTCTGAGTGAGGAAGTGGGGGTCTTGAAGACACTAAATCAGGATAAGTTTTCTTATTACAATTGTTTCGATTAATTCAAATAGTATTCCAGTGCTAGGTAGAAATAATAGTCATAGAAATGGTTTTGGAGTTCTCTTCAAACCATTGGTAAGCCGAATTTGAGACTTATTCTTTTCCGTCAGCTCACTGTCATAAATGTTCTGTACAAGTTTTACAGACCCGTTGCGGTGCGCAGATTTTATCCTTATCACCAAGTCTAACCCCAAAGTATCCAAATTAAGCTCTCTTTACAAAATCAGTAACATATTTTCTGTGTTCTTTCAACTTTTATTCTCCGCATATGTAGGAAAACTTATTTGGATGATTTATACATTTTTTCTACTTGAACTCATTTAAATTCCATTCTACAACGCAAACACAACAATCTACAACACTACGAGTTTTACGTTAAATTGATACGAATTCTACCTTAAACACAAATGTCATGGAAGTTCAAAAACTTTAGAAAGTCAAAGAATGCCAGTTTTGATTCCATGGAGCGAACTCTGAAACTAACCTTATCTCTTGGAGGCTTTTACATTTGGCTTTATGGATGAGCGGCGCGAAATCATAAGCATGCGCAGATCCTCAGTTTTGCTTGCATATTTTTTTTTCAAGATCTTGGGGTATTTCAACGTCCTTCTAATCGCCTTGAGCGTCGTTACAGGGCTATGTATCATAAGATCAGTTTAAGTGTTCAAGGTCACTTTAGTTCTAAAAAATCTTTAGTTCGCTTTGCATATCTAAAAAAGTAGAGCTGATAGAGAAAAACTGATTGCATATTTGCAATCAGCGTCCCAAAAATATCCAAAATCAGTTGTAAAATCTTAGGCACCAAAAAAAATTTTTTTTTGTAGGCCTGTGGAACATATCATACTTTGTTTTCAGGCTGTATGTAGTGCCTGCAGCACTCCAAAAAGTTTAATTTTGATGGAATAAAAAATAATACTTTGTTCCAGTTTTCACTTGAACTATCTTTGTGTTCCTTAGCAAATGCTAATCGGACTCACTAACTTTTTTTTGAGTTATGAAAAGTTTTGTAAAGCCGACTCTTCGATAAATCTCTATGTTACGTTAGCGTCTTGACATAGGGTACCGATTTGTTTTACTAATAATTTGACTCCATATATTGCGGGGTATTGCAGTGGCATTTTAATGCAAGTCATCAACTTCTGTTCTCCTGATAATGCTGCCTACACGAGTAGTCGCGTTCTGGGATCTCCAAGAAAGTGACAAATCCTGGAGGTCATGGCTATCTTTATATATTTTTTAAATATTGTTCCCTATAGATTTTTGATTATTAAAGATTGATACTTTTACGCATTATCATGAGAGGACTAGTCCAAAAAATTAGAGGAAAACAACTTGTCACGTGAGAATAATAAGGTTCTATGTGTGTTTTTGAAGAAAATGACTTACCGATATAGAAAGGTTCTATTTGTATCTCTGAAGACATTTCTGGATTAAAATAATATCATATTATGATTGTAAGGTCATATGTAAATTATATATAACATCATTTTGATGCAAAAATATCTTCATAGATACAAATAAAACCTATCGATATCAATAAGTCAATATTTTCAAAAACACAGATAGAACTTTATTATTCTCAGGTGACGAACTGTCCATAGGACTGAGACAAAAAAAATCACTCGTCTCTGAAAATACAATTGTTGATCTTTTCATGTTTGATTAACTATCTTATTCACGTTGATTGACTAACAACAAACAAGGCAAAAAAATACTTTATTGTAGCAAAATCTATCGAATGACGAATGACCTACAACTGTCGTACAAGCAAATTTCGATTTTCTCTCATTTCCATCACGTGTTTTCAGCCCCCAATCAAAGTGATTACATTGTCAGTGGTCATTTCCATATTCGTCACTTTTGAGTCGGTGCAGCATCTCTGAAAAGGGCTTTGCGCAATAAAACTCTATTCAACCAATTTAACTTATGGAGCAATTGCGCTCCTTCTTCGCTGAAACTTTCTGGTAAATAAACCAAAAACACTAACTTGCCAGAAACTTTTGACCAAAAGTGTATTACAGTTTTAAAATAATTAATATAATTTTTGTGAAATATCCTCTTTAATAAAATCCTTTAATGATATTCTTTTCTTTTAGAAAAATAAACCCTTTAAAATGTTTGAATAAAATTTCATTTTTGTGGAAACACATTTAAAAAGAAAACCCACCCAAAGAATTATTTGCTTTAAACCCAATATTGAATTTGAAACTTAAAACCTAGCTGTTTTTGTCACTATTTAAAATAAGCTCCTGTCCTATGGAAAATATTTCCATTCATCATTCTACCTGACTGAATTTTATTTAATGATATATGTAGCTTAGCTTTGTTCGTTATTTACTTCACTGAGCTTATTTTTTTAACAATTTAAAATACAAAAGAATTTCTTTGTATCGTAAAAATATCTATTGTGCATAGCTAAAATGTTTTCATGATTTAAAAGTATTTAAATAATAAATGCAACTGTTTAAAAGAAAAATAATGGAAGCAATTTGTCATTTTTTTATTTACATAAATACATTTTACTATAAAAATTAAAATAAAATTTTATTGCATGCTATCTTTAATTAAGAAATTCTCTCACATTTGTTATGCAAAATTATCAACTATATATATTTTTATTTGAAAAACATTATACGTTGTGGTATTGAAAAATTTAAATTACATTCGATATTTTTATTTTTTATTCACACCACTATTTTTTTTAAATGTTTTTTGTTGTACCTTTCTTTTGAAAATATTCTCAAAGAGTATGTAAAAGATTTTTGTTTTATAAAAGTGGTACGAGATAGCATTAAAAAAACATTCGACTATAATTTAAACTTTGCGATGCCTCCACGCATACTCTACATGGCATTGATGAACGTCCACTTGCGATTTTAGACATTTTGTAAAATATCTAGTAAAATACACGAGGAATTATCCTGAAACTATAAGGGTTTAAATATAGTAGTACAAGTCATACGTTCCCGCGAAGATTTTTTCCCGAAACTCCATAAAGGACCGTCAAAAAATTAAAATTAATTAATATATATTGGATAACCCTGTCAAAATTACTGTAGAAAAAGCGCTCAAACTGTAGATTATGATTAATTGGCTTATTGTCATAAGCTGTGTTCATTTTTAAGTCAATAGCATGTATACTATCGAAAAAAGTAAGGTTTTTATAAAAACAGTTTACAATTTTTCCAACATTTTTGCTTATAATTAGCCGAGTTCTTAATATAAAGTAATACTCTTTCTGAAAATATGATAAACAATATTGCACACAATATCCTGTAACCAGAATTTAAAAATAATAAAAATTTTATGAAAAATGAGTAGGTTTACTAAATGATTTTTCACTGCACATGCGTCAACTATATGAACATTAATTACTAGACACTTTCAATTTTAGACATTTGTCGAATATTTAAATATATAGCTGTCATTTTCTTCTGAAATTTCAGTGTTATAAAAATTATGTTTGATCTCATATTTATCAATGTCTATTTGATAAGTAGGATAATTTTGTGGCCGATAAAAAAATCAAGGAAAAATAATAATATTTGGGATCACACTGTACATCAAAATGCACGAAATTATCTATCACACACAAATATATGGATATATTACAACAAATCCGGTGATTTCTGTGGACAATAGCATGAATATTCAATGAAATATGGCGATTATTTTGAAAAGTTTTAAAAAAATTATTGCATGTTTTTAGTTTACATCCTACGGGGTTTTCAGGGAAATTTAATGCCAGATTCAGAAAACAAATTTTAACAGAAATAATATAATGCAATCAAATTATAAATATATTGAATATTTCATGAAATATGGGTAGTTGTATGAAATAATTTTTATCTGCGAAAGAACGAATGGTAACAACAATCTTTTTACATAATTAATTAGTCAAATCTACGAAGCAACTCATAAAAAATTCAGTCAAATATCGTGGAAATTCAGAAAGATATCGTGGATAGAGTGGGTCCGATTTCCAGTTGCTCTCTATAAGATGTCTGTTTGTGAGTCTGTGAATCTGTGTGTCTGTCTGTATATGACACAAATACTGTGGGTACCCTCTCACAAGAACTAATGTACGGAATTTAATAAAAATCTATATTCATTTAGTCCCTGACGTAAATTTGTGCTGATTGGTTTTTCGTATAAATCGTTCAGCAGGTGGCGATGATAAGCAGCATTTTTCACGATTTCCGCATAAGCTCTATCTCATAAACTAAATGCACAGGTTTTCATCAAAATTCAGATTCAGTTAGTCCATGACAAGATGAATTTTTCAAATTTTGGTGCAAAGCTCAATAGATCATTTATCACGATTTTTGCAATGGATATATCTCAAGAACTAATGCACGGATTTTCATCCAACTACATATTAAGTTTGACCAAACATGAATGAATTTATTATAAATTTTGGTGTAAATCTCTCAACAGGTGGCGCTGCTATGAACCATTTATCACGATTTCTGCATTTCTCAATTTCGAGAACTAATGCCCGGTTTTTCATCAGACTTCAAATTTACATAATCCTTAGCATTAATAGACGTTTTCTACCTTTTGGAGTAAATCTGTCGACAGATAACACTGCTATGACACATTATTTGCGTTTTCCAAAATAACTCTATCTCTAATGTTGATGAAATAATGCACGGATTTTCGCAAAAATTCAGATTCAGCTATTCCTTTAGTATGACTTGAAGTTGTTTACATTTTGGCATAGATTTCTAACAGATCACAGTGCTATGCTGCATTTTCAGGCGATTTCCGATGTAGTGCTATCTCAAGAGCTAATGCATTAAACTTCAAATTAAGTTAAATGTTGGCATAAGTTGTTCCAAATTATGTTTCGGTCTAAATCACCCAACAAGTTGCACTACTATGCAGCATTTTGCATGATTTACGTTATTTTACCAATAATAATATCTCAAAAACTAATGCACGGAATTTTACATGATTAGAATTTCCATTATGGACATACATTTTCACTTAATTTTGGCACTTAGAACCCAAATTTTGAAATATTAACATGGATGACATAAATGAATTTTTGGGATTGCCACATCTGACTGGTTAAATATTGGAATCAATTTTTAAACCATTGATATTACTTATTTCTACATCATTTTGATATTTTTATGAGCTATACTGAACATTTCTTTGTGTTTACCGTATGTACTCGTGTATAACCAACTATCTCTTCAATTTTCAATTACAAAATATTAGTGCAATTCGCGAGTCGCGTATAAGCCGACCCTGAAAAATCCCAATGTTTTCAGACAAAAATCATATTTTAAATGTAATGTTAAACAAGCAAAAAAAAAAAAAGAAATACATAGAAAATTAAGAAACATCAAACGAATCCCACAAATTCGGAATCACTATCCGAATCATTATCTGGATCCACAAAATGTTCTATTAAATATCTTCCCGTCGCATCCTCGTCACATAAATCGGACTCAGAATCTGATGAATTTTCATCACCACTTAAATAAAATCGTCTTCAGTGTGTATTGCTAGTACCACTCTTTTTAAATGATTTCTCAAACATACCCTTTGGAATTGACATCCAAGCTGTTTAAAATTTCTGTAAAAACACGAAAAAATCGAGACTCTCTATAAATTTACACTAGTTTTCGATTAAATGAATTCAACAGAGTTTATCTGTCATTAGTTTTGAGACATTTCCCTTATATTGCATCTAATTCGGTGTAGGGATTTTCATGTCTTTATTTAAAGATATTTTTAACTATGTTAATTTTTTCTAATTCAATTTACACACCTTTAACATTCTTTTGAAATTTTATAAGAAATTTTTAAAAAGAAAATTGGTTTAAAGATTTTTTTAAACTTAGAATAATTTATAAAGTGAAAAATTATCTATCAGATTTAGTGGGGGTTTCTCCTTGGTGAATCATAAAAGACATAATTTATATTCAATGTCAATAGCTTCTTTAGCTAGCTCAATACGATGCTCGTCCAGCTGTCTTTTGTTCGAACCTAGAGACGGTTAGAAACAAATTGTGTAAAAATTAAATGATACAGCATTTCATAGTTATTAAAAAAATTGATACTTTTAAGTTCTCTGCAGTCTAAATAAGTCACTAATTAAAAAAAAAATTCAAATAAAAATAAATTTATAGAGTTTTGTTACTTTTAACGATGTTAATTTACTGAGTCTATTGTAAATTTACCGAATTACGTCTCTGTTATTTAACAGAATCTCGGTAATTTTACATAAGATTTAAGAAGATGCATTACCCGTAGATTCTCTGTAATTTCACCGACACATTTTTAACAGTGACGCATCTTTTGTAAAAAAGGAAAAAACATTGATTCTTGCTCGTTTCAAATTGCTGACTTGTGTTCTTTGTAAATCTGGGAAAAACATGCACCCAGTCTAGATTTTTATCTGAGAAACATATGCACTCAATCTAGATTTTTATCTGGGAAACACATTCACTCAAACCAGATTTTTCTGAAACCTTTAAAGAATTTATTGACCATGCATTACTTTCCTTTTATTAATCAGAATAATCTTTGGCTTATAAGATTTCTGTCAAAATCTGATGATGTCATATGAGGCGACTCCTCCATTTTAAAAAAAGAGTTTTAGCTCAAAAATTTTCAACTTCTACACAAGTATATACGATACATAAAATTAAAAATTTACGATGGATATTTAAAAAAAAAAACGTATTCTATCATTCAATAAAAAAGTGTATTAGTGAAAAACGTCGCATTTGCCTCTTAAGTTTAAATGCAGTTTGACAACATCCACTCTATACTACACTCTGTGAAAGAAAATCAGAATTTTGCGAAGATTTTTCTACGTTATTCTTTGAAATTCTTTGTATTCATGGTTTGACCCCTAAATCCAATGAATCAGAAAAAGAAATTAGGTCTCCACACTCTTGTGAATTTCAGTGTGCCTCAAACTGAATAATGATATACATAATCGAGCTCTGTATTGGAGAGTATCGCCAAGTTCTGAAATGTTGGTTAATTTGGACAAACACATATGTATATGGAAAATCAGAATATCGAATTTCGTCACTGTCTTATTAGAGACACCTCTTACCCGACGCTTTTCAGGGAATTAAAGAACCTATAAATACCAGAAAGACGAAACATGTATTGTATAACGCGCACCACACAGCAGGGAGATATGCGAAAAAAATCTCGAGACAGGAGTCAAACTTTGCTCTTTAAACTTTTCGTTTGTTAGCATGATGAAAATGTATCCTGCCTCACGCTTTTTTGTTGCATGATACCTTGGTGTATGGTGTGCCTGACTTTTGATTGACATAAGGCATCAAACTCTTTTTCTTATATAACACAAAACCTGAAAACTACAATATCGGTGGCAGGCCCCGATTACGACTAATTGGCGCCCTGGGCAAAGAGACATTAGGGGACCCCTTTTGAATCACTGGATGGAATGTTATTCAAATACATATGATGGTCACTCGTATGTGTATGTGTAATGCATAAATATATTTTCACTCTTTTGATTCTTAGCTCTGTCAATTCTAAATTAAATACCTTGATAAAAGTACACCTTTTCCACCTCTTTAGTACAGAACAAAACTCTTTTATATAACTTTAGCAATATGTTATATTACTTTAAAATGAATTTAATAACTTCAAAATATGGAAGAGTTGTAATTGGAAATAAAAGTAAATATTTTGTATTTAATGTATGGGTTTGAGGTCCCCTTAAGGTTCGGGGCCCATGGGCAAAATCCCGATTTGCCCGTATGATAATAAGGGTCTGACCGGTGGAAGTTTGCCCCTGCGTAATTTATCCCTATCTATATTATGATATTGCTTCTGACTTCACCGAAGTGGAAAAAGCAAAAGCATGTTTGTTTTCTCAATTTATATTATTAATCTGTCACTGTTTCCATCCGCCATAACCATAAACTTAATCGAACAATTGTCACAGTCGAAATGCATTTCTAAATCTCCATTTGTCAAAAGCGATTTAAATGCTGTCTTTGCCTTTCAGTTGAAACGGAATAAAGAAAGCGTTAAAAAATTTCTCAGTCTTTTGTTGCAGTGAAGCGAACCCCATTTAAATTTACTCAAGTGAATAAATGGGTTTCTTCCTAGGGGGGAAAAGTTTCATTGATAAAGTTTCCCTTCTGAATATTGATGCATTTAAATTCTTGCTTCTTAGGTTCTTGCAGATTACATTTAAAACTTCTTCTTTATTTTATACTTTTATACTTCTACATTGAAAACATTTTTTTTCATAATCTCTAAATTACTCTCAAGTTCATTTGAATAATTTATGCAGTTTCTTTCTATTGTTATTTTATCTTCCACGTCGCCTAAAAGTTTATTTAATGAAATAACTTTTTTACATTAAAGGTATAAGAAAATTGTTTTTGAAAATTTTATTTTTTCTTTCTTTTTCTTTTATTTTATTTTGCTTATTTCATTAAAAAATAAGTATATAAATACTTCGAAAATGAATTGTTTCTTTTCTCGATATAATTTAATTTGTGCATGAAATTTTTTTTATTATTCAGAATAATTTTATGTTTACTTAAAATATTAAAAAGATTACGCTTTACATATAATAAACACATTTACATATATTCAATTTAATAGATATTTAATCATCAACATTATCAGAAAAAAAATTGTAATGTAAACATTTAAATAAAATCGGCATATACCAATATAGTGTCTGAAATATTCGTTTGAAATTTAAAATATACAATTGTTGCATAATTTTGCCGAATCTTTTCTAATTTTATAAAAATCGGAAGTATTGTTTAATTACAGGGACATTCAAAAGTATACATTTATTTTAAGCCAAATGAAAAAAATTAATTTTAAGTGCATTTTAATAATGTTACACTCTTTTGAACATAATAAAAATGATATGCATCTATAACGTATATACTAAAATAAACATTCTGTACAATCTGTGGTGCAAAGAATATTTGTTATAAATTTACCGGGCTACGCAAAAGTATTCCATTACATAATGATATAGAGAGAAACATTGTTTGGGGCGCGTTTTACTTATATTAAACTATTTCACATTTTATGAAATTGATATACGTTACTACAAACATTCTGCATAATAGAAAGCAGGAAGTATATACATGGATACACAAAAGATTTCGGTTACTGTACTGCATCAGAAGTACTGTGTAGTATTACACCAAGATCAGAATATTTTTTAAAATTCGCCATAGTACGAACGCACCTCATTTTCTACACTTGACGTGCAATTTCCATCTGGTTTTTAGAGCCGAAGTCCGATGACTAAAGTAATATACGTAAAATTTAAGACGTTTTAGATAGTTTAATATCATTAAAATACACCGTAATATATTTTCCCCATAAACTGTAATGTACTAGGATTCTTTTGAGTGTTTTTGTAAATAAATCATAAATGCTACCTATTTCGTTTTCTATACCGAACATGGTATAGAAACACCAATAACTTGTTTGGATTTCACGATAATCTGGCATATTTACGCGAGTTAAATTTCGGAGATTCAGAAAGACAGAAGGACAGATAGTCGAATGAATTTAGAAAAGTGATAAAAAGTGCTAGTTTATTTCTAAAGCTACGCATAAAATTCTTTTTCGTGTTATTTTTTTATCTATTTTTTTTTGGCATTATAATTAATGTCAAAACTGTACAACTACATTGTAACATACATCTAACATTAATAATGTTATTTACAAACAAATACATAAAAATATATTAAAAAGAAATATATAATGTGATAAAAATCTTTATATTAATAGCGTAGTTAATATGGAAAATTTTACAAATGTAATTTTTTCCTTTCACCCATTTCCAAACAAGTTTTTTAAAAGAGAAATAAAGAAGAAACATGAACCACAAGTGTTTTTTCATTTTTCAAGCAGAATAATGATATGTCGTTTTAAATTAACCGCCTCTTTAAATATTATAATATTGCTTCATAATACTAAATGTAATTTTTCTAAATTTATGGATTTATTTTTTCAAACATTGTAGAAAATAATTATTTACTGAGAGGATTTGGTTTAGTTAGTTTATTAGTTTAGTTTAGTTAGAGAGAGTTTTATTAACATATGTAATTTTTTACTTTGAGTCACCCATTTCCAAATACGTTTTAAAAAAAAAATAAAGAAGTGACACGGACCTCAAAAGTTCTTTCATTTTTCCAGCAGAATATTATGTTTTAAATTAAACTCCTTTTTAAAGTTTTTGCTATTCCTAGTTAATCCTGAATGTAAATTTCCTAAATTTATGAGTTGATTTTTTTAGTGCATTGTGGAAAAGAATTATTCAATGAGAGTTTTTAGTTTAGTTAATTTATTAGTTTAGTTTAATTAGATGGAGTTTTATTTACAGATGTATTTTTTTCCTTTGAATCACCCACTTCCAAGAACGTTTTCCAAAGAAAGTAAAGTAGTGCCATGAACCACAATTATTTTTTTCATTTTTGTAAGCAGAATAATAATTTGTTGTTTTAAGTTAACCACCCCTTAAATTTTTTGCTCCTTGTTAACCCTGAATGTAATTTTCCTATATTTATAAGTTGATTTTTTTTAGTGCTTTGTGGAAACGAATTACTAGCTGAGAATATATGGTTTAGTTAATTTATTAGTTTATTTAATTAGATAGAGTTTTAGTTACAGATGTAACTTTTTCCTTTGAATCACCCATTTCCAAAAACTTTTTTAAAAGAAAGTAAAGAAGTGCCATGAACCACAAATCTTCTTTCATTTCCCAAGCAAAATAATGATAAGTCGTTTTAAATTAACTACGTCTTTAAATTTTCTGTTATTCCTTGATAACACTGAATGAAATTTTCCTAAATTTATGAGTTTATTCGTTTTTCATTTATTTATTTAGTAATTTTGGGAAAGAATTATTAGCTGAGAGGTTTTTTTTCTTTTATCTTTTTATTTAAAGGAGTGCTACATATAAATAGAAAGCTGTGTATTATAATATAGAAAATAAAATCAATATGTACAATAAATTCTCAGCAGTATTTTCTCAACTTTTTTAATATTTATTGTATATCTTTTTCGACTTGGAAGCTACAGAAATTAATGCAAAAATTAATAACTAAAAAAACTAATATTTTGCTGTATTTATATAAAAAAAAAAATCTTAGACAAAACGTGAGAATTACATTTGATTTTTAAGCTAAGTTACCCCAATAGAAATTTGTATTACAATTCATGTCAAAATCGTACAATTACATTGTAACAGATACATAACTTAATAAAATAAAGAGAAAGAAATGAACAATGTGCTAAAATATTTATATTAATAGCTTAGTTAATATGGAAAGTTTTACAGATGTAATTGTTTAACTTTGAATCATCCATTTTCATTTTAAAAAAAAAAGAAAATAAAGAAATGCCATGAACCACAAATGTTCTTTAATTTTTTAAGCAGAATAATAATGTGTTGTTTTAAATTAACAGCCTTTTTATATTTTTCGCTATTCCTTGATATCCCTGAGTGTAATTTTCCCAAATTTATGAGTTGATTTTTTTAGTACATTGCCGAAGAGAATTATTCGTTGAGAGTTTTTAGTTTAGTTAATTTATTAGTTTAGTTTAATTAGATAGAGTTTTAGTTAAAAAAAATTACAGATGTAATTTTTTCTTTTGAATCATCCATAAAAGTTTTTAAAAAGAATATAAAGTGCCATGAACCACAAATATTCTTTCATTTTTCAAGGAAAATGATAATATGTCGTTTTAAATTAACCGCTTCTTTAAATGTTTTGTTATTTCTTGATTTCTTCTAAATTTATGAGGGTTATTCTTCTTCTTCTTCTTCTTCTTTTTAATTGTATTGTGGAAAAAGAATTATTCGCAGAGAGTTTTTTCTTTTATCATTTTATATGACGACGCTCTATGTATAAATGGAAAGCTCTGAAGCAAAATATAGAAAATAAGAACAATAAATATAAAAATTCTTAGCAATATTTTTGTATTTTTAGAATATTCATTTTCTATTTTATTGACTTAGATGCAAAACACTCTACAGAAATTGATACCAAAATTAGTAATTTAATTTAAAAAATAAAATAATATTTTGCTATATTTATATTAAAACAAATATCTTGGACAAACCTTCAGAATTACGATTGGCCTTTAATCAAAGTTAACAGAACAAAATTTAAATAAAAATAAAGTTAAATAATAATCTTATAAAAATAAGGGTGAGGAAATATAATAAAACTATTCTTATTAATGTCGCAGTTAATGAGAAATGTTACGAACTACCAGGTGATACTTTTTAAATCAGAAAGCAAAAAACATTTTTTTAAGTAAAGGAATGTGGTGAATCACAAATATTCTTTCAATATCAAAACTGTACATTTATGTTGTAAACGCCATCTTAACGAGTCAAATCACTGTATCAATACCAGTGTCTTGATGGAATTTACAACTTGTTATTAATGTAAATCTTAAAAAAAAAAAAATTATTTAAAAGCGGTGAAAAATAGATATTATTTATTTATTATACACCTTAGATCTTTCTGATGCACACGCATTGATTTTCAACAGGACGAAAAAAGATAGTTGATTAGAATAGAAAGCGTAAAAACAAAACAAAACAAAAATAGATTTAAGATTTTAAAATTTACAGCCATTTTACTTAATAAAGGAAAAAAAAAATACACAATGTGATAAAACTCTTTATATTAATAGTGTAGTTAATGTGGAAAATTTTACAGCTGCAATTTTTCCTTTTGAATCACCCATTAACAAAAAAGTTTTAAAAAGAAAATAAAGAAATGCCATGAACCACAAGTTTTCTTTCATTTTTCAAGCAGAATACTGGTATGTCGTTTTAAATAAACCGCCTCTTTAAACTTTTTGCTATTCCTTGATAACCCTGAATGTAATTTTCATAAATTTATGAGTTCATTTTTTTAGTGTATTATGGAAAAGAATTATTCGCGGAGTCTTTTTTTTTTCTTTTATCATTTTATTGGAGGACGCGCTATAAATAAATGGAAAACTCTGAAGGAAAAGATAGAAAAATATAAACAATAAATATATAAAATGCATAGCAGTATTTTCGTATTTTTTTTATTTTAATTTTTATTTGTATTGACTTGAATGGGAAAAAATGTAAAGAAACTGATACAAAAATTAGTAATTTAATTAAAATAATTTCCTTCCGGCTCGACCTACAGGCGGAGATAGATTTCGAAACGAAACACTAATTTTACCAATAAAAACTAAATCAAGGTTAGAGATAAACCCAGTTTCTTTATTTAGAATGAGTACTAAAGACTTAAACCTTTAGTGAAAATTCTGATATGCACGCATACGGACATGCATGTATGTGGAACAGATTTAAAAGTAGCGAAAACTAATATAGAGAACCTCAAAATGTTAATGTAGTCAATAATGCCACAGTTGGGTTTTCATCATATTTCATTATGGGGTTTTTTTCCAAGCTCACGTGACGTGATATTCAGCAAGTGACATTCTATTGTTTTCAATATATCGTAATATTCGTATTTTCTAAAACAATTGTTGTGGTAAGAATTTTATTGTTTTTTTAATTGTTGATCAACTGCTAGACCAAAAAAAGTTTATTATTTCCAGCCATATTTCTACAAGAGTTTTTTATCAGAGCCATGTTAAGGCGATATTCAAAAATTTTAATCCTCCCAATGTCCATTCCCTTAGGCCAATTTTGCCTATTTGCAATTTCAGCCGAAATATTAACCATATCAATAATTTTAGCGACTTTGAAGATGATCTGCGCATAATGGCAACTTTTATTGTCAGGACAAAATTTAGTACATACATGCATATGCACATATATATATATATACATACACACAGTTCATTAAACACACGTATATATATATATATATATGTGTGTGTGTGTGTCTGTGTGTATGTAAACTTTTTATGTGAGGTGTGGTTTGGGGTTCCTATGATCATATAATGAAAAGGTGTGCGAGCATTTTTAAAAGTCGTAACATGGTAACAACTGCACCAAGTAGTATTTGCTACGAAATCTACCTAAAATATGTAAATATTTTGCTATATTTACATGTAAAAAACATATGTTGGACAAACCTTTAGAATTACGCTTGGCCTTTAAGCTAAGTTAAGACGACAAAAATTAAATAAAAATACAAATAAAATAATAATCATGATAATAATAATGATGAGAAAATGTAATAAAAATCTTCATATTAATGTTGCGGTTAATGATAACTGTTCCCAGACTTATCACTCCCTTCATTTAATTACCTTTAAAAATAAAGTAAATGGCACATTAAAGAAAAGTAAAAGATTACGATGAATCACATTTATTCTTTCACTTTTAATGAGCTTTAAATGTATATTGCTTTCAATAAATTGACTCTATAGTAAGGTATGCTTTTATTCATTTCACAATGCATAATTTCCTAAATTTTAATTATTATTTTTATATGCTTAACAAACTATAGTTATCAAAGAGATTTTTAGATTTAAGCTTAAATTCACAGGGAAAAAATCATATTATAAAGAAAAAGAATGAAAAATCATGCATCCTGCGTAGATTAAAAAACACGTTCCTATACATTCAGAATATTGTAATAAATCTTTCCCGATTTTTAAGGTGAAAGGTAGCTAAATAATGTAATTTAGAAAATGCATATCACAGCTAAAATCCCAATTACTGTAATTACTATCAAGATTATGAAAAAATATCCGATTTTGTTTTGGGCAACACTGCACACATGACCCAAAGATTTGTCTATATATTACGCAACATACTAAAGTTAGTTCAATTAAACACATAATACAGTTGAAAATTTCTTTTTAGCGATTTCCGTCAATAAATAGAAATGTACTTGCAATTTTTTTGTGGGATTTTTTGGGGGAATAAGGGGAAATTTGGATCATGGGCACATTAGAAGCAAATTTGTAACATATTAAAAATGATCATGTTAGTTTAACAGTCTGACTAATATTCCGAATACGCAATTTTTTGTATAAAAATGAATATTTTCTGTAGAAATTCATGTATTCGTGTATTCATTTGTTTTCTACAAAACAAAGATAAGCAAAGTGTCAAAGTGTTAATGTTTTACATTAAAATATCCCGTGTAAAAAATTGTAGGAATATTTAAATATAACCATGGATTTAAATTTAAAGAATATCGTTTTTGAGAGAAAATGATTACGTTTTGAAACAGACGAATTGTCAAGAATTGATCCTAAGTTAACCTTTCTCCTCTGTATGATCTATAACATTTCTACGCAACAAGTAACATGCAAAAAGTTGTTAAATTTTAAAACACCTTTCGTGCAATTTTACTTGATAGACAGCGCTGTAGCGAAATATTTTTATGTGTTATCTGTACGATGATATACGATGTATAAATGAACGATAATTCAAATTACACCAGATTCTACAATGAGCTATTTTCGGAATACTTGCGTAACGTACATAAATTTCAATGTATGGGAAACAGTATAAAATCATTAAAATACACTGCAAAGGATGTTTTTCCATAGGTCGTAGTGTAACGGATTTCTTTTGATTGTCACTATAACTAGACCGTGAACGCTATATACTGTTAATTTCAATATAGAGCATGCGCAATGGTTTACCACAAACATATATCAATTTCATGACATTTGTCAATATTTAAGCGCAGACAGATAGACGGATAGAGACACGGTCAAACAGGCAAACCATATTCATATTTCGATGATCTGAATAATTGTTTTAGTTTTAGAGGACTACTTTCTTTCTCATTTTTTCATTTCTGCCTTACAATTTGAGTTTTTACATCGTCATATTGAAAGAGAAATAAATAATTTCGAATGCAATTTCGTTGAAAACTGCATTTTGATTTACTGATCTTTTAATTTTTAAAGTATTTTTTAAAATTATCATAAAAAAAGAGTCGTATTTTTAATTCAGACAAAAATAAGTAATATTTTGATTTTTTATATTTTTTAATTGGGTTGATACTTTTTTATTCTGAATTACATCATATTTAAAGAATAGTGTAAAATTTTGAAGCTTTTTCCTCTTCTGTATAGAAAATATCAAACGTTGTGAATGCTATTTTCATAAAAAATGAAATTCCAAATAACGTTATAGAATTACATTAAATTTTCTAAATACAAAAAATCGATTCAATTAAAAATGATTTTTACTTAAGTTCTCTATACTGGGTGTATATAGAGCATCTGAAACCCGCTTTGCGCCAAAATGCTGCAGTAATACAGACAAATTCAATATATGATTCAGTAAAAGAATATATTTATCCAGAACTAACACAACCCCTTACAAAAAAATAAATAAATAAATAAATAAAAAGTTTAAAATTCAGTAAGAAAATACAAAAAGGAAAAAAAATAGAAAAAAGGAGCAGCGTCCTCATCGGCGACGGGTTGTATTTAAAAAGCAGCCGTTCATTTAAAAAATGTATATAATATATGCATAAGTGGCAGTGTGTATCAGCCAGAACAGTGAGTACCAAAAACAAATGTTAATACATACGCTGGCTGCATATGCATATCGCATGTTCCCCGAACGGACCCTAAGAAACATTAGTAAGTGAATGGTGCAGTTGGAACACAGTAAAATATGCAAAATTTTTTATGTTTGTTGAAAAAAACTGCACATCACAAAATCAGCCACATTTCCATAACCCCCAAAAATATAAAAGAAACTAAACAAGGCAAAATCCATTTTTCCAAACGACCAATCAGAATTCTTTTCAAGTCTGTTGCCAATAGATACAACACATCATCACAGAACAATCCTTAAACAGGTTTTAGGCAATATGAGTCAATCACTGACATCGAAAAGCAAAGATCAATATTATAGAAAATCTGCAAAATGTTAATATTTTTTTATGTAAAATATTGTTTTCATAATATAGACTAATTTTAAAATGAAACAATTCTCTTTGAAACAGGTGTTTTTCTGTGCAAATTTTAAAATAACGAAAAATTTGACTGCTAATGAAATTAATGTATATGCGATTGCAAATCTTGGAGGACTAGTGTATAAGTTGATTAATGTTAAATGGAAAACTATTATGTTTATCATAGACTGAAATCTGTACTTTATTACAAGTTAATATTTTTAAGTCCAGACAATCAGCTTCCAATCCATTATCATTTGTTTATCTTAATGTTAAGAAATCTCAAGAAATTTCATTAAAGTCACTATCAAATCGTCTATGCATTTAAAAATTATATAAACGTGTTAAGCCAAGAATGTTATTAATAAAATGTGTTCTCGGTCATTTTAATAAAATGTTATATGTATTTTATGTTAAACATGAAGAGAAATTTCTGGTTCAAATATATTTATTTGATTTTGTACATGAAGAGAAATTTCTGGTTCAAATATATTTATTTGATGTTGTACATGAGGAGAAATTTCTGGATCAAATATATTTATTTGATTTGGGTGAAAAAAAGAAGATAATAGCTATGCATTTTGATTGAATGAAGGTAAGAAATTGCTACAAAATTTATAGTGAAAACTAGCTAGAAAAAATCTATTTAAAAATATTCTCTCAGAAATTTTAAATCTTGAAAAAAAAATCTCTCTTTTTAGAAAAATATTTTTCATTCAAGACTTTTACGTTAAAAAATTAACAAAATTCTGAATTAACATAGATAAAAATTTAAAGCATGTGACAACAAATCTTAAAATTAAAGAGGAAGATTTAGAGGCGCAGTTTTTTTAAACTGGCAAATGCATTTTTTGAGAGATTTATTTAGATTAAAGTAAAGAAATGGTATGAAACGCAAATACTCTATAATTTCTTTATGTGGTTTAACGATGTGACATTTTTAAATTTTCGCTATTATTGCTTGATAAAGCTCAACAATTTTTCTAAATTTATGTTATTATTTTCCAATGTTTTATAGAAGAGATTTAACCACAGAGGTATTTCCCTCTTATGTACAAAGAGAAAATTTTGAAAGATATTTATTGTTTTATTTTTATAACTTTATACCTTAATAAATCTAACTTATTTATTTATGTTGATAACAGAAGTTACATAAATAAAGCAATTATTCTAATGAAAAATATTTTGTGGCAAAAGTCATTATTAAGAAAAATGTGTTATTTAAATTCTTCACACTTGAATGCATAAACCGTATTTTTGTGATTTAAACGCATTTAATATAATTTCTTACGAGTTATCATGATTTCAAAATGCTATCACTATCTATATATTACGCTATCGTACGTGGCACAGAAATCGCGATTATTAGTTAATTGTTTAATGGCAACGTCCAAATAAACTTATCTTATTGGTTATTGCATAAAAGTCATTTGGTAGGATTTAAGCCGTTGTAAATTGGGTTTATTTACGTTTTGTCCTTTCGCTGCAATTATGGAACTTCAAAATATTATTATTATTGTTTTTTCTGTTCTTTTTACATAAAAAAAAAATAAATAAATAAAAAACGTTTCAGTTTCAAATTAAAGTTATGTATCATAAATGAAATGAGTGAAAGAATTATATTTCAAATGAAATTGATTAAATACGAAAAAATGCAACGAGTATATTACTTAGCGGTTCATTACCTGTGCCAGGCTAGCATAAAAATACCGAGTTTTTGATTTCTCGGCACAGGTGCTGTATACGCACCACAATAGCACGAATTTTTTTCTGACGCAAATTTGGAAAAATATTCGTTTTCAAATACCAGTTGTATACACATTTTTTTTTACATTTTTTTTTTTTTGCATATTTTCTATTATTTTAAAAAATAAAAAAATAAAAAAATGTTTAGGTAATAATTATAGAGCAAAAAAATTTAAATCATTTTAAAAAGAAAATAAACAGTTTATTTATGAATAAAAAATAGCCGGGTTACCATGTGAGACACATAATTGCCATTTTGTTGCAATCACGGAAATGTGGGTACGTGAGATTTGTGCCTATTTTGCCTAGCAGAATCTTCTTATTTGGCAAAAAATTGAGCAATTAAAATAAATTATGAATAAAATTAATATGATTTTATATTTAATAGACATTTAAAGGAGACCAAACTGGTCGCCAAAGGCGGCTAGTTAAAAAAATCTTTGATCTTTGAGATCAAAGATTAAGAGAGTTAAGAACAAAAATAAATGAGAGTTAAAAATCTTTGATCTTTTAAATCAAAAGAAAATATTTTTACCGACATTTATTTCGTTTTCGAAAACGCTTTCGAATAGTTTTCACAGTATAGTAATGAATTTTCTAAAAGCGGAATATTGGCTTTTAAAATACTTTCGCTATAATTTTGCAATGCTTTTTTTTTCTTTCAGCAGAACTAAATTTAGGTACGCAAGAGTAAGAAAATAATATTAATTTTATATGAAGCTAATTCTGTTAATTTATCAAGTTTCTCTCTAAGCCAAGCTATTCACAATAAAAATGCTTACTTGAGGCATGCGAGTAACATATAATATGTGTCGATAAAAATTATTACTATGCAAAAATAGATGTTTGAAAACGTTTGCTGAAATCAGAAGTAACGAAAGAAACCTTACTATTAATTTATCATTCTTGCCTGTAAACCATTTTTGATGACGATAAAAATGTTAAGTTGGCACTTCAAAATACTTAAGTTTTAACATGGATAAAAATATCATTAAATAAAGACATTGAAACCTCTACAGAGAATCAGACATAAGATAAGGGAAATATATGTAAAATGATGACCGAAAAACTCAATGGAATGTATTTAACCCAGAACTACACCGTTGCATTTAATCCAGAAATTTACAGAGAGTCTCAGTTTTTGTCCTGTGTTTTTACAGAAATTTTTATATATTTTTTTCGCTAACTGACATTTACTTAGAAAACTCTCAATTAAATAAGGTAAGCATTACTATTAAAAGATAGTGGCTTTCAGCTTTCTTTCTGTTGTGACAACCTTCAAGACATACATTTGTATAAGTATATTGTAGGGGGAACTAGGACACATTGATATTTAAGACACATTGATACACCCCCTCTACTGCACACAGGCTCATTACAGGAAGTTTCACAACAGCTCCAAAAGGTGATGCGAGTGTACTCAACTACATACAGAAAGTATTGGAATGATTCAGTTGTTTGATGAAACGAGACGGGTGATTTATTGTTTTTGTAGTTCAAAAGTAAATTTGAGTTGTAGAATTGAAATGGTATTATACAACTGTTCAGTATTTTAAACCGAAAATAATATTCTCCTTAGCAAGTAAAGCTATTCTTTATCAGTTCCTCATTCTTTATTGTTAGATTAATTATGAAGTATTGGATTTGAGACTCATTTTATTCAAAATGGCTGTATGGGGCACATTAATACAGTCTACGTCGGGGCACATTGATACAACCTAAATCCTTTTCCAGTTCCCTTTTTCAATACCTTTTATAATTTTTTTTTTACAATGCACTCCTTAATCCAACCATTTTTCGCTAAAAATGTCTAATATTAGTTTTTATTGAAGTGAAATAGTTCTAATTTCTTTATATTAGAACATTTTATAGTATTTTTGCAAACAGAAGACGTACGAACTTACCCAACATGTAGTGCTAATAGAACTAACAAAAGAAAAGGACGACAGCCTGGAAAATCTGAAATATATATCGATACACCAGAGAAAAAAGTATTTTCGACATGAGAAATGTTAAGTAAGAGAAACAAGCTGCAGAACAGCACAGGATAATTATATTATAAACAGAATTTTTAACATAATTATCCTTTATTTTCTGCTTATAAACCGATTTATAAACAGAAAACCTCGTAATTTTTTCATATTTCCTAAGAAGAAAGATAATGCTGGGGTTGAAGTGCGAGATATGACAAAATTACCACAGCCAACAATCAGACAAGGAGCAGCCAGAACATCAGGTCATTACACATTTCATTTTGATTGCTTTAATATTGCTTACCATTAAAGTGTGGGTGATTTGAAATTTTATAAATAATGTAAAATGATTTGCTAACTATTTTTTCTATGAAAAATATGCATTAGTGTTGTTTGTTTCCATTTGTTCTAGGTATATCAAAGTGACCCATGAGGTGCATCAATCTGCCCCGGGGATGGGGCAAACTGATACAAATGACTCTTTTTATTTTTTTTAAATTACATGCAAAAATAATATATAAAACAACGATTGTACAGTTTTATAACACACTACACAGGTTTTGCTAACACACATAGGAAAATAACTTGAAATTTCTGCTTTCTGGACACCAAAAATATTCTTAGAAAAAAACTGTATCAATGTCCCCCAGTTCCCCCTACATGTATTATGCATGTTTTAATTCCGAATTAAAAGATTATTGATTTGCAAAAAACGTGTTAAAAATATACTATCTACATTTTTTAAAAGAAAGTAGATGAAATCTAATGCCAAATTTATAGGCAGGAACAATGTCGAAAATAATAATAACAATAAAAGTAAAGAAAATTGTAATTAAACTAATTACAATGATTTTTGGAAAATGATATTTTCAAAGACTAAAATTTTAGAGACTTATTCTATATTTAAATTAATAATAATAATAAACATCATTTTTATGATGATCATTACGAGTAATATATTCCGTACGCCATTAAACATTAATATTCCTAGACCAATGATAAAAAAAACAGTAGCTTATAGACTGTTTAAAATGTGCATTTTTATTGGATGATGTTTATCGAACTGACTTCTGAGAGCCCCATATTACGTACGACATGGATTCAACATTACTATTCCTGGCCCATCATAATTAAATTTTAAAAGAAATTTCAGTTTTACAATTTTCAGAACTGAAAATTTTTAAACTTCCAATTGTGGCAACAGAAGTATTTCATTTTTTGATATTAAACATGGACCAGACAGAAAACGAATAAAATAAAATATGTTGCGGAATTCAACCAATAAAAACATTGAGAAATATTTCAGATTTACCAGTTCTCTACCGAGGATAACAACTATTTTTCAAATAGTTAACAACAACAACAACAAAAAAAACATAGATACCTAGCATTATATATATATATTTCACATTTATTTCCTAGCTTTGCTGCTTAATTTCAAAAATTATAAAGCAATTAATAAAAACAAGACCTATAGCTAATTCTTTAAAATGAAATTTCTTCTTATATTTTTGATTTAAAATTTTGTTATCTTTCTTCTTTATATAAACATTCTTTAAATATGTTTATAGAAAGTTTTTTCATCAGAAGTTTACAATAGCACATCAGCACTTAAAAATTAAGTTCTCATAGCCAAAAACATATAAAAAAGTGAAAAATAAAAATATCAAATTAATGCAGCAGTTAAAGAAGTTAGTTTACAGATGCAATTCTCCCGTGAATTTTTGATTAATTATATATTTAAATGAAACTAAAGAATGGAATGATCCAAAAATTTTCTTTTATTTTAAAACAGATTAATGATACGTTGTTTTAAGTTAAATGTATTTTTAAAGTATATGCTATAATTCATTTCTTGTTAACCTTGACTAAATTTATGAAACTATTTACAATCATCTTATGGAAAGAATTATTTATTCAGATTATTTTCTTAAAAATATATCTTGAATAAAAAAAAACATTTCAGAAAGATTTATAGTTCTATTTTGATAATTTGGGCCTTAATACATCTAATTTATTGTTTTACTTTCAGAAGTTTGCAACTTATGGGAGTTTACAACATTTTGAAATAAAAAAGTTCTATAGAAAAGAAAATATATTTCTAAGAACAGAAGTTAACATATATATTTCAATAAATAATAATTCATAATATTAACCACTTAACTGATCAATAATTTAAAAAAAACTTCATATTAATGCCTATTTTTTCATGTTTTTTTCATGAATATTTCATTTTTTCTTACCGGTTTTTAAAAACAAAAATTTTTGCCTGATTGAATCCAAAAAATGCTCGGATTAAATAACACAAATATTACAATAAAAAATTATTGGGATCAGAATTGTAATACGGATGGCCGTTCGTGGTACGGGCAAATCATGATTGGCAAAATCATGGTGTCCGTATATTGTACGGGAAAATCAGGGAAGGTTAATAATAAATGTATAGGAGGCTCAGGAACGTGCGAGAAACGTTCTTTAACCTCCCTACAGACTTTGCTGCATCTAAAAATAAAAGTAATGGGCTCGGTTAAGAAAATTACTGTGTTATGAAGGATTGAATGATATTATCACTATATCTTCGGCCATCTTTTATAATTGAATTGCACTGCTTTTCCTTTTGAATGGGTCATTTTTTGTTACCATCGCCATCGTAAGAATTGACTGCTGTTTTCGTGGCTGATAAGAAAAATCAATTACCCATTTGAAAATCTGTTTGTATAAAACGGTTAGGTTAAAAAATTTCACCTATTTATAATGTATTGTTAAGCCATTTATTATGTAATGTTATAAAATTAAACGAGATATATTCTAGTGATTAACTTCTGTAAAGAAGGGCTCTTTCATTTCAATTTATTACAGTCACCGCAAAAAAATCTTGACACTTACGATTTTAGACGTTTTGTTAAATATCTAGAAATATACATAAGGAATTATTCTGCAACTCCAGGTGTGTAAACAAAATAGTACACCTCAGATATTTTCGCGAAGAGTTTTCCCCGAAATCCAACAGCGGACCGTCAACAAATTGAAAAAGAAAGAAGATCTTTTGGAACACCCTGTCAAAACTAATAAAGCAAAAGAGTTCAAACTGCAGATTATTATTAAGTGGCTTATTGTAATAAACTGCATTCATTTTTATGAATATAGCATGTAAATTCGTAGAGAAATTAAGGTTTTTATAAAAACGGTCCCAAAATTTTCCAAGTGTTTTGCTTATAACTTACAGAGTTCTTGATAAAACACAGTGTTCTTTTCAGAAAATGTGACAATCAACATTGTGCATAACATCCTGTAATCAAAAATAAAAAATAATAAAAATTGTATGACAGATGAACAGGTTTACTAAATAATTTTTTACAGCGCATGCGTCAACGATATTAAAATTTCATTTGTATATTATGTTAGTTAAATATATAGAACAACTTTTCTGAAAGTCTCAAAAACATAGCTTAAAAATCCTGAAAATTATCGTCGATAGAATTAGATCATAATCCGTTATTCCCTAAAAGAAGCAAAAAGATGAGGGGCTATAACCATATTCAATTGATTAGTGCCCACACAATGTTACACGTACAACTATATTTGGATAAAACCCCGGATTTTTTTGCTTCCACTTGGAAATAACGAATTTTGAGTTGATTCTATAGACGATCATTTTCAGAATTTTCAAACTATGTTTTTGAAACTTTTACGAAAGTTGCTCTATACATTTAGCTAACACAATATGCAAATGAAATTTTGATATCGTTAACGAATGCGCAATGAAAAATTACTTACTAAACCTATTCATTTTTCATACAATTTTTATTATTTTAAAATTTTGATGACAGGGTATTGTGAAAATGTTATTTATCATATTTTCAGAAAAGAACATTATTTTATATTAAGAACTCTGCAAATTATAAGCAAAAAACTTGGAAAAATTTAGGACTGTTTTTCTAAAAACCTTAATTTCTCAACGAGTATACATGCTATCCTTATAAAAATAAACACAGTATATTACAGGAAGTCATTTAATCATAACGTACAGTTTGAACGATTTTGCTACATTAATTTTGACAGGGTTATTAAAAAGATTTTCGTTCTTTTTCAATTTGTTGACGGTCCCCTGTTGGATTTCGGGGAAAACTCTTTACGAAAATATATGACGCGTACTATTTTGTTTACACACCTGGAGTTTCAGAATAATTCCTTATGTATATTTCTAAACGTCTAAAATCGTAAGTGTCAAGATTTTTTTTTGCGGTTACTGTATAATATTAAAATCTTTCATTAAATCTTAAAATTCATCAATTTTATTCTTTCAATCTTGCAAGTTCATTAGTAAAATAAATTTCTTTTATTTGTGTTGATCACGTATATTTGAGTCAAAATTAGAAATTGTTTAAAAAATTAGATTGGAAGTTTAGAATTTATTTATAGTCACATCAGTTGAGAGGAAAACTATTTATATTTTGTAATATGTAATTATTGCTGAAGAGTTAAGTATTGTGTTACAAATTAAAATTTTGCAATTACAATTAATAGAATTTCTCTTGATAAAAATAAATAATTTATGATAAATAGTATTAATTTATTTATTTATATGTTAATATTAATGCATTTACTTATGACATACATAGGGTGCGTCATAAATTCGTGCAAACTTTAAAAATCCATAATAAAAGAAGTAATGCTCGGATAAAATTTCGGTATGCGCGAGTATGATCAGACGGATTTTGGATTTTTTTCATGTATGACAAAAAAAAAATGATTCAAAAAATGAGCGCTCACGCGTAGTATTGGGACGTTTTATGCAAATCAAGCAAACGCATATAGACAACGATACAAATCATAATAACATGACATTGTGTATTTATTATAAAGTAGTAAAATATGTTCAACATGCAAAATTTTCGCGTATTTGTGGATTTTGCATACTTATAGATGAGTGTAACCAGCAGCGTTGCACCTGCTAACGATAGCATGCTGCCGATGTCGAATGACGAATCCATCGCCAGCTAAGTGTTTTATTGCTAGCCCGATTAGTATAAAACGCCTCAGTATGACGTATGAGCGCTCTCTATCGGTTACTTTTGGAATAATTTTTTATTATACATGGAAAAAAAAATTCAGAATCCGTCTGATCATACTCGCACAAACTGAAAATTTTTTCGAGCATTACTTTTTTTATTATGGATTTTTAAAGTTTGTACGAATTTATGACGCACCCGGTATAATTCGAATAGTTTTTCACAACTACGTTTTGAAATTTTACGCTCAAATTTTATGTTTTGATAGAGTTTTATATAATTTCAGAAAGAGGTATACCTTATTCACGAATCCTTTTCTCTTATTTTAATATATAATCATCGGTGTTTTCATGTTATTTTTAAAAGGTACATTATTAAAATTTATTAACAATAATATTTGAATTTTTTAATGTGTGTTTATGTTAATAGTAATTCATACAAAGTAAAGCGGAAGTGTTTTACGCATGCACTTATCTGTATTTATGCTCCATCAAGTGATGTGCGGTCAGGTGTGGTAATTATGGCCAGGAGGGAATTTTGACCATCTCCGTAGCGGAAAAAACTGTAGTAAATTTTTGTTTCATGCTTAGATATTAACCTCATAATGACATTTCACATCACTTTCACGTAGCTAAATCTTAAAATTATTTCGATTGAAAATTGTTTTAAATGTATCACTTTAATATGTGACGCAAATTTTACTATTAAATGTAATTTTCATGTACACCTATCTATTTTATTTGTTTTCAGATTCACGAGTATATATATCATTAAATTTAAAAGCGCTTGGGAATAACATTTTTTTTTAATTTCTCTTTTTTATTTACTTTTTAACACGCTTTTATTAACTTCACCTGTATGTGAGTTTGTGGGTTTGTAACTCTCCTTATTATCTAAAGATTTTCTCAAGCAATTTTGACTAAAAATTGCATTCTATGGTTTTCGGGCACGATAAAATCATTGGGCTAGGTTACATGTTCGAGAAAAAAATTTAATGGGTCATATTGGGTCATTAAGTGTCTGGGTCAAGGTATTTATATTTAAAGAACGGCGTGATCGATTATAACGAAATTTTGTATGTAACAGTTTTTTGGCACGAGAAAACTATCGGGCTGTGTCACATGTTCGAAAAATTTCGATTAGTGGGTCATTTTTGGGTCATTATGGGTGAAGCCATTTTTATCTAAAAAACGGCTCTAACGATTTTTATCAAATTTTGTATTTTATCGTTTTGGATTACAAGAAAATCATTGGGTTAGGTAACATGTTCAAGAAAATTCGGTTAGTGGGTCATTTTTGGGGTCATTGTGGGTCATGCTATTTTTATCTAAGGATTTTCTCACGCAGTTTTGACTAAAAATTGCATTCTATGGTTTTCGGGCACGAGAAAAATATTGGGCTAGGTTACATGTTCGAGAAAAAATTTTAATGGGTCATATTGGGTCATTAAGGGTCTGGGTCAAGCTATTTATATTTAAAGAACGGCGTGATCGATTATAACGGAATTTCGTATGAACAGTTTTTTGACACGAGGAAACTAATGGGCTAAATCACATGTTTGAGAGATTTCGACTATAATGATCATTTGTGGGTCATGATGGGCCATAATGGATCATGTCAAGCTACATCTAAAGAACAGATGGATCGATTTTAACGAAATTTTGTATATAAAATTTTTTTGGCACAAGAAAATTATTGGGCTAGGTCACACTTTCGAGAAATTTCGATTAATGGGTCATAAAGGGTCTGGGTCAAGCTATTTATATTTAAAGAACGGCTGGATTGTTTTTAACGAAATTTTGTATGTAACAATTTTTAGACACGAGTAAACTAATGGGCTAAATCACATGTTCGAGAGATTTTGATTATAAGAACATTTGTGGGTCATTGATGGGTCATGCTAATTTTATGTAGAATATGTCTCTCACCATTTTGACTATATTTTGTATTATGATATTCTCGGGCAAGCGAAAACCATTGGACTAGGACACATGCTCGCGAAAATTTGATTAATGGGTCACTTTGGATCATAATGGGTTAGGGTTATTCTAATTATATATAACAACGGTTCAGTCAATTTTACCTAAATTTTGTAACGAAACGTCTTTTGTCACGAGAAGACTATTGGGCAGAGTCGCAAGTTAAACAAAATTATATTAGTGGGCCATTTCGCTTTATTGATAAATGCTGTCAAGCTAATTTTATCTAAGAAATGGCTTAAACGATTTTGATTCAACTTTATATTCTACTGTTTTTGATTACCTGGAGACCTTTGAGCTAAGTCACATGTTTGATAAAATTTGATTAGTGGGTCATTTTGGGTAATACGGGTCAGGGTCATGAGAAAATGGCAGCAACCAATAAGTTGGCAATATTTCACAAAATATTGGCGACATTTGGCCTAAAAATTGACTATTAAGATTACGAAAGCCACAACACGTATTTGCTGCCAAATGAAAGAATGTCTTTAAATTTGGCTATATTTGGCAAAAAATGTTGTCTTTCATAATATGAAGAATTTTTTTTTATACATTCTTAATAGGATTCGAGATGCATGGTTAAATTAACCAGAGTCGACTAAAAAAAATGATTTGGATCGATGTCCTTTCGTTGTAAATTTTAAAATAATAAAAACATAATTTTAAAAAAATAAAAACCACGCTTTTAAAGTAATCAAACTAAAAAGTGAAAAATAAATATAGTTTAAAAAACTAAAAACCACGCTTTTAAAGTAATCAAACTAAAAAGTGGAAAATAAATATGGTTTAAAAAATCTAAAAAACACGCTTTTTAAGTATATCAAACTAAAAAGTGAAAAATAATTTGTATTATAAGCTGAAAACAAAAATAGATGAAAAATACTATATTACTATAAAATCATTGTTATTATAAGAATCAATTAATAAGCAATAAATAAAATTATCGTGGAAAAAAAGCGTGGGGTGCTTCTTAAGAACTGATAGATAGAGCACCCCACGCTTTTTTTCCACGATAATTTTATTTATTGCTTATTAATTGATTCTTATACTAACAATGATTTTATAGTAATATAGTATTTTTCATCTATTTTTGTTTTCAGCTTATAGTACAAATTATTTTTCACTTTTTAGTTTGATATACTTAAAAAGCGTGTTTTTTAGATTTTTTAAACTATATTTATTTTCCACTGTTTAGTTTGATTACTTTAAAATCGTGGTTTTTAGTTTTTTTAAACTATATTTATTAAACTTTCTATAGTTGTGACCACCAGCCACGTCTAAACATTCTTATATGGCTCTCATTGCATTGTAAATCATTTTTACTTATATACCGTATGTAAAAATGTCTACCTTTCAGCTACAGAATCCAGAACACATGTACATTGCTCGAGTTTCTAATTTTAATGTAATTTATTTTTCATAAGAAAAAAGACCAAGTTATACCACGTATAATCCTAACTAATCGCATTCTTCCCAAAATACGATCTGTGTTTATACAAGGCAAAAATATTTTTTTTCAGCACATACTTGATTTTATATGCTTAAAGAAGCAGATATCTTTTGAGAGAAAAACTCTCTGAGGATAATTTGCTCTTTGCGTGCATTTTTTAAATACCTTTAGTATTTTTAAGTGTTTTTTTATGCAAAAAAGTCAAAATACTTAAAGAAAACCATTTCTTTCTTGTTTTAAATTACTTTCAACTTAAGATGAGAAATTACGTCACTTCCTTTTTTTTATTTTGTATAAAAAGGTTTAAAAAAATGTATGTACATTATTGATTCAGGCAACTTATTTTTTCGTATGTAATCGTTTCTTTTACACGTTATAAATTTTGGGATTTCAATTAAATGATTTTTCGTTCAGTTTGATAAAATTAGTTTGTGTATATTTTCGGGGAAAAATCAATTTTTATCTGCAAATTGACGCTTTATATCACTATCACTTAGCTAAATCTTAAACTGTTAGTTTAAAAGGTTTGCAGGAACAAAAATATTTAAAAATTTCTCATCCTCATATCAAGATCAATATAAACCAAATAGTTATTTTTCATAAAATTAAGGAAATAAATATATATAAGCCCTATAAATCACATTTCAGAAAATATCATTCATTTTCCAACAAATAAAAAAATTATGTATCGTTTTTGCATGACAAATTTATGATATTATTATTTCATTAATTTCCTGAGTTGTCCTACGCAAAATACATAAATTTGGAATTTTGATGACATTAGATACCACAATAATTTATACCAGTTTCGCTATAATCCAGATAGACATAAAAATATTAGAACGTGAGCAGAGAAAGAGACAGAAGTACTAAAATTACAAATACTTACTGAGCCACGAACGATCGAATCAAATTTACCTATAGATTCCATTAATATAAATGTCTCTAACGTAGGATGCACTATTTAAATAATATGACAGCCGATGGTTTACAGTTTGGCGATTTTTTTTTCTGTTGACTTTAAAAAATTGTTAAATATTAAGCATCATTAACAAACGAAATGGGTAGATAGTAAATATTACGTATGCTACACAATATATAATTTGCATTGTGACATACACATTTTAAATTTTAAATACAATTAACGATAGTTAGGGAGAAAATGTGTTATGATGCTGAATAATAGCTTTTTAAAACTTACAAAGATGATGATCGTAAAATGGTTCTAGAGAATTGTTTTAAACATAGAAACAAATTTTGTGCTCGTAGATTTTCTTTCGACATCTAATAATTAAAAAAAATAAATTATAAAAAAGTGATCATTACTAAATATAAGTTTCTCTTCATGATATTTTGTAAATATAAAAATACAAATTTTATAACATTTTCTTTAATAATAAGGAAAGTTGGAAAAGATTAAAAAACCTCTTTTTGACTCAAAGGCAAAAATATATAGCCTCATTACATTTATAAAACTATATTAAGAACATATTTCTTGACAGAAGATTCAACCCTTTTAAAAGTTTTAAAATGTGAAATGGATAATCGTTGCTAAGGATCTATGACTTTTCCACCGTGTCAATAAAAACCACTTTAAAAAAATAAGCAACATAATTTACTGAATGCCGGTGGAGGGTGGGGGCAGTCATTTTACAGACGCTTTGGTGGGGCGTACCCAATAAAAGATGAGAGCCACTGGACTAGATCAGCGGTTACCAAACTTTATTGGATGCGACCTACGTTTAAGTTTAAAATATTTCGCGACCCACTTAATATAAGGGTGTAAATCTGTGTGGAACTTGCTGCATTACCTGTTTAAGCTATCAACCATCTTATCTACGAAAAAGGAAATTTTTAAATAATGTACGAAACATATATTATCAACAGAAATAAGAAATAAGAATGCTGATGTGAGAAAATGGCATAATAATTAAAACAACGCGCAAACTACAATGATAAATAAAAATGCGTTTAATTATTATCAAAAGAGTACATTTAAACTAACGAAATTCTGACACTTTTCTTTACAGATGAGGTCATTTATACCACGGTTAAAACTAATTAATTTTAATATAAAGTCACTTTGTGTACGCAGTTTATTTCTGTACTTTGTTTGTTCAAAAACAGAAAAGTAAATAAAATCTCATCAAAGAATTCAAAGTTGATTTAGATATGTGTGGATATTCCGCTGGTAAATTTATCAAGATGAAATGTAAGTATTTTACCTTGAAATATGATTTGTTGTTAAAATTGTTATGTTTTTTAAACAGGGGAAATAAAACTTTTTTTTGTGACATATCTTGATTGTTCCACGGTCCACCAAACATTCGCCACGACCCACCAGTGATTCGCGACCCATAGTTTGGGAACCGCTGGACTAGATAAAGGAAAACATGTCGACATTGCCGATGGTGCTTTGCGCGTGGCTTTTGCTATGGAGATGGTATATTGCCTTAACATGAATATCATTTCCTCTTACAGGTAATATTTCCTGATGAGGAAACATTTCATATCTCCAACAAAGTTAATAAGCACAAATGCAGATGTCGTAGCCTAAGAAATCTCCATGCGGTGCAACAAATAGAAGAATCTACCCGAAAATTCAATATTTGGTACGGAATAATGAAGCACATGTGAAAGTGTACTAGTGTTTTATTAAAATCTCGGTGAGTACTGTTGATCATTTTTTGCATTATTTTCTATGCTATGTATTTTTACGTTTGTACATTTTGCACATTGTATCTAGATATATCTTTTTTTACACATATTGCATGCTTTCTATCTTTTCTTTAAAAAAATTAGACTATATTTGTTTTATCAATGCCTCAAAATCAGGGACATATGATGCGGACGGAAAAATTTTTGTTAATTACATAATGTCCCTTTTAATTTATTTCTTTAAAATGGAAAGAAAATAATGATAATCTTAAAAAAAACTCTTTTGTACAAAAACATCTATTTGATACGCTAGATTTTAATCATGATGATGAAAAACTCCATTTATAAAAGATTTCCTTAAACTGATAAAAGATTTTTCTCTTGATCCGTCTTTTTCTACGCTATGAATAAAGTTTAAAATGAAGAAAGAAACCGTATCTGATGTAATGATAGAGATATTTCAATGTCATACTATAAAAGATCAGAGAATTTTGATCAAAAGGATTTCTAGAAATAAAAATGTGAGGAGATTTTGTCTTTTTATGAAACAATCGCATAATCTTTTTAAAAAGTTATGTTTTGAAAACATCTTATTTTATTTTATTGTTGTTATTGTTATTTAAATCATATCGTAATTGTAAAGAAAAGTTTATCATATTTTTATTGATTTAAAAAGAGTAAAATAATATATCAATTTTTAAACATGCGCTTATCATTATAAGCTGAATTAAAATTATGATAGTTTAAACGATTGTTTTGTATACATAACCATATGACAGGAAACTATCCGAATAGTGTAATAAAGAAACAAACCTAAATAAGTAATAATCGATAGGGCATATTGAAATATGATTTTTTATGCATAAATAATTTGCTATCGTCTTCCCGTTATCGAGATATAAAATTTTAAAACTTGCAAATTAAACATCTTGCATTAAGAAGGAAACGCTCCCCATCAGCCAGCGAGCGAAACTGTTCATGTTGGAAAGCAGCAGTAGTTACATTCTTGTCAATTGGAATTTCTTTGGTGAAATTTTTGGTGCCACGTGATTTTATTCAGCTTCCAACCCAGATTTTTAATGTAAAAGTAGAACCCAGTCAGTCATTTAATAAAAATAAAGAACATTCTAAGGGTTTTTTTTTCTAATTACAAATGTTTGGTGTGTGAATCTTTATAACACGATTAAAACCAAATATTTAATCAAATTGATTCCACACATTTACACAAACAACGATTGTTAATGCAGCACTGATGTATTAAGAGTCGTTTACGTGCAAACTGCCAAATATGTGGGGTGAACTTGAATAAAGATTTGGTGTTTGTTACATTACAATAAGTTCGTACACCAATCATTCCTAACTGAAAATAAACGTGGAATGATCCTCTTAATTTGATATGTCACTAGTTATAATATGAGCAATAGTTCTGAAAAAAGAAATTTTGAAAATCCGCTCATTCATTGGTACTAACTGTATATCTTGATAACTTGGAGACGCGGGCAAATAAGTTATTCGTAAGCAATTGTGTTTCGATATACTCTTTCGATTGCTGCCAACTATTTTTTTTATTTTTACACTATGGGGTAGTTTCCTGGTGAGGATTTAGTTTGGGATATTAGTCATAGAAATGGCAAGAAAACTTTTATATACAAATTTATAGTTGTGTTAGTAGGGGAATATGTATTTCTAATTTTTTCTTCTAAAATAATAGTCTTTCAGCTGTTGCTAACTGGAAAAATAGAGGCGACATGTCTGTCTAAGTAAGTTAATACATTCCAAGCACACATCTATATTAAAAATAACCATTAAATAGGAAGTAGTATAAAAAATTAAACAAAATAAACACTTAGAAGAGGTGTCATATTTGTCTAATAATTAAAAATGTGAAATAAAAATTCAAACCCATCTTTGATTGCATAAAATCTAATTGATCACATAATAATTACAAACATTTATTAACCAGACAGGTAAATGTGCAATGTTATATATGGATTTTTTAATGATTACAGTAGTCGCGAGATTAAATTAATGTCTGATTTTTTTTAATTACATAAACAAATTTGTCAGAAATAATCGTTTATTTCATATAATGTTAAGAAAGAATATTTATACAGGTAAAAAAATTGTGTTTTAATAAGAAATAAAGAAAACTCGTTTTTGAATGTTAGTATTAACAGAAGAAAGGAAAATAAATTTAGACACCGAATTGATTTTGAATTAAAATATCTCGAATATACCGCTTCATCTTTTATATCTATATCGTGATCTTTTGCATCGTTTCGGTTAGTACAGCACGCTGTAAATTCATAACAAACTCCAGTTTATGATAAATGCGTTTCTAGTGTATTCCATCAGGCTACATGCGCGTAGCCGGGGGGGGGGGGTGCCCTGGGTGCCCGGGCACCCTCCTACTCGCGCAGACCCAAGCTTGATTATTTTAAAAAATCGAAATTTATAAAAGAAAAAAGAAGAAAATTGAAAGCTAGGTTAGTTCAATTAGTTACTCAAAACTAACAGTATATGTTTTGAAATGTAATAAAAGAAAAGACCGACATTCTTTTTTTATTTTATTTTTATTTTGTTTATCTTTTTTAAAATTGGAACATTTACTAGAATCTGTATTAGTCACAGTAAGTCAAAAAGTTATTTTTTAATCTCAATTTAATGTCTTTTGTTTATGGAAGTTTTTTTTAACGCCGCTCTTTCTCATGCATGTTTTTGCAATTATTTAAGAAATTAGCGCAAATTCTCGACAAGGATAGAAACTATTTATATCTTTGCTTTTGTAATCTAAAATCTAGATAGGAACAACAAAAAAAAGAAAGAAAAGAAAGAAAGGAAATACAGATGTGAAATGATAATTCCACCGTGTGATTAGCCTGGGGAACGGAGGGATCTCACAAATCTGCTTCCTTTGAAAATCAGAAATAATGATACGCGAAATTCAAATTAATATGGGGAATAGAGATAAGATGGGCTCAGCCCGGGACTGATACGGTATCGGGCTCAATTTTTATTCTAATCTTCGGGCTCGGGCTTATTTTTTCTGAAACCGAAAAATTATATTTATTCATGCTCAAGAAAGATTGATTTTTTTTTCCATTTAAAATTGCGTACTTATTCCTTTTCAAATAAGTCATTTAGATCAAAATGACGGGGAACTGAAGTAGTGTTTATTTATTTTAGCATTTCCTTGCTATTTCAAATGAAAATTGGTGATAATTACAGATTTATGTCTACATAATTTCCAACGACGACCTACTGAATGGCGCCAATCAAAGTAAACACAGATATGAATTTGCTTTTTGTTCGCTTTTCGTTAGCAGATATTTTTTAATAGGATCGTTTATTTATTTATTTATTATTCAGTTACATAGCGTAAAGATAGTACTTTCTTCTGTTATTAATAGACGAAAATTAGCTGGAGGTTTGCGAATTGTTTAATCTTCTATTGTGCTCGAGTCATAGTCGTTTTTCATATGAAAATTAGTGGTTGTTCTATCTATTTGTCAACATGAAGTCTGTTCATGCTGAGGACGATATACATTTTCGAAGTAAACTTTCCTGAGTAAGTAAAAATAATTATTATGTTACTAGAAGATAGCCCGTCAAAATGACGTGTTTGCATTTTTAAAGGATGATAAAAAATTACAATAACTGTGGTCAATCATAGCCACTTTAGGCTGAAACAATTATGATAAATACAGCGATTAAACTTGAAAAAGGAAAAAATCTAACAAAAAAAAGAAAGAAAGAAAGAAAGATAAAAAGAAAGAAAGAAAATTTCAACAGAAATCTGCATTTAAAACTATAGCAAAACTATCTGGTAGATGGGGGTGGGGATTATAATGAAATTTAAAACGCGCCTGCGGGTTGCTTAAATAAAAAGTTTTAATTAACTAGTGTTTTTGAAAAGATTTCAAAGCGAAGTAAAATGTAGTGACGTCATTTACAGCTCCCACTGTAAATCTTACCATTGAAAACGCTCCATTACGACTATGGAACGGTTTCATTGGTCAGAAAATAGATTGCCTTTAAAATCGGAGGTAACTTTTCACAATGCTTTTTTTATAGATTTGAAATTCGCAAGAGTCATTCACGGCTGCAAAGAAAAAAAAATTAAAGAAACCCGAATATAAAAATTTTAACAATATTGCATTTAAAACGCACCTTCGCTTTCCTTTAATAAAAAGTTTTGATTAAATATACACTGTAAAAAAATTTGACTCATTTGCTACAGCGTCACTCCACCGCTTTTACAGAAAACGGTTACCTTACTGTGTTATGGAACATTCTCATTGGTCATAAAAGAGATATTCTATAAAAGCTGTGGAGTGCCGCTGCAGCAAATGGATCAAATTTTTAACAGTGTACTTTTTGAAATCGTGGAAAGATTTCAAAGTGAAGTAAAATGTAGTGACGTCATTTACAGCTCTTACTGTAAATCTGACCAATGAGAACGCTCCATTACGACTATGAAACGTTTTCATTGGTGAATGAGTTTCTTTTTTCTCGTGGATGGGTTGACTCCGGAATTGTTATACACGGAGGGGTTTTATATATATAATTCTGATATAAAGCTGTTCAGTGTTTCCTCTTTTCCTATAAAAGCATCGAACCTTTAAGATAATAAAATCATTTTTTTTTTATTTTACGTTGATTTTCAGGCACCTATCAATCACGGAAGATTTTTAAGAGAAAGGAATAGGTTATAATTAAAGTTGTACATTTTTTACAGATAATTGAAAAACGTTGTTCGATTCGCCAGATTACAAATAGTAACTTCTGCAAATTTCATGCATTTATTCATTAAGTCACAAGCATGTACATGAAATTTCTTTTTAAATTAAGGAAAAGTTTGAGATTAATTTTAAGAGTCAACTTTATTTTTATTTGATACGGATTTTGATAAGATTGTATTTAAATTTTCATTTAACAATTTTATCTGTATAAGAAATTTTTAATACTATAATAATAAATTTATAATACAATAATAATAAACAAAAATAAATAATTAACATAATAATAAATTTTTAATACCATAAATACCATACATTTTTGTTTTGTATATTTTTGGTATCAGGCTCGAGGTCTGGTAACAAAAAATCTTTCGGGCTCGTATTTAAAACCGTCGATCTCGGGCGGACCCGGGCCCCAGAAAATGAGCCCGAACTTATCTGTAATGGGGAATGGCCTGTTGGTTGGTTAAGTTTCGTTTTTTGCGGCCATATTTTGACATTTTTAAAAAGAACATGTTATAGAGAAGAGACGGGATCTTTTTTTCTTTAATTGGAAAAATGTATTTATTCATGTGTAGAAAGATTGAAAGAACTATTTTCTACTTTAAATTGTGTACTTATTCCCTTTACAACTTTATTCTATTGCTACTTTGATCAAAATGACGGGAGAAATAAAGCCGTGTTTATTTATTTTAGTATTCCATTGCTGTTTGAAATGAAAATTTGTGATACTTACAGATTTCTGTTTACGAATATCTTTGTTTTATATCTACCATGTTTCATCTGTGTTTATATATTTTTTTCTTATCCATTAGATTTATTTTTGAGCAACTTCTCATCCTTCTTCACGCAATGAAAAATTGCGTTTGGGTCCGTTTTAAAAAAAGTACCATACAATTATACCCTCAGCGAATAAAAACCTGTCTAAAACGGAAACTTGATAGTTTTTAAGGGATTCCGTTTTATTAGGTTTTATTACATAAGATATTGTTTGTACCCAACATGTTCAGGTTAAAATTTGGGCACCCCCCCCCTCCGTTCAAAAGGCTGGCTACGCCTATGGGCTATAATTCAGAAATTTTTCCATGGAAAAAGTTACTTTATTGTACGAAACAAAAGACTAAGATGTAAAGTAAGTGTGCCCCCTCCCCTTACGCAGCAAATCTTTTAGCTGTTACCAATAGGACTATAAGTATCTGTCTAAGTAAGTTGATATGTGTCAAGCATACACCCATGTTATGCCAAAACGCCCAACTTAAAAATGATCCTTTAGTAGGAATCGGTATAAAAATTTAAACAAGATAAACGCCAGGAAGGGCTGTGAAATTTAGTTATCAATTAAAAAACTGAAATAAAAATGCAAACCTATCATTGCTTACATAAACTCTAACAGATCGCATAATAAGACAAATATCTATTTGCAGTCAGATGTTTTATATGGGCTTTTTAATGATTATAGTAGGCGCCAGATAGGTTAAATTAATGTCTGATTTTTTTTTAGATTACATAAACAAATTTGTAAGAAATAATTGTTTAGCTCAAAGGAATGTTAAGAAAGATTATTTATGAGGGTATAATAAATGCGCTTTAATTAGAATAAAGGGAGATCTTTTTTAATGCTACCATTAACAGAAGAAAGGAAAATAAATTTAGACAACGAATAATTTTGAGTTAAAATATCTCAAATATATGGCTTCACCGTAGGAATATCTTTGAAAAATAGAGATTTGACAATAGGCAATTGCTTTAAATTAATGTTTGTCGATAAATTAACAATTGATAAATTAAATCCCAAAATTGACCCTTAAATTCCAACTGCACCTCCAACTGCACTTAAATATCAACAACTAGATTGTTTAATTGAAAAAAATGACCAGTAAAAGAGTACTACATATTAAATACGTATGTATTATGTACACATTAAATTACATCTCATCTTTATAAAAATAATAATAAATTTATTGCGCATAAAAATAGTTTTTTAAAAAAGGAAACATTTAAATTACAATCTTCTTTCAAGCATTATAACACTTCACATATTAAAATTTAATTTCTTTACATTTTTTAAACAAAATCCGAGCAACTGAAAATTAACTTTTGCAAAAACTTAATTTTTAATTAACTTTGAAAGCGCTTTTAGCTTTTAGAAGAATTATTTATGTGCCTTTTTTTCCCTTAAAATGATTTTTTAGCAAAAAAGACATCTTTTGGGATTAAAAAATATTTGAAAGTACTTTATATTTTCCTAACATAGTCTTTTTAGAAGCAAAATCCAAATTGATGCTTTTATGTTTTAGATTTTTTGCTGTTTTATAAATGCGTTTCATGCGTCTATCAATTTATATCCTATTACAAATTTGTTACATAGTTATGATCATAAATCTTATTTATTACACATAATATTTTTTTCCGGTGATGTCTTTCGATTTTTAATAAAGTAAGAACATATGTGTATCATATTAGTAATTTATGTTGTAATCGTACAACCAGTGCGATATTTTTTCGACCATAAAGAATGCAAGAAGATATTATTAACTATTTGGAAAATAGTTACTGTCCACGTTCGAGAACTGGGAAATCTGAAGTACATCTGAAATTTTTTATTGGTTGAATTCCGCAGCTTAATTTATTTTATTTTATTCGTTTTCTAATTGGTCCATACTTAATGTCTAGAAATTAAATATTTCTGTTTTTTATTTTATTAATTTTCAGATTAGTTCATGTTTAACGTCCAGAAATGAAATATTTCTGTTGTCACGATGGCAAAAAAAGTATAAAAAAACTACCAAAAAATTAATAACTTAAAAACAATTGAGATACAGCTTTCAAACAAATTGAATTTAAAAGTACATTTTTTTTCTCTATACAACAGTATAAAAATTGAAAATGTGTGATTATTAGAAGAATTGAAAATTTGCAGTACCGAAAATGGTAAAACTAAAATTTCATTTAAAACTTGTATATGTTTGGTACTGGAGTATTAATTTTTAATCCATGGAGTACGTAATATAAGACTCTGCTTATTAAGTAAACCACATTTTGATCATCATAAAAATGATGTTTATTATTATTAAATATAGAATTTATTTATAAGTCTAAAATTTTAGTCTTTGAAAATATAATTATCCAAATAGTCGTTGTAATTTGTTAAATTACAATTTATTTATTTATTTTTATTTTTTGTAGAAATCCGGAGAAGAATGTGATTAGCTTTCCATCCAGACGAAAAATGCTCTAAAAACACGCTACTTTTCTCAGCTAACATTCGTCTTATGTACTCGATTACAGAAAAGTGTCATAATTACTACAATCATTGACAATTTTTCGAAATCAGTATGATATTCATTTAGGTTTGACTGCGGATTTTTCGAATTGGTGAATCGGGGTGCAATTTTTTCTAACAGGTTTTAATTATTTTAATGTACAGTCGGCTCTTGTTAATTCGAACTCGTCGGGACCACAAGAAATGTTCAAATTATCCGAAGTTCGAATTATGGAAAGTATGAAATGAGAACATGCTTAATATGGTACTATTACAAAGGAATTAATGTTATAGTGTTTTCTTAAAATTTATAATGTCTGTTATCATTAGAATATGACTTAATATTAAATTAGAATGTATAAATACATAAACTAATTAAAAGATTAGAAACAAGCACAATGGAAGAAAAATTTGAAGTGTCACTGATGGACAGACGGGGCATTAGAAAGTGGATTTCGAATGCACGGGATTATATGTATACTCGTTCAGAGAAATTTTCACAAAAATAAAAGAAAGAATGTTATTTAAATGACCTGAATTCCGTGAGAATGAAAGGAAGAATGAAAAATCGGAATTCTCATTAGTTCGAATTTAACGATATGAAGAGAAAATGAGTTCGAATTAATGAAAAAGTTTAGCTTTATTCTGCCATTGAAAATTTCGGGACTTCATGTTTAGTTCGAATTAAGCGAAGATTCGAATTATCCGATTTCGAATTAACGAGAGTGGACTGTATTTTGTAACACATTTTTCTCTTCTAAACCTCATATTTTGAGCGATATTACGGGAACTCAAGAATTCACGCACATAGCTATGCATGCATGGATGTGTACTTGTTGATTGGAAATATCTTTATTGAATCACTTCAAAATGGCTTTAATTTCGTTTAAACATTTTTCGACATTATTTTAATTTTTTTTTTTCAAATTTCATGTATACTTTATGACAAGAGTTACAATATTGTTCGAGTTACTTCTTTGTTTTCAAGGCAGACTTCATAACGTGAAAACATTTATTTACTAATTACAGTAAAAATAATTTAAAGAAAAGCTATTATCAGCCTGAGATCTTCCATCTATAAAAATGGACATATTAAATAAAATCCTAAGATGAAATATATCAGATTCAAACACATGATCACTAGCCCATCAAGTTTTATCCAACCAACCATAATCGACAATTTGTAGCCTGTATTATAAGCCAACCAATCACAATTGGCTAAATTTGAGAGGTAAATAAAAAACGTATCTGGTTTAACGCCAGTTGAAACTGATCTTTACAATCTTTACCTTGACCAAATCACGAACTACATAATATGAACTTTAAAATGAACTGCGTTATTGCAGATCGGAAGTTCTCAGAAATTTAAATAAAATTTATATTTTTAAACATTTAACATGTGTATTATTATTATTTGCCGACTTCTAAAAACTCATTTTATAGAGTTTGTGATGGATTAGTGTGTGTATTAGTTTTAAATTTTATTGTGATGCATTCATTTGACGCATGTTCTGGCAATAACATGAAACTACTGCAATGGGGAAAATAAAGGAGGTATTAAAAGTTAGTTTTTGGAATTTGGCGACGACAGTTTTTTTGACAATATGACGAAGTCATGGCATCACGGAGGAAAGAGGTAGATGGAGATATAGTATGGGGTAAAAACAGTTTGCGGTATGATGTACGTTATTCTCAAATTTAAATGCTATCTTTTGGCACAAACAAACAAGCACATTGAATAGGAACCGAATTCTTTGACATCATTCGTGCACTTTTCTGAAAATGAAAATGTTTTGCTTACATTTTAAGCACTCTACGGTAACATTTCATTGTATTATGAATTAAAAATTGTATTACTACTTTTTTTTTTTTTTTTTTTTTTTTTTTGCTAAAGCACATAGTTGTGTTTTGCTGAATGTAGAAAATTTTAGGGTTACATTCTTGGCGACAACCTCAGCCACCACAATTCATTTTTTTCTTTTCTCTTTACTCTGTGTATCTTTGCGCGTGTCAAGTAGGAATTCGGCGCTCACTGGATAAGTTTGATTTGCATATTCTTGTCGGTTTTTAGTACTCATGAAGGATTTTTATAAGTGACTGATGTCTCATATTACATATATAAAGTAAAAAAACTGAAAAGGTAATATTTAAAGGTTCATCCTGTTAAAGACATCAGTGTAAATAATTATCGGATATGAACTCATCGTTTGTTCCATTTGAGTTTGTTTACATTCCAGATATCCTCTTAAAAATTAAATGCTTCAACACCTATATTCTTACAAATTAGCTTTGACTAAGATTTTAGAACAATTAACAAACATAGAATTTATATATACATATTAATATTTCGTGATTTCGTTTTACAAAAGGTATTTTAATAAATGTGAAAATATCACACTATCTTCTTTTCAGATTTTCACGATTATTTCATATATATTGAAGTTATTCAACAGACTAATCAAATTGAGCAGAAATATTTTTTCTAAAATATGTAAATGCTTAATAAACTAAATAGATTAAGATAAGTACGCAAATATTGGCGTTTGTACCAATAAAATGTGTGTGACAAAAAATTGGATTTACTTTGATATAATTGTGTCTGAAGTTCATATTTTTAATAGTAGTATACTTGATGTAAGCATATTGCTGCCGTGAGCACATTTCGTTGCCCTCAAAGAAAGATTTTCTAAAAAAGTGCATTTTCAAGCAAACAAGTTTGGCAGAGGATTTTTTATCTTATGAAACGTATTAAATATATGCAGTAGGGTGGAGCGAAAAAAAATTTTTTTTTGAAAATCAAAAACGGGTAGGTGCCAAAAGTTGCCTTTATACTAGTACATCAACTGTGTGAAATTTTACCGTTGAAAAAAAATGGCTTGAGTCTGCGCTTTTGCTTCAAAAATCGAAATTTTGGGTAAAATTTGTCATTTTTTGACATTTTTTCAAAAAAATAAAAAAATTCCTACAGAGCTGGTTAGTATTTAAAAGTGTTGCTTAGACCTTTATATTTATCTGCTTAACATATTTAAACTATAAAATAATATGTTTATTCCCTATAGCTGGAGCAAATCAAACAAATTTGAGTAAGAAAACAGCATTACCACTCTATTGGGTCATACAACGAATTATTGTTTTTAATACAGCTCTTGTTTTCAAAACTACCTTGGACATGCGTCATGGAGGTGGCTATATTTCCTATACCACCCGGCCCAACTATTCGATCATCTTAGTACAGTGTTTTATTTATACATTGATTTGTGATTTTCTTTATAAAAATTTGGCATGTTTTCGATGCTTCCACCTTGTTCATCTGCTCTTTGCATCCACATGCCGCTGTAACTATCTTCATGTATATTTTTACAGTTTATACAAAAAAGTGACAAGCAGAGTAATGCACGGGAATATTATTAAAAGGATCTATTCGGTCATCTATTATATTTATCAAACTTACATTCAGTTGATGAATAGTGATTGGAGTTCTGTTACCACAACGTTTTTTCAATCAATTGTATTTTTTTTACGTAATGATTTGCTTCAAAGATGATTTCAGATATTTCAACTATAAGTATGCCATCATTTATTCTACTTTTGCATTTTTTATATGTTGAGAAGCGAGCTGTTTCATGTGATGGTGATCCTCAGAGAGAATTGCAATGAAAATTTGTACTCCATATGTAAAGCAACCGCTGTTGTAAATCCCCTCTTTTTTGCATTAGTTTTATGCCGTTTTCTAAATGTTTTCGTATCTAGGTAATTTCCTATTAACTTTTAGATCCCCTCTTTATGAGCGGACAACATTTGATGGTGAAATGTCCTGGGCATAAACTTATAATGCATAGTACTTTAAGAGGGAATGTACGGATTCTAATCGACTATAAGTGCTCATTTAAAATTAGGTGAATTTTATTTGTCACTGTGAACCATTTTGCATGGGGTAAGCTTAGAATTGTGTATAATATTGAATCATTCGCTACTTCAACTCCAGTGAATTTCCTCTGCGTCAATTATTTCAGAAGTCGATATAAAACGTTCTAAGCTACATGGATTCACCGGGTCAATAAGGAAAATCTTTGTCTGCGTACTATTCACTTCCTATTGCAATTTTTTTATAAAATAGAGAATACTTTTGAAAAATTATTTTCTCAAATTGAGAAAAAGATACCCAGAACAGACTAGAAATTTCTGTCGGAGATTGCAAAGCTAATTCATAAGGAAAGCTATTTCTCAGGAAGAATGGGGAATAGGAATTTAGAAAACATCTCACACAAAAGACAGCTCATAAAGTTAATAAAATTTTCCGCTTTATATAAGCACACATTGTCAATCAGCGTTTATATGTTCACTCACAAAATGTATAATCCAAGTTTATACTGCGGGATGGTTATACCAAATGTACTACACACCTAAATAAATCTAAAATCTTATTAGAAATTACTAGACTACGGAACAACACAGGAAACGATATAAAGTATACTAAAACTTCTTTAGAAATATTGTTGTTTTACAACAAGTAGTTTTTGCAAATTTTGGTTGCAATCCTCTGTGACAATCGTTATAATATTAAACAGCTAGCTTCCCAGCATATATTCAATGTAATAGGTTCAATAAATGATGACATACTAGAAATTAAATTCATACAATCCATTTTTAGGCAAATCATTGCATATAAAATGTAATTGATTGAAAGAATGCTGTGATAACAAAACGTCCAATCATAATATACTAATTGCATGGAATTTTAATGAAGATAATAGACTGCTGAATAGGTTCAATTAAGAACATACCCAATACATTGCTCAGCTTCTTTTCTGTTATACATGGTATAAAAATATACGTGCAGTAGGTCACACCAGCATGATCCAAATCATCCAAAGTCAGTGAATATAAAGAAGAGATAAATTACTTTGATATATAGAAAACTTACACTCGTCTTCGGGAAAAAAATAACAATTCAATACATAAATAAAACACTGGGTCTAGATGATTGGGTGGTTGAGACAGGTGGGATAATGCAAACACCTCTATGAGTTATATAGACAATAGTTTTGAAAGCAGCTAGGTAAGAAATGCATTCAAAACAACATTTCGTTGTATGCTCCAATAGAGAAATTAACACTGATTTTTCACAAAAAGTTGTCAGATTTGCTCCAATTATACAGACTACAGATATTGTTTTATAGTTTAAATATGTTAAGCAGATAAATATAAAGATCTAAGCAACACTTTTAAATACTAACCAGCTCTGTTGGAATTTTTTAATTTTTTTGAAAAAATGCCAAAAAATGACAAATTTTACCCAAAATTTCGATTTTTGGAGCAAAAGCGCAGACTCAAGACATTTTTTTTCAGCGGTAAAATTTCACACAGTTGATGTACTAGTATAATGGCAACTTTTGGCACCTACCCGTTTTTGATTTTCAAAAAAAAATTTTTTTCGCTCCACCCTAATATGCAGCAAACATTGCTATCGACAGTTATATTTAACAGAGAAAATACCCTATAAAAGCCTTTCTATCCAATAATTAATTCAATTCGAAATGGAAATCTGGACATTCAAAGGTTTTCTTGTGTCATTATTGACAACAACATGATACATTTTACACTGTTAAAACTAATGGTGACACATTGCACCTTTTAGGGGTGAAAGGCTTGTCTCACTGGTGACACCCCTAGAGGAGCTAAAATGGCACCCTTAACTAGGGTGAAAGGATGGCACCCCTAATCAAGGGTGTTTCAGGGGGTGAAAGGACGGCACCTCAGGGAAGAATAATGGCACCCCTTATCCACAGTGTTCAATAGGGTGAAACGATGGCACCACAGGGGAGAATAATCTCACCCCTTATCCAGGGTGCCCCAGGAGGTGAAAGGATGGCATCTCAGGGGAGAATAATGGCACCCCTTAACCAGGGTGCCCCAGGGGGTGAAAAGATGGCGCCTCAGGGGAGAGTAATGGCACCCCTTATCCAGGGTGCCCCAGAGGGTGAAAGGATCGCATCTGAGAGGAGAGTAATGACACCCCTCATCCAGGGTACCTTAAGGGGTGAAAGAATGGCATCTCAGGGGAGAATAATGATACCACTTATCCAGGGTGCCCCAGAGGGTGAACGGATGAAATGCATAATCCAGTGTGCCCTGTGGCATCCTACAAGAAATAGCACTCAGAATCTATGGCCCACAGTTACAACCCCTCTCCCCCCACCCTGCTTGTCAAGAAATTGTATTGGTTTGAATCATGAAATACAAAGTGTTTACCCATTTTTAAATTGAATTCTGCAGAGAAAATTAACATGATCAGTCAATATTTTGAGTCTTTTTTTTTTCTTTTAGATTGATGGATTGTTATATTTTTAAACTCATTATCAGGTGTCCAAAGAAAAATTGTAGCATATTTTTGTAACCCAGAGAGGGATAATATGAACTACAAAATAATCATAGAAAGGCAGAGAATTCAAATTGTACTTTCATTTACATGGAGAGTATTATAAGAAAAATTCAAAATTTTAACTTTTATACAGTCTTTGCATTTCAAAATCACCAATCATAAGTCATCACTATTGCATTGTTAGTCATACCCAAAAGGTTTTGTTAGAATAAATCGCAAAATTTACACAACCTCTACACCTATTTTCTGCCTCTAACAATCACTGAGTTAGAGTCAAATATTGTGACTTTGTCATGCAATTTGAAGCCTGATTTTCAATTTTATGTTTTGAAGTTCTTGTAAAATGAAATAAATAATGATTTTTGACTGTCTCTAACTCATATGTTTGGATCAAACTTTTTGGGTATGTTTAAGAAAGGGCCAGTAACTATTTTTGTGATTGGGCATTTTTAGATGCAGGAACATTATAAAAATTTTATGTTTTTTGACTCCAAAATAAGAGAAAGTACAAATTGAATTATCTATCTTCATATGAATATTTTTATAATTTTCTTATAGCTTCAGAAGTAATCCGTAACCATCTTTTTTGACACATAGTATATTGCTTGAGATGTATTTTCATTATTTTATATACAGGGCAACTGAAAAGTATGGGGACACAGAAAAATGCTATATCCTGTAAAATATATGCCATAATTTAATAATAAAAAAATAAAAGAAATAACAATATTTTAACAAATTGTTCACTGGCTTGATATTTATTTTTTACACAAGTTTGAAAAGGAAAGATCACAGAATTGACAGTCCGCTGTAGATAATTCTGATTTAAATCATTCTATGCCTTGATAATTTCGCATCACATACAATGCAAACTGGGGAGTTTCTATTTCTAGCTTTTCTACAGAAGTCAAGTGAGTTAAGATCTGATTGTTCGAAGGCAATACCCATGTTATTAAATATCCACGCAAATGGGTGTTGAAGGCCAATGTTGTTTTTGCTCCATGTGAAGGCCCCAATACTGCTGAGAGTTCCGTTAAAATTATTTTGCTTCCATGAGGCGAACACTTCGTTGAACATATTAGTTGCTGATCATTTTGACGGTTGTGAACTTTTCGGAGGATTAAGATTTTCATATAATAGAAGAAATGCTACAAAATTTTAAAATAAGCGTTTCTCAGATTTTAGTTGTGAAATATTAATGTCAAACGCACCAATATTTTTTCATCTACCCTGCTGTATCTAATTAAAAAAATGTAAAACACAAATTAGAAAAGAATATGTAATAAATGCTATGTAATTTTTAAATTAGTAAGAATACTTCATATTCTTTAAAATTCTTCCAGAAAGTTACCCATCAAGCTATGAAATGAATTATAGAAAATAAGTTCATTTTATAGTTGTGGTAAAATCACAGATGAAATTGAGTAAAAAAAAAATCATTTTTACAATATATGTAGTACTTACTAGTGAACTTATGCAAATCCATATTTTATAGCATATATCCACACAGGATTAGAAATTAAGAACTGTATGTAAGGTGTCAAAATAATGCCTACAATTTTTTTTCGATGTGCCAACTGCATTTCATATTTTCTTATTTCTTTTCACAACCATGTTAATAGTAATAATATTGCATTGCATATTTAATTTTAATGTATTGAAGGGAAGTGGGGAGGAAACTTTATATATTAAACACTTTTTCTTAATAACAAAATAAAAACTGACTTTCCATAAGTATGAAACCTGATTAAACTACAATATTTGGATTCTGGAAAAACTTATTATTTTTATAAAGCTAATATGCATACAAAACAGATAATCAAGCAAATATGTCCACAGAGAGAAAATATGAGCTTTAGATATAACTAGGGATAAGCTAATTTTTAAAAAATCTGAGACTAACAGTATATCAGAAAATAAAAAGTTAGCAAATAAATGAACCTTTGGTTGCCAATTATGGTGTGGCATTTAAAACATTTCCAAATCACACATTTTTTTTGTTTGTTTGAGGAAGGGAATACAAAAATTTTAAAACGATTTTAATACAGTTTCTTATTTTAGGAACATATAAGGATGCAGAAATATCTCATAATAAAAGAAAATCTTGTTTACAGGGGTGTAATATTCAAGGACCAGTTTTATCAGTCATTGGTGAAAGTGAAGTTAACTTAGAGGTTATTGAAAGGTTCAAAATTCTTAAGACATGTGCTGATGTCATGGTGCAGACGGGGGGGGATGTATGCTAAAATACAAATGAAAGCATTTGCTAAACAAAAATTAAAGTTAAAGAAAGCTAGCTATCAAGATTTGACGACTAGGAATAATTTTTCTATAATTTAGTTTCATTTGACGACTAACGACTGCTGATTTCTAGTCCTGTATCCACATCAAAACACTTTCTGCCAAATTGTTTTTGTGTTTTGACTTATTGCATCTGAAATTTTAATCTAAAGAGTAATTATAATGAAAAGAATAAAACACTGAATTAAAAAACAACCTTTTAGTTCAAATAATCTTTTTATTGTAAACACCAAGAATGTATTAAATATTATTAAACAAAGACGTAACACTATGTGGAACTGATGACACTGAGAAAATTTTGAAGACATAAGTATCTAATAAAAATGATAAAAATTTAAATTGGTTTTTGCTATAGTTAACGTTGAACAACCAAAATAATGCATACCACAAAGTAACTAAGCTTATAAAATTATCAGTTTTTGCAATTAACTGTTTATATAAAATTAATACATAGCATGAGTAATTTAACAAGTTGCGGAGCACAGTAACAGGTTGAAACACAGAAATTTCTCCACCTTCTTCATGATAAAGAGTCGGAAACTTTTCTTGTATCAAGCATGGTAATGTAAGTACTATAAATGTAAGTTCATTATCTAAAAAAATAATAATAACACATTAAGGAAAACACACAACAAGACAGTCCAATTAAAATGTATCATCAAAGTACAGCAAAAATGGTAGATGAACAAAAAAAGAAAGAATAAAATTTACATAAAATTTAAATTATAGCTCACAAGGCTATCGAAGCCTGACAGCTAATGTGCCCGCAGGTTCTGTATGTAACGTGATAACTCTTTATATAAATATCAGATTTGCTTCAAATTTTATATGTATGTTCATTCTGATAAGGTTCTTCACTGATTAGCATTGGAGGTTCATTGGTTAAATATGAAGGGGGGGGGGAGAAGAGAGTGCTACCATCCTTAATTTATATAAATATGCAGAAATAATGCAGAATTATCACATTTTCTTCAATTTTGTTAATAGGTGCACTCTGATAAGGCACTTCCCTGATTATTTTTAGGGGCTCATTGGTTAAGTATAAAGAGGGATGGCAGTTAATCCACTGTCCAATAACTTACAGTTGATTTCTTTTATTTTTGGAAGGGCATTATTCTTTGAAATAAGAGTATAATATACAGTTGTATGTATAGCCTGCGAGCTCAATGCCATCAGTTTAACTGGGCACTTTCCTCTTTATTGCCTATTTTTGGACAGCATGAGAAAATTACATGACCAACTCATACTTGTCATTCAGATATTCTTTTCCTGTATTATCATTAAGAGTTACAAACTATTTACATTATTAACCATATTTACGAAACATATCTTGCAACAAAGTGTTTATTCCAGATTAGCAACGAATTTCCCTAACATGTACAAGTATTCCATACCAGTAATAATAATAAAAAAATGAGGAATTTTATTCAAATTTATTAGTACGCCCCTATTATGTATCCTATATTGACACTAATCAATGAATATATGGATACAACCCCTCATGTTTTTCCTTCATTTTGGGAATAACGAATTTTCAAAGTATTCTATTGACGATTATTTTCAAAATTTTCAAGATATGATTTTGAGATTTTCACAAAAGTTGCTCTATACATTTGGCTAACGTAATATGCAAATGAAATTTTGATATCTTTGACGCATGCGCAGTGAAAAATTATTTAGTAAACCTACTCAATATTGGAACAATTTTTATTATTTTTTAATTCTGATTACAGGGTAGGTGTGCAATGTTGTTTGTTACATTTTCTGAAAAGAATGTTACTTTATATTAAGAACTCTCCAAATATAAGCAAAAATCTTGGGTAAATTCGAGACTGTTTTTCGGATTCGTAGAAAACCTTAATTTTTCTACGAGTATACATGCTATCGACATAAAAATGAACACAATTTATTACAATAAGCCACTTAATCATAATAGACAGTTTGAGCGATTTTGCTACATTAGTTTTGACAGGTTTATCCAAAAGATATCGAAAAGGTATTCATTCTTTTTTAATTTGTTGACGGTCCCCTATTGGAGTTTCGGAATGAAACCTTCAGGGAAATATATGACTTTTACTACACTACCTGGCCATTGATTATCGTCCTCTTGCGATTTTAGACATTTTGTTAAATATCTAGAAAAATACATGAGGAATTATCCTGAAACTCTCAGTGTATACACATAATAGTACAGGTCATATATTTCCGTGAAGATTTTTTCCAGAAACCTTATAGGAGACCGTCAACAAATTAAAAAATAATGCATATCGTTTGGATAACCCTGTCAAAACTAATGCAGCAGAAGTGCTCAAACTGTAGATTGTGATTAAGTGGCTTATTGTTATAAACTGTGTTCATTTTTATGTCGATAGCATGTATACTCGTAGAGAAATTAAGGTTTTTAAAAAAATACTCCTAATTTTTCCAAGATTTTTGCTTATAATTTGCAGAGTTCTTAATATAAAATTAGTTCTTAGTATTAGTTCTTAATATTATGTGCAATGTTGTTTGTCACATTTTCAGAAAATATTATTTTATATTAAGAACTCTGCAAATTATAAGCAAAAATCTTGGAAAAATTTGGGAGCATTTTTATAAAAACCTTCATTTCTCTACGAGTATACATGCTATCGACATAAAAATGAACACAGTTTGTAACAATAAGCCACTTAATCAAAATCTACAGTTTGAGCGCTTTTGATGCATTAGTTTTGACAGGGTTATCCAAAAGATATTCATACATTTTTTAATTTGTTGGCGGTCCCCTATAAAGTTTCTGGGAAAAATCTTCACGGAAATAGATGACCTGTACTATATTGTTTATACACTGAGAGTTTCAGGATAATTCCTCAAGTATTTTTCTAGATATCTTGCAAAATGTCTAAAATCGCAAGTGGACGATAATCAATGGCCAAGTAGTGTATTATATTTATACACTAAGATTTTCCGGATAATTCCTCATACATTTTTCTAGATATTTAACAAAATGTCTAAAATCGCAAGTGGACGGTCATTTTTGGCCATATAATGTATATCAGGAGCTTTAGGGAACTGGCTAATTCTTTATTTCCCCTTCTGCTATATGGGGGAAAGTCGGGTGGAGTGGGACTGTAGCTTTTTCTCTTTGTGCATTATTCTAAACATTTCATCGATCGCATACAAGATGAAGCAATGGTAATCCATTCTTCAGTTTACAAAAAATATTGATATGCATAGACTTTGATATGCATAGACTATGCAAATGTATGAAAGAAAACATTATTTCAAAAATCCAATTTAAATTTGATTTATTTGCTCTCAATATATTAAAGGCTTGTTTATGTATAAATGTAATAGTTTCCCTATTTATGGAACATTATACTGTATATAATCCATAATTTAAACTAAGCCTAAAGCAGCATTTTTGTTTGAACAAGAAGTTTAACACAAACAAGGAAGTGGCGAGGAATGGGACATGCCAGAAAAGTGATGAATGGGAAGCGCCCAGTTCCTTTTTTTAATTAATAATAATGCGAATTGCTAACATGCAAATTTCTTAGAAGATAATATATTAATTATAACATTGATAATACTGGGTGATCCAGAAGTTTCGGGAGTTTTTAAACGCTAATAATTAACAAACTATAAACAATAGAAGTATGCGGTTTTCACAGAAATGCTTAGAAACGTTTCGGATTTGTATTTTTGATGAAACAAACAAATTATGTTAGTTACACTTTTTGCCAACAGGTGGCGCTAAAATTGACAGTATTATTTTTATGGTATGATATAGCTCGCTAGAAAGAATTAGTATCCAAGAGTTACAAATTTTCATTATGACGCCCATAGCTTATAAGTACGGCTGTGAGCCGACGCAGAACAACGTGCACAGTATCCTCAAAGGAGAAAGAAATTCCAGATGAAATTTCAAATTTATCGTGATATTACAAGTGTACTGATTCATTATGAGCTGATGATTTCCACCGAGTATTGGCATCGAATTCTATCTCATTTACGATTGCAACAGACATTTGGGATCTCCTGCTTCTATTACGATCTTTCAATTAGCCCTTTTCTCAAACCTTTCTTACCATGGCATTTCACATTTCTAATGGCCATCGAATCTTTTTCTATTTTAAATTCCGTATTGTTCGATAAGAACACAGCTCGACATGCAAAGAAAGCATGTCTAAACATAGCAGTTACTCATCAAATTTTGTATGAAAATTCTCTTTCAATGCAATTTCAACCACTTTAAAAAAAGTGATTGAACATAAACCACCCTTAAAACGAAATCTCATTAATAGCCTACAAAAGATGTTTCGCAATGAACTCATACTCATGTGTCTATAAAGCATATTTTATAGTTACATCCAGTGTTGTACAGCAGCGCCACCTGTTAATAAAACTTGTAACCTTATACATGTAAAAAAAAAAAAAAAAATCATGCTAAACAAAATCCCACATGTTCCTGAGCATATATCTGAAAACCGAACCTTTGTATTGTACATAGTTTCCAAATTATTAACATTTCAAAACTCCCGAGACTTTTGGATCACCCGGTATATGCATTCATACTTCAAAATGTAAATTAATTGATGATTATTTAAGGCGCAACGCTAGGCACAGAAAAAGGCCCGGATGATAATGCAAAATCTATGGGGGCGTTCTTTTCAAATATTTCGCCGAAATTTTAATATTTTTACGTGATTGTTTTGCAAAAAATTGCTGAGGGCGATCCGCAACCGGCGTAGTTTTTACTTTTTCAGTTTTGGTTTCAGATTTTTCTTTTTTTAAATTACTTTAACTTACGAAATTGGTTTAAACCGGTTCTGAAATTGAAACTATCGTTATACAAAAAATATAAAAGCAAAATCGAAAAAATTAAAAACTAGGCCGGTTATGGATCATCCTCAGCTGCCTTGCTCAAAAGAATCATGTAAAAATATTAAAATTTGAGTTAGGTATTTCAAAAGAACGCTCCTATAGACTTTTACATTATCATCTTTACATTCTGAGCCTAGTGTGGCGCCTTAATGACACCTATGACAGAGAATCCTGAATTTTCATTCCAGTCATGAAGATACTGGAATTTTATATTGTGACATATACATTATCAACTTACAACCTTTGTTTGATTGTTTATATTACCGACACTATAGGTTATTTTGTGCCTTATAGCTTTTTTTTAATTATTGCTGTCCCATAACTCTTAATGAGGAGGTATGAGACACATTTTGAAACTTACGTTCTCTTTAAAATAAAATAGTATTTGCACGTTATGTTTCTATATTGTTCAGGGGGAATAAAAAGTGTTTTACCTTGCATGCTATAAATTGAATTTTTTCTTTTTGTATATATATATATATATATATATATATATATATATATAAAAGAAAAAAAAAATCTTACTTTTGTAAAAAAAGTCCCACACCACCCCACTCTCCCCTATAGAGATATTATATATTAATACACCAATTACATGAAAATAGAATTTTTATCAATAGTATTAAAATACAGTTTAAGGGCTAACAGTTTATTGTATATCCTTAGGTTTTTACCACCTTCTCCCCAGGTTTTTACCGGTAAAAAGCCAACCCTGTTTATTGGTCTTGTTTCAGAACGAGTGGAATGAAAGGTTGTTAAAAATTATGTCATTAGAAAAATGTTTAAGATTTATAAATGACAGTGCAAAAATCGCCTTTAAAACACGAGATCATCATCACCTGCGGAAAATTTTCACATTTGTGTAAAATTACGATATAAGTTTTTATTCATTGTTATATTTTTTGAACACACACTATTTCTGTAAACTATTCTGAAAGTTCAGTGGAGTAAATACAGATTGTTTTTCTTTTATAATTTGAATGTTCATGGCTACAAATTTGTCATATCGGATGATGTTGATGATTGAGAAAGGGGGGGGGGACTGATTACGGTCTAATCAAACTTAAATTACTATTATTGAAAAAAAATATTTTATTTTATTCAACCATAAAATTCTGCTACTAAATAAAGTTTAATGCGAAAGAATACTTTCGAAAAAAAATGAGTGTAAATCTGCATAGCCGATAATCAGATCATAAGGTTTATTAAATTCAATACCCTAACATTTTCTCACCTTTTTGAAAGAAAATGAAACCATTCGTATGAAAATATGAAGAATTGGGAGTAAGAAAACATAATGGTAAACCCAAGATACCGCTAAATTCGGGTTTTTAGGCATTTCCCACTAAGGTATGACTTGGCTAACTAATAACGTTTTAATTTGCAAATCGAGGTTTTATCCGTGATTTTTATCCTTAAATGAGACTAAATGATTATCCATGCTACCGCCTCCCGATCTAATCTTATTATGAAGTTTATTTTGCAAATAATGGTGGTTAATAAGGAAAGTATTAATAATGAAAACCCTGTAAATAAGTTTTGATTACTTTAAGATTTGCAAGTATTCAATTGTCTTAAATGAAAAAGTTACCCCCCCCCCTCTCAAATAAAGACAAATCAGGTATACTGAAACAATATTAGAGAAGCTACGCGAGGCTGCAATATGGTGTGAATTAGCCTTTACAGGAGGGGTTCAGATAGCATCTATCCGACAATATATGCAAAGCCGGCCAGATGCTGTCCGAGATCCCGTGTAAAGGTTAAAATTAAAACTTCGCGAATAAAATTAATTGCTTTTAACTGTATATAGACGCAAAAACATATTTTAACCTTAACTGCTCTGACAAAAATTGTTACATAACTACTGTGAGCTGTCTGTCAGATCATTTAATCTGAAGATGAATAAAATGTTACATTAATTCTCAGAATACTATTTATGTATTAAACTTTATTGTGCAAGAATATTATAAATCAAATTCAGCTATTCAAAAGTATTTAGAGGTAGTAATAAGACACTAAACTAAAAAAATTTGTCCAGTATCTATAGTTAAACTAAAAATTACAAGTTAAACTGTGAAACTTGAAAAACTCACGGTGTCTGAGACCACTAACAGCAGTTAAGGGTTAAATCTAAACAGTTGAGTTTAAACACAAGGTAAAATAGTCATAGAATATTCCGATTGCAACAAGATTCCTCTATAATAACTGATTTGTAATGAAAAAATACGTAAATATTTTTACAATCTTTCATTTCGCTCTTTCTAATTGTGCGCCCTTAGGATTCCCGTGCCTAGAGCAGTTTGATCCACTTGCTCCTTGGTAGCTAAGGCCTCGATAAATCATTTAAAGATATTGACAGGTAAACGAGAAATTGTAAAATAACTACCTCATAGGTTTAACATTAGCAAGCGGGTATTTTGTTGAGAGCGTAGCTTGTAGCTTCACATAATAAACTTAACAATCAATCATACTAACAAAAAAATCTAATTTACTGTTTTTTTTATGACATTACTTATAGGGATGTACGATAAATTAATGTAACAATAAAATAAAATAAAATAAAGTTAAATCTTACCTTTAATCAGACTTTGCCCGGTTCACTGGTTACGCAAATCGAATCGTTAAGTCCTCATTGTTGTTTCATTCTAGCTCAGTGGTTAGTCCTCAATTAATATCGCCAATTTACACACTGCCATGTTTTGATTTGCTCACACCCGTAAACTTTACTTGCCGACACCGAAAGCAGAAAGACACGCGTCATAGCGCAATCGCAAGTTGCCAGTCACCCGATGAGGTGGTTACGAAGTGAATGGCACCTTATTTAGCTCCCATCATCCAGTAACAGATCTGTCGTCACCCCAACCGCATATTCAAGCTCCAATGACTCCCTAGGGTTCCAAATGGCACCGCCTTTTCACCTCCGGGTCCCAAATGGCACCGGTTTGTCACCTTTATTTTTAACAGTGTACTAGTTCAGTGCAAATAAAGAAATTTACACTACGAAATATAAAGCCGATTGTTTTGAAAATTTTTGTAATAGTACCTAGATACATTTTAAAATTGTTGTAGATTTTTTTAACATATCAAGATAAATACAAACTAAAGCCAAATCTCTTATTTTTGATGAAGCAGTTGAAACTTTGGTGCATTTTTTTCTGATGGAACTTCGGTATATTTTAAAAAGTATTTCGCTACTGGTAGTTTGATTAAAATTTTACACAAAAGTAATTAATACAACAGGAAACAATGATGATGAATGAAATTCTAAAGGGAAACAAATTTATAACTGTATAAAATACGTACTATACAAAAATGGTAGAGATTCGACAGACAACGTGGCAAAAAGTGATAAAAAATTTGACACTATCAAACGATAAGACAGTAGGAGAAATTTCAAAAGATCATCATATTGATGTAATCGAGATATTTTTGCTTAATATTTAACCCGCGAGGACGCGCGCAGGGCCTAAAAGACCCGTAATGCGTATGGTTTTTACAATTGCAACCACTAAATTTTTAAAGTAATCTTCAAATTATTTTATCACAAAATTTGTATGAATTGTCTCCGTCTAAATAAAGTGACTGTTTTAATTTGATTTTATTGGTGGCAAAGTTAAAAACCATCCACACACTGGGTAAGCGCGCGTTCTCCCCAGTTAAATAGAAAATTTTCTAGTTGATTTGCTTTATTGCAGACAATGTAATGTTTTTCTAGTACAAAATAATGAATATATTCTATTAAAATTTATTATAAAATGACACACATGCTTTGTGATTATAATTCATATATTTCTTTTATTTAAGTTAATAAAAAATTTTTGTAATAAAATATATGTTTTGGAATAGGAAAAGTGCCTGAAATACAGAAATAAGATTTCCGCGTTTTCGCACACAATTATTCTGTTAGATAAAATATTATTTTGTGTAATCGGAATATTTCTGAGATTTAAGACAACAAATCACAACATTTAATGTCATTTTGCAAGCCCTTTGTTAGCCCAAGGGAGTGGACAATCCTGCCCTCGCCGCCTTTCTTAGATCCGCCATTGAACATGGTGATATAAAATGCCAGAAAAACTATTTTGATTCTACTCCAACTAACAGTACTAATTAATAAGTGTGTAAAAAATATGTATGAAAAAAACAAAGTATCTAGCTGTGCGCTAAACTGTATAATAGAGTTTATAGTCCTAGTAATTTTTAATTATTTCTTTAAATACTTTTACCCAAAATGTACATTTAAAAAAAAATTAATGTTTATGATTATGAATGTTGTTTTTCACTTTGAATCTATTTCTAAAATTATTTTAATTCTATCCTTTAAAACAGGGAATTACTTTAATGCCATGTCAATGAAAACAAGTTTATCTTTAGTTTAAACAATGTTTCCTTTTATTAAACTTGATGGCATTTTCTACATTGAGCTTGAGGTATTTCGATAGATAAGAATAACGCTAGTATCGTATTCAGTGAAATAAGATCAAGCATTTTCGAATAATGAAATTAATCCAATAGCTTGGCAGATCATCAAGTAGTTTTACATTAACAAATTAAGTGGCATTTTCAGACTTTGGTTTTCATAGAATAGATAAATGTACATGGAGTATTTAATTGAAACTTAACAGAGATGTGAAACGACATGACTAACTCTGTCATGTTTCTTCCTATGTATTAAATTTTTAGTACTTAGAAAATTCAATATTTCATTAGTTTTTATTATACTTGATTTATTTATATTAGTTTTTATTATTGAAAGTGGTGAACGATAAAGGTAAAACAAAGTCAATAAAGATGTTAAGTACCCGTATTTTGTTAAAGAGGAATTCGGCAAAAGAATAAGGGGTTAAAGATCTCTTTACATTACCTCAAGTATTTCCTAAAAAAAAATACTGGTACATCTCTCTTTTCCTCACTTTGTTTTCCTGATAACACACCACCCTGTTATTACTTAAATTACACAAACCTGTATATGTGGGTTGAGATATGCTTTTTAACTCTTGATAATTGATTGTTATGTATTTTGTTACACTGAATTCGAAAATGATCTATATTTTTTACCATCATATCAGAATTTCGTGGAAAATGCAAGTTTAAATATTTGAAAAGTAAAACTGTTCAGCTTTGTGAAAAGCTGATTCCATACAATAGATATAAAACTATTTTCATAATAATTTAATCTTTTTTCTTCTAATACTATGCATGGCATGTATTCAGTTGTTGAAAGAAAAGTAAACACATCTTGCTAGTTCCGCAATTAATTACTAAAGAGAAAACTGGCACCAAATTATTGGAAAAAATATCTGCTTTTAAATTATGTACGCAAAATTACCTTAGGGTATCATCTAAACATCATATCAAATTCAAACTTTGCTTTTTCTTCAATGGCAATACCCAAGCTTGATATCTTAAATATTTTCTACAACCATCAATTAGCCTGAAAAAGATTTTCATGAAATTTGTACGATTAGTTTCAGAGAAATTAATTACTTTAACCCTTAAACGGTAACGTGTTTTTCGGCACCTTTAAACGGTAATCATGGGCCACTCGTGCTTAGCGCTGTAAAAAGTGGTTTAAAGTGCTTTAAAAATTCAAGAAAAATTCATGATATTACATCAACTACCCTTGAACAAGAATCAGTCACAATATTGCTGATTTATTAATTTGTTTAAACAATATGTTTAAATAAACAAATAAAAATGTGAAAAATGCACATTTTCTTTAAAAAATCATAACTTTGGATAGAATTGACATGTTTTGTTGTTTCAAACGGGACATTGAAGATCAAAAATGGTACTTTCACAAAAAAAAAAAAAAAAAAAAGCCGGTATAAAGAAAAAAAATGCTTAAGTTTTGAGCATAAAAATGACGTTTTTTTAACTTATAAATAGGTACAATTTACAATGAAATAGAAATTTTATTAGCTTTTAATCAATTTTATTTATGAAAATGATGTTAATTATGAAACTTTATTTAATTAAACAAAAATATAATAATGAAAAATTACAGCAACACTGATATCATCATTTATACACAATCGAAGGAGGGCAAACTGCAATCACACCAAACAATTTCATAAACACGTGTTTGCATAAAAAGTAAGGTTCGGAAATCCAAGTGAGTGTAATGTATCGATTTTTTATGAAAAAAACATCAATTCCTAACCAAACATTTTTTTTCTTACCTTACACTTTTCGTCATCGTAAATGGTAACCCTGGGTCACTCGTGCCTTTTTGAAATTTTGACTGGCTCTTACGTCGGCTGTGAACGCACTAAAACATCGGCGTTTCGGGAGCTAATAGCCTACTAGTGTACTATTTTTTTCAGGGTAGTTTAGTCCCGCTCCCCACTCTCTCCTCTAAGCTAGCAAGGAAAGAAAATTTGACTGCGGCACTAGTGACCCATGGTTACCGCTTAAGGGTTAAAATTAACATATTTTAGGAAGTGTATCAAAACTGAAGTTTTGTACTCGATTGTTGAAATTCTTCCAATTAACTATATCACTTCTACCAATGTATTATTTCTTGCCAATATGATCATTTGAATTCTTTAGAATATTGCAACTACTGTTGCTCGTTTATAGGGTGTTTTTTTTTAACTGACGCTATTTAGAGCTCGCTGTAGCTAATTTTAATAGCCGAAACTGCTTTAAAATTTATAAGGGGACTAATGAAACTAATGGAAAAAAAAATTATAATTCCAATCACAAATAAAGGCTATTACATGTGACATGCTATGCTCGACAGTCGAAGATGTTCAAAGAATGCAAGGTGTGGTGCAAGAGAACGGTGGTCACGTTGAATGTGGTCAAAATCCTGATGGAAAGTGAATATGATGAATAAAACATGACATTTTATCCAAATTATTAGTTTTGTCTGTTTCTGATATTTTCTTTCCATATACAGCGCCAAATTTCCCGCTGCCGGCGGTGATTAGAACTATTTATTATTATTATTTTTTTGTTTATTTATTTATTGTTGTTGTTATTGGAATATTTTCCCCCGTCGTTTTATTAGACCATTTATAAAAATTTGTGTTATTCCAGTTATTATATCGAGCTATCGGTGGCTCTGAATAGCATCAGTTAAAAAGAAAATACACCCTGTATTTCAATAAAATGAGTAAAGTTTTTTTAAAGCTTTTTTGAACGTCACAAATAGCGCTTGAAATCATCAATTTTATGTTTTATTATTATAATTCAAAAATTTTAAAGTTTAGATTTCGCATGAAGCGTGTTATAAGCAATATAAAATATGTAAAAAACTGGAGATAGCATTTCATATGTATAAGTATATATATTGTTACGAATTTTGTAAATATTTAGTGTTTGTACTGTAAAATAATGTAAATAATCTTATTAAGCTCCATTTCTTCACTAATATTAGTTTTTGTTACATTGTCTCTGTTATCAAGCAAACTTGTCTATTATTTTCAGTGAATGTCAATGGCAGCTTTGCAAAATATTAGAGATATCGCCAAGTTGGCGTCACTTTTGGCGACTAATTTTGGTCGCCAAATTTGGCGATATATCGCCAAGTTGGCGACAAACTTGGCGATTGTTGGCGATGGTAACCCTTCCCTATTTATGGTAACCCCCCCTTAGGTCTACTGATACATTGAATGTTGTTCCGTGGTTTTCCAGTTTTTTCTAGAAGTTTGTAGAAATTTTCCACCGCAGGCGGCGAGACTATTTATAAGGAGAGCGATACGAGCTGTTGTTGTTATTATTTACCAGTCAGTGATTATTATTTACCATTGAGTGAACAACGCGTTTGTTAAGCAAGTTTGCTTGAGTCTTATTTACGTTATTTTGAATGTGATTTAGTGTTGAGACGTTGTATAAAGAGTCTCTGGAACCTATATCTGCACTTATACGATAGATTTGAACAATTATTTTTGAATATCTAGAAATATTTGTGTGTTTCGAAGACTGTTCAGAAGTTCTGTAAATAATTTATTTTCTACTTTTCTATAAGCAAGAGTTTGAAGTTGTCTAACAATAAGATCAAAAGAACCCTATATACGCTGCAACAATATGTTTAATATTATCGAATATTAATTTGATAATTCATATTTCATATTATTATTTTTTTTAATTACAAAATCTATACATTTATGTTTGGTGTTTTTTAAGATTATAACCACACAAAAAAATATTACTTTAGGATATATTAATAAAAGTATCAAAATGAAATTTAATATTAGAAGTCTGAATGTTTATAATTCTAAAACTTATCACACAAATGACTTGAAATTTCGTTTCTAAGCATACTTTGAAGCAAAGATTAAAAATATATTGTAAATTTTGGGTTTTGCTTTTGAAAAAAAAAAAAAAAAACAAAGATTGATCTTGTTTTGTTTTGTAGATAGATCCTTAGGCATGTTTTATATGCATCACTTAACTGTACACTTTATTTGCAATCGTTTGGTAGCAGTAACTTTCGCCTTTTATAATTAGTTCCAATGTTACTAGGAAATAGAGGTTATTTTTTCACTTTAAGCCAGACTGTAAAAAAAATATGTACCGTTTCTAAGATTTTTGTAGTAGATTTGTATTCCAAGAACTTTTCATGTAACGGTAACAGAAGAACTCTTGTAACCTCCCTGGGTTACATGAAATTTTGCTGTTATCGTTACATGAAAAGTTCTTGGAATACAAATGTACTAGAAAAATTTTAGTAAACCTACAATTTTTTTACAGTACACGTTCTACATAATCTCTCTCAAGCCCAATGGGCACCAACTTTTACTAATCTTCCTTCATAAGATTCTCCAACTGTTTAGTGAACAAAATATTGTGAGTGAATGGAATAAAATAGTATGAGTAAAAATAAAATGATAAAAATAAAAATAAAATAAAATAAAATAAAAACATGTATTTAATAATAACAGATATGAGTCATTCGATGGTAACTTACGTTATATTTTTAACTATTTTTAAGTAATTCTTATAATAACACACATACACACAAAAAAACCGAAAATGTAAATTTGACATTTGAATAATTAACTATATTCTAAGCCTAATTTAGTTTTAAATTATCTAATTTTAATGTTATTTCTTAAATTTCGGTAGTTTTATTTACTATGGTAACTGCCATTATTGAAAAAAGAATGCAAGTTATGATATAAAGTATAATTTTCATAATAATTTTTTAGGTAATTTTCAACCAAATTTTCAACCAATATTTTTATTGTTATATTACTAAAATTACTGCAGTTAATTGTCCTAAATGAAACGTAAGTTACCATAAAATGACTCATATTTGCAATGTCTTTTTTTTTAAATTTATGATTTTTGAAAAATAATTACTTGGTGATAAAAATAGAAGATACTTAAAAATCATAAGAATGAATTATCAGAACTTAAAAAATACATCCATCGCAGACTTGTCCATTAACCATTGAGACTTTAATTGTTCAAACTGCCTGTATTGTATAGAAAAATGATCGCATAAATCTACGAGTACATTAGAAATATGTTTGCCTGTCGGTCATGGACTCATTTTACGAATTTTTAAGACCAATAATTGCGTTTGAGAACAAATGATTTTAAAAAAGTATAAGTTCACCTTCAGCTAGCAGAAAATTTATTTCACTTCATACAAAATTAAATAGTACAGTGCAATGTGCAGTTCACACAAAGTACAGTTATTTGTGGACTGCCAACTTTCGACCTAACAACCGAACTGGCAACACTGGCCAAACAAAACGCTGCACCTGCATAGAGGCAAGTGTTGACCATCTTCCCCCATCGTTGTTCAGTTGGGCGTCGTTTATGTTCTGTGTAAGAAGTGCTGTGTGTTGGTTCTTAACAGAAAATAGGAAAATGAACGAACAAAATAACAGTTTAAAGTTTGGTTTTATGTTTTGCAAGACACCGAAAGAAATTCATGAGGGATGGTTCAAATTGAACACCTACCATACTCGCCTAGATTTCAATCCTCCAGAATTCTTCCTATTTTCACGACTCAAATTCTCTTTGAATGAGATTTGACCATATTGCTGACATTCAACGAAACGTGACGAAACTTTTGAACTTCATCGCAAGAAGCCTTCTTGTGAATTTCCCAGGACATGTATAACAGATATCAGCGATGCATAGTTATAGGAGATGACTATTTTGAAAGATGGTGTGGTAACTTTTGTTAATATTTCATCTACATTAATGCTACAGCATTGTAAAAAAATCTGTAAAGGTATTACACTTTATCTAGGAAACTGGGATTCCAAGAATTTTTCCTGTAACGGTAACAACAAAACTCAAGTTTTAGAATCGGTTACATGGATTTTTCCTGTTATCGTTTTTTGGCCTGTAACATATACACTGATGATCCGAGCTTGTTGTTTATTTATTATAATGCAATGTAATAACTTCTTTTAGTAGTAATTATAAGAAATTTATTTTTCTATTTGGCGCCGCATGAGTCAAACGTGAGGCAACGTAAATACTTATTAATCAGTTCAGTAATATAAGATAAAACTAACTTTTTTCGCTTTATTGTGGTTGAAATTCTTAACTTAATTTTACTCCCAGTGTTATTTTATTGATTTTAATTATTTTAAACAGTCTTACACACTAACTCCCAATATAAAACTTCTTTAAAACAACATAAAATAAATTAAATTGCACAAGTCCTTTCGAAAGATGTTAGTCTTTCTTCTTTCGAAATGCCTTGTTTTTTTAAGCCCTGAAAAGTGTGGCATGTAAATAGAAATCTCTATTCTTAAATATTAACTTTATTTTTCATTAGATGAAAAAAGAAAAAGAGGTACCATCCATCTTTTGAAAGATTTTCAACCATGAAATTTTCCCGATGTATTTCAAAATTTAGAATCGATTGACAAGATTTATGGTATTTCACTCAATTCTTTAAAGCACATTTTCCACTAATAATATTTTTCAATCTCCTTGTAAAAGGAAGGCATTTCGTATGAATTTTTCAGTTTACCGAATCTTTAAAAAGTGGTTAAAGCGGGAAATACTCCGGACATGTAATAAATCATTATAACGATTGAAAAAAACCTCTTACAGAGAAATATTTATGTATTGCAGCTTTCGGGAAATTTTTTTTTAACTATTTGGAAAAAATAGTTGTTGTTCTCGGTAGAGAATTGGGAAGTCTGAAGTATATCTAAAGGTTTTTATCGGAGGAATTCCGCAACTTAGTTCATTTTATTCGTTTTCTGATTGGTCTATGTTTATTTTCCAAAAATAGAATACTCCTGTTTTTTATTTCATTTGTTTTCTGATTGATCCATTCTCAATGTCTGAAATACTTCCGTTGCCACAATGACCAAAAAAGTATTAAAAAGTACAAAAAAATTAATATCTCAATAACATATTTAGATATAAGTTTCGAACAAGCTGCATTTAAAAGTAAATTTTTTTGTATATACGACGATGTAAAAATTGAAAATGTGCGATGTTCCGAAATTAAAAAAATTACAACACCGAAATTTATTTTAAATAGTCTTATACAATAACGTAGAATACATACATCAAATGTTTTTTAAATCCTGAAAATTGTGACAGGAAAATAGAAATCTCTACTCTGAAATTTTAACTTTATTTTTCATTAGATGGAAAAGAAAAAAGAGATGTCATCCATCTTTTGAAAAATTTTCAACCACGAAATTTCCCCCGATGTATTTGAAAATTTTGAAGCATTTGACAAGATTTACGGTATTTTACTCAACACTTAAAGCACATTTCCACTAACAATATTTTATACAAATAACAATAATTATACACAAAAACAATAATTATATACAAAACTAATTTTTGGAAAGCTACAGAAATCTGTAACTTTACAAACGAATCTACTAAAATTATAGTTATTTTACTAAAATTTTATCTGTAACGTGGATTGCAATTGCGTATTATATTTTCGGAATCCAAATTTCCCCCAAAAACCCATAGTAATCTTACATATTTTTTGACTTTCAGTGCAAAACTATATTTGTTACATGATTTTTTGCTGTTGTCGATACATAAAAAATTCTAGGAATCCCAGTTTCCTAGAAAACTTTTAATAACTTTACAGATTTTTTTTTTTTTTTTTTTTTTTTTTTTTTTTTTTTTTTTTTACAGTGTCATATGTAATTTTAATTAAAGACTTTAAAATATATTCTATATACTGATGAGCCGAGCTTATTGTTTATTTATTATAATTCAGTGTAATAAGTCATTTTAGTTGTATTTATAAGAAATTTGTTACGCATTTTGGCGCCAAAAGAGTCCGACAGGAAGCAAGGTATAGATTAATCAATACCCAGTAATTTAAGGTAAAACTAACTTTTTTCAACTCATTGCGGTTGAAACTCTGAATTGCAATCCCCCCCTCTAACATTATTTTATTAACTTTAGTTATTTTAAACATTCTTAAACAATAACGTAGAATGCATACATCATATATTTTTTAAACCCTGAAATGTGTGACAGGGAATTAGAAATCTCTATTCTGAAATTTCAGCTTTATTTTTCATTAGATGAAAAAGAAAAAGGCGATGCTATCCATCTTTTAAAAAATTTTCAACCACGAAATTTCCCAGATGTGTTTCAAAATTTAGAAGCATTTGACAAGATTTACGGTATTTTCACTCGGCTTTTAAAGCACATTTCCACTAACAATATTTTTCTATCTCCTTATGAGAGGAAGGCATTTCGTATGATTTTTTTCAGTTTACTGAATCTTTAAAAAGTGGTTAAAGCGGGAAATGCGCGTGACATGCAATAAATCATTGTAACGACTGAAGAAAACTTCTTACAGAGAAATATTTATGTATTGCAGATTTCTGGAATTTTTTTTAATTATGATTATGAATTTAATATGATTCGGAAATTCCCACTAATGATATCTCTGCAGTTTGAGAAATCTGAAAGAAAAATAATGTAACCTTAAGTTTGTTTTTAAACATTCATAAATTACTGTTCATCTTACTGTTATTGTAAGTTTTACTGCAATTAAAATTGGATTTTAAAGAATTTTTATGAGCTGCCAAATTTTAATAGCATTATATGCGGGCAATTCCACGGTAGCGGACACATCAGCAGGGATGTAGTCGTAAAATAAACAGAGAGTATACTCCCTAAGCAGAGTGTATACGCTCAAGGCAGAGGTTAGAGTCCTTAGAGGGCAGAGGTCCTTAGAGTATAAATATTTTAGGATTCTTGAGAAACGAGGGTATATGGTGTTCCGTGAAAATATCCAGAAGCTATACGGTGTATGTCGCGTGTACCCTCCACTACATCACCGCGTATCAGTCGGTACATGAAAAACCCTACAAAGATACTAAATATGTTAGATCCTTGTTTTATTGCATAAACTTTATGAAGAACAAGGACTCTGCTTTTATATCATGCAATTAAATTTTGAAGATTTTCGGAAACAATATTTTATTTCATTTTATTATTATTTTGTCGTTGTTCAGTAACGGACGTATCTCACAAATGAATGTTATTTTTGTGCCTTTATAAAAACTACAGTTTTTCTGAAAATATACATGCAATTAAATTAACTGTAATTTATTTCAATCAACAAAAATATGATGCCTACATATGACTTCATAAGATTCTTAAGCATAAAAAATATTGGATTAAATTGTCGAATTTATATAAACACTTGTTGTAACGGACGTATTAGTTCGAAATTTATCAAACTTATTATTATTATTATTATTATTATTATTATTATTATTATTATTATTATTATTATTATTATTATTATTATTATTATTAAAGCTTTTAGACGATAATCGCAGCTTTATTTGAAGTAAGCAGAAACAATTAAGCTTACAAAAATATATTTATTAGCATTAAACATTTACAAATTACTTCAAGTTATACTATGTGAAGTAATGTTCAAATGACAGTCTTCCCTTGATGTCAAATGAAAATTCTGTGACTAATGATATTATTTCTTCTTTACTGGTTGGCGAAACATCATTTAAAGTTTACACAAACATTTCTCCAAATTTTTAAAGAAATTTCACTGATACGTTGGCATTTGGTGAATCAAAAAACTCATTAATTTATGCAAATTTCATTTTTTATAGACTTTTGCTCATTTAAAAATAGAATTGTCAATGTATTGATATTAATTTAGAATAACTTGTGTATTATAGTAAATTTTTTAAATTTAATTTATTGCAGCATAATTCGTTATTGTTTTGCATTCGTCCTAAAATTTTCTGAAAATATACATGCAAGTAAATTAACTGTAATTTATTTCAATCAACAAAAATATGATGCTTACATATGACTTCATAATATTCTTAAGAATAAAAAATTTTGGGGTAAATTGTCCCATTTATATATACACTTGTTCTAACGGACGTATCAGTTCGAAATTTATCAAACTTATTATTATTAATATTTTATTAGCATTATTAAAGCTTTTAGACGATACTCGAAGCTCGTTTCTAATAAGCAGAAACAGTTAAGCTCACAAAAATATATTTATTAGCATTAAACAATTACAGATTACTTCAATTTGTACTCTATGAAGTAATGTTCAAATGATTGTCTTCCTTGCTGTCGAATGTAGATTCTGGGAATAATGATATTATTTCTTCTTTATTAGTAGGTGAAACATTATTTAAGGGATTCGGGGCTTGATCGATACTTAAAAATATGTAAACAAAGCTCTCGCTTCTTTCCATATAAAAATAGAAATATTCAGTGTAACAAATTAAAACTTTCTGATATTTTAAAGGTATGTTTGTGGTCTTATAAAATTATAAAATGGAGTACTTCAATGTAATATAATAAAAATATTGCAAAATTTATGTAACACAATTTTTGAAAAAACATGTGTTATATCACCATCCATAAGATATCTTCACGTTGAATTGACATAAGAACCTAAGGGGACGTCCATTAATCATGTGATATTTTTTTGGCATTTTTAACCCCCCTCCCCCTTGGTGATACATGGTGAGGTTGAAGATTACCCCCCCCCCCAACCCTACATCACGTGTATTTTTTAGTACCTACAAAGAATTTTAATTTTTTTAGAATATTTATTATAAAATACAGGTTCAAGTATCATCAAATTTTATTATAGAAAATAAGAAAAAAAACTACAATAATAACCTTAAGAGGTAAACAGAAAGGTTGAGAGTTGTTTTGGACTGACATAAAAATAATGAAAGAAATGCGAAAAACTTTTTTGTAGTAACATTGTGTAGTTAACATAATTTAATTTACAATGTCTTCAGACCACGGATTAGCAAGACTTTCTTCAACACCAATAACTAGATAAGCATCTTGAAAGTTAGTTGTAGGCACAGTGCTTTGTTGAAGATTAACATCGGTTTCATCAAGCCACTCGGCGTCATCATTTTCGCGCACTACGCAGAGAATCTCTCTCGCGGGAACTTCACGTCGTTCGTTTCCTGGCAACGGTGAATCAAGGTCACACTACAAGCCGCTTTCGACTTTGTACGCGTTTGACGAAAAAAATAAATACACGAAACGCCGCTTTTCGGTTCAATATCGCGCGTTTGCCGAAAAAATAAATACTCGTGATATATTACTACACCCCCCCTCCCCCCTTGTGATATTTCGTGATTTTTTTATGGACCCCTCCCCCCCATCTCGAGCCTCGCATGATTAATGGACGGCCCCTAATTTTTGCTTTAAAATGATCAGGAAGCTTTACTATATAAAATGAATTAAGGATATAACTATCACTCAAAAACAATTATTAAAAAATCTTTTAAATTTAAAAATTTAAAAACCCCCTAAAAATTACAATTTTTTTCATTAAAAATACTCAAAATATTAAGCTATCTAAAATATATTAAATCATTCTATTGATGATGATGTTATATACATGAAAAAAAAAAATACCTAAGCCATTCCGTCTAATAGTTTTTTTTTATCTTATGGATAGTCGTCAAAAATCAAGTTTTGACAAAACGCGACTTAAAGTTAAAATCATATGGGGACGGCTTTGAAAGTGTTGTTGATACATAAATCATTATAACTCTGTTACAAATGCAAATATTTTTATGCTGTTTTTTGCACTGAGTTCAAAATTAATTGAATAATCAAAATAGATAATAAAAAATAGATATCTTGAAACGTTTTCAAGCCCTCAGCCCCCTTAAAGATCACACAAACTTTTCTCCAACTTTCTTAAGAAATTTCACTGATACGTTGGAATTTGGTGAATAAGAAAACTCATTAATTTATACAACTTTCATTTTTATCTAATTTCGCTTATTTAAAAAATGGAATTGCCAATGTATTGATATTGATTTAAAATAAGTTCTGAATTATGGAATTTTTTTTAATTTAATTTATTGCAGCATAATGTATTATTGTTTTGCATCTGTCTACCCCTTTTATTCTTTTCTCCATAGAAAAGCATCTAAACATCATTAACTAGAAAGCCTAAAGTACTGTTGACATAAGAGGCTATGTTTTAAAAATTAATTAGGATGAGCGAAGCGAATCCTCTACTAGGCTACACCAATTACATTTTGTCGTACACTTTACAAAGAAAAAAAACTATTCAGTATTTTGACTTGAAATTAAACATAAAAATAAATTATGATCTCTAGATTTGCACATTATTATTATTATTATTATTATTATTATTATTATTATTATTATTATTATTTGCAGAATAACCTTAACAAATATTATTTGAATTAAATAATTTTAAATACTTTTCTATTACGGACGTATTTTTGCAAATAAAAGTTTAAACACGTATATTTTCAGAAGAAAAAAAATAAATCATGGAATTAGTATTTATAGATACAATGATAATTAAATAAATAAATGAAATATGTTTTCATTATTCCGCCAAAATATCTAAAAAAAACGCTGGAGACTAAAATTGAATTATCTCCACTTGAAAAATGAATATAAAATAATTTAACGAATTTAAGAAAAATTGAATATTACATCATAACTTTTTATGCAAAATTTCCATGTAAAAACAAAAAATAAAATAAATAGCTTCACGATTTTTTTTAAATGGAAATATTACAACACATTGGAAATATAATAACGATAGGCAGATGAATATGACGACTTTTTATATTTTAGACTATTGAAAATAATTGCAGAATTTACACTTTAAACCATAAAAAGACATTAAGCTTTCTTACATTTAAAATGCATGTCATTTGAGAGGAAAATGTGCATTTTAATAGAATACTTTGTTAAGATTGGTTGGAAATGGCGCATATTTGGTGGTCATTCCTTTTAAACATATTATAGCTCCACGATTTTTTTGTGAATTTTTTAAAATACCTTTTTTATGAAAATTATAGCTTATTTTCAATTAATTAAAATTTGTGAAAAATAAATTATTTACATTCCATTATAAAAGTATTTTTCAGTGTTAAGAGTTCAAATACACAATTTATTCTTATTATGTTAAATCATTTACGCAAACGATACTTAAACACCTTAAAAGAATTATATTAAGATTTATTTATTTATTTATTTATTTTTGTAATGTGGCAACAAAAGAAATGTAAACAAATAAAATTAATTGTTAAATTTATCATATAAAGTGTTACTCAAATTCGAAGGTTGAAAATTGAACCAAATGAAACACATTTATTATTAAGTAGTAAATACTAATAGTATTATTTTTAATATGTTTGACGTTTAAAAACAACTTATGGAATTTGTCTGAATTTACATTTATAAAAGTAAAATGCGCCAAAACATAAAATAACGTTTCTGCTTAATAAAGATGCAAAAATAGTATAAAAATTATATTGTTGCTTTCAAATATTTATCCTATGAAATAATGCTTTGCAAATCCAAACAAAGTATAGCTTTTTTTAGTTCTAAAAATATCTCCACGAATCAAAAAGTTTGTGAACCACTTTTTTAGAAAGATCCTCTTCCTTATTCAGTTTATATATTTCGTACAGACAATCGGCGGTAACAAGTATCACCACAAGTAATATCATTCATTATAATATATTCATAAATTTATTAAATGAGTGAGTAAGGATTAGGATGCATGTTAGCAAAGAAATAACGCATTAAATATGGTGTTGGAAATTAAAATAAATAATAAAAGATATATTTTATGCGTGAATTAAAAAAAAGTTAATAATCTCTGCCACCCTAGTGCGTAAATAATACCTGCCAATATTGTACTTCTATCTATCATTTTGCATGCGGATCAAATATATGTACAATTAACTCAATTAGATCCCTTGCTATTGATTTGTGTCGTTGTTTAAACAAGGTAGAAATACATCACTTGTAAATAAACTGCTATTTCACGGGCTCGATTAATTCCAATTTATTTGATAAATTGATTTGAACTGCTCCGCCGAACTGGCTGATGTTATGTGTTATTCGCTTTATAATACAAATCAATGAGGCATAGGAGATTCTATCATCAATTAATTTCTCTAGTTAATATATAACACTAACACTGTCATTCTCTTTGAAAGATGTAACAAACAGCCTTACATAAACTAACAATAGAACACCATTAATTGAACTAAATTTTATCTTTTCATTTGGTTTTAATTTCAATTTATTTTGAAATAATGAAGTAAAAAGCGAAAGATCTCTTTCAGTTTTTAATAATTCAATTAAAAAATAACATTTTCCAAACACTTGATTTTCCAAACAATAGTTTAACATATAATAATATCTAATGTGTATAGTCGATATCTAGCTCTAATATTGTTATGAACGTAACAATATTAAAAATATGTATGTAACAAATACCCAAGGCTCGCACCTTTCCTAAAATTTTTGCACGTTGCTACCAGTATTTTAAATAAAAAATCTGCATGGAAGGTCCGTTTAACATCTGCAATAGAATTATACAATAAATATTACCGTCTATTGTAGTAGGAAAGTACTAAAATTTTAGAAAGAGTGCCCTGAATGCCCTTAAATAAACTAAAAGTAAATTAGCGTTATTTGAATTGAAGATTAACTTTTTACATGATTTTAATTTGAAATTTTTTTAAAAATAATACAATATAAGCCAGAAACATACAGTAGCAAGAAATATCTACTTAAAATTCAGAATAAGCAGAATTGTAGGCCAATTTGAGTTCATATCCTGGCAAAAGTGTTTAGTAATTTGGTAATGCATTAGTGAAAAATGCGTCAACATTAATTACTTAACCATCATACGTAGTATATGATAAATGTTGCAATTGATTTGAACATTCAATTTTTATTTGGTAATGCATTAGTGAAAAATGCGTCAACATTAATTACTTAACCATCATACGTAGTATATGATAAATGTTGCAATTGATTTGAACATTCAATTTTTTTTGACGGATTTACACATTTCAGATACTGGAGATTCCAAAAAATACAGGGTGTTTCGCTACCAGACCGACAAACTTTGAAGGATGATAGTACACATGAAGACAAACATTACTAAATAGGAAACCATGGGGCGCAAACGTCTTCTGTAGGATCTAGGGGCCATTAAACTTTAGGGTCCAAAAATTCAAACGATGATATAAAACTGAAAAAAGGGTCGATTTGTTTGCGGTTTTCACTAAAATCATTCTTTATATTAATATTTTTTTAGAAAAAAATTTTAAATTTTACTTTCAAAAATTATCGACAGGGGGCGCTTTAGATTTTAGAGTAACGAACAACTACTTTTTACCGTTATTTACTGCAAGGGGTTGAAATTATTCTAAAGTTTAGACTTTATCTTAAATTTTAAGCCCAAAATCGGAAACATTCGGGTCGGGTAACTAACGAAAATTGAACTGTGAACAGAGGGGGAAATTTTAAGCACTCATAAACATTGGACAAACTAATCGATTTCGTTGCGTTTTGCGTGAAAGTCATTTCCTTGGTAATTATTTTATTGGAAATGACGTACAGCTTTGGTTCCTCATTTTTTGATAGAGGGCGTTTCCGACACTTCTCCGACATTTCAAAACATTACTCCTGGGTGTTTTACTACCAGACCAACTTACTTCCAGCAAGTGTTAGGGACACAAAGATGACTTGGAATCACATAAGAATGTAATGTTGGAAATACCTTTTTTGCGAGTTATGGTTAAAGGAACCAGAGAAGATAGCAACAGAAACAGCAGAGAAAGAGCAACACGTTAAAGTGACAGAAAACAGTTTATTTAAAGGTTTTACTGCAAAAGGTGTTCGAAATTACGACCAGATGTAGTCCGGCAAGTTTGACAGCAACGGTAGATGGCGCTAAACGGAAATGCCTGTGAACAGCGATCACTTTGAAGTGATCATTCGCGAACCGGCTCCAAAGGTAGCAGAATGAAGTATTTGAAAGATGAACAGCACGATAGGGCTCCTCCACATTTTATCAATGATGTTTGTCGACACTTCAAAGTAACATCTGGGCAACGGTGGATAGGTCGTTGTGGCCTGCCAGATCGCCGGACCTATCATGTATAGACTTCTGCTGGGGTCAAATGAAAAGTTGGATGTATGAGACTTCAGTACCATCAGTTAAAGACCTCGCATCTGGTATTTCTGTAGCTTGCCAGAAAGCCATCAGAGATACCAGGGATCTTTTAAAGCGTGACGAATTCCATGCGACGTCGCTGTCAAGCATGCCAAACTACTTCAAGTAGTAACTTCAAACACCTTATGTTGTAAAACTTTTGATTAAACTGTTTTCTGTCATATTAACGTGTTGCTCTTTCTCTGCTGTTTCTGTTGCTATCTTCTCTGGTTCCTTTAACCATAACTCGCAAAAAAGGCATTTCCAACATTACATTCCTATGTGATTTCGAGTCATCTTTGTATCCCTAACACTTCCTGGAAGTAAGTTGGTCTGGTAGTAAAACACCCAGGAGTAATGTCTTTGAAATATCGGAGATGTGTCGGACTCTATCAAAAAATGAGGACACCAAAGCTGTACGTCATTTCCAATAAAATAATTACCAAGGAAATGACTTACACGCAAACCGCAACAAAATCGATTTGTTTGTCTAATGTTTATGAACGCTTAAAATCTCCCTCTCTGTTCACAGTTCAATTTTCGCTAGTTATCCGACCCGAATGTTTCCGATTTTGGGCTTAAATTTTAAGTTAAAGTCTATACTTTAGAATAATTTCAACCCCATGCAGAAAATAACGGTAAAAAATAGTTATTCGTTACTCTAAAGTCTAAAGCGCCCCCTGTCGATAATTTTTGAAAGTAAAATTTAAAATTTTTTTCTAAAAAAATATTAATATAAAGAATGATTTTAGTGAAAACCGCAAACGGATTGACCCTTTTTTCCGTTTTCTATCATCGTTTGAAGTTTTGGACCCTAAACTTTAATGGCCCCTAGCTCCTACAGATGACGTTTGCGCCCCATGGTTTCCTATTTAATAATGTTTGTCTTCATGTGTACTATCATCCCTCAAAGTTTGTCGGTCTGGTCTGTCGGTCCCTGTATATTTTTAGAAAAAAAATTGCCGCCCGTCGTCTGTGCGTCTGTAAACGCTCTATCTCCCGAACAAATTAAATTAGAGACTTAAAATTTTGTTTGTACTTAGTATGTAAGAATGGAATGAAGCCTATCTAATATCAGTAACCGTGATTATCCGGAATAATTTTATTCGGACTCTTAAAAAATTCGTTATAATGATAGAAATATAAAAATTTTCGAAATTTTTTATTTTAAGGAGTTGAGATAAAAGGTAATAAAATAATGCAAATTTTGCATAAAGATCGAAATCAATCGAATATCTGCTGACATATCTGTATCATGGTTTCTACATTCTTCGAGTTTTCATGACCCTGTATTTCATTCAAATTTCTATTCAAAGATATATTTTAATTGGAAATGAGACGTTTAATCCGATGCAGTAAAGTGTTAGTTAGTATGATTATCATTTTTGGAGTTATAAGAATGTTTTTTTTGCGCAATTCGGTACTACTTGAATAGTCTCGCATGTTATATAATTTGTTGAAATGGGTTCATCAGCAATTCATTAATACAGCTTTATTATGTATATTATAATTATTTAAATATACGTTTAAATTTGTTTTGGAATTGCAATGCATTTTTAAATAGTTTACACAAGTTTTATTTTCATATATTATATTTTGCATATCCATGATGGGTAAATATTACGGTGGCCTCCAACGACTAGTTTTTTTTTTATCATTGTTTAATTTTTATCTAAATGGAAAAGCTAGTCATAAGTCTTATTTTAGAGAGAGATTTAGAACTTAGCTTTTATACGTCCGAAAATTTCCCTTATAATCAATATACAGTCGGCTCTCGTTAATTCGAACTCATCGGAACCGCAAGAAATGTTCGAATTATCCCAAGTTCGAATTATGAAAGAACTTGCTTATGAGAACATGCTTTATATGGTACTATTACAAATAAATTAATGTTATTGTGTTTTTTAAATTTATTATGTCTGTTATCATCAGAATAAGACTTAATATTAAATTAGAATATATAAATACATAAACTAATTAGAAGATTATTAGAAGATTAGAAACAAGCACAATTAAAGAAAAATTTGAAGCGTCACTGGTGAACAGACGGGGCATTTAGAAAGTGGATATCAAATGCATAGGATTATATGTATACTCGTTCGGAACAATTCTCATAAAAATCAACGAAAGAAAGTTATTTAAATGATCTGAAATCCGTGAGAAAGAAAGGAAGAATGAAAAATCAGAATTCTCGTTAGTTCCAATTAAACGAAGTCAAGATAAAATGAGTCCTAATTAATAAAAATGTTTAACGTTATTCTGCCATTGAAAATTTCGGGACTTCATGTTCAGTTCGAATTAAGCGAAGATTCGAATTATCCGATTTCGAATAACAAGAGTCGAATGTAGATCCTTTCTAATTAAACAAATTTCTTGTTTTACACTTTTTTGCATATTAAGGAGTTTTAAAATTTTAAGATGTAAAGATGCTCAAAAGAAAAATAAATAAATATTATACTTTTTTTGGTAAAACGAAAGAGATAGTATAAATATAATTTATTTAAAAATAAGTTTACCTTCTAAAACAAAGAAAAATATTTATTCTTTTTTATGTTTGTTCATTCTTAATCTCTTTAAAACTCCCAAATCTAGTTGAATAATGCTTATGATTTCGATTTGTCTGCACGCCTCACAGTGGGACAAAATCCCGAAAAGCTGGCCAAAATATGAAAATGTTAATCAAATTGTACGAAAATTCGTATACAGGTGTTTTTGAAGATGCTAAGTAAAAATACAAAATTTAAATAAAAAAAATGGCGGATACAATATGGCGGAATAAAAATTAAAATGTCTCGAAAGTTATTCAATTTATATTCAATTTCGTAAACTTTTCAGATACTAATTAGGATTCAAAAGTTAAATTTTAAAAATAAATAAATAAATAAAATTACAGATTAAAAGTAAAAACAATAAGATTTAAATAAAATTTAAAATTTCGAGGTAAACTTAAAAGGGAATTTTCAAAAAACCAAGACATATTTAAACGAAATTTAAGTACGTTAATGGAAAGTAAAACATTAGACTATTTAATTTTTATATTTTTAAAATAAAAACGAAAATATATTCCAGAAATTAACTTTAGAATCAACCGTAGTATAATAAAAAGATTCTTCAGAGGTCAAGGTGTCGAAATAGTTAGCAGAACTTGTTGGCGGTATTGGAAGATCCTGTGACTCTTAGGATCAGTGATTTTAACTTCTTCTACGATAATTTACATAAACTGGAAAGGAAAGAATCTGATGACATTAAAAGACGTAAAAATAGCTTTTTTTCTCGCTACTGCATCTTTGCGATAAATCTTCTCGATGCCTTTTGATCAGTTTGTTGCATGATTCTTGAGTATCTTATGGCATTTGACAAATTGGCAGTAATGAAGATAATGTTATTTCTTTGTCATTAATAAGTAGTTTGTGCACTGAAGTAAGCATATAGAACCAGGGGTACTGTTCAAATCTATGAGCTATTTGAAAGGGAATTTTTTCTATGTTTATCAAATAAATAACATGGCTACGAGAAATTATGGCATAGAAGCATTTAATCATGTCTTCGTGTATGCTCGTTTAGAAAGTTTAGTTGCGTTTTCAAAGAATCGTTGAATTGTATTTCCATCATTTGTGCTTCCAAATCTGGGATTTAGTTTCTCGATGAGAAGTCTTGCTTGTAAACGAAATATTTTTTGCATATTTTATTTTGCAATTTCAGTGTTCTTCTTTGCATGCAGAGTACGAGCTTTTCATTTTTTCTATCCAGTTGTCTGCCAGGTGTAAGGCCTCTCTAAACATCTTTGCATGTAACTTAGATATTCTGAATTCTAAATTATCTCAATCCACTTTTAATAAAAAATGTCAGATCGGTAAGATGCTGTTTTGATGCTGTCTGACATAGGTAGCAACGTTGAGTATTACACTAATTCGTTTTGAACGACTTTTCTTCTGTATCAATGATTGTATTAAACGAAATAAGTTGATTCTGTTAGTATTTAATGCAATCCCATTCTTTGACAGTTGCTTCCGTATTTCTTGAAAAAGAAAAATGGGTCTTGATTGGCCCGATAAAATCAGTAAAATGAAGATCTCGATATTTTCAAATTAACGATTCATGAATTATTCGCAATATTTATGTATTCTAGTAGCACGGAAGAAAAGAAAAATATATTAGACTCCCTGCCATCTTCATAGGTAAATATTTGTTTAAATGTACTCAGAATAGATGTGGCATCACATCCTCACTTGCAAATCAAATCCAAATTACTGATATAAGCGAAAGTGATATTAATAATGATTTTTACTCGCATTAATGAAATACGCTCAGTAGTTTGATCTAGCAAATATAGCCATTGACAAAATAATTCTTCTAATTATAATAGAACAAACAAAATTACTACCTATAAAGATAGAAAATGTTATTCTACCGGATCAGTAATAGAGAATTTTTTTCATTTTTTCATTACTAAGCTTACTTATCAAATTAATGTAATCTTATGATTATAGTACTTATTTACAATATAATAGGAAATAAATTATTATAAAATTGAAAAATTGAAAAATTTGAAAAATATTTATCCGCTAAATTATGTAAAATGTAGTCAATTTCAAAATTTTTGAGGCGGCCGAAAAAGTAGCATTTTTACTTGCGGTTACTAAAATATCCGTGAAATGCAGAAAGTATTACACGAGTATTACACAGTAGTTTTAGGGAGCTGGTTTTTAATGAATCACTAGATAATAGCCCAAGTTATTATTTCCTTTAAATTTCGTTGCGGAACACTGTGAAACATTTAAACTTTTTGGTGTTTAAAAGGAAAAAAAAAACTTTTTCTAAAATTTTTTATTAAAAATGACAATGAATTTATTAAATTTTACGTGCTTAATATAAATTTTGCAATACATGCAAATAAAGTACATACTATCATAGTGTGAATCCGTTTCAAATCATTAAAATCGGATTATATTTTAAAAAATATAGCACGCGTTTAGAGGAACTGATGTTTTGCTGTTTTTGTTCGCTCTAAATGATACTCCTTCAAGCATCATTTTTGAAATGATGCTGCTTGTAAGGGCAAAGCAAAAATCTTTTTTAAAATACAGATTCTGACTCTCCAAATATTATTCTAGCCAACTATACAATCGAAATTCCCTAAATCGTAACTTCATTTTTCGACTTTTGGCCACCTTTTTGGGGTTTTGCCCCACTGTGCACCTGTCGGAACTCTAACTCTCATAAATATGCTCGGATTGCCCTGTTTTCAATATATGATATTTATATTTACTTTAGCACGATTGTTATTGAAAAAGAAGTGGGTAGAAATTTTAATTCGTTAACTGGGACGGTCATAAGTTTTCCGTTACGATACGGTCTATGGGAAGAAATTGTTTCAAGTTCATTGTAGTGATGTAAAAATATAAAATTTCAAACAGAATGAAATTGATAAGTATTTGTTTAGGGCATTGAATAACACATTTTAAAGAATATGAGTGATAAATCCTTTATTATTTATTTACATTTTCATTTTCCGATAAATATTTTGTAGGGCAATTTCATATTAGTGTACAGCTCTCCAAAAACATATACTACACTGAAAATAATGGTTTCTCAAAATTAACTAAACAATACTCAATTTTAAGTACTTCACATTCTCAAAATAGCTCCGATCCAAATGTACTCAAAACTGAGAAACACGTATACTTATTTTGGATTCCCTGGTTATGTTCAAATGTAAATCGCTACGAACTACCCTCTTAACTTATAAATTAAAGTAAAAATATACTAACTTTTTATTTCTTGCTAAATTAATTAACAATAAAAGCTTACCTGATTGTTTTTTAAGAAAAATAGCAAAAATTGTTAGTAAAATATCCATATCGAATATTTGTGTGGCAAGAGAACACTATCTGCAAGCATTTTTAAATTATTTCAAAATACTGTGCATAATTTCATATTTATATTAATAAACATCTTTTATGCCATCATGAAAGAAATAAATCATTACAGGGTACAAATGTATCGTTAGTTTGGATATGATAACATGTGTTGTTTCAAAATGAAAGCAACGTGATTATTTTTTATCCAAATGTACCCAATTCAATATGAGTACATCGATGTACTCATTTTTGAGTATTTTATTTTTTTAAGTGTAAGACACTAAAAACAGTTACACCAGAATTTTTTTCCCTTGAACTCTAATTTATCTGGATTATAAAGGTTTCTGCAGGTTGGCATAATAAATGTCTTTTAACACCCTTGCAAATTTAGTGCGTATATTCATGCATTTCAGGAATTTCTATTATTATTATTTTTTCGGAAGTTTCGAATTCATTTTTACAATTCCGAAAAAATTATCTTTTCTGTATGTAATCGCGAATGTTCGTCATTAAAAAGGAAAAAAATACTTTTTTAATTTGTGGTACAAATTCGAAATTTCTGAATAAAACAAGCAATATCTTAAATACAAACATATATACCCTGATAATGGAACTAGATTAATAAAGTATAAACGTTTTAAAATATTTTGCAAAGGAATTGTGAGTTTAATATCTAAGCATACATTTTCGTGAATTGAATGATGCTTTCATGGGATTTTAAAAATGAAAAATTGGCTCATTATTTTACTATCTAGCTTTGCTCGTCTTTTGTCATATTTTATATCATTCAGACTACGAGCGTGAATTTTTTATTCCGTTTTCTTTCTTCGATATTTTTAAAAAATAAACTAAAAATATACGTTAACGTATTCCTTGAACAAGGATACTATCGCAACAAAAATATTTTTTATATTGAAATTTTTGCTGCGCGAATAGCTTCGAAAAATTCTAGATAAATTATTGTACCAATAAATATTGTGAAAAAGGAACAATATGTATGTTTTGAAATATAATTTATGTGTCAAACTTTTTTGGAGGAAATTTTTAGAAGTGTGCTTTCTGCTTTGAAAAATGGTTGAATTGTTATGGAGCATTGCGCTATCTAAGTCTCTTGAGACTTTTGTTATATCTGATATCTTATACAACTACCAGCATGATTTTTCCCCCGTTTTATGCTTTTTTCGTGACTTTTAAGTGAAAAAAAATGACAAATATCCAGCAGTTTTTTTTTGAAGGGAAATAGCATCAGAAGAAACTTCTAAAAAATCTGAATTTGCGAAGATAAAATACTGTAAGTTAGAGTATATATATATATATATATATATATATATATATATATATTTCATGTATATATATATATATATACACATATACAGGGTGTCCGAAAAGTCTGGAAACGGTCGAATAACTCGAAAAATACATATGAGATTGAAAAACGTAAATATACGTGTTAAATATTTTTAAATAAGCTATTCAGTGATACCAAATTTGACCTTCGTAACCGACCCCCTGGGGGTCAGAGGGGGTCCAACTTTGAAATCTTAAATTATAACCCCCAAATTTTATTGCAGATTCGGATTCTACGGACAAAAATACGTAACTTTTGTATTTGATGTTCATTTCGAATCCTCGTTTATCACGGTGTAATTGAGCATATTAAATCGATACATATTTCGGCTTTTCCAACGGGATTTTCCCTAATCGAAACTAATTGGGGAGAATTTATGACATCAAATTCCTCGTCTTTTGCAATAATAGCGTTTCCTGAAAATCACCCGTGCCGATTATTTCGGTAGTGCTACACAGTTAAAAATTTGATCCATTTGCTGTAGCGTCACTCCACAGCTTTTATAGAATATCTCTTTCATGACCAATGAGAATGTTCCATAACACAGTAAAGTACACTGTAAAAAAATTGACCCTTTTGCTGCATCGTCACTCCACCGCTTTTATAGAAAACGATTACTTTACTGTGTTATGGAGCATTCTCATTGGTCACAAAAGAAATATTCTACAATAGCTGTGGAGTGACGCTGCAGCAAATGGGTCAAATTTTTAACAGTGTAGCACTATTGAAATAATCGCCACGGATGATTTTCAGGAAACGCTATTCCTGCAAAAGACGAGGAATTTGACGTCAAAAATTCTGCCCAATCAGTTTCGATTAGGGAAAATCCCGTTGGAAAAGCGGGAATATGTATCGATTTAATATGCTCGATTAAACCGTGATAAACGAAGATTTGAAATAAACATCAAATACAAAAGTTACGTATTTTTGTCCGTAGAATCCGAATCTGCAATAAAAAATGGGGGTTATAATTTAAGATTTCAAAGTTGGACCCCCTCTGACCCCCAGGGGGTCGGTTTCGAAGGTCAAATTTGGTATCACAGAGTAGCTTATTTAAAAATATTTAACACGTATATTTACGTTTTTCAATCTCATATGTATTTCTCGAGTTATTCTGCCGTTTCCAGACTTTTCGGACACCCTGTATATATATATATATATATATACATATATTATGTATATATTATACCACTCTTCATGCGAGTATTTCTAGAAGATTCATTTCCGTTACTTATTTCTCTGAAATCTTTCAAGAATTGCGTCATGAATTTTAAACTATCGTAATACAAATAATAATAATAACAATAGTAATAATATTATATTAATACATAAGACAATTATTCAATCACTAAATAAATTACAACATATGTAAATTTTCCAAGTAAATTGGGTGAATTAGTTCTCCAGTATTCGTCCGGGATGGCTCAGTTGCAAGAGCATTGTCGACTTCAGCCAATACACCCCTGGTTCGAATTCTGGCCTGGACTTTTTTCACCCTCTTCGAAAATTTACATTTCTAGTAGTAATAATAATTTAATTCAGAAAAATTCATTCTGTTTTGGAAGTACTTAAATTTTTGGTGTATTCCATGCATGTTAAAACGCAACTGGTCTGCCAAATCATGTCTTTGTGAAAATCCCCAGCATATCTGATTTTAATAGATCATAAGTAGGTTTATGTAGGAGCTTTCCTGTTCTGAAAGGTATGAAAAACGGATGAATCATAGGCACTAGCATATGACACATGCATTTTCATATCCAAATTGAGTTTTATCTATTCCTGGAATTTTCGTCATCAACTGGATAGGGTGATGATTTGTGCCGGCACCTGCAGGTTTATTATAAAAAAATTTTCCACGGGAATTTTTATTAAAATTAAGAATAACTTTATCTTGTCGTTGACCATGGCGTTATTTTTTAAAAAAATAAGTAAACTATTCGTGCATATAAACATATACATGCATGTACACACAAATAAACATATATACACATGGCGTATAACGTATATTATTAAGTATTTATATTTCATGTATAACATAAAAATGACGACGACTTTTATATAATTGCAATTATAGAGGCCAGTGTAAAAAGGAAGTGATTTTTACTTTACCCATCATACGTAGTATAGAGTAAGTCTTGCAATCGTTTTGAAAATCGAAAAAAATTCTTTGACGGATTTATACGTTTCAGATACTGGAGATTCCGAAAAATATATTTTTAGAAAAAAAAATTGCCGTCCTTCCGTAAACTTTTCTTCCGTAAAGTATATTTACAAAAGAACTTTACTAAATTTCTAATAACTGACTTATTTTAATATTTAAAGTATGCAATCATAAAATATATAATACTGGACTATATAATTGGCTTCATAAAATATTGATTCACTTAAATCTTGAAAACTGAATTCCGCTTTATACACGCTTCTTATGCCATATCATTCTTAAATTCTTTTATGCTGTGGCATATCGCAGTCTTAGTGATTTTAACTATACTATGCTAAACATAGAAGTGAAAAAATCGACAAAGAAAATCGTCATTTGGCGCCCTTCGTACTAGTGTTCAGAGCACAAGCGTCCCCCTCTTTCCGTTTAGTTTCGGCCCCGCAGGTGAGGGAGGTCTTTCAGATATTAAATAACCTGAATTTGAAAAAAAAAAATTTCAGGTGATACTAATATACATACATCACTGATAAATACTAGTTGGCTAAATACGGAAGTTCTGAGAATTTTTGCCAATAAATGTTTTTTTTTTCAATTTTTGTTAATTTTTTTTTATTCTTCGCTTGGCAAGAATAACATGAATAACATTATCAGTTGATGCTTTAGAAAAATATATGCACATTTTATTTCTTTTTCTTGTCATGATAAAATAAATAAATGAATTTACATACGAAATCCTATCATTTGAGATTTGAGAATAACTGATACAAAGAGAATGATACGTATACACTGATACGGAAACAACTAAAACTGACACCTTTTGTGAGAGCCCGAATACAATTTCGCATCTTATACCGCGTTCGACTGTCTGGCTGCATTCATGAATTAAGTAAGCAGCGTTTGAAGTTAGTTTCACTTTGTTCGGTTGCATATGGACACAGTAACGACTAACAAATTATATTTCTAAGTAACGACTGGGTATTTCCTATCTTAAAGAATACCCGTTACTTAATAAGTATAATATGAGCGGTTTGCCACAGCGAAAAGAACTTATGCTAATATTTTAAAGCAATATTCGTTAATTTTTAACAGGATGAGTTAATATTATAACAAAGAAATGTAGAATTACGTTGGGTAACTGACCATGATTGTACAATGTTGTTATGGAGATTCTGGCAATTAAGCTTCCAAAATCTAATGTTCATTTGAATTAAAGTTTGGATTTTTGTAAATGAGTTCCGTTATGTTCACTCTATCAGATTCAGATTCAGATTCAAGTAGGTGGGGAGGCCTACTAATTGGTTTAAACTCAACTAGCCCTACCCAGCAATGTTCATTTAAAAACAATTACAGAACAATTATAGAGTAATAAAATAAAAGAACGTAATGAAAAGTAATTGAGATAATGAAATAAGTATAAGTAACAATAGTAAAATAGACGAGCTGACAACTTTACAGACTTATAAATATATAATTTTTCTTTAACAAAAATACTAAGGTATACACTCTATCAAACAGAAATTTAAAAATTAAATTTTAATGTCTAAAAATAAAAAGCTATATGTGTTTATTTTTTCTTTCTTCGTGGCTCCAGTTGACTCACTTTTATGGGGCAACTGGACCAGAAGGATCTGTGATCCACACAGGTTTGCGTTTTTTATGGCATATCAGGCGTTCTTTTTTGAAAAAGTGTAAATAACTTAAAATTTTTATATCGGGCAGATCATGTATACATAAATTAAAATGCATTGTAAGGGCAAGTATTGTAAGGTCAAGGTGTCTAAAAAAGCTCTAAATTATTGGATTTATTTGCACCAAAAATATAGGAATTAACTGCATACTTGTATACTTTAGTTTTGGTAGTAAGATTTAAAGTTATACGGATATTTTAAGAACCAAATGCAAGATAAATGTATGAATAAATGGCTACGTAAGTACCCATTCCCTTTTTTATTTACTCGAATTTAAATCCCATAGGTTCAATAAACCTGTATAGAATGTAACCATGTTTTAATATCAAACAGAACTATTTTTATTGGTGCGAATAATAAGCTAATACGAAGTTTTACCATAAACTTTAGAAGAATGCAAAATATATAATTTAATAAAGACGGTTATACTAGTCTATTACTAATCCCTCATGCAATTAGAGGAATCAATATTAAGAGCTTTCTAATCGGGGATAAAAAGATTCATAAGCTGGCAGATTCCGAAAGATTAAATTTTATTAAATTACAAATCTATTTAATCCCACATACAGTTAGAAGAAACAGTATTAAAAGATTGGTAATCGAGTATAAAAGATTTATAAACTGTCACATTCCCGAAGATTAAATTCAACTACTCTATTTAACGTTTATAATATGTCATATTTTGAACACAACAGAGATTTTTAGTGACTATTTTCAAGTGGAAAAGTGTTATTAAGAATGTGTCTGTACTCTTATTCTTTATTTTATTTATTTTATAAAATATATTTTACATCAAAATTGTCAGTTCCAACTGGCAAACTTCCTCTTTTTTTTTATACAAAAGCGTAATTAATAAAAAAAATAGCAATAATGAATTAAATGAAGCGAAAATTAAACAAAAATGTTTTAAGAAAGTTCAAAGATTACGTTTCAATAACTAAGTGATTTTCGATTTTTATTTTTACTTTTATGAAATTTTTATTTTGTTTAGAGTTCTATTGTCTTCAATTTTTAAGATAAAAATTTAGTTAACTTTATTGAAAGTAATGTCAAATGAATATAAGAAAAAATATATTATTTCAATTAGAAATTCGTAAACTTTATCGTTTGAGGACAGACTGCATATTAACTTTAATATTATCAACAAAACGTGAAATATGTATTTGCCATGAAATGAAAATCAATAGGAAATTTTTAATCTAAAAAAGTAATGCAAGATTTCTAGTTAAATAAATAAATAAATAAATAAACCATGAACCTTGTAAACATTTTTAAAAGTATCTCATTCATTAACAAGAATTTTCTGAAATTCAAATTACTATAAACATTTAGTTACTTCAGGATCTCTCTCTCTGATCCATTTTTTGAATACCAATATTATCGAAAAATGATTTTCCAGTTGGTTTTTAATCTCATTCTGAATAGAAATAATTTCAACTATAAATTTATACAAAATTTACTGATCAAAAATAAAAAATATATGATCTCTTTAAAAAAGAATTGGTATTCTAAAAGTGAGTCAAGTGAACGCAACGTAACGTAAAATTATTTAATGTTAATTTAATTTATGTTAATTATTTAATAATATTAAAAAAGTATCACTTCATCGTTTAGATACATTCATGATTATTTAACTCCTGCGGCGCGGTGGTATAGCAATGTAACCACTTAATTTTATTTCACAAACTCCACATTGACATCGGAATTTTGGTTTTAAAAAATACTGTTTATTGAATGTGTGAAATACAGCTTTTTCTTCTTTTAAAAAAAGTTGTTAGCAAATTCTGGTTTCCGTCATTAATTTCAACACTTAGGCAATGAATTTACCCTGCACCGCAAAGGGTTAACAAAATGAATTTAAAAGAGCTACACAATGCTGCGTACAATGTCACAAAATTTATTATTAAATTAAAAAAGGGACAGAAATGTTCAACTACTTAAGTAAATTACAGATAGGTCTGCTTCCATTTCGTTAATAAAGACGGTATTGACACATTTATAATGGAAGACGCAAGATTTATAAACTGAAGCATTAACAGAAGACTTATTTTCTTCTCTGATCTTCCAAAATGATCCTAGAGTTTCCTGAGTGCCGTATTAGTTGCATCATTGTAGAAATTTGGACATTAATTTGATCAATACTAAAACATTAGTAAAAACCTTTAAAATTATTTTAAAAGGTGACAAAGTAGTTATAAAAATAGAAATTGAGATAATGTTTTAAAGTTTATTAATTTTTAACGCGTGGAGCTAATATTAAAACAAAGGCATGTATACTAAAGTATAAATTTAAACATTCTTTTCATTATCATATTCAGAATACCATATATCGTGTTTAATACAGAAAATTTTGCAAATATTTTAATTAAACGGCCGATAACAAAGTTTGTGCAGTTTACACAATTTTACGCGTTATTTAATTGTCTCAAAATGCTATAAAGCCTAAGATCAAATGAACTCATTATGAATTCTGAGATTTAAATATTAAATAAAAAGCTTTGTGACTCAAATAGTGTTGTCGTACAAAAATTGTACGTAACTTGCGATAAGTAAAATGCTACAAGGATCAGATGAGCCGTTTATGATATTTCTATAAATTTTATACAGTCGAGTCTCTATATAACGAAATCCACTGTTCCAATAAAAATTTCGTTATATAGAGAAATTCGTTGTGTAGAAAATGACATTAAAATTCCTTTTTGAGGCGTAGATTTTAACAAGTATTATTTTTGATATTTTTAATTAAGAATTTGAAATGTTTAACACTAAATATTAACCTAATATTCCATTTTTTAATTATTTAAACAGTTACAAAAAAGAGAACAGACATTTATTTGAAAGCTTAATGAAAGTCATGCATTTTTAGATCAGAAAACTATTTTAGATCAACATTTTTAATTCTAGATGAAGAAATCTATAATTTTTCGTTGTTTTGATTTCAAAATTTTACATGTATTCACATTTTAGCAAGGAATGAAAAATTGTACAATAAACATTTTCCTCCATTTGAAATCCTTTCCTAATAAGATCAAGAGAACTTATAAACTAAAACATCTCAAATCTTCCGGGGGGGATCTCATTGCTCCGGGGGTGAATGTCCCCCCAGGCCACCCTCTGAAGTCAACATTTATTTTAAATACTTCCATTGATCTCTTTCTTATATGTGTAACAATCCAATTGACACTGTTTCGAGAAGGATATTGAAAGGTATGATGGGGGAAGGAGAATGAATTCATCAGACTTAAAGAACAAGAAGATACAAAATAGAGAAGATTATAAAAAACTCAGCACTGAACGATAAATAAGGGATAAGTGATGGAAAATTGATTCCATGTGATTTTGAAGCATTTTTAAATCTGAATAAATAAAGAACATTTTATGGAAAAATTCGTTATATGGAGATAGATATTTCGCTATATAGAGACTGTTTTTAATGTAATCATGAGAAAAGGGGGATGTTCCTACTAAAAATTCGTTATATAGAGACATTCGATGTACGGAGTTTCATTATAATATTAAAAAAAAAGGATCAAAACTAGTGTTGTCACATAAGAAGAGTACACTATATAAAATTATGTAAAGTTATTAAACATTTTCAAGGAAACTAGGATTCCTAGAAGCTTTTATGTGACGGCAACAAGAAAAATTCGCATTACACGAATGAATAGTAAATCAAAAAATTTGTAAAGTTACTAAGAATTTTTCAGGAAATTCGGGTGTATAGGAACTTTTTATGTAACCTCAACCCTAATTAAAGACTAAATTTTAATAAGATTATCGTAATTTTAGTAATTTTTGCTGCTTTACAAACAAAAGTTTGTAGATTTGCATCTTCCTTTGTACAATATACAGATAAAATTTTAGTAAGCATAATATTACTCTAAAGGAGGTGGGATGATAAGGGCTATTTTTCGCCCACCGTATACCCGAAAAAAAAGTTTCGAATTCCGATAAATGTACAGTGGCTTTGCAGAATTAAAGAAAGATATGTATTTTTCTTTACAGTAAACTTTACACGATAAATAAAATAGTAAGTCATGGAAATTATAGTCCGAAAATTGAGTGTTTTGGCATTTTTCTACATTTTTGTCGTTTTTTGTGTCTTTGAATTAATTTTTTTAAAAGAAGCGCTCGTTAAACCTAACTTATTTTGACATGTAATGATACTACTCTTTATAAGCTTTTACATGAGCATTATTTTATTTGGATTCAGCGTGCACTTCTTCCTATTAAAGAAAAAATGTGTTATGCAGGAGAACCAAATGCACTATTATTGGAGCGCGTTCAGATTTGTTTTGCCGTACTCAAAAAGTATTTACGTTGTTCAAAGATCAATGTTGTTTTCTGAAGCACTTTTTGTAAATATTTATTAAAGAAATTTTTAATAAATAATGCTTTGATATCGGTGCCATTGTTGTAAAGCCAGGCGGGAAACTGTTCTTATCTGTTCTAACAGAAAAGTAATACCATTGTTTAAATGTCGCGATCAAGAGAGTTGTTCTAAGTTGTGCTGTTAATGCAGATAGTATGTATTTCGTGATCTTCAATCTCGAAACTTTTCTATTTTTTCTTCTGATGTAACTATAAGAGATTATGCATCAACGATTATTGCCGACGGTACATCAAATAAGAAACCTAATATACCTTTATCAATACTTCATTGTCAGAAATTTAATACTTATTGTATAATATGTAAATGTAAGAACTGCCTCGTTATTGTACCAAAAGCAATTGAAACTCAGGACTTTATGGAAATTACAATCTACATTTCGTCGGGGAAACGATTCTGTAAAATTCATATAACTTGATCAGTATTCCGTAAATTGACTCTGCAAGATTTACGCCATGTAAGTCAGAGTGCATAGATGTATGAAATATACATTGAAAGTATTTAACATAATATCAGAAATGTAACAAAGAAGAATGTCTCGATTTTAACATACCTGACACTTTTCCGAAATATACACACAAGTGTTAGAAACGATATCTATAATATTTGGATGAAAACATAGCTAAGCAACATCACACAATAGTACTGTCAATGGAAAATAGGCGCAAGAATCGTAGAGTACTGGGTGCATGTTGCTTCCGTATTATTGTTTCTGGCTTATTTGTGCCATAAATTAGCCAAAAATAAAAACCAAGTATTGAATATGATCATATGCTAAAAGAAAACGCCACTGGATGGTCCAGTAGTGATTCTGGTGAAGCAACCAAACAGGAAAATAATCTAAAACACATTGTCAAAGTGTCTGAAACAGTACGGGTTTTTTTTTTTTTTAGTTATTGATTATTTCCAATATTTCATATATTGAAATAATACCCTTAATAAACTCCATTCATCTTAATTTTGCATTCACTGTTGTATTTACTATTGATTATTTGGACTAAAACTAATGATAATTGTAATTATGTTCATTAATATACATGGTATTTACTTAAATATATATTTTATTTTCCCATAAATTATTGAACTTTTATTCAATATACTATTATTTTCTTATTTTTTATGAAGCATACTAATGAAAAAAATGTATGTCACATCTAGGTGCTGATGGGCGAAAAATGGCCCTTATCAGCCCACCTCCTTTACAATTGTAAAATTACAGTTTTTTTTTTTTTTTTTTTTTTTTTTTTTTGTACAGGGACCTACATTTGTCAAGGAAAAAAAATAAACACTCTCCACTAAAACTGCAGCAAATTTTTGTTGAAAAAAATTACTGTTAGCAAACGATCAGAATCGAACGAAAGCCTTCTTTTAAATGATGTATATGTTACAGGCCAAACCCGATTTTAGGCCAAACTAGATTGGCCTAGTCCAAACTAGTCTATCCTAACGCCCATCGGATAAACTAGTTTTTCCTAGGCCAAACTAGTCTATCCTAACGCCCATCGGATAAACTAGTTTTTCCTAGGCCAAACTAGTCTATCCGAACGCCCATCGGATAAACTAGTTTTTCCTAGGCCAAACTAGTCTATCCGAACGCCCATCGGATAAACTAGATTTTCCTAGGCCAAACTAGTTTGGCCGAACGGTCATTAGGATGAACTAGTTTAGCCTGCTATTCATTGGTTAGAACTAGTTTATCCTAGGCCGAACTAGATTGTCCTAGGCCAATTCAATTTGGCGTGATTTTATTGAATTTAAAGACCGCCACGGCGCCAACTTTCTTGTTTTGATCTAATTTAGCCTAGGCCAATGCAATTCGACGCGATTTTAGCTCACAGACTATCAAAGCCTGAGAGCTGATGTGCTCGCAGATTCTGTGTGTGTGTATGTAATCATGTACGTACGTATGTATGTATGTACGTATTAATATAACGGACTAATGTGTAACTAATATAACGCGAGCACTCTGGTGTTGGAATTTGGACGCGATTTAGTTCAAGCCAGCTGGCTTCGCCCGCTATCGGGCCCCTTCTTTTATATAAAATCTTAAAACGGACGTATGTTGAGGCGAACGAACTGTGAAGTGAAAAAAAACATGATGATAAATATTTAAGAAAAAGGATTTTGCATCGAAATACCACTATTTTCTAATAGTAATTTTTGTAAAAATGTATATTTTTGCTGGAACTTTTTGAAACTTTTGTGATAGTTTATCGCATATGATATAATTTTATATATAAAAAAAGAGTTACATTTCGGCGTGAAAGAGGATATGGTTGCGAACAAAATCAGGAAATATAACGGAAATTCTATGTTTTAAAGCACCGCGACCTCAAGTAACACATCTACTAATAGGTTTTTTAACGGAGTTTCATTCAAATACAGTTTTGTTAATAATAGAGTGCGCTCCCTGGTGTTGGAATGAGGAACAATTATAACGTGGCTTAGTTAAAACTTGCTGGCTTCGCCCGCTATCGGACTGGCGTGGGAAGCGGGGATATGGTTCGAATTTCGTTCGCTTCGAGGTTCTTTCGAAAAGGAGGGTTACATTCGGTGGTGCGTGCTCAGCATGCTTGTTACGATTTAAATTTTGTTCGCTTCGAAGTTCATTCGAAAAGGAAGAGCGCATTCGGCAGTACGCTTGCAGCACACCTGCTATACGCTGCCGCAGTCTGTGGGGACGCGGCTGAAGAACTAATGCTCGAAATTTAATAAAAAATTATATTCAGGCAGTCTCTGATCTAAATTGATGCTGATTAGTTTTTGGTGTAAATCGTTCATCAGGTGGAGTACTGTTTGGCATTTTTTACGATTTACGCATGAGCTTTATCTTAATAGCTAATACAATCAAATTTCCATCGAACTTTAGATACAGTTCGTCCATGACATGAGTTGGTGTGGTTTATATTTTGAAGTAAATCACTCAACATGGCTATGATATGCTGCATTTTTCACAATTTTCACAATAGCTGTATCTCAAGAACTAATAGACGGAATTTAATAAAAATTTATATTCAGATAGTCTCTGATATAAATCGATACTGATTACTTTTTCATGTAAATAGTTCAACATATGGGGTTTCTAAAGTGCGTTTTTACTGATTTGCATTAACACTATTTCAATAACTAATTTACGGATTTTCATCAAACTTCCGAATCATTAAATCCGTGATATGAACTAAATCTTTTACGTATTCGTGTTAATTGCTCAATAGGTTGCACTGTTGTGCTCAATTTTCCCGATCCCTGAAATAGTTTTGTTGCAAGAATTAATGCACGAATTTTCATCAAACTTTAGATTCAGTAAGTCCCTGATATAAATTAGTATTCTGTATTTTTGGAGTAAATCTCTTGAAAGGTAGCGCCGCTATACGGTATTATTCGTGATTATTGCAATAGCTCTATCTCAGGATCTAATGCATGGATTTTCATGAAACTCCAGATTCTGTTAGTCCTTGATATAAAAAAGTACAAAAGTACTTTTTAGTTTTTGGAGTAAATCGTGCAACAGGTGGCGCTGCTATGTGGCATTATTCATGATTATCGCAATATCTCAAGAAGAAATGCACGGATTTTCATCAAACTTCAAATTCAGTTAGTCTCTGATATAAATTAATATTTTTTTTGTTTTTAGAGTAAATGGCTCAATAAGTAGCGCTTCTATCCAGTTTTTTTATGACTTCTGCGATAATTCAAATATCTGAAATAGTACTAATACACAGATTTTCATCAAATTTCAGCTTGAATTAGCATTTGAAAGACGTTGTTACGGATTTTTCAAAAAGTTACGGATTTTTCGGCAAGAATTTAACATTTTTACAAAAATTGCTATTAGAAAATAGTGGTATTTCGATGCGGAATCCTTTTTCTTAAGTATTTATCATCATGTTTCTCTCTTTTCGATTCAACATTCGTAAATACATAAATAGCGTTGTATTAGTTCCAAATTCCAACACCAGGGTGCTCGCATTAGTTCCACATTCCATCACCAGGGAGCGTACCGTATTACTAACAAAACTGTATATTAAGAAAACTCCGTTAACGAATCTATCAGTAGATATGTTACTCGATGTCGCGGTGCTTCAAAACAAGAATTTGAGATTTTTGAAAAAATCACTATTCTTCAATAGTGGCATTAAATGCAAAATATATTTTTATAAATTTATATCATATATCATAAACTATCTTAAAGTTTCAAATAGATCAACCTAGAAATTCCGTTATATTTCCTGATTTTGTTTGCCCCCCCCCCCCTCTTTCCCTTTCGTAATGGGACTTTTTATACAATTTTTTATCACATGTTATAAACTATCACAAAGTTTCAACAATTCCAACAAGAATTTAACATTTTTACAAAAATTACTAATAGAAAATAGTGGTATTTGACGCGGCATCTTTTTTCTTAAATATTTAACACCATGTTATATTATGTTTCAAAAAGTTTCACAAAATTGGTAATATTTAATTAGCAGTTAAAACTTAAAAAAAACGCCGAGCTTTTTTAAAAAAATCTAGCGTCCCCTTACTCTACCTCCCCGCCGTATCCTAAATTTCAAGTGTCATGCTTTATTTAAGCTTTTTCTTATTTTTAAAAGGATTCGGATATTTACTTTTTTAATACGAACAATTTCGCGTGAAGTGATGTGTGTGAAAACCAATATCTGTTACGAATTAAAAATCTTTTCATAAAACCAAAAGTTTCTATCCGATTGAAAAAATAATCCGCTCTATCTTTATATTTAAACTCAGAACCCCCAAAATTAATCAGGTAAACGCCTTATCAGAAGAAACCTACATCCAAAATTTGAAACAAATCGGTTAATTATCCCTGAAAAATCTATTTATATAAATTAAGAGTGTTACTCCCCATTCCTCCTTTCTTTATATGTAAACAATGAACACCCACAGCTAATCATGGATGTACCTTATCAAACTGATATTGTACCTAAATTTTTTGTAAAATCCGATACTTTTGCATGAAAACTGACTTAACGAAATTAAGGAGTGGAGGGGGGGTGCGGTTTAGCTTTTTGTTCCCCTTCCCTTATTCTTATCCAATGAACCCCTGAAACTTATCAGGAAAGTTCGTTACCAGGATAAATCTATGTCCAAATTTTGAAGCAAATTGGATATTTCTATCAGGAGTTATCGCATTACGTACATACGTACGTACATACGTACATACATACATACATGGTTACATACACACACACAGAATCTGCGAGCACATTAGCTCTCATACTTTGATAGTCTGTGAGCTAAAATCGCGTCACACTACATTGGCCTAGGCTAAATTAGATCAAAACTAGAAAGTTGGCGCCGTAGCGGTCTTTAGATTTAAAAAAATCACGCCAAATTGAATTGGCCTAGGACAATCTAGTTCGGCCTAGGATAAACTAATTCAAACCAATGAATAGCAGGCTAAACTAGTTCATCCTAATGACCGTTCGGCCAAACTAGTTTGGCCTAGGAAAATCTAGTTTATCCGATGGGAGTTCGGATAGACTAGTTTAGCCTAGGAAAAACTAGTTTATCCGATGGGCGTTCGGATAGACTAGTTTGGCCTAGGAAAAACTAGTTTATCCGATGGGCGTTAGGATAGACTAGTTTGGCCTAGGAAAAACTAGTTTATCCGATGGGCGTTAGGATGGACTAGTTTGGACTAGGCCAATCTAGTTTGGCCTAAAATCGGGTTTGGCCTGTAACATATACAATATATTTTAAAATCTTTAAAATTACATATTACTTACAATAACAAAGTAGAATTATATTTCAACAGTTTCGAACAATAAAACTTGTTGTCCACCATAAAAAAACACGTTACGCATTGCAAAGCTTTCCTCCAAATGACAAGGAACAATTCCACAACGTGGGAAGTAGCCTGGTGTAGCTATTGTAACGTGTTAGTTTTTAAGCTATTGCATAGCTTTTATCGCGAGCTTTGAGCGCAGCGACCGAATCCAAAAATTCCGTAAAGCGAAAAATCCTAACACACTCGGCTATTATTGTTTCAGCTCGGCAGACTTCGGCATGGTATCCTTCGGTAGACTTCGGCAGACATAGACGCGGTATTTTTCAGATATTTAAAGGATATCAAGTCTCAAACTTATATTTCTTATTTCAGTTACTATAAATCTAAAGTTTCAATGATAAAAATTCCTTTTAGAATGTGTATAGAAAAGAATCGTCTTAAGATAAAACAAGATAGGATAATGTAGCTTTTGGTGATTGGAGACCCGCCCAATGGTGAGGATCGAAAAATTTAAAATGCTTATAACTCGCGAACTAATTTTCGTAGCGCGGCCAAATTTTTTTTGGTAATTTATTATGAGACAGGGTTAATTTTTGGTGACAGGAAACCACCACGGTGAGGGTAAAAAATATTTCAAATGCTTATAACTCGCGATCTAATTTTCGTAGTGCGGCCAAATTTTGTTTGGTAATTTATAATGAGACAGTGTTAATTTTTGGTGACAGGAGATCCCCCATGGTGAGGGTTGAAAAAATTAAAGTGCTTAAAACTCGCGATCTAATTTTCGTAGCGCGGCCAAAATTTGTTTGATGATTTATTATGAGGCAGTGTTAATTTTTGGTGACAGAAGAACCCTCTCCCATGGTGAGGGTCGAAAAATTTAAAATGCTTATAACTCGCGATCAATTTTCGTAGCGCGGCCAAATTTTGTTTGGTAATTTATTATGAGACAGTGTTAATTTTTAGTGACAGGAGATCACCCATGGGGAGGGTCGAAAATTTTAAAATGCTTATAACTCGCGATCTAATTTTCGTAGTGCGGCCAAATTTTGTTAGGTGATTTATTATGAAACAGTGTTAATTTTTGGTGACCCCCCACGGCGAGGGTCGAAAAATTTAAAATGCTTATAACTCGCGATCTAATTTTCGTAGCGCGGCCAAATTTTGTTTGGTAATTTATTATGAGACAGTGTTAATTTTTGGTGACAGGAGACCCCCCCCCCATGGTGAGTGTAGAAAAATTTAAATGCTTAATACTCGCGATCTAATGTTCGTAACGCGGCCAAATTTTGTTTGATAATTTATCATGAGACAGTGTTACTTTTGGTGACAGGTGATCCCCCACGTTGAGGGTCGAAAAACTTAAAATGCTTATAACTCGCGATCTAATTTTCGTAGCGCGGCCAAATTTTGTTTGGTAATTTATTATGAGACAGTGTTAATTTTTGGTGACAGGAGATCCCCCATGGTGGGGTCGAAAAATTTAAAATGCTTATAACTCGCGATCTAATTTTCGTAGCGCGGCCAAATTTTGTTTGGTAATTTATTATGAGACAGTGTTAATTTTTGGTGACAGGTGACCCCCCCAAGTTGAGGGTCGAAAAACTTAAAATGCTTATAACTCGCGATCTAATTTTCGTAGCGCGGCCAAATTTTGTTTGGTAATTTATTATGAGACAGTTTTAATTTTTGGTGACAGGTGACCCCCCCAAGTTGAGGGTCGAAAAACTTAAAATGCTTATAACTCGCGATCTAATTTTCGTAGCGCGGCCAAATTTTGTTTGGTAATTTATTATGAGACAGTGTTAATTTTTGGTGACAGGAGATCCCCCATGGTGAGGGTCGAAAAATTTAAAATGCTTATAACTCGCGATCTAATTTTCGTAACGCGGCCAAATTTTGTTTGGTAATTTATTATGAGACAGTGTTAATTTTTGGTGACAGGAGACCCCTCCCCCCATGGTGAGTGTAGAAAAATTTAAAATGCCTATAACTCGCGATCTAATTTTCGTAACGCGGCCAAATTCTGTTTGGTAATTTATTATGAGACAGTGTTAATTTTCAGTGACAGGAGATCCCCCATGGGGAGGGTCGAAAAATTTCAAATGCTTATAACTCGCGATCTAATTTTCGTAGCGCGGCCAAATTTTGTTTGGTAATTTATTATGAGACAGTGTTACTTTTGGTGACAGGAGATCCCCACGGTGAGGGTCGAAAAATTTAAAATGCTTATAACTCGCGATCTAATTTTAGTAGCTCGGCCAAATTTTGCTTGGTAATTTATTATGAGACAGTGTTACTTTTGGTGACAGGTGACCCCCCACGGCGAGGGTCGAAAAATTTAAAATGCTTATAACTCGCGATCTAATTTTCGTAGCGCGGCCAAATTTTGTTTGGTAATTTATTATGAGACAGTGTTAATTTTTGGTGACAGGAGACCCCTCCCCCCATGGTGAGTGTAAAAAAATTTAAAATGCTTAAAACTCGCGATCTAATTTTCGTAACGCGGCCAAATTCTGTTTGGTAATTTATTATGAGACAGTGTTAATTTTCAGTGACAGGAGATCCCCCATGGGGAGGGTCGGAAAATCTCAAATGCTTATGACTCGCGATCTAATTTTCGTAGCGCGGCCAAATTTTGTTTGGTAATTTATTATGAGACAGTGTTAATTTTTAGTGACAGGAGATCCCCCATGGGGAGGGTCGAAAAATTTCAAATGCTTATAACTCGCGATCTAATTTTCGTAGCGCGGCCAAATTTTGTTTGGTAATTTATTATGAGACAGTGTTAATTTTTGGTGACAGGAGACCCCCCCCCCCCATGGTGAGTGTAGAAAAATTTAAAATGCTTAATACTCGCGATCTAATCTTCGTAACGCGGCCAAATTTTGTTTGATAATTTATCATGAGACAGTGTTACTTTTGGTGACAGGTGACCCCCCCAAGTTGAGGGTCGAAAAACTTAAAATGCTTATAACTCGCGATCTAATTTTCGTAGCGCGGCCAAATTTTGATTGGTAATTTATTATGAGACAGTTTTAATTTTTGGTGACAGGAGATCCCCCATGGTGAGGGTCGAAAAATTTAAAATGCTTATAACTCGCGATCTAATTTTAGTAGCGCGGCCAAATTTTGCTTGGTAATTTATTATGAGACAGTGTTACTTTTGGTGACAGGTGACCCCCCACGGCGAGGGTCGAAAAATTTAAAATGCTTATAACTCGCGATCTAATTTTCGTAGCGCGGCCAAATTTTGTTTGGTAATTTATTATGAGACAGTGTTAATTTTTGGTGACAGGAGACCCCTCCCCCCATGGTGAGTGTAGAAAAATTTAAAATGCTTATAACTCGCGATCTAATTTTCGTAACGCGGCCAAATTCTGTTTGGTAATTTATTATGAGACAGTGTTAATTTTCAGTGACAGGAGATCCCCCATGGGGAGGGTCGAAAATTTTCAAATGCTTATAACTCGCGATCTAATTTTCGTAGCGCGGCCAAATTTTGTTTGGTAATTTATTATGAGACAGTGTTACTTTTGGAGACAGGAGATCCCCACGGTGAGGGTCGAAAAATTTAAAATGCTTATAACTCGCGATCTAATTTCGGTATCGCGGCCAAATTTTGTTTGGTAATTTATTATGAGACAGTGTTACTTTTGGTGACAGGTGACCCCCCACGTTGAGGGTCGAAAAATTTAAAATGCTTATAACTCGCGATCTAATTTTCGTAGCGCGACCAAATTTCGTTTGGTATTTTATTATGAGACAGTGTTAATTTTTGGTGACAGGAGATACCCCATGGTGAGGGTCGAAAAATTTAAAGTGCTTATAACTCGCGATCTAATTTTCGTACCGCGGCCAAATTTTGTTTGGTAATTTATTATGAAACAGTAATTTTTGGTGACAGGAGACCCCCCACGGTGTGGATCGAAAAATTTCAAATGCTTATAACTCGCGATCTAATTTTCGTAGCGCGGGCAAATTTTGTTTGGTAATTTATTATGAGACAGTGTTACTTTTGGTGACAGGAGATCCCCACGGTGAGGGTCGAAAAATTTAAAATGCTTATAACTCGCGATCTAATTTTCGTATCGCGGCCAAATTTTGTTTGGTAATTTATTATGAGACAGTGTTAATTTTTGGTGACAGGAGACCCCCCCCCCCCATGGTGAGGGTCGAAAAATTTAAAATTCTTATAACTCGCGATCTAACTTTCGTAGCACGGCCATATTTTGTTTGGTAATTTATTATGAGACAGTTTTAATTTTTGATGACAGGAGACCCCCACGGCGAGGTTCGGGAAATTTAAAATGCTTATACCTCGCGATCTAATTTACGTAGTGCGGCCAAATTTTTTTTGGTAATTTATTAAGGTATTGCATCGCTTTTATCGCGGGCTTTGAGCGCGGCGAAAGAATCTAGAAATTCCGTAACGAGAAAAAAAACCTAACAATCGGTTAACGTCGCTTCAATTTGGAAGACTTCGGCACGGTATCCTTCGTTAGACTTCGGCAGACATTGACGCGGTATTTTTCTGATATTTGGGAATATCAAGTCTCAAACTTATGTTTTTTATTTCAGTTACCAAAAACGTATAGTTTCAATGATAAAAATTCCTGATTAAGCTACATGTACTGTAAGATAATAAAAATATTTTAAACGATATTAACTTCTCATTTGCTCAATAAAAGAAAAAAAAAATTTATCGGTCATCACGCTCAAAAAGTGTAACTTGAATTAATATCAAAGACAAAAAAGAAAAAAAAAAGAAAAAAACTGCATAAATAAAAAATATATAAATAATTATAATTGCATAAGTTGATAAAAAATGCTATGTAATATCTTTACCGCGGCAGTCCCCGAGTGCCACACGTATTTTTTCTTAATATTTCTCTGATGATGGACAAGTTTTATTGTCCGAGACTGTTGAAATATACTTTGTTATTATAAGTAGTATGTGATTTTAATTAAAAATTTTAAAATACATTGTATATGTTACCGTCAAAGCATATAACTCAGTTATTAAAAAAATACCTAGTTATTTCATGAAATACCTAACCAAGCCCGTTAAAATGTGTTAAATTTTAAGGGGCTGAGAGAAATCATGACTGAGAGAAATCATGCGGGTAAAACAAAAGTGAAACCTGCAAAAACACAATATAATTATTTTATATATCTCTATTTTTTAAATATCGCGAAATCGATATTCTAAATAATATGGATGATTTCGTCTTAAGAGCCCACACTACTGATTGAAAAAGACCCGGGTGATAATGTATATTCTATGGGGGCGTTCTTTTCAGATATCTCGCTCAAGTTTTACTATTTTTATATGATTTTTTTACATAGGATAGTTGAGGATGATCCACAACCGGACTAGTTTTTACTTTTTCTATTTTGGTTATATTCTTTTTATATTAGAATCATTTGTTTCATAACCGGTTCAAACCAGTTCTGCAAATTAAAGTATTTAAAAAAAAATCTGAAACCAAAATCCAAAAAGTAAAAAGTAGCCCGGTTGTGGATCGTCCCAGCTATCCTATGCAAAAGCAAAATGACGTCAAAATATTAAAATTTCAGCGAGATATTGGAAAAGAATGCCTCCATAGACGTTACATTATTATCCGGGTATTTTTCAGTCAGTAGCGTGGCGTCTTAAATCCTGAAAGCCTTGAAAAAAAAAAAAAAAAAAAAAAAGCGAAAATATGAAAAGTTGTCCGCGGTTATTAAGAGGCTGAAAATCGCTTAATACTTGATTAATATCACGTAATCGTCTCATAGTTTGTATGAATTCATTTACGAAAGACAACACTTTTACAAAAATATCCTAGAATGGTGTATTTAAAGAAAAAGTTTCAATTTACTTGTCAAAACTTATCGAATCTCTTTCAAAGCAATCTCCACCGGCAGCAATGCACTTCTGTCAACTTTTTCTTTCATGAAAACCTGAATTAAGCACATTTTAATGAAACTACTTCTGAATTCATTGAGAATTTCTATTTATCGCATTAATGGACTCAAAACGGTGACTATGAACAGGCAATTTTAAAGTGGAGCTCGAAGCGGCAACATAGACAGTCACCTCGCCGAGTTCATGGCTGAAGTTCTTGAATTAGTTAAAATTCGATTCCCATATTAAAACGCAATCGGTCTGCCAGGGGATAGTTTAGTGCACTCTTAAAACGAAAGAGCGGATTTAGTTTCTCAAGAAAGAGCTGTAATTTAATGAATCATGAATGAGCTGTTTTTTAAATGCTTTACTCATCTTGATTTAGATTGCTTATTTAAATAACGCATCTTGATTTAAATTGTTTCAAATAACTTATTCAGTTGAGTTGTTTCAAATCTTTATGAGAACTCCTTTCAAATTGTGAAATGAACGAATTTTGGCTCAACTTGAGTTATTTTTCTGCTGACATTTTAAGAGAGTAGAAAACACCTGAAAACCCGATTTTAACAGTTAACTCGTAGGTTTACCACTATTTTTTCCAGCTTCCAGTCGCCTATATTTTCATACCTCTGAGAGCAGGAAAATACAGTCACAAACACCATAAACCCACAAATCAACCGGTTTTCAGGTGTTTTCTAACGAGATACGAGTTGGCAGGAAAATTGCGTTTCATATGTGAATCGAGTTTTAACTAATTCCGAAATTTCAGCCGTGAACTTGATACTCTGATTGTTTGTGACGCCGCTTCCCACCCTACAATGAGGAAAAAAAAAAAAAACACGGAGCCGTAAGCGCATTAGCCTGGTGTAAAATTATGATTTTTCTCGCCACATTCGAGGACATGATCGAAGAATTTCTTCACGAAAACAGCTCAAGATTCTGAAATAATATTTTTATTGACTGTCTGTCAGTTGATGTGCATTCATAATGAACAAAACCATAGCTATCAAAAGAGGGCTGCCAACATGATCTTTATATCTGTGGCTTACGGTAATAACCAGGTAAGGCACATTTTTAATATTTTGAGTAGATAACGTTTAAAGTTTTCAAATGTCTTTTTATCATGAATTTTATAAAATAGTTTAAAACTTGATAATTTTCACTACATTCAATTAGGATATAAGAACCACTTTTTTTGCCAAAATAGTTATGTAAAATTGGTTTTTATTAATTGAGAACCAATTGAAAAAAATTCAATTTTTAAATGAAAATTTACAGTCGCTCTATGACGGGAAGTATTCGATTTTCATTTTTCAATACTATGGCAGATGAAAGTACTCTTTTAAATTTACATTTTCTTAAAATATCTCAATTTTTTTCAAAAATGTGCCTTACTTGGTTATTACCGGAAGCCACAGATATATGAACGACTTTAACGGGGTCTTTCAGATCTCTTTTCACTTTTCAAACTTTGTTGATGAACTGTGTCTGTATCAAGCACGAATATCCAAATTTCACCACTTGTAATAAAGCGTTTTAGGAATCACCTTGAGAAAGAATTTCTCGGATTACTTGAGTATGTTGTTGTTTTTGGAAGAGATTTAAAGTTCTTAGAACAACTCGAGAAGGGATGGGTCGGAACTCAAAACGATCTTTCAAAACTATTTGATGGAAGCCAAATGATATAGAGACGTGTTCAATAACCTCTTTTACTATCAAATAAAGGTCATCAAACGTTATTCTCTAACCATATGGATATTTTCATCATTAATTGAAGTGTATGGTCTACCACGTGGCGCATCACTTACGACGGATTATTTGCAATCTTTATATTTTTTCCACCAATCAAATGTTGCTGTCTTTAAAACCTTGGAACATTTCAAATTCTTTTTTAGCCGAAATGTCACCGCGAAAGCAAAATATAATGCAAGTTCTTTGCTCAAAGACATTTGCTATTTCAGAAAATCAACAGAGTGAAAAATCTTATTATGGAACTTGTTTTCAGACTATACAATGAAATAAATTCCTCGCTATTACCATACGTTTTTAGAAGTTGTAAAAATGTTTGATAAAAGTTTACACATGATATCTGTGGGAAGGATTTGTGGCTTGCAATGCCTAGAACACTCGTTAGCAAAATACGAGCTCTCTCATGAATAATCGGAAAAAATAAATGCATCTTGCAGAGTGACCTTTTGTTGCACATGCTATAATACAGGTAAGGGGCCGTTCATAAATGATGTCACGATTAAAGGGGGGGGGGAGGTTTAATTGTGTCAGCTTGTGACAAGGGGGTGGGAGGAGATAAGAAAACGTGGTGTGCCATCACACATTTTAGTTATAATAAAAGCATTAAAATTCAATTATGACTCATGAAGTTATTTTAAAATTAAAATGTTTTATGTTTATAAAGATAAGATTTGAAGCCAAATATGTTGAGTTCGATTTTAAATTCCAAAACACAACAGTTTTCAATTGCTCTTTCATATTAATATTTTATTACTCTTCTATATTAATTATTTTATTGCTATTATAAACCTTATTTCATGCAAAATATGAATCATTTTTATAGTTCAGTTCTCAAATGTCATTAAAACATATAGGAATAGAATTTGAAATGTGATCTAAAATGTAGTGCTTTGTTTCTGAACTGCAAGTATGCATTTATATAATATAACATGACATGTGACAAGAGGGGGGAGGGAGTAAAGTGAAGAGTGACATATTGTGACAAATGGAGGGAGGGGAGTCCAAAATATGGAAAAAATGCGCGACATCATTTATGGATGGCCTCTAAGTAATGTTATGTTTGTTTAATTATGTGTTTATATCAGATTGGGAATCAACGCTGTCATAGTCAGAGATTGAGAAGAGTCACCCGTTCAGTGGTGTGTCCTTTTATTTGTTTCTTAGAAACGACTTAGAAAAATCCTGCTAATTAGCCCAAGGACTTCTGAAAGGAATGTTTCATTACTTAATGTTTCGGTTGAGCAGAAAAGTTCCATTTAAATTAAAATTACTTGTGTTAAAACAATCACATTTGTAGCACTTAAGATCTTCGTCTGATTTAAGGAGTTTCGTTATACAAAGTGAAAAACATCGAAGTAGGTGAAAAACACGCAGGACATCTGCGAGGAAATAAACTGTGTAAAAAAGAATCTGTTTATGGTCATTAAAAGTTACATTTTTCAAAACTTGCTATTCCGTAGCGCAATAATTAGTTATTAAAGCATAAAAAAAACAGAAAAATCGTAACCATTCGTTAAAATGTTTTAAGTTCATTAATTTATAATCATTAAAACGTTTTAAATTAAAATGTTTTAAGTTCATTAATTTATTATCATTAAAACATTTTAAGTTCCTTAATTTATTATCATTAAAACTTTTTAAGTTTATTAATTTATTATCATTAAAATGTTTTCAATTCATTAACTTATTATTATTAAAACATTTTAAGTTCAATAATTCATTATCATTAAAATGTTTTAAGTTCATTTCATTTTAAAAAGTGAAAAATATGTAGAATATCTGCGAGGAAATAAATTACATAAAAAATCTGTTTATGACCATTAGAAATCATATGTTTCGAAATTTTTATTCTGTGATGCATAAGTCCGTTATTAAAACATGGAACAAACAGAAAATTCATAAAACGTTGTTAAAATGTTTTAAGTTCATTAATTTATATTCATTAAAACGTTTTAAATTCAAATGTTTTATGTTCATTAATTTATTGTCATAAAAATGTTTTAAGTTCATTAATTTATCATTATCAAAACGTTTTAAGTTAATTAATTTATTATTATTAAAACGTTTTAAATTCATTAATTTATTACCATTAAAATGTTTTAAGTTCATTTCAGTATAAAAATCGAAAAACTTAGAGGCAAGCAAAAAACATGTAGAAATTTGCGAGGAAATAAATTATATAAAAAAAGTCTTTTTATGATCATTATAAATCGTATGTTTTAAAACTTGCCATTCTGTGGTGCAATAGGTCGCTATTAAAACATGGAAGAAACAAAAAAATTATAACACTTCGTTAAAATGTTTTAACTTCATTAATTGGGATCTGTCCCTTTATAATTGGATGTTGATGCAGTAGTGTATATAGGGGTGGTTAGATTTCAACAATATTTACTAGTTTAAAACATATACACAAGTATGGAGTTTAGATTTGGGAAAATATTAATATTCAGATAGAGCTTGGCGCAATGGAATACAAAAATGAGCAACGTTAAAAAGTACCAAATATAAAATATAGGCAGCAGACCGGTTTCGGTAGCATTTAGCGTACCGTCGTCAGTGCTAGAGGAGGTAGAAATTTGCTCATTAATCGTATAGACGTAATCGTATAGAAATAGTAGAGACGGGGGATTGAAGGCAACCAATAGGATAGCAGAGTACTGAAACTATATTCTTCTGTGTTTCTTTTCAGTGTAAAAAATGACTGAAAATGTAATTATTATTATTATTATCATTATATATAAGAAGGGATTGCGCGATATTTTTAAATATACGAAAGAGTTCTTTTTTTAATCACTATGCATTGTTTCTGAAGTCAAAATTTCGGTTTCATGCATAGTCAAAACGCAAAACGATGATTGTAGTATAATTGAAAACAAAATTGATCTATTAAATGTATAATATGAACTTTAAAATGTTCAGGTATATTTAAAAGGCGATTAAAATAATCAACTATAGATGTTAATAGTTAATTTTATTTAAAAACATCTAAGTACTTTCAAACCTTTAATCAAGTTCTTCCTCAGAGAATATTTTCTTTTATAAATACAAATAAAAGATTTCATTTTGAAAATGAACGAGACTCGTGGTTTGAAGATTTTACCTTAAAATCGTTTTATTAAAATCTTATTATTTTATCTTGCTTTTAAAATAAAATGACATTTTATCTTAAAAGCAAGGTGAAATTTTCATTCCGTCATATATTTTATATTTATAAAATTGATCTAGTTTATGCCTAGTGCACCCACATTTCGTTATAAGATGCTATTTCCTTAAAAATTATAGTTAATTTAAAATTTATGCAAAAAAGTTGCAGTAAATCATCTCAACGATTGCAGTACAAAAGCTTTGCACGAATCCATTAAAGAAGCGGATTTTAATTTACTTTTTCATTTAATTATGTTTTTTAAGTAGTCAACAACTTTTAGTTCAACGAAAAAAATTATTTTTTTTAAATCATACTTACTTTTGTTTGGTTTTTAGAAAATTATAAGTTTCGAAAGATTTTTTTTTCTTTGAAATAGAGTTAAGTTTAATAAGAATAAGTTTGGCAAATCAAAAACTAATAAATATAAAACTTGACAGTTTTTTTCCCTTTTTTAACTATTCACACGTATGTAAAAAAGATATACAGTCGGCTCTCGTTTATTCGAACTCTTCGGGACCACAAGAAATGTTCGAAATATACAGAATTCGAATTCTGGAAAATATAAAACGAAAACATGTTTAAGGTGGTGCTACTACAAAGGAATTAATGTTATAGTATATATTTTTTTATTTATTTCGGTTATTATCATTAGAATATGATTTAACATCAAATTAAAAGATATATATATGTAAACTAATAAATAATATTAAAATAACACAAAATAATAATAATATATTATAAAACAACTGCATTTAAAAATTTTTATTAATTCTACTATAAATTACTTATCTGAAATTCGATGATTTCTTAAGAAAATATTCAATCTATTTATCACCACTTTGAAAAGAATTATAAATTTTTGTTTGATTAGTCTTATTCATTTTTGTATTTTTAGCCAGTTGTTACAAACAGTTAAGTTCTTTGTCAGGTGATGGCTGCATCAGAATAAACGTACGCAAACACTTGATTGTGCAGTTGACTTTTCTCTGGATAGAAAGTAGCACTTGCGACATAGTAACAGAATCACCAGAATCTGATTCTGTCCTCTTATTGATTTTTTTGGGAATTGTTCGAACAATTTATTGTCAACTGACAACTCCGTGAAAAAGTCAAGAAAAAGGAAAAAATGGAATAACGATTAATTCGAATTAAGCGAATTCAAGATAAAATGGAATTCGAAATACTGAAAGCTTTTAACGTTATTCTACCATTTAAAATTTGGAGACTTCATGTTTAGTTCGAAAAAAGCGAAGATACGATTTATCCGATTTCGAATTAACGAGAGCCGACTGAATTACTTAAATAATTATTTTAAATTTATGTTTCATTATCCTGTGCTTTCACATTAAATTGAGCATAATTTAAGTTTCATTTTTATATCTTACGAATAGATGGCAGCACTAGAGACTATGCAGCGTTTAGAAGAGTCATATACTAAAATATCTAAAAATGAAATTTCATGTAATAGGAAAATTTTTGCGCTTTTCTAATTTCCATCTTATAAGCTATCATTTGGTGCTGAATAATAATCCCCCTTTTTTCCACACAAAGCTATTCCGCTTAGGAATTTTTTTTCTTTTTGAGATATATTCCATTTTTACAGTTTTCGATTCTTCCTACAAAGCGGCAAGCGATATTGATAGATAAGGTTTGAATAAAAACTTTTTTGCTGGGAAAAAAAAGAATATCATTCTGAAAATTAATTATTTTTTGTAAACAAATCAAAGTATTCATTTACATTTTTTACACTGAGTTGTGCATGATAATATATTCACGCAATCTTGCTATATATTCTTCATAAAACGATTATGATCTATTGTTCAATTTAAAAATACTTTTTTTATGACTTTGTCTTTGATAACATGCAAGACATAAGTACCGGTGCAAATCTTCCTTAATACTAATCCAGAGTACAACTTGCATATAGCGATTTTGATTAATTTATACATTTTCCTGAACTTTGGGTTCTTGCATCATCTTAAAACGTTTTTTATTTATTTGTTTTTTTTTTCAAAAATTAAAAGTTTTAAAAAACACTGTCGCTTAAAAAAGACATTTGTTCATCTTGAGATTCATGTTTACAAGTAATGTCTTAAGACTAAATCGCTGAAGAAAATTTTTTTAATTTGATAGTGAAATTTAATTTTGAATTTGGTTAAATTATTTATTTTTTTGTTTTATCACCCCCCCCTCTCTCTCTCTTTTTCTTCAAGAATTGAAAGTTTTAAAAAACACTATCGTTTAAAAATAAAATATACGTTCATTTTGAATTTCGTTTTTACAAATGATAACACAAGACAAAAACGCAGAATTTTTTTTTTTTTTTTTTTTTTTAATTAGTTGAACACAATTTAAAAAAATTGATAGTGAAATTTAATTTTGCATCTCTTTAAATTAATTTTTTTTCTGTTTTATTTTATTTATACATATATTTATTTTGTAAACGTTTACTTACAACTAAGGTATGAATTAGATAGAAAGAACACCTTTCGTTAAAGATCTTTGATATTTACCGACATGAAAAGAAAAAAAATGAATGCTTTCCTTGATTTATTTTAAGGTATTAATTTTCTTATGTTCATATAATTAATTCAGCGTCATTTAGCTTTTATTTTATATTCTACCGGATAGAGAGCAGCACTAAAAATCTTACTTGTGTTTCATCACAGAAAAGGACATATGAAGAAAGAAAATACAGTAAACTTTGTGTTAGGCGAACTGTGTAAGACGGAAATCTGTCGTACTCGCAAATATTTTCAAGTCACTGAGATTCCTGAGACTATGGCGGAATATTGTCAAACGTTTTCGTAGTAGACGATATTCCCATAGTAGACAATATATAACTGTTCCTGTCTCTTCCGCTTTAGGCAGAGTTTATTGTATTATTAAAATTCTAGTCTACAGCATTGGTTCCCAACGTGGAGCATGCAATTTTACTCCTTATGGTGTCAATTGAATCAGCCATTTGTTGGCTCTTTTTTGTTTTCTACTATAAAAAAAAGTAACGTTTTAAACTAGAAAATAAAAGTAAAGCAATCGAGATTTAAAAACAATTAAATTTAAATTAACCCTTTATCTACCGACGGTACTTATAAGTACCATTAAAATTACTTATTATAAAATTCTTTTAATACGTCAATTAGTTGTAATACTGTTTAGAATGAGTTACAGATACATTAATTTATTTTTTTAGAAAAGCATTATTGGTCACACAAAACAAAAACATTTTTAAAAGGATGATTTATTTTGCCTTTGTATCTTTTTAGCTTTCTTGGCGCTGAGGGAGGGGGATGGGGATTCGGAAGTGTTTCTATATTTATATTCTAAGAACATCCTATTTGTACATTTTATAATTCTACAATTTAAACAATTTAAAGTAAAAGATTTGACTGGGGTTATAAATATTGCGCAAAATTCCTGTAAATTCAAATTTAATTAATCCTTCTAAATCCTCCAACCCCTCTAAAATCCTTCAAATATTTATTAAATGATTATGAAAATCTTTTAATATAGTTTAAACAATTTACGTAAAATGCTTTAGAATGTAAAATTTTCATGAATTCTAATTCGGTAGATAAAGGGTTAAATCAATACAATTAACACTCGCTTACATTCGGGTCTCATATGAGGACAGATAATTATTGTATTATTATGCAAAAGAAAAAAAAAATACCATTTATTTATGAGGACCTAGATAATAACTAGTATGCAGCACAATAATATATACAGGGTGTTTCGCTACCAGACCGACAAACTTTGAGGGGTGATAGTCAGTGTTCTCGCTGTCGCTTGCCAATGCGCCAAATTGCGACTAAATTCTTCACTTGGCGAGTAAACAAGCGATTAGATTCGCCAAATTGCTTGTGCTCAATTTTTGCTTTTCCTTTTTAGTTTTTCATACATATTTTTAATATATTTGTCGCAGATAGCTGAAATTAGATTAATAACAATTATTGTCGCAGTTATTAAAACTTAGCTTATTTTAGAACATATTGAAAAAAAAGGGGGTACATTAAAGGATTTTTTTTTTTTTTTTTTTTTTTTTTTTTTTTTTTTTTTTTTTGTGCTACACGGCGAATTTATTTTGTTAATATTTTTTTCATTTGGCGAATATTTTTAATTTTTAATTAGCCAAATTACTAACGTTAGTCAAATGTCAGTGAGAACATTGGTGATAGTAGACATGAAGACAAAAATTATTAAATTGGAAACCGTGGGGAGCAAACGTCTTTCGTAGGAGCTAGGGGGCCATTAAAGTTTAAGGTCCAAAATTTGAAACGATTATAAAAAACGGAAAAAAGGGCGGATTCGTTTGCGGTTTTCGCTAAAATCATTCTTTATATCACGATTTGTTTATAAAAATTTTTTAAAGGTTACGTTCAAAAACTGTCGATAGAGGGCGCTTTAGACTTTAGAGTAAAGAACAACTACTTCTTAACGTTATTTTGTGCATGGGGTTGAAATTATTTGAAAGTTTACACTTTAACTTAAATTTTTATCCCAAAATCGGAAACATTGAAATCGGGTAACTAGCGAAAATTGAACTGAGAACAGAGGGGGGATTTTTAAACACACATAAACATTATTCCTACTGATCGATTTTGTTGCAGTTTGCGTGTAGGTTATTCCCTTGGTAATTATTTTATTCAAAATGACTAACAGCTCATGAGTCTCCATTTTTTGATAGAGGGCGCTTCTGACACATCTCCGACATTTCAATGGCATTCATTACTCTTGGGTGTTTTACTAAAAGACCAACATACTTACAGGAAGTGTTACGGATGCAAAGCGACTCGGAATCACATAGGAATGTAACGTTGAAAATGCCTTTTTAGCAAGTTGTGGTTAAAAGAAGCAGAGAAAAAAGCAACAGAAACAGGTAGTGAAATAGCAATACGTTAATGTGGCAGAAAAAATTTAATTAAGGGTTCTACTACAAAAGGTGTCCGAAATTACCATCAGAAGTAGTCGGCCATGCTTTACAACAGCGATGCCTGTAATTCCTCATGCTTTGAAAGATTCCTGGCATCTCGTATAGCTTTGTGGCAGCTACAGAAATCCGAGCTGAGAGGTCTTCCACTGACGGTACGGGAGTCTCATGCATTCAACTTTTCATTTGACCCCAGCAGAAGAAGTCCATACAGATTCAGATTCAGATTGAGCCAGGTGGGGGAGCCTACTAATTGGTTTGAGCTCATTTAGCCCCACCCAGCAATGTTTATTTAAAAAAATACAGAACAATTATACACTGATAAAATAAAGGTAGGTAACAAAAAGTAATTGATATAATGAAGTAGGTGTGACGACCTGGCAGGCCAACAAACCGGGCCACCACTACCTATCCACCGCTGTTCATATGTTACGTTGGGGTGTCTGCGAACATCATTGGTAAAATATGGAGGAGCCGCATCTTGCTACAGAGTGGCGCAACGAAAGAGGAACATGTGCTTTTACCAGAAGTTCCGACAGAACGTGTTGTAGAATTATTAAGTTGCTTTTTTTCTGCTTCTTTTAACCCTAACGCGTTAAAAAAGTATTTTCGACGCTACATTATAATACGATCCCGATTCGTCTTTGCATTCCTAACACTTCCTGGAAGTATCTTGCTCTGGTAGTAAAACATACAGGAGTAATGCCATTGAAAATTCGGAGATGTGTTGGAAGCGCCCTCTATCAAAAAATGAGGACACCAATGCTGTACGTAATTTTGAATAAAATAATTACCAAGGGAATGACCTACACGCAAACCGCAACAAAATCGATTAGTTTGTCAAATGTTTATGAGCGTTCAAAATCCCCTCCTCTGTTCACAGTTCAATTTTCACTAGTTATCCGGTCCCAATGTTTCCGATTTTGGGCTTAAAATTTAAGTTAAGGTCTAAACATTAGAATAACTTCAACCCCGTGCACAAAATAAGGGTAAAAAGTAGTTGCTCGTTACTCTAAAGTCTAAAGCGCCCTCTATCGACAGTTTTTGAACGTAACCTTTAAATTTTTTTTACAAACAAATCGTGATATAAAGAATGATTTTAGCGAAAACCGCAAAAGAATCCACACTTTTTTTCATTATTTATAATCGTTTAAAGTTTTGGACCTTAAACTTTACTGGCCCCTAGCTCCTACGGAAGACGTTTGCGCTCCATGATTTCCTGTTTAATAATGTTTGTCTTCATGTCTACTACACCCCTCAAAGTTTGTCGGTCTGGTAGCGAAACACCCTGTATATATAGGGGAAAAGGGGGCACGTTTGAACTAGAGACACCTTTGAACACTCTAAATATTGTGCTTCAAATAAATAAAAAATAAATAAATATATGGCAATACATTACTGCTGTTTCAAGGGAATAATTATACACAGCTGAACTATTTTGTATGAACAATACTGTCTAAACAAGATATGTATTTTTCTCCTTCTTGAGTCTAAACTTAAGAAAACAAAGTTGTGGGATTTTTGTTTACAAACTTTTACCCCTAAAATTTTAATTTATTGTTCAATGCTTAAACAAAAAAGTTAGCATTAGTTTATAAGCTTTGTTTTATTCAAATTGTTCAGCCGAATTCAGTAAACCGTTGTAATGCTGAACTTCATGTGATGGGGCAACATTGAACAAAAAAGTTGGGGCACCATTGAACAGCGAAAAAACACCGAATAAACTGGTGATAAATAATAATTTAAATAATTTAAAGAGGACACTTAAAACTATGAAGTAAAGAGTAGTTAATGTATCTAAATATTATTATTTCTGATTTTTTTTATGTGAAAAGGTGTTAATTAAGAATGTCAATGAAAATGGACATATACTGCTAACAATTCCCCTTACTGCAGACATAGGTTCCAACCTCTGTATATATCAGTAATGGGAAGTATCAAATCTAAATTCATTTATTGAACAATTGCAAATCCCGGACACAAAATAATGATTCATGATTTAACAGGTTTCCAAACATTATTTCTGGTTTCCGTAACGGATAAAATGGAATTTTATATCAGGTCTCTTAAAAAAATGGCGAATAAAATATTTTAATTTTCCAGAAGCATCAGATTTCACATTGGTGTATTTTCAGGATATTCTAAAAAAGTTTTCACAACCAAACACAACTGGAGGGACGCTTTTTGTTTTATCAACAATGGGTTTTGGCTTAAACTTTGATGGATTTAAGTTTGATTAAATAACAAAAAATAAGTAATTTCAACAAAATGTAGTTATTTAAATTTATTCATATTACTTTACATTTCCGTAACATATACAACTTTATATAAGAGCTCTCATTCTTTTCATATTTTATTCATTTGTTCAAAGGTGCCCCTTGATTGTTCAAAGATACCCCTACATGGGGCATGTTGGAACAAAAATCTTTCAACTTTTTAAATCCTCACAACTTATTTAATTTCTTTGGAAAATGTTTAATTTACGGTTTATATGACGAAGAAACGAGTTGTTTTCATTATGTAATATTTAAAACTCAATAAATAGTATTCATGTATGAAATACATTGATTTTCTGAAAAAATGTTCAAAGATGCCCCCTCTCCGCCCTCTCTCTCTATGTATATATATATATACCCACCCGGCGTTGCCCGGGTGAGTGATAATCGTGATGCATAAGAAAATCATAATATTGACAAAGTGAAAAGAAATCGTTCCTAAAATCACAAAAATTCGAAAAACTATTAAAAATTACTTAAGAAATCACACTGAAAATCGCATTAAAAATCAATGAAATTCAAAAATCGTAGCAGACAAAATTTAGTAAATTAGGCTAAAAATTTGAAACAATTTTTCTTTTATCAAATTCAAAAATTAGCCGCAAAATGCGAAGAAATACTAATAATCGCATTAAGAAATTAGTTATTAAAAAATCGCTGCACGAAATCCGAATACGCTTTTATTGAGCTGATTACAAAACGTTTTATTACAATATTTTTTTGTTTATTCAAACAAAATTTCCATTGACTCATATTTAAAAGAAAAGATTTGTTGAATCTAACTAATTTTTGTTGATTCAACAAAACTTTTTTCTGAGTGTAAAATTAAATATTTCTTTAATTAAAGGCAATTCATATAATAAGAAAAATTTTCCGTTTTCTTGATGAATTATTTGCTTTTTTTTACCAAACGATATCTACCTGAATTCAATTTTAATGGAAGTTCCATCACTTAAACTAAGGACGATTCTTTTATAGGAAAATGAACGTAAAACAGACACTGCATTAAAAGGAAAATACTAGATGAGAATAAAGGTAAACTATAACTAGTAAATCTGCAGATCAGGAGCCTCAACGTTAGCTTTGCACATCATTTTTCAAACACACTTTGGGTAATATTTAACTTCCTGGAAACTGTAATTTAAAATTTTCAAATTGCGTAATTATTTACTAGAATAAAATAAGAATAAGAAGTTTTCATCCGTCAAAAGAGTTAAATTAAAGATTTAGTTATGTTAGGATATTCTGAAATTTTCATGATCTATTATTTTTGTTTTTTTATTATAACACAGTAGTATTCTTCAGGGGGGAGGTTCAACTCGCCCCATGAACCTCCCGTACACTGTAAAAAAAAAGGGTCGATCTACTAAAAAAGCTTTAGTGATTCTTGTAATTACTAAAAAATTTTTAGTAATCTTAGTTGGTTACAAGAAAATCTGTAAGAATTACTAGAAAAAAGTTAGCAACGAAGAGAGTTGATAGTTTTATATTTTTAATAACTATTACTAAAACTCATTTGGTGTGGCCTTGATAGCATAGTGGTTATAATAACAGACTCCAGACTAACAGGTCACGGGCTCGATACTGGCGGCCGCCAAATACGCCCCGAATGTATGTAGTGTAAATACTCGTTAGTAATGAAAACTCGTTAGTAACTCGTTAGTAACGTTTATGAAAATCCTGTCGGAGCCGTTAGCAATGTTTGGTGCTGCCATCTATTGCAGTTTTGCCGAAAATCTTCCGTTTCAGAAGTCTGGATGCAGCTCGAAGGAACTTCCTGCCCTTCGGGCGCACGTAATGGTTATTAAAAATAATTTTGGAGCTATTACTAAAATTTGCTTGGTGGCTCATACTAAAAATTTTTAAGTTAGTTATACAAAAAATTCTTTTGTTCAATTTACAAAAGAAATGCTTGTTTCACTTGCAAAAAAAAGTTTGTAATGGTTACTAAAAAATTCTGTGGAATGCAAATTTACTAAAAAATTTTTAGTAACCTCTTGAATTTTTTTTTACAGTGTAGTCTCATTAAATATAAATTTGTAACTTTCTATCAATTTGCTAATGGTAATCGTATTTCTTGTACTGCTTTATACATTTTGATTTATAAGGATAAGTAACAGTTTTAATATGCCTGTTTCATTATCCTCATATTTCTACATACCTGCCCACCACAAACACCTAAATCTAATGTATCAGGAACTTTCGAAAGTGTAAACTCAGTAATCTATTGTTTTACAATTTTGTTTCCGAAAAAAAGAAGTTTTGATTGCATTTTGTAGCAGTTATCGCGGACAGACAGACAAACAGAAGAACAGATTGACAGAAAACAATAAATTTTGTGTCGCCAAAATAAGCCTTCACTGAAGTTTTGGCAACGGCGTCATTATTCATGACTTATTGCTATCCATGTTTCTTGTATTTTTAACGACTACCATAAAATAGCTGTTTTGTTTCAACTATGACATCATATTTTACCAAGTGAAATATTTGTTAAAAATATAATTCATTTTTATTTCTTTTACTTTTAATTATATCCCCATTTTTGTCAGAAAAATTCTTATTAACGAAACAAATATCGGTGTTTAATATTTAACAAAAAGTACTATATCTATTTTTTAAAAATTCTGACGTCATATTTATTTATTTTTTCTTAGTTTAATTTTTCAAATGGAAATTGCTCAATTGAAACCTATTGCCGTTGAAAAATTATTATTCGAGATTTTGATTTTTTTGGCAACGATAACGGAAATTGGTTAAATTTTATCTAAAAAATCGCTATTGATTCTGTATAAAAAAGAAGGAAATTTTGAATTATTAAGGAAAATATTTGAATAAAATTAATAAAACATAGGCTATGTTCTTTTCTGGGATATGTTATATTTATACGCAAAGAAACAAAGACATTAATTAATTCATCAGTTTTGACGTTGACTTCATGTAAATTTTCGTACACGCATTCAAATTTATAACACTATAAAAATAAGGATTAGGATGAATGGTTGCTTAGCATCCTCTAAGAGAAAATAAAGAAAATGAAATAATTTTATATTTGAAATAAGTAAATCCCCAAAAAAAAATTAGTTTATACTATTGGAACACATTTATAAAAAAAAACTCAAAAATTTACAGGAATAATTTTTAAAATGTGACAAATGCGTAGACAAAATTTCAGAACAATACGAATAATTTAACTGGTAAATTTCAGTATCCATTTATCATTGAATACCATTAATGAAATGTGTCATTTTCTCTGAAGAAAAAAATTTAAAATAACTGGTTTTGCTATAGAAAAGCATTATTGCACAAAATAAAATATTCTATGTTTTCCGAACGAATGAATCAAATCTAACAAAAAACTATACAGCTTAATCCCAGTGCCCCACTAACATGCCCATTTCATTTCAAGCCAATCGGATGCTTTTTGCGTCAGTTATCTCGGAACAGACAGACAGATAGACTGAGAGACTGACAGACAGACAGAAACCAAAAAATTTCGTGTCTCCAACGTAAGCTTTCACGGACGTTGCGGCAATTATGCATATAAACTCTAGAACTGTATATATATATTTATGAGAATTGATTCAAATTGCTTTTGAAATGAATATTTAAATGTTATGTTTAAAATAAAATTGAATGTAAGACATTTCTAAACGAGAAATTAAATATCATTTCTTACTAATATAAGAAAAAAAAGAATTGTCTATAATGCGGTTGTTTTGTATTCTAAAAATAATGCCTGAAAATGAGTTATGATTAATAATGTCAGTGTAGCTCAAATTATTTACAGCAGAAGTTTCATTTATTAAAATATTACTTTCTCGGGTGATGACCTTTTTTTTAATATTTTTTATTTCTTTAGATGGCACATGACAAATACCGGGTGATCTAAAAGTCAGGACGAATTTTAAAAATAAATAATTCGTAAACGAATCAAGGTACAAAGATACAGTTTGCACCGATTGGATGGAAGAGAAACCTGGTTTTGTGTGGCAATGAAAAAATATGATTATTTTGGCGACCAACGGCATCACTGGCAGCACTGAAAATTTGGCACCATCCGCCAAATTGTGTCTGTTATAACGCAACGTACTGAATTTTGTAAATGGTGTGGTATAGTGTCACAGTTGCACTTATGAATGATGGACAGCACATTGAACATTTACTGTAGTACTAATTAACTATATTTAAGGTGACTTGTAAGTTGTCGACATTTTTTCATTTGTAAATCATCTTTTGGTGCAATAAAACAGTATAGCGCCATTTGTTGGTCGCCAACGAAACAAAAATTTTTTTCGTTGTTACACAAAATCCGGTTTCTTTCCCATCCGTTCGGTGGAAAGCGTATCGTTGTATATTGATTCATTTTTAAATCTTGTCCTGACAATCACCCGGTATGATGGTACAGGAACGTTAATATTTACAAAATAGCGCTTTTTACATATTACAGTTGCACACAATCAAAACAACAGAACTCATTCACTAACTACTTTGAACTTCGAACAGAATTTCGAGTATAATTAACTACATTTCCTACTCAGCATAGCTCAAGTTACATTTTTTTTTTTGATCTGGTGGTGCGCGTTACAACATATAAATATATAAGAATTAATTAAGTTTTATTTTACATGAAAATAAAAAGTTTTGGGTCTAAGGGACTTGGACTAAGGGGCAGACAACTTGGGACAAAAATATAGTTAATTAATAAGAATGCATATTTAATGAATACATATAATTCATAATTCTGCATTTTTTCTTAATACGTATAATTAATAAATATAGTTAATTATTTAATAATTCTGCATTTTTTCTTAAAACATATAATTAATTAATAATTATGTGTATTTATGTATGCATTAATTACTTAAAATATTTTTTACTTTTTTGTTTTCGGCCGAAGATGTGAATATGACCGAAATTCCGTTTCTGTGTCGGCTTTAAAGATATGTTTCGGTCGATCCTTAATAGTTATTGTCAAAGCTATTCAAGTCTTCCTTCAGGTGAATGGAGTACACATTTGAAATAATAAGAAATATACATTACAGTGTTTGAAAAAGGACGCCATAGCGATGTAGAAATCGCATTATATACAGTTTTCTTTACGACATGCATATATTTTTTAAGATGGCGTTTCGATTGCTTTTAAAGATCTAAAAAAAAGCCCTGTAGAAACACTACATATCATGGGTTATTTTCCGAGAAGAAATACAGAATTGATGTATAACTTTTTTTAATTAAAATTATTACTCAAATTTTATGGAGTAAATTTTAATCTTTATTATGATAACCTTTGTATAATTTAATAACTCATAACTTTTTATGTCTGTTTGATTATTAAATGTACAATTAAAAGAAATTTTTACAATTATTTGGGAAAGAAAACTTGTGTAAAGTATAGGTTATTGACCAGGAACTACTTTTTTTAAAGTCTTAAGAAATGACTTTTAACATTATCTTAGATGTGGTGGAAGGGTTTCAAAAACATTTCATTTTTCGTAGATAGATGTTTCTCTCTTCATACATACAGCTATACCAAAAAAAAAAAAAAAAAAGAAAGAAAAGATGCTTGGCAATTTGAAAATTATACAAATAATATAAATAAAAATGGTATGGGTGCTTTAGGGTAAAAATCTACAGCTATAATGAATGTAAAAAGTGCAAAAAAAAAAAATAGAAAAATTTGGCCCAAAGAAGTAGAACATTCAAATAATGAAAGCACTCAGTAAAAATTGTCATATATACATACACTGCCAAATCTACATGCATTAGCGTGGAGCGAAAATAATTATTTATTTTATTTTTATCAAAAATAGGCAGCTGTCAAAAGTTTCCTATATATTAGTACATCAACTGTAAAAAATTTTACCACTGCAAAAAGTATAGCTTAAGTTTCCCTTTTGATCCAAAAGTCAAGTGATGGGAAAAATTTGGCATTTTTTCAAAAAATCTAGAAAAGTTCCTATGGATGGTTATTATTTAATAGTGCTTTTTAAACCTTCATTATTAACTACTTAACGTGTTCAAACTACGAAACGATATCTTTATTCTGCATAACTGGAGCAAAACTGAAAACATTTTGAACAAAAAAAAAGCTTTACCACTCATTTCTGCCATACCACGAAATGTTGGTTTGAATAGAGATCTTACCTAGCTGCCTTCAAAACGATCTCTGATACACATTGTGGACGTGTCTTCATTTCATATCCCATCCGTCCGAACCGCCCGACCATCTATACACAGTGTTTTATTTATACATTGAATTGTGATTATTTTTTTAATCGAAAACTGGCATTAGTTTTCTATGTAATCAACCTATTTCACCTTTCAATCCACAGTCTTTGGATGACGCTGCTGTGACTTACTTCACTTGTATTTTTACAGTTTTTTGTAAAACAAGACAAATGGAATAATGCACGGGAAATTAATTAATGGAATCTATTCAGCCATTTATTATATTTCCAAAAATTGCATCCAATGAATGGATAGTGGTTTAGAAGTTCTGTTGCCACAGCATTTTTTTCAATCAATTATATTTTTTACATAATTATATGTTTCAAAGATTATTTTGGGCACTTCAACTTTGAATTTGTCATCATTTCTCCACCTTATAGAAGAGCACTCTGTGATGTCTGGGTGATCGTTAGCTGAACTAAAGATGCTGGATTATAACTATTTTTTAATATGCTGAATTATGTACAGGAAATGAATCTATATACAGGAGACGAATATATATAAGATTAAGTATTACCAAAATATTCCTTAGCTTTCTAAATGAAAACTTTACTCGGTGTGTTCCACACACCCTACCAACATCTCAACACTCCAACACACTTACCAAAACTCTTTGCGCTTCACTTCTCTTCAATTCTAGGTGAGAGCGCTGGTCTCTTCACTTCGTTTTTATTCATTTCTTTTAATAAAAGAGGTTGGGAGGAGAATGGTTGCATGACACACTCATTGCCCATTAGAGTATGTACATTCACCCACAATGTACTTTGTATTCCACGCTTGTTCTAGAAGATGGTTTACCATAAAATGTAATCCACTTCTAAACAAGGTACATAAAAGTTAATGGGAAATTACACAACTTATAAATTTCACAGAAAACAGCATAACACAAATACTAAGAAAAGTTATTCTGGATAATAATTACTTTGCGCATGCACCACAAAGTTTGATTGCAATACTCTCTGACAATTGCAATCACATTAAACAAATCGCTTCTCAGCACATAATGAATGGAAAAGGTTGATTAAATATGATATGCTCAATGTTGAAATACTTAAAATAATCTATAAAGCAGATCATTATGCAAAAAATATAATCAGGATGGCGAGTCTTCAAGGAAAAACAAAATATAAAAGTTTTTAAAGACCAGAATTTTGTTAACTCCTTTACAACGGGAGCATTTTACAAAATTTTTAATGTTTTGCCACCGATTTTTAAAAATAGAAATTTGTTTTTTATTAAATCGAGAACATGCTTCGATTAAATAAGGCAACATTTTCAGTACAATTTTACTGGTAGTAATAAGCACGGATTCTAAAGCCTTTTTTGCGGCACGTATACGTGTCGCTCGTCCCTAAGGGGTTAAAGAGAAATTCGCCTTCAGTAATCCCTTCATATTACTTCCAGTATTTTCTATATGGAAATATTGGTAGTATACTCTTTTTTGCCTGTGTTTTTCCCTGACTACTTCCCACTCTGATAATCGAATAAAAAAAATGCTGCGTTAACAGAACTTCTAACACTGTGCATTAATTGGATGTAATTTCGGTAAACATAATAGATGGCTGATTAAATTTTATTAAAAACATCCCCGAGCATCACGTCACTTGTCTTCTTTTACATAAACTGTATAAAAACAAGTTGGAAATTGCACGTGAAGAGTAGCAAATTAGGTCGGTTCGTACGATAACGAAGTTTTAAAAATATTACTTTCATATATCAATCTCATAAAATTGTAAATAGTGAATTACAATTAAAACGCTCGTCAAACAATGTTCTCCCTATACCATTATGTAATGGAATACTTTTGTGTGGCCTTGTAAATCAATAACAAATGTTCTTTGCACCACAAATTATGTAAGATGCATATTATAATATGTAGTTGCTTTATAGTTGCATGTAAATTTTATTAAGTTCGCATGAGTGTAATACGATTAAAATGCATTTGAAAAAAAATTTCCCATTGACCGTAATGTAACGGAATACTTTTGATTGCCCCTGTAATTGACCTATGCATCCGATTTTCATAAAAATTGAAATAACTCGACAAAATTATGTAATAATTATGTATTTTAAATTTCAAGCGTATAGAATATATTTGAAACTTTTTCCCCATTGACCATAATGTAATTGAATACTTTTGATTGCCCCTGTAATTGATCTATGCACACGATTATCAAAAAATTTGAAATAACTCGACAGAATTATGTAATAATTGCGTATTTTAAATTTCAAACGATTAAAATGCATGTGAAACTTTTTTCCCCATTGACCGTAATGTAATGGAATACTTTTGATTGCCCCTGTAATAGATCTATGCACACGATTATGAAAAAATTTGAAATAACTCGACAGAATTATGTAATAATTGCGTATTTTAAATTTCAAACGATTAAAATGCATTTGAAACTTTTTTCCCCATTGACCGTAATGTAATGGAATACTTTTGATTACCCCTTTAATTGATCTATGCATCCGAGTTTCATAAAATTTGAAATGACTCGACAAAATTATGTAATAATTATGTATTTTAAATTTCAAACGATTCGGTTGTATCGGAAGTATCGGTTGGGTAGTTTTTGCGTTGTTATATGCGGACAGTCAGACGGACGGACGGACAGACGGACGGACTGAACGACCACTATAGGTGCTACGCATTATATAATTACGAATGCACCTAAAAAGGGGAAGGAGTTCACAGCATCATCATCCAATGTCTGTGGATGCAAAGAAAGATGAATGAGATTGATGCGATTAAAACAATGTGCCTAGATGCACTGTTAAAAAAAATTGGGAAAGTTACAAAATTTTTTCTAGTAGAATTGTATTCCAAGAACTTTTTATGTAACGGCAACAATAAAAATTCATGTAACAGATACAGATTTGCACTTTGAATCAAACAAATTTTAAGGTTACTAAGAATTTTTTTGGGAAATCGTATTCCAAGAACTTTTTAAGTGACGATAACGAGCATTATAGATAAAATTTTAGTAAGCATACAAGCTTGTACAGTGTACACATAAAATTTTAGTAAGCATAAGAGATTTCGATTAATTTAGATTACTAAGGTTACAGATTTTTTTTACAGTGTGGTCGGGCGGTTGGGGTGGATGGGACATGAAATACGACAGTCCCTATGCCCAGGGTCGTTTTCAAAGGAACTAAGTAAGAGCTGTTTTCAAAGCAATATTTCGTTGTATGCCAGAATAGAGTGTTAAGACATTTTTCTACCAAAAGTTGTCGACTTTCCAGTATTCCAGTTGTAAGATTTCCAGTTATACAGAATAAAGATATTGTTTTATATTTTAAATATGTTAAAAAATTAATAATAAAAGTTAAAGTAACAATTTTAAATAATAATCATTTTATAGAAACTATATATATATATATATATATATATATATATATATGTACCGGGTGTCCAGTAAATGACTGACCCATTTTGAATGTAAATAACAAAAAAACTGTTTGAGATAAAAATGCGCGGTTGCTGTATTGTTATTAGGATATAAATAAATTTTAAAATATGCACTTCGTTAATGTAATATAATAATATTTAAAGTAATATCTCAGTCTCAAGACTGAGGAGGTGAAGTATAATACAGATAGTTCAATCATAAATATTATTTTAAATCACTTTCCAACCCACGTACTCTATTTCTGAAGCTGATTCGAGAGTCGATTCAACATATAGATTCAGATTCGACAACATATAGATTCAGATTCAGCCGAAAATCTCATATTTATAAAAATTAGAGTCATGTCTCTATTCAAACAGCCTGTTACGGCCAGCGCGATATTTTTTTTCGAAATTTGAACTATATTAACAAAGTACATGTTTAAAAATTTATTGATTTTCTAATAACAATACCGCAAACCGCGCCTTATTATCTCAAACCGTTTATTTGTTATTTAAGTTCAAAATGGGTCAGTTATTTACTGGACACCCGGTATATATATATATATCTATCTATATCTTTTTTTTTTTGAAAAAATTTCAAATTTTACCCAATATATCGATTTTTGGATCAAAAGCGCAGATTCAAGAAGAGCGCAGATTCAAGCCACTTTTTAATTACAAACACTTTTAAATAATAACAATTTTGTAAGAGCTTTATTTATGTATTTATTTATATCTTTCTTTTCTTTTTTTTTTTTTTTTTTTTTTTTTTTTTTTTGAAAAATATCAAATTTTACCCAATCGGGTAGATGTGCCAGTAATGGGCCACTTTTAAGGAATTTTTCTAAAAAATAATTTTTTATTAATAGTTATAATTATTGTATTCCAATTTTTTTCATATTAGATTAATCTTTGAACAATATTTAACTAATCCCACAGTTACATTTCCCAACAGAAAAAAAAAATTAATTTTAAATAATAGAAATATGTCTAATTACCCAAAAGCCTAGTAATGGACCACCTATGTTCCAATAATGGACCGCCTATGTTCCAGTAATAGACCACCCTACAAAAAATAACAGATAATTGATTTTGGGTGTGTTCGTAATTATGTAAAAACGTAAGACCTATAGTTGTCGTTCAGTCTTTCCGGCTGTCCGTCTGTCCGTTTGTCTGTCCGTCTGTCCGCATATAACAACGCAAAAACTATCCAACCGTATCGTTTGAAATTTAAAATACATAATTATAACATATTTTTGTCGAGTCATTTCAAATTTTATGAAAATAGGATGAATAGATCATTTACAGGGAAAATCAAAAGGATTCGGTAACATTACGGTCAACCGGGAAAAAGTTTAAAATGCCTTTTAATCGTTTGAAATTTAAAACATATAATTATTACATAATTTTGTCGAGTCATTTCAGATCTTATGATAATCAGATGCATACATCAATTACAGGGACTATCAAAAGTATTCCGTTACATTACAGTCAATGGGGGGGAAAATGTTGCAAATGCATTTTAATGGTGTTACACTCATTCGAACATAATAAAATTGACATGAACCTATGAGGTATATATATATATTAAAATATAAATTCTGTACAATCTGAGATGCAAAAAATTTTTATTAATAAATTACATAGAGCCACACAAAAGTATTCCACTACATAATGCTATACGGGGAAACATTTTTTGGGACACGTTTTAATTATATTAAACTGTGCCACATTTTATGAATATGATATACGTTTCTGAGGTGTAATGAAAATCACTTCCTGTATGTTTATAGGAACACAAAGAGTTCAACCATTGTACTGTATCCGAAGTATTGTCTACTATATCAGGAAGATCTGTATATTTTTAAAACTTCGTTATCGTACGAACGCACCTCATTTGCTACGCTTCACGTGCGATTTCCAACTTGTTTCAATTGTATTTTGCTCCAGAACTTATGAAAGCATACTAATAAAACAAAATATTAAAACTTAAGTTAGAAATTCAATACATAAAAGGATTTATAATGAAAAAACATAAAACAAAATATTTAAATTTAAGTTATGAAATTATTATAATTAAGGATTTATAATGTGTATATAAAAGAAAATATTAGTGATAATATTAACTGTTTATTATTAACTAACATCAATGGATTAATATTGTAAAGATATAAAACAAAATCTTTAAATTTAAAGGATTTATAAGATAAAGACAATGTTTTACTGAAATCAAGTTTAGATTTAAAAAAAGGCATTAAAAAAAGTCTCCAATCTTCATTCATATCATTATCTAAATGATGTGCTGTTCAACTGTGAAATATAAATAACATATCTTCAATTTTATCATCCCTTTCCCATAGTCCAAACTATTCTATATGGAATTTTAGAATGCATTTAAAATGATAAATGTTCTTGCACTATCCAACCATTTTCAGATAATCATATAGCCCATATATTTGGCACAGATTGATTCCACAATTTCCCTTTAGAGATGCTTATATGGATATATTATCACCAATGGAGCAATCTCATTATTTGCTGAAAAACATCCCGTAACAGTGATTTGTTCTTTTTCGTTATTTGGTACTACATAATACATATCTTTAACTGATTTTGGTCCCAAAATTTTTCTTGTTTCAAGAGCACAAAAGAAACCTTGTTTTAACCTTATTGAAAATTCTCTCTGTATGCTTTAGAATTCGGAAGAAAATATTAATAATATCTTCTTCCAAATATGATTTTACATTTCTGAACCAACTTAAAACTTCTTTTAACGGCACATCTAGATTTTGTCAAATGTTCTACTTGTGTTTTGTACCAATTTTGGATGACTTTTTTAAAACAACTATTTATAAAGAAATTGCCTTTATTAAATTCTAATAGGTAAAATTTAAGTATTAAATTTGATTATTTAGCTTTTCAGTTAAATCAAAATATTTTATCTGTACTGAAATAACACTTTTTGTATTGGTCACTTGGGTGGTCCATTACCGGAAAATCACGAAATAAGTAATCCAGTAATGGGCCATCCCTCCTAAAATCTTAAAAATAAATAAAAATTTGTAAATGGCCATTGGTATATTAAATTCAATGTTTTATATTGCTAACCAAACAAAAACATTCAATTTTTACGTAAAAATAAAAAAGATATAAATTAAGTAAGTAAAGTCTGCTCTTAGCATGTTCATTAAGATTTTCAGTGAAAAACAGAAAAACTGCGAAACTTTATTTTCTGATTTCTAATTGTTTGGACGAAAAGTGTAAAAAAAAATAATCCAGCCTATAAAGTATGCAAGGTAGAGTTCAGAAAAAAATAATAAAAGCTTAACTATTATTTATTATTTTTTTTATAAACCAAAAAGTGCGAGGTGGCCCATTACTGGAAGGTGGCCCATTACTGGCACATCTACTCTATATCGATTTTTGGACCAAAAGAGCAAATTCAAGCAATTCAACGGTAAAATTTCACGCAGTTGATATACTAATATATAGGATGTTTTTGGCACCTATCCCTTTATGATTTAAAAAATAATAATCTGTTTCACTCTGTCCTAATATACATACATGCAAAAAGAAAATAAAAGGTACTACTCTGTTATCCCATCGACCGATTTCGCCAAATTATACAAATCTCCAAACTAATAGCCAAATTATACATATTGACGTAATTTTTATTTTAAATGATGAAGAAAAAACAAATAATTAGCAGAATATTAATAAAATTACAAATAAAAAGTCGAAATAAAAATCATTTAATGACGTTTTAAACACGTGTATCGTATTTAATGTCATTGAATTGACATTCACGATCATCCATTATTGGCATTTAGTCTTATAATTTGGCGATAGTATTTTGGTCGACGGGATAACAGAGTAGTATCAAAAAAAGCAAAAAGAAAAAAACACGTTTTCACAAGTATATATATATATATATATACTTGTTGTATATATATAAATTCGCAATTAACCCTTCCATTTATCACATATGTATCTATTGCTGAATCTCAAATATTCCACCAAGCTAATAAGCTCGATGCATATTAGCTGTTACTTAATTGCCTAATCAAATAGTAATGAGTTTTTTTCTTTTTTTTTTTCAAGCAAAATAACATTCCTTTCTTCCCAAAAAAATTTAGAAATTAAGCTAAAATTTACATATAATTTAAATGAGTTCTATTTCGATATGGATATTTGTTTTATATAAACAATTTTTTGTATAAGTAATTTAGACGATTTGTTAAAATTATTTAAAAGATATTTTAAAAGAAATCTCATAAAAATAATTTTTTTACTTTCCATTAATGAGTGGAACTCATTCAACTAAGATAATGATTCCGATATTTAAAATTTAAAAGAGTAAAAAAGAAATTAACATTTTCTTTATGAGATTTTAAACGTTGAAGTTAATTAGCTAGAATCTCTTTGTAGATTTATGTTTTTTTTTTTTCTCAATTTATTTCAGTTGAAATATTGCAACTTATTTGATTATGAAATATCATTACACATGAATACAGAGTAAATGATTAATGCACAAGATATATTTATTTTAAGTTAATTAACTTTTTAGAAACTTCGAGCTATTATTTTTTTATATATTTCATATGTTTCTTATAAATATTATTTCAGACGTTTTCTAGATAAGTTTATTAAATTTCAGTTCTTTCACACTTTTTATGTTGATGTTTACAAGAAATTTCAGATTTTTTATGCACAGTAACTATAAAATTAATGATATCGTAATAAAAATAAGTTTTTATATGTACAATAATTATAGTAAGTCCCTATATGTACCGTAATAATCTGTACTTACTGGAGTTGCATAAGCTATTCGTTACAAGAAAAGCGAAATAAGTTAAGATAAATTTAAATATGCGACAAATAAAACAAGTTAGAAATTGTACGTCAATAATAGGAAATGAGGTGCATTCACACTATAACGAAGTAATCTTGGTGTACAGTCTTGGTGTAATAATATACAGCACTTCCGATACAGGATAGTAGCCGAAAACTTTGATGGCTCACTGTAAATACTGCCTGCTTTCTGCAATATAGGAAATAACTTGAATCAAATTTTAACAACATATAAAAATTTAAAAATGTGAAATAGTTTAATATATGTAAAACATGTCCCAGACAATGTTGTTTCCCTCTATACCCTTATCTAAAGAAATATTTTTGTGCAGCCCTGTAAATTAATAACAAATATTCTTTACACCCCAGTTCGTACAAAGTCTATATTTTAATATATACTTCATGGATTCATATCAATTTTTTGTATGTTCGGAAGAGTGTGTCATCATTAAAATGCACTTGAAACTATTTTTCTTATTAGCCGTCATGTAACGGAATACTTTTGATTATTCTTGTAATTAAAATATACATCCGATTTTCTAAAATTTGATTTTTTTTTTAAATTTGAAATGACTCGACAAAATTATGCAACATTTATGCACTTTTCAAATTTCCTAAGAGTCGGTCGGGTGGTTTTTGTTCTGTTAAATGCGGACTGACGGACTGAACGACGATTACAGGTGCTATTTACATAATTACGAATGCACCTAAAAAGAATCGATCAATATCTTCTTTATCAGGGAAGGAAGTGTGCTCTGATTATTTTTTTTTTTTTATCCTGTCTAATGTTTTTATTATGGGGTTTTCATAAGACACTTTTCTTTCATTTGAGTATAAAAAGTCAAATGACATTTTAAAAAAGGTTTACATTGCATGTAATTAATATATAGCATAAAGACAGCCCTCAGAGTAATCTTGATAAGATCGAAAAGCCGATTAAAAGTCGAAAACTGTTTAACACGTAACGGTTTTTTTTCTAAAAAATATAGTCTTTAAATGGCTTTAATTTCATAAGTATCAGTAAAATGTATAACAATAAAAATGTTTGCTATGGAGATATTGAAAGAATTTTTTTTATTCAGTTCCCAGTAAGTATTTGTTTATATTTCTTCATTTTTGTGGATAAATCTATGAAGAGTTGAATTTATTTATTAAAAAAAGAATAGAATAGAAAATAAAGCAACACATATTTAATCGCGTGAGAATTTACATCATCTAAACATTCAGGGCCCTATAATAGTAAAAAAAAATAATGTCAGTATTAATTATTTTTAAGGGCTTTATCAGACAGATAGATGTATTATACATAAGGGTTTTTTTTAATAAGATTTAGCAAATAATTATACAACTAGAAAGAAAATACAGATGTCATTTGCTATAATTAAATTTCTGCAGATGGTGCTTTCTCAATCAAAAAAATTTACAAAACCCGTTATATTTTTATGCACGATATCATGTTATATGTGCCTTTTGTTTTACTACATATTTGACTTATGACATATTGAATAACACTTTTTTAAAAAAGAAGGAGGTCGAAGTTTTTTTAAGCAATTTTTCTAAACAGCATTATGAAGCGTTTGTTTATAAATGTTTCATAATGCTTCAGAAAAAAAAATATTTTGGTTTTTTGACACTTTAGAGAAAGAACAGTAATTAAACTTTTTATAATGTTACTTGATAATTATTCCTTTTTTCTCAGGCAAGATATCGCTAAGGATGTAAATAAATAAAATAGCAGTAATTACAGCTTTTTTACTCAAAAGAAGATGTTCTATTTAAAACAGACAGTTTGTAATGATACAGTCTCATGATAGGTAATAACCAGATTTTTTAAATCGATTTTTGCGATAGTACGAATATCTAGGGAGTTCTAGAATGTGTAATATTTCTTTTGATGACACCAGTTTGTCAAGATTGCCAGTTTGACTTTACGACCAAAAAATTGCCACCAAACAATAAGATTAATTGCCAATGATAGCTTATCGTAAGTGTCGTAATTGTCGTCTTGCCATTAAACACGTTACACGCGTTTGTTACATCACCGGCCAATTTTAAGTTCGTATTTTTATTAATCTTTTACTTATAAATTTATTTTTTCTGTATTGAACTTCTTCCCTGCTTTGCCAGTACATTGAACTGGCAATGCGTTATTACCAATCACGATTTGCTTGTACGGCGTACGGGCATTCATATTCTAATCATAATTTATTATTCTCACCGATAAATTTTTATTGAAAATTTTGCATTATTTTCTGATTCAATTAGACAAAAAATTCGTTTCCATGTAATAAAAGATTGAAATTTTTGTAAAAAACATGAAAAAATAGGCATTAGTTAAAGAATTTTTTCAAAAATATTGATCAATTAAGCGGTTAAAATAAAAATTATACTAATTTGTATAATCTACGAATAGTTCGGAGATTTATATAATTTGTCGAAATGGATTTTAATAAACAATTTTATTTTACTTGATAGGGTGTAACGAAAAGTTATAAACAAATATTGACATGTTTCAATTCCATAATATAAGAACCATAATCGTAATAAAATAAAAGTACGAATCGTTTCACTTTTCAATACAAACGGTTCGCGACAATGAGACATTTGAATTGCGTGTTCTAAAGAATGAGTCTAATAAAGGGGGATTCGTTACAAAGGGTAATAGTCTCAGTATAGGGATTCCAATGGCGGGGAACGTATAATAACGGGACATCGGAAAGTAGGGAATTTCAGATGGTAAAAGAATCAGAGTGGAGGGAAAAAATGGAAGTCGATGATCTTTATTTTAGGAAACGAAAAACCCTGCCTTGAAGATATTCCCTGTCAAAATCCCCAAGTGTCCAAAGGTAAGTGAATCAACCAACCAATCAATCCACTACCTGAAGAAACTACCTGAAGACAGTGTTTCTACTTTTGTTTATTGCTCACCGCACTTGCTGTTCAAAGCAGCAAGCGCGGTGAGCAACCAAACAGAAAACGGTTGGTGGGTTGATTGGTTGCCAATATAAACGGTCAATGCAAACGGTTGGCGACAATGAGAAAATGTTTGTATTGACCGTGAAACGATTCGTATTTATATTTATATTTTATTATTATTATGGTTCTTTCAAGATGGAATCAAAAGATGTCAGTATTTGTTTTTAATTTTTCGCTACACCTATCTAGTAAAATAAAGTTGTTTATTGAAATGTTTATATGTAAAAGGTGTTTTTTTTTTAATCTTGTGATTTAAAAATCTAAAAGATTTAATAACTTTTTATGTTTGTCGAAATGGGTCGAAGGGATAATATGGTTGTACCCGCAATTCCGTAATAGAGCATTAAGTACATATTAAAAATATTTAACTATACGTTTAAATTTCATTTTGGAATTGCAATGCATTTTATAAATAGTGTAAACATGTTTTATTTTTTTAGGTTATAATTTGCATACCCATGATGGGTAAGTATTACGATATCTGCCAACGACTACTTTCTATTCGTTATCGTATGAATAAACGAAAAGCAGAACTTGCAGTATTTTAGCTAAGTAGAATGCCATATTGATTCTTATTTTTTGTCCCAATGTTTTCCGGATTTAAAAATTTACTTTCACTTTTACTTCTTTTTGACACCAATTAAGTGACATTTAAAAATTAAGATGCTATTATTTGTATTTTTATGCTCTCTGTAGATGGCTGTGTTTACAGCAGAAAGTACTAAGGATTAACAATAATTTAACACCTTTTTAAAATATTGTTTTGTCATCGATGAGTAATTTACACATACAGTGCTCAGCAAAATTTAGACAATGATCAATTACGCTTCTATTTTCAGAAGTATGTACCGAATGTTTGTAATTCCTCTGTCATATATTACTTGTGACTTACCCTTTATTCACACACAATAAATTTTGAATTTTACATTTTACATAAAATATAATGACAAAAAAATAAAATTAACATTGTGGCAAAAGTATAGACAATTTGTGTATTTACAGAAAAATAACTACAAATTGAAATCGAGTTGCACCCGCATTGTTTGCAGTTAGTGCAAGAATGCGACTTTTAATCGAAAAAACTGAATGCTGCCTCACTTGGGGGTCTATTTCGTACCAAACATGTTCAACAGCAGCTCGAACCTCATTAAAAGAAAATTATAGCAAAAATTTGCATAAACATTACGACATATGATGTTACAAAAGTTTTCGATTGGGTCCAGATCAGAACTACACGCCGGCCAGTTCAGATCAATAGTATTTTCAGAGTTAAACGAAGTTCTTCTTTTGTATGCAACATGAATAGATGCTAAAATCCATACTTTATATCAGGAAAAGTTCCCCAAATGACTAAAACTTAATCTCCAACGTATGTACGTAGTCTTGTGTTGCTTGGCAACCAATGAATAACTCCACAGATACACGAGCATTTAAGCTAAGTGAGGACCAAATTATTTAAAATCAACCTTCTTTTTGTCGACTCAATAAAGTCCCAGGATCTTTACTTAAGTCATTTCAATAGTATGCCCACTTGTTTGGGCTATTCAAATTCCACTTTTTTTTCGTTACTGAATATCATACCGTACCATTTGTGTCCATATGACGTATGTTTGCAAGTTAATTGAATTCTCACCAATTTATAGCGATATTTTAAAGCTGATTGTTTTATCATTTTCATGTAAATTGATTTACCTGTTTCTTTATTTCATCTACGAATCATTTCCGTCGACACAGAAAGTTCTGACTTACTTTTAATGTGATTAGCAATCATTACTTGCGTAAATGTCAGTTTCTAGATCATTTTGTCATCTCATTTTCTCGTCACACAAGATCTTCCAGGTTATGTTTTGTTTTGAAGGAGTCATCCTTAGACTATACTTCATAGACAGACCACTTTGGACGATTCAATGCTGCTGAAAATTCTGCAACAGTCTTCCCTTTCCATTTCAGCTTTCCCACTTCAATTACCTCATCTAACTTAATAATTTTATCTCGCGGCATCATCACTAACTGATGCTATATCGAGGTATAATTAAATACTTCAGACATCTGACATCATAACTTGGAAATTTGCATTTTTCCATGAACAGTTGAAAAATAAAAAAAGTGTCTAAACTTTCGCAATATGCAAATTTTACTTTTTTCAGTTAAATTAAATATTATCTTATATAATAACCATTATTTTTATTCTACATTATATATAATATATTTGAAATTAAGTATAGCAATTTGTAAAACTCACGTGTACGTATTTTTTATTTAAAGGCTAAAAAACACCAGTGTCTAAACTTTTGCTGAGCACTGTAGCATTGTTCTAAGTTTGCAGTATTTTGTTTTGTACCTAAAGTCAATAGATGAGAAGTAAAAAAAAATTAAATGATGTCTGTGTTATGTTGCATAAATTAAAAGAAATTCTTATGATACATATAGCTCAAATAGTTACCTCTCACTCATTTTTTTGAAAATACACTCCAATAATCAATAAGAAATAATATCTTAAAAGAAAGACCAAAACAGTGTTTCTAATATTCAAATATTCAGAAAATAAGATCTACTATTGGCGAAAATAAAATTATATTCGCCAAATTTGCGCCCTACTAACTTAAAAGTATCAGTATGCAAATGCATTTATTATTATTCCTTGTGTTTCTTAGCAATAATACATTAAAAAAAAACAAATAGAATCTAATTAGTTTTTAACCATAATAAGATTTTTCGCTAAATTTACTGTTGTAACTCAAATTTAATGGTACGCGAGAAATTGATGAGTTTTTAGAGTTAGTACAGACAAACCTCGTTAACATGAACACGCTTAGCGTGAATTACTTTTAACATGAATTGTTTTTACTGTCCTCTATAATGACGAATACAAAGATATGATACTGATAGCATGAATTACTGTTAAAATGAACAAAATTTTGATTCCCCTTCTGGTTTATGTTAACAATATTTGACTGTAATATATATATATATATATATATATATATATATATATATACATATATATTAACGGCTGAAAAATACAATTACGCTTAAGAAAGTCCAATTTTTCATACCACTATTAAAATCTGTTAACGTTAAATACAAAGAACATTCCTTTCAAAATGTCATCAAATGTTCCTTTGAAATTCAAAATGAATTTTAAATTAGATTCCGTAATAAAAGATTAAAATGCACTGATGAAAATATATTAACTATTAAATTATGAAATTATAAAATGCAGTTTAATCTATTAAAAATTATTCCCACTGGAATACGCATCAAATTTTAAAAAATATCTTTATTCAACTTTATGTATTCAATTTATAATGATAAAATATTCCAGTTTTCATTTCTGAATAGTTTAATTAAAAATTAAATGGCTAGATGATAAGTTAATATTGCTATAAAAAGAATTAATTAAAAAAACAGATTAATAGGTAAATTTACAACCAGAGGGAATCCACGCTTATTAACGATAATTAAAAGAAAAAAATGGAGTTTTTTTATTTTCTCTTTTATATTATTTAATGGGTAAAACGCCAGGATTTAGTCAATGCTTAGTCAAAAACCCTATTTAATTAAATTGTAACAGTAAAGTAAAGAAATATTAAAAATAATCACATTTTAATGAAATATAAACTTTAATATAATAAATTGTTATTTTCTATATTTATTTCTATAAAGTTAATCTCTAATTACAGAAAAAGAATTTTCACAAGATATAATTAATTTTCAAAAACAGTTATCAATGAAGGTGCAATGGGAAAATTTTCAATGGATGAATAAAGTGGAAACATTGAAGAAAAGTAAATATTTCGAATAGTAAGAGAAAGTTACTCACAAATGCAAAGAATTTATTCATAAAATCACATCAAATATAGCTTTTAAAATTAAATTGATTGCATAAACGCGTTCTTTTATTAAAACAAAAATAAGTGACTGAAAACTTACTAATTGATTTATGAATAAATTATCTTCTTAATTATCAAAATATTATTCTTAGAGACTTATAGCAATATTTAATAAATAGAAAAAAATCATGCTTCAAGCACAGATTATTAAAAAATTTTCAGCATATTCAGAATAATATAATAAAACTGCATTATTTAATATATTAAAATATTACATGTATTTATATCTAAATATATTTAATTATATCTAAATATTTTATCTAAAATATTCTTTGTGCAGCATATTTTACAAAATGTATATTTTAGTTCCCTTCATGAATGTATACCAATTTCTTTATGCTTCGACGTGTGTAACACCATTAAACAGCATTTGAAACTATTTTATCCTATCAGCAGTAATGTAATGGAATATTTTTGACAATCCCTGTATTTGAACTATATATCCTATTTTACTAAAATTTGAAATCATTCATCAAAATTCTGTAACAAAAATATATTTAAAATTTCAAACGACTCGATTGGTAGTTTTTATGCTATTACAATTGGATAGACATACGGACAGACACACAGACAGACGTACGGATCAGATGATGATTGTAGGTGCCATGTCTTTATATAGTTAATATCGGACAAGACAGACGTTGTCCTGTCATCGACAGACGTTGTCCTTCTTGGCACCGACTCCAGAAAATCACATAAATGTACGTAAATATGGTAATGTGCACGATAAACTTTATGCTCTTAATTTAATTTCTTATTATAATTATGTAAGGAAATTAATTTTCACTCTTCAGTATTTTTTGAATTCGGTTCAACTTTTAGGTAGATTTCGTAAGAAATACTACCTATTGCAATCGCACCAGTTTATATATCTATCTATCTATCTATCTATCTATATATATATCTCACTTTTTATGGACACGATAACTTCTATAATTCTTCGCCAATCTCTACCAAACTTGTACATAAAATCAATGGGGATAAAATCTTGGCTGAGTTCATTAATGGGCAAAATCGGACCAAGGGGGTCGGAAAAGGGGGCGTTTTTGTGAAAACCGAAAAAACGCCATAACTTCCTAATTAAAGTAGATATTGAATCGGTTTAAAGTTTATATTACTTCTTAAAAAGGGGCCAAAAGTTTATGCATGACAGATTTTTGATAAATGTAGAAGTGGGCTCAAAGGGCGAAAAAAACAGGAGTTTTGAGAGAAAAAAATTCATAACTTTGTCAATTTTCAAGATATCAAGTCCAAATAAATTTTTTATGAATGTTCTTAAAATTATCTAAAACTTTTGTATTTACAAGTTTTTGATAGGACAGACTTTTACCGATGAAAAAAATTAAAAACGAAAAGAAAAAGAGCGCTGAAAAAAGAGACAAATCCATAACTCCGTCAATTTTTAAGATATCAAATCTGATTAAATTTATTTTACATCTTCTCAAAAATATCTACAACTTTTATATTGACAAGTTTTTCATAGGACTAATTCGTATAGCAAAAAGAAATTAAACAAAAATAGGAGTTGGAGAAAAAACCTCAAATCCAAATGGCTTATATTCTGACTCATTTTTAAATTCATTTTTGATTTTAAACGCATCCAAATGGTAGATCCTCTTATTTAGAAACTGTATAAAGTGACGCATTGGTCAATTTTCTGATAAAGACAGAATATATTTCAAAAAAGGCTACCAAAAAGGGTATTTTGAACAGAATTTCCGAAAGTCATCGGGACTGAAAATTAAAGGAAGTATTCAAATAAGAAATTGCGTTTTTTTCTGACTCGTTTTTAAATCCATTTTTGTTCTCAAACGCATCCAATTTACAGATCCTCTTATTAAGGAACTATATAATGCGATGCATTGATCGTTTTTTTGATAAAGACAGAATATATTTTAAAAAAGGTTACCAAAAATGGGTATTTTGAACAGAATTTCTCGAAGTCTTCGAGATTTGAAAATTTAAGGAAGTTTTCACATAGCAAATTGCGTTTTTTATGACTCGTTTTAAAATCCATTTTCGCTCTCAAATGTATCCAATTTACAGATCCTCTTATTTAGGAGCTATATACTGTGTCGCATTCGCCAGTTTTTTGATAAAGATAGAATATATTTTTAAAAATGCTGTCAAAGAGAGTATTTCGCACAAAATTTTCCGAAGCAATCATGATTAAGGATGTATTCAAACAACAAATCGGTTATTTTATGACTCATTTTTAAATTCAATTTTTTTCTCAAATGCTTTCAACTGACAGTTTTTTGTTATTTACGAACTGTATAATGTACTGTTTTGGTCGATTTTTTAATAAATTTAGAATCTATTTCAAAATATGTTGTCATAATGGGCATTTGAGCTGAATTTTTCTTAAGATGATTCTGCTAAAACCAGTTTTTGCAGAAAAATGAAATTAAAAATTTTTCATAAACGGCCAAATGAAGTTATTAAACTGGGTTTATCTCTAATCACATATATATATATATATATATATATATATATTTGTTGAAATGAGCATTCTTCGAAATCTACCTCCGCCTATAGGCCCAGCCGACAGGGATTTTGATAGAAAAGTTTATTTTTCTCTTTTTAGTTAAAAGTTAACGATTTTCTGAAGTCGGTTAATCAAAATTATAATACAGGAAATATTATTGTAAATCATGCACGTTTGTCAGGAGTGAGGTTCGAACACACGATTGCTTTCTTCAATTAGCTGGCGTCTTAGACCGCTCGGACATTCCGTCCGCACTCTATTCATCGAACTTATTCAACATTTTTAATTAGCGAAAAATCACTTATTAGTTTTTGCCTAATTACTGAAAAAGTACGGAATCAATTTCGACGAAATGTGAATCTAAACCATTCTCGAATTCACTGGAACGCACACACAAAAATTCATTAAAATCGGTCCAGTCGTTTAGGAGGAGTTCAGTGATATACACACGCACAGAAGATTTATATATATAAAGATGAACGCGTCTAAAGTTTAAAACGCATGCCAAAATTGAAAACGCATTTCCAGCAATGATTACTCAAAGACAGTTTTTGAATAAATTTCTTTTGCATGTTCTGTAAATAGATTAAAAACACTATGAATGTCCTGTTCAAACGTAATCGTAGAAAAATTCAGTGATTTATATAACTTTAAATATATTTGCATAGCGTAATGTCATTAAAATACTCTGCAAACGATTTTTCCCCGTGGATCATAATGCAATGAAAATATATTGGATGCCCCTGTAAATGAACTATTATATCTCACATTTCACCTCATATACTTCATATATAATACCAACCATGTCTAGTGAACCCCTGATTAAGTTTTAGCAATTGCATGAAAATCCGAGTACATTTACTTGAACTACAGCTTGGACCGACGGACAGACAAATGTAATGCATAAACATTTTTTAAAATGCGTTGTAAAATGCTAAAAGTATTTATTCAATGTTAGGATTTTAATTTATGATAATAAAATATTTAAAACACTTGCGCTGCCAAGAGAAGCATTACCCAGTTCCAATGGTATTTTGTAACAATTTAGGCTATTTACAACAAATTATACATTGAATTGAAGGCAAATTAGCCTAATTTTTTGGAAAAAATTCAATATGCATACATTTATTTACTCGGCACATACGAAACCTAAAGTCCAGTTCTTCCGATAAACATGCACAAAATGTTACCGGTATGTACGCAGGTGTCAACGTGCTCTTAAGGACCCACACACTGGTCACTGAAAGAGACCCGGATGATAATGTAAAGTCTACGGGGGCGTTCTTTTGAAATATCTCACTCAAATTTTAATATTTTTACATGTTTTTTTTAATAGGATAGCTCAAGACGATCTACAACTGGGCTGGTTTTTACTTTTTCGGTTTTGGTTTCATATTTTTAAAAAAAAATTACTTTAACTTTCGAAATTGGTTTGAACCGGTTCTGATATTGAAACTATCATAATATAAAAAATCCGAAATTAAAAGTGAAAAAGTAAAAATTAGCCCGTTTGTAAATCATCCTTAGCTATCCTATGCAAAAAAAATCATGTAAAAATATTAACATTTGAGCGAGATATATGAAAAGAACGCCCCCATAGACTTAACATTATCATTCCGGTCTTTTCAGTGACTAGTGTAGCGTCTTAAAATCTTCCATACTGTTGTTTTTGACAACTGAATTTCAAAATTGCTTTCCAAACACATATCTTAGGACTTCTCATTAGAATGGGCTATATCAGAATTTTAAAATCGCGATATTTTTGATGTATCAATACATTTTAATTTATAGGTCATTCATTAGAGTTGCAAATGTAACTGTCCTCTATATAAAATTTTACAGATACAAACACAAACATATGCATGTATGTGCGTGTGTCGATTATCTAGAAAAAATAAATGTTCAATATCTTATTTTAACATATTAAAGAATACATAAATATAATTTTTTATACATTATTTTTAAAAATGTAAATCTTTTCCTTGCAGATCTGATCTAAAAAAATAACTTCCACTTTAAGTAAAATTTCTGCTTAAAATAAACGATTTAATAGAATTATCATACATGTAAATTACAACATTATTAAAAAATAATATTAAATAAAGAAATTTATCCGCAAGAAATCTCAATATCGTCATTGCGTTATCAAACGTAAAATGTTATGTCACTATAAAATTTACATAACAAAAAACTAGTTCTACAAAAACTTTCAAATAATGAATTTCTCCTCTTACTGTTTCTACCTATAATTAATTTATATCGAATTTCTGTGTAAAGAAAACGCGATTTAAATCAACTGGATTATATCCTGACTTAATCTGCATAACATTTCTGAAACAGCTGGGAAAGTTATAGAAAATGTAAAGAGTAAAATAAAGGTTAAAACATCTGTGAATAAATAGCTACATATAAAGGAAATACTGCATTATCTTTATAACAAAGGGTTTAGAATTATCTTACATTTTCCTGTTGAATTATTCAAGAAACAATCTTAAAAAGGTACGGCTTTTTCCTTTTTTCCAACTTAGTAACTTTTGTCTAATCTCCGAGAATGAATCTAACATTTTAAATGTTTTGAAGAAAATATTTAAATATTGAAATAGAATATTTTTATTCAATGGGGTAGATTTGAAATGTATTTATTCAAAATGCGAAACGTGTTTTTGATAAGAAATGCAAATAAAAAGGTGCTTGCACTCCGTCGAGTTTCCAAGGAGTCAGTCACTGCTATTTAAAATGAGAAAATTTTCTGTTTAAATTATAAATTGCATAATTTCTAATCACTTGATTCATCGAGAAATTTTTGTAATCTGTTTTCCATGATTATTAAGATAAAAATTTTATTGAAAATTGTGTTAGAATTATATTCATCTTGCAAATGGCTTATGCATTATGCAATTTTAAATAACAATGAATAAATAACGCTATATATCCATTCATAACCACAGTAAAGGTAGGGGCAAATTATGCGGGAAGATAATATAACTAAACCCTCCAAACCTCACCTAGATCGTCATTCTTAAGGTTTTTACGCTTTTATGCACTTTTTCACTCCTGCTCACCGGAACCAAAATTCCAGACATCTACTTGCGACATATTTTCTTAGCCATTGTCAAAATACAAACAGGCAGACAGACACTTTTTATTTATTTTATTCCTATATATAATGCTGGAAATGCTATTTTATATTTTTGTAAAAAAATAATGTTTAACGTGGGGACAGATGCAAAACAATTCATGTTTAAAAATTAGTTTTTAAAAATCACATAAAATAGTAAAAATTAAATTATAGTTTCCAAATAAATTTTATTTGAATGTTCAGTTTTTTGTTTTATTCAATGACATACAAAATAAAATTGTGCTATATTTAAAAGCGATTATATGTAAACTGAAAGCAAAAGCGCAGATCATTGCCACCATCGTTATGACTTCAAGGTCGTATTACAATGATATTGTTTTTTTCTTTTACATACAAAACGCGAAGTCATTTGGCAATGTACCCTCATAGCATGCATGGTCACAGTGACGTCACATTGACGTCACTGTGAGTCACTTTGGTCACATAACATCTGTGACTAAAATGCTACCACTCGGTGACTTCACATTGTGACCGAAATGTGACTTTATTAAAAATTTTTAGAAAATTATAAATATTCTTCAAAACACGTTATTTACCTTAAAAAATATGTTTCTGGCAAATTAAATATTGTTGCTTTTGTCACAGTTTCGTCACAATGTTAATGTCAAATTAGTCACAAATGACACATTTTTCACAAATTTGTCACATTGTGACCACTTTGTGAAACTTCACAAACGAGCTCTAAAACGACCATAACGACTTCACATTTTAGTCACTGTGACTTCATATCGACGTCACGTGACGTCACATCGACAATCGATGGTCACAAAGTCACAATGTGACTTCACAACGACGTCGCAGTGACGTCACCATACCTTAGGGGTTGTTTATGAATTATATATGCTAAATACTATAAATTCATGCTACAGTAAAAACACAGGAGTCTTCTCTTGCCTGAGATAATATTGAGTACTTTGATTGCAGTTTTGCTTGATTTAATTAAATGTAAAAATCTTTCCTTTATTATTCTATTTCTTCCTTATTAGCACTATACAGAAAAATTTGAAATTTTCAACAGAAATACAGTATCAACAAACTTCATCTATAAATTAAATCCCGATAGAATTTTATTACTGCAATGGTAAATACCATAATATTTACCATAATATTTTCATGCGACAGGTCATTTGTTATTCAGTTTCGTTGAATAAGAAAGAACGTGTCGATATGTTTTAAAAAGATACCGATTCAAGAAAATTAAAATGTCAAAAGCTTCTTTAAACTAATTATCCTTAAATTCAAATAAGGTATTCATGAAATCAAACATTGCATTCAAAATTCATTTGATTTTTTTTTTCCTTAATGAAATTTTGTAACTGAAGGAAACCTAATTTTGTTTATAATGAATTTTATTGTCATTTTTTTCCACAACGTACCTTCTTTAGAAGAAGATTTAATATGCACAGTGTCATTATTTTCTCATAATATAATATTTATACGTTTTATTTATCGATTGTAAAAGCATAATTTAACCGATAAAATATAAGGTAACAGCATTTATAAATTAAAATTGAAGGCATAAAACTCTTACTAAAAAGATATTCAGAACGGAATTTTCCTCTTAAAGACAATTCTGATACTCAAAACTAAATTTTGATAAACTAACTTTACCTAATTAACTGTTTTCCTTACCTGTGAATTAAAAAACGGAATTAGGAAAAAAAGACATTCAATTAAATTGTTAAGCGCCTGGAACGTAATATTCCGTATACTAAGCTCCAGTTTTTACTGCAATATAAGCAATATTTAAAATAATATAATTCTATAGATTTAATGAATTTTCAACACATTTTAGAATGATTCATACTCTGGAGGATTACATTCATGCTTATGATAAAGTTTTTTTATAATGTTGAAAAAATCATATGTTCTTAACATTTAAACAAAATGTTGAGAAAAGATGTTATACAATTTTACTTTTTTGCAAGACGCTTGGAGGGTTAATTCGTATAATGTGCTAAAATTCCATTGCAGTTGGAGTTGCACTATATTCATGCTCAGTTGTCGGTATCGGTAAAATATATATCTGAATTTTATTCTTAAATATGACGTCATATGTATCTGCTTTTTGTACTTATCGACTCGTCTTCATGAAACTAGTATTCATGTTCAACAGCCAGTATTGGTAAAAATATATCTCACTTTTAATTTTCAATATTACGTGATATCTATTTGTTTTCTGTATTTATCGATAACCACGATCCTTGTACTATAAATATATATTTCAAGTTGTCCGTTCTATTTAAAACATGACATATTTTTCTTTCCAAAGAAAAACTTTTCTAAATAATATACTGGTACGGCAGGTATTTAAGAAAATTATAACGGTTGCTTTTAAACCTAAATACACACCAAATACGAAGCATTTTGTATGTTTTTAACATTCTAGTCATACAACAGGTATGTATGTGTATGACCACATACATAATGGATGGCATCATGGCTTCAAACCACCGTCAGCCACAATAACAGCCTTTACATGCTGTCGAAACCATGAAAGAGAATGTAAGATGGAGGTGCAGTATGCCGTAAAATTTTCTTGTAATATGATGCGCATTATCGCACATACTTAAATGCTTTTATTCGGCCTAAACAAAATTATCACATGGAACAAGGACCGTATTCTTTGACATCGGTCGTGCATTATTTCTATGATCTGTTTTTATTTAACCCTTTCCGGCGCGGAGTAAGTTTAATTGAAATAATTATCTGCCACCAGAATTTATAAACGAATTTATTAGAGAATACGAACTTGCTTATTTTCAGGCATTTTATCAAAGGAAAATTTTAATTAAATATTCTTGGTGCCAGTAAAATTAAAATTAGGTGTCCTTTTTAAGGGACACCGCGCCGGAAAGGGTTAAGCATACTAAATTAGCGTCTTATTATATAAAGAATGAAAAACTGTGGCGCGAAACGAAAGCACGCGGGTTTAATATAGCAGATTTTAGGATTGCATTTTTGACGTCACCCACAACCACTATACTTCGTGTCTATTCCTTGTTTTTTACTCTATGCTGGAAACAAATTTTAAGCAAAAATCAGATACATATTTGAAACATTTGCGATTGAATACAAACGTCTGCCCTCAGTTTCATCAACAGTGTTGCATGGATTCCTATTGGAATTCTTGTCATCCAGTTCTCAGATTAATACCTCGTCGGGTTAAAATTTGGAGAGTTGAGGGGAGAAACAAATATGCTGTTAAATGGACATGAATGTTTTCGTCTATCCATTATTGTGGTGTATCCATATGGGATGGTGAAAATATTTATTCAAAAGGAACCGCCTCCCATGTATAATAAAAAATAATGCAGAGCTTTAATATCTCAGAATAAACAATGACGTTGACTTTGGCACCATGAAGGAAGATAAGAGGAGGCGTAAGATCGTCTTTATTCCTTGCGATTTTCAAAGCTATCCGTAAGGCTGGAAATTTTCTGCGATGACATCGGAACGTCTTCTGGTTTTATTTAGCCTACGATATTTTTGAGATTCATTTCCTACGCCAGATCAAAATTCCCTCATCTGAGGAAAATAACAGTGTTCTATGCTCAGCTTGTTGGGGAAGCGTTTAGTCTCTGTAAACACTGTACTGTTTTAAACTCTGTATTTGTTGTTAAAAAAACAGAAAAAAACACTGTTCTAATAAAATTATCGAATGTTATTTGTTTTTAATGAATAAACAATATTTCCAATCAGGCCGATCCAGTGGCATGGTCGGAAGCGTCAGCTTCTCCCACACCGCTGGACCCTGGTTCGAATCCAGCTAGCGGCATGGGTGTCTGTGTTGTCCCTGTGATGTGTATTAAATGTATGTACTGTATTTCCTGTAATAATAAAGTGTTCTGTATTTGTTTCTGTGTATTATGGATCATTCGAGGTAACAGCCACTGTATCTACCGACCTCAAAAGCATTGTTCATTCAAATTCAAATTCAAATCCAATCAGTTCAAGGAATTTTCTTTGCAATAAGGGGAGTTATGTGTCATTTTGCAGATCAAATTTATTCGATTATAATTATTTCTATAATATTTCCTCTGTTAAAAGCACTTTTATATTTACGTATTCGTTATCAATGAGTTTATGTTTTAAACAAATATCTTCAGTCAGTTTCACTGGAAAGATTTTAAATAAATGAAAAATAATTATTAAATAAAAGCCTAAAATGTTTTTTAATTTTTGAACATTTTAATTTGAATGAATACAAATATAAAGAATAAGCTTGATTCCCGACATAAAATGAATAAATTGAAACAAATTGGCAACTTTACCCGTTGAATAATTTTATTTAATCATTTACATAGGAATAGATATTTTGTAGATCATAGATATTTTTAAAACGAATAATGGAACATTTCATTTTTCACCTGAAATATTAATGTTTGTTTTACGTTTCATAGTGCCGTTTCCAATTAAATGAAAATATTTCTAAATAGTCCATTACTTAAAAGTATAATTCTCTGAAAAGTAATCATAAAATATTTCTTTTTTTTAAATGTCGTATCAAAACTTGAAAATTTCGTTTAATGGAAAGCCATCTGTTTTTTAATGATAAAAAATACCAAGGAAAAAAAATACTTAATGATGCAATGAATGACTTTTATTATATTTTTCTTTTGTTTTGTTTATGTTTTCTACTAGTTGTTTTTAAATATTTAAAATGATACAATTTATATTTTAATGGATGTAACGGTTGAAAATACCGATTGCATTTAAATCCCTTTGTTTTTATTTTAAGCTATTAATTCTTTTCTATAGCGATTTTAATTAATAGCTGTAATTCATCACCGTCTGTTTAGAGCAATTAAACTATACTAAACATGGGCATTAAAGTTACATTTAGAAAAATTTTAAATGTATTATTAAACAATTATTTTTTTCGATATACATTATAGCACATAAAGGACTGCGAAAATAACTGTCACGTTTTTAAAGATGTATTTTAATTATAGAAATATATATCTTTTATCCTTGACAAAGGAAGTTCGCCTAAGATAATTTAGAATGATATATAATTCGAATGTTGTTGCTTTCTGCCTTAATGTTTCATAGATTACCTATACTAGTCTTTACGCATATTCTTTCATTCCTTTTAATCATTAAAGTGAATCATTAAAGTAAATCAGAAAATTATGGTCAAATAGATATTTTATAGTGCAGCAATTTTAACACTTTTTTCATCATAGAGAGTTTATACAATACAAAACAACTGACGGAATTTTAAGCTGTAAATTTTGTTCATATGATCATAGTTCTTTTCTATTAAATAGATTTACAAAAATTTTGTTAAAAACTTGTAGATATTTTGAACAAAAACGTGGGAATTTGAAAACATTTATCAACAACATTACATATTCATAATTGGAGACAGGGGCCTTCGTTTCCAAGTGATAAAGACACTACGCCGCTAATCGCTTGCGAACTTAAAAGGTAGTAGGTTTGATTCCCGCTGGCTCCATTGCACACACTCTTTGCGTGAAGCTTCTGGTTGTATTTCTGCGTGTTGTAAAACTTCCTTGTGCTATCTCGTTCCTGTCTATTGGTGATGACTTATGAGCAGGTTTTCATATCAAGCATGCAAGTCAGATGTATGTTGTTCAATAAATAAATAAAAAAAATAGTTGGAAAACTCAGTCGAGGTTATTCCAACCGCATGATAAATGTCAGAAATCGAAACAGGTTGCGTTGGAGTTCCGTACCATTGATCTACCATTAAAGCTATCAAGTAAGAATGGTGGTCAAGCTAGCATAATACTCTTTTAATTCTTTGGACATGGCTGGAAAATGCAGCACTAATTTAATTCATCAAAGCTGTAACTATAGCATTTACTCGTTGAAATTGTTTTGATGACACTGAAACTCCTGTATACCATGTAATATCATGTGTATGAATAAGAGTGAATTATGTCAGCCAGCTACCGTTCGGATTGCTTAAATGGTAAAGCATTGGCACGGCACGCTAAGGTATTGAAGGTCGAGTCTTGATCTGGACATTTTTCTCTGAGTTGAAATAAAGCTCTACTATATAACTCCAATTATGAATATGATATATCAAGTTGAAAATATTTTCTTTCTCTTAAATATTATGACCTAAATATATGGTCTGCAAGGATTTCTGCCTTATCAAAATACTTTCAACACTTTACTCATTTAATTAGATATATTTCTAATTAAAATACTAATGGTAGGTTCATCTTATTTGGCCTAAAATTCACATGATTGTTGCATTTTTTGGTTAATATATATCCATATATATATGCGTATATCATATTATATTTATTTACATTTTACTTATATATTAAAAATTTTGTGCTTAAAAATATAAATAATACGTCTTATGGGATTTGAAGTGCCTATTTCACGCACGTGTACTGAAATTCAAATAGGATTAATAACAACAAATATTGTCGATAAATTAAAAAAAAAACCATTTAAATTTTTGGATTTTTGTACGAACATTTACTTTAAAAAGTTGTTTTTTGACAAAATGACGACCATTTCAATGAAAACAGCATTTTTTTCGCTTTTTCTTGCATTTGTCGAGTATGAAAAAATTATCAATGGAAATTAAAACTTTTAATGGCATAACAACAATCTAAACAAGATTAGCTTTCTTTTAAATACAAAATGAAATAAATCAATCGCATAGTTTTTAATCTCTCAGTTTGGAAAACATAATTTCTATAATAATAAGTTTAATCTCTTCGGGTCCAATTTTTCTTAATTTTGAGAAGAAAAATACATTAGAGTTAATAATGTTAATACCAGCCATACAAATAGTTTTACTAAAGTTTAAAGGATATGTGGTTGTCTGAACTAAAAACATTATAGTTCGTTTTATTCATTTCATATTCATAAGACACTTGGCTAAGGAAAAGTTTCTAGAGACGTTTGGAAAATACCACATTACAGTAGGGTTTGCCAAGTGAAGGAAAAAGAAGCCGAGGTTTGATCTTCATGACAACCGCTAGCCGCCTAGAGAGGAGTGGTTTTCTTTCTCTCGTCTGCCGTTGCGCAGTTTTTATTTGAAAAAAAAATTATGTTGTCATCAGATGGATCCGTGAGCCTGTTAAAAAAACTCATTCAATTCTACTTTGACAAAAAACGAAGTTTATTCTTTCAAAACTCAAAACCTCTCTTGATGAGAGCGTGAAAAGTACAGGGGTTGGACAAAAATATGGAAACACCTTAAGAAAACACGTTTCCTTGCATAGTATTGTGTACGGTAACCGTTGTTATTCAAAACAGCTTGCAGTCTTCTCGGAATGGATAAATACAGTTTCTGTATGTTTGCCAAGGGAATATTGTACCATTATTCCTGCAAAACGGTGGCAAGTTCAGATAACGATGTTGGCGGTGGATAGCGAGAACGCACTTTCCGCTCCAATGTAGACCACAAAGGTTCGATAATATTCAAGTCTGATGACTTTGGTGGCCTGGGGAGATGCGAAAATTCATCCTCGTGCTCAGAAAACCAGTCCTGGACAATGCGAGCTGTGTGAACGGGGACGTTGTCGTCTTGGAAAATACCATCATCATTGGGGAACAAAGCTTGTACCATTGGATGGACTTGATCGGCCAAAATGTTCACATAAGTCTGAGCAGTAATACGCCCTTACAGAATTATCATGGGGCCAGAAGAGAACCACGATATGGCTGCCCAAACCATCACCGAACCCCCGCCATGTTTCACTCTTGGCAACAAGCAGTGTGTATCATAGGCTTGAGATGGCGTTCTCCAGACGTAAACACGGCCAGAAGTGGGGAACAATGTGAAAGAAGACTCATCAGAGCATATTACGCTCTTCCACTGCTCTATAGTCCAGGCTTTATGATTTAAACACCACTTTTTCCTGTTACAGGCATTAGCATTACTGATGGCTGGCTTTTCAATTGCAACACGGCCAGCAATTCCCTATCTATGAAGCTCTCTTCTAATTGTTTTGGTACTCACAGGATTTGGTAACACGACATTCATTTCAGCAGTAACTTTTGCAGCGGTGGACTGCTTATTTTTCGAGATAATCCTCCTTAATGATCGTCTGTTACGATCACTCAGCACACACTTTCGTCCGCGCTGTGATTTAGCGGATGATGATTTTTCCGCATTTCAAATATGCGGAATAAATCTTCGACACAGTACCTCTTGAAACACTAAAAACTTCGGCTACCGTGCTTACGGAAGCACCCACCATACGCGCGCCAACAATTTGTCCACGTTCGAATTCTGTTAACTCTGACATAATGCAATGATAATCTCACATAACAGTGCTCCCACAACGACTGAACCGTGCAGCGATTTTACGAAGTTGTATAGGTAGCGTCAGTAGGCGAAAACTCCAGTGCCATCAACATAGTTCATTATAATCAATCTTTCTTTTCTAACATGCATTTCAAAAAGGTGTTTCCATATTTTTGTCCAACCCCTGTAATTCTAGTTGCCAACAATTTCTATTCTCTTTATTCTTTAGTAAAATATTCGAACAAAATTCCTGCTTGTGACGTGTGAAAGAAGTTTATTATGGTTTGGAAAGTGAAGTTATTTTGTGAAAGTTTCATTCATGATATTCAACAGAACGAAGACTTATTGTTATGATCCAGTCATGTTTTTTTCATACATGTTAATGTCTTTAGTGAAATAAATATTGTGTTTATAATAGCTCGAGCCCATTTTTCCGTCCAGTTTTTCTTATCTTTTTTTTGGGAGATGCGTAAGTACCTTCAAACCATTTTAATATTCTAGTTATCTTATTCGGTTTAATTTAAATTCTGTCTTTCGTGGTTTTTAATTTGAAATTCTTAACTTTAACAAATTTATTCTTATTCGTACATTTCATTCTACTCATAATTCTTCTATCCAACAAGTATTACAACTTCCTAATATATTTGCTTTTCATCCCACATCATAAGTTGAGAAAAGTAACCGGTATTTTAAATTTTAAGAGTGAAATAAATGTTTAAAACAAGGAATTACCAACGATGCAAAGGGAGAAAAAACTATTATTATTATTTTTACTAAAGCTCAAAGTTTTACTCTTTATCTACTGCATTATGGATTCATGAAAATTTTACATTCTAAAGCATTTTACGTAAAATGTTTAAACTAAGTTAAAAGATTTACATAATCATTTAATAATTTTTTAAGGATTTAGAAGGATTAATTAAATTTGAGTTTACAAGGATTTTGTGCAATATTTTTAACCCCACTCAAATCTTTGATTTTAAATAGTTTTCTTAATATTTTGTAGAATTATAAAATGCACAAATAGGATGTTCTTACAATATAAATATAGAAGTATTTCCGAATTGAAAAATCCCCATCCCCCTCCCTCAGCGCCAAGAAAGCGGAAAAGATTCAAAGGCAAAAGAAATCATCCTTAAATATTCTTGTTCTGTGTAACCAATAATGCTTTTGGAACAAGATAAAGTGGCGTATCTGTAAATCATTCTAAACAAAATTACAACTAATTCACGTATTAAAATTTTTTTATAATAAGTAATTTTTAAGGTACTTATAAGTACCTTCGGAATCAATGGTTTAATAGAGTCATAACAAGGAATGCAGAGACACACTCTTGAAACGAAAGAGCTAATTTGGCTTCTCATGAAAGAGCTGCAGTTTTTTCGATCATAAATGAGTTTCAAACGATTAAATCTTCTTGATTTAAATTGGTTATTTAAACAGCTCAACTTGATTTAAATTCCTTAAAAACAACTCATTCAACGAGTTATTTCAACTCTTCTCGAGAAGCTGCCTTTCAAAACGTGAAATGAGTGGATTTAGGCTCAACTTGATTTATTTTGTGGCTGGCTTTTTAAGAGAGCACTTATTAACGTTTCTACATATCGAAGTAACAAAAGAAATTGTTCAGACAGCATAATACTCAATCGAAAGACATGTATCGTCAACCGGGGCTACTTTGGGTCTCTTTTTAGTGGCGTTCGTAATTTTGTTAACACGTAGCACCTATAGTTGTCGTTCAGTCCGTCCGACCGTCCGCATGTGACAACGCAAAAGCTACGCAACCCAATCGTTTGAAGTTTAAAATACATAATTATTGCATAATTTTGTCGAGTCATTTCAAATTTTATGAAAATCAGATGCATAGATCGATTATAGGGACAATCAAAAGTATTCCGTTATTTTACGGTCAATGAGGAAAACGTTTCAAATGCATTTTAATGGTGTTACATTCCTTCAAACATAATAAAATTGATATGTATCTATGAAATATATATCAAAATATACATTCTATACAATCTATGGTGCAAGGAATATTTGTTATTAATTTACAGGGCTACACAAAATATCCCATTACTTATACTATACGAGAAATTATTGTTTGGGGCGTGTTTTAATAATATCAAACTATTTCTTTTTTATGAATATGATATACGTTGCTGAGGTGCAAGAAAAGTTATTTTCTGTATATTTACTTGAACACAAAAAAGATTTCGAACTCTATACTGTATCCGAAGTACTGTATACTATAACAGCAAGATCTGAATATTTTTCAAACTTCATTATTGTACGAACGCACCTCATTAGCTACACTTCACGTGCAATTTCCTACTTGTTTTAATTTTAGCTATTTTTAAAGTTTTCGAACAAAGTAGCAACATGTTGAGAGGGTTCCTTGGCCTTTTCACTTAATTTCATGTATAAAATGAATACATTTTTTATACAAATGAATACATTTTTATACAAATCCCCTTGAAATATCATTTGCTAATGAAATACTACTCAAAAATCTGTAAACAAATGATTTTTTAAATTAAATTAAATTTTATTTTATAACGTTTAAGTATAATAAATCAATTGTTAAAATTAGAGAAACGAGAAATGCCTTTTTTCATGTTATCCTCAATAACTGGAAGAAAAACAATTAATATGACGTTTTTCTAAAGTAACATTTAAAAACATTTTACTTGAAACATTTTTTAAGAGATTTGGAGAGATTTGGTTGTATAAAAAGCATTTCAAAGTAACTGGGACTATTTTTGTACCATAAAAGGTGTGGAACAAAATAGCTCTGAAATAATAATTTTCATGTTAACTTTATGAAAACGTAAACATTTCTTGTCAAAATAAAAGATTAAAAGAAAAATTATGATGACACATAGGTTATAGGTTACTTACTATATTTTGACAGTTACATTATTTGTAGCTCTTATCCAGATTGTTTAACTATAGAAAGTTTGGAGAGTTAAGTTTTACACAAAAATACAGATGTTTAAAAATTGAGGGATTGTATCCAAATATAGTAGTACTTGCCCTATTGTGTATTCTATATTGACACTGATCAATGGATATATGGATACAACACCTCATTTTTTTCTTCATTTTGGGAATAAGGGATTTTGGCCTTATTCTATGGACGATTATTTTATAATTTTCAAACTAAGTTTTTTCAGATTTTTACAAAAGTTGCTCTATACATTTAGCAACACAATATGCAAATGAAATTTTCATATGTATGACACATGCGCAATGAAAAATTATTTATTAAACCTGTTCATTTTCAATACATTTTTTATTATTTTTCTAATATGTTTACAGGGTATTGTGTACAATGTTGTTTGTCATATTTTCAGAAAAGAACATTATTTTTTACTATAAAGTTTGCAAATTATAAACAAAAAAAAAGAAAAAAAACTTAGAGAAATTTGGGACGGTTTCTATAAAAATTTTAATTTCTCTATGGGTATACATGGATGCTGTCCACATAAAAAACGAACTAAGTTTATTAAATTAAGCCACTTAATCATAATGAATAGTTTGAGAGCTTTTGATACATTAGTTTTGACAATGTTATCCAAAAGCTTTTCGTTCTTTTTTAATTTGTTGACGGTCCCCTATGGAATTTCGGAAAAAAATCTTCACGGAAATGTATGAATTGTTCAATTATATTTATACACTTAGAGTTTCAGGATATTTCCTCATGTATTTTTCTAGATATTTAACAAAATGTCTAAAATTGCAAGTGGCCAGTCACCATTGGCAATATAGTGCATATAATCTTCAGGGTGACAATCTACAGCTTTTCAGAAATGTGAAAAATGTAAAATAAGCAATTGAAAATTTTGGCTGGAAATAGTAGAACCTTCCAAAGTAAAACACAGTGGAAGTATTCAGTAAATATTTCCTATAATCATCTGCATAACATACATGCAACAGAATAAGATGTTTTCATACAAAAAAAGAATTAAAACGAAATCGTTAATTAACCATTCCATTAAGTTTGGCGTATGTATCTGTAGTTAAGTCTTAAAAAAATCCATCAAATTATTTAATTAGTTTTTGTTTCATTACTTATCAAATGATTAGTTTTTATTTTCCATGCAAAAGTATGTTCCCGTTTTCAAAGAAGTTACAAATTAAGCTATAATTTAAATGCAATTTTAATGATTTTTTAAATGATATTGAAGATCGTTTTACATGAAAAATTTTTTATGTATGTAATTCAGAAAAAAATTTTAGAGATTTGTTAAAATTACTTAAAAGATATTTTCAAATAAATCACACTAAAAAAATATTTTATTTTCCATAAATGATTGGAGTTCATTCATGCTGAGATAATGATTCCGATACTTAAAATTTAAAAGTGTACAAAAAAAGAGAGTTTTCTTTATGGGATTTTAAATGCCGACGTTAATTAGTTGAAATCGCTTTGTAGATATATATATACATATATGTTGCTATTGTTAATGTATTTCTGTTAAATTACTGTCGGATAATTTATCATCAAATTTCAAATTGTTTTTTTTTAAATATATTTCACATATTCTTAGAAATAATTTTTCCCACATTTCCTGGTTAACATTCTTCAAATTTAGTTCATTTAATTTTTTTCTTTGCTCAGGTTAACGCACAATTTCAGATTTTTTTATATATCAGTAATACTTCGACCTCAGTTAGCGAATTTTTCCAAGACAAGTGACACAAACAAAGAAAAATTTAGACAAGACAGAAACAAAAGAATAAAGAATATTACTTCACGAAATTCTAATGAAGATATTATATTGCATTTAAAAATAATGTTTCGTACAATTACCATTAAGCATTAACGTAGCAAGAAAGTGTATTTAAAAATAAATAAATAAACAATTGACTACTTTCTTTACTAAGAGGAAAGGAGGGGTTAATCTGATTCTCTTTTTTATCTTATCCACATCTCTATCATGTGGCTGTCGTGAGAAACTTTCCTTCATACGAGTGAAAAGTATGAGATAAAGTTTAAAGAAAATGCATAAAATTTCTAGATTGTGTCTAATTAATTAAAATTATTCTCTGAGATAGCTGAAATAGATGCGGGGTAATCTAAAGTCGGAATACTATTGTAATGCATTCTATTCAAGCAATGAATTATTTACTTTTAAAAAATTTACAGACTTAACAATGGATGATTTGTTTTCTAAATTGATTAAATCGAATATTTAGTATTTGTGCAATGTTTATGAGCATACATGAAAATAATATTATTATCACGAATTTTCCACATCAAGTAATATCAGGTTTTGTATTTTGGCAAATATTCTTTCATGAGTTGTTGCATAGGTCTTTATTCAATAATGCCAAAGTATGGGTTCTAAAATATTTTTAGCCCTTTCAAATAAAATCGAAATGCGCTAATGCATTCGGTTTGTCTGTCCGTATGTCGATCTGGCAATCTGTTCGTCTGTCCACGCTCTAACTCCCTAAATATTCTCGGATTTTCCTGCAATTGATAAAGCAAATTTAAGGTCACCAAAATATGTTTGGTATTGAATATGAAGTATTCACGATTAATGGTTCATTTACAGGGACACTAAAAAAAATCGATTACATTATAGTATATGTAGAAAAATCATTTGGAGAATATTTTAATGACATTAAGCTATTTCAAATGTATCAAAACTGATATAAATCACTCAATTTCTCAATGATCGCTTTAAAATAGAGCATTGACAGTATTTTTTTTTTATTAATTCCCTGGAACAAATAAAAGAAATCGGTTTTGCGTAATAACTGCTGGAGAGTACGTTTTAAAATCTGGTATATGAGTTCAAATATAATTAGTTTTTTCAGATTACTTTTTATAAGATACCCTGGGGTAATAACGCCAAGTGCTTATATTTTGCATAATTATGAAATAATCAGGTAAATGACACCCATGTGCTCTGCGCAGAAGGGTTTTGAGTCTTATAAATCGCAAAAAACAGCTTCAAGTTAATTTGTTTCATTTTTAGGTCTTATTGTTTTTACAAGCAACTAAAATTAACGCTTGATCTAAAATTTGTGAAATAAGGTTTTTGATCCGAAGACTATATTTTTTATCTAGAAATACTTTGTTTATTACATAAATTTGTAGTGTATTTCATGTACTTTCAAATTGTTGTAGAAGATTTTGGATATCTTCTCGAGATAATTTGTAGTTTAGGATTTACAGCACAATAAGTATCCCGGGGTAATAACGCCAGGGATTGGAGTTATTACCCCGGTTGATTCCCAACAGTGGCCGAACTATATCCGAAGGGGGTTTATATATTAATATGGGACAGCATTATCATCATTGTTGAAATGGTAAGATTAAGGGGGGGTGCCCAATACTTAAAAAAAATCTCTGTATTTTATTTTTTATTATATTGTTATTATGATTTTTTTTTACTAATGTAAAAAATAATTTTTAACTCTTGTAAATAAAACTATATCAAAATGTTTTCGAGATTCAAATTCGAACATCTTCAAAATCAGGTTTCTATTAAATTTCCACTGGATTGTTCAATTGAGTTCGAAATTTTAACTGTCCGCTTTCTCAGCGTTCGGTTTTTCAAAACTTTACAAATTTAACCTTTAACTGATGTGACAGAAATTGCAACGTATGAATGTGATGCGGTTTGTGAGACCACAAGATTAATATTCACCTATTTAGTCTCTGGTGATAGTACTAAAATTCCAAATGAAACAAAATTTCGGTAGTGTTTGCAGTTAAACTGAAAATTACAAGTTAAACTAAAAAATTAAAAGAAAAATAGTGGTCTACGAGACCGGTAACATTAGTTAAAGGTTAAAATGCGATCCATGATTAAAAATCATAGAATACTGTTCCTGCGCTAAACTCTTTGTACAGAATTAATTCTAATTAAATTTAATCTAATCAAATATTTCTAACAATATTAGGAGAACTCCAAACGAAAGAGAATTTCAGTTGTAACTATAGTTAAACTGGAAAATACAAGTTAAACGCTATTTTTTTTTGGGGGGGGGAGGGGGTACAGTGTTCAGTCAGATTGCTAACAGCAGTTAAAGGTTAATTTTGTCGCTAATATAGAGATAATGATATATAACCATATGAATTATGTGTAAAATTGAATAAGAGATCTCTTTGGGATAATATTTTTTAATAAAAAATTTTATTCAATTTACTAAAAATTAATTAAAGCATGTTTTTTAAAACGTCGACAATTTAACTGTGGGTTTGGAGAATCCGCATTAGTGTGGAGTTAGGGGTTAAAAACTATTTACTAGATTACTATAATAGTATTAACCCTTAACTGCTCTGACAAAAATTGTCGCATAACTTACTGTGAGCGGCCTGTTAGACCGCTTAATTTAACGATGAATAAAATGTTAAATTGACTTTTAGAATATTATTTTTGTATTGGACCTTATATACAGGACTATTATAAATAAAATTCAGCTATTCAAAAGTTTCTAGAGATAGTAATAGGACTCCAAATGAAACAAAATTTTCCCGGTATCTATAGTTAAACTAAAAATTGTAAGTTAAACTCTGAAACTTAAAAAACTCAGCGGTATGTGAGACGCTAACAGCATTTAAGGTTTAACAAAAATATTTATTACATATAACTCTAATTATTATAAAACTTCACATGATTAAAATATTACATTATGAATGGTTAAAACCATGCAATGTTTCTTATAATCATATTTAAGCGGGACTTTTTTAGCAAAGAGAGACACAGGGTGTTACATTCTGTTGAAGCTCCCCCTCACTCCTTTTTCTTTCATTTTCACAAAAAAATCAATATTTTCTAGCGCATAGAATGCATACATGGGAATATAAATACTGATTCAAATAATCCATGCAATGTTTCTAATAATTCTATTTAAATGGTCATTTTTAGGCAAAACGTAGCTTAGAATCTGATATTCTTTTGCCTCCTCCCCCCGCCACCACGTCAGCTTTATTTTTCTTTCAGAGTCACAAAAAAATTGTACATTTTCAATAGCTTAGATTGCAATTTGTCAATATCTAGAGCTGTAGAGTTTGTATTTTTAGAATTGGGCAATCTACATGCCATTATTCCATCTTATTTTATAGTTTTGTTTGCATGGCGTTATTACCCATATAGGTGGGTATTAACGCCAAATAGCATTGGTCAAGAAAAAACGCCATTACATTTTATGAATACATATCTGTTAAATTATTTTATTTTATATAGATAGTCAATGAGTTGCTGTATCAGATCCTATATTTGTTTGAAAAATACAATCTAAAACTAAGCCGTGAAAATTGGTAGAACCTTAACGTGGCGTTATTACCCCAGGGTACCTTACTTATATTCTATACCTCATGTACTGGATTGCACAAAAGTATTTGGTATACCATTCTCCTTATTAGAGGAAATTGCTGAAATGAAATTTTATTCTGATATATGTATACAATGCATTATAAATGTATTATATGCTTAAATGAACTAATTTTTTGTATGCAAGTTTTTAATAAATAGAAATCTCTATATCATACACAAGGCTGCTAAAAATCAGATAATTTCCCGATTGTTGATAAGAATAAGTTTTGATATGCGCTATACATTTGCATATGCTAAAATGAGACAATTTTGTTACATTATTCTGAATTTGTTGGAAAATGCTTCATTATCTATGCTTAAAGCATGATTTTTTCTTTCTTGTTGACTTTGCGATATGATTTTTTCCTTCATATTTTTTTATGTAAAAGCCTTTAATCTTTACTACTTCAACTAATAATAACCAATAAATTATATTAATATTCAGGCTAACAAACGAATCAATTTTGGGGTGAAAAATGCACTAAAAGTGCAAAATACCCACTTAGGGTGGAGTGAAAAGACCAAAAAAAAAATTTTTCAGAGTTGTTTATTTGAATAGAACTAAAAAGTCGCATTTAGGCACACTGAATATCATATAAAAAACTGGTGGAACCAGGGAGAAAAGTAGAGCTCGATCTAAAGAAACGTTATAGCAAAAATTGGGAAATATTTTCACTCTAAATATGTGCGTAGAAAAGAAATGGAATCAGATGATCTGTAAAGCTCATGAAATAACCCAGATTTTTGTTAGCTGAAAATGAGGACTGAGCTTTACTGGTGCCTTAAAATCAATCAGGGAAAAAGAGGTATTTTTTAACTCATTCCGTATTTCAATCATCCATAACCAGTTTAAAAATTCAGGTTCATGACTATACCTTACAGGCTGATTTAATGAAGTATGAGAACAGTTCTTTCAATACAAAGTGTGGACACAATTCCATTTTAGCGGTCTTGATAAGTGGAAGATCAATATTCCAAGTAAACTCAAAACCTTGAACAGACACGATTCCGCCATATACTAAATATTTGTGTTCAGACATATTTATCTACATGAATTCCTCAACAACCTGATTATATTAATGTTATACTTTAATTATTAGTTCATGGTTTATATTTGTTTAGCGTTGTGGAGTTTAACTTATTTGAGACAACATAACTATACATTCTATTGACTACTTTCCTTAGTAATCATTTTGAATGGATAATAGTATAATTCTGAATATAAGGCACCAGTAAAGCTCAGTCCACATTTTCAGCTAACAAAAATCTGGGTTGTTTCATGAGCTTTACAGATCATCTGATTCCATTTCTTTTCTATGCACATATTTAGAGTGAAAATATTTCCCAATTTTTGCTGTAACATTTCTTTAGATCGAGCTCTACTTTTCTCCCTGGTTCCACCAGTTTTTTATATGATTTCATAGCTTTTTCAGATCTTTTCAGGAACTTTATCAATCACTTTCAACTAACAAATCTAAATTACTATTAGTATTAGTTCAAAGTTATTAGTAGGCATATTAGTTTTGCGAAATACCGGAAAAAAAACCAAGTTAGCTTCAATTTTGACGAGTAATTTTTGGCGCCAAATTTGGCGATATATCGCCAAATTGGCGAAAAACATGGCGACATTTGGCGATAGAACCGCCCCTTTTCAGACAGTAGTCCCACTGCAGTTTCTGGGTATCTAAGCAGATTTTCTTATGACCATTGGTATTTACACAGATTTTTATAGCTTCATTTTCAAATCGTTATATTTATAAATATTTTTTCTAAATTATTCTTTTTTAATTGAAATATCTGCATTGTAGTAACTGTTTTGACGTCGAAAACATTCAAATAAAGGTGCGATGTTGTTTTAACACATATTTAGTTACAGTTTATATATATGTTTATGAAAAATATGTATTTTCTGCTTCATATGATGTCAATTTCAGAAATTCAAAAATCTATCAGGAGAATCAAAATTTTTATTGATCTACGAAAAAAAAAAAAAAAAAAAAAAAAAAAAAAAAAAAAAAAAAAAAGAACACGTGTTATTATTTCTTTTTTAAATTATTCAATTGTTTTTTAGTTGGTGGCAACTAGAAAAAATAATTGAATTAGCAATTAAAAAAGAGAGATTTCTATAATGCTAAATTATGGAAGGTATAGCGTTATGTAAATTTTAAATGGCTGCCATTTCCTTAATTTTTGATATTTTTTTACCGGACTTTCGAAAGGCACATCCCTAAATTAAAAGCTTTCGAACAAGTTATTTCACGTCGCTGAATGTTTCCTGGTTCGGGCTATAATTGAGTTGTTTCTCTTTTTTCTTGTTTCACGAGCAAAAAGTGCCAAAACAGGGGTTCTGGATCTCCGAAACTAATTGATGGATCTGGAGGAATTTTTGTAAACTTTGAGATCTAGATCAGACACTTCCCCTTTTCAATTTCGTCGCGATCCGATGATTAGTTCCAAAGTTATTAAGAGGCAAACTTTGGACTTTAACATTAGAGATGCAGCTGAGCTCTACTATACAGCACTATCGTGCTGTATGATAAGGTTATAAAATTTCATTTTGTTTGGAATTCATCTTTAGTTCCCTACCAGCTCTTAAAGGTTATGCTTTTAATATGTGAAAATCAAGATTTCGTTATGTAGTGTAAATGATCAAAAAAATATTTTTTTCGGAATTGTTTGTTTGGATAGGTCTAAAATGTTGCTTTTTGGCACACTGAATATGAGGTTAAAATTTCATTTCATTTAGAATTCATCTTTAGTTTCCTACGAGCTCTTAAAGATTATGTCCTTTACATGTGAAAACCAAGATTTCAGAATGAAGTGTAAATTACTCAACTTTTTTTAATAACAAAATTTCTGATTTCAGTAAAATAACCCAAAAAATGACTTCTTGAAGTGTCTTACTTAAGAACGATCTAAATATCATTGTGTTTTAACTCTTTGAATCGCAAATAAAACCCCACAATGTGGATCGTATTGTCGCAGAGAAGAACAAGTACAATAATTAGACACGCAGTTCACTTTTATTTTTCGACTGCACATGAAAGGTAGTTCTCTAAATATAAAGGACATGCAGCTTTCTGAATATATAGTAATGTAATGAAAAGAATATATACGATGTATTGTAAAACGATCTTTCATTTCATTCTAATTAATATTGGCCTTTGTTATCAAAATTAGGTATTACATTTCGGGATTTGATTTTTGCTCACATATATTCGTTCCTTGCTTCTACTACTACAGCCGCTATTGGTGCTTCAGTAACTATGTTTACGAATCTTTCAAATACTTGAATCTAACAAGGAAATTTTTCACTTGAAAAGAGGGAATCTGAAAAGTTCCAGTCCCTCTCATCGTAATCTATTAAGAATGTGGCGTTATTTCAAATTCTTTCCAGTCAATAATGTTTATATAGTTTGTAACACTGAATTTCAATATTGGAACATGAAACTGTCTTATTGTAGAACATATAATATCTTTCATCTTCAATATTTTTCGGATTGGAAATTCTCAAACATGATTTTTTTTATCAGTTAACTTTCCTGTAAATTTTTATCTCAATGACAGGAGTATAAGTTTTGTTGAATAACGGGATGGACAATTTTCCTTAAATATTCCCTCAAATAACGAAACAACTTAATTGTTTAGAAAAAAAACATTTTGAGCTCTATTTTTGCAAGAAGAATCTTTTTTTGAAGTGAAACAACATAGACAAATGTAATTTCATTACAAATTCACCATAATCTTCAGATATTGGGATGAATTCTGATTTTCAATCTGTAAACCAAGTAGTCAATTGGCAGTTGTCAATCATTTAGAGTCCGACATTCTTGCTGTATTACGATTTACCAGATTTAAGGAGCAAATATTTGACCAGATGCAAATATTTGACATGTGTCATAAAAATAATTTTGGTCTGCACTAAACCTTCCAGAGTTGATTTGTCTATGATAGGAGCAGATATTTTAAAATTTCCATAAGTGTCTATTGTTCACATGAACCTAACGACTTTCCAATTGGAGCAGTAAAATCTCGTGAGCCTTTATCTTGTTTATCAAGTTCAATGACTTAGTGGCAATTCGTATGAATTTACAACGGACGACTAAATCTTAGTTTCAAAAATCTATTAATATGATTTTTTTATTTTGCTATTTACAGTTGTTCCGTCACAATCTATGGCCATAAATTTATCAAGGTTTAAATGTTTTTCAGTGAAATATTTTAATACTTCCTGCAATGATCTTTCTTGATGCAAAAGATGGTGTAATTAGTCCCATATACAAATAATTTGACTTAAAATCAGAAATTATGTTTTTCAATTATAGTTCTTTCATTTAATCTATCTACAGTTTTCCATAAATTCCTTTGATTTTGGGGAGTTGAATAAGCTTCTGATATTCAGAAAAATTGTTGTATATCATTTCATCAATACGTCTTTGGGAAACTAAAATAACTGATGCCTTTGATGTTTTCTCTTAGGATAATTTTTACCTCTGATTTTGGCGAAATTTTAGAAATACTGCTGTGTTTTATTTATTGTTTTGTATAATAATATATTATAGCACTCTGCTGTTGTTGGCAAAACAGTTTTATTTAGTTTTGAAGAATCACCAACTTCTAGTAATGCTAAACTTCGATTTGCCTACACATGCACTCATTTTGACTGTAAAAATGACAACTTAAAATTTTTAAAACTCAATAAACCGTTTCAAATATTTAAAAATAAAGACTTAAATTTTGAAAATGATGAAAGGAATTACACTACAGATTTTAAATATAAAAATATCAAACGAAATTACCAAAAATTGCTGTTAATGCACAATTTATGGTACACTGTTAAAAAAATTCTGAAATTCACGAACATTTTTTTCCTGAATTTCACAGAAAAGCTCCCTTTTAACAACTAAAGGGTACTTTTCGTTACAAATCACAAAGTTCCATCATATTTCCTGAAAAAAAATGAAACGGATGGAAATAAAAACAAAAAACGGAGACACTCCGGTGTGCGGGGAGCTCCATGGCCGAGTGGTCAAGGCACCACACCTCTAATCGCCTGCAAGCGCAGATTGTGGGTTCGAGTCCCATTGGCGCCATGGAATAATGAAACATAAAAATTCCTTTTAAATTACATTTTTCTGTTTATTTTTCTCTTTTTTTCTTATTAAACATCTTTTAATTTATTAGCCGAAAAATAAATAAATAAATAAATAAATAGTGTACGACAATTTCAAAAAAAAAGTCTATATATATATATATATATATATATATATATATATATTGTAAAAAAATTGTTAATAAAAAGTTTTTTATTAAAAAAAACAGTGGTTTCAAACAGTGATTTTTTTAATTTAAACTATTTAAAAAATTAAAAATGATTTAAAAAAATAATAAGTATTATGCATCAGTCTAAAATAATCCGTTTACAAACATTCTAAGGAATATATTTAAAAGGAAATCTTTAAAAAGCACAACAGATTTTCCCACTAACTCATAAAAGACATGCTTTGTACCGTCTAGCATCAGCAACTTTGACTCAGTTTGTAAGAATTTGATTCGCAATCTGAAGGTCTCGGGTTCGGTCCTGAGGACGGCGTGAACTAAATTATCCAAAATAACAATTAAGTAAAATAACATAGCAGCTTAAAATCCCTCGGTGATTTTAAATTCTTTGAAGATTAATCAGGAAATAATTTTTAAAAATTATATTAAATTATTACTATTATAAATCAAACTTTGTAACGGAAAGTTGCTGATTCTTACACCGGAGTTTTCCCTTCTTGTATTTCCCACAACGGAAAATCTACTAACGGAACGGTAAAAGTTCGGCTACATTGCTGCCGGTAGTTTCACCTGGAATTCACAGATTTATTTTTAACAGTGTAAGAACCTATCGTATAAATTAATGAAAGTATAAATGTCCTGGTAAGGAATTCAAGAAGTTTTTAAAAATTCATGAAATTGCACGTGTATCAGAGGTAGTAAAAGGCAACTTTTGGCTGCAATCCAAAATCAAGATTCCAACTTTCGATTTTTCACTCCACCCTAATCCACACACGTACTTTCAAAAAGCATGAAAAAACACATTGTGCACATTACATCTTACTTGCTATTACCATCTGCCAATATTGCAGCCATTTTTTCACATTTCTAGTTAAATTAAAAAATATATCAATTGATTTTAAGATAATTCTTATACTAAATTTGTCCTGCTCTTTTGTTTTCCATCATCTCCCAAAAATTTAAACTTATCTCCCAGTGTGAAGAGTTATTTTTTCAGCATATTCAAGCGTGTGAGCTCTCAATACTTGTTTTCTGAAAAAAAAAAATAACGTGCAAGTCAATGGCTAAAATTTATTACTAGTAAATATTATTACAAGATATATGTATTCAAAATTAATTTTTTTCCTTACTATACATATATGCATATAACATCAAAAGATTTTATCTACAAGTAAAATATCTTTTTTTCCTCTTTAATATATCAAATTGTTAAACAACAACAACAACAACAACAACAACAACAACAACAACAACAATAATAATAATAATAATAATAATAATAATAATAATAATAATAATGATAATAATAATATTTTTCAGTGATATAAACACACAAATAAAGAATAACAAGCAAAGTCTCTTGAAGATCAATAAAATATATTCTTGCGATGCTTTTTCAGAAAATGTTTTTATCAGCAACTTTATTCTAATATTAAAAACATTTACAAAATACTTTTTTAAACAGAGCATCTTATTTGTGTAAAAAAACTGTAATTATAACTATTTTATTTATTATAACTATTATAACTATATTATAAGTAATTATAACTATTTTATTTATTCACATGCTTATAAATATTTTGCCTGAAAAAAAATACAATAATTATTATGTAGCAATGCAAATAATTTTATTTCTCCCTTTTCTTTTAATGTGTCTAAAAGATAAGTATTTATGAAGCGTTTATGGAGACTGGAACTACGCTTTTGAGAAAAATATTCAAAAAGAAAAAAAATTCTCCTTTTTTTACGCGTAATTCAATCCTTTTTAAGTCAGATATGTAGTAAAACAAAAGACATACATAAAATGAAATTGCGCGGAGAAATATTATCGTTTTTGCGATTTTCCTTTTTTTGTGTGTATGTTTTTGATTGGGAAAACACAATCTGCGGAGATTTAATCGTAATAAATGGCATGTCTAGTATTTTTTTGCATATGTATAATTACTTGCTAGTTGTTATTTAAAGAAAACTAATCTAAGTGTAATATATTTAACCATTTGATAAAGCCCTTAAAAATACGAATTTTTTTAAATAATATTATAGGGCGTGAATATTCAGCTGATGCAAATCCTCACGCGATTTAATTTGCAAGCTAATTAGTTTCCCTTTTCTTCTTTTTAACTATTTGGAAAAAGTAGTTGATGTTCTCGGTAGAGAATTGGAAAATCTAAAGCATATCTGAATCTTTTTATTGGTTGAATTCCGCAATGATGTTGGTTTATTTTATTTGTTTCCTGATTGGTCCAAGATTAATGTCCAAAAATGGAATACTTCTGTTGCCAGGATGACAAAAGTACTAATTAAAAATTATAAAAAATTAATAATTTAACAACAATTTGTGATAGAGATTTCAAACAAATTTTATTAAAACGGGCATTTCTTCTGTACGCAACGGTGTAAAAATATAAAGTGTGCGATATTTTGAAGTTAAAAAATTTGCAGTTCCGAATATTGTAAAACTGAAATTTCATTTAAAATTTATTTGTGATGGGTCCAGGAATCCATGTCGTACGTAATATGAGGCGTTAAAAAGTCAGTCTGATTTACTCCATCCCATAAAAATTCACATTTTAAACAGTTAAAGTTGTCTATCTTTAATCTACTTTTTTTTAATCGTTGGTCTTGGAATGTTAATGTTTAATGCACAGCGTATGTAATATATGACTTGTTATAATCATCCAAAAAATAATTTTATTATTATTATTAATTTAAATATATAATTCATTTATAAGTCTTTAAAATTTGAGTTTTTGAAAATATTTTCCAAATAGTCGTTGTAATTTGTTAAATTACAATTTTATTATTATTATTATTTGTGTTTTGTTTTCCTGTGCTTTTTTTTAGTAAAGAAATCATACTCTGAAGAGATTTACATGTAGATACGATGAAAAAAATGCAAATGCACATGAGTATTATATTTAAAAAATATTTTTACAACATTGTCACAGCAAACATAGTCATCAGAATTTTACTTACGAAAATAATTCCATTTACGATTTTTTCTTATCAGAAAGATTTTTTCTTGCATATAAAAAAATTAAATTACCGCTAGTTTATATTTTTACATATTAAAGAGGTTTTTTATGCGCAAAAAGCACTAATAATCAAGTACTGTAGAAAAATGAATGCCACGCCTTTATTTTTAGGGTGCAGTTTACCTTGAGAACAATTTTGTTTGTTTTTAAAAATATGCCTCAAATTGTTCACTGACTGCATTACAATATTCAACTAAAAGTAAGTTTGAAAAAAAAATAACTGCACGATAAATTAAAATTTTTAAAAAGTTTACAAAAAACTTCATATTCTTTTTCTAACACTTTCTAACAAAGTTGAAAAATGTTTATGCATTCGGTTTGTCTATCCGGATGGCCGTCTGTCCGCGCTCTAACTCCTGTAAACATGCTCGAATTGCTATGAAATTTTTATATGTTATTGATGTTTACCCTAGCACAAACCCTATTGAAAATGAAATTTCTGCTATAGTTTATTTACAGGGATAGTCAAAAGTTTTCCGATACATTATGGCCTATGAGAAAAATCGTTTCAAATGAATTTTTAAGGTGTTACACCCTGTCAAACATATTCAAATTTGCATGGATTCGCAAAGAGCAATAAAATATGCATTCTTTAAAATATGCAGTGAAAATAATAGTTACTATTCATTTACAGGACCACTTAAATTAATTCCATTGCACAATAATAAAGGGTGGGGGAGGGATTGTTTGCGACATATTTCAATTACGTTGAACGATTTAATAAAATTGATATGCACCACTGAGACTTAATATTTAACGCATAGTATGAAGTGCATAGCATTTACAGTTACACACAAAATATTTCAAATCTTATATTCTTATCCGAAGTACTGTATATAATCGATGATAGCTCATGGATGGTTGAAAAACATTTTCAATTATGATATGCGTTTTTAAGTTTTACTAAATCTCTGCAAATTATATGGTGTGTATAAATGTTATAGTTGGTATACAGGGTTATACAAAAGAGCTCATGCAGGTTACTGATTGTAAAGGTGGTTTTTAAATAAATTATGCATTTTTACGTTGAACTGCTTTCAGTTTACTAAAAAACGTTTGTAAAATATAGATAAAATGATATACAGGGTCACGCAAAGATTTAGCTACATGGTCACACACAAAAGATAATTTCTGGAAATGTGATTTAAATAGTGTTAAGGGTAATTTTCTTTGAACTAAATTTTAACAAATTACAGGCGTTTAATAAAGGTACTAGGTAAATTACAGGGCTGAAGAAAAGTATTCAAGTATTTTTCATCTTTTAGAATAAAGTGCTGAAAGGGAAATTTCCACCAGTTTGACATTTTCTTGCTAAACTAATTTTTCCTATTATATAGTATGTATATGTATCAACCGACGGATCAAATACAGGGCTGTTGCAAAGTATTGGAATGCATATTTAGCTATGGACAATAGCATCTTATTTACCTAAATTACAAAGTTTTTTTTAATATTTCAGGAAATGTTGGAAATTGTTTCATAATCTATGCTTAACGCATTATTTTTCTTACTTGTTTTGAGATATTTTTGGCCAATTTTGTTTTAAAGTTTTTCAATTGTGTATTACACAAGGCTACGTGGAGAAAAGCCATTTGATGTTTTATTTTGTGTGAGTAAATCCACTGGGTGTATTAAAAAACTTACAATTACTCTCAACATAATTACCGTATATGGACAAAAATAAAGTGTAAAAATATTTCCAGTTAAAAAAGTTTTCATTTAATATTAAAAAAAGAAAATTGATATTTTGATCTATTTTGAGAAACTGGGTGAAATTGATATTTTGATCAATTATTAGGTATTTGATCAATTTCTAGGTATCTGGTTTTTATAAACTAGATATTAATCGAGTATTTAGAAAGAATGTTTTTACTCTGAAAGACATGTCTAAAAGGTCAAAAGCTTAAGACTACTTTTTCCAGTACTGTTCAATATAATGTAAATAATAATAAGGTATTTGTACAAAAAAAGGCCACGTTATGGTTTCAAACCACAATAAACTGCATTATATCAGATATAACATTTTAAATGTTGTTAGTTGTAATATTTATACATAGTTTTATAATTTTAAATCATGCATATTTGGATTGTTATTTAACTAAAACAAATTTCAGGGCAATTCGAGTATATTCACAGGAGTTGACAGACGGACAGACAAACCGAATGCATAAGCACTTTTCAAACAATGCGTAAGCACTTTTCAAACTTTCGGAAAGTGTTATAAACGTTAAAATTCATTTGAAACCATTTTCCCCATAGGCCGTAATGTAATGGAAAACTCTCGACTGTCCCTGTAAATAAATTAATCATGGTAGAAACTTCATTTTCAATAGGGTTCATGCTAGGGTAAACTTAAATAACGTCCAAAAATTTTATGAGAGTCCGAGTATATTTACGAGAGCTAGAGCGCGGATAGACGGCCAGACGGACGGACAGACAAACCGAATGCATAAGCACTTTTCAAATTTGTTGGAAAGTGCTAAAAAGAAAGGTTTCAAAATAGAGCGTTGTTAAAGTACATGTTTGAGCCATTTTGCGTTTTAGAAAAGGCGATGACAGGATTTAACTTTGATTAACAACAATTTTCACTATGTAATTCCAAAGGGGCCGTCCATAAATAATGTCATGCTGGAAGGTGGTAAGGAGAAATGTGACATCTCACATTTTGTTTAAAAGGAGAAAATTAAAATTCAGTGGATTTAAATTATGAAGTATGAAGTTATTGTAAACTTAAAATATTTTGTGTTCTTAAAGATAAGATTTAAAGCCAAATATGTTAAATTCTATTTCAAATTCCAAAATATTATTGTTTTCAATTGTTCTTTTATATTAATAATTTATTACTATTCTATATTAATACAGGGTGCGTAGTCTGGAAGCACCTTGTAAGGACCTTTTACCAGAATTTTTATAATGTAATATTTGTTTTATTTAACGAAAAAGAAATCCCTTTTCAGATGTAACAACCAGAACTTTAAAGAATTTCTGATACTAAAAGAATTAAAATCCTCTGAGTTTCTTGATGACTACGCACCCTGTAATATTATTACTTGTAAACCTTATTTTATACAAAATACTAATCATTTTCATTGTTCAGCTCACAAATGACATTAAAACACACAGTTAAAGTTTAAAATTAAAATTTGAAATGTAAACTAAAATGTAGAGCTTCCCAACACTGAAATTTTTAACTTCTTTATTTAGATAAAGGCTTATAAGCCAAGCCGACAGGGATTTTATTTTCTTTTTCTTTTTTTATACTTGATAGAAATATCTAAAAATCAATTTTAAAAATAAGTATTTTTTTCTTTTAATAGGGAACCAAAAATAAAAAATGAAAAATATTTATGCAATTTTTTTATGATTTATTAATTGATTTCTCTACGTAAACGGTAAATTATTGATTTAAACGATATATTAATCTTAAAATTTTCATCTTTCATTTATATTTTAAATACTACTTTTAAGTTTTTAAAAATTTTCAGTTTTGCAGTTTCACAGCGCTTTGGCATACTTTGGTCAGCATTTATTGGCGCTTAATTAAATCCACTGTTTTTTCAATTCCCATACTATTGCATGAGTTATAAAATAGTCTTTGGCGATTTATTAATTGTCGCGAGCAAATTCAAAAATGCTTGAAAAATAATGCGGTAATTATTAATAACGTTCCAGAAATCATACAATTTGGTACTGCGATCGGAAACACTCTTTTGTACATAAATTTTACAATTGTGGCATATCATAATGTGAGTTAAAAATCGATTACAATTGATTCCTCTTTACATACAAAAGACATGCTGTGTTAAATAAAAGAGTTTAATAAACGACAGAGCGATGCTTGGTCTAACTGGTATTTAAACATCAAAAGTAATTTTTAAATTGCTTTTAAGGTAATTGCAATATTTATTTTAGTTTTGATTTTTTTATGAAAATAATTTTTGTCATTTTTGGTTTGCTTCCTACTGTACCCCAAATAAACACATCAATGAATAAATTCATGGATTTAGTCTAAAATATTTCTGTTTATCAGTCTTTATCTTGTCTTTTCAAATTAATATAATGATCGAAAAGCACCATTTAAAAAAATTGTATTAAATTATATTCTCAAAGTAAGATTATGACTAAAATCCAATAATGCTAAGTGCCATTATATAAAATTGAAATTCGTTATCCTTTTATACGGCTTTTGAAAATCGTTATTAACTCTTCAGTGTTTAATTTTATCACTTATCTGAATACGGAATGTTCACTATTAATAATGATTCTATAATGGAACAAGTCTTTGTCTGGTACTCTATAAAGATTTTTCAGTTGAAAATCTTTTAAAAATTTGAACAATAATAATAGCACTTAAAGTTTATTACTCTAGTTTTTTGCCTGTAAGCTGTGTAAATTTCTATAGCAACGGAAGTTAATGATAGTAAATAAAATATCAGAGATGCCTAACTTTTTATTCATTTCACTTTAATTATTAAAATTTAAATCAATATCTAAAGTTCTCAATCAAAAAAAAAAAAAAAAAAAAAAAAAAAAAAAAAAAAAAAGCTATGAAGATATAATAAATACTAGTCAATTCATAGTTCTGTTTAAAAAACATTTTTATTTTAACTGCTGCATGATGCATAATACAGACATCAAACTTGATAAAACGATAGATAAAAGTCTGATTTTGCCTGCATGTATTTTGTCGGTTCTATACATTATTTAATGAAATAAGCAAAATTATATTAATATGAAGAATTATGTTAAAATTTAAGTGCTTCATCGTTATTATCGAGTAAGGATTAAGAAACTTGTTCATTTATACAATTTGAAATGTTTTATTTCAAGATATATTTTGAAATTTTCAAACTATTATTTTAAACCTACATTTTGGAATGTTTTGACGAGTTTTCTTTAAAACTATATTTCAAAGCTTTCAAGCGCGTTTGAAGATACATTTCAGAGTTTTGAAGAGCTTTCTTTAAAGACTCATAATAATATTTTCAAGCACTCTGTTTGAAGATACATTTTAAGTTCTAAAGAACTTTTTTATGGGTGCTTTTCAGAGTTTTCAATCACTTTCTTTAAAGATACATTTCATAGTTGTGAGGGGTTTCCTTTGAAGATACATTCCAAAGTTTTAAAGTGCTTTTTTAAAGATACATTTCAAAGTTTTGAAGAATTTTCTTTGAAGAAACATTTCAAGGTTTTCAAGTGATTTTTTGAAGATACATTTCAAAGTTTTCAAGCGCGTTTTTTGAAGATAAATTTCGGAGTTTTGAAGAGCTTTCTTTAAAGACTCATAATAAGATTTTCAATCACTCTCTTTGAAGATACATTTCAGAGTTCTAAAAAACTTTCTTTAAGGCTACTTTTCAGAATTTTCAATCACTTTCTTTAAAGATACATTTCATAGTTTTGAGGAGTTTTCTTTGAAGATATATTCCAAAGTTTTAAAGTGCTTTTCTAAAGATACATTTCAAAGTTTTGAAGAATTTTCTTTGAAGAAATGTTTCAAGGTTTTCAAGTGCTTTTTTTAAGATAAAATTCAAAGTTTTCAAGAGCTTTCTTTGAAGATGCATATCAAAGTTTAGAACTACCATTTTTCAAGATACATTTGAAAGATACCATATAGTCATGCAACTATTTAAAACAAATGATTAGTGCTATTAGAGACATTAAAAATCAGAAAATTAATTATATTTTCAATATAGCTGATGGGAACTATGATGTAAATCAAAAATCAAGCTAAAATTAAATTTGTAAGAAAAACAACAATTTCAAGCGGAAAACGAATTCGTTTCATTATTTAATCTTTGTTAAAATTGGGCGATACATTAGAACTGAGTATAAAAACAAAAAAGGTAATAAGTTTGAAGCAGCTTAATTGCAATATCGTAATTCTTTTATGTAGTGTAAGAATTTTTTTCATTAAAACGTCTGTTAGGGCTATGAGTATGGTGAGGTCAGAGTTGAAATAAATTTCTACCGAGTACAAATAACGTTAATCGTAAAATAATAAAGATTTAGAATAGGACAGTATTTATTTCTCTACATAAATGTTAATGTCTATTTCCTTAAAAGAGAAGAAATCCAATATCCTGTTGGCTTCTAGTTATTCGTATCTTTTTCTTAAATTTGGTTTTTTGAATGGTTATACTTGAAGTCAGCTTCTCCTTGAACTGTCATGATGCTGTTTTAAGTTAAAGAAATACGGCATGCGTTTTATGAGCATTTCATTTTATCATAGTCTTAAAGAATTAAAAGACAGACAGTTGATATAAATATCCAGTTGTTTTCATTAAATTGTAATAGACATTTTCAAAGTGTTTTTTAGATAACATTGCGATTTACTGAACGATTGCACAACTAACGATATAAAATTTACAAAGCACTAAAATTTGCAACCTACACCATAATAAATAGGAATTACACCATAATATTTCCTGTTTATCAGGAAAAATTAATACACCTTATTTTACGATTTGAAGAATATACAAATGTTGCACAACAAATTTAATAAAAATCACGTCCTTACTCACATAAAAGTTGAAAAAATACGCCATAACAACTATAAATAATCAAATAATTAAGGCAGAGTAGAGCTGATATGGTTTGTTTCAGATTTCACAGAACACATTACCGCGGCAGTATGAATGTTACAAAATTTATATTTAAGTACCCTTATTAATATTGAAAGTCTATATCACTAAAAACAGTGATGATAAAACACTATATGCATAGAAAGATGCACTAATACACCTTATTTCAGAATTTACAAAATTTTATACAGTTGCATTATGAAAATTCTAAAATTTGCTTCTAAACCTTCATTGAAGTTGCGACCTTTCGCCATAGTGAACAGGGATGGTAAAATTGCACATGTAGAGCAGGCAGAACTGATACGCCTTATTTCACAAGCATTTCGAGTTCCTTATGAAATTGATCTTTCTGAAGGACTTTCATACGGCAAGAAAATGCCAAATGGAAGCTGGACAGGAATTCTAGGACTTTTGAGTCATTCGAAAGTTGATTTAGCAGTATTTCATATTGGACTAACCGAAGAAATGCGTGATGATTTTAATGTCTGCTATCCACACGAAATATCGGATTTCACATTTATGGCGAACAAACCGAAGCCACTTTCAGACGATAAGGCTATATTTTACCCATTTTCGTTCGAAGTGTGGATTTCAATAGCTTTATGTATGGTAATCGTAACATTGCTCCTTTGCTACTTACTAAAGAAAAAACGAGCATTCTTCGATATTTTTTTTATGGTGTGTGGTAGTTTGCTTGAAAATTCAATGGATTTTGAAATCCGAAATCTTAGTCTTAGAATTTTATTAATAATGTGGCTTATTGCAGTCTTGGTACTTAACAGTGGTTATAAAGGTACTTTATTGTCATTTTAAACTTTACCTACGATGGTTGGTATTCGTGATTTATCAGACTTATCGAAGGCAGCAGTGGAAAATTCAATTAAATGTTTTGCGTACGCAGATGGCAGTTCTACAATTCAGTCGCTGATTGATTCAAATATAGGTGCATGGATGCCCATTGCGAATTGTGTAATTCGGAGCCACAGAACTCGCGATGAGCTTTTCTCTAATGCCAAAGGAAATAAAGTATTTATAACCAAAAGATTATTTTTATATCCTTATGAAAGACAATATTTCATTTCTAAAGACTCGTTTTTTTCCAGATTGGGATTTGTTTACTATTCAAAAAAAATTCTGTTGCGCAGAATATTTGAATGATTTGATTCATCGCTTCTATGCTACAGGATTAAATTTGAAATATAGGAGAGATGAGCGTTTTCATACACAACAGCATGTTAATTCGTATAATCATGAATATGAACCGTCAGAAAAATTGAAAAAACTTAGTTTATCGTATCTTTCAGGAGAATTTTTTGTTCTTTTATCAGGTTGGTTTTTAGGATGCATCACGCTGTTGGTTTAAATTCTTGCGAATATATACTCGCAGTCCCATCGCCGAAAAGCTAAAATTTCGCCTTTATTTTTGAATACCAATTGACATCTTTATTGAAGCTATTCCGAAATATTAAGGACCTATTTTGTGACGCATTTCTGAATTTAATTTTTGTTCTGAAACACAAGAAGTTGGTAAAAAGTTCTGATTCAAAAATCATATAATCAAACTGTGTTTCCTTTATTTATTTATTTATTTATTTATTTATTTTTTATAAAGGAAGGCGATTTTTCAAAAACACTGTCAAAGCATACGTTTGAACCGAATTTAAGGACAGTGCGGGTAAGAAGAAAAATTAATTTAAATAATCGTAAAAATGCTCAATAAAAACTTCTATTAAAGTTTTTCATTTATTAAAGAAAAAAAAAAGAAAGAAAACACCCTTTAATTCAAAATCGCTGGAGTATTTAGTCCCGCCAATTTTAAGTAAATATGTTTTAAATAGAATCAAAAAGTTTTGCATTGTTAGGGTAGACAATTTCAGAACTAAGGTGTTCTGGTGTAATAACGCCAGGCGGGGTAATGACGCCAAGTGCTAATATTATGCATAATTATGAAATAATCCGGTAAATGACACCTATATGCTCTGCGCAGAAGGATTTTGAGTCACATAAATTGCAAAAAACAGCTTAAAGTTAATTTGTTTCATTTGTAGATCTTATTCCTTTTTCAAGCAACTAAAATTAATGCTTGATCTAAAATTTGGGAGATAAGTTTTGTGATGTGAAGACTACATTTTTGATGCGGAAATACTTTGTTTATTACATAAATTTGTAGTGCCTTTCATGTACTTTCAAAATGTTGTAGAAGATTTTGGATATCTTCTCGAGATAATTTGTAGTTTAAAATGTACTGCGCAATAAGTATGCCGGAGTAATAACGCTAAGTATTGGCGTTATTAACCCGGTTGATTCCCAACAGTAGCCGAACAACATCCGAAGAGGGCTTATTTATGGGACAGCATTATTATCATACTTGAAAAGGTAATATTAATCGGGGGGGGGGGAGACGGGTCAATACCCAAAACTAATCTCCCTATATTTTTTATTTATTTATTTTTTAATACTAATGTAAAACATAATTTTTAACCCTTGTAAATAAATATATATTAAATTGTTTTCGATATTCTAATTCGAACATCTTCAAAATCAGGTTTCTATTAAATTTCCACTGGATTGTTCCATTGATTTCTAAATTTTAACTGTCGGCTTTCTCAGCGCTCGGTTTTTGAAAAAAAAATACAAATTTAACCTTAAACGGATGTGACAGAAATTCTAACGTAATTAATGTGAAGCGGTTTGTGAAACCGTAAGATCGAAAAATGAATAAAAGGCGGGCATAACTCATAGGATTATGTTTTTGTACTAAACTTTTTATACAAGACTATTATACTTAATATTCACCTATATAAAAGTCTGGTAATAGTACTAAAGTTCCAAATGAAACAAGGAAGTGTTTGTAGTTAAACTGAAAATTACATGGTAAACTATAAAAATTAAAAGAAAAACAGTGGTCTGTGAGACCGGTAACATTAGTTAAAAGTTAAAAAGCGATGAATGATTAAAAATCATAGAATACTGCTCCTGCACTGAACTTTTTGTACATAATTAATTCTAACTAAATTTAATCTATTTAAATAGTTCTAACAATAGTAGGAGGACTCCAAAGGAAAGAGAATTTCAATTGTAGCAATAATTAAAATGGAAAATACCAGTTAAACTCCAAAATTTGGGGGGGGGGTTGCAGTGTTCGGCGAGATTGCTTACAGCAGTTAAAGGTTAATTATTTGCTAATATAAAAATAATGTTATATAACCACATAAATCATGTGTAAAATTTAATAAGAGATCTCATTGGAATAATATCTTTTATCAAAAATCTTAATTAGTTAATTAAAAATTTATTAAAGCATGTTTTATAAAGCGCCGACAATTTAACTTTAGGTTAAGACAATCCGTATTAGTATGGAGTTATGGGTTAAAAACTATTTGCAAGACTACAATAAAAGTATTAACAAAAATATTTATTACATGTAACTCTAGTTATTATAAAAATTTCCCATGATTAAATATTACATTATAAATTATTAAAACCATGCAATGTTTCTTATAATTATATTTAAGCGGGGCTTTTTAAGCAAAGAGAGGTGTTTTATTCTGTTGAAGCTCCCCCTCACTCCTTTTTCTTTCATTTTCACAAAAAATTGAATATTTTCTATCACATAGAATGCATATATGGGAATATAAATACTGATTCAAATAAACAAAGCTAAAACCGTGCAATGTTTCTAATAATTCTATTTAACGGTTCTTTTTAAGCAAAAAGTAGATTAGAATCTGATATTCTTTTGTCTCCTCCCCCCCCCAACCACACGTTTTTTTTCTTACACTTTCAGAAAAAAATTTGAACATTTTCAATAGCTTAGAATGTGTCAATTTCTAGAGCTGTAGAATTTGTATTTTTAGAATTGAGCAATCTACATGCCATTATTGCATTTTTTGCACTTTCCAACCAAGTTGAAAAGAGCTTATGGATTCGGTTTGTCTGGCCGTCTGTTCGCGCTCTAAATCCCGTAAATATACTCGGATTGCTATTAAATTTTTATACGTTATTGAGGTTTACCCTAGCACGAACCCTATTGAAAATGAAGTATCTACCATGATTAGTTTATCTACAGAGAGAATCAAAAGTTTCCCATTACATTACGGCCTTTGGGGAAAAATCGTTAATATACTCGGACTGCCATGAAATTTTAGGACGTTATTGACGTTTACCCTAGCACGAACCCTATGGAAAATGAAGTTTCTATTATGATTAATTTATGTACAGGGCGAATCAAAAATTTTCCATTACATTACGGCCCATGGGGAAAAATCGTTAATATACTCGAATTGCCATGAAATTTTAGGACGTTATTACGTTTGCCCTAACACAAGTCCTATCGAAAATGAAGTCTATAACATGATTAGTTTATCTAAAGGGCGAATCAAAAGTTTCTTATTACATTACGGCCTATGGGGAAAAATCGTTTCAAAGCAATATTAAAGATGTTATACCCTGTCAAACATACTGAAATATGCATTCAATAAAATATAAGATAAAAATGTAGCTATTATTCATTTACAGGGCCACACAAAAGAATTCTATTAGATAATGGTAAAAGGGGGAATTGTGTGTGACATATTTTAAATATATTAAGCTTTTCCATGTATAATAAAATTGATATATGTCACTGAAGCTTAATATAAATTATACGCTACTGTCTCGCATAATATTAAGTACATAGCATTTACAGGGCCATACAAAAGATTTCAAATAGTATATTCTTTCCGAAGTACCGTATATGTGTCCGATAATGGCTGATGGAGGGATGAAATGCATTTTAATTATGATATTCGCGTTTATATTTCGCTAAATATATGCGCATTATATGGTGTGTATAAATGTTATAGTTGATGTACAGGGCTACCCAAAAGAGCTCACCAACGTTACTGAATATGAGCGTAAATTATTTAAACGTGGTTCTTAAATAAGCGTTGCATTTTTACGCTGAGATCCATTTAATTTACTGAGAAATGTTTGCAGAATACAGATAAAGGGATATACAGGGCCACACAAAGAATTCGGTACATGGACGCCTATGAATGATGATTTATTAGAATGTGATTTCAGTTGTTTTAAAAGTGTTTTAGTTTACAATAAATTTTAGCCTAATGCTGACGTGTAATAAAGGTACAATGTAAACTACAAGGCTGAACAAAAGTATTCAAGTATGTTTCCCTCTAATAGTATGATTTGCTGAAAAAGAAATTTCAAGCTACTTCTTGCTAAGCTAAATTTTCCCATTATATGAACTGACATGAAATACAGGGCTGTTCTAATGTACCTGAATACATATTTGGGTATATTTGGCTATACTCTATTATTTCCCTAAATAACAAAGTTTTGTTAAAGATTTCAATAAGTGTTGGAAAGTGCTTCATAATCTATGTTTAACGCATGATTTTTCTTACTTGTATTTTATAGTTTTGTTTGCATAACGTTATTACCCATATAGGTGGGTAAAAATGCCAAATAGCATCAGTCAAATAATCACGCCATTACATTTTATGAATGCATATCTGTTAAATTATTTTTTTTATATAGATAGTCAATGAGTTGCTGTATCAAATCCTATATTTGTTTGAAAAATACAAGCTAAAAATAATCCGTGAAAATTGGTAGAGCCTTAAAGTGGCGTTATTACCCCAGGATACCTTAGATTAAACACAGAATACCTTTTAGAAAATAAAGTGAAAATTGCTCTTTGAAAAGCTGATTGATATTTTTCTGTATTCAACTCTACAAAAACTTTATTTTGAAACATTTACATGTGAAAACTAAATATACTTATTTAATTACTATTCTTGAGATTTTTTAAAAATCTTGCCGTTCATCATCTTCGAAATATAATCTCTTTTTGTAATTATATAAAATATCAAATACTTGGACATTAGCAGTTACGTTTATAAAATAATCAGTGTTAAAATCTAATTTTAAAACTGAGAAATGCATACTCCCTTAAACCTTTATCTTCCGAGGTACTTATAAGTGCAATTAAAATTTTAAAATTACTTCATACAATTTTTTTATTCGTCACGTAGCTGGTATTATGTTTAGAATGAGTTATAGTTATATTACTTTAATTTTGTTCCAACAGCATTATTGGTTTCTGAAAACAGAAATATTTTTAAATCGATGATTTCTTTTCCCTTTGTATCTTTTCAGTTATCTTGTCAGTGAGGGAGGGGGATGAGGATTTTTCAATTTGAAAATATTTCTAAATTTATATTGTAAGAACATCATATTTGTACATTTTATAATCCTACAAAATACTAAGAAAACAATCAAAAAAACATTTGACTCGGGTTATAAATATTGCACAAACTCCCTGTAAACTCAAATTTAATTAATCCTTCTAAATCCTTCAATCCTTCTAAAATCTTTCAAAAATTTATTAAATGATTATGTAAATCTTTTAATTTAGTTTAAACAATTTCATAAAATGCTTTAGAATGTAAAATTTTTATGAATTTATAATTCGGTAGATAAAGGGTTAAACTATGCTTTTATGAAACTCGTGTTTTATAAACGGATAATTGTAACGTTGCTTTATTTACCAATGGCAGGTTTGCTAGTAGACTAAATTAACATTTGAAACTGTGATTCTTTCTATTTTCTGCACGGATTTGCATTTATTTCGGATTGTAAATTGAAAAGAAGAATTGTCCCCCCTACCCCGGGCTCGCACTTGTACTCTAAAGCGAAAGCAGAGTTTCGGAGGTGGTCATCCCTTGTTATTTCCATCCTTGTGAAAAAAGACACAAACTTCGTAACATAAAAACATAAAGAAAAGAAGAAGGTTTTTATTTTTAATGTTTAGGCATGTGTTTATCACACAAAAGAATTTTGCAATTTCTTACTCTCTTAAAAGGTCAGCCAAATAATAACACAAGTTGAGCCGTAATTCACTCATCTCACGTTTTGAAAGGCACATAAAAAGTTGAAACAACTCAAATGAATGAGTAGTTTTTAAACAATTTAAATCAAGATAAGTTATCTAAATAAACAATCTAAATCAAGATGAGTAAAGCATTTAAAAAACAATTCATTCATGATTCAATAAATTACAGCTATTTCTTGAGAAGCCTAATCCACTCATTCGTTTTAAGAGTGTAACAATTCAGAACAGCTTTTCTTCACAAAAAAGCACGAATAGTTTGTGTGTAGTAAATTTCTATTCGCCTTCTTAATTTTGAACAAATTCGATGTCTGCTCTTCGTGCTTACGTAAAAGAACTCTTATACTAGTTGTATATGGCTATTTTAAAACTTTTTTTGCTTTATCCTTGTTAAAACTTTCTAAAAAATGAAGATTATCAATGCGACTGGTTAGATTATTTACTTGAAAATGTAATCAGCAGCAATTTACGTCAAGTTCTGACTGAATCTGAAGTTTGATGAAAATCCTTAGATTAGATTAAGAAGTAGAGCTATTTCAGAAATCTAAAACAATCTTCCATAGAAGCGCCACTTGTTGGGAAATTTACTCCAAAAACTAATCAGGACGAGCTCATGCCAGGGACTAGCTAAATTTGAAATTTTATAATAATTCATGCATTAATTCTTGGTACGCAGATATAGAGAAAATCATGATAAATTCAATCTAGCACCGCCACCTGCCAGGCGTTTTACATCGAAAACTAAACAGCACTAATTCACATTAGGGATTAACTGAATCTAAAGTTTAGTTAAATTCCATGCATTAGGTCTTGAAATAGAGTGCTCACAAAATTTTGTGTCATATACGAACAGACAAACACTTTTTAAAAACATGTTTTTCAAGTTTTGTGATCCCTAAAACGTGTAAATCCGTCGATAACTGGAATTCAAAAATTTTCGCGAATTCAATACCTTCTTCTTCCAGAGGTAGAAGAAAATAAAAGAAAAGAAAAAGAAGTTTTAATATTTACGTATGTTCTCAACACATAAAAGTATTTTGCAATTTCTTAGCGATTAAAACCAGAATTTCCTCTCTCAAAAAAAAAAAAAAAAAAAAAAAAAAATTTTCTATAATGAAATTCTATTCCTCTTCTTTTAAGCTTGAGTAAATTCTACGTCTGGTCTTCTAATTCGATACCTTCTTCTTGTATAGTTAGAAGAAAATGCAAAGAAAAGAAGAAAAATTTTAAACCTTTACGTATGTTGTGTACACACAAAAGTATTTTGCAATTTCTTAGCAATTAAATACAGATATTCTTCTAAAAATATAAATTATAAAAAGAATAGTTTGCGTACAATGAAATTACATTCTTTCTTTTAAGCTTAATTCTATGTTTGATCTTCTAAATCAATACCTTCTTCTTGTAGAGATAGAAGAAAGTAAAAAGAAAAGAAGAAGATTTTTCAATGTTTACATATGTTCTCAACACACAAAAGCATTTCGCAATTTCTTAGCAATTGAAAATAGACTTTTTACTCAAAAAAGAAAGAAGAAGAATAGTCTGTGTATAATAAAATTCTATTCCTGCTCCTCTTGAGCTTGAGTAAATTTTATGTCTGCTCTTCTAATTCAATACCTTCTCCTTGTAGAGATAGAAGAAAGTAAAAAGAAAAGAAGAAGAACTTTTAATGTTTACATATGTTCTCAGCACACAAAAATATTTTGGAATTCGTTATCAAATGAAAAGAGATTTTCTTCTCATACAAACAAACAAACAAAAAAAGTACAACTTGCGTATAATAAATTTCTTTCCCACCTCTTAAGCTTGAAGATATTCTATGTCTGCTCATGTAATCCAACACCTTCTTCTTGTATAGATAGGACAAAATAAATGAGAGGAAGAAGAACATTTAATGTTCACATTTATTGCGAACACACAAAAGTATTTTACAATTTCTTAACAATTTAAAACAGATTTTCTTCTCAAAGAAAGAAGAAACAAAAGAAAAACAAAGAATAATTTCAGTATGATGAAACTCTATTCCTCCACTTAAGATTGAGTAAATTCTATGTCTGCACTTCTAATTCAACACCTTCTTGCAGAGATAGAAGAAAGTAAAAAAAAATGAAGAACTTTTAATGTTTATACAGGGTGTTTCGCTACCAGACCGACAAACTTTGAGGGATGATAATACACATGAAGACAAACATTATTAAATAGGAAACCATAGGGCGCAAACGTCTTCTGTAGGAGCTAGGGGCCATTAAAGTTTAGGGTCCAAAACTTTAAACGATGACAGAAAACGGAAAAAAGAGTCGATTCGTTTGCGGTTTTTCACTAAAATCATTCTTTATATTACGATTTCTTTAGAAAAAAATTTTTAATGTTACTTTCAAAAAATATCGATAGAGGGCACTTTAGACTTTAGAGTAATGAACAACTACTTTTTACCGTTATTTTTTGCATGGGGTTGAAATTATTCTAAAGTTTAGAGTTTAACTTAAGTTTTAAGCACGAAATCGAAAACATTGGGATGGTGTAACCTAGGAAAATTAAACTATGAACAGAAGGGAAGATTTTAAGCGCCTACAAACATTAGACAAACTAATCGATTTTATTACGGTTTGCGTGAAAATCATTTGCTTGGTAAATTTTTTATTCAAAATGACATACAGCTTTGGTGTCCTCATTTTTTGATAGAGGGCGCTTCCGACACATATCCGACATTTCAATGGCCTTACTTCTGGGTGTTTTACTACCAGAGCAACTTACTTCCAGGAAGTGTTAAGGACACAAAGATGACTCGGAATCACATAGGAATTAACGTTGGAAATGCCTTTTTCAGAGTTAAGGTTAAAGGAAGCAGAAAAGATAGCAACAGTAACAGCTGAGAAAGCGCAACATTTTAATGTGACAGAAAACAGTTTATTTAAAGGTTTTACCACAAAAGGTGTTCAAAATTACGACCAGAAGTAGTCGGGCAAGTTTAACAGCGACGGTAGATGGCGCTGCGGTTTCCTTGCGGTAGATGGCTCTAAACGGTAATGCATGTGAACAGCGATCACTTTGAAGTGATCATTCGCGAACCGACTCCAAAGGTAGCAGAATTAAGTACTTGAAAGATGAGCAGCCCGATGGGGCTCCTCCACATTTTACCAATGACGTTTGCCGGTACTTCAAAGTAACAACTGGGCAACGGTGGATAGGTTGTGGTGGCCTGCCGGATCTCCGGACCTATCATGTATCGACTTCTTCTTCCGGGGTCAAATGAAAAGTTGGGTGCATGATACTCCCGTACCATGAGTTAAAGACCTCGCATCTGGTACTTCTGTAGCTTGCCAGAAAGCTATCAGAGATGCCAGGAATCTTTCAAAGAGTGAGGAATTCTATGCGACGCCGCTGACAAGCATGCCGAACTACTTCTGATCTTAATTTCGAATACCTAATGTTGTAAAACATTTAAATAAACTGTTTTCTGTCACACTGACGTGTTGCACTTTCTCTGCTGTTTCTGTTGCCTTTTTTTTTTTCTCTGCTTACTTTAACCGTAACTCGCAAAAGATGCATTTTCAACATTACTTTCCTATGTAATTCCGAATCACCGTTGCACCCCTAACACTTCCTGGAAGTATGTTGTTCTGGTAGTAAAACACCCAGGAATAATGCCATTGAAATGTTGGAGATGTGTCGGAAGCGCCCTGTATCAAAAAATGAGGACACCAAAGCTGCACGTCATTTTGAATAAAATAGTTACCAAGGGAATGATCTACACGCAAACCGCAATAAATTCGATTTGTTTGTCCAATGTTTATGAGTGTTTAAAATATACCTCTTTGTTCACAGTTAAATTTTTGCTAGTTACCCGATCAGAATGTTTCCGATTTTGAACTTAAAATTTAAGTTAAATTCTAAACTTTGGAATAATTTCAACCCCATGCAAAAAATAGCGGTAACAAGTAGTTGTTAGTTACTCTAAAGTCTAAAGCGCCCTCTATCGATAATTTTTGAAAGTAACCTTTAAAATGTTTTCCTAAAGAAATCTTAATATAAAGAATGATTTTAGTGAAAACCGCAAACGAATCGACCCTTTTTTCCGTTTTCTATCATCGTTTAAAGTTTTGGACCCTAAACTTTAATGGCCCCTAGCTCCTACAGAATACGTTTGCGGCCCATGGTATCTTATTTAATAATGTTCGTCTTCATGTGTACTATCATCCCTCAAAGTTTGTCGGTCTGGTAGCGAAACACCCTGTATATTTTGTCAACACGCAAAAGTATTTTGGAATGCCTTAGCAGTTGTAAATAGATTTTCTTCTCAAGAAAATAACAAAAAAATATAGTTTGTGTATAATGAATTTTTATTCCTCCTTTTAAATTTGAAGAAATTCTAGTCTGCTCTTCTAATTCAACACTTTCTTCTTGTGGAGATAAAAGAAAGTAAAAAGAAAAGAAGAAGATCTTTCAATGTTTACATGTGTTCTCAACACACAAAATTATTTTGCAATTTCTTAACAAATAAAAACAGATTTTCTCCTTAAAAAGAAGAAGAGTTTGTGTATAAGGAAATTCTAGTTCTCCTCTTTTAAGCTTGAGTAAATTCTATGTCTGCGCACTTCTAATTCAATGCATCCTTCTTGTAGAGATAGAAGAAAGTAAAAACAAAAACGAACTTTTATGTTCACATATGTTCTCAACAAACAAAGTATTTTATAATATTTTAGCGATTAAAAACAGGCTATCTTCTAAAAAAAAGTAAAAAAGAAAAGAAAAACAATTGTTTTTGTATAATGAAATTCTATTTCTCCTCTTAAGCTTGAGTAAATTCTATGTCAGTACTTCTAATTCAATACCTTTTATTTATAGAGAAAGTAGAAAGTAAAAAAAAAAAGACGAAAAAGAACTTTTATTGTTTATATGTTTTGTCAACACGCAAAAATATTTTGCAATTCCTTAGCAATTGAAAACCGATTTTCGCCTCAAAATAACAAGAAATATTTTTTTCCGTATAATGAATTTCTATTCCCCCCTCTTAAGCTTGAATATATTCTGTGTATGCTCTTCTAATTCATTCTTCTTCTCCTTCTTCTTTAAAAGATAGAAGAAAGTAAAATGAAAAGAAGAACTTTTAATTTTATATATGTTGTCAACACACAAAAGTATTTTACAATTTCCCAGCAATTGAAAACAAATTTTCTTCTCAATAAAAGAAAGAAAGAAAAGAAAAATAAAGAATAGTTTGTGTATAGTGAAATTCTATTCCTCCTCTTAAGCTTGAGTAAATTCTATGTCAGCACTTCCAATTCAATACCTTCTTCTTGTAGAGATAGAAGAAAGGAAAAAGAAAAAAAGGAAGAACTTTTAATGTTTATACATTTTGTCAACACGCAAAAGTATTTTGCAATGCCTTAGCAAATTAAAACAGATTTTCTTCTCAAGAAAAAAAAAATATGTAGTTTGTGTATAATGAATTTCTATTCCTCCTCTTAAATTTGAAGAAATATTATGTCTGCTTTTCTAATTCAACACTTTCTTCTTGTAGAGATAAAGAAAGTAAAAAGAAAAGAAGAACTTTCAATGTTTACATATGTTCTCAACACACAAAAGTATTTTGCAATTTCTTAGCAAATAAAAACAGACTATCCACTAAAAAAAGAAGAGTTTGTGTATAATGAAATTCTATTCCTCCTCTTTTAAGCTTGAGTAAATTCTATGTGTGCGCACTTCTAATTCAATGCATCCTTCTTGTAGAGATAGAAGAAAGTAAAAACAAAAAACGAACTTTTAATGTTCACATATTTTCTCAACAAACAAAATATTTTATAATATCTTAGCATTTAAAAACAGGCTATCTTCTAAAAAAAAGTAAAAAAGAAAAGAAAAAGAATTGTTTGTGTACAATGAAATTCTATTTCTCCTCTTAAGCTTGAGTAAATTCTATGTCTGTACTTCTAATTCAATACCTTTTATTTATAAAGTAGAAAGTAAAAAAAAAGAAGAAAAAGAACTTTTAATGTTTATATGTTTTGTCAACACGCAAAAATATTTTGCAATTTCTTAGCAATTGAAAGCCGATTTTCGCCTCAAAAGAACAAGAAAAAAAAGTTTCCGTATAATGAATTTCTATTCCCCCTTTTAAGCTTGAATAAATTCTATGTATGTTCTTCTAATTCATTCTTCATCTACTTCTTTTTTAAGAAATAGAGGAAAGTAAAATGAAAAGAAGAATTTTTAATTTTAAACATGTTCTCAACACATAAAAGTATTTTACAGTTTCCTAGCAGCTAAAAACAGACTTACTTCTCAAAAAAAAAAAAAAAAAAAGAAAAAGAAAAATAAATAATAATTTGTGTATAATGAAATTTTATTCCTCCTCTTAAGCTTGAATAAATTCTATGTCTGCACTTCTAATTCAATACCTTCTTCTTGTAGAGATAGAAGAAAGGAAAAAGAAAAAAGAAGAACTTTTAATGTTTATACATTTTGTCAACACGCAAAAATATTTTGCAATGCCTTAGCAATTCAAAACAGATTTTCTTCTCAGAAGCACAAACAAACAAAAAAAGTATAGTTTGTGTATAATGAATTTCTATTCTATCTCTTAAGCTTGAATAAATTCTGTTTGCTCTTCTAATTCAATACTTTCTTCTAATAGAGACAGAAGAAAATGAAAAGATAAGAAGAAGAACTTTCAATGTTTTTGTAATGTTTCAATACACAAAAGTATTTTGCACTTTTTTAGCAATTAAAAACACACTTTCTTCTCAAAACAAACAAACAAAAAATAGTTTCTGTATAATGAAATTTCATTTTTTCTATTAAGATTGAGAAAATTCTATGTTTGCACATCTAATGCAATACCTTTTTTTTTTTTTTTATAGAGATAGAAGAAAGTAAAAAGAAAAGAAGAAGAACTTTCAATGTTTACACTCTAAAAACTAAATGTTTAAATTAAACAAATTTACATATATATGTGTATAAATTACTAAAATTAAACACTTTTCGCAAAGTTTTATTTGTTTTTATATGTATTTTGGATTATTAAAATAAGTGTGTATTTTGTTATCACTTGAAAAAAACAAATGAATTTGTATATGCTTAGAAATGCCTGAATTGACACGAAGTAGTATGTTATTGTAAATCCACACAGTTACCTGTGTATGCACCTAATGATACATACACAGGTAACTGTGCGGATTTTTAAAATCCCCTATATTTCATGAAAATTACACATTTCGCGCAAAAAATTCTCTCTTTTTATGTGTATTTACTCTGTGGCATTAAATCTGTAAGTTGTTATCAGTTTGTAGTCTCAGAAAAATGCGTAAATGTAGGTTTGCACTAATTGGTCTGTTACAAAAATCATAAGAGTGTGAATTTTAAAGTGTACGTTAAGTGGATGAGAGGCTTATATATTATTCAGAGCTGCATTTTTTATTTCTGTAATTTCATTCTAAAATAATATGATGTCATTGCATTGCTTTGACAGCATTTTTAAATAATAAACTAAAATACTTATTTATTTTTATAAGATGCTCTGACCACCCCCCCCCTCCCCGATTCAGCTAATTTATCAGTACATGAACATTTAAAAGAAAACAGAATTAAAAAAAATTAACGCTTAACTTGAAATTGTGATCTCATGAAAACGGTCTTAAAAATATAAAAATTATTTCGAATTCATTCATTATATAATGTAAAATTTAATTCATGTAATTAGACAATTTTAAATTCGTTTCCCGTATTACCTTTTTTGTAATTTGTACATCGAATATAAGAATGCTTGATTTACTTTTCTAGGTTTTGATTTAATCGCAATTTCTTTCGGCCGTCTCACAAATCGTAGTTTTTTACCCATTTTCACAATTTTACTTATAATTTTCAGCTATAGTTTTAGATATTCTTAAAGCGATATTTGGAAGACTTCATAAAGAGGCATTATGATAGAGATATAATCCCTCCTTACGCTTATTCATTTAATTAAATTATTTATCTTGTACTGTTGGCAATTTTTCTGCTTCCCCCTCCTTAATTTAAATTACTGTTGAATAATCTCCCGTAGAATCTAAAAACTTTTCATTCATTATGTAACATAAAAACTAATTCACGTAAGTAGATAATTTTAAATTTGTTTAGTTGTTCAATAGGTTATACAATTTCATTTCTGTAACCATTTATACTTTTCTTGTATATATAAATATAGCCATACCCAACTCTACATTGCATAATTTTTTTTCAGAAACGCTTATTATTCTTTTACAAATATTTTTTTTATAATAATGCAGTTACTAATTAATATATATTTAATCTACGGAAACTTCTGTATGCGAATAATATTCGCAAACGGCCGTTTTTTTTTTTTTTTTTTTTTTTTTTTTTTTTTTTTTACAAACAATAATATTTTATTTAAATGTAAATAAAAAACATTTAATTCCTTTTTTTCATCATATGTTTCATTTTAGACAAAAGAGTTTCCAGAATTTTATCAGTAAATTGAATGCATTTATGTATATGTAAATGTAGTAATTCTGCATTATTTAAAATTTTTTATCATTGATTGCAACAGAATATGAAAATTTAGAACTTTTTGCTACACTTATAATAACGATATAATTCAAAGTTGATAAATTGGATTACTATTAAATAATGAATACATATATTATGCTTTAGACTACATTTGTTTTAAACAGAATTACTACTTTTTAGGGTATTTGAATACCTATTCTTCTAAAAGGAATGTTTTTTTTTTTTTATATTATGAAAAATTTTGAGTTTTATTAGGACGGAAATTATTTTTTGAATAAAGCTGGTTTTCAAAAAAATTGAGTTATAGTAATTACGTTAAAGAAAAATATTCGTAGCGCATTAAAACTTTTTTTTTTTCATTTTTTAAAAATCAATTTTGTCTGAATTAAATAAAAGTCTTTCTTACTTTTTCCTCCTTCCTCAAAAAAAAAAAAAAAAAAAAAAAAAAAAAAAAAAAAAAAAAAATTGGACAGAAATCGAGTATAATTGAATAATAAATTGAACCCTTTTTTATTCAATTCATTCTTTACCAATCGAATTATTCTTCAATAATAAATAGAACCCTTTTTTAGAATTTTATTTTTCGAAGCGTAATTAATTTCATCTAGTTTACCACAATGTTTTTCTAAGACAGGAGAGTTACATTTCAATTTCGATAAATAAGAAAGAGTGTGTGCATATGTTTAGAAAAACGGATTCGAGAAAATTAAAATGTCAATAGCTTCCTTAAACTAATTATCCTTAAATTCAAATAAAATATTCATGAAATCAAACATTGCATAAGAAATTTATTTTCAATTTTTTATAATTAAGAAAATTAATGGCTGAAGAATACTTAATTATTCTTTAAAATGAAATTGATTGTTATTTTTTTTATGATTACAATATCTAATTTTAAAATAGAAATATTATCTTAAAATAGAGAGAAAATTGATTTCCAAGAAATATTATGTCAGATAAAACCCTAATAATATAAACTCTTAAATTGCCGAAACATACGATTTTTCTTATTACTAAATCCATCTTAATATGAAAATTTCAAGTTCTAGCATCGGGATTCGAACTAAAAGCCTTCAGTTCTCGCAAGATGCTTTACCTCCAAGTTATGATATCTATGCAAAAAACGTTGAAATTAAGGTGTCCTTTTAAAACCGTAATTGCAAAAATGAACGGATAACATTGGAAAAATTACTATAACAAAGATAATAGATGTTTTCAAAAATTTATGATTCGACGTGTAGCACTAGGTCTTCAGCTACAAGTATTTAAAATTTGAAGTCTCTGATTTTTTACGCTTTTTGTGTACGGACTCTGTGACTGACAAACAGAGACAAGACACAGACGAATAGGCATTCGTCAGTTGAACGAAACACTAAAAAAGTGCTTGCACTCTGTTATCAATTACTATTTAAGATTTTAAAATTTTCTATTTAACACATAAATTGCATAATTTTAATGCCTTAATTTATTTGGAAAACTTGTGTTTTTTTCTGTGGTTAAATAAAAATAAAAATCGTATTGAAAATTGTGTTAAATTTATATTTATGTTGAAAATTGCTCATGCATTTTTAAATGACAGAAAAAAACTACAATGAATAAATAACGCTAGATGTCCATTCGTAACCACTATAGGAGAGGGTGAGGCAAATTGTGGGGGAAGATAAATTTACTCAAATTTCAAACCTCATTTTTGTCTTTATTCTTAAAGGTTTTACGCTTTTATTCTTTTTTACTCCTTCTCGTTCTGTTTTAATAGTATATCTCCAGTCCGTTTCACAGGAAATACTTCAAATGAACAACAGAAAAATAATCACAAAAATAATTACCTGAAATATTTATTATTTTAAACAATTTAATTCAAGTAAGTGCGAATATAAAGGATCACTTTGATTCTTAACATAAACAACTTAAATTGAAAGAAACTGACACCCCCCATCTTTCATAAAATTATTTTATTTAAACATCTATAGTATAAATATTTTAACGCTAATAATGGAACGTTATCTTTTTTTTTCACTTGAAATAATAACGTTTACTTTATGCTCCACGGTACATTACATTTTTCTAATAAATTGAAAATATTTTTAAATAATTCATAACTTAAAAGTATCATTCTCTGAAAAATCATTATAAAGCATTTAATAAGGAGAAAAAAAAATATCGTCACAAAACTTGGAAGCTTTTATACAATGGAATGCCATCTATTTTGCAATAAGTAAAAAAAAAATACAAAGCAAAAATAAATATTTAATGACACAAAGAATGACATTTTATCACATTTTTCTTTTCTTTTATACTAGACGCTTTTTAATTATTTAAAATGATACATTTTATTTTTAAGGAATGTAACGGTTGAAATATTACTCGCACTTAAAATACTTTTATTTTTATTATGTGCATTTAATTCCTTTTTTGTGGCACTTTTATTTAATAGCTATAATAGATCACCATCTATCTTAAGCAATTAATGACACAGTTTTTAAACTGTACTAAACATGGACATTAAATTTACATAAAGAAATTGTTTAATGTATTCCTTAATGATTTTTTTTTTTTTGCGGTATACATTATAGCACTTAAAAGAGAGAGAATAATAGTTTTTATGTTTTTTAAAAAGGCCCTTTTGTTATAAAAATAAATATATGTAGTTATCTTTGATATTTGAAATTCGTTTCTGGACGTTGGAGTAATTTATTACACTAATTTCTTGCCTTAATGTTTGATAAATAGTGTAGTCTATTCAAACTCACATTTGGAGTTATAATAAAGCCATAAATATTCATTCATTGCTATTAAGAACATGTAATGCTATAACAGATCGAAGAAAATTATTCTAAAATTCATATTTTATAGTGCCGCAATTTTAACATTATATTGACGCAGCATATTTTAAAAAATTCAAAACAACTACAAGAATTTTGAGTAGTAATTTAATCACGAATGTCCGTTATTAAATAAACCAATAAATTATGTTCTTAAAATCAGGTAGATATTTCAGGTACAAAAATGGAATACAGGGACAATGCTACAGGGTGTCCAGCAAATAAGACCCCTATTTGAAAATTAAATTTCTCAAAAACCAAGATCGATAGAATTATGCGATAAACGATTTATTTATTAGGTAAACTGTAAAAATCTTATACGGAAGTTTCGAACGGTGAATATTTTTAAAAGATTGTGTTCTGATTGCAAAGAATGCTTCATTTGACATATTTCTTGTTTTAGATTCCTTGTAGAGAACGAGGTTTCCAGATTGCAGTGCCATATTTTAAAGATTTTTGGAGTTAAATTTTTGAAATTTCCGAATCTCAAAAACTTTGTTGTAAAATCATTAAAATATGGCACTATAAGGCGAAAAACTCGTTTTCTGCAAGCAATCTCAAACAAGAAAAATGTCAAATCAAAGCATTCTTTGCAATCAGAACACAATCTATTCAAAATATTACCAGTTCGAAACTTAAGTAAAAGATTTTTTACAGCTTACCTAATAAACAAACCGTTCAGCGCATTATTCTACCGATCTTGATTTTAAGAAATTTTGTTTTAAAATCGGGGTCTTATTTACTGGACAACCTATATCATCAATGGTGTGCTAGTTTAATATTTATGGACATAAAATAATTCTAAAACCATAAAATATTAGTGATGACTAAAAATGAAAATGCTGAAAGACCAAAAGAGAAAAATTTTTCGAGAGCGAAAAAATGAAAAATTACTTCTGGTATTAAAGGAGTTTTCCATTTCGCTCCTTTTGTCTCCTAGTTAACAATATATTATAATAGAGATACCCAGATACTTTTCGTTTGGTTATTTTAAATGCCTAATGTTATTTGTAAAAATTGTTTTAATATATATTTTTTTCATATCTTTAACTTTGCTTAAATATATAATTTTAATATAAACAATGACAATAAGAACAACTTGTGTAATGGGTAATAACCGCACGCATCTTAACAGTGGCGTAGCAAGCGGGGAGCGGAAGGGGCGGTCCGCCCCGGGTGTCACCTTCTAAAGGGTGACACCCAATCTTTATTTGCAAATATGTAAACATAATCTTATTAGATTTGGGGAGAGAATTCTAAAATATAATGAAATATTTAGGGCACGACGCAATAGATTTAGTTTTCTTTTCTTTGAGAATGTGAAATTTTATACTGAATGGTGTATCTAAATAAGACATGCACCAGACCTACCTATCCAACGAATGGGTAGCAAAAGCAAATTTTAAAAGAAAAAAATTTCTTCGCCATATAAACACCACATTGACTTATGCGGACTATGGTTTGAGTGATAAGGCGCTCCTGTTCTTTTTTTCTTTTTTTTTTTTTTTTTTTTTTTTTAATGCAGGAGACAAAAGGTAAATAAGGAATGTTATGGTCATTTGTTATAATAACGTAGAATTGAGATTGAAAAAAAAATGACGGATCGGAAAGGGGGGGGAGAGATGACACCATTTACATCAGCCCTGAGAGCCATCCATCCTAGCTGCGCCACTGCATCTTAACCCCTTCTTAATGTTGAACCATATATGATACTTTTTGAATTTACTGTGGTTTTGCAGATGTTTTTAATAATAGAAGTTCCATTGTTATTCGTTCAATACGTCCGTGGATGACACACGTGATGCCAACAAGTGCTGCCTCCATGCGAGAGGATTTTCAAGCCAAAAAGGGCGAATGGTGAGAAATTTAATTTTTTTAATTTGTGTTGATTGATATAGTGGTTATATTTGCTGTTTTTGCGTGGAGAAAGAAAAAAACTGAACAAATAAAGTACAGATGTGTTTGTTAGCGTATGTTGTACGTCAAAATCGGCACATGCCACATATGTCATACCATGTATTGACAGGTTGTATTTTACCATATTGGTTTAAATATGATTTATTTAGTCGCCATCTTAAATGTGTTTTTCAGTGAGATATTTGAAAAGTGTATATAACCATTTTTATTTAAAATATGGACAATACCTAGGAATAGACCCCGATCTGTTTTATGATTCTTCCTTTTATGCTGTCAGAGATCATAATGCAAGAGACAAGAATAAATTGTCAGGCGCCACTGTTTATGATTTAAAGCTGGACGATAGAAACCATTTTCAAGTTTTTTGCAACAGATTGGGTAGAATAAGGACAACATCATGTCACAAACAATGAATCATTAGACTGAACTCGAATAACACAATAGACCAGTGATGCAGTCGTAAACAAAACAGAGGGTATAGTTTCTAATCCGAGGATATACGCTCACAGCAGAGAGTCTCTCTAGAGTGTATATACTATTCCTTTTTTGACAAATAGAGGGTATACGGAGTTCGATACAAAAGTCCAGAAAGTATACGGCGTATCCCCCGTATACCCTCCACTGCATCCCTTTAATAGACTCCGATACCGAAGATGTTCCATTCTCGCTTCTGTGTACGTTGCAGGAAGAAGAGACCACCTTTCCATCTATAAACGTAAAAAATGTGATGTAGAGAACCAGATGTCTCCAATAAAGTCTGGGTAATAGAAATTTGGAAAGAAAATCGCTAATGCATGGTGCGACATATATGACATGAACTTAAATCGGTCTTAAATTATGGCGGTTTTGAAAAGTTCGATTTTTTTATCATATTAGATTAGCAAATTTAATTTTTTTTTACCTGCAGGAACAAAAATATTTGCACAAAGAGGTTAACACTGGCACTTTTATCGTTCTTAACTATGTGTGGCACTTTCAACCAGTGATGTCTTTGGCCTCTTTTTAGAACTATTACCACAGAGGTTGACACTTAAAACCTTCACCTCTTTGTGAAGCGCACTTAAGACATTTTTCGCAAAAAAATAAAAATTTTCAATTTTTTGGCACTTTTAGCGTTTTTAATTTTTAGTTCTCAATTTATTGTTAATATTCTATATTACAGTATTAAAAAACGCAGTAGTTTTAACTATATTAATAATCCGGAAAACTTATAAATGCTTTGCTGTAAAGTATCTAAGTTAAATAAATGTGATTTTTAAAATTTTATTTTGAGTTACTTGTCTTGGAGGAATTTTGTAAAGTATGAAACAGAAAAGTGAACGATTGTTATTGCAACACCTAACTTTTCAAACCAAAATTCTTAGTTTAGCCTCTAATTTTAATTTGAATTTTCAAACTCACACAAGAAAGATTTGAAAGAAGAACTTTCTCTTTATAGTATCGTAAATGTTTATCATAATTTACTGTTTTTTATTTCTGATATGAACTCGAAATTATCGAAGAAATATGGAAGCTGAAATTGGCAATCCTGGTTAAAATTGTTTCTTTACTCAATCAATAAAATTAAATCATCGATGGAATTTTTAAACTAGTAATCATACTTAAAACAAATGTTAAATATAAAATTGAAATATATTTTCAAAACATTCTTTTATCCTTAGAGGAAAAGGATTTGCAGAAGAACTTCTAATCAAATCTGATAGTTAATAATGGGTCTTGTAAATTTTGTGAATTTTCTAAATTTTACAATTGCATATTCAATTACTTCTTAGAAAAATGTTTAATGAATGCATTGTATTTATTTTAACTGAAAAAATTATTCATATTATTTATTAAATTATGTATTTATTCGGAAAAAAGATAATTTACTGGATAAAGTATAGCATTGTTTAGATAAAAATCTTAGAAATAACAATTTTACTAGAATTAAAATAAAAAATACATTCCTAAGTTAAATAAAATCTTTTGAAACTTAAAACATATTTGTATTTACTAAATTTTAAATTACTTCAATTTAAATTTTTAATAGATCGTTGACTAAAAATAGAAAAGGAAAATGCCAACATGATTAACAATTTGTTGTGCTCTGAGGAATTTATTTTTTTTCTGTTCGATAAATCGATTCTTATTGAATTATGAAAATTTCCTTCATATTTTAAAGGAGAAATGTGTTTATTTTGATCATTTTATTATTTCTATTAGAGGCGCCAAACTACCATCAATCTTCGAATTGTGCAGCTTAATTTGATTTAGTTTAACAATCTTTCGAATTACAAAATTCATTTGATGAATCTTTCTTTGTTTAACCCTTTCGCGATTATAAGCGCGTATACGCGCCCAGAATACCACTTAATTTGAATTGCGAAATGCCATACTGACACCGGAATTTTTAAATGAAAATTTTAATTTTACAAAGAACGTAAAAAAAAGCATTTATATATTATGAAATAAATTTTTTTTCATTCAATCGGTGTCATTCAATCATTTTAGTATTTTATGAATAGTAGTGCTTTAACCGTCAAAGGATTAATTTCAGCTTTATACAGGGTGAGTCATAAATATCGAAACAATAGGCTATCTCCTTAAATATTGCCCCTAGACCCATACTTCCAATTGCAAAAAATCATAAAAAAAGGTGAAATTTCTGATAAGATAAGCCGCAACTCCATGGGGGGTCTATTTGAAGAAATACGGAAATTAAATTTTTATACGGCCCCCGTAGGGCAAAATTTCCAATTAGGAAATTATTCCTTATCCATTCCTATATTGAACAAAATAAATTTCATCTCCGTATCTAAAAATCCAACAGAGATATTAAATCCCAAAATCCTAAAAAAAACCTGACTTACACCACTTTTCCCTGCCTCTAAATTGTGTTTTCTTGACCCAGTTTCAACGTTGTTAGGGAACATTCACAAATTGCAATTTAATAAAAATCGGTTTAAGATAGCGCTTTTTCTTTGGATATAAAATAGCAGCGTATAATTTTTACGCTAAATTGGTATACCAGACATCTGCCCGGGTCAAAATATCTAGGTCAGGTCCCAAACCCATAGGGAAAAAAAATCGGCGTGGCCTGAAAAATGTCAACATCATAACCCGGATCGGTCTGGAAAATAGTTTAAATCATAGCGCGGTTCAGTCGCAAATTTCTACATAGTTTTTTAATTCGGCGTGGAAAAACAATGTTTCATATGGAGGAGTTCTGACCAAAAAATTATTTTATAGTTTTTCGTTTTTAGCACTTTCCAACAAAGTTGAAAAGTGCTTATTCATTCGGTTTGTCTGGCCGTCTGGCCGGATGTCCGTCTGTCCGCGCTCTAACTCCCGTAAATATACTCGGATTGCTATGAAATTTTCATACGTTATTGAGGTTTACTCTACGACGAACCCTATTGAAAATTAAGATCTACCATGATTAGTTTATCTACAGAGGGAATCAAAAGTTTCCCATTACATTATGGCCTATGGAGAAAAATCCTTAATATACACGGATTGCCATAAAATTTTACGACGTTATTGACGTTTACCCTAGCACGAACACAATTGAAAATTAAATTTCTACCATGATTAGTTTATCTACAGGGCGAATCAAAAGTTTTCCGTTACATTACGGCCCATGGGGAAAAATCGTTAATATACTAAGATTGCCATGAAATTTTAGGACGTTATTGACGTTTACCCTAGCACAAGTCCTTTCGAAAATGGAGTTTCTACCATGATTAGTTTATCTACAGGGCGAATCAAAAGTTTTCCATTACATTACGGCCTATAGGGAAAAACCGTTTCAAAGGAATTTTAAAGATGTTATACCCTGTCAAACATATTAAAATATGCATTCTATTAAATATAAGGTGAAAATGTAGCTATTATTCATTTACAGGGCCACACAAAAGAATTCCATTAGATAATGGTAAAATGGGGAATTGTGTATGATATATTTTAAATATATTAAGCTGTTTATTGTATAATAAAATTGATATATGTCACTGAAACTTAATATAAATTATACGCTACTGTCTTGCATAATATGAAGTACATAGCATTTACAGGGCCACACAAAAGATTTGAAATAGTATATTCTTTCCGAAGTACCATATATGTGTCCGATGACGGCTGATGGAAGGATGATATGCGTGTTTATATTTCGCTAAATTTAGGCACATTATGTGGTGTGTATAAATGTTATAGTTCATATACAGGGCTACCCAAAAGAGCTCACCAACGTTACTGAATATGAGCGTAAATTATTTAAGCGTGGTTCTTAAATAAGCTATGCATTTTTGCGCTGAGTTGCATTCAATTTATTGAGAAATGATTGCAGAATATACATAAAAGGATATACAGGACCACGCAAAGAATTTGGTACATGGACGCCTATGAATGATAATTTATGAGAATGTGATTTCAGTTGTTTTAAAAGTGTTTTAGTTTACAATAAATTTTAGCCTAATGCTGAAATGTAATAAAGGTAGAATGTAAACTACAGGGCTGAACAAAAGTATTCAAGTATGTTTCCATCTAATAGTATGAATTGCTGAAAAAGAAATTTCAAGCTACTGGGTATTTTCTTGCTAAACTAATTTTTCCCATTATATCAACTGACATATGAAATACAGGGCTGTTCAAAAGTACTGGAATACATACTTGGGTATATTTGGCTATACACTATTATTTCCCTAAATAACAAGGTTTTGTTAAAGATTTCATTAAGTGTTGGAAAATGCTTCATAATCTATGCTTAACGCATGATTTTTCTTACTTGTTTATATATATATACTTCTTATTATTAAAGAAGCGCCAAAGGTTGTAATATATTTATTTTATCAATGAAACCCTCATTTATATGTAAATGTTTCACTTATATTTTAATATCGTTAATCCATATCCAATGCGTTGGAGACTCTGAAAAATGTTATACACTAAAACTTTTTAAGACGGAATCACATAGGAAAGAAAAATACGTTATAGACAGATTCTCTCCCTAGAAGATGTAATTGGATCTTATTTTCCTTCTCAAGTACTATTGCATTTATTTTGCATGGATCAACATATTTTCCGTTTAAGACAGAATTCCGTCATAGGCAGATTTTTTTCACTTGTTTTATTGTATTTAATTTTTTTAGCCTTTGAATAATCTGTTTAAAAAATAAATTTTAAAGTTTTTTTTTTTTTTTTTTTTTTTTTTTTGTAAAATAAAGGTTTTAAAATCTATATGTTTTTCGTAAAAAATTCGATTAAGGCGAATTTTATTTATTTTATGCACGTATTAAGTCAGTCAGAGACAGTGAATTTAATACGGGTTTTGTCGAGATCGGGTTTGAAAATTTCACGCAGAGTGCACCTAAGTTGAAGGAAATAGTCCCCTCATTTATGAAAAGTACGCTAGGCCCGGCCTGGCGGGTCTTCAGAAAAAAGTAATATCTCGGTCCTGGCCCTACCTGGGCCCAAAATACAGATTTTTTAACATCCTCTGGAGGACGGTAAAAAGTCTGAAGTTGTCAGAGGTAAATTTAAAGAGAAAAAAAGACTTAATCTGCATCTTAGAAAAAGCATTTTTTAAAATAACTGACGGACATTTAAACAATACACTTCGTTTTTCTGCATGATGAATTTTCTATCCTCTATTTCTTGTCCTTAAATTATTAAATGTTAAGAATTTTAAAAGAAAAAAGAACTTGAAACACGTCATTTTTGATTTTTTTACATTAGTTTTGTTTCGGGAAATTTGAAAAAAATATTTACTTTTAAAAAAATGTTTGCTTTTGAAAATATAATATTTTTTAAAAGTTATATTATTTTTTCAATAAACATTTTTAATAGTTTTAAAATTAATATAAAAAAAACCTTGGAACAAAACTAAAATCAGATTTTCATCTTTAATTAAATGGAAAGAAATTGAAATCCGATAAATAATGTTACGAGTTATAACGATTTTTGATTGTCCCATTTAAACCAGTACTAACCACATGAAACTTTTATAAATTGTATGAGAAATTTTAGAATGTGATTTTCTTAGCAAATTATAATGCTAATCCTCACAAAAAAAAAAGAAAAAAATCAAAATTCTAACTCAAGAAATAGATTTTTTACGCGTTTTCTAGAACTGTTAAAGTAACATTGTTTTTCAAATTGCGCGCATTTCAATTTGTGTTTAATCCCTTAATACCTGATGAATTTTTTAAACGGCTATAACTTTGCGAATTTTGGAGATATGAAGATGCAACTTTTTGAGTCTTATTTAGGACTGAATAAGGAAAGTTTTCCTAATTGGAAATTTTGTCCTACGTGGGCCGTATAAAAATTTAATTTTCGTAACTTTTCAACTAGACCCCCCCCCCCCCATGGAGTAGCAATTTATCACATCAAAAATTTCACATTTTTTTATGAATTTTTGCAATTGGAAGTATGGGCTAAGGGCAATATTTAAGGAGATAGCCCATTGTTTCGATATTTATGACTCATCCTGTACATGCAATTTATTAAACATAATTTCTTAACCCTATAACCGCCAAAACGACAAAGTAAAAATTTTGAGATTTTTTATTGAAAGTCGCTTCCTACCACAAATTCAAAAAAGTAATTTTCGTTATATATATATATATATATACATATATATAAATCTGCCTGTAAAAAAGGCGTGTTTTTTCCGTTTTATTGGGTCGTTCTGAAATCCGTGTTCATTTGGGAAAATCAGTTCGAAATGGAAATTTTTATCCGAGCCATCCTTAGGGGTATGCGACAGGTGGGGCAGACCACGGTCTCGCGCCTAGAGAGGCCTCGCAACTGGAAACAAACTATTTTTTCTTTAATAAAAAACGAGGCATAATAGGAAATCTTTAATATAAATTTATGACTTTAATTGCCACTATCGCTTATGAAACTGCTTCTGTATTTTCCTACAAACACATAAATAAATTCTAATCCTTTATAATAGCTATATTGGATCGAACCCTGGCTCTTTACGTCACAGTATATAGGTGAAAATCATTATTTTTTATTGATAGCAGAGTAGATAAAGTTATGAAAAGAATCTTAATGGAAAGGGCCTCGCAAAATCCTTGCACTGAGCCGCGCTTTAAGACGTCCCCCGCTAAAATGGCTCTAATTTTTACCCATTAATTACTAAACGTTAGATATTAGAAGCAATATCTTATAATCAAATGATAGAATTTTAATGTATGAGTTAATTTTCCCAAACACATGACCGGACAGGACTTTCCGAATGAACCAATAAAATAGTGGTGTCAAAGTAATGAATTTCAGCATATGCAATTAGTTTGACTGCTGAGTGAACGAAGCACCAAAGGAAAAATCCATTAAAAATTATATGACGCAAAACGTATGAAACTTCGATCATATTAGTTTGCATATGAAAAGTGAACGGCAGCTTGGCGCATCTTGTTAGTATTACCATTGAAAACAGATTTTTTCTCATTAACTTCCAGCTGTTGTAACTGATTTTAATTCATCGATATATTAAAATTGATAAAATAAATTGATATCTGTAGGAATTTTGTAAAATATTTAAAGTTCTACTGATGTCATTTCTTTAGCCCTAAAATATTGTTTTTATCATTTTTTTAAATTAGAAGCATGCTCAAATATAATGGCCGGTATTACAAATACAGACCTATCTAACAATCCTTTTTTTAAACCCGAATTTTATACGAGGAACTTTAGATTACGTGTTGATTTTAACAACTTTTGCAGCATAAATAAAATTTGCGTCACTCACCTTCTACATGTAACTTTGCACAAAACTTGATAGAAACAAATCTGAAAAGAAAGATTATTCCTAGACAATACTGTTAATAAACTAGTTGGATATGCTAATTCTAAAATCTTCCTTTAAAGCATACGTATACCTTAATATTCAAAAAATAGTTACACATGTTATTACTTCAATATTATTAGTTCAACTCTATGCCAAATTTGATTTTCATCTTAAATTTCCGTTTCAATCAATAAATCGTACAAAAAAGTTATCGTAGATCAAGGTATTTATTAAAATGAATAGTTTTTTCTTATTCTATTGTGAACAACAACAGTTTGCAAATAACCGGCTTAGAAGAAAGTGAGTTCCCGCTTCTATACGAGCCGATGGACAATAGAAATGTTAAGAATCAAGAAAATAATATAAAAACACCCTCGGAATATTTCAAAATTCAATGAAAATCTGACGCCTACACGCACAAAAAATTTGGTTCAATTGTGTGCATATATTCAAACACTTTTCGATGACACAATATAGAAAATGTTATTATAGCACCCACTTTTGATCTCTCTCTTTTTTTTTTTTTTTTTTTTTTTTTTTAATTCAAGGATAACCTAGAAAACATAGTCAAACACTTGCACAAAAAATTTGTTCAATTCTTTATACAAGTTCATAAACTTTTTGGTGATACAATATTGACACTGGTACAAAAATTGTTATTATAAGACTTCCTTCGGTAGATTTTTTTCGAATTCAGGAAACCCCTGCTAGCATTAGCAAAACACTTACAGAAAAAATTTGGTTCTATTCCATCCTTAACTTCAAGCAATATTCGAAGTTACAGAATTGAGATTACCACAAAAATCGCCATAACAGTGCCTCTTTCCGGCAGATTTTTTTTTAATTGAACCTACTAATTATATCCAAACACTTACATTATAATAATAATAATAGTAATAATTCTAAAATAACTTCATACACCTTTCGGTGATAAAATATTGAATAGGGCTCACAAATTGCTATTACAGTACCCCCCTTCGGAGGAATATTTCAAAATTGAAGGAAAACCTCCTTGCCACAACCCAAAACATATACAAATTCTAGGGAAACTAGACAGATGTGGCAATTCCAAAATTTTTCTTCTATCTTATGTATGTTAATACTTCCTGAAAAATGCAGCATAGCAGCGCCATCGGTTAGGTGGTTTAAACCAAAATCTAGTCAGCAACAACTTTTTCAACTTTTAACTGAATCTGAAATTTGATAAAAATCCATGCATTAGTTTTTAAGATAGAGCTATTGCAATATCTTTTTAAAAAATTGCATAACAGCGCCACATGTTGTATAACGTACACTTAAAACTAATCGGGATCAATTTGTTTATCAGGTACTAACTGAATCTGAAGTTTGAGAAAAATCCATGCATTAGTTCTTGAGATACATTTATTGCAAAATCGCAACTTACCGCGCCATCTGTGTGGTGATTTACATCAAAAACTAAACAACATTAACTATATCAGGGAGTAACTTAATCTGAAGTTTTAGAAAATTCCGTGCATTTGTTCTTGAGATAGAACTATTGCGAAAATCACGAATAATGCACTATGGCAGCACCACCTGTTGTGCGATTTACACCAAAACATAATCACCAAGTTATATCAAGTACTAACTAAATCTAAAAATTTTTATGAAAATTTATGCACTAGTTCTTGAGATATGGCTTTTGTGGAAATTGTGAATAATGGAGCATAGTATCGCCACCTATTGAGCAACATACACCAAAAATTTATCATATCAAGTTTATATAAAGGTCTAATAGAATCTAAAGTTTTGTGGAATTTTGTGCATTAATTCTTGAGATAGTTGTTGTTTTCGATAGAGAATTGGGAAATCAAAAGTATATCTGAATCTTTTTAATGGTTGAATTCCGTATGTTATTTATCCTATTCGTATTCTGATTGGTCCATGCTTAATCTCTAGAAATTGAAATACTTTTGTTTTTTATTTTATTAGTTTTGTGATTGGACCACGTTTAATGTCCAAAAATCGAATACTTCTGTTGCCACGATGTCAAAAAAAGTATTAAAACATACAAAAAATTAATAACTCAAAAACAAATTTAGATACAGGTTTCAAACAAGTTGCATTTAAAAGTAAATTTTTTTCTTTATACGACTGTCTAAAATTTCAAAATGGTGATGTTCAGAAGTTTTAAAATTTAAAGTACCGATAATTGTTAAACTGAAATTTCATTTAATCTTTGCTTATGATTGGTCCAGGAACATTAACGTGTCTCTAAAAGTCCAGGGATATTGAATTTTGGAATAAAAATAGAGCCCAAACTCATAAAGTTAGTTTTAATTTTAAAAGGGTTTTTCTGTGTTTAACATGAATAAGTTCTGTTTCGTAGATCAAAAATCTATAGGATTTCAACAAGACTAGCAGCCCTTGGCGACCAGTTTGATCTCACTTTAATGTATGTTAAGCTTTGTATCATATTACTTTTAATAATAACTTAACAAACTTGCTCGATTATTTGGCGAATCAGAAGATTCTGCTAGAGAAATCAAGAACTCGGTATTTTCATCCTAGCCAGGCGCAGGGGATAAATAGCCAAACTCTGCTTCCCTGGCATTTTTTCCTATTTTATAAATTTCATTTAAAATATAACTCCTTCACTCTTTTCATTTTCAATTCAAAAATTTCATTTTTAACTAAAACCTTTAAAATTCATGACTTTTATTTATTTATTTATTTTTAAGTAAAAAAGAACAGAAAATATAAAACTAATAATATTTTGAAGCTTCATAATTGTAACGAAAAGATTGTAGAGAAACGTAAATAAATAAAACCGATTCACCACCTCCTATGAATGAGATGCGATTCATTTGGGTGTTGCCATTGAACAATTAATAAATAATTGCGATTTCTGTGCCACATACGTTATCCGATTGTATATACAGATTGTTATGTGGAAAATATAGACGAAAACTGGCAGCTTTGCTGCCAGATTGTTCCGGTAGAAATTACAGAAATTGTTTTAGAATGTTTACAGAAAATTTGAGAATTGTGGTTTTTACAAAATGTTAAATATATTTTGAAAATGTTTTTTTTTAAATGATATGTATTTATTCTGATAAAAATGGTACTTTTATTAAATTGTCACATTGATAACTATGATTATTGATTATTGTTCTTAATAGTTAAGTTTTGTGTATTTTAACGACTTAACTAATCTATATTTTTGAAAAACAACCTTTTAAATAATGCCTATTTTTTACGTCTTTTAAAGGATTTTAAATTTTTTTTCCACCGGTTTTTCAAAACAGAACTTTTTGAAATGTTCGGATTAAAAGATGCAAAATTTACAATAAAATTTCACTGATAAGCATAACAAATCATGATTAGAATATGGATCCCCGTATGACGTACGGGCAAATTATGGTTAGCAAAACTACATTTCCCGTATGACGTACGGGCGAATCATGGTTAACAAAACTACGTTCCCCGTATGACGTACGGGCAAATCATGGCTAAGGCTCCTATATACTCGGGCTGAATCACGCCTCCATTTAGTTTCCAAAACGGTTGCCTGATTTGGCGTCTTATCGCGTAGATGGCGAGGCGAGTAATTTTAGTTTCTCAATCTCTCTCACGGGAAAATATAAGGCATTTAAAATTGGATAAAATAATAACGTGTAGGTATGCTTTTGTATAATGCTATATTAGAATTAAAAAATTATTTCCATCAATTTATTTTTATTGATATGTTTTACATGCTTATTTAAGAAAGAAAATATAAATGGAACTAATTCTAAATTTGATTTAATGTGAGTATAAATATATATTCACATACATTAGACTGATTTTATTCTTTTTTTTTATTTTCACAGTGAAATTATGATTAATATTTTTTTTAATAAAAAAGCTTCAAATGCTAATATTCTTTGCTATAAGTTAGTAAATTAAGGACACAGTTTTAACGAATTAGTCGTACGTAAAATAATTTCTAATTAAAAATTTAAAAAATGAAATAATTTAAAAAGGAAGAATGAAATCCTTCCATGTTTCCGGTTTCTTTTAATTTCATCTTAACTCGCCCCCCTTCCCCCTTAATCCCTAAAAGATTCAATCAAATGCTTAAGATTTGTAAAACTTTTTTTTTGTACTATCTTGCCCTTTTATTACTTTATTGCAACAACAAATAATCAATTATTTAAATCTCCACCTTTCGAAATTACCGATTTCGCCCCCCCCCCGAAACAAAGCACTCAAAATGTAAAATAATTAAACAATACTGTTTCATTTTTTTTCTGTTCTATTTGGAATTTTATAGTAATTGTAGATAAATAATATATTGTTAAATGAAATGCCCCTCCTTTACGCCAAATAAATAAATAAATAAATAAATAAATAAATAAAATAATACTAATAATAAAACATGACACCTCCTCCATTTTTAGGTTAAAAATTATAAATCTTTTATATTTATAACTTTTTCTAATGCTTTTGATATTTTTCTAAATAATAAATTTATAATCATAAAATCCCACCACTCTGAATTTTCGGCTTTTTCCTTTTTAACTCCCCCCCCCCCACCCGCCTTTTCCTCCGCAAAAATATAATATCTTTTTCACTTTCGATTAAAAATATCTCTATTCTTTATTATTAATTATTTAAATCTCCACTTTTTGAAACTACCGCTTAATTACCCCTTCCCCCAAACTGAGAATTCAAAATATAAAACAATTAAATAATACTTTTTCATTTTTATTTTTCTATTCTATTTGGAATTATATTGTAATTGTTGATAAATAATAAATTGTTAAGTCAAACACCCCAACCCCACGCTAATAAAATAAATAAATAAATAAAAATAATAAATAAATAATAATAAATAAATAAATAATAAAATATGCCACATTCCTCATTTTTATCTTACAAAATTTAAAATCTTTAAAACTCATGATTTTTTCTAATATTTTTGTTATTTTTTTAACAATAAATTTATAATTATAAAATCCAACCTCCCTCTGAACTTTTGGCTTTTTCTTTAACTATGTCTCCCCCCCCTCCTTTTCTTACGCCGCAAAATATAATATCTTTTTCAATTTCGATTTAAAATATCTCTATTCTTTACTTCTTAAATATTAAATGAATCCAACCATTTAAATCAATACCTCACACTCTAAAAATAAAAAAATAAATAAAAATAAAAATAAATAAATGAATAAGGCGAAAGTTGCATAAATGAGGGAACGGGGAATTCTTGTCTTTTCTTTTCTTTCCCGTCTGGTATAAAACACGACATCAGCTTCGAAAAACCGGTTTGTTGTATACAAGTGATTAGGTTGGCGCGATATTGGCGAAGTTCTCCAATCCAGATCTATTCTTTTAAGTATTTATACACGAATTACTCCCCTTTTTTTCATTTATATGGAAGTTAAATACTATAAACCCATTCCTGAACAGGTCAGAATAATTTTCTGCTAAACAATCGTCCATTTTTAACGATTTTGTAGCCTTAAAGTCATTCAAACGTTTCTCGCCCCATAGGAATCAATGGGAAACAAACGGTAACTGGGAAACAAGATGCTTGACGATTCAGCCTGAGTTACAGGAGCCCTAATCATGGCTAGCAAAACTATATTACCCGTATGATGTATGGGCAAATCATGGTTAGCAAAACTACATTTCCCGTATGACGCTCGGACAGATCATAGTTAACAAAACTACGTTCCCCGTATGACATACGGACAAATCATAGTTAGCTAAACTACATTCCCCGTATGAGTTACGGGCAAATCAGGGAAGCGGATAAAAAGGGTTTCTATAATCATGAAATTTCAATATCAATATTTTACAAAAATAGATATTTTCATACAATGAAGAAATTTTTGTATTAAACATGACGACAATAAAAGTTTATATTTAAATTACCTGAGGCTTAGGAAATCTGTTTAAAAATATATAATGCATCCATACATTTTTTTTCTTTTCTTGTTTCGTTTCTTTAGAATCAGATATGTTTGATTTAAATAAAAGTAAATATCCGTCCTTTCTTCTTTTATTTTCATTTAGAATTAAAAAGCAAAAATAAAATGTTACATACTGAAAGTCAACAAATTTCAATAATAATATCACTTGAAAATTTTATTATTGAAAGCTTAAACAATTTCAAACGTTTTTCTTTTATGTTTTTGTGAGACAGGCAACTTATTGTTCAGTTTTAAATGAATACGATATTTTATGTGCATAAGCCGAAAAAGATGCGGATTCAAGGGATTTAACTGTCAGTGATTTTTTTAAACTAATTATCTTCAAATCCCTATATGATATTCGTAAAATGAAATTTGCATTTACAATTCAATTTCATTTTTTAAATATTCTTTTATTCTAAATAAACGCATTCTACTGAATAAAATCTAACTACTGTTTACAAAGAGTTCCATTGTGAGTGTTATAAATTCTGCCTATGGATCTTTATAATACTTATTTTCATTTTACTTTTATTTATTTATTTATTTAATTTTTGACAGATGCAGATCCAAGAAAATGTCAACAATTTCTTTAACTATTTTTTCTTAAATTCAGCTATGATATTTATAAAATCAAATATTACATTCAAAATTCGATTGACATTTTTAAGTACTTTTTTATCATAGTTAAAAAAATATAAATAAAGGATATCTAATTAGAGATTACAGTGAACTTCTTTAAAATTAATTTTAAGTATTCGACATATATGTATTTTTAACTGCTTAATCGTCGCGCCCGCGACATTCACGGACTTCAAGCTTCACGGCTTTTATTCAGAATTTTTTGATTCCCACCAGTTTTATAAAAAAGCTTAATTGTTTTTATTCTGGTATCATTGTATACGTCATTAAATAACATAAATATTATTTTTCCAAAAAAGTAGTTGCAATAATGAATTTGAATTTCTCAACCGTAATTTATTGCGACCGTTAAGACGTTAAAGAAGATGCCAGAAGTACAGTTTTTCCTCATTTTTTTCCGCAATAAAGTATTTTATGTAGTATTCTATACATAACGGTGTATTCATGAGGTAGCTATTCTTTTAAATGGAAATTGATACAATATGGACTTAAAGAAAATTAGGCGAAACAATGTTTCGAGTACAGGTATTCTTTTTATATGAAACATATTTCAATATTTTGCCCCACAAAAAAAAAAAAAAAAACAGATAAATGCGACGTCTAATTAAAAATTTACTTTTGGATTCTACATATATCATCGTGGTGGAATTTGATTTTTATTAAATTATAAAAACATTCTTTATTTTTCTGGCTGCATTTATTTCAATGAATGTGATATGGTTCTTAAATGATGGATTATCAATATTTTTTTTTTTATCTAACTAAAAGTATATACATATTTTCTTTTTTTAATTTTCATTTAACTCCAAGTAGTTAGAGGTAAATATCAATTAGCTTTTAATTGTTTATGATAATAAATTGAATCCATTTAGAATTTTATTATTAAAACCAGTAATAGGCTTTTTTTTGTCGTTTAATATATTTTTTGGATTGTCCTCTAACAACATTAAGTATTATTTTTATACTAATGATAAATATTATGTAGTCATATAAAATTATTGGAGTATTTCAAAAGTTATTGAAAGTGACACATTTGTAGAATATAAGCATTCAAGCAAACTTTGTCCGTAATTGTCTCTATTCAATAAAAATAAAAATAATATAAAATATGCTTGAAAATTGCTTCCAAGGCTATAAAAATGAGTAATTTACAATGTAGTTTTCAAATAAATTAAGAGACAGTTTTTAAAAAGTTGCGTTTTAAAAATATAAATTTTCCACTATTTGATCGTGTAAATATTGAAAATGTATAATGCTTAGAAATTTTAAAAATTGCACTAAAAAAGAAATATAATTTTTCATGTTTGCCAACGTTAAAATAACATTAGTTTTATACTCACACAGCCATATTCCAAAAATACTGAAAAAATTATAGAATGTTCTTATGTGGATATGGATGTATATATATGTTTATAAATATAAAAAAAATCAGCGAAACTTCAATAGAGCGTCCGAAAAAATTAGCCAAAATTTCAGTATTTAACGATTTATGATCGGTTGGCAGTGGAATAAAATTTCAAAAAATATTTTTCCATGTCAAATACACTTTAGGCAAAAATGTTTCATTTTTTAAAAATTAAATAACTTTAATGTTTTTAGTTTCAATTTGTTTTTATTATACATAAGTCATATACGTGTATGCATATATTTATAATGAACGTTAACTATGGAATTTTATGAATTAAAACAAAATTTTAATTAAGACCAATTTAGCACTGTCGATTAAATTTTGTTGATATGAAAATAAAAACTTATCAGATATTGAAGTGTATAACTGCAGCATTCTTTATCTAATCTTTATTTTGAGATTACTTAAACATATTTTCATATACTTAAGTATATGAAAATATGTTTCTCCATATGAATACATATATATACATATACATAAATAAATACTTTTATAAATACATCCTAAGTTAATCAGATAATACCATTAAATAAACCAATGAAACCAGTATTTTTACAATCATATTATTAAAAACAGTTGAAGTTTGAAGTGAAATAGAAGGCAGATTACCAAATTACTAAAAAATATATGGATAAATGGACATTATATAACCAGAGTAATTCATATATTATCATACAATAAACCAATGAAACCAGCACTTTTACAGTCATCTTATTGAAAAACAGTTGAAGTTTGAAGTGAAATAGAAGGCAGATTACCACATATATACACTGCTCAAAACAATTAAACGATATTTGAAGTTTTATATAAAATAAAGATATACACGAAATTTTTTTTTGCCGAAAATAGAAGAAGAGAATGCAAATTTTTCTGTTTTTCAAACTGTGGAGTATGCAAATTTTGAGTTCGACATCAAAAACGTCGCTTCAGCGGCAGCGAATGAAATTTGACTTTCAAATGGATAAAAGAGAATGAAGACAACGATGATCGGCATTCAGTGATTGCTATGTTTCGATGAGTACGATGTCTCAGCGAAGTCATTTGACAGATTCAGAAGCTTGGAGAATAGTTGGTAGGTTAGAAGGGGGCCAAACTCAAGCCGAAGTAGCGCAAGCCGTTGGAGTGTCACAAAGTGTCATTTCTAGGATCTGGAACCGTTTTTTGGAGAGTGGATGTGCAGGCCGAAGACCAGGGCAAGGTCGTAGACGGGTACCAACGCCCAATGAAGATCGGTATTTAGCGTTAACAGCTCGGAGACACCGAAACATGAACGCTACTCTTCTCCAACAACACCTTCGCTCGGCTACGGGCACCACGATTTTAACTCAGACTGTCCGAAACCGGATCCATGCTGTATGTCTGTATGCTCGCCGACCGATGGTATGTGTTAGATTAACATTAAAGCATCGTCGCAACCGCAGGGAGTGGGCAACCGAGCATGTCAACTGGAGGAAAAATGAATGGAGCAATATTCTATTTTCTGACGAGCCCCGTTTTTCTGTGCATCCGGATAATAGGCGTATTTTCATCTGGAGGGACCGTGGCAGTAGGAATAATCCTGCGTTCGTGCACGAAAGTGTCAGATTTGGCGGTGGAGGAGTGTTGGTGTATGGTGGCATCTCCATTGACGGGCGCACTGGCCGCTACATCATTCGAGATGGAGCTCTGACTGGTCACCGATATAGGGATGAGATCCTCAGACCTATTGTAGTCCCTTACGCTGCAGCAATCGGAGATAACTTCATTTTAATGGACGATAACTGCAGGCCACATCGTGCAAACCTGGTGGAGGATTTCCTTTTCGAGGAAGGAATCGTTCGAATGGAATGGCCAGCGTGTTCTCCAGACATGAATCCAATCGAGCATGTTTGGGACGCTCTAGGAAGACGAGTTTCTTTCCGCCAACAACCCCAACAAACTCTCCAAGAACTGGAAAGAGCTCTTCTGGAAGAGTGGGGCAGATTACCCCAACTCGTCATTTATAGCCTCATTGAGTCCATGCTTCAAAGGTGTTCAATGTTTCTGGCCGCCCGTGGAAACCATACCCCCTACTGAAAATGATTTTCTTTGAAGAAAACACCTTTTCTTATTCTTTTTTTTCTCATATGTACAAATTGTGTTTTTTTTTCCTTTTGTACACAAATGCGCAATAAAATGCATTTTTCCTGCCAAACATATGTAATTTATTCTCATATAACCTACTATGTCTGTCGACCATGTATCAACCAGCTAAAAAGTTTCCCAGATACAAAATCCACCTAAAACTGCAATAACCTTTAATTGTTTTGAGCAGTGTATATACCGGGTGTCCCAAAAATGACTGATGGATTTTAAAATTCAATAACTTGCAAACGGTGACAGCTATTTAAAAATTTTTTGCAGGAGGGTTATATATAATGTCAGGGGTTTTTTTATCGCAATTTTTTATTTTAGTTTGCATCTCAAACAATAGATTTCGCTGACGATGATTGAAGGCCAGGTCGACGCTTCACTCAGCACTGATCGCCTGGCCTTCAATCGCCGTCAGCGCCACCTATTGTTTGAGATGCGAACTAAAATAAAAAATTACGGTAAAAAAGCTCTTGACATTAAACATATCCCTCCTGCAAAAATTTTTTAAAAAGCTGTGTCCGTTTGCAAGTTATTGAATTTTAAAATCCATCAGTCATTTTTGGGACACCCGGTATGTATATATATATATATATATATATACACGCATAGTATTACTTACACGCATTCTAATTATTTACACTATGTTTTTCATATTTTCTATCACATTTTTACGAAGAGTATTCTTAGGGAAATATTAACTTGAGTTTAATAACGGTTGTTTTCTGAATCATCAATATTAACGAGAATATCGTTAATTAAACTCACTTTCCGTAATTTCCAAACAAAAAAAGTTGCTTGGTTTTTTTTTTAAATTGATTTTTAAAATGCATAGTTCCAAAAAAAGTTTTTCTTTTTTTCAAAATCTTGAGACCTTGGGGCTTTTCTTTACCATCTGCATTTAAAACTTTGAGCAACTTATTTTTACTTCTTTCATTCTTTTGTTCAAAATTAGTTTTTTGACTTCTTTTCCATTAAAATTTACTTACCGTCTTTCAACTTGCATTTTCAATCAAGTTGATCGGGCGGAGATTTCGGATCTCGTCCAATGAAATTTCTCCTGCATTTTGTACTTTTACTTTTCCTCTTATACCCAGATTTTTATATGCAGTTACACTTTTTTCGTTTAGTACGTACCTACACTCCAATCTATGACTGGATATTAAGCATTTGTTTTCCAGGAAATCTCTTAGAGACTGCTGCACCGTTTTGCAACAATTGTAGCACATTATAAATTCTTGAGTGGCTTCTCTTGACATTCTGGACACTGGAATATGTCTCTATAAAGTAAGAAGAAAAAATATATCCTCCAAATTTCTATAACAGTGCTGTAGTTATATTTGAACGCTGAACCTCCTTTTATTAGGTGCGTTCGTTATTACTTAAAATTTAGCATCTATAGTTGTTTTTCAGTCCGTTCTTCTGTCCACATATAGAAATGCGGAAACTACCAGACGGAATCGTTTGTAATTTAAAATTTATAGTTATTACGTAATTCGGTCGAGTCATTTCAAATTCATTGAAAATCGGATGTATAGTTCAATAACTAGGACAATCAAAAGTATTCCATTGCATTACGGTCAATGAGAAAAATAAGTTTCAAGTACATTTTAATGGTCACACTCTTTCAAACATAATAAAATTGATATGCATCTATAAAGTATGTATTATAATATACATTCTGAATAATCTCTGGTGCAAAGAATATTTGCTATTCACTTACAGGAGCACGCAAAAGTATTCCATTACATAAAGGTATAAGGGGTGCATTGCTTGGGGCGCATTTTAGTTTATTAAACTATTAAACATTTTATGAAATTTATATATGTTACTGAGGATCACTACAATTTACTTCCTATATAATAGAAAGCATATACTATTTCCAGAGACACGCAAAAGATTTCGGCTGCTATACTATATCCGAAGTACTGTATATTATTACACCGAGATCTAAATATTTTTAAAACTTTGTTACAGTACGAGTGCACCTCATTTGCTATGCTTTACGTGGAATTTTCAATTTGTTGTTATTGGTACATTATTTCTGTACTACTAATACTTGATTATATTTATATTATAGCGATATTTACCACTTTTGCTTTCTCATAATTACTTGGTGGTTGCTTTACAGAATCTATTCGAAAATAGTTAAAAAAAAATTTAAATGCTAATATTTAAATTTAAATTTAATTTTGGCTGCCTTTTTGTACGAAAATCTTACAATTCGTAAACAGTGGTTTATATTACATTCTCAAAGCAAGACCTCAGTTGGGAATGCCGTACAAAAATCATGATTACGGTACTTTACTAAACTATATATTCTGAAAGTAAATAGTTCGTTTTCAACATGTTTATTTATTGTTAAAAAATAGTCATTTAAATTTTATTTTTTAACGCATCCTTGCTTGCTGTGGGAATGTACACACATTTATTTTTTTATTTTATATAATTTATTCTATCTATTTTCTGAAGATAATTTATATATATATATATTAGCTGAATGACTAAAATAAAATCTTTAAAAAAATTAAACAATAAGAACTCTTTTAAAAACGAGTTTTACATAGATTTATTTTACAACTGAATTTTTTTTATTATTTTCTTTATTTTACTTACTTTTTATTTTTTTATTATATTATTAAAATACTTAATAACAGTATATATTTTTTAAATTTATCTTTTAATACATTCTATTTGACAATATCTCCGTTTACGAAAAATGAAAAGCAAAACATTATGTTTATCTTTGCGTGTATTTATACTCAGTTCTATTGAAGTATAATTTCATTTGCAAATAGTATTTAATAATAAGTTATAATTTTATTTGTACATAAACTGAAAATGTTGCAGTTCAATTTAAGGAAAATTAATTTGCATATTTTGGTTTTCTATAAAATGATAATATTATGGCTAACATTAGATGATGCTTGACTACATCCCTCAATTATTCACTGCATAAAATAATTCTACTGAAATGTAAGTGATATTTTGTGGAACTATCTAATAAATTTATCTGTGGCTTTAATCCCAATCGCATTTAATTTTGTTTGTTTTAGAATTTAATTCTACTGAAGTTTAATTTCATTCGCAAACAGTATTTAATATAGTAAGTCATAATTTTAATTGCAAATAAAACTAAAGCTTCTAAATTGAAATATAGTTAAAAATAATTTATATATTTTTCCTTTACGTCAAATAATAACACTATAGCTAAAATATGGCTAAAAATTATGGCTATATTTGACAGAACAACTCAATTACTCAGTGTATAAAATAATTCTACTGAAATATAGATAGCATTTTGTGGAAATACCCAATATATTTATTCTGTAGGGTTTTTTTTCCCTTAAAGGAAGAAATTCATATTACTACTTTATTGAATGGATCGATATATTTAATATTCTGTTACTGTGTTTATGACGGCCAATTATCTACACTTGTCATATAGGCCCTAAAAGGTGAGATGCCCTCCGTGGAAGTCTTTCTAAGGGAACGTAACCCGTATTTACGCAAGAAATCCAGGCTTCGAAGTAAACCACGGTAAACTCCGAAAGATTAGACCGACAGCCACGATTGGGTTCGAACCCAGCACCTGCCGTTAACCAGTTTCGGAGGCAAAGCCTCTCGGCTACTAGTGGGGCCTAATCTTGTATCTCAAACGTTTTATCATATACTTTTGATAGAGAGACGAGTAAAATTTTAAACAAAAGACGTCAGTTACATCGTCTTTTGTATTTTTGAATTTTGTCCCTTATGATGACTATATTTACAGTTGAAAATGCTAATAATTAGTCTAATTTAATAACTTTTACTATTTTTATCATTTTTGAAATAATAAAGCACATTATCCGTTCTTTCGATTTTAACATTATAAGGATGATTTTGTGATGGTGATATGTTGTGCTGGCTGAATAATATTGACTCATTCATCAGAAGGATTTTGTATAAAAAATAAACTTTAATAACTTCGCAAACACAACAATAAATATTCGTGGAAACATCACTGCGAGAATGAGAAAGCGCTTCGTTAAAAAGTAATTCCATTAATTGAGTTGCCATTCGTTGAAAGTAAAAAGTTCTCATACGCGAGAGAAAATTACAGCAGAGCTCGAGATGAGCCGCTACAGAGTATGCCCCCAGTGACGTAGTCACGATTACAAAAAAAAGTAGTACTTGATACAGATACATGAGATAGGTCTTGAGTACATACACATGATGCAATAATAGAATATATATGCAGTACATTAAGAAAAACATAAATCGACAAATAAATATTGTACACACATTACAAAATATTTAGACAATACAAAATACAATGTATATACAAAATATTTATACATTATAGTCAGTTACGAGATGTTGAGGAAAACGAACTTTGCGACCAGATTTCGTTGTAGGCTGTTTGACAGGAGGAACATTTATGGGATCATGTTGTTTTTGAGATTGGGAAGATGGAAAATAATCTGATAATTGATAAGCTGGTTTGATGCGATCAATTGATACAGTACAGCGTTTCCCGTTTAATTCCAAATCAAACGTTTTATTATATCTGGCGATCACTTTATGGGGTCCTGAATAAGAGGGTGATAAAGGAGGGTTCACTTTGTCTGATCTTAAAAATACATGAGAGCATGTTTGCAATGAGGGAATTACATAGATTTTGGGGTTGCCGTGCCTTGTAGTGGCAACAGGATTTAATGCCCTCATTGTTTCAATCAACTCAGTCACATAGGTGAGAGTAAGTGGTTGATTTACAGTCTCGCTATTAATGAGATCACAAGGTAGTCTGATATTTGTCCCATAAACAAGCTGAGCACAGGTAGCTTGGATGTCGTTCTTAAGAGCTGTGCGCAAACCAAGTAAAACAATGGGGAGAGATTCAGTCCATTGATTTTGATTGTGCGCTGTAAGCGAATTCTTAAGATGACGATGAAATCTCTCAATAAGACCGTTAGACTGTGGATGATATGACGTTGTTCTTATGCGTCTACAGCCTAATCTATTAGTAAGTTCTTTAAAAAGAGAAGACTCAAAATTCCTACCTTGATCAGTTGTAATAGTAACTTAGGTACCGAATCTGGATATCCAACCGTGTATTAGTGCACGAGCGGTTGTTTCTGCAGTCATATCTGGTGTGGGTATAACTTCGGGCCATCTCGTAAACCTATCAATAATGGTCATGCAATACTGATTTCCATCGGAGGATGGTAAAGGTCCGATAAAATCAATGTGAATATGGGCAAAACGAGCATCAGGTTCAGAGAATGTCCCAATTGGCGATATGGTGTGTTGGAAGACTTTAGCTTTTTGACATTTCGTACAGCTGCGAACCATAGATTTTATATCCTTACGCATACTAGGCCATACAAATCGTTTGGAAATTAAATCTAATGAAGCTGAGAAACCTGGATGTGAGAAATAATGTAATGTAGAAAAAACAGATTGTCGCATGCTTTTAGGAACGAATGGTCTGGGATGTTTTTGTGACATATCGCAATATAAATGGACATCTTCGAGTGGAAAATAGTGTTTTTCTAATTTTAAAGAAGTGGTACCGAGTTCGAGAATTTGTTTTAGCTCTTCATCATTTGTCTGTGCAGTGGCAAACTCTTTAAAATCTAGCACATTAGGAGAAATGGAATCAATTTCAATTCGGGATAATGCATCGGCCACGGTGTTATCAGAGCCTTTGGTATATCGAATATCAGTAGAAAACTGTGAAATATAGTCTAAATGTCTCAATTGTCGAGGACTACATTTATTAGGATTTTGTTGAAATGCGTATATATGGGGTTTTTGGTCTGTATAAATAATGAAATTACGACCTTCGAGCATATGTCTGAATTTTTTTATAGAACTATAAATAGCAAATAATTCACGATCATAAGTAGACCAATTTCTCTGAGATTTTTTTAATTTAGAGGAATAAAATGCGATGGGTTCCCACTGTTTTTCGGAGAGTTGCATTAAAGAACCACCAATTGCGACATTGCTAGCATCTACCCATAAACTTAACTGGGCGCCAGGAATTGGATGTCGCAATAAAGTAGCTCGAGCTATAGCTTCTTTTGAAGCAGTGAAGGAAAGATTGGCTTCTTCGTTCCATTCTAATTGCTCAGTTTTGTTAGCCTTGGAACGGGGATGGTTTTTTTATTTTTGTGTCCTTCTAAAAATTTAACAAGTGGAGCTAAAATATCGGCAGCTTTGGGAATGCAACGTCTATAGAAATTAAAAAGGCCTAAATAACGTCTTAGTTGAGTTAAGGTAGAGGGTTGAGGGAAATCTAAGATGCATTGAACACGATCAGGTAATGGTTCAATTCCTGCAGGTGAAAGTTTCAATCCTAAAAATTCTAGAGTGGATTGACCAAATTTACATTTATCAACATTGATACACAGGCCATATTCTTTAAGTCTAGAAAACATCAATTCAAGATGTTCTAAATGTTCAGTTTCATTTTCAGAGGCAATAAGCAAATCATCAAGAAATGCGTAAACAAATCCTAAGTCACGAATTATGCCATCAACAAATCTTTGAAACGTTGAGGAAGCATTGCAAAGGCCAAATTGCATTCGCGTGCTTTCAAAGAGTCCGAAGGGAGTGCAAATTGCAGTTTTATGAACATCGTCAGGATTGATGGGAATCTGATGGTAAGCTTTTATTAGATCAATGTGACTGAAGATTTGTTTACCATGTAATTCCGCAGTGAAATCTGCGATACAGGGTATAGGATATTTCTCTTTAACAGTTTGTGCATTTAGAGCACGATAATCACCAACAGGTCTCCAATCGACAGATCCTTTCTTCGACACCAGGTGCAAAGATGAAGAGTAATTACTTTTAGAAGGTCTAATATGACCGAGCTGCAGCATGTGCTGAAATTCAGCTTTGGCAATTTTTAGTCGATCTGGAGCTATCCGTCTAGGCTTAGCAGTTACCGGAGGCCCCTTAGTGTTTATATAATGCACAGTATTATGCTTAACAGGTTGGTTAGGATCAGGTAATTTTGTAATTTCAGGAAATTTTAGTAATAATTTACCATATATATTATTCAAAGAATTTGATTTCACAGAAAATATATTACAAATATTAAATATAGCAGGAGCTTTTAAATTGGTTGTGGAATCAATAAGACGACGATTCCGTAAATCAAGTTTTAAATTAAAATTATGCAAAAAATCAGCTCCTAAAATAGCACATGAAACATCACAAACATAAAATGAATAAATAAAATTTCTACGCAAACCTAAGTTAACATTAATAGTTTTTCGACCATATACATTAATTTTGGTGCCATTAGCAGCACGAAAAGTTTGGAGAACAGGTTTACATTTATCATTTTTATTCGCGGCCACAATGGACGCATTTGAACCACTATCAACAAGAAAACACATACCTGTATTTTTGTCTCTGACAAAAAGGCGACGTGAAGGTGCTGGGGAGAATTCCGTCGCAACTATTCTTCCCGCTCCCTGTTTTCCGAGTAAGAACAAAATGGGAGGCACTTTTCTGCCTTTTCACTAAATTTTTGGTGATACCAACACATTTCAGAATCTCCATGTCGGGAATGAGACCGATGCCGTTGCTTATGATCACCTCTTGACACACTTCTTGACGTCGAAGTTGAGCTACTTCTTGGCGTAAAGCTTGGATTTCTTTCAGAAGCATCTCTATCGTTGGCGGTGTTGGCGTATCAGGCGAAGTTGGTCGGCTTGAAACTAAGCTGATGTTTGCTGGTGTTAAGTCCAGAATTCTATCTGAAATCTCAGCTGCTTTATCAGGAGTAATATTGTCAATGGAAGCTAGAATAGTTTGAACACTTGTTGGCATTTGCTGAGTGAAAAGCTCTAACAGAAGCTCATCACTGATATTATGGCTTTCAGCTCTCCGTTTCATTAATCGAAGTAATTCAGTCGGCTTTCTATCACCTAGGCTTTCTTCAGCTAGAAGTTTACGGATTTCTAAAATACGGCTTTCACCACAACGTTCAATTACTTTAAATTTTAACGTTTCATATGGATTAGATGGATCTGGAGTCATAATAATATCACGAACCATAGTAGCTGTAGCAGGCGGTAAATTAGCTACAACGTAATTGTACTTAGTTTTCGACTCAGTTATTGGTTTAGGAGTAGCTAATTCAAAAGTAGATTCCAGCATGTGAAACCATAAGCTAGGATCGACGGAAATATACGGTGGAATGACCACTGCAGATGCTTCAATTGCCATTTTTCTAGCGAGAAGAAATTTTAGTATTAGCCGTTCGTCGAAAGTTCGAAGAAAAAAAATATCAGTTCAAGTGTCCATAGTCACCAATTTTGTGATGGTGATATGTTGTGCTGGCTGAATAATATTGATTCATTCATCAGAAGGATTTTGTATAAAAAATAAACTTTAATAACTTCGCAAACACAACAATAAATATTCGTGGAAACGTCACTGCGAGAATGAGAAAGCGCTTCGTTAAAAAGTAATTCCATTAATTGAGTTGCCATTCGTTGAAAGTAAAAAGTTCTCATACGCGAGAGAAAATTACAGTAGAGCTCGAGATGAGCCGCTACAATGACATCTACTTATTTAACTCTTTAACCAGCTGGCCCAGATTTTTCTTTTCTAGAAATAATGTTAAAATGGATGCAGACTAAAATATTTTGCAGAACCCTAATTTAAACCACATATTGAAAAATGTGATATTAATGATACTAGAGCATCAAACTGCAATAATATATATGTACATATATATATATATATATATATATATTGTGAATAAACACAGACTATCCATCTTCGAAGACTACATAATTATCTGTGAAAAAAGCTTGCTTAAGGTTTTCCTCTTATATGCGAACTACTTGTTTCAGTAAATGGGCATGAAATGCTACTTATGAATTCATCCTTTCTCCTAAAATCTAGATGTCTTAATTTCCTAGAATTTAAGAATATATATTGGAAACATTTTAAGTTCGCATGGTAACAAATTTGCAGATCTGTATTAAACTGAGTATAATTTTATTATTATTATGTGAAATAACTATCGGTGATTTTCATAAAAACAAGCGATTATGTGACACGATGTTCATATACGTCGAAGTTTTTGAGAATAAGCATTGACTTTCCAGCTTCTGTCTATCTTCCTCATAAAACCGAGGTGTCATATTTTCCTAGAGTTTAAGTATATATTCGAAATATTTTGTGTACATATGGTAACAAATTGTAAATAATAATCATACCAAACGGGAATACGTTCTATTTGACTGTAAATAAACTTTAAACTTTATAACTATTCAAACTTATTTACGGATTTAAAACTTAAGAGATTAGACCTGGAAATACAATAAAATAACTACAATAGAAAACCTTCCATATAATATTTTAACTGGCTACTGTAAAATCTTATTAAAATAGACATAAACAATACCTATTCACAAGCGGATAGTAGATTGAGGAAGATGCCGTACTTTTTGACTAAATTGTTTAAAAAATCGCCTGTTGCTTGTATTTGTTATTCATGGAATTCTTGTTAGACTTTGAAGTCTAATTTATGATTTAAGAACTTATTTCGTTTTACATATATTATAGAAAGCATCGGAAATTTCTTTTTGTAAACATTTGCATTTCGGCATCTTGAATAAAGGTATGCGTAAGATGACGAACTATCTAAGGGTGAGATGCCTTTTCCAGTTACAGTGTAAAGAATATATTTTTTTTGAAGCGGTGTAAATCCCAACTGAACTAATAAAAGTTAACTTTAATATTTTAGAAATACTAAAGTCGTTTAATTATGATTTAATTTTCCGTAATCTTTTTAAAGCAGATTAAATTAGCGTGTTTTTGTAGTCTGTGGTGTTCCGATGGAGGTTGGCGAGTATAGCTCGTAGGGGGTAGAACCAAGGCCAACTTCATTAGAGGCCACAGAAAGTTTTGCTTGTTAAGGCGGGGCTTAGGACAGAGTTCATGACGTCAGATCATGTAACATCCGCCGAACCAATCCCGCAAAAAACCTATCCTATCAAAGGGTATTACAAACAAGAACTAGGTCTGCCTATTGGGTGGGCATGATATGATGTCATGAGCTCCGTCCTAACAACCATGACTTTCCTAGTTCTCTAATGAAGTTGGCCTTGGTAGAGCCCCTAGTTATTTAAAGCTATATTATAGACAATCCATATTTAATTCTAATATATTTTTTATAAGTGCATTTAACCCCTTGAAGGCACCTAATTTAAACAAAATTCGCACCACGAACATTTAACGAAATTTTATATTTTTAACTTTGGGGAAAAGATGTTGAAAAATTGCTTTTCCTTATTTTAAAATAAAATTTTTTGGTTATTCTAGTGAGAATGCAATATTACAGAAGCATTGTTGCTTGCCCCTCAAAGGATTAACAGCAAATGTTTTGACAATAATTAAAATTAACAACTATTAAATAATTATTTTAATGTCAATAAAATTCATTTATAAGGCAGAATATATATAGAAACCTTTCATAATATGTTCATTTTAGATTATAATAAATCTTTATATCATTTTAAATTAAAAAAAAATATATGATTTTAATCAATGATTATTTTGTAATCAGTTAATTATAATTCCGATTTAAATACTTCTTTAAATTACCAGATTTGAATCGTTGACAAGTTAGTTAATAGCTAATAGTTATTTAATAAAATAAAAGCATTTGACGGCAATGGAAAATAAATCAAAGGAAACCCCATTTTAACATAAGGGAAAGCAACCGACATCTTACACCAAAAATTTTTGTCGACTCACACCAAAGTATTAGGGAAAATGCCGGTCTCCCAACTGAAGTGAAGAAGCGGGAACAATTCACCATTTATCCTTTGGAGAAAGCCTAGATAGCAATACTCTCTAAAAACACCAGATTTATCTCTCTGGTGTTTAAACTAAGACTCAACTACGCAAAAAAAGGAGTCATGCAGAAGATTTTGAGACACTTAGCAGAAGCGTTTAGACGAAATAGCAATAAAAACATAAATTAAAAGTTTAAAACAGAACGTAATTGCAAATTATAGTATTAGTATGTAACCTTTTTTCTTACAACTGAGAGGCATTTTCTACAGTACACGCGTATGTAAAAACTACATAAGATGGCATAATATACATTACGGAATCCCACCTCGAATTACCCTATTTGTATTCTTGTTTGCGGGGATATAAAAATTATTAAAGTTAGCACACTATGTTAACATGTTGTTGATTTAAAAATATGCGTTGCAATTAAAAGATACGGGAAGTGATAATTGACAGCACATTTGTGCAAAATTGCATTCCGTTTATTTTAATTTTTTTTCAGCTATGTGTTTAATAGCTACATGATGTGCATCATTTTCTTTGACAAACATATTGCAGTAAAACTGGGTCTCTATGCAGGTCATTATACTTGAAATAACGTAACATTATTGAAGTATTCTTCATATAGTTAATAACCATACGCTGTTAGTGTTTTGAAGTGAAACTACAAGTGTGTTAAATGAATCTCTATCAGGGTTATTGTACTTGAAATAATATTGTATCATTGAAATATTCTTCACATAAATAACAACGGAATTTTTTATGTATTCAAATTTATTTTTATTTTGCAATGATAAAGATCAATAGTTACGCTATCAGTAAAAAAATACAACAGAAAAATATTAATCATTACGAATTAATTTCCTCCGTTTTCAACATTGATCAAAAATTAAGAAATTTATTATTTACTAAAGTTGTATAAAAATTAATATTAAAATGAACTATGGTTAGTTATACGTATGATTTGCAAGATTAAAAGTTAAAAGTAATATGCGAACCTCAGTCGATCAGTTTAGAAGATCTAAAATAAAGAAATTGAAAATAATTCTTGAAAACTACACCATAAACACAAACAATACTTAAAATAATGGACAAATACAAAGTGTATCTATTCGCTTTGACGGAGATCATATTTTTAAATCAACTTTAAAGTGAATTATTAATTGGAAGAAAATAATATGTATGCTTATTTGAAACAAATATACTTGGTTAAATCTTACATCCATTATTACATAATAAACAGCATGCCCATAAAGGAATTTCTGAGCTATAAATTTTAATAGTATAAACTTCAAGCGTTTTAGATTGTTTATTCTAGGTCACAAAGTAAGATTAACGCAAACTGTTTTAGATAAGCGTATCACAAATACGGTATTGTTATTTATTCGCTTACATTACTGCGTACGCAAAACGGCGACTTCTGGACATAATGCGTTAATGCCGGGTTGAATAAAATATATAAAATATGTAAAAACTGTTAGAATCATGAGATTTTTTCCCTCTTTACACGTTCGCTGCCGCTTACGCGAAGATGTGATGACAGTTAATGCCGCACTGTAGAAGTGGATTATTTCCAGAAGCCGATATACTTTTTATAACAAATAATCAGTGAAAGATTTTCCCGCGCCAGCGCGTAACTGGCTATTAGACATCACCCCACATCACGCGCTGATGCGTGAGTGGCCCGTTACCGTAAGTGCCATATCATGCGCTGGCGCATGAGTGGCAGCGAATGTGTTAAAAGATCATGTCTACATTCCTCCTTTGCCTAATGAATTGAATCACAGGATTGAAGATGTTGTTGTATCCATTATTCAAGACATGCTTTTCGATGTTAAGAACAGAAATGTGCGAGAAAAATCGTACTTTACTTTGGCTGTGTACCGTATAATTTAAGGTACACATATTGGACATTTTGAAGAATAGTTACATATACCATTGACTCTAGGACACTATTTTATAGAAACCCTGCATTTACATAAAATGGAATTTACAATAGAAGAGAACTGTTTAGAAAGCAAGTTCTTTAACAGCATAAATCTTGCACTTAAAGAGCTACACTACCTGATTCCGGCGGTGTGACATCCTCAGTGAATAACTTCTGCGCCATAACTAAACATAATTTTTCGAATGTTCGTCAAGTTGCAAAGTGTGATGTAGTTATGCTGATGATGTTTAAAACGATAGAAATTATTGAAGTTTACGAAATGTATTTTGTCATTCATTTTGATTACAAGAATTTTGCAATCACTATAAAGATAGACAAATCTGCAAAGTATTGTGAGTTATGCAATAGTTAGAAGTTAGTTTTAAACATCCAATACAATCAGAACGATCGTACAAGATTAAACTAGAAGTGACATCTGTTGCGAAGAATGGTTAAAGATAAAATGACTTCTGTATTTCAATGTTTACTGCATTTCGATAAATTCTTAATTGGCCCCCATTTTGATAACGGTGATAAGGTAAATGATATGGTAACGTCATTGTTAACCACGTAGGAACATCTTCTTAATTCTGGCTTACTGACAGATATATATTATTACAATAAATGTTTTAAGGTATTCAATGACAGAGTAGAAACTAAACACCTCATTCACTAATTTATGTATTAAGAAATATGCATATCTGTTGATGTTTCAGTTTTGTCCTCTGTAAATCACTTAATTTATTTTTTGAACATCCCTCGTATCCAACCAAGTTAGTCACATTTTTCAGCACAAAATAATTTTCTGTCTGTACACTTTTCATTATAACGATAGAAATAGTTAAATGTTCTTTTCTAAATTAATTTAATACTGCACGGACTGTAACAAATCGCAAGTCATGGTCTGCTAAAGAATCATTTATCGGGTTTTAAATTAGTTCCTGAAAGATTTCATTTGATTATAAACTTCGATCAATCTTCTCTATGATTATTTATTGAAATAATGAAATATTCTACTAAAATTATTAATTGCCATCGCTTGGGCAATTAACTGTGAAAGAAAATCTAATTACCTTTTCAATTCCAACCGGTATACAAGAATTTAATAACATGATGAATCTATCGGCAAGTTTTAATTAAACTTCATTTTCAAGTAATAAGTTTCATAACCAATTTCATCAAAGCTTATCAATTGCTTTACTTTACTGATAATTTACTTTCACGTCTAACTGAAAAATTAATATTCAAAAGTGACATTAACTTATTTTAATTTTTAAATTAAAGCTACTTTTGCAGTTGACTAAAAATTGAAATAGAATCAATAAATGAAAATTCTATATATAAATAATTATATTAAAACTACACGCTGCCTTAAAAATGATTTTTTAAATATTATCTCCTTACAATAAAAGACTATGAAAAAAAAAAAATTAAATTTGACATCGGAATTAAAATTTATATTTTGTCAAAAACACATATATTTTTTAACTTTCGAACACAGTTTATGAATTAGACTGGTCTGTCCGTTTGTCCGATCTCAAACTCACGTAAATACACTTGGATTTCCATGTAATTGATCCACGCTATTGAGGTTCACCAAGGCATGTTCGGTATCGAAAATGAAGTTTATACTTTTGATAGTCCATTTAAAGGGGCACTCAAAAGTTTACTTTTACTTTATGATCGATGGGAGAAAATTAGTTGCGATATATTTTACTACTGTTACAATATTTTTAACACAAGAAAATTTATATACCTTATTGAGTTGAATGGAACATGATTGCTATGTTATATGTAGCATATACCGTTAGGCATACAAGAAAAAACGAAGATACTTCCTTATATTGAGATATATGAAGAAAATTCGTTTGTAGCAAATGTGAACTATGTTACTCTGTTACAAACATTCAGAAATTGATGTAAATTTTTGTGGTACACTAATGCATGATTTCTGAATATCGGGTACAAAGCATTTATCCTTCATTTCCAGACTCACAAAAAAGTGTTCGGCTATATAGTTGTTCATGGGGTTAATCTACAGGGTGACCAATAAATGACTGACAACCTGAACATAAACAACAACAACAACAAAAAACAGTTTGAAATAAAAATGTGCAGTTTGCTGCATTGTTATTAAAAAGTCAATAAATTTTTAAAAATGCGCTTTGTTAAAATAGTTCGAATTTTGGCCAAAAGATGGCGTTAGCGACAACAGGCTTCAAAATGCAGATATCACCGTAGGTTTCACAGGCATGAGCGTTTCGGCTCATTTTGCAGAGTTAAATCTGAGTCAGCATGTTTAATCAACTCTTGACTCACAAACTGAAATAAGGTTTGTTGGTTGGAAAAATATTTAAAATAATTTTTATAATTGGACAATGCCTATTATTCTAAATAAAGACCAGTAAAACATAATTGTTAATAAGCAACAATTTTTCACACATTTACCATAAATTTTATTCCGAATATGTTTTTGTAACTGCTTAACTGATTCTCTTTTTTCCGTACATAAATTGAAAATATGGGATAAATACCTTTAAGCTAAATAACCGTAATATTTAATCTAAACATTTTTTCCATTAAGTAGCATGAAATTGTATTTAGAAAAATTAGTGGTGTCAAAAAGCATGAAATGACGGACCAACCAAACTCTTTTTGCCCGTACGACGTACGAGGAAATCAGTAAAGTGTTTAAAACAGTGGTACGCAAATACTGTTGCTAAGGCCTCTGTTTTTTAAAAAAAAGTGGTGATTTATAAATCAGCACATAAAAACATATTAAGCCTTAGAATAAAGGAATCCGTCTATAAGAAATCCCGTCCTAACATAAAAATTTACTGATCACGGAGAAGAAAATAACATATAAAATTACCTGCTAAGACGGAAACCTGTACTTGCAGAATATTAAAATTACGTCGCACTATTTTAAATATAAGGAAATTTAAGCGCATTACTTTATTTACTAAAACTTACTTGTACACACATGTTGTGCGTTGCATTCATCATTCATTTACAGGGACACATAAAATTTTTTAGTAACAATACTGTATCCGAGGTGTTTCCTATTAGGGATGATTGCTGATTGTATCATGCCGTTTTAAATTATGACACACCTATTTAGCTATTTCTTTTAAATATTGCATGATGTGCATTAATTCTATAGACCATATACAGGGCAGCATTAAAGATTTCGTAAGCATGACTGAGAATGAGAGTAAAATGCTTAAAGGTATTTTTTTAAATTAAATTATCCATTTTGAATCTGAATTAAATTTATCATACTAATAGATGTTTGTAGCGCATAAATGAAATCAACTGGAGTGTACGCTAAGAACTGTATACTTGACCATCTATGGATAGTAATCTCTAGGAATGTCATTTAATTTCAGTAGCTTTAAGCATGCTTTTTATCAGAACTAAATTTCATATTAATATTTGTAGTGTATAAAATATTATATATAATATTCAGGGACTGTAAAAAAGAAATAGAATCTATTTCCTTTTATTCGAAGAAAATAGTAAAGGTAAATTTTAAACTCTGATATGCGTTTTCTTCCTAAAGTAATTTTTATCATAATATTTAAAATCTGTAAAAATCATATACAGAGTTGCGCAACTGTTGAACTAGAACTAAACAGAATTAAGAACTGTTGTACCTTACGGTTACAGAAGGTAACTGTTAAAGTTTGGTTTTCAAATATGTTGTACATTTTCCAAATTGTTTACTTATTAAACTGGTTGGTTTTGTTAAACTATTCTAGAAGTTTTAGAAAGTATTTCATAATTTTCAGTATTTTCAGTATCTTTTTCTTATTTCGTTTTGAGCTGAAAGCGAAATTACCTTTCATAATTGAAAAAAAAAAAGTTAAACAAATTAAAAAATAATTAAATACTAAAGATATACGTTAAGCACAAATTATTAAAAAGTTTCGTACACATTCAGAATACTATAGAAAGGCTTCATAAACAATTAAGCTGAAAGATGCCTAAGAACGCAATTCGAAAAACACATGATGTAATTGAAAATTAAGTTTGAGCAATTATTACTAATTTTTCAAAAATAGAGGTACGAACTGAATACAGAAATAGTCGCCTGTCACAGCCCTGATAATGCAATGATTTGAAATGCCATCTTTCAGGTTATTCGCAAATTTTATCAGATTATTCACGTTAGTTTTATTTTGAAATTTATTTTCATACCCATAACTATGCAGTAACTCATAATTTTAGCTCGTTAAATAAAGCTGAAATACATGTTAAATTTTTACATTTTAAAATTTCATTCTTTTCTCTCGTAACTGGTTTTACTCCAAAAAAAATTTCTTTTGGACTCATAATAATCAATACAGATTTAATTAATTAGACTAATTAGGCATAGATCATCTTTTATAAATTTGAACTGAGTATTTAATATTTATCATCAGGCGAAATGATTTAAATATTTTTGCTTTTCTGTATTTCCGCTATTCTATTATTAAAGTTATTCAGCGGCGCAGTAATGGATAAAATTATATTTGACAGATTAAGTGATTAAAAGTAATCCTTCTATAAAGAAAAACTAATTAAAACATTCGGCAGATTTATTACATCAAAAAACCTGTTGACTGTTTGGAATTGAAAAGTTAATTAGATTATTTTAGGGAATTAATTACCCGTGTGACGGCACTATAATAATTCATCTAACTTTTTAAATTATTTTGTTAGATGATAATAATGAAAGATAATAATGCAAATTCAATGAGAAATAATGTATTATTTATTTTCTATTCTATGAAAGTAACTTAGGGATGAGACTTCCGCGTTTTTTAAATATCAGTATTTTGTTAGAAAAAATGTTGTTCTGTTAAATTCCAAAAATGTTCCTGGTTCCAAAAGTACTGGGGGTGCACAAACGCGGAAATCTCAGTCCTAAAGTAATTTTATACTTGAATAGTTTCATGTTCCTCTGTAAAATTAAATATTTTTGGAGTTTTTTTTTAAATAAAATCTTTTTCAATACACTATATGGCTAAAAGTCATAGACACTTTCTTTTTATATGTTTTCTCGAATAATTAGGGATATTGTGGTGAAAAAGATTTATGAGACATCAGGAATATAAAAACGTGCATGATAAAAGTACGTATGATATAATTACATGACTTAGTTAGATTAACACTGTAAAGGAATAATCACTTTCATGCTTCATTAATTGTTATATATTTAAATGAAATTCATAAAAACTATATTTAAAAAAATATAACCTGAGTATATGTTACGGCTTCATCGAGGCCTTTTTCTTTAGAAATGAAAATTTTACATTTTTACGATACTTAATGCAGGGCTGCCACAGGTAATTATTTTTAATTCTATTTCGTTCGCACCACTGTTTCAAAATAGAATATTTTACATACTCTTTGAAAATAATTGCAAGAAAAACTTACTACAAAATGTATTTTTTAAAAATAGTGCTACTAACAGAATACAAAAATTGTCGCCTGATAGGCAGCCTGATATTGCGATTATTTGAAATATCAGTTGTTACATTATTCGCGATTCCTACCGGATTATTCACGTTTGAAGTTTATTACCATACCCATAATCATGTCGTAACTCTTAATTTTAGCACGTTAAATAAAACTCAAATGTTATGTATTAAATTTCTATATTTTAAAATCTCATTTTTTCTCTCATAATGGAGTCTTCCCCTTTACTGCATAAAAATTTTCTTATGAACTCATAATAGTCAGTAAGGATTTTATTAATTATAGATTATTTTATTATTTATAGATAATATTAATAATAGATTTTATTAATTATAATATTTTATTAATACACATAGCTCATCTTTTATAAATTTCATCTGCGTTTTTAATATTTATCATCAGGCCAAATGTATTAAACAATGTTACTTTTCAATATTTTCACTACACTAGTATTAAAGTAATTATGCAGCGCAGTAATGCATAAAATTATCTTTGACGGATTCAGTGATTAAAAGTAATAATTCTAAAAGGAAAACTAATTAAAACCATTCGGCAGATTTATTACATCCAAACCTTGTTGACTGTTTTAAATTGAAAAGTTAATTAGATTATTTTAGGGAATTAATTACCCGTGTGACGGCCCCATCATAACTCATCTAACTTTTCAAACCATTTTTAATGAATAACTTTATAGAAATTTACAATCAAAATTGGACAAGGAGTACTGTACTATTTATTTTCTATTCTATGACAGTAACTCTAGATGAGAAAATTTTCATATTCCTATGTAAAATTAATTACTTTTGGAGTTAAAAAAATAAAGTATTCAAATTACACTATATGATCAAAAGTCATAGACACATTCTTTTTAAATTTTTTCTCTAATACTTAGACAAATTATATTGAAAATGCTTTATGGGGCAGGAATATAAAAATGTACGTAATAAAAATGCGTGTATTTTTTAAAAACAATGGTGCGAACGGAATACAAAAATAGTCGCTTGTAACAGCCTTGATATTGCAATGATTTGAAATGTCATCTTTCATGTTATTCTATCAGATTATTCACGTTAGTTTTATTTTGGAATTTATTTTCATACCCATAACCATGCAGTAACTCATAATTTTAGCACATTAAATAAAGCTCAAACATATATTAAATTTTTACATTTTAAAATCTCATATTTTCGCCCGTAATGGAATGTACTCAATGAAAATTTCCTTATGTACAAAAAATAATCAATACGGGTTTTATTAATTACACTAATTACTCATAGCCCATCTTCTATAAATTTCTGCTACGTATTTAATATTTATCATCAGGCCTATGGAGTTAATAATGCTACTTTTCTGTATTTTCACTAGTCTAGTATTAATATATTTACGCAGTGCAGTAATGCATAAAATTACCTTTGACTGATTCAGTGATTAAAAGTAATCATTCTAAAAGGAAAATTAATTGAAACAATCCGGTATGTTTATTACATCAAAACCTTGTTGACTGTTTGGAACTGAAAAGTTAATTAGATTATTTCAGGGAATTTATTACCCGTGTGACGGCCCCATCATAACTCATCTAACTTTTAAAACTATTTTTAATGAATAACTTTTTCGAAGATAATAATGAAAATCGAGCCAAAAATAATGTATTTTTTATTTTCTATTCTGACACCGTAACTTTAGTTGAGAAAAAATCCTACTCCTGTGTAAAATTAATTAATTTTGGAGTAAAAAAAAATCTTTTTAAGTACACTACATGACAAAAAGTCATATACACTTGCTTTTTATTTTTTTCTCGAATAGTTACAGAAATTATATTGAAAAAAAAACTATGAGACTTCAGGAATATAAAACTTGCATGATAAAAATGTGTATGAAATAATTAAATGGCTGAGTTTGTCTTTTTGATTAACACTTGAAAAGAAACAATCATTTTTATGCTTCATTAATCGTTATATATTTCAGTGAAATTCGTAGAAAACTGTAATTAAAATATATATATATAACTTTATATGTTTTTTCTTCATTGAAGCCTTTTTCTTGACAAATGAATTTTTCACATTTGGACTATCTATAATAAAAGGCTGCCACATGTAATTACTTTTAATTCTATTCCGCACCACTGTTTAAAAAAATCGGTACTATTCTGTTATCTCGTCGACCAATTTTGCCAAATTATACAAATCGCTAAACTAATTGCCAAATTATACACATTGACATACTTTTTATTTTAAATATCGAAAAAACAAATAATTAGTAGAATATTAATAAAAATACAAATAAAAAATCGAAATAAAAATCACTGAATGACGTTTTAAGCACGTGAATCATATTTAATGTAATTGAATGTGAGATTCACGATCATCCATTATTGGCATTTTATATTATAGTTTGGCGATAATTTTTTGGTCGATGAGATAACCTAGTAGTACCAAAAAATCTTTTACATACTCTTTGAAAACATTTGCGTGGAAAATGTACTACAAAAAGTCATTTTTTAAAATAGTGGTGCGGATAGAATACAAAAATTGTCGCCTGATATGGATCCTGATACTGCAATTATTTGAAATATCATTTGTTTCGCTATTCGCGATTCCTATCGGATTATTCACGTTAGTATTATTTTGAAATTTATTTCCATACACATAGCCATGTAATAACTCTTAATTTTAGCACGTTAAATAAAGTTGAAATGTTATATATTAAATTTTTACATTTTAAAATCTCATTGTTTTCTCTCATAATGGAGTCTTCCTCTTTACTCCATGAAAATTTTCTAATGAACTCGTAATAATCAGTACAGATTTTATTAATTAGACTAATTACACATAGCTCATCTTTTATAAATTTTAGCTGCGTATTTAATATTTATCATCAGGCCAAATGCATTAAATAATGTCACTTTTCTGCCTTTTCACTACATTAGTATTAAAGTCATTATGCAGCGCAGTAATGCATAAAATTATCTTTGGCGGATTCAGTGATGAAAAGTAATCATTCTAAAAGGAAAACTAATCAAAACCATCTAGCAGATTTATTACATTAATACCCTGTTGACTATTTTAAATTGAAAAGTTAATTAGATTATTTTAGGGAATTAATTACGCGTGTGACGGCTGCATAATAACTCATCTAACTTTTGCAAACTATTATTAATGAATAATGTTATGGAAGGTAATAATGAAAATTGAACCAGAAATAGTGCAATTTTTATTTTCAATTTTATGACTGTAACTTTAGTTGAGAAAATTTTCATAATCTTGTGTAAAATTAGTTACTTTTGGAGTAAAAAAAAATCTTTTTAAATTACACTATGTGACAAAAAGTCATAGATACTTTCTTTTCATATGTTTTGACGAATACGTAGAGAAATTATATTGAAAATTTTTTATGGGACTTCAGGAATAGAAAAACATGCGTGTTAAAAGTGTGTTTGATATAACTTCATTACTCAGTTTGTTAGTTTGATTAACACTGGAAAGGAATAATCAGTTTTATACTTCATTAATTATTATATATTTAAGTGAAATTCATATATATTTTTAAAAATATAACTTTACTATTTATTTTGGCTTCATCGAAACCTTTTACTTGACAAATGAAAGACTTTACATTTGGACGATCCATAATGCAAGGCTGTCACTGGCGACTATTTTTAATTCTATTTCCAACCACTGCTTAAAAAATTTTTTTAGATACTCTTTGAAAATATTTGCAAGGAAAACATGCTAAAAAATGTATTATTTAAAAATAGTGGAGCGAACAGGATACAAAAGTCCAGTATGGGGAGGAAGAAGTAGTTTCATATTCTTTACTTTAAAAAATCAATTTATATTATTAAACCATGCAAAGCTCAAAATAATGAAACACCATAATAGAAGTTTCATTAATTGTTTATATCAATACCGAATATGAATGAGAATTTCGAGAAATTAATAAACTGTATACAATCTTGTTTTATTTATTAAAACGATTTATATTTGATCTCCAAATTCTTCGATATAATAAAGTGCCTCAATTTTAAAACAATATGATGGTAAAATTAATGAATGAGCTTTATCCAGATCTTTGTATATCCTGTGCGCATGCTTACTCACATTGAAATCGGTTAATACATCCTAGAGTTGACGCAGGTAAATAGATTTTTCAAAATGTCACCCGATTCAGAAATTCAAAGCGTTATAACGCAGCCACTTTTAAAGATATAGACAAAAGAAAAAGTGCTCAATAATCTTTTTATCAAGGTGAAACACGTAGGAGAAAAATATTTTTCAATTTCTAATTTTTTTTGTACTTAATTTTGAATTTTGTAAAAACATTAAATGGCCGCCATTTAGAAACAAGATAGCAGATGATACAGGCAGACGAATTCGGCCGAAATACTTTTTATGTACTGTATACATATCAAATTACATCCAAAAAGGTCCATTAATACCACTGTTATCACGCGACAAAAATCAGATCATTCCAAAATGTCATCCATACCAGAAATTCAAAATGCTATAACTCAGCCATTTTTTGTGATACAGAAGAAACAAAACTAATCGTTGGGTGCCACCGTGATACTTACCCATCATGGTTATGCATATTATAACATATGAAAATAAAACATGCATAAACTATTAATAAAATGCATTGCAATTCCAAAACAAAATTTAAATGTATATTTAAATGCTTAGAATATACGTAGTAATGCTGTATTAATGAATTGATGATGAACCCGTCTCGACAAATTATATAAAACGCCAAATTACTCAGGACCTAAATGCATAAAAGAAATATCCTTATAATTCCAAAAATAATAATTATATTAACTAACAGTTTACTGCTTTGGATTAAGCGTCTCATTTCCAATTAAGATCTATCCCTGAATTGAAATTTGAATGAAATGCAGCGTCTTGAAAAATCGAAGAATGTGAAAAAAGAAGATTACAAATTTCTCAGCAACTAATAATCCGATCGACTTCGTTTTTTATGCAAAATTTGTGTTATTTTATTGCCTTTTACGGCCTTTCCCTAAAATAAAAATTCGAAAATTTTTATATACCTCTCATCAGAACGAATTTCTCGAGAGTCTGAAAAAATAGTTCCGGATAATCGAGGTTACTGATATTAAATACGCTTTGACCCATTTTTACATAGTAAGCACATATAAAATTTCAAGTCTCTACCTCAGTTTGTTTGGGAGATAGAGCGTTTATTGACAGACAGATGACATTTTTTTTCTAAAAATATGTTTTTCGGAACCCCAATATCTAAAACGTGTAAATCCGACAAAAAATATTTTTCGATTTTCAAAACGATTGGAAGGCTTACCCTATACTACATATGACTGATAAGCAAAATGCTCTCGAATCTTTGTATCAAGCTAAAACACATAAAAGAAAAATATATTTTAACTTCTATATTTTGTGTACCTGCTTTTAAAATTAAATTTTTTAAATAATTTAAATGACCGCCATTTCGAAACAAGATGACGGATAAAACAGGTTAATGAACACGGTTCAGATATCAATATATACTACGTGCATATCAAGTTATATCCAAAAAATACATAGAAGAAAAATACTTTTCAATTTCTTATTTTTTAAAACTTTATTTCAAATTTAAAGAAAATTAAATGGCCGTCATTTTGAAATCAAGTCGCGGATGATGCTTTCCAACCAACTCGCTCAAGACATTAGTATGTTGTATGTACACACCAAGTTTCATTCCAATGGGTTCTTAAATATGACAGTTATAGCATGACAAATATCATATGAATATATGTATGTGTGTGTTTGTGTATTACATATAATTATGTATATATTATTTATTTATATACACTGCTCAAAACAATTAAAGGATATTTGAAGTTTTATACAAAATAAAGATATAAACGAATTTTTTTTGCCGAAAATAGAAGAAGAGAATCACAAATGCAAATTTTTCTGGTTTTCAAACTGTGGAGTATGCAAATTTTGAGTTCGACATCAAAAACGTCGCTTCAGCGGCAGCGAATGAAATTTGACTTTCAACTGGATAAAAGAGAATGAAGACAAGGATGATCGGCTTTCAGTGATTGCTTTGTTTCGATGAGTATGATGTCTCAGCGAAGTCATTTGACAGATTCAGAAGCTTGGAGAATTGTTGGTAGGTTAGAAGGGGGCGAAACTCAAGCCGAAGTAGCGCAAGCCATTGGAGTGTCACAAAGTGTCATTTCCGGGATCTGGAACCGTTTTTTGGAGAGTGGATGTGCAGGCCGAAGACCAGGGCAAGGTCGTAGACGGGCAACAACGCCCAATGAAGATCGGTATTTAGCGTTAACAGCTCGGAGACACCGAAATATGAACGCTACTCTTCTCCAACAACACCTTCGCTCGGCCACAGGCACCACGATTTCAACACAGACTGTCCGAAACCGGCTCCATGCTGTAGGACTGTATGCTCGCCGACCGATGGTATGTGTTAGATTAAAATCAAGGCATCGTCGCGACCGCAGGGAGTGGGCAACCGAGCATGTCAACTGGAGGAGAAATGAATGGAGCAATATTCTGTTTTCTGACGAGTCCCGTTTTTCTGTGCATCCGGATAAAAGGCGTATTTTCATCTGGAGGGACCGTGGTAGTAATAATAATCCTGCGTTCGTGCACGAAAGTGTCAGATTTGGCGGTGGAGGAGTGTTGGTGTATGAAGGCATCTCCATTGACGGGCGCACTGACCTCTACGTCATTCGAGATGGAGCTCTGACTGGTCGCCGATATAGGGATGAGATCCTCAGACCTATTGTAGTCCCTTACGCTGCAGCAATCGGAGATAACTTCATTTTAATGGACGATAACTGCAGGCCACATCGTGCAAACCTGGTGGAGGATTTCCTTTTCGAGGAAGGAAACGTTCGAATGGAATGGCCAGCGTGTTCTCCAGACATGAATCCAATCGAGCACGTTTGGGACGCTCTAGAAAGACGAGTTTCTGGCCGCCAACAACCCCCACAAACTCTCCAAGAACTGGAAAGAGCTCTTCTGGAAGAGTGGGGCAGAATACCCCAACTCGTCATTAATAGCCTCATTGAGTCCATGCCTCAAATGTATACAACGTTGCTGGCCACCCGTGGAAACCATACCCCCTACTGAAAATGATTTTCTTTGAAGAAAACACCTTTTCTTATTCTTTTTTTCTCATATGCACAAATTGTGTTTTTTTCCTTTTGTACACAAATGCGCAATAAAATGCATTTTTTTCTGCCAAACATGTGTAATTTATTCTCATATAGCCTACTATGTCTGTCGACCATGTAGCAAACAGCTAAAAAGTTTCCCAGATACAAAATCCACCTAAAACTGCAATATCCTTTAATTCTTTTGAACAGTGTATATATAGATACATGTATATATATATGTATGTCAACATTTGAACGGAGGGTGATTTTGGGGTCTGGGGGTCATGGTTGGTGAAAATATACCAAAATATACCAAAGTCTTTTCCTCCTGACGATTGCAATAGGTATTGTTTTATTTTTTGTGATGAAAGCTACCTAAAAAAGTCGCCTGTGGCTGATCTGATGATGCAATAATTCGAAATGTCATCTTTCACGTTATTCGCGATTTCTACCAGATTATTCACGATAGTTTTATTTTCAAATTTATATCCAAATCAATAATCATGGAGCAACACATAAGTTTAGCACATTAATAAAGCTGAAATTTGTTACATTAAATTTTTACATTTTAAAATCTTATTCCTTTCTCTCATAATGGAGTTTACTCAATGAAAATTTTCTTATCGACTCATAATAATTAATACGGATTTTATTAATTAGAGTAATTATACATATAACAGATGTACCTTTTCCATTTTTCATTTTTGGGTGAAAAAATTCCGGGCCAGGATTCGAACCAGCGATATATTGGCTGAAGCCGCCAATGCTCTACCAACTGAGCAATCCCGGACACGAACACTGGAGGACTATTTCACCCAATTAACCTCAACAATCACTTTACTCTAATGTAATTATACATAGCTCATCTTTTATAAATTTTAGCTGCGCATTTAATATTTATCATGAGGCCCAATCAATTAAATAATGTTACTTTTCTGTATTTTCACTATACTAGTATTAAAGTAATTATGCAGCGCAGTAACGCATAAAATTATCTTTGACGGATTCAGTGATTAAAAGTAATCATTCTAAAAGGAAAACTAATTAAAACCATTCGGCATATTTATTACATCAAAACCTTGTTGACTGTTTGGAATTGAAAAGTTAATTAGATTATTTTAGGGAATTAATTACCAGTGTGAGGGCCCCATCATAACTCATCTAACTTTTAAAACTATTTTTAATGATAAGAATGATAATGAATGATTTGAATAACTTTTTGGAAGTAATAATGATTATTAAACAAGAAATAATGCATTTTTTTAAAATCTGCTTCAATAATCCTTTAATTGAGTTTGAATTGGGTTTGTAACTGAGAAATATTTCATACTCCTATGTATTATTAATTAATTTTCGAGTAAAAAAATACCCGTCTAAATTATATTATATGACCAAATGTCATAGACATTTTCCTTTTATATGCTTTGTAGAATAATTAGAGAAATTATAATGAAAAGGTCACAGAAATATAAAAATGCGCATGAAAACAATGTGTGTGATAAAATTATATGACACAGTTTGTCAGTTTCATTGACACTGTAATGGAATAATGGCTTTTATTGTTTTCATTGTTAAGTATTAATATTCATTTTGAGTCCTTCTTTAATAAGAGAGTTTTCCATATACCACCTGTTTATGGAATTGTATATTCCAACAAATTTCCGATATTGGCCTGAGAATGAAACTGGCTAGGTAGGTCGCAAACACTGCTGTAAAAGACATATGAAAATAAAAACGCATGAAAGACTCATGAAAGTATCGCGATGTATTGAGCCCATCATACATTAGTTGCACAGAGGTAAACATAAATGATTATACTGTGTCTGTCAGATCTTTTGAGATCGACAGGGATTTAAAGATAAAAGAATTCCTTCACCAGTGCATTCTAATTTAAACTATGAAACATTAATGTTCCATGTGATGTATGTATTTGAAATTTCTCAATTTCGTTTTGTATTAAAAATAATTTCATAGACTTTTGATTTCATTTATAAATAGAACAGAATATAGCAAGTAATAAATCACGCCTTAAATATTCAAGAACAGAATATCTTAAATTTTAGCTTTGATTATATGTATAAATTATTGAGTTGTAAAATAAAGAGTCATATTTTATTTCTAGATTTTATTGAAACAAGATATTAAATAAAGAAAAAATCTGTTAAAAAAGTCCTGTCTTCATTAAACTATATATTGGTACAAATGAGATTAAAAAGAATCATCGCAGAATTGTGAAATTAATTATGTACTTTGCAGATTCTCATACAATGTGTAGTGTATAATAATATTTATCTGTATTTAATTTTCAACAATAAATATTATATTTTAAAAAACGTGTTATATATTCCATAGACTTTTCATTTATTGAATAAAATATATTTTAAGTCTACAATAAATAAATATAAATCCTGTTCATCTTCTAAATAACCGCATCTTCTAAATTTAAAATCCTGGAATTTATCATAACTGAAGTCTATACTGAAAGTGGTATAAAGCTAAGAGTTTGTGAAATAAATTGTAAGGCGTAACTAATGTTCTAAACTTATTCAGCAGAAAATAAATATAGTTGCCTTTCTAATAATTCATCCGCTCTCAATAAAATTGTGTTGCTTACGCGGTGTTGTGAAGAGATTACGTACATACTAAAAGATTTCTCTGAAACTAACAATGCAAAAGAATACATTGAAGACAATTTGGGTAGAATTTTTCGAAATTTGACTTGAAAATTACTGTGGAAATTTTCTACATGAGATTTCTAATTACGTAAAAATAAGAGTTTTAATTTAATCTGCATTTAAATTTAATCTTATTGAGGTTTAATTTCGTTTGCAGAAAATGTTAAATATAGCGAACCTCAATTGTAGTTTTAGAGATAATTAATTCCAAGTTTTATTTTCACTTTTAAATAAGATTAAAGCTGTAGTTGTAAAATTCAAATTTCATTTATGAATAGAACAGAATATATTAAAGTTCAGCTTCTATTACAAAATAGCATAAACTTATGGAGTTGTAAAATAAGTAGGCATATTTTATCACTAGATTGTATTGAAGCAAAATTTTGAATGTTAAAAAAAATCTGTTGAAAAATATAAAATCCTGTCTTCATTAAAGTATAATACATATTGATACAAATGAGATTAGTAACATCGGAAAATTGTAAAAGTAATTACGTACTTTGCTGATTCTCACAAAACATATAATATGCAATAGAATTAATTTTTATTTAATTTTCATTAATAAATGTATTCCAACAAACAGGTTTTAAATATTATACGGGTATACGTTATCTGTAAATAAATATTTTCATTTATTGAATAAAATACATTTAAAGCCTGCATTGTAAATTTTTTTTATAAAATTCCAGTAGATGTACCGTAAATTTCACGGTACTTCTGCAATTTTCACTCTTTCCGGTATGAATACCGTTTTTTAAGTTATATTAAGCGTAAAAAAAATTAATTTTGTACTATTTCCATTAAAAATGGTATTTGCACTGTAAAATGATTGTTTTTCAGTAAAAACTCGGTATTTCTACCATAAAATAATTATTTTTCAGTAAGATAAATGACATTCTAAAAATTTTCGTAGCATTTCAATAGATGTACTTAAATTTTATGGTCCTGCTACTGTTTTCGTTCTTTACGGTATAATTACCGTATTTCTAAGGTATATTCGGCATTTAAAAAAAAAACAGTATCTCCGCTATTTCGATTATAAACAGTATTTATACTATAAAATGATGGCTTTTCTTTAAAAAAAAAAAAAAAACTCGATATTTATACTGTAAAATAATTATATTTCAGTAAGGGGGAAAATGGTATTCTCGCGTCGGTGTATGGCAACCTCTCAAGTGATGATCTTGCTCTTGCTGCGTAATGAGCGCAGATCTGAGGAGAGGAGGGGGGGGAGGGGATGCAGCCAGCAAGTTGTTTTGGCGCCCAAGGAGCTCAAAGGAGCACAACATTTACAATACTCATTGCATATTATAATTTTTACGTATACCATAATGTAACAATAAAAAAGGAAAGGTCTGTAATTACTTTAGTTAAATAGTATTAATATCTAAATAGTATCTTTAAATTCAGGAAAATAAATAATGTAATTTATGAGAGACGAACATAGTAGTCTTCAAAGTCGACGAGGTATTATTAAAGATTCACATGATTTTTATGTGTTTTGAGAGTCTGTGTACGGGGGAAGGGGATGTGTGGCTGATCCTGGGCACGTCACGGCTCTCGACAGTCTGAATAGATGTCGTCTTTCTCGTGGAAACTTTCAATCTATTGAATGATGTCAAACCAATCCTTAATTTTTATTGAAAAATTATAGCATTCGTAGAAGTGAAACTCTAGGATGTTAAACTAGTTTAATTAATCAGTTATTCAAAGTCGTGTAATTAGAATTATAATATTGTGTACCATTGAATATATACCGGTGATAATGTTAAAAGGATTTGTTCATCTTTGTATGCTCTTTGTGTTTCATTCAGTTGGATCCTTTTACCGGACGTGCGAGACAAAGACGTATGTAACATTTTAATTATTTTAAAGTGACAGTAATTAATATGCAAATATTTTTATTACATTTTTAACTTGCATAAATTCTTAATAATGTTCTTCTTTAATGCTATATATTTGTCTTATTAATTTATTTTAGGTCTAAAAAACATTTTTAGGTATGACAAATAAGAAATATGCTACCTAAAAATTGCTTAAAATTCAAAATTCATTCAAAAAGGCTAATAATACAATGTTAAAAATTTGAGTTCAAAGTTGAGTCAATCCATGAAGCAAAATAAAGAGAAGTACCGAAATATGGTATTTCTTATTTTTCGAAAACTCCAAACTGGGCAGCATGATGCATTTTACCGTTTTTTTTTTCCTTATTCAGCAACACACTAGCACCATGCATGTTAAATGCATCGCTCAAATATTGAAGATCGTCGGCTACGTTGCCTGTTTAAGAAAAAAACGAAATGGTATAACGTATCGTGTGCGTTCTAATGGTGAAATTTTGGAGACTATAAATACCCACCCCCCGCGAATCAACCCTGTTCAAAATTTAGACAAAATTATCATAAAAAATACATGCTTATTAGAAAAATATAATAAAATACCAAACAGTCAGTTGGCTTAGATTTACGCATAATCCATTGGTAAAACTACAAACACCGGTCCCCTTTCCTCTACCGATCTCATAAATAACTAAAATTCAAAATTTTTTTCGGATTTCTAACGACCTCAGACCCCAATCTTGATGAGCTCAGGGATTTAGTAATTAACAATCCTGCTGGTCTAATTCTTAAAAAGGTGGTAAATTTGAAAATCTCTAAAAATCTAAAATCAAAATTTTAGAACATATCTCACTCGACGTACTGACAATAACGCTATTTCGCCATACGGCGCAGTATTGAATTCAGACATTTTTCTCTGGGGGGGGGGGGGCATTGTATAATACCGGGGAGAATGGCACTTTTTCATCAATGAAAACATAAAATCTCTATTTTTTCGGGGAGGGGGAACATTTCATTGCTTAGGGGTGGGTGTTTCCCCTGAGCAACCTCATGAATTCAACACTGATACTACGAGAAGGCTATTTTCGTTAATAGAAGGGTCTCTCGTTCGGTAACTCAATCTTCCCCCCCCCCAATTTCTGGAAAATTCTAATATTAAAAATCATTTAGATAGTTAAAGTTAATTCACAGTCTCATCCATATGTCTCCAAATCTTTGACAATTTCACCTCCCCCAGTCGTATTTCCGTCCGACTTGGATAAATTATGCAGGCTAGATTTTAAATGATACTTCCAGGTTACTTCAGTGGTCATCATCATTCGAGTTGTGACGCAAACAGTACCACTGATGCTTTGAAAAGAAATAGTGAACGCCTCCTAACCGTCTCGGTATGATCCATCGAATGGAACGATTAATCGACCTTGCTCTTCTTAACACAGTGTTAAAGATGTCTGTAAAATAATGATTCCCTCATCGTATATTTTACACTCACTTTAACATCTTTCAAGCAAATTATAGAAACACGGTTAATTTACAAAAATTCCATTCAACCAGTAAGGAGCTAATTGCAAATATAAAGTTATCAACTTTTTGTTAATTTTGGAACCCCTCCCTCCCTTCAGATATTGTACGTTTATCATCCATTAACCCTCTCCCCCCGATAATGATATCGTTATCAAAGTGTAAAAAAAATTTAATTTTTAGAATTTAGTTCTTTTGTTTGGAAAAATATACAAAATTGGTTAAATTTATTTTTCGCAAACTTTATTGTTTCAAATGAAGAGAATTTAATAAAGTATAGCTTTATTCAAATAAAACTTTAAAAAAAGTTACCATTTAAAAGTATTTTTATTTGTAATAGCTTTTTGTTACATAGTGCATTCAACAGTAAATAAGTCTTGTTGAACTTGCCCTCCGATCGAAGGAGGGATGAGAGGGGGGGGGGGGAGACGTAGAAATTCTTATCAACAGAACAAGTGGACAACATTTTTTTCTCGTTTATTTGTTAAAAAACACAAGCTGCATTTCAAATAAACTTTATATAAGGTTTCTCGATCCGTCATTATGTATGCATACACATATGAAGATGAATAGGAATATAAAACGTTAGGGTATACCATATTTTAGAATTATATAATTTCATTATAATTTAGTGATTTTAATGATAGCTTTGTATTTTCACAAAAATAGATAACAAAATTAAAAAAAACATAATGTACTATTTTGAACAAAAAACCACGTTACAAAGAAAAAGAGATAATTTTGATTGGGTTAAAAATGATATCGATATCAAAAGGCAAATCCCCCTTCCACCTAGAGATATCTTACGATATCATGTGTCAAACAACCCCTCCCCCCTAAAATGATAATGTTATATATGCATATCCCCTAATCAAAAAAATATCATTCTTGTTTCTAGTAAAACCTTCGTAATTATTGACAAATCAAAACGTTTTCCTTCAAAATGTCTAGATTATAAGTAAGATAATGCAGCACATGAAAATTTGCTTTCGACGGAAATAATGGTGCCAGATTTTCAAGACAAAAGCCTCCTTTACGGGTAGTAGCATAAATATCAGTATTTGCCAACCAACCAACCTAATGACTTCAACCTGTTGATGTCGTCAATGGAGAACTTGCGATCCGAGTTATTCAAATTAAAGTGAGTTATTGGGTTGCATTTTTTGTTTTCTCTTAACTTACATAATCAGATAAATAATTTCAACTATATATTTTTTTTAATTTCTTTCTCTTAAAAGTATGTTATTCATTTGTTTGTCTACATAATCTAAGAATGAAAAAATAAATCACTTTGTTTATGAAAAGTGCGCGTTGGATTAAATTTTGTTAAAAATAGGCAACGTCTGTACAACATCTGTAAGTTTTAGAATATTTTCGTTCAACATTTCAAATATTTCTCTTTAAATTTAATCCTTTTTATTAGAATATTTGCATAATATTAGTAATTTACATGTATCATATTCAAAAGAAGAAATTCAACTTATTTCATTCCTCCTTTTACTAGCTTGTCCCATTCCAACCCACTAACTTCTTTAAATTAAACTGCTTATATAAACAACAGTTCTGCTTTAAAATTTAGTTTAAATTATGGATAATATATAATATTAGGTTTTCTAAATAGGAGAACTATTACAGCTACACGTAAACAAATCACTGATATACAGCAAACATTAAAATTATATGAAGCAATTTACTTTTTTTTAAAAACAATTTTTTATACAAATCTAAGTTTATGCTGATCAGCAACTTTTTTCAACAGAAGATTGGGCTGCCACTGCTCTATCTCAGTGCCGTAGCTAGGATGGGTGACACCCGGGGCGGATGTAAATTGTGTTACCCCCAGCCACCATGATATCCCCCCGCCGATCCGTTATATTTTTTCATTCCCAATTGTACCCTATTATAACAAATGACCATATCATTTCTCATTTACCTTTTGCTCTGCTTTAAGAGAAAAAAACAGAGGAGCGACTTTTTACTTAACCCATAATCCGCATAAATAAATGTGGTGTGTGTATTTAGAAGAAAATTCTTTCTTTTAAAGTTAGCTTTTGTTACCCACTCGTTGGATAGGCAATTTTTGTTCCCTGGTGCCTATATCTTATTAACACACCAGTCTGCATAAAGTTTCAACTTCTCTAAGAAAAAGAAATTAACTCTATTTCGTCGTACGCTATAAAATTAAATTTTATTTCAGAATTATTTTCCAAAACCTTATAAGATTATATAGATCTATTTGCAAATAAATATTGGGTGACACCCTTTAAAGGGTGACCGCCCCCTCGCGAGAGAAATGGTGTGAGAAATGGTGTTTATATTAACACTTTATTTGGTTTTAAATGCTTATAAAATATAAAATAAGACTTGTACATTAATTGCTCTTAAAATTAGAGTCATCGCCCTGTTTAATTTTATTAAACACAGAAAAAGGGGGGGGATTAATTCAATGTAAACCAGAAGAAACCAGTTGATTGGCCCTTTTAAAATTCAGCTGGCATATTTGCAATTCTGATTACAAATCTTTGGCAGTTCATACCTACTTGTTATTACAGCATTTATGTTTTCATTAGTTAGAAACTGGGTTATTCATGAAATTCTATGTCAATTTAATGTCATTAAAACTAGTATTTGACTAAATAGTCGATTCGGTATTTTGTGATACGGCATCTTATACGAATATAAGTGTCATTAAACTAATTAAAAAACACTTAAAAATGTGTAGCTTGTAATTCAAATACTTTGCTGAATAAATGCGAATTACGGCGGCCAATTTTGATCTCCCCCCCTCCTCTCTAGAAAAAAAAGCAGCCAGTTTAAGTCAAATTACTGGAGTGATATTTTTTTTAATTTGTCTTTTTTGCACACACATAAGTTTATTGAATCGGATTTAAGTCTTTGTTTTAAAGGTTTACTTTCTGGCAAACATTTTTTTAAAATTGGGATGGTAAAAATAATAAAGTATCTGATTTTGTGAAGGGGCCTATTATTAAATGAATTTTTTTCTTAAATAGGCCCCAAATGTCGCTTTGATTGAGCCTGATTACGTAACTTTACATTCAAAATTTAGAGTTTTACATATTTAGATCTTAGACCAGGGGTGCAAAAATCTAGACACCAGAGGAGGCAGTCACTCACCACTAAAATTTAATAACATTCTAGCAAGAAATTTATACAAATTATTAGATGATACAAAACGAAATAAATTTAGTAGTGAGAGCATAGGAGCAACTGGAGAGAAGCAACTGGCGCAAATACTTTTGCACCCCTGTCTTAAACCAAAGAGGTGTACCTTCCAATCCATATTTTATTACATATTCTCAATATTAGAAGTTTTACGGGAAGTGTAAATTATAATTATCATCTATTTGAGATCTTCGAAATCAGTCTGCGTAATTTTTGTGATAAAATATTAATAACTGTAAAAAACATTGATTTATAGCATAACTATTTAGTTTCTTGAACTTCAAAATCTTGTGTGATACATTTTTTTTTCAAATTGAATATTTAGAGAATTGAAAGAATATGCTTTTTATATTTTCATTTTTTTGAAAGTGCATTTGCTTTTCGATAATGAGTAATTTTAATATGACGGAAAAGGGAGGGGTCTTCATCTGGTATTTTATTTATTTATTACTTATCCATCATACGTAGTATAGGGTAAGTCTTGCAATCGTTTTGAAAATCGAAAAAAAATTTTTGACGGATTTACACGTTTTAGATACTAGAGATTCCGAAAAACATATTTTTAGAAAACAAAATTTGCCGTCCGTCCGTTTGTGTGTCTGTCTGTCTGTCTGTAACCGCTCTATCTCTCGAACAAATTGAGATAGAAAGTTGAAATTTTGCATGTACTTAGTATGTAAGAATGGGACGAAGCCTATTTAATATCAGTAACCTCGATTATCCGGAACTATTTTTTTCGGACTCTCGAAAAATTCATTTTGATGAAACGTACATAAAAATTTTCGAAATTTTTTATTTTAAGGAGTGGATATAAAAGGCAATAAAACAATACAAATTTTGCATAAAGAACGAAATCGGTCGGATAATTAGTTGCCGCGATACGTGTAATCCTGTTTTTCACATTCTTTGATTTTTCATGACCCTGTATTTCATTCAAATTTGAATTCAAAGATATATTTTAATTGGAAATGAGACGCTTCATCCGACGCAGTAAATTACTAGTTAATATGATTATTATTTTTGGCGTTATAAGGATATTTCTTTTACGCAATCCGGTATTACTTGAGTATTTTGGGGTTTTAAACAATTTGCATAAATTGGCTCATCAGCAATTCATTAATAAATCATTACTGTGTATATTAAAACTATTTAAATATGCGTTAAAATTTAATATGGATTTGCAATGCATTTTATTAATAAGTTATACATGTTTTATTTTCATATTTTGTATTATGCATATGTATGATGGGTAAGTATAACGGTGGCCTCCAACTACTAGTTTTTCATAGTCATTATCGTCCAAATTCTGAAAAATTTTTTGAACTTAAAATATGTTTTCACAGTGTTTGATAAGCAATCCAGAAGAAATATTGATATTTACTAATAAAATGGCTGGTATAAAGACTTTTTTCATTTGGTATATTTAAGTAGTTAAGAAATAATAAATGTTTATTTCCAGTAATAGAAAATTTGGAATGGAGAAGGAATATGACTACCCAATTTGATTTTTGAAGTATGGTGGAGGAGTTGACTTGGAACTATCCAATACCCAAAGGCAAAAAAATTCTCGATGATCTGCGACTGATACTGCAGAGGCAAAAAAAAAATCCACAGGTAAAATGTTTTGCAATTCCAGCGTTAATTAAACACTTACTTGTAACGATTTTACGCGTTTTATTCACTTCTATTAATAACTAACTCAAGTTTTTGAATTAAGTAACAAAGTATTAAATATAATACAAAGCAAAATAAATGTTTCATGAAAAAATAATCTGCAATGAAGAAAAGAAAATCTGTAACACCCGTCTCCATTCTTTAACTTTCTGCTAAAGGTCTTGCTATATGAATAGTAATTGCAACAAATAGTGGATATGAATAAATATCAGCATTTTTTTTTCATTGCACAAATACTGATCATAGTTTCCTTTTTAATTTTTTCAAAAAGAAATAAAATCAAACACAAACTAAAGTCGATATTTGATTTATTTTTTAATTAACGGCTTGATACAATTCTTGTAACATTCCAAACCCATAATGCTAATAATAAAATAATGACTTTTAGTTATTACTAATAGCTTAATTTTATTTGTAGGTACATTTAATTCACACATAATTTAGCTAAAATATCATCTCAGTATTATCATTGTTAAACGAATACTTTTTTTTCTAGTTACATTTTTTAAAAAGCTTTTTAACCCCTCCTCCCTTCTCCAAATAAACCGAGTGTTTTAATTGATGTCTTTTTCATAACCTGTTCTTTATTATAATTACAGATTCATTGTCGCCAGATGCCACGCACGGCTAATTTTTTGCTGAGACTTGTAACTTTCGGTGTTTAAAAGGGTGCGGGACACAAGAATATTCAAATTTTATTAAAGTTTTATTGCATTAAAAAAAATCTGCTTAAAATGACGTTTAAAACCTTGTTTCTATTTTAACTGAAACAAGAAATATATATTTTTTATTTTGGTTTCTTTTTAAAATCGAGCTTTCAAAGCAATCGTTCTCATAGACTTTCTGTGAAAATGCTTTTTCTCTCCATGAGTTTTTTTCACCATTTATTGTATTTAAATTGCTATAACTCAAGAACTGTTAAAGAAAACTTGTTTAAATTTGGAGCAAGTCTTTTTCAATTGTTTTATTTTAATTTTGAATCAGCAAATCAAAAAAAAATATTTAATTTTGATAATATGATTTTAAAAAGTTACTTTTTTTCATTTTTTACTTTAAATATTTTTTAATTTTATTCAAATTAATGATTTTAAAATTCCTAAATTAGAATTAAAGCTTATATATTTCTGTTTATATAAATGAAAACTTGTTTAAATTTGACACAAGTCTTTTTCAATTGTTTTATTTTACTTTTAGTTAATCAAATTAAAAAAAAATAATTTTGAAAATATGATTTAAAAAAATGACATTTTTTTAAAATTTTTTTACTTTAAATATTTTTTAATTTTATTCATAGTAATGTTTTTAAAATTCCTAAATTAGAATTAAAGTTTATATATTTCTGTTTATATAAATGAAAAGAATTTCTACAAATAATATTTCGAGTTATAACGATTTTAAATTACCCCACTTTTTAATAACTTTTAAATTTAAAAATTAAAAAAACATTATGAGAAATTATGTCACGTGCTTTGTTTGCAGATGATATGGTAAACCATCAGAAAAACATTTCAAAATTCTAACTCAATAAATAACAATTACTTGAAAATATGTGCGTTGTTGAGAGAATGTATTAAATTAAGGATTTCAGCTCCGACATTTCCATTTTTGTTTAAACACATAGTCTACACTCGGCTTGGTAAGAAATGTTCAATCTAAATATTAATCCTATAGTAGTGTTATTTACAGACCTCTTGCCCCCCCCCCCTTTTAATATTTTTAAATGATTTTTTTTCACACATGGTGCAGTACCTATTTTTTTTTATTGTGCATTTCTATTTTTTCACTTGTTTGTTACAGTTTTTTGATATGCAGATGCTTCTACTCTGAAAACAATTTTGAAAATAAAACTATTTTCGCATAAAGAAATTGTTACAAAAGTTGAAAAAGTACATACACACAACAATAGGTGTGAAAAATTTAGGTGTGAATAATGCGCCGAAATATACAGTAATTAATAGATCACATTAAAAAATTTAACAGAAAACATTAAAACGGTCTAATACATAAATCAATTATCATTCTACTACATTTAAAAAATGCTCAACCTTAAATAAAAATCGATATTTATAGATATATTGCATAACTGAATGATAGTAAGATTCTATGTTATAGTTCTTCTTAATTATTCTATGCTTACAACAGACAGTATACATTCAATTCAAGTAAATATATATAAATTTTGTTTGTTCTACATGCTACAATGAAATTTACAGGGTTTGTGCTCCTCAAGGAGTTTATAAGAAGGGACAATAAAAAGTATTCCAACACATTACCATCAACAGGAAAAAATAGTTTCAAGTACATTTTAATGATGGTATACTCTTTCAAATCAAATATAATAGAATTGATATTTCGTGCTCTTCAAGTTTTCTTTAGATAAAATACTATTGGGGTTGGAAGGAACTACAAACTCTCTATAAAAGCCTTTCGAAATTAACTAAATTGCATTTTTATGAAATTTTAAGAAATACCAATCGATTTCAAATTTAATATTGGTAAAAAGAAGTGAAGAAAACTTTTTAAAAATACCATAAAATAAACTAGTAAAAGGTTCAAGGCCTTTCGAAAGAACTAAGTCTTTCTTCGTCTAGCGCAAAAAGATGTACGTAAACTATTAATGTAGAGACACGACTACAGTCAAGCCGCCAGCACGACTCAGTTTGGCCAACACGACTCAGTCGTATCCTACATTCATAATAGGCGTACGTCTTTTTTGCACCTCACCAAGAAAAACTCACGTCTTTAGAAAGGCCTTGCCCCTTTTACTAGTTTATTTTATGGTATTTTAAAGAAATTTTCTTCACTTCAATTGATTAACAACAGTTGCAACTTATTATCTTAATGCTGGTAAATCAGTGATGACAGTCACTTTTTAACATAGGTATTTTATGTTGGTGTCATTGCCCCTAGAGAAAAGACAAGACCCTAAAACAAGAAACTTGAAAATTGACATGACGGTTAGTTTTTAGATATAAATGTTAAGAAGATGGTTACATATTAAGAAATTGCTTTCTAAAAAAGCAAAAACTTCAAATGGATACTTAAATAAACATATTAAATAAGTAACAATTTTTCAAAATATTTTCTTCATTATCATTTATTTAAAATTACCTTTAGTTTTTGTTATTAATGTAAATCTCATTTCTCCCTAATACAGCTTAATAATGAACCATACTGTATATTAAATGGTATTTTTGAATTATTCCTTTAAATATAATTTCTCCTAATAAAAAGGCATAGAAATAATACTTGACAAATTTCAAATATTACGTGAACAAAGGTGCGAGATTTGCTATTTAATATATCACTTGGATCATAAAGGGACAAAATATGAAACAAATCTATATGAAAAACGTAGTACACGAGAAATAAATTTATTCTTGTTTCAACTCATAGTTTAATATACATCAATGACTTTCTAAACCTATGCATGGTTTATATCTATCTATATAAATATATCATTACAATTCTTATCAAGTAATTCTGAGGATAAGTGCTTATGATGTTCAAGAGTCGTTTCCGTGGAAAAAATATTTGCATATATCTTACGCCTACTATGTTGTTTACACACCTTAAGTTTCAAGGTAATTCCTCATGTATTTTGCTAAATATATAACAAAATGTCTAAAATTGCAAGTGTCTGGTCAGTCTTGGCCACATAGTGTATTTATACGAGGCAGAATCGGATAATAAGTTTCCTTGGCGACTGTGGACAGAGATGTGTATGAAAGACAAAACATATAATGAAACATTAAAGAGAAGACGTAACTTCACTTTTCTACATAAGTGCCAGGTATGTTTAGACATTTGTCATACCCATATATAACCTTTTAAAAGACCTCCAGAAACAGTCAGGACTTTGCTTACGAAAAAAGCGTTGAACCACTAGCGTGATTTTGGAATTGCTTCTAAAGCTGTTGTCAAGCATTGCTTTCGCCAGTAGTGGCCGTGCACGCCGTTCCAGGCCTCGGTGTGTCTAACACTTGATAATGCCCTTCACTGAATTGGTGGCGGTATTTCCGCACCTTTTGCTTCAACATCACATCTGGCCCATAGACTTCCACAAAGACGCATCAACAAATGTTGGACAAACCGAGACTTGGACGGGCGTGCACGACCCTATAGACTAAAGCAATGCTTGAATATAACTTTGGAAGCAATGCCGAAATCCCACAAGCTATTCGACACTTCTTTCGCAAGAAAAGCCCTGATTTGTTTTCCTGGAGGTCTTTTTGAAGCTTCTATGGGGGTATGAAAAATGGCTCAACTCACTTGGCACTCATGTAGAAAAGTAAAGCAACGTCTTATCTTTAATGTTTCGTCATATGTTTTGTTTTTCATGCACACCTTTGCCCACAGTCACCAAGGGAAACTTATTTTCGGACTCTCCTTCGTACATTGTAATATTTTCTCTTTTTTGTAAGATATGACGATTTTAACCAAAAAACGTTTTACAATATAAGATTTTAAAAAAAAATGATTTCAGTAAAGTTGTATGTACATCGCGAAACCTCTGTCTATGAATATTTATTTCGTTTATTACTTTTAATTTTGAAATTCGTTCTAAAATTTATTTAATAATATCACAATCTCTCAAATTATTTTCAGAAATTCTGAAAATTATTTTTTTAGTTGGTGAAATTTCATTAATTTTAAATTTGGAACATAACGGTATAAATATGCTGGAAACATATAAGAAAAACGTAATAAAAACAAAAGAATGTTATTTTTGTTTTAACTCATGGCTTGATATTGATCAATATCATTCATAACTGATACGTGGTCTTTTTATATCTAAATGGGTACATCATTATAATTCTGATCACGTAATTCTCAGAGAGAGTGCATATGATGTTCGGACTCGCGATCATGAATGTTTATTCTAGGATGATCAGAATATAGGAATAACGTGATATAAATATTATAATACTTTTTTCTGTGATAGATATGATAAAACAAAAAATAAATAATGCATGCAGGTAAACGAAATGGATATAGAACTGTATAATATACCCTTATAACTGTAACAGCTGTGGTCTTCTATGCTCTTATCGATCTTTTTGGGAGCATGAATTTTACTGAATATAGATATGAAAATTATTCTGCTTTAGTTTGCGTAGTACTTTTTTACTTTTACATCTAATAGTCCAAGTGCCGACCGCACAAAACCCTATATCATAGAGTACAAGAAACTATCCTTTATTTTATGGAAGAGTAGTAATAGGGGAATCTAATCATCCATGTCTGCCGGAAGCAAAGTGGCGCATAAGCCAAAAATGAATACCACTAGTGGTTGACTGGTAGACTTAGCATTGTTTTTTCTACATCTAGTTTTCCGTGTTTTCATACTTTTGATTGTAGAACAAATACAATGCTAAATATACGAGTGAGTCATTAGTAGTATTAATTTTTGGCTTATGCACCACTTTACTTCCGGCAGACATGGATCATTAGATTCCTCTATTACTACTCTCCCATAAAATAAAGGGTTTTTTCTTGTGCTTGATGGCATAGGGCTTTGTTCGGTCAGCTCTTGGACTAGAAATATCTGTGTTCGTCACGGTTGTGATAACTTTCAATGACTTTGACTCGCAGTGCTGTGTTGTGTATCTAAAATATTAGTTTTACCATTTTCTGTGGCGAAACTCTCCCATTGCTAAAATGTTATAATGAACAAATGAATGAAACCGAAACTTTAAAAGAAATTTATTTAAAAGTAAGAAAAATCTATATTCCGTTTACACAATAGCATGAAAATATTTTTAACAAAATTCAGTTTGCCTTTGTGGCATTTGGGAATTAACATTAAGTGGTTTCATAAACACACCATCACCCCGTTAAAGGGTTAAATATCCAACTATTGTAATCTTCATAAAGTCTAAATATTCAAAATCCGTTTCAAAAACACTAGGTGTAAAACTTACATTCACACACAATGAAAAACGCAAATAGTTTCTAAATGTAATTAAATATTATGCAGTATGATTCAAAATGAATGGGACACAAAGGTGAGAAATGTTGAAATTACTACAATAGATTTATTCAGAAAATATATATATAACGTCATTATACAAGTAAACGAGTTATATATAACCTAAACATAGAACCTACTATTAACTAAATCGTCACTACAAGCGCTGTTATTCAAAATGGCGGCATACTCGCAAGGGAAAGCTTACTCAGTATTACATTACGCAAAAGTTTCATTTGTTGTCGTTGTCCAGATAAATTTCCTGACCATTTAAAAAAAATAATCAATATCAACTGTAAATTTTCGAATGGTTGAAGACATTGTGGTCTCTGGACTCGAAACAGGGATGTCTTGGCTGAAACCACCATGCTCTACCATCTGAGCCTACCCGGACGAATTTGGAAGGCTAATTCATCTAACAAACTTTTTGACATTTACAGTCTTTAGTGAAATGTCTGAATCAGCTCAACAGAATAAATTGAAGGTTATTTTTGAAACAGCATTAAACGCTATAAGCCTAATTAAGTTCGATTAATTTTTAACACCATTATTCAATCTGTAAATAAATCACAATAGTTGTAAATCTCCAAATGTGTAAAGAAAAAAAAAAGGAAATTTAAAAATATTATGATGGATTAGCACAATTGATAAATTGTGCTAAACATTAATCTAACTATATCATCATCACAACTTCATAAGGTGAATGAAACAAGACATGAATCGAAACTTACAGCAATTAAAGCAGAGGATAAGGAACGAGCTGGACTCAAAATCACCGGATATGCCAGCAAAAGTGTGGCGAGAATTAGATCCACAAACATATTGGACGTGCCACAGGAGGAACCCACATTGAACATCTTTAGAAACTTGCATAGTTGTAAATTATTCATGCTAAATTTATGTATCAAAATCATGGGGTGCTTCTTAAGAACTGATAGATGGAGCATGGTAGATGGAGCACCCCACGCTTTTTTTCCACGATAATTTTATTTATTGCTTATTAATTGATTTTTATAATAACAATGATTTTATAGTAATATAGTATTTTTCATCTATTTTCGTTTTCAGCTTATAGTACGAATTATTTTTCACTTTTTAGTTTGATATACTTAAAAAGCGTGTTTTTTTAGTTTTTTTAAACTATATTTATTCTACCACTGATTTTCAGAAACGTTTCAAAACTGCTCTTATAGTATGCTATACAGCTTTGTAAACTAAGAATATTTGTTTTTCGGATGCTGTCAACTCTCAAACAAACATTTTCTTGCCCATTTAAAAGATTCGTGAGCAAACATGATAAATTAATTGCCAAAATTCAAAAGCTAAATACTCCTATATGACTATGAAAATGGGAATTTGAAGCATTTTAAAAGCCAGAAAGCAGAAAACAAATTTTAAGTAAAAAAATGACAACTACAATTAAAAAAAACACGCTTTTATTAATTTATAGATTTTACGATTATAAGTTTATAAATCAATATAAAAATCCTAAAAAAATGTAGTTTTTTTTCGCTCCTTTCGCTCCATCGTAAAAAATAAACAGAGAAAAAATTATATTATTTTTGTTAAATTTACTAGCTAGCACATTTTACCAAGACTAAAAATTAAACATGTAATTTTCTTAATACATTTTGGTGTTTTTGAAACATTCATGTAGAAATTTTGTTTAAAAACTAGAATTGGAATAAAAAAATAAAAAATATTTTCTATATGATCATTAAGTGCTTATAAATAAGTATTTGGTAAAAAAAATTTAAAAAGTATCTTAATTATTATAATTAATTAAGAACAAAAAATACGTGCAGTATAAAAATATCTAAAATAACTTGAGACACGATTTTGATATTTCTAAAAACTCTAAAAGCATTAGCAACTGACATTTAACTTATTTTCTGTTATTGAGAATAATTTATATTTTTAAAAAACTGTTTCTTTGTATGTACGTAACTTCATTGTTTTCAAATACATGAGAAATGTATAAGCAAAACGCATTATACCATTTCTTATTTTCATCGTATGCTTTAATATTAAATAACATCTTTCCTAATTAATCGAAATACAGTTCTATTCTCGTTATTTATATTTTGATCACGCATATCTGATAGCGAGAGAGTAAATGATGATGATCATGAATGTTTATTCTAGGTTATCGGAAAATGAGGATTACTAGAGACAAACATCATAATATTTACCATTTTATGAGAGCTATAATAAATATGGACATAAACTAATGCATATAGATAAACAAATTCAATACAGAATACAGCTGAGATTTTGTAAGATTTTGTTATTCTGATAACATCTTTGTGCTAACATTTTCACTTTTTTCTATCTTCAATAGGAGAAAGTATTGTAATCAGAAAGAAATTAATTCCAGTTTTTGGCGAATTTAAACATTTTGTGGTTCAGAGTTTCCAAATAACTTGTTTAAACAAACTGTCTGTCCGTCTATCTGTGTATCTCCATTGTACCATCGAAAAGTATCTGAAGTTAGGCATAGGACTGAACCAAACTTTTTGTGTATGTTTTTGGCTGTGGCAAGCAGGATCCTGCTTCAATTTAGAAATTCTCTGCAGGAAGGGAGCGCAGTAGTACATTTTTTTCTCTCACTTTTATTATTGTACAATCGAAAAATGTATAAAATTATACATACAATAGAACCAAATTTTACGTGTACGTTTGTGGCTACGGCAAGAAGGTTGTCTCTGAATTTGAAAGAAATCTGTTGAAAACGTGCGCTGTAATATCGATTTTTGTGCCACTTACATTACTGTACCATCGAAAACTATATGCATAGAATTTAACAAGATTTTTTGTGTATTTTATTGTCTATAGCTAGCAGAGTATCTTGAATTCGAGAATATTCCACAAGTAAAGCTCGCTATGTTAGCAATTTTTGCGCCATTTTCTTTTTTGTATCATCGAAAAGTGCATAAAGAGATGAATAAAACTGAACCAAGTTTTGTGCATGTTTTTCCTATGGCTAGCAGTTTGTTCTTGAATATGGAATTATTAAGGAGGAAAAAGGTTCTGCTATAGTGATTTCTGTGTAATTTTCTCGATTTTTCGTAGTTTTAGCGTCCATCGGCTGCTCGGGCACCGATGGGAAGTCGAGTATTTCTAAGCCAGATATTCACAAATAGATGAAGACAACAGAATAAGAGAAAGCTGTTGATTTTAATAAATTTTATGATCTAAATTAACTCGTTTTTACTACGATTAATTAAATGAAGCAAAAATTTGAAATGAAAATCAAGCTTGGTAAGTATAGAACTAGTAATATTGAAATATTCACATGTGTAAATGCTTTTTTAAATATTGAGATATACATAATAGAAGAAAGTTTTAAGTTTGTCACATCAAACTGTATAAATGAATATGCATTTAAATAAAACAGATCTAATTGATTTCTATTTTTATAGCTTTTAATGTACAGTTTAAGATTCAGCAGTGTGTTTTCCTAAATGGAATGTGATTTTACTCTATTTTATGTTATTACATTATGATAATTCTAATCCGTGATTCTTAGATAAAATATGTATAATAATGAGGCTAGAATAATGATTGTTTATTATAGGACATCAATTCTCAAACTATGGTACGCGTACCAGTACTGGTGCGTGGAGCTCTGGTTACTGGTACACGAAGCTCAGATACCGGTAGAAGAAATAAAATAAATAGAGGTTGTAAAATCATATAACACCCTAAACTCCGCTCCTCTTTCTTAATTTTTCAGTTCAGAGGCTCACTGCTGTCTGCTCTCTGTTATTACAGAACACAGCGTTTTGCTTTCTTTTATTTTAATCTAATTTCGAGTAGCATTTTTAGGCAAATGAAACTAATACTTCGGTAGATGTTGAATTGACCTTTCATCCTAAAAAAGGAAATATTTTCTTCTGTTACTTATATTATATGTTCTTATATTGATTTCAAAACCTTCGATCTCACATTAATAATACAATTATACATATGTTAACTCTTATGTAAGTTATTAGATTATTCAATTTTCGAACTGCCGGTTTGATGTCCAGATGTTTAAATCTAAATTTCATGTTAATAAATTTATTTTTTTTTATACTCTAAAAGCAGATGGTAACACATCTTATGCGTAATTCAATGCATTCATTACTTTTTTTCAGAATTGTGAAATAGTCGTCTTTTTTTGTACTTTAGTTAACAAGTAATGGGAATTTACTTGTCCTCAATAAAAAAACTTACACAGTCTTTTTTTATGCTTCCAAACCTTTTTAAATTTTTAAATATGGATTAAAAGTAAAATAGCGTGTGTTAGTTAAACAAATTGGCAACTTATATTACTAAAATACGTACAGAATAGCTTAAAATTAAAATGTATTTTGTGTCTTCTTATGCAGAACATAAGTGTTACCTCAGGAAGTTATTATTATTTGTTTTCAAAATATTTGTATATTGCAGTCGGCAACAGTAGCGAGAAAACAACATTTTTTCTTCTTTACACCACACTAATTTAGAACTGGATAATTTTGTTCTATAATTGCTATATATTGGAATGTTCATTTCAATATGGTGAGTATTTTTATTTTCTTACAAGAGTTTTACCAATTTATTTATTATTTTTTTTAATGCATAAAAATGTTCAGTTAGGAAATGCTGTATTTTTCGTTAAGGAATGAATAGACTTAACTAAAATTTCATGAAAATAGTTAGAATTTATTTTAGTTAAGAATTCTTTAATAAATGTCATGAGTTTTACTTGAAAAAGTCCTTCCGGCAATGCCGGGAGGAAGAGGTAGCTTTCATATACTTACATATATATTTATTTATTTTAATGTAAGTTACATTGTTCAAAAATACTAAGCTCAAATTAGTGGAAATAATCTTATAAAATTAGTGATTTTATAAGATTGAAACTAGTTTTTGTCAAGACTGAATATTAATAGGAATTTTTAGAAATTAGTCATCTTTTATTCAACCTTGTTTTATTTTAAGCGATTTAGAGAGTTTCCAAATTCCATTTCCACCAAATTCCAAGATATCATAAAGTGTATGCCATTTCAAAGCAACATTGTGGATCGTTCAGATCAGACCGTTTCAAAATGTCAGCCATAAGCAAAGTTCAAAGTACTATAACTCAGTCATTTTTTAAGATATAGACAAAATAAAAAGTATTCTGGAATCGTTGTTTTAAGTTCTAACACGTAAAAGAAAAATATTTTTCAATTTTTAATTTTTTCGCATTTAATTTAAAATTTAAATTTTTAAAAAAATTTAAAATGGCCACCATTTTGAAACAAAATGGTGGATGATGCTGGCCAACGATCTCGGTCGAGACATTTGTATGTACTACGTACATCCCGAGTTTCATTGAAATCGGTTCATAAATACGCGTGTTATCACGTGACAAAAATCAGATCGTTTCAAAATGTCAGACATAAGAAAAATTCAAAGTGCTATAACTCAATTATTTTGTAAGATATAGACAAAATAAAAAGTGTTCTGGAATCGTTGTTTTAAGTTCTAACACGTAAAAGAAAAATATTTTTCAAATTTTGATTTTTTCGCATTTAATTTAAAATTTTTAAATTTTCAAAAAATTCCGCCATTTTAAAACAAAATGGCGGATGATGCTGGCCAACGAACTCGTTCGAGACATTTGTATGTACTATGTACATATCAAGTTTCATTGAAATCGGTTCATAAATACGCGTCTTATCACGTGACAAAAATCAGATCGTTTCAAAATATCAGCCATAAGAAAAATTCAAAGTGCTATAACTCAATCATTTTTTAAGATATAGACAAAATAAAAAGTCTTCTGGAATCTTTATTTTATGTTCTAACACGTAAAAGGAAAATATTTTTCAACTTTTAATTTTTTCGCATTTAATTTTAAATTTTAAATTTTTTTAAAAATTTAAAATGGCCGCCATTTTGAAACAAAATGGCGGATGATGCTGACCAATGAACTCGATCGAGACATTTGTATGTACTATGTACATACCAAGTTTTATTCAAATCGGTTCATAAATACGTTAGTTATCGCATGACAAAAATCAGATATATATACATATATATATGGTTATATATATATATATATATGTCAACTTTTGAACGGAGGGTGGTTTTGGGGTCAGAGGGTCATGATCGGTGAAAATATACCAAAATTTTCCGGAAGTGCTTTCCTCCGGACGGCTGCAATAGGTAGCTTTTTACTTTTTGTAATGAAAGCTACCTAAAAGTAACACTCATGAGAAAAGAAGTAACACTGATGATTTAAAGCAACCAATTAATAAGTAAATCTACAATATAGATATTGTATAAGATTTAAGTTAATTCATGATTCAGGGATATAATATGTCATATTATATATATTTATAAGTATTTAAAAATAGAAACAGGATTTTCATGTCTGCCCACGAGTTTTGAAAGTGCTATATAAGATTCAAATTTTAATTCTTAATAAATAATTTTCAAAAGACTATTTATTTTAAACAAATTATAGTTTGAACTTTAAAAAACGTTTATTTTTTAACAACTGCAAAGTTTTTTTTTAACACTTTCCAACAAAGTTAAAAAGTGTATATGATTTCGGTTTGTTTGACCCCTAGTCCGCGATTTATCTCTTCTGAATATACTCCCATTGCTCTGAAATTTTTTGAGCTTATTGACGTTTACCCTAACACGAACACTAACTCAAATGAAGTTTCTGGAATTATTAGTTTATTTACAGGGACAGTCAATTTTTTTCTGTTTTTACGGCCTATGGAAAGAAATCATTTCAAATGAAATTTAAAGATGTTACACTCTGTCAAAGACATTAAAATTTATATGAATTTACGAAATGCATTGAAATATGCATTGTATAAAATATGCACTGAAGAGAATAGCTATTATTCATTTACAGGGTTACACATTTTTTAATTTGATTTAATTTGAATAGCAAATATGTAAAAGATTGAATATACATTACTTTAGGAAGTGAAATAAGTGCAAATTCTCTTGATTTAGAAAAAAACTTATTCTCAAAATGAAAGGAGATCACATTTTCTGTAAGTTATACCAAGAAGTAGATGTTTTTGAACAAATTTCACGAATGATGTTACTTATATTTTTTACTTGTTACTTAAATTTTTAAATATTTTCTAATGTAGTAAAATACGTGTTGTAATAAATTTTCAATTTTGACTTCTCTTTTATACAGTAGTTTTTTTTTAAATATTGTTACAAAAAATTGTTTGATTCAAGAGTATTACTGTTTATCATGAGTGTTACCACTTTTCATGAATGTTAGTATAGGTAAATATCAGAATTGTATTAATGCATATGTTAGTTTACTTAAATTAATTGTCTATTAGAACTTTCTAATTCTTTATTGTAACTGCAATAAAAACAATTAATTTTTAATTAAAGTTGTTTTTATCAGAACGTTATTCCTTTTATTTAAGACGCAAAGTAACGCTCATGAGATAAACAGCTATTCAAATGTTTTAATTTTATGAAATAAATAAATATTATACATTTTTTTATTTATTAATGCGTTTCTAAGATAACCTTAAGCAATTTTTTATTAATTATTGATACAGAAAAATTTACAGAATGTTTTAAAGAGGTCAAAGTTATGAGAAATATAGTGACTTGGCAGGACATTCCTTGAAATTTCAGAAATATAAATAAAAAAACTTGCCAATAATCAACTGCTTAGAATGCTGTAAACTATGAGTAACTCACACCTTTATTTCATATTCATATTCATATTCAGTAAATTTTCATATTTAAACCAAATTATTTTTTCAGTTATGTTATATCTAATATGGCAATACATTTGAAAACCACCCATGTGTTTTAATGTCGATATAAACATAATATTCATATAAAGAAAAATTGACGAACAAGGTGACTTCATATATGTACTTTTTTTTCTATGATTAACTAAAAGGTATTTGTGTGCATCTACTATTTATGTGCATCAATATTTGTCAAACTGATACACTTTAAATTGGTTTTATCAATATTAGATTAAAAATTTCTGGTGGTACGCAGTAGTAAAAAATTCTATTTAGTGGCACATCGGTATAAAAGTTTGGGAACCCCTGTTCTAGGACATAGGATTAAGGAGATTACGAGATCCTAATATTTGCCGCACTACGAGACATATCATAAAAAGACACATAAACTACTGCATAAAGACAAATTATCCGATTCATTAAGTAGTATATCTGTAGCTTATGTAAACTGTTATTATTCTTAATAATATTTGTGATTCCACTTATTTCTGAATTTGTTTATGGAAATCCGATTTTTTTTTATGTACAGTAATATATTCAACAGTATATTTCCCAATTGCAATATAATTATCTTCAAATATATAAATTTATATTATAAAAATTCTGATCATTCAATTTTGTGTGAGCTCACATATGATAATGATTATAGCATTGTTATGTTTATTCTATGATTTTGGAATATCGGAATTACAAGAAGACAAAAAAAAAAAGAGTGCTTTCTTTTAAAAATATGTTTAAAACTAGACATAAACAAGTAAAACGTCATTTGATTCTTTTATATACAATTTGATTACAGTCGAACCCTGCTATAGCGACCCCGGTATATAACGAACGAAAATTTTGGCCCCGCCATTTTCATATTGTATTTAATACTAATTTATCCTTTTATAGCGAACTTAGAAAATCTTAACAATTTGTGATAACAAACATTTTTTTACAGTCGACCATGATTTTTTTTTACTTTTCTGCAATTGTGAAAACAGGGTTTCTACTCTAATTTAATAAGAAAATGCAAAAACGCATACCGGCTAGTGAAACATGGTGTAAATTAATGATAAGTCTTTTTATTAAAAAGTAGGAAGAAATGCATTCTTTCTTTTTTATGGTATTTATTCTGCATGTGTGATCCCGCCCACCCGTCAGTCATTTTTCCATTATTCCTGTTACAGCTGTATAGTAACGTATTTAAAGCTAGAGTATTTAACTAACTTATTTAAGAATAATTCGAGATATAGTAGCATTGAAAAAGAGGTCTTTTTTGAAGAAAGCAATAATCAGAAGTTTTTTCTTTAAGAGATAATCTATGAAGTTCAGAAGATGATTAAAAATAAAGAAAATTTGAGTCATAAAAAAGTAAACAAACAAAAATCAAGAAAATAAGACGTTTTTTAAACATCCCAGCAATAAATAGTGTTGGCAATCCTTAACTTGGATAAAGTGTAAATGTTTTAGTATAGTTGGAAACATTCCTTAGCTTGTCTGCCCATTTATCCTAAATTCTGCTAATCCGAAATAAAGTCGGTCTCTACTTGTTCGGATAATCGGGGTTGTATTGTATTTCTACTTGTCTTCATTTTTAGTTAATTTATTTTTTAGTATTGTGTCAGTTTAATGTAACCAATTTTAGTCAATTTAATTCATTAATAATCATATTTAATAGATTTTACGTTTTTTCTTAATAAATAGATATTGAATATATAAATAACATCTAATAATATACACATTCTGTTACTCTAACTCTCCGTTCAGATACAGTGTACCACCGGATTTAGCGAACAAAACCTATGGTCCCTTGAAGTTCGTTATCACGAGATTCGTCTGTATTATAATTCTAATCCGTGATTATTAGGGATTGTGCATGCAAAAATGTTGTTAGAATCGCGATTGTTTATTCTTGGACATAGGATTAAGTGTATTAAGAGAAATAAATATCCTAATATTTGCGGCTTATCGAGTGATATTATAAAAATACTTATAAATTATTGTATAAAGGCAAACAAATACAGTAGTTAGAATATCTTAGCTTATGTAAACTGTTATTATTCCTTATAATATTCACCCAACAATATGTTTCCCAATTGTAATAGGATTTGCTTCTATTATATATCTTTATATCATAACAATTCTGATCACGCAAATTTGAATGAGAGTGCATATGATAATGATCATAGAATACTTATGTTTATTATATGATTTTGGACTATGGGGATTAGAAAAATACAAAAAATAGAGTGCTTTCTTTTTTAAATATATTATAAAACTAGACATGCACAAATGAAACGTTATTTGATTCTATTACATGTAATTACATTATAATAATTGTAATCTGTGATTCTTAGGGATTGTGCATTCAATAATGCTGTTTTCTAACAGCATTATAACACGACTCTTTATTCTAGGACATAGGATTAAGTAGATTAAGAGAGATAAATATCCTAATATTTGAAGTTTAATGTTTTATATTATAAAAACATTTATAAATTATTGTATAAATACAAACAAGTACATTATCTAGTATATCTAAGCTTATGCAAATGCTTATGCTTATGTTATTATTCCTTATAATATTCACCCGAATTATTGTTGTCTTTAAAGCAAAGTTTAATATTCAACAACATATTTAACAATTGGAATATAATTTTCTTCTATTATATATATTTATATTTATGACAATTCTGATCACGCAAATTTGAGTGACAGTGGATATGATAATGATCATAGCATAATTATGCTTATTCTATGATTTTGGAATATCGGGATTACGAGAAGGCAAAAAAAAAAAAAAAAAAAAAAAAAAAAAAAAAAAAAAAAAAAAAAGAGTGTTTTCTTTTTGAAATACACTCAAACCTCGCTCTCCCGACATCCGGTTTTTACGTCATCCCGCTTATCACGTCAGTTTTTCAAAGGCCCGAATTTCTGTATACGATTTTAGTGTAAATAAACTCGGGATTTTACGTCGTTGAATAATTTTCAACTCCGGATATTCCGACGACTGAAAAGTATCCATGAGAAAAACTAACCATTTTTCATAATCCATCTTACAAGCACTGTAGTTAAGTGGTAAGAAAAGTTTTTAGGGAAACGTTTCTCAAAAGTGTCTAAAACACCAATTGACCATAACAGAGAAACATTTCTTTAATCACTTATCTGATTATGAAAATTCCACATACACTGAATGACAAAATCAGTGTAGTAGATATTTCTTCCTGCGCAAATCTCTATCCTCCAATCCACGATTACTCACCTACTATATTATATTTGAGGAGCCCAGAAGCCAAGGGGTACAAGTGACAAAATGTCGATTTGGAGTAAATTGAGTTTAAAGATAATTGATGTTAAATTGGAACATCAATAACAATTGACTAAATTGAAATAGGAAACATCTGCTTGTTGCATTCTTATCTTTGAACTCTCATTTCAATAACTGTTAAAAAAATAGAGTACAATTTTCTTTAAATGTGTAATTAATCAATATTGTTTGTTTTTCGAAAAAAGTGGTTTATCTCTATAACTCCCCAAATAATCAGAAAATGACCTATATTTCTTTACCTGAAATCAAAAAAGCATATTTCCAGATACCCTGTGCACTTAACTCATTTTTTTCAATTTTGTCACTTATACCCCTTGGCTTCTGGTATCCTCATATATATTCACTTAGGGAATGTTAAACATTTCATTTCTGCACTTTAGTCGTAGTGTTTTAAATTGTTTACGGCAAAGTTTCAAGAAAGTCTAAGACAATTCATAACTGTATCAAACATGCTAGTTTAATCCAAGTTCATCAGATCTCGAGTAACAGAGAAGACACCCCAATATTGTTTAAAGAGTTTTTAGATCGTAAAGTAAAAATAACGGGGGAATATCTAGTTGTGCATCGATTTTAATAAGGATTTCACCACATCACAAGATGCAATTATTTTTGAAATTGCAAAAGAGAAAAAGACTTTTCTTTCTGCAGACTCGGGGATCGAAAGTGATATGGAGCTAGAATAAAATAGGTCTCCTACTACAACCAATGCATTGCATTGCATTGAAATGATAAAAAATTATTTAACATCAATTTCTGAAACAGTGAATGGTTTTCAAAATTCATTGTATAATAAAGAAAAAGAAGTGTAGGTACCACATGTAGGGATACGGAAACCTCAATTCATCAATATATCATGTAAAAATAAAAATGAAAGTCATCAGAAATCTAATTTTTATTTTTTTCAATTTCGTTTTTCTATTTATTTTGTTTAATAATAATGTTTTATTGCTTTAAAATGCAAGAACAGGTGTGAATTTAAAATTGTCTTAACCTAATTAAAAATGCAGCTTTTTAATAATAATTTTTTCTTCAACTCCGTTTTCCTCGTCACTCCACTTATGACGACATTTTTTTTCTGGTTCTGAGAGTGTCGTTATAACGAGACTCAACTGTATATTATAAAACTAGGCATGCACAAATGAAACGTCATTTGATTCTCTTATATATAATTACACAATTATACTTCTAATCCGGGATTCCTAGGGATTTTGCATGCAATAATGATGTTTGAATCATGATTGTTTATTCTAGGACATAGGATTTAGGAGATTACGAGATATGAATATCAAAATATTTACCACTTTATGAAAGATATCATAAAAATACACATAAACTGCAGCATAAACCTAAACAAATACATTATCTAATATATTTAGGTTGTGTAAACTGTTATTGTTCTTAAATCCATTTGTGACTTCACTTATATCTGAATATATTCATGAAAATCGTAATTAATGTTTTTTAAAGTATTGTTTAATATTTAACAATATAGTTTCCAATCGCTATAAGGTTTTCTTCTATTATATGTGTGCATATTATGACAATTCTAATCACGCAATTTTGAGTGAGAATGCATATGATAATGATCATTGAATAGTTATGTTTATTCTAATATTTTGGAATATGGGGATTATGAGAGGACAAAAAAAATTCTTTCCTTTCGAAATATATATATTTGAAAACAAGACATATACATATTTTCTCATGCTGTTTATTTTTCAAAATTCACTTCCATATGGTTTTATAATTTTATCCAGGAAGTGAAAAGTTGGATATTTTCATTCGCTTCATTTTCATATCTTCATATATTTTAGTATTAAACTTGGAGGAATGAGGAGTGAGATAAGTGGAGGTGAAGTAAGCCTCAAAAAAGGTTTGCAATATGAAACCATTTATCGCTCAAATTTTAATGTGCCAAATAAAAGGACGTGGAAAGGATTTTGTATTATAAGACGAATTGAAATAAATAAATTACAATTGAAGTATATTTTAAGAGGAAATAGCAAATTTTTAAAATGGTCTTTGTTCTATTATATTTATTAAAAAATGTTCGTTTTTAAAATGAAGGAAATTGGAAAATTAGCAATAATTAAATATCAAATTAAAATTAAATAAGACATTGAAAACACTTGATACCAACTAAAAAAAGTATAACTAAAATTTTCCTTCATTAATGTAATTTTAAATACTTTATAACGTAGATGAAAAATGTTTATGACCTAATAATTGCATGTAAATAAATATTTAAAATATAATGATTCAATAATGAATGAATTGAATAATGATAAAATATGATGACATTCTTTTAAAGTCATGTATGAAAACTTAAGTAATAAATATTAACTAAAATATAGATTTCTGATTGCAGACGATTTTTATGTATTAACAAAAGAATGTTATATTTTCAAGCAAAACGTTAAAATAATTTTCTATATTGATATTTAAAACACATATGATAAAATATTTAATAAATTTTTACCGGTGAAGCAATAGATTAGTTCTTTTTAAGAAACAAGAGCAAAAAAATACGGGTTTAAATCTATTTCAATTGAGAGGCGTGTCAAATCACATGCTTTTGTTGGTACTTAATTGGACTTAATGTAGGGTTACATTTTTAGATCCTCCAGAGATAATACTTCCACTCTATTAATTTCTTTTTACTCTGAGAAAGAAACCAAATTGAGATTTTGACATTTCAAAAGTGACTGTTTTTTTCCCAAAGACCTTTAAAATTCATAGACTGGCAAAATGTCAGTTTAACTTAGGATTTTTGAATACAGCTGTTACGTCAGATCGTTGGTACTTCGTACATTAGAATCAATGCGTGGTTAGCTATGTTGCAGTAAATATATATATATATATGTATATATGAGGCTTTTTTTAGCAGTTTTTTTTAAATCATTGATTAAATTTGAATGCATTTTATTTAAGTTAAAATTTTATTAAGACTTTAATTTGTTTTTAAAACAAAAATGAAATGGCTGTTTAACGTACAATTGTTCAAACCAGTAGACGATTCATATACAGTAATAAATTATCAAATAGTAAAATAAATTATATATCAAAAATATTCACTAAAAGAATAGTAGCAAAACATATTTTCTATGCGTATTAACACATAACCCGATACCAACCTGAAAAAAATAGAACCTACTCCGATCCAAACAAGACAAAAATTTCATGAGCATAAACCCAACCCGAACCTAAAAATTCCACTTGAAAAAAATAAACTACGGATTTGATATCTGACCCGAATCAAATCTGAATCCCACAAAAATATTCAAATGAAGCATACCCCAATCCGTTCAAGGAAAAATAATGTTCGTGTATATGCAACCCTACCCGAACCTAAAAACCCGAAAAATGACCAGAACGAAAACTGAAATCGATAAAAATATTCCAAAGAACTATAACCCGATAAGAGCAAGACAAAATAATTTCCGTGAATATAAACCTGACTCGAACCTAAAAAATTCCATTTGAAAAAAGACCTGAAATTTTATGCAAACTATATCTGAATCCGATCAAAATATTCTAAAGAACCATAACCGGATTCGAATAAGAGAAAATAATTTCCGTGGACATGAACCCGATCCGAACCTAAAATTCCATTTGAAAAAAAAAAATACCTGAAATTTGAATCGAACCAAATATGAACCTGACAAAAATATTCCACAGAACCATACCCGGCTCTGAACAAGTCAAAAAATTTCCATGAACATGAACCCAATCCGAACCTAAAAAACTGAACTAAATCTGCATCTGACAAAAATGTTCCAGAGAAGCATATCCTTATTCGAACAATGCAGAATAATTTCCGTTGATGCGCAACCCAACCTGAACCTAAAAATTCCATTAAAAAACCGAATTCTGAATTGAACGACATCTGAACCAGAAAAAAATATTCCAAAGACCCAAAACCGGATCCGAGCTAAACAAAATAATTTTTTTGGACATGAATCCGCCCAGAACCTTAAAAATCAATTTGAAAAAAAACCTGAAATCTGAATCGAACCAAACTGAATCCGACGAAAATATTCCAAATAACTATAACCAGAAACGAACAAGACAATACAATTTCCATGGACATAAACCCAATTCGAACCAAAAAATTTATTAAAAAAAAACGAAATTTGAACCAAATCTAATCTGAACGTAACAAAAATATTTCAGTGAAGTATCTCATTGGAACTTGGTAAAATAATTTCCATGGAAGTACAACCCGACCCGAACTTAAACATCTTATTTGAAGGGGAAAAAAAAAAACCACGAAATCTGAATTGAACCGAATCTAAACTGAACAAAAATATTCCAAACAACCATAACCGTATCCGAAGAAGACAAAGTAATTTCCATGAACATGAATCCAATCCAAAGCTAAAATTCGGATGTTCTACAAAACATAATGCGCTTCGTAGCGGTGGAATGTGAAACTAAGTACTTAGCGCGAGATGGTTAAGATATTTCGTTTATAGTTAGAGCTAAATTATAACTTGGTTACGGTTAGGTAACCGTTAGGTTGCAATTACGTTCCGGTGAGCCTTATGTTATATTTAATTTTCGGTTAGGTTACAGTTAGGTCATGGTTAAGTTACAGTTAGGTTAAGGTTAAGTTGCGGTTAGGTTGCGGTTAGATTATGGGTCGGTTATGATAAGTTGACGGCCAGGTTACATTTATGGTTTATTTAAGTTACAGTTAAGTTACTGTTACGATACAGCTAGGTTACAAACAAGTTATGATTACAATACAATTAGGTTACGGTTAGGATTTTGTTCACAGAATGAACATTACGCATGTTTGATAAAAAATATATACCTATTTTTGTAAAATGGCTCAGAAATTATAATACTATATACTATCCTTTTAGCTAATCATCGAGAATCGATTTCATTCACGGTATAGTCGGATTTAAGAGTGATATAATGATTATATATAATTATATCACTAATAAATAAATCACCAATAAATATTATAATAAAATCACCAATAAATATTATATATTAGTTTGAAATTCAAAATATTTCACTTGGGATATCTATGTGAAAAAAGTATTTAGTTAAGTCACTTAACAGTAATTTTAAGGATAAACATCAACACTTTAACACGAAAATCACGCAATGGTTGAACACATATTCCCTCCTGCGTTTCCTATTGTAGTCATTTTGGGTATTTTTGGAGCTAAATATTAGTTTTTTTAAAGCAATTTTTGACACAGTCAGGGGGTACGTATTTAATATAATGTGCACTGTAAAAAATTTGACCCTTTTGCTGCATCATCACTCCCCCGCTTTTATAGAATATCTGTCTTTTGGTCTATGAGAATGCTCCATAATAAGCTGAAGTAATGATTTTCTATAAAACCGGTGGAGTGACGATGCAGCAAAAGGGTCAAATTTTTAACAGTGTATTTACACATATTTCGAGTTAAAGATAAAATCATAAAAATTTCAAGTTCGTTTAACATTATTATTACAAACCTGGGCAAAGCCGGGCGGGTCAGCTAGTATACTAATAAAATAACAAATCGCTCTATCTGTCTGCGCGTGTGTGTCTACGAAGGCTAGCAAAATCTATGAGACGTACGAAGCTCAAAATTTTTATGAGAATAGCGCAATATCTTTCCTGATGCACCGGAAGCTCAGAATTTCAAAATTCTATTTATTAACTGAGTAATTAATTAAATTCCAAAGCTCACTCTCATAAAAAATCGCATTTTTTCGCTTTTGTCCCCTTTTATTTCCTTATGGTTGATTGGTTGCATAAAAGTTTCGCAGAAATAATTAAAAAAGCTGGGACAGACCTTTAAAATTCATAGACTGGCAAATTGTCAGTTTAAATGAGGATTTTTTTTATCACAGCTGCTGTACGCCATGGAGGAAAAAGGTAGGTGGAAACGAAGTAAACCAAAATAAAGGTTTGCAATATGAAACCATTTATCGCTGAAATTTTAATGTCTCAAATAAAAGCACGAGAAAGGAATTTTGTATTAATGAGACAGATTGAAAGAAATGAATTACAGCTGAAGCGTATTTTCCGAAGAAATAGTAATTTTTTAAAATGTTTTTTCTATTATATTATTTATTAAAATAAATGTTTGCTTTTAAAATAATTGAAATTGGAAAATTAGAAATAATTAAATGTCAAAATAAAATTAAATAAAATATTGGAAACATTTGATTTGAACTAAAAAATTGTATTACTAAAAGTTTTCTTTTTTTCGAGAAAATTTTAATACTTTATAACGTAGATGAAAAATATCTATGATTTAACAATGTGTTAATAATTCCATGTCAATATATAAAATATACTGATCAAAACATTCTTTTAAAATCATGCATGAGCTCTTAAATAACAAATATTAATCTAAAATCTAGATTTCAGTGTGCAGACGATTTTAAGACATTAACGAAAGAATGTTAACTTTTCAAGCAAAATCTTGATATTTCTATATTGATTTTTCAAAGTCATATGATTAAAACAATCAAATAATTCTTGCCTATGATTGATCTATTTGTATCTTTTATGCATTCCGATTGTGTATTACAGCCAGTAATGGCACAAAAAGGTATTTTTTAAACGAAATTTTAGTCATCTATTCAATAACAGTTTAAAAGGTAAAAAAAAAAAAAAAAAAAAAACGAAGAAATACGGGTTTAAACCAGTTTGAATGGATTATTGTCTGAGTGTCAAAGCACATGACTTTGTTGGTGCTTATTTGGACTTAATGTAGCGGATTTTAGAGTTACATTTTTGGCATCACTCCAAGACATTTTACTGCCACTCAATTAATTTCTTTTTACTGTATGGTTGTACACAGATTTTTGGCATTTCGAGCATTAGAATGTACAAGTCATTAGCTGTGTTGCTGTAAAAAAATTACACAACACTTTTCTAGGAGTTTTTTTTTTAAATCAATGACTAATATTAAATTTGTTCTATTCAATTTAAAATTGTAATACGTCTTTAATTTGTATTTAAAACAAGAATAAAATAGCTGTTTAGCGTACAATTGTTTGAATCCGCAAAAGATTCATACACCATAATAAATTATCAAATAGCAAAGTAAATTATTTAGCAAAAATAGCTACGATCCGTGATAGACAAAATTTTCGTGAATATAAACCCGACCCGAACCTAAAAATTCTGTTTGAAAAAAACTATGGATTTGATCCCGCAAAAATAATCAAATGAAGCTAATCCCGATCGAAACAAGGAAAAATAATTTTCGTGGGCATGAAACCTGACCCAAACCTAAATATTTTCTTTAAAAAACCTCGAAATATGACCCGAACGAAATCTGAAACCGATAAAAATATTTCAGAGAACTATAACCCGATCCCAGCAAGACAAAATGCTTTTCGTCGTCATAAACCCGACTCAAACCTAAAAAATTCCATTTGAAAAATCCTGAACTTTGATCCAAACCGCATCTAAATCTGACTAAAATATTCGAAAAAAACATAACCGGATTCGAGTAAGACAAAATAATTTCCGTGGACATGAACCCGATAAGAACCTAAAACTTCCATTCGAAAAAATACCTGAAATTTGAATCGAACCAAATCTGAATCTGACAAAACTATTTCAGAGAAACGCAACCGGGTCCAAACAAGAAAAAATGTTTCCATGGACATGAACCCAATCCGAACCCAAAATATTTGTTTGAAAAAATCTCAAAATTTCAACTGAACGAAATCTGAACTTAGCAAAAATATTCCAGTGAAGTATGTCCGTATTCGAACAAGACAGAATAATTTCCGTGAACACGCAAGAAGACCCAAACCCGACAGTTATATTTGAAGAAAAACCCGAAATCTGAATTGAACCAAATCTGAACCCGACAAAAATATTCCAAAGAACTATAACCTAATCCAAGCAAAACGAAATAACGACTCGAACCTAAAAAATTCGATTTGAAAAATCCTGAAATTTCACCCCCAAACCACATCTGAATCCAACCAAAATATTCGAAAGAATCATAACTGGATTCGAGTATGACAAAATAATTTTCGTGGACATGAACAAGATTCGAACCTAAAAATCCTATTTGAAAAAATACCTGAAATTTGAATTGAACCAAATCTGAATCTGATGAAAAAATATTCCAAAGAACCGTAACCGGTCCGATTAAGACAAAAAATTTCCATGCACATGAACCGAATCTGAACCTAAAAAATTTCTTTGAAAAAATCACGAAATCTGAACTGAACCAAATCTGAACTTGAAAAAAAATTACTCCAGAGAAGCATGTTCTTATTCGAACCATACAGAATAATTTCCGTGAACACGCAAGAAAACCCGAACCCAAAAATTCCATTTGAAGAAAAAGACGAAATCTGAATTGAACCAAATTTGTTCCCGACAAAAATATTTCACAGAACCATAACTGGATCAAACTAAAGCAAAATAATTTCCATGAACATGAATCCGACCCGAACATTAAAATTCAATTTCAAAAAATAGCTAAAATTTGAATCGAATGAAATGTGAACCCGACTTTCCGTGGACATGAACATAATATATGGTTAGGTAACATTTAGGTTGCAGTACATTACGGTAAGCCTTTGATTATATTTAATTTCCTGTTAGGTTACAGTTAGGTCACGGTTAAGTTGAAGTTAGGTTTAAGTTAAATTGCATGTACACTGTAAAAAAAAGGGTCGATCTACTAAAAAAACTTTAGTGATCCTTGTAATTACTAAAAAATTTTTAGTAATCTCAGTCGGTTACAAGAAAATCTGTAAGAATTACATGAAAAAAGTTAGCAAAGAAGAGAGTTAATAGTTTTATATTTTTAATAACTATTAATAAAACTCACTTGGTGTGGCCTTGATAGAACAGTGGTTATAGTAACGGACTTCAGTCTAGAAGGTCCCGGGTTCGATACCGGTCACTGTCAAATACGTCCCGAATGTATGTAGAGTAAGTACTCGTTAGTAAAGGGATTCTGGAAATTCTGTCGGAGCAGTTAGCAATGTTTGGTGCTGCCATCTATTGCAGTTTTGCCGAAAATCTTCCGCTTCACAAGTCTGGATGCAGCTCGAAGGAACCTCCTGCCCTTCGGGCGCACGTAATGGTAATAAAAAATAATTTTGGAGCTGTTACTAAAATTTGCTTGGTGGCTCATACTAAAAATTTTTAAGTTAGTTATACAAAAAATTCTTTTGTTCAGTTTACAAAAGAAATGCTTGTTTCACTTGCAAAAAAAAAAAGTTTGTAATGGTTACTAAAAAATTCTGTGGAATACAAATTTACTAAAAAATTTTTAATAAGCTCTTGAAAATTTTTTTACAGTGTATGTTATGGTTAGAATAAGGATATGTTACAATAAAGTGAAGGCTGTCTTACATTTATGTTATATTTAATTTACGGTAGGGTACTGTTAAGTCGCAGTTAGGTTACAGGCAGGTTATGGTTACGGTACAAAAGTTTACGGTAAGGAATTTATCCACAGAGTGAACATTATGCATGATTTGATTATAAATAACACTTATTTTTGTTAAATGGCTCTGAAATTATAATACTATATACTAACCTTTTAGCTACCGATTTCAACCGAGTATTGATTTCTTTCATGGTACAGTCGGATTTAAGAGTGATATAATTAGTTTGAAATTCAAAATATTTTACTTGGGATTTCTATGTGAAAAAAATAATTAGTTACGTGACTTAACAGTGATTTTTGCAGGTGAAAATCAACATTTTAACACGAAAATCATGCAATCGTTGATACATATTCCCTCCCGCGTTTCTCATTGATGATTTTGAGTATTTTTAGAGCTTAATATTAGTTGTTGTTTTTTAAACCGATTTTTCACACAGTCAGTGGCCACATATTTCAGGTAATGCATTTCTGCATGTTTCGAATTAATAGTAAAATCATACAAATTTCAAGTTCGTTTAATATTGTTAATACGGAGCCGGGAAAAGAGCGGGTCAGCTAGTATTAAAGATAATTTTATTTTTACAAGCGCGTTGTTTTAGTTCAAAAGTAATTTAAAATATGCAAAACAATACACGTGACATTATTCAAAGAAAATAATAAATTCTGTTTTTAAATAAGATCAATTTTTATGTGAAGTCACACTTCCCCGAATTTCTATATTTTTTGCATCATGCTAAAAATGAATTCCTACAAGTTAAAATGAATGGATAATCCACTTACCTAACTAAATGTCGAATGTGATGAATGAGCGTGACATGTCATGAAATTTATTCAGACCTTTTTTAAAAGGCAGTGATGGAAATAAATTATTGACTAAACGCTTTAAAATCTTTGAAAGGAGATGATACCGTGAAACGCAACTGGAAATTACCCCTTGCTTCACTGGGTAAACTTTCCGTTAAACCACTACCAATAAATGTATCGTGTCAACATTTCATGTTATTAGAAAAAGTTAGGTAAGAAAAAGTCTACCATATTTATTTATTTATTTATGATCGACCGAATAAAACTGTAAACGATTTAATCGTATATCCACATAGATCGAAGTATGATATTGGATGTTTTTGATTCGTAAATATATTTCTTATTTTTTTTATGATAACAAGGTATTGTGCCGATTTTTATTCTAATCTTTTCTCATGTCCATAAATTTTAGATGCTGGAGGCTATATTAAAAAGTAAGTAAGTATGATCACAGATCACACAGAGAATATCGTTTAATATATCTTTCAAAACAATTAATACTTTAATAATTCAAATTGCTAATTCATTTGCATTAAATTCTTAAATAGATGGTAGCATCAAAAAATTATTTAAAAAATTGTAAAAAGCAGTTATTCGTTTTAATCAAATTAAAAAATATTCAAAACAAATTATTTAAATATAATCAAAAATGCCATTTTTTTTTTTTGAAAATTCGAAATTAAAAAAATAGCAGATATAAATAAGCTTTTAATTTTCTAAAAAAAAAAAAAAAAAAAAAAAAAAAAAAAAAAAAACTTAAGTAAAGTTTAAAATATTAAATAATTAATATTCGCAATATATATATTTATATATTTGTTTTTTTTAAAGAAAATTGAATAAAAAATATTACGATGTTAGTGATAAAAAGATAATATAAACCCTTACAGTGACAAAAATTATGAAAAGTCTTTTAATTTAATCCATTTCAAAAGTTTTAAGTTCCAGAACTAAGAGCTTTGAACTAAGAGCTTTCTGTTTACTAATGAGACCCTTTACATTCAAACTATGGTGTCTACATGAAAATTGTTAAAATTAAGATTATTTTTAAAATTTTTAATCGCAAAAATGAAATAATGACTTTGAAAAAATTGATTTAATTGGAGTAATGTATTTTTTCTAAATTTTATGATTTATTGTGATGTTATGGTACACAAGGAATTCATCTGTAAGTACTCAAATTTTGAATTCTCTGAAGTAATGTATTTTTTCTAAATTTTATGATTTATTGTGTAACATAAAGCATTCAGCTGTAAGTAATTAAAATTTTTAGTCTCTGACTTATACAGTTTCCGTGGCGGACAGACAGACAAAGGAGTGAAACGAAAAGCATTTCTTAAGATGACAAAACCCTAATAAATAGTGCCAAGGTTATAACAAAGTATATATTATTTTCTAATAAGATTGCTTATAGTACTTCGTAGTAGCAGAATCTTGTTTTCGTACTGATCTTAAAAACAGCATCAGATACGATAATACACTAAGTTAAAAAAATATAGAATTTTAAGTCTAAAACGTATATATGTTCCTTTGTATGTTCACGATTTCCGTAACAGTTATATCACGAAATGTATCGAAAAAATGAAAATTGACACAAATCAAAAATACAATGTTTCACAAAAATGCATAAATATGTATATATATATCCAATATGTAAAATAATCAACAATAAACAATATACATTCATGTGAATTGCGCTGAAATGCTGCAGTAAAACATATAAATTACAAATACACCTTCAAAATTATTAATTTAGCAAGTTAACTAGCACACCCCACTTTACAAAACAAACTCCCTTAAAAATTAAAAATTCAACAACCAAAATACAAAACAGTAGGTTGCAAGCCTCGTCAGCGATGAGTTCTTATACAAAAAATAAATAAATAAATAAATAAAATAAAAAAAATAAATAAAAAAGCTGAGCATTCAAATTTACAAAACGAAATTTATTTAAGTAGCAGTGGGTTTCGGCCAGAATGGTGAATTAGTGATGGGCGATTCTCGAAAATTTCCTATTCGATAAAAATCGTAATCGTAAAAAAAGCACATTTGATAAAGTCATCGATTAATTTCGAGAATCTACAATCGAGACGTTTTACAATCGAATATAAAAATTTTGTTATTACATGTTTAAAAAGCATAATTTAGTAAATACATGGTAACTGAAAACAAATGAATTTAAAAAACAACAACAAACCAAAAGGATGTTATAATGGTAGAAAATATTTCTGTAATTGGTAGCAATAGTAGAAAAGTCATGTAACTGCGTTCCTTGGTTGAAAAAAGTTGTAAAGTCGCGAGTAGAGTCGCGAGTAGCAAAATGGCCAAAGAAAAAAATAATCAAAAGCGCTCCTAGTGTAAAGAACATGAACTAACATTTATTGATATTTGTACATCAATTGAGATACGATCTACAATTCCCCCATTATTAGAAGACTCTTTATTGACATACTTTAAACGGACCACCCGGGGAGCAAAGTAGTGAAGGAGCAATGAAAATGCATAATATCAGTAAATGATCATTAGGCTTTCCAACAATACATCGCATGGTGGGTGTCGTTTAAATTTATTAAAGAGCTTCCCGCGGGGGAAAAGTGAGGGGGGATGATCGCGGGAGGTACATAAAATAAAATGGTAATTACAGAGCTTTCTAATGATATATTGCGAAAGAGAAATCAACAAAATATATAAAAACAGTCCCCTTAGAATTCCAACTATTGCAACACTCGGAATACAGTCTGTCCTCACTGTTTGGGAATTTTTCATACATTATAAATTATATATTGGAAGTCTCCATAAAAAAAAATCAGATCTGAATTCACAAAAACGAAATGATTTCAAAAAAGTTTGCAAAGCGCTTCAGTAAGGAGTCCAAATTGAGAAAAGGAGAAGAAAGATTCATAATATGAAAGAGTGGTTTGAAAACTTTCCGATGATACGTCATATGACGGGTCCATAAAAAACTTGAAATTTACTGCTCACTACTCCACTATTTTTTTTCTTCCCTGAATACAGCCGGAAATCACGCAGCCTCGCTTTAAAATGTTTATATTTGATAAAATATTTTTACCAAAGGGGTCCATCAAAAAATCACATTTAAAATTAAATTTAATCTCAAAATAGCTGCGATTTAAAAAATTCACCCCTCATCGCTCCCCTCCTTCCTGCGGAAATTCGACCCCAGGAGGAGAAACGTTCATAATATGAAAGAGTAGTTCGAAAAACATTCCAATAATCAATCACATGAAGGGTCCAAAAAATGTTTGGAATTTACTCCTCACCCGCAGGTTTACTTTTTCTTAACAGATTACACCCGGAAATCACGCATCCCCCACTTTAAAATGATTATAATTAGCAATTTTTATTAGAAGGTTGCATCAAGAAACCACTTCTAAAATGATAGTTATTCTCGAAATAGCTACGATTAAAAAAAATTCACTCCCTGTCCTGAAACTAAACTGCAAGAAGAGAAAGTCCCATAATATGAAAGAGTATTCTGAAACCTTTCCTATGACATATCACATGACGGGTCCAAAAAAAGTTTGAAATTTACTCTTCACCCGTGGTCGTAATGTTACTTTTTCTTCCAAGAATGCACCCGGAAATCGCGCAGTCCCCATTTAAACTTTTGAATTTATGAAATAATATTTAAAAGAGTGCTCCTCTGAAAACCACATCTAAAATAATATTCATTGTCAAAATAGCTAAAATAAAAAAAAATAACAAAAAATCACCCTCTTATCGCTCCCCCTCCATCTTCTGAAATTCAACTCCAGGAGGAGAAATATTCGTAAAATAAAAGAGAGGTGAGAAAAAAATCCGATTATATATATATATATATAACATGTCGGGACCCAAAAGAGGTTGAAATTTACATGTGACCTGTGTGTTCACTCATTTTTCCCAGAATATACCTAAAAATGACGCAGCCCCCACTTTAAAATCTTTATATTTAATAACTTATATTTACCGAAGAGTTCCATAAAAAAACTCCACATCTAAAATGATATTTACTGTCGAAATAGCTACGATTTAAAAAATTCGCCCTCTTATCGCTTTCTTCCCCCCCCCCCTCTGAAATTCTACTCCAGGAGGAGAAAGATTCATAAAATGGAAAGGAGTTGCCAAAGCATTCCGATGATGCATATATAACATGACGGATTAAAAAAAAAGGCTTGAAATTTACATGTCACCCGTCGGTTTACTCATTTTTTCCAAATACACCTAAAAATGATGCAGCTCCCACTTTAAAATCTTTATATTTAATAAAAAATATTTACTGGAGGTTCCATAAAAAAAAACCACACCAAAAATAACATTTACTGTCGAAATAGCTACGATTTAAAAAATTCACCCCCTCATCGCTCCCCCTTCCCTCCTCCTCCCTCCACCCACCCCTTAAAATTCAACTCCAAAAGTAGAAATATTCATAATATGAAAGAATGGTTTAACCATTCTTTCATTCCAAGAGCTATCGCATATGCCTCTCATTTCAGCAAATGTATTCCGATCAAATCAGACATCCGAGACAGACAGTCCGAGAAACTTTCTTCGCGATGGAAATTTATCCCGATGGAAATAGGTTTATCGAAGGATAGCAATGAAATTTAACCGTGAAAAAAATAGGGTTTCGAGAAACTTCTGGTTTTTGATAAATGTTTTTTTTTGATAAGGATGATTTTCATTCTCGCTGACAATGGAGATGAGTAGGTTTATCGAGCAGAATTTTTTCGTCGGAGCTTTGTGAAATGAAAGTTTTATCGTGAAACGAGGTACAGAAAGAAGCATGAGAATATGACAATAACTTGTGAAATGAAGACCTAATTTTCAAAGTTTCTCGTATTTTAGTCTTACCATGCTTAGAACCCTCCAATAACTATTATTTATTTAAAAAAATTTAAAAGAGGGGGCTTGAGAACATATGTTTAAAACTGTAGAGATTTCTACAATACCTATCTATTTAAGTGTGTTTTTTTCATCGAATCATCCAGTAAACATTATTTATCAAATGTAAAAAAATTAAAATGTCTGCTGCAGGAAATTGAGGGCGAAAGGGTGAACTGACGGGGGGCGGGTGAGGGGATAATTTTCACTTTTATAAACCCGTTATATTGTATATCATCTGGAAGATCTCGGATCACTCTTTCTTATTATGATACTTTCTTACCTCCCCCTTCCGAATTTGGTTCCTACGGCGAGGGGGGGGCAGTTTTTGAAGCTTTTTGCGTTTTTATCATTTTAGATCGAATTTTTGATTTGAAAACGTCCTTAGGCGCATTGGAAAATTTTTTCAGATTGGGAAAAAAACCATTGAACTAGTCACATTGTTACCGTAACCTAGGCACATTGTTTTTATGTTCCCTCTTTGAGGGCCTCTTCCAAAGGTGAGGAGCTTGACCCCCCCCCCCCCCAACATACACTGTAAAATATCGCTCACTTTTTTTTTCTCTACCAATTTTAACTTAAAAGTTTAAGCTATGTGGCACAACCAGGCCTGTTGCCTCCCCCCCTGTTGGTTATTCACCAACATAATTTTGCTCATTTCTTCACTTCATTTAAATTTTTAAAAGGCTATAACTTTGCTTCTATGAGAGCTACAACGGAGAGAAAAATTATAGCATAGCTAACTTTTCTTCGCCGCTCTTTTTGCAGTTTTATGGTTTTTCCCATAGCACCGGGGTTTTTTGGAGGGGGGGGGACAAGGGGGCAATTTTTCATTTTTTGATGTAATATGTTTATTGAAACCTTGTGCTTCATACATTACAAATTTAGCATAAAAAAGTTTCCCCCGTCATTCTGGGTCACGTTACGGACCCATAATGTGTTGAAATTTAAATTTCTCAAACTTTTTCGAAGTTTTCTCTAAATCGACATCTGAAAACCATCGCGCCATTGTGGTGCGTGTATGACATCTGTATCATATAAATATTGTTCACCACTGCTGGGACTCTGGCCTCCTCTCGCGTGTAGGCGTTAATTTACCGCGGTTACTTGGTTCTTGTATTTCCTGCACAATAAAATATTTCCTGACTAATAAAATATTTCCTGACTTACAAAATTACACAAGTAATTATTCAAGTTTTCACTTCTGTCGGCACTCCCGAAATGCCACTATATAAATATATATATATATATATATATATAGATAGATATATTTATTTATTTATTTATTTATATTTACGGAGCTTGCAGTAAATAATATTTATACTGTATATGGAATTTAGAAAAGCAGGAAGTTGTTGTTTGGCATGCGACCACTTACTGATCTTTTATATCCCCCCCCACTTCGTTACGTTGGGGGGGGCAGTTTTCAAAATTTAACTTTCGATTCGAGATTACGTTTTCGGTTGTTCGTTCAATTCGAGATTTTTTTTTTGCTTTTTGTTTACAAGTTTTTGCTGTGCATGCAGTCCGCGTTTGGTATATGATGGCATATACAATGAGGACCAGTTCGAGATTTCATATTAGAAGATTGTGTATAAATTAAAGACACCAATGAAAGGAGGGGCTCACTAGCGAGGGAATGCGTGGTGTCTTTATTAACACCGACTCATTCACCTGTAGACGACTCTTGATAAAATTGAATCCTGTATGGTATAAAAGCAATTGCAAACTGGAGTCATCGAGAAAAATTTTACACAATCGAAAGTTATCGAGATGTTCATACAATCGAGAAAATCGAGAAAAACTTCTCGTTATCGCCCATCACTATGGTGAATAGCAAAAATCAGATGTCAAAATACCCGATGGCTATATTTCACAAGCTCCCCCGCCGGATCCTACGCCGCAGTAGTAAACGAATGTCTCACCTAAAACATAGTAAACCATGCAAAAATATGTTTTTGAATAAAACTCACATCCCCAACTTAGCCGCATTACCACAACCCAAACAAAATAAAACTGAACAAAGTAGAAACCATCATCAAAATCAATCCAAAAACAATCCAAGTCTCTTGTTACTCGATGCAGCACATCATCATAAAACCGTCCTTAAACAGGCTTTAGGTAATACAAGTCATTCACTGTCATCTAGAAGCAAACTATCAATAATGCAGAGAATCCGCAAAATTAGAATACTTTTTTATGGAATTGAGAGGTATATTGTTTTTATAATGAAGTTTACTTTTAAATTGAAAAAGCTCACTATGAAATAGGTGTTTTTCTGAACAGATTTTAAAAAAACGAAAAATTTGTCTGATTATGATGTTAATGTAGATACGTTTTGAAATGTTGGAGGACTAGTGTACAAGCTGATTAACAGTAAAAGAAAAACTTTTACGCTTATAATAAACTGAAATTTGCATTTTATTATCTATTAGAATCTTTATTTTTAAATCTAGATAATCGGCTTCCAAACTATTTTCATTTGTTTTCTTTAAAGTTGAAGAATCAGGATAAATTTCTTGAGGAATTTCATTAACCCATTAACGCCCAGCGTCCTCGTTTGAGGACGGTTACAAAAACAGCAAGAAAGCGCTTTTCCCACCAGTAAAGAGGAAGAAAAATGTATACCTTATTTCACGAGACAGAAACCTTGATAAATTTAGATTAAAATTAATTTGCTTTTAAAAATGGTGGGAAATACAAAATTTAAATTTTAGCGAAGAAAATAATTCGGGCGTTAATGGGTTAAAGTCAGTATTAAAATTCAAAACGATCAAATCATGTATCGGTAAGCAAGACATTTGACATCGGCTGCATTAATACTATATTAAAATTCATAAAAAAATAAAAATAAGTTAGCTGTATTGGATGAGTAGCGAGTACATATACCAATCCCATTAATTTTTAAGTATATTTTAGAACCTGTAAAAATATAATTATTGTAAAGGCAAAACCGGCATAATTTATAAAACAAGTTAGAATTAAAATCAGTACCATCTAAAACCAGATCAGCTGTTTATAAGAGTGCATCCTTTAAGCTACTAATAGGAATATTCCTATTATTGAAAAGAGTTAAAATACTGTAAGCAGCATTCCTTCATGATCATAAAAAATGTTTCAAACGAAAGAATCAAACAAATTAACTACCGCTTCAAAACTACTATATTGAAAAAACACATATTTTATTATTGTGCATTCAAAGTATGCAATCAGAATTCTTTCACAAATGCCAAAAAATCGCCGAAGAAAGTTTGAAAACGCATAAAATCATATTAAAAATCACTAGCAATAAAATAAATCGCAGAGAATAAAATTTACTAAAGTGGGAACCATTGTTATCAAAATTCTTTTAGGAATGAAACAAATCTGCAAAACAGGAAAAAATGCTGAATATCGCTAAAACACAGTAAAACTTTCTGTACAATATTCTAAAAGATAAAAAATTGATAAGGAGAAAATTTATTATTAACTGAAATCTTATTTACTAAAAGTTGAAAACGAATTCTTTAGGGTTTTTTTAGTTTTAGGAAAACCGATATTTTTTTAGTTTTTTTTCATTTAATTTATAAAATTTTGTTTTTGGAAGTTTTATTTATTCTTATTGTTTTAAGAGGAAAGATGATGATTTTATGCACTAGAGTTTCATTTACTCTATTTTTCGACTAAATGTACCAGATCTCCGAGAATAAACGATAATGAACGACAAAATTTCCTACAGGGTGAATGTAAATTCATGGTACTAACGTTAATGGTTAGTTCGGGATACTGTAACAATCATATATTGTAGAGGAAAGTATGGGCGCAAGTGACGTATTTAAGTGCAAACACTAGGGGGGAAATTTGACCCTTTTTTTATTTCAAAATTTCACATTCATACCAGAAAATTCCCATAATATATATATTTTTTAGTTTAAGATAGTCGTTTCATAATAAGGCTAAATTGAGGATTTTGTCCACAATTTGGAGGATTTTGATTTTTCAGAGAGTTTTTGGGGGGACTATCAACGTTTTTGGGAAAAACTTGCGGACTTTTTTCCACTATTTTACTTAAAATTTACTTTCAGTCATCCGACAACACTGCACTGCCGACTACACTGCTCGAACTCTATTTTGATTTGGAAAATAAAAATACGAAAACAAAAATCTTCGATATCAATCATTGTCCTCGTAGTCGAGTTCATTGTTTATAAAATTATAGTTTACACGTATTGCAGGTGCATCACGAACTGCGTTGGGCTATCCCCACTTAAATTTCCAGATCACTAAGTGTGCAGATATTCCTTGTAATAACAGAAAGACACACAAATATATAGACATTTCTTTTATTAGTATAGATTTATAAAAAAGAAATAAATTTGCAAGAGATGTAGTCGCATACTACAACCACATTGCTGCATTTAAAACTGAACATTCTGTGAGACTAAATGCTTATTTTTTGTAAACGGGTATTTTTTCAAAAAAGGCTTGTTTTGGGGGAAATAATCGATTTTAAAACAAATCAAAAAATTGGTAGTGGAAAACAGAAAATTGAAAAAATACTTTAGAAGTAGAAATTTATTTGGAGACTTTTTCAGAACAAAATGCTGATTTGGGAAATTTTTCAGGAAATTTGTGGACATTGACTTTCGATTATTTGGCAGTACTGTTTCATGATTATACAATAAAAAAATTCCTCTCTGAAAATTTTCGGTGTAAAATCAAATTTTTGATTTAAAAAAAAATCAATTTCGTTTTTTCCATGTATTTCTTGCCTGACACATTTGCTAGTTTTTTGATATTTTAATTAAAAAATTTAGATTTGATATCTGAAATTTTCACTGACAATATTTTTCTTTGTGTAATCGTTATAGGTCTGTGTTAAATAAAGAATTTTCTGGTGTGAATAACAAATTTTGAAACAACAGAAAAAGCCAAAATGATACCCTTATGTCTTTATCTGAACGAGTCAATTGAGCCTATCCATTCCTGTACAATAAATAATTGTTACAATATCCTGTACCTACCCTTAAAGATTGTACCATGAATCTAGAATCACCATGCATGTCTTTTTACATATAATGTATTTTTAATATTCTTTTTATCTACACAAATATAAATATTTACAGTAAGTCAATTTTCAAAAATCTTTATACAAATAAATCTTCTGTGCGTGTGTTTGTTTCTGAAATCCTCCTAAACCACTGGACCGATTTTAATGAAATTGTGTGCGTGTGTGTGTTCTAGTGGATTCGAGAATGGTTTAGATTCAAATTTCATCGAAATTGATTCGGTACTTTTTTAGTAATTAAGCAAAAACTAATGGTTAATTAATTTTAGATAATTAAAAGTATTGAATAAGTTCGCTGAACAGAGAGCGGACGGAATGGCCGAGTGGTCTAAGGCGCCAGATTTAAGCTCTGGTTCTTGAAGAAAGAGATTGTGCGTTCGAACCCCACTCCTGACATACGTGTATGATTTGTAATAATTCTTTCTGAATTATAATTTTAATTAACCGACTTCAGGAAATCGTTAACTTTTAACTAAAAAGAAAAAAATAAACTTTTCTATCCAAAATTGTACCAACTTCAAAATCTACTGCAAAGTGAAAATTAATTTCCTTTTATAATTGTAATAAAAAATTAAATTAAGAGCGTAGTATTTATCGTGCGTATTATTATATTTTTGTTCATTTATTCGATTTTTTGGAGTCGGTGCCAGGACAAAGTCTGTCGGGTCCGCTAGTATACTATAATATGTTACTTAATATGTAAAATGGATAACTATCGTGGTGTTTTTAAACAAATAAATATATTAAAGATCTTCTGTCAAACGAATACCTTATTAATCGAGACATCATCGATACCTATCTGATCCATATATAACTAAACTAAAAATTGGATAAAAATAAATTGACTTTTTTTTGCCTTTTTGTTTTATGTTAAATTTATTTTAAGATATAATTTTTAAAGGTTACATGTCAATGTACAGAAAGTCTATAAGGTTTTATAGTTTAAATAATTAAAAACTATAATATATTTATTATGGTTTAATTATCTTTTTATTAACTTTTTAATTTAACAACGTGTGTTTTTTATCCCATTTCCCCCAAAAGAGTTCTTTCACTTTTAGAGCAGCTATATACTTATTTTTAAAATTTGATAATATTACATATCATGAAATCTCTCTACATCTAATACTAGTGTCTGGAGAATAAATCTGCTAATTGAAGTGATTTAAAATCCGTCAAGTGTGATAATAATACAACCTTGATAAATTCACTCTTCTAATAAATATTTCTATGTTACTTAATTAGGAAAGAGGCTTTAGACAAATTTCCCATTGATTAAAACCAGTATTCCGTGATAATCAATTTTAATATAGGCAGATGTGAAATTATGAAATCAGCATCTGAAGATTTTGAGGGGGGGGGGGGGTCAATAGTGTTTCTATGTTGAGTGGGAAAATAAATCACTTTCTCTCCACAATTTCTCCTCGGACGCAATCTGTTTAAAGTAGTAGGCTGTAAATTTATCGCTCTTTATTTATTAATTAATTGAAATGATCTTTATTTCCGTACACATAATACAGGGTGTCCATAAAAGTCTATCACAGTTTTAGACTTTAATAATATAAAGTGTAAAAGTTTTAGCGTTGTTACAGAGTTGGTTCAAGGTCACAGATAAAGAGTAACTCAAACAATTTTAGATACGCATATGCACGAGTACTGCATTGTTATTAACTGCTTACTATGCCATATACGCGAAATTGCGACTCCTGAGTGTAAAGAGTTACTTCTGAGCTGATAGTCCAAGAGCCGACAGCACAAAAATCCAAGGTATCGAGCACAAGAAAAAACTTCTATTTTATAAATGAATAGTAATTGGGGGACCTAATGATCCATGTCTGTGGAAGTGAAGTGGTGCATAAGCCAAAAATTAATACCACTAGTGGTTCACACGTAAGTTTATCATTGTGATTGATTCACAATGATGAACCAACGAGTGAACCACCAGGGTATTAACTTTTGGCTTATGATTGTACGGCAAATACAATGATAAATCTACGACTGAACACCAGTGGTATTAATTTTTGTCTTATGCACCATTTCATTTCCGGCAGACACAGATCGGTAGATTCTCCTATTACTACTCTTCCATAAAATAAAGGGTTTTTTTCTGGTGCTCGATACCTTAAGTTTTTGTTCTGTTGACTTGTGGAATATGAAGATATAATTTTGTGCATTCCATTGGCGCCGCTGCGGCGATATTGTAAGATTAGTAGAAAACATTGTTGTCGCCGCTGCGGTGACATCACCTTTTCTTGCGAAATTTGTTTTTGATGCTAGTAATAAATAAAAATAAAATTTGCCCTTTTTAATAACATCAATTTTGAAATTGTGTAGTTCAAATAAACAACTTTTTAAAAAGTGTTGCCGACCGAATAAAATTTGGGCAACGGACGCTAGAATTGAAAGGGTTAATTCTGTTTCAAGACAAAAACCTTTTACACACGATTTGATAAGGTTTTCAAGAAAAACATAGAAAAATATACTACAAAAGTTTTTTTTAAGTAGTGGTGCGAAAAAAATATAAAAAATTCACCTATTTCAACCCTGCTTACTCACGCTCCAAGTAATGAAGCGGAGTTATTGGTAGCTCACAGTCAAAATGACATTCAGTTACTTTGTCTGAAAATGATGCAGAATGCAAAGTTTTAAAAGTCATTTGACTCAAGCAAAATTTTCTTTGGTACTTGATAAAAAACCGAACTTATGTTTCGTTACCATCTAATGAATTTACAGAGTTGAGACACAAAATTAAAGAAGTAAGTGTTTCCATTACTCCGGATTTGTTAACAGAAGTGTGAAAGACTTGGACTTTAGGTTGGATGAACATTGTATAAATAAAGCTGCGCATATTGAACGTTTGTAAGAAGAACTATGTTAGTTTAACTTAACTTTCATGCATGGATTGTTGTAAGTAGACTAAATTTAATTGCTACATTATACCATAGACACTGGGACATACTTTTAGAGACACCGTGTATAAAGTAACTTTTTTTTGCGATTTGTGTGTGCGTGATTGATCAGTACAACTCCCAGATGGCGCACTTCCATTGATCTCCCGTTTAGCGAATATGCAGATGGAAATTCTTTTATGCCTATTTTGTTTAAAACAGGCAAAAATACTGTAAAAATACGTGAACATTAACAATGTATTTTAAATGTCAAAATTTGTTTACTGGCACTGTAGATCGCCGTTTCAAAACTGCATCGATTGAGATACACATTTGCCAAGTGATTTAGTATTTGTTCCATTTTTATTCCATTTTAGAACCAGTTCACAATAGCTTTATAGGGAAAATTTCCAAGGAATTGAACCAATACACCCATGGAAAGATCTCTGGAATAACGGCGAGTGTCTTGACGCTTCCGTTTGCTTCCAATTGAAGGTGATCAGTTCAATTAGGATATGCGCGTAGATGTTAAGAAAAACCACAGAAATGTGACAGAGTATAATTAATAAATAATATCATGGATAAAGTATTAAAATGTAACGGTAATGTCTATAGTTTCAAAATAGGTTCAACATCCAAATCCGTCCACCTTCAAATTTATCAAACAATCTGTTTAATTAAGAAAGAGAGTCGAATTTGTTACACAAAAACTCGGTTGACATATTCATTGAGTCAGCGATAAATTACCACTAAAAATAACGAAAAAGAGACTAACCCCTCACTACACTTTTATATTTTAAAACTACGTCTAAGACACATTTGTCTTTTACCGCAGCCCACTTACGTCAACACTAGCTTCATCCAAATATGCTGATTTGCCTCGCTTTATAAAGATATTTATCCTGATATTTACAGTTTTGACACTTTTCCGGTAGCAAGGAGTAGCTACGCTTTTTAAAGTAATGATACTGAAAGTCATCTTAATATGGTAGTTTCACTTTTCTTGCGTACGAGTAATATATCCCTTTATAAAGAGAACCACACGTACTTTTAATCGCAGTAAATTAAACCTACCGGTAAGCAGAATTTTAATTAAATTTTACTTTTATTACTTCGGGAAAAATGGGGTAAAAAATAACTTTTTCTAATTTTGAAATAAAAAATTTCCAAATTTCCGTTGGGATTCAAATATTGCAAAAACACAATTACTTGCTCCTCAAAAAGTTAATGACTTAATGTTCCATGAAATAAATAATTAAGCATTGTACATCAGAATTTATTTGTTTTGAAATAAAACAACATTTAATGTATAAGAAATTATGTTTATGTGGACTGTAATAAACTTTCATTGTCTCAAGTAAATGTTAAGTCGCTCTGATTGAAAGGGCTTACAAGAAACACATTTATCAACGTTTCAGAAATCACTAAAAGAGATTACGAAATTTATCTTATAAAATATGGTATCCTTTCGAAAAGACGTTATTTTTTAACTTAGTACGATTTATTTAAGCTTGTGAAAGGCATCAAAGATGATGTCAAAATTTATGGATTATTAATTAAATTTATTTCTACAAAAATTGCGAAAAATATGAAAAGTGGTAAGCGGAAGAATAATCCATTAAATGTGTTTGTAACTGCTTTAAAATATTGTTAAGCTATTTTATATGTTAAATAGACGCATACAATTCGGATAAAAACTGAATGCATTTTATGCATTTATTACGTTTTAATCTGCACTTAAAGAAGAAAAGAAGAAAATATAGCGAAATAAATAATTGAGCATTATAGTCCTGAATTTATTTACTTTGAAATAAAATGACTTTTAATGTATAACAATTTATGTTCACGTGGACTGTCATATACACTATATTGCCATTGATTATGGGACACTTGCGATTTTAGACATTTTACTAAATATCTAGGAAAATACATGAGGAATCATCTCGAAACTCTTAGTGTATAAATATAATAGTATAAGTCATACATCTCCGTGAAGATTTTTTCCCGAAACTCCAAAGGGGGCCGTCAACAAATTAAAAAAGAATGAATATCTTTTGAATAACCCTGTCAAAACTAATGTAGCAAAAGAGCTCAAACTCTAGATTGTAATTGAATGCCTTATTGTAATAAGCCTTGTTCATTTTTATGCAAATAGCATGCATTCTCGCAGAGTAATTAAGGTTTTTATAAAAATGATCCCAAATTTTTCCAAGTTTTTTCCTTATAATTTTCACAGTTCTTAATATAAAATATTATTTTTTTCAGAAAATATGACAAACAACATTGCACACAGTACCCTGTAATCAGAATAAAAAAATAATGAAAATTGTATAGAAAATGAGTTGGTTTACTAAATAATTTTTTACTGCGCATGCGTCAACGATATCAAAATTTCATTTGCATATTATGTTAGCTAAATGTATAGAGCAACTTTTGTGAAAATCACAAAATCATAACTTGAAAATTCTGACAATAATCGTCAATTGAATAAGTCGAAAATCCGTTATTCTCAAAATGAAGCAAAAACAAGAGGGGCTGTATCCATATATTCATTGATTAGTGTCAATATAAAATACACAATATGGGATGTACTACTGCATTTGGATAAAATCCCACCATTTTTTTGCTTCATTTTGGAAACAACGGATTTTGTCCTTTTTCTAATGACGATTACTTTCAGAATTTTCAAGCTATGATTTTGAGACTTTTACAAAAGTTGCTCTATACATTTAGCTAACATAATATGCAAATGAAATTTTGATATCTTTGACGCATGCGCAGTAAAAAATTATACAGTAAACCTACTCATTTTTCATACAATTTTTATTATTTTTTAATTCTGATTACAGGGTACTGTGTGCAATGTTGTTTGTCACATTTTCTGAAAAAAATATTATTTTATATTAAGAACTCTGAAAATTATAATGGAAAAACTTGGACTAATTTGGGACCATTTTTATAAAAACCTTAATTACTCTGCGAGTGTGCATGCTATTTGCATAAAAATGAACACAGTGTATTACAATAAGGCATTCAATCATAATCTAGAGTTTGAGCGCTTTTGCTACATTAGTTTTGACAGGATTATTCAAAAGATATTCATTCTTTTTTAATTTGTTGACGGTCCCCTATGACGTTTCGGTAAAAAATCTTCACGGAGATGTATGACGTATACTATTATATTTATACACTAAGAGTTTCGAGATGATTCCTCATGTATTTTTCTAGATATTTAGTAAAATGCCTAAAATCGCAAGTGTCCCATAATCAATGGCAATATAGTGTATTTTCATATTCTCAAATAAATGTTCAGTCGTTCTAATTTAAAAGGCTTACAAGAAACACATTTATGAACGCTTTAGTAATCACTAAAAAGATTATGAAACTTAATCCTATAAAATATAGTATCTTTTCGAAAAGCAACTATTTTTTTCAAGAAGGATTTATGTAAGCTTGTGAAATACATCAAAGATGATGTCAAAATTAATGGATTATTAGTTTAATTTACTGGTAGGAAATTTGTGAAAAACGTGAAAAGTGATAAACGGAAGATAAATCGATTAAACGTGTTTGTAACTGCTTTGAAATATTGATAAGCTATTTTATGTGTTAAATTGACGCAAATAAGTCTCTAAAAAATCTGATTGCAAGCTATATATTTATTATGTTTTAATTGCGCTTGAAAAAGAAAAATAATTGAAATAAATAATTGAGCATTATTTATTTTCCTGAATTCATATCTTTTGAAATAAAATCACTTTTAACGGTTGACAATTATGTTCGTGTGGACTGCAATATATTTTCATTGTCTCAAATAACTGATAAGTCTTTATAACTTAAAAGGCTTACAAAAATACATTTATTAACGCTTCAGTAATTATTAAAGAAGATTACGAAACTTAATCTTATAAAATATAATATCTTTTCGAAAAGCAGTTATTTTTAAAATTATAACGATTTATATAGGCTTGTGAAATGCATCAAAGATGATGTCAAAATTAATGGATTATTAATTTAATTTACTGGTAGGAAATTTCTGAAAAACATTAAAAGTGATAAGCGGAAGATAAATCGATTAAACGTGTTTGTAACTGCTTCGTATTTTTGTTAAGCTATTTTATGTATTAAATAGATACATAAAATTCACAAAAATATAAAAGCAGGTTATGCATTTATTATGTTTTAATTTGCGCTTAAAAAGAAAAGAAAAAAAATAGCGAAAAAAAATAATTGAGCATTGTAGTCCTGAATTTACATTTTTTTAAATAAAATCATTTTTATCATATGAAAAAACATATTCATGTGGACTGCAATATATTTTCCTTGTCTGAAATTTATGTTAAGTCGTTCTAATTTAAAAGGCTTACAAAAATATATTCATCAACGCTTCAGTAATCACTAAAGAAGATTATGAAACTTAATTCTATAATACATGATTCTTTTCGAGTAGCAGTTATATTTTAACTAAAAAAATATTTACTTAAGCTTGTGAAATACTCAAAGATGATGTCAAAGTTAAATGATTATTAATTTAATTTACTCCTCGAAATTTGTGAAAAACATGAAAAGTGATAAGCGGAAGAATAATCCATTAAATTAAAATAGCAAAAATATTAAGAGATAGAAAGCCAACGATTATAAATGCATAAATAAATTATAAAAAGAGAGCAAGCAGCTGTTTCGAATCTACTATCGAAATTCTTCTTCAGTGCAAAAAAACAGTGAGCTAGACAATAGGAGCGGGGTAACGAAGGAGTGGCAGATACAGATAAATAGTTTTTTAGCTTGAGAGCATTAAGCTGATTATTACTTAATGCGACACTATTAAGATTGACAACGGCATTTAACAGTAGGTAAATTGCTGGAATTGTTAACGAAAGAATTGCTACAAAGCGTACTAAATTTCTTTTTAAGAACTGAGCAATGAATCGAAGAAGCTTTGAGGACTCTATTCCATGAAATTTTGTCTATAGAATCAATATCGGGAGAAGAATTAGCAAGAGAGATATATAAGTAATACACAGCTCAAAACAATTAAAGGATATTGCGATATTGCAGTTTTAGGTGAATTTTATATCTGGGAAACTTTTTAACTGATTGATACATGGTCGACAGACATAGTAGGTTGTAAAAGAATAAATTACACATGTTTGGCAGAAAAAAATGCATTTTATTGCGCATTTGTGAAGAAAAGAAAAAAAACACAATTTGTGCATATGAGAAAAAAAGAATAATAAAAGGTGTTTTCTTCAAAGAAAATCATTTTCAGTAGGGGGTATGGTTTTCACGAGCGGCCAGCAACGTTGAACACCTTTGAGGCACGGACTCAAAGAGGATATTAATGACGAGTTGGGGTATTCTGTCCCACTCCTCCAGAAGAGCTCTTTCGAGTTCTTGGAGAGTTTGTGGGGGTTGCTGGCGGCCAGAAACTCGTCTTCCTAGAGCGTCCCAAACGTGCTCGATTAGATTCATGTCTGGAGAACACGCTGGCCATTCCATTCGAACGATTCTTTCCTCGAAAAGGAAATCCTTCACCAGGTTTCCACGATGTGACCTGCAGTTATCGTCCATTAAAATGAAGTTATCTCCGACTACTGCAGCGTAAGGGACTACAATAGGTCTGAGGATCTCATCCGTCTATCGGCGACCAGTCAGAGCTCCATCTCGAATGATGTAGAGGTCAGTGCGCCCGTCAATAGAGATGCCACCACACACCAACACTCCTCCACCGCCAAATCTGACACTTTCGTGCATGAACGCAGGATTATTTCTACTGCCACGATCCCTCCAGATGAAAATATACCTATTATCTGGATGCACAGAAAAACGGGACTCATCAGAAAACAGAATATTGCTCCATTCATTTCTCCTCCAGTTGACATGCTCGGTTGCCCACTCCCTGCGGTCGCGACGATGCCTTGATGTTAATCTAACACATACCATCGGTCGGCGAGAATACAGACCTACAGCATGGAGCGGTTTCGGACTGTCTGAGTTGAAATCGTGGTGCCTGTAGCCGAGCGAAGGTGTTGTTGGAGAAGAGTAGTGCTCATGTTTCGGTGTCTCCGAGCTTTTAACGCTAAATACCGATCTTCATTGGGTGTTGTTGCCCGTCTACGCCCTTGCCCTGGTCTTCGGCCTGCACACCCACTTTCCAAAAAACGGTTCCAGATCCTGGAAATGACACTTTGTGACACTCCAATGGCTTACGCTACTTCGGCTTGAGTTTGGCCCCCTTCAAACCTACCAACAATTCTCCGAGCTTCTGAATCTGTCAAATGACTTCGCTGAGACATCGTACTCATCGAAACAAAGCAATCACTGAATGCCGATCATCCTTGTCTTCATTCTCTTTTATCCAGTTTAAAGTCAAATTTCATTCGCTGCCGCTGAAGCGACGTTTTTGACGTCGAACTCAAAATTTGCATACTCCACAGTTTGAAAACCAGAAAAATTTACATTTGTGATTCTCTTCTTCGATTTTCGGAAAAAAAATTTTGTTTATATCTTTATTTTATATAAAACTTCAAATATTCTTTAATTGTTTTGAGCAGTGTATAACTCGCGCTCTATATGAGCAATTTTCTGACGAGTCTCTTGAATCAAAGCTGTTAAAAGAGCTAATTTAGAGCGAAATAAGACCTTATCTATCCTACTTGAATTAAATAAATTACAACATATTGAAATGAACCTAGGAAAAACTTTTATTGTCTACAGTCAAGCAGAAAATGTAAGTGCTCCAAAAACCTATAGTTTTTCAGTCGTAAATTACAAATCAATAGATTTTGAAGGCATGGTGACGTCACTGCGACGTCGTTGTGAAGTCACATTGTGACATTGTGACCATCAACTGTCGATGTGACGTCACGTCACGTCGATGTGATGTCACAGTGACTAAAATGTGAAGTCGTTATGGCCGAAATAGAACTCTTTTGTGACGTTTCACAAAGTGGTCACAATGTGACAAATTTGTGAAAAATGTGTCATTTGTGACTAATTTGACATTAACATTGTGACGAAACTGTGACAAAAGCAACGATATTTAAATTGCCAGAAACATGTTTTTTAAAGTAAATGAGATGCTTTGAAGAATTTTTTATAATTTTCTAAAGATTTTTTAAAGAGTCACATCTCATTCACAATGTGACGTCACTGAGTGGTGGCATTTTGGTCACAGATGTAATGTGACCAAAGTGACTCACAGTGACGTCACTGTGACGTCACTGTGACCATGCATGCTATCAGGGTTGCTTTTATGTATAACAATCCATGTTCATATGTTCATGTTCACTGTAATATATTTTCATTTTGTCAAACAAATGTTAAGTCGTTTTAATTTAAAAGACCTACAAGAATACATTTATCAGAACTTTAGTAATCACTAAAAAAAGATTACGACACTTAATCCTATAAAATATAACATCGTTTCTAAAAACTGTTATTTTTAAACTTAGCAGTATTAATTTAGGATGTTGAAGTGCATCAAATATGATGTCAAAATTAATGAATTATTAATTTAATTTACTGCTAAGAAATTTGTGAAAAATATAAAAAGTGATAAGGGGCAGAATAATGCTTTAAATGTGTTATAATTACTTCGAATTATTGTTAAGCTATTTTATGCATTAAATAGACACATACAGTTCCCAGAAAATCTGAATGCAAGTTATACACTTATTATGTTTTGATATACGCTTAAAAAAGAAAAGAAAAAAAATAGCAAAAAAATAAATAAATAAATAAATAAATAAATAAAATAATAATAATTCAGCACTTTAGTCCAGAATTTATATATATATTTTAAATAAAATCACTTTTAACGTATGGTAAATTATGTTCACATCAACTGCATTATATTATATTTGATTCAAAAGAATAATTGAGCACTGTAGTCCAGAATTTATATATTTTTAAATAAAATCACTTTTAACGTACGGAAAATTGTGTTCACATCATCTGCAATATATTTTCATTGATTCAAATAAATGTTAAGTCGTTCTAATTTAAAAGGCTTACAAAAATAGATTTATCAACGCTTCTTTAATGACTAAAGAGGATTACGAAAGTTAACCCTATAAAATATAATATTTTTTCGAAAAGCAGTTATTTTTAAACTCAGCAGGATTTCTTTAAGCTTGTGAAATGCATCAAAGACACTGACAAAATTAATAGAGTATTAATTTAATTTAATGCAACGAAATTTGTAAAAAACATGAAAAATAATAAGCAGAAGAATAATCCATTAAATGTGTTTGTAACTGCTTATAATTATTGTTAAATTATTTTATGTGATAAATAGACACATAAATTTGCAAAAAATGTGTGAATGTAGATTAAACATTTATTATGTTTTAATTTGCTCTTTAAAAAGTATAGAAAAGTAAAAAATAGCAAAAGAAATAATTCAGAATTATAGCCCAGAATTTATTTGTTTTAAAAGAAAATTTATTTTAACGTATAACAATTTATGTATATGTAGACTGCAATATATTTTTATTGTCTCAGATAAATGTTAAGTCGCTCTAACTTAAAAGGCCCACAAAAATACATTTATCAATACTTCAGTAATCATTAAAGTGATTACGAAACTTAATCCTATAAAACATGCTATCCTTTCGAAAAACAATTATTTTTTAACTTAGAACGATTTATTTAAGCTTGTGAAATGCATCAAAAATGATGTCAAAATTAATGGATTATTAATTTAATTTATTGCTAGGTAATTTCTGAAAAACATTAAAAGTGATAAGCGGAAGATAAATCGATTAAACGTGTTTGTAACTGCTTTGAGTTATTGTTAAACTATTTTAAATAATAAATAGACACATGCGATTTTCTAAAAAATCTTAAAGTAAATTATACATTTATTATGTTTTCATTTTCGCTTAAAACTTTAAAGAAAAGAAAAACTAGCGAAATAAATAATTGAGCATTGTTGTCCAGTATTTATTTACATGAAATAAAATTGCATTTAATGTATAACAATTTATGTTCATAAGGACTGTAATATATTTTCATTATCTCAAACAAATGTTAAGTCTTTCTAATTGAAAAGGCCTACAAAAATACATTTATCAACACTTCAGTAATCACTAAAAAAGATTACGAAACTTAATCCTATAAAATATTATGTCTTTTCGAAACAAATTATTTTTTAACTTAGCAGGATTTACTCAAGCTTGTGAAATGCATCAAAGATGATGCCAAAATTATTGGATTATTAATTTAATTTATTGCTAGGAAATTTGTGAAAAACGTGAAAAATGATTAGCGGTTGAATAATCCATTAAATGTGTTTGCAACTGCTTCACTTTTTAAAAATCTATTTTATGTGTTAAATAGACACATACAATTCACAAAAATATCTCATTACAAGTTATACATTTATTATGTTTTAATTTGCGCTTAAAAAAGAAAAAAAAATCGAAATAAATAATTGATCATTGGAGTCCCTTTATACCTTTGGAAATAAAATGTCTTTTAGGTATGACAAATTATGTTCATGTGAACTGCAATAAATGTCAAGTCTTTCTAATTTAAAAGGCTTACAAAAATATATTTACCAAAGCTTCAGTAATCACTAAAGAAGATTACGAAATTTAATCCTATAAAATATGATATCTTTTCGAAAAGCAATTATTTTTTAACTTAAAAGGATTTATTTAAGCTTGTGAAATGCATCAAAGATGATGTAAAAGTTATTTGATTATTAATTTAATTTACTGCTACGAAATTTGTAAAAAACATGAAAAGTGATAAGCAGAAGAAAAATCTATTAAATGTGTTTGCAACTGCTTCGAATAATTGTTCAGCTATTATATGTGTTAAGTTAAATAGACACATGCAATTCGTAAAAAAGCTGAATTCAGGTTATACATTTATGTTTTAATTTGTATTAAAAAAAGAAAGAAAGAAAGAAAATACTCCCTCTGTCCCAAATTAGTTGCGACATTTGAATATCTTTGTACTGATTATAGATATTTATGGCTTTATGATTTTATTTGAATATTTTTCAAAGAGTTAAACTATGAATCAACAACATTTACTTGTATAATATTCCTTTCGTTATTTCATAAAGTAGTATTAACATAGCTGCCAACTTTTACGCATTTTCCGTACCACAAAAATCTTATAGTAAATATTCCTTTTTTTAATCGTCGAAATCTTGTGATTAAATAAATGGAAAATCTCTGTGTAATTTTAGTGGTAGCAAAAATGCGTAAAAGTTGGCAGCTTTGATATTAAATTAGTTTAAAGAATCCTGATTCACATGTTTTAAGCCACGCGCTATTTTGTAACGAATCTTTTAACAGTAATCACATAAAACTATCTTCAAGCTATTAAATCGTGAAATCATTTTCAAACATTTCATTCCAACCTATCTGAAAAGTATCTTTTAGCTTGAACAAGCTGCAAACAAAATCGAATTCTGCGGAGCTTATTTTTTTCTATTAGACTTGGTTTAATGGTGGTTGAAATACGTTCCAACACTTTCTCAGCCTTGAGAATCCCGTTTAATATTGATTTACGAATTATAACATCATACGATAACCTTCGCAATTATTGTATTCATTTTATTGAGAACGCTCTAATTTTGCTCAGTGGCGGAGGAAAAAAAATTTTTCGTCCGCATTTACATTTTTTTCTAAACTTACATTGTAAATTTCCTCATATTTTATTTTTGACGTTTTAGCCTGCTTCTGTAAATGGGATATCACGATAAACATTACATTTAATAGCTACAGTATTTATGATATTATGGTTTAATTTACCATTTTTGAAAGATCGCTGCAAACATTCCCGTACAGCGTTGCGCTCTATATTATCCAATTTCTTCTTCAGGGTATTTTTTAATCATTATTTCTAATTTCTTTTACTTCATATTCGAGTTAACATTGCTTCTGGCACCTGATATACAATGTTATGTTCATTCTAGTATAATTTTACTGGTGTCGATCTATTTACATTCGAAGTTATTTATGACTCCGCCTACTTGAAATGTAGCAATTAATTTGGGACAAAATATTCAACTTAAATGTAGCAACTAATTTGGGACAGAGGGAGTAGCACGGCTCCTCTTTTTTCATGATTATATTCTTGTCACCCTCTGAAATGACTTGAAAACTATACATTTCAAAATTAAAATTTTAAAAATGATTATAGTTTTCTGACAAGAAACATATGATAGCTATATTAACTAAACACATTCGCTGCCGGTCACGCGCTGGCGCGTGGAATTCTCAATCATCTAACATAGAAGGCGGAGTTATCTGTAGCGAATATGTTAAAAATTACAATTCTGCATTGTTTAACTTTTACTTAAATCACGCTTAACCCTTCATGGCTCAACAACTCTGATTTGAAAAATATTGTCTCAGGTACTAGAGAATAAAATTTTAAGCATGTAGAAAAAAAATTAGAACGTAAAACTAAAGCCCTTATTGTCTAAAACGTAAACTTTTTCACATCAAGAAAAAACAGAAATTAACATACTTCTCATAAATATTGTCTATTTTCTAATGCAAAATTTTAATGTATGCAAAATTACTTTTAAAGAAATCTACTTTCTGACTTTTTCAGTTAATTTTTGCAATATCGAACTGAAGATTCTTAAATGATAAACAAAACTTTGGTACGAGAAATTAACTTAATATCATAGTCTATTCAGGTTTCCAATGATCAATTTCTATTAACTGATGTATTAAGAAATAGGAACAAGAAATAAAATCGTATTTTAAAACCTTCTGAGTAAGTACTATTGGCTTTTGGTAGTGTTGCAGATCAGCAAGACGGTAATACAATGGGTTAAAGTATAGCAAATAACGATATTAACGATAGATTGTTTTTATCATTTCACATTAATGTTAATTAATGCAATTGTTTACATTCTCATAATACATTTATCACCATTTTTGGTAATAAGCTTAACCCTATAAAATGCGACAGATTTTCGAAAAACTGTTATTATTATTTTTTTTTAATTTGGAATAATTTATATGAAAAGTGAAATGAATGAAAGATTTTGCCAGAATTATTATGGATTATTAATTTAATAACTTTAACGCTTCGAAATTTTGAAAGTAATATAAAAATCAATTACATTAGATGTAAGCATTAAATTTATTTGTACCAGCTTGTGTTCAAAACGTATACAATACAACAAAATGCCGGTTACAATCATCACACGGAAGTGAGAACCATTGGCCACGGCTCTTACTAATTCCAGTTTACTATCTACATTACTGTAGGCGCCATTTCGGTGCCACAGACTGGCATGTAAAATCCGTGGTTTTCGTGAGTGGAGGTCATTAAATGTGAGAGGATTACTGCCTCAGGAGATCCTTCCCCCACACTTTCGAGTCCAGAAAAAAGTGTAAGGAAATATTGAACATAGTAATATTCACGCGGATGTGATCTTTGTTAGATTGAAGCTTCATCATTTAGTATTGTACCTTCGGAACATACCTCTCTTTTCGGTATTTAATGGCTAAATTCAAACAACAAACTAACCCTTTGTGCTCTTGGGAGTGAATTTCATACCACTTTATTTTAATCACTAAATGTTACAACGGCACCGGAGTATTCGACTAAATTTGTTTGAAAATACATTAATGCACTTTTTCGTGCATATAAGAAACATTATCTTTTATTTGAAAAATACTGATGTCAATATGACATTTGCATATTTTATAGGAATTCACCCATCAAAGCTTAAAGAATTAACTGCTTGAATGAAATATTCAATATTTCAAGTAATAACTATGCTATCATTACAGATTTTTACTACGGACATTATAATAATATTTATTGAAAAAAATAGTTCTGTATATTTTATTTTCCTTTTAAAAATTGCATTTTTTTATTTTAAAACTTGTTTTTACAGAAACTGAACAATGAAGAAAAAATACGCAGATATTCTTTAGTTATTATTTTTTTAAATCTGCAATATAAGCCCCTTTAAATAAAAAATAAACAAAAAACTTTTCGCCGAAAAATGTTTTAATAAATATTTTGTACCTATGTTTGTAGTAAAGATTATTTTGAATTTGATCGGGGATATATGAGAAATACCCTTGTACGATTGCAATTATTAACCCCTTACGTGCTGAGAAAAACTAACGAGATTCACTCCCCAGAGCCACAGTTAGAACTTAGTGGCCTTACAAAATGGGGCGTGGCTTAAGAGCGTGCGAGCTCTGTAAATAATCATTGAGAGATAGAAGATGTTCCATTCAATTTTTAATTTTTGTGGATTCATTAATAACTGAAAGCTGTGCCCTTAAGTTACCGTAGGAGTATATTGTATATATCTCAAACAAAAGAGTCAGGAGTGAGTTTTACGTGAACAAAACTATATTTCCGAAAAAAATTACGTAAAAATTGATCTAGGTAAATAATTCATATTTTTCGAATATGATTTATTGATTCTTTTCCGATGAATAAGTACGATTTAGAACCAACAATTAGTTGGTAACAATATTGGTTCTATTCATTTCATTACACGAAAAAGTTTTTCTTGCGTTCATTTTAGTCGGTTTCTTAATGTCATGTCTTTATGCATTATTTGATTTTTTTTTCAAAAATATAATATGTGATTTAATGGAAGGTTTATTGCACTGCAAAAATAATGATAAAATCAGAGATGTCTTTTTAGTATAATGTCAACTTTTTTCTTGTACCGCACATCTGCAACACGAGCAAAAATTACTGTCATAAGTGAAATATTAAACAATTAGTAGTTATTGTAATCTTTTACCTGCCGAGAAAAACTTAGGAGATTCATTCCCCGTGCCACAGTTTTCTAAACAGATGCACGTAGTTATGCGGTGTATTGGGGGGAAATAAGAGACAAGCTTTTAATATAAACATTGTGTACTTTTACGAAAATGTAAAAAGAAACGAAAGTACAAAAATTGTGTGCGAAAATTATACCAAAAATGTAAAATTATAGTGTAACAATATGATAAAAAAGATGTTAGAACTTAGTGGCCACGTGATATATCCTGAAACATGGTTGGACACATAAACCAACATAATATTCAATGCATTGACAGCGGGATTCATGGCGAATTTTTTTAATTGAACAAAACGCACATCTTCTCGATGCATTTTTCTTTGAAAAAGTTGATGTTACTAAGTCCGGAAAATGTCTAGCAGAAAGTCGTAAAGGACAGCCACTTTCTAATTTCTGTCGTTTGGCAGGTTGTGGGGGAGTAATATGAAATTTCTCAAATATACGTTCTACCAAATTCATGCGGAAGTTGTAATTATCAACATTACGGAGTTGTTTCTTTTATAATATGAAGGCATTCCAAATAACCATATCTAATAGATGGCAAAATATTGTTAAATAATACCTCTTCTGTCTTTTTCGTGTTGTTGAATAACAAACTAATGCCTGTATATATCTCGCTATAGCATAGATCCGGCTGCCGATTGCCTGTATAGATCGTTCTATCAACCCCAACCATCTTCAAGTTGTAATCTATAACAATAGTTGCCTTCATGCCTTTTTTTCAGTTTCAGAGCAATTTGCTGTATGGATCGAACAAAGAAGCGAAACATCTTTTTTGTCACGCCATCTCAGCACGGTAATTTTGACTCTATATCGCCTTTCTTCAAAGTAAGTTTGATGAAATTTTCCGGCAAATCATGTCGATTAGGACGAAGAGTTCTATATACGTCAGTTGAATTTTGGATAGGAAGGTCTGCTAATTCTGGTGAGAGATTAAAATTGTCCTCAATTACACAATAACCTTTTCCCAAAAAAGGTTCAATAAGCGTCATCACTGCTTTTGTTGTGACTCCATAGTTCTCATACTTTTTATCAAAGATTGTACTCTGCCCTGTGTACACGATCGTATTGTGAATATAGCCTGTCTCTGCTTCAGCAAGTACAAAGTGTTTTACTCCAAAGCGAGCTCTTTTTATTGGTATGAATTGTACCCATGATAGCCTGCCTTTGAAAAGCATTAAGCTCTCATCAATGCTCAGGTCCCTTTCAGGTGTATAGACACTTGAAAATTTCTTCATCATGTCAAAAAAACAGGCCATATTTTTCTTAGTTTTAGATTTGGATGTGAAATTTTATCAAAAGTACTGTTATCAGTTATGCAGAAAATTTCATGATAAGTTGAAAGCGATTTCTGCTCATAAATTTCCCCAAAATTGGATTTTTGATGAATTTGTTTTTAGACCAGTAAAGCGCAACGTGAAGTTTTACAAGTATTCCTTGCAGAATAAGTATACCCAAAAATATATGTTTCTTCTAAAGTTATTGGACGCCACAACTTCGTCCTTGATTTTTCTTTTCCAGGATGCTGGTTGTTATAATGGTCTGCAAAACTGCTAGTTTCTGTCACGATATGAAGCACCAGCTTCTGATAAAAAAATAATTCAAAAAATAAAAGTGGGTTCGTAACATCTGTTACATTTTTATTTATTTCTGGTTGTCCCGAAAATGGAAACCATGAAGGTGGCATAGGTAATTTTTTTATATCCAATCGTACCCAGTTTCTGGCATCTTTCATAGAATAGTCGTTATATGAATCCTCTTCATCTGACATATCATATTCTGATGTCTCTGATTCAGAAGATGACGGAAAGTCGTCATCCAACTCACTGTCATCAGTATCGGATATACTCTTACGAAATTCGAGAAAATTCGAGAAACTGCACGGCTAAAGCTATGAGAATGAGGTAGTGACATCAAAATAGCAATGCGATAGAAAGGCGAAAAGTGGACGGCAAATTGAGAAAATTGAGTATAACCCGCCAGGACGGGCGCGGGGTGTTTTGAAAACATGCGGATTAATGGCTCTTAATTTGTCATTAATAAATATAAACATTAATCGTCACCTTATTTAGTCGGAGACAATTGTAACAATTTTTGCGATAAAATGAGTTGAAGATTTTACTGAAAAAAAAAATAGAGATTACAATTGTAAAAAAAACATACGCACTTTGGGTGTATAAGGTCCAGCTCCCATCTTCCCGGGCTGCAATTTACATACATGGTGTTTATGTATGATGGAAGCAAATTGAATTACTGAAAACGTTTAACTTCTTGTTGTTGCAGAAACAAAAGTAATAAGCCATGCAAAAAGAAGGAAACAACGAATTGAAAATATTTTAAAAAGCAGCTTTTTTCATGTATTTAACATACAATGGCGAGATTATAACACTAACATTTTTGGAAAAAATGTCATTAAAACAAAACTTATAGAATATTATATACCTATACCTATATCTGTATTTACAGCTGTGTATACAGAATGTATCTCAAAGACTGGGCAAAATTTTACAGGCTGATGGAAGAGCAAATTTCGTTATAGAATGTATGATCGGAAAGAAAGCGATGTGAAGTTAATAGATCTCTTGTGATTTGGACATTTCTACTGAGGCCGTATTAAAAGCATAATCTATTAGTGACCCATTGAAACCAATATGGATATAGTTGCGAGAATTGACGTTGTTGCGAGACATTCGATTCCGATTTGACGCCTGGTGTCTTCGCAAATGTGCGTCAGTCTCTATCCCACAGATGTGAAGCGTGCATTACATCAGGCGGAAGAACTTTGAGGCTATTTCTTTGAGCAAGTACATAAATTGAATTCCTATTAATAAAATGTTACTAGAAGTATCTCCTATCATTCTTTTGTTACACTGTAAAAAAAATCTGAAATTCACGGATATATTTTGCTTGAATTTCACAGAAAAACTCCCTTTTCACAAAAAAGGGCATTTTCCATAAAAAATCTGAAAACTCCACGATATTTCCTGAAAATAACGAAGCTGATGAAAAAATAAAAAATAGAGACACTCCGTTATATAGGGGTCTCCGTGGCCGAGTGGCCAAGGTACCAAGCCACTAAACGCCAGAGAGCGTAAATTGTGGGTTCGAATAGTTCCGCAGTTCATATATTTCCGCAAAACGTTTTTTCCCGAAAGTCTATAGGAGACCATAAATAAATTAAAATAAAAAAACATATTATTTGGATAATATTTTTTGAGTAACCCTGTAAAAACTAACATAGTGAAAGCGTTCAAACTGTAGATTAAAATTAAGTAGATTATTGTAATAAACTATGTTCATTTTTATGAGGATGACATGTATAGTCGTAGAAAAATTAAGGTTTGTAAGAAAACAGTCCCGAATTTTCCAGAGTTTTTATTTGTAGAGTTCTTAATACATAAAAAATGTACTTTGCAGAAAATATGACAAACAATATTGTACATAATACCCTTTAATCATTATTAAAAAAAATCAGAGTTTATTCTATGAACAATATTTTTCAGAATTTTCATTCTATATTTTTTAGACTGTCCCAGATGTTCCTATATACATTTAACTAACACATTATGCACAATATATTTTGATTGTATTCAAGCACGCACGGTGAGACGTTATTTAGTAAACCTGCCTATTTTTGATATATTTATTATTTTTTAAAATTTTTTATTACAGGATATTATAAACAAAATTGTTTATTATATTTTATGAAAAAAAAATTAAATTAAGATCTCTGCAAATTATAAGCAAAAAACTTTATAAAACATAATTTTCGATTGTTTTTTTAATCCTAATCTCTTTATAAATATGCATGCCATTTTCATAAAAATGTACACAGTTTATTACAATAAGCCTTTTGATCATGTTCTAGGGTTTGAATGCTTTTGTTACATTAGTTTTGATAGAGTTATCCAAACAATATTTTTTTTTCAATTTGTTAACGGTTGAATATGGGATTACGGGAAACAAAATATCCTTGTAGAAATACAGGGTGGTCATAAACATTTTTTGCCGATATATGGAGCTCTAGCGGTAAGTCCGTTCAACCCATCGAGGTGAAATTTCAGATATAGCTATTCAGAGATAAGAGCTCAAGATTCTGTGAACGGCAACAAAATGGCGCTCACGGTTAAGGTTATAGTTACAAATATTCGAATTTTTCCAATGGCAGCACCCATTTTTTTTCATCGCAAAATGCTTAGTGCATGCGAAAACCCTAAAGAGCGTTGGAACGGAATGGTTATTGCAATAAACGGACTCGTTATGCTCCCACAAAATCAGCTCTATCAATGGTCCCCCCCAAAAAAACACGACCAAGGTGCACGAAGAAAATTTTAATATGACAGAGACAAAATGCCAATCACGGAACGTCGTTTGCCAGATAGTCAGCGTAGAAAACGTATAAAAAGTAGAGTGGGAATGTTAGTTCATCAGTCGGAGCTCGCAGGGGCCAACAAAATGACTTCGTTCGTGGTGAGTTGGTAAAACTATTATCAAAATGAGATGAATGCTGTGAAAACCTGGAGCGTTTACCGTCGAAACCCTTTCCAAATACGTGGCCTATGCATTTCACAAGCTGTTAGCGATTTACTAATGAAATTTGAAGAAATTGGCTGCACCTGTGATAGTCCGTGATCGGGACGACCAACTGTTCCTGAGGATACTGTTATGGAAGTGCATCAGATAATGACCAGAGGACGCATGCAAACTACAAAAGGTGCATCTCGCGTATTTGATACACAAAAATCAATGGTCTTAAAGTTACTGCGATCTGCAATCCGCATGTTTTCTTACCGGTACCAGCGTGCCCAGATATTGGAAGTGAGAGACTATCAACAACATAAAGACTTTAATAATGAATTTCTTATCCAATATGATGGAGATAACGATTTGCTTCTTCGCATATTATGAACGGACGAGCCACATTTCACCTTAACTGGTAACGTCAATGGTCTTCGCGATCCCCCGACCTCACTTCTATGGATCTAGTTTGTGAGGATATCTAAAGTCTAGAGTGTGCATGTGCAATCCGCAAACTTTGCCGGATTTGAAAGATTCTATCAAACGTGAGATTGCAAATATCCCTCATGCGATGTAACGTTCGGCTTTATTGTCCACATTAGCCACCATGGAATGTGTAATTGCCTGTGATGGTACCCATGTGGAAAATGTGAAATCAAAATAAAAAAAAATTATCCGATCCATATTGTAATCAGAGATCTTGTGTCATATGCAGATTTAGTTCTTGCGCCCCAATCGTGTTTTTTATGGGGTAGGGGTATTCGCAAATCAGTTTTTTGTGCGTGCATAACGTATCCGTTTCAACGTACGGTTTCAATGCTCTTTAGGATTTTCGCATGCGCTGAGCATTTTGCGATAAAAAAAATGGGTGTTGCCATTGGAAAATTTCAAGTTTCTGTAACTATAACCGTAACCGTTAGCGCTTTTTTGTTGCCGTTCACATAATCTCAAGCTCATACCTCTGAATAGATATATCTGAAACTTCACCTCAATCGGTTGAACGGACTTGCCGCTAGAGCTGCATATACCGGCAAAGTTTTTTATGACCACCCTGTATATGGCATATACTATCCTATTTATACACCTGGAGTTTCAGCATAATTCCATATATGTTTTTCTAGTTGTTTAACAAAACGTCTAAAATCACAAGTGACCGGTCACCTTTGGTCATACAGCGTATGCATTATACATATCTGTATACGTATACATATCTCTCCTAGCAGAAATCTCAAATGAAAGATTAAATTTCTCTTGTTACCAGAATTTATTCTTAGTGTCTAAACTCAACTGAAATGCATTTCCGCAACATAAAATGCGGAACGAAAATAAAAGCAATTAAGGGGCATGATTTTCTTTTTTATTAGTTTGGGCATTTCTCCAGGGCAAGAAAACTTTTCTTTTAACGATAATGGGATTTAAAAGAACTGGCAGAATATCTCATTCTTCTCCCCTTTTCTTTTCGAATAAAGTTTGCTGTATCACACTAAGAAACTAACAGTAGGGGAACATATGATAAAACCACTTTTCTTTTTATTATTGTGAACTGTGCGAACAAAACACTCAAAATTTGTATTAAAACGATAAATTGATTCCTTGTGAAAATAAAAAGTATTCATCCAGTCTCGATCAATAGCAATTGAAATCATAAGAACACTTTTTTTAGAAGTGTACAATGTCCCGGTTTTGTCCGACTTGGTCGGACAAAACTGGGTACTGGAAAAAGTAATTAAAAGCACGTTGTAACTTTGCAATAATACTATTCACTAAAGGAAAATTGACATATTATAGAATGGGAATCTATATCAAATCCACATAAAATAACATTAAGTTAAGTTATGCTTTAAGAGTTGAAATGTTTTGGCACAAAAATCAAAAATGAAAATTCTATCTTGTTTATTTGTATTGTTGCAGGCTTCATGCGTCCACCCTCAGCAGTGAAGGGCCGATCCAATACCCTTTAGGTTTATTACATCCAACTCTCCTTAGGTTTCGATTGTTTATGTAAGCCGTTGCAAAAGATCCATGATTCGCTTTCATCTTCCTGCTGGTTTGATATCGAGGTTTTTTTTCTCTGTACTCTTCTTTTCACATCAGTTTTTCTACTTTTCTGTCATCACGGGAAGTTTTCGCTTCAGGATTAAGTTATTTTTGTCTTGTTTTTCTGTCTTTTGTTTTAATTTTAGTTCGAGTTCTAATTTGTAGGGGGTTGAAATAAGGATAGCTGTTTTCTCTCGCCGCCTTTCAGATTTCTGGATGGCCTTTGGCCCCCGTTTCTATTGGATGAGACTTTATATCCTGTGGTGATACTGCAAAAGGACTTTTGATATATCTGCTCAAAAATTGAGAAAACGCATAAGGTTGCACAGGAATTTTCAAGCCCACGTCGTTGCATTGATGTACAGGAACTGGAACCTTTTCTGTCGGCGTCAACTTCTTCTCACAGACTCACTCTCTTTCTGAGGCTGAGGATCTTGTTTCATATCAGGATCTTGTTTTTGTTTACGCAGTTTTACAGATTCATCCTAAGGATCATTTCCCACTTCCATGGAGCTTAATTTGGAATACAAATGACTAAAAACATTTTTCTATATAACAACTTAATTTAAATAATACTTTTTGTATATTTTTGAAATATAGGTAGATTGTCAAACAATGCATAAACAAGTTAATTCTATTTCAATCACGTAAATAAATGAGTTGTCCAAAACCGGAAACTTTCCGGTTGTATACGACTATCTGCATTCCGGTTTGGCCCGACGATGCCATATTGATGAAATGTTACTCTAGCGTTGCTCAGATAACTCGTAGACACCAATGCAAAACGTTAAAATAACAAGTACATAATAGACTATCATACGCTATAAATACCTAAACTAAATCATTAGGTATTTAGGATTGGTAACGTAATATTGCAGACGCGAAATTTTTAACTATTTCGCTTGAAATCTTTAAAAAATCACAACTGCGAAATGAGTTCGTTTACACGACTTCGGCTTACTGGGAGCTGACATGCCAATCTCCTGGAAGTTATTCTAGAAGTTTTGGCTAGATATCGTCACAAATAAAGCCATAAAGTCTGATTTTAGGTTTTATGCAACTTTCCCCTACATTTTGAAATCGAAGAAACTCGTTAATATGCTTGTGTCTTTGAAAAAATTTCCAATTTAATTCAGCAAAATGTGGATTAATTTATCACAAGTTAAATGTTTTTTTTTTCTTTTTTGAAAAAAAAAAAGATTAAGATAGAGATAAATATGAAAAATAAATAGAAATAAATGTGAGATCAAACTGTAAGCAAAAGTAAATAAAAGTATAAAAAAAGTATAAAAAAAGTTTTTCTGTTTCTAGACGTGTTTAATGTGGGTCAAATGAAACTACATTTTATGGAATAATAGTAGGAGAATGAAAAGTATATGTTAGTGATAATTATTTTAACACTAATTAATTTCCTTTATTTAATTCCCAACTAATTAAATGTTACGGCTATTTTGGGCTCAAATAATACTCATTTAATAGAGTGTTATTCAGAATTATCACAAATCTTTTTAAATATTCAAAAAATAGTTTTTTTTTTTTTTAAATGAGAACCTATGAATTTGTGTTTAAATACTGTACATACAGGGTGTACAGCAAATAAGTCCTTGATTTCAAAATTAAATTTCTCAAAAACAAAGATAGATAGAATTATGCTGTAAAGGGTTTGTTTATTAGGTAAGCTGTAAAAATCTTGTACAGAAGTTTCGAACGGTGAATATTTTGAAAAGATTGTGATATGATTTCAAAGACTGTTAGACTTTACTTTGCTCATGTTTTAGGTTGCTTGCAGAGAACAAGTTTTTCGACGTACAATGCCATAATTTTACGATTTTTGGAATTTTAATTTCTGAAATTTGAAAATTCCAAACTTTTTTTACGAATAATCGTTAAAATATGGCACTGTACGCCGAAAAACTTGATCCCTGAAGGCAATCTAAAACAAGAAAATGTCAAGTCAAGCAGTCTTTGCAATCAGAGCACAATCTTTTCAAAATATTCACCGTTCGAAACTCCTGTATAAAATTTTTACAGCTAACATAATAAACAAACCGTTTACCGCATAATTTTATCGATCTTTGTTTTTGAGTAATTTAATTTTGAAATCGGGGTCTTATTTTTCTGACCGCCCTATACTTACACTGTTAAAAATAAAGGTGACAAACCGGTGCCATTTGGGACCCGGAGGTGAAAAGGCGGTGCCATTTGGAACCCTAGGGTGTCATAGGAGCTTGAATATGCGGTTGGGGTGACGACAGCTCTGTTACTGGATGATGGGAGCTAAATAAGGTGCCATGCACTTCGTAACCACCTCATCGGGTGACTGGCAACTTGCGCATGCGCTATGACGCGTGTCTTTCTGCTTTCGGTGTCGGCAAGTAAAGTTTACGGGTGTGAGCAAATCAAAACATGCCAGTGTGTAAATTGGCGATATTAATTGAGGACTAACCACTGAGCTACAATGAAACAACAATGAGGACTTAACGATCCGATTTGCTTGACCAGTGAACCGGGCAAAGTCTGATTAAAGGTAAGATTTAACTTTATTTTATTTTATTTTATTGTTACGTTAATTTATCGTACATCCCTATAAGTAATGTCATAAAAAAACAGTAAATTAGATTTTTTTTGTTAGTATGATTGATTGTTAAGTTTATTATGTGAATCTACAAGCTACACTCTCACCAAAATACCCGCTTGCTAATGTTAAACCTATGAGATAGTTATTTTACAATTTCTCGTTTACCTGTCAATATTTTTAAATGATTTATCTAGGCCTTAGCTAGCGAGGAGCAATTGGATCAAACTGCTCTAGGCACGGGAATCCTAAAGGCGCATAATTAGAAAGAGCGAAATGAAATATTGTAAAAATATTTACGTATTTTTTCATTACAAATCAGTTATTATAGACGAATCTTGTTGCAATCGGAATATTCTATGACTATTTTACCTTGTGTTTAAACTCAACTGTTTAGATTTAACCCTTAACTGCTGTTAGTGGTCTCAGACACCGTGGGTTTTTCAAGTTTCACAGTTTAACTTGTAATTTTTAGTTTAACTATAGATACTGGTCAATTTTTTTTAGTTTGGAGTCTTATTACTACCTCTAAATACTTTTGAATAGCTGATTTTGATTTATGATATTCTTGTACATAAAGTTTAATACATAAATCGCATTCTGAGAATTTATGTAACATTTTATTCATCTTCAGATTAAATGGTCTGACAGACAGCTCACAGTAGTTATGTAACAATTTTTGTCAGAGCAGTTAAGGTTAAAATATGTTTTTGCGTCTATATACAGTTAAAAGCAATTAATTTTATTCGCGAAGTTTTAATTTGAACCTTTACACGGGATCTCGGACAGCATCTGGCCGGCTTTGCATATATTGTCGGATAGATGCTATCCGAACCCCTCCTGTAAAGGCTAATTCACACCATATTGCAGCCTCGCGTAACTTCTCTAATATTGTTTCAGTATACCTGATTTGTCTTTATTTGAGAGGGGGGGGGGGTAATTTTTTCATTTAAGACAATTAAATACTTGCAAATCTTAAAGTAATCAAAACTTATTTACAGGTTTTTCATTATTAATATTTTCCTTATTAACCACCATTATTTGAAAAATAATCTTCATAATAAGATTAGATCGGGACGCGGTAGCACGGACAATCATTTAGTCTCATTTAAGTATAAAAATCATGGAAAAAACCTCGATTTGCAAATTAAAACGTTATTAGTCAGCCAAGTCTTACCTTGGTGGGAAATGCCTCAAAACCCGAATTTAGCGGTATCTTGGGTTTACCATTATGTTTTCTTACTCCCAATTCTTCATATTTTCATACGTTTGGTTTCATTTTCTTTCAAAAAGGTGAGAAAATGTTAGGGTATTGAATTTAATAAACCTTATGCTCTGATTATCGGCTATGCAGATTTACACCCATTTTTTTTTCGAAAGTATTCTTTCGCATTAAACTTTATTTAGTAGCAGAATTTTATGGTTGAATAAAATAAAATATTTTTTTTCCAATAAGAGTAATTTAAGTTTGATTAGACCGTAATCAGTCCCCCCCCCCCTTTCACAATCATCAACATCATCCGATATGACAAATTTGTAGTCATGAACATTCAAATTATAAAAGGAAAACAATCTGTATTTACTCCACTGAACTTTCAGAATAGTTTACAGAAATAGTGTGTGTTCAAAAAATATAACAATGAATAAAAACTTATATCGTAATTTTACACAAATGTGAAAATTTTCCGCAGGTGATGATGATCTCGTGTTTTAAAGGCGATTTTTGCACTGTCATTTATAAATCTTAAACATTTTTCTAATGACATAATTTTTAACAGTCTTTCATTCCACTCGTTCTGAAACAAGGCCAATAAACAGGGTTGGCTTTTTACCGGTAAAAACCTGGGGAGAACGTGGTAAAAACCTAAGGATATAAAATAAACTGTTAGCCCTTAAACTGTATTTTAATACTATTGATAAAAATTCTATTTTCGTGTAATTGGTGTATTAATATATAATATCTCTATTGGGGAGAGTGGGGTGGTATGGGACTTTTTTTACAAAAGTAAGAATTATATATATATATACAAAAAAAATTCAATTTATAGCATGCAAGGTAAAACACTTTTTATCTCACAGGCTATCATAGCCTGAGAGCTTATGTGCCCTTCCGTTCTGTATGTACGTTCGTGCGTAACGCGATAGCTCATGAAAAAAATATCCGATCCACTTGAAATTTTGTATGTAGGTATATCCTGACAAGGTGCTTCCCTGATTAGTTTTTGGAGTTAATTCGATATGTATAAGGGGGGAACGGGGGACTGATGCCCCTCCCCTTAGTTGATATAAATGGGATTTTCATGCAGAATTAAGTTTTTGTTCAAAATTTAGATTAGGATCATTCTGATGAGGCGATTCCGTGACTGTTATTAGGTGTTCATTGAATAAGTATAAATAGGGGAAACAGGGGTTCTAATGCCCCCCCCCCTTTATTTATATAAATGGGTTTTTCAAGCAGAATTTTCAGATTTCGTTCAAATCTCTGAATAGTTTTGGAAGTTTAATGGTTAAGTATAAAAGAGGGGGATAACTCCTTTTAAATTATATAAATTCTAAATGGGTTTTTATTAAGAATTATTTCATTTGCTCTGAATTTTGGATATAGATTTTTTATATGATAAAGCATGTCTTTGATAGTATAGGAGGTTCAATGATTAAGTATAAAAAAAGAGGAAAGGGGAGAGCTGTTTCCCCTTCTTAATTTTTTTCGAACGGAATTAACCCTTGAAAATATAAGGCTTTAATGTACAATTAGTATTTGTAGCCTGTAAGCTCAATGCCATCAGTTTAACTGGGGAGTATTCTTTATTTATTAATCCCCCTGAACAATATAGAAACATAACGTGCAAATACTATTTTATTTTAAAGAGAACGTAAGTTTCAAAATGTGTCTCATACCTCCTCATTAAGAGTTATGGGACAGCAATAATAATAAAAAAAGCTATAAGGCACAAAATAACCTATAGTGTCGGTAATATAAACAATCAAACAAAGGTTGTAAGTTGATAATGTATATGCCACAATATAAAATTCCAGTATCTTCATGACTGGAATGAAAATTCAGGATTCTCTGTCATAGGTGTCATTAAGGCCCCAAACTAGGCTCAGAATGTAAAGATGATAATGTAAAAGTGTGTAGGAGCGTTCTTTTGAAATACCTAACTCAAATTTTAATATTTTTACATGATTCTTTTGAGCAAGACAGCTGAGGATGATCCATAACCGGCCTAGTTTTTAATTTTTTCGATTTTGCTTTTATATTTTTTGTATAACGATAGTTTCAATTTCAGAACGGTTTAAACCAATTCCGTAAGTTAAAGTAATTTTTAAAAAAAATCTGAAACCAAAACTGAAAAAGTAAAAACTACGCCGGTTGCGGATCACCCTCAGCAATTTTGTGCAAAACAATCACGTAAAAATATTAAAATTTCGACGAAATATTTGAAAAGAACGCCCCCATAGACTTTGCATTATCATCCGGGTCTTTTTCTGTGCCTAGAGATGCGCCTTAAATAATCATCAATTTATTTACATTTTGAAGTATGAATGCATATATTATCAATGTTACAATTAATATATTATCTTCTAAGAAATTTGCATGCTAGCAATTCGCATTATTATTAATTAAAAAAAAGGAACTGGGCGCGTCCCATTCATAACTTTTCTGGCATGTCCCATTCCTCGCCACTTCCTTGTTTGTGTTAAACTTCTTGTTCAAACAAAAATGCTGCTTTAGGGTTAGTTTAAATTATGGATAATATACAGTATAACAATGTTCCATAAATAGGGAAACTATTACATTTATAGATAAATAAGCCTTTAATATATTGAGTGCAAATAAATGAAATTTAAATTGGATTTTTGAAATAATTTTTTCTTTCATACATTTGCAAGTCTATGCATATCAATATTTTTTGTAAACTGAAGAATGGATTACCATTGCTTCATCTTGTATGCGATCGATGAAATGTTTAGAATAATGCACAAAGAGAAAAATCTACAGTCCCATTCCACCCAACTTTCCCCCATATAGCAAAAGGGAAAATAAAGAATTAGCCAGTTCCTTAAAGCTCCTGATATGCACTATATGGCCAGAGATGACCGTCCACTTGCGATTTTAGACATTTTGTTAAATATCTAGAAAAATGTATGAGGAATTATCCGGAAAATCTTAGTGTATAAATATAATACACTACTTGGCCATTGATTATCGTCCACTTGCGATTTTAGACATTTTGCAAGATATCTAGAAAAATACATGAGGAATTATCCTGAAACTCTCAGTGTATAAACAATACAGTACAGGTCTTCTATTTCCGTGAAGATTTTTTCCAGAAACTTTATAGGGGACCGCCAACAAATTAAAAAATGTATGAATATCTTTTGGATAACCCTGTCAAAACTAATGCGTCAAAAGCGCTCAAACTGTAGATTGTGATTAAGTGGCTTATTGTTATAAACTGTGTTCATTTTTATGTCGGTAGCATGTATACTCGTAGAGAAATGAAGGTTTTTATAAAAATACTTCCAAATTTTTCCAAGATTTTTGCTTATAATTTGCAGAGTTCTTAATATAAAATAATATTTTCTGAAAATGTGACAAACAACATTGCACATAATATTGAGAACTAATATTAAGAACTAATTTTATATTAAGAACTCTGCAAATTATAAGCAAAAATCTTGGAAAAATGGGGAGTATTTTTATAAAAACCTTAATTTATCTACGAGTATACATGCTATCTGCTATACGTTGTATTTGGGGAATCGCTATCCAAGCAATATTTGGCAGCCAAAACTTGTGGAAACGAACAAGTCGGCCCAAAACAATAATATTACCGGTAAACAACTCCTCAAATACAACCAGCAGCGCGTGAACGTAAGTGCGACATTGCGTTGTGCCAAAAAAAGCACATGGAGAAAGGAAGACACTTATTTGCAGCAACTTAAGATTTATTAATTATAATGATGAATATATTTTACCGTGGCCACGTACTAACTTTGAAAGAAAAAAAATACATTATTGGATTTTGAGGTGCTGAATCATCATACAGTTCCGATAAGAGGAAAGTCTCTTGTCATGTAGATCGGGTAGACAGTCCAAATTATGTGCACTACGGGAACAGTTTAATCTATGAAGATTTTCGATGATCGAAGACGGCAAAGGCTTTTCCACAATAGCAGAACTCCACACTTCAAATTGGAGACTAAGAATCGCTGGTTCTCACGATGACTCTCTACACATTACCGCCGGAAAGGATGAAGTACGTCGATCAAATTCCGCAGCAAGATCACGTTGACAGCTCTTGAAGTTCCCGGTATTTACGTAGCCTCAATTGGCTGGAGGGACTACTAGCACCGTCACACTGATAGACACTAACACTTTGGTAAATCCTGTTGTGTACATATGGAATTTACGATAACTAAAGTCTTTTACTGGAGTTGGAGGGAAACTGTATGCCAAAAATGCAATAAAAATACACAGTGCGGGGGCTTTTAAAAAGGATAATAACATTGCTGCAACATTCGCAATTAGAGATCTTATTCTCTCAAAACTTAACAAAAAAAGATCTATCTGTCAGATGCCCCTCAGCAAGGCGCTTGTTAGAATCATTCTTTTGTCGCGTAATCCTAAAAAAAGGAGACTCTTCTGTCCCGACGCTAACCCTCGAGAGGGCAGCGCCGGGCCACGGACGTCTTTCGCTAACGCTGCTCTCTCTCAAAGTGTCAAATAAATAAGAAAATCTTCCTCCCTCTCACGGCAGCGCGCGTGCGCTCAGCCAATCAGAATCTCGCATCACCCGACGCTAGGAATGATCTGGAACAAACATGCGTCATCAAGGGATGGACGCTGAGATTTCAGCGGGAAATTTGTACCAAAACGACGCTTCCGGAATGTCGTAGAACATTCTAAGCCCCGATGACTCATGTCCAGCATCTAGGAGGTATCAGTAAAGAAAATGGCGATGCTCAAAAAGGAAAAATTAGCGATCGTCACATAAAAAATACGGAAATTATCTTAAATTTTGAAATAGCATAAATTACGTATTATACGATTAAAAGACTGGGCAATTACATGATAATGATCTATATTTAAAACTAGGACTGATTAATATAATTTTAAGAATGAATAATTAATAATAAAATAATTTAGAAAAATATTATTTTGTATATTGCTATTATGTCAAATAGGGAAGCTGCGATGTATTAAATGAAAATACTGGATTTATAGGATATATTAATGAAATTATGGAAGATTAAAATTATTATTATTTTTTTTGAAATGAGTATTAATTAATTAATTTTTCTTAAAATAATGATCTGAATTTTTTTTCTGAAAAAAAAAATAATCTGAAAAATTTCCCTACATCCTAGCACTATCGACATAAAAATGAACACAGTTTATAACAATAAGCCACTTAATCACAATCTACAGTTTTAGCGCTTCTGCTGCATTAGTTTTGACAGGGTTATCCAAATGATATTCATTATTTTTTAATTTGTTGACGGTCTCTTATAAGGTTTCTGGAAAAAATCTTCACGGAAATATATGACCTGTACTATTATGTGTATACACTGAGAGTTTCAGGATAATTCCTCATGTATTTTTCTAGATATTTAACAAAATGTCTAAAATCGCAAGTGGACGATAATCAATGGCCAGATAGTGTAGTACAAGTCATATATTTCCCTGAAGGTTTTATTCAGAAACTCCAATAGGGGACCGTCAACAAATTAAAAAAGAATGAATACCTTTTGGATATCTTTTGGATAAATAACCTGTCAAAACTAATGTAGCAAAAGCGCCCAAACTGTAGATTATGATTAAGTGGCTTATTGTAATAAACTGCGTTCATTTTTATGTCGATAGCATGTATACTCGTAGAAAAATTAAGGTTTTCTACGAATCCGAAAAACAGTCTAAAATTTACTTAAGATTTTTGCTTATAATTTGGAGAGTTCTTAATATAAAGTAACATTCTTTTCAGAAAATGTGACAAACAACATTGCACACAATACGTAATCAGAATTAAAAAATAATAAAAATTGTTCCAATATTGAGTAGGTTTACTAAATAATTTTTCACTGCGCATGCGTCAAAGATATCAAAATTTCATTTGCATATTATGTTAGCCAAATGTATAGAACAACTTTTGTGAAAGTCTCAAAATCACATCTTGAAAATTTTGAAAATAATCGTCAATAGAATACGTTGAAAATTCGTTATTCCCAAAATGAAGGAAAAACACGAGGGGTTGTATCCATATATTCATTGATTAGTGTCAATATAGGATACATAATAGGGGCTAATAAATTATAACTAATAAATTTAAATAAAATTCCTCATTTTTTTTATTATTATTACTGGTATGGAATACCTGTACATGTTAGGGAAATTCGTTGCTAATCTGGAATAGACACTTTGTTGCAAGATATGTTTTGTAAATATGGTTAATAATGTAAATAGTTTGTAACTCTTAATGATAATACAGGAAAAGAATATTTGAATGACAAGTATGAGTTGGTCATGTAATTTTCTCGTTCTGTCCGAAAATAGGCAATAAAGAGGAAAGCGCCCAGTTAAACTGATGGCATTGAGCTCGCAGGCTATACATACAACTGTATATTATACTCTTATTTCAAAGAATATTGCCTTTCCAAAAATAAAATAAATCAACTGTAAGTTATATGACAGTGGATTAACTGCCATCCCTCTTTATACTTAACCAATGAGCCCCTAAAACTAATCAGGGAAGTGCCTTATCAGAGTGAACCTATTAACAAAATTTGAAGAAAATGTGATAATTCTGCATGATTTCTGCATATTTATATAAATTAAGGATGGTTTCACTCTCTTCTCCCCCCCTTCATATTTAACCAATGAACCTCCAATGCTAATCAGTGAAGAACCTTATCAGAATGAACCCACATATAAAATTTGAAGCAAATCTGATATTTATATAAAGAGTTATCACGTTACATACAGAACCTGCGGGCACATTAGCTGTCAGGCTTTGATAGCCTTGTGAGCTATAATTTAAATTTTATTTAAATTTTATTCTTTCTTTTTTTGTTCATCTATGATTTTTGCTGTACTTTGATGTTACATTTTAATTCGACTGTCTTGTTGTGCGTTTTCCTTAATGTGTTATTATTATTATTTCAGATAATGAACTTACATTTATAGTACTTACATTACCATGATTGATACAAGAAAAGTTTCCGACTCTTTATCATGAAGAAGGTGCAGAAATTTCTGTGTTTCAACCTGTTACTGTGCTCCGCAACTCAAGCAACTTGTTAAATTACTCATGCTATGTATTAATTTTATATAAACAGTTAATTACCAAAACTGATAATTTTATAAGCTTAGTTACTTTGTGGTATGCATTATTTTGGTTGTTTAACGTTAACTATAGCAAAAGCCAATTTAAATTTTTATCATTTTTATTAGATACTTATGTCTTCAAAATTTTCTCAGTGTCATCAGTTCCACATAATGTTACGTCTTTGTTTAATAATATTTAATATATTCTTGGTGTTTACAATAAAAAGATTATTTGAACTAAAAGGTTGTTTTTTTTTAATTCAGTGTTTTATTCCTTTCATTATAATTACTCTTTAGATTAAAATTTCAGATGCAATAAGTCAAAACACAAAAACAATTTGGCAGAAAGTTTTTTGATGTGGATACAGGACTAGAAATCAGCAGCCGTTAGCCGTCAAATGAAACTAAATTATAGAAAAATTATTCCTAGTCGTCAAATCTTGATAACTAGCTTTCTTTAACTTTAATTTTTGTTTAGAAAATGCTTTCATTTGTATTTTAGCATACATCCCCCTCCCTCTGCACCATGACATTAGCACATGTCTTAAGAATTTTGAACCTTTCAATAACCTCTAAGTTAACTTCAATTTCACCAATGACTGATAAAACTGGTCCTTGGATATTACACCCCTGTAAACAAGATTTTCTTTTATTATGAGATATTTCTGCATCCTTATATGTTCCTAAAATAAGAAACTGTATTAAAATCGTTTTAAAATTTTTGTATTCCCTTCCTCAAACAAACAAACAAAAAAAAGTGTGATTTGGAAATGTTTTAAATGCCACACCGTAATTGGCAACCAAAGATTCATTTATTTGCTAACTTTTTATTTTCTGATGTACTGTTAGTCTCGGATTTTTTAAAAATTAGCTTATCCCTAGTTATATCTAAAGCTCATATTTTCTCTCTGTGGACATATTTGCTTGATTATCTGTTTTGTAAGCATATTAGCTTTATAAAAAGAATAAGTTTTTCCAGAATCCAAATATTGTAGTTTAATCAGGTTTCATACTTATGGAAAGTCAGTTTTTATTTTGTTTAGTAAGAAAAAGTGTTTAATATATAAAGTTTCCTCCCCACTTCCCTTCAATACATTAAAATTAAATATGCAATGCAATATTATTAGTATTAACATGGTTGTGAAAAGAAATAAGAAAATATGAAATGCAGTTGGCACATCGAAAAAAAATTGTAGGCATTATTTTGACACCTTACATACAGTTCTTAATTTCTAATCCTGTGTGGATATATGCTATAAAATATGGATTTGCATAAGTTCACTATAAATGTAAGTACTACATATATTGTAAAAATGATTTTTTTTTACTCTATTTCATCTGTGATTTTACCACAACTATAAAATGAACTTATTTTCTATAATTCATTTCATAGCTTGATGGCTAACTTTCTGGAAGAATTTTAAAGAATATGAAGTATTTTTACTAATTTAAAAGTTACACAGCATTTATTACATATTCTTTTCTAATTTGTGTTTTACATTTTTTTAATTAGATACAGCAGCGTAGCTGAAAAAATATCGGTGCGTTGTTTGACATTAATATTTCACAACTAAAATCTGAGAAACGCTTATTTTAAAATTTTGTAGCATTTCTTCTATTATATGAAAATCTTAATCTTCCGAAAAGTTCACGACCGTCAAAATGATCAGTAACTAATATGTTCAACGAAGTGTTCGCCTCATGGAAGCAAAATAATTTTAATGGAACTTCCAGCCGTATTGCGGCCTTCACATGGAGCAAAAACAACATTGATCTTCAACACCCATCTGCGTAGATATTTAATAACAGGTGTATTGCCTTCGAACAATCAGATCTTAACTCACTTGACTTCTGTAGAAAAGCTAGAAATAGAAACTCCCCAGTTTGCATTGTATGTGATGCGAAATTATCAAGGCATAGAATGATTTAAATCAGAATTATCTGCAGCGGACTGTCAATTCGGTGATTTTTCGTTTTCAAACTTGTGTAAAAAATAAATATCAAGCCAGTGAACAATTTGTTAAAATATTGTTATTTCTTTTACTTTTTTATTATTAAATTATGGCATATATTTTACAGGATATAGCATTTTTCTGTGTCCCCATACTTTTCAGTTGCCCTGTAAATAAAATAATGAAAATACATGTCAAGCAATATACTATGTGTCAAAAAAGATGGTTACGGATTACTTCTGAAAATATAAGAAAATTATAAAAATATTCATATGAAGATATTAATTCAATTTGTACTTTCTCTTATTTTGGGAGTCAAAAAGCATAAAATTTTTATAATGTTCCTGCATCTAAAAATGCCCAATCACAAAAATATTTACTGACCCTTTCTTAAACATACCCAAAAAGATTGATCCAAACATATGAGATAGAGACAGTCAAAAATCATTATTTATTTCATTTTACAAGAACTTCAAAACATAAAATTGAAAATCAGGCTTCAAATTGCATGACAAAGTCACAATATTTGACTCTAACTCAGTGATTTTTAGAGGCAGAAAATAGGTGTAGAGGTTGTGTAAATTTTGCGATTTATTCTAACAAAACCTTTTGGGTATGACTAACAATGCAATAGTGATGACTTATGATTGGTGATTTTGAAATGCAAAGACTGTATAAAAGTTAAAATTTTGAATTTTTCTTAAAATACTCTCCATGTAAATGAAAGTACAATTTGAATTCTCTGTCTTTCTATGATTATTTTTGTAGTTCATATTATCCCTCTCTGAGTTACAAAAATATGCTACAATTTTTCTTTGGACATCTGATAATGAGTTTAAAAATATAATATTCCATCAATCTAAAAGAAAAAAAAAAGACTCAAAATATTGACTGATAATGATAATTTTCTCTGCAGAATTCAATCTAAAAATGGGTAAACACTTTGTATTTCATGATTCAAACCAATAAAATTTCTTGACAAGCAGGGTGGGGGGAGGGGGGTTGCAACTGTGGGCCATAGATTGTGAGTGCTATTGCTTGTAGGATGCCACAGGGCACACTGGATTATGTGTTTCATCCGTTCACCCTCTGGGGCACTCTGGATAAGTGGTATCATTATTCTCCCATGAGATGCCATTCTTTCACCCCTTAAGGTACCCTGGATGAGGGGTGCCATTACTCTCCCCTCAGATGCGATCCTTTCACCCTCTGGGGCACCCTGGATAAGGGGTGCCATTACTCTCCCCTGAGGCGCCATCTTTTCACCCCCTGGGGCACCCTGGTTAAGGGGTGCCATTACTCTCCCCTGAGATGCCATCATTTCACCTCTGGGGGCACCCTGGATAAAGGGTGAGATTATTCTCCCCTGTGGTGCCATCGTTTCACTCTATTGAACACTGTGGATAAGGGGTGCCATTATTCTTCTCTGAGGTGCCGTCCTTTCACCCCCTGAAACACCCTGGATTAGGGGTGCCATCCTTTCACCCTAGTTAAGGGTGCCATTTTAGCTCCTCTAGGGGTGTCACCAGTGAGACAAGCCTTTCACCCCTAAAAGGTGCAATGTGTCACCATTAGTTTTAACAGTGTAGTTATCTTCTAAAAAAGAAAAAAAGAAAAATTAATTACAATTTTTTTTTTTTCTGAATCAACCTTTGGTTCATCAACTATTTCGCGGAAAAGACTGCGGTCAAAAACTAAAAATGTTGGGAAATAGTTTTTTCCAAAAATTTTACAAACTCAATTTATGCAAAGCAGAATAAAACATTAAGCATCGTAAGAATATTTCAGGTCTAAAACACAAAAAAAATTGCAAATTAATTTTAAAGAGATAACAACAACAACAAATATATATATATATTCGTCGAAATTTTCTTTCCTATCCATTATTCACGAATCAATAGAAATTTATATGTGTAAAAAAATAAATGCAAAGAATAAGACTGTTTAACATAACCTGGAATTTGGTGTGACAAGCTGCGTAAGTTTAAAGTTGCTGGTCATACATCTCGCCAATTCCAATGTATAATGTTAACCTTCTCATACATAAAGTTTTTATTATTTTATGTATGAAATGTATGTGACATTTTCAGATTAGGAGCCAGTAGTATTAGCCGCAGGTTTCCCCTTTTGTAACACAGGAATCGTGACGAAATAAAAATTAAGTAAAGAAATAAATGTAGTGCGTTCACATGGAATTAAGCATTGGCAGTTCCAAAAAAATTTATTTAAATGCAACCATATACAGAGGGAAAATTCTCTCCATTTCCGAAGCAACATAAAAAAAATTGTCCTTGTTTTCAAATTGTTCAAACACGAAACACCGAATAAAAGTCCATCCATCTCTAGCCTCTCTAGCTTAAGTAAAAAAAAAAATCTTCTAAAACTTTCTACAATTTCAGAACACGATTCTTTTATGTAAATAGAAAATAATATCAAGTTTCGAGGTTAAAACGACAGACTCGATCTTTTGCAAATGATAATTACATTTAAAAGATTATTATTTAATTAATTTATAATAGAAAGTAATCAAAATTAGAATGTATTCTACTGAGTATAAGTTAACAAAAAAAAAGAAAAAAAGAAATGAAATGAATTTGTTGATACGCAATAAATATAAAACGTGACGAAGAAAGAAAATAAAAAGTGTGATATTTTTGTACAAGTACGTTTTTGGAATAAATTTACTGACTAGGGAACTGCAAGAAGTGTAAGTCACCAATTTTGACGAAAGTAATATCGTTGGAAAGATCTCATCGAGAGCAGCAAAAAACTCAATGGAACTACCCGTCGCAAATGAGTCGTTATAGAGATATCCGACAACTTATGTTACGTAACAAGTGCATACTTAATAGGGAACCGCAAAAAATTTCGTCTCGATTTTAACTAAAGTGGTATCGTTGAAAAGATATCATCGTGAGAATTAAAAAATTCAATGGAATCACCCATTGGAAATGAGACGTTTTCGAGATATCCGACAATATGTATCACATTGCTAATGCACACTCTTGAGAAACTGCATAAGGTGACATAAATTGACGGATATCTCGAAAACGGCTTATTTTAGATGTTTAGTTCCATTGAATTTTTTACTTCTCACAATGATATCTTTGCAACGACACTATTTTCATCAAAATCGAGAAAACACTTTTTGCGGTCCCCCATTAAGTGTGCACTAGAACGGTATGCACTAGCTACGTGACATAAATTATCGGATATCTCGAAAACGGCTCATTTCCGATGGGTAGTTCTATTGAGTTTTTTCTCCCTCATTAAAATCTAGACTAAATTTTTTTGCGGCCCCCCCATTAAGTATGCACTAGTTAAGTGACATAAATTGTCGGATATCTTGATAACAACTTATTTGCGACGGGTAGTTCCATTGAGTTTTTTACTGCTCTCGATGAGAATTTTCCAACAATACCACTTTCGTTAAAATCGGTGACTTACGCTTCTTACAGTTCCCTAGTAAAGCTTTCTAAAATAGGGTTGATAAAAACAGGGAAAAAAACGAGTTTTATTAGGAGTTTAAGAAATAAATTTTGATTAAGAATACTTTTAATTAAGAGCCATTTTTTAAATTTACGCATATTCGAATAAAATATTTTTTAAGGCGAATTAAGAAATTATATCGTTTCTATAAAGATTAATAGATTAGATTTAATAACAGAATTCCAATTTAATAAGTTACAATAAATACGGATTATTGTTAAAAGTAAAATTAATATAGTATATAGTTCATTTTGGCGGAAAAAAAATTAAATTTTGTAATGTACATATAAAATGAGGAGCGAAAATTAAAACAATTAAGAGAGTTGATTTTCTTTTCTATTATCTTGGGCACTTCTCCAGGGCAAGAAAACTCTTTAAAAAAAACTCGAATGGAATTTAAGAGAACTGTCAGAATATTTAGCTTTTTCGAATTTTCTTCTTCAATAAAGTTTGCTGTATTATAACAAGGAAGCAACTGTATACAGTTTTGAAACGGAAGACACGCGTAAAAATGGTAATGTCTTTTAAAATTTTTCAATATGTTTAGCAAAATGTTGGTTAATCTGACACAGGTTGTCAAAGAGATTTTTTTAATAATAAATAAATAAATAAATTCGAGATAGAAACTTTAAGTAAAACTAAATAAAAGTATAAACAAAGTAAAAAAAGTTTTTCTGTTTCAAAACGTATTTAAGTCAATATATATTTCATTATTCAAAAAAAAAAAAAAAAAAAATTGTTAAATGAGAACTTAATATAAAATAACTATAATATAGAAATAGAACCTTATACACAAATACTGGTAAAAATCTTTCTATGACATTAAAAAAAATTGTGTTATCGCATATACCTGGCATCGGAAAGCTACGATTTTCATGTGTTTACCTTAATGGATGTTTATGGTACATAGTGTGCGGGAGATTGAGGGGAAAAAATCATAGTATGAAGACTCTGCAGAATCACACATTTGAAAGTGTTTTACATGTCAGACATATGTGACGTTGGGAGTTGGTGTGACGATCTGACTGCAGAAACTCAAAATAGAGGTAGACGATAATGTCATCAATGTACTTTTGTAAAAAAAATTGGCGTACTCACACTGCTCTTTATTGCTTTTTACTTACATCACTGTTTTTCATCCCGTAGTTACAGATTTTTAATAACACTTCACAGCTTTACACATTTTACAGCTTTAATGCTTAAAGCTATGGTTTTTGATAGAGAAAAGCATTTTAAAATGAAAAGAAAATAAATGTTCAGAGTTTAATTTTCGAAAAAATCGTTTATTGAAACCGCAATTGTGAGAACTAAATTGCAATTCATCATCTGGTTCTCGCGCGCGCACATTAAAATATTTGCATATAACACTCATTTTCTATAAATTAACTGCACGTATATAGCTACCATACCTTCATATATCAAGAATTTCTAACATGATCATCCTGTATACACTACATGGCCAAAGGTGACCGGTCACTAGCGATTTTAGACGCTTTGTTAAATATCTAGAAAAATGCATGAGGAATTACCTGAAACTTCAGGTGTATAAACAGGTCATATATTAGTAGAACAGGTCATGTATCTTCGCAAGAAGTTTATTCTGAAAGCCTATACGCGACCGTTAATAAATTATAATAAAAAACAAATTATTTGGATAGTATATTTTTTTTAATTTTCCTGTAAAAAATAATGTTGCAAAAACATTCATACTGTAGATTAAAATTACGTAGATAATTGTAATAAACTATGTTCCTTTTTATGAGGATAACATGCATAGTCGTAGAAAAATTAAGGTTTTTGTGAAAACTGTTAGTGAAAACTGTTGTGAAAACTTGCAGAGTTCTTAATGTATAAAAAGAACGTTCTTTTCAGAAAATATGATAAACAATATTGTACATAATACCCTGTAATCATAATAAAAAAATCAAAGTTTATTCTATCAGCGATATTTTCCAGAAATTTCAATCTATGTTTTTGAGACTTTCCCAAATGTTGCTGTACACTGTAAAAAATTTTACCCTTTTGCTGCATCGTCACTCCATAGCTTTTATAGGATATATCTGTTTTGACCAATGAGAATGCTCCATAATACAACTCACAAGGAAGGTCTCCATTGGGGGCATACTCAGAATTTTTTGAAAAAAATACGAATTAAACTACTCATGTAGGTAATAAAGGATCAGTGAAAATTAGCGGCGGAATTACATTATTAGATATGTAAAAAAATAAAATAGTTTGGAATAATTGGCGTGAAAAGCTGAAAGCGACGCGGGATTTGGCGTACAGTGCATTTCCTCGCCAAAAGCAGACGATTTTAACGAATCTGAAAATTGATTTCAATTGACTTCACTGTTAAAAATCTGCAGCATTTACTGCAACGTCACTCCACTACTTTTAAAGAATATCTCTCTTCTGACCAATGAGAATGCTCCATAGCACCGTGAATTGGCCGTGTCATACACTGTTAAAAATCTGCTGCATTTTGTTGCAATGCACACCTCCGCTTGTATATAATATCTCTATTCCAACCAATGAGAAAGCTCCATTTCACGGCCAAGTAACCGTTTTCTATACAAGCAAGGGAATGCGTTGCAACAAAATGCAGCAGATTTTTAACAGAGTATTTTTCAATTTGGAACAATTTTAATCAATTTAAATTGTGTTTTAAATGATAAAATATATTAATTTCATTTTGTTTAAGTACGTATAAACGTATGTGACAAAATTACACTTAAAGTAAAGTAAAAATGCAAAACTAAAATTACTTAAACTAAACTTATTTAAATAAATTGAACATAGAAAGTTTTTTCTTTAAAAAGTATTCGAAGCGTAAAAGCGTATTTTTCAAAATTTCGTTTTTTCGCCAACCGGAGATAAATCGCCAAATAAACGAAATTTTTATTATTTTTTTACGGACGTTATAAGGAGGTTCCGCCGAAATTCTTTTTATAAACATATATAACTATATGAGAAGAACATTCTGTAATTTTTTCAGATTTTTCTGAGTATGCCCGTATGGAGACCTTCCTTGTCAGTAATCGTTTCCTATAAAAACGATGGAGTGACGATGCAGCAAAAGAGTCAAAATTTTTACAGTATATTTTTATTGCAATCACGCACGCGCAGCGATACATTAATTAGTAAACTTGTCTGTTTTTCATACATTTTTTATTATTTTTTGTAATTTTGATTACAAGATATTATACACACTACATAGTATATTATAACAAAATGTTATATTTTATGAAAAGGTCATTTTTTAATATTAAGATCTCCGCAAATAATAAGGAAAAAACCTGGAATAATTTTGGACAGTTTTTTTAATCCTAATTTCTTTACAAATATACATGCCATCCTCATAAAAATGTACACAGTTTATTAGAATGATCCTTTTAATCATGTTGCAGAGTTTGAATGTTTTTGTTACACTAGTTTTGATAGAATTTTCCCCAAAATATTCTTTTTTTTTCAATTTGTTGACTGTCGGCTATGGGATTTCTGGAAAAAAATCTTTCTGGAACTATATGACCAATACTATTCAATTTACACACCTGGAGTTCAGCATAATTCCTCATAAGTTTTTTTAGCTGGTTAACAAAACGTCTAAAATCACAAGTGACCGGTCACCTTCGTTCATGTAATGTATGCATTATACATATCTGTATACATATGCATATCTCTTCCAGCAGAAAACACAAATAAAAGAAGAAATTTTTTTTTGTTAGAAGAATTTATTATTAGTGTCTAAACTCAACTGAAATGCATTTTCTCAACATAAAATGCAGAACGAAAATAAAGCAATTAAGGGACTTTATTTTCTTTTCGATTAGTTTGGGCATTTCTCCAGGGCAAGAAATCTTTTCTTTTAACTATAATGGAATTTAAAAGAACTGGCCGAATATTTCATTCTTCTCTCCTTTCTTTTCAAATAAAGTTTGTTGTATCATACTAAGAAACTAACAGTGCATTTTGAAATCGAAGACACTCGTTAATATGCCCGTGTCTGTGAAAAAATTCCACTATTCTTTAGCAAATTATGGGACAATGAGTCAAAACCACTGTATTAATACTAGTGTCTTTGATGAAAATTTACACCTTGTTATTAAATCAAATATACAAATGAATACTTAAAAGGTGTTGCAAAAAAATAGATGTTATTTATTTATTTTACCTGAGATCTTTCGGAGGCCCACGCATTCATTTTCAATGGAATACAAAAGAAGATAATTGATTAGAAATAGAAAACATATTTTCTATTTCTAATCAATTATCTTCTATTATATTCCTTAGAAAAATAATTTGTGGGCATTAGGTTGGAGCTTAAAAGCCATGATATTTTTATCCTTTTGGTACAAAAACTTTATATAAAAAGTTTGAGCAATAAATTTTAATATTTAAAGGTAGCTCAATCGACTCAAAATTTATAAAAATAGAAAAACATAGCAATATTAACTAAACATATTACAAATGTGTATTTGCATTTTTAATGCTTTAATTGTAACAATATACTTCGTTTACTATACAAATTATTAGCTTTTTATTTTACCTTAAAATTTTATTGACTTTTTATAGGTTAGGATAATATTTTTCTTCCTGTTTAGTTACATTTTATGGTGATCTTCGACAACTTGTAATAGAAATGGTAGTTTCATTTCATTATTAATTCTCAATCCACTTTATTCCTGAATAATATCTAAAGCACGTTAATTCTGGTCGTCGTGAGCAATTATTAACTGTAGGAATTTTATAATACTTTTAGTCTGTTAATAATCCTCTCTTGTCTCCCAGAAGGTAGGATATTCTGCAAGATATCCAACTGGAAATTCCAACAATAAGAATTAACATTGACTTGACTGTGACAAAATATTCCAACTTTTTATTCGTGAATGAATAAAGAATAACATTAACTTACTTGAAGTGATAATTTTGCACTGTTTTTTTAGAATTAACTCCATTATTTAAAGCAATAACCATACATCTTTTGGTCAGTAAACTTACACGGTTCTCAAAGAAAGATAATCAACAATTCCTTCTAGCAAATACTACAAGTGATTCACAAATATAGGAGATGATGACATGAAAAAAGCTGAATGTATTGATGAGTATTTAAGTATCAACTTTTTACAACAGGTGATTATAGGAGGCACATAAAGCTTTGGGTACGGAGATCCAAGCTTTCAAGTATACATGGACTGTGAAACTATATACATCAAGTACACCTTCTTCGTTTTTTGAATTCAATTTAAATTAAGCACTGAAAATCCAGATTTTGAGACAATGTATTATTATGGACGTGTAACAGGCGTGATACATTGCACCTGGTGACACAAATATAATTTTCCCTTCTGGCACAGCACTAAGAAAAATAATAGCAATTTGTTTTAATACTTCATAAACACCTCGTAGGTTTGTTTCTCTTTGCTCTTCTATGTACTTTTTTGCATAATTGATCGTCTTTTTCAATCTATTTTCTACTAGATTTGTAACACCACCAAAAACAATTATTGGTTCGTAGTGGTCTCTATCAATAAAACTCCAATATTATTATAAGCACAAATTATCAATTTTATAATGTGATGCCTGCAAGCATGTGATAGGAGCACACAATCATTTGTCTTTTTTTTTAACTTTTGCTCTATAAGAACATATGCAGCAGAATTATAATCATGTTTCAACCTGAATATCGGTATATATATAATGTCGAAGCATATTGCTCGAATATTATCTGCTATTCCCCAGTTTTGAAAGGTTTCAAGGATAGCTTCTGCTTGAGCTTCTGTTGTTGCAGATGTTGAACAAACAGTAGTTTAGAAACACCTTTCTCAAAAATTAATACTGGAAATCAATAATTTTTTTCCAGTCAAATCATACATTACATTTTCCATTCCTGTGAATGGAAAAACGAGTGTTATTTTGAAACTTTCTTTTAAATTTTTTTCATATTTTTCATTTACCTCAAACATTGATTGTCGACGAATTGATTCTTAGTTAAATATATTTAATTCTTTAAATACCTTTAAAAAATAAAATTATTTTTCTTTGACAAAGTATACGTCTACTCATCAATTTATCATTGCCTATACATTAGACACTTTTCACTCATTGAGCTACCTCTAAATATTGTTCAAATGCATTAATATTTTGTCTGATTTATTTTTTTTGTATAAAAAAGAACAAATTTAGAGGGTGAGAAGATTACATTTTCAAACTTAAAAATAAGCTCCACCCTAGTGGGCATTCGAAAGATCTCAGGTGTAGTTGGTGTTATTTTGTGTATGTTTCAATAATAGAATATTAATAATAACTTTCAGGGTGCACTTTTTGTTAGCTCCGTAATTCTTTATAAGCAATCTCCACATTCAAATTTACGCTTTATCTTGACTTTTTGAGAAACTAAGTATGATACTTGTTTATAATTAACACTTGTTGTTATAACCGAATTCTTTTGCTACAATATTACAATAATTTACAGCCACTTATGATTAGAGACATTCCAACGTTGCAATTTGTGCAAATCTTGCCTTCTACAAAATGAGTACTAACTTTTTTTTCTAGTTGTTGTTCGTTATTATATCTGATTTAGAACATTTGTGTACGAAAATTGTCAAGGAATGATTGCTTTTGTACAAGGTACACATTTCAGTGGGTGATACTATAACAAACAAATTTAAATAAAGTTGGTTGGGCCATTTTAAAATAAAGAGTCAAGCAAGAGTATTACTCTCGCTCAGAGTGTTCCGTGCAATAATTATATAAATTATTAACTGTATTACTTAAAAGTTGCTGATAAAAGAATAATAAAACTTCCTAAAATACTGCACAATGTATGGTTGGGTACAGCTGTCTTTAATAGAAAAGTATGAATGAGTATACCATAAAATGCCATAAACAAAATCCTTGTTCAAAGACTAAACTTGGTTTTGTGCTGAGCGCGCTTAGAAAGGAGGTAGTAAAGTTGTAATGCCATCTTGGTCCGTACCACATTTTCCAAATAAGTTGATAGTTAATTTTTAAAGAGACGAGAGGCGTAATGAGAAGTTTACTCAGTGGTCTTGAATCCCATTGTATTTATGTGATTAAATATTAAATTACTCTATCTCTTAGTCTTATTAGTCTTTTAAATATTAAATAAGTCGTTTGCCTTTTACAGCTATTCTAATTCTACTAGGCATTGCATTACCCAGTGGTTCCCAATGAAAGAGAAAATAAAAATTATGTTAAAAGTTTATTTGGGAAATAATTCAACTCTTTAAAAGGTAATAAGACATATATGTTACAGAAAAATGTTCGTGAGAAGAAGATGAAAGGAGGGATCTTGATATTGCAGATGCTCGGGTAAGACATGACCAAAATAAGTTTGAGAACCACTGCATTACAGAAATATATTATTAGAAGTTGTTATCTTGGCTTTTAAATCCCATGGAACATAGAGTATACCACCCTGGATAGCTGCCAGCATCTCCCGCTTTTTGGGCCCGGACAAATTTTATAGTAAATTTTACGATTTCAAATCGCCTTAATCTGCCGATTAAACAAGGTAAACATTTCTATTAAATATTTCCGGGCCAAAAAAGGGAGAGTTGGGCCCTTGACATTATATACGCCCAAACTTTCCGTGTCTTTAAGGATTACTATATCGGCTAATTACCGACGATTTTTTTAGAAAATCATTGTCTGCTAATGCTTTTATACTTCTCATACGATTGGTATCTCCAGCGATTATCAACACCGAAATCGGTACTCGAAAACCCGATACTCGTACGTGAAATGAAAGTGGAACTAATGCGAGATGTTGAGTTGACCTCTCATCCCAATGATAGAAAGAAAAAAAATCTTCATTTATTTATTTTTATGTGTGTATACTATTCAAAAGAGCTTCGATCTTGCAGTTTCGATAAGCAGTTTATTTTTAGAATATAAGTGAATTTTTTTTATGTGGGTACTTATTAAATTTTCTTAAGTGCACTCTTCTATTGGTATTGTAGTTTTTTCTACCAAAATACTATTATTTAAAACAATGATGAAATTTTCTTTAAATGTTAATACAAAGCAGTCAATATAAGCACCAACTTATGAATGCAATCATGCCGTTAAACACAACAAAACCTGCTCAGATTGAAGCGCAAGAATGGGAAAACATTTAGTATTAGACATAATCCTTTTACAAGGTTTTTCTATATCAGCTTTGAGTCTGGTTCTTGCTCGTACGTGGAAAGATGAATCTCTTTTTTGTGGTACGTCGATCTAAAAGATTGAGAACCCCTGTTATAAAAGCGAATATACATCGCTATAGTTTTCCTGCAAGGTTTAGCTTAACGTCTACTACCACTAATTGTTATTATAATTTTAGTTTCAGTAGATGCAGAAATTTATGTTGGGAGGGAACATATTTTTGATCTACATTTTTGACAATATATCTGAAAATATAATATCTAAAATTGAAAGAAATATTTTTTTGGAATGCAGGATTATAAAATCTTTAACAGAATACACCCATACAGCCCTCCTGCATATTTTCTAAATACATTTGTTAATGTTTAATGCTGCGTAAAAATGTGGGTGAAAAGTTTTTATTACTTCCTTCAATTTGAACATTCCACGTTCAATAGTTTACGAGTAAAGCGGATATGATAGACAGACAGACACAGGAGGGATCTTATAATGATTCTGTTTTTACTTTTTAAGTACGAAACCCTAAAAAACATAAATCTGAAATTATCTATGTTATTTAAAGGCCAAATAACAAAAACAAATGTGAAAATGCAAGTTTTTTCTTGTTTTGTTAAATCACTAAAAAACATTCTCTTCCGAAAAATCATGTGCAGCAGTCTCTTGAAAACACACACAAGAAAAGCAAACGCAGTCAAATACACGCACAAGCACAATGCACACACACACAGACTTCTTAATTCATTACCATAGATTGTATGGAAAAGACGATGTTCAGTTTGACTAACATTATTCGACTCTAATTTTCGAAAAATGATACGGGAAATGCACAATTAACTGATTATTAAGTTGACATCTAGGCCACCACTGCTCATATATTCCTATTTGTCTTATGTTCATTTTCTCATATCTTGGTATTTGGTGTCACATGTATTGGTTGTTGTAATCACAATCGGGAGTACCAGTTGATATTTTCTCTGGTAGTTGATAACTAGTTCATATTTTCTCCTTGTTCACTTGTAGGATATTGTTTTCTTGATAAGCCATAGGGTGGAGCCTGTTGGTTGGCCTTTAGTTCGTCTATTCTTTTTATAGATGTTTTTACTTTCTTCTATCTTTACAAGAAGAAAGTATTGGATTCATGAAAATTTTCGACTTCGGGTTTTCGACGGATTTATACGTTTTAGAAGGTCCTTAACACGTTTTGACTATTTTTAGAAAATGTCTGTCTGTGAATCTGTTCGTCTGTCTGCCTGTCTGTCTGTATGTATGTCTGTATGTCTGTCTGTCTGTATGTGACAAAAAATTTGTGGGCGCTCTATCTCAAGAACTAATGTTCGAAATTTAATAAAATTTTATATTCAGTTACACCTTGATATGAATTAGTGCCTATTGGTTTTTGGTGAATATTGGCCAGCAGGTGGCGCTGCTATACAACGTTTTTCATGATTTTCAAGATTGCTATATCTCAAGAACTAATGCACAGAATTTCACCAAACTTCAGATTCTGTGACCCCTTGATATACATAGATGCTTATTAAGTTTTGGTGTAAATTGGGCAGCAGGTGGCGCTGCTATGCCACGTTTTTCATGATTTTCATGATAGCTATATCTCAAGAACTAATGCACAGAATTTCGCCAAACTTCAGATTCCGCGATACCTTGAGATACATAGCCGCTAATAAGGTGTTGGAGTGAACTGCTCTATAGGTGGCGCTGCTATGCTACATTTTGCACGATTTTTTCGATAGCTATATCTCAAGAACTAATGCAGAGAACTCATCAAATTTTAGATTCTGTTACACAAGAATACATAACATAATTAGACGCTGATTACATTTTGGCATTAACCTTGCAACAGGTGGTGCAGCTATGCTGCATTTTGCACGATTTTTCCGATAGCTATATCTCAACAACCAACCCACAGAATTTCATCAAACTTCAGATTTTGTTACAAAATGACATATAACATAACTACACGATGACTAGGTTTGTTATAAATCCTTCAACTGATGGTGCTGCTGTGCTATATTTTACACGGTTTTATTAAACTAGTTATATCTCAAGAACTAATGCACAGAATTTCGTCAAACTTCAGATTCTTTTACACCATAACATAATTAGACGCTTTTTTACGTTTTGGCATAAATTGTCCAAGATATGGTGTTGCTGTGCTACGTTTTGCAAATTTTTTGTTATAACTATATCTCAAGAACTAATGGACGAAATTCCATCAAATTTCAGATTCTGTTAGGTCTTGACATAAATAGATGCTTATTACCTTTTAGTATAAATTACCCAACATGAGGCACTACTAAGCTCATTTTCTCAGAATATTAATTAAATTTTGCGTTTTAGGCTTTTCGGGTATCAGAATCGCATTAGACTCGGTCAAATGTTCGAGGAAATTCGATAGTGGGTAACTTTGGAGTCACCACGTTTTTTTTTTTTTTTTTTTTTTTTTTTTTAATATTAAAATGTACTTATGAGATAGAAGATAGTTTTGGGATTGACACATCCAACTAGTTTAGGTAGCTTTCATTACAAAAAGTTAAAAGCTACCTATTGCAGCCGTCTGGAGGAAAGCACTTCCAGAAAATTTTGGTATATTTTCACCGATCATGACCCCCAGACCCCAAAACCACCCTTCGTTCAAATGTTGACATATATATATATATATATATATATATATATATATATATATATATATATATATATATATATATATATATCTGATTTTTGTCATGCAATAACTAACGTATTTATGAACCGATTTGAGTGAAACTTGGTATGTACATAGTACATACAAATATCTCGACCGAGTTTGTTGGCCAGCATCATCCGCCATCTTGTTTCAAAATGGCGGCCATTTAAATTTTTTTTTTTAAAATTAAAATTTTAAATTAAATGCGAAAAATTCAAAAGTTGAAAAATATTTTTATTTTATGTGTTAAATCTTAAAACACCAATTCCAGAACACTTTTTATTTTGTCTATATCTTCAAAATTGATTGAGTTATAGCACTTTGAATTTTTTTTATGGCTGACAGTTTGAAACGATCTGATTTTTGTCATGCTATAACTAACGTATTTATGAATCGATTTGAATGAAACTTGGTATGTACATAGTACATACAAATATCTCGACCGAGTTTGTTGGTCAGCATCAACCACCATATTGTTTCAAAATGGCGGCCATTTAAAAAAAAATTTAAATTTTAAAAATTAAAAACAAATGTGAAAAATTTAAAGTTGAAAAATATTTTTATTTTATGTGTTAGATCCTAAAACACCGATTCTAGAACACTTTTTACTTTGTCTATATCTTACAAAATGATTGAGTTATAGCACTTTGAATTTTTCTTATGGCTGACATTTTGAAACGATCTGATTTTTGTCACGTGATAACACTCGTATTTATAAATCTATTTGGATGTAACTTGGTGTGTACATAGTACTTAATAAAGCCTGGACCGAGTTCGTTAACCAGTTCCATCCGCCATCTTGTTTAAAAATGGCGGCCATTTAAATTTTTTTTAAAGAAATTTAAAATTTGAAATTAGGTACAAAAAAGTGAGAAATTGAAAAAATATTTTTCTTTTATGCATTTGACCTTGAATTAAATATTCCAAAGCACTTTTTGTTTCGTCTGTATCTTAAAAAATGTCTGAGTTTTAGTACTTTTAATTTTCTAGTGTTGCTCACATTTTTAGGTAGCTTTCATTACAAAAAGTAAAAAGCTACCTATTGCAGCCGTCCGGAGGAAAGCACTTCCGGAAAATTTTGGTATATTTTCACCGATCATGACCCCCAGACCCCAAAACCACCCTCCGTTCAAAAGTTGACATATATATATATATATATATATATATATATATAACCATATATATATGTATATATATCTGATTTTTGTCATGCGATAACTAACGTATTTATGAACCGATTTGAATGAAACTTGGTATGTACATAGTACATACAAATGTCTCGACCGAATTCGTTGGCCAGCATCATCCGCCATCTTGTTTCAAAATGGTAGCCATTTTAAATTTTTTAAAAATTTAAAAATTTAAAATTAAATGCGAAAAAATTAAAAATTGAAAAATATTTTTCTTTTATGTGTTAGAACTTAAAACAACGATTCCAGAACACTTTTTATTTTGTCTATATCTTAAAAAATGACTGTGTTATAGCACTTTGAATTTTGCTTATGGCTGACATTTTGAAACGGTCTGATCTGAACGATCCACAATGTTGCTTTAAAATGGCATACACTTTATGATATCGTGGAATTTGGTGACTCTCTAAATCGCTTAAAATAAAACTAGGTTGAATAAAAGATGACTAATTTCTAAAAATTCCTATTAATATTCAGTCTTGACAAAAACTAGTTTCAATCTTATAAAATCACTAATTTTATAAGATTATTTCCACTAATTTGAGCTTAGTATTTTTGAACAATGTAACTTACCTTAAAATAAATAAATAAATATATAAGTATATGAAAGCTACCTCTTCCACCCGGTATTGCCGGAAGGACTTTTTCACATTAAGTAGCCCTTACATTTTTATTTGTTGGCTTTCTCTTATTTCTGTGATATTAAGATCGAGGGCTATCAATTCATCCATTTAATTTGTTATGATGGCTGTTATCACTTCGTTTGTATTCATGAATGCACTCGTGGCCATCAGTTCATCTCTAAAAGACTACCACTTTGCTATAGCGCAAATAACTCAATTTTTATGGTGCATTTATATGCCAGTTATTAATTTTTTTTATACACACAGTGCTTTTTTTTATTTGGTTTAGAAAAAAATACAGTTCTTTTTAAGCCCCCCGCCTTTTTTTTTGTTGTTGTAGTTCAGAAAATTAAAGTTCTTTTAATCCTTCACTGCACGATTTTTTGTTTCTGTTTGAAAACTTTATTTTGATTACTTTAGGTAGTCACAAATGCATGAAAAATAATAGAAAAATTCTGACTTCATACATATTTTTTTAATATAGATTTTTGTGGTATCTGCCATATGTGTCCCAAAACACACAATGAGATATTTTCATTTTAGTGCCAAATGTGGCATGAAGCTCACAATACTGGTGTATTATATACACAAAAATAGTATAATATGTATTAAAATTTTATTGCAGATATTTAACCTTTTGAGGGGTAAGCAATTGTTTTTGTATAAAGTTGAATTCACACTGGAATATTCGAAAAAAAAAATTAAATAAAGAAAGAAACATTTTTTTCTTCAAAGTTAGAAGTATAAAATTTAATTAAAAGCTTCTGATTCTTGATTCAAATCGGGTGGTAAATAATATTTTTTACTAACCACACACACTATTAGATACACACTATTAGAGACCTTAATTAAAAAAGTCTATCATGGCCTTTCATGCCTTTAGAAATTTCTGTAGTATTGTCATTAAAATATGAAAATTGTCGGATTTTTTTTTTCAAATTCATTGACAGAGATTGTCTTTTTAATTGTTAAGTTACCTAAAACATTACTCCAGTAATATCCGTAATGGAAACATATAGAGGTTGAGGAGAATCCTTTTCTATGCTATATCTACGTCTCTCTTCTGAAACAAGATTCACAAATTCAGGGTTAACAGAGAGACAAAAATTGACAGGGAGTCTCCAGAGTCATAATTTCAGCACTTGAGGAATTGCTTCCTCTAAATTTTATTTGCGCTTCACGTATTTGTGTTTTCTTTGTGATTTTTTTCTATCACTACTGGGTCCAGCAGGGATATCTGCAGCATCTGAAAGAATAAACAACATTTCTCTATTTTGATGCTTCTCATTATATATATTCATTGCTTATAAAGAGTGTCAAGGAGGGAGAAGCATTCGTCGAGAACATTTACATGTAACTACACTGATAATATGAATATATGTTTAGTTTCAAAATTTAATCCTCTCCCCCCCCCTCCCCCTTCACATAACAATGTTCTGCCAGCGGAAAAACGTATGACTTCAATACTGTTGAATTTCCCTTGTTGATTTTAATTTTATATAGTGATTTTAATGAAATTTAAAATTATTTTAATATTAAATACGAAAATTTATCTCCTGTGGCACTTGAATCAATTTCTTGGATCACATTTGTGAGTCAACGTCTGATTCATATGAAGAAATAGCATTTATAGTTATTTTTAGCTGAAATGTATGTTGAATCATCCCATCTATCATCAGAAACTACAAAAGACTGATCATCATTATCAGATACAAATAATATTGAATTGATTTAACCTTGCGTTAGCCCTTTGTGCGTAATTTTTCAGTAGAATGTTTTATGAGCTTTATGCTCTTTGTTCCATATCTGGCACAAACATAAAAACAAAATTTCAAGCTGATGTACTGAAATATTTTAGATTTAAGGAACCTTAATTATAAATATCTGATATACTCGAATGTCTAAAATTTTATCTTGCGATACTTTCAATATTTTTGTGTGAAAAAGGATAAAGCAAATTCTACTGTTGTGTACGATGCAGACTGGATTTTTTTTTAAAAATAAAAACTTAATAACTATTCAGGTACTCCCATCAAGTGAGAAAAACTGGTACAAAACTATTTGTTTGAATACTTTACACATGCCACAAAGCTCACATAACCTAAATTTAAGATCCTTAGGAAATCAGAAGGGTCTAATCGGTATGTTCCATGTATTGCACACCGTGCAGTGAAGGATTAATGCCTTTTTTGGTTAAAAAAAGTAAAGTTCTTTTAATGTCCATTTTTTTTTCAGAAAAGGTAAAGTTCTTTTAATGCCCTTTTTTGTTTTGTTTCAGAAATAGTAAAGTTCTTTTAATGCTCTTTTATTTATTTTTTTTTTTTTGTTTTCAGTAGAAGAAGTAAAGGTTGTCTAATGTCCCCTATTTTTCGGGGGTGGAGGGATTGAGTAACAGAAGGTTCTATTTATTGCTTTTTAATTTTTTGTTATGCTTTGCACTAGATTGCTAATTTTGCTCAATGATGCGTGGGTGGAGAGAGAGGCTTGGTTAGTTTTCCCACAATTTAGTGTGAAATTAGGTCTATTATAGTACAAATTTAAAGATTGATACAGGACACTATGCGCTGCTTAGCGTTGATGTGCAAGAAGCAGGAGACCATTTGGCCCCTTTTTTTTACTTCAAAATTAATCATTTCCATCAGAAAATTCATATAGTGTTCTTTTCTTTATTTAGGACAGACATTTTGTGATTACATTAAAACAAATTCTTCTTAAAAAAAATGAAATGTTTGTCTTAAATAAACAAAATAATAGTATACGAATTTTTTGGTGTGAGTGAGAAATTTTAAAATAAAATAGGACCAAATTGGCCCTCTGGTGTTTGCATTTGCATCTCAATTCGCCACTTGCGCCCAGGAAGGAGCTTAAAAGCCATGATTTCTTTATATTATTATTTTTACAAGTCTCACCCTTTTATTTTGTTCCTTTTGGTACAAAAACACTAGGAAAAAGTTTGAGCAGTAAATTTTAATATTTAAAGGTAGCTCAATGGACTCAAAATTTATAAAAATAGAAAAAATTTAGACTATTAACTATACAAATGACAAGTATGTACTTGCATATTTTTATGTTTTAATTATAATCGTTTATTTAATTTACTGTACAAATTATTAGCTTTTTATTTTATGTTAAAATTTTATTGCCTTTGTATAATTTAAAACAGTTTTTTTCTTGCTATTTAAGTACATTTTGCGGTGATTTTCAACAAATTGTTGTCCATCATGAGTTTTCAATCCCTTTTATTCCTAAATAAATGAAGCCGCACGTTCATTGTAGTCATTTATTAGTTGTAGTGGTTTTATAATCTGTTTAGCCTGTTAATAATCCTCTCTTGATTCCCCAAAGTCAGGATCATCTGCAAGATATCCAACTAGAACTTCCAACAATTAAAACAATGTCATTGACATGGCCGCAACAAAATGTTCAAATTTTTCTTTCTTGAATTAACAAAGAGCAACACTGACTCACTTGGAGTTATTTTGAGGTTGGCTTTTCAGAATTAGCGTCATTCTGTAAATCATTAACAATGAGACATTTGGTTCGTAAACTTACGCGGCTCTCAAATGAAACTAATTCCACGAATCCTTCTGACAAATATCACAAGAAATTAGCAAATTTAGGTGATGATGACTTGGAAATAGCTGAATGTACTGATGAGTAACCCAGTAGGAATTTTAGTAGCAACAGGGTATTATGAGAAGCACATGAAGTTGGCATTGGCATGGGGGGCAGAGATCCAACCTTTCAAATATACACAGACTGTGCAATCATATACACTGTCTTTCTCTTTTGAAGTCAATTTAAATTAAGCATTGAACATCCAGATTGTGTTATAATATACCATTTGTAACATCATGAAATGAAATTCCTGGTTCTTACTTGCATCTATCAATGAAAAGCCAATATTCTTAAAAGCGTTTAAATAGTGCAAGTTCAGATGATGATTTCATTCGTATACATATTTCAAACACAGAACTATTTATCTGTTGCATAATATGATGCCTGCAAACAAGTGACAAAAGCTCTTTTTTTATTGTTTGCTCTAAAAGAACATATGCAGCACAAGTGTAATCAATGTTTGAGCTGGTAATGTCGATGCATATTACTTGACTATTATCTGCTGTATCCCAGTCTTGAATTTTCTTAAGTATTTTGCATGATTTTTTCCTGTGACAGATGTTGAACAGTCCGTAGTTGAGTAACTTTCCCAAAAATTAATCTTAGCAATCAATAAACCTTTTCTTTTTCAGTCAAATCATTTTCATCAATTTCCATCATTCAAATCATTTTTCCATCCGAATGGATTTCAAAAGCAGTGTTACTTTGAAATCAAATTTTTATTTTTTCATATTTCTCAATACTCTCAGACATTATTTGTCTACGAATTGAATCTCTGATAAATATATTTTCTTCCATAAATATAATTTAAAAGATGGAATTTATTTTTCTTTCACATAGCACACGAACACGCATATATTTATCATTTATTATACTTTAGAAGCTTTCTAATAATTGAGCTTCCTCTAAATACTTTTCAAATAAATTGAAATTTTGCCTGATTTTTTTTCATAAAAAGGAACAAATCTAGAGGATGAGAAGATTATATTTTTAATCTTAAAAAATAAGCTCCACCCTAGCGCCCATACATACCTAAACACTAAATCATTGTTATAGTGTCCTATGCTTTAAAGCAATAATTTACATGAAAAAATCTAACTATTACACACATAAATTCAACTGCATTTTTAATTGTAAATTGTAAGGGAATGTTTCTTTAAATGATATAATATTCTAATAAACGCATTGTTTTTTATTCTTTTGCAGATTTTCTATTTTACTGACTCGTTACGAATGCACTAACTGTTATATAAAAATCAAATGCATTTTTTTAGTAAATAGTTTACTACTTTTCATACTTAAACTATTATAAAAGGCTACATTAAAATAATCATCTCAGAAAGTTTAAAGTGATTCAACTAAAAATTATTCCTCCTCAATTTATTCCCCAGAAAGCAAGAGCATTCTAACAAACATTATAAAAAGTTTTCAAATGATTACATATTTTTTAACAAAACAGAAGAATAAACACTTATTTTCATTTAGGCTTGTAAAAGAAAGTTTTATAAACAAAGAAATGTTTAAAAGATAAATTAACTTGCAAGCATCTACTTTTACAAAGCGTGAGCAAATCTTTCAGCATAAAAATTTTCTTTGCATGTTTCATAGTGAATATTTTAGTTTAATTGCCGTTTTTTTTCAATTTTAAAGGTAGAAAGGGATAATTTCTCAAACTTGCATGATTTGGAACTTAAAATATAGAAAAGTATTTAAAGTTTAAACTAAACGTTTTATTTATTTGTATGCTAAACATTTTCTAAAACAAATTCTATAACGCATATTAATATGAAATATAAAAAGGTATGAAAACATAAGAGGCTTCCAAAGAGTTCTTTTTGTGAGATTAGTGATATAAAATGTGTACTTTTTCAAGATAAGCATTTTCAATTATGAGGTTTCTATTCTAAATCGTATGTAAGTTCGTTACTAACGTATATGACACTTTTGAACAGCTGTCATTTTTTACTTTAATCACTTAATTTATCAATGTTTTTGAAAAAATAACTTTCAAATAACGCCTTTTTCTCTATGTCTTTTACAGAATTTTTAATTTTTTATCCCCGGGTGTTCAAAATAGATATTTTTGACTAATAAAATCAGAAAAAAACCCGGATTAAAAAACACAAAATTTACAATAAAATTTACTGATGAGAATAATAAATCATGATTGGCAAAAACAAAATTTACAATAAAATTTAGTGGTGAGAATAATAAATCATGATTTGCAGAAACATATTGCCCGTATGACGTCTGTCCAAATTAGGGAAACGGTTAAAAACAGCGAAAACAAATCAACGAATCCTAAACTAGACTAAATATTACGAATGTTTAAGGTTTTAAAAAGTGGTGTTTATCCCATATTTTACATATATTTTACACAAAAAGAATAGATTAAGTGGTTCATTTAACTATTTTATCACAAATATAATTAAGACAAACATTGATATAACCAGCTAAATACCATTGTGTTCCACTGTCATTAAATATATCTAATTTTAACATAAAATATTTCACTTGTCTCGATAATCGAATGGTGAAATATTGCAGAATTTTGCACGATAAATATATTTAATAATTTTATTTTTTTAAATATTATTATATTAGCTTACATAGCCTGGATCTGGTTTTATATGGTGTCCCATTTAAAACTGAAAATGTCGTAATTTTTCTATTTACTGACTCATTCCAATTGTTGTAGTCTGTTGACTTTTCACAGTACCGTATGAACTCATTAGAAGTTTCTCCCGTATTTTCATATCCTTGGTTCTAAAAATCAGGAAAATAGTAAAATCTGGGAGACAACATCACGCTTTTGAAGGATTTTAATGCGGGCATCCGTATACAGGTTCCTTGGGTAATAACGCCATGGTGGACAATAACGTCAAGGTCTAATATTTCGCTTAATTATCATAAAACAAATATAAATAAAAAAATAAAATATAAATAAAATATAAATAAAAATTAAAATAAATAATATAAATAAACAAATATAAATAAAACGAAATGCATGTTTGTCTCACTGTCCCCATTACCTAAGGGAACAGTCAAACATACTACGTGATAACATTAAGAAACACATTTATAAAATTAGCGAACATTAAAAGAACCTAAATTAACCTGAAAAGATATGAAAGAATGTTGGCGTTTTATTTGGCCATGGGTTATAGGCTTTGGAAAGAGAAATTTAATGTTTTCTTGACACACAATGCTGACATCTGGTACAAGAGGAAAGACAAAATTTCCAGAAAATTTTACACTGCGACTGATAAATGTAATTTCACATTCTTTTAAACCATTAATATTATTAACTTTCCCAACATAGAATATTTTTGGTTTTGCTGTAAACTCTACAAGAACAAAATCATCTTTTTCTGGCTCCTTGTTGTCTCCAACTGGAACTAAAAGAGCTTGGACTTAATCTTGGAACTGTAGAAGTCTCCATGTGATAAGTCATCTAAAATATACTCCAGATCATCCAAATTGCTTTCGGAATCTTCCTCTCTTTTTTTACATAGGCATTTTCTAGCTGCGGTCACTTTTTATTCTTTTTTCTTCTTTTTTTTTGTTCTATTGCATTCTTTTCTGGAGTATCTGTTGCGATCATAGTTTTCCCTTTCCAACCATGTCTTCTATTAGTTTGTTTTCTTGGTTTTGCTTTTGGGTACTCGCGTATCTGTTCAGGACTGAGATAGACAGAATTGAGAGATTCTGTATTGGTAAGTTAGCTCGAAGTATGACCTTGTGATGTAGTTTTTGATGACGATGGAATACTTCTATTTATTAGTAAAACCTCTTTTCTGGGAAGACATGATTCTTCTAATGAATGATCTGATAAGAGATCTGTCTGTGATAACACTAGGGAGAAAATCCTCTTCAGTGAAAATGTAAAAAATGAAAATTTAATAAATAAATTTGTACATTCGATATTTATTTATGCATTCATATGAAGTATATACATTCGAACTTCCTTTTAAATAAGTCCCTAACTAGTTTTCTACTGAATAAAAATTTCTGCTAAATCTTTCCTTTGAATTGCATTAACATGAAAATTAATCTCTATATTACGAAAAATATATTTTACATGATAAATTTTGTTCCACTTTAGTGTGTGTACATCATTTAACCCTTTAACGTTTATTCGTTTCTCTACAAAACCATAAAATTTTAATTCCGATATGCAACAACGGCAAAGGATTTTAACCCCTTAAGGGGGTAGTAAGTATTTTTTTTTTCTTTTTTTGCATTTTTTAATTTTAATTTTATATTAATGCACAACATTTTAAGATTATTCTGTGAAAATTTGAAAGCAATTGAAGTAAAACTGACGGAGATATACACTTGTAAGTCTCCGCCCTCCGATTTTAAACTGAGGAATGTGGCCGCAACAATCAGCTACCAAGCAGCTGCTACTGCTTGACCAGGTTTCAAAGGCCTGTCCTGGCATACTGCCAAAATAATGGACCTTTCCGAAGGTACACGTACACGTGTGTACACGGTGCATTGATGATTCTGTGTAAGTATATGAAAAAAGCAGTAATTTACAAATATCTATTTCGACAAAAACGTCTGTGAAACTTTAAACGTGTTTTTCTAACACTTTGCTTTTTCGAAGCCGGTGAACTCCGTAGCTTAAAATCTACTGAACCGATCTTTTTAAAATTTTACACACTCTTTCTTTATATAAATTACGAGGTAACGCTGTCGAGTTTTTTTTTTTTTTTAATTTTAACTTACTTTTAAAAAACAAAATATCAGATTTTTTTGATGAAAAATCAGTATTTTGACTTCCGAGCCTTGTAAAAAATTGAAAAATCAATAATAAAAAAAAACTCGAAAGCGTTCCCCGAGGAAACTTATCAACTAATTAAATCAATTTGGTTTTTTAATTTCGGTTGATCCAGTCATGAGTTATGCGGTTCACCGCGAATCAACTTTTTTTTGGGACGTCTTTGAAGATTCGCTGTCATCGGCTCATTTTTTAATATTTCTTAATGAAAATTTCACAGAATACTCTTTAAATGACATATAATTATACTATAACTATACAAATAAATAAATATTAATTGTATCCTTACAAAAATGATAGAAAATATGCTTTTTTTCCCTCGAATTAACCTTACTACCCCCTTAACTGATTCATTCTTTTCCGTTCAATAAATTGAAAATAGCGGACTCACACCACTATTATTTAAATAAAATATTCGTAAAATTTAGTCTAAACATTTCTGCCTTTCAATAGTATGAAAATTTTCTTTAAAATAATAGTGGTATCAAAAAAATACATAATTTCTTTAAAAAAAAATAGTGGTATCGTTTTTCCCGAACGCCGTTCGGTCAGCAGTGGATCCAAACAGCAATAGCTCCCTAGGAACAGTATCACTACTATCCCGATTTTGAATTAATAAAAAAATCCAGAGCTAAAAATATTATATAAATGGAAAAATCCGGAGCTAATATTGTTGTATAAATCGACACTGGTTTCGCTTGTGTATTTAGAAATTTTTTTTAAAGCTGTACTGCCAATCCTGATTACCACTTTAGCACTAAATGAGCATGCGCAATAAATCTCCATAGGGAGCTATTGCTGTTTTGATCCGCCTGTCGTTCGGGCAAACCAGTTAAGGGGGTTAATTTTTAAAAGTCCATTTTATTATGCATGTGAAAAATCACATTTTTCTTATTTACAAATATATTTGTACGCAATTACCAGTGTCATTCATTTATTTCAACATATTAGCAACGAAATTGATTTGTCCGTTAAATAATTTAACGGAGAGGTTGCTGTTGCAATGGTTGTATGAATTTATTTCTGCGGATTGTATAAAAGTGATTTTTTTTTTTAATTTATTTAAACACTAGTGAAAATGCCCATCTTGGGACGGTGGGTAAAGTTTTTCATTTATGATTTCAAAAAAATATATATATAAAAAAAATTGACAATATGGAAGCGTTGAGCTAAGTTCTGCTAGTTTATGTACTGATAAATACACTATTAGCATTAATACGTCTTGGTAAACCAGGCTTTCTGGATAATATAACATAATAAAATCAAGATATCTTAAAAAAATAATTAAAAAAAATTAATAAACATACAATAAAACTGCATTATTTAAAGTTTTGTTGCAACTTTTGAAATCATAATAATAATTAATAGTAATTTTTTAAAACATTTGGCAATTGTATTTTTCTCGTCCCCCCCCCCATAAAAATGCATATTGTATGATAAATGGGATAAATTGTAAAGAAATAAACAGTCGCAATGTGTATATATCTGTAAATTAAAGATATATACAGAGAGAGATATTTAAACATAACGATTTTTAGAAAATGTGTCACAGTCCCAATTCGTTTCTCTTTCATTCTAGAAAACCGCATTGCATAACACCCACTTATAATTCTTTTTCCATTACGTATATTTTAGAAATGCAGCGATCAGATATTTGTTTACTTGGAAAGTTCTATAGACTGCTTAAATTTTTATTTTTTCTATCCCGCGGCAATTTTCTTATCAAAGCAGTGATTTATCGCTCACAAAAATGCGGACATTAGAAGCGTAAAATGAAATGTATTACCCACTCCCTGCAGATAGCCTTCGATAGCTTTTTCCTTCCAGCTAACAGCTTAGAGGAGAGGGATCACTCCATTGGGATCAAGAAAATTGAGCTTTCTTTTTGAAAATTTGAGAGTTTCATATAAAAAATTTTATCTCATTCAATAATTCATATTTGCCAAACAATGTTATGTTTATTCCATCAAATATTAAATAAATCTGTACATTCGATATTTATTTTTTCATTCACCTGAAGTATATACAGTCGAACTTCTTTTTAACGAAGCCCCTATTTAGTGAAGCTTCCTACATGATGAAATTTTCTGCTGAACCTTTCTTTTGAACGCCATTAACATGCAAGTTCACTATAATCACTATATTACGAAATTAATCACTATATTACGAAACGTATATTCTATATAATAAAGTTTATTCCACTTTCGTGCGTGGAAAATACTTAACCCTTTCCTGTGCAGTACTCTTTAAAGTTGGAATTTAAAGGAAAAAAAATTAGGCAATCTATTTAGGCCTAGAGGAGTACACAGGTATTGTTTTGCACTAACCATTTTAATTATACAGCTGTTGCCGAAGTGTCAACCTCTCATAAGTAAAGCATTGATAAGCGCAGTGAGAAGAGCATTGCTGTGAAGCGCATATTACAGTAAAGCATTTTACCTATTATTTAAAAACAGTAGAGTTTGATCTCTGTAGTGCTGTCATTTAGAACTCATAAGAAAGATTTAAAGTAGCCATTAGAGTAGTTTTTGAAATATTCACGGAGTTTTTGTGTCTTTAAACAGGGGGAACTTTAGGTGTTGCCGACCCGGCAACACTGCGCGTTAAGGAGTTAAAGGGAGAGGTTGCTGTTGCAATGGCTGTATGAATTTATTTCTATGGACTGTATGGAAGATTTTTTTTATTTGATTACTAGTTTAAATGCCTATTCTAGGACGGTGGGTTTAAGTTGTTTATTTTATTTGAAATTTAAAAGAAAATTATTAAAAAATGGCAATATGGAAGCTTTTAGATGAGGATGTTCTGCTAGTTTATGTACTAATAAAAACACTATTAGCATTGCTACTTCTTGATAAAACAAACTTCCTTTCTAATATAACACAATAAAATTAAGATTTTTATAATAAAATAAAAATTTAACAAATATGCAATAAAACTGCGTAATTTAAAATTCTACTGCAACTATCGAAAAAATACTAATAACTAATAGTAATTTTATATAAAACTTTGAATTTGCATATTTATAGTCCCACCTCCTCAAAAATGTATGTTGATTGATAAATAGGATATATTTTAAAGAAATAAAACAGTAATCAGCTTTATTTCAGTTTCTGTTTTATTTTAAAGAAATAAAACAGGAAATGTGTCAGAGTCACAATTCTTTTCTCTTTGGTTTTTAAAAAACCACAATGCATAACATTAACTTACCATTCTTTTTCCATTACTTATATTTTACAAATCCAGCGATCACATATTTGTTTACTTGGAAAATTCTACAGATTGTCTAGATTTCTATTTTTTTTTATCTCGCGGCAATTTTCTTATCAAATCTTATCACTCACGAAAATGCGGAACTTAAAAGCGTAAAATGAAATGTAATACTTACTCTCTGCAGATATCCTTCGACAGCTTTTTTCTTTCCAGCTGACAGCCTAGATGAGAGGGATCACTCCACTGGGATCAAAGGAATTGAGTTTTCTTTTTCAAAACCTGAGAGTTTAATATAAAATTTTTAGTACTTTTAATAATTAATATTTGCCATACAATGTTTTATGTATTTTGTAAAATATTTAATAAATCTGTACCTTTGATATTTATTTAGACATTCGTATGAAGTATAGGGATAAAACTTTCTTTTCATGTTAAGTTCAATAATATTTATTATTTATCTCCACTAATAAAATAATAAATATATGCATGCACATAGACATATGCAGACATTTTAGGACAACCAGAGGTGACTATTTTTTAATTCTGCCTAGCACCATTTTTTTTTAAAAGAAACTTTTCCAATGGACTTGGACGGCAGCTGCAAGAGAAGTATACTAAAAAATGTAATTTATTTTTTATATAGTGGAGCGAATAGAATATAAAAATAGTTTCCCGTGGCAGCCCTAACAACTAGAATGATATAGAGATAGGCAAAATAAAGAAATTTCTGGTAGATATAAAAATAGCTATACAGAAAAAAGTTACTATGAAACATATTTTTTTTTGTTCACATAATGGTGGCATAAACCTTCTGTCTGTGATGAAGATAGACACATATTTTGCAAGATATGAAGAGTTATATTGAAATATTAAGAGAAATTAGATAGATAAAAAATGTTAGAAATTGTATGAAGGCGATTAAATTAGCTTTGTTTTGAGCAATCGATTTAACATTATGTAACCCTTTTATATTTTATACCAATAGTACCTTATATTATTTTCTTCTCCTATATCATCTAATTCCAAAGTTTTCTAAAAACATGTACAAAATACACAGACATAGATATTGATGGAAATGACTCAGAAATAACACATGAATACAGACATAATTTTTTTAAAACTCTTTATAAAAATAAAGAGTTTTAAAACATGTGCCACAGTCACGATACGATGCTTATCCGCATCCCTTAAAAAGGAAAAAAAAAACACATTGCACAGCACACTCTTATAATTATTTTTCTATTACGCATACTATTAATGTATATTTTTAAAATCTAGTGATCAAGTATTTGTTTATTTGGAAATTTCTACAGATTGCCTGGATTTCTATTTCTTCTATATCGCTACAATTTTCTTATCAAAGCTTCGATTTATCGCCTACGAAAATACGGACATTAAAACCGCAAAATGAAATGTATTACCCACTCCCTGCAGATATCCTCCAACAGTTTTTTTCTTCCAGCTGACAGCTTAGATGAGAGGGATCACTCCACTGGGATAAAAAGAATTGAGTTTTCTTTTTCTAAACCTGCGTATTTAATATAAAATTTATAGTTATTTCAATAATTCATATTTGGTCTACAAATTTTTATTTTTTTCATAAAATTTATAATAAATCTGCACATTTGTTGTTCATTTTTGTGTTAAACTCAAAATTTATTTTTGTGTTAAACTCAATAATACTTGATACTTATGACCATTAATAAAATAATAGATAAATGCACGCTGAGAGATATATAGAGTAACAATTATATATGTTGAGAGACAAAGAATTAAAAGACAATTCAAGGTAGCCGCAGCTGACTATCTTTTAATTCTATCTAGCACCACATTTTTAAAACCAAAATTTTCTGATACACTTTGATGACATTTGGAAGAGAAATATACTAAATAATCTCTCGTTTTAAATAGTAGTGGGAATGTAATATAAAAATTGACGCCCTTGGCAATCCTAGCAACTCTGACGGTATACTGATATAGGCAAATGAAAAGAAAGTCCAATGGACGTAAAAATAGAAATAGAGAGAACAGCTACGCAGAAGCATAATGTTTTTGTTGACATAAGGGTGCCATAAATCCGCTGTATTGGATGAGTATAGACAAATGATCTGCAATGCATAAACAGCTATAATAACAGATTAACAGAAATTAGCCATGCATACACACAGATATAAAAAGAGAGAAATTACACGATGAGTATAAGGATAGAAAACCAAAGATTAGAAATTCACAAATATTGCCTTTCTTCATCGAGTAACGCATTCTTCTCCCTTATGATTTCTTGTCTCAAAATACTTTTGTATTTATTGAGAATTTCTTTCGTGTAGCTGACGGTTTGGCTATGGATAAGCCCCTTAGTCCGATTTTGTACGATTTGTACATGCACTATTTTGAAATCAAACTCTTTGAAGTCGTAAAATTTAAATTTTATGTTCGTTACATGGATCATATTTATACCTTAGTTGAAATGAATTCAGATAATATTCATTTTACCTCTGTTATAAATTCAAATTATTTTTAAAGTTGAATCAAACAATTAATTGCCTTTCTTTCCTTGATATCCTTATTATTCGTAATGAAAATAGTTTTAGCACTACTGATATTCGCAATCCTTTTGCAGTCCCCCCCCTCATAGAAATTCCTCTCACCCTCCTAACCAGAAATTTTAAATATTTTGTTTTCCGGGCTTCAAACATTTATTCAACGCCTTAGTTACTTAGTGATGAACTTAATTATCTAAAAGTTATTGCTGTAGATCATGGTCATTCCTATAACATTACTGATTCTATTCACAGAAAATTGCCGGAACTTGCCCATTCTGAAAAGAATTTTAATTCCAACACTAATACATCGGTTGTTTTACCATTTTCCGTAAAATTAGTCAGCAAGTTGCTAAGATTTTAAGAAGGTCCGATTTCAATGCTATTTTAATCTTCTGTTGATAAAATTTCTTGTTCAAATCTTAAGCACTCCATTGATAGCTTAGATAAATGCGATATAAAGCAAATTTCTTGCCAATGTGGTCTTTCTTATATTGGACAAAACAAAACGTGCTCTTAGATTTCAGTTAAAGGAGCATAAAAGGTATGTTAAAAATCAAGTTACAAGCTTAAACTTTCTTCTATTACTCAACATTGTTCGATTTCACAACATGGGTTCAACTTTTCCTCAGACACCATTATTCATATGTATCCTTTTAGACACCATTATCCATATGCATCCTCTCAGACACCATTATCCATATGTATCCTTTTAATCTTGATCTTAATATTTTGTAAGCTTATCATATCATTAAAAATCCTGACTCCTTAGTCAATGACTTTTCAAGTACAGCTTATTTTCCAAACATTTGAAGTATTTCATTTAATGTTTCTTTCTATGGTTTTGTTTGTCCGTACTCAGGTAGATGTCTCAACCTGTCCACCCAGTTGTTTATGCCGATTTCTTCTCATTGGTTGCTTTTTAGCGCGTTCGTCTCGTAACGGGTAGTCCATCCTGCTTAAAAAACACAACCTATGTTTTCAAAACACATGCTTAAAAACTTACAGTTATGTATGTTTTGCAATTTTTTCACACGATGACAAAATATTGAACAACGCTGTTTTTGGTTTTTTCTTTCATTGGACAATCAATTTGTATACAGTGATGGTCAACATTATAAGGGCAACGTAAAAATTGCTAGATTTTGGACATATTTGGCCGGATACATATGCAAATTTAATTGTTGGAAACCAATGAAAAATGAAGAATATTTTTCTAATTTTTATGGGTATATGTGGAAAATTCATATTCATGAAATGTATTATGAATTTATATAGCCATATGATATGGACAAAATTATAAGAACAGTACTTTTGTGATCTAAAAAGTAAAATTTGCATGTTATTTGGTCTGCACATCGAACTACCTGTCGGTATAAATGCCTAGTAAGCGTTTGGGATCATCATATTCTGTTTTTCAGTTATGCCGCTAAATACAAAGCTTTAGGAGTTTGAGAAAGGGAAAATGAAAGCATTTAAAAGATTGAGACTTTCTGTACTCCAAATGACGACAAAGCTTAATAGAACAAGAACGGTTATTTACAATTATCTTAAAAGTTTCGCTAAATCTGGACGGAAAAGACACACTTGAAGGCTATCTTCTGTTTCTGTACTGGAGAAAAGGGTGATAATAATGCAAGTTTACTCAAAAAAAAAAAAAAAAAAAAAAAAAAAAAAAAAAAAAAAAAAAAAACATGAACAGAAATAAAATATGAATTGCACTTAGAATGCAGCGCTTGAAATGTTCAACGTGTTTTATTAAAACAACAAAAATGTTCGCTTTAGGAAACATATGTAACGACCGCCTCTTACAAAAAGTTAATAAGAGACTGCGGATGGAGTTTGGCAAAAAATGGATTACTATGGAGAAAAAAGTGATGATGTTGCCTTTTCCGATGAGAAAAAACTTAATTTGCATGTATGAACTTCTGGTATGATCTGCGTAGAGAAAAAGAAATTTTCTCAAAGCATGCATTTGAAGGTGGTTCAGTAATGGTCCTGGGAGGTTTCGCAAATAGACGCTTCACTCAGTACTGATCACCTGGCCTTCAACCGCCGACAGAGCCTAATGTTCTAATGTTTGAAATTCGAACTAAAATAAAAAAAAAATTACGGTAAAAAAAACTCCTGACATTATACATAACTCTCCCGCAAATTTTTTTAAATAGCTGTCACCGTTTGCAAGTTATTGAATTTTAAAATCCATCAGTCATTCTTGGAACACCCGGTATATATATATATATATATGTGTGTGTGTGTGTGTGTGTGTGTGTGTGTGTGCATAGTAACAAAGATTTTTTTCGTTCTTTTTACAAAAGGGAGATGAAATTATATATTCTCGAAAGAATAAAATTAATGGTTAATTATAGTTTTTCCCTGTACCAGAAAAAATCTTCATGTTAATTACGTTATTTGAGAAAAAATTTACTCTGCTAGTTAACATATATTTTGAATGACATTATACCTATCGTCATCATCATCGTCATTGTAAGAAAAGAGAAAAAAATTATGTTTAAATAAAGATATATATATATATATATACATTATATTAATGTAAATACTTTGTGTTGATAATTTTTATCATAGAAGGATTTTTATTACTTACAAATTAAGTCATTAAATAAATGTTTTTTACTAACATGTCTAAATAAAAAGTCAGTTGACGTTCATATATATTGAAAGGTATGTTCAGATAATAGTAACTTGTGATGATCAAATTTCAAGTTTTTTATCCCATTGTATCGCAAAAATAAAAATTTAGACCATTTTTCACTCTTGCAACTTTTAGGCAGTAATGGCTTCGACATAAAATATAGCCTATGTTGGTGCAAGACTGCTACCATGAATCTGGTACCATTCCTATTGAAATCGGTTTGATATTTCCTGAGATAGTAATAGAAATCTTAATGAATAGAAAAATCCTGCATAGAAATCTTAATTTAGAACATTTCAGAATATTTTTGGTGCATTTTCATTATCCCTTTTAAATTTCGATTTTTTAAAACTATTCTTAGCGTGCATTCATATCGTATAGGTAACTGTCACGTTTTTTAGGGCAAAAGTAACATAAAAATCGCGTTTCCAGAGTTAACTTCACCCTCTTAGGGTGTGACATCGTCGTAAAATATAGCTTATTTTGGAAAAAAGACTGCCACTGCCAATTTGCTACCATTACTTTTGAAATTGGTTCGGTAGTGATTACAACCTACAAATAAACGAACACGCAAACTTTACCTGTTTATGATATTAGCATAGATAGAGCATTGTCGCATTTAGATATCGTCACATTTAGGCACAATAACGCTATACTTTCTTTTATTAAGACTTTTTTGGGTTTATTGTAGTTTTTCCAATTGATTGTACGTTTCGATAAGCGCATCGAATAGATGGAAATTTGGTGTTGTATAGTGTTACTATTAATATGGAATAAGATGGTGAAATATTATTTAAAGTGTGAAATATTGTATTGCAGAAATATTAAATAAAATAATTGTGTAATATTTTTACCATAATTTTCGGACATACAGCTCTAATTCCTAAATTTAAATATAACTAAGCACGCAAATAAAAGTTCATTCATTGCCGTATAGCACTTTAGCGAATTTTAATTTGCTTTATTGGTGAATACAGAAATTTGAATGATGCACTCATTTTTACAGAATAGACAAATAAATAGACATTAATAAGAAATTAGACATAGATAAACAATCAGAAAAATAAAAATAATGAGGTTTAGAAAATATATGAACATTCACAAATCAATCCACTTCAAAGAATCCTTTTACTATTAGAAAAACACACTATAAAAGCTTTCTTTAATATCTTTCTTTTTTTATACACATATTTCACAAATGGATTATTTATTTATTTGAAAAATTTTATAGATTGCCTAGATTTCTATTTTTCCTATCTCGCGACAATTTTCTTATCAAAACTGTGATTTATCGCTCATGAAAAAACGAGCATTAGAAGCGTAAAATAAAATATGTTTCCCACTCACTCGTCAGATGTGCTTCGACAGCGTATTTATTCCAAATGACAGATTATATAAGACGATCTTTCTATTAGGATCAAAAGAATTGAATTTCTTTCGAAAATTTATGCTTTTAATATAAAGTTTTTGGTGTTTTCTATAATTTCTGTTTTATAGTTTTATTTATTTATTCTTAAAAATGTAAATAAATTTGTTTATTCGATCTTCATTTATGAGAGTATTTCACCAGTAGCAATGATTTCCAATGTGGAGCGATTCAATTTTTTATGGGTGTGATTCCAAATTTCCACTAAGCACGTTCTTTGTAATTATTTTTTTTCTTATTTTGGAAAAGGAAACATATTGACCAAAAAGAAAAGTAATAAGCACAAGAAAATATTATTGGGTCGTTCGGAAAGTCGTTTCCGTTTGAGAAAATCAATTTATACCAAAAAATCTACTCATTAATCACTAAACTTTAGATATCGGAAACAATATCTAATAATTAATTGACAGAACTTTCTGGTATGAATTGATTTTCCCAAACGGAAACGACTTTCCGAACGACCCAATAAAACTATTTAATTTTTCAAAAAATAGCATTTGAAAATTGAAAATAAAACTAAAAACACACACTACACTTTTCTGCATATAAAATTACATTAGCACAAATTACATTACTATCTACGGAAATTTAAGAAATAAAATATTATTTAAGTAAAAAGCTTTCTAATTTTTCTGGTTACTGTTTCATTTTGCGATTTTTTTTTAATTGTTTATTTTTAACTACTTCCTCCGTTCCAAATTAGTTGCTACATTTAGATCGAAAATTTTGTCCCAAATTAAGTACTTTTGAAGTACGTGGAGTCATAAATAACTTCCCGATGCTAAACCCTGCTATTTAATCCCGAAGCTATATTATATGCATGAAATTTCTTAAATATCAATGAAAATTGCTTTATTTGAGATTAAAATTATAACAACTTGGCATTTTCATTTTCATTTTTACTTTCCACAAGTGTAGCACCTACTTTGGAACGAATTTCTGTAAGGAAATTAAGGACTTAACATTCCTTAAGCCACGCTCCATTTCGTAAAGACTACACCGCGAACATGCCAGAAAGGCCATTTTCTTCCTAAGGAATTCACGATTGATTAGCTAGAAGATAATTTTGTGCAGTCACTGTTATATAAAATCCTTAGAAGATTGGGTGTGGGTAAAAATCGAGCGGACACTAGATTTTTTTAAACTAATTGTGCGAATTTACAGAGGGAATACTTGGTAAGGAAATGCTATTAATTGATATTATAGCACCCTGAAATCTTTGAAAAATGTTCAAAACAAATTATAAAATCACCAGTATCAATAATCAGCGCAAAATTATTCAAATGTAGCAAATAATTTTGTACAGAGGGAGTATTTATTGAATAAATCGAATATTTCTTAAACATTCATTCTGCTATGTCAAAAAATAAATAAATAAATAAATAAATAAACTCTTCTACGCGAAACTATAGAAGTGTGCATTTTAAACTGCCTTCAAAACAATTAATCTAGAAAATTTATGAAATAACTGAATGCAGTTGGTATTGCAAATTCTATAAAATATGCATCAGAAGGATAAATCGTAAATTAGTCGTGTAATTTTAGTAGTGTAAGGTCATTTTCTGCAAAAGGCCATTAATTATCAATGCCATATCTTTTTACAAATAAAAAAAAAGTTTTTAATAAATTTACAATAAATAAATTTTAATTCCCTATGTTTTCCTAGTACATTAATTTTTTCAAATTATTTCATCTGATCACTTTTCCAACTGATCACTTAGCTGCAATATACACTGCTCAAAACAATTAAAGGATATTGCAGTTTTAGGTGGATTTTGTATCTGGGAAACTTTTTACCTGATTAATACATGGTCGACAGACATAGTAGGTTATATGAGAATAAATTACACATGTTTGGCAGAAAAAAATGCATTTTATTGCGCATTTGTGTACAAAAGGAAAAAAACACAAAATTTGTGCATATGAGAAAAAAGAATAAGAAAAGGTGTTTTCTTCAAAGAAAATCATTTTCAGTAGGGGGTATGGTTTCCACGGGCGGCCAGCAACGTTGAACACCTTTGAGGCATGGACTCAATGAGGCTATTAATGACGAGTTGGGGTAGTCTGCCCCACTCTTCCAGAAGAGCTCTTTCAAGTTCTTGGAGAATTTTTCGGGGTTGTTGGCGGCCAGAAACTCGTCTTCCTAGAGCGTCCCAAACGTGCTCGATTGGATTCATGTCTGGACAACACGCTGGCCATTCCATTCGAATGATTCCTTCCTCGAAAAGGAAATCCTCCACCAGGTTTGCACGATGTGGCCTGCAGTTATCGTCCATTAAAATGAAGTTATCTCCGATTGCTGCAGCGTAAGGGACTACATTAGGTCTGAGGATCTCATCCCTATATCGGCGACCAGTCAGAGCTCCATCTCGAATGATGTAGAGGTCAGTTCGCCCGTCAATGGAGATGCCACCATACACCAACACTTCTCCACCGCCAAATCTGACACTTTCGTGCACGAACGCAGGATTATTCCTACTGCCACGATCCCTCCAAATGAAAATAAGCCTATTATCTGGATGCACAGAAAAACGGGACTCGTCAGAAAACAGAATATTGCTCCATTCATTTCTCCTCCAGTTGACATGCTCGGTTGCCCACTCCCTGCGGTCGCTACGATGCCTTGATGTTAATTTAACACATACCATCGGTCGGCGAGCATAAAGACCTACAGCATGGAGCCGGTTTCGGACAGTCTGAGTTGAAATCGTGGTGCCTGTAGCCGAGCGAAGGTGTTGTTGGAGAAGAGTAGCGTTCATGTTTCGGTGTCTCCGAGCTGTTAACGCTAAATACCGATCTTCATTGGGCGTTGTTGCCCGTCTACGACCTTTCCCTGGTCTTCGGCCTGCACATCCACTCTCCAAAAAACGGTTCCAGATCCTGGAAATGACACTTTGTAACACTCGAATGGCTTGCGCTACTTCGGCTTGAATTTGGCCCCCTTCTAACCTATCAACAATTCTCCAAGCTTCTGAATCTGTCAAATGACTTCGCTGAGACATCGTACTCATCGAAACAAAGCAATCACTGAATGCCGATCATCCTTGTCTTCATTCTCTTTTATCCAGTTGAAAGTCAAATTTCATTCGCTGCCGCTGTAGCGATGTTTTTGACGTCGAACTCAAAATTTGCCTACTCCACAGTTTGAAAACCAGAGGAATTTGCATTTGTGATTCTCTTTTTCTATTTTCGGAAAAAAAATTTCGTTTATATCTTTATTTTATATAAAACTTCAAATATTCTTTAATTGTTTTGAGCAGTGTAAAATGAACATGACACATTTTCAATTGTTTAAATAGTAATATTTCATTAGTTCTGAATAAATTATTGAAATCTGTTATACAATGTATAAATTGTATTAAATTTAATGCCAAATGTAAGAGCCTCTTTAAGATATATTGAGAAAAAATCAGTCTATACAACAATATTGTTTTACACTGAGATAAGTTTGCAAAGAACACCAAAACTCGTCATAAATGCGAAATCATAGAGTCTCATTGTTTTTATAAAGTTACGCTAAAATCATGACAGAGAAATGATTTAAAGCTAAAAAGAAAAAAAATTCCAACGAATTTGTTTTTGTTAAAATTCTTTTAGGCCCCTCCATGTAAAAATTAGCTGGTTTTAAGTTACTAACATAAAAAATATACGTAGTGGAGTTGGGGAAGGTTTCATTTTAGAGATTCGTTGGTCAGATGTGTGCAGCAAAAATATCGGGTATCACTGATATAGGGTAGATAGATAAGTATTTATCATCGTGCTGAACTCAATAGCATTTCATATTAAAAAATTTTAATATAATAATAATAACTCTGGCGAGAAGCAGTGTACACCCTGTTCCAAAAGTTTAGACAGTCAATAAAATTCTCATTAACATAAAAAAAGTAATAATCTTCAATTAAAATTCGTGAGATTGGTAATACATAAAAGCAATTTTGCTGAGATATACATAAAAATTAAGCTAAATTAAATTATTAATTATAAATTATATATAAATTAAAAATTAAGGCTTGAAAATATCAAATATACTTTAAATTAGATAGCAATGTGTTGCCCGAAAAGTATAGACACCTATAATATATTTTGGTTTTACATTTATAAAAGTAACTAAAAACTTATATATAATATTGAATTGTATTGCCCCGACACTATATGTTATTAAATACACGTTGTTCCATATAATTTGTAACGTTATATACACGTTGAGTGTCATTTGTAACGATTGGTTGGTCGTGGTGGAGGTTAAATGCAGACATACTCAGTAATTAAGATAAAACAACAAAGTTTATTAAAATGATGAGGGCTGAAGGGAAGTGGAGCAAGTCTTAATTTTACACAACTGAGAATACTATGAAAAAGCTAAACGCATACTCACAGGCTCCGGCCTAGCTCAATCGTGGCACCTTCTAATACTTCTCACTATCTCTTGGCTGAGCTGCTAGATAAAGCTTAATTAGACAGCCCGTGGCTGTATGTAATTCTTTATTCACATATAATCAAAACGAAGTTTCTTACCACGGCCAACTCTCAAGTCAAATATCGAAACTCCTTTACACTTCACTGGAGGCCCGCTGCTACTTTCAATCGGCTAGCACTTCGCTGAACAATATCTCACTTCGCTATCTAACGCCACAGATACTCACACACTGGCTAACGCTAACAGATGCTCTCTCGCTGGCTAATGCCAGAGACACTCGCAGCCTAATGCCAGAGACACTCACCACACACTCACACCCAAGCTTTTATATGCTGCAAACTGAGATACTTCACATTAACATATTACTAATAACCGCGAGCTAACTGCAGAATCCGAAAGAGCCACACACTCTAGAAAGTTAAAGTAAAAGAGAGGATAGATGTCGCTTTTACGCTTACACATGTTAAATTATTGACGTCACGATCTCAGAAATACTAGAGTGCCTTTATGACAAAGGTCACTCCCTCACAACCCCCCCTCGGATTCCGCAGAGAAAAAGGACTGGGCCAAATGCATGCCCAGGACTTTTTCTTGTTATAAATTTCAAACCGTAAAAAAAACACAGTTTTGAGTGAAATTTAGCGCCGAAACATAACTTTTAAAATATTAACTTTAACCCATCACAACCAAAAAACCTCAGTTTGCCTCAAAAATTCACATATTCAATCCAATCATTCTTCTATCTTACAAATAGCCTCCGTAAAACTTCCAAAAACTCGTAAAACTTTCAAAACTAATTACTTCTTTCAAAACAGCCCACTCCACTGGGAGTGCTAAAATTTCTCAAAACACTAAACTTCCGAAATTTTCCTCAATATTGCAATACAACTATAATTTTACCAAAAATCTCTCCATAACTTTCCTAATACTAGAATCCGCACCAAGTCCAAAAAACCCAATGCGCAAAAATTTTCCTCATCCAAATTCCGAACTCATCTAAAATTAAATTTACTTCATACTAAAATAACCCTGCTACTACGTAATACCTACATACCCATTAGCCAATGAACTAACTCCCAAAGTTCTTCAGAACTTAACTCCACTTTAAAAATAATTGGGGCACATACGTACAGCGTCACATCGCTGTGCTTATGCAACAATCAAAAAATATCAAATTTACAAAATGACGTCATCATGCTCTTCATCTGTATTAACTAAAAGAAAAATAGCAGAATCAATACATAACACAGGTATACTTCCCTGCAAGAAAATCACATTAACATTCAATTTTCATACAATACAATTTCAAATTCAAACGCAGCTTAAAACTTCGCAACTTGCGGAAACCATTCCCAACTAAAGTACAAACGCAACACATAAAACACGAACGGTAAGAAGACAGTTAATTCATTAAATGTTAGTATAAGAGATAGAAACGCGTGTCAAGGACTTCTTGACCGCAAAACACGTGCGCGCCTGAACCGCGGCGCGTGTACAAAATAACCCAAATTACTATCTGTACTTTCTGAAAATTTAAACATACATTAACATACATTTTATAACACATGAAAAATATAACAATATAGTAACATTTTTAACAAATAACATAACAATTTAACAATAGATTCAGAATTTTTAAAAGCAGTTAAGACCAAAATCTCAAACATACATAAAACTAACAATTTTGCAAACAAATTTTGAACACAATTAAGCACTAATCGTGAGTCCGTCAAAAAAATTCTAAAAATGGCCAAAAGTACAAAACAGTCTCTCTGCTTTCTATTCCTTCACATTGCTACCACATATATGCACTCTAATAGAAATTTAATAAAGAACATTATCACCCAATCATAGAGATGATTCGCTGCTAGCCGGCTTCCACTGAGCTCGACATATAACAGGAGATCCGGCTTCCTATTTCCCAAGGTTAGCTCCCGCGGTCAGCGCGGATGAATACAGTGACGGCACTTTTAGCTGAGTTTTGGTTCGTATACTAGGCAGAAAGCGCTGTTTCGCTCATTGCCTACTATGTGAGCAGTTTATTTATTTTCTAATTTCTTTTAATTTTCTTGATATAATTATTAACCATATATCATGGTGAGCAGTTGTTCTGCTTACGACTGTAAAAACCGTTGGACAAAAGAGGGAAATTTGCAATTTCACAGGTAAAATGCCTTTTTTTTTACTCCTATGCACATGTTAACCAGCCACAAGTGTGATACAGTCGAACCTCGTTAATGTGAATCTCAAGTGGTATCAGAATTTTGTTCATATTAACAGTAATTCATGTTATTAGTATTAAACATTTGTATTCATTTTCGTAGGGGACTGTAAAAACAGTTTATGTTAAATGTAATCCACGTTAAACGTGTTTTTGTTAACGAGGTTTGACTATGTGCAAACTTTGTGAATGATAATTTTTTGTTTTGATTTATTTTAATTTCAAGTATCATTTTTTGTCTAGTGTTTAATACAAAGATTACTAAAATACTTATTGGAAAATATTTTGAGAAAATGCTTTAACATATATATTGGATAAATATTTAATAAAAATACATAAATATTTAAATTAATATTTAGTTAGATAGTTGGTGTAAAACATTATTCCATTATTGTTATTATTATTATTATTATTATTTTAATGTATCATCGTAATTCTATAAATTCATGTATTGTAACAATTATTGTTATAATTTTTTAGATGCATTTTAAAATTTTCTGAAAAATAGTGTATAATTATCGTACAGCTTACTTTTTAATTTAATATTTTCACGTTCATAAATTTATCGTTTATCTATAAAAAATGGTATTATGTGTATATTTGCACCAAATGATTAACAATAGACATGTCATTGAACATCAAAATATAGGGAAAAGTGGGGCACATGTGAACAACTTTTTACATTTTTTATTTCTCAAAATTTTTATGAGCTATTGAAATATTATTGCTAATATTGATATATATTGCTAAAATATTAACATATTACGCGGGGGGGGGGATATTGAATATTTGGAACAGTCTCATAGTTTTTAGAATAACTGCTTCCTCTTCCCTTTAGATTTTGTTTTACGGCGATAATAATGCGCATTGAAACTATGAAAACATATGTATAAATACATTTATTATATAAAAAATTACCTTATGTTTTAATACTTCTGAAATTTTTGTGTTACTTAAAACCCCTTGATTAAAATTTGAAGCTTTATTTTGTTGAAATTAATTTGTAAATTGTTCTTTAAAACTATAAACATAATGATAAAAACAAAGCATTCTTTCGTTCAGAAATGATAAAACAAAAATACATATTCGGATAATAAAAAAGCCGGATAATTAAATGCCAATTTCAAAACAACATTATCTGCCGATTTCGAATGGATGTGAAAGATGGGGTTTATAAACAATTTAATTAAAAATATTTCTGCTAAATAAGTACTAATCGGGTAGTTCCTGTTCTTATAGATCACTTACTCTCATTGTTTTTATAATTTACTTAATTAGTGAAGAATAAATTGGGATAATAATAAAGAGATTTCTCCTGTGTCTAACATTGAAAAAGCGGACTATTTTTTCTCTCTTGCCTACTATGCTTCTCCGGGTTGTAATTCGGCTAGCAGACGACTGACCGCAGAGTCGGACCTCCTGTTATATGTCGAGCTCAGTGCCGGCTTCATACTACAGGATGGCTTTCTCCTCTTGTCCCAGAAATCTTGTACGAAGGATCTTTCGTCATCAGAACTGCACGGTGACGCCACAGTTGACTGTCGTGCCTGCAGCCTGGTTCTGAATGGATGCCGTGGAATACTTGTAGGTTCCGCTCGACGACTCTGCTCTGGCCGGTTCGCTGGGGTCACTCCCTGGCGAGATTCACACTGTTGATGCCGGTAATCTGAGCGTTGTCTCCTCTTTCTAGACGCACCCGAAGTTACTGAAGATCCTAGGCCACGTTTTTTTCCGGATCTATGCTGTTTCTTATTAGGCAAAAATTCGGAATTTAAAGTTCTTTTAAGAGTTTGATTAGTGTCCATACGAAATTTTTTTCCGGGGATTAATTACTGAAGATGGTGAACTATTAGATAATTTATGTTTGTAAGGTTGCTGTCTAATAAGTGGAGGAACGGGATAGTTTATAATCTTTTGTCTTTTATGGCACACAGAGTCTGATGTATTTGACACTGTTCTCTTATTTTTATTATCATACTTTGCTCTCGGACTGCTAGGCTTTCGACTTTCAATAACAGTTTTCGGAGCTGTTTGACCAACATTTCTTCTTGAATATTGATGAAAAGAATTAGATGAAGAAGTGCTGGACTCAGGACACTCATTGGATCGGGAATTTCGCGAAACACCACTCGACACATGAGAACCTTCACTACCATTTTCTCTAAACTTATAAACTCTAACCTGATCCAGATTAACCGTCATTCTTTCACCATTGACATCAACAACCAAATTATTATTTCGAACTTCCAAAACTTCAAACGGACCTACAAACATCGGACCAAACTTAGCTACTCTCTTTTGACGACTTGAACTAAACCAATGCTTTTCTACCAACACAAAATCTCCAACTTTTACTTCTAACTCCCTTCTACGCATATTATAATACTGAGCTTGTTTTTCTTGCGCTTTTCCCATCTGAACCTGAGCTTCCTTAACCAACCTCTCAATATCCTGGCATATGTACTGACTTTCCGCATCTGACACCATAACTAACATTTGGAATGGAGTAATGACTTTTCTACCCAAAAACAATTCAGCCGGCATTTTCCCCGTCGACTCGTGAACTGCCGTACGAAGTGCGTACGCAAAATGCTGAAGAAACTGGTCCCAATTTGCATGATGAGAACCAATATACGAAGAAATCATTTGAATTAATGTACGATTTACACGTTCAGCCATATTAGACTGAGGACGATACGGAACAGTAAAAGAATGATCGATCTCCAGCTTCTCACACAGGGCCTTAAATATATCAGAAATAAAACAAGGGCCATGATCGCTCACTACCCTAATTGGTGCACCATATTTAGAAATATAATTATCGAAAAATGCATCGGCAACTGCAGGTGCAGAAGCCTTCCTGAGGGGGACTAACTCTACCCATTTACTAAAATAATCAACTATAACTAGTACAAATCTATATCTTTTAGGATTAGACAATGGATAAGGACTGATTAAATCTACACCTACACATTCATTAGGAAAATTTACTTTAATAGGAATTGGACTTACTAGCAGAATTGGACTACAATTGGACTACAAATTTACTAGAATTGGACAGCTAGACTTACATTTTTATAATTATAACGTTGGCATGTGCTACAGCTGGAGACATAAGCGCGCACTGCTTCCCGCATTTTAGGGAAGTAGCAGGATTCACAAATTCGAGCATAAGTTTTCCTGATTCCTAAATGACCTGCTAATGGATTATCATGAAATTCTTTCAAGATGGCCTTACGAAGACTAGCCGGAATAAAAACTCTTAATTCACCACGTGAATTTACAATTTTAGAATAAAAAAGAAGACCATCGATAAGCTTAAAAGATTGGGACCATTTCTCAAACATAGGCACATCTGCGCTCGTGACATCATCAGGATTTTCCAAATAACGATACAAACTACCAAACCCTTCATCTTGCTTCTGTTCGCTTATCAACTGCTCTCGTGACTTTAACACCAACGAAGATAATGCACAACACTTAAGTTCCTCCGTGACCTCTGAACCACTATGCGGGTTTCGAGACAAAGCGTCCGCCACCGCATTTTCCTTACCAGCCCTATGTTCTATAACAACATTATACTCTGCTAACTTCAAACACCATCTGACCATACGAGACGACAAACCCTTTCCATTAGTTAACTTTGTCAAAGCTGAATGATCCGTAATGACTTTAACCGGTATATTAGAGAAAAAACAACGAAATTTGTTCAAAGCCCAAATTACTGCAAGACACTCCCTTTCCGTAATCGAATAATTCCTTTCCGCTGCATTTAAAATTCTCGACGCAAACGCTATAGGTCGACCTTTCTGTGCTAACATCGCTCCAACCCCCACTGCACTCGCATCGCAATACACTTAAAACTGAGACGAATAATCGGGGTGAGCCAAAACAGGAGGGAAACTACTGCCTCTTTTAATAATTCAAACGATCTCTGAGCCGCTGATGACCATACAAACTTCACCCTTTTCCTTTTTAAATTATACAACGGTTCACATAACTCTGAAAAACGTGGGATGAACTTGGCGAACCAAGCCACCATTCCTAAAAATGTCACCACTTCCTTACTATTTTTGGGGGGACTCATTGACGTAATTGCCTCAATTTTCTCATTATCTATATTAATACCATCACGCGTAATTTTAACTCCTAAATACTTTATCTCTTTTCTCAAAAATTTACATTTTTCTAATTTAACTGTTAACCCAGCATCTCTTAACAACTAAATACTTCCCTCAATAATCTTAAATGCTCTTCAAAAGTAGCTGCCATTATAATTATGTCGTCCAGGTAGACCAGGACACCCTTACCAATCAAAGGTTTAAGGATATTATTCATGGCCTTCTGGAACGTTGCCGGCGCTCCCGATAAACCAAAACTCATTCTTTTAAAAGCAAAACAACCGTCCCGAGTAATGAACGCAGTCTTCGGTATGTCCTACGGCTTCATTGCAATCTGAAAATAACCCGACGTAAGATCCAACGTTGACATATAATTCGTACTCGTTATATTAGCCAAAATGTCATCAATAACTGGAATAGGATACTGAGGGTATTGCGTTATCGCATTTAACTTTCTATAATCTACTGCAAACCTATATGCCTCTGGATTATCTAAACTTTTCCCATTATTTTTACGACATAATACTACTGGCGATGCAAAAGGAGACTCAATTGGCATTATAATATCGTCCGCTAGCATTTTTTGAATATGATAATCAATTATACCTTGTTTAACTTTATCATAACGATATGGTTTACTAGCAACAGGTGCTTTTAAACCAGTATCAATCTCATGCCACGCAACATGCGTTAAACCCGGTTTATCCGAAAAAACCTCTCCAAATTCATTCAAAAACTTATTAAATTCCTCCTTCTCGATTTCACTTAACCCCGACTCCTCCAAATTAACTGACACTGAAACATGCTCTTTCTTTCTCACATTCTCATCATTATTCACGATTAACGAGTTTTAAAGAAATCCAAACTAATTCCTCTATCCTTCTTATAATCCACACCAACTATACAATGCACTGTTAATCCATCTAACACACAAAACTCCCAACATGTCTTAACCGAACGAATTTCAACTTCCAATTCTGCTGAACCTTTATTATCGCAAGCTACTCCCTGTGCCGACTGAACCACCAGACTTAACCTCTTCAACTTCTTATACGAAAAATATTTCCGATAACAATCAAAAGAAACGAACGACTTATCTGCCCCTGTATCGAAGACACTTTTAACGACAATACCATCTAACACAATTAACTCATCTAACACAATTAACACAATTCAGGTAACTCAATCGGATTAATAGTAATTTTATTCAAACTCACAGAAGGCTTTTCCGATTTAATCTGTGACTGCATACCTTCCGAAATACAGTCACTTACCAGTTTAACTGACCCGACCTCTGAACACATTTCTTTTGCATTGGCCTATTTTCCAAATTCTCATCCGAAGTTAATCTCCTTACTTGCGAAGACACATTCCTGTCCCTTACTCCCCCTCTCCGATCATAACCACTATTCTGTCTATCTCCATACATATTTCTCTCACCACTTCTAAAACTATTAGCACCACCACCATTCCTATTACCATTACTCGTATTCGACATATTACGACCAAATCCATCATTTCTATTACGCAAATTATTATCCGGAAATCGCTGTCCCCCTCTCAAAAAATTACGATCCCCCTCATTTCTCAAATTACTATCCGCGACAGGTCTCTGACGAGGGCTACGCAAATCCCGTTGATCCGAGCTATGCCGAGTCTCATACTTCGATAATATCTGATGCATTTCTGCAAAATTCTTCGGTGCTCTAACTTCAATAAAGTCCTGTATATTCGGATTAAAAAGAGGAAAACAATGTCCAACAATTCTTCAAATGTGATATCTAAATCTAATTTATTTTTTAGTTCAAGCTTACGTAGATAAAATTTTGACGCCGACTCATAAATATTCTGCTTATTACAATAGAACTCTTTTCTCAAAATACTTTTATCTTTAATGGGAGGAAATGCCTTCTTTAACTCAATCACAGTTTGTTCAAATCTTTTCGCTTTATCAGTAATCAAAAACTTTCCTATATTCTCTAACCACAAAAGTGCTTCGCCCTTCAATGAGCATTTAAGCACTACGTATCTACTTTTCTCAGGTATATTACTGAACAAAATATAATCATCTAGTTTAACTAAAAATTCACTAATATCACCCTCACCGGTGAAATACACCCGTGGCACAATCTCACAATGTCCGGCATTTCGTTGGACGCCATTTGTAACGTTATATACACGTTGAGTGTCATTTGTAACGATTGGTTGGTCGTGGTGGAGGTTAAATGCAGACATACTCAGTAATTAAGATAAAACAACAAAGTTTATTAAAATGATGAGGGCTGAAGGGAAGTGGAGCAAGTCTTAATTTTACACAACTGAGAATACTATGAAAAAGCTAAACGCATACTCACAGGCTCCGGCCTAGCTCAATCGTGGCACCTTCTAATACTTCTCACTATCTCTTGGCTGAGCTGCTAGATAAAGCTTAATTAGAAGGCCCGTGGCTGTATGTAATTCTTTATTCACAAATAATCAAAACGAAGTTTCTTACCACGGCCAACTCTCAAGTCAAATATCGAAACTCCTTTAAACTTCACTGGAGGCCCGCTGCTACTTTCAATCGGCTAGCACTTCGCTGAACAATATCTCACTTCGCTATCTAACGCCACAGATACTCACACACTGGCTAACGCCACAGATGCTCTCTCGCTGGTTAATGCCAGAGACACTCACCACACACTCACACCCAAGCTTTTATATGCTGCAAACTGAGATACTTCACATTAACATATTACTAATAACCGCGAGCTAACTGCAGAATCCGAAAGAGCACACACACTCTAGAAAGTTAAAGTAAAAGAGAGGATAGATGTCGCTTTTACGCTCACACATGTTAAATTATTGACGTCACTATCTCAGAAATACTAGAGTGCCTTTATGACAAAGGTCACTCCCTAACAAATTAACTAAGCATTGCATTACAAAAGAGGATATTTCATAGCAAGCTCTGTCAATTTCATTTACACAAGTATATCGCTTTCCATTTCCATAGTTTACGAGATAAGATTCCTCATATATTCTCAGTGAGATTCAAATATGACAAAGAGTTGGCCAGTCTAATAGTGTGATATTTTTTCACCTAAAGCATGTTTTAGTTGATGTGGTGGTATAGATGGATGGCCAATCTTATTAGAAAATACAGCCCGGTGTTGTTAGCAAATCCATAATTGGCAGTAAATTGGTATTTAAAATATTTTTATAATTCTCTGGTTTTATTTTTTGTCCTTAAATCCCAGAAATGTTTGACCGCTGAAAGAAGACCCAGCCCAGGTCATTACGGATTATCCGCCTTGTTATCTGCTGAAACATTTCTTGGGTTCTTTTTTTAGATCATGCCAGCAAAATTTATAACCATCAGAGCAGTGTAAATTCTGTTTCTTTTCATCAATGAAGATGACAGAAATCCATTTTTCACCATATAACATATGTTTTCTAGCTCATTTTAAATGTGTATCTTTATGTATCTGCTTTAATCAAGGTTTTGCTTTTATTCATCTGTAAAGTTCTTCTTCTTGTTGAAGCTTCAATTCCTCTGTGTGCAGTATATCTTGAAATTCTGGAAACTGATGCGATTTAACGCATAGATAAATTATCAACTGAAGCCTTTTTAATAATCTATCATCACGTAATATTGCTTTTTAGATCTTTTGACTCGCTTTCTAGTATTCCATGTTCCACCTTATCGCAAAAGTCTATAAATGCTGCTCAAGGATCTCTTTATTCTTCTCGATATTTGTACACGATTTTGTTCGTGCGCTTTTAAATGTAAAATCTTAATAATTTCACTTTTAGAAAATTTTTTAGAAGGTGGAAATTTGATCAAAATACGCTGGAAATGTCTTTTCGAATCACAAACAAAACAATGCATGGAACACATTTGTTTCCCCAAAATTTCAATAAATTATTATGCTAAAAATACAGCTGACGTTGTTTTAATTAAAGGGGAAAATTATTCTGAAATGAACGAAACTGTACAAGGCGATAACGAACCTTGTACATAACGAAAATGTACAAGGAGACTGAAATCGTACAAGAAAGCATGTAGTACTATAGTGTGTCTATACTTTTGGAACTGTACACTCTCATATAGTTTAATGTACATTTTATAATTATAAACCTTTGACCATAAGTATATAACAGCAAACCTGCTTTTATTTATTACCTATCTCCCGAATTTTAATTGTATTTTATCAATTTTTACATAGATGCAAATTTTATTGATTGTCCAAACTTTTGGGACAAGGTGTACTCGGAACATAAGACACACACTATGGGGCGTGTTCAGCACAATTTACCGGTTACTTATCGGTCACTTACCGATAGTAGATAAGTGCGAAATGAAAATCAAGACGAAGTGTGATATCAGCTACGATTCAGCAGGATAGTTTCCATTGGTGCCACAATTCGCTTTCCTACTGCCCTACAATCGATCGGTAATATTGGTTACTTTGGTAAGTTGCGCTGAACACGCACAATAGAGATGAAAATGACACAATCTAGTCTAAGGTTTCAAGAGATTTTTTCTAAAATTCACACATTGAAAAATAATAAAAAAAAACATTAATATCTGTGGGGAAATGTTAATTAAATTTCTTAAATGAAAGATTCTTTAAAAATGAGTTTTAAAAGCAATTGATTTGTTATTTATAAGGTATGAGAAGAAATAATCATTAATAAATCTTATTCTGAAACTTTTGTAAGGTCAGTATTAGTAAAAAAAGCCTCCATTATACATGTAGCGCTTTTTGGTTCAAGTGATTTTCTGTATTACAGTAATCCCTTACAATATGCTAATATTAGGTTCTACGAATGTCAACCCTTTCCGCGCAGTGTGTCTACTCCGGGCACACTTAAATTTATATCAAAACTTACAGACGGCTTCAAGACAATTTTAAAGAAATTTCGCTTTTACAATAAAAGCGTGAATTTAGGAATTCTTAATTTATATAAAATTCGTTTTTAAATTCCGGTGTCAATCAATAATTTCTGATTTTATGAGCAGAATTTACCTGCGCCGAAAAGGGTTAAAATCGCGACCACAAAACTGCTATTTTTATATTTTTTTCGCACCACTATTTAAACTAGTTGGATGTGTCAATCCCAAAACTTTCTTCTATCTCATAAGTACATTTTAATATATAAAAAAAAAAAAAAAAAAAAAAAAAAAAAACGTGGTGACTCCAAAGTTATCCACTATCGAATTTCCTCGAACATTTGACCTAGTCTAATGAGATTCTGGTATCCGAAAAGCCTAAAACGCAAAATTTAATTAATATTCTGAAAAAATGAGCTTAGTAGTGCCTCATGTTGGGTAATTTATACTAAAACCTGATAAGCATCTATTTATGCCAAGACCTAACAGAATCTGAAACTTGATGGAATTTCGTCCATTAGTTCTTGAGATATAGTTATGACAAAAAAATTGCAAAACATAGCACAGCAACACCATATCTTGGACATTTTATGCCAAAACGTAAAAAAGCGTCTAATTATGTTATGGTGTAAAAGAATCTGAAGTTTGACGAAATTCTATGCATTAGTTCTTGAGATATAGCTAGTTTAAAAAAAACCGTGTAAAATATAGCACAGCAGCACCATCAGTTTAAGTTTTTATAACAAAACGTAATCATCGTGTAATTATGTTATATGTCATTTTGTAACAAAATCTGAATGATGAAATACTGTGGGTTGGTTGTTGAGATATAGCTATCGGAAAAATCGTGCAAAATGCAGCCACCTGTTGCAAGGTTAATACCAAAATGCAACCAGCGTCTAATTATGTTATATATTCTAGTGTGACAGAATCTAAAATTTGATGAAGTTCTCTGGATTAGTTCTTGAGATATAGCCATCGCAAAAATCGTGCAAAATGTAGCATAGCAGCGCCACCTATAGGGCAGTTCACACCAAAACCTTATCAGCAGCTATGTATCTCAAGGTATCGCGGATTCTGAAGTTTGGTGAAATTCTGTGCATAAGTTTTTGAGATATAGCTATCATGAAAATCATGAAAAACGTGGCATAGCAGCGCCACCTGCTGGCCAATTTACACCAAAACGTAATCAGCGTCTATGTATATCAAGGGGTCACAGAATCTGAAGTTTGGTGAAATTCTGTGCATTAGTTCTTGAGATATAGCAATCTTGAAAATCATGAAAAACGTAGTATAGCAGCGCCACCTGCTGGCCAATTTTCACCAAAAACCAATAGGCACTAATTCATATCAAGGTCTAACTGAATATAAAATTTTATTAAATTTCGAGCATTAGTTTTTGAGATAGAGCGCCCACAATTTTTTTGTCACATACAGACAGACAGACACACAGACAGACAGACAGACGGACAGACAGACAGACAGACGGACAGACTCACAGACAGACATTTTCTAAAAATAGTCAAAACTTGTTCAGGACCTTCTAAAACGTATAAATCCGTCGAAAACCGGAAGTCGAAAATTTTCATGAATCCAATACTTTCTTCTTGTAAAGATAGAAGAAAGTAAAAATATATACTTTGTAATATACTTTTCTTGCTAATGTTGTCAACGCTTTTGTAAACGATTTTTCTTTTTAAAAAGTTGTACGAGACTTGAAATATTCTGCTTTCCTAGTTCGCGAATAATCAAACCTCGCGAATGTTACTGTGCTAGAAAACAGAACTCATGAGTTTACGTCGTAGGTATACAATGATATTTTGAAAAAAATCGGAATTGTCGTTTCTAAATTTTTAGCAATTGTTAGGTTAACAAATGCACTAATATAAACTTTTTTCAATGGGACCTAAAATCCACAAGATGTCGTATTCAAAGAGCATTTACTATTAATACTTACTTCTGTCTAATAAGAAAGGTTTCCTTTTTGAGAACCCTTAGAATATGTTTAAAAAAACTAGTTAAACTACTCATGTATGGAATAAAGGATCAGTTAAATTTAACTCCAGATGAAAGTCAGAAAAAAATTACTTTCGCATTATTGGCATGAAAATATGAAAGCGATATGAAATTTTGCGATTAGCATTTTTTTTCACCAGAAGCAAACATTTCAATGCTTCTGAAAATTGTTTGTTGTTTTTAGGGTTTCATTCATATGACGAAACTCTGTTCGTCTCTGTCCTTTGTCTGTCTTTCCGCCTGTCTGTCACAGAATCCGTAAACAAAAAATATATAAGCCAGAGAGTTCAAATTTTGTATGCTTACAGCTGAATACCTCTTGTCACAGAAGAAATTATAAAATTTTGAAAAAAAAAACTATTATTGTAATTAAAATATTTTTTTAAGTATCATCAGTTCATTTTTTGTTGTTTTTTTACTTCTAATTGTTGCACACAAGTTTAAATAGATTTAAAAATTATTATGTATGTAACATAAATTAATGAACTAAATAAATCACGTGAAAAACGAACTTATTTGTTTGTTTTTCATCATATTACATCCTATTCATCATCAACTTTAACATGATAAGTTAAATATTTCTTATCTTTATTAAATTCCTATTCATTTAAACTACTAGCTGCCTCTAGTGACTATTTATGCAAGGAATGATTAATTATCTGCTCTTTTTTGACAGTTTTAGTTTGTTAATTTAATGTTAAAGTATTTTGAAGGAGATGTTAAACGAAACCCACTCTCAGATCTGCGATCACACTTACCAATTTGTTTTAGAATGTGCAGTAGTTAATGAATTTAAACTTAATCAACGAATGAGTTTATTACATTTTTAATTACACATAAATATTGTTTTATTTATTAAATTTTGCCATAGGAAAAATACTTTCTATAATTCTCAAGATGCAAATATCTATGTTAAGCTAGTGTCAGTGTAATTTGATTTTTAATTGTTTAGCACAAATCCAAAATAAAAAGTTTCGTTTCCTTTAAGAGTATAAGATAAAAGTGTTTTTTTCCTCATCGCAAACCAGTGATAAATAATCAATAAAAGCAAACTTTCATAATTTTTAAGACATTTTATTGAGGTTTCGCCGAAAAGAAAATTATAAAAATATGCATGCACACGAGAAGAGCATTCTGTAATTTTTTCAAATTTTTCTTTGTATGCATATGCCAGTTTAAAGGGACTCCGAGTAAGATGTTATTTTTAAATGTCAAAAAAAAAAAATCTTGAAACAATTAAACATGGAATCAACAGTTTTTTGATACTTTTTGTATCAAATCTGATAACAAAAGTTTTCGTGCTCGTATAACTTCGGATTTCAAAAGGCCAAAAAAAAAAAAAAAAAAAGAGGCCGGACATATTTCCAACAAACAGAGGGGGAAAAATATAAACAGAAAAAGTAACGCATACATAGATAGAAAGACAGAAGCACACAGTGTACTAGAATGATACACAAATGAAGAGGAAACTTACAAAAGTATATCTATGCAGATCTTGGAACGATTAAGCATAAAGACTAACATATCCGCAGAATAGTGAAACCTCAACTATAATCGAGTTCGCAAGGTTTTTTTTTTTACCACCGGGACTCATAATTACTCATAATTACTGCAATAATCAAGCACGTGCTCAAAAACTTTGGTTCAATTCCAAACATAGCTATATACCCTTTTTGATGGCAGAACATTGAAAATGGCACAAAAATCGCTGTTATAGCACGCACACACACATACACACACGAACAGACAGACATTTTGTAAAAAAACATGTTCTTTTAAAATCTCTAACACCTAAAACGTGTAAATACATCGAAAAAAAAATTCGTTTACAATTCTTTCTTCTATCGAAGAAAGAAGAAAGTAAAGTTAAGCATTACCAATGAATGTAAGGACCTCTGTCACAAATTGTACAATTTTCAAAGAGTATCAATTTCTATTTAAAAGCACATTTCCAATGCTTATCCGGTTACGCACTTTAAGATGAAAATCAAAGTTTGTACAGTATTGAATTAATAATATTAAAGTATTAACATGTGGAACCAATTTTTTGAAATATTAAAATGTACGTATGAGATCGAAGAAAGTTTTGTAATTGGCACATCGCACTAGTTAATGAAAATCTTTCACCAATTAAGAAATCAGTTACGTTTAGTTGAAAAATTTCCATAAATTTTATGGATTTTTTTCTCAAGTTGGTGGATATTTATTTAATAAAACAGTGAGTTATTGCTCAAGAAATTACGAGCATTAAAATCATAAATTTTCAGACATTCTTTGGCGCTTATTTTACATACCAACAGACAAATCGAATCGCTATTTTCCATTTTGGAGTCAAAGAACTAAATTACCTTTGCAATTTTAAATGTTTACTAAAAAGACTTTCGTCTGTTTCAACAGTTTATAATTTTTATGAAAAGTTTTCATTGTCCAATATTGATTCCCTTAAGTGAAATAATACTTTATTTTGATGATTACGAATAGAATAATAGATACAGCCATAAAGAGAACAAAAACAAAGTAAAAAAAATGGAAAGACAGATAAAATAACGGTCAGACTGAAAGACTTTTACAGGTCTTAGGTGTCTAAGGAATTGCTTTATAAGTGAATTATTACTAAAAAGTTTCAAAAACTAAAAAATACGCTTTTGTATCAGGTCGGATTAAAAGGTTTAATTTTTTTTCGGTTCCATTGTTACGATTTTCATATGTGTTTCAGTGATTGTTATGTGTCTAGAGTGTGAGGTGACTTATTTTTTCAAATTGCTTTTGATCCATTTATTCGACGTTTTTGATTTTGATCCTTTAAAGCGGTAATTTTTTTAATTGTTGAATTGACATCGGTTTTCAACAAGCGTGCAAAGTTTCAGTTTAATCTAATGTCTTAAAGTGGGTGAAAATAATGTTAAAAGATTCCGTTACATACATACATACAGGTGAAGCTAATAAAAGCGTGTTAAAAAGCAGGTTCTGGGAAAAAAGACAATTATGTAATGAGTTAGATAGGAATTAAATTTTATATAAAAAGGCAAAGGGAAAGATAGAAAGTTTTTTACTAGTCGCTAAAAAATTGAGATTTTTCTTAAATTTAAGAAGCCACAATAGATACTTTTGAAAATATTTCTTGTTTAATATATATATCGCAACACAAATTAGTTATTTGTTTACTTGAAAAATTCCATAAATTCTTAATATTTCTATTTTTCTATCTCATGGCAATATCTTTATAAATACCATGATTTATTGTTTAGTTAAATGCTGTCATTGAAAATATAACATAAAATTTATTTTACCGATTCGCTATATTTTTTGACGGCTTATTTATTCCAACTGACAGGTCGGGAAAAATGATATGTCAATTTTCATAAAATGAATTTTTCATTTTTTTCAAACGTTACGTCTTTAGTTTAAAGAATTTCAATATTATCGATAAAACTCGTTTACCCTGCTAAGTTTTATTAATTTATCAACGATTTTAAAAAACATATATTCATTATAGTTTTAAATATTATTATTTATTGCGTACCATGATTGAATATTTTTTATCGCAATAATTTCAATAATGTTTCACATTAACGGCTACTAATACAATAATTTCAATAATGTTTCACATTAACGGCTACTAATACAATAATTTCAACAATGTTTCACATTAACGGCTACTAATACAATAACAGATAAATGCATAAACACATAAAGTTAAGTGAGAGGAAAACTGCGAAAAGAAAATCTCTTCCGGTTCGGAAACAGATGGAGAAAATTTCGAACTTAAAAACTAATTTCAACAACAAAAACTAAATTAGGAATATAGGTAAGCCCAGTTTAACTATTCTATCTGGCATCCTTTGAGGAGTTTTTTAAATTCATTTTATGTAAGAAGGGATTTTTTTAAAAATCATGTTAAGGTATTCAAGGATTGGTATTCAAGAAAATATTTCTCCATGTCAACAACTCGAAATTGTCTCAATGACTAATTTTTAATGTAAAAGTATCAATCTTGCTGACGTGATTTTTTGAAAAGATTTATAACTGTTTTTATTATTCGTTCAATTAATTAGAACTTAATTTACAAACAATTATTTTCTCAGTACGATCACTTTCATTAAATTGCCTGTACTGTCACTTCACGAAATTTAATGAAAAATGCTCACTTTGACAGTAGCTTTTGAAATATATTCTGTTTTTTCTTCAAAATATCGATCACTATGGCACATTATACAGTTTCTGAATATGAGAATCTGCCAATTAGATGCATTTTGAGAGTAAAAATTATTTTATAAATGAGTCACAAAATAAGCAATTTGGATTTGAGTACAAACTATTGTAATTTTTCCTTTAACCCCTTTTTTGTGTATTTTATTTTTACTGTAAGAGTTGGTTCTATTAAAAGATTTTCAATATCAAACTTGTAGATAATTTTAAGAAGGTGTATAACAAATTTAAACGGATATGATTATTTGTGAAATGAATTTTTCTCTTCTAAACTTCCCATTTCTTCTTTATTTTTATTTTTTTTATTTTTTTTATTTATTTATTTATTTATTTTTTTGCAGTAAAAGTTATCCTTCAAGAGCTTGTCAATGTAAAGATGCAGATAGTTTTAAGAAGATTTGTAATAAATTTAAGTAAATTTGATTATTGACAAAGTTTTGATATTTTTTTTTCCTTTCTAAAACATTACTTTTTTGCCCCTTGAGTCCATTTTTAATTTTATAAAAAGTCTATTACATTTAAATTTTGGCTCTTTACCTAGAAGTAATAATAACTTTAAAGTAATTTAATATGTATTATAATTAAGAAGTTATGGAATTTTGTCGGTTTCCTCAAAACACCTGCCTCTTTCTACATCCATGCCAAGATTTGATTTTTTTTTGCTACTTGATTTTCATGATTGATAGACAAACAGAGATAAAATTATCAGACTTACAGCCGTAAAATCTCTTTTCAGACGCATAGCGTCTTATTTTTTAGGTTACATAAATTCAAATTGAGAACAAGGTATATATATTGGGTTGGGGAAAAAGTAAGTTCGCTTTTTTTCGTGTTTTTCAAAGTGAATTTATTTATATAAATAAAACAAAACTAATCAAAATTTATGTGCTATTTTGTTCGATGACCTTTAGCCATTTTTCTGGTAAAACAATAATTCCGTCACTGTAGAATTTCTGAGAGTTCTTGGCAAAAAACTCAATAAGGTGATTTTCACAAGCCTTTTTTGAAACCAGCTTAATACCTTCAAGAGAGTACCGCATAGGGCGGAACAAATGGTAATCCGTCAGATCCAGGTCCGGAGTATATGATGCGTTCATCAAAACTTCCCAACAAAGCTCTTTCAGTTTTTGCCGAGTGACTAAAGATGCGTGTGGTTTAGCGTTGTCGTGATGGAAAACAGCGCTTTTCCTTTCGATCAATTTTGATCGGGTTTTTTAATTGCCTGCTTCAATCGCATTAGTTGTTTACAGAAGATAGTTGAATTGATGGTTTGGCCAGGTTTGAGCAGCTCATGATGGAAAATTCCTTTCCAATCCCACCAAACACTCAGAATCACTTTCGCAGGCATCAATTCGGGCTTTGCCACCTTTTGTGAAGCTTCGATCACGATCTTTTTAGCACATTGTTGTTATACGTGATTCCCTTTTCATCACCCGTAATGATTTGTTTCAAAAATGGCTCGATTTCATACCGTTTCAGTAGCAATTCACAAATGAAAACTCTGTCCATTAAATTTTTCACTGTAAGTTTATGGGGAACCTAAGTATCGAGTTTCTTTTGGTATCCAATTTTATGTAAATGGTTCAAAATTGGTTTATGATTAATGTTTAGTTCTGTAGCAATGTCGTGGGAAGAAATATGTCAGTCTACCTGGATTGTTTTTAAAATTTCATCGAATTTTTCAAGGATTGGCCGGCCAGGGAAAGGTTCATCTTTAACATCGAAATTTTCGGAAGGAAAAAAAGGAAACCAATTCTGACTTTGGCGTTTACTTAAGCACTGATCACCATAAATACCACACAAGTTTCGATGAGCCTGCGCCAATTTTTCCCTTTTTGGAAGTAAAAAACTAAAATGTGACGAAAATGATCTTCTGAAATCTCTATTTTTAAAACGCAATAACTTTTGACTGGTTAAACAGATGACGCTACCTTTATATCTAAAATTTTCTAGAAACCGTTACCTTTCAAACGCTGTATAGTATGACTTAATTGAATAAGTATTACTCGAAATATGGGACTTCAAAGCTATCTTTTTGGAAAAAGCGAATTTACTTTTTCCCCAACCCAATATAAACAGATAGTTAAATAGAAATTAGATATACATATACAGACAGATAAAGAGAAACGCAGTTAGTCTTATTTTATTACTGAGATATGAAATGATATTTAACCGAATTAAACTAAAATGTATAACAATCATCAACGTACTTACTTTTTAGTATACAGGGCTATTATAAATGAATCATCGGATTTTGATACGTGACTATGTGCGGAGTAGGAAACGTATATGTTTACTTGGTAATTCAAACAAGAAGTCGTTAACTGCAGTTTCGCGCTGTGTATGTGTCATGCACGTGTGGTTGCCATGGTAGCTGCGGGAACGTCATATTCAAAATGGCAACTGGATAGCAACAAACCATTTGTGTACAATAATTTTCAAAGCGCGAATCACTTATAATTGTTCTCTTTTGAAAGAAGTTTGTGACTACCTGTATTGACAGCTCCCACGAGATGGATTGGTCGATGTAGCCGGGATGACAAGGCACTGTTTTCATGACCGCCCTTTTTACCTGACCATTCGCCATGTGACTTCTTCGTTTGGGGCTATGTTAAAGGCTTTGTTTACGTACCACAATTACTTACCGTTTTGGCTGAGTTGCGGAACCATATCACGACTGCATTCGCGACCTTTTATGTGATCATGCTGAGTAATACGTGGAGCGAATTGAACTATCGTCTTGACATCTGCCGAATTACGCAAGGAGCACTTATTGAACGTCTGTAGTATGGACATCAGTCTTGTATATTTTCGGTTTATTTTCACTTATAACTCATTGTTGTAATCCAATTATGCTCTGAAATAAATGCTTCGGAAACCCAATGATTCTTTTGTAATAACCCTGTATTGTGCGTGCAAGAACGATATTTATTATTCTAAAGATTAATAACAAAAATATGAACTTAATAAATGAAATGCAATTTGTGGCAAAAAAAGGATGGAATCTAATAGTTTCTTTTCCAACAGTACGTTTAAGATATATTTACATGTGCTGTGTTAGTAGTAAGAAGAATATTGAATATATTTTCAATTTCTTTTAAAGTGTTTTTTAACATTCGTGGTGTGACAGTAAGGATTTTGAATTGTAATTGTATTTTTTACTTAAAAACGGAAAGGTGTGAAAGAAGCGTTACATAAACAACGTCAGTAATTTGGTTCCACAGCAAAAATAAAAAAAGTTCTGTGGCAATATATCAGGCGATTGCAGAGAACAAGGTATAAATCCTCTATGGTCAACTGATCATTCACGAATTTTTCTATAAAGAAACCCACAGTTAACACTCTATCAAGTAAATCTGATAAATTTCATTATTCTCTTGCTACAAACTGCATTTCATTTGACCTCTTTTCGTATTTTTATTATCAACCTACAAAATAATGAAGACTTTTTACGAGCACAATGTTTGTATTTCACAGTTTTAGTAATGAGTTATTCGTTTATTTGGAAAATTCTATAAATTTCCGAGATTTCTATTTATTCGGCTCAAGTCATTTTTGGTATCAAAACTGTTTATAATTTCCAAAAATGAACGATTTAATAGAGTAAAGTATAAAATATAGTCAAATCATTGTGGATATGGTTTGAAAAAATATTTATTTCAGCGGACGTATTGGATATATTTCTCCACAGGGATTTTTTAAAAAAATTAAAATTTCTTTGTAATCTTATATGTTTGGCATAAAGTTCTATTATTTTCAATATTTTCTGTTTCTAAAACAAAGTTTTAGATTATTTTTAATATTTACTTTTAGTCTATACATTCTGCATTCTGCATTACTTTTACTATTATTATTGCTAGTAGATAAATATAGAGAAAATAGTTTTCACTATGCTAAATTGAGAAGTGACACCTCTTCACCGCAATTTTTTAACTGAATTTTTTTACTTTATTAAGTTGTCAATTTTTTTTTAAGTTTGACATTATATAAAGATATTGAAAAATACTCTACTAAAAACTAATGGATGAATATAGAAAAAAATAATTTTCGCTGTGCTAATTCGGGGAGCGTACATCTTAATCACAATTTTTAAACGGAATTTTTTCGCCCTATTTAATTATCAAATGTTTTTTAAAAAATTATATTATATAAAGGTATTGAGAAATATACTATTAAAAAACTAAATAGATCATTTCTAATCTCAGAAGTGACGTCAGATTCCTTGGAAAGTCTAAAGTGTACGCGCACCCTGCAACTAAGTTTAATAGTATTTCGTGTTTATAGTTATTAATACAAAAAAAGATAAATTCACACATATTTACATACACGCAAATACAAACATAGGAAAAAGTGATAAGTATATAGATCGGTAGAGAGACAATTACGTTAACAGACATGAAAAAGAAAGCTATACAAATAAATGTACAGAAAGAACCTACTCTAAAGGTAATGCGCACGTGCAAATTACACGTGTGTAAATATGAAAATGACATCTATTTAGAGAAATACGCATTTAATATGCATGTGTTAACAATTAAAAAGTGTTGACTTACTTAATAATTGACATTCCGTTGTTAAAACAAAGTGAAATTTATTATTGGAATTTTCTGGTAGGTGTTCAAATTCTCTTAATTACGGAATTTCTAGAAGGTATTCTATCTTGGGACCGTCCACAAACGATGTCACACTTAGAGGGGGGAGGGAGAATTCCTGAAATTGTGATAGTTTGTAACAAGGGAGAGGGATCAGGTAAGAAAAAAATATGACATTACACATTTTTGTTTAAATAAAAGCATTAAAAATCAGCAGATAAATTTTTGAAATTATTTTTAAATTAAAGTACATTGTGTTAATATAAGTAAAAATAAAATTTAAAGTCAAATGTCTTAAATCATATTTCAAATTCCATAATACTACTGTTTTCTATTGCTTTTTCATATTAACATTTTATTACTAATGTACAACATACCTGTGTCTTTTTTTTTTTTTTTTTTTTTTTTTGTAAACTTAAATCTTATTTAATACAAAAAAGTACACGAATCATTTTTGCTCGCAAATGTCATTAGAAAAGTAGTTAAAGTTTTAAAGTAAAATATGAAAACTGATCTAAAATGTAAAGCTTTGTTTCGGAACTCTAAGTATATCTTTATGTAACATAACGTGATATGTGTCAAGAGGGGAAAGGCAGTGTGCAAGAGTATTTCATTTTGTGACAAAGGGGGGGGGGAGGGGTTCAGAAATATGATAAAAAATCGTGTGACACCATATATGGACAGCCCCCGCGGGAATTAGAGGTGCTTCTCGGTCATCCTACTTCTTAATATGCATATTTTCGAATTCAGTCGAGCAGATTTTCGTCTGCTTTGAAATTCCATAAATTCAGAAGATTTCCATTTTCGCTATCTCAGGACAATTTTCTTATCAAAACTGTGATTTATTGTTCACGAAAACACGAACATTAGAAGCACAAAATAAAATTTATTGCCTCATTTCCTGCATATATGCTTTGACAGTTTATTTTCTTCCTTTGACAGATCGGAAAGAAGGGATCCCTCCATTGGGATAAAAAGAAACGAATTTCTTTTGAAAGTTTATGTATTTAATTTAAAGCTTCTCAATTGTAAGAAATATTTCTTTGCTTTTTTACCTCGCTTGAGACAAAGATTTAAGAGATTAAATAACAAATTATAATTAATTTTTAAATCGATAGATTTCCTATATATTTATAAATTAGTACGTATTCACTTAATAAATTTTCATCGTGCTAAATGTGATAATATTTCTTATTTAAAGTAAGTATTATTATATATGCGTAAACATTATTGTTAGAAGTAAATAATATTCATTGAAACCTCTTTATAAATACTGTCAGTGACTATAAATGTGCCAAGGTAAGGCTATTATACCGTTAAAAATAAAGCTGGAAACCTGAAATCTTCAAGAATTTTCTGACACATCTACATTTATATCGGGTGTTTGTCAAAGGAATCTTACTGAGCATGTGTACGATATATGTTAAATTTACTAATCCTCTGAGGGGCAAGCAATTGTGTTTGTTTAATTCTAATTCCCATCGGAAATTTCGAAAAAAAATATATTTTTAAATAGGGAAAAAAAATCCCCCCTCAAAGACACAAAAGTAAAAATTAATTAAAAGTTTTTGGTGAGATATTATGTATCCCATCTCACATCAAGGGATTTTAGCTCACGCTTATGCCATTTTTAGGTGCATTCGTAATTGCGTAAATACGTAGCACTTATAGTTGTTCTTCAGTTCGTCCGTCCGCAAATAACAACGAAAAACCTACCCAACCGAATCGTTTAAAATTTAAAATATATAATTATTAGACAATTTTGTCAAGTCTTTTCAAATTTTATGAAAATTGGATGCATAGATCAATTACAGGGACAAAAAGTATTCCGTTACATTATGGTCAATGGGGAAAAATTTGAAATGCATTTTAATCGTTTGAAATTAAAAATATATACTTATTACATAATTTTGTCGAGTCATTTCAAATATAATGAAAATCAAATGCATAGATCAATTACAGGGACAATTAAAAGTTCTCCATTACACAATGCTTAATAATAAGACGATTTATAATTCTATTAGGAATAAATAGTTTTAAGTACATTTTACTGATGTTAAACTCTTTCGAACATAATAGAAATGTCATGAACCTATGAAGTATGCAAGGTGTTTCGCTACCAGACCGACAAACTTTGAGGGATGATAGTAGACATGAAGACAAACATTATTAAATAGGAAACCATGGGGCACAAACGTCTTCTGTAGGAGCTAGGGACCGTTAAATTTTAAGGTCCAAAACTTCAAACGATGATAAAACGGAAAAAAAGATCGATTCGTTTGCGGTTTTCACTAAAATCATTCTGTATATCACGATTTCTTTAGAAATTTTTTTAAAGGTTACGTTCAAAAATTGTCGATAGAAGGCGCTTTAGACTTTAGAGTAACGAACAACTATTTTTTACCGTTATTTTGTGAATAAGATTGAAATTATTCTAAAGTTTAGAATTTAACTTAAATTTTAAGCCCAAAATCGTAAACTCTGGAATCGGATAACTAGCGAAAATTGAACTGTGAACAGAGGGGGGAAATTTAAACACTCATAAACATTGGACAAACAAATCGATTTTATTACAGTTTGCGTGTAGGTCGCTCCCTTGGTAATTATTTTATTCAAAATGAAGTACAGCTTTGGTTGTCCTGATTTTTTCATAGAGGACGCTTCCGACACATCTCCGACATTTCAATGGCATTTCTCTTGAGTGTTTTACTAACAGACCAACATAATTCCAGGAAGTGTTAAGGATGCAAAGACGACTCGGAATCATATAGGAATGTAACGTTGAAAATGCTTTTTTTGCATGTTACGGTTGAAGGAAGCAGAGAAAAAAGAAACAAAAACAGCAGAGAAAGAGCAATACGAAATGTGACAGTAAGTAGTTCATCGTTCAAATACTTCATTGTGCTACTTTTGGAACTAGTTCACGAATGATCACTTCAAAGTGATCGTTGTTCACACGCATTACCGTTTAGTACCATCTACCGCAAGGAAACCGCAGCGCCATGTACCCGCTCTCCAGCACCGCCGCAGTGCCACCTACCTAAGTAGCCGCAGCGCCATCTACCGTCACTGTCAAACTTGCTTGACTACTTCTGGTTGTAATTTCGAGCACCTTTTCCAGTTAAACCTTTAAATAAGCTGTTTTCTGTTACATTAACGTGTTGCTCTTTCAATGCTGTTTCTGTTATTTTTTTCTCTGCTTCCTTTAACCGTATCTCGCAAAAAAGGCATTTCTGACGTTACATTTCTATGTGATTACGAGTCGTCTTTGTATCCCTAACACTTCCTGGAAATATGTTGGTCTAGTAAAAAAAAAAAAAAACATCTAGGAGTAATGCCATTAAAATGTCGGAGATGTGTCGGAAGCGCTCGCCATCAAAAAATAAGGACACCAAAGCTGTACGTCATTTTGAATAAAATAATTACCAATAAAATAATCTACATGCAAACTGCAGTAAAATCGATTAGTTTCTCCAATGTTTATGAGTACTTAAAATCCTCCCATATCTTCACAGTTTAATTTTTGCTAGTTACCCGATTCCAATGTTTACAATTTTACGCTTAAAATTTAAGTTAAATTCTAAACTTTAAAATAATTTCAACCTTATTCACAAAATAACGGTAAAATGTAGTTGTTCGTTACTCTAAAGTCTAAAGCGCCCTCAATCGACAATTTTTGAACGTAACCTTTAAAATTTTTTCTAAAGAACTCGTGATATAAAGAATGATTTTAGTGAAAACAGCAAATGAATCAACCCTTTTTTCCGTTTTCTATCATCGTTTGAAGTTTTGAACCTTGAAATTTAATGGCCCCTAGCTCCTGTAGAAGACGTTTGCGCCCCATGGTTTCCTATTTAATAATGTTTGTCTTCATGTCTACTATCATCCCTCAAAGTTTGTCGGCCTGGTAGCGAAACACCCTGTATATACATTAAAATATACATTTTTTACAATCTGTGATAGAAAGAATATTTATTATTAAATTACAGGGACACACAAAAGTATTCCACTAGATAAGGGTATATGGTGAAACATTGTTTGGGCTTGTTTAACTTATATTAAACTATTTCACATTTTATGAATATGATATACGTTGCTGAGGGGGAATAAAAGTTACTTCCTGTATATTTACAGAGAAACACAAATTATATTTCGACCACTATACTGTATCCGAAGTACTGTCTACTATAACAGCAAGATCTGAATATTTTTAAAATTTTTTTATCGTACGAACGCACTTCATTTGCTACGCCTCACATGCAATTTCCAACTTGCTTCCTTCTGCATCTGGTTCTAAAAACAAATGAGTATTGCAGGGAAACCAGCTACTAATATTTTAACGTTTGAAGCAGCGTTTTATTTTGTTTATTTTATTTTAACAAATAATGTAAATAGCGTTTTATTTTAACAAATTAAAGAGATTAAAAAATCTCTATAATTTACTTTTACAGTTTAAATCTTTTGTCGTATAGCTAATAAGTTTTATTTAAAAAATAATTAATTATTTACCATTTGTAAGCAGACTAGGCTGTCTTAGTTTGCAGGTTTTAATATTGAGCAAACAAAAAATAATATTTTATTAGTTTTAGATTGACTAATTAATACGTGAATTATAACTCGCAAACTAAGCGTAGAAACCAACAGGATAGAAAATGTACAAGCCGGAGATTGAACCCTGAGCCATTGGAATAGCTCGCCAAGCGCTCTGACATTTAAAGCAGGAGAACGATCTCCAACTTGGCATTTTTTACACTCATACGTAGGTAAGGCTGCACTGCAGCACAAGACGGAACAGTTTTCTTGAGCGCACAGTCCTGAAGCGTAACATGAGACACAAACAAAACCAACATCGGTAAACATATGTACAATTTAATTAATTTTCCAATTAATTTTCAGCAATTAAATTACGCTTGAAATTATAAATCCCCGTCTTGGACATTTTTCATCCTGTGTGTTTATTCGCTTAGTTAGCCAGTGATGATTCATGTTAAAAACATTGAATAATTTCAAGTGTATTTTCACTGCAGAAACCGAATTGGAAAATTAATTAAATTGTATATGCTATATATATATTTGACTTAGTTTTACATTAAATGCAGATGCTAGACAATCGGCAGCTTTGTACAATCGGCGGCTAAAAGACGCTAGTTTCAAAGTGTTATCTATTTTGCTATTTTCTCTAGATTGCTTTTTTGCTCCTCACTTTTTTTCAAATTGGATAATTTCCGTTAAAATTGATTGATTGATCTGTCGGTAAATATGACGATTATAACAATTTCAAAAATGTGGTTTCATTCAAAGCAATCCGACTAAAAAATATTACGGAATATCATAGATTTTTTATAGGGGGAAAATCACCAAAACAATCAGAAATATCAAAACATTTGTAGAATTGGCGAATTCGGGATTTATTACCTGCTATCGAATGCATCATGTTAAGTCCATCGATCAGTTATTCGTTTACTTGGAAAAATCCTCAAATTCCCAAGATCTCTATTTTTGCGATTTCATGCAATTTTCTTATCAAAACTGTGATATATCGTTCAAGAAAATCTAACATGAGAAGGGTAAAATAAAATATTTTACCAAACTCGCTGCATATATATATATTAACACTTTATTCTCCTCTACTGGCAGTAGGAAAGGACGGATCATTCCATTGGAATAAAAAGAAATTAATTCCTGTTAGACGTACACGTGTTTAATGCAAAGGTTTTCTGTTGCAAGAATAATTTATTTTTATTTGAATTACGATATAGATTTACATAAATATGTAACAGATTATAACTAATTTGAGTATCAGTATTTTAAAAATATATTTATATAGATAAGTGTAATGATAATATTTTTCCATCGTGCTAAATACGATACTATTTTATATTTATGGAAAGAAATGTTGTATGTTTATTGGGGTTGACGAAAAAAAAAATAATTCGAATATCGATATTTTAAAAATATATTTATATAGATAAGTGTAATGATAATATTTTTAAATCGTGCTAAATACGATACTATTTTATATTTATGGAAAGAAATGTTGCATGTTTATTGGGGTTGACGGAAAAAAAATAATTCGAATTTCGATGATGGGTGGTACGGAAAAGTCGTCAATGGTGGCACTGGGCTCACTCAAAAAATTTTTAGACTCATTGTCCTTTTCCTACATTTGTCGCAAATGAGTTGAATTTTTGCTCAAAGACTGATTTTTGAACTTACTTAGCAAAAATTGAAAAAAATGTTAAATTAAATTTATTTTAGTTGAATTTACTTGAAATGTCATATTTAGCGTACGAAACGTTTAAATAAGCTCTGATAATGTATTATTTAATAGATATAAGCAATTCGAATTAGGCGATTTTTACTACACACATGTTAGCAAAAAATTATAAGTATTGTTTGGTTTCTTCGTCAGTTTCCCTCTTTTATCATTATTATGTTCTTCGCCCCTGCTTCTGCTTTTTGATGCATTTCGAATCACATACTCATCAATCGGCTCTCGTTAATTCGAACTCGCCGAGACCACAAGAAATGTTTGAATTATCCGATGTTCGAATTATGGAAAGTATGAGAGAAAACATGTTTAAAATTGTACTATTACAAATAAATTAATGTTATGGTGTTTTTTTTTTATTTATTTCGTCTGTTATCATCAGAATATGACTTAATATTTAATTAAAATTTATAAATACGCAAACTGATTTAGAGATTAGAAACATGCACAAAGGAAGAAAAATTTGAGGTGTCACTGATGGATAGACGGGACACTAAGAAAGTGAATACCAAATGCATGGTATTATATGTATGCTCATTCGGAACAATTCTCACAAAAATCAAAGAAATAAAGTTTTTCAAAGGATCTGGAGTCCGTGGGAAAAAAAGGAAAAATGTAAAAACGGATTTCTTGTTAGTTCGAATTAAACGACGTCAAGAGAAAAAGAATTTGAATAAACGAAAAATTTTAACATTATTCTGCCGTTAAAATTGTTGGGACTTCATGTTTAGTTCGAATTAAGCAAAGATTCGATTTATACGTTTTCGAATTAACGAGAATCGACTGTATGTGGATGATGGACCGTAGCATGTCTTTACTGCAATTCTGGAAGGAGAGGAGGCAATGTTGAGAAGAAACCAATGTAAACGCAATCAGTCATCATGATGAGCAGGGAAGAAATAAGTGGAAGAAGTTGCGATGAACAAATATCACCATGAATGTAGTTCGGAATATTTGGATTACTTGACATCTAATTCCGGTCAATGCGAAGAAGCAGCCAAATTGTTATATTATTTTCTGAGCAAGAATAAAACCTGCTTTGGGAAAAATTTATGAAGAGAACTGCAACATTTAATATGCATTCTTAATATGAACAAACTTCCACTCCGATACCGACATCAAATGTTGTCGGCATTGTTGTGCAAGAAGTAATATTACACACTAACACTTTACTTTGTAAATATTAAATTTTGATATCTTTGTTTGCAGCAGATTTTGAATTATTATAGCTGTCGTCAAACAGTTATTTTTAATCAATGTCTGTTATGTTCGTTTAATTCTACATATTTTATTTGAACATACTACTTTTTTTATTCCACAAGTTTAATTTGAACATTTATTGTAAAATCAATTGAAGCGTAAATTTAAATATTTCAAGTACGCGAAAGGAGATAACTTTAGATTATTTCTGAAAAGAGAGTAAACAGATATCATTAGAAATGTATAGTCTCTAAAATAAATAAAATTATACTAACCTGAGAATACAAAATGTTTAAGATTAAATTAAATCGAAGAATCCAAGGTTTTCATTTTTAAAACACCGTATTACTGGAGAAAGTATTTCTTTTTATCATTAAACTATTTCGGAATTGGTAATCTTAAATATTTTTCTTTGTTCGTAGAGAATACACTGTTAAAACTAATGGTGACACATTGCACCTTTTAGGGGTGAAAGGCTTGTCTCACTGGTGACACCCCTAGAGGAGCTAAAATGGCACCCTTAACTAGGGTGAAAGGATGGCACCCCTAATCCAGGGTGTTTCAGGGGGTGAAAGGACGGCACCTCAGAGAAGAATAATGGCACCCCTTATCCACAGTGTTCAATAGAGTGAAACGATGGCACCACAGGGGAGAATAATCTCACCCTTTATCCAGGGTGCCCCCAGAGGTGAAATGATGGCATCTCAGGGGAGAGTAATGGCACCCCTTAACCAGGGTGCCCCAGGGGGTGAAAAGATGGCGCCTCAGGGGAGAGTAATGGCACCCCTTATCCAGGGTGCCCCAGAGGGTGAAAGGATCGCATCTGAGGGGAGAGTAATGGCACCCCTCATCCAGGGTACCTTAAGGGGTGAAAGAATGGCATCTCATGGGAGAATAATGATACCACTTATCCAGAGTGCCCCAGAGGGTGAACGGATGAAACACATAATCCAGTGTGCCCTGTGGCATCCTACAAGCAATAGCACTCACAATCTATGGCCCACAGTTGCAACCCCCCTCCCCCCACCCTGCTTGTCAAGAAATTTTATTGGTTTGAATCATGAAATACAAAGTGTTTACCCATTTTTAGATTGAATTCTGCAGAGAAAATTATCATTATCAGTCAATATTTTGAGTCTTTTTTTTTTCTTTTAGATTGATGGAATATTATATTTTTAAACTCATTATCAGATGTCCAAAGAAAAATTGTAGCATATTTTTGTAACTCAGAGAGGGATAATATGAACTACAAAAATAATCATAGAAAGACAGAGAATTCAAATTGTACTTTCATTTACATGGAGAGTATTTTAAGAAAAATTCAAAATTTTAACTTTTATACAGTCTTTGCATTTCAAAATCACCAATCATAAGTCATCACTATTGCATTGTTAGTCATACCCAAAAGGTTTTGTTAGAATAAATCGCAAAATTTACACAACCTCTACACCTATTTTCTGCCTCTAAAAATCACTGAGTTAGAGTCAAATATTGTGACTTTGTCATGCAATTTGAAGCCTGATTTTCAATTTTATGTTTTGAAGTTCTTGTAAAATGAAATAAATAATGATTTTTGACTGTCTCTATCTCATATGTTTGGATCAATCTTTTTGGGTATGTTTAAGAAAGGGTCAGTAAATATTTTTGTGATTGGGCATTTTTAGATGCAGGAACATTATAAAAATTTTATGCTTTTTGACTCCCAAAATAAGAGAAAGTACAAATTGAATTAATATCTTCATATGAATATTTTTATAATTTTCTTATATTTTCAGAAGTAATCCGTAACCATCTTTTTTGACACATAGTATATTGCTTGACATGTATTTTCATTATTTTATTTACAGGGCAACTGAAAAGTATGGGGACACAGAAAAATGCTATATCCTGTAAAATATATGCCATAATTTAATAATAAAAAAGTAAAAGAAATAACAATATTTTAACAAATTGTTCACTGGCTTGATATTTATTTTTTACACAAGTTTGAAAACGAAAAATCACCGAATTGACAGTCCGCTGCAGATAATTCTGATTTAAATCATTCTATGCCTTGATAATTTCGCATCACATACAATGCAAACTGGGGAGTTTCTATTTCTAGCTTTTCTACAGAAGTCAAGTGAGTTAAGATCTGATTGTTCGAAGGCAATACACCTGTTATTAAATATCTACGCAGATGGGTGTTGAAGATCAATGTTGTTTTTGCTCCATGTGAAGGCCGCAATACGGCTGGAAGTTCCATTAAAATTATTTTGCTTCCATGAGGCGAACACTTCGTTGAACATATTAGTTACTGATCATTTTGACGGTCGTGAACTTTTCGGAAGATTAAGATTTTCATATAATAGAAGAAATGCTACAAAATTTTAAAATAAGCGTTTCTCAGATTTTAGTTGTGAAATATTAATGTCAAACAACGCACCGATATTTTTTCAGCTACGCTGCTGTATCTAATTAAAAAAATGTAAAACACAAATTAGAAAAGAATATGTAATAAATGCTGTGTAACTTTTAAATTAGTAAAAATACTTCATATTCTTTAAAATTCTTCCAGAAAGTTAGCCATCAAGCTATGAAATGAATTATAGAAAATAAGTTCATTTTATAGTTGTGGTAAAATCACAGATGAAATAGAGTAAAAAAAAATCATTTTTACAATATATGTAGTACTTACATTTATAGTGAACTTATGCAAATCCATATTTTATAGCATATATCCACACAGGATTAGAAATTAAGAACTGTATGTAAGGTGTCAAAATAATGCCTACAATTTTTTTTCGATGTGCCAACTGCATTTCATATTTTCTTATTTCTTTTCACAACCATGTTAATACTAATAATATTGCATTGCATATTTAATTTTAATGTATTGAAGGGAAGTGGGGAGGAAACTTTATATATTAAACACTTTTTCTTACTAAACAAAATAAAAACTGACTTTCCATAAGTATGAAACCTGATTAAACTACAATATTTGGATTCTGGAAAAACTTATTCTTTTTATAAAGCTAATATGCTTACAAAACAGATAATCAAGCAAATATGTCCACAGAGAGAAAATATGAGCTTTAGATATAACTAGGGATAAGCTAATTTTTAAAAAATCCGAGACTAACAGTACATCAGAAAATAAAAAGTTAGCAAATAAATGAATCTTTGGTTGCCAATTACGGTGTGGCATTTAAAACATTTCCAAATCACACTTTTTTTTGTTTGTTTGTTTGAGGAAGGGAATACAAAAATTTTAAAACGATTTTAATACAGTTTCTTATTTTAGGAACATATAAGGATGCAGAAATATCTCATAATAAAAGAAAATCTTGTTTACAGGGGTGTAATATCCAAGGACCAGTTTTATCAGTCATTGGTGAAATTGAAGTTAACTTAGAGGTTATTGAAAGGTTCAAAATTCTTAAGACATGTGCTAATGTCATGGTGCAGAGGGAGGGGGATGTATGCTAAAATACAAATGAAAGCATTTTCTAAACAAAAATTAAAGTTAAAGAAAGCTAGTTATCAAGATTTGACGACTAGGAATAATTTTTCTATAATTTAGTTTCATTTGACGGCTAACGGCTGCTGATTTCTAGTCCTGTATCCACATCAAAAAACTTTCTGCCAAATTGTTTTTGTGTTTTGACTTATTGCATCTGAAATTTTAATCTAAAGAGTAATTATAATGAAAGGAATAAAACACTGAATTAAAAAAAAACAACCTTTTAGTTCAAATAATCTTTTTATTGTAAACACCAAGAATATATTAAATATTATTAAACAAAGACGTAACATTATGTGGAACTGATGACACTGAGAAAATTTTGAAGACATAAGTATCTAATAAAAATGATAAAAATTTAAATTGGCTTTTGCTATAGTTAACGTTAAACAACCAAAATAATGCATACCACAAAGTAACTAAGCTTATAAAATTATCAGTTTTGGTAATTAACTGTTTATATAAAATTAATACATAGCATGAGTAATTTAACAAGTTGCTTGAGTTGCGGAGCACAGTAACAGGTTGAAACACAGAAATTTCTGCACCTTCTTCATGATAAAGAGTCGGAAACTTTTCTTGTATCAATCATGGTAATGTAAGTACTATAAATGTAAGTTCATTATCTGAAATAATAATAATAACACATTAAGGAAAACGCACAACAAGACAGTCGAATTAAAATGTAACATCAAAGTACAGCAAAAATCATAGATGAACAAAAAAAGAAAGAATAAAATTTAAATAAAATTTAAATTATAGCTCACAAGGCTATCAAAGCCTGACAGCTAATGTGCCCGCAGGTTCTGTATGTAACGTGATAACTCTTTATATAAATATCAGATTTGCTTCAAATTTTATATGTGGGTTCATTCTGATAAGGTTCTTCACTGATTAGCATTGGAGGTTCATTGGTTAAATATGAAGGGGGGGAGAAGAGAGTGAAACCATCCTTAATTTATATAAATATGCAGAAATCATGCAGAATTATCACATTTTCTTCAAATTTTGTTAATAGGTTCACTCTGATAAGGCACTTCCCTGATTAGTTTTAGGGGCTCATTGGTTAAGTATAAAGAGGGATGGCAGTTAATCCACTGTCATATAACTTACAGTTGATTTATTTTATTTTTGGAAAGGCAATATTCTTTGAAATAAGAGTATAATATACAGTTGTATGTATAGCCTGCGAGCTCAATGCCATCAGTTTAACTGGGCGCTTTCCTCTTTATTGCCTATTTTCGGACAGAACGAGAAAATTACATGACCAACTCATACTTGTCATTCAAATATTCTTTTCCTGTATTATCATTAAGAGTTACAAACTATTTACATTATTAACCATATTTACAAAACATATCTTGCAACAAAGTGTCTATTCCAGATTAGCAACGAATTTCCCTAACATGTACAGGTATTCCATACCAGTAATAATAATAAAAAAAATGAGGAATTTTATTTAAATTTATTAGTTATAATTTATTAGCCCCTATTATGTATCCTATATTGACACTAATCAATGAATATATGGATACAACCCCTCGTGTTTTTCCTTCATTTTGGGAATAACGAATTTTCAACGTATTCTATTGACGATTATTTTCAAAATTTTCAAGATGTGATTTTGAGACTTTCACAAAAGTTGTTCTATACATTTGGCTAACATAATATGCAAATGAAATTTTGATATCTTTGACGCATGCGCAGTGAAAAATTATTTAGTAAACCTACTCAATATTGGAACAATTTTTATTATTTTTTAATTCTGATTACGTATTGTGTGCAATGTTGTTTGTCACATTTTCTGAAAAGAATGTTACTTTATATTAAGAACTCTCCAAATTATAAGCAAAAATCTTAAGTAAATTTTAGACTGTTTTTCGGATTCGTAGAAAACCTTAATTTTTCTACGAGTATACATGCTATCGACATAAAAATGAACGCAGTTTATTACAATAAGCCACTTAATCATAATCTACAGTTTGGGCGCTTTTGCTACATTAGTTTTGACAGGTTATTTATCCAAAAGATATCCAAAAGGTATTCATTCTTTTTTAATTTGTTGACGGTCCCCTATTGGAGTTTCTGAATAAAACCTTCAGGGAAATATATGACTTGTACTACACTATCTGGCCATTGATTATCGTCCACTTGCGATTTTAGACATTTTGTTAAATATCTAGAAAAATACATGAGGAATTATCCTGAAACTCTCAGTGTATACACATAATAGTACAGGTCATATATTTCCGTGAAGATTTTTTCCAGAAACCTTATAAGAGACCGTCAACAAATTAAAAAATAATGAATATCATTTGGATAACCCTGTCAAAACTAATGCAGCAGAAGCGCTAAAACTGTAGATTGTGATTAAGTGGCTTATTGTTATAAACTGTGTTCATTTTTATGTCGATAGTGCTAGGATGTAGGGAAATTTTTCAGATTATTTTTTTTTTCAGAAAAAAAATTCAGATCATTATTTTAAGAAAAATTAATTAATTAATACTCATTTCAAAAAAAATAATAATAATTTTAATCTTCCATAATTTCATTAATATATCCTATAAATCCAGTATTTTCATTTAATACATCGCAGCTTCCCTATTTGACATAATAGCAATATACAAAATAATATTTTTCTAAATTATTTTATTATTAATTATTCATTCTTAAAATTATATTAATCAGTCCTAGTTTTAAATATAGATCATTATCATGTAATTGCCCAGTCTTTTAATCGTATAATACGTAATTTATGCTATTTCAAAATTTAAGATAATTTCCGTATTTTTTATGTGACGATCGCTAATTTTTCCTTTTTGAGCATCGCCATTTTCTTTACTGATACCTCCTAGATGCTGGACATGAGTCATCGGGGCTTAGAATGTTCTACGACATTCCGGAAGCGTCGTTTTGGTACAAATTTCCCGCTGAAATCTCAGCGTCCATCCCTTGATGACGCATGTTTGTTCCAGATCATTCCTAGCGTCGGGTGATGCGAGATTCTGATTGGCTGAGCGCACGCGCGCTGCCGTGAGAGGGAGGAAGATTTTCTTATTTATTTGACACTTTGAGAGAGAGCAGCGTTAGCGAAAGACGTCCGTGGCCCGGCGCTGCCCTCTCGAGGGTTAGCGTCGGGACAGAAGAGTCTCCTTTTTTTAGGATTACGCGACAAAAGAATGATTCTAACAAGCGCCTTGCTGAGGGGCATCTGACAGATAGATCTTTTTTTGTTAAGTTTTGAGAGAATAAGATCTCTAATTGCGAATGTTGCAGCAATGTTATTATCCTTTTTAAAAGCCCCCGCACTGTGTATTTTTATTGCATTTTTGGCATACAGTTTCCCTCCAACTCCAGTAAAAGACTTTAGTTATCGTAAATTCCATATGTACACAACAGGATTTACCAAAGTGTTAGTGTCTATCAGTGTGACGGTGCTAGTAGTCCCTCCAGCCAATTGAGGCTACGTAAATACCGGGAACTTCAAGAGCTGTCAACGTGATCTTGCTGCGGAATTTGATCGACGTACTTCATCCTTTCCGGCGGTAATGTGTAGAGAGTCATCGTGAGAACCAGCGATTCTTAGTCTCCAATTTGAAGTGTGGAGTTCTGCTATTGTGGAAAAGCCTTTGCCGTCTTCGATCATCGAAAATCTTCATAGATTAAACTGTTCCCGTAGTGCACATAATTTGGACTGTCTACCCGATCTACATGACAAGAGACTTTCCTCTTATCGGAACTGTATGATGATTCAGCACCTCAAAATCCAATAATGTATTTTTTTTCTTTCAAAGTTAGTACGTGGCCACGGTAAAATATATTCATCATTATAATTAATAAATCTTAAGTTGCTGCAAATAAGTGTCTTCCTTTCTCCATGTGCTTTTTTTGGCACAACGCAATGTCGCACTTACGTTCACGCGCTGCTGGTTGTATTTGAGGAGTTGTTTACCGGTAATATTATTGTTTTGGGCCGACTTGTTCGTTTCCACAAGTTTTGGCTGCCAAATATTGCTTGGATAGCGATTCCCCAAATACAACGTATAGCAGATAGCATGTATACTCGTAGATAAATTAAGGTTTTTATAAAAATACTCCCCATTTTTCCAAGATTTTTGCTTATAATTTGCAGAGTTCTTAATATAAAATTAGTTCTTAATATTAGTTCTCAATATTATGTGCAATGTTGTTTGTCACATTTTCAGAAAATATTATTTTATATTAAGAACTCTGCAAATTATAAGCAAAAATCTTGGAAAAATTTGGAAGTATTTTTATAAAAACCTTCATTTCTCTACGAGTATACATGCTACCGACATAAAAATGAACACAGTTTATAACAATAAGCCACTTAATCACAATCTACAGTTTGAGCGCTTTTGACGCATTAGTTTTGACAGGGTTATCCAAAAGATATTCATACATTTTTTAATTTGTTGGCGGTCCCCTATAAAGTTTCTGGAAAAAATCTTCACGGAAATAGAAGACCTGTACTGTATTGTTTATACACTGAGAGTTTCAGGATAATTCCTCATGTATTTTTCTAGATATCTTGCAAAATGTCTAAAATCGCAAGTGGACGATAATCAATGGCCAAGTAGTGTATTATATTTATACACTAAGATTTTCCGGATAATTCCTCATACATTTTTCTAGATATTTAACAAAATGTCTAAAATCGCAAGTGGACGGTCATCTCTGGCCATATAGTGCATATCAGGAGCTTTAAGGAACTGGCTAATTCTTTATTTTCCCTTTTGCTATATGGGGGAAAGTTGGGTGGAATGGGACTGTAGATTTTTCTCTTTGTGCATTATTCTAAACATTTCATCGATCGCATACAAGATGAAGCAATGGTAATCCATTCTTCAGTTTACAAAAAATATTGATATGCATAGACTTGCAAATGTATGAAAGAAAAAATTATTTCAAAAATCCAATTTAAATTTCATTTATTTGCACTCAATATATTAAAGGCTTATTTATCTATAAATGTAATAGTTTCCCTATTTATGGAACATTGTTATACTGTATATTATCCATAATTTAAACTAACCCTAAAGCAGCATTTTTGTTTGAACAAGAAGTTTAACACAAACAAGGAAGTGGCGAGGAATGGGACATGCCAGAAAAGTTATGAATGGGACGCGCCCAGTTCCTTTTTTTTAATTAATAATAATGCGAATTGCTAGCATGCAAATTTCTTAGAAGATAATATATTAATTGTAACATTGATAATATATGCATTCATACTTCAAAATGTAAATAAATTGATGATTATTTAAGGCGCATCTCTAGGCACAGAAAAAGACCCGGATGATAATGCAAAGTCTATGGGGGCGTTCTTTTCAAATATTTCGTCGAAATTTTAATATTTTTACGTGATTGTTTTGCACAAAATTGCTGAGGGTGATCCGCAACCGGCGTAGTTTTTACTTTTTCAGTTTTGGTTTCAGATTTTTTTTAAAAATTACTTTAACTTACGGAATTGGTTTAAACCGTTCTGAAATTGAAACTATCGTTATACAAAAAATATAAAAGCAAAATCGAAAAAATTAAAAACTAGGCCGGTTATGGATCATCCTCAGCTGTCTTGCTCAAAAGAATCATGTAAAAATATTAAAATTTGAGTTAGGTATTTCAAAAGAACGCTCCTACACACTTTTACATTATCATCTTTACATTCTGAGCCTAGTTTGGGGCCTTAATGACACCTATGACAGAGAATCCTGAATTTTCATTCCAGTCATGAAGATACTGGAATTTTATATTGTGGCATATACATTATCAACTTACAACCTTTGTTTGATTGTTTATATTACCGACACTATAGGTTATTTTGTGCCTTATAGCTTTTTTTATTATTATTGCTGTCCCATAACTCTTAATGAGGAGGTATGAGACACATTTTGAAACTTACGTTCTCTTTAAAATAAAATAGTATTTGCACGTTATGTTTCTATATTGTTCAGGGGGATTAATAAATAAAGAATACTCCCCAGTTAAACTGATGGCATTGAGCTTACAGGCTACAAATACTAATTGTACATTAAAGCCTTATATTTTCAAGGGTTAATTCCGTTCGAAAAAAATTAAGAAGGGGAAACAGCTCTCCCCTTTCCTCTTTTTTTATACTTAATCATTGAACCTCCTATACTATCAAAGACATGCTTTATCATATAAAAAATCTATATCCAAAATTCAGAGCAAATGAAATAATTCTTAATAAAAACCCATTTAGAATTTATATAATTTAAAAGGAGTTATCCCCCTCTTTTATACTTAACCATTAAACTTCCAAAACTATTCAGAGATTTGAACGAAATCTGAAAATTCTGCTTGAAAAACCCATTTATATAAATAAAGGGGGGGGGGCATTAGAACCCCTGTTTCCCCTATTTATACTTATTCAATGAACACCTAATAACAGTCACGGAATCGCCTCATCAGAATGATCCTAATCTAAATTTTGAACAAAAACTTAATTCTGCATGAAAATCCCATTTATATCAACTAAGGGGAGGGGCATCAGTCCCCCGTTCCCCCCTTATACATATCGAATTAACTCCAAAAACTAATCAGGGAAGCACCTTGTCAGGATATACCTACATACAAAATTTCAAGTGGATCGGATATTTTTTTCATGAGCTATCGCGTTACGCACGAACGTACATACAGAACGGAAGGGCACATAAGCTCTCAGGCTATGATAGCCTGTGAGATAAAAAGTGTTTTACCTTGCATGCTATAAATTGAATTTTTTTTGTATATATATATATAATTCTTACTTTTGTAAAAAAAGTCCCATACCACCCCACTCTCCCCAATAGAGATATTATATATTAATACACCAATTACACGAAAATAGAATTTTTATCAATAGTATTAAAATACAGTTTAAGGGCTAACAGTTTATTTTATATCCTTAGGTTTTTACCACGTTCTCCCCAGGTTTTTACCGGTAAAAAGCCAACCCTGTTTATTGGCCTTGTTTCAGAACGAGTGGAATGAAAGACTGTTAAAAATTATGTCATTAGAAAAATGTTTAAGATTTATAAATGACAGTGCAAAAATCGCCTTTAAAACACGAGATCATCATCACCTGCGGAAAATTTTCACATTTGTGTAAAATTACGATATAAGTTTTTATTCATTGTTATATTTTTTGAACACACACTATTTCTGTAAACTATTCTGAAAGTTCAGTGGAGTAAATACAGATTGTTTTCCTTTTATAATTTGAATGTTCATGACTACAAATTTGTCATATCGGATGATGTTGATGATTGTGAAAGGGGGGGGGGGACTGATTACGGTCTAATCAAACTTAAATTACTCTTATTGGAAAAAAAATATTTTATTTTATTCAACCATAAAATTCTGCTACTAAATAAAGTTTAATGCGAAAGAATACTTTCGAAAAAAAAATGGGTGTAAATCTGCATAGCCGATAATCAGAGCATAAGGTTTATTAAATTCAATACCCTAACATTTTCTCACCTTTTTGAAAGAAAATGAAACCAAACGTATGAAAATATGAAGAATTGGGAGTAAGAAAACATAATGGTAAACCCAAGATACCGCTAAATTCGGGTTTTGAGGCATTTCCCACCAAGGTAAGACTTGGCTGACTAATAACGTTTTAATTTGCAAATCGAGGTTTTTTCCATGATTTTTATACTTAAATGAGACTAAATGATTGTCCGTGCTACCGCGTCCCGATCTAATCTTATTATGAAGATTATTTTTCAAATAATGGTGGTTAATAAGGAAAATATTAATAATGAAAAACCTGTAAATAAGTTTTGATTACTTTAAGATTTGCAAGTATTTAATTGTCTTAAATGAAAAAATTACCCCCCCCCCCTCTCAAATAAAGACAAATCAGGTATACTGAAACAATATTAGAGAAGTTACGCGAGGCTGCAATATGGTGTGAATTAGCCTTTACAGGAGGGGTTCGGATAGCATCTATCCGACAATATATGCAAAGCCGGCCAGATGCTGTCCGAGATCCCGTGTAAAGGTTCAAATTAAAACTTCGCGAATAAAATTAATTGCTTTTAACTGTATATAGACGCAAAAACATATTTTAACCTTAACTGCTCTGACAAAAATTGTTACATAACTACTGTGAGCTGTCTGTCAGACCATTTAATCTGAAGATGAATAAAATGTTACATAAATTCTCAGAATGCGATTTATGTATTAAACTTTATGTACAAGAATATCATAAATCAAAATCAGCTATTCAAAAGTATTTAGAGGTAGTAATAAGACTCCAAACTAAAAAAAATTGACCAGTATCTATAGTTAAACTAAAAATTACAAGTTAAACTGTGAAACTTGAAAAACCCACGGTGTCTGAGACCACTAACAGCAGTTAAGGGTTAAATCTAAACAGTTGAGTTTAAACACAAGGTAAAATAGTCATAGAATATTCCGATTGCAACAAGATTCGTCTATAATAACTGATTTGTAATGAAAAAATACGTAAATATTTTTACAATATTTCATTTCGCTCTTTCTAATTATGCGCCTTTAGGATTCCCGTGCCTAGAGCAGTTTGATCCAATTGCTCCTCGCTAGCTAAGGCCTAGATAAATCATTTAAAAATATTGACAGGTAAACGAGAAATTGTAAAATAACTATCTCATAGGTTTAACATTAGCAAGCGGGTATTTTGGTGAGAGTGTAGCTTGTAGATTCACATAATAAACTTAACAATCAATCATACTAACAAAAAAAATCTAATTTACTGTTTTTTTATGACATTACTTATAGGGATGTACGATAAATTAACGTAACAATAAAATAAAATAAAATAAAGTTAAATCTTACCTTTAATCAGACTTTGCCCGGTTCACTGGTCAAGCAAATCGGATCGTTAAGTCCTCATTGTTGTTTCATTGTAGCTCAGTGGTTAGTCCTCAATTAATATCGCCAATTTACACACTGGCATGTTTTGATTTGCTCACACCCGTAAACTTTACTTGCCGACACCGAAAGCAGAAAGACACGCGTCATAGCGCATGCGCAAGTTGCCAGTCACCCGATGAGGTGGTTACGAAGTGCATGGCACCTTATTTAGCTCCCATCATCCAGTAACAGAGCTGTCGTCACCCCAACCGCATATTCAAGCTCCTATGACACCCTAGGGTTCCAAATGGCACCGCCTTTTCACCTCCGGGTCCCAAATGGCACCGGTTTGTCACCTTTATTTTTAACAGTGTAATGATATTCAAATTTAAATACTGGATTTGAAAAGCATAATTAAAAATATGTATATAGATTATATTTCGAAATTTAGGTATGGTTTCGTTGAAGTATTAATTCAAACAAAGTATTTATTTAATGAAAATTACATTTAGAATTCTGCTATAAAATATTTTTAAAGAGATGTCACTGAAAATATAATGGAATTCATTTGTGGATTTAAACAAACAAAGATATTTTAGTTTTATTTACAAATTATAATAAATTAGTAATTTTAAAAGCTTTGCTTTTATTAATAATAAACAATAATAGAAACACGTGTTGTTAAGCAGGAAAAAACATGATGCTATATAGAATAATGACAAGGTTGTAGGTACTAGATTTCTGAAAGTAATCCATATAATACGTAAGCAGAGTTTCCAAGTCTTCGGTTTTTGAATACTGGTATTTTAATACAGGAAATGTTTTACTAGTTAATTTGACTACTTGGGCGAAATAAGAGAATAAAATTTTCTGTAAAAAAATAGTGGTGAGTATAAAGCAGGAGACTTGGCAAATCTGCCTATTTATGCATTTAATTTCGCAATGTGACGGTTTTGCGCAATAGAGCCCTCAGGCGCATATCTATATCTATCTATATATCTATATATAGGATAGTGAGTGATCGGGGAAAAACACAGTCAAAAAAGTTGATAAATATCAATATTTTCTTAAACAGAAATTCGCCTTTTTAAGTCCCTTTATATTATTTAAAGGTTTTTCCTCTTACCACTTGCCACCCTGATATATGTAAATACATATAAATAAATCTTACTGTATACAAATAAATCAATGTATTATTTTGATCTGGAATTCAGTTACGAACAATTTCATTTGATTTGATCATAACGGATTTGAATGTGAATAGCACCAAATTAACCAGATTCTTGCAACTTCGAAATATTTATGGCAACTTGTCTAAATTTCAGTTCCACATTTTTTTTTTTTTTTTGATCGCGTCGTTTAACTGTCAGATTTTTCTCATTAAATAACAAGGTTATTACGATTCAAGGAATTTTCAGACCAGTAAATTTTTCGGCACTAATAGTTTCTTATAAAGAATACCTCTTAAAAAAAAGGCGAAATTCCGGGCGTTTAATTGAGGTATAGTTTTGAAAGTACAGTTTAAAATAAATTATACTTTATTTTAAGTATTAAAATATACTTTATATGTTAAAAACTTCTGATATTATTTTTGGAAAAATTCTTGAAGCGTGGCAGTCCTGCATAAGGCAAAGGAAAAAAAATAATGGCATTCAAACCCCCAATGCTAGACATATGTGTGTGATTAACTTCAGTATCAAAATATTTATATTAAAGTATACTTTCCACAGTAGCAACATACAAGATGTATTTTAAAAAAACTTTTTTCACAGTAACATTACATTCTCATACTAAACATTTTATTCAGATCATAATAAAATATCAAAATGTAAAAATGATTAAAAATTAACTATTTTGTTATTTGAATTACTTAGGAGGAAAGTCTCGTTACTGAACTTATTCAAAATATGTTAAAAATGATAGTGGTACTACTTAAGTATGTAATAAAGGTTTAGTTAAATTTAGCGGCTTAAACCCAGCAGAAAAATTGTAAAAAAATAAAATATTTTCGAATATTTGTCGCGAAAATACGAAAACGACACGGGATTTGGCGTGCAGGATTTTTCCTTCCCAGAAGCAAATAATTTTAATGCATCTGAAAATCGTTAGTTAATTGTCACTCAGATTCCTTCAATATTTCCAGTTATTTTTTATTGTAAAGTTTACCTTATTCAATAAGAGGTCTAATTAATCACGATTTAATTATGGAAATTTTTCTGTTGTGAAAAACCGGTAATAAAATATTAAAAATTACGCAAATTGCTCTCATCATGAAAAGGTTAAGTAGTATTTGATATAAAAGCGCATTTTTGAAAGTTTGTGTTCCAGTGCCATCCGGTGACAAATCGCCAAATAAATGAATTTTACTTTTTTTTTCTTACAGACGCTCTATCATATCGCTATGTATCCATATGAAAAGCCTATATGGAGACCTTCCTTGTGAGATGCATTTCGCTAATGGAGTTCTTTTTTTTATATTCCAGTCAAACAACTGTTTAAGAAAAACAAAATTACAGTATATTTCTCATTCACCGTTTTTGAAACACGTGTGGAACACGGGGGGGGGGGTTAATATTTACAATGTAACTTTAATAGAATACTTACAAAATCTGTGGACATTTTGTCTTGTTTAGGAAGCAATATAAGCCTGAAAATGCAAAATACATACTTCCCAATCTTTTGTTCCTCATATTTTAAAACCAAAAAATCAGACTCTTTTTTTTTTTTTATTAAAATTTTTTTTCAAAAAGCACATAACTAAATCTGCTTGAAAGAACAATTAGAAAATTGTTATGTTGTAATGTTGTATTAGAAAATTATGTTTTTATGATGTTAAAAAAATTCCGATGGCTTGAAATGTAAGAATATTGTTTTTCATCCCTACAAACACAAATGATTATTCTTTATATGCAGATAAGAGCAATCTGTCATAGGCGACAGGACTGTACCGCAAAATGAGTTTTAATACCAACAAATAGAAATTTGAGTACAACAACTTCATGAAATTCATTTAAATATTTCCTAGGTACATTTTCCCGGTGTTGCTTTTCTAAATTTTATGTTTTTCAGTAAGTGAGGAATCGTGTTAAAAGCAGAGCTGGTGGAGTAAGTGGAAAAAAATGGCCGACTTCGACTCCGACTCCTGGTAGGATAAAATGCTAGTGTTGCTGTTGATTAAAATGATGAGGAAACGCAAGAAAAATTAGGCGAAAATTTCTCAATTTAGGTATTTGCTCAGTTCTTAGGCCTTTGAAAGAAAAAAAGGAAAAAAATATTGTCTAATTTACCAATTTTTCAATTTTACTTCGCATAAACCCGAAAAATCCAATTATCGAAATATAAAGAAGAAATTAAAAGGAAATTTCACTATTTCGTATCTGTGGACTTGACCAGTGAAAATCGTTACAATTTTGGTGCTAATTCATGTTCTCCAGGGCAGAAAAATTTCGATAGAAAGAAAAAAAAATAAAGATGTAAGTTTTACTAGTTCCGAAATAATTCGGGATCTAATCGAGTTTTAATTAAAAAGAATTTTCATCTGCAATGTACGTCGGGCAGTATATTGGGAAACTTTAACTTAGGTAGCCCGATATAATCCAAAAATAACAATAATAATTCCTTTTATGGATTTCAAACTATATTTATTTGGTTTAATTTCACTTCAAATCATCTAACAAGAAAAGCTGGAATCGGAGTCGGCATATTTCTTAGCGACTCCGGCTCTACTCTTTTGCTGAAAAATGAGCTCGACTCCGACTCCGATTACGCAGCCGGGGTTAAAAACCAAACGTATTTGATGATACGCATGACTGCCAATTTCTACGCCTATTACAAGACAAATACACATTATTAGTATCAGAAATTTTACTTAATAATCAACAATATGTATTCGACAATGTATTGTAATATATTCGACATGCAACTTATTTTTAAAAAAATGTTGTTCGAGACATGTTTATATGCTTTAAAAAGGTGTAAAAATTGGCAGCTTTCGGCATGTATTTCTTCATTGTATATTTTATTTTGCGAAATTCGTAAAATAACAGAATTTTTACCGAAATAAGGTACCCTGGGGTAATAACGCCAGGCGTTGTAATAACGCCAAATGTTTATATTTTGCATAATTATGAAATAATCAGGTAAATGACACCCATGTGCTCTGCGCAGAAGGGTTTTGAGTCATATAAATCGCAAAAAACAGCTTCAAGTTAATTTGTTTCATTTTTAGGTCTTATTGTTTTTACAAACAACTAAAATTAACGCTTGATCTAAAATTTGCGAGATACGTTTTGTGATGTGAAGACTATCTTTTTATCCGGAAATACTTTGTTAATTACATAAATTTGTAGTGCATTTCATGTACTTTTAAAATGTTGTTGAAGATTTTGGATATCTTCTCGAGATAATTTGTAATTTAAAATGTACTGCGCATTAACTATACCGGGGTAATAACGCCAATCCTTGACTTTAGTACCTCGGTTGATTCCCTACAGTGGCCAAGCTACATTCTAAATACTGATTCAAATAAACACAGTTAAAATTGTCCGATGTTTCTCATATTTCTATTTAAGCGGTCCTTTTTAAGCAAAAAGAAGCTCACGGTCTGATATTCTTTTGCCTCATTCCCTCCTCCCACACCACACCTTTATTTTTCTTACACTTTCACAAAAAATTGAACATTTTCAATAGCTTAGAATGCAATTTGTCAATTTCTAAGTTTGTAGAGTTTGTATTTTTAGAATTGGGCTATCTACATGCAATTATTCCATCTTATTTCATAGTTTTGTTTGCATGGCGTTATTACCCATATAGGTGGGTTATAACGCCAAATAGCATTGGTCAAGAAAAAACGCCATTACATTTTATGAATACATATCTGTTAAATTATTTTATTTTATATAGATAGTCAATGAGTTGCTGTATCAGATCCTATGTTTGTTTGAAAAATACAATCTAAAACTAAGCCGTGAAAATTGGTAGAACCTTAACGTGGCGTTATTACCCCAGGGTACCTTAGTTTGTAAATTTTGATTTTGAAAAATGAAAAAGAATAAATGATTAAGTGGAAAAATCATATATAAATTTCTATTGTAATTTAAATTTTGTAAACAGTTTTTAAAATAACATTTTAATCAATAAACGGCACAATTTTATAATAATGCACCGATATTGTCATTAAAAAATATTAATTTGTTCTACGTTTTACATTCCATTACTATTTATATATTGAGCTTTCGACATAGATAGAAAAAAAAATAAAAGTACAGACGCCAGATTCTTTAAACAGCTCTGAAATTAATTTCTAAGTTGCTATAATTTTAGCATTGACATTTTATTAACTACGCCTAAATTCTTCAATTTCCAATTAATCGAATATGTACAAATCAGAATCATTTAAATTTGTGTATGTTGTGCATTATTACTATATATTGATTTAGAGCCAATAGCAAGACCATCTCAAATTTTTTATGTGCCACGTTTGGCACGCGTGCCGTAGCTTTGCTGTCATTTCACTATACTATACGTATTTTCCTCTTTATTCGTAGCTCCATTAATATAGTTTTGACAGTATGAAAGGATTGCGTTGAACTTAGTTTCCTATACAATTTGTTTGTCATAGTGTACTTGTTTATTTGTTATACTTTATTTGTTATAGTGTTTTTAACTGTATTTTTGGAACCCCTTGTAGTATATAACATTTAATTTTAGGAATAATTCTTAATGTCAATTAAAATCGAAAGACCATTATTTTGTATGGATTTTTCCGTAAATATGAAGTACATGGGACAATCATTATATATATATATATCTATAAACTATAGGTAAAATTACTTCCAATATCTTTTTTTACTTAAGCCATATGGTATTTCATTTCTTTTCATTATCTATCTCTTGAGATGGGGAAATTAAGTTTCTCATATTCCGTGATAAATTATCAAATACTTCTAAGAAATGTAATTTATGTTACTTAAAATGCAGAATAACAGAAAAGAAAGTGAATCTATTTAAGATCAAAACAGAATATTGTTATTTAAATCACTCATGATAAATAAATAGTTACGTGATCAAATTTATTTTTTCTTGCTCGTAAAAATTAGACACTAATGTCTCATAAAATAATTTATTCATTCTATATGAGATAAGAAATGTTATTAAAGACATCTACTGTACAGGGTTCTTGCGCATCAGAGGCTTCAGAGGAATTGTGGCGCTTTATTACCAGACAATTAGTACAGTATTGATCGCTACACTGTGAAAAAAAAGGGTCGATCTACTAAAAAAATTTTTAGTAATCTTACTCGGTTACAAGGAATCTGTAAGAATTACTAGAAAAAAGCTAGCAATGAATAGAGTTAAAGTTTTACATTTTTAATAGCTATTACTAAAACTCACTTGGTGTGGCCTTGATAGCTTAGTGCTCATAGCACCGAACTCCAGGCTGAAAGTACCTGAGTTCGATGCTGGCCGACGCCAAGTGTACACCGAATGTAAAAAAAGGGATTATGTAAGTCCGGTCGTAGCAGTTACCATGGGTAATGATCTCTGAACTTCCCTATCCCTATAGAAACATGTCAAAATAGAGTAGGTAGCAATGTTTCGTGCTGCCATCTTTTGCGGCTTTACCGAAAATTTTCCGTTTCAGATGTCCTTTTTACCCGCTGGATGCAGCTCGAAGGAAGTTCCTGCTCTTCAGGCACACGTAATGGTTAGTAAAAATAATTTTGGAGCTATTACTAAAATTTGCTTGGTGGCCCATACTAAAAAGTTTTAAGTTAGTTATACAAAAAATTCTTTTGTTCAGTTTACAAAAGAAATGTTTGTTTCACTTGCAAAAAAAAATGTTTGTAATGGTTACTAAAAAATTCTGTGTAATACAAATTTACTAAGAAATTTTTAGTAACCTCTTGAATTTTTTTTTACAGTGTATGTTTGAATATTTCTTATAAATAAAGTAAACATTACTTTACGAAAATTGTAGGAGAATGTTCTCTAAAGTTTTTGAAGCGTACGAGCCCTATTTGTGTGATAATTAAAATTAATGAAAAGCTTATTTCTTTTATGACAATATATTGAAAGATAATTAATAATTAAAAACAAATGATTGTTGTATTGATGTAAATAGACGACTGGACGTCACAAGCTACAGAGTTTAGGATATACATGTATATATATATGTGTATATATATATATATATATATACATATAGCCATTATATAATATTACAGTTGAACATCTACAATGAATATAGAATAACTCAATGTATAACAAACTTAAACATGAAAAGATGAAGTTAGAAATATTGGAACAATTACACATAATATTGGAGATTGGGGTACGTGGCTCGTTCTCAAGGGCAATACCACGTTGACACAACAACTACGATTAATTTCTGGGTAGAAATCCTAATTTTGATTTCTAGGTTTCCCGATTAATCGTATTAAAAATGTAAGTCAAAGAAAAAATCAGGACGTACATTATACCTTTAAAAATAGAAATAGAAATGAGAAAACTTAGACTATAGAATCGTCAATGTGTGGAAGATTAAAATGTGCAAGCTTTTTAACGTTAATAGATTTTTTGCATTTACCTTTCCCTACTAATATTATTAAGGAGTAAAGTTAATGCTTTTGCTTGTGTGTTTGCAGGAAATAAACTCAGAACTACCAAACCGATTTCAAATGTAATGATAAGATAATGAGGATGTTTAGTCTTTGTTCTAACATAGGTTGTATCTTAAGCTGGTGACACTAATCCAAAGAATGTGGAGGAGTAAAACACTTTCTAAAAATACTATTTTTGTGTTATTGATGGGCCGAGAAAAATAAAATTCCGGTTATTTATGTGGTGTAAATGATCTGAACAAGGGCGGCGCGAGTTTGCCCGATGGGGGGGGGAGCACTGTATCCCCGACAGGGGGGGGGGCAAGTTAATAATATATATTAGAGGTCCCCGCATATGGGTCCGGGGGCTAAAAAACTGCGTGGACAAAAATTTTAGGCCCAGGCCCAACCCAGTTTGTACTAAATAGATTAATGGTCCGGTCGACATAAAATTTAAAAAGTCGGCCTGATTATAGCTTGAAAAAAAAACAACAAAAAAAAACAAAAAAAAAAAAGGTAAAAATTTCGGCCCGCCCGACTCTATTTCACAAAACGTGAATGTTCACTTCGATATGGTTATAAAATGTTTGGACGAGGAGTTCTGATAAAAAAAAGTCTTTTTAAGAAGTGTTCTAGGCGGGCAATAATTATTTATTTTGAATGTATGTCGATTTGCATGTAAATTTTCCAATTATCATTCAGATATCGTTAATCCTTATATCATGTATTGGAGACTTGAAAATCCAAAAAAAAAATGCCACACAATGAAATCTTCCAAAACAAAATCGCATAATAATCAAAAAAAAAAAAAAAAAGAGATAGAGAGAGAAAGCTATGGTATTCATTTTGAATCAACATATTTTGCGTTTAAGGGGACTCTTCACTCACATGAAAACATCCGCTGCGTCTTGTTAAACACAGACTATTTTTTCTCGTTTTAATTTCTAAACATTTTTTTTTCTTACATAGGACAGCTGAGCTTGCTCTTTAATATGGCTATGTTTCAATTTTTCGATTTCGGTTGCAGATTTTTGTAAAAAAAGACACTTTCGCATTCGGAAACTGTTTTGAAATTGAAAGTACTTTTTTGTGTCACATGCAGGTTTTATTTCACAGGTTTTACTGTATTTAAATTTTATTGCCTAAAAATCTACTATTCTACAAAAATAATAAATTCTAAAATTTAATTATAGAATAATGGGATGTTAAACTTATAAAAATGCATGCTTTTTCGTAAAAATGTTTGGATCGAGCCAAATGTCACTGACTTTTGTCGTCCCAAGTCGTTCCCTGAGGGCGAATTTCATACGGGCTGGATCGAAACCGGGACTGAAAATTTCGACTAGTGCAGCCCTAGGAAGAAGGAAGTCAGTCCCAGCTCGGTATCCAAAAAGTTAGTTAAATCATGAAATGAATGAAAACCAGGCATGGACCGGCCCCAGTGTCGTAAAAGAAAATAAGTCCGCATCCGGCCAATGCAGACCTCTATCGAGGTTTATCCAGGAGCTGTAGCTCGATGAAATTTTCTTTTCTTAAACTTGAGTTATTCACTAGGAATAAATGATATGGCAAACCACGCTCGCTAATCCACGTCAATTGATTCTGGATATGATAAGGAATCTAGCGCAGCGTATTGAGTGTTCGAAGCTAAAATAGACAGTATTGCTGTTTTTTTTTTTTTTTTTTTTGTATAAAATGTTTGTGCAATTCTATATTCTATAGGTACAGAGATAAAAAAATTTCGGGGAAACGGGGAAAATTTCGGGGGTTTCATCTTTAGGTTGATATACACCAAAATGTCATCCACATTAGCTGAATATGATGAAGTTTGATAAAATTCCGTGTTTAACTTTTTGAGAAATTAGCTCTCACAGTCTCACGGCACACCTGCCAACTTTAGATTTTTAACGATTAAATAAATGTATTATAAAACAGAAAATTATTTAGAAAGGTAACCTTTTACGTGGTACTTATTTCATTTTAATTTGATTTGTAAATATGATCATTTTGATTTTTGAAAAAAAAAAGTGATGCGTGCTTGTTACGGTAATTAGGTATTAAAAATAAAGCATACCAAAACAAATCCTGATTGATGCATGACAAATTTTACCAGCATTAAAAAAAATGCATTAAACAGATGAATAATAATTTAAAAAATCTTATTTCTATATATTAAAATAAAAATACTAGATCGGGAAAAAAATAACTCCTTGTATTTGTGGTCAATGGACAATTGATGAAAATTGAGTACTGCATCTATATAACTCTGAAATATCCTTCTGGTCTATCACAATACAGGTGTTTTTTGGTAATTCCCATAGCAACATTGAGATATATAAATGTTATTTTTACAACCAATCAGCAAGAATACGTCTGCTGAAGCTAAACAACATTATTCACCAATCTCTTTATTTCAATTGCCGAAAAGTTTGTTTTATATTAACTTGCTCGTCAGAATTTGAAAACTAGACAAAACAGAAGGTTTGTATTCCCTTTTAGTGAATCGCAGCTGTTATCTGCGTTTTAAACATCCTAGACTGAAATCTAAGTAAGAATACAAGTATAAAGAAACAGCATATTTACTAAGAACAAAATTTGAAATTTCTTCATATCTTTTTTCGTTCCATATGAACACGTTTCTATGCTAAATATTAGTTTTCTTTATTTGAATTGAATATATTTGCCGGAGTGAAATTAATTAGTCGAACTATAATTTTTGAATTATATAATTTTATAAATACTACGTTTTATTTTTTCATTACTTTTTATTTTTGTCACTTTTGAGAAAATGTAATTATTATTCCATACACTCTCAAAAAACTTTTCGCCAAAAATAAAATATACAGACAATATGTTGCCGGAACGCACATGTTATTGGAATGGATTCTTCTATTACTTGAAGAAATGTTGATGTTTTCAGTGTAGAATTTTAAAAAAAATGAGATTCGGTTGACGAACTTTTCATTATTTTGAGAGAAAATAGAGATACGTAAAAAAAATCAGTTTTGAATAGAAAAATTTAGTGCAAAGTGTTGCTGCTCAGTAAACTGAGCTGTCTTTTGACTCAATAAAAATGCTTTAGACTTTAGATATTGGAGAATTTCAGGTAGTTTTAGCATTAGATTAGATTGATGAATTTTCTGTATTTTCGAGAAAATGTGTAAATTAAAACAGATTTTTTTAGCTGTAGTAGTAATAATAAAAACAATAGGAAAAACATCTTCAATTTCCATTTTGTTTTAGAGTGTATATTGATCGAATGCAGAAAGTGCGATGCTTCAAACTTTGACAAAATACAAAATTTAAATCTGAAACAAAAACTTAAATACAAAATTCCTAAATTAAAAAAAGGATAAATGTAAATGAAGTGAAAATTTGTAAAATAGTTGGAAATCTAAAAGTGCGTTATTTTAATATCAGCGAAAAGTGACCCACATTTTAAAATATATCCAAAATTTCTCGCATCGAGTCCGTCTTGTCAATTTTGAAATATCCCTGTGTTTTGAAGAGACTTTTCTATTATTTTAAGCAATCTTTGCCTTCTGTTTGGACATTTTTCGAAAATTTTGATCTTTGATTTTTGTTTCTTACGTATATTTAGATAAAACGGTTTTATAAATGCCGTTTCTAATACGAAAAGGTACTAAGCAGCATAGATGCCATAACACCCATATAAATTTACGAATATATTGCTTTAGCTATGAGTATTTCAGGTAATTGGTGATTTTTACGTATTTTTTGTGGGAGGGAGGAGCAGAAATGGCAAAATTAAAGTGCATGAAAGCAAAATTTAAAACAAATTTTTCTGTTTTAATGGAATATATTCAAGGGAAAAGGTAGTTGAATTCACGAATTATTTTCCGAGCATAGAGTCCTCCGCGGCTTGGGTTATATCCGATCTGAACAAATTAATCCTATATCCATTCAACCTGAACCAGTTTTTAAAAAGTAAATGACCCGAGCTCGACAAACTTCGACCTAAAAGTATTCAATTCGAACCTAATCCCAACTCCAAGTGCAAGAGAAAATTGAAAAAGAAAATTCCAACTTGTAAAGCAATAAGGGAAAAATAGTCTAGAATAACACCTCCAATATCAATTATATATTTTATTAGAAAAATTACTGTATCTATAAATGCACTCATTGACATTCAAATAATATAATTTTATATTTTAAAATATATTTTGGCGATACTTTTGAGAAATGATGTAGAATCGAACCCATACGCTAAAACAATTAAAACTAACCCGACTCGAAAATAGAAGTCAATCCGAACCTGTCCGAAAAAATATTAACTTTAGCCAGATAAAACTCAAATCGCCAGTCGAGTTGGGTTTAATTTCTCAAAGTGTTGTAGGATTCTATCCGAAACGCAATCTGAGCTCGACATCTCCGCATTTCGATCTGAACCCGAAATATTTCAACTTCAACTAGACCCCATCCGTAAGACCCAAAGACCGTAACTGATGAAAAAATATATCCATACTGTAATGCAATTATGTAAAAAGATATCTACAACTATATCTACAGTATCAGTTTAAACTTTTAAGTAAAAAATCAATACATAAATTCATAACCATTCAATATATTTATTTTTTCAACTTAAAATAAATTTTGTATTCTTTTGAGAGATCCATCTTGAACCAAAACCATAAATGTCAACATCCAACCCGAACCTGAAACAATTAAAATTAACCCAACTGTAATCCGACCCATAACGACAAAAGATTAGACTCAACCCGATACAATCCAAATTGCGAGTCGTATCAGGTTCACTTTGCCCGACCCGATGCAGCATTCTACTTGGCATCCGAGATAGCCCCGACAAAACTTTAGTATAAATTTTATCCTTTTTGTTAAAAAATATGCAAGGTACAGCTTTATTCATGTATCAACCTGTGTAGGCATCTATATAGATTTTTACTTTAGGAAATTAGATTTTTTTTTTTTTTTTTTTTTTTGAAAGATCGAGTTTATTTGAACTCAGTGTGCAAGAATCAAAATTCAGTCAGAAACCGACTCTTACCCAAGAACAAGTTTAGTCAATTTGAGTGAAATAATAAAAATAAAAAAAAATTTTATATGTTGAATTAATTTCACAGGGACAAATTTCAAAAGTCAAAATATTTTCCCTGACGACATAGAATTTTGACCCCGATGGGGGGAGCATATGCCCCCCCGGTCCCCCCTCTGGCGCCGCCCTTGGATCTGAAAGAACTTTTCATAAAACATGCTTTGGTGACACTAAATAAGCTTTATGAATTTCATGAAAAGCAGAGTATATTTACGGGAGTTAGAGCGTAGACAGACGGACAGACAATTCCAATGCAGAAGCACTTTTCAACTTTGTTGGAAAGTTCTAAAAAGACCATATCAAAATAGAAAATAAATGTCCCGTGTAAATACATTTTTTAATTAAATTTATTTTTCCATATTATTGTTAAGTCTATTTAAATATGACGCAATTTCTTCCATTTTCTACTTTTATAGCATATTAATTTATTATTTTAAAATTTTATTTCTCTTTTAAAATTCATCTGCAAATACTTTTAATGCTAAAAAGGAATTAATTGTGTTTGCACTGGCCCAATGTTGGTAATGATACTTTAAAATTTTAACCATAAATATGAAGTAAATGTGTCGTGTAAATATTCTTTCTTGCCTTTAAATTTAAACTGTTTGTCAAAATTATTATATGAAACTTAAAACGTAACTTTCTCCATTTGCGGCTTTTAACACATATTAATGCATTTAATATTTTAATACTTTTTCTCTGTCAAAATTCACGTGTAAATATAGTTTTCATGATGTAATTACAATGTTTAATTCATTTAATTCTAATTTGTGAGGTTTCGTTTTTTTCGATTTATCAGAGTCACATTTAAGTATATATATATATATATTTCTTTAGAAGAAATATTTTTCTTTGTGCTGTTTTTACAAATTAGCAACATCTTAAATCAATAATCTTTTCTAAAATATGTAAAATATTTCGCTCGAAATGCTGAAAATTTGACTGAAAATGCTGAAAAAAACCCGCCAAAGAATTAGTCAAATTAAAAAAATAATTGCAGTCTGCACATCGGAAAATTCTACCGTATAAAATGATCTTAAAAATACTTGATTTTTTATGTAGAGTCTTTGCTCCTATGAATCTTTTTAATGGAATGATTTTGACCAGATTTAACACTAAATATTTCATAAAATTATTATTCGAATTAAAAACTGTTTGCATCAGCGTATTTAACATACATTTATTTATAACACAACTCATTTTCTTATTTTTGTATGTAGTCGTTTCTTTAACCCCTTCGCGACGGGAGCCTTTTACGAAATTTTTAATGTTTTGTCACCGGTTTTAAAAAACAGAAATTTTTGCTTTTTTAAATTTAGAAAATGCTTCGACTAAATAAGGCAATTTTTTCAGTAAAATTTTACTGGTGTAGATAAACAAGGATTCTTAAGCCTTTTTGCAGCACGTGTACCTGTCGCTCGTCCCCAAGGGGTTAATATTACCGAAAAAAGACTCCAAGTCCAAAAAATCCAATGTAAGCAATGGTAACAGCGTAAGTTATTATTATTATTATTATTATTATTATTTTAGCATAGAGAAATATTGGTATAAATGACAAACTTGAGATAAATTTTGCGAATTTTTCATTACATTAGTACTTTACTCCCTTATTGTCTAATATAAGTATACGATTATAATACGTGTAGCCTAAGTCCTGGAGAAAGTTATTCTGTTATTATGAAATTTACAAAATGTCAATATTGTTTTGATTTTGATTTATTGCGTTTTGCGGAAATGTCTATTTTTGACATAATTTTGATTTTTTTTGCCCTTTAAAAAATTATTTCTGGATAATTGCTAAAATTTTTATATTTTTTCAAAGTTTTAAAGTTATTATAAAAAATAAATAATATAAGAATATTCAAATATTTCAAAACACTTCCGAAAATGTGGGGATAGCTTAACTAATCACAGTTCAATGTCTGAGTATTTTCAAACACGGACATAGACAAATATTTTATTTATTTTTATATTTAATACCTAGACTACCTAGGAATTAAATATAAAAATTGAAATAAAATATCTGTCATTTTTTAAAGTTAATTTTATACATAAAAAAATTAATCAATTTTACCTATTGTTAAAATAAAACTAATCACACTAAATTCTCAAAATATTGTTTAAAAGGCGAAACTGAAATGGCAAAATTGAAACTTTTAAATACATCTTACAGAAATCTCAAACTTATTGCGCAAAAATATTTAATCTTTAAAATATCTTTAAATCTTTAATATCTTTCTGTAATAAATTTTTCTCATCAACTTCAAACTAAAAAAAAAGCAATAATCTCTTTTATTTGCATAATGGAGAATTTTATCTATGTTTTATTTCACACAATTTCTATGCTACCTATGTATGAAATTTTTATTATAAAACTATTATAAGGCTTTTGTGAAATGGTATTTCTTTGAACTAGATTATTCTATTTTTGAGTTTCATAAATTTTTTTCAGTTGCACCTATAAGAATGTAAAAATCTCCCATGTTCCAAATTTAAATGGATAAATTTTGCTAATCACAAAAAATAATAACTAATCTGAACTTATTTCTTTAAAAGAAAACTATTTTGAGATAGGCAGTTAAAACAAAAAAACATTATGTGTTCCTAATGACACTCAATATGATAACTATCGACAATCTGTATGACACGTACAGGGTGTTTCAAAAATGACCAGTATATTTGAAAAATTAATAAAAATTAAACGGGAAGCGATAGAAATACACCGTTTGTTGCAATATGCTTAGGACAACAGTAAATTGTCAGGCAGACAAACTTTCGAAATTAGTTACATTTTTCAACAACAACGATTTGAAAGCTATAGAAAATTACGCAGTCTGCGAGTTTGCCATTCTGTAAGTCATCTTTCTGCTGTAAGCGTATGCTGTTTACAGATTGCAAGTTTGCTGTAAAAAATGGTTTATTCCTTAAAACAGAGGTAAGTTGATTTGAAAGACCAGGTGTACCGCCACAATCCAGAACCAATTGAACAACTGAAGCCGTGCATCGCTTCTGCATGTGAAGCCATCCCGCCTGACACGTTTACAAAAGTTTCTGGTTATTTCGTTCAGAGACTACACTATATTATTGCTGCGCATGATGGATATGTGAAAATTTCATACTTTAGATTTTTTTCCAGACTGCAGTGCCGTCTGTTGTTGAAAATTGTAACTAATTTCGAAGCTTGTCTGCCTGGAAATTTACTGTTGTCACAAGCATATTGCAACAAATGGTGTATTTCTATCGCTGCCCGTTTAGTTTTTATTGAATTTTTAACTATAACGGTCCTTTTTTAAACACCCTGTATAAACACTGTATATGATACAATATTGTGTCGTACAGAACTTGCAAAATTCTTGAATTTGGACATAGTCTAAAACATTTGATAACTTTCTTAACTATTTAAACATCGGTATCGAATTTTACATTTTTAAATACTATTATTTAGTAACAAAATTCAACTTCAATTCCTTTTGTAATTATACTACATAGGCTTTTAATTCACTAAACATTATTATCGATTTAGTTAGTTTTAAAAGAAATGCTTATGAAATATTATTTATCTGTAAATGTAATGTAATATATCTAAAGGCTGGTAAATGTTTTACTGGAAAATATTTCCTGCTTATTTATTTAGATTTTATGTTACTTCGCATTTGATACAATTATACGCACACTTTGGAATACGTGCTCACTTATGCAACTTTGAAAAAGGAGTCGAAAAGTCGAGACATTACTGATGTCGATTGAGTGGTAGTCAATCGTGTTTCAATTTTGACAGGTATAATTTGTCACATTTACTACAAAAAGACTTGAAATATTTATGTAAGCTATTTTTGACGATATTTTAGTTATACTTTTTCTGCTAGTTATGCATTTTTCACGAAAAAGAGGTATCAAAATATAGCGAAATGTATTGATTTAGTACGATTTGAATTTAGCTATTGTATTACAATTTCTACATATAACATGTTACATATACTACAAAAAATAACTTGCATTTCTTAAATGCTTTTTAATTCATCGAAAAAAATACATGAAACAAAAGCATCTCGAGATGCTGAAATATATAGTAAAACTTTTTTAGAAATCCATTTCTATTATAAGGGAAAGTTATCATTTCGTAATGTCACATAAAATCTGATTTATGAGAAGAGTTTGACAGTTAAGAGTTCCTTAACTCGGAAAATATAACACTATTACTTCAAGTTAAATCTATCACAAGTGCGCTGATGCATAGAAAATTTGATTTTGCTCTATGTTATATAGCTTTCATAAATTTTTACCGGAGTGCCAGTGATTACCTCTTGCAATTTTTCGAGATTATTTTCTCAATTCCATTGCTTATTTTTAGTAATGATGTTGCATAAATTTTAAGAAACGGGAATATGTATAAATTATGCTCGTATGTGAAACTGCAGTCAATTTTTTGTGTCGAAAATCATCAAAATTTTAAATAAGTGTAAAAGTAATTATTTCAATAATATCCAAAACTTACATTAAAAAATGTCACAATGTGTTTTTATTTTCATAATAAATATAATTGTTAACTTCTTTTGTGAATAAAATAAACATAATTGGGTTAATATAACAGACATTATCCGCCGAAAACATTTAAGATGGAAACATTTCTTGAACAAAAATGATATAGTAGTCCATTGTTATATTGTATATTATGTTTAAATAGATTCAAAAGTCAGGGACAATATTAAATCAAAAACGAATCAAGAAATAAAAATGTAAAGATAATGGATAGTACCGAATCAGTCAAAGAAAGACCTATATGAGGAAAAGAAAAACAAATACATAGATAGTTCTTTTTTTTTTTTTTTTTTTTTTAACTAGCTAATGGGATATATGCAAAAGGTGACGAACCAATTAGAAGTAAATCTACTGCTGTTCACTATCCTGTCTGTGATAAATTTTACACTTTAAAATATTTGTATGTCTCATTTTTATATGACGAAAGTATACTATAATTCAAAAATTACTGATTTAAATCACAGATTGATTAAACTTCCTTTTTACACTGGATCTGGCAAATATAATGCTTAAAATAATAAGTAAGATTAATCCTAAGTAGACGGTTATTTAGAAAGTATTTTGAAGCATTTATGCTCATTTCAGTATATATTCGAAGCTTTGAATATTTCAGAAACCAACTTCATAGAACGCATTTATATCTTAAAATTAACCCTCATGTGAATTTCCAAGATTTTTGTCTAATTATTTACTGCAACTTTGATGGTAGTGTTACCCACACAAAATACCTATGTCGAAAAAAGGACTATTACCATTAATTTGTCAATTTTAATTTTTAAATAATTTTTGTATTTCTAATATTCCATAAAAAACGTAATTTAGAAAGTTTTTTCACGGCTTTTTTAGAACGTTTCTTATATTTCGGAGCATCAGTTGTTAGTGGCATCAACATAAAAAAATATACCCTGTGTAGATACAGAGAGTGTCAAAATTCATTTGAAACCATCACTTTTCTAATCGATTTATTATTGTATTATCAGACTATCTATAAGTCACAATTTAGAACTTCTTTAGAATTTTTCATTAAGGCACTTCCTTTCACCCCTTTTAAATTTTGAATTTAATATTGATTGTTTTAGAGGACATTTATAATTTATAAGTCACTACCTTGCCATGTTTCAAGTTTCTTGCCTCTTCTGTATCACAGAATTCTCAAATTAAAACGTTATTGGCTTTTGCATCCCTCTAGTGATAGTAACACCAATATACAATATAGTTTATGTTTGATCAAGTTTTATTTGCAACGTACCAAAACATTTTATACAGGCAACCATCATTTTTTTAAGTCGGTTTGGGATTTCATAAGATTGCAATCGTAATTAAAAAGTTTTCTAACGCTTTTCTCTTCCTTCATCTTTTTTAAATTCGGAATTTTCTTTCGGCGGATCTTAAGAAGGATTTGGATCTTTTAAGTAGCTACAAGGACAAATTTGAAAATGCCAGAACCATTCAGTATCCCAAAAAATGCAATTTAGAGCTTTCTTTGTCCCTGCAACCCAAAGGTCAGAATGGCACCAATAAAAATATAATTTCTGTTGATTTTTATCTTTTTCTCAAAACGAAGTTTTTCAGATTTTTACAACACCCAAAACATCTTAAAACAACAAATTATGCATGATATGCCACAAAATTTTCTGCACTTCTTTTCCAAATGTCTTTTGAGGAAAGAGACTACTAGACATTTTTCCGACGACCCTGGGACATCTATCCCACATCCACAACTACATAAGTTTAGAAGCACTAACGGGAATTGTACTCACGGAAGCAACGAGTGAAAAATTAAATTAGCAATTATTAAAGAGAAAAAATCTACATTTCTCATCTTGATAAAAATAATTTACTAAAAAGTTATCTTTTGAGAGAATAGACTACAATCATGATAATATATTAAATAGTATTAAATTTACTAGTGATCTCTGCCCCCTACTAGGTATGCTCGTCAACTCCCGTTCAGGCACAGTAGGCTCTAAAAGTATGCTTATTTGATCGGCTTTAAAAAGATTATGGAAGTTTATCTATAATTTTAAAAGTCAGTGGCGATCTTCTTGTAAACGGTTTTACATTCGTTCCCCTTTTATTCGCGAATTTTAAGGCAAATCCGTTTAGGAAATCCAATTGCTGTTTTCGTCCTTAATTAAATAAGACCAGTTAAACATTTGCAAATAAGCTAGTATAAAATTAATTAAGTAAACAGAGTCCTTCTATCTCGTTATATTTGAGCAACACTGTAAAAAATCTGTTTTAAATAAGACATTTTAAACTTGTCTCAAATCTGACGTAATCATACTTATTTATTTTCTTTTTTTTAATATTCACGTAAAAATGCTCTTCTTGTTAGAAAGGAAATATGATTTGCACTTAGAACTCACAACAATTTTTAACAAGAAAGAAAAAAAAGCGTCAAACATAGATTATCAAACACTTTCCAACACCTTCAGAATAATGTAACAAAACTGTGCCGTTTAAAAGTATAAAATATTACGTCCCATTTCACCATGTCGAAATGTATAACGCATTTCAAAACCGGGAGACAGAGATCACAAAAAAAACATGTTTTTACAAAATGTAATTATGTGATTCTGTCTGTACGCAGCCTAAATTTTATTGGTACTCTATCTCAAAAACTAATGCAAGGATGCCAATAAAAATTTATATGTCGATATCAATAATTTCAAGCGAAAGCTACGATAAAGTTTTCCTTTTAAATAGTACAATATTTGATTGAGGCAACCTTTCAATAATAGAAATATTTATTGTCACTTACACAAACTTCTTTAATGTCCAGATTAAACTATAAAATGCTTTATGTCTTGAGTACTACCCCAATATCAAATCACGTTGAAATGAATTTCTTTTATAACAAGAGTTAGAGTAGAACCGTAAAATACAGCCTTAAATTATTTTTCGTCTGTACAGGGCTATAAGAACGGAAATAAGTAAAGTTTGTCATCAAATTCATCTTACATGTCCATAGATTAAAGTCGTAAACAACGGTAAAACAAAGTTATAGTTGATAGATATTTAAAAGAAAGTTGGAAGAAAACATCTTATTTTTTTTAGAATAGTACATAATTAAGTGGAATATCCTCTTACATCTTCTATGAATGGGGAAAAGAAATGGTGCATCAGACTAATATGTTATCAAAAGTTTTTAAAAAACGACGATATTCCCATTAGGACCAGTTTAGGATAAAATATATGGTGCGATACTTATCTAAATGCCAAAATAGAAAAAAAGAAATTTAAAGTCGTTATTCAAAAACACATATTTTTCACATTGCATGCATGATAGGTACAATATACACAGAGATTTAATTTTTATTTTATATACTTTTATAACTGTGTCTTTTTTTAAATAAACACAAGCAGTATATGAATTTATATTATAGTTTTTTATTAAAATTTTACCATAAATTTTGAATTAAGTACTTTAATTGCCCGAAAAATTATTTTCATATAAAAATTTTATTATTATTTTAGGTTTAAGTTTAAGTACAATATTTTAGGAACATATATATGTAATGTTAAACGTACAAGTTTTTTAAAATCTTACGCGCAATGCATGTTTGTTAAAACACATTTTTGAAAATCTTTAATATCTTATTTTAACTAATTTCAATTATTTTTAATCTTTATATGAATAAAGTATTGGATTCGTGAAATTTTCCAAATTCCAGTTCTCGACTGATTTACACCTTTTTCGTGAGTAAGAGATATCAAAAAGCAGGTTTTTACAAAATGTAGTTCTGTGTTAAAAGAAATCTACTACTAAGTTTTCTGTTAAATAACATTACGAATATAATATAAAAATGGTAGATTACGGCAATCTTCTAATAATAGAAATATTTACGTCACTTAAACAAACTTCTTTTGTGTCTAGGTTAAACGTAAAATGTTTTATGTTTTGAGTCCTACCCGGTATCAAATCACGTTGAAATGAGAATTTCTTTTACAACACGTGTTAGAGTAGAATCATAAAAAAGAGCAATAAATTATTTTTCGTCTATATAGGGCTATAAGGACGGAAATAAGGAAAGTTTTCCATCAAATTCATCTTACATGTCCATAGATTAAAGTCGTAAATAATGGCGAAACAAAGTTATAGTTGATAGATATTTTAAAGAAAGTTGGAAGAAAACATTTTCTTTTTTAGAGAATGGTACAGAATTAAGTGGAATATTCTCTTCGATCATCTATAAATGAGAAAAAGAAATGGTCCACCAGACTAATATGTTATCAAAAGTATACTTGAATTAGGACCAGTTTTAGGGGTCGGAGCATATAGGACAAATTTTATTGTTCTGACCAGAATTTCTAATCCCTAATCTTAATGATATATTCCTATTGCATTTCATATATTAATATATGTTAAAGATTATTCATAAAATATTCTGCTACGAACAATAAAATTTGTCCTATATACTCCGACCTCTGGTTTTATTATAAAATATGTGGTGCAATACTTATCCAAAAAAAAAAAAAAAAAAAAAAAAGGAAATTTAAAGTTGATCTTCAAAAACACATATTTTTCGCATTGCATGCATGATATTTACAGCATACTTAGAGACTTAATTTTTATTTCATGTACTTTTATAATCTGTGTCTATTTTTAAATAAATACATGCAATATATGAATTTATATTATAATTTTTAATTGAAATTTCACCCTAAATTTTAAATTATGTATTTTAACTACCCGAAAAAAATTTCACATAAAAATTTCAATATTATTTTAAGTTAATGTTTAAATACAATATTTTAAGAACAGATACAGTGGCGGCCAAAATTGTAGACACTTTTAGGTAGCTTTCATTCCAAAAAGTAAAAAGCTATCTTTTGCAGCAGTCCGGAAGAAAGCACTTCGAGAAATCATATATATATTTATATATATATATGTGTGTGTGTATAGATATAAGTATCTGAATTTTTTCGTCTTGTAAGTCTCGAATTTATGAACCGATTTGGATGAAATTCTTTATGTGCATAATTGAAGTACTAATGTCTCGACCGAGTTCGTTGGCCAGCAACAACTGCCATCTTGTTTCAATATGGAGTCTATTTGAATTTGTGGACACTTATGGAAATTTTTATGTTTTCTAACTTTTTCTTTAAAATGGCCTATATTGTCAACTTACATTGTATGACTGTTTAAAATGTCTTTTGATACTTTGTTTAAAATAGTATATAAGAGTTTGCGAGACGGAACTTTTTCTATAAGTATACGAAGTTAAAAAACATAAAAATTGTAAAAGAATCAAATGGCTGCCATTTTGAAACAAGATGAGGGATGAAGCTGGCCCACAAGCTCGATCGAGACATTAGTGCTCCTATTATGCACATAAAAATTTTCATGCAAATTGGTTCATAAATTCGAGAACAGCATGACAAAATTCAGATATATATACAGGGTGATTCTAAATTTTTTTTACAATAAAAGAGGGGTGATAGTACACACCAAGACAAACAATATGAAATAGGAGACCAGGGGTCCCAAAGGTTTTCCAAAGGAGATAGCCGCCATTAAAGTTTAGGGACCAAAATTTCAAATAAACATAAAAAACGGAAAAATCGGTCGATTGATTTGCGGTTTTCACTAAAATTATTCTTTATGTCGGCATTTTCTTGAAATTAAATTATAAAGATAAATTTTTAAAAAATGCCGTTAGAGGGAGCTTTAGAATTTGGAGTAACGAACAACTATTTTTTTCCGGTATTTTTTACATCTCATTAAATGTTTTCGTAAGCTTAGACTCAAACTTAAATTTTGACCTCAAAATCTGAATAGTTGGGAGTGATTAAGTAGACAAACTGAACTGTCTTCAGAAGGTTCAAATTTCAAATGATTATAAAAAACAGAAAAATTGGTCGATTCGTTTGCGGTTTTCGCTAAAACTAATTTTTAAATCAGCATTTTCTTAAAAATAAATTTTAAAGATAAATTTCACAAAATGCCGATAGAGGGCGCCTTAGGCTTTGGAGTAGCGTGCAACTATTTCTAACCGTTATTTTTTAATCTCATTAAATGCTTTCAAATGCATAGACTTAAATTGAATAAGACTGAAGTGCTATCAGGAGTTGAAATTTAACCCTCCGCCTCCTTGAACACAATTGAATTTTTCGCTACTTAAACAATCCCAACGATTCAGAATTGTAGACCAAAATTTAAGTCTATACATTAGAAAGCATTTAATGAGATTAAAAAAATAACGGTTAAAAATAGTTGTACGCTACTCCAAAGCCTAAAGCCTATCTGCATTTTGTGAAATTTATCTTTAAAATTTATTTTCAAGAAAATGCTGCTTTAAAATTTTGTTTTAGCGAAATCCGCAAACGAATCGACCAATTTTTGTGTTTTTTATAATCATTTGAAATTTGAACCCTCTGAACACAGCTCAGTTTGTGCTATTTAAGCACTCCCCACTATTCAGATTTTGAGCTCAAAATTTAAGTTTGAGTCTAGCTTACGAAAACATTTAATGAGATGTAAAAAATACCGGCAAAAAATAGTTGTCCAAAGTCTAAAGCTCCCTCTATCGGCATTTTTTAAAATTTATCTTTATAATTTAATTTCAAGAAAATGCTCACATAAAGAATAATTTTAGTGAAAACCGCAAATCAATCGACCGATTTTTCTGTTTTTTATGTTTATTTGAAATTTTGGTTCCTAAACTTTAATGGCGACTATCTCCTTTGGAAAACGTTTGGGACCTCTGGTCTCCTATTTAATATTGTTTGTCTTGATGTGTATTATCACCCCTCTTTTATTGTAAAAAAAATTAGAATCATCCTGCATATATATATAAATATGGATATATCTATATATATAGTAATGTATGTAAATCAGAGGGTACATTTCAGTGGAGGGTGGTTTGGGGATCTAGGGGTCATGATCGACAAAAATATAGCAAAATTTACCGATGTTCTTTCCCCGGTCGGCTGCAATACGTAGTTTTTTTTTACTTTTTGTAATGAAAGATACCTAAAAGTGTCCACAATTTTGGCCATCACTGTACATATAATGTTAAACGTATATGTTTTTTAAAATCCTAATTTCTAATTATTGTTAATCTTTACATGAATTAGGTATTGGATTTGTGAAATTTTCCAAATTCCAGTTCTCGGCTGATTTACACGTTTTACGGAGTAAGAGATCTCAAAAAACATGTTTTTACAAAATGTACTTCTGTGAAATAAGAAAACTACTACAAAGTTTTCTTTTAAATATCATTACGAATATAATATAAAAATAGTGGATTACAACAACCTTTCAATAATAGAAATATTTACGTCACTTACACAAACTTCTTTAATGTCCAGGTTAAACTATAAAATGTTTTATATTTTGAGTCTTGCCACAGTATCAAGTCACGTTGAAGTTAGAATTTTTTTACGACACGTGTTAGAGTAGAATCATAAAAAACAGCAATAAATTACTTTTCGTCTATATAAGGCTATGGGCACGGAAATAAAAAAGTTCTGTCATCAAATTTATCTTGCATGTCTATAGATTAAAGTCGTAAGCAATGTTCGAACAGGGTTATTGTTGATAGACACTTTAAAGGATATTGGAAAAAAACATATTACTATATTTTTCGAATTGTACAGAAACAAGTGAAAGATCCTCTAAGAACTTCTATAAACATGAACAAGAAATATTAAAGACTGTCCAACCCCTGAAATCAACACTGTTTGCTAGTTGTTCGATTCATTTACATGGTTTCTACATGCGATTATTTTTAATTCTGTCTGACACCACTTTCCTAAAACTAAAATTATTGACGTACTGAGTGAGAACATTTGCAAGAGAAATATAGTATAAAATCTGGTTTATTTAAATAGACGTACAAACAGAATGTAAAATAGTCGCCTTTGGAAGCCCCACATTTTGTAACATTAAACTGTGATGCCAGTTTTTTTATATTACGTTTTGGCGATTGATTTATATTCTTTCCCAAAGGGTTCGTACTATATTTTTTTTAAATAATAATCTTTGTCATATATTTCTACAACAGTTGCAAGAGAAATCTACTGTAAAGTTTTCTTTTTAAATACTTCTACGAATATAATATAAAAATAGTCGATTGTGACAATCTTTCAGTAATAGAATTACTTACGCCATTTACAAAACCTTCTTTTGTGTCCAGGTTAGGGAGCTTAATTTGGTTACCCTGCTTTGTTTAATTGTAACAAGATATAATGTTTCAAAACTAAGAAAAAAATCCAAGAACCATACTGATTTATCACATATCAATGAAAAAACTATCTTTTATAATCAGGTGTTCAAAATACATTCCGGCGTATAATGTTCGATTCTTTACGGAGGTTTCAGATAAGGAAATTCTTATACACCAGCATTTTCTTTCAAAAAAATTCTACTTAAATACAACGAAATTTTGGCAGCTCGCAAGGGCACATTTTAAAATAAGTTTTATTTATTGGGTTAAAATTTTAATCATGAATAACCATATTATTTGTAAACAAAATCACATAAGAAAACTTCTCAAAAACATTTTTTTTATTTTAATTTTTAATTTTTTTTTTAAAGTGGGGTAAATTAAAATCGTTGTTACTCAAAATATCATTTGTCGAATTTCATTTTAATAAACAAAAATACATAAGCATACATAAACTTTAATCTTGATTCAGAATTTTTGAAAATATTAATTTATATAAAAATTTAAAATATTTAAAGTAAAAATTTCAAAATAAATTACTTTTTTTTAAACATCATATTTTCAAAAAGTAATTATTTTATTTTATTAAACTTGAAGAATCAAAATTAAACTAAAACAATTGAAAAAGACATGTTCAAAGTTAGAACCATTTATTTCCAATGGTTTGTAATGGATGGCAATGGATTTATAACACTTTATACAGGAGACATGCAGAAAAACCCATCATGAAGAAAAACGTATTTTCACATGACGTTATTTCCGTGTTTACCATTGCTTGAAAGCTAGATTTGGAACACTAATCAAAACGAAAAAAATAAATGTTTCCATTTCCAATTAAGATAGAAAATTAATTAAACATCGCTTTAAGCAGAAAGAAACAAAGAAATGTTTAACGGAACAAAACTTTTTTAGAAAATTTGATCTGTACAACACCACCTTAACCATGATGTTTTTTTTTTTTATATATGTATAAAAAAGTACTTACATATCATTTGGAAAATAATGGCACCCATACGAACCTCCTGTGTTCACATTTGAGTCAAGAATGTTTGTAAAATATTACAGATACTTGTTAAACGTCAGATGCAAAATTGATGGATAAAAAATGGATAGATTGATAAAAATGATTTTGAATTACGCATAGGAATAGAGATGTCTATGAACAACAGATGCTTTATTGAGATATATATAAACAAGTGTGGGAGATTGTACATTGTATTTGAGTATTTGAGTATTTTCTATTTGCTTATTTTAAATATATTTGTAATTGTTATTATGCTTTGTAATGCTCTTTAGTGTATTTCCGTACTACATAACTTATAATGATTTCATAGCCAACAGAAAAGTGATTTTTTTTCTCAAATTTTAAAATGCAGAAATTCAGAATGTTTTCTGTTTATTTTTAAATATGGCACAGACAGAAAAATCTTGTGATATCTGTTTATTTCTTTCTTCGAATACCCATTTGTCAATAAAATTAATATGAAATAAACAAAACAAAAAAAAACTGCTGATGGATATGAAAGGAAAAATCTTACCTTCATTTTGTGTCACTTCATTCATTGCACGTCGGGAAAAAAGTTTTTAAATCGTTGCTAAAAAAGACGTACATATGCATTGAAATACACATTTTACTACTCCACTTCAATAAAATTCGTATTTAAACGATGCAGAATGATGTAGCATACAAAAATAGAAAGTAATCATATTACAGAACATGGGGAGACGTGTATTGTGCAGACCATACCTAATGTGAACACCCAGACACAGACTCAAATTGCAAACGTTAGACTGCTAAAAATAGAGTATATTTTCAAAAAATATTTTAGTGCATAATTTTATTATATATTTAATATCTTATAATAAAATAAACAACACAGGATTTTTCTGTCGTTATAAAACTGTGCAATATTTAAAGAAACAAACTGGAAGTATTAAGCAATTGAAAACTTGATAAAAAGAAGAAAAATTTCATTTTTCTGTAGACAATGCTTTCAGGAAGTATTTTGCAACCTATCTATTCTTATTTCTGTCTTTAAAATTTCAAAAAAGTAGATGGAACAGAAAAAAACCCTGTATTCTTAGCATTTAAATTCCTGGACTAGCAAAATTTTTATATTTTTGTTTACTACATCATTTTACAACGTTTAAATTTGAATTTTATTCAAGTGGAATAGTGAAATTTCAATTTCGATGCATAAGTACGTCTCTATTTGTAATGATTGTGACAGAAAAAATAAAGTGACCGAAAATGAAGATAAGATTTTTCTATTTATATTCATTGGCTGTTTTTTGTTTTGTTTATTTCATATCAATTCTATTCACAGATGGGTATTCGAAGTAAGAAATAAACAGATACCACATGATTTTTCTATCGTTATAGAACTGTGCCATATTTAAAAATAAACTAGAAACATTCTGAAGTTTTACAATTTAAAACTTGAGAAGAAAATTTTCACTTTTTTGTAGGCTAAGCATTCAGAAAGTACTTTTCATTGCAATTTATTCTTATCACTGTCTTTAAAATTCCAAAAAACAGATGGAACACGAAAACAAATATTGTATTCTTAGCATTTATATTCATGAACTTGCAGAGTTTTTATTGTTTTGTTTACTACATCCTTCTGCATCGTTTAAAATCGAATTTTATCCAAGTGGATTAGTGAAATTTGTATTTTGATGATAAATATTTCGTCTCTTTTTGTAAAGATTTTAGAACTTTTGAACGACGTGCAGTGTATGAAGTGATACAAAATAAACTTAACTTCTTTTTTAGTTCACAGGCTATTAAAGCCTGAGAACTTCTGTGCCCGCCCGTTCTGTATGTATGTACGTACGTATGTAACCAGATAACACATGATAAAAATATCCGATTTACTTGAAATTTTGGATATCGGCTTATTGTAATAAGACACGTGCCTGATTAGTTTTAAGAGTTCATTCGATAAGTATAAGAAGGGGAACGGGGGCTATTGTCCCTCCTTTTAATTTATATAAATGTGTTTTTCATGCAGAATTAGTAGATTTCGTTAACATCTTTGATGTAGGATCATTCAAATGAGGTGCCTCCGTGAATAGGATTGGTTGTTCATTGGATAAGTTTAAAAAGGGGGAATGGAAGGGTACCCCCCATCTTAATTTAGGTTTTTCAAGCAAAATTTACCGATTTGCTTCAAGTTTTATATTTAGATTTATGCTGAAAAGGCAATTCTCTGATTTGTTTTTGGAATTCACTGGATACGTATAAAGGGAGGATAGGAAAACAATACCCCTCATAATTTATGCAAATGTATTTTTATGCAGAATTAACCGAATTGTTCCAATTTTTGGGTACAGTTCGTAGTAATAAGAAGCTTCGCTCATTTGTTGCGGTGTTCTTTTGTTAATTTTAAAGTGGGGTACAGGCGATTACCTCCCCCTTAAGTTAGCTAAATAGAGTTTTATACAGAGTTATCCAATTTCTTTTAAATTTTGGATGTAGGTTCTTTCTGATAAGTTGAATTTCTGAACAGTTTTGGAGGTTTAATGCTTAATTATAAAGGAGGAAACGGGGGACAACGTTTATTAAACTACATAAATGGGTTTTTATGCAGAATTCTTCGACTTTCTTCGAATTTTGGATATAGGTATATTCAATAATAAAGCGTATCCCTTATTAGTTTTGAGGTCTCAATGATTAAGTATAAAAAAGGAAATGAGGGGGAAGGGTGTACTTCCTTCCTTATTTTTTTCGAAAGGCATTATTATATAAAGCTGTAATATACAATTAGTCTGCATAGTCTGTGAGCTCTATGCCATCAGTTTAACTGGGCGTCATTCTTTTTATTTAGTTTATTTATTTATTATTAATTCGATTGATAAATGTAGGTTCGAACAAACAAATTTTATTCTACATGTTTTATTTGCAATAAGAAAAATAAAAAGGTAAGATTCCGTAATGTTACATTTATAAAAGGCACGATTAAAATATAAAACTATTATTATGTCATTAAGTATTAAATATCCAATTACAAAAAGATCAGGAGAAACTTCCACCTGCAAAAAATAATAGAAATTTTTGTCTTATATATGACAGTTATATTTTATGAATATTAACGAATATAAAGAAAAAAAATATATTAAAATTTAGATCTTTTATATCTTATAATAAAATAAAAACTAATGCATGATTTTTTCCGTCGTTATAGAAATTTGTAATTTTTAAAACATAAACTGGAAGTATTGTGCAATTTAAAACTTGAGTTTAAAACAAGACATTAATTATGTGTAGGCTAGGCATTTAGGAAGTATTTTACAATTCAATCTATTTTTATTTCTGTCTTTAAAATTCTAAAAGAGCGAATGGAACACGAAAATAAATCGTGCACTCTTTGCATTTATATTCCTGAACTACAACATTTTTTATTGTTTTGTCGACTATATCATTCTGCAAAGCTGAATTTTATTCAAGTGGAGTCGAGAAATTTGTAATTTAATGCATAAGTGCGTTTCTTTTTGTAACGATTTAAAAACATTTCAGCGACGTGGAGTGAATGAAGTGACACAAAATGAACCTAATACTTTTCTTATTATATTCATCAGCAGTTTTTTGTTTTGTTTATTTCATATTAATTCTACTGACAAATGAATCTTCAAAAAAAGAAATAAACAAATGTCACAGGGCTTTTCCGTGTATATAGTACTGTGCAATATTTAAAGAAAATAAACTGGAAGCAATTTCCAATTTAATACTTCAGAAAAAGAAACTTTCACTTTTCTGTAGGCTATGAATTCAGGAAGTATTTTTGATTGCAATATATTCTTATTTCTGTTTTTAAAATTCCGAAAAAGTAGACGGAACACGAAAATAATTCCTGTACACTTAGCATTTACATTCCCAAACTTACAAGGTTTTTATTGTTTTGTATATTGCTTCGTTTAAAAGCGAATTTTATTCAAATGCAGTAGAGAAATTTGTATTTTAATGCATAAGTACGTATCTTTTGCTGACGATTTGGTTTTTACTGTTTTGTCTACTGCATTCTGCATCATTTAAAATCGATTTTTTTTTTAAGAGGAGTAGTAAAATTTCTATTTTAGGGCACAAGTACGTCTCTTTCTGTACCGATTTAAAAATTTTGAGCGACGTGCAGTGAATAAAGTGACACAAAATGAGCCTAACATTATCCTTTTTTTACTCATCAGAAGTTTTTTTGTTTTGTTTATTTAATATTAATTCTAATGATAAGTTATGTTCGAAGAAACAAATATTATTCCGCATGTTTTATTTGAAAAAAAAAATCAGAAGGTAAGATTCCGTGGTATTACATTTATGAAAGTCTTGATTAAAATATAAAACTATTATTTTGTAATTAAGCATTAAATGTCCAATTCAAAAAGGATCAGAAAAAACTTCCACCAGCAAAAAAAAAAAAATAAAAAAAAAAATAAATAAATAAATAAATAAATAAATAAATAAATAAATAAATAAATAAATAAAAATTTTTGCCTTATTAAAGTTACATTTTATGAATATTAATGAATAAAAAATATATATTAAAATTTAGATCTTTAATATCTTATAATAAACAAATAATGCAGGATATTTTTCGCGTCGTTATAGAAATTTGGAAGATTTAAAACATAAACTGGAAGTATTGTGCAATTTAAAACTTGAGAAAGAAAGACTACTTTTCTGTAAGCTAGGCATTTAGGAAGTTTTTTCAATCCAATCTATTCTTATTTCTGAATTTAAATTTCCAAAACAGCGGATGGAACACGAAAATAAATCTTGTATCCTTAGCATTTATATTCCTAAAGTACCAGAATTTTTATTTATTTGTCGACCATATCAATCGGCATCGTTTAAAATCGAATTTTATTCAAGTGGAGTAGTGAAATTTCTATTTTAATGCATAAGTGCATTTATTTTTGTAATGATTTAAAAACATTTCAGCGAATGAAGTGACACTAAATGAACCCAAGACTTTTCTTTTACAATCATAAACAGTTTTTTGTTCTATTTATTTTATATTAATTCTATTGACAAATGAATGTTCAGAGATAGAAATAAATAATTATCAGAAGATTTTTTCCGTTGTTATAGACTGCATAATATTTAAAAAATAAACTGGAAACATTTTACAGTTTAAAGCTTAAGAAAAACTTCAACTTTTCAGCAGGCATTCAGTATTCAGTAGCATTCAGTAGCATTCAGTAAGTACTTTTCATTCCAATCTGACATTATTTCTGTCTTTAAAATTCCGAAAAATCAGATGAAATGCGAAAACAAATTCTGTACTCTTAGCATTTACATTCCTGAACTAGCGGTGTTTTTTTTGTTTACACTTCCTTCTGCATCGTTTAAAATCGAATTTTATTCAAGTGGAATAGTGAAATTTGTATTTTAATGCATAAGTGAGTATCTTTTTGTACCGATTTAAAAACATTTCCGCGACGTGCAGTGAATGAAGTCACACAAAATGAACCGAAGACATGTTTTTTACATTCATCAACAGTTTTTTGTGTTATTTATTTCACAGTAATTCTATATTGACAAACGAATGTTCGAAGATAGAAATAAATAAATATCACAACATTTTTCCGTCATTATAGAACAGTGTAATATTTAAAAATAATTTTGAAACATTTTGAATTTAAAACTTGAGAAAAAGATTTTCACTTTTCAGCAGGCTATGCATTCAGTAAGTAGTTTTCATTGAAATCTATTCTTATTTCTGTATTTAAAATTCTGAAAAAGGAGATAGAACACGAAAACAAATCCTGTACTCTTAACATTTACAGTCCTGAACTAGCGAGGTTTTTATTGTTTTGCTATTGCATCGTTTAAAATCGAATTTTATTCAAGTGGAGTAGTGAAAGTTGTATTTTAATGTATAAGTACGTCTCTTTTTCTGACGATTTAAATCGTTGAGTTACGTGCTGTGAATAAAGTGATACAGGGTGAAACTAAGATTTTTTTATTATTATTCATCATAAGTTTTTTTTGTTGTTGTTGTCTTTGTTTATTTTATATTAATTCTATTAACAAATGAATGTTCGAAGAAAGAAATAAACAAATATAACAGGATTTTTTCTGCCGTTATAGAACTATCCAATATTTAAACAATAACCTGGAAACATTTTGCATTTTAAAATTTAAGGGAAAAAATTCTTACTTTTCTTTAGGCTATGCATTCTGGATGTGTTTTTTATACAAATCTATTCCTGCTTCTCTCTTTAAAATTTCGAAAAAACTAATGAAACACAAAAAAATCCTATATTCTGAACATTTACATTCCTGAACCAACCAGCTTTTGATTTTTTGGTCTTTTTCAGCATTTTGCATCGTTTAAAATCGAATTTTATGCAAGTGGAGTAGCGAAATTTGTATTTTAATGCATAAGTAAGTCTCTTTTTGTAACGATTTAAAAACTTTTGAGCGACACACGTGCAGTGATTAAATGATGCAAAATAAACTTAAGATTTTTATTTTTTTATCCATCAACAGTTTTTTTAAATATCATATTAATTCTATTAACAAATGAACGTTCAAAGAAATAAATATTATTTAACATGTTTTACTTGAAATTAAATAAAAGAAATTTTAGGGATGCATAAGGTAAGATTCACAGTGTGTTGCTCTTTTTCGAATGTCATGCTTAACTTTTTGAGTTCTGGTATGTAAATTTATTCAAAATTCCAAATGTCACATTGGCCTAAGTAAAAAAAAAAACTTTACCATAAACACGAGAAATTGCACATGAAAAAATGCATTGAAAAAAAAGGAATTCAAATTTGGTCGAATATTCCGGGTTCATTTCGTAATTAAATTTACCCATCAAAACTCCAAAGATTAAAATGTAATAATATTATTAGACAATTAAGTATTAAATATCCAATTACAAAAGTGTCAGTAGAAACTGAAACCAACAAAAAAAAAAAAAAAAAAAAAAAAAAAAAAAAAAAAAAAAATAGATTTTTTTTATTTTATACAGGACAGTAATTTTTCACGAATATTAATGAATAGAAAAAAATTACATAAAATTTACTTGTGGCAGTTTGCCCGTTGTTAATCTGACCGTTTTGTAATCGAACATTTCATAATTACTGATTTAAAACAAAAATATACGTCTAATAAACATGCCAAACATTATTATAGGCAAAATTTGGGCTATTACGCATTTTAAGAATAACAGAATTTGAATACAATTTTTCTCAGCAGACAAGTATAACATTTTTTTTTATTGTTATCATACTGCACTATTTCGCTTGTTAGACTAACTGGGTCTCATGTTTGTCTTTAATGAACAATGATCGCGTATAAATGGCTGCTGAAAAGGCGAGATAGGTTCCCTCTAGTTGTATTTTTCATTTTTAGGATTTCGTTCATCTCACGAGACCCTACGAGTACCTTATCGGGACCTATACTCACGAGTTTATGCCCATCATGAGGATTTTATAGATATGATATTCCGTGCACTAGTTTTTGAGTTTTAGTTTAGAATCGCGTAAATCCTAAAAAATTCAGCATGAAAGCGCCCCTTATGTCACCAAAGACAACTGTAACAAATATGTAAATAAAACTAACACATGTCAAGGATTAACTGTATCTGAAGTTTTATGTAAATTCGTGCATTAGTTTTGAAATAGAGCTCTTATAGAAACATAACAAATGCAGTATAGCCGTGCCATTTGTGGACCTATTTACAACAAAATATATACAGCATCAACTGATGACAGACTACACTCTAAAAAATAAAAGTGTATATTAGACAAATTCACATATATATCTGTGTAAATTCCTAAAATTACACACTTGACATGAAAATTACCCACTTTTTTCAAAGTTTTACCTATTGTTATGTGTATTTTAGCTTATAATACTAAGTATGTATTTTGTTATCACTTGAAAGACACAAATAAATGTGTAGATGCTGGAAAATGCCTGAATTTACTCAAATTGATATGTTATTGTAATTTACACACAATGCTATATACATAGGTAAGTGTGTAAATTTCTAAAATCACCCACTTGGCAAAAAAATACACTTTTCCTATGAAAAAAGATCTATTTTAATGTGTGCTTAGTTTATGGCATTAAGGTTGTAAGTTGTTATCAGTTCATAAACTAAGAAAAAAGTGTTAATGAAGATAACACCTGAAATTACACTAATTAGTGTGTTACAAAAATTATAAATGCGTGAATTTTAAAGTAGACGTTACGAAATGGATGGGAGCATTAAATATTATTCAGAGCTACACTTTTTATTTTATTAACCCCATTCCATAAATAACATGATTTCATTGCATTGCTGTAATAGAATTTTTAAATAATAGATCAGTATATTTATTTATTTTTATAAGATACTCTGACAATCTCACTCACATTCCCCGTTTCAGCAGCATATGAACATTTAAAAGAAGCTAAAAATTAAAAATTAATCTCGACAATGTAACGATATTTCGTTACATGTAACGTCAAATTTTGTTCATTTAATTAGTTAATTTCGTTTTCCAAATTACCTTTTGAAATTTGTACATCAAATATAAGAATATTTGTTTTTATAATTCTTGAATTTAGTTAAATCGTAATTTCTTTCAGCCGTCTTGCTGACCGCTGTTGTTTCACAATATTACTTGTTATTTTCAGTAATAGTGTTAGATTTCATTCTTAAAGCGAAATTAGTAAGACTTCATAAAGAGGCATTATAATAGAGATATAATCCCAATTTATGCTTATTCATAAATTTAATTTACATTTTTTGTACTGTTGGTAATTTTTCTGCTGCCCTCCCCCCCTCACTTAATTTCAAGGACAGTAGTTTATCCTTCAGTAGAATCTAAAAACTATTTTGAATTCATTTAATATGTAACAAAATATAATTCAGATAATTCAGATAATTCTAAATTCGTATCCTGAGTTATTTTTACATTTAGCATATCGAATATAAGTATGCTTGATTTTACCCTAAATTATTAAATCCAAATTATAAAGTCTCATAGCTTGTAACCATTTACCCATTTCAAAGTTTAACTTGTAATTTTAATTTAACTTCAGTTCGCAGTACAATATATGGTCCTATTCATGAACTACGCGAATCAAGCATCAAAAACTAAAAACATAATCATCGCCGACTTGGCTTCATCAGGTTTAAGTTGAAAACCAATGGTGGTTCCAGTAACTTGACCTTAATCACGTCGGGATAGAAAATGAAGCTTCTCAAGCAAGCACGCATAGAAAGTAAATCACGTACAATGTGGTGGCCAAAGAGGCAAACTGAATGCAAGCACTCGCGTTGAGAAAAATATAGAAGTTATTCTCCTATAAAATATAAGGTACGTAATCTCATACGTTCGTATTACCTCCAATTCTTTTTATCTGATTTGTTTATATACACGTAAAAATGTATATTCTATATGTTGGATTCTTTTTTTACATATAAGAATTTTTTTCCCGATTAATTTACTTGCCTTAAAATAATCCTTAAATTAAAACTGTTGTATCTAAACTTACTTATTTCTTAAAAAAGTTTCATCTTAAAAAGAATTTATGAATGTATTTTAACAATAGCAAAATAAATGTTAACATCATTTGTGTGTGTGTGTGGGGGGGGGGTGTTAAATTTCGGGTCGGTTGTGTGAAAGATGTTATAGATTATTTATAAACTATTATACAAATGCATATTATATCTATATATTATACAGCTCATATTCAAAATATTAGAATAATTACCTTTTTTTTAGAAATTGAAAATATCTTTTGGTAATTTAATGTCATTTAATGAAAATATGCAAACGATATTTTTATTAAGAACTTATTGTTGATTAAACTTACTTGTTATCTTAAATTTAATATCATTTTTGAAAAGATTAATTGCAAAAAAAATTATTTTGAAAAGTCAAAATATTAGAATATTTATTCAGGTAGTTCAAAATATTAGAATATTTCACATTAATTCTCCTTTAATTATTACCAATTCTTAACTGGTGGCATCATTGATTAAATTCAGACTATTTTATTTAAAATCAGTATTCTTTTTTGCAGTTTGTTTCTTTTTCGTCTTAAAATGGGCCGTGTGAGTGATATTCCTGAATCTACAAAACTTCGTATGGTTGATTTGTATCGGCACGGTAAAAATCAATGTTTTATAGCAAATTATTTACATTGTTCGCAATCGAGCGTTAGTAAAATACTAACACAATATTCAGAAATTGGAAAATTTCAAAATAATCGCCGAAATGGTGGCCGAAAACCAAAAACATCTGCTAGAGATGACAGGAAACTGAAGCGTATAGTTAAGAAAACCGTTTTAAAAGTGTGCGATTCTTGCACCGAAAATGGAAAGAAGAAGGAGTTGAAGTTTCTACACCGACAACATTAAGACGTCTCCATAAATTTAAATTTGAATCTCGTGTACCGAAAACAAAACCTCTCATGACTGCAAGACAAAAGCGTATAAGATTGAATTGGTGTAAATCAAGACGTTTATGGAGCAATGAAGATTGGAAAAATATATTATTTAGTGATGAAAGTATGTTTTGTGTTTCATGTGGTAATCAAGGTATTCGAGTTTGGAGAATGAAGCAAGAAGCATTTGATAAAGAATGCCTTAAACGTTCCGTAAAATTTGCTGCTAGTGTCATGGTTTGGGGTTGTATGAGTGTAGAAGGACCTGGAAAGTTATGCATCGTCTACGAAAAGGTTAACTCTCTGATATATCAAGAAATTTTAGAATATTACATGATTCCATCATCAGAAGATTTATTTGAAGATGATTTCATCTTTCAACAAGATTTAGCGTCCCCGCATACCTCGGTGTCAACTAAGAATTGGTTCCGCCAACGCAACATTAAGGTACTTCCTTGGCCACCAAATTCACCAGATCTTAATCCCATCGAAAACTTATTGTGTATAATGAAGAAAAAACTTCAAGAAAATCCTCCTTCAAGTAAAACTGAGTTAGTGGCACGTATAAAGTCTATTTGGGCTAATATTGATAGAAATGTTTATAAACACCTTGTATATAGTATGCAAGATCGATTGTACGCTGTTATGAAAGCTAAAGGGGATGCTACAAAATATTAACTACCATTTACTTCATATTCATAAGGTAATATTGTTGCGTAAAATAAAATATTCTAATATTTTGAACCAATCTAAATTTTATTCTAATATTCTGGTGTGTTTAAGGAAGCTGTATACCTAATTTATTGTGCTGTATTTTATATTTTCTAAATGTTAAAATCTTATCTAAACATTCCAGATTTAATTTATAAGAAATTTAATTGCATTTACTTAGTATAAAAAATAAATAAATGACAAATAATTTTTTCTTATTACTTTTTCTCAATTATTCTAATATTTTGAATATGAGCTGTATATTCGATTTATAAGCTAAACAGTTCATCTGAGTTTTATTTTTTATTGAAATTTCTTTGTAAGTTTTTTATTATTAAACTTATAATGTTAAATAAGTTTATCATCGATTAAAACTATAGCGTTGTTTTTGAATTTCTACGTTACATTTTCCAATTTTGAGTAATTTGAAATATTTATTTATCTTAATTACATTTAATTTTCAGCTGTGTTTTAATTTTAAAATATTACGTCAGAAGAACTATGTTCCACTAAAATAATCATAGTAAAAACATAACTTTTGCTTGTTAATTATAAATTTAATAAAAATACACAGAAGTAAATTGCAAAAGGTGCTCAAATACGTTGATTTAAAATAACCTTAGACTAAAAAGTCTGAAGAAAAATTTTATTAAAGTAATGGTTTTTTCTTCAAATAAACATTTTCCCATTGCAATTTTGCCTATTATTATAGAATTAATATGACTTAAAACGTATGATTGTATGTATATAAAAAAATATAACACTTGTGTCATAATGAATATTCAAAATGGAACTTATTAGTCCCCCCCACACTACATAAATATTCCCCGACGGGTCAGTTTTATACACTTAAGACACAAATGTAATTGTCAAATAAATTCTACGAGCATTAATTTCGAAAATTTACAAGCGTCAATTGATATTTGGATATAATCACAGTATTTCTTATTTTTTACTATAGTTGATAAATAAAAATACTAATTAGTTCGATATCTAAAATGTTAATTAGAATATCTGAAATTTTCATTTATGAAAATGCCAGTCATTTCATTAATGTTAAAATATATTTGCATTTTTTTTTAAGACACTAATTTCTAAATATAATCTTAAATGCAAAAGACGTTATTTTAATGATTCAACAGCTTTTTTGATAGTCTTGATAATTTTTTAAGGTAAATTCTTTGTAATGATGAATATTTATAAAAAGAAAACAATTCAACATATAATATAGGTGATTCATGTATATATAAACAAATCAGCTATAATTTTTGCAGGAAATATGTGTGTGCGTGTGAAATGAAGATTGCATACCTTTTTCTATTTTTTATAGTATTTTAAATTTTACTTTTATAACTGTGTGTAACACAGTATCTTGAGTATAATTGACTTTGTATTTTGAGTCTGAAAAATAAAAAGTGAAAAATTTAGTCTGAACTCTGAAAATAAAAACTGCGAAGATTGCAAGTTTACCAACAATCATTATTCCATCTGACTAGTCTAAAATCAATCATTAATTATTTTTTTTCTTTATCTTAATTTTTAATTGCATGTACTAAATAATATCTAACTGAAGGGAAAATAAAATTAAGAAGCAAGGAAGAATATAGAAAATAAAACAGCAGTTTTTATGTGTTTATTTATAGGAGAGTGGGGAGGAATGGGACACTTTTTACAAAAATAATAAAATCAGGTTTATTTGACACAAATACAAAATGAAACACTTTCTAATGTCCTTGAACAATATATAAACATAATTTGAAGAATCAATTGTATAATTAAAGAAATTATAAATTTCAAAATGTGTCCCATACTTTCTCATTAACAAAGGAGTAATACACTATATTGCCATTGATTATGGGACACTTGCGATTTTAGACATTTTACTAAATATCTAGAAAAATACATGAGGAATCATCTCGAAACTCTTAGGGTATAAATATAATAGTATACATCATACATCTCTGTGAAGATTTTTTACCGAAACTCCATAGGGGACCGTCAACAAATTAAAAAAAATGAATATCTTTTGAATAACCCTGTCAAAACTAATGTAGCAAAAGCGCTCAAACTCTAGATTATGATTGAATGCCTTATTGTAATACACTGTGTTCATTTTTATGCAAATAGCATGCATACTCGCAGAGTAATTAAGGTTTTTATAAAAAATTTCCCAAATTTTTCCAAGTTTTTCCCTTATAATTTTCAGATTTCTTAATATAAAATAATATTTTTTTCAGAAAATATGACAAACCACATTGCACACAGTACCCTGTAATCAGAATTAAAAAATAAAAAAAATTGTATGAAAAATGAGTAGGTTTACTAAATAATTTTTTACTGCGCATGCGTCAAAGATATCGAAATTGTATTTGCATATTATGTTAGCTAAATATAAAGAGCAACTTTTGTAAAAGTCTCAAAATTATGGCTTGAAAATTCTGAAAGTAATCGTCTATAGAAAAAGGACAAAATCCGTTGTTTCCAAAATGAAGCAAAAAAATGAGGGATTTTATCCAAAAGTAGTCGTAACATCCCATATTGTGTATTCTATATTGACACTAATCAAGAATATATGGATACAACCCCTCTTGTTTTTGTTTCATTTTGAGAATAACGGATTTTAAACTTATTCAACTGACGATTATTTTCAGAATTTTCAAGTTATGATTTTGTGACTTTCACAAAAGTTGCTCTATACATTTAGCTAACATAATATGCAAATGCAATTTCGATATCTTTGACGCATGCGCAGTAAAAAATTATTTAGTAAACCTACTCATTTTTCATACAATTTTTTTTATTTTTTAATTCTGATTACAGGGTACTGTGTGCAATGTGGTTTGTCATATTTTCTGAAAAAAATATTATTTTATATTAAGAAATCTGAAAATTATAAGGGAAAAACTTGGAAAAATTTGGGAAATTTTTTATAAAAACCTTAATTACTCTGCGAGTATGCATGCTATTTGCATAAGAATGAACACAGTGTATTACAATAAGGCATTCAATCATAATCTAGAGTTTGAGCGCTTTTGCTACATTAGTTTTGACAGGGTTATTCAAAATATATTCATATTTTTTAATTTGTTGACGGTCCCCTATGGAGTTTCGGTAAAAAATCTTCACAGAGATGTATGATGTATACTATTATATTTATACCCTAAGAGTTTCGAGATGATTCCTCATGTATTTTTCTAGATATTTAGTAAAATGTCTAAAATCGCAAGTGTCCCATAATCAATGGCAATATAGTGTATTACTCCTTTGTTAATGAGAAAGTATGGGACACATTTTGAAATTTATAATTTCTTTAATTATACAATTGATTCTTCAAATTATGTTTATATATTGTTCAAGGACATTAGAAAGTGTTTCATTTTGTATTCTATAAATCAAAATTTTTGTATTTGTGTCAAATAAACCTGATTTTATTATTTTTGTAAAAAGTGTCCCATTCCTCCCCACTCTCCTATAAATAAACACATAAAAACTGCTGTTTTATTTTCTATATTCTTCCTTGCTTCTTAATTTTATTTTCCCTTCAGTTAGATATTATTTAGTACATGCAATTAAAAATTAAGATAAAGAAAAAAAATAATTAATGATTGATTTTAGACTAGTCAGATGGAATAATGATTGTTGGTAAACTTGCAATCTTCGCAGTTTTTATTTTCAGAGTTCAGACTAAATTTTTCACTTTTTATTTTTCAGACTCAAAATACAAAGTCAATTATACTCAAGATACTGTGTTACACACAGTTATAAAAGTAAAATTTAAAATACTATAAAAAATAGAAAAAGGTATGCAATCTTCATTTCACACGCACACACATATTTCCTGCAAAAATTATAGCTGATTTGTTTATATATACATGAATCACCTATATTATATGTTGAATTGTTTTCTTTTTATAAATATTCATCATTACAAAGAATTTACCTTAAAAAATTATCAAGACTATCAAAAAAGCTGTTGAATCATTAAAATAACGTCTTTTGCATTTAAGATTATATTTAGAAATTAGTGTCTTAAAAAAAAATGCAAATATATTTTAACATTAATGAAATGACTGGCATTTTCATAAATGAAAATTTCAGATATTCTAATTAACATTTTAGATATCGAACTAATTAGTATTTTTATTTATCAACTATAGTAAAAAATAAGAAATACTGTGATTATATCCAAATATCAATTGACGCTTGTAAATTTTCGAAATTAATGCTCGTAGAATTTATTTGACAATTACATTTGTGTCTTAAGTGTATAAAACTGACCCGTCGGGGAATATTTATGTAGTGTGGGGGGGACTAATAAGTTCCATTTTGAATATTCATTATGACACAAGTGTTATATTTTTTTATATACATACAATCATACGTTTTAAGTCATATTAATTCTATAATAATAGGCAAAATTGCAATGGGAAAATGTTTATTTGAAGAAAAAACCATTACTTTAATAAAATTTTTCTTCAGACTTTTTAGTCTAAGGTTATTTTAAATCAACGTATTTGAGCACCTTTTGCAATTTACTTCTGTGTATTTTTATTAAATTTATAATTAACAAGCAAAAGTTATGTTTTTACTATGATTATTTTAGTGGAACATAGTTCTTCTGACGTAATATTTTAAAATTAAAACACAGCTGAAAATTAAATGTAATTAAGATAAATAAATATTTCAAATTACTCAAAATTGGAAAATGTAACGTAGAAATTCAAAAACAACGCTATAGTTTTAATCGATGATAAACTTATTTAACATTATAAGTTTAATAATAAAAAACTTACAAAGAAATTTCAATAAAAAATAAAACTCAGATGAACTGTTTAGCTTATAAATCGAATATACAGCTCATATTCAAAATATTAGAATAATTGAGAAAAAGTAATAAGAAAAAATTATTTGTCATTTATTTATTTTTTATACTAAGTAAATGCAATTAAATTTCTTATAAATTAAATCTGGAATGTTTAGATAAGATTTTAACATTTAGAAAATATAAAATACAGCACAATAAATTAGGTATACAGCTTCCTTAAACACACCAGAATATTAGAATAAAATTTAGATTGGTTCAAAATATTAGAATATTTTATTTTACGCAACAATATTACCTTATGAATATGAAGTAAATGGTAGTTAATATTTTGTAGCATCCCCTTTAGCTTTCATAACAGCGTACAATCGATCTTGCATACTATATACAAGGTGTTTATAAACATTTCTATCAATATTAGCCCAAATAGACTTTATACGTGCCACTAACTCAGTTTTACTTGAAGGAGGATTTTCTTGAAGTTTTTTCTTCATTATACACAATAAGTTTTCGATGGGATTAAGATCTGGTGAATTTGGTGGCCAAGGAAGTACCTTAATGTTGCGTTGGCGGAACCAATTCTTAGTTGACACCGAGGTATGCGGGGACGCTAAATCTTGTTGAAAGATGAAATCATCTTCAAATAAATCTTCTGATGATGGAATCATGTAATATTCTAAAATTTCTTGATATATCAGAGAGTTAACCTTTTCGTAGACGATGCATAACTTTCCAGGTCCTTCTACACTCATACAACCCCAAACCATGACACTAGCAGCAAATTTTACGGAACGTTTAAGGCATTCTTTATCAAATGCTTCTTGCTTCATTCTCCAAACTCGAATACCTTGATTACCACATGAAACACAAAACATACTTTCATCACTAAATAATATATTTTTCCAATCTTCATTGCTCCATAAACGTCTTGATTTACACCAATTCAATCTTATACGCTTTTGTCTTGCAGTCATGAGAGGTTTTGTTTTCGGTACACGAGATTCAAATTTAAATTTATGGAGACGTCTTAATGTTGTCGGTGTAGAAACTTCAACTCCTTCTTCTTTCCATTTTCGGTGCAAGAATCGCACACTTTTAAAACGGTTTTCTTAACTATACGCTTCAGTTTCCTGTCATCTCTAGCAGATGTTTTTGGTTTTCGGCCACCATTTCGGCGATTATTTTGAAATAACCAACTCATTTTGTGTACAATTTTCATTATTTTTTAATTCTGATTACAAGGTACTATGTGCAATGTTGTTTGTCATATTTTCTGAAAAAAATATTATTTTATATTAAGAACTCTTGAAAATTATAAGGAAAAAACTTGAAAAAATTTGGGACCATTTTTATAAAAACCTTAATTACTCTGCGAGTATGCATGCTATTTGCATAAAAATGAACACAGTATATTACAATAAGGCATTTAATCTTAATCTAGAGTTTGAGCGCTTTTGCTACATTAGTTTTGACAGGGTTATTCAAAAAATATTCATTCTTTTTTAATTTGTTGACGGTCCCCTATGGAGTTTCGGTAAAAACTCTTCACGGAGATGCATGACGTATACTATTATATTTATACACTAAGAGTTTCGAGATGATTCCTCATGTATTTTTCTAGATATTTAGTAAAATGTCTAAAATCGCAAGTGTCCAATAATCAATGGCAATATAGTGTATTTGTACTACGATGACTGATGAGGAATATCGAAAACTAATGTCTTAAATGGCAGTACGCTGAATTTTAGAACCGTAGCTGCTGTAATAACATAGTTTTGGAGGGAGGGGTGAAGTTCTAAAAACCTATTTAGAGGGAGTTTTCAAGAAGGGGGGGTGAGTGTGATAGGCTGATTTAGAGCTTATGAGGCTACACCCGCGACAGTGGATGAAAAGTGGGTACATCATTATGATCCTGAGTGCAAACAATAGTAATTTTATCTCATCCACTGTCACAAATCTAGCCCCATAAGCTAAAAATCAGGCTTTCAACTACACCCCCCCCATTTCACTCCTCCATCCAAAACTATATGAATAAATTATCTACGGTTCTGAAACTAAGCATAAATTGAACTAAGACATTAGACTTCAATATTATGCATCACCCATTGCAGTACAGATATTATATATACACTAGACACAATAGTTATTGAACCTCCATTGAATATGCGTATTTTACATATTACGCAAACAGCTGTGTAAATTACAATAACACAATAATGTGTGTTTTTTGCATAATACGAATTTATCCGTGTGATCACTGAAGATTACACAGATAAATGAGTAAGAATATTACGCAGATATATGTGTATTCTTGCGCAATTTACACATTAATGTGGGTATTTCATGAGTGATCATTATAACTTTTACACACTTAGTGTTATCATCAAATTACACACTGAAATGTGTATTTTGAAATTTACACATTAGGCGTGTATTTTAGCAATTTACACACAAATTTACACATATAAACAAATCGTTTTTGTATCACCGATTTACACATTTTTGTGTGTAAATTTATAGTTTTATTTTTTAGAGTGTAATTAAACTTGAAGTCTAATGTTTATATGTGCATTAATTCTTAAGATAGAGCTGTTGCGGCAATCTTAAAAAATGCAGTATAGCATCGCCATTTATAGAACGATTTACACTAAGACATAAAAAAAGTCAATGTATGTCCTAGAATAATTAAACTTGAAGTTTGAGGAAATTCTGTGCGTTACTTCTATAAGATAGAGCTCTTGCGATAATCGCACAAAGTGCAGCTTTGCAGCGCTACCTGTATAAAGATTTACAGCAAAATATAAAAAACGTCATTTTATGTAACGGACTAACATAATCTGAAGTTTCCTGAAAATTCGTGCATTAGTTCTGGAGATTGAGCTAAAATCTTAATGAATGTTGCATAGACATCGACCTATCAAGTGATTTACACAAAGACGCAAGCAAGCATCCATTCATGTCACGGAATAACTCTATCTGAAATTTGATGAAATTCCGTGCATTAATTCTGAAAATAGAACTATTGCAGAAATCGAACAAAAGGAAGCACAATAGCGCACCTGTTGAAAGACTTACATTAGAAACTAATCGGCACCAATTTATCCCAGGACTACTTGAATTTAATTTATTATTAAATTCTGCGAATTAGTTCTTGAGATAGAACACCCACAAAATTTATGTCGCATACAGACACACGGACAAAGTCACACACTCACAGGTAGACATTTTGCAAAAACATGTTTTTCGGATTCGCTGACCCTTAAAACGTGTAAATCCGTCGAAAACCGAAATTCTTAATTTTTCAAGAATCCAATACTTTCTTCTTGTAAATACATAAGAAAGTAAAAAAAAACTATATCAACGAAAGTTTTCATAAATATATGTACATAAATATTCTATTTTTATTCTAATTTACAGTTATTATGCACATAATGAGGCAAATCTTTAGCCCTTTCAGGGGCGCTGTTTGCAGTCTGCAAACGGTTAATTATACTTTTCCAGATGCGAACTGGCACCAGTAAATTTTTAGTACAATTTCGATGTCATAATAAACCTGGAAAAAGAGCTCTTGATTATTTGCAAATAATTTTTTTATTAAATTGCGGTGTGAATCAATTATTGGAATATTTTTTCATCAGAAATACCTTGCCCCTGAAATGGTTAAAGAAAAAAAAAATTAACAAATATTGAAATAGTCTATTATGTGTAAATTCCTTAATTTCAGTTTCTTTTATTAAAGTTTCTTTAGCTAAAACATCAAATATACAAAGATCATAAATAAACTCAAAGAGAATTATGAGAGTGTTAGAATTATAAAAGCACTCTATTTAAAACTACAGCACATGGCAAAACATGAAAGTTACAAATATTTTGATCTTGGCATACTTTCAAGAATAAGGAAAGAAATGCTCGACCGCAATAAAAAAGATGAAAAACAAGAGTCATAAAATTGCAGAATGTAAAAGGAAATTGCTATGTTTATGCCTAGATATAGTTTGGTTTGCAAAGAGACATGTTTCCTCAAAAAAAATTTTCTTGGCATCAATGGCATTCTTTGCATTGCGTTCAAAGGAAACAGTTAAAACGAGTATTGAAATTATCTATTATGTTTAAATTCCATAATTTCTGTTTTTTTAAATAAAGCTTCTTAATATAAAGCATCAAATATACAAAGGTAATAAATAACCTCGAAGAATTGTGAAAGTGTTAGAATGATAAAATTCCTCTAATAAAAATTACAGCACACGGCAGAACATGATAGTTACAAATATTTTGATTTTGGCATAGTTTCAAGAACTAGGAAAGATATGCTTGACCCCAATAAGAAAAGATGAAAAAAAGTGTCATAATATTCCAGAAAGTAAAGGGACATTGCTATGTTTATGTCTAGATCTAGTTTGTTTTGTAAAAAGAAGTGTTTTCTCAAAATCTTTATTTTATTTATTTATTTATTTATTTTTTGGAATTAATGAAATTCTTTGAATTATGTTCAAAGAAAACAGATAAAACGAGCATTGAAATAGTCTATTATCTAAAAATTCCTTAACTTACTTTTCTTTTAGTACAGTTATTTTAGATAAAACATCAAATATTGAAAGGTCATCAACAAACTCAAAGAATTATGACAGTATCAGAATGATATAAACATGCTATTTAAAATTATAGCACATGGCAGAACATGATAGTTACAAATATTTTCATCTTGGCATAGTTTCAAGAATTAGGGAAGAAATGCTTGACCCCAATAAGAAAAGACTAAAAACAAGTGTCATAACAATGCAGAAAGTAGAAGGAATTGCTGTGTTTACATCTATATCTAGTTTGTTTTCTGAAAATATTTTTTTCGGCATCAATGAAATACTTTGAATTGCATCCAGAGAAAACAGTTAAAACGAGTACTGAAATAACCTATTATGTATAAATTCCTTACTTTTTTTAAATAAATTTTCTTAACATAAAATATTAAATATACTAAGGTTATAAATAAACTCAAAGAATTATGACATTAGAAAGATAAAAACAAGCTATTTAAAACTATAGCACATGACAGAACATGATATTTATAAATATTTTGATCTGGCATAGATTCAAGAATTAAGGAAGAAATGCTTGTCCCCAATAAGAAAAGATGAAAAACAAGTGTCATAACATAGCAAAAAGTAAAAGCACATTGCTATGTTTATATCTAGATCAAGTTTGTTTTGTAAAATATTTTTTTTTCAAAATCCTTTTTTCTCGTCAATGAAATTCTTTGAATTGTGTTCAAAGAAAACAGTTAAAGTGAGAATTTAAATAGTCTATTACAGGCACACAAAGGATCCCTAATTTTAAAAATCTATAACTGGAAAACGGTGATAGATAGAAACATGAAACCAATGGTGTGTTTATTAAAAAAAATCGTAAGAATCTTATACATAAATAAAAAATAGTTAAAAATAGCGCTAATAGATGGCGCTGAGAGCGTTAAGACCTTCTAAAGAGAGTTACGAAGCATTGAAAAAATGTAAAAAATTTGACCTTTTGCTGCATCATCACTCCCTCTTTTTTATAGGAAATGATTACTTCGCTGTATTATGAAGCATTCTCATTGGTCAAAACAGAGCTATTCTATAAAAACGATGGAGAGACGATGCAGCAAAAGGGTAAAATTTTTACAGTGCTCGATCCATTCATAATAGCTTTGACAGTTTGGCGATTGTTAAGCCGTGTTGTTGTTTACTAATATATTCATTGTAATGTGAAATTTTAATGGTGAAATAGCTCAATTTATCTTATTTAAATGATTATTTCAGTCATAGAAAAACAGCTGTAACTACTATAAATATCAAAATTTACTTTTTTGAAATGTATTCTATTTATCATGAAAAATTGAAAGCAACTGAAAGAATATTCTTAAATAAAAAATTGAAAAACCTACTTGAAAGGTAAGGGATTCGAACCCGAATCCTCTGGAGTGAAGCTCAGCACTATAACCATTCGGCCACCGATTTCTCATTTCACTTTAACAAAAATACCAATAAACAACAACATGCTTTCTCAAAAAAGCGCAAAATCGCCAAAGTGTTCTGATCGGACCGAGGATTCAAAACTCACGCCGTCGAAAATTTCGCCATTGAATTGAGATCGCTATTAGCGTATTATGAAAATAATTCTGAAAGTGATGTATACAACGGAGGAAAGCTTGTTCAGTGTGTTGGAATACCATCGATTAAATCAGAGTCCTTCTGCAACGAGGAGAAGTTTTCAAACGCGAATTCAAGTCGCAAAAGACCCAGATGGGAAAACTATTCGTGAGCTTTTCAAAACAATTCAAGGGACAGGCAACGTGGCCAACGCGTTAGTTGGAAATGTGGGTCGGAACCAATCCGTCGTTACTCCTGAAAATTCAACGGCACTTGCTGCAGTTATTGAGCGTAATCCAATTAAATCTGTCCGTAGACTTGCAGCAGAATCCGGAATCAAGCCATCCAGCACGATATTTTGACGATAGAGTTATTGCGTTGAACTATTCGACAGTGAAGGGAAAAGGCATAGAGTGGCCCCCGTATTCACCCGACCTCACTCCCTGCGATTACTTTTTGTGGGGCACACTAATTTATATTGTTTACCGGAACAATCCTTTAACGCTCGGTGAGCTCGAAGAGGCTATTTGTCAAGATTGTGTGTCAATTTCCGGTGACACACTAAAAAGAGTGACTGACAATTTCATTTTGCGCTTGCGACATGTCTGTTGTGTAAAAGGTGCACATTTTGAATCACTTTTAATGTGATGCAGCCTACTTATAGCAGCGCCATCTATCGGTTCAATTTTAAACTATTTATTTATTTATGTAAAAGATTCTTATGATTTTTTTAATAAACACACCACTAGTTTCATGTTTCTATCTATCACCGTTTCCGAGTTATTGATTTTTAAAGTTAGGGGTCCTTTGTGAAACATCCTGTATGTATAAATTGCTTAATTTCTTTTTCTTTTAGTCAAGTTTCTTTAGATACAACATGAAATGTCCAAAGGTCATAAATAAAATCAAAGAAATATAAGAGTGTTAAAACGATAAAAACACACTATTTAAATGATAGCACATTGCAGAACATGATAGCTACTTAAGAATATTTTGATCTTGGCATAGTTTCATGAATTAAGGAAGAAATGCTTGATCCCAAGAAGAAAACATGAAATACAAGTGTTACAGAAAATAGAAGACATTGTTATTTATGTCTAGATCTAGTTCGCTTTGAAATAATTCGTGTTTTCTCAAAATCTTTTTTTTTTTTTTTTTGGCATTAACAAAATTCTTTTAATTGTGTTCAAAGTCAGCAAACAAACGAGTAATTGGAAAGGCTTCGTTAAATTTAGCCTTTTTTTCGAAATATAGGTTTTTTTTAAAATTTAATAAGAGTGTCCATCAAAGGAGGTTATATACCATAATTTGTAGCGTATAATAAGCGGATCAAACAACTCATTTTGGACCCAGAAATTTTATTTAATAATTGAAAACAAATATTTACGGCGATCTTAAAAGTTACCTTTCTCTAAAAAAAATTCTGGGTCTTTCTTACTTACCAGCTTCTCGACATCCTTCACAATTACCAGCCTCTCGATATATTAAACACCAGTAAAGTCGTACAAAAAATATCCATTTCAAAAATGTATCACCGGATGTTTTCTTGAAAATCGAAAATAAACACTGAGTAAACTAATACAGAACATACTGTAAAGAAAAAAAAAAAGAGGAACTAGCATTTAAAATAATTCATTATTTTACATTCGTATGTCCATATGACCGATAAACAATCTTTAGAACAAAAATTGGTAGACATTTAAATGTGAAAATAATGCATTTTTAGGTGCGTCCGTACTTATATAAATAGGATACACCTATAGTCGTAGTCTCATTCCTCCATCCGTCCACATATAATAGGGTAAAACTACTCAGCCGAATGGTTTGAAACTTGATATATATAATCATTGCAGAATTTAAATTGAATCAAAAATTGAAGATATAATCATATAATTTTCTTTATTCTATTATATCCTATCATACCTAATTAGTTTAAGATATCCTGTGTTTGGTAATGACTAGTTTGCCATAGTGATAACAAGATATTTAAAATTAAGTTATTTTATTTCAATATTACGGAATTTAATGTATGTAATCATAACTAATTTTGAATTTTCAAATTTTTGAGTAAGAATATATTGCGTTTCCAAGACTAATTTTAATGCCGTTTACAGCAGACCAAAAGAAAAAAAATCATCGCTTAAGGATATTCATGTTTCTAGTTATGGGTTAAGTAGGCCTTTAAAATATCTAAGTACCGTATTTATTCGTGTATAGCGCGCACTTAAAAAAATAGGGCAAAACTTCTAGGTGCGCGTTATACCCGGAATAATTTTTACAGCTGGATGTAATCACACGATATGCATATGAGCCATGAAATGTATTCAAAGAAGATATAATCACTCGAAAAATCTTACTTAATTGGAGTAATACTGCTTCTTTTTTCACTCTTTGTACATTGTTATACAACAGAGATAGTATTATTGTTTAAACGCAAATTTGCAATTCTCACTGACGTCATTCAGTCCCTACCCAAAGGCTCCACCAGTGGCCGCGAGGTTCTGACCTCCAAACTGGCAGACGGTAGGGGCTGGGTTCGAACCCAATCGCAACCGTCGGCCTAACCGTTCGGAGTTTTCCGTGGTTTTCTTCGAACCTTGCGTAAATACGGGTTAGGTTCCCTTAGAAAGACCCCCACGGAGGGCATCCTACCCCTTAGGGCCTATATCCCACGGTGTAGATAATTGGCCGACATAAATACAAACAAACCCTACCCAAAGTCTAAAAATGTATTTTCGCCTTGCTTTTTGCCTGATGTAATGTTTGTGTTGACTTTCTTTACTGAAATTCATTTCATTATTTATTCTTTTGCATATCAAATTTGCGGTGTGCGTTATATAGGAGATTTTTTTTTAAATCGCATTTTTTCTTGTAAAGTACAGGGTGCGCGTTATACAAGCGTGCTCGGTATACACGAGTAAATAAGGTAAATGTAATTGTGTTCTGTAATTACCAACTCTGATTCTCATGCAATTTTACTTGAAAATATGAAAGTGCAATATTTCAACTTTTTTCACATTTATAGAAGTAATTTTTTTTTTCAAAATAACTTGCGTAAATTTTAATTGAAATTACGTGTGATAAAAATATTTCATGACCTTTCAAGGAGATAAATAAACTTCGTTTTCTAAACAATATAATATTTCATGCAACGTTTCAAAACTTAATACATTTTTTGTAAGAAAGAAGTGTTTGAAATTTCAGGATAGCGGAAATTTCCCTAGAGGAAGAGAGTTCAAAATAAAACTGTCATAGTTTAGAAATCGGGTCACGTATGTGCGATAGAATTTCTTTGTATGCTCCTAAATAGTATGTTTTTTATACCTTCGCATTTTGAATTTATCTGGATTTGTATCGATGGAAAAATGTAACTATAGCATTTAATAATATTTATTAAAAATTTTTACGGAAATAATATGTGTAATCATAAATTTTGAAATTTCTCCTTTTTGAAGATGAGTGCAAAATCTGTTGCACTAAGATTTGAATATTTATAAAACTACTTATAGTATGAACGCACCCGATTTGCCATGTATGACGGACTGATTATTAATATTCCGATTTGTTGAATCAAAATTAGTAACACGCATTAATCCGCAAATGGAGATATAGGAACCAAAATGACTCCACGTTGTTCTGTAAATCTGACAATAACTTTTTTTAAAATTATTTCCTCAGCACCATAAAGTAGTCTTTTATCATTACATGATTTTCAAATTCTATTGCTGCCGCAGCATGTCCTTGAAGGGATTTTGCGCCATTAAACCCTATACAACCAACCAACTAACTAAAATATACTGTGTATCCAAAATAAATTCCAATTCCATTTACAAAAGGAAAAAAAGTGAAAGAAAGAAAAAAAGATAATCATCGCAAAGGAAATTAATGTCTCCAGTTACAGGATAAGTAGGACTTTAAACTATTTTCTAAGTAAATGTAAATGTAATTATGTGATTTTCAAGTGTGATTATGGTGCAATTTTACCTGAAAATATGAAAGTGCAATACTTTAACTTTGTTCACCACAATTATAGGAATTAAAAAATAATAATAAAATAAAATAAAAAATTTTGTGCAAATTTTAATTGAAATTACGTGTGATAAAAATATTCCACGACCTTTCAAAGAGATAAATAAAGTTCTTTTTCTAAACAATATAATATTTCATGCAACGTTTCAAAACTTAATACAGTTTTTGTAAGAAAGAAGTATTTGAAATTTCAGGATAGTGGAAATTTCCCTTGAGGAAGAGAGTTCAAAATAAAACTGTCATACATTATAAATCTGGTCACGTATATGCGATAGAATTTTTTTGTATGTTCCTAAATAGTATGTTCTTTATTCGTTCGATTTTTGAATTTATCTGGATTTGTATCGATGGGAAAATGTAAACATGGCATTTAACAAAGTAAAACGCTTCAGTTTTGTAATTTTGTGCTTTTAACCACTTGACTGATCAAAATTTTTGAAAAACAAGTTGGAAATTGCACGTGAAACGTAGCAAATGAGGTGCTTTGTACGATAACGAAGTTATAAGAAAATATCACTCTCATAAAATTGTAAATAGTAAATTACAATTAAAATTCGCACCAAACAATGTTTTCCCTATACCAATATGTAATGGAATATTTTTGTCTGCGATTCTAAATCGATAGCAAATGTTCTTTGCACCACAGAATAAGCAAAATGTATATTATAATAAGTATTTATATTTGCATATCAAATTTATTATGTTCGAATGAGTGTAACACCATTAAAATGCATTTGAAACATATTTTTCCCCAATGACCGTTATGTAACGGAATACTTTTGATTGTCCCTGTAGTTGAACTAAGCATCCGATTTTGATAAAATTTGAAATAATTCGACAAAATTATGCAATAATTATGTATTTTAAATATCAAACGAATATAATGTAGTTGAAACTTTTTTTCCCCATTGACCGTAAAGTAATAATAATTTTGTTTGTTCCTGTAATTGATCTATGCATCCGATTTCCATAAAATTTGAAATGAAATGACAAAATTATGTAATAATTATACATTTTAAATTTCAAACGATTCGGATGGGTAGTTTTCGCGTTGTTATATGCGGACGGACAGACAGACGAAATGAACGACAACTATAGGTGCTACGTATTTATATAATTACGAACGCACCTAAAAAACTGTCAAATAACGACTATTTTTTGCGTCTTTTGCAGAATTTTTAAGCTTTTATCACCGGTTTTTCAAAATAGAAATTTCAGTCTAATTGAATCAGAAAAAATTGCTCGAATCAACCCTTTTATCTACTGAATTATGAATTCATGAAAATTTTACATTCTAAAGCATTTTACGGAAGTTGTTTAAACTAAATTAAAAGATTTACATAATTATCATATAAATTTCTGAAGGATTTTAGAAGGATTGAAGGATTTAGAAGAATTAATTAAATTTGAATTTACAGGGGTTTTGTGCAAAATTTAAAACCCCATTCATATATTTTATTTTAAATTGTTTTCTTAGTATTTTGTAGAATTATAAAATGTACAAATATGATGTTCTTACTACATAAATATAGAAATAATTCCGCATTGAAAAATCCCCACCCTTCTTCCTCAGCGCCTAGAAAGTTGAAAAGATACAAAGGCAAAAAAATTCAACCTTTTAAAAATATTTTTGTTTTGTGTAACCAATAATGATTTTGGAACAAAATAAAGTAATGTAACGGTAACTCATTCTAAACAGTATTACAGCTAATCGACGTATTAGAAGAATTTTATAGTAAGTAATTTTAATGGTACTTTTAAGTACCGTTGGTAAATAAAGGGTTAAATAATATAAAATGAATAAAAATTCATTTCTGAGAATAATAAATCATGCTCGGCAAAAACACGTTGCCCGTATGACGTACGCGCAAATAAGAGAAGCGGCTAATAACACTTATGAAAATCTCTAAACTAAAAGGAGTGTCATTTTTCCAAAAAATTCTCATTCTTTACGCTACATTTCAAAACGTAATATTGTGATTTCCGGTATATAAGTCGCAAGTAAAAAAAGGTTGTTTAAAATAAATAATTTTCTTAAATATTTTAAAATAATTAATACTAAAACGAAACAAGTTGCATTTTGATTGCGAGTATGTGTGTAAGCATGTGCCTGATTGCTATGTTGCTGTGAATGATATCTTCAGGGGCGTGCAAAGAGAAAACTGCGCCCAGGACCAAATTTGAATTTGACGCCCCTCCCCCCCGCATTGTTCTTGTGATAAGCCAAAAAACAATAATATCTGGCGCCCTCTAAGTTTCCGCGCACTGGGCAACCGCCCCCTTCGCTCCTCACCTTTCGCACGGCGCTGGATGTCTTCATCAATGTGTGCTCCTGTTGCTTCTGGTGATGGAATTATACGAGCAAAACTTGCTTTATTCTTAACTTTAATGTATGTTTTCTTAACCCTAATGTTACTAAGTTGAAGAATAAATATGCTAAGAGATTTAACGGTCTTGATGAATGTATTGTTGATAATACTACATAGTTAATTAGTAATGCTGAATATTACTAAATAATTAATATTAATTAATTATATTAATTAACTATTAATAATAACTATCGTTGTTTTGTAAAGGTTATTGTTTGTAAAAATTTCAATTGTCTTACATTGGAAAAATATTTTTCAATCAATTATTTTTGACAATGTTATAGCATTCCTTCTTATTTGATCTACATTTCGGTAACTAAATATACTGAATAAGTAATGCTAAGAAATCAAAATTTATTAGGTTATGTAATGTTATAAAAATTGCATGTAGCATGTACATATTTGGCGCAGAATTGTAGTAATGTTCCATTCTCTTTTCAGAAACAGTAGGCCTCTTTTTGCGACAATCTATATATATATATATATTACGCTAACACATGTGGCACAAAAATCACTATTAATTGTTAATTGTTTAATGGCAACATTCAAATGAAACACATCTTATGTGTTACTGTGCATAAGTCCTTCAGTAAGATTTAGGCTGTGGTAAATTGGATTTATTTATGTTTTGTTCCTTCGCTGCAATTATGGAGCTTCAAAGTATCAATATTTTTATTTTTTTCTGCTCTATTTACTTAAAAAATAAATAAAAGTCATGAATTTTATTTTTTTTTCAGTTTCAAATTAAACTTATGAATTATAAATGAAATGAGTGAAAGGATTATATTATTATATTTTAAATAATTAATGAAATACGAAAAATGAAATACAAAAATAAAAGTAAACAAACAGTTGATTAATAAATAAATAACAATAGCCGGGTTAGAATGTGAGGCACATATAATTGCCATTTTGTTGCAATCGCGCCAATGTGGTGCGTATATGATATCTGTGTCTATTTCTCTAGTAGAATCTTCTAATTTGGCAAAAAAATTGAGTAATTAAAATAAATTATGAATAAAAGCAATATGATTTAATGCTTAGTATACATTCAAGGCAGACCAAACTGGTCGCCAAGGGCGGTTTTTTTATATTTTTAAAACCACCACTTTTAAAAAATAAATTTTGTAACATACTTCTCTTGCTCACGTTGTTAAGTTAAATGTAAATTTCTTTTATTTAAGCAAAAAGGTGCCAACATAATAAAAAGTACCAAGAAACAGAAAAATTGGTGCAAGTAGGAATTCTGAATGTGGTAAACATCTCTCGACACGTCATTAACTCTAATTTTCTTAATTATACTATAAAATATAAATTAGATAACACAATAAATATAAATTACATAATCAACATATTAGGTATGAAATAAAGCATATTTGTGAAATAAACAAATGATACATCAATGGATACTTCACTATTCAAAACATTTGAAGGCAAAGAACAAAAATATAAGTTTTTTACTTTGATGCATTAAAACTCTTTCGTTCGTTCTATACCTATGGCATTTATTGTTAAGGTCAAGACTTTGTAAAGAACATTATGAATTAACCCATTGCACTTCAGATGTGATTTTCACTGGCCATTAATGTCCCGCGTAAATAGGTGCTCCAAACGCTCTGAACATCAGCATTTTAAACTATTTTTCTTCACCTTATCTAATGGCCGAATAATCTGCGGTAAAATATGGCGATATAAACTGTAAGATATTCATGGTATCCAAATAATTTGGCGTCCCGATTTACGAGGGACACCTGATAACACTACTTATGAGTCAGAGTCACATCTTCAGTGCAAAGGGTTAACTCTTTCAAAAGTCAGTAGGACACATATACAGGTTTCTGTCCGCTGTCTGTCGCAGAGTCCGTATACAAAAACAATATAAGTCATAGAATTGAAGTTTTGTGTACTTATTGCTGAATACCTCTTGTCACACAACAAATCCTAAAATTTTGAAAATGACTATTATTTTAATTAAAATATTTTTTGTAAATGTCATCAGTTATTTTTTTGTTTTTTTCCCTTTATTTCTTGCACACAAGTTTAAATAGATGCAAAAATTGTTCTGTCTGTAACATAAAGAAATCGATTAGATTAAGCACATGAAAAACGCGTTTATTTGTTTTTATTTCATCATATTACATCATATTTATCATCTATTTTGAGACGCGAAATAAAATATTTTTTCTCTGTATTAAATTCCTATTCATTTAAATTATTAGCAGCCTCTGGTAACCAGTTTTATCTCTCTTTTTAATTAAATGATAAAGTTTTTTGAAGGAGATATTAAAGCAAACTCTCTGTGCGATCGGGGATCACACTTACCCACTTGTTTAATAAATTTCTGTTAGCTTTACCACATTTTCTGTGTACTTTTAACTCCTTATTCTCACTCCCATCAATATCACGGGCTTAGCTGTTGTTCGTCATTTTTCGTGCCCGTCATATTTTCATTTTGAATATTTAATTTCTACAAAAAATTTCTGAAGCCAGAAAAAATTAGCTAGCATTTCTATGTAAAGCCCCTGAATAATGGCACTTTGTTTGGTTTTTGGCGCTGATTATGATGTTGGATTTTGTAATGCATGTTTCGAAATATATCGTACTGAAAATAAATATTGATAATCAAAATTTAATGGATCATAGATAAAAATGGAAATCAATGATAAAAATAGAAATAGAAATAGAATTTTTTTGAAATAGAAATGGAGTTTTGGTTGATTCCACTGACGGTAGAGGGCAGAAAGTGACTGGTCATAGTTCAATAGCATTCATTCAAGTAGAAGAGATCGCCATTTTTAATTGTACTATCGTTCGTCATGGAAGACTTTACATATGCCGAAAAATTTCACATACATTTCATGTATGGTCGTGCAAATGATAACGTCAGAACTGTCCTACGAATATATCAGGAGCAGTTTCCTCGCAGAAGAATGCCTGATCATAGAATGTTTCAGCTCTTACACCGTCAGCTTTCTGAAACAGGTTCTTTCCACGTCACCAGACAGGAAACTGGGTGAGAAAGTGCCGTACGCAATGCAACTTTTGAAGAAATTATTTTGAATTTTGTAAGTGAAAGGCCCGAATCAAGTATAAGAACTGTTGCACAGAATTTAGGTATGAGTCATCTGACCCTTTGGAGAGTGTTAAATGAAAATCGATTTCATCCCTTCTGTTTTCAACGTGTACAAACTTTGAATCCGGAATACTACCTTCTGCGGTTGAACTTTTGAAAGTAGGTTTTGCAGCAACATGTATTGCAACGAGACTTTACTGCTCATATTCTGTTTACAAATGAGGCAGTATTTACACGCAAAGGGTGTATTTAATGCGCTCAGTTTCCACCGTTGGGCAACCAATAATGCACATGCAACGCGGTCACATGGTTATCAACAGCGATTTTCTGTGAATTTGTGGTCGGATATTGTTAATAATTATTTGATTGTCTATATACTACCAAAAAATCTGGATGGTCGCTATTACCTTATTTTATAACAACAGGTTTTATCAGAACTGCTGCAAGATTTTCCGATCGCCATTCGTAACCAGATGTAGTTTCAACCACAGAGTAGTACAGAGAATCAACTTTCATACACTGTAATGGCAACTTGTTTAACATGTGATTACGCATAGACAGTAGCGGGACGAGCGGATAACTCTGAAACTACGATCATAACATAAGAGAGGTTGCTAATTCGACGAAACATCGCTTCCTTGGCGACAAATGATAAAAGAAAAAAGAAAAAAATACAGCGACGGCTTGCTGCTTCTTGTTTTGAAATTTATGAAAGAATTATTTTAATATGAAATAACTTTGAAATATTCGTCTTGCAAACAATACATGTGTCTCTTCGTAACATAACGACCTAATAATTTAAACTTGAAAATTCAAGAATAATAACAGTAATAATTACGAGTCAATATAAGCGCGGAAATCTAAGATCAAATAGCATAAGCCGAGGCATAAGCACGTGTGCTAAGATTGCTGGAAACATAAGCATCCAGCAATCTTCCGTGATTTATAGATACATATATATAAATGGTATATTATACATATTGTATCCTTTGATGTTTTTGTATAGTGGTTGTAAATACTAGTGTATGTTTAACGCTATTCATGTCAGGAGCAAGGCAGACCCCTATCTCAGATGGTATCTAGAAGGCACCAGTTGGGCTCTCGCGTAACAATCGCTTGACATTTACGTCAAGAATGGTTTATTGGTAGATTTACAAGCCAATTAAGCGAGACCCCACACGTTTCTCTAGTTGAGGCTACCGGTCATTTTTCCGGCTGGGAGTGCGTTGCAGACAAGAGGGGCCAGCCCCCCACGCTCGAAGAAGGAGCCAACGAATCTTTTTTCAGGAACAGGCCGGGCGAGAGACTGAATGGTCATTTTTTTCGGGCAGATTGATTAGCCACGCCCGCCATAAAAAAAAGAAAAAAAGAATATAGACTTTTTTTTTTCCTCAAAAAAAGTTGAGATGAAAAGTTCGCTCCGAGAGGCGAAGATGTGTTAGAAGAAAAACGTGATTAATTCCAAGGAAGACCTACCAACATCGCCGATGATCCGAATGGGAAGTCCGCCACTGATGATGTGTGATAGCCGGTGATCCGAAAATGATGTCCGCCAGTAATGTGTGATAGCCTGTGATCCGAAAATGATGTCCGCCAGTAATGATGTGTGATAGCCTGTGATCCGAAAATGATGTCCGCCAGTAATGATGTGTGATAGTCTGTGATCCGAAAATGATGTCCGCCAGTAATGATGTGTGATAGCCGAGGATCCGAATGTGATGTCCGCCAGTATTGATGTGTGACCACCTGTGATGTTTTCGAATGCGAGCCTTAACTGAGTGTGGGGCACAAAAGAATATGAAGGTACGGTTTTCTTATAATTTATATTGTTTCCCAAAATGTGTAGGGCAAAATGCCAAGTAGGGGGTTCTGCACGCTCCAATTGGTATTCAATCATAGTATTAAAAACAATAATTACACAAGTAGAATTAATAGTGTTTTATTTTGTTTTTTTTTGTGTTATCTATATTGAAAATAATGTGTCTTATGACGCACTAACAATTTGTAAGATAATTGTAAATAAATTTATATGTTAGTTGTTAAAAAATTGTTAGTATCTTTTTGACCATGAGTCTTATTTTATTTAATTCTATTATGATCTAATTTAGAGTTATGTTTTATTTACGATCCATAAGTTAATTCCGTCTTCAAAAATATTCACAACGCAATTTGGTATTGAAGGCAGTTGCCTCACTCATATCGAAGGGATTAACCAGGATTGAAACGAACGATCACTGTTATTTTTGTATTAGATATAAAAAAATTGCATGAGTTTACACTATGAATACTTTGAATTAAAGTGATTAGGAGTGACTAACATAATTCATTCTAGGATTTGGGTTATGCTAACATGTCGAAATAAAGATTTCCGTCACAGGAGCTCAGTTCTGTCCAGCATAGGCCCCTAGAATCCTATCTGGTACCGTGACCTTTTCGGATCAGTTCCGGAGGTTAATAATATTGTTTTTGGTATAAAAAGTTAATAGTAATTCATAGAGTTAGTTTTACTCAAAATTCTACGCGCTATTCATGGTTTTTAATGTTAAATTAAATTTTAAAAGTAAAACTTGGTGCCAATGGAGTGTGCTACAACGTTTCTGACTCATTCGTCCAAAATGACTATTTTTGATGTGTTATACTAAAAATAAATACATATGTTTAAGTATGATTATACTGATGATATTGTGTTTTAAATTGGAAACAATCAATCTTATAATTGTGTGTGGAAAGAATTTAAGAGTAATATTATGAAATAAGATTTCAAATTATATGACATATTTGAAAAATTTGAAAGAATTTTAAAATAGATTTTGCATCTCATTGAATTTATGTGTGGTATTTTATTGCAAGGATTATATTTTGGGGGTACATGGCATTTTCTATGTTATTGAACAAAAAAAGAAGTATTTTATGTGAATTTATAAGACCAATTTTATGCCGCAAAAGAAAACAGCGGGAGTAGTATTACAAATGAAATAAAATAATAATAATAAGACGAAGAAAGGGCAGTTTAGAAAATTAATAATTTGGTACTGATTTTCTATGTGTACTTTATACATTTATTTTGAATTTGATTGTATTTTGGTATTGAGGGACAGTGTATATATATATTTTTATATTTTCTTGTGTGTGTGATAGTAAATTTTATTCAGGAGTTAAGTATTGCAAAGTTATTTGTGTAAAAATATATAATATAAGGGTAATGAATGTCAATTAGGACAATATGTGCCGAGGAGAAGAGGAAGGAAAAGTTTACAAAATCAATCTAAGCCAGGGGTAGTAACAAGAAATAAATCAAAATTGAAATCTAAAACGTTAGAGATTAAAATGGACGACCCGTTAAAACCGAATTTGTCGCAAATGTTATCATTGATTGTTCCCTTTGACGTAAAAAAGATTAGCAATGTGTTATTTTATTTGAAAGAATTCGATGAATTATTGGATCGGGTCCACGTAGAAGAGGATTTTAAATTACAGATATTAAAAGCTAAATTTGTGGGTACGGCCCGTGAGAAATTAGTATCTGACCAGACGCTAAATGAGGAAAAGAATTATACAGAGTTTAAAAGAAAAATCGTGGAATTGTTTCAGAAAAAAGATTCTTTTATCGAAGCACAGATAAATTTTAACTCAATTAAGCAACTCCCAAATCAAAACATGAAAGATTTTATAGAAATTTTTAACAAGGCCGCATCAATGTATTTAGGTGCTTCTGGCCAGGCAACGGAGGTGGGAGCTAATAAACTATTCGATTTAATAAAAGCCAATAAATTTTTGGAGGCAATATCGCCAAATATTGCGTTGGAATTGCGAAAATTAGACATTAAAGATTTTGGGAAATTGTGCGAAAAAGCTCAGACGATCGAAGCCGCGTATAAATCGACAGTTTTAGATCAGATTAATGCGGTAACAGCCAATACAAGCAAAGAAAATGAGGATTTTTGTACGAATTTATTACAATTAAATAAAGAGCAGGCTACGGCCATAGCAGAATTAACTGCTCAGGTCAACGAGTTGAAATTAAAAACGAAAACCCAAGTTAGGGAAGATAATTTGAAAGAAAAACGATGTGAAATCTGTAATACGAATCGGCATGACATTTCCGAATGTTGGTACAATTTGAAAAATTCAAATACTAAATTTCGGAACCAGGGACAGAGAAATTTTGCAAATAAGAGTTTTGGTGCGAATAATTACAGGGCGATGGAAGGCTATGGATTTGCAGCGCCAGTATCACAAAATTGTTTTCCCAGTGCACAAATGTATAGTGATTTTAATTATGACAGATTTCCCAGGGATAGAAATTATCAGGATTGTAATAGATTTGAAAATTTTTATGAAAATTTCAATCATAGTTCTCCATGGAATAGGGATTTTTCGGATAGAAGCTATAATAACAGAGAGGACAGATCAGGGGTTGCACGCTACGATGCATATTATGGAAATCGTAAACAATCGGATGAACATAGGAGAGGGCGAAATGACTATTCCAGGGATGAACCGCAGCATGACAGAAATAGAAATTCAATTCAGGAAAAAGAAAATAAGAGAGATGTTTCGGACAGACACAAAGGGAAAAGAAAGTCGAATTCGGGAAACTTTTAAGGGAATCTGCAGTTGTAAATAATAGTCATAAGAAAGACCCCGGTAGATTCCCGATAAGGGGGAATAAGTTCGTGATTGCTAGTGTGAATTCAGCGGAAAAGGATAAACTTCCCATCATTGCATTACAGATTTTTGGGTTAAAAGTTGACACGTTGCTGGATAGCGGGGCCGCAGTTTCGCTTTTATCACCGGAGGTTTTAGAGGCGCTCAAACAAACGGATGCAAAAATTAAATACTTGGCGAATAGGGTAACAATCCACACATTCGATAACTCAGTCATACCTTTTCGGCAATGTATAAAAATTACATTTAAAATTAACAATGAGTTTGTGACAGGAACATTTTATGTTACATCTCATAATTTTCAAGGGGACTATAAAATGTTGCTAGGTTTTGATTTCTTGAAAAAAAATAGAATGATTTTAAATTTTGATAAGAAAACACTAAAATTAAAAAATACGGAAATTGCCCTGGAACCGCAGGTTATGAATAAGGAAATAGTTAGTGTAAATAGTGTAAATAAAAGGGGGTCGGAAATGAAAAATATCACCAAGGCAGTGCGCACAAATAAAATTAAATGTCATTTTAAAGGAAATGAAATATTTGCGTGTATAGAGAAAGAAACACATTTACACCCAGGACAAACGAAAATAATATCATTGAGATGTCCTGAGGCAGTCCAGCCTAATCAGCTGATTTTAATTGAACCAACAGAGGAATTTAAAAATTTAATTACGGAATGTTCAATTCATGAAGTACCAGTCACTAATAAAATTAATTTAATTGTAACAAACAATACAGAAGATAAGATTATAATTAGAACGGATACTAGGATCGCACTTATCAGTTCGGATTTTGTGAGTAAGAATAATTTAAAGCCTAATGAGATTGAAGATGGAGAAATCTATCAAATTAATAACCTGGATTTGCAAGAAGTTAGGGCTTTGAGAGAAGCGGAGCTTGATAGATCGGATTTTAATTTAGATCATTTAACAGGGGATTTTAAGCAAATGATAGAAGACTTATTGATGAGTCATGCACATGCTTTTTCGAAGTCTTACAAATCTTTGGGACAATCTTCATTGGTAGTGCCCAAAATACAATTAAACCACAATTTTCCCATTCAGCATAAACCATATAAGACGCCCCAGGCAGTTAAGCAGTATGCGCAGGAGGAACTACGAAAACTGTTAGAAGCGAAAATAATCGAAAAATCAGATTCAGATTATGCATTTCCGGTATTATTTGTAAAAAAAAGGTACGGAAAAAAACTTGGTTCGCTATAGAATGGCGGTGGATTACAGGACGTTAAACGAGATTTTAGAGGGGTTTCCATATCCGGTACCGGACGTAAAAGATGTTTTACAGGCAATTAGTGGAAAAATTTTTTATACAACATTAGATTTGCATTCGGCTTTTTTCCAAATTATGTTACGCCCGGAGGATCGTCACAAATTAGCATTTGTGACGGAGTGTGGGAAGTACGCCCCGTGCCGCCTAAATTTTGGGCTTAAATTAAGTAGTACAAAATTCGCTGAACTTATGGATAGGGTCCTGGGACACTTTCCTAAGGACAAAGTAGGATATTTTATAGATGATGTGGTTTTGGCCGAAGACAGCCCGGAGGGAATGGCACAGTTGTTAAAGGAAGTTTTGGAAACTCTAATTGATCACAATTTAACAGTTGAACCCTCTAAGGTGCAAATATGTAAACCGGAAATTGAATTTTTGGGTTTCAAAGTTAATAAAAACGGATATGCCCCATCAGAAAAAAACGTGGGGAAGGTACAACGATTAACTAGACCTAAAAATAAAAAGGGGGTCAAGTCACTTTTAGGTTTGGCAAATTATTTCAGAACTCTTATTCAAAATTATGCCGATATTGTCAATCCTCTAGTCGAATTGACTAAACAAAATGTAAAATTTAAATGGACTGAGGAGACGGAACAAGCATTTTTAAATATACAAGAGGCAATCGTGAGCAACCCTACCCTTAAACCGCCAAAATTTGATAGGGAGTTCTTTTTAATAACTGATGGTTCAAAGAAAGCAATATCAGGTGTCCTTGCGCAGGAAGATAATGGATACTTAGTCCCTATTGAATTTTACGGTAGAAAACTTAAGCAGTCAGAAACGGCTTACCCAAGCATGAAGTTCGAATTATTGGCTATTCATGACGCAGTTATGCATTTTAAACACATGCTGTTAGGGCGGAAATTTACTATTTTAACGGATAACAAAGCTCTCACATATCCGCTGAAAATTGAAATGCAGTCGGATATAGTGGCTAGATGGATTTTAAATCTCAGCGACTATGACTACAATATTGAGTACATCGAAGGGAAAATTAATCCTTCGGATTTTTTGTCTAGAAACTTAGTAGATAATATTACTAGTAGCAACGAGTTACAGAATAACTTATTCAAAGTAAATCTTAACTTGAGTGAAGAGAACATTAGAGCCAAGCAATATGAGGATGAAAAATTAATCACAATTATAAAAAAGGTTGAGTCAAAGAAAAACAACAGAATAACAAAAAAGTATAATTTAAACGAGAATAAAACGCTGGTATTAAAACAAAACGGGAAATATCCAGAATTAATAATCGTACCTGACGAGCTTAAGTTTACGGTTATGGCGGAGGCACATGGACCCCACTTTGGTTTTAGAAAAACATACGAAACTGTCAAAACTCGTTTATTCTGGTACGGAATGTACCAAGATATAAAAAATTATTGCACGAATTGCGTAAGATGTAATTGCAGTAAGCAGCACCAGACGATTAAAGTACCACTTGAAAAAATGGAAAGAAATTTACAAATCGGAGCAAGTCTACAAATGGATATAATAGGTAAATTACCCATGACCCTCAGGAAAAATTGCTTCATTCTGACTATCATAGACGCAGGCTCTAGATTTTTAGAAGCAGTCCCTTTACGAAATGTGGAGTCCCAAACTATCTTGAACGTTTTAAATAGGTACTTCGGAGCCTACGGCTTGTGTTCCGAAATAGTTACAGACAACGCACAATATTTTCGCAGTGCGCTTTTTAAAGAATATTTGAAGACACTAAATATAGATCTACACCCGACAAGCGTCTACAAACCTTGTGGGAATGGTCTGGCGGAAATCATTAATAAATCGATTAAGGCATCGTTGGTGGCAATGTCCAATTCCACTCTTGAGTGGGACACCAGACTCGAATATTTTAAACTTAATTATAATACCACGATCCATCGAGCACTAGGTTATTCTCCTTCAAAATTATTCTTTGGTAGAGAAATTAAAAATCAATTTACGGTATTAAGTGCTCCGGATTTAACGTGCACTCAAGCGTTCGTTAAAAATAGGATAGAACATATGAGGGCAGTTCACCGGCAAGCCATAGCTAACCAACAAAAAATTATGGCGGAATATATCAAAGAAAATGATCTTCAGGAAGTTAAAAAGTTAGACGTGGGTCAAGAAGTGTACGCAAAAGTAATTGGCAAGCCTAGGGCTTTACACCCTCGTTTTGAAGGGCCTTTTGTGGTAGTAAAAGTTGTTCGACACAATAATTATGTGCTCCGTCTGAAAGACAAAATAAATGGGCCAACAATACGTCGACACATACAATTTCTTTTTGCACCCAAGGCTACGACGAGGAATGCCAGAAAAACTAAGGGTGAGTTAAATGAATCAGACTCGGAACAGAATATTGAGGATTAGGTAAGGGCACTCTTACTTAGATATATAGGTTACGGAGGATTGGCTTGTACAAGACTGTCACAAAGACTTAATAAAAAAAAAAAAAAAAAGGCTCCTTTCAGAGCCATACATGGAAAAAAATAAAATAAAATAAAATAAAATAAATAAGTATTACGGTGGATAGGCAAATTTATATAAGATAAGGTGGATGAACGCATTTCCTCTTAAGATTAATTATTGAGTGAATGTATAGATAGCTTAGATAGTCAGATTCATTGAACATTTTGAAATAAAATTATAACAATAATATTAATAATTACTTCTTTCAAAAGTAGTTTTGTTTGGGCGACACAGGGAGATAATACCTCTTTTTATTTAAAGACGAAAAGGGAACTTAGTTAAAAAAAAAAAAAAAAAAAAAAAAAGGCCCTTTTCAGAGCCATACAAAAAAAAAAAAAAAAAAAAAAAAAAACTTTTGCATAACTTTATCTTTGGCGGGGCAACCAACATTGGGGGTTTTGGGACTTTGCATGTAATAAATTCTTTTGCGGGCAGAAGATTTTGATTTACTTGGCCAAGGCATGCAGGGTCGTGAACTATCATTGTTTTTATTTGCTCCGAGAAGGATAGATTTCGAAATTGGGTAAAAGGGTTTGGAAGTAAATACATTAATAATAGCGATAAAAAAAATAAATAAAACGGATATATAATAAAAGGGGTATAATAATAAGGATTATATAAGTAATAAGGAGACATAAGGTAGCATTGGTAGGATAAAATAAATAAATAAATCAATAAATGTGGTAGCTTTTTGTTTTTCCCTCCCTGTTTCAGTTTCAAATTAGTTAAAAAAAAATAAATAATAATAATAATAAAAAATAAATAAAAAATAAAATAAAATAAAATAAAATAAAATGAAATGAAATAAATAAATAAATAAATAAATAAAAAATTTCTTTATATCAGCACATAACAAAATGCTTATAAGGCTTACACAATGGATTACTTGGAGAGTTTGACTACTAACAAAATTTTATTGAAGTATATGGTTTCCGCGGTCATCAGAATGACATAAAATTTTAGAAATTGGGACCTTTTTTTGAGTGGACAGGTTATATTATATGTAAAAATGTTATATAAAGAAAAAGGGTAAAATTGGTCTTGTAAGATTAATTTTTCAATATGTATAAGGAATGAAACAGAAACAACAGCACTTACTATAAGTTTTGGAATAGTGCTAAGGGTGAAAATCAGCCTGCACAACAAAATTGTAAATATAAATAATTGTGTGTATTGATTTTATATTGAGATAATGTGAATAGTATAAAATGTGTATCATATATAAAAAAAGATTATAGTGTAGCATATAAATATGGTGATGCATTGGTTTGTACGTTATGATAACAGCCATACTTGTAAATGGAAAAATGAGTCAGAAATGTGTTCTTAAACTATTTCAGTAACTAGTTTTGGACATAATAACAGCTTTTAAATAAATAAATAAATAAAATACATATATATATATATATGTATATATATTCTCATTGCTTTATTATTTCGGAAACTCGCGATTTTAGGCAAAATTATGAGAACAATATAAGTATGGATGCATAACGCAGAAGAAGAATCCTCACACATCAACAACCTCCCAGCAGGGGAGATAAACCAGGAGCGATAATATCAGAGACTGCGAATCATTGTGTACGTAACCTGAACTTTCTTTACAGACATGGACAAAAAAAAAAAAAAAAAAAAAAAAAAAAAAATCTAGGCATTCTACGATGATCATTTTAGATTGTGATGTACAGAAATAGACAACTGATGGCGTTGCAAGTGTTCAATCACAAACAGACTTTGAAACAGTGATTGATCTTTCAGGATCGCCGAACACTTATTAAAAAAAAAAAAAAAGAAAAAAAGAAAAGAAAAAGTACTCTTTTGTCTGTTTATTTCTTTTTTTTTCATTTAGTTGGGGGGGGGAGATGCTGGAAACATAAGCATCCAGCAATCTTCCGTGATTTATAGATACATATATATAAATGGTATATTATACATATTGTATCCTTTGATGTTTTTGTATAGTGGTTGTAAATACTAGTGTATGTTTAACGCTATTCATGTCAGGAGCAAGGCAGACCCCTATCTCAGATGGTATCTAGAAGGCACCAGTTGGGCTCTCGCGTAACAATCGCTTGACATTTACGTCAAGAATGGTTTATTGGTAGATTTACAAGCCAATTAAGCGAGACCCCACACGTTTCTCTAGTTGAGGCTACCGGTCATTTTTCCGGCTGGGAGTGCGTTGCAGACAAGAGGGGCCAGCCCCCCACGCTCGAAGAAGGAGCCAACGAATCTTTTTTCAGGAACAGGCCGGGCGAGAGACTGAATGGTCATTTTTTTCGGGCAGATTGATTAGCCACGCCCGCCATAAAAAAAAGAAAAAAAGAATATAGACTTTTTTTTTCCTCAAAAAAAGTTGAGATGAAAAGTTCGCTGATGATGTGTGATAGCCGGTGATCCGAAAATGATGTCCGCCAGTAATGTGTGATAGCCTGTGATCCGAAAATGATGTCCGCCAGTAATGATGTGTGATAGCCTGTGATCCGAAAATGATGTCCGCCAGTAATGATGTGTGATAGTCTGTGATCCGAAAATGATGTCCGCCAGTAATGATGTGTGATAGACGAGGATCCGAATGTGATGTCCGCCAGTATTGATGTGTGACCGCCTGTGATGTTTTCGAATGCGAGCCTTAACTGAGTGCGGGGCACAAAAGAATATGAAGGTACGGTTTTCTTATAATTTATATTGTTTCCCAAAATGTGTAGGGCAAAATGCCAAGTAGGGGGTTCTGCACGCTCCAATTGGTATTCAATCATAGTATTAAAAACAATAATTACACAAGTAGAATTAATAGTGTTTTATTTTGTTTTTTTTGTGTTATCTATATTGAAAATAATGTGTCTTATGACGCAATAACAATTTGTAAGATAATTGTAAATAAATTTATATGTTAGTTGTTAAAAAATTGTTAGTATCTTTTCGACCATGAGTCTTATTTTATTTAATTCTATTATGATCTAATTTAGAGTTATGTTTTATTTACGATCCATAAGTTAATTCCGTCTTCAAAAATATTCACAACGCAATTTGGTATTGAAGGCAGTTGCCTCACTCATATCGAAGGGATTAACCAGGATTGAAACGAACGATCACTGTTATTTTTGTATTAGATATAAAAAAATTGCATGAGTTTACACTATGAATACTTTGAATTAAAGTGATTAGGAGTGACTAACATAATTCATTCTAGGATTTGGGTTATGCTAACATGTCGAAATAAAGATTTCCGTTACAGGAGCTCAGTTCTGTCCAGCAAAGATAATCAAATCAGCATTGAGCAAGAAGCGAGAAACAAGAATAGGGTTACTTTTAAACAGAAATCACGAGGATAAAAATCGCCAACGTGATGGTTTAGTTTTTAACCCCTTGAGGGGCGGTGGTACATATTATATACGACCTACGATTGATGAAGATTTACACCAGAAAAATTTTATTAATTTTCACTTTTCTAACTTTGGTGGAAAACAGTTGTGAAATTGCTTTTTCTCTTTTTGATGTAACTTTTTTACAAATTTCCGGTGGGAGTTCAGATTTACTCGAACGCAATTTCTTGCCCCTCAAAGGGTTAAGTGATCCACTGAGGGCGTTCTTTTCAAGTCGAGTTGAGGCTCTGTTACGTACTCTGTGGTTTCAACAGGATGGAGTGTCCACTCACTTCATAACGGATGTGCGCAGTTACCTGAATGCCACATTTGGAACGCGATAGATTGGGAGTGGTGAACCAGTTCCTTGGCCACCGCGATCTACCGATTTATCGAGCCTTGATTACTGTTTTTATGGGGACATCTGAAGAGTCTTGTTTATGAGACTCCAGTTAACTGCTGCACGTATGCGGGAAATGCCTGACATCTTTAGAAGGGTACGCCAATCTTTCCACCAACGCTGCGAAGCATGTATCACAGTTTGTGGGAACAATTTTGAACATTTATTGTATGCATTATTATTTACTTGTAAACTACATTGGAAAAAAAAATATCTTTTTTATTCATGTATTTCGTTTGATAAGTAATCCACTTATGCGCTTTTTAAGCTATTGCATAGCTTTTATCGAGGGCTTTGAGTGTAGCGACCGAATCTAAAAATTCCGTAACGAGAAAACCTAACACTTCCGTAACGAAAAAACCTAACACTTCGGCTAACGTCGTTTTAGTTCGGCAAACTTCGGCACGGTATCCTTCGGTAGACTTCGGCAGACATTGACGCAGTATTTTTCAGATATTAGGATATCAAGTCTCAAACTTATGTTTCTTATGATCTAATTTTCATAGCGCGGCCAAATTTTGTTTGGTAATTTATTATGAGACAGTGTTAATTTTTGGTGACAGGAGACCCCCCACGGTGAGGATCGAAAAATTTAAAATGCTCATAACTCGCGATCTAATTTTCGTAGTGCGGCCAAATTTTGTTTGAAATTTATTATGAGACAGAGTTAATTTTTGGTGACAGGAGACCCCTCACGGTGAGGGTCGCAAAATTTAAAATGCTTATAACTCGCGATCTACTTTTCGTAGCGCGGCCAGATTTTGTTTGGTAATTTATTATGAGACAGTGTTAATTTTTGGTGACAGGAGACCCCCCACGGTGAGGATCGAAAAATTTAAAATGCTCATAACTCGCGATCTAATTTTCGTAGCGAGGCCAAATTTTGTTTGGTAATTTGTTATGAGACAGTGTTAATTTTTGGTGAAAGGAGACCCCCCACGGTGAGGGTTGAAAAATTTAAAATGCTTATGACTCGCGATCTAATTTTCGTAGCGCGGCCAAATTTTGTTTGTAATTTATTATGAGACAGAGTTAATTTTTGGCGACAGGAGACCCCTCACGGTGAGGGTCGCAAAATTTAAAATGCTTATAACTCGCGATCTACTTTTCGTAGCGCGGCCAGATTTTGTTTGGTAATTTATTATGAGACAGTGTTAATTTTTGGTGACAGAAGACCTCCCCCCCCCCCACCGTGAGGGTCGAAAAATTTCAAATGCTTATAACTCGCTATCTAATTTTCGTTGCGCGACCAAATTTTGTTTGGTAATTTATTAAGCTATTGCATAGCTTTTATCGCGGGCTTTCAGCGCGGCGACCGAATCTAGAAATTCCGTAACGAGAAAAAATCCTAACACTCTGGCTAACGTCGTTTCAGTTCGGCAGACTTCGGCACGGTATCCTTCGGTAGACTTCGGCAGACATTGACGCGGTATTTTTGCATAAGTTGATAAAAAATGCTATGCAATAGCTTTACCGCGGCAGTCCCCGAGTGCCACACGTACTTTTTTTTAATTCAAGAATTTCGATTTCATACCAAACATTTTCAAAGAAAAATTTTATTATTAAGTAATTTTGAAATTTCAAGAAAAACATAACATAAAAATTTTCTGGTATGAATGAGAAATTTTAAAAATTAAAAAAGAGGCCTAATTGCCCCCCCCCCCCCTGGTGTTTTTATCTTAATGTGTCAGTAGGTCCCATACACTTCTATACAATAAATGATTTTTAGTGTGTGTTCTACCTACCCTTAAAGCTTGTACCATGACTTTAAAAACACCCTATATATGTATATAAAGGGAAAATAAAAGAAAAGCTGTACAGTCCATAAACAAGCGGTAAGAAGCTACCGAACAGAATGCCCCAATATAAAAAGGACTCTTTACAGAGACCATACATTATAATTTATATGGTTTTAAAATTCTCATAAGTAGTTTACTATAAAGATTAAAAAAATAATTAAGACTGTGTACAATATTTAAAAATATATTAGTAAACGTGAGAAATGGCAAAATATATATTAAAAATTAAAAAGGAGGAGAGATCAAACTGATAAAGGAGTTAAAAACGTCAATGAAAGGATAAATATAGTAAAAAGGAGGACGGTGACTGCATAGTCTGGTAACTCTGAGGAAAATATAACAAACAATACAAAAAAGGTAAGAAGATTAAATATGAATGTAAAAATATATAAATAAGACTAAAAATGAGATAAAAAGAAAAGAGTATGTACATATACCGGGTGTCCCAAAAATGACCGATGGATTTTAAAATTCAATAACTTGCAAACAATGACAGCTGTTTAAAAAATGTTTAATGGAGGGTTATGTAAATGTCAGGAGTTTTTTTACCGTAATTTTTTATTTTAGTTCGAATTTCAAACAATAGGTGGCGCTGACGGCGATTGAAGTCCAGGTCGACGCTTCACTCAGCACTGATCCCCTGGCCTTCAATCACCGTCAGCGCCACCTATTGTAAGAAATTGAAACTAAAATAAAAAATTACGGTAAAAAACTCCTGACATTATACATAACCCTCCTGCAAAAAAATTTTAAATAGCTGTTACCGTTTGCAAGTTATGGAATTTTAAAATCCATCAGCCATTTTTGGGACACCCGATATATATCTATATTATTTATATGTATGAGATATTGTCTTTAATATAATCTCAACATATCATAAGTGTTTTTAACATAAGTGTGCTGCAGTTGAAATTAAATAAATATGTTTAAAAATTTTTAGTAAAAATTCCGGTGTAAAATCTTTTAAAATAAATTGAGTAAAATTGTCAGCTGTTACAATGTTAAAATTGGTATTCCGCATGAAATTCATAGGATTTTAAAGAATGCACTTTCTGCTGAAAAATATAATATTTCACATTATGCTTGAAAACATAATATTCTCCCCCCCCCCAAAAAAAATATATATATATATATTTGAAATTTCAGGATTGTAAGAATTTCCCTAGAGAACAAGAGGTATAAAAAAGCTATCATATTTTAAGTCTCCTCACGTATGCGATAGAATTTCTATATATTTCCCCAAATGATACAATTATACTCATTTGCTTTTCAGTTTACCAAGTTTTGTATCGGTTAAAATACGGTATTAGATATCTGATTACGGTATTTAAAAATGATGCGATAAAATGTTTAACTTCGGTAACGTTTCCAAGTGTGGCTGGTGGAATGTTTATTTCATATTTAATATGTTTAGTCTAATTAATATCTTCTCTCCTATCTTTTTAATTTATTAAAATTTCAATATTTTCGAGAATATAATTACATTTATTAACTAAATTAATTTCTTAAATTTTGCTTATATTTATTAATATGTATGGAAATTTTAAGATTATTTTCTTTCTTAGAATTCTTTTCTGACTACTATCATGTATCTCGCATTTCAGAACTTTGAAGTAAACCATTGAGAAAAACGTCGAAATATTAAATTCCTATACCACTTTAGTAATGCTTCACATGTGGGTGGTAAAAGTGTTTTACATCTCATAAATTTAATACCTGTTCTTCTTTCTATACGTTATTAAATTTTCAATATGGTGAAACATAAAACAAATCTTTTAACTAAATAAAAGACTTGATTTTTTTTTACATTTACTAATAAACATGCATATGTAATTTTAAAAATATTTTTCTTTATAACAATAAACTTCCTATTACTGTAATGTATATTACATTTCAAAACAATAAAGTATTCCTTTGAGAAAAAAGATGAAACGTCGGCAAACATTTAAAAAACATTTCTACGTGTGGGTAGTAGAATCTCTATTTCATATCCTATAAGATAAATATGCACTCTCCTTACTTCCAATTTATTAAATTTTCTATATGCTACAAAATATAAACTTAATTTTTTTTATTAAATAAAAAAATGAGATTTTGTTTAGATTTTTTTTAAAACACGCAACTGTGATCAAAAAGTGTCCGGAATGTTTCATTTAAAATGCATCTATAATTTATCATCAGATATTATCTTCGAACTTTTATTTAACAATATTTTAATAAGTGAATTATTATTTGATAATTAAACTTAGAACCAACATTATGAAAATGTCCATGCCGGGGAGCAGTTTCAGAAAGAATCACGTTTTGAGCACCTTATCGCCAGAACAACGATTAGCGTGGAGATGAAGTCAATTCTACGCACCCTTTCTTGTTTGTGACGTCAAGCGCCTAGTGAATAACAACCCTTCCTTCTGCAAAGAGATCGCGTTTATTGTTAATTTGTTTTTCCGTAAATGTTATCAAGCAAAGACAGTAATATGAGGAAATGTTATTCATCGTTGTTTACAATTAAAACATAGTTTAAAACAAAAAGCTTTTTCAGATTAAATTGCTTTAAATTTCACAAAACATCTAAATATATTTTTTTTCTCAATTTAAAAATATTATTTCCTTAACTCGCTATGTTCGAAGAAATTGAGAAGTTAATTAAAAACGGTAGTAAAGATTGTAATAAATATAATTCTATTAATCATATGTTTTATGGCACATTTGAATTTAGTTTATTTTGTGTTTGGCGATGCAGCTAGCTGAAAGTTCTCGCTTTCGCCAACTCGCCAAGGCTGGTACTCAAAACGTGATTCTTTCTGCAAATGCTGCCGGGGATCGAAGCGGAACCCTTGTAATAGCGATCCAAATGTTCTACCATTTAAGCTACGAGGACGACACCCCGCCTGTAGTGCTGCCACAGGCGACTAGATTTAATTCTAACTAGCACCACTTTTCAAAAACAGAAATTTCTAATAAACTCTTTAATAAAATTTGCCAGAAAATGTTCTTCACAATTTACATTAGAAAATTACTGGTACTAACTTAATATGAAAATAGTCGTCTGTGGCAGCCCTGAGCCTGATATTTTTCAGTGTTATATGTTGGTAAGTCTGCATTGCAGCACCAGATGGAATAGTCTTCATCAGCACACAATACTGAAGCATGAGACACAAACAAACCCAGCATCGGTGAACATATCTTTAAATTTTAAGCTGTGAAATTAGGCATTAAAATTATTGAATATTTTAATACGTGAATTATCACTTGCTAACTTAGTGTGGAACCAACATTGTGAAAAATGTCGTAGACGGGGATAGAACCCGGAACCCTTTAAAATTTAAATATAGGTTCATTGATGCTGGGTATGTTTGTGTATCATGTTGAGCTTCAATATTGTGTGCTCATGAAGACTCTTCCATCTTTTGCTGCAGTGCAGCCTTACCAATATATAACAGTGAAAACTGCCAGACTTTGCACCGAGTTCGTCGCTTAAATGGTAGAACACTGTGAACGTTATTCCATGGGTTCCGAGTTTTAATCCCCGGCTTGGACATTTTTTCACATTTTTGGTCCTACGCTTAGTTAGCAAGTGATAATTCACGCATTAAAATATGCAATTTAATAATTTAAAACATAATTTCACAGCTGAAAATTTAAATATTTTATTTAACATTTTTACGACTTCCATTAACTTCAGGCAAAAGACAGACATTTATTTCCTTTTAAAGCCAGAAAATGAATTTAATTTTAATGATATAAGAAATTTCACTTTGTTGTCTGTGATCTAGAATGTTATTGAGCAAAGTACGTGTGTTAAATTATGTTTTTGCATTGGAATTTCTCCTACAAAAGAATTTGAAATGTTGCAAAAAGCTTTTTATGGAAAATTGTTTATCAAAAGTAGCAGTATTTGATTTATATAAAAACTTAAGAGATTTTAAAGGATCTGTCGTATTTAATCCGCAATCTAGTAGAACATCCATTTTGATTAATGATAAAGATACCTACAAGGTAAGAGAATTGTTGCTTTGTGTTCTTCATTTGGCAATAAAAGACGCTAGTAAGTAAGTTCCTATATACTTTGGTATCTGTGAAGCAATTTAAAAAATCCCTGTCCGCTTGGCCTATAGGCGGAGGTAGATTTCGAAGAATTTTCATTTGAACAAAAAAAAAATATATATATATTATTAGTGATAAACCCAGTTTAACTATTTGGCCGCTTTTGAAAAAAAAATTTATTTCATTTTTCTGTAAGAACTGATTTTATCAAAATCATCTTAAACGAAATTCGGCTCAAATACCCATTTTAAAAACATATTTTGCAATATATTCTGACGTTATTAAAAAATCGACCAATACGCACGTTATATAATTCCTAAATAACAAAAAAATGGTCAATTAAATGCGTTTGAGAGGAAAATTGAATTTAAAAATGAGTCATAAAATAACCAATTTGTTATTTGAATACATCCACCATTCTTTAATTAAGATCGCTTTGGGAAATTTTGTGCGAAGTGCCCACTTTGTTAGGATTTTTAAATACATTTTTAGCCTTTATCAAAAAACTGACAAATAGAGCCCATTACACAGTTCCTAAATAACAAATAACTGTCAATTAAATGCGTTTGAGAGCAAAATTGAATTTAAAAATGAGTCATAAAATAACCAATTTGTTATTTGAATACATCCTCAATTCTTTTATCATGCTCACTTTGGGATTGTTTTTTTTTTTTTTTTTGTTTTTTTTTTTTTTTCTTTTTGCGAAGTGCCCACTTTGCCAGCTTTTAAAAAAATATATTTAGCTTTTATCAAAAAATTGATGAATACGCACATTATACAGTTTCTAAATAACAAAAAATTGTCAATTAAATTCGTTTGAGAGCAAAATTGGATTTAAAAAGGAGTCATAAAATAACCAATTTGTTATTTGAATACATCCTCAATTCTTAATCATGGTCGCTTTGGGAAATTTTGTGGGAAGTGCCCATTTTGGTAGCCTTTTTTTTTTTAAAATAAATTCTGCCTTTATCAAAAAATTGGCGTTCCTATAATTGGCCCACTATATAGTTCCCAAATAAGAGGACCTGTAAATTGGATGTGCTTGAGAACAGAAACGGATTTAAAAATGACTCAGAAAAAACGCAATTTTTAATATTTTCTCAATTTTTCAATCTTTATTACTTCAGGAAATTCTGTTCAAAATAATCTTTTTGGCAGCCTTTTTTTAAATATATTCTGCCTTTATCAAAACACTAGCTTATAATTCACATTATATAGATCCTAAATAAGAGGATGTGCTATTTAGATGCGTTTAAAATCGAAAATAAACTTAAAAATGAGTTAGAATATAAGCAGTTTGGATTTGAGGTCTTTTCTCCAACTCCTATTTTTGATTATTTTATTTTTGATAGAAGAATTGGTCCTATGAAAAAGTTGTTTAATATAAAAGTTGTAGATATTATTGAGAAGATGTAAAATAAATTTAATTATATTTGATTGCTTAAGAATTGAGTAAGTTATGGATTTTTTTATTTTTCCTCCCCCCTTTTTCCTTTCGTTTTTAATTTTTTTCTTCGGTAAAAGTTGGTCCTATCAAAAACTTGTAAATACAAAAGTTTTAGATAATGTTGAGTGCATTTATAAAAAATTTAGTTGGATTTGATATCTTGAGAATTGACGAAGCTATGATTTTTTTCCTTCCAAAAACCCCGTTTTTTCGCCCCTTGAGCCCATTTTTAATTTTACCAAAAATATGTCAAGCATAAACTTTTAGCCCATTTTTGAGAAGTAATATAAACTCTAAACTGATTCGATATCTATTTTATGTAAGAAGTTATATCGTTTTTTCGGTTTTCACAAAAACCCTCCCAATTTCCACCCCCTTGGTCCGATTTTGCCCATTAACGAACTCAACCGAGATTTTATGCTCCTAGATTTTATGTAAAAGTTTGAAGAAGATCTGAGCATAATTATAGAAGCTATCGTGTCCAGAAGAAAGTGATACACACCGATAGATAGATAAAGATTTTTACTAATGGTAGTTTTGGGGTCTGGAGGTCATGATCGGCATAGATCTGCAAAAATTTTTCGGAAATTCCAACATGGGAGACAATGCAATAGGAATTATTTCATACGAAATTTACCTAAAATCTTCTTTATCGTCCCTTTTCAGATTATTCCAACAATTTTGAATTTGTTCAATAAAACAACAACGTGCTCATATGGTCCGAGAGATGCAATCTTAAGATGATTCATTTGTAAAATGCTTTTTTATCGGTGTTAAAATGTGGATACATACTTTTACTATTAACACAGTGAAGTGAATAAGACTTGAAATAGGTAGTAAGACAAAAACGACCATATCAAAATAGCTCAAAAATCAAGAAAACGTTGTTTTTTTTTTTTGTTTTTTTCAAATATATTTGTAAAGTAGTTGTTGTCCTCAGTAGAGAGCTGGAAAATATGAAGTATAACTGAATATTTTTATTGGTTGAATTCCACAACTTATTTTATTTTATTGGACTTCTGATTGCTCCATGTTTAATTTCCAAAAATGGAATACTTCTGTTTTTTTATTTTATTTGTTTTCTGCTTGATCCATGTTTAATGACCAAAAATTGAATACTTCTGTTTCTACAATGACAGAAAAAGTAATAAAAACTTTAAATAATAATAATAAATTGAAAACAAATTGTGATAAAGATTTCAAACAAATTTCATTTAAAAATACATTTTTTCTTCACATTGGTGTAAAAAGTAAAAATGTGCGATGTTTAGAAGTTTAAAAATTTGCAGTTCTGCAAATTGAAAAACTGAAATTTCATTTAAGAATTGTTTAGGATGGGTCCAGGAATATGAATGTATAATCGATGTTGTACGTAATACGAGGCGTCCAGAAGTCTGATTTATCTTTATCACATAAAAATACATATATTAAACAGTTAAAATTGTTCATCTATAAACTACTGTTTTTTTATCATTGGTCTTGTAATATTAATGTTTAATGCATGGTATACGTAATATATGACTCGTTATGATCATCCTAAAATGATATTTATTATTAGTAGTAAATTAAATATAGAATTTATATATAAGTCTTTAAAATTTTAGTCTTTGAAAATATCATTTTCCAAATAGTCGCTGTAATTTGTTAAATTACAGTTTTTTAAATGCCGGTTTTGTGCATCATAATTTCTACCAAATGGGCGTACAATAAAATATATATATATATTTGAGTAGAAAACGGCTTGAAATATGGTGAGAAAACTCTTTTGTTTTGCATGACGAAAATGCGTTTTCTCTCTTTAAAATTATTACTCGTGAATATTTAGCGAAACTGTCAACAAATACGGTTCCTGGAGCTACGTATTCATTTGATATGCACCGTGTGAGTTTTTCTTTTTCCACAGTTGAAATTGTTTGATCATGGTCACTGGTTTTAGTGAATTAAGTTTGTAAAAGGAAATTCTTTAAGAATGATTAAAGAGTTTCTTAAAAACGAATTTAAGACATGTTTTGACCATTAGAAAATAGTGGCAGAAGTGCATTGCAATCAGGAGAGATTAGTTTGAAGGAGATGCAATTAATATTGAACAATAAAGGGAAACTTTTTATTTTATTCCACCTTGCCGGGTATTTTTAATCACAGTGCAATACGACAATCTTTAGATTTTTTTTCTTCTAATGATGCATTTCATAAGGTTGCACGAATGGAGGTACATTTTAAAAGAAAGATCCTTGAATATTGATAGGCATAACAATAAAATAGTTCTGTTTGATTAATAAGAACATTTTCAACATTATTCAACTTACTTTAAATCAAAAGCTTTACGCTTAGACTTTATAAGTCTCCTAAATGAACTATCTAATTTTTTTCCAATGGACTTGGTCTATTATGCTTTGAGCTCTTCATTTAATGGCGGATGGTAAATAAGAACATTGTTGTTTTTTTTTAAAAGTGATAGAAAGTTAGTAAAAAGAACAACAACAAAAAAACTTTAACCTGACAAAACTTCTATACGCTGTCATACTTTTTTATAAGACAACTTTCAGAAAAATTCTGATACATGTATTCCTGTTAATTCTACAAACATGAATCAAGTAAGTGCTTAATAGCCAGGCTTGTAAGAGAGGGTGTACGGAGATATACGCCTTACACCTTCTGGAATTTTTTAAGAAGCTCCGTATATCTCCTATTTCTCAAGTAAATGCTTTAGCGTATATTCTATACATGACGTTCATGACGTTAGCGTATATTCTATATATGACGTTCATGACGTTAGCGTATATCCACTGCTTCTGCCTACAGAGTATACATTCTGGCTTTTTTACGACCATACACTGTTCAAAGCTGTATGTTTTGAGAAATAATACATTTCATACAACTAATGAAGTATTTAAAATTTCAGAAATGAGGCAATTTCCCTCAAGAAAGAGTCGAAACAAAAGACCGCCAAAAAGTTCTACGCTTAGCTAGTAATATGATAATTCACTTATCAAATATTCAAGAACAATAAAAAGAGTAAAAATACTGAGCTATTCAGATATTTCAAACTTGCAGAATAAATAGGGCAAATGAGAATTTTCTAGAGTTTCATTATGCAATGATTTCAAACGCCAACATTCTCTTTCAGAATACACACAACATTGTTTTCTTACTTTGATATTTATTTCCTTTTCTTTGGCGATGTGAAAAAAAAGAAAAAAAACCCTTCTAAAATCACACTATTAATTACATTATTAATGCGCACTACAAAAATGTCAAACAATATGAGTACATGTATCTAATCATCATTACTGTTATATTAACCCTGTAAAATAATCTCTGTATTTAAAAAAAAATTCATTTCAACAGTTTTGCAATGCAAGTTTTTATGTGACAACAACATGTTTCCTGAAATTCATAACCTTTTATTCAAATAGTCCTGAATGTTGCTTAATGCGTTTCCAGACAACAATCATTGTTCGGTTAAACTAATTAAAATCTATCTAGTGAAAAGAATGTAGACAATGGCTCGTAATACAATAACAGTGAATTGAACAAAAGAACTGCTGACAAAGCACATGTTTTAATTAGATCTTGCTTATTACATTTTGTTCCGTATAATGTAGAAACGAATCTACTTAAAAAATATAGAGGTTGATTTTGTTAAGAAAGAAGGAAAATACACAATATTTTATCATGTTAGACCTAAAAAGTAAAATCATATAATTGTTTATCTAATAATTTACAATGATGGTAGTATAATTGAAGTCTAATGTCCAATTATTAATAGTAATATCGAATAATGCATTTTATGGTTTAAAGATATAAGCAGCTAAAATATTTCATGCACCAGAACTTTTTAAACTGATTTTAGACTAGTTTAGATAGTATAGATTGATCAGAAACATTACCGATGCCGGTAAATGGACTACAATAATTCCTTAGCATTCTCTAGGATTAGATACACAGAAAAACACCACGAATGTAAACAAGTTGGAAATTGCATGTCAAGCGTAGAAAATTGGGGGCTTTCGTATTATAACGATATTTTTAAAATATTCAGATCTTATTTTAATAGTATACAGTACTTCGGATTCAGTATAGTATTCGAAATTTTTGTGTGTCCCTATAAATACTATTCTAAATAATATATTTTCTATTATAGGAAGTAAACTTATATTGTAGTTAACTTCAGCAACGTATATCAATTTCATAAAATGTGAAGTATTTTAATAATTAAAATGCACCCCAAAAATGCCTTCCTTCATACAATTATGTAATGGAATACTTTTGTGTGGCTCTATAAATGAATAAAAAATATTCTTTGCACCACAGATTGTACAGAATGTATAGTTTAGTGTATACTTTATAGATGCATATTAACTTTATTATGTTGAAAAGAGTGTAACACCAGTAAAATGCACTCGAAACTGTTTTTCTCATTTGCCGTAATGTAACCGTATTCTTTTGAATGTACCTATAATTAAACTATGCATCTGATTTTCATAAAATTTTAAATCACTAGACAATATTATGGAGCAATTATATATTTTTTATTTCAAATTATTCGGTTGGATAGTTTTTGCTCTGTTATATGCAGACAGACAGACGGACGAATAGACAAAAGGGAAGATAGACAGACACACGGACGGATAGACAAATGGAGAGATAGATGGGCAAACAGAAAGACGACTGCAGGTGCTTTCGTATTTTAACCTTTTACAGGCCGAATTCAGATCCAGGTATATTTTAAATTATTTGTTTGCACATCATACCTTCTAATGCTTTAGTTAAGGGATATTAGTCATTAATATGGTGATTTTTTTTATATATATAATTTCCAGAATGTTTCCAATTGGGAACATTGGCCACTTCCGACTATACTTTTACACTGGATTTGAAAGTGGAATACAGTTATGAATAGATTAGATTATAAGCAAAGTAATAAGAATGAATGAAACATTTATTTTTTAAATTTAAGTATACATATGAATAAAGTTGGAAATTTATAAATTTAAATTAAAACAATTTCTCTTACTTAATTAAAACATAAAAAAATTAAGTTTATACCGTTATTCCATGATACAGTGGAAAGCATTTTAAATGCAATTTTTTCTTGCACTCATTGCAAGCCAATATTGCATTTACCTTCCACAGTGCACATTTACCTTGTGTTGTTTCTACAAGGAAATGGCCATCACAATTTCTCTGTGATATATGGCGGCGAACTTTGGGCCCAGGTTGAGGCCCATCCTTTCTTGGTGCAATTCTTAGAAGAGCGATTGTAATCTCTCGGCGAAAGTCCAGATGAGTCAGCTTGGTATTTTTTCCATGAATTGCGGAATATAAAAGCCAACCAGAGACAACAGCGATATGTAATGCATTAACAAATAAATTCCACCACCATTTCTTATTGCGAAGTGTTGGACGGTAGCTGCCTAACATTCTATCTAACAGGTCAACTCCTCCCATTCTAGTATTATATTTATGTATTAAATTTGGTTGTTGTATGTTCACTTTCTTGTTATCTTTATGTGAATATCTTTTAGTCGACTGCATTGAGAGATGAGTGCAATAATTTGAAGAAACTGTAACTACAGAATTGTCATTCCAGTTTCATAAAAATACCGATCCATCACATTGGTAATCAAATGAACCTCTTTCTAGTTTTTTCATCTGCTTTGAGGGTGTCAATGGACAATTTTTAATTCGATGATCTCGGATAGTTCCAATAGCTTTTATATTTCTACTTGCAAGATCCTTCATCAAATCATAAGTAGTAAAAAAGTTATCAAAAAATATTTCTACTTGAAGAGAGTTTGCAACAACTGCCAAAAGATTATTTACAACCCTAGTACCAAGAGGGGCTATTGGCTGTTCATTTGGCTGTTTTCCTGCATAAATCTCCATTTTATATGGATAACCATTATTAGCGCAAATCATCCAGATTTTGAATCCGAAACGAATTGGTTTTCTTAGAATAAACATTTTAGAGGAATTGTGGCCATAATACGGAAACATTGATTCATCAATGCTAAGCTGGTTGTGAAATAATCCAAACTGATTACATTTTTTATTTTGTTCATCATAGACTGGTTTGATTTTTCCCAACTTATCACCAGGTTGCAATGAAGTGTTATCCATCAAATGAAAATTTCTTTTAATTTCTTTGAATTTTTTTCTTGACATGACAGTAGAGGTAATAGGGACAGTTTTATCTTCTGAAGTACTCCAGTAATCATTTTTAGTGGGTACCTGATGATATCCACTCAGTAACAGTAACCCAAAAAACTGAGCAATATCTTTCCAGTCAGTTTGTATGTTAGTCCCCTTTTGAGCGGACTAAGTTGATGTCATTTCTGCCAGAAAACTTATACATTCCTGGGAAATGAATTTGTAAAAAACGTCAATAGATTCTGCTTCTATTAGTTCTGGAAATTTATCAGAAATTTTTATTGTTGGTTCACTCTTGATAGGCTTACTAAACACAGAACTTTTTTTCCATTTTGGTGTAAATGACTTCACTTTTTTCACCTTATCAGAACTACAAAGTTTCTTTCGTTTACTTTTTCGTTCATTGGTTTGTTCATTGATCCTGAAACTTGATTTTCGCAACTATTTTGGTGGAGGAAGCTGACAAATTTCAAGTTCTTCGTCTGAAAAATCCGAAACATCGGAATCTCTCAGAGTCATTAGATAATCAACAGCCGCCTCTAGAATTTTAAAATTTTTCTCCATACTATGCTAGTTCACTAAAAAAATTCCATTCAATATCTTTAAAAATTAAATCTGAGAAGTGAACGTACTAAACTGCTAATAAAATTGGACTGTTCTTTCACAAAATCCGGGAATTCCCCTTTCAACTATTTATGGAATTTCCCTTTCCTTCCCTACGGAAGGGGATTCCTCTTTCAAATAATTCCGAAGTTTTTCCTTTTCTTCGCTGAACGGGGATTCCCCTTTCTATTACTTTTCAACAAAAATTCCTCGTACAGAAAATTATGTCAACGCAGAATAATGGCGACAGACCAACGTTCCCAATTGGGAACATGAATATTTAATTAACAACCCCGAATGTATTTTTGATTATTATTATAAAATATGATGTCCTTTTTATTGATTAAAGCTATTTTATGTATACCAACCGGTTTTTAGAAGCAGTGGATGGTTTTTCACATTTATATGAGTATTTTAGTTTTGCATTGTAAGAAACAATGAAAATGGACATTTTTATGATTTTCTGTACATTTCCCTACACTGTCAGAGAAATTCGTCAATATACACTAAGTTATCGTTATTTTTTCACAAATAACTTCTGTTCTCCCAGAAAACGTATTTGTTCTGTGAATTCATTCCGAAAGTCGAAAAATGAGGAAACCATTCCGTTTATATCTAGCACGCATGCGCGTTGGGTCTGTTAGTAATAAATTCGAATTTATTTTTTAAAAGAAAAACAAAAATATTCTATCGATTGAGATGTTTAATTTAGATTTAAAAGACAAAAATGTTTTCGAATTTAAAAATAAATGACAATTACTTTCTTTATTCGTTGAAAAATTCTCACAATCTGTTATTCAAAGTTGGATAAGTTGAATAAAGGTCAATGTACTAAGTTATTTCTATGATAAATATTCGCATATAAAATATACTTTAAGTGAAGACATTTAAAAAATATTTTAATTAAAAAATAAAATGAAAAAAAAAATTGATATTATTAAAAAAAATCTTATCGAATAAAAATAAAACATCCATGTTTTTTCTCTAACAATCTACGCAATATATTTAAAATTCACATTTTTATACTATATTGATACTAAACGTAAAAAAAAACCCAGCCACAGTTTCATTAAAGATGAAATCTTTCCAAGATTAACTGCAAAATTAAAAGCTTTTTAAAGAAATACACCAAACCACACCCATATAAAATGAAAGCTTCTATTTTAAAGCAAAATCTTCATGAGCAATCGTGGCGCCGAAGATGAGCGTTGGCCTTGTGATCCTGGGGTCGTGAGTTCGATCCCCACCTCTTCCGCATTTTTTTTTCAAGAGATGGATAATTTTCCTCTTTTGACGGAGAAAAAAATAAACGGAAAATCGTCAATCTACAGACAATTTCTGGCAGCACTGCTGCCAGCACATTTTCTGTAAAAAGACGGAAGTTTTTTGAGAGTGTATTAATGATAAGAATGTAACTTCTATTTTAAAAAATCAAGTCATCTTTTTACTATTTCTGCTAATTTTGTCAAGTCAATTTTGATGAAATTTAATTTTTGCTAAATTTTTAATTTTATGTTCCCATTTGGGAACATTGGCCTGTAAAAGGTTAATAATTACGAATGCACCTAAGACATCGGGAATCTTCAGACTATCTTGTTTAAGAGCAAGAATCTGAGAGAGTGAAACATCTGTGATTCATACCATCTCAGATTTTTTTCCAAAAAATTACCAGTTGTTACTTATCTTATTAAAAGACCAACTCCAGATTTTTTTGCTCCAGAGTTGAGTTGTTTATGATTCATAAACCCCCCAAAAGATATCATGTCGTGAAATAAAAAAAAAGCGTTTTTTTAAGACATGGATATTGCTTCAACTCACTGTTCTTTGCGTATACGACTTGCCACCAATTTTTTTTATATCTGGAATGAAAGAGAGTTTGATTTTTTATAATAGATGAAAAACCTGTGGCAAGTTTTGGCCGCAAAGTCACAGAAGGTCACAAATAGATTCATTTTTGCTGTTTTTTTTCTTTTCATTTTTAAGATCTTATAACAACAGCTTGCGCGTTCCAGTTGCCATGAAAAAAAGAGATGGCATTTGAAAGCCATGCATTAACATTTTTAAAAATTATATATAATTGAGGCAAGTTGGATGCGCTTTTAGTTAGAGTGCCAAAATCTGAAAAATGTCATTTTTGACCAATATTCAAACTCTCATAATTTCTCGCGGCAACAACATTTTGAAATAATTTTTTGCCATTGTTTTATTGCGCTTTTCAAAAAAGTAAACTCCATTGAGGCAAGAATCCATTGAATCCATTGCTTTAAAAAAATGTAATGTATTTTTTAAAATACGACCTATTCCGATAGTCAAGTATTTTTTTATTATTTGAAATAACTTGACTGATAACTATATCTTATATATTTATTTGTCTATATAAATTGATGTTTTAATATATTGTGAGACATGTATGACGTTGATGACATTTATTTAATTTTAATCCTTTCGGGTCCAATTTGTTCTTCAAAATTTTTAGAAAAAATTACTTTAGTAACATTAACACTAGCTATTCGAATAGATTAATTAGAGTTTAAAGAATATTTCATTGTCTGAAACATAACAAATGTTGTTGTTTTCTGTACTTTTTACCTTGTATTCATATAGCAATAGGCTAAGGAAGAGTTTTGGGATATGCTTAAAAAATGCTATATTACAAGATTTAACTGATATTACATGTATCTAACACTTTTGCGCTTTATTACACATGATTCTTTCAGGAAAGTAGCTTTTAATTTAAATTAAGAGTGAAATACACGTATAAAATAAATTAATCGCGAGCAATACAAAGAGAGATAAACAGATATTTATTATTATTATTACTAGATGCATAAACATTAAGAAAGTCGTACAATAAATGCACAGACACATACTAACATTGCTACATGTATTTAGTAACAAAAGTATTTCTTAAAAATAATAATACTTAAAATATTATTTACTTTTAATAATCCACCAGATCCAAAATGGGTTAAAACAAAAATATTTGACATTTACAAATAACAACTTATAATTACAATGCAAACATAAATACAATCTGCCAACACTGTTAATATTTTTACATTGATTTATCACTACGAGAGAAGAAAATATATAGATATAATGTTTTCTTATAAGATATCTGAAGATGTCTTTTAATCCTTACCGGATTCTTTTTTCAACTTTATACAATTGTCTCGTGCCAATCTGGTATAGTTACATGCTTAACGCGCTTCTGGCTACTGTAGGGGAAGATGGAATATACTTCAGCCATTTTTGGAATTTTAATTTCTTTAAATTTTTTAGAATTTTTTAGAATAAAATAAAATATTGAAAATGAAAATTTGATATTGTTTCTTCAACTGAAAACCACTTTCAATTAATTTTGAACTATTTTTCTATGTCTAATAAATTTTTACTTTTTATTTTACACCGTGGCTCAAGTATCGCCATGAGGGGGATACTTGAGCCAGTACGGAAAAATACCTACAAAAGTGATTTTTTCGCTTTATTTTTGCATAAACATTTTACAGAATGATAAATTATGATACATAAAGTCCTTCAAAACCAATTGAGAAAACAAAGCTAGTAATACGATCATTTTTTGTCGTTAGAACTGGTGGTCGAAGGATCATTTCAACTTGAGTTATGTCGATGGTAGAAACATCCTCAGTTCAGAGCCATTTAAATTTGGAATCTGCAATTCCTCAGGCAAATTTCATTTTCAAAATATAAAGCATTTGTCCAACAAATCTTTTTACAGTTTTCTTTCCGGCATATTTTATTAGTAATCAATCATCAATAGAAGGTTTTCTTTTCATATCATCACCATGATTGACAGAATTTTCCTCTAATGATATTGTCGAACTCATGCTTTTAATTGAGTAGCTCTCGGAGTCTAAGCCAGATGTATCATTCTACTATTTCAAACACTTTTTTGATTACACAGGATAAGATTTTGTCTTCCCCTTTGGCTCCATGCAGGTAAGTTTGAACTATGATTTTAGTCGTTTTTCTTGTTTTGTGCGCTTTTTTTACCAATTCTTCTTAAATCTTCTTAGATAAAAAAGTTACAGCAACAGAGGTTACAATTTCCATATAAAATATAATCTTAATATATTATATTAAAAAATATATATTTAATATGTTGGACCTAACTAATTAAAGTATTAGAGATTATAACCTGTAAAACAGTTTAAAAAAGTTGTTTTAATTTAATAAAAGTTCAATTGAAAATTATGTTTACATTTATCTAGACAGGCTATTTTGTTAGTCAAAATGAAAAAAAAAATGGATATTTTCATTAAAAAAATATACATTTTTAAAGATTTTTTTAGGTCGTTATTTTTTTAAGGAAAAAAAATAAAATGAAAAATTATTCTCCCTTTTGCCCAGAAAAAATTTATTAGTGAATATAAGGGTGTAATTTTATTTTTTGTTTGTTTCACCCATTTCTAATTTCCTAGTGGGGATGGTTGAGCCACGGCTCAAGTATCCCCAATCTCAATGGCTCAAGTATTTCTACTACCACTATTTTTGTTTATCAGAGTTATACTAAATAAAGCATGCAGCTATTAGAACTATTTTAGATTCAAAATACAATTGGAACTATACTTATTAAATTGATGTATATAGTTGCAACTTTAAACAAAATTTTGATTACAAAATAATTTTAAAAATATGCATCTAAATATTTACTTCAGATAGGGAAAAAACAACTATTAATCACTATACTTTCAAAATGGTACCAAGGGGTGTGATTTCTTTTTTACATGTTAAGAACTATAAAATGTTACCATATTGCCAATTTTAGAAATAAAAATTAACCAACTGTAGAGATAATAGGGGTGGCTCAAGTATCCCCTATGCTCAACTATCCCCAATCTCCAATACATAACCTAACCATAACCTAACAGTAACGTAATTTTAAGCAAACCCTAACCTAATTGTTACTTAAAACTAATTTCACAGTGGCGTATCCACAACCTAATTGTGACGTAACATGACATCACTGTAAACTAATTATAACCTATCCGGAATTTAATAGTAATTCAACTGTTACTCTTCCCTAACGTAACCATAAATTAATAGTAACATAACTGTAAGCTAACTATAATCAAATTGTTACCTAAAATTAATATAACATAGGCGGAACCATAACCTAACTGTAACGTAACCGTGACATAACTATAACCTAAATATAACCCTACCGTAATGCAGCCGTAACGTAGTTGCTATCTAAGAATAATCTAACCATAATTTAACTGTGACCTAATCGTGAGCCAATTTAAAGCTTACTGTTAGATTCGCAACTCAATTGTAACAGAAATGCAACCTAACCATAACCTTGCCACGACTTAACTATAAACTAATTGTAACCTAAATATTATCTATCGGTAACCTAACTGTAACCTAACGGTAATCCAAATGTACCCTAAGAATAACCTAACCACAACTGTAACCAAACCATCCTAACTGAAACAAAATCGCAACTTAACTGTAATCGTCCTGTCGGTTAAATATCCTGTCGGCTTATTGACCTGTCCGTTAAATGTCCTGTCATCTAATCGTGTTGTCGGCTAATCAACCTGTCGGTTAAATGTCCTGTCGGCTAATTGACCTGTCGGCTAATTGACCTGTCGGTTAAATGTCCTGTCGGTTAATCGTCTTGTCGGCTAATTGACCAGTCGGCTAATTGAACTGTCAGCTAAATGTCACGTTCGGTCAATTTCCTGTTGTCCAATTGACTGCCGGCTAAATGTCCCTTTCGGTTAACTGTCCTGTATACTATATGTACGCTTCGGCTAAATGTCCTGTCGGTTAAATATACGTTTCGGCTACATGTCCTGTCAGTTAAATGTGCGTGTCTGCTAAATGTACTTGTTGGCTAAACGTCCTGCCCTATTTGTAATGATTCTGTAGCTAGTTTTGATAATAGTTGCCCTGACCATGAGAATGTTGAACAGTATGTCACCACTGGTAGTAAGGATAGAAATGAATCCGACAGTCAGAATAGTTCTATGAGTACTGTTACTGATAATTTTAATGATAATCTTGCTGATGGTATGGATGGTGACGACGGTGACGATGGTGACGATGATGATGACCCCGGCGGTAGTGGCGCTGGCGACGCTATTCCCGAGGCAATCCCGTCAGATACCCCCACCCCCTCGTTCCCCATTTTTCCAACAGATTTACTCAAATTCTTAATGATAATAATGCCAATTTTGGTGAGTTCTGCTCCGTGGCTGGTGACTTCATCAGCGCTATTAAAAAAGAATTAAATTTTAAAAATAGACAGGACGACGGGGTAGCCCGTCCCCCTAATACTATTGATCCAACTAATGCTACTGATATACAGAAACTTTACCGCAAGAACCGTAAGAAAGCCCTTAGATTAATTTTAAATGACAATAGTGATTTCTGTGATCTGGATCCGGAAGAGGTTGCTGATCACTATGCCGGCCGGTCCTCTGATCCCCCGCCCTCAACTGATTTTATGGCTGAAGGTGATCCAGCTGCCGCGCAAATGAGCTGTGATACCTTCACGAGGGTGGAGGTTTCGAGGAAGCTGAGATCTTGTGAAAACACTTCCCCGAGTCCAGATGGCTTGACTTACAACCATCTCCGCTTAGTTGATAAAAATGCTGTCGCTTTAACGCCCCTTTATAATTGTTGTATTAAATTCAAAGCTGTCCCGCCGTCCAGGAAGAAAACTACTGCCATCCTTCTGTATAAAAAAGGCAATAGATCCGACCCTGGGAACTGGCGGCCGATTGCCCTCGGCAATACGATATACAAACTTTATGCCAGCTGCCTGTCAAAGCGTCTCTACCTCCGGTTGGAGAAATATAAGATCTTGTCCCTCAACCAGAAGGGATTTCTGCCCCACGATGGGGTATTCGAAAACAATTACATTTTAGACATGGTGATGAGAAACAGTAAGGTGAGGAAGAAAGACCTGTTTATTGCCTCCCTTGATGACTCGAATGCTTTTGGTTCCCTCCCCCACTGGGTGATTTTTGAATCACTTAAACATGCTGGTGCGGGGGAGGATTTTATTTCTATAGTTAGAGACATCTATTGGGAGGCTATTACGAACTACAGGACAACTAAAGGCTAGTCTATCCCTCGTGTGGCAGCTGCCGGGGTCAGGCAGGGCGACCCACTTAGCGGGGTGCTCTTTATACTGGCTATCAACTTCATTCTGTTTAAGATTCAGAGAGAGGGTTCTGTTAGAGATCCCGGCACGAAGGAGCTATTTCATTTTATCTTAGCATATGCTGATGACATGCTCCTTCTTGCTCGTAGTGCCGAGGATCTGCAGGCCCTCCTACATATTATTAATGTTCTCGCTATTAGAATAGGCTTAAAATTCAATCCTAATAAATGTGTAACTTTACATTACAGTTCCAAACCCCCTGCTGGCTGTCGTGACACCCGTTTTAACCTGGCTGGGTCTGAACTACCTTGCCTTATTGACGGTGACCCCACCACTTTTTTGGGTAAGCCTATCGGTAGTTTTCTTCCTGGGACTCAGTCACGGTTGACAGCATAAAACAGAGGGGTCTTAAAATAATGTCATCCATGTTAACCCCTTGGCAGAGGTTAGACTGCATTAAAATCTTTTTTTATCCATCATTACTTTTTATGCAGTGAACTGACCAACTGTCCAAAACCGACTGGTCGTCTATTGATAATGCTTTAAAGCCCTTAATTAAGAAAGCATTGGGCCTCCCATCTAATTCCGCCAACGAGTATTTATATGGCGATAGAGAAGATGGATTATTCGGAATACCGTTGGCGGCTGAAGATAGCGATATAGCTTTAATTGATGGGGGGTTCAAGTTACTAACGTCAAATGATAAGATAATTCAGAGGCTAGCCTGGGGCGAGTTAATTGACACTGCAAACTGGAGGTACGAGTCCACCAGTCAGCTGAATGTTGATAAATATCTTAACTCCGCACCATCTGACCGCACCTCAGACAAGTACAGGTCTCCCTGGTCGCGGGCACGCCAGGCCACTAAAAGATTAGATGTGCAGTTGCAGACAAATGACGCTCTTCAGGTGAATTTAATTATTGGGGGTGAGGCCCAGAGCAATCGCAAGCTGATCTTTAAGAGCATGCGTAAATTTCTGAGGGGGAAGCGAACGCAATCGCTCCGGGACCACCCACATCAATGCAAGACTAACGCTTGCGTGGCCGCAGCTAAGTCCAGCTGCCACTTTTTCTCAAACGGACAATATACTACATTTAAAGACTGGAGATTTGTCCGTCGTGCGCGGCTTGGCTTGTTTAACAAATTAAACGCCTACAATCATGCTCGCGGCCACAGTAATAAGAAATGTCGCAAGTGTCCTGAGGTGGAGACCCTGCCTCATGTCCTCGACACTGCATGGTGCACAGCACCTTATACAAAAAACTACATAATGCAGTGGTCGGGAGAATTAAAAAAGCTGCTATTGGTAGGTGGGCTCTGCTTGGGGAAGATCAAGTTGTTGGAAGCGCCAACTGTCTTCCCGACCTGGTGATTAAGAAGAACAAAGACATCCTTATTCTGGATATCACATACCCGTTTGAAAATGGGCTAAATACTTTTAATGATGCTCGTAAAATTAAAGAAGAAAAGTACAAGGAATTAGCACAAGAGCTCTCTGCAAATGGATGTAACGTCAGGGTCGAGGCGATAGTTGTTGGAGTCCTGGGTTCCTGGAATCCTGCCAACGATAAGATCATTAGACGATTATGTTCCGAAAAGTATGCTAAGATTATGCGTAAAATTATTGTAAGTGAGACCATCAGCTACTCCCGGGACATATACTACGAACATATCAAGGGTGATCCACAGGACTCAGGGGGTCACCAAAGATAGCCATGCTGCTGTTTGATATTCTCTATATGCTTTTAATATTTTTATTATGTATTTGTAAATAAAGCTATTTTATCATGTTTTTAAATAAAGTTTGTTTGACAAGGTTCCGAGATAAGGAACCACAGATTAAATTAAGGCCACATGGACACACACTATTAACTTGCACGATTGTAATTCCAGACCCACACGGATTAATATTTACCGTAGTAAAATTTTCTGTATGCTAATTGTCTTGTCAGCTATTTAGTTGTCGGCTAAATGTCTGTGACCGGAAATGTAGTACTGTCTACAATATTAGGACATGGAGGAATCCCAAAAATGTTGCAAATTGTTTCCAGAGCTGCAAAGAAGATTAATAGTAAGAAGATCATAGTAATGGATAATTTAATAAAATGCGTATGATTTCAAACCCAATGCAAGTTTGATTCAAAAAATTATTATGATACGTGCTCTTTTTTTTATAGTTTACTTCTAAAAAACAGTATTCTGACATTGTCCAGCCTATATTGTACGATATCATTTATTATGAACATCCTTCAAAATTATTTTTAGTTACATTTTATTAGAATAAAATATAATACTTCATCTTAAATTCTTATTATCTCATCGATAATAAATGAATGCTTCAAGAAATATTTATTGAAATAATAATCATTCAAAACATTTTACAATAATGGCATTAAAATCTACATATAATATTCTTTGTGGAATACAATATTTCTTTTAGACTCTTTTATGATCATTAAAATTCGTAAACGACAAGAACTAATGATATTTTCCTCCAAAATTTATCATTCAGCTTTTCCTGTATTCTACCAACTAAGAGTTATTTTTTTAAAAGAAAACGCTCTTCCATATCCATAATAACGTAAGTTTATTCACAATATTTACTTTTAAAAGATATCTTTTATTAGTTTATAGTTCAAAAAGAAAACTATAAAACTACCAAATCTATACAAAAGCCTTTTGATTAACGAATCTGAAATTAATTTACACTTCTCTCAGGTTTCAACTATTCATCGAATTCCACAACAACTGTCATGAAAATTCTGAAAACAGGGACACTAATGATACTTTTCACAGAACCTGATTTTATATCTGAAAACTTAGATTATTCTCCTATATCTGTACATCATTAGAGTACTGCAGTGACTCCAAAGCGCTAAAAATTGCTTCCGCTCATACATATGATATCGATGATAAATTGTTTTCTATAAATACACTATTTCTTTAATGTACATGTCATTAAAATTCGCATACAAGAATTAAAGATTGTTTTTTTTTTCAAAATTTACTATTCAATTTTTCCTTTATTACGCTAACTAGCAGTAACTTCTCTAAAGAAAAAAATCTTTTATATCCATAATAACGTTAGTTTATTCCTAATATTTACTTTTAAAAGGCATCATTTATTAGTTTATCGCTGAAAAAGAAAGTCATAACACTGTCAGAACTATTCAAAAGCCCCTTGATTAACGGCAATAAAATCTATTTACACTTCCCTCTGGTTTTAATCATTCATCCTTATTCACAACATCTATCATTAAAATTCTGAAAACAAGGACACTAATGATACTTTTCATAGAACGTGATTTGATATATGAAAACTTCAGCCTTTTCTCATGTACGGATAGAAATCCGTACATCATTAGAATACTGCTACGACTCCAAAGCGTTAAAAATTGTTTTAGCTCATGCATATGATATCGATCATAAATTGTTCTCTATAAATATACTATTTCTTTTAGACTCTTTGAGAGTATATGTCATCAAAATTTGCATACGACAAGAACTAAAGATTTTTCTTTCTAAAATTTACTATTCAACTTTTCCTTTATTATACAAACTAAGAGTTGCTTCTATAAAGAAAATGTTCTTTCATATTCATAATAACGTAAATTTATTCATAGTATTTACTTTAAAAGGCATCATTTATTAGTGCTGAATCTATTCAAAAGCCATTTGGTTAACGACACTGAATTCTATTTACACTTCTCTCAAGTTTCAACTTATTCATCGAGTTCCACAACAGCTGTCATTGAAATTCTCAAAACAAGGACACTAATGATATTTTTCACAGGACGTGATTTGATATCTGAAACTTAGCCCTTGTTTACAATATTAGGACACGGAGTAATCCCAAAAATGTTGCAATTTGCTTTAAGAGCTGCATAGAAGATTGATAATGATTTATTCTTTCAAACAATTGTCACTAGCATTTATTTCTTCATAAATTTAGAGTTTATTTTTTTAAAGCGAAATCATAGTAATGGATATTTTTGTACAATGCGTTTGATTTCAAATCCATTGCACGTTTGTTTCAAAAAATAATTATTATATGTACTCTTTTTTTCTGTAATTTACTTCTAAAAAGCAGTATCATAACATTATCAAGCTTATATTGTGCGAAATCATTTATTACGAACGTCCTTCAGAAATATTCTTATTTATATTTTATTAGAATAAAATTTAATATTTCTTCTTAAATTGTTAAAATCTCATTTCTAATAAATGAAGGCTTCGAGATATATTTATTGCAATAATAATAATTGAAAAACATTTTACAGTAAAATATAATTGGCATCAAAATCTACATATAATATTTTTTATGAATATAATATTCCTTTTAGACTCTTTTACAATCTTTAAAATTCGACAAGAACTAAAGATATTTTTTTTCCCAAAATTTACCATTCAACCTTTCCTTTATAGTGCAAACTGAGAGTTATTTCTCTAAATAAAATGTTCTTTCATATCCATAATAACGTAAGTTTATTCACAATATTTAGTTTTAAAAGACATCATTTATTAGTTTATCGTCCCAAAAGAAAATCATAACACAGCCAAATCTGTTCAAAATCAGTTTGATTAACGACACTGAAATCTATTTACACATTTCTCAGGTTTCAACTATTCATCGAGTTCCACAACGACTGTCATTAAAATTCACAAAACATGGACACTAATGATACTTTTCATAGGACGTGATTTGATATCTGAAAACTTAGACTTTTACCTTTTCTCCGTACATCATTAGAGTACTGCAGTGCCTCAAAAGCAGTAGAAATTGCTTCAGTCTATGCATATGATATCGATGATAAATTATTCTCCTTTAATAAAAAATGTTACTTCATTTTCATACTGTATATTTCTCCTTTTAAAATGCAAAATTTAAGTTTGAAAAAAGTCATACAGGTCTTCGAAAGATACAGTCTCAGTTTTAAGGTTACATAATAAAAGAAATACAAATACGGAAAAAACTTTTGTTGAAATTACCAAATTTTGGTTGATATAGCCCCAAAGAAAATTTTTTGTTGGAATGACCAAATTTTAACCAAAACTTTGTTGACGTAATAAAATTACTTGGTTTGTCTAAAACAAGTTGGTAATTCAAACCAAAATATTTCGTTGGAACTATATCAACCAAAATTTGGTAGTTTCAACAAAACAGTTTTTTCCGTGAACTAGGTTACCGCAGTTAATTTATTTTAATCGTTCAACTACATTTACAACAACTGTCATTAAATACTTCAAAACTAATGATGCTGTTCACTTGATATAATTTGATCTTTGAAAATTTAGATATATCTTTTTTATTTATATAATATTTTGGGCATTAAATAATCTAAAAGTCCTTCAGAGTATTTCATCAGCTACATAAGTTAAAATTTTCAGTAAAAACACAGAAAAAAGCGAGATTCTCTGTAAATTTAAACTAGTTGTCGGTTAAATGCATTTAATTGAGTTTCTCGATCATCATTTTACTGAAATTTCTCTTATCGTATATTTTTTCTTTCTTTCTAACCGATGGCCAGGCCCCTACCTGCCGATTTATCTCAGCTTAACGGGTTAGATACCTGGTATCGGGGCGGTCGACCGCCTAATTGCAGCGTAGCGGCAATAAACCTGATTTCTTTGCTACGCATGCCATCATTTCTGCAGTACTTGCTTTTCGTTGAGCTTACTTTGTTTCGCCTGTTTGTTGTTTGAACTGTAATTGGCTTCGCAAGATGGTCTCGTAATTTAGAGCCTTGATCAGATGACGAGACCTTCACCTGGCAAGGCACCTCCAGAGGTATAATTCACAGGTAACTTGGAGGACTTTGCACCCACGACGGATTTTACATGCACCAGGCGCCATTAGCGTACATGATGTAATTTTTGCCGGCAAAGTGGCGAACCACTAAGACAAGTACCCGGGTCGGCTGTTTAGGTTAAGTGCTTTGTTGGTAATCTTTGTGGTTTATTGCACATTGGGTTAACTTTGTGATTTGTTGCCGCACACCTTGTACTCATCTTAGCAGACGAAATGGGACTGGATGTTTTTGATCCTAAACAATGGTACTGAACTTAGCTGAGTGTTGGGAAAATTTTGAGGGAATTAAAAAAAAAAAAAAAAAAAAAAAAAAAAAAAAAAAAAAAAAACAGAAAATGGCCGAAAAGCTAAGTCGTACCGCTGATGGAGGAAAATTTTTGCGCCAAATAGCAAGGCAAACGAGAGCGTTGCAGAGAGAGAGACAAGAACCCACCTTTCTACCGTACCCCACCGAGAAAAACTGGCTTCCTGGGTTGCCCCATTAGAGCGGGTCCGGTATTTTATGCGGACAGAATCCTACTGCACCAAATAAAGAGGCGAGCTGTCAAAAATAAATAATTAAATAAATAAAAATTAGTAATAATAAAATAAAAAAATAGTTAAATAAAGAGTTAAAAAAATTAAAATAATAAATGAAAAAACTTAAAATAAAAGCAGTTTTTAATTTTTTTTTTTTTTTTTTTTTTTTTGGCATTAGGCGATTCCTAGACCTTATATATATATATATATATATATATATATATATATTTTATAACACAACACAGTGGACGGACAAGCAGTGTCGGGGGCGTTTGAAGCTTCTTACTATGTCATATTGCACAACTTGCTGAACCATTGTTGATATTCGTTGTGCATGCAATTCATATGTTGCGGGGCTCCTATTGCGGGCCATGGTTACAGCTGATGTTGTGCGACTACCGCACACTGCTAAAGGACATAAAACATATACAAACAATTTTTTTTTTTTTTTTTTTTTGGCAAAAGAAAAAAAATTCTAGGCCTTTTTTTTTAACATACAACATATAACACATAACATACAGTATTATGTTTGTGCTGGGTTATCAAAATGAGAGGGCTTTCTGTTTTATGTGTTTGTTTGCTTTAATGTTGTGATACTGTCGCAGTTTTCTTGGAGCCACCTGATTACTGTTTTTGCTTTATTTTGTACGTGTTTGTTTTTACCTAATTGTTCGTGCCACAGTTTATCATTATTTGCTGTTATGTTTACCAGATGGTACTGTTGGGTGAGTGGGCAGTGGAGGAGATAATGTTTAGGCGTACCCTCCGTGCCGCATGCACAGTCCGGAGTGTCCGCTTTATTAAATCTGTGGAGATACGCTGGAAATGCTCCATGTGCTGTGTAGAGTTGTGAGAGTAAAAAGTCACTTATGAGTCTGCTTTCACTTACTGTTGGAAAATACTGATGTGTTTCCCTGCCTGTATCCCCGTAATCCCACTCGAACTGCCATTGTTTCATTGTTAGCTCTTTGAGTGTCCGTTTCAGTTTTGAGATTGGCTTTTTCATATAGTATTTGTTTTTGTTATTTGTGTTTTCCGCTGCGGTTTTGGCTAACTCGTCTGCATCCTCGTTTCCTTGGATGCCCACGTGCGCCTTGACCCAGCTGATTTTAAACTTATTGTTGGATTCTTTAATTAAGTTTTGTATTTTATCTACTGTTTCATTGACATTAAATGGCTTTTTTAGTGATTCTATGGCTGATCTGCAATCCGAGCGTATGCTGTATGGCTCACCTGTTGTGTTGCCCCATTCCGCTGCTTTTTGTATTGCCAGTAGTTCGGCCTGGAAAACGCTGTTGCATTCTCTTAGGGGCACTGACCATGTCATTATTTTTTGGTTATTTTTGTATGCTACAAAGGCCGAACCTGTAGCGCCTGATTCCAATTTGGAACCGTCCGTGTAGGTGACTACTTCGTGCATGTTATATCCAATCCTTGGTTCAATTATTTCGGCTGAGTGATTTGCCCATATATTGATTTTCTTTTCATATTCAAGTTGGTGCAGGACCTTGTTGTGTATTTTTGTGTTTTTTCTAAGTTTTGCGATTGTTCCATAGGCTGCCTCGTAATTGACTTTGAGGTGGATTGGAATCAGGCCCGAGAGTACCAGAAGTGCCGAGGTGGGGGCCGTTCTATAAGCCCTGACTATGGCCAGTGCAAAATGCCTTTGACAACTAGAGAGTATCTCTTTGCTCCTTTTATTGAGCTCGTGCCCCCATATTGGGGCCGCATAAGTTAGCGTTTTTTCCACTACTGTTGTGTACCATATCTTGATTATGTTAGGTTTTAGTCCCCAGCCCTTTGCCGCCATATAGGCCAGGTTTTTGAAGTTTGTTCTAACTTTGCCTGTTTGTGTTGCGCAGTGAGGTACCCAGTTTAGATTTTTATGCATCTTATCGTATATTTAATTTCCTGTAGGGAATTCCATGTCTGTAATTATTTTTTTTTTACCTTCGTTTACAGTTGTAACTCAAAATGCATACTTTTGAAATTCTTTTGCAATTATATTAAAACTTTTCAAGAAGATTTTTCTTTTAACTTTGAATAATTTAGAATGGGAAAATTAATCTTCTAGAAGATAGTACAATTTTTATCTATAATCACTGTGCAATTGTTTCTTTCCTATGCCAGAAGCTTGGTAATATTAATTGTAAATTGCTTAGTAATTTTTCAAAACTATTATTAATATTACAATGGTATTCTTCTTATTATTATTTCATTGGTAAATGTCTATCAATCTTTTAAAAACATATTATACAAAATGAATAAAATAATGTAATCTGTAAATTAACTTTTAAATAAAAAACTTCATTTATTTCTGTTTAGTTTTCTCTTATTTCTTACTCAAAATTCTTTAACAAAATATAAACGCATTAAAAAAATAATGCGCAACACTTTTGAAGAATTCTCTAAAGCATTATTGTTGAAAAAAAGAGGAATTTGTTTCAAAATTTTGCATACCTTCCCTAAAAAATATTTTTATTTATTACTTAACCTAATTAAAAATTAAAATTAAGTAAAATATTACTAGGCATTATGTATCGGTCTAAAATAAATTAAAATAAACCTTTTGTGAATTTTCTATCATATCATATTCGATCATATTTGAACCGAAATGTTTGAAAAAATATCTAAAGATTTTTTCCATGTGCATCATAAAAGACATACTATGGACCAATTATCGATAGTTCCTTCAGCGCAGTCGGTAAGGTGTTCTTCCACTGTCAAGAGGGCTCGGGTTCAAACTGCAGGAAGGCTAGGAACAAATTTTGTAAAAATTAATGATACAACAGCTGAAATTTACTCAAAAAATTCAATTTTTTTTTAAAGATTTAGTGATTTACGGACTTTGAAAGCTAAATTTAATTATTGTCTTAAAATTAAATGTAAAAGAACTTGTGTATTTTTAACGATGTTAATTTATAGAGTTCATTGTAAATTTACTGTTTAATATCTTAAATATTTAACAGAATCTCGGGTTTTTTTTTAATCTTTGCAATTCCACATAAGAATTCAGTTAATCTATTACCCTTTAAATTCTCTGTAATTTCACAGATAAGGTTTTAACAGTAAACAAAACTGATGATATATATTTTTTTCTAAACAATCTCATTATTATTTTTTTTTCAAAAGTTTCTATTTTTTTTTTTTTTTTTTTTTTTTTTTTTTTTTTTGTGTATGTGTGTGTGTTGGATATACATGTTGATCGTGTATTTAATAAATGTGCTTTCAAATTCTATTCTTGTAATGCACGTTCCGTTCAAAATAATAATAATAATAATAAAGAAAAATTGATATGAACTATTTTTAGCAATGTGCTAAAAAGGGAATTATAACATTGTCGAATCTACATTGTATTGAAGCGTTTATGTACAACATTTACCAAAACTACTTCAGAAAGTAATTATTATTTAAATTATATAATAGAAAATCTTTTTCTTCTTAAACATTTTATATACTATTTTTTTAAATATTATGTAAGAAATAGAACAGTGCTTCAAATAAATTTCACACATTTTTAATAATAGAACGAAACTTTTTACAATAATCGCATCAAAATATATTTAATTTTTTCAGTCGGATTCCAACAGTGCAATTAGTTTCACAGTAATTCTCTTTAAAACTCTTATACCGGTATCACTAATATATTTTCTTACTAATTTTATTATTCAACTTTTCACTTTAACTGAGAATTTCTCCCCTACAGAGAATGTGTTTTCATGTCTATAATAAGAGCTGAAGTTTATTTCACAATACTTACTTTTAAAAGACAAAATATATTAGTTTATCATCAAAAGAGAAACTCTTATCACTGTCAAATCTATTCAGAAGCCGCATGATAAACGACAGGGAAATGTATTTACAGCACTCTCAGGTTTCAATCATTTATCCTCTTTCACAAAAACTGTCATTAAAATTCTCTGTATAATGATACTGATTACAGTTTTATACCACATGGTCTTTTTGAAAATTAAGACATTTCTTTTTTATTTATATAATACTATTAAAAGCCATGACTATGCTTGCGTACGATATTTGTGTGTCTAATTTTTATTTGAAAAAAATTCACCTTTAGGAATAACTCAAAAATGATTAATTAAGTCACATTTTGTCTAAACTTCATTAATATACTGGACTGGGCAGAAATGAAACATAAATTAATACGAAGAACTAAAAACTGATTCTAAATAAATTATAATTTAGAGAAAAAATTGAAGCTCTTATGCTTATTTTTTACGCTCATTTCATTATTCCTCTGAAGTTTCGAATGTATTACAAATCTTTCATAGTACGAATTTACATCTTCATATTTTCATGTCAAATTCCAAGCATTTTTCAATCTATCTACAATTTCTGTGTTTAAACAAAGACTGTTACCATTAATTTGAATAATTTACTTTCCCGTCGGTCTGCTATTTCGTAATATTCCATAAAAAACATAATTTAAAAAGATTTTAAAGGCTTTATGAGTGCGTTTGTTGTTCCTTACAACCCGAGGTGATTATGGCAACGGCATAAAATATAGCCTGTGTAAGGTCAGAGACTGTCACCACTGATTCGCAAATATTATTTTACAAATCGGTTCATTATTTTCTGAATTTGCATAGGAATTATGATTTAGGAGGCTTTTTGCTCTTTTTATTTGCTTAAACTTTAAGATTTCGAATTTTTTTTACTGTTCTTAGAGGACATTTATATTTTATAAGTAACTACCATGTCTTGTTTCAGATTTCCTTTTTATTATGATAAGAATCACAATTTAATACGTAAAACCATCTTGCAACTGTCTGGTGACAGTTTCGCCGACAGAAAATGAAATTTACGTTCGAACAAGCTCTATTACACTAATTTGCAACCATTAGTTTTAAATCAATTATTATTTTTTTGGTAGGTCATAAGACTGGATAAAAATCGCAATTGAGAATATTGTTTGTAAACTTTTCAGCTATTTTCACATTTTTTTAAAAAAATGACTTTTTTAGAAAATGTTTTTTAGATCATTTTTATATTTCAAGTATTTACCATGCATAATTTTTTATTTTTAGCCCCTGTGGTATCCCAAAAAATAACAATTATCATTGTCTGTTCCTCTTGCAACTTCCATCTGGTAGTGAAACCGACATAAAATAGAGTCTATATCAAAATAAGGAATGTCACAGGACTCCCACTCGGTCCGTTTATTGAACATCACTTTTATTTAATGAAAATTCTTGATTATGAATTTCGTATAAACATACCGGGAAGCGTAATTTTCTTGTAATTGTTGCTGAAATGTACCAAGATTTTTTTTCACTGACTGGTTTTAAAAAACGGACCAGTGGGAACACTGGATATTACTAACAATTTTCTACCGTTGCTTTGAAATCGTTTTGATTCTTCCTAAGACTGGCAAAGAAGGTCTGCATACGGTATACTCAGCATACGATATACGGGCATACTCAGGAAAATCTAAAAAAATTACAAAAAGTTCTTTTCATATGGATATGTCTGTTCATTAAAAAAAGGCGGAATTTCGATCGAGAGTCCGTAAAAAAATAATTACATTTTCATTTATTTAGCGATTTATTACCGATTGGTGATAAACAGAATTTCAAAAAATACTTTTTATGTCGGATACTCTTTAACCTCTTCGCGATGAAAGTCATTTGCTTACTTTTCAATCTTTTATCTCCAGTTTTTGTAAACAGAAAAAATTTTTGAATTTAATCACAAAAATAGTCTAATCAAATAAGGGAAACTTTACAATAAAAAATAACTGGTGGAAATAACGAAGGTTTCTATGCGACAATTAACAAGTAATTTTCAGATGCATTAGACTAGTTTTCTTTTGATGGCGGAAAATCCTCCTTACCAAATCTGGTGTCGCTTTTATATTTTTGCGCCAAATATTTAAAAATATTTTATTTTTTACAGATTTTTTACTGAAATTCCGCCGCTAAATTTAATTGATCCTTTATTACATGCGTAAGTTGTAATAAAGTAGCATTTTTTAACATATTCTGTGTATGCCCAGTAAGGAGACCTTCCCTGTGGGTAGAAATCGCAGTTTAGAACGTAATTGGAAAGCTTATTTTATTTTAAACAGGTTGCAACTACTCATGCACTCTTAAAAAAAACTATCACTGACATTCTAACAATAAGGACTGTAATATTCAATTTCATAGGATGTGATTTGATGTATGAAAGCTTAGAAAATCTTTCGACTCGGGACACTGTGAGGCAGGAAACCTTCAAAATTGGCAATAAATAAAATTTACTTTTAACAAAAAATGCACATTATACATTTTTTTTTATAGATTCTATGTAATAAGTCTTAAAATTTTTACATAAGCTATTGAGTAATTTATTAATTATTTTACAAACCTTTTTCAATATTTTCTGTACAAAAATTAGTTAAAAACAAGAATTTAAGATACTTTTATACAAATTAAATATTTAAAATATTTATAAATCATCCATAATATCGCGTTTAAAATGAAAAAAAAGACTGGGTTTACGAATACAATTAATAATTTTAGTGATTCTCGAGCACACCTTAACGTTAAATCAGCGACTCGTTTTGAAGGAATGAATCCACCTTTCTCAGGCAAAATGTATGTGCTATTATAAAGATAGAAGAAGCAAGTAGTAGTAGCACACACTGTTTGTTTTCTGTCTTTCATATCTTAAACTGATACATGTCATGTACACTAACGAAGATTTAGAACAAGAATCTCATAACCGTTTAGCATTTAATCTTTTTGATCGCCTAGAACACATTTCAAAAAGAATAGGAAGGCGGACACGTTTGCGCTTCAATGACGCTTCTGTTTGTTTTTCAAATCAATGGAATGAAAGCAATTTTTCAAGCCACTCTTTATTAATTCTAAAGCATTTTTCTTATATCGACGTGTTTTTGCCCAAAGGAATTTATATTAAAATTTAAAACATTTTAACTTTTTTTATGTCTATAGTGCTACTTTTTCATAGTTTCTCCAATTTTGAAGCTCTGATACCAAAACATCATATTGCTTTTCAAGAGTTTTTTGTTTAAAACGTTTCATGACAGTCAGTTTCATTTAAGTACATTATTTTGAATAAATAGTGTATTTAAATTCATCTCTAACAAATACAAAACAAAAGATATATATATATATATAATCATGTTTGGCATACACCCGTACACTAAGAAAAATTTGAGGATCATTAACTATCAAAATGACCATAGAATTAAAAAAATACACAAGTTTCTGAAATATTTACCCTTCTAAAACTCAAACCTGCAGAAAAATTATAGTTAACACTTAACGCGCTTTACCACATAACTAAAACTTTCCATGTTTGTAAACACTACTTTTTTTTTTTTTTTTTTTTGTAAATTTTACAACTATATGTCCTAAGCGTCATTATATCTATAAAAAACATGTTAAAAACAAATTGAAATTTAATGATTTTTTTTTTTACATACCTGTAATTAAAGGTTCCATAATAAAAAAAAATATTTTTGAATTGTCCCAACAAAATTCTCAAACGAATGTTGAAAAGAGTATTGATATTTTTTTCATTTATTATCAAAGTTCGATGTGCAGTTTGACTTCTTTCTTTAATGGCGACCAAGATAACTTTGTGCAATTTTTAATACTAGGATGATGTTTACTGACATTTGTTTATTATACATATTTCATACCGGTTTGCATACCGGTAGTTGAAAATATAATTTCATTTTTTGCCACATTTGAGAGATTTTTGTCCCACTGTGCTACGTCCCTTACTCAAATTTCATTTGGTCCGTATCACTTTTTGAAAGAATTTTTTTACAAGTTCACAATTTCAAAATTGTTTCGATTAAATAAGGCAACTTTAATTTTCTTTTATTGTTGGTGCCGAAAACAAATTTTGAAAAGAAAGATGGCGTCGCTGAAGGTGCAACAACGGAGAATAAAGGATTAATATCTTTATTATACAATATTTGGTCATTCAAGAACAATAAGAATGCTTCAGATTGATTTCAGAGCTACATAAAACATTGATGAGGTAGTTACTCTTTAGAAGCAATGTCACTATTTTTTTCCTTCAAATTTTTCTCGTTATTTTAATTATTCTATAATATACATACATACTGATACTGTATTTCATTAAATATGTATACTTTCAAATTATTTTCCAGTAATGCATGTTTTCTTCAAGAAATTTTTTTTAGGAAGTCTTTTATAGTTGAGAACTGAAAAGGGTCGCATCGTCACTAAAATTTCAGCACTTTTTTACCAGCAATTTAAATCAAAAATCTTTGTTTAAGATACCTTTAGCATCTACATTGAAATTGTAGAATAAATATTATCGTTTTAAAATAGTGGTAGAAAATTTTAAAAAATAGGGAAACTGCAACTCCTGAATTTTAAAATGATAACACTATCGATTTTATGTTGTATTGAGCCCTTTCTAGGATCCAAACTATTTTAGGGTATCAATAGGGTATCAATATTATTTAAATTGCGTTTAAATGGAACAACTTTCTCATAAACAGTTAATATTATATTTTGAAAACATTATGTAGAAAATAAAACAATACTTTAAGTATCAATTCAAAAAATATTAACAATAAATAAAAAACTTTTATTCTTTAATGACATCAAATCTATTTACCATTTCTTTCAGACTCTGACAATGCTACTAATTTTACAGAAACTAACATTAAACTTTCTAAACAGAAACATTCCCTTTATTGATCATAATGAGAGTGACTTTTTTAAAGAAAACGTGATTTCATTTTCAATAATAATATAGTATTCAACATAATAATTTTTGAAATACATTATTTATTCGTTTATCGTTAAAAGAGAAAATCATAACACTGTCAAATCTATTCAGAAGTCATTTGATTAATGACATTGAAATATATTTACACTTTTCTATGGTTTCAATAATTCATCCTTATTCACAACGATTGTTATTAAAATTCTCAAAACAAGGACACTAATCATACTTTTTACAGGATGTGACTTGATATCTGAAAACTTTAGTATTTTCTTTTCTATATGTACACAATTACAGAACTGGACAGACTCCAGAGCGTTAGAAATTGCTTTTACATATGGCATCGATGAAAAATTATGAATATTTCAAAAATATACGCATCATTTCATTTGTATAGTTTTATGTATTTTTCCCCTTTTAAATGCAAATTTTTGTAGTTCGAAAAAACATACTGTATTTTTGAAAGATATTATCCCAATTTTAAATAACAAAATAAATAATAAACGTGTTGTCATAGTTATTTTTAGAAAATTTACAAATACTACAGAAAAGTTTTGAAATCATGTCCACGGTACCACGTCTAGTAAAAAAAAAATGTTTTAAATATGCACTCAAATTATATGGCTAGTACTTTGTGCGTCCAGACAGTAGTTAGAAGTTTGATCATTTTTTAATTGAGAAATTCAGGTTTTACTACTTTCTTTCTAAAGAGTAATGTACGACAGTGATTTTAATGACAGACATCTCGTGATTGAATAAAAAAATATTTTTGTTTTATATTTTGCATTGGTTTCGAATTTCTGAAAAAGAAAGGGAATAAAATAAAAATCATGTCATAAATCTTTATACTGCCTAGAATATACTATCATCAAGTTTTTTTTTTTCTTACAACAGACAGGCATGGACCACACATGATGTATGAAAGCCCAAACTTTTGTTTCAATATGTTGGTTTAACGTAGAATCAATCAGTGCCAATGGAAATAAAAAAAAGTAACTATTGTTATTTATAAAGTTTTCTTAAAGTTTGAAAAATATACTACACTAAAATGTCACCAATATCTATTTACACTTCTCTCAGGTTTCAATAATTCATAGAGTTTTATAATAATTGTCATTAAAATCTCAAAACAAGGACAATAACGATACGTTTCACGGGACGTGATTTGATATCTGAATAACTGTAGTCTTTTTTTTACTATCAATACATTATTAGAGAACTGGATACACCCCGGGCCGTTAGAAATTGCTTTTACATATCGCATCGATGATAAATTATTAAAATTAAAAAAAAAAGTTTTTTCATATGTTTGCTGTTATGTATTTTTCCATTTCGAATTGCAAAATGTTGTAGTTAAAAAAAAAAAACATACTGGATTTTTAAAAGATATTGTCCAAATTTTATATAACAAAATAATAATAGTATTACCATAATTATGTTATTTAGATTTACAGATAGTATGGAAAAAGTATTGAAATCATGTCCACAGATCCACGTCAAATAAAAAATAATATTTCAAATATACACTCAAACTATATGGTTAGTACTTGCTGAGTCCAGACAAGAGTTGGAAGTTTAATAGCTTTTTTATCGAGAACTTCATGTTTTACTACAGAATTTTTAAAGAGCGATTTTTTTTCCTGATTTATATATAATCTTATGATTTATATCACAGAATAAATGTAATGATTATGTAATGACAGAAATTTCGTGATTAAGTAAAATAAAATCTATTTTGCTTTTAAATTTTGCTATAGATTACGAATTTCTGGAAGAGAAAGGGAATAAAACGGTAACCATGATCCAAACCATGGGTACCGTCTGGAATATACTGTCACCAAGTGTTTTTTTACATACATACAGTCATGGACCTCACATGATCCATGAAAGCTCAAACTTTTGTTTTAATATGTTGCTTTAACGTAGAATCAATTAGTGCCACTGGAAATACAAAAAAAAATGTTTCATTAAAGTTTAAAAAATATACCACTCTAAACTGCGACGCTCCTATAATAATGCCGCCAATTTTATTCACAATACTTTTTTTTTTTTTTTTTTTTGAAAGACATTATTTATTAGGTTATCGTTAAAAGAGAAAATCATAACACTGTCAAATCTATTCAGAAGTCATTAGATTAATGACACTGAAATTTATTTACACCTCTCTCTGGTTTCAACTATTCCACAATTCCACAACAATTGTCATTAAAAACTCAAAACAAGGACACTAATGATACTTTTCATAGGACGTGATTTGATATCTGAAAACTTAGACTTTTCTTTTCTTCTGTACATCATTAAAATACTGAAGAGACTCGAGAGTGTTAAAAATTGTTTTAGCCTCATATGAAAAATCGATGATAAATTATGCTTATTTTTGATAAATATTATTTCATTTGTATACTGTTAAATATTTTTCTCTTTTTAAATACAAAAATTTACTAGTTTGAAGAAATATACTGAATAGTCGAAAGCTATCGTTCCATTTTCAAATAGAAAAATTAATATGAAATGGGTTACCACAATTATTTTATTTGAAAAAAAATTACAAATACTACAGAAAAAGATTTCGAATTTTGCATACGTATCCACGTTTAATAAAAAAAGTATTTTATGCTGAAAATATATGCTTAGTACTTTGTGTACCTAGACAAGAGTTGGCTGTTTGATCTGTCTTTTTCTCAGAAATACAAGTTTTACTCCAGAATTTCTTAAGTATTTCAGAATTTCTTTCTTCAGTATTTTTTAATAAGTTAACTACTACATCACTAGCTAAGCGTACATACAACAGAATTAAATACGTCCAAGCTCGTAATCGAACCTGGAACTACTGGAATAGAGTTTCACGAGCCCTTCCATTTAAGGTACGAAGACAACGCCCAGCTTGGCAACACTCATTCACATGTATCGGTAAGGTTGCAACTGAAATACAAGATGTAAATATCTACATGAGCACAAAAAATCTGCAGCGTAACATGTGACATAAAGGTATTTCGCTTAATAATTATATTCAATAATTTGAAACGTAATTTCCCTGTAGAAAATTAATTGAAAAATTAATTAAAATTATATATGTATTCACCAATGTTGGGTTCCTTTGTCTCTTATGTTACGTCGCAGGTTTGTGTGCTCATGTAGACGTTTTCATCTTGTGATGCAGTTGCAACGGTACTAACACCTGTGGGTGAAAGTTGCCAAGTTAGACATCGTCCTCTTATCTTAAATGGCAGATCAATTGGAGCTTTATTACAAGTTTCCGAGTTCGAGTCTCAGCTCGGACTTTTTTTTACCTTGTTTGTTCTACGCTTGGCTAACAAGGTGGTAATTCATTTTAAAAACAATCCCTATTGAAAAACATAATCATCGGCACTGCCCATAACCTGAATACATGGGTTAGGCTACATGATATTGGAAGTCTCATACCTTTTATATATCTGATAGACTTGAGACAAAAAAGAACATCCTGATTTAGCTTCAAAGGCAAGATTTCTAAGATCACTAATTACCCAGTTCAATTAATATCTCATAAACAAACCTTGTTAGCAGAAACAATAGTAGCTTACATCTGTTCCACCTTCGTACTAACGTCTTTAGACGTCGTACTACATACTTTTTTAGTTTTCATTATAACAATAGGAAATTTTGTGCAATTCTATATATTTCACCAAACGAGTATAGAACACTTTAAAAAAAATCCAATCTTATTAAATTTTTTAATTAAAAAATAAATTTGTAATCGAAATTTTAAAATGCTCCTCGTGACTTAATTTTTGAGATATTTTCTTGCTTTTGCAATTTTATCACTTAAAACTCTATAATAAATAAATTTGTGTAAGATTTTTTTTATAAATTTCATATCGATTTTGTTTAAAATTTTGCCTTTTAATAAGTAAAAAATCAAATTTGACTATCTTAACGAAAACGAATTAAAAAAAAAAAAAAAAAAAAAAAAAAAACTTACACAATTTCTTTCTAAACAATACCAGGATATTTGCTTATCAATTTCATAAAATATTGATCAAATATTACGTAGCAAGAAGCATTTCAAAAATCTAAAAACGCTAAAAAATTAGTTTTAAGAAAAACAGATTTAAAGTATATAATACACGTACCTTTATTATTTAGTTCATAAAATCTTCATGAATGATATTTAAAAAAAAGAAACTCCTTTCGGTACTAATATACCACATAAATAGACCTTTTTGCGACGATTTTGCTCAAATAAAGGTCCACTTCCCTTAACGTCTTATTAAAATACAATTCTATAATTTTACTTTTTGTTCAGTCATAAACGCTTCTTTCTATATCTGTGGTATTATAAAAAAAATGTTTAAATATTTAAAGAGCCTCATTACAACAGGAGCAAGTTTCCACAAATATTTTCGAAATAAAAGTTTTGTCTTATTTAAAATGGAAATACTTAATTTAACAAGAATTAACTACTTGAACGGTACATTAAAATACACGATAAAACATTTACAGATTCAAACATTATTAATCTGGCATCTAATGAGATGCATGTTCTTCTCTATGTTTTTTTTTTTTTTTCCAACTTTTTCAGAATAATTTAGCATTAAATTTTATAGATATACTAAAGCTTTGCTTTATAATAATAAAAAAGTTAGTGAGCACTTAAAAGTATTAAACAAGTTAAAAATTGCACGTAAAACGTAGCAAATGAGGTACGTTTGTATGATAACAAAGTTTTAAAATATCTCTCTCATATACCAATCTCATAAAATTGTAAATGTAGTTAATTACAATTAAAATTCGCACCGCAGATAATGTTCTCCATATACCATTATGTAATGGAATACTTTGTGCGGCCTTGTAAATCAATAACAACTGTTCTTTGCACCACAAATTCTGCAAAATATATATATAATATGTACTTTATAGATACATATGCATTTTATTATGTTCGAATGAATGTAACACCATTAAAATGCATTTGAAACGTTTTCCTCCATTGACCGTAATGTAACGGAATACTTGTGATTGCCCCTGTAATTGAACTACGCATCTGATTTTGATAAAATTTGAAATAACTCGACAAAATTAGGTAATAATTATGTATTTTAAATTTGAAACGATTAGAATACATTTGAAACTTTTTTCCCCATTGACCGTAATGTAACGGAATCCTTTTGATTGTCCCTGTAATTGATCTATGCATCCGATTTTCATAAAATTTGAAATGACTCGACAAAATTATGTAATAATTATGTATTTTAAATTTCAAACGATTCGGTTGGGTAGTTTTTGCGTTGTTATATGTGGACAGACAGACGGACAGACCACGGACTGAACGACAACAATAGGTGCTACGTATTTGCATAATTACGAACGCACCTAAAAAGTTGAAAATGAATTACACAACAGAATTTTCACATTATACAGCTATCATGCAAAGAGAAATATTATGTTTTTGGGAGAGTTTTGTGTGTTTCTGTAAAGTCTTAAAATTTTACATTCCTTATTTTCTATAAGATATTGTCGCCAACATCATTAAAGAAAATCAATTTTATAAAGCAAATTTCAAATAAATCCTGTGTACATACAGAAATGGAATAGAACTACGTTGTGTGTTCTTTCAATTGAACAATATGCGTTACGAACGGCAGGATGCAGTGGTTAGTAATTCTAGTGAGGTGTTCAAAGCCCTCTATCGAGTAAAGTTTTGTGCAAAACATAACCAAATTTGATCAGCATACATAGTAGGTCATGGGATTTCAAATTCTTAAATAATAATAATAATAATAATAATAATAATTTAAAAATCGCCACTAGGGACAATTTTAGCGTTATTTACCGACTAAAATGCATGAATTTAAATAAATTCAGTTATGTGTAGTGATCATGAGTATAAATGGAAAGATTGGGAGAGTTCTCATCATTATCAACTCTCACCATACTTCGCTAGTCAAGCTGTGTTATCAGCAGAACGAGAATTGCAATGCTGCTCTTTCTGAATTTCACCGGTTACAGAGTTCGCCGATGAGCATAACAAATTTACAAGAAATGATTCATCGATTTGAAACTATGCGGAAACAAGGCCAAGGACGCAAAGTGACTAGCCAATAACAAGTTGACGAAGTTGTAACTGCTATTGTTAAACAAGAGATGAAAAATATACCGGTACCACCTGCGCTCGGGCAGTATCTTAGCAATTTAAAATTGATCTGTACTGTATTTTTTGGCATTTAATAATTCAACATTTACACTAATCCACTTTTGGTGCGCCTAAATTGCCCTAGTGGCGATTTTTTTTTGGGGGGGAGGCGGACTAGCAAAGCATGATCCCGGAAGATGAGAGCCATCGCAAAGCAGTTGGTCCAGCCTTTCCTTTTATATTCATGATCGCTACACAGAACTGATTTTATGCAAATTAATGCATTTTAGTCGGTAAAAAACGCTAAAATTGCCCCTAGGGGCGATTGTTTAATTTTTTAATTTTTAATTTTTTTTTTAAATTCGAAATCTTATGGTGTACTATGTATGCTGATCAAATTTGGTTATGTTTCGGCCAAAACATTACTCGCTAGACGGCTGTGAACACCTCACGTTAATTACCGCCCTGTATGTGAACAATGCATATTAATGTCATATTGTATGAAGTAATTTATCGTCTTAAAAAGGGTTCGTACGGATAATGTTATTTTCCAGGTAAAATACCAGTTTTTTTTTTTTTTTAATATTAAAATAAATCTGACCTAAATGCACGAAATTTAGCCTTTCAGAAGAACAATTTTTTCTATAAGAAAATGATGGTACGGAAGAATTTCCTGGAAATTCAAAGACTTCCTCGAAACCTGTTAAAACTTATCTCAAACAATTGCACAGCATAGCATTCATTTTCGTTTTTCGAATATTTGTCCTACTTTGGGGCACATACGCGTATACCTCTTGTTGAATAGAAAAACAATGGTAGCAATTTTTTCAATGTCAGATGTAGCTTTTTGCAATAAAAATCATAAGCCTATAACATGCGAAAACATTGTAAATAGGTTGTCGTTTTCCAATGGTATTCCGTGGCATAGTCCAATTTTTGGCCATTGAAAATCAGGGTTTGTTTAATGTATTGTTTAAATTAATATCTTGTAGGAATTTAATATTAAAATAAATGTGCTAATAAGCAATATTAAATATTAAACGAAAAGTGTATCAGATTAAAATATACTTCACATAAAAAAGGTGTTTTTGATGCTAATTTTCCAATTTACTCACAAGAGATTACTTTTGTAAAACGTTTGATAATGGACTCTCCCTGTGTAATGTCATATTAGATTTCAACAATACTGTCATGATGTATTTATCCTATTTTCTATGATTAACGGTTATTCTTTTTATATATTGGTGAAGTCTTTCCTATTGCTGTTCACTTAGGTTTCTAATGATCTCTGTGAGACTATGCAGCTAATGTATTTTAAGTAACATTAGACACAAATTTATTAAAATCAAATAGCATATCCTCAGTTAATTCGTCGCCTGATAATAATAAATTTGTATCTGCGTTTTTGAAAAAATTGACTTATCGATATAAAAAGGTTCTATTTGTATCTATGAAGGCATTTTTAATCAAAATGATGTTATATATATATTACATATGACCTAACAATTATATTATGACATTATTTTTTTAAACAGGAAATGCCTTCATAGATACAAGTAGAGCATTTCTATACCGATAAGTCATTTTTTTTCAAAAACACTGATAGAATCTTATTATTCTCAAGTGACGAATTGTCTGTATTTGTCTATCAGACAAGACACGACAGGAATGCCCTGCCTACTCACATTAATTTCGCTCTAACATTTTATACTCGCTTTGAGCCCTATCAGTCCTGACGTCTTCACCTGTAGGTGAGACTAAAAAACACGCTTTAAATTAATTTAAATACTTCTAGAAATGCTAAAATTACTTCTAGACTAGATGTGTGTATGTTAGAAGCATCGATATATAGATTCTGATGCATCTTCAGAAATGTTTTATAATAATTTTAAACTGGCTTTTGCTGTGCGACGTGAAAATTGTCTCGGGACTGAGGAGGATAAGATTTGCCTAAATTTTATCCAAGTGCTTACATTAGGTCAACCGGAAAATTCTGTCGTATAAAGTAATTTCACGCATATTTTTTTAGAAATAAGATTTCTTCATTCACTTTTTTTAAATAGCAAAATTCTCTCTGTTTCCACCTCAATGTGAAATGTGAAAACTATTGGAATTTTACCATTTAAAAAAAGTGGTGCCATTGAAGAAATACGAATTTTTAAAAAGTAGCCTGAAATAACATTGTACGACAGAACTTTCCGGTTGACCTAATATATACTTTAATTCATGAGTTTGATTCAATTTTGCAAGAGCTTCTAACAAGTTAGACGTTTTTTTGTTCTTCGAAAAATCGTTCTTTTCAGTTAAAAAAAAAAACAATTAACTCCAACATATTCGAAAAAATTCGATAAAAAAACTTTGGAGATAGAAAATAATTGTAAGATCATATATGGCAGACAGTTAAATAAATATTTTCATAAAAAATTCAAAAAAATGGAAAGTTTCTCAAAAATGTCAATGTTCTAAAAGAACAACTTTCAGCGTAAAATGCGATTTAATGTAAAATGCGTTTCGGTAGAACACTCTGCATTTTTAATTAAATGGCTGCGTTGCAACCTCATGTTCTATGGTGATTTTTTAGGTGCGTTCATAATTATGTAAATACGTAGAATCTATAACCGTCGTTCAATCCGTCCGTTTGTCCATAGATAATAAAGCAAAAACTTCCCAAATGAATCATTTGAAATTTAATATATATAATTGTTCAATAATTTTGTCAAGTCATTTCAAGTTTTATGAAACTCGGATTCATAGTTTAATTACAGCGACAATCAAAAGTATTCCATTAGATTATGACCAATGTGAAAAAAATAGTTTGAAGTACGTTTTAATGTCGTTACACTTTTTCGAACATAATGAAATTGACATGCCTCTATGAAGTATATATTCTCTACAATCTGTGGAGCAAAGAATATTTGTTATACAGAATACAATCCCAAATACAGAATGGTATAGGAGAAAAATCGCTTGAGGCGCGTTTTAAAAATATTAAACTATTTCACATTTTATGAAACTAATATACATTGCTGAGGTTTACTACAAATTAATTCCTGTATAACACAAAGCATACACTATTTACAGGGATACAGAAAAGATTTAAGATACTCTACTGTATCTGAAGTATTGTATATTATTACACCAAGATCTGAATATTTTAAAATCTTCCTTATAGTACGACCTCACCTCATTTGTTACTCTTGGCGTGCAATTTCTAACTTATTCATCCTTTTGATGATTATCACTTTTCTCAGTTTATTGATAAAATTTGGCAACGCACTATATATTAATACTACTCATAAATAAAACATTACGGCTGTAAATGATTTTAAATAATTAATTGCTTGAAAATTACTTACTTTTATTAAATGTAAGAAAAGAATTCCCTTAAGTAACATCATTTTCTAGGATTATTTTAATATCTTCTAAAATCCTCATAAAAGCCGTGTCTCTATACTTTAAACAGGATAAAATATTTCTCCCAACAAGAATTTCGCATTCCATTTTCAAAGAAAGATCGTAAGACGCTCTTCATAAAGTATTCAACCTTACTCCCCTTTAAAGTATTTCTTGAAGAAAGAGGAAATTTTTGCATTCTTGTAAAAGTCACAAGAAAAATTTTACTGGTGCTTTTACGCATTAATAATTTGATGTTGAACACAGTAAGTCTAGCATAAAACTTAATTTTCGATGGGATGATCTGGAACAAAGTTTTATGCAAAATAGTTGTTTGCCAAGTTCTGCAATTTTTTGTTTTATATATAATATAAACTGGTTTTGCGCCACAAAAAAGTTATTAATGGGAACAGGATTAATGGGAATAGTTATTACATAATTTAAATGTAAAGTGAATTTTCTTAATGAAATGTCGTACTTATTTTATTTTATTTAATAAAGAAAATATGCAAAGAGTATTTACAGGGATACCAAAAACATTTCAGATACTCTACTGTGTCCGAAGTACTCCATAATATTACACCAAGATCTGAATATTTTTAAAACTTACTTATATTTCGAACGCACATCATTTGCTACGCTTGGCCTGCAATTTACAATATCCTTATCCTCTTGATGATTATGACTTCTCTGATTAATTGGTAGAATTTGGCAAAACCCTGTATATTTATACAACCCATAATGTTACTCCGTTAGATACATTATTCGTAAAATATCTTCATCCCTTCATTCCTTCATTATACCTCCATTCTTAAAAATTGCTCACTTTTGTCACATGTAAAAAGAAAATTCCCTTAAGTAACATCAATTTCTAGAAATATTTTAACATCAGCTAAAATCCTCATAAAAGCCGTGTCTCTATACTTTAAACATAATAAAATGTTTCTCACAACACGAATTTCGCATTACATTTTCAGAGAAAGAACGTGAGATGCTCTTCATAAAGTATTCATCCTCACTCCCTTTTAAAGTATGTTCTTGGAGAAAGAGAAAATTTCTGCATTTTTTCAAAAGTCACAATAAAAATTTTATTCGTGATTTTAAGCATTAATAATTTAACGTTGAATTCAATAAGTGTATCAGAAAAATTAATTTACGACGGGGTGATCTGAAACAAAACTCTTGTTTGTCAAGTTCTACTATTTTTTAAAATAATATAAACACGTTTTGAGCCACAAAATAGTTATTAAGGTGAACTGCGAGTTTAAATGTAAACTGGGTTTCCTTAGTGAAATGTCGTACTCATTTTATTTTATTTATAAAGGAAAATTTAATGTCAAAGATATTTTTCTGACCTTAAAACCTCAAACGCTATCAGAAATGATAACGAATTTACAGATAGTATTTACAGGGATAAACAAGAGATTTCAAGTACTTTACTATATCCGAAGTACTTTATATTATTATACCAAGATCTTAATATTTTTAAAACTTCCTTATAGTTCGAACGCACCCTTTTGCTACACTTGATGTGCAATTTCCAACTTGTTTATTCTCTTGATGGCTATCACTTCTCTGTATTTATTTTTTAGAATTCGGCTATACCCTGTATATTCAAAAAGTAAAACCTCCAAATAACGGACAACGCCGGAGCGTGGAAACTGTCCGCTATTAGGAGGTGTCCGCTATTGGGAAATATCTTAGAGACTCAAAAATTGCTAAGAAATGCTTAAAATTTCATTAATTGACTTTTATATGTCCTAAGACCATTATTATATTGTTAATGATAAAATTAAAACTATTTTTTTAAGAAATAAAACTGAAATCAAATTATGAATACCTTTTATCCCTTTTCTATTATTTTCTTACGAAAAAAATTGGTTACAATTTTTTTACATGTAATTTGTTTTTCATTGTAAAGTTTCAATTCTGGCACTAGTTTTAATTCTTCTGAATCATCTTTTTTTAACACGATCATTCATTATTATCACTCTATTTTGCTGCTTCTTGGAAATTCTTGATATTGCATTCGCAGTTTCAATATCTGTTTTATCCTCACTAATTGTCAGTTTTTGTCGAAAATTCGGAGGGAATACTATCGCATACAACAATTGATACTTCTGCAGTAGATACTTCATCATCAGTGTTAATGAAAATTTCGACTATTTCTTCACTCCTGATATATTTCATTAATTCACTTATTTCACTTAATTCTTACTTTGTGTCGGAAGTGTGTGTTTCATTATATTTTAATATAAATCCTATTTTTCTGAAATATTGACGTCCGGTTTTATGTATTTTAAAGCTTAGGAAATCCAGCTTGGAGCATCGAGAGCATCAACTAATTTTAGGCACTTCTCAAGTGTATTCATTTAATGTAACTTTAAAAGAATGTTGCGAGATAAAAGATTTCTGTACCAGGCTTAAAAATTGTATATTACACCTTGAAGAAGTGGCTGACATACTGATGTTGTGTTAGAGGGAAAAAACGCAATTTTAATAGTGCCCAATTTTAAAGTTTTGGATGAAAACTTAAATCGTCCAAAAGCAAGTTGTTTTTACATCTTATTATCAAAGGAAATAACTATTCCATCTTTAAAAGACTGATTATCCACGCTTTCTGTTTCAACCACTACGCAATATGAAATTTATTAAATAGAGTGCTTTTGGAATGTCCTTCTCAGGTCACCCACGGAATCCAACACTGGAAGGCGTAGGAGAGGGGTTTTCCGCAGCCCGACCCCTGCATTTATTTGTTATCACAAAATTTGGGACACATTGCCCTGATAAATTTAGAAAATTTTTACTTTTTTTCAATTTTTTTCTCGTTGAAAATAATTTTTCATCTTTTATCGCCAAAATTACTGTCCACTATTCGGAATGTCCGTTGTTCGGAGGTTAAACATACAAAAAATTAGATTTTGAGAGTGGGAATTGATAAACTGTCCGTTAAATTGAGGCGTCCGCTATTCGGGAGTGTCCGTTATGGAGGTTTTACTGTACAACCCATATAATGTCTATGCTATAAATGTTATAAATCTCCCTCAAACTTGAAAAATGATTACTTTTGTCACATGTAAAAGGAGAATTCTCTTAAGTAACTAGAAATATTTTAATATCTTCTAAAATCTTTATAAAAGCCGTGTCTCTATACTTTAAACAGAATAAAATATTTCTTCCAACAGAAATTTCGCATTCCGTTTTCATGGAAAAAGTCAGACGCTGTTCATAAAGTATTCAACTTTACCCCCCTTTAAAGTATGTTCTTGGTGAAAGAAAAAATTTCTGCATTCTTGTAAAAGTCACAAAAAAAATTTTATTCGTCCTTTTAAGCATTAACAACTTAATGTTGAATTCAATAAGTCTAGCATAAAAATTAATTTATGACGGTAAATCTCGTACTCATTTTATTTTATTTATTAAAGAAAATTTTATCTGCAAACATGTTTTTTTGACATTAAAAAGCGCAAACGGTATCAGAAATGAAAACAAATTTACAGATATTATTTAGAGGGATACGCAAAAGATTTCAGATACTCTACTATAGCTGAAGTACTTTATAGTATTACACCAACATCTGAATCTTTTAAAAACTTCCTTATACTTTGAACGCACATCATTTAATACGCTTGACATGCAATTTCCAACTTGTTTATTCTTTTGAAGGCTATCACTTCTTATAATTTATTGGAAGAATTAAGCAACACTTTGTATATTACTGCAACCCATAAATATAATGTCTCTGCTGTAAATGCTCATCTCCCTCAAACTTGAAAATTGCTTACTTATGTCACATATAAAAAGGGAATTCCCTTAAGTAACATCCTCTTCTAGAAATATTTTAACATCTTCTAAAATTCTCATAAAAGCCGTGTCTCCGTACTTTAAACAGAATAAAATATTTTTCACAACAAAAATTTCGCATTCCGTTTTCAAGGAAGCAACGTGAGATGCTCTTCATAAAGTATTCAACCTTACTCTCCTTTAAAGTATGTTCGTGAAGAAAGAGAAAAATTCTGCATTCTTGTAAAAGTCACAAGAAAAATTTTACTCATGCTTTAAAGCATTAATAATTTAACGTTGAATGCAATAAGGGTAGAATAAAATTGAATTTACGAAGGGGTGATTTGAAACAAAGTTTTATGCGAAACGCTTGTTTGCTAAAATCTGCTCTTTTTTTTCATAATTTAAACACTTTTTCTTAACATAATCTAAACACTTTTTGAACCAGAAAAATATTCATTAATCTCAACTGAGAGTTTACATGTAAACTTAGTTTCCTTAATCAAAATGTCGCAGGGGGAACCGGGGCACTTTTATACATGGGGTACATTGATACACCCCCTCTACTGCTCACAGGGTCATTACAGGGAGTTTCACAACAGTTTAAAAGATGATGCTAGTGCACTCAACTACATACAAAAAGCCTTGGAATGATTCAGTAGTTTAATGAAATGGAATGGGTTATTTATTGTTTTTGTAGGTCAGAAGTAAATTTGAGTTATACAATTGAAATGGTACTATACAACTCTTCCAGTATTTTCAATTGGAAAGAATGCTCTCCCTGATAAGTAACGATACTTTTTATCAGTTCGTCATTCTTTATTGATAGATAACTTATGATTTGTTGGATTTGAGACTCATTTTATTCAAAATGACTGTATGGGACACATTGATACAGTCTATATCGGGGCACATTGATATAACCTAAATCCTTTTCTAGTTCATTTTTTCATTACCTTTTATTATTTTCTTTACCATACACTCATTTATCCAACCATTTTTCGCGAAAATTTGTAATATTAGTTTTTATTGAAGTGAAATAGGTCTAACTTCCTAATATTAGAACATTTTATAGTATTTTTGTAAACAGAAGTTACCCAACATCTAGCGCTAGTAGAACTAACAAAAGAAAAGCACGGCAGTCTGGAAAATCTCAAATTTATGTCGATTTTCCAGAGAAAAAAGTATTTTCGACATGAGAAATGTTAAATAAGCGAAACAAGCTGCTGAACAGCAACTTATTGACCCAATTCGGCAACATTATGTACATTAATACAAAGCATAAATGTAAAGTTTCTGCTGTATATGCTTCTTTAAAATATCTTCCCCATTCCTGTAAATAACTTTTGTTGTCACATGAAAGAAGGGAATTCTCTTAAAGTAGCATCATTTTCTAGAAATATTTTAATATCTTCTAAAATCCTCATAAAAGCCGTGTCTCTATACTTTAAATAGAATAAAATATTTCTTCAAACAAGAATTTCGCATTCCGTTTTCAAGGAAGGAACGTGAGATGCTATTCATAAAGTATTCAACATTACTCCCCTTTAAAGTAAGTTCAGGAAGAAGCAGGATATTTCTGCACTCTTGTAAAAATCACAAGAAAAATTTTATTCGTCGTTTTAAGCATTAATAATTTAATTTTGGATGCAATAAGTCTAGCATAAAGTCTAATTTACGACAGGGTAATCTGAACCAAAACGCTTCTTTGCCAAGTTCTGCTAGTTTTTTTTTTAAAGTAATATAGACACATTTTGAACCACAAAAATAGTTATTATGGTGAGCTACGAGTTTAAATATAAACTGAGTTTCCTTATTGAAATGTCGTACTTATTTGTTTTATTAAGGAAAATTTCATGTGAAAACATGTTTTTCTGACCTTTAAAAGCGCAAAGACTATAAGAAATGAAAGCGAATTCACACAATTTTTACAGGGATACACAAAAGATTTCAGATACTCTACAGTATCGGAAGTACTCCATATTATTAGACCAAGATCGGAATAATTTCAAAACTTTCTTATAATTTGAACGCACCGCATTCTCTACGCTTGACGTGCAACTTTCAACTTTTTATCCTCTTCGTGTCTATCACTTCTTTGAATTAATTGGTCGAATTTGTCAACACCCTATATATGAACCCTTGGCACTCCGTTGTCTCCACTGCAGAGACATCATCTTTCGTTCCAAAATTTGTTTTTGGCACCAGTAATAAAGGAAAATAAAATATTCCTTATTTAATCAGAAATTTTTTGAAATTGTCTACTTTTATTAAAGTTCTTTTTAAAAAGCGGTGCTAATCGAATAAAATTTGTGTAAGAGGCAACAGAGTCCGAAGGGGTTAATACAACCTATAAATATACTTTTCTGCCGTAAATGCTTATCTCCCTTAATCATGAAAATTGCTTACTTTTGTCACACGTAAAAAAAGAAACCCTTTTTGGTAACATCATTTTCTACGAAAATTTTTATATGTTCTGAAATCCTCATAAAAGTCTCCATATTTTAAAAAGAATAAAATATTTCTCCCAACAAGAATTTCGCATTCTGTTTTCAAGTTAGGAACGTGAGATGCTCTTTATAAAGTATTCAGCATTGCTCCCCTTTAAAGTATGTTCGTGAAGAAAGAGGAAATTTCTGCAATCTTGTAAAAATCACAAGAAAAATTTTACTCATGCTTTTAGACATTAATAATTTAACGTTAAATGCAATAAGTCTAGCATAAAAATTAATTTACGACGGGATGATCTGAGACAAAAGGCTTGTTTGCTAATTTTTCATTAAAATAATATAAACACGTTTTGAGTCACAAAAATATTTATTAAGGTGAACTGCGAGTTTAAATTTAAACTGAGTTTTCTTAATGAAATGTTGTACGCATTTTATTTTATTTATACTAAACAAATTCATGTGTAAAGGTGTTTTTCTGACATTAAAAAGCGCAAAAGCTACGAGATATGAAAACGAATTTACAGATAGTATTTATATTGATACACAAAAGATTTCAGATTATTCAATGTATCCGAAATACTCCATACAGTTACAACAAGATTTGAATATTTTTAAAACTTCGTTATTTTACGAACGAACCTCATTTGCTAACCTTAACGTGCAATACCCAACTTGTTTATCCTTTTGATGGCTATCACTTCTCTGAATTTATTGATCAAATTTTGGAAAACATTATGTATTAATACAAACTACGTATACAATGTTTCTGATGTAAATGCTTATCTCCCTATCTTGAAATTTGCTTACTTTTTTTAACATGTAAGAAGAGAATTCCCTTAAGTAAGATCAATTTCTGGAAATATTTTAATATCTTCTATAATCCTCATAAAAGCTGTATCCCTATACTTTAAACGGAATAAAATATTTCTCCCAACAAGAATTTCGCGTTCATTTTTCAAAGAAAGAACGTGAGAAACTCTTCATAAAGTATTCAACCTTACTCCCCTTTAAAGTATGTTCTTCAAGAAAGAGCAAATTTCTGCATTCTTGTAAAAGTCAGAAGAAAAATTCTACTTGTGCTTTTAAGCATTAATAATTTAACAGTGAATGCAATAAGTGTAGCTTAAAAATTAATTTACGACGGGGTGATTTGAAACAAAGTTTATGCGAAATGCTTGTTTGTCAAGCTCTGCCTTGTAAAAAAAATAATATAAGCATGTTTGGAACCACAAGAATTATTTAGTAATATGAGCTGCGTGTTTAAATGTAAACTGAGTTTCCTTAATGAAATGTAGTACTTATTTTATTTTATTTACTAGTGTAAATTGCATGTGCAAACATGTTTTTCTGACTTTAAAAAAAATAAAAGCTATCAGACTTAAAAAAATATTTGTGAAATTTACGTTCCATTGCAAAATATAAAGTACACTTATCTTTTCAAAACAGAATTCCTTTCAATACAAGCTCAACTTATTAACCCATATGCATACGCTTAAAAAAAAAAAAAAAAAAAAAAAAAAAAAACCTGATTACGAAAGATTTACTTATATTATCATGACCAGTGAAAACATTTGTAATCGTATTCCGATTCATTTCTAGGCCTTTTGACTAGTAGATTTGTCGGTGCCTGAGGCGACAGACACCATGCTGATGATCAGGAATATATAAATCTAGGAACCAGAGAGTAGTCTCTTACCACTAAATTTTAATTATTATTTTACGTCTATCCTTTTGTCAAAATACTAATAAAATTTGAGAGAACAAAAATGATAAAATTTACTGGTGGGAGTCTGCCCACTGGCTCCTAGATTTTTATACAAGTTCTAATCGCTATTTTTCTGATTGGTTGAAAAAGATGAATTACATATTTATAAATTAAGTTATATAAAACTTGTATGAAAAAGATAGCCTTTGAAGACTGAAGAAATGTTGCGTTTCTCACAAAAGTTTATTTTAGATGTTATAGTAAAAACTTTTATATGACGTATTAAAAATATTTTCTTTAATTTGACGTTCTAATTATCAAGCATTTTTCCGCATAAATTACTTTTTGAGCGCAATAATTTAATTGATTTAAAGTTTTTTTTTCTTTTTCAATATTCATTTCTAAATATTCATTTTAACTAAAAATGCAGTGTTTTGGAAACGCCATGACTAAATTGCCTGAAATTGACTTGCTAAATATTTCATTTTGCGCATGACTTAAATTTCTTTTTAAATATTTTTTCGCATACAACAGCTTAATAAACTTTAAGTTTTCATTCTTTATATCTTTCATTCACGTGGAAATAAATTTTTCATTCAAAAAGTGTTTGGAAATATGTTTATTTTTCCATTTTAAAATTCAGGTAACATTAGCGTTAACTCTGTTGTATTCAATAATAAAATAGAATACAAACTAATAAAAAAGGTAAGTAAAAAATACTTACCAGTCCAAGGTCCACCTTCAGGATAAATAAGAACACTGTTACGACGTCTCATTAAAGCAATAAAGTCAAACTTTGTTAAATAATCTATAGCTTCATTCTTTTTCTAATTATTTATATGATACTAAAAACTTACATAACAGTTATATTTACAATATTTACAAAAAATTTGCTTTTCGTTTCCATTTTAACAATCATGTTTTAATTTTTCTAGAAGGGGAAATACCCGCTTCTTCTTAATATCGTAAAAACATTCCAATTCTGAAAACAATAAAATGGCTGTTGCCAAAATTAAAAGAGAAAAGGTAATTCTCTAAAATAAATATTCATGAAGGCTTGCGTTTTGCAATAACTCCTTCAAGGGTGATGGTTCATTTTTAGACTTCCTAATTTTTATTTCTAAATGACTCATTGGCACCAGAATGTTGAAATAAAAATTTTTCCTTCATTAAATACGTGAACAAAATTTTTTTAATTCGAAAAAAAGTTTGTTTTTAAGGCCTGGTATGGTTCACTCACTTCTGCATCTTACGAACAGAAGTACCGTGCCCCTGAAAGTGTTCAAAGTTAAATAATGTGTTAATTTCTATACAGATAAGGAAAATTTCAATAAAAACTGCATTTAAATAAAGAAGTTATAAAATTAAACAAATTTTTTAATGAATGGAGATTGCACACATAAACCTGACTAAACATGTGCCCGCAAAAAAGGGTTAAATTCCTATGCATAGTTTTTGATCCTACTAAATTCTATAATTGAGCATATTTCTTTTATTTCAGTAACAAGTAACACTTAAAAACATTCCTCAATTTAAAATTTACCTGTTTCAGAGTGTTCAAGATACAGTTATGTATAGAACTAAATATTTTTATTTATTTATTTATTTATTCGTATAGAATAGATATTTTTAGTATAATCTGAGAGGCTGAGACATTGAAAAGCTCACAATAAAAATTTGGCAGAAGCAGCGGCATTACATATTTTTAAAAAATAGCAAAAGCTATCAATGTGTCTGTACACTGTTAAAAATTTCTTTGTCAGTAAACGGTCATTTGAACGGCAGCATTCTGTCCGGCATTTTGACCGTAATTCAAGATAACGGTTACTTAACCGTATTATACATATATTGTCATATGACCGTAAAAAAATATATGTATGGTCCTTTGACCGTAGTTGTATAAAATGGTCATTTGGCCGTTATTCAATGAAATGGTCATTTGACCGTAGTTGTATAAAATGGTCATTTGACCGTTATTCAATGAAATGGTCATTTGACCGTAATTGTATGAAATGGTCATTTAATCGTAATTGTATGAAATGGTCATTTGACCGTAATTGTATGAAATGGTCATTAGACCGTAATTGTATCCGATGATCATTTGACTGTGAAATATACATGGTATGGTTTTTTGACCGTATTATGATTTTATTAACATATGACTGTAAAATATGTATGTACGGTCATTTGATTGCATTATGGTTTTATTAATATATGACCATAAAATATATAGGGTGTTTTTGAATTTGATCAGCGAATTCAGAGAGGTGATAGTAGGCATCAAGAGGATGAAAAATTGTCATAGAACATCTGATGGTTGCAAGCCACATTGAGAAGAGAAATTCACAAAAGTAGTTATGAAGGGTGTTACATTCAGTGGAACAAATAATAAGCAGACAGACATTTATTTGACCTAAGCAGGATTACAATGCATTACAGTTTGACATCAGAAGGACATGACGAGGAATTTTCATAGGAATTGTTTGAAATTGAGCCCACGAAGGTAATTGCACAGCAGGCATCTACAGGATTGCTGTGCAATGGCATTCGCACATGTAATTTTGAACAATACCTGCAAAAATGCCTTGTCATGTCTTTTCTGATGTCGAAATGTAATGCATTATATTCCTGCTGAGATCAGATAAATGTTTTCCTATTTATTTGTTCTACTCAACACACACATTTAACTATTTTTGTGATTTTCTCTCACTCAACGTGGTTTGAAACCACCCCATGTTCCATGAAAATTTTTCATTCTCTTGATGCCTACTAGAAACCCTCTGATTTTGTTGCCCAAATTCGATAACACCTTGCATATTTTATAAGCATATACTAATAAATCCATAATAAAATCAAATGATAGTACATAAATATTTTACAGCCACATGTTAATAAAATCATAATACAGTTAAATAACCACAATAACTACTCTGAATTTGTCAGTCAAATTCAAAAACACTCTGGACATGTTCGGTCTTTTGACTATAAATTTTAGAAAAGTTATTTAACCATATTTTCAGTTTGTTATATAAGCTTTATATATATATATATATATATTGTGGCGCCAACTTTTGAAAAATATTGGGTGAGCTCAAAATTTTTTGAACAAATACAAACTTATTAGGTAGGCTCAATTATTAATGGGTGGATGGAGATATCAAATTATTGGGTGGGCTCGCACCCGATGGACCCATACAAGTTGGCGCCACTGTATATAAAGTTTATATAACAAAAATATATATATATGATTATTTGACCTTATTAAAAATCAGACAAAAAAAGCTTGTATATATTTCTCACGGTTATAAAACTATAAATTAAAAATGTATGTAATAAATTGGAAATAAAAATTCTGATTTTATGTAACAAGAATATCAGAAGTACATGTCAAATTGTATCAAATTGGTCTCAGTCTTAAAAAAATAAATTAAATAATTAGCTGTTCTTGTACAATAAATAATAAATTAAAAAATATAAACAGAATAATAGTATGTAATACTGATTATGCCCAACCAGGAACCAACTTTTCTTTTAGCCATATAACAAATAATTCATTACTGCACTAGAATAAAATTTCTTAATCATGCAATATAAATTATTATCCATGTATAACATGAGTTTCTTTTTCATATTATAATATCAATATTTATTAAACAAGAACATCAATGTATTTTTTAAAAAATCATATATTTTCAAATAAAATTTTAAAAATTGACCAAAATTTTACAATTACTTCTAAGATTCTTGTCATTTGTAAATTAGAATTTATTTTCTCTCAACATACAAATTTATCTAAATTTTCGTATTTTCAGTTAAATTCTTGAAACTGCTACTTCCTAGCAAATCAAACTTTTGTGATTTTTAAAAAATGAAAAAATAGTGTATTGTTATTCTTGCAAAACTTTGTATATAGTTTAAAATGTAGAACACTAATAACAGACTTTCAGAAATTCTGTATGTAGTTAACTTAATAGATTTTTTACAATATCAATTAATTAATTATTATAAATTAATTAATTACTGAGAAGTTTACTACAGTATGTTGGGATTTTAATCCTTTATGTTCATAATTATGAATTTGTGAAACTTTCGTTTTCCAAAGCATTTTTCGTGAACATTTGAAGCTTTAGAAGATTGAACATTAGAAGATTTACACAATAATGTAATAAATTTTAGAAGAATTTTGCTAAATAAAATTAATTAAATTTGAATGTATAGGGATTCGGAGCAATATTTATAGCTCCAATCTTTTTTTTTTTTTTTTTTTTTTTTTTTTTTTTTTTTTTTTTTTGTAATTTATAAAATCAAGAAATGTACAAATATAATGCTCTTACAATTGAAATATAGAAATATTTCCAAACTTAAACTTCTCCCCCCCCCCTCTATTCTTTCAATGCCAAATAGTTAAAAAGATGAAAATGCAAAATAAATCATCCTTTTAGAAATATTTTTGTTTTTTGCAACCAACAATGTTTTTAGAACAAAATAATGTAAAATAAGTAGGGGAGAGTGGGGATACTTGAGCATAGGGGATACTTGAGCCACCCCTATTATCTCTACAGTTAGTTAATTTTTCTTTCTAAAACTGCCAATATGTTAACACATTTATAGTTCTGAACATGTAAAAAAGAAATCACACATCTTGGTACCATTTTGAAAGTATAGTGATCAATAGTTGTCTTTTCCCTATCTGAAGTAAATTTTGGGGTACATGGTTTTTTTGTTTTTTTGTAATCAAAGTTTTGTTTAAAGTTGCAACTATATATATAAATTTAATAAGCATAATTTCAATTGTATTTTGAATCTAAAATAGTTCTAATAGCTGCATGCTTTATTTAGTAAAACTCTGGGAAACAAAACTAGTGGTAGTGGGGATACTTGAGCCAGTGAGAGTGGGGATACTTGAGCCATGTCTCAACCCTCCCCACTAGAAATTAAACATAGGAGAAACAAACAAAAAATAAAATTCCTTCCTTTTATTCACTAATAGATTTTTTTCTGGATAAAAGAGAGAATAATTTTTCATTTTATTTTATTTTTCTTAAAAAAATAACGACTTAAAAATGTTTAAAAATGTATATTTTTTTAAATGAAAATATCCATTTTAATTTTCATTTTGACTAGCAAAATAGCCTGTCTAGATAAATGTAAGCGTAGTTTTCAATTTAACTTTTATTAAATTAAAATAACTTTTTAAAACTGTTTTACAGGCTATAATATCTAATACTTTAATTAGTTAGGTCCAATATATTAAAATATTTATTTTTTAATATAATATATTAAGATTAATATCTTATATTGAAATCGTAACCTCTGTTGCTGTAATTTTTTTTTTAACTAAGAAAATTGAAGAAAAATTGGTAAAAAGAGCGCACAAAAAACAAGAAAAGCAACAAAAATCCCACTTCAAACTTACCTGCATGGAGCCAAAGAGGAAGACAAAATCTTTTCCTGTGAAATCAAAAAAGTGTTTGAAATAGTAGAATGATACATCTGGCTTAAATTTCGACAGCTACTAAATTAAAAGCATGAGTTCGACATTATCATTAGAGGAAAATTCTGCCAATGATGGTGATGATGTGAAAAGAAAACCTTCTATTGATGGTTGGTTACTAATAAAATATGCCAGAAAGAAAACTGAAAATATTTGTAGGATAAGCATTTAATATTTTGAAAAATAAATTTGCCCGAAGAATAGTAGATTCCAAATTTAAATGGCTCTGAACTGAGGGTATTTCTACCGTCGTTATAACTCAAGTTGAAATTATCATTTGACAACCAGTTCTAACGACAAAAATTGATCGTATTACTAACTTTGTTTTCTCAATTGGTTTGGAAGGACTTTATGTTTCATAATTTATCATTCTGTAAAATGTTTGTGCAAAAATAAAGCGAAAAAAATTACTTTTGTAGGTATTTTTTCGTAGTGGCTCAAGTATCCCTTCACCATGGCTCAAGTATCCCTCCCATGGGGATACTTGAGCCATCATGTAAAACAAAAAATAAACATTTTTTATACATAGAAAAATAGTTCAAAATTAATTGAAAGTGGTTTTCAGTTGAAGAAAAAATATCAAATTTTCATTTTCAATATTTTATTTTATTATAAGAAATTATAAAAAATTTAAAAAAATTAAAATTCAAAAAATGGCTCAAGTATCCCCATCTTCTATAGTTCATTCTAAATTGTATTACTACAATCAATGCACCAAATGAATCTTGGAACAAGTTATTTTAATGGTGATTTAAAGTGCCATTGGGGACTAAAGAATTAATGAAATTATGAATAATTTATTGCAGAATAAGTTTTGAATATTTAGATTTTGAGTTTATATTCAAAGAATATACATATTACTATACTTGTGTTTTTTAAACATATTTCCTATATATATATATATAAATATTTTGTAACAAATTTAATACAACTGCAAAAAAACTGAAGACAATATCGAATTATTCACAACTTATTCTCTAAATGACTCATACAGTTGCAGCACAATCATTGATTATCCAAAATGCATGAATTTACATTTAGTATTGAAGTGGAATACAAGTTAACTTAATGGGCCTACGCAAACAAATATGTAGAAGTTTAATTGACTATAAAAAACATGCATAAATTGAAAATCATTAAGTATCATTTTCAAAATAATAATAATAAAAAAAAAAAAAAAAAAAAAAAAAAATTGATTGATAAATTAAAATGAATCTAATAAATTTATAAATTTTTACAATTATGAACAAACAGTATTTAACAAAACTTCTACATATTAGCCACTGGCAGAGAAAATAAAAAATATAGATACATGTGTATTTAGAAAAAACGTACTTAAAACTTAAACTTGTTGATTTTACTATAGTAAAAAAATAGAGATAATTGTGAATCAGAAATAATCACAAACAAACAATTAAAATACAGAAATACATTTATTATAATAAATAAATTACATTAAATTATTATACATGGTTATATTAATAAATATAATTTTTTCAAAATTTTTTTTGTAGAAATATGATACAATAATATAATGAACTGTTCCAATCGATTTGCTGTAGTTTGTTCCACACACAGGATTTATCAACATTGAATACCTTAAAGAAAAAGTTAAATGCATTAAACTTAGCTATAATATAACGATACTTTGATAAAAAATATTCAAATATATTTTCAATACAAAGTAATTTATAGAAAGTTTTATAAAATCATCTAAAAGCTAAGATTTAAAAAAAAAAAAAAAAAAAAAAAAAAAAGCCGACTACTGGGTTGGTGATTTTTGACATGTTTCAATTTATAATGGGTTTAAATTATGATGTCAAAATGCTCTTGTGAAAAACCCAAAATACTTCACTGATTTGAAAAATTTCACCTTGATCCAGACAAAAGATGTACAATATGAGCTTTAAAATGTCACTGTTTTACTTAAAAGGCAACTAAAATAATAGAAGAGATGTTACAAGTTGAAATTACAACCCAAAATACTAAGAAGTTTTAAATAAAACATATATTTTTAACTATAGTAACATACCATTATTTTCAACACAATCTAACTGATTGCTAAAGTAATCATACGAAATAGTAACATATTTCTTATTATTTTAGTCGCATTTTTAAGAAAGACTGAATTAAGTTTATATTGTATATTTTCTGTTCACATTAAATGTCACACATAACAATATTACACATTTTTGAAATTTACTATTTAATGTACATCAATAATTAATATATATACATAGTATATTATTTTTAAGTGTAACTTTTTAAAAGAGTAAAACCTTTATTTATTTATTTTATTTTATTTTATTTTGGGGGGGGGGGAGGGTAGAACTGTGCTTTTCTAAAAAGGACACACTAAGTTCACATGAACAGAACATTTTTTTTTCTCTTATTTAAAATCTTTTTAATTTCACTATTATTTTAAAAAGCTTAAGGTTTTTTTGGGGGGGGGAGGGGGGTAAGAAATTAAATTTAGAAAAGTGCAAATATTTTTAATGTAGATATATAAATATCAACATTGCGTACTTTAAAGAAAACATTAAATGCACTAAACTTAGCTATAATATAACAATACTTTAATAAAATACATTGAGATAAATTTTCAGTACAAAAATAAAGTATATATATATATAACAAAATAACATGCATCAATTTTACTGTAATCTAGACGATAAACATTCCATTAACATTGAAATCAGATTATTAATGTTATTATAATGTTGTGTTTTGTAATGCTAAACATTTACAAAACAAGAAGTAGTTAAAAAAAAAAGTAAAATCTTCATAAAATATGCTTTGTTTGAACATATAAAAATATTTTTTATTATAAAACTGAATGAAATTGGCTCGGTCTTCTAAAAGAAAATTAACCTATGTCTCATACTGAAAATCTGCATAATACAAGGAATTAAATCATGAAACAATACCTGCATCCTGACCATCAAGGACAAGGGTTGACTGGGGTACAAATTGATTTAGCTCACATTTAGCTTCAAAGAGAATTTGTGGTTACTTGCCAGTGCTGATTATTCTGATATATTTTATGAAAGTTAAGAATCCCCTAACTTTAGTGTCATAGGAAAGAAACCAAATGGTGAAATGGTATCATTAGATGCAATAGTTTTTTGTCTGAGCCTCCTTTAAAACTTTCTCATCTATTAATGATTTTGCTATCAAGTCCATCTAGCTGACTATCAATTAACCCTTTCAGGGACAAGACATTTCTGCTCCAAAATTGTTTACACAACCAATTCACACAAATTTATCTGATAATAATAAAAGACTCCTTATCACATTTGTTATGATATCAAAATTGTACTAAAAAATTACTGGTGCTACTTGGCATTTTGGGCAGCAAAATTAATTGTTTGCAGACTACAAACAGCACCCATGAAAGATTTACAAAACAGACCATTTTCTAATGCTTCATACACTCAGACTCATAAATCATTGGCTATAAATAAATGTGCTGAACAGGTATTTGCCACAGCATGTTGAGGGGTAAAATTAATCCGAACTATTTAATTGCACAAAATGATTTTCATCTGATTGATAATTCGAAAATATTTTTTTTCAATATATTTTTTATAATTATTAAAATATTATAATTTTAAATAAAATATTACATAAAATCATTGGCTTACTTAATGTTTACATATTGTTATTAAAATTTGTTTAGTGTGTTAGTTTTTCATGCTTGTCATATCAAAACCCCACCCTGGCAGATTACTTAAACCACAACCCTTAGCTCATTGCATTCCATTGGATAGTACATTCTTGCGAAAAAGAACTGCATAGAATCAAATTGGATAAAATATGTAAGTTTTTAAATTAAATTTATGAAAAATACAAACTTTTTTGGCAATTGTTTCACCCAATTAGTATGTTTTAGAAATTTTACATTGAATAATAAAATAATTGTTGCATATTATTATGTTAGTGTTAACTCTAAGTTGTTTTAACAGGCTACAGAACTGACATTCCTTTTTATTTCTTTTATGCCCCTGACGGCTCTTTTAAAAGGTCTATAAGTTGTATGTATGTGATCACCATGTTCTATTGAGTTTTGTCAGACCTTCAAAGTTGAAGGCATTCCAACCATGTGTAAATCTATTTAGGGATAGTTACTGGTCCACATTTTGTTGCAAATAGATGTCAATGTGTGCTTGCTCTCAACATAACTGGTTTCAAAATCCAAGTACTTGGGAATAAAAACAGCAATTAAATAAATTTTGATTAAAATGTTGAGAAATCTCAAATGAAAATCAAATTTTGAATTGCTTAAAAGGCGCAAATGCCAACTTAGTGAAAAAATTTCCATGCTGGGAATCAAACCCGAGCCATCAGTATAGCGCACTGACGTTCTACTGACTAAACCACATGGAACGACACCCAACAAGGAACTTTTCGCTATTACATGTTGGCAAGGTTACAAACGCAGCACAAGATGGAATACAATCCATGAACCACCGATCTGGGGCAGTCACGAAACTCAAATTAATCCAGCATCAATTAAAACAATCGATGTTCGATCGTTGAACCATCGATATTCATTCGATGCTGGATTCATTTGAGTTTCGTGATTGCCCCAGATCGGTGGTTCGTGGATTGTATTCCATCTTGCGCTGCATTTGTAGTCTTGCCAACAAGTAATAGCAATGAGTTCCTTGCTGGGTGTCGTTCCATGTGGTTTAGTCAGTAGAACGTCAGTGAACTATACTGATGGCCCGGGTTCGATTCCCAGCATGAAACCTTTTTCACTAAGTTGGCATTTGCGCCTTTTAAGCAATTCAAAATTTGATTTTCATTTGAAATGTTATATTCAAGGTGAACTTTCTCTCTGAAAAAATTTCCACGCATTAATGTTGAGAAATTATCAATCATTATTTTTAATTTAATCAAGAGTATTTTATTAATCATATAGGGATTTTTATTTTAACCTTTTATAATGTGAGATAGTTTTTATTCCATTTAAATTTAATCAAAATTTATACCAGAATTTTTGAACAAATTATACTTTTATAACATCGGTGAACAAAGCTGTAAAATTGCTTTTTTTATTATTGAAAAATATTATTCAAAAATTCTGGTGTGAGTTTAACATTACAAAGCACAATTTTCTAGATCTCAAAAAGTTAATAAACTTTTGGAAGATAACCAGTAGAACTCCATTTTAATTTGGATCCACCACATTTATATTATTAATATTTAAAAAAAAATAAAAAAATATAGATCTTTTCCACTTTCATTCATGCACACACATTTGTATGCATAGATACGACAGAAAACATTTTTAGTTGCCAATAAAAGACATCTGCTTTATTTAATCATACACAAAAAATTATGAATAAATTTAATTTATAAATTTAGATGGTTTATTTATAACAATCAATAGAAAGAAATCATATCTTAGTATGTTAACAAAAAGTCAAATTTTAAATTATTAATATACTTTGAAAAAAAATGAATATCAATTAGTAAACAAATGATTGATTAAATAATTATCTAGTTAAAAGGATGGACTTATGCCTGCTTTCTTATGTCCAGTGTTCTCGCTGTCGTTCATCAATGCGCCAAATTGTGACTAAATTCTTCATTTGGCAAGTAAACAAGCGACTAGATTCGCCAAATTGCTAGTGCTCAATTTTTTCTTTTTCTTTTTTTCGTTTTCATACATATGCATATATATATATATGTATATATATTTTATATTTGTAGCACATAGTTGAAATTAGATTAATAACAATCACTATCACAGTTATAAAAACTTAGATTATTTTAGAACATATTGAAAAAAAGGGTGTACATTAAAGGATTAAAGATAATTTTTTTGAGCTACACGGTGAATCTATTTTGCTAATACTTTTTTCATTTGGCGAATGTATTTTATTTTTAATTCGCCAAATTACTAATGTTGGTCAAATGTCAGCTAGAACATTGTTTATGTCCTCTATCCCCAAAATGTGCAAGATATTTATGATCAAACACAATTTTCTTAACAAATCTTGATCTAAATTCTATATAAAACAATTTCTTCAAACTATGGATTTAAATCAAATGAAAAAAAAATTAACTCATTAAAATCAAGCTAATAATAATTTAAACTAGCAAATCATGTAATTAAATAGAAATACAATGTATCTTTGGCAAAATTTCAAATATATAACTATGAGAATTGAAAGCATTATACCAGATTTCTTGTTATGAAAACATCAGGACGGCAGACATCAGAAATATAAAAAAACAGGACATCAAAAAACTTCAATTAAACCCTGAAAAGAAACACATGAACAATTAAAAGCGAGTACATGAACAGCCTGATAAGGGGCTGGTATATATAATATATGTTATCACTTTAAGGAAGAGGGGGGGGGGTAATCTCGCACAAGATGTCTTAAAGTATCTCTAAAAATCCTACCTACTGCCCCCCCCCCCCTTTGTGGGGTAGGTGTAAGAAGGTTGTTATTGTTGAATGCATTATGTAACAAAAGGCAAAAGCACAATTAAATAGTTTAAAATAGAATATATTTCTTTTAAATGGTATACGATATAAAATTATTCATACATAATTATATTTTACTCGCTTCTTTTCATTTGAATCAATGAAGTATGCAAATAATAAATGCATAATTATATCTGTATATCACATTGAACAAATGAAAAAACACCAGCAAAAATAAAAGTAATTTTAGACATTGATAATGATATCATTAAGGAAGGAGGAAGGGGAGTTGACAGGATGATTACATGATACCAGAGGTCATTCAAGAATTACATAAGCAGTAAAGGGAAGAGGGGGTCCAGTGTCAGCTTATTTTTGCAGATAAGTGGGGGGGGGGACAGGAGAATTCTTATATAAGCACTAGGCATCGAAGAAACTATAAGTTAATAAAAATCAAAAGATCATTACTTGAATGACTGTTCTACAGATGTTGAATAACTTGAGAAAAAAGATATGGAGCATAAATAAGAATTGAAAATGAACATTCTAGCTTGTCACTACATTGAAAACTTAATAATAGACAATGCAGAAACATTGATTCAAAATCAAGACAACCAGAATAGAAATGCAAATGCTGAACACATATTGCTATGATTCTGGTTTAAATTTTTAGGTATGTGCCTAAATAAATTAAAAACTGTTGTATTTCTTAATTTTTTTTTCTTTTTCATTTAAAGATTATAAATAATAATGCATTAAAAACTATTTGGTATTCTATGAGCTGTTTAATAAGTGACAACATATTAAACTGATTTCGTTATTGTTCGATACCACAACCCCTATATATATATATATCTATTTATATAAATATGCTGGATTAATAACATAAATTTATAGCTAACTTTGTATGACAAACAATTTGATGTTAATATGTCATAAAATCTTACATTAAGCAATTGGGAGGGGTCTATCGCTTGCTTATTTTTTTCATACAAGGGGCAGAGGGGGAAGGAGTAACTCTTAAAATTAGTAATAAAATGTGTAATTAGTAGCCATTGTTCTCTTTAATTTTACAAAGCAATAAAAATGGAAAAACAAGGATAGGATTAAAGATCAATGTAAATCAGAAAAAAAGGACTTGGTATGGCTATTTTATAAATTAGCTGACATACTTGCAATTCTGACTATAAATTACTAGCAACTCCACCAATGTGTTAGTCTAGTATTAATGTCTTCATTATTGAGAAATTGGGTTAACCCAATTTTTCAAAATGAATCAGAATTAAAATTTCAATTTTCCATTTTAATAAATAGATTTATTAAACTTAAATTCAGTTAAGCATCATTAAAACTACTTAGAAAGCACTTAAAAATGTGTAGCTTATAATTAAAATGTTTCATGGTATAAAAGCCAATAATGGTAAAAAAAAAAAAAAAAAAAAAAGCTGGTTAAAACCAATGAAAGCCACCAGCCTGGTTTTTTAATTTTAGCCAGCTTTTTTGCAACCTTGATTTAAAATCAAAATGTGAAGTTAAATAAGAGAGTATTCAAAGATGGGTGCTAACATTTTAATAATAACATTTTTTTCTTTGCATTATCTGATGAATCTAATGACCAAAAAGGTTGACTTCAAATTGTCATTCAAAAAACAAACCCAAGAAGAATTTTTAAAGTTATTATTGGAATAACCACGGAAAAGAATATTATATTTATCAAACTGATCCAAATGTTCATTATTAGTTATCAAAAGATTGTTTAAAAATATTTTCAGAGTGTCAATGCCTCTCTGTGTAGAGTAGTTTATTTTTTGAACATAAATCTGTTTGCTTATACAGTTTAAATTAAAATATGATTTTTTTTTCAATTTTCTATGTAAATTCACTAAAATTATTTAATTTAAATTATTTTAAATGAAGTTATACTAATTACAATCCAACATTGTCTATTTTTATCAATAAATATGCATATATATGTAATAAGAAATGATATTTAAAAAAAAATCTGGTTTAAAAAAACAAAGTTAAAAAAAAAACAGGTTTTTTTGCCAACTTTGAATAAAAACAAACTTGATATTTTCTGCTTGTTTAATAAACAGTACAGGGTAGATGTAGATCAAAAGATTGTTTATAAAGGTTTTCATAGTGTTAATATTTTACTGTGTAGAACATATTATTCTTCGAGCACAAGACTGCTTAAATTAAAATACGATTTTTTTTTCAATTTTCCATATTAATTCACTGTAATTATTTAATCTAAATTAGTTTTAAATGAAGTTACACAACTTATAATCCAATAGTGTACATTTTTATCAATAAATATGATTGCACTTGTAATTAGTAAAACAAAACGGAAGGGGGGGGGGGAATCTGGTTTAAATAAAAAAAGAAATTGGTTTCTTGCCAACCCTGCTGTAGATAAATAGTTTAAAATACTAGGGCAATATCAGGCGTATTTATCTGCTATCAAATTATTGAAACAGTAAAAGGTAAAAAAAAAAAAAAAAAAACGTAAATAATAATAAATTTTGGAATATTAGTGTACAGTTTCATCTCACTATTTTTAAGAATTAAACTTTCACAGATTACTTGATAATTTAAAATAATAAATATTACAAATCTTAAAGAAATGTATTGTGAAAGGAATATTTTCAGCACTTAATAAAATATTTAAAAAAAAATGTAGAAATGATGTTTGAGGCCACAAATCTGCAGATTTAATAATCATTCATGTTTGCATCAATTATTATAGTTATCAGAAGATAAACATTTTAATAATTTTAGATGGATAGTTTTACAAAATGTAAGGCAATTTCATTATCAAATTATTGAGACAATGGGGTACCTAAAGGGTAATAATAATAATAATTTTTGGAATATTATCATCTCACTTTTTTATCAATTAACCTTCCATAGAAAATTTTATACACCATTTATAATAGTTAATATTACATATGTAAAATAAATTATACTGCAAGTTGAGTATTTTAAATACCAAATAAAATAATTTCAAATAAAACACAGAACTGATGTTCGAGACCACTGAATCTGCAGATTTAATTGTTTTATGATTACTTCATAACTTTTTTTTTTTTTGAGGTGGAGGTGAATAGGGAAATATTTAAAATACAAAATACACTATAAATAGTTTGTGTAACTTAATTGTTTTTATTTAAATGGGGAAGGATTACACCTTATGAGCCTCTCTTACACTGTGCCCTGAAAGAATATTTTCTGCTTCCCAACTGGTTTGATTGTCATATTATAAAATATGCAAGACAGAGTTATATACATTAAAAACAAATAAATAAAATATTGAAATTTTACTATACACATAAGATAATTTAGAATCAGCTATTGGTACAAGTTCTGGGATTATTACATTTTGGTAAATGTAATTTAAAAATTAAATTTGATCATTTAAGATTTCTGTTAAGTCAAAATATTTTTTGCTCTATAAACATTAAAATAAAATTGAATTTTTAGCAATGTCTACACGACGTGTCCATAACTGGAAAATAACTAATTAAGCATACCAGTAATGGACAATCCCCCCCCCCCCGCTTTTAACATCTTAAAAATAAATGAAAATTTGTAAATTGCTATTGGTAAATAAAATTCAAACATTTCTATTGTTACTCAAGCAAAAACATGTTCAAATTTTGCAAGAAAATAAATATACAAGTTTATTAAATAAAGTCAGTCCTTAGAATTTTCTTTAAGATTTTCACCAATAAACAGTGGAGCTTTGAAACATTTTCTGCTTTCTGACTGATTTGACTAAAAGTTTCAACAATAACCCAAATATATAAAACATGCAAGAGTGAGTTATAAAAAAAATAATTAAAGCTAAATATTTAATAGTTGATAATAACTGGCAGCTGGCACATCGACCATAATTTTTTATTATGCTCTTGTGCTAAGCATGCTTTAGTTTCTAATTTAAATTAAGTGTGCAAACATTTATAATAATCCTAAGTTAACAATTTAAAAAAATCAGATATAAATAATACACATTGAATATTCTAAAAAGTCAGATGTTTTTTAATAAAGAGTAGATGTACCAGTAATGCAGACACTTAAGGAATTTTTTTTCAAACAGCTATAATTATTTCTTTTTTCTGATATTAAATTAATCAATCAACAATATTTAACAATTTCTATAGCTTCATTTCCCAATATATGAATCAAAATTTAATTTTAAATAACAGATAGAGTAAATGTGCCAGTTGCGGACACCTTTAAAAAATTTCATAAAAAAAAAATATTTTTTATATTCCAGTATTATTATTATATTCTATTTTTTTTTTAATTTTATATTAATCATTCAACAATATTTAACCAATTCCATAGTTACATTTCCCAATATGACATATTTTATAGCCTGTAGTTATAGAAAAACAAATTCTATAAAAATTTATTATCAGAAATTCTCGCTTGTAGAGAGTAAAATAATGAATTTCCCCACCCCTGAGTATGGCAAAACACATCGCAGATTTTTAAGCCATAAGGATGATATTCCAGAAATTTTCACGGAATTGTAAACGATATATAGAACAATATACGAGGCAATCTAAATTAGATTTTAGCATTTAATAATATAAAAATAAATCGCGTAAAATACATATATATAAAAGCATAAATGAACTTACTTTCACGCAGATCAAACATACCGAGAACACAATTCATCCTTGCCCGCCAAAGCCAAACAAACACTGATATGTTGCCATTCGTGAATCTAGATTAAGAGAAACGGATAGTTTTAGCGAACAAGGTATAAATCCATCTCGTTGGTTTTAGCGCTGTTCCGAGACGAGATTGACCAATCACAAGTCTGCATGGGTTTTATGCTTCTTTCACCGTATTCAAGTGGAACTGCTAAAAGAGGATTTTTTTACTGCTGGTCGTTTGATATCTTTGTAGATTAACGGCGCTTCTTCAATTTTCTAGAGAAATGGTAAAGTGAAAGTCAAATATACATTCAACGCATCATTATTTTACAAAAATTTTTAACATGTACGAACGAGCACCTCACTACAGTGACATTTCGGAAAATTAAAACCTCTACTTCCCAATTGCATGGATAACAAAAGAGCATTTTAGTCCCCCATCACTCGTAGGGGGAACAGGGGCACATGGATACATGGGACACATTGATACACCCCCTCTACTGCTCACGGGGCCAATAAAGGGAATTTCACAACAGATCCAAAAGGTGATGCTACTACACTCAAATACATACAGAAAGTCTTGGAATGATTCAGTAGTTTTATGAAATGGGACGGGGGATTTATTGTTTTTGTAGGTCAAAAGTAAATTTGAGTTGTACAATTGAAATGGTATTATACAACTCTTCCAGTATTTTCAACCGGAAAGAAGTCTCCCTGGTAAATAAAGCTACTTTTTACCAGTTCCTCATTCTTTATTGATAGATAAATTGTGAAGTGTTGGATTTGAGACTCGTTTTATTCAAAATGGCTGTATGGGGCACAATGATACAGTCTATGCCGGGACACATTGATGCAACCTTAATCCTTTTCTAGTTTATTTTTTCTTTACCTTTTATTATTTTTTACCATACACTCCTTAATCCAACCATTTTTCGCCAAAAATTTCTAATATTAGTTTTTATTGAAGTGAAATAGTTCTAATTTCTTTATATTAGAACATTTTATAGCATTTTTGCAAGCAGAAGAAGTACGAACATACCCAACAACAAGTACTAGTAGAACTAACCAAAGAAAAGTACGGCAGCCTGGAAAATCTCAAATTCATATCGATTCTCCAGAGAAAAAAGCATTTTCGACATGAGAAATGTTATGTAAGCGAAACAAGCTGCAGAACAGCACAGGATAATTATATTATAAAAAGAATTTTTAATATAAATACAGTTGAGTCTCTATATAACGAAATCCGCCGTTCCAGTAAAAAATTCGTTATATAGAGAAATTCGATGTATACAGAATAATGTTAAAAATCGTATTTAATTTGTGAAATTTGAACAAAAATTATTTTTGATCTTTTGAATTAAGAATTTGAAATATTTAAAAGTAAATATTAACCTAACATTTTATTTCTTAATTATTTAAGCCGTTTCAAAAAAGAGAATAGACATTTATTTGAAAGCTTAATGAAAATCAAATAAGGAAGACTTGCATTAATTTCAGACGAAGAAATCTGTAATTTTTTGTTGCTATGGTTTTAAAATTTTTACGTTCTTAAAAACATGCTCAAATTTTAGCAAGGAATGAAAAATTGTAGTTAACATTTCCTTTCATTTGAAGGCCTCTCTTATGTGCCTCTCATTGATACCTCTCTTACATGTATATCAATCCAATTGACACTGTTTTGAGAAGGGTGTGGAAAGTTGTGTCGGAGATGGGATGAATTTGTTGGATTTAAAGAACAAAAGAGAAGTAATATATAGAAAAAAAACCTCAGCACTGAACGATAAATTAAAAATTAAGTGATGGAAAATTGATTCCATATAATTTCGAAGCTTTTTAAAACTGAATAAATTAAGACCAATTTATGAAATAATTCGTTACATGGAGATAGATATTTCCCTGTATAGAGACTGTTTTTAATGTAATCGTACGAAAAGGGAACCGTTTCTAGTAAAATTTCGTTATATAGAGAAATTCGATGTATAGAGTTTCGTTATAGGGAGACTCGACTGTATCTCTTATTTTCTGTTTATAAACTAAGGGGGTGGGACAATAAGGGGTATTTTTCGCCCATCATATACCCGGAAAAAAAGTTTCGAATTCAGATGATTTTTCTGTGGCTTTGTATAGTTAAAGACAGGTATTTTTGTTTAATATAAGTTTTACGTGATAAATAAAATAATAAGTCATGAAAATTATATCTCGAAAGTAGAGTGTTTTGGCTTTTTTCTGCATTTTTGACGTTTTTTGTGTCTTTGATTTAATTTTTTATTGAGAAGCGCTAGACGAACCCAACTAATTTTGGCAGGCAATGATTCTTTGTTTTATAAGCTTTTATATGAGCATCATTTTATTTGGGTTCAGTGTGCGCTTCTACCTGTAAAAGAAAAAAAATGTATCATGTGAGAGAATCAAATGCACTACTATCAAAACGCATTCAGACTTCTTTTGCTGTACTTAAAAAGTATTAACGTTTTAAGTACAAGTGTTCAGACGTCAATGTTGTTTTCTAAAATTGTTTTCGTAAATATTTATTAAAAAAATTACTAATAAATAATGCTTGGATACCAATGTCATTGTTGTAAAGCCTCGCAAAAAACTTTTCGTATCTGTTCTAAAAGAAAAGTTATATTGATACTTAGGTGTTCGAAAAACTGAGATTTACAGAGTGGTTCTAAATAGTGCTCTAAATGCAAATAATATGAATTTCGTGCTCTCCAAGCTCTAAATACTTCTATTTCTTCTTCTGATGTAACAATAAGAGATTATGCATCAACGATTACTGTCGATGTGACCACAAATAAGAAACCTAATATACATTTAAATCAATATCTCATTTTCACAAGTCTAACACTTGTTGTATAATATGTAAAGGTAAGAACTGCCTCGTTACTGTAGCAAAAGCTATTAAAACTCAAGTCTTTATAGAATCTAATATCTATAATTTGTCCCAAAACGATGCTGTAAAAGTCATATTACTTGATTGGAAAATTAACTCTGCAAGAAGCAAAGAAGGCCTCAATTTTGATACACCGGGACACATTTCCGAAATCTATTATTATAGTCTCATGGGTATATTTATGTCTGATTTTTACTATATCTTTAAACTTGTAAAGTCTAAAATACGTTCCTCAATAAAGAGGTCATCTCGCACTTATTTTGCAATGTTACTTGTAAAACTTAGAACTGGACTCTGTCATGGTGTTCCGTCTACATTATTCAATATAAGAAAAATAATAATATATTCTGTAAAATATGAAAACCAGGCTTTGATTGAGAACATTGTTCTAAAACACCGTAGAATGGAACACATCACCAGAGCACAAGTTATTGAAAAGTATATGAGGCCTTCAGCAGGAAGATTGTTTATTCCGGATAATAAAAATGATACTGTGATGATTGCTTTCGATAGCACGTACTTTTATATCCAGAAGAGTGAGAACTATTCCTTTAGAGACATTCCTTCTGGCTATACAAAGGAAGACCTTTTGTTAAGCATATGGTATTCGTCATTACTTCAAATTACATTTTGGATGACTTCGTTCCTTACTTCGCGCAAACAAAGAACAATTACGCTAATATACTTACAAACACATTAAAAAAATATTTATATAATATCAGAGAGTGGCTGAAGCTAAATAATGGACCAAACAATTACCGGGATTGTTTGGAACTTCTGCACGAAACTGATATTGAAAATGAAATTCCAAAATTCTAAATTAAGCAGCAACAGTTTTCAACAGATAAGGGACACCTCTCGTAACCAAAATTTGATTTTTCAGCGCACAATTTCTAAAACCTATAATATTTGGATAAAAACACAGCGAAACATTATAACATAATGGTACTGTCAGTGTAAAGTACGCGAAAGTGTCGTAGAGTGCTGGATGCATGTTGTTTTCATATTATGGTTTCTGGCTTACAATACTACTGTAACTTACCATCGCTCAATCAAAATTAAAAAACCAACTATCGAATATGGTCATATACTTTTACAAGACGCGGCCACTGGATGCTCCATTAGTGATTCTGGTGAAGCAATCAAAAACAAAAATAATCTGAAACACATTGTCCAAAAAGTCTGAAACTGTATTATTATTATTATTATTATTATTTGTTATTTATTATTTCCGATATTTCATGCATTAAAATAATATTAGTAAGCTCCATTTATCTTAATTTTACACTTATTGAATTTACTATTGATTATATGGATTAAAACTAATGACAATTATATTTATGCTCATTAATACACGTAATATTTACTTAAATCTATATTTTATTTTTCCCTCAATTATTAAACTTTCATTCAAGATATTATTATTTTCTTACTTGTTATGAGGTATACTAATGAAAAAAATGTATATCACGCCTAGATGCTGATGGGCGAAAAATGGCCCTTATTAGCCCACCTCCTTTATAAACTGAAAATCTGGTAATTTTTTCATCTTTCCTAAGAAACACGATAATTCTTGGGTTGAAGTGCCAGGTATGACAAAATACCACAGCCAACATTCAGACAAGGAACAGCCAGAACATTAGGTTATTATACATTTCATTTTGATTGCTTTAATATTGCTTACAAATAAATTGTGGGTTATTTGAATTTCTATAAATAAATATAAAATGGATTGCTTACTATTTTTCTATGAAAAATATGCATTGCGTTATTTTGTCTCCATTTTTCCCAGACGTATCAAAGTGCTCCATGAGGTGTATCAATCTGCACCGGGGATGGGGCACACTGGTACAAATGTCTTTTTTTAATTTTTTTAATTAAATGCAAAAATAATATATGAAACAACGATTTTACATTTTATAATACACTACATAAGTTTTGCTTATACCATATGGAAAAATAACTTGAAATTTCTGCATTTAGGACATAAAAAAAAAGGTCTTAGAAAAAAGCTGTATCAATGTGCCCCAGTTCCCCCTATCTGTTTCTGACACACGACCAGTCGCGGGAAATGTATTAGGTCAACCGGAAATTTCTGTCATATAATGTTATTTCACGCTTAGTTTTTAAAATTTTTATCATTGCTACCACTTTTTTCAAAATAGTAAAATTCCAATTATTTTCAATTTAATGTGCACCATGAAAACTACTGGAATTTTACTATTTCAAAAAAGTGGTAATCATGAAGAAATAAGAAATTTTAAAAAGTAAGCGTGAAATAATATTATACAACAGAACTTTCCGGTTGACCTAATAGGAAACATTCTTAAACTTTTTTTACAATTTTTAAGTTATGATGGATTATACTAACTTTGTAATTTAAAGTATCTTACTTTGATTTATTCTGAATAAATACAATTCGCAAATACACGAATTTTTTTTAATAAAAAATTAACAGTTAAAATTATATGTAAACGTAGCATGTTTATTATTTGCACTATAAAAAAACTGTCTGATGACATTTTTTGCTACATTACAAAACACATTAAGTTTTGTTTGTGTATAGTGATTTGATAATTTTATTCATTAAACAATTTGAGACTAGATTACATGCATTTTAAGCACATATTTGTTTTGCCAGAAACACAGTAGATGTTAGTTTTTAGCTCACATGATATTAAAGCCTGAGGGCTTATGTGCCCGCCCGTTCTGTATGTATGTACGTAACGTGATAACTCACAATAAAAATGTCGGATTTACTTGAATTTTGGATATACAGTCGAACCCCGTTATAGCGATCCCGGTTTATAACGAACACCCTGATATTGTGAGGTGTTCCATGCACAGCGGTGAAAAATTGGTGCATGTGGAGTTTATTGACACAACTAAATTTTAGTAATATTTTTCAGCTTATGCGATGACAGAATTTCTAAGTTTTTATTAAAGTTAAGAACAGTATAAAAAATACTGTGTCAATAGTATCCGCATATGCGCCAATTTTCCACCACTGCATGTGCCTTAAGCGAATACAATGCCTTTGAATCCATCTCTTCAATTATGAATAATACTGTAATATATGTGGTTGCACAATACGTAATGCTAAAAATTTAAAATTATATATTATTGTAAAACAGCCTATTTAATGATCATTAAAAAAGTAACATTTTAAAAAATCCCTATTACTTTTTTTAAATATGAATAATTCCCTTCGATATTTTTTTCGCATTCTTCTGAATATACTATATAAAATTGTACATAGATTTTTAGATGTATAGGATTTTAAATGTAATATGATTTTTGTCTCTCGTGTACATTAAAAAATGAAGAAAATTCATCAAATTCTCAACTTATGTATTAAAAAAAAATAACTATAAACCCAAGAATGTTTATCCAATGTACAAAAATAGTTAATAGATCATGGAGAACAAGTTAAAAGAAAATGTCAAATGTCTATCTAAAATAGCAAAAAGCCTTAGTATTTTTCAAACAAGCAACTTATAAAAATATAAACAGAGAGAAAAATCAGTTTAAATTTTTATTTGTATGGGTAATTGCTCTGGATCTATTCACAAAGTTTATGATACCCCTCGATACAATAGTCGTAAAGGAAAAAATTACGTTTCAAAATATCCTCAATTAAAACAACTTTCATTAGTATTAAAAAAATCGATCTTTTGACCAACTTCAAGGTTCTTCTTAAAAATGGTTTTTAAAAAATCGAATATTTTTGCGTTTTTTTATTAAAGAAGTAGAGACTGCCATGAATCTGCCCTTCTCACAAGATCAATTAAATGAAAATACTAACAATGAGAAGTTCTTAAAAAAATATATTATCTCAGCTTTTCTGTAGGCCGTAGATTAACATTTCATCATATCTTCCGAAACATTATTTTACGAATTTAAACAATATTATGCTCACATTATTTGGATATTTCTCCTATTTAGGCCAAAAAAATGTACTGCATTGCAATTTTACAAAATTCACAACTACTCTTACATGGCGCATCAAAGATTTCTGTGCTATCATTCTTTGCTTACTCTAAATGCTTGTTTTCTGAGATTGCTTAACGTTCCAAGACTATTTCTAGAGATTGAAATGCATTAGTGTAATGGTTATGTGTTTTTAAAATCTTTTGAATCAGTGGAACGAAAAGAAAAAAATACATCGTTTTTTTCGAATATAATTATAGAATGAGAATCAGAGTAGTGTCATGTAGTAAATTGCTTTTCTGAATATTTTGTCTGATTATTTATAACCTATATCAAAACATAAAATAAAATGAAATAAATAAATAATACAAAATAAAAAAATCTGGCTTCTATCTGGAGGTAAAGATATTTTCTATCATATTCTTAGTTTTTAAAAAAATATCATATATTTATCAAACAGGCGGAGCTATAATGAATGGAACTCGAATATAGAAAATTCAGTACCATATTTCGTCTTTAAATTTGAATGAGAGTTTTTGCTAAATTAGTCAGTTTTATTCAAACTTACTTCATTTAGAGACATTGATCTTTGTCACGAAATATGAAGCTATCGTGAAGTGTCCACTATTTTAAAACAACATGACGGATAAATATAACCGATGGACTTGATCGTGATTCAGTAAGTCCGGTAATTCATTGCCGAGTCATTTCAAAATGAGCATATATATACGAATGGCAACGCTATATTTCATGCTTGAAATCTTTTTTTCAAATCATCAGTAAACTAAAATGCCCTTTGCAAATTCCATTTAAAAAAATTTCCAATTAGGCTGCTTAAAAATATAAATGTTTTATAATAAATGTGTTAAATTTGTTGTTTTTTTATTTTTTTTTATTTAATAATAAAGAAAGTATAAATTTCATTATGGAAAATTAGTCAGAAAGAAATGCTTATATATATATATATGTATATATATATATATATATATATTACAAATTTAAAAATTTTTCGCCAAAACTAACCTTTATACTCCCTCAATTTTCTTATAATAATGTTCCGTACTTACTTCAAATTATTAAATTAAAATCTTATTTCTAGATCTAATCTGTTAATCTGTATGCAGACGATATAAATTCTTAATTTGCATTAAAAAACATTATTCCAAAAACATTTCCAAACATTTATTTAAAAAGATGGCTCTAAATTAAAAATATTCTTAATTAAAACTTTATTTCTTAATATTCCAAATAAAACTGATTTCTTCTATGTTTTTATCAACCCTTTTTAAGAAAATCTTATTAAATTTATTCCAAAACCATACCTTTCAAAAAATATCATTTATTTTATCTATTTATTTATTTTTCCGCCGTCAACCTTTGATGTGTGCATTAATAAATTCATTTCTTTTCTTTTTCTCTTAAAATTAATCATTTATAAAAATCGTCTGCCTAAGAAATTATGAGTCGATTATAAATTGGTTAAATAATATTTTTTTTAAAATAAATTTATCGTCTGTGTAAAATAGTCTCGTATGTGGACAACAATTCTGTTTACATAAAAGGATGATGGTTTGAGATTACAGAAAGTTCTAGAATTTTCTTTTTAGTTTTAAAAGGTGGAAGTCTCGAGATGAGAAGGGGAGAGATTCTGGAGTTCTTTCGTCGATGAGTACGGCTGGTTGAAGTAAATGATGGAATATTTTTTGGACATTTCGGTAAAAGATCGTTTGCAAAAAGGAGTTTTTCCCTCTATAATGACTACAGTTGAATAAATAAACTTACAGCCACCAATGAGTGATTTATTGGATATTCTACATTTATTTATTTTTTATTTTTTCCCTCGCTGGCCATGACTTCTGTGCAAAGAACGGGGACCCTGGCGATGATGTTTCTGGCTCCTAACTTTAAAATGTCACAGTCTTTTCTAGAGTCGACAGGATAATCATGTGACTTTTTCGGATTGCAAACTGAATCTGTGGAATGGCGTGTGTTCCTGTTAAAGAACTTTACAACTATGCTCGAAAAGATGCTAATCTGAAATAATTGCTAGTCGCTTCGAGTCTGATGTGGATTTCCTGACGCTTGATGTTGATCTGTGCGCACAAATTTTGATTCAGTATTCATGGTCATAGGAAAATTTTTGAAAATTAATGACTTCAAAGTGGTGAGTATGCAAGAAGTATTTGATGAGGAATTTAAAGACGATTGAATTTATTGAAGATTTTTCAAAAAACTATAAGTTTTTTTTATTAAACTAGGTTTGAAGATCTTTAATTAAAGAGACTGTATTCAGTGAACATTGGAAAAGACTCTTTTATATATACTATTGAAAGACTTGTTTCATTTAAAGGACTTATTTAAAATAAACTATGCATTAAGTTATTGTAATTCTTTAAACTTCCATGAGAACGAATTGTTATTGTTTTTATTATATTTTTTATCTCTTGCTTATTTATATTTATAACTTATTTACTGTTATTGTATGTATTATCTCCTATGCACTTACAAATAGTAAGTGATATTGTAACAGTATTGTATCTCTTTCAGGGAAATGCTCCTACCTAAATTCAATTCAGATTAATTTCCTCTTAACTATTTTATTTTAATCGCTAATATTTTTTATATTGCGTTAATTTTCTTTTCTTCCATCTCTTGGCTTCCTGGGTTTCACAGTTTTATTCCAAAATTTGACTTCTAAATTATTATATTTCTATTGTCTGAACTTGTAGTTTTATTTAACTATCAATTTCATACAAATTTTCGGGGAGGGGGGATAATATTACAAATTTAAAATTTTTTCGCCAAAACTAACCTTTATACTACCTTAATTTTCTTATAATAATGTTCCGTACTTACTTCAAATTATTAAATTAAAATCTTGTTTCTAGATCTAATCTGTTAATCTGTATGCAGACGATATAAATTCTTAATTTGCCTTAAAAAACATTATTCCAAAAACATTTCCAAACATTTATTTAAAAAGATGGCTCTAAATTAAAAATATTCTTAATTAAAACTTTATTTCTTAATATTCCAAATAAAACTGATTTCTTCTATGTTTTTGTCAACCCTTTTTAAGAAAATCTTATTAAATTTATTCCAAAACCATACCTTTCAAAAAATATCATTATTTTATTTTATCTATTTATTTATTTTTCCGCCGTCAACCTTTGATGTGTGCATTAATAAATTCATTTCTTTTCTTTTTCTCTTAAAATTAATCATTTATAAAAATCGTCTGTCTAAGAAATTATGAGTCGATTATAAATTGGTTAAATAATATTTTTTTTTAAATAAATTTATCGTCTGTGTAAAATAGTCTCGTATCTGGACAAGAATTCTGTTTACATAAAAGGATGATGGTTTGAGATTACAGAAAGTTCTAGAATTTTCTTTTTAGTTTTAAAAGGTGGAAGTCTCGAGATGAGAAGGGGAGAGATTCTGGAGTTCTTTCGTCGATGAGTACGGCTGGTTGAAGTAAATGATGGAAATTTTTTTGGACATTTCGGTAACAGATCGTTTGCAAAAAGGAGTTTTTCCCTCTATAATGACTACAGTTGTATAAATAAACTTACAGCCACCAATGAGTGATTTATTGGATATTCTACATTTATTTATTTTTTATTTTTTCCCTCGCTGGCCATGACTTCTGTGCAAAGAACGGGGACCCTGGCGATGATGTTTCTGGCTCCTAACTTTAAAATGTCACATATATATATATATATATATATATATATATATATATATATATATATATATATATATATATATATATTTGTGCAAAATGTTTATTATTATTATGTATTCAAAATATATGAAAAATATATCACTATTTATCTATGACAAATTTTTCATAACGAAATTAGTACTTTCTTCATTATTAAATAAAAGAATAACATTGAAACCCCGACGTGATAAGAAAAATGGCAAAAAAAATCATAAGGTGGTATGGTGTAATAACGCCAGGCAGGGTAATATCACCAAGTGCTAATATTATGCATAATTATGAAATAATCTGGTAAATGACACTGCGCAGAAGGGTTTTGAGTCATATAAATCGCAAAAAACAACTTCAAGTTAATTTGTTCCATTTGCAGGTCTTATTGTTTTTACAAGCAACTAAAATTAACGCTTGATCTAAAATTAGCGAGATACGTTTTTTGATGTGAAGACTATATTTTTATCCGGAAATACTTTGTTTATTACATAAATTTGAATGCATTTCATGTACTTTTAAAATGTTGTTGAAGATTTTGGATATCTTCTCGAGATAATTAGTAGTTTAAAATGTACTGCCCAATAACTATACCGGGGTAATAACGCCAATCCTTGGCATTAATACCCCGGTTGATTCCCTACAGTGGCCGAGCTACATCCTAAATATTGATTCAAATAAACACAGTTAAAACTGTGCTATGTTTCTAATAATTCTATTTAAACGGTCCTTTTTTAAGCAAAAAGAAGATCACGGTCTGATATTCTTTTGCCTCCTTCCCCCCCCAACACACACCACACCTTTATTTTTCTTACACTTTCACAAAAAAATTAACATTTTCAATAGTTTAGAATGCAATTTGTCAATCTCTAAGTTTGTAGAGTTTGTATTTTTAGAATTGGGCAATCTACATGTCGTTATTCCATCATATTTCATAGTTTTGTTTGCATGGCGTTATTACCCATATAGGTGGGTAATAACGCCAAATAGCATTGGTCAAGAAATCACGCCTTTACACTTTATGAATACATATCTGCTAAATTAGTTTTTTTATATAGATAGTCAATGAGTTACTGTATTAAATCATATATTTGTTTGAAAAATACAATCTAAAGTTAAGCCGTAAAAATTGGTAGAACCTTAACGTGGCGTTATTACCCCAGGGTACCTTACATAAAAAAAACTTTTAAAAACATTATAAATCAAACAATTAAAATAAAGTTTTTAAACATATATCTTTAAAAGTATATATTTTCCCTAATAAGGTTTTGAAATTGAAAACTTGGGATGATTAGAAATATTCAATAGCGAAAATTTTAAAATCGAAATTTGATCTTGAAGTATTATCATTAGCAAAATGAAAAGCAGCGTTACGCACAAATACGTATATCCTCTACATTGCAGATGGTTTCGCATAAAAAAAGATTGCATTTAGATTGTTTTAAAATGGCAGATATTCAAGAATTGCATTGTGCTATACATCACCCATATCTTAACATACAGGCCAAGCAAAAAATGAGCCACAATCTTTCTACCCAGAAAAGAACCCGTAAAAAGAAAAAGCTTTTAAGGGTTTTTTTTTTTTTCAATTTCAAATTTTTTTATTTCTTTTTTTATTTAAATTTTATTTTTAATGGCTGTTATTTTGAAACAACATGGTGTCTGATGCTGATTAAAGAACTCGTTCGGGTATTGTCACCTCCTTTTAGTAGAAACAGTTCTCAGATAACATTGTTATCGTACAAGTAACTACCAAACAAAAATTATTTTTCTAAGATTTTAAGTAAAACAAAAATCACATTTTTAGAACTTTTTTGTACCTGCACCTTTTTAAGTGTGGTGGTATTGACAAAAAAGTAGTCTACAATGGAACAGGATCCATCAATATAAATTTGCTACTTTTAAATTTGAAATTTATTCAATAGTTCTAGAGATTACGTGCTAGATATAAGCAAACACACAAACTTTACTCTTTTTTTTTGTATATATAAAGAGACAGCGAGATAGATAGATAAATGAATAGATAGATAGATAGATAGAGAGAGAGAGAGAGAGAGAGAGAGAGAGAGAGAAATGAAGATTTCAATATACGTCAGTGTTGAGGTCTGATTGCCAAGAACGGGGAAAAAATACGAAACTTTTTAGAATTACTTTTCTCTGACGGCTGCAGTGTTATATTTTATGTAGATGCAACTATCCCCTAGGCGTTTCAGGAACAAAATAATTTTAATTTCGATTTTTGCAATACTGAAGAAGCAAGAAACTTGAAAACTGACATGTTAGTTATTCATAAGATGCAAACATTATGTATGAACATTTTCCCACATCTTAAAAGATTCGACTTTTCGTTTTGTAATGACAGGCGCTTAATACAAAACTCATATTGTAGAATTTTTAATTAAAAAAGCAGAAACGAAGAAGCTTTTAAACAAACAATAAAATTAATAAATAAATAGACAAATATAGCAGTCTTACAAATTCAGTTGTTTTTCTTTTATTCAAAATATCTATGAGTTAATTTCTACAGTAATCTTTATATTCTTTAATCATGAAATTTTTATTAATAAACTCTTCTTTTCCCCCAAAAAAATTAATATTTGAAAATGTTTTTAAATATATTTAAATACACATACGCACATATCAAGTAGACATCACCTTACAAGACACATCTGTTGAACTTCTTTTAAATAAGCCGTATAATATTTTATTAAAAATACGAAAACTAAAAAAAATCCTTTTTTAATGATTCATCTTTTTTTATAAATCTATGTCTTAAAAAATAAATAGAAAAAATTACAAACAACGAAAAACGGATTTACAAACAACAAACAACTGATATCACTTTGTTATTCCAAAAGTAATGAAATTTTGTCACTCTTATGTCATGCATAAAAATTCCATCATACACAATCATAATTCTTTTCCGTGTTTTTAAACAGGACTCTGATATCATTATTTTATTATATTCCTTATATTAAGGACAGAAAAATACATTACAAAAAAATTTGCAAGCATTCTTGCATGCGACATTAAGGTTTTTGTCTTATACTTGTTTCGTGCCTCAAAATTCCTATTATATGGAAATGTTTAATTTGCCGGAAATTTTTCTACGAAACTGCTTCTGTATGATCCTAATAGTTGAACATTTTTAAATTTTCTGAATCAGTAATTCGAAAGGAAATGTTCACTTGCATACAAGGTCTAAATGTGTTACTTTTATTTTATTTTGTAGAAGTTTTCAAAATGTATATACAGTATAAATTTTTACATAGTTTGGGAACTCATTCAAAAAATACGTTTCAAATGAAAATGATTTCATGGAACAAAATAATAATAGTAGTAAAACTCAGAATCATTTAATTCTTATTAATAAAAATTACACCTTGACTTATTGTTTTTTATTTATTTAAAGTAATAAAGTTCATAAATCTTTAAAAAAAACTGGAATTCTCTGAAAAATTAATTTTACACTAATACAAAGCCGAATTCATTTTTGAATTTAAAATAAATAAATAAGGAATATGAATATTACCTCATTTCCTGGCCCCGGATAGAAGAGCTTTTTGTAATAAAACTACCTATTACAAAATTCACATTTTATCATTTTATTGATAAAGAAGTAAGCTCATAGAAAAAAAAAACAGTAAATAAATAAACAAACATATTTGTTGTTTATTCAAATAATAATATAATTATATTATTAGAGGATTTGAAAAATGGTCTTTAATTTCTTTTATCGGTGAGTTTCTATTAATAAACCCTTCTTCCCCCTACACTAGGATTCCTATTCATATATTTTTATGAATATTTAAATACTCTTCAGACAAGTCAAATAGACATCACTCAATAAAACGCATTAGTAGAATTTCTTTTAAATATAGTGGATAATATTTTATCAGAAATACAATTTTTTTAAATTTATAATTCACTTTATTATGACTGTACATGTTTTAAAGAGTATTTAGATAAATTTACAAACAATAAAAAGTAACTGCTATCATATTTATATCGAAAAGTAGATTAAATTTTCTCACACGGATATCGTGCATTAAAATTTCTTCATTCACATACATAATTCATTTCCGTGCTTTTAATAGGGTTATTATATCGTTATTTTAAAGTTTTTCTTACATTTAGGCCAAGAAAATTCATTACAGAAAACTTTGCAATCATTCTTGCATGGAACATTAAGGTTTCTGTCTTATACTTGTTTCGGTCCTCAAAATTCCTATGAAATGAAAACGTTTAATGTGCCAGAAAATTTGCTACAAAACTACTTCTGCATTATTCTTATAGTTGTGCACTTTTTAATTTTTTAAATCAGTGATTCGAAAGGAAATATTCACTCGTATACAAGATCCAAATGTGTTATTTTTATTTTATTTTGTAGAATATTTCAATGTGTATGCATAAATTTCACCGCACAGTTTGGGAACTTATTCAAAAAATGCGTTAAAAATGACGATGCTTTCATGGAATAAAATAATAATAATAATACAACTCAGAATCAATAAAATCATTTGAAAAATTAGTTTTTGTACTAATTCTTAAGTACAAAGCCAAAATTATTTTTTAAATGATTGATTATATAGAAACTAAATTTGAAACTCAGAAATAAAAAAAGTTTTAACATTTAATTACTTAAAAATGTTTTTGCAAACATTTCTGTATCAGTGTTGCCAGTGGGCTACTTTTTGAAAATTCAGATTTCTTGACTGGCACCACTTTCTTGAATCTGTAAAATTTTCTTTATTCTTGCCTTAATTAATATCGCCATTAAATAGTGGCACATTTTATCATTTCAAAAAAGTGGTGCCAATATAGAATCTGGATTTTTAAAAAAGTAGCAATCTTGCAACACTGTTCTGAATGCTTAAATACACACGGACGTATAAAAAAGTCATCACTCAACAATAGACGAGACGTTTGTTAAACTTATTTAAATATTTCCAATAATATTTTATTTAAAATGTAAAAACTCTTTTCTTTTACATAATTCATCTTATTTTATGACTCTGCAAGACTTAAACGAGCAATTAGATAAACTTACTAACAACAAAAAGTTACTGCTATCACATTGATATACTAAAACAAAACGTAAAAAGAGTCACGCGTATATTCGTGCATTAAGATTTAATCATTCACAAACATAATTCCTTTCCGTGCTTTAAAACAGGTCTATGATATCACTATTTTAATGTTTTCCTTATATTTAAGTGAAGAAAATACATTACAGAAAATTTTGCAAGCTTTCTTGCATAGAACATTTAGATTTCTTCTTATGCTTGTTTCGTGCCTCAAAATTCTTATGATATGAAAATGTTTAATGTTCCGGAAAATTTTCTACGAAACTGCTTCTTCATTATCCTAATAGTTGTGCATTTTTTAAATTTTTTGCATCGGTAAATAGAAAGAAAATATTCATTCACATACACGATCCAAATGTCTTACTATTATTTTGTAAAACATTCCTATATACATGCGTACGTTTTAATACGCAATTTGGGAACTTATTCAAAAAATACTTTAAAAATGGAAATGCATTCATGAAATAAAATAATAATTACAATAAAACTCAGAATCTTTTAAGTCTTACTAATAAAAAAAACACATCCTGACTTATTTTTTTCTTTATTTAATGAAATTTATGAAACTAAAAAATAAATGGAATTGAAAAACTCTCAAATTTGAGAGCTCTGAAAAATTAAATTTTACACTAATTTTTAAGTACAAACCCGAATTCATTTTTTAGGTGCGTTCGTAGTTATATAAATATGTAGCACCTATTGTTGTCGCTCAGTCCGTCCGTCTGTCCGTCTGTCTGTCTGTCCGTCTATCTGTCTGTCTGTCCGCCAACTTTCGAGGCATCACATATACAAGGTTGGCCTGATGTGTCCTTGGCCTCCTTTTCCGTCTTTCCTTGGATAAAGTCATGGTCCACAGAGGAAGACTTGAATTATGGGGATCACCGCTTAATCTCAATAGAGTTGAATGCTCAAACTTCTAAACTGCCAAAGCGCAGATATAGAACGAAAGATGTCTCCCTCAAAAGATTCATTCATAACTTGCAAGGAAGCCTTGAAAGAAGTAATATACATTTCAAAGAAATTACAGACAGTACAACCTTCGAATCAAGATACACGGATTTCCTAAGTATACTAATAGAAACCTGTGAAAAGAACTTCAAGAAACGTCCAAGTACACATGTCCCAAGGATTCAATGGTGGTCAGATGCTCTCAGAAGAAACCGAAATTTCGTCAAAGCCTTGTATAGAAAGTCAAAACTTGCAAGTTCCACGGAAGAAGATAAATTGCGCTATAAAAAAGAAAGAGCCCTGTACAAAAAAGCAATTCTGGAAGCGAAGCGTTCGGCTTGGCAGGATTTCTGTAAGAAAACAAGAGATCCGTATGGGAAAACAAAAAAAGTAGCGTTCCAGAATTTCTACAGAACAGAAATATACGCACTCTCCGACTCCCTCACAGAAATACAATCAAGAGCTGAATTTTACACAGACTTAACAACCAGAATCTTCGGCCCATCGGAAGAAACTCAGGAACCAGCATTTATCCCGGTAAACTTAGTCCCTCATTTTACTGAAAAAGAGCTGCAGGTGGCAATCTTCTCCTTCAACAAAGACAAAGCACCTGGACCAGACAATATAGATCATAGAATAATAAGGAAAATATTTAAATCGAACGCTTCGTTGTTATTGGATATGTACAACTCTTTGCTTCAGTTAAACTATTTTCCGAAGAACTGGAGAATTGGTGAACTGGTGTACTTCCTGAAAAAAGGTAAGCCGCCGGAAGACCCAAGGTCTTATAGACCTATATCATTGTTACCAATTTTCGGCAAAATATTTGAGAAATTACTTCTAAGAAGAATCAACCACTCCTTATTGAATACACCGCATCTATTACCGGCTCAACATGGTTTTATGAAATTACGCTCGACTGAAACAGCAATTCAGGAAGTGTTCTCTATAACTGATTTGTTCTCTTTGGAAGATAACTACATAACGTTGGTTTCAATCGATATTCAATCTGCATTTGACTCTCTACCCTGGGACTTCACAATATAAGAACTTAGAAATTTAGAGGTTGAAGAACCGTACTGTAATATAGTTTCTTCGTTCCTTTCTCGGCGTGGAGCCTTTGTGCACTGGCTGTCGGACGTAGTACACTGGTTTCAAAGGGGCTGCCCACAGGGGTCTTGCTTTGGCCCCTTTCTCTGGAGGATCTTTATTAATACTCTCCTGCGTTTATTAAGGGAACATGGGATAAAAGCGGTGATCTATGCAGACGACATCTTGTTGATCTTGAAAGGGAGAACAAGGAAAATACTGGAAGATTTCGGTAGATTAGCTTTGAATATAATAAGTAATTGGGCCACTCGGCATAACTTAAGAATCTCCTATGATAAATGTGAAGCCTTAAACATTCGTCGAGGAAGAAAATATTTACGACGTCCCCCAACTCTCAGGATAGATGGGCATTCAATCCGCTCTAAGAATTCAATATTATACCTCGGTATTAAAATTGACTCGACTTTATCTTTTTTGCCGCATCTCAATGACAAACGTGAAGAGTTGTTGAAGGTTTCTCAAAACTTGATGAAATTTGCTTCCACTCAAGGTGGATTGGGTAAATCTATACTTAAAATTTGGTATAACAATATACTAGAGAAGAAATTTCCCTATGCAGCAGCTCTTTGGTATCCCAGATTACAGAAAAAACATGGTGCTTGCCTTTTGAATTCAATCCAATATCAGCTTCTCCTCTTAATTTCAAGAGCTTATAACAAAACGGCGGCTAATGCGCTATGTGTCTTGACTGGTGTTCTACCAATAACCCTCCGATTGAAGCAAATCACAGCGCAAGGGAGATTACTGAGGCTGGGTATGCCGTTCGAACAGCACATACCATTCTTCTATCAAACAAAAACTACCTCGGGACGGATCTCCCCTTTTCAGGATTATTTTCACACTCAAGAAGAGGGTAATCTACAGTCAAAAGTGCAGATCTACACGGATGGATCGAGAATGGACTCCGGTACTGGCTATGCCGTCTGTGTCTACCAAGGCGATAACATAATTCACACATCTAAGGTTCAGCTTAATACAGAAAATAGCATATACCAAGCGGAACTTTCGGCAATCCTGGATGCAATTATATGGGCAGAAGGAAGTGCATTTAAAACAATAACAATAAATACGGATAGTTTTTCAAGTGTTCAAGCAATACAGGACATATGCTCAAAAGACTTACTAATAGTCGAAATAATACTGGCCCTACAGAGCTCCAAAAAGATTATAAAATTTAACTGGGTGAGAGGCCACTCTGGTTGCGTTGGTAACGAAATGGCTGATCATCTTGCGAAACAAGCAGCAGAGGGTAAAGAATCAAAATTGTTTAAGTTCCTACCACTTCCAGCCTCTTACTTGCGGAGGCAAATTAAAATCCAGGTCCTAGCGGAATGGCAACAAGAGAACTGACAACTGAAAAATCTGCTGTTCCATCGCAACCTCTATCTCTTCGCCACCAATCATGGACACTTCCCAAGTTATCTTGCAACATTTAATAAAGTAGACTCTAACCGTTGCACATGTGGGGAAGTCGGTGACTCCTTACATTACCTGACGGCATGCACCTTAACTGCTTTTTACCATATACGGAAAACCTCTACGCTTTCAGATGCAGCCTGGTTCAACGTGATATTGAAAGAAACTAGGCTTCTTGACAAAATAATAAACTGTGTAAAACTCATTGAGGATAATCAGGCATTATTTCAGATGCCTCCTCTTTAACTTTCAACTTTACTCGAATGAACTTTCGAACTTTACTATGAACTCTACTAAGAACCATATTCATTGGACTTATTCACTTTCAAAATGAACTATAGATCATTGGGCTTGTAAATATTCCGCACCTCTAATTTAAAACCTGTAAATATTTCTGTTGTTAAAACACACGTCTAAATATTCTAAACACACTATCATGCAATAATGTAAAGTTATCATTGTAAATATTATCTATATACTAATAAAATAACAAATCGCTCTGTCTGCGTGTGTGTGTGTGTGTGTGTGTGTGTGTGTGCGTGTGTGTGTCTGTGTGTCTGCAATGGCTAGCAAAATCTATGGGACGTACGAAGCTCAAAATTTTTATGAGAGTAGCCCAATATCTCTCCTGATGCACCTGAGCTTTAGAATTTCGAAATTCTATTTATTAACTGAGTAATTAATTAAATTCCAAAGATCACTCTTATAAAAAATCGCCTTTTTTTCTTCTTTTTTTCCCTTCATTTAGTTATGGTTGGTTGGTTGCATAAAATTTTCGCATAAATAATTAAAAAAGCTGGAACAGACCTTTAAAATTCATAGACTGGCAAACTGTCAGTTTAAATGATGATTTTTTATCACAGCGGTTGTAAACCATGGAGGAAAAAGATAGGTGGTGGTGAAGTAAACCGAAAAAGGGTCGCAATATTAAACCATTTATCGCTCAAATTTTAATGTCCCAAACAAAAGCATGTGGAAGGGATTTTGTATTAAGACGAATTGAAAGGAATGAATTACAGCTGAAGCGTATTTTACGAAGTAATAGTAATTTTTTAAAATGGTCTTTTTTCTATTATATCATTTATTTTTAAAAAATGTTTGCTTTTAAAATAATTGGAATTGATATATTCGAAAAAATTAAATGTAAAAATAAAATTAAATAAAATATTGAAAACATTTGATTTGAACTAAAAATTGTATTACTAAAAGTTTTCTTTTTTTTTTTTCAGAACTTTTTAATACTTTATAACGTAGATGAAAAAATGTTTTTAATTTAACAATATATTAATAACTCTATGTCAATATATAAAATATAATTATGAAAACATTCTTTTAAAATCATGCGCGAAAACTTAAATAACAAATATTAGTCTAAAATCTAGATTTCAGAGTGCAGACGATTTTAAGACATTAACGAAAGAATGTTAACTTTTCAAGCAAAATCTTAAATGATGCTTCTATATTGATATTTCAAAGTGACGGCTAGGTTACATTTATGTTATATTTAAGTTACGGTAGGGTAATGTTAAGTCGCAGACAGATTATGGTTATGGTACAAAAATTTACGGTTAGGAATTTGTCCACAGAGTCAACATTACGCATGCTTTGATAAAAATATACACTTTTGTTAAATGGCTCTGAAATTATAATACTATATACCAATCTTTTATCATCGCGTATCGATTTCATTCACGGTATAGTCGGATTTAAGAGTAATATAATTAGTTTGAAATTCAAATTATTTCACTTGGGATTTCTATGCGAAAAAAATAATTAGTTACATGTTTTAACAGTGATTTTTACGGGTAAATATCAACACTTTAACACGAAACTAACGCAATCGTTGGATACATGTTCCCTCCCGTGTTTCTCCTTGCTCATTTTAAGTATTTTTAGATCTTAATATTAGTTGTTGTTTTTAAAACCGATTTTTCACAAAGTCAGCTGCGACGTATTTCAGACAATGCATTTCTGCATGCTTCCAGTTAATGATAAAATCATACAAATTTCAAGTTCGTTTAATATTGTTAATACGGACCCGGGCAACGCCGGGCGGGTCAGCTAGTTGTAAATATTAGAAACGTATTTCCCGGGCTCGCCCTGAAAAATAGGGCAGCCCATTGTGATTGACATTGTACCTTTTTTTTTTTTTTTTTTTTTTTTTTTTTTTTTTAAATAAATATTAGGTGGGGCTTGTTGAGCTCAAGCCATATGGTAGGCCTCCCCACCTAGCTGAATCTGAATCTGTCTGTCTGTCCGCATATAACAACGCAAAAACTACCCAACCGAATCGTTTGAAATTTAAAATACATAATTATAACATAATTTTGTCGAGTCATTTCAAATTTTATGAAAATCGGGTGGATAGATCAATTACAGCGACAATTAAAGTATTCCATTACATTACGGTCAATGGGGAAAAAAATTAAAATGCATTTTAATCGTTTGCAATTTAAAACAACGTATTTTTATCGAGTCATTTCAAATGTTATGAAAGTCGGATGTATAGATCATTTACAGGGACAATCAAAGTTATTCCATTACATTACGGTTAATGGGAAAAAAGTTTCAAATGTATTTTTATGATGTTACACTCATTCGAACATAATAGAATTGGCATGAATCTATGAAATATATACTAAAATATGCATTCTGTACAATCTGTGATGCAAAGAATTTTTATTATTAAATTACAGGGCGACACAAAAGTATTCCACTACATAATGCTATACGGGGAAATAGTGTTTGGGGCGTGCTTTAATTATATTCAACTATTTCATATTTCATGAATAAGATATACGTTTTTGAGGTGCAATAAAAATTACTTTCTGCATATTTACAGAAACGCAAAGATTTCGACTACTATACTGTATCCGAAGTACGCTCTACTATATCAGCAAGATGTGAATATTTTTAAATCTTCGTTATCGTACGAACGCACCTCATTTGCTACGTTCACGTGCAATTTCCAACTTCTTTTATTTAAAATTAATAATTAAAAATCTGACAGCTTCTACTTTCTCCAGGCACAGGCCGGAAGGACTTTCCTAATGTAATCTACCTATTAAAAAAATTCATATTATAGTACTTTAAGGTTAAAAACGTAAGCTCATAAGCAAATAAAAAAATCAGTAAATCAATAGACTGACATAGATATTATAATAATTTAGGGTTTATTATTATTTTTTTTAGTTGTTGTTTATTAAAAATATCTAAAAGAGGATTTTTATAGCCGTCTTTAAATTCATTTATCGAGGGAATTTCAGTTAAAAAACAGTCCTTTTCCCAAAAGAATAACTGCTGTTTGTAAATGTTTCTGAATATTTAAATACACACAGCACACGTCAAACAAACATTACTGAACAAAACAGATCGGTCGAACTACTTTTAAATATCTTGGATAATATTTTATTAAAAATAGAAAAACTAAAAATATCTTTTCTTATTATATAATTCATTCTTTATTATGACTCTGTATGTCTTTAAAAAGTAATTAGATAAATTTACAAAAAACAAAAAAGTAACTGCTATCACATAGATATCCTATAACAAAGAAATTTTCTCACACGTATATTATTAAAATTGCATCATTCCCAAACATAATTCCTTTCCGTGCTTTAAAACAGGACTAACAAGGAAGGTCACCACACGGGCATACTCCAAAAAATCTGAAAAAATTACAAATTATTCTTCTCATAAAGATAGATACATTTATAAAAAAAAATTGGCGGAACCTCTATACAGCGTCCGTAAAAAAATAATGAAAATTTTGTTATTTGCGATTTTTTCATCGGTTTGCGATAGAATGGAGTTTAAAAACATATTTTCTTACGTCAAATCCGCTTTAAGGAAAAAAAATCATGTTGAACTTGTTTAGGTAGATCTAATTTAAATAACTTTAATTTTTTCAGGTTTAGTTTGTTTTAACTATAATTTTGTTAAATCGATATTTATATGTATTTATATTCAAATTTAACCATCAAAATTTGAGATTTAAAATGAAATTCATAATTTAAATTAAGTAAAATTGTTTAAAGCTCAAAGACCAATTGAAAGCATTGTTCATTCAATTTCGTTGCTATGGAAACATCTAGCTTTTAATTTTGAATACGCATAAATGTAGGAAAATAATTTTTTTCAATATGAAAATATTTTTCCAGCGATAAATTAACAACTATAGCAACAAGCAATATATATATATATATATATATATATATATATATATATATATATATATATATATATATATATATATATATATATATATATACATATATATATATATACAGGGTGAGTCATAAATATCTGAACAATAGACTATCTCCTTAAATATTGCCCCTAGACCCATACTTCCAATTGCAAAAATTCATAAAAAAAGGTGAAAATTCTGATACAAGTTACAAATCCATGGGGGGTCTATTTAAAAAAATACGAAAACTAAACTTTTATACGGCCCCCGTAGACTAAAATTCCCAATTAGGAAATTATTCCTTATCCATTCCTAAATTGACCCAAAAAAATTCATCTCCGTATCTGAAAACCTGACAGAGATATTAGAATCCAAAATTCTCCAAAATTCGTGACTCACACCACTTTACCATGCCTGTAAACGAAGAATTTTTCATCCACTTTCAAAGAAAATGAGGGATCGTTCACAAATTATCCGTTATTATATGTCGATTTACGACCGTACCTCTTATTTGGACATAATAAAGCAGCGTATTGATTTAAGTCAAAAATTGTTTCCAACATATATTGATCGTTAGCAGTGGAGGTCTGCATGGATCGAAATATCCAAATCCGGTCCCAAACCGACCCATAGTGAAAAAAGTTCTGCCCGGCATGGAAAATTTTTAAAATCATAATCCGGACAAGCGTGGAAAAAAGCTTAAATCATAACCGGCTCAGCCGTGAATTTCTACATAGTTTTTTACTTCAGTGTAGTTAAAAATTGCTTCGCGTGGAGGAGTTCTGACCGAAAATACTTATAACAGATTTTCGTTTTTTAAGTTTATACTTTTTATTATTAAAGAAGTGCCAAAGGCTGTGATATATTTATTTTATCAATGAATCTCTGTTTACATGTAAATGTTTCTTTTGTATTTTAATATCGCTAATCCATATTTCGTGCGTTTAAGACTTTGAAAAATGGTATACAGTAAAAACTTTTAAGACGGAATCACATAGAGAAGAAAAAATACGTAATAGACAAATGCCCTTCCTGGGAGTGTAAAATGGAGTTTATTTTTTTCTCTCAGGTATTATTGTATTTATTTTGCATGGATCAACACATTTTCCGTTTAAGACAGAAATCCGTCATAGACAGATTTTTTTCTCTGGGTTTAATATGTTTAATTTTTTAGCATTTAAATATACTATTCTTAAAAAAATAAATAACTTTTTTTTCTTTTTTATAAAACAAAAGCAATTTTAAAATCTATGTGATTTTCGTAAACTTTTGATTGAACCAAATTTTACTTATTTCATGTACGTATTAAGTCAGTCAGAGACTGAGATTTTAATACGGATTGTTCAAGACCGAGATTAAAAATTTCGTGCAGTGCAGACCAGGGAAGAATTCCTTCTTCCCAGGTCCCCCCCTCCCCGGTATGGACCCGGATAGGCGAGTCTTCAGAAAAAAGTAACACCTCGGTCCTGATCTGACACGGGCCCAGAATACAGATTTTTTAACAGCCTCTCCAGGACGATAAAAAGCTTGAAGTTTTGAGAGCTAAATTTAAAAAAAGACTTACTTAAAGACTCTGCAACTTAGAAAAGCATTCTTTTAAATAACTGATGGGCAGTAAAACAGCACATTTTGTTTTTCTGTGTAATGAATTTTTTTCCCACTATTTCTTGTCTTTAAATTATTAAAAGTTAAGAATTGTGAAAGAAAAAAGTACAAACTTGAAACATGTCATTTTTAATTATTTTACATTAGTTTTGTTTAAAAAAATTGAAAGATTATTTACTTTTGAAAATATTATTTTTTTAAGTTATTTTTTCAATAAATATTTTTAATAGTTCTAAAATTAATATTGAAAAACAAAAAGCCCGAAACAAACTTAAAATCAGATTTTCATCTTTAATTAAATGGAAATAAATTGAAATTCGATAAATAATGTTTGGAGTTATAACGATTTTTAACTATCGCATTTAAACCAGTACTAACCATATGAAATTTTTATAAATTTTATGATAAATTTTAGGATGTGATTTTCTTAGCAAATTATATGGCTAACCATCACAAAAAAGAAAAAAAAATCAAAATTCTATTTCAAAAGATAGATTTTTTACACATTTCCTACAACTGTTAAAGTAACATTGTCTTTGGAATTGCGCGCATTTCAATCTGTGTCTAATCCCTTAAAACCTGATGAATTATTGAAACGGCTATAACTCTGCGAATTTTAAAGATATGAAGTTGCAATTTTTTGTATATTATTCAGGACTGGATAAGGAAAGTTTTCTTAATTGGAATTTTTATCCTACGGGGGCCGTATAAAAAGTTAATTTTCGTATTTTTTCAAACAGACCCCGCATGAAGTTGCAATTTATCTTACCAAAAATTTCACCTTTTTTTATAAATTTTTGCAATTTTTTGTTTCGATATTTATGACTCACCCTGTATACACTATATTGCCATTGATTATTGGACACTTGCGATTTTAGACATTTTACTAAATATCTAGAAAAGTACATGAGGAATCATCTCGAAACTCTTAGTGTATAAATATAATAGTATACGGCATACATCTCCGTGACGATTTTTTACAGAAACTCCATAGGGAACCGTCAACAAATTTAAAAAGAATGAATATCTTTTGAATAACCCTGTCAAAACTAATGTAGCAAAAGCGCTCAAATTCTAGATTATGATTGAATGTCTTATTGTAATACACTATGTTCATTTTTATGCAAATAGCCTGCATATTCGCAGAGTAATTAAGGTTTTTATAAAAATGGCCCCATATTTTTCTAAGTTTTTCCCTTATAATTTTCAGAGTTCTTAATATAAAATAATATTTTTTTTCAGAAAATATGACAAACAACATTGCACACAGTACCCTGTAATCAGAATTAAAAAATAATAAAAATTGTATGAAAAATAAGTAGGTTTACTAAATAATATTTTACTGCGCATGCGTTAAAGATATCAAAATTTCATTTGCATATTATGTTAGCTAAATGTATAGAGCAACTTTTGTAAAAGTCTCAAAATTTATAGCTTGAAAATTCTGAAAGTAATCGTCTATAGAAAAGGACAAAATCCGTTGTTTCCAAAATGAAGCAAAAAAATGAGGGATTTTATCCAAAAGTAGTCGTAACATCCCGTATTGTGTATTCTATATTGACACTAATCAATGAATATATGGATACAACCCCTCTTGTTTTTGCTTCATTTTGAGAATAACGGATTTTCAACTTATTCAATTGACGATTATTTTCGGAATTTTCAAGTTATGATTTTGTGACTTTCACAAAAGTTGCTCTATACATTTAGCTAACATAATATGCAAATGAAATTTTGATATCGTTGACGCATGCGCAGTAAAAAATTATTTAGAAAACCAACTCATTTTGTATACAATTTTCATTATTTTTTAATTCTGATTACAGGGTACTGTGTGCTATGTTGTTTGTCATATTTTCTGAAAAAAATATTATATTATATTAAGAACTCTGAAAATTATATGGAAAAAACTTGGAAAAAATTGGGACTATTTTTATAAAAACCTTAATTACTCTGCGAGTATGCATGCTATTTGCATAAAAATGAACACAGTGTATTAAAATAAGACATTCAATCATAATTTAGAGTTTGGGCGCTTTTGCTAAATTAGTTTTGACAGGGTTATTCAAAAGATATTCACTCTTTTTTAATTTGTTGAAGGTCCCCTATAGAGTTTCGGTAAAAAGTTTTCACGGAGATGTATGACGTATACTATTATATTTATACACTAAGAGTTTCGAGATGATTCCTCATGTATTTTTCTAGATATTTAGTAAAATGTCTAAAATCGCAAGTGTCCAATAATCAATGGCAATATAGTGTATATATATATATATATATATATATATACTATACTCTTTCTTTGTTTATTTTAATAATTCGTTAAATACCATTTACAAGCATCCTAAAAATGAAACAGTTTTCAGTTAATTAAATTGCTTGCTTTTGGCGAGGAAAAGTGCTGCTCGGCAAATCACGTGATGCTTTTGTCTTTTCACGCCAAATATTCGTAAGTATTTTATTTTTTTACATACTTTCTACTGTATTTCTCCCGCTAATTTTGACTGATCCTTTATTACACACATAAGTAGTTTAGTTAGTATTTTTATTTTTGAAAAGTTTTTGAGTATACCCAGTATGGAGACGTTTCTTGTAAGATATCACCATTTTAATGTTTTCCTTATATTAAAGCCAAGAAAATACATTGCAGAAAAATTACCAAGCATTCTTGCATGGAACATTTAAATATCTTCTTATGCTTGTTTCGTGCCTCAAAATTCCTACGATATGAAAATGTTTAATGTGCCGGAAAATTTTCTTCAAAACTGCTTCTGCATTATCCTAATAGTTGTGCATTTTTAAATTTTTTGATGCAGTGATTCGAAAGAAAATGTTCACTCGTATACAAGATCCAAATGTGTGACTTTTATTTTATTTTATAGACTATTTCAGTGCGTATGAATAAGTTTTAGTACTCAATTTGGGAAATTATTCAAAAAATACGTTAAGGGGATCCGGAACACATTTTAAAAACATATTATTTACTGAGTTAAAATTTTCATTTTGTGTGTGTGTGTGTGAGATAATTAACTATATTATTTGTAAATAAAATCACATTATAAAACTTCTCATATATATATGTATATATTTTTACAAAATTTTAAATGAAAAAAAAATATTTAAAAAGTGAGGTAATTTAAAATTATTATAATTCAAAATATTATTAGTAGAATTTGAATTTTTTTACATTTTAAATGAACTGAAATATCTAAACTTTAATTTTGGCTCAGCATTTTTAAAAATATTCATTTAAAATCATTAAAAAAATTAAACAAAAAACTGAAAAAGAAATTTTCAAATTAAATATACTTTTTTTTACTTTCCAGAATCACAATTAAAGTAAAATAATAAAAAAGATTGGAACGTATTCGAAGTTTGAAGTACTTATCTTTAACCGTTCTTGAGTTATAACAATTTGAATCTGAGAAATTTTGAAGAGACCTATCAAGAAGAGAAACGCATTTTCACAAGAAGTGTTTTCCATGACAATCATTGTTTGAAAGCTAAATTTTGAAAACCAATCAAAACAAAACAAAACAAAAAAAAACCTCTTTAAATTAAGATAGAAGAATGATTTAAACGTCTTTAAAACTATAAAAAACAGAGAAATTTTTAATGCAACATTTTTTTTTCAACAAGATTTTCCTGTTCCTGATCTCCTTAAAAATGGAAATGTGTTCATGCAATAAAAATAATAATAAAACTCAGAATCATTTAAATTTTTCTGATAAAAAATACACTCTGATTTATTTTTATTTATTTATTTAAAGTAATAAAGTTTATAAAACTAAAAAAGATGAAATTCTTTAAGAAATTAATTTTTACACTAATATTTAAGTAGAAAGTCTAATTGATTTTTTTAACGGGTTATTTTCAAACTAAATCTGAAACTTAAAAATGGAAATAAATTTAGCATGTAATTATTTAAATGTATTTATATGTGCAACGTTAGTTACTTAGCTGACCAATATTTTCTAGAAAACTTTCAATTAATGCCTATTTTTTAAGGTCTTTTACAGAATTTTTAACCTTTTTATTAACGATTTTTCAATACAAAATTTTTGTTTAATTCAATCAGTAAAATACTCGTATTAACCATTTATCTACCGACGGTACTTATAAGTACCGTTACAATTACTTCTTATAAAATTATTTTAATACGTCAATTAATTGTCATACTGTTCAAAATGAGTTACAGATACAGTACTTTTTCTTGTTCAAAAAGCATTATTGGTGACAGACAACAAAAATATTTTTAAAAAGATGATTTGTTTTGCCTTTGTTTCTTTCCAACTTTCTTGGCGCTGAGGGTGGGGGATGGAGATTATTCAGTTCTGAAATATTTCTATATTTATATTCAAAGAACATCATATTTGTACATTATATATTCTACAAAATACTAAGAAAAGAATTAAAAAAATGAGTGGGGTTATAAATATTACACAAAATCCCTGTAAATTCAAATTTAGTTAATCCTTCTAAAATCCTTCGCAAATTTATTAAATGATTATGAAAATCTTTTAATCTAGTTAAAACAATTAACGTAAACTGCTTTGGAATGTAAAATTTTCATGAAATTTTAATGTGGTAGATAAAGGGTTAAATTATGCAAAATTTACTATAAACATTTGATTGGGAGTATAATAAATCATGATTGAAATATGGATGTCCGTACGTGGCAGGGGCAAATTGAGATTGGCAAAAATATGTTACCCGTATGACTTGCGGGCAAATCAGGGAAGCAGTTAATCAACGTTCTTCTTAAGAGAGCGCACCAGGATTGCCAGCTTGCACCCATATCTACTCAGTAATTTCGAGTTCATACCAGAAATAAAGAATAATATTTTATATTTTATTTAGCGAGAGTCGTTTAGCGAATGCATTAAAAGCCCACACTACTGTCTGAAAAAGACCCGAATGATAATGTAAAATCAATGGGGACGTTCCTTTCAAATATCTCGCTCAAATTTTAATATTTTGACGTGATTATTTTTTTGCATGGGATAGCTGAGGACGATCCACAACCGGCTTAGTTTTTACTTTTTCGATTTTGGGTTCAGATTAAAAAAATAATAACTTTCAGAACCGGTTTGAACAGGTTATGAAACTGAAACTACACTGTTAAAACTAATGGTGACACATTGCACCTTTTAGGGGTGAAAGGCTTGTCTCACTGGTGACACCCCTAGAGGAGCTAAAATGGCACCCTTAACTAGGGTGAAAGGATGGCACCCCTAATCCAGGGTGTTTCAGGGGGTGAAAGGACGGCACCTCAGAGAAGAATAATGGCACCCCTTATCCACAGTGTTCAATAGAGTGAAACGATGGCACCACAGGGGAGAATAATCTCACCCTTTATCCAGGGTGCCCCCAGAGGTGAAATGATGGCATCTCAGGGGAGAGTAATGGCACCCCTTAACCAGGGTGCCCCAGGGGGTGAAAAGATGGCGCCTCAGGGGAGAGTAATGGCACCCCTTATCCAGGGTGCCCCAGAGGGTGAAAGGATCGCATCTGAGGGGAGAGTAATGGCACCCCTCATCCAGGGTACCTTAAGGGGTGAAAGAATGGCATCTCATGGGAGAATAATGATACCACTTATCCAGAGTGCCCCAGAGGGTGAACGGATGAAACACATAATCCAGTGTGCCCTGTGGCATCCTACAAGCAATAGCACTCACAATCTATGGCCCACAGTTGCAACCCCCCTCCCCCCACCCTGCTTGTCAAGAAATTTTATTGGTTTGAATCATGAAATACAAAGTGTTTACCCATTTTTAGATTGAATTCTGCAGAGAAAATTATCATTATCAGTCAATATTTTGAGTCTTTTTTTTTTCTTTTAGATTGATGGAATATTATATTTTTAAACTCATTATCAGATGTCCAAAGAAAAATTGTAGCATATTTTTGTAACTCAGAGAGGGATAATATGAACTACAAAAATAATCATAGAAAGACAGAGAATTCAAATTGTACTTTCATTTACATGGAGAGTATTTTAAGAAAAATTCAAAATTTTAACTTTTATACAGTCTTTGCATTTCAAAATCACCAATCATAAGTCATCACTATTGCATTGTTAGTCATACCCAAAAGGTTTTGTTAGAATAAATCGCAAAATTTACACAACCTCTACACCTATTTTCTGCCTCTAAAAATCACTGAGTTAGAGTCAAATATTGTGACTTTGTCATGCAATTTGAAGCCTGATTTTCAATTTTATGTTTTGAAGTTCTTGTAAAATGAAATAAATAATGATTTTTGACTGTCTCTATCTCATATGTTTGGATCAATCTTTTTGGGTATGTTTAAGAAAGGGTCAGTAAATATTTTTGTGATTGGGCATTTTTAGATGCAGGAACATTATAAAAATTTTATGCTTTTTGACTCCCAAAATAAGAGAAAGTACAAATTGAATTACTATCTTCATATGAATATTTTTATAATTTTCTTATATTTTCAGAAGTAATCCGTAACCATCTTTTTTGACACATAGTATATTGCTTGACATGTATTTTCATTATTTTATATACAGGGCAACTGAAAAGTATGGGGACACAGAAAAATGCTATATCCTGTAAAATATATGCCATAATTTAATAATAAAAAAGTAAAAGAAATAACAATATTTTAACAAATTGTTCACTGGCTTGATATTTATTTTTTACACAAGTTTGAAAACGAAAAATCACCGAATTGACAGTCCGCTGCAGATAATTCTGATTTAAATCATTCTATGCCTTGATAATTTCGCATCACATACAATGCAAACTGGGGAGTTTCTATTTCTAGCTTTTCTACAGAAGTCAAGTGAGTTAAGATCTGATTGTTCGAAGGCAATACACCTGTTATTAAATATCTACGCAGATGGGTGTTGAAGATCAATGTTGTTTTTGCTCCATGTGAAGGCCGCAATACGGCTGGAAGTTCCATTAAAATTATTTTGCTTCCATGAGGCGAACACTTCGTTGAACATATTAGTTACTGATCATTTTGACGGTCGTGAACTTTTCGGAGGATTAAGATTTTCATATAATAGAAGAAATGCTACAAAATTTTAAAATAAGCGTTTCTCAGATTTTAGTTGTGAAATATTAATGTCAAACAACGCACCGATATTTTTTCAGCTACGCTGCTGTATCTAATTAAAAAAATGTAAAACACAAATTAGAAAAGAATATGTAATAAATGCTGTGTAACTTTTAAATTAGTAAAAATACTTCATATTCTTTAAAATTCTTCCAGAAAGTTAGCCATCAAGCTATGAAATGAATTATAGAAAATAAGTTCATTTTATAGTTGTGGTAAAATCACAGATGAAATAGAGTAAAAAAAAATCATTTTTACAATATATGTAGTACTTACATTTATAGTGAACTTATGCAAATCCATATTTTATAGCATATATCCACACAGGATTAGAAATTAAGAACTGTATGTAAGGTGTCAAAATAATGCCTACAATTTTTTTTCGATGTGCCAACTGCATTTCATATTTTCTTATTTCTTTTCACAACCATGTTAATACTAATAATATTGCATTGCATATTTAATTTTAATGTATTGAAGGGAAGTGGGGAGGAAACTTTATATATTAAACACTTTTTCTTACTAAACAAAATAAAAACTGACTTTCCATAAGTATGAAACCTGATTAAACTACAATATTTGGATTCTGGAAAAACTTATTCTTTTTATAAAGCTAATATGCGTACAAAACAGATAATCAAGCAAATATGTCCACAGAGAGAAAATATGAGCTTTAGATATAACTAGGGATAAGCTAATTTTTAAAAAATCCGAGACTAACAGTACATCAGAAAATAAAAAGTTAGCAAATAAATGAATCTTTGGTTGCCAATTACGGTGTGGCATTTAAAACATTTCCAAATCACACTTTTTTTTGTTTGTTTGTTTGAGGAAGGGAATACAAAAATTTTAAAACGATTTTAATACAGTTTCTTATTTTAGGAACATATAAGGATGCAGAAATATCTCATAATAAAAGAAAATCTTGTTTACAGGGGTGTAATATCCAAGGACCAGTTTTATCAGTCATTGGTGAAATTGAAGTTAACTTAGAGGTTATTGAAAGGTTCAAAATTCTTAAGACATGTGCTAATGTCATGGTGCAGAGGGAGGGGGATGTATGCTAAAATACAAATGAAAGCATTTGCTAAACAAAAATTAAAGTTAAAGAAAGCTAGTTATCAAGATTTGACGACTAGGAATAATTTTTCTATAATTTAGTTTCATTTGACGGCTAACGGCTGCTGATTTCTAGTCCTGTATCCACATCAAAAAACTTTCTGCCAAATTGTTTTTGTGTTTTGACTTATTGCATCTGAAATTTTAATCTAAAGAGTAATTATAATGAAAGGAATAAAACACTGAATTAAAAAAAAACAACCTTTTAGTTCAAATAATCTTTTTATTGTAAACACCAAGAATATATTAAATATTATTAAACAAAGACGTAACATTATGTGGAACTGATGACACTGAGAAAATTTTGAAGACATAAGTATCTAATAAAAATGATAAAAATTTAAATTGGCTTTTGCTATAGTTAACGTTAAACAACCAAAATAATGCATACCACAAAGTAACTAAGCTTATAAAATTATCAGTTTTGGTAATTAACTGTTTATATAAAATTAATACATAGCATGAGTAATTTAACAAGTTGCTTGAGTTGCGGAGCACAGTAACAGGTTGAAACACAGAAATTTCTGCACCTTCTTCATGATAAAGAGTCGGAAACTTTTCTTGTATCAATCATGGTAATGTAAGTACTATAAATGTAAGTTCATTATCTGAAATAATAATAATAACACATTAAGGAAAACGTACAACAAGACAGTCGAATTAAAATGTAACATCAAAGTACAGCAAAAATCATAGATGAACAAAAAAAGAAAGAATAAAATTTAAATAAAATTTAAATTATAGCTCACAAGGCTATCAAAGCCTGACAGCTAATGTGCCCGCAGGTTCTGTATGTAACGTGATAACTCTTTATATAAATATCAGATTTGCTTCAAATTTTATATGTGGGTTCATTCTGATAAGGTTCTTCACTGATTAGCATTGGAGGTTCATTGGTTAAATATGAAGGGGGGGAGAAGAGAGTGAAACCATCCTTAATTTATATAAATATGCAGAAATCATGCAGAATTATCACATTTTCTTCAAATTTTGTTAATAGGTTCACTCTGATAAGGCACTTCCCTGATTAGTTTTAGGGGCTCATTGGTTAAGTATAAAGAGGGATGGCAGTTAATCCACTGTCATATAACTTACAGTTGATTTATTTTATTTTTGGAAAGGCAATATTCTTTGAAATAAGAGTATAATATACAGTTGTATGTATAGCCTGCGAGCTCAATGCCATCAGTTTAACTGGGCGCTTTCCTCTTTATTGCCTATTTTCGGACAGAACGAGAAAATTACATGACCAACTCATACTTGTCATTCAAATATTCTTTTCCTGTATTATCATTAAGAGTTACAAACTATTTACATTATTAACCATATTTACAAAACATATCTTGCAACAAAGTGTCTATTCCAGATTAGCAACGAATTTCCCTAACATGTACAGGTATTCCATACCAGTAATAATAATAAAAAAAATGAGGAATTTTATTTAAATTTATTAGTTATAATTTATTAGCCCCTATTATGTATCCTATATTGACACTAATCAATGAATATATGGATACAACCCCTCGTGTTTTTCCTTCATTTTGGGAATAACGAATTTTCAACGTATTCTATTGACGATTATTTTCAAAATTTTCAAGATGTGATTTTGAGACTTTCACAAAAGTTGTTCTATACATTTGGCTAACATAATATGCAAATGAAATTTTGATATCTTTGACGCATGCGCAGTGAAAAATTATTTAGTAAACCTACTCAATATTGGAACAATTTTTATTATTTTTTAATTCTGATTACGTATTGTGTGCAATGTTGTTTGTCACATTTTCTGAAAAGAATGTTACTTTATATTAAGAACTCTCCAAATTATAAGCAAAAATCTTAAGTAAATTTTAGACTGTTTTTCGGATTCGTAGAAAACCTTAATTTTTCTACGAGTATACATGCTATCGACATAAAAATGAACGCAGTTTATTACAATAAGCCACTTAATCATAATCTACAGTTTGGGCGCTTTTGCTACATTAGTTTTGACAGGTTATTTATCCAAAAGATATCCAAAAGGTATTCATTCTTTTTTAATTTGTTGACGGTCCCCTATTGGAGTTTCTGAATAAAACCTTCAGGGAAATATATGACTTGTACTACACTATCTGGCCATTGATTATCGTCCACTTGCGATTTTAGACATTTTGTTAAATATCTAGAAAAATACATGAGGAATTATCCTGAAACTCTCAGTGTATACACATAATAGTACAGGTCATATATTTCCGTGAAGATTTTTTCCAGAAACCTTATAAGAGACCGTCAACAAATTAAAAAATAATGAATATCATTTGGATAACCCTGTCAAAACTAATGCAGCAGAAGCGCTAAAACTGTAGATTGTGATTAAGTGGCTTATTGTTATAAACTGTGTTCATTTTTATGTCGATAGTGCTAGGATGTAGGGAAATTTTTCAGATTATTTTTTTTTTTTCAGAAAAAAAATTCAGATCATTATTTTAAGAAAAATTAATTAATTAATACTCATTTCAAAAAAAAATAATAATAATTTTAATCTTCCATAATTTCATTAATATATCCTATAAATCCAGTATTTTCATTTAATACATCGCAGCTTCCCTATTTGACATAATAGCAATATACAAAATAATATTTTTCTAAATTATTTTATTATTAATTATTCATTCTTAAAATTATATTAATCAGTCCTAGTTTTAAATATAGATCATTATCATGTAATTGCCCAGTCTTTTAATCGTATAATACGTAATTTATGCTATTTCAAAATTTAAGATAATTTCCGTATTTTTTATGTGACGATCGCTAATTTTTCCTTTTTGAGCATCGCCATTTTCTTTACTGATACCTCCTAGATGCTGGACATGAGTCATCGGGGCTTAGAATGTTCTACGACATTCCGGAAGCGTCGTTTTGGTACAAATTTCCCGCTGAAATCTCAGCGTCCATCCCTTGATGACGCATGTTTGTTCCAGATCATTCCTAGCGTCGGGTGATGCGAGATTCTGATTGGCTGAGCGCACGCGCGCTGCCGTGAGAGGGAGGAAGATTTTCTTATTTATTTGACACTTTGAGAGAGAGCAGCGTTAGCGAAAGACGTCCGTGGCCCGGCGCTGCCCTCTCGAGGGTTAGCGTCGGGACAGAAGAGTCTCCTTTTTTTAGGATTACGCGACAAAAGAATGATTCTAACAAGCGCCTTGCTGAGGGGCATCTGACAGATAGATCTTTTTTTGTTAAGTTTTGAGAGAATAAGATCTCTAATTGCGAATGTTGCAGCAATGTTATTATCCTTTTTAAAAGCCCCCGCACTGTGTATTTTTATTGCATTTTTGGCATACAGTTTCCCTCCAACTCCAGTAAAAGACTTTAGTTATCGTAAATTCCATATGTACACAACAGGATTTACCAAAGTGTTAGTGTCTATCAGTGTGACGGTGCTAGTAGTCCCTCCAGCCAATTGAGGCTACGTAAATACCGGGAACTTCAAGAGCTGTCAACGTGATCTTGCTGCGGAATTTGATCGACGTACTTCATCCTTTCCGGCGGTAATGTGTAGAGAGTCATCGTGAGAACCAGCGATTCTTAGTCTCCAATTTGAAGTGTGGAGTTCTGCTATTGTGGAAAAGCCTTTGCCGTCTTCGATCATCGAAAATCTTCATAGATTAAACTGTTCCCGTAGTGCACATAATTTGGACTGTCTACCCGATCTACATGACAAGAGACTTTCCTCTTATCGGAACTGTATGATGATTCAGCACCTCAAAATCCAATAATGTATTTTTTTTCTTTCAAAGTTAGTACGTGGCCACGGTAAAATATATTCATCATTATAATTAATAAATCTTAAGTTGCTGCAAATAAGTGTCTTCCTTTCTCCATGTGCTTTTTTTGGCACAACGCAATGTCGCACTTACGTTCACGCGCTGCTGGTTGTATTTGAGGAGTTGTTTACCGGTAATATTATTGTTTTGGGCCGACTTGTTCGTTTCCACAAGTTTTGGCTGCCAAATATTGCTTGGATAGCGATTCCCCAAATACAACGTATAGCAGATAGCATGTATACTCGTAGATAAATTAAGGTTTTTATAAAAATACTCCCCATTTTTCCAAGATTTTTGCTTATAATTTGCAGAGTTCTTAATATAAAATTAGTTCTTAATATTAGTTCTCAATATTATGTGCAATGTTGTTTGTCACATTTTCAGAAAATATTATTTTATATTAAGAACTCTGCAAATTATAAGCAAAAATCTTGGAAAAATTTGGAAGTATTTTTATAAAAACCTTCATTTCTCTACGAGTATACATGCTACCGACATAAAAATGAACACAGTTTATAACAATAAGCCACTTAATCACAATCTACAGTTTGAGCGCTTTTGACGCATTAGTTTTGACAGGGTTATCCAAAAGATATTCATACATTTTTTAATTTGTTGGCGGTCCCCTATAAAGTTTCTGGAAAAAATCTTCACGGAAATAGAAGACCTGTACTGTATTGTTTATACACTGAGAGTTTCAGGATAATTCCTCATGTATTTTTCTAGATATCTTGCAAAATGTCTAAAATCGCAAGTGGACGATAATCAATGGCCAAGTAGTGTATTATATTTATACACTAAGATTTTCCGGATAATTCCTCATACATTTTTCTAGATATTTAACAAAATGTCTAAAATCGCAAGTGGACGGTCATCTCTGGCCATATAGTGCATATCAGGAGCTTTAAGGAACTGGCTAATTCTTTATTTTCCCTTTTGCTATATGGGGGAAAGTTGGGTGGAATGGGACTGTAGATTTTTCTCTTTGTGCATTATTCTAAACATTTCATCGATCGCATACAAGATGAAGCAATGGTAATCCATTCTTCAGTTTACAAAAAATATTGATATGCATAGACTTGCAAATGTATGAAAGAAAAAATTATTTCAAAAATCCAATTTAAATTTCATTTATTTGCACTCAATATATTAAAGGCTTATTTATCTATAAATGTAATAGTTTCCCTATTTATGGAACATTGTTATACTGTATATTATCCATAATTTAAACTAACCCTAAAGCAGCATTTTTGTTTGAACAAGAAGTTTAACACAAACAAGGAAGTGGCGAGGAATGGGACATGCCAGAAAAGTTATGAATGGGACGCGCCCAGTTCCTTTTTTTTAATTAATAATAATGCGAATTGCTAGCATGCAAATTTCTTAGAAGATAATATATTAATTGTAACATTGATAATATATGCATTCATACTTCAAAATGTAAATAAATTGATGATTATTTAAGGCGCAACTCTAGGCACAGAAAAAGACCCGGATGATAATGCAAAGTCTATGGGGGCGTTCTTTTCAAATATTTCGTCGAAATTTTAATATTTTTACGTGATTGTTTTGCACAAAATTGCTGAGGGTGATCCGCAACCGGCGTAGTTTTTACTTTTTCAGTTTTGGTTTCAGATTTTTTTTAAAAATTACTTTAACTTACGGAATTGGTTTAAACCGTTCTGAAATTGAAACTATCGTTATACAAAAAATATAAAAGCAAAATCGAAAAAATTAAAAACTAGGCCGGTTATGGATCATCCTCAGCTGTCTTGCTCAAAAGAATCATGTAAAAATATTAAAATTTGAGTTAGGTATTTCAAAAGAACGCTCCTACACACTTTTACATTATCATCTTTACATTCTGAGCCTAGTTTGGGGCCTTAATGACACCTATGACAGAGAATCCTGAATTTTCATTCCAGTCATGAAGATACTGGAATTTTATATTGTGGCATATACATTATCAACTTACAACCTTTGTTTGATTGTTTATATTACCGACACTATAGGTTATTTTGTGCCTTATAGCTTTTTTTATTATTATTGCTGTCCCATAACTCTTAATGAGGAGGTATGAGACACATTTTGAAACTTACGTTCTCTTTAAAATAAAATAGTATTTGCACGTTATGTTTCTATATTGTTCAGGGGGATTAATAAATAAAGAATACTCCCCAGTTAAACTGATGGCATTGAGCTTACAGGCTACAAATACTAATTGTACATTAAAGCCTTATATTTTCAAGGGTTAATTCCGTTCGAAAAAAATTAAGAAGGGGAAACAGTTCTCCCCTTTCCTCTTTTTTTATACTTAATCATTGAACCTCCTATACTATCAAAGACATGCTTTATCATATAAAAAATCTATATCCAAAATTCAGAGCAAATGAAATAATTCTTAATAAAAACCCATTTAGAATTTATATAATTTAAAAGGAGTTATCCCCCTCTTTTATACTTAACCATTAAACTTCCAAAACTATTCAGAGATTTGAACGAAATCTGAAAATTCTGCTTGAAAAACCCATTTATATAAATAAAGGGGGGGGGGCATTAGAACCCCTGTTTCCCCTATTTATACTTATTCAATGAACACCTAATAACAGTCACGGAATCGCCTCATCAGAATGATCCTAATCTAAATTTTGAACAAAAACTTAATTCTGCATGAAAATCCCATTTATATCAACTAAGGGGAGGGGCATCAGTCCCCCGTTCCCCCCTTATACATATCGAATTAACTCCAAAAACTAATCAGGGAAGCACCTTGTCAGGATATACCTACATACAAAATTTCAAGTGGATCGGATATTTTTTTCATGAGCTATCGCGTTACGCACGAACGTACATACAGAACGGAAGGGCACATAAGCTCTCAGGCTATGATAGCCTGTGAGATAAAAAGTGTTTTACCTTGCATGCTATAAATTGAATTTTTTTTGTATATATATATATAATTCTTACTTTTGTAAAAAAAGTCCCATACCACCCCACTCTCCCCAATAGAGATATTATATATTAATACACCAATTACACGAAAATAGAATTTTTATCAATAGTATTAAAATACAGTTTAAGGGCTAACAGTTTATTTTATATCCTTAGGTTTTTACCACGTTCTCCCCAGGTTTTTACCGGTAAAAAGCCAACCCTGTTTATTGGCCTTGTTTCAGAACGAGTGGAATGAAAGACTGTTAAAAATTATGTCATTAGAAAAATGTTTAAGATTTATAAATGACAGTGCAAAAATCGCCTTTAAAACACGAGATCATCATCACCTGCGGAAAATTTTCACATTTGTGTAAAATTACGATATAAGTTTTTATTCATTGTTATATTTTTTGAACACACACTATTTCTGTAAACTATTCTGAAAGTTCAGTGGAGTAAATACAGATTGTTTTCCTTTTATAATTTGAATGTTCATGACTACAAATTTGTCATATCGGATGATGTTGATGATTGTGAAAGGGGGGGGGGGACTGATTACGGTCTAATCAAACTTAAATTACTCTTATTGGAAAAAAAATATTTTATTTTATTCAACCATAAAATTCTGCTACTAAATAAAGTTTAATGCGAAAGAATACTTTCGAAAAAAAAATGGGTGTAAATCTGCATAGCCGATAATCAGAGCATAAGGTTTATTAAATTCAATACCCTAACATTTTCTCACCTTTTTGAAAGAAAATGAAACCAAACGTATGAAAATATGAAGAATTGGGAGTAAGAAAACATAATGGTAAACCCAAGATACCGCTAAATTCGGGTTTTGAGGCATTTCCCACCAAGGTAAGACTTGGCTGACTAATAACGTTTTAATTTGCAAATCGAGGTTTTTTCCATGATTTTTATACTTAAATGAGACTAAATGATTGTCCGTGCTACCGCGTCCCGATCTAATCTTATTATGAAGATTATTTTTCAAATAATGGTGGTTAATAAGGAAAATATTAATAATGAAAAACCTGTAAATAAGTTTTGATTACTTTAAGATTTGCAAGTATTTAATTGTCTTAAATGAAAAAATTACCCCCCCCCCCCTCTCAAATAAAGACAAATCAGGTATACTGAAACAATATTAGAGAAGTTACGCGAGGCTGCAATATGGTGTGAATTAGCCTTTACAGGAGGGGTTCGGATAGCATCTATCCGACAATATATGCAAAGCCGGCCAGATGCTGTCCGAGATCCCGTGTAAAGGTTCAAATTAAAACTTCGCGAATAAAATTAATTGCTTTTAACTGTATATAGACGCAAAAACATATTTTAACCTTAACTGCTCTGACAAAAATTGTTACATAACTACTGTGAGCTGTCTGTCAGACCATTTAATCTGAAGATGAATAAAATGTTACATAAATTCTCAGAATGCGATTTATGTATTAAACTTTATGTACAAGAATATCATAAATCAAAATCAGCTATTCAAAAGTATTTAGAGGTAGTAATAAGACTCCAAACTAAAAAAAATTGACCAGTATCTATAGTTAAACTAAAAATTACAAGTTAAACTGTGAAACTTGAAAAACCCACGGTGTCTGAGACCACTAACAGCAGTTAAGGGTTAAATCTAAACAGTTGAGTTTAAACACAAGGTAAAATAGTCATAGAATATTCCGATTGCAACAAGATTCGTCTATAATAACTGATTTGTAATGAAAAAATACGTAAATATTTTTACAATATTTCATTTCGCTCTTTCTAATTATGCGCCTTTAGGATTCCCGTGCCTAGAGCAGTTTGATCCAATTGCTCCTCGCTAGCTAAGGCCTAGATAAATCATTTAAAAATATTGACAGGTAAACGAGAAATTGTAAAATAACTATCTCATAGGTTTAACATTAGCAAGCGGGTATTTTGGTGAGAGTGTAGCTTGTAGATTCACATAATAAACTTAACAATCAATCATACTAACAAAAAAAATCTAATTTACTGTTTTTTTATGACATTACTTATAGGGATGTACGATAAATTAACGTAACAATAAAATAAAATAAAATAAAGTTAAATCTTACCTTTAATCAGACTTTGCCCGGTTCACTGGTCAAGCAAATCGGATCGTTAAGTCCTCATTGTTGTTTCATTGTAGCTCAGTGGTTAGTCCTCAATTAATATCGCCAATTTACACACTGGCATGTTTTGATTTGCTCACACCCGTAAACTTTACTTGCCGACACCGAAAGCAGAAAGACACGCGTCATAGCGCATGCGCAAGTTGCCAGTCACCCGATGAGGTGGTTACGAAGTGCATGGCACCTTATTTAGCTCCCATCATCCAGTAACAGAGCTGTCGTCACCCCAACCGCATATTCAAGCTCCTATGACACCCTAGGGTTCCAAATGGCACCGCCTTTTCACCTCCGGGTCCCAAATGGCACCGGTTTGTCACCTTTATTTTTAACAGTGTATCCTAATATAAAAGGATATAGCCAATTACAATTAATGCGCTGGAAACTCGTTAAAATTTCACCATGTGCTGGGGTATGAGTAACTGGCATATATACCATTAAAGGTACTCAGAATTCTTCATTATTGTCACCAATTATTTTTTTATTGTAAAGTTTTCCTTATTTAATCACAACATTTTTGAGATTCAATTACAGAAAATTTTATAATTAAAAACACCGTTGGTGAGTTGCAAAAATTAAGTTAGGTAAAAGGCTCTCGTCGCAATCGGGTTAACATATATGCATCCCGATAAATCGATTAAACACTGCCGAACGAAGGTGAACAAGAGAATTACTACTCTTGTGTTTACGACTCTTCAATAAAATCTGCATTGGTCCATAGGTAAAATTTAACAAATTTTGCAAAATAAAATCCTTTTTGAACCGACATTATATCATTTGATCTGTGTCGATAACAGTCTTAAACTGGATGCTCTAGTGTTAAACTAGGATGATCTACCGCAGTGTTTTCCAAATGTTTTGAGCCGTGACGTCACATTGATGTCACTGTGACCATGCATGCTATGAAGGGATTATTCAGTGCATGGATTGGTCCGCAAGGTAAGAACTAAATACAATCGAACAAGTGCAAGACGCGCTTGGAGATGCTTGCCAGCATATCAGCCGCCGCCAACAACAATCATACATGTGCCGTTGCAATTATTTAAGAAATAGATTTTGATCCTTCTACAATCCTTTGACACCAACATAAGCATTATAGAGAGATGCAAATCCCGCCCCTCAATCAGCCAGCACTATATTCCTTAGTAAAGGATAAAATTTTGTTGTCAACAGCCATTGATCACGTTTAGCGGAGTCACTGGTTATATACCGGTAGGTTCAGTTAGTTACCAGTTATTACCTGATTGGCTGCCTGCGCAGTCGACCGGTACATATTGACCAAACTTTTCTATCTTCTCCTCATTTCGTCCTTGGAACTCTTGGTGCTCAGAACAGCTCCAGTGTTCTGTTGTGTAGGTCGGCCCTTGTCAGGGCCTGACAAGTTACGATGCGTCAATGGTTGCTACCGGCACTCGACTACTATGGGTCACTGGGACGATCCAAAGACTTATTCAACCTTTACTTGTCTATCCAGTTATTTTTTCTCTTATAGTAGAACTCGTTCTACAGAGAGATTTGTAACAGGTTTACTTAAGATGTGCTCTACACTCACTCATAGAGAGGACGGGGTGTTGCTACGCGACTGGGAATACCCTGAATTGCCTCATCATGTTCATGTTCAGTTACCAGAGCTATCCAGCTGCTATACGATGCACAATTAATATCGTTCATTGTAAGTAAACTAAATGACTGGTAAGGGACCGAACTAACCGAGAAAAAAATCTCGGTTAGTTGGATCATGTGGACGTCTCTGTTTTATATTCAGATGTTCTCTATACTACCTTATTAATAAAGTTGCATATTCTTTCATCTTGAGAATCTTATGACATGATTTGCATCGTTTTAGAACACTTTCATAATACTCTACATTTAAAAACAAATTCATGTTCTTCATATTTTGTTCCCCAATGTGTTAAAAACAAACATTACTTCGTTCAGAAAAAAAAAATTGCTCCCGTTTTCGTAGTAAAATATTATCTTTTAAAAAATAAGACGCGGAAGAAAGTTATTAAAGATATACCTGTTGATATTTTCTAATACTAAACATCGCAAATTGCAATTTAGAGATTACGGACCGTTCTAATATTTCAAACTATCATAATTTCGAAATGTAGATTCTAAAATTACGCTACAATAAATGTTTGCTAGCATCAGCAAAGCCTTCTAAAATGCGCATTTCTGAATTGTTTTATTATTGAAAGACTTAAATAATTATGAAAATGTACTGCAGTTAATATTACTAAATAAATTCATGTTAAGCTTTTTGATAGGCTGAGGATTAATGGATAACTTGTTTGCCATATTTACCGTCGCAATTGAAGCTACTTTTATTACGAGAAAAGAGATATTTAATATTTTTCGTTAATGAATAGGAAAATGGATACGCTACTTAAAACGCTACTTAACTTGTTAGGAGAATACTTTCCATAATTATTTTTATAAATTGAAACGGTATCTGAATAGAAATATTCGTGTTTGAATTGTAAAAGTTTTTCCAGTTAAAGTTTATTTGCCACCGAAGTTATTTTCAAGTATGAAAAAATTTAAATGCAAGTATATATTTGGATTTTGTATTTCTAAATAACAAGAATAAAAAAATACTATACAAATAATGTCTTTCATTATTTATTTTAAAAAAAACTTATATTTTTTGTTCTGTTACTGCACCTGCTTCGTTGTTCCAAAATACACTAGGAGGTTCTGCCCCTTACAAACTACACTCGTCAATTGCTGTGGACACACCACAAACTCTAAAAATACGTTAATTGGATCGGCTTTTAGAAAATTACGAAACACTGAACTGCATTTTTTATTTTATTTATGCTTTTAAGTGGCGATCTTCTTTTAAACGGATTTCTATTAATTTCTTTTTAATTATGGAATTTTAAGGTTTAATCTGCTGTTATTAAACATCTACCGGCTATTTACATATTTGATTAAACAAGATCAGTTAAAAATGAAACAGATAATCAGTTAAACAGTCTTTATCTCCTGGTATGTTTTGATCCATGAAAAAGAAAAATTTTTAAAGAAGATATTTAAAATGTATTGTTAAAATCTCATGTAATTTTCACTAGATTTTTTTCCTTTTAATATTCACAAAAAAATATATTTATATAGTGTAATTTTCGATATTTCCCATTTTTAGCTTATAATTATTTAATTCTCATTTGAAAGTTTTTTTTTAATTTGTGATAGTCGCATATAAATATTTTTTTTTTAATTTGAAGGAAAATATTATTCTTTAATCATTTGGCAAAAGTTTAAAATAATAAACTTTTCTAAAATATGTAAAAATTGTCTCTCAAAATGCTGAAACTTTGAATGTTTGATGGAAAAAAATCCTCAAAAATGAGTCAAATTAAAAAAATTTGATCATTATTCTAATGTATAAAATGATCTAAAATGTTTAAATTCTTATGCATAAGTTTTCTCCTATAAAACATTTTAATGGAAAGATTTTTACCAACTTTAACATTAAATATTTCTTAAAATAATTATTCGATTTAAAACTGCCTACATCAGCGTTTTTATCAAACATTTCTCTACAATACCACTACTTTTCATACTTTTGTTTGCAGTAGTTTTCTTTATATAAACGAAGAAATACCCTAGGTCACAAAAAATCGTTCTCAGTGGCGGTAACAGCATTTGTTACTTAAAAAAGAAAAAAAAGAGAGAGAAGGGTACAGGATATCTTAGAAATATTGAGACAAAATTTAAGGGGAGATAGAGGGCATACCAAGGATTCAGATTTCCATAGCAACCCGTGATCGGAAACGCTTTTCTGGCGTGGTAGTGACAACACAAAACACTAGAAAGACAGGACATGAATAAAAGGATAAGACATGTTTATTATCATTTTAACAGTAAAAACTAAGAAAAAAGACATTGAAGAGACAACGATTGTGAACAAAGGAGGTTTTTGAAATTATGACCCCGGGCCGTGATTCATGGAAGCGCATTTTCTTCACACGGAAAATCTAATGTACATGAAAATACCGGGAATATGCCAGACTTCCCCAACAATTACCAGCAGTAATATTTGTCTCAGAATATGTGGCAATTTCTTTTACATGGCATATTTGTATTTAATATTAAAATTCTCTTTTCATAAAATTGAATATAACTTTCATAAAATTAATTATGTGCTGGGGATTAAATTATTTTCATGTAAGTAGTTGTTAAAAAATATATCTTTATTTAGAATAATTTTTAAATATTATGCATTTAAATATATATATAAATATATGTACAGGGTGGTCATAAAAAAAACTTTGCCGATATACAGAGCTCTAGCGGCCAGTCCGCTCAACCGATCGAAATGAAATTTCAGATATAGCTATTCAGAGGTATGAGCTCGAGATTCTGTGACCGACAACAAAATGGCGCTCACGGTTACGGTTATAGTTACAAAAACTCGAAAATTTCCAATGGCAACTCCCATTTTTTTTTTCATCGCAAAATGCTCAGCGCATGCGAAAACCCTAAAGAGCGTTGGAACCGTACGTGTATCGCATAAACGGACATGTTATGCACGCACAAAAAACCATTCTGGGAATCCTTCCCCCCATAGAAAAAACTCGATTGGGGCGCAAGGAGGAAATTTGCATATGACACAGAGTCAGGACACTAATCTCTGATTACAATACAGATCGGAGAAACTAAAACTTTTATTTTGATTACACATTTTCCACATGGGTGCCGTAATTGCCTGTGATGGTGACGGCACCCATGTGGAAAATGTGTAATCAAAATAAAAGTTTTAGTTTCTCCGATCTGTATGGTAATCAGAGATTAGTGTACTGAGTCTGTGTCATATGCAAATTTCCTCCTTGTGCCCCAATCGAGTTTTTTCTATGGGGGGGGGAGGATTCCCAGAATGGTTTTTTGTGCGTGCATAACATGTCCGTTTCTTGCGATACACGTACGGTTCCAACGCTCTTTAGGGTTTTCACATGCGCTGAGCATTTTGCGATGAAAAAAGTAGGTGTTGCCATTGGAAATTTTCGAGTTTCTGTAACTATAACCGTAACCGTGAGCGCCATTTTGTTGTCAGTCACAGAATCTCGAGCTCATACCTCTGAATAGCTATATCTGAAATTTCATTTCGATCGGTTGAGCGGAATGGCCGCTAGAGCTCCGTATACCGGCAAAGTTTCTTTATGACCACCCTGTATATATGATTGCATATTTGCGTTTTGGACAGGGCTAGAACAGAGCAGCTTCCGAAAAGTGAATGTGAACTTATTTCTACAATATATATGACTTATACAGAAGTGTATGCATGTAATATGAATTATAAAAAAAAACCTAAATTCAAAAATTGACTATATGACATAAAACTTTTCTGATAATCTTTGCACGGTGTTAGAAAAACTTTTTAAAGGGAGGTACTTGAAATACAAAGGAGGTAAAAGAAATTCAACATATATTGCATATACGCAACATTACTACGATAGCATTAAAACTTTCGCCAACGTAAGAAACAAAATTAATTTCTTATATTTAAGTTTTTGAATAGAATTTGTCTATTAGAAAAATCTCCATGGACCCATTAAAAAGATTAAAGTGCTTTTACAACGGAGTAAAACTTGTTCTTTTATATTTTACGAAGAAAGAAGCTAAGATGTAAATGCTTGTGTGGGCTTCTTTCTGAATGACTAACATTTATTTTTCATGCATTCTATAACAAAACATTTTCTAAATCTATTATTATGCAAAACTGTGTGAATATATTCAATGTTTTTTTTACTTAATCAAAAAGTGCAATTGTTTTTATCTTTGTCCTTATGCTTAATATTTTAATTCTTCGCTACCAAAATGAAATAAACAATACATAACCAGAGATGCCAAGTGTCCGGCTTTTTAGACCCTAGTATCTTAATACAGAAAATGTTGTTTTATTTATTTTATTTCGGCATTTTAAAAGAGCCAGATTTTCTATAAGATAAATGAGTTGTGCAAAAGCCGCTGACTTCGCAACTCTGCCCAATATAAGTTTTTATTTTCTATACATTTTGTGTCCATGGCAATTAATTCAAGATAATGACGTTAAAGTATCTTAAACCTCATAGTTTAACTCGATCGGGGCCAGAACTTGTTTCATGAATTTTATTCGGTTTACACCACTTTTTGTCAAACAATTAAATTTGGTTTTTCAACCAAGCAAATATCTCAAAGAAAGAAAATTTTGACTTTTCTTTTTTAGTATATCAAAAACAGATTCAGATTCAGATTCAGTTAGGTGGGGAGGCCTACCATATGGCTTGAGCTCAACAAGCCCCACCTAATATTTATATAAAAAAATAGTACAATTGTTTTACAAATGGCTGCCCAATTTCTTCTGGGAGAACCTGAAGTTTTTACAATATTAAAATGCATAAATTTAAAAATTTAAAATAGAAGAGTTAATTAAGACAATTAAGAGTTTGTGAATGTCTTTAAAAATTTTTAGATGCACTTTTTATTTAGAAAGTTAAACTAAGTCCAACTATCATAAGTATGATAGAGTAAATGTTTTTATAAATGTTTAAACAGAGATATGATTTGATAAGCTTGCTAATGCGCAAGTTGAAATATATACTGATTCTTTTCAACGAAGGTTGATTGATTGATTGATTTTTGTCGTCCGATTATCTACGCTAATGGGATATAGGACCAGGGGGAGTGCCCTCCGTGGAGGTCGTTCTAAGGGAACCTAACCCGTATTTACGCAAGGTTCGAAGAAAACCACGGAAAACTCCGAACGGTTAGGCCGACAGCCGCGATTGGGTTCGAACCCAGCACCTGCCGTCTACCAGTTGAGAGGTCCGAACCTCTCGGCCACTGGTGGGGCCCTCAACGAAGGTGATGCAGTCAATTATTTTCTGTAATAATTTCGGACATTTCAATACATATGAAAACCACTCATTTAATTTCATATTTGATGACTTTCGCCGATGAAATGTTGAAGTTAGCGGACAATTTAACATGAAATACAAGGAGGAACTTCTGTTCCCACAAGTACAGAGGTCAGAATCTACTTTGTTAAATTTAACTAGATATGAAGAAAAAGGACGATGATTGGTAGCGAATAAATATAGATTTCGATGAAACAGTAAAAAGTCTTCTGAAATTTTCGGTAGAAATTCGTTATGTGTATCTACCGGTATCTGCATTGTCCCAATAGTTTTGCCAGTGTTGGAAAGAATCTAGCTTTAATTTTCTTTTTACTAAGGATGCTGGTAATGGATAGAATTTTGATTCTATTTGAGATTATTCCAGTATAGCTGCTTTTGCCAATGTATCCGCTAATTCGTTTCCTTTTATTCCCGTGTGGCCTCTTATCTATTTGAAAACAAAATTTTTAGTAGTTTTCTGTAACAGTATTATGATTGAGGTTACTAATATATCTCTTTGTATTAATATCTTTTAAGGCTTGTAGACTTGATAAACTATCTTTTTGAATTAATATATTTTGAAAATTGCTTGAATCTGCCCAGATTATTGCGTCATTAATAGCTAACAATTCTGCTTGATAAACACTATTGTCATTTATTAAGGACTTTTGATATGTTTGAATTAATTGAAAGTTATAGAAAGCACAGAAGTCATAGGCTGTGCCAGATTCAGTTTTTGAGTCATCAGCGTATATTTTCATTAAGTTAGCTAAATTCGGAAGTATGTCTTCTATCCAATGTAAATACTCTTTAAATAGTTTTATCTGGCACGTTTTTAGTCTTGTTTGTATTAGGGTTGCATCGAACTCTTCAGATGGTATGCCAAGTCTTATTACTTGCCCAACTTGAGATTCTCGTTTTATTTGGTATTGTAGCGGAATTATTCCAATTAATGTGCATAAGGCAGAGGTTGCCGTTTTCCTGTATGCTTTAGAAATCATCAAGAGACATTCTGCTTGTATTGAGGATAAAATGCGTACACTGTTAAAAATAAAGGTGACAAACCGGTGCCATTTGGGACCCGGAGGTGAAAAGGCGGTGCCATTTGGAACCCTAGGGTGTCATAGGAGCTTGAATATGCGGTTGGGGTGACGACAGCTCTGTTACTGGATGATGGGAGCTAAATAAGGTGCCATGCACTTCGTAACCACCTCATCGGGTGACTGGCAACTTGCGCATGCGCTATGACGCGTGTCTTTCTGCTTTCGGTGTCGGCAAGTAAAGTTTACGGGTGTGAGCAAATCAAAACATGCCAGTGTGTAAATTGGCGATATTAATTGAGGACTAACCACTGAGCTACAATGAAACAACAATGAGGACTTAACGATCCGATTTGCTTGACCAGTGAACCGGGCAAAGTCTGATTAAAGGTAAGATTTAACTTTATTTTATTTTATTTTATTGTTACGTTAATTTATCGTACATCCCTATAAGTAATGTCATAAAAAAACAGTAAATTAGATTTTTTTTGTTAGTATGATTGATTGTTAAGTTTATTATGTGAATCTACAAGCTACACTCTCACCAAAATACCCGCTTGCTAATGTTAAACCTATGAGATAGTTATTTTACAATTTCTCGTTTACCTGTCAATATTTTTAAATGATTTATCTAGGCCTTAGCTAGCGAGGAGCAATTGGATCAAACTGCTCTAGGCACGGGAATCCTAAAGGCGCATAATTAGAAAGAGCGAAATGAAATATTGTAAAAATATTTACGTATTTTTTCATTACAAATCAGTTATTATAGACGAATCTTGTTGCAATCGGAATATTCTATGACTATTTTACCTTGTGTTTAAACTCAACTGTTTAGATTTAACCCTTAACTGCTGTTAGTGGTCTCAGACACCGTGGGTTTTTCAAGTTTCACAGTTTAACTTGTAATTTTTAGTTTAACTATAGATACTGGTCAATTTTTTTTAGTTTGGAGTCTTATTACTACCTCTAAATACTTTTGAATAGCTGATTTTGATTTATGATATTCTTGTACATAAAGTTTAATACATAAATCGCATTCTGAGAATTTATGTAACATTTTATTCATCTTCAGATTAAATGGTCTGACAGACAGCTCACAGTAGTTATGTAACAATTTTTGTCAGAGCAGTTAAGGTTAAAATATGTTTTTGCGTCTATATACAGTTAAAAGCAATTAATTTTATTCGCGAAGTTTTAATTTGAACCTTTACACGGGATCTCGGACAGCATCTGGCCGGCTTTGCATATATTGTCGGATAGATGCTATCCGAACCCCTCCTGTAAAGGCTAATTCACACCATATTGCAGCCTCGCGTAACTTCTCTAATATTGTTTCAGTATACCTGATTTGTCTTTATTTGAGAGGAGGGGGGGTAATTTTTTCATTTAAGACAATTAAATACTTGCAAATCTTAAAGTAATCAAAACTTATTTACAGGTTTTTCATTATTAATATTTTCCTTATTAACCACCATTATTTGAAAAATAATCTTCATAATAAGATTAGATCGGGACGCGGTAGCACGGACAATCATTTAGTCTCATTTAAGTATAAAAATCATGGAAAAAACCTCGATTTGCAAATTAAAACGTTATTAGTCAGCCAAGTCTTACCTTGGTGGGAAATGCCTCAAAACCCGAATTTAGCGGTATCTTGGGTTTACCATTATGTTTTCTTACTCCCAATTCTTCATATTTTCATACGTTTGGTTTCATTTTCTTTCAAAAAGGTGAGAAAATGTTAGGGTATTGAATTTAATAAACCTTATGCTCTGATTATCGGCTATGCAGATTTACACCCATTTTTTTTTCGAAAGTATTCTTTCGCATTAAACTTTATTTAGTAGCAGAATTTTATGGTTGAATAAAATAAAATATTTTTTTTCCAATAAGAGTAATTTAAGTTTGATTAGACCGTAATCAGTCCCCCCCCCCCCCTTTCACAATCATCAACATCATCCGATATGACAAATTTGTAGTCATGAACATTCAAATTATAAAAGGAAAACAATCTGTATTTACTCCACTGAACTTTCAGAATAGTTTACAGAAATAGTGTGTGTTCAAAAAATATAACAATGAATAAAAACTTATATCGTAATTTTACACAAATGTGAAAATTTTCCGCAGGTGATGATGATCTCGTGTTTTAAAGGCGATTTTTGCACTGTCATTTATAAATCTTAAACATTTTTCTAATGACATAATTTTTAACAGTCTTTCATTCCACTCGTTCTGAAACAAGGCCAATAAACAGGGTTGGCTTTTTACCGGTAAAAACCTGGGGAGAACGTGGTAAAAACCTAAGGATATAAAATAAACTGTTAGCCCTTAAACTGTATTTTAATACTATTGATAAAAATTCTATTTTCGTGTAATTGGTGTATTAATATATAATATCTCTATTGGGGAGAGTGGGGTGGTATGGGACTTTTTTTACAAAAGTAAGAATTATATATATATATACAAAAAAAATTCAATTTATAGCATGCAAGGTAAAACACTTTTTATCTCACAGGCTATCATAGCCTGAGAGCTTATGTGCCCTTCCGTTCTGTATGTACGTTCGTGCGTAACGCGATAGCTCATGAAAAAAATATCCGATCCACTTGAAATTTTGTATGTAGGTATATCCTGACAAGGTGCTTCCCTGATTAGTTTTTGGAGTTAATTCGATATGTATAAGGGGGGAACGGGGGACTGATGCCCCTCCCCTTAGTTGATATAAATGGGATTTTCATGCAGAATTAAGTTTTTGTTCAAAATTTAGATTAGGATCATTCTGATGAGGCGATTCCGTGACTGTTATTAGGTGTTCATTGAATAAGTATAAATAGGGGAAACAGGGGTTCTAATGCCCCCCCCCCTTTATTTATATAAATGGGTTTTTCAAGCAGAATTTTCAGATTTCGTTCAAATCTCTGAATAGTTTTGGAAGTTTAATGGTTAAGTATAAAAGAGGGGGATAACTCCTTTTAAATTATATAAATTCTAAATGGGTTTTTATTAAGAATTATTTCATTTGCTCTGAATTTTGGATATAGATTTTTTATATGATAAAGCATGTCTTTGATAGTATAGGAGGTTCAATGATTAAGTATAAAAAAAGAGGAAAGGGGAGAACTGTTTCCCCTTCTTAATTTTTTTCGAACGGAATTAACCCTTGAAAATATAAGGCTTTAATGTACAATTAGTATTTGTAGCCTGTAAGCTCAATGCCATCAGTTTAACTGGGGAGTATTCTTTATTTATTAATCCCCCTGAACAATATAGAAACATAACGTGCAAATACTATTTTATTTTAAAGAGAACGTAAGTTTCAAAATGTGTCTCATACCTCCTCATTAAGAGTTATGGGACAGCAATAATAATAAAAAAAGCTATAAGGCACAAAATAACCTATAGTGTCGGTAATATAAACAATCAAACAAAGGTTGTAAGTTGATAATGTATATGCCACAATATAAAATTCCAGTATCTTCATGACTGGAATGAAAATTCAGGATTCTCTGTCATAGGTGTCATTAAGGCCCCAAACTAGGCTCAGAATGTAAAGATGATAATGTAAAAGTGTGTAGGAGCGTTCTTTTGAAATACCTAACTCAAATTTTAATATTTTTACATGATTCTTTTGAGCAAGACAGCTGAGGATGATCCATAACCGGCCTAGTTTTTAATTTTTTCGATTTTGCTTTTATATTTTTTGTATAACGATAGTTTCAATTTCAGAACGGTTTAAACCAATTCCGTAAGTTAAAGTAATTTTTAAAAAAAATCTGAAACCAAAACTGAAAAAGTAAAAACTACGCCGGTTGCGGATCACCCTCAGCAATTTTGTGCAAAACAATCACGTAAAAATATTAAAATTTCGACGAAATATTTGAAAAGAACGCCCCCATAGACTTTGCATTATCATCCGGGTCTTTTTCTGTGCCTAGAGTTGCGCCTTAAATAATCATCAATTTATTTACATTTTGAAGTATGAATGCATATATTATCAATGTTACAATTAATATATTATCTTCTAAGAAATTTGCATGCTAGCAATTCGCATTATTATTAATTAAAAAAAAGGAACTGGGCGCGTCCCATTCATAACTTTTCTGGCATGTCCCATTCCTCGCCACTTCCTTGTTTGTGTTAAACTTCTTGTTCAAACAAAAATGCTGCTTTAGGGTTAGTTTAAATTATGGATAATATACAGTATAACAATGTTCCATAAATAGGGAAACTATTACATTTATAGATAAATAAGCCTTTAATATATTGAGTGCAAATAAATGAAATTTAAATTGGATTTTTGAAATAATTTTTTCTTTCATACATTTGCAAGTCTATGCATATCAATATTTTTTGTAAACTGAAGAATGGATTACCATTGCTTCATCTTGTATGCGATCGATGAAATGTTTAGAATAATGCACAAAGAGAAAAATCTACAGTCCCATTCCACCCAACTTTCCCCCATATAGCAAAAGGGAAAATAAAGAATTAGCCAGTTCCTTAAAGCTCCTGATATGCACTATATGGCCAGAGATGACCGTCCACTTGCGATTTTAGACATTTTGTTAAATATCTAGAAAAATGTATGAGGAATTATCCGGAAAATCTTAGTGTATAAATATAATACACTACTTGGCCATTGATTATCGTCCACTTGCGATTTTAGACATTTTGCAAGATATCTAGAAAAATACATGAGGAATTATCCTGAAACTCTCAGTGTATAAACAATACAGTACAGGTCTTCTATTTCCGTGAAGATTTTTTCCAGAAACTTTATAGGGGACCGCCAACAAATTAAAAAATGTATGAATATCTTTTGGATAACCCTGTCAAAACTAATGCGTCAAAAGCGCTCAAACTGTAGATTGTGATTAAGTGGCTTATTGTTATAAACTGTGTTCATTTTTATGTCGGTAGCATGTATACTCGTAGAGAAATGAAGGTTTTTATAAAAATACTTCCAAATTTTTCCAAGATTTTTGCTTATAATTTGCAGAGTTCTTAATATAAAATAATATTTTCTGAAAATGTGACAAACAACATTGCACATAATATTGAGAACTAATATTAAGAACTAATTTTATATTAAGAACTCTGCAAATTATAAGCAAAAATCTTGGAAAAATGGGGAGTATTTTTATAAAAACCTTAATTTATCTACGAGTATACATGCTATCTGCTATACGTTGTATTTGGGGAATCGCTATCCAAGCAATATTTGGCAGCCAAAACTTGTGGAAACGAACAAGTCGGCCCAAAACAATAATATTACCGGTAAACAACTCCTCAAATACAACCAGCAGCGCGTGAACGTAAGTGCGACATTGCGTTGTGCCAAAAAAAGCACATGGAGAAAGGAAGACACTTATTTGCAGCAACTTAAGATTTATTAATTATAATGATGAATATATTTTACCGTGGCCACGTACTAACTTTGAAAGAAAAAAAATACATTATTGGATTTTGAGGTGCTGAATCATCATACAGTTCCGATAAGAGGAAAGTCTCTTGTCATGTAGATCGGGTAGACAGTCCAAATTATGTGCACTACGGGAACAGTTTAATCTATGAAGATTTTCGATGATCGAAGACGGCAAAGGCTTTTCCACAATAGCAGAACTCCACACTTCAAATTGGAGACTAAGAATCGCTGGTTCTCACGATGACTCTCTACACATTACCGCCGGAAAGGATGAAGTACGTCGATCAAATTCCGCAGCAAGATCACGTTGACAGCTCTTGAAGTTCCCGGTATTTACGTAGCCTCAATTGGCTGGAGGGACTACTAGCACCGTCACACTGATAGACACTAACACTTTGGTAAATCCTGTTGTGTACATATGGAATTTACGATAACTAAAGTCTTTTACTGGAGTTGGAGGGAAACTGTATGCCAAAAATGCAATAAAAATACACAGTGCGGGGGCTTTTAAAAAGGATAATAACATTGCTGCAACATTCGCAATTAGAGATCTTATTCTCTCAAAACTTAACAAAAAAAGATCTATCTGTCAGATGCCCCTCAGCAAGGCGCTTGTTAGAATCATTCTTTTGTCGCGTAATCCTAAAAAAAGGAGACTCTTCTGTCCCGACGCTAACCCTCGAGAGGGCAGCGCCGGGCCACGGACGTCTTTCGCTAACGCTGCTCTCTCTCAAAGTGTCAAATAAATAAGAAAATCTTCCTCCCTCTCACGGCAGCGCGCGTGCGCTCAGCCAATCAGAATCTCGCATCACCCGACGCTAGGAATGATCTGGAACAAACATGCGTCATCAAGGGATGGACGCTGAGATTTCAGCGGGAAATTTGTACCAAAACGACGCTTCCGGAATGTCGTAGAACATTCTAAGCCCCGATGACTCATGTCCAGCATCTAGGAGGTATCAGTAAAGAAAATGGCGATGCTCAAAAAGGAAAAATTAGCGATCGTCACATAAAAAATACGGAAATTATCTTAAATTTTGAAATAGCATAAATTACGTATTATACGATTAAAAGACTGGGCAATTACATGATAATGATCTATATTTAAAACTAGGACTGATTAATATAATTTTAAGAATGAATAATTAATAATAAAATAATTTAGAAAAATATTATTTTGTATATTGCTATTATGTCAAATAGGGAAGCTGCGATGTATTAAATGAAAATACTGGATTTATAGGATATATTAATGAAATTATGGAAGATTAAAATTATTATTATTTTTTTTTGAAATGAGTATTAATTAATTAATTTTTCTTAAAATAATGATCTGAATTTTTTTTCTGAAAAAAAAAAAATAATCTGAAAAATTTCCCTACATCCTAGCACTATCGACATAAAAATGAACACAGTTTATAACAATAAGCCACTTAATCACAATCTACAGTTTTAGCGCTTCTGCTGCATTAGTTTTGACAGGGTTATCCAAATGATATTCATTATTTTTTAATTTGTTGACGGTCTCTTATAAGGTTTCTGGAAAAAATCTTCACGGAAATATATGACCTGTACTATTATGTGTATACACTGAGAGTTTCAGGATAATTCCTCATGTATTTTTCTAGATATTTAACAAAATGTCTAAAATCGCAAGTGGACGATAATCAATGGCCAGATAGTGTAGTACAAGTCATATATTTCCCTGAAGGTTTTATTCAGAAACTCCAATAGGGGACCGTCAACAAATTAAAAAAGAATGAATACCTTTTGGATATCTTTTGGATAAATAACCTGTCAAAACTAATGTAGCAAAAGCGCCCAAACTGTAGATTATGATTAAGTGGCTTATTGTAATAAACTGCGTTCATTTTTATGTCGATAGCATGTATACTCGTAGAAAAATTAAGGTTTTCTACGAATCCGAAAAACAGTCTAAAATTTACTTAAGATTTTTGCTTATAATTTGGAGAGTTCTTAATATAAAGTAACATTCTTTTCAGAAAATGTGACAAACAACATTGCACACAATACGTAATCAGAATTAAAAAATAATAAAAATTGTTCCAATATTGAGTAGGTTTACTAAATAATTTTTCACTGCGCATGCGTCAAAGATATCAAAATTTCATTTGCATATTATGTTAGCCAAATGTATAGAACAACTTTTGTGAAAGTCTCAAAATCACATCTTGAAAATTTTGAAAATAATCGTCAATAGAATACGTTGAAAATTCGTTATTCCCAAAATGAAGGAAAAACACGAGGGGTTGTATCCATATATTCATTGATTAGTGTCAATATAGGATACATAATAGGGGCTAATAAATTATAACTAATAAATTTAAATAAAATTCCTCATTTTTTTTATTATTATTACTGGTATGGAATACCTGTACATGTTAGGGAAATTCGTTGCTAATCTGGAATAGACACTTTGTTGCAAGATATGTTTTGTAAATATGGTTAATAATGTAAATAGTTTGTAACTCTTAATGATAATACAGGAAAAGAATATTTGAATGACAAGTATGAGTTGGTCATGTAATTTTCTCGTTCTGTCCGAAAATAGGCAATAAAGAGGAAAGCGCCCAGTTAAACTGATGGCATTGAGCTCGCAGGCTATACATACAACTGTATATTATACTCTTATTTCAAAGAATATTGCCTTTCCAAAAATAAAATAAATCAACTGTAAGTTATATGACAGTGGATTAACTGCCATCCCTCTTTATACTTAACCAATGAGCCCCTAAAACTAATCAGGGAAGTGCCTTATCAGAGTGAACCTATTAACAAAATTTGAAGAAAATGTGATAATTCTGCATGATTTCTGCATATTTATATAAATTAAGGATGGTTTCACTCTCTTCTCCCCCCCTTCATATTTAACCAATGAACCTCCAATGCTAATCAGTGAAGAACCTTATCAGAATGAACCCACATATAAAATTTGAAGCAAATCTGATATTTATATAAAGAGTTATCACGTTACATACAGAACCTGCGGGCACATTAGCTGTCAGGCTTTGATAGCCTTGTGAGCTATAATTTAAATTTTATTTAAATTTTATTCTTTCTTTTTTTGTTCATCTATGATTTTTGCTGTACTTTGATGTTACATTTTAATTCGACTGTCTTGTTGTACGTTTTCCTTAATGTGTTATTATTATTATTTCAGATAATGAACTTACATTTATAGTACTTACATTACCATGATTGATACAAGAAAAGTTTCCGACTCTTTATCATGAAGAAGGTGCAGAAATTTCTGTGTTTCAACCTGTTACTGTGCTCCGCAACTCAAGCAACTTGTTAAATTACTCATGCTATGTATTAATTTTATATAAACAGTTAATTACCAAAACTGATAATTTTATAAGCTTAGTTACTTTGTGGTATGCATTATTTTGGTTGTTTAACGTTAACTATAGCAAAAGCCAATTTAAATTTTTATCATTTTTATTAGATACTTATGTCTTCAAAATTTTCTCAGTGTCATCAGTTCCACATAATGTTACGTCTTTGTTTAATAATATTTAATATATTCTTGGTGTTTACAATAAAAAGATTATTTGAACTAAAAGGTTGTTTTTTTTTAATTCAGTGTTTTATTCCTTTCATTATAATTACTCTTTAGATTAAAATTTCAGATGCAATAAGTCAAAACACAAAAACAATTTGGCAGAAAGTTTTTTGATGTGGATACAGGACTAGAAATCAGCAGCCGTTAGCCGTCAAATGAAACTAAATTATAGAAAAATTATTCCTAGTCGTCAAATCTTGATAACTAGCTTTCTTTAACTTTAATTTTTGTTTAGCAAATGCTTTCATTTGTATTTTAGCATACATCCCCCTCCCTCTGCACCATGACATTAGCACATGTCTTAAGAATTTTGAACCTTTCAATAACCTCTAAGTTAACTTCAATTTCACCAATGACTGATAAAACTGGTCCTTGGATATTACACCCCTGTAAACAAGATTTTCTTTTATTATGAGATATTTCTGCATCCTTATATGTTCCTAAAATAAGAAACTGTATTAAAATCGTTTTAAAATTTTTGTATTCCCTTCCTCAAACAAACAAACAAAAAAAAGTGTGATTTGGAAATGTTTTAAATGCCACACCGTAATTGGCAACCAAAGATTCATTTATTTGCTAACTTTTTATTTTCTGATGTACTGTTAGTCTCGGATTTTTTAAAAATTAGCTTATCCCTAGTTATATCTAAAGCTCATATTTTCTCTCTGTGGACATATTTGCTTGATTATCTGTTTTGTACGCATATTAGCTTTATAAAAAGAATAAGTTTTTCCAGAATCCAAATATTGTAGTTTAATCAGGTTTCATACTTATGGAAAGTCAGTTTTTATTTTGTTTAGTAAGAAAAAGTGTTTAATATATAAAGTTTCCTCCCCACTTCCCTTCAATACATTAAAATTAAATATGCAATGCAATATTATTAGTATTAACATGGTTGTGAAAAGAAATAAGAAAATATGAAATGCAGTTGGCACATCGAAAAAAAATTGTAGGCATTATTTTGACACCTTACATACAGTTCTTAATTTCTAATCCTGTGTGGATATATGCTATAAAATATGGATTTGCATAAGTTCACTATAAATGTAAGTACTACATATATTGTAAAAATGATTTTTTTTTACTCTATTTCATCTGTGATTTTACCACAACTATAAAATGAACTTATTTTCTATAATTCATTTCATAGCTTGATGGCTAACTTTCTGGAAGAATTTTAAAGAATATGAAGTATTTTTACTAATTTAAAAGTTACACAGCATTTATTACATATTCTTTTCTAATTTGTGTTTTACATTTTTTTAATTAGATACAGCAGCGTAGCTGAAAAAATATCGGTGCGTTGTTTGACATTAATATTTCACAACTAAAATCTGAGAAACGCTTATTTTAAAATTTTGTAGCATTTCTTCTATTATATGAAAATCTTAATCCTCCGAAAAGTTCACGACCGTCAAAATGATCAGTAACTAATATGTTCAACGAAGTGTTCGCCTCATGGAAGCAAAATAATTTTAATGGAACTTCCAGCCGTATTGCGGCCTTCACATGGAGCAAAAACAACATTGATCTTCAACACCCATCTGCGTAGATATTTAATAACAGGTGTATTGCCTTCGAACAATCAGATCTTAACTCACTTGACTTCTGTAGAAAAGCTAGAAATAGAAACTCCCCAGTTTGCATTGTATGTGATGCGAAATTATCAAGGCATAGAATGATTTAAATCAGAATTATCTGCAGCGGACTGTCAATTCGGTGATTTTTCGTTTTCAAACTTGTGTAAAAAATAAATATCAAGCCAGTGAACAATTTGTTAAAATATTGTTATTTCTTTTACTTTTTTATTATTAAATTATGGCATATATTTTACAGGATATAGCATTTTTCTGTGTCCCCATACTTTTCAGTTGCCCTGTATATAAAATAATGAAAATACATGTCAAGCAATATACTATGTGTCAAAAAAGATGGTTACGGATTACTTCTGAAAATATAAGAAAATTATAAAAATATTCATATGAAGATAGTAATTCAATTTGTACTTTCTCTTATTTTGGGAGTCAAAAAGCATAAAATTTTTATAATGTTCCTGCATCTAAAAATGCCCAATCACAAAAATATTTACTGACCCTTTCTTAAACATACCCAAAAAGATTGATCCAAACATATGAGATAGAGACAGTCAAAAATCATTATTTATTTCATTTTACAAGAACTTCAAAACATAAAATTGAAAATCAGGCTTCAAATTGCATGACAAAGTCACAATATTTGACTCTAACTCAGTGATTTTTAGAGGCAGAAAATAGGTGTAGAGGTTGTGTAAATTTTGCGATTTATTCTAACAAAACCTTTTGGGTATGACTAACAATGCAATAGTGATGACTTATGATTGGTGATTTTGAAATGCAAAGACTGTATAAAAGTTAAAATTTTGAATTTTTCTTAAAATACTCTCCATGTAAATGAAAGTACAATTTGAATTCTCTGTCTTTCTATGATTATTTTTGTAGTTCATATTATCCCTCTCTGAGTTACAAAAATATGCTACAATTTTTCTTTGGACATCTGATAATGAGTTTAAAAATATAATATTCCATCAATCTAAAAGAAAAAAAAAAGACTCAAAATATTGACTGATAATGATAATTTTCTCTGCAGAATTCAATCTAAAAATGGGTAAACACTTTGTATTTCATGATTCAAACCAATAAAATTTCTTGACAAGCAGGGTGGGGGGAGGGGGGTTGCAACTGTGGGCCATAGATTGTGAGTGCTATTGCTTGTAGGATGCCACAGGGCACACTGGATTATGTGTTTCATCCGTTCACCCTCTGGGGCACTCTGGATAAGTGGTATCATTATTCTCCCATGAGATGCCATTCTTTCACCCCTTAAGGTACCCTGGATGAGGGGTGCCATTACTCTCCCCTCAGATGCGATCCTTTCACCCTCTGGGGCACCCTGGATAAGGGGTGCCATTACTCTCCCCTGAGGCGCCATCTTTTCACCCCCTGGGGCACCCTGGTTAAGGGGTGCCATTACTCTCCCCTGAGATGCCATCATTTCACCTCTGGGGGCACCCTGGATAAAGGGTGAGATTATTCTCCCCTGTGGTGCCATCGTTTCACTCTATTGAACACTGTGGATAAGGGGTGCCATTATTCTTCTCTGAGGTGCCGTCCTTTCACCCCCTGAAACACCCTGGATTAGGGGTGCCATCCTTTCACCCTAGTTAAGGGTGCCATTTTAGCTCCTCTAGGGGTGTCACCAGTGAGACAAGCCTTTCACCCCTAAAAGGTGCAATGTGTCACCATTAGTTTTAACAGTGTAAGCCATGGGATTTTTGCAATCTTGGAAACCAGATTGGTGCACCATAAGATATTTTTTCTCCAATATTGTTTGATACCACACTTTTAAAATATATTTTGGAAGACGATACGAGGAAGAGAATTTGAAAAGATTTTGAATAGTTTTTAATATTTCAGTTTTCTTATTTCTAAGGTGAGGAAGAAAAGTTAGATTACTATCTAAGGTAACACCCAAATAAAGCAATGTTGGATTTGATTTTAAATTTTTATTTCTTATCTTAAAAATTGGTGAATGTTTTAGAGAATCGAAGATGAAGTACTGAGCATTTGTCGAAGGAAATTGACATATGATTAACATCTGCCCAGTCGCTGATAAGTTGTAAAGCATGATTTGCCAAATCTTCTAAGCTTCTCCTTGTGGAACCTGAGATTACTAATAGTATATCATCGGCGTAGGCTATTATTTTATAACCAAGTCTTTTAAGAAGTTTTAATAATTTATTTAAGAAGATTTTCCAAAGAAAGGGTCCCAGGGAAAGAGAGCCTTGTGGGCAGCCCCTGCCAAACCAATGTAGGGAATTTGATTGTCAATTATAGTAGGCTGCTCTTAGTGTTAAAAATGACCTAAACAGATTAAGATAGGGTTTGCATAACTTTAAAAGTTCAAGTTCTTCTATAATTATGTCCCATGGCAGATGATCAAATGCATTTTGAAAATCTATAGAAATTAAAGAGATAACTTATCTTCTTGAGATTTGATTTCTATATTGGAGAAAAGATCTTGTAATGCCGTTTCTGTTGAACGACCTTGTTCAAAACCATGTTCAGATGATTGTAGAGATTGTGAGTGTGATAAGAAATAATTTACTCGTTTCAAAAGCATTTTTTCTAATATTTTGCCAAATATTGGGAGAAGAGTTATTGGTCTATAAGATTGATAATCGTCAGAAGATTTGTTTTTCTTTTTAAAATATACTAATTCTCCAATTTTCCAATCTGAAGGGAAGTAATTCAATTTCCGTAGCGTATTGTGCGATAACAGTAAATTCTTCTGTGTTTTATAAATATTTCATATTTTGAAATGGTCTATTTTGTCGGAACCAGGGGCCTTTTTTTTTATTGAAAGTATAAATGGCAGCATGGAGTTCTTGGTCTACGAAAGGAGGAGCTGAGGCATGAGAATCTAACGATTCTTGAGATAATTTAATTGAAGGACCAAATATTTTATTTGTTAGATCTGTGTAGAAGAAGTCCCTAGTATATAATGGATAGTTTTAGTCTGCCAACGCCATTACTTCCTGTTGATAGAAGTCTTGGAATGCAGTTTTCTTAACTTTTCCAAAGGGATCTTTGGTATTGCCACAAAAGTTGGACCAAGCTTGTCTTTTTGAATCTATGATCGCATTCTTGTATATGGCTTTTTCTTTTTTATATCAAATTTTGTCTTCTTGTGAAGCTGACAGCAATTTGTCTTTCGCAAGTTATCATTCCACCAGGTAATTTGTGGGGGTAAAAACACTTTTTCTTTTCTTCAAGTATTTGTCACATAAGGTGTGTAATAATTCTAAGAAAAGATTGTAATATTCATCAAAAGTGTTTTGGTTTGGTATGTTGTTGAAATTTATATTGTTTTGTGTTAATTTAAGGGCCAATTCTTTATTAAACTTTTTAAAAGAGATATTTTTTGTTTGGTATCTCCTTGTCGAATGTTTAGGTAATGGAATATCTGTTAGTATTGTAATTAATCTATGATCACCGTAATTTAAGTCTTTATCAACTGTCCAGGATGAAATTCTAGAAAAGAATGAAAGAGACGACATGGAAACATCTGGCCAGCCTCTAGAGTGATCCGTTTCAAATTTTGGTAAACAGTGAGGATCATTAAGAAATATTAGTCGATGTTGACTGATAAAAGAAAATAGTTGGTGACCTTTTTCGTTATCAGAAGGATAGCCCAAAAGAATGCTATGGGCGTTAAGATCTCCCAATATGGGGAGATTAGGGGAGTAGCCCGGGAAAGTATCCCATGAATGAAGATCTTGCTCCAAATTCGCTGATGGCGGAGAATATTGTGAAACTAACGTGAAAGTATTTTTTGAAACAGTTATATTTACTACAACTGTATTATCAAACTTTTCAAGTTGAATGTGTTTTAAACTCTGATCTACAATTATTATGAACGCATTTCTATTATTTGACGAGTAGCAAGGTGTTCGTGCTGGTAGACCATGTGGTCGGTTGTTGTTAATATAACAGTCTTGTATACATGCTAAAGAGTAATTTTCGGAGTAAAGAGTAATGATAAGATCCATTGTGGCCGTTCGGCTCATCTGCAGACTTACTTGTGCTATTTTCAATAATTTTTCTTTGGAATAAAGGCTAGAAGATTCACATTTAGTGCCTCTATCGGTAACGGGGAGGCAGAGCCTCCCAATTCCTACTTGAGGTCTTCTTTGAATTTCCTCGGTTTTTTCTGGAAGAATTTTCTATAATTCTGACACTACGAATTTCATTGCTTGTTTTAAAAGAAGGATAGTCATGATCATATAGATCTTCCTCACTGGGACAATCGCTGTTGTTAGATAAAATGCGACTTGTGAGTTGTCTGCTTCTTTTAGTTTCATTTTTAGTTGAAGAGATAGACATTTTACCTATTGAATTAGTGTGGTAATTTTGCAATTTATTATTTTTAAGATGTTTGTATAATGGACAATCTTGAGATGAGGCTTTGTGATCACAACATTCAAAGCCTTCCCGTAAGCAATTGACATTGTACTGTAGTTTCTGAGCATTCGGAAGTGTTATGCTCTTTCGCGCAGTTTGCACATTCTGCTATCCATTTACAGTTTGTTCCTATGTGGCTATCTAAAGCTTGACAGTTAGAGCATCTCAATTCGAAGATGACGGACTATTCTTACTGATTCTGTGAATATGTTTAACTTGCCTTTACTAATTATTTGGTGGCAAATATTTGTATTACCTTGAAGTATCCAGTTATAATAATGCCTTTGTTTCGACGAAAAGTGTTTTAATATTTCAAATGGCCTGCCTCTGAAGTAGTTTCTCTGGGTCATTTCGTTCTTTAAATCACGTTGAGTGATATCATCTGGAATTCTTAGTAAGAGGATTCTCAGTCTTTTCTTTTCTGGTAGCATATCAAAAACAAGCGTTTGAAGTCCCTATATACATCCTCAGCCCCGAAAGGATTAAGGATGAAAAGCAGGATGAGAAATCAGCCTATAGCCCAAGAGCCGACAGCAAAAAAACTATGTTATCGAGTACATAAAAAAACTTTATTTTACGGAAGAGTAGTAATAGAGGAATTTCATGATCCATGCCTGCAGGAAGTAAAGGGGTAATAAGCCAAAAATTAATACCACCAATACTCATTGTGTTTATCATTGTGTTTTCCTGCTCCCAGTTTTCCATGTCTTCATACCTTTGATTGTACGGCGAACACAATGTTAAATTTACGAGTAAACCACTGGTGGTATAATTTTTGACTTATGCACCACTTCACTTCCGACAAACATGGATCGTTACATTCCCTTATTACTACTTTTCCATAAAATAAAGGTTTTTTCTTGTGTTCGATAACATAGGTTTTTGTGCTCTCGGCTATTGCACTACTACGGCAGTAAACGTTTTTAAATCAACTCGTAGACACCGATTACGTGAGGTTGACATGTGCACATGAAAATATTCGACAAAATTAATGTTGTCAAATAATATTAAATTTTTTAACCATTTTCAAGATAGTTGAAAAGAGTTTATGAACTCGCATACATATAGTTTGATTGTCCAAAAATGGATGCATGTTATTGGGTATCACTATGGCATATTTGATATTGAAAATGAGCGTAGCATTTAAGATTCATTTACAGATAAAATCATTACAATTCCGTTACGTTACAGTCTCTTCGAAAAAACGGCTACTGTGTATTTTAAAGATATTACACAATATTAAATATATTGAAAAATACTTTGAAGGAAGACACATGAATTATAAAGAACGAAAAAGTTCAGCATATATTGCATATACATATTTTTATTACGATACCATTAAATCTTTCGACATACACAAAAAACAAAATTAATATCTTATACCCAAGTTTTAAATAGAATTTGTATTTAAAAAAATCCCTATAATCCCATTAAAAAGATTAAAAGACTTTTACAACGGAGTAAGACTTGTTCTTTATATTTTATGAAGAATGAAGCTAAGATGTAAATACTCGTGTGGACGTCTTTCTGAATGATTAACATTTATTTTACATGTTTTCTATAAGGAAACATTTCCTAAATCTATTACTATGTAAGGTTGTGTGAATGTACTCAATGTTTTCACTATTTAATGGAAAAAACAAATTGTTTTTATTTTCGTTCTTTTGGTTTTCATTCTTGTTCGTCTATTACTATGTAAGGTTGTGTGAATGTACTCAATGTTTTCACTATTTAATGGAAAAAACAAATTGTTTTTATTTTCGTTCTTTTGGTTTTCATTCTTGTTCGTAAAATGTTACCATAGTGAAATATCTTGTTAGTAAATTAATTCTTCGCTTCGAAAATAGAATAAATAATTCATACTATAATTTTTCATTTTCTATACATTTTAGGTTAATGCCAATTCGTTTCGGCATGATGACGGTAAAGCTTCCCAAATCACATATTATTTCTAATTGCTGTCTACTGCCTAAGGTGCATTTTAAACCGTGCAACTTATGAATATAATTTTACTTACCCTTCACGCGTAATATAGGGTAAGTCTTGCAATCGTTTTGAAATATAAATGATGGATTTACGCATTTCAAATCCTCGAGATTCAGAAAAGCATATTTTTAGAAAAAAAAATACTGTGCGTCTGTCTATCTATCTGTAAATGCTCTATCTCCCGAATAAATTGAGATAGAGACTCAAACTTTGTGTGTACTTATTATATAATAATGGAAAAAAGTCTATTGAATAACAGTAACCACGATTATCTGGAACTATATTTTTCGGATTCTCAAAATAGGTATATCAAAGTATATCAAAGTAGGTATAATTGAAAGGTATATCAAAATTTTCGAATTTTTTTTTATTTTAAGTAGTGGATGTCAAACACAATTTAAAAATATAAATTTTGTATAAAGAATGAAATGGATCGAACAACTAGTTGTCGAGATATTTATAATCCTAATACATCTGAAAATTGCTTGTTAACTATCGCTTAGAATCTTTCACTATTCTCACCAGTTATTTTTTATTGTAATGTTTAGGTTATTTGATCAGAGCATTTTCGTGATTTAATTACTAAAATTTTTCTGTTTACAAAAACTGGTAACAAAATATTAAAAATTACGCAAACGACTCTCTTTGTGAAAAGATTAAGATGTTAAGGGTAGTCAAAGGCATGAAAAAATGAGAATTTTTAATATTTTTTTTTTCACCAACTCAATTTATTTAATGAAAATAATATGAGATGATTACATTGTGTTTTGACTAAACTTTACGAAGATTTGAAAAAATAGCGCAAAAATTAAAAAAGTTATCATTGTTTCTGTTGGACCATGTTCCATAAGGAGTGCCTTGCGGTGACCATCACAAATCCTTGGAGATTCACCTAAAATCAATCGGACAAGAATAATTAGTTATTTTAATAGATAATCTAGTGTCTGATAAAAGCTTTTTTTTTATTAAAAAAAATCAACAAAATGGCAGACTCAGGAAACTTATTTACAGATTTTCGAAAACACACCAACAGTTAATTGTTTATAAAATATCGAAGTTTGTTTTTTATAATAAATCCTTCGATCAGGCACTAGTTTTTTATGTTTTTCAAAACTGTATAAATTTCTCAGAAATCTACTGAACCGTTTTCTAGTTACAGTGGTCACCAGTTCAACAATACTTTCGACAAAAACGCATTTACAATTTTACAATCGATTTATGTAGAGTAATACGAATTATTTAATTACTTATACCAAATCATGTATTCCTGAGTTATATAACAGTTCTTCAGCCGTTATAGAAACTTCCAAAATATCGATTTACTGTTGTCTACGTCGCATTCTACATTCTCGAGTGTTATCGTTAGCACTCTTATCTGCCACTTTCACAGGTGCAGCATCCATTTTTTCGGCATACCGATTAGAATTATGCCCACAATTAAGTCCATGTGTATTCGTTTTTACCATTATGATGCATACCTTTATACAATATAGCAGTATTATGTCTGCAGCAATTTGTACGATAGTATAACTTGTATTTGTGGTTTTTGGGCATATTTTATACACTAGGAGATTGAAGCTCTCATTATTATTTTGTTTTAATCCACCTGCACATCTTGAAAGTAAATTGTTATTATTCAGATCTTCATAAATTGGCTTGATATCTTCTAAAATATCAGGAGCCGCTCACGCAGCTTTTTCGCTAGCTACCTGATCTGGAGCGTTCTCGAAAGTCCGAGAGACCTTTGTTAATGCCGAATAACTCGAAAAGTATTTGTCGGATTGACTTCAAAATTTTAGAGTATATATTTAAGATATCATACTTTAACCTTCCGTCTACCAGACAAAACACCCATTTATCTACGGCAACACCTAATTTTAATTCCAAACTTGCAAACGGCACCAGTAATATTTTAATATAATTTTGCTTTTACAATGAAAGCTTAAATTAAGGAATTCGTAATATCTAGACAAGTCCTTTATAAATTCCGGTGTCAATCGACAATTTCTCATTTTACCATTGACACCAGAAATATTGCTGTCGGGTCCAATGGACCCGTCTGGTAGACGGAAGGTTAAGAAAATGCAAAAATAATACAATCGATTTTTTGAAAATTTTGACTGCCCTAACCAATTAAAGAGTATTCGACATAAAAACGTATTTTTAGAAAATCTGTTTCATTGCCAATCGATGATAAATCATCAAATAAACGAAAATTTCATTATTTTTTATGGACGCTCTATCAGGGTTCCGCCAAAATTTATTTTATAAACGTACACATCTTCATGAGAAGAACATTCTGTAATTTTTCAGATTTTTCATTGAATGCCCGTAAGGAGAAATTTCTTGCGAGTGAATTATGGTTGTCCCAAATTAAGTTGGCTAGATTTATTTGAAAAAAAAAATACACTAGATAGTTTTGATTTTATCGCGCTCTCGTATTTTATAACTTGAACGTGTCAGTAATGTTTTCAGTAATGAATTTGTTTAAAAAGAGATTATTAATTAATCTGTTTAATCATTATTTTTCAACTTTATTTCTATTATTTTATTTCATTAACATTGTTTAACTAACTTTGAATAAAAAATAAAAATAAATCAAAACATCCTTCTATTCGATGCTGATCGTGAAATTTATAGTAATGAACACCATATAGAAATAAATATTTGTATTTAAGCTTATAAATCAAACAATATATTAATCCTTAAGATACAGATATACAAAATTTTATAATATAAATACTTTTAGTCCACAATAATGTTAAGTTTTCTTGATCTAATCCTATCCAAGACTTTGCGAATACGCAATTAATACTTCACAACTTTTTCTCATTTTGATCGAAAAAAAATCTATTTTACATTTGGTTGTGCACATGTATAACTTTCTATTGGCAAAAGGTGAAATTTGAAGCAAAATGAAACTAGTCGTTGGGGGCCGCCGTAATACTTACCCATCATGTATATGCATAATTTAATATTTGAAAATAAAACATGAGTAAACAATTTATAAAATGCATTGCAATTCCAAAACAAAATTTAAACGTATATTTAAATATTTGTAATATACATAGTAATCTGTATTAATGAATGGCTGATAAATCAATTTTAGCAAATTACATAAAAGGCCAAACTACTCAAGTAGTACCGAACTGCGTAAAAGAAACATCCTTATAACTCCAAGAGAATTAATCATATTAACTACCAGTTTACTGCATCAGATTAAGAATCTCATTTCCAATTATGAAATATCTTTGATTTGAAATTTGAATGAAATACAAGGTCATAAAAAATGGAAGAATGTGGAAAACAGGATTACAAATATCTCAAAAACTAATAATTCAATCGGCTCCAAATTTTATGCAAAATTTGAGTTCTTTTATTTCCTTTTACATTCATCCCTTAAATAAAAAAAAAAATCGAAAATTTTTCTATACCTTTCACTTTAGATAATTTTTCGAGAGTCTGAAAAAAATAGTTCCGGATAATCGAGGATACTGATATTAAATAGGCTTCATTCCATTCTTACATTCTAAATGCATACAAAATTTCAAGTCCCTATCTCAATTTGTTCGAGAGATAGAGCGTTTACAGACAGACACACACACAGACGGACGGACGAAAGTTTTTGTTTCTAAAAACATGTTTTTCGGAATCTCCAGTATCTGAAACGTGTAAATCCATCAATTTTTTTTAGAATTTCAAAGAGATTGCAAGATTTACCCTATACTACGTATGATAGGTAAGTAAAAGGAAAAATAAATCTCTAAACCTTCAAAAGTAAGTTTGGGAAGAAAAAGGTAAAGATATCCTCATGCCGGACAAATGTAGACGTATAATGTACGATAAACATAAAAAAAAGCTAAAAATTTACAATCTACCAACCTTAGTCCCAGATTTGTCCTATACAGCCAAGTTTTTAGAGCATTGGTGGCAATTTAAAAGATCCTTATTTTGGATCCTCGTCTGGCTCTTTCGCCGTACACTTTGGAAAAATTACAATTTAAATTATAAATATCTAAAAATATATCCAACGTTTCTTTGTAATTATATTACTTATATGTAAAAATAAAAGGTATTTTACTGCTTAATCATTTTTAAAGATTTTATTATTCATTTAATGTGACGTCAAATTTCCGTTCCTAATTCAAAAGTGCAATTAATTATATCTTACGTTAATTACCTAAACTGTAGAAGTTCAGTATCATAATATTAACATGAAATATTTAATATGTTATTAAACACTCATTTTGAAGTGCTTTAAAAGCAGCGCTCAGCTATTTAGTTATAATAGATATTAGCATTTCAAAAATTTTATCAGATTATAGAATAGGTTGTTCATCAGAATTTCGAATTTAATTAATCAGTTTATAAATTTTCACTCTGTCTTAAAAATTTAAATATGTACATTCTAACCCTCTTGTAGATAGCCAAATTTGTATTAAACATTTTAACATATTCAGAACACTTGAAAAATTTTCTGAACTCGCGAAGGTTATTAAAATTTAGTAACAATTCTCTTACTTTATCGACGGATAACACTAACGATCTTTTTCTAAAAGTTGATTAAATTCCGAAATGTTGAAAAAAATGTATAAAATTCCTCTTCTCACTTTTTTAGGATATACTATTAGTAGGGAGACGGCAGCACGGGCAATCACCTCATAGAGTTCCCGTCTGAAACTTCAGAAATGATTAAATTTCGATTCGCATATTAAAACGCAATCGGTCTGCCAAGTCATATCTTTATAGAAAACCCGAAATTAGTGGTTGACTCTTAGCTTTATCATTGTGTTTTCCAGCTCCCAAATGTACGAAAACATGGCTGGGAACAGGAAATCACAATAATAAATCTATGAGTGAACTGCTAAAAACATGTTTTTAGGTGTTTCCTACCAAGTTATGATTTCTCTGACCGATTACGTTTTAATATGCGAATGGAGTTATAAATAATTCTAGAACTTCAGTCGTGAACTCAATGAGGTGATTTGCCTGTGTTGCCGCCTCCCAGTACATAATTAACTGTTCCACTGCTGTTTCAAAATTGGAAAATTTTAAAATCTTGAATTAAATATAATTAAGAAAATTATATGTTTTAAATAAGATTCAAAACACGATAAATTAAAAAAGAATAGTATTAAAAAAAAGAGGGTTTTGAAATTTAATCTGCTAAAACTTGAAATTAAGTCTGCTAAACCTACTAAGAATAATGTAAATCTGCTGTGCTAGTGATGTACCGGTGTCGGGACATAATACATATCTGAGACTTTATTAGATGCTTTCTTTTAACTTTCAGTTATATTTGTGTGCCGTAGTCGAAATTTGTTACTCTTTTGTACGTACTTACAGTTGACATAGAACTTTAAATTTTGAACCAAATATCTATTCCTGAGATCATTAGTATATGAATTGGATATTGATTTTTTTTTATTCGATTCCTGTGGGAGGGAAAGTAGGCAAATTTACTTAATGGCTGAGTTTGATTTTCTATGGAGAAATCGAATCATATTCGAAAAGTGCTATTGACAGGGATTATTGACAAAATCACGTGAAATTTGAGCAAACATGGCGAAAAAACGCAAAATTTGGGGACAAAAATAAGTTACCATATTGGAGAACAATTTGGCGATAAAAATAAAATTCCATATACGAAGCCAACTTGGCGATAGCTAGCTAATTTTGCAAGATATTCATTTAAATCCATTAATCTTCCATTCTCGAGCTCTCTGCAATTTAATTTATCCTGTGCATATTTAAAGAATTTTTTTCCAAGAGTTTTCTATCTTTTAATGCATTTCAAAAAAATAATTTTTTTTACATTTCCGTAAATTTTAATGAAAGCTTGATTTTTAAAAACGATATTTACATTTATATTATTTTTATTCTATATACAGGACAGCCATGGCGATTATTTTTTTAATCTAACAGCTAACATTTTCTATAAACAGAAATTCCTTAAAAGGTACTTTTTCAAAATTTACAAAAGAAATAAAATTTTAAATTTATGTTAGAGAAATGCTAGTACGGACAGAATGTAACAATATTGTCTTCTTGTGGATGCCCTGATAAATATGAATTTTAAAATCCTAATACCCCCTACGCACGTATACCAGAGTAGTTTTAAAATAACCACAGAGAATTCTTTTTTGTAAATTGTGGTGCGATTGAATATAAAATTTTTTGTCAGTCCTGGCTTTTAATCAATTGATAAACAACCTACATATATTCAAAATTGTTAACTGCAAGCGGTTTTGCAGGTTTAATATATAAATAACAAAAAAAAAAAAAAAAAAAAAAGAGAGAAAAAAAAAAGATGAAATATGGTGGCTGGAAAAGATGCCAAAAATATAATCTTAAAATCCGTTACGTTCGGTCCAAACAGAACTACGTATTTTTGTGAAAAAAAGAAGAAAACTTTTAATAATACCGTTTTTAATTCATAATACAATGAAATTTTACTTTAGAATGCTGAAATATAGATAGAACATTTTCATTTTGGAAAAAGAATACACGGGTTGAATGAAGAATTCTCTACCTCTTCGGTTTTGTTTGGGCGATTGAGGACATTTAAATTTGAGCGATATCGCACACCATTATTATTCATATTGCAAACCATTTTTAAACATACTGCATAGACATTTACCTCTTTCTTCCGTGAGTTTTAATCTTTTAACTACCACAAAAGTAAGAGCGCGTTCAGCGGAGTCACCGGTTAAGTACGAGTAGGATCGGTTAGTTACCAAAGAATACAGTGCTGCTAACCGATACTCAACCAATGTCGTTCTGTGGAAGCAACTGAAGTGACTCGTAAGCATTGCTGCCAACTTTTACGCATTTTTGCTACCACTAAAATTGTACAGAGATTTTCCTTTTGTTTAATCATAAGATTTCGACGATTAAATAAGATAATATTTACTATAAAATTTTTGAGGTACGAAAAATGCGTAAAAGTGGGCAGCTATGCTGGTCAGTGTTATGTTTCTAAAGGAGATTGTACTGTTGTTATGATTGGGAGAAGAGAGATAAGAACACTTATTTCTTGTTTCATCTAAAATAGGCCAAGTGATCATAGTAGTGGGTAGACATACATTGCATTGGATGAATGCCAGCAAAAGACCCGTAATAAAAAAACATGACAAAAGGCAACCAATTATAGTTCTTAGTAGTAATTCTTTAACTATGATAATAATAACTCAAAGTAAATTGTAAAAGAAAAATATAAAATAATAAGAAGAATGTTACCTGAAATCTTGGCAAATGAAGAAATATTCCAGACGACGAATAAATTAACTTGGGACAAATCAAAAGAAGAAAAATTGAACAACAAAATTTTTTATTTATAATTATTTGTGAAAATACGACATGACTTTGTATTTTTAATATATATTCTCTTTCATGCACATTTATGTAAATATATAATTATTCATTTCGTATAAATGCTTCACAAGGATAATATATATAAGTAGATATACTTTTCACATAATTTTTCATAATTTCTATGTATTCACTTTGACAACATGATCGATCATTTTTTTACCGATCAGAAGAATAAATTATTTTTAGAATATCAAACAATATCAACTCAATAAAGAATACGCTTGAATCACAAGGAGATATTCAATACTTTCCAATGGGGATCTCGTGTATGCACAGATAATCATAATTATGCGTATGAGCGATTTATCATGAATCAAAAAAAGGTTATGATATTCTAAACAAGAAGAATGCTTTTTTCATTACCTTCGGAGAAGATCATGATTTCACTGATAATGATAATATGGAAATAACTGGAAGAACTTGAATAAATTGAAGAGAGCCCTTTTTTTAAAACTACGATGAAGCACATATGAAAAAGATTAATTGATTCTCAAAAGCCAAGAGAATACTTTGAGTGGCCTGCATAGAAAATGGCCAAACGGATTAGAACGCAGCGGCAGAGGTGCATTGACCCTCGCAGCAGAACGACGATTCGGAGGCTTACGTTCCATCTTACAGTGCCGCATTCGCTCAACTGAACTCGCGGCGCAGAGAGAGGGGAGAGCAAAAATAAAGGGTTACCGCAAACCCGGAATACGCCAAGTTGGCAACGTTAGGATGGGGAAAGCGAGGAAAAAGAGGCCAAGTTACGTGACAGGTATAGGGAAATATGAATTTAATAAAGAAAAAAATGATAATACACCTAAAGAAGGAAAGCCAAAGAAGGTGGCCAGGCACCTAACTGCTTAAATCACGTCACTTGTGGAATTTAATTTGATAGGCCAAAGGGAGGGCCAGATTAAACGGAAGTAACCACCCATCGAACAATCGAGCAATTTCTAGAAGCTTTTTAAACCGGAAGGAATGAATTCAAACAAGATTTTACCGTTTTAGAACATTCGATAAGCTACGTGAGGAAGAAAAATTTACAGGGGAAGATATCAAAAGAAACGAAATCGAAATAATATTTTAAATTGAGAACATTAATAAAAAAGAGATGATAGGAAATAAAATAGTTAATACAATTGAATTAAAATAAAAATATGTGAGGGGTTATCGAGTAACCACCACAGTCAGGTACTAAACTAACCGAGAAAAAAATCTCGGTTACTTGAGTTACGTGATCGGTTACATACACATTTATGACAACAATAATAAAAAAGTAATTACAGCAACGTAATTCAGATGGCGCTACTAGTAAACAGTACCAATGGAGTCCAGTGAATCTGAAATCATTAGCATGGTCACCGTGATGTCATGTAACCGGTCACATTGGTCACTTTGATTAGGTCTGCTGAACGTACCCTAGATTTGAACAAAAATTTTCGACATATTTTCATTTTATTTAAGTCAAGAATATCTATATAAATTTCACAGGTAAAAGTTCGCCTATGTGATAGTTAGACTTGCTATTCCATGATATTGTGACAACATAAACAAAATTCTTGACGATTTCAGCGAATTAGATTACCACTAAACCAGCACATTTATATAGAGATTGTCTTCTTTAAACGCATTATTAATGCAGAATTATTGTCATAAATATCACAAGGTTTTTTATTACTTTTTACTGGCGGGATTTTGTTCCGGCATTATCATTATTAAATATCACATTAGGCATGTTCAAAATAATAATATAAAACGTATTATAAATAATATAATAATAATATATTAATATGAGAATATATATATTAATATTTTAATAATATAAAGCGCATTATTAAACGCATACTTAATGAAGTATTATTGTCATAAATATACAAGATTTTTTATTACATTTTACTGGCGGGAATCTGTTCTGGCATTATTCATTATTCGACCCGGCATTGTCATAATTAAATATCACATTAGACATATTCAAAATAATAATGTAAAACGTATAATAAATAATATAATAATAATATAATAATATGTAATAATAAATATATTAATATAAGAATATGTATATTAATATATTAATAATATAAAACGTATTATAAAATTTATAATAATAATATAATAATATGTAGTAATAAATATATTAATATAAGTTTATCTATATTAATATATTAATAATATAAAACGTATTATGAAACGCATTCTTAATGATAAAAGATTATCTTTCAAATGCTTTTAAATAAAACTGAATAGTTCAAAACTTTATAAAACAAATGAAAGGCACAAAAACATTTATTAACACAAAAGTACATATTCCCCTTTCTCTTTTTTCTATATTTAATTAGTATTGAACTTACGTTAAACAATATTCTTTCGTTACACGACATGCATTTTCGAATTACAAATCTGTCATTAAATATACATTATTTAACTATTAAATCATATTTAATGATTTAATTTAATATGTAGTGATTAGTGATAGTATAATAGATACGTATAATGACAATATATAATGTTAAATAAATTTAAGGCCGCCTTCGTACAAGGTATACAAGTATTGGTAAAAGTAGATGCTCATTACTAACACTATTATATAATTTTTTATATAAATTAATGTTATATTAGGATGTTGGAGAAAAGACCGAATTTAATCGCGCTGTTTTATTTTCTTGACAATGGAAGTGAATTAATGATGAACAAAGCTGTTTCCTCACTAATCAAATTGTTACTTTCGAGAAGCGGAATAACTAACTAGACTTGAGTAACATACTTGTGTTGATTTCGCATAATTTATTGATCTAAAAGAGGAAATATTTAGTTTTACATTAAATAAGGGTAAAACGATTTTCATCTTTAAGGATATTTAAACCTTCTTTCAATGCGCATTACATTGTTAATCACAAAAAGAGCTTCTTTTGTATTCGAATGGGAATACATTTTTTTATGTTATAAATAATTGTAATTATAATAACATTGCGGTAATGATAATAAAGTGTAGTAATTTCTTACCTAATAAGTGAAACTGATGATAAAAATTGCAGGAAACAAAGATTATGTTTATTTTTTCTTTTTATTCTACTTTTAGAAAAAAAAAGTATTGGAATATTAAAAAATTTTAATTTCAGATTTTCAACAGTTTTATAAGTTTTAGAAGGTCCAGAATGTGATATGAATATTTTTTTTATAAATTTTGTCTATCTGTATGGGAAACAAAATTTTATTGGCGCTTTATTTCCCCAACTAAAGCACGAAATTTAATCTAACATCAGAGGCAGAATTAAAAAAAAATGCTTTGACCGGGCATAACTTAAATTGTTTCTGATTATTGTTTTGGTATGTTCAACATGTAATGGTATTATATTGCATTTTTTTCAATTTTACAAATGAGACTTAGTGGCTGGTAATTTTTGCATACATTTTACATTTAGCATTTTGGTAAATTTAACAGGCAAACTCTAATGAGAAAAGATCGAATGTTTTACTTGTAATTCTAGATTAGATTGTTATTTGAAGAAGGTTTAATTATTTGTAACTTAAGCGTAGATATTGCAGTGTCACATTTTGTGATTTTAGTATATAAATTTTAAATTAGATATGCAAAGTATCTAAATATGACAGTAAATTTTATACATGTCAGTACATTTCTCATATTTTAAATGAAATGTTATTTATTGTTAATCAAATCATTTTATATTCATACATTAAATATTCAGTCAAATTACTAAATAAAAAAACCCAAATGAATTACCAATGTAAAATTCTTTTTTTTAGAGCAAAGTTTTTTAATCAAATTTTGACACAAATTTATTGGAAACAAAACTTCAAGAAAATCAATTTCCAGAAAATATTTGTTGTTTTTGGTATTTTATATTTCAGAAAAATGGAAATTTCTTAATTTTGAACATTTCACAAAACATTTGATCACGTCCTTCTAGACACTTTCAAAATTTGACACATCTTAATACTATTGTGATTACTTTTTCAACTTTCTCAATCTGTATATTAACAATGCCTAAGACAATACTTCCTATTTTTCAGCGATTACATAGCTTCAAATCTTAATTTTATATTGAAGTTTTAATTTTAATTGAATTTGATGTAATGAATTTCATTAGAGAATAAAAATATAGTATGAAAATGTAAATATACAAGTTTTATCTGGCGTAAAGAAAAATTTGTTATTATTAAATCGTTTCTAGAACCGCTGTTATTCGAAATGTCGACATCACTACAAGAAAAAGCTTATTTTGTCTTATAATGCATAAAATTTAACATACTATTTGTACATCGCTACACGAAAAAAAACTTACTTTGTCTTATAATGCATAAAAAGTGAGCAACTATTTATTGATGTAATTTATTTCATTAGAGAATAAAAGATGTAGCTTGAAAATGTAAATAAACTAGTTTTATCTGGCATAAAAAAGTTTGCTGTTATTAAATCGTTACTAGAGTCGCTGTTATTCGAAATATCTTCATTGCTACCAAAAAAAAAAAAAAAAAAAAAAAAAAAAAACTTAGAAAGCACGAAAACTTTACCGAATATCGTTGTTAAGAAACATTTCCTGACCAAACTTGTCAAAAAAACATCTCAGGGTTAAAGCATCATGTAACAAAGTACGCTCAATTCACATGATTGACAAAAGTTAATGCCGTGATTAACGAAGGTGTTGGACTAAATAACAAAGAATGCATCAGTAAAAGTGAGACAGGAATTGGATTACTCAAGAGAGATTTGCTGTGTCACGGTAGGGACATTCATGGAACATATTTTCAAACATGTATAGATAATTTTTCGCGTTAACTTTGTATTTCAAAAATAAACTTACTACAGCAATCTTAAGTCTGTTTTCTTCTTGAACCACTCATTTTACATCGCCATGTATATTTATTACGCAATTCAAAGACACTAGTGTGAAAAAAAAAACAATTTTTTTGGTTGCTTTCGTTCTGCTTTTCACTTTCCTTCTGTATATTAAAGGTTTTTTTTCCTTATTCCAACAGCTTTTTTTATGAGTCGTGAGCATCGTGTAGCTTTTCATTTTCATCCTGCGGTTTGTTTAGAATATCTCCGTTGTTCTACTAGTCAGTTTTGACACCTAGGGCAACAGGTGTTGGCCCCTCATGGCTCTCCTGAGGTGGCTTTGATTAATTGGAAATTACACGTTCTTCATTTATAGACTTTTTCTCTCTGAAGTATGTAGTAATCTAACTGTATTTGTAACTTTACCCTCTTTGAAACTACACCCAGGCTTCTAAAGTTTTTTTTTATTATTATTCCTATTCCCTATTCTCAGGCTTTTATTTTCGTAGTATCATCATTTTTTATAAACACGACCCCTTCCTTCTCCAATTAAATACATAATGCAAACAAGCTTTTTTTCCAGTATTAATCGTCTTATTACAAAATAGAATAAATTGATACAAATTAGATTGGCATTCTAATTATTTTCGTAAATTTCCAACCATTTTATTTTATCCGCCATGATTTATATAACTTTCACGTATCCACAGAAGGCTTTCCACGTACCCCTAAGAGTACGCGTATTCTAAAGGTTGAACCACTAAATTAGACCATTGGAAATACCCTGAATTTTTAGGCTGGGCATAAAATTGTGTTCAACACCTAATGCCTTAATAATTTTAGTACTTATCATATGCCTTAATTCATTACTAAAAAAAGTGTTTGGCTAAATATTTTTTTAATGATCAAATTTAATTTTTTGTCCCCCCAAAAAGTTAGTTTTTTTACGTTTTTGTTTTGAATTTATTTTTCACGTAATACAGTAAAATATTACACAGATATTAATATTTTACAGAATATAATTAATAGATTGTTCCATTGTTGTTAATCATTATTTATCTTTTTTAATGTAAGTGTTTTTAAATATTCTATCTTGTGTTTTAGGAATCATTTTAGATTTATTTTATCTAATAAAATCCATAGTTCGACAATTACTGTATCAGACATTATTTAACTCATTATATGTATAGATTTTCTGCATCAAATGTTCTCTAGAAATACAAAGTTAATGATATCCTGGTGATACTTAGTTATGTATATAACAACAATTTAACAACAGTAGTGATATCTAATTTATTGATTAGATCAGATCATGATATATTGTAGCAAAATAAGTTTCCAAATATGTGACAAAATAGCCGCAATAAAGCAACATTAACGGAAATAACTATATGAAATCAATCAAAAATTTGTAGTTTGAGAAAATTATTTTTGAAGAATTTTATAATTATCGAATTTATTTTTATATATCTCAACGAGTACAACCAATTTTTCAACCTTTTTTATCGAATTTATACCAGAAATTTTACAAAGATTCTTCTTGTATAATTTATCACAAAAAAACAGGATCATCTATTGTTTACATATAACTGGAAAAAAATGTAAACTAGAAAATTGAAATTCTGCTTTTTCAGAATTTCATGCCTCCCCCAATGAATAATAAAATATACAAATATAGATCGTACAAAACACATTTCAATTTTAAGAATCAAAGTACACCCTGTAGTTTTATATAAATAACGTCATTTTCACCCGCTGAAGGATTCTACATTTACGACCCAGTCTTAAAAAATCCGTAGAAAATGTGCATATGACGATACTATCGCGGAATAATACACAAATATAGCAAAAACTGATGAAGTTATTCATAAAATGCCTTAAAAACGTCGGATATTTAATGATTGACATGCCTTTGTTTTTAAAATTAATAGGGATCTTAAAATTAAACATAGATTATAATAGTTCCCTACTGCACCGGAAATCATTCATGCATACTTTTTCAAAATTTGAAAAAAGTTATTATACACAGATGGATAAATTTTCATGCTTTCAGCTCCTCATCATTTCAGTCCCAATTATTAAGCTCTGGTTATGATGTTAACAGACAGTTATTTCTTCATAAAAGTTAATTATACTCACAAAATGTACGGCCATAATCTAAAAACACTACAACATTTAAATGACAAAACATGTATAATGGTACATAACTGTATGCGATAATTAGAATTTAATTTACAAAAAAAAAAAAAAAAAAAAAAAAAAAAAAAAAAAAAAAAAGGAATAAAATTGTCCGGTTTTTAGATATTAACCCGCAGAGAATTTATACATATATATATATATATATATATTATGTTTTAACACATATCTATAATATAAGAATACAAAACGTATTATAGAAATAACCAATGAGAGATATTTTATATGAATTTCAGCAAACACTTTTATAAAAAAGCAGGGCGTCCACAATCGCTCAGAAATTTCATTTTATACTAATTTTGTAATAATTTAACATTCTTAAACAAGTCTTCATGAACATGATTAAACAAGCATATCCGTGTCTAAAACTTGAGCAGAGACAAAATGGATATCTAATTTAAACCATTTAAACGCGCTTTTGAAATTGTACTGATTTTTTGTTTATTTTTTAATTTTTCTACCGTGAGCCCCTTGTAAAACTGATAATTCAGACTGATAGGCATAATAACTTCTAGAATTGATCACTATTTTAATAGGTAGAAAATGAAGGGTATTTATTTTCAAATTTTTAAATCGTACATTTCTAATCATTAATTTTATACCACTCCCTAACTGCTTCCTTAACTATCTATTTATAATAAAATCTGAGTGGAGAATAGTGTAGACAACTTCACCGGTAAGAACCCTTATGGTCTGCGAATCGACCGTAGCTAAACAACATGTTAAGCTTAATGGAAAACATGTTAACATATAACAGTTAAATGATAATTTCTTCTGTTAAAATAAAGTTGGTTGAACATATTTTACTATAAAATATGTATATCATATCCAATTATTTTACATTAAGTTCCAATATAAAAATAAACTACTATATTTGTATTTGTATAGCTTTGAGGTAGGCGCTACAGCTTTTCGCCGGCATAACCTCCAATGATCACAAGAAACCATATAGAACACTTTATTACAAATAATCCAGTACATACATTTTTCACAGATACAACACAGACACCCATGCCGCTAGCTGGACTCGAACCAGGGTCCAGCGGTGTGGGCGGAGCTCACTACTATAAACAAAATAAACAAACAAAAGTTTCCCCGTTGCCATTCAAAAGAACAAATTCCAAATTTATAAATAAATGAACGATGTCAAGTGATTCATTTAAATAATATTAATAATAATATCCAATTATCCTTTTAAAATATTTTTTAAAAACGTATTAAAGCATTTAATTATATTTTTAAATTGCGTTTTTCACGTTTGTTTACATTTATATACAGTAAGTTAAAAATAAATAAAATAAAATAAAATAAAGTAAATGATTCTCTCAAGTCAACGGTTTTTTCATCGATTATACTCTGTGGTCAGACATAGACAGACATAGTCAGACACTTTTCTTGTGCTGCCATCTATTGACCTCAATATAAATAAACAATTTATTTCATTGAAATTAAATTTTAAAATAATAATAATAAATAATAAAAATTGTAGGATGTAATAACTATAGATCTTTTTTATTCGTTTCCGTTACATATTTTAGAAACACTATTCAATAGGTATAAATAAATGAAATGCTTTTATTATGAGTTTTTTGATATGGTTTTAATTTAGTTTTACTACTATTATTTTTTAAAGACATAAACATTTATCCGCTTACTTTTTTATTTTGGTTTTCTGTTATAAAGAAAATATTTTTCCCAAAGGTGTTATGAATATATGAGATATTATCACGACTGCATTAATACGACGTTTTTTCGTATTCTATTATTAAAATATAAATTTAGCTTACTTTTAAAAGTTATTATAATCAAAAATTACTATGCTAAAAATCAAAACTTTATTTGCTTTGATGTAATTAGTATATGTAATACATGATTGTATATTTCTTACATTTTAATAATATTTGATAAGAAGTATAAATTTTGTTTACAATGCAAGCACATCTCAAGTAGATATAAGCTAAGTTTTTAAAAATTGATATAATTAAATTAAAACTTTGCGAAATAAATAATAATAATGATTTTGGTTTCATTAATAAAGAAAACAATTTTAAAGCAATATAGCTGAAGTTTTTAACAGCCCAGACTGATTGAAAAAGACCCGGATGATAATATAAAGTCTATGGGGGCGTTCTGTTCAAATATCTCGCTCAAATTTTACTATTTATGCATGACTTTTTTGCATAGGATAGCTAAGGACGATCCACAACCGGCCTAGTTCTTACTTTTTCGCTTTTGGATGTATTATTTTTATATTAAGATAATTTCAGTTTCATAATCGGTTGAAACCGGTTTTGTAAGATAAAAGTTTTTTAAAAAAATATATCTGAAACGAAAATGAAAAAAGTAAAAACTAGGCCTGTTATAGATTCACCTCAGCTATCCTATGCAAAAAAAATCATATAAAAATATTAAAATTTGAGTGAGATATTTGTAAAAAATGTCCCCATAGATTTTACATTATCATCCGGGTCTTTTTCTTTCAGTAGTTTGAGTCTTAAAAATTGATTTTGATCTAAATCGACGCCTCTTGCTTCTGCATATTTTATATATGAAGCTACAATTTTACCAATAAGGTTTTTTATTTTTATTAACCGCTACTAGATCCACATTTAAAAACAAAGAATAAAGTTTCATTATTTGATGTACTAGGAATCTATCTTTTATCCTTCCTATACATTTGACTAAAATCGCTGCCGAGTCATTGCTTTTTGTAAAATAATGCATTAAAATAATAATAATAATATTTCATTTAATATAGGAGGACCAATTACACTGTTTGATAATATAACAAATAATAAAATCAGCTCATCAGTGTATACTAGATGTTAAAAATTTTTTATTAAAATTCATGTACTACTTACAAGTAAAGCAGAGTTGATTTCCTACAGTTTCGAACAATAAAACTTGTTCATCATCAGGGAAACATTAGAAGATAAAAAAACTAACACGTTACACAGTTCACATAATACAATACTAGAAGCAAAAACCCGCCTTTCTTCTGAAGGAAATCCAAATTCGCATGTGAATGCAGCCGTGGCGCCATCTATAGTGTAGAGATCAAATTAAAGTTCATTCGAACTTTATTTCTGTTTTTAGAAAGTCTATCCAGGAAATAGGTATAAAATAGGATAAATTATCGTTACATAGTTGGTTATTCCGTGTTATAATTTCTATTGATTCACGAATTTTAGATTTATGGGGGTTCGTTTGCCGGGAAATAATTCTTGCGTTGTTATAATCAATTGATTGTACTTCATTTATGGAACAGAGTCTTGATATGGATGTGCTTGGTTTATTATACTTAATATCTCTTTTATGTTCTTTAAGCCTTTTGCTGAATTTTCGACCAGTCATTCCTATGTAATATTTGAGTTGATTGTTGTTAAGCAAAAAAGGTATTTCATATACACCTGCATAATTAATGGGGTCTATTGGGTCTAATTTCTTGCTTATTACTTTCATAAGATTAGGAGGAGTTGATAATATTAGTTGAATATTATATTTCTTGAATAACTGTTTTAGCCTTTCAAAGATGATTGGAATGTATATAATTTTTCTGTAAGATGGTTTGGTGGTTACTTCTTGATTAAGATTTGGTTTATTAAAATTAACAATAATCTTATATATTGTTTTTGGCTGGAAACCATGATTGCTTGCAACTTGAATTATATAACTAATTTCATCTGTTAGGTATTGCTCTGAACATACTTTGAATGCTCTATGGATGTAAGATTTTATGGCATTGAGTTTATAAGTCCATGGGGCTATTGCATCTTTAGGTATAATATGGTCTAGCTTTACTTTCTTTCTGTATACTTTTCTATTGATTTTGTTATTTTCTTTTATCAGTAGAATATCTAAGAATGGAAGAGTATTATTATTTTCTATTTCCATAGTAAACTGGATGTCTTTATCAACTCTATTGATTTTTTCAAGGAAATCCTTCAATGATCCCAAACTGCAAATATGTCATCTACATATCTTATCCATGACATATTTGCAGTTTGGGATCATGGTTTGGGATCATTGAAGGATTTCCTTGAAAAAATCAATAGAGTTGATAAAGACATCCAGTTTACTATAGAAATAGAAAATAATAATACTCTTCCATTCTTAGATATTCTACTGATAAAAGAAAATAACAAAATCAATAGAAAAGTATACAGAAAGAAAGTAAAGCTAGACCATATTATACCTAAAGATGCAATAGCCCCGTGGACTTATAAACTCAGTGCCATAAAATCTTACATCCATAGAGCATTCAAAGTATGTTCAGAGCAATACCTAACAGATGAAATTAGTTATATAATTCAAGTTGCAAGCAATCATGGTTTCCAGCCAAAAACAATATATAAGATTATTGTTAATTTTAATAAACCAAATCTTAATCAAGAAGTAACCACCAAACCATCTTACAGAAAAATTATATACATTCCAATCATCTTTGAAAGGCTAAAACAGTTATTCAAGAAATATAATATTCAACTAATAGCATCAACTCCTCCTAATCTTGTGAAAGTAATAAGCAAGAAATTAGACCCAATAGACCCCATTAATTATGCAGATGTATATGAAATACCTTTTTTGCTTAACAACAATCAACTCAAATATTACATAGGAATGACTGGTCGAAAATTCAGCAAAAGGCTTAAAGAACATAAAAGAGATATTAAGTATAATAAACCAAGCACATCCATATCAAGACTTTGTTCCATAAATGAAGTACAATCAATTGATTATAACAACGCAAGAATTATTTCCCGGCAAACGAACCCCCATAAGTCTAAAATTCGTGAATCAATAGAAATTATAACACGGAATAACCAACTATGTAACGATAATTTATCCTATTTTATACCTATTTCCTGGATAGACTTTCTAAAAACAGAAATAAAGTTCGAATGAACTTTAATTTGATCTCTACACTATAGATGGCGCCACGGCTGCATTTACATGCGAATTTAAATTTCCTTCAGAAGAAAGGCGGGTTTTTGCTTCTAGTATTGTATTATGTGAACTGTGTAACGTGTTAGTTTTTTATCTTCTACTGTTTCCTTGAAGATGAACAAGTTTTATTGTTCGAAACTGTAGGAAATCAACTCTGCTTTACTTGTAAGTAGTACATGAATTTTAATAAAAAAATTTTAACATCTAGTATACACTGATGAGCTGATTTTATTATTTGTTATATAATATTTCATTTTAATGTTAAATGAAATCTTCAGAGTATGTTTTACTTTGCTAATTATTATTGTTGTGATCGATACTACTGTTTGTTTTGTCCAATTGTTGAACTATTTTAGAAACTGAATATCAAGTATATATATGTATATATATATAATTTGTATTGCTACTTTTAAAATATGCTTTTCTACAATGCAAACTCTACAATAATAAAATCTTCATTCTGTTTGTTTGCAGTTCTGTTTATTTGGAATTAAATATGAACAAAGCCACTTTCTCATTAATCAAATTGTTACTTTCGACAAACAGAAACGTTGATAAGAAAGCTGACTTGAATTAGGATCCCCCATTGTTTTATGTCTATTTATTGTTTTCAAGGGAAGACATTACTTAAATTAAATTAAGAAATTGTGTTTCCAAAAATACTGAAAAGCTGTATCATTAAATATGCACTGTAACGGTGAATGATGAATATTTGTATTTCCCTTTTTTTTAAACTTTCTTATCCATTACAAGATTTCCATTTGAATAATACGAATTTAAATAGATGTTTTCTCTTTGAATAAATTTGTGATATGAAAGTTACCTAACGCTTCTTTTAAATGTAAATACTTTAACTCGTTTACTTGAAAAACAATTTTTTGATTGTGTAATTGTATGTTAATCGTTTGATGGGCGTCATTTGCAGGCTACATTTGATTAGTTTTACTGCCCAAATTGCCAAATGGAACCAGTACTTTTTAGTGCAATTTCGATCTCATGACATACATGAAAAAGAGGTTTTGATTATTTCGAAATATTTTTGTTTGTATTGTCGTTCTATTGTCCAAGTCGGCGTAGCGAATGCAGTTCTGAATATTTTTGAGAAACTGGCCTACGTGTGATTCTACAAAAAAGTATTTTATCAACAAGAAATTGTTCAGAATTGTGATAAGTTTGTTAAGTGAAAAGTATGCATTATCTGATTCAAAGATAGCACTATTGCAGCGATTTTATAATTATTTTACAGTAGCTCAACATTCTTAAAGAAGTTTTCGTAAACATGATTAAACCATTGAACTACGAAAAAAATAACTGAGATAGCCTTAAAATAGTGAAGCTCCAACTGTAACCGCTTCTGTAGAGGGTTCATTACCATGGCTGCAAACTTCCACAAAAAAAAAAAAAAAAAATAAATAAAAAAAAAATAAAAAAAAAAAAAAAAATATGCAGAAAATTTTTCTCCTTATTTAAACACCTCACTAATGAAAAAAATTCGATCAAAAATAATGGTAAAAACTGACAACTTTTTACTCGTATGACTTTATTATGGTAGTAATAGCTGCGCCACATAGTGACAAACAAGGCAACTGACTTTCTGTGTCAGGGAACAGATTTTAATAGCTGAACAAACTAACACCAGTAAAAAGAAATAGGATTTTTTTACTATATTTGTGCAAGAAATTTCCCATCAATATAGTGCTAAATTAAGAATTTTTCTATAAATGTTTACTTAGGGAAGATTTCACCAATGGTGATCAGAAATTGTTGATCTGATTAGAAGAAACAGCCGCCATCTTGTGACAACCACCTCAATTACTTCACTCTTAACTGACAGACACCACATATTTCCCTCTCTTTGTTCATAACTCCATGGCTTAAAAGCACATTCGTGTCTATAACTTGGGGAGGGATAAAATGGATATCTAGTTATTTAAACCATTTAAATGCGCTTTTCATATTATTCTAATTTTTTTTCTATCGTTGGCTCCTTGTAAAAATGACAATTGAGACTGATAGGCATAATAATTCCTAGCATTTATCACTGTTTTAACGGGAAGAAAACTAAAGGTATTTATTATAAAATTTTTTAATCCTGGACTTCTAATTATTAATTTTAACCGCTTAAATGATCACTATTTTTGAAAAAAAAAATTTCACATGATCCCTATTTATTTGTGTCTTTCTACAGAATTTTTAATGTTTTATCACCGATTTTTCAAAATAAACATTTTTGCCTAATTTAATCAGTAAAATTCTCGGATTAAATAATACAAAATTTACAATAAAAATTTAGATTGTTGAGATAAATAAATCATAATTTTCCAAAACACGTTGCTCGTATGCCGTACGGGGAAATCAGGGAAATGGTTAAACCAATCACTTATTACTTGACTATTAAGTTATACTTTAGTAAAAAAAGTGACTTAAAACACAATGACTTACATCAATATCACGCCTGGAATTTCCTTAAACACATTCTATCGAGAATTTGTATCCCTTTCCGGCGCAGTGTTGCCGGGTCGGCAACACCTAAAGTTCCCCCTGTTTAGAGCCATAAAAAGTCCGTGAATATTTCAAAAACTACTCTAATGGCTACTTTAAAACTTTCTCATGAGTTCTAGATGGCATCACCACAGAGATCAAATTCTACCGTTTTTAAATAATAGGTAAAATGTTTTACTATAATACGCATTTCACAGCAATGATCTTCTCACTGCGCTTATCAATACTGTACCTATGCAGGGTTACCACTTCGGCAACAGCTGTATATTTAAAATGGTTTGCGCTATCTTTACAAAATTATACCTGTGTCCCGTTAGATTGCCTAATTTTTTTTCTTTAAATTTCAATTTTAAAGAGTAGTGCTCCGGAAAGGGGTATTAGAGAAAAGATTTAAATACCTTTAGCTTTTATTATTTTCTTCAATTTCCGACTAAATTAAATTATCAAAAAATTCAACTGCTCTGCAAAATTGAATTTCGTTTTCTACACAGTCAAATTGGAATTAAGCATGAATAAAGCTATTTTCTCATTAATCAAATTGCTACTTTCAACAAACAGAAACGTTGATTAGAAAGCTGACTTGAATTAGAATCCCCCATTGTTTTATGCATATTTATTGTTTTCAAGGGAAGACGTTACTTAAATTTAATTAAGAAATTGTGTCTCCAAAAATACTGAAAAGCTGTATCATTAAACATACATTGTAATGGTGAATGATGAATATTTGTATTTCCCTTTTTTTTAAACTTTCTTATCCATTAAAAGAATTCCAATTCAGTAATATATATTAAAATAGATGTTTTTTCTTTGAATAAATTTGTGAGAGAAGATTACATAAAGTTTCCATTGAAAAAAAAGTACTTTGAAGCTTTTACTTTTTTTTTTTTTTTTTTTTTTTTTTTTTTTTTTTTTTTACTAAGCAATATTAGAATAATCCTTAACTGTTGAATGTTTTTGAAAAAATAAAAAATAAACTTTAAAATAATGCCTATATTTTGCATGTCTTTTACAGAATTTTTAATCTTTTATCACCGATTTTATGAAACAAATTTTTGCCTAATTGTTTGAGAAAAATGCTCGGATTAAATAACCCAAAATCTACAATAAAGTTTTACTGGTGAGAATAATAAATTATGACTGGAGTATGGATGCCCGTAAGTGGTGCTGGCATACCATGATTGTCAAAAACATGTTGCCCGTACGACGTACGGGCAGAACAGGAAAGCGGTTAATCTCTTCAGGGGCAGAAGAATCCTGCTCATAAAATGATGGAATACTTAACTAACACTAGAACATTCAAACGAGTTTCTTACTAAAAAAAAACTTCCTATTCTGCTCTTTTATTATAAGAGCAAAGTTTTATTAAAATATTCTTGGAGATTCTTTCCAATTGTCAGTTTTGAAATTAAAATTAGGTGGTTAGACCTTCTAGCCACATTCTTGAACCCCTTGAAGGGCGGTGATATAAAATATTACCACCTAATTTTTATTGCGAAAAGCCACATTGCCACCAGAATTTTGAAATATCGACTGTGTGAAGGAAATCATTTATCTATTTTAAAATAAATTTCTTTTTGAATTCTGGTGTCATTTAATCATTTCAGCATTTTATAAATGGAAGTGCTTTGCCAATCAAAGGGTTAAAAGGATGAATTATAATGTCCAAATTGTCAAATGGAACCAGTAATTTTTTAGTGCAATTTTGATCTAATGCTATAATAGTAGAATGAGATCAATAACAATTTTTTTTAAATAAATTTGTTCCTAACTATCAAATAATTTAAATGTTCTGCAAAACTGAGTTTCATTTTCAACGCAGTCAAAATGGAATTAAAGATGAATAACGCTGCTCTCTCATTAATCAAATTGTTACTTTCGACAAGTATAAACCTGGATTCGTAAGCTGATTTAAATTAGAATCCCACATTATTTTATGTATATTTATTGTTTTCAAGGGAAGACATAAAAATTACCATTCAAATTAAGATATTGTGTTTCCAAAAATACTGAAAAGCTGTGTCATTAATCATGCATTGTAATGGTGAATGATGAATATTTGTATTTCCCCCTTTTTTTTTTTTGTATTTCCTTTATTAAAGTTTCTTATATATTACGAGAATTCCAATTGAGTAATATGAATTAAAACAGGTGCTTTTTCTTTGGATAAATTTCTGAGTGATAATTACATAACGTTTCCTTTAAAAGTAAATAAAGTGCAACCTCGATTATCCAAGCTAATTGGGGCCGATGGGATTGGCTATTTTATAATAACTTAACATACTTAACCCCTTGCGACGCGGTGGCACGTGTATGAAATTATTTAATTTTAAATACAAAAATCCACATTGGCACTGGAAGTTTGATAAAAAATTTAAGGTTTATTGAATGTGTGAAATATAGCTTTTTCATATTTAAAAATAAAGTTATTTTCAAATTCCGGTGTCAATCATTAATTTTAACACTTAATGAATTTGTCTTGGGCAGCAAAGGGTTAAACAAGTCTTCATGAACATGATTAAACAAGCATATCCGTAACTAGACAATGAATATCTAATTTAATACACTTAAATGTACTTTTGATATTGTTCTGGATTTTTTTCTATCGTGGGCCACTTTTAAAACTGACAATTCAGACTGATAGGCAAAATAACTCCTAGCATTTACGACTGTTTTAATTGGAAGAAAACGAAGTGCTATTTATTTTAAAATTTTTAAATCTTGGACATTTAATCATTAATTTTGGACCACTCCCTAATTACTTAACTATTAATTCAAATTTTCGCAAAATAAATAAATATATAAATAAAAGTGATTTAAAACATTATGACTTACATCAATATCAAGCCTGCTATTTCCTTAAGCACAATCTGTCGCGAATTTGTACGAGAGAAAAAATTTAAAAACCTTTAACTTTTATTCTTTACTTCAATTTCCGAATAAATTAAATTATCAAAAAATTCAACCGCTCTGCAAAATTGAGTTTCATTTTCAACACAGTCAAAACAGCATTAATCAGGAACAAAGCCACTTTCTCATTAATCAAATTGTTACTTTCGACAAACAGAAACGTTGATTCGAAAGCTGGCTTGAATTGGAATCCCCAATTGTTTTATGTATATTTATTGTTTTCAAGTGAAGACGTTACTTAAATTAAGAAATTGTATTTCCAAATATATCGAAAGGCGGTATCATTAAGCCTGCATTGTAATGATGAATGGTGAATATTTGTATTTCCCTTTTTTTAACTTTCTTATCCATTACAAGAATTCTAATTGAGTAATATGTATCAAAATAGATGCTTTTTACTTTAATGCATTTGTTAAAGAAGATTACATAAGAAGATTACAAAATAACATCCATTTAAAAGAAAATACTTTAAAGCTTTTACTTAAAAAATATTTTTTTTTGACTAAGCAATTTTAGATTAACCCTTAATTGTTTTTGAAAAAAAAAAAACCTTTCAAATAATGCCTATTTTTATCATCTCTTTTACAGAATTTGTAATCTTCTATCATCAATTTTTCAAACACAAGTTTTTGCCTAATTGAATGCGAAAAATGCTCGAATTAAATAATCTAAAATCTACAATAAAATTTTACTGGTGAGGATGATAAATTATGGTTAGAGTATGGATGCCCTTACGTGGTAGGGGCAAATCATGATTGGCAAAATACACTACTGGCCATTAAAATTGCTACACCATGAAAGCGACATGCTACAGACGTGAAATTTAAAAGGCAGAAAGAAGATGCTGTGATATGCAAATGATTAGTTTTTCAGAGCATTCTGACAAAGCAGATGCCGGTAGCGACACCTACAATATGTTTAAATGAGGAAATCGTTCAGCCGGTTTCTCACACAGAAATTGTATTTGGGCATTGTTGCCTGGTGAAAAATTGTTGTGATGCCTGGGGGGGGGGTTATTTGCAAGACAAAAAGTGTCTCCACGGACAGTTCGACGACGTTTACAGTATCATGGACTTGCAGCTCGGGGACCATGGCTGTGACTTCCCTTGACGTTGCGTCATTGATAGGAACGCCTTCAATGGTGTGATCAAGGACGAACCTGGGTGCACAAATGGCAAGGAGTCATTTTTTCAGATGAATCCAGGTTCTATTTACAACATCATGATGGTCGCATTCGTGTTTGGCGGCATCGTGATGAACAAACATTTGCAGCGTGCATTCGCCATCGTCATACTGGCCCATCACCTGGTGTGATGGTATGATCTGCCATTGGACCCAGGTCAAAATTCATGCCAATACCAGCAACAAAAATATGCTGGTTATTGCTATATATTGCTTTGTTTGCTAGATTTTCCTGCTATTATATGCTTTAAATTGATAGCCAGCATCACATACTATATAACTAGCTTACACAGCAATAGCAGGACAAGATATGTACAAGCATCTTATGCTTATTTTCTGTATAATCTTCTTCCAAAGCATGCAGTGATAGGTACCTTAACATGCTATAATATGCGCTTTTATGCTTGCCAGCATAATGTGCTATGCAGTCAATTTAGGAAGAAATAAAATTGCACGCTATATACAAGCATTTTAATTCATAAACAATTAAACAAAAAAAATATTTCCATAGCGGATTTAGAAAAATAAATATTCCTCTCCCCTAACTGAAAACTAACTGTTTTTAACTGTTCTTTTAACTCATCTTTTACTTAGTGTTAAACTAATTTTACTTAGTTGAAAATTATAAATTTATTATGTCTTTAAGAATAGGGGGAAAATAAATTTTGTTTTGGCAAGGTTTAGAATAGCTGTGCCACCTCCACATGAATAAAAATCTCTCTCTTGAACTCGTTGAGATAATGTTTTAACAATAGCTGCCAACTCTTCTGATTTTTTGACCCAGAAAAATTTAACAGAAATATTTGCCTTATTTAATCAGCGCATTACGGCGATTTGAAAAAGTAAAATTTTCTGTAAAATTTTTCCGGGTCGAAAAAGCGGAAGATGTTGGCAGCTATGTTTTAACACACAAACTTAAAAAAACTATTCATTTTTATAGGCTTCCCCCCTCCGTTCACGAAATTAGAAAAAAACACAGCTGTTCTTTCTCTTAATACTTAATTCTGTTAAGTTACTTGAAAAGATTAAATATTTTGTATTTATTAAAACCAGGGAAAAAAAAATATATTTTTTAAATTTCAAAATCAAGAGGCGGTAAACTTCGGTGTAATACAAGTTCAAAACTTCCTTCGTTATCCCGTTTGAAATAAAGTTTTAAAACATAAATCTCTAAAACAAAATGAAAAGTTTTAGGATATTGGTAATACTCGTTTTTTCCATCATACAATTCAATCGCTTTCAATTTTGCTAGTGTTAATTAACTTAAGTTATTAAAAAATAATAAAAAGTGTTTTTCAAAATCTTTAAAAAACAAAATTTAGTCATTTAAAATTCAATATTCAAGAAGCACTTTTTCATTTAAGAAATATGTTTATAACAGTCGATTTAGAAATATGTATAATTGATTCCTTCCCTCTTTCCAATAAATATTACAGTTTTAAAATCCCCCATCTTAAACTGAATTTACCTGAAATTGATTCTATCAAAAATACATTTCATAATTATTTATTTCTCTGCAAAAAGTAATTCAGAACATGTTCAATTTATCTAATAAGCAAAGAAAATTCTTTTAATAATAATGATGAATTACATTAATCTAATCACATTATAATTATCCAATAGTTATTAAAAAAACTTACAATAAATTAATATTATTCAGTGAAACTTCGAGGAAATGTAGCTTCATCGATAAATTGACTCTTTACCTGATAAAAAAAATAGCGCATAGTAGAATTACCCACGTCAACAATCACTGGCAGTTACAGGCGTCTGTAGACAAATCCCCACTGGTATGGTAACTAGAGCGCGCGTCTCGCAATCTACAGGTAGCGAGTTCGACCTTCAAAAGAGGAAAAAATCCGATGCAATTTCTTCCGACAATATTCGTAGACACTTCCGTTACTTTCAATAGATGGCAGAACCTGCGTCTTTTTTTAACTATCAACTGATGCTAGAAATTTAATACTAGAATAGCAAAAATTAAAAGCATAAGATGGTAGAAAAATAATTCTAAATTAACAGAAAATACAAGCAAGTTATGGTCTCAATTGCTGCTAGCCCAGCAACATATTCAAGCAACACATGCTGGATTATGTATGCTGGCCAAGCAGAAAAGTGGGCCAATACACACCATGATTTGTTGATAATTCTGCTAGAACCAGTAAATATGTTATGGTACTTTGAGCTATTTTACTTCCTGAGATACAGCAAGTGATGATTGTCTAGCAAACAAATACCAGCATCAATTTTGACTTGTAGATACACGTCCCGGTTATTAAAATCATCTCTTGTTCGCATTCACGGCACTTTCAACAGTGCACGTTACATTTCTAATGTTTTACCGACCGTGGCTCTACCATTTATTCGAGACCTATGAAACCCTACGTATTAGCAGGATAATGCCCGACTGCATGTTTCTGGAACTGTACGAACCTTACTTGATACGAAAAATGTTCGATTGTTTGCCCTGGCCAGCACATTTCTCAGATCTCTCACCAATAGAAAACGTCTGGTCAATGATCGCCGAGCAACTGGCTCATAACCATACGCCAGTCACTACGGTTGATGTTGAAGCTGCATGGACATGTGTACCTGTAGATGCCATCCGATCTCTGTTAGACCCAATGCCCAGGCGTATAATTGTTTTTATTACTGCCCGAGGGTGTTGTTCTGAGTACTGATTTATCAGGATCTATGCACCCAAATTTCTTGAAAATTTAATCACTTGTTATTTCTATCATAATATATTAGTCCAATAAATAGCATTTTGTTATCTACATTTCTTCCTGATGTAGTAATTTTAATGGCCAGTAGTGTATGTTGCCCGTATGACGTACGGGCAAAACAGGGAAGCGATTAATCTTTTCCGGGGCAAAAGAATCCTGTTCATAAAATGATGAAATAATTGACTAACACCAGAATATTCAAACGAATTTCTTAATAAAATAAAACTTTCCATTTTGCTCGTTCATTAAAAAAGTAAAATTTTATTAAAATATTCTTGGAGCCAATTCCAGTGTTGAAATTAAAATTAGGTGGTTAGACCCTCCAGCCACCGTCTTTAAAAGGGTTAATTATTAGTATCCAAAATGTCAAATGGAACTAGTAATTTTAAGTGCAATTTTGATCTCAAGCTATACGTAGAAAATAGCTTTTGATTATTTTCAAATAAATTTTTCGTAATTATCAAAAAATTCAAGAGTTCTGTAAAATTGAGTTTCATTTTCAACGCAGTCAAAATGGAATTAAACATGAATAAAGCTATTTTCTCATTAATCAAATTGTTACTTTCGAGAAACAGAAACGTTGATTAGAAAGCTGACTTGAATGAGAATCCCCCATTCTTTTATGTATATTATTGTTTTCAATAAAAGACACTACTTAAATTAAATTAAGAAATATTATTTCCAAAAATATTAAAAGACGGCATTATTAAACATGCATTGTAATGGTGAATGGTGAATATTTGCATTTCCTTTTTTTAAAACTTTCTTGTCCATTACGAGAATTCCAATTGAGTAATGTGAATTAAAATAGATATTTTCCCTATTTATAAATTTGTGAGTGATCATTACATAACACTTCCTTTAAAAGTAAATGGTTTGAACTTTTTACTTTAAAACTTTTTTGATTACGTAATTTCAGGCTAACCTTTTGAGGGGCACGGTTTACAATTCACAAACGGTTGATTTTACTGTCCGAATTGCCAAATGGAAGCAGTAATTTTTAATGTAATTCCTATGTTATGAGATACATGAAAAAGAGCTTTTGATTATTTTTAAATATTATTTGTTCGTATTGTCGTTCTGTTGTTCACACCAGCGTATCGAACGGAGCTCTGGAAATTTTTGAGAAACTGCCCTATGTTTGATTCTACAACATTTTTTTTTTTTTTTTTTTTTTTTTTTTTAATCAAAAAGAAACTTTTCATAGAAGTGAAAAGTTGTTAAGTGAAACGTGTCCCCACTGAAAGTAATATTAAGATTATTTGAAGAAATTTCACTTTCTTCTGAAATTTTACAGAAATCTGAAGACATTTTGGAGATTTAGCTTTATCTTAAAAAATCTGCAGATTTTTTTAAAGGTATTTTTAAAAACATCGGTAGAATGGGCCATATATCTACAGATTTTCTACAGAATTTTGGGCCTATTACCTACAAGTTTTTGACATTTTTTTTTTCTTTTTTCAGTGGGGATGCATGATCCGATTCAATGATTGAATAACTAATGCAGAGATTTTTTATTACTTTTACAATAACGTAATATTCTTAAATCTATTTTCATGAACATATTTTTAAACAAGCATATCCGTGTCTAGAACTTGGGGTGGGGCAAAACAGATATCTAGTTTAAATCATGTAAATGCGGTTTTGATGTTGTTCTGAACTTTTTTTCTTTTTAATTTTTTTATCGTGCGCCCCTTGTAAAACTATAAGCTCATACTGATAGGTCTAATAACTCCTAGCATTTATCACTGTTTTAATTTAAAAAAAAATAAAGGGGTATTTATTTTAAAATTTAAAAATCTTGGACTTGTAATCATTAGTATTAACAACTCCCTAATTACTTAACTATTAATTCATATTTTTGTAAAAAAAGTGATTGTGATTTAAAACATTATGGCTTACATCAATATCAAGCCTGGAATTTCCTTAAACACATTCTGTCGTGAATTTGTATTAGAATTTGTATTTCTTAGTTAAAACCTTTAGATTTTATTTTTTACTTCAATTTCCGAATAAATTAATTATCAAAGAATTTAACCGTTTTGCAAAATTGAATTTCACTTTCAACACAGTCAAAATAGAATTAAATATGAACAAAGCTACTTTATAATTAATCAGATTGTTACTTTCGACAAACAGAAACCTTGATTAGAAAGCTAACTTGAATTAAAATCTCCCATTGTTTTGCGTATATTTATTGTTTTCAAGGGCAGACATTACTTAAATTAAATTACGTAACTGTATTTCCAAATATACTCAAAATCTGTATCATTAAACATGCATTGTAATGGTGAATGATGAATATTTGTATTTCCTTTTTTTCTACTTTCTTATCCATTACGAGAATCCATTTGAGTAATACGAATCAAAATAGATGTTTTTTCTTTGAATGCATTTGTGAGAGAAGATTACGTAAGGTTTATATGCGTAATTTTCTATTAAATTCAACGGTTCATATATTTTAATACATTTAATGGTATACACACACACACACACACACACACATATATATATATATGAAACTGAATATTGAGCAAATGTATTTTTCATTTATATTAATTCGAAACATTTTCCCATAAATAAATAAACAAGCTCAAAAATGAACTCCACTTAATGTTCGGCATTAAGTGTGAGCATCTTAATAGGCATCGTAATGAAGATTAAGTTATTATCTTCTTGCTCCTTTTAATTTCTACAGTTACATTTACTTTCATAAGGAAGGAATGATATGCTTAACTTTTCCATTTAAAAAAACCCCAAGAGTATCCAAGAAAAGCAACATTTTAATTTATTTGTGTTTAGATATACTTACTCTGGAAGACATTATATACATATATATATACGCAATTGAATATTAAGAAATAGGATCTCTTATTTTTATTATCTCTTAACGTTTACACTTTTTAAAAATGAAAATAAACGGGTACATAAATCAACTCCATTAATATTCAATTATTTAACCATTAATTGTTCCATTATGTATATCCTAGTATTACTAAGTACCTTATTACGTTTGAACATCTTTAAAGGCATTTTAATAAATTTTAATTATTATCATGTTACTCTTTTTAATTTGTGCTTTTACAAGAATTATCATAAAAAATTAATGTACAAATTATTTTTTATTAAAATTTTTTTATATCCATAAATTTTCAAAAAAAGTAACATTTTAATTTATTTGAGTGTGGATATACATATTCTGAAATCCCTTAAATGTGTTCGCAATTAAAAACCTAACAATATGATTTGTTACTTTTACTAACGTTTATCCTTTTTTAAAAAGAAAATATACAAGAAAGGTGTCCTGGGGTAGTAATGCCAGAGTGGGTAATAACGTCAAGTGATAATATTACGCGTAATTATGAAGGAATCTGGAAGATGGCACCTACGGTTTCTGCGCAGAAGTAATTTGAGTCATCTAAATCACAAACAGCCACTAAAAAAATTATTTTTTTTCATTTGTAACCTGGTCGTTGAAAAAAGCACTTAAGTGACAACGCCTCATTTAAATTTTTGAGAGATAAGTTCTGTGATCTGAATAATATATATTAATTAGAAAATACTTTGTTTATCACATAAATTTGTAGCGTATTTCATATACTTTCAAAATGTTGTGGAAGATTTTGGATGTGTTCTCAAAATATAGGTGGAATGTTGTTCTGCATTATTACTCCGATTGAATCTTTTAAATGCTGAACTATATCAGAAGAAGGTTCATTTTTATTTTACACACAGGAGAGTCATTTTTGAAAACCAAAAAAGATAAAGGGAAAATTTTATGTCTTATGTAAATTTTATGTAACACATGAATGTAAGAAGAAAAAAATATCAAATTATTATTACTGCATCCTAATGTCGCAAATAATAGTAAATAAAAGAAATTTGTAAAATTTTTAGGGTTGTAGATTTTGTATTTTTAGAATTGGAAGTTTACATGCCTTGTTAAAAATCTTATTTTGTAGTTTTGTTTCCATGGTGGCATTGCCCACACAGGAAGGTAATAACGCCAAAGATCATTGGTCAAGAAATCACGCTATTATATTTTACGAATAGATGTATGCTAAAATATTCTTGCTTGTATACATAGTGAATAAGTTTCTGTATCAAATCCCATATTTCTTTGAAAAAAAATCTAAAATTAAGCCGCGAAAATTGGTAGAACATTAGCATGGCATTATTACTCCAGGATGCTTTACATAAATGAACTCTACTTAATATAACTAAGTCTGGCATTACATTTGATCATATTAATAGGCTTCTTAGAAAAGATTAAGTAATTCTCTTGTTCCTCATTTTAGTTCTGCAGTTTCGTTAATTTTCATAATGAAAGAAATATATTCTTAGATTTTTCTCTTAAAAAGTAAAAAGGGAATTAATTTTCACGGAAAACAGAATTTGAATCTATCTGATTTCGGATATATACTGTCTGGAATATATTATCATAGTTGTCAATCTTCTTTTAAAAGTATTCGTTTTTTAAATGCAGAAATTATGGACATACCTTAAATCAAGACCATACCTTTATATTGAATATTATTTTATCATAACAATTAATTTCATTAATTGCAGCATGTAATAATACTAGTGTATCCCGACACATTTAATACTATGCATTCATTTCTATTACAGCAATTACTGATAATAACAATAATAATAATTTCGATAATTACCATTAAGCCATCGATATTTTTAAAAAGTAAGTATACGTCTTTAAATCCTTAAATGCTACATTGTTTTTGACAACGTAAATTAACTAGTTGGATGTGGCAACCACAAGACTTTCTTCTATCTTATAGAATTTAATGCATCAGAATTCTCAATTTCAGTACCAAAATTAAATGACGGTGTATGCTCGTCGTATTAGTACTATTAGGTATTACTTGGCTTTGACCAAATGCTATCCCAATAAAATTGTCTTAATAAAGTAAGGGGACTGTCTGAGTACTCGAATGAAGGAATTTTTTAAGGATAATATTCAACTAAGAAATCGGTAAAACTGTGAAACTTTGGTTAAAGAATTTGGTGTTTCTGAGATTTTAATAAATTAGAAGATTTTAATCATCCGCTGACTCTTAACAGTTCATCTGCACCTAGAAACACATTTAAGTTCAAAATTTTAATGTTGTTTGCGAGAGGACATTTTTGTTTTAAGCATCGAATTTATGTTTGGAATGCGTAATTTTGAACAATTTTTATAAACTTTTTGGTTGCATTCAGTAATTCAGAAATATCTAAATAATTATATTTTCTGATTTCAATTTACAGTTTTTCAGGAATCGTATACACCATGTGTGGTGGTTACTCGAAAACCCCTTCCATATTTTATTTTAATTTAATTGTATCAACTATTTTATTAGCCATCATTCATTTTTTCATTAATGTTCTCATTTTAAATATTATTTCGATTTCGTCTTTTGATGCCTTCTCCTCTAAATATTTCTTCCTTACGTAGCTTTTCGAATGTTCTAAAACGGTAGAATGTTGTTTGAATTTATTCCTTCCGGTTTAAAATGCTTCTAGAAGCTTCTCCAACGTTCTATGGGTGATTACTTCCGTTTAATCAAGCCCTCCCCTTGGCCTATGAAATTAAATTCTACTGATGACGTGATTTAACCAGTTAAATTCCTGGCCACCTTTTTGGCTTTGCTTCTTTAAAAGTACTATCATTTTTATCCTATTAAATTCATATTTCCCTATGCATTTCTACGTAGCTTGGCTTTTCTCTCTCGCTTCGCTCATTCTAGCTTTGCCAACTTGGCGTGTTGCGAGATTACAGCAACCCTTTCTCTTTGCACTCCCCTCTGTGACGGTCGGTTGTCAGTCGAGTGGATGTAGTGTAGTGAGTAAGACATCTCCACGGCTCCGGCCTAATCCTTCTGGTGGTTTGTTGGCCGTTAAAAATTTGAATATGCTGAGTCGTATTGAATGGAATTATGTGCACTATCCGGTATAATGTTATCTGCAACTCTTCAAGATTTTCCTTTTCCATTTCATATTTTTACGCAGATCATTTTCTTGAATGTTTCATGAAGAAATATATATATTATTCTGAGAAAAGAAAGAAGTTTTTGATTTTTTTTTAAGATTTGCTTTTTTAAAAAAAGGAATGTAATTCTATTTATGATGGCATCCCCAGGAGAAAAGGAGAGCTATTCAAGTTCATTTTTCCTTTTATAATTGAAAATGTACGAATTTGTATTTCATCTATAATATTACGATAGATTGCTCCTATCAAGTGAATTCTTAACGAAATTTATATTGAAATAATAACCATGTCTTCATTATTCTTTATTATTCAATGTCTTCATTATTCTACGAATTTGTATGTGATCTATAATATTATGATAGATCGATCATATCAAGTGAAATTCATAACGAAAATTATTATGAGATAACAACTATGTCTTCATTTTTCTTCATTTTAAAAATATATAATAAAATAAAAAGTTTGTTCTGCAATCTTCAAAAATCGTCTCAAGTAATTCTTTTTCTTCATTTTATCTTAATCATCATTCTTCAAGCATCAGGTAATATCTTCTTATTTATTTTATTTTCTCACAAGTGTTTTTTTTTTATTTAACATTATCATTAAGAAAATCTCTGTGAAGAATAATTAAGATAATGTTTTTGTCATGTCTTCTTGGGTAGTTTGCTGGCCCTCATTCAGCACAATGTACTCTTTCCACTAGGATCTTGGCCTATATGATGGAACGAAACTAAAAGCGTTCCCATCTTTTACTAAACACAACACCATGCAGTGATTTTTATAAATTTTATAAAAGAAGAATATCGATTAATCAAATTTATGTTTTAGCGAATAATTTTTCAATCGTTAAATTTAGAACAGTGTTTTTTTCAGTTCTAACTGATACTTAACTTCAGATATATCGAATTTATTGAATGCATTATCCAGTTTTGACCAAAGAAACTTGCCTTGCTTTAACCATTGGGGTCCTTCCTTCTAAGAGGAATTTTTCACTTCTGATACTTTCAAAATTCTAGCTATTAGATCGGCAGGATTACCATTTTTGAACTGTAAAACCAGTTTAATAAATCACTAAGACTTTTAATTTCCTTTATTCGGTTTCTCACAAACATTTTGAATCTTTCTAACTCTTCTCTAAACCAAAAGAATGTAATAATAGAATCAGTCAAAAAATAACAGTTTTCAGGAAAAACTAAATATTTAGGGCTAGTTCTATGGATATTGTAGTGTAAGTCACATTACCTTATAATTGCTATGCTTGTTTGCCACTGTTATTTTCGAAAAATCTGCTTGGCCTTATTCAGTTAATGAGAATGTGCCGATAAAATAAATCACATTTTTTTCGTACTAAAATACTAGTAGCCAAAAATCGTAGCCTGTGACTTACACTACAACTACTCATGGAAATAACCTTAGAAATTTTATTACAAATTCTAGCAGGCAAAAGAGCACTTAAAATCTCAAGCCGAAGTATGGAGATAGTATTTAAAGAGGAGACTCGACTTTTTGCTGCCACAAAACTGATAACAATGATCTTATTTTTTAACATTGTTTTAAGGTACACTGCAGTAACATATGCAACCTTTGAAGCGTCTGAAAACCTATGTAACTCAAAATAATCAACTTCATCAACGACAATATCAACTAAATAATATCTGGGAATGTTAATACAATTCTGTTCTTTATTTCCTCAAACCATTCATTAGGGGTTAAGTAATACGAAAAGCATATTTTTATAAAATAATTATTTGTTACACAAACTTTGTGGGAGCTCTGTCTGAAAAATGGATGAATGGAATTCTATTAAACTTCAAGATTCACTAAGTCCCCGATATAATCTGACTTTTTCAGATTTCTGCAATAGCTTCATCTCAAGAACTAATGAACGGTTTTTCATAAAACTTCACATTATGTTAGAGCTTCATATAATATGGTGCTGATTACTTTTTGCTGGTAACCGCCCATCAGCTGCTACTGATACGCAATATTGTTTATGATAATTCCAATAACTTTATCTCAAAAACTAATATACGACGTTTCATCAAACTTCAGATTCAGTTAGTCCCAGATATAAATCGGAGATGTTTATTTTTTGGTGTAAATCGCTTAATAGGTGGTACTTTTATCCAGATTTTTTTTACGATCTACGCATTGACTCTATCTCAAAAACTAACACACGGATTTGCATCAAACTTATATCTCAGTTAGAACTTGTTGTAAGTTAATTCTGATTAGATTTAAATGTAAATCCCCTATCGGGCAGCACTTATGCTTTGCTTCATTTTTCAAGAAGTATTGACATCTTTGGGATAGAAGAAAGCTTTGGTATTGCCACATCTGACTAGTTTTCTTTGAAATTGAAAATGTAAGTCTACAAATGCACATTTAAAATCTTTTCAATTATTACTTTTCGATTTACATCTCTTGTTTATAGAAGTGTAAATACTACCTCTCCTCATACTTTTTTAGAAGTAAATAAAACAACTCCACTTGTTTGAACATTTTAAAGTACTAAAGATTAAATAAAGCTCTTGTTGTTTATTCTATTTCTCAAAGTCATGTTTGTTTTATTAATAAGAAAGGAAAATGCATACCTTATTCAGTTAACTGAAAAAGAGAGAAATGTAATGCTTCATAAATTTAAATAATCTTTCAAACTATACGAGATAAGGTTTACTTTTTGTTATAGTCTTCCATATTTATGTATCTACGTGTATGTTTATATGCATTCTAATTAATTTTCTCGGTTGTATTTGTTGCTTATAGTAACACAAGTAAAAACAAAAATAAACTAAAGAATAATAAATGCCTTTTAAGTTTCCAATTATAGGAAAAACAAAGAAATCGCTTCCTAAGTAAATACATTTTAATTTATCCGATTTCGTAACTATTTTTCTAGAATTATTCAACCATCACATGTACATGTAAGCAGATTATTAAATATCATGGCATTTTCTTTTTTTAAATAAGAACCTAAACGAACTCCACTTAATACACTTGCCTCATTAATTTCAGCATCTTAACAGGCTGAAAATTGCGTAAACCTTTTTGTTATACATTTTAGCTGAAACAGTTACATTTACTTTCATAATGAAATAATGAGACGCTTAATTTTGCCAATTAACTATAAGAGGAAAGGATACAATACTTAAAAGGGATATTAAAGCGAAAAGAGGGAAAATAAGAAGATGGAGAAACGATAAACAAATAATCAAGAAATGAAGATGATGCTGATTGGAACAAATGGGAGAGAAACGGTAAGATCGCTTGGTAAAGAAATTTGCATCACGAAAATGAGAGAATTTTTACTTCAATTTAATTGCAATCGGATGCAAGTTGAATTCCATAAAAAAAAATTAGAAAGCATATCCTGTCTCAATGCATGTAATGTTCGCATATTCCAACGATATAATCTTTTTAAATGTCATATTTAAATGTACTCCCTTAAAACCTCAGGCACAAAATAGCTCAAGTTGAGCCGATATCCACTCATCTCAAAATTTGAAAGTCAGCTTCTCGTAAAAAGTTGAAACAACTCGAGTGAGTGAACTGTTTTTAAGCAATTTACATCAAGATGAGTCAATTAAACACGCGATTTAAATAAAAATGAGTAAATGTTAAAAAAAAAAGAAGAAACATTCATTCACGGTCCAATAAATTACAGCTCTTTCCTGATATGCCAAAGCCACTCTTTTATTTTAAGAAAGTATTATCCCCGCTGGGTTTTTTTCTATGCCTTGGTGACTCAAAATATAGTTTATCAATTGCATGAAAACTTGAATACATTTAAGAGAGTAAGAGCGTGGACACACGGACAGAAAAAAAAGATACAAACAGGTTGCACAAACGATTTTCAACATTGCTGGATAGTGTTAGAAATTTATGAGAAAGAAAATGATAAGTTTTATTAGTATAGGATACGTCTCTATCGTAACTGTATGTGCTCAGAGTTTACACTATATGATTTCGTGTATTTTGTAGCACATTCATTAAAACTATAAGACATATATTAAGAAATCGAAATAGCTTTACAATGCAAAAATAAAAAAATATCATAAAATTAAAAAGTATCAATTAGTGATTAGTTCCGAAAAGATGGACGAAATACTACCGAGGATCGATATTTTAAAGTTGTTTCTATACAGTACATCAATATTTATTTTTAGCGAACTTTCTGGTTTGAAACAAAATATTTTTACTTACTACCGGACAAGATTTACCCTGTAAATGATATGGTGGGTAAATAAAAAAAATTAAAATTCAGTCTATATTTTTATTTATAATTCTCTACATATTTTTATTTTTTATTTATGATTCTCTATATATGTACTAATAAATAGTATTTATATTCTATAAATATGATCTTTTTATTCATTGTGTTATTTAAAATGACTTATTTACTTAATTTTAAAAACTATTTTCATTTGGTTCAATTCACTTCTCTAGACTGTTTTAAAAGAAATCAAAACCAAATTCAAACATATAGATAATCAAAAATAACGCAGAGCACATCTTTTTATGTAGCGAATTTTATTTTTCTTTTTGCAAAAATTAAAAGCAAAATTTTTGGTAAAATTTCTCCTCTAAATATAAACCTAATGTTCATTGTGGATTTAAGATTATATAAACAAGCAGATATATTTACTTCTTCTAAAAAAATAATAAATGAAGTTTTATTCAGTTCATTCATCCTACAGACTGTTTTAATAAAAAATCAAAACCAATTAGAATTATGTTAACTATGTTCTTTTGCAACCTGTTACTTATCCCCTGGAGCTCGCAACTAAATTATATTCTTTTCAAGTTTAATTATCTAGATAAAAACGGTCTAGTGATCTGGATATAATTTACTAGCTATTGTTGGCAAATTAAGTACAAGATAATGGGAATAATTATGGTTTTATTTGGCAAATATTAAATAGTAATGATATTAAAAAATCTTTACGAAATAACTAAATTATGCCAATAGCCAAAAACATACCAAAATGATAAAATATGAATAAGTGTAACAATAGGAATAAATCGGGAAATAATAATAATAAGAATTAGGATAAATGAAGTTAAAAAGTAATACGAAGAATAATAAATAAAGTAAAATAATAATCAAAATAAAAAAAATAAAAAAACTAAATGAAAATAATATTATCATATATATTAAAACAGTAGACTACTTCTTTAAGATCAACTCAAAAACAGGCATTTGCGCATGCGTGAAGTTGAACTTATTAGCCCTTCCAATTAGAGGAAAGTCGAAGCAAGTCTGGTTAGCTCAGTGGTTTAAGGCATGAATTTAAAACTGTGAGCTTTTGTAGAGGATTAAGGTTCGGTCCCAACGCTCGGCATTTTTTTTCAAATAATAGTGCATTTTACTACGAGGGGAAGTTATATTATTTTTATTATTTTGTTAGTGTTATTATTTTGATGCTTTATAATTAAAAAATAAAATTTAACACTCAACAATGTTTTTTAAGTAACATTTTTATTTTTAAATATTTTAAGTAGTTAAAACACAGTAATTATTAGATATACACAGCCTATATCCAGTTCAGGGCTTAAAAAATACAGTTTTAAGAATACAATTATTGAAAATCTTTACAAATCGCATTCTTAAAAATAAATAATACAACAATAAATACAACAATAAGTACAACACACACAAATAAAAATTGTAAAAATGTCGTAAAATTTAATTTAACATCTAGTTATGTTTTAAAAAAAAGTTTCTAATTTTCCAAAAAATATAAATATTTAAACATTATTTTGTCGGTAGGTAGTATCAGCATTTTCTACTTTCCTGTCATGTGCGTTGAAGCTTAAAAAAAGTAATCCATTTCCAAACTGTAATGTACGTGAATTATATAAATAAATAAATGTTATACATCATTTATACCATATATTAAATGATTTTTAACTAAATCCCCGAGCTCCGTTTTGAAGTAATGTATGAATCTTTAAAATTGTGGAGCATGCTAAAATATTTTAGAAATTGTTTAACAATTTTAACTTAAAATATTTAAGCTAAAGTATTTTTCATTTAATTATATTTTAAATATATTAAACTAATCTACAATTTGTGCTATATTTTGTATGAGCATTACAAGGAAAATATATGTTTATGTGCATATAAGGAAAAGTAATAATTATATTTCGGGCAAAAAAGTTAAAATAAAGAAGAGAAAACATGGGGAAAGAAAAATAGTCATGTAAGACTTATAATTGAATTACTTTGGGATACTCATGATTTAATAATTAAATAATGTATAAAACGTTATGAAAAATTCAAATAATTCAAATATATTATAAATAGTTACTTGATAGCATGAAATTTTAAGTTTTGGGATTTGAAATGAGACTGATAAAAATAAAATTAATAAAAACTTTTCAATATGATTTAAAAAATTAAAAAAAATACTAAACATTGTTATTTTTTTAAAACACTGAGAAAAATCACAAAAAATCGATATTAGTTCAATTAATATTAGTTATTCTTCTGTTAAAAAGCAAGCGCTGCTAAAATAGTTAAACTTTTGTTTAAAATTCTTTGAGATGATTAGTTGATTAGGTTAGACTGACAAAACCATGTAACTCTTTGAATCTGTTGGAATCACATAGATGAAATTCAAATAAGTCAAGTTTTCGAAACTTTATTTACAGGTAATTAATTAAGAAAATCAAATATTATTCCGATTAATCTTTTTAACAAATTTTCGTCAAATCTTAACGGGTACCATCTAGTTAATAATAAAATAAATAAAGTAAAATAATAATAATTAAAATCCATCCCTTTTTTAATTCATTGCTAACAACCATAAAAATATGGGTTTACAAAGACTAAAAAATCGTTAAATAGCGGGCGATTTTTAAGGATAGAAAAAATTACAAATACAGTCGATTCTCTCTATAACGAAACTCCATACTTCGAATTTCTCTATATAACGAATTAATAGTAGGAATGTTCCCCTTTTCCCATGATTACATTAAAAACAGCCTCTATATAGAGAAATATCTATCTCCATATAACGAATATTTTCATAAAATGTTCTTTATTCAATTGTAAAAAAGCTTCGAAATCGCATGAAATCAATTTTCCATCACTTATTCCCAATTTATCGTTCAGTGCTGAGTTTTTTATATTATTTCTATGCTTGAATCTCCTTCTTCTTTAAGTCCGACGACTTCATCTCCCTCTCCTCTCACACACCTTTCAACATACTTCTGAAAACAATGTCAATTTGATAGTTATACATATAAGAACGGGATCAATGGGGATAAAGAACAAAAGAATTTACAATTGCTTCAAAAAGGCCGAATTTTATACACTAGAGGATAATGTGGATTCTGAGGACGGAGAAGATGCGACTTGTGCAGACTTAAACAGAGAAAAGGAATCCGCAATATCGCTTTGAGTTTTTGGAAGTGGATTATAATCTCACTATTGATAGAGATATTTTAAGCAGACTTATGAACAATTTAAAATTCTTAATTTAACGAATAAAAAATTACAATTGTTCAAAATTTACATATTAAATAAAAATTTCAACGTTATTCTCTATACAATGAATTTCTCAATTTAACGAATTTTTTACTCAAACAATGGATTTCGTTATATAGAGACTCGACTATATATATGTTTTAGAAACTGAAGTGTGTTTATTTTTCACAAAATGTCGATTGTGGATGTTTTTCTAAATATTTTTTGTGTTAAGTAATTTTAGAACTTTATTAAAGTTTAGTTTTCAAATAATGTTAGTAGTTCACAATGAACATATAATTATTTAACTTATATGTAGTACTTTTGCTATGAAGGACTAAATTTATTTTATAATTTTTAATGAAGTAGTTGGCCAAATAATAATGAGAAAGGAATATTTAACTGCGTCATAATATTTTTTCTTCGTTTTAAACATACAGTAAAATTATAGTGAATTTTTATTTACTTTCAATTTGTGCAATAAACATCGTCTCCTGTTTATATTTCCACTTGAATTACATACTCAACAAGAGCATAATACATTATTAATTTTCTTTCTAGAAACCAATTGAGATATGATTGATTAAAGTCACTCGAAAAGCCATAACTGTTATGGAATTAAAACTAGTTACACTCTCACAAGTTAGTCTATCAAATAATTTCTGCAATGAATGCTTTACCTTCTGCTTAAAATTACAGGATTGATGAGTTTCTTTCCATGCTTAATTATCCGTGCAAAAGCAATCTAATAACCATATAATTCATTTACTCTAAACAAACTAAATTAAAGAGTATTTGATAATTAATCTATAATAAAAGAATTATTAAACAAGCACAAAACTTATTAATGATTATTTATCCGCAATAAATGAGAATTATTGAGTTTCTCATATTTGTTTATAGTTTCTTCTTTTACTTTATTATATGATTGTGAAAAGGTAAGGATATTTAGAGAAAAAATATATATGTTCTTTGAAGTGTTTTCAAAATAATAAAGTAGATTTTGTATTTGAAGTTCTGCAAACAGATACACAGTTGAAACATATTTAACATATTGAGTTTCTTTTACTTTATATTTTAATATAAATGTTTTGCAAAAATAATGAAGAAACCTTTTATTGTAGCATGATTATTTTTTGCTAGTGAAAATAAAATTGTAATTTTAATGTGTTTCTTTTTAACATAATTATTTATAAACAGCATTCTGTGTGTAGGAGTCCGATTTTCAGACATTAAAAAAAACTTACAGTTATTTAAGTTTTAAAAATTGAAGAATTTTTGCTGTCTGTAAGTGCCCGATATGGATATTTGTTTTCGGAAAATATTAATTTTTTCTATTAAATAATTTTAGAAGGTAACTACATTTTACTTTTTAAATAACATAAGTAGATCATAATGAACATATAATTATCTGACACATATTTAGTATTTTTGCTACGAAGGAATAAATTTATTTTATAATTTTTATCGAAATATTTGACAAAATATAAATGTAAAAAGAATACTTCACTGCTACACATTTTTTTTCAACGCACGGTAATTGCAATGCATTTCCACTTACTTTCAACTTGTGCAAAAACTTCTTCATGTTTATATTACAATTAATTAAATTACATACTCAGCAAGAGCATAATACTTTATGAGTTTCCTTTATAGAAACCAATTGAGATATGTTTTATTAAAGTCAATCGAAAAGCCATAATTGTTAAGGAATTAAAACTAGTTACGATTCTCTCAAATAAATAAATAATTTCTATAATGATTATTTTAACCACCCCTTAAAATTACAGGATCAGTGAGTTTCTTTCCATGCTTAATTATCCGTGTAAAAGCAATTTAATAACCATATAATTCAATTACTCTTAGCAAGTTAAATAAAGTCTACATGATTATTAATCTATAATAAAGCAATTATTAAAGACGAACAAAACTTTTTAAAGATTATTTATCCGCATTTAATGGGAATTATTTTCTATTAAGTGTCTGATATTTGTTTATATTTCCTTCTTTTATTTCATTACGAAAAGATGAAGTTATTTACAGAAAAATTATATAGCTTCTTTGAAGTGTTTTCTAAAATAATATGGTTGATTTTGTATATGATACTTTTAAATGCATATTCAGTTGAAACATAGTTAATATATTGAGTTCCATTTACTTTTCGTGTTACACGTAAATGCTTTGCAAAAATAATGGACAAAGCTTTTATGGAAGCGTGATTATTTTTCCCTAGTGAAATAAAATTACAATTTTAATGTGTTTCTATTTAATGTAATTTACTTAAGCACAACATCCTGTTGTTGAATTTAATTATATTATCATAAATGAATGTTTAATTTATACATTGCGTACAAGAAATCTGTAAGAATCATTTAATTAAATTCAATAAAAAACTTAACACTAGAACCGCGGAGACGGGTTATTTTGACCCGTACTCAGTGAAAAGATGTCTATTCGAACCAGATAAGTCTTTTTAAAATAACCTAAATATAAGCTGAACAAAAATGTTTAGAAATAAATAAGTTAAATAGACTTAAATAAAAATTCTAGTGTGAATTATTTTTATAAATCTTGGGTAAAATTTCCTGCGGTTCTAGTGTTAATAATTATTAGAAATCAATTAAGAAACGAATCCATGGAATACACAAAGTGTTGCTGAATTACAACGGCAAATTACTGCTCCAAAGTTACTTCAAAATGGCCTTAGTGCATTTTCATCCTTTAGGATGAGAAAATATGTTTATTTTTCTTATAGCCGTATCACAGAGAGAAGTATAAGCAAAAAGCATTTTACAAAACATGCTTGGTAAACAAGTGTTCGGTAAACACGTTTTTCAAACTTTTCGTACTATTGTTTAATTTTTAGGTATTCTCATATTGATCAGTTGATTAGCATAGAATGGATGTTTAACATTTCCCGGACTATGGGGAGAAATGTTCGGTGAGTATGAATAGCCAGGAGAATTTCCCTGTATTCATTAAGGTCTGGCAACTTTTTATGTGTAAAATGCTTTGTAGGGAAAATGTTCGTTGAAAGACTTTCGTCTGATAGAGCTACAAATTCTGCAAGAATTGCTGAGGAAAAGCTAGGCACAACCGAGGCTTTTATTGCACGCATCATGGCAGCTATAGGGGAACAGGAGGACACGCCAAATATTTTCGTGAACATTAGATCTGTCGTGCATCGGAAAAATAAGGTCTGCTTCAGAACCTGATGACCGTAACATAGTCTCGAGTTTCGAGCATAGTCGTGGATGACGATCATTGACTCTTTTTTTTTCTTTAATTCTTACACTTTTTACAGTACTATGAATAAGTAAAAAGAGTTTTTTCGCCCTATTCCCGTCCTTTCCTTTTTGTGTTTTCTGTCGTCACTACTGTGCCAGGAAAATGTTTCCGACCACGTGTTGCTCTGTGATTATCTATTGTGTAGATGTCTCTATCTCTCCTGACACTTTGTAACCGCTGCCTGAAACACCTTGCATAAGATTTTAATACTATAAAGTTAAAAAATAATTTTACCGTAGAATGATTCATTTTGTTGTACTTGCAAAATATTAAAGTTTTGAGGCATTACGATTCAACAAGTTAATAATACTTAAACTTTGACTGTATAAAAAACTACTTAATTACTTGATATTATTTATTGAGCTGATGAAAACTTTATAAATACAAATAATTTCTATAAATACATAACCTTTCTTGCTATTAATGTTACTAATAAATTAAAATAGAGAAATAACAAAGCATAAATATCAACAAAAACGCTAAAGAAATAGAAAAATATTCCTAATTAATCTAAAAAAAAGTAGTAGTTAAGGAATCCTGAAGATTATTTTCATTTAATATTTGTTTTAATAGGGAGAATTAATCAAAAATCAATTTTCTTAAACTGAATGAGAATGAAATATAATAATCCAATTATATTCACTGTTAATAGACTGCATTTATATGGATAATTAAACATGAAATTAATCCCATTTATTCTGAGGAATAGGTAGAAAGTCATATCAAGAACGTAGTTAATAGAATTTTAATTGGTTATACAATTTTCTTGACTACCTAATAAATTCAATTATGTTGTATTGACTCATACAAATACGAACTATTTTTTTTTAATAACAGTAACTAAGTAAATTTATTGTTAATGATATAATCAAAGGAACAAAGTGCAATAATAACACGATGTTTAAATGACAGTTTTAATGATTTTAAGTAGAAATATATGGACATTCTGATTTATGCTGTCACAAAAAGAAAAAGTTATATATATTTGGAACATGCGATTCTACACGGTGATATACGAATCCGATCGACAAATTCAGCGGTGATAGTAGGAATTAAGCCGACAAATTCAGCGGTGATAGTAGGCATTAAGATCATGCGTAGAACAATAACATGCATCAACAGAATAAATAAATATGAACTGTGATTTCCTTTGCAAAAATTTTTTTGCTGCCGTATACTCTAGCATTATCAATCCTTTAACAGAAAATACTGTTCGTAAAATGATTAAATGACTGACTTACGATAAAATTTAAAACGAACTTTTTATAGATAAAAGAAAAAAGGTTGCTCTAAACTGTCGTTAAAAAAACAAAATTTTGATAGTACTTTTTGTAAATTTGGAATTAAAGTTAGATGATCCCGCAGTGGGAAGCTACGATTCAAAAGATTTTTGATTTTTTTTTTAAGAATATCAAATACAACTTATTATTTTTAAAATAAGAAATAAGTTTCCAAAACTGTAGGTATTCGAATATAAAATTACGTTTGAGTAGTTGCTTTGTATTGTACTAAAAAAAAATTCAAGCATTAAATTCTCTTTAAAATAAATTTAACAAAACTAATTACGAACTTTGTACCTATATAATTCAAAATGAGAAAATGCCGAATAACTCCCTATTGAGTACATGGGTTTAACTGTATCAAAGAATCCAAATACTATGTAAATATTAAGTATTAGCATTGAAAATGTAAAACTTCGTAATAATTTTTATATGCACATGAACCTCTAAGCAAATTTTAACTGTTGCAGCGTATACTTTATTACTAATTGTTTGGTAGATGTCCCTTGTTTAGACGATTATTTGACGCAGAAATGGTATGCAGGTATACGTTTATTTTTTTCTACGACTTTCACCTTTATTATGATATAGATCTCTCTTATTTCATAAATTGCATCCTATTTTTAATGCCTTAAGTATTGCTCCCATGAATATGATTAACTGCGATTACAGTTAATAATTTATCGCAAACAATAAATTCTGACAAAATATTACATCAATTTGTTAACATTCAAAAATTTTATTAGAACGTAATGGGATTTTATTATTATTTTTTAAAAACAATTTATGGTTTTATTATGAACATATATAGGTGTAATTATTAAGACGATTATTCAATTATTTAATAGATTCCATAGCACATAGAAACATTTACTTATAATACACTGTCAGAAAAAAGTCGTCAATATACAGTAATTTATTCCTTATTTTTTACCAAATAAATTCCGTAGTCCTAGAAAATATGTTATATCCGAGAATTATTCCCGAAAGTCTAAAAAAAGGGAGAAATCTCGGTCATTCCTACTATGGATGCGTATTGGTTCTATTAAAACTTAAACCTGAATTAATTTTTTAATGAAACACCAATAATTCATTAAATTAGGATTTCTAATTTAATTGAAAAAGAAAAAAGTTTTCGAATTTTTAAATGAACAACAATTTCTTTTCTTATTCAGTCAAAAGTATTCAAAATTTAGTTTCTAAAGTTGAAAAAGTTGAATAAAGTTAAATAAAGTTGAATTTATAAAGATATTTATTAATAAATATAAAATACATATAAATAAACACATTTAAATCTTTCAGAGGTAAGGTACTCGTATTCGTAAAATGCCGAAATAATCGAATTACATCAATATTTACAAGACAAATTTTTTTATAAACATGGGGGGAAAATGATATTTTCGCCTATTTAATAAAAGTGAAATTTTCATTTAAAATGTCGAATGCTAATGTGGCAATTATGGATTAAAGTTATATGATACCTATTGGCTCTTCAAGTGATTAATTAAGATATTAAACAGGAAAAAATGAATTTTACTCTAAATAAATAAATGAAAATAAATTATATTCATTATAAATATATTCATTATAAATTATTTTCATAAAAAATAATGTTGATTTTTTATATTTAACAATTTTTAAAGTGTTTGTGTTTATTTTTTTTTTATCGTGTAAGTAATAAAAACACAGCCTATTTTTTTTTATCGTGTAAGTAATAAAAACACAGCCACAGTCTAGATGAAATCTCGAAGTTAACTTCAAAATTAAAAGCGTTGTATAAAAATTGATCAAACCACACCAATCTGAAGCAAATATATTCGCTACAATATAATTTTGTGGTCCAATGTTAGCGTGCTCATCTCATAATATTAAGATATCTGGTTCTACTACAAATTCAACAACTTTTATTTTTTCCCAACTTTCTTTAATTAATTCTAATATTTTACTTCCTGTAATAGAGAAAAACGAGTATTCGTCAATTAATGGAAAAATCGTGGTAATATTACTAATATGGAAATTTCCGTAAATTGAAAAAAGTATTTCTGAGAGAGTACGTATTTGAAAATTTAAAATCACTTTAACAGTAGCTAACGATAGAATTAGTATTAACGTTAACAGTTTAAAATTTTTATTTGGTAAAGTACTTTGCATTTTAATTTAAAAATTAGATATTATTGTATAATAACGCGTAAAACAGAAAATGAATAAAATAATATTCACAGTAATGTTTATAACAGAAAAAACTTAGTAGATTATACGTACAATGAATAATGTTTTTCCAATGGGACTCTAGATCATAATTTCATAAAAACGATGACTTAAATTATAAATCTTGAAATTAACGTAGTTGAAATTTCAAAATTAGTTAAGATCATTAAGAATTCTCTTATCATATTATACAACAAACAGACGGCACGTAATTTAAAGAGATTAGTGGGCAATTAGTAAGAGGATTGTTCAGTAGCACGTAGAGCAAATTTATTCATCCTCATTTGAAATTTAAATGTACTTTCGATCAACTGTTGAAGTTTAAGCCGAAATCACAATATAATTACACGGAATCGTGTTTAACTTAGAAGGAAATAAGGTTTTGTTATCAGTATCAAAATTGCTTCTTATTTAAATTTTTGCATGTCGCTTATGAAAACCAACTTCTGAAAATAAAATATTGATAAACAAAACATAAGGTAAAAAATATTAACTAATTTTATTTACATTCTGAGACTGCCTATAGTTTACAAATTTCTTGAAAAAATCGATGTAATATCATACAGGCTAAATTATAAATCAAATGTAATAAAACTGTTCAATTAATGAAATAAATGTTAAAGTTAATGTAGAAATTACAACAAATTAAAGGAAATCGTATACAGGGTGAGTCATAAATATCGAAACAATAGGCTATCCCCTTAACTATTGCCTCTAGACCCATACTTCCAGTTGCAAAAATTCATAGAAAAAGGTGAAATTTCTGATAAGAAATGTTGAAACTCCATGGGGGGTCTACTTGAAAAAATACGGAAATTAAATTTTTATATGGCCCCCGTAGAACAAAATTTCCAGTTAGGAAATTATTCCTTATCCATTCCTAAATTAAACAAAAAAAAAAAAAAAAAAAAAAACTCATCTCCGTATCTCAAAACCTGACAGAGATATTAAAATCCAAAGTTTTCCAAAATTCGTACTTACACCACTTTACCAAGCCTGTAAACAAAGAATTTTTTACTAAATTTCAAAGCAAATAAGGGATCGTCCACAAATTATCCGCATTAAATATCGATTTAAGACCTAACTCTTGTTTGGACATTATAAAGCCGCTTTTTGATTAAAATCAAAACTTGTTTTCAAAATATGTTGATCGTTTGCACTGGAGGTCTACAGGTATCAAAATATCTAGACCCGGTCCCAAACCGACCCATAGGGGAAAAATTTCTGCCTGGCATGGAAAAATGTTAAAATGATAATCCGGACCAGCATGGAAAAAAGTCTCTGTCGTGAATTTCTACATAGTTTTTTACTTCAGTGTAGTTAAGAATTGGGGACAAGTTTTCACCAAAAATATTTATTATAGATTTTCGTTTTTTATATTTATACTTTTTATTATTAAAGAAGCACCAAAGGCTGTGATATATTTATTTTAGCAATGAATCTCTATTTATTGTGTTTACTCCTGAAATAAAAAGGGCATGGTGCTATTCACTAAAAAGGGCACTACTGCAGCAAAAAAAGGGCATTTTTGCCAGAAAAAAATTGTTACTGCCTTTAGAAATGGAAAAAAAGAAAGGGGGAAAATACATAATTTTTAAGTATGATTAATAAAGTAACATTAATTTCGATCTATTTTATGATATAAAAATTAAAAATACAATTCAAACATGCTTGTATCGTTTCATGTTCTTTTTCTTAAAGAAATGAAAAAATTCTTTCATTTTTGAGCACACAAATTTAGAAATACTACGGAATATAAAAATATTTATTAAAAATCTCTGAGTGAAGCCAATGGTGCATTTTACTACTTTAAAAAGGGCAGGTTGCATTCTGTAAATCTGAAAAAGGGCAGGGTGCTCCACCCTTCAAAAATGGACTAGAATGAACACTATATTTATATGTAAATATTTCACTTATATTTTAATATCATTTATCCATATCCCGTACGTTAGAGAATTTGAAAAACGTTATACAGTAAAACCTTTTAAGACGGAATCACATAGGAAAGAAAAAATACTTAATTGACAAATGCCCTTCCTAGGAGGGTTAAATGGAGTTTATTTTTTCTCAGGTATTATTGCATTCATTTTGCAGGGATCAACACATTTTCTGTTTATGACAGAATTCCTTCATAGGCAGATTTTTTTTTCTGGTTTTATTGTGTTTAATGTTTTAGCATTTAAATATTCTATATTTAAAAAAAAATAAATGTTAAAGGGCTTTTTATTTTATTTTTTTTATTATTTTTTTATTTTATTTTATTTTATTTTTGTAAAATAAAGCAATTTTAAAATCTTTGTGGTTTTCGTAAAAATTTTGACTGAACAAAATTTTACTTATTTCATGCACGTATTAGGTCTGTCAGTGATTTTAATACGAATTGTTCGAGGTCGGGATTGAAAATTTCGACCACAGGAAGACCTTATTAAAAGTTAAAAACTGTAAAAAAAAAAAAAAAAAAAAAAAAAAAATACAAACTTGAAACATGTCATTTTTAATTATTTATTAATTTTGTTTCGGGCAAAATTGAATAATTATTAACTTTTGAAAATATGATTTTTTAAAAGTTATATTATTTTTTCAATAAATACTTTTAATAGTTTCTAAAATTAAAATTGAAAAACAAATACCCCGAAACAAAATAAAAATATGATTTTCATCTTTAATTAAATGGAAAGAAATTGAAATCCGATAAATAATGTTTGGAGTTATAACGATTTTTAATAATCCCATTTAAACAAGTACTAATCATATGCAATTTTTATAAATTTTATGATAGATTTTTTTGATGTGATTTTCTTAGCAAATTATATGGCTAACATCACAAAAAAAAGACAAAAAATCAAAATTCTAACTCAAAAAATAGCTTTTTTACACGTTTCCTAGAACTGTTAATGTAACATTGTCTTTTGAATTGCGCGAATTTCAATTTGTGTCTAATCCCTTAAAACATGATGAATTATTCAAACGGCTATAACCTTGCGAGTTTTGAAGATATAAAATTGCAATTTTTTCTGTATTATTCAGGACTGGATAAGGAAAGTTATCCTAACTGGATTTTTTTCTACGGGGGCCGTATAAAAAGTTAATTTTTGTACTTTTTCAAATAGACCCCCCATGGAGTTGCAACTTATTTTATTAAAAAGTTCACTTTTTTATGAATTTTTACAATTGGAAGTATGGGTCTAAGGAAAATATTTAATGATATAGCCTATTGTTTTTATATTTATGACTCACCCTGTATAAGTTTGGGAATAGTAGCATACACTTCTCTTTAAATCTATATTATATTTTCCAAGCCGAAAAAAACGTATTTGTATGGAAAATGTGTCATTTTAAGACCCGTTTTCCTGGAAAAAAAACTCGACCGATTTTGAAGAAATGTCAAACCCACATTTACTGGATAATTTTCAAGATTTATGCCAGGCGGATTTTCTTCGATTAAAACTTTCTTTCTAAAACTTTTTTATTTTAAAACAATGCGAATTTTCCCTAAATTTTCCATTTTCAGTATTTTTCCCTAAAAATAATTAAAGTTTTTAAAACTGTATGCCATACATAATTTTATATTTATGATCTATCACCAAAATCAAAATTTTCATAATCACTCGATTACTTTATAAAATAATGGAATTATTATCCGAAAAGTATGATTTTTTAGTTGAAAAAAAAAAAAAAACCTTTATTACTTAAGTAAAATTTTTGCACAATTTTAGAAGTTTCCTTTAATTTCGATGGCAATTAGCTTTAATTTTAGATTATATTACGTTCATCTTCGTATCGGGGTATATTTCTTTACTCGATTAAGAATCAGAAAGATGTTTCTTGCATCCTGATTGATTAGTTTCTCTTTCGTCATTTGTGATTTTTAAGGTCTTTGGAAGTTCTACTGCCGCCAGTAATAAAGTAATTTATCAAGTAATATACCATTATATATTTTTTTGGATTTTTTAAATTTCGTTTTTCCTTTTTTTGGTAAATTAGTGAATCCGAATTTATTATTTGTTAATTGTTTAATGGCAAAATCTAAATGAAACACATGTTATGGGCTAATGTGCAAAAGTCCTTTGGTAAGATTAAGGCTCTGGTAAATTCGTTTTATTTATGTTTTGTTCCTTCGCAGCAGTTATGGATCTTCAAAATATCAATATTTTTGTTTTTTCTTGTTCTTTTTAATAAAAAAATAAATAAATAAAAGTCATGAATTTTAAACTTTTCAGTTTCAAATTAAAGTTATGTATTATAAATGAAATAAGTGAAAGGATTATATTATTATATTTTAAATATAAATAACGAAATACGAAAATTGCCACGGGTGCAATATTTGGCGATTTATTATTTGGCTCCGGACTAGCATAAAAATACTGAGTTCTTGATTTATCAGCACAGATGTCAATTATGCACCACATTGGCGCATTATTAACTTTTTATAATTAATATTTTTCTACTAATACAAGAAAATGCTTTTTTTCAGTTGTCAATAAAAAAAAATATTTAAGGTGCCGGATATCTATAAAAAATTCTAGTAAAAATGTATGGCAGAGATTATTTTGCAAAAAGTCTACGAGGGCGTACATATCCCAAACTTCAGTCGAAAGGTTAAGCATAAAGATATAGAATAAATATGGAGTACTGGGTAATTTTATCACTATTTGTGTCCCTTTTGTTCTGGTAAAGTTATATACAGCCTAATTTAGCATTCATCTTAGTTAACTACACTTCACATTTCCTTTAGCACAATGCACCTATTCTCAATCATCAAGCCTATTAGCGAAATAAACTGAAAACGATTTTTACTTTCTTCTATCTGTACAAGAAAAAAATATTGGATTCATGAAAGTTTTCGAAATCCAGTTTTCGACAGATTTACACGTTTTAGGGGTTAGAGAACCCGGAAAACATGTTTTTAGAAAAGTCTGTCTGTGAGTTTGTCTGTATGTGACAAAAATTTTGTAGGTGCTCTATCGCAAGAACTAATGCACGGAATTTCACAAAACTTTAGATTCTGTTAGACCTTGACATAAACTACATCTGATATCGCTCAAGAGGTGGCGCTGATATGCTGCATTATTCACACTTTTCACAATCTCAAGAAGTAGAGCATGATTTTCGTAAAACTTTATAATTCGTTAATACTTGATATAATATGCTGCTGATAACGTTTTGGTGCATATCGCTCAACAGGTGGCGCTGCCATGTTGCATTACTCATCAATATCGCGACAGTTCTCTCTCAAGAGCTGATGTACGAATTTTCATCAAACTTCATAGTCAGTTAGTCCCTGATATAGATTAGCATTGTTTAGGTTTTGGTATAAAGAGCCCTACAGATGGTGCTGCTTTGTTGTATTTTTCACGATTTCACAATAAATGTATCTCAAGAACTAATGTATGGATTTTCATCAAACTTCAGATTCAGTTAGTACCTGAGAAAAAACTGTCCCTCATTATTCTTTAGTGTATACATCATCCAAGATGTGGCGCTGTTATGCAGATTTTTTTAAAGATTTTGCGGTAGCTCTATCACAAAAATTGATGCACGGATTTTCATCAAACTTCAGATTCCGTTACAATTTGACATAAGATGTGGCTGACTAGATTTTGATTTAAACTATCTAACCGGTGCATTCTTCAGGAAGTATTAACATGCATAAGATAGAAAAAAGTTTTGGGATTGCCAGATCTGACTAGTTCTTAGTTATTTTACTTTTCTTGCAAGCAAAAGATATTTGATAATTTAGAAATTACAAATGAAAAACGAAAAACTTCTGGACGTTATTTTAAACACTTGATCTCTGTGAGAAAGCCATGTACAGAATGCTTAACTAGTCTACTGGAACGTATATGTCCGAAACGTCAGTCAAAGGGTTAGGAACAAAGACATAGAATATATGTGAAAGGTAGGATAATTTTATACCTTTCGTCTTTTGTGCCACTTTTGCAATGAGGAAATGATATACAGCTTAATCCAACGGTCTACTTAGCACCCTATTCCCATTCGTCAAACCTATTAGTGGAACATATTTAAAATTATTTTTTACTTCCTTCTATATTTACCAATATACATATATATTGGATCCGTGAAAATTTTCGTATTCCGGTTATGGACGGATTTACACGATTTAGAGGTCAGGATTCCAAACAATTCGTCTTTACAAAATCTTTGTTTGTGAGGCTATGATTATATAAGTAAGCGACTGTCTGTCTACATGTGACATAAATATTGTGGGCACAGTATCTGAAGAATTAATGTATGGAATTTAATAAAAATTTATATTCTGGTAGTTTCTGACATACATTGATGCTGATTAGTTTTAGGTGTGAATCTTTCAACAGATGACGCTGTTAGGCTCCATTATTTACGATTTACGCATCAGCTATATCTCAATAACTAATAAACGGATTTCTATCAAATTTCAGATTCAATTAGTATTTGACATGAATTGATGCTGTTTATGTTGGGGTAGAAATCGCTAAGTAGGTGAGGCTGTTATGCTGCATTTTCACGATTTTTTCAGCAGATCTATTTCGACAACTTCTACGCGGAATTTGATAAAAAAATTGCATTCAAGTATTCCTTGATATAAATTGATGCTGATTAGATTTCGGTGTAAATTGCTCAACAGGTGGTGCTTCTATGCTGTGTTTTTTTATGATTTACGCAACAGCTCTATCTAAATAACTAATAAACACATTTCCATCATACTTCAGATTAAGTAAGTCCTTGACATTAATTTATGTTGTTTATATTTTTGTGTAAATAGCTCAACAACTGGCGCTATAATTTTTCATGGCTTACACCATAGCTCTATCTTAAGAATTAATTCACGGATTTTTCTTAAACTACCGATTCAATAAATCTGTGATATGAACTAGTCATCTTTGTGTTTTGGTGTCAATAGCTCAACAAGTGGCGCTGTATTCTAAATTTTTCCGATTTCTGCTATATCTCTATCCCCAGAACGAATGTACGAATTTTTTCATCAAACTTCAAATTCAGGTATACCTTGATGAATATTATTGCTGTTTATGTTTTGGTATAATCATCCAACTAGTGACGCTTTTATGTTGCATTTTTTCTGATATTCAAAATAGCTCTATTTCAAGAACTAATACACGGAATTTCTGAATCCTTACGATGAGTATAGATTGTGATTCTGTTTTGGCAATGGGCCCCACCAGTGGCCGAGAGGTTCTGACCTTAAACTGGTAGACGGTAGGTGCTGGGTTCGAACCCAATCGCGACAGTCGGCCTAACCGTTCGGAGTTTTCCGTGGTTTTCTTCGAACCTTGCGTAAATACGGGTTAGGTTCCCTTAGAAAGACCCCCACGGAGGGCATCCCCCCTTAGGGCCTATATCCCATAGTGTAGATAATTGGCCGACATACATACAACAACTGTTTTGGCAATGTGGTAATGACTTTTCATCTAATTAGCATGCAAGAGATTCAAGAAAGTTTTGGGATTGCCATATGACTAGTTTCTTTATTATTTTACTTTTCTTTTAGTTGAGAGAGATGTAAGAATTTACAAAGTACAAATTAACAATTAACAATTCCAGAAATTAATTTTAATATTTATGTTTTCTAAATATTAATTAAAATACACTAAGCAAATTACTCGCTTTTATAAAGAATAAAGAGGGAATTAATCTTAATTTCAACCTAATTTAAACATATAATACAAAATTGAGTAAAATCTTTAATGCAAAAAAAAATTAATTCTTTGTTAATGAACGTTTTCCTCTCTTAGAAGATTAGAAACTTATTTTTTCTTTTTAGGAAATTATGCATTTGCAGTTTTCGTAAATGTTAATAAAAGTGTAATTAAAAGCATATGATAATTTAAAAATAACGCTTAAAACATGTATGATTAATGATTCGAACTTGCTTAAAAGTTTCGATTCAAAATTTGAGAAATCTACACTGTTAAAACTAATGGTGATGCACTGCACCTTTTAGAGGTGAAAGGCTTGTCTCACTGGTGACACCCCTAAAGGAGCCAAAATGGCACCTTTAATTAGGGTGAAAAAGTGGCACCCTTAATCCAGAGTGCCCAATAATTAAAAATAAAAAAATATACAAACCTACTTTTGGCCCACGAAGGATTCGAACCCATAACGTCTGATTACAAGCTCAGCGTTCTAACCGCTCGACCATCGAGCTCACCTTCAAAGTTACCCTAAAGTCTACAAATATCCTGAAATTCAAAGTTGCTTTATATAAAAAAGCTCGCAAAAAATTAGCCATCCGAACCTCTAAACGAAATTGGGATAGTGTATAGCGGTGATAGTCATCGTAGAAAGAAATAACTGTTTTAATCCATCAGTGACGGCGAGTTGAAGGGCAAGGATACACGTCACAGAGCATGCGCAAATGACTAACGGGTGAAAATCTTCCAATGGTAAGCATTGTGCGGCACCCTAATTAGCGTGAATCACCCAGTGAGAGATGAAACGGCACCCCAAACACATTTTCGAACCAGCGGGTGTCAATTGGTAACAAATTTTCACCTCTGGGCTCCAAATGCAACCGGTTTGTCATCATTAGTTTTAACAGTGTAATAGTACAAGAGAAGCAATATTAATCTAAATTGCGTTTTGTAATTTTATAAGGATGCACTTTGTTATGAAAAAAATGCAGATTAGAAGGAATGTGGAAGCAACATTTCCTCGAAAGAAACACAACACAATATTAGGATATAAAGGATTTGAAATAAATTTACAGAAAAGATTTGAAATAGAATTACATACAAAGAAAAAACTCCACATTTTAACTAATAAAATTTTCATTCATATTTTATCCATCTTTTATATTTATTTTCTCTTATATCATTTTTTATAAGATGATTTATTCTCAAAATCATAAATTTTGATTTTATACAAAGTAATTATTCATAGAATAATTATTAATTTGCTAAAAAGGTGAATAAAATATATTTAAAACAATCTATTATGCATAAAAATCAAAAACCTTTCTTTCTTAAAAATTAAAAACCTTTAAATTATGCTAAAAGCATATGTAAAAATGTGGTACATTAATCTCGAGATCTTTCATTTACAAAAGTAATCATTTTCAAGGTTGTTCTATTTATATCAGTTTGGGACAAAGGTCTGTCTAATGCACGTTGGAGTTGGACATTGAAATCGTAAGTAATGCACACTATAAAGGGAAATTCAAACATGGAAAATACTTTCAGACTTGTGTTGAACAAAGATTTAAAAAACTAGTCGTTGGGGGCTACCGTAATATACTGTTAATTTTTTTTCTCTAATTTGAACCAAATTTTGGTGTTCAGTAGCTGCCACCATAAGATGGTGAAATCTCGTATCAACGTTTGAAGTTTCTTATTTCAACCTCGTTCCATCTATTGGAACTATGCTTCAACAGGAGCTTCAAATATTGGTTCAAGATTTCACAATTTTACAGTAGCAGCTATTGAGCACTATAATCCGGTTCAAAATAGGGCACACATTTTTAACAGTGTACTTACCCCTCATGGATATGGATACTATAACGCATGAAAATAAAATATGTGTAACCTAATTAGAAATCGCCTGATGGTGTAGGAGACATATGTAACGTGTTGAACGTCGAGTGAATATGACATTAACGATTAGCTATTATTGAAATTTAATCTTATGGTTTGGCGATATTTTTTTAGTCGACGGGGTAATCAAGTAGTACCGAATTTCGTAAAAGGAACATCTTTATAACTCCAAAAATAATAATCACATTGACTAACAGTTCATTACGTCTGTTTAAGCGTCTCATATCCAATAAAATATATCTTTAAATTGAAGTTCGATGAAAATATATCGTGACAAAAAATCTAAGATTTTTCAAAATTAGATTACAAATATCTCGACAATTAATCATTAGATAAACTTCGTTCTTTATGCAAAATTTATGTTTATTTATTGTCATTTACATTAAAAACAATAAATAAATAAATCTTTGAAAAAGAAATTGAAAATCTTTATATGCCTTTCATCAGAATGAATATTCCGAGAATCCAAAAAAATTCTGACAATCGAGGTTACTGATATTAAATAGGTTTTTTCCATCATTATATAATAAGTACACGCTAAATTTCAAGTTTCTATTTCAATTTGTTCAGGAGATAGTGTTTAAAGACACATAGACAGAGAGACAGAGAGATGGAAGGCAAATTTTTTTCTAAAAATATGTTTTTCGGAATCTACAGTTTCTGAATGGGTAAATCCGTCATTTCTTTCTATGTTAAAAATGATTTCAAGTCTTTCCCTATACTACGTCTGATAGATAAATAATAATAATCATTAAGATGAAATTATCTTAGGGAAAACACAATAATTTTATACGACACTACCGACTCATTTATCACTCATTACTCACTTGAAAGTTGCCAAATATGCGGCATTTCGGGTACTAATATTTTAATAGCGAAAATATTCTTTTATTTCAATGAAAAATTTGGCCGATTAAAAAAAAAACAATCTTTTCTCTAAAATAATATAGGCGTTCAAAAAACAAAGACCCATCTCAGCAATAGAGACTTCTAATAAATGATGCTGAAAAATTCGTTGTTATATTATTTTAACTTTTGGAAGAAAAGGTGTAAAAAAAAATTGTAATTACGATTAGAGAGTATGTGTGAGAGGATGAATTCGGTAACTCTCAAATAGCAATCTCGAGATAATTCCATATTCAACAAATAGAAACATTAGGTGAATTTGGTATAAATTGCGATTAAAAGAACTGGATAGATATTTTTAAAACTCTGGTGACGGGATAAAGAATTTAGTCCATATTAAAACAATTTTGCAAAAGATTTTATATTTAAAGTCACCAAGGTGATGTGTCTGAATATAAGTTATACGAGGGGCATTCGAAAAGTAGAAATACAATGCTTCATACTCAATCAAAAAAAATTTAACGGTAAAATGTCCATTACAAATTGCTTATTTGTATGTCCTTATTTTTTCTACACAGCTTTTTTAATTGCCCGTGTATTTGTTAAGTATAGTTACAAACTTTTTGCATCCCACAGTCATAGAGCTTTACCGAATGTTCTCGGAATCATATTTCAACTTCAATTTTTACAGTATCATCATCATGGAAATTTCACCAGGAAATATGTTTTTGTTTATTCCCTTAAAGGAATCAGTAATAGTCACTGGTTGCAATGTCAGGGCCCTTCACAGATAACAAATTTACTACCTGTTCTGGGTTCTTCTTGAACATTTTTCCTACCTCCAGATAAAAAAAATACGACACCATTTCGTTATACAGTTCGTCAATTCATTATATCGATTTAGTTCCAATAAACGAAAACATTTTTTTTGTGACAATCTGCTGGACGTTCATCTTCTGCATAAAGAAAAAGCATGACGCAAAGTTCACTTTTCGCAATATTTTGAATCGACGCAGACATTATAAACACGTGCTTCACGAAACAGATTCACCATATATATAACAAACGACTTCGAAGAAAAGATGAAGTGTTCAATGTTACAATATGTATTATCAACGTGCTCACTAAAACTTTTTCTTTCTTATTGAAATCGCTCACTAAATCTTTTAATTTCTTATTGCCTGTGATGTATCTTTCTTTTTCGAAAGCTCCTGTTAAATATTAAGCAAATGTAATTTACTCTAAAGGTCACAGAAGTAAGTTATCTTTATCGAAACGTAAAGTTCAATATTCGGATCCAGTCAACTCCATTGCTTCAGAAAATTATAAATTGTCCCAATCTTCTTACTGCCTGGACAAATACATCACCATTCCGGAAGTTTAAAGAAGTGATTTCTATATTAATTTAAGTATGTCTACGAGCAATCTTTGTGCCCATACTCCAAATTCCCCCTTTTTTTGTAGTAAGTGTTTGTTCTATAGGTATACCTTTTTACATTTCATTAGTACTAAATGTGACAACTATATTTGTCTGTCTGCCTGCTTTCATGAATTTTTTCTTTATAATCTCCGATTTGTCTAATAGCCACTAGCTCTCAATATTTCTTTAAGTTATTATATTTAGCTGCTTTGTGTACATTTTGAAATCTCGTTATATTTTATAGTTTTTTTTTACAGAAACAGAGAAGAAATTTTATTATAGGATTGTCTAGAAGGCGTCAAACCTAGAGATGTTCGTGAAAATTTGAATTAAATTGAATATAAGTAACAATAAAAATTGCTCCAAAACATTCCTTTGTGTCAAATTACTTTGTTTAATAAATCGCACCCCTGCTTACAAAAGTGTCATAATTCAAAATTAGATTTTTTGAACTATGGTTGCCATTCTGCGTAGTTTACACTCCTCTACCAATCATGTAAAGTAGAAGATAATGAAATTAAAATTCAGCTACAAGATAATAGTAGTATTTACAAAATAGCCATTGAGCCTACTACAGCCTGAAACGGTTTTTCGCATTTCCTGAAAAATGAAGATTTTTGTGTTATGACACTTTTGTAGATAGGGTGCGATATGCTGAAATGAATGTGAAAAGTAAGAATTGTATGAAATAAGTAAAGTAAAAATGAATCTTTTCAAGTAGGTTTTATTATTTTTTAATGTATAGTTACACAGAAGTACATGAAGATATCTCATTTAAGCGAGATGTCCGGGAAATATTTTTCATTTGCAGTATTTCTGAAAAATAACCGAATTTTACTATTCTAATACAGTAACGCTAAAAAATAATTAATAACCATCTTGTGTAAGTGACACGTCTCTGTAATATAAATGAAAACATGAATGAATAAATGAAGAAAGAATTTGATAGCAGTATTTCTGAAAAGTATTTCTCAATGTATTAGATCGCAAAGTTTATAAGTCGATTTTTACTGTTTTAAATCAGCATTATTAAAAATAATAATTACAAACCATCTTGAATAAGTAGAGATCACGGTAATACGAATGAAAGAATATAAAATAAAATAAAAACATGTATGAATAAACGAAGAAAGAAACGAATTAATAGCAGCATTTCTGAAAAGTATTTCTCAACTTATTCAAACGCGATATTTTGACGTCGATGTTTACTACTTGAAATCAGCATTGCTAAAAAAAATATTACTAACCATTATGAATAAGTAGAGGTCACAATTATGAAAATTAAAGAATGTAAAATGAAATGAAAATGTGAATGAAGAAATATAGAAAGAAATAATTTAATAGCAGTATTTCTGAAAAGTATTTCTCAACGTATTCAATGCAATGTTTATAAATCGATTTTTCCTATTTTAAATCAGCATTATCAAAAATAATGATTACTAACCATTTTGAATAAGTAGAAGCCACATTAGTATAAATGAAAGAAATAACATACATGTAACGTGAGCTGAAGTTATCGTAGAAAAGCACCATGTGAAACGATGAAAGAAACGGATTATTGCATGATGTAGCTGGATAAGATAGAATTATTTGTCACAAGTGAATTTCCATGTATGTCGTGGCTTGAGGATTAAGACAGAGAAATGAAAGTATTGGGTGATTTCTCCAATAGAAGGCAAGATATTAATTATTAGTCTTTTATTCTTTTATCAATTCCATAAGCTGTTCCACATACCAATGGTACTTGAGTAATTCTCTTTCAAACACCGATAGAACAGCTAAGTCACATCCCGAGAATAAAATAATAGAATGTTCTTAATCCAAACACTTCCGTCAACAATACATGATAACAGACAATCGGCTCCATTCCAAATCCGTGTCACGTAAATTTTATAAGGAAAATAAAAAGGTCTTTAAAACTACGCAGCTTGGAACAACTCACGACTCAAAGAACATTCGAAAATAGATTGATACTGGCTGGATTTTACTTAAAAGTTAAGAGGGCAGCGAATTCTGATTTTTCGCTCCACGCTCGTGAGTTTTATTCGCGGTATAATACAATCTCGTTCGAGCTAAGGTTGACATAAGCATTAAACGTAAGCATGGAACGTCCAATCAACAGAATCAGAAGGCGTAGATGCAAAGTTCCAACCACTTCATCGGTTAGTAGGACGGGAGACACAACAGAGTTCTTTTTAACCCGGCTGAGGTATGCTAACCCAAAAGAAATTCATTGCCCGCAAGATCCAAGTGCATTATGGGATTATGCAAATGATTTTTTTAATAAAATATTTTAAAAAAAACTTCCGACAAATGTTTCTTATTCTAAAAAGGAAAAATGGAATAATAGAATAGATTTGATTTTTCGAAATAAGAGATTGACATTTAAGAAATACAATGGGATTCTAGTCTGGGAAATAAGTAATATATTACGCTGAATTAAGCAAAAAGGGATTTTTCGCTGATAATTAAATATTAGCATATTACTAAAATATAAATAAAAGAATATATTTATAAGAATTCAGAGCAAAATCAAAGCGGGAAAATGGCAATTTTTTTAATTATTACACACATATACATATAAACTTTATGTTACACAAGATTAATTTGTTAGAATTAACATACAATCAACTTTAATATATGTTAGAAGAAATCCATCCTAATATAGGACAAGTAAGAAAAATTATGCGTTAAGCATAGATTATGAAGCACTTTCCAACACTTAATGAAATCTTTAACAAAACTTTGTTATTTAGGGAAATAATAGTGTATAGCCAAATATACCCAAATATGTATTCCAGTACATTAGAACAGCCCTGTATTTCATATGTCAGTTCATATAATGGAAAAATTTAGCTTAGCAAGAAAATACCCAGTAGCTTGAAATTTCTTTTTCAGCAATTCATACTATTAGATGGAAATTTACTTGAATACTTTTGTTCAGCCCTGTAGTTTACATTGTACCTTTATTACACGTCAGCATTAGGCTAAAATTTATTGTAAACTAAAACACTTTTAAAACAACTGAAATCGCATTCTCTTAAATCATCATTCATAGGCGTCCATGTACCGAATTCTTTGCGTGGCCCTGTATATCCCTTTATCTATATTCTGCAATCATTTCTCAGTAAATTGAATGCAGCTCAGCGTAAAAATGCATAGCTTATTTAAGAACCACATTTAAATAATTTACGCTCATATTCAGTAACGTTGGTGAGCTCTTTTGGGTAGCCCTGTATATCAACTATAACATTTATACACATCATATAATGTGCATATATTTAGCGAAATATAAACGCGAATATCATAATTAAAATGCATTTCATCCCCCCATCAGACACCATCGGACACATATACGGTACTAAGAATATACTATTTGAAATCTTTTGTATGGTCCTGTAAATGCTATGTTCTTCATATTATGCAAGACAGTAGCGTATAATTTATATTAAGCTTCAGTGACATATATCAATTTTATTATACATGAAAAAGCTTAATATATTTAAAATATGTCACACACAATTCCCCCCTTGTACCATTATCTAATGGAATTCTTTTGTGTGGCCCAGTAAATGAATAATAGCTACATTTTCACCTTATATTTTATAGAACGCATATTTTAATATGTTTGACAGGGTATAACATCTTTAAAATTCCTTTGAAACGATTTTTCTCCATAGGCCGTAATGTAATGGGAAACTTTTGATTCGCCCTGTAGATAAACTAATCATGATAGAAACTTAATTTTCAATAGGACTTGTGCTAGGATAATCGTCAATAACGTCCTAAAATTTCATGGCAATCCGAGTATATTAACGATCTTTCCCCATAGGCCGTAATGTATTGGGAAACTTTTGATTCTCTCTGTAGATAAACTAATCACGGTAGATACTTCATTTTCAATAGAGTTCGTGCTAGGGGAAACCTTAATAACGTATAAAAATTTCATAGCAATCCGAGTATATTTACGGGAGTTAGAGCGCGGACAGACGGACAGACAAACCGAATGCAGAAGCACTTTTTAACTTTGTTAGAAAGTGCTAAAAAAATATTCAACTTTTTTTTACTTCAAGCACTAATAGAAATATTATAAGAGACATAAGTATTTGAGGGGAAAACAAATGTTATCTATTTTGCAAAGAACGACTTTGCGGATAATGGTCTTCTGTAGTTGACAGAGGCGTAAGAATAAATCAATCGAAATATAGATTTTGTATTATTTGTAACAATAAAAATGTTTTCGCACTGTGTCATACATCAATATTATCGTTAAAATAAAAATATAAGTAATAAAAATATTAGTCTTGCATGCAGGGAAATATCTATTACAGGTAACAGACTTCTAGACTACACGAACGCGAAATTCATCGGGATATCGGAATGTGCAGCTTTTACATTTTCTTACCTGGAGAATATTTGAATTAAATATACGTTACACGAGGCTATAAAAAGGATATATAGAAATACAAGGGGTGAAAGAAACCCTTATTCAACATACAAGGAACGTCTTTGCGTTTACCGTGGATTTGTCTTTAATATTCAAAGATATCATATGAATTATAGATTTTTATGTTACATGCTACAATAAAAATTTATAACGGAATGTACACCAAATATATCAGTGAAAAATTATTTAACGAGTGGAAAGGTATGATCGTAGATCGCACAGGAGGTTTCGTTTAATATCTCTTTTAAAATACTTTATTCTTATTACGTATTATATGCTATGTCAAAGTTTTAAATCGTTCGACTGTTTTCTTTTCTTAAACTTAACAAAATTTAGAAAATAGCCCCTCTTAGGATAACCCTTCCTTTCCCTTGAATTTTCCACTTTTTGAAATGTTTAATGTTCGAAAATAATATAAATTTGAGTGCTCAATGAAAAAATTATTTCAAAACGCAATAAACAGCTGATTCGAAGAAAAAAGAAAAATTGCCCTATTTAACCACCAAAAATTAATTCACCCTAAATTCATATAATTTTTTTTTATATGTTATAAACTATGTCAAATTTTAAAAATGTATAATTCTTTAGTTTTTCTAATTTTAACAAAATTGACAAAATAGTCTCTCCCCTGATAACCCCTTCGCTTTTTGAATACTTTACTCTTTCAAATATTTAATGTCAAGAAACATAATTTATAGGAGTGCTCAGTGAAAAAAAACGCAATAAACAGATTACATGAGGGAACAAGGGAAAATTGCCTCTGCCCCACCACCCTTTATAACAAAACTTCAACTCACCAATTCAATTTCACTTATTGTGTGATATACACGATGTCAAAGGTTAAAAGCGATCGGTTCTTTCGGTTTCCTAATTTTAACAAATTCCCGTCAATTATCTGTGCAAAAAAACATGTCCTTTAATAGTTTAAAAATCTACTTTTTCACAAATCGGAAAGTTGTATTCCAATTATCCTTTTTTTCTTAGCGTATCCCGTTTCCTGCCGTGGAAAAAATGCTATTCTGAAATTAATTACCAAAAACTTAATTATTTCGCTTCTGATTGTCGAAATTAAAAAATAAAGGCATATTCTGAAAGAGAATGAAATATTACGTCGAAAGGCTTAAAAATCATAGTACAAAACTTATATTTAAAATAATCGGTCCTGTATAATAATTCTGAGTCTGTGTTTGAGCTGAAGATGGATCTGTTTTACACTAGCTCGTTATCGCTGAAAATAGCATGTTATCAGACATATGTCGCCTTTACAAATGAAAGAAAATAAAAGATTTTTTCCTGGATTTTTAACCAATTTTCTAGATTTTATGGAGCGATTGATATAATTTTTAGAATTTCTGAACTCTGATGTTTTTTTTTATTCTTGCATTATTAATTTCGAATTATTGGGAAACTTTGAAAATAAATAATAATCGCGCTATACAGGGTGTCCCCTCTCAACGGTGGCCAATGGCTAATTTCTAAACCGTTGGTCATAGATATATAGTTCCAATTGCAAAAATGCTTTAAAAAAGGTAAAGAATTATTTTTTAAGCGATTTAGGTCCAAAAAATGTTTTACTAAAAAATTACGAAAATTAAATTTTTATACGGTCCCCCGGTCCTATAAATGATATTTAGAAAATTTTTACCACTACTCTAACAAGTAAGACAAAAAAAGTCCCATTCCTCTGCGATCAAAATTGACCGAGTTATAGCTGTTCAAAGTTGAAGCATATTTTTGCTGCAAAATAGGGGTCAGTCACAAATTTACTGAAAATAAAAATAAACATCAGAAAGAAAATTTAACTTTAAACATTGAGAGTAAAAAAAAAAAATTACAATGTTGTTTCTGAATTTATGTTGACATTTACATGTTAAAGTAAAGTATGCAATTTGTGCTAAAAATATAAGTAAAAAAATAACAGAAATTTTGTTAAATTAAGCTATGAAAAGCAACAGTCACAAATCGTTACAAAATGATACATATTTAAATCTCTATTAGATTACTCAACCTAATAGAATTTGATGTAGTCCTATAAAATAAATAAATGAAACGCACCTAAAATCGTATTAATATTACATTGTCATCGGGTTTAAATAAGTATGGGAATTGAACTTCAATCAGATATTTGGAAGTGAGTTAAAATTTGAATATAAGTTTTGAACTAGGAAAATTTACATACGAAAACTATGAATAAAATAAAAGCTTATCAAAATAACATACCTTATAAAATAAAATCACGAAAAGAATCAGCTTCATTTGCTTACAAAATAAAACGTATGTAAAAATACAATTCAGGATATGAATTTCAAAACTCGACTTATCGCTTTTTGATTTCTCTATCAGTCTATACAAACCTCCACTATTGTAACAATGCAATCTCAAAATTTATAATGAAAACCAATAGGTGCATTTAAAGTTTTTTCGCTATTTCCCAAAATTTGATTTTTTCGATAAAGAGAATTTTGAAATTCATGTCTTCAGTTATTTTAATAACAAATCTAGAAGTTAATTAATTATAATTAACATTACCGTAAAACTTATACGGTAACAGCGCCTTCAGTTAAATCGCTCATTTATAATATTTTGTAATTGGAACTATATGTCTGTGACAAATAGTTTAGGAAATAGCCTTTGAACAGCTTTGGAAATCGACTCCCTTTATAATACTTTAAGCACTTAGTGTACGTTCCCTTAAAGCTCAGACGAACTCATCCGTTTCCAGCTATAGAAAAATGGTTTAAGTCATGAAATTTAAAGTTTCATAACTCGGTCAATTTTAATGTTACATGAATGGGACCTTTTCTGTATTACTTGCTAGAGTGTTGAAAAAATTTTACTAAATATCACTTATAGGACCGGGGGACCGTATAAAAATTTAATTTTCGTAATTTTTTAGTAAAATATTTTTTTGACCAAAATCGCTTAAAAAACAATTCTTTGCCTTTTTCAAAGCATTTTTGCAATTGGAACTATATGTCTATGACCAACGGTTTAGAAATTAGCCATTGGCCACCGTTGAGAGGGGACACCCTGTATAGAAATCGCCAGTCTTAATATCTTGTCAGGATGACACATTTGTTTAATCGATGGATGAGCTCGTTTTTGTAATTTCATTTAAAAAAATGCATTTTTTCTCTAAAATACGACGTCCTTTCCGATCTTGTAATTGAAGGATTTTATGAAATAACGTGGGGATTTGAGATGAAAAAAATATATTTTTATTAAACAATGAACAACTTTGTAAATAACAGACTTATGTCGTTGGCATCCAATGAAAGGAAATCCATCGATATGTAACAATAAAAATTCACCATACTCAGGTTTGGACAGGCAACAATTTTTATATTCTGTTCGCACTATTATTTTTCTAGCATACATTTTGAAGTATATTTCTCTTGCAAATGCTATTGTAAATAGGATTTCTGTTTTGAGACAGTGGTGCAAGTTAAAATTAAAAAGTAGTCACGTGTGGCAGTTTAGCATACTGTATCGTATGTCAGTAATATCAGTAAAAGAAACATTAAAAAAATGAAACCATTCATAATACAGTAATATATAGATTTCCGTCTCGTCAGAAATGCGTTATATTCCAAGACTAGTGAGTAAGTCGAAAACGATGTAAGTCGAGGTCTAAATTCCCAAAAAATGATACGTAAAGACAATTCACCAAAATCTAATGAACATAGTATTCTAATTTATTAAGATTTATTTTACATACTAATTAAATAATTGCGTTTAAATACGTGAATCGAGATTTAAGTAATCCTAAAACTCAATGAGGTGCGATCGTCTCTCGGTCTATAAGGCTGGCTTGTTGAATTACGTGCTCCTGATTCACCTGGGTTGTCACCACATATGGCAGAGCATTCACAGACTAAACCAAGAGATCTGTGGTTCGAATCCTGGCATGAAAATTATCCTACTAGTTGATAAATTACAAATAATATATGATTTATTTGCCAATTAGAGTGATAAGTGCTAAAAAAATCTAGTCTCATGAAATATTAATTTATAAAAATTAACTGTCATTAAAATTGACATATTGTAAATACGCTTATTTTCCACAAAACACAGATTTATTACTTGAAAGTGAGATTTTCTGCATCACTTGATGTACCATTAAAACATTCTAACACGAATCAACTAAATACCGTAAAATGGGGTGAATAGGAACAGCGGGGTGAATACGAACGAAACTTCCCGGTCATACAAATAAATTCATTATAAATATATGTGATGATATTTTTAATTGCCAATTTTTTTATAAGAAGGTAATAACATTAAGAATTGGGAAATTCAGTTTTGAGATGTTGGCACCAATATTGGGGTATTTAAAAAAAACTTCAAGAGGATCCTCAAAAACCTCATTTTTTCAACGTCTTCAAAACTTTGTATGTAACTATAATATTTTTTGTATTCTAAACCTAAGAGAGGGGATTTTTAGTTAATGATAGGCCTATAAACAATATGCTGAATTAAATACTACTTATTTCTAAACTACATAATGAAAAAATGAAAAATGGCTTGTAACATCAGAGGTTTAAGATTTACAGGGTGAATCGGAACACGTTTTCTCTTATGGTTTATTTTTCTATACAGCAATAGTTTCATGTAATATATGAAAATATCTGTATGAATATGTATTGTAACAATATTTTGTTTGTTCTAATTACTTGAAGAGTTTAAAGGTGCCAAAAAATTACTTGGTTAAACAAAAAAGTCAACGTCTAATCCAACAGACATGGGACACACAATAAAAAAAATTTAAAAATAGCAAATTTGTTAGAAAAACTGCACGGAATTATTCTCTGATATCTACAACATTGCAAAAAACATCTCAAAATGAAAAACCAATTAAAAAAGAGAGGGATGCAAACAGTACTAAGGGCTGGGGATGAGGGCGCATTAGTAGATCGTATTAATATATGCAGACATTAGGGCTAATCAATAATTTCACTTACCCAATGACTACTAGTAAAGGATACACAGAAGGCCACAGAACAGGGCTGAATTTGTATTAAATTCTTCTTCTGCAATTCGAATATAATTTATTAAATAAATTTTAATTTTTCTTGATTTTAAAATTGTTTTCTAATTTTTAAAAAGGCATATCTTTACTTGTATATAAAATAAAGGCTTGGTTTAACAGTAACTACATGTTCCTATTCCTCCCTTATCATTATTACCTGTTTTTGTTAACCCTATTAAAGTTTGAATCGGAATAAATAAAGATTATAACATTTGTTCCGATTCACCCCGCAGATAGGGGTGAATCGGAACACCATTAAAAAAAGGAATAATATACATAAAAACCGTAAAAATGTTTCGTTTTTACTTAAAAAGTAAAGAACAAAACAAAACCGAAGTTTCTAGTAGAAAAATAAAAATATTAAAAAATAAATTGCTGCTTTTTTTTAACGTTAAAGTTGAAAAGTGTTTCGATTCACCCCATTTTACGGTATTATATGTACAGCTATACAATAGAAACAACATGTACCTATTGGTGTTTTGTGTTATTTTACAATTCTTTCGCTTGCTCAAAATCCTTTCACGATTTTCCCCTAAATAAGAATACTTTATTCGAGAAATTTTCTGCATGTACCCAAAATTAAGAAAAAAAAAATCTCTTATTGGGGATAACAACTATAAGCTTTTCAGAAAAAAAGTGTGAATTATCAAATTTTGACATAGAGTTTTATACGTTTAAAAAAAATAAACTTAATTATATTCTCAATGTCCCAAATTAATCGCTACATTTAGGTCAAAAATTTTGTCTCTAATTAGTTGCTACATTTCAAGTATAGGTGGTGTCATAAATAACTACGGATGTAGTGTAATAAATCAAAACCAGTAAAATAATAGAGCAGCGAATATTATGTAGTACAGCGTCAGCAAAAAAAGAGACTTGACACTTGCGATTTTAGACGTTTTGAATTACGTTACTAAGAAATATACGCAAGGAATTGTTTTGAAACACCGGGTATGTAAATAGAATAGTACAGGCCATATATTTTCGTAAAGAGTTTTCCCCGAAACCCAATGGGGGACCGTCAAAAAATTGGAAAAGAACGAATATTTTTTGCATAACCCTGTCAAAACTAATGAAGCAAAAGCGTTCAAACTGCAGAGTATGTGTAAGTGGCTTATTGTAATAGACTGTGTTCATTTTTATGAATATGACATATAAACTCTTTAAAAAAATTAAGGTTTTTATAAAAACGGTCCCAAATTTTTTCAAGTTTTTTGCTTATAATTTGCAGAGCTCTTTTCATAAAACAAAATGTTTTTTTCAGAAAATATGGCAATCAACATTGTACATAACACCCTCTAATCAAAATTAAAAAATATTAGTAATTGTATGAAAAATAAATAAATTTACGAAATAAGATTTCAGAACACATGCGTGAACTCAATCAAAATATAATTTACATAATGTGTTAGCTAAATGTAGAGAGAAACTTTTGTGAAAGTCTCAAAATTATAGCTTGAAAATTCTGAAAATTGTCGAGGATAGAATAAGATCAAAATCCATTATCCGCAAAATGAAGCAAAAAGATGAGGGTATGTATCCATATCCCACTTATTAGTGCCTGCCCAATATTTAACGTCCTATTATATTTGGATAGAGCTCCGTATCTTTTTGCTTTATTTTGGGAATAACAAATTTATATTTTATTCTATCGACAATAATTTTCAGAATATTCAAGCCATGTTTTTGAGACTATCACAAAAGTTGCTCTCTATATTTAGCTAACACATTATGAAAATTATATTTTGATTGAGTTCACGCATGTGCTCAGAGACCTTATTTAGTAAATTTATTTATTTTTCCTACAATTAATATTTTTTTTATTTTGATTACAGGGTGTTATGTACAATGTTGATTGCCATTTTTACTGAAAAGAATATTGTGTTTTATGAAGAACTCTGCAAATTATAAGCAAAAAAACTTGAAAAAAATTTGGGACCTTTTTATAAAAACCTTAATTTCTTTACGAGTTTACATGCTATATTCTTAAAAATGAACACACTCTATTACAATAAGCCACTTAATCATACTCTGCAGCTTGAACGCTTTTGCTACACTAGTTTTGACAGGATTATTCAAAAGACCTCCGTTCTTTTTCAATTTCAAGACCGTCCCCCATTGGATTTCGGGAAAAAATCTTTGCGAAAATATATGACCTGTACTATTTTGTTCATACGTATGGAGTTTCAGAGTCATTCCTCATGTACAATTCTATATAACAAAACGTCTGAAATTGCAAATGTCAATTTTTTTTCTGAGATTGTATATTAGGTGTTAGAAGTAATGGTAACTTGAATGTGTAGAAATAAAAATAGCAAATAATGTGACTAGACTTATTTTAAAAATGACGATAATTGTAACTATGAATAATAATTTAGAAAATACGCTAAACAAAGAAAAGATTAATAAACAATGTAACGCTGTATTGCAATTTTTACTGCAACAATTGAAAAATTATTAACTAATTAGAACTTCTATAAATACCAGATGAAACTGAGCTTTTGACGCATTTAAAAAACAAAAGATTTAATATTTATTAGCGAAGTAATGTTTATGGCAGCGGTGCCAAGACCAAGATCGGACTCAAATAAAAACAAAATGATTGGTGGAAAAATTGGAATATGGTATTTTCTATATTATTCAGAAAATGAAAGAAAAATGGATGTGACAAAAATTGAAGAATTGCTAACAAAAAAATTAATAATAATGATAATAATAATAATAGAAAAGGCATTGCCAGCCAAACTTGGAAAATTTCCCATTTGTTAAAAATCAACTCTTTTATACATAGAATAGAACAGTGGTAGCTTAATTTGGAAGTGGATGATACCAGTATCAGAGGAGAATGTTTAAAAGATGGCTGGAATTTGTGTTTACCGAACATTCTAAGAAAAATTGTAAATGCAAAACAAAATGGGGTGTGGGATAATTGGGTACGGCTATTTCCATGCGAACTTATCATGTCTGTCACACATTACGATTTTTCGCTACAAGTATTTTAGAACGGAAAAAATGTGACTTTTTTTTTTGGAGATATCTCATCAACTGAATAAGGCGAAGCAAACTTTTCGAAAATAACCTTGGCCAACAAGCATAGCTTTTTTAGCTATGCGACAGACATGACAAGCTTGCATGGAACTAGCCGTACGAACTCTGGATATTTAAAAACTATTGTGGTATAGATTTACGAAGGGAAGAAAGGAATTTTTTATAAGTAAATTTCGTCGATTAAAGCATAGCACGATGAAATCTCTGAAAATGTTCAAACAAAATTATAAAAGCATCAGTATCAATAATCAGAACAAAAATATTCAAATGTTGCAAATAATTTTGGAGAAAGGGAGTATACTATATGCATTTGAAATAATAGAAAATAATGTCGAAAGAAGATAATAAATATTTAGAACAGAAAATAGTGTGACCGAAATAGGGCAAGGGTTCTTTTCTTTTCTTGAATTAAATATTGTGATTTGGAAGAAAAATTAAAGGAACTAGAGAACAATACTTCTTCTCAATGTTTTCTTCGATGTAGAAAAAAATACTAATGTATTCTAAAGAATAAACAATTTATATAAAAAAAGTTTATATTGTCCTTTTATGCATTTCCAAATAAGGAAAGTAACAGCAACAATCTTAAACAATAGAAGAATGAGGACTATGTATGAAAAAAATTAATGCAAGAAAAAAAGGAGAAAAAAATTTCCCGATTTTAAATAGATTGTAATTAATCAAATTTCGCGAAACATTTCAATAAATTTTAAGAGTGTTTAATTATAAAAATACAACAATGTAACATGACTAAAAAAATGCAAGTAAAACATTTCTAAGTAATATTTAAACTTAAATAATAAAAAAAGAGAAATATGATTTGACTAATATAGATTTTTTAATGCTTACGTCTGCGGTGTCAAATAGAATTACAATATATAAGGAATTTTTTTAACTGTATGGATTTACAAACAAAAGAAATAATGTGAAATACAAAAAGTAATATTTATTGTCTTAAAAACTTCTTGAAGTAAAAGCAAAATAAATAATAAAATACATTATTTCCTGAATTATATTTAGTTACGAAGAAAAAAAAAAGAATATATATAACCATATTTCTTTCGCGTATCGCTTCTTAGCTAATTAATGCTAGAAAATAAAAAATAAGGCTTTAATATATAATATTTCTTTCTGCATTTTAAAGTAAAAAAACAGCCTGTCATTCTTGATTAATTCTAAAATGCATCCTTTCAAAAGAAAATCTCCAGAAGAGGAATATGAAATTTTTTTGATCCATTAAAAAATAAAGTTACTTCACAATTTTAAAGGAAATTTTGAAATTTCTTAAAGTATTTCACATAATTTTAGTTATATTTTATCTAAAAAATGAAAAGAATGCTCTTTTTTCTGCGCATACCAAAAATTTAAAAAAATCATAATAATAAATATCAACAGTGTAAGGTACCAAACTATTGTATTAACTACTTGGATGTGCCAATCCCAAAACTTTCTTCTATTTCATACATACATTTTAATATTTAAAAAAATCGCTACGCATGTCAATACTTTAATATTATTAATTCAATGCTATACCAACGTTAGTTTTCATATTAAATTTCTACTTCTGTCAACTAATCGGAGTAAAAACGAGTTAATGTGAATCACGCTATTTATTAAAACATAGATTTCCCTTATTCGGTTATCATCAGCTGTTTGCAAATAGCCGGCAAAGCAGGACGTGAGTTCCCGTCTCTGCACGAGCCGATGATCAATAGAACAAAGAAGAATCAAGAAAATGATACAAAGAGCGCAATGTTATTACAATGCTCCTTTCCCACGGAATATTTCCAAATTCAAGGAAGATCTGCTAGTCATCGCGAAAAGCATACAAAAAATTTAATTCAGTTCTTCTTATGACTTTATGTACTATTTGATGGTATAATAATGCATAAAGCACGGAAATCGCTTTTACAGCGCCCCCTTCTGGCAGATTTTTTTCTTAAAAATTCAGAGAGGACTTGCTTGTCATCTATACTAATAAAAGAACAAAACGCTCTGTCTGTGTGTGTGTCTGTGTGTGTGTCTGTGTGTGTGTGTCTGCGATGGCTAGCAAAATCTACAGCACGTACAAAGCTCAAAATTTTTTTGAGAGTAGCCCAATATCTCTCCTGATGCACCTGAGCTTCAGAATTTCAAAATTCCAATTATTAACTGAGTAATTAATTAAAATCAAGAGGTCACTCTCATAAAAAATCATCTTTTTCCAAATTTTTTTCTCTTTCATTTGTTTACGGTTGGTTGGTTGTGTAAAAATTTTCGCAGAAGTAATAAGAAAGCTGAGACAGAATTAAAGAAACCCATGGAGGAATAAGATAAGTGGAGGTGAAGTAAGCTCAAAAAAGGTTTGCGATATGAAACCATTTATCGCTCAAATTTAATGTGGCAAACAAAAGGACGTGGAAGAGATTTTGTATTATAAGACGAATTGAAAGAAATGAATTACAGTTGAAGCATATTTCAAGAGGAAATAGCAAATTTTTAAAATGGTCTTCGTTCTATTATTATTTATTAGAATAAATATTCGCTTTTAAAATGAAGGAAATTGGAAAATTAGCAATAATTAAATATCAAATTAAAATTAAATAAGATATTGAAAACATTTGATACGAATTAAAAATTGTATAACTAAAAGTTTCCTTCATTAATGTAATTTTCAATACTTTATAACGTAGATGAAAAATGTTTATGACTTAATAATTGCATGTAAATAAATATTTAAAATATAATGATGAAAACATTCTTTTAAAATCATGTATGAAAACTTAAGTAATAAATATTAATCTAAAATATAAATTTCTGACTGCAGACGATTTTAATGTACTAACAAAATAATGTTATATTTTCAAGCAAAACGTTGAAATAATTTTCTATATTGATATTTAAAACACATATGATAAAATAATTAATAAATTTTTACCGGTGAAGCGATAAATTAGTTCTTTTTTTAAAAACGAGAGAAAAAAAAATACAGGTTTAAACCTGTTTCAATTGATAGCGAAATTTTAAAATGGAGGGCCAAAATCACAGTCCGGTGAAATCCAAACACCTCATTGGTCATTGAGCCGCGTCCTTTTCAGGGAACAATCTCTTAGCAGTTGGGTAAATGTTGTCATACTCCTTTTTCCGAGAAAAAATCGTAGCGGCAGTTTTGAAGTAAATCTTATCTCTTTTCATTTATAATCTAAATTTTTCACTCTCATTTTATAAAATGGCATCAAAATATCTTAATTGAGTTAATTTCGATGGTTTATCTTAAATAAGAACAGGCGGGAACAATCGCTTAAAAAATACTTTCCCCCTCACCTTTTTCAAATGGAGAAACAAGTTCGTGATTTTCACCCTTACCACACGACCAATGGGGTGGCTGGATTTCACTTGACTGTGATTTTGGCCCTTCATTTTAAAATTTCGCCAATTGATAGGCGTGTCAAAGCAGGTGCTTTTGTTGGTACTTAATTGGACTTAATGTAGGGTTACATCTTAAGCATCATCTCCAGAGATAATACCTCCAATCTATTAATTTCTTTTTACTCTATAAAAGAAACCAATTTGAGATTTTGACATTTCAAAAGTGACTGTTTTTTTCCCAAAGACCTTTAAAATTCATAGACTGGCAAAATGTCAGTTTAACTTAGGATTTTTGGACATAGCTATTACGTCAGATCGTTGGTACTTCGTACATTAGAATGTATTTGTGGTTGGCTAAGTTGCAGTTAATATATGTATATGTATATATGAGGCTTTTTTAGCAGTTTTTTTAAATCATTGATTAAATTTGAATGCATTTATTTAAGTTAAAATTTTATTAAGACTTTAATTTGTTTTTAAAACAAAAATGAAATGGCTCTTTGACGTACAATTGTTCGAATAGGCAGACGATTCATACACAGTAATAAATTATCAAATAGCAAAATAAATTATATATAAAAAATAGTCACTAAAAGAATAGTAGCAAAACATAATATTTAGGCGTATTAACACATAATCCGATCCCAACCAGAAAAAAACAGACTATACTCCGATCCAAGCAAGACAAAAATTTCATGAGCATAAACGCGACCCGAACCTAAAAATTCCATTTGAAAAAAAAACTATGGATTTGATATTTGACCCGAATCAAATCTGAATCCCACAAAAATATTCAAATGAAGCATACCCCAATTCGATCAAAGAAAAATAATGTTCGTGTATATGCAACCCGACCCGAACCTAAATTTTTTCTCTGAAATAACCCAAAAAATGACCAGAACGAAACCTGAAATCGATAAAAATATTCCAAAGAACTATAACCTGATAAGAGCAAGACAAAAAAACTTCCATGAACATAAACCTGACTCGAACCTAAAAAATTCCATTTGAAAAAAAAGCCTGAAGTTTTATGCAAACTACATCTGAATCCGATCAAATTATTCGAAAGAACCATAACCGGATTCGAATAAGAGAAAATAATTTTCGTGGACATGAAACCGATCGGAACCTAAAATTCCATTGTAAAAAAATACCTGAAATTTGAATCGACAAAAATATTCCACAGAACCATACCCGGACCTGAACAAGACAAAAAAATTTCCATGAACATGAACCCAATCCGAACCTAAAAAATGAACTAAATCTGAATCTGACAAAAATATTCCAGAGAAGCATATCCTTATTCGAACAAAGCAGAATAATTTCCGTTGATGCGCAACCCAACCTGAACCTAAAAATTCCATTAAAAAGCCGAAATCTGAATTGAACGACATCTGAACCCGAAAAAAATATTCCAAAGAACCAAAACCCGATCCGAGCAAGACAAAATAATTTCCCTGGACATGATTCCAACCAGAACCTTAAAAATCAATTTAAAAAAATACCTAAAATCTGAATCGAACCAAATCTGAATCCGACGAAAATAGTCCAAATAACTATAACCAAATACGAACAAGACAATATAATTTCCATGGACATAATCCCCATTCCAAACCAAAAAATTTGTAAAAAAAAGAAAAAAAAATCCCGAAATTTGAACCAAACTTAATCTGAACCTAACAAAAATATTTCAGTGAAGTATAACCTCATTGGAACTAGGTAAAATAATTTTCATATAAGTACAACCCGACCCGAACTTAAAAATCCCATTTGAAGGGAAAAAAAACCCCCACGAAATCTGAATTGAACCGAATCTAAACTGAACACAAATATTCCAAACAACCATAACTGTATCCGAAGAAGACAAAATAATTTCCATGAACTTGAATCCAATCCGAACCTAAAATTCGGATGTTCTACAAAACATAATGCGCTCCGTAGCGGTGGAAAGTGAAACTAAGTACTTAGCGCGAGATGGTTAAAATATTTCGTTTATAGTAAATGTTAAATTAGAACTTGGTTACGGTTAGATAACAGTTAGGTTGCAATTACGTTCCGGTGACCCTTTTGTTATTTTATTTTCCGGTTAGGTTACAGTTAGGTCAAGGTTAAGTTACATTTAGGTTAAGGTTAAGTTGCGGTTAGGTTGTGGTTAGATTATGGGTAGGTTATGATTAGGTGACGGCCAAGTTACATTTATGTTATATTTAACTTGCAGTTAGGTTACTGTTAAGATACAGCTAAGTTACAGACAAGTTATGATTCCGATACAATTAGGTTACGGTTAGGATTTTGTTCATAGAATGAACATTACGCATGTTTGATAAAAAATATACACCTATTTTTGTAAAATGGCTCTGAATTTATAATATTATATACTAACCTTTTAGCGAATCATCGAGAATCGATTTCATTCGCGGTATAGTCAGATTTAAGAGTGATATATAATTAGTTTGAAATTCAAAATATTTCACTTGGGATATCTATGTGAAAAAAGTATTTAGTTAAGTCACTTAACAGTAATTTTAAGGATAAATATCAACACGAAATCGTTGGACACATATTCCCTCCTGCGTTTCCGATTGCAGTCATTTTAGGTATTTTTGCAGCTAAATATTAGTTTTTTTTAAAAACCAATTTTTGACACAGTCAGGGGGCACGTATTTAATATAATGTACACTGGAAAAAATTTGACCCTTTTGCTGTATCATCACTCCCCCGCTTTTATAGAATATATCTCTTTTGACCTATGACAATGCTCCAAAATAGGCTGAAGTAATCATTTTCTATAAAAGCGGTGGAGTGACGATGCAGCAAAAGGGTCAAATTCTTAACAGTGTATTAACACATATTTTGAGTTGAAGATAAAATCATAAAAATTTCAAGTTCGTTTAACATTATTATAACGGACCCGGGCAACGCCGGGCGGGTCAGCTAGTATACAAAAAAATTCATACACGAAAAAGTAGTTCAGTTATATGCATAACCTCGTGCACTTTTTTATGATAAAATAATGAAATCGGCACAGTCATCGCGATTATAGAGCACCCTACCAGCGGATTTTTTTTCAAATTAAGGCGATAAGGAGGATAAAGCGAAACTCTTACATACAAAATTATTCAATTCTATGCATAACTTCATATACTTTTCGATGGTACAGTATTGAAATGACATAAAAACCACTAAATCTCCTTCTTGTGGATTTTTTTTAATTGAAGGAGAACCAACTAGCCACAGCCAAACAGTTACACAAAAAATTTGGTTAAATTTTATGCATAACTTCATACACTTTAAGGTGGTACAATATTGAAAATGGGGTATAAATCGCTATTGCAGCGCCCCTTTTCGATGCCATATTTCAAATTTGCCACAGCCAAGAACATACACAAACAAGTTGGAAATTGCACGTAAAGCGTAGAAAATGAGATGCGTTCGTTGATAACGAAGTTTTAAAATATTCAGATCTTACTGATATAGTAGAGCGTACTTTGGATACAGTACAGTGGTCGAAATCTTTGTGTTCCTGTAAATATGCAGGGAGTAATTTTTATTATTCTTCATTAACGTATATCTTATTCATAAGATGTGAAGTAATTTAATATAATTAAAACAGCCCCCAAACAATGTTTTCCCGTATAACATTATTTTGTGGAATACATTTGTAAGGCCCTGTAATTTAATAATAAATATTCTTTGCATCACAGATTGTACAAAATGTATTTTTTAGTACATATTTCATAGATTCATGTCAATTCTGTTATATTCAAATGAGTGTAACACCATTAAAATGCATCTGAAGCTTTTTCCCCATTGACTGTAATGTAACGGAATACTTTTGATTGTCCCTGTAATTGATCAATGCATCCGATTTTCATAACATTCGAAATGACTAGACAAAATTATGTAATAAATATACGTTTTAAATTTCAAACGATTAAAATGCATTTGAAACTTTTTTCCCCATTGACCGTAATGCAATGGAATCATTTTGATTGTCCCTGTAATTGATCTATCCGTCCGATTTTCATAAAATTTGAAATTACTCGACAAAATTATGTAATAATTATGTATTTTAAATTTCAAACGATTCGGTTGGGTAGTATTTGCGTTGTTATATGCGGACGGACAGACAGACAGACGGACAGACAGACGGACAGACAGACGGACAGATGGACGGACTGAGCGACAACAATAGGTGCTACGTATTTACATAATTACGAACGCACCTAAAAATGGTTCAATTCTATGCATATCTTCATATACTTTTTTATGGTACAGATCAATTCGCATTCTTCATATTAACATGATATTGTTAAATATTTGAAAGTGAATTTTATTCTATGTATTACCTTTAAGTGATTTTTTCTTTTTTAGCACTTACCAACAAAGTTGAAAAGTGCTTATGCATTCCGCTTGTCTGTCCGTCTGCCCACGCTCTAACTCCCGTAAATGTACTTTTTACAAAAATTTACAAAACATATTTAAGGTCCCCGAAGCATGTTTGGTATTAAATATGAAGTAAGTACGATTAATGTTTCATTTACAGGGATAGTCAAATGAATTTGATTGAATTTTGGTATACGGAGAAAAATCGTTAGAAGAATATTTCAGTGACATTATGCTTTTTCAAATCTATCAGAACTAATATAAATCACTGAATTTTCACTATGATCACGTTAAAACAGAGCATTTATAGTATTTTTTATTAATTTACGGGGACATAATTGCTGGAGAGCATGTTTTAAAATTCAGTATGCGCTTTTAAATTTATTTATCTGTTTATTTATTTATTTGCCTAATACTCTTGTATATAAATTCTATACCTCATATGCACAAAAGTATTCATATATCATTATCCTTATTAGAAGAAATTTCTGAAGGAAAATTTTAAACTGAAATACAGTGGACTCTCGTTAATTCAAACTCGTCGGGATCACAAGAAATGTTCGAATTATCCAGAGTTCGAATAATTAAAAGTGTGAGAGGAAAATGCTTAAAGGACATATTACAAAGGACTATTACAAAGTAATTAATATTACAGTACTCTTATTTTATTTATTTCGGCTGTTATCGCTTGAATATAAATTAATATTAAATTAAATGATGTAAATATATAAACTAATTAATAATGTTAAATAAAACATGAAAATTAATAATATACTATAAAACAACTGCATTTCAAAATTTAAATTAATTGTAGTATAATTTTCTTACCTGAAATTAGATTAACATTAAAGAAATTCTTTACACTATTTATTATCTTTGTGAAACAAATATATCAATTGTTGTTTGCATAGTCCTGTTCATTTTAGTTTTTTACTGGATGACCGACAGACAGGACACTAATAAAACGGATATCAAATGCGAGGCATTATATGTATACTAGTTCAGAAAAGTCTGACGAAAAATGAAAGAAAGAAAGTTTATTTTCTAGGATCTGTAATCCATGAGAAAGTAAGTGAAAACAAAAAAAGTGGAATTTTGGTTTGTTCGAATTAAACGAAGTCAAGCGAGAATCAGTTAGTATTAATGGAAATTTATAACATTATTCTGCCCTTGAAAATTTCGGGACTTCATGTTTAGATCGAATTAAGCGAAGATTCGATTTATCCGATATCGAATTAACGAGAGTCGACTGTATCTGTGTTTCTTAAATGAACTAAATTTTGGAATGCATGTTGTTAATAGATATAAATCTCTATATCATACATAAGGCTGCTAAAAAATTCAGATAATTTTTCGATTGTAGATGAGAGCAGCTGAAAGTTGGTTTTGACATGCGTTATGTATTTCCACATGGTGAAATTAGACGTTATGTTTTAATTTTTTAAACGATGCAGTGTTTTTTCCATTATTCTGAATATGTTGAAAAGTGCTTCATAATCTATGAATGACTTTTTCCTTTCTTGTTTTTTAAAATTTGACATACGTACTTGCTCTTAACAGCACACACTAGTCACGCGGTAAAAGCCGAGCGCTAATGTAAAGTCTATGGGGGCGTTCTTTTCGAATATCTCACTCAAATTTTAATTTTTTTTGCATGATTTGTTTGCACAAGATAGCTGAGGACGATCCACAACCGGCCTAGTTTTTACTTTTTCAGTTTTCGTTTTAGATTTTCTTAAAAAATTACTTAAACTTTCGGAACCAGTTTAAACGGGTTCTGAAATTGAAAATATCGTAATATAAAAAATATATAAGCAAAATCGAAAAAGTAAAAACTAGGCCGGTTGTGAATTGCCCTTAGCTATCTTGTGCAAAAAAATCATGCAAAAATATTAAAATTTGAGCGAGATATTCGAAAAGAACCCCCCCCCCATAGACTTTACATTAGCGCTCGGCTTTTACCGCGTGACTAGTGTACGCTCTTAATGCTTCAAGAAATTTCAGTAATTATTATATGTTTAATATTGTAAATAATTTCAATTATATCTGTAATTTAAATTTAGAGATTTTTATAACGCATGTTTCAACATTTCCTTATATTTAAGTATTATTTAAAATGCTTATGCCACTGTTTCTTATTTTAAAAAGCACAAAAAGTCAAAATATATACTTTTTTCCCCGAATCTGTTTATTCTTTAAAATATATTAACATTAAAGAAAATCGAAGAATGTATGGTTCCCAAGTTCCTTTAAACAAATATTTTTTAAGTCACCATATTTCATTCATGAAACAAATGGTTTTATTTTACATGCATACTTTTGCTTTCAGTTAGATTATGTTTAAAAATAGTAAACTATGGTAGCTTCTTCAAAAATTATTTTCTGCCCTTTGAAGTACACACAGCATATAAATAAATTTACTTTTTAAAATTATAAAACCTTATGTTAGTATCTGATAATTACACTTTTTCCGAACCATGGAAAATTTATATTTATTACCAGAAATTTTATTCCCGCTTTCCTTGCACTTATGAAAACTTTTTCAAATAAAATATTCTTATGTAAAAAAAAAAAATAAGAAAATAAAAATCTTGAAAGAAATGTAAAATATAATAAAGAACAGAAAAGTAAATATTGTTTCACAGTTTCTAACGTATTGCCGTTACAACAATTTGGTTGTTTTTTGTATGCTTTAATGACGTGAACAAGTATTTATGCTGAAAAGAAAGTCCCATTTACAAGCAAAGAACTTTTTTTTCCAGAAAAGAATGGATTTCTTTAATTCGGCTGTTTTAATGATTTTCTACAAATATACGTAGGGTTGTAATTACAAAGAAACTCAGTTATATTTTAATAATTACACTTTTTTCTGAAACAAGGACAGATTATATTTGTTATAAGAAATTTTATCCTCGCTTTCCTTGCACTTATGAAAACTTTCTTGAATAAAATATTATTATGTTACAAGAAAAGTAAGAAAATAAAAAACTTGAAATAAATGTAAAATATAATAAAGCACTGAAAAATAAAGATTGTTTCACACTTTCTATCGTATTGTCATTACAACGATTTTCGATTATTTTGTATATGCTTTAATGATGTGAACAAGTATCTATACTGAAAAGAAAACTCCATTTTCAAGCAACGAATCTTTTTTACTAGAAAAGAATGGGTTTCTTTGTTTCGGCTTTTTTTAATGACTTTCTACAAATGTACGAATGGTTGTTGTTACAAAGAAACTCAGTAATATTGCAATAATTACCTTTTTTCTGAACATGGAAAAATTGTATTTATCATAAGAAGTTTTATTCCGGCTTTACTTACATTTATGAAAACTTTCTTGAGTAAACTATTATTATGTTAGAAGAAAAATGAGAAAATAAAAAATTTGAAATAAATGTAAAATATAATAAAGCACTGAAAAGTAAATATTGTTTCACACTTTGTAATGTATTGCCGTTACAACGATTTTCGATTATTTTGTGTATTCTTTAATGATGTGAACAGGTATCTATCTATATTGAAAAGAAAGTTCCATTTTCAATCTTTTTTTTTTCTAGAAAAGATAGGATTTCATTAATTCGGCTATTTTAAAGACTTTCTAAAAATGTATTAATTGTTGCAGTTACAAAGAAACTCAGTTTTTTTTAAATAATTACACTCTTTTCTCAATAAGGGAAAATTATATTTATTATAAGAACTTTTATTCCCGATTTCCTTGCACTTATGAAAACTTTAAAGAAAATACTTTAAAATACTTTAAATTTTAAATAAAATTTTGTTTAGTTAGAAAATATAAAAGATGATAGAAATCTTAAAAGAAGTATAAAATCACATAAAGTACTGGAAGGTAAAGATTGTTTCATACTTTTTAATGTATTCCCTGTACAACAATTTCGATTGTTTTGTGTATGCTGATGTGAACAAGTTATTTATGCTGAAAAGAAAATCCCATTTAGAAGAAAGGAACATTTTTTTAGAAAAAATGGGTTTTTTTAATTCGGCTATTTTAATGACTTTCAGCAAATGTACGAAGAGTTGTAGTTACAAAGAAACTCAGTTATATTTTAATAATTACACTTTTTTCCGAACATGGAAAAAATATATTTATTCTAAGAAGTTTTTATTCCGGCTTTCCTTGCACTTATGAAAACTTTTTCGAATAAAATATTATTATGTTAGAAGAAAAATAAGAAAATACAAAACTTGAAATAAATGTAAAATATAATAAAGCACTGTTGTAAAGATTGTTTTACACTTTCCATATATTGCCGTTACAACAATTTTCGGTTCTTTTGTGTATGCTTTAATGATGTGAACAAGCATCTATGGTGAAAAAGAAAATGCCATTTAAAAGAAAAAACGGTATATTTCTAGAAAATAATGCATTTCTTTCTTTCGGAAATTTTAATGATTTTTTAAAAATAAGCGTAGTTATAGTAATGTAGTTACAAAGAATATAACGAACTCATAAGAGAACGTTTCCAGTTGTAAGTTGTGGATTTGAACTGGTGTGGTATGAATAGAAAGATCTCGTCATGTACGTTAAAAAGTGCAATAGAACTACCCGTCCGAATCCAACCGTTTTCGAGATATCTGCACTTAAAGTGTGAATGAATAAAAAAAAGATTGGCAGGCAGGTATATAAATCGTTCGCAAGATAAGCCAGTTTAAGAAAAAGCATTCTATTTTACACACTATATATGCATGCAGTTTATTCATTACGTCACGCCACACATTTGTCAAAATTTTGCATAAAAAATTGTGCTGTAAATAACAAAAATAATGGAAAAACTCTTTAAATACAGCCGTATGCGAAAACTTTGTAGAATGCGAAGTGCCTGTCTAAAACATGAGAAATAACTTGCAATGTGTGGGTGTAAAGGATTTTGCCTGTAGCTCTGGAAAAGGTATTGACATTCATTTTAAAAACAATACAAATAAATTGTTTACTTGCGAACAATTTATATTCCTGACTGTCAATTTATTTACTTATTCATTCACACTTCAAGTAAGTATATCTCGAAAACGGTTGGATTCGGACGGGTAGTTCTATTGCAATTCTTAACGTACATAACGAGATATTTCTTGTGATACCATACTCATCCAAATCCACAACTTACACCTGGGAACGTGCCATAGTCACTTGTATTTTCAGGATTTTGGTAACTAAAATATCCATGAGAACTGGCTTCGTTCTGACATTTTAAATCCGTATTATGTTGTTTGTAACAGGAATGCCTAAAATTTTTTATACTGCAACACGGGTTACAGATAAAAATTTAAGTAAGATTCCCCTAATTGTAGAAGATTTTTTTTTCTTGTAAAGTTATAGATTTCGTATTTTACAAAAACTAGTTTTGTAGATTTACATTTCTTTTTCCACAGTGTACAAATAACATTTTAGTAAGCATACTGATTTTTGCAACTTTACATCTGTAAATACACAGATTTTTTTTCCTACTTTATATTTTATTTATTTACAGTGTAAGAAAAGTGTGTCATTCTCTTTTTATTTTATAATGAAAGTTTTAATATGTGTATGATGAACATTTTGAAAACAAATTTAAAACATTTCTTGAATGTTTTTAATTTTTGAATGTCATTCATTTATTTTATACAAAGAATAGCATGTTAACATAACTGAATATAATCAAGGAGTGTTGACATATAAGGCCCAGGGATCCCGTAATTCAATAATTTTATCTAAATCGATATAGACTGGGAGGCGGTACACTGTAAAAAACAATTCAAGAGGTTACTAAAATTTTTTTAGTAAATTTGTATTCCACAGAATTTTTTAGTAACCATTACAAGCATTTTTTTGCAAGTGAAACAAGCATTTCTTTTCTAAAACTGAACAAAAGAATTTTTTGTATAACTAGCTTAAAACTTTTTAGTATGAGCCACCAAGCAAATTTTAATAATGGCTCCAAAATTATTTTTAATTAATTAAAAATTATATTTAGACTTCTGAAGCGAAAAATTTTCGGCAAAACCACAAAAGATGGCAGCACCAAACATTGTTACCTGCTCTATTTTGACATGTTTCTAAAAGGGAGGGAAAGTCCGAAGATCATGACCCACGGTAACTGCTACGACAGGATTTTCATAATCCCTTTATTTAACGAGTACTCACATTGCATACATTCGGTGCATATTTGGTGGCGTCCAGCATCGAACCCGGGTACTTTCAGCCTGGAGTTCGGTGCTATGACCACTAGGCTATCACGGCCAGACTAAGTGAGTTTTAGTAGTAGCTATTAAAAATCTAAAACTATTAACTCAATTCGTTGCTAGTTTTTTTCTAGTAATTCTTACAGATTCCTTGTAACCGAGTAAGATTACTAAAAATTTTTTAGTAATTACAAGGATCACTAAAACTTTTTTAGTAGATCGACACTTTTTTTACAGTGTAGGAAAAACTTCCATCTCGAATTCACGTCTGAAATTCAGAATTAGTTAAAACTCGATTCGAATATTAATACAAAATCTTTCTCCAAAGTCATATCTTGGTCAAATTACCGATTTTAACGGTTAACTTGTAGGTTTACTATTGTATTGTCCAGATCTCAATTCGTGATGTTTTTGGATGCAGAAAAGCACAATGATAAGCCTGCGAGTCAATTACTAAAATGTAGTTTTCAGGGGTTTTCCACCAAAATTTACAGGCCAATTGCGTCTTAATACGGGAATCCAGTTTTAACTAATTCTGAAATTGCAGCAGGGAAATCGACGAGGTTATTGTCTGTGCGTGTGCCTCTATTAATATATGCAAAAATGTGAGAAGAGAAATTTTATATATATGTCTTTAAAAGTCTCGACATTCCTTACATTTTCATAGAAAGATTCGTTAGTGTTATCTGTCAATGAATTAAGCGAATTGTTACTAAATTTTAATAACCTTCCCCGAGTCCAGATAACTTTTTCAAGTGTCTATTTATATTAAAGGTTTTAAAGCAAATGTGGATGTTCACAAGGAAGTTAGAATATATTTATATTTAAAACGTTTAGGTAACCTGAAAAAAAATATATTACAAATACTATGTGTTTTTTTTTTATCATTACATAATTGTAATATGTATAAAAATTAGACATTATTTTATATCTATAAAAAATCAGGATTTTAATATTTATAAATTTATTCCTTTAATATAGTTTTTTTACTTAAAACATACTTTTCTATATTATTATTTTTCAAACCTAGTGCACATAAAGTGAATTTATTTGCTATTTTACTTACCTATCATACGCAGAATAGGGTAAAACGTGCAATAATTTTGTAAAATCGGAAAAACAATTTACGGATTTACGCGTTTTAGCCACTCTGAAAAACATATTTTTAGAAAAAAACTTTGCCGTCAATCGTTTTGACTGCAAACGCTCTGTCTCCCGAACAAATTGGGATAGAGACTTAAAAGTTGATGTGTACTTAGTATGTAATAATGGAAAGAAGCTATTAAATACCAGTTTTTTAACTATTATAATAACTATATTTTTTTGGACTCTCGAAATATTCTTTCTAATTAAAGGCATATGGAAATTTTCGATTTTTTTAAAATATTGGCTGTAATATATATATATATATATAAATTTTGCATAAAAAACTAAATCGATCGGATAATTAGCTGTCGAGATATCTATAATCTTATTTTCCACACTCTTCGATTTTTCATAACCATGTATTTCACTCAAATTTCAAAACAAATATATAATTCGAAATGACACACATCATCCGAGTCAGTAAACTGTTAGTAAATGGGTTTATCATTTTCGATGTTATAAGGATATTTCTTTTACTACTTGATTATTACGTCGATCAAAATATTATCGCCAAATTATAAGAGTGTATGTCAATAATAGCTCATCGTAAATGTTAATTGCATTTGAGATTAAATTCATTACATGTGTTTGTATAATATAACAGATTTTTAACTTGACATTTTATTTGTATTTTTGTTAATAGTTTATTAATTTATTTGTTCTTTCTTTGTTTAAAATAAATATTTTGGCAATTTATATAATTTCTTCATATTTTGGCGATTTACATAATTTGTCAAAATGGGTCGATGTGATAATCAAGTAGTACCGGAAATTTCATAAGAGAGAATTAATATGTATTAAAATTATTTAGATATCAATTTAAATTTTATTTTGGAATTGCAGTGCATTTTATTAATACAGTAGAACCCCGGTTATCCGAATCCCGATTATTCGAAAACCGGCTTAACCGAAAGACCTTAAAATTTCTTAAAGTACGTTTTAAATGTGAAAAATTTTATTGTCAGTGCCTTCTTTACCGATATCAAATGACATATTTCAACATATTTTGATTTACGATTACTGCTTTATTTATAGTTTTTAGGTCAAATAATTCTGAATAATTTTTTATTCATTGAAGTGTTGTTTTAATACATATTAGCTTTAAAAATTAAAAGAAAAATAAGTAAAAATCAAAACTTTGAAAGATATTACCGCACAGTGGCAGAAATAGTGTTATAAAATATACTTTTATGAAATAAACAAAGTCAACTTACTTATTTCGTCGATTGCGTAATTTCGGGCACTTACTAGAGATACATATAACATTTTTTTTTTTTTTTTTTTTTTTTTACAAAATAGGTTGTGATTTTCTTTTGTTTTTCAACTTCAATGTTCTTTGAATGTGGTATTGCAACAATTTTATTACAACTATTTTCCAAATTAAGATCACAGTTTTTAATCAATCAATTTTTCACTATAAGGTTATTCAAAAATTTCTATAGAACTCCAGTTACCGAAAATTCCTATGGAACCCCGGTTAACCGAAAAAGCTTTGGTCCCATGCTTTTCTGATAACAGGGGTTTGTACTGTAGTTAACAGGACTTTTATTTTCATATTTTATAGTATTCATATCCAAGATGAGTAAATATTAAGGTGGTTCCCAACGACTAATTTCGCTATGATATATAATACACTGCAATTGGTCTATTTCGTATTTAATGTGTCCCAACACTGTCAATCCTAATCAAATCCCTTTTCAACTACATCGGAATCTAACTGTGCAGCCATTCATTCATTTGAACACAAGAACTGTCTTTAAAATTCTGGAAACAATGATGACTATTCTTTTCGAAGGAAGATTAGTTGTTTAAAAACGAATTCTTTTTTCAACCTAAAAATAACTTACACCCATAAAGCGTTGAAAACACAAACATAGTCAAAACTTGTTTTAACGTCTATATTTGATTAAAGTAGAGAGATTTATTTATTTGTTAGTGCTTTGTTTTATGACATTGTTCTTTGCTTCATCTGTTCAAATTTTTAAATTGCGGATATTTTTTTCCTTAGGGTTTGGATGCGGAAACTGTCATCATAGTCCTGGAATCCGCCGATATTAAAATTTAAAATTCACATCAGAAAAATTTTGAAGAGTAGATTTTTATTTATTTTACTCATGGAACGTATGTAGTAATAGTAAACAAAAACAATTATTTAAATTTTCTCGTGATAATAACTGTATTTGTGGTCACAAATACTGCAATTGCCACTCGCAGACAACTTGTTAAAATAACAATGTCATTGAATTATATGTAAAATAATTCCTTATTAGCAATAAAGTTAGGCATGCATTTGCATGTTTGAAGGTCAGTGAATAAAGAAAATAAAATTTATTGTTCCCATCAGTATTCTAACTAATATTTTTTAAGATAATTTCTTTAAATTATGCAATATTTATATCAATGAATATAAATATTATGGAATAATGTTACGAATTTTACAATTTCTCCTATAAGATTCGATGTCTGTATGTGAAAAATAATTACAGTACGAGATATATACAGGGTGTCTCAGGAGTAACGGGACAAACTTTAAGGGAGGGTAGGGGCCATCACAAGGATTCAGATTTACATAGCAACCCAGGGTCGGAAATGTTTTTCTGGCATAGTAGTGAGGACACAAGGCACAAGAAAGAAAGGACACGAACAGGGAGATAAAATATGTCTATTATTGTTAGTGCTGCAAAAATGCTAGGACAACGCTTAAAAGTGCTTAGGAACTTGTTGCACGCATCATGGCAACTGTTAGAGAAGTTCAGGACATTCACAGTATTTGTGAGAACATTAGATCTTCCGTGTTCCGAAAATGCGCTTTCTTGCATCACGGTCTGGGGATGTAATTTCAAATACCTACTTTGATGATGATCATTGTCTTTTTAATGTTCTTTTTTCTTAGTTTTTTACTATACTAAAGATGTTTTTACCTCTTATTCATTTCCTGTCTTTCTTGGGTTTTGTGTCATCACTAGGGCACCAGGAAAACGTTTCCAAACATGGGATGCTATTCAATTCTGAATCCTTGTGATGCTCCCTACCTCCTCTTTAAGTTCCTCCCATTACTTCTAGGACACCCTGTATAAAAAATTATTTAACACTAGAACTACCGCTGATAAATGTATACCTAGTTTACCACACCCGTCAAATTGACGGATTTTCGATTATGGCTTTCATTGTAACTTCCGAGTTAGTTAATGTAAATAAAAGAAATTTAATTTAACAAAAATAATATTTAATAATATAATTCATTAATTATTAATAAAAAACAGTTTCTATTTGCATTTATTAGTATAGCACATTTGATATGTATGTAAATACTATAACGCACTTATTTTACAAGTACATTTATCTTATATGAACCCTTGTCACTAACATATTTGTTGCTTATATTGCAGGTATAAATCGTTGCACATTTGAATTTCGGAAGATTTGTGTTCATAAGGACATTTGTTTCAGATTTCTGAAGCACAATTCATTGCTTTGCGTTCTTGTTTTTGGGAGTAGGCTTCTTTTCTGCAGCACCTATATTTACTGGAGAGTTCTTAGGATAATTGGAATAAAAATTGTTTTCTAGTTATATTCTTTTAAGTCTCTTTATATAAATACCATGCATTAATTGTTGAAAAATCAAAATACTATAAAATACCTGCAAAGGCTATCTACGTGACACTGCTTTCATGCTATATATGCGGGACATTTGTCAACTACATCTACTCCAAACTTAGTGTCATGATAAAACGACACAGTTACATGAATTCGTTTTTGATAAAAAGCAACTTTTATGGATTTATGTTTTGAACTAAGAAGTAGTAATTTTTTACGAGGTTAAATTTTGTAAATTGTTAGAACAATATTATTTCATTTGTAGAGTTTTGTGCAGAAACGAGTCATGAAATTTTTCCTAAATTTAGCTATTTTCGACAATTTTTTTTATTTGCTCATATAGTTATAACAAGTCTTTTTTTCGGCCAGTTCTTCTTTTTACAAGTGTATAAATATATTTGTAAAAAAATTATCCGTTGTTATATCTATCCCACAATTTACATAGTTTTTTACAAGATTTATACAAACCGTTTATAAGATACTTACTTAGCACGTCTACAGCTAACCAAACATAATTCTGAACTTGTTCCGTTTATTGGTCATATCTTGTATAAATATACATCTTGCTTTTGTGAGAAACAGTTGTTCATATACCCTTATCATCTGATTTGTAACAAGCTTGGCTGTTATGCATAAAGGACTTCTAAAATTTGGAAGCTAATTCAAAGTTGTCAGTTCGTAAGCAAACAGGCCTTTCGCTTTTTTTCTCAAAATGAATTTACCTCATAATTTCTGAAAATTTATTTCTATTCATAGTTTCGTGAAAAAAAGAAGGTTCTTATTTTTTACCACAATTTGGATAATTTCAAATTTCTCGCTTCGTAGGCTGCTTGAGAATACAAAATAGCTACAAACGCATATAATTCTTCAATAGTAATTTTCCAATCTTGTTCTGTAAAACGTTTCTGTCCTTAAGCTCAGTGGAAGTTTTTATGCGGTTCTTTACTCGATTATCAATTAAAAGTCCATATGCGCTGCTAACATCACCAAGCGTAATGTTTCGCTTTGCATTACCGGTTTGGTCTGAAACTTTGGTTGTTTGGAAGCTTTGGTCTGGTTACTTTTTGTATCTTGAATATAGTATATAGGAGTATACAAACCCAACCATTCCTTAATTTTTCCTTTTCAGTATCTTCGAGACCAACGTTCTGTCTTCTGTCTTTTTTCGGTTTCTGTTTGGCTATCCGGTGCAGTAGGGGGAACTGGGGCACATTGATACAGCTTTTTTCTAAGAATTTTTTTGTGTCCAGAAAAAAAAATATTTCAAGTTTTTTTTTCCATGCGGGGTCAGCAAAACTTGTGTAGTGTGTAAAATGTACAGTCGTTATGTAATATATTATTTTTGCATGTAATTTAAAAAAATGAAAATAAAAGTCATTTGTATCAATGTGCTCCATTCTCGCGGCAGATTGATACACCTGATGGGACACTTTAATATGTCTGGGAAAATGGAGACAAAGTAACACCAATGCATATTAATCATAGAAAAATAGTTAGAAAACCATTTTATATTTAATTAGAAATTAAAATGGCCCACAATTTATTTGTAAGCAATATAAAAGCAATCAAAATGAGATGTATAATGACCTGATGTTCTGGCTATTCCTAGTCTGATTATTGGCTGTGGTAACTTTGTCATATCTGCCATTTCAACCCCAGCATTATATTCTTTCTTAGGAAAGATGAAAAAATTACCAGGTTTTATGTTTATAAATCGGTTTATAAACAGAAAATAAAGGATAATTATATTAAAAATTCTGTTTAAAATATAATTATCCTGTGCAGTTCTGCAGCTTGTTTCTTTGACCTAACATTTCTCATGTCGAAAATACTTTTTTCACTAGGGAATCGATAAAGATTTGAGATTTTCCAGGCTGCCGTCCTTTTCTTTTGTTAATTCCACTCGCACTAGGTGCTGGGTAAGTTCGTACGGCTTCTGTTTGCAAAAATACTATGAAATATTCTAATATAAAGAAATTAGAGCGATTTCACTACAATAAAATCTAATGTTAGACATTTTTGGTGAAATATGGTTAGATTAAGGAGTCTATGGTGATAAAATAATAAAAGGTAATGAAAAAATGAACAAGAAAAAGTTTTAGTTTGTATCAATGTGCCCTGACATTGACTGTATCAATGTGCCCTGACATTGACTGTATCAATGTGCCCTGACATTAACTGTATCAATGTGCCCTGACATTGACTCTATCAATGTGCCCCATACAGCCATTTTGAATAAACTGAGTCTCAAATCCAACACTTCATAATTTATCTAACAATAAAGAATGAGGAACCAATAAAGAGTAGCTTTACTTGCTAGGGAGAGTATCCTTTTCGGTTGAAAATAGTGGAACAGTTGCATAATACCATTTCAATTGTACATAATTGTGCATAATACCATTTCAATTGTACAACTCAAATTTACTTTTGACCTACAAAAACAATTAATCACCCGTCCTATTTCATAAAACTACTGAATCATTCCAAGACTTTCTGTATGTAGTTGAGTGCACTAATATCACCTTTTGGAGCTGTTGTGAAACTTCCTGTAATGACCCTGTGTGCAGTACAGGGTGTGTATCAATTTGCCCCAGTTCCCACTACATGAACTTATTCGCAATCTCTTTCTGCGTTTGTGGTTCTTTTGAGAAATTTCATCTTCACTCCCTGAATTTTTACTTTCATATTAATCTTCTTCACTTTCTTCAGTATCTTATACTTAAATTTAATCCTCAGCTCCTTCAGAGTCTGAAAAATCAGTTTTATTTTCCACGCAAAATATGTCAAAATGTTATTACTTGAATTAGAAACCGAACAATCTTCATTTAAACTACAGAGTTCTTTGAATTCTTCGAATTTTTTTTTCTTCTCGGAAATCATTTCATTGTTGACTAGAACTTAAAATAAATACATTTTACTTTCTTTTTATAAAAATATGTTAGTACAACTTTTCAAGGTTGGACTTTTCACGGATTACACTTTTCACCAACAACTTTATCACGCTAGAAGTATAACTTATAATGATTGCGACCTAATTAGATTTACCAATGACTGTTTTACTACGTTTGAAAGAAACCTGACGTGAACTGCGAATGGGCGAAAAGGGCTAGTTCATGTCGAAAATCGGGAACTCCGTACCATCTTGAGATGAGTTTCTTAATTGCCAAAGCCGTCATTTTGACGAGTCTTGATATAAATAGATATATAGTATAGGTATACCGATTATGGAAATTAAAGTGGATGAGTGGAAATTGAATAGGAATATTTAAATACTCTTATATTTCATTAAAAGTCGTGTCATAAAATTCTAGATCAATACATAAATTCCATCCAGTTTTTAAACATGAAATTTAAAAACCGTCAAAATAACTTTCTTGGTAATTCTAATGTTAAAATCGAAGGTTTAATGCTTGAATTATCACATTTCTAACAATGCGTAGAAACAACAGAAGGAAAAATGCCCAAGCCGAGGATCGAACCCGGAACCCTTGCAACAGCATTTCAAGTGCTCTACTATTTAACCCTTTCCGGCGCACTACTCTTTAAAGTTGGAATTTAAAGAAAACAAAAATTAGGCAATCTATTTAGGCGTAGAGGAGTACACGGGTATTGTTTTGTAAAGATTGCACTAACCATTTTAATTATACAGCTGTTGCTGAAGTGGTAACCTCCCATAAGTAAAGCATTGATAAGCTCAGTGAGAAGAGCATTGCTGTGAAGCGCGTATTACAGTAAAACATTTTACCTATTATTTAAAAACACTAGAGTTTGATCTCTGTGATGCTGCCATCTAGAACTCATAAGAAAGATTTAAAGTAGCCATTAGAGTAGTTTTTGAAATATTCGTTGAGTTTTTGTGTCTCTAAACAGGGGGAACTTTAGGTGTTGCCAACCCGGCAACACTGCGCGTTAAGGGGTTAAGCTACCAGAACGATATTCCGCTTTACAATTTTCATTCACATATACTGCTAAGGCTTCAACTGCAAAGCAAGATCTAATTATTAGTCATGAACGCACAGTCTTTCGGCGAAACATGAAACTCAAACAAACTTAACATCAGGGAACACATATGTAATTTTAATAAAATTTTCAGCAGTGAAATTGCGCTTGAAATTAATGAATAGTTAATGCAAACTAAATAACTCTCGACATATTTATTTTGAAAGTATGTGGAAATTTTTGATTTTTTTTAATTTTTAGTAGTGGCTGTAAAATAAAATAAATACATATAATTTTGCATAAAAAATTAAATCGATCGGATAATTAGTTGTCGAATATTTATAATCCTATTTTCCACACTCTTCGATTTTCGATTTTCCATGTCTTCGATTTATATGACTGCTAATAAAACATAAAGTCAATAGTATGGAAAATGTATTAACCGGTAATCGAACTTGGTACCCTTTAAATAACGCTCCAACAGTTCGAGGATTTAAACTATATGGATGATACCCAGCTTACAGCATCTCTCAGTCGCGTATGTTAGTATGGTTGCAACTTCAGCACAAAATAGAATAGTATTCATGAGCAAACAATCTTGCTGCGAAGCATGAGACACACTGCTCAGTTGGGTATCGTGCTCGTAGCTTAAATGGTAAAGAACTTGATGCGCTATTTCAAGGGCTCGATGCCAGGTATGAACATTATACATTTTATTTGCTGTAAGCTTTGATAGCAGTGTGATTTCATTGCTAAAATTAGCAATTTCACTGCTGAAAAATTATTGAAAAATCAATTAAAATCACGTATGTATTTAAAATCTTCTAATAACAAAGTAAAAATGCTAAAGAAAACACGCTGAGTTTTGCTTTCGTCTCCCTTCAGAACGCGAGAATTATGTTATGCTCTTTTTGCGCACATGCGTTCATGATTTTTCTGCACCTGCCTTACTAAGATGTGAAACAAGCAGTCTGAAAAAAAAATCTTGCTTCTTCTTTTTTTCCACTTTCTGACTTATAAAATAATCCCTTATGGTATTACCTTGTTAGCATTTTTATTAGTTGGAAATTGTCCACTGATGCTTACTATCTATGAAACCACTTAATGTTAATTCCCAAATGCCACATTGGTACCGGAATTTATATAAAAAATTTTTGGTTTATAGAATGGTCGAAGTATAGCATTTCTTATTTATCTATACTAATAAAATAACAAATCGCTCTGTCTGCGTGTGTGTGTGTGTGTGTGTGTGTGTGTGTGTGTGTCTGCGATGGCTAGCAAAATCTATGGGACGTACGAAGCTCAAAATTTTTATGAGAGTAGCCCAATATCTCTCCTGATGCACCTGAGCTTCAGAATTTCGAAATTCTATTTATTAACTGAGTAATTAATTAAATTCCAAAGATCACTCTCATAAAAAATCGCCTTTTTTCTTCTTTTTTTTCTCTTCATTTAGTTATGGTTGGTTGGTTGCATAAAATTTTCGCATAAATAATTTAAAAAGCTGGAACAGACCTTTAAAATTCATAGACTGGCAAACTATCAGTTTAAATAATGATTTTTTATCACAGCGGTTGCAAACCATGGAGGAAAAAGATAGGTGGTGGTGAAGTAAACCGAAAAAAGAGTTGCAATATTAAACCATTTATCGCTCAAATATTAATGTCCCAAACAAAAGCATGTGGAAGGGATTTTGTATTAATAAGACGAATTGAAAGAATTGAATAACAGCTGAAGCGTATTTTATGAAGAAATAGTAATTTTTTAAAATGGTCTTTTTTCTATTATATTATTTATTTTTAAAAAATGTTTGCTTTAAAATAATTGAAATTGATAAATTCGAAATAATTTAAATGTCAAAATAAAATTAAATAAAATATTGAAAACATTTGATTTGAACTAAAAATTGTATTACTAAAAGCTTTCTTTTTTTTCAGAACTTTTTAATACTTTATAACGTAGATGAAAATATGTTTTTAATTTAACAACATATTAATAACTCTATGTCAATATATAAAATATATTTATGAAAACATTCTTTTAAAATCATGCGCGAAAACTTAAATAACAAATATTAGTCTAAAATATAGATTTCAGAGTGCAGACGATTTTAAGACATTAACGAAAGAATGTTAACTTTTCAAGCAAAATCTTAAATGATGCTTCTTTATTGATATTTCAAAGTGACGGCTAGGTTACATTTATGTTATATTTAAGTTACGGTAGGGTAATGTTAAGTCGCAGTTAGGTTACAGACAGATTATGGTTATGGTACAAAAGTTTACGGTTAGGAATTTGTCCACAGAGTCAACATTACTCATGCTTTGATTAAAAATATACACTTTTGTTAAATGGCTCTGAAATTATAATACTATATACCAATCTTTTATCATCGCGTATCGATTCATTCACGGTATAGTCGGATTTAAGAATGATATAATTAGTTTGAAATTCAAAATTTTTCACTTGGGATTTCTATGCGAAAAAAATAATTAGTTACGTGATTTAACAGTGATTTTTACGGGTAAATATCAACACTTTAACACGAAACTAACGCAATCGTTGGATACATGTTCCCTCCCGTGTTTCTCATTGCTCATTTTAAGTATTTCTAGAGCTTAATATTAGTTGTTGTTTTTAAAACCGATTTTTCACAAAGTCAGCTGCGACGTATTTCAGACAATGCATTTCTGCATGCTTCCAGTTATTGATAAAATCATACAAATTTCAAGTTCGTTTAATATTGTTAATACGGACCCGGGCAACGCCGGGCGGGTCAGCTAGTAAATGAAATAATTTTGAAAATCCGGTGCCAATCATTAATTTCAACCCTTTAGCAATGAATTTGCTCTGCGCCGCAAAGGGTTAACTTTATTCATAAGCGGACACTTAGACGGAACATGCGTAAGATATTGTTTTCTAAATCAAACTATAACAAACTCAGACTGATTTACAACGAGCTTAATAAACATTTTTCGTTTATAAAATATAAATTTTGATTTTTGAGATATGTGCGTTTGAAAATTTACAGTAATATTACATTTGATAATAAGACTTTCCACTGTGGTTCGTTACATTATCTTTAATATCTTATGCAAAGTAGCTTTTTTCCGTTACACTTATTAACTAAGTACGGATAACTTGACTTACCTTTGACTTCGTAGCCATTGTTCAACATTCATAGTCATTTGTTAAAATTGTAAATAACTTTAAATATTTGTTTCCAATTGGGTTAATTTCATTGCAGTCATGTGTCGAAACTGTAAATGACATTAAAATCGGTTATATTTTTTGGTTCTATTGCCATTTTCAGTCACCTATCATTAGTGTAGTACTTTGCTTTATTACTTTTAATACTTTGCTTTATTTTAACAATTTTTCGGGCGCTAGGGTTCTCTTTCAGTATTTTATTTTATTACTAACAGGCTATGCCCGCTTCGCTGGTCCATTTTCCCAAACGAACCTTGACTTAAACAAAATGGCGATTTAAAATTTTTATTTTAAAGCATTATAGAATTTACTTCCACATTGCTGAAAATGAAAGCGACGCCATTGCTTTATTGTACTATTTTGATTCCTTGGACAAAATTTGGGCAATTAAGAACCATCTCTTTTATTTGATCATTTATAGTAAAATTTCGTATGAAAATGAGACAACAGGTTATGACAACATGCAGCAAAATGCTCTCTAGTTATCACACTATTAAATTAGAGAGCATTGCAATGATTACTGAATTTGGTTATCAAACTTCATTTACTTTGGTATCGTATCTTACCTTTTGATAATTCTTAAATTTCCGGCTTCTGAATTTGTACTATATAAAGTTCTAATAGCCTAAATGCAATTTCATTACATGTTACATTACGTTTTTTAATAAACATCCTCTTCTGGCAGAGTAATTAAGTAAAATATGCAAAGAATTATTTACAGATAAAGCATAGTGTTTAATTTATATAATTATTAGAGCAATGAAATATAAAAAGCGTGTTTTAAGCTGAATTATTTGAATAAAATGAAAATTGCAGTATCTCAGTGCCTCTTCATTTTATAAATTAGTTGCAAACATGTAGCCGTTAAATCGGAATAATCTTGATGGCGAAATTTTGTAGAAAAACTAGTCGTTGGGGGCCACCGTAACACTTACCCATCATAGATATGCATAATATAAAATATGAAAATAAAACATATGTAAACTATTTATAAAATGCATTGCAATTCCAAAACAAAACTTAAACATACATTTTAATACTTTTAATATACATAGCTCTATATATATGCTCTATAATGAATTGCTGACGAACCCATTTCGACAAATTATAGAAAACGCCAAAATACTCAAGTAAATACCAGATTGCGTAAAAGAAACATCCTTATAACTCCAAAAATAATAATCATATTAACTAAAAATTTACTGCGTCGAATTAAGCGTCTCATTTCCAATTAAAATATATATTTGTATTGAAATTTGAATGAAATACAGGGTCATGAAAAATCGAAGAATGTGAAAAATAGGATTACAGATATCTCGGCAACTAATAATCCGATCGACTTAGTTCTTTATACAAAATTTGTGTTATTTTATTGCCTTTTATGTTCACTTCTTAAAATAAAAAAATTCGAAAATTTTTATATACCTTTCATCAGAACGAATTTTTCGAGAGTCCGAAAAAAATTGTTCCGGATAATCGAGGTTACTGATATTAAATAGGCTTCGTTCCATTCTTACATACTAAGTACACACAAAATTTCAAGTCTCTATCTCAATTTGTTCGGGAGATAGAGCGGTTACAGACAGACAGACACAGAGACACACAGACACACAGACGGACGGACGACAACATTTTTTTTCTAAAAATATGTTTTTCGGAATCTCCAGTATCTGAAACGTGTAAATCCGTCAAAATTTTTTTTCGATTTTCAAAACGATTGCAAGACTTACCCTATACTACGTATGATGGGTAAGTAATAAACCGTTAGCTTGCATTCAATAAAATCTGTCTACCTTGTAATCGATCCCATTAGGCTTTTTGACGTCAAACAGTAGTGCTTGGTACGATATTGTTACAAATGAATCATTACTTATTTCGTATCTATTGTAAATGGATGTGAAACTTATGATCATCCATTATTGGCATTTAATCTTATAGTTTGGCGATAGTTTTTCGTCGACAGTGTAATGAAGTAGTATCTAATAGTTAATTTTTCATAAAGTTCAGCTTATGGGGCTTAATATTAATTAAAATTGCTACGTAATCATGCAAACAAAATTTTTTTTTCTGGGATATTCATGCATATATTTTTTTCTTAGCCAATTTTAAATTATATATTTATTTTCCTAACAACTTTTTTAAACCAAAGTGAATGATAAATTAATCACACATATATTTTTTAATTCTACATCATTGTCATTTTAAAGATTTTTCAATATTGTAGCAATATTGTAAATATTTCTTTTTTAGGGATAGTAAAATAATTGCAGATGAAAAATATATAATAATAAGGCTAAAATACAGAATTAATAACTGCTTGACATATACCTTGGCGGAGACTCGATAAATACGCCAATTCTATCAACCTAAATATCCAGTTAGAATGAAACAAATAATGGGTACTACTTGATTATTCCGTCCATCAAATTCGCCAAATTATACATTTTGCTAAACAATTCGGCAAATTATACAAATGGACATAATTTTTATTTTAAATACCAAAGAATCAATAAATTACTAAAATATTAACAGAAAAACAAATAAAACGTTGAATTAAAAATTGGTTAATGACGTAACAAACACGTGCAACATGTTTAATGTCAAATTAATGTGACATTTACGATCATCCATTATTGACATTTAATCTTATACTTTGGCGACAGTTTTTTGGTCGATGGGATAATCAAGCAGTACCATATAATATAAACAAATTGTATAAACAATAATATTATCAATAATGTTTAGATACAGATGTGATGTACGGACCATTTTGTCGTGATTATAACAAAATTACGATTTGATGCCTCACATGGTAATCCGGTTATTGTTGTTTATTTATTAGTAAACTGTTTCTTTGCTTTTCTATTTTTTTAATTATATAAATTGTTTTGTTCTATAATTATTAATTAAACTTCATTTATTTATTATTATTTAATTTTTAACATAATAGAAATCTATTAAAAATAACATAGTATGTAACTGGTATTTGAAAACACAGTATTCATCAAAATAGCGCCAGAAAAAAATTGCGCCAAACTGATGCGTGTGTAAAAATGGAAAAATGTTTACAATAATACAAACAAAAAAAATAAAAAAATTGTAAACATATAATTAAAAAATTGCCATTTTGATATATATTTTTTAATAACATTAAGCAGTCACTGATTCTCTTGTCACACCAATAGTATATTTTTCTTTATTTTTTTCAAAATGAAAAACCATAATGATGTCTTATTAAATAATCTGACTAATTTTCTGTAATCGGATCGATGATCTAGAAATCTCCTTAATACCTAAACAAAAAAGGCACAGTTGTCGTATACGCGCCGAGTTTGGCGCGATAATTTTTTACGCTAATTTAGCGGAAACATCGTATTCCAATACCAGTGGCATATATATATTTAAATTATTTTTGATTATTTAAAAAATAATAAGAATAAAAAAGGTTAATTAATAAGTATGGAACAATACAATTTATATAATTTTAAAGAAAAGAATGGAAGTAAATAAACATCGTATTTATAAATAACTAACAATATTTGAGTTACCATGTCAGGCAAAATAATGCCAATTTAGATTCCATTAGTTACCTCTGTGCGTATATAATATCTGTACTAACAAAACTTTCAATAATGTAGTAAATATGCCATTTGGATTTATTCAATTGTCGAAGATAGGTCCAAAATATTTGTAAATATTAGCTAACACAGAGAAAATATGAAGAAAATCGAAGAAGAAATGGCTAATTGTAAAAGATTTGTAATTTTTTTCAGCAGGCAATTTTTATTTTAAAATGTTGAATTTTTCGATAATAATAACACATAAATGTATAAATTTCCTTCTTAAGTTAGTAAATTTTAAAACTGTAATTTTTCTTTTGAGTGGAATTGACGAAATGGCGCAAGAAAAATTAAATAAACAACAAAAAATATTTGCTTAAAAAAGCATTATATTCGTTGATCGCATTCTTCAAAATTATGGCGAATAACTTTTGAAAAAGTATGACATTATTTTTCAATATGTGTGGCAAAAATTCACACAAAAGCAAAAATTTAAATATTTGATTCCAATTTTTAAAATATTAACTCATATCTTATAATTTACAATTGAATATTAAAATATACTTCAAAAGTTATTTTCACTTGACAAAACACCATTATGGCGACTATCAAAAACCTATTTTCAGACACATGCATTTTATCTTCATATTCTTTGGCGACAAAAGCAAAATAAAAATCGCGAAGAAACATATAGAGATCTGCTTTTTTCTGCTTAAGTTACATGACACTGAAATTTGATAAAAGAGAAAAAGAAAATAATAAAAAGAAAAAACACTATCATTCAAAATTCATTTAATCAAATTTTAAAGTTCATTTTTTTATTCTAACGGAAGGGATAAATCGCCAAATGCAGTATCAATTTTAATTTTTCACGTTAAGTTATTTTTTAAGCAATAAAAATATTTCTTTCATTTTTAAGATATATTTTTTATAATATTATGCTTCATTAAACGGTTTTTCTTTATTATTACTATTATCATCAGTAGTTATTTTCTGCTTTTATTTGCAAGATGTTTGTAATATTTCTAACAGTTACATTCTTTTTAAAATTTTTAGTAATGACAGTTTTCGCCAAAAAATAACTACTGGCAACTCTTTCGTGGAAAATATCAGTAAAATTAGAAATTTATTACCATAAATCATACTTATCCCTGTATATTTGAATGACAAACCTCCGCCTCCATGGTCTCCTGACATCATGCCACTGGACTTTTGGGGATACGTAAAATATGCCGTGCATCGAACAAAAGTGAACAGTCTCGTAGAATTGAAACAAGAGATCCAAACAATTGTAACTACTGTTGATGTTAGCATGTTAAAACGCACGTGGATGGAATTGGAATATCGACTTAATATTTTTAGCACAAGGAAAGGATCCCATGTGGAAGTATACTAAGGGAGTAGAAAACCTTATTAAGCCCTTCGCGACGGCAGCCTTTTACGAAATTTTTAATATTTTGTCACCGGTTCTTAAAAACAGAAATTTTATGCCTTATTATATCGAGAAAATGCTCCTATTAAAGAAGGAAATTTAGACAGTATAATTTTACTGATGAGGATAAACAGAGATTCTTAAGCCTTTTTTCGGCACGTATACGTGTCGCCCGCCTCCAATGGGTTAAGTTACTCTATGTACTGTTGTAATATTTTTGTTGTAGGCCTATTATTATTATTATTATTATTATTATCATTATTATTATTATTATTATTATTATTATTATTATTATTATTATTATTATTATTATTATTATTATTATTATTATTTTATAATAAATTTTTGAAGTTGTACGGAGACTTCTGGGACATTGTTTTGATTGTATTTTAAAGAAAGAAATAATGATAACAACAGTAAAACATTATTTTTATATATCATAATACAACCAAATACTGATAAGAAATACGTGTGAGAAAATATGTATTTCAATTTTTAAAATATATGTGCAGAATTATAAAGATCTGACAACTACTGATTGTTCTAGTAGCATTCAAACAACTGTAAGTTTATTAATCTAAAATAATAAAAGAATGAAAAAACAGCTTGATTTTGGCATTGTTTAAAAATTTTAAAATGTACATGGGAGTAATTTTTTACGGTACACCGATGAAAGTTTGAATTTCTGGTTGCAGTTTTATATTAACAAATGTTGTTGCTTTTTTCACATATAGAGAATAAAAATAGAACAAAGAATAATAAAAAAGAACGAAGAATAAAAAAGATTATTGTAAAAAGTGATAAATATTATTTATTATCTAAAAATATTTCAGCTGAAAACGAAAGTACGAAACACAAAAAAGAAAGAAAAATTAAAAATGTCATTTGTTACTGTAATTAAATTTTGAATGAAAAAAAAAGCTCTCCTGTTTAAAGAATTAAGAAACCGTATTTTTTCTTATACGGTTTCTATGCTAATACGTTCTAGATAATACGAAAATACACTTAAAATAAAACGAAAACGATATCTTTTTTCCATAAAAAAAAAGAAAAAAAAGAAATCCTCCGTGACAATCTTGATTCATTCTAAAATTAATTCATTCAGAGAAAATGCAGATAAGAAATCCTAAATGAAAAAAACTTTATGCAGTTTCAACGAAAAACAATTAACGAAATTTTTTTATGCATTTCAAATAATTATAATTGGTTTTTATTCTAAATGATAAAAAAAAACATAAAATTCTAATTTGATAAATGAGATATAAGAGTTATTTTGCATTCTGTTTATAGTAAAACGCATGAATGCGTCTCCAGTGTAGCACACAAATCTGTTTATAGTGTGACGCATAAAACAATCTAAATTAAAGGCAAACACAAAACACGCGATTTTTTGTATGTTGAATATTATTTTAAGTATCACATGGTTCAAATATAGACTAAACTGGAACAAAGGTTATGAAATCAGAAAGATCTTGGCGCTATACATATTTAACGCTATAAACATTTTTACAATTTTGAAAAACATTTCTTTAAAATTACAGATGACCTCATATTATGTTTAATTTTATATCAATAACCACTCTGAAGATGTCCCAGTTACTTGATATAGAATCTTCTTCAAACATTCAGCTGCTTCCCTTGTTAATCGAAAATCTTCACTTTTTCCATACCTTTAACCCATCAACGCGTATACATAAGAATGAACATTTGTTTTCTCTAACAATGTTAAGTGTCATGGGACATAATATAGCTAATATGAAATAGACATAGGTGTAGGTAATTTGCGACATATCGCCAAAGTTTGACGTCCTTCTTCTGTGTTAAAATAAAACCGAATTTCTGGTATCATTTTTTATCTGTTTTTATTGTTTTAGTAGACAAAGTGCGAGGCTATCGAAAAAGGCTACCGCGGTGCATCCTAAATGTATTTTTTATAGACCACTAGAATGACGTAGTGCTCTATTCGCGCACCCTTATTGATGTATTCGAGCATCACGTGACTCCAGCGGTCTGCAAAAAAAGATATGTGTAATAGAACGCGGTAGCCTGTCTTTCTCGCTAGACTCGGGTAAAGTGAATACGAAATGCTTCATTGCAACCAATGAAAATGCAATAAAAAATGTTATATTTTATAATAAGTTCTAAACCAACATTTTGTGAACGAAATTCAATTTTTTAGCACCGGTATCCCTCTTCATGTCCAAATAAATATCTAACGAATAATGATATAATGAATCATGCTGTAATGTTTTTTATTAGAAACTTTACAAGGAATTTTCTGTGCCACCCACATTCTTTAGAAGGCTTCTAATAAAACAATTAGACAAATTAAGTTTTTTTTTTCATATGCTTACACTCTCAAAAAAACTTCCGTCAATTCACAGAAAAAGTACTGGCAGCAGTGCTGCCAGCAAATTTCTGTAAAAAGACGGATATCCGTCTTTTTTTTTTCCGTCGCAGGAAGAAAATGTTCTGTTTTTTGAAGGAACGTCCGTCATGTTTTTCTTCTTTAAAAGAGAGAAAGTTTCCGTCTTTTGATGGAAGTCCGTTATGTTTTTCTCTGTTTTAGAGAAGAAATTTTTCTGTTTTTTGAAGGAACGTCCGTCATCTTTCTCTTCATTTTAGGAAAGAATATTTTCTGTTTTTTGAAGGAACGTCCGTTATATTTTTGTCTGTTTTAGGGGGGGGGGGAATTTTCCGTCTTTTGAAGGAATGTCCGTCATGTTTTTATTCGTTGCAAGAGAAAATTTGTTTTTTGAAGAAAGTCCGTTTTTTTGCTTCGTTTTAGGGGGGGGGGGTGATTTTCTGTTTTTTGAGCAAATGCCAGCTATGTTTTTTTTTTTTTTTTTTTTTTTTTTTTGTAGAATGAGAAAGTTTGTTTTTTTTAATTATTTCATTAAAGATGTTCTTTATAGCCAAAATGATCTACACTTTAACACACAGAATTGGCAGGTATCATTCAAAAAATGTTTAAATTTTTGATAAAAATCAGATCATTCATAAAATGCTGTCATCTTTGGTGTTTCAAACTTAATACCAAATGAAGTCGAAATGGAAGACCTGTTTTATCTCAGTTTTCCATTTTATTGCAATTTAATTACCTATCAAATTATTAAATATTTAGATCATGTGATTATACCCCCCCCCCATTTGTTGGACTGGTTTTGCTTTCGTCGGGAAAGCGGTTCAAAATGACAATTTTGATGGCTTATTCCGAAAGATCTATTTTGTTTACAAAAATCAGAAAACTGAGTGCATTTCGGTTGTTTTTGATTAACACCTGTCAATTTCATGCATTTCTGAACAAAAATAAATTAACGTATGTCACAAAGTTGCCCTTTTTGATTTAACACTAGAACGCCCGGATGGAGTCGATTCGACTCCAATCATGTAACTAAATTTCAATTCGAACCAGAAAAATTTTCTTGAAATAATTTAAATCTAATCCACGCAAATTTACGTTAAATAAATCAATTAAATAATTTTGAATAACAATTCTGGTGAGAAATATTATTTTCAAACTTGAGTAGAATTTCCGGGCGTTCTAGTGTTAAAAACAATCTTTTGAAAAAAATATCTTTTAATGTGTCATCAAAGTAACTTCAAAAAACCATTACTATAAGTTTCTATTGCAAATATCATAAATATATTTCATAGATGAGTAGATATTGAGCAAAATATTGAATATAATTAACAATTTATTCCATGTAAGGAATGGGAATGATTTGTTTATTTCGAATCTGTTCACTTATACTAGTATCCATTCACAAAATTGCCAGTCATTGAAGAAACATTCACTTACCTTCCAATACCTTAAACTTTATTAATGAAAATTGAAAAACAAATTTCTCCTGAGAAGTTATTCTATTTTAAAGCATATGAACGTTTAAGAAATTTTATTCTAAAAACCAAAAATATCCATAAATCTTTTTTTTTTGGGGGGGGGGAGGGGGAGGGGAGATATATTACAGGAAGTTCATTTCCTAGAAAATAAAACATTGATGTTTTCATAGGATTTTTTTCAGAAATTACCTTTCTCCGTGCCTCCATAATAACAAAAAGATTGAAATATAAAGAAACTACATGCAGATTTGCTTATTACATTACGATCACTTATTTAAAAAATTCTAGAATGTCTAGATCTGTTTTCTTCAATTACATCATAACATGTTACTTTGCATTTAATTTATATTTTTTTTATGATATAGAACTAGATTTTTAAAAGTATTTTTACTTCAAAATTATGAAAAGCTGAATATAGATTCTGCCATTGCAGAATTCAGTTTCGCCTCCGATTACCAGAAAAAAAAAAAAAAAAAAAAAAAAAAAAAATCGATAGGGTCTTTTAGAAGGGCGATCCTGTTTAGAATGCAATGAACTAACTTCATTTTTCTTGTGTTTATTAATATAATAGCAAACAGAACGGCGTGAAATACCCCAATTGATTAGCAATTTCTCTCTGAGTCATTGGAATTGCGGAATAATAAAGAGATGCAATTTGACGTGCTACTTCTTCATTGACTAGATTCATCAAAAACGGATTTTTTCTTTAATTTAAACGCTTTTTTATTGACGTTGAGAAAAAGGAAATGCATTTTAACAATAAAACGAATGGAATCCCATCGAATTTGACGAATGAAATATTTAAAAGACCCGATCGATTTGGTTAAAAAAAAATCAAGAGTAATTACTTTATTGAATCAATGTATAGTAACATATAAATACTTTTATAAATACATCCAAAGTTATTCAGACAATACCATTAAATAAACGACTATTTCCAAACTTAATGTCAAGTTTGTCAGTTACAATTATGCATGCAAATATTCGCACATTTTCAGTTAAAATTGTAATCTGAGTGCCGGCGAAATCCAGAAATTTTATTTTATATGCATTCACAGAGAAATTGTTTTATTAAAAAAAGAAACTAATTTCATTTTTACTGTGACATTATTTTCACTAACTGAAGTCATCTGAAAGTAAAATCTCAACTCAGTGTCCATAATGAAAAGAAATATTTAAACGTAATATCGTTATGAGTAAAAATGCGATGTTTTAAATAATGATGTCATTTTCTCTTCAAATGTTTTTTAAAAGTTACTGTTATTAGTAATATGAAAAAGGCATCCGTAATAATATTGTAATTCATATTTATCTGGTTGCCGAATGACATCATTTTCCTCATTTGAAATTTTTCTTTAGACATTAATTTTTATCATAAATTATTTTCTGTTATTTTATTTACATTATTATTATTATTTCTCAGTAAATATAATTTTTTTACCTCATTTAGTGCATAATTATACGCAATCATTTTATTGTGGTTAGATTTTACGAAAACAATTGACTTTTTTCTTTTAAATGCAAGGACAAGTTCACTGATGAAATAAAGCTTCTGACTCGTGGAAAGTGATAATGGAAAATAAATTTTTATTATCGAGAGAAAGGGTAAATTGAGTTGCCACCATATTTAAGAAATATCGTAAAAAGTATTTAAAATTAAAAATGAAGTATAAAAATGGAAAAAAATTAAAAAATAGCTAAAATGGGCACAACTACAAATAAATAGCTTTCATTTAAAAAAATAATTATCAAAATCTGTTGAGTAGAAAATTTTGGGCTTACGACACGACATTTTTTAGCTTGTCTGAAAGAAATAGCATCGGAAGCTAAAGAGAAAAATGAAATCGAAGCTGAAGTATATTGTAATAAATATTCTAAGTTTCACCCCCTCACACTCAAGTTGTGAATTCTTAAATTCTAGATCGATTTTAATACCAAATTTTAAATTATGCAAAATATTGCACATTTCAGATATTTAACTTTACTTTCAAGATATGTATTACACTTCTTTCTAAATAATCAGCAATAATTTTAAGAGTAGTATTAATAATTTATATTTTGTGGTATATATATATATATCCATCCAGCTGCATTCCATACATTTTAAAAAATTCAGCTCTTTTATAAAACACATTTAGCTAAATATGTCTTTCAACTTTTGTCTTATCTTATTATTGGTCTTATCATACATCAGAATTCATGATTTTTTTAAAAAACCCACAGTATTGTTTTATGACTTTTCTTTTGATTTATAAAATAAACATTATACACAAAAATATGCATGTCAAAGTATTACCAATATATTATTAATAATATTACACAATTTATGTAAATGATTAAAAGGCAACATTTAGGTTACGGTAAAAAATTTTATTATACAAAATACATGGTAAACTACAAATCAAATGTAAAAAATTATAAGACAAGAAAAGGACAAGCAAATGCTTTAGTCAGAGTTTTCCCCAGAGGATTTCAGGGGGGCGCTCCGCCCCTCTTGCCCTTTAGTTTAAAAAATAGCGCCCCTCTTGCCCTTTAGTTTAAAAAATAGCGCCCCTCTTGCCCTTTAGTTTAAAAAATAGCGCCCCTCTTGCCCTTTAGTTTAAAAAATAGCGCCCCTCTTGCCCTTCATCCAAAAACTAGCGCCCCTCTTGTCGCTGATTGAAAAAAAATATCGCCTTTCTTGCTCCACATTTGAGAAAACACAGAATTTCAACGATGATGCAGACGCGCTATAACGCATAAATTACATAAAAAATCGGCGTCGGAACGCAAAAAAATAGTTCTTAAGCGTCCCACAGGACGTGTAATTTCGCCAAAAAATTGCAAAAAAAAAAAGTCAAATTTCACTAAAAAAAATCACGAAATAAAGACTCATTTCTAGCAAAATTCACGACAAAATGGCTAATTTCGTCACAAAATCCCATAAAAACGGCAGATTTCCTTGCCAAAAGTTCGCGAAAAAACGCAAAATATCTCGAAAAGACGGCAGATTTTGTCAAAAGATTGTAAAAAAAATGCAAATTTCTTCATAGACACACACACACACACACACACAAAGTTAATGCCAGATGTGAATTTTTCTGTTCTACAAACTAATTTTCCTGCTTCAAAATTGTGTTTTTAATGCTCAAAAAGCGGATTTTCCTATTTCACGATCTAGGCGTGTGAAGGGAAAATTACTCCTGGAGCATAATTAGAAATTGAGGCCTGCCCCCCCCCCTCCCAACTTTTTCTTGTAACAACCCAATAATGACGTTTGTAGCATAAATTTGGCACCCCCTAAATTTCCGAGCCCGAGGCGACCTTCTCCTTCCCCCCCCCCCTTTGTTCACAATCCTCTTTTGACTGTACAAAACTTTCTAAATGTGAATCCTAAAAGCACCCGTTTATGAAACAAAAAGAACCCTTTACTGAACAAAAGTATTCTTTTTTCTCAAAAAAATGTCTTTTTCAATAAATCAGGCCTGCCCCTTAACAATCTTTTAACAAAATCGGCCGTTTTTCCGCGATCTTTTAACAAAATTTGCCTTTTTTCGCGATCTTTAACAAAATTTGTCGTTTTTTCGTGATTTTTTTAGCAAAATCTGCTGTTTTTCGCAATCTTTTACCAAACTTTATGGGTTTTTTTTCTTTTTGCTCAATTTTTTGGCGAAATTTTTGTTCTTTTTCGATTTTTTGACGGAATTTCTGTTTTTTTCACGATTTTTTGAACCGCTAAATTCTAGATTCGACTGTATAAAAAGTGCCCTTAAAAATCAAAAAAGTGCCCTGAAGAATGTAAAAAGTGCCCTTTTCAAAACAGTAGCGCCCTGCCCCTTTTTAAACCTGGGGGAAACTCTGCCTTAGTTAAGATAAAAAAAAATAACTACATTATATAAAAGACATTAACACATTTTAAACAAATTCGGAAGCAAATAAGATATAAGCATTTGTTTAGTTAAAGTGCTCGTACAGAAAAACAAGTTTGGCAACTCGGTTGATTACTAATTTTTCGAATATACCAAGCCAAAGGCATATTCGTTCAACTGAAAGAGATTAAGCTATGGTGAGGTAATCAGCTTGCTTATCATAAAATCAAAGTTTTTTAGCATCAGCCTCTTCGGTGACAATTATAGGCTTCTTCCACCATTCAAAATAATTGAGATTCACTACATCAGCTATTAAGCTGTTTACAACAGAGATACCTGTTTTATAAAGAATAATTAAAGTTATTGTGTCTAGCATACTTTAAGATTTTTTAAATAAAAACACAAGTTACAGAATTTATAAACATATACATACACACATATAATTACAATCTAATTGTTACAGCTCAAGAAAGAAAAAAAACATTAGGCAGTTCCATTCGGTTAATCCAACAGGTCATGCAACAAATAAATGTAGTAAAAAAAGCAAATAAAAATTGAATTCAAACACTTAAAAACTTATAGGACCAACTATTAGGTTTAACTCTCATTGCATTGTGTACCACATATGGCACATACCTAAAAACATAATTCTCAATGCGTGCCATAAATTTGGCCAATATGATTACTGTAATTGATCAAGAATAGTCCAAAAAATGGAACAACAGTAATTTTGCCCATATCAAATGGCTGGATTTGACAAAAAAAAAAAAAAAAAAAAAAAAAAAAAAAAAAAGAAAAGAAAATGTACAGTTTATTTGCTTTAGAAGTTGATTTTATTTATTGTTATTAAATAAGCATTTCATTAAATTATAAAATATTATTCCACTGAGATATAGCTTATATGGTATAAGTTCACTCTCTCTAATCCACAATAGCCTATAATCCACAGTGTAACTGGATTCAGACCATAATAAAAGTTGATTGCCCTTATGAATTAAGAAATTTTTAATGCATTCTTTAGACCGAGATATTTTATGTACATTATGAATAATGTGATATATTCTAAACACATTCACTAGCTATATAAAAAGAAAAAAATTCTTAGAAGGGATAAGTATCCCATGAGTAAAAAACTCAGCTTTTTAGGAAAACAAAGTTTTGTTATTGATCAAGATAGACTGATCTCTAAAGGTTTCAAGATACAATAAACTAAAAACCTATAAAGCAAATAGAAATTTGTTCTAGTAGTTTTGTATTATATCATTTAAATAGTTTCATAATATTAAATATAACCTTTTTTTATATTAAAAATCATTTCTTTCATTTCTGTGTAATTTATTTGCAGTATGATTATTACTTTTGTTGATAAATTCCTAATATTAAGATGTAAACAAAGAATTGACCTATAATCTGCACAATTCTATAATTCACAAAATCCTTGATCCCAACATGTGATTAGAGGGAGTGTACTGTAATTATTATAAATAATAATAAATTACCTGCCACAGAATAAATAAGCAATGAAAACATAAATAGTTTTATTTTTTACTAAAAACATACATTTCAACTATATGCAGATCTGCCAACTGCTATGAAAATAAACCTTAGTTCTTACAAGCTTGAGTTATTATAAACTGCAATGTTATGAAATGTCTTAAATCACAAACACATTTTTTACATTTGCAATTTTTAGTCCATGAAACATTTTTAAGGAGTGGTTTTGATCTGAAATTTCCAAAATTTTAAAGCATTTCGTCCCGGAAATTTTAAAATAACGACAGTTAGTTTTAAAATTTGGACAAAAAAACTGGATTGCACAATAAAGTTGTTAACATAAAACCCTCAATGTTTCTTAACCACCAATAAATCGTGTTTTCGTAAATGTTTATATCAAGAATTTTCTTCTTTAAAAATTTTGTTGCCATCTCAGAAAACACACAAATCTTCACTTGGTAGCTGAGTAAAATCGCTAATTTCATTCGAGTTTAGGAAAAATAGTGCAAAAGTACAAAATAATGAATTTTGATAGATTATGAAGGGAAAATATAGTCAATTTTCGCATTATCGCTGCAGAGTTGTGTTTTTTCAAATATGTGGCATAAAGGGCGCTTTCTTTTTTTCTTTGAATGAGCGATAAGAGGGACGCTAGTTTTTGGATGAGGGGCAAGAGGGGCGCTATTTTTTAAACTAAAGGGCAGGGGGGGGGCGGAGCGCCCCTCTGAAACCCTGTGGGGGAAACTTTGTAGATATTACATCTTAAATTTAATAAAGACATAACTTAAAATAAATATTTTGGCGCAATGAGATTGCGAAACTTCCTTTTAATTGAGACATTTTAATAAAATATACATTTTAAACAACGAAATTTCCTATATTTGCATGCTTAAAAATACCTTTCTCATAGGTTAATAATGCGTCAAGTAAGCTAAAAAACATATAACTAATTTTTTATGAAAATATTTTTTGCTTGAGTTCGGGCAAACATCATGGTCACACGTTATAAAATATTTTTGTAACAAAAATTATAATTACTTGTAACTATCACTATTAATTTAATTCGGAGTTTCTAGTTTTTTTTAAGAAAATAACAAACATAAGCTACATATGATATTACATTATCTCACAGTTATACAATTTAATGCATAGCATAAAAAATGCTTAATTATGCCAGCTTAAAAGTAAACAAAGCTGTATAAAAAAAAAGTTGATTACAACTGTTATACTAAAGACATACTTTTCGTTAAATTCGACCATGTCGACATTGTTTTTAAAATGACAGTGTACTAGTGCACTATTAAAAACATGATCTAATAAAAAAAAAACACATGCAAGCATTATTTAGTCTTACGTTTAAAATCTAAGAAGAATAATAATAATATTGCTTACATTATGTTTACTTTTTCACCTGCTAAGTTTGGAACTTTGAAAGCGGATGTAAAATGGCGCATGTCATCTGATAACTTACGATTCGTAATCAAAACAGAAAATTAATTTCTTTGCACTGAATTTCGTGTTACATAACAATAATTTCGACTTTAGAATAGAATACCACCAATCTGAGTTTATTATTACACTGAATTTGATGATTTATTGGAATGAATTGCGTCTAAAGAATAAAATACCATCATTCCGTGATTATTCTTAAACTTTTTACGGAGCTACTATAAAAATAGTATAGATTTAAAGTTTATTTGGCATTTCATAATTCCAGTTTAAATGTAATAATGCTCCTTTGTTTTTAAAGTGTAGATAATAAAAAAGATAAATGACATGTGCCAAAGACATCTCTAATAATTTAACGGTTATACAATGAAAACATAGAAATGGTTAAAATCAAATTCTGAAATAAGTACTTACCCATTTTTGATATTATATTATCCGAATCCTGTAATAATTAGTCAAACGTGGCGCATGTGCACACACAGTCAGCAACACAAGGCTTATATAATATATTTTTCTATAATCAGAGCCAAATAACATCAAGCACGTAACATCAGACGTAAAGAAGAAAAAGACAAATGCGCATGCGTGCGGGGAATAAACGAAATTTATTCGTCTTTTTCCGATTTGCTGCAACGATTCACAGAAAAATAACCTCTTCAAGGAGTACAGAAATTATTTGTTCGAGAATGAGGGAAAATGTAGTGTATAAAGACGAATATTTCTGACAGTGTAGTATCTTTTGTCATATCTGTATTTTTAATTATATATAATCTATCCTTGATAAGTTTGCACTTATATGACGACAATTAGGACAAAAATTATTCATCAAGTTTAACATGGTAACTAGCAGGATATAAGCTTTAGGATAATGAGTTTGTCTTTCTGAGTCATTTATGTCTCTTAAGTAATTTCTTTATTGGTAGCATCACACATTCTTTCAAGGATATCGCTAAGAAATTGTTGCCAAAATATAACATACACCATATTCTGAATAATCTATCTATCGCATATGAGATGATTATATTGATAATAATATCTAACAATAGGAAATAATTTATACAATATTTTTAACTACGCTATACTACAGGTTGTCCATAAAAACATCTCCAAGTAATAATCTTTAATAATATCAAATGTAAGCGTTGTAGAATGCTAGTTAAAGTCACAACTAAAGAGTAAATCAAACAGTTTTAGATAAGAACATACAAAAAAAACTACTTTGTTTTCTTCTTGCTGGCAGAGTCACACATGCAAAATGGTGACACCTGCTCGTAAAGCATTAATGCTGAGCTGAAGATTTAAAAGACGTTAGAGCTATGTGATTTTACCCTTTGGGATTTTATAAAAGATTGTGTTTACGTTCCATCATTACCTGATAATTTGCAGAGCTCAGACACAGATTTAAATAGACTATTTATATTTTTATTCTCGCGTTGTGAACTAAAATGTACAAAGAATTGAGTTTTAGATTGGAGGTGTTACACATAACTGAAGGTACGCATAAAATTATGTACAAACATTATACATACATACAAAAAATAAATCCAAAAAGAGTGAAAAATTAAACCAGCAAAAAAATCGGCAAAAAAGGATCATCAGAAGAATTTTATTGTAAATCGCAATAAAAAGTTAATTACACATGCTTTTAACCAACAAATTGTTTTGTTTGATTGATTAATTAATTCTTCTTTCAATGCTATGTGAACTAAGTCACGGGTAACAGCTAGTATATCATAATTACAGTAAACCCAACTGGAGTGAAATATTAGCCGGAACCAGGAATCGAACCGGAGACCACAGCGTACCAAGTGGTCGCTCTCTCCACGGAGCGATCTTGGTCTGCAATTACTCCCTAATATACGAAGTGAGGAAAGTCATTAGCCATCTATAAGATCATAGATGTCGAGACAACTATGAATAGATTTTAATACTTCATTAAATATTTAAAGGTGTACATATCAAGCATTTGAAAGAAAAATTAGATTACTTTACTTTCAATTTGATATGTTATTTGTTTTGAATAGCCTAAATTAAAGTGTCATCAATATTCCACTAAAAATGAACATACTTTTATGGACATCCTGTATAAAACAGTCTTATGAATGACAAATAATGTAGAACACATGAATTAATTTCGTCTTGAATTACATTTCTATCCATTGAATAGATGTTTAGCTTAACGAGAAAATAGGCAGTAAAATGCATTAATTGCAATGTTTCAATGATCCATTTAAAACCAAATTTGAATTTACTTGAGTAATACGAAAGTAAACGTATGCATTAAATATCAACACATATCACAATGTAATTTGAATCGGGAAAATTAATTCAGCGTATCATCAACGACAAGCGCGCGCGAAAATTTAATGAATATTCACAAAATTCCTATAGTATTTAATTCCGAAATATGTTTTCAGGGCATTATCAAAGAAACACATGAATGTAAATAATATATCGATTTTTGGCCTAATGAATAAATGTTCCACGAAATGTTCTTTTGATATTTTATTATTTAAAGTATTTGCAATTAGAAATCCGTAAATTCTAATACTATGAATTTCTTGAAGATGGTATTACAGATGGTTTTATAAAAATATTTTATAAAGAAATGAAACCTGATTTTTTATAAAGTCAGGCAAAATCTTAAACAGAAAAAACTATAATTTGTCAGAGACTGTGCAGGTAGGAAATTAAAATGCCTTATATTTTTATTAATAAAAAAAGAAAATTTTTTAAATGTTATTTAATATTTCACTTTTTATTATGTTGCAAAAAAACAGTATATCAATTTCGTCAAAAATGACGTAATGTAGATCTGCCTTTAATTTTCACAATAATTCATATAAACCATTAGCATTTAGGTTTTATTATTGAAAAGATTGTACAGTACCTCGATTATCCGAAGTAGTAGGACCATATTTCAGAAAATCAAAATTTTCGGTATTATATATATATATATATATATACATATATATATATATATATGTATATATACTACATACATAAAATATACTTAAATACACGGCTGTACATATAAATAATAAAGTAAGTTCACACAATCCTCTTTAGCACTTATTTTCCTTTCTTCTGTTCTTATCAGGAATGACAGCATAGTTTTTTATAGTGTCTTTGTTTCTAAAGTTTATCAGCTTAAATGTTTGGACGTTGTCCAACATTTTTTTCAACTACTAGACGATTTTTCTAAACGAAGCAGATAAAGTAATTCCAATTAGACAAAATAAAAGAGGAAATATTGAAAATCTGACAACAGTAATCCCACATCGTACATCTTATAACAGGGTAGAAAAAATAAGTTAAAACAAACATCAAGTGTTTTTCTAGAGTTATATGGATATAAATATTTGTTGGAAGATAGTAATCCTTAAAGATATGGAGAATTAAAGAAAAAACTATATTTAAACACCAAAAATTTTATATTGTCTAACTTTGCCTTTTGTATTGTATAATATTAAAAAGTATATTTTTCATTACGTTCTGTTAGATATATTAGTCACAGAGTAAATAGTTAAAGTATTATGTGATTTAACTTTAAAATTTTACTTGCAAAAAAGAATATGTAACATTTCCAATAGTAACAATTATCTCCACAAAAAATTCTGTTGCTGAGAAATGATTATATGTATGAAGATATATATTAAATGTTTGAAAATTTTTGAAGCTGTATTAACTGGAACCATCAGACTAGCAATTTATAATATTGTGATTATTCTAAGCTGTGATTTTCACAATCTCATATAAGCGATTACCATAATGCAGTGAAAAGTCAAGATATGATAATAAATGAGTTTGAAAAAACCATAACGATTGCTTAAACTCGAAGAATAATCTGTTAAATAAAAGATCGATATATCTTATTGTTCCATTTTCACCATGAAATAAGATTCTCTATAGAAAAATTTATTCAACTAAAACTCTTCTTTCGCCATTACAATTGTTAATTCATTACTCTTAAAAATGTTACAACTTTTGCATTAAGGTGGAGTGTCTACCCAAATAAAATTTCAAGGCGAAAATTACGTCTTCCATGATGCCAACTCATAATTTCCGAAACTCGAACTTAAAAAATAACGTTCTGGTAGGCATGAAACAGAATAACCAAGTGTCCGGCTTTTTGCATACCAGTATTATTGAACAAAAATGTCGCTGTGTTTAATAGGGGTATTGTAAAGATTACTTAAACATGAAGCACAATCTGTCAGATAAAAAATCGACACATTTTATTTTTCCATTTTAACCAGGATATGAGATTCTCTACAGCAAAATTTATTCAACTAAAACGCTTCATTCGACATACAATTGCTAGTTCATTACTTTTTAAAAATGTTACACATTTTCATTATCAGGTGGATCTTCCATCCATGTAAAATTTCATGACAAAATTACTAGTTGGCTTTGATGTCAACTAGTAATTTCTGAAACTTGAACTAAGGGGCCGTCCATAAATAATGTCAATCGTTTTTTCCATATTTTTTACTCTCTTCCCCCTCCTATGTCACAAAGTGTCACACTACAATTTACCCCCTCCCTCAAACTCTTATCACATGTCACGTTACATTACAAAAACATATGCACGCAGTTCAGAACGAAAGCACTACGTTTAAGATCCTATTTCAAATTTTATTTTTAAACTTTAACTATGTGTTTTAATGACATTTGTGAGATGAACAATAAAAATGATTTATGTACTTATTTCGTATAAAATAAGGTTTACAGCAAAAGAGTCACAACAACAAAAAATAATTAATATAGAATAGTAGTAAATACTTAAAAATTAATATGAAGGAGCAATTGAAAAAGTAGTATTTTGGAATTTAAAATAAAACTTAACATATTTAGCTTTAAATCTTATCTTTGCGAACGCAAAATGTTTTAATTTTAAAATAACTTCACACATTATAATTTAATCCGCAAAATATTAATGTTATTATTTTAACCAAAATGTATGATGTTACATTTCTTCTTAACCCCTTCCGACTCCTTGCCACATACTGTCACAATTTAATGAACCCCTACCTCCCTTCATGTTTGATATCATTTATGGACCCCCTAAAAGAATGACGTTCTGGTAAACGAGAAACACATTTGCCAAGTCTCCGGTTTTTTAGATATCAGTATTACTAATATTTTGTTGTATTTTATTGGACTATTGTGCGAATATTTTCTCTTGGGCAATAGTGATATTGAAAAAAGCTTAGGAGATTTTAGAACTCTATCTGTAGTAATGCAAATTTCTGAAGCATTTAAGAAAAAGCTCAGTCGTACCCCGATTTAACGAATTAATCAGAACTGTAAATTTTATTCGTTAAATCGGGGTATTCGTAATATCGGGGTCAAAAGCGAAAACTAAATATATCAGCACTTACCTTATGGGAAAACTCTGATAAGCCACTGCACAAAAATATCATATTTGAAAATTTTGCACTTTTTATTCTGCAGCTTAAGATATAGCAAACAATTCGCACCAATTTCAAATTATGAAGATCTGTGTAATTGATTTTTGAAAATTTCTACCATTCCGAATTGTAATAAGTTCTTTTTCGACTTTATGGAGAAACGAAAATTTTTATGCCCTGCTGCATGAGGTATATTTTTACTGTTTCCAAACTATGCAAAACATGAGAAAAAATAATAGTTTTAATGCGAATTTAGTAATCGAGATCTGCATCAGAATGGCTATTAACTGGTTTCGACAAATTGAATACTTCATTAACTTCAGTTGCACAGGTAGACAGTCGGTCATTATATATGGCATAATTGTTAAAGTGTATGTCAGCGATGAACTTCTTCTGAAGGAGCGATATCTCCATCATTTTCATCCCTTTGCACTTGTGCGCCTGGAAATTCTGCTTCAATCGTATTTTTAGATACTTGGATACAATATTCTCTCACAAAACATAAAACACACAAAACATTGACTTTGAACCACCGCATTTTCGCCAAACAATGCTATAATTTTTGTTATAAGCAACTTTCTGTAATTAACTTTCCTGTATTTTTTTACTCAAAAAACCAAAAAACAATTCTTCGACTGTTGAAAAAATTCGTTGATTCGTGGTTTGTTATTCATTAAATAGGGATTTTTGCTTTCATTGTTGTCGAGGGAAAAGAAAATTCGTTAAAACCGGAAATTAATTAAATATGGATTCTTTAAATCGGGGTCCGACTGTAAAATATTCAATTGAAGGTGAAGAAATCATTTAATCAGATAATGTAGCTATCAGCAACTGGAAATTTAAGAAACTAATTAATTCGCAAAAAGGTTTAAAAAAAAGTCTACAAAGTTTTTTTAAAGAAAAATGAAAGAAGGAAATATAAAAGAATATTGTGTGAACGTTATTGGATTTTACAAAGAAAAACGTAATTAAAATATTTTCAGACGAATAAAAAAATTTAATTGTTAATATATATATTACAAAAAGTAATTTCCGCGCTTAATTAAAATTATTCAGTTAAAATTTACTAATCTAAAGTGATTCTACAATCATCATTTACTAAAGTATTTCCTTTTTTAAAAGATGTTCCAATTATTCCGTTTTCTTAAATTCATATCTACATGCAGGAAAGAATATAATACCACAAGAAATAATAAAATCCCTACAAGCAGTAAATGACCATGAAAAATGTGCAATTGCACTTATTCAGAAATAAACTAGAATGATAATTCATGATAAAATGCAACTATTACCAGTTTTTCAAGATCATCCCAAAATGTCTGTAGAAAGAAGGGAAAAAAACCTCTCAATCTACACAAAATGCATTTAAATTTTAACATAAAATAAAAAATATTTATTTGTATTAAACAAATTACTGCTATTAAAACTGAAAAAACTATTTAAGGGCCTATTTTTAATTTGTATTAACATATATTCATAATTTTTCTAATTTCTTAAATTATGAGTCCTTTTAAATATTAATTCTTACTGCTCATTAGTTTTCTCTTGTTTTTTGTATCAAAAGAACTACATAAAAGGGCGACACTAGTAAAAATAACAATATAAAAAGTCATGGATTTTAAACTCTACTTCAATATAACAAGTTGGAAATTGCACGTGAAGCTTAGCAAATGAGGCGCGTTCGTATGATAACGAAGTTTTTAAAATATTCAGATCTTCCTGTTACAGTAGACAGAACTTCGGATACAATATAGTGGTCAAAATGTTTTTTGTGTTCCTGTAAATATACAGGAAGTAACATTTATTACACCTCAGCAACGTATATCATATTCATAAAACGTGAAATAGTTTCATATAATTAAAATATGTCCGAAACAATGATTCCCGGTATAGCATTATGCAATGGAATACTTTTGTGTGGCCCTGTAATTTAATAATAAATATTCTTTGCATCACAGATTGTACAGAATGTATATTTTAGTATCTATATACTTCATAGTTTTATGTCAATTCTATTATATTCGAAAGAGTTTATCATCATTAAAATGTAGTTGAAACTATTTTTTCCTATTGATTGTAAAGGAATAAAATACTTTTGCTTGTCCCTCTAATTAAACTATACATCCGGTTTTCATAAAATTTAAAATGACTCGCCACAAATACGCAAAAAATATATATTTTAAATATCCTAGAAATATCATAGGATATTTGTTTCAGCAGTTTTTGCTTTGTCATATGCTGGAAGACAGACGGAAAAACGGAATGTTAAACAGTTAATTAAAATTAAAACGCGCAACAAACAATGTTTTCCCTAAACCATTATGTAAAGTAATAATTTTGTGTGGTTTTGTAAATCAATAATAAATGTTCTTTGCACCACAGATTGTGCAAAATGTACTTTATAATATATACTTCATAGATACATATAAATTTTATTACGTTCGAATGAGTATAACACCAGTAAATTGGATTTGAAACTTTTTCCCTATTGATTGCAATGCAACGGAGTACTTTTGATCCAACCTGTAAGTGATCTATTCATCCGATTTCCCTAAAATTTCAAATGACTCGACAAAACTATGTAATAATTATATATTCTAAATTTCAAACGATTCTGTTGGGTAGTTTTTGCGTTGTTATATGCGGACGCATAGACGGATGGACGAACAGAAGGACGGACTGAAAGACAACTATAGGTACTACGTATTTACATAATTACCAACGCACCTAAAATAGTATGTAATTAAACAATGTATTTCAAATTGTCTTTTGCCCAAGGTGGAATTAACAATTTGATTTTCTTCTTCTATGAAGAAAATCCCAGTTCATACTAAAAGTATGAATTCCCAGTTCATACTAAAAGTCATGAAAAGTAATTTGCGATTTATTAGGATGAGCGAAGCGAATCCTCTACTAGGAAACTCAAATTACATTTTGTCGTACACTTTATAAAAAAACTATTCAATATTTTAACTTCAAATTAAACACAAAAATAAATTATAATCTGAAGATTTACACAATATAATTTTTTTGCAGTAAAACGTTAAAAAAATTATTATTTTAATTAATTTATTTGACATGCATTTCCAATACGGATGCATTTAGCAAATAAATAAAAATGAAACGCGTATATTTTCAGAAAAAAAATACGTGTGGCACTCGGGAACTTCCGCGGTAAAGCTATTGCATAGCATTTTTTATCAACTTATGCAAAAATACCGCGTCAATGTCTGCCGAAGTCTACTGAAGGTAACCGTGCCGAAGTCTGCCGAATTGAAACGTCGTTAGCCGGAGAGTTAGAATTTTTTCTGTTACGGAATTTCTAGATTCGGTCGCCGCGCTCAAAGCCCGCGATAAAAGCTTTGCAATAGCTTAATAAATTACCAAACAAAATTTGGTCGCGCTACGAAAATTAGACCGCGAGTTATAAGCATTTTAAATTTTTCGACCCTCACGGTGGGGTGGGGGGGGGTCTCCTGTCACTAAAAATTAACACTGTCTTATAATAAATTACCGTACAAAATTTGGCCGCGCTACGAAAAGTAGATCACGAGTTATAAGTTTTTTAAATTTTTTTACCCTCACCGTGGGGGTCTCATGTCACCAAAAATTAACACTCTCTCATAATAAATTACCAAACAAAATTGGCCGGGCTACAAAAATTCGATCGTGAGTTATAAGCATTTTTAATTTTTCTACCCTCACTGTGTGGGGGGAGGGCTCCCGTCGCCAAAAAGTAACACTGCCTCATTATAAATTACCAAACAAAATTTGGCCACGCCACGAAAATTAGATCGCGAGTTATAAGCATTTTAAATTTTTCGACCCTCACCGTGGGGGGCTTCCTGTCACCAAAAATTAACAGTCTCATAATAAATAACGGAACAAAATTTGGCCGCGCTACGGAAATTAGATCGTGAGTTATAAGCATTTTAAATTTTTCGACCCTCACCGTGGGGGGGTCTCCTGACCCCAAAAATTAACACTGCCTCATAATAAATTAACAAACAAAATTTGGCCGTGCTACAAAAATTAGATCGCGAGTTATAAGCATTTTAAATTTTTTGACCTTCACCTTGGGGGGTCTCCTATCACCAAAAATTAACACTGTCTCATAATAAATTACCAAACAAAATTTGGCCGGGCTACAAAAATTAGATCGTGAGTTATAAGCATTTTTAAATTTTCGACCCTCACCGTGTGGGGAGCTCCCTTCACCAAAAAGTAACGCTACCTCATTATAAATTACCAAACAAAAATTGGCCGCGCTACGAAAATTAGATCTCGAGTTATAAGTATTTTAAAATTTTCGACCCTCACCGTAGGGAGGGGTCTCCTGTCGCCAAAAATTAACAGTCTCATAATAAATTACCAAACAAAATTTGGCCGCGCTACGAAAATTAGATCGTGAGTTATAAGCATTTTAAATTTTTCGACCCTCACCGTGGAGTGTCTCCTGTCACCAAAAATTAACAGTGTCTTATAATAAATTACCAGACAAAACTTGGCCGCGCTACGAAAATTAGATCGCGAGTTATGAGCATTTTAAATTTTTCGATCCTCACTATGGGAGGTCTCCTGTCTCCAAAAATTAACACTGTCTCATAATAAATTACCAAACAAAAATTGGCCAAGCTACGAAAATTCGATCGCGAGTTATAAGCATTTTAGATTTTTCGACCCTCACCGTGGGGGGGTCTCTTGTCACCAAAAATTAATACTGCCTCATAATAAATTACCAAACAAAATTTGGCCGCGCTACGAAACTTAGATCGCAAGTTATAAGCATTTTTGAATTTTTCTACCCTCACCGTGGGGGGTCTCCTGTCCCCAAAATTTAACACTGCCTCTTAATAAATTAACAAACAATAATTAGCCCCGCTTCGAAACTTAGATCGTGAGTTATAAGCATTTTAAATTTTTCGACCTTCACCGTGTGGGGTCTGGTGTCACCAAAAATTAATACTGTCTCATAATAAATTACCAAAGAAAATTTGGCCGCGCTATGAAAATTTGATCATAAGAAACATAAGTTTGAGACTTGATATCCTAATATCTGAAAAATACCGCGTCAATGTCTACAGAAGTCTACCGAAAGATAACGTGCCGAAGTTTGCCGAACTAAAACGACGTTAGTCGAAGTGTTAGGTTTTTTTCGTTACGGAAGTGTTAGGTTTTCTCGTTACGGAATTTTTAGATTCGGTCGCTGCGCTCGAAGACCGCGATAAAAGCTATGCAATAGCTTAAAAATATGTAAATCATGGAGTAAGTAGTTATAGATAGAATCATGATTAATTTAATAAATAAAATATGTTTTCATTTTTCCGCAAAATCGTTTACACAGATGACACTTAAACATTTAAAAGAATTGTATTATGGATTTTTTTTCAAGTGGCAACAAAAGTAATGTAAACAAATAAAATTATTTGTAAATTTGTTATATAAATGAAAAATTAAAAGAAATGCGTGAAGTTGTTGCCTCGATTCAAGCTCTTTATAAATGTACTAAAGCAAAGTTGGCCGATTCAGAAACGACAAATAGACTTTAACCATTTCTGACTTTATCATTTGGATCTAAAGTAATGTTACATTCTTATTTGTGGACCGAAAAAGGTTTAGTGAACGGGACTTTAGACATCGTTGCACGTATTAAAGAAAATCACAAGCCACCAGACCAGATATCGCGAATAATCATGGATAAATTTGAATACTACAGTAATTTAACTTATAAGAATTGGTGCGCATTAATTCCCTCAATAATTAAATTCTGGAAAAATGGAAGCGTAAATTGCTCAAGAAAAGAATCTCTTCTGCAGTTAGCTATGAGCTGTTACAATTCATGAATCCGAAGGTTTAACATTAGATGAAGCATATTGTAAATATTGAGGAAATATAGACACCAGTTGGCTTAAAAACCTACGTAACTTTGTCGAGAGGGAAAATCCTTTAAAATTAAGCATTCAATAGAAATTTTCCTTACGAAAAATTCTCTTACGCTAACATGTATAAAAACGAAGAAATTAGAATGAAAAGTTTTACAGTTAAAAATTCATAGTATCAACGAGAATAGATTTCTAATGTTTTTCCAGAAAATAGGATTTTGAAGAAGTAACTTTCTTCAAGCTCTCTTCAAATATATTATTCTAAAATAGCTATCAAAGATTATTTGATTTTAATTACAATGACTGGAAACATGCATATTTCAAACAACTTTAAAAACACCAGTGGCTACTGGAAATTATAAAAAATCTTTAAAATAGATTTTAGTTGAAAATTTAAAAATATTTTGTAAAAGTTTGCTTCAAAAATATTTTATTATGCCAGTCTTACATCATAAATAAAAAATTAAAATGAGCCAAAACATAAAATATCGTTTTTTTAAAAAAATAAAGATGCAAAGATAATATTTAAAAAAATATTGTTACTTTGAAGTATCTGTTTTATAAAATTATGCTGCGCGAATCCAAACAAAGCATGGCTTTTGCTAGTTTAAACATAACTACAGATATTTCGAAATGCCTTCAAATAAAGATACTTCTTTCGAAATTTCCGTTGTGAATCTTGAATTTTTAAATAATAAAGGTGACCGAACTACCAATTCTAATTCTGGAGATCACTTCCATTGCTGCATTTGCATTATCAAGTCAATGATGTAACATATGTAATTATTATGTATATATAATTTTAAATTAACGAATTATTCTACAGAACGGTTTAGATAAAACCTCGAAAATTTTTCAAACCTTTTTTTTCGTTGTTATCTTTAATGAAGGGATCGTTTTTTCTTCATTTCTTTATAACGTTTGGATATCATCCAATATATACTTTTTTTAAGTGAAGAAAGACTATGTTTCCAAGCGAAAGTGATACAGTAATTCCAATTAAATAAGAAAAAGGGGTAAATATTGAAAAAACTGAGACGAATAATCCCATATCGTATATCTTGCAATATATTATGAAAGATAAGTTAAAAAAACGATTTTTTTTTCAATTTGGTTTATATAATATTATTTTCAATTCAGTAAGTTCTAGAGACATTTTAGCCATTTGAGCTCTGATGGTAGAATTTTCTACCACATAATTTTAATTCTGAAATGTCACATTGGCACCAGAAAATTCGACCAAATTTATTTGAAAAAGGTTTAATGCATTTTTTCGTGTATATCGTAAACCGGTTTTTTCTTTGCAAAATACTGGTGCCAATGTGACATTTGGAATTTTGAAGAAATTTACCCATCAGAGCTCAAAGGCTTAATACCAACAAAATTATATTTTATCTTGAATAATATAATCTGGTATTAATATTTTATCACCGGTTTTTTAAACGGAAATTTTTGTGTAGTAGAATCACAAAAATACTGGCATTAAATCAGTGTTGCCAGATTAAAGATTTTGTCCCCATTTTTGGAATTTTGAACATGAAGGGAAACTTTTTGGGGACAAATTGTTCTTTGGGAAATGTATGGGTGCTATCAACTTGCGGAATTTTTCTCACGATTTCACGTAAAGTTTACTGTCGATCATTTAACAATAATGGATCTATCGAGTTCCACTTGGAAAACAAAATTAAAATACAGAATTCAAAGATATCACTCATTATTCTGGAGGATAAATCGCGAACTTACCTTGGATTATCCCCCAATTCAATTTTCAGATCATTAAGCACGGCAGATTTTCTTATTCATTGAGGATAGACACATAGACACATATCTTTTATTAGTATAAATTTATGCAACAGAAATATAAAGACTTCTTTTTATTATATATATATATATATATATATATATATATATATATATACACAATTTTATTAAAACCATTCAATTAATTTTTAAAAAATGAAGAAACAAATAAACAGTTTTTTACAGACCAATGCGCAAAATGCTACAAAAAGAAATGTAAAAAATGTATATAACAAAACCAAAAGAAATACCATATCCCCAAAATACATGGACTCCACTTCTCTTTATTTACCCCTACATGGAGGGGCCTCCCTGATGAAGACTTCCATGTATTTTGGGGATATGGTATTTCTTTTGGTTTTGTTATATATATATATATATATATATATATATATATATATATATATATATATATATATGTGGGTATAAAGGATGAAGTATTAAGCAATTAAAGATAATATACTCAATGATTTAATGAACGTGATATCCCAATTGAGACTCACGTGATGATGCATAAAAAAGAACGAGGTGTTCGATAGATTTCAGCGATGGCGAGTTGGATGGATTTTTAATCCAAAGCTCAGAGAAGCTTATTTATTTTAAATATTATTCAGTTCTACTGTTATTTTTGAATGCTACGTATATATTTTATGTCTAGTAAACCTTTTTATCTTATCAAGAATATTTGTTTTGCTTAAATCATGAGCTAATCACTCAATATTCCCACAAGTTTTGGGGGTTCGTTGCCGGGATTGAAGGATTTGAATGACTTGGATTTGAATGATTTCGCTGATTTATATTTGAATTTGAATTTCACGATGAAAGCTATTTTACACTAAGAAGGTCTAAGTCTAAGAAAAATGTTTTGTTTTTAAACTAATACGTATTATGTAAAAAAGGAACTGTTTGTTATATGTGTAATGATTAGAAATTATCCGTGATCAAGCCTGCAAGATAGTGCACTATATTGTTTTGTTGAAGTGTAAACAAAAATTATAATGTCTGTTCTGAATAAAGCTAGAAAGGCGGACTTGTTAACGTTGTGTGATGATCTAGGTATAATTGTGCCTCAGAGTCCAAGAATCATTGATTTGATAAAGTTGGTGACTGAATCGAAGGATTATGAAGAAAATTTTGTAAAAGTTCGACTTGAAGTCATTGCCGCGGAGAGAATAGAAAAAGAAAGACTAGAAGCAGAAAAAGAAGAAAGAAGATTAGAAGCAGAAAAAGAAGAAAGACGACTAGAGGCAGAAAAAGAAGAAAGACGGTTACGGTTAGAATCAGAAAGAAGATTAGAGGAAAAGAAGATGGAAATGGAGTACGAATTACGAAAAATTGAACTTCAAGGAAATATGATAAATACAAGTGACGGTTCGGCTGTAACTGGTACAGGTAAGCAACTAGATTTGTCTAAATTAATGTCACACTTTGATGGGAAGGGTGATATTAGTATCTACTTAGCTCTATTCGAGAGACAGATTTCTAGGATGAATATAACAAAAGAGAATTGGGTCATGCACTTATTAAGTTTAATGCCGCTAGAAATTGCTAATGTTATAACTAGAGAACCAGAAACATTAACAAATAACTACGATTATGTAAAAAACTTGCTGCTCAAAAGATTCAAATTGACGCCAGAAGAGTTTAGGCAAAAATTAATGTCGCATAAGAAAGAAAATTCAGCCACTTGGCGCGATCTAGCATTTGAGTTAAGGAATTATTTAGAAGAATGGATTACCGGTCTTGATGTGTCGAATTTTGAAGATTTAAAAGAATTAATACTGGTAGATCAAATCAAAAGAAGATTACCGATAGAAATGAAGGAACATTTCATCGATGATCTTCCCAAAATTAAAAGTGTTGATACGTTAGTTTGTAAACTAGATGATTACGAAACAGCAAGGCGTAATATTAAAACCATGAATAGAAATTCACACCACTTTGAAGATAGGAAGTCAAAAATGCGCGAAAATAACAATTCAAAACCGTGGTTACCATCTCAACGTTATGATACTTTAAGAAAACAACAATTCGCAGATAATACAGATAATGTAAATGAATTTTCTTATTTAAATGAAAAGAACAGGGCACAAATTATGTGTTTCAAAAGTAATCGTCTTAGCCACGTAATATCGCAGTGTAATAATGGGAATAATAAACAAATAAAAAATGACAGCCAAAATCCGCGATTATCCAACTACAAAGAGATGAATTCCGCAGTAATCAAGCAAACTAACAGTGCCAAATCAGATTACATGAAAAATATTGATATTAACGGTGAAAAGACACAGATCTTCTTCGACACTGGAAGTGATATCAGTTTGGTGAGTTACGAATATTATACGAAAATAGGCTCGCCAAGATTATTTTCAAATAATATCTTTTTGTCCGGCATAAATAAAATAGTTGTTTATCCAAAAGGATTCTTCCCATATGAATTTAATATTGATGGTTTTCTAATCAGAACAAATTTGTACGTACTAGAATCTCTTGAATATGATATTTTACTGGGATATGATGTCATTAGCAAATTAAATTTGGCGATAGACGAGAACGGAATTAAGATCGTTGGCAAAGGCAATAGTATTCAAGTAGGTTACACTAAAGTTCAGAAGAATTCTGATATAAAATTGAATCATGCTGCCAAAAATAATAATGAAATGAAAACGTCTACGTTAGATAATTCACGTGATGAAAATGTTATACTTGCAAATGATAATAATGCAGGAGGTAATCACTTGATTAATTTCGCGAGAGTCATAGAAGAAAATGAAATTGATTTGAATCACGTGAGAAATTTGAAAATTAGAAAAGAAATAAATGAGAAAGAAGAAAATTTAATTAGTAAGAAAAGATTGAATGAAAGAAACGAGACATCACAAACAGGACGAATGAATGACCTAAAAGAAAAACGCAATTTATGTGCACGCGCCAATGAAAATAAAAATGAAACGAGGAAAATTAAAAAATATTATAAACGGAAAAATACGAGGGAAGAAAGGAATGTTGAAGGAGTTAATGCAAATAAACAGAAATTTATCAGAAATTACAAGAAGCGTGATTACAATGATAGAGATGAAGAAAAGAAATATTATTCGAGAAATAATTTTGATGGAAAACGTCACACATATGAAAATTGGAGAAACAGCAAACAGAAACATTTAGAGGTACAGCAAACAGAAAGAAAATATGAAATTTTTGAAAAAGAAAGGGCTGAACCGTGTGAAAAGGATACTTTTAAATTTAAAGGCAAAAGAAGCATAAAAACAAATTTTAATGGTCCGCGTAGAAATCTATATTTTTGGAGTAATGGTAGTTATAGAAAGCAATTTAACATGATGAGAAAAGTACCTAACAGATATGAATTAAATGATACCGAGTTAATCCAAGAAATGCAGTATGGAACAGGAATGAAAAGGAGAAAATTCCATGGACCTAATAAAAACATTATAGAAAAATCACATGATCATTATGATGCAAAGAGGATTGGAGACCATGGTGGACAAGATATCCACTATTGCAAAATACGTCAAGCCGTGGGGTAATGCATCTGCATAATGTTAGATGTTTTTGTTTTATGTTTACTTGTAACGATAGATGTTGTTGTTTTATATTTACCTGTTTTATTTCTATAAATTTGTGTCTAAATTTTAATAGGCAGCTGGCGAGGTCGCCAGGAACGTCAGGATGACCGAAAATGTGGGTATAAAGGATGAAGTATTAAGCAATTAAAGATAATATACTCAATGATTTAATGAACGTGATATCCCAATTGAGACTCACGTGATGATGCATAAAAAAGAACGAGGTGTTCGATAGATTTCAGCGATGGCGAGTTGGATGGATTTTTAATCCAAAGCTCAGAGAAGCTTATTTATTTTAAATATTATTCAGTTCTACTGTTATTTTTGAATGCTACGTATATATTTTATGTCTAGTAAACCTTTTTATCTTATCAAGAATATTTGTTTTGCTTAAATCATAAGCTAATCACTCAATATTCCCACATATATATATATATATATATATATATATATATATATATATATATATATATACATATATATATATATATATATATAATAAAAACTATACCGACAAACCGACAAACTCTCAGGGGTGATAGTAGACACAGAGACAAACATTATTAAATAGGAAACCATGGGGCGCAAACGTCTTCTGTAGGAGCTAGGGGCCATTAAAATTTGAGGTCCAAAACTTCAAACGATGATAAAAAACGCAGAAAAGGATCGATTTGTTTGCAGTTTTCACTAAAATCATTTTTTATATCACGATTTTTTTTGAAAAAAAATTTAAAGGTTACGTTCAAAAATTGTCGATAGAGGGCGCTTTAGACTTTAGAGTAACGAACAACTACTTTTTACCGTTATTTTGTGCATGGAGTTCAAGTTATACTAAAGTTTAGTTTTTAACTTAAATTTTAAGCCCAAAATCGGAAACATTGGGATCGGATAACTAGTGAAAATTGAACTGTGATCAGAGGGGATAATTTTAAACGCTCATAAACATTGGACAAACTAATTGATTTTGTTGCGGTTTGCGTGTAAGTCATTCGCTTGGTAATTATTTTTTCAAAATGACGTACAGCTTTCATGGCTTCATTTTTTGATAGAGGGCGGTTCGGACACATCTCCGACATTTCAATGGCTTTACTCCTAGGTGTTTTACTACCAGAACAACATACATCCAGGATGTGTTAGGGATGCAAAGACTACTCGAAATCACACAGGAATGTAACTTTGGAAATGCATTTTTTGGGAGTTACGGTTAAAGCAAACGGAGAAAAAAGCAACAGAAACAGCAGAAAAAGAGCAACCCATTAATGTGAAAGAAAACAGTAAATTTAAAGGTTTTACTAGAAAATGTGTTCAAAATTACGACCAGAAATACTCCGGCAAGTTTGACAGTGACGGTAGATGGCGCTAAACGGCGCGTGAACTGTGATCATTTTGAAGCTATCATTCTCGAACCGGTTCCAAAGGTAGCAGAAGGAAGTATTTGAATAGATGAACAGCACTATAGGACTTATCTACATTTTACCAATGACGTTTGCTGACACGTCAAAGTAACATACGGATAGCGGTAGATAGGTCGTGGTGGCCTGGTTCATTTGGACTGCCAGATTGCCAGACCGATCATGTATGGACTTCTTCTGCTGGGGTCAAGTAAAATGTTGGGTGTATGAGACTTCCGTACCATCAGTTGAAGACCTCGTAGCTGATATTTCTGTAGCTGCCAGAAAAATTTCTGAGATGCCAGGAATATTTCAAAATGTGATGACTTTCATGCGACGCCGCTATAAAGCATACGGGACTACTTCTGGTCGCAATTTCGAACACCTTTTCTTGTAAAACATTTAAATAAACTGTTTTATTTCACATTAACGTGTTGCTCTTTCTCTGCTGTTTCTGTTGCTTTTTTCTCTGCTTCCTTCAACCTTAACTCCAAAAAAATGCATTTCCAAAATTAAATTCCTATGTGATTCCAAGTAGTCTTTGCATCCCTAACACATACTGGAAGTATGTTGTTCTGGTAGTAAAACACTTAGGAGTAAAGCCATTGAAATGTCGGAGATGTGTCGGAAGCGCCCTGTATCAAAAAATGAGGTTATCAAAGCTGTACGTCATTTTGAATAAAATAATTACCAAGGGAATGATTTACACGCAAACCGCAACAAAATCTATTAGTTTGTCCAATGTTTATGAGCGTTTAAAATTCCCTCCTCTGTTCATAGTTCAATTTTCACCAGTTATTTGATCCCAATGTTTCCAATTTTGGGCTTAAAATTTAAGTTAAAAACTAAACTTTAGAATAACTTGAACTCTATGCACAAAATAACGGTAAAAAGTAGTTGTTCGTTACTCTAAAGTCTAAAGCACCCTCTATCGACTATTTTTGAACGTAACCTTTAAAAAAATTTTCTAAAAAAATTGTAATATAAAGAATGATTTTAGTGAAAACTGCAAACAAATCGACCCTTTTCTGCGTTTTTTATCATCGTTTGAAGTTTTGGACCTCAAACTTTAATGGCCCCTAGCTCCTACAGAAGACGTTTGCGCCCCATGGTTTCCTATTTAATAATGTTTTTCTCTATGTCTACTATCACCCCTCAGAGTTTGTCGGTCTGGTAGCGAAACACCCTGTATATATATATATTGTTTCAGGCTGGTAATTTGGACTTCGTGAAATAAATGTACAGCTTTTTACCATATCTGCATTTGCATACTCCAATCACATTGTTAGGCTTACAACATTGCTCATTGAATTCAGATCCCCTTTCTCTGTATTTCTCTTTATAAAAAACATGAGTGAAAACTCAGTGGCCTTAAACGGCATAAAGCATCAAATTACAATAAATCTTCAGGATATATCCGAAACGTTCATTTGCCGTTCATTTTTAGAAATTTAATTAAAGGAATAGAAAGCGCTTTTTTTTTCTTTTGTTGTTGATGAAAGGCAAACTGAATGATACAATGCAAATATTTTGCATAACGATTAAAACGTCACACTAGTCATTGAAAATGACCCGGATGATAATGTTAAGTCTATGGGGGCATTATTTTCAAACATCTCGCTAAAATTTTAATATTTTTACATGATTATTTTGCATAGGACAGCTAAGAACGATCCACAAACAAGCTAGTTTTTACTTTTTTGATTTATGTTATATTTTTTTATAGTAGGATAGTTTCAATTTGACAGCTATTTAAAAAAATTTTGCAGCAGGGTTATCTACAATGTCAGGAGTTCTTTTACCGTATTTTTTTATTTTAGTTCGCATATCGAAAAATAGGTGGCGCTGACGGCGATTGAAGGCCAGGTCGACGCTTCACTCAGCACTGATCACCTGGCCTTCAATCGCCGTCAGCGCCACCTATTGTTTGATATGCGAACTAAAATAAAAAATTACGGTAAAAAAACTCCTGACATTATACATAACCCTACTGAAAAAAAAATTTTAAATAGCTGTCACCGTTTAAAGTTATTGAATTTTAAAATCCATCAGTCATTTTTGGGATACCCGGTAATTGACAGACAGCAAAATTTTTAAACGAATTTCTCGAAAAATAAGATCTTGTTCTTTTTCACGTTTATTATAAAACTAATAATTTGTTAAAATATTGGTGTAGTTATCAGTTTTCGAATTAAAATAAAGCATTGAAGCCTTGTGCGCACCACCCTTAAAAGGATTAACAGAATGAGCTAGGGACACGTTCAAGTATATTTTTGTAGAATGGCGAATGACAGTGTTACTAGTACCAGAAATTTTGTAAGTACGAAAAAAGAAAATTTATTAAAGGATACTTGCTTCTGATTGATTCTCTGTAAGTTTCGATTTGTAGTGACATTTGTAAACGTAAATTTTTTGACGTAAAATGGCCCGCTATTAATGTGTTAGCTTGCATTTGATATTTTTTAAGTGCTTACGATTAGATAACAATACGTTATTATTATTACGAACACATATGCAGAGACGAACATTATTCTTTTATAAGTATCAAAAAATAGCTATCTTGGTGAAAGACATCAAATATATTATTACCTCTTTATTTTTAAAAATATTTGCCTCAAGGATATTTGGATATTTATGCTTCGAAAAATGCAAGATTTCGAATGAGCATTGAAAAATTCAATCATAAACATTTAAGCAAAAAAATCATATGCAATATTTCCTTCTTAAAATTAATCTGAGAACTTTTACATAAATATCGAACAGAAACGATCTCCAAGTGAATATAAATATAAGCTTTTGTAAATTTACTTCGAACTTAAGAAATTTTATACTGTCAGCTTTGGTAGCTTTTTCTGTGATTCATGGGCATAAGTTGTTGATTTATACTGCAAAAGAACAAATAAAGCTGAAATAAATTTAAAATTGTTCTCTATGGATTGAGATTCAAGTCTATGGGAAAAAAAAACCTGGTTTAAAATTTAATGAGCCATTCTTTGAAATTGATTTAATTTAAAATGTTTGAACTAAATTTTGAAAAGTAAATTCAAGGAAAGAGTATTCCTGTTAATCCCCTGAGTACACTACAAAAATAGTAGAAAGACACTAGACATTTTTAAGAAAAGCACAACTGTTCAAATTAGAGCAAAATTCTTTATTTCCGTAATATTTTACAACTAAATGAATATAAAATCATGATACAGTTGACTCTCGTTAATTCGAAATCGGATAAATCGAATCTTCTCTTAAATCAAACGAAACATGAAGTCCCTAAATTTTCAAGGGCAGAATAACGTTAAAACTTTTCATTTATTTGAACTCAATTTTTCTTGACTTCGTTTAATTCGAATTAATGAAAATTCCGATTTTTCATTTTTTCCTTACTTTCCAATAGACTTCAGATCCTGAAAGGTCCCTTATAATTCCGTTCGTTTGATAACCGCTTTCTTAATGCACCGTCTGTCCAACAATCACACCGCCAACTCTTCTTCTATTGTGCTTGTTCCGAATCCCTTAATTAATTTATGTATTTATATCTTTTAGTCTAATATTAAATCATATTCTAATGATAACAGCCGAAATAAATTTAAAGAAAACTACAACATTGATTCCTTTGTAATAATGCCTCTTTAAATATGTTTTCCTCTCATATTCTCCATAATTCGAACATTTCTTGTGGTCCCGGCAAGTTCGAATTAACGAGAGCCGACAGTAATGAAAAATAATTTACGAAGAAAGTTTGTTTTTCATGTTTGTATAAAGTTCTGTAAAAAAAAATAGGACACATAAGAATATTTTGTATGAATCTTAGAGTACACGATAGAATGTTTCTTTACATTTCCTTCCTCACTTGAAAGTCTCTGTTTGGCATTGAATCATTGAGGGTTTGCCTTGAATTGCCTTATTGCCGAAAATTGCCTTAAACATTGTTAACCCTTTTCAGGCATACTGTGCCCGGTATGAGCACATTTAATTTTAATTCCCAATGCATCACCAATAATATTTTAATAAGATTTTGCTTTTACAATAAAAGCTTAAATTAAGGATTTCCAAATCTGTAAAAAAGTCGTTTGTGAATTCCTTAGTCAGTAGAAAATTTCTTATTTTGCTAGCAGAATTTCCTCGTGCCGGAAAGGATTAAGTGCATTCGGAAATTCAACAAGTGGTTCAATTCAACAATATTGTTTTCCTCCATGCACGACTAACTAATGCAGAGGTCGCAGCGTCCCTAAAATTTTCGCACTTTCCTACCACAATGTTGAAACGATAATATTTATTATAGATTTTTACTGTAGATGTTAGAAAAATGTGCTACGAAGATTTTTGATGAAAAATACTGGTAGCAAAGTGTGAAAATTTTAGGGACGCTGCGACTCCTGCTAATGTCGCCCATATATTTTCAAGTAAGTTCAAGTCAGGGGTTTTAGTTGGCCATGGCAAAACACGCATTTTATTTTATGCAGAACCAAATTTCAACACTAATAGCTATGTGAATCGTTACTCCATCTTGTTGAAAAATCTAGTCTTCCCCTCCTACTGCTTTACCATACGGAAGAATGTCAGATTCCAACAACTGGATGTAATTTTTATGGTTCTGCTTACCATTCAAAAAGACCAAACTTGTCCTTCCACCATAACAAAAAGCTGGCCAGACCATAAAACTTCCCCTTCTCATATGTCTAGTGGAAAAAAAATTCTGTCTCATTCTTGGTACAATGCCAATAGAACATTACCTTTTACTATGAACATGTTCATTACGAACATACATTTTTTACTCAGTGTATGCACGATGTGGTTCAACAATTGCTCTTCCTACTGTATGTGAAATATTTGTATTGGAATGATTCATAATGAATATCGAAACCAAATGTCTTAGATGCCTCTCTATCTATATTATAAAAGCCAAAAGTATCTGTGCGTAACGCTTACGTCATTTTGCAAATGACTTATATTACGTATTTGAGTGGTGCATATATAAATTTTGAGATACTGAAAATGATGTTGAATTTAGATATGACAGGATAAAATTTCTATGATTGAATCAAAGTGGGATAATTTTTGGTGTTTTTCATTTTGAATTATCAAGCATAAGAGTCTTAATTTATAACTTTACCATAATAACAGATCTTTATTTTATTTTACTGCTTACATATACGATTAAAGTTTACTAATTTTCACAACTGAGTTTGATAGAAATAATGTTTTATTACCTTTAGATTAAATGTTATTTGTTTAAGAGTTAGACTTACCAATATAAAGTGCTTTTTTATTGTAGCTTTTTTTTGGTTTATTATAAATCAATGGATCAGTTCCTTCTTAAATATTTTCTACTGTCGAAATTCAACGGATTCCATCTTGTATGCTTTCAGAACCGTAGCTACTATATTAACATTTTGGTGGGAGGTGTGACGTTTTAAATTCCTAGATTTAACGGAGTTTTAAGCGAGAGGAGACGGTGAGGGTGAAAGACGGGTTTGAAACTTAAGTGGCTACATTTATGACGGTGTATGAGACGTGGCTACAAAACTGTGATGCCGAATCCGAGAGACAGTAGCCACATTTTATCCACTGTCGCAAATCCTTCATCCCATAAATCCCAGCCTTCCACCCCCAATACTATCCTTTGATCCCTCCCTCTAAAAATATGTTAATATAGCGACTACTGTTCTGAAATTGAGTATATAGGCAATTAAGTCATTACGATTCGATATTCCACATCAGCCATCGTAGTACGAATATTTTATAAGCACTCGTTATATTAATTGTTGAACAACCCTCGTATATAAAAAAACTATAGTTATATATATTTTTTTAAATGCGATTGTATTATAGGTTCAATTGTACAAAGTAAGTACAATTATACCACTTAAGACTTTTCACGAATCAATAAAAACTGTGCTTTGCACAAATGTTAAATATTTTAAGAACTTATTTGTGCTTTCTATATTTCCTAAATCTTTAACACTTTTCGGCACAGGCAAATTCTGTTAGTAAAATGAGAAATTAACGACTGTCGTTGGAATTTTCAAACGACCTTTTTAGGAATTAAGAACTCCTTAATTTTAGATTTCATTGTGAAAGCAAAATTCTGTTAAAATATTATTGGTGCCGCTTGCAAATTCAGAATTAAAATTAGGCATCCCGGGCGCATTGTGCCGGAAAGGGTCAAAATGTTTATTCATTAACAATTAATAATTCGATAAAAATAAAAATAAAAATAATTCATCGTCTTATGTTTATATTGTACCTAACGGAATTGAGTAATCTAGAAATTATATAAAATGGTATCAATGATAGTTTATTATACATTTAGCAAAATATACATATATTATTCGTATCTGCATCTTAACGCTTTAATAAATATAAAAATTCAAACAAGGAAGCTTGTCATTTGCTGTATTCGTTACACCACATAATTCTCATTTTATAGAAAAATATTTTAATGTTTTTCAAAATAATTTTAATTAAAACAAAAGTTATATATTTGCATTATTTATAGAAACACATACGATAGACTCGTGTGACAATATTTACAAGTATGTTTATTTTAAATTACAAAAAACGAATGGTGTACAGAATGCACCAGATCAATGAAATAAGGGTTAAAAATTGACATCATGTGCATGTATGTCGCGTATTACGTATTTGAGCCGTACTATTCCGTATCTTATTCTATCGCAGAATTCTGTGATTAAATGATGCGAAAATTACCATTCTCAACTAAAAGTATTTTTCGCATCAATTTATTATTGCATATATTGTTATGCACCAATACGATCAATCATATTTGCTTGTCTTTCCATTGTTAGATGTTCAAATGTAACATCTAACAACGTCATATTGGTATTGTCTTCGACTATTGTTGTTTTTGCAATAAACCAGGGTCTGTAGGATTCCTAAAATTTCAAGACCCAGAAATTCATCGTTATAATAATTTTCTTATACAGGGTGTCTAGTAAATAAGACCCTGATTTCAAAACTAAATTTTTCAAAAATAAAAATCGATAGAATTATGTGGTAAATGGTTCGTTTATTAGGTAAGCTGTAAACATGTTATACAGAAGTTTTGAACGGTGAATATTTTGAAAAGATTGTGTTCCGATTGCAAAGAATGCTAGAATTGACATTTATGTTTCTTTAGACTGATTGCAGAGAGCGAGCTTCTTGGCAAACAATACCATATTTTAACGATTTTTGGAACTAAATTTTTTGAATATCAGAAATTAAAAAAAATAGTGCCAAAAATCTTTAAAATTGTACGTCCTGTACGCCAAAAAACCCGCTCACTGCAAGCAATCTAAAGCAACAAATATGTCATGTCGAGACTACTTTGCAATCAGACTACAATCATTTCAAAATATTCACCGTTAAAAACTTTTTTATAACATTTTTGCAGGTTTTCTAATAAATAAACCGTTTACCACATAGATCTACCATCTTTGTTTTTGTGAAATTTAATTTTGAAATCGAGGTCTTATGTGATAGACACCCTGTAGAAAATCTCTGACTAAAGATGAAATTTTGCGCTTTTGAACTATATTTATTTTTCTATAAAGAAATGCTGGCATTTCGCCGTGGGAAAGAACGGTACCTGTACAAACCGTATAAACGGCAATATTAATCACTTCCCTAATTTGCCCGTAAGCCATACGGGCAACATGTTTTTGCTAAAATCAAAGAATTGAATCAATTGCTATTTTAATGTTTTTGCTAATCGTGCATTGCCCGTTCCTTTTACGGGTAACCCTATTCCAATTATGATTTAATATCTTCACCAGTACATTTTATTTGTAAATTTTGCATTATTTAATCCGAGCAATTTTGTAACACAAATTTACAAAAATGTCTGTTTTAAAAAACTGGTGAAAAAAAAATAACTCTGTAAAACACATGAAAAATTAAACATTATTTTGAATTTTTTCTCAAAAATATCGATCAGTTAGATGGTTATTTGGCAACGAATATTTTTTTCTGTAATTTTTGTTTATACATATGAGCTTCTTAAAAAAAGTGAACTCATTTAAATGGCCGATTCAAATGCAGGCAATAAAAAAACTTGCATATGACGATCCTTTCAGAGATAACTAGGATCATTAAATCCTCACACTTTTCAGGATGGTTTTCCCAAGAGACATATCTTTCCAAGAAATTCAATGCAGTAATTTGTAAGTTCTTATGACGATTTAAATATTAACTTATAATAATTCTTTCCAGAATTATCATGATGAAATAATCATAAAATTTTCAAAAAGTCTTTGCAGAACGTCATAAAATCACATGATATAAAACCATACAAAATTCATGTTATTTCTTTTAGCAAAACGTGCATTTGTGGAATATTTTTATGTAAAAAGTGTGTTAATTCATTCTAAGATTGTGTTCTACGTTTTTTAGACTAAGTCATGAAGAAACGATATTAAGATTTTTAAATGTCTTAATTTATGTTTTTAAAATTACAGCCATAAAAATAAATGATCCTAGTAAACCACAGAAAGAACCATTAAATATAAATTTTCCTCAGTTCTTTATAGAAATATAATTTATTAAATCTGTTATGAAAGAGATGAATGATTTTTTCCGTTCCATTTTGTAAAGCGTTATAGTGACGCACTTTTCGTTGTTTTTTCATAATGTATAATCAAAGATCAAAGTCTGACAAGGAAGGTCTCCATATGGGCATACTCAGAAAAATCTGAAAAAATTACAGAATGTTCTTCTCATATAGTTATATATGTTTATAAAAAATTTTCGGCGTAACCTCCTTATAACGTCCGCAAAAAAAAATAATAATTACGTTTATTTGGCGATTTATCTCCGGTTGGCGAAAAAACGAAATTTTGAAAAATACGCTTGTACGCTTCGAATACTTTTTAAAGAAAAAACTTTCTATATTCAATTTATTTAAACAAGTTTAGTTTAAGTAATTTTAGTTTTGCATTTTTACTTTACTTTAAGTGTAATTTTGTCATATACGTTTATATGACTTATAACAAAATGAAATTAATATATTTTATCATTTAAAACACAATTTAAATTGGTTAAAATTGTTCCAAATTGAAAAATATACTGTTAAAAATCTGCTGCATTTTGTTGCAACGCACTCCCTTGCTTGTATAGAAAACGGTTTCTTGGCCGTGAAATGGAGCTTTCTCATTGGTTGGAATAGAGATATTATATACAAGCAGTGGAGTGCGTTGCAACAAAATGCAGTAGATTTTTAACAGTGTATGACACGGTCAATTCACCGTGCTATGGAGCATTCTCATTGGTCAAAAGAGAGATATTCTATAAAAGTAGTGGAGGGACGTTGCAGTAAATGCTGCAGATTTTTAACAGTGAAGTCAATTAAAATCAATTTTCAGATTCGTTAAAATCGTCTGCTTTTGGCGAGGAAATGCACTGCTCGCCAAATCCCGCGTCGCTTTCAGCTTTTCACGCCAATTATTCCAAACTATTTTATTTTTTTACATATCTAATAATGTAATTCCGCCGCTAATTTTCACTGATCCTTTATTACCTACATGAGTAGTTTAATTTGTATTTTTTTTTTCAAAAAATTCTGAGTATGCCCCCAATGGAGACCTTCCCTGTGAGTTGATAATCTTCTAATTTCATTATCTTAACTACATAGTACGAATGACATAATGAATAAAGTTTAATTTATTCAGTAAGTTCTTTTAAACATTTCCATTTATCGAATTGATGGTTTACGACTCGTATAATAATTAAACTGAATAATACAAATTTATATTTTAAAAATAATGCGTTTGGTTAAGAGACACGATAAAACGTAAAACTAAACCAAACATATTAAATTCTAAGAGTACAAAATGTTTCTGTTATATTTATCACTATCTATATTTATTTTCTTATAATTCATTAAAAATAAATACGTCTCCCTTTAAAAAAAATAAATAAATAATTTAAAAGTTGCTATATTTTTTGAACAAATATTAGAAATTTAATTAAAACGAGGAGAAAACTGTTTAAATTAATTAAATGTTTCAAAATTATATTTCGAAAACGAAAAGTTTATCGAAGATACTTAAGTACTTAATGTTTCTAGACTGTTGTGTTTCTTTTGTAAATGAGTCTTTTTTCTAGAAAACATAACATAAACATTAGTTATCTTATGTAAATTGAGCTTTAAAATAAATAACCCAAGAATAGTAATTTATTTTGTGCACTTTCAAGTAAATTGAATCTGAAAATTTTACTGTATTTATAATAATTTAGAAAGTTATTTTATCCTAAAGAATAATAGAGATTCCCAACTGCCTACTTTTCATTTTTTTCCCGAATCCAAATAAAAATAAAAAATAAAGTATATGAAAAAAGTACATTAATAGCCAAGTAATAGGGAAGAATTTTTATAGAAATTGATATTTTGCACTGAAATATTTTTATTTTCTATGGAAAAAAAGAGACACCAGAAGGTATGATTATCTCTCGTATAAGAATACAAAATGTTTCTTTTTGTAATCTTATGCGAGTACTTATACCTTTATATGAGTACAACTCGTATACCACAAATGATTTAGTCGTTCGTTTAACTTTGTATTTGAAGTACAGTCAAAGGTATGAAAACATGGTAAACTGTGAGCAGGAAAACACAATGGAAGCCTACGAGTGAGACACTAGTGCTATTATTTTTTGATTTGTGCACCACTTCACTTCCGGCTGTCAGGGATCATTAGATTACCTTATAACTACTCTTCCATAAAGGTTTTTTTTCTTGTGCTCCATAACAAATTTTTCGAACTGTCGGCTCTTGAACTATTCCAACTGCACTTCTCCATTTTGTTTCATAAACGAGTATTTGTTTTGCAATAATAATAATAATAATAATAATAAAACCAAACCTAAGGAATGGTTATTCTTTTGCATTCGATATTAGAATACAATGTATTGGGTTGGAAACTAAGTTCCCGCAGTTTTTTTAAATAGAAGTTTCCTACGAGAATTTATATTTTGTTTTTTGGATACTATAGCTAATTTGTGTTGAAACTCAGATCTATAAAATGGAGTGTCAAGTTGAGAAAAAGGAACATTTTCGACACCTTTTTCTCTTTACTTTCAATCAGTGTTGCCAGTCGGCTACTTTTTTTCAATTCAGATTTCGTGATCGCCACCACTTTTTTGTAACGGTAAAATTTCCCTTGTTTATTCTGCCATTAATAAGTCATTAAATAAAGCGCGTTTTGCTGTTTAAAAAAAGTGGTGCGAATCAAGAATTTGAATTAAAAAAAGTAGCCCATCTGGCAACACTGCTTTCAATCAAGGTTGTAAGGCCGCAAAAGCTGCTCGTGACATTTGTGCTGTGTATGGCGAAGGTGCGATAGCTGAAAGAACCGCCCATGATTGGTATGCCAAGTTCAAAAATGGAAATTTTGACATCAAAGACGCACCTCGTTCTGGCCGTCTAGTTGAGTTCAATGAGGAGCGATTAAACCAACATTTGCACGAAAATTCGCGTCAAACGACAAGAGAACTGGCAAAGAAAATGAAATTCTCCCACACAGCTACAGTGAAGCATCTTCACTCGATGGGAAAAGTTCAGAAGTTTGGAGCATGGGTTCCGCATGTTTTAAGTGACAACAACAAGAATCAACGAGCCGCAATCTCCGCTGGTTTGCTTGCTCGTCACCGCTCAACTCATCGAAACAAGCTACGATTTCTTTACCGAATCGTTACTGGCGATGAAAAATGGCGCCTGTACAATTATATGAAGCAACGCAAGGAATGGCTCAGTCCTGGTAAATTACCAACACCGCGTGTAAAACAAGATCTTCACTCACGTAAAACGATGTTGCGCGTATGGTGGGACTGGGAAGGCATTATCCATTACGAACTGCTTGAACGGAACCAAACAGTCAACGCGGAACTCTATGTTCGACAAATGGAACGACTCAACGTAGTTATTCAAGAGAAAAGACCTAATCGGCAGCATGGAGTCCTTTTGCTGCACGACAACGCCCGCCCTCATATCGCCAATATGACCAAGGAAGCCATTCAAACGCAAGGCTGGGAAGTACTGCCGCACCCGCCGTACTCTTCTGATTTGGCACCAACGGATTTCCATCTCTTTCGATCTCTATCAAACGCTATGCGCGGAGTTTCGTTCAATACTGATGCAGACTTGAAAGCTTGGTTGGATGAATTTTTCGAGTCGAAACCAGGGGATTTCTACCAACGAGGTATTGAAAATCTTGTTGAACGTTGGGAAGAAGTTGTAAACAACAAGGGAGAATACATTGTTGATTAATTATTTGTTATTTTTTATTGAAAAATAAACTTTGAAATAATTTTTAAAAAACGGCGGAAACTTAGTTGCCAACCCAGTTGGCATTCCATAGTTGACATTCCATTTAAACCCTTTCGACTCGGGTGCCACTTACACAAATTTTATTTGGTTTACACCACTTTAAAAAAAAAGTTTCCTTCAAGTACACAATTTCAAAAATGCTGTAATTAAATAAGGCAAATTTTATTTTCCTTTATTACTGGTGCCAAAAACAAATTTTGCAAAGAAAGATGATGTCGAGTCAGACTGGACATACGAATGCAAAGAGTTAATGATCTGAAATTTAACATAAATTAACTCGATCAAAAAAAAAATGTAAATTTGGCAGAACAAAAACGTATTTAAAAACATAGCGGGAACTTCGTTGCCAACCCACTTGCTACTTTATCGCTGACATTACATTTTAACAATCAGCATTTTAACATGAATTAGGTCGATCAAAAAAAACAGAGTATAGATTCCGGTAGAAAAATTGTCTTTAAACAAACGGCGGGAACTTAGTTTCCAACCCAATAGTTTGTGTATATACGTAGCCGAACACAAAAATCCTATTTGATGTCAGTCCTCAAAGCGACAAATTGCAGTACAAGACCAACTGGAATCCCGAAATGAAAATATTCTAATGCAAAATATTCTAATGCATATTCTAAGTTTTAATGCAACTGTTGAATAGTGATATATTAACCAGTATATCCGTGTGTGGCTTCAACACATCAATTTTTGAAAAAAATTTCTAATACATTTTTTGGTCATTTATAATTAACTGCAATTTTATTAATTAAACTTCTTGTCAGCACATCTGTGTATAATAATGAAGAAAGACGTCTCTGTGCGTGTGAATGTGTGTTTGTTTGCAATGGACATTGCAGATTTTACAACATCATGAATCATTGAAAATCAAGAATTTAATTAATCAATTTATAATAATTTGAACATCCGGAAAGAGGCACAAATGTCAACGTAGTGAAAAGGTTTGCATGCCGGGACTCGAAACCAAACCATCTATATAGAACACAGACGTTCTAGCGACTAAACCGTTAAAAATTGATGTTGAATATATTTTAGTTTCGTGTTTGCTTCATTACAATGAAAATATGGAAAGTGCTGTATTTGAAGTCTTGCCAACATGTAATAGTGAGAAGTTCCAGGCTGTGTATCGTTATACGTGGTTTAATCGATCGAACGTCAGTACATTATACTGATGTCCTTTGTTCGAGTCCTGGCATGGAAACTTTTTCACTAGGTTAGATTTTGCGTCTTTTAAGCAATTTGAAATTATGTTTTATTTGAAATATTGTATACAAGGCGAATTTTCTCTTTGAAAAAAATTTCAAATATTAGGCTTTTTGATAATATTAAAAATGGGCCCAAGGGAAAAATTTATTTATAGGGAAAAAATTCATAGTTTCATGAATTCTTAACACGTCAAATCCAGTTTATTTCTTATAATTTTAATAATGTCTACGACTTTTATAAAGACAAGTTTTTGATAAGACCACGTCATATAGCAAAAACAAATTAAAAAATAATAGTTGTTGAAGAAAAAATTACCCTTTTAAAATGGTTGGGATAAAACAAGCGCTTATATGAAAATGAAATTGAAAAATCTTCAAAAGTGGCAATATAAAACTGCTAAACTGTTTTTTTTCTAATCCTGATTTAGTTTTTATTGGTGAAATTAGTGTTTTACTTAGAAATATATATCAGCCTGTAATCTAATCCGGTAATGATTTATTTTTATAATATATAATCAAGGATTAAAGATTTTTTATTATTTGTATAACTTTCTGTTTATGCATTTCTGAGTTACTGAGAGGAAAATCAGAAAGTCAGGATGATGAAAATCTCTCTCCATTGAAACTATAATACCGGATAAATGATGGGTGATTGATTTATTTCTCTGTTGGCATGATCTCAACAAAAAGAAAGGATAAATGTATAAGTAATGAAAAACAAGTTTTCGGAAGCAGTAGAAAATAACAGAAGAATCTTATTTTATTGCAGAGATTGTTTTCTAACAATAATATTTTCTTAGAAATTTTCGCTTCGTGTAAATAAAATTCCTCAGCTTGTTTGGACGATTTATTTTCTTTGCTTACAACTAAAGAATTCTTGAGAAAATATTTACTAGGCTTTTTTTGTGAGATAATGGCACAAATGTTCCTGTTCAATCTGAAGGCATTGAAAAAAAAGTTTTTGTGGTATATAACAAGTCTTGAAAAATTTTTTCATATAATCGGTCAGCTGACTTAAAATTACCATTTAAGTTTAAAATATTAAAAAATGTTCGTGTGTTTAAAAGACAAATCACTGTTTAAAAAAAGGTCTTGCTGGAATTTTCACCTTGGAATAATTAAATTAAGAATTAAAAACATTACATTTATTACTTTCTTAAAAGGTGAAGCTAAAAAGATTAAAAGCAACATTTACAGATGTTATATGTCCCGAGATCTTTCGGACATACACACAGGGTTCTCACCGTTCCTAAAATTTTCGTACTTTCCTACCACAATTTTTAAACGGTAATGTCTATTGTAGATGTTAAGCGGACCTTCCAAGAAGATTTTTGATTTAAAATACTGGTAGCAACGTGTGAAAATTTTAGGAACGGTGCGAGCCCTGTACACATGTCCATTCTCAAGGGTAGTCATGAACTGGATGAGAAAACTTGAACTGATGGAGACACAAAGCAAAGCATTAACACAATAATTAAATTAAGATTTAAAAGCATTACATTAATTACTTTCTTAAAAGGTGAAGATAAAAAGATTAAAAGCAACATTTACAGATGTTACATGTCCCCGATTTTAATGCTTTGCTTTGTATCTCATTCAAATTTTCTCATCAGTTCAAATTTTCTCATCCAGTTCATGACTACCCTTGAGAATGGACATGTGTATGTCGGAAAGATCTCGGGACATATAACATGTGTAAATGTTGCTTTTAATCTTTTTATCTTCACCTTTTAAGAAAGTAATAAGTGCATGGCTGCCAACTTCTACGCCTTTTTACAGCAAAACAAACCCATTCGAACCAGAAATTTCATTTAACGAGTTAAAAGAGTATGCAGTACTACAAATCATGAAATAAATTCAGAACGTATATTATTTAATAAATTTTCTGGTTAGAAACGCGTTTTTCTCATTTAAAAAGACGTAGAAGCTGGCAGCTCTGCAAGTGTAATAAATAATCCAAAAAACTTTGTAAAATCACCTTAAAAAAGAAAATTAAACAGGACGCGTTTCGAGCTTCAAAAATACAGCTCGTCATCAGCTCATCCAAACACGTGTCACAAGGGACAGAGTCTAAATAAAAGTGAAAGAAAGAGGGAGGAGATTACAAAGAGTGCGACAGGTGGCGCTCCCTCACAGAGCCAAGGAGGAAGCGGAAAGTAAAGACAAAGTTAAAAAAAAGAAGGAGGAGATTACAAAGAGTGTCACAGGTGGCGCTGGCTAAAAGAGCTCAGGTGGTAGAGAAAAATGATGATAAACTAGCAAAAGAAAAGGAAAACAGTGGGAAAATAATAATAATAATAATAATGTAAAATAAAATAAATAAATAAATAAAAGTAATAAATTAATTGTAAAAATAGTAAATAAAATAAATAAATAATTAAAAAGTAAAAATTAATAATAATAATAATAATAATAAACTACAAAAGTAATATCCATGCAGGAGAGAGGGAGGGGGATGATGAGAGATCATTGACAAGAGTATTAGAATTTTTACAAATAAAATAAGCTTCGTGAATATCTAAATGAGAAGGAGAGGCAGAATTAGAAATAATTCTGGCCATGGAAAACTTGAAATAATGAATCTTGAAAAATTGAAATAATAATCTTCCGGTCATTATTTCAATTTTTCCATGGCCAGATTTATTTATAATCCTGCCTCTCCTTCTCATTTAGATATTCACGAAGCTTATTTTATTTGTAAAAATTCTAATACCCTTGTCAATAATCTCTCATCATCCCCTTTCCTTTCTCCTGCATGGAAATTACTTTTGTATTTTTATTATTATTATTATTATTATTATTATTATTATTATTATTATTATTATTATTATTATTATTATTATTATTATTATTATTATTAATTTTTACTTTTTAATTAATTAATTAATTTTATTTACTATTTTTACAATTAATTTATTATTTTATTTATTTATTTATTTTATTATAATTTTAATTATTTTATTTTATTTATTTATTTATTTATTTTATTTTATTATCATTATTATTATTTTTTCCCACTGTTTTCCTTCTCTTTTATTAGTTTATCATCGTTTTTCTCTTACACCTGAGCTCTTTTAGCCAGCGCCACCTGTGGCACTCTTTGTAATCTCCTCCTTCTTTTTTTAACTTTATCTTTACTTTCCGCGCCCTCCTTGGCTCTGTCAGGTAGCGCCACCAGTCGCACTCTTTGCAATCTCCTCTCTCTTTCTTTCACTTTTATTTCCACTCTGTCCCTTGTGACACGTGTTTGGATGAGCTGATGACGAGCTGTATTTTTGAAGCTCGAAACGCGTCCTGTTTGATTTTCTTTTTATGGTGATTTTGCAAAGTTTTTTAGATTATTTATAAATTTATCGCCAGTGATTTCGGTGTTTCTCAATAATAAGTGTAATGTTTTTAATGTTCGTATGTTACTGATAAACTGAATTCTAAATGCTGAAAGGTGGTAGAAAAATTAATAACTTGAATATAAATATGTCACCCAATCATAAAAATTGAAAGTAACATAGCAGGACATAAATGCGATCGAGATTAATTTAACCCTTTCGGGTCCGATATTTTTTCAGTTTTTAGAAAAAAAATATTTTACGTTAATAACACTAACACTAGTTATCTAAATAGATTAATTAGTGCTTAATTAATATTGTATTGTCTGGAAGGTAACATATGCTGTTGTTTTGCGTACTATTCAAGTAATATTCATATGACAATAGGCTAAGGAAGAATTTTTTAGATGTTTAGAAAATATTGTATTGCAACAAGATTTAATTTATATTGCAACTTTCTAATACTTTTTACCCCTTATTACACAGGTTTCTTTCAGAAAAGTAACTTTTATTTTAAATTTATAGAATGAAATGTGTGTTTAAAATAAAAGAATCGCAAACGCGCGAAGTCAATGAAACAAATAATTGTAATAATTATTATTACTAAATTACTAAACATAAATAAAGTCATATAGTAAATACATTGACATATACTAACATTACTACAGGTAAATAATAGCAAAAGTATTTCTTGAAACAGAATGATTCTACATTAACAGACATGTGCTATTAATAGTACACCAGACCCGAAAGGGTTAAATAGGGAAGCAATCAGAGATAAAAACAGAAAAGTGAGCAATAATAAATGGGTACGAGGTTTATTAAGTAAGCCTGATGGATAGTCATACTAAGATCATGGTGGCTAAAGCAAGTATGGTAAGAGGAGACAGCAAATTCAATAACTTTATCAAGTTAGTACTGATAGAAATTTTCTCGTAAACTATCAGTAATACACGAAGCCCTGTAAGTAGAATGACGGGAAGTCTTCTTGATGAATAAAATTAACATCAAGTCTAAATATTTATCAATGTAAGAGGTAATTGTCGAATGCCGCGAATACCTGACGTAGATGGGTAAAACAATAAAATAGTTTTATTCACTTAAATACATAGCTGCCAACATTCAACTAATCTTCCGTAATACCTGGATTAGTTTGATCCAGGTTAACATCATTTCGAACCAGAAAATATATTTTATGAATTTTTATTTATTTAATTTCAAAATTGTTAGTGGACATACTTAATTTCATTTCTTTAAAAAAATTCCGGTTTGAAACTCATTAAACCAGGGTCATATTAACGCACGTATTACGGATAATCTATATCAGGTTGACACCTATGTAAATATATTTCAACATTAGTTTTCTCTAAAATATAAAGGATTGAAGAAGGGCTAGCTTGTGCGAAGAAGTGGCACGTGAATATAGCGGTCCCACGATATAGTAAAATCTCATTATCCATACGAGAGTAAATTATGTTTTATAATTTATAATTTTGAAATTAGCAACATTCTTGAATGAAACCTACTGCATGAAAATGAGATCAACTCGGTTGTTATTGGAAAAAACTCTTAAAAATATGTACTTATCCTCCTCAGTTCTGATGTCGCCAGGAGGCAATACTAAAAACATCCTTTAAATTAATTTAAATGCTTTTAGAATTGTTAAAGTTACTTGTAGACATTTTTAATAGATCTATGCATGCTAGAAGAATCGATACATAGACTGATGCATATTTGGAATGTTTTATAATAATTTTAAACTGCTTTTTGTAGTGCCGCGTGAAAATTGTCTCAGGATTGAGGAGGTTAAAGCTATTCTGGGTCTTTTAAAAATATAGAAAGTGATGAATATCAGGCTTTTTTAGTTTCGTTCACCTGACGAAATCCTATTTCTTCTCTGTCCTCTTTCTGTCTGTCCGTGACAGAATCCATACACAAAAACTGTATAAACGAGACTTCAGAGATTTCAAATTTTGTATATATACTGCTGAATACCTCGTGTCACTCTATAAATCATAAAACTTTGAAAGAGTCTATTATTTTATTAAAATTATTTTTTCTGTATCCTCCGTTCATTTTAAATTTTAGTCGATTTAACTTAAACAAAACCTTAATTTTAACGTTTATCGTATAGGCATCATAGCTCAGAAGCAAAGCATCTCGTTAGTGAATGGGAGATTCTCAGTTCAAACCCCTCCCGGTTCTGGAAGTAGAAATTTTCATATTCCGATAGCTTTAATTACAAGAAATTTCTTATTTGTTACCAATTTAAGGGTTTATTTTGCAGTGATAAATAATCACCGACATTCGTAATCTTTTACAATTCATTTTTCTTTCTATTTTAAAAACTATAGCAATTTATTAATGACTCAGCATTTTTATGGAAGGCCACTAAGATGAATATCTGAAACGAAATACCTATTTGTACTTGAAAAAGCAAGGAGATTGATTTCGTGCATAATAAAATTGCGGCATAAATTCAAAATTCACCGAAAAATTTACTGAATGTTCACAAATTTTTGTCTATATTTTTTACTTTACAACTTTTGATTTAAGAATACAAAGAAAAATATATTACATATTTAAAAGTTATAACACAAAAAGTTTTTTTAATAACATAAAGAAAGTTATATATGCATAAAGTTGCAACTCAAAATGTTACTTATAAAATAACGATTATAATCAAATAATAAATAATACTAAAAATTGTTCCAATTTCTAAACAAAGTATTAATGAATTTTGCACCTAATCTATTTAATCCAATTTTGAACTCTTAATTCATTAATAACGCATTAAATAATGATACACTATTTTATAATTAATATTATTTGATTACAGTTCTCATTTAATTAGCTCCATTTTGAAAGGCAATATAAAGCATATGTTACTTTATGTCTTTAAAAACTTTTAGATTTGCACTTTACGAATATCTAATAACATTTTGTGCCCTTTTGTTGAAAAAAAATCCTGCAATAACTTTTGGACGCTTTGTATTTACAACATAAAATCGTATTTCAAAAAGAACAACTTAAATCACAAATACTTGTAAACATTTATAAACACTGATGACGTTTAAAATCTCAATTAAGAAATTATTTTAACTTTTATTACAAATAATTTATCAAAATATTTTTTGTTTATGCATAATTTACTACGTTTGTATGCAGACGTTAATAGACATTTTTAGATCTCAATGCAATTTTTCATATTCAAGAGATATTACAAATCATTGTATAGTAAAGAAATGGGTATGTCCGATCGCAAAACGCACAGACAGTTTCATTTAAAATTTCTTTCAAAACAGCTTATCTTTTAATAAATAAATCCAAATTGTTAATTTATAATTATTATATTTTTGTATAGATGACAGCACCAATAAGTTTAAGGTAAAACTATTTATAAAAGGACGTTATTTATTTCAACCAAAGTAAAAATGTTCAAATTAAATTATTTAAATACAATACAAAATTCCGAATTTTTTGAAAATTCGAAATAAAAAAAATAGCAGATATATAAATAGAATTCAAAATTCTCAAAGCGAACAAAAATTGCTTAAAATTAAATTTAAAAAGCTGAATTATTAATAAATTGCAAAAGTTTATTGTAAAAGAAAACAAAATTGAATTCCAAAAATATTATGAATGTGAGATGAACGAAACCCTAATAATCTAAATGAGCAGTCCCCAAACAATGGTTCGCACTGATGGGTCGCGGCGGCTAGTTTAGTGGGTTGTGGAAACAATCGAGGTTTATCACAACAAAATATTTTTATTTCATCTCTTAAAAAATATAACAATGGCAACAGCAGATAATATTTCAAGAAAACTTTCTTACTTCCACATGAAGAAATATATGAGAAAAATATCCAGAAATATCTAAATGAGCTTTGAACTCCTTGATGGAGATCCACATAGCATACTATTGAGAACAGGTACTTGGCTGTACTTGGCTTTTGTACTTGGCTGATTTTGAAAAACAAGTAGAGAAAAAACTGTGTACTGAAAGTGAAATAAAATCGAGATTAACAAGTTTAAACCCTGATACAGATACAGATGCTGTTTTCGGTAAGCACCATGCCATAAAACGCACTTATTATAAAGTTATGTTGTTATAGTAATTAAACGTATTTTTAATTATCTTTGTAGCTTGTGTGTTTGTTTAATTATTATTCCACTTATACACATTGGAATTACGAAATGTTGTTTTCGTTGATAGCGTATCTATCGTAGGAAAAATTGCCTTTTTCGTTGTATAGGATAGCCGATAGCTTATAGAGGTCATACATCAATTTCCATACTGATATACACCATTACATTAGTTGGATCGCGAATTTTGTTTTATTTAAAGGTGGATGGTTTACCAATAAAATTTGGGAACCGCTGATCTAAATACTTAAATCGGCCAAAAATGCGAAATATTTTATTATTAAATCGTCCTTAACATGAATCTTTTAAGTTCCAATATATTTCAAGTTCCAGTGCTACTAGTGATGCCATTGGTCGCCAAAATTACTAGGGGGAACTGGGGTACATTGATACAGTTTTTTTCTAAGATTTTTTTTGGTGTCAAGAAAGTAGAAAATTCAAGTTTTTTTTCCATGAGGTGACAGCAAAACTTGTGTAGTATGTTATAAAAATATACAATCATTGTTTTATATAGTATTTTGGCATGTAATTTTAAAAAAATCAAAAAAAGTCATTTGTATCAATGTGCCCCATCCCCGGGGCAGATTGATACGTTTGAGAAAAATGACGACAAAATAATACCAATGCATATTTTTCATAGAAAATGAATTAAAAAACCATTTTATATTTATTTATAAAAATTCAAATCACCCACAATTTATTTTTAAGTAATATTAAAGCAATCAAAATTAAATATATTATGACCTGATGTTCTGGCTGTTTCTTGTCTGATTGTTGGCTGTGGTAACTTTGTCATATCTAGCACTTCAACCCCAGGATTATCTTCTTTCTTATGAAAGATGAAAAAATTACCAGTTTTTCTGTTTATAAATAGGTTCATAAACAGAAAATAAAGGATAATTATATTAAAATTCTGTTTATAATATAAGTATCATTTTCTGTTCTGCAGTTTGTTTCTCTTAACATTTCGCATGTCGAAAATACTTTTTTCTCTGGAGAATCGATATAAATTCGAGATTTGCCGGAATGGCGTCCTTTTCTTCTATTAGTTCTACTAGCACTAGATGCTGGGTAAGTTCCTACGTCTTCTGTTTTCAAAAATACTATAAAATGTTCTAATATAAAGAAATTAGAGCTATTTCACTTCAATAAAAACTAATATTAGAAATTTTTCGTGAAAAAAAAAGTTGGACTAAGGAGTGTATGGTAAAAAAAATAATAAAAAAAGATAATGAAAATATGAACTATTAAAGGATTTAGGCTGTATCAATGTGCCCCGTCATAGACTGTATCAAAGTGCCCCATACAGCGATTTTGAATAAAATGAGTCTCAAATCCAACACTTCACAATATATCTAACAATAAATAATGAAGAACTGATAAAGAGTAGCTGTACTTACCAGGGAGAGTATTCATTTTGGTTGAAAATACTGGAACAGTTGTATAATAGCATTTCAATTGTACAACTCATATTTACTTTTGAACAACAAAAACAATAAATCACCCGTCCCATTTCATCAAACTACTGAATCAATCCAAGATTTTCTGTATGTAGTTGAATACACTAGCATCATCTTTTGGAGCTGTTGTGAAACTTCCTGTAATGACCCTGTGAGCGGTAGAGGGGGTGTATCAATGTGCCCCATGTATCAATGTACCCCAGTTCCCCCTATATTTTTTCGCTGCCACACAAAACCGGGTTTCTTTTCCATCCGTTTGTTGCAAACCGTATCTTTGTATCTTTATTCATTTTTGAATTATTCATTTTTAAAGTTCGCCTTGACTTTTGGATCACCCGGTATTTTAAAGATTTCAAGAAGCATAAAAATACATTTTTTCTTTTCACGTCACCGGTCTTTGGAAATGTTTACGAGTGATTTTTGTTATATATTAATCAGTTTTCTAGACCGGAAGATCTGTTTTTAACTCATCCCTGCACGATTTTTTCCATTTTACGAAAAGAACAGTTTGAGATCTATATAATGGTCTAATGAAAAAATAGTAAAAAAATTAATTTACAAATTTTAAGAAAAAAATTCATATTTTACGGCGTTTACCCTATATACACAATTAAGGTTTATTAATATTATATTGCTATATTTTGCAATTAAATGGGCTTAAACCAACTAATTTTATCTGCTGAATACTACTCAACTTTATTTATAATAATATTTTTAAATATTTAGAACCTCCTGACTGTCGCGAAATGATTTTCCCGTGCAGTAAGCTGCAGGTTTCACTGCAACAGAAACAATATTTAAATTAAAATAATTCTACAAATAAAAACAGTTTTGAAAAATTAAGTTATGATTATTACTCTCAAAGCTTATAAACCTATAGGGGGGAACTGGGGTACATAGATACTTGAGGTACATTGATACACCCCCTGTACAGCACACAGGGTCATTACAGGAAGTTTCACAAAAGCTCCAAAAGGTGATACTAGTGAAATTAACAACATACAGAAAGTTTTGGAATGATTCAATAGTTTGATGAAATGGGATGGGTGATTAATTGTTTTTGTAGCTCAAAAGTAAATTTGAGTTGTACAATTGAAATTGTATTATACAACTGTTCCAATATTTTCAACCGAAAAGAATACCCTCCCTGGCAAGTAACGTTAATCTTTATCAGTTCCTCATTCTTTATTGTTAGATAAATTATGATGTGTTGGATTTGCGACTCATTTTATTTAAAATGGCTGCATGGGGCACAATGATACAGTCTTTGTCGGGGCACATTGATACAACCTAAATCCTTTTCTAATTCATTTTTTCTTTACCTTTTATTTTTATTTTTTATCATACGCTCCTTAATAAAACCATTTTTTGTCAAAAATTTCTACTATTAGTTTTTATTGAAGTGAAATAGCTCTAATTTCTTTATATTAGAACATTTTATAGTATTTTTGCAAACAGAAGACGTACAAACTTACACAATATCTAGTGCTAGTAGAATTAACAAAAGAAATGGACGACAGCCTGGCAAATCTCAAATTTAGATTGATTCTGCAGAAAAAAAGTAATATCGACATGAGAAATGTTAAGTAAGAGAAACAAGCTGCAGAACAGTACATGATAATTATATTATAAACATAATTTTAAACATAATTATCCTTTATTTTCTGTTTGTAAACCGATTTATAAACGAAAAACCTGGTAATTCTTTCACCTTTCCTAAGAAAGAAGAGAATTCTGGGGTTAAAGTGCCAGATATGACAAAGTTACCACAGCCAACAAACAGACAAGGAACAGCCAGAACATCAGGTCATTATACATTTCATTTTGATTGCTTTAATATCGCTTGCAAATAAATTGTGTGCGATTTTAATGTATATAAATACATATAAAATGGTTTGCTAACTATTTTTCTGTGAAAAATATGCATTGGTGTTATTTTATCTCATTTTTCCCAGACGTTTCAAAGTGTATCAATCTGCCCCGGGGATGGGGCACTTTGATACAAGTTACTTTTTTTGATTTTTTTTTTAAATTACATGCAAAAATAATACATAATACAACGATTGCACATTTTTGTAACACACTACACAGGTTTTGATAACATCACATAGAAAAAAAACTTGAAATTTCTGCTTTCTAGACACCAAAAATTTTTTTTGAAAAAAGCTGTATAAATGTCCCCCAGTTCCCCCTACTTAATAAAAAAATTTGTGTCAGGTTGGAAAAATCATCTTTTTTTTAACATTTTTACTAAATTACGGCGAAAACAACATTTTAATTTTGCCGTTTTGTTCGACGGTCAAAGGATTAATAAAAATAATAAAAGTAAATTTGATTGAAAAAAAAATTGCTTCCGAAAAACAAATTTGGATTTTTTGTCAAATGCAGTCATCTGACATGGAAAAAAAAGTGTTATTCCATTCTTTGGACTGTTCTTGATCAGTTACACTGATCATATTGCCCACGTTCATGACACATAATGAGAATTATAATGTTTTTAGGTATGCTTCAGATGTGGCGCATGGTACAGTGAAGGGTTAAGGTATTTCAAAGTTCGCACACTCCTTGGAATTTCCAAGAACTCTGGCACCACTATTAAAAATAAGAAAATTTACATTTAATTTTTTAACCATAACATTCTTAATCCCCACCTTCATTCACAGATTTTATGGTACTTTTTCTGCATTGAAACACTTCGAAAATACTCTTAAAATTTACTGGTTGAACTGTGAGAACCCAGGTAATTGTTAACCATTAAACATTTTTACTCAATTAACTGAATATTTGCATGCAAGAATCTCAAACAAATATTCGTTTCAATGTTAAAATTGTTAATTTATTACATTTGCTCTGTAAAAGCAAATATGCTAAAGATAAAAATATTTACTTAAAAATTTATATAAAGCAAAATACTTACATACCACGTACAGAAAACAGACTAATACCCCATAAAAATTAAATATCAAAAACTTAGTGGTAGCGAAAGAACTTTGTTTTTATATATAGTTCATTAATCTCGAAGAAAAATTCTTTTGAAGTTTCAAAAATTAAAGAATTCTCTTTTGAATCGATTGTAACTAGGAGCAAATTATTATATTTTTTCATTTACAGTTTTACTATATTTTCATTGATGAAGAAATTCTGTATTCTTTAACCTTTTCCGGCACACTGTGCCCAGTCTGGAATACCTAATTTTAATTTCAAATTTGCAAACAGCACCAATATTTCATTAAAATTTTGATTTTACAGTGAAAGCTTAAGTTAAGGGGTTCAGAATCTCTTAAAAAGTTGTTCTAAATTCCGGTGTCAGTCTATATTTTCGCATTTTATTAACAGAATTTGTCCGTGCCGGAAAGGTTTTACAATTTATTTTACACAAAATCTCAAATACGTTTACCACGCAGAAGAAATCTTATATATCTTAAGACAATCAATATCCTAAGTCAATACCTTATTCTTTTTTAAAACTTTGTTTTATAGATTCATGAACTGAATTTTATATCTAATTTATTTCCAGATAAATTTTTGATCATCTTACTTATTTTATAGTAAAAGAATTGTTTTTCTAAAGTCAGATAACTTGAACACGAAAGAAGCAGTTTTTCTTATTAAGTTCGATTTGTTTTTCTGTAGAATTCTTTTCCTGTTAAACTATTGACAAAACAACTAACAACAAAATCTAATGTCGATATGCTAGCAGCTTTATTTATTGCTCATATGAAAAAGTTGGAAATTGCACGTGAAGCGTAGCAAATGAGTTGAGCGTAGCAAATGCGTTCATACAAAACGAAGTTTTAAAAATATCACTCTCATTTATCAATCTCATAAAATTGTAAATAGTTAATTGCAATTAAATTACGGACCAAACATTGTTCTCCGGATATCATTATGTAATGGAATACTTTTGTGTGGCCTTGTAAATCAATAACACATGTTCTTTGCACCACAGATTATGCAAAATGTATATTATAATGTGTACTTTATAGCATGTACTTTGTGCATATCAATTTTATTATGTTCAAATGAGTGTAGCACCAATAAAATGCATTTGAAACATTTTTTCCCATTGATCGTAATGTAACGGAATACTTTTGATTGTCCCTGTAATTGAACTATGCATGTGATTTTGATAAAATTTAAAATAACTCGACAAAATTATATAATAATTATGTATTTTAAATTTCAAAAGATTAAAATGCATTTGAAATGCATACTTTTTCCCTATTGACCGTAATGTAATGGAATACTTTTGATTGTCCCTGTAATTGATCTATATTTCCGATTTTCATAAAATTTACACGACATAAAATGACACGACAAAATTATATATTAATTATTTATTTTAAATTTCAAACGATTTGATTGGGTAGTTTTTGCGTTGTTATATGCGGACGGATGGACTGAACGACAACCATAGATGCTACGTATTTACATAATTACGAAAGAACCTAAAAAGTGTTCTCTTGTACATCGAAGACGATTTTTCAAATTTAAGTTTATAAATTAGATCATTCTTGTGATAAAAAACGTAATTCAACATATTGTTCAACATCCATGTTTATTATTGATCATAAAAATAGGATTTTAGTATTTTTTGCTTTCATGTTTTAATGAAAATCTGCATACTAAATGAAAAAATAATGACTTATAATACAAAGAGTTAGCACTTCATCTTAGAATCTATAAATAATTCAAGCGAGCCAATTTTTTTACCTATTTTACATGTTTGTTGGAACTATGATTGAACTCGATTTTAAGATATTTTTTAATAAATTTTTAATAATTATTGAACTGAATTTTATATCTAATTTATTCCCAAATAAATTTTTAATCATTTCATATATTTAATAGTAAAAGAATTGTTTTTCTAAAATCAGATAATTTGAACACGTAGGAAGCAGTTTTTCTTATTAAGTTCGATTTGTTTCAATGCAAAATTCTTTTCCTGTTAAATCACTTACTAAACAACTACCAATAAATTCTAATGACGATAAGTCAACAGCTTTGTTTTTTGTTCATATGAAAAAATATTCTCTTGTACATCGAAAGATGATCTCTTGTACAGACGATTTTTTAAATTTAAGTTTATAAATTAGATAATTCTTATGATAAAGAAAGTAATTCATCCTACTGTTCAACATCCATGTTTATTGTTGATCGTAAAAATAGGATTTTAGTATTTTTTGCTATCATGTTTTAATGAAGTCCTGCAGAATAAATGAAAAAATAATGACTTATAAACCAAAGACTTAGCATTTCATCATAGAAATTATTTAAAATTCAAGCGAGCCAATTTTTTATATATTCTAAGTGTTTATTGGAACTATGATTGAACTGGATTTTATTTTTTAATAAAATGAATTATTGAATTAAATTTTATATCTAATTTATTCCCAGATAAATTGTTGATTTTCTCATTTATTTGAATTGACGTCTAATGAATTCGACGTGCTTTTAAAGTATGTTAAAATACATATTTAGAAAAAGAACTTAATACCATCCGAAATATCGCTGAAGAAAACGGATTTTCAACAATTTTCATTAATAAACTCATTCATGAATTTAATTTTCATGAAAATATCAAAAATGTAAAACATAAAGAAATGATGTACAAAAGGTTTAACTAAAAGGTTAGGTCCTTGGTCTATACTAAAAATTAAGATATGCTCGACTGAAACACAATATAAATTTAATAGCCTGTCCACAAAAGAAATTAAAAGAAGTAATTTGTACGAAAATCGATCCAATACCGGAAGTTGAATTAGCTGGTGTATATACCATTCCTTTTTAAAACTGATTGCTATAAATTAATGGAATACATCGGGGAAACCAATAGAAAATTCAAAAAAAGAATAAAAGAACATAAAGCAGATATAAAATTTAGTCGCCAATCTACTGCTCTCTCACGTTTATATCTCAAACAGAATATCACAATAGATTTTGATCATATGAAAATTATATACCAACACCCAATTATTATTTATCCATTACAAAAGAATCCATAAAAATCTTATGCAAAAGAAATAAAGTGTGCTATGATGCCCTATCGTATAATATACCGAGTTTATAATTTAACATCCTAAAAATAAAATCCTGACAATTTGAGAAAATGACGTATTAAATTTCATAGGACAACACTTAAATCTTTCTTTTTTACTGTTCACCTAAAATACTACTAATTCAATCTTCAAGTCACGAGTCTCGTTCGAAACGGAATCAACTTTCAAAAAGGATATTTGTATTTACAAAAGAAAATATTCTCTGAGAAAGAGCCTGATTAAAGGTTTGAAAATACTAACATTTTTGTTTAATAAAATTAACTACAGTTAATCTACAGTTGATTATTTTAATCGCCTTTTAATTAAACCTGAACATTTTAAAATTTTAAAAGTTATGTTATACAAAAAAATGTACTCAACCTGAACATTTTAAAATTTTAAAGGTTATATTATACAAAAAAAATGTACTCAACAAAACAAGTTTTGTAGTTTTAATCAATTCCTTTTTCTCATTATACTTATATATACAATTGGGTCATTCGGAAAGTCATGTCCGTTTCGAGAAAATTAATTCGTACAGAAAAAATGTATCATTTAATTATTAGGTACTGTTTCCGATATCTAATGTTTAGTAATTAGTGGGCAAAATTTTCCGGGTGTATAATCTTCTTTAGAATTTTCGCAATCATTTTTTTTTACTGAAATTTCCATTATAAACATAAAACATAGTATTTCTCTACCACTCTCTTTATCTAAGAAACAATAAATATACTTCAAGCTAAATGATGTCTCATCTGTTATAAATGTTTGTTTTAAGGATGTTAGAAGTGGATATTTGGCTACTCTTATATCTTCAAAGGAATTGTCTCTCATTTATCTGAAAGTAAAAGAAGATTACTTTAGAGAAGAAAGCCATTTGAAAGCTTTCAAAGAAAAAAATTTCGAGTTGCTAACTTAGAGTTCTAATTTTCCCCCTCCATTTAAATACTTTATTTCTAAATTGCAGGGGAAGATAAATGTCATTAACACAATTAATGGGCTCAAATAAAGAAATTCGGTTTCACTTTCATAACACGAAAAAGATGTTTTAAAAATAAGTTTAACGATAATATTTGCAAAACATATTTCTATTTTAATAATCAGGAGTCGTTTTATGAAATGTCCTTATTTGAAATAAATTTACTTAACTAATAATAACACATTGCTCAGTGGTGCACAAAACAGGAATTTTAATATACATTTGTACATATTAAAATAAAATAAAACTTTCAACGTTTCGCGCCGTCTTCTGCGGGCGTCTTCAGGAAAATATGATAATGGAAGAACTACGTTTGCATCTTGATCGAGAGATAATATTTCTACTAAATTAAAATCTAAATGAATTAAAATTTTAAAAAAATGTTACCATTTACACGTGAGTAAAAATTAAAATATTGCAAGGAAATAAAAAATTTTATTTCCTTGCAATAATTAAAAAGTTTTATTTTATTTTAATATGTACAAATGTATATTAAAATTCCTGTTTTGTGCACCACTGAGCAATGTGTTATTATTAGTTAAATTTTATGGTGCAACTTTCCTATATATATTTATAAATTTACTTATTTAAAAATAAAATTTGATTGAATTTATTTTAGAAGTATTTACTTTTCATCCTTACTTAATCTTCTTGAAAGATTTTGTAAACTCAGAAAGAAAATTTTCGAATAAAATGAAAAGAAATTTATGTACCAAATTTTCTCTATTTATATAATATTTAATAGCGTATTGTTTATTTAGATAGCAAGAAAGTCTATTGAAAATATAAAGTGTCCTCTTTCGACTCTGGCATGATTCATAAAATCTATCCTTTAACTCTAAAACACCAGAAACATAAAGATTTCCAATTTTTTGAAAAGCATTTCATTGAGAAAAAAATCTTTTGTTATTTATTATTTTCAGAATTTTGCCAAATATTTTTCATGTTAAATTAATTAATTTTGCCAAGAGTATATCAGCCCAGAATATTGCTTTTTTTACCACTTACCTGAACAATATTTTTTAAAAACACTTTCCACCAACACTTTATCAATGCCTATTATGTAGTGCCTATTTATCTGTACTCAACCCAATAATAAACCTAAGTACTGCGTAAATAATACAGTAAATAATGCATATTTATCTGTAATATCTATCTTCCTATAAATAATGCATATTTTTGAGTATTTTACAGAAACTTCAATACTTTATCACCACTTTTTCAAAACAGAAATTTTTGTCTAATTGAATGAAAAAAAAATGCTCTCATTAAATAATGCAAAACTTACAACAAAAAATCACTGATGATAATAATAAATCATGATTAGAGTATGGATACCCGTACGTGGTGCGGTCAAATTATGATTGACAAAAAACACGTTGCCTTTACGGATAAATCAGAGAAGCTGTTAATTATATGAAATCTCAAATTACATTTTCAGCTGAATAACATATTTATTCGTGCAAAAGTAAGAAAATTAGCCCTTTAAGAGTTTGGAACGCAATATTCCGTTCACTAAACTCCAAGTTTTACTGGAATATAAGCAATATTTAAGATGATATAATTCAATAGATTTAATGAATTTTCAATAACTTTTAGAATAATTAATACTCTCAAGGATTATATGCAGGGGTCTCGCTGTCGCTCGCCATTGCGCCAAATTGCGACTAAATTCTTCATTTGGCGAGTAAGCAAGCGATTAGATTCACCAAATTGCTAGTGTTCAATTTTTGCTTTTTCTTTCTTTCTTTCTTTTCTTTTTTTTTGTTTTTTTTTTTTGTTTTTTTTTTTCATACATATGCATATATACATATTTTTATTATATTTGTAGCGGATAGTTGAAATTAGATTAATAGCAATCCTTGTCCCAGTTATAAAAACTTAGGTTATTTTATGACATATTGAAAAAAAGAGGATACATTAAAGGATTAAAGATATTTCTTGTGCTACAGGGCGAATAAATTTTGCTAATACTTTTTTTTCATTTTGCGAATGTTTTTTATTTTTAATTAGCCAAATTACTAATGTTGGTCAGATGTCAGTGAGAACACTGATTGTATGTCATATTTGTAATTATTTTTTTGTATTGCTGAAAAATAATATTTTTTAAGCACTTAAAACAAAATGCAGAGAAAAGAACATTACAATTTTTCCCACTTGCAAGACACTCAGAGGGTTAGTTATTGAATCTGGTATGCCAAATAATTAATTTCCGATCCATACCTGGTTACTTTTAATGCAATGAAACTATTATTGGGTTGTCTGTAAAAAAGTTTCTCGTTTTTTAACTATTTGGAAAATAGTTGTTATCCTCGGTAAAGAACTGAGAAATCTGAAGTATATCTGAATCTTTTTATTGGTGGAATTCCGCAAATTATTTTATTTTATTCGTTTTCTGATTGGTCCATAATTGATGTCCGAAAATGGAATACTTCTGTTGCCACGATGACAAAAAAAGTAATAAAAACTTTACAAAAATAATAATAATTTGAAAACAAATTATGATAAAGATTTTAAACAAATTTCATTTAAAAGTGCCTTTTTTTTCTCTACGCAACGGTGAAAAAAATTTAAATGCGCGATCTTTAGAAGTTTAAAAATTTACAGTTCCGAAAATTTTTTAATTGAAAATTCATTTAAAATTTGTTTGTGATGGGTCCAGGAATATTAATGTTTAATCCAAGTCGTTCGTAATATGAGGCGTTGAGAAGTAAGTGTAATTAACTCCCTTAAATAAAAATGAACATTTTAAACAGTGATATATCTATAAGCTACTGTTTTTTATCAATGTCCCTGAGTGGCATGTCTATATACAATGAAATTTCTGCGTATTCGATGTCCTTAAATTTTGAATTTTCGATATATTTTTTAAATGATTGCAAAAGCATTGATGTACCCTCGTATAGAGAAACTGGGCCCATCGTATCCTCTGTAGCGACACTTATTGGGAAAAAACTGTATAGTAAAATTTTAACACCACTTTCCTCTCTATATTATTTTTTCCATGATGTATGTATACATGTTAAACTCCTCCGGAAAAATCAGTCCGATAAATTTGGTTCAAGTTTCAACACCATGCACGAATTCATTTCAGACGCATACGATATTTCTCTTTATCATTGCATTTATATGCATGTACTGTTCTAAATTAACAAAAACACGTACTATTTAGTTATCCCGTCGACCAAAAAACTATCGCCAAACTATAAGATTAGATACCAAAAATGGATGATCGTGAACGTGCATTCAATGATATTAACCCCTTAACTGGTTTGCCTGAACGCCGTTCGAGCAAGACGAATTTGCTTATTTCATCCTTTAAAGCTTTTTGATACCACTATTATTTTAAAGAAAATTTTCATACTATTGAAAGGCGGAAATGTTTAGACTAGATTTTGCGAATATTTTATTTAAATAATAGCGTTGTAAGTCCGCTATTTACAATTTATTGAACGGAAAAGAATTAGCCAGTTAAGATATTAAATAAGATACACGTGTTTAAAACGCTATTAAGTGACTTTTTATTTCGACCTTTTTTTTGTATTTTTATTATTATTCTACTAATTATTCATTTTTTCGTTATTTAAAACATAGGTGCCAACCTGACATCGATTATCCGTAATACGTGCGTTAATTTGACCCTGGTTTAATGAGTTTCGAACCAGAATTTTTTCAAAGAAATGAAATTAAGTGTGTTCCTTTAACAATCCTGAAATTACATAAGGAAAGAATCATTAAATATATTTTCTGGTTTGAAATGACGTTAATCTGGATCAAACTAATCCGGGTATTACGGAAAATTAGTTGAAAGTTGGCAGCTATGTTAAAATGAAAATAATGTCAATATGTATAATTTGGTTATGAGTTTGGCAATTTGTATAATTTGGCGAAATTGGTCGACGGGATAACCAAGTAGTACTCAAAAACAAAACTGTCCTGAGTCATTATTAAGTGAGACATGATCATGCAAATATCTCTGTCGATAAAATTAATTTACGCTACCGTGTTTTGTACAAATTCCAAAAAGGAAAATATGCAACATAAGAGTGTAAAAAATGTAAGTTTATGATAAAGATGTAGTTTCAGGTTGAAGAATGACTCAAAAAAAAAAAAAGAATCAAGTGATTTTTACTTTATTGATGAGCCACACTCTGAGCGACCATCCCTGATGATATTGTTAAAAGCATGATTGGGCAAGACCCTTTGTTGACATTTTCGAAAATATTGGAAAAGTTTAATTCGGCTTAAGGGTACGGTGGACCTTTATTTGAGCAAAATCGTCGAAAAGAAGGTCAATTTCTGTGGCATAATATAGTACCAAAACTGTTTTTTTTCTTATTAAAATATCATTTATGAAGTTTTTAAGAACTAAATAATATAGGAAAATGTATTTATATACTTTAAATCTGTTTTTCTCAAAACTAATTTTTCGGCACTTTTAGATTTTTGAAATGCTTTTTGTGACGTAATTTTTGATCAATTATTTCGAAAGAAATTGTGTAAGCTTTTAAAAACTGGTTTTAATAAAATAGTCAAATTTGATTTTTATTCATTAAAAGGCAAAATTTTGATGAAAATCTATATGGAATTTAGAAAAAAATCTGTAAAATATTAACTATTCTAGAGATTAAAAAAATCTTACACATTTTGCTTATAATATAGTTTTAAGTGATAAAAATGCAAAAGCAAGAAAATATCATTTTAAAACATTTCAACATTTTAAAATTTAGTTTAAAAATTTAGTTTTTTTAATTAAAAGATTTTAATAAAGTTGGAAATTGTTTTGAAGGTGTTCTGTATGCTTTTGGTGAAATGTATATATGCACAAAATTTCATATTGCTATGATGAGAAAAAAAAGTCCACCGTCCCCTTAACAAATCATTTCGTACAATATTCGAACGCATAAAATATGTATTTTGTCTTTCACTTCCCAAACGAACAGAATTTTCCATTAGAGGTAATATTTCTACATATATTGTGTCGTTCGGAAAGTCGTGTGCGTTTGATAAAATTAATTCGTAGTGAAAAAATCTATCATTTAATTATTAGATATTGGGTCTGATATATGTTTAATAATCAATGTGCAGAATTTTCCGGTACGAATTGATTTTCCCGAACGAACGCGGTTTTCATAACGACCCAATAAATTCTCTTTCAAAAAAGGGATATCTTGGCTTTCTGCAAGCTAATCTACATGTTAACTTTATTATTTATTTTATTGATAGTTTTACAATAATCATGAATGTAGAACAATTTTTACTTCATTGTTTTAAATTTATAATATTTTAGTAAATGTTATTAGTACCCTCTCTTGAAAATAACCACCCATATCATGTTCGTTCATTGTTTAAAATAGTTTAAGAGGAATGAAAAATTTAGAACATTTTTCGGCCTCAAATTCTACAGAGCAAGTGCATAGAGATAAAACAGAGAGTTATTTAATGGTGAAAACTGCCATAATTTTTTATGCCAACAGAAACTTTTAAATTGGTTCAGTATCATTAAAGTAATCAAGATTTTTAAAACTTTTTTCTTTGATAGTTTTTAAATTTGTGACTGTCATGCTATATTTTAAATATTTAGTCGCCACGATTTTAATGACATCGTTATTAAGAACTTTTTCTGTTTTGTTTACAATTTCAAATTTCGAATAATTCAGAACTACTTTTATCAGGCATTTAAAAGTAGCCGCAGTATCAATTTTTTGTTTCTAACCTTAAAACATAAAAAGAAATCGCAATTTCAGAATGTCTGTCGTTTGACTTTTACAATCATTTGTAGGTACATGGATTGTGGAGATTATAATGACATTGAAAGTACATACAAGAGAAATAGCTGAATTTTAACCAAAAACTATCACTAGTACTAACATGGATAAATATTTAAAATGTTCTCCGTCGTTTTAAAATAATCGTGTTTTAAATACGCTTTCCACACACATTAATATTTTATTTCTTAAAAAATTGTTGTAAGCTAGCACTTACGTCTTAAAAGTACTTCAGAGTCAAATTCCACGATTCTAGTCCTAACATTTCCAAAGACATGGTAATTTAGAGCGTTTTAAGAATGTTTTTGATCATTTTACTCTGTTAAGCTTCTTCACGATCTTCTACATTTTAACCCAGTGCTCGCACCTTTCCTAAAATTTTCACTCGTTGCTACCAATATTTTAAATCAAAAATCTTCTTGGAAGGTCCGTTTAACATCTACAATAGAATTATGCAATAAATATTACCGTTTAAAAATTCTGGTAGGAAAGTACGAAAATTTTAGGAACAGTGCGAACCCTTAAAGGGGCAAGCAATTGCGTTTGTGTAATTCTCAACTGAAACCAAAAATTCGAAAGCATTTTATTTCAAAATACGAAAAAAGGCGGTTTCCAGGGGTTTTTTTTCCACCAATATAAGAAAACTAAAATTTTTCTGGTGCAAATCTTCATCAATTTATGTCGGTGGGATACAATATATTCCACCGACCCTCAAAGGGTTAAAAGTAATCAATATGCTTTAATTACAGATTTCTAGTCACAGCAATATTAAAACATTTGCATTTTTTAATGCATTTTTGGAGTTAGTTACAATGTTATAAAATACTGTGTAAATTAAAGGAGAGAATGCCACCATTATTTTCATACTATAATTTCTGAAATAAGTTTGTCAATTCCAGCAATACACTAAACAAAAAAAAGCAATATACAAGTGTTTTTTTTTATCATATTTGTATAGATTGAGCATATAAAAAACCATTACTCCTAAAACATCATGAAGAATAATGAAAGTTTTTAATGCACCTAACAGAAAAGACTACAATTTATAAGACATAATAGCCCTTTAAATCCTAATAAAGTTCTTTTCATAAGACATTGCTCCAGCAACCATGTTAATGGATGCAGTACATCATCATTATTCTTTTACATTGTAAATTCCATGGCATCGAGAAAGATAAATTTTCGGAGCATGCTCTTGGATCTTCCAGAAACATTCGTTAAAAATAATGTTGGGGTTAATTAAGTATGATTTATGTACCACTCAAAAGGGCAGGTCTGCAACAATTGTCTACAAACTGTCGCAGGAGGAATACCATTCATTTGAGGGGTAATTCTGAAATGAAAAATCGATTTGTAGGATAAAGCAAAAATGCGATATGTTCTTCTGGATATTGAAGTCATAGGAGTTGGAGGTCATAGGAGTTGGAGGTCATAGAAGTAGGAGTCAGTTGGAGGAATAAAGTCTTACTAAAATAAATAATGTAGAAATAAATATAAATAAAAAATAAACAAGTTTTTTCTTTATTATATTTGTATAGATTGAGAATATAAAAAATAAATCATTACTTTTTAAATGTTGTGAAGAATGATGCAAGTTTTTAATGCACCTAGAAGAAAAGACTACAATTTATAACACATAATGGCCCTTTAAATCCTAATAAAGATCCTTTCATCTGACATTGCTGCAGAAACCACGTTAATAGATTCAGTATATCACCATTATTCTTTTACAATGTAAATTCCATGGCATCGAGAAAGATAAATTTTCGGAGCATGCTCTTGGATCTTCCAGAAACATTCGTTAAAAATAATGTTGGGGTTAATTAAGTATGATTTATGTACCACTCAAAAGGGCAGGTCTGCAACAATTGTCTACAAACTGTCACAGGAGGAATACCATTTATTTGTGGGGTGAATCTGAAATGAAATATTGATTTGTAGGATAGAGCAAAAATACGATTTGTTCCTCTAGTCTATATATTGCAGCCGTATTTAAAATAGGAAAATAAATTATAGCAAATTTTATCTGGAACTGATTAATTATTATCCGAGACAGTGAATTGTTAGTTAACATGATTATTCTTTTAGGAATTATAATGATTTTTTTTTACGCAATTTGGTACTACTTAATTATCCCGTCACAATAAAACTATCTCCAATTTATAAGATATAATGCCAATAATGGCTTATCGTAAATGTCAGATTCACTTGACATTTAACATGCTAAATGTGTTTGTTACTTCATCAAGTTATATTTTATTTCTTTTTTTATTAATCTTTTACTAATTTATTTGTTTTTTTTTTTTTATATTTGATATAAAAATTATGCCAATTGAATTTGCGATGTATTTTATTAATAGTTTATGCATGTTTTATTTTCATATTTTAAATCACGCATATCGATGATGGGTAAGTATTATGCTGGCTCCCAATAACCAATTGTTTACAGTATTTGTCTAGATTCAGCGTATAAAATATAAATCATTACTTCGTAAACATTATAAGGAATAATGCAAGTTTTTAAAGCACCTAACAGGAAATTAGTAACTAAAAGACTGCAATTTATAAAACATAATGGCCCTTTAAATCCTAATAAGGATACTTTCATCTGACATTGCTCCAGCAACCACGTTAATAGATGCAGTATATCATCATTATTCTTTTACATTGTAAATTCTATAGCATCGAGAAAGATAAATTTCTGGAGCATGCTCTTGGATCTTGCAGAAACATGTAATAGAAAGAATGTTAGGGTTAATTAAGTGTGGTTTATATAGCACTTAAAAGGGGAGGTCTGCAACAATTGTCTACAAATTGTCGCAGGAGGAATACCATTCATCTGAGCGGGGTAGATCTGAAATGAAAAATTATTAGTAAGATAAAGCAAAAATGCGATTTCTTCCTCTGGATATTGAAGTCATATTTAAAATAAGAAAATAATTATAAAAAGTTTTATCTCGAACTGATTAATCTCAATCTCATCATGTTCATGTTCATTATTAAGTTCATATATGTAGATTTATGTACAGTAAAATCTTTTAAACGAACTGCTCTATTTAGCATAAACTTTTGCAATTTCCAATACATTAAGTGTTTGTAATATAAAAATTATGCCAACTGGAATAGCGATGCATTTTATTAATAGTTTACACATATTTTATTTTCATATTTTAAATCATGCATATCCATGATGGGTAAGTAGTATTACGGTGGCTCCCAATAACCAATTTTTTACAGTATTTGTCTAGATTCAGCGTATAAAATATAAATCATTACTTCGTAAACATTATAAAGAATAATGCAAGTTTTTAATGCACCTAACAGAAAAGACTACAATTTATAAAACATAATGGCCCTTTAAATCCTTATAAAGATCCTTTCATCTGACATTGCTCCAGCAACCACGTTAATAGATGCAGTATATCATCATTATTCTTTTACATTGTAAAATTCGATGGCAGCGAGAAAGATAAAATTTCGGAACATGTTCTTGGATCTTGCAGAAACATTCGTTAGAAATAATGTTGAGGTTAATTAAGTATGATTTATATAGCACTCAGAAGGAGAGGTCTGCAACAATTGTCAACAAATTGTCGCTGGAGGAATACCATTTATTTGAGCGGTCTATGTCTAAAATGAAAAATTGATTTGTAAGATAATGCAAAAATGCGATTTTTTCCTCTCGATATTGAAGTCATATTGATTATAAGAAAATAAATTATAACAGAATTTATCTGGAAAAGATTAATTATTATTCGAGACAGTAAATTTTTAGTTAACATTATTATTCTTTTTGGAATTATAATGATGTTTCTTTTACGCAATTCGGTACTACTTATTGATCTCGTCACCATAAAACTATTGCCAAACTATAAGATTAAATGTCAATAATGGATTAACGTAAATGTCAGATTCACTTGACATTTAACATACTAACCGTGTTTGTTACTTCATAAAGTTATATTTAATTTCAGGTTTTATTTGTATTTTTATTAATATTTTACTAATTTATTTGTTTCTTTTCGATATTTAATATAAAAATTTTGCCAATTGGAATAGCGATGCATTTTATTAATAGTTTACACATGTTTTATTTTCATATTTTAAATCATGCATATCCATGATGTGTAAGTATTACGGTGGCTCCCAATGACCAATTTTTTACCTATTTGTCTAGATTCAGCGTATACAATATGTCATTACTTCGTAAACATTATGAAGAATGATGTGAGTTTTTAATGCACTTAATAGAAAAGACTACATAAATTATAAAATAATTTATCTCGAACTGATTAATCTCTATTTATGGCATTCATGTTCATTATTACGTTCATATATGTAGATTTATGTACAGTAAAATCTCTTAAACGGACTTTTCTATTTAGCATAAACTTTTGCAATTCCCAATACATTAAGCGTTTGTATATTTTTAGCTTTCTTCTATATCTGACACTTTCAAATATTTCAGCATTAGTGTAGTTTTGAGGTGTCCAATATTTCAAGAGTTTAATATATTAGTAAATAAACCAGTCACTATCTAAAGGAAAATTATATCCATGTGTAATTGTGACGTCATTTTGTTGTCGGCAGTACCTGACGATAAACTTCGGTTTTGCCCTCTTCACTATTGGAATTTTTTTAACTTTAAACTTCGCTTATTATTAATTTTTAGAAGTTTATAGGATAAAATGTATTTTAAAATGCATTTTGTTTAAATGTGCATACAAAATTTAATCATTTACTGTTTTATTATAATTATTATTATTTTGATACTTTTTTTTATTTATCTACATCGTCTGCAAGCTCAAATACTTATCTATTTGCACCTAAAACTATACATATAATTTAACATTTAGTCTCCTGAAAAGTTTCTTCAGCAAAATAAAAACATAAATGAACAAATAAAATGCATAAAGCATAAATTTAGCATATATGTAACGAATAATTTCAATTTTTAAACCGCATAATAGGGAAAATGAACATTTAAATGTCTGTTTAAAAATTGAAACCCAGTTTACTTACTGCGTATAGCTTTTTAAATAATTCCCATTAATTAATAAAACACTGCCCGCTGAAGTCTAGGCCTGTGCGTTCACACAAAAATGACGGACGTCGAAGGAGGATTTTTTTCAGCGTATATACGGTCCCTTGAATAATATTTAAAAGATTTTCCACTTCATTTTTTTTAGATTATACAAATCAAAGAATTTTTTTTTTATAATATACGTTAAAAATAAATCCGCCTTCGACAGCTGCCATTTTGTCTCAGTGCGCAGGCCTAATCTTCAGGGGGCGGAGGCATAGAATTTGTATGATATGGATTTAGAAATTTATATCAATCACTCGCATTCATAAGTAATCCAATCTTTCTCTACGGCTAATTTTTCACAAAGTAATTGGAACTTTAGAAAAAAATATAACATAATAATATAATATAGTGTAAATAATGCATATAATACACATAAACAATCAAACTGCAAGCTGAAATTATCAAAATCAGAAACATTGTTAGAAGTATTGAAAAATTCGGCGGATTGTTCCGAATTCCTGACATGCGTCCAATGCAATTTCATAAATTTCAAAACGTTATTTGGAAACATTGATTTTTTAAATGAACAACACTCATATTAAATTTTTTAACATTCATTTTGTTAAAATGTAATAAAAAATAAGTTATAAATGTAAAAAATATATTAGAGCAAGAAAAAAATTATTTTTACCTATGTCACCTACTATAACGTAGGGAATCCGAGTTCGATGTTCTAATTTGTATAATATAGAAACAATGTTGTAAAAATTGTAGGTTAGTGCAATCGAATGAAATTAGGTGATACAATAAATAAATTTGAGAGTACCAAAATACTAGCGATATGCAGTTAACCCTTAAATGCATAGGATAGAAGGCGTTCCAAAAAATGCGCAATTCAAAGAATCAGAATTCATACCAGAAAAATCTAAATAGTAATTTTTTCTTTATTTAATTACGAATGGTCTGTCATTAAGTAAAGTGAAAATTGCTCTTTTAAATTTCTGGTGAGAATACGGAATATCTGAATAAAACCCTCCCATAAAATCGGGAACACTTATGGTATCGAAAATGATACAATATGCATTTAAGGGTTAACAAGCTGACTGCCACGCCAATTTTCAGAAATCTGACTTAAAATGACAATTTGATTTAATCACATTATATTATTAAAAATTCCCACCAGTTTTTTTTCTAATATGAATACTAAAGTTTATTTCTCTTGCAAATGTTGTTAAAGGATGTATCAAGCGTTTCTGTTTTTTAAAAGTGATGATGTTTATAAAAAATAGAATTAACACATTCACTGTCGACTACGCGATAACTCGTAATTGGCTTCCTAGAAAAGAACGCAGCCTACGAATTATCTCGTAGCCGGCAGTCAACGTGTTAAGATCTTTTTCCCCCCATTATGCCTAAAATATATATACATTATCATGCCTTATCAACTATACATTATCACGCATGATTTTATCACGCCATTGTGCCTAAAATATATATTTATTATCAGAAAATTATTAGTCGTATGTCGAAGATTAAAATTAAAATTTAAATAATGTTTAAATTTTAAATTCATCTCAGAAATGTATGATTTAGTGTTGTGCACACCCTAAAGCTCTAAATTAGACCTTTGTCCTCGAGAAGTGACTCTCAATTACCGCTAGTGTTGTTAGATGTCCTTCATAAATCAGGACTGCTAATGTTTAGGACACCACTAATGTCTTACAGCCATGTTTCGCTATGTTTTAGCACAGATTATTCGGTCATTAGAAAATTAGTTTTAGACGCACACAAGTCACTGAAAAAGACCTAGATGATAATATTAAGTCTATGGGGGAGTTATTTTCAAATATCTGGTTCAAATTTTAATATTTTTACATGATTTTATTTTGCATAGGATAACTTAGGAGGATCTACAACCGGGCTAGTTTTTACTTTTTCGATTTTGGTTATATTCTTTTTACATCAGGATAGTTTCAGTTTCATAACAGGTTCAAACCAGTTCTGAAAGTTAAAGCATTAAAAAAAATTTGAAACCAAAATCGGAAAAGGGCGCCCTGTTGTAGATCGTTCTCATGTATCCTATGGAAAAGAAATCATATAAAATTATTGAAATTTGAGTTAGATATTTGAAAATAACACTCCCATAGACTTAACATCACCATCCAGGTTTTTTTCAATGACTAGTGTGACGTCTTAAAATCCTGGCATCCAAAACACTTGGAGCACTCATTTATGCAGGGCATTAGTAATCAGTGAGAATCACCTCTCGAGTGAAGAAAGTTAATTTAGCATTTTAAAGGCTATTTTGCGGCGAACATGTTGGCGAACAAGTCAAATGTTTTTATTATTTTTAATTATTATGAAACAGATGAGATAGGATTCATCAATAGTTTAATGACGAAGTATAAGAAAATATAGTACGAGACAGTAGGATTCTTGCTGGCTTTTGAGCAATTTTAAAGATTTGACGAATAATTAAAAAAATATATAGTCGCCAAAATAAAAGAAATGTTAACAAAAAGTATATTTAATCTTTTATTATATCCCTTTTTTCAAAATGTTCTAAAATAACCTAATTTTTTTTTAATTTTTTATGGAATAGAAATTCAACTATTCACAATTATTTATTAAATGAATACATTCTAAATGTCTAATAATCTTAACTGTGTAAGTCTTTCAGACATTCTTTTAGCAGTCTAAACAAAAATTAAAAAGACCTATTGTTGATTTACGGCTGTAGAAACATTTCCCAAAAATTGCTATGAGATTTCCATAGAAAAAAATTGACCGGCAAATTATTACTTTCTATACAGCTAATAAATAGTATGATAAATGAATAATTTCAGCACCGCATTACAGCAAAACTTTTCTTTATTTGGCCCTTGATGCGAATAATTTTGTTTATATTTTTACTGGTACGACTCCGGTACACAGATAATGATTTATTGGAAATAGATAAATATATACCGCATACTAATTTCTGTCTTTAGCAGTTGACAAACATAATTAATGCTGAGTCGATATCTCTAGAAATAGAACAATATCAGTAGCTTGATTAAGTCAATCGTTCAGCAACATTTATAAGAATCTACTGTATTGGCTAAGACATACTACACACAAAAAAGCAGAAATTGTGCATTCGCATTTTGGCGAGTCTGACTGTACTTTTACTCGTAAATGAAAAAATTTATCGCTATTTGGCGCAATGGCGAGCGGCAGAGAGAAGCCTGCATGGCAGTATATATATATATATATATATAACCCAAAGAGAAAGTAAACTAGAATTTTAAATAAAAATGAAATTCTATCAAATGGGACATGCATTAAAAGTTACTTAACTTTTGATGTATATTTTTTATGGATGATTAATTTCACTTTACATATAAATTTCCATAAGGAGTTTAAAACACACTCGAATAGCACACTGCGCTGAAAAACAACAACAAAATGAGATATTAGATTAGAAAATAAAACTTTTCTTCAAAGTGTAGGAAAATATTGATTACAAAAGTTTACTTGCTGGAATGTTCGTAATTTGTCAGTTTTCTATCTTTAGACATGAAGCCAGTGTTTCATTTATTTATTTATTTGCCAAGTTCCAATACTTTTGAAAGTTTATAATGCTGATTAATGAATGTGCTTCAAAAGCATTATGATGTATTAAAAAGATCAAATTATTTACATATAATTAATCAAAATGATAGATTACTCACGTATTTATGAATGCGTATTTTGTATATTTTATACGCATTTACTGTTTTGTAAGTAGTTTATGAATTATGTAGATTTAAAGTTTTGAATTCCAATTTCTTTTGTAATCTTTGATAACGGATTGCACTGCTTCATATTTAATTTTTTTAAAGTATAATACAAATACTAGTAGGTGGAATGAATTGAATTTTGATTTCTATATTTAAAGATTCTAGAAATCGATCACGTAACACAACTAATGCTTTTTTCGAAAATGCATATATTTTTCAAATTAATTTTTAAATTAAAGTTTGAGTTTTAACCTATAGTTGAATTAACATGTGTCGATTTTTTGGAGGTCTTTCTCTAATGAAATAAAAAAAACTTTAATGAATTCCGCCAAGTTGATTTTAAATTATTCTTTAAAAAATACTTTTCTTGATATTTATTTATTTATTTATTTATTTATGCCTAAATGGAGCAAGATCACCAAATCGCTAGAATCTGGCGTAGACCATATTTGCTCCACCCGGTAAGTTCCCCGGCATGCGAAGATTCATTACAATAACTTTCATTCCTCAACAAGGAAAAGGATTTAAAAAAACCATTAAGACATGAAACACATTATATACAGGCCGCTAGAATACAAAGCTCTTTCGCGACATACAGCGGCGAGTTGAAAATAGAAACTTCAATATTGATTGAAAAGTCTATTGACTGAAGAAGGAAATTTGATTAACATAATTCAGAACCACATCTCCATGATGGTATGTGCGCCGGAAACCTGCTAGTTTTTGACAAGGGGTGCTAAGACTGCCAGAAGCTTGACAAAGACTCTAACATGACAGAGGATAGTCTTAGGACTGCAGATGCAAACAGTTAAGAGATAAGTTTGGCCAGGTCCATCAAGAATCCATAAATTTGTGCCAATTGATGAATTAGTTTGGGTTTGTTAAGATATTTAAGAGCAAGGAATCTGGGCGGGGATATGGGTACCTAAGGTGCCAGGCCTTTGTGAGTGTGCAGAAGAAGTTGTGGTGGTCTGAAGACCCAAAATGCCCCACACTCTCAGAGATCCGTATCTGAGCATTTAAAATAATTTAGATATGTCCTGAATGGACTAAGACCGGAGAAGAATGTTGATATGTGAGGGGAGAAAACTAATAGATTTATATGAGATTTTTGGGATTAGGGAATCCCAGTAGAGTTGCCAGTCTGAAAGAATATTTCTTTTGAGGAAGAGGCAAACATGGGATGTAGGAAATCTATGTTTGGACGTGAGATGACCTCCTTGACTAGTGGCTCAGTTACCTCATTTCCAGCCATGCCGATGTGAGCGGTGACAGGGCCGAGAGAGACCATATGGAAGACAGTTTTTAAAGTGATTTTTATTTTAAGCACTAGAGGATATTTAGTTCTATGGGAGAATATTTCTTGTAGGCTTGAAAGGTTGTCACTATAAAGGTGAGCAAAAAATAAGATGAGGATGGAGAACAATCCTTTCCAAAGCCCACAGCATTCTTGAAATATAAAAAACTGAATTTTCTACTCTTAGCAGTATTTTTCTAATATAAATATTAATGCTTAGTTCTCTTGCAAATGATATCAAAGTGTATGTTAAGGATATCTATTTTTTAAAAGTAGTGGCAGTTAGAATTAAAAAATAGACACTATCTGTATAAATGTATAATTGCAAATAATTATATATTTGCAATATTCTCTATAATTGTTTGTGCGCATTTTCTGCCACTGGCAAATATTTTTATGACCTATTTGTATTACTATCTCTAAAAAATGAAATTTATAGTATATTTTCCCAATACATGTCTTTACCATGTATCTGAAAGGTATTTGTATTGAGAAAGTGGTGTAAGATAGAATAAAAAATAGTTGTGAATGGCAGCCCTATTACTGCAACACATTAATCCCTTGAAGGTCGGTAGGATAAAATATAGCCCACTTAATTTTAATTGCAAAATGCCACATTGATACCAAAAATTGTGAATAAAATTTTAATTTTATCAAATAGGCGAAGAAAAGCTTATATATTTTTTGAAATGAACTTGTTTTTAAATTCTGGTGTCATTCAGTCATTTCAGTATTTTTAGAATAGAAGTGCTTTGCCCCTCAAAGGGTTAAATGAAAAAATATCGTTTGTGGGAAGAGTTACATACAGCTAAATAAAGTGAACTGCGGAATTACATATATCTAAATAACGCACATTTAGCATCTTACTCCCTCAGTGTGCTATGTCATTATACCTTAAACTTAATATTCATAAACGTGATCTAATTTTCATCATAAGTTTTTAACTTGTTTGAAAAATGATCTACTTCTTTGCATTACGATAAAGAATCGAAGGGGAAATTTATAATGCAATTGCACAAATAATGTAAGTATGTAATATATATAAATATATAATGCAGCTATTTAAATAAATACAATCAAAACCTTATACTAATCTAAATGCAACACTGTACTTTTATAATCATGTTACTTTTTTCTATATTTGTAAGTGAAAGAAAGAATTTTAAGAAAAATTTTTATTACGTACTTCATCGAACAAATGTATTCTATTTTGCAGTTATTGATCTTAATTATATCCTATTCCCACAGCGCTAATTTATATACAAACTGCTCGAGACCTACTCTGGCCAAAGCTTCCATCAATTTCACTTAAATACACTTAATGATTGTTTCTACAAGTCTCAGAGTAATTTTCATTTTAGATAGCGAAGAACGGATAATATAATTAAGATTGACTGCTTCTAGTAGCTAAATCTCTGAACATTTATTGAAGAAATTCGTCTTCAGCATCCTTTAATCTCCATTATATCTTATCTGTTGAAGGAAATTTTATTTTTTTCTGATTAGGAGTAGCACTATTTCATCTTATTTAGACATGTACTTAATGCTACAATACATTGAATTTCGTGATTCATTCACAGCATATATTTATCTGCTATTTAACCCATTAACGCCCAGCGTCCTCGTTTGAGGACGGTTACAAAACCAGCAAGAAAGCGGTCTTCCCACCAGTAAAGAGGAAGAAAAATGTGTACCTTATTTCACGAGACAGAATCCTTGATAAATTTAGATGAAAGTTAATTTGCTGTTAAAAGTGGTGGGAAATACAAAATTTAAATTTTAGCGAAGAAAATAATTCGGGCGTTAATGGGTTAAGTAGATTGCACTAAACTTTAAGATTTATATATATATTAATACATTGATTATTTCGACATTAGTTAGTGTACAAATAGATTATTCAACATATCGTATTCTTGATTCAAAAGTGGCATGATGTAAAGAAGTTCTTTTTCAGGAAATGCGAAAAACTGTTTTCGTACTATGAAAAGGTCAATGACCCATCCTTCAAACACAGCTACTACCAATAGAGTTGTGAGGGCCATTTGCACCATTCAGTTACATTTCAGAATTTTATCTTTATTTTTCAAACTTAATAATTTCTTTTAAATATGGAGACAGGTGTTAAGTAAATGTTCAAGGTACAAGGAAAAAAAAGTGGTTGTGCACTTTGCTCTATAGTATCATATGTAAATGCTATTTTAAGTTGGCTTGTAAGGCAAATTGTCAAGTCCGTTACTATACAAAATTACTGAAAATACTCAGCTTTAAATTTATTGAATTTCTTAAAATCAACTTACTTTTATGTGACTTATGTTCCTAAATTTCAAAACATGATATGTATCAATGATACTTAAATTAAATTGAAATGAGAGACAGTTTTAGCCACCAGATTTTGATCATATAGAAATTATAGAACTTTTTCTAATAATTACAGTATATATTCATGTCAATTATTAAATTTTAAGGAACTTGCATATTTGTCTCTTAGTTGAATAAAAATAAAAGTAGAATTGTGAAAAAATCATAATCATTAAAGTGCTGTAACAGACTTGATATTTGGTAACAGACTTGACACTACGTTGAAATTGGCCAATCAATAAAGGGGAAGCAAAACATAGTGTATTTTCTAACAGTTAGGAATGAAATACGATGAGAAAGCTATCACAAAATAACAGCTGTTTTTTTTTTTTTTTGATAGGATCAAAAGTTTCCGATAAAGGCCAGTGAAAACATCCACCAATAAACTTGAATAGAACACTATGTCTTATTTAAGCGCCTCAATAATGCAAAGTTTCTCCACAAATGTGGTAAAAAATTCCTATTTCTTTTTACTGGTGTCAATTTACACAGGTATTATAATGATGTCAACTGACACGGAAAGGAAATTGTCTTAGTTGTCACAATGTGGCGGAACTACAAAGGCCAAAGTAAACATCCATAAGTAAAATTAAATATCAGTTTTTGCAATTATTTTTGATTGAAACTTTTCATCAACGCAGCGTTTAAATAAAGAGAAAATTTCTACTTAAATTTACTGGTGGAATTTTGCATTGGCTTTAAATAAACTCTCGCGAAAGCGGTTGCAGTTGAAGCTTCATTATTTTCGGAATATATCAGTTCCTCTTTCTTAATAGTTTCATCGCTATTTCCAGGTGGTTGGATTTTCAGTGCATTATCTGGAATTTTGGATAATTGAAAAAGACATAAAAACCTAGTAGAACGACAACCATTGCCAGGTTTATAAAAATCGCGAAATTTCTTTTTCCAAGCACCTTCGTCGTTCCAAGCCCAAGCTCGCACTCTGATTGGTTGTTGCTCTCGGCACTGTTTTCACGTAACTTGGCGATAACCATACTTGGCGAAAAATACTTCGCTCGTAAGTGAACGAGTAAACCTAAAACCTAACCTACTCATTCTTATTCTTCCTTCATTCTTATCCTCGTGGTCTTGTGCTCTTGTGTGTAAAAACTTTTAAAGAATAAAGCTTTCAGTAAGGCACGTTCCATCCAATCCAATGCTGCAAGAGAAAAGTTACTTTGTACTCGGTTCAGAAGGAAATCAAACTCGACGGAAGCATCTATCGCTATGCCAAGTATGATTATCGCCAAGTTACACGAAAACAGTGCTGAGAGCAACAAACAATCAGAGTGCGAGCTTGGGCTTGGAACGACGAAGGTGCTTGGAAAAAAAAATTACGCATAAAAATCTAGGCGTCAGCGGCAGTCTCTTACCACTATATTTTATTCGTTACTTTTGGTCTATTACTTCAACTAAATTATTTGAAAGAATGCTAGTAAAATTTAAGCTAAGAAAACTAATAAAATTTAGTGGTAAGAATCCAAAATATTCAATTTTTGAGTTCTGCCGGTTTTGAAACAAGGATGCGATCTGTACAAATTAGTTTGGATAAAAAATGTTTTATTATCGTCATTTTTTTGTTGTTATTTTGGATAATCATTCTAACATACACAAGAATCAATCACAAATTTTCATTATACAAACAGATTTTTCATTTAAAATTTTCGCTTCGTATTAACGGTATTTCTCAAGGACAATTTGTAGAAAAATTGCTGTAGAGGTGTCCTATTCAATCAAATGAATTAATAACGCCGGAATTTAAAATTTATTAATATGAAAAAGCTACATTTCACAAAAGTAATAAACGCAGAATTTTATATCGAAATTCTGGGACCATTAACACATTTATAATGTTTATACGCCCTTGAAAGAGTTAAAAGAAAATTTTAAGTATTTAGAATTACATAGTTTCTTTTACTTTCATTTAGTGCCATTAAGTTAACTAATCCTCCAGTAGATTCGATTAATCTGCAAAATTTCCAACGTTATTACTACATTAAATATCAGAGCTTTAGTTAGTTTCGAGTATATTTTTTAGTGCAATCGAACTTCGTTAAAACGAATCGTTATATGCAAACTACTTTTACCACGAACTGCTTCTAACTGTCCCATCAAGTTGTATAGGTATTTACTGTGATTTTAGCCCTTTTAATACGAACACACTTAACGCCAAATAGTATTTATTAAGAATTGAAATCTCGGTTGTTGAAATATTTCCTACTCATAGCACGAACGAAATGCTTTCTTTTAACCCTTTGCACTCGAATGGTGTCTCTCACTCACCACTAATGTTGTCAAATGTCTGTCGTAAATCGGGACGCCAAATTCTTTGGACGCCACTATCTTACAGTTTATTTCGCCAAGTTTTATCAATGATTATTCGGCAATTAAATATGGCGAAGAAAATGAGTGGTGTCCAAAGCATTTGCAGCACCCATTTATGCGGTCAGTACGAATTGCCTCTGGAGTGCAAAGGGTTAACTTTTGAGTGCCAATGTACTGATTTAAATTTTTTTCGAATTTTAAATTTTTCAAAAAATATTAGTCTCGAAAGGGAAAAGGTTTTTAGTTTTGATAGCCAAAAACTAACGATTGTAAAATTACAGATGATTGCTCTTTCTATCAACTTAAAAGATAAAATTCTGTAGTAACATTTACATTGAGTTATGAAAAAAAATGCCTGTTAAGATTTAAAGCTGTTTTCACAACACCACACCCTGAAGACTAGGCCTGCGTGCTAAGACAAAATAGCGGCTGCCGAAGGTGGATTTATTTTTAACGTATGTACGATCCCTTAAATTTTTACACCAGTATTTTATAAAAGATTTCTTTGATTTGTATAGTCTCAAAAAAAAAGAGAAAAAAACGTACACACGCTGAAAAAAATTCGACTTCGGCATCCGCCAATTACCAAGTTTTACAACATTTGATCCAATAGTTTACATTTTATGACTTTTGAAAGTGCAATTTTAATTCTAACTGTCAAGAAACTTTTATAAAAGAAGTTTTTTTGCTGCTACAGAATTTCAGAAACTTTTCTTAGTAATTTTAAAAGTGTACCAATTAATCAGATTTCACAAACGGAATTTCAGTTTTGTGAATCCTATAAAATTCCTATCAAAATTTTTCAGCTGCATGATTAAAATTATGCACGCAAGACTTTAAATTATAAAGATAATTTATTTTAGAGATAATTGAAAAATTTTAACAATAATATTAATGCTGTTAATTTAGCATGTTTGTCTGTAGAACATATTTGTTGTAAATGAAAATGTTTTTCACACAGGGCAGTAGATTGGAGAGTAGTAGGAGCGACTCAGCCCCTCCCACCTAAAACATTTTGAGTCTCCCCTGTAAAAGAGTCCAAGGTCACTAAATGAATTTATGTTCCGAAAATTCAAATGAAATTGTGTTCAAAAATCTAATTTAGTTTTGAAGAATTTTCGAAGTTTGTCAAAAATGCTAACTTCTAACTAAAATAAATGTTTCAACACTTGCTCATCCAATTTCCACTCATGAAGCTAACATAAAATTTTATATTACACTAGTTAATACACTCAAATTTTTCATCCTATACTTTTCTTAGCATAAAATGAAGTTATTACAACAATTTAATGAGAGACATAGCAATTACAATGTGAATGGCACTAAAGAGAAAGAAAATATGAGCCCCTCTACATTTTCTTGAGTCCCCCCCCCCCCTTTGTTATTCACTTCTACCTACTGCCCTGTTTTTACAGAGAATTGAAGAAAATCAGAAAAAAAACAATATCACGATTTGAAACAACATTTTAACTTTAAAATGCAAGGTCTGGCTCAGCAATTACATTTGTGTGTGTTCGTGTTTCAACTATTATGCACTATATACCTGTAATAACGTGCATTTAAAGTCATGAAATCTATTTTGTTTTGATTTGGCATCACAAAGCGGTTATAACATCTCTTGTTGATATTGCTTGCAATATGCGCCGAGCCAGCGGCTTGGTTGGTAGCGTCAGCTCCTTCCACACCGCTGGACCCTGGTTCGAGTCCAGCTAGCGGCATGGGTGTCTCGTGTTGTCCCTGTGATAATGGATGTACCGGATATTCTGTAATAAAGTGTTCTATGTGGTTTCTTGTGATCATTGGAGGTTATGCCGGCGAATAGCTGTAGCGTCTACCTCAAAGCATGTAAAATGTAAAATGTAAAATGCAATATGCTCGCCTGTGGTTTTGTCTCTATCTTTATAAGATACTAATGATTAATTACATTAACCCCTTGGGGACAAGCAACATGTATACGTGCCGCAGAAAGGCTTAAGAATAGTTGTTTATCCCCACCAGTAAAATTTTACTGTAAAATTTGCCTTATTTAGAAGGAGCATTTTCTCGATTTGAAAAGGCACAAATTTCTGTTTTTAAAAACCGGTGACAAAACTCCAAAAATTTCGTCGCGAAGGGGTTAACAATTAAAAGCGTTATAAAAATTGTTATACGGTTGAGTACTGATTATTATGCAGTTTAATTACTTTAAAGTCATTGAATAATTTTAACAGTTTAACTGATCAACATTTTTGAAAAAAAAAAAAAAACTTTTAAATAATGGTTATTTTTTTCATGTCTTCAACAATATTTTTAGTCCTTTATCGCCGGTTTTTCTAAATAGATATTTTTGCCTAATTGAATCCAAAAAATGCTCGGATGAAATAAATGCATAATTTACAACAAAATTTTACTGGTGAGAATAACAAATAATAATTGGAATATGGATGCCCATACGTGGTACGGGTAAATCATGAGTGCAGAACACACGTTGCCCGAATGTCGTACGGGCAAATGAGGCAAGCGGTTATATTATCATTTTTGGAGCCACTTTTGCTTTGTAACTCAGGAGTGACAGTACGACATTATGCTTAACCGAAACTTAAAAAAATATTTTCATTATTTTTCTAATGGGTACACTGTAAAATAAAATCTGTAAAGGTACTAAACATTTTCTAGGAAACTGGGATTCCAAGAACTTTTCATGTAACGGTAACAGGAAAAATCCATGTAACCGATTCTGAAACTTGAATTTTTGCTGTTACCGTTACAGGAAAAGTTCTTGGAATCCCAGTTTCCTAGAAAACGTTTAGTACCTTTACAGATTTTTTTTTACAGTGTAATAAACAAAAATAAACTCATTTTTTTTTCAAAAAAAAAAAAAAAGTAAGAAAAAACTAGTCGTTGAGTGCCACTGTAATACTTACCCATCATGAATATGCATACTATAATATGTGAAAATAAAACATGTGTAAACTATTTGTAAAATGGATTGCAATTCCAAAACAGAATTTAAACGTGTATTTAAATATTTTTAATGTAGACAACATTGCTCTATTAATGAATTGCTGATGAACCCATTTTGACGATTTATATAAAACGCCGAACGACTTAAGTAGTACCTAATTGCGTAAAAGAAACATCCTTATAACTCCAAAAATAATAATCATATTAATTAACAATTTAGTGCGTCGAATTAAACGTCTAATACCCAATTAAAATATATCTTTGAATTGAATTTTGGATGAAATACAGGGTTATGAAAAATCAAAGAATGTGTAAAAGAAGATTACAAATACTTCGGCAACTAATAATCCAATCAATTTCGTTCTTTGTGCAAAATTTGTGTTATTTTATTGCCTTTTACGCACACTCCTTAAAATAAAAAAAAAATCGAAAATTTTTATGTAACTTTCATCAGAACGAATTTTCGAGAGTCCGAAAAAAAATAGTTCCGGATATTTGATGTTACTGATATTAAATAGGCTTGTCCCATTTTTACATTCTTAGTATATACAAAATTTCAAGTCATTATCTGAATTTGCATCGCAGCGTTTACAGAAACACAGACGGCAATTTTTTTTTCTAAAACTATGTTTTTCGGAATCTCCAGTATCTGAAACGTGTAAATACGTCAAAAATATTTTTTCGCTTTTCTAAACGATTTCAAGACTAACCATACACTACGTATGTTGGGTATGTAACAATAAATAAATTTAAAATTAGTCCAATATTTTCAAAAAATGATAAGTTCAAAAAATAATACTGTGAATTTGAAAATTTTAAGCCTTTGGCTAACTTTTAGTCAACTAGTACAATAAATATATTTTAAATATCTTTGCCGCATTTTTGAAATTCTGAAGTATCTCCATGGTAACTCAGATGATTTTCCTTTACCATGCCTGATTTACTGCTAAAATCATTCTTGTTAAAAAAAAAAAAAAAAAAAATCCCCCACGCATCTCTTGGTTTCACTTGGGTTTCATTTATACACAATGGGAAAAAGAAAAGGGGAGGGGGATGCTCAATTCAATTGTTTCACTCGACTGAAAGTGTGCTATAAAATTTCGATACATTTTATTTCTTTTAAAAAAAGACGTTTTGAAATGTTACCTTTATTTTATAAAATAAAAACGATTGTTTTAAAAGGGCGATTTTAAAGAAACATTTATATCTATTCTCTCTACATGAAATACTAATGAATCACATTTATTAAACGATTTTATCAAATGACTGACTAAGTTTCAAGGCTATTTTTATTAAAATATAAAAGGTTTGGCGGTAAAACTAATACCGTTTATCCCTATTTATTCACATGCGTCAAAACGAGGTTATTAGATATCTTTTTTTCCTGTTAAATTTTAAAATGACATTATTAAAAAAGAAAGAAAATTTTTAAATGAAAATTTAATAGTCACGTGTTAAAAAGACTAAAAATGGAAAAAAATACATCAAAATATTTACGCGTAAATGTTAAAAAAAAGTACGAAGATTTTAAAATAATAAAATTTTAAACGTGAAACACATTTAAAAGTTGGAATCACATACTATGTAAAATGGTACTGAGAGTAAAAAAAATAAAATAAAAATAATAAAAATAAAATAAAAAAATAAAAAATAAATGCAAGAATATTAAATATTGTCATAGTTAAAATGTCTAAAATAATTAGATTATTAAGCGTAAAAAAAACTTTTAATGAAGAATATTAGATCGTATTTAAAAAGCTCAAATTTCATACCTTTTATAATTAAAAAATCTATTTACCCGAAAAATCTTAAGGGAATCTGAAAAACAAAAATCTTGACAAATAGTTTTATCGCTCTAAAAATTTCTTTGTTTTTTTCTGCTTAAAATGTATGCTCATTAAATCATGTCTCTAATTTAAGTGGAACTAAAAATATATAACATTTTTGCTCTGGTTTGTTTTCAAAATCTACTCTTCTAGCAAAGATTGTCATGATAATAACTCCTTGCGAAAATGCAAGTTTCTTCATGATGCCTTATTTCACTATTTCTCGTATTTAACTTGTTATAACTCAAGTTCCATTAAAGGTAAATGGTTCAAATTTCGAACATGTCTTTCTCAATTGTTTTACTTTGCATTCGATTGAAGAAATTTAATAAAAATATATTTATTTTTGAAAATATGTTGTTTTTTTTTTAAAGTTACATCGCTTTTTAAAGATTTTTAATTTAAATATTTTTAATTTTTATTTAAATTAATATTTTTTTAACGCTAAATCAAAATTAAAACTTGTTTATATCTGTGCATTTAAATGAAAAAGATTGCATTTCTAAAACAAAAATTTCGAGATATAACTATTGTAAATTACCCCACTTTTTTGATAAATGTTACATTTAATTAAATATCTAAAACATTTTGTGATGTTTTATCATATAATTTTGTTAACATATAATATGGTTAATTTTCACAAAAAATTTCAACATTTTAACGCAATAAATAAAAAATATTTTGAAATGTGTCTCCTTAAAAGAGAAAAAATTTAAAATAAATAAAAACAGAAATTCCTATAGAAATCCACCTATGGTTAAAAAATTGGAAGTTTTCAAAAGCTCCCTTTTATTTATTTATTTTTTGTAACTGATAATCAACTATAGCAGAAAAAATATCATTTATGATATTTTTAATAAACTGAACCTAAATGTAAGGTCAAAATGATTATTTAAAGCATAATCTTATCAAGAAACAACGATTAAAATGCGATAAAGAGAGGAAATTTAATTTATTGTCAATTGGGAGCAGTATGCCTTAGAGATCACCAAATAATCTTGGTGGAAACATCCCTGCCAACACGCTTTTTGTAGTTCATCGGTAGATTTATGATTGTGTTTCACAGAGCCTACTGGGGTCCAGAAAATCCAATGGTAAACTTATCAGTGAACCACTAAAATCGGGGTTATAGGTGTTTTCCATCAAGATGTGACTTGGTATATCAGTTGTATTTTAATAACGAAATCGAGTTTCAATTAATCCTTCAACACGACGTGGGTTTGTTTTCTGAAGCTGCCTCACGGTCTATCAAAGAAAAATATTATCCATATTTTTTTTTTTTCTGCTAATTTTCAAATGTGTAATTGATCTGACTTATCATTCCCAAAAACAATCATTTTTTCTTACGACAGAGATTTATGATGCCATGGTAATCACAAAAGACCGCCTTCCAACGGAATAGCATGACAAAACTATTACAGAATAGAGACGATATCCTTTATACAAGGTGTATCTAAACTACTGGGTAAAACTTTAAGGGGTAATAGTATACATCAAGACAAACAATATTAAATAGGAAACCAAGGGTCCCAATCGCTTTCCAAAAGAAAAGAAAAAGTACTCCATTCTAAAGGATAGGAGTGGTTAAGTATCACAAACTGAATTGTGTTCAGAGGGTTCCAGATTCAAATAATTATAAAAAACGGAAAAATAGGTCGATTGATTTTCGGTTTTCACTGAAACTATTCTTTATGTCGGTATTTTATTGAAAATAAATTATAAAGATAAATTTCAAATAATGATGATAGAGGGCGCTTTAGACTTTGGAGTAACGAAAAACTATTTTTTACCGTTATTATTTGCATCTCGTTAAATTTTTTTAGAAGCTTAGTCATAAATTTAAATTTTGCGCAGAAAATCTGAATCGTTAGGAGCGGTTAAATAGCGCAAACTCAACTGTGTTCAATGTGGGTGGAAAGGTTCAAATTTCATGTTATAAAAAACAAAAAAAGGGTTGATTCATTTACGGTTATCGCCAAAACTATTATTTATGCCAGTATTTCCTTGGAAATAATTTTAAAGATAAATTTCAAAAAATTCCGTTAGAGGCCGCGTTTAACTTTAGAGTAACCAACAACTATTTTTAACTGGTATTTTTTGTATCTAATAAATGCTTATAAAAGCATATAGTTAAATTTTGAACTCAAAATCTGAATCGTTGTGAGTAATTATGTAGCGCAAAATTGAACTGTGTTCGAGGGTTGGGGAGAGTAACATTTCAACTCTTGAACACAATTCAGTTTGCGCTTCTTATTTCCTCCCAACTATTCAGAATTTGACCTCAAAATTTAAGCTTCTGCAAGCATTTAATTAGATAAAAAAAATAACGGTTAGAAATAGTTGTAAGTTACTCAAAATTTAAGGGCACCCTCAAACGAAATTTAAAAAAGTTATCCTTAAAATTTATTTTCAAGGAAGTACTGACATTTTAGCGAAAACCTGAAACAAATCGACCAATGTTTCCTTTTTTTATAATCATTTGAAATTTGAACCTCCCCACCCCCATTGAACACAGTTCAGCTTGCGCAACTTAACCACTCCCAATGATTCAGATTTTCTGCGCAAACTGTAAGTTTATGTCTAAGATTCTAAAAAAAAATTATCGAGATGCAAATAATGACGGTAAAAAATAGTTTTTCGTTACTCCAAAGTCTAAAGCGCCCTCTATCGCTATTTTCTTAAATTTAGCTTTATAAATTATTTTCAATAAAATACCGATATAAAGAATAGTTTTAGTGAAAACCGCAAATGAATCGACCAAAAATTTCTTTTTTATAATCATTTGAAATTTGAACCCTCTGAACACAGTTCAGTTTGTGCTACTTAACCACTCCCAACTATTCAGATTTTGAACTCAAAATTTAAGTTTAAGTCTAAGTTTACGAAAACATTTAATCAGATGCAAAAAATAACGTAAAAAGTAGTTGTTCGTTACTCCAAAGTTTAAAGCGCCCTTTATCGGCATTTTTTGAAATTTATCTTTACAATTCATTTTCAATAAAATACCGACATAAAGAATAGTTTTAGTGAAAACCGCAAATCAATCGACCAATTTTTCCGTTTTTTATAATCATTTGAAATTTAAACCCTCTGAACACAAGTCTAAGTTTTTAAGTCTAGGCTTGCGAAACCCTTTAATGAGGTGTAAAAAAAATAGCGGCAAAAAACAGTTGTTTATTACTCTAAAGTCTAAAGCGCCCTCTATCGACATTTTTCGAAATTTATCTTTATAATTTATTTTCAAGAAAATACCAACATAAAGAATAGTTTTAGTGAAAACCGCAAATCAATCGACCAATTTTTCCATTTTTTATCTTTATTTGAAATTTTGGACCCTAAACTTTAATGGCGGCTATCTCCTTTGGAAAACTCTTGGGACCCTTGGTTTCCAATTTAATATTGTTTGTCCTGATGTGTACTATCACACCTTAAAGTTTTGCCCAATAGTTTAGATACACCCTGTATATGATATCGTTATAGGGATAGTCTTTATAGTAATAATATCATTCAATCTTTCTCAACATGGTACAATTTTTATTAGCACTTTCCAACAAAGTTGATAAGTGTTTATGCTTTGGGTTTTTCAGTCCGTCTGTCCGTCTGGCCGGATGGCCGTCTGGCCGCGCTGTAACTCCCGTAAATATACTCGGATTGCTATGAACTTTTTATGTATTATTGATGTTTACCCTAGCACAATCCCTATTGAAAATGAAGTTTCTACCACGATTATTTATTTACAGGGATAGCCAAAAGTTTTCAATACATTACGGGCTATGGGAAAAAATCGTTCAAATGAATTTTAAAGGTGTTGCATCCTGTCAAAGATGCTCAAATTTACAAAGTGCACTAAAACATGCATTCTGTAATATATGCAGTGAAAATATAGCTATTATTCTTTTACAGGCCGCACGAAAGAATTTCATTGGATAATGGTAAAGGGAGGAATTGTGTGCGACATATTTTAAATATATTAAACTGTTTCACGTATAATAAAATTGGTGTATGACACTGAAGCTTAATATAAATTATACGATACTGTCTTGCATGATATGTAGTACATAGCATTTACAGGTCCACACAAAAAGATTTCAAATAGTATATTATTTCTGAAATACTATATAAATATCCGATGATGGCTGATGGTTGGATTAAATGCATTTTAATTATGTTATGAGTGTTTAAGTTTCAATAAATATATGCACGTTATATTGTGTGTATAAACGTTATAGTTGATATAATACAGGGCTACCCAAAAGAACGCGCCAACGTTACTCAATATCACGTTACGTAAATTACTTAAACGTGGTTCTTAAATAAGTTATGCATTTTTACGCTGAACTGCATTCAGTTTACTGAGAAATGTTTGTAGAATATAGATAAAAGGATATACAGGGCCACATAAAGAAATCGGTACATGGACGCCAATGAATGATAATTTGTGAGAATGTGATTTCAGTTATTTTAAAAGTGTTTTAGTTTACAGTAAATGTTATCTTAATGCTGACGCAAAATAAAAATACAAACTAAACTACAGGGCTGAACAAAAGTATTCAAGTATTTTTCCATCTATTAGTATAAATTGCCGGAAAAGAAATTTCAAGCTGAAAGTCATTTTCTTGCTAAATTAAATTTTCCCATTATATCAATTGACAGATGAAATACAGGGCTGTTCAAAAGTACTGGAATACACATTTGAGTATATATGGCTATATACCCTTATTTTCCTAAATAACGAAATTTGTTAAAGTTTTCATGAAGTGTTGGAAAAGTTTGAAACAATTATTCTTTTATCAATGTCAAAAAAACCCCGCAAAATGCGAAAAAAAACTAAAAATTACATTCAAAAAATTGTTAAAAAATGAAAAAACGCCGCATGAAATCCGAATAAGGTTTATTAAAAAGAGAACTAAATTTCCTATGTCGCGTTAAAAGAATGAAACCGTATTCCTTTCACTAATGTAGACAAATCGCCTCGAAACATAAAAAGAAAGCTAAAAATCGACAAACAATTAAATTAAAAAAAATAATTAAAAAAATCGAAAATCGGGCTTTGAGGTGCAAAACGTCATATAAAGAGGAACCTTCCCTCCAAATTTCGTAATTCTACGAACAACGATCTTTTTAGAACGCTCTGACACACTCACAAACTTCTGTGTTTATAATTATAGCAGATTATTGTGAATATTCCAAATGATTCCTTCATTGCTGATTCATTAATTTTACATTTTCGAATTTTTTACATGCAGTTTAAAAATAGATAAGATCATGAAGCATAAAAAACCTATCATATTGACAAAAATAAAAAAAATATCGATTCTAAAAGCACAAAATCTCGAAAAATCGTTAAAAATTACTTCGAAAAACGCACTGAAATTTGCATTAAAAATCGATGAAATTTAAAAATTGTAGCAGATAAATTTTAGTAAATTAGGCTAAAAGTTTGAAGCAATTTTCTTTTTAAGAATTTCCAAAAATAGCCAAAAAATACGAAAAAATACTAAAAGTCGCATTCAAAAATTCGTTAAAAATTCAAAAATTCTCTGCACGAGTTCCGAATAAGCTTTATTAAAAAGAGAACTATATTTCCTATGTCAGGTTAAAAGAATGAAGCCTTATTCCTTTCAATAATACAGAAAATTCACCTCGAAACAATAAAGGAACGCAAAAAATCGACAAAAAATTAAATAAGCAAATCTTTCCAAAATTTGAAAATCCGGCTTCGAGGTGTAAAACGTAATATAAAGAGATACCTTCCCTATAAATTTTGTAACTCTACGTACAGCGGTCTCTTTAGAACAGCGCTACACACTCACCAACTTCTATATTTATAATTATAGAAGATTACTGTGAATATTTTAAATGACTCCTTTATTGCTGATTCATTAATTTTACGTTTTACTACTTTTTTACATGCAATATAAAAATAGATAAGACCATAAAGCGTAAAAAACCTATCATATTGACAAAAGGGAAAAAAATATCAATTCTAAAAGCACAAAAACTCGAAAAATCGTTAAAAAGTGCTTCAAAAATCGCATTGAAAATTGGATTGAATATCAATGAAATTTAAAAATTGTAGCAGACAAGTTTTAGTAAATTAAGCTAAAAGTTTGAAACAATTTTCTTTTTATTAATTTCCAAAAATAACTACAAAATCCGAAAAAATACTAAAAATCGCATTAAAAAATGCGTCAAAAATTCACAAATTGCTTCACGAATTCCGAAAAAGCTTATTGAAAAGAGAACTAAATATACTATGTCGGGTTAAAAGAATGAAACCCGTTCCTTTCCCTAAGGTGTAAAAATCGCCTCAAAACACAAAAACCGCTAAAAATCGACAAAAAATTAAATAAAAAAATCTAATCCAAAAATCGAAAATCGGACTTCGAGGTGAAAAACTTCATGTATAGAGGTATCTTTTCCCCAAATTTTTTAATTCTACGTGCAGCGGTTTCTTCAGAACAGCGCTAATACACTCACAAACGTGTATCTTTATTATTATAGAAGATAAACTGTTTGTTTACTTTTCTTTTTCTTTTTTAAAATTATATAAATTGTTTTATTCTATAGTTAATAACTAAACTTTTTTTATTTATTATTATTTCTTTTTTAAAGTAATAGAAATTAGTTTAAAAATATGTATGTAACTGGTATTTGAAAACGAAGTTTTCCCTAAATTGGCAGCAGAAAAATAACGCGCCAATGTGGTGCATGTATGACATTTGTGCTGAAAATCAAGAACTCAGTATTTTTATGCTAGCCTGGCACAGATAATAAATCGCCAAATATCGCACCCGTGGCATTTTTTCGTATTTCATTAATTATTTAAAATATAATAATATAATCCTTTCACTCATTTCATTTATGATACATAACTTTAATTTGAAACTGAAAAGTTTAAAATTCATGACTTTTATTTATTTTTTTAAGTAAAAAGAACAGAAAAAATAAAACAATGATATTTTGAAGCTCCATAAGTGCAGTGAAGAAACAAAACATAAAATTTTAACAAATGACTTTTGCACAGTAACCCATAAGATGTATTACATTTGGACGTTGCCATTAAACAATTAACAAATTATCGTAATTTTTGTTGCACATACGTTAGCGTAATACATATATAAATGCCTTGATTAATCTTAAAGTTTCACATTTTTTTCCACTCAGGTTTCAATCACCAGATGTAAGAGGAAATATTCGAGAGTGAGGCTGACATGAGCAATTCAACTGATTCACTCGATCGGCAATGCCTAACTAAAACTCCACTGTAATTCTTTTAAAATTTGAATTTTGCGGTTTGTGTGTTTCTCGCAATTTAAATAAAAGGGATGTTTATAATGATAGATGTTAAAGTAAAATTTCTGTACAAATACAAATTGAAAAAGTAGAATTTAACTCGTAGGTTTAGCATTATGTTCTCCTACTTACAATTCTTCGTGTTTTTATACTTTTCGGTTCAAGGATGCACAATGTTAAAATCTACGAGTAAACCTCTAAAATCGGTTTTTTAGGTATTTTCTACCAATATATGAATACCGATTGATATGCGAATTGGAATTTAACTATTCCTTGATTTTCATCATTGAACTCAATGAGGTAATTGCCTGTGTTGTCTCCTACTGATTTATAATTTTTGAAGTTTAGTATTACATAAGTAACGCCGAACAACTGTAGTTATTATTAACCACTATATCCCATCATCAAGTAAAAGAGACTCGTGAACTTATATTATACAATAAAAAAATCAACTGATAACCATGCGTGAGAGTTAAAATGGCACTATTTAGTTATCCTGCCAATCAAAAAACTATCGCCAAATTATAAAATTACATGCCAATAATGGATGATTGCAAATATCACATTCACTTGACATTAACTTTGATACACGTGTTTGTTAAGTCATTAAGTGATTTTTAATTCACATTTTTATTTGTATTTTGAATTGTGTTTTACTAATTTATTTGTTCTTTCGTTCTTTAAAATAAAAATCATGTCAATTTATATAATTTAGCGAACAGTTTGGCGATTTGTATAACTTGGAAAAATTGGTCGACGGGATAACCTAGTAGTACAATTAAAATTACTTGAGAAATAATGATAAAGTTCTAGCAGTAATAAATATCACATTTGCAATAAGTAAACTGAATTCCTATTTTGCTTATTTAAAATTATACAAGCACTGCAGTCTTCTTCTTTAAAATGCGAATATTTCGCCTTCTGATCCGCAGTCTGTTTGAAGTTTCTTTTTAACGACTGTGCAGCCTTTTTCACATTTAGAAAAATCTCTATAGCAACTCGGAAAACATTTTTCCTCGCCTCATTTACTGCAAAAGCCGCTCCCTATTTTATTTCTTTTATAACGCATCTTTTCATTCCACTTCTGTTTTTGTCGGGGATACATAGAGAAAGGTGAGAAAAAGGTGTTCAATTTAGTTGTTTCACTTCATCGACGATGCGCTCTGAAATTCCATTTTACTTTTTAAATTTTTTAATGGAACGTTATAGTTTTTGTTTTGTTTTTCTTTCTAGGGCTTTCATACATTGAATAAAAGTGGCTGTTTCAACACTGTAATTTTTAAGTAATTTTTTCCAAGCACTGAATTTTTAAAAACACAAAAGTCTTCTTTAAAATATAAATATTTCGTCTTCTCAACAGCAGTCTGTTTGAAGTTTCTTTTTTAACCCTTTCCGGCACTCTGTGCCCAGTCCGGGATACCTAATTTTAATTCCAAATTTGCAAACATTACCTGTAATAATTTAGTGAAATATTTCTTTGATAATGAACGCTTAAATTAAATAGTTCATAATATCTAAGGAAGTCGTGCGCTCGTCCCAAAGGGTAAATCACTTAATCGTAGCGCCCGAGACATTCACGGACAGCAAGCTTCACGGCTTTATTCATAACTGTCTGATTCACACCAGTTTTATAAAATAGTGTAATTGGTTTTATTAGCTCACAGGCTATCGAAGCCTGAGTGCTTATGTGCCCGGCCGTTCTGTATGTATGTATGTACGTGTATACGTACGTAACGCCATAACGCATGATAAAAATATCTGATTTACATGAAATTTTGGATATAGGCTTAGTATTATAAGACGCTTTCCTGATTAGTTTTGAGAGTTCATTCGATAAGTATAAGAAGGGGAACGGGGGCTATTGCCCCTCCCCTTAATTTATATAAATGTGTTTTTCATGCAGAATTAGTAGATTTCGATCAAATCTTAGATGTTGGATCATTCTAATGAGTTGCCTGCGTCGTTAGCATTGGGTTTTCATTGGATAAGTTTAAAAAGGAGGAATGGGGGTAGGGGTAACCCCTCCATCTTAATTTAGGTTTTTCACGCAAAATTTACCGATTTGTTTCAAGTTTTGTATTTAGGTTTATTCTGAAAAGGCGCTTCCCTGGTTTGTTTTTGGAATTCATTGGATAAATATAAAGAGAGAATAGGGGAAACTAGCCCTCATAATTTATGTAAATGGTTTTTCATGCAGAATTAACTGATTTGTTTCAATTTTTGGATACAGTTCATTGTAATAAGAAGCTTCGTTCATTTGTTGGGGTGGTCTTATGTTAATTATAAAGTGGAATACGGGCTATTACTTCCCCTTAAGTTAGCTAAATAGAGTTTTATGCAGAGTTATCCGATTTGCTTTAAATTTTGGATGTAGATTCTTTCTGATAGGTTGAATTTCTGAACAGTTTCGGAGGTTTAATAGTTAATTATAAAGGTGGCAACGGGGGACAACGTTTCTTAAATTACATAAATGGGTTTTTATTCAGAATTATTCGACTTGCTTCGAATTTTGGATATAGGTTTATTATATGATAAGGCGTATCCTTGATTAGTTTTGGGACTTAAGAAAGGAAATGGAGGGGTGGGGGGGTACTTCCTTCCTTATTTTTTTCGAAAGGCGTTAAGGCTGTAATATACAATTAGTCTGCATAGCCTGTGAGCTCTATGCCATTAGTTTAACTGGGCATCGTTCTTTTTATTCTGATATCATTTTACTTGGCCTTTAATTAAGATTATATTTTTTTTTCTAAAAAATAATGAATTTGAATTTTTTAACTGTAATTTAATGCGACAACTAAGGGGTTAATGAATAAAAGTGGCTGTTTCAATTCAATAATTTGTATGTTTTTTTTTTTTTTTTCAAACATTGAATTTATACAAACACCAAAAACTTTCTTTAAAATGCAAATATTTCGTCTTCTCAACCGCAGTCTGTTTCAAGTTTCTTTTTTAACGACTGTGCAGCCTTTTTCATACTTTGAAAAATCTCCATAGCAACTCGGAAAACATTTTTCCGCGCCTCATTTACTGCTAAAGTCGCTTTCTATTTTATTTCTTTTATAACGCATTTTTTTATACCACTCCTGTTTCTGTCGTGGATAGGCATAGAAAGGGGAAAAAAGGTGTTCAATTCATTTGTTTTACTTCACCGGCGATGCACTCTGAAATCCCGGATTACTCTTTATTTATTTATTTTTTAAATTGCGCTTTATATATATACATATATACATATATATATATATATATATATATATATATATATATATATATATATATATATATATATATATATATATATATTGCTTTTTCCTTTCCTTTTTTTATGATTTTCCTAACCGTTTTACGACGGGAGCCTTTTACGAATTTTTTTATGTTTTGTTACCAGTTTTTAATATTAGAAATTTGTGGCTTATTAAATGGAGAAAATGATTCGATTAAATAAAGCAAATTTTACTGATGGACTACAAGGATTCTTAAGCCCTTTTTGCGACACGTACATGGGTCGCTCATCCCAAATGGTTAGTGAATAAAAGTGTCTGTTTCGACTCCAAGATTTTTTAATATATATTTTTTTTCAAACACTGAATTTTTTCAAACACTGAACTCGTTGATTTTAAAATGTAAATATCTCGTCTTCTCACCCGCAATCTGATTGAAATTTCTTATTAACGACTGTGCAGCCTTTTTCATTTTTAGAAAAATCTCCATACGAACTCGGAAAAGATTTTTCCACGCCAGTTACCAGTTGTAAAAACAGAAATTTATGCTTTTTTAAATACAGATAATGCTGCGATTAAATAAAGTAAATATTACAGTATAAGTTTATTGGTGGGGAGAAACAAGAATTCTTACGCCTTTTTGCGACACGTATACGGGTTGCTCGCCCCAAAGGGTTAATGAATAAAAGTAGCTGTTTCAACTCCGTGGTTTTTTTTTCTTCAAACACTGAATTTTTACAAACACTGAAATATTCTTCTTTAAAAGGAAATATATTTTGTCTTCTCCCCCGTAGTCTGTTTGGAGTTTCTTTTTAACGACTGTGCAGCTTTTTTCGTATTTAGGAAAACCTCCATAGCAACTCGGAAAAGATTTTTAAACACGTCTAAAGTTGCACACCTCTATTTTATTTCTTTTATAACGAATATTTTCATTCCCCTCCTTTTTTTATCGCGGATAGTCATATAAACAGGAAAAAAAGGTGTTCATTTCAGTTGTTTCACTTCACATCCAAAAATAGTGAAGCTTCAACTGTAACCGTTTTCGCAGGGGTTGCATTGCCACGCCTGCAAACTCCCAACAATAAATTTATGTAGAAAATTTCTCTAGATTTAAACGCTTGTTAATGGAAAATTTTAATCAAATATAATGGCACAAATTGCTATTCATTTTTACTGGTAAAAGTATAATTTGGTAGTAATAGTTTCGCCACATTATGATAACCAAGAGAACATTCTGTCGGTGTCCATAAAATGATTAGAATACCTGGGAAAACTGATACCAATAAAAATAAACAGATTTTTTTAACCACATTTGTGGTAGAAATTTCCCATCAATAAGGCTTTAAAATAAGAAGAAATTTTCTATTTAAGCTTTCTGGTAATAGTTTTCATGTGCGGTAATCAGAAACTTTGGATCCGATTAAGAAAAAAATAGCAGCCATCTTATGACAACCATCTCAGTTTATTCACTCCCAACTCATAGACATATGTCTCCTCCTTTTATTCGTAAATCTATTTCACCTACGATGCGCTCTGAAATTCCATCTTACATTTTAATTTTTTTATTGGAACTTTATAATTTTTGTTTGTTTTTTCTTTCTCGTGGGACTTTTATAAATTGAATAAAAATGGCTGTTTCAACTGTGTAATTTTTAATTTTTTTTTTTCAAACACTAAAGTCTTCTTTAAAATATATTTCGTCTTCTATCCAGCAGGCTATTTGAATTTTCGCTTTTAACCGTTTTCGGCACACTATGCCCAATCCGGGATACCTAATTTTAATTCCAAACTTACAAACGGCACCTGTAATACTTTAGAAAAATCTTGCTTTTACAATGAACGCGTAAACTAAATGGTTCATAATATATAAAAAAAATCGTTTGCAAATTCCGGTGGCAGTCAACAATTACTTATTTTACAACAAAATTAGCCAGTGCCGGAAAGGGAAAGAAAAGGACTGTGCAGTAGGGTGGGCCGAAAAAAACTTTTTTTCGATTTTCGATTATGGCGGGTCCAGAAAAGTGGCCACTGGTGGCACTCAGTTCACACAAAAAATTTGAGATTTTTTGGACTTTTCCTTACCCTGCCGCAAATGGCTTAAAAATTTGCAAAAATGCTGATTTTTGAACTTTTTTAGCTAAAAAGTTAAAAAGGTTAAATTAAATTTATTTTGGTTGTATTTACTTGAAAAGGCATCTTTAACATACCAAATGCATAAATAAGCTTTGATAATGCATAATTTAATTGCTTAGTGTATTTTAAATAAACCGATTTTCATAGCTTTTTCACGTATAAAAGGCAAAAATGGTATTGGTTTGAATCGTTCATTAATTTCTCTCTCATTTATGTTCCTTGGTCTTTAAATTTTTTCTATGCATCAAAAATCATATATTTGGGCAGTAGATAGCAGCATAGCTCAAAAACAAAGCTGGAAGGAGAGAACGGGGTGAAATAGAACTCTAAGCGTGTGCAGTGCCTCATCGTAATGTTGAGGGAGTGAAGGAAGATATAAAAGAGAAGAGAAAATTGCGATAAAGGATTGTTATTATTTTACCATGCTCAAAATCTGCGACATTTATTCAGTGTGGATGTGAAACCTTTTCCCAGTGAGATTCAGTACTTTTTGGATCGTTTGACGTACCATTATAGTGTTTTGTGCGTTTTATTACGACGAGCTTAGAAATGTCTATTATGAAGGTCCATGGCAGTGTAAAAGACACGCGACAGCATGAAAAATCCTTTTTGGGCACCATGCTTGTCGAAAGACTTGCAGTTGCCAACTTATACTGATATCATACGCCACTACTACTGGTTGCGAAGCGATATGGCAGAAAATCGAAATATTCAATAATAGTCAATAGATGATGTTATTAAAATGGTAGATGAAAAAGTTATCGAAATCTGAATAAAAGCTAGTGTTTTCCCAACGATCAATTTACAAAAAGATTAAAAACTAGTGTAGATCATTGGAAAAATCCTGAAGTCGTACGGGCTTGAAAGTAAAGACAACCCGCGAAGAATTCGTACGAAATGCTGAAATCTTTCAGTAGTTTTTAATCTTTTTTGTACATTGATCGTTGAGAAAACACTGGTATGGAAGCTTTTTTCAGATTTCGGTAACTTTTTCACCTACCATTAAACTATTATTCTAAACTATCCCTATAAAAAGAAGTGTAGATCATTGGGGAAATCCTGTAATCGTATGGGCTTGAAAGTAAAGAGAACCCGCGAAGAATTCGTACGATATGGTGAAACCTATTAGTATTTTTTAATCTTTTTTGTAAATTTATCGTTGGAAAAACACTGGTATGGAAGCTTTTTTTCAGATTTCGTTAACTTTTTCACCTATTATTTTAATAACATCATCTATTGACTAATATTGGATTTCTCGATTTTTTGCCATATCGCTTCGTAACCAGTAGTAGTGGCACATGATATCAATATAAGTTGGCAACTGCAAGTCTTTCGATAAGCATGGTGCCCCAAAAAAGGATACCTTTCATGCTGTTGCGTGTGTTTTACATTGTCATGGACTCTCATACTAGCCATTTCTAAGCTCGTCGTAATAAAACGCACAAAATTTGTAATGGTATGTCAAATGATCCAAAAAGTACCGAATCTCTCTAGGAAAAGGTTTTACGTCCACACTGAACATATGTCGCAGATTTTGAGCATAGTAAAATAATAGCAATCCCTTATCGCAATTTCCTCTTCTCTTTTATTTCCTCCTTAACTCCCTCAACATTACGAGGAGGCATTGCGCACTCTTAGAGTCCTGCTGCACCCCTTCCAGATTTGTTTTTGAGTTATACTTCTGTCCGTTGCCCAAATATATGACCTTTGACGCATAGAAAAATTTAAAGACCAGGGAACATAATAAGAGAGAAATTAACGAACGATTCAAACTAATACAATTTTTGCCTGTTATACGTGAAAAAGCTATGAAAATCGGCTTATTTAAAATACACTTAGCAATTAAATAATGCATTATGAGAACTTATTTAAGCATTTGGTACGTTAAAGCTGCCTTTTCAAGTAAATACAGCCAAAATAAATTTAATTTAACATTTTTAACTTTTTAGCTAAAAAAGTTCAAAAATCAGCATTTTTGCAAATTTTCAAGCCATTTGCGGCAGGGTAAGGAAAAGTCCAAAAAATCTCAATTTTTTTGTGTGAACTGAGCGCCACCAGTAGCCACTTTTCCGCACCCGCCATAATCGAAAATCGAAAAAAAGTTTTTTTCGGCCCACCCTACTGTGCAGCCTTTTTCATATTTGGAAAAATCTCCATAGCAACTCGGAAAACATTTTTCCACGCCTCATTTATTGCTAAAGTCTCTCCCTATTTTATTTCTTTTATAAAGCATATTTTCATACCATTCCTGTTTTTGTCGTGGATAGGCATAGAAAGGGCAAAATAAGGTGTTCAATAAAGGTTTTACACCTTTTTAATTTTTTGTGCTTACTTTTTAATTTTTTTAATGGAACTTTATAGTTTTTGTTTTCATCTTGTGGGGCTTTCATAAATTGAATAGAAGTGGCTGTTTCAACTCAGTGATTTTTAAGTAATTTTTTTCAAACACTAAATTCTTCTTCTTTAAAATATAAATATTTCGTCTTCTCACCCACAGTTTGTTTGAAGTTTCTTTTTTAACCCTTTCCGGAATATTCTGCCCAGTACCCCCCCCCCCCCGGGATACCTAATTTTAATTCCAAACTTGCAAACGGCACTTGTAATATTTTAGTAAAATTTTGCTTTTACAATAAACGCTTAAATTAAGTACTAGTTCATAATATTTAAAAAAGTCGTTTGAAATTCCGGTGGCAGTCGACAATCACTCATTATACTACAAAATTTGCTGGTGTCGGAAATGCTTAACGACTGAGCAGCCTTTTTCACATTTAAAAAAAATCTCCATAGCAACTCGGAAAACATTTTTCCACGCCTTATATACAGCTAAAATCGCTCTATATTTATTTATTTCTTTTATAACGCAACTTTTTATTCCACTCAATGTTTTTTTGACAATTTGTATGACATTTTATATTTATATGACACAATTTATATGATTAATTTTATATGACAATATATAGGAATGTTTTCTTGTATGTTGTTCGTGTCAAAAGCGACAGATTAATTATTTTTTAAAATATTGTTAATATCGTTTTAAACAAATTTCTGGTAAAAATGAAGTGTTTTATGAAAGTTTTAAACTGTCATTTAAGTAAAGAACACAAAAAATACTGAATTAAATACTGAAATACTGAAATGTCTTCTGTCTGCATTCTCTTTTCTAATTCAAATTTGTGTATGGAAATCTATTTATAACTAGATTTTAAAACATCCCAGGAATTTCCCTTTTTCTGTAATCATTCAAATGAGAGTTCTTTTTTTAATGTCTGCAAAAATCTTTTCTATAATAAATTTACTTTCAGCGTCAGAGTCAAATTGAATTTTTGTTTCCCTTTTTAGGTCTTCTAAAAAATATCGTTTTTATTACCGAGCGCCTATATATTATTTTCTGTTCCATATTATCTCCATGGCAACTAGTCTCATTTCTCTCCGCAGACCATTTATTTTGCGGCCCCGCAGCAGTTTTTATTTTCTCCATGACGTGTTTTCTTGTTTCGCTTCACATTCCATTTTGTAACTTAAAAGATAAGATAGATTCTGTGCTGTATCTTTAGATTCACATCCATTTGAGTGAAGCTGGAAAATAAAATTTTCTCGAATTTCTTTTGTAGTACGGCATTGTTTTTAACGACAAAGCTGTTTTCAACCGACAAAAGAAGAGCCAGGTCATTTATGAAAAACAAAAAGCCGGATCACAAGAGTAAAGTTGTTTTTATGACTGTGAATCATGTGCTTTTAAATTGGACTAAGGAAAATTTCTTCTTCGTCTTAAAATCAGTTATAAAAAGATGTTTATAAATTCATTTAATATTTTTTAAGTGTTTGTATGTATTTATGCATGTTATAAAACATATCCAAACACATAAAATTATTTCATTTATATATCCATTGGCATTGATGCTTGCAAAATTAAAAAAAATTAAATTATTGTTCAAATCGCATACAAATATATAACTGTTTTTTACATTCTATAATATCTGCACAAGCACGTATTCTATAGTAATATAATTGTTTATGCATATACAAGCGTCAATAAAATACATGCTTTTACACGCTGCTACAATATGTAAATCTAATTTGAGCTTTCATTTCATTAAAAAAAACGTTTTTAAACTACAGAAATCTCTTTCCCTAATTTTATAAAAGTATTTGATTTACGAAAGCGTTTTCATTTCATTAAAAAAAGTTTTTAAACTATGAAAATCTCTTTCCCTAATTTTATAAAGGTATTTGATTTAGGAAAGCGTTCAATTTTGTCAAAGCGCAATAAATCGTGCGAAAAGCGAATGATTAATCACAGAAATTCTGTTATTATCGTTTTAAACTAATTTCTGGTAAAATTGAAGTTTGTGTATTAAAGTTTTGAATGCTCATTTAAGTGAAAGAACACAAAGAATATACTGAATTAAGTTATGTCTTCTGTAAACTTTCTCTTTTTTAGTTCAAATTTGTGTATGAAAACCAATTTATAACTAGACTCTAAAACATCACAGGAATTTCCCCGTTTCCGTAATCATTCAAATGACAGTTCTTTTTTTAATAAATTTCTGCGAAGCTTTTCTATAATAAATTTACTTTCAGCGTCAGAGTCAAATTCAATTTTTGTTTCCCTTTTTAGGCCTTCGTTTTTATTACCGAACGCCTATATATTATTTTCTGTTCCGTAGTATCTCCATGGCAACTAGTCTCATTTCTTGCCACAGCCCATTTATTTTCTGACCCTGCAGCATTTTTTATTTTCTCCATGACATGTTTTCTTGTTTCGCTTCACTTTCCATTTTGTAACTTAGAAGATAAGATTGATAGTGTACTCTATCTTTAGATTCCCATCCATTTGAGTAAAGCTGGAAAATAAAATTTTCTCGAATTTCTTTTGCAGTCCGGCATTGTTTATAACAACAAAGCTTTTTCAACCTACAAAAGATGGGTCAGGTCATTTATGGAAAAAAAAATACGTGTGGCACTCGGGGACTGCCGTGCCGCGGTAAAGCTATTTTATAGCATTTTTCAGCAACTTATACAATTATAATTATTTAATTATTTTTTATTTATGCAGTTTTTTGTCTTTGATATTAATTCAAGTTTTTTCGTTTTCTTTGATATTAATTCAAGTTACACTTTTTGAGCGTGATGACCAATAACATCCAAAGAACAAATTTTTTATTTGCTGGAACCCTATCATCTTCCCATATTTAAAAAATATTATTCTTAAGTAAAAAGTTGAGAGTTTACCTTTTGATGGCTGTAGTCCTTGCTGCACTTGATAGTTGAAGATGACTTCAGTGAGGATGTAGTGGGAAATAATAATAAAAAAGTTGAGGTGTTTGGAGAGAGGAGAAAAAATACCTTTCAGAAATTTAATAGAGTGCACTGTTTGGTTTTACTGATTTTTAATAAGTTAGGTCTTTTATTAAGATTTAAAAATGACAAAAAACTTAGTTTTGCCAAAAATCGCTAGGGGGCGCTGTAAACCAGTTTTTATGAATTGGGACAAACTCTAGCTAGAGAGACAAGATTAAAATCTTACACTATGGTATTCAAGTAGTTATTAAATAAGTCGAAAAAGTTATAATTTTTGTTTTAAAACGGTGGCAACCAAAATTTGAAAAAATGTTTCAAAGTTAAACTGTTTTAATAAATTAGGCTTTAAAAGTTGCTTATTATTTTAGTTTTAAAGTATTTGGTGATTTTATTAGGGTTGCCCAAGGATGCCCCCATATCTTTGCTCCCCCTGTAGATATCAAAAATGGAGATAGCCATTTTAAAGAACGGAAAAAATCGGTTTGGACCCAGCTGACACCAGCTGAGCCAGGAAAATCCGAGCCATTTAAAACATTATTAACCTCTAAAAGTTGATTTAATGTTTTTAAAGATTTTGTGACTAGAGTTATCTATTTTTATTCTTCATGGTAATGTTATTTAACAGCAGTATTTTGTATTAATGATGAGTAATTACATCAGAGAATATTCCTAAGTTAAATTAAACTGCAAATGAGCATGCTGGCTCTGACATATGTGACACTATAAGGGGTATTCACTGTATGAGATATAAGAATGACAAAAAACTTAGTTTTGCCAAAAATCGCTAGGGGGCGCTGTAAACCTAGTTTTATGAATTGGGACAGGTTTAACAGGTTTAACGATATCTTACATTATAGTACTTAAGTAATTATTAAAGAAGTCGAAATTGTTATAATTTATGTTTTAAAACGGTGGCAACCAAAATTTGAAAAAATGTTTGAAAGTTAAACTGTTTTAATAAATTAGGCTTTGACCCAGCTGTCTCCAGTTGGGCCCGAAAATTCCGGGTCATTTAAAACATTATTAACCCCTAAAAAGTTAATTTAAAGATATTTTGAATATTTTACTATTATTATTTCATGTTTTTATGTTTTTTAGGAATACGTAGGTTTCAGCAATATAATCGCAATACCCGCAGCCATATGTTTAATGTTTAGAATTTAGAAGTTGACAACTCATTGTAACCATGACATTTTACCCAAAATTCCTCTCTCCAAAGCTTATTAAGCTCAATTCAATTTTCTTTTATTGAATAAATGAGAAGTATGCTGAAGTCTGTCGAAGTGCCGAAGTCTGCCGAAGTCTGCCGAAGTCTTCCGAAGTGCCGAAGTCTGGCGAACTGAAATGAAGTTAGCCGGAGTGTTAGGTTTTTCTCGTTACGGAATTTCTAGATTCGGTCGCCGCGCTCAAAGCCCGCGATAAAAGCTATGCCATAGTTTAAAAAACTGGATCAGGGAAAGTTATTTTTATTGTTGTGAATAATGTGCTTTTAAATAGAACTAAGGAAAATTTCCCCTTATTCACAAAATCTGCTACAAAAAGTTGTTCGAAGATCTATTTAATATCTGGAAATGTTTGTGTGTATTTATGCAAGTTAAAAACATATGCAAGCATGCAATTTTTTTTATTATTTATATATCCAGTTAAAATGATTATTGTGAAATATTTAAAATATTTTTTTAATTATACACAAATATAAATAGGTTTTTATTGCATACTTTTAATTTCATAAGGAATCTTAAATGTATCACTTTCATAATCATTTTTTTCTATTTTGAGGTGATTGACTGTTATCATAATTTACGAACAATTTGTTTTCAAAATATTAGGCTATTTTCTTCGTATGCATTATTGCCGGCAAATGCTTGATGAAATTTCTGGTACAAATTTGGCAGTTGGGAATAAAAAATAGCGGGGAATTTACATCCCATGGCCCATGAAAAAATTAACTGTCATTTTACAAAAAAAAAAAAAAAAAAAAAAAAAAAAAAAAAAAAAAAAAAAAAACGGTTGTTTTGCAGTTTTTAGGAACATTTTTTCGAAAATTGATGGCGAAGTTGACATGAACATCTAAAACGAGGTATAATAAATGAACGTCTATGCTTTAAACTTATATTTTTCTAAAACTTTAAAATGTTTTAAAATTTCTATCTTTTGCTTCTGCAAAAAAAAAAAAAAAAAAAAAAAAAAAAAAAAAATGCTTTATTAAGCAGTCAGTCACATTTCATCGCACATTTTGTTTAATTACAGAAAAAAGTAGCCCATGCACTTTGAGAATCATGAGTAATTACTTTTTTTTATAATTTTATCAAATTTAATTGATTATCTTTAAAATTTTAAAAGAATAGTAAAAGTAATATATTTAAAAAGCAAGATAATGAAAAAGGTAGGATAGAATTTATGAATAACGAGCGTGAAAATTTTCTTTGCATTTCTATATTTTAACCACTGAACTGATTTGTCCGTACGTCGTAGGGGCATAGGAAGACTTTCCTTGATTCACCGCTTACAGCTTTTTTGACACCACTAATTTTTTAAGTATAATATGTTATATAATATATAAATTTTTTAAATATAATTCAATCCAAATATTTGGGATTGAATTGTTAAATAATTTAAAAATTAAGCAACGTGATACATAATTAAAATATAATGCGCGTGATTTTTATTTTTTAAAATTTTTAAATTTCATTTGTAATAGTTTATTGTCATTTTCCATCTTTATGTTTATTTGTATTTTGTTTTTCTGATGATGATTGAGTAAATTCAATCGAAACATGTAAAAATTAATAAGATATTGTAATGTTTTTATTAGTATTTGACGTCCTTTATAGCAATTTAATATTTTAATGCATATTTTTGAAATGTTTTTAATGGACTTATAAGAAAACTTCTATTTATAATTAAGGCGAAAGAGGTAATCATCCTGTCCATACACATCAATGGAATTAATTACGAACGTTAATGATATAATTCAGATCTTTTTAAGTTTAGTCTATAAATACAAATAGACCATTATTATCACTGTTCGTGTTCAGACATGTATATGATGCATTTAGTGATTATTACAATTTATCAAAAGAATATTTAGTAATTTTTCTTGCTTTTAATACGTAATCATACAGTCGCCTGCAAATATATATTTTTTTTTTATCTGAAAGAAATATTATTCTTTGTGCTGTTTTTACAAATTGGTAACAAATTAAAGTAACAATATGTGAAAAACATCTTTCAAAATGCTGAAAATTTGATTTTAAAATGGAAATAAAACGTCAAAGCCTAACTCAAATTAAAGAAATAATTTCCGTTTACACACCGAGAACGTGTAATATATAAAATTAACTAAAAAAGATTATATTTCTTTGTGTAGTTTTTGTTCCCATAAAACTTTTTTTAATGCAGCGATTTTTTCCAACTTCAGTATTAAATGTCTCTTAAAATAGTTAATCGGTTCAAAAACTGTCAGGATCGACGTTTTTATCAAACATTTCTCTATAGTACTACTTATTTTCATATTTTTGTGCTTATTAGTTTTCTTAATACTAACAAAGAAAAAACCCCGGTCTCAAAAAATTCAATATCAGTGGCGATGATAGCGTTAGTTGCTTTTTTTTAGAATAGAAAGATACTATATCAGCTGATATATATATATATATATTGTATTTTCTGTATTCTAAAAAGACATGTTCAAAATAAATACCTGACTTTAAATGGATTTTTCTGTTTCTAGAATTCGTGTAAAAAAGACTATAGAAAAAAATTTTAAACAGATATCTATTTTGAACTATATAGAGAGACGTAACTGTTATTAAGGATATTATATCATTAAACTTAGGAAAACCCTCGTACGGTGAAAAAGTTAACCCTCCTTTTCATACATATAAATGAAACTAATTCAAATCATTCAAATCTTTTTAAATTTAGTCTATAAATACAGATAGACTATTATTATCACTGTTTGTGTTCAATCATGTATATGATGCATTCAGTGATTATTACGATTTATTAGAAAAATACAAATATAATTACAATGGTAGATTAACTTAAATAATTACATATTTTAACTGAATGTACTACTATCAATATATTTTATATTCACACCGTAAAATGGGATGAACAGGAACAGCGGGATGAATAGGAACGAAACTTCCCGGTCATACAAATAAATTCATTATAAATATATGTGATGATATTTTTAGTTGCCAATTTTTTTATAAGAAGGTAATAACATTAAGAGTTCTGAAATTCAGTTTTGACAAGTTGGCAACACTACTGGGGTATATAAAAAAACTTCAAGAGGATCCTCAAAAACCTCATTTTTTCCACGTCTTTAAAACTTTGTGTGTAACTACAGTATTTTTCGTATTCTAAACCTAAGAGACGGGAGTTTTAATTAATGATAGACCTGTAAACGATATGTTGTATTAAATTCTACTTATTTCTAGACTACATAATAAAAAATGAAAAACGGCTTGTAACATCAGAAGTTTAAGATTTACGGGGTGAATCGGAACACGTTTTCCGTCATGGTTTATTTTTCTGTACATTAATAATTTCATGTAATATATGTAAACATATGCATGAATATGTACTGGAACAATATTTTGTTTGTTCTAATTACTTGAAGAGTTTAAAGTGCCAAGAAATTACTTGGTTAAATAAAATAGTCAACGCCTAATCTAACAGACATGGAACACACAGTAAAAGAATTTAAAAATAGCAAATTAGTTACAAAATTATTTTCTGACATCCACAACATTACACAAACATCTCAAAATGAAAAACCAATTAAAAAAAGCGAGGTATGCAAACAGTACTAAGAAATGGGGATGAGGGCATATTAGTAAATCGTATTAATACATGCAGCGATTGGGGCTACTCAATAGATTCACTAACCCAATGACTACTAGTAAGAGATAACACAGAACAGAGCTGAATTTGTATTAAATTCCACTTCTCCAATTTTAACATAATTTCTTAAAATAAATTTTAATTTTTCTTGATTTCAAAGTTGTTTTCTAATTTTTAAAAAGGCATACCTGTACTTGTATATAAAATAAAGGCTTGGTTTCACAGTACCTGCGCGTTCACAGTCCTCCCTTATCATTATTACCTGTTTTTATTAACCCTATTAAAGTTTGAATCGGAATAAATAAAGATTATAACATTTGTTCCGATTCACCCCTACCTGCGGGGTGAATTGGAACACCATTAAAAAAATAAATAATACATATATAAACAGTAAAAATGTTTCGTTTTTGCTGAAAACGTAAAGAACAAAACAAGACCGAATTTCTAGTAGATAAATAAAAAAATAAAAATAAATAAAATATTGCATTTTTTAACGTTAAATTTGAAGTGTGTTCCGATTTACCCCATTTTACAGTATTAAAAAAACATACTTGTTCTATAAACATCCCACCTGAGTTATTTATATTTCATATTGACTTATTTTCATGTTTAAAACAAAATTGTAAGTAATATTTAATAATAAATTTGTGTTATTTCTTACTCTTTTGACCGAATTGTTACGTCTTATACTTCAAACGATTTTTACAAAAATGCTCCCTAAATCTGATGAAAGGATTTTCAAATAAAGGAATATGAATGAAACGATAGTTTCACAAAATTTTTATTTTAAATCGTGTTTATTTTTGAAAAGATTACGTTTTTGTTTTCTTAGGAAAAAATGAGTAGAAAGTCACCTTCAAAGAGATATGAAATTAAGCTATCCAAAAGGAAATATTATATTCTCTACTATAACATTTTTACATATTTATTCGGGTTATGCAAAGATGGATTCCAAAACGTCTTGTAGGATTCATTTTCACACATTTTCAACCGAAATACATAATAAATACAATATAAAATTTGCATGAAAAAAATCGACTTATACACTATACTGGCTAAGGTGACCGGTCACTTGCGATTTTAGACGGTTTTATTAAATATCTAGAAAAATAAATTTGGAATTATGTTGAAATTCCAGGTGTGTAAACAGAATAGTGCAGGTCATATATTTCCGCGAAGATTTTTTCTTGAAATCCCAAAGGGAACCGTCAACATATTGAAAAAGAAAGAAGATCTTTTACATAACCCTGTCAAAACTAATGTAACAAAAGCGTCCAGACTGCAGATTATGATTAAGCAGATTATTGTAATAAATTGTGCTCATTTTTTATGTTGATGGCATGTATACGCGTAAAAAATTAAGGTTTTTATAGGAAAAGAACCACATTTTTCAAATTTCTTTGCTTATAACTTCCAGAGTTCTTAATGTAAAAAAAAATTTTCTTTTCAGAAAATTAGACAAATAATATGGTGCATAATTAATACCCTGCAACCAGAATTAAAAAAAAATAATAAATAGTAATAAAAATTAGCAGGTTTACTAAATAATTCTTCACTGCGCATACGTCACCGCAATCAAAATGCACTTTGCATAATGTGTTAAATAAGTGTATAGAGCAATTTTTCTGACTTATTTTGACAGAATAAGCTCAAATTCCGTTATTCCCAAAATAAAGCAAAACGATGTGGAGCTGTATCCAAATATCCATTGATTAGTGTCAATATAGCATACATTGTACTGAATAATACATTTGGATACATACATTTGGATTTTGGGTTCATGAAATGCCAAATGAAAGTTAAATGTCCACTAATTTTGTTGTCAGCATTGAATTAAGTTTACTGTAAACACATTAGGACAAAACTTCAGAAAAAAGAGTCATACAGGATTGCAATGACAGCTATTATATAGGCTTCATATCTCTCTGAACTTTGATGGTATATCATAGCCAACGCTTACGCATTTTTGTGCCAAAGAAATTGTTTTTTAACATTTTAAATCGTCACAATCTGACGAATAAATAATTAATAAAAAGTCTATTCATTTTTGTGACGCAAATAGCATAGATGTTAGCAGCTGTGGTACATTCTATTATATTTTTATAGTAATACTAGATGATCTGCCCGGCGTTACTTCGGACCATAGATGTTTTCAAATAAATTGCAAATATTTAAAATCTTCATTCATACTAAAATAGAAAAAAAAATTATCTTAAAAATATTTTAAATTTTACTATATTTTAAATTTTATCTGAGTGAACACAGGTATGTATTTCCGTTATATTAACAATGTTTTGGACGAATAAAAAAATATAATCGTTGATTTTAGCTATTTTGAACCACAAAAACAATGCAATTATTATTATTTTTTTAATTCCTATCTTCAATGACACCTACTCCATGCAAAATCTGAGTACGCAAGCGTTCATCCGTGAAATGCAGTCGTTAAATCCCATATTTACCACCTGTTCTCATTTACTGGTTACTTCGTTGTCGCGGATTGGTGGAAAGCTGCAAATATCCTCTTACCCAGTAAGTTTTAATTTTTTAAACATCTAAATTGAAATTAAAAAATCTGGCTGCGAAGTGCACTTTCCGGTGTAAGCATCCACATATGACAAAAATTTCAGGGACCTGGGTGTTATAATTTCGGCGTTATCAGCGGTCAGTAAGACAGACAGACAGACATCTCTTATTTTATATATAGAGATTAGCTAAACCCAGCCTTCGTTGTCCTTTTACAAAGTCTTATTTATTTTTAGAAGTGATTTATTTATTTATTTATTCATTTATTTGTAAAAATACAGTTACTAATTAGCCCGAGTAATACTCACACTTGAATAGTTATTAATTTATAACAGGCCAAAATCTTTCCAAAATTTATCTGCAATTTAGTAAATATACATGAAGATATATGAAACCTAATCAAATCTGTTAATGAACCATTTAGACTTCGGCCGGCCCCACTTTTTAAAAAGAAGTTGCTTTCAATTACATTATATCAGAAGTGCTCTAATTAAATAAAGCATATTTTATTTTCCTTTATTACTGATGCGAAAATGAAATTTTGCAAAGAAAGACAACGTTCAGTCAGACTGAACATACGAGTGTAAAGGGTTAAAAACAAAAAAACAAAATATGAATATAGGTTGGTTTATCATAAAGATTCTATTACTGATAAATATTCTTTAATACTATCTCACACCACTTAGTTAGATACGGTGGCCCTCACTAGACAGGCACCTTTAGATAAGGCAAAGAAAATTAGTTTAAAATTCTGGTGTCCAGAGAATTTGAAGCAACCATTTATTCAGGACATTAGTGGTCACTGTGAATGACCACATGACTGCAAGAGGATAATTATGTGATTATATACATGGGAATATAGACGCCTACGTATATAATAACTTTAAAACTAATCTAGTTTTATAGCTCGCTGGCTATCAAAGCCTGAGAAACGATAAATCGTAAAAACATCCCTATTGATAACTCATGATAAAAATATCCGATTCACTAGAAATTTTGGATGTAGATTTATTCAGGTAAGACGCTTTCCTAATTAGTTTTGGGAGTTCAATCGATAATTATAAGAGGGGGAACGGGGTGTAATGCTCCTCCCCTTAATTTCTATAAATCGGTTTTTCATGCAGAATTATCAGTTTTCGTTAAAAATTGAGGTATAGGATTATTCTGATGAGACGCCTCCGTGATTAATATTGGTTGTTCATTGGATAAGTATAAAAAGCGGCGGAATGGGAGCTAATACCTTTCCCTTAGTATCTATAAATGGGTTTTTCATGCAGATTTATCAGATTTCAATTAAATTTTAGACATAGGATCTTCCTGATGAGGGCACCGCCACGATTAGTTTTGGGAGTTCAATGGATAAGAATAAAGAGGGTAACGGGGGGCTAATTCTCCACCCTTAATTCAGAAAATATGCTTTTTCATGCAGATTTATCAGATTTCATTCAAATTTTCCGATTTGCTTCGAATTTTGGATATAGTTTTTTATATGATAAGCGTATCCCAGATTAGTTTAGGGGGTTCAATGATTAAGTATAAAAAGAGGAAATGGGGGGAGCTATTTCTGCGCTGAACTTGTTTTTCGAACGGCATTAATCTTTGAAAATATAAGGCTGTAATGTACAATTAGTATGCTTATCTGTGTGCTCAATGCCATGAGTTTAACTGGGCAATATTATTTTTTATTGTATTTTAATCTGAATAGAACTTAAAAAATAACTTATTCCTCGTTGTTTGTATCAAGTCTTTCTCTTGTTCTTAAATTTCTCTAAAAACATTAGGAAAATGTCATTAAAATGTAATCAAAGGATTCTGAAATGACGAAACTAAAATGGAATGACTACTTCAAAGAATTGCCTTTTTAAAAAAAAACTACCGTGATTTTAAAAGGAGTAGGCTCTTGTTTTATTTCAAAAGGAGAAATAGTAACTTATTTTAACTGAGTTAAGTCAAGAATGCTTTATATATTTTTTTCTTTTTAGTTCTAAAAGAATTTTAAAATTCGGTAGAGTTAAGCTGATCAAATATTTAAAACAAACATCTTCTTATAAATACATTATTACAAATTTACAAAACATATTTGAAAACTGTCTTTTAATAATTTTTATTAGTTAACCCTGAATTACGGATTGCAACATAGATGTGTTATTAGGTACGCTCGTAGGTTTACAATTGTGTTTTCCACCTTCCAAATCTTCATATTTTCATACATTTAATGCAGGAAAACACAATGGCAAATTTACGTATTAACCGTTAAAATTGGGTTCTTAGGTGTTTGCCACCAAGATATAACTTGGCAGATCGATTGCGTTTTAATATAGTAATCGAGATTTAACTAATCCTATATTTTTATCCGTGAACTAAATGAGGTGATTGATTGCACAGCCTTCTCCCGGCCTATTAATCTCAGAAAATTAAAGCAGAATTTAAAAAATATATATTATTTGTAACAAAATTTAAGAGACCGGGCATGATCTGATGCCTTCGACATCTGCCATTCTTACGTCAGCGCTCAAAAGGCTATGTTCGGAATCCTGTTGATTGAATATGTTTTATATTTCAGCCAGTAGAATAGAAATATTTCAGTTTTTCTCGTGATGTCTTTGCATGATATGAGCAGAACACGGTGGCAATTCTTTGGGGGGGGGGGGGGTGACGTACGATTTTGTCTCTCTTAACACATTAACGATGCGACGGTTTGCCAGAAAACTTGCCAAATAAGTATCACAAAACGTTTAAACACGAAAACCAACTTTATTGTAAAAAAATTTTCATATTATTTTATCTGAAACTTCGAGCGATTAAATAAAGGAAATTTAAATTGATGATTTAATAATGAACACCGAAATTATTTTTCATTTTTCAAATAAATGAAAATGCGAAAAATTTTGATATCATCTATTATCAACGTTTTAAAACAGAATAAAAGAAAATCGTCCTTAAGGCGGCTGGTCACTCACTTTCGGAATTCCCCTCAGTTATGTTTAGTCAATGGGCGTTTGATGCATTCTTATACTCAAAATATCTCATCAGAAAATTACTTTTTTAACTTCTTTTTTCGGTGTATTCTTTTTAAAGGATGTCACTTTTTTCTTAGTTTTCAACATATTTCTAAAATCGATAGTTAATTTAATATGTTATGTGTTATAAACTGCCGATCTGGAAGTAAAATTTTTACACTTAATATAAAATTAAACATAAATTTTAGAGCTGAGTTGAAAACTAAGAAAACAAGTTTAAAATTGCACGTGAAGCGTAGCAAATGAGGTGCGTTCTGACGATAACGAAGTTTTAAAAATATCACTCTCATATATCTATCTCATAAAATTGTAAATAATTACAATTAAAATGCGCACCAAACAATGTTCTCCCTATACCATTATGCAATGGAATACTTTTGTGTGGTCTTGTAAATCAATAACAAATATTTTTGCACCACATATTATGCAAAATGCATATTATAATATGTACTTTATAGATGCGTATGAATCTTATTACGTTCGAATAAGTGTAACACTATTAAAATGCATTTGAAACATTTTTCCCCATTAACTGTAATGTAACGGAAATCTTTTGATTGTCCCTGTAGTTCAACTATGCATCCGATTTTGATAAAATTTGAAATAATTCAACAAAATTATGTAATAATTATGTATTAAAATTTTCAAACGATTAAAATGCATTTGAAACTTTTTCCCCATTGACCGTAATGTTGTGACGGTATACTCATACTGGGTGTCATTTATCACATTATATGCAGACATACTCAGTAATTTAGGTTAAAACAACACAGTTTATTAAAATGATAAGGGCTAAAGGAAAGTGGAGCCAGTCTATAATTTCACTCACTGAGAACACTATGAAAAGCTAAATCATACTCACAGGCTTTGGTCTAGCTCAGTCGGGGCACCGTCTAACACTTGACACTATTTCCTGGCTGATCTACTAAACAAATCTTAATTTCACAGCCCGTGGCTGTGGATATTTCTTTATTTGCTCAAATAATCAAAACGGAACGATTCTAAACTTTCTTACCAAGGCCGAATCTTTAATCCACTATCTGAACTCCTTTTCGCTTTACTGGAGGCCGTAGCTATTCTCTAATCGTCAGCACCTTACTAAACAATCATCAACTTCGTTGTCCAATGGCGGAACACACACAGAGGCTGCTGGCTGCTGGCTACTGGCTACTGCCAGGAACACACAGACGCTGGCTGCTGGCTAAGGCCAGAAACACACACACCACAAACTCACACCCAAGCTTTTATACGCGACAAACTGAGATACTTCTCATTAACATAATACTAATAACCGCGAGCTAACTGCGGAATTCGAAAGAGCACACACACTCTAGAAAGTTAAAGTAAAAGAGAGGATAGATGTCACTTTTACGCCTACAAAATGTTAAATTATTGACGTCACGATCTCAGAAACACTAGAGTGCCTTTATGACTAAAGGTCACTCCCTCACAATGTAACGGAATCCTTTCGATTGTCCCTGTCATTCATCTATGCATCCGATTTTCACAAAATTTTAAATGACTCGACAAAATTATGTAATTATTATGTATTTTAAATTTCAAACGATTCAGTTGGGTAGTTTTTGCGTTGTTATATGCGGACAGACAGAAGGACAGAGAGACCGACAGACGGACGGACTGAACAACAACAATAGGTGCTACGTATTTACATAATTACGAACGCACCTATAAAATGTGACATCATTTAAGAAGAGAACACCGAAAGAAGCAGTTAAAAATTATTTTTTCTGAGGAGATACTTTAAATATTAAAATGCATGAAACACGCCCATAGACTTTACATTAAGGAGGGGATTTCCACAAGCGAGTGACCAACAGCAATGTCAATCGATGCTTAATTTACTTTTTTATGTGTAAAAAACTGACGATCTGGAAGTAAAATTTTAACACTTCACATAAAATTAAGCATAAATTTCAGAAATATATTGAAAAAAATAATGAAAATGACATCCTTTAAGAAAAGATCACAGAAAGAAGTTAAAAATATTAATTTCCCCCAAGAGATATGTTAACCTCTTAATGGTTGTATTAAATTACGGTTTAAAAATTAGAATTTACGATTGACACCACTTTAAAAAATATATAAATTCATCTTATTTAATGACAAGTAAAATGAAACCAGAATAAAACCAATTACACTATTTTATAAAACTAGTGGGAATCAAACAATTCTGAATAAAAACTGTGAAGCTTGCAGCCAGTGAATGTGTCGGGTGTGACGATTAAGTGGTAAGAGTGAGTAATATAAGAGTGGGTAATATAAGAGTGAATGAAACGCCCATAAACTTTACATTACAGAGAGGTATTCGGAGAGTGAGTGACTAGCGGCCTTAAGAGAAGACAAGACTGGGTGCAATTCTGTGGGAAATATGCATGCTTTAATATCCTTTTCCTCGGAAACTACACGGCATATTTCGATGAAAATTAGAATTTATATTTCCTGGAGTATACTCAAGACTTATGGCAAACAATTATTTTCTGGAGCTAAAACTTTCTACAACTTCTGACAATAAATTTTGGTGAATAGTCTTGTAACTTTAATGTAGATGAAATATTAACGAAAGCTACCATATCTTTCGAAATAGTCATCTCTCATGGCTAATGCACCGCAGAAACCTGCTTATACATGTCCTGGGAAATTCGCTAAAAGTCTTCTTTTCGGATGGAGTTCAAAAAGTCGTCACGTTTCGTTGAATGTCAGCAATATGGTCAAATCTCTTTCAAAGAGATTTTGAATCGTGGAAATAGGAAAAAAGTCTGGAGGATTAAAATCTGGCGAGTACGGTGGATGACACTTTGCAACACTCCTCATGAATTTCTTGCAAAGTTTTAAACCAAACTTTAAACTAATCTTTTGCTCGTTCATTTTCCTGTTCTCAATTAAGAACTAACACACTAAATAAGCACTCTGTAGAGCACGGCTTACACAGAACATAAACGACGCTCAACTTAAAAAAAGGTTGGGGAAAATGGTCAACACTTGCCTCTATGCAGGTGCCGCGTTTTGTTTCCCCAATGCTACCAGATACGCCGTTCTGAATTCATTCACCGAACTTTTTTGTCAGACGTAGTGTTTTACAAGAATGACAATTTTAGAGAATTTTCCATTTTTCAGATGAGTTTTTTCTATACCGATTTTTTATGTTGTATACAACATATTATTCTATATTTACACTCTAAGTTTAAATGTTTCGTGAAAATCACTTGAATACTGTAGGAATTAATAAGGTTTTTAGATTAAAAGTAAAATTTTTCGAAGAGCTAAAAATGTAGACATGTCTAACTTGTGTGACATTTTTGCACGGTTTTATAAAACGCATGAATCAAAGTATGTTTAAAAAGGTAGATAAAATTTAGTTACATATAATAAGAAAGTATAAAATGTTAGAGTAAAATTCATGGGAGTGGGGATCGTGTCGCAGTTGTATCTTCCCTTAATGGGTTCGACACTCGAGGCGCCGGACATTTTACTCAAATTTTATATTAAAAAAAAAGTTACACAAGGTTTTCTATCTAAAGCTTTTTTTTAACTTACAGTCGGCTCTTGTTAATTCACACTCGTCGGGATCACAAGAGTGTTCGAATTATCCAGAGTTCAAATTGTAGAAAATATGTGAGAAAAACATGCAGGGATGTAGTCGTAAAAATAACAGAGGATATACGATTTAAGCAAGCACGCTCAAGGCAAAGGGTATACCCTAGAGTGTGTATACTATAGATTTCTTGGGAAACAGAGGGCATACGGTGTTCCATTAAAAAATCCAGAAGGTATACGGCGCATACCCCTTATACCCTCCACTACATCCCTGAACACATATTTAAAGGGTACTATTACAAAAGAATTAATGTTATAATATTTTTAAAATTTTTTTCGGCATTTATCATTAGAGTATCGCTTAAAATTAAATTAAACGATATAAATAGATTAATTAATTAAGGAATTAGGAACAAGAACAATGGAAGAAGGGTTGGAGGTGTCATTTTTCCGTGATAGAGAGACGGGGCATTAAGAAAGCGGATATCGAATGAATCGGATTATATGTATACCAGTTTCAGAACAGTTCTGACAAAAATTAAAGAAAGAAATTTAAAAAATCAGAAGTCCGTGGGAAAATAATGAAAAATGAAAAATCGGAATTTTCTTTAGTTCGAATTAAACGAAGTCAAGAGAAAGCGAGTTCAAATAAAGTAAATTTTTCAACCTTATTCTGAACTTGAAAATTTCCGGGCTTCATGTTTAGTTTGAAATAAACAAAGATTCGATTTATTCGATTTCGAATTAAAGAGAGTTGACTGTATTTATTTTACTTAATTACGCAATTTATTCATTTAATTTTTTAAAGAAAATCTGGTCCAAATTAAATTATACATATTTGGTAGCAATCGAATTGACTGTGCTTCGCAGTAGAATGACATTTGAAGGAACATGCATATGAAAGAGCTACATATATATGTTGTGAATGCTGCAACAAACTACGTTAAAAAAATCATGCAATTATGTTAGTTATAACTAAAAACATCTGATGCATCCTAAATAATGTAAGATTAAAAAGGTACTGCACCGTCCAGTTTTGCTGCAAAGATCGCAAACATACAACTGTGTTTTTTCAGAGCCTTTGCCGTTGGTTTCTATAACCAAGGTTCTTTACTTCAGTATTCACCCTTTTCTAATCAACAGCAATTGATTGCTCGGACAGATGCTCGAAATCTTTAGTTCCACCTAGGTAGTTTTTTATACATAAAACATATATTGTTTTTAAGATGTTGAAAAAAAATATAAGCATTTATATCACACATTTTAACATTTTTTTATTAGAAACTAAAACGATTTACATTGAATTTTAATGGTGCAGTTTATTCTATTGATGCGAGAACCAACAAAACATATAATGTACAAAAAGGAGAGCAGGACATCTATAATTAAGGGAGTAAAAAATGTAGGTGCCAGCAGGCAGTCTCTCACCACAAAGTTTTAATAGTTATTTCTTGTCTAATATTTCGTATAAGTTATGCAAATTAAATTTAAGTGAGGAGAACTAATAAAAATTACACCCTTGGCCTATAGTTGTTATACAAACAAACCGATTAATAAAATTTCGATATATCCGAGGAATTTCTTCATATTTTTTGAAGAATATATAAATTACATAAAAAATAATCTTTCTTTTTTATTGAACTATATTTAATTTGAAATCTAGTAATAAACTTAAACAACTTGTATGCATTCGTTAAAAATCTATATACCTAAGTACTTTGGTATATAGATTTATGTGCTTCGCAGTAGAATGACATTTGGAGGAACATGCATATGAAAGAGCTACATATATATGTTGTGAATGCTGCAACAAACTACGTTAAAAAAATCATGCAATTACGTTAGTTATAACTAAAAACATCTGATGCATCCTAAATAATGTAAGATTAAAAAGGTACTGCAATTTACCTTTGACAGCAATTGACCTTTTTAACCGACTTCCAAAAAGGAGAGGAGGTTATCAATTCGACGCGTATGTATTTTTTTTTATGTATGTTCACAGATTACTCCGAAACCATGCAACCGATTAACTTGGTTTTGGTGTTACATGAAAGACGATGCTCTCGAATTGGTACCACTTCAGTTTCATCGAAATTGTTTCAGTACTTTTTTAGTAATTAGGCAAAAACTAATAAAATTAGTGATTTTTCGCTAATTAAAAGTGTTGAATACGTTCGCTGAATGGACTGTAGACAGCATGGCCGAGCGGTCTAAGGCGCTAGATTGAAGCTCTGTTTTGTGAAAGAGAGCGTGGGTTCGAACTCCGCTCCTGACATTATTTACATCTACGTAAAATTTACAATTTTTTTCCGTATTAAATTTTTTATTTTTAACCGGCTTCAGAAAAGGAAGAGAAAGTTATCAATTCGACGCGTATGTATTTTTTTTCTATGTATGTTCACAAATTACTCTGAAACTATCCAACCGATTAATTTGGTTTTTGTATTTAATAAAAGAGGCTACTCTGCAATTGGTACCACTTCCATTTCATTGAAATTGGTTCAGTACTTTTTTAGTAATTAGGCAAAATGTAACAAAATTTGTGATTTCTCGCAAATTAAAAGTAACATGGACTTTGAATAAGCTCGCCGGCTGTAGCGTTATCAGGGTGACCGAGCGGTCTAAAGCGCCAGACTTAAGCACTTGTTCTCGGAAGAAAGCAAGGGTTCAAACCCCACTCCTGACATAACTTACATCCATGTATAATTTATAATATTTTTTCCGTATTATAATGTTTATTATTTACTGACTTCAGAAAAGGAAGAGGAAGTTATCAATTCGAAACGTACGTATTTTTTTCTATGTATGTTCACTGATTACTCCTAAACTATCCAGCCGATTAATTTTGTTTTGTGTTAAATAAAAGAGGCTACGCTCGAATTGGTACTACTTCCATTTCATGGAGATTGGTTCAGTACTTTTTTAGTAATTAGACAAAATTTAATAAGATTATTGATTTTTCGCAAATTAGAAATAACATGGACTTTGAATAAACTCGCCGATTGGAGTGCAGTCAGGATGACCCAGCGGTTTAAGGAGCCAGACTTAAGCTCTGATGCTGGAAAGAGAGCGTGCGTTCGAACCCTATTTCTGACAAAATTTACATCCATCTATAATTTACAATATTTTTTTACGTATTATAATTTTTATTAACTGACTTCAAAAAATCGTTAACTTTTAACTAAAAAGAGAAAAATAAACTTTTCTACCAAAAATTGAACCGACTTCAAAAACTATTGCAAAGTGAAAAATAATTTTTTTACATAATAGTAATAAGAAATTAAATTAAGAGCATAGTATTTACCATGCGTATTATTATATTTATGTACATTAATTTGATTTTTTGGAGTCGGTTCCAGCCAAGCCAATTTCAAAATTAAAATTAAATATCCAATTCAATTCCTAAAAGAATAAAAACTTGGCTGGCACCGACTCCAAAAAATCAAATTAATGTACATAAATATAATAATACGCATGGTAAATACTATGCTGTTAATTTAATTTCTTATTACCATTATGTAAAAAAATTATTTTTCACTTTGCAGTAGTTTCTGAAGTCGGTTCAATTTTTGGTAGAAAAGTTTTTTTTATGACATTACGATGTTTTGAAATCTAATAAAAAAAATATTGCCCAGTTAAACTGATGGCATTGAGCTCACAGGCTACGCATACTAATTGTACATTACAGCCTTGTATTTTCGTTAATTCCGTTCGAAAAAAAAATTAAGAAGGGGAAACAGCTCTCCCCTTTCTCCTTTTTTATACTTAATCATTGAACTTCCTAAACTATCAAGTACATGCTTTATCATATTAAAAATCCTATATCCAAAATTCAGAGCAGATCGGATAATTCTTAATAAAAACCCATTTGGCAGTTATATAATTTAAGAGGAGTTATTTCCCTCTTTTATACTTAACCATTAAACTTCCAAAACTATTCAGAGATTTGAACGAAATCTGACAATTCTGTTTGAAAAATCCATTTATGCAAGTTAAGGGGAAGGGCATTAGAACCCCCGTTCCCCCTGTTTATACTTATTCAATGAACACCTAATAACAGCCACGGACTCGCCTCATCAGAATGATCCTATATCTAAATTTTGAAAGAAAACTGTTAATTCTGCATGAAAATCCCGTTTATATCAATTAAGGGGAGGGGCATGAGCCCCCCGTTCCTCTGTTTATACTTATTCAATGAACACCTAATAACAGCCACGGTATCGCCTCATCCGAATGATCCTACATCTAAATTTTGAACGAAAACTGTTAATTCTGCATGAAAATCCCGTTTATATCAATTAAGGAGGGGCATGAGCCCCCCGTTCCCTCTGTTTATACTTATTCAATGAACACATAATAACAGTCATGGAATCGCCTCATTAGAATGATCCTATATCTAAATTTTGGACAAAAACTATTAATTTTGCATGAAAAACCAGTTTATATCAATTAAGGGAAGGGGAATGATCCCCCCGTTCCCCCCCGTTTATACTTATTCAATGAACACCTAATAACAGCCACGGTATCGCCTCATCCGAATGATCCTATACCTAAATTTTGAACGAAAACTGTTAATTCTGCATGAAAATCCCGTTTATATCAATTACGTGGGGGGGGCATGAGCCCCCCGTTCCCCCTGTTTATACTTATTCAATGAACACATAATAACAGTTACGGAATCGCCTCATCAGAATGATCCTATATCTAAATTTTGGACAAAAACTGTTAATTCTGCATGAAAAACCCATTTATATCCATTAAGGGGAGGGGCATGAGCCCCCCGTTCCCCCTGTTTATACTTATTCAATGAACACCTAATAACAGCCACGGTATCGCCTCATCCGAATGATCCTATATCTAAATTTTGGACAAAAACTTAATTCTGCATGAAAAACCCATTTATATCCATTAAGGGGAGGGGCATGAGCCCCCCGTTCCCCCTCTTATACATATCGAATGAACTCCAAAAACTAATCAGGGAAGCGCCTTATCAGGATATACCTATATACAAAATTTCAAGTGGATCCGATATTTTTATCATGAGTTATCGCGTTACGCACGAACATACGAACGTACATACAGAACGGACGGGCACATAAGCTCACAGGCTATCATAGCCTGAGAGCTTATGTGCCTGTCCGTTCTGTATGTACGTTCGTACGTTTGTACGTTCGTATGTTCGTTCGTGCGTAACGCGATAACTCATGATAAAAATGTCGGATCCACTTGAAATTTTGTATATAGGTATATCCTGATAAGGCGCTTCCCTGATTAGTTTTTGAAGTTCATTCGATATGTATAAGAGGGGGAACGGGAGGCTCATGCCCCCCCCCCATTGATATAAAAGAGATTTTCATGCAGAATTAACAGTTTTCATTCAAATTTTAGATATAGGATCATTCTGATGAGGCGATTCCGTGACTGTTATTAGGTGTTCATTGAATAAGTATAAACAGGGGGAACGGGGGGCTCATGCCCCCCCCCCTTAATTGATATAAACGAGATTTTTATGCAGAATTAACAGTTTTCGTTCAAAATTTAGATATACGATAATTCTGATGAGGCGATTCCGTGACTGTTATTAGGTGTTCATTGAATAAGTATAAACAGGGGGAACGGGGTCTCATGCCCCCCCCCTTAATTGATATAAACGGGATTTCCATGCAGAATTAACAGTTTTCGTTAAAAATTTAGATATAGGATCATTCTGATGAGGCGATTCCGTGACTGTTATTAGGTGTTCATTGAATAAGTATAAACAGGGGGAACGGGGGGCTCATGCCCCCCCTTAATTGATATAAACGGGATTTTCATGCAGAATTAACAGTTTTCGTTCAAAATTTAGATATAGGATCATTCTGATGAGGCGATTCCGTGACTGTTATTAGGTGTTCATTGAATAAGTATAAACAGAGGGAACGGGGGCCCATGCCCCCCCCTTAATTGATATGAACCAGATTTTCATGCAGAATTAACAGTTTTCGTTCAAAATTTAGGTATAGGATCATTCTGATGAGGCGATTCCGTGACTGTTATTAGGTGTTCACTGAATAAGTATAAACGGGGGGAACGGGGGGCTCATGCCCCCCCTTAATTGATATAAACGAGATTTTCATGCAGATTTAATAGTTTTCGTTCAAAATATAGATATAGGATCATTCTGATGAGGCGATTCCGTGACTGTTATTAGGTGTTCATTGAATAAGTGTAAAGAGGGGGAACGGGGGGCTCATGCCCCTCCCCTTAATTGATATAAACGGGATTTTCATGCAGAATTAACAGTTTTCGTTCAAAATTTAGATATAGGATCATTCTGATGAGGCGATTCCGTGACTTTTATTAGGTGTTCATTGAATAAGTATAAACAGGGGGAACGGGGAGCTCATGCCCCTCCCCTTAATTGATATAAACGGGATTTTCATGCAAAATTAACAGTTTTCGTTGAAAATTTAGATATAGGATCATTCTGATGAGGCGAGTCCGTGGCTGTTATTAGGTGTTCATTGAATAAGTATAAACAGGGGGAACATGGGTTCTAATGCTCCTCCCCTTAATTTGTATAAATGGATTTTTCAATCAGAATTGTCAGATTTCGTTCAATTCTCTGAATAGTTTTGGAAGTTTAATGGATAAGAATAAAAGAGGGGGAATAACTCCTTTTAAATTATATAAATGCTAAATGGGTTTTTATTAAGAATTATCCGATTTGCTCTGAATTTTGGATATAGATTTTTTAATATGATAAAGCATGTACTTGATAGTTTAGGAGGTTTAATGATTAAGTATAAAAAAGGAGAAAGGGGAGAGCTGTTTCCTCTTCTTAATTTTTTTTCGAACGAAATTAACCCTTGAAAACATAAAACTGTAATGTACAATTAGTATGCGTAGCCTGTGAGCTCAATGCCATCAGTTTAACTGGGCAATATTCTTTTTATTATAATTACACTGATAAAACAATTTTAACGAATTTTCTGTTTATTTATATACATTGGGTGTTTCTTATAGATTTCAAGATGCAAAAAAAGAATACGTTTGTAAAAACTTTCTATCACTCTCCAATTTCGAGAAATTTCGTTTATATGTTTCGGAGTATGTAGGCATCATAATTATATTGCATCATTAACTTACATGCGTTTTATTCACACAAACATTCTTTTTTTCTTATTCCAAAGATAGAAGATACAGCAAGATAGTAGAAATAGATATCCCCCTAATACATTTTATGTTTGCGGCCTTGAGCAGACAGAGCTAGCCGCCCCCACAGTATTCGGCTTTAACGTAAATCTGTGACAGTTGAAACTTATCTTTCGAGTCGAAGGTACTGCTATTTCTTTGTTCTGTAAGACTTTTTACTTTAATATGAATTAAATTGGTATGCAACAAGGTTATATAAAATATTTCTGTTTCCTATGAGAGTGCGATGGCAGAGCAAAGCATGAGCATTATATCAAAAAGAAGTGGCCAGAGTGAAAACAATGTATTGCAGATGAAAAAATACCAAAAACATTATTCTAATCGGGAAAAAGAAATTTATTCTTCCACCTTTACACATAAAGTTGGGATTGATGAAGAATTTCGTTAAAGCTATGAATAAAGAAGGTCGTAGATTTCAATATCTATAAGAACAATTTCCATCGTTAAGCTATGTAAAAATTAAGAAGGGTATTTTTGTTGGCCCACAAATTAGATATCAAAGGACAAAACTTTTGATGATACATTAAGTGATTTAGAAAAAGCAGCATGGATCGATTTTTAAAATGTTGTGACACATTTCTTAGGAAATCATCGAAGTCCCGACTATGAAATATTAATTAAAAACATGTTAAACAGTTAGAAAGATGAAGGATGTTCACTGTCGTTGAAAATTCACTTTTAAGCATCTCATCTAAATTCCCCCTCCCCCCCCCCGAAAATATAGAAGCTGTCAGCGACGAGCATAGAGATCGCTTCCACTACGATATTTCTGCAATGGAAGCCCGATATCGAGGCATGTGAACCCCTAATATGCTCGGAGCTTACTGTTAGAACCTTATTAATGAAGCTAGTGACTGTGCCTATAAGAGAGAATCCACAGATATTTACCGCTACGTAAAGAAACTGGAGTAAATATAGTGCATATGAGTTTAAATTTATGCAATTAAAAGATAGTTGTTGCAAGAATTCTGTTAGTGTCAGATTAAACATTTTTCCCCTGAGAAAAACATTTATGAAGACAGAATGTTGAATCTGGAATATTTTTTAAGTAAAAAGATTTTTTTAAGTTATGAGTTGCGCGCGCAGAAAAAAGTTGATATCAACCAATTTTTAAGTGCGTTCGTAATTATATAAATACGTAGCATCTATAGTCGTCATTCAGTCCGCCCGTCCGACTGGTTGTCCGTGTATAACAAAGCAAGAACTATCCAACCTAATCATTTGAAATTCAAAATATATAGATGTTATATAAGTTTGTCGAGTCATTTCAATTTTTATAAAAATCAGACAGAGTTCAATTACAAGGACAATCAAATGTATTCCATTACATTACGGTTAATTGGAAAAATGTTTCAAGTGCATTTTAATGGTGTTAAACTCTTTCGAACATAATAAAATTCATATGCATCTATGAAGTATGTACTGTAATATACATTCTGTGCAATCTGTGGGGCAAAGAACATTTGTTTTTCATTTACAGGGCCACACAAAAGTATTACATTACATAATGGTATAAGGAAAACATTGTTTGGTGAGCGGTCTAATTATATGAAACTGTTTTGCATTTTATGAAATTGTTATATGTTGCTCAGAATTAGTAGAAGTTGCTTCCTGTACAATAGAAGGTATATGATATTTACAGGGACATATAAAAGATTTCGGATACTATTCTGCATTCGAAGTAAAGTGTTGTATACACCATAAAAAAAATCTGCAAAGTTACTAAACCTTTTCTAGGAAACTGGGATTCCAAGAACTTTTCCTGTAACGGTAACAGCAAAAATTCAAATTTCAGAACCGATTACATGAATTTTTCCTGTTATCGTTATATGAAAAGTTCTTGGAATCCCAGTTTCCTAGAAAATGTTTAGTACCTTCACAATTTTTTTTACAGTGTACTATTACATCAAGTTCTGAATGTTTTAAAAACTTAATTACAGTACGAATGCACCCCATTTGCTACGTTTGACGTGCAATTTCCGACATAGTATTAGTAACAGAAAAAAATGTGAAGGCTCTTTAACTCTGGCGCTCTCTGGAACATAAATTTTCTAAAAGATTTTTAATAGTTAGAAATAGATTTTTTTCTTTAAGATTTCTTATATATATTTTATTTAAACATTCAAATAATGTCGCTAAAAGGTAATAAAAAGTTTTTGGAAAAAAAAAAGCTAGAAGAAATGAGTTCATTAGAATCTTGATTATACGACCTTCGTTGAACGAGAACTCTCTGTAAACCGATATCAGTTTCCTGAACTTTCTTTAACGGATATATATATATATTTTTACATTTTTATTCTTTTTTGTATGCAAGATATCTTTTCGGAACTTCAAGTACAGATTAATATTTGTTTACGCTTTCATAGAATTACTTTGAAATAAGCTTGAGCTCTCTTAGTTCAGATCCAGGGGATATGCGTACACTTCCCCCAACATAAGGTGTACGCATCATTGCTGTAAACAACCATTCAAAAATTTTGAAGACAGTACTGTCAAGTGGCACAACATTCGAATGTTATTGTACCTTCACATTGTAAACAAGTGCTAGAAACATGACTCATTTCGACATCTTTTTGAGAAAAAACATTTTCATTGTTGCAAAATTTCAAAAGGGAAAGGAATCAATTACGTATTTCCTTTAAGGAAATTTTTCATTTAAAACAAATTGAATTTTCAGATAAAATTTAAATTTGGAGATTTATTTAGTAAGTTTAAAGAGACATAGTAGTAGTAATTTTCTAAACATGTTTTACCTTTTATAAGATAACATTTGCTGTTTTTTTTTTTTTTCAATATTAAAATAGGCATGAGTCGTAATTTTGACTATTAAGAAAGAAACATACTTTTAATCAAACAATAGATTTTTACGTAATTAAATAATTTCAAATAACACAGAAGTTAGTAAAATAGTTTTTTAATGGGTATTTTGATGTCAATGTCTTTTTTGTAAAATACTATATAATTAGAATTTTGAGATTTATTTAGTTGTTTAAAGGGACATAGTCACAAAATTTTTCTAAACATGTTTTACTTTTTATAAGATTACATTTGTTGTTGTTTTTTAACATTAAAGCAGTCATGAGTGGTAATTTTGGCTATTCCAAAAAAAACCTAATTTGATACAAATCACAGATTTTTACGAAAATTAAATAATTTCAAATTAACGGAATATATCTTTTTTGTAAAATAATATATAATTTGAATTTTGAGATTTATTTAGTAGTTTTTAAAGAGACATAGTCGCAGTAATTTTATAAGCATGTTTTACCTTTTATAAGATTACATTTGTTGTGTTTTTTTTTTTTCAACATTAAAACAGCCATGAGTAGTAATTTTGACTATTACGAAAGAAACCTATTCTGATTCAAACAATAGATTTTAACGTAAATTAAATACTTAATTTCAAATTACACAGAAATTAGTCAATTATATAAATAAAATACTTTTTAATAAGTATTTTGATGTCAATATTTTTATGAAACAGTTCTGTAAAATTTCCGACCAATCTATTGTTGCATATTCATAGAACATTAATACAAATTTTACATAAATTTTAATGATAAGTTTTCGATGCGAGTAAAATGGATTGTGATGTCTGTTTACTTTTAAAAAATGAAAATCCACATGTTTTTTAATAAAGTAAATTCTTGTTAATTTAGGAAAGAATCTTTAAAAGCCAATTTGAAACAAAAGATAAATAAAGTTATATTAGCAAAATTAATATGAGTTATAAAGAGTTTTGCTGCATTTCATCTACGTAATTAAACAGAATTTACAGATTAAAAAAGTACAGTTGTGTGAAATATCATTAATTATGATATTTAAAAACAAAATTTAAAATTATAATTTAAAAAAATATTTTAAATTACTGAAAGTATAAGACAAATTCAGTAATTCAGATTCATTAAAGAAATATATAAAATATATATTACATCAGTTATATGCTTTTCCTGAAATTTACATTAATCTAATTTAACTGAAAAGTCTAAAGATAAAGCCAATCAAAATAAAGAGCTATGTTTTTTAATAACATATCTAGAGCTAGTAGTTTATTATCATAATTCTTACTGTTTTCAGGAACCAAAACTGTGTTTCATATGTTTAAATCTATAATTTAGATCTTCATAGCTACTTGTACAAGATTCTTTGCTCTTAAAACCTAAAGAACGTTTGTATAAGTTTCACTGAAATTTAATGAAAAGATTTTAAAGTTATAAAATTAGAATGAAACAACTACTTTAGAAGAACTTTCTAAAGATGTAAGAAAATACATCTGCTTTTGAATATGAAAAGCTCTTTTTGAATATAGCAAAGTTTTATAGTAACTGATCTTGAGAGAGGCATGAAGTTATGATCATATAAACAAAAGTAATTTCAGTGATATATGATTTATTAAATGTAATTGAGTTAAACATATTAAATAATAAAAATATGTTGCTTTAAAACAATCTACATAAAACTATTTCTAAGTGTATTTTAAATTTATAAAACATATAAATACTTCTAAAAATAAAATCTACCGAATTAATATGCATAACATTAAGTGAAAAATAGCAAGTGCATTTAAAAACACTACAATAAAATGTAAAAAATAATAATATATAATAATCAATATGAAAAATAATAACGTAAAAACAATATAAAATATTATTTAAAAAATATTTTCAATTATTAGAAAACATCTGATAAATTTATTGGTTAAGAAACACCAATTTTTTTTTAATTGTGTGTTTAAAATAAATTTTAAACAATACTTTTTGTGTATATTTCGATTATAAGTAAGAGATAAATATACTGTGATTCTAATTTGGGCAAAAATAGTTTTCGACATGCATAATTTAAAGTTTTATCATGTGTGCAGCACTTAATATTTTTTATTTGTGTGATAGTGAAATGAATATTAAAAATAAGAACGGAATAATAATTAACGGAATATTAATTTTCTGTATAAAACGAAACTAAAATCTGTTGCATTACGATCCATGAAGGATCATCGCCGACAGTGGCCATCTCTGTTTATTAGACTGTGAGCCCTGAGGTGTCTCCCATCATGCCTCCCGTCCATGTGATCAGCCTACTAGTGTAAGAGCGGACCGCACAAAAACCTATGTCATCGAGCACAAGAAAAATTCCTTTATTTAATGGTAATAGAGGTAGTAATAGAGGAATCTAATGATCCATGTATGCCAGAAGTGAAATGGTGCATAAGTCAAAAATTGATACCACTAGTGGTTGATTCGTAGAATTAGCATTGTGTTTTCCTGCACACAGTTTTCTATGTTTTCATATTTTTTAATGTACGGTGGGGAAAAAAAGATGCCTAAACTCATTGGCGTTCGATCTCCATGGCAACGGCTAATCGCATTGACAAGTGTGATTTTATTTTCGTTTGCCGAGCAAAGTTTTATATTCGAGAAATGTTTTTTGGCAACAGACGGGTCCGTGGTTCTGTGGACGGAAAAGAAGCCTACAGTCTCCATGGCGTCCGATCTCCATGGCAAACGCTAGTCGACTTGACTAGAGTAATATTTTCGTTTGCGGAGCAAAGTTTCTTGTTCAAGAAATGTTGTGTGGCATCAGAAGGATGGGTGATCTGGGCCGTGTTCAGCTGTTACGCGCGCTGCACGCGCACGCTAGGAGCCACGGACATGGAGTGGATACTTATAATAGGTGGGATGTGCGTTCAGTCCTCGCTACTGTGCCACCAATTACTGTAACTGTTCGCTCAGTAACAGATGGAGAACAGATCAAGGATGTAATTACTTGTAGTGCCAATTATAAAGATAATCTGTTACAAATGAAAGCGAGCTGGCTGGCCGAATGGTCAGGATGCTGAGCTTGAACCCAGACGATACGGGTTCGATACCTGCGCGGGCCAAAAGTTGGTTTGTGTTTTTTTTTTTTTTTTTTTTTTTTTTGGTTGCTTTTTATTAATAAATAAGACATTTTTATTAAAGGTAAATTTTATATTAATAATACAGAAGCACATGTATTTCTATTATAATAATAAAATACTTATTTAAATATGAGAAAATGAGATTTTTGCGGAGAAAGTTTTAATATTCCAAATTTAGAATATTAAAAGGATAATTAGAACGATATTAATATCGTTCCAAAGTGATTTATATATATATTAAGAAAATGAAAAAAAATGTTTTCTGCGAAAATATCCGTATACGCATAAAATAATTATTAATGTTCTTTTTTTTTTTTTTTTTTTTTTTTTTTTTTTTTTTTTTTTGAAAATTTTAGAAGTAATTTTTTATTGAGATTAGGATGCAAATATAATGCATGCGTGGATATTTTACGGTGTTAAAATCAAAATGGAAAATATTATAAAAGCAAAATGTAAAAGATATACATTTTTTTAAATTAAGAATATCTGCATACATATATTTTAAAGAAGTGAAATATTTGGAGTTTGCCTTCTAGTTTTATAATGAATAAAGTATGATTAGAATGTTTATAATTTTTCTATTAAAAGTATAAATAAGTGTTTTGCTTATACTAACATAATTTCGGATGTCATATGTTTTTCATATTTTATGACATATTTTGGCCTGTTATCCACACGGTATTAAAATATACAATCATTAAATAAGAAATATATACATACTAAAACTTCTTCTGAAAAATTATCTAACTAACAATGCAAATTCCATTGAAATCAATCCAGTATTGTAGATTACAAATCAGTTTTGTAATATGTGGATACACAGGGCCATCGCTAAGACTTTTTATTGGTGGGGGAGAAAACCTTAATATTGTCAAGTCAAATTTTTATATTCGCCAACTCGTTTTATAATTTTGCCAAGTTAACGCACTTTGAAAATGTAATACAATTCTTATTTGTAAAAAAATTAATAATATTCCCAATTAGAGTTGTAACTTTTGCAAATTCTATCAAAAATAGAAAATGTATTGCAGTTTTTATTAAAATTTTAATTAAATTTGACATAAAAGTTTTAAATTTGCAAAGTGTAACAACATTTGTCAATGTTTTGGGAGGGTAGCCCCCCCCTTAGCTAGTCCCCCGTGTGGACTACCTTGGTTTATCAACAACCTTGGTTTATCAACAGCATTCTATTAATTACAACAATAGAATCAACAGTATTCTATTATTTAATACGAAAAGTATAAAGCAACTGATAAATGATTTTTAAATAAATAAAAATTAAATTATTAAAAAAATTAAATCACCAATTGTTAAATTGTATCAGTCAACCTACCAACTTTGACAACAAACAACGTGCAACCAATAACAGATAAGCACAAAACGCACAATCACGTGATCAAATCGCCCATCATTTTTTTTGCGTCGCGCGCGTCAAGGTTTGAGCAGGGTTGATTGTCATTTTTTAAATGCTAATCGGGCTTAATTACATGAAATAGGTCACGTGATACTTTTCCGGAATACTTTTAATTTTATTTGAGTGGTCACAGGTATGTATTTCTGTTACGAAAATCATATTTTGAAAGGATAAAGAGATATGGTATTCGTATTTACCAATTCTGAACCATAAAAATAATACAATAATTAAATAAGTTTAAAATTCTCTTCTTCGATAGCACCTACTCCAAGCAGAATCTTCTGAGCGCGCGCACACAAAAAAAGCCGCTTTTGAACACGGCCTCTGTTTTAAATTCATTCTATTCTTCCGAGTGACAGTCTGTAGACTAATTCGTTCGTTATTGTAAGATTCTTTATATTCGTTACAAACTATATTCTTTATTCGAAGATTCTTAATTCTGTTGATAATAGTGCAGAAGTCATTCGATTTAATTCTATTTACTGTGCTCTATTTACTGTACTCATTCGCTGTATTCTTTATTCGAAGAAAATGAATTATTCTAGTTTTGTGATGATGATACGGAATAAATATGTGTTTTGTTTTATAATATCAAGCCTTATCTTCCTTCCAGTTTGTTCTGTCTTTTTGGGAGATGGGTAAGTAACGTTAAGTTCATTTTGTTAACTTTCTATTCATCTCATTCGATTTAATTTAAATTCTGTCTTTGATTTTAAATTCGAAATTCGAAACTCTAAAATTTTTAGTCTTATTCACAATTTTATAACTGATTCAAGATTCTTTTAATCCAAATTTTCTGGTCCGTAACGAGCCAAGAGCTACGATGGAATAATTTTAAATCGTAGCCGTATTCATTTATTTATACCTGTGCTAGAACGTAGTGAGAGAGAGAGAAAAAATAAAGTAAAATCGTCTGCGTTTTATTTATTCTTTGTTGTTTGTTTATTTATTCTGTATTTAAAGAAATGTTGCATTTATTAAGTTGCTAGTGGTTTATTAATTTTATTATTTTATTCATTTATCATATTGTATATTTCTAAATATTCATTATGCCGAAACAATCAAAACAGGAACAGTTTTTTGAACGCATTTGTAAGGAAATCGATATATTTCAGAAAAAAAGTATTAGATTCCAAGCCAGAGGAACAAGCAAAAATTAAAGTTTTAAAATTGAAAATAGCGGGATATGAACAAACTCTTACGCAAGCATTTTATAAGCTTTCCCCGAAAGAAAATAACGATAATTTGGATAGTTTTTTGAAGTATCAGGAAGTAATATGTGATCTTTTAGTCGACTTAGAGGGGAAAACGAAAGTTGATTCTGATGATGCGGAAACGCATTTTGAAAAGAAACAAAATAATTCGCATGTAAAACTTCCAAAGTTCGATTTGCCCCATTTTTTTGGTGATTCAGAGAGTTGGATTTCTTTTAAAGAAGTTTTTAAATCTACGATTCTAGAAAATGATAATTTGTCTGATATTGAGAAATTACAATATTTACATTCTTGTGTTCGGGGCAACGCTGCCAAATTAATTCGAGGATTCTCTTTGAGTGCAGCAAATTTAATTCAGTGTTGGGATTTGTTAAATGAACGCTATGAAAATAAACGGCAATTGGCTTTAAGCCAAATAAACAAAATATTTTCGATAAAAATTATTAAAGCGAGTAATTCAAAAATGTTGTTAGAATTATTAGATACATGTAATGAATCCATTCGGAACTTAAAAATTTTGGGATTAGAATCTAATGCTTTGAGTGATTTAATGATAATACATTTTTTGTTAAATAAACTAGATCAGCCCCTCAAACAAAGGTGGGAATTATCACTAGATAATGATAAAATTCCTGATTTGGATTTGTTTCGAAAATTTATTGAACGTGAAGCGCGAAGTATAGAAGATACGAAATGTAATAAAGTTGAGTCTAAATTTAATTTCTCTAAAAAGCCTCTAGATGCTAGTCGAGTCAAAACCACCGTAATGAACAGCACGGTTGTTAAAACCGACAATAACTGCTTATTATGCAATCAAAGCCATGCGCTTTTTCGGTGTCCAGTATTTAATGCAAAACCGGTTATGGAGAGGTGGAAAATCGTTGAATTAAATAAATTATGCGAAAACTGTTTAAGGCAAAATCACAAAAAAAAATCAGTGTAGAATAAACGTTAAATGCAAAAATTGTTCAAAATCGCATCATACTTTGCTGCATATTTATACAGTTAATCAATCCAAAAAGGAGCCTGTTATTAATAATGCACCAGAACTTTCAGTTTCTAATAGTGCCCAAATTCATTCATCTTTGCAGAATTTTAATGTTTTGTTGTCTACCGCTCTTGTTAATGTTAAATCTAGCACAGGTAAGGTCATTCAGTGCCGTGCACTTATTGACAACGCTTCTCAAAATTCTCTAATCTCAAAAAATTTTGTAGAAAGATTAAATCTGCCTGTAGGAAAAACGAACCATAGGCTTGTGGGTATTAATGGCATTTCGGCTGAGACCTGCCTACATCACACTGAATTTCAATTCTCACCCTTCTTTGAAAATAATTACAATTCTTTAAAAGCCCTTGTAGTTAATCAGGTTACTACCCCTCTCCCTAACTTCAAACTGGAAAGGTGTACATGGCAACACATTGAAAACGTGCAGCTGGCTGATCCGGACTTTCATGAGGAAAAACCCATCGAAATTCTGCTAGGAGCAGATGTGTTTGCCAAACTATTATTAGGGTCACCTATTTGTGGACAGTCGGGTGAACCCATTGCTATCCCAACTACACTGAGTCACATACTTAGTGGTCCAGTACTCCACTCGTCAAAATCGACTACAAGTGTAGCTTGCCATTCAGTAACTATGACTGACTTTTTAAATTTAGAGTTGATTCCTAATTCAGAAACGAACCCCATTTCTTCACAAGTTACTTTAAAGAAGCATACAATGGAAGATAACTCTAAAACTAATAGTCGTAAATCAAATACTGATATTTTTGCTTGTCGAAATTCGAAAAATGACTCTGTTAATCCTTTTAAAACCATTTCTTCTCTGAATTCATCTATGTCACCTGTTGATTTGAATTCTCATAAGCAACCTGAACTATTTGAACAGATTAGTAACTATGTTTCTTCTGCAATTCTTGAAAGGAAATCTTTCGAATCTGAATTGACTGATAATATCCCTTTATTCCATTCTAATACGCCGCAACCAATTATTCATCAAAATATAATATATACTGATGGCAAAGAAACAATATCACGATTATTGACTTTAAATAAACCTGAAGATAATTCTGTAACTAAGGAAAATTCAGTGAAAAAGGTTAAACATTTAGAAATTTCCACTCTTTGTGACAATGAGTCTTGTTCCCCATTCTTAGCTCTAAGAATCATTCAGCAATTGTGCGAAGATAAGAAAATCAAGTTTCCTTTTTCTGCTAGTCTAGCCCAAAGCCACCTGTATGTGAACGACTTTCCATGTGGCACAAATTCTTTCGATTCAGTTCAAGCTCTCATTTATGAGCTCCATTCGTTATTTCAGATTGGTGGTTTCCAATTCAGGAAATGGACCACCAATGAACCCCTTGCTGTGGAACATTCATCAAATTCTCTAAATGCTTGCAATTTCACACATTCGTTCAAGCCAAATTCTTTAAAGGCTAGTAATTTAACCTATTCATTAAATCCTGATTCATCCAAGCGAATTCTAGGGCTAGAGTGGAACCGAGAAACATATTCTCTACAAGTAAAAGTGGTAGAAAATGCTACTGTAACCACTAAACATCAATTATTATCCATAACCATGCATAATTCTGACCCTTTGGGTCTTTTGCAACCTTTCACAGTTAATTCGAAAATTTCAATGCAAGGAGTGGTGAAGGTTGACTTGAAGTGGAATGATCTTGTGTCTTCACTTATTCTAATCAGATGGAATAAATCTTACAATTCTTTTGTTGACGCAAAGTCTTCAATTTTAATTTTATTCATGGAGTTATTATCCGAAAATTCTTGTTTAATAACTCAACTAGAAAATAATATTGACATTCTCACCAAATATTCGTCATATACAAAACTACTGCTTGTAATTGCTTGGATTCAGAGATCCGCTTATAACACCAGATTATCCTCAAAAGCAAAGGATTACCTAAATGCTGTTGAACTCAATAACGCTCGTAAAACTATCATCGAATACTTACAATATTCTGCCTTTTCCGATGATCTTAACCTACTTAGCAAACAGAGAACATTGTCTTTCGAGTCAAAACAGTCAATCATTCTTCCTAACAATCATCCACTAACAGAAGTCATTATTCTATACTTCCATATCTATTCTTTGCAAGCGGGTCCTGATCAAGATCTCTCCTTAATAAATCAAAACTTTTGGATTCCTGACGGCAGATCTACCGCTAAAAAAAAATTAAGAAAGTATATTCGTTGCAACCAAATATTCACCACTCAACCGATTACTCAGCTCATGAGAGACTTGTCCTCTCCACGATTTAACACTTGCAGAGCCTTTGAGCGTCTAAGGATTGCTTTTTCAGGCCCAAACAAAATAAAATGTGTACATATTCGGAAGTCATCTATATTTCAATTCTACATTTGTCTTTTTCTTTGTATGTGTACCAAAGCAGTACACACTGAATCAGTAACGGAAATTACAACCGAAGCAATTCTCCCTTTAGGGCAATTCATATCAAGAAAAGGATGTCCAACAGACATTTTTTCTGCTATTGGGAGAACATTCGTTGTTGCAGATTCTTACCTTAAAAAACTGTACTTAGTACTCAAAGAATCCAAAATCCAAGACTTTAGTTCACAACACCAAATTCATCGAAATTTCACACATCCTTATGATCCAAATTATTTATCAGTCTTAAATCCAGGACATATCCTTATTCAAGCTCCATTACTTGTTTCACCTGAATTATCTGATCATTATAATCCATGTTTTAGTGTCTTTTCCAGGTTGAAGTTATCCATCAGTGACAGGAACCATCCAGGTGCTGACAAGGCAGATGGAGTGGTGACGATCCATTCAAGTAAAACACTTTCAACGTCTTATTAAACAAATTGCTGTTCTGCCGCCCCCCGGAGGTTATGGGGAAAAAAAGATGCCTAAACTCATTGGCGTTCGATCTCCATGGCAACGGCTAATCGCATTGACAAGTGTGATTTTATTTTCGTTTGCCGAGCAAAGTTTTATATTCGAGAAATGTTTTTTGGCAACAGACGGGTCCGTGGTTCTGTGGACGGAAAAGAAGCCTACAGTCTCCATGGCGTCCGATCTCCATGGCAACCGCTAGTCGACTTGACTAGAGTAATATTTTCGTTTGCGGAGCAAAGTTTCTTATTCAAGAAATGTTGTGTGGCATCAGAAGGATGGGTGATTCTGTTTTAAATTCATTCTATTCTTCCGAGTGACAGTCTGTAGACTAATTCGTTCGTTATTGTAAGATTCTTTATATTCGTTACAAACAGGGGCGTCGCCATGGGGGGGTATGGGGGGGGAGCCTCCCCCCCCAATATATGTGAAGTTGGGAAATTTGAGCTTAGAGTTGGGAAAATTTAGATTTTTGAAAGACTTTCTTTTTTTTTAATAATTACAAGAAATATATGAACTTTTTATTCTTTCGGTGACAATGGTTTAGCAAACAAGTTAAATTATCAAAAGAAATCAACCAGACTCAATTTGTCATTGTATTTCTCTGTTCTATGAAAACATCATACACTTATTAGACCTAAATGTCTCTGCTCCTGTGTATCAATATCTGACTCTAAACAGCTTTCTCCACTCCTTTGTTTCCTCCAAAACTTTCATTTCTGAAAAATTTCAAATTATAGTCCGTGACTTTTATGTTACTTTCGTATGAAAATCCATAATGGCTCATATACTAGAAGTCTGTCCGGGCCTGGGCTTGGTCCAAGGTACTGGCATGGCCCGTGGACCGAGCAGGCAAACTTTCAAACAGAGTGCTTCCACCATTCTGATATAAAAATTTAAAAGAAGCTCATAAAATTTGAATTATTTTCAATAAATATGAGTTTCACAAGAATGCGTATAAATGTGCTGCATGAGCCGATTTTATTTTAACAACACTATTGCAAAAATATATTTTGTCCAAAATGTAGAGAACGTCATCGGATAGTTAATCATGTTTGAGCCTGAGCTTAGCTTTTTTTGCAGACTCGGGCAGGAGCACCGTCAGTTTATTACCCCTCCCCCTTTTTAATCCTCAAACCAGAAAAATTATCAAATCATAGATGCAAAAAAAAGTAAAAATGTCGAATATGAAGTCGCAAAGGACTGATGAAAACTTTCACTTTAGACAGATTTTTATCTTTGGCGGGAAATTTTCAAGCAATTTTTACGTCAGGAGTATGAAAGGAGGACACTGTGCAACATCAAACACCCTACAGTTGGCGGGGGGATTCCCCTCACATCGCCAGGTCCCCCAAAATGGCTTTCCAGATTGTTTATTACCTTGTTCATAGTCATATAATAACAAACATCTTCATTAATCTCTCACATTTTCTTCCGGAAGTTTTTTTTTTTTTTTTTTTTTTGTAATAGAGGCTGCGATCAAAAATGTCTGTTTTCTTGTGGGGAGGGGATGTCTCCCCTGTCCTTCCCAAATGGCTCTCCTGGACTCGGGTTAGGCCGAGGTAAGGATTATTTTTTTCTGCATAGTTGAGTCGGGACGGAACTGGACTTGGTTGCTCTTGGCATGTGTCGGGCGGACAGTTTTGCTTTGCAAAATAAGTAATAATGATAACGAACTTTTGGTAAGGGGAATCATCGGAAATGTATCTTGAGGTGGTTCTCAAATTCCCTGTTGAATAACACAAAACTTTCTGAAACATTTTCTGACTCATTTTTAAAAGAAAATGCATAACATTGACAGGCCTGAAGTGATTGGATTGAAACGATTTCGAATTGAATAGCGTTTTCCATTTTTCGATAAATAAATTACTTATCCAATTACAGGCGATTATTGTTACACAACGACAGTTTTCTCTTCTTTACTTGCTATGACGTTTTGAAAATCGAATCAAAAACTAATATTTGACAGCCTTTTCTGAAATATATGTTGCTTTCATTCCAAGAAAAAAGAAAGCGCCATTCGATAACATTTTTTCTAAATAAGAACATCTGCCAATTTTATGCGTTTCCGAACAAAAGTGAATTGAGAAATGCGCAAGAAAACAATTATTTTAGATTCTTTTTATCAGCATTCTTTAGAAGAATCTTAATTGTACGTTAAGAAAAATCCGAATTTTTTGTAGCTATCAAATTGGCCCGCGGATCGGGCCTGGTTTAATTGTTTTTTACGCAAGCTGTTCCTGTTTTCAAAGATTTTTGTTCAGGCCGGCCCCTGAACTGTGAAAATATAGATCCGGCTCGAGCCAAAGTTTTAATTTTCAAATCGGGCCGTGCTGGGCCAAAATAGCTTATATGTAGTCGGGACCGTGCTCTGATCTGGAAATTCCAGCCGGAAAAGACATGTATAGCAAAGACAGTAAACAAAAAAGGGAATTTTTAAACAAACTAATGATGGTTGACGAAAGAAAAGAAATCGCAATAGATCTTTAAAAATAAAATTAATAATTCCAATTATAACATATTCTACTGTCAAAATGAAAATAAAACAAGAAAATATTCACATCTTTTCATATTTAACCCGTCGTCGTCGCGTCGCCGGAGAATTTATACAACGGCTTTAGTCGTCGAGTCAATCTAAGCTTAAAAATCTGTAAATTTTATTTCAAAATAGCAATCTATTCTAATATTGTAAAACAAAAATGCAATTTGTATTTCCGTTTTATGCTAATCTCAAATAGTATTAAAAGAACTTGGAATAAGTAACTTTGAAAAAAAAAAAATATTAAAAATATTTATTCAGGCGCCAAAAGAAAAAAAAAAAAAAAGAAAAGCTGGAGTCCTAATTTCTATAATAGTAGCTACACCTGCTATATTACGTAACTGGGCAACAATATCCAATGAGTTTTCGCCAGAAAAAATACTGGTAACCCTTTGTCGTCAAGAAAAAATAATCATAAAAGCAAATGTGATTTCAAAAAATTATTGATTCTGATAAATGTGTTCCTTTTTACTTTGTTTGTGTGCGGATAAAAAAACTGCTATATTTTTATCGGTTTATAAAATATGAAACCAAAGCGATATAAAGTTCAATGTTGTAATTGTAAAGCAGTATTTAATAATGACTATAAATCTCAGCATGAAAAAAACAATCATAATGGGAATAGAGTTTCTGTGCAGGAAATTGGAGCCCCTAAAAATCCATTCGATGCTTCAGTACGTAAAAGGAAAAAAGTGGACGATGTGAAATCGGAACAAATATATAAATATGATAGCAGTCCGTCAAATGAAGAAATAATCAGCATAAGTTGCAATACTGATGTGTTGAACTTAAATAAAAAGTCTGAAGAAATAAAAGATTTTTCTTTTCCTATAAACAACACCGAGAGCGAAGATCAACTTCTTCAACAGTGTAATTTGGATTTTTCAAAAGAAAGTGAATTTCTACATGAGGCTACGAATTCCAAAACTCAAAACCAATCTGAAATGGATAATGAATTTCAAAACGAGACTGCAAGCTTCACAAATGAAAACCAAACTAAAGAAGAAAATGAAAATAAGTCGGACTGGGTGTCTTTTATGGGAAAATTTTCTTTTATTCTCGAAAAATTAACTGAGAGCAAAACTATTTTTTCTCAATATAATGAATCTGACATAGTTAACGAGAAATTGGCAATAACTGAGATTGTTAACTTTATCTCTTCAATTAAAGAAACCTGTGATATAGTTCTTGAAGAGGGGTGCAGAGTATTGAATAAACTGAATAATGAGTTAGAATTTTCAATTGAAGACAGTGGAAGTGCCTCTGAAATAGTAAATCATGATCCTGGTCTACATCCAGATACTTTAAATGAAAATCAGAAAAATTATTTAATTCAGTTAGGTCCACATCAACCTAAATTAGCATGTTTTCCTTCTGATGGAAAAAACCGGTTTAATCCCCACTGGTATACAGAATTTGAATATTTAGAGTACAGTACAGCAAAGCATGCTGCTTTTTGCTTTGTATGTTGTCTTTTTCCTGTTGGTATAGGTCGTGAAAAAAGAGAAGATGCTTGGACTTCAACCGGAGTAAAAGTATGGGGTAAAATGAAAAGTTGCGGAAAAGATAAATTAGGGAAGCTCCAACAACATTTCTCATCTCAAGCTCATAAGTCTGCTCTATATGATTTTTGTAATTTTCTTGTAAAGAAAAAACATATTGATGTCTTAATTGACAAATCAAAAAGGCAAGTTTTAATTCAGGAAGAAAAAGTTCGAATGCACAACAGAGAAGTTATCAAAATTTTAATGGATACTTGTAAAACATTCGGAAAGCAAGGATTAGCATTTCGAGAGTCAAACACCGATGATATTAATAAAGGAAATTTTTGCGAAGTGATACAGCTTATCTCAAGGCACAATACTACAATGAAATGTTGGTTTGAAGATAAAAAATTGAGACCATATCATGTTACATATATGAGTCCAGAATCTCAAAATGAAATGATAAATTTAATAGCATCTGAAATTCGTCAGGTAATCACTTCTGAAATAAAAAATAGTTTATGTTTTGCAGTTTTGGTCGACACAACTCCAGATCTGTCACACAAAGATATAATGTCTATTGTTATCCGAAGTGTAAGTAATGAAGGTGAAATTAGGGAAAGATTGGTCAAAACAATTGAATGTAGTGACAAAACTGGAAAGGGAATGGCAGATTTAATTTTACAGTGCTTAAATGAAATAGAAATTGATTATTCGAAGCTTGCATTCCAGTCTTATGATTTTGCTCAAAATATGTCCGGGAGGTTCAATGGTGTACAAAAACATATATCTGAGATTGTCGGTCACAGTGTTCCTTACATACCTTGTCAAGATCACCGCACTAATACTGCTCTAGAACATGCTTGCAACGTTAGCATATTAATTCAAGATTTGTTTAACATCCTTGAAGAGCTCTATGTCTTTTTCACATCAAGTACAAAAAGATTTAAGCATTATCAGTCAAGTGTAGAGAACATTGATAAAGTAATTCAACTTAAAAATCTATCAAAAACCAGATGGACCGCAAGAGCTGAATCGGTCAAAGCCTTAACTCAATCGTTTGAAATGGTAATAGAACTATTAGAAAATATTTTCAATGAAAAGACTTTTGATTCCTCTACTAGAACAAAAGCATTTGGAATTTATAAAAAAATGAAAACTTTTGATTTTATTGCATCATTTTTTTTCATGAAAAACATCTTAAGCAAAATAAAAATTTTAACTGAAATTCTGGAGACACCTGATTTTAACGTCATTGACTGCATTGCGATAATAAAAAGTACTGTCCAAAGCTTACAAGCAATTAGTGATGATTCCACTGGAATGAATAATCTTATAAAAAGTTCAATTGTATTCGCTGAAAAAATGGGGATAGATGTTGAATCAGACTTCCGAAAACACCATAGAAAAAGGGTTCCACCTAAAAAAATTGATGAAAACAATAGAACAGCAATGGACATAGATTTAAATACTTTTTACAGGAAAGAATTCAAAGAAGTTTTGGACACATTAATAATGGGTTTCAATGACAATGTTTTATATATCAAAGATACTATTGAACCGATACATTCGATTTTTAAGCTACCATTCACCAAAGCAAATTTGAGCATAAGTAATCTAGAAAAAGTTATTAACATGTTTCCTCCTGGATCTGATAAACCTGACATACACGACTTGCAGAGTCAAATGGAAATACTTTTTGACTTGTGTTCAAACAATAATGTTGACTCTCTTAACGGACTTTTCGTTCATGCCAAAAAATTCAAAAATTATTTAGGTCAAGCCTTCAAACTGTGCATTTTAACATTCACAGCAGCTTATGGTGTTGCGTCAAATGAAAGGACATTTAGTCAGCTAAAAATTATAAAAAATGAATTACGAACTACCATGAGCGATGACAGACTGGATAGCTTAATGCTTTTGAAATGTGAAAATAAAATAGCGGACTTACTTAAACTGGACGATGTGATCATTAGGTGGGCTTCTTTGAAGAACAGAAGGATCAGTGTTAAATGAAAAAAATTACAATGTAAGTGTTCATTAGCAATCGTTACAATTTTTCTTTATGTAACATTTTTTGTTTCATATTTCATATATTTATATAATTTTTTTTGAATGTATGCAATGTCTCTAACTTTGAATCTTACATTTATTGCATTATTTGAAATTGTTTCTTTAACCTTTGTGGTAAAAGTATAATCTTTATCTCTTTTTCTTCTGATCTTTATTTTCATGCTGAAAAAATAGCAATAAATCTAGTTTTTTTTTTTTTTTTTTTTTTTTTTTTTTTTTTTTTTTTTGGAAAAGAAATTATTTTTAATGCATAAGTATTGTTATCATTATAAGCACATTGCATTGTATAATTTTAATTGGAAATTAGAACAATATTTTTCAAGTTGGGAAATTTTTAAATTCTCCCCCCCCAAAAAATATCTGTAGCTACGCCTCTGGTTACAAACTATATTCTTTATTCGAAGATTCTTAATTCTGTTGATAATAGTGCAGAAGTCATTCGATTTAATTCTATTTACTGTGCTCTATTTACTGTACTCATTCGCTGTATTCTTTATTCGAAGAAAATGAATTATTCTAGTTTTGTGATGATGATACGGAATAAATATGTGTTTTGTTTTATAATATCAAGCCTTATCTTCCTTCCAGTTTGTTCTGTCTTTTTGGGAGATGGGTAAGTAACGTTAAGTTCATTTTGTTAACTTTCTATTCATCTCATTCGATTTAATTTAAATTCTGTCTTTGATTTTAAATTCGAAATTCGAAACTCTAAAATTTTTAGTCTTATTCACAATTTTATAACTGATTCAAGATTCTTTTAATCCATATTTTCGTAGTAATAGAGGAATCTAATGATCCATGTATGCCAGAAGTGAAATGGTGCATAAGTCAAAAATTGATACCACTAGTGGTTGATTCGTAGAATTAGCATTGTGTTTTCCTGCACACAGTTTTCTATGTTTTCATATTTTTTAATGTACGGCAAACACAAAGTTTAGCCTACGAGTAAACCACTAGTGGTATTAATATTTATCTTATGCACCACATTCCTTCCGGCAGACATGGATCATTGGATTCCTCTATTACTACTCTTCCATAAAATAGAGGAATTTTCCTTGTGCTCGATGACTTAGGGTTTCGTGCGGTCGGCTCTTAGACTATACACTGGGAAGAAATATGGTTCAGCCTTCGAGAATCTAAATTGTGGCTCTAGAAAAAAAAATTCCATGACATCTTTATAAATTCTAGTTCCTTTTGCTAGAGAGTTCTATAGTATCGTACGAGAATTCAAGAGTGTTTCCTTATATTCTCGTTGCCAAACTTATTTAAAAATCTTTGGAAATAGATGCGAATATAAGAGGTTAGTTTTAGTAACTATAATTCTAGTTTACGAAACCATTACCGAAAGAAAGAGAAGAAAGTGAGTGAAAACCGATTAAAATTTAAATACATACAGGATCAGGATTTGTTGATGCATATCAAAGGATACATATCGTGAGATATATCCGATACTTACATTTAAAATATAAATAAGTTTGATAGTTTCGATATTTGCATTTATTTGATATTTTTTTTAATAAATATCACTGTGTAAAATATTTTTTATATTTTCAGCAAAACAAGTGTAAAGGAAATAATCAACCATTAACGGTGTCGTCATGTAGATAAAGATCTCTTGTCTCTTTTAGTGATTTTTTTAGAAAAATCTAACCATTGGGGACCACCGTAATACTTACCCATCATGGATATGTATACTATAAGATCTGAAAAAAAAACCAAGTAATAGTTAATTGCGTAAAAAACATCTTTATAACTCCAGAAATGATAATTACATTAACTAACAATTTACTGAGTTAGATTAAACGGTTCATTTCTGATTAAAATATAACTTTGAATTGAAATTTGAAAGAAATACAGGGGCATGAAAAAATCGAAGGGTGTGAAAAACATGATTACAAATATCTCGACAACTAATGACCCGATCGATTTCATTAATTATGCACAATTTATATTTCTTTATTGTATTTTATATTCAATTCGTAAATTTAAAAAAAAATCGAAAAATTTTATATACCTTTCATCAGAACGAATATTTCGAATGTCCGAGAAAAATAGTTAAGGATAATCGAGGTTACTAATATTAAATAGGTTTCGTCCCATTTCTGCATACTTCGTACATACCAAATTTCAAGTCCCTAACTCAATCTGTGTAAGAGATAGACCGTTTACAGACGCACAGACAGACACATTTACAGACGGTCGGCTATTTTTTTTTCTTCTAAAAAATCTTCTAATCTCTAGTGTCTGAAACGTATAAGTCCGTTAAAAAAATCTCGATTTTCAAAACTATTGCAAGATTTACCCTATATTACATATGACAGGTAAGTAAAAATATTATAATTTCTAAGTTTTATGTTTGAAATTTTTATTATTAAATGCAGAATTCAAAATTAGGACAACCATCAAAGGGTAAACACACTAATTTAGATATTAAGTTATATACAACTTCATTACAAAAGAATATTTTCTGGTTTTGGATTAGTTGAACTTAAACAATAAGCTAGACAGGAAATAATAAAAAGAATGAAGCCCAGTTAAACTGATGGCATAGAGCTCACAGGCTATGTAGACTAATTGTCTATCACAGCCTTATATAATAATGCTTTTCGAAAAAAATAAGGAAGGTACCCCCTCACCCCATTTCCTTTCTTTATATTTTAATCATTGAAGCCCCAAAACTAATCAAGGATACGCCTTATCATATAATAAACCTGCATCCAAAATTCGAAGGAAGTCGAATAATTCTACATAAAAACCCATTTATGTAATTTAAGAAACGTTGTCCCCGTTCCCTTTTTTATAATTAACCATTAAACCTCCAAAACTGTTCAGAAATTTAGCTTATCACAAAGAACCTACATCCAAATTTTATAGCAAATCGGATAACTCTGCATAAAACTCTATTTAGCTAACTTAAGGGGAAGGTAATCGCCCGTACCCCCCCCTTTATAATTAACAAAAGAACACCACAACAAATGAGCGAACTTTTTGTTACTATGAACCTGTATCCAAAAATTGAAACAAATCGGTTAATTGTGCATGAAATACCATTTACATAAATTATGAGAGGTAGTTTCCCCTATCCTCCGTTTATACTTATCCAGTGAATTCCAAAAGCAAATCAGGGAAGCGCTATTTCAGAATAAACCCATATACAAAATTTGAAGCAAACCGGTAAATTTTGTGTGAAAAACCTAAATTAAGACGGAGGAATTAGCCCCTCCCCATTCCCCCTCTTTAAACTTATCCAATGAACACCCAATACTAATTACGATGGCACCTCATTAGAATGATCCTATATCTCAGATTTGAACGAAATCTACTAATTCTGCATGAAAAATTCACTTATATAAATTAAGGGAGGGGGCAATAGCCCCCATTCCCCTTCTTATACTTATCGAATGAACTCTCAAAACTAATCAAGGAAGCGTCTTATCATAATAAGCCTATATCCCAAATTTCATGTAAATCCGATATTTTTATCATGATTTATCGCGTTACGTACGTACGCACGTACATACATACAGAACGGGTGGGATCATAAACTCTCAGGCTTTGATAGCCTGTGAGCTAAAAAAGAAGACAATCTAACATTTATAAAATTTTCAAAAAAAATTTAACATACAATTTTCTTGAAGTGAATCCTATGTTTTTTTCTTTAATATTAATACAAATTGATACCGGTTTTACTTGAATTATCTTCAATCAAGTGAAAGTCAGAAAATGCATTCTTAGACTATTGTTTTATTACATTTTCCTCTTACGTGCAATATGTTTTAGTTTTTAATTATTGGATATATATCGAACATATCTAATATTTTTTTTATATTTTCGAAAATAGCGTGATATTTATGTACCCTGTACATGAACTAAGTTAAATTAAAACAACCGTGAAACAACATGTTTCATTTTCGTCAAAAAATATAAACATATAAGTAAATAAATAAATCTGTTTTTAAATAAAGTATACAATAAATGAAAATAATGATGAGTAACGTTTCAAAAATTTATTTAATTAACTGAAACTTTATTCTATCTCACTTTTATCTTCGAAAAGAAGTGCCACTGATAATAACATTGCACTAAGGTTTTAAATATTCTGTTTTGCTTCTCTTATATTCTTTAATGACACTGTATACTCCTAAAATGCAAAGTACATTTGCATAAATGTCACCGAAACTTAATGAAGAGATTTTGAAATGATGCAACTGGAATGAAGCGGCTGCTTCAAAGAATGTTTCTTTGAAGGAAACCCGCTTGCTTTTAATGCAATAAACCATAATTAGTTTTATGAAAATGTCAAACCAGAGTTTTAAAGAAACTTAAAATTAAGCAATACAAACTCAGGTAATTTCAATCACAATTCCTTTTGTTAATTTTATTATCCAGAAACTTAGAGTTCTCATTGAATATTGTCTCTATTTTTTTTTCAACATTTTGTTTAATTTCAGTGTTTAACACTACTCATAGTTAAAAAGTTTTTATGAATTCAGGTTGTCTAGTCTGCTGCGCGTCTGTCTGTCCGTGCTGTAATTCACGTGAAACATCAGATTGCCATGTAGGTGAAATTTGCTACCGGAGTTAACAGTACCAAGTTCGATATCGAAAAAGATGTGTGCACTTTTACAGCTTGTTTAGAGCAGCAGTTTCCAACCTGGGGGTACATGGCAGGACTGCTAGGGGTACGTGAAAATAATATGATAATAGCGGAAATCACGAAAATGATTTAAATTAAAGCACATAAGGGCTATTAAAAAAAACCTATTAATTTAAAAATTTTTGCTACCTAATTTTACTAGATTTCATGTTTGTCTATTATAGGAAATTATTAAGGGTTGTAGCAAACGTGTTAGTTTACTTCTGGAACTTAAAAAGAAGAAAAGGCTATAAAAATATATTAGCACTTTATTTGATCAACTAATAGGAGGGATCACCCAATGTGTTACAGATAAATAACTACTTTCGATAAATATTTTAAGTTTTTTCAACGCATCAAGATGTTGGAAGGTTTCACGAGTACAAACTAGTTGAATTTATGCTTCCAGATAAGTAACGTGTGATGCCGGAAATGTTTACTTCAGATCCTTGCATTAATTCCAAATATCACCAATAGATGATGCTGCATTGTATGCTATTTTTACAACGCGGAATACGATATAAAAAAGATAATCCAATTTTCACTTAGTCTTTAGCCTTTGTTTTCTAAACATATAAAATACAAAAAAGACAGTTTTTGCGTTTTTAATTATAAGATGAATTAATTTTAAGCAGTATTTTAGCTTGTGACAGTTCAACAAATGTTTAAGGTATCGGTGATATTTAGAACTGACACAAAGAAGCGTAATAAAGAAATTTCTTATATTAGTCCTACGCAACAATAACTTTCAGAACTTCAATCATCTATTTATCAATAAATGTAAAAAACGTTCGGTCCCTTTCAGGATAATCTATATGTATTATTATACGTCTAGTAATTATTTTATCGAACATTTTCAGAGAACAAACAAACATTGCATCCAACGGAAAGCCCAAACTGTTTTCAGTTATTTATTTATTTATTTAGAAATTTCCACAAGTATCCTTATATATATTATAAATGTGAAAGTGTGTCCGAAAAATTGGAATGAACATGGCATCAAAACGGATGGATTAATGTCTTTGAATCCTTATATATATATAATAAAGGCCAAACGTATCTGTGCGTAACGCATACGTCATTTTGCGAATGGCAACACTTTCACATGCAATTCGGTTTTACAATTTTCGGTACTGCAAATTTTATACTTCTAAACATTCCACATTTTCAATTTTTACACCACCGTGTACAGAAAAATATGTACTTCGAAATGCAATTTTTTTTAAAGCTGTATCTCAATTTATTCTTGACATATTAATTTTTTCTATAGTTTTTAGTACGAATTTTTCAATTGTGGCAACAGAAATCCGCTATTTTCTCTTAAAATAGATAAAAATTGAAATATGTGCATGTAAATTTTGAGGAGGTGAAAATTATGATGGGTTTAGATTTCACGTGAATTTCTAAGATCGTGTTAACTTGAAATTATTTTCTTTCTTTCTTTCTTTTTCATACGCATTTATACCAAACATAAGAGCCTCAATTGATAACTTCATCTTAATAACTGATCTTTATTATATTTTGCTTTATTATTATATTTTTACATATGCGATTAAAGTTTAATTTTTATAATTAAGAAGACTGAGTTTTATAGAAATAGTTTTTTTTTTTTTTTTTTTTTTTTTTTTTTTTAATTTTAGCTTTAAATATTATTTGTTTGAGAGTTAGACTGACAATTGTAAGATGCATTTTTTACTGTAGCTAATTTTGTTGGTTTATTTTAAATCAATGAAGCAGTTCTTTCTTAAACATTTACTTTCGTCGAAATTCGACGGGTTTCACCTTGTATATTATAAATGTGAAAGTGTGTCCGAAAAATTGTAATGAACTTGGCATCAAAACGGATGGATTAATGTCTTTGAATTTTTGTATATAGATAGATTATTGGTCTGAAATGAACATAGGCTGATTTTTATTTATTTTATTCAAATATTTTTCTTAATAATTCAACATTTCACTATTTTTCATACAGAATACATTGAAAAATTTTCCATAATATTTAATCATCTTTCTTTTTTCGTTGACAAAAAATAAAACAACTAAGAAAAATCATGCATTAAGCATAGATTATGAAGCACTTTCCAACACTTAATGAAATCTTTAACAAAACTTTGTTATTTAGGGAAATAATAGTGTATAGCCAAATATACCCAAGTATGTATTCCAGTACATTAGAACAGCCCTGTATTTCATATGTCAGTTCATATAATGGGAAAATTTAGCTTAGCAAGAAAATACCCAGTAGCTTAAAATTTCTTTTTCAGCAATTCATACTATTAGATGGAAACATACTTGAATACTTTTGTTCAGCCCTGTAGTTTACATTGTACCTTTATTACACGTCAGCATTAGGCTAAAATTTATTGTAACCTAAAACACTTTTAAAACAACTGAAATCACATTCCCATAAATCATCATTCATAGGCGTCACATGTACCGAATTCTTTGCGTGGCCCTGTATATCCCTTTATCTATATTCTGCTAACATTTCTCAGTAAATTGAAAGCAGCTCAGCGTAAAAATGCATAGCTTATTTAAGAACCACGTTTAAATAATTTACGCTCATATTCAGTAACGTTGGTGAGCTCTTTTGGGTAGCCCTGTATATCAACTATAACATTTATACACACCATATAATGTGCATATATTTAGCGAAATATAAACGCGAATATCATAATTAAAATGCATTTGATCCCTCCATCAGCCATCATCGGACACATATACGGTACTTCGGAAAGAATATACTATTTGAAGTATTTTGTATGGCCCTGTAAATGCTATGTACTTCATATTATGCAAGACAGTAGCGTATAATTTATATTAAGCTTCAGTGACATATATCAATTTTATTATACATGAAAAAGCTTAATATATTTAAAATATGTCACACACAATTCTCCCTTTTACCATTATCTAATGGAATTCTTTTGTGTGGCCCTGTAAATGAATAATAGCTACATTTTCACCTTATATTTTATAGAATGCATATTTTAATATGTGTGACAGGGTATAACATCTTTAAAATTCCTTTAAAACGATTTTTCCCCATAGGCCGTAATGTAATAGGAAACTTTTGATTCGCCCTGTAGATAAACTAATCATGGTAGCAACTTCATTTTCGATAGGACTTTTGCTAGGGTAAACGTCAATAACGTCCTAAAATTTCATTGCAATCCGAGTATATTAACGATTTTCCCCCATAAGCCGTAATGTAATGGGAAACTTTTGATTATCTCTGTAGATAAACTAATCATGGTAGATACTTCATTTTCAGTAGGGTTCGTGCTAGGGTAAACCCCAATAACGTCCTAAAATTTCATGGCAATCCGAGTATATTAACGATTTTTCCCCATAGGCCGTAATGTAATGGGAAACTTTTGATTCGCCCTGTAGATAAATTAATCATGGTAGAAACTTCATTTTCAATAGGACTTTTGCTAGGGTAAACGTCAATAACGTCCTAAAATTTCATGGCAATCCGAGTATATTAACGATTTTTTCCCCATAGGCCGTAATAAAATGGGAAACTTTTGATTCTCTCTGTAGATAAACTAATCATGGTAGATACTTCATTTTCAATAGGGTTCGTGCTAGGGTAAACCTCAATAACGTATAAAAATTTCATAGCAATCCGAGTATATTTACGGGAGTTAGAGCTCGGACAGACGGCCAGACAAACCGAATGCATAAGCACTTTTCAACTTTGTTGGAAAGTGCTAATAAAAAACGGAATAATTAATTCTCTTCTGTAATTAATTTTCAAATGAAAGATTTTCACGTGATAAAACAAAATGAAATAAATAAATGGACCCTATTCTGTTTTTCGGTTCGAGGTTAAAAACCGCGATTTTACCAATTGTGACGTCAGAGGAATACTGTTTATCTTCTTATATCAAGCAGACGATTATATAAAATTTCTTTTACACTTAGAAGACTTCACAAGAATATAACATCACACTTTACAAGAATATAAATATTTTAGTAGTTTTTCCAGATATTAATCCGTAATAAAAATGAACCTTTTTCTTTCTTTCGGTTCGAGGCTATAAAATTCAACTTTTTACCAATTGTGACGTCACTGGAATACTTTTCATTAAGAATTTTAAAAATATTAATATAACGTCATATCTGAAATAAAGTATAAGTTTTCAAATTTTGAAAAATTCTGTTTTTTTTAGTTTTTTTTTTTTTAGTTTTACGGAAACTATTCTCTTTTTGACACTTTCTAACATGGTCTAAAAGTGTTTACGACTTCAAGCGGTCTGTATACGGGATGCCGAGTGCCTGGGATACGCCGTCTGTTTGTCCGTGTTTCAACTTGAGTAAATATAGTGGGATTCATACGAAAATAACATACGTTATTGAGATTTGCCTTAGCATGAGCGGCATTTGAAAATGAAACAGGTAGCAATTATAGCTGAATCACAGGCGCACTCAAAAGGAGACTTTACATTATGGTCTACGGCGAAAAAATCATTTGTGGTGTATTTTGATAATGTTACATAATTTTAAATGTAATGTAATTTACATGCATTTTTAAGGTTCACAAGAACTATCGAATATGTTAAGTATAGTAGTTATAGTGTGCGTACAGGGAGCTCAAAAGTATTTCAATATATCATGGTCTGTGAAGAAAAACCATTTGCATCGTATTTAATAATGTTATTTTATTAAGGTTATTTTAATAATATTGAAATTGATATCAGTTTCTGAAGTGCACTAAAACAGGATTTCTGTAAAAAATGGGGTGAAAAGGTTTAACATTCATTTACAAGATCACAGAAAAATGTTAACTGGGAATATTTCCTAAAAATATTCCTAGCGTATTTTAATTGCGTTGCGCTATTTCAAACATGATGAAGTTAATATATTGAGATAATCAATACAATGATAAATACTGAAATTTACTACAATATGCTTGCAGTTAAGTATGATTTGCATCACATTTGTTGTTCATTTACAGAGACGCATAAAAGATTTTGGACCTGTGTCCAGATCTCAGATATTGTATCCAAAGTATGGTCTATTAGAAAAGATTGCCTAAGAGCTTTTTCAATTATCGTATGTATTTTAAGGAAAACTAATGCATCCTGAAGTTCAGCTACATTTGGTATAATAAGAGATGTTCGTAGAATTTAAATAAATCATGTATCGGACTATACAATAAACTGGATATATGGTCACCTGTGCATTGTGCAATAATGATTCCATGAAATATGAATTCAATAATTTGAATCGAGATTTCTGCTTGAATAATTTAAGCTAAATATGCGATCGTATAAATATTTGCACGTAATATACAGGAATGTACAAAAGAATTCAAGTACGTTTCTGTCTATTATTAGAAATTGATAAAGGTGAATTTTAATCTTCATTATACTTTTTCTAACTAAGCAAAATTTTAACATTGTATTTAGAATATTTACAAACACATAGATCATATACACAGCTGCAGAAAAGAATGGGCCGGCGAAGTTATGTATTATGGAAATGTTGGATATTTTTTTTATTACCTAGGTTTAACACATGATTTTTCTTTCTTTGATATGGAATTCTGAAATGCACTACAACATGATTTCTGTACAATGGAGTGCGTTACAGTTGTTCTACAGTATAAGTGGTTGCAATTTCATTTTCGCGATTGTTTATATTATATAACACATTTTCCATTTATTCGACTGAGTTCTTTAAGTCCCCTATAAAAAAACTACTGCATAGCCTGGTATAAGATATGTGTTATACATTTTTTAAATTATTGTTAATGAAATGTTTTGTTTAATTAAAGCGTTTATCTTTTTTTTAATGCTACGTGAACGACGTCACGGGTAACAGCTAGTAATTTTAATGAAATTAAAACACCTTTATAAACTTCAAATAGTTTAAAATAAGCGGTTAAAAAAACTTTTATGGCTTACTAAAGAAAAATCTTCAAGCTTAATGTTGTGTACACTTTTGCTGTTTTCTTTAATTCTATTTAGTCAACCTTGACTTTACATTTTTACAAAGCATTCTTAAAAAGAAAAGGATGTTATTTTACGCCTTAATAGAAGAACTACTTTCCTATTATTTTCAGTAGAATGAATCATTAACCAACTTTTGTTACTCACTTGCTAAGTCTATCGTGTATTATTTTGCTCCAAGTCAGTAAGTGAGTTAACCTTTTACAGGCCAATGTTCTCAATTGTGAACATAAGTTTAAAAAGCAAAAAATCAAAATTGACTTGAAATAATTAGTTGAAATAATTAAAATATGACTTGATTTTTTAAAATAGAGCTTATATTCCTACCATTAATGAGGAAATGTACAGAAAATCATAAAAATGACCAATAACCACTGGAAAATAATCGGTCATAAAAATGATTTTTGAAATAGATTTTTCGAAGTAGATAACCTGATTTTCTGAAATAGAAGTTATATTTCTATAATTAATGGGGAAATGTACAGAAAATCATAAAAATGACCAATGACCACTGGAAAATGACCACCGGAAGTGATAATGTTCCTAAATAGGAACATTCTAAAAATTAAACATGAATTTTTCCCCACCATGTTAATGATTAATATCCCTTTACTAAAGGATTAGAAGGCATAATGTGTAAAAAATAATTTAAAATATGCCTGGATCTGAATTTGGCTTGGTAAAAGGTTAATTAATTAAAAAATTTAAATTAATAGTTAATATTAAACAAAAAATGCACTGGTTTTTAAGGGAAAAATATATTACCAAGAAGTTCTTTTAATTTTAAGGAAACAAAGCTGGAATATTTTACATAAATGCTATTAAGGGGGGAGGTACTCTTTAAGAAATTCAAACAATAGCTTATTGTTAAATATGATCCTTGGAAACATTTAAAAACAAACCGCATACAAAATTCCGCATTAGATGATAAATTATGTCAAAAACACTTTGAGATTATCCTTTATGATCAATGGGTGATTTGATATTTAAAGTCAACTTTCTCAAAACCGTGATTTTGATCATTGCGCGCACGATTTTTGAAAATTGATTGTCTGGAAATTCACGACATTTCGATTTTTTTTTATTTTTTTTCCTCTCTGGATCTATAAATTTTAATTTATTTCATTGTAGGTCATTTTGAAAAGACATTATATCTCTACTCATTAAACATCGTGATTTGTCGTTTAAATGTGAAAAATCATGCGCGTATTTCATGCAAGAATAATTCTTACGCAAAATTTGTATTATCTTTAAAAGTAATTTTAAAAAATGTTATATATGTGTATATTGTTTTAATAACTTTAATCGATAAAATTAAACTTTCTTAATATGTGTTTTGAATTTTATAATTATAAATAAATTTTATATAGAGTGACTGCAATTGTTACAGAAGTCACCTTTTCACGTAATTTGTAAGTTCAAAGGGTACCTGACCCCTTTATAATCAATAATAATAAAGATATAAGAACCTCTGTGCGTTTGTAAGAATTTTAACTATTTAAATCTTTTTTAATTTCATTCACTAATTTTGATTGTATTTAGGTTTCATGTACCACCACATTTCCCTTTTCCATTTACTTCGTGACTGTGACAATCTTTTAACTCCTTGGTGACGAGCGTCACGTATACGTGACGCAAAAAGGACTTAAGAATCCTTGTTTATTCCCACCAGTAAAGTTTTACTGTAAAATTTGCCTTATTTAATCGGAGATTTTCTCTATTAATAAGTCGCAAATTTCTGTTTTTAAAATCCCGTGACAAAACATTAAAATTTGTCTTAAAAGGCTCCTGTCGCGAAGGGGTTAATATATTTTTGACTTTTTACATATTTCATATTTACATTTAAAATTACATTTTTAACTTTATTGCATTCACTACCTTGTTCTTGGCTCAGCATTTCCCACAGGGGACCTTGCGCCTTAAAATCCCATTCAACCAACCAACCAACCAACTGTGTGTCTGTATGCTTTGTTATGAAGAACCACTGTGCCTAGAACTTCGAGATTTGATAGAAAATTGTCTCTGTGTCTAGTTATATGTACACCTCGAGGCGAATTTTTAGATCTTTTTTGATAGAATTTTAAATGTGATCATTAGCGTTTATTCACCTTTCGCGACAATATCTCTACATTAGTACAATAATCGGCTTTCAGAACCTTTTCGACTTTTCCATTTCCATCGATATCTTGATTTTTAAATATATGATAGACTTTTTTAAAAATGATATTTTCAGGAAGTCCTAACAAATATTCACCGGGCATTTTATTTCTCAGAACCTTCCCATATATCATCTCTTTTTGTGTCAGAATAACATGTTACAACTTTCCATTATTCGCTTTTTAAAAATGGAAAGGTGGAAGAGTGTTTTATATACAACCGGTTCTCGTTAATTCGAAATTATATAAATCGAATCTTCGCTTTATTCGAATTAAACACAAAATTACGAAATTTTCAACGGCAGATCAGCATTAAAATTTTCATTAATTCGAATTCACTTTCTATTGACTTTGTTTAATTCGAACTTACGAGATTCTGATTTTTCATTATTTCTTACTTTCTCCCGCCCTTTAGATCCTTGAAATAATTTTCGTTATTTCATTTTTGTCAGAATTGTTCTGAACTTGCATATATATTGTCCCATGCATTTGATATCCGCTTTTGTAGTGCCCCTTCCGTCCATCAATGACACCTCCATCACATCTTCGTTTGTGCTTGGTCTTAATTCCTTAATTAATTTCTGTATTTATATCTTTTAGTTTAATACTGTCATATTCCAATGAAAACAGCCGAAATATATTTAAAAAAATATTATATCATTAATCTCTTTGGTACTACTAGGTTATCCCGTCGACCATTTTCGCCAAATTATAAAAATTGCCAAGTTAAATTTGTTGACATAATTTTTATTTTACATAACAAAAAAAAAAAAAAAAAAAAAAAAAAAAAAAAAAAAGTAACACATGAAAAAAAAAAAAATACAGTTAAAAAGTTAATTTAAAACCACTTGATGATGTTTTAAAGATGTGTATCGTGTTTAATGTGACATTCACAATCATCCATTATTGGCATTTAATCTTATAATCTGGCGATAAATTTTTGGTTGACGGGATAACCTAGAAGTACCATTTCTTTGTAATAGTACCCCTTTAAGCATGTTTTCCTATCATACTTTCCATAATTCGAACTCTGGATATTTCGAACATTTCTTGTGGTCCCGACGAGTTTGAATTAACGAGACCCGAGTGTAATTGGCTTTCGTAAAAAAATTTTGGTCAGATTTGAAAGGTTGGGTGATCTGACACATTAAGTCATCAATCACTATAATGGGAACTTTTTATTTTGTTTAGATTTGTCTTTAAAAATATTAAATAATACAATTTAGAGAGTGTACGCCGCCGAAGGCAAAGGGGAGATTATACTTTATTTTCATTTAGAAAGATTTTTATTTTAAAAATGACCAAGACTGCGTAATACACATCTTATACATTGACAATGGCTGTGGAAACCCCGTGTCTAGGTTTGTTTCGATCTATTCTCAAATAATATAACCCTTCATATTGCAGGACGTTCGCTGGTGAAGTCAGTGGGTTCTATAACTTTAGGTTTGTTTCGAAAGTAGTTTCGCTTCAAATATAAAATTTTTCAACACTGAAAATCATTTATCCACTTTTCTTTATCCCCTATTATTTTTCGTTTTTATTTTATTATATTATTAGTATTATTTTTTTCTGTAAGAGCGGGTTTTAAAAAAATGCATCAGTGTAAAATGTGCAAATGCAATTTAGAATATTTACAATAAATTTAAGCGTATCTGATATCTAGTGATTTGACGATGCTATAATTTTTTTCTTCTTCCCCGTCCATTTTTTTTTCTTTTTAATTATTTATTTCTGTAAGAATTAATTTTATCAAACATTTGTTAATATAAAAGTTGTACTTTAAATTAAGAAATTTAAATTAAATTTAAGCAAATTTCTGTATTTGTTGACGAAGCTGTGTTGTTTTTATGAAGATCAGTTAGCTGTACGATGGATTATGCCAAAGGGGAATGCCCGTCATAGAAGTCTTTTTAAGGAAACCCAACTCTGACGAAGTTGTGAATTATTTCCCTCTTAAAACTATATTTTTTCACTTTTTGACTCCCATTTTTAATGTTATTAAAAGACTGTCATGCATTAGTTTTTGACTCATTTTCTACAAGTAATAATAACTTTAAACTGATTTGATATGTATTCAGGGTTTACACGGATACCGTTATTTTCTAGTAAAATATCAATTTTTTATGGAAAAATAAATCTAGTTTAAACACGGAACAATGGAACGACGTGATCTTATTAGTGGTCTACCTAGTTACGCGAAAACTTAAAATCCAGTCCATAGATTAGTTGTGTTGCATGGACGTTAGAGACTAATAAAAAATGAATTGTGTTTCAGTGTGGATGGTAGCCACAGGGAAAAAGTAGCTAACAAAGTTAAAGATAGGAAAAAATTTAAAAAAAATTAAAAAACATGTATTAGTTCCTAAAACAACTAAGAGAAAAACTAACGAGAATTACTTCAACAGAGAAAGAAAAGACTTTTTTCAGAGACCATACATTTTAGTAAAAACAAATATAAATTGCAAACAAATTAGCAAAGAAGTTTTTTTTTCCCTTATATATAGCAACAAACAAAACAAAACAAGTATAAGTGAGAAGTAAAAATATCTCAACTGTTATCATTAACTAAAAACGTATATTTAGGGCGTTTTCTATTAGTTATCTACCTCATATAATTCCGAAACAAATCGGCTTGGAAACTGTTAACAGATTTATAGAAATTTTGAGAGAGTTGGTATATACTCTTTTATGGAAACGGTGTTAAGATTCCTGCGGAAAATGGTGTTACTTACATATCGATCTACGTTACGGATGCTTCGAAGATTTTTTTTATGAGCGCCGTTTAGCGATTTCATATGCAAAATTTCGCTTTAATTAATACGTTCGGGACGTCGTTCGGATGACCGTCTTAAACCGAATTTTTAATTTTTAATCACCGGTTTTTAAAAACAGAAATTCTTGGCTAATTGAATCGAGTGGAATAAATAAGTCAATATTTACACTGAAATTTTATTGGTTAGAATAATCCAGGATTCTGAGCATCTTATACGGCACGTACACCAGTCGCTTAACCCCCAATGAGTTAAGACGATATTTTCTGTTAGAAAATACTAGTACCGAAATACTTCATAGTCTGAAAATGGCAAAACTAATACGAACGCTAGTATTATAATTAAAAGGTTATGGGGGGGGGGGTAGGTTTTCACAAAAAATCTCCTTATTTTCATCCCTTTTGTTTCGATTTTGCCCATTAACAACTTGACCTAGATTTTCTGCGCCTTGATTTCACGTATCTTATACATAATTAAGGAAGTTATCGTATTCACAAAAAAGTGATACAGAGAGACAGACAGATAGATAGAAAAGTTTCGAACTTTTAGTGACTTGAGTTCTAGGAGTCATGATTGGCGTAAATCTGTAAAAAAAAATTCAGAAATTCAAACATAGAGAACAATGTAGCAATCTATGTAAAATCTACCTAAAAATTGATAAACATTATTATCGTCTTCTTTATCGATTTACAGAAACAATAACAAAATTTACTTAGAATAACAAAATTTTATGAATTTTAAACAATTCAAGATAAACAAACGAAAAACTTTCATCGTAAACAAAAGAAAATCAACAAACGTTAATTCTGTCAGTTGATCGGTTGATTTCTCTTTCAGTCGATTTTCTAACTACTGACTTTAAAAATTTTATTAGATTTCTTGACAGTTTGTTTATTTTACAACGAAAAAAAGTTATTAAAGTCGATCGTTAGCCAATGTTTACCATTTATTTGAAAAAAGATTCTATGAAATATGCTGTAGAAAACACGTTAATATTTTAGGTGGAAAATATTGATAAAAGAAGGGTTTTTTTTATCGATATTTAACAAACTTATGTCATACCATTTTAATAGATATTATTTTATCATTGTTTTAATGCTTAAAGATGATGCGTTAGTCTGAACGCAACTTAATCTGGTTTTTGTAAGTAAAGATTGAACTTCGTAATCGGTATTTAACATATTTCTTGTTAGGCTAGAATTATAAAATAACATTATAATAAATATAATAGTGCGTTAATAACTCTCCCTAAAATATGCCAAATGAACTTGAAATTTCAACAGTTAGACATCTTTAAAGCAAAAGTGTAGAAAAAAATCTGGAATAGCAGAATTCGATATAGGATCATTCCGCACCAAATGAGCAAAACAGGTGTGGCTGACATGTCACAGATTTTATTGACAATCATCATATAAGTAGATCACAATCATTTCCGAGGAAACGCAAAGTAGTAGAGTTCAGACTAGTTTATTTCAGTATAAAAATTTACATTAAAGTTGATACGAAATCGAGTTCTTGTGTACATGCTTGAAATTTCAAGTTTGATTATTAGCTTTAGGAATGGAAAGATTGTAATAAAAATTATTTACTCTTAAGAATGAACTATAAGTAACAGATTAGCATAATTTAGTAATTGTATTTTTATTTCATAATTTAAAAATAAATAAATAATAAAAAAAATCGTGGAAAAAATAAAATATTTCAATTATATGTTTTAAAATGAAGGACACTTTTTCCAAATTCAAATTTTTTTGCCATTATAACTAATTGAATATACACTGCTCAAAACAATTAAAGGATATTTGAAGTTTTATATAAAATAAAGATATAAACGAAATTTTTTTGCCGAAAATAGAAGAAGAGAATCACAAATGCAAATTTTTCTGGTTTTCAAACAATGGAGCATGCAAATTTTGAGTTCGACGTCAAAAACGATGCAAAAGCGGCAGCGAATGAAATTTGACTTTCAGCTGGAAGACAAGGATGATCGGCATTCAGTGATTGCTTTGTTTCGATGAGTACGATGTCTCAGCGAAGTCATTTGACAGATTCAGAAGCTTGGAGAATTGTTGGTAGGTTAGAAGAAAGCCAAACTCAAGCCGAAGTAGCGCAAGCCATTGGAGTGTCACAAAGTGTCATTTCCAGGATCTGGAACCGTTTTTTGGAGAGTGGATGTGCAGGCCGAAGACCAGGGCAAGGTCGTAGACGGGCAACAACGCCCAATGAAGATCGGTATTTAGCGTTAACAGCTCGGAGACACCGAAACATGAACGCTACTCTTCTCCAACAACACCTTCGCTCGGCTACAGGCACCACGATTTCAACTCAGACTGTTCGAAACCGGCTCCATGCTGTAGGTCTGTATGCTCGCCGACCGATGGTAGGTGTTAGATTAACATCAAGGCATCATCGCGACCGCAGGGAGTGGGTACGGCTTTTTTTACATTTTTGCTCATTTGACATGGAATGACCCTATAACAGAATTCGGAATAAAGTTTCGATCTGTCTTTGTATTGTCAGGATAAACCCGACACATTTGCACTGCCCGCTGGAGTAATACAGTACAGTGAAAGAATAAAAGACATATTATATAAGAATGCAGGAGTTGGACCACAGCAGAGAGTTTGAGGCTCACTTGTATGTGGGAGGTTGTCAAAAGGATAGAATTTCCAAGATTTAACGACACTTCTGTAACGGGGTGTTTAGTAAGGGGTTGGAGAATTCTGGATAAACAGTCAGTTAGCCAATAAATTTGTCAAAAATGTTTATAAGTTAGACTGGAAAAGATTGGATTTCCAGTAAACAAAAGTAAGAATCTTCGCGCATATGGAAGTTCAAAGAAATACATATGTCCACCGTGATATTTTAATGTCTGCAAATTTAGTAGTGGGATTAACATGTTAGCTACTAAAATGTCACATTTTGGTAACACGATTCTCACATTACATCGTAAAAGAGGTATAGTTGTTTACCAGGATGTGTTTTCAAACCACCTGCATATGAAATTGCGCGTTACTTGAAAATTATAATGATATGCGACAGAGAGAAATTTTATAGGAAGATAAGATTTTTAGGAGGTATTTTCAGGCAGAGAGAAGTTAGTAAAAATAGGATGTCGAGAGAAATAGGGGGATGAGGTATGAAGGATAGATTGGAACGGGATTTTGAAGACTTGGTTTTTGAGCTTTCTCTGCAACAGAGACGTTGTGAGGTTTGGATATGAGCGCCGGTGTGGGGATGTGCCCGACGCCCGACGGGGACTTTCCTAGTGAATTCAAGAGGTGAGTGGGTTCCTTCTTAAATATTTTCGAAGAATCTTTTCGTATGCGAATGAAATTATGAATCTGTAAAGTTAGGCAGCCTTAAAATCTCGTGTTATATTATTAATCAGAATCCCAATAAATGTATTGGACGATTAACAGTGTATTTATCATGCTCTAATTACAAATAAAGCGTCGTTATTATCTTTATGTTTATAGACTCCTATGTCTTCTAAAACATTCGACTCTAGAGCCTGGGAAACTTTCAAATGTAAACAAATAAATAAAATAAAGTAATGCTAAATAGTCGGACAGTATGTATGTCTGCGATGGCTAGCGATATCTAAGGTACATACGAAGCTCAATTGTTTTGTGAAGATAGTCCAAGGCCTGTTCTAATGTATCTGAGCCTCATAATTTAAATTTTCATAATTATTTGGTTTATTAATCAAAAATCGCAACTCACTCTCATCAAAAAAAGTTATTTATTTGATCTCCGGTCGAGGAAATACGAGCGCATACGTACAAACTTGAAAACGCACAAGAAGTTAGCGAAGAAACATTTTCGACCGTATTTCTGTTTATTATTATTATTATTATTGTTATTATTATTACTAGTACATCGAACCCAGGGTTCCTGGGTCACAGAGTAAAGGTGATTTTTTTTAAAATTTAAAATAAAAAAGTCTAATAAAAATTTCCTACGTAATATGATTTTTAAACTGCGAACTAATTCCAAACAGCAATTTTATATGAAACATAATTATTATGTAATCATAGAAAGCTTTGTAAATTATCGGTACTTCCGTATTAGACGTAAGATAGAAGTTATTAGTCAAAGATTTTGCCAAAGAATAAAATTGCATTCGTTCATTTTTTAAACCAAGAAAATATGACACACAGATATTCTTTAAAATACATTTTTGTAAAGGTTAATTGATGTATCTTTTGTAAAGTAAGTTTACAACGAACTAAATCCCATTAAATTGATAGATAAAAACGAAATAAAACCAACAACATTCACCGGGTTTTATAACCGACAATATTTTGTCATAACAGGCTTTTAATTGCTATTTTTTCAGTTGCTAATGGTAACTAAAATATGCAGTTATCTGTTATTTGCCATGGAGAACAAAACAACCACGTGGAACAGAGACCGAATTCTTTAACATCTTTTTTTCACTAAATGTAAAAAAGATCTGATTATATTTTAGCATTCTAAAATAGCATTTCATTGTATTTATGAATTAAAATTGTATCGCTAAAAGTTTTCCTTTTCTGCGAAAGCACGCGGTTGTGTTTGATGCAATGAAGCGAGTTTCAGGGTTGCTTTTTTGGTGTCACTTCCAGCCACCAAACTGCATCTCTATTCTTTTTTTATTTATTTATTTTTTTACTCTATGACTATTTTTTCTTTATTTCCCACCTAAATGCGATACTCAAGTTGCCACCATTAGAAAATTGAACTAAAAACTACAAAAAAATCAATAACTCTAAAACAAATTGAGATACAGTTTTCTAACAAACTGCATTTAAAAGTGCATTTTTTTCTCTATACGATGGTATAAAGATTGAAAACGTGCGATGTCCAGAATTTTAAAATTTGCAATAGCGAAAATTGCAAAACCGAAATTTTTTCGGAAAGTGTTGCCATTCAAAACATGGCGTATGCGTTACGCACAGATATGTTTGGCCTTTATTATATAGATATCTAGCAACCGACAGGTCAAATACAGGGTTGTTCAAAAGTATTGGAAAACATTTTTGGCTATATACAGTAACCTTTTTTCCCTAAACAATGAAGTTTTGTTAAAGATTTCAGGAAGTGTTGGAAAGTGTTTTATAATTTATGCTTAACGCATGATTTGTCTTACTTGTTTTAATTTTTAATACTCACTTCTAGAAGACTATCTTCTAAGCTGGCAAAATAAACTGCTCACAATTAACAACAGACAGAAGAAAAATGAACAAAATCATCTCATTTACAGTCTTGTTCGAAAACGATATTTCTATTATGAATGTTTCAATATACTTTAATCCCGAGTTTATGATAAATTCATAGGCGCACGAAACAGTATACAGAATTCGTAACTATAGCAACAACAGAAAGGTTAAAGAACAGAGTATACGAATATAAGGCAGAAAATTTAATAGTAAACAAAATTAGGTACTACTCTGTTATCCCGTCGACCAAAATACTATCGCCAAATTATAAGATTAAATGTCAATAATGGATGATCGTGAATGTCTATTCAATGACATTAAATACGATACACGTGTTTAAAACGTTATTAAGTTATTTTTATTTCGATTTTTTATTTGTATTTTTTAATATCCTACTACTTATTTGTTTTTTTATTATTTAAAATGAAAATTACGTCAATATGTATCATTTGGCTATTAGTTTGGCGATTTGTATAATTTGGCGACATCGGTCGACGGGATAACAGAGTAGTACCCAAAATACTATCGCCAAATTATAAGATTAAATGTCAATAATGGATGGTCGTGAATGTCTATTCAATGACATTAAATACGATACACGTGTTTAAAACATTAAGTTATTTTTATTTCGATTTTTTATTTGTATTTTTATTAATATCCTACTACTTATTTGTTTTTTTATTATTTAAAATAAAAATTACGTCAATATGTATAATTTGGTTATTAGTTTGTCGATTTGTATAATTTGGCGACATCGGTCGACGGGATAACAGAGTAGTACCCAAAATTATTTTACCAAAATATCTAACCCTTTTCGTCATTTATTTTTAATTCTTCCAAAATCCGTGTTTTTATTTCTTCATTTATTTCAAGAAAAAAATCTAATCCCCCCCCCCCTATTTTTCTTTTTATTTGGGTTATAGCTTTTTAATGTATTTTCTGTTTAATTAAAAAAAAAAAATTTTTTAATTAATGAAATGAGATACAGTTTTAAAAAATTTATATTTTGAAAAAAAAAATATTTTTTTCCAATTCGGCAGCAAAAAAACCTTATAGGTTGAATTTGTAATTTTATTACATTATAATCCTTTTATTTACTTGTTGATAGAATTTTGAATTCGCCATGGAAGATAAGTCGGAGACTAATGTTGAACTATTAAGTGCAATTTGTTTAGTATTTTTTCGTAGTATTTTTCGCACGCGATGGAAATAAATTAAAAATATTCATATTTGAAAGTTATTTTAAAAACCACAGTAAATCAGTCCATTAAGATACAGCTTTAAAAAAATTGCATCTGAAACTACATTTTTTTTTCAATTAGACGGTGTAAAAATTGAAAATGTACAATGGTCAAAAGTTTAAAATTTTTGATAAGTAAGAATAAAACAAAAATTTACGGGCTATTATAAGAGATAATATTTTTAATTTATTTAATTCCATTTTTTCTTCTGTTTTTATGATAAAATGGCAACAAAAAGTAAAGTATAATTTTTTTTTCATTTTTTCCCCTTTATTTTCTACAGAAATGGAGTACTTCAGTTGCCACGATTAAAAAATCTGAATTAAAAACTACAAAAAAATTAATAACTTAAAAACAAATTGAGATACAGCTTTGAGACAAACTGCATTTAAAAGTAATTTGTTTTTCTATCCAACGATATAAGGATTAAAAGTGTACGATGTGTTAAAGTGTTAAAAATTTGCAGTAGCGAAAACTGCAAAAGTGAAATGTCATCGGAAAGTGTTGCCATTCGTAAAATGACGTATGCGTTACGCACAGATACGTTTGGCCTTTATTATATAGATTTATGTTTTTTAACCAAATTGATCAAATCGTTCAGTACAGTTAAAATTGAAAGACATATTCCGAAAAATCGGATTCTTACGTCTCAAATGGGGCAATAAATTAAAAAAAAAGTTAAACCTTTGAAAAAAAGATTTAAAAAAGATCGATTGGCCGACACAAAATAGACCCAATTAGTGCTTCTCTAGGGCGCAATTTTAGAGGTACTAACAAACCAAAAATATGTTTCCTTATAAAGCAGAAACCCCTTTCAAATCGATGATGTAATCAATCATTTTATTTTAAGATATGAATGCTAACCGTTTCAAATGCATCGTTAAACGCAAGTCACTTTACGGTTCATGGAAAGCATGTTTTTTTTTTATGCTAAAAGTAACTAAATGTCCATATTTTACCATATTTTTTCGAATATCTCAATAGACATCTACGAAAATTTCAAAACATTCGAACGGGTAGAAACATTTTTTACAAAGTAAAATTTGTTAAAATTTTGAAAAATAAATTAGTAACCATCAGATTTCGGAGCAGTTTCTCCCGATTTGCATTAAACGTTTCCCCTCTTAAATATTCATACTTTTTTGAAATTTTAAAAAAAGGCTGAAATTTTAAAATTTTATATCTCTTTTTTTTCATAGGATAGCTGAGGACAATCAACAACTAGGTAAGTTTTTAATTTTTCAATTTTGATTTTGGATTTGATTTTTTTAATTACTTTAACCTACAGAACCGGTTGAAACCGGTTCTGAAAATTACACTATCATAATGTTATAAAAATACATAACAAAAATCGAAGAAGTAAAAATTAGCCCGGTTATAGATCGCCTTCAGCTATCCTATACAAAAAAAGTATAAAAATATTAAAATGAGCGAGATATTTGAAAATAACGCCCCCATAGACTTAACATTTTCAACCGGGTTTTTTTTTCAGCGAATCGAGTGGCCTCTTAAATCGCTCAAGAAATCCAAATCTATTAAAGTGTTCGTATCTTTTTTTTAAAAAAAAAAAGGTGTCGACCAAATAAAATTTGTGTAAGAGGCGCCTGAGTTTAAAGGGTTAAACTTTTGCGGTCGAAGTATTCCTCCTAGGCATGTTTCATGTGTGTATATTCGGGTAAAATTTCAACCAAACGTCTGTTACACGATTTTATTTAATTGGCACCACTTTCTTTTATAGAAACATTTTTACTTTAACTTTGACCACATATGGAATAGAGGTTTTTTAAAGTACGTTACTTTTAAAATATAATCTATATATAAAAAAGAATGTCTGAATTTCGTATTAATCATCCCACAGAAAAATCTACCGAACCTAAAATCTTGCAAATTGGGGTAAAAATACTTCTTATAATATCGAGTGCCGCTAAGAAAGAATTTTTGAAAATTCCACTCCAAAAAGGGGTAAAAAAAAAAAGAACGAACTTTAAAAAAAAAAATCATGAAAAATCGAATTTTGTAGTTATTTTTCAACTAGTAACATATTTTAGTGTATTTTTTCATGCTAAATTGAATGGTAGTAAGCAAATTCTTCTAAATCCAGTAGTTCGTGAGATATTTCACATTTTCTAATTTGGCGATGTATTCGGCGCAAAAACCTGAAATTTTCAATCTATATGCATAAAAGAAAGTCTGGATTTCGTATTAATCATCCCATAAAAAAATCTAAATAAACTAAAATCTTACAGATTTGGGTAAAAATACTTCTTATAATATCGAGTGCCGCTAAAAAAGCATTTCTGAAAATTCTATACATAAGGGGGAGATAAAAAAGGGAACGAAGTTTTAAAAAAAATCTTAAAAAATCGGATTTTGTAGTTATTCTTCAACTGATAACATATTTTAGTGTATTTTGTCATGCTGAATCGAATGATACTAAGCAAACTCTTTTAAATCCAGTAGTACGTGAGATATTTCGCATTTTCTAATTTGGCGATGTCTTCGATGCAAACACCTGAAATTTTCAATCTATATAAATAATAAAAAGAATATTGCCCAGTTAAACTGATGGCATTGAGCTCACAGGCTACGCATACTAATTGTACATTAAAGCCTTGAATTTTTGTTAATTCCGTTCGAAAAAAAAATTAAGAAGAGGAAACAGCCTCCCCTTTCTCCTTTTTTATACTTAATCATTTAACCTCATAAACTATCAAGGACATGATTTATCATATAAAAAATCTATATCCAAAATTCAGAGCAAATTGGATAATTCTTAATAAAAACCCATTTAGCATTTATATAATTTAAGAGGAGTTATTCTCCTCTTTTATACTCAACCATTAAACTTCCAAAACTATTCAGAGATTTGAATGAAATCTGATAATTCTGCTTGAAAAACCCATTTATATAAATTAAGGGGGAGGGGGCATTAGAACCCTCGTTCCCCCTGTTTATACTTATTCAATGAGCACCTAATAACAGTCACGGAATCGCCTCATCAGAATGATCCTAATTTAAATTTTGAACGAAAACTGTTAATTCTGCATGAAAAACCCATTGATATCAATTAAGGGGAGGGACTTGAGCCCCCCATTCCCCCTGTTTATAATTATTCAATGAACACCTAACAACAGCCATGGTATCGCCTCATCAGAATGATCCCATATCTAAATTTTGAAGGAAAACTGTTAATTCTGTATGAAAATCCTGTTTATATCAATTAGGAGAGGGGCATGAGCCCCCGCCCCCGTTCCCCCTGTTTATACTTATTCAATGAAGAACTAATAACAGTCACGGAATCGCCTCATCAGAATGATCCTATATCTAAATTTTGAACGAAAACTGTTAATTCTGCATGAAAATCCCGTTTATATCAATTAAGGGGAGGGGCATGAGCCCCCCGTTCCCCCTCTTATACATATCGAATGAACTCCAAAAACTAACCAGGGAAGCGCCTTATCAGGATATACCTATATACAACATTTCAAGTGGTTCCGATATTTTTATCATGAGTTATCGCGTTACGCACGAACACACGTACGAACATACATACAGAACGGACGGGCACATAAGCTCTCAGGCTATGATAGCCTGTGAGCTAAAAAAAGTCTGAATGTCGTATTAATCGTCTATATACAGGGTGTATCTAAACTACTGGGCAAAACTTAAGGGGTGATAGTACACATCAAGAAAAATAATATTAAATGGGAAACTAAGGGTCCCAAACGTCTTCCGAAGGAGATAGGTGCCATTAAGTTTAGGGTCCAATATTTGAAATGATTATGAAAAACGGAAAAATTGGTCGATTCGATTGCGATTTTCACGAAAACTATTCTTTATGTCAGTATAGTCTTGGCAATAAATTATAAAGATAAATTTCAAAAAATGCCGATAGAAAGCGCTTTAGGCTTTGGAGTAACGAACAGCTATTTTTTATGTTATTTTTTGCATTTCATTAATTATTTTTAGAACCTTAGACATAAACTTAAATTTTGAGCTAAAAATCTGAATCATTGAGAGTGGTTAAGTAGCGCAAACTGAACGGTGTTCAATGGGGGTGGGGAGGTTCAAATTTCAAATGATTATGAAAAACGGAAAAATTGGTCGATTCGTTTGCGGTTTTCTCTAAAACCATTCTTTATGTCAGTATTTCCTTGAAAATAAATTTTAAAGATAAATTTCAAAAAATTCCGTTAGAGGGCACCTTAAACTTTAAAATAACCAAAACTATTTTTAACCGTTATTTTTTTTTAAATCTAAATAAATGTTTTAAAAGCTTAGACTTAAATTTTGAACTCAAAATCTCAATCGTTGTGAGTAATTAAGTAGCGAAAAATTGAACTGTGTTCGTAGGGTGGGCAGGGTAACATTTCAACTCCTGAACACTGTTCAGTTTGGGCTTCTTAACCCCTCCCAACGATTCAGAATTTAAGTCTAAGCTTTTGCAAGCATTTAATTAGATACATAAAATAACTGTTAAAAATTATTGTTGGTTACTCTAAAGTTTAAGGCGCCCTTTAACGGTATTTTTTGAAGTTTATCTTCAAAATTATTTTCAAGGAAGTACTGACATAAAGAATGGTTTGAGAGAAAACCGCGAACGAATCGACCATTTTTTCCGTTTTGTATAATCATTTGAAATTTGAATTTTCCCACCCCCATTGAACACAGTTCAGTTAGCGCTACTTAACCATTCTCAACGATTCAGATTTTCAGCAAAGAATTTAAGTTTATGTCTAAGCTTCAAAAAAAAAAAAAAAGTAATAATGAGATGCAAAAAATAACGATAAAAAATACTTTTACGTAACTCCACAGTCTAAGGCACCCTCTATCGACATTTTTTTAAATTTATCTGTATAATTTATTTTCAAGACAATATTGACATAAAGAATAATTTTAGTGAAAACCGCAAATCAATTGACCAATTTTTCTGTTTTTCATAATCATTTGAAATTTGAACCTACCCACTCCCATTGAACACAGATCAGTTTGCGCTACTTAACCACAGATTTTTAGGTCAAATTTAAGCTTATGTCTAAACTTCTAAAAAAATTAATGAAATGCAAAAAATAATGGGAAAAAATAGGTGTTCGTTACTCCAAAGTCAAAAGCGCCCTCTATCGGCATTTTTGGAAATTTATCTTTGTAATTTATTTCCAAGACAATACTGACATAAAGAATAGTTTTCGCGAAAACCGCAAACGAATTGACCAAATTTTTCATTTTTTATAATCATTTCAAATTTTGGACCCTAAACTTTGATGGCGCATATCTCCTTCGGAAGACGTTTGGGACCCTTAGTTTCCTATTTAATATTATTTGTCTTGATGTGTACTATCACCCCTTAAGTTTGCCCAGTAGATTCGATACATCCTGTACATAAAAAAAGTCTGATTTTTTTTTTTTATTATTATTAATCATCCCACAAAAAAATCTACCGAATCTAAAATCTTGCAAATTGAGGTAAAAATACTTCTTATAATATCGAGTGCCGCTAAAAAAGAATTTTTCAAAATTCCACCCCTAAAGGGGGGAGGTAAAAAAGAGAACGGACTTTTTAAAAATAATGAAAAATCGGATTTTGCAGTTATTTTTCAACTGATAACATATTTTAGTGTATTTTTTCATGCTAAATCGAATGGTACTAAGCAAATTCATTTAAATCCAGTAGTTCGTGTGATATTTACAAATTCTCCTGAGGGGGGGGCACATGTAACGTATTTAATCAAAATGTCTTATAATAATTGTAAACCTATGGAACTGAACTTAAACTAGCAAAAGCCGTGCTTTGTTTGGATTCGCGAAGCATTATTTCATAAGATAAATATTTGAAAGGAACAGTACTTTTTTTATATTATTTTTGCATCTTTATTAAGCAAAAACGTTATCTCATGTTTTGGCGCATTTAAATTTTAGAAATGTAAATTCAGCCAAATAACTAAGAATTTCCTCGGAATTTTTTATTTATGATATAAGGCTGGGTCAAATAAAAATATTTTTTTTTTAATTTTTAACTAAAAGTTTTAAAGAGGTTTTTACATTTTCCAATGGCCAGTAACGGCGTTCGTTCTGACCAATAAGTGTTCTTTTTCTCGACATTTTTAAATTACTAATACATTCCAGAAATTATTTATAAACGTAGTTAATATATTTAATTTGGTTGAATTAAATTATTCTTCAATCAATTAAAATATTCTTAAATTATTCTTTAAGCTTTCATTTTGAATACCAGACTTAAGAAACTTACCAAATTTAACAAAATATTCACTTTAAATACCAAATATAAGAATTAATTTTACTTGTTTACGATTCTTTTTATTGCCACTTTTCCAAAGTAAATACCTAAATAAATAAATCATAATAAAATTCTTTTAAAATCCGTAAGTATATACTGCGTAAATAATTTTGGCAGAATAATGAAAATATATTTTATTTAATATATTAATCATGTTTCTACCTATAATTACTAACCCCATAGTTTATTTTCCTTCTTAAAATAAAAAGATACAGGTTAAATTTTTTATTTGCAAACGATTTTGGCGGAATCATGAAAATACATTTTATTTAATTAATTAATCATGATTCTATCTATAATTACTAACCCCATGGTTTATTTTCATTCTGAAAATAAAAAGATACGCGTTCAATTTTTTATTTGCAAAAATGCGTCCATAATAGAAAAACATGTAGAATAAATTAATTATTAAAATAATATTTTTTAAAGTTTATTCTGTAAAAAAAAAATAACATTCTACAAATCTACATATCATAATTTATTCTTATATTTAATTTCAAGTCAAAATACTGAATAGATTTTTTATAAAGCGTACGACAAAATGTAATTTGAGTGGGCTAGTAGAGGATTCGCTTCGCTCATCCTAATAATGTGGGGAAAAAATGCAATAAAAAATATTGATACCCTTCATCATCTTTTTAGACCTTTTCTCGCCACATGGGGAGCTTTTTATTCTTATTTCTTTGGTTATTATCCTACTAATTGCTAAAGATTTATAATTTTTCATACTTAAACTCCTTTATTTTTTTTACACTTACTCGCACCTTTGCCACTTTTTTCAACCAGTGAACAACATCACATGTTTTTTCCTCTAATATATCTTCAATATAACCTCCCTTTTGTTTGTTATTTTTTAATTCCGTCTGTTTTTAGTTAAAAATCACCATGTATTTTATCTTTTTTTAGAAACTCCACCTAAGAGATTTATTTGGTTGTTCATACTTTTAGGACCTTTCGATACATCTCTGCAGCATTTATAGGCAGAAGCGGGAAATTCAATATAGCAAATCTACTAAAAGTTAGTTAAACATAGTGATTTTAGAGCTAATTTGTCTATTATGTCGTCAATATTTATTTTGAACCAGATAATCAGATATTATACGAACAAGACAACGATTACGGCTATTTGATTCGATATTAAGTTTTAACACTTACTAGATGCATTTTGTTTGATACAAGATTCATTTGAAGAAACCGACCAGCGTAGCGGGCGAAGGCTGCTAATAATGAATATAAAATAGAATCCTATATATAAAGTTTGTACAGTTATTTCGCGACTCTTGACTACAAACAGTTAATCATAAATTAGATCTGCATTCTAACTCACAATTCCTTATATGATATAAATTCTTGAGTTAAACATATTATATGTTCTCATATAAAGGCTATTTAGAATATTCTATCATAGAATCCAATGGCTTTAATACTACGATTATTATGTTTGATTCCATCCTTTGTAATAAAGACGAGGCCTTTAAACCAAATTCAAGACTGAATAGCTTTAATTATGTAATAGATTGAATAACAGGGAATTAATAGAACGATCTGGGAACTGGAATCGCCGTGATTAATATTATTATGGCGAAACGGTAAACGGATGATTGTGTGGTTTTTAAAATTAATGAACGTTTCTGTTACCCAATCTGAATTGCGTTATTTTATATCTAGAAAAAGAAAATTATAATCAAAATTAGCATATATTTTTATACATAAGGGTACAATTATCGCATTTTTATCAATTAAATGCAGTACGCTGTGTTTCATACAGGGTTTCTATTACATATTTACAATATATCTGTCTATTGAAATGCAAAAGTAATTCTATAACAATGATGTCAAATCGACGATAGTAAAGACACATAGCTGCCAACTTTCAACTAATCTTCCGTAATACCTGGATTAGTTTTATCCAGGTTAACGTCATTTCAAACCAGAAAATATATTTCATGAATTTTTATTTATTTATTTTCAAGATTGTTAGTGGAACATACTTAATTTTATTTCTTTGAAAAATTTCTGGTTCGAAACACATTAAACCAGGGTCAAATTAACGCATGTATTACGGATAATCTATGTCAGGTTGGCACCTATAAAGACATAATCAATAATTTTAGTTTTACTATACATTGTTTACTTCTAGACATTGCTCAATTTCAATTTTTACAAAGTTTAATGGAAGAAGAAATCGATTTTCAAATTCAGTTTGTTCGAAAACAATATCATAATTTCCTGATTTTTATGGTGTTTAAAAATTTGCTTCCAGTCTAATTATATGTGATTGATCGGTTTGAACTTTTTTTATATTCTAATTGCACCAGTATTTTTCTAATACACATTTTGAATTATATTTCTCTTTAGAAAAGTATGTTTTAAGAATTTATATTTTAAGAACCTGGTGCCAGTCAGAATACGTCGATTGTGGCAGCTATGATACAAAAATTATCCTGGTGATGATGGTTAAATTTATAATTTCAAAAATCGATAATTTTTAGTGCTCGCGATAGGATACGTATAGCAGCTATACGTTTAAACGATATACGTATATCCATATAATAAGTTTTTCTGCTATACGGATACTTTAAAATATACGTTTAAACGTATCCGGATACGTATAACACGTATCAGTTAAACGTATATTTTAGAATACGTATATTTAATGTATACGTATATTCCACGTATCGTATCTAATTTAAATATTGGACTTCATCAGTCTTATGTCACTGAATGAAGAATAATTTGGAAATCGGTGGCGTTACGACAGAAATCCGTATAGTATGTCTTATATATACAAGATCAAGCAATGAAACGCATATATTTTTAAAAACAGTTTGCAAAAATTTCACAAAATATCAGACTCCTGATTGGCCAATCTCGTTTCACTAACAGTGAAATATCTATTTTCAAAATAGCGAGTTATTACCGTGAATTGCAAAAGTATTTTGCAACATTGTACTTTGAATTTATTTAGATTTTTTTTGTTCATCTCAAGGTAATGAGCTCAGATCCCCGTTATTTTACATTTTGTGTAGGTAATGTATACAAATTGTATCCATTGAAAATAACCAGCAAAATTAAACACTTTTTGAAGAAAGAATGAGAGTATAAATGTTTCAGATTTATTGTGAATTCTTGTTAAATTTAGTTTTTTCTTTTTAATTATTTAAAAATTCTTTATTCATTTATTGTTTTACACTCAAGATTGCACCCGAGCGTAAATGCTATTCTTTTCATGGAGCTAATATTCTCTAACTCTGTTAAAATAAAATTTCATTTTTTTAATCTTGACATTCTCACCAAAACATACATAGAATCACTTCATATCAAGCATTAACTGAATCTGTAGTTTGATGAAAATCCGTGCATTAATTCTAGGGATAGAGCTATTGCAAAAATCATAAATAAAATACAGCAAAGTAGAGCCACCTGTTGAACGATTTACATGCAAAACTAGTCAGCAACAATTTCTACCAGAGACTACTTGAATATATAGGAGAGACTGGGATGTATGTGAACAGTTCACATAAACATAGCTTTTTGTCATAACTGGGTTAATTTCTATAAGCAAAACTACTCTATTTAGTAAAGAGAACTTTTTTTTACGCATGGTATTTTTTTTTAAATTAACTTTACAGTTCTTCTTACTTTTCTTAATAGTTTATTGAATTAAAAAAATGTTCATATGTGCCCCAACGAAAGAGCAGTTGTAAACACATAAGGAAAACATGGAACACAAGGAGAAAAAAAATTTGGCATGTTTTTATTATCTTTTTCATATATTACCTTAATCATTAGTTGTATTATTTATTAAATTCACCATAAAGAAAAATATATGTATATTTATTTAGTTTCTCAGTTATATGTTTAAACAAAATATTATAAAATAAAAATAAGTAGATTTGGGGGGGGGCTTAAATAATTGATAAAATATTGTTGCAATATAACAAAAAAAAAATAAAGAAGTAAACGTGAGAAAATAATTAAAGAATTTAAATTTTGCTTAGGGCTTTTTGTTTGAAGGAGATTTTAGGGAGGAGACATTTGGATAATATTTATATGAAAACTACCAAAAGGCGAAAGATTCCCATTCCGATATTTGCCTTATTTGCCTGTAAATTAAGGATAAAAATTGTTTTACATTTATAAGCTTCCTCCAAATTAAATTTCTTTTGCTTTTAAAAGAAAGGGGGGAGTCAATAATGGAGATTTCAGGGTAGTTATAAGTTTAAAAATTTTATTTCTTAATATATATATCTATTTTCAAAACACCAAATAAAATAGCTGTTTTAGAAATGGAAGTAAAATCATACTATAAGTTTGCAACAAATGAAACAGAAAAATTTGCAAAGTTGTTAAACGTAATATTTTTTGCATTAATGATGCATAAAAAATAGTATTGAAAACTGTTAAATAAAATAATGTATAGCATTTATTGCAATTTAGAAAACTTGAAATTTATTTAAACTACAATTGAACGTAAAGAGCTTGTTGCTTTTTATGTATTTGTTGACAGTTGTGTTTGTAGAAGTTTCTATTACACAAAATCAACTTTATATGATAGAAATGTCTTCTATTTCTATAAAAATATAGATAATGAAGCTGGCATTATTTTCACGAAGTTAACTAAAAGGAATAGAATCACTGAATGAATATTGGGTAATTTAATGACATATTCAGATCTGCCCCAACTAGACTCTTCATAAGTGTCCAACATTCCCACAAGAGTTAAAATGACAAATTATTAGCATTTCTCAATTCTAAAAATAAAAAATATCATTGTATATTTATTAGTATCCATAGTACATGTTAAATAAAGAAAAAAAGAATAAATAAATCAAATTATTCTTTTATCAAGCAGGAGATTTTACTTTTAAGTACAGTAAGCAGTATTTTGGCTCCTGGGGACAAACAAAATGTCGAAGAGTTTCAAAAAAATCTTCCATATGTCTATAGGAGCTCCCATCTTTGATGTTTTTTTTTGAAATAAAAAAACATATAATAACTAGTAAAAATGGCAATGTTCTCATATGCCCCATTTTCACATGTGTCCTAGTTTCCCTCTATATATGTTACTTAATTCTGTGTATGAGGTTTTGAGATAGAAAACCCACAAAATCCATGTCACATACAGACAGACAAAGTCACACCCTCATAAACTGACAGGCAGATATTTTGTAAAAACATGTTTTTCGGACTCTCTTACCCTTAAAACGTGTAAACCCGTCGAAAGTATTCCCGAATCCAATACTATCTTCTTCTAAAGATACAAGAAAATATAAAAAACTAAGTACTGCGTCGCAGTTTTTCCAAAGATTAGTTTGATTCTACCCACAACTAATTTAAGACAATTTATAATAAATAGCTTAGTTTTTTCGAAAAAAAACCAAAATCTAAACTGATTAAGTATTCAGATTTTTTTAAGTACATGCATAACAAGTAGTAGTTAAGTAAACACATCGTAGTTCTTTGAACAAAGAATCGCGATGGGGATACTCTACCGAATATTTCTCAATGTCTCTAATCCGCAAAAAAATATTGAAACATCAAATTTCATACATTGAATGAAAAACGTTTAAACGTTTATACGTTTAACCGCTTGGGTAAAATCCGTATATACGATGTACCGTATATGCTGTTTCGTGTAATACGTATAATTGCCGATGCCGAATTATACGTACAGCAAATACGTATTTCATATAATATGTATTATACGTATACTCGTATAAACGTATAATCGGGAGCTCTAATAGTTTTAAAGCGACTGGTCAGAATGACTTGATATTTTAGCAGAACAATCGTGAGACAATGGAATTTTGTTTGGCGAAAAAGAAAAAAATAGTTCCAAAAGTGTTAAAGATAGATAAAGGACACTGTAACAATCATTTATAATAGCAATGCACAACTTTTTTGCCAAAAGATTGTTTGCCATCAGAATATTTGAAAAGTGGCGTTTCTTTAATAGCAAAATTTCTGTCATTATCAGAGGGAAAATTATCCCGCATATGAAGAGTGGTACCTTCGTGGGACACAGGTTGTGCAACCCTAATTTGTAGTATAGAAATGTCTGAGCGAACGTAACGCATCGAGGCACAAACATCAGGGGGTAAATTCTCCTTCCCTTTTGTGCCGAAATTTCTCCATTAACTCCAGAAAATTCCTAAATTATTGCTTACTTTATTTAAGACAAACATTTCATAATTACTTAAATAAGAAATCTTTGAAATTTTCCGGTTTGAAATCATAATTGTTGAATTAAAAAAGCACGAAAATTCGCATATTTCCTGCCTTTTTTGCTGCAAATTTTCCTGCAAATTTTCCTGTTTTGCATTATTTTTTAATTCAAAAATTTTGATTTGATATCGGAAATTTTCAAAAGAAAAAATTTCTTTATCTAATTATTAAATGTCCTTCTTAATTAAAGAAAGGAATAGTATAGTTATTATTTGGTTAGAATGAGAAATTTTTAAATAAAAAAATGGCCAAACTAACTCGCTGGTGTTTGTACCCGAACGTATATCACTTTTGCCCATAGATTCCTATATAAATAAATGATTATTGCAGTATACTGCACCAAACTTTAAAGTTTATTCCATACATTTAGAATCACTCTGTATAATTACGAATTCACCTTAAAAAATTTCTTAGCTAGCCTTTCATACGAACAAATATATAATGTATTTAATTACATATATAAATAATAACTCAAAGCCTTATTTTTCTTCGGCGTCTCTTTTAGAATGTATTCCATTTATACATAAAAATTAGAGGCTCTGAAAACAACGTTGCATGTCATATGTAAAAGGCCATTTACGTCCCACTGAGATACTTTAACAAGGATATTTACTCTTAAAATCTGAAGATGTTTTACATGAATGTCACTGAAACCTAAGGATAGGGATTTCGAAATGACGCAGCTGGAATAAAACGTCTTTCACAAATAGTTTCTCTTTTATAGCACCCGCATGCCATTACTGCAATGAACTACTGCTGGAATTATAAGGATAAATGAAAGTTAATTTTTATGAAATACATAATTAAGACAATGTAAAAGGAGATAATTTCAAACAGAAGTATTTTATCAAAGTTGTTGAATGTATGTATTTAAAAGTGGGATTAAGAATTAATTTTAGTTTTAATTTCTCTTAAGGGGATAGTTTATACTTTCAACAATTTATTTTATCTCTTAGGTGCGTTCGTAATAGTATAAATACGTAGCACTTTTAGTTGTTGTTCAGTAGGTCCTTCTGTCTGTACGTCTGTTCGTCAGATTGTGCGTTAGCCCGTTGGTCTATCCGTACGTCCATCCGAATACAACAGGGATAAAATTACGCAACCGAATCGTTTGAAATTTTAAATATGTAATTGCTAGATTATTTTGTTGAGTCATCTCAGATTTTATGAAAATGGCACTTATAGATCAACTGAAAGGACAATTAAAATTATTCAGTAACATTACGTTCAATGGAAAAAATAGTTTCAAAAGCATTTTAAAATGTTACTTTTTTCTGGTAATATATATATCAGTATAAATGGAATATCGTTGAATTAAATACATCAGATAGGATTTAATTGAATAAAGAAAACTTTTATTCATTTCTTTTTAAGCTATGAATAAAAGACTGATCTTTTTTTGACTAAAAAAAATGAAATGACCTGTCAAAATTCTGCAGCGATTATAGATATTAAATTTCAGGCAATTCAGTTGAGTGAATTTTGAGGTGATATATGCGGTTAGACAGAGAGGTAGATGGACGGGGCAGCCGAAGATTATAGGTGTTACGTATTTTCATGATTACGAATACAACTTAATAGAATCCTTAACACTAGAATAACAGTGAGCGTCATTTTGACTGTTACTGAAAGAATTTACACCGGTTTGAAACAAAATTTTTTAAAAGAAATTTTTTTTTAAGATGCAAAGTAAAATAAGGTTAAATAACTATTAATTTAAACTGTTTTAAATAAAAAACTACTGTGTCAACTGCTTATTTTTTTATAAATCTTAATGTTAACCCCTCAATTCTACTGTTGAGTCCTCTTTCACACAAATAATGTTTAATGTATTTAATTACATACATAAATAATAACTCAAAACATTATTTTTGTTGAGCATCTCTTTCAGCATGTCTTCCCTTTATGCTTAGAAATTTGAGGCTCTGAAAATAACGTTGCATGTCACATGTAAAAGGCCATTTATGTCCCTCTGAGATGCTTTAATAAGATTATTTACTCTTAAAATCTGAAGATGTTTTACATAAATGTTACCGAAACCTAATGAAAGGGATTTCGAAATGACGCAGCTAGAATGAAACATCTTTCTGAAAGAGTATCTCTTTATAGCACCCGCATGCCTTTACTGCAACGAACTTCTTATTGCTAGAATTATAAAGACAAATGGAAGTTGATTTTAATAAAACATATAATTAAGGCAATGTAAAAGGAGATAATCTAAAACAGAAATATTTTATCAAAGTTGGAGAATGTACAGGGTTGTTATAATTAAAGTTCGCCTATTCAGAAAGCTCTAGAGCCGGTTTTATGGCTCCAAACGAAATAAAATTTCACTAGTACGTAGTTGAAAAGACGCGCTCTGCGAAAATCGAAAAAAAAAATAGTTAAAATTTTTGTCAATAGGTGGCGCTGCGCCAATATTTAAGACGATGATTGCAGATTCATTATATCAATTTCAGTCAATCCTGACGAAGCACACAAATTAAAAAATTTCTACAAACTTCGACGAACTGCGAATTCTTATAATTAAAGTTCCCCTGGTTATGCCTCTGTGTTCTTAATTTAAACACATTGTTGCCGTAGAAAAGAGTCATATGCTTCAAATCCCTTTAAACAGAATCTTCAGAAAGGAATATTTGCATTGTTTAAAAGGAAAAAGATCTATCTTGAGCCATAGCGGCTAGTACTTTAAAAAAAACTCTCGTACTAAAATACTTAAATTCTACAGATCCCTAATACCTAAAATAACGAAAATTTCCTATGAAGTGTACGAACCCTGAGTAGGGATTAACTTATTGCTGAATACTACTTATAGCTACGAATTAATACGTTTTTCTGAACGCCATTATTATTAAACGAAAATTTCTGTCTTATTTCATCACAGAAATCAACTATTAAAAAAGTGGAATATTTCTAGATAGATTTACTGGGGATGCAAATCATAGCATTTAGTAACTGTGACCTAACTTAAGGGGAGAAAGGACCTTTCGAAGCCAAAAATTGTGCATTTTGACATGCTTTTTTCGATTCATCATAAACAGAAAACTTTTGTTTATTTTGAAATAAAATTTTTCCAACTTGTGAAACACAATACCAGGTTTGAAAATTTAAACCTGTTTTTGTAATTCAATAAATAATTTTTTTTTAATAACACAAAATATATACAGATAATTAGAAAAAAATAAATTGACTTACCTCCTGTTTCCCGCAAGATAACTTTTTAAAAATATACAGTAGAACCTATATTCTTGTATCAAATTAATGCTAAATATTATCTTTATTCTGTAAACCTCAAGTTTTAAAATTATCTAATTTTACAATATTTTTAAAAAATAAAACTTTTATACAATCATAAAATTATTAAAATTTTTATGATTTATCATGCTATAAAAGAAAATCTTTTGGTCTGATTATCAAAACTGAGGTTCAGAGAATGAAGATCCATATGTACAATATATATGTAAAATTTCATAACTTTCCATTCATAACTTTTTTTAATATCCTGTGGGAAAGTGTAAAAATCAGAAACTGAGAAAATCAAGTTTAAACATTTATTTTTGATTTTCAAGAATGTAGCAAGTATTTATAACATTTAAAATGCACCCGCTTCATATGTTTTACCTTCTGATATTTTTAATTTCTCATGCACTGCTTTTTTTTTCCTTCGAAAAGCCCTACGAGCCTGTAATGTTGATGATTTATACTTAATCTCTGCTTGTTTGATTCGCAGAGTGTCTGCCTGCAAAGCAGAAGTGACTGAAAACTGCCCTATTTCACAACCAAGTTGCTTCAAAATATTTAGACGACCTGTCATCCCTTCATTAAAAATAACTACTGCTTCATTTGTAGCTATATCAGCTACTGTTTTGGAAGAACCAGACGTTTTTGGGCAGTATTTCCAAACTGTGGAATTGAAAGACTCGTTACAATTTTGAGTCTTTCCACCCAAGCACTTTTTCAATAGTTTAAGAGCAGATAATTCTGTGAAGATGGGTTTTATTTCTTCCATCACAGGGATAGGCACAGATTTTTTGTGTTTGTATGAAGAAACACTTCCTGTCAACACAGCCTTCTGATAATCACACCATGTAGTAGTATCCGTCGGGCAGAAGTAATGGATAGGATCCTTGTCTGTTGACTTATAATGGCAATAAATGGCCCATATAGCCTTGCGCATATCTTGAAGAGAGTTGCTATTTCCTCGAATAGCATTTCCATAAAAAGTCGTAAATTTGTCAATTAGTTTATCTGTCAGACGGTTTTTTCCACTAAGACTTTTCCCATCTGACAGCTTCTTGCCACGGTTCAAGTGCTTCAAGTTGCGGAGCCTAGTCCCCATACGTTTTTGAACGTGGCCTACACATTCAACTTTTTTTAATGCATAAGGAGCAACTTTTTGAAGCTCTGGAAATGTCTTTGTATCACCATCTCCAATATATTTAACATATTTTGCATTTCTCGTTGATATCGATCTTTCAAAAATTTTCTTCATTCCATCCACTTCCATTTTTCCTGAAGAGCCAAAATGGTTTTTTACACAATGTGGTTCATGGCGTAACTTCCATGCCTCATATGCTGTTCCACATCTTTGACCCCTCCACTTTTCACAACCTTTACAATATGAAGATAACACCTCAACATCAATAACTTTACCAGTCACATCAACGATAACACTACACACACCTATGCGAGATGTATGTCCACGAGTTTTCCATGTCCCATCTCCACTGATGCATATTGCATTGTTTTCAGAAGCTAAAATTTCTTCATTTGCTGCCTTCCTCATCGAATTAATAGCTACTTCTGAACTGGCAGCTTTGATGTTTTTCAAAATCCTATCATAGGATTTCTGAGATACAGGTTGTGGCATATCCATGGCAGTGCAAAAATTTTTAATGCCATGCAAACCTAAACCCACTGTGCGCATGGCATAAATCATTCTTGCATTTACTTCATAATCATGATTACTTGATTTTAAAAGAGGTGAACTTTTAAAAGTTGATAAAGTACTACAGGAATTGCACTGAACGTAAAATTCAGAAACTAATCCACAAACAATTCTTTCTTTCAGTACTGCTTTGAATTTACAGTGAGTACATACCAAGTAATTTGACAGTTCAGATATCAAAGTATCAATATTGATTAACCTATATCCATTATTCGCCTTAGACATAGTTTTATTTTCAACCACAGGGACAGCTAAACGAATTTTTTTAGCTGATGATGATGATAAACAAGACACATCTGGATCCAAAGTTTGGCATTCAGTATGCTGATTACCGTGGAAACGACGTTTCCTCTTGCGATAATCAGTAGACCTACGAGCAGCTTTACTCGACATTTTTATAACTAACTCAAGTTATCAAGTAAAAATAAAAAATAATATAATACTTCTCGAAAAAAACTCTTATAAAAAAGCAGACAGAGCGAAGAGCACAAAACACGTGAAAGTAAGCGAGAAAACACAAACAAAACATGTGCATGGTAAAGATGTGTTGAGTTGTTGACTTCCTTTTCCAGTGGGGTTAAATAAAATAAACATAGAGGTTAGAAAAAATGATAGAACACGGAAAAACTGTCGTTGCATTTCGCATCAAAACCGAAACTAAGGGAAAGTCGGTTTGTTTACGTTTCGTTTAAAGGGAAAGTCGCGAGTAGCTTTTACGTTTTTAATTGTTGTGGGCGTAATTTTCGTTCGTTTTCAATGCGGTTTGTTTTAAAATGTTTCTAACATTCTGAATTACTTTTTAAAAATATTTTTAAAAAATCGATTTTTTGAGGATGCAAAGGTCCTTTCTCCCCTTAAGGCACAACACTATTCAGAGAAAAGACCCGGATGATAATGTTAAGTCTATGGGGATATTCTTTTCAAATAGCTCACTCAAATTTTAACATTTTTACGTGATTTTTTTTCATATATAGGATAGCTGAGGATGATCCACAACCGGGTTAGTTTTAGTACATTTTCAATTTTGGTTTCAGGTTTTTTTATTACTTTAACTTTCAAACCCGGTTTGATCCGGTTCTGAAATTGAAGCTACCATATTATAAAAATACATAAGAAAAATCGTAAAAGTAAAAACTAGCCCGCATGTAGATAGTACTGTGCTATCCTATGCAAAGAAAAAAAAATCATGTAAAAATATTAAAATTTGAGGGAGATATTTGAAATGGACGCTCCCATAAACTTTACATTATCATCTGGATCGTTTTCAGTGATTATTGTGGAGCCTTAAACGAAAATTTTTTATCCTTTGCACTCGAGATGTGACTCTCGACCATCAGTTTTGTCAGATGTCCCTTGTATATCGGGACGTGCTTTGAACACCACTAATATCTTTCAGTTTATTTCACCATCTTTTATCACAGATTATTCGTTCATCAGATAAGGCGAAAAAAATTCATTTAAAATACTTATGTCAAAAGCATTTGGAGTACCCATTTCCACTGGACATGAGTAGTCAGTGAGAATTACCTCTCAAACGCAAAGGATTACCTTTTTTTAATACACTATTTTCCATTAATCTAAGACGTCTTGCTTGTAGGGAAAAGACTTCCTCGTTTTGGCACACCAGTATTTTATTAGAGGTTATATTGTTCTATCATATCTTGAAAGTATTCCGATTAAATGAATGATATATTCTCTATTAAAATACTGGTGTGTTAAAACGAGGAAATCTCATACCGATACTTGTGAAATTTAACATTTTTTAGGCAATACCTCGATACATAAAAAAAAATTATTAATACCCATTGTTTTCCGCTCCTTTTTTACGCTGCAGTTAGTGTTTACATATTAAAATTAAGAAAAACATCTTTCTTAAAAATATATTCTTATAATTTAATCTACTATTGTTGGTTATTGCATTACATTAGTTTAATTTTTTTTTATGATAGTTTAAAATCTCAATGGTATTCTATCCATGAATTTAACTTAAAACAGACATCTCCCTTGGGACACATCCATTATATCTCCCGTATACGTTTTCTATAAATATCGATTGTTTTGCTCTGTTTAGTCTGGATAAATAATAGGGGAAATGATAAGAAATATGTTTATGGGGGAAAGCTAACTGTTCTTAAAACTATCGTATCATAAATGTCGCTTTTATATAACTGATTTTCAAGTTTTGCGTAGTATCCAATTATTTTGAAACACACGCTTGTTATTAACCCTCTCATGCATAAATTATTTTTCATTATTTTGCATTATTCACAAAAAATCTTTTTTATGATAAATGAAAGACCCATTCTAAAATAATTTTATCATTGTGCTGCATGCTATCTATTATCTTTCCACAAATCAGATCTCCATAAATAAATGCTCATTTTTTTTTTACTTAATAATGCAATAATTATCTGTCCTCATATGAGGCCCGTATGGATGAGAGGGTTAATTATTAAAACATGTATTAAATTGTTTATTTTAAAATTGCTTAGCTTTTTTTCATGCATTCTTCAAAGAATGCATGTATAGGGCGTCCATTATCAAATGATTCCACTAGACAGTTGCCCAAATAATTGTTATAAAGTTGTGACATTAATGAAAGACATAACAAAAGTTTTCAAATTTGTTTAAGTAAAAAAAATAATAATAGTTTTAAATTTCACCATCAAAATACATTTTTTAATCTATTGTACATTTAGCATACATTTATGATAGCTTATAAATTTTATTTTTTAACTTCACTAGATATTAAAGACAGTATTTCATGATATGTTTTTAACACACATAATAACATGTTTTTCACATAACACACAACCTGTGTAACCGGAAAGTTCTCCCCGATTTTCGTTGATGGGCAGTGCGAAAAATGCGCCACTAGAAGCATTAATTTCCCGCGAAAAATGCGATTTTTTGACAATTTCTAGATTAACTGCAAATACTACCGCTGACAATAAAGTTCAGTGAATGAATTCAGAACGACTGATCTGGCAACACCTGGGAAACAAAACGCTGCACCTGCATAAGGCAAGTGTTGACCATCTTCCCCCACCTTTTTTTCAGTTGAGCGTCGTTTATGTTCTGTGTAAGACGTGCTTTACAGAGTGCTTATTTAGTGTGTTAGTTCTTAATTGAGAACAGGAAAATGAACGAACAAAAGATCAGTTTAAAGTTTGGTTTAAAACTTTGCAAGACGCAGAAAGAAATTCATGAGGGGTGGTGCAAATTGAGCATCCACCACACTCGCCAGTTCTCAATTCTTCAGACCTTCCTATTCTCACGACTCAAACTCTCTTTGAAAGAGATTTGACCATATTGCTGACATCCAACGAAACGGGACGAAGCTTTTGAACTTCATCCCAAAAGAAGACTTCTTGCGAATTTCAAAGGACCTGTATAGCAGATCTCAGCGGTGCATAGTTATGGGAGATGGCTATTTCGAAGGATGGTATGGTAACTTTCGTGAATATTTCACCTACATTAATGTTACAGGACTATTCACCGAACTTTATTCTCAGAGGTAGTAGCTTAAAGTTTTTGTTAAAATGCTAATTTTTGAAAAAAAATTGTCAAAAAAATTTAATGGTTAATTGGATTTCTTTTATTTGAATTTATTTCGAAAGTCATGTTTAGAATACTAAATGTTTGAATGAGCTCTGATTATGTATTATTTAATAATTATGTGAATTTTACGTTACGCATTTTGTAAATCCTTTTCGTGTGCAAGTGAATAAAAGTAGTAAGCATTGTTTGATGCCTTCGTCGATTTCTCTCTTCTCTCTTTTTTAAGTTAGTCGCAATTCTATTTTTTTTCCTTTTTTGTGTGTTTAGAGTCACTTATTAACGATGAACCGCAATAGGTCGCAGCAGCAAATGTTTAAAAAGAGATGGCATCGTAGAAATCAATGAAATCGCAATCAGTTATCACGAGGGTGAGGTGGGATATAAGAGATGGGATAAACTGTAGAAATGGATGTTATTTTTCTACTCTGTGGGATATACCTTTCCGCTCTAAATTACAGACATTGTCAGAAGATTCAAATAGTGGGATCTTTGAAGCAGGCAGTTCAACTGAATCAGAATTAGTACCAGGGCCTTCAAAAGCATACGCTACAAAATGCATCTCCCTTCCCATCTACTCCCACAGTTTTGATCGCATAAAACTGGTATATCAGACAAAGAGATTGCATAAGAGCTTCATCCGTGCTTGAAGGATGCAGGAATTGTGAGAGAAAATGCAAGAAATGCAGGAGAAATGCAGGAATTGTGAAAGATCTCGTAACCGATAAAGACAATGTAAGTAGGCACACTGTAAAAAAAAATTCAAGAGGTTACTAAAAATTTTTTAGTAAATTTGTATTCCACAGATTTTTTTAGTAACCATTACAAACTTTTTTTTTGCAAGTGAAACAAGCATTTCTTTTGTAAACTGAACAAAAGAATATTTTGTATAACTAACTTAAAATTTTTTAGTATGAGCCACCAAGCAAATTTTAGTAATAGCTCCAAAATTATTTTTAATAATAATTACGTGCGTCCGAAGGGCAGGAGCTTCCTTCGAGCTGCATCCAGACTTCTGAAGCGATGGATTTTCGGCAAAAACGCAATAGATGGCAGCACCAAACATTGCGACCAGCTCCAACAGGAAATTCATAACCCCTTTATTATAGAGTACTTAAACATTCGGGGCGTACTTGGCGCGGTCCAGCATTGAACCCGGGACCTTTTAGCCTGGAGTCCGTTACTATAACCACTATGCTATCGAGACCACACCAAGTGAGTTTTAGTAATAGCTATTAAAAATATAAAACTATTAACTCTATTCGTTGCTAACTTTTTTCTAGTAATTCTTACAGATTTTCTAGTAACCGACTAAGATTACTAAACATTTTTTAGTAATTACAAGGATTACTAAAGTTTTTTTAGTAGATCGACCCTTTTTTTTTTTACAGTGCAGAAAAAGAAACTTGGAAAAAAGGTACAGAAGTAGGAATATCTTGGTGGGAGAAGATTTACAAACATATTCTTTAACGATAGAAAATATAAAACGATATTTATACGGCAAGCGGCACAGTCCAAAGAAAGACGAATTGCGAAAATTACAAAATCATGCATCGTACACTGTAAAAAAAAAGGGGGCGATCTATGTACTAAAAAAATTTAGTGATCCTTGTAATTAGCGTAATTTTTATTTCCAAGCACCTTCGTCGTTCCAAGCCCAAGCTTTCACTCTGATTGGTTGTTGCTCTCGGCACTGTTTTCATGTAAATTGACGATAATCATACTTGGCGTAGCGATAGATTCTTCCGTCAAGTTTGATTTCCTTCCGAACCGAGTACAAAGTAATTTTTCTCTTGCAGCATTGGATTGGATGGAACGTGTCTTACTGAAAACTGTACTCTTTAAAAGTTTTTACACACAAGAGCACAAGACCACGATGATAAGAATGAAGGAAGAATAAGAATGAGTAGGTTAGGTTTTAGGTTTACTCGTTCACTTACGAGTGAAGTATTTTTCGCCAAGTATGGTTATCGCCAAGTTAGGTGAAAACAGTGCCGAGAGCAACAACCAATCAGAGTGTGAGCTTGGGCTTGGAACGACGAAGGTGCTTGGGGAAAAATTTCGCTTGTAATTACTAAAAAATTTTTAGTAATCTTACTCGGTTAAAAGGAATCTGTAAGAATTACTAGAAAAAAGCTAGCAACGAATAGAGTTAATAGTTTTACATTTTTAATAGCTATTACTAAACCTCAATTGGTGTGGCCGTGATAGCCTAGTGTTCATAACACCGAACTCCAGGCTGAAAGTACCTGGGTTCGATGCTGGCCTCAATCAAATATGCACCGAATGTATACAATGTAAGTACTTGTTAAATAAAGGGATTATGAAAATCCTGTCGTAGCAGTTACCATGGGTAATGACCTCTGAACTTTCTCTCCTCTTTAGAAACATGTCAAAATAGAGCAGATAACAATGTTTGGTGCTGTCATCTAGTGCGGCTTTGTCGAAAATCTTCCGTTTTAGAAGTCTGTCTTTTTACCCACTGGATGCAGCTCGAAAGGAGCTTCTGCCCTTCGGGCACACGTAATGGTTACTAAAAATAATTTTGGAGCTATTACTGAAATTTTCTTGGTGGCTCATACTAAAAAGTTTTAAGTTAATTATACAAAAAATTCTTTTGTTCCGTTTACAAAAGAAATGTTTGTTTCACTTGCAAAAAAAAAGAAAAAATTTTAATGGTTACTAAAAAGTTCTATGGAATACAAATTTACTAAAAAATTTTTAGTAACCTCTTGCATTTTTTTTTCTTTTTTACAGTGTACCATTTCTATCAAAACACGGGCCACATTAGGAATTTCTTTAAATATTAGGCCGTTCGGAGAATCGTTTCTCTTTGGGAAAACTAAGAACCGAAAAATTCTATTATTTAATTATTAAAAGATAATGCCGATATTTAAAATAGAATAATTAATGGTCAGAAATTTCCGGTACGAATTCATTTTCCCAAACTGAAACGAGTTCCTGAATGACCAAATAAAAGAAACTATGAAATTCACTACAGAAAAGTAACCGGCTTAATCACCTAGTCGGTTCCTAAAAAAAAAAAAAAAAAAAAAAAAAAAAAAAAAAAAAAAACTTAATTAAAATACACTTTGAAATATTTTAAAGATTTTTGGTTCTAAGGAGAAAAACTTTACCGTAATAGTCATGCATTAATGACAAACAAATAAAAAGAGTCACTAAAAAATCTTAGAAAACTTACTCTGCTGACACAAAGAGATTCTAAGTTCAAAAAAGAAAAAAATTGCCGGTTCAAACTTCATTGGAAGATTTTTTCCCTCCCTAAAGGTTCAAACGGGATGGCTACAAGAACAATAAATTGTAAGTTAAAATTTCATTGATTTATTCTAAATGCATGTGACACGAACGCATGTTTACTAATGTTAAATGCATGTGACATAATTCTAAAATACAAAAGAATATGGTCATTGAATTCTGGATAGTTACTTGTCCATTTTAGGGTTTCGTTCATCGGACGTAACTCTATTCTTCTCTGTCCTCTGTCTTTCTGTCTGTCACAGAGTCCGTACATAAAAACTATTAAAGTGAGAAACTTCAAATTTTGTTGAGTTACAGCTGAATACTTTGTGTCTCACAACAATTCATAAAACTTTAAAAAAGCAATATTTTAATTATTTTAATTATTCTCTTCTATCTAATTATTCTATTTAAATCAGTTTTATCAGTTTCATCCGTTCATTTTTGCGATTTATTTTTTTTAAGAGAAACTTGCATTGAACGTATTGGGCAGAGACATCAGTAATTGGAGGTAAAGCATCTCGCTAGTAAATAGGAGAATGTTAATTCGTCCCCGTTCCCTCCGGTGCTTCAAGTTATAATTTTCATATTAAGAGGGATTTAATTATAAGAAATTTCATATTTTTTACAAATTTCAGGGCTCCCAAATAATCCGCGAACTGAACATCACTATTTTAATCATTTTGTATCTGGGCCATATAGTATTTACTGCAGCAACAATGACTTAGAAAATATTAAGTGCAGTAACTGTTATTTATTTATTTTTCTTATTTCATTTAACTGCATATTTAAAACTATGTCGTTGCCTTATTATTAGGCAGCGGCATAAGTACAGTAGAACCTCCAAAGAGCGGCCAGCGATGGGACTGTGTAAAAGTGACCGCTTCTTAGAGGTGACCGGTATAGTGAGGTTTTTCTTCAACTTATACGAAAAATCAAACAATGCTATTTAACTCAATAAAATACTTCAAAAAATGCATTTTTTAAATTACTTTTCACAAACGACATCAAGCGAAATTCTTCTAACCAGCCATTAAAAGATTTGAAATCATTAATCCCAAGTACTTTGGCAATTTTCCATGCGTTTTCATGCAAAATGGGCCCTGAAATCGGCAAACTTTTAGATCTGCAATTTCTAAATCATTCTAATAGCTTTACATTAACTACTTCATTCCCAGTTTTGCGACATTTAACCTTGTTTTCTAGGTTTTCACCTCTAAGATGTTTCTCAAGATGCACTTCTTTATTCTTTAAAATTTCATTAACTTTCTTCCGCATCCACATTTTTTGCTAATTTCCGTGAACTAATGCCTTTGTTACTTTCATCAATAACCTTCAATTTTTCACTGAGTGATAAAAATTTCTTCTTATAAATGTTACTCTTGTTCGATTTAGAAAACTAGAGACAAATGGCTGGCAAAGGGAGAAATAGTTACCGCTTTTTTTCTCTGCGTAGTCAGGGAGCAACCATAGAGAAAAGATAGGGCTGAAGGCATCAACATGACCGTATTAAATAAAGTTTTTCAAATTTGATGCGTTTTTACAACCAATTTCAAAACTATTGCCAGTTCTGGAAAAAAAATGTAAAAAAAAAATTTCAATATCCACATTGTGCGTGTGAACTAGCGCAAAAATATAAACGGAGACACAAAGTAACAGAAACTATATTTTAAATTAGTAAAAGAAGTTTCTCACTTTAATTTAAAGTACTTTAGTTTGTCTGTGTTACTTGCGAGAATAAATACACGTATACACCGAGTTTCTCAAATACGACTTCACAGAAGTGTGTGTAAGGGGAGAGGGGAGGAGAAAAACGGGCACACTATTGGACAAAATAAAAAGTGTTTTTCCCTAACAGCAGCCAGGAGAGGGGGGGAGAGCAAACTCAATAGCAGAACGCCCTAAACAGAACAAGTGTCTAAAACAAAGGATTTTTTTTTTTAATGTGGAAATTTACAATCATCTCGGTTTCTTTTGGTGGCCGTGTTGAAGTGAATTTCCCTGGCCGTGACCGGTTTTCAGAGGTGACGGTATTCGGAGATTCGATCTAGTACTATTTCAATACGACTGATTTCGTTCTATAAAAAAACGGCCTGTTTTAAAGGTGACCTCTCTTCAGAGGTAACCGTTAATGCAGGTTTTACTGTATTTACATAAATACAACTATATAATATAATACAGCCTAAATATGGATATAATATATTACATTTATTAATGCAGTATACTTACATAATATTTGTATTATATTTATTGAGGTGACTATTTTTAAAACTCTTTTTCAAATATATTAGCAGCTAAAAATAAAGATCAAAATCTTCTACTTACCCTCTCTCTCGATCAGGTAAGTTCGGGCTGCTTCGTTTCCGTAAAATCGGGTCCGCGCCAGGCTGGTTTTCACTTAAATACAAACTCAAAAAGGATGCAGGCATTAATTTAAAAATTATATACAACTATATTACAATTATTTACAGCGTATTTTAACATTATATATTAGAATAATTTCATCAAAACGAAGTCATAGCTCCGTTCAAATCCATTAAAAAATTCTTCTACATATCCATAGCAACATCGGAAAAACATTCTAAAGAAAAACAATTTTATCAGTTCATTTCAGTTCATAAAAAATGAAAAAAGTTCTGCATTCATACAAAAGTTAAAGTTCGATTAAAAATCGTTTGGAGGTGCGTTCAGTCTTTACAAAGAAAAACAGAGGGAGCTGTCCGCGGAGCTGTCCCCTTGAGTTTTACCATGTTGAAACTCAATCACTGTCGAGGTCAAGTTCATGAGGTCTAAACGTTCTGGGGTTCGAATCACACGTCCATACTTAGAAAAGCAATATTTTAATTATTTTAATTATTCTCTTCTATCTAATTATTCTATTTAAATCAGTTTTATCAGTTTCATCCGTTCATTTTTGCGATTTATTTTTTTTAAGAGAAACTTGCATTGAACGTATTGGGCAGAGACATCATTAATTGGAGGTAAAGCATCTCGCTAGTAAATAGGAGAATGTTAATTCGTCCCCGTTCCCTCCGGTGCTTCAAGTTATAATTTTCATATTAAGAGGGATTTAATTATAAGAAATTTCATATTTTTTACAAATTTCAGGGCTCCCAAATAATCCGCGAACTGAACATCACTATTTTAATCATTTTGTATCTGGGCCATATAGTATTTACTGCAGCAACAATGACTTAGAAAATATTAAGTGCAGTAACTGTTATTTATTTATTTTTCTTATTTCATTTAACTGCATATTTAAAACTATGTCGTTGCCTTATTATTAGGCAGCGGCATAAGTACAGTAGAACCTCCAAAGAGCGGCCAGCGATGGGACTGTGTAAAAGTGACCGCTTCTTAGAGGTGACCGGTATAGTGAGGTTTTTCTTCAACTTATACGAAAAATCAAACAAAGCTATTTAACTCAATAAAATACTTCAAAAAATGCATTTTTTAAATTACTCATTTCGTTCTATAAAAAAACGGCCTGTTTTAAAGGTGACCTCTCTTCAGAGGTAACCGTTAATGCAGGTTTTACTGTATTTACATAAATACAACTATATAATATAATACAGCCTAAATATGGATATAATATATTACATTTATTAATGCAGTATACTTACATAATATTTGTATTATATTTATTGAGGTGACTATTTTTAAAACTCTTTTTCAAATATATTAGCAGCTAAAAATAAAGATCAAAATCTTCTACTTACCCTCTCTCTCGATCAGGTAAGTTCGGGCTGCTTCGTTTCCGTAAAATCGGGTCCGCGCCAGGCTGGTTTTCACTTAAATACAAACTCAAAAAGGATGCAGGCATTAATTTAAAAATTATATACAACTATATTACAATTATTTACAGCGTATTTTAACATTATATATTAGAATAATTTCATCAAAACGAAGTCATAGCTCCGTTCAAATCCATTAAAAAATTCTTCTACATATCCATAGCAACATCGGAAAAACATTCTAAAGAAAAACAATTTTATCAGTTCATTTCAGTTCATAAAAAAGGAAAAAAGTTCTGCATTCATACAAAAGTTAAAGTTCGATTAAAAATCGTTTGGAGGTGCGTTCAGTCTTTACAAAGAAAAACAGAGGGAGCTGTCCGCGGAGCTGTCCCCTTGAGTTTTACCATGTTGAAACTCAATCACTGTCGAGGTCAAGTTCATGAGGTCTAAACGTTCTGGGGTTCGAATCACACGTCCATACTTAGACTTTCTAGGAGAGTCTTCTCGAACTTTGGCAGAAATGGGTGACTCATTATCATTAGGTTCACTAGGAGGAGCACACTCAACATTTTTCTGGAAAAAGTCATTAGATTCTAAATTTACTTCCAACGGATATAATCTTTGTGCAGAACGAAGTATTTCCCCGAACTTGGTTCGTAGTTTTGCTAAGCGTACTACACCATCTTTTCCTGTAAACAACTGGATAACTTTTCCTAGAGGCCAATTCATTTTTTTTTCTTTGGTGCTAACAATAACAATATCTCCAACTGAGAGTTTCGGATACCTGTTTGACTTCTTATGATAATTTTTCAGCTGTCCCTATTCTAGTCGGAAGCGTTTTCTTAAGTCTTCACGAATTTTCAGTCGATATTGATATCTTTTTTGAAGATAGCTTGCATCTATATTGTCCAGATCAGGGACACCACCTTCACTGATTTCACGAAGAAACATGGCAGGAGTTAAGGGTTCTAGCTCAAGGTCTTCAGACATGTATGTTAATGGTCTGGAATTTACGATATTTTCACAATCACAAAGAACAGTATACATTTCTTCATATTTTAAAGAGGCGTTTCCTAACACCTTCCTAAGGATATTCTTCATTAGTCCAATCATACGCTCCCAGAAACCTCCCCACCAAGGAGAGGCAGGAGGAATAAATTTCCAGGTAATTCGTTCTACAGCATGATCACTCATCACTCTTTCCCAATCTATTTTCTTCAACAAAAAATTAGAATCAACAAAATTAGATCCGTTATCCGTATAAACAATTTGAGGTCTTCCTCTTCGTGATATAAATCGACGAAATGCAAGTAAGAAATTATCAGTGGATAAGGAGGTGACGAGTTCGAGGTGAATAGTTCGGAAAACAGCGCAGGTGAATAGTACAATCCAAGATTTTGAGCCATTTTTTAGAAATAAAGGTCCAGCTAGATCGATACCTATGACTTGGAATACAGAGGCGTTTTTGATTCTATCTTCTGACAGAGGTGGTATTTCTACAACGAGAGGTTTTGCTTCGAACTTCTTACATTTTACACAATTCTTCAGAACCTTTCGGATAGTTTTACGACCTTTTAGGATCCAATATTTTTCTCGCAAAATTGCCATTAAGGTTTGAACACCACAATGTAATGACTGATTGTGTTTTTCAATTATTAATTTTGAAACAACTGGATGGTCAGAAGGCAAGATTATTGGTAGCCTGAAATCTTCTATATCTTCTCTCATACATATTCTAGATTTAAGTTGTATGAGTCCGTGTGGGTCAATGAATGGCTTCAAATGACGTTAACGTTCGTCTTTCTCCGATTTGAAACAACTTCTCTGGATAATTTTCCATACGATAACTTCAGCATTTTTGATTTCTTCAAATTTCAAAATACCATACTTTCGTTCTTCTTTATTAATTTTGCAGTTGTCTATGAATCTTTTAATAAATGCAGTGATTCTGATTATTTTCTTGAACTGGGAAACTCGAGTAAAATATGGGAATTCTTCATCTAGAGCAAATAAGGAAGATACAATTGTCTTCTTTTTTTCTTTATCAATTTCCTCTTTTTTCGGAGCTATGTCAAAGGCTGGCCACAAGTCTGGTTCCAGTTTCAACCATGTAGGACCTTCATGCCATTTCTTAACTTTTAGTGCTTCCACAGAGCATCCTCTTGATGGTATATCAGCTGGATTCATGTCGCCAGGAACAAACTTCCAGTCTTCCGGATTATTTTCTAATTTCCTTTACTCTATTCATCACGAATACACCCCAGTTTTCATCATTCTTTATCCAATATAGGGTGTTCATCGAATCTGACCAATAAAATGTGGGAATATTTTCATATTTTAAATCTTGTTTAACAGTTTCCATCAGTCTGATTCCAATAGTGCAAGCTAATAATTCGAGTCTACAAATGGATGTAGGTTTCAGGGGGGCGACTCTTGCACGAGCTTGTACAAGTTGACATGATATTTTATCCTTTTCTTTGCACCTTAAGTAAATGCATGTGGCATATGCCTTTTGTGAGGCATCACAGAAAACATGAAAAGAAAATTCAGTACCTAAATCAGAATTAAGCATCATTTGTCTAGGGATCTTCAGTTCTGCCAAATAGGCCAAATCATTTTTCCACTTAATAAATGTTTTACAAATATCTTCGGGAAGAGGTTCATCCCATGTAACTTTTAGTTGCCAACACTTTTGCAATAAAAGCTCCGGAATAAGTGTTATACTACAAGTAAAGCCTATCGGGTCATAAATCTTGTGAGCTTCTGACAAAATAACTCTTTTTGTGATTAATTTATTATTAGATTCGTTGAAACTTCTAATATCACAACTCAAAGTATCATCGTACAAATCCCAAATGAGACCAAGTATAGGGACTATTCTCCTTTCATCAGGATCCTCAAAATTTTCAAATCTTGAATTATCAGATGATGAAATTTCCGAAAAGCTGTCATTACAGGCAATTTGGTTCGTCAATGGCAAATTATAAGCCCAATCTTGCAGTTCGAATTTAGCACTAGCCAAAATTTCGATCGAATCATTTTTGAATTTCCTTAACTCATCTTCATTGTTTACACTTGTGACTAAATAGTCGACACACCAAGATTCAGAAAGTTTCTTAGCCGTCGCTCTGAGATGCTCAGGAACATCATTCATTAATTTTGTTAAAGTAGCACTCAATAAGAAAGGACTACTGGATATTCCAAAAACGACCCTCTTATATCGACATATCTTCAACTGATCTGGATTCCCTTGTTCCCACCACAGGAACCTCAAAAAATCACGATCATTATGGTTAAGCCCTATTTGCAAAAAGGCTCTTTTTATATCAGAACTTACACCTATTGACTTTTCACGAAATCTGTTAATAATTGCAGGAATAGTTTCTATCAAATTAGGCCCCTTTTCTACACAATCATTTATTGAAGGAAACCCCTTAATTTTCACCGACCCATCAAATACTGGTCTTATTTTGGTTGTTTTGGAATTCATTCTAATAACGGCACGATGGGGTAAATAATGGCAAGAATTATTATATTCATTTTCAGGTACAGTTTCTATAATTTTTTCTTCCTCCCAAGATTTGAAAACCGCTTCATAATCTTCTAAGAAACCCTTGTCTCTTAAATTTTTTACTGTATTCTTTAATTTTTTCTCAGCGATTTCTCGATAATTAGGGAGTGGGGGGTGGCCTTCGACCCAAGGTAAACAGACTTCAAATCTGCCTTCTTCATCCCTTTTTACCGTCGAAAGAAAATGTTGCAGTGTTTGCTCATGCAATTCCTTTTTAGATTCCTTAACGGATGGATCTAAAATGCCTAGAGTATCAACATTCCATAATTCAGCAATTTTATAATCTGACACATACATCGAAAAGGTAAATGAGTTATCAATTTTATTTTCTATTTCTAAAGGAACTTTTCCCATAATAGTCCATCCTAAATAAGTTTCGACACATACTAAACCCGATCTTAATTTTCTTATCTTGCCCGTAAGTAACTTTCCCGCAATATCTGCTCCTATCAGAACATGAATTTCAGTTGGCGAAGATTCAAACAATAGCTTATTTTTCATACGGTTAGTGTCATTCAAAAAGATTCTATTTTGTTTGAGCTCATTTAACAGGGGTCTTACATCAATTTGTGGAACATCAGAACAAATTTTAGTTTGATCAAAAGCCTTAAAATTACATTTGTAATCACCTTTTACACTACTCAAATTTACAACAAACTGTTTATGAATTTCAGACATTTCCCTTCCACCAAATAAACTATGAATAATGTTACTCTCCCTTAACCTTTCATATTGCATCACTTCAGCAACAAACTTTGAAATGTAGGATTTTTGCGATCCAGAATCGATTAAGCATCTAACAAACTTATTTTCACCATTTCCGCAAATTTTTACAATTAAAGTTTGCAATAAAACTTTCTGTGTACACGTTTTGTTCGTCAAAGTGAAATTTTTCTCATTAATTTCCTTTTTCTCATTAACTTTATTACCCTTATCACAAAGTAAAGAATTATGTTTTCCACAGCAATGTTCACATCTTATTTTTGAAAAGCAATCTTTTGCTAAATGATTTCCCTTTTTCATACAGAGGTAACACATTCCGTTTTTTCTTAAATATGCTTTCCTTTCTGCTACGGACTTAGAGCAGGCTGCAGAAATGTGTTTGACTGATTCAGCGGAATCTCCGCAAAAGATTCACTGATTAATCGTAACCTTCAATGAAGCAGCAGTAGGAACTTTAAATTTATTTATTTTTCTATCCCTCTGCACTTGGGGTGGATTTTGAACAATGAGCCGGTCTTGTATTTGAATCGCGTTTTCTCTGCATTCGATCTCAGCCCGTAAAAAATAAAGTAGTTCATTAACTTCAAAAATATTTTCCTGTGACATTCGTTTACGCTGAAATTCCAAATTTAACTCATTGGGAATTATTTTCAGTAAAATTGGGGTAAGTAACGTACCATATGTACCGGAAGTTACATCAAGAGAATTCAAACTTCTGATTTGTGTTTCGATACTGTCATACAGTTTCCGTAGTGCGAAAATGTTATTTACATTCTTAACAGTTTCTAAATTCAGTAATTTTCCCATATGAGCATTAATTATCAAGTCTTTACGACCAAAACCTTTTTTAAGTAGTTCAATAGCTGCTGTATAATTTTCACTTGATAGCGAAAAACCACTAATTGCACTAGCAGCAGCTCCGGTAAGAAAAGAATGTAAGTAATTAAATTTATCAATATCGTTTAAACTGTCATTCTGGTGTATAGCATTATCGTACTGGTTCGAGAAAGTTAACCAATGAGCGGGATCTCCACTAAATTTATCAATGTTCAATTTTGGTAACTTCACTTTAGAATGAGAACAAGCAGCTAAATTTTCAGTTAAAATAGTCTCATTCATTGAATTCGTTTTCTTAACAGAACGCTCAGGTTCAACTTTCGTTTTAACAACATAAGCTAATTTCGATTTCATTGAAATTATTTTCTCGGAATAACTTTCAGCAGTTTCAAATTCAGTTTCTAGATCGCTGTCATTTTTCATTAAATTTTGAATTTGTTCATCTAAAGCCATTAAATTACAGCCTAAATATGGATATAATATATTACATTTATTAATGCAGTATACTTACATAATATTTGCATTATATTTATTGAGGTGACTATTTTTAACCGACTTCAAGGAGAAGGTTATGATTTCGACCTGTATGTATTTGTTGTTCACTCATAACTTCCCTAAATATGAACCGATTTTAATAATTCTTTTTTTGTTTGAAAGAGTAAGATGCTCACATGGTCCCATTTCAATTTTATCAAATTCTTGCGATTAGAACTTTTTTGTAAAAAAAAAGCATGAAAATTTCAATTCTTTTTGAAGCAATCATCCAATTAGAAGCGTTCATTTTTCAGGTAATCGCAGGCTTTCATGTCGAGCACACAAGTCAGATATGTGTGTACAATAAATAAATAAAATTTCAGTCTATAACTCTTACACAGATACTAGATCTTATGAAGAATGTTTTTTAAATAAAAAAAATGTGGATTTGGTAAAAAATAAATAATGATTTGTCGCAAATGATCTTTCATTGTTGCAACATTTTCAAATCATACCCATATTAAAAGTATGCATTCATATGCGTTAGTGCCAAGTTGTCGCCAAACTTGATACTTTTTTTGAAGTCGGTTAGTATTTTTTTTTTTTTAAAAAGCATATGTTATTAAATCTCTTTTTCAAATATATTAGCAGCTAAAAATAAAGATCAAAATCTTCTACTTACCCTCTCTCTCGATCAGGTAAGTTCCGGCTGCTTCGTTTCCGTAAAATCGGGTCCGTGCCAGGCTGGTTTTCACTAAAATACAAACTCAAAAAGGATGCAGGCATTAATTTAAAAATTATATACAACTATATTACAATTATTTACAGCGTATTTTAACATTATATATTAGAATAATTTCATCAAAACGAAGTCATAGCTCCGTTCAAATCCATTGAAAAATTCTTCTACATATCCATAGCAACATCGGAAAAACATTCTAAAGAAAAACAATTTTATCAGTTCATTTCAGTTCATAAAAAAGGAAAAAAGTTCTGCATTCATACAAAAGTTAAAGTTCGATTAAAAATCGTTTGGAGGTGCGTTCAGTCTTTACAAAGAGAAACAGAGGGAGCTGTCCGCGACAGCTATAACAAACCAGTGAAAATAAAACTTAAATCGTTTAGTGCTAAAAGTTGTTAATTTAATGTTACATATTTCATAAGTATATTCAAAGTTACAGTTTTGTAATATTCTAACTAACATTTATGCATCTTTTTCATTTTAACAATCCTATATATTTAATAAATGTATTCAAAATTACTATTTTGTAACATTTCAGCTACCTTTTGTACAATTTTACTTACCCATCATACGTAGTATAGGGTAAGTCTTGCAATCGTTTTGAAAATCGAAAAAAAAATTTTGACGGATTTATACGTTTTAGATAGTGGAGATTCCGAAAAACATATTTTTAGAAAAAAAATTGCCGTCCGTCTGTCTGTCTGTCTGTAAACGCTCTATCTCCCGAACAAATTGAGATAGAGACTTGAAATTTTGTATGTAGTTAGTATGTAAGAATGGGACGAAGCCTATTTAATATCAGCAACCTCGATTATCCGAAACTATTTTTTTCGGACCCTCGAAAAATTCGTTCTGATGAAAGGTATATAAAAATTTTCGAATTTTTTTGTTTTAAGAAATGGACGTAAAAAACAATAAAATAACACACATTTTGCATTTAGAACGAAGTCCATCGGATTATTAGTTGCCGAGATATTTGTAATCCTGTTTTCCACATTCTTCGATTTTTCATAACCCTGTATTTCATTCAAATTTCAATTCAGAAGTATATTTTAATTGGAATTGAGACGCTTAATCCGACACAGTTAATTGCTAGTTAATAGAACTATTATTTTTGGAGTTATAAGGATGTTTCTTTTACGCAGTTCGGTACTACTTGAGTAGTTTGGCGTTTTATATAATTTGTCGAAATTGGTACATCAGCAGTTCTTTAATAAAACATTACTATGTATATTAACACTATTTAAATTTTGTTTGTGAATTGCAATGCATTGTATAAATAGTTTTCACATGTTTTATTTTCATATACATATCCATGATGGGTAAGTATTACGGTGGCCCCCAACGACTAGTTTCCTTTTAATTATGATGTGTTTAACAAATGCATTCAAAATTACTGTTTTGTATTGTTTTACTTGTCTTTTATACTACTTATCATTTTTAATGATGTTATGTATTTATTAAATGTTTATTAAACAACTATGTTGGAAAAGATAGGCAATTGACAAACATAAGCAAAATTGACGATTGACAATCTGTCTTGTCGAGCCATCTATATCTGGACTGGATAATAAGTATGAGTCCATCTTTTTGAGGCATCCTGTATAAATTACAATGAGTAAAATTAAACATGCATTTTATAAGTTTGTATTTTTGTAACTTAAAAGAAATAATATTTCCTAGTATTACTTTTATTCCAAATATTTCCCTTAATAATTGTAAGATATTTTTCATTTAAAAATACATCTAACATTTGTCTCGAAAGGTAATTTTCATAAGAAAACAGCAGTATTCAAACATGATATCTAATTTCTATGACATTTTTCGCTGTACAAACAAAAGTTCGATGAAGTTCGTTGTTTGTTTTGACTTTAACGCTTCATTTTCAGATATTTGCACTTTCATAATTAAAATGTAACATATTTTAACTTCCAAAATATATGCTAAAATTTGTATTTAAGTTTTAGTCAAAGTTAAGCTTTAAACTTAAATTCGTTAACTTCGTTTATGTACCACCATATAATAATATTTCGTCCATAATTTTTATTTTGATATTTTTTATTTTAAAAACTATATTTTGAAGTAAATCATGTATAAATGCAAAAATATTAAATTTATGATGCTCGTTGTTATTTTAATTGCCATTAAATACTCTATCTAAACCTTCTAAATCATATTTCATAGTTTAATGTTTAGATCATTAATTTTATTTTGTTACATATCGCCATTTTCACTGATATCGTTCCATCGAAAGCTATAATTTTCTATTTTTCTGCTTTAAAATGTAATTTTCTTTAAAGAAAATTGTCTTTAAAAAGAAAGCATTTTTATCTCTTGATACTTAAATAATGTTACACTTTCCGGCAATAAAACATTTTCCTCCCAATCTTAAAGATATTTCCTTTTTTTCTTATATTTTAAAGACTGACGTCGTTATGAAAACATCGTTCATACTGTTGCCAATATTTGGTGACATCCTTTTAAAATATTATTGGATTTTTATATTCAGTTTAAAAAAAAAATTCCGAAATTTTCTATTGGTTAATTGCACCACTATGCCATTCTAGTGTTTCGGAAAAGTAACGAATTATTTTTTACAATGAAATGCCCATATTCTACCTGATTAAATAGTCAACATTTCCAGAATTCTTTATTTAGGAGGATCAATAGACTACAGACATTATCAATATAAATTTGTAATTAAAGTTAACGTGTTATCACAAGAACATATACAAATCATATGAGACTAGTGCCATTTGTTGCTCATATTTTCAACTTTCTTTGTTGCGGCGTCTAATAGATTATTGTCATTAGAGCAAGAATTCATCTCAAACTTGAGTTAAAAAATATTTGATACACTTTGTTTTTGATCACTGATACACGTTGCTCAAAAATAAATGTATTTGAGAACTATCAATATATTAACTATCAAAGAACCATGAATGATGATATAGCTTCCATATTTATAAATTTGACATTTTATATTTTTAAAACTATATTCAAAAGATAGTTATCTGTAAATGCAAAAATATTGAATTTATGTTCCTTGATTATTGTTATTTTCCTTGCCATTAAGTGCTTTATCTTATCTTCTAAGTCATATTTAATCTTTTAACAATTATGACCATTAATTTTATTTCAGAGTATTCTCCATGAAGACAATACACTTTTACATCCGTTTGGACAAATTTTCGAAGCACTGTTTCCATTCCTATAGGGTAACTCCAAACATGCGTTTTGAACGCAACAACCACTTCTTCGGGCGCCAAAAATCGTTATCCGTGTAATTTGTTTTTGATGTGTGGGAATAAAAAAATGCTCTGTGGCTTTTGACTCATTAATTCGATGTTTCGGTTTTTCAGAAATTCCTTTGTTTGAGCCGATGTGTGAGAGCTCACATTGTCATATAGAAAATTATTCCACCTGTTATTCTACTTTTTTTTTTATTTCTCCGGAGACTTCTGGTAAATAAATGGTCAAGTACCATTCAGAACAGACTCTTTTGCGTTGCTCTAATGCCCCTTGTGCCACTTGACCACTAATGTCAAAGAAACAGGCAACCATTTCCTTCGATGTGCTTCTTCCTCGAACAACTTTTACTGGATTTTGCTCATCTTGGAAGGTCCATAAAGTAGATTCCTGTTTTGTTTCCGGCTCATATGCATAGATCCACAATTCGTCACCTGTTTAGATATTATACACATTTTTTGATGAACCTTTAACGTATTTCTTTAAAATTTCCTTGCCCCAATCGACACAAGTGAGTGTTTGTTAGATTATGCAGACTCAACGCGAACAAATATGTTTTTACAAACAAATGTTCAGGTAATATCTTATTGATGCCTGTCATACTTATGTCCAAAGAATTTTAAATCTTACAGTATGTCATATGATGATCTTACTTTATCAGTTCACCCACAGCATCAATATTTTCTTGCACAACAACCGATTTTTGTAGACCTTCACGGAATGCGTCTTGGAGCGAACATTGAGCGCGAATGAATTTGTTATACCAGATTTTTTACAGTGCTTTAGGATGGTGCTTTATTGTTGTATATATAACTAAATTCATAGAAATACACTTATCTTAAAATTTCACGTCGAAAGTTATGAAAAATCACAGCACAAAAATGTTCATGAGTCATTTTCGTTTTTTGCACAGAATGAATTTTTCAATGTATTGCAAGTAACGCAAATCAAGCTAAAATGGAAAATCGTTCTGGAGAATTTATGGTTAAACATATCAAATTTTCAATTGAAATCGTCAGCGGTAGCCTAATAACACTACTTGGTGCCAAGGCCAGAAATATAAATAGCAGCCCTCGTATCATGGGGACAAAATTTAGTACATACATACATATATATATATATATGTATATAAATTTTTTAGATGGGTGTAATTTGGGATTCCTGGGGTCATATAATGAGAAGGTATGAAGAAATTATTCAAAAGTCGTACCATGGTAATGACTGCAATAGGTAGTATTTCTTAGGAAATCTGCCTAAAAATAATTATAAAAATCGGTAGAGTAGAAAGCTCAGAACTGATGCCTAAAAAACAGGCTGGTCTTTTAAACATATAGATTAGCAGCATGGCTTCTTAATATTTTATATGGAATAGATTGAAATGATCATGCTGTCCATGGAAATATTTTGAAACTTTCAATCTTTTTATTAGTTTTACTGATTCAAATTAGATTTCGGTTTTAGGAAGCAAGTACACTATATAGCCAAAGGTGAGCGGCCCCTTACGATTTAAGACATTTTATTGAATATCTAGAAAAATACACGAGGAATTATCTTGAAACTCCTGGTGTGTAAACAGAATATAATAGGTCACATATTTAAGCGAAGATTTTTTTTTCCCGAAAACTGATAGAGGTCCATAAAGAACTTGAAAAAAGAACGTCGATCTTACGGGTAATCCTGTCAAAAGTGGTGTAACAAAAGCGCTCAAATTGCAGATTAAGATTAAGTGGATTATTGTAATAAATTATGTTCATTTTTATGAGGAGAACATGTAGCAGAGAAATTCAGACTTTTATAAAAACAGCCCCAAATTTTGCGTATAATTTGCAGAGCTCTTAATAAAAAAAATTCTCTACAGAAAATATGAGCAACATCATTGTACATAATACCTTGTAATCAGAATTTAAAAATAACTAGCGAGCTACGCCCGCTAGCTGGGCCACTTTTTCCAAACGAACCTCGATATTAAGCAGTATATAATAAGCAAAAAAATTCATTTAATAAGCAAGTCTTGGAGTTCGAATCCTCAAGCACAAAAAAAAGTAAATTAAAGAGCTATGGTTGTTATGCGCTGATTATCCCGTTAAAAATATGTGATTTCGCACAGTGGGCGCTACGTGCCCACCGTGCAAAGGCGGCCCACCGGCCTACCACCAACCGGCGCTACGCGCCATGGTCGCCATCGCCCCGTGAAAAATATTTGGTTTTTCACGGTTGGCGCTGCGCGCCCATAAGACATTTTCTCATATTTTTTGGTTCATCAGAAGCAGACTTTTACGCAGATTCTGAATATGTAATCAGTTTTATCTACTTTAAAAACTGCCTGTATGATGGTTTAAGAAAAAACGCGCAAAAAAGTTTCGGTATTAAAAACTGCAAAAGACTGCTATTAAAAAAAATAAGTAATTTCATTAATATCACAAACAACATAACTAACAAATAATTTTGGCAGCTCGTTTTCCGTTTGTACTAACAAAAATTAGTATTAATCGCGTAAATCTTAGGTTACACAATATTCGTGTATGCTACCAAAAAAAAAAGTATGAAAATAAACCGTGTTTAACATTTTTTACCAATTAGTTCTTTTTCAAAGAACCGAAACGAAAGAAAAAGTCGTTTTCCCGGGAGAAAAAAGAGGTTTTCGGCTGCTTCTTCTTTTAGCCAAAGGGGCAAAGTTCAGGTCGTTCACCACAAGGTGGCGCAGTGTTCTGCCTCAGAGCTCCGTTTGAACTCCGTTTGGGAAATTAGACGTTTTCCGTTCCGATTCCCGACCGGTTTTTAATTCATAACTTTTTTAATTTTGGTCCTACGGTCTCGAAAATGCCCGAAATGACTTTTCCGGAATTTTTCGAATCGAAAAACACCTCTCGCGACTTCCAACTCGCCCGCGTTGCGAACTGTAATCGGCTTCAAGCAGACAGACAGACAGAGGCGCGCGGATTTTATTAGTATAGATAAAAATTTAAAAATAATAAAAAAAGTATGAAAAATTGAATAAGTTTACTAGACAATGTTTCTCTGCGCATGCTTGAACGCAATTAAAATATAATTTGCAGAAAGTGTTCAAGGCTCCCACTTGATCCGCTTTTGGAACAACACTTTTATTAAAAGGAAAAATTTATTTATAAATTTCGTAGAAACATACCAGGAAGAGTTTTTTCTTAGAATTGTTGTAGACATGTACCATGAATCTCTTTCAAAAAATCCTGATTTTCAAAATACGGACCAGTGAGAGCCATGTGTGTTAGCTAAATGTATAGAGCATCTTTTGTGAAAGTCTTAAAAAGATGGCTTGAAAATTCTGAAAATTATCGTGGATAGAATACGCTCAAAAACCATTTTTCCTAAAATGAAGAAGAAAGATGAAGAGTTGTATCCATATATAACAGTACGTGCAATATTGTGTATGTTATATCGACACTTATCAATTGATATATAATACAATTCCTCATCTTTTCGTTTCTATTTGGGGTTTTATGTACAAATGAAGATAATTATTTTTTCCTAAATTCTTCATCAATGCAGTAAAAACTATTCGTTTTAACAAAAGATAAAATGCAAAATTAATAGAACTGATATTAAATTATTTGTGCAAAAAAGAATTTTTTTTTTTCATTTGTGAAAAAACGGAATTATTTCTTCGAATATTTCTTCATCAATGCAGAAAAAACTATTTGTTCGAAAAAAGAGGAAATAGAAAATTAATAAAACTGATATTAAATCACTTAGTTATTAAAATATTTAATATAGAACAAATATTAAATCATTTGTGTAAGAAAATTTTTCGATTTTTTTATAAATGAGAAGAATTATATTTTCCTATTATTCTTCATCAGTGCAACAAAAACTGTCCTTTCACGAGAAGATAAAATAGAAAATTAATGAAACCGATATTAAGTCACTTAATATAGAACTAATATAAAATCATTTGAGTAAAAAAAAAAAAAAAAAAAAAAAAAAAAAAATCGTTCTTGTACAAATGAAAAGAATGATTTTTTCTTGTATTTCTTCATCAATGCAGCAAAAACTATCTGTTCACCAAAAAGGATTATAGGAAAATAATGCATTCTCAAAATTATATTTTAAGTCCGCAAGTTTTCATCTAATCTGCGGCTTTCAAGAAATATTTAGCGAGATTTTATTTTATCTTCAAATTCTTATTGATTGCATTTTTATTTCTGATTAAATTGTTATCATTTTACTTTTCAACTTTCTGTGTAAACAAATGTATTATATTAACTTAATTTACCTCATGAACTAAAGTTGTTCTATGGCATCGATTTTCTATATAACATGTATTTTTAAAACACGCAATGTTTATTTCGACATTCCAACAGGCAAAGCACCGAAATTGTTGTTTCTAAATTCTTCTGTAAATTTTAGACAATTTGATCAAATGCTCATAAAGGATTTAGTTCAAAGACTTTTTATGAAACGTTTGATAAAAACATTTTTAAAATGTTTCTTTTTGTTTGAATAACGGTTTTCTTCTAGTTTTCTTTATAGATTCATCAATAACAATATAAATGACAAGAAAAACAAAAATTTTTTTGATCAAAAATTGATTTTTGTGTTTTTATTTTTAATCTACTAATTCCTAAAAAAATTATGTGTTTTCTTTAAATTCTTATTCATTTACTTTTTTTTTAATCAAATTTCTACTTCAAGAATGTATATCATTTTACAATACACATATACAGTAAAATCTCCATAACGGACACTCCCGAATAGAGGACACCTCTATTTAACGGACAATTTTCCGATCCCCACTTCCAAAATCTAAATTTGTGTATATTTGACCTCTGAATAGCGGACAGTAAATTTGTCGATAAAGTATGAGAAATTGTTTTTCAACGAAGAAAAAAAAAGTACAAAGCCTCTAAATTTGTCAGGGTAATGAGTCAAAATTTTGTGATCACAGATAAATGTAGAGAGTGGGCCGGGAAAAATCTTCCGCCCTATGACCAGTATTAAATTCAGGGGATGATCCGGAGGGACATTAACTCCGGAATCATCACAATGCCTCTCTACTCCTTTTCGGATGATTTGAGATTTTATGTAATTAAAAAGTGGCAAAAAACAGTGAGACGTTACACATTTCTTTTTCTTTAAGATGATTTAGAAAAATCAGAACTATTGAGAGGGTTAAAACTTCACATTGAAAAAAAATTACATGTAATCTTTAAATACAAAGGGAAACTTTTAAAAACTCTTTTTATAAGAATGTAATAAACAGTGTATAAACGTACATACCATTTTATTTCAATTTTATTGCTTAAAAATTAATTTTAATTTCGTATGAATCGTATATTAGAATTTAAGGACATACAAAAGTCAATTAATAAAACTTTAAGCATTTCTTAGCAATTTTTGAATATCCGACGTTTTTCCCAATAGCGGACTCTAAACCGAATTGCTGACGGTTTCCACGCTAACCAGGTGTCCGGTATTTGGAGGTTTTGCTGTATTTAACGTCTGAATTTTTAAAACTATTGAAAAATTGAATAATATATACTAAAACAGATTTGAATACATTTTTAATGATAGGTAAGATTTATATACAAAAAAATTAAAACACTAAAAAACATTTAAAAATAGAAAGAGTAAACGTTTCGCTAATCATTATCCATTATCAATACTATCATCATCGATGATATGATGATCATGATAACTTTGATTCAGTTTTACCCAAGTGTTTAAGCATGACTATCAAATGACATCAAATTAGATTTCTCTTGAATTAATGTAACAAATTTTGACAAATTAAACTTAAAGCGCCGATATATATCACAGTTAGATTTTTTTAACCCATTAACGTCCGAATTATTTTCTTCGCTAAAATTTAAATTTTGTATTTCCCACCACTTTTAAAAGCAAATTAACTTTTATCTAAAGGGTATAGCGAGGTAAGAATGGCGAAATGGCCCCCATGGTCAATGACTGAATTATTATTTGTACTAGTATCAGCACTCTAAAAGAATACAAAATGCAAGGTCATTGACCCCCCATCTTGACCTGTCTTTAAGATATTCGAGAAAGTTCGTACGCGCGCCGTTATTTTTTAAATGTATTTTTCTAAAAAACTATAAAAGCTAGAAAGATGGGACCAATTGCGTATATTGAGAGATACTTTGAAAAAATTTTCATATTTTTTTCAGAGTTTTCGTGAAATGACATCTGTGCAAAATAATGAAACAAAGTATAAATCTTTTATTTTAGTAGTGTTCTGTTATGTTTACCGCGCCAAAAAAAATACATAATATTCTTTAATTTATATACTTATAGCACACAAAAAATGATCAAAATCAAAGAGGCGCTTTTTGAGTAATATCTAAGAATAGAAAAGGTTAAAATAAAAATTCTAAATAGAAAAGGAAGAAAAAAAGAAAAATTGATACCGGACAAATTTAAAAGAAAAAGTAATACTCATATACGGTTAGTGAGGCACAGACATACAGGTATTGAGTGAGTAAGGTAGTGAAATTAGCGGTCGCCCCGACGTAAATACCCATTATGATATTCGTAGGGAGATTTTGCTGTTTTAATCCATCAGTCAGTGGATAGTTATTATAAAACTAGAAGATAGCCCGTCAAAATGATGTGTTTGCATTTTTAAAGTATTATAAAAAATTATAACAACTGTGGTCAATCATAGCCATTTTAGACTGAAACAATTTTGATAAAACAGCGATTAAACTTGGAGAGAAAAAAATCTAACAAAAAAAAAAAAAAAAAAAGAAAAAGAAAAAAGAAAGAAAGAAAATTTCAACAGAAATCTGCATTTAAAACTATAGCAAAACTACCTGGTAGATGGGGGTGGGGATTATAATGAAATTTAAAACGCACCCGCGGTTTGCTTAAATAAAAAGTTTTAATTAAATATTGTTTTTGAAATCATGAAAAGATATCAAAGCAAAGAAAATGTAGAGACATCATTTACAGCTCCCACTGTGAATCTGACCAATGAGAACACTCCATTACGACTATGGAACGATTTAATTGGTCAGAAAATAGATTGCCTTTTAAATCGGAGATAACTTTTCACAATGTTTTTTATACATTTGAAATTCTCAAGAGTCATTCACGGCTGTAAAGAAAAAAAAATTAAAGCAACCCGAATATAAAAATTTTAACAATATTGCATTTAAAACGCACCTTTGCTTTCCTTTAATAAAAAGTTTTAATTAAATATATTTTTTGAAATCGTGGAAAGATTTCAAATCGAAGTAAAATGTAGTGATATCATTTACAGCTCCCAATGTAAATCTGACCAATGAGAACGCTCCATTACGACTATGAAACGTTTTCATTGGTGAATGAGTTTCTTTTTCTCGTGGATAGGTTGACCCCGGAAGGGTTTTATATATACTAGCAAAAGCCATGCTTTGTTTGGATTCGCGAAGTATTATGCTATACGATAAATATTTGAAAGTAATAATATATTTTTTAAATTACTTTTGCATCCTTATTAAGCAAAAATATAATTTTATGTTTCGGCACATTTTAATTTAAAAATTTACTTTTACCAAATAACTAAAAATTTCCTCAGATTGTTTATTAATGATATAAGACTGGTATAAATAATAATATTTTCGAAGTAGAATTATACAAAATATTAATTTTATTTGTTTACAATTCTTTTATTGCCACTTCACAAAAATATAATGCAATTCTTTTAAAATTCTTAAATATCGTCTGCTTAAATGATTTCACAAAATAAGAATAAATTGTGTATTTGAATTCCTAACACAGAAAAATACTTTTATAATTGAATGTTAATAGGAAAATTTTCACAAATTTTAATTCATTAAAAATATGCTATAATTTTTCTAAAAAAAAAAGTATTTTATAAATTTTATAAAATAAATCACGAAACTATACATAATTAAAAGGAATGAGCATAGTTTGAAAATCTGAAAGCAGTTTTTGAGATATTTTGTCAGAATAATGAAAATATATTTTATTCATTTAATGATGATTCTAGCTATAATTACTGACCCCATGATTTAAGTTTTTCTTCTGAAAACGTACGTGTTTTACTTTTTATTTGAAAAAATGCGTTTGTAATGGAAAAACATGTAAAATAAATTAATTAAAATAATAATTTTTTGAAAAGTATTTCTGTAAAAAAAATAATATTCTGCAAATCTACAGATCATAATTTATATTTGTGTTTAATTTCAAGTCAAAATACTGTATAGTTTTTTTGTAAGGCGTACGACAAAATGTCATTTGAGTGGCCTAGTAGAGGATTCGCTTCGCTCATCCTAATAATACGATTTTACGTATCTTTTATTAGTCTTGCTGTGTCAAGACAACAATACATAAACAATTGACTGGTTTGTCATAATTAGGTGAGAATAATTGTTTACGGCCGCCGAAAGTTCTACGGTGACAATAATGTTCGTGCAATGTAAAGTTTGTGACATTTTTGTGCATAAAGTTCGTGGAAGAAAGAAAGTTATCGCTACTGAAGAGGATGCTAGATTATATAGTGACTCGAATAAAAAACAGTTTCTGTTGGTGACATAGGGGGCACTCGCGCAAAATTTCCCGAAGCTATCATGATTAAGAATTAAGGTTGTATTCAAAATTGGTTATTTTATAACTCATTTTTAAATTCAATTTTGTTCTCAAACGCATTCAATTGGCAGTCTTTTGTTATTAAGAACTATATAATATACCGTATTAGTCGATTTTTTAATAAAGTCAGAATTATTTCAAAATATGTTGTCAAAATGAGCATTTGATCCGAATTTAGCTTAAGATGATTCAGATAAAACCAGTCCTTACAGAAAAATGAAATTAAAAAATTTTCAAAAGAGGACAAATAAAGTTGTTAAACTGGGTTTATCTGTAATCAAATTTTCTTTTTTGTTGTTGAAATGAGCACTCTTCGAAATCTACCTCCGCCTATAGGCCAAGCCGACAGGGATTTTTTAAATGATGAAGTCAAAATTGTAATAAATGAAAATAATGATGTTTGAAATCTTATTTATGATGTAATTATAATAAATAATTCTAAAAAAGACCTCTTTAGCTAGTTCCTACCATCCGTGATCTCACTTATTAAAATCATAATTACTCAAAGAAGCACCTCTTTGATTTTGATCAGGTTTTGCGTGCTATAAATATATAAATGAAAGAACATTATATACATATATATATATATTTGGCGCGGTAGACATGATAATGATAGGTCTAACTATAATTATCATCATCTCTACTTTCATTAATTACAACATTGACTCCATCGCTTAAAAATTTTTTACGCAGAATTTCAATAGGACAAGCATACATGGGGTGTAGGTCGGGGCGATCGCTAGTTTCATCGCTCCACCCACTCACTAGCTCTATTTCAATGTCCCACTAGCCGTGTTTCTAACACACGCTAGCCGTATATCAGAGTTACTTTTTCTTTTAAATTTGTCCGGTATCAATTTTTCTCTTTTTCTTCCTTTTCTATTTAGAATTTTTATTTTAACCTTTTCTATTTTCTTCTTAGATATTACTCAAAAAGCGCCTCTTTGATTTTGATAATTTTTTGTGTGCTATAAGTATATAAATTAAAGAATATTATGTATTTTTTTCGGCGCGGTAGACGTAACAGAACAGTAGTAAAATAAAAGATTTATACTTTGTTTCAATATTCTGCACAGTTGTCATTTCACGAAAACTCTGAAAAAAATATGAAATATTTTTCAAAGTATCTCTCAATATACGCAATTGGTCCCATCTCTCTAGCTTTTATAGTTTTTCAGAAAAATACATTTAAAAAATAACGGCGCGCGCACGAACTTTATCGAATATCTTAAAGACAGGTCAAGATGGGGGGTCAATGACCTTGCATTTCGTACTCTTTTAGAGTGCTGATACTAGTACAAATAATAATTCAGTCATTGACCATGGGGGCCATTTCGCCATTCTTATCTCGCTATACCCTTTTCGAGCATTCCGTCTCGTGAAATAAGGTACATATTTATCTCCCTTTTTACTGGTAGGAAAACCGCTTTCTTGTTGGTTTTGTAACCGTCCTCAAAAAAGGACGCTGGGCGTTAATGGATTAAATCAAGCATTACCCATTCTAAACATTTTTTTTATAGCTCATGCATTCAGAATTTTTTTTTTTTTTTTTTTTTTTTTTTTTTTTTTTTTATCGGTAAAAAGATATTATTTGAACTAATTCAGATTGGAAGATAAAATTCATTCCAAACGTAATTTAATTGCAAGTATCAATAATATTAATTTTGTGTTTCTGAGATATTATTAGCCTAAATGAATCAATATATTGTATTTTATATTTGTAATTTAGTATTCATCAATGATGATCATTATATACCATTCCCTTTATTTCTTCAAAAAAGCCTTCCTTAAAAAATTGTACTATTCCCCTAACTCTAGAGAAAAATCTATACTATTAAATGGTTTCTACGGATATTTGCTAAGATCCATCCGCTCATTAAAACATAAACGAATTCTTGAATTTTTTAATAACAATACCCTATTTCCAAAGTATTTTTATTCTAAATTTAAATTTACATTTGAATACAAAATTTGAAATCACAGGGATAAAAAAAAATTGAAATTAAAATTATTCAAATTATTCAGCTTCCAATTTTATTTAGTTTGAATGTTTGACTTTATATCTCACAAAGTAATACTTTTAACATGCTTTATTTTGTATGCACAAGATTTTTAAAATCATGAACTAAAGTATCATACTCATATAATTTCTGTAATTTTATGAAGGGAAATATAAATTCTATAATGTGTTTTTAAAAAATATCATTTATAACACACACATTTTAAAAGAGAAATCGCATTTGAAAGGTTTTTAATATGTGAATATAAAATTTCGGCTTATTATAAGTAGCTTTTGAGGTATCCTTAAAAAAGCATTAACGCTACATATTGAGGGATTGTGTATATTTTCATCAACAAAAGTATAATATCATAAAATAAATCTAAGGGATATCTAAATTATTCGATTGGTTAGCATTTTCAAGCTTGAATATTTTTCATAATATATATACTGATTCTGAATCTTACATTAGGTGTTTTTTTTTTTTTTTTTAATATAAACTGATTGACACTGTTTGTGTATATTATTACAAAAATTTCCTATATACGACAGTATTAAATAACAGAAATTATAATTAAAAAATAATTTAACCCTTTAACGTTCATTGATTATTCTAAGAAAAAACAAAAATTTTAATTCTGATTTGCAACATTTTAATTAAAAAAGATCCATTTTATTATGTATAGATATATTTTTTTGCTATTTACAAATATAGTTGTTGGCAATTACCATTTTTATTCCTTTATTACATCTTCTATAGCAACGAAAATGCTTTGTCCGTTAAAGGGTTAAAAGTTTACCTATATCCTACTAACTCGCTTTTCGAGAATGATACTTTTTAAAAACAGATAGCATAAATAAAATTTAAATATTTTTGTTTTTACATTATATTTTAAAAGAAAAAAATCAATCAAAGTTCCAAAGACTGTAAAAATACATATACATAATATTGTACATATTGTTTCCTCTTTACCGCTGCCCTGTTTCGCCCCTTACATCGTACGGGCAACGTGTTTTTGCCGATCATAACTTGCCAAATTACGTACGGACACACATACTTCAATCATACCTTATTATTCTCACCAGTGAAATTTTATTGCAAATTTTGTATTATGTAATCCGACCAATTTTTTATTCAATTGGGCAAAAGTCTTTTTTGTATTATGTAATCCGACCAATTTTTTTATTCAATTGGGCAAAAGTTTCTGTTTTGAAAAACTGGTGATAAACGATTACAAATTTTGTAAAAGAGATAAAAAAGACATTATTTGAAAGTTTTTTCAGAAATATTGATCAGTTAACCCTTTCCGGCATATTGTGCTCGGTCAGGGGTACCTGATTTTAATTCCATACTTCCAAACGGCACCTGTAATATTTTAGCAAAATTTTGATTTTACACTGAAATTAAATAGATCATACTATATAAAATCGTTCATAATAGCTAAAAATCGTTTGAGAATTCCGGTGGCAGCTGACAATTACTCAATTTAATTTTAAATTTACTAGTACCGAAAGGTTTAAGTGGTTAACAAAATAAGAAATTAATAAATGTTTTATTTGATTATTCAGTTTACTATTAGATTAACAACACTATTAATTATATATTAACAAATTATCAACCGATAATTATTGCCTAAAAGAAATGATTTTATATTGCAATCAACTTTTTAATATTATTGTTCTCATTATTTATTAATCTGAATATTTTCTGTGTGTGTGTGTGTGTTTTTATTCTATTTTAATGAATCAAAATTTCTGTGAAAGTTACGATAATTATGATTTTGCTTTAATCCACTGTTTGAATTTTGATATCAAACTACATCAGCTAGATTTCGTTTGATATGAGTTTCTCGCCAAGACTAATTACAATAGAAATACCTACCAGTGCTTGCTTTTAGAAGCAAAGGATTGTAAATTGTGAATGAATTTGAATAGGTCAATGTATCTCAAAATCTTTTGATCCACATATTTTTACTGCAGCATCTATAGATATTTATTATTAGTAATTATACACAAAAAAGTAACTTCCAATTTGATTTAATTTCTGTTCGCCTCTCATTTCTTTTGTTAGTGATACAAATATTTATGCAAATATCTTTTGTATGGAAAAAGCGCAAGGGCCAATCCAGATCAAACCAACCAATGGACAAAATTTCAGGTCTTTGGATTTTGTTAATTTTTGGCTCAGATGTTGTACAAAAATAGTAGATAAAAAATGGGAATTTGCAGATTTTTTTAACCATTTGTTTTTGAGTTATTAATTTTTGAAATTTTAAAAATTTAATGAAATTTGTATTTTTTGGTGATCTTTAACTTGCTGTAACTTGGGAACTATTTGACCTAAAGAGTTGAAATCTAAGTCATTGTTTTCTTTTTTTTATGCTGTTTCATAGGATATATAACATGACCAAATTATTTTTTTTAAATATTTTTATGTAAAAAATTTATATAAAATTTTTAAGAATTCAAAATCGGAATTTTTGATTTTGTTTTAAAAAATATATTATATTCACCACCCTTTTGGCAATTTTTGTGCCAAATTTCATGATGGAACTCTTATGGTATCATAAAGAAAAGAATTATTTTCTATATCAGTGATCGGCCAATTTCTGTAAAAAAATCTCATATTTTGTTAAAAAGCAAATTCACTATAAAAGGTAGTCTATTTTTGTTTCCAATGTTCATATTTCTCATTCATGCAAGTCAAGTTCAATTTTCAAATAAAATTTTAGTATATAATTCGCTAGGTTTTATTATTTTGTTAAACACATAACAGTAAAAATTAAAAGTAATCAAGATAATTAATATTTTGCGTAATTGACGAGCTAAATACTTTTTAATTTATTTTCTTGGAATTTAAATAGAATGTTTTTTTAATTATTCTTAATTTAATATTACTTTTAATTAAATTTTGTTAAAAAAATGAATAAATTGGTAATAAATGAGTTAACGAAAGAAAATCTCAAAGAAGTGTTCAACAATACAAATTATGCTCCTGAAGTTGAATGCTTTAACAATCACAATGAGTCACACTCAAACAGTAACACGTTTGTTTTCTGCTGAAACCTGCATGCCTTTCCTACAAGGCTTTTGAAATCGCCAGTGTTCTCTAAGATCTTCTGTAGTGGCACACTATCTCAAGTCTGTTTGTTTATAACTTGAGAACTGCTGTTTGTTTATAACTTGTACTGTACAATTTAGTTTTTTTTACTATTATTTCATTGAGTTGAATGCGGATTTGTGTTATAAAATATTAAAAGGGAAGTGGCTTTAAACTGAAAATGGATAAAAAATGAAATAAATTTTGTTGTCATCCATTGAAAAAGCAAGAACACTAGGTCAGTAAAAATTTAAGAAATGTTACATTGTGGATGACAACATTAAAATATGGCATTGAAAAAGGCGTAAAAATCTGCACTCATTGCCGCTTAGAATTAGGTAAGGAAAAGTTTCCCTCAAATTGTGGAAATGGCATTGATACTAATTTTTCAGACATTCCAAATGATGACAATCCAAAACCAAATTATAGTAAGGGTGACCCTGAATTCATGGATGTGGAATCTGGTTTTAATAATTTGAATGCATCATTAACATCTATTGGAGAGTCACATATTATTAAAAGTAAATGTGACAGTAGTAAAAGGTACTTCTTTGAAGAAATTGTGGGGTATGTTGCTTGTGTCTGTGAGAATGACTGGTGAGTAGCATGTGTTTTCACAAAAGATCAGGTCGAAGAAGATGTTAAAGTTTCTTTCCTTCATCCAAGCGGACCATCTCTGTCATTCACGTATCCTAGAAAATCAGACATTTTGACAATACCAAAATACTTTATTTTACGCAAACTACATCCAATCACTGCAACAGGCAGAACATCACAGTCCCCAAAGAAATTGAGCTCCGCTGTGCCAAACAGAGTACGTAATTTGTTAAGAAAAAAGATTTATTTATTAAATATCTAAAATTTATCGTTTGTCTTTTAATAAAACAAACTATTCTTAAAGTTTTCCAATTTTTATTTGCTTCCATGTAAGTAACACTTCGGGTTAAACTGTGCAGCATACCTTAAAGTATTTTTTATTACAGATTTACATGAACATTGATACAGAAAATATTTTTTTTCTGCATGACACCATAGGAGTTCCATCATAAAATTTGGCATAAAAGTTGCTAAAAGGGTATTAAACATAATGTAATTTTTTCAAAAAAATCAAAAATTCCAATTTTGAATTTTTTTAAAATTTATATAATTCTTTTTACAAAAAAAATTTAAAAAAATAGAGAAATAAAATATGAAACCAGGTTTTGCATCTGTTAATGGCACTAATTAAGTTTTCTACCTCCTAACTTTTAGGATATCATAAGTCTAGATTAACTAATAGTCACATGGTATTTTTCTGTGCTACTTTGAGATAATTTACTTCTTCTGTCAAATCTAATAATTTTTCACAAGTATTTTTCTTTGTTTTATGCTTATTTAACAAGGATTCCAACCGCTATTCAATTTAATTATTTCTTATTTACTGATTAATTTCTCTTTCCTGTGAGCTCATTGTTTTAAAAAAAAGTTTGAAAAAATATTTGTGAATAATCTCAAACGAAAAACATTAACATAAATACACTGCTAATAAATTTATGAAAATTCGATACACATATCGACAAAACATGCACTCGTAATAACAGGACAGGGCTCCCAAATATTCCGCGAACTGAACAACACTATTTTTAACAGAAAATTTCATGATATGTTTGCGCTAGAATCAACTTCCAAAAGTGGTTTCTTGACAATTTGCAAGAAAAATCTAAAAAGAAAATTTCTCTAAGAAAATTCTGATGTACAGTTAGCAGACCATTTGGGAGCCCTGCAGTTAATATCGACGAAAAGGTCTAAGAAATGCAGCACACTATGCCATTCAAAATTGACTGAAATAAATTATAATCCATTCAAATGGCTTTCACTGCCATCTTTAATACTTTAACGGCTAGACAATCGTTATTCTATAAAATAACTAGTTAAAACGTAAAATATAATAATTTTACACACTTTAAGGGACATGGTTAGTAATTTCATGAAATAACTAGGTATTTATAGAATAATGGATTATGTGCTTTAACAACAATTACATATAATCATAACAGTCTATTTTTTGCTACAGGTTAACTTTTCGGGGTCTGGTATGTTTTTTTTTCTTATTTTTCTATTTGAATCATCTTATTGCAATTTATTTTTAATGTTTTTCTTTATTTTATTTTGGATTTATGTGTATTGGTAACCCATAATCCTTATTATTTTGCTTTTTTATGGCTGATATAAAGATGAAACACACAATTTATTAGTAGATCAGTAGTATTTAGGATCTGTCGAATCTACTATAGTTCTACAAATTTCGAATATTTTCTTTTATATTCATTCTATTTTTATATGTTTTATTGATACATATTGTTTTACAATTAATGATTTTAACTATATATATAAACAAAATTTACGAATGCATTTTGACATTATTTAACTCTATCAAGAGCGAAGCATTTCCACAGCTAAAATTCTGAAATGGATGACTGACACCGGAATTCACAAACGAATTTATTAGACAAAATGAAATAAGTTGTATTTTTTTAAACTAAAAAGTTGAAATTTTTTTATCGAATTTCCGGAGTTATTCTGGCATTTGGAAGTTAAACCTAGGTAGTTTCATAAACGTACCACAGTCCCTGTAGGGCTGAGAAAGAGAGATAATAAAACATTTAATTTGAAAATTTCTAAAGTTTATTTTATTCATTTTATCTTTTCATGAACAGAAATCCAACATTTTAAACTAGCCATTGTACATTACAAGTTGCTAATACTAGAAATATGGTGTATATTTTTATTTTTAAAATAGCAAATTGATTTTCTTTAGAAAATTGTCGCTCAAAATAACATTCTGGGTGTAATATAAAATAAAAACAGAATCAAACAATCTAATTATTTGTAACATCGCTTAAAAAACAAAAACAAAAAATAAGTAACGCAAGCTACATTTCAACAATTTCTTATGCTCTTTTTAACAATTATGCAACAGAACTAAAATTTCGAAAGAAATCAATGAAATTCAAAAGTTGTGAAAAATCGAAATGGTATTCGTATCCGTATTTTTAACATCCATCGCCAGTGAATTTCTTTTTGAATGTTTTCCTCCCCTCACGTAATACATTGCAAATCTACAATGAAAAAAAAAAAAAAAAAAAAAAAGAGGGGAACAAAACTCTAGAATTTTTCTTAACTTCACTTAAGACAAGAAAAAAATATAAATAACAGTTCCACTTTCCCCGATCAATAAACATCTAAGCTTCCTTTATTCGCGACCCCACTTTGAAGCATAACATCGCCAAACTTGGCACTCCTTTCAATGTTTTTGCAACCGACTGTCGCTATGACAACTGCATTGGAGGTTTATCACTGTTGAAAGGTTGTGTGGAGTGACGTGAGAGATCGACACTCCCCAAGTGCATACAACTCTTCTTCTAATTCAGAAAAGAAATGAAAAAAAAAAATTTCGTAAGTCTTCCAGACTAATTGCGTTAAAATTGATTCGAAGAATAGATAATGACACATTCGCTGTGGAAAAGGCAGAAAGAAAAAAAAAATTGCTGTTTCTTTACTATTTTTTTTTCTTATTTTACAGAGAATTCCTTTCTTATTTTTTTTAGAAACTTTGTAAAAGTTCTTTCTAAATACGATCAATATTTAGGGAAAGTGTGAGAATTTTGCTAATTAAGTATAAATTAGAGATCGGATTTTTTTAAAACAATGTTTAAAGGAAAGGAATGAGGAAGATAAATTAATGTCTGAGATATTTTAAAATCAAGGGTTTAATATCGTGTTTGGAAAAATGAACATTTTTTCGGTAATTTGAGTCGACAAAATAATAGTAAAGTATAGGGGATAAACTAAATCATTTATTACAATTTTACAGGTAGCTATTTAAAATGATACAGTATGAAAATAAAATAATTAAAAAGAGTAATAAATAATTTTAAGACGAGAACTACCAGAAATTTAACTCAAGTTTTATAAAAAATATTTCACATCAGAATTTTGATTTAAAGCAGTTTAACTTAATTGTTTAATCTTTTTCTTCTTTGTTTATCTTTGTAACTTATTTCATAATAAAATTTCTGGTTTGAACCGAAACATATATATATACTTGTATTAAAAATGCTCTGACGAGCACCAAAAAAGGTTAATATCTTTCTAAGTGTGAAAAATTGTTTGAGAAGTGCTCTTAATTGAGCATGAGAAAGGGCAAGAGGCCCTTTTTGGCTGCAACTCACTGTCAATGCCAAATTTGAAAAAAAAAATCATAACTGCGAGTGAAATCAACCAATAAAAAAATATTTTTTTATGTTAATGTTTTAGATTGTTCTGGTTTTTTACCAGTTTATTGTACTTACTTATGAGATTAAAATTGTGAAGTTAAATTTTTTTTCGACAATTCGTTTTAAAGTTATAAATTTTTGAAGTTTTGAAAATTTTACAAAATTTGTATAGTCTTGTAATCTTTAATCAGCTATAACTTCCAAACTATTTGATCTAGAGAATTAAAATTTGCATCATTTTTTTCAGATTTTTATGGTGTTTCATAAGATATATAACATGACCAAATTACTTAATTTTTTAAATTTTTTTGTAAAAAGAATTATATAAATTTTTAAAAAATTCAAAATTGGAATTTTTGATTTTTTTGAAAAAATTACATTATGTTTAATACCCTTTTAGCAACTTTTATGCCAAATTTTATGATGGAACTCCTATGGTGTCATGCAGAAAAAAAATATTTTCTGTATCAATGTTCATGTAAATCTGTAATAAAAAATACTTTAAGGTATGCTGCACAGTTTAACCCGAAGTGTTACTTACATGGAAGCAAATAAAAATTGGAAAACTTTAAGAATAGTTTGTTTTATTAAAAGACAAACGATAAATTTTAGATATTTAATAAATAAATCTTTTTTCTTAACAAATTACGTACTCTGTTTGGCACAGCGGAGCTCAATTTCTTTGGGGACTGTGATGTTCTGCCTGTTGCAGTGATTGGATGTAGTTTGCGTAAAATAAAGTATTTTGGTATTGTCAAAATGTCTGATTTTCTAGGATACGTGAATGACAGAGATGGTCCGCTTGGATGAAGGAAAGAAACTTTAACATCTTCTTCGACCTGATCTTTTGTGAAAACACATGCTACTCACCAGTCATTCTCACAGACAAAAGCAACATACCCCACAATTTCTTCAAAGAAGTACCTTTTACTACTGTATTTCTCAATATTTTTTATATCATCCAGTTATAGTGACAGAAATAATATTAAGTATAATTCTAATTGTCATATTACAGCAATCCTTGTTCTTATGAATAATGAAAATAAAATAAAGGTATTTCATAATTTTAAATTAATATGCTCTTGCATTATTTATCTAAAAATTTTATAAAATTCCGTTATGAAATAACATGATTATTCTGTCAGCATGCGATTTATTAATAATATTTAAATTTATTATTATTTCTTTTGTAAGCAGTATTTATATTTTGTGTTCGGGATAAATTTTTTGTAATATTTTTTAAATAGTTTAAAATTTTTAATAAAAAGACAAAATAATCTAAAAATATTTAACTTTCAGTTATAAAAATTTCAGCTCAACTATTCCCACACTACATTCTGTTACTTTATATTACTTTCAACTATTATAAAAATTATGTAATATTATACATTCAGTTTTTATATATTATTTACTAAATCATCTCTTTATAATATGAAATTTATTTTTCGAATATCTATGACTATTTATCATCAAATAATTTATAAACAACAGCTTTTTTAAAATATTAAATTGTTTATTTTAAACTTTAACGATTAGGCAATCGTTATTCAATAAAATAACTAGTTAAATCATAAATCATAGTTAAATCATAGGTTAGTTATTTCATGAAATATATATATATATATATTGTGATACTTCTGAATTATACGCTTTAACGGTAAAATAACAAATAAACTTCAATATATTGACCAGCGCAAATTATTGTTTATTGAAACTAGCTCGTTGTCCTATAATATGATTTAATGCTGCCATCTCGTAATAAATTAGCAAAATAAATGCAATATGAAATAGATTTTATACTTATATTTTATAAATTAATTAAATGCATTCAATTACTATTGGAAGATGCCTTAAGCATATTCTCACTATAGATAAATAAGTAAAATTTAAATTATTTTTATAATTAAAAATATTTTAAAAATATTTAAATGATTTCTTAAATATTAAAAATGTGTAAAATTTAATATGGTTGAATCATTGTAATGATTCTCACAGTTAATTTGACTAGATTTTAAAATATCAATTAAATCATTCTTATGTAATATCCTAATTATTTAATAAGTAAATAATATATTGATAATAAATTCATAACTAATAACATAATTTTTAGACATTGAAAATTTAAATGTAGAAAGCGTGGCAATAATAATAATAATAATGATAAAATCGAAATTAAATTCATTTGATGTGACAATATTAACCCAAACTCGTTATAGTCATATAATATATGACAACGAATAAAATAAATAATTAATATTTGCATTTTATACACATAGAAATCATATTTAAGATATTGTCCAAATTTTTAAAAGCTAAATTCAAGTTAATCACTAACATTAATTATTAAATAGTATAAATATATTATATACATACACTATAACAGCGGTTCCCAAACTTTTGGGCTCGCGGAGCACTTTTTGGAAAGAATTTCTAAGGCGGAGCCCCTAAACCCAACGATACTCCGTGGTCTACAAATTAATGTATTTTATGCCTATGAAGCATAGAAGAATCTACTGGATAAAAATACGAGACAGTAATTTCCAATATTGGACAAAGGTTCTCAGCAGAATTTTTTAATTCATACTATAAATTATCAAAATCAAATTTTCTAATATGTAACCCTTTAACTTTCCCACTGAAGCGACCGAATATATCCGTTCACTAGGCTGTAGGTTTCACTGCAATTGAAGCTTTATTTAAATTAATATATTACAACTATACTACAACTATAATTCAGTTTTAAGAAATTAAGTTATGATTGATACTTTCAAGGCTTATAAGCATGTACGTAACAAAAAAAATTATATCATGATAGAAAATCTCTCTTTTATTAACATTTAAATTGCAGAGAAAAAAAAAACATAACAATTTTGTGCTTTTGCTCGGCAGTCAGGAGGTTAACAGTTTTATTTACTACAATTTCCTGCGTATAATCCGCGGATCAAACACTTCTTTTTCGATCCAGAAATTTTATTTAGTAATTGAAAGCAAATATTTACGGCGATCTAAAACATAACATTTTATTTTAAATTTTTTCTGGGCCAAAAAATGATTGTTGATCATCGGATTATACGCAAGAAATTACGGTAATATTACTATTATTGGATACAGTAAAATAAAAATAAGGATTAAAACCCTCTTTTTTTGTATTAGAATATCTACCTTGTATAATCGAGATATTTCCTTCAAATACAGCAAAAATTATAGTTAAAAATTTATGATTTCTGAAAGTTTTAGTAACGAGGAAAACTCTTTTTTACCCGAACGATATTCAAGCAATAATATTAAGGGGTTAATGACATCCTTTTTTAAAATAAAAAATATTCTTTTGTGATTTCCAGTATGAACTCGGAATTAAAGATCAAAATGGTAATGCAAAAAAATAATGCATATTTGGATTATGCATTGCAATGGGGCTTACGTAAAACTATCATTATTTATGGTGAAAACCACACAAACAGAGAAAAAAGGTAAGTTGTACAGTTTTCGTTTGCAGAAAGATACTTCTGCATAATTCCAATAAGCTACTCGCAAAAAAAGAAAATGCATAGTTCTAGTCACCAATGAGTAATTATGTAACAAGTTTTTGCCAGAGCCGCCAACCCGTAATAGAATTTTCTCGTTTATGGAACATTTTTTCGCTCTTCTTTAAGTTTCTAGTACTTCTAAACGTGCGACGAAAATTAATCGCCTCTTAATTTCTTTTTTTAACCATTTTTTAAAAAATACATTTAGAAGCAGGTCATCGTTTTAGTATTTAAGTGAGCGGAGTAAAATCTATAAGCTGTACCCCACACATTTTCTTGGAAATTTAGTTGAAAGTACAGGGCAGGCCATTCCATGACATAATTAATCATTCCTTAATTATCCAAAAACCATTCCTAAAATAATTTTGCAAAGGTTTTAGGCCATTTTTCGGCTGGAAAATACAATTTTGGCCATCAATTCTCTCTTCAGTTGGCAAAAAATGAGTTTCTCGCAATTTTTGATAATTGATAGCCAAGATACAGTCTGAGGAAAGAGCTAAGTTAAGTTTATCACCATAGCAAAGTTTCCCAACACTACTAATAAGCCTCTATCGTGCTGTCTTTTGGGGAAAATTTCCCATAGTTTTCTCATGTCATGAAAATAGAAACCAAGGCAGTCTGAGCCACACAAACTATTTTTTTCTCCTCTGGGAATAAATCCAAATGTCCCCGAACTTACGAGGTTTGATGATACTTGGCCCCATCTACACTGCTTTGCTTGTGGATAGCTTTCAACATGTACTGCCTCAGCATGGAGACGTGGAGTCTTATTAATGGTGTTTGAAAGCTTCGACTATGATGGTAAACGTAACCTGGCTCATTCCTCAGTCTGCATCTTGGTTACTAATTACCAAGAATTGGCAGAAACCCATTTAATGCCAACTGATGAGAGAATTGTTGAACTAAATTGGATTTTTAAGCCGGAGAGCGGCCCCATTACCTTTGCAAAATCCTCTGAGGAATGGTTTTTAAATAAATAAGGACATGTCATGGAATGACCTTCCCGGTACCTTCATCTAAACCTCCAAGAAATTGTGCGGAGTATCTCAATAGAGTTTTAAACGCCCATGGCAGGTAGTTCAAGTCTGTGGCAGAACTGAAGGCCGCCATCATTGAGAACTGGAATAATATTGATGCTAATGCCTTCCAGGAATTAGTAAATAGTATGTCACATCATATATACCAAGTCATGTATACGCATGGCGTATATATTGGCTATTAACATTAATGGCTTTATTTCGACGAGTGACTTTTTTCTTCCTCTTTTTTTATACATTCATTTTTTCTGACCTATTGGAGAAGGGTTTGAGTTATCCCTTGCAAATATGTATTTTTGTATAGTCTTTCTTAATATATTTCTTTCTTTCACATGGTTTTGTTTCCAGTCGAATTACGATAGAAAATCATGATGGCTTTATTTAGGGGAGACGCACTGTATTATGTTTGAGACGATCAATAAGTGTTTCTTTTACGTGATCTGCCATATCGCGAGTTCTTGGACAATAGTGTTATTTGACAAAGGAATATTAGTATCTAAATTGGCAGCTTTTTCATCAAACAAACATCCTGCAATATCATTTGCACAAGATTTAATAAGAGTTCCTGCAATGGTATGGGCTTTGCGAGCTCACGCTATTTTGTAACTTATTAAGTAGGAAACTTCCAGCGCCTTTTCATTATTTTCGCAGCTGTAGCCATACTATTCTTTGAAGTTAAAATTTCGTTGAATTTTTTCTTTAAAAATTCAATTGGTTTATCTGTTAATTTTGGGTGTTTACCCTCGAAATGACAGCTCAACTTATCCGGAAACGTTGAGCTGTTGTTCAAAACTTTACCACAAATTACATAGAGAGGCTGGTCATCATCCTTTTAGGTAAATCCCATATTTAAGAAATTTTCATCATGTTTCCGTTTTTTATTGGCAGATCTGCCACAGGCGACTATTTTTATATTCTGTTCGCACCAGTTTCTTTCTAACGTAGATTTTAAAATTTATTTTTCTCGTAAATGTTGTTAAAGTGTGTATTAAGAATTTCTGTTTACAGAAAGTGGTGCCAGTTAGAATTAAAAATTAGTCCGCTGTGGCAGTCCTGTATTGGGAATGCTTTCCTCCAATGTCTCAGTATTGTCTTGCTTTGATAACAATACTTGATCTGGGGTCAACGGTTCAGAAATACTTTCATTGGCCAAAAGCTCTTTTTGTTTGTGTATCTGATAATGAAATGTAAGCTATTGGTTTGTCTTCCTTTTTAAATGTGGTATCTCTTTTTTTTAAACAACCTGTTTGAAGCCAGCAATCCATGCCTAAAACAAAATTACTCAATATTTTTTTTTTCTTTTTTGGCTTTCTTATAAAAAATAAACCAAATACAAGATTTTTCTTATTAGTTATTCCTTGTCTTTTTTTTTTCTTTTTCTTTCTTTCTTTTTTTGTTAAAAATTAGTTATTTTTACTTAAAAACTCACTATTAAAAAATTCCAAATGAGGTATTTTGGGGTAGTACCGTCATGTTAAAGTTCTACTAGTTTTCATAGCTTCATTTTAGATATTTAATATATATATATATATACGGGATTTTAAACAGTAATTCATTAACTATACTACTATATACTTCTAAGCAACTCATTACTAAGCAAAAACATTAAGCATAACATATGAATAAGCGGAGCTCCAAAGAACAAAACTGTTCTCCTTTTTGTTCGGCAAGAAGAGTTAACAGCACTGGCGGTCCTTTTCTCTTTCGATTCACGTTGTGCATTTGATTCAGAGTACTATTGCATATAGCTGGTTCTAAATCAAAATTTTAAAGTACATTAAATATAGAAACATAAAATAAAGTAATCCAAACCAAAAATATTATACAGAAAATAGATAAATGTGTAATGCAAATGCTTAAATGTTTTATGAAGTGTATTATTGTATTTTTCAACCCAGTTATAGAAATTTATTATTGACACACACACACAAAAATTAAAAATCCTATATACTTTATATCTAATTCCTATATAAAAAATTTCTATATACTTCTGAAAGTATTTCACTTGCAATATGTTAATTTCTTTTATGTTTTATTTATTTTCCTGGAACGCCGCGGAGCCCCTGGAAATTCAGGCGGAGCCCCAAGGGCTCCGCGGAGCACACTTTGGGAACCTCTGCACTATAACATATATACACTATATATATACAATATATATATATACACTATATACACTATCACATATAATCTATATATACAGGGTGTCCGAAAAGTCTGGAAACGGCCGAATAACTCGAGAAATACATATGAGATTGAAAAACGTAAATATACGTGTTAAATATTTTTAAATAAGCTACTCTGTGATACCAAATTTGACCTTCGAAACCGACCCCCTGGGGGTCAGAGGGGGTCCAACTTTGAAATCTTAAATTATAACCCCCATTTTTTATTGCAGATTCGGATTCTACGGACAAAAATACGTAACTTTTGTATTTGATGTTTATTTCAAATCTTCGTTTATCACGGTGTAATCGAGCATATTAAATCGATATATATTCCCGCTTTTCCAACGGGATTTTCCCTAATCGAAACTGATTGGGCGGAATTTTTGACGTCAAATTCCTCGTCTTTTGTAGGAATAGCGTTTCCTGAAAATTACCCGTGGCGATTATTTCAATAGTGCTACATTGACCCATTTGCTGCAGCGTCACTCCACAGCTATTATAGAATATGTCTTTTGTGACCAATGAGAATGCTCCATAACACAGTAATGTAATCGTTTTCTATAAAAGCGATGGAGTGACGATGCAGCAAAAAGGGTCAATTTTTTTACAGTGTACTTTACTGTGCTATCGAACATTCTCATTGGTCATGAGAGAGATATTCTATAAAAGCTGTGGAGTGACGCTACAGCAAATGGATCAAATTTTTAACTGTGTAGCACTACCGAAAGAATCGGCACGGGTGATTTTCTGGAAACGCTATTATTGCAAAAGACGAGGAATTTGATGTCATAAATTCTCCCCAATTAGTTTCGATTAGGGAAAATCCCGTTGGAAAAGAAGAAATATGTATTGATTTAATATGCTCAATTACAGCATGATAAACGAGGATTCGAAATAAACATCAAATACAAAAGTTACGTATTTTTGTCCGTAGAATCCGAATCTGCAATAAAAAATGGGGGTTATAATTTAAGATTTCAAAGTTGGACCCCCTCTGACCCCCAGAGGGTCGGTTACGAAGGTCAAATTTGGTATCACTGAGTAGCTTATTTAAAAATATTTAACACGTATATTTACGTTTTTCAATCCCATATGTATTTTTCGAGTTATTCGACCGTTTCCAGACTTTTCGGACACCCTGTATATATACACTAACAGATTTAATTATTATATCTGTACAATTATTCAAACATATGTCGTCATCTGAGAATAATAAGGTTCTATCTGTGTTTTTGAAAAAAATTGCTTATCGATATAGAAATATTCTATTTGTATCTATGAAGACATTTCTGGATTAAAATAATGTCATAACATAATCGTTATACCATATGTAAATTATATATAAAATCATTTTGATGCAAAAATGCCATCATAGATACAAAATAGAACCTATCTATATCGGTAAGCCATTTTTTTTCAAAAACACAGGTAGAACCTTATTATTCTCAGGTGACGATGTGTCAATGCAACATCCACTATAAAATGTATTATTGCAATTTAGCAGGTAGGTGCCTCTCCCTCCTCAGTTTGTTTTTACTTACCCATCATACGTAGTATAGGGTAAGTCTTGCAATCGTTTTGAAAATCGAAAAACTTTTTTGACGGATTTACACGTTTCAGATAGTGGAGATTCCGAAAAACATATTCTTAGAAAAAAAAAAAATTGTCGTCCGTCTGTCTGTATGTTTGTCTGTAAACTCTCTATCTCACGAACTAATTGAGATAGAAACTTGAAATTTTGTATGTACTTGGTATGTAAGAATGGAACGAAGCCTATTTAATATCAGCAACCTCGATTATCCGGAACTACTTTTTCGGACTCTCGAAAAATTCGTTCTGATAAAAGGTACATAAAATTTTTCGAAATATTTTATTTTCAGGAGTGGACATAAAAGGCGAAAAAAAAAAATCATAAAGAGCGAAGTCGATCGGATTATTAGTTGCCGAGATATTTATAATCCTATTTTTCACATTCTTCGATTTTTCATGACCCGATGTTCATTCAAATTTCAATTCAAAGATATATATTTAATTGAAAATAAGATACTTAATTCGATACAACAAACCGTTAATGAATATGATTATTATTTTTAGAGTTATAAGGATGTTTCTTTTATGCAGTTCAGTGCTCCTTGAATATTTTGGAATTTTATACAATTTGTCGAAATTGGTTATCAACAATTCATTAATAGAACATGATTATGAGTTAAAAATACTTAAATATACATTTATATTTTGTTTTGGATTTGTAATGCATTTTATAAATAGTTTCCGCATGTTTTGTTTTCATATATTATATTATGCATATTAATGATGGGTAAGTATTATGGTGGCCCCCAACGACTAGTTGTATTAATCATTGCGTATTATCCAGAAAACACCCCCCTATCCGTACTCTAACATCTACCCGACCCGTTTGTTCGTAAATAATGAATACATATTTTTTGGCCAATTTCATATTTATAAATGGTCTAAATGTACAGAAAGTCTCTTTGGTTTTATAGTAATTTCATAATTTTTGATGAATATCTTATGTTTCAATGGTTTTATTTATAGAAAGTTTTTATATATAAATATATAAATGTTACTGTGAATTCGGTAAATTCGATAATTACTAATAATATTCGGTTATTATTAATAATAACCACGTCTTTTGGTAAATTTGATAAAACTGCATATTAATCAAATTGACCGGTTATCACTAATTATTACCTTTGAAGTTCGATCAATATGATTAATTAAATTTAGTAACGAATGTATACTTTCCAAAAATATGTACTATCAGAACTGTTTGAAACGAATAACAAATATAATTGTTAAAAGACAATATAATACTGAATAAAAAAAACGGTTCTATTAATAAGGCGCAAAAGACTAAACAGTTTAAAATTATTATTTTTATAATTACTGAATGAAATAAATAAAAATGTAAACACTGAAATATTCAAAGAATAAATTATACAGCTTTGAAATGCATATGTTTAGCAAAGAATACGTAGAAAAAAGCGTATACGCAATAAAAATATCAAGCTGATCGAGTTGAGTTTTATTATATTTACCAGCCTTTGTTTGTAATTTTTTATAATAACCAGTTAATTTAATGAATTCTCGTAAATTTATCTATAACCGGTTTATTTGGATATAATTTGGTTATTATTAATAGTAAATGTTTACTATCGATTAATCAAATACTAATCGATTAATCAAATGTTATTAACATTCGAAACTGTTTACTAATAATACTAATCAATTAATCAAATTGACCGTAACATATACATTAAATAAATTTATTTAATACGTATGTATAAAGAAATGTAAATATTGATTAAATTGCTTGTGAGTTTTGATACAATGATAGTTATTTCATACATATTTTTACATATGACAGTCTAATGAAATCTGAAAATATAAATAAAGTTTGTAATAAAATGCATTAAAAAATTGATTTTCTTTTCCTCCTAACTAAATTATGCCATTTTCTCTATGGCGTTAGAACTTCGAAAAATAACTATTATAAGAGTTTTATGATATATGCAGTTATTCATTTGAACATAATTCTGCATGTATAAATGTAAAATATACGATTTAATGTTCTGGTATAATTATAAGAGAAAATAAAAAAGTAGTATTATATGACACATACACAAAATTTTGTAGTGTTTCATGCTTATCCGAATTTAATTAAGTGCCATGTTACTCAATAGAAAGTAAACGAAAAAGTGGGCGGAAGCGTACGCTATATCTCTTTTAATTTATTATATTCTGACTTTACGAAACTATTTTACGCAAATAATTTGTTGTAAATGAGAGATTTTTACAGCTCTGAGAAATTTGCATTTAATTAATAATCGAGTTAGCATCTACAATCGATATTTTCTTCCGTTTCGAAAATTAATTAAGAGATGCCAAGACATATTCAGATTTCTCGATGACGATGTTAATTAACTAAAATCCAATAATCCGCCGCTGATATCTTCTCTATATAATTTATGAGGCTTTTATGTAGTTCAAACAGCAGTATCGAATGTTAGGATCTGATTTAATAAAATGGTGCGATTGCGATTTGCATTTAAATATTGTAGCAATATGCTGTAACACTTTCGCGAACATTAGAAATCTTATAAAGATACATATATTTCTTTATAAAAGTAATTTAGTATATTAGTGGAACAATGATAAATTTTATCATTTATGTAAATATTTCATTCGTATATGTTTTTGTCGTTTATATTTAATGATACAACCACAGTAACCATTGTAGTCACGACATTATTCGTCCGAGTTTTTGAATTTCAAAACCAGCAAATTTTTCGGTGCCAATATTTTCTTATAGAAAATTTATCTTTAACCCTTTGCGGCGGAGGGCAAATTCATTGCTTAAGTTTTGAAATTAATGACTGACAGCGGAATTCGAAAACAACATTATTTGTAAGTATGAAAAAAAAATCTTCCAGACATTCAATAAATCGTAAATTTGTTTACCAAAATTGTGATTCCATTGTGGCGTTTGGGAATTAAAATTAAGTGGTTTCACAGATATACCACCATAGATACCACCCAAGGGGTTAAATAATGCCAAACTTAGCGAGTTTAAACTAGATTTATATATATACTGCTATTTCACCAAGAAAACTAACAGTACTCGTACGAACTCTGCAGAATATCATAGCTTCATACTTGTGGGTTTTTTTCTCTTTTGAAAGTCAACTAAACATATTTTGAACAAGAAAATTTATTTAAACCTACCTGATGTTACTACAGAGTTCTTCCAAGGTCCTGTTATTTTCTAAGTGAAATATCAGTATATTTGTGAAACAAAATATATCTATTTCACACCATGGAACTATTATGAAGGAGAAACTGACATAACTTTAAAATAGCAAAGTTTCAACGGTAACTGCTTTCAGGGCGCTCCATGAAGCATTTTTAAAATGTTTTCTTTTTTTATATTTTTAATGCAACTACATCAATAGATAAACTAATAAGTAAATTCACATTAAAGTTAGAACATTCTTTTCGTAAGGGTATAATGCAAAATCAAAATAAGTGTACATTACCAAATAATAGTAAAATTACATTAGCAACATTATATTAGTACATTACCAAATATTAATAACATAAGTAAAAATCGATGAAAAAATTTCTATAATTTTAATCGGATATCATGTAATGACGGGTTAAAAATTTTGTCTTAAATTATTTTAGAATTTATTGATGTATCTATTAAATAAAATGCTTTATAACGTGTATATAAAGATATGTAAATGTTGATTAAATTACTTGTGAGATTTGATACAAAAGTAATTATTTCAAATGTTTCCAAAAGCAATCGGGCGTTTTTTTCTTTCGCACCAAGACTTCTAAAAAGAACTACCATAGCAGTTTTATGATATATGCAGTTATTATTAATTTGAATACAATTTTGCATGTATAAATGTAAAATATCCGATTTAATCTGCCAGGCATAATTATGAGAGAAAATAAAAAGGATTAAATAATACATGCACTTAATCTTGTAGTATTGCATAATTATCCGAATTTAATTAAAAATATCATGTCACTCAACAGAAAATAAACGAAAAAGTGGGCGGTAGCGTACACTACATCTCATTCAATTTCTAATATTCTGACTTTATGAAACAACTCTATGCATATAATTTGTTATAAATGAGAGATTTTTACAGCTCTGGGAAATTTGCTTTTAATTAATAATCGAGTTAGCATCTATAATCGATATGTTCTTCATTTCGACAATTAAGAGATGTGAAGACATATTCAGATATATTACCTATATTTATAGACATAAGTAATATTTTGTATGCAAATTGCAATAACAATAATATATATAAACAAAATGTCTATATATGTACGAAATACTTTTCTTTATCAAAGCCATATGTGATGATTAACGCTTGATGTATCATTTTAGGACAACAACTCATTCGCTGAATCTTTAATACGCAGTCATGTATGGCACAAGGTTGTAAAACATATACTGAATTCCTTTTAAATTTTCCCATTAAATCAATCAGAGACGACATCCTTATAACTATAGCAGTGGTTCCACAATGTTAAAAAAAACCCCTCTCTCTCTCTCTACTAAAAAAAAAAAAAAATTGAATGTGTCAAGATTATAGAAAATAAAGAACTTGTTCTTCAAAGTCCAAACAATAATTATGAGGATTCTGATCCGAACACTAGCTATCGTAATCTGTACATAAAATTTCTACAACTCTCTCTTGTTTTATAAAAAGGCCTCTCAACAATTTATTCATAGACTTGTAAATAGAACATTTAATAACTCTTACATAAACTTGTAAATAGAACTTTCATGAACTCACTTATAGACTTGAAAATAGTTTTTTTAACGATATCATAAATTGCAAACATTTCTTTCTTTTTTCGAAAAAAAAAAACTCCATGTGTAAACATTGTTAAATAATGTGTTTATTATTATTATTATTAAAGTTGCAACGCGGGACTTGGAAGCCTGTGCCGATTGGTGGTTTCACGCTTCTGAATCTGAATCTGACTCAGTGAATCACATCATAAGGAAACAATTACACTACACTGTTTTTGGAGTTAACACTAGAACCGCGGTGACGGGCCATTTTAATCCGTATCATATGGAGAAACATCCATCTGAACCAGAAAACTCTTAATAAAGTAAGCTAAATATATGCTGAGCAAAAATATTTTCAATAAATAACTTAAATTGTTTCAAATGAAAATTTCGGTGAGAAATATTTTTATAAATCTTTAATGAATTTTCCCGCGGTTCTAGTGTTAAGTATCAGTGTAATATGCCACCAGAGTAAAACAGAAAAGTGATATTGAAAAACGATAAATGCACACATTTAAATGCGTGCATTTATCATTTTTCAATATCACTTTTCTGTTTTTGTCCACCAGATGACAAAACTCTGTTTAATACTTGAAAAAAAAATAGAATAATGTCTTCGAAGTCAGTGCAAATCATTATATACCAAAGGGCTCACGAATATCTGATTTGACAACAATATTTCGTATTGCCAATCAACTTTTTAGAAAATGAGTCTTTAACAATACGAAATTTAAAACGGGCGAAAAAGTAAATAAGTTCATAGAATCAATCGGATGAATACATTACATAATCAGGCTTTTGGCACATTGCTTCGCAAGGAATAATGGAAAATGGAATGAAATATTAAAAACATAAATAAAAGGTAATAGACAGAAATGATAGGAAAAAATAAAGTAATGGGGTTTTAGGGAAAATGTTACTTTTAACAGATTATTGTTTCTTTTTTAAATAGAAAAATAAAAATAATTAGAGATAGGTTAAAGTTATGTGATTAAAATATATCATAAATGTGTTGGAATATTATTAAAAGACAGGGGGAAATTTAGATATTTTGGGAATATTAAATTTCGAATTAATGCAAAAGAGTTTTATTAATACACACAATACACATACACAAATATATAAATATATATTATATACAAACATGTATAAATAACCATAAATGTTTAACAGGTTTGTTTCTGAATACAAATCTCATTTTTCTGATTTCAGTATTGCACTAACATTTACGAAAATATGAACGCGCCTATAACAAAAAATAACCCGAACTTTAATATTACTCAAAGTGTTAGAAGTAAAACACTATCACGTTCATAACGGGCTGGAAAAATAAAAGTAATAAATATTTACAAAAATATAGCTAAACAAACTCATAATAAAGGAATACATCCAGTAAAACAGAAGCGCACATATTTACACATGCAATACATTTCATGCATACGTTATATATTCAGACTTTCATGTAATATTTAAAACAACATATTTATTTTTGCACGCGTTGCTTTTCTCAGACTTACATGCTTTCATCTAATATTTAGGTAAATTTTCAACTGCACGAGAAAGCATTTGAATACATTCTTAATTAAACGTAAATACAACTTTCCATTTTTACCATCACTGCAAACTGAATTTACTTTAAAGAATTCCAAAAGTATGTAAAACTGTTTTACTTCAGTTTATTTGATGTATGAAAAATAAAAAATTGTATAAATAAATCTAATGAGAAATGTTTACATACTCAGCAAATTTTCGATATTTTATTTTAAAAGCAAATATTCATTTATTTAAAAATGCATATTTGCTAACAAATATAGACGAGAAAACAGCAGCTGAAACCTGAACAAATCCAAAAATAAATAACTGCTAAAGCGAGATTTCGTTTATAAGAACAAAGTAAATACAAAATGGAAAAACAAAATATTATATAATAAGCGGGTATAAAATAAATAGTAATAACTGTTTTTGAAAATTTAATAAGGGTCTTATTATGGCAATGGACGAAAAACAAAGAGTAATTTAATATTAAAGTTTCGAAAATCGCATCATTAATTAACATTCTTTAGCGTTATAAAAATACTAGAAGTTGTTTTATGCACAGTAAATCTGCTTTATTTAAACTACTTAATTTTTCGTTAATATAGCTCCAACTAAAAATTTTGGTTGAGATGCTCAAATTAAAAAAAATTATTTAACAAAATTATTTCGTTAATCTAACCATAATTTAGTTATTTCAACAAAAATATTTGGTTGGAGATGTATTAATCAAAATTTAGTTGCACTGTCAAAAAAATTCGTCAATATACACTAAGTTATCGTTATTTTTTCACAAAAAACTTCTGTTTTCCCAGAAAACGTATTTTTTCTGTGAGTTCATTCCGAAAGTCGAAAAATGAGGAAACGATTCCGTTTATATCTAGCACGCATGCGCATTGGGTCTGTTAGTAATAAATTCGAATTTATTTTTAAAATTAAAAACAAAAATATTCTATCGATTAAAATGTCTAATTTAATTTTAAAAGACAAAAATGTTTTCGAATTTAAAAATGAATAACAATTACTTTCTTTATTCGTTCAAAAATTCTAACAATCTGTTATTCAAAGTTGGATAAGTTGAATAAAGTTCAATACACTAAGTTATTTCTATGATAAATATTCGCATATAAAATATACTTTAAGTGAAGACATTTAAAAAATATTTTAATTAAAAAATAAAATGCAAAAAAAAAAAAAAAAAAAAAAAAAAAAAAAAAAAAAAAAATTGATATTATTAAAAAAAAAATCTTATCGAATAAAAATAAAACATCCATGTTTTTTCTCTGACAATCTACGTAATATATTTAAAATTCACATTTTTATACTATATTAATATTAAACGTAAAAAAAAAAACCCAGCCACATTTTCATTAAAGATGAAATCTTTCCGAGATTAACTGCAAAATTAAAAGCTTTTTAACGAAATACACCAAACCAGAACCATATGAAATGAACGGTTCAATTTTAAATCAGAGTCTTCATAAGCATTCGTGGCGCGGTGGATGAGCGTTGGCCTTGTAATCCTGGGGTCGTGAGCTCGATCCTCACCTCTTCCGCATTGATTTTTTCCAAACTTTTTTCAAGTGACGGATATTTTTCCTCTTTTGACGGAGAAAAAAATAAACGGAAAATCGTCAATGTACAGACAATTTCTGGCAGCAGTGCTGCCAGTACTTTTTCTGTTAAAAGACGGAAGTTTTTTTGAGAGTGTGTTTCAACAACGCAAATTTTTAATATGATTTTACGCGCATAACTACCAACATTTCAATTTTTGATTAAAGTTAAATGAATAGAATTTCAATTTTTAAAAAAATACACGAAATTTTACTTGTTTCACAAGGTTTTACTTGCGTTTCTATATTTAAGAAATAACTGGTTTTAATTTGTTGGAAAACAAATGCAACATACCTACATGCAGGCTTTCATGTAATATTTAAAACAACATACTTATTTCCACACGCATTACTTTTTCTCAGACTTACATGCTTTCATCTAATATTTAAGTAAATTTTCAAATGCATGAGAAAGCATTTGATTCTTTTCTTAATTGAACGTAAATACAACTTACCATTTTTACCATCACTGTAAACAGAATTTACTTTAAAGAATTCCAAAAGTACATAAACTGTCTTACTGCAATTTGTGTGATGCATGGAAAATAAAAATTGTATAAATAAATCTAATGAGAAATGTTTACATATTCAGCAAATTTTCGATATTTTATTTTCGAAGCAAATATTCATATATTTAAAAATGCATATTTGCAAACAAATATAGACGGAGAAAACAGCAACTGAAACCTGAACAAATCCAAAAATAAATAACTGGTAATGCGAGAGTTTGTTTACATGGCAAAAGTAAATACAAAAAATTATATAATATGCGTAAAATGTTTGAGAAAAATGAAAAACTGTTGTTGAAAATTTAATAAGCGTCTAATAATGAGAACGAAAGAAAAACAAAGCGTAATTTAATATTTAACTTTAGAAAATCGTTTCAATAAGTAACTTTCTTTTGACTTTTGAAAATGCTTGGAGCAAACTCCTGATTTTACATACACGTTAGCTGCCAATGTTTCAATTTTTGCTTCAAGTTAAATAAATACAATTTCAAACAGAAAAAAAATATTTCTTAAAGATTTTCTTCTTTCACATGGTTTTATTTACGTTTCTGCACTTAAAAATTACTGATTTTAGTTGGTTCGAAAAAAAAAGGAATTTGACGATTATGAACACACATACACACCTGCTTATTTCGTATACATGTAGTGGAACACAAGCACATATAGTTTTATACACATATTTTTTTTTACATATTATCAAAAGCTTTTTCGAACATATGATGTGTTTTCGCTTAGTGTTAAAAAAATTAATTATATATGAAAAAAAATCAGGTTTGTCTAAGCTTATTTGCTAACAAATATAAATAGAGAAAACAGCAACTGAAACCTGAACAAATCCAAAAATAAATAACAAAAAATTATATAATACCCAGAGAATGTTTACGAAAAATAAAAAACTGTTTTTTGAAAATTTAATAAGCGTCTAATAATGACAGCGAAAGAACAACGAACGGTAATTTAATATTTAATTTTAGAAAATTGTTTCATTAATTAACGTTCTTTTGAGTTCTGAAAATGCTAGGAGTTTATTCACAGGGTTGACTAATTTGGTCTCCTTTTTATTTATGAAATTTTCGATTCAGTCCAGAAATTCTATCTGGTATTGTTTTTTCTAATAAAAGACTTTCCGTTAACTCCTTGGGGTCGAGCGACACGTATACGTGCCGCAAAAATTCCTCACCAGTAAAATTTTACCGTAAAAATTTCCCTATTTAATCACAGTACTTGTTTTATTTAATAAGGAAGAAATTTCTGTTTATAAAACCCGCTGACAAAACATTAAAAATTTCGCAAAGGTCTCCCGACGTGAAGGGGTTAATAGTTTAATGAAAATTCTTTTATAAAAATTTTTGATTTGAATTCAAAGTTTTTAAATTGAAAGTAGAGGTCAAACAGGTAACCCAGTTGATTCATGATTTTACAACACATGTTAACTGACAATGTTTAAATTTTTGCTTCATTTTAAATAAATGTAATTTATACAGAAAAAAAAAAGATTTCATGAAATTTTTTCTTGATTCATATGTTTTTATTTGCGTTTCTGTATTTAAAAAAATAATTGATTTTAGTTTGTTCGAAAAAAAAGAAAGTTTGACGGTTTTGAACACACAAATACACATACTCGTATACAAGTAGTAGAACACGAGCACGTATATTTTCATACGCGAGTAGGGAGTATAAAAAATTAATGGAAAATTAACAAACAATTTTGTTGCATTTTGTCCTCCATCGGAAAATTACAAAATTATTTCTTTTGACACCGTAATTTACAGATTGAAAATTTAAAGAAAATATTTTTAACTGCATTTTCGTTAATAATTTCAAATGACGAAAAACAAAAAAAAAATAGTAAAGTTTTAAAAATAAATAACTGGAACTGGATCATTCCATGCAGACGGCAAATGCCCAATAAATAAACAAAGCTTAAAACATAAGTTTGTTAGAAGCACACTTTTAAGAAAAATGAAAAATTGTTTTTTATAATAGATAGAGTATCAAATCAAAGTGAAAATAGAGAGAGTTTTTCAAGAAAAAGATGCATGAAATTCATAAAATTATTAATTGTTTTTTCAGTTCCAGAAATACTCTGAATTAATCTTGCAGTAAAATACAAGAACATGCGTTTTTAATACAAAAATGTATAACACAAATATTTATGAAATTTTCTTCAGCAATCATGTATGATGAGTTGAATTTAATATATGCAGGGTATTTCAAAACCAGACCGAAAAACTTGCAGGAAGAAACCACAGAAACGACTCAGAATCACTTAACAATAAATTAGCCATTGTTGTGAGCAATGGTGCAAAGAAGCTGAAAATAAAAAGAACAGAAATAGCAACACGTTAGTGGGAGAAAAAACATCTTTTTCAAAAGGTTATACTACAGAAGATGTTCGGATTTATGAGCCAACACTACTGACTGAAAGAGACCCGGATGATAGTGTTATGTCTATGAGGGCGTTCTTTTCAAATACCTCGCTCAAATTTTAACATTGTTACATGATTTTTTATTTGCATAGGTTAGCTGAGGACGATCTACAACCGGGCTAGTTTTTACTTTTTGGATTTTGGTTATGTTTATATATATATATATAAACATATATTTATATGCATATATATATATATATATATATATATATATAAACATATATTTATATGCACATATATATATATATATATATATATATATATTATGATAATTTCAATTTTAGAACCGGCTCTAACCGGTTTCGAAAGTTAAAGTAATTAAAAAAAATCTGAAAACAAAATTTTGCAAAAGTAAAAACTAGCTCGGTTGTAGATCGTCCTCAGCTTTTCTAGGTAAAAATATGAAAATTTGAGCGAGATATTTGAAAAGAACGCTCCCATAGATTTAACAATATAATCCGGGTGTTTTTCATTGAGTAGTGTGGGCTCTTAAGACTTGAAATCGTCAGGCATGCTTGTCAGCGGCGCTAGCGGTATTGGGTAGATCGCACAGAAGAGAAGGTCGCTGCGAATAACAATCCTTTAGGATACATAGCTCCAAACTTTTACGGATTTTAATCCCGCCACTAAAATTTAAAAAAAATTGTCTTGTTTCATTGCTGCAAATCGTTAGAATTTGGCGATTGTTTAAGCTGAAAATTTCTGTTAATTTTTTGTGGTAACATAAATCCGTACAAGTCGGCAGCTATGCGGATGTTGTCGTTTGCGACATTCTACTTCGCGTTTTCTGATAATCTCGTAAACATTGACGAACTTTTTAAAAAGCAATATCGATTGTTCGTAGATTGTTGTAGGTATTTATTGCCCGTACCACCATGACCTTCTGTTAGTTAAAAATATTTCATGTTACTTTGCAAATATCGAGCCAGGAATATGTCCAACCATAGGGACCATCTAAATTAAATATTTTTTCATCACTGAAAATAATACTCATTCATTAAGATTATCAGATCATGTGATTTCGAATTAAATGAACCCTGTAAAAACGGACGATTTTACGGAAACAGTATTGGTAATCGGGAAGCCAATACAATTTACTGTTTTTTCAAGGAAAAAACCATAAATTTCAGACAAAAAAGAAGAAAACGGAAACATTCTTTAAAATCGTCCGTTTTTTACAGTGAATATCATGTTGTCTCTTTGTAAATTTTGGGAGATGGCGGAATTTGCTATAATCAAGAAATGTTTTTCCTCCATTTGACAATGGATTGTAATTTTTTGTATTGGTAGGCTTCATTTTTTGGAAACTCAGACAAGTTGTGGTTTGAAACTAATCTTAAAAGCTCTTGGTATTGCGGTTTAGAGGAGATTCAAGTGCTGCGCTACAAATGACTGTTTCTCATCAGTAAATTTAAATAGCATTCTTTGTATTATAAAATTATTTAAATTATATCGCTAAATAAGCTGAGGACACTTTAACCTCACCAGTCCTGATGTCGCATAATTCCCTTTAAATTAACTAGCGGGGAACACCGAGCCATGCTCGTTTAAAGTAAGTATAGTCAAAATGCTAAGAGCTGTTTTTAGATAAAATTATGGTGACCCTCCATGACCTACAAATGACCCCTATAATTAAAATCTCTCAAACATGTAACCTTGTCCAATAATTTCTTCTTGCCGTAAAACATTATTTGGATACAAAATTTTGTTAAAATCGATTGAGCCGTTTTTTAGATATAATTCGCGCGACTCTGATCCATCATAATTCAAAATGACCCATTACTTGAATTTTCTCGAACATGCGACCTAGCCCAATGATTTTTTCATGTCCGAGAACTAGAGAATACAAAATTTAGTCAAAATCGAGCAAATCATTTTCTAGATACAATTAGCGTGACCCACAATGACCCAAAAGTGATCCACTAAACAAATTTTCTCTAACACGTGATTTAATCCAATGGTGTTCTTGTAATCCAAAACTGTGGAATACGAAATTTGGTCGACAAAATTTCGAAAAATGTAGATTGTGGTAGTCGTTAGAGCCTTTTTTTAGATAAAATTGGTTTGAACCGTAATGACGCAATAAAGAAAAACTTATCTGAATTTTTCAAACATGTGACCCAACACAATACTTTTATCGTGCCAAAACAAATGCTGTATAGAAAATTTCGTTAAAATCGATCCTACCGTTTTTTAAATATAAATAACTTGACCCAGACCCTTTATGACCCAAAATGACCCAGTAATCAAAATTTCTCGAACATGAGACCTAGCCCAATAGTTTTCTCGTGCCAAAAAAATGTTAATTATAAAATTTCGTTAAAATCGATCAACCTGTTCTTTAGATATAGCTTGACCATGACCCATTATGATCCATCATGACCCACAAACGACTCTTATAATCGAAATTTCTCGATCGTGTGACTTAGCCCATTAGCTTTCTCATGTCAAAAAACTGTTACAGGCAAAATTTCGATGAAATTGATTCTGCCGTTCTTTAAATATAAATAGCTTGACCCAAACCTTTAATGACCCAATATGACCCATTAATTTTTTTCTCGAACATGTAACCTAGCCCAATGTTTTTCTTGTGCTCAAAACTATAGAATGCACTTTTTATTCAAAATTGCGTGACAAAATATCTAGATAAAAATAGCGTGACCCACAATGACCCCAAAATTGACCCACTAACAGAATTTTCTCGAACATGTTAGCTAACTCAATGGTCTTCTTGTAATCCAAAACGATAAAATATAAAATTTGGTCAAAATCGTTAAATCGTCAATCGAGCCTTTTTTTTAGATAAAAATTGCTTTATTCATAATAACCCAAAAATGACGCACTAATCGAAATTTTTCGAACATGTGACCCAGCTCAATAGTTTTCTCGTGCGAAGAAACGATTGAAGACAAAATTTCCTTAAAATCGATCCAGCTGTTCTCTAGAGATAAATAGCTTGATCCTGGCCCATTATGACCCATTATGACCAATAATAGAATTTTCTCGAACATGTGACCTAGCCCAATGGTCTTCTCTTGCGCGAAAATGGTAAAATCAAAATCTTTGCGAAAATCGTTAGAGTCGTTTTTGAGATAAAATTTACATTTTAAACATTTTTGCTCGTATTATAGTATAAGATTTAAATCTTTCTAGAATCGTTCAAATTACTTTAAATTTTTTTTTCATAAATGCGTGCATATCACAAGCATCGATATATTGATTCATACATCTCTGGAGAAGTTTTATAGTAGGTTTCAGTCATCCCACATAATATTTATCTCAGGACTGAGGAGGTTAATGGGCCGCTTCACTCAAACGAAAAGACTCGTTCGCTAATGTTAATCCTATGAAAGAAATTTATAAAGATATCTCGGTTGAATTTTAATATTTTTAAATGATTCTTTTTGCATTGGATAGCTGAGATTGATCTGAATGCAGGCCGTTTTTTACTTTTTCGATTTTGGTTGCAGATATTTTTATGAGGGTGATTTCGCTTTCCAAACCGGTTCTGAAAATGAAACTTTCTTGTAAAAATAGCTATAAACAAAATCAGAAAAATAAAAAACGGCCTGCATTTAGATTGATCTCAGCTATCCAATGCAAAAAGAATCATTTAAAAATATTAAAATTCAACCGAGATATCTTTATAGATTTCTTCCATAGGATTAGCATAAGCGAACAGGTCTTTTCATTATAGTGAAGCGGCTCCTTAATAAAAATGTGAGAACATTCAGCCATTTGTGGCAAAGTGCTTGCTTCCCTGCGTTTAATTGATTTTTTAAAATCATTTATATTGGGTTTTTGTTTCAAATTAATCCCTTTTTGTGAGAATTCGGCAAATACAAACCTACCTGTATCATTTTTTTCCTACAATGCCCACAACTTTCCATCCACGCGCCTTTAAATGATATAGTTGCTGAATTTCTTTTTTGGAAAACTGTACATTGCGAGGCATCATAGCTATCACTGGGCTACGGAAAGGAAAATCGCTTTCATCTCAGGAAACTAAAGAAAGCGAAATAGAAGAAACTATAATAGAAATAACTAATGGAATTAATTCAATTCCATTAATGTCAATTAGTCTTATATTTTTCAACGATCTTATAACTTTGACTACGAGTAGGGCCGGTCAAGGGATGCGGGAAGTGTGCCACCTAATGGGGCGCCGAGCCTAAGGTGCCCCAGACAGATAAAAGGGTGTCTTCAATAGCGCCGATAAAAATGATTTTATATTTTGCGTTTTTCTTCTTTTACAATTTAGGTAACTAGGCCGGGAGCAATTCAATAAAGAGTTCTTCGTTGTGTTTAAAAAATAATCCCAGAGCGCTTAATTTTTGCATGCAGACCACCAACTTCTGCTCTTTATATGAGTGGATTTGCCTTTAAGCAGCTATTAAGGCTCAAATTACTTTGTCATATACTGAAAAAAAATATAATTCCAAACCTCAGGAACCATTCGATTCAAATCTGCTTCCCTATCGGGATACTAATTAGTTTCAGTTTTGAAAGGTTTATGTTGAAATCTATCACTTCCGACTATTTAACCCTTTATCTACCAACGGTACTCATAAGTACCACTAAAATTACTTATTATAAAATTCTTTTAAAACATCGATTAGTTTTAATACCGTTTAAAATGAGTTACATATACATTACTTTATCTTGTTCCAAAAGCGTTATTGGTTACACAAAACAAAAATATTTCTAAAAGAATGATTTCTTTTGCCTTTGTATCTTTTCAGCTTTCTTGGCGCTGAGGGAGAGGGATGGGGATTTTTCAATTCGGAAATATTTCTATATTTATATTGTAAGAACATATATTGTATTTGCACATTTTATTATTCTACAAAATACTAAAAAAACAATTTAAAATAAAAGATTTGAGTTGGGTTATAAATATTGCACAAAATCCTTATAAATTCAAATTTAATTAATCCTTCTAAATCCTTCGATCCTTTTAAAATGATTCAAAAATTTATTAAACGATTATGTAAATCTTTTAATTTACTTTAACCCTTTCCGGCACGGGCAAAATCTGTTAGTGAAATGAGAAATTATCGACTGACACTGGAAATCACAAACGATTTTTTTAGATATTTTGAATTCATTAATTTAAGCTTTTATTGTAAAAGCAAAATTTTATTAAAATATTATTGGTGCGGTTTGCAAGTTTGGAATTAAAATTAGGTATCCCAGACCGGGCACAGTGTGCCGGAAAGGGTTAAACAATTTATGTAAATTGCTTTAGAAACTAAAATTTTCATGAATTCATAATTCGGTAGATAAAGAGTTAAGCGCATTGTTCAAGAGTCTTCTGATCCCTCATGGAATCTAAGACTGGATGCTGGATGACCGTAAATAAGATAGCATAAGTCGTTTCAAGTTTCGAAAGATAGCATTAGTCGTTTTGACTTTTTTATAACGAAAAACAGATGTCTTCGAAAAAGTTTTTTAGTTTCTTCTGGTTGTAAGCTCTTTATCTTCCGTTAATAGTGTTAGTTAATTTTCGTAAAGTAATATTTAGCTCTTTTAATGAAAAGGAATTCTATCTTCAGGTACAGTGACCAGTGCTCTACGAAATTTTTGGTACTTAATCTTCTGAATTATCTGATGCCTACGAACCTGGGTTGCCAGATTTGGCCTATTTTTTAAATCTTTTAAATCTGAAACTTTACGTTCACACCAAAAGTTCTGAATGGTTTTGTTTTCTTTATTGATGAGAGACGTTTCGTGATTACATAAGATAAAAAAAATTTCGTTCAGAGTTTCTGATGTGAATTCGAAGTTTTAAGGGGTCTCAGGAGTCACTTTTTTACCTGATAGTGTAATTTAGTAACATATCACATTTACAGTCCCGATAAACGTAAATGCAACAAATTTTTAATATATATGACAAATTATAATCTATTTTACCTAAAATATTTTTAAAAATTGATTGATTGATTTTTTTTACATTTTTAGTGCTTAATTTTAATAAAAATTTTAAAATTGTTTTTGGACTTGCATTCCACTGCGAGCAAGACTGTAGTAAAACTACTGGATAATGAGCCCTCGAAATATTGATAAAGATGTAAAACTAATGTATCTTGAACTTATATTTCATTTGAAAGCAATTTATTGATTTGAATTTAAAATTGTAAAATTGTGAAGAAAAAACATTTTTTATTGAAAAATTGCCAATTTTAAATAATCAATGCAATTATGTTACAAAATTTGAAGTATAACTTATTTTTTAATTTAAAATGAAGATATTTACTGTGTTTCATGTAAATTGTTTTATTAGTTTTTGAGAAATATTCAATGCAGTTGATTAAAGTCAAAGGACAATTTAAATTTTTTTTTATCAAAAGTAAACTTTAAAAAATTAAAATACAATTTCATTATAGTATGTCAAAAATGTATTCTTAATAGTAGAGATATTAACTAGTCTATATTTAAAAAAATTATGCATTTATGTTTCATAGGATCCGAGAAAAAATATTAAATGTGATATCTATCTATCTATCTATATTATAAAGGCCAAACGTCTCTGTGCGTAACGCATACGTCGTTTTGCGAATGGCAACACTTTCCCATGCAATTTCGGTTTTGCAATTTTCGCTACTGCAAATTTTCTACTTCTAAACATAGCATATTTACGATTTTTACTCCGTCGTATAGAGAAAAAATATACTTTTAAATGCAATTTGTTTGAAAGCTGTATCTCAATTAGTTTTTGAGACATTAATTTTTTTATAGTTTTATTACCAATTTTGTAATTGTGGCAACATAATCACTCCTTTTTCTCTTAAAATTGAAAAAAAAAAATAGAAATTAAATTGCGTGTACATTGAAAAAAAATATCGTCTGTTATTTTAATTTTATTTCGTTTTTGTTTATCAGTTAAATAACTTCAAGTTTTGAGTTAAAGTGATTTTAAAATGATCAAATTAAAATACCCTTTTTTTAAACATGGTGAATACGGATATGAGAAGTAAGTGTTTAAATTTTTAGAGGATGAAAATTATGGTGGGTTTTAGGTTGTCGTGAAGTTTTATGATCGTGTCAATTTGGAATAATTTTTTTAATTCGCATTTATACTAAACAAAAGAGTCTCAATAAATAAATTCATCATAATAACTTATCTTTAGTATATTTTACTGATTTTATATGCGATTAAAGTTTGATTTTAAAAATTTGGATAACTGAGTTTTTTAGTATTTTGTTAATCTTAGCTCAAACTAATATTTGTTTTAGAGTTAGACTGATCAATATAAGATGTATTTTTTACTGTAAGCATTTTTGTAGATTTATTATAAATCAATGAAGCAGTTCCTTCTTAAACATTTTCTTTCGTCGAATTTCGACGGGTTCCACCTTGTGTTTCTAATGTGCAAATTTGTGTCCTCCTGAGACACCTTCAACAAGAGTCCCCTTAAAACTCCTTAAGACTCCTGAAACATCTTAAATTGAAAATAGATACCAAACTGGCTACCTAGCTATGAACCCTCTTCTTATGTACGAATTAACGAGAGAGGATTACAGTGTTCATTCTTCATAGTTGTGACTCACTAGTAGTTCTGCATCTTTAATTGTAGACCTTATATTGCAAACCATGCTCTTCAAAAAAAATCCTATTTTAATTTATTAATTATTGTTATTTTTATTCGATACCCTCCCCGTTAAAAATAATCTTAAGATTATCTAAAGAATCACTTTCTTCAGAAATTTTATTGAAATTTGAAGACATTTTTCAGACGTAGTTTTACCTTAGAAATATCTGCATAATTTTCTAAGATTATCTTTAAAATATCTGCAGAATGGCCAAATACCTTCAGACTTTCTACAGATTTATGAGCCAATTATCTACAAAATACAAATTTTCATTTCAATAAATATCAAACTGAAACAAGACAAGAGGAATGTGCTGAATCTTTATCTTGTATTTTATTTTTGGAATTCATTGTTCTACATTAAGTCTGATAATTACTATGAAATTCAAAATTCACTTTTGAAACTTGATTTTACAATTTGTCAAATACAAACTTAAAGATGGGAGGAAATTTAGAAACTGTTATCTCTTCTTTTTTAAACATTTTAAAACAATATATTATATTAATATATTAAATAATTAGTAATAATATGTGTAAAAAGGACGAATATATAAAAAAAATAAGAACCTTAATGAAGCAATTTTTTTGCGTGTAGGAGGGGGCACCATGATGAGTGCTCGCATTTGTGTCAACGTGCCATTGGGCCTGCTTGTCTAAGAGTAGTAGAAATAAAATTAATAATTCTTTTATATATTTATTATCAATATAAACTAAATGTACTGTAACGAATTTTAAAAAGTAAGAAGCAAAAATTTTATTGTATTTACTTCGATATGTTGAAAGACAAAAAATGTAGGATAAATCTAATTAGAAGTATTTATTTTATTAGCGGATTTGTGAAATGCTGCTTCTTAAGTGAATAATTACTTACTTAAAAATGCATTTAGAAAACTAGTTAAAAATGTCCAAAAAACAACTGAAACATATCAAAATCTTAAATTGAAAAACATTAAATGCGAGAGTATTTGTGTGTACAGGTAAATCAATAAATAAAAAAACTTGAATTGCGAAACAGAGTTTATGTGTTAAAAAAAGTTTTTGAAAATTTTAAATGTTTGATATAGTGGAAGAAATGTATTATTTTAGAAAAATAATGAATTAAAAAAATGGTTAACTCACTTATTATTAAGTTCTAAAATCGATGGTTAAATTACTGTTTTTAAAAAGATTTTTAGCCTCAACAGAAATAATACAGCGTCAATGATATTTTAAATCTCTTTAAGAAAATGTTCTTTTGGGAATTTTCAATAAAATTTAAATCCTGAAGGATATTTTAAATCTTGTTTATAAAATATTCTTTTGGGAATTTTCACTAAAAATTCAAAATCTTACAGATTAAGATTTTTTCTCACTTATTATTCCTTTGTTATTCTCAAGAGTAAATTGAATATTTCAATACCATACATTAATGTTACTAATATAATGATTTTAATTTTTTTTATGCTTGTCGTTGGTATTAATTTCTCTAAACATGTGATTTTAACTGAGGTTGAAAAATGCTAAAACTAGTTAATCCGACGTATTATTTTGTTTTAATCTAGAAACTAAAATTATAACACATTTGTATTTAAATTTTTTTTACTGGTTTTCACATCATATTGATTTATGTAAGCCGAGAAATTGCTACATAAGAAGACTTTGTCAATTTTTTTAACAATCTTTTAATGTAAAATTATAAAATTCGTATAAATGTCGCTGAACAAACAGGATTCGTAATCTTCAGAAATTTTCCTGGATAAATATCAGATTTTTTTAAAGATAAATATACCTAGGTTAAAGGCATGGAATTTTGCAATATTTAAGAAGAGATTTTCTATACGAAAATACTGGTAAAGAAGAATTTTCTCTTCGTAAAATTCCATAACCCGTACGAATCCTGATATACCGGGCTTTTCTTACAATTATTGCAGAAATTACCACCCTCTAAATATTAGATAACATTAACACACAAATGGCGGCTGCCAATGGCAGATTCTTTTCAATGGGTGGACGATCTTTTTAATTTATATACCAATAATTTTAAGTGTTCTTTTTCCCCTTTAATCCATTACCCGGTAGTGTAGCGTTCCAGAGACGGTCAAAATAATTGTACATATTTCAGTTATTAACATATTCACCACTATTTTTAATTTTAAAATTTGCGTTACTTAAAGACATAAAATTGCAAGTTCATACGAGTTTAAAGTGGCAAATGGTGTTCCGCTAAAAAGTTGAAAATTTCGCCCTCATAAGTTTGGCGGTCAACCATCTCGCTGATAATCCCGCAATTTCCGACGCTTTTTTTTCTTTTTCGGTCTGATTAAATTTTCAGGATTATTCCCATCAGTTATTTTTATTGCAAATTTCGCCTTGATTAATCAAAGCATTTTCCAGAATAAATTAAACAAGAATTACTATTTTGAAAACCCGTTGTTAAAAATATTAAAAATTCTGTATATGAGTTACAAATAATAATAATTTCCAACTGCATAGCCACCTTAATCTCCCGAACTCATATCATGCGTTTTCTAGCTATGGGGTTACATACAGTACAATGTCTGTCACCCAGCTATCCATAATCTAGTTATGTCTAAAGATAACCTAATACGGAGTAAAAGGGAGATATCTTAGATCTTGCTGTTGCACATTCTGAGCAATATGTCGTCCTCATAAAAAAGGAATACACAGTATTGTATGCTTGCTATTTTTTTTAATTCAGATTTTTTTATTAGCAGCACTTTTTTTTTTGAATTAGTAAAATTCGTATTATTTAAGGAAATATAAATTACGGCCAATAGAAGTAGGAATGTACAGTTTAAAAGAAAAGATACCAATCTCGAATTCCGCGTTATAAAAAAAAGGTGGTTGACTAGAAACAATTCGGCTACATTGAACGGGAATAAATATGAATTAATAATGATACAACGTTAAAGAGCACAAATTATATAAAATAATAGATGTTTAAAAGGCATACAGCCGTTTCGGGACTTCTAAAGTCCCATCATCAGTGCTAAAAAATAAGTGTAAATTGCAAAAGATAAGTCACATCATTAAATGAAAAACGTTTTTCATTTAGTGATGTGACCTATCTTTTGCATTTTGCACTTATTTTTTAGCACTGATGATGGGACTTTAGAAGTCCCAAAATGGCTGTATGCCTTTTAAACATCGTTTATTTTATATAATTTGTGCTCCTTAACGTTGTATCATTATTTATTCATGTATTAGCACAAAGTACAATCCTCCCCCCTTTCTTACATTGAACGGGATTTGAATGTACTAAATAAAAGGCACTTTTATTTCAGTATAGATTCTGCATTTGTAAAACGTACTTTTCTATTATCCAGCGCCACATAATCCCCTAATTATGACTTTTGAACATTCTGTTTCGAGTAATCCTTTGACACCATCTTGTGTAATCTTCCCACAAAATTTGGCGCAGTTCTTTCAATCGCGCTACAATACTGGGTTGCCAGGTTGGCCTCTATTCTCAATTTAAAAACTTCGAATTTGCATCATGAATTTTAAAAGAGGAATTTTTATTTAGTTGATTACAACAAATATTTGGTATTAAATAAATAAATCAATTCAGTAAAAAATATCCGGTGTGAATGTAAAATTTCAGAATTAAAAAAGAGACCAAATCTGAGAACCGAGCTAGAATGCACTCTGAATAAAGTCAATCTAACCCTTTGCACACGAAAGGTGATTTTCACTGACCACTTATTTCCCACGTAAATGGGTGTTCCAAATGCTCTGGACACCAGTATATTAAACTAATTTTCTTCGCCTTTTCTAATAGCCCTGTGTGCTGTGATAAAAATGACGAAATAAGCCGCAAGATTGCGGTATTTTTTTAGTTCAGATTATTTTACTATTACCACTTTTTTTTTAATGGTAAAAATCGCCTTATTTTTCAGGGTTTTCCATTTGTACCTTTTAAGGAGCAGAGCCGTAGCAAGCGGAGGGCGGAGGGGTGTCACCGCCCCGGGTGTCACTCTCTAAGGGGTGACATTCAATCTCTTCTTGCAAATGTGAGAATGTAATTTTTTTATCTAAATAAGATATGCACCAGAGAACAAAAACCAACCTATTCAACGAATGGGTAACGAAAACGAACTTTAAAATAAAGACGTATCTTCTACATATAGACAACGCATTGATTTGTGCGGATTATGGGTTGAGTGATGAGTCGCCCCTATGGGGGTTCTTTTATGCAGGAGGACAAAAGGTAAATAAGGAATGGTATGGTCATTTGTTGTAATAACGTAGAATTGTGATTGAAAAAAATTGACGGAGGGGCGGAGGTGACACCATTTACATTCGCCCCGGTTGTCACTCATTGTAGCTCCGCTACTGTTAAGGAGGCCGAATATTTATTTTTATAAAAAGCGGTAATACTAAATAATTACGGGAAACGGTTAACCACGTTAGTGTCAAATTTTGAGGATGTTATTTTCAAAGAATTTATATTAATATTACAAGAAAAATGATAATAGACAGGTTTATTAAAGCTGTAACCAGTCTCATGCGGTTCTGCAAAATTATGATTTTAATTAAAAATATGTCTATTTTTTAATTAGAAAAAAATAGCGAGTTTGAGTAAATCGTGTAACACATATATTTTTCACTTTCTCATATTCGAGATTTTAAATATAATTCAATAAAAGACCTCTAAAATATGTTTTATATATAACAACAATAAATGTTTATTAAATGTCCCAGCTCCAATGTAGCATATTATGTTAATTGGTAAATACAGATTTCAAGTGAATTTTTAGTTAAGTTAATCATGTTTGCGCATAATTTTACGAACGTTACTCTCAAAGCACTGCGATCAATATTACAAAAAGAAACTTTTATTAAAAACGCATCCAATCTCACGTGGGTCTTCAAAATTATATTTTTAATTAAAAATATATCTGTTTATTATTTAGAAAACAATATTGAGTTTGAAAACCCATCTGAGATATAGATTTTTCAATTTATCATACTACACATTTAAAAATGAATTTCAATAAAAGGCCTCTGAAATGTAATTCTATCTGAAACGCATTCTATCTCCGACGCTGAAAATACTTATTGAAATCCGATTAAAAATGTGGGATTAATTACTACAAAATAATGGCTAATTTTTGGAAGCGCTCGCAGAATATAGATTTTTCAGTGCGTTATATTAATCTTATAAAAGCATTTTACAACGATAGTTTACAAAAGCAAATGGATTTTTGAAATCTTAGAAAACTGTTAATAAGGTAATTAATACACAGTTGCCAACCTCCGGTGTTTTTTTTTTAATTAATAAAACATTTTTTTCAGAAAAAATGTTGAAGTAAATGTATCAGGGATTAAATGAGTTAGTCATTTTAAATTTATTTAACTTCGTTAACTAAATAATTTTTGGTTCGAAATATAACTGTTTGGTTTTTAAAAAGCCGGAAGCTGAATTTACTTATGAATTTGAAATGTTTGCAAATTTCCAGTTGGATGAAAAAAAATCTGGGCAAGAATTAGTTATGTAGATTTGCCCTCCAATATTTGTCAATGATGGCTCAAATGGAATAGTGTTGGCGGCATTCCATAAATCCAATGACCAATGCATCCCTGGTTCTTATTCTGGCGCTGACTTTTTTCATTCACTTCGAAATTTACAACTAATATTACTTGGCTTTATTAAATTTATTTAATAAAGCCAATAGTTAGGCACAATAGGCTTTATTTAATATTATATTTATTTGATATACATCAGTACATTTATAGATAAGTTATTCAACTCTCTTTTTTTAAGTTTTAAATTTTGGAAACTTTGTTCTCAAAGTATTTTGATTAAAGTTGCAAAAACAATGTTACTAAACATTTATATTGAAACTACACTGGTGGTCAGAATTATAAGAACAAATGAAAACTACACAGAAAAATACTATTTAAGACTTAAATAAGGTGAAATTGATGGGTAAATTGCTTTTTTATGCTAAAAATAAGAAAATGAAAAATATGAATGTTTTGCAATAATTTAACAAAATATGTCATTGTAAAAATTGGACAAAATTATAAGGACAATGATTGTTTTTGTCTGAAATTACACTAATAATTATTAATCTCACCCTTCTTTCAATCTCTTTTATCAATCTTGATATCAAGAAAGTTTTACAGCTCCTTTAGAAAGTTCTTGAAAATGTTTGACCAGGCTTCTTAGATGAAGGACATAAACTTTTGCTTGTTTTCACATAAACTTTTGCTTGTTTTGTTGTATACCATTTTTGTATACGTCATGTTCCATAATACCTCATAGATTTTCCATTGGATTCAGATAAAGGTTTCTGGCAGACCAACCAATTAATTTCACGAAATTAGCATCAAACCATGATTTTGAAGTTTTGAGAACATGTACCGAAATTATTGCTCTGCGGGAAAAGAAGCTCGTTGTTAACGGTGCTTCCGGTAAAATATTATCCTCTTACACATCAACGTAATTCTCAGAATTTATTCTATCCAGCACAAAAAACTATTGGAGTAGTTTTCCTTGGTGGGAAAGCTCCCCAAACCATCACTGAGCCATTTCCAAATTCATGCTCTGAGAAATTTTCTTTTTCTCTACGAAGATCATGCCAGAAGTAGCAAAAAACATCTGGTCCATCCAAATTAAGCTTTTTTTCATCGGAAAAGGCAACATCATCCCGCTTTTTCCCACAGTAATGCATTTTTTGGAAAACTCCATCTTCACTCTCTAATGAGGCGGTCGAGACATATGTTTAACATAGTAAACCCTATTTTCTTAGTATAAAACACGTCGAGCAGTTCGAGCACTGCATTATAAGTTCAATTCACGTTTTTAATTCTGTTGACGTTTGTTTTTTGGAACAAGTTCGCCTTGTTATCATTCTTTTCTCCTCTAAAGAAACAGAAGATGGCCTATCTAAGTTTTTGCCGTTCATATTTACCGGGATTTTTAATATAATTTAAATAATCGTTCTTGATCTTTTCAGCTTTGTCGCAATTTGGCTTACAGAAAGTTCTGAAATTTTAAATACTTCCACTTTCCCTTTCTCAAACTCTTTGTAAGCTTCGAAAGATTTGTGCCTAGCGTCATGACTGAAAAACAGAAAATGACGATCCTCAACTCTTATTACGCATTTCTATCGTCCGAGAATTCCATGTGCAGAGCAAAAAACATTCAAACTTTCCTTTTTAAAACACAAAAATTCAGTTGTTCTTATAATTTTGTCCATATCAAATGGATGTAAAAATCCATTATTAATTTTATGAATATGAATTTGGTACATATTTCCATAAAAACTTATAAAAATATTCTTCATTTTTCATTAATTTCCAGCCATTAAATTTGTTTTAGTTTCCGGATAAATGCAGCAAATATTTGGCGATTTTTGCATTGTTCTTATAATTCTGACCACCACTGTATGAACATGTAGTATTATGAACATGTAGTACCACCAGTGTATGTATGTCTTATGCGGTTCTCCAAAATTATGGTTTTAATTAAAGAAATATGTCTTTTTTTAATTAGAAAAAAATAGAGAGCTTCAGTTAACTGTATAACACATAGATTTTTTCTTTTATCATATCCAAGAGTTTAAATATAATTCAATAAAAGACCTATAAAACATGTTCAAATCAAAACAACAGTAAATGTGTATCAAATTTCCAGCTCCATTGTGGTATGTTATGTGAATCATTAAATACACGTTTTGAGGAGGATTCTTACTTAAGAATCATGTTAGTGCTGAATTCTAAGAGCGTTACTCTTATATCAGACCGTTTGATAATACAAAAAAAGTTTTATTAAAAATACATCCAGTAGTATATGGTACTTCAAAATTATACTTTTAATTAAAAAATATATCTGCTTATACTTTAGAAAACACATTGAGTTTTAAAAACCCTCTGAAGTATCTATTTTTAAATTTCTTACTCCATATTTAAAATGAATTTCAATAAAAGCCCTCTTCAAAGTAATTCTGTCTCAAGCATATTGTATCTCGAACGCCGAAAACTAATTATTGAAATCTGATTTAATATATTGGATTAATCACTAAAAAAATGGCTAAATTTTGGAAGCGCTTGCAGAATATAGATTTTCCAATGTGTGATATTAATCTTATAAAAGCATTTTACAACGCTTGTTTATTAAATCAAAGGGATTTTTGAAATCTCAGAAAACTATTAATAAAGTAATTAACATATAGTTGACAAACTCCAAATGTTTTTTAACTAAAATTTTTTTCAGAAAAATTATTTAAATAAATGTATCTGGGATTAAGTGAGCTAGTCATTTGAAATTCATTTAACTTCGTTAATCAAATATTTTTTGGTTCGAAATATAATTGCTTGATTTAAAAAAACGGAGATTGAATTTACTTATGAATTTGTAATGTTAATCTTAAAGTATTTTCGGACGTTTATTGAATTTTTATAAGACGATAATTGACCTAATTATTAGTGATAGTATTAGAATATTACTATTTTTAACACAAATATTCTATTGCTAAATAAATCATAAAAATTGCAAACTCCCAATTGGATGAAAAAAAATCTGGACCAGGATTATTTACGTGAATTATTTCTCCAGTATTCGTCAATGATGACTCAACTGAAATAGCATTAGCGGCCCTCCAATACATACCTGGTTCTAATGCTGGTGCTGAATTTTTTCACACACTTCGAAATTTAAAACTATTATTACTTTGGCTTATTTTTCTTTAATATATATTATACTCCAACAGCCGACAGAAAAAAATCCTATGTTATCGTGCACAAGAAACGAAACCTTTATTTTATGGAAGGGTCGCAATAGAAAATCTAATCATCCATAAATAGAGGTGGTGCATAAGCCAAAAATTAATACCACTAGTGGCTCACTCGTAAGATTATCATTGTGATTTCTTGCTCCCAATTTTCCATGCTGTCATACCTTTGATTGTACGGCATACGCAATATTAATCTTACGAGTAAACCACTACTGGTATGAGATTTTGGCTTATACACCACTTCACTTCTGGCAAACATGAATCATTAGATTCCCTTATTAATACTCTTCCATAAAATAAAGATTTTTTTTTCTTGTGCTCGATAACATAGGTTGTTGTGCAGTCGACCCTTGGACTATTAGTACATTTACAGATAATTATTACAACTTACTCATGTTAGGTTTAAATTTTGAGAACGTTATTCTCAAAGTATTTCGATTAATATTACAAGAACAATGTTAATAAAAAGTTTTATTAAAACCTTAACCAGTCTTATGCAGTTCAATAATATTATGGTTTAAATTAGAAATGTATCTCTTTTTTTAATTAGAAAAAATGTAGAAAGTTTGACTTATCCTTATAACACATAGATTATTCACTTTATCATATTCAAGAGTTTAAATATGATTCAATAAAAGAACTCTAAAATATGTTCTATCTAAAACAAAAATAAATGTTTATCAAATGTTCCAACTCCAATGTAGCATGTTAATGTCAATCAGTAAATACACGTTTTCAGATGAATTTTTAATTAAGTTAATTATGTTTGTGTATAATTTTAAGAACGTTACTCTCAAGGCAGACCGATTAATATTACAAAAAGAAAGTTTTATTAAAAGCACATTCAGTCTCATGTGTCTCTTCAACATTTTATTAAAAATATATCTGTTCATAATTTAGAAAACAATATTGAATTTGAATTGAGTTTGTGTATTAAATTTCCTGCTCCATTGTGGTATGTTATATGAATCATTAAATACACGTTTTCAGGGGAATTCTTAGTTAAGTATCATGCTAGTGCTAAATTTTAAGAACGTTACTATCAAGGCAGACCGATTAATATTACAAAAAAAATGTTTTATTAAAAGCACATTCAGTCTCATGTGGTTCTTCAAAGTAGTACTTTTAATTAAAAATATATCTGTTTATAATTTAGAAAACAATATTGAGTTTGTGTATCAAATTTTCAGCTCCATTGTGGTATTGTTGCAGCGTATATAGGGTTCTTTTGATCTTATGGTTAGAGAACTACAAAACTCTTTTTTCTTAGAAAAGTAGAAAATAATTTATTTACAGATCTTCAGAACAACAGAGTCTTCGAAACTCACAAATATTACTGGATATTCAAAAATAACTGCTCAAATCTATCGTATAAGTGCAGATATAGATTCCAGAGACTCTTTATACAACGTCTCAACACTAAATCACATTCAAAATAACGTAAATAAGACTCAAGAAAACTCGCTTAACAAACGCCTTGTTCACTCAATGACTGACTGGTAAATAATAACCACAGCTCGCATCGCTTCTCTTCTTATATAGGCTCGTAGCAGGTGCTGGAAATTTCTAGAACCAACTCGAAAAATCCACGGAACAACAAACAAGGTGTCAGTATATCTAAAAGGGGGGTTACCATTGAGAGGGAAGGGTTACCATCGCCAACAATCGCCAAGTTTGTCGCCAACTTGGCGATATATCGCCAAATTTGGCGACCAAAATTAGTCGCCAAAAGTGACGCCAACTTGGCGATATCTCTAATATTTCGTTAATCTGCCGTAGACATACACTGAAAATAATAGACAAGTTTGCTTGATAACAGAGACAATGTAACAAAAACTAATATTAGTAAAGAAATGGAGCTTAATAAGATTATTTACATCATTTTACAGTACAAACACTAACTATTTACAAAATTCGTAACACTATCCCCTCCTCAAAGACTGCACGTCCCGGGCAGTGCAATCCTTGAGTTAGAGGAAAATACTTAAAATAAACAAATAAATAAATAAATAAATAAATAATAACAATAATAATAAGATTTACATAAATAAGAACTAATTACTATTTAGATATTTACAAAAAGTGACTTTCATGACCATGGTCTGAAATTCCAGTTTTGAATTTCTATTGACTTTGGCCAAAATAAGGGGCTAGCCGGTTGTAATGTACGACCTTGGGCTTGGTGTGTGGCGATTTTCGTATGCGTACGACGACGTCATTCAGCCTGTTGACGACTGTGTAAGGACCGTCCCAGTTTCTTTGTAATTTCGGCGACAGTCCCTTACGACGTATCGGATTCCACAACCAAACTTTGTCACCTAAGTTGAACTCATGTCCTGTTGCCTTTGTATCGTACCGTGTCTTCATCTTTTCCGTTGCCAGTCCGATTCGGTTCCTCGCTAGACGATGAATCTCCTCAATCCGCGCCTGGAGTTCATCGACATATTCCTCAGGCGATGAAGGAGCATCAGGAGGACGGCCAAACAAAGGATCCGCAGGCAGACGAAGATCCCGAACAAAGAGCATTTGAGAAGGGGAGTAACCAGTGGCCTCATGAGTGGCACTCCTGTAGGCAAGCAGGAAAAGAGGCAATTTCTTGTCCCAGTCCTGTTGGTCTCTAGACACCAGGAGAGAGAGGCTATTTAGGATGGTACGATTGAACCGCTGCACCATGCCGTCCGATTGAGGGTGTAGAGGTGTTGTTCGAGTTTTGTCCATGCCGAGTAGTTCACACATTTCCTTGAACACAGCCGAATCAAAATTTCTTCCTTGATCGGAATGGATTTGAAGAGGAACTCCGTATTTGGAAACCCAGTGTTGAATCAGTATGTCTGCTACGGTTACCGCCTCTTGATTAGGAATGGCGTAGGCTTCAGGCCACTTAGTGAAGTAGTCCATGACAACGAGAATGTACTTATTGCCATCAGATGTTCTAGGAAGTGGAACCAGGATGTCTAGAGCAATTCGTTCGAAAGGAGCTCCTACATTATATCGTTGCAATCGTCCACGGGTGACGCAGCAATCGTCCACCTTTGACATTAAATTTCTTCTCAACCCGGTCGCAGTATCTACAATTCTCTGAGCAGGGTCTTCTTGAGAGAGCATCTGCATTTCCATGTGATGAGCCTTTTCGATGGCGTATCTCCATATCGTACTCTTGAAGCTTTTGTATCCACCTGGCTATCTGGCCTTCTGGGTTCTTAAAATTCAATAGCCAAGTTAGAGAAGCATGATCAGTTCGGATCAGGAATTTTCGACCGTAAAGATAGTGATGAAAATGGTCTATGGCTTTCACTATAGCAAGAAGCTCTTTTCTTGTTACGCAGTAGTTTCGCTCTGCCTTTGATAAGCACTTGCTGAAATAGGCGATAACACGCTCCTGGCCGTCGATTTCCTGGGACAGTACAGCGCCAATGCTTTCGTTACTTGCATCCGTATCAAGTATAAACTGTCTATCGATTTGAGGATATGACAGAATTGGAGTGGATGTTAAGGCCTCCTTAAGCTTTCCGAAAGCAGCGTCACATTCCTGTGTCCACATAAATTTTTGATTGGCTTCTGTTAATTTATGAAGTGGTCTTGCAATCATCAAGAAGCCTTTGACGAATTTTCTGTAATAGGTGCATAATCCTAGAAAACTTCGAAGCTGGTGAACATCTGCTGGACGATTCCAATTTTTCACGGCCGATATCTTCTCCGGATCAGTCCTAACTCCTTCCGCCGAAATGATGTGTCCAAGGTAGGCGACTTCATTACGAAACAAACTGCACTTCGAAGGGCTTAACTTCAAATTAGCTTCCTTTAATTTTTGTAGCACCCGCCTGAGGTTGTTCAGATGTTCATCAAAAGATTTTCCTATGATTATGATATCATCTAAATAAACAAGACATGCTTCATATGACAGCCCCCGGAGAACCGTTTCCATAAGCCGTTCGAAAGTTGCAGGTGCGTTACATAGACCAAAAGGCATTACCTTGAACTGCCATAATCCTTGTCCCGTTGTGAAGGCAGTCTTCTCGCGGTCTTCCGGATGGATCTATATGCCAGTAACCACTCTTCAGATCCAGAGTCGAGAACCAAGTGTTGCCCGCAAGTGTGTCGAGAGTGTCGTCGATCCTTGGCAGAGGGTAACTATCCCTTTTAGTGACGTCATTCAGTCGGCGGTAGTCTACACAAAATCTTGTAGAACCATCCTTCTTTCTTACTAATACAATGAGAGACGCCCATGGACTTGTCGATGGTTCGATGATGTCATTTTCTTCCATATCCTTAATTAAATTCTGCACCTCTTCTTGCTTGGCAAAAGGTAATCGTCTAGGGTGCTGTTTAATAGGAGAGTGATCTCCCGTGTCAATTCGGTGTTGTGCCATTTTAGTTCGTCCAAAGTCTTCAGATGTTTGGGAGAATAAACTTTGGAATTCCCTAATTAAATTTTCCGCGGCGTCCATCTGTTTTGGATCTAAGTCTGTATTTTGTAACAAATCCTTGACTAAATTATCTGAAGATTTCTCAGAGTGACTGGAATTTTGACTTATGCACGTCACAGGAGCACACAATGCTATCACCTCTCCTTTCTTGATAGGCTTCGTCTTATCACTGATGTTAACAATTCTGACTGGAATGGTCTTTTTCGAGAGGTCTACTACAGAAGAAGCCACCAATACTCCTGCTTGTTTACTATTGTCTTCGGGATAATCTATATGGCCAAATCGGTAATTAGTTTTATTTTTAATTACAGCTGGAATTAAAAATTCTGTTCTTGGATCAAGATTGATGTCTTCTTTGGCTATTACTGTTTGTTTACATTCAATTTCGTTATTTAATCCAAAAAGACTTATTTCTTCAAATTTTGAGAGCATTTTGTTATTTTTGAAATCAAGCTTCAAGCCAAACTTCTTCAGAAAATCTAGCCCGATTAAGCAAGAATCTGTTATGTCAGCCACATATGCCGTATGGTAATATTTCGTTCCTCCAAAGTGTATGGTTAAATTGGCCTTTCCATATATGCCAATCTTGTCGCCCGTCACAGTTTGCAGGGTAACGCTTGGTGGAGTCCAAATGATTTTACATTTCAATTTTTGAGCCAAATCTTCTCTTATTATTGTCACATTGGCTCCTGTATCGACAATCATACGGCACTGAATTCCGTTAATAAAGCCTATCACATATAATTCGTTATCACCGCCGCTCATTTTTGATAGGACATTTGTAGGACAGTCAATGAATGCTAAATTTGCAAGCCGTTCAATTTCCGAGGCAAACTCTTGAAGGGTTTCACTCGATTTTTGATGGGGGCTCTTCATTTGTATTCTCGTATAATCCTTGAAGAATTTTTCGCCGAATCTCATTTCAAGTGCACAACTTAGAGTCTCAAATTTGAGTTGCGTCATATCGGGCAATGTTTGCAGCACGTCGGCGGCTTCTCCTCTTAAAGATGCTGCCAGTTGACAAGCTTTCACCTCGTCACTCCATTTGTTCGCTTAGGCTACAATGATGAAATGGGTCTTGTAAACTTGCCAGGAACTCTTTCCGTCGTATGTCGAAAGCTTAACTTGCACAGGAGAAGCAGGCGGATTCCTAAATTCTTCATAATTACCACTGTACGCTGAAAGTTTCTCCTCAAGATCTTGTACTTTTTTATTTAGCTTTTCATCTACTTCACCTAGTATTTTCTCTTCAACGTTACAAACTTCATTCTGAATTTTCTCTTCTACTTCCGCCATTTTCCTTTCCAATTTCTGTTCATCATTACTAACTTCATTCTGAATTTTCTCTTCTACTTCCTCTATTTTCTCTTCTACCGAGCCTATTCTTCTCTCTACCGATGAGAACTTTTCTTCCAAAGTTTTCTTCATTTCTTCTTGGCTTTTATTAACTTCCTCCTTTAATTCTTCCATTCTCTCTTGGCTTCTTTTCATTTCTTCAGTCACATCTTCTTGGACTTTGTCGATTTTATTCGATAACTCTTCTTGGCCTTTGTCAATTTTTTTTGTCAACTCTTCCATTCTTTCTTCGTTTTTATTCATTTTTTCCGTCAACTCTTCTTGGCCTTTAATCATCTTTTTAGTCACATCTTCTTGGCATTTGTCAATTTTATTTGTCAACTGTTCCATTCTTTCTTCGTTTTTGTTCATTTTTTCCGCCAACTCTTCTTGGCCTTTATTCATCTTTTCCGCCAACTCCTCTTGGCCTTTATTCATTTTATTTGATAATCCATTAATAGCTTTCAACAACTCATTCAGTTGCTCTTCCGTTGCTCTCGTTTTCGCCATAAGATCCCAAATTCTGACACCAAATGTTGCAGCGTATATAGGGTTCTTTTGATCTTATGGTTAGAGAACTTCAAAACTCTTTTTTCTTAGAAAAGTAGAAAATAATTTATTTACAGATCTTCAGAACAACAGAGTCTTCGAAACTCACAAACATTACTGGATATTCAAAAATAACTGCTCAAATCTATCGTATAAGTGCAGATATAGATTCCAGAGACACTTTATACAACGTCTCAACACTAAACCACATTCAAAATTACGTAAATAAGACTCAAGCACACTCGCTTAACAAACGCCTTGTTCACTCAATGACTGACTGGTAAATAATAACCACAGCTCGCATCGCTTCTCTTCTTATATAGGCTCGTAGCAGGTGCTGGAAATTTCTAGAACCAACTCGAAAAATCCACGGAACAACAAACAAGGTATCAGTATATCTAAAAGGGGGGTTACCATTGAGAGGGAAGGGTTACCATCGCCAACAATCGCCAAGTTTGTCGCCAACTTGGCGATATATCGCCAAATTTGGCGACCAAAATTAGTCGCCAAAAGTGACGCCAACTTGGCGATATCTCTAATATTTCGTTAATCTGCCGTAGACATACACTGAAAATAATAGACAAGTTTGCTTGATAACAGAGACAATGTAACAAAAACTAATATTAGTAAAGAAATGGAGCTTAATAAGATTATTTACATCATTTTACAGTACAAACACTAACTATTTACAAAATTCGTAACACTATCCCCTCCTCAAAGACTGCACGTCCCGGGCAGTGCAATCCTTGAGTTAGAGGAAAACACTTAAAATAAACAAATAAATAAATAAATAAATAAATAATAACAATAATAATAAGATTTACATAAATAAGAACTAATTACTATTTAGATATTTACAAAAAGTGACTTTCATGACCATGGTCTGAAATTCCAGTTTTGAATTTCTATTGACTTTGGCCAAAATAAGGGGCTAGCCGGTTGTAATGTACGACCTTGGGCTTGGTGTGTGGCGATTTTCGTATGCGTACGACGACGTCATTCAGCCTGTTGACGACTGTGTAAGGACCGTCCCAGTTTCTTTGTAATTTTGGCGACAGTCCCTTATGACGTATCGGATTCCACAACCAAACTTTGTCACCTAAGTTGAACTCATGTCCTGTTGCCTTTGTATCGTACCGTGTCTTCATCTTTTCCGTTGCCAGTCCGATTCGGTTCCTCGCTAGACGATGAATCTCCTCAATCCGCGCCTGGAGTTCATCGACATATTCCTCAGGCGATGAAGGAGCATCAGGAGGACGGCCAAACAAAGGATCCGCAGGCAGACGAAGATCCCGAACAAAGAGCATTTGAGAAGGAGAGTAACCAGTGGCCTCATGAGTGGCACTCCTGTAGGCAAGCAGGAAAAGAGGCAATTTCTTGTCCCAGTCCTGTTGGTCTCTAGACACCAGGAGAGAGAGGCTATTTAGGATGGTACGATTGAACCGCTCCACCATGCCGTCCGATTGAGGGTGTAGAGGTGTTGTTCGAGTTTTGTCCATGCCGAGTACTTCACACATTTCCTTGAACACAGCCGAATCAAAATTTCTTCCTTGATCGGAATGGATTTGAAGAGGAACTCCGTATCTGGAAACCCAGTGTTGAATCAGTATGTCTGCTACGGTAACCGCCTCTTGATTAGGAATGGCGTAGGCTTCAGGCCACTTAGTGAAGTAGTCCATGACAACGAAAATGTACTTATTGCCATCAGATGTTCTAGGAAGTGGACCCAGGATGTCTAGAGCAATTCGTTCGAAAGGACCTCCTACATTATATCGTTGCAATCGTCCACGGGTGCGCCTCTTTGGATCTTTACGTGCTACACAGGTGTTACAAGTTCGACACCACTTCTCCACGTCACTGCGAACATTATTCCAGTAGAAACGCTCTCGAACCTTTTGCAGGGTCTTCATTACACCAAAATGACCTCCTGTGGGGCTACCATGCAGTTCTTGAAGGACCATAGAAATTCTCGACTTAGGGAGTAGTAGTTGCCATCTACATGTCTTTCCATCGTCAGACTCCCATTTTCGGTACAAGATGCCGTTCTTCAAATGTAAGGAATCCCAGAGAGCCCAATAACGTTTAGTCGTAGGATGGTAATGGGCCATGTCTTGCCAGCTGGGCTTCCTATTGGACTCTTCTTTCAGCTCTAGAATTGGCTTAATTTCAGGATCAGCAAGTTGATCTTTACGCAGGCTCTCGTCACTCCACTGATCTTGCGATGATGTAGATCCAGTTGTAACTTGTCTTACTGTAAGACCTTTGACATTAAATTTCTTCTCAACCCGGTCGCAGTATCTACAATTCTCTGAGCAGGGTCTTCTTGAGAGAGCATCTGCATTTCCATGTGATGAGCCTTTTCGATGGCGTATCTCCATATCGTACTCTTGAAGCTTTTGTATCCACCTGGCTATCTGGCCTTCTGCGTTCTTAAAATTCAATAGCCAAGTTAGAGAAGCATGATCAGTTCGGATCAGGAATTTTCGACCGTAAAGATAGTGATGAAAATGGTCTATGGCTTTCACTACAGCAAGAAGCTCTTTTCTTGTTACGCAGTAGTTTCGCTCTGCCTTTGATAAGCATTTATTGAAATAGGCGATAACACGCTCCTGGCCGTCGATTTCCTGGGACAGTACAGCGCCAATGCTTTCGTTACTTGCATCCGTATCAAGTATAAACTGTCTATCGATTTGAGGATATGACAGAATTGGAGTGGATGTTAAGGCCTCCTTAAGCTTTCCGAAAGCAGCGTCACATTCCTGTGTCCACATAAATTTTTGATTGGCTTCTGTTAATTTATGAAGTGGTCTTGCAATCATCGAGAAGCCTTTGACTAATTTTCTGTAATAGGTGCATAATCCTAGAAAACTTCGAAGCTGGTGAACATCTGCTGGACGATTCCAATTTTTCACGGCCGATATCTTCTCCGGATCAGTCCTAACTCCTTCCGCCGAAATGATGTGTCCAAGGTAGGCGACTTCATTACGAAACAAACTGCACTTCGAAGGGCTTAACTTCAAATTAGCTTCCTTTAATTTTTGTAGCACCCGCCTGAGGTTGTTCAGATGTTCATCAAAAGATTTTCCTATGATAATGATATCATCTAAATAAACAAGACATGCTTCATATGACAGCCCCAGGAGAACCGTTTCCATAAGCCGTTCGAAAGTTGCAGGTGCGTTACATAGACCAAAAGGCATTACCTTGAACTGCCATAATCCTTGTCCCGTTGTGAAGGCAGTCTTCTCGCGGTCGTCCGGATGGATCTCTACCTGCCAGTAACCACTCTTCAGATCCAGAGTCGAGAACCAAGTGTTGCCCGCAAGTGTGTCGAGTGTTGTCGATCCTTGGCAGAGGGTAACTATCCCTTTTAGTGACGTCATTCAGTCGGCGGTAGTCTACACAAAATCTTGTAGAACCATCCTTCTTTCTTACTAATACAATGGCAGACGCCCATGGACTTGTCGATGGTTCGATGATGTCATTTTCTTCCATATCCTTAATTAAATTCTGCACCTCTTCTTGCTTGGCAAAAGGTAATCGTCTAGGGTGCTGTTTAATAGGAGAGTGATCTCCCGTGTCAATTCGGTGTTGTGCCATTTTAGTTCGTCCAAAGTCTTCAGATGTTTGGGAGAATAAACTTTGGAATTCCCTAATTAAATTTTGCGCGGCGTCCATCTGTTTTGGATCTAAGTCTGTATTTTGTAACAAATCCTTGACTAAATTATCTGAAGATTTCTCAGAGTGACTGGAATTTTGACTTATGCACGTCACAAGAGCACACGATGCTATCACCTCTCCTTTCTTGATAGTCTTCGTCTTATCACTGATGTTAACAATTCTGACTGGAATGGTCTTTTTCGAGAGGTCTACTACAGAAGAAGCCACCAATACTCCTGCTTGTTTACTATTGTCTTCGGGATAATCTATATGGCCAAATCGGTAATTAGTTTTATTTTCAATTACAGCTGGAATTAAAAATTCTGTTCTTGGATCAAGATTGATGTCTTCTTTGGCTATTACTGTTTGTTTACATTCAATTTCGTTATTTAATCCAAAAAGACTTATTTCTTCAAATTTTGAGAGCATTTTGTTATTTTTGAAATCAAGCTTCAAGTCAAACTTCTTCAGAAAATCTAGCCCGATTAAGCAAGGATCTGTTATGTCAGCCACATATGCCGTATGGTAATATTTCGTTCCTCCAAAGTGTATGGTTAAATTGGCCTTTCCATATATGCCAATCTTGTCGCCCGTCACAGTTTGCAGGGTAACGCTTGGTGGAGTCCAAATGAGTTTACATTTCAATTTTCGAGCCAAATCTTCTCTTATTATTGTCACATTGGCTCCTGTATCGACAATCATACGGCACTGAATTCCGTTAATAAAGCCTATCACATATAATTCGTTATCACCGCCGCTCATTTTTGATATCTGGAGGATCTTCAGGTGGGGCTTTTCATTCTCTGGCAACCTCCGCCCCGCGAGATGGCCAAAATTTAGTTTCCCTGCTGACTGTTTGAATTTATCTCACGTTCGTGGATTTTGGGGGCAATTTCTTCGGAGATGTCCTGTATCACCGCATCCCCAGCACGTGAGATTCTGTCTTCTTGAACTTGTTCTTCCGTATTTTAAAGCTTCAATTTCTTGATTTATTTTCCTAATTTCTTTCAAGACGTCGTTCTCAGTTTCTGAGCTTTTGTTCACCGTTGCCCCTCGGACTGAATGACGATCTCTTCGGCTGGCTTGTGTAGCTGCTTCCAACTTTAAGGCATATAGTAGTGCAGCCTTTAAATCCTGTACATCTGCCATTCGTACCGCTCTCTGCACTTCTGGATCTTTTATTCCGTCTATAAAATATTGCAGTGAGAGCATTTCCCGTACATTTGTAGGACAGTCAATGAATGCTAAATTTGCAAGCCGTTCAATTTCCGAGGCAAACTCTTGAAGGGTTTCACTCGATTTTTGATGGGGGCTCTTCATTTGTATTCTCGTATAATCCTTGAAGAATTTTTCGCCGAATCTCATTTCAAGTGCACAACTTAGAGTCTCAAATTTGAGTTGCGTCATATCGGGCAATATTTGCAGCACGTCGGCGGCTTCTCCTCTTAAAGATGCTGCCAGTTGACAAGCTTTCACCTCGTCACTCCATTTGTTCGCTTAGGCTACAATGATGAAATGGGTCTTGTAAACTTGCCAGGAACTCTTTCCGTCGTATGTCGAAAGCTTAACTTGCACAGGAGAAGCAGGCGGATTCCTAAATTCTTCATAATTACCACTGTACGCTGAAAGTTTCTCCTCAAGATCTTGTACTTTTTTATTTAGCTTTTCATCTACTTCACCTAGTATTTTCTCTTCAACGTTACAAACTTCATTCTGAATTTTCTCTTCTACTTCCGCCATTTTCCTTTCCAATTTCTGTTCATCATTACTAACTTCATTCTGAATTTTCTCTTCTACTTCCTCTATTTTCTCTTCTACCGAGCCTATTCTTCTCTCTACCGATGAGAACTTTTCTTCCAAAGTTTTCTTCATTTCTTCTTGGCTTTTATTAACTTCCTCCTTTAATTCTTCCATTCTCTCTTGGCTTCTTTTCATTTCTTCAGTCACATCTTCTTGGACTTTGTCGATTTTATTCGATAACTCTTCTTGGCCTTTGTCAATTTTTTTTGTCAACTCTTCCATTCTTTCTTCGTTTTTATTCATTTTTTCCGTCAACTCTTCTTGGCCTTTAATCATCTTTTTAGTCACATCTTCTTGGCATTTGTCAATTTTATTTGTCAACTGTTCCATTCTTTCTTCGTTTTTGTTCATTTTTTCCGCCAACTCTTCTTGGCCTTTATTCATCTTTTCCGCCAACTCCTCTTGGCCTTTATTCATTTTATTTGATAATCCATTAATAGCTTTCAACAACTCATTCAGTTGCTCTTCCGTTGCTCTCGTTTTCGCCATAAGATCCCAAATTCTGACACCAAATGTTGCAGCGTATATAGGGTTCTTTTGATCTTATGGTTAGAGAACTTCAAAACTCTTTTTTCTTAGAAAAGTAGAAAATAATTTATTTACAGATCTTCAGAACAACAGAGTCTTCGAAACTCACAAACATTACTGGATATTCAAAAATAACTGCTCAAATCTATCGTATAAGTGCAGATATAGATTCCAGAGACACTTTATACAACGTCTCAACACTAAACCACATTCAAAATTACGTAAATAAGACTCAAGCACACTCGCTTAACAAACGCCTTGTTCACTCAATGACTGACTGGTAAATAATAACCACAGCTCGAATCGCTTCTCTTCTTATATAGGCTCGTAGCAGGTGCTGGAAATTTCTAGAACCAACTCGAAAAATCCACGGAACAACAAACAAGGTATCAGTATATCTAAAAGGGGGGTTACCATTGAGAGGGAAGGGTTACCATCGCCAACAATCGCCAAGTTTGTCGCCAACTTGGCGATATATCGCCAAATTTGGCGACCAAAATTAGTCGCCAAAAGTGACGCCAACTTGGCGATATCTCTAATATTTCGTTAATCTGCCGTAGACATACACTGAAAATAACAGACAAGTTTGCTTGATAACAGAGACAATGTAACAAAAACTAATATTAGTAAAGAAATGGAGCTTAATAAGATTATTTACATCATTTTACAGTACAAACACTAACTATTTACAAAATTCGTAACACTATCCCCTCCTCAAAGACTGCACGTCCCGGGCAGTGCAATCCTTGAGTTAGAGGAAAACACTTAAAATAAATAAATAAATAAATAAATAAATAAATAATAACAATAATAATAAGATTTACATAAATAAGAACTAATTACTATTTACATATTTACAAAAAGTGACTTTCATGACCATGGTCTGAAATTCCAGTTTTGAATTTCTATTGACTTTGGCCAAAATAAGGGGCTAGCCGGTTGTAATGTACGACCTTGGGCTTGGTGTGTGGCGATTTTCGTATGCGTACGACGACGTCATTCAGCCTGTTGACGACTGTGTAAGGACCGTCCCAGTTTCTTTGTAATTTTGGCGACAGTCCCTTATGACGTATCGGATTCCACAACCAAACTTTGTCACCTAAGTTGAACTCATGTCCTGTTGCCTTTGTATCGTACCGTGTCTTCATCTTTTCCGTTGCCAGTCCGAATCGGTTCCTCGCTAGACGATGAATCTCCTCAATCCGCGCCTGGAGTTCATCGACATATTCCTCAGGCGATGAAGGAGCATCAGGAGGACGGCCAAACAAAGGATCCGCAGGCAGACGAAGATCCCGAACAAAGAGCATTTGAGAAGGAGAGTAACCAGTGGCCTCATGAGTGGCACTCCTGTAGGCAAGCAGGAAAAGAGGCAATTTCTTGTCCCAGTCCTGTTGGTCTCTAGACACCAGGAGAGAGAGGCTATTTAGGATGGTACGATTGAACCGCTCCACCATGCCGTCCGATTGAGGGTGTAGAGGTGTTGTTCGAGTTTTGTCCATGCCGAGTACTTCACACATTTCCTTGAACACAGCCGAATCAAAATTTCTTCCTTGATCGGAATGGATTTGAAGAGGAACTCCGTATCTGGAAACCCAGTGTTGAATCAGTATGTCTTCTACGGTAACCGCCTCTTGATTAGGAATGGCGTAGGCTTCAGGCCACTTAGTGAAGTAGTCCATGACAACGAAAATGTACTTATTGCCATCAGATGTTCTAGGAAGTGGACCCAGGATGTCTAGAGCAATTCGTTCGAAAGGAGCTCCTACATTATATCGTTGCAATCGTCCACGGGTGCGCCTCTTTGGACCTTTACGTGCTACACAGGTGTTACAAGTTCGACACCACTTCTCCACGTCACTGCGAACATTATTCCAGTAGAAACGCTCTCGAACCTTTTGCAGGGTCTTCATTACACCAAAATGACCTCCTGTGGGGCTACCATGCAGTTCTTGAAGGACCATAGAAATTCTCGACTTAGGGAGTAGTAGTTGCCATCTACATGTCTTTCCATCGTCAGACTCCCATTTTCGGTACAAGATGCCGTTCTTCAAATGTAAGGAATCCCAGAGAGCCCAATAACGTTTAGTCGTAGGATGGTAATGGGCCATGTCTTGCCAGCTGGGCTTCCTATTGGACTCCTCTTTCAGCTCTAGAATTGGCTTAATTTCAGGATCAGCAAGTTGATCTTTACGCAGGCTCTCGTCACTCCACTGATCTTGCGATGATGTAGATCCAGTTGTAACTTGTCTTACTGTAGGACCTTTGACAATCAATTTCTTCTCAACCCGGTCGCAGTATCTACAATTCTCTGAGCAGGGTCTTCTTGAGAGAGCATCTGCATTTCCATGTGATGAGCCTTTTCGATGGCGTATCTCCATATCGTACTCTTGAAGCTTTTGTATCCACCTGGCTATCTGGCCTTCTGGGTTCTTAAAATTCAATAGCCAAGTTAGAGAAGCATGATCAGTTCGGATCAGGAATTTTCGACCGTAAAGATAGTGATGAAAATGGTCTATGGCTTTCACTACAGCAAGAAGCTCTTTTCTTGTTACGCAGTAGTTTCGCTCTGCCTTTGATAAGCACTTGCTGAAATAGGCGATAACACGCTCCTGGCCGTCGATTTCCTGGGACAGTACAGCGCCAATGCTTTCGTTACTTGCATCCGTATCAAGTATAAACTGTCTATCGATTTGAGGATATGACAGAATTGGAGTGGATGTTAAGGCCTCCTTAAGCTTTCCGAAAGCAGCGTCACATTCCTGTGTCCACATAAATTTTTGATTGGCTTCTGTTAATTTATGAAGTGGTCTTGCAATCATCGAGAAGCCTTTGACTAATTTTCTGTAATAGGTGCATAATCCTAGAAAACTTCGAAGCTGGTGAACATCTGCTGGACGATTCCAATTTTTCACGGCCGATATCTTCTCGGGATCAGTCCTAACTCCTTCCGCCGAAATGATGTGTCCAAGGTAGGCGACTTCATTACGAAACATACTGCACTTCGAAGGGCTTAACTTCAAATTAGCTTCCTTTAATTTTTGTAGCACCCGCCTGAGGTTGTTCAGATGTTCATCAAAAGATTTTCCTATGATTATGATATCATCTAAATAAACAAGACATGCTTCATATGACAGCCCCCGGAGAACCGTTTCCATAAGCCGTTCGAAAGTTGCAGGTGCGTTACATAGACCAAAAGGCATTACCTTGAACTGCCATAATCCTTGTCCCGTTGTGAAGGCAGTCTTCTCGCGGTCGTCCGGATGGATCTCTACCTGCCAGTAACCACTCTTCAGATCCAGAGTCGAGAACCAAGTGTTGCCCGCAAGTGTGTCGAGAGTGTCGTCGATCCTTGGCAGAGGGTAACTATCCCTTTTAGTGACGTCATTCAGTCGGCGGTAGTCTACACAAAATCTTGTAGAACCATCCTTCTTTCTTACTAATACAATGGGAGACGCCCATGGACTTGTCGATGGTTCGATGATGTCATTTTCTTCCATATCCTTAATTAAATTCTGCACCTCTTCTTGCTTGGCAAAAGGTAATCGTCTAGGGTGCTGTTTAATAGGAGAGTGATCTCCCGTGTCAATTCGGTGTTGTGCCATTTTAGTTCGTCCAAAGTCTTCAGATGTTTGGGAGAATAAACTTTGGAATTCCCTAATTAAATTTTCCGCGGCGTCCATCTGTTTTGGATCTAAGTCTGTATTTTGTAACAAATCCTTGACTAAATTATCTGAAGATTTCTCAGAGTGACTGGAATTTTGACTTATGCACGTCACAAGAGCACACGATGCTATCACCTCTCCTTTCTTGATAGTCTTCGTCTTATCACTGATGTTAACAATTCTGACTGGAATGGTCTTTTTCGAGAGGTCTACTACAGAAGAAGCCACCAATACTCCTGCTTGTTTACTATTGTCTTCGGGATAATCTATATGGCCAAATCGGTAATTAGTTTTATTTTCAATTACAGCTGGAATTAAAAATTCTGTTCTTGGATCAAGATTGATGTCTTCTTTGGCTATTACTGTTTGTTTACATTCAATTTCGTTATTTAATCCAAAAAGACTTATTTCTTCAAATTTTGAGAGCATTTTGTTATTTTTGAAATCAAGCTTCAAGCCAAACTTCTTCAGAAAATCTAGCCCGATTAAGCAAGGATCTGTTATGTCAGCCACATATGCCGTATGGTAATATTTCGTTCCTCCAAAGTGTATGGTTAAATTGGCCTTTCCATATATGCCAATCTTGTCGCCCGTCACAGTTTGCAGGGTAACGCTTGGTGGAGTACCAAATGAGTTTACATTTCAATTTTCGAGCCAAATCTTCTCTTATTATTGTCACATTGGCTCCTGTATCGACAATCATACGGCACTGAATTCCGTTAATAAAGCCTATCACATATAATTCGTTATCACCGCCGCTCATTTTTGATATCTGGAGGATCTTCAGGTGGGGCTTTTCATTCTCTGGCAACCTCCGCCCCGCGAGATGGCCAAAATTTAGTTTCCCTGCTGACTTTTTGAATTTATCTCACGTTCGTGGATTTTGGGGCAATTTCTTCGGAGATGTCCTGTATCACCGCATCCCCAGCACGTGAGATTCTGTCTTCTTGAACTTGTTCTTCCGTATTTTAAAGCTTCAATTTCTTGATTTATTTTCCTAATTTCTTTCAAGACGTCGTTCTCAGTTTCTGAGCTTTTGTTCACCGTTGCCCCTCGGACTGAATGACGATCTCTTCGGCTGGCTTGTGTAGCTGCTTCCAACTTTAAGGCATATAGTAGTGCAGCCTTTAAATCCTGTACATCTGCCATTCGTACCGCTCTCTGCACTTCTGGATCTTTTATTCCGTCTATAAAATATTGCAGTGAGAGCATTTCCCGTACATTTGTAGGACAGTCAATGAATGCTAAATTTGCAAGCCGTTCAATTTCCGAGGCAAACTCTTGAAGGGTTTCACTCGATTTTTGATGGGGGCTCTTCATTTGTATTCTCGTATAATCCTTGAAGAATTTTTCGCCGAATCTCATTTCAAGTGCACAACTTAGAGTCTCAAATTTGAGTTGCGTCATATCGGGCAATGTTTGCAGCACGTCGGCGGCTTCTCCTCTTAAAGATGCTGCCAGTTGACAAGCTTTCACCTCGTCACTCCATTTGTTCGCTTAGGCTACAATGATGAAATGGGTCTTGTAAACTTGCCAGGAACTCTTTCCGTCGTATGTCGAAAGCTTAACTTGCACAGGAGAAGCAGGCGGATTCCTAAATTCTTCATAATTACCACTGTACGCTGAAAGTTTCTCCTCAAGATCTTGTACTTTTTTATTTAGCTTTTCATCTACTTCACCTAGTATTTTCTCTTCAACGTTACAAACTTCATTCTGAATTTTCTCTTCTACTTCCGCCATTTTCCTTTCCAATTTCTGTTCATCATTACTAACTTCATTCTGAATTTTCTCTTCTACTTCCTCTATTTTCTCTTCTACCGAGCCTATTCTTCTCTCTACCGATGAGAACTTTTCTTCCAAAGTTTTCTTCATTTCTTCTTGGCTTTTATTAACTTCCTCCTTTAATTCTTCCATTCTCTCTTGGCTTCTTTTCATTTCTTCAGTCACATCTTCTTGGACTTTGTCGATTTTATTCGATAACTCTTCTTGGCCTTTGTCAATTTTTTTTGTCAACTCTTCCATTCTTTCTTCGTTTTTATTCATTTTTTCCGTCAACTCTTCTTGGCCTTTAATCATCTTTTTAGTCACATCTTCTTGGCATTTGTCAATTTTATTTGTCAACTGTTCCATTCTTTCTTCGTTTTTATTCATTTTTTCCGCCAACTCTTCTTGGCCTTTATTCATCTTTTCCGCCAACTCCTCTTGGCCTTTATTCATTTTATTTGATAATCCATTAATAGCTTTCAACAACTCATTCAGTTGCTCTTCCGTTGCTCTCGTTTTCGCCATAAGATCCCAAATTCTGACACCAAATGTTGCAGCGTATATAGGGTTCTTTTGATCTTATGGTTAGAGAACTTCAAAACTCTTTTTTCTTAGAAAAGTAGAAAATAATTTATTTACAGATCTTCAGAACAACAGAGTCTTCGAAACTCACAAACATTACTGGATATTCAAAAATAACTGCTCAAATCTATCGTATAAGTGCAGATATAGATTCCAGAGACACTTTATACAACGTCTCAACACTAAACCACATTCAAAATTACGTAAATAAGACTCAAGCACACTCGCTTAACAAACGCCTTGTTCACTCAATGACTGACTGGTAAATAATAACCACAGCTCGCATCTCTTCTCTTCTTATATAGGCTCGTAGCAGGTGCTGGAAATTTCTAGAACCAACTCGAAAAATCCACGGAACAACAAACAAGGTATCAGTATATCTAAAAGGGGGGTTACCATTGAGAGGGAAGGGTTACCATCGCCAACAATCGCCAAGTTTGTCGCCAACTTGGCGATATATCGCCAAATTTGGCGACCAAAATTAGTCGCCAAAAGTGACGCCAACTTGGCGATATCTCTAATATTTCGTTAATCTGCCGTAGACATACACTGAAAATAATAGACAAGTTTGCTTGATAACAGAGACAATGTAACAAAAACTAATATTAGTAAAGAAATGGAGCTTAATAAGATTATTTACATCATTTTACAGTACAAACACTAACTATTTACAAAATTCGTAACACTATCCCCTCCTCAAAGACTGCACGTCCCGGGCAGTGCAATCCTTGAGTTAGAGGAAAACACTTAAAATAAACAAATAAATAAATAAATAAATAAATAATAACAATAATAATAAGATTTACATAAATAAGAACTAATTACTATTTACATATTTACAAAAAGTGACTTTCATGACCATGGTCTGAAATTCCAGTTTTGAATTTCTATTGACTTTGGCCAAAATAAGGGGCTAGCCGGTTGTAATGTACGACCTTGGGCTTGGTGTGTGGCGATTTTCTTATGCGTACGACGACGTCATTCAGCCTGTTGACGACTGTGTAAGGACCGTCCCAGTTTCTTTGTAATTTTGGCGACAGTCCCTTACGACGTATCGGATTCCACAACCAAACTTTGTCACCTAAGTTGAACTCATGTCCTGTTGCCTTTGTATCGTACCGTGTCTTCATCTTTTCCGTTGCCAGTCCGATTCGGTTCCTCGCTAGACGATGAATCTCCTCAATCCGCGCCTGGAGTTCATCGACATATTCCTCAGGCGATGAAGGAGCATCAGGAGGACGGCCAAACAAAGGATCCGCAGGCAGACGAAGATCCCGAACAAAGAGCATTTGAGAAGGGGAGTAACCAGCGGCCTCATGAGTGGCACTCCTGTAGGCAAGCAGGAAAAGAGGCAATTTCTTGTCCCAGTCCTGTTGGTCTCTAGACACCAGGAGAGAGAGGCTATTTAGGATGGTACGATTGAACCGCTCCACCATGCCGTCCGATTGAGGGTGTAGAGGTGTTGTTCGAGTTTTGTCCATGCCGAGTAGTTCACACATTTCCTTGAACACAGCCGAATCAAAATTTTTTCCTTGATCGGAATGGATTTGAAGAGGAACTCCGTATCTGGAAACCCAGTGTTGAATCAGTATGTCTGCTACGGTAACCGCCTCTTGATTAGGAATGGCGTAGGCTTCAGGCCACTTAGTGAAGTAGTCCATGACAACGAAAATGTACTTATTGCCATCAGATGTTCTAGGAAGTGGACCCAGGATGTCTAGAGCAATTCGTTCGAAAGGAGCTCCTACATTATATCGTTGCAATCGTCCACGGGTGCGCCTCTTTGGACCTTTACGTGCTACACAGGTGTCACAAGTTCGACACCACTTCTCCACGTCACTGCGAACATTATTCCAGTAGAAACGCTCTCGAACCTTTTGCAGGGTCTTCATTACACCAAAATGACCTTCTGTGGGGCTACCATGCAGTTCTTGAAGGACCATAGAAATTCTCGACTTAGGGAGTAGTAGTTGCCATCTACATGTCTTTCCATCGTCAGACTCCCATTTTCGGTACAAGATGCCGTTCTTCAAATGTAAGGAATCCCAGAGAGCCCAATAACGTTTAGTCGTAGGATGGTAATGGGCCATGTCTTGCCAGCTGGGCTTCCTATTGGACTCCTCTTTCAGCTCTAGAATTGGCTTAATTTCAGGATCAGCAAGTTGATCTTTACGCAGGCTCTCGTCACTCCACTGATCTTGCGATGATGTAGATCCAGTTGTAACTTGCCTTACTATAGGACCTTTGACATTAAATTTCTTCTCAACCCGGTCGCAGTATCTACAATTCTCTGAGCAGGGTCTTCTTGAGAGAGCATCTGCATTTCCATGTGATGAGCCTTTTCGATGGCGTATCTCCATATCGTACTCTTGAAGCTTTTGTATCCACCTGGCTATCTGGCCTTCTGGGTTCTTAAAATTCAATAACCAAGTTAGAGAAGCATGATCAGTTCGGATCAGGAATTTTCGACCGTAAAGATAGTGATGAAAATGGTCTATGGCTTTCACTACAGCAAGAAGCTCTTTTCTTGTTACGCAGTAGTTTCGCTCTGCCTTTGATAAGCACTTGCTGAAATAGGCGATAACACGCTCCTGGCCGTCGATTACCTGGGACAGTACAGCGCCAATGCTTTCGTTACTTGCATCCGTATCAAGTATAAACTGTCTATCGATTTGAGGATATGACAGAATTGGAGTGGATGTTAAGGCCTCCTTAAGCTTTCCGAAAGCAGCGTCACATTCCTGTGTCCACATAAATTTTTGATTGGCTTCTGTTAATTTATGAAGTGGTCTTGCAATCATCGAGAAGCCTTTGACTAATTTTCTGTAATAGGTGCATAATCCTAGAAAACTTCGAAGCTGGTGAACATCTGCTGGACGATTCCAATTTTTCACGGCCGATATCTTCTCCGGATCAGTCCTAACTCCTTCCGCCGAAATGATGTGTCCAAGGTAGGCGACTTCATTACGAAACAAACTGCACTTCGAAGGGCTTAACTTCAAATTAGCTTCCTTTAATTTTTGTAGCACCCGCCTGAGGTTGTTCAGATGTTCATCAAAAGATTTTCCTATGATTATGATATCATCTAAATAAACAAGACATGCTTCATATGACAGCCCCCGGAGAACCGTTTCCATAAGCCGTTCGAAAGTTGCAGGTGCGTTACATAGACCAAAAGGCATTACCTTGAACTGCCATAATCCTTGTCCCGTTGTGAAGGCAGTCTTCTCGCGGTCGTCCGGATGGATCTCTACCTGCCAGTAACCACTCTTCAGATCCAGAGTCGAGAACCAAGTGTTGCCCGCAAGTGTGTCGAGAGTGTCGTCGATCCTTGGCAGAGGGTAACTATCCCTTTTAGTGACGTCATTCAGTCGGCGGTAGTCTACACAAAATCTTGTAGAACCATCCTTCTTTCTTACTAATACAATGGGAGACGCCCATGGACTTGTCGATGGTTCGATGATGTCATTTTCTTCCATATCCTTAATTAAATTCTGCACCTCTTCTTGCTTGGCAAAAGGTAATCGTCTAGGGTGCTGTTTAATAGGAGAGTGATCTCCCGTGTCAATTCGGTGTTGTGCCATTTTAGTTCGTCCAAAGTCTTCAGATGTTTGGGAGAATAAACTTTGGAATTCCCTAATTAAATTTTCCGCGGCGTCCATCTGTTTTGGATCTAAGTCTGTATTTTGTAACAAATCCTTGACTAAATTATCTGAAGGTTTCTCAGAGTGACTGGAATTTTGACTTATGCACGTCACAAGAGCACACGATGCTATCACCTCTCCTTTCTTGATAGTCTTCGTCTTATCACTGATGTTAACAATTCTGACTGGAATGGTCTTTTTCGAGAGGTCTACTACAGAAGAAGCCACCAATACTCCTGCTTGTTTACTATTGTCTTCGGGATAATCTATATGGCCAAATCGGTAATTAGTTTTATTTTCAATTACAGCTGGAATTAAAAATTCTGTTCTTGGATCAAGATTGATGTCTTCTTTGGCTATTACTGTTTGTTTACATTCAATTTCGTTATTTAATCCAAAAAGACTTATTTCTTCAAATTTTGAGAGCATTTTGTTATTTTTGAAATCAAGCTTCAAGCCAAACTTCTTCAGAAAATCTAGCCCGATTAAGCAAGGATCTGTTATGTCAGCCACATATGCCGTATGGTAATATTTCGTTCCTCCAAAGTGTATGGTTAAATTGGCCTTTCCATATATGCCAATCTTGTCGCCCGTCACAGTTTGCAGGGTAACGCTTGGTGGAGTCCAAATGAGTTTACATTTCAATTTTCGAGCCAAATCTTCTCTTATTATTGTCACATTGGCTCCTGTATCGACAATCATACGGCACTGAATTCCGTTAATAAAGCCTATTACATATAATTCGTTATCACCGCCGCTCATTTTTGATATCTGGAGGATCTTCAGGTGGGGCTTTTCATTCTCTGGCAACCTCCGCCCCGCGAGATGGCCAAAATTTAGTTTCCCTGCTGACTGTTTGAATTTATCTCACGTTCGTGGATTTTGGGGCAATTTCTTCGGAGATGTCCTGTATCACCGCATCCCCAGCACGTGAGATTCTGTCTTCTTGAACTTGTTCTTCCGTATTTTAAAGCTTCAATTTCTTGATTTATTTTCCTAATTTCTTTCAAGACGTCGTTCTCAGTTTCTGAGCTTTTGTTCACCGTTGCCCCTCGGACTGAATGACGATCTCTTCGGCTGGCTTGTGTAGCTGCTTCCAACTTTAAGGCATATAGTAGTGCAGCCTTTAAATCCTGTACATCTGCCATTCGTACCGCTCTCTGCACTTCTGGATCTTTTATTCCGTCTATAAAATATTGCAGTGAGAGCATTTCCCGTACATTTGTAGGACAGTCAATGAATGCTAAATTTGCAAGCCGTTCAATTTCCGAGGCAAACTCTTGAAGGGTTTCACTCGATTTTTGATGGGGGCTCTTCATTTGTATTCTCGTATAATCCTTGAAGAATTTTTCGCCGAATCTCATTTCAAGTGCACAACTTAGAGTCTCAAATTTGAGTTGCGTCATATCGGGCAATGTTTGCAGCACGTCGGCGGCTTCTCCTCTTAAAGATGCTGCCAGTTGACAAGCTTTCACCTCGTCACTCCATTTGTTCGCTTAGGCTACAATGATGAAATGGGTCTTGTAAACTTGCCAGGAACTCTTTCCGTCGTATGTCGAAAGCTTAACTTGCACAGGAGAAGCAGGCGGATTCCTAAATTCTTCATAATTACCACTGTACGCTGAAAGTTTCTCCTCAAGATCTTGTACTTTTTTATTTAGCTTTTCATCTACTTCACCTAGTATTTTCTCTTCAACGTTACAAACTTCATTCTGAATTTTCTCTTCTACTTCCGCCATTTTCCTTTCCAATTTCTGTTCATCATTACTAACTTCATTCTGAATTTTCTCTTCTACTTCCTCTATTTTCTCTTCTACCGAGCCTATTCTTCTCTCTACCGATGAGAACTTTTCTTCCAAAGTTTTCTTCATTTCTTCTTGGCTTTTATTAACTTCCTCCTTTAATTCTTCCATTCTCTCTTGGCTTCTTTTCATTTCTTCAGTCACATCTTCTTGGACTTTGTCGATTTTATTCGATAACTCTTCTTGGCCTTTGTCAATTTTTTTTGTCAACTCTTCCATTCTTTCTTCGTTTTTATTCATTTTTTCCGTCAACTCTTCTTGGCCTTTAATCATCTTTTTAGTCACATCTTCTTGGCATTTGTCAATTTTATTTGTCAACTGTTCCATTCTTTCTTCGTTTTTGTTCATTTTTTCCGCCAACTCTTCTTGGCCTTTATTCATCTTTTCCGCCAACTCCTTTTGGCCTTTATTCATTTTATTTGATAATCCATTAATAGCTTTCAACAACTCATTCAGTTGCTCTTCCGTTGCTCTCGTTTTCGCCATAAGATCCCAAATTCTGACACCAAATGTTGCAGCGTATATAGGGTTCTTTTGATCTTATGGTTAGAGAACTTCAAAACTCTTTTTTCTTAGAAAAGTAGAAAATAATTTATTTACAGATCTTCAGAACAACAGAGTCTTCGAAACTCACAAACATTACTGGATATTCAAAAATAACTGCTCAAATCTATCGTATAAGTGCAGATATAGATTCCAGAGACACTTTATACAACGTCTCAACACTAAACCACATTCAAAATTACGTAAATAAGACTCAAGCACACTCGCTTAACAAACGCCTTGTTCACTCAATGACTGACTGGTAAATAATAACCACAGCTCGCATCGCTTCTCTTCTTATATAGGCTCGTAGCAGGTGCTGGAAATTTCTAGAACCAACTCGAAAAATCCACGGAACAACAAACAAGGTATCAGTATATCTAAAAGGGGGGTTACCATTGAGAGGGAAGGGTTACCATCGCCAACAATCGCCAAGTTTGTCGCCAACTTGGCGATATATCGCCAAATTTGGCGACCAAAATTAGTCGCCAAAAGTGACGCCAACTTGGCGATATCTCTAATATTTCGTTAATCTGCCGTAGACATACACTGAAAATAATAGACAAGTTTGCTTGATAACAGAGACAATGTAACAAAAACTAATATTAGTAAAGAAATGGAGCTTAATAAGATTATTTACATCATTTTACAGTACAAACACTAACTATTTACAAAATTCGTAACACTATCCCCTCCTCAAAGACTGCACGTCCCGGGCAGTGCAATCCTTGAGTTAGAGGAAAACACTTAAAATAAACAAATAAATAAATAAATAAATAAATAATAACAATAATAATAAGATTTACATAAATAAGAACTAATTACTATTTACATATTTACAAAAAGTGACTTTCATGACCATGGTCTGAAATTCCAGTTTTGAATTTCTATTGACTTTGGCCAAAATAAGGGGCTAGCCGGTTGTAATGTACGACCTTGGGCTTGGTGTGTGGCGATTTTCGTATGCGTACGACGACGTCATTCAGCCTGTTGACGACTGTGTAAGGACCGTCCCAGTTTCTTTGTAATTTTGGCGACAGTCCCTTATGACGTATCGGATTCCACAACCAAACTTTGTCACCTAAGTTGAACTCATGTCCTGTTGCCTTTGTATCGTACCGTGTCTTCATCTTTTCCGTTGCCAGTCCGATTCGGTTCCTCGCTAGACGATGAATCTCCTCAATCCGCGCCTGGAGTTCATCGACATATTCCTCAGGCGATGAAGGAGCATCAGGAGGACGGCCAAACAAAGGATCCGCAGGCAGACGAAGATCCCGAACAAAGAGCATTTGAGAAGGGGAGTAACCAGCGGCCTCATGAGTGGCACTCCTGTAGGCAAGCAGGAAAAGAGGCAATTTCTTGTCCCAGTCCTGTTGGTCTCTAGACACCAGGAGAGAGAGGCTATTTAGGATGGTACGATTGAACCGCTCCACCATGCCGTCCGATTGAGGGTGTAGAGGTGTTGTTCGAGTTTTGTCCATGCCGAGTAGTTCACACATTTCCTTGAACACAGCCGAATCAAAATTTTTTCCTTGATCGGAATGGATTTGAAGAGGAACTCCGTATCTGGAAACCCAGTGTTGAATCAGTATGTCTGCTACGGTAACCGCCTCTTGATTAGGAATGGCGTAGGCTTCAGGCCACTTAGTGAAGTAGTCCATGACAACGAAAATGTACTTATTGCCATCAGATGTTCTAGGAAGTGGACCCAGGATGTCTAGAGCAATTCGTTCGAAAGGAGCTCCTACATTATATCGTTGCAATCGTCCACGGGTGCGCCTCTTTGGACCTTTACGTGCTACACAGGTGTCACAAGTTCGACACCACTTCTCCACGTCACTGCGAACATTATTCCAGTAGAAACGCTCTCGAACCTTTTGCAGGGTCTTCATTACACCAAAATGACCTCCTGTGGGGCTACCATGCAGTTCTTGAAGGACCATAGAAATTCTCGACTTAGGGAGTAGTAGTTGCCATCTACATGTCTTTCCATCGTCAGACTCCCATTTTCGGTACAAGATGCCGTTCTTCAAATGTAAGGAATCCCAGAGAGCCCAATAACGTTTAGTCGTAGGATGGTAATGGGCCATGTCTTGCCAGCTGGGCTTCCTATTGGACTCCTCTTTCAGCTCTAGAATTGGCTTAATTTCAGGATCAGCAAGTTGATCTTTACGCAGGCTCTCGTCACTCCACTGATCTTGCGATGATGTAGATCCAGTTGTAACTTGCCTTACTATAGGACCTTTGACATTAAATTTCTTCTCAACCCGGTCGCAGTATCTACAATTCTCTGAGCAGGGTCTTCTTGAGAGAGCATCTGCATTTCCATGTGATGAGCCTTTTCGATGGCGTATCTCCATATCGTACTCTTGAAGCTTTTGTATCCACCTGGCTATCTGGCCTTCTGGGTTCTTAAAATTCAATAACCAAGTTAGAGAAGCATGATCAGTTCGGATCAGGAATTTTCGACCGTAAAGATAGTGATGAAAATGGTCTATGGCTTTCACTACAGCAAGAAGCTCTTTTCTTGTTACGCAGTAGTTTCGCTCTGCCTTTGATAAGCACTTGCTGAAATAGGCGATAACACGCTCCTGGCCGTCGATTACCTGGGACAGTACAGCGCCAATGCTTTCGTTACTTGCATCCGTATCAAGTATAAACTGTCTATCGATTTGAGGATATGACAGAATTGGAGTGGATGTTAAGGCCTCCTTAAGCTTTCCGAAAGCAGCGTCACATTCCTGTGTCCACATAAATTTTTGATTGGCTTCTGTTAATTTATGAAGTGGTCTTGCAATCATCGAGAAGCCTTTGACTAATTTTCTGTAATAGGTGCATAATTCTAGAAAACTTCGAAGCTGGTGAACATCTGCTGGACGATTCCAATTTTTCACGGCCGATATCTTCTCCGGATCAGTCCTAACTCCTTCCGCCGAAATGATGTGTCCAAGGTAGGCGACTTCATTACGAAACAAACTGCACTTCGAAGGGCTTAACTTCAAATTAGCTTCCTTTAATTTTTGTAGCACCCGCCTGAGGTTGTTCAGATGTTCATCAAAAGATTTTCCTATGATTATGATATCATCTAAATAAACAAGACATGCTTCATATGACAGCCCCCGGAGAACCGTTTCCATAAGCCGTTCGAAAGTTGCAGGTGCGTTACATAGACCAAAAGGCATTACCTTGAACTGCCATAATCCTTGTCCCGTTGTGAAGGCAGTCTTCTCGCGGTCGTCCGGATGGATCTCTACCTGCCAGTAACCACTCTTCAGATCCAGAGTCGAGAACCAAGTGTTGCCCGCAAGTGTGTCGAGAGTGTCGTCGATCCTTGGCAGAGGGTAACTATCCCTTTTAGTGACGTCATTCAGTCGGCGGTAGTCTACACAAAATCTTGTAGAACCATCCTTCTTTCTTACTAATACAATGGAAGACGCCCATGGACTTGTCGATGGTTCGATGATGTCATTTTCTTCCATATCCTTAATTAAATTCTGCACCTCTTCTTGCTTGGCAAAAGGTAATCGTCTAGGGTGCTGTTTAATAGGAGAGTGATCTCCCGTGTCAATTCGGTGTTGTGCCATTTTAGTTCGTCCAAAGTCTTCAGATGTTTGGGAGAATAAACTTTGGAATTCCCTAATTAAATTTTCCGCGGCGTCCATCTGTTTTGGATCTAAGTCTGTATTTTGTAACAAATCCTTGACTAAATTATCTGAAGGTTTCTCAGAGTGACTGGAATTTTGACTTATGCACGTCACAAGAGCACACGATGCTATCACCTCTCCTTTCTTGATAGTCTTCGTCTTATCACTGATGTTAACAATTCTGACTGGAATGGTCTTTTTCGAGAGGTCTACTACAGAAGAAGCCACCAATACTCCTGCTTGTTTACTATTGTCTTCGGGATAATCTATATGGCCAAATCGGTAATTAGTTTTATTTTCAATTACAGCTGGAATTAAAAATTCTGTTCTTGGATCAAGATTGATGTCTTCTTTGGCTATTACTGTTTGTTTACATTCAATTTCGTTATTTAATCCAAAAAGACTTATTTCTTCAAATTTTGAGAGCATTTTGTTATTTTTGAAATCAAGCTTCAAGCCAAACTTCTTCAGAAAATCTAGCCCGATTAAGCAAGGATCTGTTATGTCAGCCACATATGCCGTATGGTAATATTTCGTTCCTCCAAAGTGTATGGTTAAATTGGCCTTTCCATATATGCCAATCTTGTCGCCCGTCACAGTTTGCAGGGTAACGCTTGGTGGAGTCCAAATGAGTTTACATTTCAATTTTCGAGCCAAATCTTCTCTTATTATTGTCACATTGGCTCCTGTATCGACAATCATACGGCACTGAATTCCGTTAATAAAGCCTATTACATATAATTCGTTATCACCGCCGCTCATTTTTGATATCTGGAGGATCTTCAGGTGGGGCTTTTCATTCTCTGGCAACCTCCGCCCCGCGAGATGGCCAAAATTTAGTTTCCCTGCTGACTGTTTGAATTTATCTCACGTTCGTGGATTTTGGGGCAATTTCTTCGGAGATGTCCTGTATCACCGCATCCCCAGCACGTGAGATTCTGTCTTCTTGAACTTGTTCTTCCGTATTTTAAAGCTTCAATTTCTTGATTTATTTTCCTAATTTCTTTCAAGACGTCGTTCTCAGTTTCTGAGCTTTTGTTCACCGTTGCCCCTCGGACTGAATGACGATCTCTTCGGCTGGCTTGTGTAGCTGCTTCCAACTTTAAGGCATATAGTAGTGCAGCCTTTAAATCCTGTACATCTGCCATTCGTACCGCTCTCTGCACTTCTGGATCTTTTATTCCGTCTATAAAATATTGCAGTGAGAGCATTTCCCGTACATTTGTAGGACAGTCAATGAATGCTAAATTTGCAAGCCGTTCAATTTCCGAGGCAAACTCTTGAAGGGTTTCACTCGATTTTTGATGGGGGCTCTTCATTTGTATTCTCGTATAATCCTTGAAGAATTTTTCGCCGAATCTCATTTCAAGTGCACAACTTAGAGTCTCAAATTTGAGTTGCGTCATATCGGGCAATGTTTGCAGCACGTCGGCGGCTTCTCCTCTTAAAGATGCTGCCAGTTGACAAGCTTTCACCTCGTCACTCCATTTGTTCGCTTAGGCTACAATGATGAAATGGGTCTTGTAAACTTGCCAGGAACTCTTTCCGTCGTATGTCGAAAGCTTAACTTGCACAGGAGAAGCAGGCGGATTCCTAAATTCTTCATAATTACCACTGTACGCTGAAAGTTTCTCCTCAAGATCTTGTACTTTTTTATTTAGCTTTTCATCTACTTCACCTAGTATTTTCTCTTCAACGTTACAAACTTCATTCTGAATTTTCTCTTCTACTTCCGCCATTTTCCTTTCCAATTTCTGTTCATCATTACTAACTTCATTCTGAATTTTCTCTTCTACTTCCTCTATTTTCTCTTCTACCGAGCCTATTCTTCTCTCTACCGATGAGAACTTTTCTTCCAAAGTTTTCTTCATTTCTTCTTGGCTTTTATTAACTTCCTCCTTTAATTCTTCCATTCTCTCTTGGCTTCTTTTCATTTCTTCAGTCACATCTTCTTGGACTTTGTCGATTTTATTCGATAACTCTTCTTGGCCTTTGTCAATTTTTTTTGTCAACTCTTCCATTCTTTCTTCGTTTTTATTCATTTTTTCCGTCAACTCTTCTTGGCCTTTAATCATCTTTTTAGTCACATCTTCTTGGCATTTGTCAATTTTATTTGTCAACTGTTCCATTCTTTCTTCGTTTTTGTTCATTTTTTCCGCCAACTCTTCTTGGCCTTTATTCATCTTTTCCGCCTACTCCTCTTGGCCTTTATTCATTTTATTTGATAATCCATTAATAGCTTTCAACAACTCATTCAGTTGCTCTTCCGTTGCTCTCGTTTTCGCCATAAGATCCCAAATTCTGACACCAAATGTTGCAGCGTATATAGGGTTCTTTTGATCTTATGGTTAGAGAACTTCAAAACTCTTTTTTCTTAGAAAAGTAGAAAATAATTTATTTACAGATCTTCAGAACAACAGAGTCTTCGAAACTCACAAACATTACTGGATATTCAAAAATAACTGCTCAAATCTATCGTATAAGTGCAGATATAGATTCCAGAGACACTTTATACAACGTCTCAACACTAAACCACATTCAAAATTACGTAAATAAGACTCAAGCACACTCGCTTAACAAACGCCTTGTTCACTCAATGACTGACTGGTAAATAATAACCACAGCTCGCATCGCTTCTCTTCTTATATAGGCTCGTAGCAGGTGCTGGAAATTTCTAGAACCAACTCGAAAAATCCACGGAACAACAAACAAGGTATCAGTATATCTAAAAGGGGGGTTACCATTGAGAGGGAAGGGTTACCATCGCCAACAATCGCCAAGTTTGTCGCCAACTTGGCGATATATCGCCAAATTTGGCGACCAAAATTAGTCGCCAAAAGTGACGCCAACTTGGCGATATCTCTAATATTTCGTTAATCTGCCGTAGACATACACTGAAAATAATAGACAAGTTTGCTTGATAACAGAGACAATGTAACAAAAACTAATATTAGTAAAGAAATGGAGCTTAATAAGATTATTAACATCATTTTACAGTACAAACACTAACTATTTACAAAATTCGTAACACTATCCCCTCCTCAAAGACTGCACGTCCCGGGCAGTGCAATCCTTGAGTTAGAGGAAAACACTTAAAATAAACAAATAAATAAATAAATAATAACAATAATAATAAGATTTACATAAATAAGAACTAATTACTATTTACATATTTACAAAAAGTGACTTTCATGACCATGGTCTGAAATTCCAGTTTTGAATTTCTATTGACTTTGGCCAAAATAAGGGGCTAGCCGGTTGTAATGTACGACCTTGGGCTTGGTGTGTGGCGATTTTCGTATGCGTACGACGACGTCATTCAGCCTGTTGACGACTGTGTAAGGACCGTCCCAGTTTCTTTGTAATTTTGGCGACAGTCCCTTATGACGTATCGGATTCCACAACCAAACTTTGTCACCTAAGTTGAACTCATGTCCTGTTGCCTTTGTATCGTACCGTGTCTTCATCTTTTCCGTTGCCAGTCCGATTCGGTTCCTCGCTAGACGATGAATCTCCTCAATCCGCGCCTGGAGTTCATCTACATATTCCTCAGGCGATGAAGGAGCATCAGGAGGACGGCCAAACAAAGGATCCGCAGGCAGACGAAGATCCCGAACAAAGAGCATTTGAGAAGGGGAGTAACCAGTGGCCTCATGAGTGGCACTCCTGTAGGCAAGCAGGAAAAGAGGAAATTTCTAGTCCCAGTCCTGTTGGTCTCTAGACACCAGGAGAGAGAGGCTATTTAGGATGGTACGATTGAACCGCTCCACCATGCCGTCCGATTGAGGGTGTAGAGGTGTTGTTCGAGTTTTGTCCATGCCGAGTAGTTCACACATTTCCTTGAACACAGCCGAATCAAAATTTCTTCCTTGATCGGAATGGATTTGAAGAGGAACTCCGTATCTGGAAACCCAGTGTTGAATTAGTATGTCTGCTACGGTAACCGCCTCTTGATTAGGAATGGCGTAGGCTTCAGGCCACTTAGTGAAGTAGTCCATGACAACGAAAATGTACTTATTGCCATCAGATGTTCTAGGAAGTGGACCCAGGATGTCTAGAGCAATTCGTTCGAAAGGAGCTCCTACATTATATCGTTGCAATCGTCCACGGGTGCGCCTCTTTGGACCTTTACGTGCTACACAGGTGTCACAAGTTCGACACCTCTTCTCCACGTCACTGCGAACATTATTCCAGTAGAAACGCTCTCGAACCTTTTGCAGGGTCTTCATTACACCAAAATGACCTCCTGTGGGGCTACCATGCAGTTCTTGAAGGACCATAGAAATTCTCGACTTAGGGAGTAGTAGTTGCCATCTACATGTCTTTCCATCGTCAGACTCCCATTTTCGGTACAAGATGCCGTTCTTCAAATGTAAGGAATCCCAGAGAGCCCAATAACGTTTAGTCGTAGGATGGTAATGGGCCATGTCTTGCCAGCTGGGCTTCCTATTGGACTCCTCTTTCAGCTCTAGAATTGGCTTAATTTCAGGATCAGCAAGTTGATCTTTACGCAGGCTCTCGTCACTCCACTGATCTTGCGATGATGTAGATCCAGTTGTAACTTGCCTTACTATAGGACCTTTGACATTAAATTTCTTCTCAACCCGGTCGCAGTATCTACAATTCTCTGAGCAGGGTCTTCTTGAGAGAGCATCTGCATTTCCATGTGATGAGCCTTTTCGATGGCGTATCTCCATATCGTACTCTTGAAGCTTTTGTATCCACCTGGCTATCTGGCCTTCTGGGTTCTTAAAATTCAATAACCAAGTTAGAGAAGCATGATCAGTTCGGATCAGGAATTTTCGACCGTAAAGATAGTGATGAAAATGGTCTATGGCTTTCACTACAGCAAGAAGCTCTTTTCTTGTTACGCAGTAGTTTCGCTCTGCCTTTGATAAGCACTTGCTGAAATAGGCGATAACACGCTCCTGGCCGTCGATTTCCTGGGACAGTACAGCGCCAATGCTTTCGTTACTTGCATCCGTATCAAGTATAAACTGTCTATCGATTTGAGGATATGACAGAATTGGAGTGGATGTTAAGGCCTCCTTAAGCTTTCCGAAAGCAGCGTCACATTCCTGTGTCCACATAAATTTTTGATTGGCTTCTGTTAATTTATGAAGTGGTCTTGCAATCATCGAGAAGCCTTTGACTAATTTTCTGTAATAGGTGCATAATCCTAGAAAACTTCGAAGCTGGTGAACATCTGCTGGATGATTCCAATTTTTCACGGCCGATATCTTCTCCGGATCAGTCCTAACTCCTTCCGCCGAAATGATGTGTCCAAGGTAGGCGACTTCATTACGAAACAAACTGCACTTCGAAGGGCTTAACTTCAAATTAGCTTCCTTTAATTTTTGTAGCACCCGCCTGAGGTTGTTCAGATGTTCATCAAAAGATTTTCCTATGATTATGATATCATCTAAATAAACAAGACATGCTTCATATGACAGCCCCCGGAGAACCGTTTCCATAAGCCGTTCGAAAGTTGCAGGTGCGTTACATAGACCAAAAGGCATTACCTTGAACTGCCATAATCCTTGTCCCGTTGTGAAGGCAGTCTTCTCGCGGTCGTCCGGATGGATCTCTACCTGCCAGTAACCACTCTTCAGATCCAGAGTCGAGAACCAAGTGTTGCCCGCAAGTGTGTCGAGTGTCGTCGATCCTTGGCAGAGGGTAACTATCCCTTTTAGTGACGTCATTCAGTCGGCGGTAGTCTACACAAAATCTTGTAGAACCATCCTTCTTTCTTACTAATACAATGGGAGACGCCCATGGACTTGTCGATGGTTCGATGATGTCATTTTCTTCCATATCCTTAATTAAATTCTGCACCTCTTCTTGCTTGGCAAAAGGTAATCGTCTAGGGTGCTGTTTAATAGGAGAGTGATCTCCCGTGTCAATTCGGTGTTGTGCCATTTTAGTTCGTCCAAAGTCTTCAGATGTTTGGGAGAATAAACTTTGGAATTCCCTAATTAAATTTTCCGCGGCGTCCATCTGTTTTGGATCTAAGTCTGTATTTTGTAACAAATCCTTGACTAAATTATCTGAAGATTTCTCAGAGTGACTGGAATTTTGACTTATGCACGTCACAAGAGCACACGATGCTATCACCTCTCCTTTCTTGATAGTCTTCGTCTTATCACTGATGTTAACAATTCTGACTGGAATGGTCTTTTTCGAGAGGTCTACTACAGAAGAAGCCACCAATACTCCTGCTTGTTTACTATTGTCTTCGGGATAATCTATATGGCCAAATCGGTAATTAGTTTTATTTTCAATTACAGCTGGAATTAAAAATTCTGTTCTTGGATCAAGATTGATGTCTTCTTTGGCTATTACTGTTTGTTTACATTCAATTTCGTTATTTAATCCAAAAAGACTTATTTCTTCAAATTTTGAGAGCATTTTGTTATTTTTGAAATCAAGCTTCAAGCCAAACTTCTTCAGAAAATCTAGCCCGATTAAGCAAGGATCTGTTATGTCAGCCACATATGCCGTATGGTAATATTTCGTTCCTCCAAAGTGTATGGTTAAATTGGCCTTTCCATATATGCCAATCTTGTCGCCCGTCACAGTTTGCAGGGTAACGCTTGGTGGAGTCCAAATGAGTTTACATTTCAATTTTCGAGCCAAATCTTCTCTTATTATTGTCACATTGGCTCCTGTATCGACAATCATACGGCACTGAATTCCGTTAATAAAGCCTATTACATATAATTCGTTATCACCGCCGCTCATTTTTGATATCTGGAGGATCTTCAGGTGGGGCTTTTCATTCTCTGGCAACCTCCGCCCCGCGAGATGGCCAAAATTTAGTTTCCCTGCTGACTGTTTGAATTTATCTCACGTTCGTGGATTTTGGGGCAATTTCTTCGGAGATGTCCTGTATCACCGCATCCCCAGCACGTGAGATTCTGTCTTCTTGAACTTGTTCTTCCGTATTTTAAAGCTTCAATTTCTTGATTTATTTTCCTAATTTCTTTCAAGACGTCGTTCTCAGTTTCTGAGCTTTTGTTCACCGTTGCCCCTCGGACTGAATGACGATCTCTTCGGCTGGCTTGTGTAGCTGCTTCCAACTTTAAGGCATATAGTAGTGCAGCCTTTAAATCCTGTACATCTGCCATTCGTACCGCTCTCTGCACTTCTGGATCTTTTATTCCGTCTATAAAATATTGCAGTGAGAGCATTTCCCGTACATTAGTAGGACAGTCAATGAATGCTAAATTTGCAAGCCGTTCAATTTCCGAGGCAAACTCTTGAAGGGTTTCACTCGATTTTTGATGGGGGCTCTTCATTTGTATTCTCGTATAATCCTTGAAGAATTTTTCGCCGAATCTCATTTCAAGTGCACAACTTAGTCTCAAATTTGAGTTGCGTCATATCGGGCAATGTTTGCAGCACGTCGGCGGCTTCTCCTCTTAAAGATGCTGCCAGTTGACAAGCTTTCACCTCGTCACTCCATTTGTTCGCTTAGGCTACAATGATGAAATGGGTCTTGTAAACTTGCCAGGAACTCTTTCCGTCGTATGTCGAAAGCTTAACTTGCACAGGAGAAGCAGGCGGATTCCTAAATTCTTCATAATTACCACTGTACGCTGAAAGTTTCTCCTCAAGATCTTGTACTTTTTTATTTAGCTTTTCATCTACTTCACCTAGTATTTTCTCTTCAACGTTACAAACTTCATTCTGAATTTTCTCTTCTACTTCCGCCATTTTCCTTTCCAATTTCTGTTCATCATTACTAACTTCATTCTGAATTTTCTCTTCTACTTCCTCTATTTTCTCTTCTACCGAGCCTATTCTTCTCTCTACCGATGAGAACTTTTCTTCCAAAGTTTTCTTCATTTCTTCTTGGCTTTTATTAACTTCCTCCTTTAATTCTTCCATTCTCTCTTGGCTTCTTTTCATTTCTTCAGTCACATCTTCTTGGACTTTGTCGATTTTATTCGATAACTCTTCTTGGCCTTTGTCAATTTTTTTTGTCAACTCTTCCATTCTTTCTTCGTTTTTATTCATTTTTTCCGTCAACTCTTCTTGGCCTTTAATCATCTTTTTAGTCACATCTTCTTGGCATTTGTCAATTTTATTTGTCAACTGTTCCATTCTTTCTTCGTTTTTGTTCATTTTTTCCGCCAACTCTTCTTGGCCTTTATTCATCTTTTCCGCCAACTCCTCTTGGCCTTTATTCATTTTATTTGATAATCCATTAATAGCTTTCAACAACTCATTCAGTTGCTCTTCCGTTGTTCTCGTTTTCGCCATAAGATCCCAAATTCTGACACCAAATGTTGCAGCGTATATAGGGTTCTTTTGATCTTATGGTTAGAGAACTTCAAAACTCTTTTTTCTTAGAAAAGTAGAAAATAATTTATTTACAGATCTTCAGAACAACAGAGTCTTCGAAACTCACAAACATTACTGGATATTCAAAAATAACTGCTCAAATCTATCGTATAAGTGCAGATATAGATTCCAGAGACACTTTATACAACGTCTCAACACTAAACCACATTCAAAATTACGTAAATAAGACTCAAGCACACTCGCTTAACAAACGCCTTGTTCACTCAATGACTGACTGGTAAATAATAACGACAGCTCGCATCGCTTCTCTTCTTATATAGGCTCGTAGCAGGTGCTGGAAATTTCTAGAACCAACTCGAAAAATCCACGGAACAACAAACAAGGTATCAGTATATCTAAAAGGGGGGTTACCATTGAGAGGGAAGGGTTACCATCGCCAACAATCGCCAAGTTTTTCGCCAACTTGGCGATATATCGCCAAATTTGGCGACCAAAATTAGTCGCCAAAAGTGACGCCAACTTGGCGATATCTCTAATATTTCGTTAATCTGCCGTAGACATACACTGAAAATAATAGACAAGTTTGCTTGATAACAGAGACAATGTAACAAAAACTAATATTAGTAAAGAAATGGAGCTTAATAAGATTATTTACATCATTTTACAGTACAAACACTAACTATTTACAAAATTCGTAACACTATCCCCTCCTCAAAGACTGCACGTCCCGGGCAGTGCAATCCTTGAGTTAGAGGAAAACACTTAAAATAAACAAATAAATAAATAAATAATAACAATAATAATAAGATTTACATAAATAAGAACTAATTACTATTTACATATTTACAAAAAGTGACTTTCATGGCCATGGTCTGAAATTCCAGTTTTGAATTTCTATTGACTTTGGCCAAAATAAGGGACTAGCCGGTTGTAATGTACGACCTTGGGCTTGGTGTGTGGCGATTTTCGTATGCGTACGACGACGTCATTCAGCCTGTTGACGACTGTGTAAGGACCGTCCCAGTTTCTTTGTAATTTTGGCGACAGTCCCTTATGACGTATCGGATTCCACAACCAAACTTTGTCACCTAAGTTGAACTCATGTCCTGTTGCCTTTGTATCGTACCGTGTCTTCATCTTTTCCGTTGCCAGTCCGATTCGGTTCCTCGCTAGACGATGAATCTCCTCAATCCGCGCCTGGAGTTCATCGACATATTCCTCAGGCGATGAAGGAGCATCAGGAGGACGGCCAAACAAAGGATCCGCAGGCAGACGAAGATCCCGAACAAAGAGCATTTGAGAAGGGGAGTAACCAGTGGCCTCATGAGTGGCACTCCTGTAGGCAAGCAGGAAAAGAGGCAATTTCTTGTCCCAGTCCTGTTGGTCTCTATACACCAGGAGAGAGAGGCTATTTAGGATGGTACGATTGAACCGCTCCACCATGCCGTCCGATTGAGGGTGTAGAGGTGTTGTTCGAGTTTTGTCCATGCCGAGTAGTTCACACATTTCCTTGAACACAGCCGAATCAAAATTTCTTCCTTGATCGGAATGGATTTGAAGAGGAACTCCGTATCTGGAAACCCAGTGTTGAATCAGTATGTCTGCTACGGTAACCGCCTCTTGATTAGGAATGGCGTAGGCTTCAGGCAACTTAGTGAAGTAGTCCATGACAACGAAAATGTACTTATTGCCATCAGATGTTCTAGGAAGTGGACCCAGGATGTCTAGAGCAATTCGTTCGAAAGGAGCTCCTACATTATATCGTTGCAATCGTCCACGGGTGCGCCTCTTTGGACCTTTACGTGCTACACAGGTGTCACAAGTTCGACACCACTTCTCCACGTCACTGCGAACATTATTCCAGTAGAAACGCTCTCGAACCTTTTGCAGGGTCTTCATTACACCAAAATGACCTCCTGTGGGGCTACCATGCAGTTCTTGAAGGACCATAGAAATTCTCGACTTAGGGAGTTGTAGTTGCCATCTACATGTCTTTCCATCGGCAGACTCCCATTTTCGGTACAAGATGCCGTTCTTCAAATGTAAGGAATCCCAGAGAGCCCAATAACGTTTAGTCGTAGGATGGTAATGGGCCATGTCTTGCCAGCTGGGCTTCCTATTGGACTCCTCTTTCAGCTCTAGAATTGGCTTAATTTCAGTATCAGCAAGTTGATCTTTAAGCAGGCTCTCGTCACTCCACTGATCTTGCGATGATGTAGATCCAGTTGTAACTTGTCTTACTATAGGACCTTTGACATTAAATTTCTTCTCAACCCGGTCGCAGTATTTACAATTCTCTGAGCAGGGTCTTCTTGAGAGAGCATCTGCATTTCCATGTGATGAGCCTTTTCGGTGGCGTATCTCCATATCGTACTCTTGAAGCTTTTGTATCCACCTGGCTATCTGGCCTTTTGGGTTCTTAAAATTCAATAGCCAAGTTAGAGAAGCATGATCAGTTCGGATCAGGAATTTTCGACCGTAAAGATAGTGATGAAAATGGTCTATGGCTTTCACTACAGCAAGAAGCTCTTTTCTTTGTTACGCAGTAGTTTCGCTCTGCCTTTGATAAGCACTTGCTGAAATAGACGATAACACGCTCCTGGCCGTCGATTTCCTGGGACAGTACAGCGCCAATGCTTTCGTTACTTGCATCCGTATCAAGTATAAACTGTCTATCGATTTGAGGATATGACAGAATTGGAGTGGATGTTAAGGCCTCCTTAAGCTTTCCGAAAGCAGCGTCACATTCCTGTGTCCACATAAATTTTTGATTGGCTTCTGTTAATTTATGAAGTGGTCTTGCAATCATCGAGAAGCCTTTGACGAATTTTCTGTAATAGGTGCATAATCCTAGAAAACTTCGAAGCTGGTGAACGTCTGCTGGACGATTCCAATTTTTCACGGCCGATATCTTCTCCGGATCAGTCCTAACTCCTTCCGCCGAAATGATGTGTCCAAGGTAGGCGACTTCATTACGAAACAAACTGCACTTCGAAGGGCTTAACTTCAAATTAGCTTCCTTTAATTTTTGTAGCACCCGCCTGAGGTTGTTCAGATGTTCATCAAAAGATTTTCCTATGATTATGATATCATCTAAATAAACAAGACATGCTTCATATGACAGCCCCCGGAGAACCGTTTCCATAAGCCGTTCGAAAGTTGCAGGTGCGTTACATAGACCAAAAGGCATTACCTTGAACTGCCATAATCCTTGTCCCGTTGTGAAGGCAGTCTTCTCGCGGTCGTCCGGATGGATCTCTACCTGCCAGTAACCACTCTTCAGATCCAGAGTCGAGAACCAAGTGTTGCCCGCAAGTGTGTCGAGAGTGTCGTCGATCCTTGGCAGAGGGTAACTATCCCTTTTAGTGACGTCATTCAGTCGGCGGTAGTCTACACAAAATCTTGTAGAACCATCCTTCTTTCTTACTAATACAATGGGAGACGCCCATGGACTTGTCGATGGTTCGATGATGTCATTTTCTTCCATATCCTTAATTAAATTCTGCACCTCTTCTTGCTTGGCAAAAGGTAATCGTCTAGGGTGCTGTTTAATAGGAGAGTGATCTCCCGTGTCAATTCGGTGTTGTGCCATTTTAGTTCGTCCAAAGTCTTCAGATGTTTGGGAGAATAAACTTTGGAATTCCCTAATTAAATTTTTCGCGGCGTCCATCTGTTTTGGATCTAAGTCTGTATTTTGTAACAAATCCTTGACTAAATTATCTGAAGATTTCTCAGAGTGACTGGAATTTTGACTTATGCACGTCACAAGAGCACACGATGCTATCACCTCTCCTTTCTTGATAGTCTTCGTCTTATCACTGATGTTAACAATTCTGACTGGAATGGTCTTTTTCGAGAGGTCTACTACAGAAGAAGCCACCAATACTCCTGCTTGTTTACTATTGTCTTCGGGATAATCTATATGGCCAAATCGGTAATTAGTTTTATTTTCAATTACAGCTGGAATTAAAAATTCTGTTCTTGGATCAAGATTGATGTCTTCTTTGGCTATTACTGTTTGTTTACATTCAATTTCGTTATTTAATCCAAAAAGACTTATTTCTTCAAATTTTGAGAGCATTTTGTTATTTTTGAAATCAAGCTTCAAGCCAAACTTCTTCAGAAAATCTAGCCCGATTAAGTAAGGATCTGTTATGTCAGCCACATATGCCGTATGGTAATATTTCGTTCCTCCAAAGTGTATGGTTAAATTGGCCTTTCCATATATGCCAATCTTGTCGCCCGTCACAGTTTGCAGGGTAACGCTTGGTGGAGTCCAAATGAGTTTACATTTCAATTTTCGAGCCAAATCTTCTCTTATTATTGTCACATTGGCTCCTGTATCGACAATCATACGGCACTGAATTCCGTTAATAAAGCCTATTACATATAATTCGTTATCACCGCCGCTCATTTTTGATATCTGGAGGATCTTCAGGTGGGGCTTTTCATTCTCTGGCAACCTCCGCCCCGCGAGATGGCCAAAATTTAGTTTCCCTGCTGACTGTTTGAATTTATCTCACGTTCGTGGATTTTGGGGCAATTTCTTCGGAGATGTCCTGTATCACCGCATCCCCAGCACGTGAGATTCTGTCTTCTTGAACTTGTTCTTCCGTATTTTAAAGCTTCAATTTCTTGATTTATTTTCCTAATTTCTTTCAAGACGTCGTTCTCAGTTTCTGAGCTTTTGTTCACCGTTGCCCCTCGGACTGAATGACGATCTCTTCGGCTGGCTTGTGTAGCTGCTTCCAACTTTAAGGCATATAGTAGTGCAGCCTTTAAATCCTGTACATCTGCCATTCGTACCGCTCACTGCTCTTCTGGATCTTTTATTCCGTCTATAAAATATTGCAGTGAGAGCATTTCCCGTACATTTGTAGGACAGTCAATGAATGCTAAATTTGCAAGCCGTTCAATTTCCGAGGCAAACTTTTGAAGGGTTTCACTCGATTTTTGATGGGGGCTCTTCATTTGTATTCTCGTATAATCCTTGAAGAATTTTTCGCCGAATCTCATTTCAAGTGCACAACTTAGAGTCTCAAATTTGAGTTGCGTCATATCGGGCAATGTTTGCAGCACGTCGGCGGCTTAAAGATGCTGCCAGTTGACAAGCTTTCACCTCGTCACTCCATTTGTTCGCTTAGGCTACAATGATGAAATGGGTCTTGTAAACTTGCCAGGAACTCTTTCCGTCGTATGTCGAAAGCTTAACTTGCACAGGAGAAGCAGGCGGATTCCTAAATTCTTCATAATTACCACTGTACGCTGAAAGTTTCTCCTCAAGATCTTGTACTTTTTTATTTAGCTTTTCATCTACTTCACCTAGTATTTTCTCTTCAACGTTACAAACTTCATTCTGAATTTTCTCTTCTACTTCCGCCATTTTCCTTTCCAATTTCTGTTCATCATTACTAACTTCATTCTGAATTTTCTCTTCTACTTCCTCTATTTTCTCTTCTACCGAGCCTATTCTTCTCTCTACCGATGAGAACTTTTCTTCCAAAGTTTTCTTCATTTCTTCTTGGCTTTTATTAACTTCCTCCTTTAATTCTTCCATTCTCTCTTGGCTTCTTTTCATTTCTTCAGTCACATCTTCTTGGACTTTGTCGATTTTATTCGATAACTCTTCTTGGCCTTTGTCAATTTTTTTTGTCAACTCTTCCATTCTTTCTTCGTTTTTATTCATTTTTTCCGTCAACTCTTCTTGGCCTTTAATCATCTTTTTAGTCACATCTTCTTGGCATTTGTTAATTTTATTTGTCAACTGTTCCATTCTTTCTTCGTTTTTGTTCATTTTTTCCGCCAACTCTTCTTGGCCTTTATTCATCTTTTCCGCCAACTCCTCTTGGCCTTTATTCATTTTATTTGATAATCCATTAATAGCTTTCAACAACTCATTCAGTTGCTCTTCCGTTGCTCTCGTTTTCGCCATAAGATCCCAAATTCTGACACCAAATGTTGCAGCGTATATAGGGTTCTTTTGATCTTATGGTTAGAGAACTTCAAAACTCTTTTTTCTTAGAAAAGTAGAAAATAATTTATTTACAGATCTTCAGAACAACAGAGTCTTCGAAACTCACAAACATTACTGGATATTCAAAAATAACTGCTCAAATCTATCGTATAAGTGCAGATATAGATTCCAGAGACACTTTATACAACGTCTCAACACTAAACCACATTCAAAATTACGTAAATAAGACTCAAGCACACTCGCTTAACAAACGCCTTGTTCACTCAATGACTGACTGGTAAATAATAACCACAGCTCGCATCGCTTCTCTTCTTATATAGGCTCGTAGCAGGTGCTGGAAATTTCTAGAACCAACTCGAAAAATCCACGGAACAACAAACAAGGTATCAGTATATCTAAAAGGGGGGTTACCATTGAGAGGGAAGGGTTACCATCGCCAACAATCGCCAAGTTTGTCGCCAACTTGGCGATATATCGCCAAATTTGGCGACCAAAATTAGTCGCCAAAAGTGACGCCAACTTGGCGATATCTCTAATATTTCGTTAATCTGCCGTAGACATACACTGAAAATAATAGACAAGTTTGCTTGATAACAGAGACAATGTAACAAAAACTAATATTAGTAAAGAAATGGAGCTTAATAAGATTATTTACATCATTTTACAGTACAAACACTAATTATTTACAAAATTCGTAACACTATCCCCTCCTCAAATTCTGCACGTCCCGGGTAGTGCAATCCTTGAGTTAGAGGAAAACACTTAAAATAAACAAATAAATAAATAAATAAATAAATAATAACAATAATAATAAGATTTACATAAATAAGAACTAATTACTATTTACTTATTTACAAAAAGTGACTTTCATGACCATGGTCTGAAATTCCAGTTTTGAATTTCTATTGACTTTGGCCAAAATAAGGGGCTAGCCGGTTGTAATGTACGACCTTGGGCTTGGTGTGTGGCGATTTTCTTATGCGTACGACGACGTCATTCAGCCTGTTGACGACTGTGTAAGGACCGTCCCAGTTTCTTTGTAATTTTGGCGACAGTCCCTTACGACGTATCGGATTCCACAACCAAACTTTGTCACCTAAGTTGAACTCATGTCCTGTTGCCTTTGTATCGTACCGTGTCTTCATCTTTTCCGTTGCCAGTCCGATTCGGTTCCTCGCTAGACGATGAATTTCCTCAATCCGCGCCTGGAGTTCATCGACATATTCCTCAGGCGATGAAGGAGCATCAGGAGGACGGCCAAACAAAGGATCCGCAGGCAGACGAAGATCCCGAACAAAGAGCATTTGAGAAGGGGAGTAACCAGCGGCCTCATGAGTGGCACTCCTGTAGGCAAGCAGGAAAAGAGGCAATTTCTTGTCCCAGTCCTGTTGGTCTCTAGACACCAGGAGAGAGAGGCTATTTAGGATGGTACGATTGAACCGCTCCACCATGCCGTCCGATTGAGGGTGTAGAGGTGTTGTTCGAGTTTTGTCCATGCCGAGTAGTTCACACATTTCCTTGAACACAGCCGAATCAAAATTTTTTCCTTGATCGGAATGGATTTGAAGAGGAACTCCGTATCTGGAAACCCAGTGTTGAATCAGTATGTCTGCTACGGTAACCGCCTCTTGATTAGGAATGGCGTAGGCTTCAGGCCACTTAGTGAAGTAGTCCATGACAACGAAAATGTACTTATTGCCATCAGATGTTCTAGGAAGTGGACCCAGGATGTCTAGAGCAATTCGTTCGAAAGGAGCTCCTACATTATATCGTTGCAATCGTCCACGGGTGCGCCTCTTTGGACCTTTACGTGCTACACAGGTGTCACAAGTTCGACACCACTTCTCCACGTCACTGCGAACATTATTCCAGTAGAAACGCTCTCGAACCTTTTGCAGGGTCTTCATTACACCAAAATGACCTCCTGTGGGGCTACCATGCAGTTCTTGAAGGACCATAGAAATTCTCGACTTAGGGAGTAGTAGTTGCCATCTACATGTCTTTCCATCGTCAGACTCCCATTTTCGGTACAAGATGCCGTTCTTCAAATGTAAGGAATCCCAGAGAGCCCAATAACGTTTAGTCGTAGGATGGTAATGGGCCATGTCTTGCCAGCTGGGCTTCCTATTGGACTCCTCTTTCAGCTCTAGAATTGGCTTAATTTCAGGATCAGCAAGTTGATCTTTACGCAGGCTCTCGTCACTCCGCTGATCTTGCGATGATGTAGATCCAGTTGTAACTTGCCTTACTATAGGACCTTTGACATTAAATTTCTTCTCAACCCGGTCGCAGTATCTACAATTCTCTGAGCAGGGTCTTCTTCAGAGAGCATCTGCATTTCCATGTGATGAGCCTTTTCGATGGCGTATCTCCATATCGTACTCTTGAAGCTTTTGTATCCACCTGGCTATCTGGCCTTCTGGGTTCTTAAAATTCAATAACCAAGTTAGAGAAGCATGATCAGTTCGGATCAGGAATTTTCGACCGTAAAGATAGTGATGAAAATGGTCTATGGCTTTCACTACAGCAAGAAGCTCTTTTCTTGTTACGCAGTAGTTTCGCTCTGCCTTTGATAAGCACTTGCTGAAATAGGCGATAACACGCTCCTGGCCGTCGATTTCCTGGGACAGTACAGCGCCAATGCTTTCGTTACTTGCATCCGTATCAAGTATAAACTGTCTATCGATTTGAGGATATGACAGAATTGGAGTGGATGTTAAGGCCTCCTTAAGCTTTCCGAAAGCAGCGTCACATTCCTGTGTCCACATAAATTTTTGATTGGCTTCTGTTAATTTATGAAGTGGTCTTGCAATCATCGAGAAGCCTTTGACTAATTTTCTGTAATAGGTGCATAATCCTAGAAAACTTCGAAGCTGGTGAACATCTGCTGGACGATTCCAATTTTTCACGGCCGATATCTTCTCCGGATCAGTCCTAACTCCTTCCGCCGAAATGATGTGTCCAAGGTAGGCGACTTCATTACGAAACAAACTGCACTTCGAAGGGATTAACTTCAAATTAGCTTCCTTTAATTTTTGTAGCACCCGCCTGAGGTTGTTCAGATGTTCATCAAAAGATTTTCCTATGATTATGATATCATCTAAATAAACAAGACATGCTTCATATGACAGCCCCCGGAGAACCGTTTCCATAAGCCGTTCGAAAGTTGCAGGTGCGTTACATAGACCAAAAGGCATTACCTTGAACTGCCATAATCCTTGTCCCGTTGTGAAGGCAGTCTTCTCGCGGTCGTCCGGATGGATCTCTACCTGCCAGTAACCACTCTTCAGATCCAGAGTCGAGAACCAAGTGTTGCCCGCAAGTGTGTCGAGAGTGTCGTCGATCCTTGGCAGAGGGTAACTATCCCTTTTAGTGACGTCATTCAGTCGGCGGTAGTCTACACAAAATCTTGTAGAACCATCCTTCTTTCTTACTAATACAATGGGAGACGCCCATGGACTTGTCGATGGTTCGATGATGTCATTTTCTTCCATATCCTTAATTAAATTCTGCACCTCTTCTTGCTTGGCAAAAGGTAATCGTCTAGGGTGCTGTTTAATAGGAGAGTGATCTCCCGTGTCAATTCGGTGTTGTGCCATTTTAGTTCGTCCAAAGTCTTCAGATGTTTGGGAGAATAAACTTTGGAATTCCCTAATTAAATTTTCCGCGGAGTCCATCTGTTTTGGATCTAAGTCTGTATTTTGTAACAAATCCTTGACTAAATTATCTGAAGGTTTCTCAGAGTGACTGGAATTTTGACTTATGCACGTCACAAGAGCACACGATGCTATCACCTCTCCTTTCTTGATAGTCTTCGTCTTATCACTGATGTTAACAATTCTGACTGGAATGGTCTTTTTCGAGAGGTCTACTACAGAAGAAGCCACCAATACTCCTGCTTGTTTACTATTGTCTTCCGGATAATCTATATGGCCAAATCGGTAATTAGTTTTATTTTCAATTACAGCTGGAATTAAAAATTCTGTTCTTGGATCAAGATTGATGTCTTCTTTGGCTATTACTGTTTGTTTACATTCAATTTCGTTATTTAATCCAAAAAGACTTATTTCTTCAAATTTTGAGAGCATTTTGTTATTTTTGAAATCAAGCTTCAAGCCAAACTTCTTCAGAAAATCTAGCCCGATTAAGCAAGGATCTGTTATGTCAGCCACATATGCCGTATGGTAATATTTCGTTCCTCCAAAGTGTATGGTTAAATTGGCCTTTCCATATATGCCAATCTTGTCGCCCGTCACAGTTTGCAGGGTAACGCTTGGTGGAGTCCAAATGAGTTTACATTTCAATTTTCGAGCCAAATCTTCTCTTATTATTGTCACATTGGCTCCTGTATCGACAATCATACGGCACTGAATTCCGTTAATAAAGCCTATTACATATAATTCGTTATCACCGCCGCTCATTTTTGATATCTGGAGGATCTTCAGGTGGGGCTTTTCATTCTCTGGCAACCTCCGCCCCGCGAGATGGCCAAAATTTAGTTTCCCTGCTGACTGTTTGAATTTATCTCACGTTCGTGGATTTTGGGGCAATTTCTTCGGAGATGTCCTGTATCACCGCATCCCCAGCACGTGAGATTCTGTCTTCTTGAACTTGTTCTTCCGTATTTTAAAGCTTCAATTTCTTGATTTATTTTCCTAATTTCTTTCAAGACGTCGTTCTCAGTTTCTGAGCTTTTGTTCACCGTTGCCCCTCGGACTGAATGACGATCTCTTCGGCTGGCTTGTGTAGCTGCTTCCAACTTTAAGGCATATAGTAGTGCAGCCTTTAAATCCTGTACATCTGCCATTCGTACCGCTCTCTGCACTTCTGGATCTTTTATTCCGTCTATAAAATATTGCAGTGAGAGCATTTCCCGTACATTTGTAGGACAGTCAATGAATGCTAAATTTGCAAGCCGTTCAATTTCCGAGGCAAACTCTTGAAGGGTTTCACTCGATTTTTGATGGGGGCTCTTCATTTGTATTCTCGTATAATCCTTGAAGAATTTTTCGCCGAATCTCATTTCAAGTGCACAACTTAGAGTCTCAAATTTGAGTTGCGTCATATCGGGCAATGTTTGCAGCACGTCGGCGGCTTCTCCTCTTAAAGATGCTGCCAGTTGACAAGCTTTCACCTCGTCACTCCATTTGTTCGCTTAGGCTACAATGATGAAATGGGTCTTGTAAACTTGCCAGGAACTCTTTCCGTCGTATGTCGAAAGCTTAACTTGCACAGGAGAAGCAGGCGGATTCCTAAATTCTTCATAATTACCACTGTACGCTGAAAGTTTCTCCTCAAGATCTTGTACTTTTTTATTTAGCTTTTCATCTACTTCACCTAGTATTTTCTCTTCAACGTTACAAACTTCATTCTGAATTTTCTCTTCTACTTCCGCCATTTTCCTTTCCAATTTCTGTTCATCATTACTAACTTCATTCTGAATTTTCTCTTCTACTTCCTCTATTTTCTCTTCTACCGAGCCTATTCTTCTCTCTACCGATGAGAACTTTTCTTCCAAAGTTTTCTTCATTTCTTCTTGGCTTTTATTAACTTCCTCCTTTAATTCTTCCATTCTCTCTTGGCTTCTTTTCATTTCTTCAGTCACATCTTCTTGGACTTTGTCGATTTTATTCGATAACTCTTCTTGGCCTTTGTCAATTTTTTTTGTCAACTCTTCCATTCTTTCTTCGTTTTTATTCATTTTTTCCGTCAACTCTTCTTGGCCTTTAATCATCTTTTTAGTCACATCTTCTTGGCATTTGTCAATTTTATTTGTCCACTGTTCCATTCTTTCTTCGTTTTTGTTCATTTTTTCCGCCAACTCTTCTTGGCCTTTATTCATCTTTTCCGCCAACTCCTCTTGGCCTTTATTCATTTTATTTGATAATCCATTAATAGCTTTCAACAACTCATTCAGTTGCTCTTCCGTTGCTCTCGTTTTCGCCATAAGATCCCAAATTCTGACACCAAATGTTGCAGCGTATATAGGGTTCTTTTGATCTTATGGTTAGAGAACTTCAAAACTCTTTTTTCTTAGAAAAGTAGAAAATAATTTATTTACAGATCTTCAGAACAACAGAGTCTTCGAAACTCACAAACATTACTGGATATTCAAAAATAACTGCTCAAATCTATCGTATAAGTGCAGATATAGATTCCAGAGACACTTTATACAACGTCTCAACACTAAACCACATTAAAAATTACGTAAATAAGACTCAAGCACACTCGCTTAACAAACGCCTTGTTCACTCAATGACTGACTGGTAAATAATAACCACAGCTCGCATCGCTTCTCTTCTTATATAGGCTCGTAGCAGGTGCTGGAAATTTCTAGAACCAACTCGAAAAATCCACGGAACAACAAACAAGGTATCAGTATATCTAAAAGGGGGGTTACCATTGAGAGGGAAGGGTTACCATCGCCAACAATCGCCAAGTTTGTCGCCAACTTGGCGATATATCGCCAAATTTGGCGACCAAAATTAGTCGCCAAAAGTGACGCCAACTTGGCGATATCTCTAATATTTCGTTAATCTGCCGTAGACATACACTGAAAATAATAGACAAGTTTGCTTGATAACAGAGACAATGTAACAAAAACTAATATTAGTAAAGAAATGGAGCTTAATAAGATTATTTACATCATTTTACAGTACAAACACTAACTATTTACAAAATTCGTAACACTATCCCCTCCTCAAAGACTGCACGTCCCGGGCAGTGCAATCCTTGAGTTAGAGGAAAACACTTAAAATAAACAAATAAATAAATAAATAAATAAATAATAACAATAATAATAAGATTTACATAAATAAGAACTAATTACTATTTACATATTTACAAAAAGTGACTTTCATGACCATGGTCTGAAATTCCAGTTTTGAATTTCTATTGACTTTGGCCAAAATAAGGGGCTAGCCGGTTGTAATGTACGACCTTGGGCTTGGTGTGTGGCGATTTTCGTATGCGTACGACGACGTCATTCAGCCTGTTGACGACTGTGTAAGGACCGTCCCAGTTTCTTTGTAATTTTGGCGACAGTCCCTTATGACGTATCGGATTCCACAACCAAACTTTGTCACCTAAGTTGAACTCATGTCCTGTTGCCTTTGTATCGTACCGTGTCTTCATCTTTTCCGTTGCCAGTCCGATTCGGTTCCTCGCTAGACGATGAATCTCCTCAATCCGCGCCTGGAGTTCATCGACATATTCCTCAGGCGATGAAGGAGCATCAGGAGGACGGCCAAACAAAGGATCCGCAGGCAGACGAAGATCCCGAACAAAGAGCATTTGAGAAGGGGAGTAACCAGTGGCCTCATGAGTGGCACTCCTGTAGGCAAGCAGGAAAAGAGGCAATTTCTTGTCCCAGTCCTGTTGGTCTCTAGACACCAGGAGAGAGAGGCTATTTAGGATGGTACGATTGAACCGCTCCACCATGCCGTCCGATTGAGGGTGTAGAGGTGTTGTTCGAGTTTTGTCCATGCCGAGTAGTTCACACATTTCCTTGAACACAGCCGAATCAAAATTTCTTCCTTGATCGGAATGGATTTGAAGAGGAACTCCGTATCTGGAAACCCAGTGTTGAATCAGTATGTCTGCTACGGTAACCGCCTCTTGATTAGGAATGGCGTAGGCTTCAGGCAACTTAGTGAAGTAGTCCATGACAACGAAAATGTACTTATTGCCATCAGATGTTCTAGGAAGTGGACCCAGGATGTCTAGAGCAATTCGTTCGAAAGGAGCTCCTACATTATATCGTTGCAATCGTCCACGGGTGCGCCTCTTTGGACCTTTACGTGCTACACAGGTGTCACAAGTTCGACACCAGATCTCCACGTCACTGCGAACATTATTCCAGTAGAAACGCTCTCGAACCTTTTGCAGGGTCTTCATTACACCAAAATGACCTCCTGTGGGGCTACCATGCAGTTCTTGAAGGACCATAGAAATTCTCGACTTAGGGAGTTGTAGTTGCCATCTACATGTCTTTCCATCGGCAGACTCCCATTTTCGGTACAAGATGCCGTTCTTCAAATGTAAGGAATCCCAGAGAGCCCAATAACGTTTAGTCGCAGGATGGTAATGGGCCATGTCTTGCCAGCTGCGCTTCCTATTGGACTCCTCTTTCAGCTCTAGAATTGGCTTAATTTCAGGATCAGCAAGTTGATCTTTACGCAGGCTCTCGTCACTCCACTGATCTTGCGATGATGTAGATCCAGTTGTAACTTGTCTTACTATAGGACCTTTGACATTAAATTTCTTCTCAACCCGGTCGCAGTATTTACAATTCTCTGAGCAGGGTCTTCTTGAGAGAGCATCTGCATTTCCATGTGATGAGCCTTTTCGGTGGCGTATCTCCATATCGTACTCTTGAAGCTTTTGTATCCACCTGGCTATCTGGCCTTTTGGGTTCTTAAAATTCAGTAGCCAAGTTAGAGAAGCATGATCAGTTCGGATCAGGAATTTTCGACCGTAAAGATAGTGATGAAAATGGTCTATGGCTTTCACTACAGCAAGAAGCTCTTTTCTTTGTTACGCAGTAGTTTCGCTCTGCCTTTGATAAGCACTTGCTGAAATAGACGATAACACGCTCCTGGCCGTCGATTTCCTGGGACAGTACAGCGCCAATGCTTTCGTTACTTGCATCCGTATCAAGTATAAACTGTCTATCGATTTGAGGATATGACAGAATTGGAGTGGATGTTAAGGCCTCCTTAAGCTTTCCGAAAGCAGCGTCACATTCCTGTGTCCACATAAATTTTTGATTGGCTTCTGTTAATTTATGAAGTGGTCTTGCAATCATCGAGAAGCCTTTGACGAATTTTCTGTAATAGGTGCATAATCCTAGAAAACTTCGAAGCTGGTGAACGTCTGCTGGACGATTCCAATTTTTCACGGCCGATATCTTCTCCGGATCAGTCCTAACTCCTTCCGCCGAAATGATGTGTCCAAGGTAGACGACTTCATTACGAAACAAACTGCACTTCGAAGGGCTTAACTTCAAATTAGCTTCCTTTAATTTTTGTAGCACCCGCCTGAGGTTGTTCAGATGTTTATCAAAAGATTTTCCTATGATTATGATATCATCTAAATAAACAAGACATGCTTCATATGACAGCCCCCGGAGAACCGTTTCCATAAGCCGTTCGAAAGTTGCAGGTGCGTTACATAGACCAAAAGGCATTACCTTGAACTGCCATAATCCTTGTCCCGTTGTGAAGGCAGTCTTCTCGCGGTCGTCCGGATGGATCTCTACCTGCCAGTAACCACTCTTCAGATCCAGAGTCGAGAACCAAGTGTTGCCCGCAAGTGTGTCGAGAGTGTCGTCGATCCTTGGCAGAGGGTAACTATCCCTTTTAGTGACGTCATTCAGTCGGCGGTAGTCTACACAAAATCTTGTAGAACCATCCTTCTTTCTTACTAATACAATGGGAGACGCCCATGGACTTGTCGATGGTTCGATGATGTCATTTTCTTCCATATCCTTAATTAAATTCTGCACCTCTTCTTGCTTGGCAAAAGGTAATCGTCTAGGGTGCTGTTTAATAGGAGAGTGATCTCCCGTGTCAATTCGGTGTTGTGCCATTTTAGTTCGTCCAAAGTCTTCAGATGTTTGGGAGAATAAACTTTGGAATTCCCTAATTAAATTTTCCGCGGCGTCCATCTGTTTTGGATCTAAGTCTGTATTTTGTAACAAATCCTTGACTAAATTATCTGAAGATTTCTCAGAGTGACTGGAATTTTGACTTATGCACGTCACAAGAGCACACGATGCTATCACCTCTCCTTTCTTGATAGTCTTCGTCTTATCACTGATGTTAACAATTCTGACTGGAATGGTCTTTTTCGAGAGGTCTACTACAGAAGAAGCCACCAATACTCCTGCTTGTTTACTATTGTCTTCGGGATAATCTATATGGCCAAATCGGTAATTAGTTTTATTTTCAATTACAGCTGGAATTAAAAATTCTGTTCTTGGATCAAGATTGATGTCTTCTTTGGCTATTACTGTTTGTTTACATTCAATTTCGTTATTTAATCCAAAAAGACTTATTTCTTCAAATTTTGAGAGCATTTTGTTATTTTTGAAATCAAGCTTCAAGCCAAACTTCTTCAGAAAATCTAGCCCGATTAAGCAAGGATCTGTTATGTCAGCCACATATGCCGTATGGTAATATTTCGTTCCTCCAAAGTGTATGGTTAAATTGGCCTTTCCATATATGCCAATCTTGTCGCCCGTCACAGTTTGCAGGGTAACGCTTGGTGGAGTCCAAATGAGTTTACATTTCAATTTTCGAGCCAAATCTTCTCTTATTATTGTCACATTGGCTCCTGTATCGACAATCATACGGCACTGAATTCCGTTAATAAAGCCTATTACATATAATTCGTTATCACCGCCGCTCATTTTTGATATCTGGAGGATCTTCAGGTGGGGCTTTTCATTCTCTGGCAACCTCCGCCCCGCGAGATGGCCAAAATTTAGTTTCCCTGCTGACTGTTTGAATTTATCTCACGTTCGTGGATTTTGGGGCAATTTCTTCGGAGATGTCCTGTATCACCGCATCCCCAGCACGTGAGATTCTGTCTTCTTGAACTTGTTCTTCCGTATTTTAAAGCTTCAATTTCTTGATTTATTTTCCTAATTTCTTTCAAGACGTCGTTCTCAGTTTCTGAGCTTTTGTTCACCGTTGCCCCTCGGACTGAATGACGATCTCTTCGGCTGGCTTGTGTAGCTGCTTCCAACTTTAAGGCATATAGTAGTGCAGCCTTTAAATCCTGTACATCTGCCATTCGTACCGCTCACTGCACTTCTGGATCTTTTATTCCGTCTATAAAATATTGCAGTGAGAGCATTTCCCGTACATTTGTAGGACAGTCAATGAATGCTAAATTTGCAAGCCGTTCAATTTCCGAGGCAAACTTTTGAAGGGTTTCACTCGATTTTTGATGGGGGCTCTTCATTTGTATTCTCGTATAATCCTTGAAGAATTTTTCGCCGAATCTCATTTCAAGTGCACAACTTAGAGTCTCAAATTTGAGTTGCGTCATATCGGGCAATGTTTGCAGCACGTCGGCGGCTTCTCCTCTTAAAGATGCTGCCAGTTGACAAGCTTTCACCTCGTCACTCCATTTGTTCGCTTAGGCTACAATGATGAAATGGGTCTTGTAAACTTGCCAGGAACTCTTTCCGTCGTATGTCGAAAGCTTAACTTGCACAGGAGAAGCAGGCGGATTCCTAAATTCTTCATAATTACCACTGTACGCTGAAAGTTTCTCCTCAAGATCTTGTACTTTTTTATTTAGCTTTTCATCTACTTCACCTAGTATTTTCTCTTCAACGTTACAAACTTCATTCTGAATTTTCTCTTCTACTTCCGCCATTTTCCTTTCCAATTTCTGTTCATCATTACTAACTTCATTCTGAATTTTCTCTTCTACTTCCTCTATTTTCTCTTCTACCGAGCCTATTCTTCTCTCTACCGATGAGAACTTTTCTTCCAAAGTTTTCTTCATTTCTTCTTGGCTTTTATTAACTTCCTCCTTTAATTCTTCCATTCTCTCTTGGCTTCTTTTCATTTCTTCAGTCACATCTTCTTGGACTTTGTCGATTTTATTCGATAACTCTTCTTGGCCTTTGTCAATTTTTTTTGTCAACTCTTCCATTCTTTCTTCGTTTTTATTCATTTTTTCCGTCAACTCTTCTTGGCCTTTAATCATCTTTTTAGTCACATCTTCTTGGCATTTGTTAATTTTATTTGTCAACTGTTCCATTCTTTCTTCGTTTTTGTTCATTTTTTCCGCCAACTCTTCTTGGCCTTTATTCATCTTTTCCGCCAACTCCTCTTGGCCTTTATTCATTTTATTTGATAATCCATTAATAGCTTTCAACAACTCATTCAGTTGCTCTTCCGTTGCTCTCGTTTTCGCCATAAGATCCCAAATTCTGACACCAAATGTTGCAGCGTATATAGGGTTCTTTTGATCTTATGGTTAGAGAACTTCAAAACTCTTTTTTCTTAGAAAAGTAGAAAATAATTTATTTACAGATCTTCAGAACAACAGAGTCTTCGAAACTCACAAACATTACTGGATATTCAAAAATAACTGCTCAAATCTATCGTATAAGTGCAGATATAGATTCCAGAGACACTTTATACAACGTCTCAACACTAAACCACATTCAAAATTACGTAAATAAGACTCAAGCACACTCGCTTAACAAACGCCTTGTTCACTCAATGACTGACTGGTAAATAATAACCACAGCTCGCATCGCTTCTCTTCTTATATAGGCTCGTAGCAGGTGCTGGAAATTTCTAGAACCAACTCGAAAAATCCACGGAACAACAAACAAGGTATCAGTATATCTAAAAGGGGGGTTACCATTGAGAGGGAAGGGTTACCATCGCCAACAATCGCCAAGTTTGTCGCCAACTTGGCGATATATCGCCAAATTTGGCGACCAAAATTAGTCGCCAAAAGTGACGCCAACTTGGCGATATCTCTAATATTTCGTTAATCTGCCGTAGACATACACTGAAAATAATAGACAAGTTTGCTTGATAACAGAGACAATGTAACAAAAACTAATATTAGTAAAGAAATGGAGCTTAATAAGATTATTTACATCATTTTACAGTACAAACACTAATTATTTACAAAATTCGTAACACTATCCCCTCCTCAAAGACTGCACGTCCCGGGTAGTGCAATCCTTGAGTTAGAGGAAAACACTTAAAATAAACAAATAAATAAATAAATAAATAAATAATAACAATAATAATAAGATTTACATAAATAAGAACTAATTACTATTTACATATTTACAAAAAGTGACTTTCATGACCATGGTCTGAAATTCCAGTTTTGAATTTCTATTGACTTTGGCCAAAATAAGGGGCTAGCCGGTTGTAATGTACGACCTTGGGCTTGGTGTGTGGCGATTTTCGTATGCGTACGACGACGTCATTCAGCCTGTTGACGACTGTGTAAGGACCGTCCCAGTTTCTTTGTAATTTTGGAGACAGTCCCTTATGACGTATCGGATTCCACAACCAAACTTTGTCACCTAAGTTGAACTCATGTCCTGTTGCCTTTGTATCGTACCGTGTCTTCATCTTTTCCGTTGCCAGTCCGATTCGTTTCCTCGCTAGACGATGAATCTCCTCAATCCGCGCCTGGAGTTCATCGACATATTCCTCAGGCGATGAAGGAGCATCAGGAGGACGGCCAAACAAAGGATCCGCAGGCAGACGAAGATCCCGAACAAAGAGCATTTGAGAAGGGGAGTAACCAGTGGCCTCATGAGTGGCACTCCTGTAGGCAAGCAGGAAAAGAGGCAATTTCTTGTCCCAGTCCTGTTGGTCTCTAGACACCAGGAGAGAGAGGCTATTTAGGATGGTACGATTGAACCGCTCCACCATGCCGTCCGATTGAGGGTGTAGAGGTGTTGTTCGAGTTTTGTCCATGCCGAGTAGTTCACACATTTCCTTGAACACAGCCGAATCAAAATTTCTTCCTTGATCGGAATGGATTTGAAGAGGAACTCCGTATCTGGAAACCCAGTGTTGAATCAGTATGTCTGCTACGGTAACCGCCTCTTGATTAGGAATGGCGTAGGCTTCAGGCAACTTAGTGAAGTAGTCCATGACAACGAAAATGTACTTATTGCCATCAGATGTTCTAGGAAGTGGACCCAGGATGTCTAGAGCAATTCGTTCGAAAGGAGCTCCTACATTATATCATTGCAATCGTCCACGGGTGCGCCTCTTTGGACCTTTACGTGCTACACAGGTGTCACAAGTTCGACACCACTTCTCCACGTCACTGCGAACATTATTCCAGTAGAAACGCTCTCGAACCTTTTGCAGGGTCTTCATTACACCAAAATGACCTCCTGTGGGGCTACCATGCAGTTCTTGAAGGACCATAGAAATTCTCGACTTAGGGAGTTGTAGTTGCCATCTACATGTCTTTCCATCGGCAGACTCCCATTTTCGGTACAAGATGCCGTTCTTCAAATGTAAGGAATCCCAGAGAGCCCAATAACGTTTAGTCGTAGGATGGTAATGGGCCATGTCTTGCCAGCTGGGCTTCCTATTGGACTCCTCTTTCAGCTCTAGAATTGGCTTAATTTCAGGATCAGCAAGTTGATCTTTACGCAGGCTCTCGTCACTCCACTGATCTTGCGATGATGTAGATCCAGTTGTAACTTGTCTTACTATAGGACCTTTGACATTAAATTTCTTCTCAACCCGGTCGCAGTATCTACAATTCTCTGAGCAGGGTCTTCTTGAGAGAGCATCTGCATTTCCATGTGATGAGCCTTTTCGGCGGCGTATCTCCATATCGTACTCTTGAAGCTTTTGTATCCACCTGGCTATCTGGCCTTTTGGGTTCTTAAAATTCAATAGCCAAGTTAGAGAAGCATGATCAGTTAGGATCAGGAATTTTCGACCGTAAAGATAGTGATGAAAATGGTCTATGGCTTTCACTACAGCAAGAAGCTCTTTTCTTTGTTACGCAGTAGTTTCGCTCTGCCTTTGATAAGCACTTGCTGAAATAGACGATAACACGCTCCTGGCCGTCGATTTCCTGGGACAGTACAGCGCCAATGCTTTCGTTACTTGCATCCGTATCAAGTATAAACTGTCTATCGATTTGAGGATATGACAGAATTGGAGTGGATGTTAAGGCCTCCTTAAGCTTTCCGAAAGCAGCGTCACATTCCTGTGTCCACATAAATTTTTGATTGGCTTCTGTTAATTTATGAAGTGGTCTTGCAATCATCGAGAAGCCTTTGACGAATTTTCTGTAATAGGTGCATAATCCTAGAAAACTTCGAAGCTGGTGAACGTCTGCTGGACGATTCCAATTTTTCACGGCCGATATCTTCTCCGGATCAGTCCTAACTCCTTCCGCCGAAATGATGTGTCCAAGGTAGGCGACTTCATTACGAAACAAACTGCACTTCGAAGGGCTTAACTTCAAATTAGCTTCCTTTAATTTTTGTAGCACCCGCCTGAGGTTGTTCAGATGTTCATCAAAAGATTTTCCTATGATTATGATATCATCTAAATAAACAAGACATGCTTCATATGACAGCCCCCGGAGAACCGTTTCCATAAGCCGTTCGAAAGTTGCAGGTGCGTTACATAGACCAAAAGGCATTACCTTGAACTGCCATAATCCTTGTCCCGTTGTGAAGGCAGTCTTCTCGCGGTCGTCCGGATGGATCTCTACCTGCCAGTAACCACTCTTCAGATCCAGAGTCGAGAACCAAGTGTTGCCCGCAAGTGTGTCGAGAGTGTCGTCGATCCTTGGCAGAGGGTAACTATCCCTTTTAGTGACGTCATTCAGTCGGCGGTAGTCTACACAAAATCTTGTAGAACCATCCTTCTTTCTTACTAATACAATGGGAGACGCCCATGGACTTGTCGATGGTTCGATGATGTCATTTTCTTCCATATCCTTAATTAAATTCTGCACCTCTTCTTGCTTGGCAAAAGGTAATCGTCTAGGGTGCTGTTTAATAGGAGAGTGATCTCCCGTGTCAATTCGGTGTTGTGCCATTTTAGTTCGTCCAAAGTCTTCAGATGTTTGGGAGAATAAACTTTGGAATTCCCTAATTAAATTTTCCGCGGCGTCCATCTGTTTTGGATCTAAGTCTGTATTTTGTAACAAATCCTTGACTAAATTATCTGAAGATTTCTCAGAGTGACTGGAATTTTGACTTATGCACGTCACAAGAGCACACGATGCTATCACCTCTCCTTTTTTGATAGTCTTCGTCTTATCACTGATGTTAACAATTCTGACTGGAATGGTCTTTTTCGAGAGGTCTACTACAGAAGAAGCCACCAATACTCCTGCTTGTTTACTATTGTCTTCGGGATAATCTATATGGCCAAATCGGTAATTAGTTTTATTTTCAATTACAGCTGGAATTAAATATTCTGTTCTTGGATCAAGATTGATGTCTTCTTTGGCTATTACTGTTTGTTTACATTCAATTTCGTTATTTAATCCAAAAAGACTTATTTCTTCAAATTTTGAGAGCATTTTGTTATTTTTGAAATCAAGCTTCAAGCCAAACTTCTTCAGAAAATCTAGCCCGATTAAGCAAGGATCTGTTATGTCAGCCACATATGCCGTATGGTAATATTTCGTTCCTCCAAAGTGTATGGTTAAATTGGCCTTTCCATGTATGCCAATCTTGTCGCCCGTCACAGTTTGCAGGGTAACGCTTGGTGGAGTCCAAATGAGTTTACATTTCAATTTTCGAGCCAAATCTTCTCTTATTATTGTCACATTGGCTCCTGTATCGACAATCATACGGCACTGAATTCCGTTAATAAAGCCTATTACATATAATTCGTTATCACCGCCGCTCATTTTTGATATCTGGAGGATCTTCAGGTGGGGCTTTTCATTCTCTGGCAACCTCCGCCCCGCGAGATGGCCAAAATTTAGTTTCCCTGCTGACTGTTTGAATTTATCTCACGTTCGTGGATTTTGGGGCAATTTCTTCGGAGATGTCCTGTATCACCGCATCCCCAGCACGTGAGATTCTGTCTTCTTGAACTTGTTCTTCCGTATTTTAAAGCTTCAATTTCTTGATTTATTTTCCTAATTTCTTTCAAGACGTCGTTCTCAGTTTCTGAGCTTTTGTTCACCGTTGCCCCTCGGACTGAATGACGATCTCTTCGGCTGGCTTGTGTAGCTGCTTCCAACTTTAAGGCATATAGTAGTGCAGCCTTTAAATCCTGTACATCTGCCATTCGTACCGCTCACTGCACTTCTGGATCTTTTATTCCGTCTATAAAATATTGCAGTGAGAGCATTTCCCGTACATTTGTAGGACAGTCAATGAATGCTAAATTTGCAAGCCGTTCAATTTCCGAGGCAAACTTTTGAAGGGTTTCACTCGATTTTTGATGGGGGCTCTTCATTTGTATTCTCGTATAATCCTTGAAGAATTTTTCGCCGAATCTCATTTCAAGTGCACAACTTAGAGTCTCAAATTTGAGTTGCGTCATATCGGGCAATGTTTGCAGCACGTCGGCGGCTTCTCCTCTTAAAGATGCTGCCAGTTGACAAGCTTTCACCTCGTCACTCCATTTGTTCGCTTAGGCTACAATGATGAAATGGGTCTTGTAAACTTGCCAGGAACTCTTTCCGTCGTATGTCGAAAGCTTAACTTGCACAGGAGAAGCAGGCGGATTCCTAAATTCTTCATAATTACCACTGTACGCTGAAAGTTTCTCCTCAAGATCTTGTACTTTTTTATTTAGCTTTTCATCTACTTCACCTAGTATTTTCTCTTCAACGTTACAAACTTCATTCTGAATTTTCTCTTCTACTTCCGCCATTTTCCTTTCCAATTTCTGTTCATCATTACTAACTTCATTCTGAATTTTCTCTTCTACTTCCTCTATTTTCTCTTCTACCGAGCCTATTCTTCTCTCTACCGATGAGAACTTTTCTTCCAAAGTTTTCTTCATTTCTTCTTGGCTTTTATTAACTTCCTCCTTTAATTCTTCCATTCTCTCTTGGCTTCTTTTCATTTCTTCAGTCACATCTTCTTGGACTTTGTCGATTTTATTCGATAACTCTTCTTGGCCTTTGTCAATTTTTTTGTCAACTCTTCCATTCTTTCTTCGTTTTTATTCATTTTTTCCGTCAACTCTTCTTGGCCTTTAATCATCTTTTTAGTCACATCTTCTTGGCATTTGTTAATTTTATTTGTCAACTGTTCCATTCTTTCTTCGTTTTTGTTCATTTTTTCCGCCAACTCTTCTTGGCCTTTATTCATCTTTTCCGCCAACTCCTCTTGGCCTTTATTCATTTTATTTGATAATCCATTAATAGCTTTCAACAACTCATTCAGTTGCTCTTCCGTTGCTCTCGTTTTCGCCATAAGATCCCAAATTCTGACACCAAATGTTGCAGCGTATATAGGGTTCTTTTGATCTTATGGTTAGAGAACTTCAAAACTCTTTTTTCTTAGAAAAGTAGAAAATAATTTATTTACAGATCTTCAGAACAACAGAGTCTTCGAAACTCACAAACATTACTGGATATTCAAAAATAACTGCTCAAATCTATCGTATAAGTGCAGATATAGATTCCAGAGACACTTTATACAACGTCTCAACACTAAACCACATTAAAAATTACGTAAATAAGACTCAAGCACACTCGCTTAACAAACGCCTTGTTCACTCAATGACTGACTGGTAAATAATAACCACAGCTCGCATCGCTTCTCTTCTTATATAGGCTCGTAGCAGGTGCTGGAAATTTCTAGAACCAACTCGAAAAATCCACGGAACAACAAACAAGGTATCAGTATATCTAAAAGGGGGGTTACCATTGAGAGGGAAGGGTTACCATCGCCAACAATCGCCAAGTTTGTCGCCAACTTGGCGATATATCGCCAAATTTGGCGACCAAAATTAGTCGCCAAAAGTGACGCCAACTTGGCGATATCTCTAATATTTCGTTAATCTGCCGTAGACATACACTGAAAATAATAGACAAGTTTGCTTGATAACAGAGACAATGTAACAAAAACTAATATTAGTAAAGAAATGGAGCTTAACCTTTACGCAGGGGCTCGCTCAGTGTCTACCTGATAATACATGTAAGTTCGGACAGATGCTGTCACAGCCCCTCCGAAAAGGTTAATAAGATTATTTACATCATTTTACAATACAAACACTAACTATTTACAAAATTCGTAACACTATCCCCTCCTCAAAGACTGCACGTCCCGGGCAGTGCAATCCTTGAGTTAGAGGAAAACACTTAAAATAAACAAATAAATAAATAAATAAATAAATAATAACAATAATAATAAGATTTACATAAATAAGAACTAATTACTATTTACATATTTACAAAAAGTGACTTTCATGACCATGGTCTGAAATTCCAGTTTTGAATTTCTATTGACTTTGGCCAAAATAAGGGGCTAGCCGGTTGTAATGTACGACCTTGGGCTTGGTGTGTGGCGATTTTCGTATGCGTACGACGACGTCATTCAGCCTGTTGACGACTGTGTAAGGACCGTCCCAGTTTCTTTGTAATTTTGGCGACAGTCCCTTATGACGTATCGGATTCCACAACCAAACTTTGTCACCTAAGTTGAACTCATGTCCTGTTGCCTTTGTATCGTACCGTGTCTTCATCTTTTCCGTTGCCAGTCCGATTCGGTTCCTCGCTAGACGATGAATCTCCTCAATCCGCGCCTGGAGTTCATCGACATATTCCTCAGGCGATGAAGGAGCATCAGGAGGACGGCCAAACAAAGGATCCGCAGGCAGACGAAGATCCCGAACAAAGAGCATTTGAGAAGGGGAGTAACCAGTGGCCTCATGAGTGGCACTCCTGTAGGCAAGCAGGAAAAGAGGCAATTTCTTGTCCCAGTCCTGTTGGTCTCTAGACACCAGGAGAGAGAGGCTATTTAGGATGGTACGATTGAACCGCTCCACCATGCCGTCCGATTGAGGGTGTAGAGGTGTTGTTCGAGTTTTGTCCATGCCGAGTAGTTCACACATTTCCTTGAACACAGCCGAATCAAAATTTCTTCCTTGATCGGAATGGATTTGAAGAGGAACTCCGTATCTGGAAACCCAGTGTTGAATCAGTATGTCTGCTACGGTAACCGCCTCTTGATTAGGAATGGCGTAGGCTTCAGGCAACTTAGTGAAGTAGTCCATGACAACGAAAATGTACTTATTGCCATCAGATGTTCTAGGAAGTGGACCCAGGATGTCTAGAGCAATTCGTTCGAAAGGAGCTCCTACATTATATCGTTGCAATCGTCCACAGGTGCGCCTCTTTGGACCTTTACGTGCTACACAGGTGTCACAAGTTCGACACCACTTCTCCACGTCACTGCGAACATTATTCAGTAGAAACGCTCTCGAACCTTTTGCAGGGTCTTCATTACACCAAAATGACCTCCTGTGGGGCTACCATGCAGTTCTTGAAGGACCATAGAAATTCTCGACTTAGGGAGTTGTAGTTGCCATCTACATGTCTTTCCATCGGCAGACTCCCATTTTCGGTACAAGATGCCGTTCTTCAAATGTAAGGAATCCCAGAGAGCCCAATAACGTTTAGTCGTAGGATGGTAATGGGCCATGTCTTGCCAGCTGGGCTTCCTATTGGACTCCTCTTTCAGCTCTAGAATTGGCTTAATTTCAGGATCAGCAAGTTGATCTTTACGCAGGCTCTCGTCACTCCACTGATCTTGCGATGATGTAGATCCAGTTGTAACTTGTCTTACTATAGGACCTTTGACATTAAATTTCTTCTCAACCCGGTCGCAGTATCTACAATTCTCTGAGCAGGGTCTTCTTGAGAGAGCATCTGCATTTCCATGTGATGAGCCTTTTCGGCGGCGTATCTCCATATCGTACTCTTGAAGCTTTTGTATCCACCTGGCTATCTGGCCTTTTGGGTTCTTAAAATTCAATAGCCAAGTTAGAGAAGCATGATCAGTTAGGATCAGGAATTTTCGACCGTAAAGATAGTGATGAAAATGGTCTATGGCTTTCACTACAGCAAGAAGCTCTTTTCTTTGTTACGCAGTAGTTTCGCTCTGCCTTTGATAAGCACTTGCTGAAATAGACGATAACACGCTCCTGGCCGTCGATTTCCTGGGACAGTACAGCGCCAATGCTTTCGTTACTTGCATCCGTATCAAGTATAAACTGTCTATCGATTTGAGGATATGACAGAATTGGAGTGGATGTTAAGGCCTCCTTAAGCTTTCCGAAAGCAGCGTCACATTCCTGTGTCCACATAAATTTTTGATTGGCTTCTGTTAATTTATGAAGTGGTCTTGCAATCATCGAGAAGCCTTTGACGAATTTTCTGTAATAGGTGCATAATCCTAGAAAACTTCGAAGCTGGTGAACGTCTGCTGGACGATTCCAATTTTTCACGGCCGATATCTTCTCCGGATCAGTCCTAACTCCTTCCGCCGAAATGATGTGTCCAAGGTAGGCGACTTCATTACGAAACAAACTGCACTTCGAAGGGCTTAACTTCAAATTAGCTTCCTTTAATTTTTGTAGCACCCGCCTGAGGTTGTTCAGATGTTCATCAAAAGATTTTCCTATGATTATGATATCATCTAAATAAACAAGACATGCTTCATATGACAGCCCCCGGAGAACCGTTTCCATAAGCCGTTCGAAAGTTGCAGGTGCGTTACATAGACCAAAAGGCATTACCTTGAACTGCCATAATCCTTGTCCCGTTGTGAAGGCAGTCTTCTCGCGGTCGTCCGGATGGATCTCTACCTGCCAGTAACCACTCTTCAGATCCAGAGTCGAGAACCAAGTGTTGCCCGCAAGTGTGTCGAGAGTGTCGTCGATCCTTGGCAGAGGGTAACTATCCCTTTTAGTGACGTCATTCAGTCGGCGGTAGTCTACACAAAATCTTGTAGAACCATCCTTCTTTCTTACTAATACAATGGGAGACGCCCATGGACTTGTCGATGGTTCGATGATGTCATTTTCTTCCATATCCTTAATTAAATTCTGCACCTCTTCTTGCTTGGCAAAAGGTAATCGTCTAGGGTGCTGTTTAATAGGAGAGTGATCTCCCGTGTCAATTCGGTGTTGTGCCATTTTAGTTCGTCCAAAGTCTTCAGATGTTTGGGAGAATAAACTTTGGAATTCCCTAATTAAATTTTCCGCGGCGTCCATCTGTTTTGGATCTAAGTCTGTATTTTGTAACAAATCCTTGACTAAATTATCTGAAGATTTCTCAGAGTGACTGGAATTTTGACTTATGCACGTCACAAGAGCACACGATGCTATCACCTCTCCTTTCTTGATAGTCTTCGTCTTATCACTGATGTTAACAATTCTGACTGGAATGGTCTTTTTCGAGAGGTCTACTACAGAAGAAGCCACCAATACTCCTGCTTGTTTACTATTGTCTTCGGGATACTCTATATGGCCAAATCGGTAATTAGTTTTATTTTCAATTACAGCTGGAATTAAAAATTCTGTTCTTGGATCAAGATTGATGTCTTCTTTGGCTATTACTGTTTGTTTACATTCAATTTCGTTATTTAATCCAAAAAGACTTATTTCTTCAAATTTTGAGAGCATTTTGTTATTTTTGAAATCAAGCTTCAAGCCAAACTTCTTCAGAAAATCTAGCCCGATTAAGCAAGGATCTGTTATGTCAGCCACATATGCCGTATGGTAATATTTCGTTCCTCCAAAGTGTATGGTTAAATTGGCCTTTCCATATATGCCAATCTTGTCGCCCGTCACAGTTTGCAGGGTAACGCTTGGTGGAGTCCAAATGAGTTTACATTTCAATTTTCGAGCCAAATCTTCTCTTATTATTGTCACATTGGCTCCTGTATCGACAATCATACGGCACTGAATTCCGTTAATAAAGCCTATTACATATAATTCGTTATCACCGCCGCTCATTTTTGATATCTGGAGGATCTTCAGGTGGGGCTTTTCATTCTCTGGCAACCTCCGCCCCGCGAGATGGCCAAAATTTAGTTTCCCTGCTGACTGTTTGAATTTATCTCACGTTCGTGGATTTTGGGGCAATTTCTTCGGAGATGTCCTGTATCACCGCATCCCCAGCACGTGAGATTCTGTCTTCTTGAACTTGTTCTTCCGTATTTTAAAGCTTCAATTTCTTGATTTATTTTCCTAATTTCTTTCAAGACGTCGTTCTCAGTTTCTGAGCTTTTGTTCACCGTTGCCCCTCGGACTGAATGACGATCTCTTCGGCTGGCTTGTGTAGCTGCTTCCAACTTTAAGGCATATAGTAGTGCAGCCTTTAAATCCTGTACATCTGCCATTCGTACCGCTCACTGCACTTCTGGATCTTTTATTCCGTCTATAAAATATTGCAGTGAGAGCATTTCCCGTACATTTGTAGGACAGTCAATGAATGCTAAATTTGCAAGCCGTTCAATTTCCGAGGCAAACTTTTGAAGGGTTTCACTCGATTTTTGATGGGGGCTCTTCATTTGTATTCTCGTATAATCCTTGAAGAATTTTTCGCCGAATCTCATTTCAAGTGCACAACTTAGAGTCTCAAATTTGAGTTGCGTCATATCGGGCAATGTTTGCAGCACGTCGGCGGCTTCTCCTCTTAAAGATGCTGCCAGTTGACAAGCTTTCACCTCGTCACTCCATTTGTTCGCTTAGGCTACAATGATGAAATGGGTCTTGTAAACTTGCCAGGAACTCTTTCCGTCGTATGTCGAAAGCTTAACTTGCACAGGAGAAGCAGGCGGATTCCTAAATTCTTCATAATTACCACTGTACGCTGAAAGTTTCTCCTCAAGATCTTGTACTTTTTTATTTAGCTTTTCATCTACTTCACCTAGTATTTTCTCTTCAACGTTACAAACTTCATTCTGAATTTTCTCTTCTACTTCCGCCATTTTCCTTTCCAATTTCTGTTCATCATTACTAACTTCATTCTGAATTTTCTCTTCTACTTCCTCTATTTTCTCTTCTACCGAGCCTATTCTTCTCTCTACCGATGAGAACTTTTCTTCCAAAGTTTTCTTCATTTCTTCTTGGCTTTTATTAACTTCCTCCTTTAATTCTTCCATTCTCTCTTGGCTTCTTTTCATTTCTTCAGTCACATCTTCTTGGACTTTGTCGATTTTATTCGATAACTCTTCTTGGCCTTTGTCAATTTTTTTTGTCAACTCTTCCATTCTTTCTTCGTTTTTATTCATTTTTTCCGTCAACTCTTCTTGGCCTTTAATCATCTTTTTAGTCACATCTTCTTGGCATTTGTTAATTTTATTTGTCAACTGTTCCATTCTTTCTTCGTTTTTGTTCATTTTTTCCGCCAACTCTTCTTGGCCTTTATTCATCTTTTCCGCCAACTCCTCTTGGCCTTTATTCATTTTATTTGATAATCCATTAATAGCTTTCAACAACTCATTCAGTTGCTCTTCCGTTGCTCTCGTTTTCGCCATAAGATCCCAAATTCTGACACCAAATGTTGCAGCGTATATAGGGTTCTTTTGATCTTATGGTTAGAGAACTTCAAAACTCTTTTTTCTTAGAAAAGTAGAAAATAATTTATTTACAGATCTTCAGAACAACAGAGTCTTCGAAACTCACAAACATTACTGGATATTCAAAAATAACTGCTCAAATCTATCGTATAAGTGCAGATATAGATTCCAGAGACACTTTATACAACGTCTCAACACTAAACCACATTAAAAATTACGTAAATAAGACTCAAGCACACTCGCTTAACAAACGCCTTGTTCACTCAATGACTGACTGGTAAATAATAACCACAGCTCGCATCGCTTCTCTTCTTATATAGGCTCGTAGCAGGTGCTGGAAATTTCTAGAACCAACTCGAAAAATCCACGGAACAACAAACAAGGTATCAGTATATCTAAAAGGGGGGTTACCATTGAGAGGGAAGGGTTACCATCGCCAACAATCGCCAAGTTTGTCGCCAACTTGGCGATATATCGCCAAATTTGGCGACCAAAATTAGTCGCCAAAAGTGACGCCAACTTGGCGATATCTCTAATATTTCGTTAATCTGCCGTAGACATACACTGAAAATAATAGACAAGTTTGCTTGATAACAGAGACAATGTAACAAAAACTAATATTAGTAAAGAAATGGAGCTTAATAAGATTATTTACATCATTTTACAATACAAACACTAACTATTTACAAAATTCGTAACACTATCCCCTCCTCAAAGACTGCACGTCCCGGGCAGTGCAATCCTTGAGTTAGAGGAAAACACTTAAAATAAACAAATAAATAAATAAATAAATAAATAATAACAATAATAATAAGATTTACATAAATAAGAACTAATTACTATTTACATATTTACAAAAAGTGACTTTCATGACCATGGTCTGAAATTCCAGTTTTGAATTTCTATTGACTTTGGCCAAAATAAGGGGCTAGCCGGTTGTAATGTACGACCTTGGGCTTGGTGTGTGGCGATTTTCGTATGCGTACGACGACGTCATTCAGCCTGTTGACGACTGTGTAAGGACCGTCCCAGTTTCTTTGTAATTTTGGAGACAGTCCCTTATGACGTATCGGATTCCACAACCAAACTTTGTCACCTAAGTTGAACTCATGTCCTGTTGCCTTTGTATCGTACCGTGTCTTCATCTTTTCCGTTGCCAGTCCGATTCGGTTCCTCGCTAGACGATGAATCTCCTCAATCCGCGCCTGGAGTTCATCGACATATTCCTCAGGCGATGAAGGAGCATCAGGAGGACGGCCAAACAAAGGATCCGCAGGCAGACGAAGATCCCGAACAAAGAGCATTTGAGAAGGGGAGTAACCAGTGGCCTCATGAGTGGCACTCCTGTAGGCAAGCAGGAAAAGAGGCAATTTCTTGTCCCAGTCCTGTTGGTCTCTAGACACCAGGAGAGAGAGGCTATTTAGGATGGTACGATTGAACCGCTCCACCATGCCGTCCGATTGAGGGTGTAGAGGTGTTGTTCGAGTTTTGTCCATGCCGAGTAGTTCACACATTTCCTTGAACACAGCCGAATCAAAATTTCTTCCTTGATCGGAATGGATTTGAAGAGGAACTCCGTATCTGGAAACCCAGTGTTGAATCAGTATGTCTGCTACGGTAACCGCCTCTTGATTAGGAATGGCGTAGGCTTCAGGCAACTTAGTGAAGTAGTCCATGACAACGAAAATGTACTTATTGCCATCAGATGTTCTAGGAAGTGGACCCAGGATGTCTAGAGCAATTCGTTCGAAAGGAGCTCCTACATTATATCATTGCAATCGTCCACGGGTGCGCCTCTTTGGACCTTTACGTGCTACACAGGTGTCACAAGTTCGACACCACTTCTCCACGTCACTGCGAACATTATTCCAGTAGAAACGCTCTCGAACCTTTTGCAGGGTCTTCATTACACCAAAATGACCTCCTGTGGGGCTACCATGCAGTTCTTGAAGGACCATAGAAATTCTCGACTTAGGGAGTTGTAGTTGCCATCTACATGTCTTTCCATCGGCAGACTCCCATTTTCGGTACAAGATGCCGTTCTTCAAATGTAAGGAATCCCAGAGAGCCCAATAACGTTTAGTCGTAGGATGGTAATGGGCCATGTCTTGCCAGCTGGGCTTCCTATTGGACTCCTCTTTCAGCTCTAGAATTGGCTTAATTTCAGGATCAGCAAGTTGATCTTTACGCAGGCTCTCGTCACTCCACTGATCTTGCGATGATGTAGATCCAGTTGTAACTTGTCTTACTATAGGACCTTTGACATTAAATTTCTTCTCAACCCGGTCGCAGTATCTACAATTCTCTGAGCAGGGTCTTCTTGAGAGAGCATCTGCATTTCCATGTGATGAGCCTTTTCGGCGGCGTATCTCCATATCGTACTCTTGAAGCTTTTGTATCCACCTGGCTATCTGGCCTTTTGGGTTCTTAAAATTCAATAGCCAAGTTAGAGAAGCATGATCAGTTAGGATCAGGAATTTTCGACCGTAAAGATAGTGATGAAAATGGTCTATGGCTTTCACTACAGCAAGAAGCTCTTTTCTTTGTTACGCAGTAGTTTCGCTCTGCCTTTGATAAGCACTTGCTGAAATAGACGATAACACGCTCCTGGCCGTCGATTTCCTGGGACAGTACAGCGCCAATGCTTTCGTTACTTGCATCCGTATCAAGTATAAACTGTCTATCGATTTGAGGATATGACAGAATTGGAGTGGATGTTAAGGCCTCCTTAAGCTTTCCGAAAGCAGCGTCACATTCCTGTGTCCACATAAATTTTTGATTGGCTTCTGTTAATTTATGAAGTGGTCTTGCAATCATCGAGAAGCCTTTGACGAATTTTCTGTAATAGGTGCATAATCCTAGAAAACTTCGAAGCTGGTGAACGTCTGCTGGACGATTCCAATTTTTCACGGCCGATATCTTCTCCGGATCAGTCCTAACTCCTTCCGCCGAAATGATGTGTCCAAGGTAGGCGACTTCATTACGAAACAAACTGCACTTCGAAGGGCTTAACTTCAAATTAGCTTCCTTTAATTTTTGTAGCACCCGCCTGAGGTTGTTCAGATGTTCATCAAAAGATTTTCCTATGATTATGATATCATCTAAATAAACAAGACATGCTTCATATGACAGCCCCCGGAGAACCGTTTCCATAAGCCGTTCGAAAGTTGCAGGTGCGTTACATAGACCAAAAGGCATTACCTTGAACTGCCATAATCCTTGTCCCCTTGTGAAGGCAGTCTTCTCGCGGTCGTCCGGATGGATCTCTACCTGCCAGTAACCACTCTTCAGATCCAGAGTCGAGAACCAAGTGTTGCCCGCAAGTGTGTCGAGAGTGTCGTCGATCCTTGGCAGAGGGTAACTATCCCTTTTAGTGACGTCATTCAGTCGGCGGTAGTCTACACAAAATCTTGTAGAACCATCCTTCTTTCTTACTAATACAATGGGAGACGCCATGGACTTGTCGATGGTTCGATGATGTCATTTTCTTCCATATCCTTAATTAAATTCTGCACCTCTTCTTGCTTGGCAAAAGGTAATCGTCTAGGGTGCTGTTTAATAGGAGAGTGATCTCCCGTGTCAATTCGGTGTTGTGCCATTTTAGTTCGTCCAAAGTCTTCAGATGTTTGGGAGAATAAACTTTGGAATTCCCTAATTAAATTTTCCGCGGCGTCCATCTGTTTTGGATCTAAGTCTGTATTTTGTAACAAATCCTTGACTAAATTATCTGAAGATTTCTCAGAGTGACTGGAATTTTGACTTATGCGCGTCACAAGAGCACACGATGCTATCACCTCTCCTTTCTTGATAGTCTTCGTCTTATCACTGATGTTAACAATTCTGACTGGAATGGTCTTTTTCGAGAGGTCTACTAGAGAAGAAGCCACCAATACTCCTGCTTGTTTACTATTGTCTTCGGGATAATCTATATGGCCAAATCGGTAATTAGTTTTATTTTCAATTACAGCTGGAATTAAAAATTCTGTTCTTGGATCAAGATTGATGTCTTCTTTGGCTATTACTGTTTGTTTACATTCAATTTCGTTATTTAATCCAAAAAGACTTATTTCTTCAAATTTTGAGAGCATTTTGTTATTTTTGAAATCAAGCTTCAAGCCAAACTTCTTCAGAAAATCTAGCCCGATTAAGTAAGGATCTGTTATGTCAGCCACATATGCCGTATGGTAATATTTCGTTCCTCCAAAGTGTATGGTTAAATTGGCCTTTCCATATATGCCAATCTTGTCGCCCGTCACAGTTTGCAGGGTAACGCTTGGTGGAGTCCAAATGAGTTTACATTTCAATTTTCGAGCCAAATCTTCTCTTATTATTGTCACATTGGCTCCTGTATCGACAATCATACGGCACTGAATTCCGTTAATAAAGCCTATTACATATAATTCGTTATCACCGCCGCTCATTTTTGATATCTGGAGGATCTTCAGGTGGGGCTTTTCATTCTCTGGCAACCTCCGCCCCGCGAGATGGCCAAAATTTAGTTTCCCTGCTGACTGTTTGAATTTATCTCACGTTCGTGGATTTTGGGGCAATTTCTTCGGAGATGTCCTGTATCACCGCATCCCCAGCACGTGAGATTCTGTCTTCTTGAACTTGTTCTTCCGTATTTTAAAGCTTCAATTTCTTGATTTATTTTCCTAATTTCTTTCAAGACGTCGTTCTCAGTTTCTGAGCTTTTGTTCACCGTTGCCCCTCGGACTGAATGACGATCTCTTCGGCTGGCTTGTGTAGCTGCTTCCAACTTTAAGGCATATAGTAGTGCAGCCTTTAAATCCTGTACATCTGCCATTCGTACCGCTCACTGCTCTTCTGGATCTTTTATTCCGTCTATAAAATATTGCAGTGAGAGCATTTCCCGTACATTTGTAGGACAGTCAATGAATGCTAAATTTGCAAGCCGTTCAATTTCCGAGGCAAACTTTTGAAGGGTTTCACTCGATTTTTGATGGGGGCTCTTCATTTGTATTCTCGTATAATCCTTGAAGAATTTTTCGCCGAATCTCATTTCAAGTGCACAACTTAGAGTCTCAAATTTGAGTTGCGTCATATCGGGCAATGTTTGCAGCACGTCGGCGGCTTAAAGATGCTGCCAGTTGACAAGCTTTCACCTCGTCACTCCATTTGTTCGCTTAGGCTACAATGATGAAATGGGTCTTGTAAACTTGCCAGGAACTCTTTCCGTCGTATGTCGAAAGCTTAACTTGCACAGGAGAAGCAGGCGGATTCCTAAATTCTTCATAATTACCACTGTACGCTGAAAGTTTCTCCTCAAGATCTTGTACTTTTTTATTTAGCTTTTCATCTACTTCACCTAGTATTTTCTCTTCAACGTTACAAACTTCATTCTGAATTTTCTCTTCTACTTCCGCCATTTTCCTTTCCAATTTCTGTTCATCATTACTAACTTCATTCTGAATTTTCTCTTCTACTTCCTCTATTTTCTCTTCTACCGAGCCTATTCTTCTCTCTACCGATGAGAACTTTTCTTCCAAAGTTTTCTTCATTTCTTCTTGGCTTTTATTAACTTCCTCCTTTAATTCTTCCATTCTCTCTTGGCTTCTTTTCATTTCTTCAGTCACATCTTCTTGGACTTTGTCGATTTTATTCGATAACTCTTCTTGGCCTTTGTCAATTTTTTTTGTCAACTCTTCCATTCTTTCTTCGTTTTTATTCATTTTTTCCGTCAACTCTTCTTGGCCTTTAATCATCTTTTTAGTCACATCTTCTTGGCATTTGTTAATTTTATTTGTCAACTGTTCCATTCTTTCTTCGTTTTTGTTCATTTTTTCCGCCAACTCTTCTTGGCCTTTATTCATCTTTTCCGCCAACTCCTCTTGGCCTTTATTCATTTTATTTGATAATCCATTAATAGCTTTCAACAACTCATTCAGTTGCTCTTCCGTTGCTCTCGTTTTCGCCATAAGATCCCAAATTCTGACACCAAATGTTGCAGCGTATATAGGGTTCTTTTGATCTTATGGTTAGAGAACTTCAAAACTCTTTTTTCTTAGAAAAGTAGAAAATAATTTATTTACAGATCTTCAGAACAACAGAGTCTTCGAAACTCACAAACATTACTGGATATTCAAAAATAACTGCTCAAATCTATCGTATAAGTGCAGATATAGATTCCAGAGACACTTTATACAACGTCTCAACACTAAACCACATTCAAAATTACGTAAATAAGACTCAAGCACACTCGCTTAACAAACGCCTTGTTCACTCAATGACTGACTGGTAAATAATAACCACAGCTCGCATCGCTTCTCTTCTTATATAGGCTCGTAGCAGGTGCTGGAAATTTCTAGAACCAACTCGAAAAATCCACGGAACAACAAACAAGGTATCAGTATATCTAAAAGGGGGGTTACCATTGAGAGGGAAGGGTTACCATCGCCAACAATCGCCAAGTTTGTCGCCAACTTGGCGATATATCGCCAAATTTGGCGACCAAAATTAGTCGCCAAAAGTGACGCCAACTTGGCGATATCTCTAATATTTCGTTAATCTGCCGTAGACATACACTGAAAATAATAGACAAGTTTGCTTGATAACAGAGACAATGTAACAAAAACTAATATTAGTAAAGAAATGGAGCTTAATAAGATTATTTACATCATTTTACAGTACAAACACTAATTATTTACAAAATTCGTAACACTATCCCCTCCTCAAATTCTGCACGTCCCGGGTAGTGCAATCCTTGAGTTAGAGGAAAACACTTAAAATAAACAAATAAATAAATAAATAAATAAATAATAACAATAATAATAAGATTTACATAAATAAGAACTAATTACTATTTACTTATTTACAAAAAGTGACTTTCATGACCATGGTCTGAAATTCCAGTTTTGAATTTCTATTGACTTTGGCCAAAATAAGGGGCTAGCCGGTTGTAATGTACGACCTTGGGCTTGGTGTGTGGCGATTTTCTTATGCGTACGACGACGTCATTCAGCCTGTTGACGACTGTGTAAGGACCGTCCCAGTTTCTTTGTAATTTTGGCGACAGTCCCTTACGACGTATCGGATTCCACAACCAAACTTTGTCACCTAAGTTGAACTCATGTCCTGTTGCCTTTGTATCGTACCGTGTCTTCATCTTTTCCGTTGCCAGTCCGATTCGGTTCCTCGCTAGACGATGAATTTCCTCAATCCGCGCCTGGAGTTCATCGACATATTCCTCAGGCGATGAAGGAGCATCAGGAGGACGGCCAAACAAAGGATCCGCAGGCAGACGAAGATCCCGAACAAAGAGCATTTGAGAAGGGGAGTAACCAGCGGCCTCATGAGTGGCACTCCTGTAGGCAAGCAGGAAAAGAGGCAATTTCTTGTCCCAGTCCTGTTGGTCTCTAGACACCAGGAGAGAGAGGCTATTTAGGATGGTACGATTGAACCGCTCCACCATGCCGTCCGATTGAGGGTGTAGAGGTGTTGTTCGAGTTTTGTCCATGCCGAGTAGTTCACACATTTCCTTGAACACAGCCGAATCAAAATTTTTTCCTTGATCGGAATGGATTTGAAGAGGAACTCCGTATCTGGAAACCCAGTGTTGAATCAGTATGTCTGCTACGGTAACCGCCTCTTGATTAGGAATGGCGTAGGCTTCAGGCCACTTAGTGAAGTAGTCCATGACAACGAAAATGTACTTATTGCCATCAGATGTTCTAGGAAGTGGACCCAGGATGTCTAGAGCAATTCGTTCGAAAGGAGCTCCTACATTATATCGTTGCAATCGTCCACGGGTGCGCCTCTTTGGACCTTTACGTGCTACACAGGTGTCACAAGTTCGACACCACTTCTCCACGTCACTGCGAACATTATTCCAGTAGAAACGCTCTCGAACCTTTTGCAGGGTCTTCATTACACCAAAATGACCTCCTGTGGGGCTACCATGCAGTTCTTGAAGGACCATAGAAATTCTCGACTTAGGGAGTAGTAGTTGCCATCTACATGTCTTTCCATCGTCAGACTCCCATTTTCGGTACAAGATGCCGTTCTTCAAATGTAAGGAATCCCAGAGAGCCCAATAACGTTTAGTCGTAGGATGGTAATGGGCCATGTCTTGCCAGCTGGGCTTCCTATTGGACTCCTCTTTCAGCTCTAGAATTGGCTTAATTTCAGGATCAGCAAGTTGATCTTTACGCAGGCTCTCGTCACTCCGCTGATCTTGCGATGATGTAGATCCAGTTGTAACTTGCCTTACTATAGGACCTTTGACATTAAATTTCTTCTCAACCCGGTCGCAGTATCTACAATTCTCTGAGCAGGGTCTTCTTCAGAGAGCATCTGCATTTCCATGTGATGAGCCTTTTCGATGGCGTATCTCCATATCGTACTCTTGAAGCTTTTGTATCCACCTGGCTATCTGGCCTTCTGGGTTCTTAAAATTCAATAACCAAGTTAGAGAAGCATGATCAGTTCGGATCAGGAATTTTCGACCGTAAAGATAGTGATGAAAATGGTCTATGGCTTTCACTACAGCAAGAAGCTCTTTTCTTGTTACGCAGTAGTTTCGCTCTGCCTTTGATAAGCACTTGCTGAAATAGGCGATAACACGCTCCTGGCCGTCGATTTCCTGGGACAGTACAGCGCCAATGCTTTCGTTACTTGCATCCGTATCAAGTATAAACTGTCTATCGATTTGAGGATATGACAGAATTGGAGTGGATGTTAAGGCCTCCTTAAGCTTTCCGAAAGCAGCGTCACATTCCTGTGTCCACATAAATTTTTGATTGGCTTCTGTTAATTTATGAAGTGGTCTTGCAATCATCGAGAAGCCTTTGACTAATTTTCTGTAATAGGTGCATAATCCTAGAAAACTTCGAAGCTGGTGAACATCTGCTGGACGATTCCAATTTTTCACGGCCGATATCTTCTCCGGATCAGTCCTAACTCCTTCCGCCGAAATGATGTGTCCAAGGTAGGCGACTTCATTACGAAACAAACTGCACTTCGAAGGGATTAACTTCAAATTAGCTTCCTTTAATTTTTGTAGCACCCGCCTGAGGTTGTTCAGATGTTCATCAAAAGATTTTCCTATGATTATGATATCATCTAAATAAACAAGACATGCTTCATATGACAGCCCCCGGAGAACCGTTTCCATAAGCCGTTCGAAAGTTGCAGGTGCGTTACATAGACCAAAAGGCATTACCTTGAACTGCCATAATCCTTGTCCCGTTGTGAAGGCAGTCTTCTCGCGGTCGTCCGGATGGATCTCTACCTGCCAGTAACCACTCTTCAGATCCAGAGTCGAGAACCAAGTGTTGCCCGCAAGTGTGTCGAGAGTGTCGTCGATCCTTGGCAGAGGGTAACTATCCCTTTTAGTGACGTCATTCAGTCGGCGGTAGTCTACACAAAATCTTGTAGAACCATCCTTCTTTCTTACTAATACAATGGGAGACGCCCATGGACTTGTCGATGGTTCGATGATGTCATTTTCTTCCATATCCTTAATTAAATTCTGCACCTCTTCTTGCTTGGCAAAAGGTAATCGTCTAGGGTGCTGTTTAATAGGAGAGTGATCTCCCGTGTCAATTCGGTGTTGTGCCATTTTAGTTCGTCCAAAGTCTTCAGATGTTTGGGAGAATAAACTTTGGAATTCCCTAATTAAATTTTCCGCGGAGTCCATCTGTTTTGGATCTAAGTCTGTATTTTGTAACAAATCCTTGACTAAATTATCTGAAGGTTTCTCAGAGTGACTGGAATTTTGACTTATGCACGTCACAAGAGCACACGATGCTATCACCTCTCCTTTCTTGATAGTCTTCGTCTTATCACTGATGTTAACAATTCTGACTGGAATGGTCTTTTTCGAGAGGTCTACTACAGAAGAAGCCACCAATACTCCTGCTTGTTTACTATTGTCTTCCGGATAATCTATATGGCCAAATCGGTAATTAGTTTTATTTTCAATTACAGCTGGAATTAAAAATTCTGTTCTTGGATCAAGATTGATGTCTTCTTTGGCTATTACTGTTTGTTTACATTCAATTTCGTTATTTAATCCAAAAAGACTTATTTCTTCAAATTTTGAGAGCATTTTGTTATTTTTGAAATCAAGCTTCAAGCCAAACTTCTTCAGAAAATCTAGCCCGATTAAGCAAGGATCTGTTATGTCAGCCACATATGCCGTATGGTAATATTTCGTTCCTCCAAAGTGTATGGTTAAATTGGCCTTTCCATATATGCCAATCTTGTCGCCCGTCACAGTTTGCAGGGTAACGCTTGGTGGAGTCCAAATGAGTTTACATTTCAATTTTCGAGCCAAATCTTCTCTTATTATTGTCACATTGGCTCCTGTATCGACAATCATACGGCACTGAATTCCGTTAATAAAGCCTATTACATATAATTCGTTATCACCGCCGCTCATTTTTGATATCTGGAGGATCTTCAGGTGGGGCTTTTCATTCTCTGGCAACCTCCGCCCCGCGAGATGGCCAAAATTTAGTTTCCCTGCTGACTGTTTGAATTTATCTCACGTTCGTGGATTTTGGGGCAATTTCTTCGGAGATGTCCTGTATCACCGCATCCCCAGCACGTGAGATTCTGTCTTCTTGAACTTGTTCTTCCGTATTTTAAAGCTTCAATTTCTTGATTTATTTTCCTAATTTCTTTCAAGACGTCGTTCTCAGTTTCTGAGCTTTTGTTCACCGTTGCCCCTCGGACTGAATGACGATCTCTTCGGCTGGCTTGTGTAGCTGCTTCCAACTTTAAGGCATATAGTAGTGCAGCCTTTAAATCCTGTACATCTGCCATTCGTACCGCTCTCTGCACTTCTGGATCTTTTATTCCGTCTATAAAATATTGCAGTGAGAGCATTTCCCGTACATTTGTAGGACAGTCAATGAATGCTAAATTTGCAAGCCGTTCAATTTCCGAGGCAAACTCTTGAAGGGTTTCACTCGATTTTTGATGGGGGCTCTTCATTTGTATTCTCGTATAATCCTTGAAGAATTTTTCGCCGAATCTCATTTCAAGTGCACAACTTAGAGTCTCAAATTTGAGTTGCGTCATATCGGGCAATGTTTGCAGCACGTCGGCGGCTTCTCCTCTTAAAGATGCTGCCAGTTGACAAGCTTTCACCTCGTCACTCCATTTGTTCGCTTAGGCTACAATGATGAAATGGGTCTTGTAAACTTGCCAGGAACTCTTTCCGTCGTATGTCGAAAGCTTAACTTGCACAGGAGAAGCAGGCGGATTCCTAAATTCTTCATAATTACCACTGTACGCTGAAAGTTTCTCCTCAAGATCTTGTACTTTTTTATTTAGCTTTTCATCTACTTCACCTAGTATTTTCTCTTCAACGTTACAAACTTCATTCTGAATTTTCTCTTCTACTTCCGCCATTTTCCTTTCCAATTTCTGTTCATCATTACTAACTTCATTCTGAATTTTCTCTTCTACTTCCTCTATTTTCTCTTCTACCGAGCCTATTCTTCTCTCTACCGATGAGAACTTTTCTTCCAAAGTTTTCTTCATTTCTTCTTGGCTTTTATTAACTTCCTCCTTTAATTCTTCCATTCTCTCTTGGCTTCTTTTCATTTCTTCAGTCACATCTTCTTGGACTTTGTCGATTTTATTCGATAACTCTTCTTGGCCTTTGTCAATTTTTTTTGTCAACTCTTCCATTCTTTCTTCGTTTTTATTCATTTTTTCCGTCAACTCTTCTTGGCCTTTAATCATCTTTTTAGTCACATCTTCTTGGCATTTGTCAATTTTATTTGTCCACTGTTCCATTCTTTCTTCGTTTTTGTTCATTTTTTCCGCCAACTCTTCTTGGCCTTTATTCATCTTTTCCGCCAACTCCTCTTGGCCTTTATTCATTTTATTTGATAATCCATTAATAGCTTTCAACAACTCATTCAGTTGCTCTTCCGTTGCTCTCGTTTTCGCCATAAGATCCCAAATTCTGACACCAAATGTTGCAGCGTATATAGGGTTCTTTTGATCTTATGGTTAGAGAACTTCAAAACTCTTTTTTCTTAGAAAAGTAGAAAATAATTTATTTACAGATCTTCAGAACAACAGAGTCTTCGAAACTCACAAACATTACTGGATATTCAAAAATAACTGCTCAAATCTATCGTATAAGTGCAGATATAGATTCCAGAGACACTTTATACAACGTCTCAACACTAAACCACATTAAAAATTACGTAAATAAGACTCAAGCACACTCGCTTAACAAACGCCTTGTTCACTCAATGACTGACTGGTAAATAATAACCACAGCTCGCATCGCTTCTCTTCTTATATAGGCTCGTAGCAGGTGCTGGAAATTTCTAGAACCAACTCGAAAAATCCACGGAACAACAAACAAGGTATCAGTATATCTAAAAGGGGGGTTACCATTGAGAGGGAAGGGTTACCATCGCCAACAATCGCCAAGTTTGTCGCCAACTTGGCGATATATCGCCAAATTTGGCGACCAAAATTAGTCGCCAAAAGTGACGCCAACTTGGCGATATCTCTAATATTTCGTTAATCTGCCGTAGACATACACTGAAAATAATAGACAAGTTTGCTTGATAACAGAGACAATGTAACAAAAACTAATATTAGTAAAGAAATGGAGCTTAATAAGATTATTTACATCATTTTACAGTACAAACACTAACTATTTACAAAATTCGTAACACTATCCCCTCCTCAAAGACTGCACGTCCCGGGCAGTGCAATCCTTGAGTTAGAGGAAAACACTTAAAATAAACAAATAAATAAATAAATAAATAAATAATAACAATAATAATAAGATTTACATAAATAAGAACTAATTACTATTTACATATTTACAAAAAGTGACTTTCATGACCATGGTCTGAAATTCCAGTTTTGAATTTCTATTGACTTTGGCCAAAATAAGGGGCTAGCCGGTTGTAATGTACGACCTTGGGCTTGGTGTGTGGCGATTTTCGTATGCGTACGACGACGTCATTCAGCCTGTTGACGACTGTGTAAGGACCGTCCCAGTTTCTTTGTAATTTTGGCGACAGTCCCTTATGACGTATCGGATTCCACAACCAAACTTTGTCACCTAAGTTGAACTCATGTCCTGTTGCCTTTGTATCGTACCGTGTCTTCATCTTTTCCGTTGCCAGTCCGATTCGGTTCCTCGCTAGACGATGAATCTCCTCAATCCGCGCCTGGAGTTCATCGACATATTCCTCAGGCGATGAAGGAGCATCAGGAGGACGGCCAAACAAAGGATCCGCAGGCAGACGAAGATCCCGAACAAAGAGCATTTGAGAAGGGGAGTAACCAGTGGCCTCATGAGTGGCACTCCTGTAGGCAAGCAGGAAAAGAGGCAATTTCTTGTCCCAGTCCTGTTGGTCTCTAGACACCAGGAGAGAGAGGCTATTTAGGATGGTACGATTGAACCGCTCCACCATGCCGTCCGATTGAGGGTGTAGAGGTGTTGTTCGAGTTTTGTCCATGCCGAGTAGTTCACACATTTCCTTGAACACAGCCGAATCAAAATTTCTTCCTTGATCGGAATGGATTTGAAGAGGAACTCCGTATCTGGAAACCCAGTGTTGAATCAGTATGTCTGCTACGGTAACCGCCTCTTGATTAGGAATGGCGTAGGCTTCAGGCAACTTAGTGAAGTAGTCCATGACAACGAAAATGTACTTATTGCCATCAGATGTTCTAGGAAGTGGACCCAGGATGTCTAGAGCAATTCGTTCGAAAGGAGCTCCTACATTATATCGTTGCAATCGTCCACGGGTGCGCCTCTTTGGACCTTTACGTGCTACACAGGTGTCACAAGTTCGACACCAGATCTCCACGTCACTGCGAACATTATTCCAGTAGAAACGCTCTCGAACCTTTTGCAGGGTCTTCATTACACCAAAATGACCTCCTGTGGGGCTACCATGCAGTTCTTGAAGGACCATAGAAATTCTCGACTTAGGGAGTTGTAGTTGCCATCTACATGTCTTTCCATCGGCAGACTCCCATTTTCGGTACAAGATGCCGTTCTTCAAATGTAAGGAATCCCAGAGAGCCCAATAACGTTTAGTCGCAGGATGGTAATGGGCCATGTCTTGCCAGCTGCGCTTCCTATTGGACTCCTCTTTCAGCTCTAGAATTGGCTTAATTTCAGGATCAGCAAGTTGATCTTTACGCAGGCTCTCGTCACTCCACTGATCTTGCGATGATGTAGATCCAGTTGTAACTTGTCTTACTATAGGACCTTTGACATTAAATTTCTTCTCAACCCGGTCGCAGTATTTACAATTCTCTGAGCAGGGTCTTCTTGAGAGAGCATCTGCATTTCCATGTGATGAGCCTTTTCGGTGGCGTATCTCCATATCGTACTCTTGAAGCTTTTGTATCCACCTGGCTATCTGGCCTTTTGGGTTCTTAAAATTCAGTAGCCAAGTTAGAGAAGCATGATCAGTTCGGATCAGGAATTTTCGACCGTAAAGATAGTGATGAAAATGGTCTATGGCTTTCACTACAGCAAGAAGCTCTTTTCTTTGTTACGCAGTAGTTTCGCTCTGCCTTTGATAAGCACTTGCTGAAATAGACGATAACACGCTCCTGGCCGTCGATTTCCTGGGACAGTACAGCGCCAATGCTTTCGTTACTTGCATCCGTATCAAGTATAAACTGTCTATCGATTTGAGGATATGACAGAATTGGAGTGGATGTTAAGGCCTCCTTAAGCTTTCCGAAAGCAGCGTCACATTCCTGTGTCCACATAAATTTTTGATTGGCTTCTGTTAATTTATGAAGTGGTCTTGCAATCATCGAGAAGCCTTTGACGAATTTTCTGTAATAGGTGCATAATCCTAGAAAACTTCGAAGCTGGTGAACGTCTGCTGGACGATTCCAATTTTTCACGGCCGATATCTTCTCCGGATCAGTCCTAACTCCTTCCGCCGAAATGATGTGTCCAAGGTAGACGACTTCATTACGAAACAAACTGCACTTCGAAGGGCTTAACTTCAAATTAGCTTCCTTTAATTTTTGTAGCACCCGCCTGAGGTTGTTCAGATGTTTATCAAAAGATTTTCCTATGATTATGATATCATCTAAATAAACAAGACATGCTTCATATGACAGCCCCCGGAGAACCGTTTCCATAAGCCGTTCGAAAGTTGCAGGTGCGTTACATAGACCAAAAGGCATTACCTTGAACTGCCATAATCCTTGTCCCGTTGTGAAGGCAGTCTTCTCGCGGTCGTCCGGATGGATCTCTACCTGCCAGTAACCACTCTTCAGATCCAGAGTCGAGAACCAAGTGTTGCCCGCAAGTGTGTCGAGAGTGTCGTCGATCCTTGGCAGAGGGTAACTATCCCTTTTAGTGACGTCATTCAGTCGGCGGTAGTCTACACAAAATCTTGTAGAACCATCCTTCTTTCTTACTAATACAATGGGAGACGCCCATGGACTTGTCGATGGTTCGATGATGTCATTTTCTTCCATATCCTTAATTAAATTCTGCACCTCTTCTTGCTTGGCAAAAGGTAATCGTCTAGGGTGCTGTTTAATAGGAGAGTGATCTCCCGTGTCAATTCGGTGTTGTGCCATTTTAGTTCGTCCAAAGTCTTCAGATGTTTGGGAGAATAAACTTTGGAATTCCCTAATTAAATTTTCCGCGGCGTCCATCTGTTTTGGATCTAAGTCTGTATTTTGTAACAAATCCTTGACTAAATTATCTGAAGATTTCTCAGAGTGACTGGAATTTTGACTTATGCACGTCACAAGAGCACACGATGCTATCACCTCTCCTTTCTTGATAGTCTTCGTCTTATCACTGATGTTAACAATTCTGACTGGAATGGTCTTTTTCGAGAGGTCTACTACAGAAGAAGCCACCAATACTCCTGCTTGTTTACTATTGTCTTCGGGATAATCTATATGGCCAAATCGGTAATTAGTTTTATTTTCAATTACAGCTGGAATTAAAAATTCTGTTCTTGGATCAAGATTGATGTCTTCTTTGGCTATTACTGTTTGTTTACATTCAATTTCGTTATTTAATCCAAAAAGACTTATTTCTTCAAATTTTGAGAGCATTTTGTTATTTTTGAAATCAAGCTTCAAGCCAAACTTCTTCAGAAAATCTAGCCCGATTAAGCAAGGATCTGTTATGTCAGCCACATATGCCGTATGGTAATATTTCGTTCCTCCAAAGTGTATGGTTAAATTGGCCTTTCCATATATGCCAATCTTGTCGCCCGTCACAGTTTGCAGGGTAACGCTTGGTGGAGTCCAAATGAGTTTACATTTCAATTTTCGAGCCAAATCTTCTCTTATTATTGTCACATTGGCTCCTGTATCGACAATCATACGGCACTGAATTCCGTTAATAAAGCCTATTACATATAATTCGTTATCACCGCCGCTCATTTTTGATATCTGGAGGATCTTCAGGTGGGGCTTTTCATTCTCTGGCAACCTCCGCCCCGCGAGATGGCCAAAATTTAGTTTCCCTGCTGACTGTTTGAATTTATCTCACGTTCGTGGATTTTGGGGCAATTTCTTCGGAGATGTCCTGTATCACCGCATCCCCAGCACGTGAGATTCTGTCTTCTTGAACTTGTTCTTCCGTATTTTAAAGCTTCAATTTCTTGATTTATTTTCCTAATTTCTTTCAAGACGTCGTTCTCAGTTTCTGAGCTTTTGTTCACCGTTGCCCCTCGGACTGAATGACGATCTCTTCGGCTGGCTTGTGTAGCTGCTTCCAACTTTAAGGCATATAGTAGTGCAGCCTTTAAATCCTGTACATCTGCCATTCGTACCGCTCACTGCACTTCTGGATCTTTTATTCCGTCTATAAAATATTGCAGTGAGAGCATTTCCCGTACATTTGTAGGACAGTCAATGAATGCTAAATTTGCAAGCCGTTCAATTTCCGAGGCAAACTTTTGAAGGGTTTCACTCGATTTTTGATGGGGGCTCTTCATTTGTATTCTCGTATAATCCTTGAAGAATTTTTCGCCGAATCTCATTTCAAGTGCACAACTTAGAGTCTCAAATTTGAGTTGCGTCATATCGGGCAATGTTTGCAGCACGTCGGCGGCTTCTCCTCTTAAAGATGCTGCCAGTTGACAAGCTTTCACCTCGTCACTCCATTTGTTCGCTTAGGCTACAATGATGAAATGGGTCTTGTAAACTTGCCAGGAACTCTTTCCGTCGTATGTCGAAAGCTTAACTTGCACAGGAGAAGCAGGCGGATTCCTAAATTCTTCATAATTACCACTGTACGCTGAAAGTTTCTCCTCAAGATCTTGTACTTTTTTATTTAGCTTTTCATCTACTTCACCTAGTATTTTCTCTTCAACGTTACAAACTTCATTCTGAATTTTCTCTTCTACTTCCGCCATTTTCCTTTCCAATTTCTGTTCATCATTACTAACTTCATTCTGAATTTTCTCTTCTACTTCCTCTATTTTCTCTTCTACCGAGCCTATTCTTCTCTCTACCGATGAGAACTTTTCTTCCAAAGTTTTCTTCATTTCTTCTTGGCTTTTATTAACTTCCTCCTTTAATTCTTCCATTCTCTCTTGGCTTCTTTTCATTTCTTCAGTCACATCTTCTTGGACTTTGTCGATTTTATTCGATAACTCTTCTTGGCCTTTGTCAATTTTTTTTGTCAACTCTTCCATTCTTTCTTCGTTTTTATTCATTTTTTCCGTCAACTCTTCTTGGCCTTTAATCATCTTTTTAGTCACATCTTCTTGGCATTTGTTAATTTTATTTGTCAACTGTTCCATTCTTTCTTCGTTTTTGTTCATTTTTTCCGCCAACTCTTCTTGGCCTTTATTCATCTTTTCCGCCAACTCCTCTTGGCCTTTATTCATTTTATTTGATAATCCATTAATAGCTTTCAACAACTCATTCAGTTGCTCTTCCGTTGCTCTCGTTTTCGCCATAAGATCCCAAATTCTGACACCAAATGTTGCAGCGTATATAGGGTTCTTTTGATCTTATGGTTAGAGAACTTCAAAACTCTTTTTTCTTAGAAAAGTAGAAAATAATTTATTTACAGATCTTCAGAACAACAGAGTCTTCGAAACTCACAAACATTACTGGATATTCAAAAATAACTGCTCAAATCTATCGTATAAGTGCAGATATAGATTCCAGAGACACTTTATACAACGTCTCAACACTAAACCACATTCAAAATTACGTAAATAAGACTCAAGCACACTCGCTTAACAAACGCCTTGTTCACTCAATGACTGACTGGTAAATAATAACCACAGCTCGCATCGCTTCTCTTCTTATATAGGCTCGTAGCAGGTGCTGGAAATTTCTAGAACCAACTCGAAAAATCCACGGAACAACAAACAAGGTATCAGTATATCTAAAAGGGGGGTTACCATTGAGAGGGAAGGGTTACCATCGCCAACAATCGCCAAGTTTGTCGCCAACTTGGCGATATATCGCCAAATTTGGCGACCAAAATTAGTCGCCAAAAGTGACGCCAACTTGGCGATATCTCTAATATTTCGTTAATCTGCCGTAGACATACACTGAAAATAATAGACAAGTTTGCTTGATAACAGAGACAATGTAACAAAAACTAATATTAGTAAAGAAATGGAGCTTAATAAGATTATTTACATCATTTTACAGTACAAACACTAATTATTTACAAAATTCGTAACACTATCCCCTCCTCAAAGACTGCACGTCCCGGGTAGTGCAATCCTTGAGTTAGAGGAAAACACTTAAAATAAACAAATAAATAAATAAATAAATAAATAATAACAATAATAATAAGATTTACATAAATAAGAACTAATTACTATTTACATATTTACAAAAAGTGACTTTCATGACCATGGTCTGAAATTCCAGTTTTGAATTTCTATTGACTTTGGCCAAAATAAGGGGCTAGCCGGTTGTAATGTACGACCTTGGGCTTGGTGTGTGGCGATTTTCGTATGCGTACGACGACGTCATTCAGCCTGTTGACGACTGTGTAAGGACCGTCCCAGTTTCTTTGTAATTTTGGAGACAGTCCCTTATGACGTATCGGATTCCACAACCAAACTTTGTCACCTAAGTTGAACTCATGTCCTGTTGCCTTTGTATCGTACCGTGTCTTCATCTTTTCCGTTGCCAGTCCGATTCGTTTCCTCGCTAGACGATGAATCTCCTCAATCCGCGCCTGGAGTTCATCGACATATTCCTCAGGCGATGAAGGAGCATCAGGAGGACGGCCAAACAAAGGATCCGCAGGCAGACGAAGATCCCGAACAAAGAGCATTTGAGAAGGGGAGTAACCAGTGGCCTCATGAGTGGCACTCCTGTAGGCAAGCAGGAAAAGAGGCAATTTCTTGTCCCAGTCCTGTTGGTCTCTAGACACCAGGAGAGAGAGGCTATTTAGGATGGTACGATTGAACCGCTCCACCATGCCGTCCGATTGAGGGTGTAGAGGTGTTGTTCGAGTTTTGTCCATGCCGAGTAGTTCACACATTTCCTTGAACACAGCCGAATCAAAATTTCTTCCTTGATCGGAATGGATTTGAAGAGGAACTCCGTATCTGGAAACCCAGTGTTGAATCAGTATGTCTGCTACGGTAACCGCCTCTTGATTAGGAATGGCGTAGGCTTCAGGCAACTTAGTGAAGTAGTCCATGACAACGAAAATGTACTTATTGCCATCAGATGTTCTAGGAAGTGGACCCAGGATGTCTAGAGCAATTCGTTCGAAAGGAGCTCCTACATTATATCATTGCAATCGTCCACGGGTGCGCCTCTTTGGACCTTTACGTGCTACACAGGTGTCACAAGTTCGACACCACTTCTCCACGTCACTGCGAACATTATTCCAGTAGAAACGCTCTCGAACCTTTTGCAGGGTCTTCATTACACCAAAATGACCTCCTGTGGGGCTACCATGCAGTTCTTGAAGGACCATAGAAATTCTCGACTTAGGGAGTTGTAGTTGCCATCTACATGTCTTTCCATCGGCAGACTCCCATTTTCGGTACAAGATGCCGTTCTTCAAATGTAAGGAATCCCAGAGAGCCCAATAACGTTTAGTCGTAGGATGGTAATGGGCCATGTCTTGCCAGCTGGGCTTCCTATTGGACTCCTCTTTCAGCTCTAGAATTGGCTTAATTTCAGGATCAGCAAGTTGATCTTTACGCAGGCTCTCGTCACTCCACTGATCTTGCGATGATGTAGATCCAGTTGTAACTTGTCTTACTATAGGACCTTTGACATTAAATTTCTTCTCAACCCGGTCGCAGTATCTACAATTCTCTGAGCAGGGTCTTCTTGAGAGAGCATCTGCATTTCCATGTGATGAGCCTTTTCGGCGGCGTATCTCCATATCGTACTCTTGAAGCTTTTGTATCCACCTGGCTATCTGGCCTTTTGGGTTCTTAAAATTCAATAGCCAAGTTAGAGAAGCATGATCAGTTAGGATCAGGAATTTTCGACCGTAAAGATAGTGATGAAAATGGTCTATGGCTTTCACTACAGCAAGAAGCTCTTTTCTTTGTTACGCAGTAGTTTCGCTCTGCCTTTGATAAGCACTTGCTGAAATAGACGATAACACGCTCCTGGCCGTCGATTTCCTGGGACAGTACAGCGCCAATGCTTTCGTTACTTGCATCCGTATCAAGTATAAACTGTCTATCGATTTGAGGATATGACAGAATTGGAGTGGATGTTAAGGCCTCCTTAAGCTTTCCGAAAGCAGCGTCACATTCCTGTGTCCACATAAATTTTTGATTGGCTTCTGTTAATTTATGAAGTGGTCTTGCAATCATCGAGAAGCCTTTGACGAATTTTCTGTAATAGGTGCATAATCCTAGAAAACTTCGAAGCTGGTGAACGTCTGCTGGACGATTCCAATTTTTCACGGCCGATATCTTCTCCGGATCAGTCCTAACTCCTTCCGCCGAAATGATGTGTCCAAGGTAGGCGACTTCATTACGAAACAAACTGCACTTCGAAGGGCTTAACTTCAAATTAGCTTCCTTTAATTTTTGTAGCACCCGCCTGAGGTTGTTCAGATGTTCATCAAAAGATTTTCCTATGATTATGATATCATCTAAATAAACAAGACATGCTTCATATGACAGCCCCCGGAGAACCGTTTCCATAAGCCGTTCGAAAGTTGCAGGTGCGTTACATAGACCAAAAGGCATTACCTTGAACTGCCATAATCCTTGTCCCGTTGTGAAGGCAGTCTTCTCGCGGTCGTCCGGATGGATCTCTACCTGCCAGTAACCACTCTTCAGATCCAGAGTCGAGAACCAAGTGTTGCCCGCAAGTGTGTCGAGAGTGTCGTCGATCCTTGGCAGAGGGTAACTATCCCTTTTAGTGACGTCATTCAGTCGGCGGTAGTCTACACAAAATCTTGTAGAACCATCCTTCTTTCTTACTAATACAATGGGAGACGCCCATGGACTTGTCGATGGTTCGATGATGTCATTTTCTTCCATATCCTTAATTAAATTCTGCACCTCTTCTTGCTTGGCAAAAGGTAATCGTCTAGGGTGCTGTTTAATAGGAGAGTGATCTCCCGTGTCAATTCGGTGTTGTGCCATTTTAGTTCGTCCAAAGTCTTCAGATGTTTGGGAGAATAAACTTTGGAATTCCCTAATTAAATTTTCCGCGGCGTCCATCTGTTTTGGATCTAAGTCTGTATTTTGTAACAAATCCTTGACTAAATTATCTGAAGATTTCTCAGAGTGACTGGAATTTTGACTTATGCACGTCACAAGAGCACACGATGCTATCACCTCTCCTTTTTTGATAGTCTTCGTCTTATCACTGATGTTAACAATTCTGACTGGAATGGTCTTTTTCGAGAGGTCTACTACAGAAGAAGCCACCAATACTCCTGCTTGTTTACTATTGTCTTCGGGATAATCTATATGGCCAAATCGGTAATTAGTTTTATTTTCAATTACAGCTGGAATTAAATATTCTGTTCTTGGATCAAGATTGATGTCTTCTTTGGCTATTACTGTTTGTTTACATTCAATTTCGTTATTTAATCCAAAAAGACTTATTTCTTCAAATTTTGAGAGCATTTTGTTATTTTTGAAATCAAGCTTCAAGCCAAACTTCTTCAGAAAATCTAGCCCGATTAAGCAAGGATCTGTTATGTCAGCCACATATGCCGTATGGTAATATTTCGTTCCTCCAAAGTGTATGGTTAAATTGGCCTTTCCATGTATGCCAATCTTGTCGCCCGTCACAGTTTGCAGGGTAACGCTTGGTGGAGTCCAAATGAGTTTACATTTCAATTTTCGAGCCAAATCTTCTCTTATTATTGTCACATTGGCTCCTGTATCGACAATCATACGGCACTGAATTCCGTTAATAAAGCCTATTACATATAATTCGTTATCACCGCCGCTCATTTTTGATATCTGGAGGATCTTCAGGTGGGGCTTTTCATTCTCTGGCAACCTCCGCCCCGCGAGATGGCCAAAATTTAGTTTCCCTGCTGACTGTTTGAATTTATCTCACGTTCGTGGATTTTGGGGCAATTTCTTCGGAGATGTCCTGTATCACCGCATCCCCAGCACGTGAGATTCTGTCTTCTTGAACTTGTTCTTCCGTATTTTAAAGCTTCAATTTCTTGATTTATTTTCCTAATTTCTTTCAAGACGTCGTTCTCAGTTTCTGAGCTTTTGTTCACCGTTGCCCCTCGGACTGAATGACGATCTCTTCGGCTGGCTTGTGTAGCTGCTTCCAACTTTAAGGCATATAGTAGTGCAGCCTTTAAATCCTGTACATCTGCCATTCGTACCGCTCACTGCACTTCTGGATCTTTTATTCCGTCTATAAAATATTGCAGTGAGAGCATTTCCCGTACATTTGTAGGACAGTCAATGAATGCTAAATTTGCAAGCCGTTCAATTTCCGAGGCAAACTTTTGAAGGGTTTCACTCGATTTTTGATGGGGGCTCTTCATTTGTATTCTCGTATAATCCTTGAAGAATTTTTCGCCGAATCTCATTTCAAGTGCACAACTTAGAGTCTCAAATTTGAGTTGCGTCATATCGGGCAATGTTTGCAGCACGTCGGCGGCTTCTCCTCTTAAAGATGCTGCCAGTTGACAAGCTTTCACCTCGTCACTCCATTTGTTCGCTTAGGCTACAATGATGAAATGGGTCTTGTAAACTTGCCAGGAACTCTTTCCGTCGTATGTCGAAAGCTTAACTTGCACAGGAGAAGCAGGCGGATTCCTAAATTCTTCATAATTACCACTGTACGCTGAAAGTTTCTCCTCAAGATCTTGTACTTTTTTATTTAGCTTTTCATCTACTTCACCTAGTATTTTCTCTTCAACGTTACAAACTTCATTCTGAATTTTCTCTTCTACTTCCGCCATTTTCCTTTCCAATTTCTGTTCATCATTACTAACTTCATTCTGAATTTTCTCTTCTACTTCCTCTATTTTCTCTTCTACCGAGCCTATTCTTCTCTCTACCGATGAGAACTTTTCTTCCAAAGTTTTCTTCATTTCTTCTTGGCTTTTATTAACTTCCTCCTTTAATTCTTCCATTCTCTCTTGGCTTCTTTTCATTTCTTCAGTCACATCTTCTTGGACTTTGTCGATTTTATTCGATAACTCTTCTTGGCCTTTGTCAATTTTTTTGTCAACTCTTCCATTCTTTCTTCGTTTTTATTCATTTTTTCCGTCAACTCTTCTTGGCCTTTAATCATCTTTTTAGTCACATCTTCTTGGCATTTGTTAATTTTATTTGTCAACTGTTCCATTCTTTCTTCGTTTTTGTTCATTTTTTCCGCCAACTCTTCTTGGCCTTTATTCATCTTTTCCGCCAACTCCTCTTGGCCTTTATTCATTTTATTTGATAATCCATTAATAGCTTTCAACAACTCATTCAGTTGCTCTTCCGTTGCTCTCGTTTTCGCCATAAGATCCCAAATTCTGACACCAAATGTTGCAGCGTATATAGGGTTCTTTTGATCTTATGGTTAGAGAACTTCAAAACTCTTTTTTCTTAGAAAAGTAGAAAATAATTTATTTACAGATCTTCAGAACAACAGAGTCTTCGAAACTCACAAACATTACTGGATATTCAAAAATAACTGCTCAAATCTATCGTATAAGTGCAGATATAGATTCCAGAGACACTTTATACAACGTCTCAACACTAAACCACATTAAAAATTACGTAAATAAGACTCAAGCACACTCGCTTAACAAACGCCTTGTTCACTCAATGACTGACTGGTAAATAATAACCACAGCTCGCATCGCTTCTCTTCTTATATAGGCTCGTAGCAGGTGCTGGAAATTTCTAGAACCAACTCGAAAAATCCACGGAACAACAAACAAGGTATCAGTATATCTAAAAGGGGGGTTACCATTGAGAGGGAAGGGTTACCATCGCCAACAATCGCCAAGTTTGTCGCCAACTTGGCGATATATCGCCAAATTTGGCGACCAAAATTAGTCGCCAAAAGTGACGCCAACTTGGCGATATCTCTAATATTTCGTTAATCTGCCGTAGACATACACTGAAAATAATAGACAAGTTTGCTTGATAACAGAGACAATGTAACAAAAACTAATATTAGTAAAGAAATGGAGCTTAACCTTTACGCAGGGGCTCGCTCAGTGTCTACCTGATAATACATGTAAGTTCGGACAGATGCTGTCACAGCCCCTCCGAAAAGGTTAATAAGATTATTTACATCATTTTACAATACAAACACTAACTATTTACAAAATTCGTAACACTATCCCCTCCTCAAAGACTGCACGTCCCGGGCAGTGCAATCCTTGAGTTAGAGGAAAACACTTAAAATAAACAAATAAATAAATAAATAAATAAATAATAACAATAATAATAAGATTTACATAAATAAGAACTAATTACTATTTACATATTTACAAAAAGTGACTTTCATGACCATGGTCTGAAATTCCAGTTTTGAATTTCTATTGACTTTGGCCAAAATAAGGGGCTAGCCGGTTGTAATGTACGACCTTGGGCTTGGTGTGTGGCGATTTTCGTATGCGTACGACGACGTCATTCAGCCTGTTGACGACTGTGTAAGGACCGTCCCAGTTTCTTTGTAATTTTGGCGACAGTCCCTTATGACGTATCGGATTCCACAACCAAACTTTGTCACCTAAGTTGAACTCATGTCCTGTTGCCTTTGTATCGTACCGTGTCTTCATCTTTTCCGTTGCCAGTCCGATTCGGTTCCTCGCTAGACGATGAATCTCCTCAATCCGCGCCTGGAGTTCATCGACATATTCCTCAGGCGATGAAGGAGCATCAGGAGGACGGCCAAACAAAGGATCCGCAGGCAGACGAAGATCCCGAACAAAGAGCATTTGAGAAGGGGAGTAACCAGTGGCCTCATGAGTGGCACTCCTGTAGGCAAGCAGGAAAAGAGGCAATTTCTTGTCCCAGTCCTGTTGGTCTCTAGACACCAGGAGAGAGAGGCTATTTAGGATGGTACGATTGAACCGCTCCACCATGCCGTCCGATTGAGGGTGTAGAGGTGTTGTTCGAGTTTTGTCCATGCCGAGTAGTTCACACATTTCCTTGAACACAGCCGAATCAAAATTTCTTCCTTGATCGGAATGGATTTGAAGAGGAACTCCGTATCTGGAAACCCAGTGTTGAATCAGTATGTCTGCTACGGTAACCGCCTCTTGATTAGGAATGGCGTAGGCTTCAGGCAACTTAGTGAAGTAGTCCATGACAACGAAAATGTACTTATTGCCATCAGATGTTCTAGGAAGTGGACCCAGGATGTCTAGAGCAATTCGTTCGAAAGGAGCTCCTACATTATATCGTTGCAATCGTCCACAGGTGCGCCTCTTTGGACCTTTACGTGCTACACAGGTGTCACAAGTTCGACACCACTTCTCCACGTCACTGCGAACATTATTCAGTAGAAACGCTCTCGAACCTTTTGCAGGGTCTTCATTACACCAAAATGACCTCCTGTGGGGCTACCATGCAGTTCTTGAAGGACCATAGAAATTCTCGACTTAGGGAGTTGTAGTTGCCATCTACATGTCTTTCCATCGGCAGACTCCCATTTTCGGTACAAGATGCCGTTCTTCAAATGTAAGGAATCCCAGAGAGCCCAATAACGTTTAGTCGTAGGATGGTAATGGGCCATGTCTTGCCAGCTGGGCTTCCTATTGGACTCCTCTTTCAGCTCTAGAATTGGCTTAATTTCAGGATCAGCAAGTTGATCTTTACGCAGGCTCTCGTCACTCCACTGATCTTGCGATGATGTAGATCCAGTTGTAACTTGTCTTACTATAGGACCTTTGACATTAAATTTCTTCTCAACCCGGTCGCAGTATCTACAATTCTCTGAGCAGGGTCTTCTTGAGAGAGCATCTGCATTTCCATGTGATGAGCCTTTTCGGCGGCGTATCTCCATATCGTACTCTTGAAGCTTTTGTATCCACCTGGCTATCTGGCCTTTTGGGTTCTTAAAATTCAATAGCCAAGTTAGAGAAGCATGATCAGTTAGGATCAGGAATTTTCGACCGTAAAGATAGTGATGAAAATGGTCTATGGCTTTCACTACAGCAAGAAGCTCTTTTCTTTGTTACGCAGTAGTTTCGCTCTGCCTTTGATAAGCACTTGCTGAAATAGACGATAACACGCTCCTGGCCGTCGATTTCCTGGGACAGTACAGCGCCAATGCTTTCGTTACTTGCATCCGTATCAAGTATAAACTGTCTATCGATTTGAGGATATGACAGAATTGGAGTGGATGTTAAGGCCTCCTTAAGCTTTCCGAAAGCAGCGTCACATTCCTGTGTCCACATAAATTTTTGATTGGCTTCTGTTAATTTATGAAGTGGTCTTGCAATCATCGAGAAGCCTTTGACGAATTTTCTGTAATAGGTGCATAATCCTAGAAAACTTCGAAGCTGGTGAACGTCTGCTGGACGATTCCAATTTTTCACGGCCGATATCTTCTCCGGATCAGTCCTAACTCCTTCCGCCGAAATGATGTGTCCAAGGTAGGCGACTTCATTACGAAACAAACTGCACTTCGAAGGGCTTAACTTCAAATTAGCTTCCTTTAATTTTTGTAGCACCCGCCTGAGGTTGTTCAGATGTTCATCAAAAGATTTTCCTATGATTATGATATCATCTAAATAAACAAGACATGCTTCATATGACAGCCCCCGGAGAACCGTTTCCATAAGCCGTTCGAAAGTTGCAGGTGCGTTACATAGACCAAAAGGCATTACCTTGAACTGCCATAATCCTTGTCCCGTTGTGAAGGCAGTCTTCTCGCGGTCGTCCGGATGGATCTCTACCTGCCAGTAACCACTCTTCAGATCCAGAGTCGAGAACCAAGTGTTGCCCGCAAGTGTGTCGAGAGTGTCGTCGATCCTTGGCAGAGGGTAACTATCCCTTTTAGTGACGTCATTCAGTCGGCGGTAGTCTACACAAAATCTTGTAGAACCATCCTTCTTTCTTACTAATACAATGGGAGACGCCCATGGACTTGTCGATGGTTCGATGATGTCATTTTCTTCCATATCCTTAATTAAATTCTGCACCTCTTCTTGCTTGGCAAAAGGTAATCGTCTAGGGTGCTGTTTAATAGGAGAGTGATCTCCCGTGTCAATTCGGTGTTGTGCCATTTTAGTTCGTCCAAAGTCTTCAGATGTTTGGGAGAATAAACTTTGGAATTCCCTAATTAAATTTTCCGCGGCGTCCATCTGTTTTGGATCTAAGTCTGTATTTTGTAACAAATCCTTGACTAAATTATCTGAAGATTTCTCAGAGTGACTGGAATTTTGACTTATGCACGTCACAAGAGCACACGATGCTATCACCTCTCCTTTCTTGATAGTCTTCGTCTTATCACTGATGTTAACAATTCTGACTGGAATGGTCTTTTTCGAGAGGTCTACTACAGAAGAAGCCACCAATACTCCTGCTTGTTTACTATTGTCTTCGGGATACTCTATATGGCCAAATCGGTAATTAGTTTTATTTTCAATTACAGCTGGAATTAAAAATTCTGTTCTTGGATCAAGATTGATGTCTTCTTTGGCTATTACTGTTTGTTTACATTCAATTTCGTTATTTAATCCAAAAAGACTTATTTCTTCAAATTTTGAGAGCATTTTGTTATTTTTGAAATCAAGCTTCAAGCCAAACTTCTTCAGAAAATCTAGCCCGATTAAGCAAGGATCTGTTATGTCAGCCACATATGCCGTATGGTAATATTTCGTTCCTCCAAAGTGTATGGTTAAATTGGCCTTTCCATATATGCCAATCTTGTCGCCCGTCACAGTTTGCAGGGTAACGCTTGGTGGAGTCCAAATGAGTTTACATTTCAATTTTCGAGCCAAATCTTCTCTTATTATTGTCACATTGGCTCCTGTATCGACAATCATACGGCACTGAATTCCGTTAATAAAGCCTATTACATATAATTCGTTATCACCGCCGCTCATTTTTGATATCTGGAGGATCTTCAGGTGGGGCTTTTCATTCTCTGGCAACCTCCGCCCCGCGAGATGGCCAAAATTTAGTTTCCCTGCTGACTGTTTGAATTTATCTCACGTTCGTGGATTTTGGGGCAATTTCTTCGGAGATGTCCTGTATCACCGCATCCCCAGCACGTGAGATTCTGTCTTCTTGAACTTGTTCTTCCGTATTTTAAAGCTTCAATTTCTTGATTTATTTTCCTAATTTCTTTCAAGACGTCGTTCTCAGTTTCTGAGCTTTTGTTCACCGTTGCCCCTCGGACTGAATGACGATCTCTTCGGCTGGCTTGTGTAGCTGCTTCCAACTTTAAGGCATATAGTAGTGCAGCCTTTAAATCCTGTACATCTGCCATTCGTACCGCTCACTGCACTTCTGGATCTTTTATTCCGTCTATAAAATATTGCAGTGAGAGCATTTCCCGTACATTTGTAGGACAGTCAATGAATGCTAAATTTGCAAGCCGTTCAATTTCCGAGGCAAACTTTTGAAGGGTTTCACTCGATTTTTGATGGGGGCTCTTCATTTGTATTCTCGTATAATCCTTGAAGAATTTTTCGCCGAATCTCATTTCAAGTGCACAACTTAGAGTCTCAAATTTGAGTTGCGTCATATCGGGCAATGTTTGCAGCACGTCGGCGGCTTCTCCTCTTAAAGATGCTGCCAGTTGACAAGCTTTCACCTCGTCACTCCATTTGTTCGCTTAGGCTACAATGATGAAATGGGTCTTGTAAACTTGCCAGGAACTCTTTCCGTCGTATGTCGAAAGCTTAACTTGCACAGGAGAAGCAGGCGGATTCCTAAATTCTTCATAATTACCACTGTACGCTGAAAGTTTCTCCTCAAGATCTTGTACTTTTTTATTTAGCTTTTCATCTACTTCACCTAGTATTTTCTCTTCAACGTTACAAACTTCATTCTGAATTTTCTCTTCTACTTCCGCCATTTTCCTTTCCAATTTCTGTTCATCATTACTAACTTCATTCTGAATTTTCTCTTCTACTTCCTCTATTTTCTCTTCTACCGAGCCTATTCTTCTCTCTACCGATGAGAACTTTTCTTCCAAAGTTTTCTTCATTTCTTCTTGGCTTTTATTAACTTCCTCCTTTAATTCTTCCATTCTCTCTTGGCTTCTTTTCATTTCTTCAGTCACATCTTCTTGGACTTTGTCGATTTTATTCGATAACTCTTCTTGGCCTTTGTCAATTTTTTTTGTCAACTCTTCCATTCTTTCTTCGTTTTTATTCATTTTTTCCGTCAACTCTTCTTGGCCTTTAATCATCTTTTTAGTCACATCTTCTTGGCATTTGTTAATTTTATTTGTCAACTGTTCCATTCTTTCTTCGTTTTTGTTCATTTTTTCCGCCAACTCTTCTTGGCCTTTATTCATCTTTTCCGCCAACTCCTCTTGGCCTTTATTCATTTTATTTGATAATCCATTAATAGCTTTCAACAACTCATTCAGTTGCTCTTCCGTTGCTCTCGTTTTCGCCATAAGATCCCAAATTCTGACACCAAATGTTGCAGCGTATATAGGGTTCTTTTGATCTTATGGTTAGAGAACTTCAAAACTCTTTTTTCTTAGAAAAGTAGAAAATAATTTATTTACAGATCTTCAGAACAACAGAGTCTTCGAAACTCACAAACATTACTGGATATTCAAAAATAACTGCTCAAATCTATCGTATAAGTGCAGATATAGATTCCAGAGACACTTTATACAACGTCTCAACACTAAACCACATTAAAAATTACGTAAATAAGACTCAAGCACACTCGCTTAACAAACGCCTTGTTCACTCAATGACTGACTGGTAAATAATAACCACAGCTCGCATCGCTTCTCTTCTTATATAGGCTCGTAGCAGGTGCTGGAAATTTCTAGAACCAACTCGAAAAATCCACGGAACAACAAACAAGGTATCAGTATATCTAAAAGGGGGGTTACCATTGAGAGGGAAGGGTTACCATCGCCAACAATCGCCAAGTTTGTCGCCAACTTGGCGATATATCGCCAAATTTGGCGACCAAAATTAGTCGCCAAAAGTGACGCCAACTTGGCGATATCTCTAATATTTCGTTAATCTGCCGTAGACATACACTGAAAATAATAGACAAGTTTGCTTGATAACAGAGACAATGTAACAAAAACTAATATTAGTAAAGAAATGGAGCTTAATAAGATTATTTACATCATTTTACAATACAAACACTAACTATTTACAAAATTCGTAACACTATCCCCTCCTCAAAGACTGCACGTCCCGGGCAGTGCAATCCTTGAGTTAGAGGAAAACACTTAAAATAAACAAATAAATAAATAAATAAATAAATAATAACAATAATAATAAGATTTACATAAATAAGAACTAATTACTATTTACATATTTACAAAAAGTGACTTTCATGACCATGGTCTGAAATTCCAGTTTTGAATTTCTATTGACTTTGGCCAAAATAAGGGGCTAGCCGGTTGTAATGTACGACCTTGGGCTTGGTGTGTGGCGATTTTCGTATGCGTACGACGACGTCATTCAGCCTGTTGACGACTGTGTAAGGACCGTCCCAGTTTCTTTGTAATTTTGGAGACAGTCCCTTATGACGTATCGGATTCCACAACCAAACTTTGTCACCTAAGTTGAACTCATGTCCTGTTGCCTTTGTATCGTACCGTGTCTTCATCTTTTCCGTTGCCAGTCCGATTCGGTTCCTCGCTAGACGATGAATCTCCTCAATCCGCGCCTGGAGTTCATCGACATATTCCTCAGGCGATGAAGGAGCATCAGGAGGACGGCCAAACAAAGGATCCGCAGGCAGACGAAGATCCCGAACAAAGAGCATTTGAGAAGGGGAGTAACCAGTGGCCTCATGAGTGGCACTCCTGTAGGCAAGCAGGAAAAGAGGCAATTTCTTGTCCCAGTCCTGTTGGTCTCTAGACACCAGGAGAGAGAGGCTATTTAGGATGGTACGATTGAACCGCTCCACCATGCCGTCCGATTGAGGGTGTAGAGGTGTTGTTCGAGTTTTGTCCATGCCGAGTAGTTCACACATTTCCTTGAACACAGCCGAATCAAAATTTCTTCCTTGATCGGAATGGATTTGAAGAGGAACTCCGTATCTGGAAACCCAGTGTTGAATCAGTATGTCTGCTACGGTAACCGCCTCTTGATTAGGAATGGCGTAGGCTTCAGGCAACTTAGTGAAGTAGTCCATGACAACGAAAATGTACTTATTGCCATCAGATGTTCTAGGAAGTGGACCCAGGATGTCTAGAGCAATTCGTTCGAAAGGAGCTCCTACATTATATCATTGCAATCGTCCACGGGTGCGCCTCTTTGGACCTTTACGTGCTACACAGGTGTCACAAGTTCGACACCACTTCTCCACGTCACTGCGAACATTATTCCAGTAGAAACGCTCTCGAACCTTTTGCAGGGTCTTCATTACACCAAAATGACCTCCTGTGGGGCTACCATGCAGTTCTTGAAGGACCATAGAAATTCTCGACTTAGGGAGTTGTAGTTGCCATCTACATGTCTTTCCATCGGCAGACTCCCATTTTCGGTACAAGATGCCGTTCTTCAAATGTAAGGAATCCCAGAGAGCCCAATAACGTTTAGTCGTAGGATGGTAATGGGCCATGTCTTGCCAGCTGGGCTTCCTATTGGACTCCTCTTTCAGCTCTAGAATTGGCTTAATTTCAGGATCAGCAAGTTGATCTTTACGCAGGCTCTCGTCACTCCACTGATCTTGCGATGATGTAGATCCAGTTGTAACTTGTCTTACTATAGGACCTTTGACATTAAATTTCTTCTCAACCCGGTCGCAGTATCTACAATTCTCTGAGCAGGGTCTTCTTGAGAGAGCATCTGCATTTCCATGTGATGAGCCTTTTCGGCGGCGTATCTCCATATCGTACTCTTGAAGCTTTTGTATCCACCTGGCTATCTGGCCTTTTGGGTTCTTAAAATTCAATAGCCAAGTTAGAGAAGCATGATCAGTTAGGATCAGGAATTTTCGACCGTAAAGATAGTGATGAAAATGGTCTATGGCTTTCACTACAGCAAGAAGCTCTTTTCTTTGTTACGCAGTAGTTTCGCTCTGCCTTTGATAAGCACTTGCTGAAATAGACGATAACACGCTCCTGGCCGTCGATTTCCTGGGACAGTACAGCGCCAATGCTTTCGTTACTTGCATCCGTATCAAGTATAAACTGTCTATCGATTTGAGGATATGACAGAATTGGAGTGGATGTTAAGGCCTCCTTAAGCTTTCCGAAAGCAGCGTCACATTCCTGTGTCCACATAAATTTTTGATTGGCTTCTGTTAATTTATGAAGTGGTCTTGCAATCATCGAGAAGCCTTTGACGAATTTTCTGTAATAGGTGCATAATCCTAGAAAACTTCGAAGCTGGTGAACGTCTGCTGGACGATTCCAATTTTTCACGGCCGATATCTTCTCCGGATCAGTCCTAACTCCTTCCGCCGAAATGATGTGTCCAAGGTAGGCGACTTCATTACGAAACAAACTGCACTTCGAAGGGCTTAACTTCAAATTAGCTTCCTTTAATTTTTGTAGCACCCGCCTGAGGTTGTTCAGATGTTCATCAAAAGATTTTCCTATGATTATGATATCATCTAAATAAACAAGACATGCTTCATATGACAGCCCCCGGAGAACCGTTTCCATAAGCCGTTCGAAAGTTGCAGGTGCGTTACATAGACCAAAAGGCATTACCTTGAACTGCCATAATCCTTGTCCCCTTGTGAAGGCAGTCTTCTCGCGGTCGTCCGGATGGATCTCTACCTGCCAGTAACCACTCTTCAGATCCAGAGTCGAGAACCAAGTGTTGCCCGCAAGTGTGTCGAGAGTGTCGTCGATCCTTGGCAGAGGGTAACTATCCCTTTTAGTGACGTCATTCAGTCGGCGGTAGTCTACACAAAATCTTGTAGAACCATCCTTCTTTCTTACTAATACAATGGGAGACGCCATGGACTTGTCGATGGTTCGATGATGTCATTTTCTTCCATATCCTTAATTAAATTCTGCACCTCTTCTTGCTTGGCAAAAGGTAATCGTCTAGGGTGCTGTTTAATAGGAGAGTGATCTCCCGTGTCAATTCGGTGTTGTGCCATTTTAGTTCGTCCAAAGTCTTCAGATGTTTGGGAGAATAAACTTTGGAATTCCCTAATTAAATTTTCCGCGGCGTCCATCTGTTTTGGATCTAAGTCTGTATTTTGTAACAAATCCTTGACTAAATTATCTGAAGATTTCTCAGAGTGACTGGAATTTTGACTTATGCGCGTCACAAGAGCACACGATGCTATCACCTCTCCTTTCTTGATAGTCTTCGTCTTATCACTGATGTTAACAATTCTGACTGGAATGGTCTTTTTCGAGAGGTCTACTAGAGAAGAAGCCACCAATACTCCTGCTTGTTTACTATTGTCTTCGGGATAATCTATATGGCCAAATCGGTAATTAGTTTTATTTTCAATTACAGCTGGAATTAAAAATTCTGTTCTTGGATCAAGATTGATGTCTTCTTTGGCTATTACTGTTTGTTTACATTCAATTTCGTTATTTAATCCAAAAAGACTTATTTCTTTAAATTTTGAGAGCATTTTGTTATTTTTGAAATCAAGCTTCAAGCCAAACTTCTTCAGAAAATCTAGCCCGATTAAGCAAGGATCTGTTATGTCAGCCACATATGCCGTATGGTAATATTTCGTTCCTCCAAAGTGTATGGTTAAATTGGCCTTTCCATATATGCCAATCTTGTCGCCCGTCACAGTTTGCAGGGTAACGCTTGGTGGAGTCCAAATGAGTTTACATTTCAATTTTCGAGCCAAATCTTCTCTTATTATTGTCACATTGGCTCCTGTATCGACAATCATACGGCACTGAATTCCGTTAATAAAGCCTATCACATATAATTCGTTATCACCGCCGCTCATTTTTGATATCTGGAGGATCTTCAGGTGGGGCTTTTCATTCTCTGGCAACCTCCGCCCCGCGAGATGGCCAAAATTTAGTTTCCCTGCTGACTGTTTGAATTTATCTCACGTTCGTGGATTTTGGGGCAATTTCTTCGGAGATGTCCTGTATCACCGCATCCCCAGCACGTGAGATTCTGTCTTCTTGAACTTGTTCTTCCGTATTTTAAAGCTTCAATTTCTTGATTTATTTTCCTAATTTCTTTCAAGACGTCGTTCTCAGTTTCTGAGCTTTTCTTCACCGTTGCCCCTCGGACTGAATGACAATCTCTTCGGCTGGCTTGTGTAGCTGCTTCCAACTTTAAGGCATATAGTAGTGCAGCCTTTAAATCCTGTACATCTGCCATTCGTACCGCTCTCTGCACTTCTGGATCTTTTATTCCGTCTATAAAATATTGCAGTGAGAGCATTTCCCGTACATTTGTAGGACAGTCAATGAATGCTAAATTTGCAAGCCGTTCAATTTCCGAGGCAAACTCTTGAAGGGTTTCACTCGATTTTTGATGGGGGCTCTTCATTTGTATTCTCGTATAATCCATGAAGAATTTTTCGCCGAATCTCATTTCAAGTGCACAACTTAGTCTCAAATTTGAGTTGCGTCATATCGGGCAATGTTTGCAGCACGTCGGCGGCTTCTCCTCTTAAAGATGCTGCCAGTTGACAAGCTTTCACCTCGTCACTCCATTTGTTCGCTTAGGCTACAATGATGAAATGGGTCTTGTAAACTTGCCAGGAACTCTTTCCGTCGTATGTCGAAAGCTTAACTTGCACAGGAGAAGCAGGCGGATTCCTAAATCTTCATAATTACCACTGTACGCTGAAAGTTTCTCCTCAAGATCTTGTACTTTTTTATTTAGCTTTTCATCTACTTCACCTAGTATTTTCTCTTCAACGTTACAAACTTCATTCTGAGTTTTCTCTTCTACTTCCGCCATTTTCCTTTCCAATTTCTGTTCATCATTACTAACTTCATTCTGAATTTTCTCTTCTACTTCCTCTATTTTCTCTTCTACCGAGCCTATTCTTTTCTCTACCGATGAGAACTTTTCTTCCAAAGTTTTCTTCATTTCTTCTTGGCTTTTATTAACTTCCTCCTTTAATTCTTCCATTCTCTCTTGGCTTCTTTTCATTTCTTCAGTCACATCTTCTTGGACTTTGTCGATTTTATTCGATAACTCTTCTTGGCCTTTGTCAATTTTTTTTGTCAACTCTTCCATTCTTTCTTCGTTTTTATTCATTTTTTCCGTCAACTCTTCTTGGCCTTTAATCATCTTTTTAGTCACATCTTCTTGGCATTTGTCAATTTTATTTGTCAACTGTTCCATTCTTTCTTCGTTTTTGTTCATTTTTTCCGCCAACTCTTCTTGGCCTTTATTCATCTTTTCCGCCAACTCCTCTTGGCCTTTATTCATTTTATTTGATAATCCATTAATAGCTTTCAACAACTCATTCAGTTGCTCTTCCGTTGCTCTCGTTTTCGCCATAAGATCCCAAATTCTGACACCAAATGTTGCAGCGTATATAGGGTTCTTTTGATCTTATGGTTAGAGAACTTCAAAACTCTTTTTTCTTAGAAAAGTAGAAAATAATTTATTTACAGATCTTCAGAACAACAGAGTCTTCGAAACTCACAAACATTACTGGATATTCAAAAATAACTGCTCAAATATATCGTATAAGTGCAGATATAGATTCCAGAGACACTTTATACAACGTCTCAACACTAAACCACATTCAAAATTACGTAAATAAGACTCAAGCAAACTCGCTTAACAAACGCCTTGTTCACTCAATGACTGACTGGTAAATAATAATCACAGCTCGCATCGCTTCTCTTCTTATATAGGCTCGTAGCAGGTGCTGGAAATTTCTAGAACCAACTCGAAAAATCCACGGAACAACAAACAAGGTATCAGTATATCTAAAAGGGGGGTTACCATTGAGAGGGAAGGGTTACCATCGCCAACAATCGCCAAGTTTGTCGCCAACTTGGCGATATCTCTAATATTTCGTTAATCTGCCGTAGACATACACTGAAAATAATAGACAAGTTTGCTTGATAACAGAGACAATGTAACAAAAACTAATATTAGTAAAGAAATGGAGCTTAATAAGATTATTTGCATCATTTCACAGTACAAACACTAACTATTTACAAAATTCATAACAGTATGTTAGGTGAATCATTTAATACACGTTTTCAAGAGAATTCTTACGAGGAAAGTCTCCATTGGGGGCATACTCAGAATTTTTTGAAAAAAATACGAATTAAACTACTCATGTAGGTAATAAAGGATAAGTGAAAATTAGCGGCGAAATTACATTATTAGATATGTAAAAAAATAAAATAGTTTGGATTAATTGGCGTGAAAAGCTGAAAGCGACGCGGGATTTGGCGAGCAGTGCATTTCTTCGCCAAAAGCAGACGATTTTAACGAATCTGAAAATTGATTTTAATTGACTTCACTGTTAAAAATCTGCAGCATTTACTGCAACGTCACTCCACTACTTTTATAGAATATCTCTCTTCTGACCAATGAGAATGCTCCATAGCACGGGAATTGACCGTGTCATACACTGTTAAAAATCTGCAGCATTTTGTTGCAACGCACTCCACCGCTTGTATATAATAACTCTATTCCAACCAATGAGAAAGCTCCATTTCACGGCCAAGTGACCGTTTTCTATACAAGCAAGGGAGTGCGTTGCAACAAAATGCAACAGATTTTTAACAGTGTATTTTTCAATTTGGAATAATTTAAATTAATTTAAATTGTGTTTTAAATGATAAAATATATTAATTTCATTTTGTTATAAGTACATATAAACGTATATGACAAAATTACACTTAAAGTAAAGTAAAAATGCAAAACTTAAATTACTTAAACTAAACTTATCTAAATAAATTGAATATAGAAAGTTTTTTCTTTAAAAAGTATTCGTATAAAAGCGTATTTTTCAAAATTTCGTTTTTTCGCCAACCGGAGATAAATCGCCAAATAAACGAAATTTTTATTATTTTTTTACGGACGTTATAAGGAGGTTCCGTTTTTAATAAACATATATAACTATATAAGAAGAACATTCTGTAATTTTTTCAGATTTTTCTGAGTATGCCCGTATGGAGACCTTCCTTGTTAGTTAAGTATTATGTTAATGCTAAATTTTATGAACGGTACTCTCAAGGTAGACCAATTAATACTACAAAAAAAAGTCTTATTAAAAATACACCCAGTCTCACGTGGTTCTTCAAAATTATACTTTTAATTAAAAACATATATGTTTATTATATAGAAAACAATATTGAGTTTGGAAAACCGTCTGAGATATAGATTTTTCCATTTACCTTACCAGACGTTTAAAATTAATTTCAATAAAAGGCCCCTGAAATGTAATTCTATCTCAAGCATATTGTATCTCGGACGCTGGAAATTAATTATTGAAATCCGATTAAAAATATGGGAGTAATTACTAGAATATAATGGCTAATTTTTGGAAGCGCATGCAGCATATAGATTTTTCAGTGCGTGATATTAATCTTATAAAAGCATTTAACAGCGCTTTTTTATTAAAGCTAAAGGATTTTTGAAATCTCAGAAGACTATTAATAAAGTAATTCAAACATAGTTGCCAAATTCCGGCTGTATTTTTATAATTACGAAAATACACTTTTAATCAGAAAAATTATTTAAGTAAACGCGTCTGGGATAAAATTTGACCCTTTTGCTGCATCGTCACTCCACCGCTTATATAGAAAATGATTACCTCACCCAATTACGGAGCATTCTCATGGGTCAAAAGAGAAATATTCTATGATAGCGGGGGAGTGACGATGCAGCAAAAGGGTAAAATCTTTTACAGTGTAGATTTTGGGCTATTAACAAAAACATATCGACCAATTAGAAACCTGCACTTTTTACGAAATTAACGTTAATAATTTTTGATTGGACGAAATTTATTTTTACACATTTAGTATTTTCGAAGAAAATTTGTGGAAGCGCATACAAAATGTGGGAAAATGTCTAGTAAATAACACGTTTAATGTTAAATTCCGTATTAAAATGATATTACGTACTCGCACTGGAAATAAATAAAGTATAGCACTGCCATGCTATGCTTTAAATGTTTTCGTAAATAGGCTCATTTTTCATACAATTTTTATTATTTTTTAATTCTGATTACAGAATATTGTATGCAATATTGTTTGTCATATTTTCGGAAAAGAACATTCATTACATTATAATAAGAATTGTGCAAATTATAAGCAAAAAACTTTGGGAATGTTTTTATAAAAACCTTAATTTCTCTACATGTATACATTCTACCCACATAAAAACGAACACAGTTTATTCCAATAAGCCATTTAAACATAATCTACAATTTGAATGTTTTTATTCATTAGTTTTGACAGGTTATCCAAAAAATATTTGTTCTTTTTCAATTTGTTGATGGCCTCTTAAGGAGTTTCAGGGGGAAAATCTTCACTAAATGTGTGAACTGTACTATTATGTTTACACAAGTAGAGTTTCAGGATAATTCTTAATGTATTACTTTAGATCTTTAACAAAATGTCTCAAATCACAAGTTGCCAGTCACTTTTGGACATATAGTGTATTTCCGGTCATTCAATCGTATGTGCTTCTTTTCACTTTTGTCTCATCTTTCAACTAAATCTTTATTTCCTACATGAAACACATGCGACAGTTTCATATAATAAAAATCTGTTGTTCTTTTGTGTGGCCCTGTAAATGAAAAATAACTTTTTTTTCACCGCATACTTTACAAAATGCATAATTTATTACATTTCGTAAATGCATAAAAATTTTAGTATGTTTGACAGGGTGTAACATCTTAAAAATTCATTTGAAACAATTTTTCCAGTAGGCCATAATATAATGTAAATTCTGACTGTCCCTGTAAATAAACTAATTATACTAGAAACTTCATTTGAAATAGAAGTGAAATAGGGTAGAATAAATGTTAATGACCTCATAAAATTTCAGGGCAATTTGAGTATATTTACGAGAGTTCGAGCGAACAGACGAACAGATAAACCGAATTCATAAATACTTTTAAACTTTGTTGGAAAGTGTTAAAAATTAATAATTAATGTTCTTGATAACTTTATGTTGTTTTAAAAACAATTCAAATACGTAAAATAAATTCGATTATAAAAGCATTATAATTCAATTATCTAAAGAATCACAACCACCTGTACCGTATGTCCATGTAATTGGGAGATGTAATGGCCATGTAATTTGGCTTATAATATTTGTCTAAACTATAAGCAGTAATTAAAAAAACTATTTGCAATGCTAAGATTAACTATACACATGATATACAAAAATTATTGACATTTTATTGGAATTATTCATAAAAACCAAAAAAAAAGAATACTCGCCTTTTTGCATACCAAAGCCTGACACCCTTTACAAACAAAGCAAGCTGTAAACTTCATATGACTGTTGCCAATCCAAAAAACGCAAACATGTCGAAAGGATTACTTATTAATCTCTTCATGGAGCAATTTTAAACTCTCTGCAGTGAGAGGTTTAAAAAAGATAAGGTTTCAAACTGTAGGCCCATTGCAATGGACATCGGGTTTGAAAGGGTTAATAATCTCAATTATATATCTTTAATTTAAATGCAGATAGAAGAAAATGAGAATTATTCCATTATCTCCTAAACTAGAAAAACAAACCTTTTGAGTGCTTACTAGATTTTAAAAGTGTTCCTAAATCAAAAAGGGCGACTTTATGACATAAGCTTTAATTTATTTTTGCTCAGAAACGCATGAAACTTGCAGGTGTTGTTTTTCAGAAACTGTCTAATATTGCAATCAGTTTTCTGTTTTTTTTTTTTTTTTTTTTTTTTTTTTTTTTTTTACAAACGCAATAGATCTTTCATAACAAGCCTTCAAGGTTGATGTTTTTGAACACATTTCTCGACGAAAGCAAAAAAGCGAATGATCACGTGATCGACATAGCTTAGAACTAGGTAGATAATTTAACTATCATAAAATGGAAAACTAATTTCGATTCGGAATCGCTTTCATAGTCAAGCCTTCCAATTTTATATCTTTCTGTTAAAAAGCGAATTAGTAAATGTGTCAAAACGTTTTGCGCTTGTTGAGCGGAGCAGTTGAGAACACCCTTAAGAGCACACACTAGTCACGCGGTAAAAGCCGAGCGCTAATATAAAGTCTATGGGGGCGTTATTTTCGAATATCTCGATGAAATTTTAATATTTTTACATGAATTTTTTGCACAAGATAGCTGAGGACGATCCACAACCGGCCTAGTTTTTACTTTTTCAGTTTTCGTTTCAGATTTCTTTTAAACTATTACTTAAACTTTCGGAACCGGTTTAAACCGGTTCTGAAATTGAAACTATCATAATATAAAAAACATATAAGCAAAATCGAAAAAGTAAAAACTAGGCCGGTTGTGGATCGCCCTCAGCTATCTTGTGCAAAAAAATCATGCAAAAATATTAAAATTTGAGCGAGATATTTGAAAAGAACGCCCCCATAGACTTTACATTAGCGCTCGGCTTTTACCGCGTGACTAGTGTACGCTCTTAAGATTTAACTTACATGAATTAAATTTTTACAAAAAGCTCATATATAGATATCATATCCGTAAATTTATTCAATCGCTTGTTAGAGGATACTATATTTAATCTATTAAATTTTCTACTTTCAGGCTTCGGGACGTGCAACCGATATACCTGCTGCATAATATGCTCAGAATCCTGTATTATTCTCACCAATAAAATTTTACTGTAAATATTGTCTTATTTAATCCACGTTCTTTTTCGATTGAATTAGACAAGAATACCTGTTTTTAAAAATAGGTGATTAAAGATTAAAATTTCCGTAAAAGAGGCTCTTCCCAAAGGAGTTAATATACAGGCTGATTCTAAATTGTGTTTACAATAAAAGAGGGGTGATAGTACACGTCAAGACAATCAATATTAAATAGGAAGCCAAGGGTCCCAAACTTTTTCCAAAGGAGATAGCCGCCATTGAAGTTTAGGGTCCAAAATTTCAAATAAACATAAAAAACGTAAAAATTGGTCGATTGATTTGCGGTTTGCACTAAAACTATTCTTTATGTCGGTATTTTCTTGAAAATAAATTATAAAGATAAATTTCGAAAAATGCCAATAGAAGGCGCTTTAAGCTTTGCAGTAACGAACAACTATTTTTGCCATTATTTTTTGCATCTCATTAAATGGTTTCGTAAGCATAGACTTAAATTTTGAGCACAAAATCTGAATAGTTGGGAGTGGTTAAGTAGCACACACTGAATTGTGTTCAGAGGCTTCAAATTTCAAATGATTATAAACTAGCAAAAGCCATGCTTTGTTTGGATTCGCGAAGCATTTTTTATAAAGCATATATTTGAAAGTAACAATATTTTTTAATATTATTTTTGCATCTTTATTAAACAAAAACGTTATTTTATGTTTTGGCGCATTTTAATTCTACAAATGTAAGTTCAGCCAAATAACTATCAATTTCCGAGGAATTTTCTATTTATGATGTAAGACTGGCATAAAAAAATATTTTCGAAGCAAACTTTTACAATATATTTTTAAATTTTCAACTAAAAATTCTTTTAAAGATTTTTTTTACAATTTCTAGTAGCCACTGGTGTTTTTTAAAGTTGTTTGAAATATGCATGTTTCCAATCTTTGTAATTAACATCAAATAATCTTTGATAGCTATTTTAGAATAATATATTTGAAGAAAGCTTGAAGAAAGTTACTTCTTCAAAATCCTATTTTCTGGAAAAACATTTGAAATCTGCTCTCGTCGATACTATGAATTTTTAACTGTAAAACTTTTTAGTCTAATTTCTTCGTTTTTATACATGTTAGTGCACTAGAATTTTTGATATTAAAGAATTTTTCGCAACGAAGATTTCTATTGAATGCTTAATTTTAAAGGATTTTCACTCTTGACAACGTTACGTACGTATTTAAGCCAACTGGTGCCTATATATCCTCAATATCTACAACTGCTTCATCTAATGTTAAACTTTGGGATTTATGAATTGTAACAGCAAAAGCTAACTGCAGAAGAAATTCTTTCCTTGAGTAATTTATGCTTCCATATTTCCAGAATTCAATTACAGTAGACTCCCTCAAATCCGCAAACCTAAAATCCGCACCTCTCTAAAATCCGCACATAATTTACGGATGTAAACAATGAAGCATTCAGTTCAGATATAAGGACAAAATTTTACTTTTTTTGTTTTATATCAATTCCAAATATATTTTAATTTGTAATTTTTGTTACTATTACTGTGTTAATGTTTTCTCTTGAAGGAAAAATAAATTTTTTTCTGAAAAAATTCAAGATATTCCTGTTATTAATGATAGTCATAATCTTACCAAATATATATGTCTTAATCAAGCCTTTTTTTTGTCACTAAGTGTGGCTAAACCTGGAATAAAACCTCCTTACTTTATTATTTTGATCTGAATTAGTATTGTACATTATTTATGAGGCAAGTTTCATTGAATAATTTATTCAAAATACATTTCATCTTTATAATGAACACTTAATCATACATTATTAATTAGACCTTTGTTTTTAATATTTTAATCATTTTAAAAATGATCTAATTTTTTTATTATTTTAGTTTATTACTTACTTCAATATTTTATTATATTGTAAGCATACATTATAATTTCAATTGGATTATTAATTGCATTCAAATTACTGTTTAAAAAATGTAAACAAAGCAATGACCAGAAATCGGCAAAATTCGAAAATCCGCAAAATCTCTGGTCCCAAGCTGTGCGGATTTGAGGGAGTCTACTGTATTGGGGGAATTGGTACACACCAATTCTTTTAAGTTAAATTATTGTAGTATTCAAATTTATCCATGATTATTCGCGGTATTTAGTCTGGTGGCTTGTGATTTTCTTTAATACGTGCAACAAAGTCTAAAGTCCCGTTCACTAAACCTTTTTCGGTCCACAAATAAGAACGTAACATTACTTTCGATACAAATGATATAGTAAGAAATGGTTGAAGTCCACTTGTCATTCTGAATCGACCAACTTTTCCTTTAGTACATTGATAAAGAGCTTGAATCGAGGCAACAAGTTCACGCAATTCTTTTAATTTTTCATTTATATAACAAATTTAACAATTCATTTTATTTGTTTACAATTCTTTTGTTGCCACTTTACAAAAAAAAAAAAAAAAATCCATAATACAATTTTTTTTAAATGTTTAAGTGTCATTTGTGCAAACGATTTTGCTGAATAATGAAAACATATTTTATTTATTAAATTAATCGTGATTCTATCTATAATCACTTACTCCATGATTTATATTTTTTTTCTGAAAATATACGCGTTTCATTTTTTATTTATTTGCTAAAATGCGTCCGTATTGGAAATGCATGCAAAATAAATTAATTGAAATATTATTTTTTTAACGTTTTACTGTAAAAAAAATTATATTCTGCAAATCTACAGATCATATTTTATTTTTGTGTTTAATTTGAAGTCAAAATATTGAATAGTTTTTTTGTAAAGTGTACGACAAATTGTAATTTGAGTGGCCTAGTAGAGGATTCGCTACGCTCATCCTAAAAATGAAAAAATTGGTCGATTTATTTGCGGTTTTCACTAAAACTATTCTTTATATCTGTATTTTATTAAAAATAAATTATAAATAAATTATAGATAAATTTCAAAAAATGCCGATAGAGGGCGCTTTATACATTGGAGTAACGAACAACTATTTTTAACCGTTATTTTTTTTAATCTCATTAAATGCTTTCAAATGCTTAGACTTAAATTTTTAACTCAAAATCCAAATCTCTGGGATCGTTTAGGTAGCGCAAAATTGAACTGTTTTCGAAGGGAGAGGAGGGTTTAATTTCAACTCATGAACACACTTCAGTTTGCACTTCTTAACCCCTCACAACGATTCAGAATTTGAATTAAAAATTTAAGTTTAAATCTAAGATTTCGAAAACATTTAATAAGCTTTTGCAAGCATTTAATTAGATACAAAAAATAGCGGTTAAAATTAGTTGTTGGTTACTCTGAAGTTTAAGGTGCCCTATAACGGAATTTTTTGAAATTTATATTGAAAATTTATTTTCAAGAAGATACTGACTGAAAGAATAGTTTTATTTTAAACCGCAAACGAATCGATAAATTTTTCCGTTTCTTGTATTAATTTGAAATTTTAGCCCTCTGAACACAGTTCAGTTTGTGCTACTTAACCACTCCCAACTATTCAGATTTTGAGCTCAAAATTTAAGTTTAAGTCTGAGCTTACAAAAACATTTAATCAGATGCAAAAAAATAATAATAATAACGGCAAAAAATAGTTGTTCGTTACACCAAAGTCTAAAGCGCCCTCTATCGGCATTTTTTGAAATTTATCTTTATAATTTATTTTCAATAAAATACCGACATAAAGAATAGTTTTAGTGACACCGCAAATCAATCGCCCTATTTTTCCGTTTTTTATAATCATTTGAAATTTGAACCATCTGAACACGGTTCAGTTTGTGCTACTTAACCACTCCCAACTATTCAGATTTTGAGCTCAAAATTTAAGTTTAAGTCTATGATTACGAAAACATTTAATGAGATGCAAAAAATAACGGCAAAAAAAAGTTGTTCGTTACTCCAAAGTGTACAGCACCCTCTATCGGCATTTTTCAAAATTTATCTTTATAATTTATTTTTATGGAAATACCTACATAAAGAATCGTTTTAGTGAAAACCGCAAATAATCGACCAATATTTCTGGTTTTTGTGTTTATTTGAAATTTTGGTCCCTAAACTTTAATGGCGGCTATCTCCTTTGGAAAACTATTGGGACCCTTGGTTTCCTATTTAATACTGTTTGTCTTGATGTGTACTATCACCCCTCTTTTACTATAAAAACCATTTAGAATCACCCTGTATAAGTGCTTTGGTGTAACATTAAATAATATATTTTATCTTTAAATTTCTTTATACTTTGAAACTAAATAAAACCTTCGGCTTTATCATACAGTCTTTTGTTACAATATATATTACTCAGTGACAATTTACTACCAATGACTTACTCAAAATAACATATACTTCAATTATAGTTCCTGGCCAAATTATTAGACGCACTCCCTTTTCCTTGTGTCGAATCATATTACTAGCTTCATAGAAATATTACTGTGTGAATAACTGCAATTAATTATGTACATCATTTGTAGGATTATAATAAATAAAAAACATGCCTACGACTTTAAAACTCTTTCTTTTTACAAATTAAATTAAAAATGGCTGAAATTGCAAAATTTATAACTTGAAACTCAAAAAAATGTCAATATTTTTTTAAGCCTCTTTTGGCGGCTATCAGTGCCTCTATTCTTCGCGGCATGCTTTTAATACAAAATTGAAGAGTTTCTTGTATGCGTGGGTGACGATTCAGATATGGATAAGATTTTTTATGAACTGGGTTTTGTTTGTTATGACTTCTTAGTCAATTCTCCAACCCAACATAAAGAGGTTTTCAAATTCGGTTTATTCTAAAGCTAAAATGGTGGTTTCCAAATGAAGAACCATTTGTATTTTTGCAAGGTAAAGCTTTTTGTTACATAGCACGATCCGTCAAAGTCTACTTTCAATAAAAAAATATTCTTGTGTTGAACTGCTCTCCGTAATTCATGAGACATGAATACCATTGAAAATGTTTGGGAGCTAACGAAGAAAAAACTGGACAAAGAGCTCATAACGAGCAAAACACAGCTCATAGAAAAACTTATCCTTGTCTGGAAACATCACTCACACATGCAAGATACATTTCAATTTTATACTAACAGCATGCCATGAAGAATAGAGGCACTGATTGCCGCCAAAGGAGACTCTAAAAAATATTGACATTTTTTTAAATTTCACGTTTTAAGTTTTACAATTTTAGCAATTGTTAATTTAATTTACAAAAATAAATAATTTTAAAGTCATTGGCATGCTTTTAATTTATTATAATCCTACAGATGATGTATATAATCAATTGTAACTATTGGCATATTAATATCTCTAAGAAACTTGTAATATGATTCGACACAAGAAAATATGAGCGCGTCTAATAATTTGGCCAGGGACTGTAGCTCTATCAAAGAAGCTTGTTATGTACTGTGACATTAAATCACTCTACCTGGTGTTTTATATTTATGGATGATAATAATTCGATAGGCATTGTTAGCAGAATTGCTGCAAGATAAAGAGTAAAACGCACCAATGAAGATCATAAAAAAACTTTAAATGAGTGAATGAGTTCGTAAGAGAGAAAATGAAATATAGATTTATTCTTAATCTCTAATTTTTGCTTTTTAGGCTAGTCAAATTATCATAAATAGATTCAAAAATTCTGCTAGAAGATTTTATGTTTTTAAACTGTTTATGTGGATGCTAGTAACAAGAATCAATGGTTTTCCAACAAAATATCTCGAGGCTAAATTTTTTTGGAGCAAAAAAATCACAAAATTTTCGGACTTTTTTCAGTTTTTTGCCTATAACTCAAAAATTTAAAAATTTTTGCGTACCATACTCAATAAACAAAAAGAAAGAACATTAAATTCTCTACAAATTGCATAATAAAACTGCTTTTCTAAAGCTAATATTAAGCGTTCTGCAGCTTTTTGAAAGTGACTCTTTCTTTCAAACTTTGTGGAAAAATTGCAAAAACAAAAATTTGACTCACTTTTTCATTATTTTATCCTTTGTAATGTAACTTATTTAAATTTCAGGTATTTGCATAATAACAATCATGATGACTTACAACGGTAATATTGTAAAAAAAAAAAAAAAAAAAAAAAAAAAAAAAAAAAAAAAAAGAACTAACTTTTTTTGTATTTAAAGCTTTAGTGGAGAACATTAATATTAGATATTTAACTGAATGTAAGTAAAAAATACTTACGGTGACATTTTGACATCCCATCCTTCTGGATAATGTCGTCGACATTTTCATAGTTGATCACATTACATTTTTTCACAAATTGCAGAGCATTTGAGTCTTAATTTATGAAAAGAACATGTTTTGCTGCATCCTTTTCTACAGCTATACATAACACAACATGGATCAAGGATTCAAGTGCCGGGTCTTGGCACATTTGAACTGGCTGAAAGAGATCCTGTGAGCCCACCCACATCCTTCAGGAGGGATGTTGTTTCCTAGCCTAGCTTGTACCTGATGATAACATCGGAGAAGAAGATGCTGCGCAGCCTCCTGTGTTGGTGGTATCTTTGCTTTTTTGTGGCAGATTTAGCAAATAACTGCAACCTTAAGGTGATCAAATTCTGTGTGGTAGCTATGCATCCACTGTATAGTGCAATATGGATTTTATTTTTAACCATGATGATTTCTTGACGGGTAGAACCTATTTTATTGAATACGCAGGCTATTTCTCCAAGCTGATCATGTTATTTTAAAGTGTTACAAAACTTTGTTTTTCTTTGCCCAAAAAGAGCGGATGTTGTATCGCATCCGCAGATTGCATGAGTGAAAAATATTTTGTTATAATTGTATTTGAACGACATGTTAAAAACCACTTGGTTTCGGTGTTACCTCTTCCTGGCTTTTAGAAAAACAGATTTTTGTGCTAATAGCCTAAGCTCGTCATGATCACAAGAAGTCAATGTCTTCTCCGACAATTACGACGCTTTCAAAAGCTTCGGCTCTTGAAATGGCTAAAGTAACTATCATGACATCAGCTTCTTATTTTGCATGCTCAGCTTGAATTCTGTTACTTTGAAATTCTTTTTTGAAGTTTTTAATTTGTTTTAAGCAATGAAATAAAGTGATTATTGTTTCTGTCATTGGCTTCGTCAACAGACGATGCGGGTCGACGCCCTCTTTTCTCTCCACTTGTTAAATATTGGTCAACTTTTATGCGACAAAAACTATTATACCATGTACCTGCAAGTCAGGTTCGTGCTGAATACGCTCAATTACTTTCTGAGACCCTTCATCCCCACGTTTTTCAGCAGCTTTCAAAAATGTAATTTTCGCTTCTAATTTCATTACTTTGTGAATCAAATTTCTTTTTGCGTAGGGCTTTTTTTATTGTTTTTCGTTGAAGTCACCGGGATTACCTTCATGACATAAGAAGTAATTAGCTTGAAGCTTGAAAGAAGTGCTTGATCTGAGGAACAAACTATAGTCCCTGTAGAATATTCACCCGGACGAACATATACTGCTATCATTCTCTCATTTGCATATGTTTTTCGGAAATCATCCTGTATTCTAACTTCCTCGCTACTTTTTAAAAAACTTATGAATATTACTTTGACGCTAAACGCTATGTTCAAAGAGCTTGGCAAGTCCTTTTTGGCTCACAACGCATCACTATTTGAAGCCGTTTAGCAAATGAAAGACAATTTTGGATTGAGCTCACTCACTTTTCATTACTGCATGAGAAGAGATGCAATAAACTTAATAGCAGCATATTAGAAGAGTATGCCTTTAAAAAAGAACACTTGCATCTGAACGAAAGCGGCTCGGGAACGTCACTTACCACAATCTTCCATCTGCATTCCCTTTTTTTTATCCCCGGCCCTCCCTCCCTTTGTAATTTTTTCTTATAGGGTTTCTAGAATTTGTGCATCTTCTGCCTACCTTTCCTAAAACTTTCATTTTTCACCAAACAATAGGTCTATTTAATTTTCATTTTTAGTGATGAAAAAAAGTTTTTTTGGGATGGTAGACAAAAAATAGGTCACTTTCTTTAAAGTCAAAAAACCACAGCGCGCTTAGTAATGGGTTTATTAGTCATTTTTATAACAAAATTTATAGAGAATTTAATGCTCTTTCTTTTTGTAATAAGTATGTTACGCAAAAAGTTTATAATTTTGGAGCTACAGACAAAATACTGAAAACAGTTTTTACTTACATTCAGTTAAATACCTAACATTAATGTTTTTAACTAAAGCTCTAAATACAAAAAAAGTTACAATGTTCTTAATTTTTTTCAATGTTACTGTTCTAATTCATCATGATTATTATCATGCAAATACCTGCAACTTAAATAAGTTACATTAAAGAGGATAAAATAATTTAAAAATATGACAAATTTTCGTTTTTGCAATTTTTCCACAAAGTTGAAAAAAAAAAGAGTCACACTCAGAAAGCTGTAGCGCGCTTAGTAATGGCTTTAGAAAAACAGTTTTGGTATGAAATTTGTAGTGAATTTTATGCACTTTCTTTTTGTAAATGAATATGGTGTGCACAAATTTTATAATTTTTGAGCTATAGGCAAAAAATGAAAAAAGTCCGAAAATTTTGTGGTTTTTTGGCTCCACAAACTTTAGCCTCGAGATATTTTGTTGGAAAACCATTAATTCTTGTTACTAGCATCCCCATAAACATTTTAAAAACATAAAATCTTCCAGCAGAATTTTCGCATCTATCGGCCCTTTTTTCTGACAATATGATTGGCCTATTTGTAAGACACGAGGTGGAACCCATCGAAATTCAACGAAAGAAAATCTTTAAAAAAGAACTGTTTCATTGTTTTATAAAAAATCTACAAAATTAGCTACCGTAAAAGATACATCTTATATTGGTCAGACTAACTCTCAAGCAAATATTATTTTAAGCTAAAATTAACAAAAAACTATAAAACTCAACTATCCAAATTATTAAACGAAATAAACCGGATTTTATAACAGACGATATTTTTGAAACAGTATACGCATTTTAATTTCTACTTTTCTTTTCTTTTTCTTTTTTTTTTTTTTTTTTTTCAATTTTAAGAGAAAATGGAGTGATTCTGTTGCCACAATTACAAAATGGGTATTAAAAATTACAAAAAGAATTTATATCTAAAAACTAAATTGAGATATAGCTTTGAAACAAATTGCATTTAAAAGTACATTTTTTTTCTCTATACGGTGGTGTAAAAATTAAAAATGTAAGATATTTAGAAATGTAAAATTTGCAATAACGAAAATTGTAACACCGAAATTGCCGGGGAAAATGTTGTTATTCGCAAAATGACATATGCGTTACGCACAGATAAGAGCTTTTGAGTAACAAAAATAATACTCCCTCTGTCCCAAATTAGTGGCGACATTTAGGCTGAAAATTTTGTCCCAAATTAGTTGCTACATTTCAAGTCAGTGTTGCCAGATGGGCTATTTTTTTAAAATTCAAATTCTTGTCTGGCACCACTTTTTTGAAACGGTAAAATGCGCCTTACTTAATGCTACATTATTTAAGGCGAGAACAAAGAGAATTTCACCGTTTCAAAAAAGTGGTGCCGGTCAAGAAATTTGAATTTTAAAAAAGTAGCCCACTGGCAACACTGTTTCAAGTGGGTGAAGTCATAAATAACTTCTGACATAGTTCAGTAGATCAACACCAGTAAAATTATACTAGAATGAATATAAAGTGTATACTAGGCGCGAGAAGCAATGTTAACTCGAATTTAAAGTAAAAGAAAAAGAAATAATAATTTAGAAAATTCCCTGAAGAAAGAAATGAATAATATTGAGTGCAACGCTACACTTGAATGTTTAAAACGATATTTAAAAAATTGTAAATTAAGCTATAATGCCATAAATGCCGCAGTTTTTAAATTCAATGGGGATTATAATGTTTATCATCCTAACCCGTTTTCAGAAGCAGGCAAATACGTCAAAAATAAAGGATGTGGAAATTTACAATATAGGTTTACAACAAATTGTAAATGCGGACGAAAAAAATATATATAACTGAACAAAATCAAAGATGTCCCAATAAAACGAAGACAATCACTGCGAAGATTATCATATGCTCTTATAATTCGTAAATAATTATTACACAGGATTCTCAAGGCGGAAAGAATTTTGGAGTGTACTTCATCGAGCATTCAGCAAAGTGTAATAGAAAAAAAAATAAGCTCGACAGAATTCGATTTTGTTTGCTACATATTTATGCTAAAAGATACTTTTTAGAAATGTTGGAATAAAACGTTCGTAAATGAATTCACGATTGATTAGCTTGAAGAGAGTTTTATGTGATTACTATTAAAAAAGTCTTTCAAATTTGGGGCGTGGCTTAAGAGTGTATGAACCGGGATTTTATAAATTAATTAATTATTTATTTATGGAATGATAGAGGAAATGTTAGGTACGTAAATATTGTTGATTGATAGTATAGCTCTCTGAAAAATGTTCAAACAAAATAATAAAGTCATAAATATCAGTAATCAGTACAAAAGTATTCAAATGTCGCGACTAATTTGGGCTAGAGGGAGTATGATGTTTTAATCTTTAAATTTCTTCATACTTTAAAACAAAATAAAATCTTCGTCTTTGTCATCCAGTCTTTTGTTACAATATATATTACTCAGTGACAATTTATTGCCAATAGCTTATTCGAAATAACAAATATTTCAACTAGCGCTAGTAAAAAAGCTTGTTATCTACTGTGCCATTAAATCACTCCTTCTGGTGATTTATTTTTATTGATGATAATTCGATAGGCATTGTTAGTAGATATACAGGGTGATTCCAATTTTTTTTTACAATGAAAGAGGGGTGATAGTACACATCAAGACAAACAATATTAAATAGGAGACCAAGGGTCCAAAACGTTTTCCAAAGGAGATAGCCGCCATTAAAGTTTAGGGACCAAAATTTCAAATAAACATAAAAAATGGAAAAATCGATCGATTGATTTGCGGTTTTCACTAAAATTAACCTTTATGTCGGCATTTTCTTGAAATTAAATTATAAAGATAAATTTCAAAAAATGCCGATAGAGGGCGCTTTAGACTTTGGAGTAACGAACAATTATTTTTTGCCGGTATTTTATGCATCTCATTAAATGTTTTCGTAATCTTAGAGTCAAACTTAAATTTTGAGCTCAAAATCTGAAAGTGGGAGTGGTTAAGTAGCACAAACTGAACTGTGTTCAGAGGGTTCAAATTTCAAATGATTATAAAAAACGGCAAAATTGGTTCATTGATTTGCGGTTTTTACTAAAACTATTCTTTATGACGGTATTTTCTTAAAAATAAATTATAAAGATAAATTTCAAAAAATGTCGATAGAGGGCATTTTAGGCTTTGGACGAACGAACAACTATTTTTTGCCGTTATTTTTTGCATCTCATTAAATGTTTTCGGAAGCTTAGACTTAAACTTAAATTTTGAGCTCAAAATCTGAATAGTAAGGAGTAGTTAAGTAGCACAAAATAAACTGTGTTTAAGGGGGGGGGGGTGTTCAAATTTGAAATAATTATAGAAAATGGAAAAATTTGTCGATTTGTTTGCGGTTTAAAATAAAACTATTTTTTAAGTCAGTATCTTCTTAAAAATAAATTTTAAAGATAAATTTTAAAAAAAATTCCATTAGAGGGCGCCTTAAACTTCAGAGTAACCAATAATTAATTTTAACCATTATTTTTTTGTTCTAATTAAATGCTTGCAAAAAATTATTAAATGTTTTCGGAAGCTTAGATTTAAACTTAAATTTTGAGCTCAAAATCTGAATAATTACGAGCAATTAAGTAGCACAAATTGAAGTGTCTTTAGGAGTTGAAATTTAACCCTTCCCCTTCCACGAACACAATTCAATTTTTCGCTATTTAAACACTCCCAACGATTCAGAATTTGAGCCTAAAATTTAATTTTATGCATTTGAAACAATTTAATGAGATTAAAAAATAACAGTTAAAAATAGTTGTACGCTACTCCAAAGTCTAAGGCGCCCTCTATCGGCATTTCGTGAAATTTATCTTTAACCCCCTGACTGCCCAGCCAAAGGGTAATATTGTAATGTTGTTTTCTCTGTAATTTATTAAAAATATAAAAAAAAGATGTTTTTTCCAACCTGATGCAAAATACGTTATTAGTATCGGTGTATAACCTTTGATAGCATCAATCCTAACTTAATTTTTCAGAACTGGGTTTTATTTGTGGAATTATACTAATTTAAATATTGCTTATGTTGCAGTGAAACCTGCAGCTTAGTGTGTGAAAAAATCAGCCGGCGGCAGTCAGGAGGTTAAAATTCATTTCCAAGAAAATGCTCATTTAAAAATTAGTTTTAGCGAAAACAGCAAACGAATCGACCAATTTTTCCGTTTTTTATAATCATTTGAAATTTGAACCTTCTGAACACAGTTCAGTTTGTCTACTTAACCACTCCCAATTATTCAGATTTTGAGCTCAAAATTTAAGTTTAAGTCTGAGCTTACGAAAGCATTTAATAAGATGCAAAAAATAACGCCAAAAAAGAGTTGTTCGTTACTCCAAAGTCTAAAGCGCCCTCTATCGGCATTTTTTGAAAATTATCTTTATAATTTATTTTTAAGAAAATACCGACATAAAGAATAGTTTTAGTGAAAACTGCAAATCAATGAACCAATTTTTCCGTTTTTTTTAATCATTTGAAATTTGAACCCTCTGAACACAGTTCAGTTTGTACTACTTAACCACTCCCACTTTCAGGTTTTGAGCTCAAAATTTAAGTTTGACTCTAAGCTTACGAAAACATTTAATGAGATGCAAAAAATAGTTGTTCGTTACTCCAAAGTCTAAAGCGTCCTCTATCGGCATTTTTTGAAATTTATCTTTATTATTTAATTTCAAGAAAATGCCGACATAAAGAATAATTTCAGTGAAAACTGCAAATCAATCGACCGATTTTTCCGTTTTTTATGTTTATTTGAAATTTTGGTCCCTAAACTTTAATGGCGGCTATCTCCTTTGGAAAACGTTTTGGACCCTTGGTCTCCTATTTATTATTGTTTGTCTTTATGTGTACTATCACCCCTCTTTCATTGTAAAAAAAATTTGGAATCACCCTGTACTGCAAGACATAGAGTAAAATGCGCCACTAAAGATCATAAAACATTTTAATTGCGTAAAACGAGTTCGTAAGAGAAAAGAAGAATTATAGATTTACTTTTAATCTCTCATTTTTGCTTTTATAAAACATTCTTTAATTTTAACGGTTGCTGGTGAGCGCTGTTTTCAGCTTGATAAATTTGTCAATTTCAGGCTTAATATGTGAGAATTTTTGTGTAACGTTAAATTATATGACATTTTACCTTTAAATTTCTTCATAATTTGAAACAAAATAAAATCTTCAGTTTTAATACAATATATATTACTCAGTGACAATTTACTACCAATAACTTACTCGAAATAACATATACTTCAATTAGCTCTAGCAAAGAAGCTTGTTATCTACTCTACCATTAAACCACTCTTCCTGGTGATTTATTTTTATTGATGATAATAATGCGATAGGCATTGTTAGCAGAGTTGCTGTAAGAGACAGAGTAAAACGATCCATTGAAGACCATAAAACATTTTGAATAAGCTAACGAGTTCGTAAGGGATTCAAAGAAGAAATATGGATTTATTTTTAATCTTTCATTTTTGCTTTTATAAAACATTCTTCAATTTTAACGGTTGCTAGTGAGCGCTGTTTTCAGCTTGATAAATTTGTTACTTTCAGGCTTAATATGTAAGGATTTTTGTGTAACATTAAACTATATAATATTTTATCTTTAAATGTCTTCATACTTTGAAACAAAATAAAATCTTTGGCTTTATCATCATCCAGTCTTTTGTTACAATATATATTACTCAGCGACAATTTATTGCCAATAATTTACTCGAAATAACACATACTTTAATTAGCTCCAGCAAAGAAGCTTGTTATCTACTGTGCCATTAAATCACTCTACCTGGTGATTTATGTTTACTGATGATAATAATTCGATAGGAATTTTTAGCAGATATACTGCAAGAGATAGAGTAAACCGTACCACTGAAGACCATAAAACATTTTGAATGAGTGGACGAGTTCGTAAGAGAAAAGAAGAAGTATAGATTTAATTTTTAATCTTTCATTTTTGCTGTTATAAAACATTCTTTAATTTTAACGGTTGCTAGTGATCACTGTTTTCAGCTTGATAAATTGGTAACTTTCAGGTTTATTATGTAAGAATTTTTGTGTAACATTAAATTATACGATATTTTATCTTAAAATATCTTCATACTTTAAAACAAAATATTATAAAATCTTCAGCTTTATCATCCAGCCTTTTGTTACAATACATATTACTCAGTGACAATTTATTGCCAATAACTTACTCGAAATAACAGATGCTTTAATTAGCTCTAGCAAATAAGCTTTTTATCGAAGCTTCTTATCTATTTTGCCATTAAATCACTCTTCCTGGTGATTTATATTTATTGATGATAGAAATTTGATAGCATTGTTAGCAGATATACTGCAAGAGATAGAGTAAAATGCGCCATTGAAGATCATAAAACATTTTAAATGACTGAAAGAGTTCGCAAGGGATTCGAAGAAGAAATATCGATTTATTTTTAGTCTCTCATTTTTGTTTTTATAAAACATTCTTTAATTTTGGGACAAAGTGATCTTAGTTAAATTGTAAGGTTTTATTGTGAATCTTATTATATCTTATACTAAAGTCAGTATTTCTCTGCTTGCAAGCTAGAAAGACAGCATCTAGAGAATAGTTAAGACTAGTTAGACAGCATTGTTTCGAAAACAAAAAGCCAACTTAATACTTACAACCCAGGCGTCTCTTACAAACATTTTATTAATTTACACCACTTTAAAAAAGAAGATTTCTACATTTTCAAAAATCACATTTTCTAAAACACTATAATTAAACAATTCAAATTTTATGTTATTTTATTATTTGCGCCAAAAGCAAATTTGGCAAAGAAAGATTATGTCCGGTCAGACTGGAATGCGAAGGGTTAAAGTATTTTAAGAATTTTTGATATACTGAAGATAAGATTCATTCCTGAAATAGTACTGAGATAAGATAAGCACCAGTAAAATCTTTAACCCATTCACATCACAGAAGCAGATTTCCTTCTATTTTTTTTTTCTCCGCGAATTCTGAAACCACACTTGTAATTCCGAAAGAGGAAACTTTATTTTGGCTGGTTACAAAATATATGTCATTAAATAATAAAATATATATATATAATATAGAAATTCTGGTATGATTTTGGAATATCTGATTAAAAAAGGAAACTCCTCAAATAATCTCTTCCGATAAAAACAGAAAGTTAAATAATAGATGAAAGCAAAAAATGTTCGTTGGAGTATCGCAAAGATTCAAATACAGGCGAATATTTTTATAATCTTACACCATTATTTTTTTAAATTACGTTTTGTAGTATATTTCTCGTGCAGATGTTCTCAAAATGTAAATAAAGATTTTTGTTTTGAAAAAGTGGTGCGAGGTAGCATTAAAAAATATTCGAATGTAATTGAAACTTTGCGAAATCGTATGTTTGTAATACAACTTCCATTATGATTTATGGACTACATTATAAGGGTGAACATAAAGTCCCAGCCCATTTTGTAGAAATAATTTATTCATGAATTTTATATTTCAATATTATACAGTATATTAGTACTTTTCAACGTGATGTCCATTAACTTCGAAACAAGTTACCTACCGGTTCAGTGTAGCTCGAAACAATTTTTCCAACATCCCCACGGTGATCATTTCGCATGCTTGGCTTAAGCACTGTTTTAGGAGTGTCACATTTGTAACCTTAGTCTTGTAGATCTGGTCCTTGATGAACCCCTAAGCAAAAAAACCCCACCATTTTTCGGATATTTCCTCGTGTTGGAGCCTCTCTTTGAAATTTTCTACGAAATGTCTCCCTGACCTCTTCGAATGTCTGACCACGCTAACGTGCCGCTACAACCGCAATTCGTTCTTCTGTTGTTAGCATATCCTCGAAGTATTATTCACCTGTAATATAAAATCCATGCATTAATTATTTCTACAAAATGGGATGGAAATTTATGTTCACCCTGTATATTATATACTGTACATCATTTTGCAATGTGTTATGTGTTATGCGTTAATTACTTTATTTTAACCCATTGAGGTTTGCTGATATATCTACGAAGCCAATGAATTTTAATTCCCGAACGTCATATTGGCACCAGAAAAAAATTTACGGTTCATTGAATGCATGAAATATAGCTTTTTTTTTCCATATTAACAAACAAAGTTGCTTTCAAAATCTGGTGTCAATTATTAATTTCAACACTTAACCCCTTCGCGACGAGAGTCTTTTACGAAATTTTTAATGTTTTGCCACCGGTTTTAAAAAACAGAAATTTATTTCTTTTTAAATCGAGAAAATGCCCCGATTGAATAAGGCAAATTTGACAGTATAATTTTACCGGTGGGAATAAACAAGGATTCTTAAGCCTTTTTGCGGCACGTATACGTGTCGCTCGTCCCCAAGGGGTGAAGCATTGAATTTGCTCAGCGCCGCAAAAGGTTAACGAGTGGAAAAGAACGTTTCAGCTAGTATTTATTTTCACTTAAACTGTAAGAATAATTCAGATTTTTTTTTTCATGACGTGGATGTAGATTGTAACAATTAAAGTTTCTTTAAAAAAATTACACTACCTTTTATGGGATCACATATATTTTGGTTCCCCAAGTTTCTCGTGCCAATTTCCTGAAAGCATAAATATCTTCATTTGGGCTCGTTATGCAACGCTGAGCACATCAGAAAATTTGCTGAAGTTTTATAAAACATATCTCCTCACCCAGAAACATATTTAAATCTTTTTAACTTTTTTATAGCACCGACTTTTAGATAAAAAGAATTAGGTTTACATTGTTTATTGTAATGAAACTAATAATCCTCACAAGTGATTTCTTACATCGCAAATTGTTAGGAATTGATAAAATATTTCATTTTATTCACAGATTTTGCAAATTTGCTACTGTGATATTTATTTTATTTATCAAACGTGACCCGTTGCTATGGCAGCGAAGCTGTTTTTTATTTACTTTTCTTTTACATTTTTTATATACGACAGGAAGTAAAAGTTGGCATCAATTTTTGATAGGAAAAAAATAGAATTTTTTGAGAGAATGTTTATGTTTATGCTTGTCGTGTGTGTCTTAAGTATTTTTGAACAATTCTGTTATTTTCTGCAAAGATATGATAAGAATTTTTGAGATAGGTACACAGATATATATATAAGATCATCTTTTCCGGTTTTAAGTACGATGATCCGAAATTTCCAAGGTAAAATAAATTTGTATTTTGTATATATGTAAATACTTTCAATCTAATATTTGTTCATACGTCCCAGTCATACTATTATTCTATGTATGTAAAAATTTTATTAAAAAGAAAATCCAAGTATAAAGTATCTTGAACCCAATTATTAAGTTTTGACTGCATAAGAAAAACAAATAAAATATTCTTGGCTAAAGTCTTAAATATCGTTTTGATTTCACTCAAATTCTTTGGGATGAATAATTTAAAGGCAATATCAGATGCTTACCATTAGGAAACTACTCCAGAATTAAGGTATTGAATTCTTTATTAAGATACATTATACAACTATGTTGATATGATATATATTAAAACACTAGGATAATTCTTTAAGATCAACTCAAAAATTCAGGCATTTGCGCATGCGTGAAGTTGAATTTATTAGCCCTTCCAGTTAGAGGAAAGTCGAAGCAAGTCTGGTTAGCTCAGTGGTTTAAGGTACGAATTTAAAGCTCTAATCTTTCGTAGAGGACTCGGGATCGATCCCAACGCTCGGCAAAATAATTTATTTGAATAATGATGCATTTTACTATGAGGGAAAGTTACATGATTTTAATTCTTTTGTTATCATTATTCTTTTGATTTTAAAATTAAATACAATTTAGCACTCAACAATGATTTTTTAAATAACAATTTTATTTTTAAAATATTTCAAGTAATTAAAACGTAGTAATTATTAGTTAGAAACAGCCAATTTCCAGTTCAGGGCTTTTTAGAGATATAATTGTAAGAATAAAATTATTGAAAATCCTTACAAATCGCATTGTTGAAAAAAATAAATAAATAAACAACAAATACAACACACACAAATAAAAATTGTATTCGTTCAATTAATTTTAGTTATCCTTCTGCTAAAAAGCAAGCGCTGTTACAATTCTTAAAATTCTGCTTAAAATTCTTTCACTTGATTACCTGAGAAGGTTAAACTGACAGAACCATGAAACGCTTTGAATCTATTGGAATAACTTAGATAATATAGAAATAAATCAAGTTTTCAAAACTTTATTTACAGGTAACTATTTAAGAAAATCTAACATTATTCTAATTAATCTTTTAACATGTTTATCGTCAAATCCTTACGGGCACCATCTAGTAGTTATACATATCTATAAATAAGTATATTTTTATCTATAATTTTTAATATCGATAATTTAATAACATCTATATACTTGTGTATAAAGTGAAATTTTTTTCGAAAACATTAAGGCAAAAGTTGTAGGTGCGCGTTATGCACGGAATAATTTTTTACTACTTGAAAATATCAGACGATACAGATATGAATTTAAAAATGTTTTCAAAGAAGACTTTAAAAATAGAAAAATCTCACTTAAATAAAGTATTACTGCATCTTAATCCATCCCTTGCACTTTTTTAAATAGAAAAACTCTAGTAACGTTATTTCAACACTAAATTAGCAATTCTCATTACCGTCTTGCACACCTATCCCCCGCCATTTACTCCCTACCCGAAGTCTAAAAATGTAATTTCGTCTTGTTTTCCGGCCTAATGCAATGTTTGTTTCGACGTTCTTTACTTAAATTCTTTTGGCCATTCATTTATTTTCACGTCAAATTTATGGTGCGCGTTATATACGAGATTTTTAAAAAAGCGTTGTTTTTCCTTCTAAAGAAAGGGGAGAGTGTTATACACGCCTGCGCGGTATAGACGAGTAAATACGGTATATCTATAATTATTCAATATCTATAATTTTTAACCGCTTTTTGTGGTCTCTCGTAATATTTGTCTCAGGGCTGAGGAGGATAAGCAAATACAGTTACCGAAGAATTTCCTGATCTAGAAATTTCGGTACCTAGACGAGCCCTTTGACATAAATCTATCACTCATCAATCTACTTTCATCTTGTATAAGAAAAGACAGGATAAGTAAGTTTGCATGGAGAATGGGATGTTTTTTCATCTTCTCTTAAAAACGAAAAAAAGAATTAAGTAAAAACAAATAACCATGTTTTTCACGTGATTCATTTAATTTGAATTAATTATGTTACATACATTTTTATATTTATTTAAACTTGAAGGCAATGAATAAATAAAGAAATAACAAAATAGTAATTTAACAAATTACAACGACTATTTGGAAAATGATATATTTAAAGACTAAAATTTTATAGACTTATAAATAAATTCTCTAATTATAATAATTAAATTAATAATAATAATAAATATGATTTTTCAGGATGACTATAATGAGTCATATATTACGTAGGCCGTGAATTAAGCATTAATATTCCTAGATCAATGGTAAAAAAAAGTTAAATTATAGATATAAAACTTTAACTGTTTAAAATGCGCATTTTTATTGGATGGAGTTAATCAGACTGACTTCTGAAAGCCTCATCTTGCGTACAACATGAATTAAACATTAATATTCCTGAATCCATCACAAAAAAAAAAAAAAAAAAAAAAGAAAAGAAAAAAAGAAATTTAAATGAAATTTCAGCTTTACAGTTTTTGGAACTGTACATTTTTAAACTGCTAATTATCGCACATTTTGAATTTTTACACCGTTGCGTAGACAAAAAAATGCACTTTTAATGAAATTTGTCTGAAACCTTTATCAAAATTTGTTTTCAAATTATTAATTTTTTTTTAAGTTTTTAGTATTATTTTTGTCATTGTGGCAACAGAAGTATTCCATTTTTGGACATTAAATTTGGACCAATCAGAAAACGAATAAAATGAAAAACAGAATTATTCCTTTTTTGGACATTAAACTTGGACCAATAAGAAAACGAATAAAATAAAAGACGGAAGTATTCCATTTTCGGACATTAAACTTCGACTAATCGGAAAAGAATAAAATTAAATAAGTTGATGAACTCAACCAATAAAAAGATTCAGATGTACTTTAGATGATCCAATTCTCTACCGAAAACAACTATTTTCTAAATAGTTTAAAAAAATAGCTCGAATATCTGGTGCTAAATAACATATTTTTTTGCTGTTATTTGTCAACTGAAATCGAAAAGAAAAGATTATTTTAAGTATTAATATTTGAAAGAAAAATTAAATTTTGAACATGTATTTTCTCGTGTAAACCTTTATATTTTAATGAAATAATGTTAAGCCCTTGCATGCAGAGAAATAGCATTACTAAACGTATATGCACAAAGGACATGTAATCCAGCCTTGTTTATTTTTGCTTAACTCTTTCGCAACCGATGCCAACATCTCTTGATATTTCTGGAGTCTGACTCAAAACAAACTTGTTTTAAACCGGGAAAAATATTTTTTTAAATGTATGACTTTTCATCGAGGTACGTTTTACATTGCATTTTGAAATAATTAATTAAGTTTCCGCTTGAAAATATAATCGTCTTGCATCATACACCGGAATAACCTATGTCTTCTCTCCTTCTGTCAAGATACGTGGTACTTCATTACTTCCAGTTTCATTAATGATAATCGAATATAATTGGAATTTTGCTTTTAGAATCATGTGATTACATGTCTAACATTCGAAATAATGCGAAAAGAATAAAATCTTTGCTTTGAAAAAAAAATTGAGAAGAAATCATCTTTAATAAAAAGTTAGATGTTGTTGACGACTGGCTTTTTCGCTAATCATTGCCACAGATTGATCTCGGAAAATGAAACATTTGAAGTTATGAAATAATTAATAATTCGAAAGGTATTTGTCAGAAAATCGTTAGACAAACTGCCTTAGAAAGGGAAAAAACGTAATTTTTTTTTTTTTATATAAGTTTCAAATCTAATAATTATGCTAGTTTTCAAATATTGAATTCAAAAAATTATTCCAATTTCACAACGGAGTACCATAGGGAAATCTTCACGCGTAAATATATATTGATAACGGCAATGTGTCCTTACGTGTATACTGGCTATATTAAGAGTCGCAAATTATAGTAACCTTATTATTCTGATAAAATAAAGTGAATTAATCTCCTCAGTCCTGATGTCACCTGCAAGCGACACTAAAAATCACCCTTTAAGCCCTTGGGGACGAGTGACACGTATACGAAGCGCAAAAAGGCTTAAGAATCCTTGTTTATCCCCACCCGCAAAATTTTGCTGTAAAATTAGGCTAATTTAATCGGAGCATTTTCTCGATTCAATAAGGCAAAAATTTTTGTTTTTAAATACCGGTGACAAAATATTAAAAATTTCGCAAAAGGCTCCCGTCGCGAAGGGGTTAAAGTAATTTAAATACATCTGATATTGTTAAAATACATCTAGATTTTTTAAATAAATGTGTGCATATTAGGCGCATCAATATGTAGACTGATGCATCTTTAACCCATTAACGCCCAGCGTCCTCTTTTGAGGACGGTTACAAAAACAGCAGCAAAACGGTTTTCCCACCAGTAAAGAGGAAGATAAATAAATACCATCTTTCAAGAGACAGAATCCTCGATAAATTTAGATAAAAGAGAACTTGATTTTAAAAGTGGTGGGAAATACAAAATTTAAATTTTAGCAAAGAAAATAATTCGGGCGTTAATGGGTTAAAGTTGTTTTATAATGATTTTAAAGTGTTTTTTCTAGTGCCAAGTAATATCTTCTCTGGACTGAAGAAGTTATGATGTCACGAGTGCATAATTTTTATTTAATTCTCGACAAATACTAGATGCGCCATTTCTTTAGTTAAAAATATAAGTTATGCTATTTAAATAAGTTTGAACCAGGTTTGTATTTTAAAATAGTTTAGAAAAATTGATTTAATAAATTATTAATCCATTTTTCTTTTCTTTTTTTCAAACTTAAATCTTAACATCGCAAAATTTAAAATTTTACACCATTCAACAAGATTTCTTTCAAGTGTAAAGTGTTTGCAAAATATGTTTCAATTTCTGACTTTTTATGATTTTTAAACCAAATCTCTAGATTGTGGGATATTATTATATGAATATTTTTATCAATTACTTAAAATTTTAAAGAAAAACAGCAATTTCCACCCACAGTCCAAGTATGGAAGTTTACACTAGTGATTGAATATTAACCAATACAATTACATTAATTTTTGATAGTGGAAAATTTATTGCATTATGTGCAATTTTATTTTCATTTATATAATGATGTACAAGTATTGTGAAAAATTAATAAAAACATCAAAATTATGAGTAATATAAATAATAAAGTAATATTCATTAAAATACACAAGTAAAAGATATAACATTAAAATCCGTATAGATACATTTTAAAATAATAATCAGTATAAATATCATAATAATAATAATAATACATATATAAGAAGGCGTACAAATCTACCATAATTATCGAAAAAAATTTCCCTTAATTAATCATAGAAAAATTTATCAAATTCCGAAATTTAAATTAATTACAGAAATTTTTTTAATCTAAAAAAAAATATATTAAAGAATGATTTATTATATTAAAAAGTAGTGCTATACGCCTTGAAATTATTCCTATTCTTTATTAATATTATAATTAGTAAAAATATCATGTAATGAACATATAGAAGTATCATGTAAAATATCATGTATAAATAATAAATAAAATCATCTAAAATATAATATTCATGACAATTATCTAATAACGCTGGAAATTTTTCAATTTTACTTATATTTTTTTCCGACACAGCATATGTCAGTTGTCATTAAAACAAATATATCAAGAATGCATAGATTTTAATTAGCTTTGGTGAAGAAGGATTGTTATCTATAACCTACTTGAAGGCTAATTTATTTGATACGTGATGTTTGATGAAAATTTGATACGTGCTTATCAGAAATATTCTCCCCTAGATAAGAGTACATCACGAAGGGAGTATGTCGGTAAAAATGATTAAATACATAAATATAATGAATTGTGTAATTAAAATTGAAAGTGAATTACCAATTTTTGAAAGGTTTCAGCTTGTATTTTTACACATAATCTTTATTTGCTTCACAGCATATTTTATGTCATAAATCTTCTTCAGTTAATTGTCATTACTCATACACGTCAGGTAAGAGGATGGATTTTAATTAGTTCTGAAAAAGAAAGATTTTTATCTACAAAAGTCTTCGTCGTAGTTTCAATTATTTTTATTGATTAAAATTTTATGTCACTCTTTCTCAGACATAAATTTAGAGATAAGAGACTACCTCTCATATAAGGGTGATTAAATACATACATGTAACATGCTTTTTCTATAATTAAGTAGAAATGGAAACATCGATATATTCACAAATTATTTTCCGTTTTTGGAAATAGTCCTTATGCTTTTTAAGAGTTATGTGTCTTTACTTTTCCCTACATTTAAAAAATAATTACTTAAAAATATTGACAAAAAAAGAGAAACATTTATTCACGGTAATGATTAGTTTATAAAATTTGCAATTTTGTTATTTTTCTCTTTTTTTATTGAAGTACACAACACTTAAATTTCATTTTATTGTTTAAAATGCAGAACATATACTTTCGTCTGTTAGGAAAGTTTGATTTTATATGTAGGGGGAACTGGGGTACATTGATACACCCCCTGTACAGCACACAGGATCATTACAGGAAGATTCACAACAGCTCCAAAAGGTTATATTAGTGAAATTAACTACATACAGAAAGATTTGGAATGATTCAATAGTTTGATGAAATGGGATGGATGATTAATTGTTTTTGTAGGTCAAAAGTAAATTTGAGTTGTACAATTGAAATGGTATTATACAACTGTTCCAGTATTTTCAACCAAAAAGAATACCCTCCCTGGCAAGTAAAGCAACTCTTTATCAGTTCCTCATTGTTTATTGTTAGATAAATTATGAAGTGTTGGATTTGCGACTCATTTTATTCAAAATGGCTGTATGGGGCACATTGATACAGTCTTTGTCGGGGCACATTGATACAACCTAAATCCTTTTCAAGTCCATTTTTTCATTACTTTTATTTTTTTCTTTTACTATACACTCCTTAATTCAACCATTTTTCGTCAAAAATATCTACTATTAATTTTTATTGAAGTGAAATAGCTCTAATCTCTTTATATTAGAACATTTTATAGAATTTTTGCAAACAGAAGACGTACAGACTTACACAATACCTAGTGCTAGTAGAATTAACAAAAGAAATGGACGGCAGCCTGGCAAATCTCAAATTTATATCGATTCCCCAGAGAAAAAAGTATTATCGACATGAGACATGTTAAGTAAGAGAAACAAGCTGCAGAACAGTACAGGATAACTATATTATAGACATAATTTTTAATATAAATATCCTTTATTTTCTGTTTGTAAACCGATTTAGAAACAGAAAATCTGGTAATTCTTTCCCCTTTCCTAAGAAAGAAGATAATTCTGGGGTTAAAGTGCCAGATATGACAAAGTTACCACAGCCAACAAACAGACAAGGAACAGCCAGAACATCAGGTCATTATACATTTCATTTTGATTGCTTTAACACTAGAACGCCCGGATGGAGTCGATTCGACTCCAATCATGTAACTAAATTTCAATTCGAACCAGAAAAATTTTCTTGAAATAATTTAAATCTAATCCACGCAAATTTACGTTAAATAAATCAATTAAATAATTTTGAATAAAAATTCTGGTGAGAAATATTATTTTCAAACTTGAGTAGAATTTCCGGGCGTTCTAGTGTTAATATCGCTTACAAATAAATTGTGTGCTATTTTAATGTCTATAAATATACATAAAATGGTTTGCTAACTATTTTTCTATGAAAAATATGCATTGGTGTTATTTTGTCTCCATTTTTCCCAGATCTGTCAAAGTGTATCAATCTGCCCCGGGGATGGGGCACATTGATACAAATTACTTTTTTTTTATTTTTTTTAAATTATATACAAAAATAATATATAAAACAACGATTGTACATTTTTACAACACACTACACAGGTTTTGCTGGCATCACATAGAAAAATAACTTGAAGTTTCTGCTTTCTTGACACCAAAAAATTTTTTTGAAAAAAGCTGTATCAATGTCCCCCAGTTCCCCCTATATGCCAATGATATAGTTACAGAGCTCTCAAACAGTCCGATAAAATAACATCAATAATCTTTAAATCCTTCGCGACGGGGGCCTTTTAGGAAATTTTTAATAGTTTGACACCGGCTTTTAAAAACAGAAATTTGTTCCTTATTGAATCGAGAAAATGCTCCGATTAAATGAGGAAAATTTTACTGTAAAATTTTACTCGTGGTGATCAGAGTTGCATAATATAGATGCACGCGAGAACGCCGTGCGCAGAAAGTTTTTGTGAACTTTGCAGAAAATTTTAGGAAAGAAACAATTTTTATTTTTGTAACTTTTTTTTTTTTTTTTTTTGTACCAAAAAGTAAAATATTCCCTCAATTTTATGTACGAATTATTTACTGTTAATGCGATTTTCGTCAAAAAACTTTGAAAAAAATCACGAATTTCAACAAAGAATCGCGTATAAAACGTGAATTTTGGAAAAGAATTGCGTAAAAAATGTGCATTTTAACAGAGAAGCGTGTAAAAAACGAGTATTTCGACAGAGCAGTGCACAAAAAAGTCAATATCGTCCAAAGAGTTTATAAAACACAAATTTCGTCCAAAGACTGCGCTAAAACGTAAATTCAATCCATGAATTGCGTAAAAAAACGCCTATTTCATGCATGAATCGCGTAAAAAACGCGAATTTTGTGCATGAATCGCGTAAAAAACGCTAATTTCGTCCATGAATCGCGTAAAAAACGCAAATTACGACCACGATTCAAGTAAAAAACGTGAATTACGTTCAAAAGTCGTATAAAAAACGCGAATTATGTTCATAAATCGCTAAGGAAGCGCGAATCATGTTTAAAAATCACTCAAAAAAGCAAATTATGTCCATAAATCGCTTAAAAAACGCAAATATCATCGACAGATAGCTCAAAAAATGCAAATTACGTCCATTAATTGCAAAAAAAAAAAAAAAAAAAAAAAAAAAAAAAAAAAAAAAAAAAAAAAGCAAATCACGTTTATAAATCTCTCAAAAAACGCAAATTACGATCATGAATCGCATAAAAAATGCGAATTACGCCTATGAATCGTGCCGAAAACGCGAACGACACCCATGAATTACGTAATAAAAAAAAATTTCGCTTCTGCCACAATAATATAATGCATAATTTTATTAAATGTTAAATTAATTTGCAGAAAGTTTTTGACCCAATATTATGTGCGCAGAAAGTTTTTGGTTTTATACAAGTCTGGTGGAGATAAACAAGAATTCTTAAGCCTTTTAGCGGCACGTATACGTGTCGCTTGTCACCAAGGGTTAATTGGAAATTTCCTGATAGTTTGCTATAGCATTTGCTCGAGAAATAACCTCATAAGGTGGTTTTTCGCAATTTACAAGAAAATTCTAAAAAAAAAAAAAAAAAAAATCTGTGTAAATACTGGTGTTCAGTAGGCGGACAATTGTGGAGCCCTGTAGCAAAAACAATTTTTTTAATTTTTCAAAATGAATTAAACATTTTCTCAAAATCCATGTTTTATGATTTTATTAAAAAATTAACCGTTTAATATACTGAAATGTATTTTTTCGTTTTATTTTGTATTCGTATTACTTCATTCTCATGCTAATGAATTACATTTGATCAGAAATATTTTCTCCGAGATAAGAGTATAGTCTAAGGAGGTGTGTCGGCAAAAATGAATAAATACATAAATATAATGAATTATGTAATTAAAATTGAAAGTGAATTGACACTGATTATTGAAAAACGTTTCAGCCTATATTTTTATACATAATCTCTATTTCATACATAATGATAGTTGATTTTATGCATAATCTCTATTTCATTTCTATAGCATACATTCACTCTTAAAACAAAAGAGTGGATTTGGCTTCTCAGGAAAGAGTTGTTATTTATCGAATCGTGAATGAGTTGTTTTTTAAATGCTTTACTCATCTTGATTTAGAATGATTATTTAAATAACTCATTTTGATTTAAACTGTTTAAAAACAACTCACTCACTTGAGTTGTTTCATCTCTTTATGAGAAGCTGCCTTTCAAAACGTGCGATGAGCGAATTTCGGCTCAACTTGAGTTATTTTTCGGCTGCGTTTTAAGATAGCATGTGATAAATGTTTCTCAGTTAGATGTCATAACTCATCTATATCAAGTAAGAGGATAGTTTTTAATTAGTTCTGAACAAGAAAGATTGTTATCTATAAAAGTCTTTGTCGTAGTTTCAATTATTTTTATTGGTTAAAATTTCATGTCACTCGTTCTCAGATATAAATCCCGAAATAAGAGACTACCTTTCATATAAGGATGATTAAATACATAAACATAACATGCTTTTTCTAAAATTAAGTAAAAATTGAAATTTCGATTCATTCGCAAATTATTTTCAGTTTTTGAAAGTGATCATTAGGATTTTTAAGAAATTAATTCCCTAAAAACATGACAAAAATTAAAAAAAGAAATATTTATTCAAAGTTATGATTAGTTTTTAAAATTTGACTTTTTGTCTGTTTCTCTTGATTTATTGGAGTACATAGCACTTAAATTTCATTCTATGGTTTAAAATGCACAGTACATATTTTCGTCTATTAAGAAGGTTTGATTTTATTTTTCATAAGTATATATCCATGATATAGGAATCACACTTATTTTCATTTTTCAAAGTGAATTAAACATGTTTTCAAAATCGATGTTTTATGATTTTATGAAAAATGTAATCGTATAACATACTGAAATGTTCTGTTATTTTTTTTTTTTTTCAATTTTTTTTCTCTTTTTTTATTGAAGTACACAGCACTTAAATTTCATTTATGGTATAAAATGCACAATACATTTTTTCGTCTGTTAAGAAAGTTTGACTTTATCTTTCATAAATATATGCTCATGATAGAGCAATCACATTTACTTTATTTTTTCCAAATGAATTAAACGTTTTCTCAAAATCGATGTTTTATGATTTTATTAAAACTTTAATCGTGTAGTACACTGAAATATATTTCTTCATTTTATTTTACATTCCTCCATCCTCAATTTATCATAATATCTCTCTCTGCGATAAGACAAAAGTGTGTATCACGAGGGGAATATGTCGGTAAAAGTGATTAAATACATAAATATTGGGTTGTTCGGAAAGTCCTTTCCGTTTAGGAAAATCAATTTGTACCGGAAAACCCTGTTATTTAATTATTGGATAATATTTCCGATATCTAATACATAGATATTAATGGATAAAAATTTCCGGTACGAATTGATTTTAGCAAACGGAAAAGACTTTCCGAACAACCCAATATAATGAATTCTGTAAATAAAAGTGAAAGTGAAATACAGTTTTTTTGAAAAGTTTCAACTTCTATTTTTATACATAATCTTTTTTTTTCCTTTATGGCATAAAGTATGCCATAAATGTTCCTCAGTTAAATGTCATAACTCAACTATGTCAGGTAAGAGGATAGATTTTAATTAGTCTGAAAAAGAAAGATTGTTATCTACAAAAGTCTTTGTCGTAGCTTCAATTATTTTTATTGATTAAAATTTTATGTCACTCGTTCTCAGATAAAAATCTCAAGATAAGAGTCTACCTCTTATATAATTATGATAAAATACATAAATGTAACAAGTTCTTTCTATAATTAAGTAGAAATGGAAATATCGATTCATTCACAAATTATTTTCAGTTTTTGAATATGATCATTATGATTTTTAAGAGATATAAGCAGAATGTTTTTTATACATTTCAAAGTTAATTGCTTTAAAAAAAAATAAGAAACATATATTTATTCAAATTAATGATTAGTTTTTAAAATTTGCAATTTTGTCTTTTTCTCTTGCTTTTTTGAAGTACATATTTAAATTAACTCTTATGGTTCAAAACGCACGGTATGATTTTTATTCTGCTAAGAAAGTAATAATAAGTTTGTTATTATCTTTTATTGCCGAAACGTCAGTGAAGGCTTACTGTGGAGACACGAAATTTTTTGGTTTCTGTCTGTCTGTCAGTTTGTCAGTCTGTCTGTTCCGCGATAACTACCGCAAAAAACATCCGGAAGACTTGAAATTAAGTGTGTATATTGGTAAGGCACTCGGATTTAGCTGTATAGTTTTTTGTTATATTTTATTAATTCGTTCGTAAAATATAGAATATTTTATTTTGCGCAATAATGTTTTTCTATGGCAAATCCAACGATTTTCAAATTTTTATTTGTTGAGAGAAAATGACTCATTTGATTAATGGAATTCAACGATAAATGGATACTGAAATTTGCCAGTACGGGGCTTAAATTATTCATATTGTTTTGAAATTTTATCTATGCATATGTCAGATTTTTTAAATTATTGCTGTAAATCTTGGCCATTTTTTATAAATGTGTTCCAATAATATAAGCTAATTTGTTTTAGAGATTTACTTATTTCAAATGTATTTATTTCGTTTTCTTTATTTCTTTTAATAGTCGCTAAGCAACCATTTATCCTAATTCTTATTCTTATAATATTATAAATTTTAAAATGTGTACGGAAGTTTGAATAACATAACTTCAATGCTTCAATAGCATAACTTCAACTTTGTATCTTTGCGTATAGATAATTATAGCCAGAAAAGAACAAAGGCTATGTATTATTTATTTTATTCGAATATTTTCGTTAATAATTCTGAATTTCATTATTTTTCATGCATAACCAATCGGCATTTTTTAGATAAAATTTAATCAATTTTCTTTCCGTTGCCAAGAAAATCAAAATTTCGAATATTAATTTTTCAGCGACGATAAATTTTCAATTGAGCAATTTCCATGCGAAAACTGAAACTAAGGAAAATTTAAAAGAAAAAAATAAATATGACGTCGTATTTGCAATAAAAATAAATATACTATTTTTTGTTAAATATTAAACACTGATATTTGTTTCGTTAACATGAATTTTTTTGTCAATATGGCGACATAATTAAAAATAAAAGGAATAAAAATATTTTAAATAAAATATTTATTTGGTAAACTATGACGTCATAATTGAAATAAAAGAGGTATTTTATAGTAGTCGTTAAAAATAAACGGGACATGGATAGCAGTAATTCATGGAGTTAGAAAAATAATGACGTCATATTTAAAATGGATAAGAAATATTTTGTACGAATACTAAATTATAAGTTACATACAGATAAAAAACTTCATTAAAAACTAAAAATTAGCAGTGGAAGGCTTTTTTTTTGTCGGAAAAAAGGGGAAAATAAAACTGATTAATGTATTTTTGAAGCTATTTTTTTCTTTAAAGTTAAAAAGAATTAAGTTTCAATTTGTGCAGATGGTATAAAAATTAAAATAAATTTTCTAAAACTAAAAATATATTTTCAAACATTGACGTTTCATTAATGAACTTTTTCAACAGAAGCGAAAATCATCTGTCAGCAAATTAAAATTTACAACCAAGAATCTACACTATTTAAAATCCGACCGTATGTATGTATGTATGTAACGCTATCTCCTCCGATCCCGGATACTTAGAAAAGTCGCTTTTGTTTTGAATTGAAGGGAAAAGAATCCCGGGTTCCCGAGTTGCGCATTCGTCTCTCTGTCCGTCCGTCCCTCTGTTCGCATGTAGCAACTCAAAAACTACCGTACCGAATAGTTTGAAACATAAAATATATATAATTATTAGATGTCGAGTCATTTCAAATTTTATGAAAATCGTATGCACCTATGAATGGTAATTTATAACAATGTGATTTCAGTTGTTTTAAGAATGTTTTACTTTAAAATTAATTTTAGCTTCTTACTAACGTGTAATAAAGGTACAAGGTAAACTACAGGGCTGAAAAAAAGTTTTCACGTATGTTTTCCATTTATTAGTGCAAATTGCTCAAAAAGAATTTTAAGCTTTTTTCTAGCTAAACTAAATTTTCCCATTATATAATATGTATATCAACTGACAGATCAAATACAGGGTTGTTCAAAAACATTGGAATACATATTTGGCTATATACCCCTTATTTCCCTAATTAAAGAAGTATTGTTAAAGATTTCATGAAGTGTTGGAAAGTGCTTCATAATCTATGATTAACGCATGATTTTTCTTACTTGTTTAATATAAAGGGAAATTTCTTTCGAAATAGAAAGTACGTAATTTTTATATTTTTGATAGCTCAATTCTTTTTTTAAACAATTTGTATTGCACTAGCAGATGCATTTAATGTATTATGATTACAATTCTCTGCTAAAAAATTTAAACAAGTAAGTCACAAAGTCTCTAAACGAGCACACATTTTGTCAAAGCGGGCAAAAAACATAATACATAAGTGGGCAGAATTCACAATAAGTAAGAAAAATCATGCGTTAAGCATAGATTACGAAGCACTTTAAACACTTCATGAAATCTTTTACAAAAGTTTGTTATTTTGGGAAATAATAGTGTATAGCCAAATATACCCAAATATGTATTCTAGTACACATTACTTATATAAACAAAATAGTTGTGTTTGCTTAATTATTTTATCTTAACAGATGACTTATTGCCGAAACGTCAGTGAAGGCTTATTTTGGAGACACGAAATTTTTTGGTTTCTGTCTGTCAGTCTGTCTGTTCCGCGATAACTAATGCAAAAAACATCCGGTTGGCTTTAAATTAAGTGGGTATGTTAGTGAGGCACTGGAATTAAGCTGTATAGTTTTTTGTTAGATTTGATTCATTCGATCGGAAAATATAGAATATTTTATTTTGCGCAATAATGCTTTTCTATGGCAAATCCAATGATTTTTAAATTTTTTTCCTTGAGAGAAAATGACACATTTCATTAATGGAATTCAATGCGATAAATGGATACTGAAATTTACCAGTTAAATTATTCGTATTGTTTTGAAATTTTGTCTGCGTATATGTCAGATTTTTAAAGTTATTACTGTAAATTTTGGAGATTTTTTTATGAATGTTTTCCAATAATATAAACTGATTTGTTTTAGAGATTTACTTATTTCAAATGTATTTATTTCATTTTTTTTTATTTTCTCTTAATGATTGCTAAGCAACCATTCATCCTAATCCTTATTTTTATAATGTTATAAATTTGAATGCGTGTACGAAAATTTAAATGAAGTCAGCGTCAAAACTAATGAATTAATTAATGTCTTTGTATCTTTGCGTATAAATATAACATAACCCAGAACAGAACATAGGCTATGTTTTATAAATTTTATTCAAATATTTTCTTTAATAATTCAAAATTTCTTTCTTTTTCATACAGAATCAATCGCAATTTTTTAGATAAAATTTAACCAATATCTTTTATCGTTGCCAAAAAAATTCGAAATCTGGAATAATTTTTCAACGGCCATAAGTTTCAATTGAGCAATTTCCATTCGAAAAAAAAAACAAAAAAAAAAAAACAAAAAAATAAAAAATAAATAAATAAATAAATAAAATAAACATGATGTCAGAATTAAAATAAAAATAAATATAGTACTTTGTTAAATATTAAACACGGAAATTTGTTTCGTTAATAAGAATTTTTCTGACAAAAATGGGGACATAATTAGAAGTAAAAGAAATAAAAAATAATTATATTTTAAACCAATATTTCACTTGGTAAAATTTGACGTCATAGTTGAAATAAAACAGGTATTTTATAATAGTCGTTAAAAATACAAGAAACATGGATAGCAATAACTCATGAATAATGACGTCATTGCCGAAACTTTAGTGAATGCTTTTTTTATCGACACAAAATTTATTGTTTTCCGCCTGTCAGTCTGTTCTTCTGTCTGTCTGTCCGCGATAACTGCCACAAAAATGCAATCAAAACTTCTTTTTTTTCGGAAACAAAATTGTAAAACCCTAGATTACTGAGTTTACACTTTTAAAAGTTCCTGATACATCAGATATAATGTTTGTGGTGGGCAGGTGTGTAAAAGTATGAGGATAATGAAAATTGCTTATTAAAACTGTTACTTATCCTTATAATTCAAAATGTATAAAGAAATACAAGATATACGATAACCATTAGCAAATTGATAGAAAGTTACAAATTTAAATTTAATGAGACTACGGGGGGTTCAGGGGGGCGGAGCCCCCACTGAAGAAATCTACTATGTTATAATAAAAAAAACAAAAATAATAGATCATGAAAATTTCAGAATATCCTAGCATAACTAACTCTTTAATTTACGCTTTTGATGGTTGAAAACTTCTTATTCTTATTTTATTCTTATAAATAATTACGTAATTTGAAAATTTTAAATTACAGTTTCCAGGAAGTTGAATATTACCCAAAGTGTGCTTAAAAAAGATGCGCAAAGCTGGCGTTGAGGCTCCTGATCTGTAGATTTACTAGTAAATATATGCCTATGATATAACAATTTGATTTATTTTAATTTTTCAAAATAAACTAGATAATGCCCGTCAAGATTTCACGGTAAATAACTTGAATGTTTCATCAAAAAAATTCTTGAATTTTTAATTAGTTGCTTTTAAATTTGTCTATGCAAATTGTGATGAATTACTATATTGTATAAGTATTATTATTTTTTTTAAAGACGATAGATGGTCTAATCTATTCGATGAAGTTAAATAGTTTTAAGTTTATAATTTACAACTAATTATGTTTGTATTTTATCAGAAATTTAACTAAAAATACTGTGCAAAATATTTATTTTTGCTTACTACGGCCTATTTTCTTTCTGCCCCCCCCCCTCTCAAGTAACAATATTTACACGACCATTCAAAGCTACCATGAGTTTTATTTTTATCTGTCTCATTCTCTAAAATTCTAAATTTGAAATTCGAAGCAGCTAACTATTTGTAATATTTTTTTTTATTACTTGAATTTTCTTATACATTTTTATACATCTTTACAAATATTAAATCATGGGTATCAATGTAATTTATTTTATATCTGTTATACTAATATTTTTTTTTTTTTTTTTTTTTTTTTTTTTTTTTTTTTTTTAATGAATGACAAACTTTTTTTTTCTTACAGATATTTATATTCTTGAAAATTGTAGATCAGTTCAATTTATGTAATTGATAATTACATGTAAAATATTTTAGGTTAAGTATTTTAAATATAAAATAATTATTTTTTCAAGATGTTGTTCAGTGTTAAATTTCGTTCAATTATAAAGCATTCAAATAATAATATAAATAATAAAAATCCTCAAACTTTTCTTACTGATAAAATATGTTACTATTGAAATGAATTATCGACAAAAATTCTACACAAATCCTTTTGCCGGGTTTGGATTCGAAGCTGCATCCTCTACAAAACAACACTTAAAACAGCTGCGTTACCCCACTACTCTATCAGGAACACATTGAGTGATCTTCTACAATGGAGAAGTTCTAGAATCAGGTAATGCATGCGCAATTGTCTGGAATTTGGATTTTGATTTTACAGAAACCGTTTTGTGTTTTAATGTTTATAACTTATTTTTATTTTTATTTTTTTATTTTTTTATATATATTGATATCAGCTACAACTTAAAATGCTAACATTTCCAATCTTCGTGTGTAACGGCAATTTATAAGAAGGATTACCAGTCGTAACTTTTAGCCTCAGATCATTCAGTTTATCTTCTATGTGTAGTACGACATCTTCCGAAATAAACCATATTTTTTAATTGTTAATAACACTGAAAGAGACAAATAATAACTTTGTGATAAAAAGAAGAGCTTGTTTACAATAAGATCGAATAAATTATGTTTGAGATGCAGACGCATTTAAAATGAAACTTCTAGCTGTGAAGTGATAGTTCAACTGAGCGAGGATTTCTACGCATGTGCAGTGCGTCACTCCAAAGGCAGACTTGTACTTATGTACTACGCATGCGCATACGTGAAATTTTAATTGAAAATTGAGGCTAATTAATAAAATTTTTGAACAAACAAATGTACGATAACAAATCTGCGGCCAAATACCTTTCGTTTAAAAAAAAAGAATGGCGTGATTTGATGCAGTAGTTTGCTCTCACGTACTATCGAAAGGAATTGCTTAGCGTTTTAAATATATAGATTACAGATTTCCTCAAAATCGATGTTTATGTTTTAGTTATAAATTTAATCGTAAAATATACGGAAATGAATTTCTTCATTTTATTTTACGTATTTTCATCCCCAAGCTAATGGATATTCATTTGATCAATACCGATAGCTTACCAGTAAATCATTTATTTTGTAGCAATGTATGGGCATGAACTGCCCCGCCGACACATAAGGATTACATAAAAAATTTCTGGTGTGAAATCGAAATTTTTGAATAAGTTTTTAAAAATGCAATCTCATGTATTTCCTGTGTTTGACGGATTTGCAATTTTTTTAATAATACAAAAATTTTAATTTTATATCAGAAATTTTTAACGAAAAATGTTATTTAAAACTATTCATAAAATGGCTGTAGTAAATAAAAAAAGAATAGTACAGGAATTTTCTGGTATGAATGAGAAATTTTAAAATAAAAAAATGGGCTTAATTATTCCCTAGGTGTTTGTACATCAACGCGACACTTGCACTCGTACATTCCTATACAATACAGTAGAGCATCGTTTATACGACGCCGAAGGGGCTACCGAAAAACGTCGTATAAACGATAACGACGTATAATCGATTTTCACTTCCAAAACTAGAATTAATTTTGTTTTCACTTAATTTTAATGTTTAACGTGATGATTTGCATGAATTTGTAAATTAAGCAAACCAAAATAAACAAATAACCAAAAAACGGGGGAGGAGGGGAATTAGTAAGCAATTTAAATATGCGTACCTTTATTTATGTTTCACCGAAAGGTTCCTCATTTGCAGTACATCATTTCCTTTCCATTTAAAATCAACGATCAAAAACCCTGCGTGGCCAACTAAAAGTCGCCAATACTGATAACAGTTAGAAGGATAGTCTATTTGCAACTTAAAACAGTTCGGGAAAGCTGACCATCCCCGAAAAAAGAATGATCCCTCCCACAGTGTAATCTGTTACACGTAAGCTGATTTTTCAGACTGATCGAACTTCGAACCCCAGCCAACATCTTTATAATTTAGAGTGTATTTAAACACGCTTTTTGGTGTTATTCATAGCTGACAAATTCCGTTCGTTCCTAAAATATACAAGAAAAATAAGCAAAAATAAACCTATACAAAATTGAAAAATCGACGTATAAACGATTTTGGGCGTCGTATAAAAGATATATTTTTTACATTAAAATGAATAGGAATGAATCGGGACCACATTAAAACGTCGTATAAATGTAAACGTCGTATAAGTGATCGTCGTATAAACGATGCTTTACTGTATATGATTGCTACAATGTCCTGTATCAACACTTAAAGTTTGTACTATGAATTTGGAATTACCCTGCATACGCATGCGTTTCAGAAATATTTTCTTTTATTTAGAAATTTTAAATACCAGAAATTCTTAGTAGTCACATTTGTTTTAATTAATGATATTCATTTTTGTCGGCTTAGCTAATATTTCTTCTTCCGAGTATCCTGAAAGAAATACATAAAATGTGCTCCTTTATGTATTGGGTCGTTTGGAAAAATCAATTCGTATTAATTTTTTTATTAACAAAACATTAGATATCGGAAACGTATCTAATAATCAAATGATAGATTTTTTCGGTGCGATTTAATTTTCCCAAATGGAGACGACTTTCCGATTGCTACAATAATGATGCAAATGGGTTAAATTTGTTATGCATAATTGAAAAATTGGTTTATTGTGAATCTTTTAATGCATTTCAGTTATTTCGTTTTTATTTTCTGCTTTAGATATGCACAGCTTATAAACCGTCATAGTTATAAATAGTTGACATGCGTTATATATTATTTTTCACGTAATAATTTTGTAAAAACTATGATAATGCTACAAATGTTTCATAATTTTAAGAAACAATAGTAATTTAAAGAAAAATATGTAGAACATAACCAATTTCAATTAATTTCACTTTATGTCTTCTTACTCCTTTAAAATGCGCTGGTTATTTTTTATTTATTTATTTATTTATTGTTTTACATCACTTAATTTTAATGAAGTTTTGTACAAGAATTTTCAAACAGTAAATTTAGTTTTATGTACTTTTGCAAAAAAAAAAAAAAAAGAAAAAAGAAATTGAAATAGAAGGCATGAATTTTCGAAATCGAATTTTCTTATTACTAAATAAAATTTCTCGTAAATGCGGTTGTGGATTCGGAGTTATTGAGAATCGATTCTTTGCCTCTGCAGCAGTTAATTTAGGAAACAAACTACAATTATAAATGTCGTAATCAGTTATTATGATAAACACTAACTGCATATCAATAAAACTAAAATAACCCAAGAAAGTTCGAATGCAGTAAGACATAAACTTATTCATATCATTAATGTTTTGAGCTCCAAGAACTCATGACTCCAGCTGTCCAAGTAATCCGATAATGATAAAAGATATTAAATGACGCTTCTTTGACATTTTTCTTTTTATGTTAAAATGTTTAACAATAAAAGACAGAAATTAATAAATAGAACCTGCTGCAAGCTAAAGTACTGGTCAAATTATTATGGTAACTGCACGCGTAAATCATTCATCCTTTACGCATAAATCAACCTAGAATTTAATTCATTGTTTTGCATTTAATATTGTAAAATGTAAAAATGTATTATTATTAAATTAAATGTCCTTTAATTACTTTTAGTACTGTGTCATACAGGGTGATTTACGTTACATTTTGAACTATTTTCAGTAATTTTAGAAATATAGCACACACAAAAAATTATTCAAAATGTAAATTGATATAGTTTGCTAATAAAACTTATTCAAAGTCCAATTTAGATGAAAATTACCTAATTTTAATGCCATTGCTTAAATTTTGGTAGTTTTATTTATTATGGTAACTGCCATTACTGAAAAAAAGAATGTAAGACATCATATAAAGTGTAATTTTCATTATCATTTTTTAGATAATTTTCATCCAAATTGGCCCTTAGATAGATTTCATAGACAAATCAGGTTAATTTTACATTTGAATATTTTATAGTGTTAGTTGAAAATGTTTTATTGTTTTTACTTTATTTACTGCAGTAAATTGTTCTAAATATAACGTAAGTTACCATGAAATGACCCTAATTCGTATGCCTATCTTTTCACTGCATTTTTTTTTTTTTTTTTACGTTTTTTGTTTTAATTTTGATTATTAAAAAAAATGCTAAATACCCATTATTTCAATGTAGAAAGTAAAGTAATTTAAATTACTTTCAAGTGTTTACTTTTTTACAGCTTGTGCTGTGGTGAAATAATTTTTATATCAATTTATTTTAAACAAGACTTACACCAGAACTTTCAAATGAAATTTTACTTTTACAACTCTAAAAAAGGAAAAAAAGAGTGAGGTATATTAAAATTGCGCTCACTTATTTTTAGAAAAAAAAAAGTGTTTGAAAATTGTGTTGTAATAAATTCAGTATTACAGACATATATTCATCTTACTTTGGAAAAATAAACCCTTTGCTACGAACATCTTTTATATGTGACATATTAGATGCATATAATCTTTAATTAATATTTCGCCTTAATTTCTTGCACCACGGTGGTATATCTATGAAACCACTTAATTTTGATTTCCTGTCGCCACACTCGTACCGGAATTTTGTATAAAAAAATTTCGGTTTATTGAATTCCTGCGAAATAGCCTTTTTCTTAATTACAAATAATGCTGTTTCTAATTCCGTTGTCAGTCATCAATTTCAACACTTAAGCAATGAATTTGCTCTGCGCCACAAAGGGTTAACAATCACAGAACTACTACTAATAAATTATCATTTTTGTCAGGTGTAACTTGTATGCATAAAAGTTTAAAAATTAAGTAATGAACATTCGATTTGAACAAAGTAATAAAATTTTCTTATTTATCTGGAAGAGTTAGTAACCCATTTGCATCTGAAACGAGAATTTCATTCATTTCTTTTGCTTCAGAAATTCTTAAAAACTTTTAATTGTACATGGAATGCCCAGTAGCAGAATAAAAGCAATCAATGTAAAATTGTTAAAATTAGATTAATCAATTAGAATTAATCACAGAAATATCATGGATTCCTGACTATTTTGCCTTGAGTGGTTTTCTCAAAATGCCTCCTTGTCTTTAAAATTTAATAAAAAATCTATCAGGAAAAACGCGGCACGGAAGAAGGCTGCGTTGCAACCTTGCAACTCCCCTTTTGAAGCACGCTTAACACAAAGCTAAGTTTAGACTTTGAACAAGGATTTTATTTTAGTTACACTGTAAAAAAAAAAAAAAAAAAAAAAAAAAAAAAAAAAAAAAAAAAAAAAACATTATTACGACATGCACAACTCTATATTACATAGTTTCTACAAAGTCTTATTATTTTTTTTAGCAACGATTTTTTTAATAATACTGTCAATAAATCTCTGATCGTGAGTGATACTTGAACTTGACAATTTGTCTGTTAAATAAATTACTAATCGAAAAATAAATGCTTTTCATTATGTGACAAGGCTTTTTTTCCTCCCATCGTTGATTATTTTTCTGATTTTGTTGGGAAATTCGGTTCAAAACGCCAACTTTGACAGTATTTTCTGAAAAATCTATTGTGTTTACAAAAAAAAAAAAAAAAAAAAAAAAAAAAAAGACGGAGGATTAATTTTTGATTACGTAAGCTTTTGTATAAGCTGATTCCATGCTTTTTTTGTTGTGTAAGTCACGTAACTAATACCTACTTACTCTTTATTTGTAATAGTGAACAACACTCTACTCGCTTACAATTGATACTATTAAAATTTATAACCGGGTTATTTTTTAATCATACCTTGTATTATACTTACATAAAAAATAATTTAAAAAACATTATGATATTGTTTTTATTAAATTTTATTTTCCAAGTCGAGAAATAAAGTTTAAATATACCGAATTTAAACATTTACTTAGCAATTTTTCCACTAAATCAACAAAATTATTATATTAACATTTAATTGCTTAAATGTACGTATGATAAGCTTATCAAACGGTAAAAACAAATTTTCCACCAGCACAAACACAAATAGACAAAAAAAATCTTAAATTGCAATTTTTTTTTTCAACGATAAGCAACTAAGCAAATCACAAAAAAATATATAACAAGAGAAATGCACTTACACGAAGAAGAAAAAGGGCAACAAACTGTTTCTGAAACTTTAATAATCATAAAACTGTAAGAGGAATTTTTTTTAAGACTCAAATCTAGTGTACTATTTTTTTTACAATCGGAAATATGTACGCTAATGTTAAAACGTAAATCGACATAAAACACCCTTGGATCAATATTTGAGGCATGATAGTTTTTTCTCATAGTTTAAACAGGTTTTGTTTATTTTGTTCTTTTTTCAGGGATATAGATATGTTTAATTTTTAAATATCTCTTTCTTTAAAAATATTTCTGTAAACAACATCTGAACACAATTTGGAACCTTTCCTTTGGATGATACCCTGTATTATACTTACATAAATAATGACAAAAAACATTATAATGTTGTTTTTATTATATTTTATTTGCCAGATCAAAAAATTAAGTTTAAATATACCAATTCTAAAACATTTACTTAAGCAGCATTTTTTTTTCTAAATCAACAAAATTATTATATTAGCATTTACTTACTTAAGTGTATATTTGATAAGCTGATCAAACAGTAAAAACACGAAAAATTTCCACAAACACAATCGCACATGCACAAAAAAAGCTTCAATCGCATTTCTTTTTCAACGATAAGCAACTAAGCAAATCACAAAAAAAAAAAAAAAAAAAAATTATTTAACAATATAAATGCACATATACAAAAAAGAAAAAAATACAACGAACTGTTTTTGAAACTTTAATAATCACAAAACTGTAAGAGAATTTTTTTTATGACTCAAATCTAGTGTAATTATTTTTTATAATCGGAAATATGCACGCTATTGTTAAAACGCATTTCGACATAAAACACGCTTGGATGAATATTTGAGGTATAATAGTTTTGCTGATACTTAAACAGGTTTCTTTTATTTTGTTCTTGATTTAGGGATATAGATATGCATAATTTTTGAAATATTTTTTTTCTTTAAGGATATTATATGTAAACAATATCTGAACACATTTTTCGACATTAGTGCTGCGCTACTGTTTAATAAAACAATTCAAATCATTAAATTGAAAAATTCGCTTTGACTATTTACTTATATTCAACTTAAATAAATGTATGCAAAAGAAAAAAAAAAGTAATTTCTAGATTAAACATAAACATAACAACTTGCTTATAATCTTCGAAACATATTGGAATTTAATTTTTATAAACTTAAGTAGATAAATACTATAATAAAGGAAAAATAAGCAACTAAGAAAATCACAAAACAATATATTTAACAATAGAAATGTACTTACACAAAGAAGAAAAAAGACAAGAAGCTGTTTCTGAAACTTTAATAGTTATAAAATTGTAAGAGAATTTTTTTACTCTAATCCTAGTGTAATTATTTTTTATAATCGGAAATATGTACGCTATTGTTAAAACGCATATCAACATAAAAAACACGTGGATGAATATTTGAGACATAATGGTTTTGCTGATACTTTAAACAGATTTTGTATTATTTTGTTTTTGATTCAGGGATATACGTCTATTTAATTTTTTAAATATTTTTTACTTTAAGTATATTATCTGTAAACAACATCGGAACACAATTTGGAACCGGGATATCCTTTTAATAATACCCTGTGTTATACTTTCATTAATAATAACCGTAAAAATATAATTTTGTTTTTATTGAATTTTATTTGCCAGATCGAAAAATTAAGTTTAAATATACCAAATTTAAAACACTTACTTAATCAGCAATTTTTACACGGAATCAACAAAATTATTATATTAACATTTATTTACTTAAATGTACACATCATAAGCTGATCAAACAGTAAAAACGCGCAAATTTTCCACCAACACAAACGCACACAGAAAAAAAATCTTCAATTGCAATTTTTTTTCAAGGATAAGTAACCAAACAAATCACAAAAAATAATTTAACAATAGAAATGCATTTACACTAAGGAAAAAAAAGACAAGAAACTTTCTGAAACTTTAATAATCTTAAAACTGCAAGAGAATTTTTTTTTTTGGAACTCTAGTCTCTAGTATAATTATTTTTTATAATCGGAGATATCTACGCTATTGTTAAAACGCATATCGACTCGACATAGAACACACGTGGATGAATATTTAAGGATAATAGTTTTGCTGATATTTTAAACAGGTTTTGTTTATTTTGTTCTTGATTCAGGGGTATAGATATGTTTAAGTTAATTATCTGTAAGCAATATCTGAACACAATTTGGAACCGGGATATCCTTTTGATGATACCCTGTGTTATACTTACATTAATAATAACCGAAAAAAACATTATAATGTTGTTTTTATTAAATTTTATTTGCCAGATCGAAAAATTAAGTTTAAATATACCAAATTTAAAACATTTGCTTTATCAGCATTTTTTTTTTTTACTATATCAATAAAATTATTACGTGAGTATTGACTTATTTAAATGTATGTTTGATGAACTGATCAAACAGTAAAAACACGAAAATTTTCCACAAACACAATCACACATGCACACGAAAAAAAAAAACATTTAACTGCAATTTTTTTCAACGAAAAGCAACTGAGCAAATCATAAAAAAATGATTTAACAATAGAAGTACTTACAAAAAGACAAGAAACTCTATCTGAAACTTTAATAATCAGAAAACTGTAAAAGAATTTTTTATGACTCAGTCTAGTGTAATTATTTTTTATAATCGTAGATATGTACGCTATTGTTAAAACGCATATCGGCATAAAACACGCTTGAATGAATATTTAAGCATAATAGTTTTACTTATACTTTAAACAGGTTTTATTTATTTTATTCTTGATTCAGCGATATAGATATATTTTATTTTTAAATATTTTTTTTTCTTTAGGGATATAATCTGTAAACAGCATCTGAACACATTATTCTACATTAGTGCTGTGCTACAGTTTAATAAATGAATTCAAATTATTTTAAATTAAAAAATTTGCTTTGACTATTTATTTATATTTAACTTAAACAAATATATGTAAAAGAGAAAAAAATAGTTTCTTAATTAAACATAAACGTAAGAACTTGCTTATAATCACCGGAACATATTGGAATTTAATTTTTTTTTTAAATTTAAGTAGATAAATACTATAAAAAACGAAAAATTATTTACATTTGATCTAAGAAATTTGAAAAAGTTATTTTTCACGTCGAAAGGAAATTAAAAAAAATCTCCTGGGGATTTTTACAGTCATTTTTTTAGTTTATAAATGCGAAATGAACCTTTATTTATATACAACTGCATATCTTATATTACAGGGATACAGGAGTTGGAGCATATGGAATAAATTTTATTGTTTCTACCGGTATCTTTTAAAAATGATCTTTATAATATATTTCTTTTGCATATGTTATTTAATATATATATATATATATATATGTTGAAAATTGTAGATAAAAGATTCTTATACAAACAATAAAATTTGTCCTATAGTCTCCGACTCCTGCTTACATTCAACTTAACCCATTATTGCCTAGCGTCCCTTTTAACTGATGATTATAAAAAAGGGCAAAAATGCACTTTTCACACCAATAAATAATAGAAAGATAAATAAACACTATTTTTCACGAGACAAATTCCTCAATAAATTAAGATAAAAATTCTTCTTCTTTTAAAAGTCGTGGGAAACCCAAAATTTCATTTTTAATGAAGAAAATAATTTGGATATTAATAGGTTAAATAATAAAATCGACAAAACAAATCCAAAATAGAGAACTGCTGGAAAGTTTTGTAGACACGATCTTGGAACAGAAACGGAGAAATCGCATGAAAAGATTAAAAACTTAAACTAATTGGTGCTATAATCCGTCAAACATAAATGTTAACATCCCTTAAATGTTCCAAATTCTTATCTAAGATCTGCATGTTCCAACTGAAAAAAATGTATAAGAAATCGCGTCTTCTTTCTATGTGGTACATTCTAGAATTCAATTTGAAATATATTTTGTTAAATAAAATTTCCGGTTGAAAACATGCTCGTCTTGGACCAAATTCCGGAATAACTAAGAGATGTTGACATCTGTGCATTAATCTAGAGGGACCGTGAAAGTCCCTCTAGTTTTGGTCGCTACCAAATTAATATTTTTCTGTTTAAACCAGAAATTTCTTTATAAAAGAAATGGCAAAGGTAAAAAAGAACGAGGAAGGTGGGAGGAGTATGTTTATAACTTTAACTTCTCTACCTAAAAATTCAGGTATAAATTTTCTTATCAAATTTGAGTGAAATTTTTGCGTTTGTTTTATTAACCCCTCAAGCACCATATTTAATTTAGTGGTAATATACTACATTCAAGATATATTAAATTTCATCAAAAGTAGTTTTTTCATTATTTTTAATTGCAAGTGAATTATTTAATAACACATATAGTAAGGCAAAGAAATAAATGCTTTCTTACAGAAACAAAAGTAAGTCTCGAAGTACGATAATAACAATAGCAATTTCGATGATCACAACAATAATAATTTCGATAATCATAATAGCAATTAGCGATACAAAAAAAACAAAAAATAAAAAAATAGATATTTAGAACATTGCTGTCTGGAATTAAAACGTGGACTTACGCACATAGGTCCTGGTATTTTAAATAGATAAGATCATAAAGCACGCTGGTACATCGTGGTACATAAAGAGTTAAAGATTATAGACAAACGTATCCACGTTCATTTTTTTATCAAAGAACTTGGGAATTCAAATGATAAAAATGGTATGTGAAAAATGGGTAGAAAAAGCATGAAAACTCAGACAGCACCTGTCCGAATTCAGCTTGTGTTCTTGGAGAAATGATATCTGAATTCCTGTGTTAAGATTTTAATAATATGATTACAGATAATCAAGATTCTCCAGTGTTGCTAATGGGCTTAAATAATTAGATATTTGGATTAGCACCATTTTTTTAAATGCAAAATTGCCCTTGTTTTCGCCTTAATTAATATGCCATTAACCCATTCATTGGTGGTGCGATTATTTTATCCCAACTTGATTAACGAATATTTGCACTAGAAAAACTTTATTGAATTCTACTTTTCTAATTTTGTTAGAAAAAAATCTGATTTTTTTTACTTTGAAATAATTTTTTTCCAATTTCCAGAGGAAGTTAAGAATTACACAAACGCAACTGTTTGACCAGTGTAAGGAGTGTTTTACCATTTGATAAAATAAAGTGCTACTGATGAAATTTGCATTTTTGAAAACTAGCCCACACGCAGCACTGTAGTTCTCCACCATCTCTTAAATCACTTTTTAAAAAATAAAAAATAAAAAATAACTAATATTTGTCGAGACTATTTTGACAGATGATACATGTGGTAATAAACACAATTCGGTATTTGGAATTTTGACGCTCATTTTCGCAAAATGAAGATTGTGTCACTTAACATCTGCATCATTTGACGTTTTTTTAATAAAGACATGAAATGAACCTGCATCCTGGCAAGGTGGGCAAACTAAAGCTGAACTCCTACTGTTTCTTTTGAAAGTAACCTTATTGCACATTTTATAAACCTCAAATTATTGATGAAAACGTTAAACCACAGCGGGACTTTTACCAATAGAGTTATGAATCAAGAGAAAGAAACATATAGTCTGTTATGTATCATTTGCCAGTAAAGTGACTGAGCAGCTTGTCACAAGAAGACAGCTGTTTTTTCAACCATTTACCAGATCAATATTTTTTTTTTAAACTTTCAAATAAGGTCTATTTTTTCATATCTTTTACAGACTTTTTAATCTTTTATCACAGGTTTTTCAAAACAGAAATTTTTGCCTAATTGAATCAGTAAAATGTTCGGATTAAATAACACAAAATTTACAATAAAACTTTACCGGTGATAACAATGAATTATTTTTGGAGTATCCCACAGTAATAATAGCCCATGCGTATTATGGGTAAGTCCTGATTGGCAAAAACACGTTGCCCGTACAATGTACGGGCAAAAAAGCGAAACGATTAATCGGATCTATTGTTTCTGATTACCACTGGTCAAATATTCCACCGGTAAACTTGAATAAAAAATTTCGTCTTTTTTTAGTGCTTTATTGATGGGAAATTTCTCTCACCAATATGGTAAAAAAATTCTTTTTCTTTTTATTGGTGTCAGTTTTCCCAGATATTATAATCTTTTCATAGACATTGACAGGGAATTGTCTTGGCTGTGACAGTGTGGCGGAATTATTACCGCCGAAGTAAACTTTTACCAGCAAGAATAAATAAAAATTTTGCCATTATGTTTGATTGAAATTTTCCATTAATTAGACGTTTAAATAAGGGAGAAAGTTTCTGCACAAATTTACTGGTAGAGTTTCCCAAGTAAAAAGAATCAGCAAAAAACCTTTAAAAATAAGATCTTACAGGGATTTTGAAGGTTTCTACAAGGACTTTGAAGGCAAATTAAAAGTGCAGGTTTAATTGAGGGAATTTACTGTTTATTAAAAGACTATATGCAGGCATTTATTAGACCTCCAAATTACTAACCGGGTATTTTGAAGGTCACTTCAGGTATTTTGGAGGAAAATGAAAACTGAAAAATATGCACAGATTTTAAAGGTTGTATAGAGGCTTTTATCATCAAGTTAATCGCTTTCAATTTATCTTTAGTGACTTAGCTGATTTTTGATAGGTATATTTCAGGTATTTTGAAGGAAAATATAGTCTTCAATTTACCTTCAGTGACTTAGCTAATTTTTGATAAGTGTATTTCAGGTATTTTGAAGAAAAGTATAGCCTTCAATTTACCTTTAGTGACTTAATGATTTAGTGAATATTTACAATCTCTTAGTTCAAGCTTTCGTTTTGTTACGTGCGGACGTGTACCAGAAATGCTTTTCAAAATACAAGATTAGGCGCGACCCACTTTCCATGTGACGGGGCCACTCTATTGATTTAGATGCGAGAATATCTTAGCTACATTTTGAGGTAAGTTGTATGTTTTTAGGACAATTATTAATTAAATTTAAGTAATTAATTAGCACATCCCTTTGCCAGTTAATTCTATCGGCCCTTACAGTTCCACAATTCCAAATCTTTAATAGAATAAACTCTTAATTAAAAATTCTCAAATCATGTAAAAATCATTTCCATAGTCTAATTTTCAATCAAAATTATTTTATAAAAATTCTCGCATTAATTTAAGTTTTATTATTATTTCTTCCAAATTAATCTAGAACCAAGTGTTCGAATTCATGCTAAATAACGCTAAGTTCAGCCTAATGGGGATAAATATTAAGATATATAAACCCAAGATAGCGTCCCATTCACCCCTGCCGGCAGCAAGTCAGACCCCGTAGCGACCACGTGGAATTTCTGAGCTTTGAAATAAATCTCAAGATTCAAAAACTTCAAGACAAAACACCAGACTCAAATGCATCCAGTAATTAAATATTGTAATTGTATGCATTAATATAAAAAACTTTTAACTATTTTCACCATTTTTCATGTTTTAATTTTTAAACTTAAAATTATTTTTCGAATGTTTTTTTTTCATTTTTTCGCAAAAATATTGTTTTTTCGAATTTTCAGATACAAACTGGGAAATTGGTTAATTATTACATAAAATTAATGATTTTAATTAATTTTCTTTAAAATATTTTTTTTAGAAAGCCTTTTTGTTTTTACCGGTGGTCGGCATGATTACGCCGTACCCACCGTACTATCTATCCAGCCGTAAAACACTAATTTCTAATTTTCTCATTAATTAATTAATATTTATTCTTGTCCACTGGATTCCTGTACCTACAACTTCATAATTGGGGGAGGAGGGTTTATTGTTTATTTTGAGTACAACTCAGAAATGTGCAATTTAAATCTTTGTTTTCACACATATGCAGGGAAAATGCAGGGTTTTTTTACTTTCAAGAAACCTTAGTACCAAATACCGGCAAAATACATGAATATTTTACTTTCAGGGAAAATGTAAGTTTTTTACCTTAGAGAAACCTTTGTTACAAATACCTGCAAAACATCTGAATATTTTACTTTCAGGGAAAATGCAGGTTTTTTACCTTCAAGATACCTTAGTTCCAAATACCGGCATTTTACCTGAACTTTTTTTAAAGGTTTTTTGCTGATTTTTTTTTACTTCGGTTTGCTTTGGTTATATAGAACACCTGCGGAAACGGTTACAGTTGAAGCTTTACAAATTTAAAGCTATGCTAGTTCCTTATTCTTAATAATTCCATGGTATTATCACGCCAACTTAAGTCTAAGCCATGCACTCATTACACAAAGCAAAGAATGTTATTAAAATTGAGTAGTAATAACCGGCCCATTGTGGAACTGAAAATTCAACAATACGCTAAAAGAATGAGAAGTTGATAGAAACTTTCCTAAATTCGAAAACGAGCCTCGGCACAGTAGTATAACAACGCAAAACTTTATTTAAAGAAATACCAAATACTAAATTAATTTAAGAAATGAGAATTATATGAGAGAACGGAAAAAAATTTCTAGAAAAAATAACAAGCACAAAATCGTATAACTTTATGAAATCAAATAAAAAACTATAATCGATAGTTAATTTTCTACCTATTTTTCAAAGTTCTAAGAATTATTAATTTTAAAAAAATTTTTGTAGATCGTTTTATAAAATTATCAATTTGTTAAATTCGACTTTTTTAAAGAGAAAATTAAAATGTTGTTGAAAATAAAAATAATAAGTTTTTTTAGAGCAGCTCGGTTTTAATTCCTTTTGCATTAAAATGTCATACATAACTTATTTTGCACTTTTTCTGTCTTTTGAGCTCTTTTTTGATACATTTACAAAAATAAATACCTATAAATGTACAACAGACAGTGGTCAATTATTACCAATTTTTTATTGCAGTTAGAAACTATGTATGCGAAAAATAAATTATTATACCTTGCGTATCAAATTCTTAATACTTTTTCTCACTATTACTTTTAAAACTTTTACACTAAGTGTGATGATATTATATTTTGCTCTTCATCAGACATAATTAAAAATACATATTTCATTACAAAGAAAATAGAATTCTGACTTAAAAATAAACACTTCTGTTAAAATTTATATAACAGAATCAGATGCATTTCACCATATAGCTATCGAATGAGCAAAGATTTAATTAGTTCGGGTAAAGCTGAATTTTTATCTACTAGATCATCATGTCATTCTCGCATGTATTTTTATCGATTAAAACTTCGATACGTGTTACTTCGCAGATTTACTGCTGGAGATAAAAGTCTACCGTGCAAGTAACAGTCACTAGAGGCATAAATATAACGAATGATTTCCTTAAATGCAGTAGAGAGAATTATCGATCTTTGCAAATGTGTGAGTTTATATTTTTATACATGCCGTTTATTTTTTATGATAAGCCTTTTGTAGCAATTAATGGAGTTCCAGTTATATGACATTTCTAAAATATCGCCGAGGAAACCAATTTTCGTTTTTACTTAGTTTTGTGAACGCATTGGTGCTGTCTATAAAAATCTTTAATCTTTCATGCAGCTTAAATTATTTTTAGTGATAAAACTTAAGAGTCGCATATTTTCTGATATAGTGTTTTGGATAAAAATTTATTTGACAAGTAAAAATCATTAAATTTATGAGAATAACAAATGGTTTCCGTAAATTAAGTAGAGAGTTATCCATCTTTGCAAATGTGTGAGTGATATTTTTTATACACGGCCGTTGATTTATTTATTTATTTTTTTATAAGATTTTTGTAGTATTAATAATTCAAGTTACATGACATTTCTAAAATATCGCACAGGAAACCTATTTTTGTTTTTACTTAGTTTTGCGAACGGAGTGTTGCTATTTATAATAATCTTTAATCTTTCACGCAGCTTAAATTATTTTTAGTGATAAAAATTTAGTGTCGCATTTTTCCAGATACACTGTTACAGATAAAATTTTATTTGACAAGTAAAAATCATTAAATTTATGGGAATAACAAATGGTTTCCGTAAATTAAGTAGAGAGTATTATCGATCTTTGTAAATGTGTGAGTTTATATTTTTATACATGCCGTTTTTTTATGATAAGTCTTTTGTAGCAATTAATGCAATTCAAGTTATATGACATTTCTAAAATATCGCTGAGGAAACTTATTTTCTTTTTTACTTAGTTTTGCGAACGGAGTGTTGCTGTCTGTAAAAATCTTTAGTCTTTCATGTAGCTTAAATTATTTTTAGTGATAAAAATTAAGTGTCGCATGTTTCCAGATATAATGTTTCAGATAAAATTTTATTTCACAAGTAAAAGTCATTAAATTTATAAGAATAACGAATGATTTCCATAAATTAAGTAGAGAGAATTATCGATCTTTGTAAATGTGTGAGTTTATACCTTTGTATGTGCCGTTTATTTTTTATGATAAGACGTTGGTAGCAATTAATGTAATTGAAGTTATATGATATTTCTAAAATTTTGCTGAGGAAACCTATTTTTTTTAACTTAGTTTTGCGAACGCAGGTTTCCTGTCTATAATATTCTTTAGTCTTTCATACAGCTTAAATTATTTTGAGAGGTGAAAATTAAGAGTCGCATATTTTTAGATATAGTGTTCCAGATAAAAATTTATTTGACAAGTAAATGTCATCAAATTTATGAGAATGACAAATGATTTCCACAAATTAAATAGAGAGAATTATCGATCTTTGTAAATGTGTGAGTTTATATTTTTATACATGCCGTTTATTTTTTACGATAAGACTTTTGTAGCAATTAATACAATTCAAGTTGTATGACATTTCTAAATATCGCTAAGGAAACCTATTTTTTTTTAACTTAGTTTTGCGAACGCAGGGTGCCTATCTATAATAATATTTAGTCTTTTACGAGGCTTAAATTATTTTTAGACATAAAAATTCAGTGTCGCATATATTTCGATATAGTGTTCCAGATAAAAATTTATTTGACAAGTAATAGACCGCCCAATCCAAAGTTGCGGGTGTAACATTTACACAATTTAAATTAGTCACCAGCAAAAATATTTTTGAGCATTGGTTTCAATTTGTATGAATTTCAATGTAGACCACTTAAACATACATTTATCCAAATCTGAAAATTGTCTAATGTATCATTTATTTATTAAAAAAAATAATTTCCACCTGTTGCGGGTGTGACATAAAAAGCACATGCATTTTCATCTTTCAGTGCAAAAACGCAAAACTCTGTGAATTATGACAACTGAGTGAATTGATTTTTTTAAATATTAGACAGTAATACTTAAATAATTATTCTATGAAAAAATTAGATTAATTACTCTATTCTTGCTTTTGTAGAAAATATTCAAAATTTTCGTTGCGGGTGTGACGCCCTGTTGCGGATGTGACTTGTATAGCCAATAAAATAATGACATACATAAATATTTTCAAGGCAGATTTTTTTAATTAAAGAATTAATCAATATTACAATTATAATATCTAGAGAGGAAAATATCAAACAAATTTCATTTCTAATCTTGAATTTATAATTTTTGGTGGTGATAGCTTTTTTTACAAAAATCTCTTTTTTTTCCTAGGATATATCTGACTGACTGGGCCAAATATACATGTTTTCTTAAGTTTTTTTTTCAACCATTCTATATCTATATAGTCACCATCCGTTTGTCTTATTTTTCCATCAAAGTTTTCATCTTTTTTAATGTCGAGAATAAACCAACTTCTACAAAATCTCCAACTGCACATTCATCGTTGGATATTATATCCTTGTCAAAGTATGGATACATCTGACTGACTGAGCCAAATATACACATTTTCTTAATTTTTTTCAGATACTCTTATTTTATATCATCCCTATTCATTTGTCTTATTTGTCCATCAAAGTTTAACCCCCCCCCCCTTTTTTTAAATGAGGAGAATAAAACAACTTCTACAAAATCTCCAGCTGCACTCTTATCGTTGGATATTATATTTTTGACAAAACATGGTAACAAACAAATTCTCTTGTGATCACTTTCTAAAGTTATTGCTACATTAATTGTTCCTACGTCAATAGAAACAACATGATGTATCGATTGAATGTTAAGCTCTGATTGTGCTTGGTGCCAACATGCATGAAGCATTTTCATAATAACTTCTGAAATTTCACATTCAGCAAAGTTCTTTTATATTCTTTAGGATTTTTTCTACACACATGGCAAAATCTGAAGCTGAATTTATAATTGCAGATTGTTGCTAGCATTACCATTTTCTTGGCAACTGCACCAACCCCGGTCGACAAATCCTTTACCATGAGATGAAATGCAAAAGGATTGCCATCCTTTACCATGATTTTTTTAAAATAGTCTCTTCTTTTCTCTCCTTGCTTTGTCTCTTTCCTTCTCTTGTTGTAGATATGCTTCATATTTAAAAGGGTTTTCTTTTATCTTTTTTCGAGGATATCGTGATCTTTCTGTACTCTTCATTCTCTGCAAAAGAGAAGAAATTAATGTGTAAACTGAATAAATATAGCACTTCAAGTCAAAAAATATATGCTTAACAAATTGTTAATATTTATCCCTTGAAATTTCTAATCTTACATAAAGTTAATTACGTTAAATTTTGGTTAATTTCAAACTGACTATAAACATTTTATGCTAACTTAATGAATATTTAACAGTTTCTATTATTCTTACTTCTACTTTTTATTTAATCTGAATTAAAAGAGAAAAAAAATCTTCCCCTAATATTGCTTTACTTATTTTAAAAAACTAAAAAAATATATATTAGATAAATACTATCAAATAATAAAATAAAAAAAAGATATATATAAAACAAAACAAAATTAAAGAAAATTGCTAAAATATTGTTTCGTAATTTTCTTTTTTTAATTTCTATAAAAATCTTAACTTTTAAATTAATTTCTTAATCATATATCACTAATAAAAAATTTTCTTGTAGTAAAGCAACAATTTTATTAATCCAAACTGAATAAATCAACTGCACACAGTGTCACATGCTCAGATGATGCAATTTTGTATTTATTAACTGGAATTTACTCTATTAAATCAAAGGATATAATTAAACCTGCCAAGTACATGCTTTTCAGCATATTATTCTTATATAAATTTACATATAATTTGTTCAAATATACATTTGTAATCAATTTTAAAAGACGTTGCGGGTGTGACTTTAATTAAATGTTACACCCGCAACTGGGTCAAGTCACGCCCGCAATGCTCAATAATTATAATTAAAATAACAATTAATTTTTTTTGTGTCTCTAATTCAAAGTATCTTAATAAACTATTTTTGAATATAAAGTTTAATAACTTTAAATCAAAAATATTTTTCTGTAGAGATATAAATGTAACTTTTTGTTGCGGGTGTGACACGATAATTAAGAGTAATTAAATATGCTTACCTTTTGTAATGAAGATCAGTGAACACTTCTCTGTATACAAAAACTCTCAATAATAGCTGTCAGATCATACATATCCAAGTTTGGAGATTTTCAGAATGTTTGTTCAGCTGTACGAGACCATGAAATGTAAAGATTTTTGCCGCAGTCTATTTTACAAAGTCATAGTGTCACTTTATTAATTAAAATAAGTATGTTAATGACAAAAATTTAATTCTCTTTTGATAAAATATTAAATAGTACACTCCTAACAGTTAATATGAGAAATTTCAATCATATTTAAAGAAATTTAAATTTTCATCCTCATGTCCATTTTTTTATGGATTGGGCGAGACATTAAATTCATAAGAATAACAAATAGTTTTCATGACTAAGTCTTAGTTCGATTATAAATTTTTATGTAAAGTACTTGCGTTGACAGTGCATTTCGGTTTTAAATACATTTCTACAAACTTATTTTGATGATTTATGAAAAATATTAAATGAAGGATCTTCCAAATTATGTAGGAAAAGATTTAACGAAGTATTTTGAAAATAACTTTTATTTTGTAAATAATTTTTATATCTCAGCAATTTTTATGGAGTAGTAAGAAAGACATGTTTCTTATTTTCTAAGAACTTACATTAAAATTTCAATTGCTAAAAATTTCGTCAATTATTTTTAAACTTTTAATTTTTCAAAACACATTTTTTTTTTTTGCTCTTTTTCCTTTAATATATATATTTTTTAATTTTTTGTTAATTTCTAGAAAATAATACAGCATGCGATATGTTATTTATCGCCGATCTTTAATTTCTCAAATATTGGTCGTAGATATATAGTTCCAGTTACAAGAATAATTCATATGAGGTAAATATTTATGTTATAGTATTGTTTAATGTAATATATATATATATATTTAAAAATTACAAAATTTAACTTTTTATAATTTCCCCCCAATTCCTATAGTTATACTTATTAAAAGTTTACCCATATCAAATAGATATAACAACAAAATGTTTGACTTCTGTACTACAAAAATCGACAGAATTATAAAGTTTCAAAATTTGATGTTTTTGCACATGATTTTGTATTTTATTGAGGGATCAGTTAAGAAATAAATTATTTGGAGATCGAAATCAAAGTGCAATGTCCTTTTTGCAGCGAAAACGCCTTTAAGCAATATCGCCAAATCAGGGTATCATCGAAGAGGGTTATATTATCTATGTACATTTTAGCTCATTTCTCTCCCACTTTGGTGATACCCTAATTTGACAATATCAGCTAAAAGTGGTTTCGCCGTAAAAAAGACATCGATTCCTGATTTCGAATCCCAAGTATTTTAATTCTTTTCGTGAATGATCTCTTAATAAAAGACAATAAAATGTGCAAAAATCACAATTTAATAACTCTATCAATTTTTGTGGTAAAAAAGTAAATATTTTTGTGTTATATCCGTTATGATGTGTGTAAACGTTTACTTTATATAACTATAGGAACTGGGGAACAGTATAAAAAGTAAGATTTCGTAATTTTTATAAAACCTATTTTTTACATTAAACAATGGCACAACATGACTATTTACCTCATTTGAAATGTTTTTGTAAATAGAATTAGAGCTATTCCATCTCAATTCAGGCAGTCAGTATTGATATGTGTCAATTCACCATCACAGATTTTTTTCGAAAAAATACAGTTGTTACAACTAAGTAAAACACAAAATTTCCCAAAAGGATTTTTCCCCGAAATTTTTTTTTTTTTACCAGTTACAGCACTTTGAAGTTCGTGATAAAATTGACAATTTTCAGAAAAACTGAAAAACGCATCATATTGAAATGAACACAGTACCAAACATATTCAACATATTCAGACAATTTATTTTTTACAAATAATTATTAAACTGAATTTTACTTTAGCACAGTTTTAAAAAATATAGTGACATTTTTACTTAATTAAAAAAAAATTAGTTTTTAAGTACAAAAAATGTAATTATTACTGAATTTAAGATTTTTTTTCAGAATGAAAAACACATTTTAAAGCTGAACATTAATGGCAATCCAAAGACCTTTTATGGTAGTTTTACAGCAAATTTTATTTTAACCCTCAGGTGCATACAACTTTTGTAATTCAATTTTAAGTTAGGCAAAATTTTGTAAAATCGCTACAATTGAAGTGCAATTTCTCAGAAACACCATTTTTTAAAAATCTGATAATAAGCTCAATAGACACCTTATTAGTTTCTAATAAATACCGTACAAGCAAATCGTGTACTTTTGCTTAGAAAATTTTATATGATTTTTTGAAAATAGCATGTTGTGTGTTTTTTTCAAAAACCAAAAAGTCAAGCTCTTTCTCATTTCACTGAATTAATAATATGATTATTTTTTTTAATGAAAAGATAATAATATGCACATAATTATGGCAGATAAATATAAGCTAATCTTTAAAAATTCCTATTTATAAAATATAAATAATTCAAACTCCCCTTAAAAAAAAGAAAAATCTGATTTCCTTTTCATTTTCTCTCCTTTTAGTGCTCAATAGATAGATTACTATTGAACAGGTTTTTTTTTTTTGCTTAGAGGAAAATATTATAAACATATTATTTTCACACTTTTATTAAAACATGTTTTGATATTCTATAATGTTTATGTTTTAATATGTTCTAAGATGTGCATATGTTAGTAAAAGGTCTGTTTAATAACTTCACTTAATTTTTAAATTTCAAATTTTTTTTTTTTATCCTGACTTATTACAATGTATTTTAACAGAACAGTAATACTTAAAATTTTCTTAATTTTATTAATTAAAAAAAATCTACATGAAAAAAGTTTACTATTTTATTAAACTTCTTTTTAACAATTATTATCTTACAATCTACCATTTACTAATGTTGTATAAAAATAGATGACATAATTAATGATACAGCTCATGCTGTTTGTGCCATAGAAAATTAAAAAAAACCAATTATTTAAATTGTACCGAATCCAAACACTGGAATCAACTGTGTATATATCAGATGGAGCTGGTGCACATTTTAAAAACAAGTTACCAGTTTTATGAATTGCACAAAAATGATGAAGTTGTACAAAAGAAATGGATTTTTTCAGCTACTGGCCATGGTAAAACTGCATGTGATGCTATGGAAGGGGGGGGGGTATACAAACATTATGCAATGAAATTTAATCTCCAAAATGAGCCAATAAGAACTATCCAAGATTCTGTCTCATTTGTAGCTGAACTTTCCTCTCTGTTAAAAAATATCATTCTGCTACATCTAAAAAAAAAAAAAAAAAAAAAAAAAAAAAAAAAAAAAGATTATTTAAGCTTATAGAGCTAATAAGGAGAAAGAATATGCTAATGTAAGTTCTATTTTTGGTATACGAATCTAAACATTATTGGGTGATTGAAAATAATGAAGGTTATATGGGACAAACAATTAAAAATGAATTGACAAAAGTTGAAACCTCCAGCCAAATAAAAAACAATATTCAATATATGATTTCTAAATTGGTGATTTCATTGGATGCATTTATGAAAATAATTGGTGAATAGAACAAATCAATGGTATATCACGAGAAGTAGATGACATTAAAGTATCATTCATGTACCCCCATGGTCCATCTAAAGCATTCTAGTGACCAGAAGAATCTGGAAAGAAAAAAGATGAATATACATTACCATTGGAAAATGTGCTTCTAAAAATAGAAAAACCGGTAACAATCTGCACCACTTCACACTTTCGAAGATAAGGATTTTAAGTTAATTCAAGAAATTTTCAATACCTAATTCTGTAATTTATGTACCTGCATATTAATATATTATATCAATACTATATAAAAAAATATTTAAATACACTGTAGGTGGATTTGATACATTTATGAGTATGCAATGAAATTACATATGATCAATCCTAATTCTACCAGTGGCTGTATTTTATACAATTCTAAACTTAAGCTATCTGCCATAATTATGTGCATATTATTATCTTTTCATTAAAAAAAATAATCATATTATTAATTCAGTGAAATGAGAAAGAGCTTGACTTTTTGGTTTTTGAAAAAAACACACAACATGCTATTTTCAAAAAATCATATAAAATTTTCTAAGCAAAAGTACACGATTTGCTTGTACGGTATTTATTAGAAACTAATAAGGTGTCTATTGAGCTTATTATCAGATTTTTAAAAAATGGTGTTTTTGAGAAATTGCACTTCAATTGTAGCGATTTTACAAAATTTTGCCTAACTTAAAATTGAATTACAAAAGTTGTATGCACCTGAGGGTTAAAATAAAATTTGCTGTAAAACTACCATAAAAGGTCTTTGGATTGCCATTAATGTTCAGCTTTAAAATGTGTTTTTCATTCTGAAAAAAAATCTTAAATTCAGTAATAATTACATTTTTTGTACTTAAAAACTAATTTTTTTTAATTAAGTAAAAATATCACTATATTTTTTAAAACTGTGCTAAAGTAAAATTCAGTTTAATAATTATTTGTAAAAAATAAATTGTCTGAATATGTTGAATATGTTTGGTACTGTGATCATTTCAATATGATGCGTTTTTCAGTTTTTCTGAAAATTGTCAATTTTATCACGAACTTCAAAGTGCTGTAACTGAGGAAAAAAAAAAAAAATTGGGGGGAAAAATCCTTTTGGGAAATTTTGTTTTTTACTTAGTTGTAACTACTGTATTTTTTTGAAAAAAATCTGTGATGGTGAATTGACATGCCCTGCCTGAGCTGAGATGGAATTGCTCACTATATATGTATGATGAACGGTTAAGAAATTAAAGGTCGGCGATAGGTAATATACCTGTGGCTTCCGCTGATAACCAGGTAAGGCACATTTTTGAAAAAAATTGAGATAATTTGGGAAAATGTAGCTTTAAAAGAGTACTTTCATCTGCCATAGTACTGAAAAAGGAAAATCGAATACTTCCCGCCATAGGGCGACTGTAAATTTTCATTTAAAAATTGAAAAAAAACAGTAGTAATCGTTTAAAATAGCAAATAAAGCCTTTGTGCAAAAATGTTTAAAGATAGAAAAACAACGATTATCAATGCACAAATTAAGTAAGAAAAAGGGAGCAAACAGCTTTTTCGAATCTACTAACGAGATTCTTCTTCAGTGCAAAAACTCAGCGAGCTAGACAAAGCAAATTTGAGCAAACAGACAGAGAGACGCAGGCTTATATACCCGCTACGGGAACGATCCCGCCTAGAGGAAAGCAACCAATCAGAAGAAAGCAGCCGGAACAATTGGGTGGACAACGACATCTACCATAGAACAAACAAAACAAAAACTAAAAAGCGAGGGAAAAAAACGAGAGAATTAAATTAAAGATTTCCAAATGCTAGGAAAATAAGGAGTACTTGATAAGTCATTAACTAAGGAGTGAGAATTTTTAATGATGTGGTAAGCTTCCCAAAAATCAAGATCAAGAATGGGAGAACAGTTACGGATGATGGTGGCAGAAGAAAAGTTAAATTTATGTTGTGAAGACCAACAATGTTGAGCAATAGAAGAGCGTTTAAGCTCTTGATTTTTGACATACCTTTTATGTTCAGTTAAACGAAATCTTAGAGCACGTTTAGTCTGGCCGATATAAGAAAGACCACATTGGGAAGAAATTTGGTAAACACCCCAGTTATCTAAGCGATCAATGAGATGCTTAAGATTTGAAAAAGCAATTTTATTAATAGGAGAAAAAATAACATTGAAATCGAACCTTTTTAAAATTTTAGCAACTTGCTGACTGATTTTGGGGAAAAAGGGCAAAACAACCAAAGTATTGGAGTACGAATAAAAGCTTTTTCTTTCAGATTGGGTGGATTTTGTCAATTTTCTATGAATTGAATCTATAATATTAGGGGAATAACCACGATCAACAGCAATAGCTTTTGGATAATTAAGTTCATCACTGAGTAACTGAGGAGTTGAACAAATATTGGAAGAAAATATGGTAAATACCCCAGTTATCTAAGCGATCAATGGGATGCTTAAGATTTGAAAAAGCAATTTTATTAATAGGAGAAAAAATAACATTGAAATCGAACCTTTTTAAAATTTTAGCAACTTGCTGACTGATTTTGGGGAAAAAGGGCAAAACAACCAAAGTATTGGAGTACGAATAAAAGCTTTTTCTTTCAGATTGGGTGGATTTTGTCAATTTTCTATGAATTGAATCTATAATATTAGGGGAATAACCACGATCAACAGCAATAGCTTTTGGATAATTAAGTTCATCACTGAGTAACTGAGGAGTTGAACAAATATTGGAAGAAAACTTGGTAAATACCCCAGTTATCTAAGCGATCAATGGGATGCTTAAGATTTGAAAAAGCAATTTTATTAATAGGAGAAAAAATAACATTGAAATCGAACCTTTTTAAAATTTTAGCAACTTGCTGACTGATTTTGGGGAAAAAGGGCAAAACAACCAAAGTATTGGAGTACGAATAAAAGCTTTTTCTTTCAGATTGGGTGGATTTTGTCAATTTTCTATGAATTGAATCTATAATATTAGGGGAATAACCACGATCAACAGCAATAGCTTTTGGATAATTAAGTTCATCACTGAGTAACTGAGGAGTTGAACAAATATTGGAAGCCCGGAAAACAAAAGTTTTAAAAGTCGCAACTTTCTGGTTAGGAGGATGAGAAGAATATCTGTGAGGTGGAAGATTGACCGCAAAAGATTTGCGAAAGACAGTAGTCTGAAAATTATCTTCATTGCGAATTACAAGGACATAGAGAAAAGAAAAGCAATTGTTCGATTCAACTTCAAAAGTAAATTGAATACAAGAATCAATAGAATTCATGACAGAGAGAATATGATTTATATCTGAATTCACTTCAACTAAAGCATAGATATCATCTACGTAACGAACATAAAACTTAAATTTTAAGATTTCAAACAATTTTATTTCTAAATAGCGCATGTACAGATCGCGCATAAAATCGGACTAAGAGGATTATCCATAGCCAAACCGACAGTCATACGAAAGAAATTCCCGTTAAATACAAAAGTATTTTGAGATAAGCAAGCACGAGTGAGATGAATGAGTTTCTCGATTTCGAAAAAAGAAAAATGAAACTTACAGAGCCTTTTTTTCAGGCAATCTAAAGCCCCTTCGACAGGAACATTAGTAAATAATGATGAAACATCAAAATAAACCATCATGTTGCCTTGTGGCTTAAAACTGTGAAGTTACTTAACAAAATCAAAAAAATTCTTAACAGTGAAAGAATTATTGCTTGAGAGAGGAGAAAATATGGAAGCAAGATATTTTGCAAAATTATAAGAAGCCGTATCGATACTTGATGCAATGGGTCTAAAAGAAATGTCAGGTTTATGGGACCTTAGGTAAAGCATAAAATCTGGCACAATGAGCAATTGAAGGGTTAAGAGACTTTTTTAATTTAGCAGGAATAATGTGTGAAGACTTAATGGCAGATTTGATAGTATTAATTTCACTAGAGGAGGGGTCTTTGTGGATATCCACATAGGGACCATCATTAATTAATTTATGGGATTTTTCCAAATATGTAGACTTGTCAAGAATAACAATCTGACCGCCTTTGTCAGCCTTATTTATGATCAAATTCGGATCAGAACACAATTTTTTTGACAATTTATAACGGAATTATTAAGATTTGGCTTATAAACATTAGAGTTGAAATCGACAGTATTTGCAATGAGATACCTAATAGACTCTTTTTGAGAAGGAGAAATAGCGCTATGCTTAAAGGCTCTTTCAATAGGGGCAATCAAACGAGGTAACGAAGGAGTGGCAGAAACAGAGAAATTGTTGTTTAATTTGAGAGCATTAAGTTGATTATTACTTTAAGCGACACTAGAAAGGTTGACAACAGCATTTTGATTAACAGTAGGTAAATTGCTGGCGTTGTTAATGAAAGAATTATCACAAAGCGTACTAAATTTCTTTTTAAGAACTGAGCAATGAATCGAAGAAGCTTTGAGGACTCTATTCCATGAAATTCTGTCTATAGAATCAAAATCAGGAGAAGAATTAGCAAGAGAGATATGTAAGTAATATAACTCGCGTTCTATATGAGCAATTTTCTGACGAGTCTCTTAAATCAAAGCTCTTAAAAGAGCTAATTTAGAACGAAATAAGACCTTATCTATCCTACTTGAATTAGATAAATTACAACGTATTGAAATGAACCTAGGAATAACTTTTTTGAGTCTACAGTCACGTAGAAAATGTAAGTGCTCCAAAAACCTATACTTTGCTCAGTTTTGCTTTGTCTAGCTCGCTGGGTTTTTGCACTGAAGAAGAATCTCGTAAGTAGATTCGAAACAGCTGTTTGCTCCCCTTTTCTTACTTTATTTGTGCATTGATAATCGTTTGTTTTCTATCTTTAAGTAATAATCGGGTAAGTGCATAAAGTAACGGTGATAACCAGATAAGATTTCTATTTATTTCTTTAAATCGTCTATAATTCTGTAGCTTCCGGTAATAACCATGTAAGGCACATTTTTAATATTTTGATAAATGTTAATAAAATGTAATTTTATGAAAATTTATTTTAATAAATGTACATTATTTTAATGAATGTACATAAAATTAAAATTTTATTTTATTTACATTTATTAAAAATAAATGTAAAACGGTAATAACCAGATAAAAGATTGTCAATTAATAAAAACCATCTTTATATAACTATTTTGGCAAAAAAAAATGTTCTTATATTCTAATTGAATGTAGTGAAAATTATTAGGATTTAATCTGTTTTATAAAAGTAACGATAAAAAGACATTTTTTATAACTTTAAACTTTAATTACTCAAAATATTAAAAATGTGCCTTATCTGGTTATTACGGAAGTCACAGATATTGTACTCTGTATACTACAATTTCAGCCATATCAGATATTCTTTTTAATGTATGTGATATTTTTACACTCTTATATATATATATAATAGTTTTTCACGTTGTTTGAGACGAAACTAAATGTCAGACTTACCATCAAGCATTTTGTTGCAAAAGTATTTATAGAAAGAACATACATTGCTGTAAAAGAATTTTTATTTACAAAGCCATTAAGTTTATCTGGCAAGTTAATTTATACTTATAAATTATAAATTAACGCGTTTTCTCCGATGCTTTATATTATATTGAGAGTTTTAAAAGACCGACTCAAAAGTTAAGATCATTAAGGGGATTCGCTAAATTTCAGTTGAAAAATAATTAAGATGGCTTTCAAATTTATATATTCCTAGTACAATCTAGAGCAGTGAAGCAAAGGCATGAAAATATGAATATGCAAAAGAGTCTTTACTGTAATATTTCTGCTTTAAATGATCCAGGGTTGAAAGTTTTAAATTTATTTTTATCTGTTAGACTTTTTTCAGCATATCAGTATGTTAATGTTGAAACTTCCGCATATATTTCTCAGTGTAATTAATTTAAACTTTTTTTTGAGTATCAGATTCACAGTAATACAGCTAATTTAATTTTCAGAAAAAAAAGTGAAATATTCTTTTTTATCTAATTGTACACGTGTCATGATAATCTATATTTATTCTTTTAATTAGTTAAATTTTAGGAAATTGGGACTTACTTTTTTTCATATTGGTATTGAATGCAATTATAAACTACAAGTTAAAAATTCGTTTATATATTTAATTTAGAGATTCCAAATTATAGGAGAACAATCTAAGATTGATTCTAAATGTAGAAAAACTGACTTCGTACGGGTAATTTTAACTTTCCAGATGATCATTGTCGCTTAAAAATAATTAAAATATCTCTATAAATATATTGCCATATACGACATAAACAAAAATAAGTAGACGGGCATACAACTAGAAAGAAAAGTAGATCATGAATAACAGACCTGCAGCAGAGAGACGACAGGATAGACAATCACCTCAATGAGTTCAGAAATGTAAGTCTAAAATTAATTAAATCTCTATTCAGATATTAAAATTCAAACAGTCTGCCAAGTCATATTTTGATTAAAAACACCTATAAATCCAATTTTAGCGGTTGACTCATAGGTTTACCATGATGGTTTCCTGACTCCGATCCTTCATGCTTTCATACTTTTCCATGCTGGAAATCACAATGGTAAACCTGCGACTCAAACGCTAAAATTGTTTTTTAGGGGTTTTCCATCAAAATATGACTTGGCAGACCAAATGCGTTTTAATATGCGAGTCAAGAATAAACTAATCCTAGATTTTTACCCGTGACTCAATGAGGTGATTATCTGTTCTGTAGCCTCCCGGTTTATAAGCAATTTTACTTTTCAACGCTAAATATGGATATTACAGGCTGCGGAAGGCAGTGGCACTCGGGACAGTTAAGTTACTTTCATTATACTATTATTACACAAGTAGCAAGGTGGTAAGTGAAGGAAAATTAGGCTGATGAAGAAGTGATAATAAAGGCACCTCATCAGCACCTCATCAGCCTCTAATGAATACCGGTAAATGTTAAAAATAAAATATTTCTCATTTAATTTTTTTATATTTATTTATTATATATTTTTCTTTTTTATTTCTTTTATATTTATTTATTTTCTTTTTTTCTTTTTTATTTATTTTATTACTGATTTAGTTATAGTTAAACCTAATCTGAGTTCAGAAAATTGTAAAAAATTAAATGGGCATTTGTTAAAATTCACAAATCTCTTATAACTCTTATTTTGACTTATTTAAAGAGAATAACCCATATGTGTTACTATGATCATCAGAAGGGTGCTAACTAATGGAGTTATCGATAAAGAGGAGAAGAAATATAATGCATTGTCTACCAGTTGCGATTGAAGTAACTGAGGTGGTTGTCACAAGATAGCGGATTTTTAATATCAGATCAACAGTTTCTGATTACTACTGCAGCAAACTTCCAGCAGTAAATTTTGCGTAGAAAACTTTGCCATACTTTAGCAGTCTTTTCATGAAACATTTCTCTCATCAATATTGATAACATTTCTATTTGTATTTACTGGAGGGGGGCGATTTCCTTAGGCATTATATATACATGGTGTCCCAGAAGTAATGGGACAAACTTTAAGGGGAAGTAGAGGACATCACAAGGATTCAGTTTTGTATAGCAAGCCATGGTCGGAAACGTTTTCCTGGTACGGTAGGGACGACACCAAACACAAAAAAGACCGGACACGAATAAGGGGAGAAAGCATATTTAATATCCTTAATACAGCAAAAAACTAAGAAAAAAGAACATTAAAGAGATAACGATCGTCATCAAAACAGGTGTTTAAAATCACGATATCGGGCCATGATGCACGGATCGCATCTAGAAGCGCATGAATGAGCTAATGATCTCGAAAAAACCAAGAATGTCCCGAAGTTCCTCAACAGCTGCCACGATACGTGTCACAAGTTCATCAGCACTTGTCAGCATTGTCTCAGTATTTTTGTAACGCTAAGAATAATAAACATGTTTTCTTTGCCTGTTCGTGCCCTTTCTTTCTTGTGCTTTGTGTCGTTACTACCGCACCAGGAAAACGTTTCCGACCATCAAAACGTTTGCTGCTACAGGAAAACGTTTCCGACCATGGGTTGCTATGCAATTCTGAATCCTTGTGATGTCGCTTACCTCCCCTTACAGTTTGTCTCATTACTTCTGGGACACTCTGTATGTCTGTATTGACATTAAAAGGCGGTTGTCTACGTCTAGGTTATCACAATATGTTGGAAACGCAGGGATTGACAACCACCAATTTTAAACACCGACAGGTATAAGAGAAAGCTATTATTTTCAATATTTATAACTGAAATTTCGCGCCTGTAAAGAAATTAAATGAAATAAGAATTTTTTTTATATTTAAATTAACTGGTATAAATTTGTCCCGGTGGTAATCAAATATTACGAAAGCGGTTAAAGTTGAGGTCTCACTATTTTCATTATATGTTAGTTCCTCTTATTAACCCCTCGGACGCCGGTGCTTCTTACACAAATTTTATTCTATTAGCACCACTTTTTTTTAAAGAACTTTCCTTGGAGTAAACAATTTCAAAAATGCTCTGATTAAATAAGAAAAAAATTATTTTCCTTTATTACTGGTGCCAAAAACAAATTTTGGAAGGAGAGATGGTGTCCCTGCAGCGGAGACAACGGGGTGCCAAGCATTAATAGTCCCATGTGATAAACAAGTCTTTTGTTGTCATTTACATTTCTGTGTTACAAATCGTCGATAATATATCATTCGAAAGGTTTTAGACTATAACTAGTTTTTTAAAAATGTCGTTATCTACTTAGCCATAAATTACCTCGAGTCGTTTATTTTATTTTTACGCCCAAAAATTCTATTCCTATACTATTAGTAGCAAGAGCATATCGCAGGGAAAGTAAAGCACATAAATGAAACAAATGATTTCCGCAATTACGTAGAAAGGGAAATATCCGTTAGTTTAGATATTCGTGTTTCTATTTTGGTTAGCAATCGTTGCATTTTACGACTTTAAATTGCATTAGCAAAATTACTTTGTTTCTTTTTTCTGTAAGTTATCATTGGTTTTTCGATTTACAAGGGCATTAACAAAATTTATTTTTGTTAATGAAGTTGTAAACAAAAATATTGTAATTACACTCATATAATTCTAAAATTAAACATTGCACAATTGACATTGAAAGGTTAAGTGTGAAAAACACAAATCAAATATATGATAAATTTTATTATTATTATTATTTAGACTGATATATTTAAAAATGAAAGTTTTAAAAGTGTATATAAAGATTACCTGAATCGACTTTATTCACGATAATTCCATTGTACAAAGTTCCAAGTCAGCCTCTAAATTTTCCTAGTTTCTTCGAAATGTTAAAATATAAACTCAATAAATACAATTACTCCATAGTTGCAAAACCTTCCCAAAATTTAATGAAAAGAATACTGCCCAGTTAAACTGATGGCATTGAGCTCACAGGCTACGCATACTAATTGTGCATTACAGCCTTATATTTTCAAGGGTTAATTCTGTTCGAAAAAAAATTAAAGGAGGGAAAACAGCTCCCCTTTCCCCTTTTATACTTAATTATTGTTCCCCCTAAACTAATCAGGGGCATACTTTATCATATAAAAAATCTATATCCAAAATTCAGAGCAAATTGGAAAATTCTTAATAAAAACCCATTTATATAATTTAAGAGGAGTTATCCCCCTCTTTTATACTTAACCATTAAACTTCCACAACTATTCAGAAATTTGAACGAAATCTGATAATTCTGCATGAAAAACCCATTTATATAAATTAAAGGGAAGAGCATTAGAACCCCCTGAATATACTTATCCAATAAGCACCTAATACCAATCACGGAGGCGCCCAATCAAAATGATCCTATATCTAAAACTGACAATTCTGCGTGAAAACTGATAATTCTGCATGAAAAACCCATTTATATCAATTAAAGGGAGGGGCATGACCCCCCTTTCCCTTTTATACATATCGAATGAACGCCAAAAACTAATCAGGGAAGCGCCTTATTAGGATATACCCATATATAAAATTTCATATGGATCGGATATTTTTATCATGAGTTATCGCGTTACGCACGTATATACATACAGAACGGGCGGGCACATAAGCTCTGAGGCTATGATAGTCAGTGAGCTAAAAAACATAGTATGTAATAAAATAGATACAGTAGAAATAGAACAAATTAATTAGGAAAGATATATGAAATACCATAGATATCAATATCTCTTAACTAATTAACTTATCATTATTTAAAAAAAAAAACTTTCAAATGATACCGTATTTACTCGTTTATATCTCGCACCACTTACTTTACAAGAAAAAATGGCATTTTTTTAAAATCTCGTGTATCACGCGCACCTTAAATTTGATATGCAAATGAATAAATAAATGAATTTTAGTAAAGAAAGTCGAAACAAACATTACACCAGGCAGAAAATAAGGTGAAAATACAATTTTAGACTTCAGTGAGAGACTGAGTGTCGGAAGTGAGAATTTCTAATTAGGGTTTAAATAATGTTGCTTGCTCTGTTGTATTAAAAAATGGAAGGAGAGAAAAAAAAAAGATGCAGTACTACTTCATTTAAGTAAGATTTTCCGAGTAATTATGTCTTTTTTGAATACATCTCATGATTCATATGTCTATCGTGTGATTACATCGAGCAGTAAAAAATTATTCCGTGTATAACGCTCAGCTAGGAGTTTTGACGGTTTTTTTTTTTTTTTTTTTTTTTTTTGAAAAAAAAAAGTGCACGTTTTACACGAGTAAATACGGTACCTATTTTTTGCGTCTTTTACAGAATTCTTGATCTATTATCACCGACTTTTCAAAATAGAAATTTTTTGCCTAATTAAATGGGGAAAATGCGCAGATTACAGAATGCAGAATTCATAATAAAAATTTACTGGTGAAAATAATAAATTTTAAATTTACATTCAGTGGCAGTACCTATGGGCAAATCGTGATTGGCAAAAACGCGTTGAACTTATGACGTACTGGCAAATCAGGGGAGCGGTTAATTATTCCGAAGTCTGATCTAAGATTTTCATGTTCAAATCGGAAAAAAATACACAGGAAAATGTGTCTTTTTTACTTTGGGGTATATTTTCGATTTAACTTTGAAAATTTTGGTTAAATAAGATTTCCAGCTGAAAACATTTTGATTTTGGATTAGACTCCTGAGTAATAATCGGCATCTGTGGAAAAACCCATGGAACTATTAAGAAAGAGGAACTGACATATTCTTAAAATAGTGAAGCTTCAACTGTAACCGCTTTTTCAGGGATTCATTACCACCACAGCAAAGCAACATCAGCAAATGTAAGTAGAGTATTTCTCTTTTACTTGAACGCCTCATAGATAAAAAATTTCAATCAAGAATAATACAAGAAACTGATACGAATTGAATATTTCTAGCCGAGCAAAAAATTGCCCAGGCCGGGAATCGATCCCGGATACTTCGCTTACAAGGCCAATGCTTTATCTGTTAAGCTAACCGGGCGATAAGCGGCTGGGATTTTTCCCCCAGATAACCTTATTGGCCATAACATCTGGTCTGTCATTTAGACAGCTCGGCAGAATAAGCCGCAGGTAATGGAACTCCATAGCACGATAATATTGTACATACAACAGTATAATACTAGAAATTGATATTTATTTTTACTGGTGGAAGTTGGCTTTTACGGTGATAGTTCCGCCACACTGAGACAACCAAGACAATTTCCTGTTTGTGTCTGTAAAAAGATTGTAATACCACGAAAAACTGATACTACTTTAAAGAAATTGGATATTTATGCGACAAATTTCCCATGAATAAGGCGCTAAAATAAAACGAAATTTTTCATATAAGTTTACTAGTTGGAATGTTCATCGACGGTAATCAGAATATCTTAATTCGATTTAAAAAACAGCCATCACCTTGTGACAAGTATCTCAGTTATTTTACTCAAAACGGATAGAGAATACATTGTATGTTTCCTCCATTTTATTCATAACTCAATTGAAAAAACATTCACCAAAGAAGATGCAACAGCAGTGCTCATACGTATCAAGAAATTACTTCCAGAGAGAGCGAGTTCCGACGATATAATATCAAGTCTACTAGTTCTGAATTAAGTAAAAGGAAATGTAGTGACACGATAGTGGCTATTTTTTTACCTCGAATCAACAGTTTCTAAATGCTGACAATGTAAACTTTCATCAATATATTTCAATGGAAACTTTTGCCTTTTTAACACCCCTCATTCACTGAAAATTCCAATATAATGTGACTAAGTATAATTATGAATACAGAGGAGGAGACATGTAGGTCTTGCCAGGCAGTTGCGAAAGAAGTAACTAAGGAGGTTTATAAAATACGGCGACTGTTATTTTTGATTACATCAAATGCTTCTGATCACCGCCAGACGCCAGTGAAATCTTCCACCAGTAAACTTGTATAGAAAACTTAGTCATTTTTAAACGCCTTACTTATAGACATTTGTCACAAATATGGTCAAAAATATCTGTTTCTTTTTACTGGTTTATGTTTGCACAGGCATTATAATCTTTTATTAACACTGACAAGATGTTGTTTGTTTGTCGCAATATGACAGACATAAACTTCCACCAGTAAAATTAAAAATCAATTTTCCGAATTATTTTTGATTGAAAATTTCCAATTTCGAGACGTTTAAATAAAAAACAATTTCCTGCATTAATTTATTGGTGGGAACTTACGGCAGTGGTGACGAACCCGCTGATATAGCGGTTACAGTTGAAGATTCACTATTTTAAGAATATGTCAGTTCCTCTTTCTTAATAGTTCCGTGCAGTGTTGAATTCAGAGACACTTTTTTCCGGGAGGGACATTACAGAGTTCCGGGGGGGGGGATTGTACTTTTTGACCATTGAAAACGCAAAATATCAAAATTTCCGGGGGGACACTTCATTGCTCCGGGGGGGGGAATGTCCCCCCGCGCCACCCCCCGAATTCAACACTGGTTCCACGCGTAACCGCTGTAAACATTACTTAGTTATAATAATAATATACTCCTCTTAAAAATCAAATAATTGCACATTTTTTATTAAGATTTTCACTCACATAAAAAATACATTCATAAATTTACATACATAGAAATCGGATATATTTTTTAATTATATATATTAGCAATCACAAATAGAGTTAATTCAATGAGTAGTTGCAGTATTGTAGAAGTAAAAAAGAAATCAATCTATTTTATTGTACTCATTGCCTTAGGCAAAGAAACTAAAAATAATTACGAGTTGAATGAATTCTAGATTAGAAAAGAAAAAAAAACTAGAGGTGCATCTATGAAAATTAAATAAATATCGAACACAGACAAAATGTACGTTTGAGAGTTAAGAAAAAGTTATACTATTATTTTATTTTTTTACAACCTGGAAAATAGATTAAAAAAGATTTGTGGAAATTATAAATGTTTTTTCGGAACTTATTTATAATCAGATTTTTTTTTCAGTGAGATGCGATATTTTGGTTTTATTTTCTATAAAAATTTTCATTCCATTGTAATCATTTTTCATGAAAAAATAAAATTAAACTTTTTGGATAACTTTAAATTTTATTTAGAATTACAATTTTTATTCTATCCGCTTTTGAAACCATTGTTATTAATTTTAAACTTGTCTTTCGAACATGGATGAAAAAAAAAATGAAAAATAAATTATTCCTTGTGTTACGTATATATTCATTGCACCCATATCGCACAAGTTGGAATTTAATGAAAACTTCTTCTTTGAAGCCGAATTTTTAAAAAATGCATCAAAAGATTTAGGCGATCAATATATACATTTTAGAATTATTTCTTGGCACTTTTTTGCTATAATGGCGCCAAGACATGAGTATCAAACTTACAAGGAAGGTCTCCATACGAGCATACCCCGAAAAATCTGAAAAAATTACAGAATGTACTTCTCGTGTGATTATATACGTTTATAAAAAATATTTCGTCGGAATCTTCATTCAGTAACCGTAAAAAAATAATGAAAATTTCGTTATTTGTCGGTTTATCGCCGGTTGGCGATGGAATGTAATTTCAAAAAATACTTTATATCAAATACACTTGAAGGAAAAGAAAAGCTTCTGGTTGAACTTGTTTTGAGAAATTTAATTTAAATAACTTTTGTTTTGTAAGTTTTAGTTTGTTTTAAGTAAAATTTTGTTATGTCGATATTTATATGTATATATATATATTCAGATTTAATCATCAAAATTTGAGATTTAAAACGAAATTCATAATTTCAATTAATTAGATATGTTTCAATCTCAAAGTCTAATTGAGAATTGTTGGTTAAATTTTGTTGCTATGGAAACCTGGCTTTTATTTTCAATACGCTTAAATGTATGAAGATAACTTTTCTCAAAAACATTTTTTTTTATCTACGAAAACATTTTTTTCCAGTGATTAATTAAATAACTACTTTAACAAGTAATATATATATGTAATACAATATGTATATAACATGTATATAATATATTAAGGTCTTTCATTGTTTATGTTTAAATTCATTAAATATCATTTACGCGCATTCTAAATATCCAACAGTTTTGAGTTGCATTATAATCGTTTGCTTTTGGCGAGGAAAAGGGCTGCTCGCCAAATCGAGTGACTCTTTCGTCTTTTCCCGCCAAATATTCGAAAATATTTTATTTTTTTACATATTTTCTAATGTGATTCCACCGCTAATTTTGACTGATCCTTTATTACATACATAAGTACTTTAATATTTTTTTCATAAAATTCTGAGTATACCCAGTATGGAGACCTTCCTTGTTAGAGAGATATATCGTCAATATAAAAAGTAAAATCTTACCAAACGATTTTTAATCCTAAAAAAACACAGCAAAAGCAGCAATATCATTATCTTTTTTAATTCGAATGTGTGATGTTAGAAATAAATGTTTAAAATTCTAATAAAGAGCTATTTCGATAATATGGCTAGGCATTTCAGTGGTGTCTATATATAAATGTTGCTATCCCACCCCTCCTCCTACTGTAGTCCGTTGAGGTTGTCGCACAGCGTTATCAATCACCAAAGAACTAGCCAGAATATTAAAGCAGTATTCCTGTCGAATGGAACTCATACACACGTGTTTTTCAAGATGCTGATTACGATTCCGAAACTGAAATTTAGAAATACGAAATGATGAATTTAATATAGCTAATTAAAATACACACACACACACATATATATATATATATATTACTATCAGATTTCCGCTATTTTTTTGCTTTTTAAATTTGAAATTTACGATTTGCAAAAAATCCTGACGTGATTAAAATTGAATACCATTTTTGGATTTAGCACTAAAATATTCATAAGGCGCAATTGTTAAAATCTTAAAACATGACACAATTCATATTTTGTCGCTGATATAATTTATGAGTGAACTTTATTTGCAGCATATATTATTCTACTTTTTTACTATAAAATATTCTTTATTGAATGTAGCATTGAATTAAGAGCTATTTTCTTAGGTGATACGATATGTCTCTGAATTTCATAGGCATAAGCTAACCTGCTGAGATTCATTTACGAATATTTGACTAAGCCTACTACTTATCTAGTTTGCCAAACATTGAACATATGGAATGATGTTTCATAATAAAGTTAGGAATAAATAAGGGGATACGTATAGACAGCTAGATGCGAGTGGAGTCAGTTAATGAGGATATCGCAAGATGCCGGCTGTTCTTTTAAAAGGATCAAGCGTTTCGGATTATTGCTGGGGCAAACTTCCATCAGTGAATTTGAATCGAAAATTTCTCTTTATTTTATTTCCTTATTTAAGCAAATTATTTCTCTCACAAATTTGGTAAAAAATTGTATTTATTTTTACTGAAGGCAGTTTGGCCAGATACTATAATCGTTTTCATTGGAGGTTGTTTCTGTTGCTATAATATGGTGGAGACACGGGACCTGAGTAACGCTGAAGTAAACTTCCGCCAGTAAAAATGAATATGAGTTTACACCATAATGTATGAGTCACATTCTGTGTTAATGATGCGTTTAAATAAAAGAAAATTTATATTTAATTTTACTGGTGAAGATTTTCCAACGGTAATTAACCCCTATGAAAGTAATTACAGCTGCAGTTTCGCTATTTTAAGGGTATGATAACTTCATTTTATTTATAGCTTCGTGGATTTCACCACACCATATATTTTTCATTTCTTCTGATAAACACATAATTTTTTAACTTCTTTTTAAGATTTTAATTAATAGATTTAGAAAATAATTCATAATAAAAAATAATTTTCCATCATTATTTTCTATTACTTTTCGTTTTCTCTCAATAATTATTCTTAAAAATGTATAAATACAATATATTGCTTACTGAAAATCATACGCTTTTCATAACAAACAAAAATAATATTAATTCAACAAAAAAATGTCGTATTGCATATTTTTAAAGAAGACAAATATTATAAAATTCTATTGAATTCGTTGCCTTAGGCAAAAAATAACAAAAAATAATAAGTTAGGCTAAAAAAGAAGATAGAGATATAGAGACATGTAATAACTTAAGGGTTATAACCAGAAAATGAATATTGAGAAAAAATAACTTAAAAAAATTAACGTTAATTTATTACATTGATAATTAGGAAAAAAACATTTATTTTCAAAAAACCCTTGCCTTTCAACGTAAACTTTCACTTGGAGTGTTTTTATGATTAAAAAAAATACACCTTTTTATAAATTTTAGAGTGGTGTGGTTTATTTGAACTTTATGATTTCCTTTTGTCAGCATTATATAGTTCTAAGCAGAAAGTAATTATAAAATAATTTTTAATTTCTTTCATTAATATAATATTTTTTATCAATTTATTTATATCTTTTATTAAAAATTAATATACATGTATAATTTAATTTGAAAATGTTAAACCAGTTTTATAAAGCTTGATATAATAGATTTCAAAACAAAATAACTAAAGGAAAAAAAATACTAAAAAGACTTTTTTTTTTTTTACTTGTGATTATTCATTGTCTTGCTTGCACATAAAAAATAAAATATTGCAAGAACGAATAATATTAAAAAACAAAGGATCTGTAGCAATATTTATTTTAAAATGAAACACATCATCTACTTTTCATTGTATTAATTTCTCTAAGTGTACATACAGTCTAAAAAATAAAAGAATTAAAAAAATTAGAAAAATAAGACATATGAAGAACTATTGATGAAAATTTAATAAGCTTCAAGCATTTGTGTTAAGGTGTTATGCATATACTGGGTGAGCCATGGGTGAGTCATAAATATCGAAACAATAGGCTATCTCCTTAAATATTGCCCTTGGACCCATACTTCCAATTGCAAAATTTGATTTATATAAAAAAAAAAAAAAAAAAAAAACGTGAATTTTTGAAAAGATAAGTTGCAACTCCAATGGGGGGTTTATTTTAAAAAATACGAAAATTGAATTTTTATACGTCCCCCAGAGGATAAAACTTCCAATTAGAAAAATTTTCCTTATCCATTGAATTGAACAAAAAAAATCATCTTGATATCTTCAAAACTCAGAGAGTTATGACAATTTTAATAAATCGTGAGGTTTCAAGGGATCAGACACAAATTGAAATGCGTGTAATTGAAGAAACAAAGTTATTGCAATGTGTCCAGGAAACATTTATTTTATTTATTTATTTATAGAATAAGAATTTTGAATGTTTTGTGATGATTAAGCATTTAATTTGTAAGCATTGTAAAATCATCTTAATAATTTTTTTTTTCAAAAAAAATTAGAGTAAGTTAAAATTGTTATAACTCAAAATATTATTTGTAGCATTGAATTTTTTTCTTTTGATTAAATGAAAATGTCCAATTTTCAATTTTGATTCAGCATTTAAAATAATATATATATATATATATATATATATATATATATATATATATATATATATATATATATATATATATATATATATATATATATATATATATATATATATATTATAATAGTATTTAAAATAGCAATAAAAAAAAAGCAATTTCTTGTTTACAAATCATATTTTAAAAAGTAAATTTTCTGAGGTGAAAACTTCTTTCGGCGTGTTGAGCATATTTTTTCTCAGATGTTAAAAAACTATTGAACTCACTGGACTGTTACCGTAACCGACGGTTATTCACTTATGTCAGTTTAAAAATGAGAAATACTGAAATAAAAACATTTGTTGTAGAAAAGTGCATTTAGTTTTAAATAAAAATGGACTCTTAACATTTAAATGCTTTTTAAAAGTTTCTTGGTGATTAACTCCGTCCTGTATAGTTTCGATTTCAGATTTTGCTATTCTCACCTTCTTTAATTACTGTTTAAATGCATCAGTTTATTTAAACCTCATTTTTTTATAACGTCGATTTCAATTTTTTCCATTGTTTTGGCCAAGTCAACTACATATTTTTCTTGTTAAAATTGCTATTGCACGATGCGTAAAAGGAGCCTCTAATTACGGGCGATATTGGGCGTATAATTCTGAAGATACAGCTACTGCGGAAATCGCACAAAAGCCTGTACAGTAGGGTCACCTGTTAAACGATTCACACCAAAAACTAATCAGTACCAATTTATATCAAGGACTAAAAAAATATAATTTTTTTATCAGATTCCGTGGATTAATTTTTGTGACAGAGCGCTCACAAAATTTATGTCATATACATAGATACAGGAGCAGTGACTCACAGACAGCCATTTTGTAAAAACACGTTTTTCGGTATCTCTGATCCCTAAAACGTGTGAATCCGTCGAAAACCGGAATTCAAAGTTTTCATGAATCCAATACTTTCTTCTTGAAAAGATAGAAGATAATGAAAATAGATTTAAAACCATCATAAATTTTGAAGCTGGTTAGTAAAAAGTAGATTTTTGATAAAATTTCGGTGTAATTTATTAAAATATATTTCCAATGATTCCGTTAATATAAGTATCATTATCGCTATTACTATTTTTACTAAACTTATTGCCGGCGGCAATAAGTTTTTAAGACACTTTTAATGAGACTTTAATTCATATCACTCAATTTAATAACGCTTTTAATAAGTGTTTAATAAGACGGTCCGGCTAATGGGTCATGCCAGTTACGAGGCTGGCGCCGAGCTCGAGATATTGAAGACATAGAGCATATTTCAAAGAAGTTCAAAGCGAAAACCTATACGCTTTTATTTTATATCTAAAAGTTAAAATATTGCCTTTGATCGACATTTATTAATGCGTAAATTTATGGTCGATCCCTAAATTGTATTTCAAATGAACTGATATCGCTGCGCTCAGAGGTATGCTTAAGTGGTTGTAAGACACTAATTTTGGAAAAATTTTGATTTTAATATCTCTCGGGGATTTATAGGTATCAAGATGATTTTTTTTTGTTTAATTCAAGAATGGATAAGGAAAAATTTTCTAATTGGCAGTTTTATCTTCTGGGGGCCGTATAAATTTTTAATTTTCATAATTTTTTAAATAGATCCCCTCCATAGAGTTGCAATTTATCTTATAAAAAAATTCACCTTTTTAAATGAATTTTTGCAACTGGAAGTGTGGGTCTATGGGCAACATTTAAGGAGATAGCCTATTGTTTCAATATTTATGACCCATCCTATATAACGTTACAATTTTAAGGAATAGGGAGGGTCTGACATATGATATCGTAAGATATCTGTGGGGGGAGGCTGGGATTTGTCTTCTGATATCAATATCATTTTTAATCCATTCGTAATTTTCTCTTTTTATTTGTAACAAGGTCTTTGGTTTAAAATAGAATATTACTTTCTTAGCCGGTTGTGTATTTTTGAAAATACAGAGTTATTAATAAGATTGTTAAATTACTATAAAATTATTTAATTCTAAAGTATGAAATACCCCAATGTTTGACTATCCTACTCTTCTTCACATGTGTGTATATATAATCACGGTTCAAAAATCATATGTGAAGTATATGTTCAATGAAGCTTCTGCTTACTATTAAATAAAAGAGAAAGAGTACCAACTTCTTTTGTTGATAAGAACTTATATATAATCGCAAATCTACTTCGCTCTGAGCTATTGAAATAAGACATTATTACTGTTGAATGCATTATATTACAAAAAGCTATTATAAAACATTTTAAATAGTCATTATTTCTTTTAAGTGCTACTTGATATAAAGTGACATTTTAATGACTTATCTTTGATTCATTTGAATCATAAAATTATGCGAAAAATAAATGTAACCAATTTTGTATACCACTCAAAAAAAAAAAAAAATCTAATTTTTTTAAGTTACATTTTGATAACGATATCATTTTCCGAGAGGGGGGGGGGTCAAGGAATGATAACGTTTGCTATTGGAAGGGGGGGGGATAGAAGTCCAAAATTACCAAAAAAGTTGATAAAGTTATATTTGCAAAGACCCTAAAGAAAACGCTTGCGTCCTAAAATTAATACGAAACTTCGTAATGTATATATAAGTAGAAATATATTTTTGAAAATGTTCACGTAGTGCAGATTATTTGAAATTTTTAAATATTAATTTATTTTATAAATCAATCGTTTATTTGAGCAATAAATTAAATTAAACATTTAAGATAATGAGGTAATCCGAGGTGCGAGGTTAACGAACTTAGGTGAAAAACCCTCTTTGCAATTGAAAATTCGCAATTGAGACAGATTTCGTAAAAAAATAAGGTATTTAAAAATGATTTTAAAAACCATAAAAAATCAGCAAACTCAAATTCAGCTTTCAAGCAAAACTTCATTTCAAAGTTTACTTTGCTCCCTATATTGGAAAAAATGGTGGCCTTTAGAGACGGATTTTCATTTATAACGTTTCTAATGTCTCCTAAATTTAGAATCCAGTATTTTTTTTTCTTTGGCCTATTTCATCTTTGAAACATTAAGCGGAAAACTCTTAAAAATTATTTTCACTAAAATTCATCCACACGCTGAAAAAAAAATCCACCTTCGAGAAACGCCATTTTTGTGTCAGCTCTCAGGCCTAGTTCTCAGGGGGCAATGGGTGATGAATTCTAAAGCATAAATATATTTGATTTTGATGCTTTAGCTGTATACATATATAGTACAAAATTGTTTAAAAACGTGTTAAAAATTCCGAATGAATTGAATATGGCGCAAAATGTATTTATTTATTTTTATGTTTTTACGATCGGGAATGATACAGATAGCAAGAGTTAGAGATTTTGATATCCATCTTTTAGAAAACTTAATATTAAACTTTTGCTCTGGTATGTCCAATCTGATTGGTTACTATCTTTCTTTACAATATTTGTTTTTGCCACCATTAATAAAGAATAATAAATTTTGCCTTATTTAAATAGAGAATTTTTGAAATTGTGTTCATGAAGGAAAAAGTGGTGTTAACTGAATAAAATATGTATAATAGAGACACTCGAGTCGAAAAGTATAAAAAATCCACAGGACTTCGCGCATATGAACTATGCATAAATTATTTGTTACTAAAGTCCAAAATTAAATTTTATCTTGAATTTTTTAATAAATGACTTTTTCTATAGTTTATCCATTATTTAAAAAAAATAATAATTTATGCATCTCAAAACTTAAATTTTAATTGAAAACTTCTGCATATGAAACTTGATAAATTAAAATGTATACAAAATTAACTTCCTCCATCATTGAAATTCAAATAATGGATACTATAAAATATATATATGTATAAGAAATATTTCATTATTTTAATTAGGATTTTAAAATAATGTAACAATACTGTCGCTTATGTACGTATTTTCAAAATTGGGTTATCAAGGAGTGGTAGAAAGGTATCTGTAATTTCTGTGACTGGTTATTTTTCTTTTCTTTTTTTCTTATAAGAAAAAATATTTAATACTTATTTCGAAATATACACTAGGAGAAGCACAAACAAACTGGATTCTACAATTATCCATTTAAAAATGAAACAGAAGAACATATTTCATATAGTATTTGTACACTCAAGAATACAAAAGAAAAAAACTAAATAACGGTTTGGATGAATTACGGATAAAAAGTAAAAAAGTAGAGGGAAAAGAAACATGTATGTAAATTAAATAAACTACAAACAATGACAGAAAATGCTTTTGAGCAAACAAAAAAAAAAGTTTTAAAATGTTGCGTATTTAATTTATTTCACAGACAGTATGGGAAACCATTGAAGTTCATTTGAATTAAAGAAAAACGTTTATATCGAAATAAAAAAAAAGTTATTTGGGAAGTCTTTCAAAATTAGAATTTTTTTAACGTTTTCTACGTTATGTGGTTTATCTGAAAGAAATTTTAAGATGTATTTCCATTTTCAATTCGAGTGTAAGTTTTTAAAATGAAAATTAAATTAAACATTTAAGACAGTTTTCAATTTCATTTGTAAATGTATTTTTTTATCAATTATTTTTAATGTTCCTTTTTTGTGGTTTTAAAAATATATTTTTATCATGTACTTTGTTTTCAAAATAAAATATTGAATAACATATTGAGAGGTGCAAGCTCCCTTTAATTTTTCACAATATGTAGGCTTATTTATCCCACGTTTAATCTATTTTAGACCGGTAGGTGGCAGCACAGACATATAATTACCTCATCGAGTTCACGAATGAAACTTTAGCATTATTTAAATCTCGATTCGCATGTTAAAACGCAATCGATCTGTCAAGTTATATCTTGTGGAAAACACCCGAAAATCGGTTAACTCGTAGGTTTGCCACTGAGCATTCTTGCACCCAAAAGTTTGAAAAAATTGAAGAATTGGAAGAAGGAAAATATAATGCTAAACATACGAGTCAGCCGCTCAAATCGGGTTTTTAGCTCACAGGCTATCATAGCCTGAGAGCTTATGTGCCAGTCCGTTCTGTATGTACGTTCGTACGTTCGTATATTCGTTCGTGCGTAACGCGATAACTCATGATAAAAATATCGGATCCACTTGAAATTTTGTATATAGGTATATCCTGATAAGGTGCTTCCCTGATTAGTTTTTGGAGTTCATTCGATATGTATAAGAGGGGGAACGGGGGGCTCATGCCCCTCCCCTTAATTGATATAAACGAGATTTTCATGCAGAATTAACAGTTTTCGTTCAAAATTTAGATATAGGATCATGCTGATGAGGCGATTCCGTGACTGTCATTAGGTGTTCATTTGAATAAGTATAAGCAGGGGGAACGGGGGGCTCATGCCCCACCTTAATTCATATAAACGGGATTTTCATGCAGAATTAACAGTTTTCGTTCAAAATTTAGATATAGGATCATTCTGATGAGGCGATTCCGTGACTGTCATTAGGTATTCATTGAATAAGTATAAACAGGGGAAACGGGGGGCTCATGCCCCCCCTTAATTATAAACGGGATTTTCATGCAGAATTAAAAGTTTTCGTTCAAAATTTAGATATAGGATCATTCTATGAGGCGATTCCGTGACTGTCATTAGGTGTTCATTGAATAAGTATAAACAGGGGGAACGGGGGGCTCATGCCTCCCCCCCTTAATTGATATAAACGGGATTTTCATGCAGAATTAACAGTTTTCGTTCAAAATTTAGATATAGGATCATTCTGATGAGGCTAGTCCGTGGCTGTTATTAGGTGTTCATTGAATAAGTATAAACAGGGGGAACGGGGGTTCTAATGCCCCTCCCCTTAACTTGCATAAATGGATTTTTCAATCAGAATTGTCAGATTTCGTTCAAATCTCTGAATAGTTTTGGAAGTTTAATGGTTAAGTGTAAAAGAGGAGAATAACTCCTCTCAAATTATATAAATGCTAAATGGGTTTTTATTAAGAATTATCCGATTTGCTCTGAATTTTGGATATAGGGTTTTTAATGTGATAAAGCATGTACTTGATAGTTTAGGAGGTTCAATGATTAAGTATAAAAAAGGAGAAAGAGGAGAGCTGTTTCCCCTTCTTAATTTTTTTTTCGAACGGAATTAACGAAAATACGAGGCTGTAATGTACAATTAGTATGCGTAGCCTGTGAGCTCAATGCCATCAGTTTAACTGGGCAATATTCTTTTTTATTAGGTGTTTTCGACCAAGATATGACTTGGCAGACCGATTGCGTTTTAACCACTCAACTGATCAATATTTAAAAAAAAACTTTCAAATAATGGCTATTTTTTGTCTCTTTTACAGAATTATTAATCTTCTATCACCGGTTTTTCAAAGCAGAAATTTTTTATCTGATTGAATCAGAAAAATATTTAGCTTAAATAATCAATGCAAAATTCACAATAAAAGTTTGGTGAGAATATTAAATGTAGTTACTAATTACTTCCCGTAGAACGTACGGTAAAATAATGTTTGGCAAACATACGTTCCCCACATGACGTACTGGTATATCCAGGAAGTGGTTAATATGTGAATCGAGATTGAACTAAACCTATATTTTTATCAGCGAACTCTAAGAGGCGATTATCTGTGCAGGCGCCTCCAGGTCTATCCCAGACTATTTTTGAGATTGTGTTCTTGAAAGAAAAAAATGGTGTTAACCGAATAAAATTTGCGTAAAAGAAGCCCAAGTCGAAAAGATTAAAATTTTGCATGGCTTTACGCCGATGAACTATGCATAATTTATTTGCTACTACAATTCAAATTGAACAATAAACTTCTCTGAAATTTTTTACAAAAATGGCCTTTTCTACAAATATTCCATAACAAAAAAAAAAAAAAAAAAAAAAAAAAAAAAAAAGTGGCTCAAAAGTGAAGATTTTCTTGAAAACCTTTGCATATCTAATTTGATAAATTAAAATTTATAGAATATTTTTTATCCATCTGTGAAATTAAAATAATGGATACCAAAAATAAAATGAAAGAAATATTTCATTATTTTAATCAAAAATTTTAAATTATATAGCAAAATTTTTGTTCAGGTCCTTTTTTAAAAACAGGGTAACTGAGGAGTAGTAAAAATATACCAGTTATTTCTTTGACTTTTATTTTCTCTTCTTTTTTCAGTTAGAAAAAGTATATATAATACTTTTTTTTAAATATACTCTGAAATAAGCACAAACAAAAAAACATTCGCTATTATGCATTGAAATATGAAGCAAAAGAATATATTCCATAGTATTTTTACACTCAAGAATACAAAAGAAAAAAACAATAATCAATGGTTTGAATGAATTACTGATAAAAAAAGGTAAAATAGAAATATGTGTAAATTTAATAAGCAACAAACAATGACAGAAAATATGTTTGAAAAAAATAGTTTAAAAATTGTTGCGTGATTAATTTATTTCTAAGACAATCTACGAAATTATTGAAGTTCATTCGAATTAAGAAAAAAACGTTTATATAGAAATAATTTAAAAAATGTTATTCGGAAAGAATTTAAAATTAGTTCTTTTTTTATGTTTTCTGTGTATTGTGGTTTATCTCAAAGAAATTAAGTATAAGTTTTATTGTAAAAATTAAATTAAACGTCTAAGACAATTTCCAATTTTATTTGTAAATGTATTTTCTGATCATTCATTTTTAATATATTTTTATTGTGATTTTAAAATATGTTTTTATCATGTACTTTGCCTCCAAAGTAAAACTTTTAACAACATATTGAGAGGTGCCAACTCCTTTTAATTTTCCACAGTATCTAGGTTTATTTAACCCAAGTTTAATTTCTTTTAGCACAGACAATCTCCCATCGAGTTCACGAATGAAAATCCAGGATTAGTCAAATCTCAATTCGCATATATATTATACTCTAATAGCATGCATGGTCACAGTGACGTCACTGTGAGTCACTTTGGTCACATCACTCTGTGACCAAAATACCACCACTCAGTGACATCACATTGTGACTGAGATGTGACTTTCTTAAAAATCTTTAGAAATTTATAAATATCCTTCAAAACATGTTATTTACTTTAAAAAACATGTTTCTCTCAATTTAGATATCGTCGCTTTTGTCACAGTTTCGTCACAATGTTAATGTCAAATTAGCCACAAATGACACATTTTTCACAAATTTGTCACATTGTGACCACTTTGTGAAACGTCACAAAATAGCTCTAAAACGGCCATAAAGACTTCACATTTTAGTCACCGTGACTTCACATCGACAATCGATGGTCACAAAGTCACAATGTGACTTCACACGACGTTGCAATGACGTCACCATGCTTTACGGGTATTTTTACAATCGGTCTACCATGTCATATCTTGGTAGAAAACACACACACACAAAAAAAACGATTTTAGCAGTTGATTCACTGATTTACTATTATATTTTTCTACTCTCAATTTTCCATGTTTTCATACATTTGGGTGCAGGAAAACACAATTGTAAACCTACGAGTAAACAATGTAAGAATGGAAACTGTGCGATGTTAAAAATTTAATAAAATTGTAGTCAAAACGAAATTTATTATACTTTTGTTATCACCGTCAGTATGACAAAAATGTTACTCATAGACATATTTTTTTTCATTGTAATATATATTTGGTTCCATTCTTTAAGTATTAAAAAGTAAAGCTTTCATTTAATTTTAAGAATTTTCGGTGTTCACAAGCGCTAAAAACATGTTTTTCAGCTTGATAAAAATAATGATATTTTGAAGCTCTATAATTGCAACGAATGAACAAAACATAAATAAATCCCATTTACCACAGCATAAATTTTACCAAAGGATTTTTGCATAGTAACCCATGAGATGTGTTTTATTTGGATGTTGCCATTAAACAATTAAGAAATAATCGTGATTTCTGTGCCATGTACGTTAGCGTAATATATATATATATATTCTAAAAGCTATTTTTTTTTAGCGAAGAGAATTTTCGACACAAAGAAGCAAATTGTAATCGAGGAGAACACTTTCCGAAGAGCAGGGAGGGTGCATCATTACATTTCGATTGTACGCAGGAAATTTTGTTTTTCTCACAAGGAAGGTCTCTTCGGTGTCTTCGGCGGAACCTGTTTAGAGCGTCCGTAAAAAAATTATGAAATTTTTGTTTATTTGGCGATTTATCACCGATTGGCGATGAAACAGAATTTCAAAAAATACGCTTTTGTGTCGAATACTCTTTTAACCTCTTCCCGACGAGAGTCGTTTGCTTAATTTTTAATCTTTTATCACCAGTTTTTGTAAACAGAAATTTTTTTGTAATTGAATCATGAAAATGCTCCGAACAAATAAGGTAAACTTTACAGTACAAAATAACTGATGGGAATAATGAAGGATTCTAAGCGACAATTAATTAGCAATTTTCTGATGCATTAGAATAGTTTGATTTTGGCGAGGAAAAATCTTGCACTCCAAATCTCGTGTGGCTTTCATATTTTCGCGCCAAATATTCGAAAATATTTTTTATATAGCCTTTCTACTGAAATTCCGCCGCTAAATTTAACTGATCCTGTATTACATACGTAAGTAGCACTAGTAGCATTTTTTCAACATATTCTGAGTATGTCCAGTATGGAGACCTTCCTTCTCAGTCAAAGTTTGTCCCAAAAGCTTCCTTTGTCATCCATGTGCTATTACTCTCCTTACTACATTACTCCATCCGACTATTATTTGTTTGTTTCTCTCAAAGATTCCGTTCATCAAAAACAAGAAAGAAAAATTCTTACGCCAAGCATACATTATGACGCACTTTCCAACACATTCAGATTAATGTAGCAAAACTGCGTCATTTAAGAAATTTAAATATTACATCTTATATCACCATTTATGTGAATATTTGAAATGTATAACGTATTTCAAAACCGAATTTCAGCTGTTTCCATCTACGATCAGTAAATTATCCAATTTTTTAGCAGTCCTGTATCTGATAGAGAGATTTGTATACATTAACAACGTGCATTTAATTCAAATCCAAAATTTAATTCATTTAAGAGATACATATATTTCAGTGGAAAATTTCAATTCAACAATTTCCTCTAATAAGGACAATGGTATGCGAATACTTTTGTGGAGTCCTGTATATAAGGTATAAAATTTGTATATAAAGAATAATATGCAAGAAACTACTTAAATTTAAAAACGCATACCGAATTTTAGAACTCTCCAGTAATCATTACACAAAGACAGTACTGCAATCCATTTCCTATGCGTGTCCTTGTAAATTAATAAAAAATGCTATGAATGCTCTGTTTTAAGGTGATCATAGTGAAATTCAGTGATTTATATCGGTTTCAATACATTTCAAATAGCGTAATATCATTAATTCTCTCCAAATGATTTTCCCCATATACCATATTGTAATCAAATTCTTTTAAGTATCCCAGTAAAAGAACCATTAATCGTACATACTTCATATTCAATACCACATATGCTTTGGTGACCCCTAATAAGTTTTAATAATTGCAAGAAAATCCCAGTATATTTAAGGGACTTAGAGCGTGAACAGATGGACAGACGTACAGACAAACCGAATGCATAAGCACTTTTCGACTTTGTTGAAAGTGCTAAAAATGAACACTTTAAATGACATAAAAATTCCCTATGTAAGTATTTTGACACCAAATCCAAAACGTTTTGGAAAAAAAAGTGTTAATAGACAGTCGGAAATATAAAAGAAGGTTTATTCAACAAGATTGGCATAAGCATTCTTCAATAAAAAAATATTATTTGCTTTATCGAAATGTTTTATTTTATGCAAAAAAGAAAGAAACTTTTGGGACAATCTAATAGATTTTCAAGTTGTGGTTGCAAAAAAATGGGGTTATTGTTATTTTTTTAGTACATTCCTTATAGATGTAACAGCAAAGAAAATCTAGAAACAAAACATTAAATAATAAAGCTTTGTATAAAGCTCCATAAAAAAACGCTAAACAAACTAACGCAACTAACAGCTCACAAATATGAGCTTTAATCTTTATCATTATTAATCTTTAATAACTTTATTAACCATTAATCTTTATTTGTGAGCTTAATGTGTTTACAATGGCTGATGATGAGCTGTTAATTTTCTAGTTGGAAACCCGTCCTGTGTTTATATATATATATATACATATACTATATATATATATATATAGATAGATAGATTTAGAAATGTTAGAGTGGTATTGCGTTAAAAATTAAATGTATCAATGCAATCACTTATGTGTTCTTTGGGTCATCATTTATGCCACTCAAGCAAGCTTTTATTAATTTTTTGTTCGGTTATTTTTGGGATTTAAATCGTTCAAGGATGTCCAACTAAATAGAAATAATAGCGCTCGGTTTTTATTTTTGCACGGCCTCAAAAAAATTTAGTCTTAATAATCTCCAAAGTTTTGCGACAGTACAGGTTCTATTGGAGAACAGAGAACAAGATGATATTCCTTACGTCGATGTCTACGACGCTGATCTGAACTCACTTATTGTTGATAATCATAATACGGAAAAAATGAATAATATAGTCGAACCCCGTTATAAAAAACTTCAAGTGACCGAAGGTTTCTTCATTACATCCGGCGGTTCGCTATATCCGAACCGTTAAGAAAATGTTCGATTCAGAAAATTTGTATATTTTTAGCTGCTACCTTTATATCGAATGAGGATGTTTTAAGAAAAAAAAAACGTAAAATCTATTAAATGTGATCATTAATGAATTAAATTGACTAAAATTGGTTACATTAAACTGATACAATGCTAAATTAATTAATTAAAAATGAAGACAAATACAAAAGCAGTACAGCGCCGATTATTCGAGCAAGTAGAGACCGACCCTAGTTCGGATAAGCAAAAGTTAGGATAAATGGGCAGACAAATTAAGGTACTTTCCCAACTACACTAGAACCTTTACACTTTTTCCCGGCTTGGGATTCCAACACTAATTATTGCTAGTGTGTTTAAAACCCGTTTTATTTTATTGCTTTTTGTTTGTTTACTTTTTTATCATTTACAATTTTTTTTCATGACCTTCTGAACTCCAGAGATTATAATTTAAGGAAAAAAGCTTTTGATTATTGCTTGCTTTAAAAAAAGACGCTCTTTTCAATGCTGCGATTTCTCGAATTATTCTTAAGTATGTTAGTTCAATACGCTACTAAACATCTGTGATAGGATTTAAGGAAAATGATTGATGCGCGGGCATGATCCCAAGTGCAGAATGGCTACAATAAAAGAGAGATAATGCAGTTCTTCCTACAATTTAATAAAAAGACTTATCGCTTATTTGAACCATGTTTCACAAGACGGCACGCATTTTCCCATTATCTTATATAATTAGAGTCATAATTCTGTTTTCACAATTGTGAAACAGGTTATAAAAAAGTCATGGTCGAATGGAAAAAAAATCGTTATAACCGATTCTTAAGACTTTAGGGGTTCGCTATACAAGAATAAATTAATATTAAATACAATAGAAAAACGACGGAACCAAAACTTTAGTTCATTATATACCAGATTCACTATATCCAGTTCAACTCTATTGTACTTGAATACTTTTTTTTACAATGTACACTTCAGAGTTAAAAAAAGGTTTATAAGTTGTTTTGAATGCTTCAATATATAACGTCTATTTTTTGAAATGCACTAAAAATTAGAAATGAGTGTTTAATTAAAAAAAATAAACACCTATTATAAAAAAAGAAAAAAGAAAGTATTAAAATGAGCTACCTGCAAACTGGTTCGATGTAGGGTAACTTTTTTGACGTTAAATTTAGCGGTATTTCGCCAAGTTGGCTAAATTTTACCGCTAGTCAGATAATCCTGCGTTTATTACTTTTCAATAAATACCCATTAGAAAATCAACGAATATACCCCTATCTTCTAGGGTCGAATTTAAATCAGTCTATGACCAATTCATGCATTTATCTCAGGTATACATGTATAGTCTAAATTTCAAAACTGTGTGCCAACTAGAAATGGATGAAAAATAAGTAACAAATTTGATTCTCACATACAAGGAAATAGAGTTGCTATGTAAAATGTAAAATATAGTCATGGTTTTCAAGATGATCACAGGTTACATTTAAAAGAGTGTTTAACAAAATCTATTTTTACTTTTATACTTATTCAAAATAATTACAGTCGAACCTCTATATAACGAAACTCCATACATCGAATTTCTCCATATAACGAATTTTTAGTAAGAACGGTCCCCTTTTCGCATGATTACATTAAAAACAGACTCTATATAGCGAAATATCTATCTCCATATAACGAATTTTTTGATAAATTGATCTTAATTTATTCAGTTTTAAAAAAGCTTCGAAATCATATGGAATCAATTTTCCATCACTTATTTTTGATTTATCGTTCAGTGGAGAGGTTTTTTTTTTTATAAATATTACTTCTCTCCTTATTCTTTAAATCTAACAAGTTCATCCCACCTCCCACACACCTTTCAACATCCTTCTCAAAACACAGTCAATTGAATTGTTACACATATAAGAGAGGAATCAATGAGAGCATATAAGAGAGACCTTCAAATGGAGGAAAATATCAACTACAATTTTTCATTCCTTGCTAAAATTTGAGAATTTTTTTTTGAGAGCCTAACAATTGTAATTTTAAAATCAAAACAACAAAAAATTACAGATTTCTTCCTCTGAAATTTATGTAAGTCTTCTTTATTTGATTTTCATTAAGCTTTCAAATAAATGTCTTTTCTCTTTTTTGAAACTGCTTAAATAAGTAAGAAATAAAATGTTAGGTTAATATATACTTTTAAACATTTCAAATTCTTAATTAAAAAGATCAAAAATAATATTTGTTCAAAATTTACACATTAAATACTATTTTTAACATCATACTCTATACATCGAATTTTTCTATATAACGGATTTTTTACTGGAACGATGGATTTCGTTATATAGAGGTTCGACTGTATATAATTCTATAGCTAAGATATTTTAGTCATTAACTTTTTCTTTTATTTTAAATCGGGTATCGAAAGAATAAAACGTATGGTTATTTTCAATCCATTGAATATCTCTCTTCTTTTTCTCTTATCCTCTGTGATCTCGGTTTGACTCTTTTATGCGAGTTCGATAAAGGTTTTTTTTTACCTCGGACAGTAATTTTCCTTCCGCATATAGATAGATCCTATACATTTATGTGTTATAGATATAGAAATAAATCGCTATTAGGAAGCTACTTTTTATAAAATGTATCAATGAATCGTGCTTGAAGTATAATAAACGATAATTTCATACGAAAATTACTCTCCTCTCTTTGTTTTCTTTTCTTTTTTCTTTCTTTTTTTTTCTTTTTTTTTTCTTTTTTTATGTACAGAGAATAATTTTTTTGAACATCCTTGTGGATTACAATCATTATACAGTGTGTCCAGCAAATAAGACCATGATTTCAAAATTAAATTTATCAGAAACAAAGATCGATAGAATTAGTTGGTAAACGGTTTGTTTATTAGGTAAGCTGTAAAAATCTTACACAGAAGTTTCGAACGTTGTATATTTTGAAAAGATTGTGTTCTGATTGCAAAGAATGCTTAACTTGACATTGTTTTTTTTTTAGATTTCTTCCAGAGAATCGGTATTTTGGCATACAGTGCCATGTTTTAAAGATTTTTGGAATATTAATTTCTGAAATTTCAAAATTTCAATTTTTTTTTTCTAAAACTCGTTAAAATATGGTATTGTACATCGAAAAACTCGTTCAGAACACACTCTTTTCAAAATAATCACCGTTCGAAATTTCTGTATAAGATTTTTACAGCTTACCTAATAAAAAACCGTTTAACGCATAATATCGGTCTTTGTCTTTGACAAATTTAATTTTGAAATCAGGGTCTTATTTGCTGGATACCCTGTACATACTCTACAGGTTTTCAGTTTTCTTAAAAGTAAATAAATAAATAAATAAATAAAATAACAGAATTTTTTTTAGCTAGGAGAAGGTAATAAATGACGTTGTAGAACGAGGAAATGTCTTCATTAAGTATTTCTTGTATGAATATTTGACTGCAAAAAATCCGATAGGAATGATGTCATTATGTGATAATGTATCTTGATGAATCTTTAATATTTATGTATATCATATGTACAAGTAATGAGTTTTTGTCGAAAGTAAGCATCAAGCATTAGATAAAATAACATTGTAAATAATGATATCTTACAAACATATTTTTATAAGGTACCTGTACCCAATATGGACACCCTAAGGAAAATCTATTTTTTTCACCCCCAAGTACAAGTCATAGGACTCCAAAAATATGTGACCACTATCCTTGGACTATTGACTATCATTATTAAAATTAGCGACCTTGCAATTATTCTGGTTGAATTTAAATGATAAAAACAAAAAAATGTTTACAAGTGTCCATATAAGGAACTACGTGTCCCTATTATGAACAGGTGTTTCTTTATTGACTTTCTACGCAATGTGTATGGAAGAGCCACTTTTCCAAGGGATTTTAGAGGAGAGGGAATAAAAAAAATTATCTTAAAGTATTCGGAGGAGGAGGGGGACAGTAAATATCTTCAGAATATGCATTTTAGAAAGGGGATGGGGGTCATTCTCGGTTTTTACCCTTCAAAGACCCATGCAAAGCCCCTTAGTTACTAGTAAATATTATGAAATAATATTGTTGATATTGCTTAGCTTTATTGCATCTATCTGTTAATTTACATCTGTTATTACTCAGTCCTCACAGCATGGACAAATAGAATCTTTTTCATTATGGGCAGTAAGTCCCACACAATCCTCATGAATATATCTGCCACATGTGATGCCTGGCCGCATGTTTGAAAAAGCATCAATACTGCAAAACAAGTAGTAATGGCTCTCCTTTGTTGAGGAACACATACCATTAGTAACTATGATTTCACCAACAGATATCCTACTGGGGGGGCTTCTTTTTATTTTTCTGCAGGGGTTTTTTGGAGGAAGATTTTGGGGGGATTGTTCAAATGGCATTTTGTTGAACAAAGATTTTAGCACTTTGATGCCTTTTCAATTTATTGCTTTGCAACGTTGAATTTTCATCTTTCTTACAGTTGTAGTCGATGGGGACATAAGCTGTTCATATTGAGAATCGGGCGTAGATTTACTAAATCTTGTAACAAATGAATAAGGAAAATATTTTAAAGCAAAATATGCAATAGCAATCGAAAATATGTTTTATTAGCTTTCTAAAATTCTCCACTTTTCAACATTTAATGTAACTTTACTATAACTAATAAGATTTAAGCTTAAAAATAATTACGATCAGCACATCTCGAAACAACAAGTTTCCTCCTGAATGACGAACAGCGCGCTTTTTTACACTTTCCAGCTTTAATTATCTTTTCAACTGCTTTTCTTCGCAAAAAAATTGAGCCATCTATCGATCAAAATTATTACCTTTAAAAATATTAGGGGTGTCCATATTCAGAGCCCTGTCCATATAGGGTACAAATACCTTACTATAAAATAATTCTACCACATATTGAAATAATTGAAAACTGAAATTGAAGGGTTTGCTGAAAAACGAAGAATTATAGCCCATTTTCCTGTAAGAGCTTTTTAAAAAGCTACAGAAGAACCTGTAGATGTTTAATAGAAATGTCTCGTGAAAGAAAGGATTTAACAGAAGTTTAATTGAAATATCTGTTACGCAGACTTTTTATTTAACTTCTGCAGCGATTTCTATAGCTTTCAATTTAGCTTATAGAAAAAAAGAGCCCTAACTCTACAGGATTCTATAAAATTTTTTCATGGAATTCTAAAAGCCATTTTCGTAAGGGATAATTCGCCTTGCAGAAAAATATTTGAACAAAAATTTAAATACTTAATCTACATCTTAAGGCTCAACGAATGTTTTGCTTAACCTTCTAAATACGCCCTAGAAATTTCGTAAGTCAGAGAGTAGGAATTTAAATGATGAATTTTGCTTTATTTAATGAATGTTTTTTATTAAATAAAACAAATATTGTTACTTTAAATTTCTCGTATGAATGAGGGATACTTATTTAAAATATCCATTGAATTGATAAGAGTGGTAGTACCATATATACTAATATCGGGATTTAAGGATTAAATATAATTTAGCTAGTTTATTGTTTTATTTATTAGTTTCATGGTATTCGTATTACTGGGTTGATCCACATCAAGGGATTCAGGGGTTTTCATATTTCTAATAGCAGAAACTTCCTAAAATTTTAGTCGCAATGTCTAAGATAGGATTTTCTTCTTTATTTAATAAAACAGACATTACATTATAAAAATTCTGGTTTAAGTTCTTTACAAACCCTTGAAACGTATAGATACTGTATTGTCATAATTAATCTATTGAATTTCAACTAGAAGTCTTAAAAAAATAAAAAATGGTGGTTTATAAACATCTTAGTATATTTCATTCAACTACGTCTTATTAAGGCAGATAATTAACGACGTCTTAATTGATATATGTAGTTTATCTTTCCATATGAATTCGATAAAAATCCCTTTTTAGTTTGGAAAATAAATTTTCTTAAGATATCTATACTGATCATAAATATTTATATGTCGTAGATGCCGAAATAATTCTCCATTAAGAGGCTTCTTTTTATAGAATTGTATCTCTAAAGTGTACTTGAATCATTGTTAATGGAAATTTCCTATAAAAACCTTCATCTAATTCTTTTATGTATCAGACAATTTTTGGACATTATTATGGTTTGAACTTTTAATGCATGATTTTTTTATTTTGTTCAGAAAACATTAAATTTCAGTCAATTTTTGTTGAATTTCTACTAAAAAATAGCAACAAAATTTATTATTGTTTCTATTGGACATAATCTCAAAATCTAACGTTACGAATATGCATGCAGTTACTTAGCGCGTCGAAATGAAAACATCAAAGGTTAGCGTATTTTATATGAATTGCATCCATTACTATCATTGATAAAAAAATATTTTATTTTAATCATGCAAAAAAACATTTGACCAAAAATTAAAATAATATATCAAAGCTTATGGTTCAATGAATGTTTTGTTTCAACACAAATAATAAGTTGATTTGATTTTTTTTTCAAAGCATTCGTATTATTATATTTCATCTATTAAACTTAAACTAGAAATCTTCAGAATAATAGAATAGTCGTTTGTAAACATCTTAATATATTGCTCTCAATTGCATCTTATTATGTCAGACAATTAATGACTCCTCATGATATGGGCACTTTATCCATCTATAAGAATTCGATAAAGATCCCTTTTAGCTTGGAAAATAACTTTACTTACGACATTTATACCGATCATAAATATTTATATGTCATAGACACCGGAATAATAATCCATTAAGAGGCTTCTTTTTATAGAATTGTATCTAAAAAGTGCGCTTGAATCATCATTTTAATAGAAGTTTCCAAAGAAAATCTTCCTTTATTTCTTTTATGCATGAGACAATTTTAGGACATTTTTATAGACTGAACTTTTAATGCATGAATATTTTTATTTTATTTAGAAAATATTATATTTCATTCAATTTTTGTTAAATCTCTACTAGAAAAATAGTGACAAAATTTATTACTGTTTCTGTTGGACATAATGTCATAATGTAACGTTACAAATATGCATGCTAGTTATTTAGCGCGTCGAAACGAAACATCAAAGATTAGTGTATTTTATATGAATCACATCCACTACTATCATTGATAAAAAAGTATTTTATTTTAATCATGCAGAAAAATATTTGATCAGAAATTAAGATACAATATCATAGCTTATGGTTCAATGAATGTTTTGTTTCAACACATTTGATTTGATAAGTTGATTTGACTTTTTTTATTTCATAGCATTTGTATTATTATAATTCATCGTTATACTTAAACTATAAAACTTCAGAATAATGTAATAGTCATTTGTAAACACCTTAATATATTTCTCTCAACTGCGTCTTATTATGTCAGATAATTAACGATATCCTCCATGATATAGGCGGTTTACCTTTCTGTATGAATTAGGTAAAGTTCCCTTTTAGCTTGGAAAATAAGTTTTCTTAAGACATCTTTACTGATCGTAAATATTTATATGTCATAGACGCCGGAATAATGCTCCATTAAGAGGTTTCTTTTATAGAATTGTATTTATAAAGCGTGTTTGAATCATTGTTAACTGAAATTTTAAAAGAAAAACTTCCTTTATTTATTATATATGAGACATCTTTTGGACATTCTTATGGATTGAACTTTTAATGCATGATTTTTTATTTTGTTAAGAAAATATTATATTTCAGCCAGTTTTTGTTAATTTTCTAGAAGACAAATACCGACAAAATTTATTATTGTTTCCGTTAGACGTATTTTTTACTAGTTGCACAGCATTCTTATTATTATAGTTAATTTATTATATTTAAACTAGAAGACTTTAAAATAATACAATAGTTGCTTGTAAACATCTTAATGTATTTCTTTCAACTAAGTCTTAATGGAGTAAATAATTAATGGCTTTGTCCGTGATATTGGCGATTTAGTCTTCTATGTAGCTACAATAAAGAGCTCATTTAGTTTGGATAATAAATTTCCTTAAACATCTATATTGATCGTAAATATTGCTACACCGTAGATACCAGAATAATTCTCCATTAAGAAGCTACTTTTTGTAGCATATATCTATAATGTGTGATTTAAATTAAATTAATGGAAATTTCCTAAGAAAATCGCCATTTATTTTATGTATCAGACAATTTTGGACATTGTTGTGGGTTGAGCATTTAATGTATATATTTTTTTGTTGTTGTTGTTCAGAAAACGTTAAGTTTCAGTAATTTTTTGTTGAATTTTTACTAAAAAAGTAGTAACAAAATTTGTTATCGTTTCTGTTGGACATAATGTCGTACTGTAACGTTACAAATATGCATTACGTAAGGCATGGTGACATCACTGCGACGTCGTTGTGAAGTCACATTGTGACTTTGTGACCATCGATCGTCGATGTGACGTCACGTGACGTCGATGTGAAGTCACAGTGACTGAAATGTGAAGTCATTATGGTCGTTTTAGAGCTCTTTTGTGACCACTTCACAAAGTGGTCATAATGTGACAAATTTGTGAAAATGTGTCATTTGTGACTACTTTGACATTAACATTGTGACGAAACTGCGACAAAAGCGACGATATTTAAATTGCCAGAAACATGTTTTTTAAAGTAAATAACATATTTTGAAGAATATTTGTAATTTTCTAAAATTTTTTTAAGAAAGTCACATCTCAGTCACAATGCGACGTCACTGCATGGTGGCATTTTGGTCACAGATGTGATGTGACCAAAGTGGCTCACAGTGACGTCATTGTGACGTCACTGTGACCATGCATGCTATGAGGGATGTATTTTATTTTATTCAAAATATTTTATTTTAATCATGCACAAAAACATTTGATCAAAAATTAAGATACTTTATCTATAGCGTATTTTTCAACCTTTATATACAAATAATAAGTTGATAGTATTTTTTACTAGTTTCATAGCATTCGTGTTATTATAGGTAATCTATTATACTCAAACCAGAATTCTTCGGAATAGTTGTTTGTAAACATCTTAATATATTTCTTCCAACCAGGTCTTACTATGGCAAACAATTAATAGCTTCGTCTGACATTCGGCGATTTAGTCTTCTAAGTGACTTCGATAAAGAGCTCATCTAGTTTGGGCAATATCTTTCCTTAATCATCTATATTGATAGCAAAAAATTTATATGGCGTAGACACAGGTATAATTCTCCATTAAGAGGCTTCATTTTATAGAATGTATCTACAAAGTGATTGAAATGTAATTAATAGGAATTTCCTAAGAAAATCTCCCTCGTTTATTTCATGTATGAGGCTATATATGGATTGATATTTTAATTTAAGCTTTTTTTTTTGTACAGAAAATATTATATTTCAGTCCATTTCTGTTAATCGCGCTAGGAAAATAATATCAAATTTTTTTATTGTTTCTGTTGGGCATAATGCCACAACGGAGCGTCACATATATACATGATAGTTATTTAGTACGTAATTCCATAAAGTTTTAGTAGTTAAGTCTGAAGACAGATTTTTTTATTAAATAATCGATAAATTCTGGTAAAATTTCTTTACCATAGATACTCGTATAGATAAGCGTATAGATATTGTATTATCCTAATTAATCTATTGAACTTACACAACATATCATCGAAAGAATGAATAATGGTTGTTTATACACATCTTAATATATTTCTCTCATCTGCGTCATATTAAGGAACGGAACATAATTAACGACGTCCTCAATGATACATGCCATTTATCCTTTAACCTTTTAATTCCCATGATAGAAGACATTCTAGAAATTATGTAATTCAGAAAATCTGATTTTACACCAGAAAAATTCAATGGCTAATTCCGTTTTATTTAAATACGGAATGCTCTGCTATTAATTAAAGCAAATATTGCTATTTTAATTTTCTGTTGGGATTTAAAATATCTCAAAATATCTCGGGCGATTTGGGATCCAGAGGGTTAATATGAATTCGATAAAAACCATTTTTAGTTTAGACAATATCTTTTCGTAAGATCACTATACTAATAGTAAATATCTATATGTCATAAGCGCCGGAATAATTCTCTATTAAGAGGCTTCTTTTTATAGAATTGTATCTATAAAATGTGCTTGAATCATTATTAATTAAAATTTCTTAAGAAAATCATCCTTTATTTCTTTTATGTATCAAACAATTTTTGGATATTTTTGTGGATTGAACTTTTAATGCATGATTTTTCATTTTATTCAGAAAACGTTATATTTCAGTCTATTTTTGTAAATTTTTCTCTAGAAAAATAGTGATAAAATATATTATTGTTTCTGTTGGACATAATGTCATAATGTCACGTTACATATATGCATGCTAGAGGTTACTTAACATGACTAAACCAAAAACGTCAAAAGGTAAGTGTATTTCATAAGAGTCACCGCCATTACTACAATTGATTTTTAAAAAATATTTTAATTTTGCAGAAAAACATTTGATTAAAAATTCAAATTCTATATGTATAGCTTATTTTTCAACGAATGTTTTGTTTAAACACAAATAATATGAAGGTTCTTTTTTTCAGTTACAGCATTCGTATTATTATAGTTAATTTATTTTATTTAAATTGGAAATTATTGGAATAATACTACAGCCGTTTGTAAACGATGTACAGTCGTCTTAATATATTTCTCCCAACCAGATCTTATTATATCAAACTATTAATGGCTTCCTCCGTGATATCGGCGATTTAGTCTTTTATGTGACTTCGATAAAGAGCTCATTTAGTTTGGACAATAAGTTTCCTCAAACATTTTTTATTGATCGTAAATATTTATATGCCATAGACACTGGAATAAGTCTCTATTAAGAGGCTTCTTTTTATAGAATGTATCAATAACGTGTAATTGAAATATAATTAATGGAAATTTCCTAAGAAAGTCTCCCTCGTTTCTTTTGTGTATGAGACAATTTTTAGACATTGTTGTGTATTGATTCTTTAACGTTTTGCACAAAAAACATTATACTTCCGTGCATTTTAGTAAGTTTCTATTAATAAAATAATGCCAAAATTCATTATTGTTTTTGTTGGGTATAATATCATAACGTTGCTTTACATATATATGGATACTAGTTGGGTAAAATCAAAACGTCAACGATTAGTGTATATTATAAGAACTATTCCCGTTACTATAATTGAATCACTATATTTTAACCGTTAACCGCTGGTAATCCGTTCACGCCACGGAAAAAATAATTGTTCATGATTAAATTAATTCTTTGCCATCACTATTTTAAAATAAATAAAAATTTTTCTTATTGGCAGAAATTTGCTATTTCAATAAAGCGAAAAAAACTTTTCTGCATTTGCGGTGGCGCACTATTTTCAGCAAGAAATTTGAAAATTCCTATTTAATAGTTTTGGTGGTTAACAATTTAACTGACCAATTTTTTTGAAAAAAAACTCTGAAATAATAGATCTTTTTCGTGTCTTTTACAGAATTTTTAATCTCTTATACCTGGTTTTTCAAAAGAGAAACTTATTCCGAATATGTACGGATTAAATATCAGAAAATTACAATAAAATTCTACTGGTGAGAGTAATAAATTATAATTCGAGTATGGATACCCGGACGTGGTATAGGGAATTTATGATTAGCAAATATATGTTACCCATGTAACATACGGGTTACAGAGGGAAGAGGTTGATTGGTCAATTATTTATAAAAAATTAAGATATTATATTTATAGTTTAAGTTTCTGAGAATGTTTTCTTTAAACACAAGAAACAAGATGATTGTATTTTTTATACTTTTAAAATCTTCTAAATAATATAATGTTCGTTTATATACACTTTAGTATATTTCTCTCAATTAAGTCTTATTAAGTAAAATAATTAATGACTTCCTTTGTGATACAGACAGTATAACCCTTCTATGTAAATTTGATAAGGATCTATTTTAACTTGAAAAATAACTTTTCTTAGACGTCTATTTTGATCGTGAATGTTTGTGAGCCTTAGACACCGGAATAATTCTCCATTACGAAGCTATTTTTTACAGAATGTATCTAAAAAGTGTGCTTGAAACATAATTAACACTAGAAAGGCCGGAAATTTTAGACAGGTTTTGTAAAAATATGCCACACCAGAATTTTGATTTAAAACAGTTTAACATTTTTAACTAATTTTTTTTCTTCTTTGCCATTTTTAAACTTATTTTACAATGAAATTTCTTGTTTGAACCGAAATACTGGATGATCCAAAAGTCAGGACGAACTTTAAAAATGAATAATTCGAAAACAAATCAAGATACAAAGATACGGTTTGCACCGAACGGATGGAGAAGAAACCGGGTTTTGTTTAACAACAACAACAAAAAAAACAGTTTTGTTGGCGACCAGCAAATGGTGCTATAGTGTTTTATTGCACCAAAAGATGATTTACAAATGAAAAAATGTTGACAACTTACAAAGTCAACCTAATTACAGTTAATTAGTACTACAGTAAACGATCAATGTTCATCATTTATAAGTGCAACTGTGAGACTAGGCACTACAGTATTCACAGCATTCAGTAACATTTATTGCGTTATGGCAGACACATTTTGCCGGATGGCATATTTCAGTGCTGCTAGTGATGCCGTTGGTCGCAAACAGAACTATATGTTTTCGTTGCCACACAAAACTCGGTTTCTTTTCCATCCGTTTGGTGCAAACCTTATCTTTGTATCTTGATTCGTTTTTGAATTATTCATTTTTAAGTTCGTCCTCACTTTTGGATCACCCAGTATTTTCATACAGGAGCAGTCAAAATGACTGCTTACTGCCATTCTAGTGTTAATGGAAGTTTCCTCAGAAAACGCACCTTCCTTTATATACGATAAAGTTTTTTGAACATCTTTATTAATTGAGCCTTTAATGCATGATTTTTTATTTTGGTCAGAAAATATTTTGTCTTCATTTTTTTCCGCTAGAAAATAGTGACAAAATCTGTTTCTGTTGGACATAATATCATAATGTTACGTTACCTATATACATGATAGTTGCTTTATACGACGAAACCAAAACATCAAAGGTAAGTCTATTTTATGAGCCTTATCCCTGTTGTTTTCATTAAAATTTTTTATTTTATTTTATTCATGAACAAAAGCATTTTATCAAAAATTAAGATATTATATCTTTAGCATAATTTTTGAAGAAAGTTTTGTTTAAATACAAGTAATCAGCAAACTGTATTTTTTTTGCTAACTTACATAGCATTCGTATTATTTTAATTAATCTATTATACTTAGCACATCAAATTCTAGCAGTACCACCGGAAAAGTTTAATTCTTTTTTTAATATCAGTATTTTTGATCAGAAATATTTGGAAGAAACAACAGTCAGTCTAAACATCTCAGTGTATTTTTCAACTAGGTTTCATTAAGACAAAATTTAATAGCTACCTAAGCGATATCGGTAGTTTACCCTACTATGTGAGTTGGATAAAGAGCTCTTTTAGCTTGGATAATAACTTTTCTTTAGACATCTAAATTGATCGTAAATATTTATTTGCAATATACACTGGAATAATGCTTCTTTAAGAGGCTTCTTTTTATAGAATGTATCTATAAAGGATGATTAAAACATAACTAATGGAAATTTCCCAAGAAAATCTGACTTCATTTCTTTCATGTATAAAAAAATTTTTAGACATTGTTATGGATTTAGCCTTTAATGTATAATTTTTTTCAGAAGCATTATATACCAGTACAATTTTGTTAATTTTCCTCTAGAAAAATAATGAAAGGTACATTAATGTTTCTGTTCGACAAAATGTCATTATGTCACATTATTTATATAAATGCCAATTACTTCATACGATGAAACCAAAAGTAAAAGTTTAGTGTATTATATATGAATTATCTCCATTACTTTCATTAAACAAAGTTTATTTTATTTTAATCATACATAAAAGCATTTGTAAGATATTACATTTTGTCCATAGTCTAAATTTCAATGAATTTTTTGTTTAAACATAAGTGACAAGTGAATTTTATTTATAAACTTGTTACATAACTTTCGTATCATTATAGTTAATCTATAATACTTAAACTAGAAATCTTTAGAAGAATAAAATGGTAGCTAATAAATAGCTCTGTGTATTTTGTCCAACTAAGTCTTATTAAGGCAAATAATTAATAGCTTCCTCGGCGATATCGGTAGTTTACCGTTCCATGCGAGTTCGATAAAGAGCTTTTTTTAGCTTGGATAATAACTTTCTTTAGACATCTAAATTGATCGTAAATATTTATATGTCATAAACACAGTAATAACAGTCCATTAAGAGCCTTCTTTTTATGCAATGTATCTCTAAAGTGTGATTGAAACATAATTAATGGAAATTTCATAAGAAAATCTCGATTCATTTCTTTTATATATGAGGAAGTTTTTTGGACATTCTTATGGATGAACCCTTTAAGCATGTTTTTTTGTTGTTGTTGTTCGAAAAATATTTTATTTGAGTCTATTTTTCCGAATTATCCATGAGAGAAATAGTGTTCCCAAACTGGTACGCGACCCAAATTTATGTTAAAAAAGTTTTCGCGACGCACCTAATAAAAGGTTGTATATCCGTATGGAAACAGCTGTATTAACTGTTTAAGCTATCGGCCATCCTATCGTATGTAAAAGGAAAAATTTAAATAGTGCACGAAGCATGCATGCACTATTAACAAAAATAAGAAATAATAATCTCAATGTGTAGAAATGGCACAATAATTAAAACAACACACAAACTTACTAAAAAAAATACAAAAATGCGTTTGATTATTATCACATGAGTACTTTTTAATCAGCAAAATTTTTGACATTAGTGTTTACCGATGAGAGCTTTTACAATATGATTAAAACTATTTAATTTTAATATTAAGTAACTTTCTACATGCAGTGTGTTTCTGTACTTTGTGTTTTCAAAAACAGCAATGTAGAAAAATGATATTCACACATTTCGTGCTGAACCACACATTACGTGTAGAACTTCATTAAGGATTTCAAAGTTGATTTACGTATGTGTGGATATTCCGGTGGTATATTTATCAAGATAAAAATTGAGGATTTTACTTTGAAAGGTTATTTGACGTTAAAGTTTTTATGTTTTTTAAACAGAGGAAACAAAAGTTACATTTTTGTGACAAATCTAGATTGGTTCCACGACCCACCAAAACACTCACCGCGACCCTCCAGTGGGCCGCGACCTATAGTTTTGGAACCGCTGGAGAAAAAAAAACATTTATGTTTCGGTTGGACATAATATTAGTTATATAACAAAAATAGCTTAAAGAGTTAATTTTTATTATATAGGGTGTTTCCCTACAAGTCCGAAAAACTTGAAGGAGGAATAGGGGACACACAGACGACTCGAAATCACATAGCGATGCAGGTCTTAAAATGCCGTAGTTGAGGGTTATGGTACAAAGCAATGTTTGTTGCTAGAGGGCTGCTTTTTTAAATTCAGATATCTTGATTAGTACCACTTTTTCGGATGGGGAATAGTTTAATAAACTAGGACTGTACAATCATTTTAAAAAAGAAATTTGTTTGAAAAAAATTAATGAAGCGCGGAAATTTAAATTTCGTAATAAATAAGTATTTAAACCTTATATGGTAAATCTTAAATAGCGCGAAAAAATACTCATAAAAGTTGTTTTATATAAAATTTACGTATTGTTCTAGTAAATACAATTGCGTAATTAATCTATATTCATCTCTTAAACTGGAAGTTTTCGAAAGTATATAATGGTCATTAATTAACAGCTTACAATGCTTCTCTTAATATGATCTCATAATAATTAATGGCTTCCTCTTTGAAGCTGGCACGTGACTCTTTTGTGTCAAACAAACAGTTATTTTTGTTTAAACATCATTTTTTCTTAGACCTGTTATATTGATCGTAATTATATATGTTTATAAATTCTATCTTTACTAATAATTCTATTTTAAAAAGTTTACATTTTTTAATTATTAAAATTAAGATACAGAAAACATAATGAATTATAATTTGTTACATATACATAAAAGTATTTATTTTTATGCTGTTTGCGAAATAATGCTTATAAACAAACCATAAAAATAAAAAAGTAATCAAACGAATTTGAAATATATATATTCTTTATGATATTGCATTGATCTGTCTTATTTCATACCAATTAACGTAATATTAAGTGAATGATTTGACACAATATAAATTTTTGGTGTTAATCAATTATTGATATCTTTGTTAACCTTAAATACTATTGCAATGTTGTTTATGTTTCCTAGTATCAGATGAGAGTATAGTACAAAAATTTTAATTATTTTATATTCCATGAAATATGTTATTTTCCGATAGCATATTTTTAAATTTTTAAATATGTTTTCGGTACCAAGAGTTATTATGAGAGCTTTAAATATATTTAATGTATATATTTAAGAGAGCTATTAAAATTATGTTCATGTTAAAGGAACTTAAAAGGGAAATTATATATATATATATATATATATATATATATATATATATAATTTAAAATATGTCTTTGCAAAATAAGATTTTATTCTTCCTGAATCAAGGATCTTGCTATTTCATCCATTTATTCAAAAATATTTTTGTGCATACCTTTGAAAGTTTATATACTTTACTAATCATTTCATTTTGTATAAATTGCTTTTACTTTGACAGAATTTAAAATCCTTCATTTATAAATAGGGTGACGTTTGATATTTCAACTTAAAACTGTTACATAAAGCTGTGAAAATCTTTCTTTTTATTTGTTGTCTAAATACATTGCTTATGATTTTTACTTTTTATTTGAAGATGATGATATTAATAATATTTCCTAGCGAACTAAATATTTATACATACATTTATTATCAGTTTATATTGAACAGTGTTAAAAGTGAAGGTGACAAACCGGTGCCATTTGGAACCCTAGGGGGCCATAGGAACTTGGATATGTGGTTGCAGTGTCGACAGGTCTCTTACTGGGTGACTGGAGCTAAATAAGGTGCCATGCTCTTCGCATTGGCAGCAATGTGGCACCTCATCGGGTGACTGGAACCATGCGCATGCGCTGTGACGTGTGTCTTTCTGTTTTCTGTGACGGCAAGTAAAATCTGTGCCTATGAGTGAATGAAGATGAGCTCGAAGACCGAGCGGTTATAACGCTGAGCTTGTAATCAGACGTTGTGAGTTCGAATCCTTCGAGGGCCAAAAGTCGATTTGTATATTTTTTAATTTTTTGTTATTGGACACTCTGGATTAAGGGTACCATCTTTTCACCCTAATTAAAGGTGTCATTCTGGCTCCTTTATAGGTTCACCACTGAGACAAGCCTTTCACCCCTAAAAGATGCAATATGTCACCATTAGTTTTAACAGTGAATAATTAAATGTTTTATTCTTTGTGTTCGTTTAGAAACATATACATCTTTAGTTACAAATAAAAAAGTTAAACAAAATATTGAATATTTCATTTCGAAAATTTTTTTTAAATAGTAAATATTAATATATTTTTAATAAAACTTGCTGTTACAACAAAGAAAGATAATGCGAAAGCATTTGCTCTTTTTATAACTCCGAATGGTATCAGGCGTTAACGATTTCATAATGCATATATAATGAAACCTTTCCTCTTCGTTTGCTTCAAAAACCGAGGGGTCCAGGAATATGAACAAGTTGGAAATTGCACGTGAAGCGTAGGAAATGAGGTGCGTTCGTACGATAACGAAGTTTAAAAATATCACTCTCATATATCAATCTCATAAAATTGTAAATAATTACAATTAAAATGTGCACCAAACAATGTTCTCCGTATACCATTATGCAATGGAATACTTTTGTGTGGCCTTGTAAATCAATAGCAAAATTCTTTGCACCACAGATTATGCAAAATGTATATTATAATATGTACTTTATAGATGCATATCAATTTTATTACGTTCGAATAAATGTAACACCATTAAAATGCATTTGAAACATTTTTCCCCATTAACCGTAATGTAACGGAATACTTTTGATTGTCCCTGTAATTTAACTATCCATCCGATTTTGAAAAAATTTGAAATGACTCGACAGAATTATGTAATAATTATGTATTTAAAATTTCAAACGATTAAAATGCATTTGAAACTTTTTTCCCCGTTGACCGTAATGTAACAGAATCCTTTTGATTGTCCCTGTAATTGATCTATGCATCCGATTTTCATAAAATTTGAAATGACTCGACAAAATTATGTAATAATTATATATTTGAAATTTCAAACGATTCGGTTGGTTAGTTTTTGCGTTGTTATATGCGGACGGACAGACAGACGGACGGAGAGACAGACAGACGGACGGACTGAATGACAACAATATGTGCTACGTATTTACATAATTACGAACGCACCTAATAAAAACGATCACGAGGAAAATTTTACTCTGGTCATGCGAGTTCATCGAGAATTTAATTAATGCTTCTGTTAATTATCAGAAATAAAAAATATAAGCCTAGAATGCATTCGAACCTGTCTTCATTTATCTTTATCCAAATTTTAACTTATTTTCATTTTATAGATATCCGTAGCCATTGCCAACAGACACATACACAGAAAAACATTGTAGTTTATTAATACGTAGCCCAGTGACAAGGGGTTGAAGCATCTGACTGCTGTGCTGCCAGTCGGGTGTCGAACTCCCGACTTCCAAGGTTCACTCAGCATTTCGTTCCCATCGGGATCGATAAAATGAATATCAAGTTTCGTAGGATCTAAACAGGGAAGGTCTCGCGTTAGGTTGACCACGTGACGAGGACATGTTCTGCATGGCACCTCGGGATACAGGACAAGAAAACAGGACTAGGCGTTGTCGACTCAGATCCTTTATAGATTATACAACCACAAAGTTTAGTTTTTTTTTTTTTTTTTTTTTTTTTCATTAGTGCAGATTTATTTCTCGAATCGTTCGGCATATCGCACACGTAGTAGATAAAGCAATAAAAACGTAAGACAGGAAACAAATTCTAGTGTTCAAACAGGTTTTTTTCTTTGTTACGCAATCGTATCTTGGCTCAAGCTTTTTTGTCATTTTCGGATCAGTGTGTGATCTGCCTTATTATTCCTTTTTCAAAAGATTTCAAAATATTTCAAAGTGCTTATGAATTCGGTTTGTCTGTGTATTCTGCTCATGCATTTAAATATGTTGAAATGCATGATATGAGGCTTGCTATACCATATTTTTCAATGAATGTGAACAGCATAGGAATTATGGTTCCTTTACAGGGATACTCAATTAAATGTAACTATTATTTACTAACTTTATTAATGCTAACATTAATAAAGAATTTCGTTACATTACGATGTATGGAAAAAATCATTTGCGGTGTAATTTAATGATGGAATACGATTTCAAGCATATGAATCACTGAAGTGCAACACAAGAGCAATACTATTGAATATAGTGTGCATAGCATTCATTGTTCATATACAGGGACACACAAAAGTAGTCGGTTACGGTGCTATCAATTAACAGTATATGTTGGAAGTGCGTTTTCAGTTCTGGTAGGCTTTTTAAAGTGCAATTATCTTTTTTCCTTAGTTTTCCCTAGTTTTTTCCTTAGTTTGTATGAATTGTATTACAGATCATTTGCAGAGCAGATCTTCTGAAAGACCTGCTAGGGTGATAACTCCTGAAATTGTATTTTCAAATGTGTTATGCGTTTTCTAAATTATATACATAGACATCACTTTTCACCTTACTAAGCGATGAAATTTTGTTAAAATATTAAAAAATTGTTGGATTTTTTTTTATATTTAATTTTTTAATCTTGTTTATCATTAATTTATTTTCTATTTAAAAATCTTTAGTTAAACGACTATGTCATATTTTACAGCTTTATTATAATTATTTTTTTAAGCAAGATTTCCTTCCAAATACATTTCTTTCAAAATATGCTCGTCATGCATATAACTTTAAGTTATTTATACTGACATAGTTTCTGAAGTCTTAAAATACAAAAAAATAATGTAACTGTCGCTTATATCATAACTTTCTCTTTCCCCTTTAATATATAGAAATTCTAGTAGTAATTTCATATTCATTTCAAAATATATTTCCCATTAAACTATTATTATTTTTGTAAACTCCAGGTTTGAAATGATATTTTTATCAGAGTTCTGTTTATGCTAAAGAAAGAAAAAGAAAAAAAAACTAGATTTTTAATTTTTTTTACAAGTGAAAAAAAAATACTTTAAAATTTTTTTCATGTAAATAAAGTTTTTTTTCGAATGAATCAAACACACTGTCCTTTTATTTATCCAGTTTTTACATTTATGTATCAATTTATATATTTCACGCATTTTGTTCAAAGTTACTGTGAGGTTTGGATGAACAGATACTATCTAGCGTTACTGTCATTAGAGCTTATCTTTTTACTTGTATATTGTATTCATGCCACCTTCTGTAAACATAGAGTTTTAAGGTAATCCGAGAAATTGTTAGTTAGATAGTACAGCATGAAAAAAAATGTATGGTATGAATAGATTGAAGTTCCTCTTGCTATTCAAAATGAATACATGAGATAATGCCAACAAAGAGTCCTATCGGTTATCTAGGCAGGATAATGGACGTCACAGAGAAGTGACAGTTAGACGAGATTTGAGATAGTACCCCTTCGGTCAGAGATGTAGCCCTGTTATTCGGGTTTTCCCCGTCTTTCATTTCGGAGTGTGCAGGCGAATTTGTTGGTTGGTGCACTTTTGATAGAGTTTTGTAGAAAGAGCATAGGTTCTTGGTGAATATATCCAGTGTGACGAGATATCCAGAGAGGGGATCCCTGATAAATACACTGTAAAAATTGAAGACCCAAATTGGGTTGAAAGATTTCTGGGTATAGTAATGTTCCTAAAATGGTACAGTACGGATTCCAAAATGGTAGAGTATTGTTCCCAACATACATAACCCAAAACGGTTCAAAACAGAGCAGATCTTTATTAACATTAAATTAATCAAAATTTCTGAGGTATTATGTATATACTATCTAAGATATTTTAATTGTTTTAATGTCATTAAAAAACAGACTTTTTTAAAACGATTTTATGCTACAAACTGAACTTTCCAAATTGGAACAATGCCGTACCCAGAAATCTTTCAACCCAATTTGGGTATTTTGTTTTTACAGTGTGTGAATTAACAAATCTAGTGTGAGAGGGAACAGATATTTTAATAAATAACCCAGTACGCAAAAGGTATTTGCTGTATTTAATTTAATGTCGGACCTGATCATCTATATCCGAGTTCTTAATAGTAAATATTGTTCTGTTATATGTAAATAATGTTTAATGAAATTGTTAGTATATTTTAATTGGATGAGATAATATTCTTTCGATAAGCCCTCCCATAAAGGGTCCGACATCACTAAATTATATCGGTGGTGGCATTCTAAAACAAAGGAACTTTCTTCAAAGTTGTGTCGACTAAGGAAAAAAGAGTTTAACAGTTAAATATTGATGTTTGCACTTAAAAATGACAAATATAGCTAACACAATATTCATCATCATGTGTTTTGAAATGTAATGCATTACGTGAAATATTTTTCGTTTACGATGTATCTTTTTTTTCATTTATTCCGTCTTTCAAATTACGTTTTATGCATGATCGATTTAATCACCTTTCATGTTTATCCTCTAATCTTTGAGCCCGATACATTCACATTCAGTTTGTACATAAATGTTTGGGAAGTGGCGATTATAGGGTTAAATAAAAATATTTATTTTTGGTAAGATGTCCATTGATAAAATTTTCATGATCATCATCGAATTGTGGAATAGTCTGATTTATCTTTATTCTTGTAATTCAATTAATTTTTCATTTATAATAGGATATAAATGCAAAATTAATTAAAATATGTTAAAAATAATGCAATACAATTACAGTTGGATAAAAATTATTCAATCGATTAATTAATAGTAGTCATTTAAAAGAAAATTGTTAACGAAAAAAATACTGACATATTTAACGTAGTTTAGCATGGTACGATAAAGGATGATAGCGCGATAAATCAAAAACTAATTAGGGTCAATATAATTTTTCCGTTATGGCAAAATTTTTAGCCAATGACAGAAACACAAACTACTTCATTTCACTGCTTAAAACAGAGATTCAAAATAACAGAATTGAAGTTGATCAAGATTAAGAAGACGTTAATGACATAATTGTTACGTCTGCCGTTTCATGATTTCATAAATACAATTACAACAATGACCTTTTCACTCATGCAATCAACGGATTTGATACAACATTCGCTTTTTTCAGCTAGGAAGATCAAACTTTTGTAACACTTTGAAAAATGCGATCAGCTTGAAGAATTAGCCTATATGTTTAATTAACCAGAGACTACCTGTCAAGAAGTGATTAAGGCTGGCGAAAAGTACATTGTTGCACTATACAGTATACACACAAATATTGAATATCTAAAAGCTTCAATTAATAATAAATTTGCCACTAACAGCAAATTTCATCTTGCAAGGTTACCGCCAACACAAGAGGATGTGCACATCATTTCTTCCGATATTATCATCAGTTACAAGCTTGGCTAGGAAACAGCATCCCCCTTGAAGCATTGGGTTGAGTTCACAGGTCTGACGATCTCTTTCAGCCAGTCTAAATGTGCCAAAATCCAACATTTAAATTCTTTCTATACACGTCGTCTCATGTATTTGTGCAATGCAGTGCAGCAAGGCATGATCTTGCGAAAAATCGGGACTTAAACGTTCTACATTTTAAAAAAAAACTTTAACGGAGTCAACTATAAAAATGTTGATTAATTTATTCACCCTGAAGAAGATGATGAAGCAAACACCAATGACTTTGACGAATAGGTTGATCTAGACGCAATAAGCTCAAAGAAGATTAAAGCTTTTTAGAAAACAAGCATATTGCTCATTTTCTTTCAAGCAGAGTTTGACGAATGAAATCCATGAACCCGCAAATGCTCCAGACTTTAATAAATATATTTAAAAGGTTATCGTGAGTCTTTCTTTTTAAGTCATTCATGTAAATGCTTACTATAATTGATCTCCAACTAAATTTTATAATTTAAAATAAATTAAAATGTTGTTAAATATTTTATGAATGTTACCGCTGTAATAATTCATTATTAATTCCATAGTAGCAAACCAATATTGGTCCAACGTTGCGCCAATATTTCATTTATTCGAAATATTGCAAATAAAACGAACACTGGTTAAAAATTGGCATTTCATTGGAAATATTTTCAATGAAACCTCTATATTTAACCAATATTCGCGTTTTATTGGTAATATTTCCAATGAAACCCAAACATTGGCATAATATTGGCTGCAAATATAGGCTAAATAAAGGCAAAATATAAACACCTCAATATTGGAGCAATATTTTATTCCAATATTGCGCGAATGTACTAATATTGCTTCAAGATGTAGCCAATATTAGTACAATATTGTTTGGATACTGGAGTATCAAGGAAGTATCTGTAATATAAACTAGTTTTATTAAAGAAGATAAAATGCATAAAAAGTGATGTCAAATACTGGTTTTTCCGATTTTTCACAAAGTTAGAAAAAATGTGTTATCTTTCGAAAGCTGTGGCACTCATTGTAATGGGTTTAGAAAATCATGTTTGTTATGAAATCTGTACAGAATTTAATGCTCTTTCTTTTTGTAACTGAGTATAATACACAACAATTTTATAACTTTCGAGTCATAGGCCCAAAAAATGTTTTATTTATTTTTATTTATTTATTTATTTATTTATTTGCCTATAAAGGTTTTTTTTCTCCAAACAGTTTAGCCTCGAGATATTTTGATGGAAAATAGCCAATTCCTGGTTATTAGCATTCTCATAAACACTTTAAAACTATAAAATCTCCTAGTAGAATTTTTGCATCTTTTTTTTTCTTTTTCTTTTTTTTTTTTTGATAATTTCATTGACTTATAATGACCTAAATATTGTACTGTATAATGACGTAAATAATTTAGCTGCTGTTTTAATTAAAATTCACCTTACATAGTATCATCACAGTTTACGCATATTAAAGTTTATTATGTTGAATAATTTGATTTATTCATCGTTTTAAATCTGTAAATGAAAATCCGTGTTAAGATTAGGAATAATTACTATGTTTTATTATCTGAATTAGTTGATTAGGATTCCGAATTCTAATTAAAAAAAAGTTCGTTCATTTTCGCTTCCATTTTTTAACCCCTTCGCGACTGGAGCATTTTACGAATTTTTTAATGTTTTTTCACCGGCTTTTGAAAACAGAAATTTGTGTTTTATTAAATTCGAGAAAATGCTCCGATTAAAAAAAGGCAATTTTTACAGCAAAATTTTACTGATGGGTATAAACAAATATTCTGAAGCCTTTTTACGGCACGTATACGTGTCGCTCGTCCCCAAGGGTTTAAATTTGTAATCAGTATTTTGAAACCCTTTGTAGAAAAAAGTAATAATTTCGTTTTCAAGCATAAGAGATGAGATTTAAAATGAAAATAAATTAAACACTGATTGATCAATTTCTCTTTAAGCCTTTCGTGTTTGGTGTACTACTAGTAGTACGTGTCTTTTCATCGAGTATTATTTTGTCTCATAAATTACTTTTATTACTCTCTATGTAGTAAGGATAGTATATTTCTATGTTTTTTTTTTAAATTTTGACTTCATTTATCTTTTGTTATTTAGTAATAGTAATAACAATAAAAGTTTGTTTAGTTCACGTTGGCGATTCTTTCATTTCAAACATATATTTCTCGATTTAAATTTTTTAAAAATAATTCGTTTTCTGAAAGAATCATGTGCGATAAAGCTAAAAAAAGAGTAAAAAGTTGTAATATCAATTAAATACCGCTATAATACGATATTCTTCAAACATCTCCAAAAACTCATCCTAGCCCATTGTCTATATAAATATTAATTGAATAGTGCGTAAAAAAACTATATTCATTAGATTTTAGATAATGAAGTGCAGTAAATAATAACTGCACTAATAACAGCACTAATAACAGCACACTAATAACAGCACTATCTCCAAAAACTCATCCTAGCCCATTGTCTATATAAATATTAATTGAATAGTGCGTAAAATAACTATATTCATTAGATTTTAGATAATGAAGTGCAGTAAATAATAACTGCACTAATAACAGCACTAATAACAGCACACTAATAACAGCACTATCTCCAAAAACTCATCCTAGCCCATTGTCTATATAAATATTAATTGAATAGTGCGTAAAATAACTATATTCATTAGATTTTAGATAATGAAGTGCAGTAAATAATAACTGCACTAATAACAGCATTAATAACAGCACACTAATAACAGCACTATCTCCAAAAACTCATCCTAGCCCATTGTCTATATAAATATTAATTGAATAGTGCGTAAAATAACTATATTCATTAGATTTTAGATAATGAAGTGCAGTAATAATAACTGATAATACGGTGATAGAAATAATTGATAATGCGGTAATTTAGGTAATACGGTGAAAACCTACTAGGTAGGTAAAAACGTACTTTTAACTAAAAAAATGTTTAAATAAATAACTCTTGGATCTCTGTGGTAATTATTTGAAATATACTTGAATTCCTTTTTTTCTGGTTTCAAAACGTTTATTTGAGAAAAGGTCTTTCGCTCGAAATGGTAAAGTTTGCAAATAACAATAATTAATACTTTCTCAAACTTAATTCTCATTCTTTGCGTTTCTTTTTTTACTTTTGATCTTCATTTATTCATTCTGAGAATATTTATTTATAATTTTAATTTATAAATATATATATTCTTTCCTTTGTTCTAAAACATTTCCAAACGACTTCAAAAAAGAATTTTAAAGAGAAAATGCATTATTTCTATATTGAATTAGTGTCTTCTTAAAAATTATTTCTCTTTAAATAACATTACAAAAATATATTTTTATTTTAGTTCAAAAGAACTCTTTGTATATAACTTTGATAAATTTGTGTGGGCAAAGTTTTTGAAATTTCAAAATGCAAAGAAATTACCTTTTAAACCAAAACTACTATTTCCTTTAAATATTAAAACTCTTGTTAGTTCATATTTTTTGTTAAGATGTATAGTTTTCTTTTATTATTTACTTTAGATTTAAAATGTTTGTTTCAGTTCAGTTTCCAGAAAGTGAATCCTTCACGTGTGTTTTATAATTATAAGTCAAAAAATTAATTTATTTAGGATATGTCTCAAACAAATGGGATTTATTTTCCTTCTGTGAAACACACTGGCATTTTATTTAATCATTTCTAAATAAAAATTTCCAATTTATGTATTTATGTATTTTCCAATTTATGTATTAATACCCGCATTTTTCTGAAATTTACTGATTTTTTACTTGATTACATTAATTTATAACACGATTATTTAATCGGAAAATGAATTATAATAGATGTAGATTTTCCAAGTGGGTGAAAAAATTCCTAGCCATTATTCGGAACAGAGATGTATTGACTGAAGCAGCCAATGCTCTTCCAACTCAAATAAGAGGCGGCGTCAGCCAATATATCCCTGGTTCGAATCTTGGAAAGAACTTTTTGCACCCACTTGAAAATTTTACTTCTACTACTTTTATTTTATTTACTTTAAAATGCTTTAGTCTTAAATAACAATTTATCTTTATAATTTCTGAAAAAAATGAAACTCTCGAAGTAATCTTCCGGATAAATAATTTTAAAAAGCTGTTGTTGCTAAAAAAAAAGACGGATTTGAAATCTGAGCACACATCTTTATAATCCTGAAAAATTATCGCAGAGATCTAGTTTGTGTGACTTTAGAATCAGCCTGTCTATAGTTACTTCTTTATCTTTTTTTAATAGGATTTGGTTTTGTAAAAATATTTTCATTGTCATTTAAAATGTGCCATAGGTACGCAAATTCAATAAATTTACGCTCAGGCGTATATTGAAATCTAAATAAATAATTCCGACGTCGATGGTTTCATAGTTACCTTTAAAAACTAGTCAGAAGTGTCAATCCCAAAACTTTCTTCTATCTTATGCATGTTAATACTTCCTGAAAAATGCAGCATAGCAGCGATACCGGTTAGGTGGTTTAAAACAAAATCTAGTCAGCAACAACTTATGTCAATTTATTTCTGAATGTCAAGTTTGATGAAAAATTTTTTGAGATAGAGCTATTGTAAAATCTTTTAAAAAAAATCTGCCTAAGAGCGTCACATGTTGGGTGATGTACACCATAAACTAATCAGGGCAGTTTTTTATCAGGTACTATCTGTATCTGAAGTCTGATGAAAATACATGCATTAGTTCTTGAGATACATTTATTGTAAAATTGAGAAAAACGCAGCCTAGCAGCATCAACTATAGGGTAATTTGCACCATAAACTAAATAACACTAATCTATATCAGAGACTAACTGAATCTGAAGTTTTAAAAAAATTCATGCTCTAGCTCTTGAGATAGAACTACTGCGATAATCTCTATGGCCGCGCCACCTGTTGAGCTGTTTGCACCAAAATGTAATCAGCACTATGTTATGTCAAGTACTATATAGATAAAATGTTTTATGAAAATCCATGCTCTAGTTCTTCAGATATGACTAATGTGGACATTGTAAATAATGCAGCATAACAGCACCACCTGTTGAGCGTTACACACCAAAAACTAATCAGGTCTAATTAAATCATGGTCTCACAAAAATCTAAAGTTTTGTTAAATTCCGTTCGTTAGTTCTTGAGAAAGATCTATTGCAATAATCATGAATAATGCATCATGGTAGCGCCACTTGGTCAGCGATTATCTCAAAAACGTACTCAGCACTATCTTATATCAAGTACTAACTAAATCTAAAGTTTTGTGAAAATCTATGCTCTAGCTCTTGAAATATGGCTTTTGTGGAAATTGTGAATAATGCATCATAACAGCGCTGCTTGTTGAGCGATATACACCAAAAGCTATTCATATCTAGTTTATATCAAGATCTAACAGAATCCACAGTTTTGTGAAATTCTGTGCATTAGATCTTTAAATAGCGCGCACTCACAGATAGACATTTTGTAAAAACACGTTTTTCGGGTTCTCTGACCTCTGAAACGTGTAAATCCGTCGAAAACCGGATTTACAATAGAATTTAATAGAATATAATAGAATTTCCACGAATCCAATACTTTCTTCTTGTTGCGATAAAAGAAAGTAAAAATAAAACCCATAATTGTCTCACAATTATTTTAAAATGTCACAGAACACAATCTCAACTTTCCGGTCAATACGAAACTTTTCTTAGATTTCTATTTGTACTTTCTTTTAAAATATAGAATATTTTTGTTTATGTAAGTTATGAATTAAATTGATTAAAAGAAATGAAAAGTAGATAATGTTATATTTTCTTTTAGTCAAAGGCACAGTTATTTCAATTATATATTCCTAAACATAGTTTTTACATTATTGTGACAGATTATATATTTGACTAAAGCATGAATTTTCTCAAAGTGTTAGAGCTTTCCAATGAACTTTCAAATGCTTTATTTTCATAAAATAATTTTTATTCTTTGTTTGTACTTAAAAATAGAATATCCATTTCAGAAAACAAATATTGTTTTGTGTTTCGATACGTGTTACATTTGACAGCGATATTTTTAGTTTTTGATCTTTTTTTAAGTGCATTTTAAGAGCCCTTATTTTGAAATTCAGACAAAAAAATGATGTTTTAATAATTGCATTTTTTAATTGCCTTGATATTTTTTTTCCTGTTGAAGTAAATCATATTTATTGAATAATGTGCAGTTTTGAAGTCCTGAAAGAATTTCCTCTTTTCTATAGAAAATGTCAAAGTTCAAGGTTGTCGAAAGCCATTTTTCATGAAAAGTGAAATGCTGATATATTAGGAGCACTATATCTCTCGCAAGCACCAACATCCTAAAATTCTTTTGGCATAAACTGATAGTATTACCCTACTTGCTTATTAAAATGTATTTGTATACCTGGAACATTGTTACATTACATTGTTATGTTGCCATAAAGTATAGTCAAAATGACGTTTTTGTCCATTTTCCGCACTTAATATCTTATTTAAGTAATAGTACCCCAAACTTTTTTTTATAGAATATGAAAGAACAGTACTAGGACAAACTAAATAATATAGTACTGCACGGATATATTGTTGCTGTAAGTAGATATTAATTGTTAAATATGCAAATTTTTCAAAGTATTCAACATTTTAATTAGCATTATCTAAAAAAAGCGCCACGTTTGAATAAAACAAATTAATTCACACAATAGTTAAACATATGTACAAAAACATGGAAAAGAAAAACAGGTGGGGTCTAGCGATGTTTTCAGGAAAAAAAAATGACAAAAATTAGATGAAAAGAATGTCCATTATCACATTATTCCCTTAAGAGAAAATGAAAAATCCTGTTTCGCTAACGGAAGCTGCGGCAAAAAGGGGATATTTCATTTTCTCATTAGGAAAAAACATAGAAAGAGGAAAGAGAACTAAGATTTTTCATTTTCTGATAGGGAAGAAATTTTATCATGACATTGTCTATTTGAAAATGTTGTCATTTTTTGCCAAAAAAATATCACGAGCCCCCACTTCTTTTTCTTTTCCATGTTTTTGTACATATGTTGAATTATTGTGTGCGATAATTTGTTTTATTCAAACGTGGCGCTTTTTTAAGATAATGATGCTAATTGAAATGTTGAATATTTTGTAAAATTTGCATATTTAATAGATAATATCTACTAACAGCAACAATATCTCCGTGCAGTACTGCATTATTTAGTTTGTCCTAGTAGTGTACTTTCATATTCTATAAGAAAAAGTTTGAGGTACTATTGTTTAAATAAGATATTAAGTGCGGAAAATGGACAAAAACTTCATTTTGACTATACTTTCTGGAAACATAACAATATAATGTAACAATGCCCCATGGAAACAAATATGTTTTAATAAGTAGGTAGGGTTATACTGACAGTTTATGCTAAAAGAGTTTCAGGATGTTGTTGCTTGCAAGAGATACAGTGCTCCTAATATACCAGCATTTCACTTTTCATGAAAAATGGCCTTTACAACCTTGAACTTTGACATTTTCTATAGAAAAGAGAAAATTATTTCAGGGCTTCAAAAATGCACATTATTCATTAAATATGATCTACTTCAACATATAAAAAAATCAAGCACATTAAAAAATACAACTATCACACCTTGTCTGATTTTCAAAATAATGGCTCTTAAGTAATACTAATGTGCTGTCAAAGAGTTTCATAAAGCAAAGAATTTATTTAATAAGCATAAAAGGGTTTCCAAAATATTTTTTATGTTTACATAGAACTAGATCTTATCTATATAATTATTTTAATAAATATGAAGTGGTTTATGGCTCTTAAGGGTACTAGAAATTCCAGACTATAAAATTCTTTTATACCAGTACTTTCTTATAGAAAATCTTTTTATAAATAATGCGAAATTTCGCACGTTTGAGCTCAATTTATTAAATGCTGGTATATCATCTAGAAAATAACTAAATTCGTAAAAAAAAAGAATTATTTTAATAAATTAGTAACTAATCTTTATTTTAGGATTTAATTATTATAAATTAATTATATTATGAATTATATTATAAATTTATTATAAATGAAATGAGTGAAGGGATTATATTATTATATTTAAATGAAATTAATGATATACGAAAGAATGCCACGGGTACAATATTTGGTGATTTATTGCCTGGGCCAGGCTAACGTAAAAATACCGAGTTCTCGATTTCTCGCCACAGATTTCATATGCGCACTAATTAGCGCATTTTTTTTCTGACGTGTATTTGGCGAAAACTTCGTTTTCGAATACAAATAATGGCACATACATATTTTTAACTATTTTCTATTATTTTAAAAAGGAAATAATAATACAAAAAAAAAATTATAGAAAATACAATATCATTTAAAATAAAAGTAAATAAACAGTTTATTACTAAATAAACAACAATAGCCGGGTTGAAAGCATATGTGAAAGCGGATATTTTTCATTTTGTTGTAATCACGCCAATGTGGTGCGTTTAAGACATCTATGTTTATTTCTTTAGCAGAATCTTCTAATTTGGCAAAAAATTTTGCAATAAAAAAATTGTGAATAAAAGCAATATGATTGCGTAGTATATATTTAAGGGAGACCAAACTGGTCGCAAAGGGCGGCTAGTTAAATTAATTTTTGATTTATTTTTTAAAAACTGATGTCTAACATAGTGATATACATAGCATTAAAAAAAAACATTTTACATTATTCCAAATCAATCTATATACGACAAATTAAACAAATTTGTATTGGAAAAATTTTTATAGAGTCTAAAAATAAAAGGAAATTAATTAAGAATGTATCTGATTCTTTAATTCTGTTTTAAGGCTTCAAGTTACTCAGCTTCCGAATTCTTCTCGATAAAAATTAAATATATAAGTGTTTGATGCATTCTTATACTTAAAGTATCTGCTCATGGAATTGATATTTTTAAATATTAATACTTTTCTCAGTCTTCTTTTCTTAACGAATGCCACATTTTTTCTTAGTTATCAACATATTTCTAAAATATATTTTGACTTTATAATTTTATATTTTAAAAACTGACGAATTGGGAATAAAATATAGGCACTTCACATAAAATTAAGCATAGGTTTAGAATATTTTTAAAAACTGGGGTGGAAAGCGAGATCCTTTTAAAAAAGTACACAGAAGAAAAAGAAGTTAAAATATTAATTTCCCGAGGAGATATTTTAAATATATCAACGCATCAAACACCTATACACTTAATATTATGGAAGGATTTTGGAAATTCAATGAATAGGAACTTTATTTTACATACACGTTTCCAAAAAGCGTATCCCACTTTGCGTGTAAAATAATTCCCATTTTTAAATTTTCTATCAGAATTAAAATTTTATTGGAGTTCTTTTTACATCAAAAGTATTTTCTACGAAATATTTCTATTTGTAAATCAAAAGATAAAGATTAAAAATAAATATTTCACAAACAAATAAAGCTCCATTTACTGCTAATCAAATATTTTCTCGTTTTATTTATTTTTTACCCAATGTAGTTTTAAATTTCTTTACTGAATTTTACATTTCACAAACACATGCAATATCTCCAAATTGTTTTTTTTATATATATAAAGTAATTTGTGGATATTTTTATCCTTTAAAAGGATACAAGCAATCGAAAAAATATTTATCTTTATATGTTTCAAAATATCTATGGTATTATTTTTTATGTTATTTTGCAACTTTTTCTTAGTGAATTAAATATTTCTGAGGTGTTATTGTACAGCTTTATGTACTGAATTATGTTTACTTTATATTCTGACTGTTTACTTTATATACTGAATTATGTTTACTATTCAGTATATAAATCGATGATCTCTTTTTTCACTCAGGCATAAAATTACTTACAACAACATAAATATTTTAGTTTTATATCATATTTTAGACTATCAGTCACCGGTGATTGACGCGGCCAAAAACGGAACGGTTTTATGAAAATCAGTCAGCGATGAATGACTCTAAACTTTTCGTATGATCTTTCCGAACTCAACGTATAAAAAAAATCCCAATTTTCTTTTTTGTCATGCTTATATCAAAAAAATTTCTCACCGTTGTATAGAATAATAAGAATTTCATAGCAACCAGCTAAACTTAGAGGGTGTGTGTGTATGTTCGGGATAAGGGGAGAATGTAGAATCCATTTTACTTCAAAGTAGCTTAATATAGTCCTTCTAATTCGCTTATTTCACATATACGTTTTTAAAAATAAATTCTCATGTAAAACAATTCCCATTTTTTAAAAATTTTCTATTGGTATCAAAATTTTATTTCAAACTAGCTAAATATAGTCCTTGTAGATCACATATTGCACATACGTTTTTCTAAATAAATTCCCATGTAAAATAATTTCCTTTTTTTTTTTAATTTTCTATCGGTAACAAAATTTTATTGGGGTTCTTTTCACGCTAAAAGTACTTTTCAAGAAGTATTTCTCTTTACAAGTCAGAAAATAGAGCTTTTAAAAATATTTCACAAGCAAATAAAATCTATTTTCGGCAAGTCAAACATTTTCTCATTCTATTTATTCTTTTTCTCAAAGTTTATGGAGGTTTAAAACAAGAACAAATTAGTTTAGAAATTTTCGCTTTCTTTAATTCCGTTTGAAACATGAACTTTCTAGTTATTTCACATATACATTTCCAAAATGAATTTGCAGGTAAAAAAACTCCCATTTTAAAATTTTCTATAGGTATCAATTTTTTAGAATTCTTTTCGCATCAAAAGTACTCTTTTCCAAATATTTCTATTTACATGTTAAAAATATTTGAAAAGCAAATAAAGTTCCACTTACTGTAAGTCAAGCGTTTTTACATTTTATTTATTCTTTCCGCAATATAGTTTTAAATTTCCTTTGCCAAGTTTTACATTTGACTAATGCATGCAATTCCATCAAATTGCTGTTTCTCTTTCTGTTTTTTTCTTTTAAAAGCTTTACTTTTATAAAGTAATTCATATTTGATAGTCATCCTTAAAAAGTACTTATAAATTTGAGAAAATATTTATCGTTATATGTTTCGAAGTGCATTTTTAAGGCATTATTTCTATATTTTAATTCATATCTTTTTTTTTTCTTGGTGAATCAAACGTTTATGGGGTGTTATTTTACTGTTTTATTATGCACTAAATTTCTTATTTATTGAAAGAATTTTTTCAAAAGCTGTATTATGTTTCGTAACTTACGACATAAATTTTTATTTAATAAATTTTTATCAAAAGTCTTTTATGGATATTTGAAATAAAAGTAGATTCATTCCGAAATCGCCTAGTTCCATATTTCCTTAAAAATATTTTCTTATTACTTACCCATCATACGTAGTATAAAGTAAAACTTGCAATCGTTTTGAAAATCGAAAAAAATATTTTGACGGGCTTTCACATTTCACACACTGGAGATTCCGAAAAACATGTTTTCAGAAAAAAAAAAAAAATGCTGTCCGTCTATTTGTTTGTCTCTAAACTCTCTATATTTCTCAAATTGAGATAAATACTTAAAATTTGGTGTGTACTTAATATGTAATAATAGAAAGAAACATATTTAATCAATAGCCTCGGTTATTCGGAACTATTTTTTACGGACTCTCGAAACATTTGTTCTGATGAAAGGTACATAATTTTTTTCGATTTTCTCTTTATTTTAAGGTATGAATATATAAAGGCAATAAAAAAACAAGAATTTTATAATTAAGTAATTAAGTTGATTGGATAATTTGTTGCCGAGATATTTGTACTCCTATTTTTGACACTCTTCGATTTTTCATGACCTTGTATTTCATTCAAATTTCAATTCAGATATATATTTTAATTGGATATGAGACTTTTAATCCGACGCTGTAAACTTTTAGTTACTATAATTGTTATTTTGGGAGTCATAAGGATGTTTCTTTTACGCAGTTAGGTACTTCTTGCTTACCCGTCGACCGAAAGATAATCGTCAAACTATATGTTTACATTTTATTTAGGAATTACAATGATTTTTATAAATAGTTTACACATGTTTTATTTTCAAATTCTGTATTATGTATATCCATTAAAAGTATTACGATGGCTCCCAACGACTAGTTTTACATTTGCTTCAAGATACGTGGCTGCCAACTTGAACGGTTTTATCCCACAACTAAAACTGCTTAGAAAATTTCACCTAAAACAATCGCCGAAATCGAACGATTTCAAACAACGAAACAAGACTATATTATTTTCAATTTAAGTTATATAAAAAAATACGTTCAATTTCGAAGCTAGGAAGACTTCTTTAATTTATTGTAATTATTATAACGGTTTGAAAAATTTCCTAGCCTTACAATGACAAACCCCATCCCTATGAGGCGGGATCATTCCATTATTTTAGCAGGTGGGGAAAGGTAGAGTCAGTTAAAATGGTGTCGCCATCTACCAATTTTAAATTTAAATACATTAGCGGGACATTGAAGATATCATTTTTGTTTTGTGTTTTATTTATTATTTAATTATTAAATAAAATAAGAGAACATCATTTTTGAAAAATTGAAATCGGATTTTTAAAATTGAAATCTGACAAATTTTATCTAGTTTAGCTGCAGTGATAGCGTCTAATTGCTAAAATTATATCACTTCAGAACAAAAGTGCAATTGAAGCAGGGTTTAGCTAAGTTTTGCTTCTTGGAGAAAAATAAAATTAGGTAACCTATCTAAATCAGATTACTAAAATTTATTCGTATTCAGCCTTTTGGTTATAAATTCATGAGACATAGTGCATACTTAATCAAAATATTAATACGAGACAAATACGGATCCTTTACGTTCATTCCCTTCGTACCACACGTCGCGATTACTCCCTTCTTAGGGTGGAGCGAAAAAAAAATTAAATCAAAAACGGCTAGGTACCAAAAGTTGCCTTTATATTAATACATCAACTGCGTGAAATTTTACCGCTGAAAAAAAATGGCTTGAGTCCGCTTTTAGTCCAAAAATCGAAATTTTGGGTAAAATTTGACATTTTTTCAAAAAAATTAAAAAATTCCTACAGAGTTGGTTATTTTATTAAAGTGTTACTTAAACCTTTATATTTATCTGCTTAATACATTTAAACTATAAAACAATATCTTTATTCCGTATAGCTGGAGGGAAACAATTTTCTATAAGAAAACGGCATTACCACTCTATTGGGACATACAACGAATTGTTGTTTTTAATACAGGTTTGTTTTCAAAACTACCTTGGACATACATCATGGTTGTGGCTTTATTTCATGTCCCAACTGCTCATTCATCTTAGTACAGTGTTTTATTTATATATTGATTTGTGAATTTCTTTATCAAAGTTTGGCATGTTTTCCATGCATCCACCTAGATTATCTGTTCTTTGTATGCACATGCTACTGTAACTACCTTTATGTATATTTTTACAGCTTATACAATAAAATGATAAGCAGAGTAATGCACGAGAATGTTATTTAAGGGATCTATTCGGCCATCCGATATCGGATATATGAAACGGATCGTTCCGTTTCATATTATCTTTATCAAAGTTACATCCAGTTGATGAATAGTGATTGAAAGTTCTGTTACCACAATATTTTTTCAGTCAATTATAGTTTTTTGAGTAATGATTTGCTACAAAGATGATTTCAGATATTATAACTATAAGTATGCCATCATTTATTCTACTTTTGCATTCTTTATATATTGTGAAACGAGTTGTTTAATGTGATGGTGAACATCAGATAGAATTGCAATGAGAATTTAGTTTTATGCCATTTTCTAAGTGTTTTTGTAGCCAGGTCATTTCCCATTAACTTTTAGATTCCCTATTTTAAAGTGAATAACTTTTGATGATGAACTGTCCTATCCATAAACTTATAACGCATAGTTGTTTTTGAGGGAATATACAGACTCTAATCGACAATAAGTAGTCATTTAAAATTAGGAGAATTCTATTTTTCGCTATGAACAATTTTGCATGGGATAAGCTTAGAATTGTGTATACCAATCGATCATATGCTACTTCAACTCCAATGAATTCCGTTTGCGTCAATTATTAGAGAAGCCGATATAAAACTTTCTAATCTACACAATTTCACTGTATCAAAAGGAAAAATCTTTGTCTAAGTATTAATCACTTTCTATTGCAATTTAATATGCCATAGAGAATAATTTTGAAAAATTATTATCTCAATTTGTGAAAACGATACTCAGAACAGGCTAGAAAATTCTACCGGAGAATGCAAAGCTAATTCATAAGGAAAGCTTTTTCTCAAAAGAATTGGGGAATAGGAATTTAGAAAACATCTCACACAATTGACAGCTCATAAAGCGAATAAAATTTTCCGCTTTATGTAAGCACAGATTGACAACCAGAGTCTATAGATTCACTCACAAAATTTATAATCCAGGTTTATACCGTAGGATGTTTTATACCAAATGTAGAACACACCGAAATAATAAGTATAAGAACTTATTGAAAATTACTCGACTACGAAACAACACAGGAAACGACATAAAACAAATAATAAAACGTCTTTCGAAATATTGTTGCTTTACACGCAAATTTTGTTTGCAATCCGCTGTGACGATCCTCATAATACTAAAGAGCTAACTTCTCAGCATATATTCAATGTAATAGGTACAGTAGATGATGGCTTACTAGAAATTGATATGATGAAAAATCATTGTATATAAAATGTAATTAGTTGAAAAAATGGTGTGGTAACAGAACTTCCAATCATAATGTATTAATTGCATGACATTTTAATGAAGATAATAAACTGCTGAATAGGTTCTTCTCTTCTGTTATACAACGCATAAAAATATACGTGCAACAGGTCACACCAGCAGCATCCAGTGTCAGTGAATACAAAGAAGAGGTAAAATACTTTGATACATAGAAAACTTATTCCCGTCTTCGGGAAAAAGTAACAATTCAATACATGAATAAAACGACAGGCGGTTGGGACGGGTGGGATATGAAATGCAGCCAACAACACGAGTTATACCCAGGATAGTTTTGAAAGCAGCTAGGTAAGAAATGCATTCAAAACAACATTTCGCTGTATGCTCCAATAGACAGGTAACGCTGATTTTTTACCAAAAGTTGTCAGATTTGCTCCAATTATATAGACTAAAGATATTGTTTTATAGTTTAAATATATTAAGCAGATAAATATAAAGATTTAAGTAACACTTTAAAAAATAACCAGCTCTGTCGGAATTTGTTATTTTTTTTGAAAAAATATAAAAAAATGTCAAATTTTATTCAAAATTTCGATTTTTGGAGCAAAAGCGCACATTTAAGCCATTTTTTCAGCAGTAAAATTCCACGCGGTTGATGTACTAATATAAAGGCAACTTTTGGCACCTACCCATTTTTTATTATAATTTTTTTCGCACCACGCTACTCCCTACCTTTCTCCACCTGCTAAAAAAATGGAATGATCCCGACTCATACGGAAAGAATTTGCCATTAAAGGGCTAGTGAAAATTTTCTTGTTCTTATGATATTGTGTATTCTTCTAATTTTGTATAACACTCTTACCATTTTTCGCTCATAGAAGGGATTTTTTTTAAAGAACTTTTTTTAAAATTAAATTACAGCTTTTTTATTCATTTTCTTTCTATTTCTTCCAAAAACAGTATCGTGTTTCAAAATATGTTATACACACATATATTTAATGAATTAATGCTGACATACTTTTTAGAAGTTTAGAACACAAACTATTTAATTTAGAAGCAGGAGGTTTAAATATAAAAATTCTAGTTATTTTGCATTTATTTCAAGACGAATTTTCCTACAAAACATTTTTAAATTTATCTTTATTTTCAGTATGAAACTTTTATTAAGATTCTCTTTACATCAACAGAATTTGACGCAGAAATTAGCAATTTATATACGTAAGTAAAAAAAAAAATAAAAAAAAAGACTAATTTAAAATATGTCTGAAAAAATTTTTATTCTTTATGTATCAAGTTAGTGTCATTTTATTTATATTTTCCTAAATGTAGTTTTCTTATTATTTTACGAATTTACGTATTTGTCCTTACGTATTATTTTGATCTAATTATTTTAATACTTTTACCGGTTTTTAAATGTTTTAGTCTCATAAATAATTCATATTTGTATTTAAAAATGTGAGTTTTAACAGAGAAAAAGTATTCATCGCTAGGTGTCTTGAAATATTTTATCTTTGAAAGTGAAGTTTAATCGATTACAGTGTTTTTAGAAGTGAATTAAATATTTATGACGTGTCAGTACTTTGTTCTATTATGAATAAAGTTGTTTAATTAAACGAAGAGGATCGCAACCATAGTAGGCCAAGGCCACTTTGAAAAAATTGTACAGTCAATTTATTAGGTGCATAAAATCTGTTTCATTCACATCTACAGTGAACTAAGCCTGTAAACTAATATAATATATTAGACGACTGTACAGTCTACTTTCGTTAAATCGAACTCGTCGGGACCACAAGATATGTTCGAATTATCCAGAGTTCGAATAATGGAAAGTATGAGAGGAAAACAAGTTTAAAGGGGTACTACTCAAAGAAATTAATGTTGTAGTATTCTAAAAATATACTTCGGCTGTTATCATCAGAATTTGGCTTAATATCAAATTAAAAGATGTAAATGCATAAACTAATTCAAAGATTAAAGAACAATTACAAACCAAGATTGGGTGGGTGTGTCATTGATAGATAAACGGGGCATTAAGAAAGCGGATATAAAATCCATAGGACTAAATGTTTAGAACAATTCTCACAAAAATGAAAGAAAGAAATTTATTTCAAGGATCTGAAGTCCGGAGAAATAAGAAAAATAAAAATCGTAATCTCGTTAGTTCGAATAAAACGAAGTCAAAAGAAAATGAGTTCAAATAAATGAAAACATTTTAATGTTATTCTAACATTGAAAATTTCGGAACTTCATGTTTAGTTCGAATTAAGCGAAGATTCTATTTATCCGATTTTGAATTAACGAGAGCCGACTGTATATGAAAACAAGCTTTGTTCACAATGGAACTAGAAAAAACAAATTTTATAAACCTTTAAAATGGACTATCTCATTTTTTTCTAAAGTGGACTTGGTTTACTGTGGTTGTGAACCAGTGTTTTCGCAGCCGCTCGCCATTACGCCAAATCGCAACAAAATACTCTATTGAGCCAGTAAAAGAACAATTAGACTCGACAAATCATGACTGCTCCATTTCTGCCCTTTTTGTGTGCGTGTGTGTATGTGCCAATACAGCAGAGATACTTGTCCACGTTGCTGAACGATAGGATGTCGCTTTACATTTTCAATCGCATCGTGTCATCTACATTGTTCTATTTATAAAGATAGTGACTCAATGCCAATTCAGTTTAGGCTTAACAGCATATGGTTGTTATTTGATATCTATTTGATTTAATTTAGCGAATAAAACTTTTGGTTCAAATGATTTTTTGAATAGATATCTGTCCTTAAAAAACGGAAAAGTTTTCAAATCAGAACATTTATTACATACTCGAATTAAGTTCTCATTATTGGCATTTCTTGAACGTCTTTATGTTCGTTTATTTGTTATATCAGTTATTATTTTCGGAAAATTACTTTTTGTAATTTTACTTTTTAAGCATATTTAGGCCGGCGTTTGTCGAATTACAAATGACTTCAAGAAAAAATAATAACCCCCTAACTGATTTGCCCGTACTCCGTTCGGGCAAGTTGCTTAATTCAACATTTAAAGCTTTTTGACACCACTATTTTTTTTATATTTTCATACTATTTAACGACAGAAATATTTAGACTAAATATTATGAATATTTTATTTAAATAATAGTGGTGTGAATCCGTTATTTTCAATTTATTAAAGGAAAAGAAATAACCAGTTAAATGCTTAAAAAAAGAAATGCATCCTGTTTTTTGAATTACTGCTTTTTTAAGAATTATTTCTCACTAAACAACGTTTCAGAAAACATATTTATCTTAATTTAAAAGATGCTAGATGTACATACTTTTAATAAATTTTTGTTGGCATCGTTTCTGGAATTTTGAAATGAAAAAGAAAACGGTTTTTATTTAAACCAAACACATTTTTTTCTTTAAATATTAAAAATTCTTGTTATTTCATATTCGTTTTAATTTTTTTCTTGTTGTTTTTGTTTGTTCGCTTGATAAATTTTAAAAAATTATTTTAGATATGACACTTTTCGATGAGTTCTTTTTTCAGGCACTTTCTAGTTATAAGTCAGAAAAAGAAGATAATTTAAAACATGTCTGTAGCAAATGAGATTTTATTTTCGAGAGTCAAACGCATTGACTTTTCTTTTATATAATTCGAAACATAGTTTTAAATGCGAAATGTATTTGTGAGTATATGTATATGATTAATGTATGCATTTTACTCAAAGTATTTTTGCTTTCTGTAAGACTTTAAAATGCTTTAGTTGTGTAAAATTTTTTTACATTCAATGTTTGTAAAAATGTAATAATGATTTGATGTAATATATGTTCTGCGTCGTAAAAGTAATATGAGTAACAGTATATGTATTTAACGTTTCTTTATTCCTTTTCCTCTTAAATTTAGTGATTTTGAGTCTGATTTAGATTATTACAAATCTTTTTAAACTTTAATTAAAACTATTCGATATTTTACTTTGCCGTTTATAAGCATTATTATTTAATATATATCAGTTTTTATTTCCAAAAACACTTTTAACATATTTAAATATATCATATATATATATCTAGAGAAATAGAGAAATAAGTTATATAAGCTTTAAGAAATACGTAAGTCAATTCGAAATATTTACAATAAAAAATAATTAAGAATACAATTAGGAAATACGTAATCCAATTGTCCGTTTTTCTATAAACCTTTTTAGCGGCTAGTCATTGTATATTCGTAATTTTAAGTTGACACTATATCTTGACAAAAATTGTTATATGAAAACAGGAACATCCGTTTTTATGATCTTTACCCTACCTGTCTTTTTAAAAATCTGATTAAAGTGAAATTTGTTCAAAAATTCAGATGCTAATATTAATTATTGGATCGTTCGAAAAGTTGTTTCCATTTGGGAAAATTAATTGCTGTAAAATCCTGCCCATTAATTAGCAAACATTAGACATTGGAAATAATATCTAATAATTAAATGAGAGAATTTTTCAATACGAATTCATTGTCCTAAACGGACACGACTTTCCGAACAACCCAATAAAATTACGTAGTAGAAGAAAAATGTCACTGCTCGAAGATTATCCTTTTTTTTTCACGGAGTAATTATGAATTTTTTAAAATGATGACAAATGTACTAAAACCAGAATTAGCAAAAAAAAAAAAAAAAAAAAAAAAAAAAAATTGGAAAATTGAATTTTTTGTTGTATTTTTAAAATTATATAAAAGAAAAATTTTAATGAGATATTCCAGGGAGCTGTTTACTTAGAAGAAGGTAGTTTTTTTCTTTTTTAGACACTGCCCGCTAAAGTGTTAGTAAGAATTTTGCATATGTTATTTCCGTGCTTATAACGAGCCAACGCAAAACCCAGTTTTTATGTTGTAAAAATAAAGAAAGAAACAGAGGTCTTGTAACTAGGTTCGAACACGTAGGTCGTCCATTTAGAACTTTTAATAAGCTTTAACTTAATAAAATTTTTAACGGAATTTTCTACTTAACCCATTAACGCCCAGCGTCCTCTTTTGAGGACGGTTACAAAAACAGCAAGAAATCGGTTTTCCCACCAGTAAAGAAGAAGATAAATATATACCATCTTTCACGAGACAGAATACTCGATAAATTTAGATAAAAATTAATTTGATTTTAAAAGTGGTGGGAAATACAAAATTTAAATTTTAGCGAACAAAATAATTTGGGCGTTAATGGGTTAAAAAGGGAACATGCATTTGAAAAAACATTCATTGTGGTTTGTTTTAAAATATTTTGTTCTTGAAAGTGTTATATTATTGTTTATTTTTGTTTTTGTAAGTGAATTAAATATGGTTGGAGTGTTAGTAAAATGTTTTTTTATTAGAGGACTTTTAATAAATATAATGAAATTTGTTACGTATGTAAACGAGGAATAGGCAATTATTATAGAATGATAGGAGTTTAATGGATCTGAATTATCAATACAATATATTTTTTACAAATTTAAGAAAGGGGAATTTTGCTAAAATTTAATTGCAGCATGACTTATATTGAATAGCGATGTCGGCTTTACAACAACTCCAGCTCGCTTGTCCCGAGCCTTTTTCAGTCCTCCCAGACTGATAGTGCTTCGAAATGAGATCGGTTGTTCCCGTGTATATTTGTTCCCTGTCTTGGAGATGCAAATGTATGTATCAGCAATTTAATTCCAGCTGCGTCGTTACTTCTCGGGGAAATTAGCTTAGCTTTCTTGTTGCCAGGAATGGGTGTACTTTGAAAAATCAAAACCACAACTCACATATACATACATCATATCAGCGTTGCCAGCGTTACTTTTTTTAAATTCAGATTTCTTGATTGGCACCATTTTTTTCAAAGGTTAAAATTCCCTTCGTTTTCGCCATAACTAAGTCATTAAAAAAATCGCATTTTACCGCGCATTTTCAAAAAATTGGTGCCAACCAAGAATCTGGATTTTTAAAAAGTAGCCCATCTGGCACCATTGCATCATATACACTATATTGCCATTGATTATTGGACACTTGCGATTTCAGACATTTTACTAAATATCTAGAAAAATACATGAGGAATCATCTCGAAACTCTTAGTGTATAAATATAATAGTATACGTCATACATCTCTGTGAAGATTTTTTACCGAAACTCCATAGGGGACCGTCAACAAATTAAAAAAGAATGAATATCTTTTGAATAACCCTGTCAAAACTAATGAAGCAAAAGCGCTCAAACTCTAGATTATGATTGAATGTCTTATTGTAATACACTGTGTTTATTTTTATGCAAATAGCATGCATACTCGCAGAGTAATTAAGGTTTTTATAAAAATGGTCCCAAATTTTTCCAAGTGTTTTTCCTTATAATTTTCAGAGTTCTTAATATAAAATAATATTTTTTTCAGAAAATATGACAAACAACATTGCACATAGTACCCTGTAATCAGAATTAAAAAATAATGAAAATTGTATACAAAATGAGTTGGTTTACTAAATAATTTTTTACTGCGCATGCGTCAACGATATCAAAATTTCATTTGCATATTATGTTAGCTAAATGTATAGAGCAACTTTTGTGAAAGTCACAAAATCATAACTTGAAAATTCTGAAAATAATCGTCAATTGAATAAGTTGAAAATCCGTAGTTCTCAAAATGAAGCAAAAACAAGAGGGGTTGTATCCATATATTCATTGATAAGTGTCAATATAGAATACACAATACGGGATGTTACGACTACTTTTGGATAAAATCCCTCATTTTTTTGCTTCATTTTGGAAACAACGTATTTTGTCCTTTTTCTATAGACGATTACTTTCAGAATTTTCAAGCTATAATTTTGAGACTTTTACAAAAATTGTTCTATACATTTAGCTAACATAATATGCAAATGAAATTTTGATATCTTTGACGCATGCGCAGTACAAAATTATTTAGTAAACCTACTCATTTTTCATACAATTTTTATTATTTTTTAATTCTGATTACAGGGTATTGTGTACAATGTTGTATGTCATATTTTCTGAAAAAAATATTATTTTATATTAAGAACTCTGAAAATTATAAGGGAAAAACTTAGAAAAATTTGGGGCAATTTTTATAAAAACCTTAATTACTCTGCGAGTATGCATGCTATTTCCATAAAAATAAACACAGTGTATTACAATAAGGCATTCAATCATAATATAGAGTTTGAGCGCTTTTGCTGCATTAGTTTTGACAGGGTTATTCAAAAGATATTCATTCTTTTTTAATTTTTTGACGGTCTCCAATGGAGTTTCGGTAAAAAATCTTCACGGAGATGTATGAAGTATACTATTATATTTATACACTAAGAGTTTCGAGATGATTCCTCATGTAATTTTCTAGATATTTAGTAAAATGTCTAAAATCGCAAGTGTCCAATAATCAATGACAATATAGTGTATACACTGAGCAGTCAAAAATGTATTTGAATGTAAACCAATCCGATCGTTTCATAGAATAACGTAATAACGCAAAGTTGTACATTTAAGAAACTCTCATATATATAAGACGTATGTAGCACGGGCGTTATTTGTAAAAATACGTAAGATGAAATATTTAAGGTATGTTTATCCTCAAATCGCTATTTTGTGAAATTTTTCCATTTTTTATATTATTTTAAAGTTAAAACATTTAGGATTTCAAAAATGCCTTACTTTTGGTTTAGCGATAATTAGACCCAAAACATAAACCGGTTACGAACTTTCTTTAACCGGAAGTGACCGTTTAAAGATACAGTGGATACTCAAAACTAATTTTTTAAATTTTGAATGATTTTTTTAAAATTTCTGGAAATAGTCATAGTACATATATCTCTTATTTCACAATTTTTTTTAAAAATATATTCAATAGTTTTTGACTTTCATATATATATATATTTTTAATTAACGAAAAATGACAATATTTGAAAATGCTCCATGCGAAATTCTTTATGCCCAATTTTTCTGATTTTTTGTTTAAAATGCTCTCTATGTATGAGTTAACAAATGTTAGTAAGCATTTGTAACATATTACTTGTAAAACATAAAAAAAATGATTTCAACTTAATTCTTTTGTATTTTTCGTTACAAAATTATTAAAAATTCCATATAACTGAAATTTTAAAAATTTAAATGTGTCTAAAAAGTTTATTTTTAGTAACATTTGTTGACACATACATAGAGAGCATTTTAAACAAAAAACCAGAAAAATTGGACATAAAGAATTTCGCATAGAACATTTTGAAATCATGAAAGCGACGAAAATATTCATTCTGAGAAAAAACAGGTTTTAGTAACTACAATGGTTATAATTGCTTACTATTTTCCTACTGACACAGTTTCAACCAGTGTTCTCGCTGTCGCTCGCCATTGCGCCAAATTGTGACTAAATTCTTCATTTGGCGAGTAAACAAGCGATTAAATTCGCCAAATTGCTAGTGCTCAATTTTTACTTTTTCTTTCTTTTCTTTTTTGTTTTTCATACATATGGATATATATATATTTAATATATTTGTAGCGGATAGTTGAAATTTGATTAATAAATGTTTCTGTCTCAGTTATAAAAACATAAGTTATTTTAGAACATATTGAAAAAAGGGGGGTACATCAAAGGATTGCAGATAATTTTTTTGTGTGTGTTAGACGGCGAATCTGTTTTGCTAATACTTTTTTCATTTGGCGAATGTTTTTTATTTTTAATTAGCCAAATTACTAACGTTGGTCAAATGTCAGCGAGAACACTGGTTTCAGCTATATATAAGGGATATAATATCATATCTAGTTTATATGTAAGTGTTTTATGATTTTATGGTAAGTTCACATAAATTGTGTGGCTTTGACAATAATTCATGCAAAAGACGTGATGTATCTGAGTTTAAAAAAATCTTCTCAAAAATAACTTTTTGTATCTTCTAATGATTTTTTTTCCTAGAAATATTCATGGTATAAATACCTCTCATTGTACAAATTTTTGTTAAATATATTAAATATTTTTAATATATTAAGTATATTATTATTATATATATATATACAAATATATATATATATATATATACATATATATATATATATATACATTACGCTAAAAAGATTGGGGACAAAAAGCAATGCCTCTAAATACATTGTAAACAAACGCTAAAAGAAACAGTTAGAAGTTACTATTAAAGTACTGTTTTTCGAAATCACAAAATTAATAAGTATTCAGTGCAAAATAATAACATTTTGTAAGGTAAAACTAAAAGCTAGGCTAAATTTTACGGATACGAATCGGCAAAATTAAACAAAGGGGCGTGACAGAATCAGCTGATTGGGCAAAAATGCTTGTAACTCTAGTAAAAATAGTCGAAATTGAAAAATTCTTTTTGTTTTTAATAGCAGGGAGTTCATATAATATTATTATGCTAAAAATGAAAATTTGAAAATTTGATGAATTTTTGTGATTTTGAAAGTCCACTGTAGTCTTAAAGAACCACAGAAAGATAAACAAGACATTTTAATATGCAAATATATAATTTAATGTATACAAAAAATGTACAGGGTGTATCTAAACTACTGGGCAAATTTTTAAGGGGTGATAGTACACATAAAGACAAATAATATTCAATGGGAAACTAAGGGTCCCAAACTTCTTCCGAAGGAGATACGCGCCATCAAAGTTTAGCTTCCAAAAATTTGAAATGATTATAAAAAACGAAAAAATTGGTCGATTCGTTTACGGTTTTCACGAAAACTATTCTTTACGTCAGTATTGTCTTGAAAATAAATTATAAAGACAATTTTTAAAAAAAATACCGACAGAGGACGCTTTAGACTTTGCAGTAACGAATAAGTATTTTTACCGTTATTTTTTGCATCTCATTAAATTTTTTTGAAGCTTAGACATAAACTTAAATTTTGTGCTCAAAACCTGAATCGTTGAGAGTTGTTAAGTAGCTCTAACTCAACTGTGTTCAATGGGAATGGGAAGGTTCAAATTTCAAATGATTATACAAAACGGAAAAGTTGGTCGATTCGTTTGCGGTTTTTTCTAAAACCATTCTTAATGTCAGTATTTTCTTGAAAATAAATTTTAAAGATAAATTTCAAAAAATTCCGTTAGAGGCCGTCTTAAACTTTAGAGAACCAACAACAATTTTTAACTGTTATTTTTTGTATCTAATTAAATGCTTGCAAAAGCTTAGACTTAAATTTTGAGCTCAAATCCTGAATCGTTGGGAGGGGTTAAAAAGCGCAAACTGAATTGTGTTCAGGAGTTGAAATGTTACAATGCCCACTCTACGAACACAGTTCAATTTTCCGCTACTTAATTTCTCACAACGATTCAAATTTTGAGCTCAAAATTTAAGTCTAAGCTTTTAAAATATTTATTTAGATAAAAAAAAATAACGGTTAAAAACAGTTGTTGGTTACTCTAATGTTTAAAGCGTCCTCTAACGGGATTTTTTGAAATTTATCTTTAAAATTTATTTTTAAAGAAATACTGGCATAAAGAATGGTTTTAGAGATAACCGCAAACAAATCGACCAATTCTTTCGTATTTTATAATCATTTCAAATTTGAATCTCCCCACTCCCATTGAACACAGTTCAGTTTGCGCTACTTAACCGCTCCCAACGATTCAAATTTTCAGCTCAAAATTTAAGTTTATGTCTAAGATTCTAAAAAAATTTAATGAGATGCAAAAAATAACGGTAAAAGATAGTTGTACGTTTCTCCAAAGTCTAAAGCGCCCTCTATCGGCATTTTTTGAAATTTATCTGTAAAATTTATTTTTAAGACAATACTGACATAAAGAATAATTTTAGTTAAAACAGCAAATCAATTGACCAATTTTTCTGTTTTTTATAATCATTTGAAATTTGAGCCATCCACTCCCATTGAACACAGTTCAGTTTGCGCAACTTAACCACAGATTTTGAGCTCAAAATTTAAGTTTATGTCTAAACTTCTAAAAAAATTTAATGAGATGCCAAAAATAATGGTAAAAGATTGTTGTTCGTTACTTTAAAGTCTAAAGCGCCCTCTATGGGCATTTTTTTTAAATTTATCTTTATAATTTATTTTCAAGACAATACTGACATAAAGAATAGCTCGTGAAAACCGCAAACGAATCGACCAATTTTTCCGTTTTTTATAATCATTTTAAATTTTGATTTTAAAATTTGATGGCGCCTATCTCCTTCGAAAACGTTTGGAACCCTTAGTTTCCCTTTTAATAATATTTGTCTTGTTGTGTACTATCACCCGTTAAAGTTTTGTTCAGTAGTTTAGATACACCCTGTATATAACCTGCAAATATGGTAGATTTAAAAGTTATAAATTTTTACTTTTTTTGTACTATGAATAGCTGCCAACGTATACGGATTTTTCCCACCACTAAAATTAAAAAGAAATTTGTGTCTTCTGTCATCGTTGAAAATCGCTAAATTTTTTTACGATTGTTTTAGGTTAAATTTTCTGAAAAATTTTAGTGGTAGGAAAAATCCGTACAAGGTGGCAGCTATGGCTATATCAAAATATCAATTTCCATTTTCTGGCAAACTACGATTTTTATTGTGTACATTAGCGATAAACATCATTTCTCAAAAAGTTTTTAAGATATTAAAATAAAATTTTTAATAAGGGTCTGCTCATTTCGCGATATTTTATGAAGCAAAAAAAAAATATCTTATAAGTTTGTATCTATTATTTTAAAAGCAATTTTATTGAAAAATACATAGTTTTTAAAAAATCATGTTTAAATGCAAAATTTGTTATATGTTAGTAAATTTAAGAATTATTGCAAATATTTTGCATCATAACATAGATGTATTTTACAAATATAATGTAGAAAAAAAAGTGAAATACTTTGAAAAGATTTCATTACACAGAAGATATGCGCAAAAGCAGTTAGTTACTAAATTTTGATTAAATATTGTCTAAATTTGAAAGGTTAATTAAAATTCAATTAAAAATTTATATGAATCCATAGTTTCGATCCCTGTTTTAACTAAAAACAGACGTTTTTAACCCCCTGACCACCGAGTTAAATGGCGAAATTGTGATTTTTTTTTTCTCTGCAATTTATTTTAAATGTTAATAAAAGAAGGATTTTATATCATGGTATATTTTTTTTCTTACGTATATGCTTATAAGCCTTGAAAGTATCAATCATAGCTTAATTTCTTAAAACTGCATTATATTTGTAGAATTATATTAAATTAAATAAAGCTTCAACTACAGTGAAACCTGCAGCCTAGTGAACGAATATATCCGGACGCGGTAGTGGGAAGATTAATAAATTCATATTTTTCAAAAAAAGTACCCCGGAGGTACTCACATCACTAACATTAGGTAACGCTGTTTTTATTACTTAGATTTTCCTTAAGAACTTTTCACCAGAATTAAAAGTGTAGACAAGTTGAGCTAAATTACAGATATTTAATCTGCAATCAATAAAGGATACTCACGAAGGATGTTTGCCGATGCAAAAAGAGCCAATTAAAACATCTCTGAAACGACAAATCACTGATGATTATTTTCTCATCTAAATGTAGGTCGGATATTTAGAGAGTTGTTGATGAGAAAATTTAAACTTAAAGAAAATATGACAACTCTGGTAAAAAAAGTGGTTATTTGCGATCATATTTACTCACTTTTTTTTGTCACGCGAAGATTTAAGCAAAGACTAGAGGATATATCTACCCTCATAGCATGCATAGTCACAGTGAGTCACTTTGGTTACATCACATATGTGACCAAAATGCCACCACTCAGTGACGTCACATCATGACTGAGATGTGACTTTTTTAAAAATCCTTAGAAAATTACAAAAATTCTTCAAAACACGTTATTTGCTTTAAAAAAACATGTTTCTGGCAATTTAAATATCGTCGCTTTTGTCACAGTTCCGTCACAATGTTAATGTCAAAGTAGTCACAAATGACACATTTTTCACAAATCTGTCACAATGTGACCACTTTGTGAAGTGGTCACAAAAGAGCTCTAAAACAGCCATAACGACTTCACATTTCAGTCTCTGTGTCTTCACATCGACGTCACATGACGTCACATCGACGATCGATGGTGACAAAGTCACTATGTGACTTCACAACGACGTCGCAGTGACGTCACCATGCCTTACGAGTAGTGTCTGGAATCAGAGCTTTATTATTTATTTTCATCCTTTAACCACTTAACTATTTCTTTTTTTTTTTAACTATTTGGAAAATAGTTGTTGCTCTCGGTAGAGAATTGGGAAGTCTGAAGTATATCTGATTCTTTTTATTGGTTGATTTCAGTAACTTATTTTATTTTATTCTTTTTCTGATTGATTTATGTTTTATGTCCAAAACTGGAATACTTCTGCTTTTAATTTTATTCGTTTTCTCATTGATCCATTTTTAATGTCTAAAAATGGAATACTTCTGTTGCCACAATGACAAAAAGAGTAATAAAACATTTAAAATAATAATAATTTCAAAACAAATTGGGATAAAGATTTCAAACAAATTTCATTAAAAAGTGCATTTTTTTTCTCTACGCAATGGTGTAAAAATTTAAAATGTGCGATGTTAGATTTGCAGTATGTAAACTGAAATTTCATTTAAAATTTCTTTGTGATGGGTCCAAGAATATTAATGATTAATCCATGTCGTACGTAACATGAGGTAGTCAGAAGTCAGTCTAATTCTATCAAATAAAAATGCACAGTTTAAACAGTTATAGTTTTCTATATATAAAATACTGTTTTTGTTATCATTGGTCTAAGAATATTAATGCTTAATACATAACGTACGTAATATAGGACTTGTTATGATCATTCTAAAAATTATGTTTATTATTATTATTAATTTAAATGTAGAATTTATTTATAAGTCTTTGAAAATATCATTTTCCAAATAGCCGTTGTAACTTGTTAAATTACAATTTTGCAATTTTTTGTCGGACAAAAGCATGCACGTATGTTTAAAATGCATATTATATATATATTTTAATGAATTAGAAATGTGAAAGTTGAGTATCAGATTTTTATCCGCAGCAACATAAGGTCAACAACACGGCAAATTACAAATGAAATCAATGCAGATGCATTACAGATCGCAACAAGATGTAGTTTGCAAAGAATGGGATATAGTAGTAGGAGACCATCAGGAGTAGCTTTGATATAGCGGAAAAAGAGGAAAATACACCCTTTGTCGGCGAAGGAATAATGGAATGATCACTTTCAAATAGTAGCAAGATCTGATGATTCTTGTTTTCAGCTCCAATACGTAAATGGCAGGATCAGAATATGGCACAAAAAGCACGAATTCATTGAACCTTTTTGACAAATGACAACCCTCCAGGCTGTTAGCTATAAAATTACAATGTGGGGAATTTTTCGCTGCAGTGGAACTGAGTCCGTGATGTATGTGGACACAACTCAGAACAGCATAACTTACCAGAACATCGTTTCCAATCATGTTTCCACATTTATGGCCATAATGTTGTTTTATGAATATGGTTAAATTTAACAGGATAGTGCACTTTGCTATCAGTCCTGCTCGATCAGTCTTGCATTACATTGTAAAAAATGTACACTTACTAAGATTTTTCTAGTAGATTTATATTCCAAGAACTTTTCATGTAACGGTAACAGCAAAAACTCATGTATCCTTCCTCGGTTACATGAAATGTTGCTGCTATCGTTATATGGAAAGTTTTTGGAATACAAATCAACTAGAAAAATTATAGTAACGTTACCGATTTTTTTTACAGTGTAGCTTGAAGAACATCAGTGTTTAATCTGCTTTTGTGCTCAGTTCAGTCCACTGATTTCAACCTTATTGATCATTTGTGGGATAAAATCAAAAAAACATTTCAAACCTGGGAAATGACATCATCCAATTAAGCCAACAGCCAACCTTACAGCTGAAATTATGTCACCTTTATGTCAATTGTCCTCAGCAACGGTATCAGCAAATTGTTGAGTCCATTCCAAGAAGAATCGGATGTACAAGTGGACAAAATCGTTATTTTAGGATGCCTCTAATTTATTAGCCCCTCAATGTAGAACTAGGTTTTCTATTTTATTAATTTTATTAAATTATCAGATGATTATTTTTACATTCAGTATATAATAATGTCCAAATGTTAAGTACATACAGAATTATCCGAAATCGAATTATTTGTCCTTAAAATTATCGAAATTAGAAAGAAATTTTACCAAAACAATTTATTTAGTAAATAAAATTACCTTCGGACACATTGGAATATTTCGAATAAACAGCATTAAGGCGCAACACTAGGCACAGAAAAAGACCCGGATGATAATGTGAAGTCTATTTGGGCGTTCTTTTCAAATATTTCGCCCAAATCTTAATATTTTTACGTGATTTTATTTTTTGCACAAGATAGCTGAGGACGATCCACAACCGGCCTAGTTTTTACTTTTTAAGTTTTGGTTTCAGATTTTTTTAAATTACTTTAACTTTCAAAACCGGTTTAAACCGGTTCTGAAATTGAAACTATTGTAATATAAAAAATATGTAAGCAAAATCGAAAAAGTAAAAACTAGGCCGGTTGTAGATCGTCCTCAGCTATCCTATATAAAAAAAATCATGTAAAAATATTAAAATTTGAGAGAGATATTCGAAAAGAACGTTCCCATAGACTTTACATTATCATCCGGGTCTTTTTCAGCGCCTAGTGTGAGGCCTTAAATTATTTTTTTTCTTTTATTTGTACTTATTTCTTAAAAAGAAGATAAACTTTGAAGGATAACTGAAACAGCATTTAAGGAAAGATATTTTCATATTTTTTTTGTTTCGAACAATTCTATAAGAATATAAATTGAATAAAGTTGCGTTGGAATAGTTTATGAAAGCATAAAATAACAATAAATTTAAAAGTTCTCGCATTTTTCAGTTTCCTTTAAAACATAATTCTTCTATTTATTTCCCATATACGTTTCTAAAATGAATTTGCATGTAAGACAATTCCATTTTCAAATTTTCTGTCGGTATAAAAATTTTATTAGAGCTGTTTATACGTCAAAGGTATTTTACACAAAGTATTTCTATTTATAAGTCAGAAAATATTTTTTTAAATATTTCATAAACGAGTTTTTCATTTTCTGAAAGTCAAAAATTTTTATTTATTCTTTTCGCAATATATTTTTAAATTTTCTATACATTTGACTAATGCATTGCATTTCGTTCAAATTGCTTTTATTTATTTTTACTTATCCAGGTTTTTCTTTTATAAAGCAATTCTTATTAGATGTTTGTCATTACAAAGGACACATGCTACAGAGAAAATTTTTATTTTTATATACTTCAATATTCATTTTCTGAGGCAATTTACTTAGCATTACTTTATTTCATATCCTTTTCTTAGTACATTCAATATTTATGAAGTATTATATTGATATATTATGCATCTTCTATTTTATTAATAAAAAGAACTTATGTCTTTCAAAACGTATGTTATATATCATAGCATATTACATAAATTTAAATTTAATAAATTTGTATAAAGGAGTTTATTACAAAGATTTAAATTAAATGTAAGTTATTTAAGACGCAGCCGTCTTGTTCTCCACGAAACATATTGATTTTATCTATTTCACATTCAATTCACGATTCTTTATGCTCCGTTCATTGGTATTTCATTCATTCACTTGAATTATAATAAATTTTTTAAAATAAGTCTTATTATCTTATTGTATTTTCCTATCTTTTATATAATGGTTACCGTATTTTTCGGGTTTCGTTCACCTGACGAAACACTATTCGTATCTGTTTTCTGCCTGTCCGTCTGTCGCAGAATTCGTACAATAAAAAAAAAAAAAAAAACTGTAATAGTCAGAGACTTCAAATTTTGTATACTTACTGCTGAATACTTCACACGACAAATGATAAAATTTTAAAAAAGTCTATTATTTCAATTAAATTAATTTATCAATGTCATCTGTTCATTTTTGCGATTTACATTTTAAAAGAGAGCCTTAATTTAAACATTTTGCGTGTAGACATCATAGCTTGGAGGTAAAGCTTCTCACTCGTAAAAAAGAGATTATTCGATCGATCCCCGGTGCTGTTAGTTGAAATTTTAATACTAAGAAGTATTTAATTAAAAGATTTTTTGTAATTTTTTAACAATTTAAGGATTTATATTATTACGATTTCTTTCATCTGATATTCTTAATATTTTTTTTGGAATTAAATTTTCTTTCTATTTCATAGCTGCCAACTTTTACGCATTTTTCCTACCACGAAAATTTTACAGTAAATATTGTCTTATTTAATCGTCGAAATCATATACTTAAACAAATGGAAAATCTCTGTAAAATTTTAGTGGTAGCAAAAATACGTAAAAGTTGGATGCTATTTTAAAAAACTATTGCGGTTTACTAATTTTTCAAAATTTTAAATTTCGTTTAAATTTTTTCTTTTTCATTTTTAGAAATTTAAAATTCTATTTATATCACCGCTTAATTTTTTTTTAAGTTTGGATTTAAAAAAAAAAAAATGGAATTTTAGGTTTTATTTAAATAATTTGTTTTTAATATTTTGAATTCGATTGAAATAAATAACTTTCTTTTATAACTATTTTAAAATTAAATTTATTGGTGCTACCACCTATGTATGAATTTAATAATTATAAATTAACAATTTGGATTTATCAAGAACAAGTTGTTGTGAAGGAAATATTTTACGAAACCCTCTGTGGGATCTGCGATCTGGTGAGTATTTTTGTTGGCCGATTATCTACGCTTTGGGATATAGGCCCTATGGGGTGGGTGGCTCTTCGTGGGGGTCTTTTGGATCTGCGATCTTACTTACCCAATTCTGTTTTGTTACGCGAAGTCTTAAGCAAAAACTTTTGATTGAGATTATTTTTTAGCAGAAAAAAACATTCCGTTTTTCGATTATTATTATTTTTTTTAATACGAAAACTTTATTAAGATGGTCATGACATCAAGGTAACTTGACTTAAAAAAAAATTCCATTTACAAATTCAACTCAAAAAAAAAAATGAAATATTTTAAGTATGTATAAAGCAAGAAAAAAAAAGTTTCGTGTATCAAATTATTATCTTATTATTTCTTCGTAAATATAGTTTTCTCATTACTTTGCCTATTTGAATATTTGACTAAGGAAATGCATTTTGCTCAAATTTCTTTCACGTTTCGACAGATTTTAAAATTACATAATTTCATAATATAATTGGCATTTAAAATCTCTTCTTAAATTGTCACATGGAAATAAGAAAATTATTTACTAATTTTCATTTGAGAATACGTTATTCATAGAAAGTTACTTATAACCGATGTAAAATTTCCAAGTGGGTGAAAAAAGTCCGGGACAAGATTCGTATTGGCTGAGCCGCCAATGCTCTTCAATCTAAAACATACGAATCGAATACGGAAGGACTAATTCACAAAATTAACCATAGCGATCACATAATCTGGTCTGATACCATGAATCCAAATATTGAGATTCGATTTATTCTGTTCTCCAGTATTCGTCCGTGATGGCTGATTTGGAAGAGTATTGGCGGCTTTAGCCAATATATCCCTGGTTCGAGTCCTGGCCCGGGCTTTTTTCAATCACTTACAAAATTTACATCTGTTATAATTAATATACCAATTGAATAATTGTGTTATAAAATTCATGTAAAATTACTTATAATTTAATAATTATTTTCTTTTTCATGTAAATTAAGCGTTTATGCTATTATACTGTTTTATTGTACTCCCTTAATTTTATTTTATAAAGAAAAAGTACTTTTACTTTTATACTCTATAAAGTATGGCCTCTGTAAAGAGTCTTTTTTTTTTAAATTGAGGCGTTTTACTGTGGTAGTTTTTTGCACATGTCTATGGACTGTTCAGCTCGGTGTTTGGATATAATGGACATTTTTCTTTCTCTTTTATTTTTTCGCTTTTTTTTTATTATTTTGCTATTTTAACATAACATTCTTTTAACTTCTTTTCTCTGTCGCCAGCAGCCACGCGAAAACATTCACATGGCTCCCTTTGCATTGTAAAACACTCCTACCTTGCTACCCTGGATGTTCAGTTGCTCCGCAACTAGGGGATCCAAAAAATGACTACATTCTTCCATTGTTCCCACTAATAAAGCACTTAAATTAGACGAAAATGTCTATTTAAGTTTACTGGTGGAAATTTTCACAAATCTATAAATTTCAAATCTACAAAGACATACAAAGGATTTCGAATACTATAATGTGTTCGAAGTACTACAGATATTGCACCAATATATATTTTTTTCATTATAGTACGAACGCACCTCATTTGCTACATTTGCATTTTCCGATTTGTTTAAGTAGTGATTGATATATGGCGATCGATATGGAACACCCATCTTGGTAATGCTTAAACTGGAATTTATTTATTTATTTATTTATTTATTATTATTTTTAAATTCAATAAGATTTTGAATATGGGGTGATTCAAAACTTATCATTTTTATCATTAAAATTTCATGGGGAGGTAGGAAATACGTCAGAAAACCGATTTCACATAGATAAGTTTGATGCAAATGTACGCATGCTTATATAGAGGGCTCTGTGTTCATCAGCTTTTCATTGCGTCCCAATCATTGTTTTGACTTTTCTAAAATTCTAAGTTTAATATTTATTATTCTCCTCCTTCTACGTCTGAGTTGCTAGTTTGGCCTCCACTTTGAACTTACAAGGAAGGTCTTCAAACTGGGGTTACTCAGAAGTTTTTTAAAAAAAAATACTAATTAAACTACTCATGTATGTAAAAAAGGATCAGTCAAAATTTTCGGCGGAATTACATTCGATACTATGTAAATAATTTAAATACTTTCGAATATTCGTCTGAAAAGACAAAAACGTCAAACGGGGCAGCACTTTTCCTCGCCTTAAGCAAACGATTTTAATGCAATTTTAAAATGCTGAATTTTTAGAATGCGTGTAAATGATACTTAATGAATTTAAATATAAACAAAGAGAGATATTTTATTAATCACTAAAAAATGTTTTCAAATATAAAAATTTCATATTTAGAAAAATTATTTTCACACATTTAAGCGTATTGAAAAATAAAAGACAGATGTTTCCACAGCAACAGAACAGAATCGACAATGCTCAGTTCGATTTTGAGCTTGAAACAATTCTAATTAATGCAAATTATGAATTTTGTTTTAAATCGCAAATTTTGTTGGTTGAATTTAAATATAAATACATTTTAAATCGCGATATAACAAAATTATATAGAAAACAAACTAAAATTGACAAAATTATAGTAATTTAAATTAAATTTATCTAAACAAATTCAACATAGAACTTTTTTTTCCTTAAAGTGCATTTGACACGAAAAACTATTTTTTGAAATTGCATTTCATGGCCAATAGATGATAAATCACCAAATAACGAAATTTTCATTATTTTTTTACTGACGCTGTATGGAGGTTCCACCAAAAAAAAAAAAAAAAAAAAAAAAAAAAATTACAGACGTATCTATTCTTATGAGAAGAAAATTCTGTAATCTTTTCAAACTTTTCGGCGTATGCTCGTATGGAGACCTGCCTTGTTAGAAACTTCAAATTCACATCAGAAATTCTGAAAGAATTTTTTTTAATTTACATAATAAGCAAAAGTCTGTTATTAAATAAAGAAAACAGTGCAATACAGGCTATCTGGTGAGAATGTAAAATTTCAGAACTAAAAAGGAAGGCAAATCTGGAAACCATGTTTCGCGTTCTTTTGGCACTTTCTAGAAGCTTTTTACATCTATAAAAAATCCAAAAATCTTGTTAATGATCTTTATTTAGCGGCTTAATTCTCTGAAGCCTGGAAAAATCTCGTTTAAGTTTGCTCTATCCAATTCTGTTAACTATTATTTACATTTTTGATTAATTTTTATTAATGCTTGTTCTAATATGAATTAATTAAAAAGATTCTTAACAATCTCTGGTGTAAAATCAAAATTTAAAAATTCGTGAACGAAGAAAGTGAAACAATAAATTAAACCATCAAAAAAGCAAAAATGAAAAGATAACAAACTAATAAAAAAATAATAAATCTTAAAATTTCGTAAAGAACAGAATTAAACGAAAAGTTTCCACGCGTCAGATAATAAGGACCCTAAATAAAAATCATTAGCAGGATTTTTGGAGATTTTAAAGATGTAAAAGTCTTCGCAGAAGTTCAAATGAAAATTGGAAATAGAAGAAGAAATAATATTAGTTTTCGGAAAGCCAAAACTATGCTTGGGATGCAATGGAAAGTTATATAGACTCAGCGCCCTCTACATACGCATGCGTACACTTTTTGACATACTACTTAACTATGTAAAATCGGTTTCCTGATATATTCTCTACCTCCCTACGGAATTTAAACGATAAGTTTTGAATCATTCTGTATATCAAATATATGACAAGCTGATAAAAGCAAAATTTGGTATATATATACCGGATGTTCCAAAAATAACTCATGGATTTTAAAATTCAATAACTTGCAAACGGTAACAGCTATTTAAAATTTTTTTTGCAGGAGTGTTATGTATAAGGTCAGGAGTTTTTTTACCGTAATTTTTTATTTTAAAATATATTATTTATTTTAAAATATATTATTATTTTATTTTATTATATTTCAAAATATATTATATATTATTTTTTATTTTAAAATAATTTCAAACAATAGATGGTGCTGACGGCAATTGAAACCCAGGTTGACACCGAAACTGACCTCACTCACCACTGATCACCTGGCCTTCAATCGCCGTCAGCGCCATCTATTGTTTGAAATTCGAACTAAAATAAAAAATTACGGTAAAAAACTCCTGACATTATACATAACCCTCCTGCAATTTTTTTAAATAGCAGTCACCGTTTGCAATTTATTGAATTTTAAAATCCATCAGTCATTTTTGGGGACACCCGATATATCTCTTCCCAACCCCTTAATCTCTTGGATACGAGCGACCCCTATAAGTACCACTTAAAGTGCTTCGAATCCTTCATTATTCTCATGAGTTTCTTTTTATTGCCTAGCTTCGACCATTTAACCCCTTAACTGGTTTGCCCGAACGGCGTTCGGGCCAGACGAATTTGCTTATTTCTCATGTAAAGCTTTTTTTACACCACTATTATTTTTATGAAAATTTTCATACTATTGAAAGGCGAAAATGTTTAGACTAAATTTTAGAAATATTTCATTTAAATAATAGTGGTGTGAGTCCGCTATTTTCAATTTATTGAACAGAAAAGAATTAACCAGTTAAGGAGTTACTCAGAACAATGGAACAATGTGATCTTGTTGATGGATTACATAGTTGCGTGGCAACTTAACATCCAGTTTTTAGGTAAGACGTGTGGCATGGTCGTTAGGGAGCTAAAAAAAGAAAATTGTTTAAATGCGGCTGGTAGCCACAGAAAAAAATAGCTATTAAGATAAAAAAATATAATAAAAAATGCAATTAAGCAATATTAAAAATGTTTTTACAAATGTAATGTTACAAGATAAGTGAAAAAAGTGAAATAAAAAAGAAAGGGAAAAAAATAAAATTCCATTAGTTCCTAAAAAGGCTAAACGTAAAAAATACCGAAAATTACCCCAACTGTAAAAAATAATTAAATAAAAAAATTAATATTAATAATAGAGACTATACATTTTAGCTATATCAAATATTAAATGCTAATAAGTTAACAAAAAATATTTTATAACAGTATTTTCGAGATTCGATTAGAGTAAATTTTCTGTTTAAAAAAACTGGTGGTAAGAGATTAAAAATTAAACAAAAGGATCTCGTCTTCAAGGAGTTAAAATGTAAAAATACTTGACCAAGTTACGTTCGTTTCGCGATGTATACCCGGAAATATAATTTCCTTTTCAACTTCAAACTAAATGTAACACCCTATTTACAATTCTGTTTATCTGAAAATTAATTTACTTAAAATTTTATATTTAAATGCATGTCTAAGTGAATAACAAAAAAGTAATCGAATTTAATACATATCGTGATAAATAAATTTTTATTTTCCGTTATTCAAGAGTACTGTCGATTCATTTATTCCTTCTTAAATATAGATTTTACATATCTTAGCAAATTTATTCATTTGAGAGTTGCATTTATCATATTCAAATTTGAATTGCTCATTGATAAATTTTTAAAAGGGTTCATTTTAATAAAATAATTCGTATTTGATATTTGCCTTTAAAAATGTCTCTTTGAACTGAGAAATTATTCATCGATTTATGTTTCAAAAATCTTTCGAACTAATTTGATCTTTATTTTATTAGTGATATTTTTAATAACGAATGAAATACAGGATTCCCATAATTTAACACCTCTATTTTAAAGTTGTCTACAGAAAAGACTATTGTTCAGAAAGTTTTGAAATTGCTTGGAAGATAAAATGACGTTATGGAAATTCATTTAAGCAAAATAAAAATTTAATTAAAAAAGTCAAAATCATATTCAGGCGGTAATGTGAGGGGTGTCTTTTGATACACTGTAAAAAACAATGCGGTATTTTACACCAAAAAGGGCGGCAACTAAGTTGCCCCTAAATGTAGTATAACAAAACACCACCAATAAATCGGTGTAATAAACCACGAGCAATCGAGTCGTGTAAAGAAATACCACCTTTGGTGGCAATTTAGTTGCCACCATGTTGGGTGCAAAGTCACATTAGCGCGTATTTAGTGTATTTTAACAGCAAAATAAAAAATTATTTAAAGATTACATTTTAAATTTAATACAGTCATAATTTAAAGTAAATGGTTTCTCACAAAGAGGCTGTTAAACTTTCTTTTAATTTTTTTACAACGTACATTTTAAATATATTACTAGTTTTAAAACATATTACTAGTTTTTAAACATTTTACCAGTTTTAAACAACGGAATTTCCTATATATTTATACTTTCACAGCAAAAATTAAAATAAAATAAAATAAAATAAAATAAAAATAAAGATTACATTTTAAATTTAATAAAGCTATAATTTAAAATAAATAGTTTGACGCAAAGAGGCTGCGAAACTTCCTTTAAATTGAGACAATTTATTGTAACATACATTTGAAACATATTACTAGTTGGTAAACAAAAAATTGTCCTATGTTTACATGCTTAAAAATATCTTTTTCATAGATTAATAATGCGTCTAATAAGCTAAAAAACATACAATAACGATTTTTTTTTTATGAAAATAGTTTTTGCTAGCGATCGGGCAACCATGGTCACACGTTATACAATATTTTTGTAACAAAATTTATAATTAATCGTAGCTATCACTATAAATTTAATTCGGAGTTTCTAGTTTTCTTAAGAAAGTAACAAACATAAGCTATATATGATGTTAAATTGCTTCACAATTATACAATTTAATGAATAACATAAAAAAATGATTAACTACGCCAGCTAACAAATAAACAAAACTATATAGAAAAAAAACAGTTGATTACAACTGTCAGGGGTATAGTCGTAAAAATAATAGAGGATATACGCTCTAAACAGAGGGTATACGCTCAAGGCAGAGAGTATGCCCTAGAGTGCGTATACTATAGCTTTCTTGAGAAACAGAGGGTATACAGTGTTCCTTTAAAAAATCCAGAAGGTATACGGCGTATACCCGCGTATTTCCTCCACCACATCCCTGACAACTCTTATATTAAAGGCATGCTTCCGTTAACTTCTCGTCATGTCGCCATTGTTCTTAAAATGGCAGTGCAATTTGCACTTTTAAAAGCATGATATAATTAAAAAAACACATGCAAACATTATTTAGTCTTACATCTTAAATCTTCAAATAACAATAATAATACTGCTTACTTTTTTTTTTCTTTTTCTTTTTCACCTTTTATTCGAAAGTTTAGAAGGAATGCAAAAGTAAAATGGCTCCGTGTCGTCTGCAAACATACGAATCGTAATCAAAACAGAAAGTTACTCTGAATTTGGTGTCACATTTCAATAATTGTGATTAAAGAATAAAATAAGTAGAACCCCGATAATCCGGATCGGGTTTTTCGCTTTTTTTCAAGTTTGAGAAGCGATTGGCTAATTTCTTTAACATTAACTTGTTTCAGCGTCGTATTCTGAATAATAAAACAAAAACTTTTTCGCCAATCGCTTCTCAAAGTTGAAAAAAAAATGAAAAAACCGATCCGGATTATCGGGGTTCTACTTACCACCATTCCGGAGTTATTCTAACTCTGAATTTGATGTCTCATTTCAATAATTGCGACTAAAGAATAAAATACCACCATTTCGATATTATTCTTACACTTTTTACGGAACTACTGCCGAAATTTGCACAGATTTAAAGGTTATGTCTCATTTCATAACCACAATTTAAATGTAATAATGCTCCTTTGTTTTTACAGTGCACAACAATCCTCCAAATCACACTCGTCACAACATATACATGGGAAATCTCCCTTGTAAGATGAGTAAGTCTCTAATTTAAGTAAATCTCTTTTGTGAAGATTTCAAATGTCTCGCTTCGTTGATTTCCTGAGACAGGTCAAAAGTGCATCATGACTTATGCACACTCTGTATATTGGCGAGAATGGCTGTTAATATTAGATTCCAAAAACATTAACAGTCGTTCTAGACAGGTACCTTAACTCAAATATTTATCTCTATGCATTAGAGCATGATCATGTTTTAAGTCGATAATTAAGTCGAATTACAGCTTTTAAATTAATTAGCTTATATTTTATGGTGGGGTTTTCACAATATTGGCTGAATAGCTTAAGAAAAAAAGCAGGCCCGATTCCACCTGAATATACTGTTTTGTTCTGAATATAATTTTAATTGTTCGTGTATTAATGTTGTATACGGAAGAATAGAGAGGGATGGGACAATTTTACAAAAATATTTTTTAATTATGTTTCGCTTGTACAAAATGGAAATTTTCAGAATAACATATTGAAACATTTTATCATATTTAAAAATTATCAATTTCATAATAACAGTTATAATTTTATGTTAATAAACCAATTAAATTAACATGAAAAATGTCCCATCCCTCCCCCATGTGAGGGAGGAATGGGATATTTTTTTAAAGTGATATTTCATAGTTTTAGCAAGAAACATTTTAAAGAATAATTTTACCGAAAAACATTTTAAAGAATAGTTTTAGCGACAAACATTTTGAAGAATATTTTTAGCGAAAACCACAAACAAATCGATCAATGTCTTCCGGTTTTTTTTTTTTTTTTTTTTTTAATAACCATTTGAAATTTTGGACAGAAAAATTTAATGGCGCCTATCTCCTTCGAAAAACTTTTTAGATCCTAAGTTTCCCAATTAATATTGTTTGTCTTAATATGTACTACCACCCCTTGAAGTTTTGCTCAAGAGTTTAGATTCACACTGTATATCTAAAAACATATTTTTCGAACCCTAAGTTTCCATTTTATATTGTTTCTCTTAATGTGCATTACCACCCCTTAAAGTTTTGCCTAAGAGTTTAGATTCACACTGTATATGTAGAAACATATTTTTCGAACCCTAAGTTTCCCATTTAATATTGTTTGTCTTAATTTGTACTACCACTCCTTAAAATTTTGCCCAAGAGTTTAGATTCACACTGTATATCTAGAAACATATTTTTCGAACCCTAAGTTTCCCATTTTATATTGTTTCTCTTAATGTGAACTACCACTCCTTAAAATTTTACCTAAGAGTTTAGATTCACACTGTATATGTAGAAACATATTTTTCGAACCCTAAGTTTCCTATTTAATATTGTTTGTCTTAATGTGTACTACCACCCCTTAAAATTTTGCCCAAGAGTTTAGATTCACACTGTATATCTAGAAACATATTTTTCGAACCCTAAGTTTCCATTTTATATTGTTTCTCTTAATGTGCATTACCACCCCTTAAAGTTTTGCCTAAGAGTTTAGATTCACACTGTATATGTAGAAACATATTTTTCGAACCCTAAGTTTCCCATTTAATATTGTTTGTCTTAATTTGTACTACCACTCCTTAAAATTTTGCCCAAGAGTTTAGATTCACACTGTATATCTAGAAACATATTTTTCGAACCCTAAGTTTCCCATTTTATATTGTTTCTCTTAATATGAACTACCACTCCTTAAAGTTTTACCTAAGAGTTTAGATTCACACTGTATATGTAGAAACATATTTTTCGAACCCTAAGTTTCCTATTTAATATTGTTTGTCTTAATGTGTACTACCACCCCTTAAAATTTTGCCCAAGAGTTTAGATTCACACTCTATATCTAGAAACATATTTTTCGAACCCTAAGTTTCCCATTTTATATTGTTTCTCTTAATATGAACTACCACTCCTTAAAGTTTTACCTAAGAGTTTAGATTCACACTGTATATGTAGAAACATATTTTTCGAACCCTAAGTTTCCTATTTATAATGTTTGTCTTAATGTGTTCTACCACCCCTTAAAATTTTGCCCAAGAGTTTAGATTCCCACTGTATAGCTAGAAACATATTTTTCGAACCCTAAGTTTCTCATTTTAAATTGTTTCTCTTAATGTGCACTACCACCCTTTAAAGTTTTGCCCAAGAGTTTAGATTCACACTATACATAGAAACATATTTTTTTTAAGTCTATGTAAAACTGAAAATCTTTACAGAATAACAATAATGAGATATTAATCATTGTACTTCAAAAATGTCTTCAAATACTTTTACACATTTCCTCGGAAAATACGGCCATTATTTTCTCATTACAAAATAAGAATTCAATAAATTGCATGTTTCAATCTTTTTCAAACGCAAAACAAGAAAGAAATACAAAAATATAAAAAAAAATGAATTAAATCTCGGTAACCGAAAATAAATGACGAAGTAAATTCTTATTTTAATATTCAAAGATTCATCATCCGAATTTTGTCCAACCTCAATTTGGATTTAAAAAAATGAATGTGTCAGTGGTTTGAAAAATTATATAGCTAATTTTAAAGTTCCTATGATTTATCTTTGAAAATTGTTACACTACAGTTCAGATGACCGTTAATTTTTTTCAATTAATGTAATCATATATATAACTTTGAAAATTAATAAATTTATTTTGACACATTTTACATGTAATTGAACAATTGGCAAATGCCAATTACGTTGTAAATGTGTCTTTATTAACAAAAATTTACTTAGTTTTAAATAATAACAGCATAAAAAATAACTGCCTCTATAATTTTTTTTAAATAAATACTTCGAATGATAGAATTGCGTAATAATAAAAAAAATCTCATTTTGACACATATTTACTATTTTATAAACAGAAAAACAGGGATTTTTTAAAAAATCTATTTGAGTGCTAACTGTTGCTAATGCATTTATTTACATTTTTCTCAAAAATGGGCTCCATATTGATATGTATATGTTTTCATTTGAACAATAATCTGCTTTTACATTACTTAATTTACTACTATTCAATAGCGATCGATGATAATGTATCTTTTATTTTTCATTATAAATTTATAAAGTAATTTTATTGTTTAAAGCGGAGTTATAGATCGCAATTAAAATGTTTAGGCTTTAAAATATAATATTTTGTTGAACACAGAAATATTTTGTTACAAGTAATTTCTAAGACATAGCTGTAAAGGTATTTTGTAATTATTAATTAGATGTCACAACGAAAAGCTACTATTTATAAGATCAGAAGGTACTTTGTTATAGATATCGTCAAGAGGGATGTGGTGGAGGGTAAATTATAGTATACTCCGTATACTTTCTGGATTTTCTAAATGAACGTCGTATATCCTCTGTTTCTAAACAAAACTATAGTATGCACACTCCAGGACACAACCCTCTGCTTAAAGCGTATATCCTCTTTTTTTTTTTTTTTTTTTTTTTTTTTTTTTTTTTTTTTTTTTTTTTTTTGACGACTACAAACCTGGTAGTCAACGTTACCACATCAGCAGTATTTTAATTCAGAAAATCTGAATTCTCACTAAAAAGTTTCTGGGGTTAGGATTGTTTTATAAAGCAATATTTATTCTAAATTGCGTAAAAAATATTTATACATAAACTAAACAATTTCAATATCCTATACAAAAATTGTCATTATTACTGCATTTGATAAACTTGCCAATCAAATCCACATTATTGCAGAGTAATGTCCCTTACGTGATAAACTTTTTACATTTTTGCATTGCTGTCTTGTCCTGTTTTGTTGTGTTAAAAAAAAATCTTTTTAATTAACTTTTTCCTTCTTTTTTTAGACCTTAACTTTATTCTTACGCTCTCAACTTTTCTTATTACCTATTTTGTAGTGAATGTTATATTCTTCTCTGAGTTACCAGACTATGCGGGCGCCGACCCCTTTTTCCTTATGGTTACCTAATTATTCATGCAATCAATTGTTTTTTATTAGTTTGAACTCTCTTCATTTTTATATATTATCATATCTTTTTCCATTACTCGTGCTTACTGTAATATTTTTTCAAATATTAATTGTACTTAATTTTTAATGTTTGTTATGTTATACTGTTTTTAACATTTCAACCTGCTAAGCTATAATTATTGGTCTCTGAATCTTCTTTTTACATTGCGGCGTTTCCCTATGGTAGCCTCTTTCGCCTGTCTATGGAATGTACAGCTCGGTTTTTGGATCGAATGGACATTTTTCCTGTTTCTTTGATTTTTTCCTTTTATATAATTCTATACTAACATAAAATTCTAGTTTTTGCATATTAACCTTCCTTTTAATTGTGGCCACCAGCCATGCTTTAACATTAGCATGTCTCCCATTGCACTGGAAAACATTCCTACTCTCTACACTGGATGTAAAGTTGCCGACAAGTAGGGAATCAAGAAAATGACTACATTGTTCCATTACATCATGCGTTAAACAGACTTTTAAAGCATTAAATTGCACTGTAATGTATTGTAAGGAAGATGCATGATATTTTTACAAGAAAAATTTAAATACAAATTGCAAATTGGCTCTAGAATGCTTTTAAACAGTTTTGAAGCTATAATCTAGATTTCTAAGCCACAAGGAAATTTAGATATCATCGTTTCACAAAGATTTTCTTTTCATTATTTAATGAAGAAATTCAGTTTTTAACTGTGGTGACTTTTACTTTAAGTAAAATCTGGTAACCAAAAATCCTAAGGTATACAAAATTTCAGTGAACAGTTGAGAAATTCCAAGAGTTATTTAGTTGCATAGCAACTCATCACTCTAAACATTATACCTGATTTATCTATAGTTATTTTAAAACAGCTGCATTTTTCAAAAGAATAAGATATTAAAAAAAACAATATAATATTCAAAACTTAGTTCACGTATTTATAGAAGTGGAATAATAAAATAAAAAATGTTTTTAATATTATGTTAATTAATTTTTATATTAAATGTTCTGTCTTAAAACTTATTGATTTAAACACTATATAAGCAAAAATAAATGGAAAATGTTTCCTTTTTCTGCAGTAAACATTAAATAATTCAAATAAATTCCATTTCGATTTCCCGTCTTAGATAACCGAGCGAAGGCTTACGGTTCTAGATATACTAAACCTGACAATGATGAATGATTGGGTGACATATCTTTGACATTAACATTAAAGGGCACAGATATACAGCCAAAAAAAAGAAAACTAGGTCTATTTCTAATTAATTTTGTTTTGGGCTGTCTCTTTCACCTTATCATGTTTCCTTTCAATTTCTTTATAGACGTAGTAAAAGAAATCGCAATTTTTAAAACAATGCATTTGAAAAAAAAGGAATCAAATAAGTGGGAACTTAATTCACGTATTTGCTTATAATAATAATAATAATAATAATAATAATAATAATAATAATAATAATAATAATAATAATAATAATTTAAGTTAGCCATATTTTCGTGGCCGGTGTTCAAACTGTTTTGTCCTTTTCCCTTTATCATTATATGTATACATGCTTACAATACATCTTTACAAACCGCATTTGAAATAAAATGGCCTCCAAAAGAAGTCTACAACATGTTTTTCGAAGCTCACCAGAAAAAAAATGGCAGTCGGATTAAAATTCATAGTTTATATGAATGACAATAATAAGCTTTAAAAAAACTTACGCAAAAATTATAGCTACCACTGTTATTTTATAGAAAAGAATAGGTATCTGTGAATGAGAAAAATATATGCAATTATGAAGCTTTCGTAATTTCACGTATAAGTTTTGTTGTATTTGAACTATTGTTGTCAGCTTTGTTCACAACAACTAGTAAAGTCGAGAAGAAGTTGTTCGTAAAATTCATTAATGTGGTGTAGGATGGATGGAAATGGGGTTGTCCCCGGCCGATACTGGCACTAAATGTGTCTCGTAGTGTAGTCCAACGATTCTGGGATCAGTATGAATCCGAAGATTCTGTGTCTAGAACACATGTTCCAGACCACCCAGGTGTTACAACACCTGCAGAAGACCGGTTTCTAGTTGTTCCGGTTCGAAGGCGACGACGCACTACTGTGCCGCAACTCATTGCAGACTACTTTGAAGCACCAGGGAGAAGGTTAATCGCTACTATGGTTTGAAGACGTCTTCACAATGCAGTCACTATACAAGGCGACCAGTTGTGTGTTCCCTTCAACAGACGACAGAGAAGGTCCCACTTATGTTGGGCAAAAGAACATGTATCCTGGACCAGACAACAGTGGGCTTCTGTACTCTTTACAGACGAGTCCAGATTCCCATTGGAGAGCGATTCAAGACGTCTTCTGATCTGCAGAGAAAAATGTACTTGATATCACCAATCAAACACTGTCCAAACACATAGGTACAGAAACGATAGAATCAATGTTTGGGCAGGGATCTCACTCGGAGGCCACACTGATCTGCATGTGTTCCATGGAGGAACTCTGATTGTTGCGAGATATCGGGATGAGATCCATGATTCATATTTGCACCCATATGCCGGCGCTATTGGCAAAAATTTTATTCTAATGGGTGATAATGCGAGACTACACCGAGCTGTGGTTGTTGAGGATTATATAGAGGATCAGGTGGGTGTGAATCTTTCCTCCAACCAAATTTAGTATTTTGTTATTTAATATCTGTACATCAGTTATATGACGGGTATAATTCTCCCTGATAAATCTCATTTGAGAAAATAGATGTGACATAAATATCTTCAATTATGACTGAATATTTCCAACTATCTAAGATTTGAAAAGTTTTAATTGCATCATTGCTATGTTTAATAACCAATTTGCATGTTCAACATCAGATGATCGGATATTTTTTGTTAATTTAAATTGGGTACATTTTGGCCATATTGTCGCTGAATTTATTATTAGAATTATTGATTTTTAAGGGTGAAGCATATTTCAAAAAGGGTAAAATTAGAGGAAAATCTCCACTGAAAATTACAAATTTACCTTTAAAAGGCCTAGTGTCATTAGAGGTCTCGAAGTCATTCATCAACCATTTCTACTGTTCTGCTTAGAATCATTCAAGCTTCGTCTCAAATTATTACATTTGTTTAATATAAATTATCTTTGTCGTCATAATTTTCCAAATAACATTTGGAACATGAATCTATCTCTATTGACAATTTAACTGCACGATGGTCTGTTGTTCCTCCTGTCAACAATATGGAAGCGATTTCTGTACACGCAACAGTGATAACTTTTTTCTCATTTGCACGCAAAAACGTATGAGGCAGGTATAACCTATTCGAGACAGCATCCTTTTATGAAATTTTTAATGTTTTGTCACCAGTTTTTAAAAACAGAAATTTATGCCTGATTGAATCGAGAAGATGCTTCAATTAAATAAGGCAAATTTTGAAGTTAAATTTTACTGATGAGGATAAGCAAGGATTTTTACGCGTTTTTGCGGCACGTATACGTTCGTCCCTAAGGGGTTAAAGATACGTTTTGCCAGTTCCATTAACTCCATACACGAAAATAATTCTGACATCACTTTTTGTCAGTATCGAAGGCAACATCCAGTCGAATATAAGTAATTGATCCTTAATGAATTTTCTTTTCCTTTCTTTGCCTTTAGTTAATTACTGTTCTACTATTAAATTTCGTTCTCTCTCTGCTTCAATGATTTGTAAGTCTGTATTAGTGAGGGGTAGATTAAAATATTTACATGTACAAATTACACAGTCTAAGATAATGCTATGTACTGCAAATTAAAAAGGGCAAATTAGGAAAAGATGTCATTTTCTTATTAAAATAGAAGAAAAGGACTAAGGAGGATATTTTATTTTCATTGCATTCTGTTGGGTTTTTGTCATTTATTTTCTGATCAGTTATCTCATCTATACGTTTCAATATCTGAATACTTCCAAAGGTCTCATAATAACTCTGACAATTTTTAATTGAAAATAATAAACAGTAACAGCATTGAAATAGTATTAATTTTTAAATTTTAATGCCATTTAATTTTTTATTGATGAGAGATGAGAGACAGAGAAAAGCGTAAATGATGTATTTTTCGCATTTTTGATATTCACCATTTTCTCTTTAAAGTTGAATATAAAACTAAGAAAGAAATTTTTTTCGCCTTACATTCATTTTAACGATTATTATTTCATGTATTCGGTTCACATATTTTAATTGGTGATTTTATATAATTGTTTCAATAATTTTTTTAAAAAATACCAAAATTATATCAATAAATAATAAGCTTTATTAATTTACCCCTCCCCCTTTTCTCAAGCGTTTATATAAATAACGTGACCTGGAGAAATTTATTCAAAATATTTTCAGCTTATAATTTAAAATGTATCCTTAGACTAGTGTATTTTTATCTTTGAATCATTTCGGCTTTAAGCGGTAAGTTTTGTAGTAGTATGTCGATCTAAAAGTTTGAGAACACCTGATCTAAACAATATATAGACAAAAAAAATCAAAATGTCACTTTTTTAAGCAAAAACTGTTAAATAATTCAAGAAAATTCCACTTCAATTCCCTGACTTAGATAACAGAGTGAAGGCACAAGGCTCTAGATATACATAAACCTGACAATGATGAATGATTGGGTGACATTTCTTTGACAAAAGCACTAAGGGCACAGTGTATAACCATTAAATATAATATATATATATATATTTCTAGTTATATTTAAATTGGCTTATCTCTTTAATTTTTATTGTACCACTTTTCTGTCTGATTCGTTTATATTCATTATAAAATAAATGCAATTTAAAAAAAATAAATTTGCGAAAAGTTTTACAAATAAATTAGCAAAATAGCGATTTTTTTCCCATTCAATTGACCGATATCTACATATATTCTTATATCTTATGTATAAAAAAATCTGTCGGACAAATTGGACAATTGTGGCCAATGGCTAATTTCTAAACCGTTAGTCATAGACATATAGTTCCAATTGCAAAAATACTTAAAAAAGGGTAAAGAATAGTTTTTCAAGCGATTTGGGTCAAAAAAACTTTTTATTAAAAAATTATGAAAATTAAATTTTTATACGGTCCCCTGGTCCTATAAGTGTCCTATTAGTAAATTTTTACCAATACTCTAACAAGTAATACAAAAAAGTCCCATTCCTCTGCGATTAAAACAAACCGAGTAATAACTGTTTAAAGTTGAAGCATATTTTTTGCTGCAAATTAGGGGTCAGTCACAAATTTACTGGAAATAAAAAGAAACAAAAGATATAAAATTTTATAACGTTAAACATTGAGAGTAAAATAATTTTTACAATATCATTTTAAAATTTATGTTGATGGTTACATATTAAAGCAAAATTTGTACTAAAATTATAAGTAAAAAATAACAGAAAGTTTGTTAATTTAAATTATGAAAACCAACAGTTATAATTGTTACAAAATGACACATATTTAAAATTCTATTAGATTACTTAACCTAACAGAATTTGGTCTAGTCCTATAAAATAAATAAATGGTACACGCCAAAAATTGTGTTAATATTACAATATCATTGGATATAAATAAGTGTACAAATTGAACCTCGATCGGATATTTGGAAGTGAGTTAAAATTTGAATAGAAATTTTGAACTGGGGAAACTTACATACGAACGTTTTAATCAAAAAATAAGCTTATCAAAATAACACACCTTTTTAAAATAAAATCGCGATTTCCCAAAATTTTATTTTCTCGATAAAGAGAATTTTAAATCTCACGTCTTCAACTATATTAACCAATCGAGAAGTTAAATAATAAAAATTAACACTACCGTAAAACTTTTACGGTGGTAGCACCTTCAGTTAAATTGCTTTAAAATATTTCTTTACCTTGTTTAAAATATTTTTGTAATTGGAATTAAGCGTCTGAGACAAATAGTTTAGGAATTAGCTATTGGACAGCGTTAAAAATCGATGCCCTTTATAATAATTTAAGCACTTAGTATACGTTCCCTGCATACTAAGTCTAACTCATTCATTTTAAGCTGCAGAAAAGTGGTTTAAGTCATGAAATTTAAAGTTTCATAAGTCGGTCAATTTTAATGTTAGATGAATGAGAACTTTTTTGTATTGCTTGATAGAGTGATGGAAAATTTTTACTAAATATCACTAATAGAACCGGGGGACCGTATAAAAAGTTAATTTTCGTAATGTTTTAATATATATATATATATATATATATATATATATATATATATATATATATATATATATATATTTGAGCTAAATCGTTTGAAAATAATTCTTTACCTTTTTTAAAGCATTTTTTGCAATTGGAACTATATGTCTATGACTAACGGTTTAGAAATTAGCCATTGGCCGCCGTTGAGAGTGGACACCCTGTATAGAGAAAAATAAAATCAAAATGTTATATTTTATGCAATAACGGTTAAATAATTCAAATAAATTCCCATTCGATTCTTTGTCCTAGATAACCAAGTGAAAGTATATGGCTCTAGGTATATTGGAATTGGAAACTGATAATGATGAATGATTGGGTGACATTTCTTTGACATTAAAATTAAAAAACACAATGTATAACCATTAAATAAAAAAACAAATCTATTTCTAGTTACAGTTAACTTGGCTTATCTCTAATTTTTAGTGTACCATTTTTCTGTCTGATTGGCTTATATTCATCATAGAATAAATGCAATTTATTCTATAGAATATATCTTGCATAGAATAAACAACCTTGCAACAAAAATAAATAAATCAACAATACACCTGCAAAACGTTCTATAAATAAACTAGCAAGCAGCGATTTTTTTTCATGTTTGATACACCGATATCTGCATATATTCTTATGTATAAAAAAATCTGAAAAACATTGACTGAAATAATATATAGAGAAAAATAAAATCAAAATGTTATTTTTTTTCTGCAATAACTGTTAAATAATTAAAAATAATTCCACTTCGTTTCCTTGTCTTAGATAACCGTGTGAAAGCATATCGCACTAAATATGTTGGAACTTGACAATGATGAATGAGTGGGTGACATTTCTTTGACAAAAGCACTAAAAGGCACAGTGTATAAACATTAAATAGAAAAACAAGTTTATTTCTAGTTACATTTAACTCGGTTTGTCTCTTTAACTTTTATTGTACCACTTTTCTGTGTGATTAATTTTATATTCATCGTAGAATAAATGCAATAAAAAAATCTGTAAAAAGGTCCACAAATATACTAGCAAAATGGCAATTTTTTTCTGCGTATGTAAATATGTAAATACGTAGCACTTATAGTTGTCGTCCAGTCCGTACGTCTGTCCTTCTGTCTGCCCTTCTGTCCATCTGTCCTTCCGTCTGTCCGTCTGTCCTGATATAGCAACGCAAAACTATCCAACTGAATCGTTTGAAATTTAAAAAATTCAATTTTTACATAGTTTTGTCGAGTCATTTCAAATTTTATGAAAATTGGATGCATAGATCAAATAGAGGGAAAATCAAAAGTATTCAGTTACATTATGGTCAATGAGGAAAAAATTTCAAATACGTTTTAATCGTTTGAAATTTAAAGTACATAATTAATAATAATTTTGTTGAGTCATTTCAAATTTTATGAAAATCGGATGCATGGATCAATTACAAGGACAATAAAAAGTATTCCGCTACATTACGGTCAATGGGGGAAAATGTTTCAAATGCATTTTAGTGTGTTACACTCATTCGAACATAATAACATTGCTATGTATCTATGAAGTATATATTATAATATACATTTTGCATAATCTGTGGTGCAAAGAACATTTGTTATTTATTTACAAGGCCACACAAAAGTATTCCATTACAAAATAGTATAGGGAGAACATTGTTTTGTGCGCATTTTAATTGTAATTAACTACTTAAAGTTTTATGAGATTGATATATGTTATTCAGGAATACCACAAGTTATTTCCTGTATAAAGGAAAGCAGATAGTATTTACAGGGACACACAAAAGATTTTGGCTAATATACTGTATCCGAAATACTGAGTACTATTAGATCAAGATATGAATAATATTAAGTGCGTCCGTAATTATAAAAATAGCTAGCGCCTATATTCGTCGTCCAGTCTGTCAGTCTGTCTGTCCGTCTGTCTGCCCGTATATAACAAATCAAAAACTGCCTAACTAAGTCGCACGATATTTAAGATATATAAATTTAGCGTAACTTTGTCGTGTCATTTTAAATTTTAAGAAAATCGGATGTATAGTATAATTACAGGGACAATCAAAAGTACTTCATTACATTACGATTAATAGCGATAGAAAATTTTAAGTACATTTTTAATGATGTTAAACTCTTTCCAATATAATAGAATTGGCATGAACCTATGAAGTATGTATACATTAAAATATACATTCCGTACAATGTTATATACATCCTGCATTCCACTACATAATGCTATACGTGAAAACATATTTTGGGGCGTGTGTTAATTATAATAAACTATTTTATATTTTATGAATATAAGTTGCTGAGGTGTAATACAAGTTTCTTCCTGTATATTTACAAGAACACACACACACACACAAAAAAAAAAAAAAAAAAAAAAAAAAAAAAAAAAAAAAAAAATCGACCACTATACTATTTCCGAAGTACTATCTATTGTAACAGTAAGATCTGAATATTTTTAATACTTAGTTATCGTACGAACACACCTCATTTGCTACGAGGTTTTTTTTTTTAATTTTTTCACATTCTTATGTCCAAAAAAAAAAAAGATTATTTTACGAAACATATTGATTGAAACAGTGTTGAGATCCTTACCTATTTGTATGGGCTCTCGTAGTTATGTAGCACCTATAGTTGTTCAGTCCGTCGACCCGTCTATCTGCCCCTCTGTCCACATATAACACAGCAAAAACTACCTACCGAATCATTTGAAAGTTAAAATACATAATTGTTTCATAAATTTGACGAGTCATTACAAATTGTATGAAAATCGGATGAATAGTTCAAATACAGGGATAATTAAAAGTATTTCATTACACTTCGGCCAAAGGGAAAAAATTACGCCAAGTTCATTTTAACGGTGTTACGCTCTTTCGAATATAAAAAAATTGATATACTTCTATGAAGTATGTACTAAAATATACATTCTGTACAATGTAAAGTATATGTTGTTAATTTACATGACCACACAAAAGTATTCCTTTCTATAATGGTATAGAGGGAAGACATTTTTCTGGAGGTGTTTTAATTATATTTTACACTTTACATTATAATTTACATTTTATAAAATTGATGTATGTTGCTGAAGTTTGCTATAAGTTAATATCTGTATAATAGAAAGCAGATCGTATTTGCAGGAACATACATAAGATTTCGGCTTCTATACTCTATCCAAAGAACTGTATACTATTCCTCTGTGATTTGAATATTTTTAAAATTTTGTTATAGTACGAACGCACTTTATTTTATACGCTTCACGTACAATTTCCAACTTGTTTCATTAATCAAAAACTTATTTCTACTGGTAGAGTGTCATCATTGCTCATAGTGTTTTTGAATTTTCTGCGATTTCTACCTCTATTTTAAATTAAAAAAACATCTGCCTGGTACATTCCTTTAAATTCCACTATAGACTTCCACAATAAATATTATCGTTTTAAATTAGTGGTAGCAAAATAGCAAATATTCTTTCATATACTACATTGTAAAAAATGTCAGATGTTCCTGAATATGTTCCTGAAAAATTAATTTTTATTAGCTGCCCGTCCATTTCGGAAACGTTTCTAAGTAGCTTTTACAGTACAATAATCACTTTTCTCAAATCAAAATATCCCTTTTTCAGATTCTATCAATTCTCAAGTAAACATTTTCAGCTCCATAACTGATTTTGTGCATGAAATTGTAGGAAATTATTGTCAACTTTCATATTAATGTTATTACTGTTAATATTGTATGTTTGTCTATTAAACGTGCTCTCAGAATATCAAAATATTTTCGCATGAATTGGTAGCATCCGAAAGTGATATTTTGATTTGAGAAAAGTGATTATTGTACTGTAAAAGCTACTTAAAAACGTTTTCGAAATAGACGGGCAGCTAATAAAAATTAATTTTTATAAATGTTTCTTTAAATTTTGAAAACAAATAATTTTCTGGGATTTTTAAAGGTAAAGGAACGTTTTTCGAAATCTTATGTGAATTAGAAGAGGTTATTGTATGTTTTCGCTTTTGATTACAGTGCATTTTTATATATTCTGACATTTTTACAGTGTATTGATCGATATCTGCTTATAATCTTATGCTTAAAACCATTCTATATTTTCATCTTCTATTTTTTTTTCATTTCATTTATATTACTTTATTTTATCATCTATATTATATTAGTACAATTCTAATTTATTTATATAAAAAGGTTCTTTTATCCTAAACCACAAGAATTGTTTCCAGTTACTGAAAACAATAATAAATTCTGCAGTTTTATAAAAACAATCCCGATATCGTAATGACTAACGTACTTCTCTTAAGACGCAACACTAGTCACAGAAGAAGTTCCAGTTGACAATGTTAAATCTATGGGGGCGTTGTTTTCAAATACGTCGCTCAAATTTTAATATTTTTGTATGATTTCTTTCGCATAGGATAGCTGAGGATGATCTACAACCGGGCTAGTTTTTATTTTTTCACTTTTGGTTACATATCTGTTATATTGTGATAATTTCTGTTTCAGAACTTGTTCTATCCGGTTTCGAAAGTTAATTTTTTTTTATTGAAACCAAAATTGAAAAGTAGTAACTAGCCCGGTTGTAGATCGTCTTCAGTTATCCTATGTGAAAAAAAATCATGTAAAAATATTAAAATTTGAGCGAGATATATTTAAAAAGAACGCCCCCACAGATTTAACATTATCATCCAAATCTTTTTCAGTGACTAGTGTGTGGCCTTAAGGCGCCACATTAATCACTGAAAAAGACCCAGATGACAATGTTAAGTCTATGGAGGCGTTATTTTCGTATATCTCGCACAAATTTTAATATTTTTACATGATTTTTTTAGCATATCTTTTTTTTTTTTTTTTTTTAACCTGAAACCAAAATCGAAAAAGTAAAAACTATCCCGGTTGTTCATCGTCCTCAGCTATCGTATGGGAAAAAAATCATGGAAAAATATTAAAATTTGAGCGAGATATTTCAAAATAATACTTACCATAACCATTATCATCCGAATCTTTTAGTGACTAGTGTGGCGCCTTAAGCTATATAGATCCAATGTCAGTCCTGGGATTTAAACAAAATTTACTCAAACTTTCATACCTACGTTGTCTATAATAAGAGTAGGAAGTGTGCTTTGGAAATACATACATTTTTAAAATTACTTTAACTTTCAAAACCGGTTTAAACCGGTTCTGAAATTAAAACTATCATTGTACAAAAAATATATAAGCAAAATCGGAAAAGTAAGAACTACCCGGTTGTAGATCGTCCTCAGGTATCCTAAGCAAAAAAATCATCTAACAATATTAAAATTTGAGCGAGATATTTAAAAAGAACCCTCCCATAGACTTTACATTATCATCCGGGTCTTTTTCAGCGATTTGTGTGGGACCTTAACAAGAAAAATCAAAGAAAAAAAAATAAACAAGTTATCTATTTTTTTTCTAATAAATTAATGTAAATAAAAAACTATTAAATGCATAGCAATAAGTGTATATATATAAAAAAAACTCATTCTTATTCAATAATGTAAATAATGTATTTAATTCAATTTTTTTTAAATTGTGAAAAAAAACTGAATTTTTAGTTACAAAAACAAATGCTTAAAACAGAAGGCAATTAATTATCTTCGAAACGTTTAATACAGCGTGTCAACATTTATTACCAATAATATTAATCTAAAAAAATGATTTTTTTTATTTATTTGTTTTATGAACATGGATAAATTCAGCAATTTTTAATTAAAACTCTTTTTATAATACATGAAAATTACCTTTATGCAATCATGGATGTTTATATATGAAAAATATGAATAATATAAAAATAAAGCATTTTGTGTGCCTGATAAAAACCTATTGTCAAACAAACTGTAAAAAATCATTAAAAAAAGAATATCGATTAATGAGGAGGGGTGGGGGGAGAGAGTGCAAAAACAATCTGAAAGCGCTCGTGGAAATTAAAAAAGCATGAAACAAAAATAATAAAAGTGATTTGAAAGAAGGGTATGGTTCTAGAAAAATTAAATAATAAAGATATATCATTATTAGTCGTGAAAATTTAAAAAAAGAATTTTTTTGTTTGATTAAAATTAATCTGGAAAAGAAATATTATATTAGATGTTACAGATAATTAAAACATTCATTTGGAAACTTTTTTAACGTATTTTGTATTTTTTTTTATTCCACATTTGGTGAATATTGTTATCTGGAAATCTAAGAATGAATACGAGTTTCCAAATCAGGATTATTTAACAAACTAGTTTTTGCGAAAGCAGATGTGGTTAACAGATACAGTTAATGACTAAACAACATAAAAGCATTAGAAAAGTGTTTATAGAAATTATATAAGCAGCAAACAATTAAATTAAAATATTCTTTTTAAAAAGAGTGTGCCGTAATCTCCGGCGTATAATCCACGGATCAAACAATTCTTTTTCCCCTCAGAAACTTTATTTAGTGATTGAAAAGAAAGATTTACGGCGATCTAAAATTTTACATTTCTTTTTTAAAAAATTCTGGGTCGAAAAATAATTGTTTTTTATCCACGGATTATACACCGGAAATTACGGTATATACGTGAAAATATGTCTGACATTTTCTACAGAACTAATAAACCATTTCTTTAACTCTTTGAGGTGCAGAGAACTTCGATTCATAAAATGCAGAAATAATTGAATGACACCAGAATTTAAAAATAAATTTATTTCAAAATATATAAATTTTTTTCTTTAAGTACTTGAAGAAATTAAAATTTTCATTTCAAAATCCTGGTGTCAATGTGACATTTAGCAATTAAAATTGAGGTGCAAAGAAATTCGATTCATAAAATGCAGAAATAATTGAATGACACCAGAATTTAAAAATAAATTTATTTCAAAATATATAAAATTTTTTCTTTAAGTACTTGAAGAAATTAAAATTTTCATTTCAAAATCCTGGTGTCAATGTGACATTTAGCAATTAAAATTGAGGTGCAAAGAACTTCAATTTACAAAATGCAGAAATAATTGAATGACACCAGAATTTAAAAATAAATTTATTTCAAAATATATAAAATTTTTTCTTTAAGTACTTGAAGAAATTAAAATTTTCATTTCAAAATCCTGGTGACATTTAGCAATTAAAATTGAGGTGCAAAGAACTTCGATTCATAAAATGCAGAAATAATTTAATGACACCAGAATTTAAAAATAAATTTATTTCAAAATATATAAAATTTTTTCTTTAAGTACTTGAAGAAATTAAAATTTTCATTTCAAAATCCTGGTGTCAATGTGACATTTAGCAATTAAAATTGAGGTGAAAAGAACTTTGATTCATAAAATGCAGAAGTAAATGAATGACACCAGAATTTAAAAATAAATTTATTTCAAAATTTATAAAATTTTTTCTTTAAGTACTTGAAGAAATTAAAATTTTCATTTCAAAATCCTGGTGTCAATGTAACATTTAGCAATTAAAATTGAGGTGCAAAGAACTTCGATTCATAAAATGCAGAAATAATTGAATGACACCAGAATTTAAAAATAAATTTATTTCAAAATATATAATTTTTTTCTTTAAGTATTTGAAGAAATTAAAATTTTCATTTCAAAATCCTGGTGTCAATGTGACATTTAGCAATTAAAATTGAGGTGCAAAGAACTTCGATTCATAAAATGCAGAAATAATTGAATGACACCAGAATTTAAAAATAAATTTATTTCAAAATATATAATTTTTTTCTTTAAGTACTTGAAGAAATTAAAATTTTCATTTCAAAATCCTGGTGTCAATGTGACCTTTAGCAATTAAAATTCATTGGTATACATTTTATCCCACCGCCCTTCAAGTGGTTAACAAATCAGAAAATTTGAAAATATTGATTAGTATTATTTGTAGAAAGTTATATATTTTGTTTTCAGAAATGAAACAAAATAGAAGCTTTATTTCACAAATTTTTATTGTTAAAAAAATTCCTAATAAAATTATCTACATATTAAAAAAATGTTTTGGGTTTTATAATTCCCCTGTACAAATACAACCTCTGACAAAAAAATTCGGTGAATGAATTCAGAAAAGAAGATCTGGCAACACTAGCGAAACAAAACGCTGCATCCAAATAGTGGCAGGTGTTGACCATCCTCCCTCAGCATTGTTCAATTGAGCGCCGTTTATGTTTTGTTTAAGACGTGCTTTACAAAATGCTTATTCAGTGTGTGGGTTTTTAACTAAGAATAAGAAAATGAATGAACAAAAGATCGGTTTTAAAGTTTTATCTTGAGCATTGCAAGACAACGAAATAAACTCGTGAGTTGTCGTGAAAATCGAACATACACCATACTCGCCAGATCACAATCCTCCAGACGTTTTCTTATTCTCACGACTCAAACTGAAAGGAAAGAGATTTGACAATATTGCTGGCATCCAACGAAACGTGACGAAGCTTTTAAACTCCATCCCAAAAGAAAACTTCCTGCAAAGTTTCCAGGATGTGTATAGGAGTTCTCAGCGGTGCATAGTTATGGGAGGTGGCTATTTTGAAGGGGAGTACGGTAACTTTCGTTAATATTTCATTTACGTTAATGTTACAGGACTATTCACCGAACTTTATTGTCAGAGATTCTTTATAAACACATTGGCGTACGGAAACAAGAATTGAGCTATTTATTTGATCATACATCATCGATTGTGCCCAGCCATGGTGAACCTGCTAGCCGTGTGTCGCATGTGGCCAGGTAACATTTTATTTGCGGCCCGAGTCACAAAATCAAGAATCCATATCTATACAACTTATTGAAATGAGCATAAAAAAGAAATTATGATTTACAGTGTCGCTTTATATATTTTTGGGGAGAATATAATTATATATCAAAGGACAGATTTTAACTGAAAATAGTGTTAAAAACTGTTTTCTTGGTCAAAAGAATGGAGTAATAAATAAAAGGAGGAGACATATAGAGCACTGTCTATCAGTTGCGTGTGAAGCAACTGAGGTGGTTGTCATAAGATGGCTGCTTATTTTTCTTAATCTGGTCAAACGTTTCTGATTGCCGCATATGAAAACTTCCACCAGAAAGGTTAAATAGAAAATTTGTTCTTATTTTAAAGCCTTATTGATGGGGGTAGGGAAGGAGAGTAAATCCCTCACACAAATGTGGTAAAAAAAATTCTGTTTATTTTTACTGGTGTCAGTTTTCTAAGATATTATAATCGTTTTATTGACACTCATAGAATGTCGTCTTGGTTGTTACAATGTGGCGGAACTATTACTGTCAATTTACACTACTACAAGTAAAAATGAATAGCAATTTTTGCCATTATATTTGATTGGAATTTTCCGTTAATGAGACGTTTAAAAGAGAAATTTCCTACATAAATTTACTGGTGGGAGTTTGCTGGTGTTACTATTTTAAGGATATGTCAGTTCCCCTTTCTTAATAGTTCCTTGGTACAAATATGTAAACACATTGGCGAACGGAAACAAGAATTCAGCTATTTATTTAATCAAACATAATCGATTATGGCCAGCCATGGTCAACCTGCTGGTCGTGGGTCGCATGTGACCAGGTGAACATTTTATGTGCGGCCCGATGCACAAAAACATGAATCTATATTTATGCAACTTATTGAAATGAGCATAAAAAGGTAATTATGATTTCCAGTGTCGCTTTATATATTTTTGGGGGGGAATATAATTATATATTACAGGACAGATGATGACTGAAAATTGTGTTAAAAGCTGTTTTCTTACTTAAAATTTCTTTTTGCATGTCGTTTTATTTAACGGAGTTATGAATAAAGAGGAAGAGACATGTACTATAGTGCATTTAAGGTTGCTACAGGGGACTATTTTTTAATTCTAACTTCTACCACTTTCTCTAAACGGAAATCCTTAATACACACTTTGACAACATTTGCAAGATAATCAAAATTCAAAATTTAAAGTAGAAAATTACTGGTGCGGACAGAATATAGAAATAGTCGCCTGCGGCAAGCCTATGCATTGTCTAATAGTTGCGAGTGAAGTAACTGAGGTGGTTGTCACAGGATGACAGCTGTTTCTTTTAATTATATCAAGAGATTCTCTGCCCAGTAAATTTGAATAGAACATTTTGTTTAATTTAAGCACCATACCGATCAAAAACTTTTCTCATAAAAATGGTTAAAAAAATTCTATATCTTTTTACTGGTGTCCGTCTATATTAACCCTTTGGTGGTTATAAGCGCGCACACGCGCCCAAAATATTGTTCTTGTAAATGGTTAAGAGCGTCTGTGAACGCCCAGAATCGTATGCTACTAAATGGTTATAAGCGCTCACAGACGGTCCAGTTTTTCTGTGCTGAGATGGTTAAGAGCGCGTGAACGCGGTTCTGCTTTCCCCCCATTGTTCGGACCTGGGAGTAAGGTAGGCGTATAGCTACTCCTCCTTCTTACCACTGAACAATACCCATTCTTAGGCAGATTACCTGTCAAGTAGTTTATTGTAGTTAAAAGATTTTGTGGTTTGGAGATTTCGTTAAAAAATGCTTAGAGTATGATGTTTTCTGTGAATGATAAAAAATGGCATTATATTTCAAAACAAATATTAAGGTGAATCTAAAGATTATATGTACTTGAAATGTTATAGATTCGTTCTAAGCAAATTCATCAAATAATATATTAATGCTTACTTATTTTATTTTATTCTTCTTTTCCAGAACATTATATTTCTTTATAATAAGTATTATTATTTTAAAACGTTTGCATGTTTCATTTCTTTACTGCATTATTTGAAAGAATAAGTACTTATTTTCTTTTAATTTTTTTTTTCTGAAAAATGTTTCAGTGTTTTGCATTGAATTATATTACTAAATACTTATTTTTTTTTCCTTACATCACTTTTGTTGTGTCACTTTTCTTAATATCAGGGGCGTCATTACAGAACTTTCTTTCGGAATGGAAGAGGGGGGGGGGAGATTTTATAAGGATAGGTTCCTGGGTTTAATCCCCTCTCCCCTTTTGAACAGAAACGTTTATTGAATCATATTTACAAAAAAGTCAAAACTACAAGACACTGAAGAACCCTGAAAATATTCATTTTAAACAGTATTCCACCTTAGCACGTAAAATTTAACATATTGAATATAAAAAAAATTATTTTATAGACAGTTTCCTTTTTTACAGGTATCTTCAGATTTGTTAAGCCGTTCACTTTGTAATAGAGCACTGCATTACAGTAAAACTTGTGAAAATGAAACTTCTCTACAACTCAATAAAATATAAATTCTTTTTCAATAAAAGTGAAAAAAAAAATCAAATCTATATTATAAAGGCCAAATGTATCTGTGCGTAACGCATACGTAATTTTGCAAATGGCAACACTTTGAAATGAAATTTCCTTTTTGCAATTTTCGCTACAGCAAATTTTACGCGTCTAAACATCGCATATTTTTAATTTTTGCGCCGTCGTAAAGAGAAAAAAATTTAATTCAAAATGCAGTTTGTCTGAAAGATGTATATCAATTTATTTTTGAAATATTATTATTTTTTAATTTTTATTACGAATTTTGTAATTGTGGCAACGGAATCACCCCCTTTTCACTTAAAATTGAAAAATTAAAAAAAAAAAAAAAAAAAAAAAAAAAAAAAAAAAAAAAAATAGAAAATAAAATGTGCAATATTTTCCCATGTATTTTCGTCTGTGCAATTTTCGGTACTACAAATTTTACACTTCTAAATATCGTGCATTTAAATATTTTACACCGCAGTATAGAGAAAAAAAAATGTACTTTTAAATGCGATTTGTTTCAAAGCTGTATCTCAATTTATATATACAGGGTGAGTCATAAATATCGAAACAATAGGCTATCTCCTTAAATATTGCCCCTAGACCCATACTTCCAATTGCAAAAATTCATAAAAAAAAGGTGAAATTTTTGATAAGATAAGTTGCAACTCCATGGGGGGTCTATTTGAAAAAGTACGAAAATTAACTTTTTATACAGCCCCCGTAGGATAAAAATTCCAATTAGGGAAACTTTGCTTGTCCAGTCCTGAATAATACACAAAAAGTTGCATCGTCATATCTTAAAAATTCGCGGAGTTATAACCGTTTGAATAATTCATCAGGTTTTAAGGGATTAGACACAAATTGAAATGCGCGCAATTCAAAAGACAATGTTACTTTAACAGTTGTAGGAAACGCGTAAAAAATGAGTTGAATTGAGTCTTTTGAGTTAGAATTTTGATTTTTTTCCTTTTTTCTGATGGTTAGCCATATAATTTGCTAAGAAAATCACATGCTAAAATTTATCATAAAATTTAAAAAGTTTCATAGTGTTAGTACTGGTTTCAATGTGAGAGTTAAAAATCCTTATAACTCCAAACATTATTTTTGGGATTTCAATTTCTTTCTATTTAACTAAAAATAAAAATATGATTTTAGTTTTGTTTCGAGGTTTTTGTTTTTCAATATTTATTTTAGAGCTTTAAAAATATTTATTAAAAAAAAACTTTTAAAAAATCATATTTTTAAAAGTAAATAATTTTTCATTTTTTTAAACAAAACTAATGTAAAATAATTAAAAAATGTTTCAAGTTTGTACTTTTTTTCTTTAACAATTCTTAACTTTTAATAATTTAAAGACAAGAAGTAGTCGGAAAAAAAATTCATTATAGAGAAAAGCGAAATGTACTGTGTTACTGCCATTAGTTATTTAAAAGAATGCTTTTCTGAGATGCAGATTAAGTCCTTTTTAAAAAATTAGCTCTCTCAACTTCAAGCTTTTTATCGTCCGGTAGAGGCTGTCAAAAAATCTGTATTCTGGGCTCAAGTGAGATCAGGACCGTGACGTTACTTTTTTCTGAAGACTCGCCTATCCGGGTCTAATGTATTTTTCATACCGGAGGGGACTGCTTCCTTTTTCCTAGGCCCCACCAGTGGCCGAGAGGTTCTGACCTCAAACTGGTAGACGGTAGGTGCTGGGTTCGAACCCAATCGCGACCGTCGGCCTAACCGTTCGGCGTTTTCCGTGGTTTTCTTAGAACCTTGCGTAAATACGGGTTAGGTTCCCCTAGAAAGACCCCCAAGGAAGGGCATCCCATCCCTTAGGGCCTATATCCCATAGTGTAGATAATTGGCCGACATACATACAACAACAACAACAACCTTTTTCCTAGACTTGCATTGGACGAAATTTTTAATCACGGTCTCGAACAATCCATAATTAAATCACAGAACTAATACGTACATAAAATAAGTAAAATTTGGTTTAATCAATATTTTTACGAAAACCACATAAATTTTAAAACCGCTTTTATTTTACAAAACAAAAAAAAAAACTTTATTTTTTTTTTTTTTTTTTTTTTTTAAGAATAGTATATTTAAATGCCAAAAAAATAAACAAAATAAAACCAGAGAAAAAAACCTGCCTATGACGGAATTCTGTCTTAAACAGAAAATGTGTTGATGCATGCAAAATAAATACAATAATACCTGAGAATATAATAAACTCCATTTAACCTTCATAGGAAATGCATTTGTCTATTACGTATTTTTTCTTTCCTATGTGATTCCGTCTTAAAAGGTTTTACTGTATAACATTTTTCAAATTCTTCAACGCACGGGATATGGATTAGCGATAATAAAATATAAGTGAAACATTTACATATAAACATAGATTTATAGATAAAATAAATATATCACAGGCTTTGGAGCCTCTTTAATAATATAAAGTATAAATATAAAAAACGAAATTCTATATTAAATATTTTTGGTCAGAACTCCTGCACGCAAAACAATTTTAAACTATACTGAAGTAAAAAACTATGTAGAAATTCACGGCTGAGCCGGCTATGGTTTAAGCTTTTTTTCCTGGCTGGTCCGGATTATGATTTTAACATTATTTCATGCCGGGCTGAACTTCTTTCCCTATGGGTCGATCTAGGACCGGACCTAAATACTACGATTTATTCAGACTTTCAGTGCTAACGATCAACATGTTTTAGAAACAAGTTTCAATTTTAAATCAATACGCTGCTTTATTATGGCCAAATAAGAGGCACGGTCTTAAACCGATATATAACAACGTTACAATTTGTGGACAATCCCTTATTTGCTTTGAAAATTGATGAAAAACGCTTCGTTTAAAGTGGTGTAAGTCACGAATTTTTGAGAATTTTAGATTTTGATATCTCTGTCAGGTTTTCAGATAGGGAGATGAAATTTTTTTTGTTCAATTTAGGAATGGATAAGGAATAATTTCCTAATTGGGAATTTTGCTCTACGGGGGCCGTATAAAAATTTAATTTTCGTATTTTTTCAACTAGACCCCCCATGGAGTTGCAACTTATATTATCAGAAACTTCAACTTTTTTTATGAGTTTTTGCAATTGGAAGTATGGGTCTAGAGGCAATATTTAAGGAGATAGCCTATTGTTTCGATATTTATGACTCACCCTGTATAATGCCAAACTTAAATACACCCAAAGTGTATAAATTACGTTAATGAGACACAAAAGAAATAGAGAATTAATAAATTAAATTTTTCAATTGATTACCAAATCTTTAAATTATTTGTAGAATTATTGTTTTTTATTTTATATGCAAATTCTGTACATGGAAAAAGTATTAAAACATTTAAAGGGTTTATAATTATTATTATTTAAGTAATCAATCAAAATTAATCGTTTTGCAAATTTCAATTTTTCTCTCAACCTTTCAAATGTTCATTTGCTATTCTTATAAATTTTAGTTCTTCATTATCAGCAGCATTTACAATAAATAAATAAATAAATAAATAAATAAATAAAAATAAAAATAAAATATAAATAAATAAATAAATAAATAAATACACACACACACACACACACACACATACACACACACACACACATATATATATATATATATATATATATATATATATATATATATACATATATATATTCAACTACTGTGCTTAGGTAGCAAAAAATATTTTGATACATTTACAAATTCATTTTTTAACAGAATGGAATGCCTGACTGTGGAAGCGGTTTGGAATTGAACTGTATTTTCACTTTTTTGGTAAACAAATTACCTATTGAATTGCAAGTGATTTTGATTGTGTGACGAATACGTTTTTCATTCTTTCTGAGTAGTTATTCAAATTTCAAGTAGAAATTCGATTAAAAACGCCCACTTTGACAATATTTTCTGTATGATCTATTGCGTTTGCCCCCCCCCCCCACCCCCAAATAAATAAATAAAACAACTTGATTACATAGTTTCTGAACAACAGCTAGTTTCAGACAGGTTTGTGAACATTTCCCTTTTTAAAAAGGTGCTATTTCTAAGTCCTCTCCTATAAATTTTATTTTATGACGCTAACAGTTCTTTTTTTTTTTTTTTTTTGGAAATTCCTTTAGTTTTTGGGGTTTAATTGTTATGTGAGAGTGTAGTAGTGATGTGTAGAGTAGGCAATAGGTTTTCTTAAAATATTAATACACATAATAAACTTCTATTAATGGAATCTTTCGAAATATACCTTACGGCTGCTGTGCTCAATAGGCGCAAAATGTTTTGACACATTTACATCTTTATTTTTTAACGGAAAGATATAAAGTTGGAAGGCCTGGCTAAGGAAGCGATTTGAACTCGAGCTGATTTTTCTATTTCCTTTTATAAATGAATTACTTATTGAGTCATAAGCGATTTTTATCACGTGACAAAGACGTTTTCACCCTTCCTTGAGCGGATATTCTCCTTTCGTGCGAAAAATTGATTCAAAACTCCCAGTTTGACAGGATTTATTGCGTTTGAAAAAATAAATCGATTAGATAGTTTTTTAACAAAATCTTCTACATTTCGGAACCCCCCCCCCCCCAAAAAAAAAAAAAAAAAAAATCAATAAAATTTATGTTATAAAGTTGCCTTTTTGGATTTGAGAAGGGATTCTGAAATTCACTGCTGAACAATGTGAAACTTCCTGTCAGAATTTCTGAATAATTTTTAACTGAAAATGCATAAAATTCACAGGCTGTTATTGAAAGGATTTGGAATGAAATAGCGTTTTCCATTTTCGATAAATAAATTACTTGTCGAAATATGAGATTCTAGTCACGTGACTGCTTTTTTCCCCATTCCGTGCTATCGCTTCCGATAGTTCTGGAAATTCCACTTAAAATGCTAATTTTGATAGTCTCTTTTGCGAAGTTATATCACTTAAAAAAAAGGGATAACACCATTCTATTATATTGCTTCTGAATACAAACAGTCGATTTTATTAATTTTCGAAAAGAAATGAGCTCAGAAATGGGCTAAAAATCTGATTCTAAGTAATTATTAATGTTGTCATTATGTATTTTATGTCTTTCGTAATTTATAATAATCATAATTTTAAAATATACTGTAAAATTTTTCCATAAATATATATATATTATTCTTTAAGAATCTTAATTGTATGTTTTAAAAAATCTGAATTTTTGGTCGTTCGGGTCTGATTTTTCCTTTCCACGCGCATTGTCTGTTTTCACTGGCTTTTGTCAAGGCCGCACACGGTCTTGAAAATTCTTGCAATTTATTTTTATCTAATCTCTTTGGGCGTCATTATATCATAGTGTGCCATACTTTGCTATGTCTGCTACAATAGTGTTAAAAAGAAGACCTTAAAATGAATAATGCTTACTTAAAAGGCGATTAAATAATTAATTATAGATGTTAAAATTTAATTTTATTTAAAAATCTTAGTACTTTCAAAACTTTTCCAAACAGGTTCTTCCTCAGAGAATATTTTCTTTAATATAAATACAAATATAAGATTTTGTTTTGAAAAATGAACGAGACTCGTCGCTTGAAGATTGAGTTAGTAATATTTCCACGTGAACGGTAAAAAATTATTTGATTGTAAGAGAATCAATAGAAATCTTATGCAAGAGCAATAAAGTGTGTAATGATGCCCTATCTTATAATATACCCCGTTTATGGTTTAGCATCCTAAAAATAAAATCCTGACAATTTGAGAAAATGACGTATTAAAATTTCGTGGTACAACTATCAAATAATTTTTTACCGTTCACGTGAAAATATTACTAACTCAATCTTCAAGCTACGAGTCTCGTTCATTTTTCAAAACAAAATCTTATATTTATATTTATTAAAGAAAATATTCTCTGGGGAAGAACCTGTTTGGAAAAGGTTTAAAAGTACTAAGATTTTTAAATAAAATTAAATTTTAACATCTATAATTAATTATTTAATCCCTTTTTAAGTAAGCATTATAGATTTTATGTTAAAAGCAAGGCGAAAATTTCATTCCGTCATATATTTTATATGTAAGAAGTTTTATTTTCCTTGATTTTTTTTTTATTATTATTTATTAGATATTTATATTGAGTTTAAATTTTATTATTTCTGTCCATATTTCTTTGGCATCTATTTTAATTATTTTGTGTAAGTTTGTTTCATGAATTTAATTTATTATTGGTAGCTATTTAGCTTTAACGGAAGGGAATTTTAAGTCCAAACATGTTAATTTGATTTATTTTTCAAATTGCGAAAATACTGTAAAATGTCATGAATTCCATATGTCCCCTCCCCAACCCTGATAGTTTTCCCATTCTTTATACAAAAATTTGAAATATAAGCCAATTTAAAATCATAATTTCTTGTCTACTATATAAAGGCTCACTTACTGTACTTGATTTTTTTAAACAAATTTAAATATAAAAATTATTAAAATGGCGCTATTACTATAATTAACCTATAGAAAAATAATCTAAAATTATGGAAATAACACAGATTAAAATTGCTAAGATCAAATAGTCAAAGGATATACAAACAGGTAGGCGGAAAAAATCGCAAACAATGGACAACAGAGACAAGTAGAAATAGCTATGTTTGGGTAACAAATCGGCTTAAATTTGAATTACAAAAATGTAAACCTGTATTATAATTTTGACAAGCTACCACATAAGTAGAAAGACCTTTAGAAGAAAATAATGAACTTCATTCCTATCCCTTTGTATCTGAAGAGAGAAAAGGGGTTTGTAATCTGTATCAATGAAACTTACTGCAGCTAGGAATGCAATAAATGTTGAAATACACATAAAACATCCGATTTGTCACAAAAGTTCAGTTGAAGAATTTTTTTCCTTTGTATTTTTCAGAGAACATTATATAGTCATATACAGAGAACATTATATTTTATTTTCTAGTCAATAATATACATAGTTTTTTTTTTCAAAACAAATGACTATGGTATATATGTGTTAGTAATACAAAATTTTGTAAACAAACTTTATTCTTCATAAATAAAGATTTTTTTTTTTTTTTTTTTGTATATGAAAAAATTTATAGAAATAAATATTTATATACAATAAAATTATCACATCTGTATGATTAATGGAATCCTGAAGGAAAAAAAAGTTACATAAAATTTCTAAACAATTGAATGTTTGGGATAATTATGCATTTTTTTTACAGGAGAAAATATTTTAAAAAATGAAAACTTATTTTTTAAATAACAAAGCATGATGGACTAATTATGCTTTTTTTTTCTGCGGTCAAATAAAAAAGAACTGTTCTTTTTTTTTTTTAAATTAAATAAAAGTCATGATGCCATCTGGCATAAAGAACGTTCCTAGATCAGAATTAAATAAATTTACAAAAAAAAAAAAAAAAAAAAAATATGATTGTAATACTATAGGTACTAAGATTTAAATTTTTAAGGGAAAATGTTAGATAACATTGCAAACGGAAACTGTTGAAGTAAATTTATTTCCAATCCGCATTTTTAAGTACATTTCGTATGAAAAAAATTCCTGTCGGCTTGGCCTATAGTTGGGGGTAAATTTTGAAGTTAAATACTCAGTTCAACAACCAAAAATAAAATATGATTAGAGATAAACCCAGTTTAACAACTTTATTTGCCGCTTTTGAAAAAAAAAATTATTTTTATTTTATTTATTTATTTATTTTTATAGGAGTAGCTTTAATCAGAATCATCTTAAGCTAAATTCGGCTCAAATGCCCACTTTGACAGCATTTGTTTTGAAATTTATTCTGACTTTTTGAAAAAAAAATCGACCAATACGGCACATTATATAATTCCTAAATAAGAGAAACTGTCAATTGAATGCGTTTGAGAGCAAAATTGAATTTAAAAATGAGTTTTGGTTTTTCATGCAGATTTTGTTCAAATTTAAAATAAAGGATCATTCGGATGAGGCACCTTCGTGATTCGTATTAGGTGCTCATTGGGTAAGAATAAACAGGAGGAACGAGGGTCTAATCTCCCACACTTAATTTCGAAAAATAGGTTTTTCATGCAGATTTACCAGATTTCATTGAAATTTAAGACATAGGATCATTTTAATAAGGGCACCGCCATGTTTTTTTTTTTTGGGAGTGCTTTAGATAAGTCTAAGAGGGGGACGGGGGCTTACCCTCCACCCTTAATTTAGATAAATGGATTTTTCATACCGAATTATCAGATTTCATTCAATTTTAGGAATAGGCTCATTCTGATGAGGCGCCTCCGTTATTAGTATTGGGTGTTCATCAGATAAGAAGAAAAAAAAAGGAAAATGGGAGGTACCCTTAATTTCGATTAACCTCTCCTTTAATTTAGATTATTTTATTTATTTATTTATTTATTTTTTTCACGCAAAATTTATTGTTTTGCTTCAAAATTTGGACATAAGCTCATCCTGATAAGACGCTTCCCCGATCTGTTTTGAGAATTCATTGAATAAGTATAAATAGGGGGATTGTATGGACTACCCCTTTTAATTTAGGTAATTGGTTTTACATGCTGAATTATCCGATTTGCTTCGATTTTTGGATACAGGCTCATAGTGATAAGATGTTTCCCTGATTAGTTATGGGTTTCTTTTGTTAAGTGTAAAGTGAGATCCAAGCGATTACCCCCTTAAATTAGATAAATGGGCTTTTATGCAGAATTATCCAATTTTCTTTAAATTTTGGATGTTGGTTGTTCCTGATAGGGTGAATCTCTGAGTAATTTTAGAAGTTTAATGGTTAAGTTTAAAGGAGGCGAATAAAGGATTTCTACACAGAATTATCCGATTTGCTTCGAATTTTAGATATATGTTCTTTTTTTATTAAATAAAGCATATCCCTGATTAATTTTGTGGGTTCAATGATTAAATAAGTGTCAAAAGAATGAGATGGGGCGGGCTATTTTCTCCCTTAATTTATTTTTCAAGCGACATTATTCATTGAAATTATAAGGCTCTTATATATAATTAGGATGTGTAGCCTTAGAGATCAATGCCATCAGTTTAACTGGACAATATTATTTTTTATTATTAAGGGAACCTGCTCCTTTTCCATCAGTTGCCATTTTTCGTCCTGGTTTTTATTCATTTAAACACAAACAAAATAATGGCTAAATATAATATATTTTCATATTGTTAATAATTTATTAAACATCATTTCTGTCATTTTATTCAATAGTACGAAAGATGTTTTATAACAGATATTGCAATAAAATTACTTTGGAGCATATTACTGCCAATGTTTTTAATATATATATATATATATATATATATATATATAGATACATAGATAGATAGATAGATAGATAGATAGATAGATAGAGAGATAGATAGATAGAGAGAGAGATATTCTAACTAGGAATTTAAAATTTCCTTAATTTTTGAAATGTTAAGTCAGAAAATCAGTTTTTATTTTCCAGTTTTCTTTCTAGAAAAAGTAAAATAAAATTTAATGATTAAGGACGAAAATGAAAACCATTTTTTAGAATTTAATATAACAGTTTCATTTAAGGAGCTACATTAGTCACGAATCCTAGAGATTTCCACGAGAAATTTATAACATATCTAGGTTACATTTCAATACTTTTAAATGTTTTTACATTTAGTAGCTGGGGTTGACCTGTACGAAGACATTGCTTACTTTTTCGATTTTGAATGCCGTCTTTTTTTATGAAGATGCTTTTATTTTCAAAACCAGTTCCGAAAATTAAAGTGTCCTCAGTAAAAATCCGTATGTATCCATAAATAAAATAGAAAAAGTAAGAAACGGTCTTTGTATAGATCGATCTCAGTTATCCAATGAAAAAAAAAAAACTTTTAAAAAATGGTGTAATGAATATAAACTAGATATCTTTACAAAATTCTTCCATAGGATTAGTGTTAGTGAAAGGGTGTAGACTGAAGTATCCCTTAGTAATTCTTAAATGCGTGCCATCTTCAACAGTGAAATAAAATGAAAACAGTTCTTTGAAAATGCAGTTAAAAATAGATCGATACAGAGATGAAGACAATAAAAACATTCATATAAATTAAAATAATTCGCACTAGCTAGTTTATGACTATAATTATTTGTGCCTTCTGCTATATATGCCATTTACACATTTTATACAATATGTCTGTTGAATTGTGTTCTTAGAAACTTGCTACGACATTTACAATAGAATTAACCATCATTTGTTCTAAAATTAATTTATAAATCTTATATTAAAAGGAAATTTCTATTTTATAAGATATAACATTTGTGATAAGTATAAATATTTGCAATAAAAACGAATTTACCATTACTATCGAATTTGGAACTTCTGCATGCGAACTGCATCCATATTTGAACATAATTAACATCTAATATATATATATATTTTTTTAAAATATATTTGATATCAAGTGAAAAAAATGTTTACAAGATTAAATTTTTGTATCCGAAGATTTCCATGTTTAAAAAGTAATTTTGTCACATTCTACTTAATGCACTTGCGTATCGATAAAACAGTATTGGAATCGTGCTTCTTACATTTTAAAATTACATATTTTTATCTTTGAATTTATCATTTTTAAAAACTCCTTAATCTAATGCATCTGGCATAACAAATAATATTTGAAAAATAATAAAAATAAATTCATATCTGTATTTAACTGTATCTCATATCGTATTGAAATATTTTAAATTAATTAATTTATACTTATACTGATGATACAGAGAATAATAGCTAACTTTTAAAAATCGCCTTTCGCTTATTTCAGAGCAAACAGCAAGTTATTTTTTAACAGGTGCTCCTTTGGAAGGGAATTAGTTCATGGGTAATCAATCACTCTGCAAAAATGTTGCGGACGTCTTCCCTATCCAAGAATACACAAAGGGTTTCAACGGATTATGGTTTGCTTTCAAATTCTACGAGGGGAAGGAACTTTTTACAGATGCATTGCTATGCGTTTTGTAAACTGAAGACCTTGACCATTTATACACATACAAAAGCGTACCTGTGGAACCATTTCAGGTAGTTAAAACTTCAAAGGACAAAACCGTGGAAGGGTTAAGTATTACAATTTTTATCCCTAATATTATAGAAACCGTAGGTTGAATTGGTTGTCACAATGTGGCGGAACTACTACGGCAGGAATAAATTCTCATAATTTTTTATTGGAATGTTCCACTAATGTGTAATGATGTGTTTAAATAAGCAGAAATTTTCTATCTAATTTTAGTGGTGTAAGTTTTCCGTGATAATACTAGAACACTTCAAAATCGGTTACAGTTGAAGCTTCACTATTTTAAGGATATGTCAGTTCCTCTTTGTTAATAGTTCCATGTTCTAAGTTATCCTGCAGTGATGGACACATCTCTTTCTCTTCAACAATAATAAAACATCATTCCAAGTTAAATTTGCTCTGTTCATTTCTAAAATTACTTTTTTTTTATTGAACAAAACATGAACTTATTACAGAAAATTCCCTTGGAATTTCTCCTTACTTTGTTATAATTATATCATAGCCGCCAAAATCTGCTTATCTGTATCACAAAACATTTTCAGTAAATTTTACCACTTCAAATTGCCAATTGCCGTAATTAAATAAGGCAAAATTTTCTATTAAATTTTTCTGGGCCAAAAATTCGAAAAAGTTTGCGGCTATGATTATATGTTTCATATCTATTTACTAAGAGAGACAAAGGGGGTGTGTTGGATAAATTTACTCAATCTTGTCTATCTCTTCTAAGTCTTTATTTTTAAGGATTTTATGCCTATTTTAAGAGCTGCATGAAGAGCTAAGTGCCATACTGGTGGCATAGGAAGAAATGACATTCTGCTTCTGTGTCTCCTGTGAAATGTGACATTTTTAAAATATATCATATTTTTTATAGGTGTGAGTTATGCCATCTGAATTTCACCAGGCTCATGGGGATAAGTGTGGAATTGGTAACCACCGGTCAATATTAAATAGATTTTAGCGTGGCGTTACATTTAGTTTGAAATTACTAAAATCTTAGAATACTGATGATAGGTTTACAATTTCAACTAGCAAAAACAAAGAAAAGAAACCAACCAGTTATCTATTATTATTTTTATTTCTTTCAAATAAATTATTATAAACATAAAATATGCTTTAAAAAAAGAATACTAATCGACTTCAAAAAAAGAATCAAGTTTGGCGACAACTTGACGCTAACGCATATGAATGCATAGTTTTAATGTGCTTATGATTTGAAAACGTGTGCAAAAATGAAAGATGATTTGCGACAAATCATTATTTTTTTATCAAATCCATATTTTTTCATTAAAAAAATTCTAATCATCAGAATTCAGTGAAATTAAAATGGTACCATATGTGTATCTTATACTTTCAAACAAAAAATGAATTATCAAAACCGGTTCATATTTAAAGAATTTATCAGTGAACAAGAAATACATACAGGTCGAAATCATAACCTCCTTCTTGAAGTCGGTTAAAAAAAACTATTAAATAACAATAAGCGTATAAAAACAAATAATGTATTTTTGTTCAATAATGTAAATAGTATTTTTTACTAATTTATTTTTTAACAACTTGTGGAACCAAAAAAAAAAAAATCCTATTTTTTACTTACATCCCCAAATACTAAAAACATAAGACAATAGTAGTAGGAAAACGACAGTACGGGCTCAGCCGGCGGCGGCACTGCGGCACCGTGCCGCCGCCGCACCACGCTGCAACCGTCCCACCGCCCCCGCCGCCGGTGCCTCCTGCGGTGCCTCCGGCTGTCCCGCCGCCGCCACCACCGTCCCGCCACCATCCCTCCTGCCCCCACCATGCATCCCCCTCCACGAACGCCCCCTAGTGGAAAAAAGGAACATTCTATTATAACAGGATAGGTGAACGACCTTCCCTATTCAAAAATATTGTCAATCACATCTCAACACAGAATCATACTATATGATGAAGATTAAATTTATACTTGAATTTTGAAGAACCGTAATTTTAATGAGTATTATTAATTAAGCGAAACAATTAAAATTTTAGTTTTCAGCCATTTTATTTAGATTTCTTCAACTACAAGATGATATTATCAATTTAACACAAGAAAGTTAAACATATATTTGAATTTTGCTTGATAGACATCTTAATGAGTAGTATTAATTAAGTAAAAAAATACAAAATATCAAGTTTTATAGAAAAAGACTGATTTATCACGATTTTTATCAAATATATGATCAATGTAACGACTTTAAAGTTAAAAGTTAAACATGTACCCTAGTTTTTCAACAACTATAACCATAATGAGTATTGATAATTAACCCCCTGACTGTCCAGCCAAAGGGTAATATTGTAATGTTGTTTTCTCTGTAATTTATTAAAAATATTAAAAAAAGATGTTTTTTCCAACCTGATACAAAATATGTTATTCGTATCGGTGTATAATCTTTGATAGCATCAATCCTAACTTAATTTTTCAGAACTAGGTTTTATTTGTGGAATTATACTAATTTAAATATTGCTTATGTTGCAGTGAAACCTGCAGCTTAGTGTGTGAAAAAATCAGCCGGCGGCAGTCAGAAGGTTAAGTAAAAAACAATGGAAAATATCAAGTTTTATAGAAAAAGACTGATTTCTTACGATTTTTATCAACTGCAACATCAGTGTATCGACTTACAAGTTGAAAGTTAAACATGCATTCTAGTTTTTCAACAGCTATAATCTTAATGAGTATCGTTAATTAAGTAAAAAACAATGGAAAATATCAAGTCTTATAGAAAAAGACTTATTTCTTACGATTTTTTCAACTCAAACTTCAGAATATCAATTTGATACAAAGAAATTTAAGCATGCATTCCAGTTTTGGACAACCATTTCCTTCATGAACATTATTTATTAAGCAAAACAACGGAAAATATAAAATTTTTGACTGATTTCTTCATATTTTTTTTTTATTTAATATAAAATCAGAATACACAACTTAAAATAGAAATTTAAACATATTTTTTTAGTTTTTGAACAGTCGTTACCTCAAAGAATTTCGATAATTGAACAATTAACAAAGGAAACTAATGATTTTTTAACGAAAAAAGACGAATTAAACGAATTTGGTTAACTTTTACTCTAATTGGAAATTTCATCGTACTTTATATATACCAACTAAGTAGAATTTTAATACATAAACGAATAATTTAAAGAAATCCTCAACACGCAAATGTGAACCTGCAGAGCATTTCTTATTACGTCATATCTAAACTAAAACTTTTTTCTGCAACCCCTCCATGCATGCATTCCAGGTAGGGGAACATAACAAAGAATTTTGACGTCACAACTTACAAAGGTATACAACAAAATGTTTACGTTCAAGAAAAAGTATCACATAGAGAGAAAAAAAGAAGAGATTTAAGCTATTTATCCATTCTAGTTTTATAACAGTTACCACAACATCTCCAAATTAAAATTTGGAAGTCATAATGAGTGTAATTAATTAAGCAAAATAATAGAAATATTAGTTTTTCAGAGGGGAAAAGACGAATTTAAACAAATTTTATTAGTTTTACACTAGTTTAATAATAATTTTAAGAGGAAAAAGACGAATTTAAACTTTTTTTTCTCATCTCCAACACGGATATATCAATTTTAACAGAAGAATTAAACGTATATTTTAGTTTTTAACAACAAAATCTTAATAAGTATCATTAATTAAACAAAAATAAATATCAGTTTTAAAGAAAAGACGAATTTGAATAATTTTACACTAGTATTTTCAAAAGCAACATGGAAATATCAATACTTATTCACATATTTCACTTATTCACTGTATTCAATACTATATTTAATAAATTTGGATACACTTTAAGAATTTCCTAATCTATAATTATATATTAGCTGTATATTTAATGTTACCCATGTTTTCAACATTAGTTCATAATCGTGAATTTTGTATTTTAAATACCATGTATTCAGGTTCAGATTATTTTCACTTGAAATCATACAGAATTTTTTAACAGAGTTTGTTTTTGAAATCATTGAAGCAACTGTATTTAATATTTTTAACACCAATTTTCTAAGATTTTCTAACATTTTCCGATCATAAGTACATTTCTAAATGCTACAATCACTTTACATATCGAAAAGATATCATTGAAGCAACTGTATTTAATATTTTTAACACCAATTTTCTAAGATTTTTCAACATTTTCCGGTTATACATTCCTCAACAGTATATATTCTAAACAATAGAAAATATTAATTTTAAGAATAAAAAGACGAATTTAAACAAATTTTATTAGTTTTACAATATTTTTTCTCATCTCCAACACGGATATATCAATTTTAACAGAATTAAACGCATATTTTAGCTTTTAAGAACAAAAATGTAATAAGTATCATTAATTAAACAAAAAAATAAATATCAATTTTCAAGAAAAGACAATTTTTTACACAAATTTTCAACTTTGAAATACATTTGTTTACATATATTGTTACAATATATTACTAAACTTAAACTTTTTAAAAACTTTGAATGTCTTTACAAAGGGTTCATATTTATATTTTTCACGTCTTGACTGCATTCTAAATCTTACAACAAAAGTATACTTTTATTATTTTTATTATTATTATTATTCTAGAAAACCTAAAAAGTCATTTCTTGCTGCTTTAAACACTTGACATATTAAAACTACTCTGAGATATTCTACCCATATAATTAATCAAATTAGGACATGATTCATCTTATACTTCAAAATTTCTGAATTTTTACAATACTTATTTTCATCAAACTTTATTCTTGATCCTATATATTTTAGCAGTACAGAATTTTAATATCTGTTTTTATCTACTTATCAGAAAATTATTAAAACACCCAACAACATTTTACAAATATGAATATTATCTTTACAGTTTAATAATACAAAACATACACTTATTCTTGATCCTATATATTTTAGGAGTACAGAATTTTAACATCTGTTTTTATCTACTTATCAGAAAATTATTAAAACACCCAACAACATTTTCCAAATATGAATATTATCTTTACAGTTTAATAATACAAAACATACACGAATACAAAGTTTAATTTTTACAAACATTTCATATTTCAAACCAAACTTTTCGAAATTTTCACATCATAAGAGCAAACATTAGACGAACTTTTTAACTTTTTAACTTTTTTTATTGCTTAGATCTTTTCATCATCACTTTTAATTATGATGATTATCCATTTTTAGGTTGATTGTCGAAAAACTGTAACTGAAATTACATAAACTTAATGTAAAAAACCATGTTCTCACACAATTTCTTGAAATTCAACAAAGAATTGACTATTACTTATCTCTTATTATTCTTATTAAATACTTATCTACATCAATATCGACTCTCGATAGTATATAGATATTTCATCATTACACACTTACAACTCTTTTCAAACGTTTATCAGAAAAATAAGTCAATCAAAGTCTAGTAGTTATCACACCTGTTCCTCAGAAATATTACTATCATATGAAACAGTAAAGAAAATTAATAGATATTTAATATTTAATAACCTCATACATGAAATTACTGTCGAATGAGAATACTAATAATCTATAAAATCAACTGTTGAACAAAAAAATAGTACAGATTACCGAAAATTCAAATTTTTTTTCTGCAAAAGTTAAAAAAAATTAACAAATGAATGACAAGTTAGAGAAATAACTAAAAAAGTTAATGAACATATTTACAAATTTATTAAAATCACAACTTTTTCTGGATTACAAACCACATATTCTTGAAAAATTTAACACCGAATTTGTAAGATTTTAGTCCTAGTATTACATACACTCAATAAATATTCAAAATTAACAAAAATATAATTTTTTAGTCTCATCAATAAGCAGAAATTCTATATTAAAAGAATATTTTCATAGTAGCACTTATAAAAATGAGAGTTTACAAACTGATTTTCATAATTTTATCACATTTAAAATTAATATTTTACATAAAACATTATTTAATCAAATTTTATGCTTTCTAATTCAGTAAAATTCAATACTTTTTTAGTTTTTAAACCAATACCACAATATTTATTTACATCAAACTTGATTCTTCACCTTTTATATTTCCACATTACACACGTGAGATAAATACTAACTTGGATCAGGAGTTGAAGTCAATTGATTCCATTCGATTTTCATCATGTACGCATTGCTCCTACACGAAATTTCTTACTTCTATAATCATCTAATGTATTAAAACTAATCTACTCATATTTTTAATCAATTCATCAGGTGTTTCATCTCGCACTTCTGAATTATCGTGCATCAAGTTGCTTAAAATATAAATACTATCTTTATAGTTTTAATGATATATAGTATACATGGTTTATCTTGAGTTAGCACTTCCATAGTATTAATCAAATTATATGTTTCATCTTGCACTTGATCTTAATGATTTCATCTTGCATCTGAATTATCGTCCATCGAGTTTTTTTAAAAATAATAATATATTTATAGTTTTTGATTATACATAGCATGTACGAATACAATCTTTAATTTTAACATTTCATATTTCAAATAAACTATTTCCGAAACCAAGCTATGTGAATTTTACCACAATGCTTATTATCATAGAATAATTTGTGTTTCACACTTTTCTAAAAATTATCAGATATGTACCCCTCAGAGAAATTACTATCATATGAATAAATGAAGAAAATTTAATTTATATTAAAGGTACACGAAATTGATTGCAATATACATGTATTTAATAAAAATAAATAAATAAGCGATTATTTATACGTTAAACCTTTACTAAATATATATTTCTTTCATTATACAGATGTTTCAACAAGATGAACCAAAACAGCAGCAAACTTCAGAAATTAATGATTCGAATGATTCATCCCTAGCACATGTAGCGTTAACGAATAACACATATGTGAGTACTTATATGAGAAATACTAGAATTCGTATATGAAACGTAATGAGAGTAAATACAAAATGATTTGTCTTACTACCTACACTTTAACAAGTGCTTTTTACCTATATTATTGAAGAGAATCCTAACTGTGTCCATTTATTTCTATTACAGATGTGGTCTATTTGCTACAAACACTTCTTAAGTAAATGGAATTTAACAGAACATAGAAAAATCTATACCGGTGAAAAACCTTACACTTGGAAAGATTACCATAAATGCTGTTTTCAAGGAGACGTGAATCAAAAATGCACACATCATCATATAAAGCATCGTCAGATATATGTAAACTTAGCGAAGATATTCAAAAATTAGTCAGACTTTTGAAGAATTTAGAAATAAAGGAAGATATTTAGGCTATTTATCCATGATATTTTCACAACACTTACCACAATATCTCAAACTTAAAATGTGGAAGACATACACACTGCTGAAAAGTAATTTTGTGATTCTTCTAACCAGTATGAATGTATAGATATTATTTTGCAATGTATTCTTTAAATGCTCACATTAAATATTCTTTTATATGCATATATCGTTGTGTTTATTTTTCTAATACCTATTACATTAATGAAATACATAACATTTTAAGTGAAATAACACTCTCACAACTTAAAAAATGCATAAGAACGTACAAAAAATAAGCAGATGTATGAAAAAATATGCAAGTTTACAAAATAATTTCATTGTTTTCTAGAAATATTAACAAAAAATATTTACAATATGAAAAAATTGCAAAAGTGAAAAGAAAAAACACAAATGTAAAAACAAAAACCATAAAGTGAAAAACTCATAACAAAGTTTTTGAAAAAAATATTTACAACAAATTTTTTTTTTACAAAAACCAAAACTTCCAAAAATATTTTTTTCAAATTTTTTTTTTTTCAAAAGCATTTTTTCCAAAAAATTTTTTTTTCAAAATAAGTTTTTACAAAAGTAAAAAAAAGAAAATCATAACGTTAAAAAAATGAATTTTTTTTAAAAAAAAAAGTGCAAAAAAATTGCAAAAAAAAGTTGCAAAAATTTCAAAAAAAGTTATTAAAAAAGTCTCAAAAATTTCGTTAGTTTTAATGCAGTATGCAATGGCGAAACCATTGCATTTGCTATTAAAAACAAGAAAATTTTTTAGACCTTTTTTAATAACTTTTTTCGAAATTTTTGCAACTTTTTTTTGCAATTTTTTTACACTTTTTTTAAAAAAAAATTTTCATTTTTTTAACGTTGTGATTTTCTTTTTTTTACTTTTGTAAAAACTTATTTTGAAAAAAAAATTTTTTTGTAAAAAATGTTTTTGAAAAAAAAATTTTTTGAAAAAAATATTTTTGGAAGTTTTGGTTTTTGTAAAAAAAAAATTTGTTGTAAATATTTTTTTCAAAAACTTTGTTATGAGTTTTTCACTTTGTGGTTTTTGTTTTTACATTTGTGTTTTTTCTTTTCACTTTTGCAATTTTTTCATATTGTAAATATTTTTTGTTAATATTTCTAGAAAACAATGAAATTATTTTGTAAACTTGCATATTTTTTCATACATCTGCTTATTTTTTGTATGTTCTTATGCATTTTTTAAGTTGTGAGAGTGTTATTTCACTTAAAATGTTATGTATTTCATTAATGTAATAGGTATTAGAAAAATAAACACAACGATATATGCATATAAAAGAATATTTAATGTGAGCATTTAAAGAATGCATTGCAAAATAATATCTATACATTCATACTGGTTAGAAGAATCACAAAATTATTTTTCAGCAGTGTGTATGTCTTCAAAATTTTAAGTTTGAGATATTGTGGTAAGTGTTGTGAAAATATGATTTATAAATAGCCTAAATATCTTCCTTTATTTCTAAATTCTTCAAAAGTCTGACTAATTTTTGAATATCTTCGCTAAGTTTACATATATCTGACGATGCTTTATATGATGATGTGTGCATTTTTGATTCACGTCTCCTTGAAAACAGCATTTATGGTAATCTTTCCAAGTGTAAGGTTTTTCACCTGTATAGATTTTTCTATGTTCTGTTAAATTCCATTTACTTAAGAAGTGTTTGTAGCAAATAGACCACATCTGTAATAGAAATAAATGGACACAGTTAGGATTCTCTTCAATAATATAGGTAAAAAGCACTTGTTAAAGTGTAGGTAGTAAGACAAATCATTTTGTATTTACTCTCATTACGTTTCATATACGAATTCTAGTATTTCTCATATAAGTACTCACATATGTGTTATTCGTTAACGCTACATGTGCTAGGGATGAATCATTCGAATCATTAATTTCTGAAGTTTGCTGCTGTTTTGGTTCATCTTGTTGAAACATCTGTATAATGAAAGAAATATATATTTAGTAAAGGTTTAATGTATAAATAATCGCTTATTTATTTATTTTTATTAAATACACGTATATTGCAATCAATTTCGTGTACCTTTAATATAAATTAAATTTTCTTCATTTATTCATATGATAGTAATTTCTCTGAGAGGTACATATCTGATAATTTTTAGAAAATTTTGAAACACAAATTATTCTATGATAATAAGCATTGTGGTAAAATTCACATAGCTTGGTTTCGGAAATAGGTTATTTGAAATATGAAATGTTAAAATTAAAGATTGTATTCGTACATGCTATGTATAATCAAAAACTATAAATATACAGTCCCTGGCCAAATTATTAGACGCACTCCCTTTTCCTTGTGTCGAATCATGTTGCTAGCTTCATAGAAATATTACTTTGTGAATAACTGCAATTAATTATGTACATCATTTGTAAGATTATAATAAATAAAAAACATGTCTATGACTTTAAAACTCTTTCTTTTTACAAATTAAATTAAAAATGGCTGAAATTGCAAAATTTATAACTTGAAACTCAAAAAAGTATCAATATTTTTTGGAGCCCCTTTTGGCGGCTATCAGTGCCTCTATTCTTCGCGGCATGCTATTAATACAAAATTGAAGAGTTTCTTGTATGCGTGGGTGATGATTCCTCATACGGATAAGATTTTCTATCAACTGGGTTTTGTTTGTTATGACTTGTTACTCAATTCTCCAGACCAATATAAAGAGGTTTTCAAAATCGGTTTATTCTAAAGCTAAAATGGTGGTTTCCAAATGAAGAACCATTTGTATTTTTGCAAGGTAAAGCTTTTTGTTACATAGCACGATCCGTCAAGGTCTACTTTCAATAAAAAAATATCCCTGTGTTGAACTGCTCCCGGTAATTCATCAGACATGAATACCATTGAAAATGTTTGGGAGCTAATGAAGAAAAAACTGGACAAAGAGCTCATAGCGAGCAAAACACAGCTCATAGAAAAACTTATCCTTGTCTGGAAACATCACTCACACATGCAAGAAACATTTCAATTTTGTACTAACAGCATGCCATGAAGAATAGAAGCACTGATTGGCGCCAAAAGAAACTCCAAAAAATATTGACATTTTTTTGAATTTCATGTTTTAAGTTTTACAATTGTAGCAATTGTTAATTTAATTTTCAAAAATAAATAATTTTAAAGTCATTGGCATGCTCTTAATTTATTATAATCCTACGGATTGTGTATATAATCAATTGTAACTATTGACATAGTAATATCTCTATGAAACTTGTAATATGATTCGACACAAAAAAATATGAGTGCGTCTAATAATTTGGCCAGGGACTGTATTATTATTTTTAAAAAAACTCGATGGACGATAATTCAGATGCAAGATGAAATCATTAAGATCAAGTGCAAGATGAAACATATAATTTGATTAATACTATGGAAGTGCTAACTCAAGATAAACCATGTATACTATATATCATTAAAACTATAAAGATAGTATTTATATTTTAAGCAACTTGATGCACGATAATTCAGAAGTGCGAGATGAAACACCTGATGAATTGATTAAAAATATGAGTAGATTAGTTTTAATACATTAGATGATTATAGAAGTAAGAAATTTCGTGTAGGAGCAATGCGTACATGATGAAAATCGAATGGAATCAATTGACTTCAACTCCTGATCCAAGTTAGTATTTATCTCACGTGTGTAATGTAGAAATATAAAAGGTGAAGAATCAAGTTTGATGTAAATAAATATTGTGGTATTGGTTTAAAAACTAAAAAAGTATTGAATTTTACTGAATTAGAAAGCATAAAATTTGATTAAATAATGTTTTATGTAAAATACTAGCGGACCCGACAGACGTTGTTCTGTCACCGACCGACGCCGACGTTGCTCTTCTTGGCACCGACTCCAGGAAATCATATAAATGTACGTAAATATGGTAATACGCACGATAAACACTACGCTCTTAATTTAATTTCTTATTACAATTATGTAACGAAATTATTTTTCACTCTTTAGTAGTTTTTGAAGTAGGTTCAATTTTTGGTAGAAAAGTTTATTTTTCTCTTTTTAATTAAAAGTTAACGATTTTCTGAAGTCGGTTAATTTGCTTAGTACCATTCGATTCAGAATGAAAAAACACATTAAAATATGTTATCAGTTGAAAAATATCTACAAAAGTCGATTTTAAAGGAATTTTTTAAAAGTTCGTTCTTTTTTTTTTTTTTTTTTTTTTTTTTACCAGTTTTAGGGAGGGAATTTTCCAAAATCTATTCTTAGCAGCACTCGATGTTATAAGAAGTATTTTTACCCCAATTTTAAAGATTTTTGGTTCGATATATATTTTTGTGCTGTGATGAATACGAAATCCTGACTTTCTTTTATATATATATATAGCACTTTTAATTAGCGAAAAATCACTAACTATTAGTTTTTGCCTAATTACTAAAAAAGTACTGAAGCAATTTCGACGAAATGTGAATCTAAACCATTCTCGAATCTACTGGAACGCACACACAAAATTTCATCAAAATCGGTCCAATCGTTTAGGAGGAGTTCAATTACATACACACGCACAGAAGATTTTTATATATAAAGATGAGCATTGAAAATTTCAGATTTTTGCGCCGAAGACATCGCCAAATTAGGAAAATGTGAATTATCTCACGAACTACTGGATTTAAACTTATTTGCTTAGTACCATTCGATTCAGAATGAAAAAATGCACTAAAATATGTTATCAGTTGAAAAATAACTACAAAAGCCGATTTTAAGGAATTTTTTAAAAGTTCATTCTTTTTTCTACTCATCGTAGGGGTGGAATTTTCGAAAATCCATTTTTAGCGGCACTCGATGTTATAAGAAGAATTTTTACCCCAATTTTCAAGATTTTTGGTATGGTAGATTTTTTTGTGCTATGATTAATACGAAATTCTGACTTTCTTTAATATATAAAGCACTTTTAAATAGCGAAAAATCACTAACTATTAGTTTTTGCCTAATTACTAAAAAAGTACTGAATCAATTTCGACGAAATGTGAATCTAAACCATTCTCGAATCCACTGGAACGCACACACAAAATTTCATCAAAATCGGTCCAGTCGTTTAGGAGGAGTTCAATTACATACACACGCACAGAAGATTTTTATATATAAAGATTAAGTTTAAATGTGATAAAATTATGAAAATCAGTTTGTAAACTCTCATTTTTATAAGTGCTACTATGAAAATATTCTTTTAATATAGAATTTCTGCTTATTGATGAGACTAAAAAATTATATTTTTGTTAATTTTGAATATTTATTGAGTGTATGTAATACTAGGACTAAAATCTTACAAATTCGGTGTTAAATTTTTCAAGAAATTGTGGTTTGTAATCCTGAAAAAGGTGTGATTTTAATAAATTTGTAAATATGTTCATTAACTTTTTTAGTTATTTCTCTAACTTGTCATTCATTTGTTAATTTTTGTAACTTTTGCAGAAAAAACATTTGAATTTTCGGTAATCTGTACTATTTTTTTGTTCAACAGTTGATTTTATAGATTATTAGTATTCTCATTCGACAGTAATTTCACGTATGAGGTTATTAAATATTAAATATCTATTAATTTTCTTTACTGTTTCATATGATAGTAATATTTCTGAGGAACAGGTGTGATAACTATGATTGACTTATTTTTCTGATAAACGTTTGAAAAGAGTTGTAAGTGTGTAATGATGAAATATCTATATACTATCGAGAGTCGATATTGATGTAGATAAGTATTTAATAAGAATAATAATAGATAAGTAATAGTCAATTCTTTGTTGAATTTCAAGAAATTGTGTGAGAACATGGTTTTTTACATTAAGTTTATGTAATTTCAGTTACAGTTTTTCGACAATCAACCTAAAAATGGATAATCATCATAATTAAAAGTGATGATGAAAAGATCTAAGCAATAAAAAAAGTTAAAAAGTTAAAAAGTTCGTCTAATGTTTGCTCTTATGATGTGAAAATTTCGAAAAGTTTGGTTTGAAATATGAAATGTTTGTAAAAATTAAACTTTGTATTCGTGTATGTTTTGTATTATTAAACTGTAAAGATAATATTCATATTTGGAAAATGTTGTTGGGTGTTTTAATAATTTTCTGATAAGTAGATAAAAACAGATGTTAAAATTCTGTACTCCTAAAATATATAGGATCAAGAATAAGTGTATGTTTTGTATTATTAAACTGTAAAGATAATATTCATATTTGGAAAATGTTGTTGGGTGTTTTAATAATTTTCTGATAAGTAGATAAAAACAGATGTTAAAATTCTGTACTGCTAAAATATATAGGATCAAGAATAAAGTTTGATGAAAATAAGTATTGTAAAAATTCAGAAATTTTGAAGTATAAGATGAATCATGTCCTAATTTGATTAATTATATGGGTAGAATATCTCAGAGTAGTTTTAATATGTCAAGTGTTTAAAGCAGCAAGAAATGACTTTTTAGGTTTTCTAGAATAATAATAATAATAAAAATAATAAAAGTATACTTTTGTTGTAAGATTTAGAATGCAGTCAAGACGTGAAAAATATAAATATGAACCCTTTGTAACGACATTCAAAGTTTTTAAAAAGTTTAAGTTTAGTAATATATTGTAACAATATATGTAAACAAATGTATTTCAAAGTTGAAAATTTGTGTAAAAAATTGTCTTTTCTTGAAAATTGATATTTATTTTTTTGTTTAATTAATGATACTTATTACATTTTTGTTCTTAAAAACTAAAATATGCGTTTAATTCTGTTAAAATTGATATATCCGTGTTGGAGATGAGAAAAAATATTGTAAAACTAATAAAATTTGTTTAAATTCGTCTTTTTATTCTTAAAATTAATATTTTCTATTGTTTAGAATATATACTGTTGAGGAATGTATAACCGGAAAATGTTAAAAAATCTTAGAAAATTGGTGTTAAAAATATTAAATACAGTTGCTTCAATGATATCTTTTCGATATGTAAAGTGATTGTAGCATTTAGAAATGTACTTATGATCGGAAAATGTTAGAAAATCTTAGAAAATTGGTGTTAAAAATATTAAATACAGTTGCTTCAATGATTTCAAAAACAAACTCTGTTAAAAAATTCTGTGTGATTTCAAGTGAAAATAATCTGAACCTGAATACATGGTATTTAAAATACAAAATTCACGATTATGAACTAATGTTGAAAACATGGGTAACATTAAATATACAGCTAATATATAATTATAGATTAGGAAATTCTTAAAGTGTATCCAAATTTATTAAATATAGTATTGAATACAGTGAATAAGTGAAATATGTGAATAAGTATTGATATTTCCATGTTGCTTTTGAAAATACTAGTGTAAAATTATTCAAATTCGTCTTTTCTTTAAAACTGATATTTATTTTTGTTTAATTAATGATACTTGTTAAGATTTTGTTGTTAAAAACTAAAATATACGTTTAATTCTTCTGTTAAAATTGATATATCCGTGTTGGAGATGAGAAAAAAAAGTTTAAATTCGTCTTTTTCCTCTTAAAATTATTATTAAACTAGTGTAAAACTAATAAAATTTGTTTAAATTCGTCTTTTCCCCTCTGAAAAACTAATATTTCTATTATTTTGCTTAATTAATTACACTCATTATGACTTCCAAATTTTAATTTGGAGATGTTGTGGTAACTGTTATAAAACTAGAATGGATAAATAGCTTAAATCTCTTCTTTTTTTCTCTCTATGTGATACTTTTTCTTGAACGTAAACATTTTGTTGTATACCTTTGTAAGTTGTGACGTCAAAATTCTTTGTTATGTTCCCCTACCTGGAATGCATGCATGGAGGGGTTGCAGAAAAAAGTTTTAGTTTAGATATGACGTAATAAGAAATGCTCTGCAGGTTCACATTTGCGTGTTGAGGATTTCTTTAAATTATTCGTTTATGTATTAAAATTCTACTTAGTTGGTATATATAAAGTACGATGAAATTTCCAATTAGAGTAAAAGTTAACCAAATTCGTTTAATTCGTCTTTTTTCGTTAAAAAATCATTAGTTTCCTTTGTTAATTGTTCAATTATCGAAATTCTTTGAGGTAACGACTGTTCAAAAACTAAAAAAATATGTTTAAATTTCTATTTTAAGTTGTGTATTCTGATTTTATGTTAAATAAAAAAAAATATATGAAGAAATCAGTCAAAAATTTTATATTTTCCGTTGTTTTGCTTAATAAATAATGTTCATGAAGGAAATGGTTGTCCAAAACTGGAATGCATGCTTAAATTTCTTTGTATCAAATTGATATTCTGAAGTTTGAGTTGAAAAAATCGTAAGAAATAAGTCTTTTTCTATAAAACTTGATATTTTCCATTGTTTTTTACTTAATTAACGATACTCATTAAGATTATAGCTGTTGAAAAACTAGGATACATGTTTAACTTTTAACTTTAAAGTCGTTACATTGATCATATAGTTGATAAAAATCGTGAGAAATCAGTCTTTTTCTATAAAACTTGATATTTTGTATATTTTTACTTAATTAATACTACTCATTAAGATGTCTATCAAGCAAAATTCAAATATATGTTTAACTTTCTTGTGTTAAATTGATAATATCATCTTGTAGTTGAAGAAATCTAAATAAAATGGCTGAAAACTGAAATTTTAATTGTTTCGCTTAATTAATAATACTCATTAAAATTACGGTTCTTCAAAATTCAAATATAAATTTAATCTTCATCATATAGTATGATTCTGTGTTGAGATGTGATTGACAATATTTTTGAATAGGGAAGATCGTTCACCTATCCTGTTATAATAGATTGTTCCTTTTTTCCACTAGGGGGCGTTCGTGGAGGGGGATGCATGGTGGGGGCAGGAGGGATGGTGGCGAGACGGTGGTGGCGGCGGCGGGACAGCCGGAGGCACCGCAGGAGGCACCGGCGGCGGGGGCGACGGGACGCCTGCTGCGTGGTGCGGCGGCGGCACGGTGCCACAGTGCCGCCGCCGGCTGAGCCCGTACTGTCGTTTTCCTACTACTGACAATTAACTATCTTCAAAATGTTTAGTATAGCATGTCAACATCTATTATGAATAATATTAATCTAAAAGATTCAAATGTGGTTTTTTTTATGAACATGGACAAATTGAGTCATTTTTAATTAAAACTCTTTATTAACAACACATAACAATTAATTGTATGCAGTCGTGAATGTTTATATGTAAAAAATATGAACAATTAAAAAATAAAGCATTTTGTGTGCACGGCCAAAAGTATATTGTCAAACAAACAGCAAAAAAATAATTTAAGAAAAAGTATCGATTAAAGGGTTACTCATTTAATCGATAAGCGGAGGAGGAAGTGCAAAAACAATCTGAAAGCGTTCGTGGAAATTAAAAAAAGCATGAAATAACAATAATAAAAGTGATTTGAAAGAGAATAATGGTTCCAGAAAATTTTAATAATAAAGGCATCTCATTATCAGTTGGGAAAATTAAAAAAATTTCATTAGTATTTAAAAAAAGAATCTTTTGTTTTCTAAAATTATAATCAAGAAGTGAAATATTATATTACATGTTACAGATAATTAAAACATTCATTTAAAAACATTTCTAGTCTTTTTTTCTTTTTTCTTTTTTTCTTTTTTTTTTTTTTTTTTCTTGTTCTACGTATGGTGAAATATCTTTATCTTGAAATCTAAATAATGAATACAATTTTTCCCAATCAAGATTATTTAACAAGTTAGTTTTTGCGAAAGCAGACGTAATTAACAGAAACAGTTAATGAATAAACAACAAAGAAGCAATAGAAAAGCATTTATACAAATTATATAAGCAGCAAAAAATTAAAACAAAATATTCTTTTTGAAAAGAGTGAAATATATGACTGATATTTTTTGTAGGGGGAATGAAGCATTTCTTTAACAAAGTAAAAAATGTGAAAATATTTATTAGTATCATTTGCAGAACATTATATATTTTGTTTTCTAAAAGAAATGCAAAAAAATGAAATATTTTTTCACAAATTTTCACAATTAAAAAATTTCCGGTTAAAATTGTCAGCATATATTTATTTCCTTCTATCTTTACAAAAAAAAGTACTGAAAATACTGAATTGTGTGAAAATTTTCGAATTCCAGTTTTCGACAGATTTACACATTTTATTATTTAGAGATTCCAAAGAACATGTTTTTTACAAAGTATCTTTCTGGTAGTCTGTATGTATGTATGTGACATAAATTTTGTGGGCGTTCTACCTCAAGAATTAATGCACAGATTTTCACAAAAATTTAGATTCAGTTAGACCTTGTAGTAAGCTGCATGTGATTAATTTTTGGTATATATCATTCAGTAGATGGCGCTCTATTCTGCCTTTTGCACTATTTCCACAATAGCTATATCTCAAGAATTTGGAACGGATTTTTATAAAACTTCAGATTCCGTTTGTCCTTGATATATATTTCTGATTACGCTTTATGTAAATCGCATGCATCATTATTCATGATTGTCGCAATAGTTCTATCTCGCGATCTAATGCACAAATTTTCATCAAACTTCAGATTCAGTTAGTCCCTGTATAAATTAGTTAATCTTTTGATTTTGGAGTAAATCGCTCAACAGTTTACTCTGCTATGCTTCATTACTCATGATTATCGTAATAGCTCTATCTCAGGAACTAATGCATAAATTTTCTTGAAACTTAAATTCAGCTAGTCCTTGATATAAATTAGTATTCTTCAGTTTTTAGAATAAATCGCTCAACAGATGGTGCTTCTATCCTTTTTTTACGATTTCTGCGATGATTCTATATCAAATATTAATACACGGACTTTCACCAAATTTCAGGTTTAGTTATAACTTGAAATAAATTATTTAAAATTAGATTTTGCTGTAAATGAACTAACCGGTCACGCTGTTATGCTTTCTGTTTTTGGAAGTATTAACGTGTATGCGATAGAAGAAGGTTTTGGGATTGCCACATTCGACTATTTTTTTAAATTGTTTTGGGTTTTATATTTTTCCTGTACTAATATGTAAACACATTGGCGTGCAGAATCAAAAATTCAGGTATTTATTTAATCAAACATCGTCGATTTTGGCCAAGTTTTCTACTTTCTACACTTTTGCAAAAAATGCGTTCATATCATATTATAAATGACTAATTCCATGAGTACTTGTAGTATAAGCCGCATGCAACGATTATTAGCTATTAGTGTTTTTGAACAAAAAAAGTCACTTATTATCTTCTTATTATTATCTTATGATCTTATTAAGGTCCCACACTAGTCACTGAAAAAGACCCGGATAATAATGTTAAGTCTATGGGGGCGTTCCTTTCAAATATCTCGCTCAAATTTTAATATTTTTACATTTTTTTTGCATAGGATAGGTGAAGACGATCTAAAATCGGGCTAGTTTTTATCTTTTCCATTTTGGTTTCAGATTTATATTAAAAAAATACTTTAACTTTCGAAACCAGTTAGAACGGTTTTGAAATTAAAACTATTATAATATTAAAAAAATGTGTAACCGAAATCAAAAAAGTAAAAACTAATAGGTTGTAGATCATCCTCAGCTACCCTATCCAAAAAAAATCATGTAAAAATATTAAAATTTGAGCGAGATATTTGAAAAGAACGACCCATAGATTTAACATTATCACCCGGGTCTCTTACAGTAACTAGTGTTGCGCCTTAACTGATAAGACAAAGCAAACACTTTTCGAAACGAATGGTACCCAAGAAGTATAGCTCACTGAAAAACAAATAATAAGTTCTCAAAATTGAGTAGAAAGTACTCAATTTTAAATAAATAAGTAGAATTCTATATTCATCTTTAAAAAGGTAAACTTAAAACAACACTATACGTTGTAGATCATTCTCAGCTACCCTATCCAAAAAAAATCATGTAAAAATATTAAAATTTGAGCGAGATATTTGAAAAGAACGCCCCCCATAGACTTAACATTATCACCCGGGTCTTTTACAGTAACTAGTGTTGCGCCTTAACTGATAAGACAAAGCAAACACTTTTCGAAACGAATGGTACCCAAGAAGTATAGCTCACTGAAAAATAAATAATAAGTTCTCAAAATTGAGTAGAAAGTACTCAATTTTAAATAAACAAGTAGAATGCTATATTCATCTTTAAAAAGGTAAACTTAAAACAACACTATGCGTAAATTACTTTAAAAGATCACAAAAAAATAAAAAGGTGTTAAATTACTTTAATCCTTAGTACTTTCAACTGTAAACACAGCTTTCGACAGAGTATATAAAAATACAATTATTATACAGGAAATATTAAATATATATCAAATATTTGTATTTTTAGGCTCTCTGTCGATGGCTGTGTTTACAGTTGAAAGTACTAAGGATTAAAGTAATTTAACACCTTTAAAAAATGGTCAAATTTTTAAGTAATTAACACGTCGTTTAGTTTTAAGTTTACTCAATTTTAAATACATCTGATACTCAAAATAGCTCCGATCCAAATGCACTAAAAATTGTGAAACAGATTCATTCATTTTGATTCCATGGTTTGTCTCAAATATGAATCATTATGTATCGAACTCTCTCCTGAACCTACAAATTAAAGCAAAAAATTACTGATATTTATTTCCAGCTCAAAATTATTAGCAAGAAACGTTTTTACAGATTATTATTTTTTTTTTAAATAGCAAAATTATTATCAAGATGCCTAATACGAGTATTTTTGTGACAAGAGCATTATTTGCAAGAACTTTAAATTATTTTAAAATATCATATATAATTTAATATCTACATTTATAAACAACATTTATGTCGCTATAAATGAAATTAACCATTCCAGAGTGCAAAATTATCTTTTTACCCCGTAGTTTGATAACACGTTACGTTTCGAAATTGAGAAAGCACATTGATAATTTTTTATTCAAAAATACTCAATTAGAAATTATTACGTCGATTTACTCATTTTTGAGTACCTTATCTGAGTGTCGAGTGATCAGGCAGAAACACAGTCAAACTAAAAAATTTTATTATAGAACAATGTCAATTTTTCAGAAATTTTTCAATTTAAATTTTTTTTCCTCAAAGTAATTGAGGTTTTTCAGAACTGTCTACCGTTATATGATCTTAAAATTATGCTCAACCGCCTCAAAATACTCCCCCTGTAACAAATTAGTTGCTAGACTTGAATACTTTTGTACTTAATATTAATACTGATGATTTTAGGTAGATTTCGTATGAAATACTACCTATTGCATTGTCTCCCATGTTGGAATTTCTGAAAAATTTTTGCGGATCTACACGAATCATGACTCCTAGACCCCAAAACTACCATCAGTAAAAAAGTTTATATCTATCTATCTATCTATCTATCTATCGGTGTATATCACTTTCTTCTAGACACGATAACTTCCATAATTATGCTCAGATCTTCATCAAACTTTTACATAAAATCAAGGGGCATAAAATCTCGGTTAAGTTCGTTAAAGGGCAAAATCGGACCAAGGGGGTGGAAGATAGGAGGGTTTTTGTGAAAACAGAAAAAACGCGATAACTTTTTAATTAAAATAGATATTGAATCGGTTTAAAGTTTATATTACTTCTAAAAAATGAGGAAAAAGTTTATGCGTGACAGATTTTTGATAAAGTTAAAAATGGGCTCAAGGGGCGAAAAAAACATGGTTTTTGGGAGAAAAAAATTCATAACTTCGTCAATTCTCAAGATATCAAATCCAACTAAATTTTATATAAATGTACTCAATCTTATCTAAAACTTTTGTATTTACAAGTTTTTGATAGGACCAATTTTTACCGATGAAAAAAATTAAAAACAAAAAGAAAAAGGGGGGAGGAAAAAGAAAAAAACCCATAACTTACTCAATTCTTAAGCAATTAAATCTAATTAAATTTATTTTACATCTTCACAATAATATCTACAACTTTTATATTGACAAGTTTTTCATAGAACCAATTCTTATAGCAAAAATAAATTAAACAAAAAAAGGAGTTGGAGAAAAAACCTCAAATCCAAACTGCTTATATTCTGACTCATTTTAAAATTCATTTTTGATTTTAAACGCATCCAAATGACAGATCCTCTTATTTAGCAACTATATAATTTGACGTATTGGCCAATTTTTTGATAAAGGCAGAATATATTTTTAAAAAGGCTGCCAAAAAAGGTATTTTGAACAGATTTCCCGAAGTTTTCATCATTAAAAAATTCATTAAGTATAACAAATTGCGTTTTTCATGAGTCATTTTTAAATTCATTTTTGTCCTCAAACCCATTCAATTTACAGGTCCTATTATTTAGGAACTATATAACTTGACGTATTGGCCAGTTTTTTGATAAAGGCAGAATATATTTTTTAAAAGGCTGCCAAAAAGGGTATTTTGAACAGAATTTCTCGAAGTTATCGTGATTAAAATTTGAGGAAATTTAAGAAATTGCGTTTTTACCGAGTCATTTTTAAATCTTTTTTTGTTCTCAAACGCATCCAATTTACAGGTTCTCTTATTTAGGTACTATATAATGTGACGGAGTGGCCAGTTTTTTGCTAAAGGCAGAATATATTTCAAAAAAGGCTGCCAAAATGGGCACTTCGCACAAAATTTCCCAAAGCGAGATGATTAATGAACTGTGGGTATTCAAATAAGAAATTGGTTATTTTATGACTCAGTTTTAAATCCAATTTTGCTCTGACACGCATTCAATTGACAGTTTTTTGTTACTTAGGAACTATACAATGTGCGTATTCGTCGATTTTTTGATAAAGGGTGAATATATATATTTTAAAAGCTGTTAAAGTAAGCACTTCGCAAAAAAATTTCCCAAAGCGATCATGATAAAAGAATTGAGGTTGTATTCAAATAACAAATTGTTTATTTTATGACTCATTTTTAAATTCAATTTTGCTCTCAAATGCATTCAATTGACAGTTAATTATTATTTAGGAACTGTGTAATGTGCCGTATTGGTCAGATTTTTGATAAAGGCTAAATATATATTTTAAAAAATCTGTCAAAGTGGGCACTTCGCACAAAATTTCTCAAAGCGATCTTGATTAAAGAATTGTGGATGTATTAAAATAATAAATTGGTTATTTTATGACTCATTTTTAAATTCAATTTTGCTGTCAAACGAATTTAATTAACAGTTTTCTGTTATTTAGGAACTATATAATGAGCATATTGGTCAATTTTTTAAATAAAGTAAGAATATAATTCAAAATATATTGCCAAAATGGGCATTTAAGTAAAGATAGGCATTTTTTTCTTTTTTTTTTTTTTTTTTTTTTGATGAAAATTTTTCGAAATCTACCTCCGCCTATAGGCCATGCCGAAAGGGATTTTTATGGTTTTGTTTCAACCTTTTGAAGGTGACATGCTATAAATCAACTACATTTACTTACCAAGCATTTCCTTTGTCTTTTTTAAATGACTGCCAAATTAGTTTTTAAAAATGCGTGTTTTGCGCGCACTTAAGCCACGCCTCACTTTTTAAGGATTCTTCCTCCAACAATCACTAACTATATTTTAGCTAATGAATCATGGATTTAGGAAGAAAAGGATCATTCTCATATAGCGGTGGAAATTCTTGCAAAATACTGCGTGGTTTAAGAGTGTGCGAATCCTGTAATATAATTTTACAGGTGTCGTTCTACTAAACTGCATCGGGAATTATTTATGGGCACATATGCTGGAAATGTGGGACAAAATTTTCGACGGAAATGTTGTAACTAATTTGGGATGAGGTAGTATATATAGATATATATATCAAAATCACTTGAGTATTTTATGAGATAATGAGATGTTTACCTAAAAATTACAATTTTTCAGGAAAGACGAAAAATTTGGATTCTTGTAATATTTGCGAAGCACTTAATCAGTTTTTATTAAACATAGGAATTAAAGTACAGTCGGCTCACGTTATTTCGAAATCGGATAAATAGAATCTTCGCTTAATTCGAACTAAACATGAAGTCGAGAAATTTTCAAAAGCGAGAATAACGTTAAAAATTTGTATTTATTCAAACTCATTTTCCCTTGACTTCGTTTAATTCGAACTAACGAGATTCCGATTTTCCATTTTTCCTTACTTTCTCCTGGATTTGAGATCCTTGAAATAACTTTCTTTCATTTTTGTCAGAATTGTTCTGAACAAATATACATATAGTCCCATGCATTAGATATTAATTTTTTTAGTGCTTTGTCTGTACATCAATGACACCTCCACCCCATCTTCGTTTGTGATTTTCCTAATCCCTTATTTTGTTTACGTATTTATATCTTTTTCTTTTAATAATAAGTCAAAATCTAATGATAACAGCCGAAATATATAAAAAAAATAGATAATATTAATTTCTTTGTAATCATACCCCTCTAATCATGTTTTCCTTTCATACTTTCCATAATTCGAAGTCTTGATAATTCGAACATTCATTGTGGTTCCGACGAGTTCGAATTAACGAGAACCAACTGTATATAAAAACTAGAGTAAAATTTAGTTTCACATTATAAATGAGATAATGCTTTAAACCTTGTAGGCTGTATGTCACTTACCACGTGATTTCCGGAGCAGCATCTCTCATTCAAAATTTATTCAGCTAGTACCACCTTTTTCTTAAGGAAGTCTTTTATTTCAATGAACATGAACATGATGAGGCAATTGCAGGGGCTTCCCAGTTGCGAAGCAGCTCCACGCCCTGTCTATAAGTGACCATAGAGCACATCGTGATGTTAAGCCTTAAAAAATGTTTAACTGTAGAACGAGTCTACTATAAAATTATGAAAAATTAAAAATAAAAATAAAATTTAAATTTAAGTAAAAGTCTGAGTTAAAAGATTACTGCAAACTTAAAGGGCTCAGCTAACGCAACCGCACTGGTTCCCCGTTTTATCGGCATATGTTATTGGACACCTGGCCGGCACTACCGTACGGAGACTCCTGTGTGCTGCGCTCGCTGGCGGAAATATTTAAAAGAGGATAGTTAAGTTTAAAAAATAAAAAATACTAAGACTAATAATTTAAAAAAAAATGAAATAGTTAAAATAAAATTAAAGTTGAATTTTAAATAAAATAATAGAGAGTCTAAAGATAATAGTTCAATGTTCAGAAATCATCGCATGCAAGACGAAAAAGGTAGAAAAGCAAAGATAGCCCCTCCCCATAAAACAAAGGCCCAATTCATTGCCACACATTTTTTTAAATTTATTTTTACTCTTACAGTATAGCATTCTTAATTAGATGTAATTAAAGTATAAAAGCTATACTAGGTTTTTTTTTTTTTTTTTTGCATAGCATATTAACAAAATTAGCAGTTAAAGGCTACACTAATTTTATATAGTTTTATGTTTTTTTTATTTAATTTGATTATGGGCAAAACCATAAAAAATAGAGAAAGAAAAGCAAGAAATGAATAGTGGAAGAATCTTAGCTAATTTACTCATCAACAATGGTTGAATAACGGGGTCTTTTTCTATTGTTAGGGCTGCAAGCATCGTAGTCTGGGAGTTCGAAGATAATTTCATTGGGGATTAAGTTTATGTTATTGTAGAAGTTATTTCACAAATATTTAATCCTTTTTTGAAGGGAGGATGTGTTGAAGTCTTTGCGGATTGTTTTGTTGCTCAAATACCTAGAGCCATTACGGATGATGCGCAGCTGTTTGTTATGACAGCTCGCAAGGGAGTTCATGCTTGATTTACACAGAAAGCCCCCAGATGGGAAAGGCATATGTTAAGACGGAAAGAATGCATGCATTATAGAAGAGTACTTTGTTATGAATAGACAGGTTGGGATTACGGAGAAGGGGGGAGAGGGATTTAGAAATACCAGCGACTTTACCCCGGGTATTGATCTTATGTTTACGGAAAGTTAGTCTTTTGTCAATAATAACCCCAAGGTACTTAGCATCGTTTTTCCATCCAAGAGTGGTATTGTTAAGAGTTAGTCTATTGGGATATTGAAAAGATCGAGAGAAATAGATAGCATTAGTTTTTGTTTCATTAATTTTGATGCGCCACAGATTGCACCATTCCGTGAATAGATTAAGGTGTTCTTGAAGATATCTGTATAGTGTGACAGTGTTCCAAGCAGTGCCGCAAATTGCAGTGTCGTCCGCGTAAAGTGCGGGGAATGTAAGGAGTGTGCGTGGAATGTCATTAAAATAAATGTTAAAAAGGAAGGGGCCAAGGATTGAATCTTGGATTATCCCGCAAAGTAAAAAATGTAGTGTAGATAAGGTGTTGTTAATGCGGACATAGAAGTTATGATCGCCAAGGTATGAATGCATCAAATGTATAAGTCTGGACGGGAAATTAAGCCGAATTAATTTGTATATGAGGCTCTCGTGCCAGACTTTGTCGAATGCCTTGGCGATGTCCAATAAGACAGCGGCAGTGGGTTTCTTCGCGTTGAAGTTTTCCGATAGGAATTCTACAACGCGAAGAAGTTGGTGTTGAGAGGAGTGCTTGGCTCTAAAGCCGAATTGCTCCGGCATTAAAATGTTGTTATAATGAGTGAATTCATGGAGATACAATCTAATGACGCGTTCGATGACTTTACTGAGAGAAGAAAGAAGACTAATAGGGCGGTAATTAGTAGGATCGTTAAGGTTAGAGCAGGGTTTAGGGATAGGTGCTATTATAGAAGTTTTCCAAGGTTTAGGAAAGTAGCAGTTTTTAAGTATAGAGTTAGTAAGATCAGTAATATATTGAATACAATTAATAGGAAGTTGTTTGAGAGCATAGTTAGTGATGCCCTCGTACCCCGGGGATTTTCTATTTTTAAGTTTCTGAATGATATTATCTATTACAAAGGGTTGAATGTTAGGGAGAGGGATGGGTGGGGTGGAGAGATATTGATTGACAGTATCATTGACAAGGTTAAGATGTGCTTGACTTGCGAGGAAGGGACTAGGTGAGAACTGGGTCTCATAGGAGTTGGCAAGACATTCTGCTTTCTCCTCGTCAGTATAAGCTGTAACATTATTGACAGTTAATGGGGGGGATGGGAGTAAAGTTAATGTTCAGTTTCTTTTTGATACGCCAAAGAGAATTATCCTCGCAAGTAAGGCTTTCAAGTAATTTTGACCAATTTTTATTTTTATCTTTTTAAATAAGGGACTTAATTTTATTATTTAATCTTTTAATGGAAGTTTTAATGGTAGGGTCCCGGGTGGATTGATAAAGTCGCCGGAGGTTATTGCGTTGGTTACAGAAGTTACGTATGTTGTGGTTACTCTTAACCACTGCCATATTTTTTATTTAATTTAATTTATCGTCTATTTTTGGTTTTATCTTTATTCATTTATTATATATTTCGCATTCTAAAAATTATCTTAATTCTCGCCTTTTTTTAATCTCCCCTGTAAAGTTATTTTTATTACCTAACTTTTTGTTGATTTCAAATATTGAAATCAGTTTGAAATTTTGTTCCTTCCGGTTTTGGAAGTTTCTCGTCTTTCCTAGAATGTTCGATGGGGTGTCGACTTCCGTTTTATGACTCCTCCTATTGTCCTATCAAGTACTATTCTTCTGTTACGTAATTTAAAAGTTAGTGCGTCCTGGTATCAAGTTTTGGCTCCGCATCGTTCTGCTGATATAAAAGTTCATTCTTAAAATACTGTTTCCTTATTCGTAGCGATGCGCTTGGCCTCTTTATTTTTCGCCACTTCCTTTTGCCTCGCCAGTTGGCGTATTTTTATTTTTATGGCAACCCACGCCTTCTTTCCGGAGCGGCCACGGTCGTTTAGTCAGTTGAGAAAAGAGCAGAACTGAAGGGTGGCGGTGTCGACTCAGAACGGAGCGGACGTCTGCAAAACTACGATAATAAATACCTGCAAAAAATGATGTGTGCTATTTTAATAGAAATGATTTGTTCGGCTTTTTTACGACTAATGTTCAGCATTGTTAAATGCGAAAAAAATGAATTTATTTAAAACGCAAGGAGAGACTGTTATCCCTCCGTGAAGATATACAAGGATTTGTTCGTTCAGAAAAAATACAACTTTTGTTTTTCCAAAAGAAAATTTCATATGAAGAAAATATGTTTCGATATTGAGAATGCTGAATTTTCTTGAAAGAATATTATTTTTTAAAATGGTTGAAACAATTCTTCACGTAGAATATTACGTTAGCCTTACATTGTATGCTACATACAGGATAGACCACTTCTTCGTTTTATCTTAATTTGTTGCCCCTTAATCTCCAAGAGAATTCAAGAAAAGGTATGATTTATTTGGAATAAGTGCTTCTATTATATATATATTTTTGTGCAAGTAAAAAAAATTGTGCCTTCCATGCCTCGCTCTAAAAAAAAGAGAGCTGTTTTTTTCTTACTAAAAGTGATATTATTTCTCAAAGAATTATATTCATCCATCTTTATTAAAAAAAAATAAAGAAAGAAAATTTTCTTTATGAGTAAGTCTTCTGAGATTATTCTTTTGCGTATTTCTGCTCACCTCTTAATTCAAGCTTATACATTGATTTTTTTTCAATTACATTTTTCTGTGAATATGGCACATATTATTCCATAAAATTGTTGTTCTAGATTACTTCATGTCATGTGGTCGTTTGCGGCCAAATTCAACGCAGTGTACTAATAAAAATATGATTATTACATACTTTAATTTTTCCTTTTCGGAACGTCGTTAGAAACGTTCCCTCACTAAACACGACATCCTATTCCTGGAACCGTGATCTTGTCGAAACCATTTGACATGACATTTTTCAACATCTATTTTCTTTACTATATTGAAGTGATAAAAAAAATAATAATAATATATAAGTAAAATGTTCTCATTTTTCAGAATTCAGAAGTGAATATGTTCTCATCATGCAATGCTTACATTTTTTAATTTATTTATCATATTTTATGTTGAAACTGGCTTATATAAGTAATCAATTTCATATAATTTGCTATTTTTGTTTTCATAAATTTGAGAACAGATGTTATATAATTGTTATAGAACTTATTGCTCTAAAGTAAATTGTTTATCTTGTTTTAACAAGTTTGAGAACATGTGTTATCCTGTTTACATAAACATTCTGAAATCTAATATTTTCTTCCAAACTTGGGAGATTAGAAACTAAAAAGAAATTTTAGAGTCTGTTTGTTCTTGATCTGATGCTCAGAAAAATATGTTGGCAACTTCTTCTTTATTTTTGTTAACATATAAAAATGATGTATAACATAAATGAAGTTCGTCATTATTTTAAAATATATATCAAATTAAGTTCATATAGTTTTCATGTAACTAATTTATAACATATTATTGGCACATTTAGTGAGAGTTTATTTCAACTGTTCTCATCATGCCTCCCAAATCCAAATTAAATATTGCGATACAACCTTTTGATGGAAATCCACAAACTGTAGAATTTTTTTTTCGATCGATTATCGGATTTACATGAATTAAATAATTTTTCAGATAAAGAACTTTTTGTTCTCTTTAAATCAAAACTAGAGGGCAGCGCTTTAAACTTCTTTCTTGAAACACAGTCTCAATTCAAGAATGCTAACTTTCAAGCCATTCGAAAGGTGTTTATAGACTATTTTATGCCCAAAAGAAAAGTCTACTCACTCCAGTCTCTGCAAAATTTAAAATTAGAATCTAATGAATCTGTTAAAAATTTTTCTTTCCGCCTGGATAAACAACTTCGGCTTGCCTATCCCAAATTGGATCCAGCTGCTCTAGATTCTCTAAAATTCACTCATTTTCTTCAGGCTTTCCCTAAACAAATCAGAAGAAAAATTCTCGAGGAAAATATTTCCACATTTGATTTAGCTCGTGAACGAGCACATTTTCTACAAGAAATTTATGACTCTCCACCTTCTCGAAATTCTCATAAAGATATTGATCAAATTTATTGTATGGATAGTGACTATACTAATAAAAACTCTACTTTTCCTGTGAATTTGGTCCAACAAACTCCTGTAAGACGTACAAAGGATAGAATTTTTGAAAATTCACGTAATGCATTCTCACCACCTGAAACAAATAATGAAAAATCGTACACTTTTAATAATGTTAAGAGAAAACGTAGAGTTAATTCACCTTCACATGTCAAACAAAATATTACGGACGAATATAAAACAAACTCTCGTCAACTAAAATCTTGTCAAAATAGACCTTATTTTCAACCTAAATTTGACAAGTTTTCTCACAAGAAAAATTATACGGATTACTACCCCAAACAAAATATCATTCAATGTGCATTTTGTGGACGATTCAATCACCGTATGGACACGTGTTGTAAATTTAAAAGGATTCTCATCGCACCTAAACAAAATTATACATCGAACTCTTCATCTGATTCTCACAGAAAGAAAAACTACTTCTTTTTCAAAAAATAAAAATGATAAGATTTATAATTTAAACAAATAGGGGAGATTGGTTTTACTGACCGCCCTCTCTCCCGTACCTGTTCTTCAGGGTCAGTACATTGTTCTGACGAGAAAAACAAGCGTCACATTGCCAAAAGTTCTACAACTAATTTATTGTCATCCATTGCTGTACAAACATCCCCAGTACATTCTAAATTTAATAAGTCTAGCTGTTCTCATAATTCCTTGGCATCGAATCATTCTTCTGAAATTGATGAATGTGTACAAGAACGACACATCATTTATAGTTCCTTTGATAATTCTTATTCATTGCCATGCATAATTATGAATGTACAACGTAATGAAATATCTACTCTTATCGACACAGGCTCAACTTTATCTCTTTTGGATCAAGAATGCTTTAATAGCATTAAATCTAAAATTATTACAAAGTTTTGTCTAGAAATGTTTCAGTATCTACTATAAATTCTAAGGTTTTCTTTAAAGGATGTATTGAACTTTCTTTTAAAATTGACAAGTACTTTTTCCATCATGTCTTTTATCTTACAGATATAAAGAATGTCAATTTTCAAGCCATACTTGGGTTTGAATTTATTAATAAACATTCCATAACTATTTCTCCAACTTTTAAGTCTATATTAATTAAAGATAAACACATCCCTTTTCACAGTCATAATGAATCTCCTACTTGCTATTATATGAATTCTGAGTATACGTATGATAATATAAATGTACCATACTCTTTTGATGCACACAAAATGCCTTGTTATGAAAGTTCTATATCAAATAATCTAAGTAATGGTACTTATATTGATATTGTATATGGAAATTCTGGTGACAACAATTTACAATTAGTCAATAATTATGCAACCTATCCTTACAATTATAATTTTCAAAATAGTGATTTATTTATAAATAATGTTGCTAATACTGCTGTGAATTACCATAATCCCTATATTAATGGTAATTTTACTTATTTTCCTAACTATTTTCCAACTGATTATGGTAATGTTGTAAATTATTTATCTACTAATAATAATATAGCTGACAGAAATTTCACATCTGAAAGTGCTAATGATATTAGTTATATTGGTGAAAAGCATCCTAATTTGAATGATGGTAATAAAATTTTGGTGAATTCCAACATGGTACAAACAGTTAATAGAGAACTAATCCCTCCCAATTCTTTTGTTTATTTACATGTCAAATACTTGAACTCTCCATCTGAATATTTTATTTTTAAGCCTGCTCTAAAAAATAAAGGTCTTGTTTTGCATGAATCACTGCATTCTAACTCTTCAATTCAAAATAATTTATTTTTGGTTGTATGTCAGAATATATCAAAACTGGACATTCATTTAAATAAAAATACAATTATTGGTGAATGCATTAATGTATATGAGAAGGATAATGAGGAATACTCTTTTGATTTAGATTTTGAAAATGAATATTGTAATTTAATTTTACCTTCTGAAGAAATTAAGAGAAAACGTGTTCAAGAACTTACACCATATGATTTTGACCTAAAACACTTACCCCCTCATGAAAGTGACACTTTAACAAAATTATTGTGCAGTAAAGCTCTTGCTTTTTCTAAATCTTTGGATACTTTAGGTCATACAGACTTAGTGAATCTTCAATTTTCAATGTTGAACTCTCATCCTGTAAAAACCCTACCTTTTCCTGTGCCACAGGCACTCGAGCAAGAAGCTCTTGATCAAATTAATCAAATGCTAAATGCAGGTATTATTGAAAGATCAAATTCATCCTGGGCTTGTCCTATGCTTCTAGTTAAAAAGAAAATAACTGACATGTCGAAACCTCAGAAATATCGTTTGGCCCTAGATTTAAGTTTGTTAAACTCCATCATTATACCATCATCATATCCTCTTCCTAGAATTCAAAATTTATTAGTACAATGATCAAAATTTAAATATTATACTACTCTTGACTTGCCGTCTGCATACTGGCAGATTGCAGTACCTAAAGAAATGCAAGACAAACTCAGTTTTACTACTCCATGGGGAATTTTTACCTATCTTTGTCTCGTTTTTGGCTTGAAGACAGCTGCGAGCACTTTTCAACAGTTAATTGATTCAGTTATTCAATTATCTGAAATTGACTCGTGTTATGCATACCAAGATGACATTGTGGTTGGCGCTAATTCCTTTGAAGAGATGGTTACGAAACTCACAAAGCTCTTAGACACTCTCATTGCTAATAACATCACTCTTCCTCCTAAAAAATGTTCATTCATGAAAACTAGCATTAAATTTTTAGGCTTCCAACTCACGGATCATAAAATTCTTCCTATTACAAGTAATATTGTAAAAATCACTTCCTTCCCAAAGCCTAAAACCAAGAGGCAGACAAAAGGTTTCATTGGACTATGTTCATTTTATAGATCAATTATACCTAATTTTTCTAAATTGATTTCTCCTCTTATTGAAGTTACCAAACCTAAAAATAAGTTTTGTTGGAAATCTGAACAAGAAAATGCATTTAATAAATTGCAAGAAATTTTCTTTCAAAAACCTATGCTAAATCTCCCAAATTGGAATGAGACTTTCTATGTTAATACTGATGCATCAAATACAGCAATCTCAGCTGTTCTTATGCAAAAATTTGACGGTGAACTGCGGCCGATTTCATATTATTCCAAAACTTTATCTCAGTCTGAAAAACAGTATCCAGCTATCAAACTGGAACTGTATGCCATTTATAAAGGAGTAACCGCTTTCAAATATTACATTTTTGGTCGACCCTTCATTCTCTTATCAGATGCTAAACCCCTTAATAATTACAAAAAAGCAACATCACCTGCTGAGATCACTACTCGTTGGATGTTAGAACTATCTGAATATTCATACACATTCCAGCATATACCAGGCAAAAAGAATGTGTTAGCAGATTTTCTAAGCAGAACCCCTCACATTCCTACTGAAGATCTCCATACTAATCCAGATCTTATTTCTAGGCAAGAACCCCTACCAATTGTTGATGATCAAAATGATTTACAGAATGAAATTGCTCACTTTCCATGTGGTTTAATTGGCAAAACACACCACACCTGTCATCTTCAAAGTGACTCTCCACCTCCAAATAATGACAATAATGAAGACCCATTATTAGAAATTTTTGATCAAACCATCTTTTCTGAACAACAAAAAGACCCTAAAATTAAGAAAATTTATGAAGATCTTAAAGCTAACAAAAAATCTAAAAGTTTAAATGGTTATTATATTAATCCAAATAATGAGTTACTTTGTTACAATGGACATTTTTCTTCAGAAGATATTGAGCTACATAAAGCTGTTTTACCTTCGTCACTTAAAGCAAAAGCTTTAAGAATTGCTCATATTACTCATACTGGAATTCATAAAACTATTGTTAATTTAAAGAAAAGATTTACCTGGAAAACCCTTGTTTCTGATGCCATTAATTATGTCAACTCTTGTGAAATTTGTTTTGTAAACAAAAATCATAAAAAACACCGCTCCATATTTACCAGCACCACTACCTACAGCTCCGAATCAAAAAGTTTCGATGGATTTACTTGGCCCATTGAGAAATCGCCAATATGTGATGACAGTAATCGATCATTTTTCTCGTCATTTAGAATTATATGCCTTGAATAACATTAGCGCTGAATCTGTTACTAAAGCTCTATTACATTACATTTCTACTCATGGAAAGCCCGAATTAACACTTACTGATCATGCCTCTCAGTTCACTAGTGATATGTTTTCTTATTTCAATAAAAAGCTTGGCATAAAGTTGGAACACAGTTCTGTAGCCCATCCCCAGGCTAACGGATTAAGTGAGCGATGTAATACTCAAATAAAATCATCTGTGAATACAATGGCTTCCCAAGGATTTGATGTACCAACTGCTTTAAAAATCCACCAGTCCATATACAATGCTACGCCTCATCCAGCTACAAAATTCACTCCAAATCTTCTTCATTTTGGAAGAGAAGTAAATGATATTTATCCCAATTATAAAACCCAATCTTCTTGGAAAATTATTAACACAGCTTATGAAATTCACAAATTAATGGATGTTATTGAAATGATCTACTATCAAGCTTACAAAAATAACGAGTCTTCTAGACAAAAGGTATACCAAAAATCAAGGGAAAAGTTAAAATTTGCTAATATCAAAGTTAATGATATTGTTTATGTAAAATTTCCCAGTGTGTTTAACAAAAAAGTACAAGGCCCTTACATGGTAAAGAAAATAATTTCACCTGTACTTATTCAAATTCAAGATTGCAATAATAACCAAGCATTACCAATGTTGATACATACTAACAGAATTTTGAAACTTCAAAAAAGAGATGAAGCATTGCAGTATCCTTCGGATTCTTCTCAACGTACAACACATGATCAACAGCTGTTGATAGTGCATCTTCTTCTCCTGTACAACAACATGTTCCTGTTCAAATTTCTAATTGTGATTCTGCTTGTAATACATCTCCTCAAATTCCCACTTCTTCTAAGTGCCAACAAACATCTTCACATTCATATAATTCAGTGTGTTCACAGGCATCTGGTGATAAAACTCCCACCGCTCTTCAAAATAAATCCACTCAATATAAAGATCATTATGATTTTCGGCCTCGCACGCAAAAACATTACAAAACATAAACTAATCTTCATTTCTTTTTTAGGATGACTTTAACGTTGTTGCAGAATCTGAGGCATGCTAGCGGTCTTGGATTGTCAGAGATGATGTCTGAATATTTTATTATTATTATTATTATTATTTTTTGCTTTCTTCTACCAAAGCTGCAGGCAGCATTTGTGTCTTTTTTTTTAAAGTCATCTTCTCCTTGAGGCAATGAAATTGTCATCCTGTAAAAGTATGTACCTTTTTAATTTGTTTCTTTTCACTCTGTTTTGCATTGAAATATTTTCTTCACAACCATACTTAAATTTTTTGTTTATGCTTCATCTCATACATAAAGTGTTTTGGTATTTTGAAGTTTTCAAAGTCTATACATTCAATAGTGAGTAAATAATGAGAAATATTGTGTTTTTGAAATAATAATTGAAAATATGTCATTTATCGAATTATTTTGATAATTGTTTATTCTAAAAATAAATAAACAAATAAATTGTTATTGACACAAGGTAAAACATGAGTACTCATGCCAAAAAAAAAAAAATCCCTATTGTGTTTATCATAATGATTGAAATGTTACTTTTTATTGACAATTTATGCATGCTCCAACATCTAACCTTTTTTTTAACATTTCAAAAAAATAATGATAAAATTGTGCATGCTAATTGCTTCTACTTGAATTTTTGATTTATTGTAAAAAAAAAAAAAAAAAAAAAAAAAAAAAAAAAAAAAAAAAAAAATGAAATGATGATTGAGTATAGGTATCTCTATGTATCTAAGTGTTAAAATATTCAAAGAAAAAGGTTTATATATATATAAGTATATACTTTGGATCCAAAGATATTTTTTTTGTTTAAGCCATTACTGGTATATAGAAAAGAAAATATTTGTTATTTTACAGAAAACACATGATCACATGTTATTTACAAGAATTTGAATATTTGAATTAAACATGTTCAACAGATATTCATCATATTATAAATATTGTATGTGATAATTTTTGGAAAATGACATGTTTCAAGTTATGTACTGGATTGATATATTTATTTAATACTTTTATGAGAGTGTAAATATCCTCTCTTTGCTTTTTTTGGTAATTGTGAAAGTTGTATTATTCCAGAATAACATTTTTCTTCTGAGAGTTCAAATATTCTCTCTTTGGTATTTACCTTTATTTACTTTGAAAATGTTCTTGCTGATTTGCAACTTATATTTACATTGAAGATGTTGTTGAATTATATGTCTTTAAATCTATTCAGTTAAGATATGTTGACATATTGGAAGGTATTGTATGTATATGAATATATATATATATATATTTGAAAATCTAAATACTCTTCCTTGACCATTTGTATACATTTTCCAATTTCTGACATAAGAAAATTTTAAAAAATTGAATTCTGAAAAATTGAATTTATTGAATGTAACATGATTATTGATTTGTGAATTTTAATATCATTTACTTATATGCACATTATTACAAATTCTTTTTCTTTTTAATATGATGACCATATATGTATATTCTTATTATATGCAACAATTTTTATATATGCTGGTAAATTTATATTATTGTACTTGTATTTACACAATTCAGTCAAGAAACTTTCATGTAAAGACTGTGAGCATTTTCTACAAATACATATACTGTACTAAACTTTTTTTAAACAAGATATGTTCCTTTTTGTGAACAAACAGTTATTTTAAATGTTTGCCAGTGTATTGTGCATTATTATTTGAACTATAACTATGATAGTAATTTTGTTCTATTATTATTGAATGTCATGCAAGACAATTATTGATATTCAAGTAATTAGTTTATTTATGTTTATGTCTGTTTTATATGTTCATTGTGCATAATTTAGAAAATTTTGTCTCGATGTAAAAATTATTCAATTTGTATATCTCACCAATATTTTCTCTTGGAGAAGCCGGGGTAATATGTTGTGGTTACTCTTAACCACTGTCATATTTTTTATTTAATTTAATTTATCGTCTATTTTTGGTTTTATCTTTATTCATTTATTATATATTTCGCATTCTAAAAGTTATCTTAATTCTCGCCTTTTTTTAATCTCCCCTGTAAAGTTATTTTTATTACCTAACTTTTTGTTGATTTCAAATGTTGAAATCAGTTTGAAATTTTGTTCCTTCCGGTTTTGGAGGTTTCTCGTCTTTCCTAGAACGTTCGATGGGGTGTCGACTTCCGTTTTATGACTCCTCCTATTGTCCTATCAAGTACTATTCTTCTGTTACGTAATTTAAAAGTTAGTGCGTCCTGGTATCAAGTTTTGGCTCCGCATCGTTCTGCTGATATAAAAGTTCATTCTTAAAATACTGTTTCCTTATTCGTAGCGATGCGCTTGGCCTCTTTATTTTTCGCCACTTCCTTTTGCCTCGCCAGTTGGCGTATTTTTATTTTTATGGCAACCCACGCCTTCTTTCCGGAGCGGCCACGGTCGTTTAGTCAGTTGAGAAAAGAGCAGAACTGAAGGGTGGCGGTGTCGACTCAGAGCGGAGCGGACGTCTGCAAAACTACGATAAAAAATACCTGCAAAAAATGATGTGTGCGATTTTAATAGAAATGATTTGTTCGGCTTTTTTACGACTAACGTTCAGCATTGTTAAATGCGAAAAAAATGAATTTATTTAAAACGCAAGGAGAGACTGTTATCCCTCCGTGAAGATATACAAGGATTTGTTCGTTCAGAAAAAATACAACTTTTGTTTTTCCAAAAGAAAATTTCATATGAAGAAAATATGTTTCGATATTGAGAATGCTGAATTTTCTTGAAAGTATATTATTTTTTAAAATGGTTGAAACAATTCTTCACTTAGAATATTCCGTTAGCCTTACATTGTATGCTACATACAGGATGGACCACTTCTTCGTTTTATCTTAATTTGTTGCCCCCTAATCTCCAAGAGAATTCAAGAAAATGTATGATTTATTTGGAATAAGTGCTTATATTATATATATATTTTTGTGCAAGTAAAAAAAAATTGTGCCTTCCATGCCTCGCTCTAAAAAAAGAGAGCTTTTTTTTCTTACTAAAAGTGATATTATTTCTCAAAGAATTATATTCATCCATCTTTATTAAAAAAAAATAAAGAAAGAAAATTTTCTTTATGAGTAAGTCTTCTGAGATTATTCTTTTGCGTATTTCTGCTCACCTCTTAATTCAAGCTTATACAGGTAAGCTCTATTTTGATTTTTTTTCAATTACATTTTTCTGTGAATATGGCACATATTATTCCATAAAGTTGTTGTTCTAGATTACTTCATGTCATGTGGTCGTTTGCGGCCAAATTCAACGCAGTGTACTAATAAAAATACGATTACACACTTTAATTTTTCCTTTTCGGAACGTCGTTAAAAACGTTCCCTTACTAAACACGACAACGTATATAGTTAGGCATGAAATAAGAGTTGTTATTTTTAAAAGTAGGATAAGTAGCAGATTTAATAGCATTATTAATAATATTATCAAAGTTATTAACAGCATTGTCAATATCATCATTAGTATAAATATCAGGATACTCAATATTAGAATCATTAAGAATATTTTTCAATTTTTTCCAGTCAATTGCAAAGGAATTAAATGGAGAGAGAGGGTTAATTAAGTCTATTTTAAAAGAAACAGGAAGATGGTCAGAGCTAAGGTCATTAATTACATTAGTAGGAAAGGGTAAGTTTTTAGTGATAGCGAGATCAATAATAGAAGGGTGGTGTCTGTGATAACCTGAAATGTGTGTAGGTGTATTTGGTGCATGTAAGTTAAGGTTATTATTGTTAATTAAATTGTGTAAAGCACTTCCATTGCAGGAAGTATTGCGGCAATTCCACCGTCTACTCTGAGCATTGAAGTCACCTGCAATGAAAGCTTGGTGGTGTTGTGAAACAATGTGTGTAATGTCGTTAGCCAGGTAAGGCCTGACATGCCTGGTGTATAAAGATGTAAAATTAATTTTGTAATTGGGTAAGTTAACTATTATGCTCGTGTAATCAACGGCAGGAAGTGGTGTGTGTTGTGTAGTATAATGAGGAATATAGTGTTTTATGTAAACCTCAGTGCCGCCATGCCTATCGGAGTCGGCACGCTGTATGTGGTAATGTTTGTATCCAGGAATGTTAATGCTGTGGGTGATTCTGTGTATTTCTGTAAGAGAAGTATGTCAAAGTGGGGATTAGTAGAAATGAAAGATTGGAGTTCGTTAATCCTGGATTGCAACCTGTTGCAATTCCAGGTGAGGATAAGAAGGGAAGAATAGCTATTGTTAGGATTATTCATTATGGTTAAGATTAAGCTCCTTTGCAAAAGACTGAATTTCGTCGATTATAATAAACATTTTCCGAAAGGGGTCATTGCAATCTTTAAACCTTTTAGTTATGTTGGTTATACATTTGAGGAGGTTAGTTAGATGAAACATTTCTTTGACGTCCGTGATAGTAGTAAATATGTCAGAGAAAGATTTTATGAGATCAGATTGAATAGGAGGGGTAGGGAGAGTTTCGTTATTGATTGAAGGGTTAACAAGAGGAGGAAATTCCGTATCTGAAGCATCCCGTGTAATCTCCTGATTGATGGGATTATCTTTGATTTCATTAGGGGTGGTTATGTTACTAGAGGGTTTTTTAGTGTAGTTATATGGTTGAAGAGCTTTTACAAATTCAGTGAAATAATTTGGTTTTTGATTATTTTGTTTAGTTTGATTTAAGTTTGATTTAGAAATGATTTTGTGGGATAATTTATTAGAATTTTCGGGGTTTTTTGGACCACCTCTGTAAGAGGCAGGATGCTGGCCCTTGCAGTTAGCGCAAATAAAGGTAATCCTGCCTTTTTTATCACAATTACCAATAAGATGTTCACCTGCACATTTAACGCAGTGAGGCGTGAGATTACACACCTCGCTGGCATGGCCAAATTTCTGGCAACGGTAGCATTGTTTAGGGTTATTTGTATTTTTAAAGTGTTCCACTTTAACACTTATGTTACAGATTTCCTGGATTTCGTATATTTTTTCAAAATCTTTTTGGGGGAGGACATTTACCATGTAAAGAGGCATTCCTTTGCCAGTTATACGATTTTTTAGCATAGCTACTCTGGTGGCTTTGAAATTAAGTTTTGCGAGCTCTTCGATAATAATTTGGGGGTCAGTATAAGGAGGGATTCCTCTAATGCATATTATTGGGGGACGCTGATCTTTAGGATTAAGAGTGGTAAATTTAAGGTTTTTATTGGTGAGGTAGCTTTGTATAAGTCTAAAGTGAGTTTCATTTTTAGGGGTGACTTTAAGAAGGTCACCGATAATTTGATGAGTGGTTTATTGTCACTATCAAGTGCAACTATCTCTGAAGTAATGGTGATATGGGAAATGCCATCAAATTGTATGTAGAAAGGATGGAAATTATTTTTCTCCTCAGTTTCGCTGCTTGCACCCATTTCAGTATCATTATTGGGATTGTCAATATTGTCTAAATTTAAAGTAGCAAATCTATTTTTGATAGGAATTGAAATATCTAGATCAGAGTTTTTCCGTTTATTAGGGCGAGTGTTTACAATAGTATAGCTAAGATTCTGTATAGAGTGCAATTTTTCATCCTGATTACCGTTAAAATAACTAGAATAACTAAGCATAACATTGTTAACAAAATTGAGATCACCGGGCTTAACAAGGTATCCAGTAAATTGAAGATAAAAAAACACAATGTGCTCTTATCCCATTAAATACAGTTGAGCCGGTTACCGCAAAGTCCGGATTGGTACGAAGGGAATTAATCTCCTTGTCGAAGTTAGATAACACCTCAGTGATGACATTTTACTTCAAATGTGATAAAATGAGCACATTACAAAATTTATTTAAAAAATATAGTGGTGCGAGTGAAATGTAAAAATAAAAATAAGCATAAAATGTTAGTGTAAAATTAATGTGAATGGGCGTGAGGTCCGAGTCGGTGTCTTCCCTTGAAATTTTACGATAATAGCACATTGTACTTACAGGGACACACAAAATATTTAGGATACTCTACTGTATCAGATGTACATTATGATATTATACCAAGATCTGAATATTTTAAAAACTTTATTATAGTATGAACGCACCTCATTTGCCATGCTTGACGTGCAATTTCCAACTTGTTTCTTTTTGTTTCGCTGTACATCTAAATATTCATATGAATAGGAGAATTTAAATGAATAAAAATTCAATTGAGAAATTTAAACATACTAAACAAAAGAAACGCAACAATAAACAACCCACTCATTGTTTTTTTCTTATATAAAACATCTCCCTTAAAAAAAATCATTTAAATATTTCATTAAGAATTTCCCTTTTCGAAAATACCAAACCTTTATGCTTATCTTAACTTTATCATAATGAATCTTTTGAAATTTATTTCAATGATCGGAATGACATTTTAAAGACTAATTAAAACGCCTACCTTAATCTGTAACGTCTTAGTTTCTGAGAAATTAATTTTATTACAGTGTAAATAAAGTATCTCTACCGAATCACTGATAATAATTAATTAAATTCAAAGAAGAAATTTTGCTATCTTTCAAGTCATTAAACCACTCTAAAAGGTAATTTAATTTTCGATTAATTTAAATCTATTGCTTACGTATCGTAGCTATACTGCGGTGATATAATGTTAATTTATAGTACTTAAGAATTTAAGCCGATGCCAATCTCGATTTTATTTTTTCAGTGTGGCCTGTGGTTGATATGGTAGAATCCGCAATGCAAAATTCCATCATTCTGAGGGAAAAGGGGGAAGAGATTTTTTTAACAATCCTCCGAATAATTGTTAACCCTTTTCAGCACACTGTGCCAGTCCGGGGATACCTAATTTTAATTTCAAACTTGCAAACGGCACCAATAATATTTTTAAAAAATGATGTTACAATTAAAAGGCCTTTTAAAATCAAGAAATTCTAATTTCTAAAAAAGTCGTTTGTGAATTCCGGTGACAGTCGTTAATTTCTCATTTTACTAACAGAATTTGCCCGTTAAACAACCAACAGTAAGAAAACAACAACAACGATAAACAAGTAAGAAAAATCATGCTTTAAGCATAGATTATGAAGCACTTTCCAACACTTAATGAAATCTTTAACAAAACTTTGTTATTTAGGGAAATAATAATGTATAGCCAAATATACCCAAATATGCATTCGAGTACATTAGAACAGCCCTGTATTTCATATGTCAGTTCATATAATGGGAAAATTTAGCTTAGCAAGAAAATACCCAGTAGCTTGGAAATTTTTTTTCAACAATTCATACTATTAGATGGAAACATACTTCAACACTTTTGTTCAGCCCTGTAGTTTACATTGTACCTTATTACATGTCAGCATTAGGCTAAAATTAATTGTAAACTAAAACCCATTAAAAACAACTGAAATCACATTCTCATAAATCATCATTCATAGGCGTCCATGTACCGAATTCCTTGCGTGGCCCTGTATATCCCTTTATCTATATTCTGCAAACATTTCTCAGTAAATTGAATGCAGCTCAGTGTAAAAATGAATAGCTTATTTAAGAACCACATTTAAATAATTTACGCTCATATTCAGTAACGTTGGTGAGCTCTTTTGGGTAGCCCTGTATATCAACTATAACATTTATAGACACCATATAATGCGCATATATTTAGCGAAATATAAACGCGAATATCATAATTAAAATGCATTTCATCCCTCCATCAGCCATCATCGGACACATATACGGTACTTCGGAAAGAATATACTATTTGAAATCTTTTGTATGGCCCTGTAAATGCTATGTACTTCATATTATGCAAGACAGTAACGTATAATTTATATTAAGCTTCAGTGACACATATAAATTTTATTATACATGAAAAAGCTTAATATATTTAAAATATGTCACACACAATTCCCCCTCTTACCATTATCTATTATGTAATGGGAAACTTTTGATTCTCTTTGTAGATAAACTAATCATGGTAGATACTTCATTTTCAGTAGGGCTCGTGCTAGAGTAAACCTCAATAACATCCTAAAATTTCATGGCAATCCGAGTATATTAACGATTTTTCCCCATAGGCTGTAATGTAATGGGAAACTTTTGTTTTGCCCTGTAGATAAACTAATCATGGTAGAAACTTCATTTTCAATAGGACTTGTGCTAGGGTAAACGTCAATAACGTCCTAAAATTTCATGGCAATCCGAGTATATTAACGATTTTTCCCCATAGGCCGTAATGTAATGGGAAACTTTTGATTCTCTCTGTAGATAAACTAATCATGGTAGATACTTCATTTTCAATAGGGTTCGTGCTAGGGTAAACCTCAATAACGCATAAAAATTTCCTAGCAATCCGAGTATATTTACGGGAGTTAGAGCGCAGACAGACGGCCATCCGGACAGACGGCCAGACAGACAGACGGCCATCCGGCCAGACGGACAGACGGACAGACGGACAGACAAACCGAATGCATAAGCACTTTTCAACTTTGTTGGAAAGTGCTAAAAAGGAAAAAAAAAAGAACTGAATGCAAATTTGAATAAGGAAACGGCCATGGAGTAAGAAACAGGAGGGGAAAGTAATGTTAAAATTTTGCGATGCGGATTTTTTACACCGTAGATGGTGGGCTGTCGATCGATGCTTCTGCAATGTTTTTCAATAGAAAACATGTTAATTTTTTTTTTTTTTTTTTAACGAAAAATCTGAATTTTTAGAAAATTGTAGAAATGAAAATCGGATTAATTGACGTTTTCTTCACAACAAACATATTTTTTTAAAGGTACTTGGCGCCCTATTTTCTTTTTTAAGATCAATCTGACAAAAACCAAAGGGAAGCCATTTAAAAACATTGAATATCGTGGATTAAAATGACTGTTGTAAGTTGAATATCGCAAAAATAGACTAATGATTTTTAGAAATTAAGTATTAATCCAATATTTTGGAGTAAATTTTATTTTTGAGTATAGTTTTTATAACCTTTGCACCTTTTTAATACTTCATAACTTTGGATATTTATGCAATTAATGCATGTAGAATTAAAGCAAATTTTTATTTTAATTATTTGGAGGGGACAAAATGTGTAAATTACATTATCGTGTAACATTTAAATGTGTAGATTACACATTTAAAGAACTAATGTACAGATTTTAATACCAAATGATACTCAGGTAGTACTTGATGTAAATTAGAGCTGATTAACATTTGATGTAAATCGCTCAAAAGGTGGCGCTGCTATGCTGCATTATTTACAATTTTCAAACAACCATATCTCAAGAACTAATGAATGGATTTTCATAAAATTTTGTATTCAATTAATACTTGATATAACATGGTGCTGATTATGTTATGGTGCAAATTGCTCAACTGGTGGTGCTGCTATGGTGCATTATTCGTGATTATCGCAATAGCTCTATTGCAAGAATAACTGCACAGAATTATACAAAACATTAGATTTTGTTAGACCCTGATATAAACTAGATATGATTAGTTTTTGGTGTATATCACTCAACAGGTGGCGCTGTTAAGCTGTATTATTTACAAGTTCCACAAAAGCCATATCCAAAGAGCTTGTGCATGGATTTTCATAAAACTCTAGATTTAGTTAATCCCTGAAATAGATTAGTGTCGTTTAGTATTTTGTGTAAATTGTCCTACAGATGGCGCTGTTATGCTGCGTTTTTCATGATTTCGCAATAGTTGTATCTCAAGATCTAGTGCATGAATTTTTATTTAACTTCAGATTCAGTTAGTACCTTATAAAAAATGGATAAGAAGTAATAAATACTACTTTTAAACGCTATAAAAATGCATAAAAAATCTTTGGCTAATTAATGTTTTGTAAAATGTACAAGTCTTTTGCACATTAAATAACTTTGTATTTAGACACAAAACAAAGTCTGTGCTTTATTATTCCACATAATATTTAAAATCATATACACTAAGATCTATACACAAAAAAAAAATTTCAATTTAAATATAATTACAAGCCAATAGTTTTATATTAAAGCCTAAAAAACATCAGTCATTTGTGGACATGGAATAAACTTAATTTTTTTCTCCTTCACCTTTTTTTTATTATTATCTTAGCCTGTTTTACATCCAGGAACACAACACTTATATCCTATCTTAATTTATTTTATGAAATATCAATATTAAACATAAATGAATAAAATAACATATTTTTTTAATCCGAACATATGCATCTTAGGCATATAATCATATTGAAATTCTACTAAAAACCAGCCCACCGCGTATTGCAGCGTCCTTATTATTTACCCAAATATTTGAAACCAAAATAATAATTAATATTTATAATATTTATTAATATTTTTTATCAATATTAATAATTAATATAATTAATATTTAATATTTAATTAATAATTATTATTTATTTTATATTTGTTAATTATTAATTAATATTTACTAAAATATTTATATTTTCGAAGAATCATGCGTATTAAGTTTCCCCTCCTGTTCCTTATTCCAAGGAAGCGACTTTTAATACAATTTTCGGTTGAAATCTGTCCCGTTATAAATATTTGTTTTTCTAGGAAAATACATAAAACGACGTTGAAAATTATAAATACTCTTTTATGCGTATCTCCATTAATTGTGTTAACCCTTTCAGGAGTAAAATATTTTTGCTCCAAAAATGATGAAATAATTGATTCACACCGCAATTTACGAACAAATTTATTTGAAAATAACCAAGAACACTTTTTACCGTATACAGTAGACTCGCGATTTTACCACCCTCTATTTAGCGACCATTGGAAGAGGTCCCGACCATTTTCCAATATTTACAGTGTTTTTCATCGCTCGTTTTAACGACCTATAATTAATCCGATTCTTGATTCAGCGACCTTCTCGAGAGTGTGAAAAAACTGTGCAGGTTCTTGAAATTTTTCCAGATGTCTATAGAAAATCATCTAAGAAAACTTTTCGTTTTTTGCTGACCTTTTCACAGGTTGGTCAACTCTATCTAGTGTTAATTTCATCCCGAATCAGGTAAATCAACTCCGGAGCAATAAAGTGTGTACCCCCTCCAGAAAAATTTGAGATTTTATGCTTTCAATGGTCAAAAAGTGCAATTTCCTCCCCGGAGCTACAGAAGTCCCTCCCGTAGAAAAAGTCTGAATTCAACCCTGGCTTTACCTCCTATTCCCCTCTTTTTCATACATGCTCTAGAGAAGAAAATGAATCAAACAACTTTGTTAAATTACCTGGAATTTAGCAGAGGGATCAGATGGACGGTTGCAGACGGATGGCTCGAAATTTTCCGAAATTTTACAATGGATCAATCTACACAGAGCAGTTAAATATAATTCTAGACAAATTACCCCAAATATTGTATAAATAAATAGTTTTTATTACATTAAAATGTTACGTATTTTTAAATTGCTTTGTAATCATCCAAAATTAGCACCTTTTTATTTAACGACAGCGATGGTAACTCGTGGGAAATTTCCCTATTTGAGGGGAAATTAGAGGTCTGGGGGAAAAAGGGAAGTTTTGTAGTTTTGAAGGAAATTTCGACATTTTTGAGATTTTTATACCACAGATTTTGTGTCAGGAAATTTTTTCACTGAAATAAGCGGCGTAACATTTCTGCTGACGAAATTACTGTGCATAATTCTTAATTCTTATATTATGAAGGGTTAATCATGCATGTTGGATAACCATTGTCACAGTAGGGCTGTGTGGGGCAATTAGAACCTTATGGTAGGCCCTCCACTTTGCGGACCCTGTCATTGAAGATGGAAAAAATCTGAATTTAATAGTTGCATTATATAACTAAATACTATTAACACTAGCTGGATGCAATGCACTAGATCTATAGTATCTTCCTAAGTCTTAACTGCTGCTTGCTGCAAAGCATTTTTCTCTCACATCGCTCCTTGATATTGAATGCGATCTTTTCGAAAGGATGGAGGTAGATTTGTTATATTGCATCTGTCATAGCATGTTATCAGCTTTATTTTTCTGGGAAAGCCATAGAATTGGACTAAAACTTACTAGAATAAAAGGGAAGAAAGACTTGCATTATCTATGTTGTTGTAACATATAGTATTGTAAAATTCCGCAACTTCTGATTTAATTGCGGGTTGAAATTCGGGCCGGTAAGGGACATTTGGAGGAAAATCGAGCTGACAGGGTTACCATCACTATTTAACGACCATTCGATTTTACGTTTAGCTTGGCAAGGTCCTGTGAAGGTCACAAAACCACCAGTCTACTATATTATGAGATCGAAATTGAACTAAAAATTTATTGGTTCCAGTTTGCAATTGGAACAGCAAAATTAACCGTTTGTAGACTGCAAACGGCGTCACTGAAGAATTTAATATGGATGAATGGTTATGTGCCACGGGCCGCACACAAAATGTTGCGGGCGACATGCGGACCGCGGCACGCAGGTTGAGGATGACTGCTCTGAATCTGTAAGATCAAATAACTTGAAATGTATTTTATCTTCTTCGCTACTGAATATGCCGTGTGTTTTTTTTTCGGCATTTATTTCGGATTTTTTCATGATTTAAACCCATCCGGGTCTCTTTATTTATTTTTTTTTATTATTTTTTTTAATTTTGATTAAAATTACTTTTATGTTAATAACATTAACACCAGCTATCCAAATAAATTAATTAGTGTTTAACGACTATTTCATCGTCTGAAAGATGACAAACGTTGTTGTTTCGCGTATTATCCAATTAATATTCGTATAACAATAGGCTAAGAAAAAACTTAAGTGCAAGTTTAGAAAATATTGTACTACGATAAGATTTAACTTATATTACAATTTTCTAATAGTTCGTGTGCTTTATTACGCACGATTCCTTCAGGAAAGTAATTACTAGTTTCGACTTAAACAATGAGATATATGTTTAACCCCTTGAGGGGCGATGGGATATATTTTATCCCATTTTAATTTGAACGAAATTCTCACCAGAAACTTTTAACGAAATTTTATATTTTTAACTTTGGCGATAAAATGCTAAAAAATTGCCTTTCCTTATTATAAAATAATTTTTTTCGATTTTTCCGGTAATAAATCAATATTACAGAGGCATTATTGCTTGCCCCTCAAGGGGTAATAGGAAAGAATCGCAAATGGCGCAAAGAGAATTAATTAAATAATAATGACTATTATAATTATTGAAATACCATTAAATATAAAATAATTATTAAAATATCATAAAAATGTCATTATTTTTAAAATATCAAAAAAAAATTCCGATTGTAGATGGGAACAGCTGAAATTCTGTTTTAAAATGCGTTATATAATTCCATATGATAAAATGATATGCAATATTGTAATTTTTTTAAACGGTGCAGTTCTGTTACATTACTCTGAACGTGTTGGAAAATGCTTCATAATCTATGCTTGACTTTGACGCATGATTTTTTTCTTTTTTATACGTCTTTGTTTTAGGCTTACAAGGAAGGTCCCCATTGGGGGCATACTCAGAATTTTTTGAAAAAAATACGAATTAAACTACTCATGTAGATAATGAAGGATCAGTGAAAATTAGCGGCGGAATTACATTATTAGATATGTAAAAAAATAAAATAGCTTGGAATAATTGGCGTGAAAAGATGAGAGCGACGCGGCATTTGGCGAGCAGTGCATTTCCTCGCCAAAAGCAGACGATTTTAACGAATCTCAAAATTGATTTTAATTGACTTCACTGTTAAAAATCTGCAGCATTTACCGCAACGTCACTTCACTACTTTTATAGAATATCTCTCTTCTGACCAATGAGAATGCTCCATAGCACGGTGAATTGACCGTGTCATACACTGTTAAAAATCTGCTGCATTTAGTTGCAACGCACTCCACCGCTTGTATGTAATATCTCTATTCCAATCAATGAGAAAGCTCCATTTCACGGCCAAGTAACCGTTTTCTATACAAGCAAGGGAGTGCGTTGCAACAAAATGCAGCAGATTTTTAACAGTGTATTTTTCAATTTGGAACAATTTTAATCAATTTAAATTGTGTTTTAAATGATAAAATATATTAATTTCATTTTGTTATAAATACATGTAAACGTATATGACAAAATTACACTTAAAGTAAAGTAAAAATGCAAAACTAAAATTTCTTAAACTAAACTTATTTAAATAAATTGAACATAGAAAGTTTTTTCTTTAAAAAGTATTCGAAGCGTAAAAGGGTATTTTTCAAAATTTCGTTTTTTCGCCAACCGGAGATAAATCGCCAAATAAACGAAATTTTTATTATTTTTTACGGACGTTATAAGGGGGTTCCGCCGAAATTTTTTTATAAACATATATAACTATTTGAGAAGAACATTCTGTAATTTTTTCAGATTTTTCTGAGTATGCCCGTATGGAGACCTTCCTTGTTAGAAGTAAAGATTGGATTATATACGTGTCTCAAAAGTCCTTATAGTAAGCAAAAATGTAACATACGTGCTGCAAAACATTCAGAAACCTAACTTTTAAAAATATCTATCTACAAAATTAAATAAACTTTAAAATTATACTAAATAATATACTTAAAAAAACACAGCTTCATTTTTCAATAAATGAACACGTTGAACTATTTCTTACGAACAAGTTTATACGGCAAACTATCATGCAATTTTCGAAATATTTAGACTGGAATAATTGCCAAATTGTACAGATTTTTCGAACGAATAAAGTTTAATGAATATTTTTTAACTATTTAAACACTAAAATTGTTCGTATTTCACTTTCAATTAGGGATAATCTTCCATAAAATTTTAATGGTATGAAAAATCCGTACAAGTTTGTACTTAAGGACTGGCTATCTCTTCTCTGTGATCATCTATCCTAGAATTAACGTTCATAAAATAATAATTTGGTTACAGTATAGTATTTGAGCCATAATTGCTGGAAGTGTGTTCGCGATTTTGGTATACATTTTCAAATTTAGCCAATATTTTCCATGAAACTCGAAACATAAATTCTACAGATAATATACAGGGCAGTACATAAGAATTTCAGTGCATATCTGGTTACTGAAATGGAATTTTATAGTTGGTTATGTGTTTCATAACTAATCTGTACATGCTAAGTAGTATATATACAAATTTTTAGTTCATATACAGAGTTTCACAAAAGGTTTTTAATATTTTTTTAGATGCAGATAATAAGTTTTAAATTATATTTTTAATTGTACCATGCATTTACTAGTCTATTTATTTAGACTTCATCCTTCTCAGTATTAAACAGTGACGTTTTGATAAAATATTTTGAATGTGTTGGAAAGTGTTTCATAATCTATGCTTCGTACATACCGTAATTTCGAGCGTATACGCCGCATCTCAAATAAGTCGATTTCCTCCCAGAATTTATTTTAATTAAATAGCTACTTGCTTTTGCTTAGCATTTATTTGACTTTTTTATTCCAATGAAATTTCCGGTCTGAAAAAGACTTAACAGATCCGTGGCGTATACGCGCGAAATTACGGTACATTTAACTCTTTCGGAGCATGGGCAAATTCTATTCGTTTAATGAAAAATAATCGACTTACACCGGAATTCACAAGCAACTTTTTTTTAGGACTCTATGCCAAGAGCTTTCTTTGTAAAATCAAAATTATATTAAAATATTACTAGTGTCGATTACAGGTTTGGACTTAAAATTAGATGTGCCCTGAGTGGGACACTACTGTGCCGGAAAGGATTAACCACAAATGAAAACATCTCTTATTTATTCCGGAGTCAAATCGAAGAAAAAGATGTTTGTAACCGGAATTTTATTCAAAAATTCTAAAAGAAAGTTTAATTAAAAATCCTAAAATGAATTCTAATTAGTACTTCACCAAAAAAAAGACACATTTCTTAATATCCTGTTTTCAGTTTTGAATATCTTCCCCTTGCACCAAATTCAGGAAAAAATTATCAGATCTTGGCATCTATGGTATAACCCTTTCAAGGGTACAGTATTTCTCACGCAGAAATGTTAAATGATTGGTTGACTTTAGAATTTACGATAAAAATTATATAAAATTCAGTAAAAGCTTATCTTCACGTACATTACATAAAGCAAAAGTTCAGTTTTAAAATTCTAACTTAATGAAGAATTTAGAAATTAAAATTAAGGGTACATATAATATACAGCTCTCTTTAAATAACTTTAAAAAAACCTGTCCACCTGACATTCTTTATACACATTCTAACATAAAAAAGATAATTAGATTGTGTTACATTAACCCCATTCCTGCTTTGCCCGTACGTTGTAGATGCAACATATTTATACCAGTCATGATTCGGACGTTCTACGTACGGGCATCCATACTTCAATCACGTTGTACCTGCAACATATTTATACCAGTCATGATTCGGACGTTCTACGTACGGGCATCCATACTTCAATCACGTTGTACATGCAACATATTTATACCAGTCATGATTCGGACGTTCTACGTACGGGCATCCATACTTCAATCACGTTGTACATGCAACATATTTATACCAGTCATGATTCGGACGTTCCACGTACGGGCATCCATACTTCAATCACGTTGTACATGCAACATATTTATACCAGTCATGATTCGGACGTTCCACGTACGGGCATCCATACTTCAATCACGTTGTACATGCAACATATTTATACCAGTCATGATTCGGACGTTCTACGTACGGGCATCCATACTTCAATCACGTTGTACATGCAACATATGTATACCAGTCATGATTCGGACGTTCTACGTACGGGCATCCATACTTCAATCACGTTGTACATGCAACATATCTATACCAGTCATGGTTCTGACGTTCCACGTACGGGCATCCATACTTCAATCACGTTGTACATGCAACATATCTATACCAGTCATGATTCGGACGTTCCACGTACGGGCATCCATACTTCAATCACGTTGTACATGCAACATATTTATACCAGTCATGATTCGGACGTTCCACGTACGGGCATCCATACTTCAATCACGTTGTACATGCAACATATTTATTCCAGTCATGATTCGGACGTTCCACGTACGGGCATCCATACTTCAATCACGTTGTACATGCAACATATTTATACCAGTCATGATTCGGACGTTCCACGTACGGGCATCCATACTTCAATCACGTTGTACATGCAACATATTTATACCAGTCATGATTCGGACGTTCTACGTACGGGCATCCATACTTCAATCACGTTGTACATGCAACATATTTATACCAGTCATGATTCGGACGTTCCACGTACGGGCATCCATACTTCAATCACGTTGTACATGCAACATATTTATACCAGTCATGATTCGGACGTTCCACGTACGGGCATCCATACTTCAATCACGTTGTACATGCAACATATTTATACCAGTCATGATTCGGACGTTCCACGTACGGGCATCCATACTTCAATCACGTTGTACATGCAACATATTTATACCAGTCATGATTCGGACGTTCTACGTACGGGCATCCATACTTCAATCACGTTGTACATGCAACATATTTATACCAGTCATGATTCGGACGTTCCACGTACGGGCATCCATACTTCAATCACGTTGTACATGCAACATATTTATACCAGTCATGATTCGGACGTTCTACGTACGGGCATCCATACTTCAATCACGTTGTACATGCAACATATTTATACCAGTCATGATTCGGACGTTCCACGTACGGGCATCCATACTTCAATCACGTTGTACATGCAACATATTTATACCAGTCATGATTCGGACGTTCTGCGTACGGGCATCCATACTTCAATCACGTTGTACATGCAACATATTTATACCAGTCATGATTCGGACGTTCTGCGTACGGGCATCCATACTTCAATCACGTTGTACATGCAACATATTTATACCAATCACGATTCGGACGTTCTACGTACGGGCATCCATACTTCAATCACGTTGTACATGCAACATATTTATACCAGTCACGATTCGGATGTTCTACGTACGGGCATCCATACTTCAATCACGTTGTACATGCAACATATTTATACCAGTCAGGATTCGGACGTTCCACGTACGGGCATCCATACTTCAATCACGTTGTACATGCAACATATTTATACCAGTCACGATTCGGACGTTCTACGTACGGGCATCCATACTTCAATCACGTTGTACATGCAACATATTTATACCAGTCACGATTCGGACGTTCTACGTACGGGCATCCATACTTCAATCACGTTGTACATGAAACATATTTTTACCAGTCATGATTCGGACGTTCTACGTACGGGCATCCATACTTCAATCACGTTGTACATGCAACATATTTATACCAGTCATGATTCGGACGTTCCACGTACGGGCATCCATACTTCAATCACGTTGTACATGCAACATATTTATACCAGTCATGATTCGGACGTTCTACGTACGGGCATCCATACTTCAATCACGTTGTACATGCAACATATTTATACCAGTCATGATTCGGACGTTCTGCGTACGGGCATCCATACTTCAATCACGTTGTACATGCAACATATTTATACCAGTCATGATTCGGACGTTCTGCGTACGGGCATCCATACTTCAATCACGTTGTACATGCAACATATTTATACCAGTCATGATTCGGACGTTCTACGTACGGGCATCCATACTTCAATCACGATGTACATGCAACATATTTATACCAGTCATGATTCGGACGTTCTACGTACGGGCATCCATACTTCAATCACGTTGTACATGCAACATATTTATACCAGTCATGATTCGGACGTTCTACGTACGGGCATCCATACTTCAATCACGTTGTACATGCAACATATTTATACCAGTCATGATTCGGACGTTCTACGTACGGGCATCCATACTTCAATCACGTTGTACATGCAACATATTTATACCAGTCATGATTCGGACGTTCTACGTACGGGCATCCATACTTCAATCACGTTGTACATGCAACATATTTATACCAGTCATGATTCGAACGTTCTACGTAACGGCATCCATACTTCAATCACGTTGTACATGCAACATATTTATACCAGTCATGATTCGGACGTTCCACGTACGGGCATCCATACTTCAATCACGTTGTACATGCAACATATTTATACCAGTCATGATTCGGACGTTCCACGTACGGGCATCCATACTTCAATCACGTTGTACATGCAACATATTTATACCAGTCATGATTCGGACGTTCTACGTACGGGCATCCATACTTCAATCACGTTGTACATGCAACATATTTATACCAGTCATGATTCGGACATTCTACGTACGGGCATCCATACTTCAATCACGTTGTACATGCAACATATTTATACCAGTCATGATTCGGACGTTCTACGTACGGGCATCCATACTTCAATCACGTTGTACATGCAACATATTTATATTAGTCATGATTCGGACGTTCTACGTACGGGCATCCATACTTCAATCACGTTGTACATGCAACATATTTATACCAGTCATGATTCGGACGTTCCACGTACGGGCATCCATACTTCAATCACGTTGTACATGCAACATATTTATACCAGTCATGATTCGGACGTTCTACGTACGTGCATCCATACTTCAATCACGTTGTACATGCAACATATTTATACCAGTCATGATTCGGACGTTCTACGTACGTGCATCCATACTTCAATCACGTTGTACATGCAACATATTTATACCTGTCATGATTCGGACGTTCCACGTACGGGCATCCATACTTCAATCACGTTGTACATGCAACATATTTATACCAGTCATGATTCGGACGTTCTACGTACGGGCATCCATACTTCAATCACGTTGTACATGCAACATATTTATACCAGTCATGATTCGGACGTTCTACGTACGGGCATCCATACTTCAATCACGTTGTACATGCAACATATCTATACCAGTCATGGTTCGGACGTTCTACGTACGGGCATCCATACTTCAATCACGTTGTACATGCAACATATCTATACCCTTCATGGTTCGGACGTTCTACGTACGGGCATCCATACTTCAATCACGTTGTACATGCAACATATTTATACCAGTCATGATTCGGACGTTCCACGTACGGGCATCCATATTTCAATCACGTTGTACATGCAACATATTTATACCAGTCATGATTCGGACGTTCTACGTACGGGCATCCATACTTCAATCACGTTGTACATGCAACATATTTATACCAGTCATGATTCGGACGTTCCACGTACGGGCATCCATACTTCAATCACGTTGTACATGCAACATATTTATACCAGTCATGATTCGGACGTTCCACGTACGGGCATCCATACTTCAATCACGTTGTACATGCAACATATTTATACCAGTCATGATTCGGACGTTCCACGTACGGGCATCCATACTTCAATCACGTTGTACATGCAACATATTTATACCAGTCATGATTCGGACGTTCTACGTACGGGCATCCATACTTCAATCACGTTGTACATGCAACATATTTATACCAGTCATGATTCGGACGTTCCACGTACGGGCATCCATACTTCAATCACGTTGTACATGCAACATATCTATACCAGTCATGGTTCTGACGTTCCGCGTACGGGCATCCATACTTCAATCACGTTGTACATGCAACATATTTATACCAGTCATGAGTCGGACATTCCACGTACGGGCATCCATACTTCAATCATAATTTATTATTCTTACCAGTAAACTTTTATTGTAAATTTTGCATTATTTAATGCCAGCATTTTTTTTTATTTAATTCAAACTGGCAAAAATTTCTATTTTGAAAAACCGGTGATAAAAGATTAAAAATTCTGTAAAAGACATGTAAACAATATACAGTCGGCTGTCGTTAATTCGAATTCATCGGGACCACAAGAAATGTTCGAATTTTGGAAAGTATGAAATGAAAACATGCTTAATATGGTACTATTACAAAGGGATTAATGTTATAGTGTTTTTGAAATTTATTTCGTCTTTTAGCATTAGAGTATGACTTAATATTAAATTAAAATATATAAACTAATTAAATAATTACAAACTAGCACAATAGAAGAAAAAATTGAAGCGTCACTGATAGACAAACGGAGCACTAAGAAAGCGGATATCAAATGCATGAGATTATATATATACTCGTGCGGAACAATTTTTAGAAAAATCAAAGAAAAAGAAGTTATTCAAATGATCAGAAATCCGTGAGAAAGAAAGGAAAAATGAAACTTCGTAATTCTCGTTAGTTCGAATTAAACGAAGTCAAGAGAAAAAGAGTTCGAATTAATGAAAATCTTTAACGTTATTCTGCCATTGAAAATTTCATCGCTTTATGTTTAGTTCGAATTAAACGTAAATTCGAATTATCCGATTTTGAATTAACGAGAGTCGACTGTATATTATTTGAAAGTTTTTTCAAAAATACTGATCAGTTAAGTTGTTAAGCATAAGATTTAAATATGACAATCAATGACAACAACACTCATTTATCAATTTAAATTAATTTTTATCCATCTCCCCACAAATAAATCATTAAGACTTTCTATTAAATACCTCGACTTTCAACAATGCTAGTACTTCAATCTTAACTTTATTTTTCTGTAACAAATCTTTAAAAATATTTCCAGTGATCGAAGCGACATTTCAGAGACTAATTAAAACGCGTGATTTAATCAGTAAACTCGTTGTTGGAAACGTTATCTTATTACAAACCGTAACTAAGGTATCTCTCGAGAATCGCGGATAATAATTAATTAATTTCAATGACGGGATTTTATTATCGTTCAAATATTTTAACTTGCAATTTTGTTTTTAATTGATTAAAGTTGAACGCGGAACGGCTTTGTGGAAATATGAAGAAACGCATTGCGCTTAATGCCCCTTCGTGATGGGAGCCTTTTATGAAATTTTTAATATTTTGTCACCGATTTTTAAAAACAGAAATTTATGTTTTACTAAATCGTGAAAATGCTCCAATTAAATAAGGCAAATTTTAACTGAAATTTTTTTTCTGGTGGGATAAATAAATATTCTTACACTATTTTGCGGAAAGTATATGTGTCGCTCCTTTTCAAGGGGTTAGTGAATAGAAAATTTGCATGTGCAGGTGAACATTATTGTGAATGATTATACAGCATAGGAAATTCAACCGATATCATTTCAGATGTCCGATGTTTTATTGTCAATCTTCTTAGTTCAAGAATTGAGCAATAAATCTGTTGAAACCAAAACTTAATAGAATTGTAATATTTAAAGTTTGACACAACTTGTTTATAAGTACTTTCAATGATGATTAAAAAAACATTTTTGTGTAATTAGAAAATTTATACTCCCTCTGTCCCAAATTAGTAGCGACATTAGATTGAAAATTTTGTCCCAAATTATTTGCGACATTTAGGTTGAAAATTTTGTCCCAAATTAGTTGCGACATTTCAAGTAGGCGGAGTCATAAATAAGTTCTGATGCAGTTTAGTATATCACCAGTAAAATTATACTAAAATGAATATAACGATATGTACTAGGTGCCAAAGCAATGTTAACACGAATCTAAAATAAAAGTAAAAGAAATGACTGATATAGAGCGCAACGCTGTACTGGAATGTTCGAAACAGTATTTGAAAAAATGTAAACTAACCCTTAATGACATAAATGCTGCAGCTATTAAATTCAATGTGTATCATAATGTTTATCATCCTATCTCGTTTGCAGTAGCAGACAAAGTCGTCAAAAATAAAAGATGAAGAAATTTACAATGTAAGTTTACAAAAAATTGTTAATGCGAACGCAAAAAAAGGGGGGGGGGTCACTGAGAAAAATTATTGATGTCCCAATAAAACGAAGACAATGACTGCGAAGATTATTATATGTTGTTATAATTTGTAAATCAATATTACATAGAATTCTCAAAGAAGAAAAAAACTTAAGTCCGTATTTCATTCATCATTAAGAAAAATCTAATTCATCATCATTAAGAAAAATCTAATCATTCATCATTAAGAAAAAAATAAGCTCGTCGGAATTCGATTTTGTTTGCAGCATGTTTATGCTAAAACATTTCAGAAATGTTGGAATAAAATGTTCGCGAATGAATTCATGATTGATTAGCTTGAAAACAGTTTCATGTGATTACTGTTTAAAAAATCCTTACAAAATGGGACGTGGCTTAAGAACTTGTGAACCGGTATTTTTAAAACTAATTAATTATTTATTTATGGAATTATGGTAGAAATGTTAGGTACATAAATATTGTTGATAGTATGGCTCTCTGAAAAATGTTCAAACAAAATCATAAAGTCATAAATATCAATAATCAGTACAAAAGTATTCAAATGTCGCAACTAATTTGGGACAGAGAGAGTAATAATTAACTAAAATATATGTTTTTTATCGATAATCAGAAAATATATCTAAAACAAATTCTAGAAGTACTGACGGGAAAAACTTAAATTCAATACATTATGTATATGATCCTGCAAATTTTATTGTTTATATTAGACAAATAGGCTGCAAAGATATGAAGCAGCTTGCTTTCAATGAATGATAGAAAACTTGCATATGCAGCTGATACGCTTTTTTTAGTTATTATATAGCATAGAAAATTATTACGAAGACTATAGCAGAAATTTCAAGAAATATTCACTAAAAAAAGAATTAAATTAATTGATGCAAAGCTGCACAATCGACTAGTTTTATATTCTGTTCACATCACCATTTTTCTAATATAAATTTTGAAATATATTTCCCTTAAAAAATGTTGTTAATTTGTGATAAAGATTGCTGTTTTGAAAGAGTGGTGCCAATTAGAACAAAAAAAAAAAAAAAAATAGTCGTCTGTGGCTTCTCCGGTGTTGACATGATTCAAATAAAGCAAATTTTAAGAATAAATAGAGTCAAAAATGAGAGCAAACATATAAGATAATTTGATGATATTAATCAACAAGAAATTTGCATATGTAGTGTATATATTTCTGTTATTGATTATACAGATTAATAAAGAGATTATACAGCACAAAATAGTTATTATACAGCTTTTAGAGAAATTCAACTCATTTTAGATATTTTCGCCGATATTTTATTATCAATCGCTCATTTAATCAAGTATATAACAATAAATCTTTGCAAACCGAAGCACAGCGGGGCGTTATGGTGAACAAGGTGGAAGCTGAATAGCTCTTTTGTCGTGAATCCTACTTCTTTTACCGGAAAAAATCCGAGATGTTGATTGACTACGATCGTAAAGTTGCCATTTGTGCAGTACATTTGCGGGAGTTTCAAAGATTGCACGAGTTTTCTGTGAGTTCGAAAGTTATTATGTCTAGGTAATATTTAACATATTGTTGTTTGAAGATAAACACCATTATACCCACTAACCGCCTTTTTAGTGGTTATGAATATGGACGAGCCATGTTCTTTTTTAACAACTTTGTCTTGACTTTCAACGCAGCATTAAGCATTCTTAAGCAATAAGTATTTTTCTTCTTCAAAATGTCATTCACAAAGTAAAGAAACTCAACACTAGAATCGCGGAGACGGGTCATTTTGACGCGTAGTTAGTGAAAAGATATCGATTCGAACCAGATAAGTTTTCTTAAAATATGCATATAAACTGCACAAAAATTATTTAAAATAAATAAGTTAAACAGACTTAAATAAAAATTCTGATGTGAATTAATTTTATAAAACTTGCGTAAAATTTCCCGCGGTTCTAGTGTTAAGAACACTCCTGGAAAATTTGCAAATCAGTAAGTTTTTATTTAAAAAAACCCTTTGTATTAACTTGCAATGTATGAATGTATGTTAAATTCAAATATTGCAAGTCAGTTTTATACTATTTTAACTATTCAACTGAGCTGAAACTTCGAATACATATGCAGTTTCAAAGCCGATATAATATTATTATTACTGAGGAACGTAGAAGTTATGTTGTTTCTATAGGACAATATAGAAATTTAGTTTAAATCTTATCTGTTAATTTTAAACCACTTTGATTGAGCTAAAACTTAGCTTATTTATGTAGTTCTGATGATAATGCATCCATGTACCTAATTTGTGTAATCATGTGTGCATCCTTTTTTTATATGTAATGTGTAATCATGTGTGTATCCATGTAATTCTATGTAATCCATTATAATTTATGGAACTTAACGGTGTCGCTTTTATTACACGGACATGCAAATGAATTATTCAAACATTTACAAGTCAATTTGAAATTCTTTTTAATTATCTCATGTAATTCTATGTAATACATCATAATTTATGGAGCTTAACGGTATCGCTTTTATTACACAGACATGCAAATGAATTATTCAAACATTTACAAGTCAATTTGAAATTCTTTTTAATTATCTCATTGCTTTGAAACCTTTGTTTATTGTAAATTCCGATGAAAAATTAAATATATTATAATTTGAAAAAAGTAGCAATTATGCATTTTTTGAAGAGCGACACAGACGATTACGGAAAGATTGTTATTTCATAAGCAGGAATTTTAATGCAACTTCAACAAAATTAATATAGGTCATTGATGAACAGCATTAGCATCTTTTAAATTGACAAGAAAGTGCGTACAAGTTATATTTCTTTTTCGGATAATAATTCATATATATTACCTTCTACAAGCAGGAATTTTATTTTAAAATCAATTAAATTTATATAGGTTATAAATTTACCCAAAAACATTTTTTAAACGGAAAATTATATGCATTCCATTTATATTTTTCACAGGGTCATACAACGATTGAAAATTGTTTTTCGAAATATGTTTTTATTTTTAAGGTTTTCATTTTTATTTTTATTTTTTTACGTAATGACTACACAAACTTCTCAACCTGTTGTTACATAAGAGTGGCTATTCCCAAAATTTGCAAATTAGAATATGCCCTTTCGTTTATATTGTTTTCTATGTTTCTTGCACTCTTTCTTAGGTTATGCATTTTCATGAGACAGTATTGTTAAATAAGCCAAATATTTATCAATGTTTGAGTATTTTATTATTGGGTTGTTCAACAAGTCCTTTCAGTTTGGGAAAATCAATTCGCACTGGAAAATTCTATTATTTAATTATTAGACATTGTTTCCGATATCTAAAACTTACAAGGAAGGTCTCCATATGGGCATACTCAGAAAAATCTAAAAAAATTACAGAATGTTCTTCTCATATAGTTATATATGTTTATAAAAAAAATTTCGGCGGAACCTCCTTATAACGTCCGTAAAAAAATAATAAAAATTTCGTTTATTTGGTGATTTATCTCCGGTTGGCGAAAAAACGAAATTTTGAAAAATTCGCTTTTACGCTTCGAATACTTTTTAAAGGAAAAACTTTCTATGTTCAATTTATTTAAATAAGTTTAGTTTAAGTAATTTTAGTTTTGCATTTTTACTTTACTTTAAGTGTAATTTTGTCATATACGTTTATATGTACTTATAACAAAATGAAATTAATATATTTTATCATTTAAAACACAATTTAAATTGATTAAAATTGTTCCAAATTGAAAAATACACTGTTAAAAATCTGCTGCATTTTGTTGTAACGCACTCCCTTGCTTGTATAGAAAACGGTTACTTGGCCGTGAAATGGAGCTTTCTCATTGGTTGGAATAGAGATATTATATACAAGCGGTGGAGTGCGTTGCAACAAAATGCAGCAGATTTTTAACAGTGTACGTGCTGATCGGTGCTTGCAAGGAAGAGTGCCTCTATAAGTGAGTGAGGATATACACACAATGTGTATGACACGGTCATTTCACCGTGCTATGGAGCATTCTCATTGGTTAGAAGAGAGATATTCTATAAAAGTAGTGGAGTGACGTTGCAGTAATTGCTGCAGATTTTTAACAGTGAAGTCAATTTAAATCAATTTTCAGATTCGTTAAAATCGTCTGCTTTTGGCGAGGAAATGCACTGCTCGCCAAATCCCGCGTCGCTTTCAGCTTTTCACGCCAATTATTCCAAACTATTTTATTTTTTTACATATCTAATAATGTAATTCCGCCGCTAATTTTCACTGATCCTTTATAACATACATGAGTAGTTTAATTCGTATTTTTTTCAAAAAATTCTGAGTATGCCCCCAATGGAGACCTTCCTTGTTAGATATAAATGGACACATTTTTTCCGTTACGAATTGATTTTCCCAAACGGAAACGACTTTCCGAACGACCCAATAGTAATACACTAAAGGCTAGGAAAACCAGCAAACACTAAATAAACTTTAATACAATAATTTTGTTCAAAATAGTAATAACGCCGCATTATGCAAAGGGTAATAACGTGATATTTTATAATGTTTGTCCTAGCTTGTTCGGAAATAGGTACTTTCAATAACAGACTTAGAAATGGCTGAGGTCAACCAGGTGGGGGGAGGGGCTACCATATGACTTTAACTCAACTAACCCCGCCTAACTTAGAGGCGGTAGCACAGACAATCATCTAATCGAATTCACGGCTGAAATTCCAGAAATTATTAAAACTCGATTCGCGTGTTAAAATGTAATCGGTCTGCCAAGTCATATCTTGGTGGAAAATATCTAAGAAACCGATTTTATTGCTTAATTCATAGGATTAACATTTATTTTTCCTCCTCCCAGTCCTCCATATTTTCATACCTTTTGGTGCAGGAACACAATGATAAACCTACAAGTCAACCGCTAAAATCCGATTTTCATGAGTTTTACACCGAGATATAAGTTGGCAGACAGATTGTGCTTTAATATGCGAATTGAGTTTTAACTAATTCTGGAATTTCAGCCTTGAACTCGATAAGGTGAATGTCTGTGCTGCCGCCTTCCGTTCTCTAATAATAATAATAATAATAATAATAATAATAATAATAATAATAATAATAATAATAATAATAATAATAATAATAAAAACAAGTAAGAAATGTCATGCGTTAAGCATAGATTATGAAACATTTTCAACACTTCCTGAAATTTTTAATAAAACCCACAATGACACTCTGATAAAATTTTCTTGTGTATGTGGCGTAACTCAATATTCTTATCCAGCCGAAAATAATATACAGAATTTATTCAAAATCATTAGACTTGTTCTCCAAATAAAGTTAGCTTGACCAACAGTGACTCAAAAATGATCCACTGATCGAATTTTTTCGATCGTATTTTCGAGTACGTAATTTAGCCCAATGGCCTTCTTTTAATCCAAAATTGTAGATAACAAAACTTAATAATAATCGTTAAATCCGCTTTTTAGATAAAATTAGCTTGACCTGTAGCGACACAAAAGAAATATACTATCAGGTAACCAAGAAAGTTCGTGCGTTTTTTGAGAACAGCTACTTTTGTTGCGTAGGCGTGGTCATACTGATTCTGATGACGTCATTTCTGTACATTGCCTTTAAATTGCAATCAGTAGAGAGTTTTTTAACGTATCTCACGTTTCGCTATCAGTTTTGTAGGAAGTACAATTGTTGACAAAGGATGTCGGTGACAAAGATGATTTTGAGGCGATTTTTGCTCTACGAGTTCAAATTAGGAAACAAAGCTCCAGAGGCCGCTAGAAGAATATGCTCCGTGTTTCGAGAGACTTCAGTGAGTGAACGGACCGCTCAAAAGTGATTCAGCAGATTTTCGTCCGAAGACGAGAGCCTCGAAGACAAGCCCCGTGTTGGTCGTCCATCCATCTTAGATCAAGTCCAACTGGAAGAGGATATCAAACAGAATCCTGATCTAACATGCCAGGAGCTTACATAAAGGTTTGGAGTATCTGACGAAACCATCCGATCGCATCTGCATAGCCTTGGGATGTCGTGGAAACTTGATAAGTGAGTTCCTCATGTCCTGTCCGAAGAAAACAAGCCCCAACGATTGAACATGTGCTCGTCATTGCTGTCGCGCTCCAACAAAGCCTCTTTCCTGGATCAGATATTGACACGTGCCGAGAAATGGGTAATATATGATAACCGAAAGAGAAAACATCATTGGTCGACTTCTGGTTCCGTCTCATTGGTTGCTAAACCGGACATCCATCAAAAAAAAAAAATGCTGTGTATTTGGTGGACTAGCGCTGGTATAGTTCACTATGAATTCTCAAAGTGCTATTACACGTACGCTGCTGCAGGCGTCAAATCGCAGGCGTCTCCATGCTATCCTATGGGACCAGGGGAGACGCTTGCAGAGAGCGCAATTCTCTTATGTCGGAGCGTCTTTGACGCCTGGAACGAAGCGAGTCGCCAGCAAGGGCCAATCAGATGTTTGGAAATCCAAATGACGGTAAAGACTCTTCTCGAACAGCCAATGATATGCTAAGAAAACGAAAAAACGCAGGCGATTTTTGTCGCTTGCAATTTTTACGTGTAATAGCACTTTTAGAAAGCGGAAAAGCAATCACAGCCGAAGTCTACTCGTCGCAGTTGAAAAGGGTTTCAGCTGCTTTGCTCGAAAAGCAGCCAGCGCTGGTCAACAGGAGAGGAGTTCTTCTCCTCCACGATAACGCCAGACCTCATACGACCAAAGCGACCAGGGACGTGATAAAAACATTGGGCTGGGAAGTTTTGCTTCGCCCACCTTACTCCCCGGACATTGCGCCATCGGACTATTACTTGTTTTTGGCCATGGATAATCACCTGCGGGAACAGTAGTTCCAAACCCAAGATGATGTCTCAAAAGCTATAACCCTGTTTTTGGCCTCTAAACCAAAAGATTTTTTCAAAAAGGCTATTTATAATTTTGCTTCTCATTGGGAATACGTAATTGAAGCCAATGGTGATTATTTCAAAGAATAAATTAAGTGTTTGAGATTTTTGTGAGTTGTTTTTTATGTCTGATGAAAACCGCACGAACTTTCTTGGTTAGCTGATAGTTAATCTGCAGATCAGGAGCATCAACGTCAGCTCTTTAAGTAAATACTTTTTACTATACTTTGCGTAACATTTAAAGTTATACAAACAGCAATTGAAAGTTTTCCAATAACATAAATGAATGTAAGAATAAACAAGTCGGAAATAGCACTTCAAAGCAATTAAATGAGGTGCGTTCTTATTACAACGAAATTTTTTAAATATTCAGATCTTGGTGTAAGAGCTGCTGCACTTTTATGCAAAAATGTATGAATAGAAAATTTATAACGATGTTATATATCAAACTCAGTAATACAGAAATAATATTATTACCTCTTAACCCTTTCCGGCGCGGTGTCCCTTAAAAAGGACACCTAATTTTAATTTTACTGGCACCAAGAATATTTAATTAAAATTTTCCTTTGATAAAATGCCTGAAAATAAGCAAGTTCGTATTCTCTAATAAATTCGTTTATAAATTCTGGTGGCAGATAATTATTTCAATTAAACTTACTCCGCGCCGGAAAGGGTTAAATGAGGCATAATCACCATTGCAATTTAGAATCGATAACTGCCATGGCATATGACTGAATTATTTACGAATGATAGGATTTGATAGATTGGAGAAAACTGTTATTAAGTAGTGACTGGATTCTCATAAAGTTTTAAATGATTTGCAACGATTTTATGTATTTAAATTTCAATTATACAGTTTGGTAGTTTTTGCGCTAGTACATGGGGACAGACGGAGAAACAGATGGGTGGAGCAGACGACCACTATACATATAATTATGATATTTTACCATGACCCATAATGTAATAGAATTCTTTTGATTGTTTCTGCAATTAAATTCTAAGCTTTACGTTTTGTATTTAAATACTGGACATGGCATATTAAATCTCAATAACACATAACAATTCCAGATAAGTCAAACTATATTAATGCAAGTTCGAGTTCAGAAAGACATACAGATGATCAGATGAACAGAGAAACATATTTCATTAACTCTTTTAAAAGGAAAAAAAATCTTTAAGCTATTTTCGTTCATACTCAGTATTCCTTACAGATACTTTGGTGTAACCCAGTATATGATTTTTAACATTTATACATGTAACGTAATATAAAAACATTTACTTAAATGCACATATCAAAACTAAAAATTAACTTCCAGTCTGTAATCTTTTGTGTGTCTGTGTAAATACTATGTGCTTTCTGTTATGTAGGAAGTAATTTGTAGTAGGCCTCAGCAACGTATATCAATTTAATAAAATGTTAAATAATTCAATATAATTAAAATACACCCCAAATATTGTTTTCCCTTATAACATTATGTGATGGAATATTTTTGTGTGGCCTTATAAATTAAGCGAAAATATTCCTTGCACCGCATTCTGTTCAGATTGTATATTTTAATGTACTTCATAGTTCTATATCAATTTCATTATGTGCGAAAAATATTATTAAAATGCAATTGAAAATATTTTCCTCAATGGCATAATGTAATGGAATACTTTTGACTGTCCCTGTAATTAAACTAACGATCCCATGTTCATAAAATTAAAAATGACTCCACAAATTTTTCCAACAATCATATATTTTAAATTCCAAACCATTTGGTTGGGTACTAAGGTACTTGTACCCTTTATGGACAGTGCTCTCAATACGAACACCCCTAATATTTTTTAAAATAACAATTTTGATCGAGAGATCGCGCTATATGTCAGATAAGAAAAGCAGTTGAAAATATAATTAAGCCAGAAAAATTAAAAAAAGCGCGTTGTTCGCCCTTTAGAAGGAAACTTGTTGTTTCGTGTTGTGCTGATCTTAATTACAGGTAAGTTTAAATTCTTATTAGATGTTGTAAAATTACTTTACATGTCGAAAAGTGGAATTTTAGAAAGCTTATATAACATTTTCAATTGCTATTGCATATTTTGCTTAAAAATGCTTCCTTTGTTTATTTATTACAAGAATTTATCAAACTACTCGACCTGGGTGTTTTTTTAGTCATCAGCCCTGAATTACTCAATCGATTTTGATAATTATTTTTTTAAATGAAAGCTATTTATTTGTAGTTGTGCCCATTTTAGCTATTTTTTAATTTATTCAAAATGGTGGCAACTCAGTTTAGCTTTTCTCTCGATAATAAAAATTTATTTTCCATCATCACTTTCCACCAGTCAGAAGCTTTATTTCATAGGTTCCCAACGGGGGCGGTACCGCCCCCCAGTGGGCGCTGGAGGCTTCCAGGGGGGCGGTAGCGTGTTTAGAGAAAAATGGGGGGCGTTGGGACAGTCAAAGGGGGCGGTCATTGGCGTAATCTACCTATTTAGGAATTAATGTATTGAAAATAATTGATCTCCGTTTTCCGTTGCATTGCCCGAACCGTGACAAAGACCTTAACTACACCTTTAAATGGAAATGTATAAAGATGAATATAAATCTGAGGGAGGGGAGGGGTTATTTATTTTACCAATGTCAAACATCGCCGTGGAACACGTAGAAGGGTTAAAATCGTGAAGAACATTTTTTTTTTCTACCAGGCTAAAAACACTGCAGCTGAATTCTTTCATGAATATCAAAATATCCCAGCGGAACGTAAAAAAAAATCGCTATGACTCGCCTTAAAAATCCTTATGAATTTCAAAATTGTGGAGTTGCGATAATTGGCTCGGTAAAATTTTTAAACAGAATTATTTTTTTATTAATTTGTATTTCGAAAAATTCTGAAGTATAACATGCCTGAACAGATTTTTAAACGAACGAGTGATTTGAATCAGTTCAAAAAATTTGCTTATTCTTTGTGAAAGTGATAAAAATTATATCTATAAATTTTTGTTCAAAAGTAAATTTATTTAAACTTAATCTGGGAGTACACGCGCCGGGTTTTTTTGACCCGGGGAGAGCGTATGTATTTTGCAATTGTAACCACTTATCTTTTAAAAGTAATCTTCGACTTATTTTATCGAAAAATTTGTAAGTATTGTCTACGCCTAAATAAAATGACGGTTATAATTTGATTTTATTGATAACAAAGTTAAAACCATTTCTACCCTTGGTAAGCGCGTGTTCTCCCGGGTTAAATAGGGAAAAATTATGTATTTTAAAATATCTTAATCGAAGAAGAAATACCGGCAGTACAGAATTGAGTATTTGAAATATGAATCTAGACATTCTCCCATAAACCAATCATTACTTGTGTGCTTAATTTGCCAACATATTTTTTCAAATGAACCCATGAAGCCTTTTAGGCTACAAGAGCATTATAATAAATGCGTACTGATAGAAAAAATATGTCCTATTTTTACTTTCTTCAATCTTTACAAGAAAAAAGTATTGATTTCGTGAAAATTTTCGAAATCCGGTTTTGGACGGATTGACAAGTTTTAGGGGTCAGATATTCCAAAAAACAAGTTTCTAACAAATGTCTGCCTGTGATTCTGTCTGCATATGACATAAATTTTGTGGGCGCTCTATCTTAACAACTAATGCACGGAATTCAATAAAAATTTATATTAAGATAGTTCCTGATATAAATTGATGCCGATTAGTTTTTAGTTTCAATCGCTCAACAGATGCCACTGCTATGCTGCCTTTTTCACGATTTCCGCAACAGCTTTATCTCAGAAACCACTGCATAAATTTGCACCAAATTTCAAATTCTATTAGTCCTTAACATGAATAGACGCTATTTACATTTTGTTGAAAATTTCTCAAAAAGTGGCGGTTCTATGTGCCTTTTTCATGATTTCTGCAACAACTTTATCTCAAGAACTAACCCTCGGATTTTCACCAAACTTTAGATTTGGGTTGTTCGTGACATTGAATATACTGAGTTCATTTTTATATCCATTCGCGAAAAGGAGATACAGCAGTATTATCATATTTGGAAGAGGAAAGCGTGAAACTCACATCAAATGATAACTAAGAGTAAAATTCAGAAATGGATACCAAGAATCCTAACTTCAAAGCCAATACAGCTCTCTAACTTAGATTGGTGGCGACAGCGAGCGTATATAAAATTTTAATCGCTTTTTCTTCATCACATTTGGCTGAGAGTTGGTTCCGTGCAGCAGCTAATTTACTGTCTAAGAAAAGGAACAGACAACTTTGAACCTGACAATTTGTGACTGATGTTAATTCCTTCGAGACGGGAGCATTTTACGAAATTTTTAATATTTGTCACCGGCTTTTAAATAGAGAAATTGGTCCCTTATTAAAAGGAAAAATGCTCCGATTAAATAACTCAAATTTTACAGTAAAATTTTACTGGTTGGGATAAACAAGGATTCTTAAGCTTTTTAGCGGCACGTATAAGTGTCGCTCGTCCCCAAAGGGTTAAAGAAACTGAAATCTGACATGAGCAAATTGTTAAAACTCCATCAGCCCCAACTATTTCGTTCTTTGTTTAGAAATTCTTATTGATTTTGTGCTTATTTTTAAATTTTTAATAAATAATTTGTTACTGCATTTGATGGTCGATTTAATTAACTTCTACTTTATGATTCATAATAGATAGATAGACAGATAAGATTTAGATAAATTTTCAACAATATTTTAACATTTTGTATAATTAACTATTGTGGAAGAGGGAGGGGGGGGGCGTTGGCATTTTTTTCTCTTGGAAAGGGGGCGCTGATCCAGAAAAGGTTGGGAACCTATACTTTATTTCATCAGTGAACATGTCCTCGCATTTAAAAGAAAAAAGTTAATTGTTTTCGTAAAATTTAACCACAATAAAATGATTCCTTATAATTATGCACTAATTGAGATAAAAAATATATATATATTTACTGAGAAATAATATTAAGAATGTAAATAAAATAGCCGAAAATAATTTATGATAAAATTTAATGTCTAAAACAAAATAGGAAAAATTTCAAATGAGAAAAATTATGTCATTCAGCAACCAGATAAATGGGAATTACAATATTATTACGGATGCCTTTTTCATATTACTAATAACAGTAGCTTTTAAAAAACACTTGAAGAGAAAATGACGTCACTACTTAAAACATCGCATTTTTACTCATAACGATATTACATTTCAATATTTCTTTTCATTATGGACACTGAGATTGAGATTTTACTTTCAGATGACTTCAGTTAGTGAAAATAATGTCATAGTAAAAATGAAATTAGTATTTTTTTTTCTTTTTTTTTTTTTTTTTTAAATAAAACTATTTTTTTGTGAGTGCATATAAAATAAAATTTCTGGATTTCGCCGGCACTCAGATTACAATTTTAACTGAGGATGTGCGAATATTTGCATGCAAAATTGTAACTGGCAAACTTGACATAAGTTTGGAAACATATTTATTATATATTGATTCAATAATGTAATTACTTTTGCTTTTTTTTAAATCAAATCAATCGGATCTTTTAAACATTTCATTCGTCGAATTCGACGGGATTCCACTTTTTTACTTTCTTCTATCTTTACAAGAAGAAAGTATTGGATTCATGAAAATTTTCGACTTCCGGTTTTCGACGGATTTATACGTTTTAGAAGGTCCTGAACACGTTTTGACTATTTTTAGAAAATGTCTGTCTGTGAGTCTGTCCGTCTGTCTGTGAGTCTGTGTGTCTGTCTGTGAGTCTGTCTGTCTGTATGTGACAAAAAATTTGTGGGCGCTCTATCTCAAGGACTAATGCTCGAAATTTAATAAAATTTTATATTCAGTTAGACCTTGATATGAATTAATGCCTATTGGTTTTTGGGGAAAATTGGCCTGCAGGTGGAGCTGCTATACTACGTTTTTCATGATTTTCAAGATTGCTATATCTCAAGAACTAATGCACAGAATTTCATCAAACTTCAGATTCTGTGCCCCTTGATATACATAGACGCTGATTAAGTTTTGGTGTGAATTGGCCAGCAGGTGGCGCTGCTATGCCACGTTTTTCATGATTTTCATGATAGCTATATCTCAAGAACTAATGCACAGAATTTCACCAAACTTCAGATTCCGCGATGCCTTCAGATACATAGCCGCTGATAAGGTTTTGGTGTGGACTGCCCTATAGGTGGCGCTGCTATGCCACATTTTGCACGATTTTTGCGATAGCTATATCTCAAGAACCAATGCAGAGAACTTCATCAAATTTTAGATTCTGTTACACTAGAATATATAACATAATTAGACGCTGATTACATTTTGGTATTAACCTTGCAACAGGTGGTGCAGCTATGCTGCATTTTGCACGATTTTTTCGATAGCTATATCTCAACAACCAACGCACAGAATTTCATCAAACTTCAGATTTTGTTACAAAATGACATATAACATAATTACACAATGCTTATGTTTTGTTATAAATCCTTCAACTGATGGTGCTGCTGTGCTATATTTTACATGTTTTTTTTTTTTAAACTAGCTATATCTCAAGAACTAATGCACAGATTTTCATCAAACTTCAGATTCTTTTAAACCATAACATAGTTAGACGCTTTTTTACGTTTTGGCATAAATTGTCCAAGATATGGTGTTGCTGTGCTACGTTTTGCATTTTTTTTTTTTTTTGTTATAACTATATCTCAAGAACTAATGGACGAAATTCCATCAAACTTCAGATTCTGTTAGGTCTTGTCATAAATAGATGCTTATTAGGTTTTAGTATAAATTACCCAACATGAGGCACTACTAAGCTCATTTTCTCAGAATATTAATTAAATTTTGCGTTTTAGGCTTTTCGGATACCAGAATCTCATTAGGCTAGGTCAAATGTTCGAGGAAATTCGATAGTGGGTAACTTTGGGGGTCACCAGGTTTTTTTTTTTTTTTTTTTTTTTTTTTTTTTAATATTAAAATGTATTTATGAGATAGAAGAAAGTTTTGGGATTGACACATCCAACTAGTTTATTGTTAAAATGCATTTCCTTTTTCTCAGAGTCTATAAAAAAGCATTTAAACTAAAGAAAAAATCCGTTTTTGATGAATCTAGTCAATGAAGAAGTAGCACGTCAAATTGTATCGCTTTATTATTCCGCAATTCCAATCAATTGTTAATCAATTGGGTATTTCACGCCGTTCTGTTTGCTATTATATTGATAAACACAAGAAAAATGAAGTTAGTTCATTGCATTCTAAACGGGGTCGCCCTTCTAAAAAACCTCTATCGATTTTTCGCTTTTTTTCTTTTCTTTTCTTTTCTTTTTCTTTTTTTTTTTTTTTTTCTAATCTGAGGCGAAACTGAATTCTGCAATGGCAGAATCTACATTCAACTTGTTTAACTCATTTACCGTAAAAAAAATTCCAACTCGAATTGAAAGGGCATAGCCAAATAAGCATTGGAAACATGCCTTTCAATCAAATTTCTTATTTTTTTTTTCCCATGTGTGGTTATGAATCCGACAATGCATTTCCCCTATTATCCCCTTATAAGTATTCATAATTTATGAGAACATATTTTATAAGATAAAAACATGATTTTTCGATTTTTCAAAAACCTCATCTTCTCAAAAAGTACTGAACCGAATTATATGCTATTAATTGACTTCATATAGGCATCAAAGATGCATAACTGGGGTTTTTTGTTTAATTTTTTTTATTCTAAAAAGTGTGTGAAAAAGCGATTAAAATTTTTTTACAAATAAAAATCATATCTTGTAGTTGTCCGAAAATTACCATTCTCTTGTAAAAAATTCCTCACATGTGCCCGGATATTATATAAAAATGCGAAAAATTTGCTTGGGAACTACATATAAATATTTACAAAAATATGGATAAAAATTATTGGAATTCATTTAAAGGCGTTATTTGGGACGGAGCTAGTCTTTTTCGACATCCGAAGACTTTTTGAAACAATGACCACAGACAATATATCAACTGATATATTTTAGTTTTCATTAAGCATATACGCTATAGTTTTCAACATTGTTGATATTAATTCGATATTTAAAACTAGTGTTTTGTTTCGGAGGCCATACATAAAAATATATTTGCTTGGAAAATAACAACATTCTTCTATATCGAAATGTAACGATAGTTATTATAATGATTTTTATTCAAACATTTTCACTACTTTTAACGAAGGATGATAAGTAGTTCCGTTATTTTTTCTTATTATTATCAAGCTAAGACTAATACGGATGTTACGTAGCTAGAATTTAAACGTGATGAGGTCTTTTAATTCTGACTTATTATCAGGAATGCGTGGTAAGAGACAAATTTTTATTTGAGATATTTACTATAAGTAATTTTTGTTTAACTTAATTGCAGATTTGTGTGGCTGTTTAATTCGAAGATAAGTATTAATGAAAGGTACATAATTTGAGTTAAAAGAAAAAATAAAATAAAACGAAAGCTGGCAATATTGGATGCTATTTTGTATTGTAAAATATATTTTTGTAATTTTGAACCGTTTAATATTTGATAAGGTATTTTTTTAAAATAAATATTAATCCAAAAAATAATGGAAAAATTACCAGGAGATTAAAATATTTTAAAGACATAGCTAATATTTTGCGAATATATTTACACTTATATACAAATACATAGTCGTGTTGAGTGCTTCAATCCTCACTTCCAAGAACTTATAGGAAAAAAACAGCTGACATTTGATAATGTATTGCATTATTTTCTACAATTTTTTTTTTCAAGAAACTTCCTCAACAATTATATTTTGGATTACATTCATAGATAACATAGTCAGGGCTCCCAAATGGTCCGCGAACTGAACATCAGTATTTTTTAACAGAAAATTTCATAATACGTTTGAGCTAGAATCAACTTCCAAAAGTGGTTTCCTGACAATTTGCAAGAAAAATCTAAAAAGAAAATTTCTCTAAAAAAATTCTGATGTTCAATTCGCGGACCATTTGGGAGCCCTGCATAGTACTCAATAGAAAGTATTCAACACAATAAAACTTCTTTTGATCGCGACAGTTAGCACCTACTTAGGCATACGCACTTAACACGATGGAAACAGGAAATATCATTCAGCTATAAAGCTTTAAACCACTAACTATTATTTCTCTTTATAAAAACTGGTGAAAAACATTTTCATTTAGATCGTTTGTGATTACTGTCGTTACATTTGGATATCGAAGGAAGTAGTTTTGTTTCTATGCAAAAACAATATTCTACAATGTTGTTGTATTCGACACCAACAACAAATTTTAATATCGGAACAGTATCGCCTGAGTTGAGAATGATGCCCATGTGTTCATTAAAATTTAAAAAGCAGCAATTCTGCAAGCGTGTATTCCAAAAATACTTCAGGTGTTGAAGATAACTAGCTCGCCCCCCAATAACGCCTTTAAATGAATTTTAATAATATTTATGCATATTTTTGTAAAAATTTATATGTAGTACCTAAAACAAATTTTCGGCATTTTTATATAACATTTGGGCACATGTGAGGAATTTTTTACAAGTGGATGGTAATTTTCGGACAACTATGAGGAGGTATGATATTTATTATTATAAATTTTTTTATAAATTTTTTTTCCACACACTTTTTACAATCAGAAAATTGTTCAAAAATCCCCAATTATGCATTTTTGATGCCGAAATAAACTCAATTAATAGCATATAATTCGGTTCAATATTATTTGAAAAAATGAAGTTTTTAAAAAATTGAAAAAACATTTTTATCTCATAAAATATCAATATTTGTAAGGTGATAATATGAGAAATACATTGTCAGATAGGTAGTCACACATGTGGGAAAAAATCAAGAAATTTTATTGATAGGCATGTTTTCAATGATTATCCGGCTATGCCTTTTAATCGCGCAATTAGTATCGAATCGAAACCCTCCGGGCGTTGTAGTGTTAACATACGAATCGCGTGTTAACTAATCCTGGAATTTCAGCCGTGAACTCGACGAGGTTATTTATGTGCTGCCACCTCCCAGCCCAGCATTTTACTGTCTGATTGCGTGAAGATCAGACAAAGACTGGAAGAGGAAGCTAACATTAAATTATTATTCAAGAAAGCTGCTTTAAAAAACAGCTTCTCTATTTATAAAATGCAATTGTAAAGAAAAAAATACTGATTTATATCAAAATAGTCTATTTGGTGCTTTTCAAATAATTTTTTCTGGGTTGAGTTTTAATAAAAATATTTTAAATATGAGTGATTTATGTGCTGCCGCCTCCCAGTCAAATATAATTACTGGCCGATTGCGTGAAGATTAGACAAAAATCGGAAGATAACATTAATTTATTATTCAAGAAAGCTACTTTAAAAAACAGCTTCTCTACTTATAAAATGCCGATGTAAAGAAAAAAATAGTGTATGAAAAAAATTATTGTATGATATTTGGCACTTTTCAAATAATTTTTTCTGCGTTGAGTTTTAATAAAAATATTTTAAATATGGGTGAATTATGTGCTGCTGCCTCCCAGCCAAATATAATTACTGGCCGATTGCGTGAAGATAGACAAAGATTGGCAGTTAACATTAATTTATTATTCAAGAAAGCTACTTTAGAAAAAACTTCTTTATTTATAAAATACTAATGTAAATAAAAAAATACTTACTGTTTAATATCAAAATGGTCTATTCGGCACTTTTCAAATAACTTTTTCTGAGTTGAGTTTTTTAATAAAATTATTTTGAATATACAATTAAGGAAAAACATGACTGTGAAACCACGCCAACTCTCATTAATTTTACTCTGACATTTTATACTCATTTATTATATGTAAATAAATTTTATCCAGGTGTTTATGTGTACTTTAATTAATGTGAATGATAAAACTGTGCAACAACTTCACACAAGTTAGACGTGTCCATCTCTCCGAAAAATTCTATTTTTCGACTAAAAACCTCATTAACACATAAAGTACTCGAGTGATTTCGATGTCAAAGAAAAATAATGATCGAGTATAACTATAATATCATATGTAACAGACAATTAAAAAATAAATTAGTTTCAGAAAAAAAATTCTGGAAAATGCAAAATTGTTCAATAAATGTCATTACTTTTAGAATAAAAATATTTTATCGCAGAAAAATAAAAAATATGTGTGCCATAATCCTTAAGTATATTCCAGTGAATATGGATACCAAATTTCATCAAAATCGGTTGGGTAGTTTCATAGGAAACGGGCCTTAAGACGCCATACTACTGACTGAAAAAGACACGGACAATAATCTAAAGTCTATGGGGGCGTTCTTTTCAAATATCTCGCTCAAATTTTAATATTTTTACATGATTTTTTTTCATAGGATTACTGAGCTATGTGCGCAACCGAGCTAGTTTTTACTTTTTCGATTCTGGTGTCAGATTCTTTTTTAAAAGATACTTTCACTTTCAAAACCGGTTTGAACAGGTTATGAAACTGAAACTATCTTAATATAAAAAGAATGTGACCAAAATCGAAAAAGTAAAAACTAGGCTGGTTGTGGATCGTCCTCAGCTATCCTATGCAAAAAATCATGTCAAAATATTAAAATTTGAGCGAGATATTTGAAAAGAACGCCCCCATAGACTTTACATAATCATCCGGATCTACATCACACTTACCCAATCAGTAGTGCGGGCTCTTAAAACTCGCATATGCACCCAGTCATGTCTTCCTTCAATAGATCGCAGCCAGTGGAGAAGCTGTGGTACACCATCGATTTCAGTTACTTATAAATCTGAGAATGATCAAATGATCAATTCGGCACTTAATGGAAATTAACCAATCTTTGTCTCCCGATAGGAGATGTAGATGTATCACGTCCTGCTGATTTCATTGGCAGCGGATATATGTATTCAGCATTAAAGTTAAATAAACTAAAGCAAGGTTAACATTAGGAATTATTTTTATTACTATTCTTTCATATATTTCGAATGGATATTAATCTAACCAATAATTAGTTAGTATTTAAACATGGAGATTTTTTTTTTTTAAATATCGATTGTCAAAATAATAGAGAAATAAGAGCTTTAGTTTGGTCTTTAAAAAGAGTTGAATTTTTAGAAGACTAGAAGTCGATTTCAGAAGTCAATGATGTAATACCAATACATGATGTAATACTGATATTTTTCTGAAACATATCTTACAGTTTTTGAAAATTAGATAATTTTATAATTTATTAATTTTAAAAGAGTTTGAATTTTATATTTAACATTTGCAGACACCCTTTGAGAAGGTCATCTGCTACCAAAATGAAAAGTGTGAATAAAAATCACCGGAAAACATTGCTTTATAAACTTACTAGCAGGCTATGCCCGCTGCGCTGGTCAATATTTCAAAATCAACCGTGGATGAAACGAACTGGGTAATTTAAATTTGTATTTTAAATAATTTGGACCTCCAGCAGCACCTTGCTCATTGCTGAAAACGATTTAGACACCATTGTAATATTAAATTATCTTAAACGTTGAGCAAAATTTTTGTTTGTTTATTTGGAGGGGGGATTTTTGAGACTTATAGCGGCTGAGCTGTTGTCTCGAATGATCCAATCGTTGCGCAAAAACCAGCTATTTAGAAATAACTATTTTAGTTTATTAGTAACAGTGCACATTTGAAAGCGAAATGAGAACATTATGGCAACAGGATTTAAAATTTTCCCTTATCTGAAGAAATATTAATTATTACAGTCGTTACCATGGAACAACTTCTGAAAATTTTCTTCACAACTTTTCATTATGTGAAGCCAGGAATCCAAAGCTACTCCCACCTAAAAAGTTTATATATATATTAAATTTTGTCCGCGCGATAAAAGGCACAATTATGCAAGAATCATCTTCAAACTCGTCAAGTATATTGAGATGGTTAATATCTCAATGGGAATTGCAAATGAGCAAAATCGGCCCAAGGGGGCGGTAATTGGGAAGGGCTCAAAAATTTGAATACCATCTTAACATGGCTTTCACAAAACCAGCTCCTACAAAACAGTAGCAGGAAAAAAAATAAACATTTTTCGTTACAGCAAGTTGCCAACGATAAAAAAACACACATTAAAATTCTCACTACAACAATTACTTTATTATTGCAAAATTTCCTCCTGAAAAATGAAAACAAAATTATTTGCTCTTTCGTCTTTAAGCATTTTCTCTTTAGTTATTTAAGATAAAATTATTTAAATTTGTATAATTAGGCGAACGATTTGGCGAAATTGGTTGACGTGATAATCAAGTAGTAGCCAATTTACACTTTTCATAATTCACAAAAGATTTCTACACAGACATCATATACGCAATAGGTTTAGCACGATTATCTTGCAACTACAATGTGGCAAAATCCTCGTTTTAGAATACCAAAGAAAATTATGTATATTTTATTATTTTCTACCATTTTAAACAGCAATTAACAATAAATAAAAAGTAACTGTAGAACAAAACAACAAATATCATTTCAAAAAAGAAAAAAATGGAAGTAAATAAACAACTTATCATCAGATAAACAACTATAGCTGGGTTACCATATGAGGCAAATAATGTCATTTTGGCGCCAGTGAGATACCTCGATGAGTATATGACCAAATCCGTGACAAAATTTCCATTTGGAAAAAACTTTAATCGGTATTTATACTGCATTTTCCCAACTTATGTATAAGAAAAAACTTTGACACAGATGTCATGTATGCACCACATTGTCGTAATTTTTTTCTGGCGCCAATTTGGTGAACTTGGTTTTTAATTACCAATTTCATAAATATTTTTTAATTATTTTGTATTATTTGAAAAAATATAATAAACAAAAAAGTTTAATTAATAGCTATAGAACAAAATGATTTATGTTATTTTAAAAAACAAAATGAAAGTTAATAAATAGTTTATTAATAAATAAACAACCATAGTCGGTTTACCATGTGTGGCATAAAATCGCTATTTTGTTGCAATCGTGCGAATGTGGTGCGTATATGACATCTGCGCCAAACCTTTAAGAAGTTGCAATTAAATTATTTTACAGTTTGGGTGAGGAAGACATTTATACTAAAATTTAAACATTATACGCATTTTTTTTGTTATAACTGCTATATATATATTTACAATTAAACATAAAAAAAATATCCTAAAAATGCTCTCACACATTTAAAAGAGAGTGAGAGAATTTAGTAATTGTAAACATCGCTCCGGCTTATGCCTTCTTGGTATAAAATCGCATTGTTTGACGACAAAAGTAAATTCAAACAATCAAATAAACAAATAACATACAATTAACAGATAAAACCATTTTTAAAAGTAATTCTGCTATTTTGTCCTGTAAGACACATAATGGTAGTATTAGATTTAAAAAACATTTTTTTTTTAAAAATAGAAAAATGTTATTTACGCTTTATCTAATAAAATATTTAAAATACATTTTTGTTAGCCTGCGCGAAAGAGAATAGCGAAAGTTTGATTGAAGAAATATTGAAGAGGAAATGGTCAATTAAAAAAGACTTGTAAATTTTAATCAGCGGGAATTTCTTATTTCAAAATGTTGAATTTATCTATAGTAATAACGCATAATTGCATAAATTTACTTTGAATTGCAAAATTTTTCCTTCAGTACTACTTGGTTATACCGTCGACCAATTTCACCAATTACACAAATCGCCACACTATTAGCCAGATTATATAGATTAGCATAAATTTTCATTTAAATAACGAAAAACAAATTAGCAGAACATATATAAAAATAGAAATAAAATGTCGAATTAAAAATCACTTGATGACATTAGTATTTATATTATGCTGAATGTCAAGTGAATGTGACATTTACGATTATCCATTATTGACATTTAATCTTGGAATTTTGGGGTAGATTTTTAATCGATGGGGTAATCTTTCCTTCTTCAGTTTTTATATGCGTTCGTAATTATGTAAATACGTAGCACCTATTGTTGTCTCTCAGTCCGTCCGTTTGTCCGTCTGTCCGTCTGTCTGTCTGTCCGTCTGTCCGTCTGTCCGCATATAACAACGCAAAAACTACTCAACCGAATCGTTTGAAATTTAAAATATTTAATTATAACATAATTTTGTCGAGTCATTTCAAATTTTATGAAAATCGGTTGGATAGATCAATTACAGGGACATTCAAAAGGATTCCGTTACATTGCGGTCAATAGGGAAAAAAGTTTTAAATGCATTTTAATCGTTTGAAATTTAAAACATATAATTATTGAGTAATTTTGTCGAGTCATTTCAAATGTTATGAAAATCGGATGCATAGATCAATTACAGGGACAATCAAAATGATTCCATTACATTACGGTCAATGGGGAAAAAGTTTCAAATGCATTTTAATGATGTTACACTCATTCGAACATAATAGAATTGGCATGAATCTATGAAATATATACTAAAATATGCATTCTGTACAATCTGTGATGCAAAGAATTTTTATTATTAAATTACAGGGCCACACAAAAGTATTCCACTATATAAAGCTATACGGGGAAACATGGTTTGGTACGTGTTTTTATTCAACTATTTCACATTTTATGAATAAGATATACGCTGCTGAGGTGTAATAAAAATTACTTCCTGCATATTTACAGAAACGTAAAGATTTCGACTACTATACTGTATCCGGAGTACGCTCTACTATATCAGCAAGATCTGAATATTTTTAAAACTTCGTTATCGTACGAACGCACCTCATTTGCTACGTTCACGTGCAATTTCCAACTTGTTAAATTTTAAAACTGAAATTTTTCCTGTAAGTGAAATTGGCAAAATGGCGCAAGAAAAATTAAATTAACAATGAAAACATTTGCAAAATGAAATAAAAGAGTTATACTCATATCTATATAATTTACGATTGAATATTAAAATATACTCTAAAAATTATCTTCACATGAAAAATAAAACAACATTATTGCGACCATTAAGAACCTAAGTCAGGCATTAAGTCAGTAGTGCATTTTCGGCTTAAAAACACATTCTTTGGCGACAAAAGCAAGATGAAAATGGTATAGAAACGAATAGTAACTCACAACTTACAGTGTCTTTTACAAACAGATCACCTTTTTTCTGCTGTAAGTTATATTATACGGAAATTCGATAAAAAAAATAAAGAAAATAATTAAACAGGAAATAACTATCATTCAAAATTCATTTAATCAATTTCTGAAATTCATGTTTTTATTCTAACACCAGGGATAAGTCGCCAAAAGTTGAACCAATTGTTATATTTCGCGTTAATTTATTTTTTAAGCATTACAAATATTTTTTTCATTTTCAAGATAAATATATTTTTATAATATTACGCCTCATTTAAGCGGTCTTTCTTTATTATTATTAATATTAACAGTACTTATTTTCTGCTATTATTTGCAAGATATTTGTAATGTTTCTAATAGATATAGCCATTTTAATTCTTTTATCAATTATAATTTTCGCCAAAAACAGCTACTGGCAACCCTTTTGTCAAAAATAACCGAAAAATACGAAAATTACTACGAAAAATCGGAGTTATCCCTGTAAATTTTAATCATAAACCTTCGGAAAAATATTTCCTATCGAATGATACAATCGGCATAAAAATCCATCGGGTAGTTTTTGAAAACACTCGTTTGGAAGTTTCAGAATTTCTGCTTTATAATATATATACTCGAATTAAAGTTTTTTAGCGTTATAAAACAAAGTAAGCATTTAAAATACAACGTATGAAAATAAAAGTCATTGTTTTTATAAATTCATCATTTCTATATAGTTTTTTTCGTAATAAAAATAATGTTTGATAAGAACTCTGAATGCTCTTTAATAGGAGCTGAAATAAACAAATACTTATTATAATTACATTAATTGTAGATTAAATTACTTAGAAGCTTATCATTTACAGATATATTAAAAATAGGCGGAGTTATAGTTCTAGAAAGTCGAACAGTTACTACTAGTTAGAATATGTATCTATTCACTTTTGACTGGTTCAATAATGGTAAAATCATTGTCTTTCCTAACTTAATATAAACGGTCAAATGCGAATATTATTCGTGCTCAAATGGTTCCGTACAATAAATAAAAAATTATAAACTGTATTATATTATTAAAAAATCTTTGCTAAAAGAATAATAAGACTTCGTAAAAAAGTATACAAGGAAGGCTGGGTATAATTGTGTGTACTATAAAAGTATGACTGTCGTCTATATAATAAAATTTCATAGAAATAGGAAGCCTAAATAATATCATATCTTGCTACTGTGTATAACTCTTCTTTTAATCTTATTTTAATCTGTTTTTTATTTTGTTTTTTTTTTTATGAACATAATTCGATACTCATAATAAAAATAGTCCATATTTAAACTTCATTTAGCATTTCATAATATTAAATAAAACATAATAACAATCTTTTGTTTTTCAATGTGCCTAAAATAAAATTCTTGTTTCAAGTTTAAACTTGGCATTGTGCTAAGCGCACTTCGAAAATAAGTCGTAAAAATTGTCACAGCCATGGTCCGTAACACGTTGTTTCAGATAGGTTTTAACACTGAAAAGACCAGGAATTTTAAGTTTTGTAAAAATACATCATACCAGAATTTTGATTTAATATAATTTAATTTTTTATCTGATGCCCCCCCCCCTTCTTAATTTCTTGTATACTTTTAAAAAATAAACTTTTTGGTTTAAAACGAAATATTTTTATATGGTAGCCTTTAAAATTATCGCTCACGACCATTCTAATGTTATTTAACTTTTAAAGAGGCGACTTGCATCTCTTTTCTGCGGTATTCCTTATGGGAACGATGGATATTGGTTAGCTCCATTCCAAATGCAGGTAGAAAGGGTGAGAAGGCAGAGAAACTTCCACCACAAACCACAGTAGTAATTTATAAGCAAGAACTAATTTATAATCAAGAAATTACTTTAGGCGCAATCGGTTAATTTCGCACAATACTTATATTCCCATTTGTTTAATATGTATCAAATCACGTTATAACGATACTTTCGATATTAAAAGACGTTCAAATGTAAACTTTTATAGCGAAATATCTCATTTTCATTCGTATTTAAATAAATATTTTATTATTATAATAGAAATACTTGTACTTCTGTATTATTAATGGAAAAATCTATGTTTATGAAAAATATCTTATTTATTAATTTAAAGCTACCAATAAAAGAATAAAACATAAACACAACTTGAGACGCATGGATTCGAACCCATAGATCCTGGTCTCGAGTTCAATGTTCTGTGCATTCGGCCATCTAGCTCACTTTCGTTTGCAATAGATTAGCCTTATAAAAATGGGGCTTTTCTTTTGATATAAAGTTATAGAATTCATGTTTTCTCTATCTACCTGCATTTAAAATGGACTTAAACCCCAATCCACCGCTCCTGTGAGGAATAGTGCGGGAAGAGAAAGAGACGAGAGGTATATTAACAAATCCTCTCAAAACAAATCAATCGTGAATCCCAGAATATTTTTTTGATTAACTTAACCCAGTGGCGTATTTTTAGATCACAAGTTTCAATGGCAAGAAAGCGTCTTTCACACCAGTAAACATGAAGATAAATATATACTCCTTTAGACAAGGCAAATTCCTTCATTAAATAACATAAAAAATACTCTTAAAAGTGGTGACAAATTTAAATTTTAACGAAGAAAATAATTTGGGCGTTAATGGGTTAATTCTACTAAAATTAGTCTATTTTTGACAATTTAACGTTTATTGCTTTTGCACTGCTACTGGTCCTTGCATTACACGAATATATCATTAAAAGTTGTTATCTATGCTTTAAAAGCTGATGGTAGATAGCCTACGTTGGCGGTATCAAATGTATATCCAAACCTCCGTATATTTAAGCGTTACTATCTCGCCTAATTTCCAACGATTTTTTTAGAAAATCATTATCAATAATGCTTTTGCAAATTTGTTATGATAGGTACCTCCAGCACTTCTCCAAAGCTTTGCTAAAGGCCTGTAAATCGAAATTTGTGTGAAACGAAAAAATGCTCTTTTCTCAAAAACAGTGTCATCTAGGATGATAGCTATAATTTTTACTGCAAAGTTTAAATTAATGTCTACTACCTGCAATTTTTTTCATAATTTTAGTTTCAGTAGATTCAGGAATAGATGGAGAAGAACGTATTTTTGCTCTACATTTTCGACGATATAGGTAAAAATATAATACTTAAAATTAACAGAAATGTGTTTATGAGTTCTGCGTTACAAAAGCTTTTACACGATATACAAAGATAAGATTTTCTTTTCAAGTAAATTAATTATAATTAGCCCCTCTACATTTTCCCTAAATATATTTTTTAATATTTAAAAATCTGTAAGTGTGTGGATCGATAGTCTTTATTATTTTCCCAATTTGAACTTACCACACTCCATATAGTTTATGAGTAAAATAACTGTGACAGACAGACACAGGAGTGACCTTATATTGATTCCGTTTTCACTTTTTAAGTACTGAACCCTATAAAAATCATTCTGTCCCAAAACAAGTGAAATATTCCTTTAAAAATATAACTGTCATAATACTGATCGTAGTAGGTGTAAATTCTTCAGTTAAAAGCAAATAAATTATAATAATGACACTTTTTTTTTCCAGAATAGTTGAAAAACGTTTATGAATTTGGTTTGTCTGTCTGCTTACGCTCTAACTCGTGTAAATGTTCTTGGATTTTCATACTACTGATATTATTTAATGATGTTTACCATGACATGTTGGTATTAAATATGAAATACGAGCCGTTAATTATTTATTTACAGGTCCATACAAAAACTCCGTTACATTATGGTGAACGGGACAGAATCGTTTTTAGTGTATTTTAATGCTGTTACATTATTCCAAATACATTGGAAATAGTATACAACAGAGAGGTTCCTAATAAGATGTTTAGTAAATAATATGTTTACATAGTATTTATCATACGTTCACAGGGACATGCAAAGTAAATTTGTTCATTCTAGCGTATTTAAGCAATTAAATGTCAGACGTATGTTTGCAGTAATGGCATGTATTTTTTAATTTAGCTAGTGTATTGTATGTAACTCAAAAAGATTCCATCGATCAAATTAAATTCTAATTAATGTTGCATAAAATTATACCTGCAAATTTCCCTTTATTTCGAGAAATTAACCTAAAGTTGATTTTGAAATTAGTTATGTGTTTCGTAATTAAACTAAATGATTGTGTATAATATAATAGACAGGGTGATTTTAAATCATGTCAACAGATTAAGAAGAGGTTATAGTACCCATCCAGACGACCAATAATTACTTAAGAATATTGGGTCCCATTCGATTCTGAGAGGCTGGAAAGAGGAATATTAGAATTCCAACCTGAACTTACAATAATGTTGGGAAAGCGGATGAACGATACCAAAAGTTGTACAATCAGATAAATTGTTTCGTAGAAAACTCACAGCAAGTGCTCAAAATGCCGATCATGCATACCTTTGCAAATTTGACACTGGTGATCAACTCTGGAAAAGGTAAGGTGACTAAAAATACGGTGAATTGACAACCGCTGTTCGTGTAATCTATGTGCTTCGCGTCCATTCCCCTTTACTTCACCGTATAGTCCAAGAGCCGACAGCACAAAAACCTATGTCATCGAGCACAAGAAAAAAACCTTTATTTTATGGAAAAGTAGTAATAGGGGAATCTAATGATCCATGTCTGCCGGAAGTGAAGTGGTGTATAAGCCAAAAATTAATATTACTAATGGTTCACGCGTAGGTTCATCATTGTGCTTCTCTTACAAATAAAGATAAGATAGTAGTTATACTTGAGAGCAGGAAAACACAATGATAAACCTACGAATGAGCCACTAGTGGTATTAATTTTTGTCGTATGAACCACTTCATTTCCGGCAGACATGGACCATTAGGTACCCCTATTACTACTCTTCCATAAAATAAAAGTTTTTTTGTGCTCGATGACAAAGGTTTTTGTGTTGTCGGCTCTTGGACTAGTGTATGAGGTAAATATGTGCAAATTCCTTGTACATGTACTCCCCCATAGCATTCACAAAAACGTTTCGGCTGCTGTATTCAAGATAGTATTTGAAGCTATTCAGAAGTGTTTCAAGATAGTATGTTGTGCTTTTTTTAAGGCTGTTCTTTAATCAAAACGGGCAACTTTATGACACAAGTTTTAATTTATTTTTATTCAGTAATGTATGGAAACAAGCAGGTGTTTTCAGAAACGATTTTATCGCACCTCAGTTTTCCGTCATTTTACAAATGCAATAGATTTTTCAGAAAATAGAGTTAAAGTGGGAGTTCTGAAATAACGTTTTGCGTGAGAGAAGAAAAACCATAATATAAATAGGATATGACATAAATAGGATAATGAGATACAGTAAATGTTTAAAGATAAGACATAAACATGACAACCAATGACAAAAATACTCAATTCACAGTTCAAATTATTTTTTATCTCTCCAGAATTAAATCATTAAAGCTTTCAATTACGCAATTTATTTTCCAACAATACTAGGAATTTAATCTTAACTTTATTTTTTGAAAACAAATCTTTAAAAATATTTCCATTGATCGAAGCGGCATTATATAGACTAATTAAAACATCTGATTTAATCAGTGAGTTAATTGGAACTCTTTGTTGTAGGACAATTTATCTTATTTCAAACCGTAACTAAGATATCTCTTGAGAAATACAAATAATAATTAGTTAATTTTGATTTCGTTCTCGTTCAAAATGTTAAACTATTTGAACTTGTAATTTTATTGCTTTCTACTATCTTTAAAAGAAGGAAGTACTGGATTCGTGAAAGTTTTCAAATTCCGGATTTCGACGTCTTTACACGTTTTAGCGGTCAGAAATTCCAAAAGAATAAGTTTTTATAAAATGATTGTCAGTGAGTCTATCTGTCTGCCTATGAGTCTGTCTGTCTATTTATCAGTCTGTATGTGACATATCTTTTCTTCGGCTCTCTATCTCAAGAACTATTGAACGAAACTTCCCAAAACTTTAGATTCTGTTGGACCTTGATATAAACTGGATCTGATTAATTTTTGGCGTATAACGCCCAACAGATGACGCTGCTATGTTATTTCCACAATCGCTGTATCTCATTAACTAATAAACGGGTTTTTCTTTAGCTTTGATCCAATTAATCCTTGATATAATATGTTTCTTATTATGTTTTGGCGCAAATCGCACAACATGTAGTGCTGTTATGCGGAATTATTCACCGTTATAATAATAGCTCTATTACAGGGACTAATGTACGAATTTTTATCAAAATTCAGATTCAGTTCAGGGTTCGCACAAATTTACCACCAAATTTTTACAGTATTTTCACTGTATTTCACTGCAGAAAAATATTTAGAAAATTTCGAATCGAGGAAGTGGCTGCGAATTCTGTTTCTTAAAAATTAAATATGAATTTTCTTATCATTAATACTGGTGCCAGAGTCCTTACAAACGATAAGGAGTGTGCGAACCCTGCAGTTAATCCCTGAAATAAATGAGTATCCGTTAGTGTTTGGAGTAAATCGTTCAACAGGTGGCACTGTTAAGCGGTATTTTTCATGATTATTGCAATATCTCTATTTCAGGAGTTAATGCACAGATTTTCATCAAAATTTAAACTGAATTAATCCCTGATATAATTAATATTTTTTAGTTTTTAGAGTAAATCGCTCAACGGGTGACGCTTCTATGTTATTTTACGATTATTATGATAATTCTATAATAAATACTAATATACTGATTTTCATCAAATTTCAGATTCAGTTAGAACTTGAAATAAGTTGTTGCAGATTTGATTTTAATATAAATTGCCTGACTGGTGACGCTGCTATGGTTTATTTTTCTGGAAGTATTAACCTGTTTGAGATAGAAAAATGTTTTAGGATTGTCACATATCCAACTAGTTTTTTACTGATGTAAGCCAATTCATATGTAACACAAATATCGACTGAGCCGTGGCGGAGATATGAAGCAGTTCGTTATGATTAACCCATTACGCGTTCTCGCAATGATCAAGATATATGCACATATTTAAGTTATATATGTGTACACCATTATTTTTCAAATGAAAAATTAGCCTTCCTTAAAAACATAATATTTTAAGACAATATAAAACGAAAATGATCTTTCACAATTCGTGGTTTCAAATGACATTGAACTAAAAACTTGAAAATTACAACATTATAGTTTTGGCTGTTAATGGGTTAATTGATAAAGAATTTGTTAAATGCATGGGATACATTTCTGTAAGTGATTATATAGAATACAAGGGCTACCACTGACGACTATTTTTACATTGTATTTGCAACCTTATTTTAAAAAAATCTGGTATTTATTTCTTGCACAAGTTGTAAATCTATATATAAAAGATTTTTCTTTCCTATTTTATTATTATTATTTATTTATTTATTTAATTTATTTATTTATTGAAAAAGTACTGTAATTTCGGGTGCATTATCCGCGTATAAAACAATAATTTTACCACCCAGACTTTTTTTAGAAATAAAATGAAATTTTTTAGATAGCTTAAAATATTTACTTTCAATTACTAAATAAAATTACTGGGTTCAAACTTTATACGCCAAAAATTACAGTATTCCGATATTTATAAATTAGTCGCTGGTGGCAAACATGAGCATAGGAAATTCAACTAACATCATTTTAGATGTTTTCGTAGATATTTTATTGCCAATATTTGTTGTTCAAGAAGTTAGCAATAAATCATTTCAAAGGAAAGTTTAATTACGCTTTTTAAATATTTGCAGAATTTGCCCAGTTTCAAATAGTTTCAATGATGAATGAAAAAACTAGACGAACAGTTTGAGAAATTAGAAAAAATAGAATAATTAATTAATGCATGTACTTTATGATGATAAACACAAATTATATTTATGAAAATTCTATAAGCACTTACAGAAAAAAAAATACAATACATTATCATGGCCCCCACTGCTCTGTTTTTCTTAACTTCCTCAGACCTGGGACAAATATTACGAGGAATCACAAAAACTAGCTTAATTTTTTTACGAAACATAGCCCCAAAAATGTATAAGTAAACACGTTGATGCTTATAATATGCACGCATTTGTTAAAATGATATAAATAAAAATTCTGGGAGGATTAAAATTAATTTAAAGGGAGCTTGTGATGTAACACATATTCTATTATATATATTTCTATTAATTTTTCAAATGTAATTTACCCCCCCTCTTTTAAAAATTAATTTTAAAAGAAAAGCATTTTTAATAGGTATTTTTATTGTGTGTTCGTCTCCAAGTGCATATAAAATATTAATAATAAATAATAAAAAAATAATAAATTAGTTTTAAAATATTTCATTTCTAGATTTTTCTTTCTTGTTCTTCAGTTGATTGAATATCAAACGAATTAAATATTTTTTCTGTTTTAAATAACTGCTATTTTTATTTCCCAATCATTTCATTTTGTCTTGTATAAAGAACTTAATTTTGTTACCGGTTGTGTAATTTCGTTTAGGGTTGCTGGGTGTTGCGACTTTTCGCCTCTGGCGATAAATGCTGTATTCTTGACAACACTCATTTTTAAAATATCCCTTTTGCTTATCATATAACGGTTCTTTTTACCTGTACATTTTTTGCTCGGATTGGGAATCTATTCTATGCCAAAAGCCTTTTTTGGCGTTTGTGAAATGTGAAAATTTTGTCAGTTTTACGTTTTGTCTTGGTGAAGTAAACACACACGCTCGCTGTTGTCAAAAATGACAAATATTATCATTATTATGTTCTATGACATTTATGTTAGTGTGGTGCATTCTTATGTGGACGATTATTTAGATTACGGTTTATTGAGGACATGTCAACATGCACAATTTGTGGTCGTCGAAAAATTATGATGTTTCTTTTAATATCGATTGTAACCGATTGATTGTACCGATTGTGAACGTTTGGTGTGAATACACTGCATTCCAAGTGTTTTGATATGCTCTTATTTCTGGTATTCTTCAAAAATAAAAACAATCTAGTCAAGATGTTTGTGAGCTGAGTTTTCTTCATCAGAAAATGAGTGAATCACTTCATTCCTGAAAAAAAAGTAAAATGTGAACCTGGTATTCTCCACAATATTGCAATACGATCCAGCCAACTCATAAAAGGGTGGCTTTATTCTCATATTTTGCCATCATAGAGCTCTTTAGCTTCTCGGGGACGAAGGACACGTATACTTGCCGCAAAAAGGTTTACGAATCCTTGTTTATCCCCACCAATAAAATTTTAGTGTAAAATTTGCCTTATTTAATCGGAGCATTTTCTCGATTTAATAAGGCACAAATTTCTGTTTTTAAAAATCAGAGAAAAAACATTGAAAATTTCATAAAGGCTATCGTCGCGAAGTCGTTACTGTCACCTCAAAGCAACATCAGGACTGAGGAAGTTAAAACAAGTTATTTTTAGAAAGAAACTAGGAGTAAATTTCTGCAACAAATGCTAGAAAAGCATTCATTGCTCTATGTTTCCACTAAATTTATAAACATGATTTTTCTTAAAATAAAAGCGGTGTTTAAAAAAAAGGAACGCAAGGAGCTCTAAACTATGTATATGGCCAAATAAGTGCTAATTATACTGTATAAATTGTCACATAATACATAGATGTCAACTTGTACGGATTTTTCTTACCACTAAAATTTTATAGAAAATTTTTTTACTTATTTAAGCGCTAAAATTGTTTGAAATTCGGTGACTCAACTAGCTATAATCTTCCATAAAATTATACTGGTATTAAAAATCCGTCCAAGTTGGCAACTATGCATAATATCACAAATATTAATATATCACAGACAGTCTGCAAAGATATAAGAAAGCTTGCCTTGAATAAAGAACAGAGAACATGCATATGCAGCGAATACGTTTCTGTTAGTGATTATACAATATAGAAAATTATTACAAAGTTTCCTAGATTTACTCATTGAATTTTCTTGAAATTTTCTTCAAGAACATTTCTGAATTTACTCATTAAAAAATATTAAATACATTGTGTACGGGATCCAATTTCGGCAAATTCTAAGTATATATATCACAAATGGAAAACAAGTTATAAAATAAATTGCCGTAATTACCCTTTAGGTTTAATATAGGCAAATAACCACACAAATTTTGTATATGTAATTTTATTTCTATACTCTATTTGCATCACAATTTAGAATTACATTTTTTTTTAAATATCTGTTGCAATTGAAAAGTTAAAATTTATATATTTAAAAAAAAATCGTACAAATTGAATAACTCTGTTTAAGATATACCTATGCTTGGGAGGAGTAATTCGACATAAGGTTAATGATTTGAAATTTGCACATTCAGTGATGCACTTTTGTTAAAAATTACATATCATATACAGAAATTAAACTGTTTTTAGTTTAAATGTTTGCATCGATGTGGTATTATTAACCACTTAATCGTCGCACCAAAGACATTCACGGGCTGCAAGCTTCACGGCTTTTATTGAGAATTGTTTGATTCGCGCCGGTTGTATAAAATAGTGTAATTGGTTTTATTCTGGTAGCATTTTTTACTTGTCATTAAATAATATGAATACTTTTTTTTTTCAAAAAAGTGGCGGGAATAATGAATTTGTATTTTTAAACCGTAATTTAATGCGATCACTAAGTGGTTAACTACTTAACTGGTCATTATTTTTGAAAAAAAATAATGCTCATTTCTTTTTCACGTCTTGTACAGAATTTTTAATCTTTTCTCCCCGATTTTTGAAAACATTAATTTTTACCTAATTTAATCAGAAAAAATGCTCAACTTAAATAATGCAAAATTTTCAATAAAATTTACTGGTGAGAAAGAAAAAAATCATGATTGGAATATTGACGCTCGCACGCGGTGCGGGCAAATCATAAATGACATGACGTGTTGGCCGTATGACGTATCGGCAAATCAGGGAAATGTTTAATGTAGATATCTTCACGGGCCGGGTTCGGGCCGATTTCCATTAACGGCATTCGGACCGGGCCGAGCTCTTGCCTTGCTTCTGAAGACTCGTGCCGGGCCGGACGGGGCCTAGTCACTAATCTTTTTGGGCCGGGCCCGGGCCTTAATTTTTTTTGGAGTATCGGGCAATAAGCATCAATAAGTAGTAAAAGTATAATTAATTATAATGAATATTTTGTAACGATAAATAATAAAGTATCTTTTAGAAAATTTTGGAAGAACTGTCAGAAAAAAAAAGTAATACATTGCATATATTTTCTAAATCATGCATACTCAATCTGCATACATGACAAAATGTCATCAAGCTATGCGAATATCTTAGATAGCATAAATAATTAGAATCAGTGACAATTAAATGATAAGCGATATGTTTGGCAATTAAATGAAACAATATTCCACTATTAGTTTAAATTAATTTTTAGATTTCCCCTCTCAAATACATCATTAACTCTTTCATTAATATGCCTTATTTCCCAAACATACAAGAAGTTTAATCTTATGTTTATTTTCTCAATGCAAATCTTTTAAAACTATTACCCTGATTGAACGACATTTCAGCGACTAATTAAAATGTTTGGCTTAATTAGCAAATTCTTTGTTGCGGTGAAGGATATTTTTGTTACGAGCCGTTACTAAGATATCACTCGGGAATTAGAGATAATAATTTATTTCGATGAAAGAATTTTGTTGTATTATATTCCAAACCATTAAATCTTTGACAAGCAGAGTTTTATTTTTTATTAATTTAAAACCTATGCATCAATATCGTAAGTATTAACCCCTTAACTGGTTTGCCTGAGCGCCGTGCAGACAAGATGAATTTGCTTATTTCGTCATTTGAAGCTTTTTGACACCACTATTATTTTTAAGAAAATTTTCCTACTATTGAAAAGCGGAAATGTTTAGACTAAATTTTACAAATATTTTATTTAAATAATAGTGGTGTGAGTCCGCTATTTTCAATTTATGGTACAGAAAAGAATTAACCAGTTAAGGGGTTAAGAGGAGATATCAGATAGTTTCTCTTGTTGGATTGGAAAATTTGTATACTTTCGTAAGTATTTCAAGTACTGAAGAAACGGTACTGATAATTAAATCGATATCAATTTCAATATGTTAGTTGATATTTATTGTTTACTCATCTTTCACCATTTCAAGAAATTAGCAATGCGTATTTTCATACCGAATTTGAGTAAGCATATATTTTTTAACAATGGGTGAAAATAGAGGTGTAATTTTTTTAAAGTTGAAATATAAGGTATGTACGGATAATATGGCCATCTAAAGAATAGAATTTTTTTAGCGACAGTTGTAAGTGATTTCAAAAAAATGTCTAAAAGAGAAAAAAAATATTTTTAATATTAGAAAAAATATTATAAATTTAAATTAATCAAGTTTTAAACTTGCAGTAATTTTTTGAAAAAAGTTCTAGTTGATGAAGATAATATGCCAATATGCTGGTAATATGGCCATAGGTGAAATATAATGAACTAAAACCACGTAAAACCAAATTTATTTTTTGAGTTTTTACAAATAATAATAATAATAATAATAATAATAATAATAATAATAATAATCAAGACGAAAATTTTGTGTTTTATTTTAACATTACAGTCAAACGTCGTTACATGAACACTCTTAACGTGAATTACTTTTAACATGAATTGTCTTCACAGTCCCTTATAAAGACGAATACAAAGATTTGATACGGATAACATGAATAACTGTTAACATGAACAAAATTTTAATTACCCTTGAGATTCATGTTAACGAGGTTCGACATTTGATTTTTTTTTGTGTTTACTGTGTAGTAATATATATTTTTTAAAGTTTATTTATTTGGTATTTGCTAATAGTGCGTTGAATTTTTTAACCCAGTTATTTGCATAAATGAATAAATATAAAAACTAGGGAAATTTATTTATGTGATTTTAGTATGCAATACGTGTAGGTAATGTGACCAATTTACGTATTACCAACAATGATGAATTTTGAAAAAGTGTTCGTAATTCTGCTTGAAAACTCAGATATTAAAATTCATTGTTACAGTTAAAAAAAAACTTTAAACGAGCTAAAATATTATGTATAACAACAAATACAAATACTTTGCTTACAAGAGAAAATTTTATAAAATGTCCACGCAACTAACAACAAATCAACAATGATTGCCCCCCTATGCACATGATCAAGGATTGCGGCTAACACGGTGCTACACTATACTATTCGGTTATCTAGATAATAGATCCAAACATCATTTTTTGGATTTCGCTGAAATTCAAAATTGCAAGATTGGCCATATAACATGCATTGGCCATATTTGCATCAGATACCTCATATCGCACCCTTGCTTAATAAATGTCGCAACTCAAAAATTGGATTTTTTGAGTTATGGTTGCCATTCTATTTGGTTTTTACACCTCTACCAGTCACGTAAAGTACCAGATATTGAACTGAGCTATCAAAGAGCAATGGTGTTTGCAAGATGGCCATTGACTCTCACACAATCCAGAAACAGTTTTTCGCATCCTTTGAAAAAAAAAAAAAAGTTTTTTGTGTTCTGCCATTTTTAAAGAAATGGTGCAGTATGTAACCCGACCTATATTTTGGATATGTGAAGCCTCTCTGCACTGACATCGAAATACTTAAAGCCAGAGAACATGAGTGTGACGTCATCATTAATAGACGAAGTTTTGGAATTCACACCGGAAAAATTTGAATAGCAATTTTCTTTTATTTTATTTGTGGAGTATCAATGCACTTAATGCCTTCCTAATGCCCATGCAATACGGTTTAACATGATACACTGGATATAAAGTTGCCTGGCAACAGGGAGATCCATTCTACAGATTACTTTGTTCTTTGTTCAATCATCTTATAAAATAATATTATTTAAACTTAGTGGATTTCGAATCCCCAATAAAAATCAGCCAGATGCGGCAACACATAGGTGCCAACCTGACATCGATCATCCGTAATGCGTGCGTTAATTTGACCCTGGTTTTATGAGTTTAGAACCAGAATTTTTTCAAAGAAATGAAATTAACTACGTTCCACTAACAATCCTGAAATTAAATAAATAAAGATTCATGAAATATATTTTCTGGTTGGAATGACGTTAACCTGGACCAAACTAGTCCAGGTATTACAGAAGGTTAGTTGAAAGTTGGCAGCTATGTGCAACACTGCGTGGCATTCCGATCTGGCTGAATTTTTATTTAGAGATTCCGAATTCCAAGCTGTAAGATTAAATAATTATTATTATTTTATAAAATAATAGATATTCCACAAATAAAATAAAATTTCATCTCAAAATTTTCCGGAGAGAAATCGGTCGATTAGCAATAACATCACACTCGTATCATCAGGCCTTGGGTATTTCGATGGCAGCGCCTTTTCCAATAATTTATTTTACACCCCAACTTACGCGTGAATTTTGAAAAATTATCGAACTATTTGTATTTCTTTTTTTACGTCTGCGCAACCTATTTATTGGTAATTTGTTTTCCATGTTTCAGCATGACTATGTATATGCGTCCTATATCAGTGAACCCCAACGTTACGTAATTCAGAATTGTATCGGAATTGATAAAATGATCAATCATTTTTAAGAAAAAAATGAAAGTATATATTTTGTAATACTTCATTATGCTATTAATTAAAACGAATATGAAGTACAACCTAGCAATTTAAAACAATTAATACTGGTCATATTCTGTTTCATTATGGGGTTGGTGCAATCTAAAAAGATATATGAATTTGTCAATCTATAAAGAAGATCGATTTACCCTCAAAACTTACAACTTTGGTGATTATTTAAAATTTGGAAGATATATCGAGAATGACACAAAGCTATAACTTATGTATTTCCGTCGCAAATTTAGAATATTTATATATAAAGTATACGCCAGTAGATATTGCACGATGTCCTTTAGACTTGATGTTACCTTGCAGACCGTTATTCAGGTTTTTTTTCAGAAGATCTATAAACTGAAATTCAAGAACATTGAAATAATACACATACTCATTACTAACACTTAGGTCTATTTCTACATTCATTTCGTACCACATTAAAACTGTTACCACATTACAAATACAAATTACAAAAACAATCAACAATTAGCACGACATGACAAGTACTTCCAAGAGTACGAATACCCCAAATTGGGGACTACTGCTCTAATTTGTCTGCTTTCCTTTTAATCGCTTCGCGACGGGAGCCTTTCACGAAATTTTTAATGTTTTGTCACCGGTTTTTGAGAACAGAAATTCGTTCGACACTAAATCGAGAAAATGCTTCGATTAAATAAGGCAAATTTTGTAGTACAATTTTACTGGTGGGGATAAACAAGGATCCTTAAGCCTTTTTGCCGCACGTATATGTGCCGCTCGTCCTCAAAGGGTTAACTATGCCATACCCCTAACCCGCAAGAAAAATGACACATCTCGACAAAAGGAAATTTTACTGGGAAGCAGAAGAAGATTTGCATGATTTTACTGTAACATGAAATTATTGCATTTAACTCTGTACCCAGTAATAAAAATGCGCATAAAACCTAAAACCGATAAGAATGAAACCGTAGTATGATGTTTGGATCATTGGATAGTTTTACCTCCCCACACAATCTACTCTTCTTCTGTGGTCACAAATGGATATATAGCATAATAAAGTGATTTTCTGTGTAATGACGCCTGTAAATTTTTTTGTATTTTCAGATGCATATTTGACAAACCTATTACAGTAAAACCCCGGTTATCCGAAAAGCATGGGACCAAATCATTTTCGGTTAACCGTGGTTCCATAGGAATTTTCGGATAGGCGGAAGACTTACAGCGAAAACTTGTTTGATGAAAATCGTGATCGTAATTTAGAGCATCGTTGTAATAAAAAATGTTCTGATAACGTATTCTAACGTACTTTATTATAATTTTTTCCGGTGGATTTTTTTTAAATTGTACAGATAAAATTGGCATTTTAGATACTAATTAAAATCTCATCCCTGTAAAATGCATGGTTTAGTCTGTAAACACGTTATCGTTGAAGAAGTTCTTTTATTTCAAACTTTATTAAAAGTATCTCGTGGAGGACCACAGATAATAATTAATTAATTTCGATTAAGTAATTTTGTTATCTTCTAAACCATTAAAGCATTTTCAAAGGTAATTTTACTTTCTATTGTTTTATATCGCTCGCGAATATTTCACAAACATGCAGCATCGATATCAGACATTTCGAGGTGATAAATGTCTAGGAAATTTAACCTATGTAGCAAATAAGTTTAACCTTACTAGGGATTTGTAGGAATTTTAAATCGATATCAATTTAGTCTTTTTTAAAACTTCTTTTGTTATTTCAAATATTTAATAATAAAAGCTCTCATACAGAAATTAAGTCATGCATTAATTATAAAACTTGACAAAACGGGATGAGAAATTATTTCAAGGATTACTAAAGCTTTTCACAGAACTTTCTTATGATGTGAAAAAATGATATTATTAATAAAGTAAATTTTGTAATATATAACCAGATGCAGAATAAAATCGATTATGTGGAAAACAAACGCAACAAATTTAAATATCAATTTAAATACTTGCTTTTTAGGTTTCTTCTTTTAACCCATTTTTAAATCTTTCTATAAATCAGTTCTTTTTATTTATTTATTTATTTTTCTTTTTTTAACTGTCGTACAAGTCGTAAGTTCACCTTACCATATTTTTTTTCTGGTTGAAAGTTTTTAAAATAAATTTCACTGATAGAAATGACACTTTAGATACTAATTAAAATATATGGTTTAATCTCTAAACATAGTGTTGTCGGGAAATTTATTTAATTACAAAGTGCATCAAATAAATCATATCTCTTGGGGACCAAAGATAATTAATTTCGATTAAGTAATTTTGTTATCTTCTAAACCATTAAAGCATTTTCAAAGGTAATTTTACTTTCTATTGTTTTAAATCGGTTGCGAATGTTTCACAAACATGCGGCATCGATATCAGACAATTCGAAGTGATTAATGATTAGGAAATTTACATAGATAGAGGATTACATTTAAGATAGTAGTTTTACCTTACTACGAATTTTAGATTTACAGGAACTTTAAATCGATATCAATTTAGCCTTTTTTTTTTTCTTTTTTATTAACATTTCGTTATTTGAAGTATTTAGCAATGAAAGTTCTCCTCATACGGAAAATAAGTTACGCATTAACCCTTTCAGTGGTAAGGTATTTCTGCTCCAAAAATTTTTAAATAATTGATTCACACCGCAATTTAAGAACAAATTTATTGGAAATAATCCAGCGCTCTTTTTCACGTACATTATGAGATCGAAAATGTACTAAAAATTTACTGGTGCCAATAAGCAATTGGAATTGTAAAATTAACCGTTTGCAGACTGCAAACGGAGCCCCTGAAAGGGTACATTTATAAAGTTTTACAAAACGTATCAAGAAATTATTTCAATGATTAGAAAATTTTTTATCAAATTTTCTGATCATATGGAAAAATGATATTATTAATAAAGTAAATTTTGTAACGATGCAGACAATTATTTTTAAGAAAACAAGTGGAATATTTAATTAAAAAAAAGGGGGGGGGCACCAGCAAAATCTTATGTAAGTGATTATAAATTTTCTTTTTTTTACATGGCAAAATGAATATAAATCAATGTATAAAATTGAAACTGGTGTTATACACAATTGAAATGAAAAAAACTTCTTTAAACACCATAAAATAAGTTAACTGCGCAAGGCCTTTCGAAAGAACTTAGTCTTTCTTCGTCAGGCGCAATTCTTTCCTATTGGCTGTTCCTTCTGCTTGCTCCCTCTCCCTCCCGCATTCCCCTTCAGTCGTGCCGCTACATTCATTGTGGACGCACGTCTTTTTTGCGCCTGACGAAGAAAGACTAAGTTCTTTCGAAAGGCCTTGCGCAGTTAACTTATTTTATGGTGTTTAAAGAAGTTTTTTTCATTTCAAAATGAATATAGTACTTGATTTCACAAAATCAAATACTATAGTAATAAGTCCTAATTAATAGGACCAATGGCAATCTTTGCTATTAAGCATATGTGGTCGCAGACATTTAGCCGACAACCAAATCACCAACAAGACAATTAGCATACAGAAAATAGTCGACAGGACGTTTAGCCGACAAGTACATTTAGCAGACACGTAAATTTAGTCGACAGGACATTTGGCCGAAACGTACATTTAGCCGACAGGACATTTGGCCGAAATGGACATTTAGCAGACAGACAATTGGACGACAGGCAATTGGCCGAACGTAACATTTAGCCGACAGGACATTGAACCTACAGGTCGATTAGCCGACAGGACATTTAACCGACAAGATGATTAGCCGACAGGACATTTAACCGACAGGTCGATTAGCCGACAGGACATTTAACCGACAAGACAATTAGCCGACAGGACATTTAACCGACAGGTCGATTAGCCGACACGAAATTTAACCGACAGGTCGATTAGCCGACAGGACATTTAACCGACAAGACGTTTAGCCGACAGGACATTTAACCGACAAGACGATTTGCCGACAGGACATTTAACCGATTTAACCGACAAGACGATTTGCCTACAGGGCATTTAATCGACAGGACGATTTACTATTAGATTACCGATAGGTAGTAATTAGATTATAGTTAGTTTATAGTTAGGTCATAGTAAGATTATAGTTATTTTACAGTTCCGTTACGGATAAGTTACAAATCAGTTACGGTGGTAATAGTAAGCTTTAAATTTGGTCACGGTTAGGTTAAAACTAGATTATGGTTAGATTGCTGGTAGATTATTCTTATACTGCAATACACTATATTGCCATTGATTATGGGACACTTGCGATTTTAGACATTTTACTAAATATCTAAAAAAATACATGAGGAATCATCTCGAAACTCTTAGTGTATAAATATAATAGTATAAGTCATACATCTCCGTGAAGATTTTTTCCCGAAACTCCAAAGGGGACCGTCAACAAATTAAAAAAGAATGAATATCTTTTAAATAACCCTGTCAAAACTAATGTAGCAAAAGCGCTCAAACTCTAGATTGTGATTGAATGCCTTATTGTAATACGCCTTGTTCATTTTTATGCAAATAGCATGCATACTCGCAGAGTAATTAAGATTTTTATAAAAATGATCCCAAATTTTTCCAAGTTTTTTCCTTATAATTTTCAGAGTTCTTAATATAAAATATTATTTTTTTCACAAAATATGACAAACAACATTGCACACAGTACCCTGTAATCAGAATTAAAAAATAATGAAAATTGTATAAAAAATGAGTTGGTTTACTAAATAATTTTGTACTGCGCATGCGTAAACGATATCAAAATTTCATTTGCATTTTATGTTAGCTAAATGAATAGAGCAACTTTTGTGAAAGTCACAAAATCATAACTTGAAAATTCTGACAATAATCGCCAATTGAATAAGTCGAAAATCCGTAATTCTCAAAATGAAGCAAAAACAAGAGGGATTGTATCCATATATTCATTGATTAGTGTCAATATAGAATACACAATATGGGATGTACTACTGCATTTGGATAAAATCCCTCATTTTTTTGCTTCATTTTGGAAACAACGGATTTTGTCCTTTTTCTATAGACGATTACTTTCAGAATTTTCAAGCTATGATTTTGAGACTTTTACAAAAGTTGCGCTATACATTTAGCTAACATAATATGCAAATGAAATTTTGATATCTTTGACGCATGCGCAGTAAAAAATTATATAGTAAACCTACTCATTTTTCATACAATTTTTATTATGTTTTAATTCTGATTACAGGGTACTGTGTGCAATGTTGCTTGTCATATTTTCTGAAAAAAATATTATTTTATATTAAGAACTCTGAAAATTATAATGGAAAAACTTGGAAAAATTTGGGACCATTTTTATAAAAACCTTAATTACTCTGCGAGTGCGCATGCTATTTTGCATAAAAATGAACACAGTGTATTACAATAAGGCATTCAATTATAATCTAGAGTTTGAGCGCTTTTGCTACATTAGTTTTGACAGGGTTATTCAAAAGATATTCATTCTTTTTTAATTTGTTGACGGTCCCCTATGGCGTTTCGGTAAAAAATTTTCACGGAGATGTATGACGTATACTATTATATTTATACACTAAGAGTTTCGAGATGATTCTTCATGTATTTTTCTAGATATTTAGTAAAATGTCTAAAATCGCAAGTGTCCCATAATCAATGGCAATATAGTGTATTAGGTTATATTTAGGCTATAGTTGGGTCCTGGTTACGTTACATTTAGGATATGGTTACGCCACTGTTATATTACTGTTAGGTAACAATTAGGTTACGGTTAGCTTACGGTTAGCTTACAGTTATGCTACTATTAGGTTATGATTAGGTTCTGTTCAGGTAACAGTTTGATAACAATTAAGTTCCGGTTACGTTATAATTTGATTACAGTTATGTCACGGTTATGTTACAATTAAGTTTTCGTTACGCCAAATTTTTAACAATTAGGTTTCGGTTTGCTTAAAGTTATGTTACTGATAGTTTATGGTTAGGTTATGAATTGATAACGGCTTGTTAACAGTTAAGTTCCGGTAGGTTGTAATAGGTTACAATTTGGTTGCAGGTACACCACAGATAGGTTACGTTTCCTTCTATAGTAAAAAAAAAATTCCTTAAAAGGAATGACTCCTGGAATGATACTGATGTGTAAGGTTTCCGGAAATAACGCGTCCGGGTGGACCACTCCTTTCATGAGTCGAATAGACCAGTTAAGAAAGGGCTCCGTCTGCGCATCGCCAAGCGATTCCAACCGGGATTGCAAAGCAATAGCGAACGGAATCGCGAAGCGATGCCATGGGGTATTGGCGAACTCAGCAAGCAGGGATAGCCTACAACTTGGAATCGCGAAGCGATTACGCGGGGGGTTAGCGAGCGTAGCGAGCAGGGGGACGGTGCCCCCTATAGTTTAAAAGAACTGTAACTGCTCATTCAAATTATGCATGTGTTGTTCAAATTATGCATGTATTACCCCACTCCCCCCCCCTAAAGGGAAACTTTTTAAATTTTCATCCACAACACTCGTGATGCATACCTTTAGAAAGTTCTGTAACAGCCTTTTCCTATTATGGATGTCTTGTGTGTCCCCCTCCGCTCTGCCCCCCAGGGGGGCACATTTTTAATTTCTTTACAACACCAGTCGTGTGACACATCATTTGAAAGGTCTGCAACTGCTTGTTCATACCAGGGGCATTGGCGAGCGCAGCAAGCAGGGGTAGCCTACAACTTGGAATCGCGAAGCGACTATGCGGGGAGTTGGCGGGCGTAACGATCACGGGGCGAAGCCCCCTTAGTAGGTTGCATTAAAATTAAAGCTAGGTCACGGACGCGTTACAGTTAATTTATGATTACGCCACAGTTAAAATCAACTTGGAATCGCGAAGCGATTACACGGGGGGTTAGCGAGCGTAGCGAGCAGGAGGCAGTGGCCCCCCTATAGTTTAAAAGAACTGTAACTGCTCATTCCAATTATGCATGTTTGGGGCGCCGCACCCCACTTTGCCCCCCCCCCCCACAAAGGGGAACTGGACTAAAAGTACTAGTAAAAACTTTTTAAAATTTTATCCACAGCACTCGTGTTACATATCTTTAAAAAGGTCCGAAACTGCCTTTTCCTATTATGGGCGTCATGTGTGTCCCCCTGTGCTCTGTCCCCCAGGGGGGCACATTTTTTATTTCTTTACAACACCAGTCGTGTGACACATCATTTGAAAGGTCTGCAACTGCTTATTCATATTATGGATGTCTTGTGTGTCACCCCCAACCTGCCCCCCCAGGGGGGGCACATTTTTAATTTCTTTACAACACCAGTCGTGTGACACATAGTTTGAAAGGTCTGCAACTGCTTATTTATATTATGGATGTTTTGTGTGCCACCCCCTAATCTGGCCTCCCCAGGGGGGGGCACATTTTTAATTTCTTTACAACACCAGTTGTCTGACACATCATTTAAAAGGTCTGCAACTGCTTATTCATATTATGGGTGTCTTGTGTGTCACCTCCCACTCTGGCCCCCCAGGGGGGGCACATTTTTAATTTCAACACAACACCAGTCGTGTGACACATCATTTGAAAGATCTGCACTTGCTTATTCATATTATGGGTGTCTTGTGTGTCACCCCCACTCTGCCTCCCAGGGGGGGCACATTTTTAATTTACAACACCAGTCGTGTGACACATCATTTGAAAGGTCTGTAACTGCCTTTTCATATTATGGATGTCTTATGTGTCACCCCCCCACTCTGCCCTCCCAGGGGGGCACATTTTTAATTTCTTTACAACACCAGTCGTGTGACACATCATTTGAAAGGTCTGCAACTGCTTATTTATATTATGGATGTTTTGTGTGCCACGCCCTACTCTGGCCCCCCAGGGGGGGCACATTTTTTATTTCTTTACAACACCAGGGTTGTGACACATCATTTAAAAGGTCTGCAACTGCTTATTCATATTATGGGTGCCTTGTGTGTCACCTCCCACTCTGCCCCCCCAGGAGGAATCACATTTTTAATTTCTTTACAACACCAGTCGTGTGACACATCATTTGAAAGATCTGCACTTGCTTATTCATATTATGGATGTCTTGTGTGTCACCCCCCCTCTGCCCCCCAAGGGGGCATATTTTTAATTTCTTTACAACACCAGTTGTGTGACACATCATTTGAAAGGTCTACAACTGCTTATTCATATTATGGATGTCTTGAGTGTCAACCCCCCCTCTCTGGCCCAGAGGGGGGCACATTTTTAATTTCTTCACAACACCAGTCGTGTGACACATCATTTTAAAGGTCTGCAATTGCTTATTCATACCATGGGGTATTGGCGAGGGCAGCAAGCAAGTATATCCTACAACTTGTAATCGCGAAGCGATTACGCGGGGGATTGGCGAGCATTGCGTTTTTACAGCTTCGTTACCTCTTAAGTTATTGTTAGTTTATGTATAGTTAACGGTTCGATTACGATTAAGTTCCGGTTAGGTTATAATTAGGTTACAGTTAGATCACAATTGCGTTAGAATTATGTTATGGTTACGCCACTGCTAAATAACTTTTATGTAACAAATGGGTTATGGTTATCTCACATTTAAGTTTCTATTAGGTTATTGTTAGGATACGTACAGGTAACGTTTCGATTACCGTTAAATTTCGGTTAGGTTATAATTAGGTACGTTTTGGGAAGGAGAAATACCCCCATTCCCCGCTTTATACTTAATCAATGAACACCCAAATTAATAATAAATCATAAAGGCGCCTCATCAGAATGATCTTGTATCAAAAATTTGAATGAAACCTGATAATTTTGCATGAAAAACCCACTTATCTAAATTAAAGGGGGGTTAATCCCCTATCCCCTTTTATGCTTATCCAGTGAATTCAAAAATTTAATGAGGGAAGCGCCTTAAGAGACTAAACCTGTATCCAAAATTGAAGTAAATCGGATATTTTTATCATGAGTTATCACGTTCCGTACACTACATGTATACACACATATATACATTACTACAGAACCGGCGGGTCCACAAGCTCTCAGGTTTTGAAAGTCTGTGAGCTAAAAATTCACTTTTTGTTACCACTTTAGTTTTTAGCACTTACCATAATTTCGGGTATATAAGCCGCAGATCAAACAATTCTTTTTCGACCCAGAATTTTTTAAGAAACAAATATAACTAGTTAGATCGCCGTAAATATCACTAAATGAGATTTCTGGATCCAAAAAGAATTGTTTGATCCGCGGCTTATACACCCTAAATTACGGTACTTATTGATAAGTTCAACATTTATCAATTCCTTGTCACTTTTTTTCTGGTCACTTTTATCGCTCTTACTTGTTATATAATTTTTTTTTTCAGCCATTTTTTTCCCAGACAGTTTTTTTCCTTTTACCACACTGGACATGAATTTTTTTTTATTATTATTATACGAATTTCTAAGCAGGGATAGGGAGATTAAAGGTTTAAAAATATCTATTTTATGTGATTTATGAAAGAAAGAAGAGTAAAATTATTATTATGTGACTAAATTAACAAAATGTGTGAAGATAAAATATTATCATATACTAGCTGAGCCGCCTGGCGTTCCCCGGACCCGTAAAAATATTCTTCATTAAACCCAAAACATGTACTGCAAAAGCTAAAAAAAAAAAAAAAAAAAAAAAAAAAAAAAAAAAAATTCTCGAAAGGAATTTCGTTGCCTACGGTACCGTTTAGCAGAAATGCTGCGTACACAAGGCAAAAAAAAGGGGGGGGGGGAGTGTCTAGAATCTTTTAGTTTTATATTCCAGAACCAAGGGGTGAACTCTTTTCTTAAAAAAAACTTTTTGTGAACATAAGAAACATATTTGATGAAATAAATATTCGAAAATAGGGGTAAACATTATGAAGTAATATACATCAACAAATAAGGGGATACACTTTCTAAATTTCATAGAAAATAAGTATTGTTTATCCCAGGGCTATGAAAAATCCGCATCTAAAACGGCGCGGTTTTAAATATTTGATCACGCCCTCCCTAAAATGATTATTGCCTGCCTCCTACCCATAATTTGAAGCAGAATTCAGAAATTTTTCTCCGGGAGGGACTTTAATGGCTCCAGGGGGGGGGAGAATTTATAGAGTTCCGGCGGGGGAATTGTACTTTTTGACCATTGAATACGCAAAATTTCAAAATTTCCGGGGGGGATTTTATTGCTCCGTGAGGGGAATGTCGCTCCGGGACCCCCCTTTAACCCTCAAGCGTCTTGCAAATGGGTAAAATTGTAATGTTGTTTTCTCTGCATATTGTTTTAAATGCTAATAAAATATGATTCTTTCAATATTACATAAAAAATCTTATTTGGGAATATAAATGTAATCCTTGAGAGTCTTAGTCATTCTTCAATGCTTTCAAAATTCATTAAATTTATAGAATTATAATATCTTAAACATTGCTTATATTGCACTGAAAGCTGGAGCTTAGTGTACGGAATATTACGGGCCAAACGCTTAGAGGGTTAATTCAGCATTGATTTGTCGTCCCTTACTCTTTAAAATCTATGTTATGTGTTATAAACTATCTGAAAGTTTTATATTAAATAAGTAATATTTATCCCAGAGCTTAGTGAAAAGTCAGCATTTGAAATGGCAGGAAACGGCAAAATTTTAAGTATTTTACCGCTACCCCTAAAAAATCTCCCCGCCCCTTATTTGATGCTCACTACTCTTTAAAATATGTTCTATGTGTTATATTTTATCTGAAAGCTCGAAAACTATCGTTTTGTGAGGTTTTTTTCTGTTTCTCTCTTTTTTTTAAGAATTTTAATTAATTTGTGTTTTAGAATTCCTTTTCCTTCGAGAGTCCGAAAAAATAGTTCCGGATAATCGAGGTTAGTGATATTAAATAGGCTTCGTTTTATTCTTACAGCTAAGTACATACAAAATTTTAAGTCTCTATCTCCATTTGTTCGTGAGATTGAGCGTTTACAGACAGACAGACGGACGACAATTTATTTTTCTTAACTAAGGGGTCTCCGCCCCCTGCTCTCTACGCTCGCCAACCCCCCGCGTAATCGCTTCGCGATTCCAAGTTGTAGGCTACCCTCGCTAATACTCCATGGTATGAATAAGCAGTTGCAGACCTCTCAAATGATGTATCGCACGACTGGTGTTGTAAAGAAATTAAAAATGTGCCCCACTCCCTGAGGGCACAGTAGGGGTTGATACACAAAACATCCATAATATGAATAAGCAGTTGCAGACCTTTCAAATGATATGTCGCACGACTGATGTTGTAAAGGAATTAAAAACGTGCCCCACCCCTGAGGGAGAGTAGGGGTTGATACACAAGACATCCATAATATGAATAAGCAGTTGCAGATCTTTCAAATGATGTCACACGACTGGTGTTGTAAAGAAATCTAAAATGTGCCCCCCCTGGGGGGCAGAGCGGAGGGGGTGACACACGAGACATCCATAATATAAATAAGCAGTTGCAGATCTTTCAAATGATGTGTCACACGACTGGTATTGTAAAGAAATTAAAAATGTGCCCCCCTGAGGGGCAGAGTGGGGAGTGACACACTCGACATCCATAATATGAATAAACAGTTGCAGAACTTTCAAATGGTGTGCCACACGACTGGTGTTGTGAAGAAATTAAAAATGTGCCCCCCCTGGGGGGCAGAGTAGGGGGTGACACACAAGACATCCATAATATGAATCAGCAGTTGCAGACCTTTTAAATGATGTGTCACACGACTGGTGTTGTGAAGAAATTAAAAATGTGCCCCCCTGGGGGGCAGAGTGGGGGGGTGACACACACGACCTCCATAATATGAATAAGCAATTGCGGACCTTTCAAATGATGTGTCACACGACAGGTGTTGTAAAGAAATTTAAAATGTGGACCCCCCAGGAAGGCAGAGCGGAGGGGGACACACAAGACATCCATAATAGGAAAAGGCAGTTTCAGGCCTTTCAATTAATGTGTCACACGACTGGTGTTGTAAAGAAATTAAAAATGTGCCCCCCCTGGGGGGCAGAGTAGGGGGTGACACACAAGACATCCATAATATCAATAAGCAGTTGCAGACCTTTCAATTGATGTGTCACACGACTGGTGTTGTAAAGAAATTAAAAATGTGCCCCCCCTGGAAGTGCAGAGTGGGGAGGGTGACACACACGACATCCATAATATGAATAAGCAGTTGCAGACCTTTCAAATGATGTGTCACACGACTGGTGTTGTAAAGAAATTTAAAATGTGGCCCCCCCAGGGAGGCAGAGCGGAGGGGGACACACAAGACATCCATAATAGGAAAAGGCAGTTTCAGACCTTTCGAATGATGTGTCACACGACTGGTGTTGTAAAGAAATTAAAAATGTGCCCCCCTGGGGGGTAGAGTGGGGGTTGACACACACGACATCCATAATATGAATAAGCAGTTGCAGACCTTTCAAATGATGTGTCACACGACTGGTGTTGTAAAGAAATTTAAAATGTGCCCCCCAGGGGGGCAGAGCGGAGTTGGACTCACAATACATCCATAATAGGAAAAGGCAGTTTCAGACTTTTCTAACGATATGCAACACGAGTGCTGTGGATAAAAATTTAAAAAGTTTTTACTGTAAAAGGAAATATGTTTTTCAGAATTTCCAGTATCTAAAACGTATAAATCCGTCAAAAAAATTTTTTTTTGAGAGTCCGAAAAAAATAGTCCGGATAATCGAGGTTACTGATATTAAATAGGCTTCGTCCTATTCTTACTTATTGAGTACATACAACATTTTGCAAATACAAATAGTCTAATCGACTTGTCGGCTAATTGACCTGTCGGCTAATCGGCTTGTTGGCAAATTGACTTTTTCGGCTAATCGTTTTGTGGGCTAATCGTCTTGTCGGCTAAATGACCTGTCGGCTAATCGTCTTGTCGGCTAAATGACCTGTTGGCTAATCGTCTTGTCGGCGAAATGTCCTGTCGACTAATCGTCTTGTCTGCTAATTGACCTGTCGATTAAATGTCCTGTCGGCTAATCGTCTTGTCGGCTAAATGACCTATCGGCTAATCCTCTTGTCGGCTAATTGACTTGTCCGCTAATCGTCTTGTCGGCTAATTGACCTGTCGGCTAAGTGTCCATGTCGACTAATTGTACGTTCGGACAAATGTCCTGTCGGCTAAATGTACGTTTCGGCCAAATGTCCTGTTGGCTAAATGTACGTTTCGGTCAAATGTCCTGTCGACTAAATAAATGTACGTGTCTGCTAAATGTACTTGTCGGCTAAACGTCCTGTCGACTATTTTCTGTATGCTAATTGTCTTGTGTGTGATTTGGTTGTCGGCTAAATGACATAGACCCAAGCATATGTACTCGCATAATGCAATAAGTGAAGCAGCACCGATCATGTCAATATCAGCTAACTTGATCTCCTGGGAGCCTAATGTGGCATTCACGTAGATGCCACATATCTACATTTTGAGTCAGGTATGATGTTATTAAGGAAGGTCCAGTGACACGATGCAGACAATTGTCCAGTGAGAGTGAAGTAAGAAGAAAAAAAATCTATTATTGTGGAAAACATATAAATAAAGAACGTGTAAAAATAGGTATTACTCTTATGAAAACGTTGAGAGAATTTTTTTTTTTATAAATCCAATTATTTAATTATGCAACAGTATAATAATTTTTCGTGTAGTTTTTTCCGTTTAAACTTCGCATATGAAATAATCTTTATAGCGTAGAAAAACATAATTTTTTTCTCTCGAATTTTATTCATATTTAACCACTTAACCGTCTGCCCCGAGATAAGTCGGGGGTAAAAGCACTATTTCTCCATACCCTTCGCCGGTTAAGTGGTTAAATGGAAGCACAATTCGTTATTTTGCAGTCATAATTAATTCGCCTCTTCTTTTTAAAAACTGTCATTAAACAATCTCATATTTTGTAGCTTTAATTTTTCGAGAAGTAGAATGATATGAAACGCTTCATAGTGCCAAATGTCAAACCGATAAGCTTAAGTTACATAGATATGCGGAAACTTGAGAATAATAAATGTTTAGGAGACAGTTCTTTGTCATTTGTATCAAGGGATAGTACTTTGCTTTGGAAATAGGTTTACTTTAAACTTATCATTTTGAAATTTGACAGTATCGTGCTTTCCATCTGATTTTCTGTTTGACTAAATTAAAATTATAAAATATGAATTGTTTAATGTCACTTTTAGAAGAGCCAGAGGGAATACTTTTTATCGTGTGTTGGAGAATTGTATTTAATATAAATGAAGTCTAAAACAAAAGTGCTATTGTTTGTCCTTAAAAAATTTATTTCATGTTCAGTATAAAAGAATGTGGGGCACATTTTAAAATAATCTTTTATTGATTGAGTTGAAATGTCGATTTTTTTTTGTAATTCTTAACCACATTACTTGTATACAAAATAACAGGATAAAACTTCTAATATGTATATTAGGGTGGATCGATTGTCTATGGCGAAAAAAAAATTACCATTCATCAAAACCTACCTATGCGGAAAACATGTTCTATTGTATGGAGATTAAGGGAAAAATAATAAAAATAAATAAATTTTAAAATTTAATACTGCCACAAAAGGGTTGAATTTTCGAAAAAATTTGAAAAAAGACCGAATTTTGGTTAGGTGATTTTTGTCAAAAAGTAATTGTTTTAATAATTTTTAAAATCCAACAAAGCGGAAAATATGTTTTATCGTATGGAGGTTAAGTACAAAATAATAATAAATAATAAATTCAAAATTTAATACTGCCACAAAAAAGTTGAAAATTCGATAAAATTTGGAAAAAATGGAAAAAGATCTAATTTTGGTTAGAATTTTTTTGACGCAAAATAATCATTTTAATATCAATCAAAACCTACCTTTGCGTAAGAGATACTATATTGCAGTGAGATTAAGTGAAAAAAAACTAATTTCGAAATTTAACACTGCTGCAACTGGTTTAAAGTTCCGAAAAACTGGCAGTTCCAGTTTTTTCAGTGAAGGATTTGTCTGTTTGTGTATTGTGTAGCTTCGTGTACTTTAAATATTACTGTACCATGGTTTTAAAATAAAAATAATATATATATATATATATATATATATATATATATATATATATATATATACTATATATGAATTTCCCCTTATTTGGCATAGCATATTTACTGGCTTTGATATGCCAGTAAATATGCTTCCTATTACAAAAACGTTATAAAATTTATACTTTGGTATTTAAAAAATAATCAAAGCAAGGAATCGGTCTACATCTATTTATATCTTGCCAGTGAGAAAGAGTTGCTAATAAGTTAGAAGTGATCTGTAAATGAGTTTCAATCTCAATAACTTGCCACTGCAGTATTTTAAGAAAAATTGTCTCACGACAAATATTGCGCTCTTCTTAATTCTTATAAAACAAAATAAGATATTGAAAGCTATTATAGTCTTGTGGACCATTTCCGAAAACATTGCCTATTTTTTCAGTTCAATAGTATGAATAGTATGAATATGAATATTGGGTGGAAACTAAACCGACGTAGTTCGAGCAAACTCAATTTTCTGCGTCATCAGCTATCATAGAAAAGCCAAAAAGCTGACGAGCTATGTGTCACACCACTTGTAGTGACGAAAATTGGAATCAGCCAGAATATTGGACAGTTTGGGCATTTCCGAACAAGCAGGAGCTGCCATCGTGTCAGGTGCACATCAAGATATGGGCATTATCTCACAAAACTATGAATCGAATGCTATTGACAGAAAAAAATTCGGCATGACAAAACAAACCAAAGACCACTCTATCGTTTTAGTCATTCCCTTTAGTCATTTGTAAAAGATTATGATCATGGCCGTTTTCTTTAAACTTTGATGAGTGTAAATACAAGACTACATCACTAGAAGACAACAGAAGAAAAATCATAATGGAAGCAGACTTGAGCTTGAATAAAGAACTTGTTTCCGAATACATGGGCCACATATATGTAAATTCTGGGAGAGTGCCAAACAATTTGAAAACACGACGTACATTTTTTTTGTCATGTTTTATCAATAACATGCTTATAACAAAGTTGGTTGTGACGGAATATCTGTTAACATAGATGTTAAAGAATTTGTTATTCGAAATATGGAACTGATCTTCAAGCGTCCACTACAATGGTTTTTGTGCTAGTTACACACCAATGAGGTTCCACTAAGTCATCTTTTCGCAGCGTGGATGGAACCGCGGTTGGGCACAAATGTTTCAATGGTGGAGAAAAAATATTCGCTGTATGTGAGAAGCTTTTTGTATGTTCATTTATGTCAGTAGATGAATTCTAAAACCGCACGAGTGAGATTAAATGGTCTGTAAACCTAATCATTACATTAAATAATATCTATATTTTCCATTTACCAGCTTTTGACCTTTCGCGACGGATTACATAGATTTAATTAAATAGGAAAATGTGTCGAACCTCCACTAACTGAGGGATTTAGTAACGACGTGATTTCAAAAGCAATAGTAAATCCAGCAATCATTCCATTGGCAACTATCAATATCAGCCATCTACTATCAATAATATCTATTCACGCAATGCTCATTCTACAAAACTAATAATAAAAATAGTCACGGAAGCACTTTCTGTTGTGTATGGACCATATATAAGAGACGGTTTTATAAAAATTGAATTGAATTACAAAATCTCACGCCGATTTTCAATACCAAACGTCATTATCGCCAATTGTAATGTTGGAGATTTTTCTTGATTTAATAATAAATAAGCTGTTAAATAAGAAAATAAAGTTTTAATCTTGTGAGCAAATAAATATGCCTTAATTGCAATAAATGTTAAAAATTCTAAAATTCATATTTTATTTTATAAAAAAAACATTGATTTTTTACCTCAAAACGTTCAAATACATAAATTTGAGCCACATTGCGGCAGATTTAAATTTTGGAATTAATTTTTTTAATTATTTTTTTGATACTTAGCATATAATAAAACATCTTTTACGCATAGGCAGGTTTTGGATAATTTTTTAAACTATTATTTAGAAGCCAAAATTAGGTCTTTTTTCACTTTTTTCCAAAATTCAACCTTATTGTGGCAGTAGTAAAATTTAAAATTAATTTTTTTAATTATTTTTCTCTTAATCTCCATCCAAGAGAACATCTTTTCCGCATAGGTAGGTTTTGACACTGTGAAAAAAAAAAATTTCGATCCACCCTAATGTATATATCATAATACAGGGTGAGTCATAAATATCGAAACAATAGGCTATCTCCTTAAATATTGCCCTTAGACCCATTTCAATTGCAAAAATTCATAAAAAAAATGTGAAATTTTTGATAAGATAAATTGCGACTCCATGGGGGGTCTAGTTGAAAAGTTACGAAAATTAAATTTTTATACGGCCCCCGTAGGACAAAAATTCCAATTAGGAAATCTTTCCTTATTCAGTCCTGAATAAGACACAAAAAGTTGCATCTTCATATCTCCAAAATTCGCAAAGTTATAGCCGTTTAAAAAATTCATCAAGTTTTAAGGGATTAGACACAAATTGAAAAGTGCGCAATTCAAAAAACAATGTTACTTTAACAGTTCTAGAAAACGCGTAAAAAATATATTTCTTGAGTTAGAATTTTGATTTTTTTCTTTTTTTGTGATGGTTAGGATTATAATTTGCTAAGAAAATCATATTCTAAAATTTCTCATACAATTTATAAAAGTTTCATGTGGTTAGTACTGGTTTAAATGGGACAATCAAAAATCGTTATAACTCGTAACATTATTTATCGGATTTCAATTTCTTTCCATTTAATTAAAGATGAAAATCTGATTTTAGTTTTGTTCCAAGGTTTTTTTTATATTAATTTTAAAACTATTAAAAATATTTATTGAAAAAATTATATAACTTTTAAAAAAATCATATTTTCAAAAACAAACATTTTTTCAAAAGTAAACATTTTTTCAAATTTGCCGAAACAAAAGTAATGTAAAAAAATCAAAAATGACATGTTTCAAGTTCTTTTTTCTTTTAAAAATTCTTAACATTTAATAATTTAAAGACAAGAAATAGAGGATAAAAAATTCATTATGCAGAAAAACGAAGTGTATTGTTTAAATGTCCGTCAGTTATCTTAAAAAATGCTTTTTCTAAGATGCAGATTAAGTCTTTTTTTTTAAATTCTGTATTCTGGGCCCGGGTAGGGTCAAGACCAAGATGTTACTTTTTTCGGAAGACCCGCCAGGCCGGGCCTAGCGTACTTTTCATAAAGGAGGGGACTACTTCCTCCAACTTTGGTGCACTCTGGATGAAATTTTCAAACTCGGTCTCGACAAAACCCGTATTAAAATCACTGTCTCTGACTGATTTAATACGTACATAATATAAATAAAATTCGGCCCAATCGAATATTTTATGAAAAACATATAGATTTTAAATCTTTATTTCACAAAAAAACCTTTAAAATTTACTTTTTAAATAGATTATTCAAAGGCTAAAAAAATTAAATACAATAAAACCAGTGAAAAAAAAGTCTGCCTATGACGGAATTTTGTCTTAAACGGAAAATATGTTGATCCATGCAAAATAAATGCAATAGCACTTGAAAAGAAAATAAGCTCCAATTACATCTTCTAGGGAGAGCATCGGTCTATAACGTATTTTTTCTTTCCTATGGGATTCCGTCTTAAAAAGTTTTAGTGTATAACATTTTTCAGTCTCCAACGCATGGGATATGGATTAACGATATTAAAATATAAGTGAAACATTTACATATAAATAGAGATTCATTGATAATATATATATATTACAGCCTTTGGCGCTTCTTTAATAATAAAAAGTATAAATATAAAAAACGAAAAGCTATAAAAGAATTTTTTGGTTAGAACTCCTCCATATGAAACATTTTTTCCTACGCCGAATTAAAAAACTATGTAGAAATTTGCGACTGAACCGGGCTATGATTTAAACTATTTTCCAGATCGGTCCGGGTTATGATGTTGACATTTTTTCAGGCCACGCCGAGCTTTTGCCCCTATGGGTCGGTTTGAGACTTGACCTAGATATTTTAACCCGGGCAGACGTCTGGTATACCAATTTAGCGTAAAAACTATACGCTGCTATTTTATGTCCAAAGAAAAAAGCGCTATCTTAAACCGATTTTTATCAATTTGCAATTTGTGAATGTTCCCTAACAAGCGTTTAATCACAGAGAAGAAAGCACAGTTTAGAGGCAGGGAAAAGTGGTGTAAGTTAGGTTTTTTTTAGGATTTTGGGATTTAATATCTCTGTGGGATTTTTAGACACGGAGATGAAATTTGTTTTCTTCTGTTTAGGAATGGATAAGGAATAATTTCCTAATTGGGAATTTTGACCTACGGGGGCCATATAAAAATTTAATTTTCGTATTTTTTCAAATAGACCCCCCATGGAGTTGCAGCTTATCTTATCAGAAATTTCACCTTTTTTTATGAATTTTTGCAATTGGAAGTATGGGTCTAGGGGCAATATTTGAGGAGATAGCCTATTGTTTCGAAATTTATGACTCACCCTGTATATGTATATATCATATGTATATATTATAATATGCATATATGTTTTTAATTTAAAGAAAATTAAATTTATTCAAAAAGTGTGGTAATTTCAAATTGTTTTAAACCGAAAATCTAGAACTTCAGTTTCTTTTTTCATTTAAATAAACAGAAATATATAAGCTTTAATCTTGATTCGGCATTTTTAAATGTATTAGTTTATTTAAAAAATCAAAATATTTTAAGTAAACATTTAGAAAAAAATAAATAACTTAAAAAAATCATATTTTTAAAAGTAATGTTTTTTTTTTTTAATTTGCTGAGTCAAAATTAAAGCAAAACAATTGAAAAAGACGTGTCCCAAGTTTGAACCATTTATCTCTAATGGCTCTTGACTTATAACAATTTAACTAGGACAAATGATGAAAGAACCCATCATGAAGTAAAACGCATTTTTATAAGAAGTCATTTCCACGATTACCATAGCTTGAGCGTTAGAATTTGAAAAGAAACCGAAACATAAAAATTAATATTTGGTGCTCCAATTAAAATATAAACATGATTTAAACGTCATTTTAACCACTTCGCGACAGAACCCTTTTACAGAATTTTTATTGTTTTGCCACCGGTTTTCAAAAACAGAAATTTGTGGGTTATTAAATCCAGAAAATGCGCCGATTAAATAAGGCAAATTTTCTGTAAAATTTTAGTGGTAGGGGAAATAGGGATTCTTAAGCCTTTTTGCGGGCCACCACCGGTGGTATGCGCCGGCCTGAACGTGTTAACCCCTTGAGGCGCGGTGGTATATTTATGAAACCACTTAATTTTAATTCCTAAAAGCTAAACTAGCACCAGAATTTTAATTGAAAAATTTCGCTTTATTAGATGCGAGAAATATAGCTTTTTATTATTTATGAATCAAATTGTTTTCAAATTCCGGTGTCAGTTATTCATTTCAATACTTATGCAATTAAAGTATTCTGCGCGGCAAAGGATTAAGCAGAAAAAAAATTGTAACGCAGTTAAATTTTTTAGAAAATTTGTAGATCGTTGTGTCCCGGACCCCCTAAAAACTGATTAAAAAAGGATTATACATCTGTATATTTAAAGAATAAAAAAATAGGTTTAGTGAGGAATACTACAAACAAGTTTTTATGAAAATGATACAGAACTGTTTATACGTTGCTCATTAATGCGGTTTTCCATATGTACATCGTTGAGCATTACCCTGATTCGGTTTGCGATTCATTAAAAATAGTTTACATTTTCATTTATGCAGCAAAAATATGCTTTTGTTTTCATAACAAAAACAGTCAGAATTTTCATTCAAGTTTTATAATTATAATAATAATATTAATAAAAAATAATAATGCTATACCTTTGTTTAACCTTATAAGGGGTGGTGGTTTATATTATATTATATTTAATTTTAATCAAGATTTGGTTAGAAATTTTTACTTAACCGCTTGGGGACGAGCGACACACATATGTGCTGCAAAAAAGGCTTAAGAATCCTTGGTTATCCCCACCAGTAAAATTTTACTGTAAAATTTGACTTATTTAATCGAAGCATTTTTTGATTTGAGTAGGCATAAGTTTCTGTTTTTTAAAAAACTGGTGACAAAACATTAAAAATTTCATAAAAGACTCCCGTCGCGAAAGGGTTAAATTTAACTGCATAGCTTTCGTGGAGTAAAATTGAAAAACTGTCATTCTTTATTTTGAAATAAATGTTTTTAAAAAATACATCGTGAATTTACAATTTTTCGATTTTGCAACTTTAGCAGTTGTAAAAAAAAACTATTGAACTTATTTAATTAACTTATTTTTGTGAAATTTCACTTTTTATGCAAAAATAATTCTCTTGTGTATCAAAACATATTTATTTAATAAGTGTAAAATTATTTGCTCATGCATGGTTTTTCTATTCGGTAGTTCGAAAAGTCCTTTCTGTATAGAAAAAAAAATGGTACCGGAAAATTCTATCATTTGTTTATTAGACTTTAATTTCGATATCTGTTGTCTAACAAATAACAGGTAGAATTTTTCGTTACAAATTGTTTTTCCCAGACGGAAAAGATTTTTATTATAAACCAATAGTATTAAAGAAGTTTGAGTAAAAAATTCCTTCTGAAGTACAGTAAAATTTATTTTAAATCAGACGTGAAATTTGAATTTCTCACATACTTTTACTAATTATTTTCTATCTGAAATACATGAATGATGAGTGATTAATTATGTAAGACAAAAATGAATTTAACCGACATTTCAGACTGAATAAATCAATCTTTGATTTTAAAAACTATTCGAGTTTTTGAAATGCACTTTTTCGTTCCGAACGTGTATGGATTCAAATGTTTAGAGGGGTTACTTTGAGACTTTAGATACTACGGTCATGTCTCAAATGATCTTTATTACATAAAAACAAAAAAAAAACTTATCTAAATCTTTAGCCTAATTTTTTCTTTATATACAGGGTGATTCTAAACTCATGATGCAAACTTTAGGGGTAGGTAGAGCACACAGTACTAATCATTTATTGTATAGAAATGTATGGGACCAAGTGACGCATTAAGCCATTAATGCATGAATTATTTTCTTTGTTAAAATTCGAATTTTGCATTTTTCCACCACTTTTAAAACAAGAATAATTTTTATCTCAATTAATCGAGGAATATGTCTCGAGAAAGAAAGCATTTATGTATCCTCCTTTTTACTGGTGTGAAAAGCGATTACTTGAATTTTTTAAAACTGTGCCAAAAATGGTACGCTAGGCACTAATGTGTTAAGGCAAAAACACCAAGAAGGTAATTAGGCCCCTTTTTTAATTTTCAAAATTTCTCATTCATACCAGAAAATTTTTATTCCTTTACTTGATATTTTATAATTACTTAACAATAAAATTCTTCTTTGAGAATTTTTAGTATGAGATCGAAATCTTTTAAATTGAAAATAGAAATAGAAATTTTTTGAAATAGAAATGGAATTTTTGGTTGATTCTACTGGCGATAGAGAGCAGTAAGTGACCGGTCGCCATTAAATGCCATGCATACAAGTAGAAGAAATCGCCATTTTTAATTGCGCTATCGTTCGTCATGGAAGACTTTTCATATGCCGAAAAAAGCCGACATTCATTTCATGTATGGTCATGCAATTGGCAACACCAGAGCTGTCCTATGAATGTATCAGGAACAATTTCTTCGCTGAAGAATGCCTGATCATAGAATGTTTCAGCGCTTACACCGTCAGCTTTCTGAAACAGGTTCTTTCACGTCACCATACAGGAAACTGGGCGAGAAAGGGTTGTATGCAGTGCAAGTCTGGAAGAAATTATTTTGAATTCTGTGAGAGCATTTGCCTGAATCAAGTACAAGAGCTGTTGCACAGAACTTAGGTGTGAGTCAGCCGACCGTTTGGACAGTGTTAAATGAAAATCGATTTCCTCCCTTCCGTTTTTAACGTGTACAAGCTTTGAATCCGGAAGACTATCTTCTGCGGTTGAACTTTTACCAGTGGGAGTTTTTCTGTGGTTGAACTGTTACCAGTGGGATTTGAACGCATTTTTCCGTTTCATTGAGGAGATTGGCGCCGGTTGTATTTGATCTGGGTATCTCATGATCAGGAAGCAAGAACTTTAGCGCAAGCAAAAGTCCAAGCCCGTTACTTTCAGCTAGTAACTCGCTTTATACTGATCGAGATCGCTACAGGAGTATCCCCCCAATGAGAAAAATGTAGTACTGACGTCTGACGAGCGATATGCACTCGTGAATGAATGTTGTCGTACGCATAGTGCGTGAACGACAGGCTTTGCGTTGAGAGATTTATTTTGGTGCTGCAATCTGTTGATGATGAAGTGAGTTGATTGCTGTGATTTGAGTATTGTCGAAAGTTGCGTACTTATCCGGAGTCACCAATGAGGAGTTTGGCACCGGTTGGTTTTGACCTGCGGATCTCGTGATCAGGAAGCGAGAACGTTAGCGACAAGCAAGTTAGGCCAAGCAAGTTACTTTCAGCTAGTAACTCGCTTTATACTGATCGATATCGCTACATCTTCATAACATTAGCTTGAAAGTTGCTAATATTTTAAGATATCATGATTTTAAAGTGGTATTCAAACCTGTCAATAAATTAACATTTTCACAATTAAAAGATCAAATTCCTCCTCTCGATTATTGGGGTATTTATAACATCCAATGTCAGAGTGCTTTGTCCTATATTGGACAAACCAAACGTAAACTACGGAAAAGTGTCAAAGAACACATAGGCTATGTAAAGAGAAAAGTATTGAAAAATTCCTTTTTTGCTTCTCATTGTTGGGAGGAGGTTCAAAATTTCAATTTTACTTCAGCCACGATTATTCAGAAATGCACTACTCCGCTTGATTTAGACTTTTTTGAAGCACTCCATACCAATAAATTAAAAAATTCCTTGATTGATGATTATCCAAAAATTCACTACTCCGCTTGATTTAGACTTTTTTGAAGCACTCCATATCATTAAATTTAAAAACTCTTTGATTAATGATTTATCTAGCGGGCCGTACTTCTCAACTTTCTGATTATATTTGTTATGTCACGATTCTTCATTTCCGGTTTGATTCTATTGGTTGCTTAAACTTGATAGTATTTTCGGTTATGTGTTTACTATCATTTGGGTTTCTGACTTGCTGGAAATTGGGGGTTGTTGTATACATTTTTCCGTTTTAACAGTGAGGAAGCGGGTCCCTATGCTCGCGAAATGTATACGTATGTTCACAATTTTAATTATTGTGGGTTTAAATGTTGTATTTTAATGATTGAGTTTCCCACACAAGTTTTTATTGATTGTTTTTGATTTGTTTGTTACATTGTTTACATAGTTCATTGCATTGTTTTGTTCATGTCTAACGGGTTTTCTATGTGATTTTCTATAAAAACTCATTAAATTGTAACAAACATTCTACTAAAAAATTGCATAAACCTAAAAAAAGAAATTTTTTTAAAATTAATGTTGCTTGGATGTATGCTGCTTTATTTTCGGCAACTGTGAATGCTGTATACACTCAGAAAAAGGAATTGATTAAAACTACAAAACATGTTTCGTTGAGCACATTTTGTTTTTTTAAGTGAATTTTTTAGTTAAAATAAAAAATCGTTTTTTTTTTCTCAGACAAGGAAATATTGTTAACACTTATATAAAATTTACAAAATTTAATCAGTTTTATTTGAATTAACAAAATCTGTTTTTTTAATTCGACTAAAGTCTTGTATTTTCAACTAGTAATTCCGAGAATTTTTTTTTTGTTTTTTCAAATTTAAATTAGTATGCGCAATTCTTTCTTGTAATTTTGTTTAATTGACTTACATAGCTACAAAGGATTAACATAATTTTGGATATAAAGATTTGGATAATTTTCAAATTGAGACGCATTAATGTCGTTAGTAATACGTTATTATGCATTTCAGATAAAAATTGTAAACGAAATATTGCAAAAAAAAAAAAAAAAAAAAAAAAAAAAAGACAACATTTTTTTGTTTATTTAAACAAAATTTCCATTGACCCATATTTAAACGAAAAGATTTATTGCACCAAATAAATTTTTGTTTATTCAACAAAACTTTTTTCTGGGTATATAAGGAAAATTTCACAAAAGGAATGATTGGGCGCTATTTCTGCAGTTATGTATCTTAGACTGAGAAGCGGCAGCATAGACAATCACCTCATCGAGTTCATGAACGAAAATCTAAGATTAGTTACATCTCGATTCGCATATTAAACCGCAATCGGTCTGCCAATGCATATCTTGGCAGAAAACACATAAAAACCGGATTTTAACTATTGACTCGTAGGTTTACCATTGTGCTTTCTTGCACCCAAAAGTAAGAAAACATAGAGGATTGGGAACAAGAAAACATAATGATAAATCTATGAATCAACTACTAAAATCGAGTTTTTACCAAGATACAACTTCGCAGACTGTTTGCGTTTCAATATGCGAATCGAGATTTAACTATTCCTAGATTTTCTTCCGTGAAATTGATTAGGTGATTGTCTGTACTGCTGCCTCCCTTCTATGTAGCACTGGTTTCCAAATTTTATCCTTTGTGTATTCCTTGAAGAATTATCTGACTAACAGCCTGTTTTTAAACACTCTTATTTAACTCAATCTGATTTTTGTATATAAAGATTGTATTTTGCAATCAACTTTACGCAAGTTAAAAGTGTATAAGATTTTTGTCATTCCTGAATAATCGTACTTTTCAGGTAAAAACACCTTTATCTCACAAAGTACTTGAGCGATTTTGATCATTTTTTATGGTAAATAATAAATATGAGATCATATTTGGCAGACAGTTTTAAAATATTTTAATTAATTTCGGGAAAAAAATTCTGAAAAAAGGAAAATTTCTGAAAAAGTGACATTGTTCTAAAATAAAAAAATTTGCTTGTAAGAAAAAAACACTATTTTCCATGAGTTTTGAGCATAATCCAGTGAATATCGATTTCATATTTTACTAAAATCGATCGACTAGTTAGTTAGGCAACGGGTCTTAATTTTGGCATATTTTCAATAAGATTTCACACAATCTTATCTTTTTTAAAGACTGTTTCATTTACTCTTAGTGTTAAAAAAAACTGAGCAAAAAGTAGCATATATTTTTTAATAAATTCACTTTCTAGTGCTTTTTATCAAGCAAAAAGAAAACTGTATTTTTTTTATAATAAAGATAGGTTCCCAAGCCAAATTAGCATATTGCAAAGGCAACATTTTTAGGAGAAAAAAAATGAAATGAAGTTAATAAATAGGCGTGATTTTTCAAGATGAGCATTGAATGCATATAAAAGAGAGTTAACAAGTGGGTAAGTGTGATCGGAGATCGCACAGAGGGTTTCATTCAATATCTCCTTTAAAACACATTTTTTCATTAAATTAACGAATGAAAAACGGTTTTTCGGCGCTAGAATCTTCTCCTAAATTTGGCCTTGATTGCATAGATTTGTTGATTTCTCTATCAGAATCTGCAAATTTAGTGAAGGTACGCTAATAAATAAAATTATGAATAAAAGTAAACTATTGCAAAGCTTAGCATAAATATAAGGGAGACCAAATTGGTCACCAGAGGCGGCTCTTAATTTAAATGAATAATAATTTAATTAATTTTAAAAATATTTCATTTCGCGTGTCAAAATAGATGATAAATATGATTTAATATGATGAAATAAAAACAAATAAGCACATTTTTACGTAATCTATTTAATTTAATAATTTATGTTACATACATAATAATTTTATTTAAACTTGCGTGCAACAATTGAAAGAAATGAAATTTCAATTTTGAAGTTTACGCTACTGCAAATTTTTAAACTTCTAAATATCGCATATTTTCCATTTTTACACCATCGTGTAGGGAAAGAAATTACTTTTAAATGCATTTATTTAAAAGCTGTATTACAATTTATTTTTGAAATATTAATTTTTTTGTAGTTTTTAATAACAATTTTGTAATTGTGGCAATAGAAGTACTCCATCTCTTTTAAAAGCAAACGGTAAAAAAATAAATAATTTTTATAATTAAACTTGCGTGGCAACAAGTAGAAGAGAAAAATAACAACAAAATGAACTATTGATTTAAAAAATAATATTTAATATAAAGTAATAGTGTTTTTCAAAATTTTATGATTTGTTGCGTGGCAAGAGGTATTCAACTGGAAGTACACAAGTTTAAACTCTCTGGCATATATAGTTTTCGTGTACGGATTCTGTGACAGACAGACAGAGGACCAGGGTTGGCAAGTTTTTGACAATATGACGGTTTTATCCGGATTTAACCATGGTTTTAACCGTCATGTCAAAAACCCCTTTTTGACATAGTTTTTGACAGTGTGTGTTAAAAACCTAAAATTGAGTCCAAAAACTGTTTAATATTATTTTTAGAACAACATTAAATTTATAATTTTTCATAATTTTTAGTTTTAGACACTTGAATAAATTTTTTGACAGTTTTAATACAAGTTGCTTAGAAAATAGAAATTAACTGTAAGCTATAAATATAGAATAAAGAATAATCAGAAGTATTATTAGTTGTTACATTAAAAATATAAACTAGTGAAACTACTAAATACTTTAATTTTGAAAAATGAAAGTATGTGGTGAAAATACTTATAATTTAACATATAAAATTACAATATAAATAATACACATTGTTATTTTTATCATATTTTAATGTTAATCCTATTCTAAATCTTTTTTCCACGAAGCATGCGGTAGCAAAACACTAGTTTTGATGCCTTCTGTATTCCAAGTTTGTTTCATAATTTGGAGTGGATAAATCCAAAATTTGAAAATATTCGCTCAATTGAGGCTGAGCTGCATAGACTGGAATGCAAACGCACCATGAGCTGTATGAAATCACTTGGTATATTGTTTTTCTTCAAGCCTTTCCACCATACTGCTGATGGAACATCTTGAGCTGAGAAGAAACTTTTAGGGTATGGTGGAGATTCAGCTTCAAAAGCAATGATAAATGTAAGAAAATCTGGGTTTCTTTCCAGCAGCCATGTCCGAGCTGCTTCCCTCTGTTCATCGTTTAATAATGCACCTTTGTATACTGGATATGTTATGTACGCCAGATAATGAAACGGTTGTAGATAGGATTCCATACGCTCCATAATTGCATCATAGTATGGAGCCAAATTTATGTCTACAGCTAAAGAAAGCCAAGCTTGACAAGCAGCAGCCAATGTTACATTATCTCTTTGGACCCTGTCAAGCATATTTGCCAAAGGTTTTAACTGCACTTGCAATTCTTTTGCTTGTTGGTATAAGCTATAATTATTCACAAGCTGTACTATTCTGGATTCAATTGCATGATCTTCACAAATTTTTACATAAGCTGACCTATTTTTGATAAAAGTGTCAATACAAGTGAGTTGGCTATTCCAGCGAGTTTCATTTGGAAGCTGCGGCTTCACAGTGTCTTGCAATTGACTTAACCAGGCAGATGGAAGGTGGTGGTTGCGAAAGTATTTTTGCACTTCCACAATATGCTTCATGATGTCTTGTGGAGTAATTTTCTTACCAAGAAGATTCATCCAGTGGGCACAGCATCCATACATAAGAAGATCATCATTTTCTTCTTTTAACAACTCCCACATTTTTTGCATTTTTCTTTCGTTGTCAGTAACCACACGAGACATTGCAGGAAAATTTATTTTTTGCTAGAGCTATCGAGTATTTTAATTTTTCTTTGGAAAACTGAGCTGTTTTAGATTGACCTGCACAATCAGTAGCTTCAAGGAAGAAAACCTTTCCCTCAACATGCAGGCAAGAAGCTATTACTGGACATTACTCCAACCATCTTCGACTAGTGTACAATCTTTTCCTTGAAGTTCTGATTTCATTTCACTTTCTAAAGTTTCAGTAACTTCATCTAGAAGGCTACCAGATAATGTTTTCCGAGAAGGTGGTTTATATCCAGGGTGAAGAAGCTGTACTAGCTTGACAAATTCCTCTTGTTCAACAATGCTAAAGGGGATATTACAGCTATAAAAGAATCTATCAACTTGTAGATCCAACTACTTTTTTATGATAGGTGTAGTTTTACTATATAGTTATCTATCTTATTTTGTTCAAAACAAAGTTTCTTAGCACTTGTAATATTTGAAGTACAATCATTTTCTTCATGGTTATTGTTTACAGTTTCATTAACATGACTATTGTTCTCAGGACTTCCAATATCCATTTCCATGTGCAGATGTTCTTGTTCTTTATTTACATAATCTTCTCTTTTCTCTTGTACATGCTCTGCATTTTTGCATTTTGCTGAATGAACTTTCATTCTGTCAACTCTATTGGCCATAGTGTGTCCACATCTTTTGCATTTTCCATTCGTTTTATATCCTTCTTTCACACAGAAAAAATCATTCCACACAGCATTTTTAGGCCTACCACCTTTATCCATGACTTAAGGAAAAAATCTGTACTACAGAAACAGATTTAATACACATTAACTAAACAAGATCTCTGGATAAAGCTATGTAACCACAATTGAAATAATTTCCCTCTTAGAAGTAGCTTCAGCAATTTTTAAGAAAGTATGATTAAATTATTTCTATAAAGCACAGATTTGCTTTTCAAACTGACAAGTAATTGCACAATACTGACCTAACTACATTATTCTACACAGGCAGGTGCAATACTAGACAGGTGCCAAATACAGTTATAGTTAATAGAATCCAAATTAAGAAAAAAATGTTACACCTGTTCTTTGCTTGCAAATGCACATTCCACAAACAAATAATTAAGCATTAAAGACTAGATTTACAGCTTCTGAAATAATATACTCAAAAAGAAAAAAAAGGGAAGGGTTGGTGGGCAGTTTATAATGCATAAAAGAAAAATTTAACACAAACAAATTGTTCTAAAGAATTAAATTGAAACTGACATAATAAAATGAAGATAGATATGGGTAACGTAACTGAAAATAAAATACCTTCTTTTAACATATTGATTTAAAGAACATTTAATTATATTGATTTCGTATTATAATTAATTTAATTACTCTTAGAACATCAGTGTTACAATTGTGGTTTATATCTATGTATGAAAACAAACATTTAGAATCAATAAAAATAGAAGCAACTTATAATCAGTCTTTGAATAGTGATCATTTTAGATTTACACAAGCTTTTTTTTTTTTTTTTTTTTTTTTTTTTTTTTTTTTTTTTTTAAAGCATAAATTAGACTTAAAAATTTTTACATCAAACTGAACACTTAATAGTAATAAAGATACAAACATAAATAATACTTTGAAAAATGTACAGTAGCTTCAATGTTTTTAGCTATTTCCCTATACATGACAATTGACATATAATTTAAATTGTGATACATAATTTTATTACAACTCATAGTATAACTAAATAAAAATTATATACATAATATATAAATTATTATTTAACCAGTTTTTAGCTTTATTTAATTTAAAATATCACTAATGATTGATAAAAGAAAAAAAATGTGTATAAGGTTTTTGACACTTTTCGACAGTTTTTGACGCTTTTTGACAGTTTTTGACACTTTTAGACAGGTTTTCGACATGTCATGTCAAGAACCACTTTTTGACGTCAAAAACCCAACTCTGCAGAGGACAGAGACGAATACGGTTTCGTCAGATGAAAGAAACCCTAAAAAATGATATTTCTTATTTAATACTTATATGATGTGAGAATCATGAATGAGAACCATGATCATCGTGAGAATCATGATCAGATGAAGGAATGGATACACATAAAATATTTTTATTTTTTAGAAATTGTAGTGCTTTCTGTCAGATTCTCTCGGAAAAAAAAACATTAAACTGTAATTTAACACCATTTAAAGAATATACCGGATAATTTGTTCACAATAAAGGGTATTTAATAGCAAAATAAAAATTTATCCAGATAAATGCCACTTCAATTTCCGGTAAGTAAAGATACTGGATATGCAGCAACTTGACAAAGATAAATGATTGAATGTTACTTCTATGACATATGTGCCAAGAGACATTAACTCTGTCTCTTTATGAAATATGTTTATCCTAAGTTTATACCTATCTATATTATAAAAACCAAACGTATTTGTGCATAACGCATACGTCATTTTGCGAATGGCAACACTTTCCGATGAAATTTCGGTTTTGCAATTTTCGCTACTGCAAATTTTACACTTCTAAACATCGCACATTTTAAATTTTTACACCGTCGTATAGAGAAAAAAAAATGTCTTTTGAAAAGCAATTTATTTTATAGCTGTATATCAATTTATTTTTAAGTGTTTTTTTCATAATTTTTAATACCAATTTTGTAATTGTGGCAACAAAATCACTCGATTTTCTCTTAAAATTGAAAAAAATATATAAATTAATATGCGTATACTATGTCAAATCGTTTGTGAACGTGTCATTTTTTTCTTGCACATTTATACCTAACATAAGAATCTCAATTGATAACTTCATCATAGTAACTGATCTTTATTGTAATTTACTGATTGCATATGCAATTAAAGTTTAATTTTAATAATTTGGACAACTGAGTTTTATAAAAATTGTATTTTGTTACTTTTAGCTTAAAATAATATTTGTTTAAGAGTTAGACTGACCAATACAAGATGCATTTTTTTTATTGTAACTATTTTTTTAGATTTATTATGCATCAATAAAACATTCCCTGTTATACATTTTATTCGTCGAAATTCGACGGGTTTCACCTCGTTGTTTTAAAATTATAAATTATATGTTTGGTATTGTCATTTCATTTATCAGGATATCTCTGTAAGTGAAATAAAACCGTAAATTATTTTGCTTTGTTACAGAGAGAAAAGAGAACTAATTACCCCTGTTGAATAAAGAATCGTTTATTCATTTTTTCAACTAATGTTCTGCAAAAAAATGAAGATAAAATAATGTACTGCACTGCATGAAGAATATTATAAATTGTTTTGTGCAACTTTTACACAAGCTTTCGTGTCCTCAACTCAACATTATTTTTAATTATATGCGAAGAATAATGATGATTTTTACAAGTAGAAAATATGACACTAATGAACCATGGCTGCAACGTCTACGCTTATTTAAAATCAAATAAACAAATTAGAAACAGAAATTTTCGCAAATAATTGACTGTATGTAGTATAATTCATAACATTGAATATATTTGAAATACAATTTTTAAAAATGCGGTTCCAAGCATGTTTATATGAATTAAACAGGCGTAATAGTTGGCAGCTCTGGTGAAGAATTTTGACTTTCAGTTTATGGGGGATTTATGCATATTGCAAGAATTAGGCAGTTTTTAGATAATGTCTATCAGTTATATGAATTGATTATTTCCAGCTGAGCGAAAAATTGCCCAGGCCGGGAATCGAACCCGGATACTTGGCTTACAACCCCTTGGTTTGGCTTACCCGGATACTTGGCTTTTTCGCTCAGCTGGAAATAATCAATTCGTATGATAACTTTACCAATCAGTTTGATTGTGTTAAAAATAATAGTATATCTACGTACCCATCGTTATATGGAGTTCCATCACCTGCGGTTTATTCTGCGAGCTGTTTCAAATGACAGACCAGATGTTAGGACCAATAAGGTTGTCTGAGCGAAAGATCCCAGCCGGCTATCGCCCAGATAGCTTAACAGGTAAAGCATTGGCCTTGTAAGCCAAGTATCCGGGTTCGATTCCCGGCCTGGGCAATTTTTCGCTCAGCTGGAAATAATCAATTCGTATGATAACTTTACCAATCAGTTTGATTGTGTTAAAAATAATAGTCTATCAGTTAGTCTGTATGTCTGATACAAATATTTTGAAGCTCAATGTGAGGTTTTCTTTGAGGTTAAAGAAATCATTCACTGCCATGCGTATTGCAGGCTACATTTACTCTGAGTTCATACGTATCAAGAAATTCAGTAGATTTTAGGTGTTTCATTACCAGTTTTTCGCAAAGTGCTGGTTTCCATGTCTGAAGATAGAATTTTTTTAAAATAAATTAAACCAGATTAACTTTACGAAAGTTCTCATAAAAGCTACTTGAAAGTGGTTGAAGCGCACGAACACAGATACTAAGACTCTTTCTTTCTTATATTTTAAACAGGAACTTTTTTCTGCTTCAAAAGTTAATATAGATGAAAGCTGTGATTTAAAAAAAAAGTTCATTTATATCTGCATTGGAAATATCGAGGAGTGTATAATCCCTTTTAATAGCCGGTCATTCTTTACAGGAATAATTACATTAGAATTTTCAATGAAATGCACGAGATTTTCTTTTTGATAAATCAAGGATTTTGAGATTTTAGTTCTAGATATCAAAGTCGGACTATTATCTCAAATAACATCTTACTGGAACTCGATTTATGTTAGTTTTCAAATTTTCATTTTTTTTTTCAATTTTTAACTGCCACATCCATTTCCAGAATAATAATTTATATATTTAAAAGACCTCGCTGTTTTTTTAGTCATCAGCCCTAAATTTTCTATTCAACCGATTTTGATAATTATTTTTTTAAATGAAAGCTATTTATTTATAGTTGTGCCCATTTTAGCTGTTAATGTGTGCCCATTTTATAGTTGTGCCCATTTTAGCTTTTTTAATTTATTTCCATTTCTATATGTTATTTTTAATTTTAAATGCTTTTTACGATATTTCTTGAAAATGGCGGCAACTCAGTTTAGCTTTTCTCTCGATAATAAAAATTTATTTTCCATTATCACTTTCCACCAGTCAGAAGCTTTATTTCATCAGTGAACATGTCCTCGCATTTAAAAGAAAAAAAGTTCATTGTTTTCGTAAAATTTAACCACAATAAAATGATTGCGTATAATTATGCACTAATTGAGGTAAAATATATATATATTTACTCAGAAATAATATTAATAATGTAAGTAAAATAACAGAAAATAATTTAGGATAAAAATTAATGTCTACAGCAAAATAAGAAAAATTTCAAATGAGGAAAATGATGTCATTCAGCAATCAGATAAATGGGAATTACAATATTATTAAGGATGCCTTTTTCATATTACTAATAACAGTAACTTTTAAAAAACATTTGAAGAAAAAATGATGCCACTATTTAAAACATCACATTTTTACTCATAACGATATTACATTTCAAACACTTCTTTTCATTATGGACACTGAGATTGAGATTTTACTTTTAGATGACTTTAGTTAGTGAAAATAATATCATAGTAAAAATGAAATTAGTTTTTTTTTTTTTTTTTTTTTTTTTTTTTTTTAAATAAAACTATTTTTCTGTGAGTGCATATAAAATAAAATTTCTGGATTTCGCCGGCACTCAGATTACAATTTTAACTGTAGATGTGCGAATATTTGCATGCAAAATTGCAACTGGCAAACTTGACAGTAAGTTTGGAAATATATTTATTATATATTGATTCAATAATGCAATTACTTTTGCCTTTTTTTAAACCAAATCGATCGGGTCTTTTAAACATTTTATTCATCGAATTCGACGGGATTCCAGCCGTAATAATAATAACAATAACAATAAAAAATACTCGTTTATTTAGAGTACTACACTTTTTAAATATATTAAAAAAATTTGTTTGGAAAGATATATTTTTCGAAGCTTGTTTTCGGGATTTCCAATTGCTTTTATAAGTTTTTTTGTTTAAACATTTCACTTTTTAAAATTGGCACATTTACTTTTCTGATAGAAATATAAAAACAACGAAGTAAGAAACAGGAGGGGAAACTTAATGCGGATGGCTCTTTGAAAATACAAAGTAAAATTTTGGTAAATAATGAGGGGGCTGCAATATGTAACAGTCTGGTTTTTTAGCTGACTTTCAATATGATTGCATGCCTAAGATGCATATGTTCGAATTAAAAGATATTTTATTCGTTTATATTTCATATTGATATTTCATAAAATAAATTAAGGTGGGATATAAGTGCTGTGTTCCTGAATGTAAAACAATCTATGATAAAAAAGGGGGGGGCGGGGAATTTAAGTTTATCTCGTGCTTTACAAGTGAGTGAATGTTTTTTAGGCTTTAATATAAAGCTATTTGCTTTTAATTATATTTAAATTGAGAATTTTTTATTGTGTATAAATCTTAGTGCATATGTTTTTAAAATGTTATGTGGAATAATAAAGCACAGACTTTGTTCTGTGTCTAAAATACAAAGTTATTTAATGTGCAAAAGACTTGTACATTTTACAAAACATTAATTGTAAATAATGCTGCATAGCAGCGCCACCTGTTGAGCGATTTACACCAAATATTAATCAGCTTTAACTTATATCAAGGACTACCTGAGTATCATTTTGTATTAAAATCTGTGCATTAGTTCTTGAGATACAGCTGTTGCATAAATCATAAAAAATGCAATATAGCAGCGGCACCTATTAAGCGATTTACACCAAAACTTAACATCAATTTAAATCAGGGACTACCTAAATCTAAATTTTTATTACAATCCGTGCGTAGTTCTTGAAATACAGTTGTTAAGCAAACTGTAAAAAATGCAGCTTAGCAGCGCCACCTGTTGAGCGATTTACACCAAAAACTCATCAGCATCAGTTTAAATAAGGGACTACCTAAATATAAATATTTTTATTACAATCCGTGCGTAGTTCTTGACATACAGTTGTCACATAAACCGTAAAAAATGCAGCATAACAGCGCCACCTGTTGAGCTATTTATACCAAAAAATCATCAGTTTATACTCAGTTACTATCAGACTATACTATATAAGTTTTTATTACAATCCGTGCATTAGTTCTTGAGATACAGCTGTTGAGTAAATCGTAAAAATGTGCCATAGCAGCGCCACCTGTTGAGTGTTTTACGCCAAAAATTGATCAGCATGAATTTATATCAGGGACTACCTAAATCTAAATTTTTATTAGAATCCGTGCGCTAGTTCTCGAGATACAGCTGTTGCGTAAATCGTAAAAAAATGCAGCATAACAGCGCCACTTGTTGAGCGATTTAGACCAAAAACTTATCAGCATCAGTTTAAAGAAAGACTACCTAAAGAAAATTTTTTATTACAATTCGTGCGTGGTTCTTGAGATGCAGCTTTTGCGTAAACCGTAAATAAATGCACCACCTGTTGAGCGATTTACACCAAAAAATCATCAACATCAGTTTATATTCAGTTACTACCTATCAGACTATACTATATAGCATAGCAACACCACTTGTTGAGCCATCTGTGACACCACCAAACACTGATCAGCATCAGTTTATATTCAGGGACTACCTATCAGACTATACTATAATAATTTTGATTAATAGATTTATTTTTACTGCACAGTCACAAATAAAAAATAGAAACACAATGTTAAATATATATATATATTAGGGATGTACCGAATATTCGGTATCTATTCGGTATTCGGCCTATTCGGCCATGTTACAAAATATTCGGTTAGACCGAATATGAAACTATTCGGTCTGCCGAATATTCGGTTCGGCCGAATCCAATAGTTAATAAAGCCTTTTAAAACACATTTTTAAAAACTTTTCACAATTTCTACTTTTAACTGTCAATTTAGAAATATATTTAAAATAGTTAGAAATAAAATCATATTTAAATAAAATAGAATGTTTTTATATTATTTATTTGTTGTTTGTAAAGTTAAACTTAAGAAAATTAACCATGAGAAGGATTAAAATTATGATTTATCAGGAATCTCTTTAGGAATAAATGATGCGAGTGCAGATGCAATTTCCTAAATTTTGTTTAGTAAATATTCTGCTTCTTGCTTTTCCCAAATAAAAGACCTTAAACAAAAAAGAAAAACTTTTGAGATTAATAGCAGCTAACAAGGCATATAATTTTTGTTTATGAAACCATAATCAACTTATTGAATCATAAGTACATTGTATTTCATCTCACTCTAGGTCAAACTTTTGTTTTCGTTTGTTGCATTAACAATAAATAAGATACCATAACTATATTTTCAACTCACACGCTTTGATTTCTGTAAAATATGATATGATGGGAAGGATAGAAAATGCCACCATTCATAAGAAAATAACTATGAGCTAGACATTCCTTTATTCAGAATTAAGTTGAAAGTATTTATACTTTATATTGAAAAAAATCTGCCTTGAATTATTTAGAAAGAACAAATATGAGACTGTATAGTTTTTCTTCAACTATTTTTTCATCATTTTTCTTTGATTACAAAATGTTTGTTTCAATTCGTAGAAGAAATCATGAAATTTAAAATTTTATTAATTGAAAAAGTCTCATAATTATGCTTTTAAAATAAAAAAAAAGGCAGATTTTTTTCAATATTGAATGTTCCTATAAAAATCTCTTGTTCATCAAAATATAAGTTTCTCTTATTAAATATTATGTAAAATTGTTTTAAAAAGTAACATTTTAATACCTTTAAACTTTGAAATATAAAAAGTATTTGGTAAGTCGAATATTCGGTATTCGGCCGAATAGTTACTATTCGGCTGGCCGAATATTCGGTATTAGGCCCAACAATTATTATTCGGCTAGCCGAATATTCGGTATTCGGTTCAGCTGTCGGCCGAATATTCGGCATTCGGTATTCGGCCAAAATCACTATTCAGTGCATCCCTAATATATATATATATATATATATATATATATATATGTACCTATATATAAATTATTTTAAATGTGTATTCTGAAGATCTTATAATTTACGTAATTTTTTTCCCCTCCAAATAATTAAAATAAAAATTTGCTTTAATTCTACATGCATTTATTGCATAAATATCCAAAATTTTGAATTATTAAATTGTTCAAAGGTTATAAAAACTATACGCGAAATTAAAATTTACTCCAAAATATTTTACTAATACTTAATTTCTAAAAATTATAAGTCTTTTTCTTTGCGATATATACAGAATACAGATTGTTTTTGAATATCTATGTTAAAATCTATATCGGCTCATTTTCCACCGGAATCCGATTGACTGCTTTGTTTTAAAATAAAATGTTTTGAATTTTGAAAGTGTTATGGTTTTAAATAAATTATTTTATTTTATGATTTGTCGCAAATATTTTAAATGTAGATTGACTGTTCATAAAAACCACCAAATCTGTAACTGCGGTGGCGTAATACGTAAGTACCAAACATTTTCTTTTAAATGCACCAAAAAGTAGAAAAGTCTTGATGAATTTTTTTAATGCGCGGAGCATAAACAGAGTTCCGGTAAGCAAGCTCGATTAGGGAAGAATATTTAATTCGAATCGCAATTTCGCCAAATTACGTATCGCTAATTTGGCTTCAAATGTGGAAAAATATTTTTGTCGCTTAATTTGACGATGTATTGCCTTGTTGGTTAAAATTTAGTGCTACTGTGGTAACCCTGTCATTAGTATTTTCCAACAAATACTGAATGTTGTAGCTAATTCTGATTACTCCATAGGAAATCAGACTGTAATTAAATATGGCTGATATAAATTTTCCAAGTGGGTGAGAAAATCCGGGTCAGGATTCAAACCTGAGATGTATTGGCTGAAGCTGTCAATGCTCTTCCAACTGAGCCATCCCGGACGAATACCGGAGAACTAATTCACCCATATAACCTTAACGATCACATAATCTGGTCTGATAATTTGGATCAGCTCAACAGAATAAATCGAAGTTCAATATATGGAACTGAAAAAAACGCTGTATCCGAAATTATATTATATTAATTTATAACACGATTATTCAATCGGTAAATTAATTATGATATATATGAATTTTCCGGGAATATATATGAATATATATGAATTTTCTGAAAAGTCCGGGACAGGATTGAGGGTTTGAAAAAACCCAAACCACTGGGCCCACTAGTCTAAAACCCGGGATTTTTCGGGGTTTTCCGAAAAAACCCGGGCTTTTTCGGGTTTTATCGAGTTTTTTTTTAAACACTTTAAATACTTATTTTCATATACATAATAGTTAAATTCTTCATGTATCAGTGAAACCTAGGTATAATTTTGCATTAAGCTTGAATAACAAAATGTATATATTAAAAAATAAAGTTAATTTAAAAGGTAGATTTGTGTCTGATATGACTAGTGTCTTGCATTAAGGATATATTAAGCCAAAAACTATACTTACTACTAAATACAATTTGAAGTAATTACAAAAATATATAAATCAATGACAATTACAATTATACTTTGCTTTTACAAAAAATGATTACTAGTAATAATTTTACGAATCAAATTATCATTAAAATACTATATTAATACTAATGCTAAATCAGAATTAGTAAGTACTTTTTATTATAACTAATTAATAGAATAAACCAAATAATTTTATATAGCTACTTCAATGAATTAGAAATCCCAGGATATGTGATATTTTGTTATGAGTTTCAACTGTATAACATAACATAAAAAAATTATATATATAAGGTACCCTGGGGTAATAACGCCACGTTAAGGTTCTACCAATTTTCACGGCTTAGTTTTAGATTGTATTTTTCAAACAAATATAGGATCTGATACAGAAACACATTGACTATCTATATAAAATAAAATAATTTAACAGATATGTATTCATAAAATGTAATGGTGTTTTTTCTTGACCAATGCTATTTGGCGTTATTACCCACCTATATGGGTAATAACGCCATGCAAACAAAACTATGAAATAAGATGGAATAATTGCATGTAGATAGCCCAATTCTAAAAATACAAACTCTACAAACTTAGAAATTGACAAATTGCGTTCTAAGCTATTGAAAATGTTCAATTTTTTGTGAAAGTGTAATACAAATAAAGGTGTGGTGTGGGAGGGGGGGGGGGATGAGGCAAAAGAATATCAGACCGTGAGCTTCTTTTTGCTTAAAAAGGACCGCTTAAATAGAAATATGAGAAACATTGCACAGCTTTAACTGTGTTTATTTGAATCAGTATTTAGGATGTAGCTCGGCCACTGTAGGGAATCAACCGGGGTATTAATGTCAAGGATTGGCGTTATTATCCCGGTATAGTTATTGCGCAGTACATTTTAAATTACAAATTATCTCGAGAAAATATCCAAAATCTTCAACAACATTTTAAAAGTACATGAAATGCACTACAAATTTACGTAATTAACAAAGTATTTCCGGATAAAAACATAGTCTTCACATCACAAAACGTATCTCGCAAATTTTAGATCAAGCGTTAATTTTAGTTGTTTGTAAAAACAATAAGACCTAAAAATGAAACAAATTAACTTGAAGCTGTTTTTTGCGATTTATATGGCTCAAAACCCTTCTGCGCAGAGCACATGGGTGTCATTTACCTGATTATTTCATAATTATGCATAATATTAGCACTTGGCGTTATTACCCCAGGGTACCTTATATCTTTTGTTGTTGTTGTTGTTTAATAGGAAAAAAGTTTGTTTTTGTGTTTGTGATACATAAAAAATTAACATACATTTATTTCTTTTAAAATTTTCATTGAGAGAATTAAGACATTTTTTCCCCTTGCGGTGAGTAGAAAACCTTTACGAGTGGTGTATTGTTATTAAGAAATATATCTTAATATCAGTATTTACGATCTTAATAACGATATTAAGAAATTAAACTTACATAATTTACAGATATTTTGAAGAAAACCCAGTTGGTTTTTTGAGCTGTGCAAAATCATAACAATCTGCTTTAAGTTAAATATGCTAAATTTATATTGTTTCTTCCATTAATTTCAAATAAGAAATCAGTTGAAAACTTTTTTTCTTCTTCTTTACAGCTAATTTATTTTTTGGTAATTTTATCAATGCTTAGAAATTCCTTTTAAATCGGTTTTTTTAATATATTTAAATTAACCTTTACCTTTGCATTGATACCTTAGATCAGCGGTTCGATCCACTGGTGGGTCGCGGAAACAATCGGGGTTTTTTACAAAAATATATTTTGTATTTCATCTACTAAAAAATATGTATAACAATTTCATCAGCAAATAATATTTCAAGAGAAATTCCATTATTTCCATGTGAAGGAATATTAGCAGAATCTCCAATATCACCTAAATGAGCTTTAAATTTCTTGATGGAATTCAACAGTACATACTCGTGTGAATATGGGTTTTAGTTTGCTGTTTAAAAAAAAATTGAAAAAACTGTGCAATGAAAGTGAATAAAAGTTGTTGAAATTAACAAGTTTTAAATCTGTTACTGATGATTTCATCGGTAAACACCAATGCCAGAAAACGCATCTATTATAAAGTTATGCTATGATAGTAATTAAATGTATTTTTAATTATCTTTCTAGTTTGTGTGTTGTGTTAATTATTATTCCACTTACACGAATTTGAAATACGAATTGTTTTCGTTAGTATCCTTCGTACAAGAATTTGCGTTTTTCGTAGGATAGGATAGTCGATAGGTCATGGATCTCACATAACAATTTTATCATTCTGATACTCACCATTATATTAAGTGGGTCGCGAAATTTTTTTTACTTGGAGTTGGGTCACGTACCAATAAAGTTTGGGAACCGCTGCCTTAGATTAAATAATGATACAATTGTAAAATCATGAAAAAATTTGAAAAAAAAAACCACAACGGGTTTTATCATGGGTTTTTCCAAGTGAGCTTGCCCGAAAAAACCCGGGCGGGTTTTTTCGGGCTGGGCCCACTTGTGCGAAACCTGCCAGGATTCGAACCAGGGATGTATGGGCTGAAGCCGCCAATGCTCTTCCAAATGAGTCATAGTCTGATTTATGTCTGTCATAATTAATTTACCAATTGAATGATCGTGTTATACATTAATCTAACGTAAATAAATAACCATTAAATACACTGCTCAAAACAATTAAAGGATATTGCAGTTTTAGGTGGATTTTGTATCTGGGAAATTTTTTAGCTGATTGTTACATGATCGACAGACATAGTAGGCTATATGAGAATAAATTACACATGTTTGGCAGAAAAAAATGCATTTTATTGCGCATTTGTGTACAAAAGGAAAAAAACACAATTTGTGCATATGAGAAAAAAAGAATAAGAAAGGTGTTTTCTTCAAAGAAAATCATTTTCAGTAGGGGGTATGGTTTCCACGGGCGGCCAGCAACACCCATGCACCTTTGAGGCATGGACTCAATGAGGCTATTAATGACAAAATGGGTATTCTGCCCCACTTTTCCAGATGAGCTCTTTCTAGTTCTTAAGAGATTTTGTGGGGGTTGTTGGCGGCCAGAAACTCATCTTCCTAGGCGTCCCAAACGTGCTCGATTGGATTCATGTCTGGAGAACACGCTGGCCATTCCATTCGAACGATTCCTTCCTCGAAAAGGAAATCCTCCACCAGGTTTGCACGATGTGGCCTGCAGTTATCGTCCATTAAAATGAAGTTATCTCCGATTGCTGCCGTGTAAGGGACTACAATAGGTCTGAGGATCTCATACCTATATCGGCGACCAGTCAGAGCTCCATCTCGAATGATGTAGAGGTCAGTGCGCCCGTCAATGGAGATGCCACCATACTCCAACACTCCTCCACCGCTAAATCTGACACTTTCGTGCACGAACGCAGGATTATTCCTACTGCCACGTTCCCTCCAGATGAAAATACGCCTAGTATCCGGATGCACAGAAAAACGGGACTCGTCAGAAAACAGAATATTGCTCCATTCATTTCTCCTCCAGTTGACATGCTCGGTTGCACACTCCCTGCGGTCGCGACGATGTCTTGATGTTAATCTAACACATACCATCGGTCGGCGAGCATACAGACCTACAGCATGAAGCCGGTTTTGGACAGTCTGAGTTGAAATCGTGGTGCCTGTAGCCGAGCGAAGGTGTTGTTGGAGAAGAGTAGCTTTCATGTTTCGGTGTCTCCGAGCTGTTAAAGCTAAATACCGATCTTCATTGGGCGTTGTTGCCCGTCTTCGACCTTGCCCTGGTCTTCGGCCTGCACATCCACTCTCCAAAAAACGGTTCCAGATCCTGGAAATGACACTTTGTGACACTCCAATGGCTTGCGCTACTTCGGCTTGAGTTTGGCCCCCTTCTAACCTATCAACAATTCTCCAAGCTTCTGAATCTGTCAAATGACTTCGCTGAGACATCGTACTCATCGAAACAAAGCAATCACTGAATGCCGATCATCCTTGTCTTCATTATCTTTTATCCAGTTGAAAGTCAAATTTCATTCGCTGCCGCTGAAGCGACGTTTTTGACGTCGAACTCAAAATTTGCATACTCCACAGTTTGAAAACCAGAAAAATTTGCATTTGTGATTATCTTCTTCTATTTTCGGCAAAAAAAATTTCGTTTATATCTTTATTTTATATAAAATTTCAAATATCCTTTAATTGTTCTGAGCAGTGTAGATTAACCAAATATAGCTTAACACTTAAAGATTGAATATTTAAAAAATAATGTCCAATTCCAGTATTACCCACAGGAATACATATATATCCCAATTTCAAAGCTCTATATATACAGTAAAGGGATGAAAATGGATTAACAAGATTTTAATATCACAAAAAAATGTAAGTTTAAAGAAAGCATGTAAAAATCTTTCAAGTTAATATTTTTAATAATTTATCAATTATTAGTTTTTAAAGCTGATAACACGTAATTTATATGTTTTAGATAATTTATTGCATTATAATGTCATTAAAAACATCTTTAAAGATAATAATATTTCCTAGAGTGTTATACGAAAACTGAGCGCAAGCCGATAACACTTGCTTATCAAGTGTATAGTACGTCTCTAAGCAATTCGCTTTCGCAAGAAATAATTAATGGCTTCTCCAGTAAAACAGGCATGCGACTCCTTTATATGGGTTTGATAAATGAGAACTGTTCTACTTTGCCCTATATCTTTCCTCTGATATACATGCATCGTAAATATTTAGATACCGTAGGAACTGGTATAATTCAATGTTGCAAGATTTCCTTTTATGTAGTGTTTGAGTGTATAAAAAATTAAATGAAATATAAGTCCTGTTATAATTTTTTTATTATTTGATTGTTTATATTTTTCTGTGTGTGTGTTTGTGGGGGGGAGGGGCATGTGAAGTGCATATGTTGTTCAAATGAATAAGTTTATTTATTACTTTCTTCTATTTTTACATGAAGTATTGGGTGAGTAAAAATTTTTGAATTCCGGATTTTGACGGATTCACAATTTTAAGGGCTTGAGATTCCAGAAAACTTGTTTTTACAAAGTGTCTGTCTGTGTGTATGTGACATAAATTTTGTGGGCGCTTTATCTCCAGAGCTAACGCACGGAATTTAATAAATTTTTTTATTCAGGTAGTTCCTGATATAAATAGATGCTGGTTAGTTTTTGATTGTAAATCGCTCAACAGGTGACACTGCTATGCTGCATTGTTTTAATATTTACCCAATAGATTTATCTCAAAAACTAATTCACGGATTTCTATCAAATCCAGATTCAGTTAGTCCATGATATCAATGGACATTTTATACATTTTGGCGTAAATCGCAGAAAAGATGGCACTGTTATGCTGCATTTTTCACGACTTCCGCAATAGCTAAATCTCAAGAACTAATGTACGCAATTTAATAACAAAATATATTCAGTTTGTTAGTTTCTGATTGGTGCTGATTAGTTTTAGGTGTAAATTGCTCAACAAGTGGTTCTGCTATGCTGCATTTTCACGATAATTCTATCTCAAGATCTAGTGCACGGATTTTCATCAAAGTTAAGATAATTTTTAATAAATAAATTTACATCAATAAAAAACTCGCATAAAAATAAAAAACTCGTATATAAATAACTAACTCGTTTTTATAAATAAATAACTCGTAATTTATTTGCTTTGAGTATATGTTTTGAATAATTTATTACGTTATAATGTCGTTAAAACATCTTTAGAAATAATCTGTTTCCTAGAGTTTTACACTAAAACTGAGCGGAAGCAGATAATACTTGCTTATCAAGTGTATACCACATCTCTAAGCCATTCGTTATCACAAGAAATAATTAATGGCTTCCCCGGTAAAACAGGCATGTGGCTCCTTTATATGGGTTTGATAAATGAGAACTGTTCCGCTTTGTCCTGTATGTTTCCTCAGATATACATGCATCGTAAATATTTAGATACCGTAGGAACTTGTATAATTCAATGTTGCAAGATTTGCTTTTATGTAGTGTTTTAGTGTATAAGAAATGAAACATAATAGAAGAAGTATTGTTGTAAGAAATCCTTTGTTTTTTGGGACATGTGAAATGCAAATATTGTTTAAAGTAGTAAAGATTATTAATTATTATCGTCTATCTTTACAAGAACAATTGGATTCGTGAACATTTTCGAATTCCAATTTTTGATGAATCGGAAATGAAACGTTTTAGGGGCCAAAGATTCCAGAAAACATTTTTTAAAGAAACGTCTGTCTGTGAGTCTGTCTGTATGTATGTGACATAAATTTAGTGGGCACTTTATTTCAAGAGCTAATGCACGAAATATAATAAAAGTTTTTATTCACATAGTACCAGACAAAAATTGATGCTGATAATAGCTGTTATAGAATTTTTTATTTTTTTATTTGTTTTTTCTTTGTGTGTGTGTGTCATGTAAAGTGTACATATTATTCAAATGCGTAAGTTTATTTATTACTTTCTTCTCTTCTTACTTGAAGCATTGGTTTCTTAAAAGTTTTTGAATTGCGGATTGTGAAGGATTTACACCTTTTAGGGGCCAGAGATTCCAGGAAACATGTTTTTACAAAATGTCTATCTGTCAGTATGTATGTGACAAAAATTTTGTGGGCGCTCTATCTCCAGAGCTAACGCACAGTATTTAATAAAAAGTTTCATTCAGGTAGTTCCTGATATAAATAGATGCTGGTTAGTTTTTGGTGTAAATCGCTCAACAGTTGGCACTTCAATGCTGTATTTTTTTAAATATTTACCCAACAGCTATATTTCAAAAACTAATGCACGGATTTCCATTAAACTTGAGATATTTTTTTAAAAATAAATTTATGTAAATATATAACTCGTTTTTATCAATAAATAGCTCGTAGTTTATTTGCTTTAAGTATGTGATTTAAATAGTTAATTGCGTTATAATGTCATTAATGCATCATTAGAAATAGTCTGTTTCCTACAATTTTACACTAAAACTGAACGGAAGCAGATAGTACTTGCCTACCAAGTGTATACCATGTCTCTAAGCTATTCGTTATCATAAGAAATAATTAATGGCTTCCTCAATAAAACAGGCATGCGACTCCTTTATATGGGTTTGATAAATGAGAACTGTTCCACTTTGTCCTACATCTTTCCTCAGATATACATGCATCGTAAATATTTAGCTACCGTAGGAAGTTGTATAATTCAATGTTGCAACATTTCCTTTTATGTAGAGTTTGAGTGTATAACAAATAAAATAAAATGAAGGAAGTATTGTTATAGCAGGGCTGCCAAAAAGCCGGCTTTTATTGGAAAAAGCCGGCTTTTATTGGTTTTTTTTCAAGTGCACATATTAATATTTATTTTTAACAAAAACTTTTGTTAATTTATCTTACTAATGGCCATTTTATGTAAATTAAAACTAAAATATTTTGAAATTCATTTAAAATCATGTTTCAGATGTCCACTTTTATAGCCAGTTAATAATATATCACAAAAAATCATAAATAGCTAATATGATTAACAGACATCTATATACTATAGATCCAGTGGCATATCCTATGCTTAGTTATTTTCATGTTATTATAGGTAATAATTAAATTCAAAATATAAAAATATATCATATTTTGTATATTATTTATATTCAAAATATATAAATATAAATAATATACAAAATGATGCTGTTTATAAAATATTTCACTTGAACAATGGTTCCTAGCATGTGTGAATGTTTTAGTATTATGAATAAAAATAGTCACTTGTTTATGTTTCACTTTAAAAATAAGAAAATATAAATAATTTTGTCATAGCTTTTATAAATTTATCTTTCTAAGTTCAGTAAATTCTCTATAAGGGAGACTGATTAGGATGAAAATTTGTCTAGCTAGAAAAGGTTTTCCAAGTCTTGTGAATCCATAGACAGTGTAAAATTTGTCTAAGACAGAATATCATTTACTTTGAACAATTTTCTCGGTCCTGAAAGATTCCGAATTATACGGAGTTTGCCGTACATCCCTTTTTCTTTATTTGTTTTTTCTTATAAGGAAAGAGCAGCTGACATAATGGGGGTTGAATTACTGTGGGGTGGCAATCGCAAGAAACACCTGTCTGTTCTTTATATCTTCTGCCGTACACATGACCTCAGCCAATCTGATTGGCGTCTGTTTAACAGATAAATGATATGATTGGCCTATATTGCCATAAATGTTCCTGGAATGATCACTATGATAAAAATGTAGTGGTGTGGTAAATTAGTTGATGGAAATGTTTGTAAACATGCTCTTTCCTTCTATATATTATATATTGACTAAATATTTTGTTCTTGTTCCTTCACAAATTTTCCCACACATTGAACGGAGAAGAATTGATTTGGATCAATTAGCAAACTTTCTAATCTGCAAATTCCTCGTATAAGCGGATGTTTAGTCTAATAGGTTACTGGATTAGCGAGATTCCAGGCACTAACGCATTTATGCTTGAAGGAGCATAGATATAAGAGAGGGAATTTAAAATAAAATTTCGAAAAATGGTTTTGTTTGGAACCGGTTTTTTTAGTTCTAGTATTTAAAATGTAAGTCAAATAATTTGTATTATATTTGGTAAAAATCATTTAAACTACTTCAAAAAAAAAAAAAATTGTAAACATTTTCTAAAAAACATTTTTCTCACCTGTTGATCACAAGAACATTTCTACTATCAATTCACTTACATTTTAATTGACAATTTATTAGACAATTCATTGTTATGACAACAGTAATTAAATAGTTACTAATTAATAATACATTTCATTTTAAGAATGGTTTTTGTAAAAGAAAAAAGTTTTAATAAAAGCCGGCTTTTTCTTAAAAAAGCCGGCCCGGCTAAAACTGGCCAGGCCTAAGCCAGTAGCCCTGTGTTATAGTAATGTTTTTTGTGGTATGTGAAGCCCACATATTGTTCAAGCTTATTTAATACTTTCTTGTATCTGTACAAGCAGTTTTTAAAACGTAAAAACTTTTATTCCAAGTTTTGCCGGATTTACACGTTTTAGGGGTCAGAGATTCCAGAAAACATTTTTTTACAGAATATCTGTCAGAGTCTGTGAGTCTGTCTGTCTATATTATCGTAAATTTTGTGGGCGTTGTATCTCAAGATCTAATGCACGGAATTACATAGAAATTTATATTTAGGTAGTTTCTGTTATAAATGATGCTGATTAGTTTTTGGTATAAATCGTGGCGCTGTCATGCTGTATTTTTACGATTTACGTTTAAGCTTATCTCAAAAACCAATGCACGGATTTCAATCTAAGTTCAGATTCAGTTAGTCAATGATATAAAATTACATTTTCTACATTTTGGTGTAAATAGCAATCCAGAAGGCGCTGTCTAGGCTGCATTTTTCACGATTTCCGCAATAGCTCTATCTAAGGCTCTATCTAAGCAGGCGACATCCGGTCACAATGACATACGATATGTTAAATACGAAGTATAAATTTACGTATATATTTTTAAATATCTTACGACCAAACAACATTTTAATGTTATAGTACACATTTATAATAATGGAGAATATATTTTTAAGTTTAAAAAGTTATTAATTGTTTGAAAACAACATACATAATAATTTGAAAAGTAAATAAGTAATTATCTAGTCTTTTAGAAATGAATAAAATTTAAATTGAAAAAGTATACAATTATTGCAACTACAGTAAAACCCCGATAATTCGGATTAACTGGGACCAGACCCGATCCGGATTATCGAAAATCAGAATTATCCGGAGAGTTAGAAAAAAATTAAATTAAATAAAACATACTTACAGAAAATCACCTTTATGTTAAACTTATTGAATATTTACAGACAGTAAAAATGTTTACTTTGCTTAATTCTTCCCAAAAGGTTTCAGAAAAAGTTTTTTTTTATTCAGAATACGACGGTGAAACAAGTTAATGTTATGGAATTTTGTCAATCGCTTCTCAGACTTGAAAAAAAAAATGACCAAGCCGATCCGAATTGTCCGGAGATCTGGATTATCGGGGTCCGAATTTGCGGGGTGCTACTGTACTTTCATAAATATCAGTAAGTATTTTTAAATCAATTTTTAAAACATTATTTTTCATAAAATAATTTGAAACATTGTTTGTCTTCTTGCAAAGATTTAAAAAAACTTTACATCCAGTGCATCGAATCCTTGCAAAATTGGATTTACAACCAGCTATCTTACAAGGATTTTTCGTAGATGGTTTGGGTATCTCCGGCAGAGATGTGAAACCTTTCTTTTTTTGCAAAGAAGTGGTTGGCAAGTATATTCTTTCACAGTATATATTTTTCTGTGGTATTGACAGCTCACTAGGAGAATACTCTGAGCCATTGCATTCTTCTGTGCCATAGAAAAGATATTCTTGTGGATGAACTCTGAATGCAAGATGTCTAATATTCCTTTTTTTTCTCTGTTGAGCACTATATAGGTGACCCCTATACTCTATCCAACTGGTAGCTATGACAAAAACAAAAAAAAAAGTATGATGACTTTTATAGTCCATTTTTTATGTATTCTGTAATAGCTTAGAAAACGTTTAAAACCTCCCATGAATTCATCATATTTCTTTATAATGGAAGGACGATTCAATGAAAAATATCCTTTATCCTTTTTTTACCATCGCTTGCATATATCTTCATGATGCTTACTGTTAGCTGAAGTAGCATGTGTGACTGAAGAAGCAAGTAAAAGCAAAGTATGACTTAAAGGTTTTTGAAGAAGCAAGTATGGCTTTTTAACAAACCATTTCAGGATGCAAATTTGTCGATAATTTATAATTTTTGGTCAACTGAACCCCGTTTAAACTTTTTTTTATATCAGTGTAGAAATTAAAATTTACATTTGATGGTATGTTACTCTTTTGTAGAATACTTGTTCCCTTGTATTCAGCCTAATAATAGAGGATGTCCAACAAAAGTATGCTGTAAAAGCAGCCAGGGGGTAAATTCTTCAAGTTTAAGCACTACTCTTCCACCAGTATCTAAATATTTTCTATCATTCTCATTTATACCTGTATTTATTTTGTCTCCCGTACCTAAATATATAAAAAAGTCTAAAGGAAAACCATATGCATCTACGGCTAAAAAGACCTTCAATCCTCTGATATTTTATTTTCTTTTGAAGAATTGTCTTCCTGGTGCATGGCCATAAAAATGAATAACTTATTCGACTTTCTTAATATTTGAAATGACACAGCAAAATTTTGCAACGATTATATATAAATTAAATTAAAAAAATTCTATTGGGTAGACTTTTTGTGTTGTTATATGCGGTTAGACAGACGGACGGACCCGATGTCGACTGTAGGTGCTGAGTATTTATATAATACGAACAAATCTGAAAAGGATTAAAAAAGAGAAGTGCATACATCCAGTAGTTATTTCTGATTACTCAACTTGTTACTTTTTTATGTAACTCAAGCGATTTTGCTCAATATCGTTAAATTCCACATCAAAAATATTTTATTTTTGAATTTTGAAATCTCAATCTTCATGAGTTTTTGCTCTTAAATCTTAATATCATTATAAAGTTTATCGTAATAATCATAAATGTTTATAGTATAATTTCCCTATTTATCGATAGCATTTTAAACCGTCCTTTGTCTAAAGCTAAAATGTATTACTTTTTTTCAAACCTGCAAACAGAGAAAAGAAATAATTCAGTAACATATTTCTCGATTCTTAGACATTTTTCTCTTCGAAAATTCAACAAGATAATAAAATATTTATTTCCGTTTTCTATTATGACCCTAAAACTCATATTTCTTATGTGTGCTAATTTTTAAATAATAATGTAAAATATGTGCGGTAGTACCATTATGTTACAGATAAGATTCAAATACCATTATCAGCATACAGATTTTATATTTGTCTGAAAAAGTATGCGACTTTGGTTAAAAAACCGTCATCTTTTAATGATGATAGCAACATTTTAAACACATTTTTTCAGCACATATTTTTTAAATATATTCAATGAATATTTTTAAGTTTAATTTATTTAGATATTAAATAACCATTTTATGATGATCTTATGCAGAGTGTTATTCTGTAAAAAGCCATTAATTTTATTATCTAATAAAACACAAAAGACATTCAAATAGTTTAGTTAATGTACCAAAGTTATCTAGAAAAAAAAATCATTTCCTGTGACTAACTTATTTTTAACAATAAGTATCCAAACCGTACTATCTTCACGGTTTATTGCAAATGATGACGTGTAATATGACGATTAGTGAATGATAAATTAATGAAATATATTATTTTGATGATAGTTTGATAACATTTTTGAAAATGTTTATGGTTAATTAAATGATATTGCTAAGTCATTAAAACTGAAACCTCGGTATTTAAGGGATACGAACAGTTATAACAATTGCGAACAGAATACAGCAAGCTCGCTATCATTAAAAATTTCTATATGTAATAGTTAAAACAATGAAATACGCCCGAGAAATAGTAAATCTGAATTTAAGTATGTGAATTATTATTTACAATGTTAAAAATGCAAAAAATTGACAGAATGAAAAAGGTATCCAAAACAACGTTCTTTTGTGTATCGAAATCGAGACAACAAGAAACTTCATATATTTTATCCTAGACTTTATATTTGAACTCGCAATATTTGACTCTAAAATTATTCATTTCTATTTCATAAATGTGTAGTTGTACTTGCCCGGCCTTAATTCTTGTGGCTTGTTACAGTCAGACCATTAACACAAGAAATATGTGAACTTTTCTCTAGTTGAGCCTGTTCCATTTTTTCTTACTCTCTGTGCTTATGTTTCTCTCTGCGAAGGGTAGAGGTGGGTTTTTTCTCTCGCTTTTCGGTAATACTAAATCATATAATCTAAAATTTAATAAATTTTTTTGGTTAACCAGTTAAGTATCTACACTCATCTGCCTATTTCACCATGGAATACCTGTATTGAAGAAAAACAAAAACATGACCATTTTTTTTTACCCTTTAACTAGTTAGTGAAAAAATATGCACGGGTGTGTCATCTCGTCGGGAAACTTGGACCGAGGATCTCGGTGGTTGCTATAAGATAATATGGGGTAAGAGAATTTCCTTATCTCTTTATAACTTTTCTAATATTTATGAAAATAAATTAAACAGAGAGGTGCCTCCTATTAGGATTTAATCATTACTACTTCCGCATTTACAATTATTATAATACGTTCGAACCTGGGTCTTTGAGTCAGAGTTTGAGTCAGAATGCTCTGTCAACTAAGCCACTCGCATTGACAAATCTAGCCTGACACCATTCATTAATTTCGACTCATTAATTCCACATTTTGAAATTAAATGACTTTATAATAATTTAGTAATTTTAATAAGAATTTTGTATTTTCATAAAAATGGAAAACAGATTTAAAAAAAATAACATATTATGTTGAATCAAAGACCATGTTACAGATAAAAGAAGAAAAGTTTGGTTTAATCAAAAATGATATCGATATCAAAACACCTATTCCCCTCCCATCCAGAGATATCTTATGATATCATTCGCCAGACCCTCCCCCCCTAAAATGATAAAGTTATATGTGTATGCACAGCTCCTAACTTTCACGTATCAAAACAAACATTCAAAGTTTCCAAAATTCATTCAGCGGAAAAAATACAAAAATGTATATTCCCCTATGCTGCATTACAAGGGCCTATTAAATTTCTGATGCATAAATCTGTAAGATTTCGGCGTATCTAACAGATTATTTGTAATGGAATAGAGTATATTATTTGTTGTTTAAGTTAAAATAAAGCATAATATGAAAGAAACAATGTTTAAAATAAATAAAAACTCTAAGAAATGATCGAAGAATCTCTTTTTGAAGACGCTCCAAAAAGTAAACACATGTACCAGCACAAAAAAAAAAAAATTATTATAAACAGTTTTTTACTACAGTTGCTTTTCAGAAATGCATTTTGAGCTTCTAATAAAATTTAAAAATTTAGTGACCCACTTTAAGTACTATATTTTTCTTACATATACATAATAAATATTTAAAAGTTCCACAATTGAATATGATAAATACTACAATGTTTTCTTTTATTTAATGGCTGGTAGACTACTTTTATGATTGTTTCATTAATGCAACCATATAAGCAAACATTTTATCAACAGTTCTGCTGTTTACAGTGCCTACATTAAACCATATTTCATTTTTTGGGCCAAATTTTCACAAAATGTTGATGCATTATAAAAAATTTAGCTGTATTTAATAAGTTTAGTTTTTAAAACAACTGGAAAATAAATTACTGTCCCTTGCAATCTCAGATTTTATTTAAACCTTTCGGGTCTGGTGTGCTATTAATAGTACATGTATTTTCATCAAGTATTATTTAGAATTAATAGTTATTTTTGTTACTTTCTACATATAGAAGTGGTAGATTGTATAAGGCGATGCGTCTTTTATTATGATTTCATTTATGTTTTGACATTTACTAATAACAACAATAATAAAAGTTTGCTTAATTCTATTTGCCTCATTAGCGATTCCTTTATTTTATACAGATATTTTAGTTTTTTAAATTTGAAATATAGGTTACTTTTCTGAACGAATGATGCGTGAGGAAATTCAAAAAACATAGGAAAATTGTATATCTCTTAAACCCTGCTGTAATATGATATTTTTTAAATATCTCCAAAAACTGTTTCTTAGCCTATTATCATATAAATATCAGTTCAGTAGTACGCAAAAATAAGTAAATTCGTTAGATTCCAGACAGTGAGATAATATTTAAACTTCGGTAAGTTTATTTGGATCGCTACGATTAAAATTATTAAAAACAATGTTCTCCCTATAACATTATGTAATGGAATACTTTTCTGCGGCCTTGTAAATCAATAACAAATGTTCTTTGCACCACAAATTGTTCAGAATGTATATTATAATATTTACTTCTTAGATGCATATCAATTTTATTATATTCGAATGAGTGTAACATAGGGATGGGCATTATTTATCGTATTAGGATAAATAACAGTGTTACTACGTTAGAACCTAATATTGCATTAATATGTTACTGAAAAGTCCCTGTTAAATAAATAACACATGGTTCTTAATGACAGCATCTTCCTTCACTTGTTTTAATCAAGATTTCATTTTTTGTACCTCTAAAATAATAATAATATTTATTAAAAACGTCCTTAATCGTTTCTTTTGAGACGGTTGCCGAACAATGTTGAATGTCCGGGCTGGGTGCCCGGACAGCGCCTCCCCCCCTTCCTGCTTGCGCAGATCCATTCACAATTATTTAAAAAATTTGTGTCCCCCCCCTTATTAAAACATCCTTAAAAGCCCTTATTAAAAAATCTCACAATTATACACTCTGAGATAAAAAACCTGTCTAAAACGGAATTTAAAACTGTTTTAAAAGCTTCCGTTTTAGAAGGTTTTACTATATAAAATAAGATATTGTATGTATCCAGCAAGTACAGCCCGGACAGCCCCCCCCCCTGCTTGCGCAGACCCATTCACAATTATTTAAAATATTTGCGTCCCCCCTTATTAAAACACCCTTAAAAACCCTTATTAAAAAAAATCTCACAATTATACACTCTAAAATAAAAAAACTGTCTAAAACGGAATTTAAAACTGTTTTATAGGCTTCCGTTTTAGATGGTTTTACTATATAAAATAAGATATTGTTTGTATCCAGCAAGTACAGCCCGGACAGCCCCCCCCCCTGCTTGCGCAGGCCCATTCACAATTATTTAAAAAATTTGCGTCCCCCCCCCTTATTAAAACACCCTTAAAAACCCTTATTAAAAAAAATCTCACAATTATACACTCTAAAATATAAAAAACTGTCTAAAACGGAATTTAAAACTGTTTTATAGGCTTCCGTTTTAGAAGGTTTTACTACATAAAATAAGATATTGTTTGTATCCAGCAAGTTCAGGTTAAAAATTCTGGGCACCCACCAGTTCAAAAAGCTGGTTACGCCTATACAACCACAGAAGAAATAACTCCTTAATATTCTCTAATTCAATAACTGTTAGATTTTTCACCAGTTTTTCAATTCAGTTCAGTTATGTAGTTCTTTTCTGTTAGATTTTCCACCCGTTTTTGAAAAAATGTAGTTTTTTTACATTACAAAAGAACATTTTATCGCTTCGTAACTTTTGTTTATTTTCAAACATTTTGTCTGAGGATAATGTTGTTATCGTTAACGACTTTTGATTTAAAGTTTCGTTTCCTGTTTGGTTTTCATTCGCAGTTGTTGAAGAAAGAGGATAAATAAAAAATGATTTCGTCTCTTTTTTATTAAATATCAGAAAGACTGAATTTTAGATTTGTGGATTTGATTTCTAAAGGGCTCTTCTGGGTGGGTGTGTGTTTGTGGGGGGGGGGTTCACCCCGCAAACATACACCTTCAAATTTCGCTTATTTAGTTCTCTACCATTTTTAACATGACACCCCCCCCCTTTCGGTGACTCACCTAATTTTGCTCATTTCTTCACTTCATTTCAATCTTTAAAAGGCTATAACTTTGCTTCTATGGGAGCTAAAGTGGAGAAAAAAATTCTAGCATAGCTACTTTTTACTCGCCATTCTTTTTGCTGTTTCAATTTTCCGGTTTTTCCCTATAGGACCATTTTTGGGGGGGAGGGGGGGGGCGTTTCTTATTTTTTGTTGTAATATGTCTGTCAAAAGCTTATGCTTCATACATTACAAATCTAGCATAAAAAATTTTCTCCCGTTATTCTGGGTCACGTTACGGACCCATAATGGGTTGAAATTTAAATTTCTTAAACTTCGAGGTTTTTTGCTAAATCGGTATCAGAAAAAAAATTGTGCCAACGTGATGTGTGTATGACATCTGCGCCATATAAATATTATTCAGTCTTTTTTTATTGCAATTTTTTTATGTAAAACAATATGCATTATTTTTCATGCACAATTGCGCATTAAATGAAAATTGTAATGCAATTTTTGTAGTAGTGCTTTATAATAACGAATAATAATAAAAAAAACACATTATTTAAACGTATTTCCTGCACAATAAAATGTTTCCTGACGATTACAAAAAAATATGTCCTGACAATTCAAAAAATAAAAACGTAATTGTCCAAGTTTTCACTTCTGTCGGCACTCCAAAAATGTCACTTTTTTTAGGGGGGGGGTGAAAATTTTGTGAAAATAAGTCTTATTTTTTATTTATGTATGGATCCATATAAAAAAGTATGAGCTAGTGAACTTTGGAACCATTTTAATACAACTCATATTCCAAATATTAAAAAAATTGAGAAAAATTATTAAAAAAGTATTTTCAATTTAATCATTTTTATACTAAGTAAATGCAATTAAATTTCTTATAAATTGAATCTGGAATGTTTAGATAAGATTTTAATATTTACAAAATATAAAATACAGTACAATATATTAGGTTTACAGCTTTCTGAAAGACATAAAAATAGTAGGATAAAATTTAAATGAGTTCAAAGTATTAGAATATTTTATTTTGCGCAACAATATTACCTTATTAATATGAAGTAAATGGTAGTTAATTTTTTGTAGCACCCTCTTTTGCTTTCATAATAGCGTACAATCGATCTTGCATACTATACATATCTGCTATTAAGAAACTAGTAAAAAAAAAACTGAGTCTGGAAAAAATTTCATTTTCTACAATCTGTCCTATCTCACAAGTTTCTTTGTCCTATCAGTTAATATTTGTTTTATGTTTTGCAGCCGCTATAGTAGTGGCAGCACGCATTGACTTGCTGTACGAAAATTCAGTAATGCATTTCATCTCAGATTTTAAAACATCAACAGTGCTGATTGAGAAAACGCGGTATACGGAAAATGGATTTTTGAAAAATTCGTTTTCCTCTGTATGTTAAAGAAAGTTTTCTTAATATGTTTTCTTGTACTTTCTAATTTTCCTGCTTTTCGTATTTCCTATTGGATACATTATTTTATATTCAAAAATATATGTGCCTGTAGATATTTTCTTAAATGTTGTTGCCCCACCAGTGGCTGAGAGATTCTGCCCTCAAAACTGGTAGACGGCAGGCGTTGGATTAGAACAAAACCCAATCGCGGTCGTCAGCCCAATCATTCGGAGTTTTCCGTGGTTTTCTTCGAACTTTGGATTTCCTTGCGTAAATACGGGTTGGGTTCCCTTAGAAAGAACCCCCCTCCCTCCACGGAGGGCACCACCTTGGGGGCCCATATCCCATGTGTTGTCCGTTTGGGAGCATATTTAGCAATTGTTTATAAATTGTTTATTGTATCCTGTTACAAAAATAACAGGATGTTGGAACCTGTTACCAGCGCTACTGTGGAATGATGTAACCTGTTAACCAAAAATAACCATATTTCCCATCTCTAGTGTAACACCATTAAAATGCATTTGAAACTTTTTTCACCATTTACCGTAATGAAACGGAATAATTTTGATTGTCCCTGTAATTGATCTAGGCATCAGATTTTCATAAAATTTAAAATAACTCGACAAAATTACATGATAATTATATATTTTAAATTTCAAACGATTCGATTGGGTACTTTTTGCGTTGTTATATGTGGACGAACGGACTGAACGACAATTCTAGATGCTACGTATTTACATAATTAACGCACCTAAAAAAGTAATTTTGTTCGCAAAATAGAAACAAAATTCAAACTCGAAAGGATTACTGAAATGATTAAAGCTGTGTAATTTCAAATCAGACGTAATCTGTAACTTATGTAGTATACTAGATGAAAACAATCTATACTTCTTAGTAACTGGATATTACACTCGTATAACAAGCCTTGAAATTAATTTACGAACTACACTATGATGTTGACTTGTGACATCATTATACGTTTTTGATAAATGAGAACTGTCTTGGCTTGTAACATACGTTTCATGAGTCGAGTATGTATCGTTAATAATTAAGTATTCTAGGATTCTATATGACATAGTGCTGAACAATTTTGTTTCATGTAATATTTTACTGACTGTTTAGATGACGGTTTTATGAATGCAAATTGAATTTCTACATTATATTGAGACCTATTGCAAATCATATTTCCTTGTTGCGTATCATCGCTGCTTCCATGGTTTTATTTAATCCTTTTTACTTTGCGCCTTACGCAAATTATACTAATATTTTTTGTTTACATTTTGAATTTGCTAGACTTTTTTTGAACGAAACTTTTTTGAACTGTAAAATGTAGCATGAATTTTATTAAGATGCTATACTGAAGAAAAATAAGTAATGTGCACCGAAATGCCATTTTTTTGTATTGTTATAGTTAATATATGTATTGTGTTTTTTACATTTTCTGTTTGAATTACTACGAAAGTATGAAAATTCATCTACTTACTATAAATAATTAGCCTGATCTATCTTATACATGACAATAGGTAAGATTAATACATTAATGCTATAGTTAAGAAATTTTAATGTTTGAAAATGAATATTGATAATTTAAATATCAATATAAATAATATTGAAGACTTGTTTTATAAAAATGGATAGATTCAATATTCCTATTTATCTTCCAAATGTAAATCATTAAATGGTATTTACCAATTTTTGGGGCCAATCTTTAACGAAACATTATGAAAGTAAAAATATATTATTTAAAAAAAAGGGTACTTCTAGGTTTTCCCGCCGACCAAAAAATTATCGCCAAATTATAAGATTAAATGCCAGTAATGGATGATCGTGAATGTCCCATTCAATGACATTAAATGCGATTCACGTGTTTAAAATGTCATTAAGTGATTTTTATTTTGACTTTTTATTTGTATTTTTATTAATATTCTACCAATTATTTGTTTTTTCGTTATTTAAAATAAAAATTATGTCAACATGTATAATTTAGCTATTAGTTTGGCGATTTGTATAATTTGGCGAAATTGGTCGACGAGATAACCTAGAAGTACCAAAAAAAGTTTTAGCCTAAATATAACTGAACACTAAATTATTGCCATTCACAAACTCAGAAATGTGCTTAATAATGTGATAAATGTTGTGTAAATCAGATTGTTTTATGCGCAATTTGTAATCATAAAGTAACTTTGTTTTACGTGTATATTATGTCCTCTTATCAAGGCTTTATAACTTTGAAATAATTAATAATCTACACAATGATATTGACTCTTGACACCGTTATGTGAGTTTTAATTAATGAAAACTGCTTTGACTAATTACAAAATACATAACATTCGCTAGACCTGTTTACATTGTAAATATTTAGATATTTTAGGATTATATATTACTGATTTAATATTATGCCGTATATCATCACTCAATCGCCTTTAAAGCATGATAAGCAAAACTTTCATTTACAAATATCTCATGTATTTTGTAATATAAATTATCCCCAAAGAGTAACATGCATAACTTCATATCTGCCATGCTATGACCCCTGTAAATTGATTTACTGATTTCTGTTTATAAATGAATGAAAAATACTACTAATTGGAAATATTGGTGAAAAAATAAATAAAATTTTTTAGCTGTGAAAATTTCTGTGCATTAAGGGTATTCTCAACTGCTCTGCTCAATAAGCACAAAACAGTTTGACACATTAACAAATTCATTTTTTAACAGAAAGATCTAAAATTGGACAGTCTGGCTTCGAATCGTACTCAGTTTTCCATTTTGTGATAATTAAATTACCTACCGAGTTATAAGCTATTTTGATCACGTGATCACACGATTTTCTACTTTTTGTTGACTGCATCTTCTGCTTTCGTCGGAAAATGCGGTTCAAAACATCATTTTTGACGGCTTGTTCTGAAATATATATTGCGTTTGCTCAAAAACAGAAAAATGAGTGCGATTAAATAGTATCTGAATAACAACATCTAGTATTTTCAACTTATGTCACAAAGTTGCCCTTTTTGATTTAAGAGCCCCTTAATGATAATTTGCGAGGTAAAATCTGTTGAGTTCGACAGGTCATGAAAATATAATAAAGAAATGTTAGTCCTTAAAATATTATTTTTAGGACCTAGGAAATTTGGAAAATGAAGTTTTAGTAAAATTACTTTTGTATTTTTTCCTTGAAGATGGCTATGTTCATAGTTAAAAGTACTTGGAATTAATATTATTTAACATCTCTGAATATTTTTTATCGATTTCAAGTTCTAAAGCAAATTATGTGCAATTTTAAAGGTAATCTTAAAATATCTGATGAGTAATTTACTTTTAGCCACATACCCAAGTAGTATAAATATAGTAAAATAATCATTAAATTTACATCATTTATAAACCATCTACACGTAAATTCTCAATTCTTCGCGTTTGATGACAATCAATATTTCTTATAAGTTGTATGTTACGCGCTCTAAATAAGGCCGTATACCTGGAATTAATTAATATATTGCGCGCTGATAAGGAATTGTGGCAACTCTATGTGAATTTTGAAAACTGAAACCTCTTCTTCTGAAAACACAAATTTCCTGGGACGAATATTCGCCATAAATACTTAGATATTTAAAGATTATGTGTGATTTACTGCTATTGATTCATACACAAATCCGGCTATATAATGTAATGGTTGTTTCCGATTATTTATTCCATTACGTATAATAAATCACGTATAAAATTTCACACAATAAAAATTGACTTAGAATTTTTTTAGATTATCAGCGTTATGTTAGGAAAAATATAAGGTACCCTGGGGTAATAACGCCACGTTAAAGTTCTACCAATTTTCACGGCTTAGTTTTAGATTGTATTTTTCAAACAAATATAGGATATGATACAGCAACTCATTGACTATCTATATAAAATAAAATAATTTAACAGATATGTATTCATAAAATGTAATGGCGTTTTTTCTTGACCAATGCTATTCGGCGTTATTACCCACCTATATGGGTAATAACGCCATGCAAACAAAACTATGAAATAAGATGGAATAATTGCATGTAGATAGCCCAATTCTAAAAATACAAATTCTACAAACTTAGAAATTGACAAATTGCATTCTAAGCTATTGAAAATATTCAATTTTTTGTGAAAGTGTAAGAAAAATAAAGGTGTGGTGTGGGAGGAGGGGGGGGGGATGAGGCAAAAGAATATCAGACCGTGAGCTTCTTTTTGCTTAAAAAGGACAGCTTAAATAGAAATATGAGAAACATTGCACAGTTTTAACTGTGTTTATTTAGGATGTAGCTCGGCCACTGTAGGGAATCAACCGGGGTACTAATGTCAAGGATTGGCGTTATTACCCCGGCATAGTTATTGCGCAGTACATTTTAAATTACAAATTATCTCGAGAAGATATCCAAAATCTTTAACAACATTTTAAAAGTACATGAAATGCACTACAAATTTATGTAATTAACAAAGTATTTCCGGATTAAAAAGATAGTCTTCACATCACAAAACGTATCTCGCAAATTTTAGATCAAGCGTTAATTTTAGTTGTTTGTAAAAACAATAAGACCTAAAAATGAAACAAATTAACGTGAAGCTGTTTTTTGCGATTTATATGACTCAAAACCCTTCTGCGCAGAGCACATGGGTGTCATTTACCTGATTATTTCATAATTATGCAAAATATAAGCACTTGGCATTATTACCCCGCCTGGCGTTATTACCCCAGGGTACCTTATCCATAATTGTCAACTTTCATTTTTTCTCACCATTATTTCTTAATAATAATCTTTGCATTTTTAATAACAAAGTTCTGCAATTAAATAATCCGACTACCATTTTGGAGAAAGAAGTTACGAAAAATCATTGAAGTTGACAAATACTATATGAACTATGTATATTTTAAAAATAGAAAACAAGTTTCGAAGTTTTCTTATTAGTGTAGAAACAGAAGTTAAACACATATATTCCAAACTGACACTGTTAAAATTTTAGAACTTATATTCAACATTACATTATTTACAAGAGGAATATTTACGGCATATTATTCACAAGGGAATTACAGACATCCCAATATATCGTACCTTAATGTTCCATCACATCCGAATTCGTCATTCTACGTTCTTCTCTCTCCAACTCACAACAACCGTTTTTTTTTCTCCTCTCTTCACTTCAGTTTTAAGGGTTGGCACTTAACCACGCCTTTCATACGGCTGAGTCGCTAAATTGCCTTTATCATAAGAGTTGCGGTACGTAAGAAGGTGATATGCTGGTCTAATCGTGGAAAGAGAATGCCATTCCATACATTAGTTGTATATCACATGCTTTTAACAAGGCCTTACAACTGAAAATAATTAATAAATTGCACGCTGCTATTGACTTGTGACATCATTGTGTGAATTTTGAAATAAGGGAACATTTTTGCTGTATAAAATAAATATTGCCTTCGTAATTCGACAAAACACAAAGGTTTAATAAAGAAAAAAATTGTGTCAGAGACACCGAAGGCGAAAGAGTTAATAATAATCTTATGTTAACAATTGTATTGTCACAGGCTTTTCGTTCTAGTAAGAAAAATTAATAGCTTGCGAAATCTTAGAAATTTTCATAGACATTATGTGCGGCATTTTCAGGAAGGGGTAAGAAAAAATTTTATGTAAATATTTTTCAGTTACGTTTGTCATAAAATTTATTTGTTCATATATTCACGTTGTAAACTATTATTTTAAAAAATAATATCATGCAGCAAAATAAAAGCAATGTAACAATAAATAATAATAATAATAATAATAATAATAATAATAATAATAATAATAATAATAATAATAATAAAACTATGTAACATTAAAAAATGGGGGAAAAAAAGAAAAAAATCCAGAACATATTTTTTATCGCAAGAAAATCATTCAGTCTATACAGGGGGATTAAAAAAAACGTTGACAAAATGATATGACAAATCAAGCATACAACAAAGACAAAAAAAATCACATCGGAACATAAGGTCGCAAACTACTTATTGAGTCACAATTACAGGGTCTTTCATTCTAGCTACACCTGGTTTGACTGCAATGATTTCGAGGAAAATAAAAACATTGTAATGAAAATGTACCTTATGTACCTTATTTGTGTAAAATGTGATAACATAACGAAAAGATCTGGAAAAACATACCGTTCAAGCAATCGATGTTAACATATAAACTGACTACAGTAAAACCCAGATAATTCGAATTAATTGAGACCAGACCAAATCCGGATTACCCGGAGGAATTTAAAAAAATGAAATAAAATAAAACATACTTACAGAAAATCACCTTTATGTTTAACTTATTGATTATTTACAGACAGTAAAAATGTTTACTTTGTATTAAAAAAGTTTGTAATTTTTTGCTGTGACAGTTTTTTATATCTTTTGCGAGCCGTACGGTCACACATTCGTTTGAGCATAAATAGTTCGTTGTGTGTAGTTTAAATAAGAAAGCTTAGGTATTCTTCCGAAAAGATTTCAGAAAAGAAGTTTTTTTTTATGCAGAATACGACGATGAAACAATTTAATGTTATGGAAATTAGTCAAATCACTTCTCAAACGTGAAAAAAAATGACCAAACCGATCCGGATTATCCGGAGATCCGAATTAACGAGGTCTGAATTAGCAGGGTTCTACTGTATTGCAGTCCAAAATGTGAGAGGTCAAGTGCATATTGCTGGCGCGCAAAATGCAAACTTCTACCACTTTTGTTTGGTGTTATCATATTTAAAATAAAGGTGGGAATGTCTGTTAAATGTTTTATTATATAATATACTTCAGTTTTCTGAAACTTATTATCGTCAATCCAAATTGAGTTAGGTTGAAACACCCTGTATTTGTGTCTCAATAAATGGTTTGCGGCCCTATGTTTCGATGAGATTTTTTATCCTTGTCGTATGCCTGATTTGTCATATCATTTTATCAACTTTTTTTTAATCACCCTGTATATTTAAAAGACCAGGCTGTTTTTATAGTCATCTGGCTATTAAACCGATTTTGATAAATGCTCTTTTAAATGAAAGCGCTTTATTTGTAAATAATTCCGCACTTTTTTTAATAATCTCATTGTTAAACTTTAATTTTAAAAGTTTTTTTTATGAAATTTTTTGAATTTAGTGATAATCGGGTTACTTTCATTGTCAAAGAGATAAAGAGAAAAATGGAAATCACCATACTATTACGGATGCCATTATCGTAGAGCAATTTAAAATAACTATTTAAAACAAGTTGAATGTAGATTCTGCCACTGCAGAATTCAGTTTCGCCTCCGATTAGAAAAAAAAATAGATAGAGGTCTTTTAGAAGGGCGAATAGAAGGGCCGTTTAGAATGCAATGAACTACTTCATTTTTATTGTGTTTATCAATATAATAGCAAACAGAACGGCGTGAAATACCCAATTGATTAGCAATTTCTTTCTGAGACATTGGAATTGCGGAATAATAAAGAGATACAATTTGACGTGCTACTTCTTCATTAACTAGTTTCATCAAAAACGGATTTTTTCTTTAGTTTAAACGCTTTTTTATAGACTCTGAGAAAAAGGAAATGCATTTTAACAATAAAACGAGTGGAATCCCGTCGAATTCGACGAATGGAATGTTTAAAAGACCCGATCGATTTGGTTAAAAAAAAAGCAAAAGTAATTTCATTATTGAATCAATATGTAATAAATATATTTCCAAACTTAATGTCAAGTTTGCCAGTTACAATTTTGCATGCAAATATTCGCAGATCTTCAGTTAAATTTGTAATCTGAGTGCCGGTGAAATCGAGAAATTTTATTTTATATGCACTCACAGAAAAATAGTTTTAATAAAAAAAACTAATTTCATTTTTACTATGACATTATTTTCACTAACTGAAGTCATTACTTACGAATCCGAAAGTAAAATCTCAATTTCAGTGTCCATAATGAAAAGAAATATTGAAATGTAATATCGTTATGAGTAAAAGTCCGATGTTTTAAATAGTGACGTCATTTCCTCTTCAAATGTTTTTTAAAAGTTACTGTAATTAGTAATATGAAAAAGGCGTCCATAATAATATTGTAAATCCCATTTATCTAGTTGCTGAATGACATCATTTTCCTCATTTGAAAATTTTCTTATTTGCTTTAGACATTAATTTTTATCATAAATTATTTTCTGTTATTTTATTTACATTATTAATATTATTTCTTAGTAAATATATTTTTTGTTACCTCAATTAGTGCATAATTATACGCAATCCCTTTATTGTGGTTAAATTTTACGAAAACAATTAACTTTTTTCTTTTACATGCGAGGACATGTTCACTGATGAGATGAAGCTTCTGATAATGGGAAATAAATTTTTATTATCGAGAGAAAAGCTAAACTGAGTTACCACCATTTGAAAAAATATCGTAAAAAAGCATTTAAAATTAAAAATAAAATATAAAAATGGAAATAAATTAAAAAATAGCTAAAATGGGCACATTTACAAATAAATAGCTTTCATTTAAAAAAATAATTATCAAAATCGGTTGAGTAGAAAATTCAGGAACGATGACACGACATTTTAGCTTGTCTGAAAGAAATAGCATCGGAGGCTAATAAAAACCTTCTGACAAAAAGTGAAATCACAATTTAAAATCACACATTTTTACTCACAAACTTGATATATTTCAGTAATGTTTTCATTCTACTAATACTGAGATTGAGAGATTTATCTTATAAGCCTTCAGGTGGAGAAAATGATATCATAGTAAAAAATGAAATGTGTACTATATGCAAAATTGTAACTGGCAAATGTGCCATCGAGTTTGGGAATATATATATATCAATAATTTATAGCACGGAAAAAAAGTGGCACTTCGGGAGGGCCAACAAAAGTGAAAACTTCAAAAATTACATGTGTATTTTTTTAATCGTCAGGAAATTTTCCATGGAAACACGATAGGAAATATTCCATGGATATCCTCATGGAAACGAGAGAGGAGGCCAGAGTCCCAGCAGTGGGAACATATAAGGCGTCGATAGCTCGAAAGAAATAAACAGCGAGTAACGTGATATTATAAACGCGAAAGTTTGTATAAATGAAAGGATGGACGTGTGAATGTTTGTTTGTAATCGCATCGGTAAAAGTGAAAAAAAAAAAGGATCAAATTGCCCCATACAAAAAGTAAAGCAAATGGAATATATGGTCTCAGTTTCTCCATTTGAAAACCCGTGGGACGCCGAGGCAGGCGGCTAGTATGCTAAATAGTGATAAAATTTTATCCACGTGTTACGTATATTTATTTATTTATTTAAATAAACGCTTACTTACGTGATGATGAGTAGCAGTTCTATTAATTTATCAGCAATAATAGATTTAGAAATTCAAACTCAAAAGCCCTGAATTGTATAGCAGCACTACTCAAACTCTCGTACATGTATTTCGAGCACGAGAGATGCATGGACCAAACGCGGAGAGCAAAGGTCAACTGACGAACTAATAGCGCGCAGACAAGCATGTGGCGCGCGACCTGCCCTCCCCGCCCTACATCATACCACTCCATAGACAATATATGTACACAAGCTGATCCGCCCGGCGTTGCCCGGGCAGAAACTGCGTCGGGACTGTCATTGGAAATGCCAATTTGACAAAAACTTCGAAGAAGTTTGAAAATTTTAAATTTTAAACCATTATGGGTCCGTAACATGACCCAGAATGACGGGAGGAAATATTTTATGCCAGATTTGCAATGTATGAAGCATAAACTTTCAATAGACATTTTACATCAAAAATTAGAAACGCCCTCCCTCTAAAACGGTCCTATGGGAAAAACCGGAAAACTGAAATAGCAAAAAGGACGGCGAGGAAAAGTTTGCTATTCTAGAATTTTATTCCCCGCTGTAGCTCCCATAGAAGCAAAGTTATAGCCTTTTAATATTAAAATGAAGTAAAGAGATGAGCAAAATTACGTGAAGAACCGACAGGAGGGGGAAGGGTTGGTCCACAGCGCTGGGTGTGTCATGTAGCTTAAGTTTTTAAGTTAAAAATGGTAGAGAGTTAAATGAACGAAATTTTAAGATGTATCTTCGGGGGCCCTGGAAGAGGATCTCAAAGACGGAACATTAAAATAATGTGCCTAAATTCCAATAACTTCACAGAAATATAGACACTTATGTACAAATATGTCGGTTGCGGTAGAGTGTCACGAATTCGGTGTTCTTTCCCCATCTCAAAAAAATGCCCAACGCGCCTAAAGAAGTTTTCACTTCAATAATGAATATGAAATACATGCATGTATTTTTTGCAATGGTGAAAAAAAAATGTCATTTTTTATATTTCGTTGAAAACAAAAATTATATTCGTGTCGTAATGGCCTAATTTTTGTTGATTTTTCATTACATAATACCAAAGATCAAAGACTCAATTAAAAACTTTATCATTTCATTAGCTTAATGGCATATTACTGGTAACGTATAGAAATAAAGTTTAATTTTTTCAATAATTTGAAATTAAACTTCAGTTTATTTGTGTAGTTTATTTTTATCAGTTTTTTATCAGTTTATTTTTATCAGTATTCCGATATTTGTGTTCGGTATTAGGCTAACCAATATAATATTAATTATTGTATCTATTTTAGTGATTATTTTTATAAATTCAATCAATCACTTCTTTTAAAAACTTTCTTTCGTCGAATACGACTGATTGACTCGTTTATTCAAAAACTGGTACTCTGTTATGCTGCTGTTGTCACATAATATTTTTATATCATTCTCATGGGCGTAATCGGGCAGCAACAAAGGCGAGGGAGAAGAAAATAGACCCTTTCAGTATTTAAGAGCAGTAGCGAACCATTTTTTTTCTCTTTTTTAAATACGTTTTAGCAAGAAAAGCTTTTATATCTCCGAGTTTCTTTGGATAAATCAGATAGTTTTAATTCAAATTTTTGATTTTTCTTTCACCATTTATGTACTATTCCCGAAACAAAAATTGCTTCGAAATACTAAGAATTAGTACTTTAAAGTTCATAGAAGATTTTTTTTTCATGTTTTGATAAAAGTTTTAAGGTAGGAGACAAGAAAATATATTTTCTTTTTTTTTCTTCTCAAAAAGAAAAAAAGAAGAAGAAAGAAAAGAAAGATGAAGAAGCTAAAAATAGTTTAATGCTAAAAGTAGTCTATTGATTGTGCTTATTGTTGAATCAAAGCCTTATAATCTATGGAATATGCGATATTAACGTTTATTTGTTAAAAATATTGCAAAAAATCATTGTTTTCATTGTAGATACTTACTATATTGATATAAAAATTTAAATTATTATTCATTTAAATTATTAGAACATTCGCTATGCATAGTAAGAAAAAATGTGATGATTCCGGCACGTTATGTTATGATTTTTCTAGCACTGATGCTGTAAAAGAGAATTGAATTAACAAGTGAATTAAACATTGTTTTTCTTTTGTCACGTGCACCAAACAGCCAGGAAACGAGCATGCTGTGCAATGTGCATGCTACCGGTATATTCTATTTGTACATTTTAACATAAAATCTTTGAAAATATATACTGCTCGACATTGAAAATGCAACACCAAGAAGGAGTGGTCAGAAAGTGATGAAATTTGGGGAAAAGACAGAGACAGCAAGGAGCATTAAGTGATCTTTATTTCAAAATGATAGTCAGAAAACAGAACGAGAACGGCGTCGGCTCAGTAGGATGTAGGACCACTGCGAACTGCGATGAACGAAGAAACACGTCTAGGCATAGAGTCAATAAGAGCGTGGATGGTGTCCTGAGGGATCGCTTTCCATTCCCTTTCAACCATTTGCCACAGTTCATCTTCTGAACGAGGCAAGGGCAGAGTCCGCAAAACGGCGTCCAATCACATCCCACACATGTTCGATTGGTGACAGATCAGGAGAGTACGGTGGCCAGGGAAGCATCTGTATACCTTGCAGAGCATGTTGGCACATGCGAGCACTGCGTGGTCGGGCGTTATCCTGCTGAAAAATTGCATTAGGCTGCCCCTGAAGGTAGGGTATTGCCACTGGCCGCAGTACATTATCCAAGAATCGTTGGGCCGTCATAGTGCCCTAAATACGAACTAGAGGTGTCATGCAATTATACGCAATAGCGCCCCAAAACATTATGCCACATTGTCGCGTGGCGGGGCGTTCCACAGTTATTGCCGGATTTGATCTGTCTCCACGTAGATGCCACACACGTATGCGGCGACTGTCACTGGATAAACAGAAGTGTGACTCATCTGAGAACGCGACGTTTCGAAATTCTGTCATCCAAGTCGCTCTAGTTCGGCACCATTCCAGACGTTGGCGTCTGTGCTGTCGAGTCAATGGCAGTCTTCTTAAAGGACGCCGTGAGTGCAGCCATGTTCAACCAATCGACGGGAAATGGTTCTGGTCAACACGGAAGCATCCAGGGTATCTTGTACATGCTGCAGAATCGAGGTACAAGTGACTTGAGGGCCCGCTACAGCTTGTCGGTGGATGCGTCGATCCACGCGTGCTGACGTTACTCCGGCTGCACCTGCACCTTTCAATCTTGCCACATTTCCTTGCTCCAACCATGTTCGCCACAGCCGATGCACCGTGCTCGCATTCATGTGGGTATCAACTGCGATTTGACGTAAAGACCAACCCCCCCCCCTTCTCAGTCCCATCACCATACCTCTCGTAAAATCGTCTATCTGCTGGAAGTGCCTTCGTTGATGGCGGCCTGGCATTCTCTTCTATACACGTATCCTCTGAGATAAAAACAAAATTTCTTCGATAATTCGTCTGGAAGAAATAGCGACACGAATATTGCCCATTCTACAAGTTCCTTTCCTTATATCAGACATCACGTGAGTCGGAGACGTACGCATTTCACATCATTTGCATAACTCAGTGACATGCGCCTACTCTGAAATTTGCATTAATTTCTGACCACTCCTTCTTGGTGTTGCATTTTCAATGTCGAGCAGTGTACATAGTGTTGTTGTTAAAATAAAGTCGATACAAAACTTAAAGTTGAACAAAATCATGGAACTATGCATAATAGAATTATATGTAATTTTTAAACTAAGAGTTGCCTACTTCATAAATGTTTATTTATGTGTTGTCGTTTTAAATTATCATGCGGTCAGGAAAATAAAAAATGTTAAATTATTGGCGATGATGGTAATAATAATAATAATAATAATAAGGAACATAACACGTTTCAGTTTAGACAAAACAAAAGACTACATAACAATCATTAAAAAGTAAATTATATTCTTGTGACATTTAATTCGTTTTGAAGAAAATACCCAACATTTCACAATTTAACAATTATATCCTCGTTACGCATCGAAAATTCAGTTAAATGAACTTTCTGAGTCATTTAACTCCACACCAGAAAACTTAACAGAAATAAAGTAAAAAAAAAACCCAAATCGATGAACATTAGTCGAAAATTACGATGCGAATTTTACGAATCCTTAGGCTTAATATCGGAAATGAATTAACTTCAACGCAAAAGAGAGAAAAAAAAACGAACTCCGACGTTAATTATTGAATTCCCATGGGGTTTTCCATTAAAGAAAAAAAAAGATAAAAAACGATTTTAGCGCATTGGAGAAATTTAGGTGAATTTTTAAAAAGTATTTGTCAAAGATGCTTTTAAAATGCTAAGATATATACCTATAAAGCTTCATTTGAAATTGTAGGCTCCGTTTATATTTGTACACGTATCCGTTTGTAAATAATTGTACATTTATAAATTAATTTTTTTTTTCTTTATATGAATATACATATAATTTATCTCCGCGATAATAAAAAAAAACATATAAATATTCATGTATTTTGTTTAAAAATAAACCAATAAAATATAATGAAACTGGTAATGGAAATATCAATTTAAAGCACAGATAGTTTAAATAGTTTTTCATGTCCTATAATTACATCTTGCAGAAAACAGCTGCACTGCGAAAACTTTTATTTCAAAACACTATAAAAAAAAATACTAAAACAAAACATTTTTAATCGGATAGTGATGTGAGTTTACAAGTGATTACAAATCCCCGAATTCTACTGAAGTTTTTCAGTTATTGTCCAAAATTAACTACAGTCTTAATATCCAATGAAGTTCTGCATTTTATTCTACATTCTATTATGTTCATATTGTATATTTATAACATTGTGTATTTTGTCAGAAACATTCATTTATTATTTTATTATAGTTAATATTTTCTTTTAAATTTATCACTTTATAAATATATTATATTTTTAATTCTTGTTTAATCCTTTTTCTGTTATCATCAAATTTTATGAGTGTTGATGAGAATAACTTGCAATCTGTTGAACACCCTAATATTTTAATAATTGTAGCTTGGTGCTGTCGAAAATTTGTTATTAGTTGTTGCATACTTTGTTATACCAGATATATGGGCTTGCATAGGAAAATATAATTAGCACCACTTAATTTATTATAAAACATCTACTCATTTAAATTTCATAGTAGTGAAATACTAGTTTAAAAGCAAGATATTAATTATCATGTTTAATTTTTAATGGATATTTTAAAGTCAATAATGTTTACTTTAGTAACTATCTTCTTTAATTTTTTTAATCAATCTCCCTGTAAATGTGCAAGGGGGACTCCGTAAGCATCTGTGCAGAGGGTCTACCAAATTTGCAATTCAGTCCCTGTCTACACATATCTACACATTCATCTTTCACTAAAAACAAATAAGCATCTGAGTATGATTATATATAAAAGCACCTGGGTATGTCATTATTATATCTTAATTTTTTAATCTGTGTTAAATGCTTACAGACGTTTAAAAATGTTACTTGAAATTTAAAAAATTTCTAACTCAAAAACATGTGGTTGAAGATATTGTCATTTTACATTTGAGGTTCTTAATCCCTGCATATTCATTACCTATGTTAGGTAGGGTTTTTTCCTCAAAAGTATAAAAAATATTTAATTTCGAAAATTTTGCACTCCTCTTTCGCATATACGACGGTTAATTAAAATGTAATGTCTCGATGGCTATATATATATATATATATGTTTATAACTTTTATTGATTTAATTGATTTTTTTGTACATGATAACTGAGGTTATCTCCTTTTTAACCCTTTCAGGGGCAGAAGAATTCCGCACGTAAAATCATGAAATAATTGACTGACACCAGAATATTCAAACAAACTTCTGAGAAAATAAAAGCTTGTTATTTTGAACTTTCATTGAAAAGTCAAAATTTTATTAAAATATTCCTGGTGCCATTTGTTAATTTTGGAATTACAATTAGGTGGCTAGACCCTCTAGCTACCGCCTTTGAAACGGTTAATGCATTATTCATTTTTCAACTTACAAGGGGACCACCAGACATGGTGCTCACAGATTTTGATGATTTCAAAGTATCTTGTAGGGGTCATACCACTAATTATTCTGGTGAAAGGGTTCCTTCAAATGGACCTTGGTTTTTGAGAAATTAAGGGGTCAAAGTTCAGCGTATATTTCAAAAACTTATTAGTACCAACGCTGTATGTCAATTCGTGGCGTCGTGCCAAAGCACGTGTCTGTGAATCGAAAGGTTGTGAGCTCGAATCCATCCTCGGCTTCTATTTTCTTTTTTACTTATATTTATATTTTTTACACGTTATAAATTTTAAGTATTTTTATTACTAAAGAAATTGCTACAACTTTTAAATTTTCTTAATAAATTGCATTTACATTTTTGAATTTTTTCATGAAAAATTTTTTTTCTGCAATTTTTAAACTAATATTTCTTTTGATAACACAGCAGAACTAATTTAAGCCTAGAACTTTTTTTTTTCTTAAACATTATCTATATTTTTTACTTTATGCACAATTCTGAAATAATGATTTTTCGTTTTTCTATCGCTTTTTTATTTTATTTTATAGTACTTTAAAGGCAAATTTATCCTTTTTAGGTGCGTTCGTAATTATGTAAATACGTAGCACCTATTGTTGTCGCTCAGTCCGTCCGTCTGTCTGTCCGTCTGTCCGTCCGTCGGTCCGCATATAACAACGCAAAAACTACCCAACCGAATCGTTTGAAATTTAAAATACATAATTATAACATAATTTTATCGAGTCATTTCAAATTTTATTAAAATCGGATGGATAGATCAATTACAGGGAGAATCAAAAGGATTCCGTTACATTACGGTCAATGAGGAAAAAAGTTTCAAATGTATTTTAATCGTTTGAAATTTAAAACATATAATTATTGCGTAATTTTGTCGAGTCATTTCAAATGTTATGAAAATCGGATGCATAGATCATTTACAGGGACAATCAAAGGTATTCCATTACATAACGGTCAATGGGAAAAAAGTTTCAAATGCATTTTTATGATGTTACACTCATTTGAACATAATAGAATTGGCATGAATCTATGAAGTATATACTAAAATATGCATTCTGTACAATCTGTGATGCAAAGAATTTTTATTATTAAATTACAGGGCCACACAAAAGTATTTCACTACATAATGCTATACGGGGAAACATTGTTCAACATTGTTCATATATTCAACTATTTCACATTTTATGAATAAGATATACGTTTCTGAGGTGTAATAAAAATTACTCTCTCTATATTTACAGGAACACAAAAAAAGATTTCGACTACTATACTGTATCCGAAGTACGCTCTACTATATCAGCAAGATTTTAATATTTTTAAAACTTCGTTATCGTATGAACGCACCTGATTTGCTACGTTCACGTGCAATTTCCAACTTGTTTGTATAAATAATACAAAATAATTTTCGCGTGAAATTTCTTAAACGTTTATAGGATTAGATAATTCAAATAATGCATATCTTCGAAAGAGTAATAAAATATTAATACAGTAATGCTAAAATTACAAGTTATTACCAGCTATCCAAATTTTAAATTTTCCAATTTTCTGTAAACACATTTATCTCACAAGTTCAAGCTCACACAATTGATGTGCAAAAATCGTCTGTTCATTTAATTTACGATATATATAAAAATACTATTTTTTTTTTCGTCTGCTTTCCTTTCTCCGTGGAGTCCGTAATACAAAGATTTCTTTTTATTGATCATATATTTGCACTTATACAAAAGATGATTAAACATTTTTTTAAAAATCTTTTAATGTATTTTTAAACATATTTATAACGAATTAAGTATTCAAGGTATATAATTATGGAAGTTTTAAAAAATGAAGTTTCACATAAATTAAATCGGATTTGCGTTTAGATTAAACATTTCGGTAAAAAATACTGATTTTCTCTAAAAGTTCATAAACGTAAACTTAATTTCTTAAGAGGACAGTTTACCCCAAAATTGATCAAAAAATCGATTTTTGTTTTGAAACATTAAATGAAAGCCTGTTTAATTGTGAATATTTTAAAACCTCTTTTTCATCCATACGACAATCATATCTTGACATGTTGTAAATCTTGTTAGTACACCTAACGCAATTCCCACACTAATGATAACTTTAAACTTTTTTACTTACCCATCATACGTAGTATAGGGTAAATCTGCAATCGTTTTGAAAATCGAAAAATTTTTTTGACGGATTTACACGTTTTAGATAGTGAAGATTCCGAAAAACATATTTTTAGAAAAAAAAAATTTGCCATCCGTTTGTCTGTCTGTAAACGCTCTATCTCCCGAACGAATTGAGATAGAGACTTGAAATTTTGTATGTAGTTAATAAGTAAGAATGGGACGAAGCCTATTTAATATCAGCAACCTCGATAATCCGGAACTATTTTTTTCGGACTCTCGAAAAATTCGTTCTGATGAAAGGTATATAAAATTTTTCGAATTTTTTTGTTCTAAGGAATGGACGTAAAAGGCAATAAAATAACACACATTTTGCATGTAGAACAAAATCAATCCGATTATTAGTTGCCGAGATATTTGTAATCCTGTTTTCCACATTCTTCGATTTTTCATGACCCTGTATTTCATTTAAATTTCAATTCAGAGGTATATTTTAATTGGAAATGAGACGCTTAATCCGATGCAGTTAATTGTTAGTCATTAGAATTATTATTTTTGGAGTTATAAGGATGTTTCTTTTACGCAGTTCGGTACTACTTGAGTAGTTTGGCGTTTTATATAATTTGTCGAAATTGGTACATCAGCAGTTCTTTAATATAGCATTATTATGTATATTAACAATATTTAAATTTTGTTTATGAATTGCAATGCATTGTATAAATAGTTTTTACACGTTTTATTTTCATATACATATCCATGATGGGTAAGTATTATGGTGGCCCCAACGACTAGTTTTCCTCTATGTTTATATTTACTTCGCTTTCATGTTTTAAGAATGATAAGGCTTTTTTTGCATTTGATACAGATATTTAAAATGTTTTGTACAATTTGATTATTATATATGTGTTGAATATGCGCATGAAATTAGACTTAACATTATTATTATTATAATTGTCATTAATAAAAGTATATATGAAGATGTGTTAGATTTCACCACTTTGCACAACTTATATCAAATATATATTAAATGTAGCATTACATTATCTAAAAATCCATGCACAGTATTGTGTAACACACATAAAAAAAAAAAAAAAAAAAAAAAAAAAAAAAAGTGATTGATTAATTTAATAATATTATTATTTAAAATTGTGGAGATTTTAAAATATTAAAATTTTCTTATACTTTTTCAAAATTTTAATTAAATACGCATTTTTTTTAATTATTTGTTGCAAAATGTACTTTTAGTTGAACCCTGAACTGCAGTCAGTTCACCAATTGAGCCATATTTTTTGAAATAATAGTAATAATAAAATATTGAAAAATTGAACTTTCCTCTTCAGAAAATATCAAAAGGTTCGAAGCTGTAGAATTCCCAATTCTGCTTAAAATTTGTAACATGTAAAAAATATAAATATAAGTTAAAAAAAAATAGATGCCGAGGATGGATTCGAACTCACAACCTTTCGATTCACAGACACGTGCTTTGGCACGACGCCACGAATTGACATACAGCCATAGGTGCCAACCTGACATAGATTAACCGCAATACATGCGTTAATTTGACCCTGGTTTAATGAGTTTCGAACCAGAAATTTTTAAAAGAAAAGAATTTAAGTATATTCCACTAACAATTTTGAAATTAAATAAATAAAGATTCATGAAATATATTTTCTGGTTTGAAATGACATTAACCTGGATCAAACTAATCCTAGTATTACGGAAGATTAGTTGAAAGTTGGCAGTTATGTACAGCGTTGGTACTAATAAGTATTTGAAATATACGCTGAACTTTGACCCCCAATTTCTCAAAAACCAAGGTCCATTTGAAAGAACCCTTTCATCAGAATAATTAGTGGTATGACCCCTACTACATACTTTGAAATCATCAAAATCTGTGAGCACCATGTCTGGTGGTGCCCTTGTTAGTCCCCATTAATTTCTGCTCATGCGCGTCAATGAGAGACTTGCGGTGCTAAGTCGTCCGAGTAGAAATCCGGTAATAGTTGTCGACATTAGGACTAATTCACAGATTTTCCCACATCCTTAGAATTGTAGTGTAGACCTAGAATATAGCTGACAGCATCTTCCACTTTTTTGAAACACAAAAATCTATAGTGAATTTTATCATTGTATATCGCCGTAATGCATCGGTTAAATGAGGCAAAATTTTAAGTTAAATTATTCTGGTCCAAAAAATCGGAAGAATTGAAAGCTATGTCCTAAAGGCACGTCTTTCATATTTAAACGAGATGAAAATAAACAAGTATGAAAAATCATGCGTTAAGCATAGATTACGAAGCACTTTCCATCACTTAATGAAATCTTTAACAAAACTTTGTTATTTAGGGAAATAATAGTGTATAGCCAAATATACGCAAATATGTATTCCAGTATAACAGCCCTGTATTTCATATGTCAGTTCATATAATGGGAAAATTTAGCTTAGCAATAAAATACCCAGAAGCTTGAGATTTCTTTTTCAGCAATTCATACTATTAGATGGAAACATACTTGAATACTTTTGTTCAGCCCTGTAGTTTACATTGTACCTTTATTACACGTCAGCATTAAGCTAAAATTTATTGTAAACTAAAACACTTTAAAACAACTGAAATCACATTCTCATAAATCATCATTCATACGCGTCCATGTACCGAATTCTTTGCGTGGCCCTGTATATCCTTTTATCTATATTCTGCAAACATTTCTCAGTAAATTGAATGAAGCTCAGCGTAAAAATGCATAGCTTATTTAAGAACCACGTTTAAATAATTTACGCTCATATTCAGTAACGTTGGTGAGCTTTTTATGAGTAGCCCTGTATATCAACTATAACATTTATACACACCATATAATGTGCATATATTTAGCGAAATATAAACGCGCATATCATAATTAAAATGCATTTCATCCCTCCATCAGCCATCATCGAACACATATACGGTACTTCGGAAAAAATGTACTATTTGAAATCTTTTGTGTGGCCTTGTAAATGCTATGTACTTCATATTATGCAAGACAGAAGCGTATAATTTATATTAAGCTTCAGAGACGTAGATCAATTTTATTATACATGAAAAAGCTTAATATATTTAAAATATGTAATGGGAAATTTTGATTCGCCCTGTAGATAAACTAATCATGGTAGAAACTTCATTTTCGATAGGACTTGTGCTAGGGTAAACGTCAATAACGTCCTAAAATTTCATGGCAATCCGAGTATATAAACGATTTTTCCCCATAGGCCGTAATGTAATGGGAAAGTTTTGATTCGCCCGGTAGATAAACTAATCATGGTAGAAACTTCATTTTCAATAGGACTTGTGCTAGGGTAAACGTCAATAACGTCCTAAAATTTCATGGCAATCGGAGCATATTAACGATTTTTCCCCATAGGCCGTAATGTAATGGAAAACTTTGATTCTCTCTGTAGATAAACTAATCATGGTAGATACTTCATTTTCAATAGGGTTTGTGCTAGGGTAAACCTCAATAACGTCCTAAAATTTCATGGCAATCCGAGTATATTAACGATTTTTCCCCATAGGCCGTAATGTAATGGGAAACTTTTGATTCGCCCTGTAGATAAACTAATCATGGTAGATACTTCATTTTCAATAGGGTTCGTGCTAGGGTAAACATCAATAACGTATAAAAATTTCATAGCAATCCGAGTATATTTACGGGAGTTAGAGAGCGGACAGACGGACAGACGGACAGACGGCCAGATGGCCAGACAAACCGAATGCATAAGCACTTTTCAACTTTGTTGGAAAGTGCTAAAAATCAGAAGATTTCGCTGTTACTTGGGTCTGGTAGATCTTTGTTAAACGCAGGCACTGCCACCTTTGTGTTTCGTGACCTGTGGTAGGACGGGCATCGGGCAGAGGTCTAAACCTATGGAAGATGCATCTGTCAAAAACTCTGTTTACAGCTAATGTTTTAATATAGTTAACATGATTGTCTTCATTTTCTTCATTTATCATTTCAACACCGACTACAACGAAAAGTTAATAGTGTCTTGCATAGAGGATAAATTGACTTATCAAGAACAAAACTGAATTTTTCAAATCTGTTTAATCTGTTCAGTAAAAATCCTTATTGTAAATTCGTGATATTGAGACATTATTTTTAATTCCAGTATTGTACATTACAGGCTCCCAAATGGTTCGCGAACTGAACACCAATACTTTTTACCAGAATATTTCATAGTCTGTTTCTACAGCATTTGTGCTAAAACTTACCTCCGAAGGCGATTTCTGTTCAATCTGCAAGAAGAATATAAAATTAAGATTTTTCTAAGAAAATATTGACGTTCAGTAGGTGGACCAGTTGGGAGCCCTGTATATTACCATAAATCACATCGTTTAAAAATTCGTATTTTATATGGAGGTTTTTGAGATAATAAAGAAAATGCGTAATTAACACGAAGTATAACTAGTTACTGGGTCTACCGTAACACTTACCGATAATGGTTATAAATACTGTAAAATCCTCAACCTGAATAAATACCTCTGTCGATCAGATCAATCTTGAATTTCAACCAATAATTACTTCTGTCTCAATTTGTTCGGTACTTAGAATGTTTAAAATCGTGGCTTGATGACGCCATAAATTTTAAATTCTCTGTTTGTGGATTGCACAAAAGAATCATCCTTATAATTACAAAAATTATTAACTAACATATTAACTAACAGTTTACTGCGTCGTATTAAACGTCCTTTTATAAATTAAAATATATCCTTAAATTGAAATTTGAATAAAATACGGGGCCATGAAAAATCGAAGAGTGTGAAAAATACAATTAGAAATATCTTGGCAACGAATTAGTCGATCGACTTCATTCTGTATAACAAATTTATATTTTTTTTAATGTTTTTTTATATTCACTCCTAAAAATAAATAATTTTGGAACTTTTTATATATTTTTTATCAAAAAGAACATGTAGAGGCTCCGAAAAAAATAGTTCCGGATATTTGTGATTATTTAAATTCAATAGACTTCTAATAGCATACTAAGAATATTGTAAATTTCAAACCTCTAACTCAATTTGTTCGTGAAATAGAGTGCTTACATACACAGACACACAGACAGACGAAAGGGTTTTCTTCCCTGCTAAAAATATTTTTTTTTTCGGAATATCCAGTGTCTGAAACGTGTAAATACGTCATTTATTTTTTCCATTTGTAAAACGATTACAAAACTAATCAAATACTACGCATGATGGGTAAGTTATAAGTTCGTCCTTACCAATAGACTTGTCCAAATGTCATTCAATGATACTATGCTAAAATAATTATTTTAAACTATCGACCAAGCCGATAACGCCATATTCCTTTTATCTCGCATTTTCCTAAAAACTATCAAACATCTCTTTTTAATTAGTGTATCTCTTTTAAAACAATTTAGTTTAAGAAGAATAAAACAAAAATTCTATATACCTAAATATTTTTTTCGTTTATCATCTACATGTATTTTTTTAAGTTTCTTATTCTTTTGAACTTTTAGCGTAGAAGAAAAGAAATGTGTAAGAACTAGAAAGTCTATTTAAAAAAATGGTTGAAGACATCAGGGAAAAACAAAGTTTGGAATGTTACTTTTTTTTCTTACGTTTCCTATCGGAATTTTTGTTCTAGAGAATTAAAAAACAAGTTTCCTTTAAAAAAATCAGCTTAGTAGTATTTGTTTAAGGTCAGCACCGATTTTTCATGTAACGAAGTATATTTTTTCTTCATAAGAATGTGTTTCAGGAAAACTATTTATTTTTAAAAATAAAAATATATTAAGTACTTTTTTATGATAAAGTCAATAAGTTTTTTATATAATGAATATGCAAGCGAAAGAAAACATTGGAAGAGTTTTGCTGAATTATCACTAATCATAATCAGAAAAAATATATCAGTAAAAAACAAGCATCGTAACTGAGTCAGAAAAAGATAAAAAGAACATTTTTAATGCATCATTAAGTTTTACATCTCATTATTATTCTAATTTGGGGCAAAATTTACTCTTATAATTAATTTTATGAATTAATGCATATTTTTTTTATAAGTTAGATTAAAGAATGCATTTCATTTACAAAATGGTATTATGGTACATTAATTACACTAGTTTACAAATTTCAACTTTTTTTGTATATCCCTAAAGAAATGTATGTAAATGTATTAGTCTACCTTCCTTAACCTAAAAGTGTCAGCAGAAATATTCTATCACGTCACAGTTTTTTTCTACAATCGTTTTTTTAACTACCCAACGTGGTGACGACAGTTTAATGTTCATTTGTTCGCTTCAAACAACAAATATTTTGTTTTGGATTGAATTAAGAAGACCCACTGTAGATTCGTTAAAAAGTGCATATCTTCATTACTTTGGATTTCCTATTGCAAATAAAGATAAAAAGTGGGTGCCTCATGTGTTTTGCGAAAGCTTTGAATTGTTTTACTCCAGTGGTCATCAAGAGAAAACGTACACCTTCCATTTGGTTCACCAATGCTATGGAGAGAACCTAGTAATCATGAAAATTATTGTTACTTTTGTGTTACGCAGACAGTGGAATATAATACAAAAAATAAGGCGAGTATTATTTATGCCGAAGTTCCGTCTGTTACTAAGCCCAATTTACATTCGAAAGATCTACCACGTCCAGTTCGTCCAGGTAATTCGAGTGTAAATATACTAGGATGGGACAATGAAAGTGATGTTGAATTAAAATCGATTTCTAGTGATTATGACGAATTCTCTCTTCAAGAAAAGACTCCACATTTAATTAACTAATTTCGAATTAAATGATCTTATATGAAATTTACAATTATCAAAAACTAAAGCAGAGCTTCTTGGTTCTCGCCTACAACAATGGAACGTATTAACACTAAAACACAAAAATTACGTTGTCTAGAAACAGAACTAAAGTTTACTCAAAAGTTTTCAAAAAAGAAGGTGAATATTGTAATGGGATATACAGATGGAAGTAAACATGTCATTAAAGATTCATTTCCTGCATTCGAATCTGAGTTTTTTCCCTGAAAACTTAGGAAGTATGAGTGACAAACAAGGGGAATGTTTTCACCAAGATTTAAAGGTTTTTGAAGGGAATTTATCAGGGATTTTGAGATTAAAACATACTAGGGGTCTATTATGAGAGAAACTGATCCAAAAAAATTGTAAAAAGAATGCAAAAATTAACCATTTTTGATTTTTTTATATTAATACCAAAATTATGCAATCCAGTTAAGTAAATAAATATTTCTTAAACCAAACGTGACAGAATTTTTTGATTATTTTTTCTGGATAACTAAATAAAAAACATAAATAAACAACAAATTAACAACTTTCAGCTGGGGTATAAAAACCGTGTAAAAACGAATCAATTTGTTTCTGTTATACTTTATGTACAACTTATATGAAAATATTCTAAACTTAGCAAACTTTATAAATTACTTTATGGAGTACTAAACTATATTTACATGATTTCTTCTTTCAAAAACTCATTCTTCGAAAAACTCATTCTCTGCAAACAATCTAAAACAAGAAAAATGTCAAATCAAGCATTCTTTGAAACAGAACGCAATCTTTCCGAAATATTCACCGTTTCAAACTTCTATATAAGATTTTAACAGCTTACCTAATAAAAAAAACACCTTCTACCGCAAAATTTTATTGATATTTGTTTTTGAGAAATTTAATTTTGAAATCGGGGTCTTATTTGCTGAACACCCTGTATATTATTTATATTTTCTTTCCTTTTTTTGATTTCCTTAAGACTACAGAAATCCAAAAGTTAATATAAATTATATTTTTTGCGCCTGACGAAGAAAGACTAAGTTCTTTCGAAAGGCCTTGCGCAGTTAACTTATTTCATGGTGTTTAAAGAAGTTTTTTCACTTCAATTAATATAAATTAGTTAATTTCAACTTACTTAGTGCACAATAATACCGAATTGTTACATTTTACATTGAGTTAATCTCCATGAAATAATATTTTTATTTTACTGTGTACTACTTTAATTGTTTGGAGTCAAGTATTTGTGTTTCTGCAATGTTAAATTCATTCAAGATACTTAAAAAACGTTATTTGTAACTTTTTGCAACCTTTAAATTTCTTTTTTTAATCATAAGTTTTAAAATAAATTTTTATTAAAAAATCCTGATACAAATCTTAATTAAAAGTAAGTGGGTTGAAATACCAGGTATAGGGGACTTAGTAAGCAGATTCCATACGGGAACTTCAGTGCAGAAAAGCTGTAGAGGGTGCTGTTGAATTTGACGGATGAAAACGCTTCGACGACTTGGTTCGTCGTTCTTAGCACGGATTTCGAGCAACATGCATCATTAGACCAATACGGAGCTTTCTCACATGGTTTTCATTTATGTGAATGCGCAAGGAATTTGCTCATACCCAATACACACTCTTTCAACGAAAGAGTGGATTTGACTTCTCAGAAAAGAGTTGTAATTTATATGATCGTGAATGAGTTTTTTTTTTTAAAGGTTTTACTCATGCTTATTTAAACTAATTATTTAAATTTCTCATTTTGATTTAAATTGCTTAAAACCAACTCGTTCGTTCGAGTTGTTTCAACTCTTTTTGGGAAGCTGACTTTCAAATCGTGATATGGGCGAATTTAGGCTCAACTTGAGTTATTTAGCGGCTGGCGCTTTAAGAGAGCAAGCGCATCCAACAATTCTCGGGCTTTTCTAATGATATATTTCTACTGTGCTCAATTTTACTTTTAACATTGAAGGAATTATAATATAATATAGGAACTCTAATAAAACTTCTGTCATATCTTCCAGTGCCCGTACCATGCGTTGAGGCATAAAATGATCCATTTGCACTGAACTCTTAATGAAACAGCCAAAAATTCGGCTGATTCCTACTTCGAAATCGTTCCATGTGCATCCTTTAAACAGCCCCTCTACTTGCTTGCGAGTCTCATACATGAGATGCACATCGGTGATTTCCGCATTGGTGTAATGACACATATTACACGAAATCCATATCGAGATTGAAGAGTCAAGCCGGTCAAATACTTTTATCTACTGAACTTAACAGAGTCTTAACAGTGGCTTAACACTAACGTCTCTACGTTGCATTTCCGCACTTTGGGACACAGTTACTAATAGGCTATTAATTTTAAATTCATGTTTCTTGATTCGCCCCACATTTTTTACACGGATAAATTCTCTTTATTCTTATCATCCCTAGACTAGAGACCTGCACGGGCCGGGTTCGGGCCGATTTCCAATAATGGCATTCGGGCCGGGCCGGGCTCGGGCCTTACTTCTGAAGACTCGGGATGGGCCGGGCCGGGCCTAGTCACTAATCTTTTCAGGTCGGGCGGACTCGGGCCTTAAGTTTTTTTTTTTTTTTTTTTGCTGGAGTATCGGGTCGGGCCTAATTTTTTTTTCCGTGCGACTGATTTCATTCTTACTAGTTTTCACGGACCAAAAATAATCAGTTCCTATTGAAACTTCCTATATGAAAATCCTTTTCTCGACTCTTTATAAATTAGTAATATTTGTCTTTGTCCAAAAGTTTTTGCAAAAAAGGCATACTTTTAAGCCGTCATTATTCTACAATAAAACATTAGAATTTATTCATTTAAAAAAAATCTTAGATTACTAGGCGTTTTAAAATAGAATTAAACACATAAAAAAAATAATAAATAAATAAAACATGATTATGTCAGAATTTTCTTTTAAACGGAAAACTGCAAGTTTCTTTTAAAATGTTCATCCATGCAAAATGAATACAACAATACGCGAGAAATAATATATTAAACATTTCCGTCTGTTAAGAAAGGAACGTATTTTTTTCTTTCCAAAGCGATTTCGTCTTAGGAAATTTTACTTTTACCATATACCATTTTTTAGATTTTTTGTCTCCATTACATGGAATATGGATTAATAATACTAATGATAACTGAAACAATTACATACAACAAACAAAGATTCATTTAAAAGCGTAAATATAGCAGCCTACGACACTTCTGCATAAATGGAGATTATAAACATGGAAAAAAAAGTCTAATATAAGTTTTTTTGGTCAGAACTCTTCCGTAAGAGTAAAGATCAATATTCTGTAGAAATTCACTCGAGCCGGGCCGGGTTCGGGCCGAATTTTAAACTTTTTTTCTGGACCGGGCCGAGCTCGGGCCGGGCCGGGCCGGACCGGGCCAATATTTCTTTCGTTCGGGCCGGGCTCGGGCCTGGAAATTTCGTTCCGTGCAGACCTCTACCCTAGATCCCCCCCCCCCTCGGAAATAATATCGCTATAAAAACGGTTTTTTAGCAATGTACAAAACTGGTTACATTTATTTTTAGCCTGCCTTGTTGTCGAAGTCAATAAAATATCACTATTTACCGAATAACACTTAAAAGACAGTCACTATTTAAAAGTATTTTGTGATAGCGTTTTGTTACATAATACAATCAATAATAATAAGGTCTTGTTGTTCTTGCCTCGAATGGAGAGGGGGTGAGACGCAGAAAAAGAATTCTAGAATTCTCAGCAATGAAACAAGTGGACAACATTTTATTTTTTTTTATTTATTAAAAAACGCAAACTTCATTCCAAATATATTTTACATATGGTTTCTCGAACCGTGATTTTTATATCCATGCATTTAGTGTGAAGAAGAATAGTAATAACGAACGTTTTGGATATATCATATCATAGAAACAAATTAATTTTATGATAATATTATGATTTTAATAATAACTTTGAATTCATAAAAATAGTGACTGAACTAGAGATTGAAGATAGAATAAAGAAACTGAAAAAAACATACTTTTTAATATCAAAAACCATGTTTTAAATAAATAAAAGATAATTTTGATTAGAACAAGAATGACATAAATGTCAAAAGTCGAACCCCCTTCCCTCTAGCGATATCTTATGATATAATATGCCAGCCCCCCTAAAATGATAACGTTATATATACACAGCCTTTTACATTTCTCTACCTAACTTTGTTTACTAAAGTCGCTTCTACCTGCCTTTTCTTTTCAGACACACAGTTCTGAAACACATTGTATGTTTAAGTAACTTTCAAGAGGTAAAGTAAATTACATAGTTTAAGAATATATGACGACCTCAGAAGCCAAGGGGTACAAGTGAAAAAATTTCGATTTGGAGTAAACTGAGTTTAAAGATAATTGATGTTAAATTGGAACATCAATAACAATTGACTAAATTGAAATAGGAAACTTCTGCTTGTTGCCTTCTGACCTTTGAATTCTTAGTTCAATAACTTTTTAAAAAATAGAGTACAACTTTCTTTAAATGTATAATTAATCAATATTGTTTGTTTTTCGAAAAAAGTGGTTTATCTCTATAACTCAGCAAATAATAAGAAAATCACCTACATTTCTTTACCTGAAATGAAAACAGCATATTTTCAGGTCGTCTGTGTACTTAGTTTATTTTTTTCAATTTTGTCACTTATACCCCTTAGCTTCTGGGGTCCTCATATATAATACATAGCTATTTTTTTTTTTTTTTTTTTTTTTTTTTTTTGTCAAATTTCTTATTTTTTCGTACAGCATTAAAAAAAGGATATATGTAAAACAAAGAAAGTTCGCTTAAAAAAGAAATGAACTTTTAAAAGAAACAAATATTGACAAAATATTTAAATTACTTTTTCTTTCGTTCCTTATAGGCATTTCTGCAAGGAGTTAAGAAATATGCTTCCTTAAACAAAAATCATCTTAATAGCATTTATTTGTAAGTCAGTACAGATAATTGAAGCAGCGAAGAGATTTTTTCTGCCTGAGTAATATGTTTCGGAGAAAGTAATTATTTTTTAAAAGCAAAAAATCAGTATGTTTTTGTATATATACAATACTTACTATTTTATATTTAGTATTTGTATGTCAGTAACATTATTTATGCCATTAATGACGCATAAAAAGAGAATATGATAAGTGTTCGACTGAATGATTACAAATCGTAATGAATGATTACAATCGCAACTTTCCTGCTTCTTATTTTTGAAAATTTCCACAAAATTTTGTGTTATAGTTTGTTGAAGCAATATGCTTTTATTTTTATAAAATGTATTGAAAGAATTAATTTAATTTACAGATAATGACTACTTGAAATTCAATATTTGCATGATATGAAAGCAATAATTTTTTTAATGGAACTAATTAGATATTTAAAAAAACATAAATTTATCTTACATTTCTTATACCATCATAATAAAAGATCAAATCAAATCTGAAAACATACATGCAAACCTCCGGCTTTTTAATAATCAATCCATCATATTTTCAACCAGAAATTTATTTAATTAACGAAAATAAGTAAATTCCAAAAGATTATCTCATTTAATGGCAAACACCTCTAATTACACAGTTTTTCTGGCTCAACATATGTATTCTTTATTTTTAAAAAGTCGGAGGTTGACAACTAGGGTGGAGCGAAAAAAATTATTTAAAAAAAATCAAAAATGGGTGGGTACCTAAAGTTGTCTTTATACTAGTACATCAATTGCGTGAAATTTTAGCGCTGAAAAAAAATGGCTTGAGTCTGCGCGTTTGCTCCAAAAATCGAAATTTTGGGTAAAATTTGTCATTTTTTGATATTTTTTCAAAAAAAATTTAAAAAATCCTACACAGCTGGTTAGTATTTAAAAGTATTGCTTTGACCTTTATATTTATCAGCCTAACACATTTAAACTATAAAACAATATCTGTAGCCTGTATAATTGGAGCAAATCTGACAACTTTTTGTGAAAAATCAGCGTTAACCTCTCTATTGGAGCATACAAAAAAATGTTGTTATGAATGTATTTCTTACCTAGCTGCTTTCAAACCTACTCTGTATATAACTCACAGAGGTGGTTGAATTTCATATCCCACACGTCTCAACCAACCAATCATCTGGGCCCAGTGTTTTATTTATGTATTGAATTGTTATTTTTTTCCCGAAGACGAAGTATAAGTTTTCTATATATCAAAGTAGTTTATCTCTTCTTTGTATTCACTCACTTTGGATGATGCTGGTGTGACCTGCTGCACGTGTATTTTTATACCATGTATAACAGAAGAGAAGCTGAGTAATGTATTGGGTATGTTGTTAATTGAACCTATTCAGCAGTCTATTATCTTCATTAAAAATTCATGCAATTAATACATTATGATTGGAAGTTCTGCTATCACAGTATTTTTAGGTGCGTTCGTAATTATATAATACATAGCACCTATAGTGGTCGTTCGGTCCGTCCGTCTGTCCGTCCGTCTGTCTGTCCGTCTGTCTGTCCGCATATAACAACGCAAAAACTACCCAACTGAATCGATTGAAATTTAAAATACATAATTATTACATAATTTTGTCGAGTCATTTCAAATTTTATGAGAATCCGATGGATAGATCAATTACAGGGACGATCAAAAGTATTCCATTACATTACGGTCAATGGGGAAAAAGTTTCAAATGCATTTTAATCGTTTGAAATTTAAAATACGCAATTATTACATAATTCTGTCGAGTTATTTCAAATTTTTTGATAATCGTGTGCATAGTTCAATTACAGGGCTAATCAAAAGTATTCAATTACATTATGATCAATGGGGGAAAAGTTTCAAATATATTCTATATGTTTGAAATTTAAAATACATAATTATTACATAATTTTTTCGAGTTATTTCAAATTTTATGAAACTCGGATGCATAGATCAATTACAGGGGCAATTAAAAGTATTCCATTACATTACGGCCAATGGGAAAAATGTTTCAAATGCATTTTAATCGTTTGAAATTTAAAATACGCAATTATTACATAATTCTGTCGAGTTATTTGAAATTTTTTAATAATCGTGTGCATAGATCAATTACAGGGGCAATCAAAAATATTCAATTACATTATGGTCAATGGGGAAAAAATTCAAATATATTCTATACGTTTGAAATTTAAAATACATAATTATTACATAATTTTTTCGAGTTATTTCAAATTTTATGAAACTCGGATGCATAGATCAATTACAGGGGCAATCAAAAGTATTCCATTACATTACGGTAAATGGGAAAAAATGTTTCAAATGCATTTTAATCGTTTGAAATTTAAAATACGCAATTATTACATAATTATGGCGAGTTATTTCAAATGTTTTTATAATCGTGTGCATAGATCAATTACAGGGGCAATCAAAAATATTCAATTACATTATGGTCAATGGGGAAAAAATTTCAAATATATTCTATACGTTTGAAATTTAAAATACATAATTATTACATAATTCTTTCGAGTTATTTCAAATTTTATGAAACTCGGATGCATAGATCAACTACAGGGGCAATCAAAAGTATTCCATTACATTACGGTCAATGGGAAAAATGTTTCAAATGCATTTTAATCGTTTGAAATTTAAAATACGCAATTATTACATAATTCTGTCGAGTTATTTCAAATGTTTCTATAATCGTGTGCATAGATCAATTACAGGGGCAATCAAAAGTATTCAATTACATTATGGTCAATGGGGAAAAAATTCAAATATATTCTATACGTTTGAAATTTAAAATACATAATTATTACATAATTTTTTCGAGTTATTTCAAATTTTATGAAACTCGGATGCATAGATCAATTACAGGGGCAATCAAAATTATTCCATTACATTACGGTCAATGGGAAAAAATGTTTCAAATGCATTTTAATCGTTTGAAATTTAAAATACGCAATTATTACATAATTATGGCGAGTTATTTCAAATGTTTTTATAATCGTGTGCATAGATCAATTACAGGGGCAATCAAAAATATTCAATTACATTATGGTCAATAGGGAAAAAATTTCAAATATATTCTATACGTTTGAAATTTAAAATACATAATTATTACATAATTCTTTCGAGTTATTTCAAATTTTATGAAACTCGGATGCATAGATCAACTACAGGGGCAATCAAAAGTATTCCATTACATTACGGTCAATGGGAAAAATGTTTCAAATGCATTTTAATCGTTTGAAATTTAAAATACGCAATTATTACATAATTCTGTCGAGTTATTTCAAATGTTTTTATAATCGTGTGCATAGATCAATTACAGGGGCAATCAAAAGTATTCAATTACATTATGGTCAATGGGGAAAAATTCAAATATATTCTATACGTTTGAAATTTAAAATACATAATTATTACATAATTTTTTCGAGTTTTCAAATTTTATGAAACTCCGATGCATTGATCAATTACAGGGGCAATCAAAAGTATTCCATTACATTACGGTCAATGGGAAAAAATGTTTCAAATGCATTTTAATCGTTTGAAATTTAAAATACGCAATTATTACATAATTCTGTCGAGTTATTTGAAATTTTTTGATAATCGTGTGCATAGATCAATTACAGGGACAATCAAAAGTATTCAATTACATTATGGTCAATGGGGAAAAAATTTCAAATATATTCTATACGTTTGAAATTTAAAATACATAATTATTACATAATTTTTTCGAGTTATTTCAAATTTTATGAAACTCGGATGAATAGATCAATTACAGGGACAATCAAAAGTATTCCATTACATTACGGTCAATGGAAAAAAAAGGTTTCAAATGCATTTTAATCGTGTTACACTCATGCGAATTTAATAAAATTTATATGCAACTATAAAGTACATATTATAATATACATCTTACATAATTTGTGGTGCAAAGAACATTTGTTATTGATTTACAAGGCCACATAAAAGTATTCCATTACATAATGGTATAGGGAGAACATTGTTTGATGAGCGTTTTAATTGTAATTTACTATTTACAATTTTATGAGATTTGTATATGAAAGTAATATTTTTAAAACTTCGTTATCGTTTGAACGCACCCAATTTGCTGCGCTTCACGTGCAATTTCCAACTTGTTTCAATCAATTTCATTTTATATATAATGATTTGCCTAAAAATTGATTGTATGAATTCAATTTCTAGTATGTCATCATTTATTGAACCTATCACATTGAATATATTTTGAGAAGCTTGCTGTTTAATATTAGGACGATCATCACAGAGGATTGCAAACAAAATTTGCTTGTAAAGAATCAATATTTCTAAAGAAATGTTAGTATTTGTTTTATGTCATTTCCTGTGTTGTTTCGTAGTCGAGTAATTTCTAATAAGATTTTAGATCTATTTTTTTGTGTGTATTACTATTGGTATAAAACATCCCGCGGTATAAACTTGGATTATATATTTTGTTAGTGAACCTACAGACTCTGATTGCCAATCTGTGCTCATATAAAGCGGAAAGTTTTATTCACTTTATGAGCTGTCTTTTGTGTGAGATGTTTTCTAAATTCCTATTCCCCATTATTTCCGAGAAAAAGCTTTCCTTATGAATTAGCTTTGCAATCTCTGACAGAAATTTCTCGTCTGTTCTTAGTATCTCAATATGAGAAAATAATTTTTCAAAATTATTCTTTATTTTATAAAAAATTGCAATAGGAAGTGGTACGTAGACAAAGATTTTCTTTATTGAGCCAGTGAATCCGTGTAGATTAGAACGCTTTATATCGACTTCTCTAATAACTGAAGGTGAGGAAATTCACTGGAATTGAAGTATCATATGATTCATTATCATACACAATTCTAAGCTTACCTCAAGCAAAATGGTTCACAGTGACAAATAGAATTCTCCTAATTTTAAATGAGTACTTATAGTCGATTAGAATCCGTACATTCCCTCATAAAGTACTATGCATTATAAGTTTATGCCCACTCACCATCACTATCAAATGTTGTCCACTCATAAAAAGGGATCTAAAAGTTAGTAGGAAATTACCTGGATACGAAAACACTTAGAAAACGGCATAAAATAAATGCAAAAAAAAAGTTATTTACAACAACAGTTGCTTTGCACATGGAGAACGAATTTTTATTGCAATTCTCATTGATGATCACCATCACATTAAACATCTCGCTTCTCAACATATAAAGAATTCAAGAGTAGAATAAATGACGGCATACTTATAGTTGAAATATCTGAAATCATATTTGAAGCAGATCATAAAATAAAAAAATATAATTGACTGAAAAAATGTTGTGGTAAAAGAACTTCCAATCACTTTCATCAACTGGATGCAAGTTTGATAAAGATAATAGAATGGCCGAATAGATCCCTTTAACCCTCCAAGCGTCTTGCAAATGGGTAAAATTGTAATGTTGTTTTCTCTGCATTTTGTTTTAAATGCTAATAAAATATGATTATTTTAATATTAGAGAAAAAAATCTTATTTAGGAATATAAATGTAATCCTTGAGGGTCTTAATCATTCTTCAATGCTTTGAAAATTCATTAAATTTATAGAATTATAATATCTTAAACATTGCTTATATTGCAGTGAAACCTGGAGCTTAGTGTACGGAATTTTACGGGCCAAACGCTTAGAGTACTCTGCTTGTCATTTTTTTGTATAAACTGTAAAAATATACATTAAGATAGTTACAGCAGCATGTGGATGCAAAGAACAGATAAACTAGGTGGAAGCATCGAAAACATGCCAAATTTTGATAAAGAAAATCACAAATCAATATATAAATAAAACACTGTACTAAGACGATGGAATAGTTGGACCGGGTTTTGTATGAAATATAGCCACCTCCATGACGTATGTCCAAGGTAGTTTTGAAAACAAGAGCTGTATTAAAAACTACAATTCATTGTATGACCCAATAGAGTGGTAATGCTGTTTTCTTACTAAAAGTTGTCTATTTTGCTCCAGCTATAGGGAATAAACATATTGTTTTATAGTTTAAATATGTTAAGCAGATAAAGGTTTAATTAACACTTTTAAATAATAACCAGCTCTGTAAAAAATTTTTAACTTTTTTGAAAAAAATGTCAAAAAATGACAAATTTTACCTAAAATTTCGATTTTTGGAACAAAAGCGCAGACTCAAGCTATTTTTTTTCAGCGGTAAAATTTCACGCAGTTGATGCACCAGTATAAAGGCAACTTTCGGCACTCAGAGCCTGATTACTAACGGGGCACTCTCTCCCCAGTAAAATTATATAGAAATTTTCGCCTTGTTTAAACGCCCTTTTCAGTCAAAATTACTATCATGAGTAAGGGAAAATTTTCTATTTACTTTTTCTGGTGGGAGAGTGCCCCGTTGATAATCAGGCCCTGTCGGCACTTACCCGTTTTTGATTTTCAAAAAATAATTTTTTTCGCTCCACCCTATTGACAACTCTGTGAAAATCGTGCTCACTTTCTTCAAATCATGGAAATTTCCTGGCAGTAGTACTAAATGGATCTTTCCGGCAGTTGATGAATATAAATAACTTCCTGTTACTGGACGTAACTTATAAGTCATTAAAGAAAGTTCGTCAAAAATAATTGCTAACTATGAAATCCAACCAGCTATCTTAGAGTTTTTGGGCGAATACGCTAACCACTGGGCTACAACTCCTCAAAAGCATAAGACTTTTAAATATATGTGTTTGCTTCAGATGGGTATGACTGGATTATTTTCTTCAAAAAGCTTTTAATTTTGAAGTTAGTTTCAGATATAGAAAATATAACAATATTCAAGAAGTATTAAACTTTAATGAGATTGTGTCTGGAGATTTAATATGTCAGTATTATCATATGATAAAAATATGAATTGTAACTATTTTTAAATGGATTGTTGCATCTAAAATATGAATATTGCATTTTTATTAGATAAGTTCTTTCCTTTTTCTTGAGTAAAATCGAATTTAGTCTAATGAATATTTTAATTAAAATGTTCATTGAAAGTGCGACATGGAACCCGTCAAAATTCGACGAAATAAAATCTTTAAGAAAGAACAGTTTTATTGATATATAATAAATCTACAAAATTAGTTACTTTAAAAAATACATCTTATATTGGCCAGTCTAACTCTCAAACAAATATTATTGGGTTGTTCAGAAAGTCCTTTTAGTTTGAGAAAATCAATTCGTACCGGAAAATTCTATTACTTAAATATTAGATATTGTTTCTGATATCTAATACTTAGATATAAATGAAAAAAATTTTCCGGTACGGATTTTGGAGCAAACGGAAACGACTTTCCGAATGATTTAATATTTTAAACTAAAATTAACAAAAAAACTATAAAACTCCACTATCCAAATTATTAAACGAAATAAAACGGAAATTCACCGGATTTTATAACAGACGATATTTTTGAAATAATATATGCATCTTAATTTCAATTTTTTTCAATTTTAAGAGAAAATGGAGTGATTCTGTAACTATATACAATTACAAAATTTGTACTAAAAATTATTTTAAAAAATTAATGTGTCAAAAATAAATTTAGATATAGCTTTGAAACAAATTGCATTTAAAAGTACATTTATTTTCTCTATACGACGGTGTAAAATTTAAAATGTACGATATTTAGAAGTGCAAAATTTACAGTACCGAAAATTGCTAAACCGAAATTGCATGGGATAATGTTGGGCGTTTTAATAAAAATTTTTCTTTTCAACTTTAACAGAAAATGAAGTGATTCTGTTGCCACAATTACAAAATTAATACAAAAAACTATTAAAAGATGTAATATTTCAAAAATAAATTGAGATACAGATTTTAAATAGATTGCATTAAAAGTAAATTTTTTCTTTATACGATGGTGTAAAAATTAAAAATGTGCGATGTTTAGAAGCGTAAAATTTGCAGCAGCGAAAATTGCAAAACCGAAATTGCAAGGGAAAATGCTGCCATTTGCAAAATGATGTATGCTTTACGCACAGATACGTTTGGCTTTTATGATATATATATTTTAAATGCAAACATTTATTTATAAAAATATTTTTTAATTCAACTTTACTTAATTTTTTTCAACTGAAGAAAAAAAAAGTGAGTACTTTTAAATGAATGAGAAACGTAATTCTTATTTATTTTTTAATTCGAAACTTTTTTTCTTCTTTAATTAAATTAGAAAACATAATTCATAGAGTTTTTGGATTTCCAACTTTAAAATAAATTCGTATTTTAGTATTAATAGAATTAATACGCATGCATGCTAGGAAAGAGCGTATTTTCTGTTTCTTTTTTAAACTTTCGAGAAGAATTCACAGATAAAATTTGTTTTCTAGTAGTGCAGAAATTATTTTTAAACTTCCTCAGTCCTGATGTTGCCTGAAGGCGACATTAAAAAATAACCTGTAAAATAATTTAAATTCTTCTAGAATTGTTAAAATTTAATTTAGACTTTTTAAATATATGTGTGCATAAGTAGAAGCATCAATATGTAGACTGATGCACCTTTGGAGATGTTTTATAATAATTTTAAACTGTTTTTTGTAGTGCCACGTAAAATTTGTCTCAGGCCTGAGGAGGCTGTATAAAGAGGAATAAATTAGTGTATATTCACGACAGCGCAATATATTAGTCCGGGGGGAGACTGTAAAAACAATAACCTTATCGAATTCATTGCTGAAACTCCACAATTACTTAAAATTCGATTCCCACATTAAAACGCAATCGATTTGCCAAGTCTTATCTTAATGGATTATTTTTGACGCAGCGTGTCCCTTAAGAAATTTTACGCCATAAAATCCCATACAACCGACCAACCAACCATATCTTGCTGGAAATACCTGAATACCCGATTTTAGCGTTTAACATTGTGTTTTCCTGATTCCGATCTTCCATGTTTTCATACCTTTGGGTACGGGAAAAAATGGCAAACTTACTAGTCAAGATCTAAAATCGGGTTTTCAGGTTTTTTTCTCCAAGATATGACTTGGAGGACCGATTGCGTTTTAATATACGGGATGAGTTCTAAGTAACTCTGGAATTTCAGCCTTGAACTCAATGAGGTGATTGTCTGTACTCCTGGTCTATTATGTAGTAAATATTATAGTCCAAGAGCCGACCTTACAAAACTCTAAGTCATCGAGCACAAGGAAAAATTCTTTATATTATGGAAGAGTAGTCATAGGGGAATCTAATGATCCATGTCTGCTAGGAATGAAGTGGTGCATAAGCCAAAAATTGATACCACTAGCGGTTGACTGATAGACTTGGCATTATGTTTTCCTAAACCCAGTTTTCCGTGTTTTCATACTTTGATTGTACGGCAAACACAATGTAAGACATACGAGTGAGCCACTAGTGATATTAATTTTTGGCTTATGCACCACTTCACTTCCGACAGACATTCATCATTAGAATCCCCTATGACCACCCTTCCATAATATAAAGGATTTTTTCTTGTGCTCGATCACTTAGGATTTTAGGGTTTTATGCGTTCGGCTCTTGGACTATTATACACTATTTAGAAAAGCATCCAAAAGTATAGAAATAAATTTCTCCAATGGTATTGTTAAATTCTTTGCATATAGTTAAATCTTTTTTTTTTTTTTTTTTTTTTTTTTTTTTTTGTCTCTTTTTTGAGATTGTCATAAGTTTTCTACAAACTCTGATGTTGCAACTGAATTAAATGTTTTATTCCTTGTAACACACCTGGAACGTTGATCTTTCTTTAATGTGTAAACGATCTCTATCAAACACATCTTCATAATTTGTATTACTCTTCAACCAAATATAATTTAACACATTTTAATAGATAACTCAGTGAAAGAGAAAAAAAAAATGTATAATTAAAGACTTTTTCATGTTTCACGGATATTTTTTCAAAGCTTTTTTTTCTTTGTATTATAGAAGAAAATAACCGTGTAAAACAGTAAATGTCTACTGAAAAAAAAAATGAAAAAGACTGAAGGTACCCAGTATAGACAAATCTTTAAAAAATATTTGAGTTACGATAAGATTTTCTTTCGTTACCTAAAAGCATTTTTTGTCTTATAGAATTTAAAAAACGTTTCCTTAGAAAAGGAAAAATATATTTTAATAATATTCGATTAAGGGTAGCGCAGATTCTCGATGAAACACGTAACTGTTTCTTTCTGCTTAGCTTTGGGGTTAAAAAGAAAGTAATTATTTTTAAAATACAAAATATAGTGATTGCTTATATTTGTGTCAATAATTAACTTTTCATGCAGTCGTTGATGCGTAAAAAAAGACAAACTAGAAAATTGTGAATCTGCAGATGTCGAAAAAGATAGAAATCTAAAAGGACTTTGTCGGGGTTGTATAGTGAATGTATTGGAGCACAGTGGTGCCAACTTTTGAAAAATGTTGTCTCAAAAATACTGGGTGGGCTCAAAAAAAAATAGTGTGACCAAATTGTTTTTCTTTGAAAGGTTGACAGATGATGAAAGATGAAAATTTTTAGTCAAACTATCATGTTTTAAGAAAGTTGCATTTTTTAAAAAATTATATTCTCATGCGTTTTTCTTATAAAGACACTTATATTTATTATAATGTCATGATATGAACATAACTATAAATTGATTTAGAAGAAAGTTAAACATGGAAGCAAAGCATTTCAGTCATTTGGGATTTATAGGGGTTAGTCGGAGAAATAAAGTACATGGTCATTGGTAAAATTATTTTTATTAGAAGAAGAAAAATGAATAATGAAATAAAAAATTAGAGCAATGAAGATTGGGTACGCTATGATTCAAAATTTTTTGGTGGGTTCGGGCTCCACGGTTCCATATAAATTGGAGCCATCGTTGGAGCATGAATTCACAGACATTGCTTTCAAGAACTATTGAGAGATAGCAGCACGAAAGTTTTATTCCAAAGTGCGAAACGAGACAAGAGACACTAAAAAGTTACCTGCAGCAAATAAACTCTTACAGAACATTAAAGTGATGTAAGATATTATTAAAATTTCGTCTGGAATTTTATCATCCATTTTCTGCTAACTTTTTTGGAAAAAGAATTCTTTACTGCGAAGATATTTTTATGAATATACTAACATCGGTAGTTTTGTTTACATTGTTGCTCCGTGATATATACTCAAAAAACTTATCTTAAGGAATAAAAAAAATCAGAAAAAAAGATTTATAGCGTTTCTTAAAGGTCTGCAGGGCTTCTTTATGTAACGAAGTATTTCTTATTTTGTTGAAACTTAAGTTAAAACTGTTTTGGAGAAACTATTTAAATCTAAAAGCAAAACACGACCCAAGAGATCAAGAAGAAACAATTCCTGAATAAAATATTTACGTTAAGATGATACTTTAGCCTTTCGTTTATTAAAGAATATTTTGTTTTAAAGAGTTTTAAAAAACATTTGAAAAAAGCTTCACATTATTTCTTAGAGATTTGCAGGGATTCTTGATGTAACGAAATATTTTTTTCAACTCAATTCAAAATAAACTCTTTATTGAAAGAGTGTATAAAAATTTATTAAAATATTCCATTAACAATAAACTGGTCTTTAAAAACTTTATTGCTAAACAGTTTTAAAAACTAAAACACACGCTTTTATATCAGATCGGACTAAAACTTTTAAAAGGTTTTTTTGATTACGTAGTTACAGTTTTCATATGTGTTTCAGTGATTGTCATGTGTCTAGGGTGTCAAGGAATTGTTAATTTCTCAAACTGCTTTTGATTCTTTTATCCAGCCCTTTTAATTTTGATCTTTTTAAGCGGCGACTTTTTAAGTTATTGAATTGTCATCGGTATTTAATAAGTGTGCAAAGTTTCAGTTTAATCTGATTTCTTAAAGTGGGTGGAAATAAAGTTCAAAGATTCTGTTACACATACATACAGATAGAGCTAATAAAAGTGTGTTAAAATCGTTTATGTTAAAAATAAAAAGAATATTGCCCAGTTAAACTGATGGCATTGAGCTCACAGGCTACGCATACTAATTGTATATTACAGCCTTGTATTTTCGTTAATCCCGTTCGAAAAAAAAATTAAGAAGTGGAAACAGCTCTCCCCTTTTTCCTTTTTTATACTTAATAATTGAACCTCCTAAACTATCAAGGACATGCTTTATCATATAAAGAATCTATATCCGAAATTCAGTGCAAATCGGATAATTCTTAATAAAAACCCATTTAGCATTTATATAATTTAAGAGGAGTTATCCTTCTGATTTATACTTAACCATTAAACTTCCAAAACTATTCAGAAATTTGAACGAAATCTGACAATTCTGCTTGAAAAATACATTTATACAAGTTAAAGGGAGGGGCATTAGAACCCCCGTTCCCCCTGTTTATACTTATTCAATGAACACCTAATAACAGCTACGGACTCGCCTCATCAGAATGATCCTATATCTAAATTTTGAACGAAAACTGTTAATTCTGCATGAAAATCCCGTTTACATCAATTAAGAAGAGGGGCATGAGCCCCCCGTTCCCCCTGTTTATACTTATTCAATGAACAGCTAATAACAGCCACGGTATCGCCGCATCAGAATAATCCTATATTTAAATTTTGAACGAAAACTGTTAATTTTGCATGAAAATCCAGTTTATATCAATTAAGGGGAGGGGCATGAGCCCTCCGTTCCCCCTCTTATACATATCGAATGAACTCCAAAAACCAATCAGGGAAGCGCCTTATCAGGATATACCTATATACAAAATTTCAAGTGGATCCGATATTTTTATCATGAGTTATCGCGTTACTCACGAACGTACATACAGAACGGACTGGCACATAAGCTCTCAGGCTATGATAGCCTGTGAGCTAATAATAAGTAAACAGAAAAGATGATTCTTCAGATCTTTCGAAGGTAAACGCGATCATTTTTACAGCATAGTTTAGCTGATTTCTGAAAAACAAAATATATGAATCTTTTTATTAGACAGTTTTAATTTTAGTTATTTCAGGGGTCGCACATGTCCTGAAATTTTAGGACCAAGAAATTCTTCTGTACCTGTATTTTCTTATAGAAAATATCTTCTTAAAACAAAGCAAAATCTCGCAAAAGAAAGACCTCCTCATGTACGTTAAAAAGTGCCATGGAACTACCCGTCCGAATCCAACCGGTTTCAAAATATTAGCACTTGAAGTGTAAATGATAAATAAATAAATTACTAAATTACTAAAATAAATAAATTACTAAAAAACTTACTATAAATTACTAAATAACTTTCGATACCAGAAAATTCTTACAGAAATCAAAATCTTATTGAATCGGACAGTTTTATATCTGACTATCAATTTATTGATTTATCATTTACACTTCAAATGCTGATATCTCGAAACCACTTGGATTTACGTTGGATTGGCGTTAAATCTAGATTTATTTTTCTATAAAGAAATACTGATATTTGCCCTGAAAAATTCCCAGAACTATATGACCCCTTATATTTTAATGCAAGGTGAATGTGTTATTCCACTCTAAATTCGTTTTTAGTTTTATGTTTTTAAGTTAACTATTTTAGAGTCACTATTTAAAATTTAAAAGCAAAATAATACCTAAACATCAAGAAGGATGAAAGTTTAGGTAAAATATTTGCACTAACCCCTTCAGAATGATAGACTTTTGCAGGATCTTTAATCTTTTATCACTGGTCTTTTAATGCAGAAATTTTTATGTAAGAATTGCGAAATTTTCCGATTAAAATAATGGTACAATAAAAATTTTCTGGTGAGAATAATCAAGAATTCAGAGCATCTTTTCCGTCACGTATACTGGTCACCCGTCCCCAAGGAGTTAAGATACTTTCTCATTTTGTTTATTAAAGAATTTTTTGTCTTGAGGAATAAAAAGAAATCTGAAAAACATCTTTATAGTATTTCTTAAAGATGTGCAGTAATACTTCATATAGCGAAGTATTTTTTCCTTGTAAGTTAACTTTTTTTAGAAACTCTTTAAATCTAAATGCAAAACATAATGCTATTTTTTCATGTTAAATACAATACCTTTTATGTGATAACTGATGGGTAAAAAAAAAAGAATTAGTTGATCTCAATGATATCTATTCAAAATAAAAACAACAACCGATCAATTTACATGCAAAAATAATATACTACTTAAATAAGAGGGAATTCTTTTTAAGGATCACGTATGTTTTCTTTTTTTCTAATCCTTATTGCAACATTAGGCAAAGCCTAATGTTAGGTTTATTGATTTAGTGATTTTTCTTTATATGTATTAAACGCTTCTAAAAATCCATTTATTTCATATGAAGTAATACATTAAAACATTTATTTAAAAGAAAAAAAAAACAATAATTCATTGTTATGGAATCAGCGATGTATACAAAAGGCCGCATAAAAACTTCTGCATGCTTCTGTTCAGCTATCATTAATCACGATAATACAGAGCTGAAAATATGTATTACTTAGGAAACGTTTCAAATAATCAAAATAGCAATATTTTTTATATCGTCTTTATTTTTTTCTGTTTTTTTCTGATATCTAAATTTAAAAAAACTTTGATGGTGAAAAACTCTGAGTCAAATATCTAAATCTATCTGCCGCACTGATAACCTAGGTTTTCTTCCTATTTTATATTTCAGTGATAACTATCACAGGCATTCTTTTTAACCCTTTATTTACCGAATTCTGAATTCATCAAAATTTTATATTCTAAAGCATTTTGCGTAAATCGTTTAAACTAAATTAAAAGATTTACATAATCATTTAATAAATTTTTGAAAGGTTTTAGAAGGATTGAAGGACTTAGATGGATTAATTAAATTTGAAATTAAAGGGATTTTGTGCAATATTTATAACACCACTCAAATCTTTTGTTTTAAATTGTTTTCTTAGTATTTTGTAGAATTATAAAATGTACAAATATGATGTTCTTACAACATAAATGTAGAAATATTTTTAAATTGAAAAATACCCATCCCCTTCCCTCAGTGCCAAGAAAAGCTGTAAAAGATAAAAAAGCAAAAGAAATCATCCTTTTAAAAATATTTTTGTTTTGTGTAACCAATAATGCTCTTGGAACAAAATAGAGCAATGCATCTGTTACTCATTCTAAACAGTATTACAACTATTCGACGTGTTAAAAGAATTTTATAATGAGTAATTTTAATGGTACTTATAAGTACCGTCGGTAGATAATGGCTTAAATAATATTTATTTTCTGGAGGGAAAAAAACACCTTAAACTAGTCGTCGGGGTGTAGTGTTGATTTCAGGGATGACCCAGGGGAGAGAGTGGCCCTTTCCCCAAAGGAGCAATTAGATATCCCCCCGGAAGTTTTGAGATTTTTCTTTTGTTTTCAACAGTAAAAGTCTGCAATTTTCTCCCGAACTGTAAAACAGCCCTCTCCGCTTTAGCTACAGAAGTCCCACCCGGAGAAAAGTATCTGAATTCAACACTGGTTGCGTGCTATCATAATACTGTTACATTTTAAATACATATCAAATTTCAGGCCTATTTCATAGACCTATTATTAAAGAGGAACTGACATATCCGTAAAATAATGAAGCTTCCACTATAGACGATTTCGCAGTGTGTCAGTATTATCGCGTTAAACTAACACCAGTAAAATTAGGTAGAAATTTTTTTCTTATTTAAACGCCTCATTGATAGAAAATGTCAATAAACGATTATGGTAAAAACTGATGTTAGTTTTTACTGGTGGGAATTTATTCCAGCCGCAGTAGTTCCGCCACATTGTGACAACCAATTCAACCTACGGTTTCTGTCAGGGATAAAGATTGTAATACTTAATATAAACGGGCACCAGTAAAAAGATATCGAGTTTTTTTTTTTTTTTTTTTTGCCATATTTATGAGAGAAATTTCTGATCAGTAAGGCGCTTAAATTAAACAAAATTTTCTATTCAAATTTACTGGGCGGAGAATCTCATGACCTAGTTAAAAGAAACAGATTCAAATTTACTGGGCGGAGAATCTCATGACCTAGTTAAAAGAAACAGATGTCATCTTGTGACAACCACTTCAGTTACTTCACTCGCAACTATTAGAAACTATACTATATGTGTTTCCTCTTTATTCATAACTCCATTGCCTATTTGTGCGGTAGAAAGAGTGTTTAAAATCGTGGGTTCATCACATCATAAATTATTAAAGCTCTATTACTGAATTGTGTAAAAGAGACATCTTTAGAACTCGAAAAATGAAATCATATTAACTTGCAGTTTATTGCGTCGGATTAAGAGTTTCATTTCTAATTAAAATACCTGTTTGAACTGAAATTTGAATAAAGTACAGTGTGATGAAGTTTCGAAGAATGTGGAAAATATATTACACATATCTCGGCACTAATTACCCGATCGACTTCATTCTTCATGCAAAATTTATGTTTTTTTTATTACTTATTGTATTTCATATTCACCCATTAAAATAAGCAATTGTCGAAAAATGTAATATACAATTTATCAGAAAAAATATTTGGAGAGTTCGAAAAAAAATATTCCGGACAATCGATTCTCAATATTACATACTTAGTACAGATTAAATTTCAAGTTTCTATCTCAATTTGTTTGGGAGAATGTTTGCAGACACACACACGCACAGATAGACGGACAACCTTTTTTTAATCTTTTATTAAACTTTATTAAACACATCTTTTTAAATTAACCTTTGTTTCTAAAAAATAAAATATGTTAAAAAAGTAAAACTCACAGCTAAGAATTTTTGAATATCGTCGGCATCTTATCAAACTACGAATATGAAAATAGTGGTGCCGGTGGACGACTTTTTTTTAATTGAGATTTCATGATTGGCAACACTTTTTGAAATAGTTAAGTTCGTCATATTTGAACTTAGTTAACTGCATATGAATTCAGGCTGAAACTAGGCAAATTTTATCATTTTAGAAAAGTGGTGCCAATCAAATCTCAATTTTAAAAAAGTAGCCTATTGGCAAAACTGTTTTCATAATGGTACAGACAGTTTTTCTTCCGTAATGTTTCAATTTTTTTTCATTTATTGTCTTGCAATTTATCTATATTGCAAATGTCTATCTATGAGGAATATCATTTCTTGTAAAAATTAAACCTCATAAAAACCCATTTAAAATATTCAATGTATGACATCAATTTAGATACTTTTTGTTGACATTCAGAATTGTGAAAAAATTGAAAATGCTATTTTTCTGTAAAAAAGTCAATGTGTCTATTTCCCGTATAAATAAACTAGCACAATACTCATTAGTATTGGCTTGTTAGGCTGTTAATAATCAGTAGCGCTACCAATATTTTAAAGAACTAAATTTTTCCTTATTTAATCCTACAATATCACACAGTTATTGCCAAATTTAAATATTTAAAAAAAAAATCAGCTAGTAAATAGACAGAGAGACAATAATCTCATCGAGTTCACGGCTTAAAAAATATAATTAGTTCAAATTCGATTCTCTTATTATAACAAAATCGGTCTGCCAAGCCGTATCTCGATGGAAAACACATGAAAATCCGAGATTTAAGCTGTGTACTCGTAGTTTTAATATTGTGTTTTCCTGCACCTAAAGGTATGAAAAAATCAAGAACTGGGTGCAGTGAAACACAATGGTAAACCTATGGTAAACTATCAGTCAACCGCTAAAATCGTATTTTCTCGTGTTTTCCACCAAGACATAACTTGGCAGACCGACTGCATCTAATATGCTAATCGAAATTTAATTAATCGTATAATTTCATCCGTAAAATCGATGAGGCGATTGTCTGTGGTACCGCTTCCCGGTCTAAAAGTGATTGTGACAGGGCAGTAGCTAAGGGAGTGCTACGGGCGACTCAGCCCCGCTAAAATATTTTTAGACCCCCCCCCCCTTGGAAAAGATTCTAAAGTCATTAAATTAATTTATGTTCCGAAAATCCAAATGAAATTCTATTCAAAAGCCTAATTTAGTTTTGAGAACCTTTCACAATTTTGCAAAAATACTTAATTGTTACTAAAATAAGTGTTTCGAAACTTACTCATCTTATTTGCACGTAGGAAGCTAACATGATGTTTAATATTGTACTAGCTATACACTCAAATTTTTCATCATCCTATTACTTTCTTAGCATAAAGGTATTATAACAGTTTAATGAGAAACCATACTAACTACAGTGTGAATAAGCACTAATTTATCTTTCTGAAGAGAAATTATAAGCCTCCTATATTTTTTATCCCCCCTACATTTTCTTGAGCCCCTCCTATTATTCACGTCTAGCTACGGTCCTGATTTGTGATCCCCCTATCATCATTCGCCACAAGTGTTGTAAGTGATAGACATATGATGATTTCTGAAACTATAAACATTTATCTTATTTCATTTAAACAAAGTACTTTCACTTTCAATGTGTAACCGAGTTTCTAAATAATAATGACTGTTTTTTCCTATAATTAAGTATTTCAACTTAGTGATGCAATCGATGTGACGTCAGTGGTAAAAGTTCATTTCTTTGTCAGTCTTCTATTTTCTTCTGTGTGAACAACAACGTAACCAAATTTTCTGTAAATTTAAATGTTTTTTACTAATCTTTTTGTTTAAATTTTATTGAATGTAGTGAATAAAGAAATACAGTGTTTTCAAAAGAACTTTCCTCAATAATGTGGATTATTTCGTGTGTGCTGTGTTTTTCTTATCAAATAGGATAACGCCACGCCCCGTTCGGATATTATGAATCAAACAAGGTAGGCCAGACTTTATTATTATTTTGATTGTTGATTTATGAAAAAAAAAAACGGAATAATTAGAGTTCAAGTTAATAATTAATAGTAAGTTCGGTCTCCGTTTTTACTCAGAAATTTTGAATGTGTACCAAAAATACAGAATAAAATTTTATGCTTTATTTAATGAGAAACATTTGGCGATCAAATAAAGTGAAATTTCTTCCACCGTTACTTCCAGTGTAAATATTAAGTTCCAGATTGAAATTGGATGCCAAACTGACAAACCTGTTTGCCTCTGATCCTCATTCAACAATGATAAACTAAAATTTTCGGTATTTCTTTAAATTTTAAGTGCCGGTAATTATGCATGGTATTTATTGCTTTGATTTCTGTGAATACTTAAATCTTACAGTATATTAGACATCTATGAGTAATCAAAAACAAAAAAATTAAAAAAAAATTAAAAACTTGCAGCTAAAACATTACAGTAATGGACAGGGTGCCACCTTCATTTTTAAAAATTCGGATTAACAAAAGAAAATTCAAAAAATGTTTAGAGATTTATTTAATGTAAGACATTTCTTGATTACTTAAAGTAAAAATTCTTCTTAAAAAAAGTCTGGTCTGAAGTCGAAATTTCTTGATAAAAATGGAGGCTAGATTAACAATACTGGCACTGAAACGGGGCTGTCAAAGTCTACTATTTTATATTTTGTTTGCACCATTATTATTATTTTTTTAATATTTTCTGTAGTATACATCTCTTGAAAACGTCGTCAAATCGTATGCAAACGATCCCTCTTTTGTAAAAACTGTTGCGAAATAGAATTAAGAAAATAGCCGCTTGTGGCAGCCCTCACACACCCATAAAAAAGGAATTGATTAAAACTACAACACATGTTTTGTTAAATACATTTTGGTTATTTAAAGCTAATTTTTTAGTTAAAGAAAAAAATCGGTTTTGTTGCTTAGACCAAAAATATTGCTAACACTCTTATAAAATTTTATAACAATCTTATAAAATTTTTACAAAATTTCATCAATTTTATTTGAGTCTTACGAAAGTCTTGTATTTTCAATTTTTTAATTCGAACAAATTTTTTTGTTTTTGCAAAATTTAAATTGGTGTGCAGTAGCCATAACTCTCTCACATAATTTTGTTTAATTGACTTACATAGCTATAAAGGATTAAGATAATTTTTGGATAATAAAATCTTTTCAAATTGAGACGGAATAATGACGTTATTATTACGCTATTATGCATTCAGATGAAAATTATGGGCGGAAAATTGAAAAAAAATCAACAATATTTTTTTTTTTGCATGTATTCAAACAAAATTTCCATTGACCAATTTTAAACGAAAAGATTTCTTACACCAAACAAAGTTCTGTTGATTCAAAAAAACTAGGGTACAGTCGTCTATTTTTTTTTATTTCAACTGACACCACTTTCTCAAACAGAAAAAACACACTTTGACAAGATTTGCAAGATGGATATACATATCACATTGGTAAATAACAGATGTGAACAGAATTTAAAAATATTCACCCTTAGCAGCTCTAACTTTGTTGAGAATCAGAGTTGCCAGTGGGTTACTTTTTTTAATTTCAGATATTTTCATTGACACCATTTCTTTGAAACGGTAAATTACCTTTTGTTTTTGCATAAATTATCATGCCATTGAATAAGGCACGTTTTGTAAAAAGTGGTGCCAATCAAGAATCGGAATTTAAAAAAAGTAGCTCATCTGGCAACTCTGTTGAGAATGAAAAAAAAATCCTGACTTAGTAAATATGTGTTGATGCCGAATTTTTTCCTGTTATTTAATTTATTAACTTCACCGATCTAATATCAAATACATCATTTTATTTAGTATCTATTTTATAAAAAAACCCTACATAGTTCAAGGATAAATAAATGTATATAGAGAGAGCTAAAGGCTTTTTCATGTTTCATCTGCATCTATATTTTTTTTCACAATTTATCTTTTTTTTTTAATTCTTTATGATATAGAAGAAAAGAAATGCGTATAACATAGAAAACTCACTTAAAAAATGACTGAAAACACGAGTGAGGAACAAAGCTTGAGAAAATATTTAACTTGAGTTTTTTCTTTTTTTTCTTTTCGTACCTAAAGGCATTCTTGTCTTCAGAACTTAATAAAAAAGTTTCCTTAAAAATTAGTTTACTGTGGTTTCTTTAAGGCCAGTACAGATTTTTGGTGTAACTATCTATTTTTTCCTACTATCTCAAGTCGATGCTTCCGAAAAATTGTTTATTTATAAAAATAAAAAATATTGTAAGTTAGTTTTTATGATAAAATCAATGGGAGTTTTCAGCATTTAATTATAATTAGGAAAAAAACTAACTGAAATATTCTGCTAGATTATCGCTAACCATAATCAGCAAAAAAATTATCGGCAAGCAGCAAAAATTATTCAATGGATTTTTAAACAAGTAGGAAAAATCAAGCGTTAAGCATAGATTATGAAAAACTTTCCAAAACTTCTTGAAATTTTGAACAAGACTTCATTTATTAGGGAAAAAAGTCACTGTTTATATCCAAATATGTATTGCAATACTTTTGAATAGCCCTGTATTTGATCTGTCAGTTGATATATATGTATTATACATATATAATAGGAAATTTAGTTTAGCAAGAAAATGCCATACAGATTTAAAAAAAAAATTCAGAAATTGTCACTTATTGATGGAAAGATACTTGAATTTTTTTCAGCCCTAACTAGTAACTTTATTACACGCCAGTATTTAGGCTAAAACTTATTTTAAACTAAAACGCTTTTAAAACTACTGAAATCATATTCTTAGAAATTATCATTCACAGGCGTCCATTTATCCAGTTCTTTTCATGGCCTGTATATCATTTTACCTGTAGCGTTGACCAAAATTATGGACACTTTTAAGTAGCTTTCATTACAAAAAGTAAAAAAAAAAAAAAAAAACATCTACTGCAGCCGTCCGGGGAAAGCCCTTTGGTAAATATTAATATACAGTCGACTCTCGTAATTCGAAGTAGGTTAATTCGAATCTTCGCTTAATTCGAACTAAACATGAAGTTCCGAAATTTTCAATGGCAGAATAAAGTTAAACTTTTTCATTAATTCGAACTCATTTTCTCTTTATATCGTTTAATTCGAATTAACGAGAATTCCGATTGTTCACTCTTCTTTTCATTCTCACGGATTTCAGATCATTTGAATAACTTTCTTACTTTGAATTTTGTGAAAATTGTTCTGAACGAGTATACATATAATCCCATGCATTCGAAATCCACTTTCTAGTGCCCCGTCTGTCCATCAGTGACACTTCAAATTTTTCTTCCATTGTGCTTGTTTTTAATCTTTTGATTAGTTTATGTATTTATATATTCTAATTTAATATTAGGTCACATTCTAATGATAACAGATATTATAAATTAAAAAAAAATACTATAACATTAATTCCTTTGTAATTGTACCATATTAAGCATGTTCTCATTTCATACTTTCCATAATTCGAACTTCGGATAATTCGAACCTTTCTTGTGGTCCCGACGAGTTCGAATTAACGTGAACCGACTGCATTTTCCTCGATCATGATTCCTAGATCCCCAAACCACCCTCCGTTGAAATGTTGACTTACATATACTATATTTATATATAGATAGATATATCCATTTATATATAGATATATATGTCTGAATTTTGTCATGCTGTAGCTCTCGAATTTATGAACCAATTTGGATGAAATTTTTTATGTGCATAATAAGAGTACTAATGTCTCGACCGAGTTTGTTGGCCAGCATCATTCACTACCTTGTTTAAATTTGGATCAGTTTACTTAAAGAAACATAATACAGTCAAATCTCGTTAACATGAACACGCTTAGCATGAATTACTTTTAAAATGAATTGTTTTCACAGTCCCTTCTAAAAAGGAATAGAAAGATTTGATACTGATAACATGAATTACTGTTAACATGAAAAAAATTTGGATTCTCTTGAGGTTCATGTTCACGAGGTTCGACTATAAAAGTAATATTCTACGTTCCTCAGTATCTACATTTTATTTCCTGAACCTAAAAATTAACTTTCACTTTCACTCCAATTACGTGACATTTGAAAATTAAGATGTTAATATTTGTATTTTTATTTTACATTTTCGGTCGATAACTGTGTTTACAGAAGCAAGCACTAAGGGTTAAAAGTAATTTAACACCTTTTAAAATATTTTTGTCATCTTTAAGTAATTTACACATAGTGTAGTTTTAAGTTTGCTCATATATACTCCCCCATTTTCCCGAAAAAATTCAATTAATCGTAATCAAGGTTCGCACGACATTTCCGAGTACTTTGACACCACTCTCCGCCCGTCCACATAACAGAGCAAAAACTACTCAACTGAATCGTTGAAATTAAAAATATATATTTGTAGTATAATTTTGTCGAGAATTTTTTTTCTCATTTTATGGAAATATGATCTATAATTTAACTACAGGGATTATCAAAAGTATTACATTACATTACGGTCAAATGAATGAAAAAAATTCAATGATGTTACATTCTTTCAAACATATTGAAATTGATATATATCTATGAAGAATATACTAAAGTATGCATTTTGTAGATTCTTTGGTGCAAAGAATATTTGTTCATTACACAATGATATAGGCAAGGCTGCTACAAGAAACTATTTTTATATTTTCACTGGTACCGTTTTCTCCAAACAGAAATAATGTAGAAGTTCGAAATAACGCAGTCTGATATACCGCTAATTCGGATTTAACGCGGAAAAGTATGTCTCCCGAAAAAAAAATGATAAATTTTAGAAAATATTTCGCGTTTAAAATTTCAGTGAAACTCACTGAGGAGCTTGCAGTTTGCCGTTAGTGCTATGCGTCTTGATATCTCTGTTGACGATGTATAAATGTCTGGATAGAAATTGACAACAGCAAACCAACTTCAGAAGTCATAACAGATCTGGATATCATTGATATCTGATCTGTAACGCATAAAAATTGCAGGGAGTAAGAATATGATAATTATAAAATTGAAAATAACGTGGCAATGAAAGACGATGTTCGACATGTTAGTAGGGGAAAAATGAGAGTCCGACCTCGGGAGGAGGCGTGAGGCTCGGAGGAGGGAGGAGGGCTCCTCCTCCTCAAACCTCCTCCTCAAGCCTCCTCCTCACTCCTCCTCCACAACCCTCCTCCTCCTAAACCCTCCTCCTCAATCCTCCTCATTCCTCAAGGTTGTCTTATAAGAGAAGGGGTTAAAAAGGGGGATTAAATTTTTTTCGTGAAATTTGAATATTTTATGCTATAAGAGAGGGGTAAAAGGGTGATTAATTTTTTAAGTATACTACAGTACGAGCGGTTCTTTTGACTGTTGATTAAGAGATGAATGATTCATATTAAATTAAAAATAGTAATTAATTAAAAGGTAATTAAAAATAATAAGTGATAAATAATGAAGGGACTTAGAATTTTTCGAGCGGTATTTTTTAGTCAAGTGTAGTACGTAGTGGAATTTAAGAAGTGAATAACAGCAATTAACGATAATTAGTAATTAATAAAAAAGTAATTAAAAATATTGAGTAAAAATAATGAAGGTAATAATTAAAAATGATAATTAAAAATAATGAGTAAAAAATAATGAAGGGAATTTTTCGGTGAACTTTAGTTTAAGGATTTATTTTTTGATTTGAAGCGGAAATTTTGGGGAGATTGATTTTTTTTTTTTTCACCGTGTTTTTAATAAGGGGTTAAGCGGATATTTTGGGGACACAGAATGTTTTTTTCTGTACTATTGTACGAGTAGTTTTTAATTTTAATGTGGTGACTTAAAAATTTTCAGTTTGGTGTAATTTAAGAGTTTATTTTTTGATTTTAAGCAGAAATTTTGGGGAGATTGATTTTTTTTTTTTTTTTTTTTTTTTTTTTCACCGTGTTTTAGATGAGGAGTTAAGCGGGTATTTGGGTACACAGAATGTTTTTTCCTATACTATTGTACGAGGGGTTTTTAATTTTAATGTGGCAACTTAAAATTTTTCTGTTTGGTGTCATTTAAGAGTTTATTTTTTCGATTTTAAGTGGGAATTTGGGGAGATTGATTTTTTTTTTTTCCACTGTGCTCTTACATGATGAGTTAAGCGGGTATTTTGGAGGAAATTATTATTTTAGACTAATCATACACGAAAGATATTTTGCAGATATAAATGTTTAACAGGAGGACTTTAAACTTTTTGGCAATGAGATTGACGTGCGCTCGTCGACCTAACCGTATGGAGTTTATAATTTTCTTTGAATCATGTGTGCATACTGGCTTAGACTATCTTAGAAAGACTTCCACCACCTTTATCTCCACCAAGTCATAAATAACACATGCTGGTAATGGGAATAACAATTTTGAATATTTTTTGAATGAAGGAACTTTAAAATTATTTCGAGTACTATTTTTAGTTAACTATGTTATACACTTGATATTTTAGATTAGTTAAAAAATATCTTTAAAATTTGAATGAGAAAATATGTTTGAAAATGGGATTTTACGTACTAACATTTATTTGCGCTCGTTGACCTAACCGTTCGGAATCTGTGATTTTCCTCGAATCATGTGTGAATAACTGTTAGATTTCCTTAGAAAGACCTGAATAAGCTTCAACCATCATAAATAACGCATGTCTGTAACGGGAATTTGAACTTAATTATTTTAAATATTCATTTTAATGAGGTGACTTCGAAAACAATTTGTAGAACTTTTGAGCGGTAATAATTTTTATTGGGAAACTTAAAAGAATCTTGTGATTTTTTGGGGTCTAATTTTTAATTGCTGAATTGCAATCTGTATTCGCCTTTCTTTCGTGTGATTGTGTAGATGTTGATGAAAACTATTTCTGTTCCAATTAATGAAATTTAATAATTAAAATAATAAAGTGTTCCTCACCAGACACCCCTTTTTCAAAATTCGTGCATATTTTTTAACATAACAATGTGTTTAATATAAGTAATTTTTGTGTGTCCTTTCTTTTCTGAAAGAGTAAGCGATTTTTAACAGAAATATCTTTTGACGTGTGTAATTTTTCGTTGGCAGAACAATTTTCAAATAAATAAATTTTAATATTAATAGAATTTTTGACTTTCCGAAGAAAAAAAGGAACTTATTTTTAATGTTTTAATACTTGTCGGTTAAAAAAATTAAACTATATTTATTATCGAAATGAATTCATCTACATTAATTTAAAAACATATAATATTTATAACCAGTAACGCGGAACTTTTTCAAACCCTGTTAATGAGATTTTATAACAAAAGTGTTATTATATAATTGAATTACTGTTTTTAAAATGTGTTGTATGTATGTGCGTGTTTTGAATGTATCTGTATGTTGTATGTATGTATGTATGTGTGTGTGTTGCATAGTGTGTGTGTGTCGTATGTATGTGTATGTTGTATGTATATGTATGTGTGTGTGTGTTGTATGTATGTGCATGTTGTATGTATGTGTGTGTATGTATGTATGTGTGTGTTGTATGTATGTGCATGTTGAATGTATGTGTATGTAATTTTTTTTTGCCGATAGGTGTGATCTTTAGCTGAAAGTGACCTAGGGTCAAAACTTTCACCCAGGAATCGCCACGAGGAGGCAGATCACATGATTCCCATAATGCACACATTCACATACATTATTTCGAGTGTTATTTTTAGTGAACCATAGTATGCAATTGAAATTTTAGAATAATTAAAAAATAACTTTAAAATTTAAATGAAAGAATGTTTCAAAATGGAATTTGACGTACTAACATTTAATCGCGCTCGTCGGTTTTTACTGTTTGGAGGTCTGTTAATTTTCCTTTAACCTTGGAAAACCTTGCGTCAATAAGGATATTTCAGAAAGACCCCCACTTTGGATACTCTTTTAAACTAATATTTGTAATGAGATATGTTCGCGCTCGTCGGCCTAACTGTTTGGAGTATCAACATAATATCATCAAATTAATACAAAATATTTCAAATAGTTAGAAAATGAATGCTTAAAACCGCCAAATAAGAACAAAATACTTAAAACAATGAGAAAATAAATGTTTAAAATCAACAATTTAACATTTAAAGGTTTTATCTTCAGATCAAAATAATTTGTGAAAAATGCTTTTAAATATTTTTAAAACTGTAATGAAAATAATATTTTTCATACTTTAACATGAAAAAAAGTGTTAAATCCAAATCGATGAAGAGTTTAATAATTATTTTCTCAAAGAGAGGATACTAAATTCGTTGCAATATATGTGTATGTAAACATAGATGAATCATTCTTATCTGCTTATCTGATAGCGTTTTCCGAAAAGGGTTGAATCTCTGAATCTTATCTGATAGGAACTGGGGTTGATGTGTTATCTTAATTAATCTTAATGAGTACTATATCTAATTAAAATTATTTGACTTGAAATAAAATAACGTCTTTTGAGCAATATCTTTTGAAAATTTAAGATATAATTATTTAAATCAAATTAGAGGCTTTTTTTTTTCTCATCGATTTATTTTAAATAAAACTAAAATATTTATATTTTTCTGTACTTTGTTAGCAAAATAAAGAGTGTATCACATTCATTTCGGCTTTAACTGTTTGAAAATTTAAACTAACCTTTGATTAAAATGATTTCATAAGGTTGAGTATGTGATCTTTTAAATGAAATCTAGTTAAAAACGGAACACGCATTTATATAAAACTTTAAATACTTACGCTTTTGTGTATAATATAATGTATGTATTAAATATTAAATGAAAAATATGAATTAACAATAAATGAAAGACATTAACATTAATAAAATATTATTAAACATTGCATTGATTAAAAACTTAATGAAAAATATTAATTTGGGAATACGCATTCGTATAAAACTTTAAACATTTATATTTTTTTTGTGTATAATATTATGTGTTTATTAAATATTAAATTAAAAAAAAATATGAATTAACAATAAATGAAAAATATCAATTAACATTAATAAAATATTAATTAAACATTCTATTGATTAAAAACTTAATGAAAAAAATTAATATGGGAATACGCATTCGTATAAAACTTTAAACATTTATGCTTTGGTGTATAATATAATTTATGTATTAAATATTAAATGAAAAATATGAATTAACAATAAATTAAAGTTATTAATTAACATTAATTAAATATTAATTAAACATTGTGTTGATTAAAATATAGATTAAAAACTTAATGAAAAATATTAATTTCTCATGTAATTAAAATAACACTTTATAAATTAATGAATTAATAATAAATGAAAAATGTTCATTCGAAACAACTTGAGAAATACCAATTTGTAATGAAATTAGAAAATAACAATGAATAAAATATTAATTAAAAATTAAATGAAAACTATTAATGAGAGACACATTGAAAAATATTCTTACCTTAAAAGTGACTGTTATATGCTTATTCCAACTGCTATCCAACGTCAACCTGCATCATTGCTCGCCTGGTGGGTACTGTATGATAACCAGATATTCTTATCTTTGACGGTTTTCCCAAAAGTTGACTCACTAGATAAGTAAAAATGACAGGTTCAAATCTGAAATTAAGAGTTTATTCATATCGAATATAATTAATATAACATGCAATTAAAAAGAGACTTAATTTATTTAATACGTCATAATTAAGAATTTAATCAAATCCTGAATATATATATTTTTTAATCTTATTAATAGAATAGAATAGAAATTCTTTTCATCATTTTCAAGAAACACACATGTTATTGAATACTTAATAGAATATTTTTCGTAATGAATGTGTAATTAACAATTTTTAAATGATTTTTTCTAATTAATTAGTGTTTAATTAAAATTTTCATAATTAAAATAAATATATCAAATAAAAAAGGAATTCGTTTCAAAATTTTCAAGAAACACAAGTTATTATTAAGTAATATTTTGAATAACTACAAACTTTAATCATGATGAGTCATCACTGTGAATGATCTTTTCTTCTCATATGTTATAAAAACAAGTTTAAGTACCCAAATTTATTGATATATTTCATTGTGTGTTGGATCCTTCTTTACTAATCTCGTTAAAATTATTCATTTACCAATGATTTAAACTTCACATTTTAAAGTTATTTATATAATATACTAACATTTGACTATTAAATATCAAATAATGGATATGCACTTTTTACACTCACATCTTACAATGTAATTAGTAACCAAATGTAATGATTTTTAAGCATGTCTTCTTAAATTTTTTTTCAATGAAAGACTATCACAGTTGAATATTTAGCTTTCTCTTCATAACTTTATCGAGAAATATATAATGTATACCACACGATTTCATTAAATGAATCACAATACAATTCAAACTTCTCATTTTCAATGTTTTATATATACTAGTGTTTATCAAATAGGTGTTTATTCTGAACAATCATTACTTAGTATATTGATGAAAAGTTTGTGTTGAACGGTTTTTAACTTAAATGGTGTGAGAGAAGGATATATTAGGACAGAAGTTATTAAATATAGAGTCTTTAAAGTTTATACCCGTGCGAGAATTGGCATTTCAAGAAACAAAGTTGTGTCACATTTGAAAGCATTCTTTATATTCGAAACGCACACGTGATCACGATCACATCACTGAAGAGCATAGAGAAGCTGTTTATGTTGTATATAATTTGAATTTTCATTAACACAATATTATAACCGAAGTTTTTCGACAGTTTGAAAAATTATGATGTTCAACGTCTGCACACGTTAACACAGAATAAGATTAGCTTATGCCCTTTCGATGATAAGCGTTATTTGCAGGTAAGATGTATTAACATAACAAAATTTTCTTGGTAATTTTACTCGCAGGTTTCGAAACCACAAACATCTGATCATACTTCTCATTTTTAACACGCGACACTAACCATTGGGCCATTAAAGCCCGTAATTTAGTAACTAAAAATTAAGAAAGATCATCGAAAATGATTACTTCACACATGCAAAAATAATTTTTATTGTGACTTATCAGTTAAAAATCACGAAGAAAAGAAAAATATCACATATGTTTTGGATTACTTTGAGATTTTATGAGTCACTTCATCAGTTAAATAGACATAACCACTTCTTATGAATCACTACTTATGCTTAAATTTTGAAACACTTGCTTATATGAAATGTATTATATTTTAGTTTATCAGTGATAGTGCGATTACTTGTTAATAATTTTAATGTTATTAAAAAAATTTTTAAAAATCAAATGTGAATAATTAATTAAAAAAACACAAGTCACTATTAAAGGTTTGAACAAATTATTAAAATTATTTTACAAAACTTTTCAAATTATTTAAAAATGTTTCACTAATATTTAGTAATCGTCAAATTTTAATGTCGATAATCATTTATGTGAGTCAGGTTTTCTGTTTTAACTGTTAAGTTATCAGATTCCCCCTTCAAGTACATCTCATTGATAAGTTTTAATCAACCAATCAACTATTTATTTACCCCAGCAACCAGCTATTTGTTTACCCTAGTAACCAAAAAGCTTTTGTCGACACATGAACAAAATTTTGAAGATGCAAGACTCTTCATTTTCATTCGAAAAAACAATGACTTATGTAATAAATTTTTTCTTTACTTAAATGAAACCTTCACATGTGTATGGTAAAACTTGGAAAATTTCATTTAATGCACAAATTTAAAGTTAACAGACAAGGTCTTCACACATCTTTTAGTATTTTACTAACACTTTGCCAAATATCTTTAGAAAACAACAACAGAATTTTAAATAATTATTTTAATAAAAATTCTCTTTTGTAAGTGACATTATTAAACTAACTTGAAAAATTAACTTGGCAAAGCAAGTTTTCACTATTCCAACTAAGTAATATTCATAAGTTTTATATGATAAACAACCTGTTTGGTTATGTCCCAGCATGGCTTTATAAAATGTATCTAAAATAACCTTTAATATCAATGTTTAAAAATATGCGAATAATTCAGTTAGTCTTTTATAGATGATTATTTTCCCTTCTATTATTTAAAAGACATTTTAAAATAAAATTATTACTGATGCCAGTTTATCCCAGTGTTATGAAATGTGTATGCAAAACTTTTAATTCTAATTTTCACATTTTATTATTTCAAATTATTGTTTTCAAGTTGTACTAAAATTTGGAAAAAAAATATTTAATTTTCATGCATAATTAAATTGAAATACTTTAATAATAAAGACACATTTAACATTGTATACTCACCTAATCCAACACTTTCACAAATACACGTCCGACTCGCTCCAAGGTTTAGGAAGAAATGAGAGATTCAAAGTCCTTATCAGAAAATGTTATCAGATAGTCTTATCTTAAGATAAGTGACGTCAGAGAACATATGTCATCAACTGGTCACGTGATGTATATCACATGACCAGTGCTTTGTTAATTAATCTTATTAATTAATTATTAAGTATTAAATTATTAATTATTAATTAATTAATTATTAAGTATTAAATTAAATTATTTAATATTATTAATTAATCTTATTAAAAATAGTTATTATTTTTTAATAACAAAGAATTAACTAGATTTCATTTAAAAGATCACATACTCAACCTTATGAAATCATTTTAATCAAAGGTTAGTTTAAATTTTCAAACAGTTAAAGCCGAAATGAATGTGATACACTCTTTATTTTGCTAACAAAGTACAGAAAAATATAAATATTTTAGTTTTATTTAAAATAAATCGATGAGAAAAAAAAAAGCCTCTAATTTGATTTAAATAATTATATCTTAAATTTTCAAAAGATATTGCTCAAAAGACGTTATTTTATTTCAAGTCAAATAATTTTAATTAGATATAGTACTCATTAAGATTAATTAAGATAACACATCAACCCCAGTTCCTATCAGATAAGATTCAGAGATTCAACCCTTTTCGGAAAACGCTATCAGATAAGCAGATAAGAATGATTCATCTATGTTTACATACACATATATTGCAACGAATTTAGTATCCTCTCTTTGAGAAAATAATTATTAAACTCTTCATCGATTTGGATTTAACACTTTTTTTCATGTTAAAGTATGAAAAATATTATTTTCATTACAGTTTTAAAAATATTTAAAAGCATTTTTCACAAATTATTTTGATCTGAAGATAAAACCTTTAAATGTTAAATTGTTGATTTTAAACATTTATTTTCTCATTGTTTTAAGTATTTTGTTCTTATTTGGCGGTTTTAAGCATTCATTTTCTAACTATTTGAAATATTTTGTATTAATTTGATGATATTATGTTGATACTCCAAACAGTTAGGCCGACGAGCGCGAACATATCTCATTACAAATATTAGTTTAAAAGAGTATCCAAAGTGGGGGTCTTTCTGAAATATCCTTATTGACGCAAGGTTTTCCAAGGTTAAAGGAAAATTAACAGACCTCCAAACAGTAAAAACCGACGAGCGCGATTAAATGTTAGTACGTCAAATTCCATTTTGAAACATTCTTTCATTTAAATTTTAAAGTTATTTTTTAATTATTCTAAAATTTCAATTGCATACTATGGTTCACTAAAAATAACACTCGAAATAATGTATGTGAATGTGTGCATTATGGGAATCATGTGATCTGCCTCCTCGTGGCGATTCCTGGGTGAAAGTTTTGACCCTAGGTCACTTTCAGCTAAAGATCACACCTATCGGCAAAAAAAATTACATACACATACATTCAACATGCACATACATACAACACACACATACATACATACACACACATACATACAACATGCACATACATACAACACACACACACATACATATACATACAACATACACATACATACGACACACACACACTATGCAACACACACACATACATACATACATACAACATACAGATACATTCAAAACACGCACATACATACAACACATTTTAAAAACAGTAATTCAATTATATAATAACACTTTTGTTATAAAATCTCATTAACAGGGTTTGAAAAAGTTCCGCGTTACTGGTTATAAATATTATATGTTTTTAAATTAATGTAGATGAATTCATTTCGATAATAAATATAGTTTAATTTTTTTAACCGACAAGTATTAAAACATTAAAAATAAGTTCCTTTTTTTCTTCGGAAAGTCAAAAATTCTATTAATATTAAAATTTATTTATTTGAAAATTGTTCTGCCAACGAAAAATTACACACGTCAAAAGATATTTCTGTTAAAAATCGCTTACTCTTTCAGAAAAGAAAGGACACACAAAAATTACTTATATTAAACACATTGTTATGTTAAAAAATATGCACGAATTTTGAAAAAGGGGTGTCTGGTGAGGAACACTTTATTATTTTAATTATTAAATTTCATTAATTGGAACAGAAATAGTTTTCATCAACATCTACACAATCACACGAAAGAAAGACGAATACAGATTGCAATTCAGCAATTAAAAATTAGACCCCAAAAAATCACAAGATTCTTTTAAGTTTCCCAATAAAAATTATTACCGCTCAAAAGTTCTACAAATTGTTTTCGAAGTCACCTCATTAAAATGAATATTTAAAATAATTAAGTTCAAATTCCCGTTACAGACATGCGTTATTTATGATGGTTGAAGCTTATTCAGGTCTTTCTAAGGAAATCTAACAGTTATTCACACATGATTCGAGGAAAATCACAGATTCCGAACGGTTAGGTCAACGAGCGCAAATAAATGTTAGTACGTAAAATCCCATTTTGAAACATATTTTCTCATTCAAATTTTAAAGATATTTTTTAACTAATCTAAAATATCAAGTGTATAACATAGTTAACTAAAAATAGTACTCGAAATAATTTTAAAGTTCCTTCATTCAAAAAATATTCAAAATTGTTATTCCCATTACCAGCATGTGTTATTTATGACTTGGTGGAGATAAAGGTGGTGGAAGTCTTTCTAAGATAGTCTAAGCCAGTATGCACACATGATTCAAAGAAAATTATAAACTCCTTACGGTTAGGTCGACGAGCGCACGTCAATCTCATTGCCAAAAAGTTTAAAGTCCTCCTGTTAAACATTTATATCTGCAAAATATCTTTCGTGTATGATTAGTCTAAAATAATAATTTCCTCCAAAATACCCGCTTAACTCATCATGTAAGAGCACAGTGGAAAAAAAAAAATCAATCTCCCCAAATTCCCACTTAAAATCGAAAAAATAAACTCTTAAATGACACCAAACAGAAAAATTTTAAGTTGCCACATTAAAATTAAAAACCCCTCGTACAATAGTATAGGAAAAAACATTCTGTGTACCCAAATACCCGCTTAACTCCTCATCTAAAACACGGTGAAAAAAAAAAAAAAAAAAAAAAAATCAATCTCCCCAAAATTTCTGCTTAAAATCAAAAAATAAACTCTTAAATTACACCAAACTGAAAATTTTTAAGTCACCACATTAAAATTAAAAACTACTCGTACAATAGTACAGAAAAAAACATTCTGTGTCCCCAAAATATCCGCTTAACCCCTTATTAAAAACACGTTGAAAAAAAAAAAAAAATCAATCTCCCCAAAATTTCCGCTTCAAATCAAAAAATAAATCCTTAAACTAAAGTTCACCGAAAAATTCCCTTCATTATTTTTTACTCATTATTTTTAATTATCATTTTTAATTATTACCTTCATTATTTTTACTCAATATTTTTAATTACTTTTTTATTAATTACTAATTATCGTTAATTGCTGTTATTCACTTCTTAAATTCCACTACGTACTACACTTGACTAAAAAATACCGCTCGAAAAATTCTAAGTCCCTTCATTATTTATCACTTATTATTTTTAATTACCTTTTAATTAATTACTATTTTTAATTTAATATGAATCATTCATCTCTTAATCAACAGTCAAAAGAACCGCTCGTACTGTAGTATACTTAAAAAATTAATCACCCTTTTACCCCTCTCTTATAGCATAAAATATTCAAATTTCACGAAAAAAATTTAATCCCCCTTTTTAACCCCTTCTCTTATAAGACAACCTTGAGGAATGAGGAGGATTGAGGAGGAGGGTTTAGGAGGAGGAGGGTTGTGGAGGAGGAGTGAGGAGGAGGCTTGAGGAGGAGGTTTGAGGAGGAGGAGCCCTCCTCCCTCCTCCGAGCCTCACGCCTCCTCCCGAGGTCGGACTCTCATTTTTCCCCTACTCATGTTATTGAAGTCATTTTCATACTTAAAGAAGGTAATTTCGTGGATGGAGAGGCAAGAAGATTCAGATTGTGTTCTTCTACTCCATCTTGCTAGTGTCAAACAATATGCCGAAAAGAAACGGAACGTCTCAGTATGCCAAACAACACTCATGAACTTTATTAAGATAGCGTAAGATTAAATCTGTGTTCAATGCATTATAAACTTAACTACATTTTACAAAGTGGGTGTTTTCATCATTTTGTATTACTTATTTGACATCATTCCGATATACCGTGGTTAAGTTATAACGCGGATGTGAAACATGTCTCTCATCAACCGCGTTATATCGGGCATCTACTGTATTTATCAGACATTTTGACATTTGCAAAAAAAAAAAAAAAAAAAAAAAAAAAAAAAAAAAAAAAAAAAAAAATTCAAATTTATATTAGAAAAATACCAGTGCAAACAGAATATAAAAATAGTCGCTTGTTGTAGCCTTGTACAGGGAAAACATTAATTTAGGCGTATTATAAATATTACCCATTTTATGAAATTGATATACGTTGCTGAGGTTTACTCCAAGTTATTTTCTATATAATACAAACAGATAGTAATTACAGTGAAAAGGGCGGGGGAAGTTGAGTGGAGTCACTCTATTTTTATTAACTATTTGAAAATATAGTTGCTGTCCTTGGTAGAGAAGTGGGAAATCTGAAGTATATCTGAATCTTTTTATTGGTTGAATTTTGAAACTTACCTTATTTTATTTGTTTTCTGATTGGTTAACACTAGAAAGTCCGAATGGAGTCGAATCGACTCCAACTATGTGATTAAATTTCAATTCGAACTAGAAAATTTTTCTTGAAATGATTTAAATTTAATCTACGTAGATTTACTTTAAACAAATCAATTAAATAATTTTGAATAAAGATTCTGATGAGAAATATTATTATGAAACTCGCGTAAAATTTTCGGGCGTTCTAATGTTAAAGTTTAGTGTGCAAAAATGGAATATTTCTGTTTTTCATTTCAGACTGATCATCAAATGAACATCAATATATTTAACAGAAAATTTCATATGTTTTTACAGTATGCACAAGAATTAACTTCCAGGGTTTGTTTCTTGGCAATTCGCAAGAAAAATCTAAAAGGAAAATTTCTCTTAGAAAATTCTGATGTGCAGTTGGCGGACCATTTGGGAGCCCTGTATAAGCTACGGGTTTTTTTTATCAATGGTCTAGGAATATTAATGTTTAATGCACAGCAGAAGTAATGTATGACTTGTTATGATCATCCTGTAAATGTTGTTTACTGTTATTATTAAATTAAATATAGAATTTATTTATAAGTCTTTAAAATTTTTGTCTTTGAAAATATAATTTTCCAAATAGTCGTTGTAATTTGTTAAATTGCAATTTTGTTATTTATTCAATCTTCTTTTGAGCTAGAGTCATATTTTTTTTCTTGTGAGGCTAAATTAAAGTGAGATATTTAGCTTCCTTTCGGCCATCGACAAAAATACAGAAAAAAGGGGTGGATAAATTTATGCAAAGAAGAATAGAACCGCAAATTTTGTTTCTCCCGTATTATTCAAGATATTTTAGGACGATAAAGAATACTCAATAAATTCTGTTATTTTTCTTTTCTTTCATTATTTTTTTTTCCTTCGTAGAAAATTAAATAATGCTATCTCTCAGTGTGCACGTGTTTTGATTTCTTTTGACCAGAAGGAGAGAAAAAATAATATTATGATATCAAAGATGGTCATTCCTTTCGTATCTGAAATTATAGAACGGTATTTGAAAAAAAAAAAAAAAAAACTTCATTAAGCTCTTAAAGATAAATAAATAAATAAATTTAATAATTTTGTTTTGATGACGAATTAAAAATATTAAAATTAAAGTATCAGTTTTTTTTTTTTTTTTTTTTTTTTGGTCAGTATAAATTAAAGTTGGTACCGCGCTTTCTTTTAAGCAAAAAAAAAAAAAAAAAAAAAAAAAAAAAAAAAAAAAAAAACCCTTTTTTTTTTTATTTTTTTTTTTTTTGTAATTTAACAAATTAAAACGACTATTTGGAAAATAATATTTTTTCAAAGACTACATTTTAGACTTATAAATTATTTCTGTATTTTAAAAAAAAAAAAAAAAAACAGTAATAACATCATTTTTATGATGTTCACAATCTAGCTTACGTAATAACAGAGTCATGTTAATATGCCTGGACATTTAGAGTCACGTTAATATTTCTGGGACAGTTATAAACAAATATTAAATGAAATTTCAGTTTAATGATTTTCGTTAATGTAAATTTTTGAATTTTTAAACATTGAACGTTTTTAATTTTTACACCATCATATACCGAAAAAAAAATTTACTTTTAAATTCAACTTGTTTGAAACTTGTATCTAAATTTGTCATTGTTTTATTATTTTTTTCTGTAATTTTTAATACTTTTTTTTTGCCATCGTGGCAACAGAAGTACTTCATTTCTAGGCATTAAGCATGGACCAATCAGAAAAAGAATAAAATAAAAAACAGAAGTATTCCATTTTTGGACATTAAACATAGACCAATCGGGAAACGAATAAAATTAAATAAAATTAAATAAGTTGTGCAATTCAACCAATGAAAGCAGTCAGATATATTTCAGATTTCCCAATTCTCTACCGAGGACAAAATTATTTTCGAAATAGAAAAAAGGGGAAGACGGTTAAAGGAAAAGAGTATCTCCAAATGCTGTTTTCTTTTTTTTACCTATTGAAAATACATGGTGTCCATAAATGGAAGTTTTATTTCAATGGCATATTATTACAGTTTAATTTAGACTATCTGCAGCAAATCATGCATCAAATTGAATGTAAATTCAAGTAGTTTTTATTACAAATGTTCAATATGTGTACATTTATTTATACGGCACTCAACCAACCTAAAAACTAATTCTTGCCATATTTCAGTTAATAAGTCAAGAGTAATGGAATCAATAACCTTTTCAATTCTATGCAGGGTTCTCACTGCCGCTTGTCATTGCACTAAATCGCGACAAAAGGCGATTTAATATGTTTGACAGGGTGCAACATTTTAAAAATTCATTTGAAACGACATTTTGCCATAGGCCATAATGTAATGGTAAACTTTTGACTGTCCCTGTAACTTAACAAACCATGCAAGAAACATTTTAATTAATTCTCTTTTCTTCCTTTTGTCTAATTAACGTACTTTATACACTTCGGGTACATTTGAATTTCACCTTTAATGCTTTGTAAATGTTAACAATGTTGGAATGTTATTCCATAAGACGTGAATAAGTGAGTTCCTCAATAATAAAAAAGAGTTAAAAGCTTTACCTTTTAGTTGACACACATTTATTTGAAGAAATAAAGTAGAATAATGATGAACAAATACTTGGAATATTTCACAAAACAAAAGAACAGATGCACAGTCTTCACAATATTTACAGAAACACAACAGATAAAGAAAAATAACTTTGAAACATATTAGCTTCACTTTGAAGCAGTTCTTGATGAATAGTTATTACTCCTTTGGAATAAAATTGTATATTAATGGATTTTTAATCCCTGACAACATAATGCTGTCTACTACCACTTGAGTCACATTTTAAACTAATTGTTCTAAAGTTCTGTTCCAGTGGAAACAGAAAAATATCTGGTGCTCCCATCTGGAGGCAGATTTTGGTACAAAAGAAGCAATTGTCTAACAATATCCTTCTAAATGATCAATTGAAAATAATGTAAAAAACTCCGAATAAGGGACACCTCTATTTAAAGGGCAAAAGTTCCGGTCCGATAGGTGTCTATAATTTGGAGGTTTCACTGTATATATAACACATGTCAAGCATAGGGGTATACCATATTTTAGAATTTAATAATTTTAAAATAATTTAGGGATTTTGATAATAACTTTGTATTTTCATAAAAATAGATATCAGTCTAAAAAAAAGGTAATATATTATTTTGAACAAAAGACCATGTTACAAATAAAAAGGGACAATTTTGATTGGGTCAAAAGTGATATCGATATCAAAAGACAAAACCCCCTCCCCCTAACGATATCTTTTGATATCATGTGCCCCCCCCCCCTCATCCCTAATATGATAATGTTATATATGCACAGACCCTTACTTCTGAACATCATTTTACGGAATAACTTCTGTTTTGTAAGCAATAACAAAAATACTCCGCAAAATTTCGGCGCATAATGTCAATTACGGAAATTGTACTGTGTTTTTAAAGAAATGAAACAATTCCGTAAAATTTTACGGAAACATTTTTGTATATTGACGGATATTTTTTACTGTGCAGAAGGCCCTTTATTTTGTATTCATCACAGTGCGACATGCCAAGAAAATGACAATCTTAAGTTTTGAGTATTTTAATTGCTTTTGATTTGTTTTGTTAGAGATGTAACGTCTCTTGAAAATACTTCTAAGATATTTTTTATTAGAATGAAAAATAAAATAAACTGCATTACATAACATTTATCAGGAATTTTCTTGTACGGACTGCAATTTTCGGATTTTGTGATATTCTCCAATATATTAAAACAGCGGTTCCCAAACTTTCTTGGCCCGCGACCTTCCTTCCAGTGAAAAAAAAATTTCACGTCCCACCTTTCAATAAAAAAAATCGAACCCACCTGATATAAAGTTGTATACTTGTATAAAAATTGTTGCATGACCTCTATAAGCTCTTAATTTTACACATACACTGTCAGCAAAATCAAGAATTCGCAATCTTAATGTGCAAAGAAGTGAAGATATGATTAAAATACACCAACTACTAAGATAATTAAAAGTACATTTAATTATTATCAAATCATAACTTTATCATCAAAGAGTTTTCTTGCACTGATGTTTATCGGTCAGGATATATATATCAGTGTTATATTCATAGTTTATTTTATTTTATTTTATATCAAAGTTTATTTCTGTACTTTTTTTTTAAGCAAAGTAGAAAAACATGCTCTCAAAAGTATGTCGGAATTGAATACCAACAAGGACGTCAAAGCTGATTTAGATATTTCTGGATGTATGGAAATATTGAAAATATTGAAAATAAATTATCGCGACCCACCAGTTGGTCGCGAGCCATGGTTTGGGAACCGCTGTATTAGAATATCAAGTTTGGTCATTCTTTTCTTCTTCATGATTTTTCTGAAAAAATCTCATTAAGCTCTTTTCTTCGAACCCCTTCCCCCCCCCCCCCCCTGTAAACTAAAAAAAGTAATTGGAATTGCTCAATGTGCGAAATTTTGTTTCTAATGTAAGAAGAAAAAAAAAGTAAAATTAATATATCAAAACGGTATTTTCCCCATCCTTTTAAATGTTTAAGAATAATATTGTAAAAGAACGCGCTAAATAAATCATTTTTATTGTAAATTACAAGGCTGCTGCTAACGACTATTTATTTTAAATTCTATCTCGCACCAGTTTAAAAAAAGAAAAGTATTTCACATACTCTTTAGGATCTTTAACAATCTATTTTAGAGCAATGTACTTAAAAGTTTTTTTTTAAATAATGGTAACAGAAAAATTAAATTAAAGTAGCCACCAGGTGGTAGTCCTGATTAGGGATGCACCGGATACTGATTTTGCCGGATATCGGATACCGGATACCCGGTACTAAATATGTTTTTAGTTATGGTGAATATTTGTTTATTTCTTTATCCAGTGCCATCTCAAATAATAAATTGCAAATATGTTTCATACTCAATTATAACATTTTAAATGTAATGAAATATATTTTTCAGAAACTATATACCTTTGACTATCAGGGCTTGAAATTCAGGTTTTCCCAGGATGAGAGAGTTTCCCTCTTAACATTTGTAAATGCAGGGTAGTTAAACTATATAAGAGAAGAAAAAATATTTTTTTAACCCTATTATTTTTTACTTGCCACTTAAATATTTACAATTTATACAGACATGACAAATTTCCATTGAAATAATTTAAATCAACAACTCAAGATAATTATTCAAAATAATTATTTTAATTAAAACAAAGGAAAAGAATCAAGCTTTATATATATTGTGACGTCGTAACTAAATATACTTTGACTCTCTGTACAATTTCACAATTCACTTTAATAAAACCAACACAAAGAATACACGATGAACACTATATACATAACCACACTGCGCTATTTACAATTATGTACAGGTATATCCATTAGGAAAATGCACTTGAAAATATACTGCCCCTTCCGGGCATGAGCTTTCGAACACCCTTTTCCGATGTTCTTTAAAACCTGAACGATACACGGCTCACACCCGAGCCCGCCGAAAAAAACGTTCTTTTCTTGCTGCGCACCAGGCAACAACTGAATTCCTTCGTTTCAGTTCCATTTCAAACAGAAAAGTTAATTTCAAAAAGTCTCTTTCAAAATGAAAAAATCACGGAGCGGACAGTTTTCAGACCTCATGGCACTAGGCATGGAACGTCATCGCAGACTTATTGGCGTCGACATCCCGGAGCCGGCCGATATCACAATATCATATATCTGTTTTTCAATTTTCACTCAATGTTATGGACAATTAATAACTGAATTGCTAAATGAATTTTTTAATTTAGATTTTGTTCGATTTTGTGTGGTTTAAAATCTTTTATAGGTTACACTTTTGATAAACAGAACAGAACAACTTTTCTAACATATTAAACTATCGGAAATACTTGGTTTTGCCTTTTTAAATTTTTTTTTTCTTAATTTTGTAAAATCTGATGTGCATTCATTTTTAATTTGCTTGCACGAATAATACATGTAGGTGATAGTATCGTCAATATCCTTCTGTGATTGTATATCACTTAGTGGAATTATCGTCAATACCGTAATCCCTGGCATTTTAGCTAATTGAATTATGTTCAACTATGCATTGGAATTTTAAACCCATAAGAAATTCAAAAATGACATAGCCAGTAGATTTCTTCTATTGCATAAGAAATGGTTTATATAAAAAAGTCATGTCCTAATTTCTGTGAACGCACATGAAATATTTAAATGGTTTCCTTAAAGTTCATCATTTTTTTTTTTTTTTTTTTTTTTTTTTTTTTTTTTGTTAATCATTTGGAAAATGGTTGTTGTTACGGTCGAGAATGGACCTTGTGGTGTGCGCATTTTATTTTGTTTATGATTCGTCCAGGGATATTAATGTTATACATGACTCTTATTACACAAATCATGTTTTGATCATAAAAATGATGCTTTTAATGATTTTCAATAACTCAATGGGAAACATTTAAACATCTTGCTTTGGGCAATGGATGTCCATATTTTATTTGTTTATTTTACGGACTTCTTTAAATTTAGAAGAATTTTTATTTGAATAGGAAATTAAAATATCATTGTTAATAAAGAAGAGATTAGAAAAGTTACAAAGTGTGTAGGGGCAAATTATAAGATATGGAAAAAAACCAATACAATTGAAGCATCGTCTGAAAGATCGTCTTTTAGATAAAAAAAAAAAAGAGGTATGATTATTGAGTCCACTGATGAGGAAATGTGCGAGTATTTTGAAAAATGAAACATCTAATGTTAAACCATTGATTGTAAAAAAACATGTTTTCTTTTTTTTCCAATGAGCAACACACGATTTAATCTCATTTTATTTAGTGCTAATTCCAGAAACTCAGATTCTAGTGACCCTTACTGTCCTTTTAGTTATTTCTTGCTTCGGCACAGGAAAATAATTCGCAAAATATGTAAATCGGTCATAGAAAAAATATCGCTCATTTTGTTCACCAAGGTAAAAATAAATTTTTTAAAATTATTGACCTGTCTGAAAAAAATTTGAACTTAGAGGGAACTTGAACAGTGGAAAATATAGCCGAATTCGTCAATCAATCAGTAAAATATCGTGAAATTTGTTAATCTGCCACAAGGAAATATGAAATTCGTAAACCAATAACAAAGACAAAACACAAATTTTTCAACTGAACACAGTAAAATAATTGTTAACTTCATCAGAATGTCAGAAAAAAAGGGAAATTTGCAAATCATCGCAGAATAAGTAGCTAAATTTATCAATCTGTTGAAAGAAATAAATTGCGAAATTTGCCAGTTGGTCTCAAAAAAAAAAAAAAAAAAAAAAAAAAAAAAATTGCAAAATTTTGTGTGACGAGCAAGGAAGAAAATTTTGTGAGAAAAATTACAAAACTTTATATAATTGTACAATTGTCGTAAGAGCAAACTGTGAGATTTGTCAATCGATAGTGGAAAATATCACGAAAATAATCAGTCAGTCCTGAGACTTGATCGCCTTTTCACAAAGAAAAAAAAATCGAAATTTTTTTTTTAGAAATGGGAATGTCTTGCCCACAAGATTTTTTAGGGCATGAATCCTGCCATTCCGTCCCGAAATTCAAACATTTAAATACTCTTCCTATTTGTCAATGATCAGCTGATAATTGTTAATAATTTGTACAATGAAATGCTGATAATTTTTAGAAAAATTTTTACATGTTAATAGGTCTATAATTATAAAGTATTTTCATAAAGGAATACATAGCACCTTTTTATAATGCAAACATAAAATGTCTTACTAATATACCAATGGTTGAAGAGTTATCTCCAAACATAGGTTTAATTGATGATTTTTTTTTCATGTTTTAATTATTTAATACTGTTTTACCTTAAGCTACATTTAATTTTATTTTAAGTTAAATCAATTTAAAATTTATAAGCAAAAAAAAAAAAAAAACTTTTTCAATTTTAAATATTTATAATGAAGTCACGAAAATAACTAGTTGGATGCACCAATCTCAAAACTCTCTTCTATTTCGTAGATCTCAATGTTTCAAAAAGTATTACAAAATATTAATACAACTTCAATATTATACCAACTTTTATTTTAATCTAGAATTTTTGCTACAGTCAATTAATTAGACTAAGAATGAGTTAATCTCGATCATGATATTTATTAAAATGTATTTTTGTTATTCTGTTATACATCAGCTGTTTGCGAATAGCCAGTTTTAGCAAGTTACGAAGTTCCTATTGCTGCACGAATCGTTAATTCATTGTATAAAACGATTATGAAAAAAAAAAAAATACAATAAAAATAATATTGCCCTCTTAAACTGATGGCATTGAGCTCACAGGCTACGCATACTAATTGTATATTACAGCCTCATATTTTCAAGGGTTAATGCTGTTCGAAAAACAAATTAAGAGGGAGGATAGCTCCCACCCATTTCCCCTTTTTATACTTAATCATTGAATTCCCTAAACTAATCAGAGATATGCTTTATCACATAAAAAACCTATATCCAAATTCAAAGCAAATCGAATAATTCTTCATAAAAACCCATTTATATAATTCAAGAGGAGTTATTACCCTTTATACTTAACCATTAAACTTCCAAAACTATTCAGAGATTCACCTTATCAGAAAGAATGTACTTCCAAAATTTAAAGCAAATCGGATATTTCTGCATAAAAACCCATTTACCAAATTTAGGAGGGGTTCGGGTAATCGCCTGTATCCCTTTTATGTTTAGCAAAAGAACTCCACAGCTAATTAGGGAAGCAACTTATCACTATGAACCTGTATTCAAATATTAAAGCAAATCCGTTAATTTTGCAAGAAAAATCATTTACCTAAATTAAGAGGGGTAATCCCACCAATCCCCCATTTATACATATCCAATGAACTCCGAAAAAAATCAAGGAAATGCCTTATCACAATGAATCTATATCCAAATTTTGAAGCAAATCGGTAAATTCTGCATGAAAAACCCATTAAACTAAATTAAGGCGGGGGGGGTCCTCCACCCCCCCCCCTCTTAGACGTATCCAATGAACTCGCAAAACTGATCATGGAAGTGTCCTCATCAGAATGATCCTATGACTAAAATTTGAATGAAATATGAGAATTTTGCATGAAAAACCCATTTATCTAAATTAAAGGCGGGGGATTAGCCCCCGTTCCACCTCTTTATACTTATCCAATGAACTCCCAAAACTAATCGTGTCGGTGCCCTCATCAGAATGATCCTATCTCTAAAATTTGAATGAAATCTGATAAATCTGTATGAAAAACCCATTTATCGAAATTAAGATTAGAGAAGTAGCTCCCAGTTCCGTCTCTTTATACTTATCCGATGAACTACCAAAACTAATCATGGCGGTGCCCTCATCAGAAAAATCCTATGTCTAAAATTTGAATGAAATCTGATAAATCTGCATAATAAACCCATTTATCGAAATAAGGGGTGAGGAATTAGCCCCTCCCCCACTTCACCTCTTTATAGTTATCAAATGAGCACCTAATACTAATCACAGTGGCGCCTGATCAGAATGATCCTATCCCTAAATTTTTTATGAAAATTGATAATTCTGGATGTAAAACCCGTTGATATAAATTAAGGGGAAGAGTATTAGCCCTCGTTCTCCCACTTATACTTATCGAATGTATTCCCAAAAATTTATCAGGGAAACGCTTTCTAAGAATATACCTAGATATAAAATTTCAAGTGAATCAGATATTTTTATCATGAGTTATTGCATTACGCATTTACATACATACTTGCAGAACGGGCGGGCACATAAGCTTACAGGTTTTGATAGCCTCTGAGCTAAAAATCATTATTACAGTACCATCTTCCAGCGAAATATTTTCGAATTGAAAAAAGACCTGACAGCCTTTCCCAGAAACGTATCCAAAGAAATTTGGTTCAATTCTATAATTTCATACAGTGTTTGTTCGTAGAATAATGAAAATGGCACAAAAATTGTGATTAGAGCACCGCCTTACAGCAAAATGTTTCCATAATGAATATGGACGGGCTACAGCCAAAAACATGCACAGAATATTTGGTTCATTTTATGTATAACTTCATACACATTTTGATGGTATGATCGTATGATGGCGACACTGGGACAAACAGAGGTTTTGAATAAACATGTTTTTGGGATATTGGATCCCTAAAACATGTCAATTCGTCGAAAAAAATTTATAACATTACTTTCTTCTATCAAGGATGGAAGAAAGTAAAAAAGGTCTGTTTAGTTGCTTAATTTAAAAACCAATTAACTCATTGTTTAAATTAAAAGAAAGAAAAAAAATTAATAAAATCATAATTTAATACACAACTTCAAATTTTATAAAGACTAAAGACAGAAAACCAACATTTAGAAATGCATAAAAAATGCATATAAAGGTAGCAAACAGCCATTTTGAATCTATCATTCGCTCCCGTAATTGGTATATAAGCCTGCACTTTTGTGTCGCTTTGTTCAACTTAGCTTTTTCTAGCATGCTGAGTTTTGGCTTGATGAAGAATGTCGATAATAGATTCAAAACGGCTGTTTGCTATCTTTTCATGCATTATTTGTGCATTTCTAAATGTTGGTTTGCTATCTTTATGCATTTTTGCAAAAAGCCTTTTTTCCTATTTTGTCTTCAAATTTTGTTTTACAATCTGAAAGTAAAGATACAATTTTCTAAAAGATATAAACGTAAATTGTTGAATTTATTACAGCGTTTAAATATAAATTGTAGGAAAGCTGGCAATTCTTTAAACTTTTGATAATTACCTTTTACTCATTGATAGGGAACTTATTATAACATTTCATCTTTTTCATTGTAAACAAAAATTTTTAGGTATTGTTTGGGATCAAACAATTACTGTTAATCATCTATATTTGCTTTGCTGCATTCTACCGGATATCCGATAGAGAAGTCGGATATCCGGTGATTGTGATTCGGATATCCGATGATATTTCGGATATTAAAAAATCAGCCGGATATGCCGGATATCGGATATTGGCCGGATATCCGGTGCATCCCTAGTCCTGATATAAGATAATTTAAGGCTGGTTACTTTATTATATTCAAATTAGCATTACTTTTTTGGAATGATAAAATTCGTTTTGCTTTAATGGCATATTAACAAAGTGGAATTTTATCCTTTAATAAAAGTGGTGCCAATCAGATCTAAAACTGTCTGGCCACACGGACGTCGAACATTTGGGTTTTTCCAGTTCTGAAGTAGACATATCAAAATTAGCATATCAAAACGGTATTTTCTCCGTTCTTTAAAATGTTTAAGAATAATACTGTGAAAGAACTCACTAAATAAATAATTTTTTATTGTAAGTTACAAGGCTGCCGCTAACGACCATTTTTTTTTATTCTATCTCGAACCAGTTTTAAAAAAGAAAAGTATTTCAGATCTTCTTTAGGATCTTTCACAATCTATTCTGGGAAAATGTACTGAAAAATGTTTTTTTTTTTTCAATTTTTTTTTTTAAATAATGGTAACAACAGAATAAAAGAAAATGGCCACAAGGTGGTAGTCCTGATATATGATGAAGCTAGGCGGGATACTTTATTATACAGTTGACTCTTTCAAATCCGCAACCTTAAAATATGCAACTCTCTAAAATCCGCGCATAATTTATGGGTGTAAACAATGAGACAATCAGTTCAGATATAGGGAAAAAATTGACCTTTTTTATATCAATTCCAGATGTATTTTAAATTTTAATTTTTGTTAATATTATTGAATTCATATTTTTTTACATGAAGGAAGAATGAATTTATTTGTGAAAAAATTTAAGATATTGCTGATATCATTGGTAATCACAACCTTCTTAATAAATTTATTTGTGTATTAATAAAGCTTTTTTGGTTCTTAAGTTTGGCTAAACCAGAAATAAAACTTCCTTATTTTATGATTTAGTAATGTATCTTTTTGAGACAAGTTTTATTGAATAATTCAGAGAAAACACATTTCATCTTTATAATGAATATTTAATCATACATTATTGATTATTAAGTTACCTTTGTTTTTAATATTTCAATCATTTAAAAAATTATCTAAATTTTTATTATTTAAGTTTATTACTTATTTCATTACTTTATTATAATTTAAGCATTCATTGCAGTTTCGGTTGCATTATTAATTATAATCAAATTGCTGTTTAAAAGATGTAAACAAAGCAATGACCAGAAAACCGCAAAATTCTATAATCCGCACAACCTCTGGTACCAAACAGTGTAGATTTGAGGAAGTCTACTGTATTCAAATTGACACTACTTTTTTGAAATCATAAAATTCGTACTTGTCTAATAGCATATTAATCAAGTCGAATTTTATCCTTCAATAAAAGTGGTGCCAATCAGATTTAAAACTGTCTGACAACACGGATGTCGGACATGTAGATTTTTCGAGTTAGTTCTGAAATAGACATATAATTATCTTCTGACTATTAATTAAAAAAAATATTAAAATTAGAATATTAGTTTTTTTCCGAGTAAATTAAAATTAAATATTTATTTGACCTTGGATCATCAAGAAAAAGAAAAGGGAATAAATAAATAAATAAATGAATGAGAAGAAACATTAGTACACCAAACTCCATTTCCTCTTTTATATATGATATATTTTAGGATAATATTAAAATGAGCTCATCAAATTACTTCTTTTTCTTTTCATTATTTGTTTTTCATCACAAAAAATTAAATAATCCAATCTTTCAGTGTGCGCGTGTTTAGACTTCTTTTTTCACCAAAGGGAATAAAACAATATAAAAAAAGAAAGAAAAAATGCATAAATGAAATAGACATATCAAATTCTTTCATTCCTTACTTGGTTATTATTTTTACTACGATACAGAAAAGAACTAGTAAAGCTCTTTTTTCATTTCATTTCTTTTATTTTATGTTTTATATAAATTAATTAAAGTTAATGGACTGGTTTAGTGTGCAAGCAAGATATATTTAAAGTACAAAATTAAAATTATCATATAAAAATCTATATTTACTTCCATATTACGAATGTTTAAAAATACTACTGCAGGGTGACGAACGGGCAGGGCAAAACACAGTCCAAAAAAGAGTTAGCCACCAGTATTTTCTTAAGGAAAATATTTGGAATAATATTAAAGGATTAAAGAAAGTGAATTTCTCCTTAACGAAATACTGATATTTAACATAATTTTTCACCGTGTTTTTCCCTGACTACTCGCCACAATGTACTATGAAAAATGCAGTAAATTTGTCTAATTTTGTATGTTAAATTACTTAAATTAATGATTAATTACTTATGTTAAAATACTTAAAATTATCTTATAACCATGTATTAAAAAACATATTAATAAATGAACAGATGACATTTATTTGTCTTGTCAATGTAAAATAAGTTAGATATTTTACGTTCAATCGACTATCGAGCAAGCAAAAAAAAAAAAAAAAAAAAAAAAAAAAAAAAAAACTGAAATTGAAAGTAATTGAAATTTAGAATACAAAGTTGAAAAGTGTTTATGAATTAGACTTGCCTGTCCGTCAGCCCATGCTCTAATTCCTGTAAATATTCTCAGATATTAATGCAATTGGTAAACATTACCGTAATTTCCGGCGTATAATCCGCGGATCAAACAATTCTTTCTCGACCCAGAAATTTTATTTAGTAATTGAAGCCAAATATTTACCGAGGTTTAAAATGCTGCAATTTGTTTAAAAAATTGTATGATTAAAAAAAATAATCGTTTGATCAGCGGATTATACGCCGGAAATTCGGTATTTAGAGTCCTTTAGTCATGTTTAGTATCGTATATGAAGTATGTGGAATTAATAGTACATTTACAGGGGCATCGGAAAGAATTCCATTACATTAATATTTATAAGCAAAAATCGTTTGCAGAGTATTTTAAAGACATTATACTATTGCAAACGGATTGAAAATGATATGAATCAGTAAATTTCACTACGATTATGTTAAAACAGGACATTCACAATATTTTAAATCCATTAATAGGGACTCTCTAAAGAAATCGGTTGCAATACTGCCCTTGAGTAATAATTGCTGAAAATGCATTTTCGAATTCGGCATGCGATTTTAAGTTAAACAGTTTTTTTAGTAATGATATAACTTCATAGCACCTAGAGTCTTTTGCCCGCCTCTCCGCCTGATCGTTCTGCAAATAACAGCATATAACTACCTAACTGAACCATTTACTAAAATCGGATATATAATTCAAATACAGAGAGAGTCAAAAGTATTCTGTTACATTACGGTCGATGGTATAAAATATAGTTTCAAGTGTTATTTAATGATATTACACCCATCGAAACTTAATGAAATTGGTATGCATTTATGAAGGGCACGAGAATATACATTTTGTAACACATGCTGTTTAAATAATATTTATTATTCATTTACAGGGCACCACAAAAGAATTCCATTGCATAATGGTAGAAGCTAGGACATTATTTGCAGCAAATTTTAATTATGTTAAACTATTTCACACATAATAAAATTGATATATGTTGCTTAGGTTCACTACAAGTTAGTATACTAATTTATGCTTTCATTGTAAAAGCAAAATTTAATTTAAACCAGGGTTGGCAAGGTTTTGGACACAATGGTTTAAACCACGGTAAGATCCATGTTTTAAACCGTACTGTCCAAAACTGTCTTAAACTGTCCAAAACTATATTTTATAATAAAATTGTACTTTTTAGAACAATGCTTAAAGTTTGTGCAATTGGCAAAATGATTACAATACAAAAATATTAACAACATAATTACCCTATGTAACAATGTAATTGCATAAAAACGATACTAAATTCAATTATATTTAATAATTTTAATGTTATTCACTTAAATAATAGTAGTTAATTGAAGTACTAATAGTTTTATGAAGAATGCATTCCGATTCTGTTATTGAAATTCCCAAGATTTCATCATTTTGAAAGACGCGCACGGATCGCTTGCCCGTGACTCAGTGAGCCGCTGGCATTCGTTCGACGACGTAGTTTGTTTATCGTGTGCAAGGAATTATGATTGCTGAACGGATACCTTTTAAAACAGGTATTTATGTCAATTTTTATTCTTTATCTGTTACTTTATCATTTAGAAATAGTGTATAATTATACCTGTCTTACAATTTTACCATTTTATGCTATGTTCTGATGGTATAATAGTTCTTTGCGAGTAGGCCTAACTACTTCCTTTTGTTGTTGTCATAATGTGCGGTGTAAAACAACTGTGACTGTTTTTAACCACCCCTTTATAGTACTTATGTTGCTTGTCCTTTATGTGTATTGATAAATCAATGCATTTTATTAATGTACTTTTCGTTTTTGTACATAAACATCATGTACGTTTCGTTGCTATTCTCGAAAGGGGGGGGACACCCCCCCCTCCACAAAAGCTGATCCCGATGTTCATTTCCCGATTTACCTCTTATTTACAGAAGCCGTAACTACTTTTATTTATCTCATACACTGGTTTTATACTTATTTTATTCTAATTTTAGTCAAAATCTTATGTCCTTAATTATTTTCACGAAATATTGCTGTTTTTGTCATCTGCGCATGCGTAAGAATGAATTGCACTTTAAATATTCTCATGTTTGATTGATTGATCGAACCGGAGCCATGCTCGAAAGATGAGGAATATTACGACGTCAGTTTCTTTTTCACAACTCTTTCCGTTGCTGCCTTTGCGCATGCGTTTAGGAAAGGGATTCTGTCTCTCTCGAAACAGACAATCCTCTGTTTGTTTACATTTTGAAATCGAAAGCGTACGCTCCCTGAGATGGCTTAAAATGAGAGATTAACTTTTTTTTTTTCATTCTCGTTTCCCGTATAAAACTTAGCATGAACAAATTATTTATTATTTGTATTTTCATTTCTTTAAAGTTGCCATTATAAAAATAAATTCACTATCGTTGTTTTATATTCACTTTTTCTGAACCACTTTTGTGATATGTTGTTGAACAAACACACAATTTTATATTATGAACTTTTCTTCATCCCATCTCCAGAAGAGCATGCATTCAGGTATATTTATTATAAATCTGATAATTTGTATCCCATTAGATTTTTTTTTTTTTTTTTATACGGAACTTTGTTAAATGCTATTTATAAAATTTGAAACCTGTTCTGTGTATATTTTGAGGAAGGTTACCACCTTCCCCTCTTCGGGGGGGGGGGGGGGAACTCCTGTGATACATCGTTCTAAAGCCCTGTCACTAATCATGTAAATGTGCTTCCCCCCCCCCCCTGGCAAATCTCTCAAAATTCTGCCTGATGTGAACTTTTTTAAATGTTGATACCCATCGTGTGCTATATTGTTAGAAAAAATTGACCATTTAATATTTTTTTTATGCATTCGATGCGCCCTCTACCCCCCTCCCAGGGGGTACTTTTCTAAATTTCGTAAACACCCGTCATGTGACATATCTTTAGAAAGGTCTTAAACTGCTTATTCATATTTTGCACGTCCGGTGTGCCTTCCTCCCCTCTTTGCCCCCCAGGGGGGTCATTTTGTAAATTTGTATATACACCCATCGTGTGGCATATTGTTTAAAAGAAATGCAACTGCTCATTCCAATTATGCATGTTTGGGGCGCTGTACACCACTGAAAATAACTGTTAAATAAAAAGTCACGTTCAGCATACTGATTAAATCAGCTCACTGCTGACAATATGTGCATGTTGAGAAATAAATAGTATAAATAAAAATAATTGATTTAGTCTGATTATGAGATATTTAGATGTTGACCATTATTATGACACTATATTATATAACAATATTATTGTAACAATACTATTTAACTCAAGAAATAGAATCTTCACAAGAATTAGATTAAATCAAAATGAAATTTAATTTAATAAAAATGCTACATACTTTGGCTTTGAAAACATGACATGAAATATAAATATGAAAGAAACTGGAAGAACAATATACAATAATCTAGAAAAGATAATTTACAATGAAACATTATTTAAAAGAAATTTCTTTGTAGCCTTTTCTTTCACAAAAATGGAAATAAAAGCATCCCCTCTCAACTACATATGTAGTATTATAAAGAATTGCTTATTATTATTGCACAAATTTAACAGTAACAGAACTTTTTATGCTGCAGAGATATTAGAAAAGTTTGAGCTTTTTTTCATTTACCAAAGAATTAAATAGAATGTTAGTAAAATATATTGTGAGATATTTATTCATATGTTTAATAAGTGTGCAGTGGTGAAATGGGGATTTTTTAAAAAGGTTTTGGACACTTTAGTACAGTTTTGTACACTTTAGTACAGTTTTGGACAGTAAAACCCACATGTTCTGTCCAAAACCGGTTTTGGGCGTTTAAAACCCCAACCCTGATACATTATTAGTGCCGTTTGCAAGTTTGGAATTAAAATTATGTATTCCGGACTGGGCACAGTATGCCGGAAAGGGTTAATGACATATCTGTAATTAGAAAACTACTGTAAGATGCAGGCTTTGTCAATTATTCAAGAAACATACTACAAAATGTATTTTTTTAAATTAATGGTATGGACAGAATATAAAAAATAGTCACCTGTGGCAGCCCTGCGTATGAAATTTTGTTAATTTTTCTTTATTAAAAATATTTTAGACAATCTAAAACTAACTCAAAAAAAAAAAAAATATATTGTCTTTTTTTCTTTGTAAAAAATTAAATAATGGAATCTCAGTAATTTCTTTTGACTGCAAGGAAAAAAAGAAGACAATTAAAAGTAGAAAACTCAATTATAGTCATTCTTTCTTTTTTTTTTCTTTTCTTTTTTTTCTTTGTACTTTGAGATTTTAAAGCGAATATGAAAAGAACTCATTTAGCTTTTTCGTTCGTAATCGTAAATTAAATTAAGTTAATGGAACCGCCCAGTGTCTGGACGGGATTACTTTTCAATTGTAAGAGAAGAAAAACTACATTTTCGATAGTCTATCAAAATCTCTATTTCCCTCTTTGTAACAAACGTTTAATAATAATTCTGAAAAGAACTTATTAAATTAAATGGGCTTTAGAATAAATCTGATAAAACTAGAAATTTAATTATTTTTAACTATATCAAAGACGTTATGTATATTAAGTTCTGTCTTGCCTTTTTTGTTAAAAATATTTAAAAAATATAACAAAAAATTAATATTTTTATAGGGTAAATTAGATAAAGTTAGACATTTATCTCTCATTCATCAAGGAGAAAAAATAAAGAATAATAAGTAAAAGAAAAATTAGCATATCAAACTACGTTTCTCCTTCCTTATTCAAAATATCCCAGCATAATACTGAAAATGAATTCATTTCCCTATTGAGAAAGTGTTGGAGAAAAAAAAAATATATAAACAAACTCTAATCTCGCCATACGAAATAAAATTTCCTCTGTTGGCGAGATTGGCGGCTGAAATTTTACCGATAAACAGCAACCATAAAGGGCGGCGTTGCGAGAATGTAAGTGATAGACTCAGCGTAGCCGACACCCTGTCGGAAAGTCAGGGAAGGATTCATACAGTGCATGCAATATTTCATGCTCCATTAGGAGTGACTCTTGAATTGGATGTTATTTATGTTGGAGCAAGCAGGTGATCAGGTGCTTTACTGATATCCATGTTTGACTGATTGGGTTTGAAAGTACAAAAATAAGGATTGATTGGTAAGTACACGCCTTTGTATTATGTGATATCGCTTTAATTTCGTCTGATAAAGATATCATCGGTAAAAAGATGTGTTTATAAAAATGTTAGATTTCTCTCACGATAAGATAACTGGATGGTTTATCCATCTTATGTAGAATTTGTGTTAATATGCTACGCTTACAAGAATAATAAAGTTGAATAATTGTCAAACAGTAAACTAAATTATTTGAATATTGATTTTGCAATATTTTGATTTTCAATGGGTATCTTCCCGATAATACATTATTTTTTTTTTATATAAAACAAAATTTTAAGATTTTATTGGTGTGTGTTTGATATTGTGTAAAGTTGATATATTTTTAATTTCGTCTGATAGAAATAAGTCTGTAAAAAAGCATGTTTCGTGAAATATTTTAAAATTCTGTCCGCACATTTTTTTTTCACTAGAGTATTTCTTTAAATGTTAAATTCTTTTAACTTAAAGAAAAAAAAAGTCTTGGAAGAAAAGTTTTGTGAATTATTTTAGAATTCTGTCTGCACATTTTTTGTCATTTGGGTATTTCTTGAAAAATGTTAATTAATGCTAAATTATTTTAACTTAAAGAATGAAAAATAAAAATAAATAAAAGATTTGGGACATTTAAAAAACGTATAATAATAATAATAAGCATGGGGATCCTGAAAATTTTGATGAACTCCATAATTTTATTAAAACACAAAAATAAAGATTCATCTTAAATATACACATTTGTTCGTATCTCTTTTATACTCTCATATCTCTAATTTAATTCATATCTCTTTAATTTTGTATGTTAACAATACAGCCTGTAAAAGATACTTTTGTGAAAGGTTTTGGATTTCTACTCTTTGAATTTGTGTAAAGATAATTTAAGTTCTCTTTTCTGAATGATATAATCATATTGATTTCAATTTACGCAATAAATAAATAAAAATATTAAATAGAGCTATTAATATTCAAAACAAACTACATGGTCGTGAAAGTTTATTTGATTGGATTTTAAAAGAGTAATTTATAAATGTATTTTCATCTTTGAAAGTACAAAAATAAAGTCTGATACGCATTTTAAAAATTGATATCGCTTTAATTTCATCTGATAAAAATAAAGTCCGTAAAACAGGATATTTATGAAAGGTTTTGGAATTCTGTCTATCACACAGTTTGATAATATCAATTAGTGAATTTGTGTTTTTCTGAATACTTATGTACATTTTAGGGATGCACCGAATTGTGATTTTGGGCCGAATACCGAATATTCGACCGACAGCTAAACCGAATACCGAATATTCGGCTTTCCAAAATTTTTTTATATTTCAAAGTTTAAAGGTATTAAAATGTTACTTTTTAAAACAATTTTGCATAATATTTAATAAGAGAAACTTATATTTTGATAAACAAGAGCTTTATATAAGAACATTCAGTATTGAAAAAAATTTGCCTTTTTTTTTATTTAAGAAGCATAATTATGAGACTTTTTCAATTAGTAAAATTTTAAATTTCATTTCTTCTGCGAATTGAAACAAACATTTTGAAATCGAAGAGAAATAATGAAAATTGAAGAAAAACTGTACAGTTCCATATTTGTTCTTTTTAAATAACTCAAGGCAGATTTTTTTCAATATAAAGTATAAATACTTTCAACTTAATTCTGAATAAAGGAATGTCTAGTTCATAGTTCTTTTCTTATGAATAGTAGCATTTTCCATCCTTCCCATCATATCATATTTTACAGAAATGAAAGCATGTGAGTTGAAAATATAGTTATGGTATCTTATTTATTGTTAATCCAGCAAACGAAAACACATGTTTGACCTAGAGTGAGATGAAATACAATGCATTTATGATTCAATAAGTTAAGATTATGGTTTCATAAACAAAAAATTGTCTGCCTTGAAAGCTATTACTAGTCTCAAAAGTTTTCCTTTCTTGTTTAAGGACTTTTGGGAAAAGCAAGAAACAGATTATTTACTAAATAGAATTTAGGAACTTGCATTTTTACTCTCGTCATTTATTCCTAAGGAGAATCCTAATAAATCATAATTTTAATCCTTCTCTTGGTTAATTTTCTTAAGTCAAACTTTACAAACAGCAAATAAATAATGTAAAAACATTCCATATTATTTAAATATGATTTTATTTCTAATTATTTTAAATATATTAATAAATTCTCAGTTAAAAGTAGAAATTGCGAAAATATTTTTTAAAATGTGTTTTAGAAAACTTTATTAAGTACTGGATTCGGCCAAACCGAATATTCGGCAGGCAAAATAGTTTCATATTAGGCCTAACCGTATATTCGGTAACATGGCTGAATAGGCCGAATACCAAATATTCGGTACATACCTAGTATATTTTAATTTCTACTAATAATTTCAATTGAAAAATATTCTCTAAATGAAACATTATGTAACATATGCTAAAAGAATTTAAAAGTTTTCGTAAACTGTATTGTTTTAGTTTTTAAAAATGTAATTAAACCTGAAATGAACATTAGATAAGTGCACGCGTTTGTACAGTTAACATATCTTTTTGTCATTTCTAGTACAGACACGGTTTGTGAAGGAGTACGTGTGTGATTTTTCTTAGATTTCTGTTCGCAAGACTTCGAAAAATTTAACTAATTTTTGATTTTCAGAAATTATATTCATATTTATTAAATTAAACTACAGCATTTTATCTTAATAAAATGAAATAAAGCCAAATTATCATCTAATTATGAAATTTTTTGAATTATGATCAGGATTTGATTTTTAAAATATTTTTTTTTTTTAATTTCTATTTATAAAGTTTAATTTTCTAAGTCGAAGTTTACATATTCTATAAGATAAACTAAATGACAAATAATTTTACTTCACATACACCCATTTCAATATGTTTGACCAAATGAAATAATTCGGGGTATATTATTGATAGCACTTAATTTTCTTTAAATTCGTACTAGAATTATTATAAAATACTATTTTTAAATGTTTGGTTTAAAAAAATATACAGGGTGATTCCAAATTTTTTTTACAATAAAAGAGGGGTGATAGTACACATCAAGACAAACAATAGTAAATAGGAGACCAAGGGTCCAAAACGTTTTCCTAAGGAGATAGCCGTCATTAAAGTTTAGGGACCAAAATTTCAAATAAACATAAAAAACGGAAAAATCGGTCGATTGATTTGCGGTTTTCACTAAAATTATTCTTTATGTCGGTATTTTCTTGAAATTAAATTATAAAGATAAATTTCAAAAAAATGCCGATAGAGGGCGCTTTAGACTTTGGAGTAACGAACAACTATTTTTTGCCGGTATGTTTTGCATCTTATTAAATGTTTTCGTAAGCTTACACTCAAACTTAAATTTTGAGCTCAAAATCTGTAGTTGGGAGTGGTTAAGTAACACAAACTGAGCTGTGTTCAGAGTATTCAAATTTCAAATGATTATAAAAAACGAAAAAATTGGTCGATTGATTTGCAGTTTTCACTAAAACTATTGTATTTTCGTGAAAATAAATTATGAAGATAAATTTAAAAAAATGCCGATAGAGGGCGCTTTAGACTTTGGAGTAACGAACAACTATTTTTTGCCGTTAATGTTTGCATCTCTTTAAATGATTTCGGAAGCTTAGCCTTAAACTTAAGTTTTGAGCTCAAAATCTGAATAGTAGGGAGTGGTTAAATAGCACAAACTGAACTGTGTTCAAGGGGGAGGGGGAGGTTCAAATTTAAAGTAATTATAGAAAATGGAAAAATTGGTCGATTCGTTTGCGGTTTAAAATAAAACTATTCTTTAAGTCAGTATCTTCTTGAAAATAATTTTTAAAGATAAATCTCAAGAAATTCTGTCAGAGGGCGCCTTAAACTTCAGAGTAACCAACAATTCATTTAACCATTATTTTTTTGTTCTAATTAAATGCTTGCAAAAGCATTTTAAATGATCTCGGAAGCTTAGATTTAAACTTAAATTTTGAGCTCAAATCCTAAATCGTTATGAGGAGTTAAGAAGCGCAAACTGAAGTGTGTTCAGGAGTTGAAATTTAACCCTCTTTCCTCCTGCAACACAATTCAATTTTTCGCTACTTAAACACTCCCAACGATTCAGAATTTCAGCCCAAAATTTAAGTCTATGCATTTGAAAGCATTTAATGAGATTAAAAAAATGACAGTTAAAAATAGTTACTCCAAAGTCTAAGGCGCCCTTTATCGGCATTTTGTGAAATTTATCTTTAAAAATTATTTTCAAGAAAACACTGATTGATCAAGAAAACTGCTGAATTAAAAATTAGTTTTAGCAAAAACCGCAAACGAATAGACCAATTTTTCCGTTTTTTACATTTATTTGAAATTTGAACCCTCTGAACACAGCTAAGTTTGTCTACTTAACCACTCCCAGCTATTCAGATTTTGAGCTCAAAATTTAAGTTCAAGTCTAAGCTTACGAAAGCGTTTAATAAGATGCAAAAAATAACGCCAAAAAAGAGTGTTTCGTTACTCCAAAGTCTAAAGCGCCTTCTATCGGCATTTTTTAAAATTTATCTTTATAATTTATTTTCACGAAAATACCTAAAAAAAGAATAGTTTTAGTGAAAACCGCAAATCAATCGACCAATTTTCCCGTTTTTTATAATCATTTGAAATTTGAACCCTCTGAACACAGCTCAGTTTGTGTTACTTAACCACTCCCAACTACAGATTTTGAGTTCAAAATTTAAGTTTGAGTCTAAGCTTACGAAAACATTTAATGAGATGCAAAAAATACCGGCAAAAAATAGTTGTTCGTTACTCCAAAGTCTAAAGCGCCCTCTATCGGCATTTTTTGAAATTTATCTTTATAATTTAATTTCAAGAAAATGCCGACATAAAGAATAATTTTAGTGAAAACCGCAAATCAATCGACCGATTTTTCCGTTTTTTATGTTTATTTGAAATTTTGGTCCCCAAATTTTAATGGCGGCTATCTCCTTAGGAAAACATTTTGGACCCTTGGTCTCCTATTTAATATTGTTTGTTTTGATGTGTACTATCACCCCTCTTTTATTGTAAAGAAAATTTGGAATCACCCTGTATATACAAATACTGCTTGCTGCTTTTATACAGACACCATTAATATTTAAGTAAAATATCATAGCTACCAACATCTTCCGCATTTTCAACCCAGAAAAATTTCATAGTAAATTTTACCATCTCAAATTGATATAATCTGTCGATTAAATAAGGCTAAAATTTCTATTAAATTTTTCCGGGTCAAAAATTTGAAAGAATTGGCAGCTATAAAATACTAGTATTTTATATACAGGGTGGTTATAATTAAAGTTACCCTGTTTGGACCTACGTAGAGTCCGCCCTGGTTGACCGATATCGCTGAAACTTGGAATATAAGTTATATGGACCATGGGGAAACGAAATCTGCAATAAAAAAAAATTTAGTTCAAATTTCGACCACCAGGGGAAAAAAAGGCGCTTTAACCGTTTCCGGCACACTGTGCCCGGTCTGGGATACCTAATTTTAATTCCAAACTTGCAAACGGCACCAGTAATATTTTAGTAAAATTTTGCCTTTACAATAAAAGCTTAAATTAAGGAATTCAAAATATCTAAAAAATTCATTTGTGAATTCCGGTGTCAGTTGATAATTTCTCATTTTATTACAGATTTTGCCCGTGCCGGAAAGGGTTAAAACCAAGCGTCGGTATTCTCGCAGTGCAACTGACAAATTACTGCCGTTCTGATAAACCAACTTTACCAGTAACGCTCGTTCCTTCTTTTCTAGCGGCATGATGCAGAATGAATGTACGACAGAGAGTACTGGCTTTTTAAAACGCTCCAAATTTGCATAAAATCCTTTTTGGCGGGTGAAAACTGCCATCTATCGGTGGAAATTTGAAAGATTTCTGTTTCCAGTTTGAAATTTATGGTCTTAAAGCGCCTTTTTTCCCCCTGGTGGTCGAAATTTGAACTAAATTTTTTTATTGCAGAATTCGTTTCCCCATGGTCCATATAACTTATATTCCAAGTTTCATCGATATCGGTCAACCAGGGTAGATTCTACGTAGGTCCAAACAGGGTAACTTTAATTATAACCACCCTGTATATATATATATATAAGAAATGGATTTAATTCAAACGAGTGAAATTTTGTTTTCTTGAAGAAATATTGTCCACTTTAAAATAATAGAAACAAAAGAATTCCCTGCTCTGAAAATTCCAGGGCCCATACGAACCCTGGGTTCATTTTCTTATTTTTCATTTTCTTTTTTATTAAAAAAATTCTGGTAATAATTCAACATGGTAGTAACACATTTGCTTCCCATTGGAATAGGTAAAATAAAACCAAACAGCCGTAATGCATTTTTCTAAATTTCCATACACACATATTATAAAAACTTTGCAAATGTTAGATATCTAAACTCAGTATGCAATAAGAGTATAGAATTACTTATAAAATGAAAATTATAATAGATCGAAGATTTAATTTATCTACTATTGATACAATTTTAGATGCGTAATTATTTATATATTTTTTTTAAAAATCAGTTATTATTTACGATAAATTGAACGATATATAATATCGATATATAACATTTTATATTTTAACAATACGGTAAATAATATTTTATAAAATACAATAGTTACATGTATGTATTTAACGAATTTCTTTCTCTATAGTTAAAAAGCATGAGACTCCAAGATACATTAAATATTTTTGAGGATTAATAAATTTGCATTCGAAACGTGCATTTTCGGAGTTTCTCTTTTATTGAAATGTTTGAACTTATACCAAAGAATCTGTTTTTTCTTTTTTTTCTTTTTAAAAAATTATTATTTAATGACAGATTCTTTCCGTGGTTACATTAAAATTTCTTGTATAGAATCAGATTTTCTATATAATAATTAAAAAAAGTGTCGTAAAAATGTGACATTGACGAATACATAGGGGAGGGTGGTGTACCTTGGAGGGATGTGTACCTTGGAGGCACATTGATTGTGCAGCCACCTTGAGTGATAAATTTAAACTAAAATATTATTTGCATGTATTTGTTACTAGAGGCTCATGGGAAGTTCTTCTACTATTAATCAACACACTTGTTGCTGCTGTAAAAAACAAAGTTTATTTTCAGTACCAAAAAGTTACTTTTCAAGGACATATTCTTTTTCTTCCATAACTGTAAGCATCAACTTTTGTTTTAAACTGATTATCACAAGTTGAAAGGCATGTTTTCAGCTACATTTATGTATGCTTGAAAATGGCTAAATCTAAAATATGAAGATGTGGAAACCATTTTTGTAAAACACTTGCTTGTAGTGTACCTTGGAGGTAGCTAATGTTGTGTACCTTGGAGGTACCTCCAAGGTACACACCTGCTAAATTTATTAATAATTAAGAGTAAAATTTGTTAGAAAGTATTTCTTTACTTTAATAACCAAAGTACTGGGCTGGGCAAATGGGCCTAAGTTTAAATGTTAGGCTATTAAATTGAAGCCTAAGTAAAAATTCAAAATCCCAAAGTTATCTAAGCCTAGTATTAAACAATTAATAAATATTTTAATAAATATATAAATAATTATTTATATATATATATTTATTAAAAGATTATTATAAATAATTATTTATATATTATTAATATTTTATAAATAATATTTTTTACTGTTTTTAATTTCATGCAATTATTTTCAGAGAAGTAAAAGGTTCTAAAATGCCTAGAAGTAAAACTGGATATAAATTTAGATCACCTGAATGTGGAATGGAACTAAAGTTGTTAGATATAAAGAGGGAGTGTTAAACAGTGGTTATTTGTATTTGACTAAACTTTATTTTATGGCTAAACTGTTCAAACTTTATTATTTCAGTTATATGAACGATTTTGTGTTCTTAATTGTAAATTTAAACTAATTAGACTTATATTACCCTAAAGTTGTCTTATATTAAATCATATTACTGTAAACAAATAATAAATCAGCTTTCTTTCATGCTGTGTAGTACTTAATCTGTTAAAAACAAATACCTCTAAGGTACACCATACCTACCTCCAAGGTACACCACCGGTGGTGTACCTTGGCTGTATTGTAAGCTATTTTTAAAAAAATAAAAAAGTAGTGAAGAAATATATTTGGACATTTCAGAAAAAAATATGTAACAGCTAAGATCCTTAAATTTTTGAAAAAAAATGTTTTACAAATATTTTCCAAATACTTTTTTTGTAAAAAATCAAAGTTTGAAATTACCTCCGAGGTACACCACCTTCCCCTACGCTAATGATGTAAATTCATTGAAGACAGTAAATGTAAAATATTAATTAAAACTTTGTAAAGATTATACTTTGGAAGAATTTTGAATGCAATTTTTTTTAATTTACAAGTATGTCAATGTCTGTAATTTATTTAGCTTTTTTAACATTTCATGGAGTACAATTGCGTAATACAGTGAAACCTCCGAATAAAGGAAAACCTCTGGGGCCAGAAATTTTGTCCCTTAAATAAGAATATTTTCAATGTCCCATATTCGGAGTTTTTATTTCAGTGAAACTTCCAAATAAGGGACAGCTATGGGACCGGAACTTTTGTCCCTTAAATAGAGGTGTCCCTTATTTGGAGTTCCTTACATAGTGAAACCTCCAAATAAGGGACATCTTTGGGACCGCTACTTTTGTCCCTTAAATAGAGGTGTCCATTATATAAAATGTTAGTGTTATAAAAAATATCCTTCGACTAAATGAGACATGAAACAGCTGTGTTTTTGAATATCGTTTTCGAATTAAACACCCGGCTGTTCAAATGAAATTTAATATCTGCGGAGTGTTTGATTTGTTAGTGAAACTGTAAATTGTTAGTCATTAATTTACACATTTATTTTTAGCAGTGATTTAAGCGTAATTGTGTTTAAAATTTATACGTTACATTGCTTGTGTCAAATTCCTCAATTTAGAAAAAAGTGAGTCCTAAATATTATTAAATGTACCTGATTAACTAATCTTATTTCAATTTTGATGAATATTTTAATCCTTGTTGGGCGCTGATCTGTCTACGAAACCACTTAATTTTGATTCCCGAGGGCCACATTGGCACCAGAATTTCGGTAAATGAAATTCAAGTTTATTGTATGCATACAATATACTCCTTTTTGTTATTTATAAATAAAATTGTTTCAAATTCCGGTGTCAATCATTAGTTTCAATACTTTATCAATGGAATGTCTTTGCGTCGCACAGGATTAAAATACAATTAACCGGTTTCCTGGTTTGCCTGCATGTAGTACTTGCAAGAAGTCATTGCTTGATTCTGATGAAAATATATTAAAAAATGTGCCTATGTAACGCTTACGCCACACAAGGATTTTTATTTAATATCGTTTTATCAAATTAGTTCATCATATTATATAAGAGATCAATAATAATCAGTCAAGATGATCTTACCTTTCATTCTTCTTGTTCTTCAGAATGTTCCATCCGTCATGGCTGCCATTCTTAGGAATCTTCGATTTAACTTCAGCCTTTTATAACTTATCAATTAATTAAAGATTGCTGAAATGGTAAATATTTGATTAATTATGGTTCTTAATGAAGCAATGGGCTCGACTCGTATTAAATTGAATAATAATATTATATTACACACAAATTACATAGCTGCTTTTAGCAAGGAAAAATAGACGTATTACATGACTATATTCACACAGAGAACTAAAACAAACACTGAAAAATTAAAATGTCAAAAAAAGTCTTTCGAAATGTTCTTTTCATTTATTTTTTTTTGTTGTTGTCACGTGACTTCACTGCAGTAGAAAAGTTTATCGTCCTTGAATGTATCTGTTTATTTCGTTGTTGAGTTATTCCGAAATAGGGAGAAAAATAATTACTTTTCTTTTTTTATGATATGCAAAAAATGAAATCTTTTTATTGTAAATAGATTTAACTTGATTTTATTCAGCTGAAATAGTGATTAGTTTATTTCAACACCCTTCCTTAATCACTTCAGATGAATAACACTGTAGGTTCATAGATTCTCGATGTTTCACCAGTTGAGGCTTTGGCAGGGGTTTTGTAAGTGCATCGGCTATCATATCTTCAGATGGGCAGTATTTCAAGTTTATTATTTTATCTTCTTTGAGTTGTTTAATGGCGTGAAATTTTATGTCAATATGCTTGGTATATTTCGAAAACTTTGCATTCTCTACCATTTTTATCGCATTCTGATTATCTTCGAAAATCGTAATAGGTTCGTGTTGTTTCAAATCTAAGTCGTTCAATATTTTTTTCAGCCAAATAATTTCTTGAGCTGTTGCGGCTGCTGATATAAATTCAGCTTCTGCCGAAGAATAAGCTATACAGTTCTGTTTCTTCGTGTACCAGTTAATAGGAGTTTTTCCTAGAAAGAAAACATTTCCAGTTGTTGACTTCCTTGTTCTGATGTCACCTCCCCAGTCAGAGTCTGCATAAGCTACCAATACTGGTTGGTCAACTGTGTTGATTGTTAGTTTTAACTCTTTTGTGCAGTTTAGATAGTTGACCACTCGTTTTGCTGCTTTCCAGTCCATCTCACGTGGCGTTTCGCATCTTCTGCTGAGGATATTAACTGCAGCTGATATGTCTGGACGTGTGTTAGTTGCTATGTATAACAGTGATCCAATAATTTTTCTAAAATTTGTGTTATTAGGCAGCAGATTTTGTTCGTCTTCTATTTTATAAAAGCCGGGGTCCATCGGAGTTCTTACGGGTTTAGCTTCTTTTAATCCTAGTTTATTTACCAGTTCTTCAAATTTTGACTTTTGGCTTAGAGTATATCCGTTTTCTGTTTTCTTTATTTCAGTACCGAGGAAATACGCTATATGACCGAGGTCTTTAAGCTCGTATTCTTCTTTAAGTAGTTTTACTATAATGTCAACAGTTTTTTCATCACCGGATAGTAATATGTCGTCAACATATATAATTATGTAAGTGTAATTTTCATTTCCTTTTCTGGTGAACAAGCAGGGATCAGCTATACTTTGATTAAAATTCAGTTTTTTTAAGGACTGTTCGATTCTTTTGTGCCAAGTTCTGGCTGCCTGTTTTAGGCCGTATATTGATTTTTTCAGTCTGCAGACTTTGTTTTCAAAATTCTTTTCTATGTAGCCTTCCGGCTGTTTCATATACACTTCTTCCTCAAGCTCACCATGCAGAAAGGCGGTGTCAATATCTATGTGTCTAACGTTTTATTTGTGATATGCGGCTGCTGCTAAAAATGCGCGAACTGTTTGTGAGACGACAGGGGCAAATGTCTCACCATAATTTTCACCGTATTTTTGACTATAGCCCTTCGCTACTAGACGTGCTTTATATTTTTGAACGTTTCCGTAACTATCTAGTTTCTTTTTAAATGTCCATTTTGATCCTATAATTTTTTTGTTTGGTGGAGGATCCACTAATTCCCATGTGTTATGTTTTTTTAGCGAATTGATTTCCGCTTGTGTGGCTTTGAGCCAATTTTCTTTTTCACAGGGATTATCAATTTCCTGTATGTCATTCCAACTAGTGAGTTCATTCATTTGGTTATTGTTTACATAACAGACGTATCTGTCTGGTGGGACCCCCCCCCTGTTTTATCTTTCCGATCTTCTAGGTTCAGTGGTGGGTTGTTTGGACGAGGTTGGTTCCTCGATCGTGTTGTTTATATCTGCTTCGATGTAATTTTTATCATCATATGAATTTTCTGCTTCTTTACTTTCTTTTAAGTTAATTTTGCTGTTCTCTAGGAATTTTACGGTTCTTGCTATTACTATTTTGTTATCTTTAGTATATACGCGGTATCCTTTTGAATTGTTATCATACCCTACGAATGTCCCTTCCTGAGCTCTATCGTCTAATTTTCCTCGATGTTGTTTGTTTACATATACATATACTTTGCAGCCGAATGTACGTAAATAGTACAAGTTTGGTTTGCGTTTAAACCAAAGCTCGTATGGGGTTTTATTCGTTGATCTTGTTTGTAAGCGATTTTGTAAATGATTCGCGGTATTAATTGCTTCTCTGCTTCTCCCCAAAATCTTTGCGGTAAATTGGCTTCGCGTAATAGACTTCTAGTCATGTCTAATAATGATCTATTTTTCCTCTCAGCTACGCCGTTCTTTATCGGACAATATGGCACATATAGTTGGTGTTTTATGCCTCTTTTTCTTAGGTAGTCATTTGTTTCTCTACTCATGTATTCTCCGCCATTATCGGATCTTTCTTATTGCTTTCGGATATGAACCGAATTGGTTTCGTACCATAGCTATATAGTCGATTAATTTATCATGCACTTCGTCTTTATGGCTTAGTAAGTATATTACTGTAAACCTAGAGTAATCGTCTATGAAGGTTACAAACATTGTTTTTCCGCCAATTGTGGGGGATCCTATGGATGTGCATACGTCTGTGTGTACTAGATCGAGTACTCTGCCTGTTTTGTTTTTATATGTTGTTTTTGGATAAGGTGCATCGCTTATTTTCTTTTGTATGCATGTTTCGCATATTGTTTCATGGCTACAATTATTTAGTTCTATTCCATAGGTTAAATTTTTTTTAATCATTTCCTTTATGGAATTGTAGTTTCTGTGACCTAGGCGTTTGTGCCCCAATTCTATGCAATTTTTATTTTTGCATTCATGCGCAATGTTTACTGTGTTAGATTCTATCTTCTCTAACAATTCAACCTCATATAGATTGTTTTTCATTTTTGCTTCCAAGTATATTTTCCCATTTCGGGATAGCGTGCATTTATCTTTATCAAATCTAGTTTATAACTGTTCTTTGTTGCCTTACTTACTGAAATTAAATTCGATTTTAATCAGGTACGTATAATACTTCCTTTAATGTAATTTTGTTTACACCTCCGTCGGATGTTTTGTCATAAATGTGGTTATCCCACACCATGCGAATTTAACGATTTTCCGTTTGCAATGATAACAGTAGTTTTTTCGGTGTCGTTTAATTGTAGTAAACAAGTCTCTATCGTTTAAAATATGTGTGGAAGAACCAGAATCAATAATCCATGTTTGTTTTCCAGTTTTCTCAATTAGAAAGGCTGCGTCGCTGCTTCGATCTGTTTTTAGTTGTGTTTTATAATTTGGCTTATATTCTTGTTTACGATCATTAAATTCATTTTGATTGTACGATTGTTGATAACAGAAAGACGTTGTATTGTTTTTTTTTTCTTTTTTTTTTTTTTTTTTTTTTTTTTTTTTTTTTTTGTATGCTTGTTGTTTTTGTGTATTTGGTTGAGTTTGTCTATTTTTCAGATGCCAACATTCCCTGTAAGTATGACTTTTCATTTTACAGTACGTACAATATTTTTCCCTTTTGCTATTATTATTTGAGAACCTTTTTTGTGTTTTAAACGCTTTGGTAGAATTGTCGCCCTGATCCGCGTTTTCAACCCTTTTGTTATATTCATCAGTTAGTTTATTTATAATAAATTCTGGTGTTAAATAATTTTCATCGCGGGCCTCAGGTGCTACAATCAGTTTATTATAGCTTGGGGGTAATGAGCACAGCAATAATGCTGAAAGGTGCGAATCGTTAATAGTTTTCCCAATCGCTAATAGTTTATCTTTTAATTTTAAAATATACGTTATGTGTTTAATTAAGTTACCATTTTCTGGCAGCCTTGCCCCATATAATTTTCTTAATAAATGCAATTTACTAGACAAATTTCCCCTTTCATGTATGGCTTTGAGTGCGTCCCAGGTTTGTCGGGCAGTATTTAGCCCTTTTACATGCACTATCTGGGAATCTTCAATTGCAAGGTTGATAATTGCTCTGGCTCTATTATCCTTCTTTTGCCAACCTGTGGTAATCGGATTTGGTATTGTATCTGTTATTACCTCCAAAATTTCTCTTATTAACAACATTTCTATCTTGAATTTCCATGTTGAGTAGTTGTTTTGATTTAATTTTTCTATTAACCGAAATTCTTTCGACGCGGCCATAACGGATCTTACTTATCAACTTATAAATATTTAATCTCGTAACTCGATGAGAAATTGTTTTTATTTTACCTTATATTATATAAGAGATTTTCTCTATTTATTTTTATTCATTCAAATATAACGAATATATCACTTGTTATGTTTATTCATTCAATTTCAACAAATATATCATATATTTTCAATAACGTTGAGAAAAAGAACAAATATGTTTTTTTCACAATAATTATATGCATTAGGTAATGATACAATTTATTTTTATAAGGCCATTTTTATTTGTTTATATCATATTATTACTACCTTGTGTGTTAAGATCAGTCTTTCATAATCAATTTGATGAAAATATATTAAAAAACGTGCCTATGTAACGCTTACGCCACACAAGGATTTTTATTTAATATCGTTTTATCAAATTAGTTCATCATATTATATAAGAGATCAATAATAATAAGGCAAGATGATCTTACCTTTCATTCTTCTTGTTCTTCAGAATGTTCCATCCGTCATGGCTGCCATTCTTAGGAATCTTCGATTTAACTTCAGCCTTTTATAACTTATTAATTAATTAAAGATTGCTGAAATGGTAAATATTTGATTAAGTATGGTTCTTAATGAAGCAATGGGCTCGACTCGTATTAAATTGAATAATAATATTATATTACACACAAATTACATAGCTGCTTTTAGCAGCGAAAAATAGACGTATTACATGACTATATCCACACAGAGAACTAAAACAAACACTGAAAAATTAAAATGTCAAAAAAGTCTTTCGAAATGTTCTTTTCATTTTTTTTTTGTTGTTGTCACGTGACTTCACTGCAGTAGAAAAGTTTATCGTCCTTGAATGTATCAGTTTATTTCGTTGTTGAGTTATTCCGAAATAGGGAGAAAAAATAATTACTTTTCTTTTTTTATGATATGCAAAAAATGAAATCTTTATATTGTAAATAGATCTAACTTGATTTTATTCAGCTGAAATAGTGATTAGTTTATTTCAACAGATTCATCACTTAAAGATTTTTGACACCACTAATTTTTTAAAATACAATTTCATACTATTTAATTGCAGACATGCTTAGACAAGTATTACGATTATTTCAGCTTAAAAAGCTGGTATCAACCCATATTTTCAATTTATTGTACGTAAAAAAAACAATTAGTTAAGTGGTTAAAGTTTCAATTTTTTACACCCTAAACTTCGTCTATCTGTATAAATGAAATTTGAAACTTTACATAGTTTTAGATTTAGATAGCTTTTATAGTGGTAATTGTTGTTAATTCTCTTACTAAGCTTCCATATTTTTCATTTGTACCTCTTTTAAGACCGAGAATTATCTTTAACAATGAATAAACTATCAGTAAATTATTAGTGAATTGAATGTGAACTATCTGTTTGCACATTTTAATCTACAATTCATGTATTGACTACTACCTCTGACAATAAAGTTCAGTGTATAGTTCTGTAATTTTAGATAAAATATTAACTAAAGTTACCATACCATCCTTCGAAATAGTCATCTCCCGTAACTATGCACCACTGAGATCTGTTATACATGTCGCAATACATGTTGTTATACATGTTGGAAATTTGCAAGAAGTCTTCTTTTAGGATGGAGCTTCGTCAAGTTTCGTTGAATGTCAGCAATATGGTCAAATCTCTTTCCAAGAGAATTTGAGTTGTGAAAATAGGAAGAAGTCTGGATAATTGAGATCTGGGGAGTATGGTAGATGTTCAATTTGCATTAACTCTCATAAATTTCTTTCGGTGTTTTGAAAAGCTGAAAACCAAACTTTAAACTCATCTTTTGTTCGTTGATTCTCCTGTTCTCAGTTAAGAACAAGCACTTAATAAAGCACAACTTACACAGAACATAAACAACGCTCAACTGAATAACGGTGGGGGTATGATGATTAACACTTGCCTTTATGTTTTTTGTTTCCCCATTGTTGCCAGATCGGTCGTTCTGAATTCATTCACCGAACTTTTTTGTCAGAGGTAGCATTTTAACTCGAAAAGAATGTGGGTAGTTTTAGCAGTTATCGAAGATAAACTAGCTTCAGTAGTTATGAAACTTTTCATGAAGTGAAAAAATTGTTTCAATATACTTAATAAAACAATCTTAATTATACGCCTGTAAAAATATTTTTAAGTACAGCGAAAATTCCATTTTCTTCTGAATTAAAGTCCCCAGTGACCTATTCACAAATTGTAAATTTAAATTTCTTAAGATTTATATTATCTACTTTTGCAACTTTTAATTGCTTACCTTTATTAATATTTGTATGAACATTCCCTACTTCTCCGTTCATTTTCGTGCTATAATTTTCCTTCGTAGTTCCAATATATAATTTTTTGTAGTTTTTAAATTTAACATTAAAATTGTAATTCGTACACTATACAGGCCACAAGCAGTGTTTCCAAATGTAATTTTATTATTATTATCATCATCATCATCATTCAGAAATGCGGAATTCACACTAAAAAATTTTAATACTAATTTTTGCTCTATTTTATTCACAAATTTTTTGCCCTTTTAATAATTATTTAAACTTTCAAGGGGGAATTAAGAAATTCTTTAGGATTATTTTATAAATGTTGCTGAAGTGCGTGAAGCCGTATGCATCATTTTAGTACATTGTTACATTTCTTAACCTCCTCAGTCCTGAAGCAAATATTACGAGGGACCATAAAGATCAGTTTAAAATCACTATAAAACATCTCCAAATATGCAGGGGTGCAGAATATGTCCGATCCGGCGATCTAGGATCGGGGGAAATTTTGCAGAAACATTACACTTGATTTCGACTTTATCAACAAATTCCATAATTCCCAGAGACATAAATATTTCAGTAGAAAAAATAGATCCGTATGACAAAGTTTACAAAATCGATCTCAGAGTAATATATAACATATATATCAGGGGTGATTCTATTATTATTTTCTGAAAATTTAAAACATTCGGTTCCGAAAATTAAAAAAAATCGGTCGTCAATCTCAAAATTCCGACATAAAACTAGCGCAAATTTTGTAGAAGAATTATTGAAAAACGCAATTTTCATCACATATCGCAAAAAAACCTAGAATTTTGTCAAAGAAACGCGGAAAAAACCCCACGAATTTCGTCAAAAGATTGCAAAATAATCGAAAGTTTACTAAAAAATCTCAAATTTCATTAAAAAAAACCCGCGAAATTAAAACAATATCCTCAAAAAATTTGAATTAAACGCACATTTTGTTAAAAAGAATCACAAAAACCCTCAAGTTTAGTCAAAAGATCGCAAAAGAACCACAAATTTTGTCAAAAGATAGAAAACTAACAGCTAATTTCGTCAAACGCGATGAACAACTTCAAATTCTGACAAAAAATTGTAAATTTTGTCAAGATATCACAAAACAACAGCAAATTTCGTCAAACGATAACAAAAGACCACAAATCGTCACAAGATCTCGAAAAAGATCATATTTTGTCAAAGGGCTGCAAAAGAAAGCAAGGTGATGAAAATGGTTCCTGTGAATTTCAGTTTTTTTTTTTTCACCTAGAAATTTCGCTGTCTAATATACTCGCTTAAAGATGAAAAATATTGGAAAAGTAAATTGTTTATACCTATAATAATGCAGCATTTACTTAAAACATACCGTAAAATTCTGGGGAAATTTCCATGTAGATCGGGGGAAATGTTGGGAGTAAAAACATTTTCTGCACCCCTGCAAATATGTATCAATCAATATATCTATGCTTATGATATGCAGGCATTTATCAAACAGGTCTAGAAGTAATTGTACCAATTCTTGAAGCAATTACATTAATTAAATGGTTGTTCATTAATGTCTCCTACAGGCGACATAAGGACTGATTAGGTTAATACAAATATAGAGGAATAATTGAATGTTAACAAAGATAAACTAAAAAATAACGTTCCATGCAATGGTAGTCATCGTATTTAATGTATCAAATTTAAGATTATTGTATTTATAGATTAAAGTTCAATGCTTTTTATAAATACCGCCTTTTCCAACCTAAAAGGTTCAATTTAAATAAATCTGCTATGACCAGATATTTTATTTAATAAAATGTAAACTTTTATATTTCGCATTTATTTGACTTCTTTCATCAAATGAAATTTCTGATTTGAAACAGATTAGCTTTTCTTCGCGAATTATACGCGGGAAAATGATGGAACAGTGTAAAAACCAGAAAATCAATAGACACCACAAAATTTTATTAGGACTCCTTTTCTAATTTCAGGGCAGAATTTCTGAGATCATTGAAGACGAAGAATATTATTAAAAGTTAGTGCTGACATCATAAATCAAAATACATGAATATCCATAATTAAATTAGAATTCTAATAAAGTGACCAACAAATTTCTTGCATAAATCACTGGAGATTTATTTGCTTTTGCTTCTTTAACATGTTGAATGCCATATCAGTCGCCGGTGTTTGACATTGAACTGTCTCATAGGCCGCGTCAGTCATCGGTTACTGACAGTATAAAATACAATATAAAATTTAAAAGTTACATTTGAAAAAATATTATGTAATTTCAGGGTTGTATCATGAATCTCTTTATTTTAAAAAAGTAACTAATGCTGTCACTGCCACTGACATGTAATTAAATTGCAGTTTTACGTCATTATTTTTTCGAAAACGTTATGATTATTATCAGAATGGAAAAAAAATAGATTAAGCGCAAAGTGGCTGAAAATTGAAATCATTTAAAATATTTTCTCACTCTTTAATCATATAATTTATAATAAAATATATGTAATTGATTTATAAATAATAAATAAATTTATAAGTAACTGAGTTAGAAATAAAAAATATGTAATTTATTGTATATCTGAAACATTTATTATGTTTCAGTTATATAATAAATTAAAAAGGTTCAAGGTACAATACTTTCCTACTCATTAATCATTTAATTCATCATAAAATCTACTACTCGTCTGAGATAATAGTCAAATGATACATCATTATATCATTTGTTTATGAATAACCTATATTTAAATTATAGTTTTACGTTATGATTTTGTCGAAAGTGCTATGATTATTATGAAAACGAAAAAAATTATAAAGTACAAAGTAGCTGAACACTGTAATCATTTAAAATATTTTCCCACTCGTTAATCGTATCATTTAAAATAAAGTACCGCGCTTTCGTTCTGAGAAAATAATAAGAAAAAAAATCATGAATATTTAATTAATAAATGTAAAAGAAGATGAAAAAATCGTTCTGCGTACTTGAAATTCAGTAACATGCAGCAACTAGAAGTAATCGAAATCCTCATCTTTCTTACATGTGATATCGATTATGCAATTAATATGGATGGCGCCTGATATGTTAAATGACGAAAATATTTCCATCTTGTAAGTGGCAAAAGATAGCAGAAAACAAAGGAAATCACAGTATTAATTTCTGCTGGAGATTTGAAGCTCACTGTTTTACTGAAAGGCGACAAATAATAATAAATAAATGAATAAATATGCATTTCATTCAAAATTTCTTAGTACATTTTCCCAGCATTTCCCACCGGCATCGTCAGGGATATTTTTATTATTAATTACTGTTCTATTTATATAAATATGTCAGTTCACATGAAATGGCAGTCTGTATTTATTAAGATAGCTGAAAGTAGAAGTAGTAGTGTATTGGATTGAACTTATGAATAAATCTACTACTCGTTTGAGAAAATAGTAAAATGACACATTATTATATCATTTGATTACAATAACATATATTAAAATTGCAGTTTTACGTGATAATTTTGTCGAAAATGTTACGATTATTATCAAAACGAAATATATATATATATAAAGTACAAAGACGCTGAATATTGTAATCATTTAAAATATTTTCCCACTCGTTAATTACATAATTTGAAATGAAATATCTTGTTCTCGTCAAAGAAAAAAAAGAAAAAAAACATGTATACTTATATAATAAATAATAAAAATAGAAGAATGTATAAAATGATACATTTTTATATCATTTTATTATCAATAAAATACATTTAAAATCCACTTTTACGTGATTATTTTGTCGAAAATGTTATGATTATCATCAAAATGAAAAAAAATATAAAGTATAAATGGTTGAAAATTGTAATCATTAAAATATTTTCGTACTCTTTATTCACATAATTTAAAATAAAGTATCGCGCTCTTGTCGGAGAAAATGGTAAGAAAAAAAAACCATGAATACTTAATTAGTAAATGCAAAGAAAAAGAAGAAGAAAAAATCGTTTTGCGCACTTGAAGTTCAGTAACACGCAGCAGCTAGAAGTAATCGAAATCCTCATCTTTTTTACATGTGATATCGATTATGCAATTAATATGGATGGCGCCTGATACGTTAAATGTCGAAAATATTTCCGTCTTGTCAGTGGCAAAAGATAGCAGAAGACAAAGGAAATCACAGTTTTCATTTCTGATGGAGATTTTTGAAAATTTTTACATTTAATGTATTCAGTATAATTGAATTTTAGAATAGTTGCAATGATTATTTCATTATGGCATGGGATTGATTTTTAAAAATTGTTTTCTTGCTAAAAATATTTCACAATATGCATAATTTAAATTTTAAAAATCTCTCTGTCTTACTGAAATCTGACAAATAATAATAAATAAATATTTTATTCAAAATTTCTCAGCTCTTTTGCCAAGCAATTCCCACTGCCATCGTCAGGGAATATTTAATTATTAATGGTTTATTTTTATCATATAAATATGTCAGTTCACATCAAGTGGTAGTCTGTAACTATTCCCAATTATTTTTTAATTATCTGTAATAAATCACCAAACACTCGAAAAAAGGCAATCTTTTCGCCTATTTAAAATAAGCCAATAAAAATTTTGCAGTTGTGAAAATTATTTTCAGACTAAAAAATGAAATCTTCAATTTCGCACTTCCTGTTATTGGATCATATTCACTAGAGAATATTATTTAAAGTACATGGAACACATTATTTTTAATTTATTGCTCTTCTTAAATGATGTTTGACATTACTTAATCCCTTTGCCCCAAAAACAAAATCTACTTCGCCCTCTGATTGCCGTAAAAAACTTAATTACCGTTTACTGTTCCTAAGTTTTCAATTTTAATTAATCTATAAATAACAATTCTTTCCTTTTTAATGTCTAATTACATATTAAATTTAAGACATTTAATAAAGCAATTTTAAGAACAATCTTTTAATACTGTAATTAATGATCATGATGATTTTTCTAACTATGCAATTATGAAAATTGTTTTTTGATTTTCGTCTTCATTAGCTTAATTTCACTTAATGAGAAGGCCAATACTTTGTCATATTATCTTTCAGCAGTATTTACTATGTTATTTCTTATTTAACAGAATTGTTAAATTAGTTTAATTTTCGTAATTACCAAAATTTACTTACTATTAGATGTTGTTACGGTGGCCCATTCTTTATATGAAAGATAATGCTAATTTTTATTAAAATATTACTTTTTAAAGGAAATAAAGCAGAGTCTATAACGACGGAGTCCAAAATTTAGATTTCTTGATCTAAATTTTAGATTTCTTGATATAATTTAATGCATGATTGATAGAATGAGATTTTTAAATAAAAGATTCCCAATTATTTTTTAATTATCTGTAATGTAATACAAAAATTTCGGGAAAAGGCAATCTTTTCACATATTTAAAATAAGCCAACAAAAAATTTACAGCTTAGAAAATCATTTTCAGACAAAAAAAACAAAATCTTCAATTTCGCCCTTCCTGTTACCGGACTATGATCTAAAGAGTATATTATTTAAACACTACATGGAACACATTATTTTTAATTTATTTCTCTTCTTAAATTATCTTTGATTATCGTCACTGTGGTTCTAGTGTTAATCATAAACACTTCTCATAGATGTCAGGGCTCCCAAATGATCCGCGAACTGAACATCAATAATTTTTAACGGAAAATTTTATGATAGGTTTCTACGGAATTTGCGCTAGAATTAACTTTCAAGGTTGGTTTCCCCGCAATTTCCTATACAAATCTAAACAGAAAATTTCTCTAAGAAAATTCTGATGTTCAGTTGGCAGACCATTTGGGAGCCCTGAGATGTTTAAAAATATTAAATTAGCAATACTGATTGTATTTATAATTTGATCCATTGTTTATAGAATGCGATTTCTAAATAATATATTCCCAATTTTGTTAATTATCTGTAATGTTGTACGAAAATTTCAGGAAAAATGCCATATTTTAGTCTATTTAAAGTAAGTTTAAATTTAAAGTCTATGCCAAAGAAAAATTTACAGCTTTGAAAATTATTTTCAGACTTAAAAAAAAAAAACTAAATCTCCAATTTCGCACTTCCTGTTATCGGATCTTATTCACAAGAGATTATTATTTAAGCACTACATGGAACACATTATTTTTAATTTTTTGATCTTTTTAAATGTTTTTAGACATTACTTATTCCTTTTGCCATTAATAACAAAATCAATTCCGCCCTCTGATTGCCGTAAAAAAACTTAATTACCGTTTACTGTTCATAAATTTTCAATTTTAACTATCCATAAATAACAATTCTTTCCTTTTTAATGTCTAATTATTTATTAAATTTGAGACATACATTTATTAAAGCATTATTTTAAACAAGCTTTTAATACCATCATTAATGATCATGATGATTTTTCTAACTGTTCAATTATGAATAATTTTTCATTTTTGTCTTAAATTAGCTGAATTTCAGTTAATGAGGAGACCTATGCTTTGTCATATTATCTTTTAGCAGTATTTATTACGTTGTTTTTATTTAACAAAAATGTTAAATTAGTTAAATTTCCGTAATTACCAACATTTATTGAATTATTGTACGTTGTTATGGTGAACCGTTCTTTATATGAAAGAGAATGCCAATTTTTATGAAAATATTTCCTTTTAAAGAAAATATCGCAGAATCTAATTTTATTAGGGTTAAAAAAAATTATTTTTTCATTTAACCCTTAAATATACTATATTTTATTTTGTTTCGAAGAAATTATGTATGATTCTCAGAAAAGTTTATTTCACAGAAAAATAATGAACAAAATCAGAGATAGATATTTCATAAAATACACTAATTTTTTCTTATGATGCGGATGTGCAGTACAAGTAAAAACATATTCATCTTTGCCAAATTAACATTTTTTCTTTAAATTGAAAATATCTACCATAATCTCCGAATAGTAGTTTACTTATTCAATTAATTAAAATGAAGGTTAACACTAGAACCGCGGGAAAATTCATTCAAATTTGAGAAAAATATATCTCTCTGGGATTTTTATTTAAAACTGTTTAAGTTATTTATTGAAAATATTTTTGCTCAGCATATATCTAACTTTTTTGTAAAGGATTTTCTGCTGCGAATCGACCTCTCTTCCTATGATACGGGTCAAAATGACCCGTCACTGCGGTTCTAGTGTTAATCATAAAAACTTCTCATTGATGTCAGGGCTCCCAAATGGTCCGCGAACTGAACATCAATCATTTTTAACGGAAAATTTTATGATAGGTTTCTACAGAATTTGCGCTAGAATTAACTTTCAAGGTTGGTTTCCCCGCAATTTCCTATACAAATCTAAACAGAAAATTTCTCTAAGAAAATTCTGATGTTCAGTTGGCAGACCATTTGGGAGCCCTGAGATGTTTAAAAATATTAAATTGGCAATCCTGATTGTATTTATAATTTGATCCATTGTTTATAGAATGCGATTTCTAAATAATATATTCCCAATTTTGTTAATTATCTGTAATGTTGTACGAAAATTTCAGGAAAAATGCCATATTTTAGTCTATTTAAAGTAAGTTTAAATTTAAAGTCTATGCCAAAGAAAAATTTACAGCTTTGAAAATTATTTTCAGACTAAAAAAAACAAAATCTCCAATTTCGCACTTCCTGTTATCGGATCTTATTCACAAGAGATTATTATTTAAGCACTACATGGAACACATTATTTTTAATTTATTGATCTTCTTAAATGTTTTTAGACATTACTTATTCCCTTTGCCATTAAAAACAAAATCAACTCCGCCCTCTGATTGCCGTAAAAAAACTTAATTACTGTTTACTGTTCATAAGTTTTCAATTTTAATTATCCATAAATAACAATTCTCCCCTTTTTTATGTCTAATTATCTATTAAATTTGAGACATTTATTAAAGCAATTTTTAAAACAAGCTTTTAATACCATAATTAATGATCATGATGATTTTTCTAACTGTGCAATTATGAAAATAATTTTTCATTTTTGTCTTAATTAGGTAAATTTCAGTTAATGAGGAGGCCGATGATTTGTCATATTATCTTCTAGCAGTATTTATTATGTTATTTTTTATTTGACAGAATTGTCAAATTAGTTTAATTTTCGTAATTACCAACATTTTTATAACTATTGCATGTTGTTATGGTGTCCCGTTCTTTATATGAAAGAGAATGCCAATTTTATTAAAATATTACTTTTTAAAGGAAATATAGCAGAATCTAATATTATTTAGGGTTAAAAAAATTATTTCTTCATTTAAGCCTTAAATGCCTGACTTTTTATTTTGTTTCGAAGAAATCATGTATGATTATCAGAAAAGTTTATCACGCAGGAAAAATAATGAAGAATATCAGAGATACATTTTTCATATAATACTTCAATCTTTTCTTATGATGCAGATGTGCAATATAAGTAAAAACATATTAATTTTTGCCAAATTAACACTTTTTTCTTTAATTTGAAAATATTTACCGTTATCTAGGAATAGTAGATTACTTATTCAAATAATTAAAATGAAAGTTAATCATAAAAAATTCTGATAGATGTGTAAAAAAATTAAATTGGCAATCCTAATTGTATTTATAATTTGATCCATTGTTTATAGAATGCGACTTCTAAATAATATATTCCCAATTATTTTTTAATTATCTGTAGTGTTGTACTAAAAATTCAGGAAAAATGCAATATTTTAGTCTATTTAAAGTAAGCCAACGACAAATTTACAGCTTTGAAAATTATTTTCAGACTAAAAAAAAGCAAAATCTATTTCGCACTCCCCGATATTGGATCTTTTTCACAAGAAAATACTATTTAAACACTACATGGAACACATTGTTTTTAATTTACTGCTCTTCATGTTTGACATTATTTATTCCCTTTGCCCCCCCCCCCAAAAAAAAAAAATCCCCACCGCCCTCTGATTGCCGTAAAAAAAAAAAAACCTTAATTGCCGTTTACTGTTCATAAGTTTTCAATTTTAATTAATCCATAAATGGCAATTCTGCCCTCTTTAATGTCTAATTATCTATTAAATTTGAGACATTTAATAAAGAAATTTTTAGAACAAGCTTTTAATACCATAATTAATGATCCTGATGATTTTTCTAACTGTATAAATATGAAAATCGTTTTTTATTTTTGTCGAAATTAGCTAAATTTCAGTTAAGGAGGAGGACGATGCTTTGTCATATTATTATCTAGCTGTATTTATTATGTTATTTTTTATTTAACAGAATCGTTAAATTAGTTTAATTTTCGTAATCACCAAAATTTACATAACTGTTGCATGTTGTTATGGCGACCCGTTCTTTGTATGAAAGAGAATGACAATTTTTATTATAATATTATTTTTTAAAGGAAATAAAGCAGAGTCTCAAATGACTAGGGCCAAAATTTAGATTTCTTAATTTAACCCTTAAATGCACGATTTTTTATTTTGTTTCGAAGAAATTATGTATGATTCTCAGAAAAGTTTATTACACAGGAAAAGTAATGATCAAAATCAGAGATACATTTTTCATATAATACAGTAATCTTTTCTTATGATGCAGATGTGCCATACAAGTAAAAACTTATTCATTTTTGCCAAATTAACGCTTTTTTTCTTTAATTTGAAAATATATATCATAATCTCCGATTAGTAGTTTACTTATTCAATTAATTAAAATGAAGGTTAATCATAAAAACTTCTGGTAGATGTTTTAAAAAGTTAAATTTGCAATCCTGATTGTATTTATAATTTGATCCATTGTTTATAGAATGCGATTTCTAAATAATATATTCCCAATTCTTTTTTAATTATCTATAATGTTGTACCAAATATTAGAGAAAAAGACAATCTTTTCGTCTATTTAAATTAAGCCAACGAGAAATTTACAGCTTAAAAAAAAGCAAAATCTCCTATTTCGCAATTCCCGATATTGGATTTTATTCACAAGATAATGTTATTTAAACTACATGGAACACATTATTTTAATTTAACTAACTATACCTGTCATTAGATAAAACAAAAATATTCATTGAATCTTCTGGTACATTTTCAAATAAATAACTTATATTGGCAATACTAATTATATTTGTAATTTGATCCACTGTTTATAGAATGCGATTTCTAAATAACATATTCCCAATTCTTTTTTAATTATTTCTAATAAATCACCAAAAACTCGAAAAAAAGCAATCTTTTCGCCTATTTAAAATAAACTAATAAAAAATTTGCATTTGTGAAAATTATTTTCAGACTAAAAAACAAAATCTTCAATTTCGCACTTCCTGTTATCGGATCATATTCACTAGAGAATATTATTTAAAGTACATGGAACACATTATTTTTAATTTATTGCTCTTCTTAAATGATGTTTGACATTATTCCCTTTGCCCCAAAAAACAAAATCAACTCCAGCCTCTGATTGCCGTAAAAAAAACTTAATTCCCTTTTACTGTTCATAAGTTTTCAATTTTAATTGACCATAAATAAAATTCTCCCCTTTTTATTGTCTAATTATCTATTAAATTTGAGACATTTAATAAAACAATTTTCAGAACAAGCTTTTAATACCATAATTAATGATCATGATGATTTTTCTAACTGTGTAATTATCAAAATAGTTTTTATTTTTTTATTTTTGTCGTAATTAGCTTAATTTCAGTTAATGAGGAGTCCGATGCTTTGTCATATTATCTTCTAGCTGTATTTATTATGTTTAATATTTTATTTTTTTATTTAACAGTATTGTTAAATTAGTTTAATTTTCTTAATTACTAAAATTTACATCATTGTTTACAACTATTGTATATGCTGTTATGGTAGCCCGTTCTTTATATGAAAGAGAATGCTAATTTTTATTATAATATTACTTTTTCAAGGAAATAAAGCAGAGTCTAAAATGATTTGGGCCGAAATTTAGATCTCTTGATTGAAATTTTAGTTTTTTCTCTTGATATAATTTGATACATGACTGATAGAATGCGATTTTTAAATAATAAATTCCATATTAATTTTTAATTATCTGTAATGTAGCACCAAAAATTCGAAAAAAGACAATCCTTTCGCCTATTTAAAATAAGACAACAAAAAATTTACAGCTTTGAAAATTATTTTCAGACTAAAAAACAAAATCTTCAATTTCGCACTTCTTATTATCGGATCATATTCACAAGAGAATATTATTTAAAAACTACATAGAACACATTATTTTTAATTTATTGTTCTTCTTAAATGATGTTTGAACTTACTTATTCCCCTTGCCCCAAAAAGTAAAATCAACTCCGCCCTCCGACTGTTAAAAAAAAAAAAAAAAAAAAAAAAAACTTAATTACCGTTTACTGTTTATAAGTTTTCAATTTTAATTAATCCATAAATAACAATTCTCACCTTTTTAATGTGAGAATTAAATTTATTATTCCTCTATTAAATTTGAGAGATTTAATAAAGCAATTTTTAGAACAAGCTTTTAATACCATAATTAATGATCATGATGATTTTTCTAACTGTGTAATTATGAAAATAGTTTTTTTTATTTTTGTCGTAATTAGTTTAATTTCAGTTAATGAGCAGGCCGATGTTTTGTCATATTATCTTCTAGCAGTATTTATTATAGCAGTTATTTATTATTTAATAGAATTGTTCAGTTAGTTTACTTTCGTAATTACAAAAATCTATTTAACTATTGTATGTTGTTATGGTGGCCCGTTCTTTGTATGAAAGAGAATGCTAATTTTTAGTATAACATTATTTTTTAAAGGAAATAAAGCAGAGTTTAAAATGACTACGGCCAAAAATTGGATTTTTTAATTTATTCTTTGAATGTATAATTTTTTGTTAATTTCGAAAAAATTACATATAATTCTCAGAAAAAAATTTATTATACAGGAAAAATTAGGATAAAAATTTGATATATTTTTCGTAAATTACGTCAGTCTTTCCATATGGGTCAATCCATTTCAAGTGGTCCAGCACTGGTCGCTTGACCATTTTTAAAAAAATTGAAATTTTTTGTACAACAACCCTAACACGATGAAAGTTCAAAATCACCATTATTTTAATTTTACAATTTTTGTTTGTGCATGGCGGCCATCTTTGTTTCACAGCGTGCAGCGATTTTCTCAGATACGAAATTTGTCAAAAATTTCAAAAATCGCACTTTTTAGGCTTTAATATCTCTGGTGGGGCACGAAATAAAAATATGAAATTCTGGCCTTTGATAGTATTGTGTAGTAGTGTTATGTACAAAAAATTTCAAGAAGGAGATTTGACTACAAGCAGAGATATGAAATGGACAATATGTGAAAACAATACTGCCAAACTATTGTAACCTACTACAGTAAAACCTCCATAACTGACACTCCCGAATAGCGGACACCTCTATTTAACGGACAGTTTTCCAATCCCCACTCCCAAAACCTAAATTTTTGTATGTTTAACCTCTGAATAACGGACATTCCGAATAGCGGACACTATTTTCGGCGATAAAGGATGAAAAATTCTTTAACAAGAAAAATATGAGGGAAAAAAAGTAAAAAGGCCTCTAAATTTATCAGAGCAATGTGTCACAAGTTTTGTTATCACAGATAAATGTAGAGGGTGGACTGAGGAAATTTCTGCTTCACGTTCAGTGTTGAATTCAGGGGTTGCCTGAGAGCAACATCTTCCAAAGCATTCAAATGTCTATTTTCCCCCCGGAAGATTTTATGATTTTATGTTTTAAATGATCAAAAAGTGCAATTCCCATCCCCGCTTGGAACTCTATAATGACCAATAACGTCACATTTAAAAACAAATTACAAGTAATCGTGAGCAAAAGTAAACTTTTGTAACAAACTTTTTAATAAGAATCTGACAAACAGCAGTTAAAGGTGTGCACAATTTTATTTAAGTTTTATAGTTTAAAAAATAGTTTTAATTTCTCATTAATCATATAATAAAGGTTTTAGGACATATAAATGTAAATTAGTGAAATATTAACGATTTCTTAGCGATTTTTGTATCTTTGAGGGTTTTCCCAATAGCGGACACTTCCGAATAGCGGACAATTTCTGCGTTCCCGAGGTGTCCGTTAATTAGAGGTTTTACTGTATATAATTGTTCAACAAGACTGTCAATCTTACACAACTTTTTCTACAAATAGGTCAAAAATGCGTGTACTTATACACCAAGTCCCAGATCTGGGAGTTGATTTCTCTTTGCGAGAAAAAATCCGAAATTCGTCAAAAATTTCAAAAATCGCACTTTTTAGGCTTTGATATCTCAGGTGGAGCACGAGATAAAAATCTGAAATTCTGACCTTTGATAGCATTTTGTAGTAGTGTTATGTACAAAAAATTTCAAGAAGGAGATTTGACTATAAGCTAAGATACGGTGATTAAAAATGTTAAGAAATGCTATTATGATTACATTACACTCTCAGAAATAAAACTCTCAATTTTGACGATACAGAAATCCTTGGGCTATATTTCGTCGTTTTTGACGATAATTTTGTATCAAAATCACATGACTTTTAACGAAACATAAACCCTCAAATATTTGACGAAACTGTTGTGTCAATCATGACCAGATTCAATGCACTTTAAAGAAACAGTTGTGGTAAGTTGTATGTCAAAGGACGCACTACTTATTTCCGCAATTCTTGCGATTTTAGCAAGTAGATATTTGGTTGTTTATGTCAGTCTTGTAATTTTAGAAAGACCCCCACGAAGGGCACTCCCCCCTGGTCCTATATCCCTAGCGCAGATAATCGGACGACAAAAATAAACCAAACCAAACCAGTCTTGTAATAATTTATTTTAAAACAGTACTTCTTAGCGCTTTTCAAAAAATACTGAAATATGGAAAGTTGTTGTTTCTGAAATAGTTATTTTTTAGCTGTTAACATTTTTAGAAACGTTTATTTATTTATTGTTGCTGTTGATATTCGGTATGGTTTAATTCGGAAAGAACTAACTTGTTGTGTTATGCAAAATCGTTCTAAAAGAAAATTTGGTCACTTACATTTCAAAATTCTAGTATCTCTTTTATCCATCCAAGAAATAAATCAAATGAAAACGTACATAATTCATCCCTCTCCCTTTTATAAAGAGTAGTGTTAAAATCTTAGCTTTATCTTATAAATTATCTTATTGCATATAAAAAACTTCCCAATATGCACATCAAAATTCGTTATTTCAGAGCAATAAATTAACCAGGCCATATTTTGACCATTCATTGAGGAAAGAAAATTTCTCTAATAAATTATATTAATTAAGACATATTATAATTATTCGTTAACCAGAAGAAAACCTTAGCAATAAATTAGCCTTATTTATCAAAACTTAAAAGATATATAACAACATGGATAAAATTACAAAATGCTTTAAAAAATATAAACACGCAGTCGAATCCATTATATCTCTTTCGAAACAGATTTATTCAAGGTCCCTACAGCGTAATGGCTAAGACAGCGCGCTGTCATACCGAAGGTTGTTAGTTCGAGTCCCCTCGGTGGCGCTTTTTTTCCCCACTGTCAAAAATTACGGGTGCTTCTAAATTTTTCGATAGATGGCATCACCAGCGCTGTTTTGACGAAACTTTTTAAGAAATTAGTATCGTCAAATAAGCGAAGAAACTAATTTCGTCTTTCTGACGAAATATTCGCTCGGAGCATTTCCCAGGAAACGGTTTCGTCAAAAACGAAGAAAATTTCCTGAAATCTGAGTATCCATTTCTGAGAGTGTAGGAGAAATGAGATTGGTCTCATTTATTACAATATTTACACAGAAAATATCGTTTGTTGAAAACAGTTTAATAATAAATGTTTAATTTACAAAAATACTATATATCCTCAACAAAGAGCTTAACACTATTTACGAGAGATGTTATGAGTTCGACCAGTTACTGTTGTCAAGTCCATCAGGCTGTTCTTTCTGAAAATTTTATTTGAAGTCCACCCAAGTCTTGTCATCCCACGTTAACTTGAATGAAATTCTCTAGGTTTAATAATTTAAACCATGTCAATTCGATCAGTTGCAACCCATTGTCTGAAATTTACTTTTCCTGAAATGTGTACCGAGTAAAATTGTTGCAATAGCATTTCTAGTACGTTTGTTCCTCTGGACAAATAGTGTATTGACTTAGCATACATTCTGAATTGTTTAAATTACACAGACGCATTTGAAGAAGATATTTGTAATTAACATTTAACGTTGTACCATAAATAATTAATTTAAAGTTTTGGAGGTATGAACAATTACATAGTAGGTTACAATAGTTTGGCAGTATTGTTTTCACATATTGTCCATGCCATATCTCAGCTTGTAATCAAATCTCCTTTTTGATATTTTTTGCACCTGACACTACTACACAATACTATCTAAGGCCAGAGTTTCAGATTTTTATCTCGTGCTCCACCAGAGATATCAAAGCCTAAAAAGTGCGATTTTTGAAATTTTTGACGAATTTCGGAATTTTTTTCGTAAAGAGAAATCAACTCCCAGATCTGGGACTTGGTGTATGAATACATGCACTTTTGACCTATTTGTAGAAAAAATTGTGTATGGTTAATAGTCTTGTGGAACAATTACATAGAAGGTTACAATAGTTTGACAATATTGTTTTCACATATTGTTCATGTTATATCTCAGCTTGTAGTCAAATCTCCATCTTGAAATTTTTCTACGTAACACTACTACACAATACTATCAAAGGCCAGAATTTCACATTTTTATCTCGTGCCCCACCAGAGATATCAAAGCCTAAAAAGTGCGATTTTTGAAATTTTTGACGAATTTCGAAATTTTTTTTGCAAAGAGAAATCAATTTCCAGATCTGGAACTTGGTGTATGAGTACACGCACTTTTGACCTATTTGTAGAAAAAATTGTGTAAGTGGGACAGTTTTCCTTGCATGAAAAATTTCATCTTCCAAAAGGATAGATTTGGAAATAATCTTAAATTTTGTGCTAAAATTTCACCTGTAAAATTTTATTTTCCTAAATTATTCTACCACCGTACATTTAGCCTGTTTTATTCTGAACAAAATGCTGCAAACCCTATTTCAATTGGGAAAATAAAAAACAAGATATTTACAATTTTGTGTATCCTAGTATATGAGAAAATCGCTGAACACGATGAAACAAAGATGGCCGCCATGCACAAACAAAAAATAGTTAAATTAAAAAAACGGTCATTTTGAACTTCCGTCATGTTTGGGTTGTTCTACAAAAAATTTCAAATTTTTTAAAAATGGTGGAGCGACTAAAAAAATCTTTTCTGGACCACTTGAAATGGATTGACCCATATGATGCATATGTGCAACACAAGTAAAAACTACCGTCATAACTAAAATAATTGCAAATAAGCAAACCTTTAAATAATTATGAATGTAAATGTATTAGATTTTTATTTTGTAAAAATTAACCTTTAAATGCATGAATTATTCTTTTTAGAATTGAGTTTTTTTCATATATATATAGTAAAACCCCGATAATTCGGATTAATTGGGACCAGACCCAATCCGGATTATCGAAAATCCGGATTATCCGGAGAATAAGAAAAAAAATGAAATAAAATAAAACATACGTACAGAAAATCACCTTTATATTTAACTTATTGATTATTTACAGACAGTAAAAATGTTTACTTTGTAATAAAAAAGTTTGTAATTTTTTGCTGTGCCAGTTTTCTATGCCTTTTTTGAGCCGTACGGTCACGCATCCGCTTGAGAATAAGTAGTTCGTTGGGTGTAGCTTAAGTAAGAAATTTAAATAAGAAAGCTTAAGGTATTCTTCCAAAAAGATTTCAGAAAAAGTTTTTTTTTTTTTTTAAATTTAGAATACGAGGATGAAACAAGTTTATGCTATGGAAATCAACCAAATCTTTTCTCAACCGCTTGACCAAACCGATCCGGATTATCCGTATTTACGGGGTCCGGATTTGCGGGGTTCTACTGTATGGACACCAGAAATTTTAAGCTAGATTTTTAATTTGATATATAACATATTTTTGTAAATTCTATAGGATTGATATTTTGATATAAATGTAGTGGCGTCTAAAAGTTAAATAAAAAGTGATGCAGATATATATCACTTTGTCCATTTGAGGATCAATTCTTTCAGGTACAGACAAATTCTGCTGAATGACTGATACCAGAATTTACAAACAAATTGCATGGAAAATAATAAGTTGTTTTACGAAACTTTCATTATGAAAGGAAAATTTCACTAAAATTCCTTCGCTGCCATTCATTTGTATGGAATTGAAAAAAAGGTGGCCACGCGACAGGACCACCGCTCTTGAAAAATTAAAGCTTTCTTTCTTTTTAATGCGTGTTCTTCTTTTATTATATAAATTACAATCTAAATTTTTGCCTTCCTGTTTTAGTCACAATGATTTTAAAGTCTCTGACTTTTTCTAATTTTAATTCTTCCGGTAAGAGCATCATTCTTCCGGTAAGAGCATCTTTTACTGACTTTTTATTCTTTTAGCACCGGTTTTTGAAAACAGAAATGTTGGAATTGTTGAATTGTTAAAATGGTCGGATTAAATATAAGCAAAATTTACAAAAAAAAAAAAAAAAAAAAATTGCCGGTGAGAGTAATTAACTATTTTGAGCACCTTATGCGGCACGTTACCGGTCGTTCGTTTTCAAAGTGTTCAAACCCATTTAATAGATTGAGTTAATTGCAGTCCTTAATTTGTATGAGATTATAACAGAAACTTTTTTAGAACAAAGTACCAAATTTTGGAATTATTAACCCTTTGCACTCAAGAGATGACTCTCACTCACCACTAGTGTTGCCAGGTGTCCCTCGGAAATCGGGACGCCAAATGCTTTAGAAACAGGGCCGTAGCGTGAATAATAGAGGGGGCTCAAGAAAATATAGGGGGGGGGGGGGGAGCTCATATTGTCTCTCATGCAGAAAAATAAATCAGTGCATATTCACACTGTAGTTACTATGTTTCTCATTAAACTGTTTTGTAATAACTTCATTTTATGCTAAGAAAATAATTGGATCATGAAAAATTCGAGTGTATACCATACATACTCGTATATACCGCGCACCACTTACTTTACTAAAAAAATGGCGAATTTTCAAAATCTCGTATATAACGCGTACCATAAATTAGATATGCAATTGAATGAATTACTGAATGAATTTCAGTAAAGAAAGCTGAAACAAACCTTACATCAGGCCAAAAACAAGGCGAAAATACGTTTTTAGACTTCGGGTAGAGAGTTAATGACAGGGGGTAGGAATGAGTAATGGCAGTAAAAATTTCTAATCAGTGTTGATATAATGTTAATGTATAAAAAAAATGCAAGGAGTGAAATAAAGATGCAGTAATGCTTCAACTAAATAAGATTCTCCAAGTAATTATGTCTTCTTTGAATACATTTCTTGATTCATATTGTATATTGTGTGATTACATCCTGCAGTAAAAAATTATTCCGTATATAACGCGCATTTAGAAATTTTGTCCTATATTTTTGAAAAAAGTATGCGCGTTATACACGCGTAAATACGGCAACTAGTGCAATAATTAATATCATGTTAGCTTCATATGTGCAAGTAGAATGGGCAAGTGTTGAAATACTTGTTTTAGTAATAATTTAGTATTTTTGCAACACTGTGAAAGGTCTTCAAAACTAAATTAGATTTTTGAATAGAATTTCATTTGGATTTTTGGAGCATAAATTCATTTAGTGACATTGGAATCTCTTTCAAGGGGGGCTCAAAATGTAAGGGGGGAGGACTGAGCCCCCCTCAGCTATGGCCCTGTTTGGACAATATCAATATCTTACAGTTTAATTCGCCATGTTTTATCACAGATTATTCGGCTATTAGATAGGGCGAAGAAAAATAGTTTAAAATACTGGTGTTCAGAGTATTTCGAGAACTCATTTACGCGCCCATTCTTTTTTTTTTTTTAATTTTGTCGATATATAATGTTATTTTAATATGGTTTTGATACATTCTTTTAACAGCGTCAGAAATATATTAATTATTAATTATCATAAAATAAACTAATTTTTTTTGGTATTCAATTTACTTTAGAAAGAAAAAAAACTATCTATATAAAATATGTATTTTGGAGAGAAATTAATTAATTTAAATATATTTTTTCCTTTTTCCAAACAATGCTTCGTTAACAAATTCAAAACATCTTTTCATACGCAAATTATTTCCACATTTTTTCATGATAATTTTTATTTACTTGTAATTTATGTTTCTTTTTTCTTTTTCTGTAGTTTTTAATGACCCAGTGAATTCGAATTTTGTAAATAGTTTTGGAAAAGCGCATTTATAATGACATAGTTAGTTATTAGTTTACATTAAAGGAAAAGGATTTCGTTAATCCTTAGATAATAATGTAACTTATTTTGTTTGTTAACATTAAATATGCTTTTGATCGAGCTTTAGTAAATGTTAAATCTTTTTTAATGTAATAAAAAAAAATAATATTCGAAACTTAAGTATCGTGTTAAAACATTACACAAGCATCTATGCACTAGAGCAGGGAAGGCAAACTTTTCACATCCGCGTGCCATTTTTTTTTCCAAAAATATATTTTACATAATCTTGACGTGTCAACAAACAAAAAATTAATTAATCAAGATTTCTTAAATTTTTTATGAATAATATCGGTAATATTGTATGTTATACTTCACAAAATAAACTTAAAAATACTATTTCCGTTGTCCCATGTAAGATAATGAATAATCAAATTCCAGCTTATTGTCATTTTTGTTTATAATGCAGTATAATGTTTCCTTTCCTTTTTTGACAATCTCATAAACTGAAATTTCTTTGAGTTAATATTGAGCTAGACTGCTATTAGACATGTCACATTATAGTTTCGCTTCAATCTGCATCACAATGGTGATCACATCAAATAAACTAATCAAATTCAGATAAAATCACCGAGTGAAAATTTATCATTTTGATTCATTTCAATATTATTTTATTTGAAATATTTTAGCATCTTTTGATTTGAAAAATTAAATCTATGCCGTGCCGAAAATAATTGACTGCGTGCCACTTTCGGCACGGGTACCATAGGTTCGTCGTCCTGCACTAGAGATTTGACAAGATCAGAGCAAAATGGACGCGGGCTCGATTTTTAGGTACGTTCGAAATTATATAAGTACGCCGAACCTGTAATCGACGTAAGGTTCATCTGTATATCTCTCCAAATACAACACAGCAAAATATATTCAACCGAAGGATGTGAAATTTATTATATGCATAATCGTAGCAGAATTTAGTCGAGTCATTTCAGATTTTGTGAAAATCAAATCAAAACTTAAAAAGGCGTTAAAAAATGTTCTTTATTTTGTTAAATTCTATCATACATACTTAATTCTATAATATCCCAATATACGTAATGATTCTTGGTTTGTATGGTGATCATTTTATTGAATCATATCATACATGATTAATACATAATCAATTAAATAATATTTCATGATAGGTCCTACGATCCCCATATCCACTGATCCCCATTCTCCGTGATTAAGTAAAAAGTACCAATAGTTAAACTGAAAATTATAAGTTAAACTGTAGAAATTGAAAAACACTGCGGTCTATGAGAACACTAATAGCTGTTTACCCCTTCGCGACGAAAGCCCTTTTTCTTCATTTTCCACCGGTCTTTCATGACAGAAATTTTTCTGTAGGTGAATCGTAAGGTAAACTTTGCAATAAAAAATAACTGGCAAGAATAATGAAAGATTCTGAGCAAGTTTTACCTAGACAAATTTTACTTTGCTGAGCTACATTTACCAGTCGCTCGTTTTCTAGGGGATAAATGTTAAAAATTTTCGATTGCGTTTTTTGAGTATCGGTCTTGCTATTCCAAAAAAGACCTCGAACTTTCTAGTATACACCTATAATTACCTTACAATTCAAGAGCCGACCGCAGAAAACTCTGTGTCATGGAGCACAAGAACAAACTCTTTATTTTATAGAAGAGTAGTAATAGGGGAATCCAATCATCCATGTCTGCCGAAACAAAGTGGTGCATACCCCGAAAATGAATACCACTAGTTGTTGACTCGTAGGCTTAGCATTGTGTTTTCCTGCACCCAGTTTTTCATGTTTTCATACTTTTGATTGCAAGACAACACAATTCTAAACCTGCGAGTCAACCACTAGTGGTATCAATTTTTGGCTTATGCACCACTTCACTTCCGGCAGATAAGGATCATTAGATTCCTCTATTACTATTCTTCCACAAAATATAGGATTTTTTTTTGTGCTCGATGACATAGGGTTTTGTGAGGTCTTGTATCTTGGACTATAAGAGCCTACAATTTAAAAGGGACAATATAACATTTCAGGCTGCTAATTCTAGAACAATTATAAGCTAATATTCGTTAGATAAGACATTTTTAGATGGAAAAATAAATTCTATAAAAATTATTTGCAGATAGTTTTTGGCAAATTGAATGCATCTTCTATTATGCAAATGATTGTTGTGATGTTCACAGTATTTATTAATTAAGTTCTAGTTAAGTATATAACTATAATATTAACCCTTACACGGCATTCATTTCAAATGAATATTTTTTCAAATATGCAGTTTTCAATTTTCCTACCAATATTTTAATTTAGAAAATATTCTTTTATTTAATTGGGACATCTAAGCGGTTTAACAGAGCAATATTTTCTCTAAAATAATAGTGGTGTGCAAAAAGCTACAGCCTCAGAAACTTTGAATATGGCTTTTGGGTCGAAACAGATCCAAGCATGTTAGCAGGATTAAAAATAAAAATAAATAGCTTGATAATTTAATTGCTTATTAATTTAGAGCAGAGGATCTTAATCTCTTGGTTATCGGGCTTTTTGTATTTTCTCTATTATTTTCGCGAGCTTCTGAAGTTCATATCGAGATCAATGTCCAACCGGTTATTTTTTACTGTTTCAGTGTTGCAACAAGTTGTTTCTATTATCCCATAAACAATAACTTACTTAAGGAATACACCTTTTATTTTTAAAGTAATAAGTTAAATAGTTATTTGCAATTTTTATTGCTATTGTTAACAGTCATTGTTACTATGTATACTTATTATAATGTACATCATTTTACCAAATATATGTTGCTTTTAAACATTACTTTCTGTTATTGTTACTGTTATTATCATTATTTTGAAAAAAAAAATATTGCTACTGTTACATATGTATTTTTTCTGATGTAGGTAAAATTATAAAATATTTATATGTTATTTTATTCTAATTAAAGGATGTGAATATAAAAAGAAAGTCATTATACATGTTAATAATATAAGGAAAAAAACTGTAGAATGTTAAGATTAATCGTGTTTTTGTCTATTGAGATATCAACTTGGAGCTTACTGCTTCGCAAAAATGAGGTATAGTTTTTATTTTATGATACTCACATTCTATAAATAAAAAAGACAAAAGACATTTATTCTTTAATAAAAGTAGAAGATAACACATAAGAAAATTTTTCTTTTAAAGCTCTTTTACCAATTCAAAACAGCGTTTTTTAAAAATCTTATATTTATTATTTATTTTTTTGAAATTCTTAAGATTTAAGCTTGTTTTTTGTCTTCATTAATACCCCAATGAATTCGCATTTCAAAAATACCTGCAGAAAATGCTTCTTTAATACTGTAATTAATAATCACGCCAAAGAAAAGATTTTCTTCAATTCTCACATAAATGAACTTGATAATTTTTGCCAAGGTTAAATTCATTCTTATCGACATACTAAAAACTAAATGTGTAAAAAGATTGGATTAAGAATATCATTATTTCTAAGGCATAAAAAAGTATTAAGAAAATCTCTGTTTCTTTTTTTAACGTAGATGTATTTTATTTTCACTGTCTTACTAGTTCTGACGTATAATTGAATAAATTAAAAATTTCAATGTTTCGTTCAATAAATTTGTAATATTTAACAAAATACATATCTAAAGTATAATCCTTCGACTGCTTTAACACTATTGTAAGTGTCAAAAAAAAAAAAAAAAAAAAAAAGGAAGAAAAGAGAATAAGAAAAAAAAAAGGAATTTTAATAATTTTCTGACACAATAGAATTGGTTGGATTCGAACACTGGAACTACTGTTTTGAGATTGGAAACGATATCTCTGTACTATTGACTAAGCGGTACTTGGTTCTACCGGCAATATTTATGATTTATACTCTATCACATTTCCTTCATTTAGAATTAGTAACACACTTGTTTTTTTTAAATGCTTAAAAGGAATTTAGTAATTAATCTATCGTCCGATTTTTACAAAAAATGTTTGCGACTTTCGCGACAGGTGTCTAATAGTACAGAGTTTAAATAAATGGATATATAAATTTCAATATTACATTTTTATTTATTTATTTATTCATTTATTTATTTTTTACTGTTTACGAACAAATTATATATGAAATTAAATGTAAACCAACCTAGTTTTTCTGACAAATGTTCAATATGTGCAACTTTAATATACTGTACATACCGAACATAAAGTTCAAATCTTCCCGCAATTCGATTAACAAGTCCATAGTAATATAATCAATAGCCTCTTCAGTTCTTTGTCTCTACTCTGGCAAATTTTTAAATAACTGCGGAACATAGACTATATAAGTACAGGTTTTCAAAATTTTAAAGAGCTAGTGGCTCCTAAATTTAAATATTCCAGTCACCACAACGGCTTGATTTTGGAGAAAAATTAAGAAACAACTTGAAAATACAAAGAAATAACGCAAATTACGTTAAAAGAAAGTAGAAAGCAAGCTAATTTTATCAAAAAATTGCAAAAAAACGCCGCAACTTATGGCAAAGAATAGCTAAAAAATGCGATTTTTGTCAAATGGTCGCAGAAAAAACGCCATTTTGCTTAGATTATCTTAAAAAAGAAACACAATTTTTTTCAGAGGATTTCTAAAAAATATGGGAAGATGATTTAAAAACGCGTTTTTCGTCAAATGATCGCGACAAAAAAAACGCAAAATTCACCAAAGGAGAGCGATTTTAACGCCAAAAATTAGTCTCGAAGTCAAAAAATTTAGTTTCCATGTGGCGACTGGCGACCGTGAATTTGCACTTATAACGTAGACATTATCCTTTATAAAGCCCCAAATGTAAAGATGATATAGGTCTGACAGCTTTTTAACCCCCCCCCCCCTCCGCCATTACTCTGGAGTCGTTATTTTGCGTATGTGGCACTGCGAGTAAATAACAAAGCAGTACTCGTGTACGTGTTTCTGCTACTTTTTATTTGTGATCTCAATAGTCCAAAAGCCAACCGCACAAAACCAGAAGTCATCGAGTACAAGAAAAAATCCTCCATTTTATAGAATAGTAGTAATAGTGGAATTTAATGATCCATGTCAGCTAGAAGCTAAGTGGTGCATCATCTGAATATTGATACCACTAGTGGTTTACTCGTAGCTTTAACATTGTGTTTGATGTACAATCAAAAGTACGAAAACATGGAAAATAAGGTGCAAAAAAACACAATGCTAAAGCTACGAGTAAACCACTAGTGGTATCAATTTTTGGCTTATGCATCACTTCGCTTCCGGTCGACATGGATCATTAGATTCCTCTATTACTACTCTTCCTTAAAATGAAGGATTTTTTCTTGTACTCGATGACTTAGGGTTTTGTGCGGTCGACTCTTGGATTTTAAGGGGATCGAGTACCTTTGAAAGTGTCCAAAAATGACTTTTATTTTTTTATAGCTTATAACAACATTTTATTCTTAAAGAATATTTTAAAGGAAATAGTATAAAGATTTTGCTTTACAAGGGAAGTTATGAAGAAAACATTTGAGCTCATTATATATTATAAAGGAGCAATCGGATCTTTAACCCCTTGAGGATGAACGACACCTATATGAGACACAAAAACGCTTAAGAGTCCATATTTTTCCCTACCTGTAAAATTTTACTGTAAAATTTGCTTTATTTAAGTGGAGCATTTTCCAGATTAAATAAGGTACAGATTTCTATTTTTAAAAACCGGTGACAAAACACTTAAAATTTCGGGAAAGGCTCCCGTCGCAAAGGGGTTAATACTAGAATTACCATGAGCCATCATTTGGACGGCTACCATCTGAATATATTTCGGTTCAAACCATAAATTTGATTATAAAACTCTGTTCGGTTGCCAAACCTGAGCTAAATCGGAAACATCGTTTTGGAAGTATCATTCATTAACTCAATTAAACACACAAGCAAATCATGATTATAATATGCCCCCTCCCCCACCAAAAAGATTTTGATATTCATTGATAAATGTGAAGTTTGTAACAGATGGTCATTTTTGATACAGCCGCACCAGTGGCCGGGAGGTTCTGCCTCCGAAACTGGTAGACGGCAGGTGCTGGGCTCGAATCCAATTGCAGTCGTTGAACTAACCCTTCGGAGTTTTCCGTGATTTACTTCGAACCTTGGATTACCTTGCGTAAATACGGGTTAAGTTCCCTTAGAAAGACCCCCACGGAAGGCATCCACCTTTAGGGCCTATATCTCAAGTGAAGACAATTGGTCGGCATAAATACAAAAAAAAAAAAAAAAAAAAAAAAAAAAAAAAAAACTTTTTGATGGATTTTTTAGTAATGTTTATTTTTTATTTCTGCAGTTGTTATAATTGATTGTAAAAGCATGTCATGTTTAGAAGAAATGTCTGATCTCGCTGAAGTCTTTTTGCTGTTTTTTAAAACAATTTTTCAATTTTGTGTTCCATGTGATAAATCGTGATCATTTGTAGGAAATAACTAATTTGCCCTGATGCTTGTAAATTTAAATCTTTACGACCTACAAGGACATTTCGTTTTAATAAAGTCAAAACGCGAGGTTTTTCTAGAATGATAAGCTGTTTGTGTCGATTGTGTGCACCAGAAGAGTTTCTGTTTCTAGAGCAAAAAAACATAAAAAAAACCTTCTCTTTTCAAATCAGACCACTTTTACTACCACAATAAAATATATAAATAAATAAATAACGGTGGAACTCTAAATTGTGTTAACCTCCAGAGGGGTGGTGGTATATGTTTTATCCCAACTAATTTAAACGATATTCACACCAGAATCTTTTAATGGAATTTTATAATTTTAACTTTGACAAAAAAAAATATTGAAAAATTGGTTTTTCTTATCTTAAAACATTTTTTTTCGTTATTTCCCGTTAGAATTCAATATTACAGAGACATTATTGCTTGCCTCTTAAGGTGTTAAGTTGCAGGGACCACCAAGCACGTAGCCAACGCGTAATAGAAACTTTCACCCGCCTCTTTTGTTTAAAAGATAAAATAAAACATTTGGTAATTGTGATTGTGGCTGAAGTGTCAATGTTCTTTTTGTTGGCGGTGTAGTATTTATTGCCCTTTCTCTTTTTCGTGTGAAAGCAAATTAGAGAAGTAATAATTATATTCTATTTTTGTTATTGCGAAATGAACCTAAATCATAGTATTTATCAATAAATAGTGTCTAATTTTTGTTTATGATATGCATGTTGCATCAGTGAGAAAAGATTTTATTTCATAATATTTTTACAACGAAGCAAAATAACATTATATATATCTTATTTTTTCTTTCTAATAAAGTTTCTTAACTTATTCAGAACGGCTTTTCTGATACAAAATTCTTTCATTATGGTTTGAAAATTTAGATCTGAACTGGCTCTTTATTCCTTAGTTTTTTTTTCACCTAATACGCTAAATAATTCAAATTACAAAATAAGTGCAGAAAAAATGCATTTTTAATGCTGTAATTACTGATGATTAAAAGATAATAAAAAGATGTTCTCCAGTTGTGAAATAATAAACTGGATAATTTATGATATAGTTTGTACCATTAAATACATAATTAAAAAGAACTCAGTGATTTAAAATATTTATTTTTTGTTACTGCATTACGTAAAAAAATATTTTGATTCTATATTATTATTTAAAAAATGTTTATTTTGAAGGTACTAAAATATAAATGATTAATTTTAAAGATATAAATGTTTGTAGGCTTTTCCTATGCAAATAACTTTTATTATGTTTTTAAGATTTAAATCTTAACTAATAATCTTAATTTTATTCCTTAGTGTTTTATTTCTTATTCCGCTAAATAATTAAAAATGCAACATTATTTTCAGAAAAAATTCATTTTTAATAGTGTCATTACTGTTGATTAAAAGATAATAAGAACAATTTACTTAATTCTAAAATAATAATCTGAATATCTTATAATATAGTTTGTACTATTTATTAAAAATTTACTAAATTTACTAAAAAAAAATTAGCAACTTAAAATGTATTTTTTCGTTATTACGTTTTGTTAAGAAATATTTTGAAACATTATTTTAAATTGCACAATGACATATAAAATTTTTATTTGAAAGATATAATTGGATTTTCTTATGCAAAATTCTTTCATCGTGTTTATCAACATTTTATTTCTTAACTTATTCTTTATTATTAAGGTTTTTTCTCTTAGTACGCAAAGGTTTTCAAATTGCAAAATTTGTTGCTGAAAAAAATTATTGCTATAATTACTGATAATTAAAAGATAATAAAAATATTTTATTCAATTGTAAAATAGTAAACAGGATAATTTATGATATAGTTTGTACCGTTACGTACATTTTTAAAGAGAGAGTGATTTAAAATACTTATTTTTGTTACTATATTTTGTCAAATATATATATATAATACCATTAACAGTAGACATGATTCACCAATGAATATTATCAATAAAACAATAAACCAAAACGAAGAATTAGAATTGAATTGAATTACAATAATAAAAAAATAGTGAAACGAGTAAATCTGAATGAATAAATAAATAAAGTGAATGCAAATGTAATTTGTAGAACCAAAGCAGAATCGTCAGGTCCCAAATGCTCTGGAGTTACAAATGAAGTGTGCGGTTTCATCCACGTATTAGCCATGAAATAGCAAAATAATACGTATTTGGGGCTACCAGCACACAAAAACCAAATTATTAAACAAAAAACAGAGTAATAAATGGTGGAAAAAATGAAAAAAAATATAAATATATTAAAACAGTAACGTGCAGCAAATAGAATCAGTAACAGAAGCACAAACTAACCCTATTTTTGCATGTGGAAATGATAAACTTTACATTCATATATAAATTGGATAAAAAGTAAGATAACAAAATATTGAGAACAAAAACAACTTATCTGTTGATCACCAATCATGAAGAGGACTTCGCAATAAAATTATTAATAAGTTATTGATGCATGAAGCAATAGTTAATTATTCAAGCTGACATACTAACACAGGAGAAAAATCAGTTCGCTCGCAATGCACGCATCGGAACTTCGCCAAATCAGTAGGGTTGCTCTATTTAAATAGAGAAAGCCAAGCGCGCCAAGCAGCTAGATAAATAAGTTGAGAAAAAACTTGCTATGATTTAAAGTGATACAAAATATTGAAGACAATAAAGAAACTTAATAATAGTAGCAGTAAATATATTGTTATATTACAAAAAGGAGTTGAAAGTAAGTAAAACCAATAGTTAAATCCACATGTAGACTAAAAAGTAACATTAACATGAAAAAGCTGAATGGAAATGTAATTGAACCGGAGAAAATAATTAATAATCGATCATAACATAAAATTAAATTAATAAAATAATTTAAAGTAGAATTAAGTAATAACATTCATATTAACATATAACTTAAAATACCATTTTATTACTTAAATCAGTGACATTTATTTTGACTTTACATGGTTAAAAACTCATTATCTTAATATAGGATAATAAAAAATTTTAAAAAAATTAAAATAAAATAAAATAAAATAAAAATAAATAAATATTTAAAATTTATAATAATAGTAATAATACTATTAGTAATAATACCAACAATTATATCAATAACATTAAAATTAATTCGATAAATATAATATAGCTATTTAACTATAGATATAACTAGACAAATATCCATATATTGGTGTCAATTAAACAGTATTAATATTATGTTAAAATAAATAACCCACTCTCGATTTTTTAAAAATTAACCTTTGCGTTTTTATCCAGACAACACCACCCTCCGCCGTACTCTAACATCTACCCTCCCAACCAACCTATATATATATATTTTAATTACTTTTTTAACATTTTTAATTTTTTATTATTATTTTAATGTTTTATAAATTTTTATACATTTTTTACGCAAAGAATTAATTATGAGATCATGTAATATATAATTATAAATTAAAGAATATATGATTTTTTTAGGATAACCACTTTTTATAACATCATATATAAGCTTTTTAATATTAGTATTAATTAAATGGGAAGAACGTAGACATTTTATTCTATATAAATGTTTAAGTTTTATGTTACGATATACAGAATTATAAAAACATGATTTAAAATTAGTAAAGGTATTAACTTTAATAGATATCAGTTATAAATTTGTTCTCTTTTAATATAATTTTAATATCTAAGAAGTTGATTGTATTATTAAAAAGTAGGTTTTTTGAAATTTCTAGATTGGAAGGATAATCAACAATATATATATATATATATATATATATATTGAAATATTTTTTTTTAATTTCATATTGTTATTTAAAAATATGTTTATTTTGAAGGTATTCAGTTTTAAATATTTTTAAAAGATATAAATATTTGAAGGCTTTTCCTATGCAAATATCTTTCATTACGTTTATCAACATTTAAATATTAAATAATTCTTTATTATTCAGTTTTTTTCTCTTAATACGCTAAGGAAGTCAAATTGCCAAACTAGTTACAGAATAAAAAGCATTTATAATGCTGCAATTACTTATGACTAAAAGATAAAAAAAAAAAAAAAAAAAAAAAGATTTTCTTTAATTCTAAAATAATAAATTAATTTATTATATTGTTTGTACCATTAAATATATTATTAAAAAGAACTTAGTGATTTAAAATATTTATTTTTTGTTACTGCATTTCATAAAAAAAAATATTTTGACTCCATTTTTAATTTTTTTGAAAGCATTCAGTTATAAATGTTTTTTTAAAAGATATAAAAATTTCCTCAATTCTAAAATAATAACATCAGTGATTTAGAATATAATTTGTATTATAAAATTTATTTTTAAAGAGGAATTTAGCAATTAAATTTTTTTTCCGGTACTGCATTTTGTTTAGAAATGTTTTGAAACTTTATTTTTAATTACACAATGGTTTAAAAAAAATTATTTGACAGATATAATCGGATATTCTTATGCAAAATACTTTCATATTGTTTATCAACATTTAAGTCTTAACCAAGTCTTTTTTCTTTTATTTTTTATTTCTCAATATGCTAAATAATTCAAATTGCAAAATTAGTTCCTGAAAAAAACTTTTTTATAGCTGTAATTACTGATGATTAAAAGATAACAAAATGATTTTCTTCAATTGTAATATAATAAACTGGATAATTTATGATGTAGTTTGTATCATTAAATACATTATTTAAAAGAATTTTGTGATTTAAAATATTTATTTTTTGTTACTGCATTTCGTAAAAAAATATTTTGACTCCACATTGTTATAATTTGATTTTTAAGGCATTCAGTTATAACTCTTTTTTAAAAGATATAAATGTTTGAAGGTTTCAACAAAAAACATTCCAATATATATATATATATATATATATATATATATATTGGAATGTTTTTTTAAAATTCCACATTGTTATTTAAAAATATGTTTATTTTGAAGATATTCAGTTTTAAATATTTTTTAAAGATATAAATGTTTGAAGACTTTTCCTATGCAAATATCTTTCATAACGTTTATCAACATTTAAATCTTAACTAATTCTTTATTATTTAGTTTTTTTCTATTAATACGCTAAGGAATTCAAATTGCAAAATTAGTTGCAGAATAAAAAGCAAAAATAATGCTGTAATTACTTATGATTAAAAGATAATAAAAATGTTTTCTTCAATTCTAAAATAATAAATTTGATAATTTATATTATTGTTTGTACCATTAAATACATTATTTTAAAGAGCTTACTGATTTAAAACATTTATTTTCTGTTACTGCATTTCGTAGAAGAAATATTTTGATTCCATATAAGGTACCCTGGGGTAATAACGCCACGTTAAGGTTCTACCAATTTTCACGGCTCAGTTTTAGTTTGTATTTTTTAAAACAAATATATGATTTGATACAGCAACTCATTGACTATCTATATTAAAAAAATAATTTGACAGATATGTGTTCATAAAATGTAATTGCGTGATTTCTTGACCAATGCTATTTGGCGTTATTACCCACCTATATGGGTAATAACGCCATGCAAACAAAACTATGAAATAAGATGGAATAATTGCATGTAGACTGCCCAATTCCAAAAATACAAACTCTACAAACTTAGAAATTGACAAATTGCATTCTAAGCTATTGAAAATGTTAAATTTTTTGTGAAAGTGTAAGAAAAATAAAGGTGTGGTGTGTGTGCGTGTGTGTGTGTGTGTGGGGGGGGGGGGGGGGGTGAGGCAAAAGAATATCAGACCGTGGGTTTCTTTTTGCTTAAAATGGACCGCTTAAATAGAATTATTAGAAACATTGCACAGTTTTAACTGTGTTTATTTGAATCAGTATTTAGGATGTAGCTCGACCACTGTAGGGAATCAACCGGGGTATTAATGCCAAGGATTGGCGTTATTACCCCGTTATACTAATTGCACTGTACATTTTAAATTACAAATTATCTCGAGAAGATATCCAAAATCTTCAACAACATTTTGAAAGTTCATGAAATGTACTACAAATTTATGTAATTAACAAAGTACTTCCGGATAAAAAAAAAATAGTCTTCACATCACAAAACGTATCTCGCAAATTTTAGATCAAGCGTTAATTTTAGTTGCTGGTGAAAACAATAAGACCTAAAAATGAAAGAAATTAACTTGAAGCTGTTTTTTGCGATTTATATGACTCAAAACCCTTCTGCGCAGAACGCATGGGTGTCATTTACCAGATTATTTCATAATTATGCAAAATATTAGCACTTGGCGTTATTACCCCGCCTGGCGTTATTACAGCAGACCACCTTAGTTATAATTTTTTTGAAGGTATTCAGTTATAATTTTTTTTAAAGATATAAATGTAAGAAAGCTTTTCCTATGCAAATATCGTTCATCATGTTTTTAACTTTTGAGTCTTAACTAAGTATTTATTCTTTAGTTTTTTTATTTCTTAATAAGCTAAATAAGCAAACTGCGAAAGTAGTTGAAGAAAAAAAGCATTTTTAATACTGTCATTACTGTTGATTGAAAGATAATAAAGAGATTTTCCTCAGTTCTAAAATAATAATTTCAATAATTTATGATATAATTTGTACTATTAATTTTATTTTTAAAGAGGAATTTAACAATTTTTTTTTGGTTACTGCATTTTTTTAGGAAATATTTGAAATGTTTTTTTAAATTGCACAATGGTGTTTAAAAATGTTAATTTGGAAGGTATAATCGGATTTTCTTATGCAAAATACTTTCATCATGTTTATCAACATTTAAGTCTTAACTAAGTCTTTTTTCTTTAGTTTTTTATTTCTTAAAAAGCTGAATAATTAAAATTGCAAAATTAGTTGCTGATAAAAAACATTTTTTTAGCTGTAATTACTGATGATTAAAAGATAAAAAGATTTTCTTCAATTGTAGAATAATAAACAGGATAATTTGTGATACAGTTTGTGATACAGTATATATATATATATATATATATATATATATATATATATATTACAAATTTAAAAATTTTTCGCCAAAACTAACCTTTATACTACCTTAATTTTCTTATAATAATATTCCGTACTTACTTCAAATTATTAAATTAAAATCTTGTTTCTAGATCTAATCTGTTAATCTGTATGCAGACGATATAAATTCTTAATTTGCCTTAAAAAACATTATTCCAGTATGCGTAAATTTAAAAAGATGGCTCTAAATTAAAAATATTCTTAATTAAAACTTTATTTCTTAATATTCCAAATAAAACTGATTTCTTCTATGTTTTTATCAACCGTTTTTAAGAAAATCTTATTAAATTTATTCCAAAACCATACCTTTCAAAAAATATCATTATTTTATTTTATCTATTTATTTATTTTTCCGCCGTCAACCTTTGATGTGTGCATTAATAAATTCATTTTTTTTCTTTTTCTCTTAAAATTAATCATTTATAAAAATCGTCTGCCTAAGAAATTATGAGTCGATTATAAATTGGTTAAATAATATTTTTTTTAAAATAAATTTATCGTCTGTGTAAAATAGTCTCGTATCTGGACAAGAATTCTGTTTACATAAAAGGATGATGGTTTGAGATTACAGAAAGTTCTAGAATTTTCTTTTTAGTTTTAAAGGTGGAAGTCTCGATATGAGAAGGGGAGAGATTCTGGAGTTCTTTCGTCGATGAGTACGGCAGGTTGAAGAAAATGATGGAATATTTTTTGGACATTTCGGTAAAAAATCGTTTGAAAAAAGGAGTTTTTCCCTCTATAATGACTACAGTTGAATAAATAAACTTACAGCCACAATGAGTGATTTATTGGATATTCTACATTTATTTATTTTTTATTTTTTCCCTCGCTGGCCATGACTTCTGTGCAAAGAACGGGGACCCTGGCGATGATGTTTCTGGCTCTTAACTTTAAAATGTCACATATATATATATATATGTGTGTGTGTGTTTAAATAAAACTGATATATTAAATTCAAATCGCACACCATATATAATTAACTAAAAAAATATATAAATTATAAAAATATTCTTAAAAGCAAAAACTCACGAACATCTATACCGCTAAACAGAATTGAAAACCACTACGTGAACAATAACTAATCCATAAATTATAAACTGATCCAACAAAATAACAACTCATAAATAACTTAAACAAGAAACTCGAAAAGTAACAAACAAGGAAACGGGCGGCATGGCTAATGACATGCACTGCTGGGTTAAATCTGATTTTATGCATGCAACATCCCCCATGCCCGTCACAACCATAAATGAATTTTAACTAAAAGCAATCCAGACTAAAATTACAGTATCGACCAGCAATAACCTTCAAATGACCCTCAAACTAAATCTTTAAACTTGTCGAACGATCAAATCCATCCAATAATGATTTCAGTTCATTTCGACGACAACTACCCCTAACAAAATCATTCATAATATTTTTCATAAAGTTCCGAGGGTAACCTTGTTCAGAACCCAGTCTGTACCACTCCACAATGTCATTAATCACATCTCCAATTTCTGAGCTCAACCTATCAATACGAATTAAACCATTTCTGAAAATATTTCTTTTTACCGAGACATGTACACAGGAATTGAAATTCATTAACTTTAAAGTTCGGAAACTAAAAGTATTCCGTTTATCAAATATCTTTGTAACCTATTTTTTACGCTCTAAAATTAAGTTTACATCCAAAAAATCAATACTACTGCAATCCAATGAGGAGGGCTCTAATTTTAATGTTGTAGGGTAATATAAGAAATCTAAAATTATATTATCGTTATTTAATTTAACTATTAAAACATCATCAATGTATCTATAACACAAAATATTTTTATTTAAGTTATTGTTACGTTCATATAAATATAGGTATATGTCAGCTATAATAGAACTACAACTCCCCCCCCCCCCATTGGAATGCCACGAATTTGTCTAAACGTTTTTTTACCGTCGTAAAGGTAATTTTTTTCTATAACAAATTTAAATAAATTAAAAAATAAATCGATATCAGTTTCTGATTTACACTCAGTAACATAAAATTCCACAATTTACTCTTTTAAATCCGTTAAATCTATATTATTGTATAGGTCTGCAAAGTCATATGCACACAGACCAGTAATGTTTTTTATTTTTTTCAGCTTATCCAATAGGATGTAGCTATTTTTTTATAATAAATGTTGATTCCCTACCTGTCACTTTGTGAAACAACCTGTTAAAATCTCCTTTAATTTTTTGCTAACTACCTCAATGTAAGATCCGAAACCACAAGTTATGCTTCTGAATTTAATTGGCTTTTTATGAAATTTAGGAACTAATATAAGATATGTGGAAATTTTGACTTTTTTGTTTTAACTTTACTTTTTTATAAAGTGCTTTGATTTTATTCTCCACAACTGTGATTTTTGTATTCAAAAGTTGATAATGATATTTATTGTTATAGCAATCATTCAAAAGCGTACTATAAAGTTTCTTGCATATCACTGCGTAATTTGTGTTGGCTTTGTCAACGTATGTAATTATAAATTTATCCTGGAGATTCTTAATTGATTTTGTAATTTTTATATAATTTTCTCGTGACATACCGTCACAATGTCTAATGTATTCCATTTTTAATTCCTTTAGTATATGGTATTTCCACTCTTGAAAAACACTACATGGTAAACTATACCTATACATTAATTTTTGTATAAATATATCTAAATTTAAGTTAAAGCGCTTAATTAATAAATATTATTAAATAATATTATATATAATATTATTATTAAATAAATAAATATATAATTAAATAAATAATAAATAAATATTATTTAATAATATATATATGTATGTATGTATTGGAATGTTTATTTTTAATTCCACATTGCTATTTAAAGATACGTTTATATTGAAGATATTCAGTTTTAAATATTTTTAAAAGATGTAAATGTTTGAAGGCTTTTCCTATGCAAATATCTTTCATTACGTTTATTAACATTTAAATCTTAACTAATTCTTTATTATTTTTTTTCTCTTAACACACTAAGGAACTCAAATTGCAAAATTAGTTGCAGAATAAAGCGATTTATAATGCTGTAGTTACTGATGACTAAAAGATAATAAAAGATTTTCCCCAATTCTAAAATATTAAATAGGATAATTTTTTTATATAGTTTGTACCATTAAATACATTATTTAAAAGAACTTAGTGCCTTAAAATATTTATTTTTTGTTACTGCATTTCGCAAAAAAAAAAAAAAAAAAAAAAAAAAAAAAAAAAAAAATATTTTGACTCCACATTGTTATAATTTGTTTTTTAAGGTATTCAATTATTAATACTTTTTAAAAGATATAAATGGTTTGAAGGCTTTTCCTATGCAAATATCGTTCAGCATGTTTTTAACATTTAAGTCTTAACTAAGTATTTATTCTTTAGTTTTTTATTTCTTAATAAGCTAAATAATTGAAATTGTAGAATTAGTTGCAGAAAAAAGCAGTTTTTAATACTGTCATTACTAGTGATTAATAAATAATAAGAAGATTTTCCTCAATTCTAAAATAATAACTTCAATGATTTATAATATAGTTTGTGTTATTAAATTTACGTTTAAAGAGGAATTTAGCAATTTAAAATGCTTTTTTTTCGTTACTCCATTTTGTTAAGAAATATTTTGAAACGTTATTTTAAATTGCACAATTATGTTTAAAAATGTTTATTTGAAATGTATAATCGGATTTTCTTATGCAAAATACTTTCATCATGTTTATCAACATTTAAGTCTTAACTAAGTCTTTTTTCCAGTAGTTTTTTTTACTTCTTAATACGCTAAATAATTCAAATTACAAAATTAGTTGCTGAAAAAATTTATTGCTGTAATTACTGATGATTAAAAGATAATAACAAGATTTTCTTTAATTGTAAAATAATAAACTTGATAATTTATGATGTAGGTTGTACCATGAAATGCATTATTAAATAAACTTAATGATTCAAAATATTTATTTTTTGTTACTGCATTTCGAAGAAAAAATATTTTGACTCCATTTTGTTATAATTTGTTTTTTAAGGTATTTAGTTATAAATGTTTTTTTAAAAGATATAAATGTTTGAAGGCTTTTCCTATGAAAATATCTTTTACATGTTTTCAACATTTAAGTCTTAACTAAATCTTTTTTCTTTAGTTCTTTATTTTTTAACACAGTAAATAAATCAAAATTGCAAATGAGATTGCTGGAAATATTACATTAAATCCTCTTTTTCTTAATTACCTATTTTCCTTCCTTGACCCATTTCTTTCTCCTTCGGTTCCTTTTTCAATCCTTTCTCTTACTGACCTTTACTTGCAGTCCTCTGTTGTCCTATTGATTATTAAACCTTCCCCTTGAATCCCCAATGTCTCCCATACATATGAGCAAATATTTATTCCTCCAGCACTGACGACGGTAAACTATATGCTATCGAAACCGTTTGCTTCTAATTTAATATAATTGGTGTTGTTAAACCTTGTTCACTTTTTATATTCCCTAGTAAATAGTTGTTAATTTTAACTAATTTTATCTCATGACTACTCATTTAGGCTACGTGTCCAAAGCGTCCACGGCAATTTTATGCCTATGTAAGAGAACTATAAATACTATAATCTCAATAATTCATATAAAACATATATTACAGTTTGAGAGGCAAGTAAATTTCCATTTGGTCGAAATTTATTTAACGACATTTCAATGCTTCTCAAACAATGTTTCCTATTGATAGTAATGTAAGAATATTCTCTTGTCCGCACCTGTAAACGAATTAAAAAAAAAAAAAAAAAAAAAAAAAAAAAAAAAAAAAAAAACTAATTCAGTGCTCTGAAATGTGACGCAAAAAAATTGAAGCGCGTTTTAATAGTTTAACTGATTATAATACATAAACAAAGTAAACTGTAAAAATGTTTAAAAAGTTAGGTTTTTTTTGTGTGTGTGTGTGTAGAAAGAGAGAAAAAAAATTATACAATACTATTATTTAACATCGATAATGAATATAGAATAACCCATAAAGTAACAAATGTATATATATATATATTATCAAATTTTTATTACACGTTGAAAATTAATGGTAATTTAAACAAAAATTTTATTCTTCTAGAAAAACTCCTTAACGAATTCAAAACATCTTTTTTTTTAAGCAAATAATTTTAAAATAATATTTTTAGTATTTATTTTTTTAAAGTCATAAATAAGCCTTTATTCGTTATTTTGTTCTCCTTTAATGCCACCAGAAATGTGAATTTTTAAATAAGCTGCAGGGAAAAGCATTTTTAAAGTTGTAATTAATGATTGAATTAAGAAAAATATTTTCTCCAATTTAAAAATAATAAACTCTGAAATTTATCATATCGTTGGTGATGTTAGGTACATTTTTGAAGCGAACTTTGATCGATATTAAAACATTGATTAGTTAAAAAAAATGCTTTTATTCAAAATGCATGTATTTTAGATTTTTTAAAAAAATACCACGCCTTATTTTATACCCAAGTCATATTCACTTTAGAAATAATACTTCTTTTATGGTTTTTGCATTTTGTAATGAATGCAAAAGAAAATATTAATATTATAACATTAATTAGTTGAAAAAATGCTGTTAATCAAAATGTAGATATATTAGATTTTTTTAGATATCATAGATTATATTTAAACCCAAGTGATATTCACAATAGATACACTGTTAAAAAAATTCAAAAATTCACGAAATTTTTTTTTCCTGAATTTCACAGAAAAGGTCTTTTTTCATTAAAAAAGGGCATTTTCTCTTACAAATCACAAAATTCCACTATATTTCCTGAAAATAACGAAACGGATGAAAATAGAAACAAAAAACGGGGACATTCAACTGTGCGGGGTGCTCCATGGCCGAGTGGTTAAATAATCACACCGCTGATCTCCTGCGAGCTTAGATTGTGGGTTCGGGTCCTACTGGCGTATGGAATAATGAAAACATAAAAAATCTCTTTTAAATTACATTTTTTCTGTTTATTTTTCTCTTATTTCTTATTAAAAAATCTTTTAATTAAGTAGTCAAATAATATATAAAAAAATAGTGTACGACAAATTCAAAAAATTGTCTTTACTTTTCTTTTTTTTTTTTTTTTTTTTTTTTTTTTTTTTTGTAAAAAGATTGTTAATAAAAACGTTTTTTAATTAATTCATTCATTCAAAAAGAAAAAAGAAAAAAACCGTGGTTTTAAACAGTGATTTTTTTTTATTTAAACTATTTAAAAAATTAAAATTGACTTAAAATATTAATAAGTATTATGCATCAGTCTAAAATAAAATAAAATAAACCGTTTACAAATATTCTAAGGAATATATTTGAAAGGAAATCTTTAAAAAGCACAACAGATTTTCCCTCTAATTCATAAAAGACATTTTGTGCAAGACGGCAACACCAGCTTTGGCTCAGTTCGTAAGGATGTGTTCCGCTATCGCAAGGTCCCAGGTTCGATCCTCAGGACGGCGTGAACTAAATTATACAAAGTAATAATAATAATTAAGTGAAATAACACAGCAGCTTAAAATCAGCCGGTAATTTCGATTTCTTTGACGATTAATAGCTTCTTTAATTAAAAAAAATATATATAATTATTATTATAAAAATCAAACTTTGTAAGACAGTTACTGCTTTTTTAAACGGAGTTTTCCTTTCTTGTATTTCCCACAACGGAAAATCTACTAACGGAACGGTTAAATTTCGGCTACTTTGCTGCCAGCAGTTTCACCGTGAATTCATAGATTTATTTTTAACAGTATATAATATTTCTTTTGTGGTTTATACATTTTGTAATAAATACAAAGGGGAAAAAATGTATTATCAGATAGTAATTATATGTTGAAAATTAATGCTAATTTAAACAAAGTTTTCCTTCTTCATAGAAAAGCTTCTTAACGAAATCAAAACATCTTTTTTTTACGCAAACAATTTTAAAATAATTTTTAGTGTTTATTTTTTTAAGTCATAACTAAGCCTTTATTCGATAATTTGTTCTTTCATATTTCCACAAGAAATTTGAAATTTTAAATAATCTGCAGGGAAATGCATTTTTAAAGCTGTAATTAATGACTGAATAAGGGAAAAGATTTTCTCCAATTTAAAATAATTAATTCCATAATTTATCACATCGTTGGTAATGTTAAATACATTCTAAAGCGAACTTTTATTAATTATTAAAACTTTTATTAGTTTAAAAAAAAGCTTTTAATCAAAATGTATATATTTTAGATTTTTTTAATCACCATACCTTATATTTATACTCGAGTAATATCACTATAGAAATAATATTCCTTTTATGATTTATACATTTTGTAATAGATGCAAAAGGGAAAAAAGTATTATTAAATTGTGATTATACGTTAAAAACTAATGCTAATTTAAACAAAGTTTTCCTTCTTCATAGAAAAACGTCTTAACAAAATCATTTTTTACACAAATAATTTTAAAATTATATTTTTAGTATTTCTTTTTTTTAAGTCAAAAACAAGCCTTTATTCGTTAATTTGTTCTTTCATATTGCCACAAGAAATTGAAATTTTAACTAATCTGCAGAAATATGTAATTTTAAAGCTGTAATTAATGATTGCATTAGGGAAAAGATTTTCTTAAAGTCAAAAATAATAAACTCCGTAATTTGTCATATCGTTGGTAAAATAAATAATTTTTAAAGCAAATTTTTTCAATATTTAAACATTTATTAGTTAAAAAATGCTTTTAATGAAAATGTATATATTTTAGATTTTTTTTAATACTATAATTTATATTTATACCCAATTCATATTCACTATAGGAATGATATTTCTCTTTTGGTTTTTACATTTTGTAATATACATACAATAGAACCTAATAATCATAATAAAAATTAAATCCAGATTTTTTTTCAATATCATACCTTTTTTTGTACCTAAGTGATATTCACTATAGAAATAATATTTCTTTTATGGTTTATACATTACGTAATAAATGCAAAAGGGAAAAAATATTATTAAATTGTGATTATACGTTAAAAAATAATGTAATTCAAACAAAGTTTCCTTTTTATTATAGAAAATCTCCATAACGAATTCATAACATCTTTTTATATGCAAATATTTTTAAAGTTATCTTTTTAGTATTTACTTTTTAAGTCATAATTAAACCTTTATTCGTTATTTCGTTCTTCCGTATTGCCACAAGAAATTTTAAATTTTAAATAAGCAGCAAGGAAATGTATTTTTAAAGCTGTAATTAATGATTGCATTAAGGGAAAGATTTTCTCCAATTCAAAAATAATAAACTTTGTAATTTATCATATCATTGGTTATGTTAAGGACATTTTTGAAGTGAACTTTTATCCATATTAAAACATTTATTAGTTTAAAAAATGCTTTTAATAAAAACTTTGTTTAAATTAATGCTAATAATTACTAAATTTTTTAATTAATTACTAAATTAACTAAAATTTTTAAATGCTAATAATTACAAAATTTTTAAATTAATTTATTAAATTACTAAAATACTTAATAAAAACTTTGTTTAAATTAATGCTAATTTAAACAGTTTTTCTTTTCCATAGAAAAGCTCTTTAACAAATTCACCCCCCCCCCTTTTTTTACACAAATACGAATTAAAATTATATTTTTAATATTTATTTTTTTTTTTAAATCATAACTTAGCCTTTATTCGTTGTTTATTTCTTTCATAATGCCACTAGAAATTTGAACTTTTAAGTAAGCTGTAGGGAAATGCACTTTTAAAGCTGTAATTAATGCTTGCATTAAGAATAAGATATTCTTCAATAAAAAAAAAAAAAAGTAAACTTCACAATTTATCATATCGTTGGTTATCTTAAGTAAATTTTTAAAGAGAAATTTTATCCATATGAAAACATATTAGTTTAAAAAATGCTTTTAATTAAAATTAATGCTAATTTAAACAAACTTTTTCTTTTCCATAGAAAATCTCTTTAACAAATTCAAAACATTTTTTTTCTTTACGCAATTACTTTTTAAAATTATATATTTAGTATTTATTTTTGTAAATGATATGTAAGCTTTTATTCGTTATTTTGTTCATCCATAATGTCACAAGAAGTTTGAATTTTTAAATAAGCGGCGGGGAAATGCATTTTTAAAAGCTATAATTAATGTTTGCATTAAGAATAAGATATTCTTCAATTAAAAAAAATAAACTTCATAATTTATCATATCGTTGGTAATCTTAAGTACATTTTTATAGAGAAATTTCATCCATATGAAAACATATTAGTTTAAAAAAATGCTTTTAATTAAAATTAATGCTAATTTAAACAAACTTTTTCTTTTCCATAGAAAATCCCTTTAACAAATTCAAAACATTTTTTTTCTTTACGCAATTACTTTTTAAAATTACATATTTAGTATTTATTTTTGTAAATGATATGTAAGCTTTTATTCGTTTGAATTTTTAAATAAGCGGCGGGGAAATGCATTTTTTAAAGCTATAATTAATTTTTGCAGTAAGGAAAAGATTTTCTCCAATTAAAAAAATAATAAACTCCGTAATTTATAATATTGTTGATAGTATTAAATATACTTTTAAAACGAACTTTTACCAGTAATAAAACATTTATTAGTTAAAAATAGGCTTTTAATCAAAACGAATATATTTTAGATTTTACTGCAAAACAGGAAAAAAAGTAGTATCAAATTGTGACTATACGTTGAACATTAATGCTAATGCTTTTCAGCCATGTATGTGCGGTGGATTTTCCTAGCCGTCACGGAGAAACAGACAGAAAGTTAATAACTTTAATAGTACCGACATTTTTATCATTATAATAAAGCAAAATAAGTATTTAAACTTTCTTTTTAAAAGAATTTAAAAAAATTTTACGATAAATTTAAAATGACTCATAAATGCGTCAAACCCCTTGTATGTAATCTGTTCGCGACAGGAGCCTTATGCGAAATTTTTAATGTTTCGTCACCGGCTTTTAACAAGTTGAAAATTACACGTGAAGCGTAGCAAATGAGGTGCATTTGTACAATAACGAAGTTTAAAAAAGATTCAGATCTTGCTGTTATAATAGACATTAAAGACATTACTTCAGATGTAGTATTAGTGGTCGAAATTTTGTTTGTGTTCCTGTAAATATATAGGAAAATTTTTTTATTACACTTCAGCAATGTATATTATTTTCATAAAATGTGAAATAGTTTAATATAATTAACACATGGCCCAAACAATGTTTTCCCATATAGCATTATGTAGTGGAATACTTTTGTGTGGCCCTGTAATTTAATAATAAATATTGTTTGCGTCCCAGATTGTACAGAATGTATATTTTGCATGTATTATACACACACACACACACACACATATATATACTTCATAGGCTCATGTATTCTACTATATTATTATATTCGAATGAAAATTAACTCCATTAAAATGCATTTGAAACATTTCCCTCCTTTGATCGTAATGTAACAGAATGCTTTTGATTGTCCCTGTTATTGATCTATGCATCCAATTTTCTTAAAATTTGAAATGACTCGACAAAATTATGTAATAATTATATATTTTAAATTTAAAGCGATTAAAATGCATTTGAAACTTTTTTCCCATTGATCATAATGTAACGTAATAATTTTGATTGTCCCTGTAATTAACCTATGCATCCGATTTTTATAAAATGTGAAATGACTTGCCAAAATTATGTGATAATTATATATTTTAAATTTTAAACGATTCGGTTGGGTAGTTTTTGCGTTGTTATATGCGGACGGACGGACGGACAGACAGACAGACGGACTGAACGAGAACTATAGGTGCTACGTATTTACATAATTACGAACGCACCTAAATACGCAAATTTGTGCCTTATTAAATCGAGATATTTCGCCGGTTAAGTAAGAGAAATTTTTCAGTAAAATTTTGGTAATTCAGTAAAATAAATACAACCACTGGAATTTTACAACTTCCAGAAAGTGGTACCAGTCAAGAAATCTGATTTTAAAAAAAATTGACCACTGGCAAAACTGTTTCATACAGCGTTAAGAATTTTAGAGTATATAAAAATCTATTCTTTCTTTTTCTGTCTTGTACAATTACTTATTTCTTCCATATTGTACTGCAATATCTTATGAAATCTTTAAATTCCAAAGAAAACAAGTTTTTTCTAAATATTTAATTATTAATATTTTTTAATTAAAGAAAAGTATTTCCTTCTTTCACAATTTAATGTATCACGAAATAAAGAAACAAGAAAAGGAAAAAAATCTGTTTTATTATCATTATTATTATTTATTTTCTTATGGAGCTACCAACGTAAAATTTGCTAATTATTAATAAATAAAATTTAATATTTGTTTTGTGATTTTTGAATTATTTCATAACAGGAAAAAGAAAAAACTTTTAAAATTTTTACACAGGTTTGAAAAACTAATGTTGTTTTCAACAAAGCTTTCTTTCTTCCTACTAACGCTTTTTACAAATTCAAAACATCCTTTTAATGCACATAGTTTTCGTCAAATAAATGGTTTTCATCAATATTTATCTAATTTTTTATTTCTTAATTAAGACTTAATGCGTTAATTCCCCCCGCCCCCTTTTCTTAACATTCCCCTTGGAAGATGAATTGTGAATTTAGCTGCCTGAAAAATCTTTTTTTAAATTCTGTAATTAAGGATTACATTAAGGAAAAGATTTAGTTCAATAAAAAAAAAAAAAAAAAAATTGAAATTTTATCATTGGCAACATTAAATGTATTTTTCGTGACATTGTAGCAATTTTGAAATATTTATTGTATTAGTATCATAATTTGAAATGATAAGAATAGTTGTGCATAATTATTTTTAAATGTTTATTATAAAATGATGCACGTTAATTTATATTTTCCTTTGCGTATTTATTGTTTAAAAAGTATATGTATAATGTTTTCCTAAGTTAAATGCTTTCCTTTTCAAACATAAACATATAAAAAATATTCCATCTTATAATTATTCAAAACCTAATTCTTAGCTTTTGAGGTAAATTCAGTTACAAATATTTTTTATATAAAATTTCTAATTGGCGCCATTTATTTGCCGGTAGGTTAACATGAAAGTTTATTCAAATTAAAGTAACTTTCAAGCTGTCCAGCTGTTTTTAGCTACATTCTAAGTGGTTTTGTTTCTTAAGGGGCTAATTCAATCAAATGAAAAGACCCGTTCTATCATGCTAATCCTATGAAATAAATTTATAAAGATATATATATTGGATGCACTTCAATATTTATAAATATATACATATTGCACTGGATTGCTGACATTGATCTTAATGCAGGCCATTTTTTACTTTTTCGATTTTGGCTGCAGATATTTTTTATGAGGGTGCTTTCGCTTTCCAAACTGGTTCCAAAAATGAAATCGTCCTCATAAAAAAATATTTGTTAACAAAATATCTGTTAACAAAATTAAAAAAATGGCCGGCATGCTGATCAATCTCAGCTATCCAATGCGAAATAAATAAATAAATAAAAATATGAAAATGCAACCGAGATATCTTTATAAATTTCTTCTATAGGATTAGTATTAGCAAACGTCTTTTCCTTTGAATGAAGTAGACTCTTAAGTTTCTATTTCGCGTCTTTACTTTAGGGTATATTAAAATGAAAGCTTATTTAATATAATTTAACTTTCAGGGTATCCAGTTATATTCTGAGCGGTTTCTGATCCTTAAAACTTCTGTTTGGCGTCATTTTCTGACTGATAGATTAAAATGAATGCTTAATTAATGTTTTAGTTAACAATCTTTAAATACTTACTAAATTTAACTTCTGCTGATGTTAAACAAAAATTAGTATTTTTCTAATATAAAACATTAAATTATCAAACATCGTATGCATATACAAGGTTGGGAACCCTGAGGTAAGGTCTTCTGAACATGTTTAAAGATGTTCTAGCAAATTCTGACCTTTTTAATTTTATTATTTGTTAGCTTAAAAAAATTAAAAATCTTAAAAAAATAATAATAATAAAAGTGTCTATTTCTAAAGTTTTGTTCTTCTGACGAAACCCTATTCGTCTTTGTCACCTGTCTGACCATCCGTTACAGTGTCCGTATACAAAAACTGTACAATTTTGAGATTTAAAATTTTGTATACTTACAATTGAATACCCCATGTAACACGACAAATCACAAAACTTTGAATAAGTATATTGTTTTAATTTATAGGGTGTTTCACAAAGGCCCCTAACTTTAAAAATCTATAAGTCGGAAACGGTGATAGATAGAAACAGGAAACAAGTGGTTTGTTTATTAAAAAAAATCGTAAGAATCTTATACATAAATCAGAAAATTTAGTTAAAAATAGCGCTCATAGATGGCGCTGAGAACGTTAAGACCTTCTAAAAAGACACTGTTAAAAATCTGAAACGATTGCTGCATCGTCACTCCACCGTTTATATAGAAAACGATTACTTCAATGTAATATGGAAGATTCTCATTGGTCAAAATAGAGATATCCTATAAAAGCGACGGAGTGATGATGCAGCAACAATTTCAAATTTTTAAGTGTCTCTTTAGAAGGTCTTAACGCTCACAGCGCCATCTATGAGCGCTATTTTTAACTAAATTTTCTGATTTATGTATAAGATTCTTACGATTTTTTTAATAAACACACCACTGGTTTTATGTTTCTATCTATCACCGTTTTCGAGTTATAGATTTTTAAAGTTAGGAGTCCTTTCTGAAGCACCCTGTCATTTCTTCATTGCCATCCGTTTATTAATGCAATTTAACTTTTAAAAGAGAACGTTAATTTCAATGTGTTTCGTTTAGGCATAATAGCTTGAACGTAAAGCATCTCTCTAGTAAACGGAAGATCCTTATTTCGAACCCCAATGCTGGAACTTGAAATTTTTATATTGTATTAAGATGGATTTAATAGGAAGAAATTTCCTATTTTTGGCTAATTTAAGGGTTTCGTTCATCTGACATTCATAATATTCATGAAATTCAATTTTCTTCCTATTTGAAAAATATTTGAGATTTATTAATGATTCAACATTTTAAATTTAATTTTAAACTATTTTTTTATCGGTTTTAGAAATTTAAAATTTTGTTTATATCTCCACTATTTTTTTATTTCGTTTTTTCAGAAAATTTAGAGTTTAGAATTTTATTTAAATAATTTGATTTGGGTTTTTAATTTGATTTAAATAAATAACTTTGCTTTATAATTATTTTTAAACTACAGTTATTGATGCAACTATCCATTTATATGGGCACGTGAGGCGCGAGCCCACCCAATAATTTGATCTATCCATCCATTCGATTTCAATTGATTTAATTCCTAAAATTATTTTTTAATAATTAAATAGCTGATTTGAATTTCCTTTTATTATCGTTCTCAAGATAGTTTGCTTGAAAAAATAGTAAAGACATTAATTAGACTTACAGGAGCACTGAACGCCTTCAGTTATTGCATAATTAAATTTCTGACGAAAACAAATGTATTGCATATTTTAATATATTTTTTAATGTGTCTTGAATTGACAAAGCACTTAGGTGCCTAAAATGCATTTTTTGCAATTTTAGTAGTTAGAATTTTTATTGAAATTTATGTTGAAATTTATAAGAATATAGTTTAATAAAATTATTTATAAAACTATAATAAATAAAAATAATTTAATTTCGGATTATCATCCTTACTCATTCACTCCTGCCCCCTCTTTATCCATATTTACAGTGAAAGAAAAAAAAAGTATATGTGTTATTTTACTCAAAAGTTTTGAGCCCAACCAATATTTTTGAAAAGATGGACTGCTACTATCTAAGTATAAATTTAATAATTATAAATTAAAAACTATGATTAATTAATTGAAAGATAAGTTGTTTTGAAAGATATATTAACCGAACCACCTGTGCAATATGCGATCACACTTACCCACTTGTTTTTTTTTTTTTTTTTCCTGATTTATTTAATAAATCAGAATCGAAGTTGGAAGCTCTTGGAGATTTGCCCATAAATTGTTTTGGCTCTACTCCTGTTTTGAATCAACCTATTCGGAATATAAAAAAAAAGTATTCATTTATAGTCCAAGATCCGACAGCACAAAAAAATATGTCATCAAGCACAAGAAAAAGAAAAAACCTTTATTTAATGGAAGAGTAGTAATAGGGCAATCTATTGATTCATGGCTGAGAAAAGTGAAGTGGTGCATGAGCGAAAAATTATTAACACTAGGGGCTCACTCGTAGGTTTATCATTGTGTTTTACTGTTCCCAGTTTTCCGTGTTTTCATACCTTTGATTCTACGGCAAACACAATGATAGACCTATGTGTGAGCCACTAGTGGTTTTAATTTTTAGCTTATGCACCACTTCAGTTCCGGCAGATATGGATCATTAGACTCCCCTATTACTGCTCTTCCATAAAAGAAAGTTTTTTTTCTTGTGCTCTATGATATAGATTTTTGTGCTGTCGGATCTTATAATATTAGTTTTCATGTGTCTGGTTTCATTTTTTTTGTATCATAGTTAACGCATTTAAGATAACCCTTTTATACGTTACCCGTGTTCCACGTATATGACATTGAAATTGCAAACGTAAATTCAATTCGTTCATTCTAATGAGACACGTGACCTATTTTAAGTACATCATTTATTTGGCGTACCCTTAATTGCTGTTAGTGAGAATGAATTCGCCAAGTCGTACGTGCTTGAGAGGTTTTTGGAAGCTTGAAAATTTACGTAAAACTGATTTATTTTATTTATTTTTAGATTTTTTTTTTTATTTTCCTAAATTTATATTGTTCAAGGTCAAGTTATTTTTGTGCGTGATAAAGTGATATTTTTTTAGGGTGTGTTAGTTTGTATTTCAATTAAAATAAAGGAACTTATGAGGAACTGAATTAACGAAGCGAAAATATACGATAAAGATATTGTGCTCTACTTAATTATTATTTTTTTAATGGTTTTTTTTACCACTTTAATTTTCAAGTGCAATCATGATTGATTAAGAGTGACATTCCTTAAATGTATAAAATTAATAATTATGTATATGGAATGGCTGGTCTAATAAAAAAAAAAAGAAAATCATATATTTATAACTTTCTGAACTAGTTCAGTGTCCGAATAAGCAGATTTTTTTTTCATGATTAACTTGTCTAATTTATTTGATAGCATTTATAAGGCATTAAAGATCATATCATTAAATTTGCATAGTAATAGCTTTTTGAATAGTTAACAATTATTTTTTCCTATTGGTTTAGATTATTTCAACTTTGAGAAAAAACCATTGTGATTTTAATGCATGTTATTATATTCTATTATTATTTATTATATATTTTTCGAATAACAATTTACACCTTATTAATCCTTCGGAAAATTTTTTCCTAGGAAAATTTTATTTTCCTTTATTACTGTTGCCAAAAACAAATTTTGGAAGGAAAGATGAAGTCTCCGCAGTTGAGACATCGCAGTGCCAAGGGTTAATAGTGTTTCCAAAAAAGTGAAAATAAGAGTAAAAATAATTTGAATCAAACATGATTAACTTATCTATTTTAAATGATATCATTGATATGATATTAACACTAGAACCGCGGAGATGGGTCATTTTGACCCGTACTCAGTGAAAAGATGTCGATTCGAACCAGATAAGTCTTTTAAAATAATTTATATATAATCTGAACAAAAATTATTTAAAATAAATAATAGACTTAAATAGACTTAAATAAAAATTCTGATGTCAATTATTTTTATAAAACTTGGGTAAAAATTCCCGCGGTTCTAGTGTTAAAGAGCATTTCATTAAATTTGCATTGGAATAGCCAGGGCTCGTACGGATTCTGGAATTTAATGATCAGGAAATTCTTTGGAACCAGTAATTTCTTATAGTAAATCTCTGATTGGAAAAGGTGAAATTTTGCATGTTTGCAGTAGATTAAATTTTCTATAAAATAATACTGGTATTTTACCTAGAAAATAACGGTATCCGTACAAACCATGATAGCTTTTTAAATCTTTATTTAGCATTAACATTAATATTAATAATTAATAATTTATTTTTAATATTTATTTACATTAATAGGTGTGTATAAAAATGGATGATCTTCAAAAATATATGTATATATATTTATGCTTTTTTACACCAGTGCAGAATAAGTACAATTTTTTTACATGATTAGATTTTCTTATTTAATTGATGAATTTTAAATGGAATTAAAGAACACTTAATTGAAATTTGCATAAGAATAGCTTTCTGGATCGTTAACAATTAATGATTTTCATTACGTTTCTTTGATTCAACTGTTTAAGAAATAACACTGTAATCTTTAATGTACATTGATACATTTTCTTTTTTCATATATATTTTGGGAATATTAATTTTGTTACATATTATTGGCAGTGCTTTAATATTTTTCATAATATGAAATTTTTAAAATGTGCACATTTTTATGATAAATAGCGAGATGTTGTCAAATCATCTACACAATATACATTATTGCACATTGTTATAAATTAAATCACTGGGTCTTTTATTTTGTTTTTGATTGAAAATCATGACATGTAATATTCGCTTATTATTTTATTATTTTTTAATTTTTTTGGAGGATTATTACTTAATTTATTAAGTAATTTAAGACAGGGTTGGGGTTTTGGACGCCCAAAACCGGTTTTGGACAGGACACGTGGGTTTTACTGTCCAAAACTGTACTAAAGTGTACAAAACTGCACTAAAGTGTCCAAAACCTTAAAAAAAAAAAAATACACATTTCACCACTGCACATATGAATAAATATCTCACAATATATTTTACTAACATTCTATTTAATTCTTTCGTAAATGAAAAAAAGTTCAAACTTTTCTAATATCTCTGCAGCATAAAAAGTTCTGTTACTGTTAAATTTGTGCAATAATAATAAGCAATTCTTTATAATACTACATATGTAGTTGAGAGGGGATGCTTTTATTTCCATTTTTGTGAAAGAAAAGGCTACAAAGAAATTTATTTAATAAAGGGCTACAAAGCATTTCTCTTTTAATTGCATATGAAGCGGAAGCTGCACCATTCCCATCTATTTACTTTACAGAATCTGGAAAAAACACCTGTCCAGTTACATGGTGGACTGCAGTAGGCAAAACACTAGAACTGGAAGGAAAAGGATATTCTAAAGACTGTTTAGATTATATTAAGGTTTTATTATCATGCCCTGCAAGTTCAGCTTCAATAGAAAGAATTTTCTCTAACTTCGGTTTAATACATTCAAAACTCAGAAATCGTCTGGGTGTTAATACAGCAGCTAAACTGGTTATGTGCTATCGGATGCTACAAGGACCAAAAGAATTAGATTACTGATTTTTTTTCTTTTTACTTTTTTTTTTTTTTTCTGAGTTTATAAACCTTTTCATTTGTTCTTCCAGTTTCTTTCATATTTATATTTCATGTCATGTTTTCAAAGCCAAAGTATGTAGCATTTTTATTAAATTAAATTTCATTTTGATTTAATCTAATTCTTGTGAAGATTCTATTTCTTGAGTTAAATAGTATTGTTACAATAATATTGTTATGTAATATAGTGTCATAATAATAGTCAATATCTAAATATCTCATAATCAAACTAAATCAGTTATTTTTATTTATACTATTTATTTCTTAACATGCACATATTGTCAGCAGTGAGCTGATTTAATCAGTATGCTGAACGTGACTTTTTATTTAAGTTATTTTCAGTAATAACTCTTGGGAATTTCAATAACAGAATCGGAATGCATTCTTCATAAAACTATTAGTACTTCAATTAACTACTATTATTTAAGTGAATAACATTAAAATTATTACATATAATTAAATTTAGTATCGTTTTTATGCAATTACATTGTTACATAGGGTAATTATGTTGTTAATATTTTTGTATTGTAATCATTTTGCCAATTGCACAAACTTTAAGCATTGTTCTAAAAAATACAATTTTACTATAAAATATAGTTTTGGACAGTTTAAGACAGTTTTGGACAGCAGGGTTTTGGACAGTACGGTTTAAACCATGGATTTTACCGTGGTTTAAACCATTGTGTCCAAAACCTTGCCAACCCTGATTTAAGATTAAAATAATGTTGAAATCACTATGCATTTAATATTTTTGACATCAATTTACCCATAGCTATTTGATGAAAAATAAGATATAATGATTTATATTCTTTGGATAAAAATGTCTTTTCAGTCCATTTATCTAAATTTTCATAGTACTACATCTGAGAAAATAATTATTTCTCAAAAAACAAGTATGCATAAGCTACCAACTGTTAAATTTTTTGGAGCGAGTAATTAAAAAAATCGTCTTATTTAATTGCAGTAATGAGGCTTTAAAAAAGGTGAAGACTGCTGTTTCACATTTCTGGTGACAAAGACATGTAGCAATTCGAAATCATCCATATAAGTAATATTATGATGGCTATTTCTTTATACGATTTAGGATTTAGAAATTTCATTTATATTATTATTGATGTTTATGAAACGCCAAATTTGTTCTCTTTACTTGTTTCTCAAACATATATAATCATGGGCACAAACATACATTGCAACCAAAATCATGGCATCATCTTCTCCTCATCCTTGCTTTCACGAAATATTGCAAAAAGTGTTATTTAAAAAAAAGGTTAATGATTAATTTTTGAATATAATGGTGATATCGGCAGTATAAAGTTTCTATATTACGCATTATTTCTTCCAAAATTTGACGTAAATGCTTTCTTATAAGAGCTTTTAAGGAAAACATTTTAAGGAAACACGTTGTTTCCATAAAACAACATTTATGTAAGTTTTCATAATACATATGCTCTGTAGCGAAGGAAATATTTTTTTTCGAAAATCAACTATGTATTGCTTCTACGAAGAAATGTATTATAATGCAAAAGTTATTCCGATTCTTTCGAAAAGCAAAATATTTTCTAAGCGAACATACTTTTGAGATATTTTAAGTAGGCTTTACCAAAAAAGATTTATAGTTTTTATTTTCCTGTAGATATAAGTAAGAATGCATTTTACAGAATAAGAACGGAAGAATAGACGAAGTATTCCATATATCATTAGTATTTATTTTATTTTTGAACCATGTTCAGAAACTCGTATTTATCTGTTTATTTCGGCAGAATAAGATTCTTGTTTTGTTTTAAGACGATAATTCCAAACACATGCCGATGTAATGAGACATCTTCAGTTTTTATTGATATCTTCCAATATATTTTAAGATAAAGCAGTATTAGAATTTTGTATAGGAATATTATTATTGAACCATGTGCAACTGGCACTGATCTGTTTATTTTGCCAGAATAAGATTCTTGTTTTGTTGTAAGACAATAATTCCAAACACATGCTGGTGTTATGAGACATCTTCGGATTTTATTGATGGCCTCAATGTATGTCAATATGATGAGGCATTATTAGAATGTTGTAATGGAATATTATTTCTGGAGCTTGTTGGAAAACTTTATATATTATTTTTGGAGCATGTTTAACATAGTGTATTGATCTGTCTGTTTTACTAGAAAAAGATTCTTGTTCTATCTTATAATTCAAAACATACGAAAATCTAATGAGACATTTTCGGTTTTTAAGCTCGTAAACTTTATTATTTTCGGAGCATGTTCAAAAAGTTATATTCATCTGGTTATATTACCGAGAGAAAATAAACTATTCTCTATTTTATAATTCCAAACATAAGCCCATGTAATGAGGCAGCTTCAGTTTTTATTGATATCTTAAAATATATTTTAAGATGACAAAGCAGTATTAGAATTTTGTATAGGAATATTATTTTTGAACCATGTGAAATCGACACTGATTTGTTCATTGTGCCCGAATAAGATTCTTGTTTTGTTTTAAGACAATAATTCCAAACACATGCTGATGCTATGAGACATCTTCGTGTTTTATTAATGACTTCAATGTATGCCAGTAAGACGAAGCATTATAAGAATGTTGTAAAGGGATATTATTTTTGGAGCATGTTCAGAAATTTTATATATTATTTTCGGAGCATATTCAAAAATGTCTATTGATCTGTTTATTTTACTAAAAAAAGATTCTTCTTATAATTCAAATTTTATGAAAATCTAAATCATCGTATCGATTTTTAGGGTTTCGTTCATCCGACGAACCCTATTCATACCTGTCCTATGTCTGTCTGTCGCACAGTCCGTACACAAAAACTGTACTAGTCAGATATTTCAAATTTTGTGATAAACACATATTTACAGCTGAATAGCTCCTGTCACACAACAAATCATAAAATTTCAAAAAAGTCATTTAATTTAATTAAATTAATTTTATCAAATCGTCCGTTCACTTTTGCAATTTAAATTGTTAAAGATAACCTTAAATTCAACAGTATTTTGTGTAGACATCATGGCTTGGATGCAAAGCGTTTCGCTAGTAAACAGAATGTACTGAGATTGAACCCCCCCGACCAGTTGCTGAAACTTGAAATTTTCTTACTAAGTTAATTGAAAGAATTTCGTATTTTTTGCCAATTTAAGGGCTTATTTTATTTTATTTTATTTATCATTGGCATTCATAATATTTTTTTGGAATTTAATTTCCTTCCTATTTTAAAAACCATTGCGATTTATTAAATATTCAGCATTGTATTTTTTAAAGCATTTTTTTTCATTTTTTGAAACTTCAAATTTTATTTTCATCTTCGCTAATTTATTTTTAATTTCGGATTATCGAAAAATTTAGAATTTTGGATTTAATTTATCTAAATTGATTTGAACATTTTTAATTCGATTAAAATAAATAACTTCCTTTTTATAATTATTTAAAAATTAAATTTATTGGTTCTACCTTCGATGTAAGATGTTAATAATTATAAATAAACAATTCTGATTTATCAATAAAATGATAAGTTTATTTGAAAGAAATGTTGAACGAAACCCTCTGTGCGATCTGCGATCACACTAAACCACTTGTTATTCAAATCTTAAAAACCAACGTAAGACCACAAAACAGCATTAGAATGTTTAAACGGAATATTTTTTGGAGCATGTTCGGAAACTTTATTAATTATTTTTGGAGCATGTTCAAAAAGTTATATTGATTTTTTTGTTTCATTACTGGGAATTTTTTTTTCTCTATCTTACCATTACAAGCGCATGCCGATGTAATGAGAATCTTCATGTTTTATTGAGGCCTTCAATGTATATTAATATGACAAAGTTTTATTAGAATATTATAAAGTAATATTATTTCTGGAGCATATTCAAAAAGGTGTATAGATCTGTTTATTTTACTAGAAAAAGATTCTTGTTCTATCTTGTAATTCAAAACATATGAAAATCTAATGAGACATCTGCGGTTCTCTATTCATATCTTAAGATGTAATATAAGATGACAAATCAGCATCAGAATGTCTGAATCGAATATTTTTTGGAGCGTGTTCGGAAACTTTATTTATTTTCGAAGCATGTTCAAAAAGTTTTATTGATCTTGTTATATTACCGAAAAAAAATATTGCTCTATCTTATAATTCCAAATACATGCCGATGTACTGAGACATCTTCGTTTATTATTGATAATTTCAATGTATGTTACGATGATGATGCATTATTCGAATGTGGTAAAGGAATATTATTTTTGAGCATATTCCAATCGGTATATTAATTTCTATATTTTACTAAAAAAGTTTATTGTTCCATCTTATATTTCAAACATTTGAAGATCTAATGTTTTACCTATTGTTCTTCGGTTGTTATTTATATCTTGACATAAGATGCCAAAGCAATAATAGAAGCTTTCAAAACAACGCTCTTTCTTGAACTTGTCGGAATTTTATATACCGAACATTTTCTGAGCATGTAAAAAAATTATATTGATCCGATTGTTTTACCAGAAAAAAGGTTAAACAAGATATGCATAATATTACGTGATATTGCGAAAATTATTCGAGATAATGGCTGCATATTTGAGCTGTTGGCGAAAGAAGATTGACCAATTAGAAGCCTGCATTTTTATGAAATTTTAGCTGTTAGCAAATTTTCTGATTTGTCAACCTTGTTTGATGACTGCGCAAAATCTATATAGATTCCACCCAATATGACGTAACTGTATAAATAATTTTTGACAAGTTTGCATATCATACAAAAAAACAAATCTAAACTGAATTCTATCATTAAAAAAATAACAATAAAAAGGTTGAGTAAGACATGCATGATATTACATGATATTGCGAAAGTTATTCGACCGCCTCTCCTCCTTCTTTTTAAAGCAAAGCAATATATTTTCTTTTCATGACGCTATTAAAGAAACTTGAAATATTTCAAATGAGTATCTGAGGAGAGATTTATAGTATTTATTTTTCTTTAGATATAAAGAAGAACATATTTTACCAAAGGGAATAAATGTTGCCAGTTGCTATAATAACGTAATTTTATTTTATTTTTGAAACATGTTGAAAATTCTATATAGATTTATATCTTTTGACAAAAGTAAGTTCTATTTATATCTAAAGAGAGATAATATCTAACATGTTTTGATGTAATAAGAAGTCTTAGACTTTTATAAATTTATTCTGCATATAAGTTAAGATGATAAAGCTGAGATAATTGTGTTTTTAACTTTTAAGGACGTTGGTTACTGAAATCTCAATTTCTTCTCATAGATGTTAATCCTCTGGACGTTTAATGATTTCTTATTATTAAAATATCTCCCGAGAAAGTTTCTGTTTTCTGTATGTTCACATAAAAATGTTGCTTTTCTTTTTTAGTTTACAAAATATTTCTGAAATATATATGTGCAATTTTTATATTTTAAGTGTCAAAAGCTGGTGAGTTAATAGTAAATTTTTAGCACTTCAGATAAAATGAAGAATCTAGTTAGACATACTTTGATATCTAATAAAAGAGATTTTAAATTATTTACACAGGTGGACGAGATAAAATATCTTAATTTTTTGACGAGATATTAAAAAAAAAAAAAAAGCAAGGAATAAACCCAGGTTCCCCCAGGTTACAGAGTGTAGATGAAACCCAATGTAATTTCTCATAAAAAAATCCATTTTTTCTGCTCATAAAAGGCACGACGATGTATAGGGCATTTTTCAAAAGGCTCTGAATCTTATCATTATAAGCCAATAGAAGAATTACAGCACAAAGATAAGTTATGAATTATTAATTTAGTTGACACATATGCCTTAAAAATTCATATAATTAAGTACCTGGGTTCTGGGCACTTATGGTTACAAGCTAATATTAAATTAATATTAAATTAATTAAATTGCCTAAATAAAATTTTAGAGCGTTGTTTTTGATTTATGATAATTTAAATGCAAAAGTAACGGTGGGATAACCCGCCAGAAAGAAAAACGCATTTTCACAAGAAGTTGTTAAATGGTAACCATTGCTTGAACAGTAGGTTTTGTAAACAATCCAAAACGAAAATAATCTATTCAGTTCCAGTAAGATAGTGGTATGATTTAAGCGTCATTTTAAGCAGAAAAATAACAAGAGATTTTCAGAACAATAAAATTATTTAAGAAAATTTCAATCTTTTGCGTCCTGGTCCTGCTTAATAATTTAGCGGTTTATTTGGGGGGAAAATAGAACTAAAGTTATATTTTCAAGAAATTGTTGCGTAAATTTACAAAAGTGTAATAAGTATTTAGCTAATCTTACTAGTTAAAAATTAAACAAAATACAATATTGTATTTTGATCCCTAAATTTTTTTAAACCTACAAATTATAAAATATAACTAACTGAAATTACTATCCCTCTTTCAGTAATAAGCTTTAACCCTTAACGTTCATTTGTTTCTCTACGTAACTACAAAATTTTAATTCCGATATGCAACAACAACACCGGAATTTTAATAAAAAAAACCCATTTTAGTATGTGAAAAATCAATTTTTCTTATTCAAAAATATATTTGTTCGCAATTACCGGTGTCACTGATTTATTCCAATAGCTTAGCAGTGAAAATGCTTTGTCCGTTAAAGGGTTAACCTACAACTTCATTTTTGGAGATCCGTATTAAATTACAACAATATTTTTCCAAAGTAACTATGTAAAATGGCATTTCCAATTAACTTTTCTCTATCGCCATATATTAATAAATGTAATATGTCACATTAAAGTCAATATTTAACATCTTCCCTGTTTTGCCTGTACGTCGTGCTGACAATGTGTTTTTGCTAATCATGATTTACTCGTACCACATATTGGAATCCATATTCCAATTATAATTTATTATTCTCACCTATAAAATTTTATTGTAAAATTTGTATTTTTTAACCCCTTAACCCTTTTCGGCACGGGCAAAATCTGTTAGTAAAAGGAGAAATTATCAACTGACACCGGAATTCACAAACGAATTTCTTAGATATTTTGAAACCCCTAATTTAAGTTTTTATAGTAAAAGCAAAATTTTACTAAAATATTATTGGTGGCGTTTGCGAGTTTCGAATTAAAATCAAGTATCCCAGACCAGGCACAGTGTGTCGGAAAGGGTTAACTGATTCGAGCGTACGCCGTTCTGGCAAGACGAATTTGCTTAATTCATCATTTAAAGCTTTTTAACACCACTATTTTTTTTTAAATAATAATATACTATTTAAATGGCGGAAATGTTTATACTGAATGTTACGAATATTTTATTTAAATAATAGTGGTGTGCGTTATTTTCAATTTATTGAAAGGAAAAGAAATATCCAGTTAAGGGGTTAATCCGAGCATTTCCGGTAAAAATTTTTGTTTTCAAAAGTGGTTATAAACGATTAAAAATTCTGTAAAAGAGATACAAAAATAAACATTATTTGAAAGTATTTTTCCAAAATTATTGATCAGTTACGGGGTTAACCTTAACTTTCAGTTAGATTAATTTATAACCTGATTATTCAGTGGGTAAATAAATTATATCAGTAAATCAATTTACATCTCCTAACTTTGAGTGTTAGATTTAGGACGAGAAAATGTTGAAACCTTTGTATAAAATCTTTTCCATCTAAATCAATAACGATTTTCTATTACATTGTTTAAAAAATTTAAGATTGAATTGAAACTGCATCTCATTAAAAAAAAGTTTATTACCCTAGCTATTTTTGATCGTGTTATTTTGCAAATAGTAGATGAGATTTTAACCGTTTTCCTGTATGACTCATGAGTCGTATGGGCAATATGTTTTTGCCAATAAGGATTTGCCCATATCACATAGTAGCACCCACACTTCAATCATAATTTATTATTCTCACCAGGAAATTTTTTTTTGTAAGTTTTGTATTATTTAATCACAGCATTTTTTTTTATTCAATTTGACTAAAATGTCCATCTTGAAAAACCGGTGCTAATTCATTAAAAATTACGTAAAAGACATGAAAAAAAAAGAGATTACTGAAAGATTTTTTCAGAAAAAAAAAATAATCAATTAAGTGGTTAGTTGTATGTAGATTTTTCTGTATAATACATCTCTCGGCTTTTCTATCACCATGACAACGATTGTTACTCTTGAGGTAAATTTGAAAATAGCTTTTAATACTTTCTAAAGCAAACTTGCTTTGAAGTGATGTATTTTAAATTACTTATATTAATAAATTCAATTATCTACATAACACCTAAAAAACCTGTGTAACCATAGCCGCAAATGTATATTCTTTTCTTTATGCTACGAAACGTTCAATTTGACATGCATTATTGATTTTTATTTACTTAATGAAAAATAATATTGTGTAACTTAACCTTGACTGACATCTATACAGAGATATCATTAAACATGAAATTAGTATTAAAACTTCACTTGCGAGATCGGATAATACATAATGGAATATAGCATGCAAGGATAAATTTTATCAATGAAACTTTAAGAACTTATATTTTCATATGTAGAAAAATTCTTTAATTTATTTTATTCTAATTTTCAAAAAGAATACCGTGTAGTAGAAACAGCCTGTCAAAGCAGCGAGTATTGAAGATTATTTCAGACTTTATAGATTAATCTAACAACTTTTAAAAAATGTTAAGCTCTTTAATTTTAGTCTCTAGATTTATTGCATTTACTGCATTTTATTATATATTTTTTCTAAATGCGAAATTTGCTTATTCAATATATTAATCATAGGGGCCATCCATAAATGATGTCACGCGTTTTTTCCACATTTTGGACTCCCCTCCGTCTCTTTGTCAGAAAGTGTCACACTTCACTTTATCTCCTTCCCCCCTCTTGTCACAAGTCACTCTACATTACGTAAACATATACTTGCAGTTTAGAAACGAAGAGCTACATTTTAGAACAACACATTTTAAATTTAAGCATGTATTTTAATGTCATTTGTGAGCTGAACAATATAAATGCAAAGCATGTATTTTAATGTCATTTGTGAGCTGAACAATAAAAATGCGAAGCATGTATTTTAATGTCATTTGTGAGCTGAACAATAAAATTGCAAAGCATGTATTTTAATGTCATTTGTGAGCTGAACAATAAAAATGCATGATTTTGAAATATTTTGCATGAAATAAGATTTAGGACAACAACAACAAAAAAAATAATCAATGAAGAATAGTAATAAAATATTAACATGAAAGAGCAATTAAAAACATTGGTATTTTGGAATTTGAAATAGAATTTAGCATATTTAGTTTAAATCTTACCTTTATGATTACAAAATATTTCAATTTAGAAATAAATACATACTAGATAATTTAAACTACTAAATTTCAGTGCTTTTATTTTAACCAAAATGTGTGATGTCACATTTTTCTTACCCCCCCCTTCCACTACCTAGTCATAAATTAAAGAACCCCCTCCCCTCTTCAAGCATGACATTGTTTATGGACGGCCCCTTATTTATTATGATAGTAAACTTAGTTAAGCATTATTATGTAGCAGATAAATTTTAGTTTGCTTCAGATTGACTCATGGAATTCTGCTTTTTGTTTGGAATATATGCTTTACATTTAAATCAAACGGTTTCATATTTAATTTTACCGAACACTTGCGAAATGATGCATTCACAAAAGTGTCCAAAAAGTGCTCTAGAAAGTGTACTAAAAATTAGCGTTCTCAAAAGTATTCTAAAACTTGTTCCGAAAAGTGCGTTTCAAAGTTTTCCAAAATAGTGATAAAAAGTGTTCTGAAATTTGTCAAAAAATCTGCAGAAAAATAGTACTTGTTTTAGATAATTTATTTTACTTGCAATATGCAAACATTGCTTTAAAGGTAGATACAGTCGGCTCTCATTAATTTGAACGCGTACGGACCACAAGAAATGTTCGAATTATCCGAAGTTCGAATTATAGAAAGTATGAAATGAAAACGTGCTCAATAGGGTGGAGCGAAAAAAATTGTTTTTTTTAAATCAAAAACGGGTAGGTGCCAAAAGTTGCCTTTATACTAGTTCATCAACTGTGTGAAATTTTACCGCTGAAAAAAAATGGCTTGAGTCTGCGCTTTTGCTCCAAAAATCGAAATTTTTGGTAACATTTGTCATTTTCTTACATTTTTTCAAAAAAATTAGAAAATTACTACAAAGTTGGTTATTATTTAAAAGTGTTACTTAAACCTTTATATTTATTTGCTTAACATACTTAAACTATAAAACAATATCTTTATTCCGTATAGCTGGAGCAAAACAGACAACTTTTGGTAAGAAAACGGCATTACCACTCTATTGGGACATACAATGAATTGTTGGTTTTTAATACAGTTCCTCTTTTCAAAGCTACCTTGGACATATGTCGTGGAGGTGGCTATATTTCATATACCATCCGTCCCAACTATTCGATCATGTTAGTACAGTGTTTTATTTATATATTGATTTGTGATTTTCTTTATCAAAATTTGGCATGTTTTCGATGCATCCACCTAGTTTATCTGTTCTTTGTATCCACATACTGTTGTGACTATCTTAATGTATATTTTTACAGCTTATACAGAGCAGAGTAATGTACGGGAATATTATTAAGGGGATTTATTCGGCCATCTCTTATCTTTATCAAACTTACATCCAGTTGATGAAAGTGATTGGAAGTTCTGTTACCACAACATTTTTTCAGTCAATTACTTTTTTTACGTAGTGACCTGCTTCAAAGATGATTTCAGGTATTTCATCTATAAGTATGCCATCATTTATTCTGCTTTTGCATTTTTTATATGTTGAGAAGCGAGCTGTTTAATGTGATTTCTGGTGATCGTCAGAGAGAATTGCAGTGGGAATTTGTCCTGCACGTGCAGAGCAACCGTTGTTTTAAATAACTTTTTTTGCATTAGTTTTATGCCATTTTCTATGTGTTTTCGTAGCCAGATAATTGCCCATTAACTTTCAAATCCCCATTTTGTAAGTGAACAATATTTGATGGCGAACTGTCCTGGGCATAAACTTATAATGCATAGTATTTTTTGAGAAAATGTACAGACTCTAATCGACTATAAGAACTCATTTAAATTTAGGAGAATTGTATTTGTCGCTGTGAGCCATTTTCCATTGGGTAAACTTAGAATTGTGTATCATAATGGATCATGCTACTTCAACTCCAGTGAATTTCCTCTGCGTCAATTATTACAGAAGTCGATGTAAAACGTTATAATCTTCATCAATTCATTGGATCAATAAGAAAATCTTTGTCTACGTACTATTCATTTCGTATTGCAATTTTTTATAAGATAGATAATAATTTTGAATTTTTTTCTCAAATTAAGTAAAAAATACTCAGAACAGACTAGAAATTTCTGTCGGAGATTGCAAAGCTAATTCATAAGGAAAGTTATTTCTCAGAAGAAATGGAGAATAGGAATTTAGAAAACATCTCGCACAAAAAAAAAAAAAAAAAAAAAAAAAAAACAGCCCATAAAGCGAATAAAATTTTTCGCTTTATATAAGTACAGATTGGCGGGATATTTTATACCAATTTAATACACATCTAAAGAATAGGTCTAAAAACTTATTAGAAATTACTCAACTACGAAACAACACATGAAACGACATAAACCAAATACTAAAACTTCTTTCGAAATATTGGTGCTTTACACGCAAATTTTGTTTGCAATCCACTGTGTCGATCGTCATAATATTAAACAGTTAGCTTCTCTAAATACATTCAATGTAATAGGTACAGAAAATGATGACATACTAGAAATTGAATTAAAACAATCAATTTTTAGGCATATCATTATATATATAATGTAATTGATTGAAAAAATGTTGTGGTAACAGAACTCCCAATCATAATGTATTAATTGTATTAAAATTTAATGAAGGTAATAGATTGCTGAATAGGTTCAATTAAGAACATACCTAATATATTACTCAGCTTCCTCTTCTGTTATACAAGGCATAAAAATATACGTGCAGCAGGTCACACCAGTAGCATCCAATGTCAGTTGAAACAAAGAAGAGGTAAACTACTTTGATAAATAGAAAACTTATGCCCTTCTTCGGGAAAAGAATAACAATTCAATAGAAAAATAAAACACTGGGCCTAGATTGCTGGGTGGCTGAGACGGGTGGGATATGAAACGCAGCCACATCTACGAGCTATATACAGAATAGTTTTGAAAGCAGATAGGTACGAAATGCATTCAAAACAGCATTTCGTTGTATGCTCCAATAGAGAAGTAACGCTGGTTTTTACCAAAAGTTGTCAGATTTGCTCCAATTATACAGACTACAGATATTGTTTTATAGTTTAAATATGTTAAGCAGATAAATATAAAGGTTTAAGTAACACTTTTAAATAATAACCAGCTCTGTAGGAATTTTTAAATTTTTTTGAAAAAATGTCAAAAAATGACAAATTTTACCCAAAATTTCGATTTTTGGAGCAAAAGCGCAGACTCAAGCCATTTTTATTCAGCGGTAAAATTTCACGCAGTTGATGTACTAGTACAAAGGCAACTTTTGGCACCTACCCGTTTTTGATTTTTAAAAAATAATTTTTTTCGCTCCACCCTAGTGCTCAATATGGTACTATTACAAAGGAATTAATGTTATAGTGTTTTTTTTTAATTTATTTTTTCTGTTATCATTAGAATATGATTTAATAATAAATTAGAATGGATAAATACATAAACTAATTAAAAGATTAGAAACAAGCACGATGGAAGAAAAATTTGGAGCGTCACTGATGGACAGACGGGGCTCTAAAAAAGTGGATATCAATTGCATTGCATTATATGTATACTCTTTCGGAACAATTTTCACAAAAATCAAAGAAAGAAAGTTATTTAAATGATCTGAAATCCGCAAGAAAGAAAAAAAACCCTGAAAAATCGGAACTCTTGTTAGTTCGAAGTAAACGAGGTCAAAAGAAAATGAGTTCGAATTAATGAAAATTTTTAACGTTATTCTGCCATTGAAAATTTCGGGGCTTCATGCTTATTTCGAATTAAGCGAAGATTCGAATTATCCGATTTAGATTTAACGAAAGTCGACTGCACTATTTTTAAATCGAAAAATGTAGTTTGTCTATTTTTAACATTCTTCCGCAAATTACGGCATAAATTACTTTCTATTTATACATACCTAACTTGTATTACGATGTTAGAAATTATAAATCAGGAAAAAAAAAGTTTTACAGTATTTATCTAGTTATTTATTATATAAATAAAATTTAATTTATTAACGAGTAATATACATATCAATTCTGATTCATGTCTGGAAAAATATACATAAATATGTTTATTTTAACTGAACTGCGAATCTTGTTCCTTGCTTTGAATAACTAAATAAGTTATAATGAAAAATCATGTCTTAAATCTTAGATAAAATGTTTTCCAGAACTTGTGTACAAAAAAACTTTCATAATTTATTATGCATTCTTACAAAATACCTTTTATTATAACATGTTTGAAATAAGTATTTTTTCATAAAATATGTATATTTAAAATTTTAAAAAATATTATTAAAAGTTAAACATGGCTTACTTTTGTTAACAAATATATTGCACTATAAAAAATTTTCAGTTTTGTAAAGAAAAGAAATATATCCTTGTTCTGCATGCATTACATGTCTTGGAATAATTTAAGTGGTCGTATTGCGAAAAGATTTATAATATTTACTTTCTTGTAGATCTTGTAAGAATAAATTTTACAGAATAACAATGAATAACAATAAATGCCAGATTGTATAAAACATTGTTTTTACTTTTATAATTCATTTATGTTGCGGAGGCTAATATTGATGTTTTATTTTAACATATTAAGATTTTCCTTTTTACTAACATGCATAAAAATTGCCCGTTTGTCTGCCTGTTGGGTTTTAATTTATTTTTCTTACTAGGAAAAAATGCCTTTTCATTCAAAATATATCCTTTATTATTTAAAAAAACTGCAAAAATTCAATTGTATATGTCTGATCTGGAGTAGGGCATAGGGGCAAGTAATCTATCTAAACTCAACCCCATATGCTGTTTGGGTCTGATCTGGCTCATGTTTGTTTAGGCGTAAGCCTTAAATAAAGAAACAAATTTATTGATAGTAATGTATTTGACCTTGACAGGTTAATTACTGTCAAATAATAATTCTTGATATTAATGGATTTGGCCTTGAGAAATTCAATTACTGTCAAAATAAAAGTCTTGATTAATATTTATGACTAAAATAATGATTTAAAAATGCTTAATATTGATTTATTATTAAATTAATGTTTATTTCTTGACAAGTTGACAGCTTAATTTAATTTAAATTCATTTAAAGAGATTTATTGGTCTTATAATTATTTTATGTCAAAATTAATGTTTTATTTATTGATAAGTTGTCAACTTGAGTACTTTTTAAATCATTATTAGAGATTTATTGAGTTCTTAATTATTTTATGTCAAGTTAATGATATATTTTTAAATTTATGATCATTTTAATTTTATCTCTATGCTTTCTTGTTATATTTCCCCAAAGGGGGTTTTTTAGTCTTGGATCTGCAACAAAGCAGATAATAGGTAATTCTCTTCACTCTGCAATCAGGCAGAGCACATGTAAATTTTTGACTGTTTTTCTATCGTGATTTCATGATTGTGAACCAAGGAATATGTTTGTTGGCTCTGAATATCAGAGAATAGTGAAACCCTGGATACCTATGTTAAAATATCAAGTTATATTATATTTAATAAACTATTTAATCATATAATGCTCTCCCATCAATTGCCTGTGATTATTGAAACATTTTGTGATTGATTCACCCATTGTCTTTTTGGTGCGCCTCAACCCGGTAGTATTAAATAGTGACTAAATTGTCTGACTATTGTGACTTTTGTGCACTTGGATTACCTAAGGATTACCTGAAATAAACAGGTAAGAAGCTTTATTATTCAATTAGAAATTAAGATTTTATTATTGTTATGGAAAATTTAGAAAAACTTAAAGCAAAGCGTTCTGTTGAACGAACAAGTTTTACAAAGTTATTAACAAAATTAGACACGTTATTAGCAGATGATATTGAAAATACAAAAACCGATGAATTATTAGAGCTTCACGAAACATTGTCTTTAAAAGAATCTGCATTTCAAAAATTAAATCATGAAATTGAAGCTCAAATATCAGACTTAAAAGAATATGAAAAGGATATTGCTAGCAGTGAAAAGTATAATGATCAGTTGATAAGTGCTAAATTTAAAATTAAAAATAGATTAAGTAAATGCAATAAAGGCAATATTTCTACTATGATATCAGGTAGTTCTGTGAATGCATTGAATAGTTCTGTCAGTGGAACAGAAGCAAGTTCTTATTCGGCCATGAAATTACCCAAATTAAATGTTCCAAAATTTTCTGGTGAAATCGAGGAATGGGTAGAATTTTTTAATTGTTTTGAAACATCGATACACCAGAATAAATCACTGTCAAAGATAGAGAAATTTGCATATTTAAAATCTTTGTTATGTAATCGTGCATACAATGTGGTAGAAGAATTTCCATTGACAGAACAAAATTATGATACCTGTATCGATTTATTAAAGGACCGATTTGGTAAAGTTGATGTATTTATAAATAAACATATGTCTAATTTGTTAAACATGGAACCCGTGAAAAATTGCTCAAATTTAAATGCGTTAAGAAGATTGCATGACGTTTGTGAAATAAACATAAGAAGTTTAAGAAATTTAGGAGTAACATCTAGTTCCTATGGGCATTTATTAAATCCTGTTTTGATTAAGTTATTACCCCATGAACTTGTAATTGAATATCACAGAAGACGTGATACTAGTAAAGACCTTGATGTAACAGATCTAATTGCCTTTCTTAAATCAGAAATTGAATGCAGAGAAAAAGCTTTGCTTATGACTAGTTCTAAAACTGATACAACCTCTTCGTTTGTATATAAAAATAAAACTGAATATCGTGAAAGAAAACAATCAAATAAATATCAACATGCTAATACTCTAAATGCTAATATTAAAGTTTTTTGTGTTTTCTGTAAAAATAATGAACATTTATCGTCTGAGTGTAAAAATTTAGCTGATGAAAAGAAAAGATTAATGTTAAAAAAAGAAGGTAGATGCTATCGGTGTTTTTTGAAATCCCATTTATCTTCACAGTGCCGTGTAAAATTGCAGCCATGTATAAATTGTAAAAGCACTGAACATAACAAATTATTTTGTTTTAAGAAAAAATTGAAACCAGAAATATCCGAAAATCAAACAATTGTATCTAATTCTCATTGTAATTTGAAAAATTCTAATCATGCTGTTTTATTGCAAACATGTTGTGTCACTGCTCAAGGTAACTCGAAATCAAAATTAGTTCGTTTATTGCTTGATTCTGCAAGCGAGAAAAGCTTCATAACAAAAACATTAGCTCGTGAGTTAAATTTGCCTGTTTTACGAAAGGAACATTTAACTGTATTTGCCTTTGGTATTGATCAAGGTCGGGAAGAAGAATATGATGTTTTCAAAATTAAATTAAGAAGTAAATTGAATTATCGCCGTTTCATAAATGTTGAGGTATTAGCTACGGATTTAATAAGCGCAACAACTTTGAAGGTTCCAAATTCTGATCCTTTAATTACGAAATATGTTGAGAGGAAGGGATGGAAATTAGCAGATCCTACCCCCCCAGGAATCAGCAGTGCAAGTCCTTCTTGGAGCTGATTATTTTTGGAATGTGCAGAAAGGCATCGTAGAAGAAATCAATGAGCATTTATATGTAGCTAATACACTTTTTGGTTACACAATAGTGGGAAAAATTAACTCTGAAAGCAACAAAACGATTAACGCTCATCATGTATCGGTGAATGAAAGGGAAAATTTTGATTTGCAAAGATTTTGGGATCTAGAATCATTGGGTATTTCTGATAGTAAAAGTGAACCATTTTCACAAAGGGATTTAGATGCAATGGATTTATTTAAAGATAATTTAAATTTTGTTAATGGAAGATATGTAACGAAACTTTTGTGGAAGGTAAACAAAAATGAATTGGAATCCAATTTTGATGTAGCTAAACAGAGACTTTGGGGATTAAAATCGAAATTATGCAAAAATGAATGGTTATTAAATGAATATAAGAAAATATTAAATGAGCAGTCTGATTTGGGGATAAATGAAGAATGTAAATTTGATAAAAACGAAGTGAACACATATTATATGCCTCACAGACCAGTAATAAGGGAAGACAAACTGACAACGAAAGTAAGAATAGTATATGACGCGTCATCTAAAGATAAAGGGGCAAAATCCTTAAATGACTGCCTATTTTCTGGTCCCAATTTAAATCCCAATATTTTGGATATTATTTTAAGATTCCGTCTTCACAAGATTGCCTTCTCAGCAGACATAGAGAAGGCATTTTTACAAATTCAGATAGAAGATGAAGATAGAAATTTTTTGAGGTTCTTGTGGTTTGATAATATCACTAGTAATAATCCCATCTTGAAGGTCTTCCGCATGACTCGTGTAACTTTTGGTGTAACAACCTCACCATTTCTCCTTTCTGCAACCATCAAACATCACATTGAGGGATATAAAGATCTTTTTGAGAAAATAGTTAATATGTTAAATACTTCATTGTATGTTGATGACTTGTTCCATGGCGCAGATTCAGTAAATGAAGCTTTTGTTTTATCGAAAGGTGCAGAGAAGATATTGAGTGAGGCCAATATGAAATTAAGAAAATTCAAAACCAATTCAATGGAATTAAAAAATTTATGGAAAGAACATGGGATAAATTTTGAGGAAGATACCCTTGAACAAAATCTTTCAAAGATATTGGGAATCAAATGGATGACAGAAAGTGACACATTAAAATTAGATTTACAACCACTTTTGGTAGAATTTGATAGTCAAATTATCACTAAGCGTTTTGTTTTACAAACCATGGCGAAAATTTATGACCCTCTTGGACTCATTTCTCCCTTTGTAATAAGAATGAAGTTTTTGATGCAAGAAATCTGGGAACATGGAATGGACTGGGATTCTATGTTGCCAGATCCTTTAAGTGAAAATTTTAGAAAATGGTTTCGTGAGGTTAAGGAGTTAGTAAATTTTGAAATGCATAGAAAATATTTTGTAAATAATGTAAGGCTAAATCCTGAAACTGCTCAGCTTTTTATTTTTTCTGATGCTAGTATAAAAGGATATGGGTCAGTAGCCTATATTCGTGATCCCTTTTCTTGTGAAACTTCATTTGTTATTGCAAAATCTAGAGTGGCACCTCTAAAAAAAGTTACGTTACCTCGTCTTGAACTTCTTGGAGCACTTACAGCTGCTAGATTAGCAAATTATTTAAGGGGGATACTTGAAATTGATAATGAAAATATATTTTGTCTTAGCGACTCACAAATTGTTTTATACTGGATAAAAGGCAATGCCAGTAAATGGAAACCCTTTGTCGCAAATCGCGTACGTGAAATTCAAGAACTTGTTGCTCCTGTGCAATGGAAATTTTGTAAGGGAAAAGAAAATCCTGCAGATGTTCTCTCTCGTGGTTGTTCTGCATCTGAATTGATTAATAACTCTGTGTGGTTAAATGGTCCCTGCTGGTTGAAGGAAAATTCTTTACCAATATTCACGCATGAAATTCCAATAAATTTGTCTGATGAAGAGGTCCTGCAGGAAAAACGTAAAATGCTTGTTTGCTCCATATCCCAAAATATTCCTGAATTCGAACTTTTGTATAAATTTTCATCCTGGACCAAATTGAGACGAATTATGGCTTGGTGTCTCAGATTCATTAAAAACAGTAGATGTCCATCTGAAAAAATCAGTGGTTTCTTAACTGTTCAAGAACTTGAAGGGGCAACAAACGCTATTGTGAAAATGATTCAACGCCATGAATTCGGAGAAGAACTGAAAATGCTAAATTCAAAAAAGAACCTAAATTCTAAAAGTAAATTACTTCCTTTACACCCTTTTCTTGACGAAAATGGTATTCTTCGTGTAGGAGGTAGGTTAAAAAATGCAAACCTCTCTGAATACCAAAAACACCAAATAATCGTACCTAAAAGACATCATGTTACAGATTTGATCATAAAATACTTTCATGAAAAACATCTTCATAGTGGCACTCAGTTAACAATTTCGGCCATTCGACAAAATTTTTGGATAGTTAATGCTAAAGAAGCTGTAAAAAGAGAAATAAGAAAATGTATTAAATGCTTCCGAAATATGCCACACCTTTCATCTCAAATAATGGGAAATCTTCCATCATCACGCGTAACACAAGCTCGAGTTTTTTCGAAGGTAGGAGTGGATTTAGCTGGCCCTTTTTTGATCAAACCTCGTAAGGGGCGTGGTGTGAAACCCTTTAAGCATTATATTTGCCTTTACATTTGTTTTGCAACAAAGGCTATCCATCTTGAAATTGTCACAGATCTTACCACTGAAACATTTTTAGCCTCGCTGAAAAGGTTTGTAGCTCGACGTGGAAAGCCTTTGTCTATTTTTAACATTCTTCCGCAAATTACGGCATAAATTACTTTCTATTTATACATACCTAACTTGTATTACGATGTTAGAAATTATAAATCAGGAAAAAAAAAGTTTTACAGTATTTATCTAGTTATTTATTATATAAATAAAATTTAATTTATTAACGAGTAATATACATATCAATTCTGATTCATGTCTGGAAAAATATACATAAATATGTTTATTTTAACTGAACTGCGAATCTTGTTCCTTGCTTTGAATAACTAAATAAGTTATAATGAAAAATCTTGTCTTAAATCTTAGATAAAATGTTTTCCAGAACTTGTGTACAAAAAAACTTTCATAATTTATTATGCATTCTTACAAAATACCTTTTATTATAACATGTTTGAAATAAGTATTTTTTCATAAAATATGTATATTTAAAATTTTAAAAAATATTATTAAAAGTTAAACATGGCTTACTTTTGTTAACAAATATATTGCACTATAAAAAATTTTCAGTTTTGTAAAGAAAAGAAATATATCCTTGTTCTGCATGCATTACATGTCTTGGAATAATTTAAGTGGTCGTATTGCGAAAAGATTTATAATATTTACTTTCTTGTAGATCTTGTAAGAATAAATTTTACAGAATAACAATGAATAACAATAAATGCCAGATTGTATAAAACATTGTTTTTACTTTTATAATTCATTTATGTTGCGGAGGCTAATATTGATGTTTTATTTTAACATATTAAGATTTTCCTTTTTACTAACATGCATAAAAATTGCCCGTTTGTCTGCCTGTTGGGTTTTAATTTATTTTTCTTACTAGGAAAAAATGCCTTTTCATTCAAAATATATCCTTTATTATTTAAAAAAACTGCAAAAATTCAATTGTATATGTCTGATCTGGAGTAGGGCATAGGGGCAAGTAATCTATCTAAACTCAACCCCATATGCTGTTTGGGTCTGATCTGGCTCATGTTTGTTTAGGCGTAAGCCTTAAATAAAGAAACAAATTTATTGATAGTAATGTATTTGACCTTGACAGGTTAATTACTGTCAAATAATAATTCTTGATATTAATGGATTTGGCCTTGAGAAATTCAATTACTGTCAAAATAAAAGTCTTGATTAATATTTATGACTAAAATAATGATTTAAAAATGCTTAATATTGATTTATTATTAAATTAATGTTTATTTCTTGACAAGTTGACAGCTTAATTTAATTTAAATTCATTTAAAGAGATTTATTGGTCTTATAATTATTTTATGTCAAAATTAATGTTTTATTTATTGATAAGTTGTCAACTTGAGTACTTTTTAAATCATTATTAGAGATTTATTGAGTTCTTAATTATTTTATGTCAAGTTAATGATATATTTTTAAATTTATGATCATTTTAATTTTATCTCTATGCTTTCTTGTTATATTTCCCCAAAGGGGGTTTTTTAGTCTTGGATCTGCAACCAAGCAGATAATAGGTAATTCTCTTCACTCTGCAATCAGGCAGAGCACATGTAAATTTTTGACTGTTTTGCTATCGTGATTTCATGATTGTGAACCAAGGAATATGTTTGTTGGCTCTGAATATCAGAGAATAGTGAAACCCTGGATACCTATGTTAAAATATCAAGTTATATTATATTTAATAAACTATTTAATCATATAATGCTCTCCCATCAATTGCCTGTGATTATTGAAACATTTTGTGACTGATACACCCAATGTTATTTTTACTTTCTTGAACCTTTATAACAAAAATGTATTGGATCCATGAACATTTTTGAATTCTGTTTTTGACGCATTTACACATTTTAGGAGTCAGAGATTCCAAAAAACATTCTTCATAAAATGTCTGTCTGTTCTTGACATAAATTTTGTGGACGCTTTATCTTGCGAACTAATGCACGGAATTTAATAAAAATTTATATCCAGGTAGTCCTTAATATAAATTGATGCTGATTAGTCTTTGGTGTAAATCGATCAATAGGTGGCGGTGCGATGCTGACATTTTGACTTTTTACGCAACAGCTCTATCTCAATAATCAGCGCACGGATTTCCACCAAACTTCAGATACAGTTATTCCTTGAAACGTATGGATGTTTACATTTTTGTATAAATTGCTCAGCAGGTGCTGTTTCTATGCTGCATATTTTACTATTTCCGCAATAGCTCTATCTCAAGAGCTAATGCACGGAATTTCATCTAACTTCAGATTCTGTAAATCCCTAATATGTACTAGTTATGTTTATGTTTTGGCGTCGATATCCCAACAGGTGGCACTGCTATGCTGAATTATGTCGATTTTGCAATATCTCTATCTGAAGAACCAATGCACGAATTTTTTCATCAAACATCAGATTCTGTTATAACTTGATAAATACTATGGTTGTCCTTGTTTTGGTATAAATCGCCCAAGAATTAGTGCTTTTTTAATGCATATTTTCCGATATCCGCAATAGTTCTATTTCAAGAACTAATGCACGGATTTCATGCCTTTAGAATCCTCACTATGAGCATATATTGACATTTAATTTTGACATTTTGGTAGCGAATTTTAAAGTATTAACATGTATGAGACAGAAGAAAGATTTGGGATTGCCACATTTGACTAGTTTTTCGTTGTGGGTATGATTAAACCTATTTGTTTCAGGTTCGAGTTGGGCTATTACCTTTACTAAACTTATTAAATAGTAATTGTGATAGCATTCATGTTACATTAATTGTGGCTAAAAAGTTGAGCAGTTGCTCTTATTTTGCTTACGTTATTTATTAAAAGATATGTAGTTTTTAATTACTTTTTAACGATAATATGTGTACCACATTTTCTGCAAACCTATGTAACGCTGCATAAATACGGACTAGGATACTTTAAAATATCACTTCGAAAGGAATTGCTTGTAGGCCTCTATCTATCATATACACTGGTGTCCAAAAGTTAAGCATAATTGGTAATTAAGTAAGTAATGAAAGAAATGTGGTGAAACTCCAGATGTGTAAGCAAAATAGTACGCGTCATATATTTTCGCGAAGAGTTTTCCCCGAAATCGAGCAGGGGACCGTCAACAAATTGAAAAAGAACGAAGATCTTTTGGATAACCCTGTCAAAACTAATGTAGCAAAAGCGTTCAAACTGCACTTTATGATTAAGTGGCTTATTGTAATGCACTGTATACTTATAAGGATATCATGTATACTCGTAGAGAAATTAAGGTTTTTATAAAAACAGTCCTATGTTTTTTGCTTATAATTTGCAGAGTTCTTAATATAAAATAACGTTCATTTCTGAAAATATGACAAACATCATTGTACACAATACGCTGTCATCAGAATTTAAAAATAATAAAAATTGTATGAAAAATGAGTAGGTTTAGTAAATAATTTTTCATTGCGCATGCGTCAATGATATCAAAATTAAATTTGCATATTATGTTAGTTAACACTAGAACGCCCGGATGGAGTCGATTCGACTCCAATCATGTAACTAAATTTCAATTCGAACCAGAAAAATTTTCTTGAAATAATTTAAATCTAATCCACGCAAATTTACGTTAAATAAATCAATTAAATAATTTTGAATAAAAATTCTGGTGAGAAATATTATTTTCAAACTTGAGTAGAATTTGTGAAAGTCTCAAAAACATAGCTTAAATATTCTGAAAATTATCGTTGATAGAATGAGATCAAAATCCTTTATTCCCTAAATGAAGCAAAAAGATGAGGGGCTGTATCCATGTTCCATTTTTTCGTGCGTACACAATATTGCACATACAACTATATTTGGATAAAACCCCTGATTTTTTTGCTCTTTTAGGAATAACGGATTTTGAGTTGATTCTATAGACGATCATTTTCAGAATTTTCAAGCTATGTTTTTGAAACTTTTACAGAAGTTGCTCTATACATTTAGCTAGCACAATATGCAAATGAAATTTTGATATCGTTGACGCATGCGCAATGAAAAATTAATTACTAAACCTACTCATTTTTCATACAATTTTTATTATTTTTAAATTCTGATGACAGGGTATTGTGTACAATGATATTTGTCATATTTTCAGAAAAAGAACATTATTTTATATTAAGAACTCTGCAAATTATAAGCAAACTAGTTAGATGTGCCAATCCCAAAACTTTCTTCTATCTCATATGTACATTTTAATAGTTAAAGAAAAATAGTTACTCATTTTAATGCTTTAATGATTTTAATTCAATACCATACCAACTTTGATTTTCATCTTAAATTTCTGCTTCAGTCAATTAATCGGAGTAAAAGAAGAATTTCCGTCTCTGCACGAGACGATGGACAATAGAATGATAGGCAGATTTTTTTTTTCAAATTCAGGGAGGATCTACTTGCCATACCAAAAAATAATCATATACAAAAAACTTCATAAACTTCATCATATACAAAAAAGTTCAGTTCTAGAACTAACTTCATACACTTTTATGTTGTGCAATATTGAAAATGGCATAACATTCACTATTACAGCGCCCTCTTCCGGAGGATTTTTTTCAGATTCAGGGAGATGCATCTAGCCATAGTGGTACACTTACACAAAAAATTTCGTTCAATTCGATATATAACTTCGTGTACTTTTGGTCAGTATAATATTAAAAATGGAACAAAATTCGCGATTGCAGCGCCCCCTTCCGGCGAATTATTTTCAAATTCAGGGAGGACCAACTAGCCATAGTCATACACTTACACAAAAAGTTTGTTTAATTCGATGCATAACTTCATATACATTTGGTCGGTACAATATTGAAAATGGCACAAAAATAGCGATTGCAGTGCCCCCTTCCGGCGGAATATGTCAAAACTGAAGGAGGATCTGCTTGCTACAGCCAAAAACATTTACAAAAATTTTGGCTCAATTATATGCATAACTTCATACACTTTTTGATGGTAGAATGGCGACACACACATAGACAGACACACACACAGACACACGGACAGACAGACATTTTGTAAAAACATGTTTTTTTGGAATCTCTGACCCTTAAAAGGAATTTCTGACCCTCTCCGTCGAAAACCGGAAGTCGAAAAAAATTTCGATTACAATACTTTCTTCTATTGAAGATAGAAGAAAGTAAAAACTTCACTCTCAAAAAAACTTCCGTCTTTTCACAGAAAATGCACTGGCAGCACTGCTGCCAGAAATTGTCTGTATATTGACGATTTTCTGTTTATTTTTTTCTCTGTCAAAAGAGGAAAAATATCCGTCACTTGAAAAAAGTTTGGAAAAAATCAATGCGGAAGAGGCGGGGATCGAACCAAGGACCCCAGGATTACCAGACCAACGCTAATCCACGGCGCTACGGCTGCTCATGATGATTGTGCGTTAAAATAGAACTCTTCATTTCATATGGTGTGGGTTGGTGTATTTCGTTAAAAAGCTTTTAATTATGCAGTTAATCTCGGAAAGATTTCATCTTTAATGAAACTGTGGCTGGTTTTTTTTTACGTTTAGTATTAATATAGTATAAAAATGTGAATTTTAAATATATTACGTAGAATGTTAGAGAAAAAACATGGATGTTCTATTTGTGAGAATTTTTGAACGAATAAAGAAAGTAATTGTTATTTATTTTTAAATTCGAAAACATTTTTGTCTTTTAAAACTAAATTAGACATTTTAATCAATAGAATATTTTTGTTTTTCATTTTAAAAATAAATTCGAACTTATTACTAACAGACCCAATGCGCATGCGTGCTGGATAGAAACGGAAACTTTTCCTCATTTTTCGACGCTCGGAATGAACTCACAGAACAAATACGTTTTCTGGGAGAACAGAAATTATTTGTGAAAAAATAACGATAACTTAGTGTATATTGACGAATTTTTCTGACAGTGTTAGGACTGTTTTTATAAAAACCTTAATTTCTCTACGAGTATACATGCTATCCTTATAAAAATAAACATAGTGCATTACGATAAGCCACTTAATCATAATATGTTGTTTGAACGCTTTTGCTACATTAGTTTTGACAGGGTTATCCAAAAGAATTTCGTTCTTTTTCAATTTGTTGACGGTCCCCTGTTCGATTTCAGTGGAAACTCTTCGCGAAAATATATGACGCGTACTAGTTTGTTTACACACCTGGAGTTTCACCGCATTTCGATTTATATTTCTTTCATTACTTATTTAATTACCAATTATGCTTATCTTTTGGACACCAGTGTAGATAACGATTTATCACGAACGTCAAAATCATCCCTTTATAACTCTAAAAAAATTTTATAATACTAAATATTGCAGTACATCATTAGAATTTAATTTTTTTATCTTGCTTCAAAGTACACAGTAAAAAAAAAGCCGAATATTTCTAAGCATACGAAAAGGAACAATAATCACGAGCCCAAATGTATAGTAATCTCTTCGCAGCTTCTCTTTTTTTTATAATGATTTTTATTAATGATCATTTGTGTTATACTGCAGCTTCCTCAAAAAAATATTCGAAACACTTCAGTGGTTTCCAACTAAAAAATTTCTATTATTATTACGTCTGCAGCTTTTAATAAGCACGTCAAAAGCATCTTCAAAGTTTTTTTTATATACGTATTCCTGATAATTTCCCTTCACTTCTGATAATTATAAACAGTGAAATTTATTGTAATAAATAAAAAGTATTTCATTTTGAGTGGATATAATTAAAACCAATCAGCAACGTTGAAATTGTCCGACATAAAAGGCGAATTTTTTTTAATGCTGTTAGTTTCGGTTGAGTTTCATTCCGTCAGAATTTTCGCCGAAAAGAAGTGATTGTGAAAATGAGAATTTTTGTTAAAAACGAAAACAAAACTGAATTTTCGGTCGCTTTCTTATTATTATCAGGAATATTATTCAGATATACCGCTTAGTAATGAAATGAGTGTTCAAACGGATGATATAAATATTTATTTCTACATATACAGTAAAGCATCGTTTATACGACGATCACTTATACGACGTTTGAATGTGGTCCCGATTCATTCATATTCATTTTAATGTAAAAATATATCTTTTATACGACGCCCAAAATCGTTTATACGTCGATTTTTAGATTTTGTATAGGTTTATTTATTTATTTATTTATTTATTTATTTATTTGTATATTTTACGAACGAGCGAAAGTTGGCACCTATGAATGACACCAAAGAGCGTGTTTAAATACACTCCAGATTATAAAAATGTGGGCTGGTGTTCGATTAGTCTGAAAAACCAGCTTACGTGTAACAGATTACACTGGGAGGGGTCATTCTTTTTTCGGGGATGGTCAGCTTTCCGGAACTGTTTTAAGTTGCAAATAGCCTATCCTTCTAACTGTTATCAGTATTGGCGACTATTAGTTGGCCACGCGGGATTTTTGACTTTAAATGGAAAGGAAATGATGTACTGCTAATGAAGAACTTTTCGGTGAAACATAAATAAAGGTACACATATTTAAATTGCTTATTAATTCCCCCTTCCCCCCCCCCGCTTTTTCTATTATTTGTTTATTTTGGTTTGTTTAATTTATAAATTCATGCAAATCATCACGTTAAACATTAAAATTAAGTGAAAACAAAATTAATTCTAGTTTTGAAAGTGAAAATCGATTATGCGTCGTTATCGTTTATACGACGTTTTTCGGTAGTCCCCTCGGCGTCGTATAAACGATGCTCCACTGTACTGATAAGGATCGCCACATCTAGGTTAATTTTCTAACATTTTCTACTAAGGAAGGAAGGGCTGAGACATATAATGCTTGTATCATGTGGTCGCTAAATATAAACACTTATCTGAAATGACAGCTACATTCTGAAAACCATGCCATCAAGGAGAAAGTATTTAGCATCAATTTGATTACATGGTACGTATGCATGAAGGAATTTAAGAGTTTTAATTGTTTAACAGCGGATATTTTGTAAAGTACTAAACTAATTACACGATTCTAACTCCCTGAATTTCATCTGCGAGTAATTAAAAGTGTTTGGGTACATAAACCTCGATTTATCTCTTATAGTGATTTTTGTAAATGGTCGACTGTTTTACTAGAACTTTCTGAAAAAAAGTATTCGAAACGCTACAGAGGTTTCAAACTATAAAAAAATATATATTATCGTTTCGTGTGCAGCTTTTAATTAGAACGTCAAAAGCGTTTTCAAACTTTAGTCATATACGCTTTTCATATAATTTCGCTTCACGTATGACAATTATAAACAGTGAAATTCAAAACAATAAATAATCCCATTTCATTAGATATAGCTCATACCAATGAGTAAAGGTGAAATTTTCGGAAGGAAGAAGCGAGATTTTTTAATACTGATTGTTTCGGTGGAGTTTCATTCCGTCAGAATTTCCGAAAACAAATGATCGTGAAAATGAGAATTTTTGCCGAAAACGAAAACAAAACCGAATTTTCGGTCGCTTTCTTATTAATATCAGGAATATTATTCGGATATACAACTTAGCAACGAATTGAGTATTCAAATGGAATAGATAAATATTTATTTTAACATAAATCGATAAAGATCGCCACATCTAGATTAATTTTTTAATGTTATCTACTAAGGAAAGAAGGGCTGAGACATATAATGTTTGTATCATGTGGTCGCTAAATATAAATACTTATCTGAAATTGACAGCTACATTCTGATAACTACGCTATAAAGAAGAAAATTTTTATAAAAACTTTGATTACGGGGTTCGTACTCATGAAGGAATTCAGAAGTTTTTAATTCTTTAATAGCAGAAATTTCTTAAAGTACTGGTCGCTTAAGTGAAGATTGATTTGTTTTAATTAAATAAGGAAAATATTACATAAAAAATGGTTAAAGGTCTTTGAAGGATAAGAAATTTGGATTACGGGTTGAAAACGATGAATATTTTTATATTTAGTTGTACTATTTAATGTAAAAGATTTTATTTCGAATAAATTTCTCTTCAAAATATCTTAATATTAATATACGACGTACATGATTTGGCGTTTGATGCGAGTGATTTTTATTGTAATTTTACCAGCGTATAGATAGTGATAAATTGACAACAAGAAAATGCTTATCGTGTAGAATCCTTTCCTTGTCTTTAACTATTCCTAAACAGAATTTGTTTTGTGTCAGTATCTCTATAAATAATAATGTAAATGACACGGTGCGATTGCAGAAGAAAAGCGACATCAATCGTAAAGTTACGTGGATAAGAAACTTTACTGTAACTACATGCAGAAATGAGCAGAAATTGAGCAATCGCAATTTGGCGAGTCTAATTGTTCATTTATGTGCAAAATGATGCATTTTGTTGCGATTCGGTGCGATAGCGACCGGCAACGAGAACCCTGCTCATAAATATATTTTACTTTATAATAGAGAAAATTCTTCATTTTTTTAAAAAACTCAAAATAAGCATTTATATCATGAAATTTCTAAGAAAGATTGCTTTTATTTAATTTAATCCGAACATGCTCAAGAATTGTCTTTATTTATACCATAGTTTACTTATATTATTATTTTTTGTATTTGTTCTGTCTGTTAAAAATCTGTTAAAAACTCTAATAATATATGCACAACCTTACGAAAAAAATGTAGAACAAATTTCCTTATGTAGAAACGTGTTAACAATATAAAGTGATAAAAAGTCTTTTAATGCTCTAATATAATTACACAGACGAAAATAATTTTCTGTTTTTCGCTTTATCTCTCGCATATATTTATTGGAATGCATTCAAACAATACAATAGTTTAACATATTTTTGTAAAATAATCTTTAACATGCCTTATTCAAATAAAGAGCTTTTATATAACATTTCATAATATCTGCACCCTTAGGCCTAAATAATATTTATCTTATATAAAAAATGTTTTGCTTTCATAGCAATGCATTATTATCTGAAAGCTTTTATATTTTTTTCTTCTTTTTTTTATTTACAGGAAAAGTGCAATATTTTCTTGTTGTTATATGCATTGCATGTTTTGAAATGTTTTTAATGGAGTCTGAGAAAAGATTTATAGTACATGTATATATATGTATGCATATTTTGTTATCAATATAAAAAAAAACATATTTTATGGAATAAGAATAAAGGTATACCCCTATTGGTATAAACCATTGTCATTTATTTAGTTCTTGAACCTTTTATTTGCATTCATTATGGACATGTTTATTCTACAAGGAGGAGATTTTTGTTTGTTTTTTGCTAAATAAAAGATCTGTTAAATCTCCGCTTGATTTTTCAAACAATTGTGTCCAGAAAGTTAAACAAGAAAGAGAAATCATGCGTCAAACATAAATTAAGAAGTATTTTACAACACATTCAGAATATACTATTATTTTAACACAAGCTGTCTAAATGACAGACCAGATGTTATGACCAATAAGGTTATCTGAGCGAAAAATCCCAGCCGGTTGTCGCCCAGTTAGCTTAACAGGTAAAGCATGGGCCTTGTAAGCCAAGTATCTAGGTTCGATTCCCGGCCTGGGAAATTTTTCGCTCAGTTGCAAATGTTCAATTCGTATGATAAACATTCAGAATAGTGCAACAAAACTGCACCGATAAAAAAATTAAAATATCACGTCACATTTCACCAAATAGAAATGTATAACGCATTTCAAAACTGAATTTCAGCTGTTCCTATGTACAATGAGAAAATTATTTGAATTTTTTAGCAGCCCTGTGTATGACATAGAGATTTGTATCTATTAACAACATGCATTCCAAAATTGAGTTCTTTTAAGAAATACATACATTTCAGTTGAAAGTTTCCCTTCAGCAATTTTCTCTAATAAGGAGCGAATATTTTTGGGCAGTCCTGTATATGAGGTATAGAATATATATATAAAGAGTAATATGCAATAAAAATAGTTAAATTTATGGGTGAATACTGAATTTTAAACCAGACTCTCCAGCAATTATTTCGCAAAGACAGTACTGTAACCGATTTCTTTCTTAATATAAATTGCTATGAATGCTATGAATTGCCACGAATTGCTGTTTTCGTGATCGTGGTGAAATTCAGGGATTTATATCAGTTTCAATGCATTTGACATAGCGTAAAGTCATTAAAATATTCTCCAAACGATTTTTACCCATACACCACAATGTAATCGAATTCTTTTGAGTATCCCTGTAAATGAACCATTAATCATACATACTTCATATGCAATATCAAATATGCTTTGGTGACACTAAATAAAGTTTATTAATTGCATGAAAATCCGGGTATATTTACGGGAGTTAGAGTTTGGCCAGACAAACATACAAACCAAATACATAAATAAGCATTTTTCACCTTTCTTAAAGTGCTGAAAAAGGCGAATATTTGTATAAATTTCCCAGACATTCTGGCTCAAGCAAAAATTCCTACCAATATGCTTATACTTGAAAGGCCCGATCCGATAAATTTCTTGGAATGTTGTTGTGACTCTTGTTTTAAAACCAAGGACTTCATCTCCATTACTAAAGTATGATTATTATTTTGAAATAGTAGTGGGTATTTTGAATTAAAATTCCTTGAAATGTTTCCAAGTCACCCAACATGGTAACCTTGGCATGTAAGCCACTGTTAGTGCAAGTGTGTTCGTGTAAAATGTATTTTTCTCATTAAACATGAACTGAAATAAACACAGGAAAAATGCTAAAATCTTGGACGACCACGCTTTTGGTGTGTCTGGTATAAACCATCATCATTCATATAATTCTTAAAGCTTATCTTAGGTTATTTTAGCTTATTTTAGGCTATTATTAGGAATATGCTAATTTTACCGGAACGATGATGTATTTTTCTAATCTATATGAAAAATTCATTAGATCTCTACTTGACTTTCCATACACGAATTTTTATCACAATGGAATGTTATATCTCCTGTTTTAATTTTTCACTGCACGGTGTGCCATATATGGCACATGCTTAAAATACTATAAATCTCATTATATACCATGAATTTGGCCAATATGACCACTGCAACTGATCATGAACAGTCCAAAGAATGGAGTAACACTTATTTTGTCCATGTCAAGTGGTTGCATTTTACAAAAAAAAATTTGAATTTCTTTCGAGACAAACCAAAGAGAAAAGTTTTAATTAAGCTATTAAGGCAAAATTTACTTTTGTTATTTTTACTGAATACTTAGAAATATTAATATAAAGACAGTCTCAGAGTATTAAGCAGATAAAATTAATTAATTTAAGCCCATTTAATTGCAAAATATAGCTGTAGAATATTTTAAAAGCCTAATTGTGTATATAGGGTACACATCATAAAATACCAAATTTTAGCTGAAATCTGAAATCTAATTTTTTTTTACTATTTTACCCATTGTTAGGCCAATATACAGATTTCAAATATTTTTCATAAAAATAGAAAAAATCGTGCAGTGAAAGATTAAAACCAGAGGCATTATATTTGTTCTACGCCTGCGGTCTATCTGCTTGATTACATCACTGAAATATTTAACACTGATAATCTGCAGATTCACTTGGTAATGTACCCTATGGAAACAGTTGCAAAAATCGTTTAAAATAGGTTAAATGCCTAATTAGTGGCCGATTTTTGCACAAATACAAGGAATTGTCTTAAGGTCCGGGCAACGCCTGGCCAGTCAGCTGTTATATATATATATATACAGAAAACTGCTCTTTCTCGCTTCTACTTGGCGAACAAGGGTTGCCGTATTAACTTTGATGAGGCCAAAATCATAGTCCCGTGCAATAACCCTGTTGAAGGTAAAATAAGAAAATCGGTGGAAATCATTGCACGAGAAAATAAACCTTGTAATGATAATTTAACCTACAATATACCAAAAATATGGCATAACACCATAAAATCTTAAAATTTTATTTCGTTGCAATATTTTAATTTTTACTCACGTGTAAGTGGCAACATTTTTAAACTTTTAATTCATTTCGATTTTAATTTATTAGAAATATTATCTCTCGATCAAGAAACGAACTTAGTCCTTCCATTATCATATTTTCCTGAAGGCGACCGTAGAAGACGGCGCGAAACGTTGATATTTTTATTTTATTTTAATTGTACAAGTTGATATTAAAACTATTGTTTTGTGCACCATTGAACAATGTGTTGTATTTTTAATAAATATATTCTTAATAGTTATATAAATACTGTCGTTGTTCGAGAGTAATATTTTTAAATAAAGAATATTTCGCTTAGTATAGATGAAAAATGAACTGCTTACCTACGATATAAAAATGTAAAAATATTATTCTGGTAAACTTATGCTTTTGTTCTTTTACTCTCGTGGAAAACAAAATATTCTTCTTCTCTTACATGCATTACATGATTTGAAATGTTTGGAGTGGACGTCTAAGAGATGAATTATACTATTTATTTGGCTATCGATATAAATAAGAACATATTTTATCGAATAAAAATGAATGTATGCCAGGATTCGCATAAAACATTGTCATTCTTTTTTTTGCCGTTTTCTTTTTCTTGTTATTTGCTATGATATTTTATCAGTTTATTTTGCCAGAACGATGTTCTTGTTCTAGCTGCTTAGTATTTAATTTGACACACTTGTTAATGCAGTCAGACAGCTTCATATACTTATGGTTAATTTTTAATGCAAGTTAAAGTGAGAATTCACTGTTTTTATGTAAAATAAACACTAAAGAAATAGATGATTTTACGGAAATTGGGACGCCAGTACAATTTACAGTTTTTTAATGGAAAAATTAATAGAAAAAATGTATATTTATATTTGCTTCTACAATTAAATGACAGGTAAGAATAATTAAATATACTCCTTACCTTGCTCGGTAGCGCTGGAAACCGCCTGTTGTATTCCACAATTCCGGGACACTTAATCCACGTTGAAAAACCGTTATCTATTTTAAAAAAAAACACAGCATCTTCTCTAATAATTAAAAAGATAAAAGGAAATAGTTAATTAAAACAGTATATCGTGTGAGAGATTTGTGAAGTAAATATTGTTTCATTTCGATTTATATCCTTTTAGATTTTCTAGGTTATAAGGAACATGAAGAGAGAGCAACAATTTGTTCTTCTCTCCCAGCAGGAATACAGAAGCAAAAATTAAACAATGAAAAGAAAATTAAAGTTTAAAAAATGTTCTAAAGTTCAATTCTAAGGCGGAAGTTGGTTCGTGCATATGTAGAACAATAAAAGGGCTTGGCAAAACCACAGAACACATGTTGAAATGTAGAAGTACATTTTTGTCTTTAAAAGATCTGTTTCTTGAATACAGGGAATAAACACTAAATAGTCTTGGTTCTTAAGTTTAAATAAAAAATAGCACTTTAGGGATTAACCCTTGTTGCATACCTCGTAACAAAAATTTCCGTAAATTCCAGAAAAAAAAATTAAACATTTTATGAACTTTACGAGAATTTTTCCGTTGAAAAAAAGTGAATTGTACTGGAGACTCGATTACCAGTAAAACTCGTACGTAAACTCGTCCGTTTTTTTTACAGTGAAATAATGCTTTAGGGCAGGGAAACTAATGGACATGTGCCACTTTTGGTATTCGAAAGAAAAAAATTGACAGCTCATTCCTGTCCTAAATCAAAAATGATTCAAATCAGACAAAATTGTGACTGGTAGTTTCTAAAATCAATTAAATTGGAAATACAAAAAAAAAAAAAAAAAAAAAATCGGCATGTAATATTCTAATCTAATTGATTATGGCAGAGTAGCCAAGTCTCTGGCTTTTTGGATACCATTCTTTTATTACAAAAAATTTTCTTTTCTTTGATTGGAACATTTGGACGATTTAGAACAACATTTTCGCTAAGACAGGGCTTCTCAAACTATAGTACGCGTGCCAGTACTGGTACGCGAAAGCCAATTACTGGTACATGGAATAAAATAAAAAATGCAGCTTATGAAATGAGAAAATTGTTTAATCCCCCTCTCACCTCCTCGTTCTTGATTTGTCAGTTCACAGATTCTAAAGTCTCTGCTCTCTGATATTATTGTTTCGACAGCGTTTTACTTTCTCTTACTTTAATGAAATTCAAAAATGATTTTCAAAAATAATTAATAATAGTTTCTAAGTTTCATTTAAAAAGAAAGTTGTCTGTTACAGTACGTAACATATGTTAATCTAGTTACATAAAAATACCTTTCGAAGTTTATGATAAAAGTTAAAACTAGTCGTTGGGGGGGGGGGGGAAGCACCGTATTGCTTACCCATCATAATATAAAATATGAAAATAAAACGCGTGTAAACTATCTATGGCAATTCCAAAATAAAATTTAAACGCGTAATTAAATAATTTTATTATACATAATAATGCTCTATTAATGAAGTGCTGATGAGCTAATTTCGACAAATTATATAAAATGCCAAAATACTCAAGTAGTACAGGATTGCATAAGAAACATCCTTATAACTCAAAAAATAATCCTCATATTAACTAAACATTTACTGCGTTGGATTAAGTGTCTCATTTCTAATAGAAATATATCTGTGAATTGAAATTTGAATGAAATACAGGGTCATAAATAATCGAAGAATTTGGAAAACAGGATTACACATATCTCTGCAACTAATAATCCGATTAACTTCGTTCTTTATGCAAAATTTGTGTTATTTTATTGCCTTTTACGTCCATTCCTTAAAATAAAAGAATTCGAAAATTTTTATCTACCTTTCATCAAAACGAATTTTTCGAGAGTCCGAAAAAATAGTTCCGGATAATCGAGATTACTGATATTAAGTAGGCTTCGTGTAAGTAGTACATACAAAATTTCAAGTCTCTATATCAATTTGTTCGAGAGATAGAGCGGTTACAGACAGACACACAGACGGACGGACGGCAAAAATATTTTTCTCAAAACATATTTTTTCGGAATCTCTAGTATCTGAAACGTGTAAATCCGTCAAAAATTTTTTTTCGATTCTCAAAACGATTGCAAGACTCACCCTATACTACGTATGATGGGTAAGTAAAATATAAAGTTGGTGAATTTAACGTGGAGGCGATAAGGCTTTCCAGGTCCCCTTAATAGTGTCAACCTTCTGTGTGTGCATCAATTTACACGAATATGTCCTTAAATATTGTATCTTTTTCTATCAAAATATTGTATTTTGGTAAAGTGCATATTATGAAAATGCACCATTCTTTTATTCGAATGTTAATGTATAGCCGGCGATCTAAGTATAAATTTAATAATGTAATCAAGCAATTAATTGCTTGACTGCATTTGAATGCAGTAAATCTACTCAGATGGAAGTGCATCAGACTGAAAAAAAAGTTTCATTTTTGACATATTCCGTTTGGCAGGTTTTTATGCATTAGCTTTGAGTTTTTCATCTGCTGGTACGCGGAAGTGGGTATTTCTGTTTAGTGGTACATCAGTCTGAAAGTTTGAGAACTCCTGCTCTAAGATAATAGCTGTACCCGACAATGACACTTGGCAACTTGTTATGGCCTTTTTTTCAAACAAAAAATATATTTTAGAGCTATTGATAAGAATTTGTCATTATTAAACTAAGATGATAAAGTTATGGTAATTTTTAATTTTTTTCAGAGTTAGTCAAAGAAACTGGTGTTTCCTATTTTAACAGTCTTTTTTTTTGCCCATCTATGCTCTCGAGTCATTGTTTTTACAAATGAGTAGGGGAAGATGGGGATACTTGAGCCATTTTTTGAATTTTAATTTTTTTAATTTTTTTATATTTTTTTAGAATAAAATAAAATATTGAAAATGAAAATTTGATATTTTTTCTTCAACTAAAAACCAGTTTCAATTAATTTTGAACTATTTTTCTATGTATAATAAATGTTTATTTTTTGTTTTACATCGTGGCTCAAGTATCCCCATGGCGGGGATACTTGAGCCATAGTGAAGGGATACTTGAGCCACTAAGGAAAAATACCTACAAAAGTAATTTTTTTCGCTTTATTTTTGCACAAACATTTTACAGAATGATAAATTATGAAACGTAAAGTCATTCAAAACCAATTGAGAAAACAAAGCTAGTAATACAATCATTTTTTGTCGTTAAAACTGGTTGTCGGAGGGTAATTTCAACTTGAGTTATAACGACGGTAGACACATCCTCAGTTCAGAGCCATTTAAATTTGGAATCTGCAATTCTTCGGGCAAATTTCATTTTCAAAATATTAAGCACTTATCCAACAAATATTTTTACAGTTTTCTTTCTGGCATATTTTATTAGTAACCAACCATCAATTTTCTTTTCACATCATCACCATCATTGACAGAATTTTCCTCTAATGATAGTGTCGAACTCATGCTTTTAATTTAGTAGCTGTCGGAATTTAAGCCAGATGTATCATTCTACTATTTCAAACACTTTTTTGATTTCAGAGGAAAAGATTTTGTCTTCCTCTTTGGCTCCATGCAGGTAAGTTTGAACTGGGATTTTTGTTGCTTTTCTTGTTTTTTGTGCGCTCTTTTTACCAATTTTTCTTCAATTTTCTTAGTTAAAAAAAAAAAAAAATTTACAGCAACAGAGATTACGATTTCAATATGAAATATTAATCTTAATACGTTATATTAAAAAATAAATATTTTAATATGTTGGACCTAACTAATTAAAGTATTAGAGATTATAGCCTGTAAAACCGTTTTAAAAAGTTATTTTAATTTAATGAAAGTTAAATTGAAAACTATGTTTACATTTATCTAGACAGGCTATTTTGTTAGTCAAAATGAAAAATAAAATAGATATTTTCATTTAAAAAATATACATTTTTAAATATTTTTAGGTCGTTATTTTTTTACGAAAAAAAAAATGAAATGAAAAATTATTCTCCCTTTTATCCAGAAAAATATCTATTAGAGAATATAAGGATGGAATTTTAATTTTTTGTTTGTTTCACCCATGTTTAATTTCTAGTGGGGGTGGTTGAGACATGGCTCAAGTATCCTCACTCTCATTGGCTCAAGTATCCCCACTATCACTATTTTTGTTTCCCAGAGTTTTACTAAATATAGCATGCAGCTATTAGAACTATTTTAGACTCAAAATACAATTGAAATTATGCTTATTGAATGTATGTATATAGTTGCAACTTTAAACAAAACTTTGATTACAAAAAAACAAAAAAGCCATGCACCCAAATATTTACTTCAGATAGGGAAAAGACAACTATTAATCACTATATTTTCAAAATGGTACCAAGATGCGTGATTTCTTTTTTACATGTTCAGAACTATAAATATGTTATCATATTGGCAGTTTTAGAAAGAAAAATTAACCAACTGTAGAGATAATAGGGGTGGCTCAAGTATCCCCTATGCTCAAGTATCCCCACTCTCCCCTACTATCAAAGCTCAAATTAAAAGCACTTGTCTATAAATCCGGTTCAGTTTTCATTAAAATTAATCTTACATTAAGATGCAACAATAGAAATCAAATTTCACTCCATTATATATTTCTATTCAAAATACATTTAAATCGTTATGTGCATGTTCCTCATAATATATTACCTTTGCCAGCTAACGGGAAAATCTGTTAAAATGAATTTCTTAGGTTCTAAAACAATTAGAATATTGTATTGTTATCATAAACACGTTTGTTTGCACAAATTATATATTTCTCGTACATTTGTTTACATTAGGGATGGACGATATACCGTAATATCGTTATATATCGATATTTCTTTAAAACCGCGGTAACGATATTGAGATTTCAATCCTTCCGATATATCGTTTCAAACGATATTTCATCCTACTTTCGGAATTACGGAGTTACGGAATTTCGAATCTACCTCTGTCGGCGCAAAAGTTGTTTACTTTTGCAAATGTTCGCGCTGTAATCGGCACTTGCGTGATACTTCCGGTTTTGAGCCGGTGTCGCGCACACACCGGAATATGGGCGAACAGTCTACTTTTTGCGCTGGTGTCGCGCACATACCGGAATATGGGCGAAACGTCTACTTTTTGCGATGGTGTCGCGCACATACCGGAATATGGCCGAACAGTCTACTATTCTGATGTACTGCTTTATTTATCGGAGTTCGTTCGAGAATCGAAGTTGAAACACTCGTTCGAGGATCGGGCATTTCCGCTACAATCACTTGTTGACTCCATATCGATGGCTGACTGTTGTTTTCCTTTAAGCTTGTGTACAGTTATTGCTGCCGGAATGCAGAATTGATTGCCATATTTTCAAGAATGTGAGCACAATTAATCGATATTTCTTGTATGTTTGTTTTTCATTTATTATTAGCATTAATAAATAATTATATTAAATCACATATTATTTTACATTTTTTATTAATAACATTAATAATTTACATGTATGGTAATTCTATTATGTCATTTATTTTAAGGGGTCAGGTACCTTTTAAAGAATCCAAAAATCGATTTTTAAAAAAATAGCTTATAATTAAATGTGATTCTTTAGAAACATTTAAAAACAAACCGCATTCAAAAATTCGCATTAGAAAAAGAGTTATGTCTAAAAAACTTTGCGCTTTTCCTATACGACCAATGGTAAATTTAAACTTTGACGTCAATTTTCTCAAAAGAGCGATTTTGTTCATTGCGCGCACGATTTCTCAAAAACGGTTGCGTAGAAAATAACAAAATTTTCGCTGAATATGTTAAACGTACACATGCACAAAATGACCTACTATTATGTTCCTCAAATTAGAAGTTTAGAATTTACGACTACTTTTTTGTAAAAAAAATCTCGATATTTCGAATTTCTTCAAAAAAAAAATTTTTTTTTCTCGGGAACTATAAGTTTTATTTTTTTCATCGTAGGTCATTTTGAAAACACATTATTTCTCTACGCAGAAAAAAAATCTTGGTTTGTTTTAGCAATTCAAATTTGAAAAATCGTGCGCGCAAGGCATGCAAGATTTATTCTTCCGTAAAAATTGTATAATCTTTAAAAATAATTAAAAAAACATTGCATGCATGTATAATTTTTTTAACAACTTTAACTAATAAAATAAATCATTCTTAATATGTGTTTTCAATTTTATAGTCAAAAGTCAATTAGATATAGAGTGACTGCAGTTCTTACAGAGGTCACTTTTTCACGTATTTTGTTAGTTCGAAAGGTACCTGACCCCTTAAGCAGAAATTTTACTTAAAGCGGAAGTTTTTTCTTTTTTCATTGTGATTCACCTTAGTTTTAGAGTTTATTGGATACTAGTATTTTTACCCGTTTTGCGTACGTGTTTTTAAAAAAATCCCCCCCCCCCAAAAAAAATGAAAATCTTTCTCAAATTAGGAAGGAAAATACTTTTCATTTTGAAAGATCGCTAAAACTCTATGGATGGTGTCTTTCTGCTTGGCAAAACATATAACCCATCCACAGCAGATGACAATATGAATATTGTATAAACGTTCAAGTTTCGATTTCGCTGAGTTCGATAAACAAAAACAAACGATAGATAGTTTCCTACGTTTTTTTTTTTTTTTTTTTTGAGGTTCTTCTGTACTGGACACCTGTAAAAGATGCTCAAATTTTGCAATAACTTATTATATTTTAATAAAAATTTGTCACACAGCCTAATTTACTATTATTGCAAATTGCTGAAAATTTGAAAAAAATCGGTAAATTAACTTAGGAGTTATGAATTTTTTTCCCTTTTAATGTTAAAGAATAAAAGGTTTTGTTTTTCTTCCTCCCCCCTCCCTTTTTCGTTTGTATGTGCCGTTGAATGTGTTTTTCGCGCACTTAAGCAACTGAAACTAGTTGATACTTTCACAAAACCATTTTTATAAGTTTAAAAAAAAAAAAAAAAAAAAAAAAAAAAATCGAACAGTTTATCTCTCATATAAGAATAAGGATAGTTTTTATTTTGAATATCATGGCTCCTTTTTATTTCAAGAGTTCACAAATGCAAAAACATCCGCTCAATGTCAATCTTATTTTTTTTTATACCTCGTTTGCATTTCCATATTTTTATTTATTTATTTTTTGTTTTTGTATTGCACATTTGAGGTTGATCTCTTTCAACAAAAGCCGTTTTTTAATATTTGTTTTCAAGTTTTTTTTTTCTTTACTGGAATACTTTCATTTTTGAAACTGGTTTCGAAAGTAAAAGCATCCTAGAAAAAAAATCTGTAAACAAAATCGAAAAAGTAAAAGATCATTATAGAGATTAATTCAGCATTATTATTAAAAGAAGAAGAAAAAGCGGTAGTTAGCAAAACGTCCTGATTTGGGACTTTGTACTCTATTAAAGAAATTTCGTGTTTTCTTAAAATTATTTGATTATTCTAATGCTTTCATTTGTATTTTGACTAATAATAGAATTATTTATGATAACAACGAAAAGAAGATGTTCCTTACTGTTCAAAATTGCAGAAATGCATTTTTTTTTTTGTATTGTAATAAAAAATTTTAAGTTTATATTATATGTAATTATTTTCTTTCAATATATCTAATGTCTATTTGTTGTCTTATATACATTTTCTTGTTTCATTTTAATGATTTATATTGTTTAACTTTCTAAGAGTTTTCAATAACAATTATTTTAGATCAGATTTGCAGGTAAAGGGTTTCCATATTTTGAATCAATACATAAAAATTAAAATTTATGTTCCTTGGAATATGTTAAGATATTGATATTTTTGTTTTTTCTTGATAATTAACATACACACACATACATATATATATACTATTATGTGTTTGTAGTATTTTATACAGAGGACAGTTACATTTATAACCCTATAATGGAGTGACATATGAATTGAAATATATCGATATATCGAAAATTATCGATATTTGGTCAGCGATATATCACGATATTAAAATTCTGATATCGCCCAGCCCTAGTTTACATAAATTTTATATTTCTCTCACATTGGAAACTAGTGAAAAGTAAGTTACATAAGTCTATCTTTAGATGCACGAACAAAGCTAAGTCAAATAAAATAGTATAACGGGAACATATTTTATTGAACAAGATGCGAGATTAACACAAAAACTTACTTATTCTACTTTTTTATGCTTGTCCAGCTATCATCATTGATCTGTTTACTTTACCAGAAGGATATTATTGACCCATTTGATAAGAATATAGTCTGAAACATGTGTTAATATAATGAGACAACTTGGATTTTTATCGATTTATTATATGATGACAATAGTGTAATAACATTAATGAAATAATATTGCCTCCATTATATTATTAAATGAAAAGCTGATTATTTTTAAATGTAGTGGGCTTAACTTTTTCGCGGGCGGTGTCCGTAAAAAAGAACATCTAATGTTAAGAGTACGGGCCCAATAATAAATTATTGTAATTTTCTTTAAAAAAAAATACTGGAAAACATATCAAGATTTATTTTCTTTTAAATTCGTTTGTAAATTTTGGGTTCAGTCTATCATTTTATGCTTTTATAAGTATAATTTCTCCGCTCCGGAAGGGGTCAGCCATAAATATAATAATTATTTTTTACATATGCATTCCGTTATTATGTATGTTCAGAACACTCCCCCAATAGATGCCAACTGTTGCGCTTTCTTGTACCACAAAAATTTAATATTAAATCTTACATTCTTAAATCTTCATAATCTGCCGATTAAACAATGCAAAATTTTTTTCAATAAATTTTTTGTGATACAACAATGAATAAGATGTTGGCAGCTATGCTCCCTCTTAATAATTGTCAGGAAAAACATTTTTTGTTTGTAATTAACACTAACTATAATTCTTATACAGGGTATCCCAGAAATGGTGGGACAAACTTTAAGGGGAGGTAGGGGACACCACAAGGATTCAGGTTTGTATAGGAACACATGGTCGGAAACGTTTTCTTGGAGCGGTAGTGATGACACAAAACGCAAGAAGGGGGAATCATGAATGAGAAGAGAAAATATCTTTATTATCCCCTGTACAGCAGAAAAGAAAGAAAAAAACATAAAAAAACAACCGATCGTTTTTAAAGTAGGTGTTTGAAATTACGACCCCGGGCCCTGATGCATGCAGACGCAGACGCATCTTCGGTGCTTGGGAGATCTAATGTTCTCTAGAAAACACCAAGAATGTCATGAACTTCCCCAGCAGCTGCAACGATGCGCACAACTAGTTTTTCAGAACTTTCCAGTGTTATCCCGGTATTTTTGCTGCACTAAGAATAATAAGCATGTTTTTTCTCCCTGTTTGGTCCTTTCTTTCATGTGTTTTGTGTCGTCACTAATGCGCCAGGAAAGTGTTTCCGACCATGGGTTGCTATGTAAATCTCAATCTTTGTGATGAACTCAACGTCCCCTTAAAGTTTGTCCCATTAATTCTGGGTCACCCTGGATTTAATTGTCACAAAATTTATGTTCTGATATTTTTAAATTTTTCCGTAACTTTTTTCATCTGTCCTTAAGTATGTTTAAAATACTATAATATCGTATGTAAATTAAAATGCTTCATTAATTTTGGATTATACTCATTCGATAGACATCATTAATATTTTATTTTCTAAAAATTAGTCATCAACGAAAAGGAAAAATAATTACTAAAAAACTCTTTTAACAATAGAAGTTTCTCGAATCTTTTAATTGTTGTACTCATTAAATGCATCTAAAAACGCAAAAATGTTAGAAAAACGCCCTAAAATGTATTAAAAATCACTGTATGAAATTGTGACTGGTACCCATCTATTAATAATAACATCTACTAATTAATGTTAATGAAGTTTCTAGAAATCGACTTGTTAATTTTTTTAGTGCTAATAACGCTTGTAGAAACCGATTTCTTTCTTTTTTCTTTTTTTTAATCACAAACTAAAATTCCCATTTTTTTTTCAAAAATTAATTAAAATATAAATATTAATATTTCCGAAATTATTTTAAGAAAAAAATAGCTGTAATACAAGGCTTTTTAAAACAGAAACGGATTTAAAAAAAGATTCAAATATCCAAATTAAAAATAACAGAGCATTTCGCTCGGTCTTTTTAGTTATGCTTAAATTGACTGTATTGCAATTTGCTTTGCAACTTAAAAATAATAGGAATAATAATTTAATATTAGAGGTTCGAAAGTTTAACCTCTTCGCTACTGGCGATTATTACAGTATTTTTAATTATTACTGAATTATTTCTTCTTTCGTTTGACTTCAGAGCGAGATTTTTGTTTTATTTTCATTAGCTCGAATCTTAGAATTCGAAACATATTATTTTTATATCGAAATTTCATTTATATTTGAGTATCATTAATAAAATGGGACAAAACTGATGTACCTATTTGGGTACTCAGGGATTGAAAAGGTTAAACGAGTATAATTTCCAAATTACTTGAAAAATGGCTACACAATTGCATGCTACAACACCATTACAGTTAGTACTGAATTTTTCCCCTTTAAAATAGCGATCCCGGTTGATAGTTATTTGCAAAATTTACTATGCATTTTAGTATAAATATGCATGAAAAATGTTTCAACATTTTTCGATAAAAGTTTTGATACAAAAATGCATAATATATTGCCAGCTATACTCCCTTGTAATAATTCTCAAGAAAAACATTTTTTTTGTTTACAATTAATACTATCTATGTTCCAAACATTTGTACGACACAGATATTGTATTCTGGTATTTTTAAACGGCTCCACATTTTATTTCATATGTCCTTATATATGTATAAAATAATATAAGATCATAGGCAAATTAAAACACTTCATTAATTTTGGATTTTACTCATTCGATAAACATCATTAATATGTTACTCATTCTATGAACATCATTAATATTTTACTCTCTAAAAATTATTCATTGGCAAAAAGATAATTACAAAAAAAAAAAAAAAAAAAAAAAAACTTTTCTTAACGAAATTTCTCTAATCTTTTAATTGTTGTACTCATTAAATCCATCTAAAAACGCAAAAATGTTAGAAAGTCACAACCCTCCCCTGCTTATATGGCTTGCATATCAACGTATAAAATTATGACTGGTGCCAATCTATTAATAGTAACATCTACTAATTAATGCTAATGAAGCTTCAAAAAATCGACTTCTTGATTTTTTAATACTAATGAAGCTTATAGAAACAGATTTCTGCTTTTTAAAAAAATCACAAACTAAAATTCATATATTTTTTTCGAAAATTAATTAAAATATAAATATTAATATTTCGGATATTATTTTTAGAAAAAAAAATATTTGTAATACAAATCTTTATAAGATAGAAATAGATTTCAAAAATCTTTAAGTATCGGAATTGAAAATAATAGGTCATTTCGCCCAGTTTTTTAGCTGTGTTTAAATTGCCTGCATTGCAATCTGCTTTGCAAGGATTAAAGATTAATTTAACATTAGAAGTTTGAAACATTAAAAAAACTTAATTTCTGAAATACTTGAAAGAATGGCAGTTACACAAAAACACGTTACATCGTTACAGTTAACACTGTATTTTCTCCTTTAAAATAGCGATCTGGGTTGATATTTATTTGCAAATTTTACTATGAGAATACATATACATGCAAAACACAATAAATATACATGCAAATATACATGCAACAGTACAGGAAACTAGATTTTATGGGCCACCGTAATACTTACCCATCATGGATATGCAGACTACAAAATATGAAAATGAAACACGGGTAAACTATTTATAAAATGCATTGCAATTCCAAAATGAAATTTAAACGTATAGTTAAGTGGTTTTTAATGCATAATATTGCTTTATTGCGGAATTGCGGGTAATACTTGATTATCCCGTCGACCCACTTCAACAAATTACATAAATCGCGAAACTACTGGGAAATTATACAAATTGGCATAGTTTTTACATTAAATAACGAAAGAACACATAAATTAGTAAAATTTTAATAAAATTACAAACAAAACGTCAAATTAAAAATCAGTTTTGATATTCAAACGCATTTAATGCGTATTTAATGTTAACTGCCTGTCACATTTATGATAAGTCATTATTGTCATCTAATCTTATAGCTCGGCGATAGTTTTTTGGTCGATGTAATAATCAATTAGTAAAAGAAATATCCTTATAACTGTGAAAATTATTAACCTATTAACTAACAGTTTACTGCTTCGGAAGAAGTGTCGCATTTCCAATTTAAATATATATTTGAATTGAAATTTCAATGAAATACAAGGTTATAAAAAATTGAAGAATGTGTAAAATAGGATTATGAATATCCTGATAACTAATTATCCGACCGATTTAATTCTTTACGCAAAATTCATATTATTTTATTGTATTTTACAACCACTACTTGAAATATTTAAAATCGAAAATTTTTGTGTACTTTTCATCAAAATGAATATTTTGAGAGCCCGAAAAATATAGCTCCGGATAATCGAAATTACTAATATTCAGCAGACTTCTATCCATTATTACATAATAATTACACTACATTTTAAGTCTTGATCTCAATTTTTTCGGGAGATGGAGCGTTTAGAGATAGATGGGCGGCATTTTCTTTTCGTAATATTTTTCGGAATCTCCAGTGTCTGAAAAGTGTAAATTCAACAAAAATCTCTTTTCGATTTTCAAAGCAATTGCAAGACTTGCCCTATGCTATATATGTTGGGTAAATAAAAATATAAATCTTTTCCTATCGTACATCCTTGGAAGTGTTTTTGCAGATGCTAAATGAAAGAAAATGTTTATTTCGATTTAGATATGTGAATAATTTTAGCGTTTCATAATCGTACATTCTTGGAATTGTTTTTGCAGACGCTAAATGAAAGAAAATGTTTATTTCGATTTAGATATGTGAATAATTTTAGCGTTTTATAATCGTACATTCTTGGAAGTGTTTCTGCAGATGCTAAATGAAAGAAAATGTTTATTTCGATTTAGATATGTGAATAATTTTAGCGTTTCATAATCGTACATTCTTGGAAGTGTTTTTACAGATGCTAAATGAAAGAAAATGTTTATTTCGATTTAGATATGTGAATAATTTTAGCGTTTCATAATCGTACATTCTTGGAAGTGTTTCTGCAGATGCTAAATGAAAGAAAATGTTTATTTCGATTTAGATATGTGAATAATTTTAGCGTTTTATAATCGTACATTCTTGGAAGTGTTTTTGCAGATGCTAAATGAAAGAAAATGTTTATTTCGATTTAGATATGTGAATAATTTTAGCGTTTTATAATCGTACATTCTTGGAAGTATTTTTGCAGATGCTAAATGAAAGAAAATGTATATTTCGATTTAGATATGTGAATAATTTTAGCGTTTCATAATCGTACATTCTTGGAAGTGTTTTTGCAGATGCTAAATGAAAGAAAATGTTTATTTCGATTTAGATATGTGAATAATTTTAGCGTTTTATAACCGTACATTCTTGGAAGTGTTTTTGCAGATGCTAAATGAAAGAAAATGTTTATTTCGATTTAGATATGTGAATAATTTTAGCGTTTTATAATCGTACATTTTTGGAACTGTTTTTGCAGATGCTAAATGAAAGAAAATGTTTATTTCGATTTAGATATGTGAATAATTTTAGCGTTTTATAATAATTAGAATAATTTTAACGTATATTAATTTTATAAAAATTAATATATGCAGAATTCCAAAAGGCATTATTCGTTTAATTCGTGTAAATCCAACGTGTAAGTCCAACAAAAATCGCTTTTCGATTTTCAAAAAAATTGCAAGACTTACTCTATGTTACGTATATTAAATATTGGGTGCAATGTTAAATGTAGGGTAAATAAAAATATAAATCTTTTCATATCGTACATCCTTGGAAGTGTTTTTGCATGTGCTAAAATGCTAAATGAAAGAAAATGTTTATTTCGATATAGATATGACAATAATTTTAACGTTTTATAATAATTAGAATAATTTCAACGTATATCAATTTCATAAAAATTAATGTATGCAGAGTTCCAAAAGGCATCATTCGTTTAATTCGTGTAACATGTTCTGTTACTAATGTTAATCTATTTACTTTTTCCAGAATAACAGTCTTGTTCTATCGGATTAGATGATAATACCAAGCTTATGTTAATGTGATCAAATTTCTGGAGCATTCTTAAATCTTCTCCACAAGAGATAAGAAAAAAATTGCTGTTAGACTTTGCAATCAAGCATATTTATTACAACGCTATTGGAATAAATAGTTTGAAAAATATCTTAATAAAAATGTTCTGGTTGACATATTTCATTACCGTTTATAAAATTTATTGTTTATCGTCTTCATGGATTATTTAAAATTGCAATATGCATATAATAACATACGTTATATTCGTGAATATATATCATATATGTTTTTTCATGCCTTGTCAGTTTATTTTCAAATTTTCACTAAGATCATTACTGCGTAATTTTTGTAATAGATTTGCATTATCTTTCCTATTTCCCGCTGCTCATTACATGATAATCGATTTACTTATACATATTTTTCTTGTTGTTTATTCAAAAAATCTTTCTCTAAATTTACTAAATCTCAAATGAAAATTTAAAAATGGTAAAAAATATTTTTCTGGGGATATAAATACTAAGGCTTTAGTTCATAAAGTTCGTGCAGAACACTTTATAAGTAATTTATTAATAATTCGAAATTAAGTTATGCTCTTTAGCTCTTTATTTGGCACATTTGCTATTGCCAATAAAATTATCTACAGATTTTTGGTTGGCACGGATTAAATCAATTTGTTTTAATCATGGTTTAAAACATGGTTTCATAAAGATTTTCAGAATAACAATGTTTCACTGTGTAGAAGAGTTTATTCTTTGAACATTCTCTGAGTAAATAATATTTTATTGAATTAAAATAATTTTTTTTAAAATTTCTATTGTCTTCAAAACATCTACTCCTAGTTGTGAGTATTAGAAAGTATGTTTTTAAACGCTTCCCTCATTTGCCGGTACCTCATACGAAAACGTGTTTTTGCCAATCATGATTTGCCCGTACCACGCACGGGCATCCATATTCCAATCATGATTTAGTATTTTCACCATTAATTTTTTATTGTAATTTTTTTATTATTTAATTAGAGTACATCTGATTTAATTACACAAAAATTTCTCTTTTTAAAAACAGGTGCTAAAAGTTTAATACTAGAACGCCAGGAACTTTTATGTAAGTTTTACAAAATAAATTTAAAACCAGAAAAAATATTGAGAATTATTTAGTTTATTTGTTTAATTCATTTCATTTCAGTATCTTCTTATCTTATTTTTTCCAGATTTTTCTGGTTTGAATCGACAATTAGATTAGACCACTGATCGGTATCGGCTTGACATTTGCCCGACGTTCTAGTGTTAAACACTCTGTAAAAAACATGAAAAAAGTAAGCATTAACTTAAAGGTTTTTTTCAAAAATATTGATTAGTTAGATGGTTAAACTTCCGTAAAGATGGAGTGAATGAACGTAGGATTTCCCCCATTGCATTATTCTCGGTTTCGTCATTGAGAAGATCCTATTGATCTGTTCTGAATTCAATTCTTCTTTTGTGACACAATTTCAAACACATGTTGTTGTGATCGGACATCTTAGACCTTTATCGATTCTTCATGAGGTTAGATCAGAGGAGAAATAGATAAAATTTATTATGAACAAGATTTTCCATTTCAGCATCGTTCAATTGGAAATTCGGTCTATATGGAAATTTGGTTATTTAAAAGTGATTTTTTAATACACGGTATGTGTTAATGAATTAATTAACTTAATATTATTTCATCTTTAATTCTCATTTTTTTTTCATTCGGATAACAACTTTGATCTTTTCGGAATTTTATTTTTTGTAGTAAAAATTTAAGCATATATTTTTGCGATAGGATGTCCCATGCTTTTATTGATTATTTAATAAGTTAGTTTCAGAGAGAAAAAAAGGTAAAATTTAGTATGCATGAGTGGAAATTTTGATACCTAATAGTAAACGTTTTTAATAAAGTCATGCATTAATCAATATGAATTAACATAACATTACTCATTCAGACGGTGTCCTTTTCTTCATTCAGATAAAAAAATAAATCTTTTCAGGATTATTTCATTTTTTCTGTGACACAAATTCAAGCATACATTGTTGTGATAGGGTGTCTTAGCTGTTATCGATTTTTTAAATAAGTCAAGTTAACCCTTTCCGGCACACTGTGCTCGGTATGGGATATGTAATTTTAATTCCAAACTTGCAAACGGCACCAATAATATTTTATTAAAATTTTGCTTTTACGATAAAAGCTTAAATTAGGGAATTCAAAATATCTAAAAAAAAATCCGGTGTCAGTCGATAATACCTCATTTTATAACCAGATTTTGACCGTGCCGGAAAGGGTTAAGAGGGGAAGTAAAATTTCATATGATTGAATGTTCTGCTATAGTGCTGTCATATTGGAAATTCAGGGTATATCGAAATTTTTAATAATTGAAATAAATAATTTTAATACGTACATATATGAATTAATTAATCTAATTTCCCTAAATGCCTCTTTCATTCATTTAGCATTCAGGCAATAATGCCAGTTTATATGGAAATTTTGATTATGTAATAGTAAACGTTTTTAATACAGGCATGCATGAATCAATGAATTAACATAATACTATTCAATGATTTGATTCAGCATTTCCATTCGGATTCCGTAATTTCCCACGCATATGCGGCTTAGTAAAGTATTTTTCAAACCAGAAAATTTATTGAAAAAAAGTACTCAAATGCATGCTAAGCAAAAGCGAGTAATATATTTTTAGAAACTAATACTGGTAAGAAATCGAGTTACCTAAGGTGCGGCGTTTACGCGCGAAATTACGGTAACAATACTGATTTGTTCCAAAATTTCTATTTCCTGTGATACAAATTTAAGCATACGTTGTTGCGATGGGATGTCCTAGACTTTTATTGATTTTTTAAGGTAATTTAGTTATTATGAATCAGTGTTCTTCTAACGTGTTGTGCTACTGGAAACTCAGACTGTTACAGTAAAAGATTTTAATACAATGATGCATGAATCGATGAATTAACGCTATGTTACTTACTGCTTTGATTCAGATTTTTCATTCGGATATCAATATTGATCTGTTTCAAAATTCTGTTTTCTGTGAGACAAATTTAAGCATATGTTGTTCCGATGAGATTTCCTGGATTTTTATTGATTTTTTAAGGTAATTGAGTTATTATTAATAAGTGTTCTTCTAAGGCGTTGTTCAACTGGAAATTCAGATTGTTTGGGTATTTTGATTACCTAATAGTAAAAAGTTTTTAATAGAGTCATTCATGAATCAATAAATTAACATAACATTACTCAGAGAGTTGTTGTCTTTTTCTTAATTGAGATAACAAAATAAATCTTTTCAGAATTATTTCTTTTTTCTGTGACACAATTTTAAGCGTACATTGCTGCGATAGGATATCCTATGCTTTTATTGATTATTTAATAAGCTTAGTTTCACAGGAAAAAAAAATGTAATTCGAAATTCAGTACTGTCCAATTCAAAATTCTGTGTATATAGAAATTTTGATAACATGAAATAAACATTTTAAATGAATGCATGAATGAAAGAATTAATTTAATATTACTCAATGCCTTATTCATTCATTCGTCATTCAGATAACAACGTCAATTTGTATAGGAATTTTGATTAAGTAATAGTAAAGTTTTTTACTACAGTCATGCATGAATGAATGAATTAACATAATATTACTGAATGCTTTGATTCAAAGTTTTCATTCGGATAACAATATTAATCTGTTCGAAAATTCTATTTTCTGTGATACAAATTTAAGCATACGTTGTTGCAATGGGATGTCTTAGAGTTTTATTGATTTGTTTACCGTCCTACCCTGAATGGGCCTAATCGACCCATAGCTATAATTTGTTTCATACGACTCGAACCAGAATTTTTTTATAAAGATATTTAAATAACAGATTCAGAGAAATAAGCCAATTAAATATATTAAAATGTTCTAAATAACAATTCTGGTGTGAAATGTTTTTATCAAGATAGAGTAAAAATTTGAACAGGGTAGAAAGGTTAAGGTAATTTAGTTATTATGAATCAGTGTTCTTCTAACGTGTTGTCCAACTGGAAACTGAGACTGTTGCAGAAAAGGTTTTAATAGAGTCATGCATGAATCAATGAATTAACGTTATATTACTCAATGCTTTGATTCAGATTTTTCATTCAAATAACAATATTCATCAGTCCCAAATTTCTGTTTTCTGTGACTCAAATCTAAGCATATGTTGTTGCGGTAGGATGTCATGGATTTTTTTTTTTTTTTTTTTTTTTTTTTTGATTTTTTAAGATAATATAGTTATTATGAATCTCTGTCCTTCTAAGGTTTTTTCCAATGAAAACTCAGACTATTTGGGAGTTTTGATTACATATTAGTAAAATTGTTTAATACAGTCATACATGAATCAATGAATTAACATAACATTACTCAGTGAGTTGTCTTTTCTTCATTTCTGTAATAAAATTTTTTTTCAGAATTATTTCTTTTTTCTGCGAAGCAAATTTAAGCATAAAAAAAATATATAGGTTAATGATTTGTTGCTGCTTTTTTTCAGCCAAAGTTAAAATGAATTTTTTTTTAGAAAATATGATAATTTTAAAGGGATGAATTTTTAAAATTAAATTTTACAAGAAGCTGATCTTTGCAACCAATCTTTGATGTTTTCATTGGGTGAACATTTAAAAAAAGTCTGATTACAGGGTATCCCAAAATGATTAAAGCCAGCTTTAATTTTTTACCTATTGTAGAAAAGTACGCGATTCAAAACCGCAAAAATGTAGAAGTGAACAACAAGGAGTGGGGGAGGTTTAAGAAAATGTAGGGGGGGGGGGGGCTCATAATTTCTCTCTCTCTCTCTGACGCAGAAAGATAAATTAATTAATATTCACATTCTAGTTAGGATATCGAAGAGAATCCTCTACTAGGCCACTCAAATGACATTTTGTCGTACACTTTACAAAAAAACTATACAGTATTTTCACTTAAAATTAAACACAAATATAAATTATGATCTGTAGATTTGCAGGATCTTATTTTTTTTACAGACATACTTTTCAAAAAATTATTATTTTGATTAATTTATTTTACATGTTTTTCCATTACGAACGCATTTTTTTAAATAAAAAGTGAAACACTTATATTTTCAGAAGAAAAACTTAAATCATGGGGTCAGTAATTACAGCTAGAATCATCATTAAATAAATAAATAAATAAAATATATTTTTATTATTCTGATAAAATATCTCAAAAACTGCTTTCAGATTTTCAAACTACGCTCATTCTTTTTAACTATGTATAGTTTCATGATTTCTTTTATAAAATGTATAATTTTTTTTTTTTTTTTTTTTTAGAAAAATTATAGCACATTTTTAATAAATAAAAATTTTTTAAAGTTCTCTTATTAACATTCAATTATAAGAGTATTTTTCTGTGTTAGGAATTCAAATACACAATTTATTCTTATTTTGTGAAATCATTTAAGCAGACGATATTTATGAATTTTAAAAGAATTACATTATGTTTTTGTGAAGTGGCAATAAAAGAATTGTAAACAAATAAAATTAATTAATATTTTGTGTAATTCTACTTCGAAAATATTTTTATTTATACCAGTCTTATATCATAAATAAACAATCTGAGGAAATTCTTAGTTATTTGGTTGAAATACATTTTAAAATTAAAATGCGCCGAAACATAAAATTACATTTTTGCTTAATACAGATGCAAAAATAATTTTAAAAATATATTATTACTTTCAAATATTTATCTTATAGCATAATACTTCGCGATTCCAAACAAAGCATGGCTTTTACTAGTTACTAAATATCTTGTTAAATTGTTGTAATAACTTCGTTTTATGAACGAATAAAGAATTTGATCTTCATTAAAGAATATGATGATAAAAAATTCGAGTGCATAATTAGTGCAACATTAAACATCATGTTGGCTTCATATGTGCAAATAGAATGAGCGAATGTTTAAACACTTATTTTAGCAACAAAGTATTTCTGCAAAACTGTGAAAGCTTCTCAGAACTAAATTAAATTTTTGAACAGAATTTCCTTTGAATTTTTGGAACAGAAATTCATTTTGTGATCTTCGAATCTTTTCCAGGGGATGCTCAAATATTTTAGGAGGTACTGAGACCCCCCCCTCCCCTAGCCTACTCAAAATTAAGTATTAAATTGTTCAAAATGAAGTAGAAATAACAATTAACTCTACTAAATAGTAATATTATTACTTTCCAAAAATCACAGCTTTTAAATTTTTATACGATGTCAGTGCCCTATTTGTTAAATTTAGAAAAAGAAATTGCAGCCTTTGATATGTACAACAGTAAAAATCTCAATTTTCTATTTGCAAAATTCACCGAGGTCTGATCTCTGAATTTTATGAAATTTTACAGCTTTCAAGCGCAAAAACTGAATAAGCGTTTGTTTAGCGCCGGAAAGTTTAATCGTTTAGTAAAATCCATGTCATGATAACTCGTCGAATTTTGGTCATAGAAAAATTAAATTGTTTTGTTATACTTCTAATAGGGTGCAAAATTGTTTTTTTTTTATTTTTCTAAATATAACTGAAATAACATCGTCAGTGTATCACAAAATCTAAAGTGAAACTTTAAAAAATTAATAGCAGATATATTTCATCAACATAATCAACATCTTAAATTCGATCTTAATTACGCTGCATTGCCCCGTATGCCCAAAACGTTAAAACCTAAATGGTGTTTCAATATGTTTGGGACAACCTATAGTAATGTTACTACATTGTAAAACTTTTGCCCTAAATCTCACACTAATTTTAAACTAATATTAAGTAATATTTTAAAAGTATTATTTTTACCTTTTTGTAAGATATTCAATCGCTTTAATCAAGACGTCTTTATAAACATTTGATAATGGAAGATGGCAATTCTAAAAGGGTAAATGGATAAATTTATTTTTCCGAATATTCAAGAAGATGCGTAATATTCCGGGGTTCATTCACACTTACAAAGTACATCCTCATATTTAAAACAGATAGTGTAATGAAAATTCTATTATTAGATTACATAGGATTGTTTTAGAACTAACCTTTTCCTGTAATTTAAAGAGCAAGGGTCGTCTAGTGATCGTTATGTTAAGAGGCCACTCGTGTCACTAAAAAAGACACGGATAATTATGTTAATTCTATGGGGGCGTTATTTTCAAATTTCACGTTAAAATTTTTAATATTTTTACATGTTTTTTTTTTTCATAGGATAGCTTAGGATGATCTACAACCAGGCTCGTTGTTACTTTTTCGATTTTGGCTATATTTTTTTATATTATGATAGTTTAAATTTCAGAACTGGTTTCAACAGGTTCCGAAAGTTAAAGTAATTAAAAAAAATCTGAAATCAAAATCGAAAAAATAAAAACTAATATGGTTGTAAGTCATTCTCAACTATCCAATGCAAAACAAAAACATGTAAAAATATAAAAAATTGAGCAAGATATTTGAAAATAACGGCCCCATAGACATTCGAATCTTTTTGAGTGACTTATGTAGTCTTTTAATATAATCTACTTCGAAATAAACTGAAATGATGTAAACACAATTCTGTAAAATTCCATTTAAAGTGAACCCGGAACTCAACACTTTTCCGATAGACAATTTTTTGTCAACACGTGTACTAACACATTTCAACTGGAGCCCGCCTGTAATCGGAAACTTATAAGCGCAACACAAAACGGAATTTAATAATTTCATTTTTTAAAACAATTATAAAAAGTAGTCTACAATTATGTTAGCAGTATTAGCGTTTTTATGTTAGCAATAATAATTAATTCAGATTCGAGTTCAATCAAGTTACCTGACAAACTGTTGCAGGGTCCCCAATCTTGCATTTTTTTAAATCAAAAAATTTGAACTCACACCACTGTGGCCGAGTGGTTAAGGCACCGCTCTGCTAATCGCTTGCGATCGTAGGAGGTTGTGGGTTCGAATCCCAATTGCTCCATTGCACGCACTCTTTGTGTGAAGCTCCTGGTTGTATTTCTATTGTGATGTAAAATTTCCTTATACTATCTCGTCCCTGCATATTGACGATGACGAGCAGGCTTTAATGTAGAGCACACAAGTCACATGTATGTTGTTTAATAAAAATAAGTAAATGCCGACCCAGTGGCGTGGATGGTAGCGGAGGCTGCTCCCACACCGCTGGTCCCTGGTTCGAGTCCAGCTAGCGGCATGGGTGTCTGTGTTGTCCCTGTGATAATGTATGTACTGGATATTCTGTAATAAAGTGTTCTGTATGGTTTCTTGTGATCATTGGAGGTTATGCCGGCGAATAGCTGTAGCGCCTACCTCAAAGCAAATAAAATGAAATAAAATGAAATGAAATAAGTAAATATATGAAAAAAATATCACATTGAAGGTTCTGAAAGAAGTATATTTATTTTAATTAATAATGAAATATCTGTCATTAAATTCAAAAAATAATATTATAGGTTATTTCTAATATGAATTAGAAATTTCGTTATTAAAAAAGAACCAAATTGACAATCCTGGACCAAGATCTTACTTTAAAAATAAGTGCTAGCAAGAAGCTGAAACAAATGCTCAAAATGGCCGTCTTAAAGATATATTCAATATATTATGCTTTAAATATAACGGTATCTTTTCTTAAGGATGAATGAATGAGTTCTACGGAGTACATCTTCAAGTACATTCAGCTAATGATATTGATCTGTTTACGTGTTCAGCATTAAAATCTTGTTCTATGCAGTCCGAAGCACATGTCTTCGCGACAGGAAAACTTAAGATCTTTATCGATTTCTTGTTGAGATGTTACATTTAAAAATGTAAACTGAATAAAATTTAGAATCGAGGATATTTACGGCCGTATTATGCAGAATGGAAAATCAATTTAACAACATTTTAATATCGAATAAATTAAGTCTTACTTAACCCTTTATCTACCGACGGTACTTATAAGTACCATTAAAATTATTTATTATAAAATTTTTTAACACGTCAATTATTTGTAATACTGTTTAGAATGAGTTTCAGATACATTAGTTTATTTTGTTCCAAAAGCATTATTGGTTACACAAAACAAAAATATTTTTAAAAGGATGATTTCTTTTGCCTTTGTATCTTTCTAGCTTTCTTGGCGCTGAGGGAGGGGGGATGGGAATTTTTCAGTTCAGATATATTTCTATATTTATATTGTAAGATCATCGTATTTGTACATTTTATAATTCTACGAGATACTAAGAAAACAGTTTAAAATAAAAGACTTGAATGGAGTTATAAACATTGCACAAAATCCCTTTAAATTCAAATTTAATTAATCCTTCTAAATCCTACAACTTTCTTAAAATATTTCAAAGGTTATGTAAATTTTTTAATTTAGCTTGAACAATTTAAGTAAAATGCTTTAGAAGGTAAAATTTTCATGAATTCATAATTCGGTAGATAAAGGGTTAAGTTAGAATAAAAATAATAAGAATATTTAAAAAATTTGAAAAAAACTCACTTTTAATGCATCAGTCATGTATAAGTGGTTTTTAGCAGGGCTGGCGGAGTCGGAGTCGGAGTTGGGCCCATTTTTGAACAAAAGTGTCGAAGCCGGAGTCTCTAAAAAACAAGCCGATTGCGACTCCGGCTTCTTCTGTTAGATAGATTGAAATGAAATTAAACCAATTACATGTAATTTTAAATCCACAAAAAGGAATTAATATTGTTATTGTTGAATTATATCACGCTACCCAAGTTAAAGGTTCCCAATATGCTGCTCGACATATACAGTATAGGAAAACCACTTTTAATTAAAAACTCTAGTAGATTCCGAATTATTTCCGGACTAGTAAAATCTTCAATTGTATGAAACTTTGGATTCCCCTGCTACTACTCTTCCATAAAATAAATGTTTTTTTTCCTTGTGCTCGATACCTTAGGTTTCTGTGCTGTCGAGTCGGCTGTTGGATTATTAAATTTCGTAGATTTGTTTATTTCATTCATTCTGTCTACTTTTTTAAAAACGAAACTACAAACTTTTACATATATAACTTTTTATATGTTATAACATTAATTTTAAAATATGATAAACGCATTTCCACGAATATCTCTTATAGGGATTGAAGATAAATATTTTGAAAATATTTATTCGCCTTTCTTTTATTTTTCAGGTAAAAATAAAGTTGTTTATGTGCTCCATAACTAAACAGCGATAATCCTAAATGCTGTTGTAGTGACATTGTCCCTATTCTGCCGCCGAAGAATCCACCATTCCAACCAAAGGTATGATCTTTACAATTCTTTTAATATACAGTGTGTCCACTATCAACGATGGCCAATAGCTAATATTTAAACCGTTCGTCATAACGATATGTCTGTGACAAATGGTTTAGAAATTAGCCATTGGACAACCTTGGAAAAGAACGCCCTTCATAATACTTTAAGCACTTAGTATACGTTCCCTTAAAGCTCAGTCTGATTCATCTGTTTTCAGTTACAGAAAAGTGGTTTAAGTCATAAAATTTAGTTTCATAACTCGGTCAATGATGTTGTTTGATGAATGGGACCTTTGTTGAGTTGCTTGTCAGAGTAATGGAAAATTTTACTAAATATCATTTATAGGTCCGGGGGACAGTATAAAAAATAAATTTTCATAATTTTTTAATACTTTTTTATTTAAATCGTTTATAAAACAATTCTTTTACTTTTTAGAGCATTTTTGCAGTTAGAACTATATGTTTACAAATAATGATTCAAAAATTAGCCATTGGCCACCGTTGAGAATTGGATACACTATATACCAAAGAAAGTATTTTCGTATTTGTACTATCGGTGTAGATTTTCAAAACTTTTAAGGAGCCAATGACTCTTAAAGTCAAATAATCCAGTTGCTTCATTTTGAAAGAAACTCATAAAAGTAATAGTATTTGTATGGGCAAACTATTTATGAATTCAAAGTAAAAAATAATATAGATATGTACAAAGGAATCACAGACTAATTACATGAAATGTGTATAGCTGATTTATTCACACAATTTTATTTTAACAGCAAAGTATCCCAGAAAAAGCGCTAATTTTTGCAAAGGTGGGAGAATAAACGCGAATTTTGGAAAAATTGTATAGAAGAAACGGAAAATTTATGAACAATAAGAAAAAAACCCGCAAATTTTGTCAAAGAATTACGAAAAAAGCGCGCAAAAAGAAGGCGGATTTCATAAAAGAATCACATTAAAATCTGAATTTCGTCAAACAATCGTGGAAGAAACGCGATTTTCTTTAGACGATCGTAGAAAAGCGTATTATTTCTGTTACAGCATCGCGAAAAAACGCGATTTTCGTCAAATGATTGCAAGAAAAAAGCGCGAAATTCACCAAGGAATGGCGACTTAAATGTCGAAAATTAATCGCCAAATCAAAATTTTTAGTCGCCACATGGTGACTGGCGACTGTGAGTCTGTACTTATAGTTTGTGCATTTGAAAATATTTCGTGCTAACTATTTTCGTTCCAAACTTCGTGTATATATTTTATTATAATATTAATACTATATTATTATATTGTTAATACATATTATTATACCATTATATGTATTGTAATATGTTATTATACAATATTATAAATTACCAGTTTTTAGAGCATTGCAATAAAATTTTTCATTTTCTAGCATTTTCATATAAAGCCGCCTTTCCTTATATCGGTATGAAATACTTCTTAACTTATTTCACATTATATAATTTTAAAATATTTTATAAAACAAGGATATAAATGATTTTGTTGTGAATTTTTCATGTTTTTTTTAAATTTTCCTTATATTTGTTTCATTAATAATTTATTCATTAAAATTATTCTAGTATGGGCAAAAGATAATTTTAGTAACGAAGAATCTTTTCTAATAACGAAATTTCGCAAACAATTTTTAATTGCATCATTAATTAAACTTTATATATAATAAAGTAAATTGAAACTTGTTTTACTAAAAAATGTTAAACGCGGGAAAATACATTGTTTCCTTCGTCAGAAAACGTTAATTAGTATCTGCAATGTGTTCGAGGTTTTTTTTTTCTTTAACCTAATTAGAATAATGTTGTTTACATTACCCTATTGAAATATATTTTAGATGTTATTTTAACGATTGGAAGTTTGTTAAAAAATGTTGAATACTTAAAAAATACATATATTTTTTTATGGAAATCCATGAAAAGAAAAAAAGAAGTCGAAATTTCCACATAAGACGTAGCAAAAATGCTGCGTTCGTATTATCCGAAATCTTTTATGTGTACCTGTAAATACAAAATGCCTTTTATTATACAGGAATTAACATATAGTAAACCTCAGCAACGTATATCAATTTCAAAAAAATGCTTAATAGTTTAATATAATTTAAACGCACCTCAAACAATGTTTACCATTATGTAATAGAATACCATTGTGTGGTCATTTATATTAATAATAAATAGTCTTTCCACCACAAATTCGACAGAATGTATTTTATTAGATACTTCATAGAGGCATATAAAATCTAGTATGTTCAAAGAAGTGTCGAATCTTTAAAATGCACTCTCTTAAAATGTCAGCCAAAAAATAACTCAAGTTGAGCCGAGTTTCGCTCATCTCACGTTTTGAGAGGCAGCTTCTCATAAAGAGTTGCAACACCTCAAGTGAATGGGTTGTTTTTAAACAATTTAAATCAAGATGAGTAAAGCATTTAAAAAATAACTCACTCACGATTCAATAAATTACAGCCCTTTCCTGAGAAGCCAAATCCACCCTTTCGTTTTAAGAGTGCATTTGAAACTATTTTTTCATATTGACCGTAATGAAACAGAATATTTTTGATTGTCCCTATAATTAAACTATGCATTCGATTTTCACAAAATTTGAAACGACACAACAGAATTATGTAATAATTATGTATTTTTAATTTTAAAAGCTTCGTTTTGGTAGTTTTTGCGATGGTATATGAAGGCAGACGGACGGACGGTTTGAACGACGACTATAGATGTTATGTATTTACATAACGAAAGCATTTCAAAAAGATAAACTTTTTATAATTTAAAGTTTATCCAATAGGATAAGCTTTTCATGCATTTTAATCAACAAACTGTCCCACAGAAAACGGAAAATAACCATTTTGAATGGAAACCATGTCTTATTAAAACTTATGTTTGAAGCAAAGTTTATGGGTTGTCTTCATACTGAAGTTGTAACAAATTCTAAAATTTTCAATATTGTATTTAAATGAGTAAAATATTTTTATTGCAAATATATGATGGAGATCGTCACAAATATAATGTGCGATGAAACAAAATAAAATAAGTATTTTATTCTACATTTTGCATAGAAGAAAGCCAGGTTTAGTTGGCAATCCATTTATTAGTTTATCAATATAGGTTACAATATTAGCCAACTGCATATTTTTAATTTCTCTTTTTTAAATTTTTATTTTATTTTATCTTTTTCTTAATTGATAAATATCTAATTTGTCTGCAAAGTTATATCTAGACGCGACAGAACAGTCAGAAACTTCATCGAGTGCATGGATGAAATTCTTGGATTAGTTAAATCTCGATTCCCATATTAAAACACAATCGGTCTGTCAAGTCATATCTTGGTGGGAAACACATGATAACCCAATTTTAGAGGCTGGATCGTAGCACATACTTCCCATACATGTAAACTCTCAACTGGTAACCTTTTTCTTGACGCCGGATTATTTGCCTTCCGTCGCGTAACGGAGGGCAGATTTAGAGCCCCAAACCGTTTTTCTTCTTCCAAAGTCTTTTCGGAATCTCTCCCCAGATTTTCGCCGAATTGCGAGAGCGAAATCTGATAGTTACCATTAAAAAAATAACCGCCAAAAACGGCACCCTTTTGGCGCTGAAAGCGAAAGATGTTGAATTCAAAATTTGGCCTAATGAACAATAAAATTTGGAGTCTACTTAGATGAGAAGTCTGTGGCTCCTAGGATTACCATTGTGTTTTCTTGTTTCCAGTCCTCCATGTTTCTGTATAGTTTGGGTGCAGAAAAACATAATGAAAAACCAGCGAGTCAATTGTAAAATCGGGTTTTCGGGTGTTTTCCGCCAAAATACTTCTTGGCAGACCGGTTGCTTTTTAATATGCGAATCAGGATTTAACTAACCCTTCATCCTTGAACTCGTTGAGGTGATTATCTGTGCTGCTGCCTTCCGGTCTATACCTAATTAAAAAAGCTGGTGATTTAGGTTTTTAAACCCTCATATTAAAAATTTAATTTTTTCATGTTGTAGTTTTTTTTATAAAGTTAAATTTTATTTATGATTGAATGCTTTATCTAATAGGATATAATTTAATTTTCCTAAAACATTAAGATTGTATATTTTACCTACATATGAGTTAAATGATAAACATGAAAAAAAAATTAGTTTTTAAGAAAACTTTAAACGGCAGCAAGCAAAATCATCGGCTGCAGAAAAATTTCATAATAATTCATTATTAAGATATTTTTAAAAAATAACTACGCTTAATTAATATAATTGCTTTTAGACTATTACTTCGAAGCACTCATAAACTATCATTTTTAAATCACCCCACCAGTGGCCGAGATGTTCTGACCTCTCAACTGGTAGACGGCAGGTGCTAGGTTCGAACCCAACCGCGGCTGTCGGCCTAACCGTTCGGGGTTTTCGCGGTTTTCTTCGAACCTTGCGTAAATACGGGTTAAGTTCCCTTAGAAAGACCTCCACGAAGGGCACTCCCCCCTGGGCCTATATCCCTCGAGTAGACAATCGGCCGACACAAAATAAATCAGATAAGCCATTTTTAAACCATTTCTTGTTTTTTTTATTTCGTTTTGCTACCAGTTAAACCGTTGTACATACATACACACTGAAAAAAAGTGCTTTTTAAAACATATGAAATCTGTATAATTTCTGTAAACAGATTTGTATTTTTCTTTTCATCTCAAAAAAACAAATTAACTAATTTCATGAATGCGTATTTAAGTATTTTCACTAAAGTAAAATATATGTAAATTCAAAAATAAATCTTTTTGCAAATGTAAAATTCCATTTGTTTAACAATACTACACTAGATACAAATGGCGTATAAATTATTTATCCCTTTAAAATGTACATTTATATGAGGCAACAAAGATTACAATTTCGTTTTTTACCAAAATAAATAAATGTAGTGTAAAGTAATAGAATTAGACGCACTTAATAATTTATATTCTAAGGTAAACATGTAACGTTTTAGAAAAACCTTGAAAATATTCATTAATTTAAACAGTTTTATTTGCATTTAAATTAAGTATTCCAATTTATCTATTTAAAATAAAACAGTTTCTAAACAACTTATTTTGGCCGAAATTGTATGCTTAACGTGTGTACAAAATTGGGTGAATATCAGTTTTAGGAATATTATTCTGAAACATAACATAAAAAATAACTTTTTTAAATATTATTTTAGTTTGAGTTCACATATAATAAATTGATTGAGTTTTACAAACAAATATGAGTAAGTTGTTTTTTCTAATAACACAAAACATATTCCCGGATTATTTATTTTACATAGTAAAAAAATTATTATTATTTAGAAGTAAGTTTGGTTGAGCTATTGACAAGAAACATTTTTGTATCAAATTGTTATTGAGAATATATTAGCTATAGAGTAATTATGTTTTCGTAAATATATTTAGATTGTAATGCATTTTTATTCCGTTTTAGCTCAACAGAACTTTATTCTGTTTAAATTATGTTTCCTGATTGTATTGCTGTTGAATGAAGTATAATATTCAGTCTAAATATTTCTTCCCTTAAATAGTATAAAATTGTATTGAAAGAAAGTAGGGGCTTCAAAAAGCTGTAAGTGATTGATCAAATAAACTCATCTTGGCCGTACGACTTACGGGCAAATCAGTTACGTAGTTAATTAGGAGTTTATTTAGAATATAAACTTTATGCTAAACATTTGTATTGAAATAACTTATTACTTTTTTTTAAATTTGAAAATTTTATAGTCTTGAATGTTTGATTTTTGTTTTCATTAACAATTTAATTTAGCTATAAACGTTATTTACTTAAGAGCCCACACTATTGAGTAAAAAAGACCCGGATGATAATGTAAAGTCTATGAGAAAGTTCTTTTCAAATATCTCACTCAAATTTTATTATTTTTACATGATTTCTTTTGCAAAGAATAGCTGAGGACGATCCACAACCGGGCTAGTTTTTAAGCTTTCGATTTTTGTTTCAGATTTTTTAAAAAAATACTATAACTTTCAGAACCGGTTTGAACCGGTTATGAAACTGAAACTAACGTAATGTAAAAAGATTATAACCAAAGTCGAAAAAATAAAAACTAGCCTGGGTATGAATCGTCCTCAGCTATTCTTTGCAAAAGAAATCATGTAAAAATATTAAAATTTGAGTGAGATATTTGAAAAGAACTCTCTCATAAACTTTACATTATCATCCGGGTCTTTTTCAGTCAGTAGTGTGGGCTCTTAAGATGAAAAACCCACAGAGTACGTGACAGAGCCTCAACTCGACTTGAAAAGAACGCCCTCAGTGGATCACTTAAAAACTAAACCATCGCGTTGGCGATTTTTATCCTCGTGATTTCTGTTTAACTGTAAACCTATTCTGGTTTGGCGCTTCTTGCTGAATGCTGATTTGATTATCTTTGCACACGTGCTTATGTTATTTGATCTTAGATTTCCGCGCTTATATTGATTCGTAATTATTACTGTTATTATTCTTGAATTTTCAAGTTTAAATTATTAGGTCGTTATGTTACGAAGAGACACATGTATTGTTTGCAAGACGAATACGTCAAAATTATTTCATATTAAAATAATTCTTTCATAAATTTCAAAACAAGAAGCAGCAAGCCGTCGCTGTATATTTTTTTCTTTTATCATTTGTCGCCAAGGAAGCGGTGTTTCGCCGAATTAGCAACCTCTCTTATGTTATGATCGTAGTTTCAGAGTTATCCGCTCATCTCGCTACTGTCTGCGTAATCCCATGTTAAACAAGTTGCCATTACAGTGTATGAAAGTTGATTCTCTGTTACTACTCTGTGGAAAAACCTAACAAGGAAATCACGTTTTGTGTTGCTCACACCTAGCATGGATACCTAGTGCATTGTGTAGCCCTATACATAAAAGGTAGAGAATCAATAAATTATCTCTGCTAAAATCATATTTTACTATTTTTTTAAACTTTAAAATTTTTACTAAATGATTTTTATTTACGTATTTCACACAAAAATTGAGTTAAGTCACCAAATATGGCACTACGAAGTTTTCGTTTGTCGGGCTATGATATTCTGTTAAGGTTGCCGGAAAGCTCTTTTGAAAATACGCAAACCTTTTACAAAAAATGTGAATATTATCTCGTAATTTTTCAACACCAAATTGATAGGCTTTTGACAGAATTTTAAATGTGTTTCAATATTTTATATTTATTATTGACTAATTTATATTTTTAAATGTTTTTCTTTAAAATAAATAATAAATTTATTAATAGTCCGATAATTGGCGTCGAAAATAGCATTTTCAGAATGTTATGCAATAGCAAAATAAGAAAATATGACTTTAACAAAATTTTTTTTTCTATTCTCAAACTTCTTTATATAGGGCTTTAAAATGCACCAATTCTCAATGCAAGATACGAGCAACACCAAAAGTGGTAGCCCAAGAGCCGACCGCACAAAACCTTATGTCATCGAGCACAAGAAAAAATTCTTTATTTTATTGAAGAGTAGTAATAAAGGATTCTAATGATTGATGACTGCCGGAAGCGAAGTGGTGCATAAGCCAAAAATTGATACCACTAGTGGTTGACTCGTAGACTTAGCATTGTGTTTGTCGTACAATCAAAAGTATGAAAACATAGAAAACTGGGTTCAGGAAAACCCACTGCTAATCCAACGAGTCAACCACTAGTGGTATTCATTTTTGGCTTATGCACCACTTCGCTTCCGGCAGTCATCAATCATTAGAATCCTTTATTACTACTCTTCCATAAAGTAAAGTAAATTTTCTTGTACTCGATGACTTCAGGTTTTGTGCGATCGGCTCTTGGACTATGGTTCCCTTATAAGTACTGTTTGTAAGTACCATATAATAATATAACGAATATGTTCCAGGGTGATTTCTTTAACTTAAATAAATTTGTTAAAAACTAAAAATGAATTTTAAAGTTATTTTAAAATATTTATGTGAAACCTCAGTTTAAATAAAATTTTACTAAACTACAGCGGAGCGTAAATTATTGGGCGCATTTCAATATTCTATAAAACGAAATCAAATGAATGTATGAAGCGCTACTTTTGTTTAGATGCAAAATCAGTTTAAACAGTTTGTTTTGCTGCTGCCACACTTTATTTTCAACAACATGGTGCAGCCACCCCTAGTATTAACCCCTTCGCGACGGGAGCCTTTTACGAAATTTTCAATGCTTTGTTACCGGTTTTTACAGAAATTTCATATTTTTTTAAATCGAAAAAATGCTCCGACTAAATAAAGCAAATTTTACAGTAAAAGTTTACTGATGGGGAAAAACAAGGATTCTTAAACCTTTTTGCGGCACGTATACGTGTCGCTCCTCCCCAAAGGGTTAAAGACAACCTGCAGTAAACATTTTTTAGACGATGGATTGATACAGATGAACCAAATCCTTAGCCACCACAGTCAGTCGACAGCATTTTAACTCTGTTTCCTTGATTAGAGATCACAGATTCAGATTCAGATTCAGTTAGGTGGGGAGGCCTAACATATGGCTCGAGCTTAACAATCCCCACTTAACATTTATTTTAAAAATATATACAATTGTTTCACAAATGGTTGCCCAATTTCTTCTGGGCGAACCTAAAGTTATTACAATATTAAAATGCATAAATTAAAAATTTTTCAATAGAAGAGTTAATTAAGACAATTAAGAGTTTGTGAATGTCTATAAAAATTTTTAGATGAAGTTTTTATTTAGACAGTTCAACTATCAAAAGTTTGATAGAATAAAGGTTTTTAGAAATGCTTAAATAGAGATATGATTTGATAAGCTTGCTAATGCGCAAGTTGAAATATTATACTGATTCTTTTCAACGAGGGTGATGCAGTCAATTATGTTCTGTAATAATTTCGGATATTTCAAAACATATGAAAACCATTCATTTAATTTCATATTTGATTGCTTTCGCAGATGAAAGGTTGAAGTTAGTGAACAGTTTAACATGAAATGCAAGGAGGTACTTCTGTTTCCACAAGTACAGAGTTCAGAATTTACTTTTTTAAGTTTAACTAGATATTAAGAAAAAGGACCATGATTGGTAGTGAATAAATATAGATTTTGATGAAACAGTAAAAAGTCTTCTGAAATTTTTATGAGAAATTCGTATGTGTATCTACCGGTATCTGCATAATCCCAATAGTTTTGCCAGTGTTGGAGCGAATCTAGCTTTAATTTTCTTTTTACTAAGGATGCTGGTAATGGATAAACTTCTGATTCTATTTGAGATGATTCCAGTGTAGTTGCTTTTGCCAAGGTATCCGCTAATTCGTTTCCTTTTATCCCCGTGTGGCATCTTATCCATTTGAAAATATAATTTTTAGTAGTTTTCTGTAATAGTATTGTGATTGAGGTTACTAATATATCTCTTGTATTAATATCTTTTTAGGCCTGTAGACTTGATTAACTGCCTGTTTGAATAATTATATTTTGAAAATTGCTTTAATCTGCCCAGATTATTAGGTCATGAATAGCTAACAATTCTGCTTGATAAACACTATTGTCATTAATTAAGGACTTATGATATGTTTGAATTAATTGATTGTTATAGAAAGCACAAAAGGCATAGGCTGTGCCAGATTCATTTTTTGAGCCATCAGTGAATATTTCCATTAAGTTAAATAAATTCGGAGGTATGTCTTCTAGAAGTTTTCGGCGTCCTGATTGCTTGGTTTCTCTTTCGTCTTTTCTGTTGTTTACTATGTTTGGAAATTAGAATTTTGAATGTCGCCAGTAGTAATTAACTGTAGTATAATTATTTTATGTGGGGTGTTGCTAATGCGCAAGTTGAAATATTATACTGATTCTTTTCAACGAGGGTGATGCAGTCAATTATGTTCTGTAATAATTTCGGATCTTTCAATACATATGAAAACCATTCATTTAATTTCATATTTGATTGCTTTCGCAGATGAAAGGTTGAAGTTAGTGGACAGTTTAACATGAAATGCAAGGAGGTACTTCTGTTTCCACAAGTACAGAGTTCAGAATTTACTTTTTTAAGTTTAACTAGATATTAAGAAAAAGGACCATGATAAAAGGACCAAATATTGGTGTAAGTTATTGAGCATTTAACATTCATTGTTTAAATCGAACTTAATTCTTATGAAATGACTAATTAATTCAGAATTTCAAAAAATGTTATTACATTAGAAAGTACAAATTAAATGGAACACATTAAAATAAAATATGTAATTGCGTCATTTTCTTTTCTTGTGGAAAACCTCAGCCCTTTTTTGGTGATTAAATTTCGTTTTACATATCAGTTTCGATTTTTTTTTAAATATTTACATTTTTTAAGAAATATGTGCAAGTTTTTAAAATTCTAGTATACTAGTAACTCTAGTATAGAGAACGAAAGTTTTCTTAATACATACATATATATATATATAATATCCGCTTTATACTATTTCAACTTTTTGAGGTGCATTTGTAATTATGTAAATTCATAGCACTTTTAGTCGTCGTTCAGTCCGTCCGTCTGTCCGCATGAACAGAGCAAAAACTAACCAACCGAATCGTTTGAAATTAAAGATATATATTTTTTTCATGATTTTGTCGATTCATTTCAAATTTTATGAAAATCAGATGTATAGTTTGATTACATGGACAATCAAAAGTATTCCGTTACATTACAGTCAATTTGAAAAAAAAAATTCAAGTTCATGTTAATAGTGATACCGTCTTTCAAACAGGATAAAATTGATATGTACTTACTTTACTGAAATGTACTAAAATATACATTCTGTGCAGTATGTGGTGCAAAAAAGGTTTATTATTCATTTACAGATCTATTCAAAAGAATTCCGTTAATTAATGATACATGAGTAAACATTGTTTTCGTCGAATTTCAATCATGTTAAATTATTTCATATATAGTAAAATTGATATACGTTGCTGAGACTTATTACAAGTTACTCCCTGTATAATAGAAAAAGCTAACTTTTTTTTACAGAGACTCATAAAAGATTGCATAAACTATATTGTACCATGAATGCTGTATGCTACAGATAATTTCTGGAGGTGCATTTATAGTTGTGATATGTGTTTCTAAGTTTAACAAAATTTTTGCATATTACGTTGTGTGTGTAAATGCTCTAGATCATGTACAGGGTAACAAAACAGAGTTTGTAAGAGTTATAGAGTATGAATGAAAATTGCTTAAAAGTAATTTTCGAATGAGTTACGTATTGTTATGATATCCCATGATAGATAATGCTCCTATGTTTGCCATGTTGATTACGCTCTATTTTAGATAAAGTCCTTTTTTTTCGTATTATCGGATTGTAGCTATACACTGCCCGACATTGAAAATGCAACACCTAGAAGGAGTAGTCAAAAATTTATGCAAATTTTAGAGTAGACGCACGTCATTGAGTTATGTGAATGATGTGAAATGCGCATGTCTCCGACTCACGTGACTTAAGATATAAGGGAAGGAACTTGCAGAATGGACAATTTTCGTATCATTAATATTTTTGCCAGACGAATTACCGAAGAGATTTTGTTTTTGTCTCGGAGGATAAAATACAAGAGAAATATATATACAAGAGAATGCCAGGCCGCCGTCAACGAAGGCACTTTCAGCAGATAGACGATTTTACGAGAGGTATGGTGATCGGACTGCGCAGGGGGGGTTGGTCCTTACGTCAAATCGCAGCTTATATCCAGATGGATGTGAGCACTGAGCATCGGCTGTGGCGAACATGGTTGGAACAAGGAAATTTGGCAAGATTGAGGAATGCAGGTGCAGCCAGAGTGACGTCAGCACGAATGGATCGACGCATCCGCCGACAAGCTGTGGCGGACCTGCAAGTCACTTGTATCTCGATTCTGCAGCATCTACAAGATGTTCTGGATTTTTCCGTGTCGACCAGAAATTTTTCCCGTCGATTGGTTGAACATGGCCTGCACTCACGACGTCCATTAAGAAGACTGCCACTGACTCAACAGCATAGACGGCAACGTTTGGAATGGTTCCGGACTAGAGCGACGTGGATGACAGAATGGCGAAACGCCGTGTTCTCAGATGAATCACGCATCTGTTTATCCAGTGACAGTCTCCGCATACGTGTGTGGCATCTACGTGGAGACAGATCGAATCCGGCAGAGACTATTGAATGCCCCACCGCGGTACAACGTGGCATAATGATTTGGGGCGCCATTGCGTATAATTTCATGTCACCTTTAGTTCGTATTCAGGACACAATTACGGCCCAAAGATACTTGGATAAAATACTACAGCCGTTGGTAATCCCCAACCTTCAAGTACTGCCTAATGCAATTTTTCAGCAAGATAACGCCCGACCACACAGTGCTCGCATGTGCCAACATGCTCTGCAAGGTATACAGATGCTTCCCTGTCCACCGTATTCTCCTGACCTGCCACCAATCGAACATGTGTGGGATGTGATTGGACGCCATTTGCGGACTCTGTTCCTGCCACATTTAGAAGATGAACTGTGGCAAATGGTTAAAAGGGAATGGAAAGCCATCCCTCAGAACACCATCCGCACTCGTATTGACTCTATGCCTAGAGGTGTTTCTTCGTGCATCGCTGTCCGCAATGGTCCTACATCCTACTGAACTGGTGCCGTTCTCGTGCTGTATTCTGACTATCATTTTGAAATAAAGATTACTTATTGCTCCTTGTTGTCTCTGTCTTTTTCCCAAATTTTCATAACTTTCTGACCACTCCTTCTTGGTGTTCCGTTTTCAATATCGAGCAGTGTATAATGGTTTCAAATTTTATATTCACTCATTTTTGCGTGGGAGTTTAACAACTAATGTATTAACCCATTACTGCCTGAATTATTTTCTTCGTTAAAACTCAAATTTGCTTTTTCCCACCACATTTAAAGCAAGAATAACTTTTATCTTAATTTATCGAGGACTTTGTCTCGAGAAAGAAACTATTTATTTATACTCATTTTTTACTGGTGCGAAAAGCGTTTACTTGATTTTTTTTAAAACTGTCCCAAAAATGGGTATAATATGTAGCCACTAATGGGTTTAGTTCTGAATATTTATAAAATTAATTATAGCATGATCGCACCGCATTTGCCACGTTTGACGTGCAATTTCCAACTTTAGTTAGTTACAAAATGTACAGAAATTGCGCACATTTCAAAAGCATATACATTTATTACTATCGAAAACCACAATTTCTTAAATCGTCTTATTTTAAATAAACTAATTAAATGAATATCTATTTAGTTAACGTTAATATAATATCTTTAAATTCAAGAATATATCCCTTTGCTTAAAAATTCAATTTATTTAACAACGTAATACTACTAACACTGCTTCATAAATTATTTATTTCTTTTAAAGCTAAATTTATAAGACTCTATAAAGTTTTCCATTTCGTTTTTTATTTTTTTTACAGCCAAAGTAAACAGATGTATTGTAAACGAACAACACTTTCTAGATGCGCTAAATAAATTGTAGCTTAAACATGTAGCTTTCACTTAAAAAAAATAAGTTGAAAACCCCATTAATTTAAACAGCTTTATTCCAGTTTAAATTAAATTTTCGGATCTTGTTTCCGCGAAATAAAACAATTTTTAAACAGAATCGGCACTTTTTTAAAAATTTCATTAAATAAGTAGCAATTCATTAGTAAAAGAAAAAAAAAGTGGGTGAGGGAGAGTGCTAAAATTCCGATTTTGTGATATAAAAAATGTTTAACATTTAGAATAATATACGATTTCATGAAAAATTCTTCCTATTTTTTTTAACCCAATTTTAGGGTTGTCACGGAACTACTGTATTTGCTCGTGTATAGAGCGCACTTTTTTCTCTCAAAATTTAGGGCGAAAACCACGGAATATTTTTTTACTGTTTTATGTAATCACACAAGATACCTATGAATCAAGAAATATATTCATAGAAGAAATTAAAACTGGAAACTTACTGAATGGAAATATTCCTGCATCTTTATTTCATTCCTTGCACTGTTTTATATAAAAGTGGTAGTAACGTTATTTAAACACTACTTAGGAATTCTGCTACTGCTTTTTATGTAACAGTAGCAGCAAAAAATTCATGTAACAAAAACAGATTTGCACTATAAATAAAAGAATCTGTAAGGTTAAAAAAGTCTTAAGCAATTTTTTTAGGAATCTGGGAAACGTAGAACTTTTTATCTAATTGCGACCCAAGAAACAGATAAAATAGTATTACTATATATAATTTTACTAGATTCATTTGTAAAACTACAGATTTCTATAGATTTACAAAAATTAGTTTTGTAAATTTCTCTCTCACACTTTTTTATAGCAAGAATACAGATTTCTGCAACTTTGCAATTGTAGAATTACAGGTTATTTCCTTTAACAATGTAGACGTTTTCAAGAATTTTATTCGCAAGTGACGTCACCATATCATGACAGTCACTCCCTACACGAAGTTTAAAAAAACAAGAATTTCGCATTCTTTTCTAGCCTGGTGTAACATTGTTTCGATTTTCTTTACTGAAATTTATTTGATCATTCATTCCCTTGCATGTCATATTTATGGTGCGCGTTATATACGAAATACAAAAAATCGCCATTTTTCATTCTAAAATACTGGCTTCACGTTATACACTCATGCGCGGTATACACGAGCAAATACGGTATTTTCATATTCTGTTCGCACCGCTATTTTTAAAAAAATACATTTTTTATTGAAAACGGACCAACAGAGAGGCAATTTTCAGAATTTTTTAAAAATCCTCATGTGATAAATCATCAGAATACCCAAGGACCGCTCTTTCATAATATGTACCTTTTTACCTCTCTTATACAAATTTGCTCCCATCGCAAAGACAATTTTCTAACTCGGCTCCTAATTAAACACTTAACTGATATACCCGTACGTTGTACTGACAAGAAGAGTTTGCTTAATCCATCACTCACAGATTTCCCACACCATTATTTTTCTTCAATAGAATTCTATACTATTTAATGGCATGGAACAAGGTAGTCTGTAGAATGGACCTCCTAGTTCCCAAGCAACTTTATATCAGCAGTGTATCGGAGTGTATCATTGTAAACCATATTGCATGGTCGTTAGGGAGCCATAAAAAAAGAAAGAAAGAAGTAGACGTGGCTGAAAGCCACACTTAAAATTAAAAAATTAGCTTACTTAAATTAAAGAATGTAGTATAATTAAAAATATTAAAAAGAGAAATTTACTAAAAAAGGCTACAGCAAGGACCTTTTTTTAAGGCTTGACAGAAGGTGAAACTCCTCATGGCCTTATATTGGTCTATTCTCGATGAGTATTTTTGTTCCCAGACTATTATTGTGCATTCCCTCCAGCGTGTGTTGAAGGGGGAATCGTTTCATGTGACATGTCGTTTTAAATCTTTTGGTCTGTACATTATTAAGCACTCACTCCAGAACTTTAACACATTTTTTCACCAGTAGTTCAATTTTTTTATTATTCATCACTACCCCAAAAATTTACAAAAATTACAAAGGGATATTTCCATGACCACTTGTCGTATAAGTCACATTTCTAGTAACTGCTAAATTGCTGGCCACCGTTATTTTCGAAAGTTTGCATGGCCTTATTCAGTAAATGAAATATCTCTGTTAAAATAAGTCACATTTTTCCGTTCTAAAGTAATAGTATCCAAAATTGTAGTATGTGACATACACAAGTGTTCATGGAGTTACCCAAAGAAAATTTACATAAGAAATCTTAACAATTATCAGATTCTTCCCCATTATTTTTACACTGCCAGCAAGCACTTATTTTAAAAAATAGAGTTAAAGATATAAAATCATACAAATTTAAGGTCCATTTTAAAACATTAACAGGGGTCTGGTAAAAGTCCTGCGCGTCAGCTTATATGCAAAATAAAAATGCTAGTGAGTTATCTCGAGTCTATGATTAAATACAGTACTCATCTGAAAGGACATGAGAAAGTTGCAGCCGTTGTTAAAGCCGATTGCTCTCTAACTGTACTAATGTCCTTGCCTGCGTACCTATTGAAATCACAACAGCTGTCAAAAAATCCTATTTTATGTCAGCGATTCCCAAAAGTTTATTGGTACGCAAACCACCTTTAAATAATAATAAAAAAAATCGCGAACCACTTGATATAATGGTGTATATCAGAATGGAAATTGCTATGTAATATCTATAAGTTATCAGTTATCCTCCCCTACGAAAATAGGAAAATTTCGTACGAAGGATACAGTATCAACGAAAACAACAATTCGTAATTCCAATGTGTGTAGTGGAGTAATAATTAACACAACATGCAAACTAGAAAGATAATTAAAAACACATTTAATTACTATCAAAACATAACTTTGTAATCAGTGCTTTTTCTGTGTGCACACGAGTATGTTGTGTTGAACCTCATCAATGAATGAATTCGAAGATCATTTAAATGTTTCTGTATATTCAACTCGTATATTTCTTTATTTGGGAAATTAAGGAAGTTCCCTTGAAATATTATTTGCTATTGAAATTGTTATATTTTTTAACAGATGAAATACAAAATGTATTTTTGTGACAAACCTCGATTGTTTTCGCGACTCATAGTTTGGGAGCCGCTGCATTATATTGTATGCAATTCTAAATATTTTTTTTTCTGAAACATTCGTTCTTTTTTCGTTTTAATACATACTTCTTTCTTGAATTTTTCTATAATACAAACAAATCAGATTTTCTTTTAAACTTAATGACAAAACTATAAAAATTTTAAGAAAAAACTTTTTTTTAACCTCGGTAAAATAAAACAAAAAACGATGAATGCATAATTAATAAAATATCATTAAATGCAATAATAAAACTTTTCGCAAACTTAAATCCAATTTACTCATATTATCACTACACTGGATACAAATGCCTCATAAATTATTTATCGCTTTAAAAGTTAAATTTACATAAGGAAACAAAGATTTCAATTTCGTTTTATCCCAAAATATACAGACATACTCTAAAGGAACATCTCTTCCTAGACATATTGAATAATTAATTTTCAGAGATAAACATGTATAGCTTTTATTTCCATTTCTCACCGGAAAAATGGAAATTTTTTTTTTTAAATAAGCGAAGGCAATTTTTCAACAAGTTGTTGACTAAGTTAAAAATATAAAATTTCGTTAAACATTTCTGGTGAGAATCTCGTTTTATTTAGGCGGGATCAAATATATTCTACCACCCCTCAAGGGATTAAATCGACTTTATTAAAAGTATGAATAGAAAGGTTTTATTGTAAGGGGTTTGTGCATCTACAGAAACCCTATTCATGCAATGTCCGTACACAAAAACTGTGTAAGTCAGGGACTTCAAATTTGGTGTACTAACTGCTGAATACCTCGTGTCACGCGACAAACCACAGAATTTTCAAAAAGTCTATTTTAATTAAATAATTGTCATCTATTCATTTTTTGCGACTTAAATTTTATAAGAAGACCTTAATTTCAAGATTTTTCCGTTATACATCAGAACTTGGAAGTAAAGCACATCACTTGTAAATAGAAGGTTATTAGTTCCAATGCCGCTGCTGGAAGTTGAAATTTTCGTATTAAAATGGATTTATTAAAATAAATTTAATATTTTTCGCCAATTTAAGGGTTTATATTATTTATTATTATTATTATTACGTTGTGATAATTACTGACATTTATAATTTTTTTTTAAATTTAATTTCTTTTTCTATTTTAAAAACTATTACGGCATAGTAATGATTCAGCATTAAAAGTTTCATTTAAACATAAAGAAAATTCAGAAATTTAAAATTTTACTTATATCTCCGATATTTTTTTTTCATTGAAAAAATTCGAGTTTATGATTTTATTTACATAATTTATGTGAACATTTTTATTTGATTATCTAAATAATTTCCTTTTATAATTATTTCAAAACTAATTTCATTGGTGCTGCCTTCTTTATAGGAATTTAATAATTATAAATTAAGAATTTGGATATATTAACTACACAAAACTGATTAATATTTTTGAAAAAAAAACTTTTAAATGTTGCCTAATTTTTTCATGTCTTTTACAGAACTTTTAATTTTTTGTCATCGATTTTTCAAAACAGAAATTTGTGTTTAATTTAGTCTGAAAAATGTTCGGATTAATTAATACAAAATTTACAATAAAAATATACTAGTGAGAATAAAAAATCATGATTGGAATGAATGCTGGTACGCGGTACAAGCAAATGATGATGGGCCAAAAACAAAGCACGCGTCCGTATGACGTACGGGCAAATCAGAGAAGCGGTCAATAAAAGGATAAATTGATGTAAAATTTCCAAGGGGTGAAAAAAGTCCGGGCCAGGATTCGAACCAGGGATGTATTGGCTGAGGCCGCCAATGCTCTTCCAACTGAGCCATCTCGGACACGAACACTGGAGGACCATTTCATCCATTTAACCTCAAAGATCACTTAATCTGGTCTGATACCCTGGATCAGCTCAACAGAATAAATCGAAGGTCAATATATGGAACTGAAGAAAATCGCTGAATACGAAATTACATTAGGTTAATTTTAAACACGATTATTCAATCGGTAAATTAATTATAACAGATGTAAAGTTTCCAAGGGGTGTAAATAATATAATATAAAAGGATAAATTGTTTTGGAAGAAATATTAAACGAAACCCCCTGTGCGATTTAGGATTACACTTACCCACTTGTTTTTATTATTATTATTCAAAAGAAGACAGAAACTTTCAAAGTATCAGCTCTTTAAATAATTTCATGCAACAGTACTGATTTTTATTTTGTGATTACAGTTTGATTGGGGTAGATTTGTGTGTTGTGCCTGTGTAAATTTTGCACTGAATAATTGCCTTAAATTATTTGCTTTAAGTATTTGATCGATCGGAAAGTTCTGACGTATAATGTTATTGCACGCCATTTTTTAAAAATTTAAATTCGTATTTCTTCATTGACACTATTTTTTTGAAATAGGAAAAGTTCCTTTTGTTATTACCTTAGCACTTTTAACTGTGATTTCTGGTTAGTAAATTTCTTGAAATTTCTGAATAACTCATTGGCATCCGTATTTTGAAAAGATATTCGGTTTACGATATAGGCGAAAAAAAATGCATTAAGCTTTTTCCAATAAATTTGGTTGAATATTCCGGTGTCATTGTGACATTTCGGAATTGTAATTATATGGTAGAAAATTCCACCATCAGAGCTCAAACGGTTAATATGAAACGTGAAATTTATGGGAATTATAAAATTTCAAAGATGTGAAGTCAATGAAGAAATAAGAATTTTTAAAAAGCGGGCGTGAAAAAACATTGTACGACAAAACATTCCGGTTGACCTAATATTATTTTATATTTTGGCTTATATAAATTTAATAGTTTAGCTGAGGCACTAGAATTTTGTGCTACTTCTAAAATGTTTGGTTTGATTTCGATTCTTTTGATACATCACTTTCTTGCATATTTTCGTGTATGTTATTTTGCAGTTTTATAGAACATTCATTATTTATGCATTAATTTAAAAATGATAAGTTTTATAAGTGTAAAATAGTTTGAAAAATCAATAATACATTTTATTGAAAAATAAAAATTTAATTTAGTTATCACTATGCAAGGTGTATGTGCCTCAAATATTGTTTACTTCTTTAATAGTTGTGTTTAAATGACACCACAAGTATTTCCTTTTAATTTTTTATTCAAAAATAAATTATAATACTGCAAAGGAACATTTATTCCTAGACTTGTTAAATATTTAATTTTCTGAGATAAACACATTACTTTTAAGGACAAATTGAAAAAAAAATCATTAAACTGTTCTACAAACTCAATTCTGTTTAAACTAAGTTTTTCAATTGTGTTTCTGAAGAAAGACGGCTTTTCTAAACAGTTTATTTATATTTAAAGCGTATTCGTAACATTTGTTTTAAATCATTTGAAATTTGTACTAAAAAGTGTGTGATAAAATGTAAAAGATAATTAATTTAATTGAATATCTAGCTTGTTTTACATTATGTTGTTCAACGATAAAAAATGCAAAATATATACCGAATATTATGACGTTAAAAAAGCACTTCTGATACAAGAAAATTGATAGAAAATTAAAGGTGCGTGTTATACGCCAGTTATAAAAATGTAAGATTAAAAATTGAGAAAAATAAAAAGGATCATAATAACAGTTATTTCTATTTAACATGCTATTTTTTTTTCAAAAAAAAAAAAAAAAAAAAAAAAAAAAAAAATTCCACTGTTAAATTATATGAGAATTAATAGTTATAATACTTTATTATAATCTTCATTTTATTGTTTTATTTTTATCTCGAGATTTCGTATAAAGTTTTGCAATCGTAAAAAAAAGAAAAAAAAAGATTTACACGTGTTATAGTAAATACGCCAAGATCTCGCATTATTCAGCAGTCTGATCGTAGACAAACGTATTTGCAAACAGAAAATTTTTTAACCTTTTCCGGCGCGGACAAATTCTGTTAGTAAAATGAGAAATCATCGACTGACACCAGAATTCGCAAATGACTTTTTAAGAAATCAAGAACTCCTAAAGGTTAAACGGTTTTGAAATTAAATCTAGTAAGTACCATGTTGAAAAGGTCCATTTTCTTATAAGCATTTCTGGATTTTAATCTTAAAACAATATATTCAAACTATTCACTACTTTCAAATATTCAAACTATTTATCAGCACTATGAAAAACAAATATCTATTGTTTGATTAGTCCTATTCATTTTTGATTTTTTAGCCAGATGTAACAGACAGTTAAGTTCTTAGACAGATTACGGCTATATCAGGATAAATGTACGCAAGCACTCGATTGTGCAGTTGACTTTCCTCTGAATAGGCAAAGCACTTTGAGCATAGTAGCCGAATCTGATTACATCCTCTCATTGCATTTTTCGAGAATTGTTCCGGGAATTTCTTCCGCAGTTAAGTTGTTAAGATAGTTCTAAACTATTGTCAGCTGATAAGTCCATAAGAACGTCATGAAAAATGAAAAAATGGTATTCTAATTAGTTTGAATAAAACGAATTGATGATAAATGAGTTTGAATTACGGAAAATTTTTAACGTTAATCTGCCATTGAAAATTTCGGGACTTCATGTTTAGTTCAAATTAAACGAAGATTCGATTTATCCGATTTCGAATTAACGAGAGCCGACTGCAATTGAATAATTTTCTTTTCATACTAATGAATAAAAAACTTCACGAGATTCTCTGATATACTGTATACAAATCCACAGTAATGAGTTTACTTTACGTATAACACTATGAAAATGACTTAAATAATAAAATAGAGGAAACTTAAGATAAAATTAAGGGTACGATGGACGTTAATTTTTTTTAAATCATGGTTTTAATCATACTTTTTATCATAGCAATATGAAATTTTGTACACATATTATACATTTTACTAAAAGCATATAGAATCCTTCAAAAAAACTTCCAAGCTTATTAAAATTAAAGAAAAATTTAAATTTTTAAGCGAAATTTTAAAATGCTTCTCGTGTCTTAATTTTTCAGACATTTTCTTGCTTTTGTATTTTTATCACTTAAAACTGTATTGTAAAAAAAACTGTGTAAGTTTTTTTTATATCACTTGAATAATTAATATTTTACAGATTTTTTTTCTAAATTCTATATCGATTTTCATCAAAATTTTGCCTTTTAATAAGTAAAAAATCAAATTTAACTATCTTAATGAGGACGAATTTTAAAAAGTTTGCACAATTTCTTTCTAAATAATATCAGGATACTTCCTTATCAATATCATGAATATTTATCAAAAATTACGTTGCAAGAAGCATTTCAAAAATCTAAAAACGCTGAAAAATTAGTTTTGAGAAAAACAGATTTAAAGTATATAATTACACTTACCTTTATTATTTACTTCTTAAAACCTTCATAAATTATATTTTAATTAAAAAAAAAACTGTTTTGGTACTATTATACTATAGAAATAGACCTTTTTTTGCGACGATTTTGCTCAAATAAAAGTCCACTGTCCCCTTAATGGTTTACTCAAATGTTGTTCGAAACTATTGAAAAATTCGCTGTAATCAGAGAGACGAAAAAAATTAGATTTTAAGTAAATACTCCCAAAAAAGAAGAAGATTAAACGTAGCAAATTAAATGTGTTCGTATACTATAAGAAAGTTTTAAAAATATTGAGATCTCGCTGTAATAGTATACAGTATTTGAAATGCAGTATGGTATATGTAACTACTATCTGCTTTCTATTATATAGGAAGTAACTTGTATTAATATTAGCAACGTGCATTAATTTCATAAAATGTGAAATACTACCTCTGACAGAAAAGTTCGGTGAATGAATTCAGAATGACCGATCTGACAACACTGGGAAAACAAAACGTTGCACCTGCATAGAGGTAAGTGTTGACCATCTTCTCTCACCGTTGTTCAGTTGAGCGTCGTTTATATTCTGTGTAAGACATACTTTTCTACGTGCTTGTTCATTCTTAACAGAGAATAGGAAAATGAACGAGCAAAAGATCAGTTTAAGGTTTAGTTTAAAGTTTGGTTAAGCTTTACAAGATACCGAAAGAAATTCATTAGAAGTGGTGCAAATTGAACATCCACCATATTCGCCAGATCTCAATCCTCTAGACCTCTTCCTAATTCCATCACTCAAACTCTCTTTGAAAGAGATAAGACCATATTGCTGGAATCCAACGAAACGTGACGAAGCTTTTGAACTTCATCCCAAAAGAAGAATTCTTGCAAATTTTCCAGGACATGTATAACAGATCTCGGCGGTGCATAGTTATGGGAGATGACTATTTCGAAGGATGTTATGGTAACTTTCATTAATATTTCATCTACAATAATGTTACCGGACTATTCACCAAACTTTAATGTCACAGGTTGTAGTTTAGTATAATTAAAACGCATCTCAAACAATGATTCCTCCTATACCAGAATGTAATGGAATATTTCTGTGTGGGCATGTAAATTAATAACAAATAATCTTTGCATCGCAGATTGTACAGAATGTATATTTTACTATATATTTCATAGATGCATATTATTTTATTATGTTTAAAAAAGTGTAACATCTTTATAATGCACTTCAATTTATTTTTTCCCATTAGCTGTAATGTAACAGAATACTTTTGGTTGTCTCTGTAATTGAACTATACATCCGATTTTCATAAAATTTGAAATGACTCGACAAAACTATACAACAATTAGACATTTTAAATTTTTAATGATTCGGATGGATACTTTCTATATTGTTATATGAGAACAGAAAAACGGACCAATGGATGGACTGAACGACAACTATAGATGCTACGTATTTACGTAATTACGAACGCGCCTAAAAAATATAAAAATGGGGGTGGGGTTTTTTAATTACCGTACATTTAAAATATAAAATATTAAAGATAAATCTGGCAAAAGTGTTTGCGAAGCATAAACATTATAAATCCTTTACCAAAGTTTTTAGTTTTAGTTTATTCCTTTCATTTTTATAGAAAGAATACACTATAATAAATCAAAAAGTATTGCTTAGGAAAATTACCGAGAAAGAAACAATGTACGTGTTTATTATTCTTCTCAGTGTTATGAATGCTATAAATTAAGAGAGCGTTTACTTAATACGCTTAACAGCTAGACATTAAGTTTAATGTCATAATTTCAAAACACATGAAATACTGCCGATTAAAGTTTTCTGTAAAAGGGCAGACATTTATTCTGCTATTTATTTAAAAGGGTGGAATAAATAAAGGCCTTTTACGCGCTTTTCTCTCAGGCGCAATTCTAAATTTTCATTCTCATCTCTAGAAATTTTAACAGTATAAATATTCCTTCTCATGCTTTTTTCCCCTAAATTTGGTCACGTTTGAAAAAATGTATCAAACATTTAAAGAATATTTAAATTTTCTGATAATATATTTATGCTGATTTGGTTTGACGTAGAAATTGAGTTTGTAAAGTATAGATTAACAGCACATTTTCAATTTTTTCGTGCAGATGAAAAAACTACTTTTAAATGCAATTTATTTAAAAATTGCCTCTCAAGTAAGTGAATGAATTCTGATAAAACATGGAGCTGATATATTTAAACTGTATTTAATTTTCAGTGTCTATTTTAATGTCATAGACAGATGAAGTAGTGTAAATCTTCAGATACCAGATCTTTTTTACCGAGTATCTTAAATGTTGGTATTGTTTTAAGTTGGATTTATGTAATATTCCGTGAAAGTGACATCATATGCCTTATATGTTTAACCCTTTCCGGCGCGGTGTCCCTTAAAAAGGACACCTAATTTTAATTTTACTGGCACCAAGAATATTTAATTAAAATTTTCCTTTGATAAAATGCCTGAAAATAAGCAAGTTCGTATTCTCTAATAAATTCGTTTATAAATTCTGGTGGCAGATAATTATTTCAATTAAACTTACTCCGCGCCGGAAAGGGTTAACCCTTTGAGGGATGGTGGTATGCCTATGAAACCACTTGATTTTAATTCCCAAAAACCACACAGGCACCAGAATTTTGGTTAAAAAATTCGGTTTATTAGATGTGTGAAATACAGTTTTTTAAGTTGTTTTATTATTTTTTGTTTTAAATTTTTAAATTTTCTTTTTATAAATAAACTTGACATTAAATTCCGGTGTCAGTCATTATTGTTAACACTTAAAGTGTTCTGTGCCTCGTCTGGATCGTAATTGAGGAGTTTTTCAGCGGATGCAATTGATGTCATTATTAAAGACAATAAAAGGTTATATTTTGTACTATTTATATTTATATGTTTATATTTTTTTCATCGCGAGACAAAACTGAAATCTGACAAAACAAAACCTCTTTTTACTTTTTTCGTATAAAAATCAATTATCTATCTTTCAAACTGAAATACAGAAATTAAATAATGTACATGCTTGTTATCTTGTATCAATTTATGAATGCTATAAACTGAAAACGTTCTCTTAATATTACTTTACTCTGCTGTATATTAAGTTTAATTTCATAATTTTAAAACATTTGAAACATAGCCCATTAAACTTTCCCCTAAAACTACAGGCTGCATACTGCTCCTTATTTAAATGACTGCATAATTCTCTTACACGCTTTTCACCCAAGCACAATTCCAAATTGTCTTTCTAATTCTTAGCATTTTTAGCGAAAGCCTATTCAATGTCATGCCCTTCTCTCTTTAATATTTATTATAAAAAAATATAAAAAATGAGTAAAACTAGAATGTTCAAAGAATATTTGATTTTCTGAGAATGCATTTACTTATTTCTGTTTTGTTATAAGATCTGATATAATCTTAGCCGTAAAAGGAGGGCGCACATTGTATTAAGTGCCCCCTACACTTAGCATTTCCTTGAATCCAGAATAGTCATCGCAGTCATTCAATAATCAGAATCCATGTATATTACTTTCAACATTTAACACTGTTTTACTGAAAATGCACTGTAAAATAGCAAAACCTGCTGCACTATCAAAAAGATGAAAGAATTCAATTTTATTAATCCGAGTGCAAAGCATTTTGCAAAATTTGAAAGAAAAATGTAAGTGAGTTAATTCTGATTAAACACGGAGCTGTTATATCTAAACTGTACTTAAATTATAGTATCCATCCTAATGTTACATACAAAGGCAGACATTTGAATCTTCAGATACCAGACCATTTTTTACCGAATTTCTTAAATCATGGCACTGTTTTTGGCTTGGTTTATGCAGTATTCAGTGATAGAAACGTCATATGTCTTAGATGTTTAAGACTGGATAGTAATTGTGGAGTTTTACAGCAGATGCAAAATGATGTCCTATAAAATAAAAGTTTATATTTTACGTCTTAAAACTGAAATATTTTTTATTCTATATCTTTATATGTTTATATTTTTTCCTGTTTAGACAAAACTGAAATCTATCAAAACAAAATTTCTCTTTTTTTTCGCATAAGAATCCATTATGTACATTTCAACCTGAAATAGAGAAAATTAAGCAGTGTAATGCTTATTACCCTGTGTCGACCTTTGAATACAATAAACTGAAAGTATGTTCTCTTAACATTACTTCACTCTGCTATATATTAAGTTTAATATCATAATTTTAAAACACATGAAATAGAGCCCATTAAAACTTTCCTCTAAAAGTACAGGCATTTATACTGCTCCTTATTTAAATGACAGCATAATTCTCTAATACGCTTTACTCCCAGATACAATTGCAAATTTTCTTTCTAACTCCTAGTATTTTTAGAGAAATCCTATTCAATGTCATGCATTTCCCTCTTAAATATTTTTTATGAAAAAAAAGTAAGAACAGAACTTTCAAAGAATATTAGATTTTCTGAAAATGCATTTACTTATCTCTGTTTTGTTATAAGATGTGATATAATCGTAGCCGTAACAGGAGGGAGAACGATGTATTGAGTGCCCCTTTACACTTACCATTTCCTTGAATCCCCAATAGCCACACAATAATTCAATAATAATAGCATGTATAGTTGAAGCCCGATATAACGCGGTTGTTGGGAGACATGTCTCACAACCGCTTTATAGCTAAACCGCGGTGTATCGGAATGATGTCATTGAAATGATACAAAATGAGGAAAACACTTACTCGCTTAGTGAAATGTAATCAACTTCATCATTCATTAAACATTGAAAACAAACTTAATCTTACACTGCCATAAAAAAGTCCATAAGTGTTGTTTGATGGACTGGGGCGTTTCGTTTCTTTTTGGCATAATGTTTTGCTCTAGCAAGATATAGTAAATGAACATAAGCTGAAACATCTTGTCTTTAATCTAGGGATGCACCGAATATTCGGTATCTATTCGGTATTCGGCCTATTCGGCCATGTTACCGAATATTCGGTTAGGCCGAATATTAAACTATTCGGTTGAGCCGAATATTCGGCTTGGCCAAATATGAAATTATTCGGCCTGCCGAATATTCGGTATGGCCGAATATCAAAGTATTCGGCCATAGTATTCGGCCATTCAATACGTAATAAAAACTTTTCACTATTTCTACTTTTAACTGTCAATTTTTAATTTATATTTAAAACAATTAGAAACAAAATCATTTTTAAATAAAATAGAATGTTTTTACATTATTTATTTGCTGTTTGTAAAGTATAACTTAAGAAAATTAAACATGAGAAGGATTAAAATTGTGATTTATTAGGATTCTCCTTAGAAATAAATTATGTGCTGATACAAGTTTCTAAATTTTGTTTAGTAAATAATCTGTTTCTTGCTTTCCCCCAAATAAAAGTCCTTTAAAAGAAAAAAAATCAACTTTTGAGATTAGTAATAGCTATCAAGGCAGACAATTTTTGTTCATGAAACCATAATCATAATCAACTTATTGAGTCATAAGTACATTGTATTTCATCTCACTCTAGGTCAAAACTTGTGTGTTCGTTTATTATATTAACAATAAATAAGATAACATATTTTCAACTCACATGCTTTGATTTCTGTAAAATATGATATGATGGGAAGGGTGGAAAATACCACCATTCATAAGAAAAGAACTATGAGCCAAACATGCCTTTATTCAAAATTAAGTTGAAATTATTTGTACTTTATATTGAAAAAAAATTTGCCTTGAGTTATTTAAAAAGGACAATTATCAGACTGTAAAATTTTTCTTCGGCCATTTTTTCATTATTTGATTTTAAAATGTTTGTTTTGATTCGTAGAAAATTTTATTAATTAAAGTTTCATAATTGTGCTTCTTAAATAACTCAAGCCAGATTTTTTTTCAATACTAAATGTTCTTATAAAAAGCTCTTGTTTATCAAAATGTAAGTTTCTTTTATTAAATATTATGTAAAACTGTTTTAAAAGTAACATTTTAATACCTTTAAATTTTAAAATATAGAAAGAATTTGGAAAGCCGAATATTCGGTATTCGGCCGAATAGTTAACTATTCGGCTGGCCGAATATTCGGTATTCGGCCCAACAATTACTATTCGGCTAGCCGAATATTCGGTATTCGGTTCACCTGTCGGCCGAATATTCGGCATTCGGTATTCGGCCAAAATCACTATTCGGTGCATCCCTACTTTAATCCACGAAATTACTTTCGTTAAGTGTGAAATGTCTTCACTAACATGTGGAACGTCGTCTTTCATTACTACATCACTTTCAATTTCATCATTATCATCTTGCTCATTGCAATTTTTATGCGTTACAGCATCAATAGTATTCAGATTTGTTATGATATCTGAAATTGGTTTGCTGTTGTCAGTTTCTATCAAGTCATTTAAATCGTCTACTGAGATATCGAGATACATAGCACAGACCGCACACCCAAGTCCCTCATTGCGTTCACTGAAATTTTAAACGCAAAATGCATCTAAAAATTTATCATTTTATTCGGGGGACATATATTTCCCCGAATTAAACCCGAATTCGTGGTACATCGAAACGCGTTATTTCGGGCTTCTACAATATATTACTTTAAACATTTAAAACTGTTTTATCTGAAACGCACTGTAAAATATCCAAATCTACTGTACTATAAAAAAGATGAAAGGGTTCAAATTTATTAATCCGAGTGCAAAGCATTTTGCACAATGTGGAAAAAAATGTAAATGGATTAATTCTGATAAAACATGGTGCTGTTATATATAAACTAAACTTAATTTTCAGTATCCATCTTAATGTTACTGACAGTCAGGTAAGTGAATCTCCAGATACCACATCTTTTTTACCGACTTTCTTAAATGCTGAAACTGCTTTTTGCTGGATTTATGTAATATTCTCTGATAGTGACATCATATGCCTTAGATGTTTAAGACATTATTGTAATTATAGAGTACTTCAGCGGATCCAAATGATGTCATTTTGTAGAAAATAAAAGGTTATACTTTAAGTCTTAAAACTGAAATAATTTTTTTACTATCTATATTTATATGTATACATTTTTTTTTCATGGTGAGGCAAAACTAAAATCTGAAAAAAGGGTCCTCGTTCTTTTTTTGTATCTATTATGCATATTTCAACCTGACATACAGAGATTTAAACAATTTACATGCTTATTACCCTATGTCGATTTATGAATGCTATAAACTGAAAATGTGTCTCTTAATACCATTTACTTATTCTTAATATTACTTTGCTTTCCCGGATATTTAGCTTAATGCCATAATTTTAAAACGTATGAAATAGAGCCCATTAAGCTTTCCCCTAAAAGTACAGGCATTTATACTGCTCCTTATTTATATAATTGCATAATCCTCTTACACGCTTTTCTCCCAGGCACAATTCCAAATTCTCTTTCTCACTCTTAGCATTTTTAGAGAAATTCTATTCAATGTCATGCCTTTCTCTCTTAAATGCTTTTTATGAAAAAAAATAATAAAAATAGAACTTTGAGCATATTAGATTTTGTGAGAATGCATTTATTTATCTCTGTTTTGTCATAAGATGTGATATAATCGTAGCCGTAACAGTAGGGGGCACGATGTATTAAGTTCTCACTATACTTACGATTTCCTTGAATCCCCTCTAGCGTTCACAATCTTAGAATAATAATTTAATGCATATTACTTTAAATATTTAAAACTTTTTATATTTCTTTTTATAAACATACTTTAAAATAGACAAATTTACAGTGTTATCAATATTATATACATGTCCGACTGTAACTCTGACGTCATTTTGCGGTTGGCTTGTTCTGTTTATGACGATCAAACATCTACACAAGGGATACAAGCCCTAAGGAAGGATGCCCTATATGGGGGTTCTTTCTAAGGGAACCTAATCAGTATTTAGGCAAGAAAATCCAAGCTTCAAAGAAAACTACGGAAAACTCCGAACATTTAGGCCGACCGCCGCGTTTGGGTTCAAACCCAGCTCCTGCCGTCTACCAGTTTCTAGAGCATAACCTCTCAGCCACTGGTGGGGCTGGTCATTTTGCGAATATCAATACTTGTCTATGAGTGATGAAGGTTTTAAAACTTTTAAACGTCTAAACATCGCATATTTTCAAAATTTACGCTCTATTATGCAGGATTAATAACTCATTTGCACGTTACACAATACAAATAGTTTAACATTTGTCTCCGGCTAATTTTCTATAACTAAATTAAATCACCAATAAATTTATAAGTAACATTAAATAGCATAAAACGCAAATATAACGCGTATACTATCTAACTCTTTTTACATTGCTGAGTAAGAAAAAAATGAGATGTATTTTCAAATATAAATTGTCTGCATACTCTAATTTAATGTTACTGTTTGTTTACAGTTTACTAAAAATATTTTTCGAGCACCAATTGTTTTTAAATATCATTAGTTATTTTATCACTATCGCATGCAGCTCGATTATGACAGATTTATCTGCTTGCACTTAATCAGCACATGTGTCTGGATCATATTTCCGATCAAAATTAAAATTTCACGAATAATATAATATAATAATAACATAATATAATATAATATAGTATGACACAAATTTAACAGATGTGTAATCGAACTGCGCTATTGCCCCACCAGTGGCCGAGAGGTTCTGACCTCAAACTGGTAGACGGTAGGTGCTGGGTTCGAACCCAATCGCGACCGTCGGCCTAACCGTTCGAAGTTTTCCGTGGTTTTCTTCGAACCTTGCGTAAATACGGGTTAGGTTCCCTTAGAAAGACCCCCACGGAGGGCAACCCACCCCATAGGGCCTATATCCCATAGCGTAGATAATCGGCCGACAAAAATACACCACCACCACCGAACTGCGCTATTAAACAGTTGAAATTATCAAAACTCTTCAGGAATGGTTTTAGCATTACATATAGTTCTATGTTGCTTGATTATAGAGTTATTGGGACAATGTCTTTAATCAAGTAAACCCAAATATAAAAGGTTTGCATTTTCAACAACTTTGAGATGGCGGATTTCGATGAGACTTGCTTTATTAACTCTTTATGTCAGCGGTACTTTAAAGTACCATTGAAGAAAACTTTATATAAAACTTATTTATTCTGAATATTAATAAAAGTTTTTTATTATTTTCACACAAAACACTCTTCTCGATCAAATTTTGATAGAATAGAGAAACAGTCGAAGTTATATATATTTTTAAAAAGTGATAATTTTATTATTCATTTTTGTAGGTATTACATTTCTTTCTTTAAATAAAATTATATGAAACACATTCAATTGCAAAAGCGTTTCCATTTATAGAGATTATCAGAATGCATTTAAACTCATTGCTTTTATAAGAATTGTGATATTTTCAAAAGAGTAATTTTAGTTAACTAATCTGATTATTTTTGCAAATGTTTCACAAAATAATTATAACTACCAATACATTTAATCAGTTGTAATGAAAAAACAAGTCTAAATTCCACATTAATATTATCTAAAAATTCCAGCATACCTTCAGATATTAAAGAAGATATTATTGAGGTGGATCAATTTCTTGATAAATGATTCGATAAAGAGTGAATTAGAAAATTTCTCAGAAATAATTTTATTTCGTATATTGTATATTTTTCGTGCCGTATCCTGTTCTAAAAGATCAGTTTGCGCTAGAAACATAGAAAAAAATGGCCTTCGTAGCATGTACAGCAATCCTGTAAGACATTCCAGGTACAGGTCCATATTTTTGTAAAATACAAGCTCACCGATGTATTTCGTTTGATTGATAGTTCCTTTCGAGAAATTTGCCAGCGTAGCAGGCATAAACTGCTATTATAGTAATAAGAAACACAGTAAACTGTCAAAAGCAGCATTTTAAACATTGTATTTTTTTTTTTTTTTTTTTTTTTTTTTTTGTGATCAATGTATTCAAAATGTCAGGCAATCTAAACCAGTGACATTTTCTATCCCATAAAAGTATTTAGCTTCGAGATAAAAACTTACCAGACATTCCTATAAAACATGAAAGATTATTGAGTTATATAATATAGATATATATACATTAAAAAATATATATTTTAATTAGATGTTATTTCGTGATGTATGCAATTTTTTTTATTGATATTACCACATGTTTTAAAAGCATAAATAACACTATAGTATTTAAAATATACTAATAGATTTGTTTTAAATGTTTGGTTGATTGGTTATATTCCCGGGAGCAGAATCGGCGCAATGCTGCGACGCACGTCGCAGACTCTTGGGAAGGTCTGCAGACTATTTTTCAACTGTTAAAAATTTACCAAAAATTAAAAAAAAAATCGGTCTTAAATCCAAAAATTCGAACATAAAATGTATCGCGAATTTCGGCAAATAGTCTTCGAAAAAAAATCAATTTTCGCCAAAAAATCACGAAAAAACGGCAAATTTCTTAATAAGATCGCGAAAAATGGCAAGTTTCTTCAAAACATCGCAAAAAAGGCAAGTTTCTTCAAAACATCGCAAAAAAGACAAGTTTCTTCAAAACATCGCAAAAAAGGCAAGTTTCTTCAAAACATCGCAAAACAGGCAAATTTCTTCAAAAAATCGCAAAAAACGAAAAATTTCTTCAAAAGATCGCGAAAAAACGCATGGTTCGTACGCTCTGGAAAAAATAGAAAAAGTGCTGGAAAAAAAAGTCCTCATTTTCAAGGAATGAAAAGTGCTGGAAAAAGAGAGATTCATTTTCAAGGAATGAAAAGTGCTGGAAAAATTAGAAATAATAAATATTAGTCCTTAAATTTTAAAATTTCTAAAAAAGTAAAAAAAAAAAAAAAAAAAAAAACCTTTATACACTTTATTTTAAAACAATTTATTTCAATTGTATATTTGCTTTCTCAATGATTGAGTCACTTGCAGCCAAAAATTTCCTTCTCTGTTCCTAACAACCCTGTTGGCATCTTTCCTTGGCTGTAAAAATCGGATGCATGCGGAAACCGTCGGGGGAAAAAAATAGAACGCAGATTGTGACCCGACGAAATTGTTACTATGCACGCGCTGTTCCGTCTAAGCTGTCGGTAATGCATTTTTTCTATAATAGCCAGGAGTGTGATTTTTCGCCAATGTGCTTCTCCTGCCAGATGAGAGGAGAGAGGCAGACGCTTACGTCACTGTTTACTATACATTAGCAGCTGGAAAGTCCGACTCGGGACAACGAACAGCGTTCGAAATCCTTGGTGGTCCGAGACCACCGATAATTCAATCGGACCACTAATTTGAAAAATTCAGTGATCCGCAGGACCAGTGCCTTTTTTCAGGCCCTGAGAGAACCGCAACCGATCGCACATAAGATTTTTTTTTTTTTTTTTTTTTTTTTTTTTTTTAATCAGCGATGCCGCGGACGCGCTTATAACACGTAAATTACGCAAAAAATCGGCGATAAGGACGCAAAAAATAGCTCTTATGCGTCCCACAAGACGCGTAATTTCGTTAAAGGATCGCGAAAAAACGGCAAATTTCGTTAAATAATCGCGAAATAACGACTAATTTCCGGCAAATTTTGTCAAACAATTCTCGAAAAAATGGCTAATTTCATTCCAAAACCCGAAAAAAGGGCAGATTTCTTCAAAAGATCGCGAAAAAACGGCAAATTTCGCCCAAAATAGCGATAAAATGTCAAAATTTGTCAAAAAATCACAAAAAGCGACAAATTTTGTTAAAAAAATCGCTAAATAACGGCTGATTCCCGGCAAATATCATAAAAAAATTCGCAAAAATATGGATAATTTCACCCTGAAACCCGAAAAAACGACAGATTTCTTCAATAGATCGCAAAAAACCCCGGCAAATTTCGTCCAAAAATCGCGATAAAACGGCAAATTTTGTCAAAAAATATCGCGAAAAACGGTATATTTTGTCAATAAATCCCGAAAAAACAAAGGATTTCGTCAAAATAACGCGAAAAACGGAAATTTCGGCGATAAAGCACGAAAAAATAAATAAATAAATAAAAATAAATAAATAAGTGAAGCCGGGAGAGAATTTTTCTGTTTTAAAAACTAATTTTCATGCTTCAAAATTGTTGTTGCTGCTCCAAAAACTGATTTTCCTGCTTCCCAATCGTTTTTTTTTTTTGGGGGGGGGGGGGACTCCAAATCTTTTTGAGTGAATGTGACTCCTGAAATCACCATTTCATTAAGCATCATTTAAGTATGTACCATTTATGCAACAAAAATATCTTTTTTTTTCAGCAAAAATGTCTTTTTCAGTAAACATGTCTTGTCCCATTTTAAAATGGGGCAGACAATAGTGATACTTATCTTCTACACTCAAATAAGCATTATTTTATAATTAAATTTGTATTTTGAACATTCTTTAAAAAGCACAGAAAATTTCTCTTAAATTAATATTGGTTTTAATTATTTATTATTATTAAAACAATTATTGCAGTTTATTTTTCTTGTGGAAATGAACAAGTGTAATTTTTGCGTCGAAAAATATGACTTATTATTAGTGGGGACCCGCTTCTGTAGAAAAGGGACCCAGAATTTTTCAAGTCCAGCTGCATCACTGACACTAGCTACAATTCCACCACTCTGGCTAAAATCTGGAGAAAAATCTAAAAAAATGTGCATTAAACCTTAGTCAGTTGAAATAAATAATGGCAAATAAAATATCTAATTAATAATTTGATAGTTTTTCTTTACATACTGTTTATTTAATTTTTAGCAAATTATAATTTTACATTTTATTATGCTGAAAATTTTGGATAAATGCAAAGTAAGATTGGTTTATTTTCCAGGGAGGGGGGGAGGGGAGAGGCCACTCTAAGTGTTAAAATTATTTAATGGAATTATATGTACTGGACCAGTGATGAAGTCTGCGGACCAGTAAATTCTCATGCTTACTGGTCCTTGGGACCAGTGACTTTTTTTAAGGAATTCTAATGCTGACGAATCAGAATGCATTAGCTTCGGAATAACTTCACTTATTCAATGGGAAGGTATGTTTGCTTTTCCGCACGCACTGGAGACTTTTTGCTGAGTCGATGTAATTGGTTCTCGTTGGTCGTGCTTTCCGGATTTTTGACGTCAACAATTTTGTGCTTTTTACAAGTCTCCGTTAGTTTTTGTTTCACATGCGTCTTTGTTTAATGTGATCTATTCCGTGATTTTACAATATGATTTTTACGATCGGTTTTATTTTTTAATTTCTTTCATCAGTCATATAAACAGTAAAGAAATATGGCAGGAAAGTGCGTTTTCAATGATTTATGGATTGAAAAACCGGAATATAACTGATTTTGCTGAATTCTCACCAGAGAATTCAAGAATTGATGAATTATTTTTTAAAACAACTAGGGGGGCCTCGCCCCCCTGCTCGCTATGCTCGCCAACCCCCCGCGTAATCGCTTCGCGATTCCAAATTATTGGCTACCCCTGCTTGCTGCGCTCGCCAATATCCCATGGTATGAATAAGCAGTTGCAGACCTTTCAAATGATGTGTCACACGACTGGTGTTGTAAAGAAATTAAAAATTTGCCCCCCTGGGGGGCAGAGGGGGAGGCGACACAAAAGACATCCATAATATGAATAAGCAGCTGCAGACCTCTTAAATGATGTTACATGACTGGTGTTGTAAAGAAATTAAAAATGTGCCCCCCTGGGGGGCAGAGTGGGGGTGACACACAAGACATCCATAAAATGAATAAACAGTTGCAGATCATTCAAATGATGTGTCACACAATTGTTGTTGTAAAGAAATTACAAAATGCGCCCCCTCTGAGGGCAGAGGGGGGGGGTTACACACAAGATATCTATAATATGAATAAGCAGTTGCAGACCTCTCAAATGATGTGTCACACAATTGGTGTTGTAAAGAAATTAAAAATGTGCCCCCCTGGGGGGCAGAGTGGAGGATGACACACAACACATCCATAATATGAATAAGCAGTTGTAGACCTTTCAAATGATGTGTCACACATAGCGTTGCAAAGTTTAGAAAAAACCCGGTTTAAACCCGGGAATAAACCTGGAAAAAACGCGGGATTTTCGGAATAATTCGGTTTTTTGGGAATAAACCTGGGAATAAACCTGGTCTATTGGAAATTAACCCGGGAATAAACCAACTTTTTGCAACTCTAGTCACACAACTGGTGTTGTAAAGAAATTAAAAATGTGACCCCTCCCCTGGGGAGAGCAGAGTGTGGGGGTGACACACAAGACATCCATAATATGAATAAGCAGTTGCAAACCTTTCAAATCTTGTGTAACACGACTGGTGTTGTAAAGAAATTAAAAATGTGTCACCCCTGGGGAGCAGAATGGGGGATAACACACAAGACATCCTTTAAATGAATAAGCAGTTGCAAACCTCTCAAATGATGTATTAAACGACTGATGTTGTAAAGAAATTAAAAATTTGGCGAAATATTACAGTTATCGCCAAGTTGGCGTCACTTATGACAACTAATTTTGGTCGCCAAATTTGGCGATATATCGCCAAGTTGGCGACAAACTTGGCGATTGTTGGCGATGGTAACCTTTCCTCTCTTTATGGTAACCCATATGGCGATGTATAGACGGAGCCTTTTCCTGATTGGTCTATTCGACTCATGGAAGGAGTGGACAACCCGGATTCGTTAGTTCCGGAAATCTTCCACATCAGCATCATTCCAGGAGTCATTCCTTTTAAGGCTAGTTTTTTTTTACTATAGAAGGATGAATAACAGCAAATTTCAAAATTTGTGGAAAGTTGTTGAAATGCTATTACTTCTTAGTCATGGACAGGCTACTGTTGAAAGATGGTTCAGTATTAATAAAAAAATTGAGATTGAAAACATGAAGGAACAGTCTTATATTTCCCAGAGACTTATATGTGATAACCTAAATGAATGCGGCAATATTCATGATGTAAAAATATCAAATTCAATGCACACTTATGTTTCCAATGCCAGACAACAATATATGAGCTACTTGCAAAACCAAAAATCAACATCTACAAAGAAAAGAAAAGAAACCTCTGAAGATATAAGGGAATTGGTGGTTAAAAAAAGATGTCTGGAAAATGAAATCAAATGTCTAATTAAATCTGCAGATGAATTTGCAGAAAAAGCAGAAGAAAACAATGACCTTCAATCCCTTTGCAAATCCAATAATTTAAGATCTCCTAAAGAAAAAGAAGAAAAGATGCAGGATGTTATTAATCCTTTAAAAGATTTACAAAGCATTTAACTCAAATTGACTTTGGGCTTATATTTTACTAAGTTTTATTAGCCAAGGACAATTTTTTTTTTCCTTTAGACTTTACATTTAATCTTAATTTACTTTTTAATTAATATTTTTTATCCTTTTTCTCTTTTTATATTTCATAAATAAAACTTCATTAGATGAAAATTTAGAAAGTATCTTTATTAACGAATAATTAAACGCACATTTAAATACACAGGTAACATGGTGACTATTTCCTTTATGATATATTATTCTAGAGCCATTTTAATGCATGTATTAAAACAGTCCTTGAAAAGTGCTTGAAAAGTCCTTGAAAAGTGCTTGAATTTTATTTGTTCTCAAGTGTATGAACCATGTAACGGCAGCTTTCGTGAAAAAATCGCGAGAAAACGGCAGTTTCCGTAAAAAGATCACGAAACAACTGCGAAGATCTTAAAAAAAGTCATCAAAAAAATCATGAAAAAAGGAACATTTCTTCAAAAGATCACGAAAAAACGGCAAATTTCTTCAAAAGATTGCGGAAAAAAAGCAGTTTTCGTTAAAAAAAAATGACGAAAAAACTGCAAATTTCTCTAAAAAATCACGAAAAAACAGCAAAATTCTTCAATAGGTCGTGAAAAAAACGACAAATTTCTTCAAGAGATCGTGAGAAAACGGCAAATGTATTCAAAAGATCGCGGAAAACAGGAAATTTCTTCAAAAGATCGCGAAGAAATAGTAGTTTTCGTCAAAAGGTCGGAGAAATCATCAAATCTTGTCAAAAAAGCGCGGAAAAATGCAAATTCCGTCCAAAGAGCCCGAAAAATGACATCGCGTCAAAAGATCGTGAAAAACGCGTAAGTTTTGTCAAAGGGGAGCCCCCCCCCCTCCCCCATCTTTCGGACATTGTATGAGGTTTTAAAAATTCTAATAACAAAGGCAACTTCTTTTTAAAAAGTATACTTTTCTTTTACGTCTATCACAAATACTTGGGAGGTTTGAGTGCATATAATGTAATGCGAGGGATTGGTCTGCAGACTTTTTTTTAAGTTTTTACTTGTGTTGCAGACTGCCGAAAAAAATTTTGATGCTGGGTTATATTTATGACTTCGAATTATCAACACGAGGGACATAAGCCCTCAGGGGTGGGGAGTGACTTCCGAGGTCTTTTTAAAGGAACCTAACCTTATTTACTCAAGGAAATCCATGATTTGAAGAAAACCACGAAAAACTCCGAACGATTAGGCAGACGTGCGTAACTGGGTTCGAACCCAGCTGGTATACGGGGCTGGTGTACGGGTGGTTATCCGTATACCGGTTTCGATTTAAGAACCTCAGACCATTCCTGGGGCTTTTTCATACTTCGAAAATACTTAATTAATTTTAATTTAAAAGGTTTTTTGTAAATTTAACATGAAAAGCAGTAAATTGTACATAAAATATTCGCCCTTTTTCTTAATTCAATTTCACCAGTACCACATTTCTAATATGCCATCTACAGAAGAACTCTGAAACAAAAGCAAATATTTTAATCACTTACATTATAAAAATCTTATTGTTATAGCCTTAATGAAAAGAAAAAAATGCAAATTGTCATACTATTCTTCAATACTTAAGACTTGACAAATAATTTTTTACTGCTGATTGCTTGAAAAGTGGTAGAATATACATAAAATATTCTCCCATTTCTTTAATTTAACTTTAGCCCAGTCATTTTAGCAAAAATAGGGGAAAAAATTAGAACAAAGCTGGATTTTTGCATAGGTGCTAGTTAGGGTATGTAGTTTAACATACTAAAAGTCCCCATCGATCCGATGTGAGCTTTCGCCACCAGGGGGCGCCAAAGAGCTGGAAAATTGGTTTTTTGTGAATATCTCATGAACAATGGCATTTAGAAAAAAAAGTTCAATTGCAAAGTTGTAGATAATTTAATTTCCTATAAAAAGTGTCATTAACATTTATTTTTCACACCAACGCTTCCCTGTCAAAAATATAAAAAAGTGAACATATTTGAAAGTAAAATTATAAAAATTCGAAAAATCTGCTGCTACTTTAAAAAAATTATATAAACAGATCTAAAATTCTCACCTTTGAATGGAAAAAGTGAATATATAATGTACATTTATGCTTATTTTCCCATTACTCTTGAGGAAAAGCATTTAGCGCGTTTTCTTTATTGTGGTTTCCCCCGTAGGTATATTCCACTTATAGTGACTGGTTTAATCCAATTTCAGTCGTTTAACTGCTTTAGTAGTTCTTTGCACAACTTCAATTTCTACACACGATTCAGATTCGTCACTATCTGTATTTCTTTTTTTCGTTTTTGTGCTGCTTTTAGTATTTTTTGTTTGCCTTTCAATATCATCATTGAATTCAGATGTAGAGCTTCCCCCCTCCCTTTCAATGGGCAGGATACATATCAATATCTTCCTGGTCTTCAAATTAAATTTTACTTGCATTATGACATGAAACTCTGCAGAAATTTATGCAAATATCAAAACATTTCAATCCAAATTATCGGCATCCACATGCTTTTCCGTATCCTTTGGAGCACGTAAAAAAAATTGATTCAATAATATTTTTTGGTGCGGGCTGTAAGGTAGCTGGAATTGGAGACAAATTAGGTGCATTTTGCCAGCACCAGTTCTCAGGATGTAGTTTATGCAGTAGTTCTCAGGATGTAGTTTTAAAGCAGTCGACAATACGAGCAAGTCAACATCAACGCCAACAACAGCAGTAAGCGCACAGACTTTTCTATTTCAATAGCTGTTTTAACAAATAGTGTGCATGCATCATCTTCTACTAGTTTCGCTTCAAAACCATTCTCTATAAATTTCCCCATAAGCATAGATATGAGACGTGTCTTGTTTTAATGATTAGATTTTAAAAAAATTTTGCGATGTTTTAGAGCTTTTTTTTTCTTCTATATAAAAGCTTCGTCTAATGTATCAGAACATAACAAACATTTATCCTCAAATTCAAACAACGGTCTGTTATTTCTCAATTTTTTCTTCAATGGAGTAATTTGTGCGGACATTGATGGTTTTTCTGCAATAGATTTATTGTATGATTTAATAGAATTCTTTCCTGTATAATTTTTCTACACTTTGAAAGAACTGTACATTCACTATTGTTTTTAACAGTTTCTTCAAATATTTTCTACTTATGGTCACCTCTTTCCGAACTTGCTGCCACAAGGAACTTCAGTCCCTTTTTTCCTATTTTTACATAATCTTTCAAACGTAATCCTCACCGCATACAAGACATACTATTTTGTCAATCTCCATTTTTCGCTCACAATCAGCAATTAAGAAAGAGCCATTTTAAACTATCATAACTATTTAACAATTTCTATAACATGTGTTGAAAATAAAACTATTCCCTTCTTTAAACCTCACACATAGGTGTGCGAAGAGAAAACTGCGCCCGGGGCAAAGCTTCCATTTGGCGCCCCGAACTTTTTTATGTGACTGGTCAAAAATTAGTTGGTAGTATAAATTTGGCGCCCCCCAAATATCCGCGCCGGTGGCGACCGCCCCTTCGCCCCCCCCCTTTCGTAAGGTGCTGATCTCATAAAGAATACTTCGTTGGGGTAGTAAATAAGGGTGATTTCATACTAGCGAAATGAGCACCAAATGAAAATTAAATATTGGAAAGGTAACTGCACGTGGTACATTTCCACAAATGCAAAGAGAGATAGGGTATTGGGCAATTGCTGTTGCTTAAGGGTGTATTTCGATTCAAACTGCTTATTTTCCGATTTATTTTTGAATTCATTTTTGCACTCAAATACACCAAACTTTCAAAATCTCTTATTTGGAAAGTACACAAGGTGCCGTGATTGTCGATTCTTTAATAAATGCAGAAAATATTGAAAAAAATTTCAATCAAAAACGGCATTTCGAACCGATTTTTCCCAAGCGAGAGATCTGGGATCGAAAGAAAGGGTCATACTGACAAGGTAATTGTTAATAACTCAAATTCTAATGAATTGAGCGTAAAAAGACATCACACGGCACCTCATACGTCCCTTGAAGAATCCCTTCAGTAAGTTTCATGTTTCTACTTTTAAAAATGTGCCTGAAATTGTATCGGAAAATTTCGAGCTGTTGAAGGTGGAAAAGCGTTTTTTCGAATACACCCTTAAGCGCGAAAACGGCATACAGACAATGGGGGAGAGTTGGGGGGGGGAGGATCCGAAATTGTTCCTTATGTGTTCTGCCTCTTCCCCGCGTTATGACTGTACTTCCGCATTTTTTTCAAACACATTTACATTATTTTAATTTTCAGCTGGGAAGGGTTGGTGTGACAAAAAAATGTTAATGACACTTTTTGTAGGAAATTAAATTATCTAGATCTTTGTAATTGAACTTTTTTTTCTAAATGCCATTGTTCGTGAGATATTAACAAAAAACCGATTTTCAAGCTCTTTAATGCCCCCTGGCGGCGAAAGCTCACATCGGATCGATGGGGACTTTTAGTATGTTAAACTACATATCCTAACTAACATCTATGCAAAAATCCAGCTTTGTTCTAATTTTTTCCCCTATTTGTAAAAAAAGGTGCTAAAATGACTGGACTATTCACAATCACCATTTTTCTAATACGCCATCCGCAGAAGAACGATGAAGCCCAGAAAAAGCTCATACAAAAATCTGATTTTCTTGCAAATGAAGCTGAAATGAACTTAAAAACTCTCGTATTAACTTCTCTCACATCTACTGCAGATGACATCCCTGGAATGTACTTCTGAAATGAGAATCCCGAGGAGGATAATTTATTCTTCTTTATAACTTTAGGGGCGACACTTAGAAAAGTGAGAAAGAAATAATAAAGTCGTCCTTCAGGAAATTGTAATGAAAATTTCAGTATAGCAAAGGCTATTTTTTCAAAGCCATTTAATAAAGCAAGTTAATAAAATGGATTTCCAATCACATTTTAATATTGCTTGGAACATTCCGTTTACAAAGATAACGAATAAATAACAATGGAGGTTATTTGATGGTGTATTTTTAAGAAACAATGAAATGAAATAATAATTTTTTGAATCTTTAATAGATTGAATTAACCATTATTCATAATAATGGCTATAATTATGTTAAATTAAAATAATATGACTTATCGGTGAATGATTTAAAAATTTAATAGATCGAGGGATCGTGTAATTAAAATTACACGATTCATAATTACAAGATATTTTTACAAGAAAGCGCTAAAGATAAGCTAATAAAAAAAAGTCTCCCTTTAGGAAATTGGAATAAAAACCTTATTATAACAAAGGTTTTTTCAACGCCATTTAATAAAGAAAACTTATAAAAGGTATTTAAATACTACGTAAGTTGAAGTCAGGCCTTATTTTATATTGGAAAATAATACTTATAAATAACAATAGAAGTTATTTGTAGTTATATTTCCATGAGACAACGTAACAAAATAATAATGTTTTTAAATCTTTTATTGAGGGAACTAACAATTATTCATAATAATGATTAGAATAATTTTAGCTTATCAATAAAACGACATAATAATATTCAGAGAGAGTTTGGTGCAATGCAATGGAATACAAAAATTAGCAAAGTTAAAAAGCACCAAATATAATATAAAGGGTGTATCTAAACTACTGAGCAGAACATTAAAGGGTGGTAGTACACATCAAGAAAAATAATATTAAATGGAAAACTAAGGGTCCCAAACGTCTTCCGAAGGAGATAGGCGCCATCAAAGTTTAGGGTCCAAAATTTGAAATGATTATAAAAAACAGAAAAATTGGTCGATTCGTTTGAGGTTTTCCGGAAAACTATTCTTTATGTCAGTATGTTCTTGAAAGTAAATTATAAAGATAGGTTTCAAAAAATGCCGATAGAGGGCGCTTTACCCTTTGGAGTAACGAAAAACTATTTTTTACCGTTATTTTTTGCATCTCATTAAATTTTTTTAGAAGTTTTGACATAAAGTTAAATTTTGAGCTCAAAATCTGTGGTTAAGTAGCGCAAACTGAACTGTGTTCAATGGGAGTGGGTAGTTTCAAATTTCAAATGACTATAAAAAACAGAAAAATTGGTCAATTGATTTGCGGTTTTCACTAAAACCATTCTTTATGTCAGTATTTCCTTGAAAATAAAATTTAAAGGTAAATTTAAAACAATTCCGTCTGAGGGCGCCTTAATCTTTAGAGTAACCAACAACTATTTTTAACCGTAATTTTTTTTTTTTTTATCTAAATAAATGTTTTAAAAGCTTAGCCTTAAATTATGAGCTCAAAATCTGCATCGTTTTGAGTAATTAAGTAGCGCAAACTGAACTGTGTTCAATGTTGGTGGGGAGGTTCAAATTTCAAATGATTATAAAAAATGGAAAATTTGATCAATTCGTTTGCGGTTTTCTCTAAAACCCATTCTTTGTGTCAGTATTTCCTTGAAAATAAAATTTAAAGATAATTTTAAAAAAATTCCGTCTAAGGGCGGCTTAAACTTTAGAGTAACCAACAACTATTTTTAACCGTTTTTTTTTTAATCAAAATAAATGTTTTAAAAGCTTAGCCTTAAATTTTGAGCTTAAAATCTGCATTGTTGTGAGTAATTAAGTAGCGAAAAATTGAACTGTGTTAGTAGGGTGGGCAGGGTAACATTTCAACTCCTGAACACAGTTCAGTTTGCGCTTCTTAACTCCTCCCAACGATTCAGAATTTGAGCTCAAAATTTAAGTCTAAGCTTTTGCAAGCATTTAATTAGATACAAAAAATAACAGTTAAAAATTGTTGTTTGTTATTCTAAAGTTTAAGGCGCCCTCTAACGGAATTTTTTAATTTATCTTTAAAATTTATTTTCAATGAAATACTGACATAAAGAATGGTTTTAGAAAAAAAACTCAAACGAATCTAGGGGGGGGGGGGGACCAATTTTCTGTTTTGTATAATCATTTGAAATTTGAACCTTCCTACTCCCATTGAACATAGTTCAGTTAGCGCTACTTAACTACTCTCAACAATTCAGATTTTCAGCACAAAATTTAACTTTATGTCTAAGCTTCAAAAAAATTTAATAAGATGCAACTTAAATAAGTTATATATATAACTATCCAAAATGTTCGTCTTGTCCCCTAATTTTAACCACCTTGTTAAATTTTATGGTTGTTGGTGCTATTTCTTGGCAACTTTATGAAACTCTTCTGTATTTTTACAGTACATGTATAAACCGTACGTTCTGAAAAGATGATGCGATTAAATGTATTTCACGATAATTGCTCTAACATCACACTCACTAAAACAAAATCAAATGTATTAATCACGTAGACCATAAAAATGTCATTACTATAACTTTAATGAAAAGAAGAAGTATGTATGTTGTTATAATACTCGTAAATACTTAAGACAAATAATTAGTTATTGTTGGATGCTTGAAAAGCAGTAAAATGTTCATAAAATATTCTCTCATTTCTTTAATTCAAGTCCACAAGCACCATTTTTCTAATATGCCATCTGCAGAAGAACGCTGAAGACCAGAAAAAGCACATAAAAAAATCTGAATTTCTTGCAAATGAAGGTGAAATGAGCTTAAGAACTCTCGTATTAACTTCACTCACATCTGCTGCAGATGACATCCCCGGAATGTACTTCTGAAGTGAGAATCCCGAGGAGGATAATTTATTCTTCTTCATAACTTTAGGGGCGACACTTAGAAAAGCGAAAAAAAATAATAAAGTCGTACATCAGGAAATTGTAATAAAAACCTCATTATAATAAAGCCTATTTTTTTCGAAAACATTTAATAACGCACGTTAATAAAATTCATTTTTAAAAACATATTTTTATACTGTGTGGAACATTCCGTATACAAAGATAACGAATAAATAACAATGAAGGTTATTTGTTGTGATCATGAAACAATCATGAAACAATGAAATGAAATGATATTTTCTGAGTATTTAATAGATTGAATTAACCATTATTCATAATAATGGTTATAATTATCTTAAATTATCAATAATATGACTTATCGGTGAATAATTTAAAAAATTAACAAATCGAGGAATCGTATTATTAAAATTACACGATTCATAATTACACGATACTTCTGAAATACTAAATCCTGAAGAGGATAATTTATAATAAAGTCGCACTTTAGGAAATTGTAATAAAAACCTTATTATAACAAAGGTTTTTTCAACGCCATTTAATAAAGAAAGCTTATAAAAGGTATTTTAATACTACGTATGTTGAAGTAAGGCCTTACTTTATGTGGCAAAATAATATTTATAAAGAATAAATAACAATAGAAGTTATTTGTAGTTGTATTTCCATGAGACAACGTTACGAAATAATAATGTTTTTGAATCTTTAATTAAGTGAATTAACAATTATTCATAATAGTTGGTTATAATAATTTTATCTTAATAAAATGATTTATCAGTAAATGATTTAAAAGAGTTATAAATCGAGAAATTTTGTAATTAAAATTAAATAATTCTCCTTTTTTCTAACTTAAATAAGATATGTATATTTATGTATCCAAAAACTCCGTCTACTTTGTTAACTTTTATAGTTTACTACAGGTTACTTTTTGTATAATAAAAAGCAGATGGTATTTACAGAAATGCACATAAGATTTCTGCAACTATTCTGTACTTGAAGTACTGCATACTACTACTACAGCGATATAAATAATTTTAAAACTTCGTTATAGTACGAATGCACCTCATTTGCTACATTTGACGTGCAATTTCCGACTTGATTAGTATAAATCGGTAACTGAATTTTTAAAATGTACTTTAACAAACCATGGGGTCTAAAAAGGTAACGCAGCAAAAAAGTATTTCACGATAATCGCTCAAAGTAAATCACACTCTCTAACAGAAAATCAAATATTTTAATCACATACATCATAAAAATGTTATTGTTATATCCTTATTGAGAAGAAAATATTTACATATTGTCATAAAACTCGTATATACTTAAGACTTGACAAAAATCCGTTACCACCGGATGCTTGTAAAGCAATAAAATGTACATAAAATATTCTCCCATTTCTTTAATTCAACTTCACAAGCACCATTTTTCTAATACGCCATCTGCAAAAGATCGCCGAAGACCAGAAAAAGCTCATACAGGAATCTGATTTTCTTGCGAATGAAATTGAAATGAGCTTAAGAATTCTCTTATTAACTGCTCTCACATATACTGCAGATGACTTCCCTGAAATGTACTTCTGAAATGAGAATCCCGAGGAGGATAATTTATTCTTCTTCACAACTTTAAGGGCGAAACTTAGAAAAGCAAGAAAAACAATAAAGTCGTCCTTCAGGAAATTGTAATAAAAACCTCATTATAACAAGGGCTATTTTTCAAAGCCATTTAATGTAGCTAGTTAATAAGAATGTATTTTTAAAATAATATTTTTAATATATAAATATTTTAATAGCACATTCAACTAAATTTAATTCATTATAAAACTTCTCCTTTTAATTGAAACGAGGGCTTACTGTAGGTTTCAAAGTAATATTTCCTGCATAGTGGAAAGCAGATAGTATTTACAGGAACACATAAAAGATATCTGATACTAAACTGTACCAGAAGTACTGCATACTATTACACCAAGATTTAAATGTTTTTAAAATTTCGTTATAGTACGGATAACTTCACTTCCTTCGCTTAAGAGGCCACTCGGCTCGCTTAAAAAGACCCGGATGATAATGTTATGTCTATCGGGGCGTTACTTTCAAATATCTTGCTCAAATTTTAATATTTTTACACGATTGCTTTGGATAGGATAGCAGAGGAAGATCTACAACCAAGCTAGTTTTTACTACAACCAAGCTAGTTATCTTTTAGAACCGGTTGAAACCGGTTCTAAAATTGAAGCTATCATAATATTAAAAATTAAAACCAAAATCGAAAAATGTAAAAAATAGCTCGGTTATAGATCTTCTTCAGCTATCCTATCCAAAACAATCATTTAAAAATATTAAAATTTGAGCAAAATATTTGAAAATAAAGCTGCTGTAGACTTATCATAATCATCCGGGTTTTTTTGAACGAATCGAGTGGCATCTTAATGTGCAATTTCCGATTTGTTTAGTATAAAACCATAACTGAAAGTACATAAGTAAATCCTGGAGTCTGAAGGAGTTAATGCATTGAAAAAGCATTTCACGAGAAACGCTCAATGTAAATCGCACTCCCTGAAACAAAATCAATTATTTTAATCACATGCATCATAAAAATATTATTCTTACATCTTTTATGGAAAAAATATATTTGCATATTGTCATAGTACTCATAAATACTTAATACGTGATAAATAATTCGTTACTGTTGGATGCTTGGCAGTAAAATGTACATAAAATATTCACCCATTTCTTTAATTCAACTTCTCACGCACCATTTTTCTTATGTACCATCGGCAAAATAACGCTGAATCCCAGAAAAAACACATACAAATATCTGATTTTCCGGCAAATGAAGGTGAAATGAGCTTAAGGTGCAACACTAGTCACAGAAAAGGACTCGGATGATAATGTAAATTCTATGGGAGCTTTCTCTTCAAATATCTCGCTCAAATTTTTATATTTTCACATGATTTTTTTGCATAGGATAATTGACGACGATTCATGACGGGCCTAGTTTTTACTTTTTCAATTTTGGTTTTAGATTAAAAAAATACTTTCAAAACCTTTTTAAACCGGTTCTGAAATTAAAACTATCATAAAATAAAAAATATATAAGCAAAATCGAAAAAGTAGAAGCTAGGCCGGTTGTGGATCCTTCTCAGATATCTTGAGAAAAAAAAATCATGTCAAAATATAAAAATTTGAGCGAGATATTTGAAAAGAACGCTCCCATAGACATTACATTATCATCCGGGTCTTTCTGAGTGACTGTTGTGAGGCCTTAAAAACTCTCGTATTAACTTCACTCACATCTGCTGCAGATGACTTCCCCGGAATGTACTTCTGAAATGAGAATCCCGAGGAGGATAATTTATTCTTCTTCATAACTTTAGGGGCGACATTTAGAAAAAATGCTAAAAATAATAATGTCGCACATCAGGAAATTGTAATAAGAACCTCATTATAAAAAAGGCAATTTTTCAGAGTTACTTAATAAAGCAAGTTAATAAAATGCATTTTTAATATATAAATATTTTAATAGTGTGTTGAACTAAATTTAGTTCATTATTAAAATTATATTTTTAAGTAAAGGTGATTCCTTATTGTACGTTGCAACATAATATTTATAAGGATTAAAAAAAACAATAGGATAGTTGTTGCATTTTCATGAAACAGCATACTGAAATAAGAACGTTTTTGAACTATGTATTATATTGAATTAACTTTTGATAATTAACTTTTATTCTTACTTTTTTTTTCTGTTATCCGTTAAGGAAAGAATAGTGAATACTATAAAGGTCAATAGTTTGTGTTATGGACCTAGTAATTTAAAGTCGTTAGAATCCACTCTGCGTATATTGCATTCTTTTGCTTAAACTACTTAAAATCATCATGCTTAAAATTCTTAGAACCGTCAACCCCATAGTGTGCATATTTTGTTTTAGGTTGCAAATTTTACCAAAGCAAATCAAGGCAATTCTACTAATAACAAATTATCATAAACATTCCCGTATGAATGAAAGTAAATTTAATGTAATAAAAAAAATTAAAGTCGAACATATTTTATCTTTTTTAGGTGCGTTCGTAATTATGAAAATACGTAGCACCTATATTCGTCGTCCAATCCTTCCGTCTGTCTGTCCACATATAACAACGCAAAACCTACACAACCGAATTGTTTTAAATTTAAATTACATAATTACTTTTCATTTCAAATTTTATGGAAATCGGATGTATAAGTCAATTACAGGGACAATCAAAAATATTCCGTTAATTTTCTGTCAATGGAAAAAAATATTTTCAAGTGCATTTTTTATGATGACACATTTTTTCGAACATAGTACAATTCATAAACATCTATGAAATATATTGTAAAATATACATTCTGTACAATCTGTGGTGCAAAGAATATTTTTATTAATATACAGGGCCACACAAAAGTATTCTATTACATAATGGTATAGGGGGAAGCATTGTTTAGAGTACGTTTTAATTATATTAAATTATTTGACATTTAATGAAAATTATATACGTTGCTGACGTTTACTACAAGTTAATTCCTACATAATAGAAATCATTTAGTACTTACAGGGACAAACAAAAGATTTCGGATACTATATTTTATCCAAAGTACTGTATATTTAAAAAACTTCGTTATAGTACGAACGGACCTCATTTGCTATATCTGATATGCAATTTACGACTGATTTTTATTAAAATGCATTAATAATTTCTTTTGCAAATTTTTTATTCATCCTATAGCATAACCTTACACTGAGTTTAGCTCCTTGAAGAGCGGCGAGACATTATGCGCACCCAATATAATTTTTATCCACAGTGGCAACAGAATATTGAATGATTTTTCTTTTTTACATAACATGCACATAGTTGCCAACTTCACGTTTATTTTAATACCAGTAAATTCATGCAGAAATATTCGGTTTATCAAATTTCAGAAATTTTACCGTTATATAAAACTAATATCTCTGCAAATAAATATTGCCCCTTAATATTTTCGAGGGATAAAGGTTAGCGATAACATCTTCGAATGTTGAGACTATGTTCTAATGCCAAATAGTGAGATAGATTTTATAATCTTTTTTTTTTCTTTTTAAATTGAAAACGGAATTGAAACGCAAAATATATTTATTGGGCATTAAAAAGCTCATACTGTTAATAAATTTTAACCCTTTATATATGGAATTATCGATCCATGAGAAATTCACATTCTAAAGCATTTTACATAAATTGTTTAAACTAATTAAAAGATTTACATAATCATTTAATACATTTTTGAAGGATTTTACACTCTCAAAAAAACTTCCGTCTTTTTACAGAAAAAGTACTGGCAGCACTGCTGCCAGTAATTGTCTGTAGATTGACGATTATCCGTTTATTTTTTTCTCCGTCAAAAGAGGTAAAATATCCGTCATTTGAAAAAAAGTCTTGAAAATATCAATCCGGCACGGCTGAAGATCGAACTCACGATCCCAGCATTGGCAGACGAACGCGCTACCTCGACGCTACCGTTGTACATTAATGAAGTGCTTTAAAGTAGAACCATTCATTTCATATGAGTGTGATTGGTCTATTTCGTTACAAAGCTTTTAATTTTGAAGTTATTTTCGGAAAGATTTCATCTTTCATGAAACTGTGGCTGGTTTTTTTTTTTTTTTACGTGTAGTATTAATATACTATAAAAATGTAAATTTTAAATATATTACGTAGATTGCTAAAGAAAAAGTTTGGGTATTATATTTTTATTCGATAAGATTTTTTTTGAATAATACAATTTTTTTCATTTTATTTTTTAATTAAAATATCTTTTAAATGTGTTCACTTAAAGTATATTTTAAATGCGAATATTTATTATATAAATAACTTAGTATATTCAACTTTATTCAACTTATCCAACTTTGGATAACAAATTGTGAGAACTTTTGAATGAATAAAGAAAGTAATTGTTATTTCTTTTTAAATTCGAAAACATTTTTGTCTTTTTAAAACTAAATTAGACATTATAATTTGTTTATTTTGTTTTTCATTTTAAAAATAAATTCGAATTTATTACTAACAGACCCAATACGCATGCGTGCTAGAAATAAACAGAATCTCTCCCTCATTTTTCGACGCTCGGAATGAATTCACAGACCCAATACGCATGCGTGCTAGAAATAAACAGAATCTCTCCCTCATTTTTCGACGCTCGGAATGAATTCACAGATCAAATACGTTTTCTGGGAGTACGGAAATTATTTGTGAAAAAATGAGGGTAACTTAGTGTATATTGACGAATTTTTCTGACAGTGTAGAAGGATTAAAGAATTTAGAAGGATTATCATTAATTTTATTTAAAAAGAAACTATTAAAAGTAATTACGTTTTTCACACATACTTTATTTATTACTTATTAATTATAATTATTAACTATATGATTTAATTATTATTTTTAAATTATTAAAACATTGAGTAATGTTAATATTTTAATGCAAAATTAAAGTGTTGTTTTACAAATATTATCTCAGTATAGTTAAAATTTTATATTTAGGGAGAATATTACTAAATCTTGCAGAATATTACTATAGGTTAGACACAAATCTGAGGTTCACCTTGAAAGTTCCTTAAAGATGCCTACTCTGTTTTACATTATAGTTACATAAATTAAATATTTTTCTTTCTGAATTTCCATTATGAGTTCGGAGCTCCACATTGATTAACTTCAAGGGATGGGGCTGAATTAACATCTGAAATGAATAATATTTTAATTATATAAAGCCACGAGGGATTAATTAAATTGCTTCGGTGAGTGGACTTTATTATAATGAGTTTTTATTACATTTTTTTCAACTGCAATTTCAGAGTTTATATTTTGAAAGTTGTTATCATAAAGATTAAATTATCCTCCTAAGGATTTTTATTTCGCAGTTGTCAGTTGCAGCTGATGTGAGAGAGGTTAATACAAAAGTTCTTATACTCATTTTACCCAGATTAAAAAAAAATGAGATTTTTGTATGTGGTTTTTTAGAACGTCAAGCTTTTCTCTGAGATGGCATATTTAAAAAAATTGCTCTTGAACTTAACTAAAAAAAATCAGACGTTTCATGTAATTTTTATTGTTGCACGAAGAATCCAAATCTGACATATTATATGTCATATATAACGTTTGTTTACGAGTGTGGTGAAAATATTCATATTTCTTTTTTCTAATTGGAATTACTATAACGGTACTTTCATGTAGAATATCTAGAGAAACTCATAAAATATACTTTTATTATTTGTTCCTTATACTTCTCTTTGTATTTAAAGGATACGTGTAAATATATTTATATTATATAAGTTAATATTAAAGGTTTAAAACTTCTTCATCCTAATTTAATGAAAAAACAGGATATTCTTACATTTCCTTTTTTACGAGCATTAGTCTTCTCTTGTTGATGGCATATAATAAAAATAGTGCTTGTGAATTTAATTTTAAAAAATTGAAGAATATTTTTGTACTTTATACTGTTTTATGAAAAATACAAAAATGGCATACTGTTTGAAATGTAATGACTAAGTTTTTCCGAGCATGATAATGAGTTCATTTCTTATTACTATATTAAATATTAGAATGATAACATTTACATCTAATGTTAAGGTTATCGTATTCCCCATTTTCGTAAAAGATATTTTTCTATATTCTTTTTCTAACTTGCGGATGGCATAATAGATCAAGGAAGAAAAATCATACATCAAACATAGATTATTAAACACCTTCCAACACTTCAGAATATAACGTATCTTGGGATGTTCTCTCAAGCCATGATGTTGACACGTTCAAATTAACCTTCCCTTTTTAAATCGCAAAAAAGAACCCATGACACTGAGGCAATTAATTTAGTTAAAGTAATAGACTTTTTTTTCAAAATTTTATGATTTGTCATGTGACACGAGGTATTCAGCAGTAAATGCACAAAATTTGATTTCTCTGACTTATACAGATTTTGTGTAGGACTCTGTGAAGGACAAACAAAGAACAGAGACGAATAGGATTTCCTCAGGTGAACGAAATCCTATAAATTTGGCTGATGAAACTGTAATATTGTTTTCTTTTTATTTTGTGATAACACTTTCGCGACGGGATCCTTTTACGAAATTTTTAATGCTTACTTGCTACATCGAGAAAATGCTCCGATTAAATAAGTCAAATTTTACTGGTGGCTCTAAAAAGGCTCAGAATATACAATTCTTGAATTTAATTATATATTAATAATTGTTTAACTTAATTACAAATATGAATGTATTCCTTGGGTGTATTTACAGTAGAACCTCCATGCATTGACCACTCAAGGGACTGTAACTAAGTGGTCAATGTATGGAGGTGGTCAACTTAGGGAATTTTTAGAAAAAATTTAGTACAATATTAGAAAAAAATTGGTAAACTTTTTTAGTATTTTTAAGGAAAAATTTAGAAAAAAATTAGCACTTATTCATTTTTATTTTTTTCTGAAAGTGCAGCACATTTCTACGATTTTTGAAAGAATAATATATTTTTTCATTGAGTCCTCTTTTTTTTCATTAAATAACTACAAAATGCACTTTCACAGTTTACAAATCCATTAAAATCGCGGCTGTCGGCCTAACCGTTCGGAGTTTTCCGTGGTTTTCTTCGAACCTTGCGTAAATACGGGTTAGGTTCCCTTAGAAAGACCCCCACGGAGGGCACTCCCCCTGGTCCTATATCCCATTAGCGTAGATAATCGGACGACAAAAATCAACCAATCAAATCCATTAAGCATGCTTTGGCGTTTTGATGCAGCGACTTTTTTTAAGTTGCTCCATCATGCACTTTAGATCATCTTCCTTCTCCGTTGGGTACTTTTTTAGTTTCGTCGTCACTTAGATCATCACCTTCTTCGCCGGTCCATTTCTTGTACCTTAGAGTCCTCGCTGTGCTTAGTTTCAGAGAGTATCTCATTAAATATTGTCTCTGGGTCTAGTACAGTATATGCTGCTAATTCATCCACCAGTAACATAATCATCAAAATCAACTCCATCAAAAACTGGCAAGGGAGATAAAGGAAGCTCATTCTCTTGCATCGATGTTGTACCTTTAACAAATCTAGCTTTCTTAAAACAGTTCTTAATCGGGGTTTGCATAACTTTATTCCAAGCAGAATTTATTCAATGAACTACATTCAAAGCATTTATTGATGCAGCTGTTGACGATGCTAATGCAGAAGGACAACAGGTTTGAGTTTTTGTAATCACCCATTCCAGAAGTTAAGCTCAGTATTGCACTTTGAAGGATTGAATAATGCCTTGACCTAAAGGTTGCATTTGGGGGCAAAAAATTTAGCTACTTATTTGTAAGATTATTCATTTCCGGGTGGCAGCAGCAGTTGGCCACGAAAAGCAGAATAGACCGCTTCTTTTTCTTCATTTCTACATCAATTCCTCTAATTCACTCTTTGAACAAAGCACTGATCATCCATTCGGATCTATTTGCTCTCCAAAATACAGGAAGGTTTTTCAGTTTTACATTTTTAAATGCACAAGGTTTAACGTATTTTCCGGTCACCATAGGCTTCATTTTTACCCGTCATACTGGCCCATAAAAGAACAGTAAAACAGTGTTATGAAAGTTTTCCTCGTTTGCAAGTATCACCCTTCATTACTAAACTTCTATCAGCCATTGCTTGAAAGAAGAGACCGCAATCATCAGCATTAAAGATGTATTTATCTTTAAAACCCTCAGCAGACTCTGAGGATGTTTCAAAAAACTTCTCCACCATTCCAGCTGAAACTATTCGATTCCCCAGACAAAACTTTTTGAGAAATCTTGTATTGTAGTTTGAATTTTTCAAGCCAACCTGCTGACGCTTGGAAGTCCTCAATTTCATATTATTTTGCATTTTTTTAATACTTCATGAAGCATAGGTCCTAATATTCTTGCATACATCAATATTATTTTACAGAAAATGTTGTTATATTAAATCGACGAAATGTTATAATTAAATAAAACAAGACTCTCTGTATTAAAATTCTGGTATCCCAAAAAATCCGGAGACTTTGCAGCTCTGCATAAATTAGTTTTCATGATTTATTTTATTTTTTACATATTTTTTAAACAATACGTTTGTTTGGTACACTTTTTTAAAAAATTGTTTAATATATTCTTTTAAAATGTGTTGCACTGTCAGAAAACAATTTGAGAATAATAAGTTTTCATTTTGGCTTGAAAGAAATAAAATTAGAAATATTTTGCTATAAAACGTTAATAACCCTAAAAATTTTATTAACATATTTTCGTTATTCAAAAAAATTCTTCATTCAGCCCATTAATGTTAGATATTTTTAAAGAATCAAGTTACTTACACAATTTTGGAAAGTTTTAATTGTTTACATAAAATAGAAATTTAGAAAAATCTATTAAAGAGTTAATATATATGTATATATAATATATATGCAACCTATAGTGCTTAAAATCTGTAATTTTAAAACACTCCAGTATCGAAATCTTTCAGGTCTATAATTGAAATACTCAAATGTTTTAATCATTTTATGTTATATGGCCCCTTTTTTTCTTTAGCATGAAAAAAATATGTCTTTTGCAAAAATAAGTCATTCTAAGTACTCCATGAATGTATTATTTCTAATACGCATATTTATTGTAATACAAAATATACATACCGTTATCATGCTTAATTAATTATTACATGTGACAAATAATATGCCCCCACGGCGGAATTCTACATTAAAAGGTAAAGTGTACAGAAAATAGTCTCATTTCTTTTTTTTTACCATTTTTTTCAACCTACCACCTGCAGATGAAGGCAAACGCCCATAAAAAGAGTGCATACAAAAGTCTCATTTTCCTTCGAATGAGCTTGAAACGAGTTTAAGACTTTTCGTATTAACTTCTCTCACATCTGCTGCAGCTGACTTTCCTGAAATGTACCTCCAAAATGAGAATCCTGAAGGAGATAAATTATTCTTCATCATAACTTCATTATTCTGACGTCCTTTTGAAATGTTGACCAGTAAATTACACTGGGAAAAAAGATGTAAAAAAAGTAAATAAGAAGGAGCTTACTTTTTAAATTCATTTAATACAGTGAGGTAATAAGACAAATATATTTTTCAAACGTACTTAAATAACTTTCATTCTTTAAAGAAATTCGTACTAAAGCTTTTCTAAGTTAAAAAAAAAAGCGAAAAAGAAGTTCTCATTCGCAGATATATCGGATTGGCAAAGAAAAAAAAATTCCATTAAAATAAAATATAGTATAAAATATTAACGATTGTTTCAAAAGATAAATGAAGATCCGCTGATGCGTTAAAAATATTTACAGACAAGGTAGATTTTTAATATTTTTAATTGCTAACATATTTGTTACTCATTTCAAACTACCCCCCCCCCCCCCCCAAGAAAAATAAAATAAAATAAAAAATAAAAATTGTCATGATAACAAATAAAAATTTTAAAAATACATTTTTAAACAAACATTTTTTTTTTGTTTTGTTATCTTGCTTTGTAAATTGCTTTTTAATTATATTCAAGAGCATAAATTAGGAATAACGTCGGATTATAGTTTCTTTTCTTTGCATCGCGATTTAAGATGCACCATTTGCATGAAAAAAATTAACGAATTTATGATGTAATTCTACGGATGAAGCTTATATTCTATGAAATCACAAAAATATTTCTCTCTTCTTGCTAGTAGCCATTATGTACTTAACTTAGCGAAATTATTCAACACGTTTTAAAAATATTTTTTATATTAATTTGGTTTATTAACAGTTTAAAAAGTAGTTTTTTATAGTTAGTTTTTACTGTATTTTTTTTTCTTGTGTAATTTAATAGTCAGCATTTCAAAAAGACGTTAGAAATAATGAAGTTGCGATGAAGAATCATTTATCCCCATCAGGAATCTCATTTTGGACGTACATTTCAGAAAAATCAGCTGCAGCAGGTGTGAGAGAAGTTAATACGAAAGTTCTTAACTCGTTTCACCCTCATTTGCCGGAAAATAAGATTTTTGTATTTCCTCTTTATGGCCGTCTGTTTTCGTTTGCTGGTACTATGTGAAAAAGAGAGAGAGAGAGAGAGAGAGAGAGAGAGAGAGAGAGAGAGAGAGAGAGAGAGAGAGAGAGAAGGAACGGTGCTCTTGAAGTTGAATTAAAGAGAAATGAGAATATTTTCTGTACTCTTTACTGACTTATGTAGAATTCCGCCGTGGTGGCAAATTATTTGTCAGATGTAAGTATAATGGCAATATGCGTATTTCTTATTTGAAATAAAATTATGCTAATTATGTTTTAGTTTAATCAACTTACATTAGTAGTCAAAGATTTTTTTTTTTTTTTTGGTTCATGAAATAAATTTTTAAGCGTGTTTGTAATTTTCGTAAATGATATGGAATGGGAAAAATATTAAAATTCATTTTTATCATATAGTAACTGAATATAATACAGGCAAACCTCGTTAACATGAACACGCTTAACGTGAATTACTTTTAGCATGAGCTGTTTTCACAGTTTCCTTTAAAAACGAATACAAAGATTTGATACTGATAACATGAATTACTGTTACAATGAACAAAATTTTGATTTCCATTGAGGTTCATGTTGAAGAGATTCGACTATTTATTTGAGTGATTTAATTAAAGAATATCAAAAATAAAATCCCTTTAATTAACTTGCTTTGGTAAATTGTTTTTTTTTAAATGCATTCATTTTCATTACTTAACGATAATGTCTAATTTTTTTAAGGATATTCTTTTTTACAATCATAATTTAAAGAGTAACATTTGTATAGGAAATCATGAAAAATTAACGAAGATATGATGATGATTAAAGTACTTTTATCTGCTTGGTCTTTCAGCAGAATATCAATCTAGTCTCTCAACAATGTCCAATTCTAATCGTCCAGGAAAGTGAATATGTGCTGGAAGGACAGAATAAAATGATTTGAAAAATTGAGTTTGATTAATGATTCAATTAAAAATAATTTGAAATTTTGCTTCAAGGCCCAGAAGGAATCTGATATAGCGATAGTTTTCTGCAACAAAACTCTGCTTCAATGTGAAGTCTAATTAAGAAACAGCGTATACATAGAAAACTATCATTACTTTTTACAATGAAAATGTAATTTATTAAACACAAACCGCCAATAGAGTGAAGTTTTAGTATTTGCTTAAAATAAAAGGAAAATGTAATTACTCTACTGAATAGTGATTCAACGAAATGTTGGAAGTAACATTGTAACTTTTATTCCTTATATTAAAGCATAATGATTCAAGGAAGTACTGGAAGCGACATTGTAACTTTTATTCTTCATATTACAGCAGGATCTCAATCTAGTTACTCAATAGTGTCCAATTCTAATCGCCCAGGAAAAAGTATATATGCTAAAAAGGCAAAATAGATGCATTCTAAAAATCGAATTTCTGAACAAATTTTTTGATAAAAATAATTAGGAATTGTTGCTTCAAGTCCCAGAAGGAATCTGATATGGTGATTATTTCCTGCAGCAAAACTCTGCTTTACGTGAATTCTCATTAACAGACCGTTAATGATATAAAACGTTAATGATTATAAATAGGAAATTATCATTACTTTTTACAATGAAAATACAATATATCTTATACAAAAACCTCCGATTGAGGTTGTCTAATATTTTCTTTAAAAAAAAATTCCTTACATTCTTTATATTCCTTATATTCATAAGTTCTTTTTCTAAAGCATGGGTCAACCATGATTTCGAAATAACAGTTAAAAAATCAGTCCTTAGAAGTTTAAGTAAATTTTCAATAGAATTGATATTTTAAAAGTGAAGTATGCGTTTTAAACATACTAGTTGTCTTACCTTCTCCTTGGACAAACATAGACGATGCATTATCGTATTCGAAAATGGAATCATCATTGAAAAAAACGCTTCGCATATATGTCTGAAAATGACCATCTTGTACGTTAACCCTTTCAGAAACAAGCAATTCGTCCTTTAAGTCAACCCTTTATATTTCATTTTATTCTAAAAAACATTAATCTTTTAAAATAATTCTTTTCTTAAAAAGAAAATCCCATTACTTAATTCTTTGTATCTGTTGCATAATATTTCTTTATTTATTTTCTCAAACGTTTGATCCCCCAGAATTCCATTCGATTGTTTTTGTTTGAACAAGGGATTCTCGCGGCGTCATATTTGGCCGTCTGAGATAACTAAATGAGATTTGTGTCGGTAGGTTAAATTTCATTGGTAAAAGGTGAGTTTTTAAAATTTGATTGGCAAATTAGGAGTTTGTCGTGAAATCTTTTTTTCCCCCGTGCAATGAAGCTATATAAGACGTATTAAGTTGGCTTTGGGATCAGAGACAGTTATAATTTCTTGTGTGTCTTTTTATATTTTTGTCACCTGGCGAAAGCCAATGCAATGGGCAATGTCTACGACACCAACATAAATATTTTTTTTCGGTACCTTATAATTTTTAAGATCGTCACTAGTGGAACAGTTTTGCTATGAAGTGAAAGTCTATTAAAGGTGCTTAAAAATGCTCAACGCTTCTGTGTGATAATGGAGGGAAACATCCCTTAGGAAGTTGTCTTGTTGCCTTGCCACTTTGATGCTGCACAATTGTGGAATCTTCGATGGAGTATTTAAATGATACAGTTTCGAGCGGAAAACTACATATATGTATTTTAATATGTCTGTCTATTAATTTCTCTTACCATTCAATTTATAAAAGATTTAATATGACAAAAATAAAGAACAAATCTGCCATTATTTTCCATTTTTATCATTATAGCTGTTTTATAATTTCAATGTAAACAAACTTCTTAAGAATTCTAAACTTTTAATTCAACTTGAGAGGAATTTTAGAAGCGATGTCTGTTTATTGCACTACAATTATTTGAAATTCCAATGCTAATCTTATTTGAACTGCGTCTAGACTAACTGAGTCTAAACAAATCTTCCAATTAAATCGCATTGATTTTTAAAGAACTTCATTAAAATATTTCGAAATAAATCTTTTTTTTTTCTTCTGTTCTGCTTTCAGAAATTTTATGGCTTTAAATTTTAATGAACATTTCCTTTTATAATTCCTTCATGAAGGAGAGACGTAATACATAAGGATTATATATTTTTCGTACGTATATAATAATAAATAGTTTGCCAGAAATAGGATAATTTTAAAGCGAAACATAAAATGAATCTTTTGCAGTTTGCTTTTGTCTTTAGTATGATTAAGTAAATATAAAATATTTAGAGACTGACACGTTTAAGTTTTGTCATTTCTACAAATATTAAATGAATTTGTAGTTTTTTAATTGCTTTATTCTGAAAAGTGTAATATATTTAGTTATTAAAATAATTTAAATTATATCAAGCATTGATAATTTTAAGCATCGCTAATGTATTTTACGCATGAATAAATACTTGACCGTATTTGATGATAAAACTATTAGTTTTCAAATTAGAGATAGTAATTTGATATCGGAATTACTTTTTGATGTAACAATAACAATACAGAAATTTTAAAAATAAGTGTTAAAAGTATGAAACAAAAGTATGAAACAAAAGTATTAAAGAATATTTTGGAAAATAATTATTTTATTTTAAATTAGGGGGTTTATTAAAGTATTACAGTTGTTAGTGTATAACATATGCATATTCTTAATAGCATACGTAATCTGTTATTATACGTATCCATATTATATTACAAGCAATACAATAAATATATGACGTTAGAAAAGTTAGAAATAAATTACAGTATTAGTTTGGACAAATAAACAAATATTACGTCTTTTTAGTACAACCATAATACTTGGGTACCACAATAGTGATTTATTTGCACAGGAAGACTACACAAATCCTCTATTTTATTTTAAGCTAGTCCGATCCACTATACAGATCCAAGCCAGAATTCGAAACAGTAATCTCTTTAATTCTAAACAACAATGTAACTAATAGACTAATAGTTAGTATTTGATTATGACGAGGAATATTATGTTTCTATCTATTATATCAGACAAAATAAAAAAAATAAATAAATTTTGGAATCTATTTGTAATCAGAACAAATGAAAATAGTTAGCAATCGGACTTTTTTATCATTTACAAATATTTTTATATCTATAATTATTTCTTCGAATAAAATAATCAGTAATAAACTTTAAATTTATTTATATAGGGAACATTAATTGGAAGTTATCTGTAGTTTTCAAAATAGCTTCTAATACATCTGAAATTAAAATGGATTTGCAAATTCCATTTGGCCATAAGAAATTTTAATGATATTTCTCTTTCTTATTTAATGACAGAATGGCTGAAATTTAATACAGCAAAGAATACTATTAAAAATAGTAGTGAAAATCAACTATTTGGGTCGGAACACTCTCATCCCTGCTTGTATGGTATTTTTATAGATTAAAAAACATATTCTTTTCTTACAGCAAGCATTCAACTGGTCAATATAAAAGCATTCTATTGATTAAAATAGTCACGTCGAGCGGAATGAAAATAAATATTCTTACAGTGAAATTATTCATCTTCTTACTGAAAAAAAAAAAAAAAAAAAAAAGAATCGGTAGTGCAAATCCAACATCTCTAAAAATGTCATGATTCCATTCAAACAATTAATTTTCTCGGAAATTTTCTCGGCTGACTTATTAAGTTCTTCAGTTTTGCGGATTCTTTTTCGATTTCTCTTTGAAGATTAACTCACGAGAGGTAATTTCTTGTTGAAGAAAAAGTTGACGTGAATGAATATTTCGCACTTGATTTATTTCATTCTCTTGCTCATTTGGGTTTTCAAAAGAACGGAAAGTGTTTGTGGAATTCCATAGATAGTCTTTCAATTTGTGATAGTTTAAATTCATATACATTGCAAAATTTGATTTCAATAAGATGTTTCTCTGATATCTTTAATGTCTTATTATTTTAATTAAGCAAAATTGTTTTCAAAGCTTTTAAAAATATTTGATTAAAATCCCAGGAATTAATGAAAAATTGAATGTTTCCATTTTCAACAGATTACGGTTTATTGTAGTAAACTTTTATTTTAATGTTAAATTATGATTTATATATATATGTCAAGTTTTTTTTTCAATCATGTAAAAATTCTCATTTACGAAAAGGTTCAATTGATAGTCTATAATTGTGTCTCATCTTAAACTTCGAACTGTCTTTTTTAATTTCCGATGAACAACAAGGTTATACATTTTTTAATAGTCCTGTAAAGTTGATATATACTCCCTTTTTTTTATTTATATTTATATTTATATTTATTTATATACTCCCTGTATTTATTGTTTCAAGGCTTATCTTTTTCTGGCATGATATTCCTAAAAAAAGACACCTAATCTTAATTTTACTGGCGCCAAGAATATTTAATTAAAATTTTCCTTTTATAAGAATAGAACGGAAAGTGCTTTGTGGAATTTCATAAACTGTTTTTAATTTCTGGTAATTTGAATTCATATTCATCACAAAATTGGCAATAACGATTTTAAAAAAGGCAGGATCGTACTTTCTAATAAAATAATTTATTAGTTCCGGTGTAAGTTAATTATTTCAAACAGATTTACTCCACTCTAGAAAAAGTTAAATGATATTCTTATGTGGTCGAACCTCGTTAACATGAACCTCAATGGGAATCAAAATTCTGTTCATGTTAACAGTAATTCGTGTTATCAGTATCATATCTTTGTATCCGTGTTTATAGGGGACTGTGAAAGCAATTCATTTTAAAAGTAATTCATGTTAAGCGTGTGCATGTTAACAACGTTTGACTGTAATTAAAAAAAATTTTCTTTACTTACAGGCTAGTTCCATGGGTTTTGTAGTGTAAGTCACATTACCTTATAATTGCTATGTTTGTTCGCCACCTTTTTTTCGAAAAGTCTGTTTGGCCTTATTCAATTAATGAGAATGTGCCGATAAAATAAATCATTTTTTTCGTACTAAAATACTGGTAGCCAAAAATCGTAGCCTATGACTTACACTACATGTACTCATGGAAATAGCCTTACAGCAAATATTCAACTAGTCAGAATAAATGCATTCTATTGATTAAAATAGTCACGTCGAGCGGAACGAAAATAAATATTCTTACAGTGAAATTATTCATCTTCTAACTGAAAACAAAAAAAGAATTGTAGTTCAAATCCAACATCTCTAAAAATGTCATGATTATATCGAAACAATTAATTTTCTCGGAAATCTTCTCGGATGACTTATTAAGTTCTTCAGTTTTGCGGATTCTTTTTCGATTTCTTTTTGAAGATTAACTCACGAAAGGAAATTTCTTGTTGAAGAAAAGTTGACGTGAATGAATATTTCGTACTTGATTTATTTTGTTCTCTTGCTCATTTGAGTTTTCAAAAGAACGGAAAGTGTTTTGTGGAATTCCATAAATTCTCTTTCAATCTCTGATAGTATAAATTGATATACATTGTAAAATGGTTTCAATAAGCTGTTTCTGTGATATCTTACTTAGGTTTAATGATCTTATTATTTTAATTAATCAAAATTATTCTCAAATCTTTTTACAATGTTTGCTTAAATTTTTAGAAATTAATAAAATTTTGAATTTTTTTTTATTTTTAAGAAATTAAGGTTTATTACAACAAAAATTTAAATTAAAATTAAATTATAGTTTTTCAATATTTTACATGTAAACCATACACTCTCAAAAAAACTTCCGTCTTTTCACAAAAAAATACTGGCAGCACTGCTGCCAGAAATAGGCTTGTATATTGACGCTGTATATTGACGACTATCTGTTTATTTTTTTCTCCGTCAAAAGAGGAAAAATATCCGTCTTTTGAAAAAAATCTGGAAAAGATAAATACGCCGGCGGTTAGGGTCGAACTCACGACCCCAGCATTACAAGGCCAACGCTCATCCTCGGCGCCACAATTGATCAGGAAAAAAGTGCTTAGAAGTAAAAGCCTTTATTTCTTATGAGTGTGATTTGGTTTATTTCGTTAAAGAGCTTTTAATTTTGAAGTTAATTTCGGGAAGATTTCATCTTTAATGAAACTGTGGCTGGGGTTTTTATACGTTTATATTAATATAGTATAAAAATGTGAATTTTAATTATATTTGCGTAGATTGCTAGAAGAAAAATATGGATGTTCTATGACAAGATTTTTTTGAATAATATCAATTTTTTTTCTTTTTGCATTTTATTTTTTAATTAAAATATCTTTTCGTCGTGTTTATTTAAAGTACATTTTAAATGGGAATATTTATTATATAAATAACTTAGTAAATTCAACTTTATTCAACTTATCCAACTTTGAATATGAACAAATTGTGAGAATTTTTGAATGAATGAAGAAAGTAATTGTTATTTATTTTTAAATACGAAAACATTTGTGTCTTTTTAAACTAAATTAGACATTTTAATCTATAGAATATTTTGCTTTTCATTTTAAAAAAAAATTCGAATTTATTACTAACAGACCCAATACGCATGCGTGCAAGAAATAAACAGAAACTCTTTCTCATTTTTCGACGTTCGGAATGAATTCACAGATCAAATACGTTTTCTGGGAATACGGTAATTATTTGTGAAAAAATAACGATAACTTAGTGTATATTGACGAATTTTTCTGACAGTGTAACATAGCAATTTATTTTATAATTATAAGAGAAAAAACAATATTTTCTTCCTATGATAAGCATGTAATCAATGAAATATATGTTATGCTTAAGTAAAAAAATAATTAAATCTTATTATAAAATTATTTTTAGACTGCATTTTTAGACTTTAAAGTTAGACTGCATTCGGAGCGTTTTATTTATTTTCTTTTTTGAATATCCGACGTTTTAAATTATTGTAGTTTTATACGATAGCGTTTTAGATGTTATGTTTTGTTATAAAAAGCATAAGACGCGAGTGTTACTCGAATGCATGATTTACTAAAGCATCTGACGCGTTTAGGTGTCATTTATGAAACTATCGTTATGATAATCTAAATTCCCTACGGAAATTTTGGATGTTTATTTTTGGTCACTGTCGTAAAATAAAATTTGTGAATAAAATACTTGTGCAAATTGTCTGGATTGAACTCGAAATTTTATTTTAAAAAATACCAGATTTGGCAACATTGTTTGCAATCTGTATAGTGCTAAAACTTTGTTGTATATAAATATATACATGCGTACTCTACTTGAGACTTTTAGGGATTCTGGTACCATTACTTTACATATGAGAGAAAATTTCCCTTTATTTTTTAATTAGAAGAACTTACATACATCACGTTTAATAACGCAATTTGTCATTTCTTATAAACATAACCTATTATTCGTTTAATTAAAAAAAATCAAAAACCCTTTTAATAATATAAATTTATAAAAAGAAAATATTTTATTTATACATGAAAGGAATGTTCATAAACTTAAAAAAATTAGTATGAAAGAAGCAATTGATACATGATTTGGCGATTTATCGCCTGCGCCAGATTAATAAAAATGTGTTTGAAATTTTTATTACAATTGAATTAAATTACAGTAACATTCATTTAGTTTTTTTCCTTTCAATTTAATTCTTATTTTTATGTAATCCTCCCATCATATGACTTTGATAGAAGTACATTGATAAGTAGGAGAGAGATTTTTATGATAGTACTCTTTACGTGGAATTTGCAGCTTCTTCTATACACTACAAATTCGTGACTTTTAAATTATTCCCAGAAAGTTTGAAAGTTTCTTTCTTTTGAAAAAAAAAAACTTTAGTAAAAGAGTTTTTTCGTATTACGTAGAATAACAGAATGTTTTAGAAAGCAATCGTAGTTATCTGTCTAATAGTAATTTGTGAATTATTAAGTTACACAAATCTATATCAAATGTCACAATTTTGACTTTAACTATTCAATAACGATAAAATTTGCAGTGGTTGAAAGGCGCAGATGTCGAGCTTATTGACACCACAAAAATTTAATAGTATTTTTGGTCTTATTTGATAACAAAATTTCAGAGGTTTTACTTGGTTGAAAAATACTATAAAAAAATTTGTAGTGTCAATAGTAGTGTCACCATATTTGCGTTTCTTTTCCACCACTGAATTGCGTAGAGCCATTATATTTTCTGCTTTTTACTATAAGTCTTCTAGTTAAATCACGATCTTTACATTGTAACAGTTTTGTCTTTTAACTCTTTCCAACCTAATCCTTCGAGAAGGCGAATTTTGATATTCATATACTCATATGTTTTATAGAAGTTCTATGTTTAATTAAATGTGAATTTTTTTTATCATTTAAATATTTTTACTACAGAATTATGCTTTAAATTTGTTAATATTATTTTATAATTATTTAAAACTCCATAAAAAAGTACATTTTTATATGATTATCTGTACTACATCCTAATAATATTTTTAAATGTCATTTATTATATTTTTTAGTTTTATTTACTAAAATGACTAGCATCTTTTTTAAAGAAAACATTAGTTTTCAAACGGATTTCTCAATTTGTACTCTACATTTGCGAACTTATTCCGTTAATCGATTCGTGATTAGAATCTTCCCTTTGACTATCCTAAATTTCCTTTCAAATTATCTCCATGCTTTACTTTAAAATTACAAGATGTTCTAAAACTTTGTCAAACGTTACGGAATTAGGAGATGTTGAATAGAGATGAAATGAGATGAGAATAAGCACAGAGTTTATGTACTCAAGAATAGAATAAACCAATGGTTAAAAAATTAGAAAAGTACATTTTCGGTAACAGCATTTTTTTTTTCACGTAACAATTGAGGAATAAGAAAATAACCGCACAGTAGACTCTCGATTTACCGGGATGGTCAAGAAATGCCTCGTCCCAGATAATCGAATTAGCGAAAAGTTGATGAAAAATTTTGGAATGTGCTAAGAATGTGATAATAAATTATTAAATATTCTATAACTTCAAGCGTAATTTCACTGCTGATAATTAATTGAAAAATTACATATAATTAAATATGTACTTACCGATGCTGGGTTTATTTTGTGTCTCATGTTACGAAACAAGTTTGTGTGCTCATGTAGACGTTTTCATCTTGTGCTGCAGTTGCGGCCTTACAGACAAAAGTTAGTGAGAAATGCCAAGTTGGGCATCGTTCTGGTAACTTGAATGATAGAACACTTGGAGCTTTATTCCAAAGGTTACGGGTTCGGTCACTGGTTTGAATATATTTTACTATAATGGTTCTACACTTAGTTAGAAATGCGATAATAACTTATTAAACATTTTATAACTACAAGTGTAATGTCACTGCTGATAATTAAATGAAAAATTTATTATATCTAAATATGTATTCACCGATGATGGGTTTAATAGTGTCTCATGTTACGCCAAAAGTTTGTGCTCTCATGAAGAAGTTTCCATCTGGCGTTCCAGTTGCAAACTTACTAAAAAATATTAGTGAGAAATGCGAAACTGTGCATCGTCCTGAGTCAATTTTTCTAAAAAATATTTTACACCAGAATTTTGGTTTAAAACAGTTTAACATTATTATTTATAATATTTTTCTTCTCTGTATCTTTTAAACGTATTTCGTAGTAAAATTTCTGATTTTGAATCGAAAGAGATAATTATATGGTAGCCGTCAAAATGACGGCTCATGGTAGTTACGGTGTTAAAACGTAAATATAGAGCGTAAATAATCCTGCAATAAAATATTTTCTAATTTTTTTTCTCTAAACACATTTTTATTCGAAAATTTAGCTATTGCTTTTTTAAAATTCAGTTTATTGAGTCGTACAAACCAGAAAAAAAAAGTTAAAAAAATTTATTTATAGTTCCGATGGCAAGAAACTTCTTAAACTAAAACAAAAGTTTTAATTCATCTTCTGGGGAATATTTAAATGGATGTCTGGTATTGCTCCACAACTATTTGGAATTTCATACTAATTTAACATGAATAACGTCTAGACTTCATAATCAAATCCTTCAATAAAATCCAGTTAATTCTTTAAGAATTTCAGTAAAATCTTTTGAAACGATCAAGACATTTTACCATCTATTATGACTTTTATAAATTTTATGGTTTTAAATTTTAACTAAAGTTCTCTAACCTTTCATAATTACTTCGGTGATGAGAAATCTAATTTATAACGGTTTCATGCTTTTCGTTCGTATAATTTATAAGAAAAAGTGTGATAAGAAGGATGGTGGGTAATCAAAGCATAATATCAAATGAATTTTTCAGTTTGCTTGCATCTTAAGTTTGATTAAGTAAGTATAATGAATTTAGAGCCTGAGCAACTTTGAAGTTTTCTAATTTCGAGAAGTTGTAATGCATTGAATATGTATTATGTGCTTCTGAATTGTTTTTAGTGTGAAAATGATAATTTGTTTTTGGTGTCAAAATCATTTTAATTATATTAGTGATACATTTATAATCTTATAACTCCGTAATGAAATTTACACATGAATGAGAAATCGACCATACTCGACAATCAGTCCAATTAAGAAATGTTTTCAACAGTCTTCAAAATTTGACAAAGGATTTGTGTTTTTGACATGATAAAGTTGAAACAAGTAAACTAATTTAATTTGCTAAATCCGCAGAAATTTAAAATCGCGATAAAAGAATTGGATTTAACAGTAGTGATGAACCCTTTTTAATCTTGCTCACAAACTTTTTAATTACGCGATATATTTTAAAATTTCAAAATTTTATTGCTGCATTATCAGGGTCTTCACACATAAATTTATTCAAGGGATTTTAGTTGTTTTAATCCAAGAAATTACGTAAATTACTAGTCGCTATATTTGAAGATAGAATTTTTTTTCATTAAATAATGCAAATATTATGGTAAAGGTGCATGAATGCTTGAAGGGTGCAAACCCTGATTATGTATAGATATAGGCACTCACCTTTGTACTTTGCATTGTCTATCCCATGGGAGAGATCGGCTTTCATGCAAAGCATGCACATGAGAGCAGATATAACTAATCCTAATGTGAAAAGTGATATAACAATGAAATAAGTTTACAATGTGATGATGAATATATCATAAACATTTATAATATTTAATGTTAATATATTTTATCTCTTTTTTTCAATAGTAAAGGATTTTCTTTTGCTGACGAATATATAATATATATATATATATATATTAATTTTAGTTACTAATTGGTTTCTCTGCAAAGTTTAATATTAACTATATTTTTACGTAGATATTTATAAACAGAATCGCCATAATTATAATGCAAATCAAAGTTCTAAAAAATAATCAACACTAGAAATTTGGCGATTTTAGTCTATTGTTTACTCGTCAAGTTAAACATTATGTCACGATTTGGCGCAGTAGCTTGTGGTAGTGACAATGCTTCTTTCTAAACTCTTTATTCTCTTTGGAAATAAACAATATTTGATCCCTATCCGAACATAAATATCATTCATATCTAAAATAATGAAATAACAATGTAATTTTCAACAGATTTATCTTCCTTTGTTCGAAACGCAATGGTATGAAACGTGTTAGTGAAACACTATGTACTAGCTACTATTACATTCTGAAATATGAAGCATTGATTGATAAAGTAGGGTTCGTACGCTTTAAGGGCTTTTAAGGACTTTTAACCCCTTGCGGCGCGGTGGTATATCTATGAAACCACTTAATTTTAATTCCCATACGCCACATTGGCACCAGAATTTTGGTAAAAAATTTTCGATTTAATGAATGCGTGAAGTATAGCTTTTTCTTATTTATAAAAAAGATGATTTCAAATTCCGGTCAGTCATTAATTTCAACACTTAAGCTATGAATTTTCTCTGCGTCGCAAAGGGTTAACTTGAATTAAAAAAAAAAATCATATTTATTTATTTAATAGGGAAGGAAATATAGCTTAGGATATAGCGACCAGTACTTTAAGAAATTTCTTTTACTAAAGAACCTAAAATCCCCTGAATGCTTTAGCCCCTTTGTGACGAGCGACCGGTATACGTTCCGCATACAGTGCTCAAAATCCTTTATTATTATCACCTGTAAAATTTTACTGTAATTTTTGCCTTACTCAATCCGATCATTATCGCTCTTCAAGTAGGCAAAAATTTTTGTTTTAAAAAGCCAGCGATAAAATATTAAAAATTCCGTTTCAGACTATCGTCCCGACGGGGTTAATGCGTCCTAAACCTGTAAAGAAGATGATCACTTCTAACATTTGTAGTAGTATTTTTAGATTTCATTCTCTCCAGTCCTGAGACAAATATTATGAGGGACTACTAAAACCAGTTTAAAATTACTATAAAACATCTTCAAAGATGTATCAGTCTTTATATCGATCTTAAGATATGCACGCATTCATTAAAAAAGTTTAAAAGTATTTTTTACAGTTGTAAAGAATTTAAATTAATTTAAAGGGAGTTATTTAGTGTTGCCTACAGGCGACATCATGACTGAGGGCATTATATAAAGAAATATTCTCAATACGTGCTTACTGAGATCTGGGCCGGGTTCTTATTTTTACACATAAAATAGTTTTGTACTTACTGGATGCATAACCTTCCGGCAGGCGCGCCGTTGTAAAAAAGTACAACATCAGCTTTCTTTTTTCTCTAACCCCCTTAATGGTCACATTAAATTACGGTTTAAAAATTCAAATTCATTATTTCCACCACTTTAATATATATATATATATATATATATATATATATATATATATATATATATATATATATATATATATATATACACTATATTGCCATTGATTATTGGACACTTGCGATTTTTGACATTTTACTAAATATCTAGAAAAATACATGAGGAATCATCTCGAAACTCTTAGTGTATAAATATAATAGTATACGTCATACATCTCCGTGAAGATTTTTTACCGAAACTCCATAGGGGACCGTCAACAAATTAAAAAAGAATGAATATCTTTTGAATAACCCTGTCAAAACTAATGTAGCAAAAGCTCTCAAACTCTAGATTATGATTGAATGCTTTATTGTGATACACTGTGTTCATTTTTATGCAAATAGCATGCATACTCGCAGAGTAATTAAGGTTTTTATAAAAATGGTCCCAAATTTTTTCAAGTTTTTCCCTTATAATTTTCAGAATTCTTAATATAAAATAATATTTTTTTCAGAAAATATGACAAACAACATTGCACACAGCACCCTGTAATCAGAATTAAAAAATAATAAAAATTGTATGAAAAATGAGTAGGTTTACTAAATAATTTTTTACTGCGCATGCGTCAAAGATATCAAAATTTCATTTGCATATCATGTTAGCTAAATATATAGAGCAACTTTAGTAAAAGTCTCAAAATCATAGCTTGAAAATTCTGAAAGTAATCGTCTATAGAAAAAGGACAAAATCCGTTGTTTCCAAAATGAAGCAAAAAAATGAGGGATTCTATCCAAATGTAGTAGTACATCCCGTATTGTGTATTCTATATTGACACTAATCAATGAATATATGGATACAACCCCTCTTGTTTTTGCTTCATTTTGAGAATAACGGATTTTCAACTTATTCAATTGACGATTATTTTCATAATTTTCAAGTTATGATTTTGAGACTTTCACAAAAGTTGCTCTATACATTTAGCTAACATAATATGCAAATGAAATTTTGATATCGTTGACGCATGCGCAGTAAAAAATTATTTAGTAAACCAACTCATTTTGTATGCAATTTTCATTATTTTTTAATTCTGATTACAGAGTACTGTGTGCAATGTTGTTTATCATATTTTCTGAAAAAAATATTATTTTATATTAAGAACTCTGAAAATTATAAGGGAAAAACTTGGAAAAATTTGGGACCATTTTTATAAAAACCTTAATTATTCTGCGAGTTTGCATGCTATTTGCCTAAAAATTAACACAGTGTATTACAATAAAGCAGTCAATCATAATCTAGAGTTTGAGAGCTTTTGCTACATTAGTTTTGACAGGGTTATTCAAAAGATATTCATTCTTTTTTAATTTGTTGACGGTCCCCTATGGAGTTTCGGTAAAAAATCTTCACGGAGATGTATGACGTATACTATTATATTTATACACTAAGAGTTTCGAGATGATTCCTCATGTATTTTTCTAGATATTTAGTAAAATGTCAAAAATCGCAAGTGTCCAATAATCAATGGCAATATAGTGTATTCATTTTATTGAATGACAAGTAACATGATACCAGAATAAAACAAATTACACTATTTTATAAAACTGGTGGGAATCAAACAATTCTGAATAAAAGCCGTAAAGCTCGTAAATGTCTCGGGTGCAGTAGCGGTTCGTCAGGGCGTGCTGCATAAATTTTTCACACCACAAAAATTGTATAGTAATTTCAGTTTTTTCAAATCAACAACATTTGTCGAGTAAATAATATAAATGATTCTGTTAAATTTTAGTGGTGAGAGAAATCTGATGCAGCGCTCCCTGACGAGCCGCTACTGCTCGGGCGCGACGATAAAGTGGTTAAAACAAAATTCACGCCTGCTTTAATATGTCATGACAAAATAAATCTAACTGTATTGCGGAATACTTTCTTAAATTGTAAGCAGAGAAAACTTATATGATATTTGTAAGTTAAATAAATTAGGTGTAAAATTAAAACAAAATAACAATAATTGAATGTTTTCCTCCTGTTGTACAATTTACAACGCTCGCCAGCTCATGTGATGAAAATTTGTGCTCCTGGCGAAAGGATAATCAAAACTTTTAAATTCAATAATGTTATGTTTTCCAATTTTTTTTTTTTTTTTTTTTTGTTATATAGAAGAGTGATTTTTTTTAAATCATCATTTTCATACTTTAATTTTTTTTTACATATCTGGTGCACGTGTCGTATCTATATCACGCCCGCAACTGATGGAATTTCCCCATTTTTAGACATGAAGCTGATGCTTCGAATAATCCATGCTTCTATAATATGTAAGATAAATGTTTGTTAAACGTAAAAATACTTAATTTAAATGTTTTGATTCCGCACCTTTCGAGTACGAAAGTAAGTGTGAGATTGTGAGAAAACTTAACATGGATAGACAAACAGCCTATTCCGAAATTTGCTAAAATATTTTCATTATTTTATAAGTTATGAATAAAAACTGCCAAACGCCCTATATTTTTGGATAAATAAATGTACCCTAACCTTAATTTCCTCACACCTGCTTTCTAACTGCTTGTTTTTGTTTTTTTAAAAAAAGAACATTTAATTTATAAACTTATTTAATTGTATCACAATTTCCGGTGTATAATCCATGTATCAAACAATCATTTTTCAACCCAGAATTTTTTTAAATAAAATGTAACTTTTTTTTCGCTGCAAATACTTGACTTCAATTACTAAATAAAATTTCTGTGTTCAAACAGAATTGTCTTACCAGCGGATTGTACGCCGGAAATTACGGTATATGTATATATATTTTTTCGTTTCTTAAAACATTCCTAGTACTAAGTATATTTATCTGCCTGAAAAACTCTTCGAAGTTGGCAGCCATGTTTCCTGCACGAAAAGTGTTAGTTATAGTGCACAGCACAATCTTCCCTAACATTGTTCTCCTTTTTGCATCACCCTGTACATTTATTTACAATATACATTGATATTTCTAAACAATGTATTATGTGTTATTGTTTTACCTAATAAAATAATTTTCTTCAATAAAATTTCTTTATTGACGCTAATTCCAAACCTTTTGATGTTTTGCAAATGTTTTTAACATATTAAAATTCCCCACGGATTTCCAAATTTTCCATTTCAACAATTCCGACTATTACTCCATTTGTCAATTTCTAATCATTTTGCTCTATTTAATTCGCACAAAACGCATCAATGAGTAATAGGAGTATCCGTCTTCAAATGGATTTCGCAAAGTGTATTCTTCGTTTGTAATCTTATTCAATGAATCTATTGAAGATTGTAATCTTCGCTTTGATTACTGTTAATTCTCTTTCAAGTAAACTAAATGAATCACTTCGCAGCTTCAAGATTGCAGTAATATTTATAAAATATCATTTATAATAATAATATTAGCATAAATACATAGTAGTATAATTTATAGAATAATTAGAATCCTTCTGAAATAAATGTAAGGTTAATTTCTGACGTGTAAATCGTCGATACAGCCATACACCTGATCAGGTAGAACCGGATCCGAACCCGAAGTGCCTGCTTAACATCTTTAACATTTGTTCCGAAATAGGTAGGGGATCAGTAAGCACTTTTTCATATAGCTGTTTCCGGAGAAGTGGTTAAAGTCAGGGCTCGCACAGTCGCTTTATTTTGATTTTTTCAAAACAAAAATCTTTCACATCCATTTTGCCAAAATGTTCAAGAGCTATCTACATACGAAGGAAGGGGGATGTATTGCAAAAGTTCAGTTCCAAGCGAATATTTTTTACTGTTACCTCGCATTATTTTTTCAAAACAAAAAACTATTCACACTATGAGAATATTTGGAAGGGAATAATACTAAGAAGTGTATTTTTTAAAATTAGCATTCTATTCATAATAAGAGAATATAGAAATTGTCGCCTTTAATTGACATTTTAACAAAATTTGTGGATTAAAAATAGTAGTTGAAATAAATTTTTAATTAGTTGTCTGTGGTAGCGTCTGTTACATTGTAACACAAAACCCGCAACAATACACACAAAAAAATTGTAACTTAACAGATTACAACGACTATTTGAAAAGTAATATTTTCAAAGACTATAATTTTAGACTTATAAATGATTTCTATATTGAACAGACCAATTATAACATAATTTTTATTATGATCAAAATGTAGCTCACGTAATAACAGAGTAATATTAATTTTGCCTGGACATTTAGAGTTACATTAATATTCCTGGACAAATCATAAACAAATATTAAATAAAATTTCAGTTTAACAATTTTCGGTACCGTGAATTTTTAAACTTTTAAATATCGCACATTTTCAATTTTTACACTGTCGTATACAGAAAAAAAATTTACTTTCAAATGCAACTAGTTTGTAACCCGTATTTAAATTTTTTTTAAGTTCTTGTTTGTTTTTGTAGTTTTTAATATATATATATATATATATATATATATATATTGCCATCGTGGCAACAGAAGGATTCCATTTTTGGACATAAAACGTTTACCAATCAGAAAATAAATAAAATAAAAAACAGAAGTATTTCATTTCTAGACATTAATGATAGACCAACCAGAAAATGAATAAAATAAAATAAGTTACGGAATTCAACCAATAATATTCAGATATACTTCAGATTTCCGAGTTTTCTACCCAGAACAACTATTTTCCAAAATAGTTAAAACATGTATTTTTTTTTCTGCTAAAAATCCGTTTCGAAACCGATGCATTTCAATCGGGACTCGAAGTGAAAGAAAATTAATCCATATTTTAATAGACTTGTGGAAAAGTAATCTAAAGTTGTATATCTAATATCCCTTTTATCACTTTTGTAAAAAAAATGCACACAAATATGCTCAATAATTTTTAGATATACAATAAAAGTCGTTTAAGATACGTCCGTTTAATATAGATCTCACTGACGATACGAAACACCTGTGGTCGCTTGAAATAGAAACTTGTGTAGAATTATCGGATAAGATACGCACTCGCTTAACCACTTAATCGTCGCGTTCGAGACATTCACGGGCTGCAAGTTTCACGGCTTTTATTCAAAATTATTTGATTCTCACCAGTTTTTTTAAATAGTGTAATTGGTTTTATTCTGGTATCATTTTAATTGTCACTAAATAAGATGAATATTTTTTTTTCAAAAAAGTGGTGGCAATAATGAATTTGAATTTTTAAACCGTAATTTAATGCGACCATTAAGAGGTTAAGATACGAAATATCCTCGGTCCTTTGATTCGTAATATAAAGGAGTTTCTCTGTACATATTCTTCTCAATTGAAAATTATCCGGGACTTTCTTTAGAAAGTTGGCAAGCCGAACCTGATTCGAAAGATTTAAAATCGAATCCGGAACCAAACCAAAACTATTAAATTCAAATAGAACCAAACTCTATTCGCAACGAAAATATTTAAGAGCAAGAATCTGAGAGAGTGACACACCCGTGATTCATGACATCTCAGATTTTCTCCAAAAAATTACCAGTTGTCACTTATCTTGTTAAAAGACAAAATCCAGAATTTTTTGCTCCAAAGTTGAGTTGTTCATTTTTTATGACCCTCCAAAGGTCATCATGTCGTGAAAAAAAAATAAGCGTTTTTTTAAGACATGGATATTGCTATGACTCACAGCTCTTTGCGCATACAACTTGCCATGAAATTCTTTTTATATGTGGAATGCAAAAGGGTTGAACTCTATATAATAGATGAAAAACCCATGGCAGGTTTTTGCCGCAAGGTCACAGAAGGTCACAAAAAGATTCATTTTTGCTGTTTTTTTTCATTTTTAAGACCCTATAACAGCTTGCGCGTTCCACATGCCATGAAAAAAGAGGTGGCAATTGAAAGCCATGCATTAGCACTTTTTAAAAATGTATATATAATTGAGGCAAGTTGTATGCGCTTTTAGTTACAGAGTGCCAAAGTCTGAAAAATGACATTTTTGACCAATATTAAAACTGTCATAATTTCTTGCGGCAACAACATTTTGAAATAATTCTTTTGTCATTGTTTTATTCTATTATTGCCCTTTTCAAAAAAGTAAACTCCATTGAGGCAAGTTGCTTTAAAAAAAATTAAATGTTTTTTTAAAATATGGCCTTTTTCAATAGTCAGAGCTATTTCATTATTTGAAACGACTTGACTGGATAACAATATTTTATACATTTGTTTCTCTTTATAAATTGATATTCTAATATATTGTGAGGCATATATGATGTTGATGGCATTTATTTAATTTTAACCCTTTCGAGTCCGATTTTGTTTTTCAATTTTAGAAAAAAATATTTTCACTTTAATAATATTGACACTAGCTATTGTAATAGATTAATTAGAGTTTAACGAATATTTCATTGTCTGAAACATAACGAATTTTGTTGTTTTCTGCACTATTAAATTCATATTCATGCAACAATAGGCTAAGGAAGAGTTTTTGGAGAGGGTTTTAAAATATTATAATGCAACAAGTTAGTGACATTACAACTTTCTAATACTTTTAGCGCTTTATTACACAGTTCTTTCAGGAAAGCAACATTTATTTTAAATTAAGAGGGAAATACATTTAAAATAAAATAATCGCAAACAATACTAAAAAAAATAAGCAAATTATTATTATTACTAAATGCCTTAACATTAATGAAGTCATATAATAAGTGCACAGATACATACTAACATTGCTACATGTAATTAGTAACAAAAGTAATTCCTAAAAATAATAATGCTCAAAAGACAGGTATTATTAATAGTACACCAGCCCTGAAAGCGTTAAAACGAAAATATTTGACATTTACAAATTACAATTTGTAATTAAAATGCAACCAACATAATCAGCCAACACTGTTAATATTTTTACATTGATTAATCAGTACGAGTAAAGAAAATCAAAAATATAACTTTCTTGTATCATATCTGAAGATACCTTTTAACAGTTATAGTAATCTATTCATGTATTTCAGTTAATATACTTGGGTAGCTATTAATGTTAAAGAAAATTTATTTTTCCCATAAGTGAAAAAAAAAAAAATCCCATAAGAGTTAAAAGACATCATGAGATATCTTAAAAGAAATGGTTATATCTTCGATTTTCTTTTCTCATAATGATAAAACTCTGTAAAAATTCTTACAGTGTTGGGTGATTGTATTTATATTTACATTTTAATTACAAGCTGCAATTTGTAAATGTCAAATATTTTCGTTTTAACCCTTTCTGAGCTTGTGTACCATTAATTATACATGTCTTTTGAGTATTATTATTTTTAAGAAATGCTTTTGTTACTAATTACATGTAGCAATGTTAGTATGTGTCTGTGCATTTATTATATGACTTTATTAATGTTAAGGCATTTAGTAATAATAATAAATATTTGCTTCATTTTCTTTGTATTGTTTGTGATTATTTTATTTTAAATGTATTTCTCTCTTAATTTAAAATAAAAGTTACTTTCCTGAAAGAATTATGTGTAATAAAGCGCTAAAAAGTATTAGAAAGTTGTAATGTCACTAACTTGTTGCAATATAATATTTTTAAACCCTCTCCAAAAACTCTTCCTTAGCCCATTGTTGCATGAATATGAATTTAATAGGGAGAAAATAACAACATTTGTTATGTTTCAGACAATGAAACATTCATTAAATTCTAATTAATCTATTAGGATAGCTAGTATCAATATTATTAAAGTAAAAGTAATTTTTTCTAAAATTGAAAGAAAAATCGGACTCGAAAGGGTTAAAATTAAATAAATGCCATTAGCATCATATATATCTCACAATATATTAGAACATCAATTTATATAGACAAACAAATGTATAAAATATTGTTATTCATTCAAGTTGTTTCAAATAATAAAATAGCTCTGACTATTGAAAAAGGCCATATTTTAAAAAAACATTAAATTTTTTTAAAGCAACTTGCCTCAATGGAGTTTACTTTTTTGAAAAGGGCAATAGTAGAATAAAACAATGGCAAAAGAATTATTTCAAAATGTTGTTGCCGCAAGAAATTATGACAGTTTGAATATTGGTCAAAAATGACATTTTTCAGACTTTGGCACTCTGTAACTAAAAGCGCATACAACTTGCCTCAATTATATATACATTTTTTAAAAGTGCTAATGCATGGCTTTCAAATGCCACCTCTTTTTTCATGGCAAGTGGAACGCGCAAGCTGTTATAGGGTCTTAAAAATGAAAAAAAACAGCAAAAATGAATCTTTTTGTGACTTTCTGTGACCTTGCGGAAAAAACTTGCCACGGGTTTTACATCTATTATATAAAGTTCAACCCTCTTACATTCCAGATATAAAAAGAATTTCGTGGCAAGTTGTATGCGCAAAGAGCTGTGAGTCATAGCAATATCCATGTCTTAAAAAAAACGCTTATTTTTTTTCACGACATGATGACCTTTGGAGGGTCATAAAAAATGAACAACTCAACTTTGGAGCAAAAAATTCTGGATTTGGTCTTTTAACAAGATAAGTAACAACTGGTAATTTTTTGGAGAAAATCTGAAATGTCATGAATCACCCCATAATGCTAGGTGTGACACTTTCTCAGATTCTTGCTCTTAACGACTGTACAACATGACCTGATTGGATTCGAAATAAATTTGCACATTGAATCAGGTTTGGGTGAAATCGGGTTGCTCGACCCGATGAAGGATTGTACCCGCAGACTAAACTTACATGTTTAGAACCAAAAATTTAATGTTAAAAAATACATATTTTCAAATATGTATAATATTTATAGTATTGTATATGTATGTATAATATTTCAATATTTTACTTCTACTATTGCATAAAATTTCTGTTTTTAAACACTTATTTAATTTGGGGATTATATGATGAAAATTTGTTAAGTTTTCTGTCCCTTCCCTTTCCCCTTTCCTTATTCCACAGTAATAATCTAAATAATTGAATTAACTTTTAAATAATTTTTTTATAACAGATATATTTTCCTCAATTTAATTTTCTTATCAAATTTCAAAATCAATTTATATTACTACTACACATAAATCAATCTCTATATTTGAAATAACTTTTTTATTCTGTATTTTATAAAGTCTTTTTACTTTTTACTTTTTTCAAGTTTTAATTCACTAATTCTGGATAAAAAAGTTATGTGACCGTTTTTTTATTTTATCTGTCATTTCATTGATTCAATTTATTTTAATCTTTGAAATGTTGTGAAGCATGTATAATGTCTTCGATTGAATTCCGTAATTCCACGCTAGATTTAGTTTGGACTTTTATATCTACATATTTCTTCATCCCGCGATTTTTATTTTACAATTTGGTTAGAGATGAATTCTTCACATTATAGTATCTTTATTAAAATAAATTTTAAGTTGAATAATATACTATGCTAAAATTGTGCTCTTTAAGTCATACTTTTCTTAATAACATTACATTTAATTTTAATACAGTTTATATTAAATTGGTAAATGTGTTATTATACTAAAAAGTGTTTATGGGTATTTCCATGATCACATGTCGTGTATCACATACTACCATTTTGGATACCAGTATTTTAGAATGGAAAAAATGTGACTTATTTTACAGAGATATTTCATTAATTGAATAAGGCCATGCAAAACTTTCGAAAATAACGGTGGATAACAACTTAACAGTTACTAACAACGTGACTTACACAACAAGTGCTCATGGAAATACCCTTATATGAAAAAAAAACAGTCTTTCGAACTCATGATTTCGCCTTTGATTATTACTTTTATGATAAATTATTTTTGTAACTTATTTATTATTTTTTTAACATCGGAAAATGTTGTGTAAGTAATGATAAAATTATTTCCACTTTGAAATAAACTAGTTATTCTAGCGATTGTCTTGAGAAAGTAAACCTATTACTGATACATTTACAAACCTTTGTTGATAGCTTGGTCCTCCATTTTTATTCAGGAAATACAAAATCGTACCAGAATTTAAAAATGTGTTAATGTTTTCGATTTGAAAGTTGTTTAAATTTAAAATGCATTTTTTAGCCATTTATCATGTAAGCAAGCTATGTTATACGGCATTTCGTGTTATTGTTTTTCCTTTATTAGATACAGAATTACTAACAGTTAATCCATTAAACGCCGATACTCTAATATAGGTATCTTAAACTTTTTGTTGTAAAAAAACGTTTGTCACCACAAATTTCGAAAGAAAGTTTCGTTTTATTTAATGATCAAAGTTTCTTTTATCAAATAGTGTAGTTTTTTTATACAAAAATAATGGTAGCTTCGTAGATAATTTTAGCATGCAGATTTTTTATCTATTATTATTATTATTATTTTACTGTTGCGTTAGCAGATTGCCAGCCGATAATTGGTTAACACACTGTTGCCAGACTGGGGACAAAAAAGACCCCAGATTGTTGATTGTCACCGTTTTTTGGAAATAAAAATATTCGGGCTATTAAAAAAATGGATGAAAAAAATCCTGAATAATAAGGCAAATTATACTAAATTTAAAATGTGGTGACAGTCATATAATCTAATTTTAAAAAGCCCTCAATCTGGCAATACTGGGCCTAGCCATTAACTTCCTAATATTCATTTGCAATAGGAAAACACAACAGAAATGAAATAATAATAATAATACAAATATATATAATAATACAAATAGTTGTAATTTAATTACTCTGGAAATAAACTTTTTAAGATTTCAAAACTTGTAATTCAACTTCTGAGAAATTTCGAGACTGATGTCTCACTACTGTTTGACAACTATGTGAATGTGGAATTTCAATACTAATTTTATCTCAATCTAGTCTAGACTTTCAAAACAAATCTTCGAATTAAGTATCGTCGATTCTTGAATAAATTCAATAACATCGTTCCAAATAAATCTGACATTTTCCCTCTAATGTGACTCTTAGAAATTTCAAAATTTTATATTTTAATTAAAACATTCTACTCTTTTATAATTGATTTTAAAGACGAAGGATCTAATTTTTAAGGATTTATGCTGTTCGTTTGTGTGATATTTAAGCACTGTCATGTCAACCTCTTGAGCTTATCTGTCAGAATGTCCCTAGCCACTAATGTTACCACATTTGACATTTCGTTTAGAAATTTTTAATTTACACCACAAAAAATTACTTAGTTATTTTACTTTAATTTACTTATGGAAATTCAGTGATTTTGTAAAAAAAAACAAAAGTTAAATATTCCTAGTGAATTTTCGGAATGCCTGATTAAAAAATTAGCCAGATATCAGGACGTATGCTAGGTCATTACTGGAAATAACTAAAATGGCGTCTTGTACGTAATACAGCTCAAGAGGTTAAACATATTTTATGTATGGAAGTATTAAGAAAGGGAACTGACATATCCTTAAAATAGTGAGGCTTCAACTGTAACCGTTTTCACAGGGATTCGTTGCCACGATAGAAAACTCCCACCAGTAAATTTATGTAGAAAACTTCTCTTTATGTAAACGCCCCATTAATGGAAAATTTCAATCAATAATAATGGCAACAATTGCTATTCATTTTGTAACGTTATATGCATGCTGAGTGTCATTTATAACGTTTGGTTGGTCGTGGTGGGAGTTAAATGCAGACATACTCAGTACTTAAGATAAAACAACAAAGTTTATTAAAATGATGAGGGCTTCTTACCCCGGCCAACTCTCAAGTCAACTCTCGAAACTCCTTTACACTTCACTGGAGGCCCGCTGCTACTTTCAATCGGCTAGCACTTCGCTGAACAATACCTCACTTCGCTATCTAACGCCACAGATACTCACACACTGGCTAACGCCACAGATGCTCTCTCGCTGGATAATGCCAGAGACGCTCTCTCGCTGGCTAATGCCAGAGACACTCACCATTCACTCAAACCCAAGCTTTTATATGCTGCAAACTGAGATACTTCACATTAACATATTACTAATAACCGCGAGCTAACTGCAGAATCCGAAAGAGCACACGCACTCTAGAAAGTTAAAGTAAAAGAGAGGATAGATGTCGCTTTTACGCTTACACATGTTAAATTATTGACGTCACGATCTCAGAAATACTAAAGTGCCTTTATGACAAAGGTCACTCCCTCACAACCCCCCCTCGGATTCTACAGAGAAAAAGGGCTGGGCCAAATGCATGCCCAGAACTTTTTTCTTGTTATAAATTTCGAGCCGTAAAAAAAACACAGTGATGGGTGAAATTTAGAACCAAAACATAACTTTTGAAATATTAACTTTAATCCATCACACCCAAAAAACCCCAGTTTGCCTCAAAAATTCACATATTCAATCCAATCATTCTTCTATCTTACAAATAGCCTCCGTAAAACTTCCAAAAACTCGTAAAACTTTCAAAACTAATTACTTCTTCTTTCAAAACAGCCCACTCCACTGGGAGTGCTAAAATTTCTCAAAACATTAAACTTCCGAAATTTTTCTCAATATTGCAATACAACTATAATTTTACAAAAAATCTCTCCATAACTTTCCTAATACTAGAATTCGCACCAAGTCCAAAAAACCCAATGCGCAAAAATTTTCCTCATCCAAATTCCGAACTCATCTAAAATTAAATTTACTTCATACTAAAATAACCCTGCTACTACGTAATACCTACATACCCATTAGCCAATGAACTAACTCCCAAAATTCTTCAGAACTAAACTCCACTTTAACAATAATTGGGGCACATACGTACAGCGTCTCATCGCTGTGCTTATGCAACAAAAAAATATCAAATTTACAAAATGACGTCATCATGCTCTTCATCTGTATTAACTAAAAGAAAAATAGCAGAATCAATACATAACACAGGTATACTTCCCTGCAAGAAAATCACATTAACATTCAATTTTAATACAATACAATTTCAAATTCAAACGCAGCTTAAAACTTCGCAACTTGCGGAAACCATTCCCAACTAAAGTACAAACGTAACACATAAAACACGAACGGTAAGAAGAAAGTTAATTCATTAAATGTTAGTACAAGAGATAGAAACCCGTGTCAAGGACTTCTTGACCGCAAAACACGTGCGCGCCTGAACCGCGGCGCGTGTACAAAATAACCCAAATTACTATCTGTACTTTCTGAAAATTTAAACATACATTAACGTACATTTTATAACACATGAACAATATAACAATATAGTAACATTTTTAACAAATAACATAACAATTTAACAATAGATCCAGAATTTTTAAAAGCAGTTAAGACCAAAATCTCAAACATACATAAAACTAACAATTTTGCAAACAAATTTTGAACACATTTAAACACTAAACGTGAGTCCGTCAAAAAATTCCAAAAATTGGCCAAAAATACAAAACAGTCTCTCTGCTTTCCATTCCTTCACATTGCTACCACATATATGCACTCTAATAGAAATTTAATAAAGAACATTATCACCCAATCATAGAGATGATTCGCTGCTGGCCGGCTTCATACTACAGAATGGCTTTCTCCTCTTGTCCCAGAAACCTTGTGCGAAGGATCTTTCGTCATCAGAACTGTACGATGACGCCACAGTTGACTGTCGTGCCTGCAGCCTGGTTCTGAATGGATGCCGTGGAATACTTGTAGGTTCCGCTCGACGACTCTGCTCTGGCCGATTCGCTGGGGTCACTCCATGGCGAGATTCACACTGTTGATCTCGGTAATCTGAGCGTTGTCTCCTCTTTCTAGATGCACCCGAAGTTACTGAAGATCCTAGACCACGTTTCTTTCCGGACCTATGCTGTTTCTTATTGGGCAAAAATTCCGACTTTAAACCGTCCTTTTAACAGTTTGGCGAGTGTCCATCTGAAATCTTTTCCGGGGATTAACCCTTAACTGCTGTCAGCGGTCTCACAGACCGCTAATATTTTCAAGTTTTAGAGTTTAACTCGTAATTTTTAGTTTAACTATAGAAAATGGTCAAATTTGTTTCGTTTAGAGCCCTATTACTATCTTTAGAAACTTTTGAAAAGCTGAATTTTATTTATAATAGTCCTGTACATAAAGTTTAATATAAAAATAGTATTGTGAGTGTCAATTTAAAATTTTATTCATCTTTAGATTAAGCGGTCTGACAGACCGCTCACAGTAGTTATGCGACGATTTTTGTCACAGCAGTTAAGGGTTAAGTACCGAAGATGATGAACTATTAGATAATTTGTGTTTCTGAGGTTGCTGTCTTATAAGTGGAGGAACGGGACAGTTTATAATCTTTTGTCTTTTATGGCACACAGAATCTGATGTATTTGACACAGTTCTCTTATTTTTATTATCATACTGTGCTCTCGGATTGATAGGCTTTCTACTTTCAATAACAGTTTTTGGAGCTGTTTGACCAAATTTTCTTCTTGAATATTGATGAAAAGAATTAGATGAAGAAGTGCTGGACTCGGGACACTCATTGGATCGGGAATTTCGCGAAACACCACTCGACACATGAGAACCTTCACTACCATTTTCTCTAAACTATAAACTCTAACCTGATCCAGATTAACCGTCATTCTTTCACCATTGACATCAACAACCAAATTATTATTTCGAACTTCCAAAACTTCAAACGGACCTACAAACTTCGGACCAAACTTAGCTACTCTCTTTTGACGACTTGAACTTAACCAATGCTTTTCTACCAACACAAAATCTCCAACTTTCACTTCTAACTCCCTTCTACGCATATTATAATACCGAGCTTGCTTTTCTTGCGCTTTTCCCATCTGAACCTGAGCTTCCTTAAACAACCTCTCAATATCCTGACACATGTACTGACTTTCCGCATCTGACACCATAACTAGCCTTTGGAATAGAGTAATGACTTTTCTACCCCAAAACAATTCAGCTGGCGTTTTCCCCGTTGACTCATGAACTGCTGTACGAAGTGCATACGCAAAATGCTGAAGAAACTGGTCCCAATTTGCATGATGAGAACCAACATAAGAAGAAATCATTTGAATTAATGTACGATTTACACGTTCAGCCATATTAGACTGGGGACGATAAGGAACAGTAAAAGAATGATCGATCTCCAGCTTCTCACACAGGGCCTTAAATATATCAGAAATAAAACAAGGGCCATGATCGCTAACTACCCTAATTGGTGCACCATATTTAGAAATATAATTCTCAAAAAATGCATCGGCAACTGCAGGTGCAGAAGCCTTCCTGAGGGGGACTAACTCTACACATTTACTAAAATAATCAACTATAACTAGTACAAATCTATATCTTTTAGGATTAGATAATGGATAAGGACCGATTAAATCTACACCTACACATTCATTAGGAAAATTTACTTTAATAGGAATTAATTTGCCAACTGGACTTACATTTTTATAATTATAACGTTGGCATGTGCTACAGCTGGAGACATAAGCGCGCACTGCTTCCCGCATTTTAGGGAAGTAGCAGGATTCACAAATTCGAGCATAAGTTTTCCTGATTCCTAAGTGATCTGCTAATGGATTATCATGAAATTCTTTCAAGATGGTCTTACGAAGACTAGCCGGAATAAAAACTCTTAATTCACCACGTGAATTTACAATTTTAGAATAAAAAAAGAAGACCATCGATAAGCTTAAAAGATTGGGACCATTTCTCAAACATAGGCACATCTGCGCTCGGGACATCATCAGGATTTTCCAAGTAACGATACAAACTACCAAACTCTTCATCTTGCTTCTGTTCCCTTACCAACTGCTCTCGTGATCTTAACACCAATGAAGACAATGCACAACACTTAATTTCCTCCGGGACCTCTAAACCACCATGCGGGTTTCGTGACAAAGCGTCCGCTACCGCATTCTCCTTGCCAGCCCTATGTTCTATAACCACATTATACTCTGCTAACTTCAAACACCATCTGACCATACGGGACGACAAACCCTTTCCATTAGTTAACTTTGTCAAAGCTGAATGATCCGTAATGACTTTAACCGGTATATTAGTGAAAAAACAACGAAATTTATTCATAGCCCAAACTACTGCAAGACTTTCCCTTTCCGTAATCGAATAATTCCTTTCCGCTGCATTTAAAATTCTCGACGCAAACGCTATAGGTCGACCTTTCTGTGCTAACATCGCTCCAACCCCCACTGCACTCGAATCGCAATACACTTCAAACTGAGACGAATAATCGGGGTGAGCCAAAACAGGAGGAGAAACTACTGCCTCTTTTAATAATTCAAACGACCTCTTAGCCGCTGATGACCATACAAACTTCACCCTCTTCCTTTTTAAATTATACAACGGTTCACATAACTCCGAAAAACGTGGAATGAACTTGGCAAACCAAGCCACCATCCCTAAAAATGTCGCCACTTCCTTACTATTTTTGGGGGGACTCATTGCCGTAATTGCCTCAATTTTCTCATTATCTATATTAATACCATCACGCGTAATTTTAACTCCTAAATACTTTATCTCTTTTCTCAAAAATTTACATTTTTCTAACTTAACTGTTAACCCAGCATCTCTTAACAACGTAAATACTTCCCTCAATAATCTTAAATGCTCTTCAAAAGTAGCTGCCATTATAATTATGTCGTCCAGGTAGACCAAGACACCCTTACCAAGCAAAGGTTTAAGGATATTATTCATGGCCCTCTGGAACGTTGCTGGCGCTCCCGATAAACCAAAACTCATTCTCTCAAAAGCAAAACAACCGTCCCGAGTAATAAACGCAGTCTTAGGTATGTCCTCCGGCTTCACTGCAATCTGAAAATAACCTGACGTAAGATCTAACGTTGACATATAATTCGTACTCGTTATATTAGCCAAAATGTCATCAATAACTGGAATAGGATACTGAGGGTATTGCGCTATCGCATTTAACTTTCTATAATCTACTGCAAACCTATATGCCTCTGGATTATCTAAACTTTTTCCATTATTTTTACGACATAACACTACTGGAGATGCAAAAGGAGACTCAATCGGCATTATAATATCGTCCGCTAGCATTTTTTTAATATGATAATCACTTATACCTTGTTTAACTTTATCATAACGATATGGTTTACTAGCAACAGGTGCTTTCAAACCAGTATCAATCTCATGCCACGCAACATGCGTTAAACCCGGTTTATCAGAAAAAACCTCTCCAAATTCATTCAAAAACTTATTAAATTCCTCCTTCTCGATTTCACTTAACCCCGACTCCTCCAAATTAACTGACACTGAAACATGCTCTTTCTTACTCACATTCTCATCATTATTCACGATTAACGACTTTTTAAAGAAATCCAAACTAATTCCTTTATCCTTCATATAATCCACACCAACTATACAATGCACTGTTAATCCATCTAACACACAAAACTCCCAACATGTCTTAACCGAACGAATTTCAACTTCCAATTCTACTGAACCTTTATTATCGCAAGCTACTCCCTGTGCCGACTGAACCACCAGACTTGACCTCTTCAACTTCTTATACGAAAAATATTTCCGATAACAATCAAAAGAAATGAACGACTTATCTGCCCCTGTATCGAAGACACTTTTAACGACAATACCATCTAAGACAATTAACACTTCAGGTAACTCAACCGGATTAATAGTAATTTTATTCAAACTCACAGAAGGCTTTTCCGTTTTAATCTGTGACTGCATACCTTCCGAAATACAGTCACTTACCAGTTTAACTGACCCGACCTCCTCACACCTCTCCTTTGTACTGATCTACCTTCAAAATTCTCATCCGAAGTTAATCTCCTTACTTGCGAAGAAACATTCCTGTCCCGTACTCCCCCTCTCTGATCATAACCACTATTCTGTCTATTTCCATACATATTTTTCTCACCACTTCTAAAACTATTAGCACCACCACAATTCCTATTACCATTACTCGTATTCGACATATTACGACCAAATCCATCATTTCTATTACGCAAATTATTATCCGGAAATCGCTGTCCCCCTCTCAAAAAATTACGATTCCCCTCATTTCTCAAATTACTATTCGTGACAGGTCTCTGACGAGGGCTACGCAAATCCCGTTGATCCGAGCTATGCCGAGTCTCATACTTCGATAATATCTGATGCATTTCTGCAAAATTCTTCGGTGCTCTAACTTCAATAAAGTCCTGTATATTCGGATTAAAAAGAGATATATGTGATATCTAAATCTAATTTATTTTTTAGTTCAAGCTTACGTAGATAAAATTTTGACGCCGACTCATAAATATTCTGCTTATTACAATAGAACTCTTTTCTCAAAATACTTTTATCTTTAATGGGAGGAAATGCCTTCTTTAACTCAATCACAGTTTGTTCAAATCTTTTCGCTTCATCAGTAATCAAAAACTTTCCTATATTCTCTAACCACAAAAGTGCTTCGCCCTTCAATGAGCATTTAAGCACTACGTATCTACTTTTCTCAGGTATATTATTGAACAAAATATAATCATCTAATTTAACTAAAAATTCACTAATATCACCCTCACCGGTGAAATACACACGTGGCACAATCTCACAATGTCCGATGTTTCGTTGGGCGCCATTTGTAACGTTATATGCATGCTGAGTGTCATTTATAACGTTTGGTTGGTCGTGGTGGGAGTTAAATGCAGACATACTCAGTACTTAAGATAAAACAACAAAGTTTATTAAAATGATGAGGGCTGAAGGGAAGTGGATCAAGTCTTAATTTTACACAACTGAGAATACTATGAAAAAGCTAAACGCATACTCACAGGCTCCGGACGAGCTCAATCGTGGCACCTTCTAACACTTCTCACTATCTCTTGGCTGAGCTACTAGATAAAGCTTAATTAGACAGCCCGTGGCTATGTGTAATTCTTTATTCACAAATAATCAAAATGAAACTACTATGAAGTTTCTTACCCCGGCCAACTCTCAAGTCAACTCTCGAAACTCCTTTACACTTCACTGGAGGCCTGCTGCTACTTTCAATCGGCTAGCACTTCGCTGAACAATACCTTACTTCGCTATCTAACGCCACAGATACTCACACACTGGCTAACGCCACACATTCTCTCTCGCTGGCTAATGCCAGAGACGCTCTCTCGCTGGCTAATGCCAGAGACGCTCTCTCGCTGGCTAATGCCAGAGACACTCACCATTCACTCAAACCCAAGCTTTTATATGCTGCAAACTGAGATACTTCACATTAACATATTACTAATAACCGCGAGCTAACTGCAGAATCCGAAAGAGCACACACACTCTAGAAATTTAAAGTAAAAGAGAGGATAAATGTCGCTTTTACGCTTACACATGTTAAATTATTGACGTCACGATCTCAGAAATACCAGAGTGCCTTTATGACAAAGGTCACTCCCTCACAATTTTTACTGGTAAATTTTCAATTTGGCGGTAATAGTTCCTATTATTTTAACACAATCTAACTGATTGGTAAAGTTATCATACGAATTGAATGTTTCCAACTGAGCGAAAAATTGCCCGGGCCGGGAATCGAACCCAGATACTTGGCTTACAAGGCCAATGCTTTACCTGTTAAGCTAACTGGGCGATAACCGGCTGGGATTTTTCGCTCAGATAACCTTATTGGCCATAACATCTGGTCTGTCATTTAGACAGCTCGACAGAATAAGCCGCTGGTAATGGAACTCCATAGAATACTGTACTTCCGGATACTGTAAGCCAAGTATCCGGGTTCGATTCCCGGCCTGGGCAATTTTTCGCTCAGTTGGAAATATTCAATTCGTAAGAGTAATAGTTCCGCCACATTGTGACAACCAAAACAACGTTCTATTACTATCAATGAAATGATTATATTACCTGGGAAAACTGATACCACTAAAAATAAACAGAAATTTCTTTGTTATATTTGTGAAAGAAATTTCTCATCAATAGGGTTGGAAAATAAGAAGAAATTTTCTATTTAAGTTTTCTGGTGGTAATATGCGGTAATCAGAAACTTTAAATCCAAATAAGAAGAAAAAACAGTAGCCATCTTATGACAACCACCTCAGTTACTTCACTCACATTCGATAGATAGTGCACTATTCCTCCTCGTTTCTTCCTTTTATTCATAATTCCATTATTTCATCCAGTCTATTTTTAGAGTTACTTCTTGTTCGCATCCTTTAAAATAAAAGTGTAGAACAATTCAGGGGTGTCTATTTCAAGTTTTATTTTAATTTTTTAAATCTGCAGTAATTCGGAAATCCAAAATGAGTAAATTATTTTAATGAATTCACTTTTTCTGACATGTTGCGATACAGAATTGATTGGCAACTGTTAAAATGAAAGAGAAAAATTAGAACTTAAATAACAAATTATAAAATTGAGCAGTAGTTAAAAGGCTTTATATTTTTCGAACAGATGCACAAATTCGATGAATAAATAAATAATTTAGAAAGAATTACACGAAAAATAATAAAATTTTAAATTTATCATACTAATTTATGATAGCAATTGCGGAAATTTTGCAGCCATAATTTAATATTTAGTATTTATCTAAATGAACAATATCCTTCTCTATGAATAATAAAATTTGTAAATTGCCTGAATTTCCACTTAAAAATATTATGACGTAAAATTAAGTGTTTTACATTTATCAAACTAATGAACTTATTCATTTGGGGACAAGCGACCGGTATACGTGCCTCTTAATCCCTTAACTGATCAATATTTTTGAAAAAAAAAAAACTTTCAAATAATGCCTGTTTCTTTGAGTCTTTTAAAGAATTTTTAAATTTTTGTCACGTTTCGTAACAAATATTTTTGTCTAATTGTTGCCTTTTTGATTCAGAAAGTGCTGATGTTAAAATATTACAAGATTTATACTAAAAATTGACTGGTGAGAATTATAACTAATGATTTGATATCATTATCAATATTGGTAAAAGCACGTTGCGTGTTAGTCCAAGAGGTTATCACAAAACCCTAAGCTTAAGAAAAAATCCTTTATATTACGGAAGAGTATTCATAGGGGAATCTAATGATCCCTGTCTGCAGGAAGCAAAATGGCCCATAAGCCAAAAATAAGTGGTTGACTCGTAGACATATTATTATGTTTTCCTGCACCCAGTTTTACGTGTTTTCTTACCTTTGATTTAACGGCACACACAATGCTAGACCTACGAGTGAGCCACTAGTGGTATTAATTTTTGGCTTATGCTCCACTTCACTTCCGGCAGACATGGATCATTAGATTCCGCTATGAATACTCTTCCATAATATAAAGGATTTTTTCTTGTGCTCGATGACTTAGGATTTTGTACGGTCGGCTCTTGGACTTTGTATGCTGTACGGGGAAGCGGTTATGGTGCTCAGAATCCTTAATTATTCAGAACAGAAAAATTCTGTTGTAAATTTTGATTTATTGATTTGGACTATTTTCGCGAATTATATTAGGCAAAAACATCTGCTTTAAAAAACCGGTGATAAAAAATTAAAAATTTTGTAAAAGGCTCTCTTCTCGAAGAGTTTATTGTAGCCAAAACTGTATATCTAATTTTAGTATATATCTCACTAACATACCAATTTAGTTAGAAATTAATCGGCTGCTTTTTACAGCAGCTATCTCGAGATAAATAGACACAAAAATATTTGTGGGTCGCCATATTAATCCATGACATTTTGATAATCATAATTTTCTTGGTAATTCATAGCGAAATACTACCGAATTTGGCATCAGCATCTAATTTAGTAGTTGAACGCAATTTTCAATATATTCCAAGTAAGTCCAATAGCATACTTGACAACTCTCACGTTTTTATCCAGAGATTCCTGCTCAATCAAAGATTTGAAAAATGTTAACTGATTTTATTTACTGAATGAAAATAAGTAGATTTCAAATGGCTATCACATAGAAGCAAGCATATTTAATTAAATAAATTTTATTGTTCAGAATATGTTTGTCTCATTTATATAAATGAGGGGGTTGACAGGTTTTCAATCGAACGTCAATTTTGTTTTAGTCACTTAGAGAATAGTCTATAACTGTGATATTTAAATTTAAGAAGTTTCAATCAGATTTTTAAACATGTGGCATAGTTTTAGATATTTAGTTCGCAATATAGAAATGTTCTTATAGTATCTGAAAAATTAGTCTTATATATTGTGTATTTATAGTATGTGATGTAGTAATGTTCTTTCAATAAATGTATTTTGTATTATTTTATTTAAACCAAATCCTAAAAAGTGGATAAAATTTGACCTAGCACCAAAATTATTTTTTGAAAATTTTTAGAAATCTTTGTTTTGGATTTTTTAAAAGGTTAAATGCATAATATTGTATTATTTTATCCAGAATTTCGAAGTTTAAATTCCATGTCGGATTTTTTTTTACATTTTTAAAAATAATTTTAGCCTTATATATTCAGAGATAAGTAAACATTATTCAATGTTTTTTTTTCACCGGTACTATTTATTGAGATTTCATATATTTTATTTAAAAGCCGTTACAATTATTGCACTACCCATGCGAATTTTATCTACGCGAATTATTATAAATGAATTAAAAACGTGTTCGCCTGCCAATTTAATTAATTTCACAACTTTATATGTAGAAGCTTGAAAAACCAAAAATTTCAAACATTTTTATGTAAATTATTTGTTACATCTTTTGAAGTTTTTAAACACAATTTATCATACATTATTTTATTAAATAAACTGATGAACAAATTGTTTACAGTATATTTATTCAGTGAAACCAAAAACAAATCACGTGAAATTCTCAAAATTTTTGTCAGCTAATTTTTGTCAACTATTAGGTACTAGAGTAGATTTTCAAACTTTCCATTTCGGTTATTCTTAAGGCAACTTCTGACTACTTTCCTCAATATTTTCCACAAAAATGCTTCAATGAGCCAGCACTTCCGCTTCGAAATGGATTCAGCAATTGTACTCTGGTTTGTAATTTTATTCGATTACTCCGTTCGTGATTAGAATCTTCCCTTTCATTACATCAACTACCTTTTCAAGCTGCTGTATTTCAATGCAATGAAACTGAAGATGCACGAGTTCACAAAGCTTTCTCGAATTATAAGTAATTATAGTATGCTTTAGAAATGTGGAGTACTTATTTGTTTTAGAATAAACTATAGATAATTAAGAACACCAAGCCTTTGAGAAAACCTTGTTGAAAGTGGGCTAGTTTTTCTAAACTCGGATTTCATGTAGATTTTTTTTAGATTTTTAAAAAGCAATTTTAACTGTAGATTTAACGCACAATGTGAATGAATATATATAGTATTTTATTTAAAGAAAAACCAAGTAATCTACAGTGGATATGGAGAAAATAAAACAGTTATGAGCTATAAAGTAGAATAAATACCAAATGCACTACCTTAACCCTGATATCGCACATGGTAAATTAAAATATGAAGTATTCATATATCATATGACAGAAAAATGGAGATAATAAAATAATAAAAACAAAAAATCGACTTCTTGTACACATCATAATATTAAATTAATAAATTAAGTAAAAGCAGTATAATGTAATATCAGAAAAAATAAGCATACACCATAGTTTACCTTATTATTATTTAAATCAATAATATTTATTTTGACTATGTTAGGTAGAACTCAATATCTTAATTAAGGATGATTAAAGATTAAAAAATAGCTTATTAATATGTATATATATATTCAGAGATATGGTATATATTATTATTTTTTTTCACCGGTATTATTTATGAAAATTTCACGTGGCTAATTTAAAAGCCATAATAATTGTCGCAGTATCCCTGTAAATCCTATCTATAGGCGATGGAGGAAATAAAAAGTGCGTGTTTGTCAGCCTATTTAAATATTTTCGCCACTTTATGTATCCAAACTTCAAATACCAAATCTTCCAAACAGTTTATTATGTAAAGTATTTGTAACGCCTTTTGAAATTTCTAAACACAATTTGTTATACATTATTTTATTTAAAAAAAATCTGATGAACAAATTGTGTACAAAATCTTTATTCAGTGAAACCAAAAACAAATCACTTGGAGTTCTGAAAAATTTTGTCACCTATTAGGAACTAAAGTAGATTTTTAAACTTTCCATTTCGGTCATTCATATGGCAATTTCTGACTACTTTCCTCAATGTGTTCCACACAAAACACTTCAATGAGCCAGCATTTCCGCCTCGAAATGGATTCCGCGATTGTACTCTGGTTTGTAATCTTATTCGGTGATTCCGTTCGTGATTAGAATCTTACCTTTCATTATACCGAATCCCTTTTCAAGCTAAATCAATGCATTACACTGAAGATGCACGATTTCACAAAGCTTTCTCGAATGATATGTAACATTAGTATGATTTGGAATTGTGGAGTATTTAACTGTTTTAGAATAAACTATAGATAATTAAGGACATTAAGTCTTTGAGAGGCCAATGTTGAAAGTGGACTATTTTTTCAAAATTCAGATTTCATGTAAGATTTTTAAAAATAATTCTAGCTGGAGACCTCATGAGCAGTGTCAATTATAAAACGTATTAAATATATATTTATACTAGCTTTCCGCCCGCGGCTTCGCCCGCGTGGAATTCGGTTATATTGCGGTATAAAGCACAACTATAAGAAAACTTCTCCTTTCCACGGAAAAATGTAAGAAGCGCGATGTAACGCTGGATACGATTAGTTGTTAAACCAAAACTGAATGATACACTATATTATATGTTTTTCCTTGTGGAGCAAAAACATGCAGATTTTGGTCTCTAGAAACCCGGGAACACGCTACATAGAGCTGACCATGCTGACGTTGAGCCTGTTGCGATAAACGGACTTGAGTACGAATATCATTCTCAGAAGCCCTCAAAAAAGCTTGGCGAGCGGCTTGCTCCTCAAGTCTTTGCTGGGGCTGAGATGGTAGCTCAGCAGCTCTCGAAGCAGCCTGACGCTCTTCTTGTTAGCGCCTTCTTAATTCAGCATGGAGAGACGATTCTTGAGATCGGGCAATTTTCATTGCCCGAGCTTTAGATGAGATGCTCGACAAATTAGATTTACGTTTGCGAGGCATTGTGAAAATATGAGTAAACTATAAACCTAAACTAAACTAAAATCCCAAACTAAACTATAACAATCTAAACGTAGTCTAACGTTTAGATTGTTAGACTAATCTAAACGTTAGACTAGACAGAATCTAAACGTAAACTATAGTCAAAGCGACGTAATTACCTATTGAAAAAACAATAACTACTTTAGATATCTACCTAGAAAAAAAGCACTAAACTAAACTAACCTAACTATTATACAGCTACTGCACATCGTTACCACGTTTTAAAAACACCCAGCGCCATCTATCGCATACCTCAAGAAGTAAATAACGTAACTAATACTTATACCAATTAGTAATTCGTTGACTTATAGTTATTTCAGGATAAGTAGATTTAAAAAATACATTTTAGACGATAAAACAAATAGTACGTCATCCCGCGGGAATTCCTCATTTTCGAGGATTCATTATCGTATCATTTAGCTTCTAAATTTACATGTTCATTTTCGTTTGCAATATATAAGTAGATGTAAAAAAACAGACGATAAAACAAATTGTACGTCATCCCTCGGGAATTCCTCATTTTCGAGGATTTATTATCGAATCATTTAGCTTCTAAATTTACATGTTTATATTCGTTTGCAATATTTTATCTTGTTTTAAACGACACACAGCGCCATCTCCAATCCATCCATCAAGCAAACTATATTTTTGTTTTCCCTCGGAAATATCAATTTTTTCCGGCGTAAAAAATACCCTATTATTTAATCCGGACTTCTAACTTTACGTCTGCAAAATTTCAAAGCAATCGGTTCAGTAGTTAAGACGTGAAAGCGGAACAAACAAAAAAACAAACTCACTTTCCGATTTATAATATTAGTAAGGATATACTCAGAGATAGGGCATATATTATTAAATGTTTTCTAAAAATATGTACTAAAATAAATACAGATTACAGATTACTATTTATAAATGGCACACTTATGAAAAGAATATATTTAAAATACATTTAAAAATTTATCAACGTTTCATTCGCTTCTGTGAACGTCGTCAGGATGCAATAGAAAGGTGTTAAATGCAATTTAAAGTTCCAAAATATATACACATAAGTCCACGGGCATAATTAAGTTAAGAGTGTGTAAACCTGCTTTTTAATTAATTATAGCATATTATGCCAGATTTTATGAATGTAATATGATAGCTGATCGTTACAAGCTCGTGAAACGAGTTTAATGATCGTAATGGACTCTAAAATTTTATTGAGATATGGATTTTTGTATGCAATTATAATTTTAACTTCATCAAAATTAATTTTGCTCCCTTCATTTGAAAAAAATATAATCTTGCAGGCCTGTAATCAGTTTTGATTGTGCAATATCTCTTTTGTACTCGTTTAATCTCTTTGAAAATTTTTGTTTAGTTTCACCAATGTATAATAATCTTTCGTTGTTTGCGAGGATAACTGGAATTTCATAAACTCTTGCCATTTGATGATTATGAATTTTATCTATATTGATACTAAGAAGCTGTATTGGATATGGAGGAGGTATAGCTATTAATTTTATATTGAACTCTTGAACAACCTTTTTAAATTTTTCATACAAAATGGGAACATATTGCATACTTCTGTGTTTAATATGTAAATATTGGCAAAACGCTGAGCTCAAGGAGGGGTAGTATTATACTGCTGAATAATCTTGTCAATATGCGAATCCTTAAAACCATGATCTAAGGCAACTTTTTTAATAAAATCAATTTCATCTGAAAAAACTCTATATCACGTCGTATGAAAGACTGAAATGCAGCAATATTATACTTAAAAGGCATATTGGCACAAAAAGGTATTACTATACAGTCACCGCCAAAAAAATCTTGACACTTTCGATTTTTGATGTTTTGTTAAATATCTAGAAATATACACAAGGAATTATTCTGAAATTTCTGGTGTGTAAACAAAATAGTACACGTCATATATTTTGACAAAGATTTTCCCCCGAAATCTAACAGGGGACCGTCAATAAATTGAAAAAGAACGAAGATCTTTTGGATCACCCTGTCAAAACTAATGAGGCAAAACAGTTTAAACTGCAGATAATGATTAAGTGGCTTATTGTGATAAGTTGTGTCGATTTTTATGAATATAGATTGAAAACTCGTAGAGAAATTAAAGTTTTTATAAAAAGGGTCAAAATTTTTCCAAGTTTTTTGCTTATAATTTTCAGAGCTCTTCATAAAACACAATAATCTTTTCAGAAAATATGACAAACAACATTGCACATAAAACCCTGTAATCAGAATTAAAAAATAATAAAAAATATATGAAAAATGAACGGGTTTACTGAATAATTTTTTACTGCGCATGCGTCACCGCTATTAAAATTTCATTTGCATATTATGTTAGTTAAATGTATAGAGCAACTTTTGTGAAAGTCTCAAAAACATAGCTTGAAAACTCTGAAAATTATCGTTAATAGAATATTGTCAAAATCCATTATTCCCAAAATGAAGCAAAAAGATGAGGGGCTGTATCCATATTCCATTGATTAGTACTTACACAGTATTGCACGTACTACTATATTTGGATACAACTCCTTATCTTTTTGCTTTATTTTGGAAATAACGGATTTTGACCATATTCTATTGACGATAATTTTTAGAGTTTTTATGCTATGTTTTTGAGACTTTCACAAAAGTTGCTCTATACATTTAACTAACATAATATGCAAATGAAATTTTGATATCGTTGACGCATGCGCAGTAAAAAATTGTGTTTTATGAAGAGCTCTGAAAATTATAAGCAAAAAACTTGGAAAAATTTTGGACCCTTTTTATAAAAACTTTAATTCCTCTACGAGTTTTCAAGCTATATTCATAAAAATCGACACAACTTATCACAATAATCCACTTAATCATTATCTGCAGTTTAAACTGTTTTGCTTCATTAGTTTTGACAGGGTGATCCAAAAGATCTTCGTTTTTTTTCAATTTATTGACGGTCCCCTGTTAGATTTCGGGGAAAAATCTTTGTCAAAATATATGACGTGTACTATTTTGTTTACACACTAGTAGTTTCAGAATGATTCCTTGTGTATATTTCTAGATATTTAACAAAACATCAAAAATCGAAAGTGTCAAGATTTTTTTGGCGGTGACTGTATTTTCTATTAAAGGTTTTCTGTACTATGTATGTTTTCTGTACTATGTGCATCGGCAATTTCTAGCTATTTTCCTCAATGTGTTCCACACAAAACTCTTCAATAAGCCAGCGCTTCCGCATCGAAATGGATCATCTATAACAAATCACCTATTATGAATTGGAGTAGATTTCCAAACTTTCCATTCGGGTCATTCATACGGCAGTTTCTGACTACTTTCTTCAATGTATTCCGCATAAAACACTTCAATGAGCCAGCACTTCCGCCCCAAATGGATTCCACAATTATACTCTGGTTTGTAATCTTATTCGATGATTCTGTTCGTGATTCGAATCTTCCCTTTCATTACAGTGAATCCCTTTTCAAGCTAAATCAGTGCATTATACTGAAGATGCACGATTTCACAAAGCTTTTTCGAGTTATATGTAGCATTAATAGTATGATTTAGAGTTCTGGAGTACTTATCAGTTTTAGAATAAACTATAGATAATTAAGAACATTGAGCCTTTGAGAGGCCAGTGTTACAAGTGGGCTACTTTTTTAAAACTCCGATTTCATGTAGGATTTTTAAAAATAGTTTTAGCTGGAGATTTAACGAGCAATGTCAATTATAAAGTGTATTAAATATACATTTATATATACTCAGAGATTGTGTACATATTATTAAATGTTTTTTTTCACTGGTATTATTTATGAATATTTCAATAAGCCATATAACCTCTTGAGGAGAGATGGGATATATTTTATCCCACCTAATTTAAACGAGATTTTCACCAGAAAAAATTAGCAACATTTGATATTTTTAACTTTGGAGGCAAATATTGAAATACTGTTTTTTCTTATTTTAAAAAAAGTTTTTTTTTTCTATTTTTTTCGTTGAAAATTAAATATTGCAGACATTGTTTGCTCCCCAATAGGTTAAAAGCCATGATAATCCAGTATTCATCTCATCCTATCGTATCTCATTTGCCACGTTTGTCTCACAGTTTCAACTTGTTATCTACTAAAAATCTATATATTTTTAAAATCTTAAATAAAATAACTTATCTCAATAACTTAATTTTTTTACTCCCAGTTTTAATCACAGAAGAATATACTTTTTTATTAGCTTTTCTGTGATAGTTATAAGACATTCCTAAGAGGTTTTAGACATTTTTTTTCTAGTCTGACGTGGTGATTACGTTCTATTTAAGATGTACCTCTATCATTTCTGTATTACTGAATTTATTATATAAAATCAAATAAATATTGTATTCATGCGTTTTTACTTAAGAGTGCAAAAGCTATATTGCACTACGATCCGAATACTTGTAAAACTAATCATGGTGCAAACGCACAATTATTTTCCCTAAAAATTACAGATTTTTTTAAAAGAGAAATATCGCACTTATTTTATTCGTTAATATTCATTAGGCTGACGAGTAGTTTTCAAAATCTATCTAATATATTAAGAGTTAGGAATCTTGATAAATTTTGAAACATTCGAACTATTTCTGTATTCAGGCAATTGATCATCACTTTCGTCAAGTTAATTCAAACAAAGCATATCAATGAGCAGGCACTTCCGTCTTGTATTCTGCCTTTGTAAACTTGAAATAAGGAGTCAATTCGTGATTCGAATCCTCGGTATGATTAAAGTAAATTCCTTTTCAAGCTAACTAGTTTCTCTACAATGATACTCCAAGATGTCTCAAAGCTTTCTCGAATACGTTGCCATAACTCGATAAATGATGAAAGACACGGGTGCTTAACTGTTTTGTAAATAAGCTAAAATACTTTGTTAAATCACCATAAAATGAAAAAATTAAACAAGACACGTTTCGAGCTACAACAGTAACGCTTGTTTTTGTTAACTGTTTTGTAATTTAACATTGATAATCAAGTTAGATAAAACCCTATTGAGTAGCGAGGAAGAACTTTCAACAAATGTATAAAACAAAAAAGACTATTATTTTTATAATCAATATCCTTTTTAGGTGTTATTATGTTGTTATTATGTAAATTTGTAGCGCGAATTGTCATCGTTCAGTCTGTCCGTCTATCTGTTCCGCATATAACAACGCTAAAACTAACCAACCGAATCCTTCGAAATTTTAAATATATAATTATTACATAATTTTATCGAGTTATTTCAAATTTTATAAAAATCGGATGTATAGTTCATCTATAGGGACAGTCAAAAGTATTCTGATACATTACGGCCAATGGGAAAAATAGTTTCAAGTGCATTTTAATGGTGTTACACTGTTTTGAACATAATAAAATTGCTTTGCATCCATAAAGTATATACACTAATGCACATTCCATACAATTTGTGGTGCAAAGGATATTTTTTATTCATTTACAAGGCCACACAAAATTATTCCATTACATACCGGTATAGAGAGAGCTCTAGGGGCGCGTTTTAACTTTATTAAACAATTTAACATACTTTGAAATTTATATACGTTAGTGAGGATTATTACAAGTTACTTCCTGTATAATATAAAATAGATAATATATACAGAAACACACAGAAGATTTCGGCTACTATACTGTATCCGAAATACTATACAACCAAGTTCACAATATTTTTAAAACGTTGTTATGGTACGAACGCACTTCATTTGCCACACTTAACGTGCTATTCCCGACTTGTTTTATTGAGTAATGTTTATTAGAATCACCAATAGTTTTCAAAATGTTTTTAGCATATTAAGAATTGACAATCTTAAGCTCTCATTTTAATCATTCGAACTATTTCTCTATTCAGGAAATTTATCATCACTTTCGTCAAGTTAATTCACACAAAGCATATCAACGAACGAGCAGGTACTTCCGTCTCCGTATGGATTTGTCCATTTGTACTCTATCTTTTTGTAGGAGTCTATTCGTGATTCGAATCCTCCATTTGATTAAAGTAAATTCCCTTTCAAGCAAACTCTTTCTCTACTATGATATGATACTCCAAGATGTCTCAAAGCTTTCTCGAATTCGTTACAATAATGCAATAAATTTAGAAAGGCACGGGTACGTAACTGTTTTGTAATTTATCATTGATAATCAAGTTAGACAAACCCCTTTTCAGTAGCGGGATTCTGACTTGAAACGAATGTTTAAAACGCAAAGGACTTTTATCTTTATAACTATTATCCTTGCTAGGTACATTCGTAATTATGTTACGTAGCACTTATAGTCGTTGTTTAGTCCGTCCGCATATAGCAATGCAAAAACAATCCGATTGAATGAATTGAAATTTAATCTATATAATCGTGGTAGAACTTTGTTGAATCATTTAAAATTATTTAAATATCAAATCAAAACTTAAAGATATTTTAATAAAATACATCTTCATTCAATTAAATCCTATCATGCGTTGATATCCTTTGACAAGTAATGATTCTAGGCTGCGCTGTTGATTATGTTCCATTTGAGATGGACTTTTCTCATTTATGCATTACTGAATTTAATCTATATAATCATAATCAATATAGTATTCATGCATTTTTGCATAAGAGTGCAAAATTTAATGCACCATGATCCGAATATTTGTAAAAGGTGTTATACATACGAAAATACATCGAATCATTTGTAAATTTTGCATAATTTTTTCGAGTCCTTTCAAATGTTTTTTAAATTGGATGTACAATTCAATTACAGAAGCAACCAAGAATATTAAATTATAATTACCTTTCCCTACGAACACACTTCATTTGCATATTTCACACATAATTTCCAATGACCTAAGATACCTAGACGCCACATTGGCAACCTTTTCTTAGGCCGATATCTTTGCCTTCCGTCACGTGACGGAAGGCAGATTTAGCACGCCAAACCGTTTTTTTCCCGCCGAAATTCATATCGTTATGTTTGTCTTGAGTTGACCGCACGCACTTCTGCTTTTCTCTTTGTGAAATCTGAAAGATGCCAATAAAGCGATCACCGCCAAAAAACGGCATCTTTTCGCCAAAGATGTTCGATTTGAAACCATTCCGAGAGAACAATGGGATGTGGCGTCTACGTGTATTAGAAAGTCAATGATAATTTCTGACTTATGTTATTTAATAATGTTCATTAAAATCAACAGTAGTTTACAAAATGTTTTTAGCATACTAAGAATTATAAATCTTAAGCTCTCTTTTTTAAACATTCGAACTATTTCTCTATTTAGGCAATTGATCATCACTTTCATAAAGTTAATTCACACAAAGCATATCAACGAGCAACACTTCAGTCTCTTATTGGATTCGTCAGTTTGTAACCTACATTTGTAATCTTATAATAAGGAGTCAAATCGTGATTGGAATCCTCGATTTGATTGAAGTAAATTCCCTTTCAAGCTAACTCGAATCTCCACCATGGTACTCCAGGATGTCTCAAAGTTTTCTCGAATAAGTTGCAATAATACGATAAATTTAGAAAGGCACCGGGTACATAACTATTTTATAATCTACCATTGATAGTCAAGTTAGATAAACCCCTTTTCAGTAGCGGGATTCTGACCTGAAACAAATGTATAAAAGAAAAAAACCTTATCTTTATTACCAATAACCTTTTTAGGTGCGTTTGTAATTTATACGTAACACCTGTAGCCGTTGTTTTGTTCGTCCACATATAATGACTCAAAAACCACCCAACTGAATCGTTTGAAATTTTAAATGTCATTTTTGCATAATTTTGTCGAGTCCTTTCAAATATTATTAAAATTGGATGTACAGTTCAATTACCGGATCAACCCAAAATACTTCTTTATATTACGGCCAATAGAGAGAATAATTCAAGTGCCACCTTCCCCAACGAAAACATCTCATTTGCACATTTGACGCATAATTTCCGACATTTTTTTACTTAATAATGTTCATTAGAATCGCCAGTAGTTTCAAAATGTATCTAGCATATTAAGAATTAGCAATCTTAAGATCTCATATTCAAACATTCGAACTATTTCTCTATTTAGGCAATTTATCATTCCTTTCGTCAAGTTAATTCACACAAAGTATATCAACGAGCAGGCTCTTCCGTCTCTGATTAGATTCGCGCAGATTATACTCGACCTTTGTAATCTTGCAATAAGGAGTGTATTCGTGATTGGAATCCTCGATTTGATTAAAGCAAATTCCCTTTCAAGCTAACTCGATTCTCCACTATGTTACTCGAAGATGTCTCAAAGCTTTCTCGAATAAGTTGCAATAATACGATAAATTCAGAAAGGCACGGGTACATAACTGTTTTGTAAATTACCATTGATAATCAAGTTAGATATATCCATTTTCAGTAGCGGGATTCTGACCTGAAACGAATGTATTAAACAAAAAGGGTCATTATCTTTATAAACATTAACCTTTTTAAGTGCTTTCATAATTATGTAAATACGTAGCAAAGCAAACTATAGCCGTAATTCAGTCCATCTGTCCGCCTGTCTGTCCTTCCGCATATAACAAAGCAAAAACTACTCAATAAAATCGTTTGCAATTTTAAATGTTTAATTGCTGCATAGTTGTGTCGAGTCATTTCAAATGTTATTAAAATTGAATGTACAGTTCAATAACAGGAACAACCAAAAATATTCCTTTCATTACGGCCAATGGGAAAAATAATTCAAATGATACCTTCTCCTACGAACACATTTTATTTTCACGTTTCAAGCATAATTTTCGAACTATTTTATTAAATAATGTTCATCAGAATCACCAATAGCTTTCAAAATGTTTTTAGCATATTAAGAATTGGCAATCTTAAACTCTCATTTTGAAACATTCGAACTATTTCTCTATTTAGACAATTGATCATCACTTTCATAATGTTAATGCACACAAAGCATATCAACGAGCAGGCACTTCAGTCTTTGAATGGATTCTCGCAGTTTGTACTCTACCTTTGTAATCTTGTAATAAGGGGTATAGTCGTGATTCGAATCCTCAATTTGATTAAAGTAAATTCCCTTTCAAGTTACCTCGATTCTCCACTATGGTACTCAGGAATGTCTCAAAGCTTTCTTGAATAAGTTGCAACAATACGATAAATTTAGAAAGGCATGGATACATAACTGTTTTGTAATCTACCATTGATAATCAAGTTAGATAAATCCCTTTTCAGTAGCGGGATTCTGGCTTGAAACAAAAAGGATCATTATCTTTATAGCCATTATCCTTTTTAGGTGTGTTTGTAATTATATCTAGCACCTATAAATTCCTATAGTCGTCGCTGAATCCGTCCGTCCGTCTGTCTGTTTGTCCGAATAAAACAACGCAAAAACTACCGAATTGAAGCGTTTCAAAATTTAAATATGTATGTGTTGCATAATTTTGTTATTTAAAATGTTATTAAAATCGTATGTACAGTTCAGAGTTATGCAGAGCCAACCAAAAGTTTTCTTTACATTACAGCCAATGGAAAAAAATAATTCAAGTACGTTTCAATGATGTTACACTCTTTCGACCATAATTAAATTCATATACATCTATGGAGTATATACTGAAGTATATATTTTGTGCAATCTGTGGTGCAAAGAATATTTGTTATTAATTTCCAAGGCCAAACAAAAGTATTCTATTACATAATGATATATTTGAAAACTCTGTTTTGGGCGCTTTTTAATTATATTATACTTTTGCACATGTTATGAAATTTATATATGTTGCTACAAATTATTTCCTGTATAATAGAAAGTAGATAGTGTTTAGAGGGACACATAAAAGATTTCGGATATGATACCTAATCCAAAGTACTGTATACTATTACCTCAAGATCTGGTTATTTAAAAAACTTTATACTACGAATGCACCACATTTGCTACGTTTGACCTGAAATTTCCCACTTTTTAACACCTTCCAACTTGCTTATGTATTCGATTTGTGTGTCTATAAACGCTTTAACTCACATACCATACGGTCCGATTGCCATGAAATCGATATGAATTTTGGGGCCTACTATCGCATATTCGGTATTAAAAAGGAAGTGTGTAGCATTTGCAGGGCCGCTCAAGAGAATTCCGTTTCATTACTGCTTATGGAGGAAAATTTTGCCCCGTATTTAAATGGTATCACAGTATTTAAAACGTATTGAAATTCATATACATCAAAGAGGTTAATATACCATTAATTATATACATAATTTATTATGTGTACATTACATACATCACTGTACTACATGGCCCTTACTGTAAAATGTTGTGTGCATAGAGCTTATCATGAGCAACCCAAAAGAATTTAGCTATAGAAAAAAATTAATAATAATTGGTATTATGTTCAACGAACGTAATTGAAATAAGTGCATTTTCTTTTGTGGTATGCATCTTTAAATTTAACTCTTTTTAAAATATTACTTGATGTACATAAATTCTGTAGATCTTATACATAGTCACACAAAATCCATTTATTGACTTAGATTGCTGAATTGAAATTTTCAACTCTGCTATGTATTTTATTGACCCTCTAAGCGTTTGGCCCGTAATATTCCGTACACTAAGCTCCAGGTTTCACTGCAATATAAGCATTGTTTAAGATATTATAGTTCTATAAATTTAATGACTTTTCAAAGCATTGAAGAATGATTAAGACTCTCAAGGATAACATTTATATTCCTAAATAAGATTTTCTATGTAATATTGAAATAATAATATTTTATTACCATTTAAAACAAAATGCAGAGAAAACAACATTACAATTTTACCCATTTGCTAGATGCTCGGAGGGTTGAACTAACTTTTAGTATATTTTATTACATGCATATATATCTGTAGGTAATATTCAGGATTGCACATAAAAATCGTATATTTTAATGATTATTCATAGTAATATCAGAAATTGGGTTTTAAATACATTATACATTTTCCAAATTGTTCATTTAAATGTCATCTTTCATATTAGTAAACTGTGACGTATTGTTGTAGTATACCGAATGTGTTGGAAAGTATGTCATAATCTATGTTGTACGCATAATTTTTCGATGAAATGTTTTGGTAAGCCATCATGAAATTTTTCATGTATATTCTTTTAAATTACACACGACCTGTTTATTTTCGCTTGAAAACTTATTGTCATATACTTAAACATAGAATAACCCAAACAATAATTTGGTTAATTAAATAATGTTACAGTTTAAATTTTTATGTATTACAATCATTGTGTTTGTTTTTCTATTAAATACTGTATATCTACAGTGCGATCCTTTTTGTGTAACGAAATTTCTTGATATTTTATATGGTATTTCTTTTTTCCGCTGAATATTTAAAATTTGATTTAAATATTATTATCAAACTGGATTTTAGAATGTATAATAAATAATGTTTTTTTCTTTTAATACCTTTTAATCGATATATTCTTTGTCGAAATATTGAAAGTTGCCAAAAAAATAAATAAATAAGTAAATAAACGTAGGGAATGTTTCATTTGAAAAGAATTAAGTTGCGAAAAGAATTGATTGTTTATCTTCAGCTGAGTTTGGCTATTTTCTAAATCTTGAATGCTAATCTCACTTCATGAATCAAATCGTGATACAAAGCTTTTGCTTCTACCATTAATCCTCTTTGAATCTTGTTTTATACATCAAACTAACGCTGTTAGAAAAATACAAAACATATCTAAAATCTAAGAATATCGTAGATATACTCGTGAAAAGCCACTAAACTAGAAATATTTGCTTCAGGTAATTAGTTGAAATTACTAAAATCAATTAAGAGATTTTTCTAAATTAAGTCTCTACACAATAAAAAAAAATGTCTAAAATTACTAAAACTTTTCTAGAAAACTGTGATTTCCAGACTTTTTTTATGTAACGGCAAGAGAAAAATTTAATGTAATAGAATCTCTTAAATGAATTTTTGCTGCTGCAGTTACTTAAAAAAGCTTACAAATCCCAGTATCCTATAAAAATTTATAAATTTTACAGATTTTTTTTACAGTGTAGCTTATATACACCTTATATGACACTCCCAATTTATTTCATGAACAGAGATTTTTAGAAGTTTCTTCTGACCATTCATACCGCATCTGGCAGATTTTTTAATACAGAATACACAGAAAAAATTTTGAATAGCAATTTTGTTTTATTTTATACATGGAACAGCTATTATCGTGTACATCAAAAATATAACTATTAAAACTTAATGATGAGAAATTGGAATGCTAAATAAAACATCAGCCAGTTGCTGTAATGCTGATTCTGATTAAAAATGTTAAAGAATATCGTAGCTATACTCGAGAAAATCCTTTAAACTAAGTATATTTGTTTCTAATTAATTTGTTTCAAAGGAAATAGTTGACGTTATAGCAATGTGTTAGCGATTTTTCTTACTAAAGTTACTAAAGTCTTTAACTAAAGTCCTACTTTGTTTCTAGCTCACCTAATATGAGACTCTTAATTCCTGTTAACACAGTTTTTTGAAAACTTCTTCTGGCGAAGAATCTTCTAAGAATATCGCTGATATACTCGAGAATATCCACCAAACCAAGTATGTTTTGTTTCAAGAGAATTAGTTGAACCATTAGTGAAATCTGTTAGCGATTTTTCTTACCAAAGTCTCTAGCTCACATACACCTATTATAAGATTACTTATTTAATTCATAAATAGAGTTTTTGAATGCTTGATCTGACTAAGAATCGTCAAAGCATACCTTAGATATACTCGAGAAAAACCACTAAACCAACTATATTTTGTTTCGGATTAATTTGCTTCAAGAGAAATATTTACAGTTACTGAAATCTGATAGCGATTTTTCTTACTAAATTAATTTGTAAATATATTTTTTGAAAGATTCTTCTGAATAAATTTTCTTCTACAACTATCACAAATATACTCATGAAAATCCACTAAACTAAGTATATTTTGTTTTCGATCAATTTTTTTAAGAGAAATAGTTGAAGTTATTGAAATCTGTCAGCGATTTTTCTTACTAAAGTCCCTAGCTCACTTGCACCTCATACCTCAACTCACTCATAATTTAATTCATGAACATAATTTTTTGAAAGCTTCTTATGTCGAAGAATCTTGTAAAAATATTGTAGATATACGCGAGAATATCCACTAAACCAACTATATTTTGTTTCTCATTAATTTGTTTCAAGAGAATTAGTTGAACCATTACTGAAATCTGTTAGCGATTTTTCTTAGTTAAGTCTGTACCTAACATACACCTGTTATGAGATTCCTATTTAATTTATAAACACAGTTTTTTGAATGCTTCATCTGACTAAGAATCTTCTAAGCGTACACCGTAAAGAAAAAAAAACTATTAAATTTACGGCAAAAACTGCTGGCTGCAGTGCTGCTAGCAATTTTTGTCTTAGAAATTGCAGTAAAATTAAATGCAATATTTTTTATTACAGCTAATTTTACTATAATTTTTACGACAAAAACTGCTGGCAACATTGCTGCGCTGTAAATTTATTTATTTATTTATTTATTTTTTTTTTTACAGTATATTGTAGATGTATCAACATATACTGAAATCTATTAGCGAATTTTTTACCTAAGATTCCAACTAACATAAACCTTGTATGAGACTCCTAATTTAATTAATAAATGCAGTTTTCTAAAAGTTTCTTCTGTCTAAGAATCGTCTAAGATTATCGTATTTACACTCTAGAAAATCAACTAAACGAAGTATATTTCTCTTTGAATACTTTGTTTGGAAACAGTAAAGTTACTGAAATCTAGTAGCGATGTACAGTTAATCTTACACTTTTTTAGTTATTAGAAAGATTCCATTGTTAGAAAATGTTAATTTTTTATACATTTATTTATTAGCGATATTTTTAATTCAAGTCTCTTGCTCACCTACATCTTACATGAGACAATTTATTTTATAAAAACAGTTTTTTGGAAATTTCTTCCGACTACTTTCTACTTTGAATGACATGTTTTAATTCTTTAAGCGTCCTGCAAACTTTTACATTTGAGTTTATTTATTCATAAAATAATAACTGTGAAAGATATTGGTATGGAAATTTGTGTTTGATATGCTTACATATTTATTTATCATATGCCATTCCAAAAATTAACATTAATGCCAATCTTGTGTTAAATAACTCCTTGAATTCAAAAATTAAGTTACGGAAAACCTCGAGTAGGATGCTTAAAGGGTTAAGTTTTCAGATTTCATGCGTGTTTTTAACTTATATTGTTTTATTATCAACAAACGGGTGCACAAAATCCAAAATTTCATGCCATAGTTCTTGATGAAACAGATGCAGAAAAAAACCTTTTCTTATATTCCATAGGATCTGAAATGGCAAAGTAATTATCATATTAAAATGGTTGTCAGTGTAAATTAAGTCGGTCAGCCCATGTATCTCAGGCAGAAGATAGAATTGTCAATTTAAGTTCTAGTATTTCTTGACTTGTACTCCAAATCTTTTTTACATCGTTGGAAAAATTAAAACTGGTATAAAAATATCTAGAACATCTATATATAATCTAGAGCAAAATTATAGACATATCAGTGCACATACATTTCTTTTATTTTTACATAATTTGTGACTGAAGTGATGTGATTAATTCAGAAGTAGAGCAACACCGGTACAATGGACAGTTCTAAATAGTGAATACTTCTATTTAGCAAAATCTTTTTTAATCTTATAATCTCCTAGAAACCGTCTATATCCTTTTAAATATTAACAACGGGCAAACTTTATAGTCCTGACGTGTTCAGTATTTAGAATCTTTGGATTTTTTGTAAAATAAAATAAAAATCTATTACTTCACTTTATGTTTTTTTACTATATTTTCCTAATTTTACTCCATAAATTTGATTTATAAGCAGTAACTTAATAGTGTTTCGTAAAAGTCTTCGCTTTGAACTGTATCTATAGAAATAAATGTTTCATTTAAACCTTTTTTAAAGAAAACAAAAAGAATTGGATCTTTATTTTCAATTGAAATTTGCCAGTTTTTAAATCTTGTATTCTAATCTGATTCCATGAATCAACTCCTGAAACGTATCTTCCATTTCTTCTGATAATCCTCAGTGAGTCCAATTCTATCCATCAAACTACGCAGTTGGAAAATCTAAAATACTAAACCTTTTAGTTGTGTATTATGTTTATCGCAGAAAAGTTAACAATAAGCATGCTGTTTTGTATTAAAAATTGCAATAAAAAGATTAAGTTACTAAAATGTGTTATTTTATTTCAGTATTTTAAATATATATATTAAACAGTGTAGTATTTAGTATTATTTTTTCTTTTTGAGTTTCTCTATAGTTTTAGAAATGAATTATGTTTTTCGCAGAAAATTTTACAAAAAAATAAGATGTTTTATGATTAAAAATTGCAATAAAAATAAGTTACTGGAATATATCATTCTAGTTCAATATTTTAAAAATATAAATTAAACATTTTAGTATTTCGTAATATCTCTCTTTTTCAATTCCTCTATAGTAAATCAACGTTTCCTTTAAAACGTTTTTGGAGAAAACAAAAAGAATTGATTCTTTATCTTGAATTGAATTTCGCCAGTTTTCGGATCTTGGATTCCCAATCTGATTCCATGAATCAGCTCATGAGAAACATCTTCTGATTCGTTTGCTAAACCTCACTGAGTCGTATTTTATCCATCCAACTATGCAGCTAGAAAATCTAAAGATTTAAAACATCCTAGGAATGTCTTATATCTTTCGCAAAAACGTTAACAAAAAACTATGTTGTTTTCAGATTAAAATTTGCAGTAAAAAAACAAAATAAATAAAAAGTAAATTGCTGAAATATATCGTTCTATTTAAGTATTTAAGTGCTTCTTTCAAAAACTGTTTTAGAGAAAACAAAAATAATTTGTTCTGTTTCTTAAGTTGAATTTTGCGAGTTATCGGATCTTGGATTCTGATCTGATTCCATAAATCAGCACATGAAACATATCTGATACTCACTGATGCGTATTCTATCCATCAAACTACGCAATTGGAAAATCTAAAGATATAAAACCGTCTAGTAATGTCTATTATCTGTCTCAGGAAAGTTAATAAAAAATCTGTCCTTTTTTGATTAAAAATCGCAGAAAAAAATTACGCTACTGGAACATATTATTCTATTTCAGTATTTCTAAAAATATACTAAATGTTATAGCACTCCGTAATACTTTTTGTTTGTTTGTTTGGTTTGAGTTCCCTTGATAGAAACCAATGTTACGTTCAAAAACATCTCTGGAGAAAACAAAAAGAATTAGTTCTGTTTCTTAAGTTGAATTTCGCCAGTTTTCGGATCTTGAATTCTGATCTGATTCCATAAATAAGCTGATGAAACGTATCTTCTGTGCTAATACGCACTGAGTCGTATTCTATCCATCAAACTACGCTGTTGGAAAATCTAAAGATCGAAAACCTTTTAGGCACGTTTTATGGGTAATTCCATATGCGACGGAATGACATTTTAAGGTACTACTAGGTTATCCCGTCGACCGAAAATCTATCGCCAAACTAGAAGATTAAATGCCAATAATGGATGATCGTGAATGTCACATTCTGTGTAATTAAATACGATACACGTTTTTAAAATGTCATTAAGTGATTTTTATTTAGACTTTTTATTTGTATTTTTATTAATATTTCACTAATTATTTGTTTCTTTTGTTATTTAAAATAAAAATTATGTCAAGATGTATAGTTTGGCAATGAGTTTGGCGATTTGTATAATTTGGTGAAATTGGTCGACGGGATAACCTAGTAATACCCATTTTAAATTGTAGAATAGAGTTAAAGCAATTACCCTGAACCTATTTTCAAGTAAAAATTGATTTATCAATTTGCAAATGACTGTTATTAATTAACCGCTTAACAAACTTAAAAAAATAAATAAAATCATGCCTATTTTTTCATGTTTTTGACAGAATTTTTAATCTTTTATTACAGGTTTTTTTAACCCCTTCGCGACTAAACTTTTTACGAAATTTTTAATGTTTTGTCACCGGTTTAAAAAAAAAAAAAAGAAATTTGTAAATGGAGAAAAACTTCAATTAAATAAGATAAATTTTACAGAATAATTTTACTGGTGGGGATAACCAAGGAATCTTAAGCCTTTTTGCGGCACGTATACGTGTCGCTCATCCCCAAGGGTTAAAAGAAAAATTTTTGTTTAATTGAATCAAAAAATGCTCGGATTAAATTTACAATAATATACATAACATAATACATATACATTATGATTGGAATAGGGATGCCAATGCGTGGTAAAGACAAATCATCATTTGCAAAACTATGTTGTCCGTATGACTTACGGGCAAATCAGAAAATCGAATAAAAGATTAAAAAAAAAAAAAAATCTGATATTTTACTCTTTCATTTTCGATTAATTTCCTATTGCGTGATGGAATAATATTTTTGCAGCCATAACTCTAATCTGTTATTTAAATCTAGAAGTTTTTGTGATTTACAAAAACCATTCAAATTTTAAATTAATACGAAGTAAAATGAGTTTAAAAGTAGTAAGTATGATATATATGCAACAAAAATTACTTTCATTTGAGATGACTGAATGTTTGTTAAACATTTATTTAAAAAAATAACTAATTAAATTAATTTTATAATTGTTTTATTATACATAATGGTTGTAAGAAATTACGTTGCATAACTACTTGTTTTGATAACTTTTTCAATCACATATCAAGCACAATTACGTACTTTTTGAAATGTCGGCTGAATATAACATAAGACTTTATTTTGCAAGCACTCTTATCAAGAATATGGCTTTAAGGCTGTTGTAAACCATAAAATATTATACTACAAGCATTCATTTATTTTTAAAGAATGCAAAATAAATAACAAATCCTCCTTTTTCTAAGTGTTCTTCAAAAATATTATTTGTACACAACGGCAAATATTTTATTTTTCAGCCATTTTATTTATATGAACTGTTGCCAGTTGCAAATAAAATAAAAGTTTGAATATAAACTATTAATTTGATAACTTGGAATAAATTTAAATATATTTTAAAACTTAATTTATAAAAATTATGGAAAAAATCATCAATCTTGACAATTATTTGGAATTGCCCTAGTATATACCGCAGAAAAGTTAACAGCAAAGTATGTCGTTTTGTGATTAAAAATCGTAATTTAAAAATTGAAGCCATTGAAATATATTATTCCATTTCAGTATTTTACAAAAATGTTTTTAAATGTTTTAATATTTCGTAAAATTATTCTTTTTGAGTCGTCTCTATAGAGATCAAAACTTTTTTAAAGAAAAACAAAGAAATGGTTCTTTATCTTAAAATGAATTTTGCCCTTTTATAAATCTTGGATTCTAATCTAATACTATAAATGAGCTCATGAAATCTATCTTCTGTTTCTTCTGTTAACCCTCTGTGATGCGTTTTCTATCCTTCATACAACGCAGTTGGAAAATCTAAAAAAGGTCTGACACCTCCTTGGAATGTCTTATATCTATTCCACAAAAAAGTATGTCTTTTTGTGATTAACCACCTAACTTATCAATATTGAAAAAAAAACATTTGCTAATTTTTTTAGGCCTTGATTCGATATTCATAAAATTTTAAATATCTTTATATAATTCCGCAATGATTATATTTACATATTATATTTGTATAGTAGTTTTGTGCTGTTATTTGCGAACAGACAAACGGATCAGACGATGACTATAAGTGCTATGTATTCATATAATTAACGTACCTAAAACGTATAGTAATATGCATTGTAAAAAGAAAGTATTATTTGTTTTTACGCATGTTTTCATCAATGTACTATCTAAATTGCATCATACATTTGGTTTTAAAAATAATAAAATACAGAAGCAAACACACATACATTTGTAAATTCCTTTATTTTAGGTTCTTGTTTTAGAAAGGAATGTACGAAATGTTTCATGAATGACATATTTTTAAAGAAAAAAAAGAATAGATTCTTTAACTTGATCTGAGTTTCTCCATTTTCCAAATCTTGAATCCTAATCTCCTTCAAAGAATCAATTTAAGGTACAAATATTCGATTCCTACTGTTAATCCTCTTTGGATCTTATTCTACCTATCAAACTAACTCGGTTGAAACAAACTAAAACTTTCTAGAAATACCTTGAATGCATTCCAGAAAAGACAAACAGGTAAAATATATCTGTTTCTAGCAAAAATAAAAAATAAAAACTTGAAGCTATTGAAATTTATTTTATATAGTAAAAAGTAAATTCTCTTCAGTTTTCGCTTTGGTCAAATTATCAAATTAGATATTTAACCATATGCAAATTAAGCAATTTGACGATTAAAGGAATTGTCAGGTGTAGTCAATAGAGAAATGAATTTCTCTTATATATAATATAAACGCGTTATTTGATCTTACATGCGTTTTTGCCAATAACGAATCGTTGGATTTTCACGAATCGTTGGATTTCATAAGTGTAGTGTTTCATGAATAGGAAATAGACTAAAACTTTTGAATATAGTATTTCGAGGACCGCAGATATCTGACACTTAGAGGTGTCGGTTATTCAGATGTAAATAGCAAATATAAGCGCATTAGAAACTTTTCGCTTTACAGCGATGCCCACTATTGGGATATTTCTGTTAAGAATGTTTTAGTGTGTAAAAACAAAAAACATCAACGTAAAAAAAGTCCTTAATCCCTTCGGGACCGACGTCCCTTGTACAAATTGCATTAGGTTGACGCCCTTTTTTTAAATTAATTTAAATTACATAAGCTCAAATATACTCTAATTAGATAAGTCAAATATTACTTTTCCTTATTACTGGTGCCGAAACAATTTTTGAATATACATTTTAAAGGTGCATATATGCATCCGTGATCCCGAATGCGTTGTTTAAAGTTTTGTTTTTCAGCACTTTGCCTGATCGCTCTAAAAATTTTAAATATGGGTATTAAAAAATTATGTCGAATTTAGAGTGATTCCATGCTATTAAATTTGTTTGATAGCTTTTTTTTGTTGTTGTTCTACTTATACTTATTATTCTTCAATTATAACAATACTTTCAACATTATAAAATATGTAACATAATAAATATAATAAATTCAAAAACAATTCAACATAATTCAAATCATTTCAATGTAAATTCAAAAGATCAATTTTGTAAAAATTTATATCAAAATTCACGTGACTCAAAGATTTTGACTTTAAAATGTTTGTTGAATTAAAATTATTTTTTCTTTATCTTCTAAAGCATATTTAACCATTAAAACAATAACTTTATTTTTAGTATTAATTGTTAACTATATAATAGATTCTCTGAATCTGTACTATACATCGTAATACATTTTTCTCAATAAACGTATGCGTCACGTTATTCAAGATGATAGTTAAAAATTATGTTAAAATTTACTTTGTGTCCTGGTATTGAAACTAAATGAAATGTATGCAAATGGAAAATCACTTACGATTATTCTTAATGGGTGTAAAAATCCTTTTTCGAATAATTATAATTATTGGATCATTGCATAATTTTGCTGGGATACACTAGTAATGTCTAAATACATTTCGAATTTAAAAAAAAACAGAAAAATTGATACTTTCATTTTTTCGCCCTCAATGAAGTATAGTAAATCCTGTTAAGTAAAACCGTTGAAGTTTGTAAATTATGTTAGTTACAAATGTTTTCTGACTGTTTAGTACAACTTTAGACATTTTTTTTTAAATATTAAAAGGATACATATCCTTTAAAATCTTCATTAAACGATGTTTTTTAAATTAATTTGACAGCTAATATTTTTCTAAACAGTTTATCACAGACTTCATCAAATTATAAATAAAACTGCATTTTTTATAGTAAAAATAATGTCAATTAGCCTTGGTCTGTTCGAAGCAAAACATTTATGTTTAAAATGATTTACCTCAAAATCAATATTTTTTTCACTTGCGTTTAAGATAACTCCAAATATATTAAAGATTCGAATCTTTATGTAGTACAACTTTATACATCATTACCTTTAAGTTGAATTAAGAAATTTAACAAAAAATCAGTGAAAATAGGGTTTTCGAGTGTCAAAACTTACCAAAATTTTCATATTTCTATTTGGACAATCAAAACACATCAGAAAATTTTGTTTATTCATTAGATTTCAGTTCATTTTATTTTTATAAGCTTCTTAAACTTATAATAAAAGTTTCAAAGTTCTAAAGGGTATAAAACTTTATTAATCTTGCACGCAAACTATATATATTATGATTAATTAAATATATATACAGGGTGGTCATAAAAAAACTTTACCGATATACGGAGCTCTAGCGGTCAGTCCGCTCAACTGATCGAAATGAAATTTCAGATATTCAGAGGTATGAGCTCGAGATTCTGTGAACGACAACAAAATGGCGCTCACGGTTACGATTATAGTTACAGAAACTCGAAAATTTTTAATGGCAACACCCATTTTTTTTCATCGCAAAATGCTCAGCGCATGCGAAAACCCTCAAGAGCGTGGGAACCGTACGTGTATCGCAAGAAACGGACATATTATGCACGCACAAAAAACCGTTCTGGGAATCCCCCCCCCCATAAAAAAAACTCGATTGGGGCGCAAGGAGGAAATTTGCATATAACACAGAGTCAATACACTAATCTCTGATTACAATACAGATCGGAAAAACTAAAACTTTTATTTTGATTACACATTTTCCACATGGGTATAATCACAGGCAATTAATGCTGATGGCACCCATGTGGAAAATGTGTAATCAAAATAAAAGTTTTAATTTGTCCGATCTGTATTGTAATCAGAGATTAGTGTACTGACTCTCATATGCAAATTTCCTCATTGCGCCCAATCGAGTTTTTTCTATGGGAGGGGGGGGGGGGAGGGTTCGCAAAACAGTTTTTTGTGCGTGCATAACATGTATGTTTCTTGCGATACACGTACGGTTCCAACACTCTTTAGGGTTTTCGCATGCGCTGAGCATTTTGCGATGAAAAAAAAAGTGTGTTGCCATTAGAAATTTCCGAGTTTCTGTAACTATAACCGTAACCGTGAGCGCCATTTTGTTGCCGTTCACAGAATCTCGAGCTCTTACCTCTGAATAGCTATATCTGAAATTTCACCTCAATCGGTTGAGCGGACTGGCCGCTAGAGCTCCATATATCGGCAAAGTTTTTTTTATAACCAGCCTGTATATTAACCACTTAACTGATTTGCCCGTACGACGTACAGGCAAGAAGACTTTGCTTGATCTATTATTTCAAGCTTTTTGAGACCAGTAATTTTAGGTAGCTTTCATTACAAAAAGTAAAAAGCTACCTATTGCAGCCGTCCGCAGGAAAGCACTTCCGGAAAATTTTGGTATATTTTCACCGATCATGACCCCCAGACCACAAAACCACCCTCCGTTCAAATGTTGACATATATATATATGTATATATATATATCTGATTTTTGTCATGCGATAACTAACGTATTTATGAACCGATTTGAATGAAACTTGGTATGTACATAGTACATACAAATGTCTCGACCGAGTTCGTTGGTCAGCATCATCCGCCATTTTGTTTCAAAATGGCGGCCATTTTAAATTTTAAAAAAAAATTTAAATTTAAAATTAAATGCGAAAAAATTAAAAGTTGAAAAATACTTTTCTTTTACGTGTTAGAACTTAAAACAAAGATTCCAGAACACTTTTGATTTTGCCTATATCTTAAAAAATGATTGAGTTATAGCACTTTGAATTTTTCTTATGGCTGACATTTTGAAAAGATCTGATTTTTGTCACGTAATAACACGCGTATTTATGAACCGATTTCAATGAAACTTGGTATGTACATAGTACATACAAATGTCTTGACCGAGTTCGTTGGCCAGCATCATCCACCATTTTGTTTCAAAATGGTGGCCATTTTAAATTAAAAAAAATTCAAATTTAAAATTAAATGCAAAGAAATTAAAAGTTAAAAAATATTTTTCTTTTACGTGTTAAAACTTAAATCAACAATTCCAGAACACTTTTCATTTTGTCTATATCTTAAAAAATGATTGAGTTACAGCACTTTGAATTTTGTTTATAGCTGACATTTTGAAACGGTCTGATCTGAACGATCCATCATGTTGCTTTAAAATGGCATACACTTTATGATATCGTGGAATTTGGTGACACGCTAAATCGCTTAAAATAAAACCAGATTGAATAAAAGATGACCAATTTCTAAAAATTCCTATTAATATTCAGTCTTGACAAAAACTAGTGTTCAATCTTATAAAATCCCTAATTTTATAAGATTATTTCCACTAATTTGAGCTTAGTATTTTTGAACAATGTAACTTACTTTAAAATAAATAAATGAATATATAAGTATATGAAAGCTACCTCTTCCTCCCGGCATTGCCGGAAGGACTTGTTTTAAACACAATTTCATACAATTTAATAGCAGAAATGTTCAGACTCAATAGTACTAACGTTTTGGCTTTAAAAAATGGTGATTATCTCATATTGTACGTAAAAAAGAATCACTTGAGTGATTAAGGAATAATTATTATTAATTAATTATCCAGTGTTTATTGCAAAATATTGCACGGAGAAAATATTATAATAGCAAATAAATAAATAAATAAATAAATAAAAATAAAATATTTCAAAATACTAAGTGGTTAAGTGCAAAAATGAGGTCATTGGGTCCCATTAAATATTTTTCTTTGAAGTTATTTTTTTTCGCATGGGTATGTGCCCCCTTAACCCTTTATATACCGAATTATGAATTCATGAAAATTTTACATTCTAAAGCATTTTACGCAAATTGTTTAAACTAAATTAAAAGATTTACATAGTCATGTAATAAATTTCTGAAGGATTTTAGAAGGATTGAAGGATTAATTAAATTTGAATTTACAGGGGTTTTATGCGATATTTATAATCCCACTCAAATCTTTTATTTTAAATTGTTTTCTTAGTATTTTTGTAGAATTATAAAAAGTACTACAAATTACAAGTTCCTACACTATAAATATAGAAATATTTCTAACTGTCCTCACTCCCCTCTCTCAGCGCTAAGAAAGCTGAAAAGATACAAAGGCAAAAGAAATCATCCTTTTAAACATATTTTTGTTTTGTGTAACCAATAATACTTTTAGAACAGATCAAAGTAATATATCTATAACTCATTCTAAATAGTATTACAACTAATTGACGTATTAAAAGAATTTTATAATAAGTAATTTTTAATGGTACTTATAAGTACCATCGGTAGATAAAGGGTTAAAGGTAATACTACTGAATGACATAGCTTTAATAAAACCTAGGATAACTGTGAAATTTACTATGTATAATACAATGTTTTCTTTAAAATACTCAGTCTAAATCGAACTTAAATGGATTTTAAAAGTACTACGGAAATATTGGATAAACCCTCTTCATCCTTAATGGATCGAAAAAACATCATTTTCTATCAAAATACATTTAGACAAGAACTGTTGCTTGTAGCAGAGATGTAAGAAATGACATTTTTTTTCTTCTGAAACTGGGAATTTGAAAAATGTTCCGGTCATGATATTTTTCATTTATCTAACATTATAAAAGGTCACAAGAGATTTTATATTTAAGTTTAAATTGGTAAAGTTTCTTAAAATAGGTTTCAGCGAAATGAATTTTGGAATCTTTAGTAATTACAATTACAAATATGATTGTATTCTCATTACCAGTTTTAACCCTTTCCGGCGCGGATAAACTCTGTTAGTAAAATGAGAAATTATCGACTGACACCGGAATTTACAAACGACTTTTTAAGAAATCAAGATCTCTTTAATTTAATCTTTTATTATAAAAGCAAGATTTTATTAAAATATTATTGGTACCAATTGCAAGTTTGGAATTAAAATTAGGTGTGTCCAGACAGGAAACACTACGCCGGAAAGGGTTAAAGTTCATATTCAACATTAATATTCCTTCGATATACTTGAAGTTATTTTTCAATCTGAGTTTATGTGCTCAGATTATCTTTTTTAACCTGCTTCTATTTCTGTATATATATAAGATTTGTTGCACTATACAGTGGATTGTCGATTATCCAAACATGTCAGTACTGCGTTCAGTTTGTTTACTTGTAAATAAACATATTTTTGTGACACAATAAAACATTTAGACTACTCCTATATAATATGCACCTCTATTTTTAAAAAACCCGGCTTTACGTGTTACAAAATGGTTCAAGGAACATGAGTAAAAACTATTCTTTTACTTACAAAATTTAGTATGCCGTTTTACTGTAAATGTATATTTTTAGACTGCCCAATAATAACACGCATATACACTATATACAGTAGAATCCCGATAGAACGCGGTTGTTGGGAGACATGTTTCACACCTGTGTTATAACTTAACCGCGGTATATCGGAATGGTGTCAAATATATAGTTGAAAAATGATGAAAACACTTACCTGCTTTGTGAATTGTAATTAACTTTATCATTTGTTGAACACTGAATACAAACTTAATTTTACACTGTCTTAGAAAAGTCCATAAATGTTGTTTGGCGGAATGGGGAGTTCCGTTTCTTTTCGGCATATTGTTTCACACTAGCAAGTGGATGCAGATGAACACAATTTGAATCGCTTTGCCGCTCCATTCACTAAATTAACTTCTTAAGCGTGAAATGACTTCACTAACATGTGGAATGTCGTCTTTCATTACCACATCATTTTCAATTTCATCATCTTGCCCACTGCTGTTTTTATACGTTGCAGTATCAATTATATCCTGATCTATGATCTCTTAAGTAAGCTCGCTGTTGCAAATTTCTATAAGGGCAAACAGATACATCGAGATGCATAGCACTAACCGGAACCGCAGACTGCAAGTCCCTCATTGTGTTTCACTGAAATTTTAAACGTAGAATTCATCATAAAAATCACCATTCTTTTTTCGGGGACATATTTTTTCCGCATTAAATTAGAATTCGCGGTTAATCGGACGGCGTTATTTCTGGCTTCTACTATATATATATATATATATATATAACAAAACCAAAAGAAATTCCATATCCCCAAAATACATGGAAGTCTTCATCAGGGAGGCCCCTCCATGTAGGGGTAAATAAAGAGAAGTTTCTGAAAGGATGTAGGCTCATAAGCTAAATTACATCCTTAGCCCCCAACTTCTCAGATTTCAGAAATCAAACTCAAACCTTCAAAAATATTATAAATATATACAAAAAAATTTTTTAAAAATACCAAAGGACAAGACCAAAATTACACAAACAAAAAAGGAAAATTACCTATAAAACTAAATATAAAAAATAAAATTGTAAAATACAAACCCCCAGGAATACAAAACCCTCTTCAGCTAGTGGGGCCATTCACTAGCGCTTCAATCTCGCCCTAAATTGAAATCAAGCATCCGTAAGTAAAGAAACACTGAGACTCAGAAACTTTCAGTTAACATATAAGATGGATAACAGTTAACCATTAAAATCTTTTTTAAACCACTCATAGCCAATTCTAGATCTGTTTTGTTATTGCAAATCCTGCGGATCCTATTAACTTGTGAATACATAATATTTTTTAAAACTTTATTGCTAATACATGAAAACCAGTAAGTGAGGCTATTAACTTCAAAATTAAAATCTTTCCTTTTATCATAAAGTCCAATCAACCATTTTTCCTTGTTTTTCTTAATTTTAAGATCTAAGAAAGTAATTTGTTCACCGATGATGGTGAAAAAATTACTTTCTTAGATCTTAAAATTAAGAAAAACATGGAAAAATGGTTGATTGGACTTTATGATAAAAGGAAAGATTTTAATTTTGAAGTTAATAGCCTCACTTACTGGTTTTCATGTATTAGCAATAAAGTTTTAAAAAATATTATGTATTCACAAGTTAATAGGATCCGCAGGATTTGCAATAACAAAACAGATCTAGAATTGGCTATGAGTGGTTTAAAAAAGATTTTAATGGTTAACTGTTATCCATCTTATATGTTAACTGAAAGTTTCTGAGTCTCAGTGTTTCTTTACTTACGGATGCTTAATTTCAATTTAGGGCGAGATTGAAGCGCTAGTGAATGGCCCCACTAGCTGAAGAGGGTTTTGTATTCCTGGGGGTTTGTATTTTACAATTTTATTTTTTATATTTAGTTTTGTAGGTAATTTTCCTTTTTTGTTTGTGTAATTTTGGTCTTGTCCTTTGGTATTTTTAAAAAAATTTTTGTATATATTTATAATATTTTTGAAGGTTTGAGTTTGATTTCTGAAATCTGAGAAGTTGGGGGCTAAGGATGTAATTTAGCTTATGAGCCTACATCCTTTCAGAAACTTCTCTTTATTTACCCCTACATGGAGGGGCCTCCCTGATGAAGACTTCCATGTATTTTGGGGATATGGAATTTCTTTTGGTTTTGTTATATACATTTTTTACATTTCTTTTTGTAGCATTTTGCGCATTGGTCTGTAAAAAACTGTTTATTTGTTTCTTCATTTTTTAAAAATTAATTGAATGGTTTTAATAAAATTGTGTATATATATATATATATATATGGAAAATATCAAATATTCATCCAGCTATAGTTTTAAATTCTACTAAATTACGATGCTTCGGTAATTAGCTGCATGCTAGTGATTAAAAGCCGATGAAAACTCCGACGATTTAACATCAGTATTTACGCATTGTTTAATTATATACGTGTTCAATTTGTGCTATATTTATTTTATATTAATTATTTCTTTCTTTTTTAGTAAAGTGTCTATTGCGTTTAGGAATATTAGCCAACGACGAACACTAAATGAATAAATTTTATATCATTTAAACTGATTAATCTTTCACAATCAATTTGCATCTAACATTCTTCTTTTATATTTTATGTTTGAAAATTAATTTTTAAAACAATGCAAAAATGAGTAGCCTTTTAAAAAGAAAAAAAAACTACCACATTTAGTAAAAAGGTGATGATGAGATGTTTAGAGGTAAATAAGTTAATTATAAATAGAAGTTTTCATATACGTCCATTAACATTTCAAAAATATGCATTAAAATATTTAATTGCTATAAAGGACGTTAAATACTAATAAAAACATTAAAAGATCTTAATAATTTTTACATGTTTCGATTGAAATTACTCAATCATCATCAGAAAAAGAAAATACAAATAAACACAAAGATGGAAAATGACAAAAAACTATTACAAATGAAATTTAAAAATTGTAAAAATAAAAATCACGCGCGTTATATTTTAATTATGTATCACGTTGCTTAATTTTTAAATTATTTAACAATTCAATCCAAATATTTGGGATTTGAAATGACAAGGAATCATTGCAGACCATTGAGCTTCTGACGTAAATTTCAATACTCTCTCTAATAAAAAGTTGCAAATAAAAATCTGACCTATAAATTAATCTACTTTCATTAACACTAGAACCGCGGAGCGAGTCAATATGACCCGAATCGATGTTTAATTTCTCGCCGCGCGAAAAGTATTCATTGTGAAAATGTTTCCTTTTCTGACTTTTAATATTTTAAGGTAATCAACAACTTTTCGTATTTAATAGCTTATGACATAAATATTTTTTTCATTTATAACTACCTATATCTAGAACCGCGAAACGGGTCAATTTGACCCGTAATAAGTTTTTACGTATTAATGACGAAATATAGTTAGCATATGTCTATTATCTATTAGTATAAGTCTTTTTATTCAAGACTCAGTTGAAGACGTACTAGAACAGATTCTTATGTCTCTGTCAAAAAAAAAAAAAAAAACCTTGTTATTTGGGCATGAAGAATCTCACAAACTAAGCATAAAAGAGTTTAAAAAAATGAAAATAAAACTAAAGATGATTATTCAAAATATAATGCACCCCCACGTTTCTGGTAAATATGTAAAATCTTTAACTATGTTTATCAAGCGATGCATACAATAAATTGGATTAGATATAACATTAAAACTAGTAAGTAACTTGTAGTTTTTTTTCAATTATTCTTCGATTTTATATCTAAATTTATTTGAATACGATAATCAATTTTTTATTGCTGTTCATTAAGTCAAAGTTTATTTATGTTTAAAATATATGTTCAGTATTTGTCAAGTATATTTTCATCTTACTTAATGAAATGTAATTTTGAATGATAGTATTTTCTGAAATGTAGGTAATTTCTGTTGACTTTATGTGTAAAATATAATGTAAATACTTAGAAATATTGATTATTGTAATAAAATATAATATTTTAACTAACCAAATTAAGTGTTTGGCATATTTATATAATATTTTCTATCTCGGGTCAAATTGACCCGCTCCGTGGTTCTAGGTATACCGAAAGTCCCGCGGTTCTAGTGTTAAACAAAATATCTATGTTTTCTATTTGATTTAGCCTAAATAATGCGGTTTTACCTCTATTAAATTTTATGTCTGCAAAGTGTTCTTTACATCTTATTTTGAATTTTCTTTGAGTCATGCCAATGTAATAATTTTTATAACCACCTTCTTTAAGAAATGGAATAATATAAACACCTGATCCGTCAAATTTATCAATGGGGTCAATTCTAGTTGTTAAAATTGATTTTAATTTTGGAGCATTATGTAGGCTAAATCAAATAGAAAACATAGATATTTTGTTTAATGAAAGTAGATTAATTTATAGGTCAGATTTTTATTTGCAACTTTTTATTAGAGAGAGTATTGAAATTTACGTCAGAAGCTCAATGGTCTGCAATGATTCCTTGTCATTTCAAATCCCAAATATTTGGATTGAATTGTTGAACAATTTAAAAATTAAGCAACGTGATACATAATTAAAATATAACGCGCGTGATTTTTACTTTTAAAATTTTTAAATTTCATTTGTAATAGTTTTTTGTCATTTTCCATCTTTGTGTTTATTTGTATTTTCTTTTTCTGATGATGATTGAGTAATTTCAATCGAAACATGTAAAAATTATTAAAATCTTTTAATGTTTTTATTAGTATTTAACGTCCTTTATAGCAATTAAATATTTTAATGCATATTTTTGGTAAATAAGTTTATAAAAAATGGAAAATGAATTGTTTAAATCATTGCCACCAACGATTTAATGTCTGTTTTATTGACAGGCACATTTTTCTGTTATAATATAGATTTTTTTTCGAGAAGTACCATGTAAATCTATGTTATAAAAATTAACTCTAACAATTGAACATTATTTTTATTTTTTAATTACCATTATTATTATTATTATTATTATTTTATTTCTTATTTATTTGTTTTCGCTCTATATCCTATTTTTCACATTGCAAAAATTATCAGAATACATTTGTGAACAATTTTTGTGCAACTATTCTAGGTAATCTTTTAAACTACTTACCCATCTTTTAAACTAAAACTTTATTAATTTTATTGATTATCCGTAAAAAAAGCATTTTCCTAATTATTTAAACGTAGAAGAAACTGAAACAATGCTATGGACGTAAAAAAAGAGTAAGACAACATAACGCTCAGTGAGGTTATTTTATATGCTTTTTTTGAACTATAAAAAATGTTTCGAAGGAGAAAAAAAACACATTCGAAAACTGTTGCTATACGTAGAAAAAGAAGTTTTCACTTTTTTTTCCCTTTCTGTTCCATGTAGTCGATTTCCTAAAATGCTTCAGTCACGAAATTTTTATTGATCACGATTACAGTTAACCTTTGAGTCTTCACCGTTAATGCGAATGACATGGTATTTCTTTGGATTCGTGTTTTAAATGAGGATTTGTGAAAATTTTAAATTAAGCTCTGAACCGTATACGTTTAATCGATATTACTGTTTAGTACTAGGTTAAAAATACTTGAAAAAACTTTTTTGTGTTTCATTTTTCACGTTTACGTACAAACGCATTTTATAAGATCTCATGAATAATTCAAGTACAGGTTTACCAATAACGAATATAGGCTGCTATTAAATAACACGCAAACCAATAGTTTTCGTTAAGAGTTATTTCTTTTGTTTATAAATAAGCTATTACACGAATGTATTTGCTTTGTTTACTGGTTGAAAAGACATTTTAAATTAGTTTTCTCTCCAGTTTCCAAAAGATTTCTTTTAAAAAATTCTAGAAATACAGAGAAAATTTAAATTTCATGTAAGCTGTACAAATTTAATACTATGAAAAGCGGTGGCAAATAACTTATTTATTGCTATTAACGTTATGGAAATTCCATTTTTAAATGCAAATTTGAAGAGTATTTGGGAGTTCTCAGAGAAAATTCTGTAAATATGACGAATTACCTTTAGCAAGATTTTTATATGATTTGCAGGAACCCTGTTTTAACACTAGAAAACAGTGTTACAATGTGCTTCTTTTTTTTTTTTTCAATTCACATTTTTGGATTGACACCACTTTTTTGGAATGGTGAAATTCCATTTGTTTTTGCTTTAAAAGAATATGATTATGGGAGTCCGGAAAACAAAAGTATTCAACTTTTCTAAAATAATATTATTGCATTAAATTTTCTCTTTTTTGTGCTTAAAATGATGTTTAAATCTTGCTTCTATCTTAATTAGAAGAGGAAATCTTATTTCTTTCGTTTTGGTAACATAGCTTTCAAGCAATGATTGTCATGAAATGACTTCTTGTGAAAATGCGTTTTCCTTCATGATACGTTTTTTCACCCTTTCTCGGATTTAAATTGTTATAACTCAAGAACCATTAAAAATAAATGCTTTAAATTTGAAACATGTCTTTTTTTTATTCTTTTACATTGTTTTTAAGTCAGCAAATTTGAAAAAATATATATATATTTATTTTTGAAAATATGTTTTTAAATATAAGTTACATGTTTGTTTTACTTTAAGTATTTAAATTTAAAAAAAAATTAATACTGTTAAAAATGTTGAATAAAAATGAAAATTTAGATATTTCTGTTTATTTAAATAAAAAAAATGAAATCCTAAAAATAATATCTTGTGTTATAAACATTTTAAACTACCTCACTTTTTTAAAATAAATTTTAAATAATGTTTTTAATAAATTACGAGAAGTTTTATCATGTGATTTTGTTTCCAAATAATATGGTTTACCAACAGAAAAAAAAAATCAAAATTTTAATTCGATAAATAAAAATTATTTTAAAATTACCCCGGACGCATTTTCAGAAAGAATTGTGAGCACCAGTCTTGGCGAGTTGGCAAAAGCGAGAACGTTCAGCTAACTGCATCGCTAAACACAAAAGAAACTAAGTTTAAATGTGTCATAAAACATATAATTAATAGAAATATATTTATTACAAGCGAATCTTTACTACTGTTTTTAATTAACGTCTCAATTTTTTCGAACATAGCGAGTTGAGGAAATAATATTTTTGAATCGAGAGAAAAAAAACTATGTTTAGAGTTTCTATGAAATTTAAAGCATTTTAATCTGGAAAAGCTCTTTGCTTTAAACTATGTTTTAATCGTAAACAACGGTGAATAACATTTCCTCCTATTATAGTCTTTGCTTGATAATATTTACGGAAAAACAAATGAACAATAAACGCGATCTCTTTGAGAAGGAAGGGTTGCTATTCGCTAGGCGTTTGATGTCACAAACAAGAAAGGGTGCGTATCATTGACTTCATCTCCGCGCCAATCGTTGTTCTGGCGATAAGGTGCTCAAAACGTGATTCTTTCTGAAAATGCGCCCCGGACCCCCTTTAATATGACAAATTTTACCATTTCAAACAAGTCATGTCAACCAAAAACTCTCAATTTTAAAACAGCAGCCCACTGTCAAAACTGCTAGAAAATCCAGCTGATATCGATATGACACCGAATAAATAAGGAAACGCCTATTCGAATCACGATATTTTTCGTAATTTTAATTTAATTTTACCTAGATTAAAATTATTTTATGAAATTTAATAAATAAGTGAAAATGTTTTGAATAAAATTTTTTGTGTTAAAATCTTTTTTCTAAAGTTTGGGTAAAATTTCCATACGTTCTATCTAGTGTTGAACAATGTCTGTCGAATTACTTTTCATAGGTACAGGCATCGTTTGCATGAATTTAATCGGATTGCACCACATTTTGTAAAAAAATCTTCAGTTGCACTTAAACTATATGGACATAATGAATATGCAAAAATTGTACTTTTAAAATATGGTGGTATAGACAGAATATGAAAACAAAATCATGTATGTAAAATTTGGGAGATTATTTGCTGACCATCGATTGCAAAAATCGAATTAAAAAAATTGTTTGAGTAAAAGAGATTGATTTTATAATCAATATAAGTAAGAAAAAAAATAAAAAACAAAGATACAAAGAATTCAGTATTTTTCTTGAAAATAATGCTTTTTTTCATGCTACATTTATATAACACTATTCATTTTTCATTTATGATTTATTTTATATTTTCAGCCTTTCATATATTTCATTGTTGCAATCTCACAGGCATTTGGCTTATTTTTGCAAAAACAGCAATGATGCTATTTTATTGGTGTTAAAGAAGAGAGTATTGGAATAATTATTTTGGAAATTTTCTATGTTATTACACCGAGTGAGATACACATATGCAGAGTCGTATAATATAGACGCACGTGCGCACGCCGTGCGCAGAAAATTTTATGTATTTTGCTGAAAATTTTAAGAAAGAAACAAATTTTCTTTTTTGTACCTTTTTTTAGTACCAAAAAATAAAAATAATCCCTCAATTTTATGAATGGATTATTTACTTTTAACACGAATATCGTCAAAAGACCTTAAAAAATCGCAATTTTGAAAAAAGAATCGCGTAAAAATCATGCATTTAGACAAAGAGTCGCGTAACAAATGTGCATTTCAACAATGAATCGTGTAAAAAAATCCACACATTTCGACAAAATACCACGCGAAAAATGTGAATTTCGTCCAAAGACCGCGCTAAAAGCGTAAATTCCATCCATGAATCGCATAAAAATAGCGAATTACATCCATGAATCGCTCAAAAAATAACGTCCATATATCACTCAAAAAACGCGAATTGTCGGCAGAAAGTACAAAAAACTCAAATTGCGTCCATGAAACGCATAAAAATAAACGAATTACGTTCATAAATCTCAAAGAACTCCAATTATGTTCATGAATCGCACAAAAAACGAGAATTATATCCATATATCGTCCAAAAAAAGCAAATTATATCCAAGAATCGCTCAAAAAACGCAAATTACGTCCATGAATCGCATAGAAAACGCGAATTACACCCAACACTAAATTAATTTGCAGAAAGTTTTTGAATCAATATTACGTGCGCAGAAAGTTTTTTGTTTTATACAAGTTTGCACATATGCCGATCATGCTTGTATAGGTTGATTACGTAGATCTTTGACGCATATATCCAGGTAATTACAACCTGTTTCAAATACATTCAATTAAAATATTAAAATATCAAACACACTTAAAAGTTCAATTATAAATTACACCATTATACTATTTTCAGATTTGTCTAGAATAAATCATTTTTTTATAAATTAAATATAATTAACGGCAAAAAAATTAAGCGAATTATTTTTTAAATTAAATGTAATTTATTGAAAAAACATTTAAGCCAACTCTTTATAAATTAAATAAGATTTATACCCCCCCCCCCCCAGAAAAGTAAACCAATTCATTTTAAATAAATATAATTTATTTTTTAAAAAAAGTTTAATTCCTAAAATATTTAAAACTGCTGTATTTTCAGAATTAATCTCTTCCATCTTTCTCTATGAGCCTAGAAAGATAAATCTAGACGTCTTTGGTACTATTAAAAAATGTGCAGAAGTAACCAACGTAAATAGAAATTTTTAAGCCCTTTCCAGAAAAAACATTAAATTGAAGTTCAACAATAAAACGACTTTTTGCTTTCAAAGCTAAAAAGCTGCCAAATACGGCGATTTCACCCGCAGTATATCTTTTAAAGTATATAAATTAAACCCATAAAATAAACTATAAATTCTTTCTGCTGCAACACGATCCAATGGAACATTTTGCCGATCGACATTTATACTCGTATAATGTCGTAAACGTTTTATGAACGGATTTAACCGTTAATTAGTTTCTTGCAGTTTAAATTTTATTTTAGGAACTTTTTTTCAGAGCCAATATTTTTAGAAGATAATATTTCTAAAAATCTACTGCTTGTTGATTATTTCATTGCTTTTTTTAACACTTTCCACCGAACTTGTAATGGTTTTTTTTTTTTATGAATGGAGCGTGTCTGCTTCTCAACCGTATCTATAACCGCACTGTAATGTAAAAAATTCCTTGATAATTTTATGTGTTATTTACACTTGCTATAGAATGTTAGAAACTGAAAATGAAGTGTATATCATTAATAGTTTATTTACAGGGACACCGAAAGTAGTTTCATTACTGTGTGGTACATCGGTTAAAAAAACATTTTTCATTGCTTTTTAAACACTCTCTAAGTAGTTGTAAAAATTTTTATGAACTACGCTTTTAAAGGTAATAACGTAGATTATTGAGTCATATTTTCAGGTAATTGCAATCTATTTCAAATATATTCTATTAAAATATTAAAATATCAAAGACATTTAAAAGTTCAGTAATAAATTACACCATTATACCATTTTCAGAACAATCTAATCTTAGCCATTTCTTTATAAATTAAATGTAATTCATAACCCCCCCCCCCCCCGAAAAAAAGGAAGCAAATTTTTTATAAATTAAATGTGATTTATTGCTGAATTATTTTAGTCAATTTTTTATCAATTAAATTTTTATTATAGCCAAAAAAGTAAGCCAGTTCTTTATAAATTAAATGTGTTTTATAGAAAAAAAATATATTTCCTAAAATATCTAAAATTACTATATTTTCAGAATTAATCTCTTCCATCTCTCTCTATCAACCTAGATAGATAAATCTAGACGTCTTAGGTGCTATTAAAAAATCTGCAGAAGTAAAACCGTAAATAGAAATTTTTACACCCTTTCCACAAAAAACATTAAATTGAAATTCAACAATAAAACGATATTTTGCTTTCAAAGATAAAAAGCTGTCAGTACGGTGATTTCACTCGCAATATATTTTTAAAAATATTATAAACTAAACCCATAAAATAAGCTATAAATTGTTTCTCCTGCAACACAGCCGAATGAAACGTTTTGCCGATCGACATTTATACTCATATAAAGTCGTAAACATTTATGGACGGATTTAACCGTTAATTAGTTTCTTGTAGTTTAAATTTTATTTTAAAAACTTTTTTTAGAACTGACGCTTTAAAAAAATATTTCCTAAAGTCTATTACATGTTAATTATTTCATTGCTTTTTTAAAACATTTTTCTATCGTATTTGTAAAGTTTCTATGAATTTAGTGTGTCATCTGTCTATCGTCTATATGATCGTACTCTATCGTAAATATTTTATATTTTCTTCAAAAAAGTTATGTGTTATTGAGATTTGTTATAGAGAGTTTGATACTAAAAATGAAGTGTGTAGAATTTATAGTTTATTATAAGTCTTTATAAAGTCGTAAACTTTTTATGAACCGATTTCACCGATGATTAGTTTTATGGAATTTAAATTTTATTTTATTTTTATTACTTTTTCATTTTTTTTTCAGAACTGACGCTTTTAAATAATATTAAAAATTTCTAAAGTCTCCTTCTTGTTAATTATTCCATTGCTTCTTTTACACTTTCCAACATATTTATAAAGTTTTATGAATTCAGCGTGTCTGTCTGTCTACCATCTGTATGACCGTACTCCATCGTAAATATTTCCTTGAAAATTTTGAGAGTTGCTATAAAATGCTCGATACTGAAAATGAACTGAGTGGCATTTATAGTTTATTTACAAGGAACACACAAAATAATATTATTACTGTATGGTTCATCTGTTAAAAATAGTTTTTATTGCTTTTTTAACCCTTTCTAAAAAGTTGTAATATTTTTATGAATTCAATGCATCTGCCTGTACGCTGTCTGTACGTCAGTACTCTACTATCGTAAATATTATCTTGAAAATTCCATGTGTTATTTGGGTAATCACCTATAGAATATTCGGTATTCAAAATAAAGTGTTTAGCATTTTATAGTTCATTTGAATGGATATGTTACAGGCCAAACCCGATTTTAGGCCAAACTAGAATGGCCTAGGCCAAACCGGTCTATCCTAACGCCCATCGGATAAACTAGTTTTTCCTAGGCCAAACCGGTCTATCCTAACGCCCATCGGATAAACTAGTTTTTCCTAGGCCAAACCGGTTTATCCTAACGCCCATCGGACAAACTAGTTTTTCCTAGGCCAAACTAGTCTATCCTAGGGCCCATAGGACAAACTAGTTTTTCCTAGGCCAAACTAGTTTGGCCTAATTCTTATAGGATAAACTAGTTTAGCCTGCTGTTTATTGGTCTGAACTAGTTTATCCTAGGCCGATCTTGATTATCCTAGGCCGATCTTGATTATCCTAGGCCGATCTAGATTATCCTAGGCCAATTCAATTTGGCGTGATTTTATTGAATTCAATGACCGCCTCAGCGCCAACATTCTAGTTTGTCCTAGGCTGATCTAGTTTGTCCTAAGCTGACCTAGTTTATCCTAGGTCAATGTAATTTTATGTGTTTTTAGCTCACAGACGTCAAAGCCCGAGAAATATTGAGCTCGCAAGTTCTGTATTTATGTATGTACGCATGTATGTACACATGATTGTATGTATGTACGCATTTATGTACGTATGATTGTACGTATGTACGTACATATGTACGTAATGCGATAACTCTTGGTAGAAATATTCGATTTGCGTAAAATTTTGGAAGTAGTTTCGTTTTGATAAGGTACTTTTCTGATTAGTTTTGGGATTTCATTGGATAAGATTAAGAAGGGGTGAACGAAAGGCTAATACTCCATTGTTAATTCAGAGAAATGGATTTTTCATGCAGAATTATCAGTTTTCAATACCTCCGTGATTAGTTGTGGATGTTTATCGTTTAAGTGGAAAACAAAGGGCAATGTAGGTAACCCCCCAATAATTTAGATAAATGGTTTTGATGCAGAATTTACAGATTTGCGTCAAACTTGGAGGTATGTTCTTTCTGATAAGCGATTCCCGGAATAGTTTTTGGGGAGTTTAATGATTAAGTATGGAAGAAAAAGTGATGGATTACCAACTTTCATAGGAAAAACTAGTTTATCCTATGGACATTTAGAGAAATAAGTTTGGCATAGGAAAACCAGTTTATCCAATTTGCGTTAGGATAAAATAATTTGGTCTAGGCTAATATAATTTGGCTCAAAATTGGGTTTGGCCGGTAAAAACATATCTTTCACTAGAATAAGCATAAATGTGTGTCAAGAGTCATTGCTTGTAACATCAATACAGAAATTTAACGTGTCCACCGTAGAGACATGATACATTGGACATGGTTTTTGCTTATTTTTATTTTTTTTTTCTGCAGACTCAGGCCATGCTGTGATAAGCTTGCTTTTATTATTACTGTTATTCGAGCCAGATCGCAGCTGAACATAATTTGGAATCGAACAGCGTTTTCCATTTTTGAGAAATTAATTACCTGCCGACATATAGCTATTTTTGTCACGGCGTCAAGTTTCTCTTTTCCGTAAAGTCGCAACTGGAAATTTCATTCAAAACGTAGCTTTAATAGTATTTTCTCGAAGATACACCGCTTTTATGAAAAAATGGTTAACGCTATTCGATTGCATATTTTCTGAGTGATAATGCCTGTTAATCTTATGCATTTCTGAAAAGGAATTAATTAATATATGTGTTAGAATGTAGCTCTTTTTGATTTGAGAAAACCCTTAAGGAGTGATAGAAAAATATATTTACAAATCTACTATTTACTAAACATATTCAAAAGTTACGATGTTTATAACATTCCTTTTTTTTCTTTTGTTCTAATTAATTAATGAATTCCTATTTGAATATTGAAGGACTAAGAATCTAAATAATCAATAATACATTGTGTATTTTCCATTTAGCGAACACATCGTAATTTAAAAATACATTGTAAATTTATCCATAAATATGTATGCAGTAGTCTTTAAAGGAATCTTAAATGTATGTGAATTAAAATCTGAATTTTTTTGCAGAAATTGAGTAGGGCCAGGTCGAGTCGGACTGAGTCTTTTTTCACTGATTTTTTTACAGGCAGGGCTCGGGCTGAACTTTTAATTTTTATACCGGGCTTCGAAATTCCGGCCCGTGCAAACCTGTAACAGTATTCTACTACTCTTCAAATAAAATACATTATACAGGGGTGATAGCAAAACCACTTTGCACAAGATTAGAGAGTAGTAGTCAGGATTAATATTAAAAAGAATATTGCCCTGTTAAAGTAATGGCTTTGCATTCACAGGCTGTTTACACTAATTGTGTATTACAGACATTTTTTTTAAATATCACCCTCAAAAAAACAAGTAAAGGATATTACTTTTTCCCATTTCCCCTAATTATACTTAAATACATTGAATCTCAAAACTAATCACAGATACGCTTTATAAAATTGAACAATTATCCAAAATTTGAAGCAAATCAGATAATTCTGCTCAAAAACCATTCATCTGATTAAAGGAGGGTAATCCTACATTCCTCATTTTATACTTAATCGTTAAACAAAACTATTCAGAGATTCGCCTTGCGAAAAAATAATATGTTGAAAATTTAATCGGCAAATCAAATAAATCTGCTTAAAAACCCATTTATTTAATTTAAGGAAGGCAATAAATCATCCACTACCCCATTATACTTAAACAAAAGAAAATTTAATTAAAGAACCGTCTGATCAAAATGAATTCATGTCCAAAATTTTAAGCAAATTGGATAATTCTGTATTATAACTAATTTATCTATTTTAAGAAATAAATTGTACGCTTCCCCTTTATACTTAACCAAAGAACCACCAAAATTAATCAGTGAAGCGCTTCATCAGAATGAACAAATCAAAGATTTGCAGCAAATCGGTTAATTCTGCATGAAAAACTCATTTGGCAAAATTAGGCGAAAGTCCCCCTTTCTTCCATTTGTTCTTAACCAATTAACTTCCAAAACTAATTACGGAAGCACCTTACCAGAACGAATCTATTTAAAAAATTTAAGCAATTCAGCAAATTCTGCTTGAAAAAAGCATTTACATAAATTATGGGGCGTTACCTATATTCCCCCCCCTCTTTATACTTAAACAATGAACATCCACAACTAATCATGGAGGCGCCTCATCAGAATGTTTCTATATCTAATTTTTTTATTATAAAATATGCTAATAATGCATGGAAACACATTTATTTGATTTAAGTGAAGGGGCGAATCAGTCTCTCGATCTTCCTCCCCCTTATTATTCTCCAATAACCTCCCAAAATTAAACAGAAAAACTTCCCATAAGAATAAACCTATATTGAAAGTTTGATGCAAATCGGGTATTTCTATCAAGAATTTTTGCGTTACGTACTTACGTACATACATAGATACAGAATCCACGTGCACATTATTTCTCAGGCTTTGGTAGTCTGATGAGATAATAACACGTCAAATTACATTATTTCTATCAAGAGTTATCGTGTTACGTACATACGTACGTACATACATGTATACATACATGCGTACATATAGAACTTGCGAGCCCATTATTTCTCAGGCTTTGACGTCTGTGAGCTAAAAACACGTAAAATACATTGGCCTAGGATAAACTAGATCAGCCTAGGACAAACTAGAACGTTGGCGCTGAGGCGGTCATTGAATTCAATAAAATCACGCCAAATTGAATTGGCCTAGGATAATCTAGATCGGCCTAGGATAAACTAGTTCAGACCAATAAACAGCAGGCTAAACTAGATTATCCTATAAGAGTTAGGCCAAACTAGTTTGGCCTAGGAAAAACTAGTTTGTCCTATGGGCCTTAGGATAGACTAGTTTGGCCTAGGAAAAACTAGTTTGTCCGATGGGCGTTAGGATAAACCGGTTTGGCCTAGGAAAAACTAGTTTATCCGATGGGCGTTAGGATAGACCGGTTTGGCCTAGGAAAAACTAGTTTATCCGATGGCCGTTAGGATAGACCGGTTTGGCCTAGGCCAATCTAGTTTGGCCTAAAATCGGGTTTGGCCTGTAACAGATACACAATATTGTTCCCTTACTAGATGGTGTATTGCAAAAAATCGCTTTCGCTGCACATTATTGCTTTCTAAAACTTCAAACATGAGACTGATATGCAACATTAAGCTGCATTACAAGAGACTTTCTCGAGAGTATGGAATAATAAGCATTTATTGTTCGTTTTTAAAGACGTCCAAAATAATTCCATTGCATTACGATTGAGTGGAAAAAAACGTTTATGGTGTAATAAATGATCTTATGATACTTCAAACATAATAAAGTTACCGGAGTGTGCTACAACATGTTTTCTTTATATTATGGAGTGCATATCATTTATCGCTCATTTTCAGAGACCTTTAAAAGAATTCGATTACTCGAATGGTTCAGATCGATAATTGTTGGAAGTGCGTTTTTAGCTGTGGTATGTAGTGTACAGAAATTCTACAGACTGGCTTGCACGACACAGTGTCAGTACATCACCGGATATGCGCAAAAATAGCTTAAAAGATATGTTTATTAAATTTCGTTGGTTTTTTTTACGACCTATTTAAAGAACCGTCTGATCAAAATGAATTCATGTCCAAAATTTTAAGCAAATTGGATAATTCTGTATTATAACTAATTTATCTATTTTAAGAAATAAATTGTACGCTTCCCCTTTATACTTAACCAAAGAACCACCAAAATTAATCAGTGAAGCGCTTCATCAGAATGAACAAATCAAAGATTTGCAGCAAATCGGTTAATTCTGCATGAAAAACTCATTTGGCAAAATTAGGCGAAAGTCCCCCTTTCTTCCATTTGTTCTTAACCAATTAACTTCCAAAACTAATTACGGAAGCACCTTACCAGAACGAATCTATTTAAAAAATTTAAGCAATTCAGCAAATTCTGCTTGAAAAAAGCATTTACATAAATTATGGGGCGTTACCTATATTCCCCCCCCCCTCTTTATACTTAAACAATGAACATCCACAACTAATCATGGAGGCGCCTCATCAGAATGTTTCTATATCTAATTTTTTTATTATAAAATATGCTAATAATGCATGGAAACACATTTTTTTGATTTAAGGGAAGGGGCGAATCAGTCTCTCGATCTTCCTCCCCCTTATTATTCTCCAATAACCTCCCAAAATTAAACAGAAAATAATATCTCATTTTACCGTAATTTTCGGAGTATAATTCGCGGATAAAATAATACTTTTTCGATACAGAAATTTTATTTTTTAATCGATGCTAAATATTTACCGCGATCTACAAAGTTACAAAATTTTCTGAATCGAAAAATGATTGTTTGATCTGCGGGTTATACGTCGGAAATAACGGTACTCAAGGAGAAAATGAAATTTCTACGCATAACTGCGAACTTGTACGCTTTTTTCTTACCACTAAAATTTAATTGAAATTTTAGACTTATTTAAACATTAAAATTTCTTGACGTTCGGCTATTTAATTCGCTAAAATTAGTTCAATTTTAACTAATTATATTACTTAAAATTTCCTTTTCAGTTTTCTTCTCATTTTAGTTGTTTAAAAAATCCGTATAAACAGGTAGCTATGCCTTAACCTTCTAATTCTCATGGTAGAGTAAGTTATAGAAATTCCGCATTTCGGAGAATCTGAATTCATACTAGAATATTTCAATAACAAATTTCATTTTATTTAATGGCGGAATGCCTGTAACTAAATAAGCCAAATATTGCTATTTTAAATTTCTGGGATGGATTTGGAAATCCGAATTAAAATAGACCACCAACTTTTAAACACTGGTCGTAGCATGTATTCTTCCATAGACAATAAAGGGTTAATATGTTTAAGTTGTATAGTGTTTCTAAATGTTTGTCTGGTGCATGACTTTTCATTCTTGATCCTGTTTGTGAATTTATTAGACTTGTAAGATAATAGTTAAGTATACACGCATACTTACGAAACTAAGACTGCATATTACTGGACATAATATATGTTATGCATATGCATATGTCTGCATAACATATTTATCTATATATATTATGCATATACATAATACATATACATATTACATATATATTGCATTTACACATTACATATACAGCGGACATACGTAAATATATACAAATACCGGGTAGGCAAAAAGTCCATAAAAACTTTAAAAATTCATAAAAAATCGAAAAAATAATCTAAATAAAAAAATGTCTGCTGGGTTAGCATCGATAAGTCACAGAATTATTTTTAAGATAGTATTAAAAATAACTCTAAAACATCCGGCAGATAGCGCTGGAAACGTTTGACTTTGGTCTAAATAAGCAAATGAAACTGTTATAAGAACTTGACTGCTAATCCACAATTAGTCCACAATTGAGAGCCGTGTACTTGGTCTAGGATCGGTCGCTGTTTTCTGGTTTACATAAAAGAAATTCACCAACAAAGCTTTATCTTTCGCACTGAGTTGCCTTGATCAAGTACACGGCTCTCAACCGTGAATTAATTGTGAATTAGCAACGCAAGTTCTTATAACGGTCTCATTTGCATATTTCCGTGGAAGTCGAACGTTTCTGTCGGATCTATCGGATCTGTCGGAAGTCGGATCGGCGCTATCTGTCGGATGTTTTTTGAGTTATTTTGTAACGCTGTCTTAAAAAAAAAGTGACCTATAGATGCTCAGCCTGCAAACCGTTTTTTATTTCAGTTATTTTTCCAGCTTTTATGCATTTGTAAAGCTTTTATGGACTTTTTGCCCATTTGGTATATATATGTGTGTGTGTGTGTGTGTGTAAGTTTAGATTTTATTTTTTTTCCTCCAAATATTAAGTAAAATTACATTATAAAAGGAAAAAAAATAAGTGAAAATGATATAAACTATATCAAAATTCCTTGAATCCTTTATTCAACTTATTTTGACAAGTCCTAAAATATATTCCGTAAAATAAAAATTGCATTTAAAATTACTGAAAAGCGCTCTTTAAAATATATGCATTACACAACTAAAAAATCAAAACCAAATACTTAGTGAAAATTATATAAATTATTTAAGATTTCCTTAAACCTTAACTTCGCTTATTGTGAGAAGCCATATAAATTAAACTGCAAAGCCGGAAAAAAAATCTTAATACTTAAACCACAATAATCTAAATGTTCAGATGTTTTATTACTTACCCATCATACGTAGTATAGGGTAAGTATTGCAATCGTTTTGAAAATCGAAAAATTTTTTATGACGGATTTACACGTTTCAGATACTGGAGATTCCGAAAAACATATTTTTAGAAAAAAAAAATTGCCGTCCGTCCGTCTGTCTGTCTGTCTGTCTGTAACCGCTCTATCTCCCGAACAAATTGAGATAGAGACTTGAAATTTGGTATGTGCTTAATATGCAAAAATGGAACGAACCCTATTTAATATCAATAACCTCGATTATCCGGAACTATTTTTTTCGGACTCTCGATAAGTTCGTTCTGATGAAAGGTAAAAAAAAATTTTTCGAAATGCTTTATTTTAAGGAGCGGGCGTAAAAGGCAATAAAATAACACACATTTTGCATAAAGAACGAAGTCGATCAGATTATTAGTTGTCGAGATATTTGTAATCCTGTTTTCCACATTCTTCGATTTTTCATGACCCTGTATTTCATTCAAATTTCAATTCAAAGATATATTTCAATTGGAAATGAGACGCTTAATCCGACGCAGTAAATTGTTAGTTAATATGATTATTATTTTTGGAGCTATAAGGATGCTTCTTTTACGCAATCCGGTACTACTGGCGTATTTTGGAGTTTTACATAATTTGTCGAAATCGGTTCATCAGCAATTCATTGATAGAGCATTACTATGTATATTAAAACTATTTAAATATGCGTTTAAACTTTATTTTGGAATTGCGAGGCATTTTATAAATAGTTTACATGCGTTTTATTTTCATATTTTATATTATGCCTGCCCATAATGGGTAAGTATTACGGTGGTCCCCCAACGACTAGTTTTACTTTGTTCTAATTTAAATAGAAGAGGCTGATGAGAGTTTTTATCACACCATTTTTACGTGGAGTTGTAACCCTTGCAGCTTCAGATAACTCAGCCTTCCGTTTTTTCAATTGTCTTAGATCTTAGACTGGTTGTGATTTGTAATGAGGATTTTTAAAACAGTTTCAGTGACAGACAAGATTTTTTTTTTTTTTTTTTTTTTTGCTGGTACAGTAGGCTGGAAAATTTGTGTAATGCCATGTTTTTTTAGACTTCGTTAACCGGCTTTTATGTATTTTGTAACGTAATCCGAAAAGTACCTTAATTTTTAACCATGATTTCAGTTTTTTCAAAGCCAAAAACCGTAAATTTGACGGCTAGAAAATCAAAAAGTAGCAAAAATCTGATACTTATAAAATAGATAACATGGTTGTGTTTTTTAGCTTTGAGCGATTAAGTCTTATGTATTTTGTAGTGCTGAAAATGACCTTCATTTTTTTTACAATCACAGCATAAATTTTCAAAAATCGGAAATTTTTTAATAAAAAAAATTTAAATGTTTCAAAAATTTGATACTATATAAGATATGTAAATATATTTGTATAATAATGTATTTTGTGTAATAATTTATTCATTTTTTAGCTTAAAGTGCGCATTTTTAGAGCTAAACGTTTAAAGTATTGTGTACTTAAAAATCTTACAATTATATTCCATGTGTAAAAGTTTTTTTAAACCTTGCATGCTCTGCCTCGCGCTTTTCCCTTTTTTTATGGGTTCATCTCGATGTTCTCTTGTATTTTGACAGTTGATAAGACTGAAAATTTGTCTCAAATCTATTTAACCACTTAATGGTCGCATTAAATTACGGTTGAAAAATTGAAATTAATTATCTTTACAAGTTTTTTTAAGAAAAAGTATTCATCTACTTAATGACAAATAAATCGATACGAAAAAAAAACCAATTACACTATTTTAGACAACTGGTGGGAATCAAACAATTTTGAATAAAAGCCGTGAAACTTGCAACCCGTGAATGTCTCGGTCGCGACGATTAAGTGGTTAAAACACTTACGTTCTTCTTATAAGGCTTTGACATATTGCTTTATCAAATGTTCACTATTTTATAACTTTAAGAAAAAATCCGGACTTTATGGTTAAAAATGAAGGTCATTTTCGAATTCAGCGTTAAAAAATTACTTAAAAATAAGTTTCAAAAGTTAAAAATCACATCTATTTTATAGTATAATATATCCGCTATTTTTTTTAACTTTTAATTTTTTATTTTAAGATTTAGAAAATTCCTGAACTTGATGATTAAAAATGAAAGTCATTTTCAGATTCTATTTATAAAAAATACATAAAAATGAATTTTCAAAACTTAAAAAACGCAACAAAGACAGTCTTGCGTTATCTCATACAACAAAAGATCCATACAAAATTACCTACATCTGTTATCATAAAATTACATACATTGTATAGCTAAAGTTAAAATAATAATATTAATGAAAAAAAAAATAAAAACGAAGCGCCAAGATGAGTAATCCAAATCGCATAAATAAAAGTATTTCCTTGAAGATCACGATTAAAGGTTGCTAAATGGCGAAGAGTAATGACAGTTCTTGGAAAAATTACTTTTGAAGTCTGATATAAAGCCGAAAAAATAATTAAAATCCACGCATGTAAAAGAAAGAATGGTGTATAACTAGCACTTTTTTCCTCTCTCGAGTCGTCAAATATCATTCTGCTCCAATTTCTTTATATTAATTTCTTTTATATAAATATATTGCCTTTTTTTATAATTGCTGAGTTCCGCAACATTAAGCTTATAGTTTTTAATTTAGATTTTTTTCTTTATTTTTTTGCTAATGACATCAACTTATTATTATACAATAAATTTTGTTTTAAAGATTTTTCTGTACATAATTTAATGAATTTAAATTACAACTTTTTTTTTTGTTTTTTACAGGTTTATCACGGTGAAATTGGAAAAATTTCGTTCAAGATAGCTTGCATAAGAACACTCTATTGACAGCGGATCACGCAAATTATTATCAATACAGATGTTAGCAATGGATGAACTGCCAACATTAAAAATACTTTTGAAACTGAAAGTAACACAAATAATTTTTCTTGTGAACTGTAAAAGTAACTGACATGATATTTTTAAGTATTTGTAGTTTATAGTAGTGAGTAAAGTTTCTCTCACTGAAATAAAAGTCATACTATTCGCTCAAACTTCGAAATCAAAAACATATTCAGCCATGTCATCAATAAATTCAAGTGGAAAATCGCACGAAAATCTCCTGAGTCCTAGACCAAAGTGTCGGGCAGATCCTTTGCCAATGGAAGTTGGATACCAGTTTAACAGAGCTACGGCTGAAACTCGCATCAAACCCATGGAGTCCCATCATCGTATACATTATGGAACAGACAGCAATTTAGGCATGTCTGATTCTCTAACATCAGTTCAAACCGAAAGACAGCTACTGAAGAACATGGTTGTTTTGGGACTTGGGTTTGTTTTCACCTTCAGCGCACTGGCAGCTTTACAGAGTTTACAGAGCTCTTTGTTTCTCGAAACTGTGCTTGGTCTACATTCTTTAAGCATTCTTTATGGTCTAGCGGCATTTTCGTGTTTTTATGGTCCAATATTTGTTCAAAAGCTCACACCAAACTGGACTGTTGTGCTTTCGTTTGTGCTTATTGCCCTTTATATATCAACATTCTTCTATCCCCGACCGTACACACTTATACCAAGCGCTATCTTACTTGGACTGTCCTTCGGACCTCTTTTTAGTGCCCAGACGACATTCTTGATGCAACTCGTGTCCAGAATGGCCTACTTGACAAACGGTATCAGGGACAAAGTGCAACAGCGATATCTAAGACTTTTTTACTTCTTCTACAACTCCAGTAAAATCTGGGGACATTTAGTGACAGCTATACTTCTTAGGTACAGTGGCGAGATTTATGTGTTCTCAACTCGACCTCAATATCCACGTTTTCGTTCGACCAGCCCACATTTCCCTATGGTCGATCTTCATATGACTCCATCCTTGTATGCTACCGTGGCTCGGCCAAGTTTATGTACCTTGGATCACATAACAGAAGATGGCATCTTTAGAAGTTCAGCTTCATATGTTTTCTACGTCCCTTCAAATATGTACTTAATGCTTATCTCGGTTTTTCTTGGACTCGCGTTTTTGGGACTAGCAACAGTGACAACTTTACTGGACAAATTTGATCTCTACATATCCCAAGATCCTCTTGAACGTCCACCTATTCTTCTGAGCTTCAGAAAAGTGATATTATCCATGGTGGATCCCCAAATACGACTAATGTTCCCAATGATTATCTTCATCGGATTTGAACAGGGTTATATGATCGCCGATTTTACCAGAGTAAGTATAATATTTTTGTTTGACTTTACTTTCCGTCCATAAACAATATTGTGGATGATAAGACTCTAAATGAATCTGTTTACTCTATTTTTGCATGATTTTATCTAATTTGTTGAAATAATTTTCAACTGCAAATGAGAAAATTGCTTCAATTGTATGTTTGTTATCATTAGACTAAGTATGAAATCTTAATGGAATTTTTCCTTTATTTTTTCTATTTTTCAAAAGCTGAGAAATGCATACTCTTTAACCTTTTCGAGACGAGATAATAAAGAAGAAAAGCAGGTTTTTATTTTCTGAAAAATGCGTTTGTTAATTCTGGTGGCAGTCTATTATGGCATAATTCTATAAACATGATTTTTCTGCCTCTGAAGGGGCATAAATCTTGATATAGGTAATAAGATATATTATATCTCATATTAATTTTCCACAAATTTCTTAAAGATTTTTTTTAATTTGATGAAAACATATTAATAATAATTTTCTGCATCTGGTAGATTTTAATTTAGAAATATTAAATTCACAACAGAAAATTTTGAATAGACATTTTCTTTTATTTTTTTTATGGAATAGCTGTCTCTGTCTTTTTTTAAAAAGCGAAATTAAGTAAAAAAATTACTGGTGAGATGGTAATGACAAAATAAAAATCAGTTAAAAGAGGTAACACTGATCAGTTATTGTCGTGCTTGGACATATTAACCGTGTGGAAACCCCTTTTAGCCAAAGGCCCTTTTCAGAGCTTGTGATATTGAAAGTAACATGATATCGCATATTATCATTTATTCCCTTTTTAAAAATAAATTCTCAATTTTAGTATCTAACTTATCCTTTCACAATTACAAATTTAATCAAAACTCCCTTTCCTTCTAAAAAAATGCATCTAGCGCTTCTCGCTTTCTTTTTAAATTTCAGTTACTTAAGTTTTCCTATATTCAACCGAAGTCGTTAATAAAATAAATCAAAAACGAACACTTTTCTTATACTAAAATCATTATTTGTGCGAGCATACTTTCGTTTGGTCAAAGAATATATAAAAATACATTCTTAGACCATATGCTCCCATTGTAGCAATAATTTATACACTTACTATTCATTCCCAATTTAATAGTCAATAAAAATATCTTGTCGGGTGCAAATATATACTCTGTTTATATTAAAATTGGCGTTCGGCATCTGTGTTACGGCTTCTAAATGTATTTTTCAAATTACTCAGCGTTATCATGCATACTTGTGCGTTGAAATGTTATAACATTAATTAACGGTCCTGTTGGCTAGTTTAGTTATAATAGTCCACGGTATCGAGATTAAGGCCCGACTTATTGTCAATTATATCTGTCAATTTAACCACTCCTTCTCTGCACATCAAATTATCAATAACTGATTCGATAGGTCCCTCTGTGATACATCATTCTTCTTAAACTAATATCAAATAAAGTCGTCTTGTCTTCAATTATTCAGAGTGTTTCTTTTGTAGTTATTTTCAATATTCAAGGATCTACGGATCCGGATTTACGTAATCTGCTATTTAAAAGAAGCAATAATTTTCAACCACTTTCACGTTTAATCACGGACGTGTTTCGCTGCAAATCAAAGTTTACATTACAGAGCCATACGATCTGCGCTATCTCGAGAGCCTGTGAGTGTCAATGACTTTTAAACCTTTTCTCTATTTAGAGCATTTTAAAATTGTAATTTATTCTTATTTAAAAGGCAATATTTTTTCGCCATCTGGCAAATACACTTTCTTAATCTTTGTGCACCGGCTATGTGTTGCAAATATCCCTTTTCAAGACTGAGTTCTATGCGTCCCTTGGGGAGCTTCAGCTAATTGTGGCTATCAGAAATCGACCTTTCAAAAAAATCTGTATTTGAAGTTATTTATAAACAGCTTTTTTCTAATGTATAAATTTATTTTTTATTAATTAAAAGACTCATTATTTCTGTATTTTTTAGCTTTGCTTAACTCAAGAAGTTAAGTCGTTGCCCCCCTCGACCATCGTTTCTTTTTTGCCCATCTTTTCTCTTTTTCTGCTACTGTTTATGAGCACATTGCCAATTCTGTTCAGTATCCTGCGATATGGTACATTGGTCCTAAAGTTAAATATCTTCGAATCATCGTCGCAATAATATTGCATTTTCTTATTTTTAAATTATAATAATAATAATAAGTCTGGAGTGGGTTTAATTTTAAAAAACATATTTAACATGTACCTGAAATAGTTAAGTACCATGTAAAAAAAATACCTAGAGATTAATATTTTGTGCTGCCTGTACATTTTAACAGTTTACTTAACTTGTTAACTTTACTTGTTAACTTGAATTTTCTAAATTAAGCTTTAACTTTATTCGGAAATGAATGATGATACAACAAAACGATTTCTTAATAGCTTTGAAACCATCGCGTTAGCGGTAAGCAATTGTACAATTTTGCAGAAGTATTTACGGGTATCTCTTTAATGTATGTGTGAAGTATTTGTGTACTCACACATTTATATACGTATTAGATGACATTTAAATCAGATTTTCTTGAATCGAATCTGTCTTTAAAGCAGGGGCTTAATAATCTGGGCACTAGCGTGCAGTCTTTTATCAATAAAATTTATTCTTTAATTTTTCGTCTAATATTTCTTCTAATATTTTTGTAAGTATGGTAATAAAATTTATAAGAAAAAACTAGTAAAATTTAGTGGTGAGAGACTGTTCGCTGGCGTCTAGTTTCTTACAACCCTTCTTTAAAGTACTATTTGAGCATGAAGGATTAATACTTAATTTCCGCGCATAATAAGGTAAACCTACCAACAATGAGCTACAGAAGAACATTTAATTAATATTAACGTGTTAGCGAATTCAAATATATATATATATATATGTATGTATGTATATGTATATATTAGCCTAGTCCTAAACTTCTTGTTTAAGAATAAACATTCATAGTTTCAAACTATTTTCTTCGAAAAAAAAAAAAAATAGATAAAAGAAAAATAAAAAATGTTTTCTTCTCTATGCTTTGATAATAGATCTAGTAAATTTCCGATGCACGAATCTTAATGTTTTCGGCTTATAATAAAAATTATTTGCAATATAGCAGAGTATATCAACAGTAGTTTGATTAAAATAAAATGTAATGTTAAAGAAAGTATGTTTTGAATAAAAACTTCTCTTACTAAACTCTAAAAGAATTTACAAAAAAATCTATTTTTGACGAACTCTTGAAAATAAATGTACCAGCAGACAATATGAAAAAACTTATTTGAAATCTATGTATAGATTTATTAATGGAAAGTTATTAAAAAATTAAATTTCAAATTTGCAGCTAAAATTTTATATTTATGGTGTGTACCCTATACGCACAACTAGGGTTTATAAATATTGTTTTACTCTATTTTGCAACTAAACGAGCTTAAATTAATCAAATTTACCTGCATTATACTCTGAAACTTTCTTTATATTAATATTTTTAAGCATTCAATAAAAATAATAAGAGTAAATTCAGCTTTAACCCTTTGAGGAGCAAGCAATAATGTCTCTATAATTGTCATTTCTTACCGGAAAAATAAAAGAATGTATTTCAAATTAACGAAAAGCAGTTTTTTAGGGTTCTGCCGCCAAGGTAAAAAATACTCCATTAAAATTCATTAAAATTTCTGTTCGAATCGTTTAAATTAGGCGGGATAAAATGTAGAGCACTTCCCTTCAAGTCTTTAATAGCTAAATGTTATTTATTTATTTATTTATTTTATTATTATTTTTTTTTGCCGAAAAACAAATTACATTTTTCCGCCAAATACTGCATATGACATGGATAAAATAAGTGTTATTTAATTTTGGACTGTTCTTGATCAGTTAAGTGATATTATTGGCCAAATGTATGGCACGTAAAAAGAAGTAATATATTTTTTAGATATTTGCCAGATGTGGCATGCAATGCAATAAAGGGTTAAAGAACTATTGGGTTAATAGATCATTTTTGTACATAATATCTTTTCTAAGTCTTCACTAACAAAAAAGTTTTAAAAAAATTAAAAAAGCTAGTACAACTATGAAAAAGCATCATTTTTCATCTCACAATGATCCAGATTCAACTAACTTTGAAAATAAATTGTTTTTCTGCGAATTACGCTGATTAAACTTTTTAGATAAAACCGAAGCATAATAAGAATAAAGCTTTAATAATCATGTGAATATTCTCCTTATTGTCATTCTGTGTTTCCTGCTCATTTCAGCGGTTTAGTGAAATAAGATGCTATTTACAATTTCTCATCTAAAAAGTATCACCGAAATTCAGAAGGGAAGGCTACACGAATAAAAGGATTGCCTAATTACTTTGAAATCCATGATTCATCAGCATGTAAATGGATACTTTAGTTGATGTGTTTACGGATGTCATTTTAGCGCTTGTTTAAACTTATTGCGTGTTGCTAAATGAATGCATTGTGTTTAGGTTTTAGTAGTTAATTTTACTATTAAGTCTTCCATGTTACGAAATTGAAATAGTAGTTAAAGGGGTATGAATAAAAATGGAAAACATTTTGCATTTTGTCTCTATATTTTTACAAATTTCATTTAGATGATTGAGTTTGAGTGTAAATAATTAAATAAATACATATACAGGGGGATTCTAAATTCATGGTTCATATTTTAAGGGTTAGTGCTGTACGCTGTAATAGTCATTTATTGTATAGGAATGTATGGACACAAAAGAGGCTTTGAGGTACAAATAACCGGGGGGGGGGGGGGGCAGTTTGGCTCATTTTTTATTTCAAAATTTCTCACTCAGACGTGAAAATCCCTACACATATTTTTTTTTATTTAATTAAACATTTCATGATTACATAAATAAAAAATACTTCTTTGAAAATTTCTGGTATGAAATCGACATTTTTGAATTAAAGAAAATGCAAAACTGGTAAACGCAGGAAAATAATAAAAAGAAACTGAAACGGATTTTTTTAAAATTCCAAAATTTCGATTTCATACCGCGAATTTTGTAGTATTTTGTTTCTTCAAGTAATCATGAAATATCTATCTTGAAGGGTCTCAGGACTTAAAATCGGAAAGTTTTAAAAAGGAGACTATCTTCATCATTTAATATCTTAAAATTTTTATGATACACAGTTTTTATTGAGATGAAAAATATAAGAACGTTCTTTCATTTTATGCCTTTAAAAATTACAAGGTGCAGAATTAGCATTTACAGGGTGCTCCAAACTATCAGATATTTGACGAGCAAAAAATGGGTATAATAGCTTACGTGCACGGTTACAAAATAAGTGTGGCAACTGGAAAGGAAATTTCGACCTTGAACTTAAATAAATTTATATTTAAAGCATTTTTCTATTTTCAATACAAGGTTTCATTTAACTAATACAAATTTTTGAAAATTTCAACCACATAATCACCTAAGAAATAAACTTATTTGAATAATATAAAGGATATTTTAGGTTCAGTTTATACAGATTAACATGATACATATAGTTAAAATTTTTAATGTGAAAATACTTACAAGATTTTGAGGTACCGTGAGCGCTATAAAAAAAAAAATATCATTTGAAGAAAAATTACTTCCGAGATTCGGAAATGCCGCTTCAGCTATTGAGCGAATAAAATTCTAAAACCCATAACTTTTGTTCAAATGAGAACTTCGAGAAAACAATTATATTAAAATGTTCAGAAAAAATAGCAGTTTAACGTAGAAAAAATTTAAATTTCTAAAATTTGGAAGCTTTAAGAGTCGTAAGAACCTTAAATAAAGAAATGAATAGTACAGGAATTTTTTTTATGTAAACAAGAAATTTTGAAATAAAAAAGTGGCAGCCTTGTATTTGTACCTCAATGCGTCACTTGCACGCATTCTTCTACACTGAGTGATTGTTACAATGTCCTGTAACATTCCTTAAAGTTTGTGCTATTAATTTCTAATCATCCTGTATATGGAGGATGTCAGTTTTAAAAGCTGCTTCATCCAAACTGTCAAATTCTGGAAAATCGCAGAAAATTTCAAACTGCATCTATTGGTTTTCATTGTCAACCAAGATTTTACAATGCCAGAAATACAAAGTTTTTTTTCAGATAGTAGAGTTTTTTATGCAGATTTACTATTAAAATAAACTAATAGGGAAAACACTATTTTTTAAAATTTCTACGAGTTTCTACGATACTACGAGTTTTGAAATTCTCGTCCTATCTACCGAAGATTCATCTGCGAGGCGAGTTATATCCGCACAGAACACGAAAATTCTATTTCAATTTAATCCAAAAAACGAAGCCGATAAAAAACTTTCTTCAAGTCGAAACCCATCTCGAACTAAACATATTTCAATCTAAATTTAAAATAGTTAAACCAGAACCGGAAACGGAGTACATTTATTCCATATCTTACTAGAGTCATGAAATAGTATAATTATCTTACTAATCTGGAATTGTATCTCTAACATATCAGTTTTATATTTATTGTTTAAGAAAAAGAACAATATAATTTTTAATTTCATCTGAAAACGTTCTAATCGTATTTTTGAAAAATCGTATCAATTCTAACTCGGCTCGCAAAAAGATAAGGTTAATTCGAAACTGACCATAACTCAAAATTATTAGAGTTAGCTTCAATTGCAGCAAAAATAAATCAATTATCGCAAGAAAAATACATCAATATTACTCAAATTTTATGTTCGTGTGAATCAGTTTAAAATCGGGTTATCTAATCCAATGCAGAACTTTAATCTACAGCGGAGTTTTTTAGTTTTTTTTGGATGAGTGACAGATACCAAGTTTAATTAAATCTGTCAGAACTATCGTAATTTTGACAAGAAAAATTACAGGTTTTGTTTTTCAGTAATAAAAAGGGAAAAAAAGAAACAGTTTAAAAATAAAAGTTTTATCTATTAAAAAATGCGCCCTAAACTCTTTTAATTCTAGTAGCATATTAAAAGCTGTTTCGCCGCTCAAATTCCTTCTTTATTTATGCACACAAACTTTTCTGTATGCTCGAGATTTTCATTTTTTTTTTCAAAAATAATTTTTAATTTTGTGACATTAAATAATATGTGATTCTATTTCTATTTATTGGTATTTAAGTCAGGTTAAATTAAGGGGAATAAAGGAAAACAATATATTTTAAAATGTAGTATTAAATTACATTTTATTTCTACAAATTACAAAAATATGCACATACATATTACAGTTACAGGTTCCAGGATACAGATCCTGTATGCTTTTGTAAATTTTGCGGTCGTGTTTCATAGAAATTTGCCACCCTTGAACGGAATTACTTTGTCAGAATTCAAAACATTCTTATTTCGTCACCATTAACGTTTTTGTTAGATATTTGTAGTATCGGTGCATAAAATTAATGCTGCTCTCATTTTTTAGGTGCGTTCGTAATTATGCAAATATGTAGAACCTATAGTTGTCGTTCAGTCCGTCCGTCCGTCAGTCAGTCTGTCCGTCTGTCCGTCCGCATATAACAACGCAAAAACTACCCAACCGAATCAATTGAAATTTAAAATACATAGTTATTACATAATTTTGTCGAGTTATTTCAAATTTTATGGAAATCGGATGCATAGATCAATTACAGGGACAATCAAAAGAATTCCATTACATTATGGTCAATGAGGAAAAAAGTTTCAAATGCATTTTGCACGATTGAAATTTAAAATGCATAATTATTACGTAATTTTGTTACTTCAAATTTATTTCGAGTTACTTCAAATTTTATCAAAATCGGATGCATAGTTCAATTACAGGGACAATCAAAAGTATTCCGTTACATTACGATCAATGGGGAAAAATGTTTCAAATGCATTTTAAGGGTGTTACACTCCTTCAAAAATAATAAAATTTATATGCATCTATAAAGTGCATATTATAATACACATTTTGCATAATCTGTGGTGCAAATAACATTTGTTATTGATTTACAATGCTACACAAAAGTATTCCATTACATAATAGTATAGGGAGGACATTCTTTGGTACGCATTTTAATTGTAATTAATTATTTACAATTTTATGAGATTGATGTATGAGTGTGATATTTTTAAAACTTCGTTATTTAACGAATGCACCTCATTTGCTACGCTTCACGTGCAATTTCCAACTTATTTTTTATTATTTTTGTGTTCGGATATAATGCTGGGTCGTAAATTCGGTGGAAAAATTGACTAACTCCGGCTTCGATTCCAGGATATTTTAAGGACTCCGACTTCGACACCCTGGTGGCAACATTAGTACCCGGAACGGGATACTAGTGTATGTTTTGTAGTACTAGAGATGTTTTATAGTCCAACTTCAAAATAAATGTATAAATTTGTATCATGATAAAATTTGAATTACTCTCTTAGTCGAAGGAATTACTTAAAATGCTTTTGTTTTACAGCACAAAATCCAGAGCTTAAAACTAAAACCCATACAATTCGATGGATTTTACTGGAATATGAAACACAATAAACAAAGAATTAATTTAGCTTAGAAGCTATTTCATAAAAGCTTTATAATATTTTTCGAAAATAACAATTTTATGTATAAAACAAAGAGAAACGAAGAAATTTTTTGTAATATGAAACAGATAAAATTTCCCATTACTTAAAATGAAATACATATGTATACAGATAACTTCGTTGGTTTATTGTTTTTTTTGTGTGCCTGGAACAATTTTTAAAAGAAAGTATATTGTCTGAGAAGTTGTGATAAAAATTTTACGAATAAAATACTTAAAATAATCAAATTAAATTAATCTAATGGGTGATTAGTCTAATCGGTGAAATTGTTTAAAATGTTTTCGTTTTGTAATATAAAATCACGAGATGATATCTAAAACTAGCAGGTCACGATGAATTTTTTAAGAATAAATTATGAAACTCTATAAACGCAGCTATTTATTCGATTCAAAAGCTATTTCCTAAAAGCTTTGAAATTAGTTTGTAGAATAACAATTTTATGCCAAAAACAAATGGAAAAGAAGAAATTGTTTGAAATAAGGTACCGATAAAATACCATGCTAATGTAAAACAAGTTGGAAATTGCACGTGAACGTAGCAAATGAGGTGCGTTCGTACGATAACGAAGTTTTAAAAATATTCAGATCTTGCTGATATAGTAGAGCGTACTCCGGACACAGTATAGTAGTCGAAATCTTTACGTTTCTGTAAATATGCAGGAAGTAATTTTTATTACACCTCAGCAACGTATATCTTATTCATAAAATGTGAAATAGTTAAATATAATTAAAACACGTACCAAACTATGTTTCCCCGTATAGCATTATATAGTGGAATACTTTTGTGTGGCCCTGTAATTTAATAATAAAAATTCTTTGCATCACAGATTGTACAGAATGCATATTTTAGTATATGTTTCATAGATTCATGCCAATTCTATTATGTTCGAATGAGTGTAACATCATTAAAATGCATTTGAAACTTTTTCCCCATTGACCGTAATGTAATGGATCCTTTTGATTGTCCCTGTAATTGATCTATGCATCCGATTTTCATAACATTTGAAATGACTCGACAAAATTACTCAATAATTATATGTTTTAAATTTCAAACGATTAAAATGCATTTAAAACTTTTTTCCCTATTGACCGTAATGTAACGGAATCCTTTTGATTGTCCCTGTAATTGATCTATGCATCCGATTTTCATAAAATTTGAAATGACTCGACAAAATTAAGTTATAATTATGTATTTTAAATTTCAAACGATTCGGTTGGGTAGTTTTTGCGTTGTTATATGCGGACAGACGGACGGACGGACTGAGCGACAACAATAGGTGCTACGTATTTACATAATTACGAACGCACCTAAAAAACAATTACAGCATGACCCCGATAATTCAGATTAATTGGGACCAGACTCAATCCGGATTATCGAAAATCCTAATTATCCGGAGAATTAGAAAAAAATGAAATAAAATGAAACATACTTACAGAAAATCACCTTTAAGTTAAACTTATTGAATATTTACAGACAGTAAACATGTTTACTTTGTAATAAAAAAAGTTTGTAATTTTCTGCTGTGCCAGTTTTCTATACTTTTTGCTAACCGTACGGTCACACATCCGATTGAGCAAAAATAGTTCGTTGAGTGTAGTCTCCGCTTGACATTCAAAATAAACCATTAATTGTTCTAAATGAGATGTTGCTTCATTTATTATGTAGTAATTTTTATGACATTTCTAAGTGGTGTAAATAGAAAATTGGGAAAACTGGAATTGCCAAATTTAGTGATGCATAATTGTTTCTTTGAAAGATAACATCAAAGAGTTTAAATAAGAAAGCTTAAGGTATTCTTCCGAAATGATGCCAGAAAAAGGTTTTTTTTTTAAATTCAGAATACCACGATGAATCAAGTTAATGTTATGAAACTTAGCCAATCGTTTCTCAAACTTGAAACAAAAAAATGACCAAATCGATCCGGATTATACGGAGATCCGGATTAATGGGGTCCGAATTAGCGGGGTTCTACTGTAACAAGTTTGTTATGTTTTTGTGTGTGTGGAATAATTTACACAGATAAATATATCGTCTGAGAATTTATAAATAAAATTTAAAAATTACTAATACAGTAAAACCCCGATTATCCGAAAAACATGGAACTAAAGCATTTTCAGTTAACCGGGGTTCCGTAGGAATTTTTGGATAACCGGAATTCCATAGGAATTTTAGAATAACCGAAAGGCTTATAGCGAAAACTTGTCTGATGAAAAACTGTGATATTAATTTAGAACATTGTTGTAATAAAAAACGTTGTGATATCGTATTCAAAGTATCCTGAATGAACACACCACAAAGTGAATCTACTAAGAACTTAAATGCGGCATTTCGATGTACTGAAGTACAAAAAGATGCAACAGCATTAAATGTGTTGTTATTTCAAAAGTGGTAAGATAAAACAGCACTGAAACGATGCAAAATTAAAAATATATATATAATTTGTAAAAAAATGACGTGTCACGTGTTTATATAATAGTGCCCAAATTACGAAATGGACCAAACACATAAGTTTGCTCTGTTTATTTCATAAATAACATGCATTTCAACATTTTTTTTTATCAGTGTCCAATAATACATTTCAAAGCTTTGATTTTTATTTATTTTGTTTCTAATTTTTAAAGCTAATAAATATTAAAACAATACTTCAACGTATTAAAAATGATTCGAAAATGTTTTAATCTAAAACTTACAAATAAAATAGCAACTATAAATCAAAATATGTTGAAAGGTGTCATTTGAAATCTGTAAAAATAATACTGACGATAAAAATTTTCACATTTAAAAAGGATTTTAAGGTCTTTTGATTAAGCCGATTTTCGGATGGCCAGGATTCGGATAACCGGAGTTCTACTGTATTAAATATAATATATATACATCGATAACTAGTAGAAAAAAATTAAGTATGCGTATTAAGTCTATCACTCATTATAGGTCCTATACCATTTCGCACATGACATCGCATCAAGTATCTGTTGCCCGAATTTTATTAGGTTGGTCATTCTTTTTATATATATATATATATACCTGTACCATAAAAGAACGTTGGAGAGAAATCTAGTGTAATATATATTTTAAAATATAGTAATGCAATAGAATATAAAAATAGAATCAAGTATAATAATCTAAAGTCCGATGACACTTAATATATATAAAAACAACAGCAATTTAAACAAAAAAAAATTTTTTAGAAAAAAAAAATCTTATTATAAATCATGCAGAAAGTTATTTCATTTTTATAATAAATGCATAAAAATGTATAAGTACAGTAATCTTTTAAACACTATACTGATCATTATTAAAAAAAAAACTTTTAAGTAATGACTCTTTTTTTTTTATTTCTCATGGCTTTCACAGAATTTTTAATCATTTATTACTGGATTTTCAAAACAGAAAATTTTTGTCTAATATAATCAGAAAAATGCTCGGATTAAATAATGCAAAATTCACAATAAAAATATACTGGTGATAGTGATGAATTACGATTGGAATATTGATGCTCGTACCCCTAATAGCATGCTTGGTCACAGTGACGTCACTGTGAGTCACTTTGGTCACATCACATTTGTGGCCAAAATGCCACCAATTAGTGACGTCACATTGAGACTGATATGTGACTTTCTAAAAAATTTTTAGAAAATTACAAATATTCTTCAAAACATGTTATTTACTTTAAAAAACATGTTTCTGGCAATTTGAATATTGTCACTTTTGTCACAGTTTCGTCACGATGTTAATGTCAAAGTAGTCACAAATGACACATTTTTCAAAAATTTGTCACCCCGTGACTTCACAAAGTGGTCACAATGTGACGTCACAAACGAGCTCAAAACGGCCATAACGACTTCCATATTTTAGTGACTACACGTTGACGTCACGTGACGTCACATCGACAATCGATAGTCCCAAAGTCGCAATGTAACTTCACAACGACGTCGCAGTGACGTCACCATGCCTTACGGGACGGGGTACGGGCAAATCATGATTGGCAATAACACTTGCTCGTGTAATGTACGGGCAAATGAGGGAAGTGGTTAACATTCACGAGGAATAGATTCTAGAAAACTACAAAGAATGTCAAAATCGCAAATTGCAACACGAGACAGTTATTCCGTGTATAAAAGGAGATTAGGTTTTAAAAATTTTAAATAGAAAAAAAGCAATCGAAACGTTAAAATATATCAATTAAATATTAAAATGTACGTGTAGTAAGAAAATTTGAATAATTATAAAAATATTGTTAATAGTTTAGTTGCTAATAAATGACGAATTTTTTTTAAATTTATTTAATTTTTAAAAACAATTATTTGGAAGAACGCCTATGTTTATGAATTTCGATATAAAAAAAAGTTGAAGTCTCGATTTCTCATTTATATTAAAGACTCCTCACTAGTTGAGGATCATATTCTGTCGCTTTCTCAAAAAGTTGATGAAGCTTAAGAAATTTTCATAGAATTTTTGAAAAATTTAAAATTTTTTCAATTGCAATAAAACTTTGGAATATAAAAAAAAGATTTTTTGGGGGAGATGGTGTGAAGAATTATTTTTCGTTCATATTTTTAGAGACCGAGAATTACAGTTTGTTAACTGCTTGAGACGTATAAACAGACAGCCGTGACTATTAAAAGGTACTTTGCGTAAAACAGCAATAACACAAGTAGGAGAGACTCAAGACCAAGATCTGACTATGTATGTGGCATTTATTGATGAAACTTAAAAGAGTATTACACTCTTATGGGGTGACCCCCGGTAAACAGACAAATACTGGGATACTACATCTTGACAGCCGGAAAATCAGAGATTGAATGAATCCTGACATCAAATAAGGTAGCCAAAATGCGTCGAGCTAAAATGTGGTTACCCTTAGATTCTAATAACCCTATACATATACAGCTCATATTCAAAATATTAGAATAATTGAGAAAAAGTAATAAGAAAAAAATATTTGTCATTTATTTATTTTTTATACTAAGTAAATGCAATTAAATTTCTTATAAATTAAATCTGGAATGTTTAGATAAGATTTTAACATTTATAAAATATAAAATACAGCTCAATAAATTAGGTATACAGCTTCCTTAAACACACCAGAATATTAGAATAAAATTTAGATTGGTTCAAAATATTAGAATATTTTATTTTACGCAACAATATTACCTTATGAATATGAAGTAAATGGTAGTTAATATTTTGTAGCATCCCCTTTAGCTTTTATAACAGCGTACAATCGATCTTGCATACTATATACAAGGTGTTTACAAACATTTCTATCAATATTAGCCCAAATAGACTTTATACGTGCCACTAACTCAGTTTTACTTGAAGGAGGATTTTCTTGAAGTTTTTTCTTCATTATACACCATAAGTTTTCGATGGGATTAAGATCTGGTGAATTTGGTGGCCAAGGAAGTACCTTAATGTTGCGTTGGCGGAACCAATTCTTAGTTGACACCGAGGTATGCGGGGACGCTAAACCTTGTTGAAAGATGAAATCATCTTCAAATAAATCTTCTGATGATGGAATCATGTAATATTCTAAAATTTCTTCATATATCAGAGAGTTAACCTTTTCGTAGACGATGCATAACTTTCCAGGTCCTTCTGCACTCATACAACCCCAAACCATGACACTAGCAGCAAATTTTACGGAACGTTTAAGGCATTCTTTATCAAATGCTTCTTGCTTCATTCTCCAAACTCGAATACCTTGATTACATATGAAACACAAAACATACTTTCATCACTAAATAATATATTTTTCCAATCTTCATTGCTCCATAAACGTCTTGATTTACACCAATTCAATCTTATACGCTTTTGTCTTGCAGTCATGAGAGGTTTTGTTTTCGGTACACGAGATTCAAATTTAAATTTATGGAGACGTCTTAATGTTGTCGATGTAGAAACTTCAACTCCTCCTTCTTTCCATTTTCGGTGCAAGAATCGCACACTTTTAAAACGGTTTTTCTTAACTATACGCTTCAGTTTCCTGTCATCTCTAGCAGATGTTTTTGGTTTTCGGCCACCATTTCGGCGATTATTTTGAAATTTTCCAATTTTTGAATATTGTGTTAGTATTTTATTAACGCTCGATTGCGAACAATGTAAATAATTCTCTATAAAACATTGATTTTTACCGTGCCGATACAAATCAACCATACGAAGTTTAGTAGATTCAGGAATATCACTCACACGGCCCATTTTAAGACGAAAAAGAAACAAACTGCAAAAAAGAATACTGATTTTAAATAAAATAGTCTGAATTTAATCAATGATGCCACCAGTTAAGAATTGGTAATAATTAAAGGAGAATTAATGTGAAATATTCTAATATTTTGAACCACTTGAATAAATATTCTAATATTTTGACTTTTCAAAATAATTTTTTTTGCAATTAATCTTTTCAAAAATGATATTAAATTTAAGATAACAAGTAAGTTTAATCAACAATAAGTTCTTAATAAAAATATCGTTTGCATATTTTCATTAAAAGACATTAAATTACCAAACGATATTTTCAATTTCTAAAAAAAAGGTAATTATTCTAATATTTTGAATATGAGCTGTAGTTCATAAAGAAAGTTTAAATTAAAAACATGCCAACCGGACCGTTAATTTGGCGATTAATATATCAGCGTACAAATATGCATGCCAATACTGATTGCTGGGAAAAATATGCTTTCTATATGCATAACACAGATGTCAGACTCCGCTTTAATATAAACAGAGCGTTAGATTTTAAGCCGAAAAAGGAGTTGTAATGTCTGTTAATTTGGAAAGGAATTAAGTGACTGCGTAACCGCAAAAGGGCATATGGTTTTTAAAATATCTTACAAACGAAAGTATGCAGGCTCAGAAAATGATTTTAGGATGAGAAAAGATTTGTTTTTGATTTATTTTATTAACGGACTCGGTTAAGAATGAAAACCTACTTAACCGCAATTTAAAGGAAAGAGATAAATATATTCTTTTTAGAAAGTAAAAATGATGTTTAATTGATTTGAAATTGGGAAAGATAATTTGAATTTTAAACCTGAGAATTTAAATTAAAAAAAAGAAGTTAATATGTGATGTTATGTTATTTTCAACATCACAGATGGATTAACCGCTTAACTGTTTTGCCGGTAATTAGTACGGGCAATGTGTTTTCACCAATTATATTTGCCCGTACCAAGCACGGGCAACCATACTTCAATCATAATTTATTATTGTCACCAGTAAAATTTTATTGTAATTTTTTATTATTTAACCCGAGCATTTTTCTGATTCATTTAGGCAAAAATTTCTGTTTTGAAAATATTTTGCTTAAGTGATAAAAGATGAAAGCTTCTGTAAAATACATGAAAAAAATAGACATTTTTTTTCAAAAATATTGATCAGTTCAAATTTTGGGTTTCTCAGAATTACTTTTTTATATTTTGCATTGAAATTATCTGATCTTAGTTTATAGAATACAATCCAACTCTCCAGTGTCAAATAGTTTATGGAATTGGTGAAAAAAGCGAGATTACTTTCTAAAAACTATATTTTTATAAAACAAAACTCGCAAATAATCAAGTTAAATTAAATATTCGTGAATGTTGAAATGGTCTTCAATTTTTATTTCTTGAAAAATCAAAACTCGCGAATGTTTAGTATGAAATTTCTATGATAAACTAGTCAAAGGAATTGCTTTGAATGCTTTCGATTTATTGCACAAAATACTGACCTGAAAATTAAGATCAGCATCACAGGGAATTTTACAGGAATAAATTACAAAACACTATAATAACAGCAATTTACTTGTCTCAATTACCATTTTATACAAGCTGCGTAATGACTTTTTGGAATAACAATTTAATGTACAGACGTATAGAAAAGAAGAAATAGCTGCAAATAGTTAGAAGTATTATTTCCTGTTAATTAACTTCTTCAGGTGCAAGGCACTTCCATTGAAAAAAATTTAAAATGATTGAATGATAAAAAACTTTATAAACGATTTTTTAAATAAGAAAAAAAGCTATAATTTACATACATAATACTCGAGAAATTTCGTAACGAAAATTCTAGCATCATTTCTAAAATAAAATTTAGTGGTTTCATAAACGTGACACGGCCTTCAATTGCTCTACGAGAAAACAAAAATAAGCAAACAGTAAACAATTTTATTGATTTTCTGTGTGTCTTTGCAATTTTTAAAAGAAATATATCATGTAAGATGTTATAAGAATTTTTTATATATAAAATGAACAGAAAAAAAGAAGCAGCTGAAAATAAGTTACAGGTATTATTTCTTGTTACTTAACTTCTTTAGGCGCAAGGCACTTCAATTGATAAAATGATTGGATGATAAAAAACTTTATAAACAAATTTATTTTGAAATGAGATAAAAATCTATAATTTACATATACATAATGAACGAGATGTTTTGTCATTGCAATATTTCTGTATTAAATTTTAGTAATTTAATACAGAAATACCGTACCACGGCTCTTCAACGGTTTAAAGATTGTAAAAACGAACAAACAGCAAGCAATTTATTTTTTATCTGTGTGTCCTGACACAATTTAATGAAAAAAAAAACAATTAAGGTATTATTAAAAAAATTACGACTAAAATATTATTTCCTGTTACTTTTCTTCTTCAGCAGCAAAGCACTTCCATAGATAAAATTTTGAAATGATTGAATGATAAAAAACTTTATAAACAAATTTATTTTGAAATTAGAATAAAAGTTATAATTCTCATACCTGATAAACGAAAAATTTTGTAACGAAAATTATAGTGTCATACTGACACTTTGGAATTAAAGTTTAGTGGTTTCATAAACTACCACCGTCTTTTAACGGTTTAAAGATAAAATAACAAACGGTAAAAAAAATTACTGTTTTTTCTCTGTGTCCTGGGAAATTATAAAAGAAATATATCATTTAAGAGGTTATAAGAAAATTTCATAAATAAAAGTTTTAAACCTAATGGCATTTTAAAAGATTTTATATGCATATCACTAAAACATTTTAAGGCAATTTGTCTATTTGATATAACAGTGGAAAATTATAAAAGTAACAATAACTTATGCAGAAGCAAACGTGCTTCGGGAAATAAAAGCTTAAGTTAAACTCTGCTGTGTGTTATGCTTCATTTTCTTGCATGCAGACATAAAATTTTACAAATATAAAATTTCAATTACAAACTTAGTCGAAGAAAACGCTTAAACAGCTTTCGTTTTATAGCACAAAATCCCGAAGAATAAAATAAAACTCCGCACAACGCGGCGAATGTTTTAAGAATAAATTATGAAACTCTATAAACACAACAATTTAGTTGGCTCAAATGCTATTTTCTAAAAGTTTTATAATGAGTTTCTGGAATAACAGTTTTATGTATAAAACAAACAGAAAATAAGAAATAGCTAGATATAAAGTACAGATAAGATTTCCCATTACTTAAGAAATGAAAAAATTATGCACTTAAGAAGTTTATTACTTTTTTGTGTGTATTGAATAATTTTAAAGAAAAATTTATGGTCTGAAGACTTTTCTTATCGAGGTTTTAATAAAATAAATAAATTTGAAAATTTATAATGGGTATTGTGTGGATTTCCTTCGTTTTTTCTGTTGATTTTTGCACATCATTAATCAACTAATTCTTTTTCCTTTGAAAAATATGACCATTTTGCATAATCGGAATTTTTTTTAAGTTAATCATTTTTATGGCGATTGAAATCTTCGCTATAAATTGTTCTGATAAAATGTAAATAAATAAAAATAATATGTACAAAACTTTCGTAAACGAAATCATTTGTTTTGCCTGCTTCGTTTTCTGAAAACGAAGTAGATAAGGTAGGATATTTTTGAAGAGGATATTTTGTGAATATGATAAAGACTTACTAAAATAATAAAATTTCTGCTATCTTCGAAATCGCGTTATCAAAAATACTCTGACGAATTCTCGATATTGTAAACGCCTTTAAATACAAATATGTAAACGAATAGTAGAACATCCTTTGTTTAAATCTTGTTAAAGTTAAAAAAAGTTCTCCGTGAATGATTTATCATATGAATCTTGCAACAAAATCATACCATGCCATATATCATAAAAATTAAACCCAATTATACCATAGAAATGTGTCTTGTGAATTCGCTTTATCAAAAATACTATTATGTATGCTTTTATAAATGTTTTTAAATATACATACTAAAACACATTATATAATATTTTATAATTCTTCGACACAGTTTATACCATTAATTCATACCATTCTATAAAAATTTGATTTTTGACCAAAATTGCCGTATCAAAATGCCATTATATACCAGTTGGATAATATCCAAAAAGCATATTTTAATAAAAATGAGCCGAAAACACTTGACAGTCTCATAGATTTGGAGGAAATTAATTCTATTTTTAATCAATCTGATAAAGTAATATGTTCTTACTTCGACAGGTATATATATATAAAATATTCATTATAATTATTCGTGAAATGATTGTTTTATCATTATTTTCCACTAATTAAACGCTAAATCTTTTATGACTATTAAAAGTGCTTTGGAATATTTCCATTTATTAAAATTGAAAGCAATTCGCCAAATTGTTCCTACTAAAAGATATATGGTGTTAATTGATGTAATAATGATCTGCTTATGTCATATTTAACGGAATAAAAAAAATGGTTTTTTTGCTGTATCGAAATTCGCCATTTGTTGTTAAATTGTACAATAAAATCATTTTATTATAATCCTTTCATAGAATGCTATTTTTATTCCGGTTGGCCGTTATCCAAAAACTATATTCCAGTAAAAAAGAGAAATTCAGATCAAAACGTGATTAATTAAGTGGTAATTTATTAACATTTTAATATCTTTTAGAAAGAAAATATCTTTTTAGTTCGATCAACATCCTCAGAATTTCTTTTTTTAACAACGGATTGTATTTAATTCCAAATGTATTCCAATAATTAGAATTTCAGAATTGTTGCCGATGTCTTCTTTCAGTATAAAAATCCATTTACGAGTAGGAGATACTAGGGATGGTTGACCCACTTTTTATTTAATTATTTTTAACTTTTTAAATATTGAACATAGAACAAGGTTTTAAATATCATTTTATTCTTTATGCAATTAGCTATCAGGATAAAATTGCAACATAATTGTTATATGTAAGAAATTTGAAAATAGATCGATTTTAATAATGAGAAAATGTTGGGTTAAAGCTTCCCACGTATGGGAGGCTTGAACCACTGTATTTTATACTGAAATATTGACAATAATAAACGAATATACAAATAAAATCAGTTTTAAAAATGCAGAATATCTGTATTTTATAAAGTTTACACAAATAAAAGAAATTTTAAAACTGTAGAATACCTTTATGTTAGAAGGTTTGAATAAATAATATGCAAAGCATTCACCTTAAAAATACTTTTTCGTATTTCTTTGATATTTAAGACGAGAAAAATTCGGTATTTTTATATAATTCTCGCAATTTATTTCTAACGTCCTATTCTTGCGTCCTATTTAAAAATATATGTTCCTTGAACTATATTTTATATTAGATGTGAAAATTAGATAAATTACAAAGAATGACTGTACAAGTTCTATGAAATAGAAGCGTTTTTTTTATCTATACGAAAATCAATGCAAAGAAGTTCTCCTTTACTGTTTTTATTTCGTCTATAAATCATTCACCTCAACTCATAAGCCTTCCAAAGTACTAACGAAATACGCACGAATGTGATTTGGTAAGTTCGAAGTAGATTTGCATAAGCTTGTATTTATAACTTCTTTCGAGAATGGTTCTTCTCCATTTTTATGCATAATATATAGTTTTAAAGGTATTTTAAATTTTTGAAGACAATACAACTAGGAGAAATTTTCTGCGCAGAAATTTCTGTGCTACCAAGCTACTTAACTTTATTTCAGGATTTGGATTTTGTGAAGTATTGGAGTTTCAGATTTTAACGGTTATTCTATTTTTAAAAGCGCCCATCGGAGTCTAAATTTTAAATTGCATCTGTAGCAGGGATTTGAAATATGGTTACAGTGTCTGTTTATATATTTTATGTTTTATTGAAAGATGTTACATCGTTTCAGGATTTTACAAAGCTTTTTTGAATACAATTCAATTCCACCGTTGCTTAGAAAATTTTATTTCAGTTGATGTATATGTATTTAATTGGAAATTTTCGGTAAGTTAATTTATTCGCAACTTTGACGGATGTTTGAAGACGTTATGTATGCGTATAAATTATGTTACAATTTTTTTGTAAGCTTTATATATTAAAATATAGATTTCAATTATGATTTTATGCTTGCAATATTTAAATTTTTAAGCTTCTAAAGTTAACGATAAAGCGTTTGAAAACTTTTTTTTTAACTTTGTATTCAGCATAAATATCGCCCGAACTTTATATATTTGGGATGATTTTTACATACCAGTATAATGTTAGAGAAAATATTGTTCTGTTAAATCGCAGCATTTTTCGATTGCGTAAAATAACATTTTCTCTAAGATTACACTAGTGTGGAAAAACGCGGAAAATTCTCATCCCTAATATATTAACCTATTTTTTATTATAATTATCAGCTGGAAACTTTTTATTGATATTATAAAAGGATATTATGTACCAAGTTTTGCCATTTTAACCCCTTGGGGAATATCGACACTTATACGTGCCGCAAAAAGGCTTAAGAATCATTGTTTATCCCCACCAACGAAATTTTACTGCAAAATTCGCCTTATTTAATCAGAGCATTTTCTCCATTTAATAAGGTACAAATTTCTGTTTTTAAAAAGCGGTGACAAAACATTAAAAATTTCATAAACGGCTGCCGTCGCGAAGAGGTTAATATCTTTCCACTTTTTGATTTTTGAAATAGTACAATTTCTCGGTTGATATTGTCTAATTTAAATCAATTGTCGAAATTATAAGATTAATTATAAGTTTATTTTTGCTCAAGCAAATTGATACTGAACAATCTTTATTATAAAAGCTCTTTTATTATGCGGGTTATCTTTCCAAAATGTATAATAAGTATTTGATCATTTAAAACGCGCTGATCAGGGTTGCCAGTTCGTCCTCCACTTTTGTTTATTTAACAAATTTTATTCTCACCAGAAAAAGCAAAAAATATTTTCAATTTTTAATATTAAAGACTAGCAAAAAATTCGCACAATTATATAATTCATGTGCTTTATTTATAACTTCATATCCTTGCTTCCTATTTAAAAATACGATCAAAAATATGTATACTTTGGACCAAGGCTACCTTATCATAATACCAGGCTTGTCATTCCCCAAGTTTCCTTTGTCTACAGTACACGTGGTCAAAAACCACATGATTTTCCCGTTGTTAGCGCCATCTAATGTGAGAAACTGAAATATTTTTCATTTTTTCCTATGAATTTGTGCATGGAATGTTACCAGTAGTATGCACCAGGTGGCGTTACTTATGAGACAAAGTCAATAATAAGTTGGCAACGATAGGGACATTTTTACCCGTAGACTTTTTCCTGAATGACAAGCCTGTTATTATGATAAGGTAGCCTTGCTTTGGACTGCAATATTTTATATTAGATAAGAAAATTAAATAAATTACAAAGCATGACTGCACAAGTTCTTTCAAATAGATGCATATTTTTCATCTACGCGAAAATCAATGCAAAGAAGTGTTTTTTTACGTTTTTATTTCATCTATAAATTATTCACCTGAACTCACAAGCCTTTCAAAGCTCTAACGAAATACGCTTGAATGCGATTTGGTAAGTTTAAAGTACATTCGCATAATCTTATATTTATAACTTCTTTCGAGAATAGTTTTTTTTTTTCAATTTTTATGCATAATATATAGATACAAAGGTATTTTAAAAATTTTGAAGAGAATACAATTGGAAAAATTATCCGCGCAGAAATTTCTGTATTACCAAGCTACTTACCTTTATTTCAGGATTTGGATTTTGTGAAGCATTGGAGTTTTAGATTTTAACGTTTATTCGATTTTTAAAAGCGCCTATCGGAGTCTAAATTTTAAATTACATCTGAAGCAGGGATTTCAAATATAGTTACAGTGTCTGTTTATATTTTACATGTTTTATTGAAAGATGTTATATGGTTTCAGGGTTTTTTAAAGCTGTTTTGAATACATTTCTATGCCGCCGTTGAATAGAAAATATTATTTCATTTGATGTATGTATTTAATTTGAAAATTTCTGTAAGTAAATTTATTCGCAACTTCAAGCGATGTTTAAAAACGTTACATATTTATATAAATTATTCTAAAAAATGAATTTATTTAAGCTTTATGTATTAAGATATAGATTTTGAATATTTTTTTGTGCGAATATCATCAATAAAAAAATAAATGTACGAAAAATAAAAAATGTTAACTGGCAACATAAAAAATACTGCTGGTTAGATTTTCAACCGGCTAACATAAAGTACAAAGTTTTTTTATTTTTCGATCATGACAGTTATTATGTAGTGTTATCCGAAAAAATAAGTTTTGATGAAAATGGCCGTCTTGTACATAAATTATGTAATTGTTTATGGCAGTTACACGACTTGAACAATTATATTATAGAAATAGTGATGGCAATGAAGCAATATTTGGCGATTTATACCCTGCGCCAAGTACCGAAATGGCTTCCTGACATATAAAAAACGAAGTAGTCAACCTCTAATTTTTGATGACAGTAACATAAATTAGGCATTTATTATAAAATTTAAACAAGTAAATTCAATTTTGAATTTATATACTTGTATATACGTACTTTAAAAATGTGAAATGTTTCATCCATTTTATTCTCTTATAATAGCACTTATATGACCATTTTATCTCAAAAAACGAATAAAATTTTACTAAATATACCTTAAAATAATTCATTCACTATTGATGGTATATTCAATATACGAGTAAAAATATTTGAAAATATATTCCTCAAAAATACTCATTCCAATTTCTTTGATATTAAGAACGAGCAAAAAAAAAAAAAAAAAAAAAAAAAAAAAAAAATACATAAAATTCACGCAATTTATTTCTAACTTCGCATTCTTGGTTTCTATTTAAAAATACTTTCAAATATATATATATATATATATATATATATATATATATATATATATATATATATATATATATATATATATATATATATATATATACTTTGAACGATATTTTATATTAGATACGAAAATTAAATAAATTACAAAGCCTGACTGCACAAGTTCTTTGAAATAGATGCTTTTTTTCATCTATACGAAAATCAATGCAAAGAAGTGCTCCTTTACCGTTTTTATTTCGTCTATAAATCATTCACCTCAACTCATAAGCCTTCCAAAGCACTAACGAAATACGCTTGAATGTGATTTAGTAAGTTCAAAGTAGATTTTCAAAAGCTTATATTTATAACTTCTTTCTAGAAGGATTCTTCTCAATTTTTAAGCATAATATATAGATATATAAAGGTATTTTAAAATTTTGAAGATAATACAACTTAGAGAAATTTTCCGCGCAGAAATTTCTCTACTATGAAGTTACTTTATTTAAGGATTTGGATTTTGTGAAGTATTGGAGTTTCAGATTTTAACAGTTATTCGATTTTTAAAAGTGCCTATCGGAGTCTAAATTTTAAATTAGATCAGAAGTAGGGATTTCAAATATAGTTACAGTGTCTGTTTATATTCTATATGTTTTATTGAAAGATGTTATATGGTTTTTAGGGTTTTATAAAGCTGTTTTGAATACATTTGTATACCGCCGTTGAATAGAAAATATTATTTCATTTGATGTATATATTTAATTCGAAAATTTCTGTAAGTTAATTTATTCGCAACTTCAAGCGATGTTTGAAAACATTATATATCTTATATAAATTATGTTAAAAATAAATTTCGTTTGAGCTTTATATATTTAAGTATAGATTTAGAACATTATTTTCTGCTTGTAATATTTAAATTCATAATCTCTGAAAGTTATCGATAAAGTGTTTGAAAACTTTTATTTAATTTTTTTATTTTTCGTTTTCAGCATAAAGTGCTCTTGAAGTTTATATATTAATCTACAGTTTCTGATTTTGATTTTTAGCTGGGAACTTTGTATTAGTATTAAGAATGATATGTGCCATGTTTTCTCATTCTAATATCCTTCCATTTTTAGATTCTAGGAATAGTGCAATTTATCGGTTGATATTGTCTCATTTACTTGAATTGTCGATATTACAAGATTTATTATAAGTTAATTTTCGCTCAACAAATTAATACTGAACAATTTTTATTACAAACGCTGTTTTATTAAGCTGGTTATCTTTCCAAAATCTATAACAAGCATTTGAATATGTAAAGCGCTCAGCTCAGGGTTGTCAGTTTAACCTTCATTTTTATTTCTTTAATTAATTTTATTCACACCAGAAAATGCAAAAAAAGAGACTAGAATAATTTTGTATATTTATATAATTCGTGCAATTTTTTTCACTCTCAGAAATAAAACTCTCACTTTTGACGTTACAGCAATCCTTGGGCTATATTTCGTCGTTTTTCGCGATATTTTTGTATCAAAATCACATGACTTTTAACGAAACCTAAATCCTCAAATATTTGACGAAACTGTTGTCTCAATCACGGCCAGATTCAATGCACTTTAAAGAAACAGTTGTGGTAAGTTGTTTGTCAAAGGACGCACTACTCAATATCCGCAATTCTTGCGATTTTAGCAAGTAGATATTTGGTTGTTTATGTCAGTCCTGTAATAATTTATTTTAAAACAGTACTTTTTACGCTTTTCAAAAAATAATGAAATATGGAAAGTTATTGTTCTCAAATAGTTATTTTTTAGCTGTTAACATTTTTAGGAATGTTTATTTATTTATTGTTGCTGTTGATATTCGTTATGGTTTAATTTGGGAATAACTAATTTGTTGTGTTATGCAAAATCGTTCAAAAAGAAAATTTGGTCACTTACATTTCAAAATTCAGAGGATCTCTTTTTTCCATCCAAGAAATATATTCTTTTTTCAATCAAATGAAAATGTACATAATTCATCCCTCTTCTTTTTATAAAGAGTAGTGTTAAAATCTTATTCTTATAATTTAAGTTGTAGCATATAAAAACCTTCCCAATATGCACTTCAAAATTCGTTATTTCAGTGCAACAAATTAACCAGATCATATTTTAATCATTCATTGAGCAAAGAAAATTTCTATAATAAATTATGTTAATTAAGACATAGTATAATTATTCGATAACCAGAAGAAAACCATAACAATAAATTCGCCTTACTTATTAAAATTTAAAAGATATATAACAAAATGGATAAAATTACAAACTACTTTATAAAAATATAAACACGCAGTCGAATTCATTATATCCCTTTAGAAACACAATTATTCGAGGCCCCTGCGGCGTAATGGCTAAGACAATGGGCTGTCATACCGAAGTTTGTTAGTTCAAACCCCTCGATGGCGCATTTTTTTCCCACTGTCAAAAATTACGGGTGCTTCTAAATTTTTCGATAGATGGCATCACCAGCGCTGTTTTGACGAAAATTTTTAAGAAATTAGTATCGTCAAATAAGCAAAGAAATTAATTTCGTCTTTCTGACGAAATATTCGCTCGGAGCATTTCCCAGGAAACGATTTCTTTAAAAACGAAGAAAATTTCTTGAAATCTGAGTATCCATTTCTGAGAGTGCATTCTCAGTTCTGAGCATTCTTTTCCATATCCTTGCGTCCTATTTAAAAATACGCTTAAAAAATATTAACTTTGAACTTTAGTATTTTATATTAGATAAGAAAATTAAATAAATTACAAAGCATGACTGCACATGTTCTTTGAAATAGATGTGTATTTTTCATCTATGCGAAAATCAATGCAAAGAAGTGCTCCTTTACCGTTTTTATTTTGTCTATAAATCATTCACCTCAACACATAAGCCTTGCAAAGCACTAACGAAATACGCATGAATGTGATTTGGTAAGTTTAAAGTAGATTTGCATAAGCTTATATTTATAAATTTTTTCTAAAATGTTCTTCTCAGTTTTTATGCATAATATATAGTTTTAAAGGTATTTTAAAATAAAAATTATAAAAATATATAAAAAAAGGATTTAAAAATTTAAATTTTTGAACAGTATGCAACTTTGAGAAATTTTCCGTGCAATAATTTCTATATTACCAAGCTACTTAACTTTATTTCAGGATTTGGATTTTGTGAATTATTGAAGTTCGACGGTTTGAGATTTTAGCGGTTATTCGATTTTTAAAAGCGCTTATCGGAGTCTAAATTTTAAATTACATCTGAAGCAGGGATTTCAAACATAGTTACGGTTTATATTTTACATATTTTATTGAAAGATGTTATAGGCTTCAGGGTTTTATAAAGCTGTTTTGAATATAATTCTATTCCGCCGTTGCTTAGAAAATATTATTTCATTCCATATATGCATTTAATCTGAAAATTTCTGTAAGTTTATTTATTCGCAACTTCGAGCGATGTTTGAAAACGTTATATATGCATATAAATTGCGTTAAAAATAAATTTCTTTTAAGCTTAGTATATTTAGATATAGATTTTTATATTATTTTGTGCGAATATCATTAATAAAAAATAAATGTGCGAAAAATAAAAAATGCCAACAGGCAATTTAAAAATACTGCTAGCGGGATTTTCAACTGGCTAACATAAAATACAATTTTTTTTTTTTTTTTTTTTTTTTTTTTAGATCATGACAGTTATGTAGTTTTATCCGAAGAAATAATTTTGATTGCAGATTTCCGCCTTGTACATGAAAGCGTAATTGTTTTTGGCAGTCACATGACTTGGGCAATTATTATATAGATGTAATGATGACGATGAAGCAATATTTGGCAATTTATACCCTGCGCCAAGTACCGAAATATCTTCCTGGGATATGAAAAGCGAAGTGGTCAACCCAGAACTTTTGATGACGGTTATATGACTTAGGCATTTATTATAGAATTTAATGTAATTCAATTCCAAATTTATGTGCTTGTATGTAGTTTAAAATGTGAAATATCGTATGCATTATTTTATAATATCACTTATATGACCATTTTATCTCAAAAGACGCATAAAGCTTTACTAAATTTACCTTAAAATAATTCTTTCACTATTGATGGTATGTTTAATATACGAGTATATATATATCTGAAAATATATTCCTCAAAAATACTCATTCCAATTTCTTTGATATTAAATACGAGCAAATTTTTTTTTATATAATTCGCGAAATTTATTTCTAACTTCACATTCTTGCGTTCTGATTACAGTACTTTCAAATATATGTATATTGGACGATATTTTGTATTATATATAAAAATTAAATAAATTACAAAGCATGACTGCACAAGTTCTTTGAAATAGATGCGTATTTTTCATCTATGCGAAAATCAATGTAAAGAAGTGCTCCTTTACCGTTTTTATTTCGTCTATAAATCATTCACCTCAACTCATAAGCCTTCCAAAGCACTAACGAAATGCGCTTGAATGTGATTTGGTAAGTTCAAAGTAGATTCGCATAATCTTATATTTAGAACTTCTTTCGAGAATAGTTTTTTTTTTCAATTTTTATGCATAATATATAGATACAAAGGTATTTTAAAATTTTTGAAGAGAATACAACTTGGAGAAATTTTCCGCGCAGAAATTTCCATGCTACCAAGCTATTTAACTTTATTTCAGGATTTAGATTTTGTGAAGTATTGGAGTTTCAGATTTTAACGGTTATTCGATTTTTAAAAGCGCCTATCGGAGTCTAAATTTTAAATTACATCTGAAGCAGGGATTCCAAATATGGTTACAGTGTCTGTTTATATTTTTCATATTTTATTGGATGATGTTATATGGTTTCATGGTCTTATAGAGCTGTTTTGAATACAATTTTATCCTGCCGTTGCCTGGAAAATATTATTCCAGTTGATTTATGTTTTTAATTTTAAAATGCCTGTAAATTTATTTACTCACAACTTCGAGCAATGTTTGAAAACTTTATATATGTATATAAATTATGTTAAAATTAAATTTCTTTTTAAGCTTTATATATATTTAGATATATATTTTGAATATCATTTTGCGCTTGGAATATTTAAACTTATAATCACTGTAAGTTATCGATAAAGTGTTTGAAAACTTTTATTTATTTATTTATTTATTTATTTTTTGTTCAGCATAATTTGCTCTTGAAGTTTATATATTAATCTTCAGTTTCTGATTTTGATTTTCAGCTGGAAGCTTTGCACATATATTATAAAATGATATTATGTGTCACGTTTTGAAATTTTAATACTCTTCCATTTTTAGATTTTAGGAATAGTGCAATTTATCGGTTGATATTGCCTGATTTAAATCAATTGTCGAAATTACAAGATTTATTATAAGTTAATTTTAGCTTATTTAAATTGATAATTTAATATCTTTACCATAAACGCTCTTACTTATTTATTGAACATATACAACTTACTTGTGTGCTTGACATAAAAGCCCGCTTAAAAGACTTTGTCAGTACACAAAAACGACATAGCACAAGGAAATTTACAACACCAGAAAGTTACAACTGGGAGCTCCAAAATGAGTGTGCAATGGAGGCAGCAGGTGTCGAATCCTCAACCCTCCTACGTTCTCAGGTGATTGGCGGCGTAGTGCCTTACCCATTTCGCCACTGAGGCCCCATAAACACTTTTTCATTAAGCAGGTTATCTTTCTAAAGTAAATAACATATATTAGAACAACTGAAGGGCTTAGATCAGGGTTCCCAGTTTAGACCATAGATATAGGAATAACTAGATTACGCATTCAATGTTATTCTCCCAATACCTTTTGATTCTGTTGCGGCTCGGTGGGTAACATCCAATAGAGTGGCAAAAAGCAAGTGGAACTTGCAATTCTACCACGGTAATGTTTAGTAGATATACGTTCTTGTGATTTTGTTTGATTCAAAGAATTGGATTTTGTTTTTCGTTCTTGTTATTATATCTTAAAATTGAAATGGACAAAAATTACATTTTTTTTCGCTAATTCACTCATTCACACTTTTTATAAAATGTAAATGAACGGATTTATTTATCACTTCATTCATGTTACATTCATGTTATAGTCACAAAAATACCAAAGATTTATTAAGAATATTGACCTTGGTAAAATATTTCATGCTTTGTCTGGCTCTGTTGAGCAATGTTCGGCTAAAAAAATAATCTAAAAATGTGCATTATTAATGCTTTTTTATTTATTTATTTGACACACACACAAATAAAAAGATAGCACAGATAAAATAAGTATTTTTTTTTATTTACCCAATTACACTTTTTTAGGGGGGGGGGGGGAAGCCGAGATGAACGATTAACAACTATGGCCGGGAAAGAAATGTTTTAAGTTTAGTGGGTAAGGAAAATTTGACACAATAATTTATTGTCATTGCAAAGAAACATGGGCAGAAAGGAAAGAGAAAAATATTTTAAACGTCTGGAAATTTTAAAATATTGTGTGAAGAACAAAACAGAAGTCATTGAATATAAAAGGGGTGGTTTAAAGTTGCAAACTGAGGCAGAATTTTACTTTAAACATTATTATAAACTTCCAGGAAAATAAAAAAAAATCATTTAAAATTGTACATTCATTTTAAAAAATTCTATTTTGTTTAGAGAAAAAATAAAAACAAGTTAGGAATCGGACATAAAGCGTAGCAAATGAGGTTCGTTCGTATTATAACGAAGTTTTTAATCTTGCTGTTATAGTAAACAGTACTTCGGATACAGTATAGTGGTCGAAATGTTTTTTGTGTTCCTGTAAATATACAGGAAGCAACTTTTATTGCACCTCAGCAATGTATATCATATTCATAAAATGTGAAATAGTTTAATACAATTAAAACACGCCCCAAACAATGTTTCCACTTAGAGCATTGTGTAGTGGAATACTTTTGTGTGGCCCTGTAATTTAATAACAAAAATTCTTTGCATCACAGACTGTACAGAATGTATATTTTAGTATGTATATACTTCATAGGTTTATGTCAATTCTTTTATATTCGAAAGAGTTTAACATCATTAAAAAGTACTTGAAACTATTTTTTCCTAATGATCGTAATATAATGGAATAATTTTGATTGTCCCTATAATTAAACTATACATCCGATTTTCATAAAATTTGAAATGACTCGACAAAATTATATAATAATTATAGATTTTAAATTTCAAACGATTAAAATGCAATTGAAACTTTTTTCCGCATTGACCGAAATGTAACGGAATAATTTTGATTGGCACTGTAATTGATCTATGCATCCGATTTTCATAAAATTTGAAATGACTCGACAAAATAAAGTAATAATTACATATTTTTAATTTCAAACGATTCGGTTGGGTAGTTTTTTCATTGTTGTATGCGGACGGACTGAACGGCAATTGTAGGCGTTAAGTATTTACATAATTACGAACGCCCCTAAAAAAGACCCCAATTACTGATTTTCTTGCGCATACTACTTTGTTTAACTTCCAGGTTAAAAGGTATTAAAAGATAGTTGTTAAAAAAATTCCATTAATTTTATTTATTTTATTCATAAAAAATAGCTTCGCAATAAAAAATACTAATTGGTGATTAAAAATCAGATATAAACTTTGATATGAATTCAGATATAAAATATTCACGAAGGATTAAAATATGTATATGTATATAGATATAATGCATTTTAAGAATGCACATTTTCATACACTGACCACTGGATCGCCGGCCATTTGCCACTCTAGTGGAGAATAATCGTTCGCGCGCGAAGAATCAACTTTCCTCCCCGTGTGCTTAATCTGGTTATTCCTACATCTATAGTTTAGACTCCGCTTTTATTTATTTTTTTTAATTACATTCATACCAGAAAATGCAGAAGTTATTTTCACATTTATTTAATGTCAGACTCTTTCTTGATTATCTTAATTACATGTAGATAAGCCGCAGCTCAAACAATTCTGTTCCGACCTAGAAATTTTTAGAAATAAAATGTAACATTTTGTATCACGGTATATATTTATCTTAAATTACTGAATGGATTTTCTGTATCGAAAATGAATTGTTTGAACTGCGGCTTATCTACACGAAATTACGGTACCTGAAGTAAAAATTATTCTTCAAAATGTTTCAGTCAGAAGTCGAATTTTCGGAGTAAAAATGGATAAAAAAATGACAATTCTGGTTTAGATTATAAAGCAGTTAGGTGGCACAATCGTGATTCTGAGAAAATCAGCTGTAAAAAATTCAAGATATTTATTTGTGTTTAAGTGTATACATCAACTGAGCATTCACAAATTCATGAAGTTGCTTTGTGCTTCTTTAAAAAGGACATGTCACTTTTATTAATTAAATTTACATTTTTTTTAATTGGACCAAATACCACCTTTAACAACAGAGTTCTTCAATTGTGGAAAAGAAATAATTTGATTACGATAACAATATTATAAATAATGACTAGTATATCTCCAATATTGATTTAATGTTTCTTGTTTCTTTCATAAAATATTTAAAATTTCTCTATAAAAAAATTTACTAACTTAGTAACACGCTACCTTCCATCTATATAAGCGTAGCGACATACGCATATGACGTATGCTCAAGCTAGAAATTTTATTCAAACAATTCAAAAACTATGTTCCAAAAATGGTTTTATTCGACTAGATCTGCCAAACAACATATCAAGCATCAGCTTTAGTGGCGTAACCAGAGTTGGTTCCTAAAACCAGTAATATTGTAAGGATTTCCTCTCCTTGTTTCATAGTAGAAAATTTTCTGGTTAGATAAGACGTACAGAACTATAAAAAACAACCAGTATTCGGAGCATTTGGGCACTCACCCAAGTTACCGCAATGAGCTTTATGAAAAATGACAATCCTTGCTAAGATGCTTTTCGATCCTTTTTCACCAAAAATAGTCTCCGAAACAATTTTTAAGCCGTATGTCATCACTCTCATACAGAAGCACTCTATATTACACCAGTATGTTATACGAGTACTGACTGTATTATTATCAATGCATTATTTGGTTCATTCATTCATATATTAAAGATATTTTGAAATGATGAAAATGTGTTAGATTAATAAATCAACCTAAAAACCTTTGTGATATCGTTTAGAGGCCATCTAGTGTCATCTAGAAATGTAATGTGAATTCAAAATACAATTCTTCAGTAGGATAAATTACATTTTTACAGTATGTTTAATTTTATCGCTAGTGTATGTGTTGTAAAATAAATATAGCTTTTCTTTTAATCTTCATAATTAGAAACTGAAATACTTTTACAATTATTTTGTAGTCTTATGTGAGCTGTGCGCTGGGATTGGAGGCTATTGGTTACACCATGATGTGTCTGGGTGCCATGTCTACGATTGGATGCGTAGCAGCGCATCAGTTCTTCAGGCACATTAGCCGATTAGCCATCATGGGAGCGGCTATTGTATGCCATATTGGACTTCTTATGGTATTGTGGCTGTGGACACCTGTCAGCGACGATGTAGCAGTGTTCTACGTTATAGCTGCTGGATGGGGATTGTGTAATGCTGTTTGGGAAACATTAACAACAAGTGAGTATCAATAGCATTTCGTCTTATAAATTTAATGATTAAAAAATTAAATTATATGATTTTTTGTCGATTAATAATGTGGTAGTAATAATTAGCTTCAGTAGAAATTGGTATCGTTTTGTACAATAAGTAACTCTTTAGATACTAATGTAATTTCCAGTTCTTTTTAAATTTCAAGCCTGGTAAAAAAAGATTTTTGCAATGTGCAAAAAAATGTTTGTAATGTTTTGTACAATTAAATAAAGTAGTAATATCGCCCATAAAAAATCTGCAGTTTTAACTGTTACGAAACCAAGAAAATTTGGCAGAGAATCACTATTCAAGATCTCTGACATTTGGAAATCTGAGAATAAAAGTAAAAAAAAAAATCTGGGAATAATAGAAAAAAAAATCTTATTTATTAAACATATAACATCAGACGAAGAAGAAATATAGGAGAGTACTCTAAATTAATTAAAATTTGACTATATTGTTCTCGTAAGTAAAATACCAAAAGTTTTCCTTAAAATTTGGTGTATTTCAAATTTTGGAAGGAGAAAGCATATACCAGTAGGCTTTTCTGCATTTTAGGGAAACCATAACTTCTACAAAAGATCATCACCGTGTCCATCTTTTGAAGACCTTTCATATAATCTTCCAAAACACTAATACTGCAGTGATGAAAGCGGAACGTGATATAGTACTTAGAGATTCAGTTGAAGGTATTTATTTATTAAACATACTTTTTCAATATTACTGCCATTTTCAATGAATTATTTTCCCCCTTCGTCTCTTTCTCGTGGTTTACATTATTAGGATAATTTTAAACATTTTAATATAGTAAAATTTTACTACAGCATAAGAATTTGGTAAAAAAGTTTTGGAAATATTTATATTTTGTAAATGTGCGCACAATATTAAAAAAGAAAAGAAAAGAAACAAAAAGAAAAAGAAGGGGGAATGGAACGGAAAGAAAAGTGGAATAAATGTAGCTTAGACAATCCAAAAAACTATATAGTTACAAAAAATCAGTCATTATTTTTTAAAAAAAGTAATTTTGGAAAAGTTTGCAAAGTATGGTAAGTTGAATATTCTTTCTTAAAGAGTTCCTAACATTCGGTAAATGATTTGTTGATATTGGTTTATTTGTAAAAGAGAATTATTTTATTTCATTTTTTATTACCTTTAAGCAAACTGTACTGAAGTTCAATACAAGTATGATATGAAATCTTCTTTATAGTATATGTTTTAATGTTTTATAATCTTTTTAGGTATTTTACTTTAAAAATAATATCATAATGTTAATTTGTGAAAATTAATTTCATCGAAGGTTAGAGATTTTCGATCTTGGCTGAGCCAGACGGATTTTTAATAATAGAAGTCTTCGTTTTCGCAGGTTTTTTTCCTCTTCATCGTGGTTTGCAATTAAATTTCTCTACCGGCAGTGGATGATGTAAGTGGAAATATTTCGGGAAAGTCATCCTGTTCGGTTTAACGTGTCAGAAATTTGTACATTTTTTTCCTTTTCTTCGCAATTGTTTGACACTTATTCGGAAAGTCGTGTGGAGTTACTCTATATATTGTTTTAACAATTAGTACCTGCAGATGAAAGTAAACTTCTTAAAACATCATAACATTACACAAATGTGCGAGGCTATTCGAAATAACTTACTCTTTCTACATAACGCGCAAAGAACTACTATTAATTATGTTTTTATGCTAATAAATATATATACGAGAGGTTTCGTAAAATTTCAATTACAGATCAATAGTTTTACAATGTTACCTCACACCAATTAAAAATTGAAACACTATGTAAAACTATTTTACATAAGGTTTAAACCATTTGGAACGAGCAACTTTTACATTTTTTTTTATATTTTATCTCCGGTTTTTTAAAGCATTTTTGCTTAGTTGCATCGCGAAAATGCTCTGTTTAAAGAAGGCAAAATTGACAATAAAAAATTACTAGTGAGAATAATCGAGGTTTCTGGGCAACTTATGAGGGACGTATACAGGTTATTCGCCAACAAGGTGTTAAGAACATTTGCAAGAGAAATATACTAAGAAATGTATTTTTAAAAAACAGTTACGAAGAGAATATAAAAATAGTCACCTGTGATTAAAAATTTACGAAACCCTTACATCTCTATACTTTTTTCAGTTATTATGTAATTTCTATTTTTACGTATGTTATTATTTTATTAAATTATTTATTTATTTAATCATTTATTCATTTATATATTTTACATATTCATTTTTGTTTCTCAAAGTACTTCACATGAACTTCATCATTCTTCTCAAAGTACTTCATTACCTGAATTTTGGTAAAATAAATAGTCCCTTTTTTCTAATTTACAAAAAAAAGTTGTTTTCAAATTCCGGTGTCAGTCAATAATTTCATTGCTTATGGCTGCTGGTCACTCACTTTCCGAATTTCCCTCCCTAATGTGAAATCTATGGGCGTTTGATGCATTCTTGTATTTAAAACACCTCTTCAGCAAATTAATATCTTTAATATTTTCTTTCAATGATCTCTTCTTAAAGGATGTCACTTTTTTCCAATTCTTCAAAATATTTCTTAAATCTATGCTTAATTTTATATGAAGTTTTAAAAATTTACTTCCAGTTCATCCGTTTTTGTCACACAAACATTAAATTAGGCATACATTTTAGAGATATTTTGAAAATTAAGAAAAAAAGTGACATCTGTTAAAAAGAGAACACCGAAAGAAGTAGAAAATATTAATTTCCTGAAGATATATTTTAAATATAAGAATGCATCAAACTCCCATAGACTTTACATTACGGAAGGGAATTCCGAAAGTGAGTGACCAGCAGCCTTAAGCAATGAAAGTGCTCTGCCCCGCAAAGGGTTAAAACCGTTTATTAAATAAAATTTTCATCTACGATCAGATTCTGGAATAATTAAGAGATGTTGGCATCTATTCTTATTCTTTCTTCAGCTTGTTTTTTTTTATTATTATTTAATCTATAAAAAATTACCTCTCGATTTATAACTACTTTCCCCCTGCATTCATTCTTTTCAGCTCATCTGACAACTACATTTACATACGACTGGCAAGCCCCTTTTGCTGTTTACTACATGGCACAGTGCATTGGTTTATGCGCCGCCTTCATCTGCAGCCCTATTTTCGTCACCGATATCAAGATCTACATAATGGCAGGACTCCTCCTGGTAGCTCTCGTACCGTATACAGTTTTAGAAATCCGATTACACAGGCAACAGAAGCTGCAAGATCGTACAGCTGAAATTTAAAGACAACGGAATCTCTAGTCGGAAACGATCTAGTCATTACTTAAAAAACTGAAAACTTTACATTCCTTAAAAATTGTTCATTTTCTTTACTCTGCTGTAAAGAATTATATAAAAATGCAGAATGTTTGAAATATCTGAACATAAAAAGTAGACTTTTTAAAATATATTGAAGAGATTATCCTGCCATATACATCTTCTTATTTAGTCATTATAAATGTACTTACCGCAGACGATAATCAATGCATTAATGGAATAGTTTATTTTATAAAACATTATCTAATCGTAGACTAGAATTGCGATTGGCCACAAATGTTATAACTTGTATTATTGGGTCTTTCAGAAAGTCGTGTCCGTTTATAATTGCCAATTTGTACCGGAAAATTCTGCCCACTAATTATTAAACATTAGATATCGCAAACAATATCTAATAATTAAACTTTAAAATTTTCTATTCGAATTAATTTTCCCAAATGAACACATCTTTCCGAACGATCCAATAATAATCTATCTTGAAGATTTTGTAGAAATTTGCCCAACATAAAAGCGAAAAAAATTAATAATAATAAAAAACAGATAATCGTCGTCAGTGGCATTCCTTATTGACTGATGATGTCATTAATTTTATTTTTCATTGGTTTTAAATTAAAAAAATTGTCATTCCCTCGAGATAAGTTTTTTCGTCTAGTCTAAATATTTTTGCAGTTATCGATAATTAATGTAATACAAAAATAGTTTCTGCTATCAATAAACATTAAGTCTGCGATTAACTATATCATTAATTAAAATTACGTGTTGATTGTGTCTTATCGAGAAACGTGTCATTGTGTCAGTGAATTATTCCCTGATGTAATCGTTATAAATGGGTTTTCACCAGTCGATAATTAACGGATTCTAATATTTTCTTTCATAAATAAAGACCAAATACTTGGCTGACAACTTAATTAGTTTATTATTTGTGTTATTTTTAAATGAAAAATTACCATTCTGTCGAATTATACTTTCTTTAAGATATTGGGAATATTTTTTATAAGAACAATAAATCAATAAATATAGTTTTTATCGGCAAATCAATATCAATTTGTTGATTAAGTATGTTATTAAACACTTGAAAAGCGGTGGTATATAATATATATTACTTAATTTTTATTCTTAACTGCATGATGTTACTAAGATTATGAAATAAAATTTTTCTTTCATAATGCAATTTTATAAAAAGAGCTTTTACTTAATTTAAAATAAATGTGTTCGTAAATTATGGTGTCATTCAAACATTTCAACATTTTAGAAACAGAACAAAATTGCTGATAAAACAGTTAATCCGACAGTATTTATGTGTGTTTTTAATACAACTTTAGATGCGTTCTCTCTTTTTGTCACCAGTGCCCCATAGTTAAAAATGAAAACTATCAAACAATTTACTCTTAATATTATTTTTTAGTGTTGATATAAAATCTCTCTTTAATAAAAGTACACATTTTTCATACAAGCTTTCAAATATTGCGAAAAGATAAAATGGAACTCGTAATAATTAGCCGCGTCACGGTTTTTATGATGAATTTCAACTTGGGTTATAAATAATTACGTTGAAAAACTACGCATATCTTTAAACTTTACGACTGGAAAGAAGAAAAATTTGAAGTGCTCGGATTATAAAAAAAGATATGTGATTAAAAGAAAAAAGTTAACTTTATGATTGTGGATAATGAAGTATTCTCTACGACCTATAAAATTACAATTTGAAAAAAGAGAAAAAAAAAACTAATACTATACTTATTGTATCAAAAAGTATTGTTTTCACAATTTTATACTGTTAAATTTGGTAGCAGCTTAAAAATCACAAAATCAATAGTAATAAACCGTAAAATAAGGAAGTAATACACAGTTAAGCAGTGCTATACTGTCTGCTGTTGACATATGCCAGAAGGGCAAGATAAGTTAGTGGAGCTTTGATATAGACTGCATCCAAAAGGTTGGAAGTTAGACATTTGCATGATATGATGTTCGGCAAAGCTGCCAATAGATGGCAGCACAAAACAATGCCACCTCTTCAATTTCAATATATCTCTGAAGGGGACGGAAAGGTTTCTCCACAGACTTTACTCATAGTAACTGCTAAGACCGAACATGGGACTTTCAGAACCACTTTACTGAACAAGCGCGTACACTGCATACACTCGGTGGGTCTTTGGTGATGTCGAGCATCGAACCTGAGATCTTTCAGTCCAGAATTTGGTGCTATGACCACTAGGAAACTACGGCCTACATACTGTTTAATTCAATTATATGATGGTATACTACTACTTATTTTAGGGTTAAAAACTGACTTTCCCAACTGCCATTATTATACCATAAAATCAGAAATTTTTTTCAGTGTAACAAAGATTTTAATTGATAAAGGAGCCATTTGTCAATAAATATAAATTTAGATTCGGAACTACACAAATGCAGACTATTAAAATGATAATGCATCACATACCGCATATATGATCTGTGTTCTGCATTTATTCCCAGATACGTTCAATGTTTCTTATTGCATTAGGTCTACGGAATGTTCTGTCGTATAACTTTATTTCACGCCTACTTTTTTAAAATTAAGATTTTTTTTCATTCACACCGCTTTTTTGAAATAGTAAAATTTCATTTGTTTTCACCTACATGTGAAAGGTGACAACTTTGGGAATTTTACCGTTTCAAAGAAGTGGCGCCAATGAAAAAATATGAATTTGAAAAAAAATAGGCTTGAAGTAACATTATACGACAAACCTTACCGTTAGAGTTTACTCTGAGCTATTTCATTTTCATGATGAGGAAATAGCAAGTCTATAATACATTTAATTCAGGAGAAGGTAACAAATATGACTGACAAAAAGAATGACACGCAACTATTCACAATTCGTTTAAACATAATCTTGATCGTTTCTGATTAACAAGTATGTCGTTCTATTAATGAGCCTTTTTCTGATATAGTCATTATAAATGTTTTTTAAGCAATCGACAAAAAGCTCATTATTAAGATAATATCTTTCGTAAATGCTTTGATTGACAGTTCGATTAACTTGAATGACAAATTGGTTGTCCCTGATTGACAAAGAAATCCATCGATCACTGAACAGTTTATTTTACCATACATTTGACAACCGATTTTAATCTACTTCCGTGCTATATTTTCTGCTTCAATTCTCGAAAACGATTCCAGCAATTCATCTTTATAATATTTTCAACTTTTAAAACTACACACGTTAAAATTTAACTTTATAGTTGTTGTCTAATAAAAAGTAAGATTACTTTAAATATAGTATGAAAGAAAATTTATTTTAATTTTTTCATACATTAAATATAGTATAAAACAAAACATATATATATTTTAAGTAATAAATTGTGTTATTCTTTTGTTATTAAATATAAAACGTATCTAAATTTGAATATATGTATTGTGCCATTAGGCACGAAACTTTAAATTAATAATTTAAGTATTTTGGAGAAACATTTAAAAAATATTAGAATGATGAATTTTTGTAATTTCTATTATACAATGTTATCTATAGAACTATTTTTAAAATGCATGAAAATTTTATTTGAAATTCAAGTCTGGCTAAACTTATATCATATTGTGGAATAAACGAATTGACCAAAACAAAAGTATGAAACTTATATAATAGACTTTACTGGGAATATGCAACATATATTCCACATCTAGCTATTAGATTAAAATAAGTAAGAAAATTTCCGACCCTTTCTACTCTCTGAAAACAGCTTCACAATCATATTATATGAAAATGTATTTAATTAAATTTACACCGTACAAATTTATTATTATAGCAATTTTAATAAAAGAAAAAGTTAATTATCATCAAAGCGCGCCGAACTGTCAAAATATTTCCTCAAATTATCACGTACTTTCATAACTATAAAGTATTTATTGTATACGAAATTTATAGAGAGTCAGAATTACAGAATTTTGAATCGCTTTGTATCAAACGTTCTCATTAAAATATAATTACTTTCTGACAGGGTAAAGTCTCGATTCTCGTTTTCATGAAACATCAACATAAGTGCTATTGAATGTGTCGTTATTCTCTTAAAACTATATATAAACTTTCTCTGTATATTTGTCATCATTGTCAAAGAATATTTCAAAGCCTTTCTACAACTTTTGCATTAATGTATGTAAAATGGAGTGTTTTGTGCTGTAAACTACTTGATATTATTTTATTGTAACTGATCAATGTGTCATATGTATATATATTTTAAAGAAATCTCGTTGTTATTGGCTGCATCTTCCACGCGACGTTTCAATGAGTATTTATGTATTATTATTTCATTTCACTGCTTTATTGCTGTTCAATTATACTATGAGCATACTCTCGTCAGCATACAACATTTCCAAACGAATGTTAAATCAAAGGAAGCATTTTTTTTTTTACAAAATATCTACTTTGCATTTTAATATACATTTTTAATGTATTTCGTTTTAAAAAATATATATCTGACGTTGAAAACTAACCAGAAATTGTGTCGCAGTTTTATTCAGCAACCAGTAATGATCGAAGAACAAGTTTCCCTGTAGTAATTCGGTAATTATTCACGCTTTGTACACTGTTAAAAATCTTGTTCTAGTTTGAACCAAAAAAGTTTGTTTTTTGGTGCTCAATATCTGCTACTGTAAGATGGTGAAATCTTAAACCAAAATTTGGAGCTCTTATTGAAGCATAGTTCCAATACTTGGAACGAGGTTGAACTAGGAAGCTCCAAATGTTGGTGCGAGATTTCACCATCTTATGGTGACAGCTATTGAGCACCAAAAAACAAACTTTTTTGGTTCAAACTAGAACAAGATTTTTAACAGTGTAATTGCACTATTCGTAGCATAAATCGAATGGAAAAAGCTGCAATAAATCCATAATGAACTTTCTCACAAAATCCAATATACGCAAACAGAAAATGAAGTATTGTTCTATGATATTGTTTTAAAGTATTTAAGTAGAAAAAAAAATTGCTACTTGATTCAAACAGGGTTCGCACAATTCTTATATTTTGTAAGGACTCTGGCACCATTATTAATGATAATAAAATTTATATGTAATTTTTAAGATACAGAATTCCCAACCATCACCTCGTTTCTCAATTTTTGCAATATTTTTCTGCAGTGAAATACACTGAAAATACTGTAAAAATTTTGTGGTCGAGCTGTCCAAACCCTGTTGATATGAAATAATAAAAAAACTTGTTTAAATAAAATTCGATCAATTTACATTTATATGCGCTCTTATTCATTTAATCAGTAACATTATATGCTAATGGTAGTTTTTTTATTCGTTTTGGAATATAATTTGCGGTAACATAAAATTTTTAATTCTTTATCCACGGTGCACTTCCAAAATTCCGTTGATTTGGAGATCTATATTTATCTAATGCTATTTGAGAAACTCTATTTTTTACCCTTTCACGGGTTTGTCCTTTGAAGTTTTAATTACTGGAAATGGTTTCACAGGTACGCTTTTGTGTGTATAGAAATGGTTAAAGCTTCAGTTTACAAAACGTATAGCAATGTATCTGTAAAAAGTGCTTTCCCCTCTTAGAATTTGAAAGCAGACAATAATCCCTTGAAACCCATTGTGTGTGCTTGGATAGGAAAGACGTCCACAACATTTTTGCAGAGTGATTGATTGCCCATGAACTAATTCCCTTTCAAAGGAGCACCTGTTAAAAAGTAACTTGCTGTTTGCTCTGAAATAAGCGAAAGGACGATTTTTAAAAGATAGCAATTATTCTCTGTATCATCAGTATAAGTATAAATTAATTAATTTAAAATATTTCTATACGATATGAGATGCAGTTAAATACAGATATGGATTCATTTTTATTATTTTTCAAATATTTTATGTTATGCCAGATGCATTAGATTAAGGAGTTTTTAAAAAGGATAAATTCAAAGATAAAAATTTGTAATTTTAAAATGTAAGAAGCACGATTCCAATACTTTTTTATCGATACGCAAGTAGAATAAGTAAAATGTGACAAAATTACTTTTTAAACATGGAAATCTTCGGATATAAAAATTTAAAATTGTAAACATTTTTTTTTCTCTTGATATCAAATGAATTTTATAATTTAATATATATATATATATATATATATTACATGTTAATTATGTTATATGGATGCAGTTATCGTTCGCATGCAGAAGTTCCAAACTCGATAATAATGGTAAATTCGTTTTTTATTATAAATATCTATCACAAATGTTATATCTCATAAAATAGAAATTTCCTTTTAATATAAGATTTATAAATTAATTTTAGAACAAATGATGGTTAATTCTATTGTAAATGTCATAGCAACTTTCTAAGAACACAATTCAACAGACATATTGTATAAAGTGTATAAATGGGATATATAGCAGAAGGCGCAAAAAATTATACTCATAAACTAGCTAATGCGAATTATTTTAATTTATATGAATGTTTTTATTATCTTCATCGATGTATCGATCTATCTTTAACTGCATTTTCAAAGAACAGTTTTCATTTCATTTCTCTGTTGAAGATAACCAAACAATGGTACGCATTTAAGAATCACTAAGGGGATACTTCAGTCTACACCCATGCGCTAACACTAAACCTATGGAGGAATTTTATAAGATATCTAGTTTATAGTCATTTCAACATTTTTTAAAAGTTTTTTTTCATTGGATAACTGAGATCGATCTATACAAAGACCGTTTTTTACTTTTTTTATTTTATTTATGGATACATACGGATTTTTATTGAGGACACTTTAATTTTCGGAACTGGTTTTGAAAATAAAAGCATCTTCATAAAAAAAAAAAAGACGGCAATCAAAATCGAAAAAGTAAACAATGTCTTCGTATAGGTCATCCCCAGATACTAAATGTAAAAAACATTTAAAAGTATTGAAATGCAACCTAGATATGTTAATAAATTTCTCCAATCAAATTCGCATTGACGAACGGGTTTTTTTCGGATTCGTGACTAATGTAGTTCCTTAAATTAAACTATCATATTAAATTCTAAAAAATGATTATCATTTTCGCCATTAATCATTTAATTTTATTCTACTTTTTCGAGAAAGAAAACTGGAAAATAAAAACTGATTTTCTGATTTAACATTTCAAAAATTAAGGAAATTTTAAATTCCTAGTTAGAATATCTCTCTCTCTCTCTCTCTATATATATATATATATATATATATATGTGTGTGTGTGTTTGTGTATATATATATATATATATATTAAAAACTTTAGCAATAAGATGCTCCAAAGTAATTTTATTGCAATATCTTGCAATATCTGTTATAAAACATCTTTCGTACTATTGAATAAAACGACAGAAATGATGTTTAATAAATTATTAACAATATGAAAATATATTATATTTAGCCATTATTTTGTTTGTGTTTAAATGAATAAAAATCAGGACGAAAAATGACCACTGATGGAAAAAGAGCAGGCTCCCTTAATAATAAAAAATAATATTGTCCAGTTAAACTGATGGCATTGATCTCTAAGGCCACACACCCTAATTATATATAGCAGCCTTATAATTTCAATGAATAATGCCTTTCGAAAAATAAATTAAGGGAGGAAATAGCCCTCCCCATTTCCTCTTTTGGCACTTATTTAAGCATTGAACCCACGAAATTAATCAGGGATATGCTTTATTTAATAAAAAAAAGAACATGTATCCAAAATTCGAAGCAAATCGGATAATTCTGTATAGAAGCCCATTTATTCCCCATCTTTATATTTAACCATTAAACTTCTAAAATTAGTCAGAGATTCGCCCTATCAAGAACAACCAACATCCAAAATTTAAAGCAAATTGGATAATTCTGCATAAAAGCCCATTTACCTAATTAAATGGGGTAATCGCTTGGATCCCACTTTATTCTTAACAAAAGAAACCCACAACTAATCAGGGAAACATCTTATCAATATGAGCCTGTATCCAAAAATCGAAGCAAATCAGATAATTCAGCATATAAAACCATTTACCTAAATTACGAGGGGTAGTCCCTACAATCCCCCTATTTATACTTATCCAATGAATTCTCAAAACAAATCGGAGAATTGCCTTATCAGGATGAACTTATGTCCAAATTTTGAAGCAAAACGATAAATTTTGCGTGAAAAGAAAAAACAATTAATCTAAATTAAAGGAAAGGTTAACCTAAATTAAGTGTACCTCCCATTTCCCCCCTTTCTACTTATCTGGTGAACACCCAATACTAATTACGGAGGCGCCTCATCAGAATGATCCTATTCCTAAAATTTGAATGAAATCTGATAACTCAGTATGAAAAACCCATTTATCTAAATTAAGGGTGGAGGGTAAGCCCCCGTCCCCCTCTTAGACTTATCTAAAGCACTCCCAAAAATACTCATGGCAGTGTCCTTATTAGAATGATCCCATGTCTTCAATTTCAATGAAATCTGATAAATCTGCATGAAAAACCTATTTTTCGAAATTAAGTGTGGAAGATTAGACCCTCGTTCCTCCTGTTTATTCTTACCCAATGAGCACCTAATACTAATCACGAAGTCGCCTCATCCGAATGATCCTTTACCTTAAATTTGAGACAAAATCTGCATGAAAAACCAATTTATATAAATTAAGTGGAGGAGCATTCTCCCGTTGCCCATCTTATACTTATCGAATGAACTCCCAGAAGTAATCAGGGAAGCGGGTTATCATAATAAATCTATCGACAAAATTTCAAGTAAATCGGATTTTTTTTCATTATGAGTTTAGCGGTACATGCATACATATATACGTACTTACAGAATAGGCAGGCACATAAGCTCTCAGGCTTTGATAGATTGAGAGCTAAAAACTATGCAATTAAACATTTTCCAAAATTAAGTGTATGTAAGTAGAAGATTTTTCAGAGAAACTGTCAAAGATGGCCTTTTGAAACACGACTGAAAAAAATGTCTCATTGAGAAACATTCATTTGTGTGTAGTTCATTTATCTATTAATTAACAAAAAAGAAAAAAATCTCAATAATTTCATTTGAATAATCATGTTTTTATGTCTTAAAATTTGTATTGTGCCCGAAAATTTTATGTTTTATTACAATTTTTTTTTTTTTTTTTTTTTTTTTTGGGGGGGGGGGTATAACTTTAAGAACAATCAAGAAAAAAATGAGATCAAAGTTGTAATCTGCTTAACTCCATGTCTCAGAGGAAAATTAAGATTTCTGATTCTGATCAATTCTTTGGAAACTGATTGAGAAAATTTCTGAAATTTTTCATAGAAATGTGAGAAAAAGCTATTTCGTGTTAGCATTATTAAAACGTGTAAATGGAAAGTATAAAACTTAGCAATTAAAAAAAAAAAAAAAAAAAAAAACTTTAACACCTTAAGCTCCGACGGTGCTTCAAAGAATCATTAAAATAACTGCTGATAAAATTTATTTAATGTTTCGAAATAACTGCTTATAAAATTTATTTAATGTATCGGTTAGTAGTAATACAGTTTAGATTGAGTTATTGATACTTTACTTTATCTTGGTTCGAAAGTATTATTGGTAATACAAAAATTAAATAAATAGATAAATAAATAAATAAAATAAATAAATAAAATAAAATAAAAATGAAATAAAAAATTTGTGATTTCTTTTGCATTTACATCTTTTTGTCCGCATCCCTTAATTTGTTATGGTAAAGTGGCTCGAAAGAGATCTTGCAAAGGAATGCTTTAGAGGACTTTTTAAGATAGTGCATTCACGTTTGCTTTTAATTTGAATATTTTCATTTTTCGGCAAATGATTTATATGTTGAGTTATAAGCGATTATTTCTCATGATAAAGTTTATCAGACATGACAACTTTGACAGCATTTTCTAAAAGAATGTCTATCTTTATTGAAAAAATTGTAAAAAATTTTCAACTTCATTTTTTCTGAATAAGAGCACTTGCCAATTCTATGCGTTCACGAACAAAACTGAATTCAAAATAAGTCAGTTTGGATTTCAAGATATTTAAAAAAAGAAAAAAGAATGCTTTTTCTGTATACAGGTTAGTGAAGCATATACCCAGAGCTCCAATAATTTAGTGTCCCAAACTTAGAACTATTAGTTGCAATTTTATTTCTAATCTTTTTTTTTTTCTTTCATACTTTAGTGGAAAAATAACTATATTTTAAAAATTATTCATTCTTCTATTTTATTTTCTTTTCACAATAATGCTGTACATTACTAACAAAAAATGAATAAATAACAAAAATTTATTGCAATATATTTTATTTTGATTCATTACTAGTTGAATCTTTCTAGTAAGAGTTATTATGTAACATTTATGTAAATTTTGTAAGAAATATTACATATTACATTCTTCTCTCTGTAAAAATTTCTAAACATTTTTAAAAGACCTACGCTGATCATGATCCTTAGAACCCAAAACTACTCCCCGTTCAAAAATTTTTACATCGATCTATTTATCTGTGTTACTTTTTTTTTTGTATGAACATGATAACTTCCATATTTATGCACAAATCTCTTACAAACATAAAATCAAAGAGCAGAAAATCTCGGTCAACTCGTTTATGCGCGAAATCGGACAAAGGAGATGAAAATAGTGTTTTTGTAAAAAAAAAAAAAAAAAAAAATCTACTAAAATTAAGAATAAATAAATAATTCCTTAACTTTTTAGCATAATACGCATGAAATCAGTTTAAAGTTACTATTACTTTCCGGAAAAAGACCAAAAATTTAATGTGTGACAGATTTTTGATGAAATTAAAAATAAGCTCAAGGGAAGAAAACAATTGGATTTAAGGAAACAAAAAAAAAATTTTTTGAATCTCGGTAAAAATCGCCACCGGAAAAAATCGTCATGGTAAAAATCGCCCCCGGAAAAAGCTCCATCAGAAAAAAAAAGACTCATGTTAATTAAAATTTAAAAAGCCCAAACTTACGAATAACAAAGATTTTATGATTTTGATTAAGGCAATTATAATTTCAAGTGAAACACGTACTAATCACGTGTACTTGTACTTGAAACAATTACAGCATTGTTTCAAGTGTATACATATCGTTTAATAGTAAAACCTCCATATCAAATAAGGACCTACTATTGCGAGAGCAAACGGGGAAGCTGCCCTGGCTCCCCAAAGTCAAATTTTGGATATATATATATATTTTTTTTTATTAATACAATTTGTAGCTACAAAGACGTATTGGGTGTCCTCATTTGAGCATTTCACTCAAGATATTGAATATTGTTATTCAGGCATTGATAACGGATTCCTGATTAGGGGACAAACCAACATTCCAGATCGTATCATTTTTCAATCCGACTTTTATTTGCGTAATATAAACGAACAGGGCCTGACTTGGGAGTTTTTGTGCCCAGAACACTTTAATTTTTTTGTGCCCCCTTAGATTGGTTGATTTGCTTCTGATTTGAAATTTTATTATTATTATTACATTATTATTACCATTATTAAATATTACACACTTATTCACAAAGGGTCATCTCAAAAAATTAAGTTTTCCCGAAAATTTAAAAAAAAAGGGTTCCAGCAATATATATACAAACATTTTTGTTCTTTTAGCCATATATTGAGACCTATATTTGTCAATTTTTCAAATAAGTATCTCAAATGTCATATTTTTTTATAATTATGATTGTTTAATGGAAATTTAGAAGAAATTTTGTGTCCAAGGTACGGACCCCGGGTGCCCGTGCGATAGTCAGGGCCTGAAAACGAACATGGAGAAAATGCTTAAACAATATCTATATATATATATTAATCTTGGTTTTTTTACAAAATAAGTGGATAGGGAGGAAACAGAATTATGAATGTTACAATATTTTTTAAATTCAAAAGTGCAAATTTATGAAATGAGTTTTTGTTCGAAAATGCATGAAACTAGTAGGTGTTGATTTATAGAAATATATTTCAGAATCTATCTAAACAATCACAAACTTGTGTTTCCTTTTTTTTTTCTTTTTTATCAAAGAAGGAAGAATCTGAAATTTTATTTAAATTTGCCATTCGCTCCCCCACATGCAGAAATCTATCTTCCGGCATTTCCAACAAAGTTTCCCAAAGCGATCATGATTGACGAATTGAGGACGTATTCAAATAAAAAATTGCTTTTTTTATTCTTATTTAGGAATTATATAATGTGCCGTATTGGTCTTTTTTTTTTTTTTTTTTTTTTTTTTTTTTTCAAAAAGTCAAAATAAATTTCAAAACAAATGCTGTCAAAGTGGGCATTTGAGTCGAATTTAGCTTAAGATGATTCTGGTTAAAGCTACTCCTATAAAAATAAATAAATAAATAAAATTAAAATTAAAATTTTTTTTTTTTCAAAAGCGGCAAATAAAGTTGTTAAACTGGGTTTCAGATTTTATTTTTGGTTGTTGAACTGAGTATTTGACTTCAAAATCTACCCCAAAGTCCGACAGGAATTTTTTTTCATACGAAATGTACTTAAAAATCGGATTGGAAATAAATTTACTTCAACAGTTTCCGTTAGCAATGTTATCTAACATTTTCCCTTAAAAATTTAAATCTTAGTACCTATAGTATTACAATCATATTTTTTTTTTTTTTTTGTAAATTTATTTAACACTGATCTAGGAACGTTCTTTATGCCAGATGGCATAAACTTTTGACAGACTTTTATTTAATTTAAAAAAAAAAAAAAAAAAAAAAAAAACAGTTTTTTTTTTTTTTTTTTTTTTTTTATTATTATTATTATTATTTGACCGCAGAAAAAATAGCATAATTAGTTCATCATGCTTTGTTATTTAAAAAATAAGTTTTCATTTTTTTTAAACTAATTATTTTCTCCTGTAAAAAAAAAAAAAAATGCATAATTATCCCAAACATTCAATTATTTAGAAATTTTATGTAACTTTTTTTTCCTTCAGGATTCCATTAATCATACAGATGTGATAATTTTATTGTATATAAATATTTATTTCTATAAATTTTTTCATAAACAACAACAAAAAAAAAAAAAAATCTTTATTTATGAAGAATAAAGTTTGTTTACAAAATTTTGTATTAGTATCACATATATACTATAGTCATTTGTTTTGAAAAAAAAAAAAAAAAAAAAACTATGTATATTATTCACTAGAAAATAAACATTATAATGTTCTCTGAAAAATACAAAGGAAAAAAATTCTTCAACTGAACTTTTGTGACAAATCGGATGTTTTATGTGTATTTCAACATTTATTGCATTCCTAGCTGCAATAAGTTTCACTGATACAGATTACAAACCCTTTTTCTCTCTTCAGATACAAAGGGATAGGAATGAAGTTCATAATTTTCTTCTAAAAGTCTTTCTACTTATGTGGTAGCTTGTCAAAATTATAATACAGGTTAACATTTTTGCAATTCAAATTTAAGCCGATTTGTTACCCAAACATAGCTATTTCTACTTGTCTCTGTTGTCCATTGTTTGCGATTTTTTCCGCTTACCTGTTTGTATATCCTTTGACTATTTGATCTTAGCAATTTTAATCCGTGTTATTTACATGATTTTCGATTATTTTTCTACAGGTTAATTATAGTAATAGCACCATTTTAATAATTTTTATATTTCAATTTGTTTAAAAAATATGAGTGAACCTTTCTAAAGTAGACAGGAAATTATGATTTTAAATTGGCTTATATTTCAAATTTTTGTAAAAAGAATGGGAAAACTATCAGGGTTGGGGTGGGGGACATTTGGAATTCATGAAATTTTACAGTATTTTCGCAATTTGAAATATAAATCAAATTAACATTTTTGGACTTAAAATTCCCTCCCGTTAAAGCTAAATAGCTACCATTAATAAGAATAATAAATTAAATTAATGAAACAAACTTGCACAAAATAATTAAAATAGATGCCAAGGAAATATGGACAGAAATAATAAAATTTAAACTCAATATAAATACCTAATAAATCTTAATGCAAAAAAATCAAGGAAAATTAAACTTCTTACATATAAAATATATGACGGAATGAAATTTTCGCCTTGCTTTTAACATAAAATGAATACTGCTTACTTAAAAAGCGATTAAATAATCAATTATAGATGTTAAAATTTAATTTTATTTAAAAGTCTTAGTACTTTCAAACCTTTTCCAAACAGGTTCTTCCTCAGAGAATATTTTCTTTAATAAATACAAATCATGAAGATAGATATAGTAGAAGGAGAACAAAGACGGCGCTTCCACTTTCGTCCCTAAAGTCTTTCCGAGTTTGGCTGGCATTTCCGGCAGTTTGGGAGCAGATGAAGTCTAGCGCCCCCTACGTCCCGCTAGCAGACTAGTCGAGAGACCAGTCAAACAAGTCATGTGATCGAAAGTCAGTGCAGCATCACTAGCGCCACGCCATGCACCGGGAAATACTTTGGGGCTAAGTTCTGTTGGGAAAAGCCTATCTTCTCGGTTCTCCTTCTATTATTCTATCTTCATGATACAAATGTAAGATTTTGTTTTGAAAACTGAACGAGACTCGTGGCTTGAAGATTGAGTTAGTAATATTTTCACGTGAACGGTAAAAAATCATTTGATTGTTGTACCACGAAATTTTAATACGTCATTTTCTCAAATTGTCAGGATTTTATTTTTAGGATGCTAAACCATAAACTGCGTATATTATAAGATAGGACATCATTGCACACTTTATTGTTCTTGCATAAGATTTCTATTGATTCTCTTACAAACAAATAATTTTTTACCGTTCACGTGAAAATATTACTAACTCAATCTTCAAGCCACGAGTCTCGTTCATTTTTCAAAACAAAATCTTATATTTGTATTTATTAAAGAAAATATTCTCTGAGGAAAACCTGTTTGGAAAAGGTTTGAAAGTACTAAGATTTTTAAATAAAATTAAATTTTAACATCTATAATTAATTATTTAATCGCCTTTTAAGTAAGCATTATTCATTTTAAGGCCTTCTTTTTAACACTATTGTAGCAGACATAGCAAAGTATAGCACTCTATGATATAATGACACGCAAAGAGATTAGATAAAAATAAATTGCAAGAATTTTCAAGACCGTGTGCGGCGTTGACAAAAGCCAGTGAAAACAGACAAGGCGCGTGGAAAGGAAAAATCAAACCCGAGCGACCAAAAATTCAGATTTTTTAAAAACATACAATTATGATTCTTAAAGAATAATATATATATATTTATGGAAAATTTTTACAGTACATTTTAAAATTATGATTATTATAAATTACGAAAGACATTAAATACATAATGACAACATTAATAATTACATTTTTAGCACATTTCTGAGCTCATTTCTTTTCGAAAATTAATAAAATCGACTGTTTGTATTCAGAAGCAATATAATAGAATGGCGTTATCCCTTTTTTTTTTTTTTTTTTTTTTTTTTTTTTTTTTTTTTTAAGTAATATAACTTTTCAAAAAAGACTATCAAAATTAGCATTTTAAGTGGAATTTCCAGAACTATCGGAAGCGATAGCACGGAATGGGGGAAAAAAGCAGTCACGTGACTAGAATCTCATATTTCGACAAGTAATTTATTTATCGAAAATGGAAAACGCTATTCCATTCCAAGTCCTTTCAATAACAGCCTGTGCATTTTATGCATTTACAGTTAAAAATTATTCAGAAATTCTGACAGGAAGTTTCTCATTGTTCAGCAGTGAATTTCAGAATCATTCCTCAAATCCAAAAAGGCAACTTTATAACATAAATTTTATTGATTTTTTTTTTTTTTTTTTTGGTTCCGAAATGTAGACGATTTTGTTAAAAAACTATCTAATCGATTTATTTTTGCAAACGCAATAAATCCTGTCAAACTGGGAGTTTTGAATCAATTTTTCGCACGAAAGGAGAATATCCACTCAAGGAAGGGTGAAAACGTCTTTGTCACGTGATAAATATCGCTTATGACTCAATAAGTAATTCATTTATAAAAGGAAATAGAAAAATCAGCTCGAGTTTAAATCGCTTCCTTAGTCAGGCCTTCCAACTTTATATTTTTCCGTTAAAAAATAAATTTGTAAATGTGTCAAAACATTTTGCGCCTATTGAGCACAGCAGCCGTAAGGTATATTTCGAAAGATTCCATTAATTGAAGTTTATTATGTGTATTAATATTTTAAGAAAACCTATTGCCTACTCTACACATCACTACTACACTCTCACACAACAATTAAGTTCAAAAAACTAAAGAAATTAAAAAAAAAAAAAAAAGAACTGTTAGCGTCATAAAATAAAATTTATAGGAGAAGACTTAGAAATAGCACCTTATTAAAAAGGGAAATGTTCACAAACCTGTCTGAAACTAGCTGTTGTTCAGAAACTATGTAATCAAATTGTTTTATTTATTTATTTGGGGAGGGGGCAAACGCAATAGATCATACAGTAAATATTGTCAAAGTGGGCCTTTTTAATCGAATTTCTACTTGAAATTTGAATAACTACTCAGAAAGAATGAAAAACGTATTCGTCACACAATCAAAATCACTTGCAATTCAATAGGTAATTTGTTTACCAAAAAAGTGAAAATACAGTTCAATTCCAAACCGCTTCCACTGTCAGGCATTCCATTCTGTTAAAAATTGAATTTGTAAATGTATCAAAATATTTTTTGCTACCTAAGCACAGTAGTTGAATATATATATATATATATATATATATATATATATATATATATATATATATATATATATATATTAGGTAGCTTTCATTACAAAAAGTAAAAAGCTACCTATTGCAGCCGTCCGGAGGAAAGCACTTCCGGAAAATTTTGGTATATTTTCACCGATCATGACCCCCAGACTCCAAAACCACCCTCCGTTCAAATGTTGACATATATATATATATATATATATATAACCATATATATATATATATATATATATATATATATCTGATTTTTGTCATGCGATAACTAACGTATTTATGAACCGATTTGAATGAAACTTGGTATGTACATAGTACATACAAATGTCTCGACCGAGTTCGTTGGCCAGCATCATCCGCCATTTTGTTTCAAAATGGCGGCCATTTTAAATTTTTTTAAAATTTTAAAATTTAAAATTAAATACGAAAAAATTAAAATTTGAAAAATATTTTTCTTTTACGTGTTAGAAATTAAAACAAAGATTCCAGAACACTTTTTATTTTGTCAATATCTTAAAAAATGATTGAGTTATAGCACTTTGAATTTTTCTTATGGCTGACATTTTGAAACGATCTGATTTTTGTCACGTAATAACACGCGTATTTATGAACCGATTTCAATGAAACTTGGTATGTAGATAGTACATACAAATGTCTCGACCGAGTTCGTTGGCCAGCATCATCCGCATTTTGTTTTAAAATGGTGGCCATTTTAAATTTTTAAAAAAATTTTAATTTAAAATTAAATGCGAAAAAATTAAAATTTGAAAAATATTTTTATTTTACGTGTTAGAACTTAAAACAAAGATTCCAGAACACTTTTTATTTTGCCAATATCTTAAAAAATGATTGAGTTATAGCACTTTGAATTTTTCTTATGGCTGACATTTTGAAACGATCTGATTTTTGTCACGTAATAACACGCGTATTTATGAACCGATTTCAATGAAACTTGGTATGTACATAGTACATATAAATGTCTCGACCGAGTTCGTTGGCCAGCATCATCCGTCATTTTGTTTCAAAATGGTAGCCATTTTAAATTTTTAAAAAATTTTAAAATTTAAAATTAAATGCGAAAAAATCAAAATTTGAAAAATATTTTTCTTTTACGTGTTATAACTTAAAACAACGATTCCAGAACACTTTTTATTTTGTCTATATCTTACAAAATGATTGAGTTATAGCACTTTGAATTTTTCTTATGGCTGACATTTTGAAACGATCTGATTTTGTCACGTGATAACACGCGTAATTATGAACCGATTTCAATGAAACTTGGTATGTACATAGTACATACAAATGTCTCGACCGAGTTCGTTGGCCAGCATCATTCACCATTTTGGTTCAAAATGGTAACCATTTTAAATTTTTTAAAAAATTTAAAATTTAAAATTAAATGCGAAAAAATTAAAAGTTGAAATATATTTTTCTTTTACGTGTTAAAACTTAAAACGACGATTCCAGAACACTTTTTATTTTGTCTATATCTTAAAAAATGATTGAGTTATAGCACTTTGAATTTTTCTTATGGCTGACATTTTGAAACGGTCTGATCTGAACGATCCACAATGTTGCTTTAAAATGGCATACACTTTATGATATCGTGGAATCTGGTGACTCTCTAAATCGCTTAAAATAAAACCAGGTTGAATAAAAGATGGCTAATTTCTAAAAATTCCTATTAATATTCAATCTTTACAAAAACTAGTATTCAATCTTATAAAATCACTAATTTTATAAGATTATTTCCACTAATTTGAGCTTAGTATTTTTGAACAATGTAACTTACCTTAAAATAAATAAATATATAAGTATATGAAAGCTACCTCTTCCTCCCGGCATTGCCGGAAGGACTTTTGTAAATGCAGCTGATAATGAAGAACTAAAATTTATAAGAATACTAAAAGAACATTTGAAAGGTTTGAGAGAAAAATTGAAATTTGCAAAACGATTAATTTTGATTGATTACTTAAATAATAATAATTATAAACCTTTTAACTGTTTTAATACTTTTTTCATGTACAGAATTTGCATATAAAATAAAAAACAATAATTTTACAAATAATTTAAAGATTTGGTAATCAATTGAAAAAATTAATTTATTAATTCTCTATTGCTTTTGTGTCTCATGAATGTAATTTATACACTTCGGGTACATTTAAGCTTCACCTTTAATTAATTATTATTTTTATATCCCTCTGAACGATTAATTAAGAACAACAATCAAAACTCTGAATAAGGGACAGAAGTTTCACTGTACATATTTTGTTGTTATCGAAACGACGTGGAACCCGTCAAAATTCGACGACAGAAAATCGTTAAGAAAGAACTGTTTTATTGGTTTATATTAAATCGACAAAATTAGTTACAGTAAAAAATGCATCTTTTATTGGTCAGTCTAACTCTCAAGCAAATATTATTTTAGGCTAAAATTCACAAAAAACTATAAAACTCAATTATCCAAATTATTAAACGAAATAAAACAGAAATTCATCGGATTTCATAATAGACGACATTTTAAAAATAATATAAGCATTTTAATTTCTATTTTTTATTTTCAATTTTAAGAGAAAATGCGTACAAAATTGGCACTAAAAATTAAAAAAAAAAAAAATTAATATCTCTAAAAATAAATTGAGATACAGTTTTGAAATAAATCGCATTTAAAAGTACAATTTTTTTTCTCTTTACTGCGGTTTAGATTTTTAAATGCACGATATTTAGACGTGTAAAATTTGTAGTACTGAAAATTGCACAGACGAAAATACATGGGAAAATATTGCACATTTTATTTTCTATTTTTTTTTTTTTTTTTTTTTTTTTTTTAATTTTTCAATTTTAAGTGAAAAGGGGGTGATTCCGTTGCCACAATTACAAAATTCTTACTAAAAATTATAAAAAAAAAAAAATAATATTTCAAAAATAAATTGAGATACAGCTTTCAGACAAACTGCATTTAAAATTAAATTTTTTTCTCTTTACGACGGTGTCAAAATTAAAAATATGCAATGTTTAGACGCGTAAAATTTGCTGTAGCGAAAATTGCAAAACGGAAATTTCATTTCAAAGTGTTGCCATTCTCAAAATTACGTATGCGTTACGCACAGATACGTTTGGCCTTTATAATATAGATTTGTTTTTTTTTTTTCACTTTTATTGAAAAAGAATTTATATTTTATTGAGTTGTAGACAAGTTTTATTTTCACAGGTTTTACTGTAATGCAGTGCTCTATTACAAAGTGAACGGCTTAACAAATCTGAAGATACCTGTAAAAAAGGAAACTGTCTATAAAATAATTTTTTTGATATTCAATATGTTAAATTTTACGTGCTAAGATGGAATACTGTTTAAAATGAATATTTTCAGGGTTCTTCAGTGTCTTGTAGTTTTTACTTTTTTGTAAATATGATTCAATAAACGTTTCTGTTCAAAAGGGGAAAGGGGATAAAACCCAGGAACTTATCCTTATAAAATCTCCCCCCCCCCTCCATCCGGAAAGAAAGTTCTGTAATGACGTCCCTGATATTAACAAAAGTGATACAGCAAAAGTGATGTAAGGAAAAAGAAATAAGTATTTAGTAATATAATTCAATGCAAAACACTGAAACATTTTTCAGAAAAAAAAATTAAAAGAAAATAAGTACTTATTCTTTTAAATAATGCAGTAAAGAAATGAAACATGCAAATGTTTTAAAATAATAATACTTATTATAATGAAATATAATGTTCTGGAAAAGAAGAATAAAATAAAATAAAATAAGTAAAAATAATATATAATATTTGATGAATTTGCTTAGAACGAATCTATAACATTTCAAGTGCAAATAATCTTCAGATTCACCTTAATATTTGTTTTGAAATATAATGCCATTTTTGATCATTCACAGAAAACATCATACTCTAAGCATTTTTTAACGAAATCTCCAAACCACAAAATCTTTTAACTACAATAAACTACTTGACAGGTAATCTGCCTAAGAATGGGTATTGTTCAGTGGTAAGAAGGAGGAGTAGCTACACGCCTACCTTACTCCCAGGCCCGAACAATGGGGGGAAAGCAGAACCGCGTTCGCGCGCTCTTAACCATTTCAACACAGAAAAACTGGACCGTCTGTGAGCGCTTATAACCATTTAATAGCATACGATTCTGGGCGTTCACAGACGCTTTTAACCATTTACAAGAACAATATTTTGGGCGCGTGTGCGCGCTTATAACCACCAAAGGGTTAAAGAGCTTCAGAGAATTATATAATGTTTATGTATTTATTTATTTGGAACTTCCTGAAAATTTTATTTTTAAAAAGGTAACGCCATTTTTCTGAAAAAAAAACATAGTTTTTTTCGTGCAATGCCCACTAATCAAAGCTTTGGCAGCACGAATAAGAAGAATTATCTAAAAAAACGTTCACCGCACCAACTGATACGTCACAATACTTATATTTTCTTTGTAAATGCCATACTATCTAAATGTGTAATTTTTCACGAACAACAAAAAATTTTTCGACCTAAGACATCATATGAAAAAAAAGTCGTTTAAAAGTTTGTAATGCAAAGTAGAACATGTAGAGAAGGCTTCCATTGTTTTTCAAATTTTGTATGCTGTGAACGTACGTCCTTAACCCGTTCGGGACGAGCTTCTTTGGCAGAAATTTTAATATTTCATGACCAATTTTTTTAAAAAAGAAATTTTTACCTAATTGAATCGGGGAAATACGCGGATTAAATAAGGCAAAATTTACAATAAAATTTTATTGGGATAATGATGAAGGATTCTAGGTATCTTATGCGGCACATATACATGTCGCTCGTCCCCAAAGGGTTAAGACCTGGGCGCAGGCCTGCCAAGTCTCCGGCTTTTTGGATATCAGTTTTTTTTTAACACAAAAAATGTTGTTTTATTTAATTGGAACATTTGGACGATTTAAAAGAACCAGATTTCCTTTAAAATAATAGTGGTGTGCAAAAAGCCGAGTCTTGGCAATTCTGTGAGTGCGCAAAGAACAAATACAGTAAGGGTACCAGGCATTGCTGAATATAAAGTCGGCCGCAATGATGTGCTGTAGATTTCAGAGCCATTTATATTAATTATGAGGTTAAGTGAATGTCACATGTATGCTGTATCCAAATTAAGTACCGGTACTCGATTGCTGATCGAAAGAGCCATCTTCTTGATCAAAGCATCTTATTTGCCACCTCAAGCAGTCATTCAAGACTGCTAGATTACAGCATAGAATAAGAACTTTCAAGAATCTAGTCATTTCCATCGTAAACGGCCCTTTAAACTACCATATTGCCGTTTTTAAAGAATAATTTGGAAAGTACTTGGGAAACTACTATTTGGATAGAATTTGTCTAATGTCACTTGATGTCTAGACAAATTGGTCGATAGTGTAAAGTTGCCACTCGCAAAAATCATCTTTAATGTGTAGAATAATTTGACTCAGCTTTATAATACTTCAAACAAACAAAGAAAAAAAATGTGATCAATCTTTATTTAATTTTAAATTTCTTTGTAGAGCTTATCTTATACCGTTAAATGTTTTTTCGAGGGGGTCTGAAACATAATAAATCCGAGTAAAATTTCGGGGAAGGTTAGTGAGAACTTTGCATCTCTGTGAACTGATTGTACGTAACAGAGATAACAGACCATTACAACATACAGACTGACTTCTTTTCACTGCAGGTGAGCTTGGGGACCTCGTATTCATTCTTTGCGCTCAGGTCTATATGAAAATTGTGATTTCTATACATTATTGCAGACTATTTTTTTACTTAAATTAAATTTATAGTCATATTACAGACAGTCTCATGTAATATGTATCTCAAAAAATTTAAAATTATTTTCAGTGGATATTTCATGTTATATATTATATCGCATAAATTACTTTATTCTCCAATAAATTCTCCAATAAGACAAAGTTTCTTAAAAACATGTTTACTAATAAATATACAAATAAAAAATATTAATTGGTATTTCAGTTTGATTTTTGAGCTTTTAATGAACTGCATTTGTCTAGAAACTGCAATTGTCGTTGATTTATATTGTTGTCATTTATTATCATTCCGGGCTTTAAGAGTATGTTCCATAAATGTAAAATATGTGTTTTTTCAGTTTACAGACTGTCATAATGTGCTTTTTAAAATTGTGTTTTGTCTTTGTTTCACAGTTTTCGCTTTTTATGTACGTCCTGTAAATTTATTGGCTAATTTGAAATAAATATTTATGCCATATTCAGTATATGTTTCCATTTAATACAACATTTATTAACATAAAAGTTTCAATTAAGATAAATAAGGTTGCAGAGTTCATAAATATTGTATACTTCATTTTTATGTTTATTGTTTGATAATAGGTTCTACAATGTTACAATTATATTAATAAAAATATTGATAACAATATAAATGATTGTAATATACTATAATAAAACAAATTTAGTGTCAACATATTTTATTTAAAATTTTCAACTTAATTCAAGTAATTCAAAAATATTGATGCTTCATTTAAAAAGTTTCGAATGTAATCCCAATATTTAGAAAGTTTTAGAATTTAATATTGATCAGAATTGCATTGCTAAAGTTATCTTCTGCAGCGTAATTATGTTAAACTACGACTGGTATGTATTTAGTCACGTAACTTTACTAGAGTTCGATCGTTAAATAATGTGATAGAGCACAGGTTTTAGTTAATTAATTAATACCTTTGAGCCAAATTTGAATCATAGCTGTATGTTCTCTTCTTAGTTTACTAGTATATACGCTAATGTGAAAGCCAGATTGCATCAATACCCCTCTCTCTTGCCACAGATACATGTATAAACATTTACAGAGTGTTCCAAAAAGATTGCACTACATGTTTTTATTACTTATACGGGCCATACACAACCTGCGACACACGGGCTGCATGTGGCCCGGCGGCCTTTTATTTGCGGCCCGAGATACTTGAGATTTTTTGAGATACTTTTAAGATCTTCACTGTTGTTTTATATATTTTAATAAGAAGACAAAACTTTTACTGTCATTTATAAGTAATTTAATTCTTGTTAAAACATCTTAAATTCTGTTTTCTTAGTCATATGTTTATTTCACATATTTGCATTATATATATCTACAACTAAAAAAAAATGTCATGAGAAAAGGGGACTGATGTAGTAGAGGAAATCTCCCGTTTTCTTTTTCTAGGAACTTCGATATTTCGCATTGTTACATTATTTCGAATTTTACATATTAAATAGCTAACATTTTAATTTTATTTAGGGTAGAAAGTTTATCACAGAAAAAAAATGTTATTACTACTTTTGACTCCTATATTTCTAAATATAACAACAATAAAAATTATAATAATAATAAAGGATACTACTTGGTTATGCCGTCGACCAAAAAACTGTCGCTAAACAATAAGATTACACATTAATATTGGATGATTATAAATGTCACTTTCACTTGACATTATGATACATGTGTTTATTACAACATCAAGTAATTTTTAATTCAACATTTTATCTGTATTTTTCATTATGTTTTGAAAATGTAATAGTTCTTTCGTTATTTAAAATAAAAATTATGTCAATTTATATAATTTGTCGAAGAGTTTGGCGAAATTGGTCGACGGGAAAACCAAGTAGTACCTAATTAAGTAAAAATAAATATTTCAACAATATTTGTAATAAATATCTGTCACGAAAAATATTGTTTGGAAATAGTAGTGTTAATTATTTAAACATTTTTTTCGGCGACAAGCGTTAAACACTACTGATGATATTTATTTTTTATAATGCTTTATTAAAGTCTAATTGTTATCTTACTATTTTAATTATTCTTTTTTATACTCTTTTATAAATGTATTTTGGCCCAATTAACGTTGCAAGCATAAGTGTGGCCCGTGAAAGAAAAAAGTTGAGTATGGGAGACTAAGGCAAGTCGCACAGTAAGGTGATATGTAAGACATGTCGCTTGAGTACGAGATGAAAACATGTTTAACTCTTTAACAGTCATTGGTTTCTCTACGAAACAACAAAATTTTAAATTCGATATGCAACAGCGACACCGGAATTTTAATTTTAAAAACTCCATTTTTTTTAGACATGTGAAAAAAAAAAACTTTTCTTAAGTTTATAAATACACTTCTTTGCAATTACCGGTGTCAATCCTCTACTTCAACATCTTAGGAATGAAAATGTTTCTATGTTAAAGGGTTAAAAACGATTTGAAGCAACTTTCGTCTTTGTTTCAACCATTTTTTCGCTTCATGTCAATTTTCATTTTGCCCTGTCGTCTCACAAGGAAGGTCTCCATACTGGGCATACTCAGAATAGTTTGAAAAAAAAAATACAAATAAAACTACTCATGTATTTAATAAAGGATCAATCAAATTTAGCGGCGGAATTACAATAGAAGATATGTAAAAAAATAAAATACTTTGGAATAATTGGCGTGAAAAACTGAAAGCGAGGCGCAATTAGCCGAGTAGCGCATTACCTCGCCAAAAGCAGACGATTTTAACGAATCTGAAAATTGATTTAAATTGACTTGTAAAATGTGCAATATTTAATGAATTTAAATTTAAGCATGGAAGAATTTATTATTATTATTATTATTATTTTGTATTATACATGTTGTTAGGTGCTACATCTATTTAATTTTATTGAAAAAATATTTAAGTGTATTATGTTTATAAAATATCTGATTTAAGTTGTAGGCAACGTGATATTTCTTTTCAATGTATATGTTTTATATTGTGAAAGTTGCAAAAAATTACATTTACTTTCAATTAACTTTTAAGATTTTGTTTTAGTACCTGGAACATTAAATCGTTTTCAGTTTTTGCTTAAAATAACGGTTTTGAGAATGAATACATATAATGTTGTTTGGATACTATTTAGAGAATATATGGAAAGGAATGTAAGGCTGGCGAATGTTTCAGAAGAGGAAATTCAATTAAAAAATCGTATAGTCGAAATTTTAAAAGAATATGAATGTGAAAGACATATTTATGTAAATTACGAATCTATTGTTAACACACATCTCTCATCGAACGATGTATTGCAAAATTCCGATGGTAGCAAACTGTCTAGCGTATTATCTTATGATAAATCAAAGCTTACAAATATAAAACATGCATCGTTGGATTATAAAAAAGAGGCCGTAAATTTCTTGAGAAATGAGTATTCGGGAAAATCAAATCGCAGTTTCAAAAGTGTACAAACGAAACTTAAATATGTAAAAAGTTTATGTGAATTATACAAATGAGAAAAGCAAATTAAAAATGTAACTTCTGGAACGAAAAATTGGAAGGAAATAAAAAAATATGTATTTCAAAATTTTCAGGAAGCAAGAAAACGTAAATAAAATGTACACGACTGCGACCTGCAGCGCCGGGCTGATATTAAAGCTACTAAATTTAACATGCAATTTCATGCTTCTAAAAGGTGGTAAACAAAATTCAAAAGTGATTTTCATTGTTATTAGTTATAACTCCTCTTATTCAGAATAATTTCCATTTTTTATACAACATTTTGAACTTTCTGAACATTTGCAGTAATATTAATTTAAAATGTTCTGTAAAGAAAGTTAAATAAATATTTCATCTTCTTTTTTGTTTTTATTACTGATTTGAATGAAATTTCGCCATTGTTTTATTCTCTAATTCACATTTTTTTTTTATTTAACCGTCTTTACCGGATATAAAAATGACTTTTAAAGAAACTCTCATGGTTTATTTCTAATCCGAAAAAGAGGTTTCCATAGCAACATTGTCTAATCGTCTGTGTCATATTTTTTCAGATTGGAAAATTTTTAATCAATTTAAATTGTGTTTTAAATCGCAAAATATAATAATTAAACTTTGTTATAAGTAGATACAAATGTATATGACAAAACTATACTTAAAGCAAACTAAAAATGAAAAACTAAAGTTACTTAAACTAAACTTATTTAAAGAAATTGAGCATAAAAAGAATTTTCTTTAAAAAGTATTCGAAGCGTAAATCCGTATTTTTCAAAATTTCGTTTTTTCGCCAACCGCAGATAAATCGCCAAATAAACAAAATTTTCATTATTTTTTACGGACGTTGTATGGAGGTTCCGCCGACTTTTTTTTATAAACATATATATCCATATGAGAAGAACATTCTGTAATTTTTTTGGATTTTTCCGAGTATGACCGTATGGAGACCTTTCTTGTCAGTGTGTGATGTCCCTAAGAGTCATGAAAGAAGTGTGAAGTGCAAAACAGCTTGTTGTGGATAATTCGAAAAACACCAATTTGGCCACCGCAAGCTCAATCTAAATGCTTTTGATCTGAATTGAAAAACAAATATGTTGCTGACATATAGATTCTTAGATGTTTTACGTTTTCTATGGCAGAATTTGTAAAAATATTATTAAATGTTAGTTTGTTTCATTAATAATGTTGATTACACATAACTGCAATGGCTGTGTTTCTTACAGTGACGTAGCAAGCGGGGTGGAGGGGGCGGTCCCCCCGGATATTACCCTCTAAAAGATGACACCCAATCTCTTTTTGCAAATCTATTTATATATAATCTTATAAGATTTAAAAAAGAATTCTGAAATAAAATGAAAATTCTAATGCACGACGCAATAGAGTTAATTTTTTTTTCTTTGAGAATGTGAAAATTTTCTAAATAAGATATGCACCAGAGAACAAAAGACAAATTATCCAACGAATGGGTTGTGAAAGCAAACTTTAAAAGAAAGACTTACCTTCTAGATATAGACACCGCATTGACTCACGCGGATTATGGATAGAGCGATGAGTCGCTCCTGTGATTTTTTTATGCAAGAGGTCAAAAGGTAAATAAGGAGCGGTATGGTCATTTGTTGTAATAATATAGAATTTCGATTTAAAAAAATGTGACGGATGGGGCGGGGAGAGTGATACCACTTACATCCGCCCCGGGTGTCACCCATTCTAGCTACGCCATTGGTTTCTCAACATCTGATAATTGATTTTGGTGTAATTTTAGAGCTGAATCAGAAAAAAAAATCTTCATTTTTAACCATTATGTCACAATTTTTAGCAAATTGTACTTTTGAAAAATAAAAATTATCAAAAATAAAGTCAAAATCCGATACAATAAAATCGATCTGATGAAGTGTTTTTTTTATTTTTGATAATTGCTTTTTATATATTTTTTTTTAACCCGCACGGCATAATTTTTCGCAAATCATGAATTGTAAAGCGGAAAAAACTAACGAAAATCAGTCAAAGTAATTTTTCAAAACCTTATCAAAATAAAGCAAATATGTTAACTACATATGGTTGGATCGCAAGCGCTCATTTTGTACGACTATCGATATAATTTTTCCAAACATGTGTAATTATGTCGAAAACACGTAGAGTATTATTTACTGGCTAATTACGAAATTGCAATCGTTGCAATCGAGAATAGTAAGTCGCAATAGAAAACAATGTTGGAATTCCATTTGGAATTTTCCGATAGAAAATACATAAACTGCGTTTAATAACAATAAGTTTATTAGATGTCAAGTAGGTGAGAATAATTCCCTAAGTTGTAAAAGTTTCGACTCATATTTGAGCCTTGTTAAGTTTTAAATAACAGAATTAAGATGTAACATTATTAATGACGCACATCAGTTATTGATTACAAACTCTCCAAATGACATGGATTATTTAATCAGGTAAAAAAAAGTACAAAATCCGGACTCCAAGGCAACGTAATATGATTTATACTTAAAAAGCGTTGGAACACAGATCCTAAAGTAAACTTCAGGCTAACCAACCAGATTCAGAAATGATTCTCAGTTAGGAATGTGTGCCATTGCTCAATCAATAGGGAATGAGAGGGTGATGCAATTAAGAAATAGTTCCAAATCGGCTGACGGAATGAATTTTATATAATAAGACTGACGCCAGACAGGTGCGCGGGAAGCAAACTCGCATGAATGCTGGAATTTCAAATAATAAATTTATAAAAATAAACAATGATATTAAGCAACAAATATCAAATGTCTCAAAATATGAAAGAAGGAAATAATTTAGTGTGTTTTAGGAAGAGTGTTTATTTTAACATACCGTAATTTCCGGCCTATAATCCGCGGATCAAACAATTCTTTTTCGACCCAGAAATTTTATTTTGCAATCGAAAACAAATATTTTCCGCGATCTAAAAAGTTAAATTTTATTTCAAAAACTTTCTGGGTCGAAAAAGAATTGTTTGATCCGCTGATTATAGGCCGGAAATTACGGTATTAAAGATTTTAGACTAAGAAATAAAAAAGTGCATTAAAGATAAGCATTAAAATATAATTAATATGTTAATACAGTATTAAATGATAGGAGTAAAAGGTACATTTTATAAGAATTTGGAATAATTTAATTATAGTAAAATGGCGTAAATTTTCTAAAAAAAATAATATGAGACAAATGTCCAGTCTAATGAACCTCCAAAGGGAAAGAATACCCCGAGATATATCCCATAAACAATATGAACGATTTAAAGATATCTCCACTCATTCCATAAAATAATAAAGATTTTAAATATACCATATTTTGACATGGTTAGATGTAAAAATATGCAGTATAAACCATATGATAAGTAAATTATTAAAAAAAAAAATTTATAGTTTTAGATTTTTCAAATTTTTCGACTATTTGAAAATATAAAATATTCCGATTTTCGAAAAATGTCGACTTAATAATAAAAAACGATGGTTATTTTTTAATTCAGTGCTATGTAATGCATAAAAGACAGTTATTAAAATTTAAAAAAACACAAAATTCAGAGCCATTTTGTACACTGTAAAACATTTGGTGTAACGTTACTCCATAAAACTGGTGGCAGCATTGCTACCTCCAGTCTTATGGTGCTATGTAGCCGATATAGATGGAGTAACATTACTCATGTCTTGTGTAAGTATACACCATATTATGAGTAAGGTTACACCACTCCTGTGTAAGGTTACACCACAATTACCTGTAAACTTACACAGAAGCTGTGTGTAATGTTACACAGTAGTTGCGTGTAAGGTTACACCATAATATTATGAAATATAACACAAATTCCTGTGTAAGGTTACACACATGTGTCCGTAATCTTACACATTAACTGTGTGTAACATTATACGATGATATTGTGAAACATCACACAAACTACTGTGTAAGGTTACACTACAATTATCTGTAAGCTTTCATAGTAATTGCGTGTAAGGTTACACATCTGTAGGAGTAAGCTTTCACCACATTTGTCGGTAATCTTACACAGTAATTCCCGTAAGACATGGTGACGTCACGGTGACGTCGTTGTGAAGTCACTTTGTGACCGTCGATGTGACGTCACGTGACGTCGATGTGAAGTCACTGTGACTAAAATGTGAAGTCGTTATGGCCGTTTTAAAGCTTGTTTGTGACGTCACATTGTGACCACATTGTGACGTCGCAATGTGACCAATTTGTGAAAAGTGTGTCATTTGTGACGATTTTGTCATTAACATTGTGACGTAATTGTGACGAAAGTGACAATGCTTTCAAGTCACATTGTGACCAAATTGTGAAATACAGGGTGAGTCCAAAATCATGGAACAAACTTTGAGGGGGCGGTAGGACTCACTATAGCAAATAATGATGGCACAGAAATATATGACCGGAAGTGACCCGTCAAGACGCTACACTAGTCACCAAAAAAGACCCGGACGGTATTGTTATGTCTATGGGGGGGGGGTGTTGTTTTCAAATATCTTGCTCAAATTTCAATATTTTACATGATATTTTTTCCATAGGATAGCTGAGGACGATCCACAACTAGGCTAATTTTTACTTTTTCGATTTTGGTTATATTTTTTTTATATTACAATAGTTTCAGTTTTAGAACCGGTTTAAACTGGTTCTGAATTATTGTGGGCTCTTAATCTGTAACCAAAATCAAAAAAGTAAAAACCAGCCCAGTTGCAGGTCGTCCTCAGCTATCCTATGGAAAAAAAATATGCGAAAATATTAAAATTTTAGCGAGATATTTGAAAATAGCGCTCCCATACACTTAACATTATAATCCGTGTCTTTTACAGTGACTAGTGTGGCGTTTTAACGCGTCACTTCCAGTCATACATTTCTATGCCATAATTATTTATTATAGTGAGCTCTACCACCTCCCTTAAAGTTTGTCCCATTATTTTAGACTCACGATGCAGATCGTTTGTGACAAAACTTTCGTTAACACTGTGATGATTCTGTGACGATTTAACTTTTCTTAACGATTCTCTAACAATTTAAAAGAAACAGGATCTGCTGAAGCTATAACTCCACGCCATGTTCTGTTAAAATAGGGTTTGAGTCCTAAAATCATATATTGACAATTTATGAACAAATACTGTATAATATATAAAATAGTTACCTGCAGTAAGGAGACTTTCTTCTAAATTAAAGTTAAAAATTCGATTTACCTCACATGCCTTACAACTCTGGTGTTGTTTTTAAAATTTGAAAAATATTGCCTTTCAAAAATATTTATATATTTTCCCCACATGCTGAAAATTGCATAGCTTCAATTTTATTTATAACTGACACACATTTTGTAATATGCTGTTCAAACTGTTTAATCTTTTTGAACTTTTTAAAAAAAAACTTTTACTCGCTTTAATATCCACAAATTTCAGCACATATCTAAAACTGTACAGCTTGCCAATATTTCTGACCAATAATCCTGATGTCTATAAATATATAGGGTGGATGCTCCAGTGTTGGCCACATTAAGAGAAAAGTTGAAATGGAAATTTTATAGTTTTAGACTGAATAAAGCATATTAAATCGCAATAACAGTATTCTTTAGTAAATTTAGTTGTCTTTCTGTTAATTATAATAACTTTCTATCAAATATTTTAGATTGTGAGTAATAACTCGTTAAGTAATTTCTTTCAATTTGCACCAGTTTTGGCCACCCCTGCACCAGTTTTGGCCGCCCTAATATCTTGTAATTTTGCAAACATTTTAACTGATAATAAGTAAAAATAAAGCATTTTTGTGCAAAATATGTTTTACCACACAGATATTTGTTTGCTGTATAAAAAAGATTTGCATTTTTTTAAAATGAAATCATAAAAACATCGAATAAAATATACTTAAGCTGATTTTAACTGAACATTTAAATTTAAAAACAAAAAATATATTTAATTCATAAAAAACACTTATAGGACATAAAAAGCTTATTTTAACATTTTGCATACTTTCATTTATATATATCATATGTTATACTATACCAATATTTACAGTTATATGACTAGAATCTTGAAATTATTCCATTTTTACATGAAATAGTATTTTGACAATCTCTAAAATCCATTTTTTTCAACTGATTTTAAACTTTAATTCCTCGTACTTAGCTGCCTGTCAGCCTAATCATTTGGAGTTAGTTTTCTTCAAACCTTAGATTTCCTTGTGTAAATATTGGCTAGGATCTTAGAAAGACCTTCACAGAGGGCATCTCCCTTCTTTTTTGGCCCATATCTCTCATATAGATAATTGGCCATCATAAATAGCACAACCCTATTACTTGAGATTCAAAAATAGTAAAAACTGGTCTCCATTCTGTAAACTTGTGTTTCAAGGTAGAACGAGATACTACAAAACTTAACCATCTTGAAAAGCTGACAATGAATTTTGAAAAGCCATAATTTTACTTCCTATCTTATAACAGTGTTTAATCTAGACCATTTTTAAGAGTACAGAATTGTCTTTTTTAAACTTGTTAAAATGAATCCTATTTATAGTATAAAGATTTTCACATTATTTGTTATTTCTAAATTCATGTGCTTGAAATTTTGCAAAAGTTATGCAACTTCCTCATTTTGTTTTGAAAAAATACAAGAAACCACTAAATCATGCTGTAATTTTATTGAACTTTTAAATTTATAAGTCATAAAACATTTCTAAATATATTGCTGAAATTTTCACTATAATTAGTCTTGTGGCCAAAAGTGGAGCATATTGTTGTGCCATTTTTGGCCACACAATGGCCATAACTGGCAAATTTAAAGCACGTACTAGCACGTAAAGCAAGTAGTTTTGGCCACCCCTACTTTAAGCTGTAAAAATAATTAATTTAAATATGAAATTGCAACAGAGAGAAAGCCTACTTCATAAAGCTTCATAGCAATCTGTTTCAGAACAAATAAAGTTCGATAAATCCCTAATATTGAAAGATTGTGAAAACTTGTTACCTAAGCAAAAACCTTAATATATGTGAGTGCACACTATAGTTTTACACTTTTTTCTTTTTTTTTTTTTTTTTTTTTTTTTTTTTTTTTGCAAGTCATTTTTTATCAAAAAATAAACAAATGGGATTGAAAATAATAAAAGAGTGTTAGATTAAGGAGTAAGAATGCATATAATTTGTTAAAATCAATTTACAGCCTAAATAGAGGGTAAATCATTCCAATGTGGCCAAAACTTGTGCAGTTGCCAAAACTGGAGCATCTACCCTATATCTTTTAATTATCTTTTGTTGTAATTTTCCAACTGATTGAAAAAGTGTCCAGGTCAGGATTCGAACTAAGCAGTCTTTCGCGCAAATTGTCAATACTTTGTCGACTGAACTATCCTGGAAGAATCTGACGCACACAATTCACACAGTGAATACGAACGCATACTTATCATTATTATATATAACCCTATGTAATAATACTTTAATTTTTTTTCAAACTACTCGTATGATAAATGCATACTATTCGTATGAGTATATAATGATATTTCTCCGGGTGAATTGTGCGTGCTAAGTTGCTCTGTTGGAAGAGCATTGGCAGCATACATCGAGGGTCTCTAGTTCGAATCCTAATCTAAACATTTTTTTACTCATTTTGGAAAATTAATATTCGTTTGATTAATTTACCAATTAAAATCATTCTGTTAAATATAATATAGAATTATCTTTTGATAAAACTACGTGAAGTTTATGCGCAATATTTGTAATATACAGATTTTATTTAAAAATCGAGTACTAATGAAGATGAGGCAATTAGTTCTAGTATTACGCTTAGTTATTTCCTTACTATAGTGGCCTGTGCGCATGTATGATTACACCAAGGTTTAAAGTCGTAGTTAAACTCATATATATATATTGTATATGTCATATAGTGTAGATGTGCCGGTAAAGGTCATCCTTATGGAATTTATTTTTAAAAAGTTTCCTTATTAATAGTTATAATTATTAGATTTCATTTTTTTTTCGTATTAGATGAATCTATTAATAGTATTTAAGTATTCTCAGTCTCACTTCCCAATATTAGACAAAATTTTATTGAAAATAATAGAAATACATCAAACACTAAAAATTTCAGTAATGTACATCCCACAAAAAAGTACATGTAATTGTTTTTATGACTATTTAGAACCAGGATTTAATGAACACATACTAATGGAACAAAATTGTTATTTTCAGCACCATTTAACAATTAAGATATCAAAAATTAATAAAATAATGCGATAATTACTCATTTTTTAAAATCAATAATTGTTATTATCACAAAATCAATATCTTAATTATTTTATATACATGGTTTAAAATAATAAATGTCATGGAATTACAGTTATCAAATTTTTGGGATTATGAGAAATTCAGAAAGGTAATAAAAAAGTTTTAAAAAATTTGTTTTTGCAATATTAGTGCATAAATTAATATATTTATCACTATTTTCAACAGTTAAACAACCCCAAACTCCTTTATATATTAATTATAACGTTAACTTTTGATTATGCATACATTTTTAAATTTATTAATATTTGATTTTAACCATGTAATTAAAAAAATGTGATTAAAGTGCATTTAAAAAAAAAAATGTTATTAACTATTTTCAAATCGTTGACATGCTGTTCCGTATTTCAACAAAATAAATGTTAAATTTATTGAATTTACTAAGGTAATTGGATTCAAAAAAGTTAAATTAATATGATACTTATTCCTTTTATAACATGTTTTTTACGAAATTCACAGAAATCATTATAAAAAAAGCAGGAAAATAACATTTTCTTACCTCTTTCTTAACGGCATTATCCTCTAATTCAAGTTTCATAATCCAAATAGCGAAGATAATTTCGAAGTCGGAATGTCCGAATGAAGTACATTCACATTGGCGCGCTCATATTAACGAAACGCCACTGACAATGTATTTTTTCGGACCGGCATTTTATATAAAATGTCAACTGATCGCATTTCTGCATAACTTTTTAAAAATTTTCAACTTACGTACTAAATATACACGCATAACATCATAACAAAGTTACTAGAGCAGTTGGCCTAATATTCTAAAGAATAAATACACTAGTGTCAACTATTCTGGTTGTTGCCAAACGATATTTTTTAAGCAGGTGATTTTTTGTTATTATTGGTTGTTTGAGCTTCGAAGATTTATAAGTTGAATGCGCATGCGCATTAGTTTTATGAGGGTATCCCTAATTAAAATTTTGAGTTAAATTTTTTTTTCACGCATTTCTATTTTACTTTCAATTAGTTTCAAAATACAGTGGAACTTTCATTTAACGAAGCGCATATTTAATGAAATTATCTACTTTTTTAATTTTCTGTTAAACCTTCTTTTAGAACGCAATTAACATTTAAATTAATATTCATATTAAAAAAAAATTCTTCTTAGCAAAATTTGTTGCACTTCCGTGCATGCACAATATTCAAAAGGATAGATTGCTGTTAAGATTGATTGGTGAATATATTTCAGCGGATTGTACGAATTGAAATTATGTATTTATTTTATCTTTTAAATAAAAAGGAAAAAATGCGAAAATTTTTCGATATGCTAAGAAAGGGATTCTAGTTCCGCGAAAATATTATAGGTCCATTCTCTGAATACTTAAAAAAGATGCGAAAGTTTTTATGAGTGTATCTTTCATAAGAGATCGCACACAAAGTAATATTCGAATTTTTTTTTTAATTTTTCGATTTGAAATACAAGAGAAAACGAGAATTAGAACGCTGCGATTCAGTTTTTGTTTCCCTTCCTTTATTACGCGGTTTTTTAGATATTATACTAATGATTTTTTTTATGTGGCTATATTGCATAACAAAAAGTACTATTAAAACACAGTTTTATAATATTTCCATTTTTATTTGTAGTTTACTATACAAATTTCATGAATTTTCGTGGATTTCTATTCAACGATATTTTTTTCATAACGAAGCATTTAAGTGTAACGAGAAATTTCCTTAAATGGAAGTTTCACTGATAGGTTCATTGCTGGGTGCTTAGTTTCATATGATGGGAGGTTTATCTCATATATGTGATATGACGTACGTGTTACATGCAGTGCATGTAATGTGTGACATAAGAGCGATTGCACAATATTCTTCTGCAATGCCAGAAAACACGTTTTTTTACCAGTAAATAACATGGTTTGGAGAATTTTTGTAATTTTCTAAAGTTTTCTAAGAAAGTCGCATCTGAGTCACAATGTGACGTCACTGAGAGGTGGCATTTTGGTCACAGATGTGACGTCACATTTCAGTCACAATGTGACGTCACTGAGGGGTGGCATTTTGGTCACAGATGTGACGTCACATTTCAGTCACAATGTGACGTCACTGAGGAGTGGCATTTTGGTCACAGATGTGACGTGACCACAGTGACGTCACTGTGAACATGCATGCTATGTGGGATTGCTTGTAAGGTTACACCATAATATTGTGAAACATAACACAAATTCCTGGGTAAGGTTACACCAAATATGTCTGTAATCTTACACAGTTATTTTGCGTTAGGTTTCACCACAGTATTGTGAAACATACCACAATTCCTGTGTAAGGTCACACTACAATTGTCTGTAAGCTTCCACATTAATAGTTTGAAAGGTTACCCATCTGTAGGAGTAAGCTACCCCCACATATTTCTGTAATGTCACACAGTCATTGCGTGTAAGTTTATACATTAGTAGGAGTAAGTTTTCCCCACAATTTCCTAGAAAGTTATCCATTTTTATGTGCAAATATTAATTACATTTGACTGTGCAGTTTCACATCATGTAAGCAAGGTTACACAGTATATTTTAGTAAGTTAAAACTAATTACCTGTAACTTCTCACAGTATTCGACATAATATTTCACTATATATTGTTTGTATAGTTACGCAACATGTGTGTATAGACAACGGTATTTGTATGTTTGATTAAACCAGATTTATTTGTTTAGCTATAGAAAAATATTACCCTAAAAATAATAAATTTTTTCATTAAATCTGAAAAATGTGGAACAATTTATAATTTTCCTTAGACTGAAAATTACTTCTTGTCTATATCTCATCAAATATTCTTGTTTTAATTAAAATATGCCGTTTTACAGTTATATGTAAAGTCTTTTGAAATTTGGTATGAATTTGGTTGTTTGTATTTTGCACAGAAATGATACCATGTTTCTGAATTTGCATGCCATGCTGACAAGAATACCAATCAGGACCCACATAGTCGTTTGTTTCAGTGATAGACCAATTTGAGCATTTGTCATTACATCGGTGAGCAGATGTACTTTATATTTCCATTTATCATACTCTATTTTCCGTCGCGATTAAAACTTCATTGAAAAAAAAATAACTATCATATTGGTATAGTCCACAATTTCAAGGATGTTCCTTTTAATTCTTCAACGGAATTTCAATAAATATAGATATTTGACAAATTATATAATATCGAATGCCACTAAATATTAGAACTTGATTGTGCAATTTCAAAAATGTCTGATGTCTAAAAAAAACATTAATTTTATAGCCTATCATATTGTATACTAATGTTCTTTTATAATACAAATTCCTTAGGGTTATAGTTTTTTTTAGCCTTGGAATCTTGCAATTTCTATAAAATGGAGATATAAGGAATCACTTTTCCTACTTGCTATTTATGTGTTAAAAATCTATCCAATTTGTCCTGTACTAAAAGAATTTTAACACAGTTATTCTAATTGGTAAATAGCTAAATTAATTGTAAACTTCTAATTTTGTTTTTGAATTTTATAAATGTTTGAGACTGAATTCAATCTTTGATTTTATTACCTGAAACTGTCAATTACTTCTGGACCAATCTGGAAAACTTAATACACCCAGCTAACCTTATTGATTACTACAGCATTTGGTCAGCTCAACAGAATGAATTCCAGGTAATATAAATCCAGTAAATGGTGGATAAGCAATTGAACTAAAATAATTTTAATACAATCATTTTAATGGTGAATGAATGATTTTAATTGTAATTTCCCCCTTGGCTGAAAATATCTGGGCCAGTAAGAAAATTACAATTAATGCTAATCTGTACTTTTTCTACCTATGGTTCAGTAAACGGTACATTTCTAAATTTGTAATAGTTGGTTCAAGTACTTTCCTTCATGTGTGCTTAAATAGTAGGTAATGTACCAAGGTTTTAGTACCAAATGTGTGCTTAAATAGTAGGTTTAGTACCAAACAACAGGTACTAAAGTACATGTTGTTTGGTGTTAAAAATAAGCCAATTCTCATTTGTTTTGTGTTTACTTAGGGATACTTTTATTATCACATTCAATGAATTAATTCTCTCTTATCTCTTCAGTGTGTCTACAACAAAATAATGCAAAGGAGCACATTGAAAATGAAAGAACATCTTTACAGTGTATTGATATCATATACCTTTATTTTTGTTTGCAATAAACCCAAAAGCAGGAAGTTTAAGATGGGCGACCGAATGTCGCAATCTTTTTCTCTTTTGCGGATTTTAGTTTTCAACGGACCTTTTTTTTTTGGATTTATAGTACTGCTTATCTCTTTAATACTTAATTTTATTATAAATCTAAGTTAACAAAATGCATAAAGATAGTACAAGTAAGTGATTCTTTAAATAATTAACTGTTCAATTGTAACATTTAACATGCAGACTATTTTCTATCCATAAAATGTCTGTCACAGATGGAGAATTTTCAGCTACTGGAGATATAAAAAACTTATAATCTAATCTTTTTAAGATTTCATTGATTTAGAATACAGCTAAGTATTACTAATAAAGCAATTGCGTGATTTCAATTTTTTTTCATGATATGATAAAAATAAAAATCGGCGTAATCTGTGTTGCAGAAAGAAACACATTTATTATGTAAATTAATGAAAAATGATCCAGCTTACAAGAAATTGCAATTGCTTGTACCAACAAATGTCCCTTTTTAGAACTTATAGAATTGATTTTATATCTTAAACAAATAAAAAGGAATTTGGAACATTCTCTATATTTGTAAAATATAACTCCTGTAGTTATGTTTCAAATAGAGAAATTGCTTTAATTAATTATATAATTTATATCATATTTATGGGATACCTAAGAAATTGTACTTTCATCTAAATATTTTTTTAAAACAGGCAACTTTGACTTTTATCAACTATTTGAGATTGTCTTGCCCTGTAAATTAATATTCTATGTCCACAGCCTTATATGGACTTGTAGGCCAATAATGTTATGAGTCAACATCCTGCATATGAGCTGGCCGACAAGTTAGTTTTAACAAAGCTTAAAAGGAGATAGATGTGAAAATATTTATATGCCAGATTGGTTCCAGATGATGGACTCTGAATCCATTAAGAAAAAAAAGTTGCATAGGGTTATCTTCTATAACCCCGATAGACAAGTAGTCAAGTGGTTGGTAACAAAAAAATATCTGCATACCGTCTTACTGGGCAGATACCCTATTAAAATATTGGGTGCAACACAATCTGTTAAAAAATATTCCAGTGAAAATAATACTGTAATTTCATTTTTTAACAAACACATTAAAGTAAGGAATGCAATGAAAATCAATTTAAGACAAATATTGAATATTTGACTGATACTAAATTTCAATTAAAATTAACATAGTGAATTATTTTGCAAAATTATGTTTATTCAGGTAAGAACAACTTAATTAGATTGTCTTTAGTTTTAAATATTTCTGTAACTGTGAAAAAGGTTTTATGAACAAAAAGTTACTTTGAAGAATCTATTAAAATTTAAAAGTATATTTTGTTTAAAAAATAATATTTAGCAAATTTTTATAACATAATTTTTAAAACTTAAAGACTTATATCTGAAATTTTTCATTGTTTCTAAATAATTTACATGTTTTAATTTTTATGTGTTTTTTTTAATATTATGGTTGATACACGTTTTTTAGTTAATGCTTAAATTTACTAGTCAAATATTAAGAAGGAATAGAATATTTAGCTTTCTATCCTCTTACTATTAATCAAATATTCGTTGCACCTCTAAATTGAAATTGCAGTAAGTTTTCAAATTTCACTCAAATTTCTTTAAGTTAGGTTAGAGTACCTCTGGACTGATATTCATGGAAATCCTGAAATATCAGCATAAGGTACCCACATAAAATCTTTTTTTTAACTACCGCTTAGTTATGAATATCAAATCTGTTTATTTTTAGAGCACAGAACACGTATTAATATTTCATTTTTAATATAGAAAAATAAACAAGAAAACACCTACATTTATGAAAGCAGCTTGCACAATTGGTTATTTCAAATTGAAATATATTTTCACATCATATACAAAAAATTAATATAAATTTCCATTCCATTGTTTTTTATTTTTAAAAAAATACTGTCGAAAATGTGTGTAAATTAAAATAAAATATAGATGTCGCTCTAAGTTTTGGCACTTCCCATTTCTGAAGTGAAGTGAAATCACTTAGATGTAATTTTGTGTGTGAACCACCGTATGTTGAACATGTGAGCTTAAAAATGAAGCTTAAAAATATTATGTTCTATCCTTAAAATGTAGGAGAGATCCTAAAAATATCCTGAAATATGTTGTCAAAAAGAAGAATAAAAAGTGTTCATCATTTGATTGCAGCTTACTTAAAATAAAATAGCAACAGAATATTTAATGTATCGGGCATGTCGCTAATCCAGAAGGAATTGCGAAATGGTGCCATCGGTCGACAAGAAGTAAGCTATTTTACTATTTTCAGTAAAAAACATTTATTCCTAAAGTAATTAAAAAAAAACTATTTGATGATTCTTGAAAAAAGAAAATGTTTATTTTAATTTGAACAACTTGTTTCAACTGTTTATTTCGAACAACTCTGATTATTTATTATTGAAAGTGAAAGTCACATATTAATTGTGATAAGAAAGAAATTTGTATGATTTAATGTTTAAATTGATTTTGAATAGTTCTTATTCTGATATTATTGATAATTAAACATAAATGATTTAGCAAAGCTGAAAAAAGAAAGAGCTATTTTAAGAACCGCGGTAACTAAATATATAAATAAAATCGAAAGTGAAAATTTGGAAAATTCTTCAGAAACTTCATTAGAGGAAATTATTTTATATTTAGATCAGATGAGTAAAGAATTAAAACCTCTTGATAATGAAATAAAAAATGCAATTAATGAAGAAAAAGACTTTGAAAATGAGGTTCAAAGCGCTATTGAATATAATCAGAAAATAACAAGCTGGATTAGTAAAATTAATGCGATAATAAAAGTTAATAATTATTCTAAACAAAATACTCTTTCCAGTCCCCATAGTACACCTCAGAGGGTTATATCTAATAATTCAAATGAATCATTTGCAAATACGGGAAATAATAATTTAAAATTTAATAATGTAACAGTAAAATTGCCTAAGATCGCGATTGCAAAATATTACGGTGATCCGTGTTTGTGGATGGAGTTTTGGAATCAGTTTCAAAGCTCGATTGATAAAAACGAAACTTTGTCTAAAATAGATAAATTTTCATATTTAAAGACTCTTTTGGGAGGGGTCGCGTTCAATGTTGTGAATGGTTTCGCTTTGTCCGAGGAAAATTATGAAAAAGCAATAAAGTTATTAGAACAAAGGTTTGGGAGACAAGAATTAGTGGTTAACGGGCATATGTCAAAGTTGTTAAACCTTAATCCCGTCAAGGACTCAACAAATATTTTTGAGTTGAGAAAATTATATGACATAGTAGAAATTCAAATTCGAAGTTTAGAATCGTTAAATGTAACGACGGAAATGTACGGTCATCTTTTATATCCCATTCTGATTAGATTAATTCCAGATGATCTCGCTCTAAATTTTAATAGAAAACGTTTGGAGAAATCAGATGAAAATGAATTTAATGTTTTGGAACTTTTGCGATATTTAAAAATTGAAATTGAGTGTTGGGAATCTTCCCTTATGCTAAGTCATTTTAAAGAAACTAAACGAAAGTATACAGGTCCTCCCGAGAAGCAAAGTAATAAAATTTATTTCAAAGGTTCAAATTCTGCGAGCGCTTTGAATGCACAAATTCTATCCTGTATATTTTGTTCTGCTCCCCATGACTCATTCAAATGTAGTCTGCCGCCGCAAGAAAAATTCAAAATATTGAAAAATTCTAATCGTTGTTTTAAATGCTTTAAATTTTTTCACGTCAGCAAAAAGTGTAGAAGTAAATTATCTTGCTTTAAGTGTAAAAATCAATATCACCATGGTTCTATTTGTACAAGAAACAGCAGAGGGTTAAATACTACTCAAGATGATAGAATAAGCAATACGCAACAAAATTCTGAGTCTCCTAATTCTGGATTTGAGGCGACAGTAAATGTAAACAATTCTAGTTCCGAAATTGTTAGTTCTGTTTCACATTGTAATGATAACATGACATGTTCTAAAAATGTTTATTTACAAACGTGTAAGGTTATTGCAAGTTCTAATCAAAATTCAAAATTAACTAGAATACTTTTAGATAATGGAAGTCAGCGGACATTCGTTACTGTGGATTTGGTGGAAGCTTTGAATTTAAAACCAATAGGTGAGGAGATTTTATCAGTGTATTCTTTCGGAATGCCGAGCGCGGTAGAAAAGGTATATCCAATAATAGAAGTCGAAATTAAAAGCTTAGATCAATCTTTCAGAACTAAAGTGCGAGCGCTTGTTGTTCCTAAAATATCAGGTGCCGAGATGTACGAACCATCTGCACAAATTAGAGAATTTATGAGGGATAATAAAATGGAAATGGCGGATGCTTGTGTAGGAAAAGATTTAATAAATGTTGAAATATTAATTGGATCAGACCTATTTTGGAAATTTATCTTAAATGAACGAGTATCCATTAGTAAAGATTCAGGAGCTGTAAAAACAGTTTTTGGATGGGTAATTACGGGACAGGAATTAAGAAATGGAAACAGTTGTTCTCAAAATATTGCGGTAATGAAAAATGCAGTTGAAATAAATGATTTAAGAATATTTTGGGAAATTGATTCTATTGGTATTTCGGACGAAAGTGACGAATTATCCCAAAGGGACAAACTGTTTTGAGAGGAAATTGCAATACAAAAATAACAGGTACATAACTAATTTGATTTGGGATGCGAGTCCACGTGAAATTAATAATAATTTTTGCATTGCTAAAAAGCGGTTCGATAATTTGAAGGAAAAATTGAATAAAAATAAAGCAATATGCGCTGAATATAAGAAAGTTATCGATGAGCAGCTCCGTGAAGGAATTGTAGAAGAATGTAAAAATGATGCGTTATTGTCTGGGTACTATATGCCACATAAGGCTGTTTTAAGACCAGATAAAGAAACTACGCGCGTAAGGATAGTTTTTGATGCTTCCTCAAAGGAAAATCATGCGAAATCTTTAAATGATCTTTTAGTAGCAGGTCCAAATTTAAATCCTAATTTATTAGATATGATACTTAAATTCCGGACATATGAAGTTGCTTTTTCTTCCGACATTGAAAAAGCATACTTAATGATAGAAATAGCGAAGGAAGATAGAAAATACTTAAAATTTCTTTGGTTTAATAATGATGACTCTAAATATTTTAAGATAATGAATATGACACGTTTACCATTTGGAATTCGGTGTAGCGCTTTTGTCTTAGCAGCCACAATTAAAGCACATGTTAAAAAATATAATGAATTTTATCCTGAGGTTTTTGAGATGTTAAATAACTCTATGTATGTTGATGATCTGTATGCCGGAGCAGATACAGCGGAAAATGCTTATAAGCTTTCTTCCAATGCTAGTATTATACTTAAGGACGCTAGTATGAACTTGCGCAAATTTAATTCAAATTCTAAAGAATTAAAAGATATGTGGAAGCAAAACGGTATGTTAGATAACCCATCTGAGCGGTCTATGTTGTTGGGACTGGAATGGGATACAAATAAAGACATTATAAAAATTGATTCATCAGAATTGCAAGATATTTCAACCCACACTAATTTGGCCACTAAAAGATCAGTCCTGCGTACTGCTGCCAAAATCTATGATCCAGCTGGATATGTAGCCCCCTTTATCATCAGAATTAAGTTGTTAATGCAAAAAATATGGATTAACGGGCTGGAATGGGACGAAAAACTTCCTGCAGATCTAGATAGTGAATTTCGAACTTGGTTAGTGGAAGTTCAAGATTTAAAAAACATATCAATAGGTAGAAGATATTTTATTCGAGGTGCAAATCCAACAGATGTAACTGTGCATATATTTTGCGATGCTAGTGATAAAGCATATGGAGCTGTTGCATACTTTAAATATATGAACAAAAACGGCGAAGCAAAAACTTCTCTTATAATGTCAAAATCACGTGTTGCTCCTCTTAAAAGTCTAACATTACCTCGTCTGGAATTAATGGGAGCAGTTGTAGCAGTGAAGATCTATAAGTGTTTGAATGAAATATTTCATAACTATTGTGATAATGCATTTTTTTGGACAGACTCGAAAATTGTTTTAAGCTGGATCAAAAGTTCAGCAAAAGACTGGAAACCATTCGTATGTAACAGAGTCATAGAAATACAAAAATTATCTGATCCGAAAAATTCGAATCATTGCGCAGGTAAAGATAACCCAGCCGACTTATTAACCAGGGGTTTAAAATTGAAATTTTTGAAAGATAATCCATTATGGTGGTTTGGACCACCTTGGTTGCCAAATTCCTCAGAATGGCCTGTACAATCGAAAAGTGTTTCAGATAATGACAACGTATTAGAACGTAGGAAAAATATCCTAATTAATAACTGCATTACTGAAAATAATGAGTTGGTGAAACTTTCAGAAAATGTTAGTAGCATGCTAAAATTACTTCGAATAATTGCATGGGTTAAACGCTTTATACGGAAAATAAGAAAATTACCTGTGGACGATGGTCCCTTATCTGCTGATGAAATCCAAGAAGCAGAAATAGTCTGCATTAAGGCAATCCAGAAACAGTTTTATAAATCAGACATAGACTCACTAAAATCAAAGAGTGAGCTTCAAAAACAGTCTAGCATACTATCGTTAGCACCGTTTCTTGATGAGAATGATATGTTAAGAATAAAGGGAAGAATAAACGAGAGTAATTATACCTACGGAGAAAAGCATCCAATCCTCCTTCCAAAGGAATCGCGATTTACAGAATTGCTAATATTACACGAGCACAACAAAATGCTTCATGGTGGGGTTGCTGCTACACTATGTAAATTGCGGCAAAATTATTGGATTCCCAAGGGGAGGTAAACTGTAAAAAAGACCATCAACAAATGCCTCGTGTGTAGAAAATATGCAGTGAAGCCAGCAAAACAAATGACGGCACAACTTCCTAGAGATCGGATCTCAGAAACACCTGCATTTTCCGTTTCTGGCGTGGATTTCACCGGTCCTGTTTATGTAAAAAATGGGGATAACACCGACAAGGCTTACATAGCCCTCTTCACTTGCGCTGTCACTCGTGCTGTCCACCTGGAACTAGTTTCAGATTTGTCAACTAACAAATTTATTTTGGCACTTAGGCGTTTTCTTAGCCGAAGAGGAAACTGCCGTATATTCTACTCTGACAATGCCAAAACGTTTAAATGTGCTAATAAAGAAATTCAATATTTCTTTGACATAATTAAGCGCCAAGATTTTCAAGATTTTATATCTTCTGAAAAAATAACATGGAAGTTCATAGTTGAGCTTGCCCCATGGTGGGGAGGCTTTTATGAGAGGTTCATGAAAAGCATTAAGGACCCTTTAAGAAAAATCTTAGGAAAAGCTTTACTAACTTTCGAAGAGCTTATGACTGTGCTTGTTGAGGTAGAAAATGTACTCAACCATAGGCCTCTGACGTACGTTTATGAAGACTACGCTGAACCTGAACCACTAACACCTGCGCATTTCTTGCTCGCTGGACACAAAGTAGAATATCCTTTTAATTTTAACGAACTGTTCAATACCTCTGTAACTAGGACTAGTTTAATTAAAAGGAAAGTGTATCAAACAAAACTTTTGAGCCAGATTTGGGAGAAATGGAAGACTGAGTATTTACTTGCAACAAAGTCTGCATTCCTTCGGAACTCCTAATGCTCAGAGAGACTTAAAAATTAATGACATTGTTTTAATTGAAGGTGTAAGTAAGTCGGAGTTCTTATGGAACTTAGGACGAATTATTGAGGTCAACAGAGGTCGTGATGGACTAGTCAGATCTTGTGTCGTCAAGACCAAAAAAGGAAATTTAAGACGACCCATTCAACTTATATATCCTTTTGAAATTGCTGATTAATTATATAATTTGTAAATAAAATTTTCTGTGCATATAACATTTCAATTTAGTATTAGGTTTATGTAAATATTTTTATGTAAATATGTAATTACCATTAATATTTTTTATTGCATTATATTTTTATTATAATTTAACAGGGTTTGAAAAAACCCGGGTTTTTTTGAAAAAGCCCAACCCACTGGGCCCAGTAGTCTAAAACCCGGGTTTTTTCGGGCTTTTTTGAAAAAACCCGGGTTTTTTCGGGTTTTATCAATTTTTTGGAGAACTCTTCATATTTCTAATTTTCACAAGCACAGTACCTACATTTTTCATTTATCAGTGAAACAAAGGTATAATTTTGCATTAAGTATAGATTAACAATAAAAATATATAAAAAGAAAATATAAATATATTTAAAAAGATTATTTTGTATCTCATAGAACTAGATTACTGGAAGAATGATATATTAAATCAAATGCAACTGAATTTCTTTATATAAATCTTAAGTTAAACATACTAATTTATGCAATTACTTTCATTTACTTCAATAGAAATCAATTTAAGGGAGACCCGTAAGAAAAAACTCAAAATTTTTATTATTGATTTCAAAGTAATGAATTTTAGTGTACTATTTAAGAATCTTTTTGTAAGGAATAATTTGCAAAAAGATTCACTTTTTATTAAAAAGTATATTTTTTATGGGGATTTTTATGATTTTTTTTGTCGCAAAATACTTTTTAAAATTACTACTCCTCATTCAATTTTCAATATTTTGGTATTACTAAAATTTCTTAGTGTTATAGTATATAGAAAAGAACTAAGGAGAGATTTTTAATTTTCCATTTTAATCGGCTAAGAAAAAAATAAATAAAAATATGCATGGTAAATTTCCTTAAATTCATTATAATTTTCATGTTTACCAATTTATGAAAAATTTTCAGAAATAGTTAAAAAAAAGTCTCTCCTTACTTTTGTTGCAAATTTTTTTAAGATTCTAAAAACATCAACACTTTGTTTCTAATTCATTTTACCACTGAGCCTTAGTACTTTGAACTTAGGCAAAATATGAAAAAAGTCATTTTCAGGAAAACACATTTTAAATGGCCGCTAGTCCTTTAAACTCTATAGTGAGTACAATTAAAAAGAGCTCATTTCTTACCTGTTCTAAGTGTCCCCGAGTTCTGAAATTTTGCAATATTCGCAAATATGTATTTTATCGTTTTCTGAGATAAAAATATTTTTGAACTTTTGATGATTTTTGGCCGAAAATGGGGTACGGGTCTCCCTTAAAGCAGCAACATTTATGTAAATATTTTTATTTTTTTGAAGAAAATAATAGAATTCAAACATATATATACATATATACTACAATTTAAGCAACCAGTGGCGTAGCTAAGGGGGGGCGTCCGCCCCGGGCGCCGAGGCCTAGGGGCGCCAAATTGAGACAAATTGTTATATATCTATATTGGGGTGGGGGCGCAAAATTTCTTGCTGGCCCCGGGCGCCATAGGATAGGCCAAAACATAGCTACGCCACTGTAAGCAACATTTATATTGCAATAGTATTAAATTGGATTATCTAAAAGTCAATGTCAGTCATATCTATAAAGTTAGATCGTAAATGGCAATACACTTTTACTAGTTTAGTTTTGCTTTTGTATGCCATCTGTAAGCAATCTTTTAAAGTATCTGGATACATTTTAGATTAGATTTTATTAGGGTCTTTTGGATATTATCAAGGTTATTTATGTTAAAGAAATATGGTTCAGAATGTTTGAAAACGAGGTACTTATACTAATAAATACAATTCAAAATAACTAATTGATTACAAAAAGTTTGAGGTTAAAGGTTAAAAGGTTATGACAATAATAAACATTATAATTTGCTTTTACAAAAATTAATTATTAGTAATAATTTTAACAATTAAATTACTAAAGTATTATACTAAAACTTTTTCACTCTTTTTTTTTATATATATAACAGGATTCCCAGCAAAACATGACTGGCAAATTCCTTGACTTTCCATGACCAAATCTCAAAAAATTCCCTGACTTTCACAAACCAAATCTAGAAAAATTCTCTGACCAAACAAGCATACAGCAAAATTTGATACTTATTTTCACAATCTTTTGCCAAAATTAGCAATTTTTTCTGCAATCATACTTCAATCTTTTTTTTTTCCCCCAACTGTTTAATGAATTTTGTGTCATTTTTCATTTTTTCACTCAAATGTTTTCCATGACTTTTTTAGATATTATTTGTAAATTCCCTGACTTTTCCTGTATATTTTGAGATTTTCCTGACTTTCCATGATGCTGGGAACCCTGTGTAATCTGTCACCATTTTTGTGTTGAAAATTACTGCATAAACTTTCATTGAACATTGAAGCACGATAATAAATGTTGCGATTATTCTTAAAATCTATAACAATACAAGCAATCAGGATGGGGATCACATTTCAAGCGCCATCATTAGGTATACATTAAGATTTAAAGCACTTGGATGCATTTTAAAATATATAGCCATGAAAATCTTCCTTATTTACAAACTAATTTATTTTATGGTCATTTTATCAATACTTAGAAATTCTTTTAAATATGGTTAGTTTGAAATATATTTAAATTGGCATTTATCTTTCCATCCTCATATCTTAGATTAAATAATGATACAGTTGTGAAAACACGAGAAAATTTGAAAAAACCCACAAATGGGTTTTTGATGGGTTTTTTCAAGTGGGCCCGCCCGAAAAAACCCGGGCGGGTTTTTTCGGGCTGGGCCCACTTTGGCGAACCCTGTAATTTAATATTTATTTTATACTGTAAATACTGATTTATTTATTATTACATTATTATTATTGCATCTATTATGTTATTCTATAAAAGTTCTTGCAAAAATCCTGGCCAGGTATGTTATGTTGTACATATTGGTAAGAAACATATATTTTCAACTTATATTAATATTGTTTATTTAATGATTTTCTCATATTTTCTTAAAGGTAAGAGATTGTATATGTAACATAAGGTGATAATTGTGAAAATTATCAGGTGGGGAGTGTCGAAAATGTGTGTAAATTAAAATAAAATATAGATGTCGCTCTAAGTTTTGGCACTTCCCATTTCTGAAGTGAAGTGAAATCACTTAGATGTAATTTTGTGTGTGAACCACCGTATGTTGAACATGTGAGCTTAAAAATGAAGCTTAAAAATATTATGTTCTATCCTTAAAATGTAGGAGAGATCCTAAAAATATCCTGAAATATGTTGTCAAAAAGAAGAATAAAAAGTGTTCATCATTTGATTGCAGCTTACTTAAAATAAAATAGCAACAGAATATTTAATGTATCGGGCATGTCGCTAATCCAGAAGGAATTGCGAAAAATACTTCCAAATTGTTTAAGAAAACATCTACATTTATGAAAACCAGCTACCAGCATTGTTTATTGAAAATTTAAAGAAATTTACACACCACACACACACACAAAAATAATTCTGAATAAATGTGTACAGTCTCGCTCTCACCATTAATTTTAAACAGGAGGGGGGGGACAGACATATAACATAAAATACAAGACTATCATTATTAAAACTCTACTAGAAATATAAAAGTTCAAAAAAATGACCAAAAAATTGATACACTGAAGTGCAAACAAATTATGGGGTAGCAAAACTCAATAGCTTTTTTTCTTCTTTTAAATTCGGTTATAAAGTATGCATGCACGTTTATTAGATATGATGATAATATATGTTGATTGTAACTTCACCGTCAGGAGACACAGTTTCTGGGAATTTCTATAAAATTTTGTAGAAAAATCCTCGAAGTTGACAGCTGCTTGAAATTGCCATTCATACGTGCCATCTCCAGAAGATTATCTTAGCGATAGCAATTTTCTTTCTTTGCACAGAATTTGGGTTGTCCGTGTACAATATTTCGCTCTCATTGGATCATTCAATTTCTCCATTTTTTTTAACTCACTAGAAAAAATTTCATAGTAGAGGATGAAAGGCGATGGCCACGGCAATCTTCGCAAATTTGTGACACCTAGTTAAATGAAACATCATAATTAGTTTATTGCATCTTAATAAAATGTTTAGTTTTGATATACTTTAAATTAACTTTATTTTGATTAAATAATAAATTTCAAAAGTTATAATGCCCCAAAATATCAATGTGATTGACTTGAGCTAATTTAAACAATATATTATATACAAGAATATTTACGGGGGAGGGTTTTAAAATTTAGGACAAATCTACATCGAATACAATTTTCAAATACAATCATCACCTCAATACTACATCATATACTAGATACCACATGAAATACAATCTCTGGACGAATACAATTATCAACCGTTTGCTTTCTTAGAAACAAAATGGGGAAAAAAAGCGAATTTTAAAATTAAATTCATGACTTTCTTTTTTAATCTTATTTTTGTTTGATATAAACGTTTATGAGTATCTCAGCAAAATTACTAGTGGAAGGTGTCATTTAGTACCTTTTTTAAGTTTTGATTTATGTTTATTTTTCTTAAAGCATTCTCTTTCTTTAAGCATTAAAAATAATAATCATCAAAAAAGAACTTTTAAATGCATTAAGGTGAATGTTTACCTTTTTCAGAAATTTTATTTCTTTTTAATAATATGGTTCAAATGATAAATTCATTGCATTTTGATGTTCTACTAAAAGTACATTCTGAAAAAATGCATATTAAAAATAAAATTATTGGAAAATTTTAATTGTTTAAGATTTCTATTACTTTAAGTATTTATATATTTTTTACATTTTTAAACATTTTTAAATGTGTACTATACAAGATTGCAAATGGATTTTTAGATAAATCTACTATTGCATTTAATACTTTTATTTCACTGAAACATACATAATGAAAAATGGAATTTCACACATCTTCATATACTTTTATTTTTTTAAAAAATAAAGAAAATTTGAATGCTAATTCCATGTATCTATTTATCAAGTCTATAATAAAGAAAATGTACAAAAACGGTCAAATCTCTATTTCAAATAGAAAAAAAGCCTTGTCTTTTTTAAAACATGAAAGTAATAAAATATAAACGTTCAGAAAAAGTCATTTAACCCGAAAGTACACGCGCCGGGTCTTTTTGACCTGGAGTGAGCATGATTTGTGCAATTGTAATCACTTACGTTTTAAAAGTAATCTTTAACTTATTTTATCGCAAAATTTGTAAGAATTGCCTCTGCCTTAATAAAATGACGGTTATAACTTGATTGTGTTGGTGACAAAGTTAAAAACATTTTTACCTTGGGTAAGCGCGCGTTCTCCCTGATTAAAGTTTTTATTTGTGTGGGCAATTGTGTTGGGTGTATTTACAATATCTCGAGATAAAATTTCTTTTTGGGTAAAAATGACATATAAAAATATTTACAATTAAATAAGTTTTCACACACATATATATATATATATATAGTGATACATATACATATTTAACATATATATATATATATATATATATATTACTTACATATATAAATATAAAGAAAAATATTTATTTTTTGACCAATTTTGAAGTACGATATTTCTTTAAAAATGATTTGTATTTGTTTTTCAATCAAGAAAATACAAATGAAAAACAATAAATCAATACCCGTTATAAATAATTTTAAAGCTATACTTTACGGTACTGGTATACCTATATACTAATAAAATAAAAAATCTCTGAATATCTGCGATGGCTAGCAAAATCTACCGCACGTAGAAGTCTGAAAATTTAGGTAAAGATATTCTCAGACAGATCCTGATACACATGAGACTCAGACTTTTAATATTTTAAGGGCCAAGATCTCTGGGCCCCTTAACATTTTTATGCACTAAATTGTTAACAACGCGACCCCTTTTTATCTAATCTCCTTCATTGTGAGGGACCTTTCTCCACTTAGTTATTTTTGTTATTTTATTTTTCAGTATTTACGCTGGATCCTTGGTGCCCGTTTCACGGCCCCTTGAAGTTTTTGTGATAATAAATTGATTCCATTCAATCCGATCTTCATTTCTGGAATTCCTGTTCCACTTAGATATTTTCAAGATTTTACATTCCATAATGCACTGCGGCCCCCTAGGAAAAAATAGACTCCGACAGGGGCCTTTGAACTTTTTGTACGCCAAACATTTTTCATCCCCTTAATTTCTCACCTTTCCAGAGCAAAATTTTAAAGTTGAGTCTTTTACTCTTTTTCCAGGGTCAACACCCTCACATTCTTACTCGAGCTCTAGGGCTTTTTTAATCATTTTCCCAATCAATTTATGCATTTCTTTAAAATAATATTCTAACGAAAATTTCATATCCTATGCTTAATTTTTACTACTGTAGATATATTGCGCTAAGCACTAAGACATTTTAACATGTTTTCCTGGTAAGACCCTCTTTTTAACTGTCAGTTGATCTCTTTAAAGCACCTATTACACTTCCTTTATAAATGGTCCAAATCACTAGCCTTTTTTTTTCAACAACTTCTTAAGTCCTTCATCAACTACATGAACGGAAAAAAAATCAGATTTGAGCTACTACAAATTTTAAATATTAATCACGTTCTTGGGCCGTTGGTGCAACTTTTTAAAAAATGATCCACACGAATTGCATGTAATTTTCTTTAGTTTTAGCGTCCTTCCATTACTTTAATAAATATATATTTAAAAAAAAATCTACCCAACTACATGCGAAAGAAGTTCTTAGCCTCTTTAAACATGGCACAGGGATCCTTGAAGTTTTGTACCTTAAATTGTTATTAAATTACCCCCTCTTAATCTTCCTTTTTAAAATCCTTTTTTCATTTAGTTCTTTCCACTTTCTTACATTTTGTTAAAGACCGTTGGGCCCTCTGTGTCCCGTAGGGCCCTTGAACTTTCGTTCGCCATGCATCTTCCACCCCCTACTTTTCCATCTTCTCAATGCGTAACTTTAAAGTTAGGTTTTGGACTCTTCTTCCACGACCCACAACCTGATATTTTTATTGGAGTCCTAGTGCTTTTTCTAAAGCATTTACTCAATTTTTTAATGCATTTCTTTAAAATATTGTTCTAACGAATAATTCTTAACCTATGTTTATTTTTGACTAATTGTAAATATGAAGTGTTAAGTACAAAGGAATTTTAACATTTTTGATGTTATGATCCTGTTTTTAACTATCATTTGTTCCCTTTTGGGTCCTTTATTATAGCTCCCTTAAAAATGGTCCTATATATATATATATACAGGATGAGATTGAAAAACGTAAATATACGTATTAAATATTTTTAAATAAGCTACTCAGTGATACCAAATTTGACCTTCGTAACCGACCCCCTGGGGGTCAGATTGGGTCCAACTTTGAAATCTTAAATTATAACCCCCATTTTTTATTGCAGATACATTCTATGGACAAAAATACGTAACTTTTGTATTTGATGTTTATTTCGAATCCTCGTTTATCACGGTGTAATTGAGCATATTAAATCGATACATATTTCGGCTTTTCCAACGGGATTTTCCCTAATCGAAACTAACTGGGGAGAATTTATAACATCAAATTCCTCGTCTTTTGCAATAATAGCGTTTCCTGAAAATCACCCGTGCCGATTATTTCGGTAGTGCTACACAGTTAAAAATTTTATCCATTTGCTGTAGCGTCACTCCACAGCTTTTATAGAATATCTCTTTCATGACCAATGAGAATGTTCCATAACACAGTAAAGTACACTGTAAAAAATTGACCCTTTTGCTGCATCGTCACTCCACCGCTTTTATAGAAAACGATTACTTTACTGTGTTATGGAGCATTCTCATTGGTCACAAAAGAGATATTCTATAATAGCTGTGGAGTGACGCTGCAGCAGATGGGTCAAATTTTTAAGCGTTGTCTTACCGTAAAGCGTTGTCTTAAAGGTAAAGCGTTGTCTTACCTTTCTTTCCAAAATCAAGTTTTTCCATTGCTAAAATTCTTAGTCGGTTCGATTTCAAAATAATTTTTACTCCTACTAATAAACTCACCCTTTCCAACCTTAAAGATCCTGTTGAATTATCAAATTCATGGGATATTTACAATATTAATTGTCAGTGTGGTCTTTCTTACATTGGTCAAACCAAACGCAGTCTAAAATTTCGTATTAAAGAACATAAGCAATATATTGAAAAACAAGAAATCAAGAAATCCTCAATCGCAAAACATTGCTGGGAGACGAGTCATGCTTTTGACTTCAATTCGGTTAAGATACTAACTAAACCTACTTCTATACAAGAACTTAACTTCCTTGAAGCTTTCCATATCCATAAAAATCTTGTTAATCTCGTTAATTGTGATTTTGCTATTCCACCATTATCAGACTGTTGGAAATATTACATTAAAACTAATTTTTCTTAATCTTTTAATGCAATTCTCACAATATCTTTTCCATTTTCCACCCAATTTCCTATTGCTGTTCCCTGTTTTCCTATTGGTTGTTGCCTAGGATCCTCTGTTTTCCTATTGGCTGTTGCCTAGGATCCTCTGTTTTCCTATTGGTCAAGAAACTTGTTGCTTGAATCCCCATCCTCCCTGTATATATATGAGCAAATTTCCACTATCTTTAGCACTGAGGAAGGTATGCTATATGCTACCGAAACCGGTATGCTTGGAATACGAATATTCTGGTGTTTTAACGTTGAAAATAATTTTAACTTTAACAAAAGTTACGTATTTTTGTCCGTAGAATCCGAATCTGCAATAAAAAATGGGGGTTATAATTTAAGATTTCAAAGTTGGACCCCCTCTGACCCCCAGGGGGTCGGTTTCGAAGGTCAAATTTGGTTTCACAGAGTAGCTTATTTAAAAATATTTAACACGTATATTTACGTTTTTCAATCTCATATGTATTTCTCGAGTTATTCGGCCGTTTCCAGACATTTCGGACACCCTGTATATATATATATATATATATATATATATATATATATACATTAGCTTTGACGCATTTTGATTTATACTCATCTTCTTAGGGCCTTTGATTCAGCATTTTAAAAAATGATTCGAATTGAATTCAATTTTCTTTTACATCGTTGTGACATTATTTTAAAAACAGATAAAAAATATCTTTATTCTCAACTACATACTATATTAGTTACTAGCACATCGAAGATACCTGGCAAGAACGAAAGCTTTTATGTACTTTCGAATAATTTTTTTTATAATTTCTGGTGTTTATCTTTCTTTTAAGAATTTTACGAATGGAGGTACCTTGCACCTTAAAGGGTTAGTTAGTTAGTCAGTAGATTAGTCCTCCCCTACACATTTGCTCTCTCTCTCATACGCTCACATTTTGATAACTGTAATTTCATGACATTTAGTACTTTAAAACATTATCTAAAATAATTAAACTGTTGATATTATGATAATGACAGTAATAAATTTAAATTGTAAATAATTCTGAAATATTTTATTAATTTTTGTATCCCAATTGTGAATCGTTTATACGACGACCACTTATACGACGTTTACATTTATACGACGTTTTAATGTGGTCCCGATTCATTCCTATTCATTTTAATGTGAAAATATATCTTTTATACGACGCCCAAAATCGTTTATGCGTCGTTTTTTCGATTTTGTGTAGGTTTATTTTTCTTGTGTATTTTACGAACGAGCGGAAGTTGGCAGCTATGAATGACACAAAGGAGCGTGTTTAAATGCACTCCACATTATAAAAATTCGATTAGTCTGAAAAATCAGCTTACGTGTAACAAATTACACTGGGAGGGTTCATTCTTATTTCGGGGATGGTCAGCTTTCCCGACCTGATTTAAGTTGCAAAAGACTATTCTTCTAACTATTATCAATATTGGCGACATTTAGTTGGCCACGCCGATCTTTTTTATGTTTGACTTTAAATGGAAAGGAGGAACCTTTCGGTGAAACATAAATAAAGGTACACATATTAAAATTGCTTACTAATCCCCCCCCCCCCCGTTTTTTATATTTTATTTTATTTTTTGTTATTTGTTTATTTTGGTTTGTTTAATTTACAAATTCATGCAAATCATCACGTTAAACATTAAAATTAAGTGAAAACAAAATCAATTCTAGTTTTGCAAGTGAAAATCGATTATACGTCGTTATCGTTTATACGACGTTTTTCGGTAGTCCCTTTGGCGTCGTATAAACGATGCTCTACTGTATTTTGTTTCATTAGAGAACTTTCATTTAATTCTAGAATTAATTACAGTCATAAAAACAACTAGATGAAATTAGGCATGTTTGACTCACTTTTAACTAAATCATTTTTAACTTTTTTTAAATATTGAACCTTCAACAAAGTTTTATGTATTATTTTTCTTGGTATACAATCAGTTATCAGAATAAACCTGCGACATAAGTGCAATATATTTGAAGAAAGATAGATTTTAATCATGAAAAAATATTTTTTCAAGGCTCCTCACTCATAAGAGGCATGACTCTCTGCATTTTATGTAGATATACAGGCAAAAGTAAAGAAATATACAAATAAACAGGGGCCTCGCTAAGAGGGGGTACAGATGGGAGCCTACACCCCTTCCCCCCAAATGTTTGCACATACTGTTACAGTTGGCAAATTTACAAACTGAATTAGCAAATTAGTTCAAAACTTTAATTAAAAACTATAATACACTTTCTATTTCTGATAAATTGGAAGAAATTCACCAATATAATTAGAAATATTATTAAACTTTTTACAAATAAAAGCTATATTACATTTTCTAATTGTGATAATTAAAAAAAGCTATTATATAACTGTATATAAAACTGTGTAATAAAACTAGTTGGCAAACCCCGAGAAGTATTTATGTTTGCTTTTCACTGAGTTGGCAAATACTGAGTTTTGACTTGGCAATTTCAGGCTCACTCCCCCACCAGATCCCTGCAAATAAAATCATTTTTAGGAATGCAGAATACCTTTATTTTATAAGTTTAAAGAAATAAAGTAATTTTTAAAATCTCATTTTCAAATAATTTTAAACCTAGAATACCTATAAACTGTAAGGTTTAAAGAAATAAAACAAGTTTTAAAAAATATAGAATACCTTTAAGGGAGACCCGAACCCCATTTTCAGGCAAAAATCATCAAAAGTTCAATTTTTTTTTTCTCAGAAAACGATAAAATACATATTTGCTAATATCCATGCAAAATTTCAGAACTCAGGGACACTTGGAATAGGTAGAAAATGAGCTTTTTAAATTGCACTCACTATAGAGTTTAAAGGACTAGCGGCCATTTAAAACGTGTTTTCCTGAAAATGACTTTTTTCATATTTTGCCTAAGTTCAAAGTACTAAGGCTCAGTGGTAAAATGATTTAGAAACAAAGTGTTTAAGTTTTTAGAATCTTAAAAAAATTTGCAACAAAAGTAAGGAGAGATATTTTTTAAACTCTTTCTGAAAATTTTACATAAATTGGTAAACATGAAAATTATAACGAATTTAAGAAAATTTACCATGCGTATATTTTTTTAGCCGATTAAAATAGAAAATTAAAAATATCTCTCCTTAGTTCTTTTCTATATACTATAAAACTATTTAAGAAATTTTAGTAATACCAAAATATTGAAAATTGAATGAGGAGTAGTAATTTTAAAAAGTGTATTTTTCGACAAAAAAAATCATAAAAATCCCCATAAAAAATATACTTTTTAATAAAAAGTGAATTTTTTTGTTAATTATTCCTTCCAAGAAAATTCTTAAATAGTACATCAAAATTCATTACTTTAAAATCAATAATAAAAATTTTGGGTTTTTTCTTACGGGTCTCCCTTAACCTACAAGATTTGAACAAATAAAATAAATTTGAAAACCCCCAAAAAATTTAAAAAACTAAGAATACCTTTAAGCCACCAACTCTAAAGAAATAAAATAAGTTAAAAAAAAAACAGAATATTTTTAAGATACAAAGTTAAAACAAATAAAATAATTTATAAATTCAAAATATCTTTGCGAAGTTTTTATCTTTACAAAGCTACAAAGATTTTAAGTACCGAAATATCTTCAACATCTAACTGATGTTACAAGTCTTACAGACCGTTGCATTTTTAAATTTTTATAGTTTAACATGTAACATTCTGTTTAATTATAAACACTACCGAAATTTTGTTTCTTTTGGAACTTTATACTATCACCAGTGACATTTGAATGGGTACATTTAAATTATAACAGCCCTTTATAACATGTTAAGTACCAAAACAGTTTCCAATAAGTTAATCCCCCCTTTTATTCATCTTTCGATGGAGCGGTGTACCAGACTGGTTTACAGTAGTTAAGTGCCGATTTATGTTACATCAGTTAAAGGTTAATTTTAAATAACACTTTTTGTATCGCTCCTTTATATTTGCGGAATAAATTTACATTCTTTTACAAATATGAACATTAACCTTTTATTATATACCAAGTATAATAAACAGATTTCAAAAACATTTAATTAAGGGAGCTTTCACTAAGGTCAACCCTCCAACATATTGACTAGGTCAAGCCTCTCTCCCTAAGCTATATTCTAAAGAAAAAAACATTTTAAACTATTTTAAACATATAATATACCTGTGCAAAATTCATGCCTATAATTAAAACTCAATATTTCTGTATTAATTAAAACCTACTAACTTAAATTTCCACGATATTTTAACTGGGAAACTTGAAAAATATTTTTAAAAAACTCAACTTTGTTAAAAAGTTTTCACATCTGATTGTGTTTCACCTGCTTCAATTGTCTGCATGAAATGAAGCTTGTTGCTTGATAATTTTCTTAGCTTTGGTTATCATCTTGCGATAAAAGTCTGAAAAATATTTAAATTTGAAAATGGTTGAATGGGTCAAGCTTCCGCCGTGGTCAACCATCCCTAGTCTCCCCTATTTTTTTTTTTTTTTTTACATTTTGAGGTGTATCCATTACTGGAGTGTGGGCGTTTTGATATTTTTCTCTTATTTACAATTAAATTTTGAATTAGGAGAGATGGCATTATGAGAATGGTTAAAAATTGTTGAGTGATGAATAAAGTGTTGAAAAAATTGTAATATAAATAGTATTAATTAAAAATTATTTTTATAGAAATTCATTAATTGTATCGATTAGTGGCACATCTATTTCATATATATATTATCCGTTTATTTTAATTATTTTAATAGATGATTCAAAACATCAAATATCAGAATTACTGTTGTAAAATTGAAATAATGGAAGATAGTTAGAAGGATTAGTAGAAAAAGAATAAAAAAGAAAAAAAGCAGGCGAGTGAAGTTGTATAATTTGCATTTAACAGTTAAGTTTATTGATGAATTAATTGTAGTAATTAATATTACAAATATGAAAATACCACAGATTTATTGATGTTTAATAAATACTATGAAAACGATTTCAAAATAAAATTGCAAAACCGATATTTGAAGCCACGGATCTCCAAATAAAATTGTTTTAATACTGTGCTATAAATTTAATAGTTTAATGTTAATTTTTATGTGCATAATAGATGAATAATCAAACATTCAAGAAGCAAATAGATTTTGTGTAGTTTTAAAAAATTGTCGTTTTTCAATTGAATTTGTTTCTAGATCATCCCCCTTTAGCCCCTTCTTTCTCTATATAATATTGTCTACATTCCGATTGGTTTGAGTGTTTGTTACAGTAAAAAATATCAAAAGCAGAGATGTAAATAATAATGATTTGATTACAATATTTAGAAAAAATTGTTTATCAGATAACATTAATTAAAACATTGAAAGAAGCTTTTTATTAAACCATAAGGGGAGTGGGATGGTGTGGGACAGTTACAAAAGTATTTACAAAAGTAAGAAAATCAACTTTGTTTGATACAAACACTAAAATTTCACTTTATAGAGGGCATTGTGAACGACTTTTTAATCTCCCTGAACAATATAGAAACACAACATAAAAATTTATTTTATAATTAAAGAAATGTAAATTTCAAAATATGCCCCATACCTCTCCACTTACACGGAGGTATGAGACAGCTATAAAACAAACCTATAAAGCATAAATAGGCTAGTGTCGGCTAAATATACAATTAAACAAACATTGTAGGATGATAATGTATGTGCCACATCATAAAAGTCTTGTAGATTTATGATTCAATGACAATCATGAATAAAAATTCAAGATTTTTAGTCGTAGATGACATTAAAAAATCATCACTTCAATTTATTTACATTTTGAAATAAATTAATTTATAATCAAAGTTATAATATATTATCCTCTAAAAATGTTTGCATAGTAGCAAATTAGATTCATCTTATGAAAAAAAAAAAGAATTGGACATGTCGAATTCACCATGTCGACATGCAAGTTCTTCCTTTTATTACCATGTCCCATTCCTCCCCACTTCCTTGTTTTGTGTTAAACTATATGTATAAACAAAAATAGGTCTTTTAAGCTTATTTTAAATTATGGATAACGTACAGTATATTGTTCCATAAATAAGGAAACTATTATAGCTATGCATATACAAGTCATTTATATACGAAAAGCATATAAATTATATTAAGCGAATTTATTTTTGATTCTTGAATAAATCTTTTCCGTCATACGACTGCAAGTTTATACTGATCATTTTTTTTTTCAATTGAAGATTTGGTTATGATTGCTTGGGCTTACGTTTGGGTGTTACGTTTGATTGATGAAATGTTTAGTATATACATGAAGAGAAAAATCTACTGTCCCATTCCTCCCGCTGTCCTACTCTTTCTACTCACTCTTACAGTAATGAGTTTTTTTAAGTATAATTTAAAAATAATTACTTTCAGATTTTTCCAAATAAGTGAGACGATTTTATGTACTATGAACTTACTAAATTATTTTTAGTAATGTCTACATTGGATGTTCATTACTGGAAATTAGTTAAATAAGCATTTCAGTAATGGACACTGGTTTCAAAACTTTAGATTATAACAACTTATATACTTGAAATACTCAATATTTTATCAATAAAATATTAAGAAAATGACAACTTACTTCATATCTCGTTTTCTTGTAAATAGTGCCGGAAGATGTTGATGTTGATCACATGTTTAATGTTTTCCTTCTCAATTCCTCATGTCGACTATGTCGATATTTACCTCTGAGCATGCGCTTGGAGTACTACATCATACGTCATGCTTCAAGTGGAAAGTTCCACGAACCTCTGTGAAAATATCCTCTGGTTTTGCGTGTTTTTTAACCGACTTCAAGGAGGAGGTTATGATTTCGACCTGTATGTATTTGTTGTTCACGCATAACTTTCGTAAATATGAACCGATTTTGATAATTCTTTTTTTGTTAGAAAATGTAAGACGCCCACATGGTCCCATTTAAATTTTATCAAATTCTTGCGATTAGAACTTTTTTAAAAACAAAAACATTAAAATTCCAATTTTTTGAAGCAGTCATCCAATTAAAAGCGTTCAATTTTCAGTTAATCGCAGGCTTTCATGTCGAGCACACAAGTCAGATATGTGTGTACAATAAATAAATAAAATTTCAGGCTATCACTCTTACACCGGTAGAAGAACTTTTCAACCACTTTCAAGGAGTAGGTTATGATTTCGATCTGTATGTATTTCTTATTCACTCATAACTTCCCTAAAAATGAACCTATTTTGATAATTCTTTTTTTGTTTGAAAGTATAAGATGCCCGCCCCATTTTAATTTCATTAATTTTTGATGATTAGAATATTTTTAACTAAAAAGTGTGGATTTGATAAAAAAATATAATGTTTTGTCGCAAATAATCTTCCATTGTTGCAACCGTGTTCAAATCATAAGCATATTAAAACTATGCATTCATATGCGTTAGCGCCAAGTTGTCGCCAAGCTTAATTCTTTTTTGAAGTCGGTTACTATTTTTTTTTAAAAGCATAATTATTAAAATATCAGAATGACTTTCTCCAGAATTTGAGGAACGTTACACACATAAATGATGGCAAGCTTACACAAATGTTTTACAGTGTAGCCGCGGCGTTTCGATAGTTTTTTACATTATAACTCTGAAATGTATGATTTGCCGGAAAACCTTTCTTAACAGTTATAATTGAAGTCCATTTTCGTATTCAGTGGCAATAAAAAAAAATTATCAAAAGTTAAAAAACATAACACAACTCAAATTTCACAGACTGGAGTTATTTGTAGATTAATACACCGAATCATAATGATAAAAATTTAAAAAAATTTCTTCAGAAAAGTTAGATAAAATTAGTAATAATGGAATATTTCTGATTATATCTTTTTACGCATCTTCTAACAAGAACTTTAGATTTTCGTTCTTAAAAAAACAATTGCATTGTACAACAATGAAAATATTTCGTTTTATGGCGACATTAAATTGGTGAGTTCTGTTTCTTTTCATTTTTCTATGAAATTCGAATGGTAATAAACAGGAAAAGATAAGCGATACGCGTCGCAATTTATTAAATGAAATGTTTGAAGAAATTGATCTGTATAAGTAATTCAAAAAATTCGTAGAATATTTAAAGGAACTTATTGATAAATTAGATGAAAAATAGAAAAGTGTTAAATATCTGGTTAACACCATTATAAGTATAATTTATGCAAAAAAATGTTCAAAATTAGATTTTGAATTGTGATGTATATGACAAGAAAGTAACATATTAGAGATCAATATAAAGCATATAAGATTAAAAATTTGTGTTCTGTTTAAAGTATTGGTTCTCTTAATAAAGTTTATTCAATACAGGCACGCCATGATACAATGAACTAAAAAAAATACCAAGTTCCAAAATTACATATAAACACGTTTTTCGAGGAAATAGATATATTTCTAGAATTCTGAAATCAATTTAAAACTGTTACAGATAAATTTCCAAATCTGACAGATGCACAGAAATTGAGTTACTTGGTGGGCTTGATTTATGGAGTGCGCTGCAAATGCAATTAGCAGCTTTAGTTTGACAGAAAATTATAACATTGCCTATATCAGTTTTAAATGAGATATTTGTAGATGTGATATGATCGTAAATGCTCACTTACATAATTTACTAAATACGTATTGCCTGAAAAGTTCTCAGACACTCGTGGCTGAATAAATTTTATATTAAGTGTCTAATGCAAATTCGGAATTTAAAGTCAAAAAGTGTAAAACCATCTCGTTTCCCGAATATTACTCACGTTAATACTCCCGGATTTAGCCTTAGAATCTAATAGAAATATGAATAAATGCAAATTATGGAATAAAGATAATCTCATGAAATTGCATAAGAAAGAAGATAAATATATAACAAGTTAAAATAGTACGTCAAATGTAGTAAATGATGCGTCCGTACTATATCAAGTTTTAAAAAGATTCAGATTTTTGTGCAATAGTGTACAGTACATCGGATACAGTACAGTGGCCGAAATCTTTTGTGTGTCAGTAAATACTATCTATTTTCTATAATGAAGGAAGCAACTTGTAGTAAACCGCAGCAACGTATATCAATTTCTTAAAATGTGCAATAGTTTAATAATATGGAAACGCGCTCCAAATAGTGTTTCCCCCTATAACATTGTGCAATCAAACACATTTTTTTGGCTCTGTAAATTAATAACAAATATTCTTTGCACCACAGATTGTGCAGAATGTATGTTTAGTATATACTTCATAGATGCATATCAATTCTATTACGTTCGAAAGAAATGCACTTGAAACTATTTTCCCCATTGACTGTAATGCAACGGAAAACTTTTTATTGTACCTGTAATTAAACTATGCATCCGATTTTCCTAAAATTTGAAATGTCTCGACAAAATTATGCAACAATTATATATTTCAATTTTCAAGCGGTTCGGTTGGGTAGTTTTTCCTCAGTTATATGCAGACAGACGGACGTATTGAATGACGGTTATAGGTGCTACGGATTTACTTAATTATGAAAGCACCTAAAAATTATATTAACTACCTATGATGCAGATGATAAAATATAGTGTCCAATGAAAAAAAACAATCAAAATACAAATCAAGGTATCAGTTAGCTTATAAAAAATAAAATAAAATAAAAAATATTTTAACTATTTAATTAATGACAGCTGTGAATAAGAATTCATGTTGATTCTGAATAAGAAATGATCCTAAAAGTGAAATGTGTCAACGTTTAACTGTATAACAGGAAAAATAAGTATTAAAAAGCAGAGGATTCTTGTTACGAATACAGATTAATGGCAATGAAAATTGTAAAACTAACGATATTTGTGATAGAAAATTTAGTTTACTAAAAATCACATTCGGGCCGTTTTTTTCGATTTGGAAATAATTTAAAAGAAAGTATTGATAAAAAGGGCCGTAATTAATTCAGATTATAATAACAATTACAGTTACGATGCATGGAAATAAAACTCTAATTGCAACATATTTTTGCAGACGTGTTCTGCTAGAGAAAGAGATCTGAAAGAATATTGTATGTTTAGTTGGTTGACGGTGGCATGTGATATAAATTGTATTCGCACTGTTGTTCAAATTATATATTCAAAGTTCTACTCATCAAATAATCAGGTTTTTTAGTACACGCATAGTTTATTTATCACAAACACATAAAATATATACGCGAAACACACAAACATGCAAATAATGGTTTCTCGGCTTTTGCCGGATCAACAGAATATCTTCAGCATAAGCTGGAATCCAAAAACATTCTATTCTTTTTTCCCCTCGGGACAGGATGACGTCATGACAAAATCCCCACAGGGATTATTTCTTTTCCCAAGCAATGAAGTTGCAACATCCTCCCGCATCGATGAATACATTCATCCAATTTGGTAGTTTAATCATTATAAAATATGTATAAATTACTAATACTAATTTACTAATACTTATTACCATTACTATACTTAATACCGTTTGAATATTTATATTAATATTTTTACTTATGAATACAATACAATTACTATGAAATCACACTACATTACAGTTCAATTATATAGAATTAAGCAACAACAATACTAAATTAATACTAATAATGCTACATAATGGCAAAATAAAATAAAGACAAAAAATATATAAACAAAAGACCAAACCAAAACCAAGTTTTGATATTTTTAGTCGAGTTCCATGGGGTATATTATCTGGACCGCGCGTTTGAGAATTCCTGCGGCAGTCTTAAGGGTTAAACTCCTGACTTTTCCATCGCGCCCCTGATGTACTTCTAAGACTTTTTCGATTTTCCACATCTGTCTTGGCAACTTGTCTTCACCTATTAAAACTATGTCATCTACATTAAAACATTTTACAGCATTTACAGCTTTATGAAAATATACACTTTTAAGTTGGAGGAGATATTCTCCCTTCCACGTATTCCAAAATTCATTTAACAAAGTTTCGCGATACAAATATCTTTTAAGGAGTAATTTTCTATTAATTTTCATAATTTTATCATCTTTGACAACCATGGGAGGTAATGTAGTCAACCTCTTTCCTGTAAAGAAATTTGCCGGAGTGAGAGGGAATGGTTCATCCGGTTTATTGTAAACATAAGTTAGGGGTCGCGAATTTATTATTGCCTCTATTTCTATAAGAACTCTTTCGAGTTCTACCTGGTAACTAGTGCCCGTCCCAATACCTTTCTTAAAGCACCCTTGGTGATTCGAACCATTCTCTCCCAATATCCACCCCACCATGTTGCACTTTCCACTATAAATTTCCAGGATATGCCTTTTTTACTAAAGTAATTTTTTACAAGTTCAGAAGTTAAGTTTGAATACAATTTCTGAATTTCACGATCAGCATTTTAAAAAGATTTGGCATTATCAGAATAAACAGTATTACACAGTCCTCTTCTTGATATAAATCGTCGAAATGCTAATAAAAAGTATTCAGTACTTAAGTTGAACACAAATACTGGATGGATGACACGAATTACTGCACAAATAAATAAGACAATGTACACTTTATTCATATCTTTAGTATATAACGGTCCAGCGAAGTCCGTACCAGCGATCTCAAAGGCACTTTCAACATAAAGTCTGTCCGCAGGCAATGGAGCTACAGTTTGATTACCTGGTTTTACCTTATAGCGTCTGCAGATAAAGCACTTATTGAGGCACGGTTAAACTGTCTCTTTGCCCTTTAGAATCCAGAATTTTTCACGAAGTTGGGTAAGTGCATCCGATACACCACCATGGCACAAGTTTTGATGCTCCCGCATTATTAGTAGCTCTGTGAATTTTGAGTTCCCTGGAATAATTAATGGGTGTCGTTCCAAAAATTGGAAATTATAATGTTGGAGACGTTCACCCAGAACTATAAGCTTATCAGGAGTCATACTGGGATTTAGACTATAAAGTCTTGAATCGTTGATGATTGATGAATTGTTCAACAGTTGCAAATATTCCCTTTCAAATTCAATTTTTTGAATGAAGTGAATCCAATAATTTAGAGCATCTACCAAATCTTCTGCAGCTATGGGACCTCTCTTTTTCTCAGATTTATACTTACAGTTTCTAATAAAACGAATAATATAACCAGTCACCCTCAGTATTTTATTAAGGCTACTATGCCTGTTAATATCTAACAAGGGATCTCTAGATTCCTGCGAAATTTGAAGGAGAACTTTAACATCCTTCATTTCTCTTTTAAGTTCCATTATTTCATCATCCGATTTAAGTTTAATTGGTGTTTCATCAGGGGGCAATTCGGCCATTTGCAACCAAGCTGGCCCTGAAAGCCAGACTTCGTCCTTTACGAGAGTGAAGGAGTGCATACCGCGAGTTAGTTGGTCAGCCGGATTTTCCTTCTCACTGCAATAACTCCAATTGGAAGGGTTAGGTTTTTTTTTTGATTCCAACTACTCTATTTCTCACAAATTGTTTTAAGTTTTCAGAAGCTCCTCTTATCCAGTTGCAGACAAATTTGGGAATCACACCACAAATAGACATCATAGACATCGTTCTCCTTAATAATTGGAAAAATATTCCTCAGATAAGATGGTAGTCTGGCCGAAATTAAAGCACCTAATAATTCAAACCTTGGTAAAGTTATTGGTTTCAGGGGAGCAACACGTGAATTAGCTATCACAAATTTTGTCGAAATTTTGGTAGGATACTTTATTCTAAAATATGCAATTGCACCACAAGCCTTTGGGCTCACATCAGACAATAAGTGCAGTTCCAAGTTTTCGAATTTAGAGTCATCGAAATATTATCGAGGAATAGTCATGGCTTGGGTTTTCATGACTTCTTCAAGCCACTCCTGGAATATAAGGTGCAATTCGAGTTTGAGAGGTTCATCCCAGAAGATTCCAATTTCCCAAAGTTGTTGCATAAGCAGTTTTACATGAATTGCAAAAGGGACAAGAATGCCCAAAGGATCGAATAACATACCGCAGGCCTTTAGAACAGTTCTTTTAGTTGAAGGATTGGCACTTATGGCTTTAAAATGCTCCGTGACAATAGTTATGTTATCATTCACATTATCCCAAACGATGCCTAACACTTTAAGTGGGATTCCCAGTTATTCGGTTGCTTGTTTGCAGTCGATATTTTCTTTTAACCACATATTTCGTAAAGTGGTAGAATCAGTTACCCATTTTCTTAAGTTCATAGATGCTTGATTCATAATGTAAATCGCGTCTTATAGACATAGAGAAAGCATCTTTAATTGTTTCGCAGACACTAATAAAATCGTCAACATACACAGTCAACTCTCGTTAATTCGAACTCGTCGGGACCGCAAGAAATGTTCGAATAATCCGAAGTTCGAATTATAGAAAATATGAAATTAAAGAATGCTTAATATGGTACATTTACAAAGGAATTAATATTTTGTGTTTTTTAACTTTATTTTATCTCTTATCATTAAATTATGATTTACTATTAAATTAGAATGTATAAATGCATAAACTAATTAAAAGATTAAAAACAAGCACAATGGAAGAAAAATTTAAAGCGTCACTACACTGTTAAAAATGTGGTGCTAGGTTGAACCAATTTATGGTGCTGCAATAGCTGCCACCATAAGATGGTGAAATGTTGTTCCAACATTTGGTGCTAACACCATTTGGTGCTAAGGTCGAACCATAAAGTGGTGAAATGTTGAACCATAAAGTGGTGAAAGGTTGAACCATTAACTTTAACAGAATGCATTTAATGGTTCAACCTTTCACCACTTTATGGTTCACCATTTCACCACTTTAAGGTTCGACCTCAGCACCAAATGTTTGAAGAACATTTCACCACCTTATGGTGGCAGCTACTGCAGCACCATTAATTGGTTCAACCTAGCACCAAATTTTTGACAGTGTACTGCTAATAATTAAAATAAAACAACTTTTACTACATCTGAATTATAATAGAATAACTTTTTCTACAGGAAATTAATTCGTAAACATTTTTTTAAATAAGAACCTCTTAATCATTTTACCAATTTAAAAATACACTTTTTAAATTTATTATTAAATTTTAAAACTTATTTAAGCACAAAAAATTACGAAATTGCATTTTATCATTTTATTCTAAGATATATCAGATTCAATATATCAGTCAGGTTAGTAAGTTATTTTGATTAAAATATAAAGAATTTACAAAAAGTTTATAATCAAATAATACTTTTATCCTTTCTTAGATTCAAAATCAATAATATTCTTACATTCTTATAATTCATGAGAACATATTTTCTGAAATAATATTTAATTTAGTAAATTTTACTGCAGAGAATTTTTGTTCGTATTCATAAATTTTTTTTAAGAATGAGCTTGATCCGAAATCATTTTCCAAGCCCTAAGTTAAAAATTACTTTAAAACAAAAGATATGATTAAAGTAGAATACACATTTAACAAAAACTTTGATATTTGAACACACACATACAATATTCCACTTATATAACAAGCACTAAAAGCATGTACAGAAACTGATAAGAACATTAATGAAGGAAGATGTTAATTAAACAATATATAGAACATAGTAATGTTACATATTAAAGCCAAAAATCATGCAAATAACAATACAAAATTGAAAACTATAGAATTAAAAAATATTTTGCTTAATACACACCATCGGCATCCATTACTGTTTTGCTTCTGTTCTTCACGAAAAGCGTCATAGATATGCGCAGAAATCTGTGTTTTGATTAGCTGTAAGTAGCACCATCTTTTGGTGCTACTTCTTATTTTTCAAACTTACTCCATAACATGGAGTTTTCGAAAAATAAGTAGTACCATATTTTGGTGCTTCTCTTAATTTTACTCCATAAATTGGTTCAACATTGAACGGAAATTTTTAACAGTGTAATGTACAGATGGGGTACTAAAAAGTGGATATCAAATGCATTGGATTATATGTATACTCGTCCGGAACAATTTTCACAAAAATCAAAGAAAGAGAGTTCTTTAAATGATCTGAAATTCGTGATAAAAAAAGGAAAATGAAAAATCGGAATTCTCGTTAGTTCGTATTAAACGAAGTCAAGAGAAAATGAGTTCGAATTAATGAAAATTTTTAACAATATTCTGCCATTGAAAATTTCGGGATATCATGTTTAGTTCGAATTAAGCGAAGATTCGAATTATCCGATTTCGAATTAACGAGAGTCGACTTTAACTCATTCAGTAATTCAGCAACATCTTTAAACTTAATTTTAAATTTTGAAAGACGTAATCTGAGAGTTGCAGCTAGTATAAATGGACTGAATTTTACTCCGAAGGGAGTTCGAGTGAACTACAGGACTCTGATATCATTGCGACCCAAACCTAAATTTGTCCCCTGATCCCTTCCCCACAAAAATTGCAAAAATTTTCGATCCTGCTCAGCGATACCTATTTCCAAGAATGCTCGTTCAATATTCGCGCAAAATGCAATTGCGTTATACCTAAATTTCAATAAAATTTTAAGCAAATCAGAGTTTAAATTTGGGCCGCTCTCTAAACAATCATTTAGGGAAATTTCCTCCTTTGCCTTAGAAGAGGCATCGTAGCACACTCTGGGTGTAGTAGTTTCTTTCGATTCGCTAACTACTCCATTGTGGGGCATGAAATATGATTGTCTGTTTTCATTCGGATAATAATCTATTTCCTCGATTATATTATCTTTTAATTGATTTTCGATAATATCTTTATAGCGCAAATATAAATTTTCATCTCAATTAAATGTATTACTCAAACTAAATAAACGTTTCATAGCAATTTCATAATTACTATTTAATTCCGTAAAATCATTTTTCCAGAGCAGTCGCGTTTCTTATCTTTTATCGTTATAAGTGGTATTCTGACTGAATTGTTCTAAAATAACTTCAGTTGTTCGTGAAACATCATTTTTTACTTTAATTCCTATCGATTTCAATTCCCACAAGTCTTTAATTCTTTCATAATCCGGTTCACTACCCGCATGTGTTGTTAAATCATTAACGTGAACTTCCTTGGCATTTGATTCTCTTCCCTTACCTTGAATAACATACCCGAAAATGCTATCTGTCGCTACCAATCTATTACTAAGTCTTAAATTTATTTCACTTAAAATTTCCCATACTTGATATGCGCCGATTAAACAATGTATCTCTGTTGTAATGCCAAGATCAGCCAATTCAATTTTCTTCTCAAGGGCAAGTTGTCTCACCCAATTCGAAGGTACTTCAACCTCTCCACACGCAACAGAATTTATGACAACTGCACTTATTTTCTTTCTTTGATCGGGATTAATTCTGCTTTTTAGAACCAATTCTACGATATCATACATCAGTTTGTCGGATTGTTTATTTCCAAACGGATAAATTACAAATGATTCCCTGTTAATGATTTTTAAATTCAATAAATCAGCAATTTCCTTTTTTTATGAAAGTTCTTGTCGAACCTTCTTCTATCAAACATGTAATTAATGTTCCTTCATTTGATCTACTTTCTACCAATGCGGAAAAGGTTTGCAAAAAAAAATGCATTTGAAATTTTGTCGTTCACTTATTTCTTTTTACAAAATAAACTATTGTCTATTACCAAATCATCACGTTTATCGTTTGAGGAAGGGGGTTTACGATTTGATCACAAATTAAAATGTTATGAAGTTATTTACAATTCCGACACATATTATTTTTCTTCGACATTTTTTCATTACGTGCCGACGTTGAAAACAAATAAAACAACGCTTCTGTGTCATCAAAGCTTTTTTTCTTTCTGAAACATTTAAATAACAATTTTCATTCGAATGTGAATTATCGGAACAAAAAATACATTTATTCCCGGCAGTCGCCAGAAAGGCGGAGGTTGTAGACATTGGTTTTGTTTGCGGATTATTACAATATCTGGATCTGTTAAAATTAGTAGGATTGTAAGAATTATTACTCGCTTGTTTTTGTTTCAAATTTTCTAATCTGCTACTCTTTTGATTTGATAGTAAAAGTGATGTTTCACGACAATGAGTTTCTTTCCTTAAAAATTCCATTAAATCACTTATATCAAACTGATCTTCTGAATTTCGTTGTCATTTATATTGAAGAGTTATTTCATCGGAAATGTTTTGTAATATTACGGGGCAAAGTAAATTACTGTATGTTCCGGCAACTACGCCTAGCGATTGTGGAGATCTAACTTGAATTTCAATTGCATCATACATTTTCATGAGAGCCTTAATAAACCATATTAACTTAACAGGTTCAAATTATAACAATTTATTCATATGCGAGCTAGTTATTAGGTCTAAGCGACCAAACCTGTTTTTAAGTAACTGAACCGACGAATCGTAGTTTTCATTAGTTAAAGCCAGGGTTCGATTTCAGCGCTATCGCATCCCAATTTGCGATTCAAATTTAACTAAAATGCGATCCAAGAAATGCATTAAATCGCAATCATTGAGATGCAGAAATAAATCGAGCTGTGAAAATTTTTTTCTCAAAACCTCGTCGACCAAATATACAGAAATATTGAAAAAGGAAGCAAAATTTTAATGAGGATGAGTAACTATGACAATGAAGTTTGAGAAATTTTGTAAATAGTCTGTAAATAATATGAACAAGAGGTATTTTTTTGTGTAATAATACTTGTGTACTTAACTTAATGAAGATTTCATTTTTTATCCTTTTCCGCTTTATGTTTTATTTAAAATTACAAAAATTGTATTTCTGAGTTTATGGCCTATTAAAAAATATTGATCCTCTCAACAAATATATTTTTTTACGAATTGGTACCAGGGTTGGCGAGTTTTTGCCGAAGGTGGAAAAAACCGCGGAAAAAACCTGGTAAAAACCGTCCCGGCAAAAATAGGTTTTTGCCAAAAAGGTGGCAAAAATAGACTGTCCATTTAATTTTTTCCCCAGAAAGAGAAAAAATATTTCACGAAAGAAAAAATAAACTGCATACCTAATTGAAGAATCAATATTATTCTAAATTTATTTTAACTTTTAAGTTAAATAAGAATAATTATGCACTTTATGAAAGAATACTAACTTTTATAGCAAGATTATAAATGAAATAAATTCCAATTTTATATAAATGAAAAAAAAACTTCTTTATTCATGTTTATACAATTATTAATAATTTACATAATAGAACTGTTGAGACTGAGTAAAGCACTTATGTTTATAGTTTATATATGTTAGAAATTCGAAGAAACAGTTATAGTAACCTAAATTTAATTTAATATAAAATTATATTTAAAGCAGAAAACTATTAAATTTCAAATTTTTCAGCAATATCTTCCTCACAACCTAAATTTTGCTGTTTTAGTATGGCATAGGAGTAAACAAGTTTTGAAAGAGCATCTGTTGATAGCTTATTTTGAATTTTAGTTTGCACAAATGCAAAATTTGAAAACAATCTTTCAATAGCAGCACTACTTGCTGGGATATTTGAAGGTGTACTACTAATGAACAGAAGTTTTTTGAAATTGCACAAGCTTATTCAATACTTCTCTACTAATTACATGCACTGACACTATTAATCACTTCTTCAAAATATGAGCTAGGAAAGGGTTTTTTTGAGCTTAAAATTAATAAGATATAAAATCAGGATTGATTTTAGATAACCATGCTTTACAGCTTTCTTTTTGTTCATAATTTAGAAGTTCATCTCTGTACTTTCGATGTAACAAATACGCTACAAGATGACATGGCAAAATCGCTTGTTCAAATATCTTTTTTAGTTTTGAAAAATGTGGTTTTAACTCTTCATTTTTCAAAAAATTTAGCCATACATGACAAGCATCTGCTATGGTGGGGGAAGGGGGAATATAATACAAAAAGATAAAGAGACAACAGGCTACTTACTGAAAGTAAATCTAAATTTAACATTTTGTTCTTTTTTTGGAGAGTAAAAGTGACAAAAAAAATCCAGTTTCCTAATAAGCCATAACAGTTTTTTCAATACATAATTTTCAATTTAATTTACTTATTTTATCTTTAACAAACTAGTTTCATCAGATAAATAGCTATAAAATAGTACCAAAGACTTAAATATTTATATTCCTTAAGTCTCATGACATAAAACAAAAATAACAAAATTGTATAAAATCTTTTGATAATTAAAAAAATATATACATATTAATGACCGATAAAATACTTTACTTACAGGGGTCTGTCTAGACTTTTCTCACGGGGTGCTTTTGTTAAATTGGGAAGTTTTTCTTGTCTTTGTGAAAATTCTAGACATATTTTTGTGAATTTTAAATTATTAGTGTTTTCAGGTTCTAACCTTCACATATAAAGAAACTAAGTAATATATTTTTTGGTGAGTTCAATTGTTTATTAACAGGGCAGATTTTACTTTTAAATGATTAAATTTGTGAAAAGTTCAATTTGAAGGTGAAACGTCTATTTCAGGGACAAATAATTTTATGAAGATCCTGTTTGAGGTTAAAGAATTTTTTAAAGGATCCTATTTTAAAATAAATTATTTTATGAAGGGTCCTTTAAAGGACCTAAAATTTTCTTAAACATATCCCTGACTTAAGAAAAAAATATTAGGTATGTAATTTTTTATTTTGTTCTTAAATTCTTAAGTAAGAGTGAATCCCACCTATTTTTTAAAGATTTAAATTATTTAATATTAATTAATTAGCAAATTAAGTTAAAATATTAAATAGTACTGTTAAATTTAATTGTTTATACCATTATTATTCTTATTAGCATGCAGATTTTATTACACATTAAAGACAATAGGTTTTTTCCATTTTTGCCGGTTTTTTCCATTTTTTCCCTGGTTTTTTCCAGTTTTTTCCACTGTCCTGGCAAAAATACCTTTTTGCCGGCAAAAATGCCAACCCTGATTGGTACTGTGGTAAGTTGATACATATATTTAATTGACCTGTGGCGAAGGTAAATTGACCTATAAGTCATTCAAGAGACAGCTTCCGATTTCCTAAGCAATTTATATTGGGTAGGTGAGTTAACATTTATTTTTTATTCTTTGTATAATTTTATTTACTTTCAAATTGCTTTTGGTTAAATACTGCTTTAGTTTTTTTTTTTTTTTTTTTTTTTTTTTTTTTTTTTTTTTTTGTAAATTTTTAAGATAATAAAGTTACGTTAGTTATTTTTTACTTGCTATACAAAAAGTGTAAGTTGTAAGTCTTCAATCTTAGCTTCGACTAAGTAAGTTTCATTAACTGGATTTTCTAGTGTATTATCTATTTTTGTAGTTAATTTATTAAATATTTCTCTTACCGCGGTTCTTTTTAATTTCGTTCTCTCTATATCTATTACTTAAATTATTTGTACAGAATTCAAATAACATAATTAAAGGGACCTACCTCAATCAGGTCGCACTGACATCATAGTCGTCGCCTGGAATCAATTATCATAAATGAAATAATAAGAACAATAGATCTATAATTCCATAAGTTGCAATCACGTCCGCGTCACCATGATATAACTTGTATTCGCGCTGTCGTTCAAATTATATATTCAAAGTTCTACTCATCAAATAATAAGGTTTTTTAGAACACATATAGTTTATTTATCACAAACACATAAAATAAATACGCGAAACACACAAACATATAATAAATAATGGTTTCTCGGCTTTTGCCGTATCAACAGAATATCTTCAGCGTAAGCTGGAATCCAAAAACTTTCTATTCTATTTTCCCATCGGAACGGGATGACGTCATATGACGAATTCCCCATAGGAATTATTTCTTTTTCCAAGGAATGAAGTTGCAACAGCATGAGACTGTGCATATTTTGCGTTATTTCACAAATATTAAATTTAATGTTTATTATAAAGAAAACTTTATTTCTTTGTACTTTTTTTTATCAAAAAAGACAATTTAGAAAGCATATAATGAAAAGTAAAATTATATAATAATAATTTATTAGCTTTAGGTTAAAAAATTAGTTTTGGTTTGTCAGACAAATCAATATAAAAGTAACTAATTGTAACTAATTTTGTATGTTTATTATAAATCAAGAAAACCGTTCTTTTTAAACACTATCTTGTATTTCTAAAACTAAGAAATGTGATTGTGGATGCCAATATCACTAATGTTTCTACGGAGAAACAGTGTCACTATACAATTTTTAAATCATAATTACTGAGAAACTCGCAGCAAACTGAACAAAGACTTTCCTTCATAACTTTGACACGAGTAAAGACATCGTAACGCATGTCTGTCTCTTTGCAGAATGTGTCAACATTATAAAAGTGCATAAAAATTATATGAAAAATGTACGCATATCGAAGTTAATTATCTTGAAATGTGTCTTTCACTGTAACTGTACAGGTCGAATTGCAACGCACTTTAACAACGTCTTACAATGTTATCGTATTGCAAACAGAATAAAGTATGTCCGTAACATATTTTTTTACGTTCTCTTCGTTATTCTTAAAGTTATTAATAAAAATTGAGTGCACAATTGATATGAATGAATATTAATTATACATAATAATAAGTTTATTTCTTTCTGAGCTTCCATAGAAATCGTAATTTACGAATTTTTCAGAACGCTTTTCGCTTTCCCCCTTCGCTTTATAACTTTTAAATTCCAAATTTACTTTCGACTGATTTTAGAGGAAATTTATATTTTATAAGCAACTACTATGACGTATTTAAAGTTTCTAAACTCTTGTATTCATTATACTCCTGCAGCTCTCTGTTGTTAGTGTCACCGACATAAAATATAGCTTATGTTTGTTATGTTTTAACATATTTTATCACCACCAATTTACTTTTGAAATAAGTTTGATACTTGCTGAGATTGCTTATAAATCGAAATTTAGAATGTTTTAGAACTTTTTCCCACATTTTTTCTCCTTTTAAATTTCTAAATTTTGAGGAAATATTCATTCATATCTTATAAGCATAAATTCAATTATTTATATATAAATATAAATAATTGAATAATCTGTATACATTTAATATATAAATATCGAGCATTTAGGTTTTTTACTTTGTTTTATCACTCTGTAAGAATAAATGTTACCGGATAAAGCAAAAAAGAAAAAAAAGTACAAGCTTAGGGATATTTTTCAGAAAAAAATCTTTTTTGGCATTTCCATCGAAATTCAAGCTTTACCTGACGGTGCATATTCATGCAAAAATTTTAAACACTTGACTATCTTATATAAATTCATATTTTCCACATTTGTTTCCATGGAAACAAGATTTGCTGCTTTACGATGGAATTGTTTTTTGAAACTTCAAATCTGAATATTTCCCATATGAAAAATTAAATGTTTTTACATTTATCTTAAAATTGTTTATGAAAAATAAAAGAGAGAGTTTTAATTATTTCGAAACTTTACAATAATGAAATACATTCGATATTACGTCAAAAAAGCAAAGCCGATTAAAAAAAATTATTAATAATTATCAAAATACTTGTATGTTGTATTAACGTTTTGATTACGGGGTTGGGACATATATTGTCTCAGAGACTATTACTTTAATGAATTCTCACCACTTTTTAATAAACTATTATCTGTCATAGAATTAAACCAGTATACTTTTAAGAATACTATAACTGAAAGGATGGTATACATGACAAGTTTTCTTGCCACCGGCTTTAATGAGTTAAATTCATAAAATATTGGCAGCTGATAAAAGGTATTGTTTTTGAAAATTGACAAATTCAGTCAAGTTTCATGAATTTATTAGTGAGTTTATCTACTTGAAAAAAAAGTATTCGTTTGCGGCCGCATCATTCATACAATCGTAAGAGCGAAAAAATATGGAGAGGCAATTGGTGAACATTTTGTAAAACGGGAAAAACAGACTAATGAACGTTCGAAATACTTGTATTCTTCAAAATAGGGAAATGAAAGACAATTCCCATATTATGAGAAATTTCGTAAAGGTATCATAGGTATCGAGTGCTATACAATCTTAAAATAAATTAGAAATCTGCGTTACGTCCTGATACTGGATAACATTTTTTGAAGCACCTGAAACGAGACGGAATCTAGCTAAGGAACTCATGTACGCTGGTTCTGTCCGCAAAAGCGCATGGATAATGTAGGATTGATTATATCTGTATGTACAAGAAAACTATGAATAGGCACGCCATAAAAGTTAAAAGATATATGAAGGTTAAATGATAAAAAATATTGTTATTCTGTCCAACTCTTTTTTAAATCTTATACTAATCTGATTTGTTATGAAAATAATTCGGTACTGACAATAAATATACTGCATATTTAACTTAATTTGGCATTTCAGAGAACTAAATTCATCATAGCAATAATCATTCCTTTTTGCCGAGTAGCTAAAACAAAACCATTGTTTAAACTTTAAAATTGGCAATGTGGTAATCGCGCTTCAAAAGGAAGTCACATTTTGCATCGCCATACTTGATTCGTTCCCATTTTTCTAGGTAGGTTATTAATTGACTTTTAAATACACAAGAAGCTGATTGAGATATATACTTATTGCAAATTTGTCGCGAATCAATAGTACTTATGTGATTAATTTTAATTAAATTAGTCTGTATTCAAGAATTTGACGGTTTTTTTGCTTATACTGGGCATTACATTACATAAATATATTTTTAAAAGTTGTTATCTAGACTTTTAAAGTCGATGGTACATAGAGTACACCAAACTATCATTATATATGTCCAATCCGGACGAATCGTTAAATGTTAATATCTCAGCTAATTACCGGCATTATTTTTTAATCGAAAATCATTATTAATAATGCTTTTATACTTTTTGATACGGTAGATACCTCCAATGACCCTCAACACCTTTTCTGAATGTCCGCTAATCTCAAATTTGTGTCTAAGAGAAAAATGCTCTTTTTTGAAAAGCTATGAGATCTGCGGTAGTTTTCCTGCAAGGTTCAAATTAATGTCTACTGCCTCTAACTTTTTCAGGATTTTAATTTCAGCATGTTCGGATATAGATAAAGGGGGGGGGGCATATAAGCTCTAACATTTTTGCGCTTCATTTTCGAAGCTATCTCTGAAAATATAATACCTAAAATTAAGAAAAATGTATATTTGAGTTTAGCGTAAGAAAGCTTTCGATGATACCCGGGATGTTATTACAAAGAATATTTTTTAAGCTATTGCATAGCTTTTATCACGGGCTTTGAGCGCGGCGACCGAATCCAAAAATTCCGTAACGCGAAAAATCCTAACACATCGGTAACGAAAAAACCTAACACTCGGCTAACGTCGTTTCAGCTCGGCAGACTTCGGCATGGTATCCTTCGGTAGACTTCGGTAGACATTGACGCGGTATTTTTCATATATTTAGAGGATATCAAATCTCAAACTTATGTTTCTTATTTCAGTTACCATAAATCTATAGTTTCAATGATAAAAATTCCTGATAGAATGTGTATAGAAAAAAATCGTCTTAAGATAAAACAAGGTAGGATAATGTAGCTTTTGGTGATTGGAGACCCGCCCAACGGTGAGGATCGAAAAATTTAAAAAGCTTATAACTCGCGATCTAATTTTCGTAGCGCGGCTAAATTTTGTTTGGTAATTTATTATGAGACAGTGTTAATTTTTGGTGACAAGAGACCCCCCACGGTGAGGGTCGAAAAATTTAAAATGCTTAAAACTCGCGATCTAATTTTCGTAGCTCGGCCATATTTTGTTTGGTAATTTATTATGAGACAGTTTTAATTTTTGGTGACAGGAGACCCCCACCCCCGTGAGGGTCGAAAAATTTTAAATGCTTATAACTCGCAATCTAATTTTCGTATCGCGGCCAAATTTTGTTTGGTAATTTATTATAAGAGAGTGTTAATTTTTGGTGACAGGAGACCTCCCTCGGTGAGGGTCGAAAAGTTTAAAATGCTTATAACTCGCGATCAACTTTCGTAGCGCGGCCAAATTTTGTTTGATAATTTATTATGAGACAGTGTTACTTTTGGTGATAGGAGACCCCCACGGTGCGGGTCGCAAAATTTAAAATGCTTATAACTCGCTATCTAATTTTCGTATCGCGGCCAAATTTTGTTTGGTAATTTATTATGAGAGAGTGTTAATTTTTTGTGACAGGAGATCCCCCACGGTGAGGGTCGAAAAATTTAAATTGCTTATAACTCGCGATCTAATTTTCGTATCGCGGCCAAATTTTGTTTGGTAATTTATTATGAGAGAGTGTTAATTTTTCGTGACAGGAGACCCCCCCACGGTGAGGGTCGAAAAATTTTAAATGCTTATAACTCGCGATCAATTTTCGTAGCGCGGCGAAATTTTGTTTAATGATTTTTTATGAAACAGTGTTAATTTTTCGTGACAGGAGACCCCCCACGGTGAGGGTCGAAAAATTTAAAATGCTTTTAACTCGCGATCAATTTTCGTAGCGCGGCGAAATTTTGTTTAATGATTTTTTATGAAACAGTGTTAAATTTTGGTGACAGGAGACCCCCCACGGTGAGGGTCGTAAAAGTTAAAATGCTTATAACTCGTGATCTAATTTACGTAGCGCGGCCAAATTTTGTTTGGTAATTTATTATGAAACAGTGTTACTTTTGGTGACAGGAGACCCCCACGGTGAGGGTCGAAAAATTTAAAATGCTTATAACTCGCGATCAATTTTCATAGCGCGGAAAAATTTTGTTTAATGATTTATTATGAGAAAGTGTTAATTTTTGGTGACAGGAGACAACCCACGGTGAGGGTCGAAAAATTTAAAATGTTTATACTTCGCGATCAATTTTTGTAGCGCGGCCAAATTTTGTTTGGTAATTTATTATGAGATAGTGTTAATTTTTGGTGACAGGAGAACCTCCATGGTGAGGGTCGAAAAAGTTAAAATGCTTATAACTCGCGATCTAATTTTCGTATCATGGCCAAATTTTGTTTGGTAATTTTTTATGCGAGAGTGTTAATTTTTGGTGACAGGAGACCCCCCACGGTGAGGGTCGAAAAAGATAAAATTCTTATAACTCACAATCAACTTTCGTAGCGCGGCCAAATTTTGTTTAATGATTTATTATGAAACAGTGTTAAATTTTGGTAACAGGAGAACCCCCACGGTGAGGGTCGAAAAAGTTAAAATGCTTATAACTCGTGATCTAAGTTTCGTAGAGCGGCCATATTTTGTTCGGTAGTTTATTATGAGAGAGTGTTAATTTTTCGTGACAGGAGACCCCCACGGTGCGGGTCGCAAAATTTAAAATGCTTATAACTCGCGATCTAATTTTCGTATCGCGGCCAAATTTTGTTTAGTAATTTATTATGAGAGAGTGTTAATTTTTTGTGACAGGAGACCCCCCACGGTGAGGGTCGAAAAATTTAAATTGCTTATAACTCGCGATCTAATTTTCGTATCGAGGCCAAATTTTGTTTGGTAATTTATTATGAGAGAGTGTTAATTTTTCGTGACAGGAGACCCCCCACGGTGAGGGTCGAAAAATTTAAAATGCTTATAACTCGCGATCAATTTTCGTAGCGCGGCGAAATTTTGTTTAATGATTTTTTATGAAACAGTGTTAATTTTTCGTGACAGGAGACCCCCCACGGTGAGGGTCGAAAAATTTAAAATGCTTTTAACTCGCGATCAATTTTCGTAGCGCGGCGAAATTTTGTTTAATGATTTTTTATGAAACAGTGTTAAATTTTGATGACAGGAGACCCCCCACGGTGAGGGTCGTAAAAGTTAAAATGCTTATAACTCGTGATCTAATTTTCGTAGCGCGGCCAAATTTTGTTTGGTAATTTATTATGAAACAGTGTTACTTTTGGTGACATTAGAGCCCCCCACCGTGAGGGTCGAAAAAATTAAAATGCTTATAACTCGCGATCTAATTTTCGTATCGCGGCCAAATTTTGTTTGGTAATTTATTATGAAAGAGTGTTAATTTTTGGTGACAGGAGACCCCCACGTTGAGGGTCGAAATATTTAAAATGCTTATAACTCGCGATCAATTTTCATAGCGCGGAAAAATTTTGTTTAATGATTTATTATGAGAAAGTGTTAATTTTTGGTGACAGGAGACAACCCACGGTGAGGGTCGAAAAATTTAAAATGTTTGTACTTCGCGATCAATTTTTGTAGCGCGGCCAAATTTTGTTTGGTAATTTATTATGAGATAGTGTTAATTTTTGGTGACAGGAGAACCCCCATGGTGAGGGTTGAAAAATTTAAAATGCTTATAACACGCGATCTTATTTTCGTAGTGCGGCCAAATTTTGTTTGGTAATTTATTATGACACAGTGTTACTTTTGGTGACGGGAGACCCCCCCACGGTGAGGGTCGAAAAATTTAAAATGCTTATAACTCGCGATCAATTTTCGCAGCGCGGCCAAATTTTGTTTAATGATTTATTATGAATCAGTGTTAAATTTTGGTGACAGGAGACCCCCCACGGTGAGGGTCGAAAAAGATAAAATGCTTATAACTCGTGATCTAATTTTCGTAGCGCGGCCAAATTTTGTTTAATGATTTATTATGAAACAGTGTTAAATTTTGGTAACAGGAGAACCCCCACGATGAGGGTCGAAAAAGTTAAAATGCTTATAACTCGTGATCTAAGTTTCGTAGAGCGGCCATATTTTGTTCGGTAGTTTATTATGAGAGAGTGTTAATTTTTCGTGACAGGAGACCCCCCCCCCCACGGTGAGGGTCGAAAAATTTAAAATGTTTATAACTCGCGATCAATTTTTGTAGCGCGGCCAAATTTTGTTTGGTAATTTATTATGAGACAGTGTTAATTTTTGGTGACAGGAGATCCCCCATGGTGAGGGTTGAAAAATTTAAAATGCTTATAACTCGCGATATTATTTTCGTAGTGCGGCCAAATTTTGTTTGGTAATTTATTATGAGACAGTGTTACTTTTGGTGACGGGAACCCCCCCCCCCCCCACGGTGATGGTGAAAAATTTAAAATACTTATAACTCGCGATCTAATTTTCGTAGCGCGGCCAAATTTTGTTTGATAATTTATTATGAGACAGTGTTACTTTTGGTGATAGGAGACCCCCACGGTGCGGGTCGAAAAATTTAAAATGCTTATAACACGCGATCTAATTTTCGTAGGGCGGCCAAATTGTGTTTGGTAATTTATAATGAGACAATGTTAATTTTAGTGACAGGAGATCCCCATGGTGAGGGTCGAAAAATTTAAAATGCTTATAACTCGCGATCTAATTTTCGTAGCGCGGCCAAATTTTGTTTGATAATTTATTATGAGACAGTGTTACTTTTGCTGACAGGAGACCCCCCCCCCACGGTGAAGGTCGCAAAATTTAAAATGCTTATAACTCGCGATCTAATTTTCGTAGCGCGGCTAAATTCCGTTTGGTAATTTTTAATGAGACAATGTTAATTTTTGGTGACAAGAGACCCCCACGGTGAGGATCGGAAAATTTATATATAACTCGCGATCTAATTTTCGTAGTGCGGCCAAATTTTGTTTGGTAATTTATTAAGGTATTGCATATCGTTTATCGCGGGCTTTGAGCGCGGCGAAAGAATCTAGAAATTCCGTAACGAGAAAAAACTAACACTCCGGCTATCGTCGCTTGAGTTTGGCAGACTTCGGCACGGTATCCTTCGGTAGACTTCGGCAGACATTAAAGCGGTATTTTTAAGATATTTTGAGAATATCAAGTCTCAAACTTATGTTTTTTATTTCAGCTACCATAAACGTATAGTTTCAATGATAAAAATTCCTGATTAACCTACATGTATTGTAAGATAATAAAATATTTTAAACGATATTAATTTCTCATTTATTCAATAAACGAAAAAAAATGTTTTGTTATCGGTCATCACGCTCAAAAAGTATAACTTGAATTAATATCAAAGACAAAAAAAACTGCATAAATAAAAAGTGAATAAATAATTATGATTGCATAAGTTGATAAAAAATGCTATGCAATAGCTTTACCGCGGCAGTCCCCAATGCCACACGTCTTTTTTTTTAAATAACATAATTAGTTTTTCTAAATTTTTTTCTAAATATAGTTGCGTATTTTTATAATCTATAAATATGTGGGTCAATAGTTTTTATAGCTTCCTCCAACTTCAACTTTCCACGTCTCTTAGTTTATGAGTAAAATGACTACGAAATACAGACACGCACAAGAGTGATATTATAATGGTTTCATTTTCACGTTTGAAATAAGAAACCCTAAAAACATAATATAATAATTTAATTAGAGTAGAGGTGTTACAAACTTCCACTTCTGAATATGAATTATTAGTGAATTCTTTGAACTTAGCATAAGTTTACATTTCTGAATAAACAAGTTGGATATTGCACGTAAAGCGTAGCAAATGAGATGCGTTCGTAAGATAACGAAGATTTAAAATTTTCAGATCTTGCTGTTATAATAGGCAATACTTCGGATGAAGTGTAGTGGTCGAAGTCTTTTCTGCGTTCCTGCAAATATACAAGAATAGTAACTCTTATTACAACTCAGCAATGTATATCGTATTCATAAAATGTGAAATAGTATAATTATATCGCACACCAAACAATGTTCTCCCTATACCAGTAATGGAATACTTTTGTGTGGCCTTGTAAATCAATAACAAATGTTCTTTGCACCACAGTTTGTGCAAAATGTATGTTATAATATGTTCATATTCATATGTTTATATTCATATCAATTTTATTATGTTCGAATGAGTGTAACATCATTAAAATGCATTTGAAACTTTTTTCCCCATTGACCGTAATGTAACGGATTACTTTTGATTGTCGCTGTAATTGATCTATGCATCCGATTTTCATAAAATTTGAAATAATTCTACAAAATTGTGTAATAATTACATATTTTAAATTGCAAACGATTCGGTTGAGTAGTTTTTGCGTTGTTATGCGGTCGGACAGACAAATGGACGGACGGACGGACTGAATGACAACTATAGGTGCTAAGTATTTACATAATTACGAACGCACTTAAAAACGCACAACAAACAACGCACGTAGCTGGTATTCTAAACCAAAAGTTAATCAACATGCATATATATGATCAGAGATCTCAACTATTAGTGCATTGAGATTATTGAGATACAGCAGTTACGTTCTTCGGAAAAAGCATAGCATTTGAGTTTGCAGTATTGAAGGATCATAACAGAAATTAAATCAGCAGGTTTTTGCATGATAAGTGTTTTTAGGTGCGTACGTAATTATGTAAATACGTAGCACCTATAGTCGTCGTTCAGTCCGACCGTGAGTTTGTCCGTCTGTCTGCAATCTGCCCGCATATACAGAGCAAAAGCTTATCCAACCAAATCGTTTGAAATTTGAAATGTATAATTATTGCATAATTTTATTAAGTCAATTGAAATTTTATGAAAATCGGATGTATAGTTTAATTGCAGGGACAATCAAAAGTATTCCGTAATGTTACAGCCATGGGAAAAAACAGTTTCAAATGCATTTTAATGATATTACACTGTTTCGAACATAATAAAACTGATATGCATGTATGAAGTATATACTAAAATATACATTCTGTACAATGTGTGGTACAAAGAATAATTGTCATTAATTTATCACAAAAAGTATTCCATTGCATAGTGGTATAAAGGGAAACATTGATTGGGGCGCGTTTCAATTATATTTAAGTATTTCACATTTCACGAAATTGATATTTGTTGCTGAGGTTTACTATAAGATACTTCCTGTATAAAGGAAAGTAGACAGTATTTACAGGGACACACAAGAGAATTCGACTACTTTACTGTATCCGAAGTACTGTATACTATTACACCAAGATCAGATCAAGATTTTTAAAACTGCTTTAGAGTGCGAACGCCCCTCATTTGCTACGCTGACTGGTAGTTTCGAACTTGTTTATAATAGGTTTGCTGAGTAAATACGTATCACGGAGGAAGATATACCTTTATAAGAAATACAAAAAACAAATACATAACGTAAAAGCTCTACCATCTGATCAATACATAGCTGGTCTAAAATATCTAGGAGAAGCCATAATTTCATTGTTCGAAATGTAAGAGAAATAACCGCAAATACTCTATCAAATGGGAATAATGTCTTTTTAAACTTTTCAGTATAATTATCCGCTGCATAACTTGTGTAGTTACAGTCGCAATTGTATGTATCTGATACATGTTAATAAGGTTAAAATCCTGTACCTGCTTGGGTTCTTCGCTGCCACCGGAACCAATCCAAACCGCGGTTCGGAGTGTAGCCATATTTTTCATTGCGGATCATATTTCGGTGTTGATTTGACTTTTACATTTAAGTTTCTGTTCGCTTTCGCGTTGTATTGACTTCCTATTTTTTTATTTTCAGGTTGCGTTTTGGCTGTTGCGGCTCGGGTTTCAATTGACCTAATTTTTCAGAAGAATATTCCAAGTACTTTTTCATGGGAAAAGTTTTTTACTATAAAAACTTCACATCGGAAACTCCCAAATGTCGAGACTTCCATGGTCTCTTAATTCTCAAGATTTGACACTGGCAGATTTCTTGTTACGGGGATATTTGAAATTCTTTGTGTATCGATACGGTTCATCTAATCTTTCGGAGCTGAAAGAAATGATTCGCCGAGAGGTGTCATGTGTATCATGTGTACATTCAAACCCGTTTCACTTTTTAGGTGCGTTCGTAATTATATAATACGTAGCACCTATAGTGGTCGTTCAGTCCGTCCGTCTGTCCGTCCGTCCGTCTGTCCGCATATAACAACGCAAAAACTACCCAACCGAATCGTTTGAAATTTAAAATACATAATTATTACATAATTTTGTCGAGTCATTTCAAATTTTATGAAATTCGGATGCATAGATCAATTACAGGGGCAATCAAAAGTATTCCATTACATTACGGTCAATGGGGAAAAAAGTTTCAAATGCATTTTAATCGTTTGAAATTTAAAATACGCAATTATTACATAATTCTGTCGAGTTATTTCACATTTTTTGATAATCGTGTGCATAGATCAATTACAGGGGCAATCAAAAGTATTCCATTACATTACGGTCAATGGGGAAAAAAGTTTCAAATGCATTTTAATCGTTTGAAATTTAAAATACGCAATTATTACATAATTATGTCGAGTTATTTCAAATTTTTTGATAATCGTGTGCATAGATCAATTACAGGGGCAATCAAAAGTATTCCATTACATTACGGTCAATGGGGAAAAAAGTTTCAAATGCATTTTAATCGTTTGAAATTTAAAATACGCAATTATTACCCAATTATGTCGAGTTATTTCATATTTTTTTGATAATCGTGTGCATAGATCAATTACAGGGGCAATCAAAAGTATTCCATTACATTATGGTCAATGGGGAAAAAGTTTCAAATATATTCTATACGTTTGAAATTTAAAATACATAATTATTACATAATTGTGTCTAGTTATTTCAAATTTTATGAAAATCGGATGCATAGATCAATTACAGGGACAATAAAAAGTATTCCGTTACATTACGGTCAATGGGAAAAATGTTTCAAATGCATTTTAATCGTGTTACACACATGCGAACTTTATAAAATTTATATGCAACTATAAAGTACATATTATAATATACATCTTACATAATTTGTGGTGCAAAGAACATTTGTTATTGATTGACAAGGCCACACAAAAGTATTCCATTACATAATGGTATAGGAAGAGCATTGTTTGATGAGCGTTTTAATTGTAATTCACTATTTACAATTTTATGAGATTGATAAATGAAAGTAATATTTTTAAAACTTCGTTATCGTACGAACGCACCTCATTTGCTACGCTTCACGTGCAATTTCCAACTTGTTTGTTGTTGACAACAAAGTTGTTGGAAACTTTTTAACTTCAGAATACTTTTACCGTTTAGAACTGCGTTTTCGGACTTATATTTTTATGTAATTCTAACAACTTTGTTTCACCTAGTTTTATTTAAAATTGAATTGTAAACGCCTTTGTCAGATACACCTTTATTGTGATGCCTACACTGCAAATTCTCAAACACAGAAATAAACACGTTTCGGAACACTTGTTGACCCCAAATTCACAACAAATTAAATCTTTTGAGTTCTTAATATGTTTCAAAAGTATTGCTTTATAAAAATGTGTTCTAAAAATAGTGTTGTTAACTGTGTTGAAATAGTGTTGTAAATAGTGTTGACGGAAATAGTTTTTTAAAAGAGTGTTGTGTTGCACAGCATTTTGTCCCCAAATTAACAACGCATTCTAAGCACCACATAATTTAGAACGCTACAAAACAACACATGTAAAACACTTTCAAAATATTTTCTACATGCTGCTTTTTAAATTACACAATTTTAAAAATTAATGTTTTGAAATGTGTTTTGAAACACATTTTCTCCCCTTTTAATTTTAACAACACTTTTTGCACAATCTTTTTTTTCATAAAACACATTCTCTATCCATCCACATACAATCAAAAGCGATTTTAGTTAGAAGTACAGTAAAACTCCGATAATTCGGATTAATTGGGACCAGCCCCAATCCGGATTATCAAAAATTCGGATAATCCGGAGAATTAGAAAAAAAGGAAATAAAATAAAACATACTTACAGAAAATCACCTTTATGTTAAACATATTGAATATTTACAGACACAAAAAATGTTTACTTTGTAATAAAAGAGTTTGTAATTTTCTGCTATGCCACTTTTCTATAACTTTTTCGAGTCGTACGGTCACGCATCCGCTTGAGAATAAGTAGTTCATTGGGTGCAGTTTAAATAAGAGTTTGAATAAGAAAGCTTAATGTATTCTTCCGAAAAAATTTCAGAATTTTTTTTTTCAGAATACGACGATGATTATCCGGATTATCCGGAGATCCGGATTAACGGGGTCCGAATTAGCGGGATTCTACTGTATTGAATTTTATTTCAGTTAGTGTTGCAAAGGCGTTACATGCATTTGCAGCGTCATGAGGTATGGAAGGTCACTCAAATTACAATTACTAAAATATATCTCTTAATATTTTGTCTGCTTCGAAACAATGATTTTTCAAAACTTTACTTATTATTTTATACCAAAGTTCTGATTTATGATGATGGAATCAAATGCATTTTTATCATATGTTCAAAAGCACTTTGGGCAAAATTTTATAAATCGATAATTTTCGACTTTTCTATGGGAACTAACACGATTTATTGACAGCTTGAGTGAGCTTCTGACAAATTTAAATCCGATAAATCTTGATATGAATGACTAATGATGTTGAAAACGTTTCTTTTTAGACGATTAAGTAGATTTAAATGTATGTTCTAAAGTAAAATTATCAGTGGAAAATTCAAGTTGCCCAAAAAATTATCTTTCCAAAATGAAATCGAAAAAGAAAATCCTAATAATTATTATTCCTCGTGTCATAAATCAAATTAGATTGTCAGAAAAATGTTATAGAGCGGGCGGCGGCGACACGAAAGACTACGTCATCGAGTTATGGGATGAAATTATGATGTAGGACAAGATTATTAGGTCTAGATTAAGAAATAGCTGATCTGCCTCAGCATTTCTTGATACGATATGAGTAACAGCAGGCACCAACTCGCCATTTTGGTGCCACTATCATGTCATCGAATTACGCGTTGAAATTGGTGCCAAATTAAAGGTAGAATGAAGTATTTTAAGAATATTTTGATCTGCCTGCGCATATCCTGGTATAAACCCTGAATATATTTGGAATACATTTTACTAAGAAAAAATGTGTAAGCTGTTTATGTGATTTAATCAGGCGTATTAGTTGGCAGCTCTGAAAAACTAAAAAAAAATGGCTGCGGCAAAAGTTGTCTAAATCATTAACAAAATGGAAATTCGAAAAATGTTTATGGAAAACTTATACCAGAAAATTTCCCAGTAGTGAAAAATCGAGTCTTTTATACATAAAATAAAACAATGCCTGCTTCATTTGACAGTGGATAATTCCAGTATCACAAGAGAACATCTAAAAGATGTTTGGCATTTGTATTTATCGAACGTTCTAAGAAACGTTAAATAAGCATCAAAATGGGGCGTGGCTTAAGAACGTGCAAGCTTTGGGTATTTTAAAAACGAATATGTTACTGATTTAAGAAGGTGCGGTAAGAATTCTTGGTAAGTTAACCTTTACAGAAGGGCTGTGACAGCATCTGTCCGGGAATACATGTATTCTCAGGTAGACACTGAACGAGCCCCTGCGTAAAGGTTAATGTTGCCGATTGAAGCATAGCACCTGAATTCTCTGAAAAATGCTAAAAAAAATTACCAAATCATCAGTATCAATAAACAGTACAAAAATATTCAAATGTAGTAACTAATTTCGGACAGAGAAAGTATAAAAGTAGCTCCCAGAGTAATCAATTTAACCATTTATCTACCGAATTATGAATTCATAAAAATTTTACATTCTAAAACACTTTACGTAAATTGTTTAAACTAAATTAAAAGATTTACGTAATCACTTAATACTTTTTGAATGATTTTGGAAGGATTGAAGGATTTTGAAGGATTAATTAAAGTTGAATTTACAGGGATTTTGTGCAGTATTTATAACTCCACTCAAATCTTTTATTTCAAATTGTTTTCTTAGTATTTTGTAGAATTACATAATTTACAAATATGATGTTCTTACAATACCCCCCCCCCTCCCTCAGCGCCAAGAAAGATGGAAAGATACAAAGGGAAAAGAAATCATCCTTTTAAAAATATTTTTTTTTGTGAACCAATAATTCTTTTGGAACAAAATAATGTATCTGTAGCTCATTGTAAGTAGTACTGCAGCGAATTGATGTATTAAAAGAATTTTATAGCAAGTAATTTTATTGTTACTAATAAGTACTGTCGGTAAATAAAGGGTTAAAACAGTCGTATGAATTTGAAAAAAGTTTGAAAATGGTATCCTAGAGCAGACGTTCCGAAAAATGGTACGCTTAACAGTTCTGATACGGAAATATCTTGTTGTTGGCACGTTAAAGTCCAATATTTGTGCGCAGAATGAAGTACAGCATATTATTTTGAATTTAAAAATGTCTTTGAAGTGGCATCCTGGACTTTTCTTGAATAAGATTTAGAGACTGTAAAGATTTTTTTTTTTTTTTTTTTTTTTTTTTACAAGAAAATGTTTGCTATAGCAGATTCTTAGAAATCTGTATTCTCAGCTTTTGATATGACTAATTTTCAAATAAATTTAACTTTTTCAAAAAAATGTATAACCGACTCCAAAAAAAGGCGCCAAAAAGAATTAAATAATTCTATAAAATTCTCTAATGACAAATCGTTATCCAATAACCACACATTGACTATCATGTACCGGTATAAAACGGTTCAATTTAATATATAGAATTTAATATCCACGAAACATAGGTTTTCCAGAGAATATTTTTTACAAGAGATTAATTTACATATCTTTGATTTAATTTTTCAATATATACATATAAAAAGTAAGGAATTACTTTTTGAAGTTGGTGCCAAACAATCATAATCGATAATGATTTCCCCATTTTATTTATGGTACTAGACATAATATATCCACAATTCTTACTATACTTAAGATAGTTTGGCACCAACTTCAAAAAGTAATTCCTTACTTTTTATATGTATATATTGAAAAATTAAATCAAAGATATGTAAATTAATCTCTTGTAAAAAATATTCTCTGGAAAACCTGTTTCGTGGATATTAAATTCTATATATTAAATTGAACCGTTTTATACCGGTACATGATAGTCAATGTGTGGTTATTGGATAACGATTTGTCATTAGAGAATTTTATAGAATTATTTAATTCTTTTTGGCGCCTTTTTTTGGAGTCGGTTATACATTTTTTTGAAAAAGTTAAATTTATTTCCTACTTTTTAGTTATTTATACCGTAATACATAATTATGTGTACTGACATATGATGGCTCTTTGCAACGCATTACTAATGAACGCACTTTGCTGAGTTCTGATGTATTCGCTTTACTTGTCACTGTTTGATTGTCAACTTTTCAAAAGACACTTACAATATCGGTTAGTATCGTTGTGAATCTTTAGGTTTTCTGGATGTGGTAACTTCTTCAGATCTGGCACGACGAAAAGCTACCGCATTCATGAAATCTTAAAGTCAACATCTAATCGTACGGACATCGGAAGTGGTTATCGAAAGGTGACAATGCCTCAAGTAAAGTGCCCTTACACATAAGCGCACGGCAAAGCGCTTCCATATATGAGTAAACAGCAAAATGACTCCATGTATCGATGAATAGTAAAATGCTTTTCTAGTGTAGTGAAAAGTACTCCCCCTTTAGTCAGAAAAAGGAAAAAGAAAGATTTTAACAAAAATCGCTCTATGATTCAATAGATAAACAACAACAATCTAATTCCTATAAATGCAGTAAAGGCATCGGAAATGATTCGACGAGGAATCCGAAAATCATAACCTGTACTTGGCTGCATCTATAACAGAGTGACAGCATTCGATGCCCAAATACTTTTTTTACGGACGCTTTTGTCCCAACTAAACTTTTAAAAATTTGAAACTTACTCCACCGCTTTTATGGAAAACGATTATTTCAGCCTATCATGGAGCATTCTCATGGGTCAAAAGAGAGATATTCTATAAAAGCGGGGGATTGACGATGCAGCAAAAGGGTAAAATTTTTTACAGTGTATGTATGAGATATTCCATAAAAGGGATGGAGTGACGATGCAGCAAAAGTTAAATTTTTAACAATGTATCGCAATGCTAGGCATTTTCTATTATAAAATTTGATGATGATTTCCTGGAAGAATTCGATTGTACGCCGAATGATCCTTTATTTCTACACAGACATACATAATCCATATTATTTTACAAATTCGTGGACATACAAGGGCAAGATAGCACAAGGAAATATTACGGCACAAGAAAAGTACAACCGGAAGTTACACATAAAGAGTGTGTGCAACGGCGCCAGTGGGATTCGAACCCACAATCTCCTACGCTCTCAAGAGATTAGCAGCGTGGTGTCTTAACCACTCGACCACAAGGACCCCCTTGATGACTCACTTTTGTCCAGAATCTTTTCAATCAATCGTATACTGTGCTCCATGTGTCGTCATATTCACGTCGAATCCTACATGAGGAATCCTACATGAACAAAATCTGAAATCATTCTGGTGTCTAATCCGGTAACCAAATCTGAATCTAAAGATAATTTTGCTACTCATGTCTATGCACTTTATTTTGCATTGAAATGTAGAGATAATTTTTTCCTCCGGAGCAAAATATATACTAAAAATAAGATTTTCATCTTTTCAACAACTTAAGGATGTCGATTGGTATCGATGTCTATTTCCGCTTTAGTGGAAGCGAGAACTTGTCCATTTAAGCTTTAACATTTCGGAAATTTATCGAATCCAGCAAACTTTAAGGCCGCACACTAGGCACAGAAAAAGACCCGGATGATAATGTGAAGTCTAAGGGGGCGTTCTTTTCAAATATCTCGCTCAAATTGTAAAATTTTTACGTGATTTTTTTTTTTTTTTTTTTTTTTTTTGCATAGGATAGTTGAGGATATTCCACAACCGACTTAGTTTTTACTTTTTCAATTTTGGTTTCAGATTTTTTTAAAAAAAATATTTTAAATTTCAAAACCGGTTTAAACGGTTCTGAAATTGAAACTATCATTATATAAAACATACATAAGCAAAATCGAAGAAGTAAAAACTAGGCCGGTTGTAGATCATCCTCGGCTATCCTATGCAAAAAAAATCATGTAAATATATTAAAATTTGAGCGAGATATTTGAAAAGAACACACCCATAGTCTTTACACTAACATCCGTGTCTTTTTCTGAGACAAGTGCAGTGCCTTAAGGTCCACATTGAAATCTACAGACTTCGTAAATGGGCATTGAAAAGCTGACAATCCATCAGTACACGTTAAAGTTATTGTGAAAAATTACCTTTGTTTTTAAAGACTATCTATTTTCTGACTAATGAGAGCGATCTAAAAATGTCTATAGAGCGTTTTCATTGGTCAGAAAATAGATAGTCTTTAAAAACAGAGGTAATTTTTCAAGATATTTTAAACAGTGAACACTGTTAAAAATTTGACCCTTTTGCTGCATCGTCCCTCCACCGCTAATATAGAAAACGATTACTTCAGCCTATTATGGCGCATTCTCATGGATCAAAAGTGAGATATTCTATAAAAGTGGGGTAGTGACGATGCAGCAAAAGGGTCAGATTTTTTACAGTTATGCGTACACAATCAGAGCGCATCAAGTTGCTTCTATGATTCAATGCATAGCAAAGTAATTCTAAATGTTCGTACGTATTAAAATACCCTTTTCAGTCATAAAAACTAAAAAGGAAGATATTATCAAAATCACACCACTATTCAACATGCGTCTATATGAAAGTAGCAATATTTGAAGTTAAGAATGTTCTTTGATAAACGCGGTTTTCCAAAGTACAGAAAATTTAAGAATTTTTATTCCAGAACTTGGCGGTAGTCGCGTGAACGAGTTTGTTTTATGGGTGAAAGAAGTTAACTAGCTTAACTTTAATGGTAAGCTTATCAAAATTTTTCGTCATTTATATTTGTCCACATGTAAATCTAGCACATAGCAATGTACTTTAATCACTTTGTGAATCCGGCATAACAAGCACCCTGATGCACAGACACACTTGCTTTAACGTGTAAGGCTCTTTAGAGATGAATTTTCAGCTTTTCGATATCGAATTCTCATGTCTGGATCGACGTGGATCTTTCACTTTGATGGATACGAGAATTGTTCCAGCTAAGATTTCGTACTTTGGAAAAAACTAGCATCTCTGCAACAGTGGTTAGGATCCAGAAGGATTATTCGCTGCTAAGCAAAACAAGATTGACCAATCATAAGCCTTCATTTTTGAGAACTTTTCATTGTTCGAAGGAGAGAGTCTGGAATACATGGAGTGAAAATCTGCTATCGACACTGTAAAAAATTTAACCCTTTTGCTACATCGTTACTCCATCGCTTTTATAGAATTTCTTTGTTTTGACCAATGAGAATGCTCCATAATAGAGCGAAGTAATAGTTACCTATAAAAGCGATGGATTGACGATGCAGCAAAAGGGTTCAATTTTTTTCAATGCAAGCAGTTCTAAAAATTTGTATCCCTTAAATGTGCAACGATGCTACTGAATTCTAAAGTGTCGATCACAGCGACATCTGCGGCATTTTCGTGATACATTATCTAGACTGGCAATAATTCTTGCATTTTTAGAAAATGTCCTGCAGATGTCGCTTCTATCTTTAAATTTCATTAGAATTGTTGCACATTTTAAGAGTAGAACATTTTAGCGCTTTTTTAAGTGTTACAGAGGGCTTGTTCAGCACAACTTATCGGTTACTTACAGACCACTTACCGTAGACAAGTACGAAATGAAAATCAAAGCGAAGTGTGACGTCAGCTACAATTCAACAGAATAGTTTTCATTGATGCCACAATTTGCTTTCGTACTGCCCTACAATCGATCGGTAACATTGGTTACTTTTGTAAGTTGCTCTGAACACGCCCTGAGATAGCCGATTTCCACACTATATCCAGGGCCTGATTACTAACGGGGCACTCTCCCACCAGGAAAAAGAAATAGAGAATATTTCCTTATTCATCACAGTAATTTTGAATGAAAAGGGCGTTTGAAGAAGACGAAAATTTCTATAATTTTTTTCTGGTGAGAGAGTGCCCCGTTAGTAATCAGGCTCTGACTATATCCCCTAGATGCTATATTTCCGGTTTCTTGCATAAGAGAACTTGTCCGGAATCCAGGTAGAATTTGAACTGTTAGCGAAACCAGATTAACGAATCAGAATCCTGAAAGGATTTTGCACTTTGAGCACTGTTAAAAATTTGAAACTTTTACTTTATCGTCAATCCATCGCTTTTATAGAAAATGATAACTTCATTGTATTATGGTGAATTCTCATTGGTCAAAGTAGAGATATTCCATAAAAGCGGTGGAGTGACGATGTAGCAAAAACTTCAAACTTTTAACAGTGAAAAGATCGTGTGTCTATGTAAATGTAACATAAAAGCATGCAAAATGAACCCTTCTAATTGGTCTATTGCTTCAAAATAAATTTGAAATTTAAAGTTTTTATTTTTAAAAAATTTCTAATTATCAGATTTTTATGAAATTCGAATGGGACCACATGGGCCTCATACGCTTTCAAACAAAAAAAGAATTATCAAAATCGGTTCATATTTGCAAAAGTTATGCGTGAACAACAAATACATACAGGTCGAAATCATAACCTCCTCTTTGAAGTCGGTTAAAAATAAAATATATCATTATTACGTTTATAAGGGAAATGCGCATATGAGGATAAGTAAATAAAATAAATGGCTGAAGCAATTTTAATTAGTACAAAAATTGTTTTTAAATATGCTTTTTAATTTAATTATCTTTATGTAAAGTGTGGGTGTGTGAAAATAGCTGATGTTTAAAAGTAGTCATCGGCTGAAAATGAGATTGTACAAATAGCTCCAGAATAAGTGCTTTTAAATACATTTAAACATGTTACGATGGAGGACTAAAGTATGAAGTAATATAAGCCTTTTTTGTATTAACTCTAGGAGATTTTTGTATTAACTTTTGTATTAACTTTGTTTCTGGAGTAATTCTGAAGTGTTGACTTCGAGTTATAGGAATATTGGTTTAACACTAGAACATCGGGAAGGCGTCAATTCGATACCGATCACTGGAATAATTGTTGATTCGAACCAGAAAATTCTTCAAGAAATAAGTCATAGATCAGATGCAATGAAATGAAATGAGCTTTACAAATAAACTAAATAATTACAAATAATTTTTCTGGTTTTAAATGTATTTTATAAAAGATGCGTAAAATTTCCCAGCATTCTAGTGTTAAAAGTTCGTCACGGAATCCCTGTAAAACAAATGGTACAATCTGTCCTAGAGTAATGATTTCCAGTGAATGGGTCGTGAATCATACTGAACCGCAACTAGTATCGAAATGGCTGAATGAACAGAATAAAATACACTATCAATTACAATGTAAATAAAAAGTATAAATCTGAAACTTAGTGAAGAGAAAGGGTTTTGTTAATCTTTGTAAAAATAGCAGCTAGTCTAAAATTAAGAAGTTTAAATTTGATATATAGCCAAATTTTATTGCAAAAATATTTTTATCGCATTTTTAAGATGATTTCTCAATATATTATAATCAACTCTTTTATATACCGGGTGACCCAAAAATGACTGATGGATTTTTAAATTCAATAACTTGCAAACGGTGACAGCTATTTAATTTTTTTTTTTTTTTTTTTTTTTTTTTTTGCATAAGTGTTATGTATAATGTCAAGAGTTTTTTTACCGCAATTTTTTATTTTAGTTCGAATTTCAAACTATAAGAGGCGCTGACGGCAATTGAAGTCCAGGTCGACGCTTCACTCAGCACTGATTATTTGGCCTTCAATGGCCGTCAGCGCCATCTATTGTTTGAAATTCGAACTAAAATAAAAAATTACGGTAAAAAAAACTGCTGACATTATACATAATTCTCCTGCAAAATTTTTTTAAATAGATGTCACCGTTTGCAAGTTATTGAATTTTAAAATCCATGTCATTTTTGGGACACCCAATAGCTACAGAGCTAAAATTAAATCTGTGAATTCACGGTAAAACTACTGACAGTGAAGGTGCCGGACTTTTGGAGAATAAACGAAGAAAAAAATCTGTTAGAAGCGGAACTTAATTGTGCATAAAAAGTGAAAAAAAAACACTGATGGTGTCATCTTTGAAGAGCTTCGGAAACACTTACACTTACTAGTGCAGGATATTTATATCGGATTTTTAAAACCTCCGACGGGGACAAAATTGACTGCTTACAATGTAGGAAACCAGTGTTCTTCTTAGTTCTTACTTAGCTATTGGTACCGCGGCCGTGTATAATTTTAAATGCGGTAATTGGGGTGATGAAGCTTTATGTAGTACATTGATATTTTTATAAGATAGAGGGTAAATTTATTGCTACTATTATATCTCTTCAAAGTTGCAATTAATAAGGTTAATTTAATAATAGCTTTTTTTCTGTCGTTAATGTATGATTAGAAAATGGCTTGATTAATACAATTGATTACTGGAAATTTTTTTATATTTTGAACTAATTGAATATGGCGTGAATTATTTGTGGCTGAGAAATAAACAATTTTGATGTCTGTTTCAGATAGAATCTATTAATTTCAAATGGAAATTAAAATTTTGAAACTAAAATTTAATTTTTTTTTATTTAATTCAATGAGAAATCAATTAAGCATATTTTCGTTCGATTGTTCTGAACGATATTCTTGAATGAAAAACTGTTCCGTGAATTTTGATATTGAACTGACTAAATTTTCTATTTGACCGATTTTGAAAAACACAGAATTTTTATTTTATTTTATTTTAATTAATTTATTTATTTAATAACTTAAAATAAGAAACGCTAAGAAAGTGAACAGCAAAGAATTTTACTATTATAATGGGGAGTTTTTAGAAAATGTCTGTCGTCACTCTGTGAGTCTGTATGAAGTTTTATGGCACACTATCTCAAGAACTAATATACGAAATTACACAAAACTTTAGACTCAGTTAGATCATGATATAAGCCATATCTGATTAGTTTTTGATGTATATCGCTTAAAAGGTAGCGCTGCTATGCTGCATTATTCACAATTTCTACAATATCTCTACATCAAGAACTAATGCACAGATTTTTTTAAAAACTTTAAATTGAATTAGTTCCTAACACAGATTAGCGTTTCTTAGTTTTTCATGTAAATTGCTGCTATGGCTCTATTTTTTCACGATTTCGCATTAGCTGTATCTCAGTAAATAATTCACGGATTTTCATCAAAATTCAGAATTAGTTACTATCTGATAATAATTGATCCTTATGAGTTTTTCTTGTACATCACCTAACAAGTGGCGCTTTTATACAGATTTTTGTAAAGATTTTCGCAATAGTTCTATTCTCAGAAACTAATGCACAGTTTTCATTTCAGAATCAGAAACTAATGCACGGATTTTCACCAAACTTTAGATTCAGACAGAATTCTACAGGAATACGAGATCAATAACTAAATAAGAAACATTTAATGCAATAGCGTTTGAAATCTTTGTTCTAATAATAATTATTTAATTATAAGTTATGAAAATTTAATTATATGTATTGGCATACTACATTCTGTTATTTTTATTACTGTTTAACTGATATAAATAATCAGTTGAAGCAATAAAAAATATATATCTTCTACTTCTTGCATGTCAATGCTTCAAATGTCTCTACCACAGTGCCAAAATTAAATGAAAATCTATGCTCATCGTGATTCTACAAGGCATAAAATTCTGTTCATTATTTCCTGAAATAAACGGTTATCGGGAAAAATACAACATAAAAGCGTCACAAATTGGGGGATTTATACCAAAATATAAACAGCAATACTATTCATCAAACGATATCTGAATTTGATTTTGATGAAAAAATTCGTGCATTAATTTTGGAGTTAGAGCTAGTGAAGGAATCGGGAAAAATGAGCATAGCAGCACTAGTTGCTGTGTGATTGACCTCAAAATGTAAACAACATCAACAGGGTCGAGCGAAATGGGGGGAGGGGTCCCCAGACACGGAAAGTCAGGGAAGCCAAATTTATACTAGTAACCTGATTTGTTTCTTCTTTTCTTGTAAAAAAACCATAGATATGTACATATTCGGAAATTGATTTCTGATAAAAACATTCATTCTCAAACGATCATATGACTTGCAATCCGAAAGGGGTTATAAACTGTTATACTGTACTGTAGATACATTTATTCCACATCTGTTTTCCAGATACCCTTTGCCAAAATATGAATGGAATTTTATCTTATATTATTTGTCAAATTTAAATCTTTTAAAGTTTTAAAGTAAACGCATTCAATAGCATTTATTTGTGTTTCCATAGTTTTCAGTTTTGGGACACCAGTCACAAAAGAAATAGGGAGAGGGGTAGACGACGGGAAATTGAAAACTTTTTTCTTCTCACGCCCCTGAACATCACTTTATATCAAGGACTAATTGAATCTGAAGTTTGATAGAAATCTTTTGAGCGATTTGTGCCAAATAATAATAAGCATCAATTTATATCAGGGATTATTTGAATATGAATTTTTATTAAATTCCGTGCAATAGTTGTTGAGATAAAGCTATTGTATAAATCATAAAAAATGCTGCATAGCTGCGCCACCTATTGAGCAATTTACATCAAAAACTAATCAGAATCATTTTATACCAAGAACTACCAATATAATTTTTGTTAAATTCCATGCATTAGTTCTTGAGACATGCATTATTCCATGCATTAGTTCTTCACAAAATTTATGTCATATGCAGACAGAATCACAGACTCATAGACAGACAATCAGTAAAAACATGTTTTTGTTTTGTTTTTTTTTTATTTCTGGGCTATAATTGTGTAAACCAGTCAAAAACCGGAATTCGAAAAATTTCACGAATTTATAATTTTTATTTTATAAAGGTAGAAAGAAGTACAAATAGTAATATAGATTCTGTTTTTTATAAATTATTTATCAAATCCTTTTTTAATATTTGAAAATGTATTTTTTCGAATGACTTTAACTGTTTATCATCAGTTAATTTATAAAATAGCGATTTGTTTTAATGTCAAACTGTTTATTTTAAAATTTAACGGTTAGACGATCGTTATTCTATAAAATAACTAGTTAAATCACATAATCCAATAATTTTATACACTTTAACAGACATGGTTACTTATTTCAAGAAATAACTAATATATATGCATATATATATATATATATATACAGGGTGTCCGAAAAGTCTGGAAACGGTCGAATAACTCGAAAAATACATATGAGATTGAAAAACGTAAATATACGTGTTAAATATTTTTTAATAAGCTACTCAGTGATACCAAATTTGACCTTCGTAGTCGACCCCCTGGGGGTCAGAGGGAATCCAACTTTGAAATCTTAAATTATAACCCCCATTTTTTATTGCAGATTCGGATTCTACGGACACAAATACGTAACTTTAGTATTTGATGTTTATTTCGAATCCTCGTTTATCACGGTGTAATTGAGCATATTAAATCGATACATATTTCGGCTTTTCCAACGGGATTTTCCCTAATCGAAACTAATTGGGGAGAATTTATGACATCAAATTCCTCGTCTTTTGCAAAAATAGCGTTTCCTGAAAATCACCCGTGCCAATTATTTCGGTAGTGCTACACAGTTAAAAATTTGATCCATTTGCTGTAGCGTCACTCCACAGCTTTTATAGAATATCTCTTTCATGACCAATGAGAATGTTCCATAACACAGTAAAGTACACTGTAAAAAAATTGACCCTTTTGCTGGATCGTCACTCCAGCGTTTTTATAGAAAACGATTACTTTACTGTGTTATGGAGCATTCTCATTGGTCAAAAAAGAGATATTCTATAATAGCTGTGGAGTGACGCTGCAGCAAATGGGTCAAAATTTTAACAGTGTAGCACTATTGAAATAATCGCCACGGGTGATTTTCAGGAAACGCTATTCCTACAAAAGACGAGGAATTTGACGTCAAAAATTCTGCCCAATCAGTTTCGATTAGGGAAAATCCCGTTCGAAAAGCGGGAATATGTATCGATTTAATATGCTCGATTACACCGTGATAAACGAAGATTTGAAATAAACATCAAATACAAAAGTTACGTATTTTTGTCCGTAGAATCCGAATCTGCAATAAAAAATGGGCAGTGTTTCCCCCAGGAGAAGGGCGCACAGGCCTTCGGGGAAATGTACCGGTAAATGTTAGCAGAAGGTTTTTTTCTTATTTAAATTCTTAAAGATACAGAATTAATGCCAAAAATAAGGGGAACATTTCTTTTCAAAAATTTACTGGTGGAAGATCAAAAATTTACTGGTCGAAGGCCTGTGCGCCCTTCTCCTGGGGGAAATACTGATGGGGGTTATAATTTAAGCTTTCAAAGTTGGACCCCCTCTGACCCCAGGGGGTCGGTTTCGAAGGTCAAATTTGGTATCACAGAGTAGCTTATGTAAAAATATTTAACACGTATATTTACGTTTTTCAATCTCATATGTATTTCCAGAGTTATTCGGCCGTTTCCAGACTTTTCGGACACCCTGTATAAATATATTATTTATTGTAATTTTTTTTATAATATCACTCAGTATTTAAATGGAAATTAAGAGGAAGCAAAATGTAGTATTCCGGGTAAAACAAATCTGCTTTTTTTAGGCTATAAAAATTCTGCAAACTGTAAAAGGAAACATACATGAACAAAAAATGTGAAAAAGAAACTGCAATCTACGTCGAGTGGTTTTAAGACACAAGAATAAATGATTCATGACTCGAATAAATTTTCTGCATAAAAGCAGAAGTCATATATTATGAAACGATACTTTTTCTTCTACTTGTTTACCTCATGTAACGCCTTTTTAGCAGTCGAAAATAAATCTTCTAGATAAACAAAATAAAGTTTATGAAATTTTTATAAAGTTTTTAAATTGGTCATGAAAAATTTAAATACAAGAACTTGTGTAAAACTTAAAAAAAAAATTTGAATCGTAATTTAAGATTATGCCATCTGATTGTTGTTTATTTCATTTAAATGAATAGCACGGATTTTTAAAAATATCCAACAAATAAAGTTTTATTTTACAACACGATTTTTGTTAGATTGAAAACTTAAGAAAAAAATGAATGGTAACATTTCTTAGCCGCAATTAATGTTATTTACCGGCATGTCACATATTAAACAATGAAAAAAAATAATTTATGTAATATATGCAAAATATAAAATATAAATTTGTAAGCTGAATCACTAGATTTTTATAAATAAAATTTTAGATTTTAAGCATATTTATTGAATGCATTTTTTTATTTCCAGCATATATTAACATTAGCAGCAGCGTTTTATTCAGTTATGCGATAGATTTATGTAATTTATCTTGTAAAATACTATTCACCTGATTATTTTTAATTTCATATAATTTATTAATTTGAATTTTATTCGAATACACTTGGAAATTTTTTTTGTTAGATTTAAAGGTAAAAAATTTAATTATTTCTTAAGTATAGTTCTTAGATTTTATTAAATGAATTAAAGTGTACTTCGGTACAAATTTAATTTGAATTAATCATATAAAATTTCCCTTTGTTGTCTTTAATTTTTATGTTCTTTCATACTTATCTTCTTTTGATATCATTTCAATTATAATTTCAATTATTGTATATAATTAAGTAGTAGTATAATACAGTCGGCTCCCATTAATTCGAACTCGTCGGAGCTACAAGAAATGTTCGAATTATCCAGAGTTCGAATTATGGAAAGCATGAAAGGGAAGTGTGTTTAAAAGTGTACTATTTGAAAGAAGTTAATGTTATAGTACTTGTTAAATAGATTTCGGCTCTTATCATTAGAATATCATTTAATATTAAATTAAAAATATAAATACATAAACTAATTAAATAATTACGAACAAGCGCAAATGAAGATAGGGTGGAGGTGTCATTGATGGAGGAACAGAGGCACTAAAAATCTGATATCAAATGCATGGAAGTATCTGTATAATTTTTCAGAACAATTCTAACAAAAATGAAAGAAAGAAAGTTATTTCAAGGATCGGGAGACAGTAAGAAAAAAGGAAAAATTGGAATATCGTTAGTTCCAATTAAACAAAGTCAGGAGAAAATGAATTTGAATAAACGAAAAATTTTAACGCTATTCTGCTATTGAAAATTTCGGAACTTCGTGTTTAGTTCGAATTAAGCGAAGATTCGATTTATCCGATTTCGAATTAACGAGAGCCGACATTATTATAATTTAATTTTATTTTTCAAAATTAAGTTGTCATACGTGTTTTTTTTTATTATTGAAACCAAAATAAAAATTTTAGTGGTTATGTTAAATTATACACAATAATACGTTACCTTTTATAAATCTGTCTTTTCATGCATACTTGGTTTTGAAAACTATTTTAACACGTTGACGGACACATGCGTCTATAGCCGTCAAAGCGAAGTTGTGAATCATAAAATTATTGATTGACACCGGAATTAAAAAACAACTTTATTTATAAACGTGAAAAAAGCTATAGTTCATTTTACGCACCTAATAAACCTAATTTTTTTTCTTACCGAAATTTTGGTACCAATGTGGCCTTTGAGGATTAAAATTTAGTGGTTTCATAAATGCCCCTCGAGTGGTTAAGAATAATTTTAAGTACTTCGAATTCATATATTTTTAAAGAAGTATTTATGTACATATGAAAGAAAAATTACTTCAATACTTTAATGATTAATTGGAGCTATCAATAACGATCGTTCATTGATAATTAAATGAGGTGTTATTAAGTGAATATAGCTTTTTATTTGCTCTACATTGAGTAAAACTTTTCTGGCCTAATATAAAATAAACTTTTGATGTGAACGATTTCATTTAGGCAATGTTTTATCTGACTAGTAATATTTTGATATAGCACCCAAATCGAGGTCCTTGCTGGCTTTTGAGCAACACTAGCGATTTGGCAATATTAGAAATAAAAAACAATCGCCAAATGCAAAGAAATGTTAGCAAAATTGATTCGGCGTGAAACATTAAAAAATGTATCGTTAACCCCTTATTGAACTTGTCCCTGTAATTCAAATGTTCTAAATTAACCTAATTTTTTTGTAACTGCTTATAAAATAAATATTCGACTACCTGCTACAGAAACTATTACAAATGAGTACATTCTAAATGTCTCCTAGTTCTAAATGTGTAAATTTTTCAGATATTTTTAAGCAGTCTAAAAAAATTAAAAACGGTTATCGTTGATTTACCGCTGTGAAAACATACGCTAAAAATTGCTATGAGATTTCGATTCAATAGAAAAAAGCCTTACCAGCCAATGATGATTTTGCATACAACTAAAAAAATGTGTGATAAATGGCTAATTTCAACATTGCATTGCAACAAAAATTTTCTCTATTTGATGCTTGATGTGAGTAATCCATAATCAACAATATGCGAGTAGTGTCTTCACTGATACGACGCCAGTATACAGATAGTGATTAAAATATCGCATAATCATTTCTGTCTTTGGCTTTTGTTAAACTGAATTGCTATTGAGTCAGTATCTCTATAAGAAAAGCAATATAAATGTCATGATACTATTGAACATGTAAAGTGACATTCAATCTTTCAACAACGTAGAAAAGAATCTCCACAATAATGGGGCAGACATATACACAGAAAAAAAAGAAAGCAGAAATTGAGCCTTTACAATTTAACGATTGCTCTTTTTATGGCCAAATGGAGCATTTAGTTGCAACTTGCCGCAAATAATGTACCCCTGACACAAATAATGTGCTGTATATTTCGTGTTTAAGCCGATCCGTATGTAAGCCGAGTGTATGACTTTTCTTTGAAATTTCTTTCAAAATCGGAAACCAATAAGCCAATGTTAAAAAAAATTCGATAAAAGAATTTTCGAACTAAACACTTTTTGGAACAAAGATAATAGAAAGATATATACAGTGAAACCTCCAAATAAGGGACACTCCGAATAAAGGGCACCTCTATTTAAGGGACAAAAGTTCTGGTCCCAGTCCCTTGCTATAGAACGCGTAATGTATTTACCTCTGAATAAGGCACACTCGATTTAAGGGACACTTGAATATGATATTAAAGCCGCTGGTTTTTGCATTTCAGATAACGAAGTAGTCTGAGATGAAAATGAAAATACAGATTTTTGTGAACTTATCAAACAGGCAGGTAGTCGTGTTAATAGAGAGGCATATTGACACATTTAACGCACATTTATTTACTTACAAGCAGTGGGTTTATTCCCATCGAAAGTTATGCTGAAAATTGTAAGAATGACTATCAAAGTAAAGAAGAAACGAAAATTGTGAAGCAAAAAACTTTACAGATGCTTTAAAATATTCAAAGCTGAATATATATATTTTTTTTTTTTTTTTTTTGTAAAGTTTGCTGATAATAAAGAACTAAAATTTATAATAATGGTAAATGAGCACTTGAGAGTTTTGTAGTGAAAAATTGAAATCAGCAAAAGAATCACTTTTGATTGATTACTTCAAGTAAGATTCTTTTAAATGTTACTGTACTTTTTGCATATATTTCATGTTTATATAAAAAATGCAAATCAATAATTCTACAAATTTTTTAATGAATTAATTGATTGAAAATTTCAATTAGTTCTCTATTCCTGATGTGCCTGATTAACGTTATTTATAGCCTTTGGGTACATATAAACTTCATCTTTAATATTTTTTATGTCTTGATGAAAAATTAATTTCTTTTAAAGTAAAAACTCCGAATAAGGGACACCTCTATTTAAGGGACAAAAGTTCCGGTCCCATGGGGTCCCTTATTCGGAGGTTTCACTGTATTACTCTCTGAAATTATTAATCAATCCTATTTTGGAGCGCTGAATCTCTGTTGGGCCCTGCTAATTCTGTTATGACTTAGTTATTCGTGAAAACCAATTATCCTTTTTTTGGATTGAATTATTACAAGAAATGATCATTTGGTCTTTCAAAAAACGTTGCATCAATAATATGATGAATGTATATATAGATGCTGCAATCTTTTAAAGAAGTCTGCGATTGTGATGATGGTGAATTAAACACTGCCGTTATTCATACTGATGTATCAATGAGGGAAAATGATTTTAATGAATTGTTCGAAAATTCTGATAATGATTTATATAATTAATCAGCATACACTCATACAGTAAATCAATTTTGCAAACAACTATGAGAAAGTATGAGAAAGTGTGGAAAAACTTATTCGGTTGATTGTGGGAGTGGATAAAAAAATTAAGCAACTTTTAATTAGATTCTCTCTCTATCTATTTTTTCTTCCTCTCTGGTTTTTTTTTTCAAAATGGATTTGATCAACTATGATTTTGAGCCCCTCAATTACACTCCTGATTAACATATACGGCTAGCCTAAATGATTTATTGAGTTTCAAATACTGTGTATTCAGATGTACATGACTTATAATGATGGATGGCACAGGACAAGATAAAAAACTAATGATGTATCTAAAACATTTTCCGGTGTGAAATCTGTTTTAAATTAAATCAAATTTTACAGAAAATAAGTCAAAAATTGGCAATAATGCATGTAAGTTTTAAAGCATGCCTCGTAGCTCGTGTGTAGGGACACATTACTGCTTCTATGTCCGAAATTAATAGTCCTGCTCTTGAACATATCGCAGAACCAGGTCACCATTGGAATGCATGACGAGTGAGTAAGAGCATATATACTGAATATTCGTAGCTTATACCGGAAACTTGGTTAGTGAATGTATGAAAATAAATATTTTATGATGCATCTAAAACATTTTCCGGTATGAAATCTCTTAAACCTGTTTTAAATTAATTCACATTTTACGTAAAAAAGGTGAAAATTTGCAAAGGTGCATGTAAGTTTAAAAGTCTGTACTCGTAGCTCGCGTGTAGGAATGCATTACTGGTTCTATGATTGAAATTAATAGAAACCTGCTGTTGAATGCATGGACTGAACTAGATTACCATTGGTATATGTGAAAGGCGCGTAAGGGCGCACATTCTGAACATTCGTAATGTTTACCGGAATTTTGGTGAATGTATGGATTTTTTCATGCAACCTTTCATGTATCCGCCTTTGTACGTCATATAAATGTAAAATAACAGTTGTTTGAAACCCGATGAATCAATTAAGCTAACCTTGTATATGATTAGCTATTTATTTCTGGTAAGACGACATACTATTGTATGCGAAATACAAATTTAGAGCCCTTTTATAAACAGTGAATAAAATATCACCATTTTCTGATACTTGTAATTGACATTTTTATGTGCTTTCATTATATTTTACGCCACCCTGTATACAATTACAAATTAAATGCGCATACACTTGTTTCATTTAACACACACACACACACACACACACATACATATATATATATATGCATGCAGAGTGATAGAGGGAACACACAAATGTATAATTCAACTATGCAGTGATGGCTTGGTAAATAAAACTAATCTCTTACGTAAGGCAATCAATCAATGTTTTAATGTTTTTCTGATAACGTCAGTCCAATGAACAAGTGGCGGAGGAAAGCAAAAGTTTGATGAATGGTTAGCAGCACTCTAGCAAATTACAGTGATGTTATAGATTATCAAATGTAGGAAGCCGTTGCAAATAGCTTATCACAAAATCTAGTCGTATATATTATCTGGGAAGAGAAATGTGTCATATTCGAACACTTTTCCGTCCCTTAAAATAGAATACACATGTACATAATTAAACTGCCTGTGCAACATGCCTTTAACTTGATTAGAGATAATATTATATATATATATGTATATATTTGATTGGTTTATAAAATGATAGAAATAAAAAAATAATAAAATTATTTTTTAGAATTTTTTCTGTGAATTAAATATTTTAAAAGGAAAAATTCACCAGATATACCAACACAGATGATTACGCAATAAGAGCGAAAATTTTAGTATACTTTTGGATTCTAAATAAAACGAGATGGAACCCGTCGAAATTCGACGAAAGATAATTTTTAAAAAAGAACGGTTTTATTCATTTATAATAAATCTGCAAAATTAGTTACAGTAAAAAATACATTTTATATTGATCAGTCTAACGCTCAAGCAAATATTATTTTAAGCTAAAATTAAAAAAATATCATAAAAGTCAATTATTCAAATTATTAAACAAAATAAAACCGATTACCACCGGATTTTATAACATACAAATTTTAATTTCTATTTTGTTTTCAATTTTGTTAGTAAATGGAGTGATTCTGTTGCCACAATTATAAAATTGGTACTAAAAATATTAAAAATAAATTATTATATCAAAAATAAATTGAGACACAGCCTTTAAACAAATTGCATTTAAAACTACATTTTTTTCTCTTTACGACAGTGTAAAAATTGAAAATGTACGATGTTACGGAGTGTAACATTTGCAGTACCGAAAATTGCAAAACTGAAATTGTATGGAAAAATGTTGCGCATTTAAATTCTTTTCCCCTTCAATTTTAAGCGAAAATGGAGTGATTCTGTTGCCACAACTACAAAATTCTTACAAAAAAGTATAAAAAAATTATTATCTCAAAAATAAATTGAGATACAGTTTTCAAATAAATTGTATTTAAAACTACATTTTTTTTCTCTAAACGACGATGTAAAAATTTAAAACGTGCGACGTTTGGAAATGTAAAATTTGCAATAGCGAAAATTGCAAAACCGAAATTCTAGGGGAAAGTGTTGCCATTCGCAAAATGATGTATGCGTTACGCACAGATACGTTTGGCCTTTATAATATAGATATACAGGGTTGTTATAATTAAAGTTCGCCTATTCAGAAGGCTCTAGAGCCGGTTCTATGGCTCCAAACGAATCAGAATTTCACTAGTACGTAGTTGAAGACATGCGCTCTGCGAAAATCGAAAAAAAAAATAGTTAAAATTTTTGCCAGTAGGTGGCGCTGCGCCAATATTTAAGCCAATATTTGCAGATTCCTTTATTTTTTGGGGATTTTTGAAAGATTCTGTATTTAAAAATAGATGTCAGACAATCTCTGATCTGAAACACAGCATTAGACTTCACATTCGCTCAATCTTACAGGACAGTTTACGCAATGCTGTAGAAAGCACAACTCTGAGAATGGAATGCATTATTAAAAATGGCGGAGGATTCATTGAGCATGCATCATGTTATTCTGCGTTATTTCTTTACTGCCGAGCGACATGTTTTGTTATTGTTGATGCAGATTACATCACATGAAATGATATTCTTTTTTCTGTATTGTTTGGAGTCATAGGTCAGGCTTTAGAGCTGTCTGATTAGGTGAACTTAATTCGAAGCTCGTTGAAGTTTGTTGAAACTTTTAAATTTGTGTGTTTCGTCTGGATTGACTGATATTGATATAATGAATCTGCAAACATCGCCTTAAATATTGGCGCAGCGCCACCTAGTGATAAAAATTTTAACTTATTTTTTTTTCGATTTTCGCAGAGCGCATCTCTTTAACTATGTAGTAGCGAAATTTTGTTTCGTTTGGAGCAATAGAACCGACTCCAGAGCCTTCTGAATAGGCGAACTTTAATTATAACAACCCTGTATATTAACCAAAAACTGTATTTAAACAAAAAATTTTACTTTACCATTGAAGTGTAGTATGACATATAGTATGTAGTAAAATTATCTCTTACCCAATTTTAATAAACTTGCGAATCAAAAATATGTGACAATTTTTTTTTTTACTTTAATGGTGGGAAAAAATTAATTGCTTTTCTTTATTTTGTAAAGATATTTTTAAGAAACTTTGATGCGAATTCAACAAAACCCCAATTACTCGCCTCTCAATGTATCAATAAGAAGTAAAATTAGCTGGGGCAACTGGTCCCACGAGGTAACTGGGCCATAGGCTGTACTTATAAAAAATCTACTTTCTACTTCTTAAAAAAAATGTGTCAAATGAATGAGATATGTATCAGGGCTAACTGGACCATATTTGTCTAGTTACTTCAATAGCTGTGACTAGTTTTTCTTTTTTTGAGTTTCTCTTTCTATGGTAAATTAATTTCTCAATTGTTCTTTTTCTTTGCTTACAATAATGAAAATCATATAATATCTTATTAAAATTCCATATATTTTTTTAAAGCATATTGTGAGTATCGAATCGAATTTCTTAATTGAGATAGCCGAACTTTTGAAATTTTACGATACAAATAAAGAGATGTGTATGTTACAGGCCAAACCCAATTTTAGGCCAAACCCGATTTTAGGCCAAACTAGATTGGCCTAGGACAAACTAGTCTATCCTAACGCCCATCGGATAAACTAATTTTTCCTAGGCCAAACTAGTCTGTCCTAACGCCCATCGAATAAACTAGTTTTTCCTAGGCCAAACTAGTCTATCCGAACGCCCATCGGATAAACTAGATTTTCCTAGGCCAAACCAGTTTGACCAAGCTGTCATTAGGATAAACTAGTTTAGCCTGCTATTCATTGGTTTGAACTAGTTTATCCTAGGCTGATCTAGATTGTCCTAGGCCAATTCAACTTGGCGTGATTTTATTGAATTTAAAGACCGCCTCAGCGCCAATTTTCTAGTTTTGATCTAATTTATCCTAGGCCGATGCAATTTGACGCGATTTTAGCTTAGACTATCAAAGCCTGAGAGCTAATGTGCAGGCAGATTCAGTGTGTGTGTATGTAACTATGTACTTATGTATGTACATATGTACGTACGTACGTAGTGCGAAAACTCCATATAGAAATATCCAATTTGCTTCAAATTTTGGGCATTGATTTATCCTGATAACGACCATCCCTGATTAGTTTCAGGAGTTCATTGGATAAGAATAAGAGGAAGGGAACAAAAGGCTAATCCACACCCCCCCCCTCCTTAATTTAGTTAAGTCAGTTTTTCATGCAAAAGCATCAGATAGTACTAATTTACATCAGGGACTTACCGAATCTAAAGTTTGATGAAAATTCGAGCATTAATTCTTGCGACAGAGCAATGTCAAGAATCATTAAAATTGAGTGCAACAGCACTACCTTTTGGCCACTTAACATGAAAATGTAAGCAGAATTAGTTCATAGCACGGATTTACTGAATCATCAAGTTTGATTAAAATCCGTAAATTAGTTATTGAAATAGTGTTGTTGCAAATCGGTAAAAATGCACTTTAGAAGCGCCAACTGTTGAACGATTTACATGAAAAAATAATCAGTATAAATTTATATCAGGGACTATCTGAATATAAATTTTTTATGAAATTCTGTTCATTAGCTCTTGAGATACAGTTATTGTGGAAATTGTGAAAAATGAGCATAGCATAGTCATGATGAGTGATTTACATCAAAATAGAAACAAAACCAACTCATGTCATGGACGAAATGAATCTGAAGTTTCATGGAAATTTGTATATTAGTTATTAAGATAAAGCTGATGCGTAAATCATAAAAATGCAAAACAGCAGCTCCACCTGATGAGCGATTTGTACCAAAATCTAATCGGTATCAATTTAGATCAGAGACTACCTGAATATAAATTTTTATTTAATTTCGTGCTTTAGATCTTCAGATACAGCACCTACGAAATTTGTCACAGATAGTCAGAGTCATAGACTCACAATTTGTAAAAACATGTTTTTTGGTATCTCTGAGCCCTAAAACGTATAAATTCAACAAAAACCGGAATTTAAAAAAATTCACGAATCAAATACTTGTTGTAAATACAGAAGACAGTAAAATAAATAAAAGAATGAATTTTAAATGAACTTCGCATATTTCAGTAGATGTGTTTGAGTCGAGCGGATTCGTTTAAATATTTTGAATTTGAGCTTAAACTTGATTAAATTTTGAGAAATTAAATTTGAGCTTGGCACACTCAGAAAAAAAAGAATTATTTCAAACAGTAGTTGTCATCAATTATAGCACGTCAAATTGAATTGTCCTAGGATAAACTAGATTGGACTAGGCTAAACCAGAAGATTGGCGCCAAAGCGGCCTTTGGAATCAATAAAAACACGCCAAATTTAACTGGCCTAGGATTAACTAGATCGTCCTAGGATAAACTAGTTCAGACCAATAAATAACAGGCTAAACTAGTTTATCATAATGACCGTTCGTACAAACTAGTTTGGCCTAGGAAAATCTAGTTTATCCGATGGGCGTTCGGATAGACTAGTTTGGCCTAGGAAAAATTGGTTTATCCGATGGGCATTCGGATTACTAATTTGGCCTAGGAAAAACTAGTTTATCCGATGGAGGTTAGGACAGACTAGTTTGGCCTAGGAAAAATTAGTTTATCCGAAGGGCGTTAGGATAGACTAGTTTGGCCTAGGCCAATCTAGTTTGGCCTGTAACATATATAAGGCAAAGTACAAGTTTTAGAAAATTATCGAAACCAATAACGTATAGCTCTGTTCGATATAAAAACATAGTTACATCTTCCATAGGTTTTTTGGAGATATCGCACTTCAATTCGGGTAAATAAAAAAGAGAATGTGATACTTGGGTATTTATGTAGCCGTTTGTTCATTGCATTATTTTGTTCTTTTTTTCTCTTAAAATATGGATGCAACTTTAGTTCCCATTATCAAAACTAAGTACACATGTACTCACATAATTTCTATGTTTATGGTATAAATAAATCTAAAAATTTCACATTTAGTACTATTTTTAGACACCTTCACAGCAAAGCTGTCTATTACAACGCTCTTTAGTTGTTCTAAAATTTACATGATCAACCTGATTAAAAAATTCTTAACTTCTTTACACTTTCTCAAACAGGACTTGACACATTATATTTCAAAAAAAGTGTGTGGATCACATTTGTATTTTTATTAATGTTTTACTATTTTTTTTTGTTCTTTCATCATTTTAAATAAAGTTTATGTTAATTTGTATAATTTGCCGAGTAGTTTGATGATTTATGTAATTTGTCGAAGGTCGACGGTTTAATCAAGTATTAGTACCTATATTTCACTAGACGACGTCGTCAAAGTATTTATATTTATTTCGTTTTATAAAAGTGATGTGATTTAGAATTAAAAATAATCGCTTGAAGCAGCTCTGTAATTATTTATAAATATATATTTAAAATGCACCTGACATTACCATTTATTTATCTCTTAAAACACATTGTATCATAAAAAAGTGCTCATTCAAAAAGTATTGTATTGGGTTTTGGTTTCAAATATTACATTTAAAAAAATGACTTTTTTTGTCTAGAAATTAGTACGTTAAATGAGTTTAATAAATGTTTTGGGACATCTAAAATATATTCTTAAATGATTTGTTGAAGAAGGTTTTCTGCCAATGTCTGTATATTTTACAAAAAATCATTTTTGATGCACACCCAATCAGTGATTATAATACTTATTCTGATGATTAATTATTTTGAACGTAAGCGCTGAAACTGATGCACAAGAATAAATAATCTTACATTTTTATTCGGAAATTTCGCATCAATACCGGGAATTTTGAAATAAGAATTTTTAACTTTTTTAATCACGAAATGTATGTAGTTAAGTAAAGCAAAAATTACTATTTAGAAATACCGGTATGAATGCAGAAATTCTGGTGTGAATTCAGAGTTTCAGAATAAAAAAAATTATGAAACCCACGCTTAAGATGCATTATATGTATCGAAATTTGCATTTAATTCACTTCGCGACGAGAGCGAGAGCCTTTTATGAAATTTTCAATGTTTTGTCCCCAGTTTTTAAAAATAGAAATTTGTGCTTTGTTATATCAACAAAAAGCACCCATTAAATAATACAAATTTTGCAGTTAAATTTTACTGGTGGAAATAAACAAGGATTTTTTAAGCCATTTTGCGGCACATATTCGTGTCGCTCGTCCCGGTGTGGTTAAGTAATTACCTTGTTTCACCCCGGCCGGAAGCGCATTAAGTCTGGCCGTGGTTTCACAGAGATACGCATCATTTTATGAAAAACTAAAGTGACAACTCTATTTCATATTGGTCAATGAATAAATAAATGAAGGCCATAAAATATTGTTATATAATCGCTATTATTCTACCTAAATTTATCTTCATTACTATTATTATATCATATGCTATTTGAATAGCAGTGTTGCCACGGGCGAATAATTTTATATTCTATCTACACCACTATTTTATAAGAATAAATTTTGTAGTATATATTTCTCTAGAAAAGTATATTTTTTATTAATTTGTTTGTTTTAGTAAAATGGTGCGAGAGAGGATTTAAAAATAGTCACATATGGCAGATCTATAATACCGTAGTTTTCGGCTTATAATTCGCGGATCAAACAATCACTTTTCGATCCTGAAATTCTTTAAAAAGAAATATAACTATTTAGATCGCAGTAAATATTTATCTTCAGTCATTAAATAAGATTTCTGGGTCAAAAAAGAATTGTGTGATTCGCGGATTATACGCCGGAAATTACAGTAGTTTATATGTATTCAAAATGCATCTGACGTTATCATTCACTTATCTCTTAAAATTCATTATATTATAAAAAACGTGCTAATTAAAAAAATATTGCATTGTATTTTGGTTTAAAATATCACATTAAAAAATAATATTTTTATCTTGAAATTAATCCGTCAAATGAGTTTTAAAAATGTGCTTAGACGCGCAAAATATATTCTTCCACGATTTGTTGAAGAAGGTTTTCCGCCAATCTCGTACATTCTACAAAAATTCATTTTTGATTCATATTCAATCATTGATTATATATATATATATATATATATATATATATAAATTTATTTATTCTGATGATAAATTCTTTTGAACTTAAGCGCTACAACTGATGCATAAGAATAAATAATCTTACAGCTAAACGGAATCCTTACCTACCAATAAATTAAAAAGATTTGCGAATGCATTTCTACTGTCTTTAAAAATGGCCTGATTTCATTCGAACAATGAATTTCTTTGTAAATGTTTTCGGATGGTTTATTCAGCTTTTCAGTTTTGTGGATTCTTCAAAGATTTCTTTTCTTAGAATAACTCATCGGAGGAAAATGTCTTGTTGAAGAATTTTTACTTGTTGTAAATCATGAATGAAAAATTCGTTGTTCATTTATTTCATTTTTTATCCTTCAATATATTAAAAGAAATTAAAGTATCTCCAGTATATTTTTAGTCAGACTGTTTTCAGCACTTTTTATTACTCAATCAGAGACGAATCCCTTAATGTCCCCAAGATGTCTGTCACCACAATTTGAGAACTTTTTTTTTTTAATATTTAAAAAAATGAATCTGTAGTCTCCCTGTTTTATTGTACGGTTTTCAGATTTTTTTTCTGTGATTAAGCGAAAAATTATTATTTTACTATTGTAGGTTTAAACTATTACATTAAAAAATTATTTAAAAAAAATAATACGTCAAATGAATTTTAAAAATGTGCTTAGACACGCAAAATATATTCTTCCACGGTAGGTTTTCCGCCAATCTTCGTATATTGTATAGAATTTCATTTCTGATGCATATTCAGTCATTGATTATATATATGTATATATATACAGGGTGTATCTAAACTCATGGTACAAACTTTAAGGGTAGGTAGATTACACAGTAACAATCATTTATTGTACAAGAATGTATGGGACCAAGTGATGCATTAAAGTAAAAACACCAGGGGGCAATTAGGCCCCTTTTTTAATTTTCAAAATTTTTCATTCATACCAGAAAGTTTTTATGCTATCTTTTCTTGACATTTCGTAATTACTTCATAAAAAAGTTCTTTGAAAATTTTTGGTATAAAATCGAAATTTTTCAATTAAAAAAAGCGCAAAGTTGGCAAACTTATCGAACGAAATACATTAATAAAAAAGATAAAGTGTTTATTTACAATGTAGTTTACAAGTAAATAATAATATATACAATAATATTACAACAAGTATTCAAAATGGCGCCTACCAACTGTGATACATGCCTTTCAGCGTCTGTGGTACGATTGGCGTACAATTTTAAAGATGTCAGACATTTGCCGCACATGTGCAGCAGCTTCAGCAGGCCCGGACTGGTTCCTTTGGGGGCCCTCGGCTAGAGACTGAAAAGGGGCCCCTTACGGGAAATTTAGCGAAAAAAGATTACAATATTTTATTTTTAAATTTAGGCTTGGATGGCAAAAAAAACACATTTAGGCTATTTTGTCACTTGAAAAATAGTTGAGTAAAATGTAAGCTTTTTGTAATGTTGTTAACTTACTTTCACAATATATATTTATATTTTTTTTATACACCATACCTAACCTAATTCTATGCTAGAAAAAAAAATGATTTAATCATTTTAAGTGGTTATTACTTAAAAATGAGCGTGAGGTATATTTTTAGTTTTCGGCAATCAAATGACTGTCGAAGTCATGTAATTTAAATCTTACTGTGATACTTAAGTAAATATTAAAAGTGACATAACAGTAATAAAAAAAAGTGGGTACGTTTGGTCGCAGATCGCTCAGAGTATTTCCTTTAATATATCTTTCAAAACAACTTATCCTTTAATTAATAAATCCGAATTGTTGATTTATAATTATTAAATTCTTACATAGATGTTAGCATCAACAAATTTAAAGTAAAATGAAGTTATTTATTTTAATTAAATTAAAAAGGTTCAAATTAAATTATATAAATAAAATGCAAAATTCTTTAAAAAAACGCGTAATAAAAAGAAAAAAAAAAGCGGAAATATAAATAAAATTTAAAATTTTTAAAAACGAAAAAAAAAATGTTAAATGAAATTTAAAATGCTAAATCATTAAACCGCTCGTTTTTAAAATAGAAAGAAAATTGTAACTAAATATATATATATATGAATATTAGTGATAAAAAATAATACAAACCCTTAAATCGGCAAAAAGTACGAATTAAAAAAAAATCATCTTACTAGGGAACTGCAAGATGTGTAAGTCACCGATTTTGACGAAAGTGGTATCGTCGGAAAGATCTCATTGTGAGGAGTAAAAAACTCAATGGAACTACCCTTCGGAAATTATCCGTTTTCGAGATATCCGACAATTTATGACATGTAGCTAGTAAAACACTTACTTTAAAACCGCAAAAAATTTTGGTCTCGATTTTATCGAAAGTGGTATCACTGAAAAGATATTACCGGAAGGATTAAAAAACTCAAAATAATTACCCTTCGGAAATGAAACGTTTTCAAGATTTCCGATAATTTGTATCACATAGCTAATGCACGCTTACTGGGAAACTTCATTAAGTTGCATAAATTGTCGGATATTTCGAAAACGACTCATTTCCGAAGAATAGCTTCATTGAGTTTGTTACTTCTCAAAATGATATCTTTCCAACGACATCATTTTCGTCAAAATCGAGACAACAATTTTTTGCGGTCCTCTGTCAGGTGTGCACTAACCCAGTATGTACTAGCTACGTGGCATAAATTATCGGATATCTCGAAAACAGCTCATTTCCGATGGATAGTTCTTTTGAATTTTTTACTCCTCACGATAAGATCTTTCCAACTATACCACTTTCGTCAAAATCTAAACTAATTTTTTGGTGATTCCCCAGTAAGTATGCACTAGCTATGTTACATAAATTGTCAGATATCTCGAAAACGACTCGTTTCCGAGGGGTAGTTACATTGAGTTTTTTACTCCTCATAATGAGATTTTTTTCAACGATACCATTTTTGTTAAAATCGGTAACTTACACTTCTTTCAGTTTCCAAGTTAGTATGAAAATTTCGAATTCCAGCATCAAGGTTCGAACTGTGAATCTTCTGCTTACTAGCAAGTCTGTTTTCCTAAAAGTTTTTCACATACCTTTCCTTGAAGGACATAGCTGATGCTTTATTTGTTTGTGTTTTATGCTGGCCAATTATCTACATGTGGAATATAGGCCCTAAGGAGAGGGGTGTGTGCCCTCCGTGGGGGCTTTTTCTAAGAGAATCTAACACGTATTTACGCAAGGAAATGCAAGGTTCGAAAAAAAAACCCATGGAAAACTCCGAACGGTTAGGCCGACGGTCGCGATTGGGTTCGAACCCAGCCCCTACTGTCTACCAATCTGGAGGTCAGAACCTCTTGGCTACTGGTGGGGCCATAGCTAACACAAATTGCCAACTCGTAACAGCTATATCTGGAGTACTACCTACCATCATGCTGAATATTATGCTATCATATGGGTCTTTTAAAATAATATTACAGAACACTGAACCGATAATTTGTTGCAGAGGTTTGCATGGGCCCGGGTTTGGCCCGAGACCCGTATCCAGCTTGGTCTGCAGATTTAGAGGGAGTGCTGGGCCGATAAAAAAAATTAGGGAACTTGCCAATCCGATATAAAAACTTAAACGAAGACGATAAAATATGATCCGATTTCAGTGAATAACTTTTGCGAGAATGAGTACAAATGTGCGTCACGAGCCGATACTAGTTTGACACCATCCAAACAAAAACGCGGGCATCGGACAGTTATGTGGTATCAGAGGCAGGGTTTAATTTTTTCAGCAGACTCATACTGCTGCACTAAGGCCGTGATCAGTTGTGCACTTTTTTTCTATGTAGAAGAGTCGGGCCAGAATTGGACTTAAATATTCTGAGAATGTGTAGGGTTGTTACTATGTTTTTTTTTTTTTTTTTTTTTTTATTTTTTTTTTTTAATATTAATGCGATAATATACTTCTGTTAATGAAATCTTTCGAAGTATAACTTAGGGAGGTTTTCAACCCACTTCTCAATAATGCGAAACTTTCTGACTAATTTTTAACTGTAAACGCATAAAATTGACATGCGTGACTATTAAAGGATTTGGGAATAGAGTAATTTTTCCACTTTTGGTAAATAAATTATCTATTGGTAAGAGATTTTTGCCACGCGACTGCAGGTTTTTCCCATTTTCAATGACATCGCTTCCAAAAATTCTATTCAAAATGCTAACTTTGACAATATTTCTAAAAGATATAATGTCTTTATCAAAAAATGGAAGGCGCCATTCGATTACATTAGGTTCTGAATAAGAAAAAACAGAAAAACTTATGCATTTCCGAAGAAAATGAATTTAGAAATGTGTCAGGAACTAATTCCTTTCGATTTGAAAGAAGCTCTAATAAATGACAGAGAAATATTTTCACAAATATATTTTTTTTATAATACATCTTCAAAATCATGTTTTTACCGTCTTTTTTTTTCTTTAAATCTAAACTACATTAATTTTATAATGAATCTTTATTTGAATGTTCAAAAATCTAGGCTTCTAAGTAATCATTAATGTTATTATCGTGTATTTTCTATGTTGAGAAAATATCGTGATTTTAAAGTATGTTTTAAAATATTTCTTAAATGTGTATGTAGTATTCTTTTAAAAGGATCTTAATTGTATGTTAAGAAAAACTATTTTTTTTTGTGCAAATTGAGTAGAATCGGGTCGTCTTTACTACTTAACCAAGTATTAAAAGTTTTAAACATTTTTCAATGTTTAAAAATTTTCTCATTTTTTTCATTCCTTTTCGTACTGTCGCTTTCGTACAACTGCTTCATGTTTATCACACTGTTTAATTGCACTAGTTATACAACCATGCTATATGAGATTGGTAAGTGAGCGTCGCGATGCACTCTGAATTTGATTCTATGAGTACTGCAGAAAGGGCGATGTATCAGTTATGCAGTCTTATACCGTCTGTCCAACGACATGACACGACGAAACTATACAAGTTACCATGAAAAAAATATCAATTGTTTAAAATTAATTGTAAACGCATATTATTATTGGAAAACACTCAATGTTTTTCTTATATAAGTAGTAATTATAAAATCGTATAATCCTTTTTTGAGTTGCACTTCCGGGGCCCCTTTGGGCCGGGGGCCCTCGGCGATCGCCGACCAGCCGACCTGGCCAGTCCGGGCCTGAGCTTCAGATATGCGAGATTCTAGATTTTCTTCTGAGCCAACTGGAGTTTCATAACCAAGACTCTTCAGATGTGCTAATAAAAAGAAATCAATGCGCTATAATTCGGGTGATATTCGGATTCAAATTTTGTATATTTTGAAAACGGAAGGGATGTAATTGATTTTCATTTAACACTCTCCAAACGGTCGGATGACTAACACCTAAATTCTGTGCAACAGCTCTTATAAATGATTCGGGCCTTTCACACATAAAATTCAAATTAATTTCTTCAGGGCTAGTACTGCGTACAGCACTTTCTCGCCCAGTTTCCTGAACGGTGATGTGGAAAGACCCTGTTTTAGAAAGATAACGGTGTAAGAGCTGAAACATTCAATGATCAGGCATTCTTCTGCGAGGAAACTGCTCCTGATACATTCATAGGGCAGCTCTGGCGTTGTCATTCGCACGACCATACATGAAATGCATGTCGGCTTTTCGACATATGTAAAGCCTTCCATGACGAACGATAGCACAATTAAAAATGGCGATTTCTTCTACTTGAATGCATGGTATCGAAGGGCGATTAGTCACTTACTGCCCTCTACCGTTTGTGGAATCAATGAAAAACTCCATTTCTATTTCAAAAAGTTTCTATTTCTATTTCTATTTTTAATTGGAATAATTGATTTCATACCAAAAATTTTCAAAGAAGAATTTCGTTAATTTGTAATTATGAAATGTCAACAAAAGAATTGAATAAACTTTTTCTGGTATGAATGAGAAATTTTGAAAAATAAAAAAAGGGGCCTAATTAGCCCCCTGGTGTTTTTACCTTTACCACTTGGTCCCATACATTCCTATACAATAAATGATTGTTGCTGTGTGCTCTACCTATCCTTCAAGTTTGTACCATGAGTTTAGAAACATCCTGAATATATATCAATACAAAAGCCCTGAACGAGTTAAAATCCTGTAACGCAGCACTTTATCTTACATCTCTAAGATTTTTAAATTTAGAACTTAAAAATAATGATATTAAAATTTAAGTTATGTTATGCTATTAATTAATATATATGTGACATAAACTTAGGAGCCAGAAACATCATCGCCGGGTTCCCCGTTTTACATCACAGAAGTCATGGCAAGCGAGAAAAAAAAAATAAGTAAATAAATGTAGAGGATCCAATAAATTACTCATTGGCTGCTGCAAGTTAATTTATTAAACTATAGTCATGAGAGAGGGAAAGGCTCCCTTTGCAAACTGTCTTTAACCGAAACATCAAAAAGAATATTCCATCATTATTTCAGCGAGCCGTACTCATCGAAGAAAAAACCAAGAATCTTCCTTCTCACCTCGAGGTTTCCATTCTTAAATCTAAAAAGAAAGTTCTAGAAAATTCTCTACTCTCGAAACATTATTTTTCCATGTAAACATAACTCATGGCCAGAGTCGAGATTTTATTCCACAGACGATAATTTTATTTTTTTTTAATATTATTTAACTAATTTATAATCGACTCAAAATTCCGAATATATTAGATAAACGATATTTTTGCAAACGATTAATTTTAAGAGAAAAAGGAAAGAAATGAATTTATTGATGCATAAATATCAAATGTTGAAAGAGGAAAAATAAATAAATAAATAAATATAATGATATGTTTTGAAAGGTATGGATTTGGAATAAATCTAATAAGACTTTCTTGAAAAGAGCTGATAAAAACATAGAAAAAATGAGTTTTATTTGTAATATTAAGAAATAAAGTTTAATTAAGAATATTTTTAATTTAGAGCCATCTTTTTAAATTTACGCGTATTGGAATAAATGTTTTTTTTAAGGCGAATTAAGAAGTTATATCGTTTCCATAAAGATTAATAGATTAGATCTAGAAATAAGATTTTAATTTAATAAGTTGAACTAAGAACGGAATATTGTTGTAAGGAAATTAGTATAGTATAAAGGTTAATTTAAAAAAAAAAAATTTTTAAATTTCTAATATTATCCCCCCTCCCCAAACTTTTGTATGAAATTTATAGTTAAATAAAACTACAAGTTCAGACAACAGAAATCTAATAACTTAGATAAGTTAAATTTTGGAATAAAACTGTCAAACCCAGGAAGCTAAGAGATGGAAGAAAAAGAAAATTGACGCAATATAAAAAATATTAGCGATTAAAAAAATAATTAAGAGCAAAATAAATGGAATTATGATTGGGTAGGAGCATTTCCCTGAAAGAAATACAATAATGTTACAATATCACTTACCATTTGTAAGTGCATAGGAGATAGAACATACAATAACAATAAATAAATTATAAATATTGATAAGATCTTTCTTATCAATATTTATAAATGATAAAAAATATAATAAAACAATAAAAACTCTTTCTCATGGAAGTTTAAATAATTTACTTAATGCATAGTTTATTTTAAATAAAGTATTAGATGAAAAATGAAATGAAAAATGTCTTTTAATAGTGTATATAAAAGAGTCTTTTCCAATGTTCACTGAATACAGTATCTTTAATTAAAGATCTTCAAATCTACTTTAATCTTTGGTTTTAATGTTATGTTGGATCCAACATCTTTAATAATCAAATCTTTTATGTATTAAATTTTTTAATTATAAATTGTATCAACACCAATAATAAATAATATAGAAAATTTTAAATAATAATAACAACAATAATAATAAGTAGTATATTAAGACTCAAAATTTATAGCAATAATAATAATAATTCTCCATATCCTAATACTTCTCAATAAGAGCATAATTAATACTAAACTTCATTATAGAAACCATAATGATAATAATAATAAAACAAGAGTATAATCAAAATAAAATATCACAGTTTGTTTATTACTGATAGGAAAAATATTGGTTGGGGATAAAAATAATTACATAGCAACCAAAGAATTTTCTTATCTTCTAGTAGCATGAGAAAGTATTTTTTGCTAGCCGAAAGTATACATAAAAAAATAATTATTATTATTATTCCAAAATCCAAATAAAATTACATCTAACTATTTAGAATTTTAACCAGCATTTCCTTACAATAATTCCTCTCTGATACTCTTTTACAAAATTGTCAAATTTGGTTATAAGTTTTCAAATGCCAAATGTAGAGTAATGTTTTATGTACACATAGTTTATAAACTTTAATAATAAAACAAATAGGAATAAAAGGTGTCATTCTTAATTGAGAAATGGAAATAAAAATAATTTGCTTTTTAAAAAACTTTTAATATCTGTAGTTTTCACAATCACTGAAAATCAAACATTAAGTTATAGGTTTGAGTAAAATCATCAAATTTTATAACTGTTATCACATAAATATCTGTTGAATAAATAGAATAATACTCAGATAGATTCAAAACAAAATTAGCCAAGTGGCAACGCCACGCGCAAAATATATAAATATCTAACAGCAAATAATTTAAAATAATTTTTGTTTGAAAACTTTAAATAAAAATTATAAGTCGAAATTATATTGGATATGTTTAATTAAAAAATATTTTCCTATTTTAAAAAAAGGATTCAAAATATTTCTTACACAAAATGCAGAAATATGCAATGTAAGAAACGTAATATTTTCTTCTTTACAAAAAATAAAAGCAATGTAAATAGAAATTTGATTTAATATATATTTATTGAATGTTTTAAAGCACATGATAAACTGTTTTTGTAGTTAAAAAAAAACACTTCTTGCCTCGATTCGAGTGTTTTAACTGTGACCTTAACTATATAGGACTTATCGCATCTGACCTGTCTGCTAACCCATAGAAGAACATGTAATCCGCGAGCTAAAATAGTCCAATTTTTCAAAACGAATATGTAACAAACAAGAGTTTTCCTAGAAACTAGGCAAGTCTTATTCAATCTATCTTAAAGAGATTCATATTATATATAAGTTTTAATAAAATCGCCCCGGCCGTTTTCTAGTTTTAATTCTTGGGAATTGACACCATTAATTTTGGTTTAAAAATGGGTATCCAGATCTAAAAATATACTTCACGTAGAAATGTAAAAATTACACGGTAGGTTTAGACTGAAAATATAAGACTATATTAAAAAATCGGACCAATCTGACCAATATTTGCTGAGTTATTAGATGGCGGCTTTTCACGTTTTCTTTGATGTCGAGTTAGCTGTATATATGAGTTTCGCCATCTTCCTTATGAGGATACCTGATGACGATGGCAGGCTTAAAGCTGCGTCACTCGAAGGCTACCGCCTTCCATGATATACTTATTTTGGTGATTAATTATTTTGAACTTCAGCGCTACAACTGATGCATAAGAATAAATAATCTTACAGCTAAACCGAATCCTTACCTACCAATAAATTAAAAAGGTTTGCGAATGCATTTCTACTGTCTTTAAAAATGGCCTGATTTCATTCTAACAATGAATTTCTTTGTGATTTTTTTCGGATGGTTTATTTAGCTTCTCAGTTTTGTGGATTCTTCGAAGATTTCTTTTCTTAGAATAACTCACCAGAGGAAATTGTCTTATTGAAGAATGTTTACTTGTTATAGATCATGATTGAAAGTTTCTTTGTTCAATTATTTCACATTTTATTCTTCAATTTATTAAAAGAAATTTAAATATATCCGGTATATTTTTAGGTAGACTGTTGTTATACACTTTTTTATTACTAAATTAGAGACGAATTCCTTAATGTCCTGAAGATGTCTGTCGCCACAATTTGAGAATTTTTTATGTTTAAAGAAATGAATCTGTAGTCTTCCTGTTTTATTGTACGGTTTCCAGAATTTTTTTGTGATTAAATAAAGCAAAAAAAAATATTATTTTACTATTGCATGTTTAAAATATTACATTTAAAAAAGTAATATTTTTACCTTAAAATTAATACGTCAAATGAGTTTTAAAAATGTGCATAGACACGCAAAATATATTCTTCCACAACTTGTTGAAGAAGGTTATCCGCCAATCTCCGTATATTCTACAAAATTCATTTTTGATGCATATTCAATCATTGATTATATATAGGTATAGATATCTATATCTATCTATCTATCTATTTATCTATCTATATATATATATATATATACACTTAAGTGCTGCAACTGATGCATAAGATAAATAATCTTACATCTAAACCGAATCCTTACCTACCAATAAATTAAAAAAAAAATTGCGAATGCATTTCTACTGTCTTTAAAAATAACCTGATTTCATTGGAACAATGAATTTCTTTGTAAACGTTTTCGGATGGTTTATTCAGCTCTTCAGTTTTGTGGATTTTTCAAATATTTCTTTTCTTAGAATAACTCGGTTGAGAAAAATGCCTCGTTAAAGAATGTTTACTTGTTGTAGATCATGATTGAAAATTTTTTTGTTCATTTATTTCGCATATTATCCTTCAATATATTAAAAGAAATTAAAGTATATCCGGTATATTTTTTGGTAGACAATTTTTATGCACATGCTTTCTAACTCATTCAATGTCTGGTCTCACTGTTATAGATTAAAAAATTTCATTTCAAATTTCAGAAAGTTGCCATTCGCGAAATGATGACTGCGATACGCACAGTTACGTTCGGTCTTTATAATATAGATAGATTGGACGCATAAAAACAAAATCTAGTATTCCAATAAAAAATTACTGCAGGTTTTTCTCGATTCCATTTTATAAATTTCAACAGAATGAAAAGTTATGTGATGTAACGACTTCTTATAATAAATTTTATACCGGAAGTTACATAAAAAGATATATGAATGCCAACATTTAATTAAAAAAAATTAAATATCAAGCCTTTGAGGGGTGTTGCGATGCATTCTATCATTCCTAATTTAAACAAGATTTTCACCAGATAATTTTAACGAAATTTTATATTTTTAACTTTGGATGCAAAATTGTGAGACAAGAATTCCTTATTTTAAAATAAAATATCTCGATTATTCCGATGAGAATTGAATAATATAGACATTATTGATTCCCACTCAAGGGATTAACACTAAAAGCACAAGGAGCCGTTACTTTGATTGCTGTCAAATAATTCCAGTTCGATCGGATCCAGAAATTTCTTTAAAAAAGAGTTAAATATGTATATTGCACAAGAATAAGATAAATATACTACCTCTAACAATAAAGTTCGGTGAATAGTCCTATAATATTAATGTAGATGAAATATTAACGAAAATTACCATACCATCCTTCGAAATAGTCATATTCCATAATTATGCACCGCTGAGATCTGCTACGCATGTCCTGGGAAATTCGCAAGAAGTCTTCTTTTGGAATGGAGTTCAAAAGCATCGTCACGTTTCATTGGATGTCAAGAATATGGTCAAAACACTTTCAAAGAGAGTTTCAGTCGTGAAATTAGGAAGAAGTCTGGGGGATTGAGATCTGGCGGGTATGGCGGATGTTCAATTTGCACCACCCTACATGAATTTCGTTCAGTGTCTTGAAAAGCTTAAAACCAAACTTTAAACTGTTCGTTTGTTCGTTCATTTTCCTGTTCTCAGTTAAGAACCAACACACTGAAGAAACACTTAGTAAAGCACGTCTTACGCAGAACATAAATGACGCTCAACTGAACAATGGTGGGGGAAGATAGTCAACACTTGCCTCTATGCAGGGGCAGCGTTTTATTTCCCCAGTGTTGACAGATCGGTCGTTCTGAATTCATTCACCGAACTTTATTGTCAGAGGTAGTATATATAAAAAAGCTTTAAAAAAAACTTCTGTTATACACATTTTTTTTATAAAACTTAAATGAAATTTCTGGCGTTCCTAGTATTAATAGTATTTCTAAGCCTTACATATGCTCAGATGTCAATTTTTATGATTTTATTTTGCCCCTACTTTTTACCAGATTCCGACCTATTTAAAAGACGAAAATTTATTATTAAAAATAGAAAGTAATTTTTTGTTTTGTTCGAGAATAGTGATAGAAAAAAAGCGAAAAATTTGGAAGCTATGAATATGTGTTATTTATTTCACTTACTTCATTTATGAATTTCTAGCCATTTTACACAAATAGGGTATGTGGCACTTCTGCCTGCAAATGATTTTCTAAATTTGTAATCAAGTTTTTAATCTATTTCTGAAATTAGAATTTCGGAAATTTAGTGATTGAAATTTCAAATCTGACCACCCCTAATTCCTCTTGAATCTAATTCAGTACTTCTTTGTCACATTAAAACTTATTAATATCCTGATTATTATGATTATGATTATTATAGAAATATCCTGATTTTTGTGCAAGAATAAAGCGGAAATAATAAAATAGGAGATTTCGATTTTAAGCATTTATGGGAAAAAATTGCAATGAATCAAATAAGCTAAAAGCAAAATAGTTGATATGCAATATTTGAACAAAAATCCATCTGAATAAAAATGTTTGGATAGTGCATCTATATTACCCATATATTGTATAAACACTTGTCAAATAATGATAATTTTTTTAAAAAAAAGGTTATAATAAAAAATGTATAAAAAATTGGTTACATTTCTTTCTCACATATTTTATTGATTCAAATAAAGAGAAGTCAATCAAATATCGCTTTATATTAAATAACACTTAAAAGAAATAGTTACTACGTAAAAGTACTTTTTAGCTTTTTGTTACATAATGCATTCAACAGTAATAAATTCCTGTTGCACTTATCTCGAATCCGAACAGGGGTGGGGTGAGGTATAGATAGAAAATCTTATCAAAGTAGCAAGTAGACAAATTTTTTTCTCTTTATCTTTTGTTTATTAGTAAACACAAGCTTAATTTCAAATATAGTATTTCACACATGGTTTTTCGATCATACATGCATACACATATGAAGAAGCAGGAATCTCAAACGTTTGGGACTACAATACTAATTAGGGTAACTATATATTAGAATTAAATAATCTATATATTTAAAACACCTGGCTGTTTTTTTGGTCATCAGCCCTGAGCCTTCTACTGGCCCGATTTTGATAATTATTTTTTTAAATGAAAGCTGTTTATGTGTAGATGTGCCCATTCTGGCTAATTTTTAATTTATTTCAATTTTTATATTTTATTTTTAATTTTAAAAGCTTTTTCATGACATTTCTTCAAAACAGTGGCAACAGGTTAAGCTGTTCTCAAAATTTATTTTTTTTCATTATTTTCCACCAATCAGGAGCTTGATCTCATCGGTGAATGTATAATCGCATTTCAAACAAACAAACAAACAAAAAAGAATAAATAAAGGTTTTCGTTAAATTTAATCATAATAAAATGATTGCACATAGTTATCCCCTGCAATACACAGATTATTTACTGAGTAATATATTATTACTTACCCATCATACGTAGTATAGGGTAAGTCTTGCAATCGTTTTGAAAATCGAAAAAACATTTTTGACGAATTTACACGTTTTAGATAGTGTAGATTCCGAAAAACATATTTTTAGGAAAAAAAATTTGCCGTCCGTCTGTCTGTCTGTCTGTAAACGCTCTAGCTCCCGAACAAATTGAGATAGAGACTTGAAATTTTGTATGTAGTTAGTATGTAAAAATGGGACGAACCCTATTCAATATCAGCAACTTCGATTATCCGGAACTATTTTTTTCGGACTCTCGAAAAATTCGTTCTGATGAAAGGTATATAAAAATTTTCGAATTTTTTTGTTCTAAGGAATGGACGTAAAAGGCAATAAAATAACACACATTTTGCATATAGAACGAAGTCGATCGGATTATTAGTGCCGAGATATCTGTAATCTTGTTTTTATTAATTTAATGATTTTAATAATAACTTTTTTTTCATAAAAATAGATAATCGAGTAAAAAAAGATAATATACTATTTTGAAGCAAAGACCATCTTACAAATAAAAAGAGAAATTTTGATTGGATCATAAATGATGTCGATTTCAAAAGACATATTCCCCTCCCCCAAGCGATGTCTTACGATATCATGTGTAGACCCGCCGTCCACCCTAAAATGATAACGTTATATATGCACAGCCCCTTATTTGAAAGTTTTTTTGTCAAATATATTGAACATTTAAGTGTTTAAATAAATAAATATTCTGTCTCACTGTTATAAATGTATAAAATATTTTCATGTCATAAGAAAGAAACCTGTAAAATTTGTAGTGCATCGTAAATACAGTAGACTCCCTCAAATCCGCACAGCTTGGGACCAGAGGTTTTGCAGATTTTAGAATTTTGCGGATTTCTGGTCATTGCTTTGTTTACATTTTTAAAAAGTAATTTGAATGTAACTAATAATGAAATCAAAAGTATAATGAATGTTTACAATATGCTACAATATTAAAATAAGTAATAAGCTAAAATAATAAATATTTAGATAGTTTTTAAAATGATAAAAATAATAAAAGCAAAGGTCAAATTAATAATCAATAATGTACAATTAAATATTCATTATAAAGATGAAATATGTTTTTCCTAAGTTATTCAATGAAACTTGCCCCATAAAGATACATTACTAATTCACATCAAGAACATAAAATAATGAAGCTTTATTTAAGGTTTAGCCCAACTTAATAACTAAAAACAGCTTGATTAATACATAAATATATTTGGAAAGATTGTGATTACCAATGATATCAGCAATATCTCTATTTTTTCAGAAATAAATTATTCTTTCTTCATGAAAAAACACGAATTCGATAAACTTAACAAAAATTACAAATTAAAAAATGCATTTAATTGATATAGAACTAAAAAAGTCAAATTTTGCACTTACATCTGAACTGAGTGTTTCATTGTTTACAACCATAAAATATGTGCGGATTTTAGAGAGTTGCGGATTTTAGGAGTGCGGATTTGAGGGAGTCTACTGTATTTCGCTTTAAGCGATAATGAAATAATATGGTTGTCTAAATGCATTTCTAAATTCTCCATTTATTCGATTAGTCACTTACGTCTTCTCCTTATTTGTAGAAATAGTTTGTACAAAACGCAAATGTTAACAAGCAATTTTCTCTCCAAATGGGTTTTGTAATTTGTACTCTAATTTAGAAATATTATTCTTTGAGTGTCCATTCGTGGTTAGAAATTTCACCTTCTTTAAGACTAATCCTATTTGAAATAAACTCAATATATGACTGTAAAACTACGAAATCTACAAAAGTTTTTTTTTAGGATTTCTTTGAATGCATCGTGAGAATGCGAGGCTTTATGTAGGTAAGATAATTTATTTGTATGAAATCACAGCAGAGTTGGCTGAAAAAAAAATACATATACGCTATTAATTCAATAACTAATGAATTATTGTAGAAGAAAGCTACTGGTACAAGAAGATTAGGAAATAACGTCTACTTTTAAATGTTATAGATAAAATTTACTTGTGAGGGCATTAACTACTTAATCATTGCGTCCGAGACATTCAAGGGTTCCAAGTTTCACGGCTTTTATTCAGAATTGTTTGACTCCCACCAGTTTTAAACAAGTAAGAAAAATCATGCGTTAAGCATAGATTATGAAGCACTTTCCAATACTTAATGAAATCTTTAACAAAACTTTGTTATTTAGGGAAATAATAGTGTATAGCCAAATATACCCAAATATGTATTCTAGTACATTAGAACAGCCTTGTATTTCATATGTCAGTTCATATAATGGGAAAATTTAGCTCAGCAAGAAAATACCTAGTAGCTTGAAATTTCTTTTTCAGCAATTCGTACTATTAGATGGAAACATACTTGAATACTTTTGTTCAGCCCTGTAGTTTACATTCTACCTTTATTACACGTCAGCATTAGGCTAAAATTTATTGTAAACTAAAACACTTTTAAAACAACTGAAATCACATTCTCATAAATCATCATTCATAGGCGTCCATGTACCGAATTCTTTGCGTGGCCCTGTATACCCCTTTATCTATATTCTGCAAATATTTCTCAGTAAATTGAATGCAGCTCAGCGTAAAAATGCATAGCTTATTTAAGAATCACGTTTAAATAATTTACGCTCATATTCAGTAACGTTGGTGAGCTCTTTTGGGTAGCCCTGTATATCAACTATAATATTTATACACACCATATAATGTGCATATATTTAACGAAATACAAACGCAAATATCATAATTAAAATGCATTTCATTCCTCCTTCAGCCATCATCGGACACATATACCGTACTTCGGAAAGAATATACTATTTGAAATCTTTTGTATGGACCTGTAAATGCTATGTACTTCATATTATGCAAGACAGTAGTGTATAATTTATATTAAGCTTCAGTGACATATATCAATTTTATTATACATGAAAAAGCTCAATATATTTAAAATATGTCACACACAATTCCCCCTTTTACCATTATCTAATTGAATTCTTTTGTGTGGCCCTGTAAATGAATAATAGCTATATTTTCACCTTATATTTTGTAGAATGCATATTTTAATACGTTTGACAGGGTATAATATGTTTAAAATTCCTTTGAAACGATTTTTCCCCATAGGCCGTAATGTAATAGGAAACTTTTGATTCGCCCTGTAGATAAACTAATCATGGTAGAAACTTCATTTTCGATAGGACTTGTGCTAGGGTAAACGTCAATAACGTCCTAAAATTTCATGGCAATCCGAGTGTATTAACGATTTTTCCCCTTGGGCCTTAATGTAATGGAAAAATTTTGATTCGCCCTGTAGATAAACTAATCATAATAGAAAGTTCATTTTCAATAGGGTTCGTTCTAGGGTAAACGTCAATAACGTCCTAAAATTTCATGGCAATCCGAGTATATTAATGATTTTTCCACATAGGCCGTAATGTAATGGGAAAATTTTGATTCTCTCTGTAGATAAACTAATCATGGTACATACTTCATTTTCAATAGGACTTGTGCTAGGTTAAATGTCAATAACGTCCTAAAATTTCATGGCAATCCGAGTATATTAGCGATTTTTCCCCATAGGCCGTAATGTAATGGGAAACTTTTGATTCTCTCTGTAGATAAACTAATCATGGTAGATACTTCATTTTCAATAGGGTTCGTGCTAGGGTAAAGCTCAATAACGTATAAAAATTTCATAGCAATCCGAGTATATTTACGGGAGTTAGAGCGCGGACAGACGGACAGACGGACAGACGGACAGACGGACAGACAAACCGAATGCATAAGCACTTTTCAACTTTGTTGGAAAGTGCTAAAAATAGTGTAATTTGTTTTATTCTGGTATCATTTTACTTGTCCATTAAATACTATGCTGAATATATATATTTTTAAAATGGTGGCAATAATAAATTAGAATTTTTAAACCGTAATTTAATGCGACGATTAAGTGGTTAATACTTAATTTAGATGAAAACGAACCAAACATTTTTTTGCTAGTAACACCCAGGTTGACACCATAAACAAATTTAGACCATCTTATTAGCCTAAATATTGAACGCTGAATACAAATACCACTCTGAATAAAGAAGATTATTGAATTATAGTAAATAAAGAAAAATATAAAAAAATAAAATGATTTTGAACAAACGCAAATTAAAAAAAGTACTTTTGTTCAAATAAATAAACATTTCTGTCTCACTGGTGTAAATGTATAAATATTTTCATTCTATAAAAATGAAATATGTATATTTTCTTGCACAGTGTAAATATTAAGAGTAAATGAAATAATCTGGTTGCCTTAAATGGATTTCTAACTTCTCCATTTATTCGAATAGGTACTTACGTCTTTTCCTGATTTGTAGGAACATTTTGCGCAAAACGCAAATGTGAATTAGCACTTTTCTCTCCAAATGGATTTTGCATTTCGTACTCAAACTTACCAGTCTTATTGTTTGAATATTCATTCGTGATTAGAATTTCCGCCTTGATTACCACTAATCCTATTTGAAATTAACTCAACATATAACAGTATCTATCAAACGAAATCTCTTAAATAGCTTTCTTTGGGATCTTTTAGAATGCACAGGAAGAATGTGAAGCATTATGTTGGTAATATAATTTATTAGTAAGAATTCAGAACACAGTTGGGTGAATATAAAGTATGTACACTACTATCTCAATAACAAATTATTGTGGAAGAAGATTACTGGTGCAAAATATTGGTAATATAGTCTTTTCTTTAAATGTTATATATGTTGCGGCCAAAACCCGGAGCCTGGCCAATTCTAGAACTGGCCGGCCAATACCCGAACTGGCCAAGCTTCCCGGCCAATACCCGAAATACATGAAATGAATAGCGTATTTCGGGTTTTGGCCGGCCAATTCGCGAACTGGCCGAGAAGCCTTGGGAAACACCCGAATTGGGGATTTAAGGCTACCCAGTAGATGCGGCGCCGTCATGAAATTCTTTTAGAAATTGTTTCTTATTCAAAGAAGAACGTAATTTGCGACGGTTCCGTTTGATGGCACTGATATGCACACGTGACAGAAAAGGATATTTCCATGCTATTCTGATATGCCACCTTAGTGGTCTAAATTGCCATTTTTTCTAATAGAAATATTATTTTTTATTTGTATAAAAATGGTCTCAGTAAATTTATAGTATTTCGCATTATTTCCAATTCTTTTGAACCTGAGTAACTACATTCTGCAGAAGATTCTTTACAAATTAAAATAAACATGAAGGGGGATTTTTTTAAAGTAATAAACGTAACTCATCGACAAATATGCAATTTTAAACTTAAAACAAGAAAGGAAATGAATTACTGTGTAGATTACAAAATATCATGCAACTCTATCGCAATGTTGTTAAGAGAATTTACTCCGGTTCTTTTTATGTAAAGAGATATCCACATAAGCATAAAAAAAAGTAAAATTTCATTTCAGCAATAGGTTTCCGCAACTAGTAATCTATTTATTTTATCTTTCATTAAAGCTTTCTATGATCTACAAATTGCTTTACAAATAAATATTAAAAGTTTATCGCAGCTGGAAATGCACATGAAAAACAATCGGAATATAAATGGTAAATTCCACCTACTCAATAATCTATATAAAACATGTTGTAGAGCATATTAGAAATGTATAAAGGGTTTATTATGTTTGAAGTTGTGAAATATAAAAAAAAATACTCTGTAAAAGTATTTCTCGCATATATCATAATTCCTTATCGGAATACTTTTTTGGAGTCCCTATTAACGATTTATAATGATTTCTTAATCAATATTCTACAAAGAAACCTACTGCTTCCCTCATGAGTGAGGCATATAAATTTTACTATGTTTGAAATATGCCATAATTCTTTATTGGAATTGTTTTGGCGCCCCTATAAATGATCTACAAATGCTACTTAATCAATACGCAACAAAAGACATTGTTTCTCACATCAGTGAGGCTCATGAATTGCATTATGTTTGAAATAGTGTAATATCCTTAAAATAACCTATAACAGATTTTTTGGCATACATCATAATTCTATACCGGAATTCTTTTTGGCGTTCCTGTAAACGAACTGTAACGGCTATTTAATCAATACTTTACAAAAAAAGTATCACATGTGCATTATGTTCGAAATCGTGTAACATCATTAAAATGCCTTATAAAAGATTTGTTCGCATGTATTATATTTCCTTATAATGGCTACTTAATCAATATTCTAAAAAAAAATATTGCTACTCACATGAGACAGGCTTGTAAATTGCATTATGTTTGAAATAGTGCAACATCATTAAAATACCCTATAAAAGGTATTTTGGCATACATCATTATTCTTCATCGGAATTCTTTTTGGCGTTCTTATAAACGTACATTAGAATGGCTACTTATTCAATATGCTACAAAAAATTTACATCCCACATACGCATTATGTTGAAATAGTGTAACATCATTAAAATACTTTATGAAAGATTCCTTGCATTTATCATAATTCTTTATCGGAATACTTTTTGCGTCCCTACAAATGAGCTATATTGACTACATAATCAATACTCTACAAAAAAGCATTGCTTCCCACATGAGAAGGGCATATAAACTTTATTATGTATGAAATGTATCATAATTCTTCATTGGAGTCATTTTTGATGTTTCTATTAACGAACTATGATTACTAATTAACCAATACTCTACAAAATATATATTGCTTCCTACATAAGCTAGGGTTGTAAATTGCATTATGTTTCAAATAATGTAACATTATAAAAATGCCCTAAAAAGGATTTTTTGGCAATATCATAATCTTTATCGGAATTCATTTTGGCGTCCCAATAAACGAACTAAAATGGCTACTTAATGAATATACTCTATAAAAAAAGTTCTTCTACACTAGAGAAGCATGTGATTTTCATTAAATTTGAAATAGTGTAACATCATTAAAAGGCACTAAAAAATTCTTTCATCATTTTCTTAGTAATAAAATTTTCAGTGTTTCTGAAAAAATCTAGAATTGCTATATTTCATGCACTGTAATAAATAACTGTTTGTCGTCTTTATTAATGATACATAGGTACCAATTTTATTGTAATGTAACAACATTAAAATGTACCGTAAAAACGATTCTTATTGATTATATTGAAGCGAAATATTTTTGTATATCCCAGTAAATTAACAAAAAACAGTACACAATTCCCTATCAGTGCCAAAATAAATTGATAAACGAAATAAGATAACAAATACAAGTCATCCCGAGCCTTTACTCGAGTTAGAGAACGGGCAGGTAGACGACTACACTATTTGAATTCATAGACACTTTCAACTGTGTTAGAAATGATTAAACCGAGTGCCTCTATCTATTTCGGGAATTGGCCAATCACATCAAGCCAGTTCGCGAATTGGCTAATCGCATCTGGCCAGTTCGCGAATTGGCCGGCCAATTCTAGAATTGGCCAGTCATTTTTAAACGTTACTGGCCAGTTCGGGAATTGGCCGGCCAGTTCTAGAATTGGCCGATTTCGGGTTTTGGCCGCAACATATATAAAAATTTCTTATGAGGGAAAGGGAGGCACCTTTATTTAATTTTGATCAAAACAAACATTTTTTTAAAAATTAATAATACATAAGTTAGAAACCATAAAAAATTTAGACTAACATATTGGCCTAAATATTGAACTCGGAATAAATGCGATCATTGAATAATTGTAAATAACGGAAAAAAAATTACAATGGTTTTGAAAAACAGAACATAAATTAAAATTATTTTTGTTTAAATGAATAAGAAACTCTTTTTGACTGGTATAAATACTAGTCCGTTATCTAATTACATCCCGAATGCAATTTTATGTATTGTGAGTGGTGTCATTTTTTTCCTTATGTATTGTAGTCTAAGAAAAGCGATCCGGGTCCCGCGACTGGGGAGGAGGAGGGGAGGGGAAAGGGTCAAAAGGGGCAAGAAAAAAATTTCAATTTCACAATAAAAGAGAAAAATTATATATAAATATTAATAATTAAAACTTTTATAGAATGAGATAAACATTTGTGGACATCCGTGATACGCGACTGGGGAGGGGGAGGGGAGGGGAAAGGATCAAAAGGGGCAAAGGAAAAAAATTCAATTTCACAATAAAAAAGAAAAAAAAATCTGTAATTATTAATGTTTAAAAGTTTTATAGAATGTGAAAAAACATTTGTGGACACCTCGGACCCGTGACTGGGAAGGGGGGGGAGGGAAAAGGGTAGAAAGGGGCAAGAAAAAAAATTCAATTTAACAATAAAAAAGAAAAAATATTTATAAATATTAATATTTAAAACTTTTACAGAATGTCAAAAACATTTGTTGACATCCGTGACCGGAGTCTGGGGAGAGGGAGGAGAGGAGAAAGGGTTGAAAGGGTTGAAAGGGGCAAGGATAAAAAATCAATTTCACAATAAAAAAGAAAAATATGTATAAATATTAATGTTTAAAACTATAGTAGAATGAGAAAACATTTGTTGACATCCGGGACACGCGAATGGGGAGAAGGAGGGGAAAGGGTCGAAATGGGCAAGAAAAAAAATCAATTTCACAATAAAAAAGAAAAAAATACGTACAAAATATTAATGTTTAAAATTTTTATAAAATGAGAAAAACATTTGTGGACATCCGGGACTCGTGACTGGGGAAAGGGAAGGGAGGGGAGGGGAAAGGATCAAAAGGAGAAAGTAAAAAAATGTCGTTTAAAAAATAATTACAGATAAATATCACTATTTAAAACATTTATTGAATGAGAAAAGCAATGATGGACATCCGGGACTCACGAATGAAAAAAATAGGGGAGAAGAGGGAAAGGGTTTAAGGGTGTTCTTAAATCAAAACGGGCAACTTTGTGACACGTGCTATAATTTATTTATTTTTTTGGAAATGCATAAAAGTAGCAGGTGTTATTCAGAAACTGCCTAATTGCACTCATTTTTCTGTTTTTTAAAAAACATAATAGATCTGTAATTAGAAGCCTTCAAAGTTGACGTTTTTGAGCACATTTCCCGACGAAAGCTGAAAAATTGGTCAAAAAGCAGGAGAAAAACGGGTGATTACGTCATCTAAATAGCTTATAACTGGATAGGTAATTTCATTATCATAAAATGGAAAAATAAGTTCAATTCGAAATCGCTTCTCTAGTCAGGCATTCCAATTTTACATCTTTCCGTTAAAAAATGAGTTTGTAAATGTGTCAAAACTTTTTCCGCTTGTTGAACGGAGCAGTTGAGAACACCCTTAAAGGGGCAAGAAAAAGAAATTTCTATTTCAAAATAAATTTATATATATGTATACATAAATATTAAAACTGTTATGTTGTAATTATGTTTAACTGTTGTAATTATGTTTAAAACTTTATAGAAAAAGAAAAGCACTAGTAGACACCCAGGACCCTTCGATGGAGAGGAGTAGGGGATGGGAAAGGTTTTAAAAATGTATAAAAAGCAAAAATTCGTTAAAAAACATACATACATATAAATAAATATTAATGTTTTCCAAATGAATTGATTTTTTGAGCAAATTTTGACGTAATATTACAGCAACAGTTTTATTGACTTTTGAAAGTATCAATGTATGTTATTCTGAATACATACAATCTATGAATGCAACACCAGAGTCAGAGGATTTTATTTGGACTGCACCTGTCCTAATCCATAAAGAACTATTGAGAATGCCTGTTGTTCGTTCTTTTTTGCAAAGTTCTTCTAAATGATGCATTATTAGCTTACTTTTGACCTGGGTTTTGCACATTGTTCCATGGCTTGTGCATAAAGATCGTGGAACTCCTACTAACTCGTATTTTCCGATTTATTCTTTGGAATTTATATCAGAACGCGAACGGCAAAAAACGACAAGACCGTTACACAACTTTTCATCATCCTTCATTTCTATAACCCCTTCTGTTTTCCATTTTTTACTTTGCAACAACAGAACTTTGCAACTTTACCATTGTTTTACACAATTTTAATTTTCTTTGTGAATGAATCCCATAAATTCTTTCTTCTATTAATAATATGTTCATTAACAAATTTTTAGTATTCTTGTAAACCAATGTATAGCATTCTCGAACCATTAATATTTATGTAAATACTTTTATTTTCAAATGGAATTTTTTTCTAGCCCCTTTAAATCATTTCACCTTCCGCATTCGCAGTCCAGTTCCGGATGTGAACTGTTTCTTTTCTCATTCTATAAAAATTTTAAACACTGATATTTATATACATAATTTTTTAAAAACGGATTTCTTTTCATGCCGCTTTCAAAGCTTTACCTTTCCCTTCCCTCCTCCCCCACTCCCCAATCGCGAGTCCCGAATGTCCACTGATGCTTTTTTCATTCTATAAAAATTTTAAATAGTAATATTCATGTATGTATATTTATTTTTTTTTAATTGGAAAATTTTTTCCCTTGTCTATATCACCCCTATTTCTCCCCTCTTTCTCCCCAATCGCGGATCCCGGGTGTTCACAAATGTTTTTCTCATTATATAAAAGTTTTAAACATTAATATATATGTTTTTTCTTTTTTATTGAGAAATTGATTTTTTCTTACCCTTCCCCTCCTTTTCTACATTCGTGAGTCCCGTATGTCCATAATTGCTTTTCTCATTCAATAAAAGTTTTAAATATTAATATTTATATATAATTATTTTTAAGCTAAATCTTTTTATTGCCCCTTTCAACCTTTTCCGCTCCCATTCTATTCCCCAGTCGTGGGTCCCAAACGTCCATCAATGCTTTTCTCATTCCATAAAAGCTTTAAACATTAATATTCCTATATATATATATGTACATAATTTTTAAATGGATTTTTTTCCTTGCCCCGTTTAATCCTTTTCTCTCCACAGTCGAGGGACTCGGATGTCTATAAATGTTTTTCTCATTCTATAAAAATTTTAAGCATGAATATTTATGCATATTTTTTCTTTTTTATTGTGAAATAGATTTTTTCTTGCCCCTTTCGACCCTTTTTCCTCCCCTCCCCCTCCCCAATCGCGGGACCCAGATGTCCACAAATGTTTTTCTCATTCTATAAAAGTTTTAAAGATTAATATTTATACATATTTTTTATTTTTTATTTTGTGAAATTGAATTTTTTTTCTTGCCCATCTCGACCCTTTCTCCTCCCCTCTCATCCCCTTCCCCAGTAACGGGTCCCGGATGTCCACAAATGTTTTTCGCATTCTATAAAAGTTTTAAACATTAATGTTTATACATATTTTTTCTTTTTTATTGTGAAATTTAATTTTTTTCCCTTGCCCCTTTAGACCCTTTCGACCCTTTCCCTTCCCTTCCCTCTTCAATCAGTCGCGGATCCCGGACGTCCACAAATGTTTTTCTCATTCTATAAAAGTTTTAACCATTAATATTAATACATATTTTTTATTTTGAAATTTATTTTTCTTGACCCTTTCGACTCTTTCCCCTCCCCTCCTTCTCCCCAGTCGCGGGTCCCGGATGTCCACCATCACTTTTCTTAGTCTACAATATATAAGGGAAAAAATGAGACCACTCACGATACTTAATCATAAAATTAGACACTGGCCTATGAAAAGCTGTAAATAGAAAACCCACTATACGGAAATATTTTCATGGTATAAAAAAACTATCTAAATTTCGTAATGCATTGTAAATATTTCTCTTTAGAAGATAATGAAATAATATGGTTCTCTAAATAATTTTCTAAATTCTCCATTTATTCGACTAGGCATTTACGTCTTTTCCTGATTTGTAGAAACAGTTTGCACAAAACGCAAACGCAAACTTTTCTCTCCAAATGGATTTTGTAATTTGTACTCAAACTTAGCCATGTTATTTTTTGAGTGTTCATTCGTGATTAGAATTTCGGCCTTCATTACCACTAATCTTATTTAAAGTTAATTCAATCTATGACAGTAAAACTACGAAATCTAGTAAAGTTTTCTTTAGGATATCTTAGGAAGCATCGGAAGAATATGATGCTTTATGTAGGTAAGATAATCCACTTCTAAGAATTCAGAGCAAATTTGAACGAAGTATAAATATATATATATATATACTACTAACTCAATAACAAATTATTGTAGAAGAAAGTTACTTCTACCAAAAGATTGAGAAATAAAGTCTATTTTTGAATGTTCTATGTAAAATTTACTTAGGGAGGCATCTGTATTTAGTTTTGATTAAAACGAACCACTGTTTTTTAGTAGTAATCCCCAGGTTGATACAATAAATAAATTTAGACTATCCATATAGCCTAAATACGAAACTCTCAATAAAGAAGATCATTGAATAAAGTAAATAAAGAAAAATAAATAAATATAATGCTTTTGAACAAACGCATATTAAAAAGACTTTTGTTTAAATAAATAAAAAATTCAATAACAAATTATTGTAGAACAAAGGTACTGTTAGCGAAAGATTTGGAAATAAAGTCTACATTTAAATGTTGTAGATAAAATTTACATATTGGACATCTGTATTTAGTTTCGATTAAAACGAACCAATTTTTTTAAATTAGTAACACTTAGGTTGACACCATAAATAAATTTAGACCATCATATTAGCCTAAATACTGAACGCTACTTAAAAATACCACTCTGAATAAAGAAGATTATTGAATTATAGTAAATAAAAAAAAATATACATAATGATTTTGTACAAACGCAAATTAAAGAAAACTTTTAATAACTAAATAAATAAACATTTCTGTCATACTGGTATAAATGTATAAATATTTTCATATTATAAAAATGAAATATATATATATTTTTAGCAGAATGTAAATATTAAGAGATAATGAAATAATGTCGTTGCCTAAATGAATTTCTAAATTCTCCATCTATTCAATTAGGCACTTACGTCTTTTTCTTATTTGTTGAAACAGTTTGCACAAAACGCAAATGTGAACTAGCACTTTTCTTTCCAAATAGATTTTGTAATTTGTACTCAAACTTAGCAATCTCATTCTTTGGGTGTTCATTCGTGATAAGAATTTCCACTTTGATTACCACTAATCTTATTTGAAGTTAACTCAACATGTGGCAGTAAAAGTACAAACTCTAACATAGCTTTCTTTAAGGTGTTTTAGATTATATCGGAAGAATGTGATGCTTTATGTAGTTAAGATAATTTGTTTGCAAGAATACAGAGCCTAGAAGGGTGAAAAATAAAGTATATACAACTACTATTTCAATAACAAATTATTGTGGAAGAAGGTTACTGGTTCCAAAAAATGATAATACAGCCTACTTTTAAATGTTATACATAAAAATTACTTAGGAGGGCATCTTTACTTAATTTTGATCAAACTGAACTAAACTTTTTTTAAAAATTAGTAATACCCAGGTTTGATACCATAAATAAATTAAATTATCCATTTAGCCTAAATATTGAATGCTGAATACAAATACCACTCTGAATAAAGATGATTATTGAATTATAGTAAGTAAAGAAAAAAAAATATAGTGATTTTAAAGAAACGCAAATGAAAAATCTTTTGTTAAAATAAATAATAAATTCTGTCTCACTGGTATAAATGTATAAGCATTTTCACGTTATACGAATAAAATCTGTATATTTTGTAGTGAATTATAGGTATTTCTCTTTTCGAGATAATGAAATAATCTGGTTGTCTAAATGCATTTCTAACTTCTGAATTTATTTCATTAGGCATTTATTTGATTCGTAAAATTTAGTCTAAACATTTCCTTCTTTCAATAGTATGAAAATTTTCTTAAAGATAATAGTTATGTCAAATAGCTTTAAATGATGAAATACGCAAATTCGACATGACCGAACGGCGTTCGAGTAAACCTGTTAAGGGGTTAAGAGATAATGAAATAATCTGGTTGTCTAAATACATTTCTAAATTCTCCATTTATTCGATTAGGTATTCACGTCTATTCCTGATTCAGGGTTCGCACACTCCTTACATTTTGTAAGGACTCTGGCACCACTATTAATGATAAAAAAAATTATATTTAATTTTTAAGATACAGAATTCCGAACCATCACCGTGTTTCGCAACTTTTACAACATTTTTCTGCAGTGAAATATATTGAAAATACTGTAAAATTTTTGTGGTAGAGCTGTGCGAACCCTGTGATTTGTAGAATCAGTTTGCACAAAACGCAAACGTGAACTACCACTTTTCTCTCCAAATGGATTTTGTAATTTGTACTAAAACTTAGCCATGTTATTCTCATGGAACTATTAAGAAAGGGGAATTGACATATTCTTAAAACAGTGAAGCTTCAACTGTCACTGTTTTCGCAGGTGTTCATCGCCACGACAGCAAACACCCACCAGTAAATTTATGTAAAATTTTTTTCGTTATTTAAACGTCTCATTAATGGAAAATTTCAATAAAAAATAATTGCAAATATTGCTATTCATTTTTACTGGTAAAGATTTAATTTGGCAGTAATAGTTCCGCCACACTCTGACAACCAAGACAACATTCTATCAGTGACAATAAAACGATTATAACACTTGGGAAAACTGATATCAGTAAAAATAAGTAGAATTTTTTTACCAAATTTCTGAGAAAAATTTCTCATCAGTAAGGCATTAAAATAAGAAGAGAATTTTTATTTAAGCTTTCTGGTGGAAGTTTTCATATGCGGTGATCCGATTAAGAAAAAACAGCAGCCATCTTATGACAACCACCTCAGTTACTTTACTCGTAACTGGAGGCAATGCATTATATGTCTCCTCTTTTTATTTATAACTCCATTGTTATTCTTAGAGTGTTCATTCGTGATTAGAATTTCCACTTTGATTACCACTAATCCTATATGAAGTTAACACACGATTTGACAGTAAATCTATGAAATCTACCAAAGCTTTTATCAGGATCTTTCAGAATGCATCGGAAGAATGTGATGCCTTATGCACAGAGTACGTAACAGAGCCTCAACTCGACTTGAAAAGAACGCCCTTAGTGAATCACTTAAAAACTAAACCATCGCGTTGGCGATTTTTATCCTCGTGATTTCTGTTTAACTGTAGCCCTATTCTGGTTTGGCGCTTCTTGCTGAATGCTGATTTGATTATCTTTGCACACGTGCTTATGCTACTTGATCTTAGATTTCCGCGCTTATATTGATTCGTAATTATTACTGTTATTATTCTTGAATTTTCAAGTTTAAATTATTAGGTCGTTATGTTACGAAGAGACACATGTATTGTTTACAAGACGAATACTTCAAAGTTATTTCATATTAAAATAATTCTTTTATAAATTTCAAAACAAGAAGCAGCAAGCCGTCGCTGTATTTTTTTTTCTTTTTTCTTTTATCATTTTTCGCCAAAGAAGCGATGTTTCGCCGAATTAGCAACCTCTCTTATGTTATGATCGTAGTTTCAGAGTGGTCCGTTCGTCTCGCTACTGTCTAAGCGTAATCCCATGTTAAACAAGTTGCCATTACAGTGTATGAAAGTTGATTCTCTGTTACTACTCTGTGGCCTTATGTAGGTAAGATCATTTGTTTGTAAGAATTCAGAGCACATTGGGTGAAAAAAATTATATATACTACCAATTCAACAACAAATTATTGTACCGGGTGTCCCAAAAAAGACTGATAGATTTTAAAATTCAATAACTTGCAAACTGTGACAGCTATTGAAATTTTTTTTGCAGGATGGTTATGTATGATGTCAGGAGTCTTTTTACCGTCATTCTCGATTTTTGTTCGGATTTCAAACAATATATGGCGCTGTCGGAGATTTGCGGTCATTCGAAGTCGGTCGAATGACCGCATGCGGTCATTGAAGTCACTCGGCATTGATCCAAATGAAGGAGATTAAGGCAATAGACAGCGTCTCATTCGCTAGTACAATCTTGCTTTCAGACCCTGATTCTGAACTCTTTCAATATGATTTCAATGGAATGCGTTGTTGCCATGGAAATAACAAATTCTTCGATAGTGGAATACAGCATTGAGAAGTGGGCATAAATTTCGCTAGCAATATTCGAGTTTGCAGAAGATTTTACATTCATGAAGTTTTATTTTCCCGGATTAAATTACTTTTTATGACATGATTTAAAGAATATTTTATGCATCGTATTTTAAAACTATACTGTTAAAATAATGAAACCTTTGCCGCATCGTCACACCTCCGCTTTTATAGAAAACGATTACTTCACTGTATTATGGAGCATTCTCATTGGTCAAAATAAGGATATTCTATAATAGCAGTGGAGTGACGATGCAGCAAAAGTTTCAAACTTTTAACAGTGTAGATAAAGATATCTTGCTACAATCTTGCTCTTAGGGCCGATTCTGAACTAATTCTATCTGATCTCAATGGAATGTGTTGTTGCCATGGAAATAACAAATTCTTCCATCGAAAAATAAAGTGTTTGGAATTGGGCAAGAATATAACAAGCTGAATTCGAGTTTGAAGGCTGTTTTACATTTATGAGTATTTGTGGGAATTTTATCGAACCAATTTAGAAATTTAGTTAGAATTTCAAAAATTTTAATTTGAATGAAATTACAAATAAGTTATAAAATTCCTAAATTTCCTATTGGAATTTTCAAAAATTCAGTTAAAAGATCTAAATTTTCTTAAAATATAACAAAATTTATATAAAAAATTACTTTGTTTTAAAATACGATGCATAAAATATTCTTTAAATCATGCCATAAAAGGTAATTTAATCCAAGAAAATAAAACTTCATGAATGTAAAATCTTCTGCAAACTCCAATATTGCTTGCGAAATTTATGACCACTTCTGAACGTTGTATTCTACTATCGAAGAATCTGTTATTTCATTGGAAACAACGCATTCCATTGAAATATTATTGAATGAGTTCAGAATCAGGGCCTGAGAGCAAGATTGATCTAGCGAATGAGACGCTCTCCATTGCCTTAATCTCCATATATATAACCCTATACATAACCTCTCTAACCCTATACATACTCCTCTATACATAACCCTATTGCAAAAAATTTTTAATAACTGTCACCGTTTGCAAGTTATTGAATTTTAAAATCCATCAGTCATGATTGGGACACCCGGTAGAAAAAAGTTACTTGTACCAAACGATTGAGAAATAAAGTCTATTTTTAAATGTTATATATAAAATTTACTTATGGGGGAATCTGTACTTAGTTTGGTTTAAAACGGACCATTTTTTTACTAGTATCAACCAGGTTGAGACCATACATATATTTAGACCATCATATTAGCTTAAATACGGAACTCTAAATAAAGATGACAATTGAATAATAGTAAAAGAAGGAAAATAAAAAAATGTAATGTTTTTGAACAAACGCAAATAAAAAAACTTTTCTTTAAATAAATAAAAAAAATTGTCTCACTGGTATAAATGTATAAACATTTTCACATTATAAACATGAATTCTATACAGGGTGTTTCGCTACCAGACCGACAAACTTTGAGGGGTGATAAAAGACATGAAGACAAACATTATTAAATAGGAAACCATGGGGCGCAAATGTCCTCCGTAGGAGCTAGGGGCCATTAAAGTTTAAGGTCCAAAACTTCAGACGATTATAAAAAACGAAAAAAAGGGTGGATTCGTTTGCGGTTTTCGCTAAACTCATTCTTTATATCACGATTTGTTTGTAAAAAAATTTTAAAGGTTATGTTCAAAAATTGTCGATAGAGGGCGCTTTAGACTTTAGAGTAACAAACAACTACTTTTTACCCTTATTTTGTGCACGGGGTTGAAGTTATTCTAAAGTTTAGACTTTAACTTAAATTTTAAGCCCGAAATCGGAAACATTGGGATCGGGTACTGGCGAAAATAGAACTGTGAACAGAGGAGGAGATTTTGAATGCTCATAAACATTTGACAAACTAATCGATTTTGTTGCGGTTTGCGTGTAGCTCATTCCCTTGGTAATTATTTTATTCAAAATGACGTACAGCATTGGTGTCCCCATTTTTTGGTAGAGGGCGCTTTCGACACATCTCCGACATTTCTATGGCATTACTCCTGTATGTTTTACTTTCAGACCAAGATACTTCCAGGAAGTGTTAAGGATGCAAAGACGACTCGGAATCATATTATAATGTAACGTCAAAAATGCCTTTTTTACGAGTTAGGGTTAAAACAAGAAGAGAAAAAAACAACTTGATAATTCTACAACACGTTCTGTCGGAACTTCTGGACAAAAACACATGTTCCTCTTTCTTTGTGCCACTCTATAACACGATGGGGCTCCTCCACATTTTATCAATGATCTTCGCAGACATCTCAACCTCTCAACTTTACATATAGACAGCGGTCGATAGGTAGTGGTGGCCCGGTTCGTTGGCCTGCCAGATCGTCGCACCAACTTCATTATACAATAACTTTTTGTTGCCTACCTTTATTTTATTAGTGTATAATTGTTCTGTATTTTTTTTAAATAAACATTGCTGTGTGGGGCTAGTTGAGCTCAAACCAATTGGTAAGCTCCCCCACCTGGCTCAATCTGAATCTGAATCTGTATGGATTTATTCTGCTGGGGTCAAATGAAAAGTTGACTGTATGAGACTCCCGTACCGTCAGTGGAAGACCTCTCAGCTCGAATTTCTGTAGCTGCCAGAATATTTTCCGAGATGCCAGGAATCTTTCAAAGCGTGAGGAATTGCATGCATCACTGCTGTCAAGCATGCCTGACTACTTCTGGTCGTAATTTCGGACATCTTTTGTAGTAAAACCCTTAACTAAATTGTTTTCTGCTACATTAACGTGTTGCTATTTCACAACATGTTTCTGTTGCTTTTTTCTCTGCTTCTTTTAACCATAACTCGCTAAAAAGGCATTTTCAGCGTTATATTCCTATGTGATTCCGAGTCGCTTTGCATCCCTAACATTTCCTGGAAGTATGTTGGTCTTGTAGTAAAACACCCAGGAGTAATGCCATTGAAATGTCGGACATATATCAAAAGCGCCCTCTACCAAAAAATGGGGACACAAGAGCTGTTAGTCATTTTGAATAAAATAATTAACAAGGGCCTACATGCAAACCGCCACAAAATCGATCGGTTTGTATAATGTTTATGAGTGTTTAAAATTCCCCCCTCTGTTCACAGTTCAATTTTCGCTAGTTACCCGATTCCAATGTTTCAGATTTTGGAATTAAAATTTAAGTTAAAGTCTAAACTTTAAAATAATTTCAACCCCATGCACAAAATAACGGTAAAAAGTAGTTGTTCGTTACTCTAAAGTCTAAAGCGCCCTCTATCGACAATTTTTTAACGTAACCTTTAAAATTTTTTTACAAACAAATCGTGATATAAAGAATTATTTTAGCGAAAACCGCAAACGAATCCACCCTTTTTTCCGTTTTTTATAATCGCTTGAAATTTTGGACCTTAAACTTTAATGGCCCCTAGCATCTACGGAAGACGTTTGCGCCCCATGGTTTCCCATTTATTAATGTTTGTCTTCATGTCTACTATCACCCCTCAAAGTTTGTTGGTCTGGTAGCGAAACACCCTGTATTTTGTAGCACATAATAGATATTGAACTTTTAGTTATTATAAAATAATCTCGATGCCTAAATGCATTTCTCACTTCATTTATTCGATTACGCACTTGCGTCTTTTCCTGATGTTGTAAAAACAGTTTCCACAAAAAACAAATGTGAACTAGCACTTTTCTCTCCAAATGGATTGTGTAATTTGTACTCAAATTTAGCAATCTTGTTCTATGAATGTTCATTAGTGATTAGACTTTCCGCTTTGATTACCACTAATCCTATTTGAAATTAATTCGACATATAACAGTAAAACTACGAAATCTATCAAAGTTTTCTTTAGGATGTTTTAGAATGCATTGGGAAAATGTCACACTTTATGCAGGCAAAGTAGTTCATTTGTTCAGAGCACAGTTGTGTGGAAAAAAAAGATATACACAAATAACTTAATAGGAAATTCTACTCACACCACAATAATTTGAAGGTAAATTTCCTAGGGTGCACATGTTGTCAAAGCACTGGAAGTAAAAACTCTTTCTTATGATATATATTATAAAACAGTAAACTCTGAAACTTTGGCTAGAGTTTTTTCAAAACTGCCCGATAGATTTTTTTTTTCAGATTGCATCATTCGATAGGAAATATTTTTGTGGAGGATTGTGATTCTAATATATAGGGATAACTCTGATTTTTGGTAATAAATTTCCTATTTTTCGGTTATTTTTGACGAAAGGCTTACCAGTTGTTATTTTTTGGCGAAAATTATCTTTCTAAAAAGAAATGAAATGGCTTTCTCTAATGGAAAATATTATAAACATCTCGAAAAAAATCATGATAATTCACTGATTTAAAATAATTAATGATAAAAAGGGAAAAAAAATCAGTTTAATGCAAAATAATATTATGAAAAAAAAATCTTTAAAAAAAATAATAAAAAAATAAAGAGCATTTATAGTATTTAAAAGTAATTCAATGTGAAAGAAAGTTTTGAATTGACACAATATTTGGCTATTTATTTATTTCGAGCCAGATTAAAAGAAAACAACATCTCAAAAACTTCATAAGGTAAAACATAAGTAATTTTTTTCTTTATTTTTTAAATGTTTTTTTTTATTTAATTTTCCCATTATGTGTTTTACAGAAGAAACTCACGGTATAAATTTAAAAAAAATGGGTCTAATTGTTATTTGTATGTAATTGCTTAATTGGGTGTTTCACTCTACTTTTGTTGCCAAACAATGCGATTCAAAACCAAAAAAAAAGCATAAGAAGAAGCGCTTTTCGCAAGAACTATGTTTTCTATGTTTCTCTGTTTCTTTCTTTTTAATGTATGAGAGCATTTTTAGGAAAAATATTTACATTTAATTTAAATACACATATATAGCAGTTAATTCCACTAAAACGAATAATATTTAAATTTTAGGATAAATGTCTTTCCACATACACAGATATTGTAAAATAATTTAACTGCAACTTTAAAAATGTTTTTTGGCACAGATGTCATGCATGCACCACATTGGCACGATTTGTTTCTGACGCCCATGTCATAGTAGTGGATCCAAACAGCAATAGCTCCCTACGAACACTATTGTAAGAGATAGCCCGGTATTGCGCTTATTTCTATTTACGCGTATCAAATAATTAATTGATTAAAATCATTATATTTTACTTAATATAAAAAAACTAATTAAAATAATTTTACTATATTAAATTACTTGTAAAATAATAATAAATAGAACGCCTTCAGCATATCCACAACAAACAACATTTTTATTCTTTTAAATAACAACAATATCGTCTGCCTTTTTTGTTGCCAACAAATGAACTGAATCTTTACAGTTCATGGAGGCTACATTACTCCCTTTCCAGTAACATAGTTACGATACAAATATAATATATACAGAAATATAAAATAGAAATATAATATATTAAATAAAATATAAAAAAGTACATAATTAGTCTCTGTAACGTTTTGGAAACCTTACTTGTCTACCAGAGCGTGTAGTTTTCTCACGAACATTTTTATCAGGCAAATCTGAATGTTCATTTTTGATTATTGATGGCACAGGCAGAGGTAGTTGGTTATCCGGTAACTCATGATAAGGAGTGTTCTCATCATTTGTTAATAAATAAGCAGATTTCAATCTATCTATGGATATGTTGATATCTCTTTCCTTAACCTTTCCTTAAACTTTTATATAGGCATGACCCAGCGTAAATTTGTAATCAGACGTAAAGAACATATAACAGATATAAAACTTAACAGGACTAAAACCGCTCTATCCAGGTTAAATCAAAAAGAAAACATCAACATACTTTTTAATGAGAGTAAATTAATATACAGGTCTAATTTTTATTTAAAATTATTCATAAGAGAATCAATTGAAATTCATTTAAATAGTTCACATATTTGTAACGATACACTGTCATTTCGTATCCCAAATATATGGATTGAATGGTTAGACAATTTACATGGTAATTGTTTTACTAGACCAAGGACAATATCAAATTGAAAATGCGCGTGATACATTTAATTTATTTATTTTCAATAACTCTTTATTCTGTTTTTCACGTTCATTGTATTTGTAATTTTTATTTTTCTATTTATATTCTGAGGATGACTCTATTAATTTTTGAGTTGAAACATGTAAATAAAAATGTTTTAATATATTTTAAATGTTTTTTATTATTATACAACGTCTTAGAAGCAAAATGTTTTATGATATAAATTCTCATATTTTTATGTAGAATATATATTATTAGTATTACGAGTTTTAAAAGGTTTTAATTCTTCCATTTGTTTCTGCAATTCTTTAGCAAAGGTTTCTGTGTCGATAATAGTTTTCGGTTGTTCAAAAAATTCTCCTGGTAGCCTGAGAGGTTTTCCATAGACCATTTGTGCAATGGTAAAATTTGTATCACCACGTAAAGCTGATCTCAATCCCAATAGTACTGTAGGTAATGATTAAATCCACTTATTTGTATTTTGCGCTCTAATTGCCGCTTTTAAAGTACGATGGATTCGTTCTATCTTCCAATTACACTGTGGATGATAGGCTGTTGTTGGGCTCAATTTAAAACCAAAAATAATACTTAAATTGTGGAACAGTTCTGATCTAAACTATTTTCCTCGATCCGTGATTACACGATGTGGAATGCCAAAGCGAGAAATCCATTGATCATAAAATGCTCGAGCAACTGTTGGAGCCGTCACATTTTCTAGAGGAACTACTTCTATCCAACATGTGAAGCGGTCAATACAGGTTAGGCAGTATAATTTTCCTTCAGACGGTGTTAGTGGACCTATGATGTCAATATGAACGACGCTAAATCGTTCATCTGTTTCTTCGAAAGTGGCAAATGGAGAATGCGTATGTCTGCTAATTTTGTTTTTCTGACAATCAATGCAGGATTTTGCCCACTGATTAACATCTTTCCTAATATTTGTCCAAATAAACCTTGAAGCTTCTTGTTTTACTGTATTTTTCACTCCAGGATGAGTTAAGTTGTGGATTTTCTTAAAAATTTGTTCTCTATAAGCTTCAGGAATAAATGGTCGGATTTTGGAAGTTGAAATATCACACCAAAGAAGTTTACCTGAATCCAAAGGATATTGTTTGAAATTTAAAGATGGATTTAAACGTAATTTTTTAAGTTCTTCATTATTAACTGCCCATCAGTAATTTTGTCATAATCTATTGCAGAAATCGATTGTATTCTGGATAATGTGTCAGCAACTGTATTTTCTACTCCACTAATATGTCGAATATCTGTTGAAAATTGTGATATATATTGTAAATGACGCAACTGTCTAGGCGAAGCTTTTTCATTTTTTTGCTGAAAGGCGAATGTTAAGGGTTTATGGTCTGTATAAATTATAAATTGTCTTCCTTCTAACATATGTTTAAATTGCTTTACAGAAAGATATATTCCCAGTAATTCTCGATCATAGGTACTATAACTTTTCTGAGCATTACTTAATTTTTTTGAAAAAAAGGCTTATGGTTTCCAGCAGCCTGCTTCTAACTGTTGCAAAACTGCACCTATGGCAAAATCAGAAGCATCACAAAAGAGAGATAATGGAAGATCAGGATTAGGATAGGTCAGTAAAGCAGCATTGGCTAGGTCTTCTTTACATTTTTCAAATTTTTCTTTTGTTTCATCTGTCCACGGAATTTTTCTTTTGTCTTTCTTTTTCGCCCCTTTTAAATACTCATAAAGTGGTGCTTGATTTTCAGCAGCATTTTTTATGTATCTTCTATAAAAATTCACCAGACCAAGGAAAGTTCGTAATTCGTGGATTGTTTCCGGTAACTTATAATTTTTAATTACTTCTACTTTTTCGGGAAGGGGTTTTGAACCTTCAGGAGTAATCATGTATCCTAAAAATTGTAACTGGTGTACTCCAAAAACTGATTTTGCGATGTTTAAACGAAGACCATACTGATCCAATCTTGAAAAAACTAATTTTAGATGTTCTGTGTGTTCATCTTCCGTTGAAGAAGCTATTAAAATATCATCTAAATATGGGAAAACGAAGTCCAATCCGAAAAACACTTCATTAATGAAACGCTGAAACGTAGATGGAGCATTCCGTAATCCAAAATTCATCACATTATATTCAAATAATCCAAACGGAGTTATTATCGCTGTTTTTTGCTTATCTTCTTCTGCAATTGGTATCTGAAAATAGGCCTTAAATAAGTCAATTTTTGAAAATATTTTCTTTCCTTTTAATATATGCTGAAAATCTTCTATTCTGGGAATAGGGTAACGGTCGGGAATGGTTCGAGCATTAAGGCGTCTGTAATCCCCGCACGGTCTTAAACTTCCATCTTTTTTGTTAACTAAATGAAGTGGACTAGCCCATGGTGATTTGGATGGTCTGATTATATCATTATCTAACATAAACTTGAATTCTTGTTTTGCTAAATTTAACTTTTTTGAGTCTAATGGGCGAGGTTTTGAATAGACAGGAGAACATTTAGTATCAATATAATGATTTACATTGTGTTTGGAATTGCATATTAAAAGATTTGGCTTCGTTAAATTAGGATATTGTAATAACAGATGTGCATATTGAGAATTTTTGTCAGTTGTACTTATGCTATCAGCACTTGATACACACATAACATCGCTTTTAACAAAAAGGTTAGTAACACCATCTATTATTTTTTTATTATGTATATCAATAAGCAATTTAAATTTATTAAGGAAATCTGCACCTAAAATTGCTTTGTCTACTTTTGCTATTATAAAAGGAAATTGATATTGTCTACGTAAACCCAACTCTAGTGTTAAAATTTTGAAACCAAATGTAGGAATTATTGAACCATTTGCTGCATACAATTTGAAAGAGTTACATGTTTTATGTTTGGATGAAGCAGGAATAATTGATAAATCAGCTCCACTATCAACAAGAAAGCGTAAACCGGTTGTTTTGTCTTTAACAATAAACGGTAATTACGGCAATCTTTAAATTCTTCAGCAGCAGAGTTTGCCGCTAAAACTACTGCTGATCGGAGTTTTCCGATGTTTTCCAGCTGCACGGACTTTTACATTTATTAGGATAACACTGATTACCAAATTTAAAATGGTAGTAACAATATTTCCCATTTGGATTAAATCGTTTTCTCGATTGACTTCTACTTTTTTTTCGTTTAGTACCAGATTTCCGAATTTTACTTCTGGATTGCCTCTCAATTTTTAATGTCGAAATCTGGTTTTCCAACATAGAAATTTTCTCAAGTATTTTACTCATAACAGAAGAATCTGAACTCGCAGAATAAATTTCTGTTGAAGAGCTCATTTCAAAAATTTTATCTGCCATTAGTGATAAATTATCTAAATTTTCACTGCTTACAATTAGAACATTTTTTATTGACTCTGGTAATTTATCAAGAAATAAAGTTTTCAAAACCTTTTCCGGTATGTTATTTCCACTGAGTGATTTCATTTTAAGCAGTAGTTGGCTTGGCTTCATATCACTCAATGAAATTCCCGTAAGCAATTTCTTTAGTGATTTTTCCTCACTCTCTTTAAATGTATTTAAAAATCTTTCTTTAGCGGCGGTATATTTATCATCTCGATTACTTTGGATAATATCCCATATATTCTCAATGTATTTAGGGTCTAACTGAGCCACTAAATGATTGAATTTTGTTTCTTCATTTATAATATTTACAAGGGAAAACTGAGTATCAATTTGGAAAAACCATATTTCAGGATTATCTTCTCAGAATGGAGGAAATTTGACGCTTACCTTGTTTGCTTCAGGAACCTTGTTTGCTTCAAGAATCGAATTTGGAGACGTTTTCGTTGATTCTTGTGTCATTTTTCAATGCGTTAATGTCCAAAGCAGGGTCACCAGAATTTGTAAGAGAGAGCCCGGTATTGCGCTTATTTCTATTTACGCGTATCAAATAATTAATTGATTAAAATCATATTTTACTTAATATCAAAAAAACTAATTAAAATAATTTTACTATATTAAATTACTTGTAAAATAATAATAAATAAAAGGGTACACGACATTTCGGTCCCGCCATTTCGGTCCCGCCGTTTCGGTCCCGCCGTTTCGGTCCCGAGACATTTCGGTCCCTGGCCATTTCGGTCCCTGGCCATTTCGGTCCCTGGTCATTTCGGTCCCGAGACATTTCGGTCCCGAGACATTTCGGTCCCGAGACATTTCGGTCCCGAGACATTTCGGTCCCTGGCAGTTTCGGTCCTTAGTCATTTCGGTCCCTTGCCATTTCGGTCCCTTGTTATTTCTTTACCGGCCACCTTATAACTTGGTTTCTGATTGATGAAGGCCCACTAAACGCTGTAAGCTCAACATTGTTCGGGCTTTTTTTAATATTTTTATTCTCCTGCCCCCCCCCCCTCCCTCAAATTTTATACAAAGCTGAGTATAATAGTCCAATAAGTTTAATCTACTGTAACTCGTGATAATAAAATCGCAGCGAGTTGAAAATCTGATTAAATAATGTTATAAAATTTTAAACTGTCTTTATTATTATTATTTAACAGAATGAATATTTTAAGTTTTATCATATATTTTTTGTATTAGGTATTTTATCTATACTATAAACTAAAATACTTATTTTATTGAATGTTTTCGCACACTTTCTTAGAATCTTTAAATTAGTGATTTCGTAACTAGACGTGCTACGAAAATTTTTTGTTTAAAAAAATAAAAGTGCTCCAACGATCTTTTTTTTATGTAATAATTATTGGTTGCAATTTTTTTTTTCTTTTTTTACAGTCTTCTCACTTTATGAAGACAATTTTTGTGAGTTAATTTTATTGAAAGTGGGCCTATTTCTTTGTAATAAAATGATTATTTTTTAATTTTATATAATAATGTAATTATAATTTTAAATAATTTTATTTTAAATTTTTAACTGACAAAACTAAGCGTTTTTAATTCATCGTTTATTTATTTATTTATTTATTTGCATTACCTTTTCGCTCCCACTTTCACAGAGAAAAAAATTGATAATTCTTATTTTAATTTTATTATTAATCGAATTAATAGTTTTAAATTTCAGTAATTTTAAATATAAAATAAATAAACAGGTAAACAATAAGCTTCAATTTATAACTACTACAAAACATAATGATAAATAGAATATAAAACAGATTATTTATTGAGTTTATTTAAAGTAAAATTCGAAATGCATATTAATAATTTCACCAATTTAATTAAATAAAGATTCATTAAATTAAAAATACATGTATTTAATAAAATATTAATTTAATTTTCATTTTAAAATCACTAACTGTTTTGAGATTTAAATTGTAGCAATTATTCATCACCACAAGTTCTTATTCAAAAATTGTTAATTATTTCAAAAAAGGAAATTATTATTATTATTATTATTATTTTTTTGAAAAATCAGTTAGTAACGTAACGTAATAATTAATTAAACACAATAATGCAACACTGTAACAATGCGTAAAAATATTTCTTAACAGTGTTAGGTAACATTATTATCCAGATGCAGATTTAAATTTTCTGAAACAAAGTTATAATTTACAGTTCGCAAAAAGCAATCATATATTAATTAATTACATTTAAAGAGTAAGAAAAATATTATAAACTAACCAATAAATGTATAAATAACATATTTATTTTGAGAATCCTTATCATTTTTATACATCCTAATGAACCTAATAACATTGTAGTAGCTGAAATTTAAAAAATATGTTTTCTCATTTTTGCTATAATAACTTCTATATAGTTCTTGTACTAGATTTTAAACAAGTAATTGATAAATAAGTCATTTAAACAATTAATAGTTAAAATAATTTTGAATTCTTATTAATAAATATGTTTGATAATAATAATTTAATTTTTGAGAGTTTTTTAATTTAACAACTATTAATGCTTTCAAATTTTCTAAGATGATGTTAATCATTTAATAAAATAATGTATAACACTAAGTAAATAACAAATCAAAACCGTGTGCCGGGAATTTTTAAACACTTATAATTTTTTATGTTGGTGTTCCTATAAAATTTGAAATATATGCATATAAGTACCAGCTAAATACTATTATTAACCTCTTTTAAGCAAAAATTCTGCATGTCAATCAATTGTCAACGCTCATCTGAACAAATGGTCATCTTTATACAAAGGTTTATTCTACTTATCTTGATCTTTATACACTTGTCAGATGAAATCCCTCATTCTATTTTCTATACAATGTCCTTTTCACTCTGGAGTTCAAATGCAGACGAACCTCCGACATGTCGCTCGCATTTTTTAGAAGAAATATGAATGTTTTGAAAAGAACAGCATTTTTCGGTGTTTATTATTCCTCTCGTTGTTATCTTCATTTCAAACGTTTTTTGTATCAATTAAACCAGTATAAAAAGTAGAATGGAGTATTTTTTATCCTGATTATTACAGCTTATGAATGACATTGAAATACTCAAAACTTATAACATAACTAAATGAGATTGATAGATAAGATATTTACCACCTAGAAATAATATTTTAAGTTACTTTTTAATTTAACTTACTTTGACAGAAGGCTTTTTTTTCATATTTTTTATGCGAGTTTTTATATTTTAATGTTAAAAATAATTATTTTATATAATAATATCAGCTTTAAATGAAATGGCAAATTTCAATACGCATTACATTAATAATTTTGTAATTAGTGTCATTAAGCTGGTTTTAGAAAATATAACAGATGTATGCTAAACACATATGGTCTCTAAGTGACAAGATTTCTTTATTAAAATAAAATTATAATTTTTCTCCATTTTAAATGGAATTTTACGTAAAAATGATTCACTACACATTAATATTTTTAGATTCTATATTATTTATTATATTTTAATTTTAGCTTTTTATTTATCATATTAAAATAGGTAGGCTATTTAAATTTTACGTATTTAAGTGAAATAAAGAATAAGGGAATATTTGAAATATATAATTTTAAAAGCGAAAAGAACAGTTTATGTTTATTAGAAATTTTAACTTTTGTGTCCCAATTTAAGAGGCTACTTCAGTGAAGTTTAAAGACCCTTTCGCAAATGTTAATCCTATGGAAGAAATTTATAAAGATTTCTTGGTCGCTTTCAATATTTTTAAACAATTCTTTTTTGCTTTGAATTGCTGAGATCGATTTGTATGCCGACCGTTTTTTTACTTTTTAACTTTGATTGCAGGTTATTTTTGTGGGGATGTTTTCATTTTCGAAACCAGTTCCGAGAATAAAAGTGTCTTCATTAAAAATATCGGAAAAAAATAAAAAAATAGTATTTGTACAAATTTATTTTAGCTATACATTGAAAAAAAAAATCATTCCAAAATATTGAAATGCAGCAAATTTACCTTCAAAGATTTCTACCAAAGGATTAGCGGGCCTTTTTGTTTGACTAAAGTAGCCTCTTTACAGATAAGTCATTTGTTAAACACTATTTCTAGTGGTGTCAAATGATACTTTTTTTTAAAGATTTGACTTGTGTTTATTTCGCTCGTAGTTTTTGAATGTAATAAGCATAAAAAGTCTTTAATGTATTAAAAATGATTTGTAATACCTGCATTGTTATATGTAAAAAGGTTGTTAGACGTAAAAAGTTATTTCGTAGCAATAATTGTTATTTGTAAAAAGATTAACGCAAACTTTTAAACAGTTTTTTAATAGCGAAATAAAATAATTATTTAAAAAATAAAAAAGTTTTAGTCAGTCCCTATGCAGAATTTAAAAAATAATGTGGCTTTATCACAATTCCATGTTAAGATCCCTTTAAAAAAAAGGGGGGGGGGAATTACTCTTTTTTACCACTGAAAGCACAAAATCTCAAAATTTCCGGGGGGGGGGGATTTGATAGCTCCGGGGGGAATGATCCGCCCTGAATTCAACACTCTATAATGTTCCCTATAAAATTATGTCAGATATTTCCCGTGCACAAAATTTCAGTTTGCTGGAGAAGGGTTGGAAATGTCTGAGGACCGAAAAGTCCAAGGACCGAAATGGCCAGGGATCGAAATGTCTTGGGACCGAAACGTCTCGGGACCGAAATGTCTCGGGACCGAAACGGCGGGACCGAAACGTCCTGCTTCCTAAATAAAACGCCTTCAGCATATCCACAACAAACAACATTTTTATTCTTTTAAATAACAACAATATCGTCTGCCTTTTTTGTTGCCAACAAATAAACGGAATCTTTACAGTTCATGGAGGCTACACTATCACCACTATCCCGATTTTGAATTAATCGAAAAATCCGGAGCTATAAATGTTGTATAAATCGACACTGGTTTCGCCTGTGCATTTGGAAATTCTTTTTAAAGCTGTGCTGCCAATCCTGATTACCACTTTAGCATTAAATGAGCATGCGCAGTTAATCTCCATAGGAAGCTATTGCTGTTTCGATCCGCCTGTCCATGTCATATATACATCTGGGTATTTAACTGACACCAAAGTGTCATTGTTTTGCTTGATATGGAAACCCGGATGTTGTCTATTTATTAATAAATTGTTAATTTTCTTTTCTTTTTTTCAATTGTACAAACTATTTCGATCTAAGCACATTTGTCATATATATATGACATTTGCGCGACTGCAATAAAATAGCGATTTTACGCCTCACTTGATAATCTGGCTGTCGTTGTTTATTTATTAATAAACTGTTTATTTACTTTTATTTTCCTTTTTACTTACCCATCATATGTAGTATAGGGTAAGTCTTGCAATCGTTTTGAAAATCGAAAAAATTTTTTTGACGGATTTACACGTTTTAGATAGTGGAGATTCCGAAAAACATATTTTTAGAAAAAAAATTTGCCGTCCGTCTGTCTGTCTGTCTGTCTGTCAGTCTGTCTGTCTGTAAACCCTCTATTTCCCGAACCAATTGAGATAGAGACTTGAAATTTTATATGTAGTTAGTATGTAAGAATGGGACGAACCCTATTTAATATCAGCAACCTCGATTATCCGGAACTATTTTTTTTGCACTCTCGAAAAATTCGTTCTGATGAAAGGTATATAAAAATTTTCGAATTCTTTTGTTCTAAGGAATGGACGTAAAAGGCAATAAAATAACACACATTTTGCATATAGAACGAAGTCGATCGAATTATTAGTTGCCGAGATATTTGTAATCTTGTTTTCCACATTCTTCGATTTTTCATGACCCTATATTTCATTCAAATTTCAATTCAGAAGTGTATTTTAATTGGAAATGAGACGCTTAATCTGACGCAGTTAATTCTTAGTTAATAGAATTATTATTTTTGGAGTTATAAGGATGTTTCTTTTACGCAGTTCGGTCCTACTTGAGTAGTTTGGCGTTTTATATAATTTGTCGAAATTGGTACATCAGCAGTTCTTTAATATAGCATTACTATGTATATTAACAATATTTAAATTTTGTTTATGTATTGCAATGCATTGTATAGATAGTTTCACATGTTTTATTTTCATATACATATCCATGATGGGTAAGTATTACGGTGGCCTCCAACGACTAGTTAAAGTTTTGTTTTATAATTATTAACTAAACGTTTTTTATTTACTGTTATTTTCTTTTTAAAATAATAGAAAATAATTGAAAACTATACATGCAACTGGTATTTGAAAACAAAATTTTCGCTGTATTTTCATCAGAAAAAAAACGCGCCAATGTGATGCATATATGACATCTGTACCTTTTTTCAGTATACTACAGTATTTAAACATGCCGCATAAATAACGATTATTGTTTTTTTTCAAACATGGAAGTTTTGGCACAGATGTCTTATACGTACCGAGGTCATATACACAAGGTTTGACTGGCGCCAAAACGGTGTTATCTTGCCTGATATGGTAACCCAGTTTTAGTTGTTTCTGTATTAGTAAATTGTTTATTTACTTTCAATTTCATTTTAGAAATTCTATAAATTGTTTACTCCATGATTATTTTTTTATTTATTGATATTTTCGAATTAAAATAAAGGAAAATAATTTAAAAATATGTACATTTCTTCGATATTCTAAAACGAGGATTTTGCCGCTTTGTTGTGGGAAGGAAATCGTGCTAAACCCGTGGGGTATATAACGTTTCTGACGGAGTTTTTTGTCAAATATATTTTCAAATGTAAATTGAGTGCTACTTGATTAACACGTCACGTCGGCCAGTTTCGCGAAATTATAGAAATTTACATAAATTCATTTTAAATAACGAAAGAACAATAAAACACAAAAAAAAAAATACAAATTAAAAGTCGAATTAAAAATCACTTGATGACAAAAAATACATGTATCACGTGTAATACAATTGTATGTGACACTTGCGATTATCGATTATTGGCATTTATTCTTATAATCTGGAATTGCTTTTTTTGCTCGACAGAATAATCAAATAGTAACGTAAGTTGCATAAACACCAGTTAATATTATAAAAATAGAATTAAATAGCTAAATTTCGGTGCAAATGCACACACCCATGTTATAAGAAAGATGCATAGAAGCCATAAATTCACCACGTTGGCGCGTTTATTAGCGTAGATCTACAACAGAAATATTTTTTTTTTTTTTTTTTTTTTTTTTTGCTTAAAGCTGGTTATATGTGCTTCGTGGATGAAGAGTGTAGAAATTTTTGTAAGACATGCAATTGCATACTACAATCACATTGCTGCGTTTATTACAGAAAATGCTCAGTGAATGCAATAGACTACCCCCCCCCCCCCCTTAGTTATCCTTGAAAATTTTAAACAGAACTCTGCTGTCTCAAGCGGCAGAAATCTTCACATTGCTAAGTTAACAGGATTTATCTGAACATTCTTTTTCACACACCGTACTTTTTATAAGATTTAACTACAGATGTGCATTGTAGTTATATAAATACGTAGCACCAATTGTTGTCGTTCAGTCCGTCCGTCTGTCCGCACACAACACAGCAAAAACTATGCAACGGAATTGATTGAAATTTAAAATATATAATTTTATCGAGTCATTTCAAATTTTATAAAAATCGGATGTATATTTTGATTACAGGGACAATCGAAAGTATTCTGTTACTTTACGAGCTATGGGAAAAGTAGTTTCAAGTCCATTTTAATGATATTACACTCTTTCGAACATAAGAAAATTTATATGCATCTATCAAGTACATACTAAAATACGCATTCTCTACAATCTGTGGTACAAAGAATATTAGTTATTCAGTCACCGGACCACGCAAAGATATTCAATTGTATAATGTTACAACTGGGAGCATTGTGTTTTAGATCAATGTTGCCAGATGAGCTACTTTTTTAATTCAAATTCTTGTCTGACACCACTTTTTTGAAATGGTGAAATGCTCCATATTTAATGATATATTTTTTAAGGTGAAAACAAAGAGAATTTTACCATTTCAAAAAAGTGGTGCCAGTCAAGAAATTTGAATTAAAAAAAGTAACCCACTAGCAACACTGTTTTAAATATATTAAACTATTTCACATTTTATGAAATTGATATTCGCCGGTACCATGTCAAACTATCCAATGTGAAAACAGCCACTTTTCAGGAAAGAAAAAAAAACAGTTTTAATTGTGGATTTAAAATCAGCGCTAAACAGCAGTAAACAATTGTTACATTTGTCGGGTGCTGTTTTATATCCTTTTTAAGCATGCTATCGAGATAAATCATTGCCGGAACGTCAGTGAAGGCTTACTTTGGAGACACGAAATGTTTTGGTTTCTGTCTGTCTGTCAGTCTGTCAGTCTGTCTGTTCCGCGATAACTAACGCAAAAAGCATCCGATTGGCTTGAAATTAAGTGGGTATGTTAGTGAGGCACTGGGATTAAGCTGTATAGTTTTTTGTTAGATTTGATTCATTCGTTCGGAAAATATAGAATATTTTATTTTGCTCAATAATGCTTTTCTATGGCAAATCCTATGATTTTCAATTTTTTTTTTTCTTGAGAGAAAATGACACATTTCATTAACACTAGAACCGCGGGAAAATTCATTAAAGATTTATAAAAATATTTCTCACCGAAATTTTCATTTGAAACAATTTAAGTTATTTATTGAAAATATTTTTGCTCAGCATATATTTAGCTTACTTTATTAAGAGTTTTCTAGTTCAGGTGGATGTTTCTCCATATGATACGGGACAAAATGACTCGTCACCGCGGTTCTAGTGTTAATGGAATTCAATTATAAATGGATACTGAAATTTACCAGTTAAATTATTCGTACTGTTTTGAAATTTTGTCTGCGCATTTGTCAGATTTTTAAAGTTATTACTGTAAATTTTGGAGATTTTTTATAAATGTGTTCCAATAATATAAACTAATTTGTTTCAGAGATTTACTTATTTCAAATGTATTTATTTCATTTTCTTTATTTTGTCTTAATGGTTGCTAAGCGACCATTCATCCTAATCCTTATTTTTATAATGTTATAAATTTGAATGCGTGTACGGAAATTTAAATGAAATCAGCGTCAAAACTGATGAATTAATTAATGTCTTTGTATCTTTGCGTATAAATATAACATAACCCAGAAAAGAACATAGGCTATGTTTTATTAATTTTATTTAAATATTTTCTTTAATAATTCAAAATTTCCTTCTTTTTCATACAGAATTAATAGCGATTTTTTTAGATAAATTTTAACCAATTTCCTTTATCGTTGCCAAAATAATTCGAAATCTGGAATAATTTTTCAACGGCAATAAGTTTCAATTGAGCAATTTCCATTCGAAAAATTAAATTAAGAAAAAATAAATATGACGTCAGAATTAAAATAAAAATAAGTATAATACTTTGTTAAATATTAAACACGGAAATTTGTTTCGTTAATAAGAATTTTTCTGACAAAAATAGAAGTGAAAGAAATAAAAAATAATTATATTTTTAACCAATATTTCACTTGGTAAAATTTGACGTCATAATAGTTGAAGAAATAGTTAAAATTAAAACAGATATTTTATAGCAGTCGTTAAAAATACAAGAAACATGGATAGCAATAATCATGAATAATGACGTCATTGCCGAAACTTTAGTGAATGCTTTTTTTATCGACACAAAATTTATTGTTTTCCGCCTGTCAGTCTGTTCTTCTGTCTGTCCGCGATAACCGCCACAAAATGCAATCAAAACTTCTTTTTTTCGGAAACAAAATTGTAAAACCCTAGATTACTGAGTTTACACTTTCAAAAGTTTCTGATACATCAGATTTAAATGTTTGTGGTGGGCAGATATGTAGAAGTATGAGGATAATGAAATATGCTTATTAAAACTGTTATTTATCCTTATAAATCGAAATGTATAAAAAAATACAAGATATACGATAACCATTAGCAAGTTGATAGAAAGTTACAAATTTAAATTTAATGAGACTACGGGGGGTTCAGAGGGGCGGAGTCCCCCTAAACCCCCGTAGTCTCATTAAATCAGAAATCTACTATGTTATAATTAAAAAAATAATAATAATACATCATGAAAATTTCAGAATATCCTAACATAACTAAATCTTTAATTTAACTCATTTGATGGTTTAAAACTTCTTATTCTTATTTTATTCTTATAAATAATTACGTAATTTGAAAATTTTACATTACAGTTTCCAGGAAGTTGAATATTACCCAAAGTGTGTTTAAAAAAATGATGTGCAAAGCTGACGTTGAGGCTCCTGATCTGTAGATTTACTAGTTTGAATAATTTTTCTCGTCTTAAAATCTCATTGGATAGTTTGATATGGTATGATTGTGAAACTGGAAGCATTGTGTTTTAGATCAATGTTGCCAGATGGGCTACTTTTTTTTATTCAAATTCTTGTCTGACACCACTTTTTTGAAATGGTGAAATGCTCCATACTTAATGCTATTATGCGATTAGTTGTACGTTTTCAGCTTCAAACTATCCAATACGCACATTGGATAGTTTGACATGGTAAAAATTTTGTGCTCTTCCCAGGTTCGTTGTTTCAAAGTATCGAATATGCGCATTGGATAGTTTGACTTGGTAAATTTCTCAGGGTCACTGCGTCATGTTAACTAATGTACCACATACGATAGTTTGTCTTGTAATTTTTTTTTATTAGCATATTGAGTTCAGAAAATTTCGGAATTTTCAATAAATCTATTAACAAATATACAGGGAATTAATAAGGAAAAAGTTACTACGTAATTTTTAAAATTGTAAGAAAAGACGGAAACAATTTTCAAACAAAGACACGGGCAAGTACGAGAAGTTTCCCAGCCCTGTTTTAAACACTTGCCAACAAAGCTGAAAAGTGTTTATGCATTCGGTTTGTCTGTCCGTCTGGCCGCGCTCTAACTCCCGTAAATATACTCGGATTGCTATGGACTTTTTATATGTTATTGATGTTTACCGTAGCACGAACCCTATTGAACATGAAGTTTCTACTATGATTAGTTCATTCACAGGGATAGTCAAAAGTTTTCTGATACATTATGACCTATGGGAAAAAATCGTTTCAAATAAATTTTTAAGGTGTTACACCCTGTCAAACATATTCAAATTTATTAAAACTTTCCAACAAAGTTGAAAAGTGTTTATGCATTTGGTCTGTCCGCCTGGCCGCACTCTAACTCCCGTAAATATACTAGGATTGCTATGAAATTTTTATGTTATTGATGTTTACTCTAGCACGAACTCCATTGAAAATGAAGTTTCTACTAAGATTAGTTCATTTACAGGGATAGCCAAAATTTTTCCGATACATTACGGTCTATGGGGAAAAATCGTTTCAAATGAATTTTTAAGGTGTTACACCCTGTCAAACATATTCAAATTTATTAAAACTTTCCAACAAAGTTGAAAAGTATTTATGCATTTGGTCTGTCTGTCCGCCTGTCCGCCTAGCCGCACTCTAACTCCCGTAAATATACTCAGATCGCTATGAAATTTTTATATGTTATCGATGTTTACCCTAGCACGACCCCCGTTGAAAATGAAGTTTCTACTATTCGTAATTTATTTACAGGGATAGTCAAAATTTTCCCGATACATTACGGCCTATGTGAAATAATTGTTTCATATGAATTTTAAAGGTGTTACATCCTGTCAAACATATTCAAATTTATTAACACTTTCCAACAAAGTTGAAAAGAGTTTATGCATTCGGTTTTTCTGTCCGTTTGCCCGCGCTCTAAATTCCGTAAATATACTCAGATTGTTTACGAAATTTTTACATTTATTAATGTTTACCCTAGCACGATCCCTATTGAAAATAAAGTTTCTACTATAATTAGTTTATTTACAGGGATAGTCAAAAGTATTCCGCTACATTATGGCCTATGGGAAAAATCGTTTGAAACATATTCAAATTTACATGGAGTAGCAAAGTGCATTAAAATATGCATTCCGTAAAATATGCAGTCACAATAACAGTTATTCATTTACAGGACAACTCAAAAGAATTCCATTGTACAATAATAAAGCGAGAATTGTTTGCGACATATTTTAATTATGTTAAACGATTTCAAGTATTGTAAAATTGTCATTGAGAGAGACTCAATATTTAACGCATAATATGAAGTGCATAGCATTTACAGGGATACATAAAATATTTAAAATTTTATATTCTTATCCGAAGTACTGTACATTATCGATGATAGCTGATGGATGGATGAAATACATTTTCAATTATAATATGCGTTCTTAAGTTTTACTAAATATCTTTAAATTATATGGTGTGTATAAATGTTTTAGTTGATATACAGGGCGCAGAAAAGAGCTCATAAATGTTACTGAATATGAGAGTAATTAACTTAAAGGTGGTTTTTAAATAAGTTATGCATCTTTACGTTGAACTGCTTTCAGTTCAGTAAGAAATGTTTGTAGAATATAGATAAAATGAAATACAGGGTCAAGCAAAGAACTAGCTACATAGTCACAAACGATAATTTCTTGAAAGTAGTTTTAAGAGTGTTTTTGTTTGAATTAAATTAAAAGAAATACTGGTATGTAATAAAGGTACTAGGTAAATTACTCTCTGTTTGTTTGTTCGTTTGTTTGTCTGCCTATATGTCTGTCTGTAAGCTTGTTTTTTGTGTGTCTGTTTGTCTGTTTGTTTGTCGGTTTGTTGTTTGCTTGTCTATTCGTTAGTTAGTTTGTTTATTTATTTGCTTGTCTGTCTGTCTGTTTGTTTGTCTGTTAGTTTATTTGTCTGTATGTTGGTTTGTTTGTCTGTCTGTTTGTTTGTTTGTGTGTTTGTTTGTTTGCTTGTCTGTTTGTTTGTGTGTCGGTTTTTTTGCTTGCTTGTTTGTTTGCCTGCCTATCTGGCTGTCAGTCTGTCTATCTGTTTGTCGGTTTGTTTATTTTTCTGTTTGTTTGTTTATTTGTCTGTCTGTCTGCCTGTTTTTTGTCTGTTTATTTGTTTGCTTGCTTGCTTTCCTGTAAGTCTTTCTGTTTCTATGTCTGTCTGTTTGTTTGTATATTTTTTGTCTGTTTGTGTGTCTCTTTGTTTGTTTGTTTGTGTGTCTGGCTGTCTATCTGTTTGTCTGTTTGTTTGTTTGTCTGTTTATTTGTTTTTGTGTGTGTCAGTTAGTTTGTCTGTCTGTCTGCTTGTGTTTTTGTTTGTTTATTTGTTTGTTTGTTTGTTTGTTGGTTTGTTTGTTTGGTTGTTCTATAAATTTAGCAATATGGAAATAATATGTCATCATTTTAAATAGGGCGCTATCACAACCTAGAATCATCCCCTATCATGGGATGTCATTGAATTAATTATGAATGAAAAGATTTAATAGAATGAAGAAAACTTTAATTAATATCTTTTTATGTTTTGTCTCGATTTTCATAAAATGTTAAATGACTCGACAAAACTCTACAGCAGTTACATATATTAAATTGCAAATCATTCGGTTGGGTTGTTTTCGTTGTGTTTTAAGTAGACAGACGGATGGATCAAATGACGACTTGAGGTGCTACGCATTTAAATAATTAAGACATTTCTCCATAGACCATAATGTAATGGAATACTTTTGACTGTCTCTGTAAATAAACTGTGAACGCTACATACTCTATTTCCAATACCGAACATGGCATTGCAAATTTTAATAACATATATCAATTACAGAGACAATCCTATTAATATCCTAATGCAAGTTCCAGTTCGGGCAGAGAGACAGACACATGGACAAACAAACGGAATTCACAAGCAATACTTAACTATGTCAGAAAGTTTTACAAATGTATTATAGTTCAAATTTTCCTTTCAGAAATTATCGATAGACGATACTTTTGTGCAGCACTAAATTGTACCTACTATCTTTATATACTAACTATTCAGTTGAAATTTAATAAAGATCTAAACACACTTTCAAACTTCTAAAATCAAATTTCCAGAGATCAGCCATAGACGGCCATCTATCCAATTCTTTGCGTGGCATTGTATAAATTTTTCCTATGTTATATAATGTTATATTAGTATACTATATGTAGTTAAGCGTAAAATTCTATAACTCATTAAAAAATGCATTTTCGTTCTTATGTAGTAATTCTTCGACTTCTTTTGTATAGCCCTGTATATGATCTGGAGTGTTTATACATACAACGAAATATTTTAAACTCAAAAACTCATATAAAAAATAAAATGCACTTCCAACAATCTTCTGTAATGCACAGTACTTCGGATACATAGCAGCCGAAAACTTCCGTGTGTCCCTGTAAATACTTTGCACTTTCTATTATACAAGAAGTAACTTGTAATGAACCTCAGCACCGTATATCAATTTCAACGTATATCAATATAAGTTCTATGTATTTATATAATTACGAATGCACCTAATAAGAACTTATCATGCATTATGATTTCCAAATATTTTTTGAAGGCGTTTTTTCCAACTCATATGGTGAAATATTTTAACATAGTTAAATTACGCTCCAAGCAATGTTTCCACGAAAAACTTTTGTGTGGCCCTGTAAATGAATAATAAATATTCTTTGCACCTTAGATTCTATAAAATGTGTATATTCGTGTTACTCATAAATGCATATCAGTCTTATGTTTCAAACAGTGTAACATTAAAACCACTTCAAATTGTTTTTTCTAATTGACCGTAATCTAATGGAATACTTTTGACAGTTCCTATAATTAAATTATGCATCCAATTTTCATAAAACTTGAAATGTCGAGACAAAACTATACAACTGTTATCTACTTGAAATTTCCAAGAATTCGATTTGGGTGGTTTTTGCATTGTTATATGCGGACGGACATGAAGACACACAGACAGGCTGACGGACTGAACAACAATTATAAGTTCTACGTATTTATATAATTACGAATGCACCTAATAAGAGCTTATCATGCATTGTGATTTCCAAATATTCTTTGAAGGCATTTTTTGCAACTCATATTATAGAGATTACCAGTAGCGGCTCGTCAGGGAGTGCTGCATAAAATTTTTCAACCCACTAAAATTTAACAGAATCTTTTATGTTATTTATTCGGCAATTTCTGTTGATTAAACTAAACTGGAATCACTATACAATATTAGTGGTGTGAAAAAATTGATGCAGCACACCCTGACGAGCCGCTACTGGAGATTACTCTTTGGAAATAATAATAATCGTTAATAATAACATTATTACTCTTCGGAATTTTGTAGTCATTGGCCCAACTACTTCATTGATTAAATAAGACAGAGATTACTATTCAAAAATGAAGATAAAAAATATACCTTTTTTCTACAACAGTCTATTTGTGGGTTATTTATTTGTTTTCTCATCTCATTTTTTATAAAATTTAAAAAACGTTTAAAAATAAGTTTTTATTTATCAATTTACTGCACATTCGTTTTTTGAGTTATTAAATGAAATTAAATACTTAATATTGAATACGTAAATACCAAATTTTATACAATCCAAACTATTGAATGCGGCAGATTTACTAATTTGAAGCCATGATCATCAGATAAGTACAAGTAAAGAATTCAAACTAATGAAAGATATTTTAATTTTATTTTATTTTATTTTATTTTTCCTAGTAAGAACAATAAAGTGACATCATGTTTAAATTGAATAAAAAACAGCAAATTTCCTATTTCTGACTGGAGTTGATTTTAGATCCCCAATAATAAAAAAAAAAATTCTACCTCGAAAAGTGGCTATTTTCATATTAGATAGTTCGACATGGTACAAATGATCAGAAAAAGAAAAATATTACAATTTTCGTGTCAGACGATCGAATACGCACATTGGATAGTTTGACATGGTAAGTTTTAGAAAAAAGTGCACATTGATACTTTGACACAGACTCTATCCAAGTTTCTAAGCGAGTTAGGGACGTTTCGATTTTGCATAGTACGTATCTTGCATAATAAAACAAAATGACACAAAATATGAAAAATGCATTTTTGCGCATTGGATAATTTCACATGGTACCGACGATATGTTGCTGTAGTTTACTACATGTTATTTCCTGTGTAATGGAAAACAGATAATACTTACGAGGACACACAAAAAGTTTATATTGTTATACTGTGTGCGAAGTACTATATACCATTACACCAAGATCTGAGTATTTTTAAAACTTCAAAATAGTACGAACGCACCTCATTTTCTATGCTTGGCGTGCAATTTTCAACTTGTTGCTCTTATTGCTGAAAACACAGTGATTGATGCGATGAAGACGTTTGGCATTGTAGAGCTAATACCATCATGAGGGGAATGGGAAGAAAAAACGAGCTTAAAAAGAATTTATTGTTAAATGTATTTCTCACTCTATTCATTTAGTTAAGAATAATGCAAAATTAGGCTGGATTTAAATGTTTATTTATTTAAATGGGGAATTTCTCCCAAAAAAGGCGTCATTTGGGAAAAAGTTTCGTGTTTAAATAATGTTAAACCTTTAAGTTAAATCTTTTTAATAATAGTAAATTGAAAATTGAAAATTTACTTTTTTGAGTAGAATGTGAAATGCTGATTTTTTTGGAAAAACATGCAGAGATATTCGGGAATTTGGCTTTTGCCTATCAGAAAACACTGGTGGGAAGTTACGCAGAGCCGATAGGTGTTAAGATATAACTTCATTTATTAAATCAAGTTTAATCAATAAATATTACAAGTGTTTATATCTATATTAATTCTTGTGTTTAATAAAATGGTATAAGAACATCACACAAGTCTATAAGATTTCGTCACTCCTGAAAAATCATACTTTTGAGAACAAAATTCTACTATCTCATAAAATATTAAAAGATTTTTTTTTTGTAGAGCAGAAATATAAGGTCATACATGGCAGGTAATTAAAAAAGATACTTTAATTGGTTTCAGAAAAAATGAAATTACTCTAAAATAAAAAGTTTTAGAGGCAGAAAAATATTGTCTGCCATAAATCTCGACAATTATCCAGTAAACATGACTTTAAATTTCTTTAAATTAGTTTGAGAAGAAACGAGTTTTAAATTTGGCATACTTTTCACAGGATTTCTCGCTGTCTTGTCTCGATTTAATGGATGTTCCATAAAAGATCGTACCAAGATTTTTTCCACTGCTAAGAATACAAAAGATAAATATCGGTTTTATGCATATTATTTATAGCGAATACTAAAAGCACTTTTTCCATGAATTATTTTATACTATTAGTCCAAGTAAATTCCCTGTCACTCAAATAAACAATGAAGTCTCTGATGATAATTACATAGATGGCAACATCTCTTAATTATTCCGGAGTTAGAATCAAAGTTTGCATGCTCAAATCGGAAAATATGTGTAAAAAACTACGTTTTTTTTCCCTTTGACTTACATATTCTATTTCATTTTGAAATTTTTGTTTAACTCCTTTGCGAGGGGATCCTTTTGCGAAATTTTTAATGTTTCGTCACCGGTTTTTAAAAATAGAAATTTGTGAGTTATTAAATCGAGAAAATGCTCCAATTAAATAAGGCAATTTTTACAGTAAAATTTTACTGGTGCTGATAAACAAGGATTCTTAAACCTTTTTGTGACACGTTTACGTGTCGCTCGTCCCCAAGGGGTTAAATAAAACTTGTGGTTGAAAACATGTTCCTCCTGGATCGGATTCCGAATAATTAAGAGATATTGGAATCTGTGATACTTGTAATCCCAATCAAGGAAAATTTCATGAATGAAGCATTTTCGGAATTTGACTTTTCGAAATTGCAGAAAGTAGATGAAAAAAAATCTTTTTTTTTTCTTATAAATGGCGAGAACTTACAAAAGCATTATTTTTATAAAATCGATACTCTCTTTTTTGTGCATAATATATTGAAAATCTTATCTAACTTCAGAGAAAAAATACAACCTATTCATTTTGTTACTTTCCTAACGTCGGTTAAAAAGCTCTTCTGAAAAATCCAACTTTTGAGGAAAAATTCCATTATCTCATAAAGGATTTGAAAGATTTTATTTTATTATAATTTATATTATTTTTATATTATTTTATTTATTTTATATTATTTATTTATTTATTTATTTTTGTGGTAGAAATTTTTTTTAAGTGATTTTTTTTTTTAATTGACATTAATCTAAAGAAGTTTTAGAGGCAGAAAAAAACTCTCCACCATAAATCTGCCATAAATGAATATGGAATTCAAATTTCATCAAAATTGGTTGGGTAGTTTCAGAGAAAACGGGTCTTAAATTTGGCATATTTTTTACAGGATTTTTCCCAGTCTTGTCTCCCTTTAATGCAACACCATAAAATATCGTACCAAGATTTTTTTTTTCACTACTAAGAACACAAAAGATAGATATCGATTTTATGCATATTATTTATAGCAAATACTTAAAGCACTATTTTCCATGAATCATTTTATACCATTAGTCCAAATAAATTCCATGTCTTTTAAATCAACAATGAAGTCTCTAATGATGATTGTAATCCCAATCAATAAAAATTTCGTGACTGAAGCATTTTCTGAATTTGACTTTTCGGAATTGTAGAAAGTAGATGAAAAAAAAATATTTTTTATAAGTGGCTACAGCTTGCAAACGTATTATTTCTGTATGATCGATACTTTCTTTCTTATGCATCATATATTGAAAATCGTATCTAACTTCAAAGAAAAAATACCATGCATTTGTTTTGTTTCTTTCCTAACGTGGGTTTAATCTATTTTATCATGAATATTTCACATTGATGAAATATTCACGGTTTTCAGTTTACATTGAATTTTATAGATATGTGATTATCATTATATAATACGAACTATTTCACTAATTACTTCTTTTTATTAATACTCAATAATGAAATAAAATCATGTTTATATATATTTAAAACGTGCTAAATACAGTCGGCTCTTGTTAATTCGAAATCAAATACTTCGAATCATCACTTAATTCGAACTAAGCATGAAGTCCTGAAAATGGCACAATAACGTTAAATTTTCTCGTTTAATTCGAACTACCAAGAATTCCGATTTTTCATTTTTCATTTTCTTCTCACGGATTTCAGACTCTTGAAATAACCTCCTTTCTTAAATTTTTGTCCGAAATCTTCTGAACTAATATATTTTTTCCAATAGTAATTGCATAAAACTATCTTCTAACTTTAATGAATCGTGGATTCCTTAGGAAGAAAAAGGTTTTTCTGGAATATTGGAGGTAGATTATTGATACTGTTGATTTTATAACTTTCTTGGAACATTTTTCAGAGATTTCACAGTAATATTCTATCAATCAACAGCATTTCCTTACCAATCATTGTCTCTTTCAATTCGTACAATTATTTAAATAATAAAATAAATCAGCATTTGCTTATTTTTAAGCCACACCCAATTTTGTAAGGATTTTTCCAACAGTAATTGCGTAAAACTATCTTCTTACTTTAATGAATCGTAGATTCCTTAAGAAGAAAATGATCATTCTGGAATATTGGTGGTAGTTTCTCTACGAATGGGAGGTGTGTCTTAAGGCTTGTGAACCCCGTAAACTTGCTATGAGAAATTTGTACTAAAATGGTGTTACATTTGTGGAAAGTAAAAATGAGAATGAAAATATGAAGTTGTCACAATTTTAACTCCTTGAAGCGTGATGGTATATCTATGAATCTACTTAATTTTGATTCCGACACGCTACATTGGTAGCGGAATTCTGGGGGGGGGGGGAAATTACGTTTTGTTGAATGCGCGAAATACAGCTTTTTCTTATTTACAAATAAAGTTGTTTTCAACTTATGGTGCCATGCATTAATTTCAGTACTTAAGCATTGAATTAGCTCTGCTCCACAAAGAGTTTATCTCAAATAATTGAGATTTAAGAAATTTCTTTTACATAATATAGATTCGGGATCATGTGCCAGGTATATATCTGAAAGAATCTTGTGCCAGATTTCATATCGAAAAGTTTTTTTTGACTCCACCTACTTGATATGTAGCAATTAATTTGGGACAAAATTTCCGACCTAAATGCAGCTATGAATTTGGGACGGAGGGAGTATTATTGTTTAGAGTTATTTTATTCCAATATTCGACTAAGTATACCGATGATTTATGTCTTACCATTTCTAAAATATATTTATGTTTTAACGTAATATAAGTATGTCTGTAGACGAACAAATTATGTGTCAGAAAAGTCTGAGCTTTTCAAAAGCATTAGTGTTATTAAAAATATATTTATTTTCCGTTTATTTATAATATTATTAGTTATTTAATGCCATTTATAGGGGCCCCATTTGATCTGCTTTTAAATACCACTATTTAAAGAAAAATTTTATTTAAAAATTTCGTAAAAACATACCAGAAAATGAGTTTTTCTTAAAACTGTTCCAAAAACCTACCACGAATTTCTTTCAAAACAAGTCGTTGGGGGCCACCGTAATACTTACCCATCATAGATATGCATACTACAAAATGTGATAATAAAATCATGTAAAAGTCAATTGAGTAAAAGAAGCATCCTTATAACTCCAGAAAGGATATTTTTATTAACTAACAATTTACTGCGTGAAATTAAGCGTTTTATTTCCAATTAAAATCAATCTTTGAATTGAAATTTGAATGAAATACAGGGTTATGAAAAATCGAAAAATGTGGAAAACAGGCTTACAAATATCTCGTCAACTAATAATTCGATCGACTTCGTTCTTTATGCAAAATTTATGTTTATTTATTGTCTTTTATATTCACTCCTTAAAATAAAAAAAATCGAAAATGTTTATATACGTTTCTTCATAACGATTATTCCAAGTGTCCGAAAAAAATATTTCCGGATAATCGAGGTTACTGATATTAAACAGGTTTCGTTCCATTCCTACATACTACGTACACACCGAATTTCCAGTCTCTATCTCAAATTGTTTGGGAGATACTACGTCTCCCAGACATACACACACACAGACAGACGGATGGAAAAAAATCTATAAAAATACGTTTTCCGGAATCTCCAGCGTCTAAAATGTGTAAATCTGTCAAAAAAGTTTTTCGATTTGCAAAACAATCACGAGACTTGCACTATACTTCATATAATGGGTAAATAAAAATTACTGGTTTTTAAAAAACGGACCAATGGGAGTCCTACAGTTATACTAAATTAATTAAAAGTTACTTCTAAATTAATTTCAAAATATTTTTTTTAAATTGCATATGTATGTAATATTTCCAATATATACAATTATTTTCTAAAAAGAACTTTATTGTTAAAATTTTTATCTAAACATAGCTATAGCTTATGTCTTAGTTTTTCAAAAAGTGTGCCTATTTTTATCTTAGAATATTTTAGAGCTTTCTAAAAAGGTTTGTGTAATGAACAGAGTAGTATCCAAAAGGGATTAACGGTAGAGAAAGAAATAAGCTTATCAAGCATTGAAGAAGATTCAAAGCTTAAATAGTAAAAGTAGATAAATATAAAGATTAGAATTCTCTGTAAATGAAACAAAATTTACACAGAACAAAATTAGAACAAAACATTTACTTAGCGTTAAGCATTTAAATGATCAATATTACAAATATATATATATATATATATATATATATATATATATATATATATATATACCGGGTGTCCCAAAAATGACTGATGGATTTTGAAATTCAATAACTTGCAAATGGTGACAACTATTTAAAAAAAATTTGTAGGAGGATTTGCAGGAGCAGAAATTTTTAACGTAATTTTTTATTATAGTTCGCATGTCAAACAACAGGTGGCGCTGACGGCGGTTGAAGGCCAGGTAATCAGTGCTGAGTGAAGCGTCAACCTGGCCTTCAATCGCCGTCAGCGCCACGTATTGTTTGAGATGCGAAGTAAGATTAAAAAAAATACGGTAAAAAAACTCCTGACATTATACATAACTCTCCTGCAATTTTTTTTTAAATGGCTGTCGCCGTTTGCAAGTTGTTGAACTTTAAAATCCATCAGTCATTTTTGGGACACCCGGTATGGTATATATATATATATACACATATATATCAAAAATATCTATTTCTTTAGTGCCTTTTACAGATTTTTTTAAGTGTATTATCTCCGGTTTTTCAAAGAAAAATTTTCTTAATTGCATTCGACAAAATTATCGGATTAAATAATACAAAATTTACAATAAAAATTTACTGGTGACAATAACAAATCATGATTGGAATGTGGATGCCCGTACTTAGTACAGACAAATTATGATTGGCAAAAATAAATTGTCAGTATGACATATATGGAAATCAGGAAAGGGCCCTATTACCACTTTTATTTAAATAAAAAATTTTTATTTAAATTAAAAAAAAAATTATAAACATGTCAAAAAGAGTGTTTCTTTTAAACTTGTTGCAGAAACCTACCACAAATTTCTAACAGAAAAAAAATACTGGTTTTTAAAAAAGGGACACGTGGGAGACCTGCAGTTATACAACCATCTAAAATAATTTAAATTAAAAAAAATTACATATAAATGTAATATCTCCAGTAGCTATGTACAGTTATTTTCTGAAAAGAATTTTATTCTTTGAATTTTTATCTAAAGATAGCTGTAGCTAATGTCTTAGAATTTCAAAAGGGTGCCTATTTTTATCTTGGAATATTTTAAAGCTTTCTAAAAGGATTTATGTAATGAATAGAGTAATTCTCAGGAGGGATTAGCAGTAGAGAAAGAAGGAATCTTATCAAGTGTTGAAGAAGATTCAATGCTTAAATAGTGAAAGTAGATAAAAATAAAGATTAAAATTTGCTATAAATGAAACAAAATTTACACAAAACAAAACATTTGCTTAGCGTTAAATATTTAACTGATTAATATTTTTAAAAAAAATCAAATAATATCTATATTTTTAGTCAATAAATATAAAAACTTTGTTAAATCACCATAAAAAAGAAAAATTATACAGGAGGCGTTTCGAGCTGCAAAATTACCGCTCGTCTTCAGCTGGTCCAAACACGTGTCACAACGGACAGAGTGGAAATAACAGTGAAATAAAGAGGGTTGAGATTACACAGAGTGCGACAGGTAGCGCCACCATATTGTTTGATTGTTATTGTTAAATATAGTAAAACAATATTGAAACAATATTGTTAAACAATATTGTTTCAATATTGTTTTACTATTTTGGGTTTCTACACCGACCGTTCCTGCTTTCCACGTGTTCATGGTAAGTCCTTTTTCTTTCTTCCTGCTTCTTGTGTGTATTGTTTTTTAGTGAATTTTTTTAGCCTTTTTTATTTATTTTTACTGTGTTTTCTTTTTATTTATTTATTTTTTATTTATTTAATTTTGTTTTATTTATTTATTTATTATTACCATTATTTCTGGCCTTGTTTTTTCTTTTCTCTTGTTATGGGTTCTTCGCTTATTAATCGTTTCAAGCATCTTCGTTTGAAGCGGGCTAGGTTTTTGAATAGGCTTAATTTTCTTTTAAGGTGTAAACGTTCACACGTTGTTCCTAAGTTCATTAATATTATTTACAAGCTTCCTTCATCCTTTCGCGTTCAAAATGCCTTAACCAGGAGTAAGTTTGCTGTTCTTAGAGCCATTATTCAAGATGTTCGGCACTCTCTTTCGTGCATTGAATATGAATTATATTCGTTACATTTGCTGTTAAGTAAATCTGTTATTTATTTCCCTTTTCTTGAGAAACGGATTTTTGCCTACGTTGATTACAAATCTAAATGTCACAGTGCTATATTGGATAAAAAATTTTCGTCACTTCTGACTTCTAATTCTTCTTTTCCTGGTATCTCTCCTCTTCGGCAAAATTATGTTGTCAATTTATCGTCTCATTCTCTTACTAATTCCCAACGTGATGTTCTCTCTCTTGGTTTGAATTTTTCGCGCGTTTCCAAACCTTCTATTCCGAATTTAATTGCTCCGATTGAACATTCTTTCAAAAATAGTAAAATTTCTCCTGGTCAACTTGATTCTCTTCGCTACCTTTTGGCTAACGTCATTTCTTCTAATAAATCTTCAGTTAAATCTAATCTTTCTTCTTCTCAAAAATCTGCTATCAGTGAACTTAATTCTGTCCCTAACCTTCTTATTACTAAGGCTGATAAAGGCGGTCAAACCGTTCTTCTCAATAAGTCTGATTATATTTCTCATGTGGAATCTATGTTAAACTCCGGTCCTTATTCTAAATTAAAGAAAGATCCTTCTACTAAACACCTTTCTGATATCAAGGAGGTCGTTAATAAGTCTGTCATTCTTAATAATAACACTAAACGTATGGTCATTCCTTCTATAGCTAATTGTGCTCGTTTCTATGCTCTTCCTAAGGTCCATAAACCTACTCTTTCATTTCGCCCTATCGTTTCTAATATTGGTACTGCTTCTTATAATCTTGCCAAGTTCCTTTCTAAGTTACTCGCTCCTTTATCTTCCACTAATTTTCACACTGTTAAAAATTCTATTGACTTTGTTGATAAAATTAAACGCCTTTCTCCTTGTAATTACAAAATGATTTCCTTAGATGTTAAATCCCTCTTCACTAACGTGCCTGCTTGCAATTTGGGTTATATTGGTCAGACCAGAAGAGCGTTGAAGAAAAGATTGGATGAACATGAGAGATATATTAAAAATCAGGAATTATCTAGGTCTTCCATTGCTTCGCACTGTTGGTCTTCCGGTCATTTTTTCAATTTTTCCATGGCCAGAATTATTTCTAATCCTGCCTCTCCTTCTCATTTAGATACTCACGAAGCTTATTTTATTTATAAAAATTATAATACTCTTGTCAACGATCTCTCTTCATCCCCCTCCCTTTCTCCTGCATGGAAATTACTTTTGTAGTTTATTATTATTACTATAATTATTTTTAGTTTATTTAATAATTATTATTTTTTTATTATTATTTTTATCATTTTTTAATTAATTAATTTTATTTTATTTTATTTTGATTTTTATTTATTTATTTTTGTTTTATTTATTTTTATTTTATTTTTATTTATTTTTATTTATTTATTTATTTATTTATTTATTTATTTATTTATTTATCTTTTATTAGTTTTTCTCTGCCATCTGGGTTCTTTTAGCCAGCGCCACCTGGGGCACTCTTTGTAATCTCCTCCCTCCTTCTTTGAGTTTATCTTTACTTTTCTCTTCCTCCTTGGCTTTGGCAAGTAGCGCCACCTGTCGCACTCTGTGTAATCTCTTCCCTCTTTATTTCACTGTTATTTCCACTCTGTCCGTTGTGACACGTGTTTGGACCAGCTGAAGACGAGCGGTAATTTTGCAGCTCGAAACGCGTCCTGTATAATTTTTCTTTTTTATGGTGATTTAACAAAGTTTTTATATTTATTGATATATATTTATCGCCAGTATTTTCGGTGTTTCTCAATATATTTTTAGTGTCTTTTATAGAATTTTTAGTGTTTTATCACCTGTTTTTCAAAACAGAAAATTTTCTTAATTGAATTCGAAAAACTATCGGATTAAATAATGCAAAATTTATAATAAAAATTTACTGGTGACAATAACAAATCATGATTGAAATATGGATGCCCGTCCGTAATACGACAAATCATGATTGGCAAAAATACGTTGCCCGTATGACGTACGTGGAAATCAAGGAAGTAGATAATGAATAGAGAATGTATGACCAATCGTTTATTAGCCTCACCAGAATTAGAGGTTCAACGAGATAAATACAGAAGTGATTAACAGAAGAAACTAAAACAATGTTTAAAACATACACGAAAATCGAATTGTTTGTTAAAGGTGCCATGTACTTTCCTAAAATTAAAGAAAAATGAAACTTTAATTAATTTTATTAAAAATACATTTTACAATATAAATTGATAATTTGCGGGTGATTTTATTAGAAGATAAATGAATGCCTATAAAATAAAAATAAAAAAGAAATTCTTACTCAGTGTTCTTAGGGCCCAGTTATTTTTCAGGTGATACATCAATATATTTTTTTAGAAAAATAAATTTAATTCAGACGCTCAAAATTTCGAACTGTATAATGAGTTATTTTATATAAAAATTTACTAGTTCCGAAGAATTACCTGGTCTTGAAATTCCAGGACCAGTACAACCCTGTTACTTCACAAGAAAATCTGTGATTGAGAGGAAAAGTATTAAAACAAAAAATAGGATAAATTTGATTAGACAAGATTCCAAGGCCCTTCCCGATCAAGGTCTTACAGAATAATGAAAGTGTTGGAGAGACAGTCGGTTAAAATTATATGGAAGAGAGGTACAAAAAGATGAATTTGGGCAAAAACATACACATAAATTAAGCACTCGTTTACGAGATATAAAAGAAGGCCAAAAGCCCCAATAATGTATTTTTAAAAAAGTCACTTTTCAGGCTTTATACATTAATATAACAAATTAAATGTTTTTCCCCTACAATTTACGAAGACTAATAGTCCAAGAGCAAAAACCTAAGGTATCAAGCACAAGAAAAAGAACCTTTATTTTATGGAAGAGTAGTAATAGGGGAATCTAATGATCCATGTCTGCCGGAAGTGAAGTTGTACATAAGAAAAAAATCTGATATCTCTAGTAGTTGATTCGTAGGATTAGCATGGTGTTTTCCTGCAACCAGTTTTCCATGTTTTCATACTTTTATTTGTGCGGCAAACACAATGTTAAACCTACGAGTGAACCACTAGTGGTATCAATTTTTTGCTTCCGGCAGACATGGATCATTAGATTCCTCTAGTTCTCCAGTATCGCTATTCTACTAGTACTCTTCTCTAAAATAAAGGATTTTTTCTTGTGCTCGATGACTTAGGGTTTTGTGCGGTCGGCTCTTGGACTAGAAATAAATCATGCGGAAAAATAACCATAAAATGAATTAAATACGAAATAAATCCCATTCAATGCATTCATCACGCCGAAAATTAACACCACTCGTTGTTTACTCATAGGTTTAATATTGTATTTGCCGTATAATCAAAGATATGAAAACATGGAAAACGAGAAGCAGGAAAACACAATGATAAACCTACGAGTGAGCCAATAGTGGTATTAATTTATGGCTTATGCATCACTACAATTCAGGCAGACATGGATCATTAGATTACTCTAATACTATTCTTTCATAAAATAAAGGTTTTTTTTGCCTTGTGTTAGATAACGTAGTTTTTTGTGCGATTGGCTCTTGGACTATAATAGTCCAACAGTTGGCAGCGTTTTTGTCATCTGCTTTTAGAAAAGCTGATTTTTCTATTTGTTCTTCCGATATATAGTGTGGTGTTTATGTGTACACTCTGGCTGGTGGGAGACGTTGCGTTTATCTATAGCAGTAAGGGTTATGCAAATGAAAAAAAAAATTACGTCATTTTAGCGTGACTTTTTTTTTTAATAAATTTTGTTTCTACTACGTATTTGTGATATTAATCCATTATTGCCAGATGTTGTCAACGTGGCTAAGAACCTGCCAGATCACTATTTAAAGGGGTAAAAAACGTTCAGGGCCATTTTAGTTATTTTATTGAAACATTCTTGGCACCACTTGTAAGTTTGCAAATAATCTCATAACTGATTTCCCGTAAGTCGGACTGACAAGAAGAATTGGCATGATCCACCACTTAAACGATTTTGATACCATTAAACTTTTTTATTATAATTCCATACTGTTCCAAAAAAATAAAATTGTGGACTAAATATTAGAAATAATTTAGTTTTAAAAAAGTGGTGTGTTCATCACGTATTATCAATTTATTATATATTTAAAAAAAAAAGAATAAAAAACACTTAAGTGTTTAAAATTATGTGTCTCGATGTGGTATCACTGTGTCAGAAAGGGTTAATTTTGTAAAAAAGCGCAGTATAATAGTAGATGATGATACCACATATACGCTAGAACCTGCTAAAGTGACCACCTTGGTAAAGTGGCCTCCTGGGTAAAGCAATTGCTTTTGGAAAATTTTACTTGTGCTCATAATAAAATAATATGAGAATTGTTCGGTAATGTGACCATTAAAAAAGTACAGGAATTTATCTCCTATAGTGACCATCTGCTTAATGTATAAAGTAACCACTTTGTCCTTTACTGTAATAATATTTCCACTTTTCTGAAGTGATTTTTAATGAAAGGCTTATTACTGCAAGTTATGGAATTGTTATCATTATGCAATTACAATATAAATAAAAATGTGTATAAATTACAATGTACCTTGTAATTATGTGTTATTTAAATCAGTAACTACGGAATTTCAACTGCATTCAAAAAAATAACATGAGTTTTGAGCAAATTATCTTCTATGAAGTATATTTTAAATTAGTAATTCAGTTACCATAATTGTTAATTAATCAGTTCATCACATAATATAGCGCATTTTTCTATATTTATATTTTATATTTTGTGATTATAAAAGTTTTAATGCGCCATTTTGAAAGATTCTCTATAAAGAGACCACCTCTATATAGTGATTATTTTAGCCAGTTCCAAAGTTGGTCACTTTAGACTGGTTCAACTGTATTTCATTTTCAATAAGCTATAAAATAAATCATAAAACTGAAATACCTAACTCAAATTTTTATTCCTTAATAGAAATCATAAATTTACTTTATACTCTTTTTTTTAATTTTAAAACTCCTTAAATAATTTCCAGGTAATAAATGTTCTCAAAAAATATATATAGGGAATTCACAAAAAAGCAATAAATATAATTATTTTGCTAAATGATGGGAAACCCAAACCATATCGTGTTTTAAACAATTTCTTTTCTATTTATTTTTTACATAAAAGTTTCATTATAAAACTCATTAAAAAGCTTTTAGAGTATATTATTTCCTCGAAACTAGATAGTTGCGTTGATGGAGTTTCGCATTTTATTCCCATAAAAATCAATGTGCCGACTCTATTTTAAATATTATGTTTAGCATTTTCATGCAATAAATTGAGGTATTTTGAAGCAGATTCCAGGACTAAAGTTCAACTGAGATTTAATGTTCCCCTCATTTTAGTGCTTTTATAATGGAAACTACATTATTCATGCCGTAATTTAACAGAAATTAAAAAACTTTGCTTTTTTTTTTTTATTAAACATGAAAGTTGTTATAATAAAAATAAGTATTGAAACTAAAAGAATAGATTTTTCCTAAAGTCTCAGATCATTTTCTTTTAACGATTTTACAATGTGTAATATAAGAGTTTTATGCAAGACATAAATATCAAAATTTTATGATAGAATATGAATATAACTGTGCTTAGACGTGAAGAAGTATAGCAATTGCTGTTATAAACTTTTCTATATCTTGTGCATCATTTTAATTTTAAAATTTATTTATTATTTTTTATTTACAGATGTGTGAAAATTATTAGAATGCTTGTGTTTTTGTTTTCAAAAATTTCTTGACTAATATTGTATAACGTGCATTGTTTCATTAAAGGTAATTTGTTTTATAGATACAATCAATTTTTCGCTCCTTTAGAATTGTTTTTGGAATATAAATTTGTTAAATATTTCTATTTTTTATGAAGAAAAATATTTTATTCAAAGTAGGGAAGAGTGGGGTACAGTGAACTTAAGTACACATTGGACCTACCCTTATATTTTATTTATTTTTAGTTTTTTAAAACTTTTCTTTTACGGTAATTGATTACAGCGCCGAATTGATTACTTATAGCCTACAAAGCACATCGTTAGCTCAGAATGAATTGTTTTATACTGAGTGGTTGTTTTGAGCTACTAAAAGTAAAAATTTTCATCATCATGTATTTCTTTATTATTAATTAAAGGTTTTAAATAAATGAGAAAAAATGCAGATTTTTTGTTTTGATTTAATATTAAGGTTTATATGCTTAAAAGAAAGCTTTAAACAACGATTTTATAAGAAATTATTGAACTTCAACATGGGGTATAGTGGACCATCTATTCCTGAGGTACAGTGCACCACAATCCAAGCTTTTACTGTAATATACAATTTTTAAAATATTTTATAATTGCTTATTGCTTTTAAAGTAACTATAAAATAAAGTAAACAAGGAAAACTTTTAATCTATTTAACAATGTAAATAATATTTTGGTATATATTTCTTACTTTAAAATATATGCAAGTATATTAATGACTGTAGACTGTTATTAGTAAAGCAGTTTCTGGAAGACGTTGAAATTTTTTTACTCATTTTAGAAATAACGTAAAACAAATTTGGAATCAAAATTTTATGGTTATTAATCTGTTGTTTATTAACATGATGTTATAGTAAAATCACCCTCACATATAAAAGAATTTCATGAAAATTTGAGGCTCATCATTATTTTGGAGTTTCAGTTTCGAATTTTCATGATAATGATTTTCTTTTATGTAATAATTTCACTTTATTTGCAATTGTCCCTGCATCTTCATCTGTTGAAATTGAAAAAGCAAAATGATTTTCTTTTTTGTTTAGTTTTGTGTAAGTTTTGTTCAAAAATGTTACCTCGCAAATTATGTTATTTTATGTTATTAAAAAGGAAATAAAAAAGTACTTAAAATAATAAAAAAATAATTTTAGTGTATTTCCAATGATACAATGAATGAACTTAATAGTATATCACTGTGCCCCGATTGTGGGGACACGGTGGATGAATTAATTATGAACACTGATTATGAATAAATACAATTATATTTTTTTATATAATCTATTTAAAAAAATGTTCTGAAAAAATTCTGTAGCATCTAAAAATGCTTAACCCGTTCAGGCCCAAGGCACTTCTATTCGTAAAATACTGAAATGAGTGATGGACAACAGAATTTAATAAGCAAGTTTATTCCAAGGTATGCAAAAGCTTTTGTTCATGTATTTAATTAAAGGAACATTTTCATTCCAATATTGCTGTCGCAATATGGCATTAGCAAATTAAAATTACGTGGTACAAAAATAAACCACCGCCCTTGAAATTGTTAAGGAATATTCAAGAATTTGTTCAGGTAGATTGGTCTTTCCGATGAAGAGGAAAAATATAAACAACAAAAATAGATTACTGAGTACCAGTCTCCGCAAATCAAATTGTTTTGCATAGCATAAAGAATTTATTCGATTAACCCCTTGAGGGGCAAGTCGTATAAATTATATCCCAAGTAAATTAAACAATTTCCGCACCAGAAACTTTCAATTAAATTTTATATTTTTAACTTTGAGATTTCAAAAAAACTAAAAAATTGCTTTCATCCTACTTTAAAATAAACATTTTCGATTATTTCAGTTAGAATTTAATATTTCAGAGACATAATTGCTTGCCTTTCAAAGGGTTAGCAAACAAATCTAAAATAAAATTTTAAAAACATCTGCTTGCTGTTCTTGTATTTTCTTTCTTTTCCTGAATTGGCATCAGTATTGTTTCATTCTTAAAACAAATCTTTCCGCTGTTTTGATTAGTTTATAGTAATTAATAGCATTTTACCGTTTGTTAAATGATTATTGCGTGATTATTGTTAAAGCAAGCGACACTTCTTTTCAACCATGAACTGTGGTAAAATATTTCACAGCGCATATTTGTTAAAGAAAGTAAATGTTTTGCAAACATCTGTGTATAGAATAAAAAGAAATTTGGATTCCAAATGTGAATAAATGTGTCAATTCTAGTGTAGGGCAATGCAATGCGGAAATAAAAGTAAATTTATTTCAACAACCGTAATGAAATTTAGTCAAACTGCTAAAGCTAATAGAAGAGCAATTAGTCTTAAAATAAAAATCTCTGTGCAAGCGTATGTTGTAAATGTGTGTGATTCTTTTATTCGTAGAAAGTTCATTTCAGCTAGACTCACTGCTCGTCAAAGTGCTCGCAAAGAAGAGACATGCTTGATCGATAAAAAAAAAACCATGTGTGGAAAACTAAATCAATAAAATAGAACGTTTAATATACACAATCATTACTTCTTTAATGGCCATATTAAAATACGGTTTAAAAATTCAAATTCATCATTACCACCACATTTTTGAAAAAAAAATTATCTTATTTAATGACAAGTAAAATGATACCAGAATAAAAACAATTGCACTATCTTATAAAACTGGTGGAAATCAAACAATTCTGAATAAAAGCCGTGAAGCTTGCAGTCCGTGAATGATTCGGGGGCGACGATTAAGTTGTTAAAATTTTCCAAAAATACGTATACTTTTCGCAAGTTCAAGGACTCGCATCCTTGGTGATAAAATGGAAAAAATGTAAAATGTATAACCCCCGCCCCCAACTGCAAGCAAGGCGAAAACCCAAGTGATAGTAAACACAGCACCAAAAAGACCATCAAGTTCCGGCAACCAATAGAATCAAACCGGAAATGAAGTATCGTGACATAACAAATCGACGCAAAAAGTCCAAATGTACTGCTCACTAGATAAATCATTAACCAAGGAGTATTTAAATTCATTGATATGGAGTGCTTCAAAAGAGTCTAAATCAAGCGGAGTAGTGAATTTTTGGATAATTGTGGCTTAACTAAAATTGAAATTATGACCCTCTTCTCAACAATGAGAAGCAATAGAGGAATTTTTCTTTTCTCCTTACATATCCTATGTGTTCTTCGACTTTTTTTCCGAGTTTACGTTTGGTTTGTCCAAAATAGGGCAAACCACATTGATATAAGAAATAATTCGATCATTTGATTGTGGAAATGTAAATTTAGTGACAGGTTTAAATACCATTTTAAAATCATAATGTCTTAAAATATTAGCAACTTTAAAGTTAATGCTATGATGAAACAGTAAAATAATGAAATTAGAATAAGAAACTGAAGTAGCAGAAGAACCAAGATTATCGACATATTTGTTAAAACTATGTGAAATTAACCTATTAATATATGATAAACAGAAACCACGATTCACAGCAACATATATAATATAATTTAACTCTTCACTGAGGAAATTATTATCTAAACAAATTAAGTGAGCTCCATAAATCAAATAAAGAAAAGCAGAAGCTTTTTGAAAAGGGGAGGTGACATGAAATAAAAATTAAAGCTAATTCTTGTCACATCTACTAACAGCTCTAGAGCGCAAGTGGTTAATATGTTAATTGGAAATATTTAATACTCGAATTACAGACGTACACTGAAAAATGAAATACTCAAAAATAAATAAATCGATGTACTCATTTCGAATTGAGTACGTTTGGATAAAAATGAACATATTGCTTTCTTAATTTTGAAACAGCATATGATATAAAATTCAAACAAACGATAATTTTGTTAAAGTATTGGTAAATCTCATTCACGGTGGCATTAAAGATCCTTATTAATGTAAAAATTAAACTATGCACAATATTTAAAAATAATTTTAAAGTATACGTGCAAATTGTGCTGTTGTCATGTAAATGTACGACTTGGGTATTTTACTTATAGTTTTGCTCTTTGTCTTAATAAATAATCAATTAAATGTTTATTTTTTATAATTTTGAGCAAGAAAATAATACCAGCACACTTTCACTTTAATTTGTAAATTCAGGGTGTTAGATAATAGTGATTTAAATTTGAACACAACTATGGAATCAAATATGAGTACATGTGTTTCTCAGTTATGAGAACTTTTGGATCAGAGCTATTTTGAGAATGTGAAGTACTTAAAATTGAATTTTTACTCAATTTTGAGAACGCATTTTTTTTTTTTTTTCAGAGTAAACGCAATGAGATGATGATTTGTGCACCATGCTGCTGATACTTGTTCTACTAATAAATCTAAAATAAAGGTAAAACGAAAAATGCATATGAACATATTGTATTAACTATTTCAAGTTTTATCACTCTTTTTACAGGTCATTTTTGTCAAAAGGTATAATTTACTATTATTTAAAGAGTGTAGCACTTACTCCATTTAATAAAAATATTTTTTTTTCTAATGATATGAAATCTAGTTCTTCTGTATTTTTCGCTCATTTTATCGAATGGCATTCTGTAGTTCATAAAAAAATTGTTAAAGGAATTTTATGGAATATATTTTTAAAATGATGTTTCACTTTTCTCTAACTTATTACCCATCAGAATTTCTTACGGCTCTGAAATCTAATCTCGATTACTTTATATTTATTTCATGAAATCGTTTCCATTCCTAAAGACACAAACATTACAGATGTTCGTATTCCTATCTCGAAAGGCGAGTAATGTCTTTTTTTTCTTTTTTCTTTAAAATTACTGAGTGCTTCAATAAAGTTGGGCTTGAAAACAAAAATTGAAATAAGGCAAATCATTTTAAATTTATTTAAGTATATATACTAAAAAATATGTCATTTAAATCAAAATCGAGATCATCATATGTTTTTTCACCGGTTAAAAAATATATATTTGATGAAGTCTTTAAAAATAATTCATTCGTTACAGATATTTTGGAGTGAATTCTGTCATAGATGTTCTTCTACTACAATTTATAGAATTTTAAATTTACCCTATTTCACAAAATGTCTTTTTCTAATCAGAAAATGTCACTTTCTTTTTCTAACAAAATGTCTTTAGCTCATTTCCTCGAATGACATTTCTTAATTCAGAAATGAGTTGCCTTTAGATATTTATGGAATAAATTATAATAATAGTGTTCCACTTGTGTCATTTTTATTACACTGCTGAATTTCACTATGAATAAAATATTCCAATTAATTTTTCATTCTAATTTTTATTGTAATGTATGTTTTTATGCGTTGAAACTTGATGTACAATAAGGAATATTTAAAAAATTAAGTTTTTTTCATCGGTTTTAAATTACTATAAAATATGGTTATCATAACGAAAATTCAATACATATGAAACACTAAGTTGCATATGGTGACCGCTATTGATGTAATAATATTAGAGCAGTGATATTGTATTGAAAAACAATCAATATTTGTCACAGGATGTGGTATCTAAACTTGAAATTTTAATACTGGGTTTTTATTAAATTTAATTTGACCCTTAAAACATTTCACAGCCCAATGTTCCCAATTGGGAACATAAAATAAAAGAATTAATAAAAATTAAATTTTATCAAAATTGACTTGAAAATATTAAAAGAAACAGCAAAAAGATTATTTTATGAAATAGAAGTTATATATTATTCAGAATATGACCAATGACGATTGGAAAATAATGATTCATAAAACTGATATCTTGAAACATATTTTTTTAAATAGATAACTTGATTTTTTAAACAGATGTTGCATTCATATCATCAATGGGTAAATACATAGAAAATGATAAAAATTATCAGACCAATAAAAAAAATTTTTTTGAAACAGATTAAAAAAAAAACTTGACTTTTGGAAACAGATGTTACATTCCTATCACTAATGGGGAAATACACAGAAAATGATGAAAATGGTCAATGACCACTGGAAAATGACAAATAACAAAATCGATATTTTGAAACAGATTTTTTTTAAAAAGATAATTTGATTTTTGGAAACAAATGTTACATTCTTATCATTAATGGGGAAATACACAGAAAATGATAAAAATGATCAATGACCATTGGAAAATGACCAATAACAAAATCGATATTTTGAAACAGATTTTTTTTTAAAAGATAATTTGATTTTTGGAAACAAATGTTACATTCCTATCATTAATGGGGAAATACACAGAAAATGATAAAAATGATCAATGACCATTGGAAAATGACCAATAAAAAATCGATATTTTGAAACAGATTTTTTTAAAAAGATAATTTGATTTTTGGAAACAAATGTTACATTCCTATCATTAATGGGGAAATACACAGAAAATGATAAAAATGATCAATGACCATTGGAAAATGACCAATAACAAAATCGATATTTTGAAACAGATTTTTTTAATAAGATAATTTGATTTTTGGAAACAAATGTTACATTCATATCATTAATGGGGAAATACACAGAAAATGATAAAAATGATCAATGACCATTGGAAAATGACCAATAACAAAATCGATATTTTGAAACAGATTTTTTTAAAAAGATAATTTTATTTTTGGAAACAAATGTTACATTCCTATCATTAATGGGGAAATACACAGAAAATGATAAAAATGATCAATGACCATTGGAAAATGTCCAATAACAAAATCGATATTTTGAGACAGATTTTTTTAAAAAGATAATTTGATTTTTGGAAACAAATGTTACATTCCTATGATTAATGGGGAAATACACAGAAAATGATAAAAATGATCAATGACCATTGGAAAATGACCAATAACAAAATCGATATTTTGAAACAGATTTTTTTAAAAAGATAATTTGATTTTTGGAAACAAATGTTACATTCCTATCATTAATGGGGAAATACACAGAAAATGATAAAAATGATCAATGACCATTGGAAAATGTCCAATAACAAAATCGATATTTTGAGACAGATTTTTTTAAAAAGATAATTTGATTTTTGGAAACAAATGTTACATTCCTATGATTAATGGGGAAATACACAGAAAATGATAAAAATGATCAATGACCATTGGAAAATGACCAATAACAAAATCGATATTTTGAAACAGATTTTTTTAGAAAGATAATTTGATTTTTGGAAACAAATGTTACATTCCTATCATTAATGGGGAAATACACAGAAAATGATAAAAATGATCAATGGCCATTGGAAAATGACCAATAAAAAATCAATTTTTTGAAATAGATTTTTTAAAAAAAAGATAATTTGATTGTTTGAAACAGATGTTACATTCCTATCATTAATGGAGATATATACAGGAAATCATAAAAATGATCATAGACCACCGGAAAGTGGCCACCGGAAATGAACAATATTCCCATTTGAGCACATTCTGAAAATTATATATATATTTTTTTCATTATATTAATGATTGATATCCCTTAACTAAATCAATCGAAAGCATAATGGGCAAAAAAAAAATGATTTAAAATATACCTGGATCTGAATTCGGTTTGAAAACGGTAACGCCCGAAATATTTTTTCGTTAAAATTTAAATTTTTGATTTCCCACAATTTTTTTAAAGTAATTTTTATCATTTTTTATGAATAAATTTGTCTTCCTAGCCCTTTGTATTATGAATTATTATTCAAAATACAAAGAATGCATTATGTTCCTCTAATAAGGAAGGTCTCCATACAGGCATACTCAGAAAATTCTAAAAAAAAAATTCAGAATGTTCTTGTTAATTGACTGGTATGTTTATAAAAAATCTCGGCGGAATTCCGAAAGAACGTTCGTATTTGAATGATGAACATTTCGTTTATTTGGCAATCTATCACAGGTTGGCGAATAAAATAAAAGGTTTAAATAAAATTTCAAAAAATACTTTTTTTAAGGTAAAAAGGTTTCATGTTGAACTATAAAAAAAAAATATTTATAAATATTAATTAAATAATTTTAGTTTCGTCGGTTTTAGTTTGTTATAATTATAGTTTTGTGATATATATATTTATAATGAAAGTTAACAAAGAAATTTTATGAATTAAAACGAACATTAAAATAATTAAATTTGTTTCAATCTCCAAATTGAGTCCAGTTGATCAATGTCTATTCAAATTTGTTGTTATAGAAACAAAAACTTCTCCAATATTAAAATGTATTACTGCAGCACTCTTCACCTAGCTTTTACTTTGGAATACGCCTAAATATATTTTCATACATTTTCATACATTTTCAATATGAAAATTGTTTTTATATATAAAATTATTTTTACAGTATTAAATTTAAATAGCTGCTGCAGCAAGCAATGCATATCTATATGTAATATAATATATGTATTAAACTCTCTCATTGTTTAAGTTTAAATTTATTAAACACTATTTACACGCATTCTAAAGATTTTTCAGCTGCATGAATATCGTTTGCTTTCGGCGCGGAAAAACGCTGCTCACCAAATCGCTTGACGCTTTCACCTTTTCACGCCTAATATTCGAAAGTATTTTTTTTACAAACTTCCTACTATATTTCCGCTGCTAAGTTTCACTGATCCTTTATAACATACATAAGTAGTTTAATTAATACTTTTTTAAAAATGTTCTAAGTATGCCCAATATGGAGAACTTCCGTGTAAATTTCTTGAGATTTGCACCAGAAAATTTTAATTAAGACTTGCTTTAGTAACTGCGGGGGAAAAATTGCTTATCTCTGTTTTCAAATATAATTTCCCAAATTTCTGGCGGGAATTTTAATTTGCACAAGGACAATTTCTTGACCTTCAAAAGGTTAATCCATTTGGGACCATAGGTCATATATGAACCTTTAAAAGATGCTTACAGCACTTGAGTTTCATACCAGTAAAAAAAGAACAAGTTGGAAATTGCACGTGAAGCGTAGCAAATGCGGTGCGTTCCTACGATAACGAAGTTTTAAAAATATCACTCTCATATATCAATCTCTCTCATAAAATTGTAAATAGTTAATAACAATTAAAATTTGCACCAAACAATCTCCTCCCTATACCATTATGTAATGGAATACTTTTGCCTGGCCTTGTAAATCAATAACAAATGTTCTTTGCACCACAGATTATGCAAAATGTATATTATAATATGCACTTTATAGATGCATATCAATTTTATTAGGTTCAAATGAGTGTAACACCAATAAAATGCATCTGAAAAATTTTTCCCTGTTGACCGTAATGTAACGGAATACTTTTGTTTGTCCCTGTAATTAAACTATGCATCCAATTTTGACAAAATTTGAAATAACTCGACAAAAGTATGTAATAATTATGTATTTTAAATTTCAAACGATTAAAATGCATTTGAAACTTTTTTCCCCATTGACCGTAATGTAAAGGAATACTTTTTATTGTCCCTGTAATTAATCTATGCATCTGATTTTCATAAAGTTTGAAATTACTCGACAAAAGTATTTAATAATTATGAGTTTCAAATTTCAAACGATTCGGTTGGGTAGTTTTTGCGTTGTTATATGCGGACGGACGGAGAGATGGACAGACAGACTGAACGACAACTATAGGTGCTACGTATTTACATAATTATGAAAGCACCTAAAATTTAAAATTATTTTTTCATGACATTTTCGTGATTTTGGGTGATATAATGGTGCCAAACGAAAAAAAGATATGAATAGTTCGTAAGTTCCCCAATAATCATTCTGTGATTCTGTTCCGTTTAGTTAACTTCGTCAGAAATAATGTCAGCTCCAATACCTATAAGTTCCTTGAAATATAAGACATTTCTGTGATTCAAAGATTATTTTTTTTTAATTTCTATAAACACATCTGTCAATAAATGCATAAAAGAAAACAAGCTCGTTTTCGTTCAAATGTCATTTAAATAAATTTAATGTTTTCTAAAATTCAATAAATGTTATGTATTATTTCTTTTAACGGTTTTCAATACTATTTTGTATGCATCGTTAATATAAAAAGTATTATGTTAAGTTATTTTAAATATTTTTCTATTTCATTTGTTCCAAACTTGCAGCATTAACTTTCTCCCATTTCAGAAAAAGCGACGATATTTAATGCTTTGAATATAGATATAAAATTTTAAGATAATAAAATTTTTAAACCTATAACTACCGTAAAATCTCGATTATAAAATCACCCCCCCCTTTTTTTCATGAGCTAAATAAATTAAATTTGGAGTGAGCTTATAATCGGAAAACACTTTTTTATCCTTAATTTAGAGATAAATAAGGCAAAGATAGGTGTGAATATTCGGCAAATTTCTGATAAGACTCTAAATTATTTATACTTTTACAAATATAAGAAATTTTTATTTCTCTATTTCATGAACAGGATTTCTAAACATAAGATGCACATTTAATGAAGATTCGTGTCCACTGAAAGAAATTTCTATATAAATTACGAAAACTTAATGAATCTTGATGATAGTATCAAAGCTCATAAATTTAACTACATAATTTGAAAAGTTGCTGTTATTTAAAAGCGGCTTGAACCTCTAACGCTCGTATTCGCCAATTGCTTCGACCCCGAGTTATATTGTGCATTTATAAAATTTCTAATTTTCAAAACATAGAATTCTACGAAGTACAGACTCTAAATTATCTATACTTATGCAAACATTAGTAATTTTTATTGCTGGTATTTAAGCATACAGGATTATTTAACATACGATGAACATTTCATGAGGGTGCATGCGTATCCACTAACAGAAATTTCTAAATAAATTACGCAAACTTAATGAATCTTGATGTTGGTATCAAAGCTCATAAATTCAGATACATAATTTGAAAAATTGCTGTTAGTAAAAAGCGGTTTCAACCTCGAACGCTCGTGTTCACCAATTACTTCGACCCCGGGTTATACCGAAAACCTCGGACGAGCGCTCGAACGGTATTCACCCTCAATCCTGATTGGATGTCTCCTTAATAACGTCCAATCAAAATTTCATTTGAAAGTTTGACCAAGGAGTTCTAGGTCGAGGTAGATGCTCAATGCGGGCATAAGCGGTTTGTCCGTATTTTAGTTTTTCTAAAACAACTTAAATCATTTGTAGACAAGAAATATTTTCAGAAAAAGTGTATTTTAAGATACATATGAAATTTATAGCCATTAAATGTACGAGATTGAACCCGTCGAAATTCGACGAAAGAAAACCTTTAAAAAAGAACTGTTTCATTTATTTATAATAGATCTACAAATTTAGTTACAGTAAAAAATACATCTTATATTGGCCAGTCTAACTCTCAAGCAAATACTATTTTAATCTAAAATTAACAAAACTAATAAAATCGAAATTTACCGGATTTTATAACAAACGCATTATAATCTCTACTTTTTTTCAATTTTAAGAGAAAGTAGAGTGATTCTGTTTCCGCAATTACAAAATTGGTACTAAAAATTAATATATGAAAATAAATTGCGATAAGGCTTTGAAAGAAATCGTATTTAAAAGTACATTTTTCTTTTTATACGACGGTCTAAACATTTAAAATGTACGATGTTTAGAAGTATAAAATTTTCAGTACCGAAAATTGCAAAACCGAAATTAAACAGAAAAGTGTTGCGCATTTTAATTTCTATTTTTTTAAATTTTACGTGAAAATGTAGTGATTCTGTTACCACGATTACAAAATTGGTACAAAAAATTAATATCTCAAAAATAAATTGAGATACAGCTTTCAAATACAGCTTGCATTCAAAAAAAATTTTTTTTTCTCTATACGACGGTGTAAAAATTTAAAGTATGCGATGTTTAGAAGGGTAAAATTTGCAATAGCGAAAATTATAAAACCGAAATTGCAGGGGACAGTGTTCCCATTCCCAAAAAGACGTATGCGTTACGCACAGATACGTTGGGCCTTTATAATATAGATATTAAAAAGAAACAGGGAAAGAAAATTTAAATTAACATCAATTTTATGAGCTTTTTTATGAAAATGCATGAAAGTCCTTAAAACAATCAGAGTTAAAAAAACTTAGTTTTTTTTTTTTTTTTTTTTTTTTTAAGATTGAACGTTTCTTTCGTAGGAGCCGACGTAACCCAGGCTAATCAGATAAAATTTACCTCTATTTTTAAAATGTTATTTCTGTCTTAATTTATAAAATTTATTAAAGAGAAGAGTTCTTTTAATTACAGGTTGAGACATCTTTGATTTACCCGTGGAGATTCACGCTTATGGATTCTTTTTCCTTAATATATTCTACCGATCGGAATGCGTCAGAGCACAGACAATCTCCTCATCGAATTCACGGCCGAAATTCCACAATTAGTTATAACTCGATTCACATTTTATACTGCAATCGGTCTGTCGAGTCATATCTCGATGAAAAATACCCGAAAACTGGATTATGGTGGTTGACTCGTAGGTTTACTATTGTGTTTTCCTGTTTTCAGTCCTCCATGTTTTCATACCTTTAATGGGGATAAACACAATAGTGAACCTGCGACTGTACCACTAGAATGGCTTTTTAGGTGTTTTCCACCAAAATATGACTTAATAGACCAATTGCGTTTTAGTATGCCAATCTAATTTTAAGAAATTTTTGAATTCCTGCCGTCAACACGAGGAAGTAATTGTCTGTGTTGCGACTTCACTGTCCAGTATTGACAGTTAATTTTTCTCATTTAAGCTCTTTTTTATCAACCAGGTCAATTATAAATATTTCGCTGCAATAAATTCTATTTTTAAGGTATGCAATAAATTTATTTTTGATTAAACATGTTTTACGGTCATGCTAATGTTCCAGAGGCACCGAGTTACCGATAGTGATTCTCCATGCCATCAGTCAGACACAAGCATTATAAATAAGTAAACAACCTTATAAATTATGTTTAATCCCTTGGGGACGAGCGACACGTATACGTGCCTCAAAAAGGCTTAAGAATCTTAGTTTATCCCCTGCAGTAAAATTTTACTTTTTAAAATTTTGTCTTGGTTAATCGGAGCATTTTCTCCATTTATAAGGCAGAAATTTCTGTTTCTAAAAACCGGTGACAAAACATTAAAAATTTCGTAAATGACTCCCGTCGCGAAGGAGTTGACGGTTTTACACTCATTTACATATCTTACATACATCTGTATTTCCTAAACTGTACTTACGTTACAGTATTTTTTAGAATAGTAATTTCAAAATTGAAGAGAGCAAACATATAGCACTGAAAATTTTGAAATATTTCTATTTTTCTACAGTAGACTCTCGCAAATCCGAAGAGCTTGGGACCAAAGGTTGTGCAGATTTTAGAATTTTGGAGATTTCTGGTTATTGCTTTTTTTTTACATATTTAAACAGTAATTTGAATGTAATTTATAATGGAATCGAAACTATAATGAATGTTTACAATATAAGAAAATATTAAAATAATAATAAACTAAAAAAAATATTTAGATTGTTTTCAATTGATTAAAATATTAAAAGCAAAGCTCAAATTAATAATAAATAACGTATGACTAAACATTTATTATATAGATGAAATATATTTTTCCTAAATTATTCTGTGAAACTTGCCTAATAAAGGTACATTACTAATTTACATAAAAATCATAAAAAAAGAAGATTTATTTCAAGTTTAGCCAGACTTAATAACCAAAAAAGCTTGATTAATACATAATTATATTTGATAAAAAGATTGTGATTACCACTAATATCAGCAATAGCTTGAATATTTTCAGAAATAAATTCATTCTTCCCTCATGAAAGAACATGAATTGAGTAATATTAACAAAAATTACAATTTAAAATATACATGGAAATGATATAAATTTGAAAAAGTAATATTTTGTCCTTATATCTGAACTGAATGTTTCATTGTTTATACCCATAAATTACGTGCGGATTTTAGAGTGGGGCAGATTTTAGGATTGCGGTTTAAGGGAGTCTACTGTACTATTATTATGATTATCATGGAACTATTAAGAAAGAAGAACTGGCATATTCTTAAAATAGTGAAGTTTCAACTGTAACCGCTTTCTCAGAAATTTATTACTACCGCATCGAATTTTAACCAATAAAATTATGCAGAAAACTTCTCTTTATTTAAACGGCTCACTAACAGAAATCTTCAATCAAAAGAAAATGATAAAAACTAACATTCACTTTTACTGGTAATAGATCTGCATTTTGTGACAACCAGAACTGTGTCAATAAAGAGATTATAACACCTCGCCAAACTGACACCATTTAAAAGAAATAGAATTTTTTTAAATCACATTTGTCAGAGAAATTTTTAAGTCAATAAGGATCTAAAATAAGACGGAATTTTCTAGTTAAGTTTACTGGTGGGAGATTTCACAGGCGGTGACAAGAAACTGTAAATCTGATTAAATGAAACAGCTGTCATCTTGTGACAACCAATTCAGTTACTTCACTCCCGACTAATAGGCAATAGACTATACGCGTCTACCTTTTTAATCATAACTCCATTCTGGTTACCACGACTATGTATTCTTATCTTCTAAAGTATTTTTTTTCTGCATTTGATATTCTCATTTATCTCTGCAATCTGGTTGAGTGTTAAAAATCATTCATCAAAAGCGCGACACTTCCCTTTCTCTATCATTTTTCTCGTTGAATTACATTTATTAGAAAGAACTTTCAAACTATGATGGATTGCTTTATAAGTGATATTACAGTCATTCCCAGAAAATTGCAAGATGAATCTTCATGATGTTCTTTTGTTTACTTTTTTATAATTTTAAAATAGTAGTGTAGATTGTAAAAAAGTAGAGCATTAATGTAACAGTATAGAACGTTACATTGCAAAATGCAGAATATAAAATACATTTGGAAATGACATGAAACTAAAAACGTCATATTTTGTCCCTATATCTGAACTGAATGTTTCATTGTTTACATCCATAAATTACGTGTGGATTTTAGGATTGCGGTTTGAGGGAGTCGTCTGTACTATATTCTGGTTACCATCACGATATATTCTAATCGTCTCTCAAGTACATTTTTTTCATCTAATATTCTCATTTATCTCTGCAGTCTGGTTGAGTGTTAAAAATCATTCATCAAACGCATGTCACTACCTTTTCTCTATCATTTTCTCATTGGATTACATTTATTAGAATGAACTTTCAAACTATGATGGATTTCTTTGTAAGCCATATTACACTCATTCCCGGAAAGATGCAGATAGATCTCGATGATGTTATTTTATTGATTTTTTTTATTATTTTAAAATAATAGTATAGATTTTAAAAAGTAGTATATTAATGTAACAGTATAGAATGTTATATTCCAGAATGCAGTAAAGTATTACTGAAAATTATAAGTTTATTAAGCGTTGCTGCAAATGATCCGTTTTAGTTTTTGCTATATATAAGTATAAAATACATTAACATACATTTTTCATTAACTGATCATATATGGTACTACCATAGCTGCTAACATTAACGCTTTTTTCCTAACATTATTTTTAATTTAAAAAAGTCCTTTTCGCTAATCTTAGACCAGGATACGTACAGGAACCTACTTTTCCAAATGAATGATTTTCTATAAAAGGTAACGATTTTGACGTACTACCGCAATTTCCAGGTATGGCATTCTGGACCCTGCATTGTTGTATGATTCCGAGTCGTCTTTGTGTCCTTTACATCTCTAGCAAGTTTCTCGGTCTGGTAGTGAAACATCTGCATATCAAATTTATTATTTAAAATTGTACGAAATAAGAAAATGTAGTTCAGGAACCCGAAAGAATATACAGGGAGTTTCACTACCCGACCGACAAACATGCAGAAGGTGCAGAGGGCGCAGAGACCAATCGCAATCACATAGCAATGCAGGGTCCAAAATGATGTAGTTACAAATTATGATACAAAGCAATGTTGACAATGGGCTACATTTTAAAATCCGGATTTCTTGATTGGCACCACTTTTTAAAAATGGCGAAAATTCTCCTTATTAAATAACATATTAATTAAGGCGAAAATAAATAGAATTTTACAATTTCAAAAAAATTGTTGCCAATAAAGAAATCTGAATTAGGAAAAAGCAGTCCATTGGTACAAAGCGATATTGGTACGAAGAAACAGACAAAAAGAAAACATTATTGGGAAACAGTAACACATTAAGGCACAGAAAATATTTTATTGAAATGTTAAGTAACAGAAAAGGGTCGAAATTACGACTAGAAGTTGTCAGACAGGCTCGACAGCTACCCGCTGTTTATTCATCTCGTCGCAAGGAATCTGTATCTACCCGGATAATACCCAATACGCCAGCAATCTCCATGGACGTAGGGAATTCTATGCGCTGCCGCTGTCAAGTCTGCCTGCCGACTTCTGGTTGTAATTTCAAACATCTCCTATTGTATAAAATGTTTTTCATCCCATTAACGTGTTGCTGTTTCTGTTCTTTTTTTCTGCTTTGTACCAGCGTTGCCAGTGGGTTACCTGTTTTTAAATGAAAATACTTGGTTGGCACCAGTTTTTACTTACCCATCATACATATTATAGGGTATTATATATATACATATATATATCGAGAAGAATATTTCAAGAGTACGAAAAAAAAATAGTTCCGGATAATGAAGACTGCTGATATAATAGACTTTTTCCCATTTTTGCATATTAAGTATACACCAAATTTCTAGTCTCTATTTCATTCTTTTGTTCAGGAGATAGAGCTTTTATAGACAGAGAGACGGACGGAACTTTTTTAAATACATTTTTCGGAATCGCCAATGTCTGAAGCGTGTAAATCCGTCAAAATTTGCCACTTTCAAAATGATTTCAAGACTTACCTTGTACTACGTACTTCGGGTAAGTAAAAATGATAAAATTTATTTTTCTTTAAAAAGTTGTGGTAAATAAATACTAAGAAAATATATACATATATACCTGGATTTGAATTCAGCTTATAAAAGGTAACGCCCGAATTATTTTTTTCGTTAAAATTTAAATTTTGATTTTACCACAACTTTTTAAAGAACAATAACTTTTATCATTTTTACTTACCCGAAGTACGTAGTATAAGGTAAGTCTTAAAATCATTTTGAAAGTGGCAAATTTTGACGGATTCACACGTTTCAGACACTTGCGATTCCGAAAAATGTATTTTTAAAAAAAGTTCCGTCCGTCTCTCTGTCTATAAAAGCTCTATCTCCTTAACAAAATAATGAGATAGAGACTAGAAATTTGGTGTGTACTTAATATGAAAAAATGGGAAAAAGTCTATTATATCAGCAGTCTTCATTATCCGGAATTATTTTTTCTCGGACTCTCGAAATATTCGTTCAGATGAAAGGAATATACATGTTCATGTATACGAAGTCGATCGGATAATTAGTTGCCGAGATATTTGTAAGCCTATTTTTCGCTAGCCTATAAGCGCTCTCCGATTTTTCATGGTCCTGTATTTCATTCAAATTTCAATTCAAAGATACATTTTAATTGGATATAAAACGCTTAATCCGATGCAGTAAGTTTTTAGTTAATATGATTATTTCTTTCGGAATTATGAAGATATTTTTTTACGCAATTTGGTACTACTTGAGTAATTTGACGTTTTATATATTTTTCTACTGTTTTGTAAACTCAATAGGTTTTCGAAAACAAGCCGTCAAAGTTAGCGTTTTGAGACACATTTTCCGACGAAAGCAGTAAAACCAGTCTTACAAAGGGAGGAAAGCGTGTGATCACGTGATCGAAATCGCTTATAAGTCGATAGGTGATTAAAGTGTCATTAAATGGAAAAGTAAGTTCGATTCCAAATTTTTTACATAGTCAGATGTTCCAATTTTATTATATTCTGTTGAAATATGAATTTGTAAATGTGTCAAAATGTTTTGCGCTTGTTGAGCAAAGCAGTTGAGAACAGCCTTAAATCAATTTTAACCTTTCCAGAATTGTTAAAATTGCTTCTAGACATTTTGAATAAAAGCGTAAATACCATAAGCACTGATATATGAAGACTTCCATATCTTTGAAGATGTTTCATAATTATTTTAAACTAGTTTTTGTGATCTCTAGTAATATTTGTCTCAGGGCTGGGGAGGAAATTTACTTACTGCAGGATAATTAACTCCTTCGCTTCTGGAGCCTTTTAAGAAACATTTAATGTTTTATTACCGGTTTTTAAAAGCAGAAATTTGTGTGTTATTAATTCGAGAAAATTCTCCGATTAAATAAGGCAAATTTTGCAGTAAAATTTTACTGTTGGGATAAACGCGGATTCTTAAACCGTCCCCAAGGGGTTAAGGGATGACATTTGTCTTCTTCAGATATTGGTTATATTAAATTTTATTTTTTGCTGACATAATAACCGAAATAACAGTCAATTAAAGAACTAGCGTTGAATATTTCATGATATTTAACCTCTTGTGGCCGAGCAACCCCTACACATGTCGCAAAAAGTACTCAAAATCCTTGATTACACCCACCAGTAAAATCTTTTTGTAAAATTTGCCTTATTTAATCGCGATAAGGCGCATTCTCGATTCTTATTAATAAGCACAAGTTTCTGTTTCTATAAATCGGCGACAAAACATTAAAATGTCGTAAAACGTTACTGCCCCAAAGGGGTTAAATTTAATATGGCACATCAAACAGTTTTTAGAAAAATTGGCGAAATAAATTATAAGATATTAGTGGTGTCCAAAGAATTTGGCATCCTGATTTACGAGGGACACATAACAGAACTTGAGGTGAGTGAGAGTCACCTTTCGAGTGCAAAGGGTTAACGCTTCAACACTTGAGTTAGTTTCTTCGTTAAAATTTAAGTTTTGCATCCAATTCCACTTTTAAAAGAAGTGAGCAGATATATCTTATTTTATAAAGGTACTTGTCTCATGAAAAATAAAAGTATACATTTATCTTGGTATATATTGGTTTAAAAAGCGCTTTCTGGCCGCTTGGAGTTGTGGATTTAGACGAGTGTGGTATCAAAAGAAGGACCTCATCATGTCCGTATGTCCGTTAAAAAGTGCAATGGAACCACACGTCAGAATCCAATCAGTTACGAAATATTTGCACTTGAAGTGTAAATGATAAATAAAAAAATTAAGAAAATAGTAAAATAAATAAATTACTAAAAAAACTTACTATAAATTATTAAAAAACTTGAATACCAGAAAATTCCTACAGAAATTAAAATCTTATTGAATCGGAGAGAATCGGAAGTTTAACTTTTCGCCGGGCGCACAAATTCTCATCACGTGAGCAGGCGCGCGTTGTAAATTATGCAACAGGAGGAAAACATTCAATTATTACTGTTTTGTTTTAATTTTACAAATAAATTATCATACAAATATCATACCTTTTCTCTGCTCACAATTTATGAAAGTACTCCGCAACACATTTAGATTTATTTTGTAGTAACATATTAAAGTAGGCGTGAATTTTGTTTTAAAGAAAAAAATAGCGAATGTTGTACTTTTTTACAACGGCGCGTCCACCGGAAGGTTAATAATGGAAAAAAATATGTAAAAATTTTCCGGTGTTTCGCGGGTGCCAGGTTTGACAGGCACCTGCGCTGGAGAATTAAAAACAATCCAAAGAAACTTTTAATTTGAGAACAACTTGTATACCTGACTGTCATTTTATTTATTTATCATTTATGCTTCAATTCTTGATATCTCGAAACCGGTTGGATTCGGACGGGTAGTTCCATTGAATTTTTTAACGTACATAACGAAATATTTCTTTTGATTCCTCGCTCGTACAAATCCATAACTTACACCTTCTAAGGGTACGTTCCTTAAATATAATATTTCAATAAAATTTTACTTTTACAATGAAAGCTTAAATTAAGGCGTTCTCAATTTCTAAAAATGTCGTTTGTAAATTGTAGTGTCAGGCAATAATTTCTTATTTTGTGAACAGAATTTGTCTGTGCTAAAAAGTGTCAGCTCTTTCAGGGGTTGTAGAATTCTATTCTTAAAATGATAAAATAATCAACTGACAAAAAAGGTATTTCTTAGAAAATAAAAGCCTACTATTTTGTACTTTCATTACAAAGCAAAATTATATTAAAATATTCTTGGTGACATTTGTCAGTCTTGAACTATTTACCATTAGTGTTGCTATTTCGCTTTTTACTCGTAAATTTCGAGTGCATACCAGAAACTGTAAATAGTATATAGCTTTACTTATTAGAGGCATTTTGTGATAACCTACCGTAAAACCTCTTTTGGGGGAAATTACGATATAAATTTAAAATTCCGAAAAAAAGTAGGTCAAGTTGGCAACCATATTTAACTCATTGAAATTTTAAGATTAAATTTTAAAAATGCTTGGCAAAAGTGATAGTATTAAGCTCACAGCTTATTCTCTTTAACTGCACATTATTTTTTTTATTTTACAGAATAATGCCCTTCTAAGGAATATAGAAAAACAAACTTATTTAGCTAAAAATAAGGTTTGTGTCAGCTACCAATTTCGCCCCTTTATACTTAACCACTGTACCCCCAAATCTAACGAGGGCCTTATAAGAACATACTTGTATACCAAATTTGAATCAAAGAAAATAATTCAGAATGAAAAAAAAATATTTATCTAAATTTAGAGTGTGATTAGTCTTTCGTTACTTCCGTTTATATTTAATGAATGAACTCCCCCCTCCCCCCAAAAAAGTAATTAGATAAGCGTTTAATCAGAATGAACATATGTACTAAATTTGAAGCAAATGGGATATTTCTATCAAGAGTTTTCAAGTTATGTAGAAACAAACGTACATACTGGAACCGCGAGTACTTTAGCTCTCAAGCTTTAATACCCAGCGTGCTATAAATGAGCAAGAGCAAATGCTTTGTTCCTAAACATCTAATCATTTTTGAAGTATATTGCATCTGTACAAGTTTTTTTTTTTCATTTTTTCTTTGTGTGATAAACAAAAAACATTGTTTTGGAATTTCAAAAATAAAATATTCTGTAAATGTTTATAATACAGTTCAATTTTTGCAGCATTCCTTTGATGTTAGAAAACAATATTTATTTTTCAGCCTACCAATGGACATTTATGCTGCTAAAAATAGTATATAATGCTTAAAACCTTCTAACAGTTGCGAACTGATATTTCCGTTCACTAAGTTGCGAGTTTCCCTGAAATAAAAGCAGTACTTATTGATATTATTTTATAATTATAATTATAATTATAATCAATTAATAAAATGTATGTTTTGGTGAATAGCCCGAAGACTTATATGCATATACGTAGCACAAACATTCATATATATATATATATATGTATATGTATATATATATATATATATATATATATATATATGTGTGTGTGTGTGTGTGTGTGTGACGATTTAAGGAGAAGCTCGAATTATTTCCACTAATTAAAAAAAAAAAAAAAAAAAAACAGTCATGGCAAGCGAGGGAAAAAACAAAATAAATAAATAAATGTAGAAGATCCAATAATTAGTCATTGGCTGCTGTAAGTTCATTTATTTTATTCGTAATAATGAGAACGGGAAAAGCTCCTTTTTCAAAAATTCCATCATTATTTCCGCGAGCCGTCCTCATCCAAGAAGCAACCCAAGAATCTTCTTTCTCATCTCGAGACTTCCACCTTTTTAAACTAAAAAGAAAGTTCTGGAACATTCTGTAACCTCAAACCATCATTCTTTTATGTAAACAGAATTCTTGTCCAGCTACGAGGCTATTTTCCACAGACGATAAATTTATTTAAAAAAAAAAAATTATTTAACCAATTTATAATTGACTCAGAATTTTAAATATCTTAGGCAGACGATTTTTATAAATGATTAATTTTAAGAGAAAAAGAAAAGAAATGAATTTATTAATATGCACACATCAAAGGTTGACGTAGGAAAAATAAATAAATAGATAAAATAAAATAATGATATTTTTGAAAGGTATGGGTTTGGAATAAATTTAATAAGACTTTCTTAAAAAGGGTTGATAAAAACATAGAAGAAATCAGTTTTATTTGGAATATTAAGAAATAAAGTTTTAATTAAGAATATTTTTAATTTAGAGCAATCTTTTTAAATTTACGCATACTGGAATAATGTTTTTTAAGGTAAATTAAGAATTTATATCGTCTGCATAAGGATTAACAGATTAGATTTAGAAACAAGATTTTAATTTAATAATTTGAAGTAAGTACGGAACATTATTATAAGAAAATTAAGATAGTATAAAGATTAGTTTTGGCGAAAAAAATTTTAATTTGTAATATATATATATATATATATATGTAGCATTTCAAAAAAATGGCTGAGAAAACATTACAACTTTGCTTTTTTAAGGGGGTCAAAAGAGCGAGATTTACTACTCTAACTGACGCTAGATTTAACTGAAATGGATACAACTATTTTTTACAAGTTATTTTGAGTGGAGATTAACTGAAAATCAAAGAAAAAACTACGCTAAATGTATTTTAATTTTTTTTAGAATTCTAAACACATTCTTAATATGTCAAAATAAGAACTCATTTCCGAATGCTTTTTGTTATTGTTGTTGGCTCTTTTTCAAAGTTCTTATCCCATTAAAAAACGGAATTTCAATTTCAATGTTGGATTAAAGCCAAATACATTATCTAGTAAAATGTATAATATATTCTAATTTTCTAATTTAAATACATTAAAAAATAAAGATGTGGAAGAGTGAATTGTTATTGAACATTTAAAGTTAATCCCACGTCAACATTTTGTTTGCTTCTGAACGGCTTTAATGATGGATTGAAATTCTTTTTCGGAATATCATAAATGAAATAAATTGCTAATGTTTATCACATTCAAAATGAATCAATTTTGACAGTATATATATATATATATATATTTAATGAGGCAAATAGTCGAAAAAGGAAAATTTAATCTTATATATATGTACACATACATCTTACAAAATTTAATTTATTTTCTCCAAAATTAAATTTACACTATATTAGTATGCTTTTAACAATATGCCGTATTGATTCCGCCTTATAAAATTAAAATCCTATAATTAGATCTTATCTATTAATCCTTATAGAAACGATATAAATTTTTAATTCGCCTTGAAAAACATTTATTCCAATGCACTTAAATCTAAAAAATGACTCGAAATTAAAAACTTTCTTATATAAACTTTATTTCTGAAACTTTCTAATAAAACTCACTTTTTCCCCAATTTTATTAACCCTTTATTAAAAGTCTTATTAAATTTATCCTGAAAAAGCATGCTTATACAAAACATCATTCCTTTAATTATTTTTCGTTGCGTTTTATTTTTATTATGTATCAATAAATCATTTATTTTTCCTTTTTTAATGAAATTATCGTCTGTGGAATACATTGGAATTTTAACTACTTTCGATTATTAAATAAGTTAAATAATAATATTTTTAACAAAATTATCGTTTGTGAGAGTCATACGGTTCCGCTGTTTTATACTCGACGCCAAATGCTAATTTCTGTTTACATGAAAGAGATCGGGGTCTAAGATTATAGAATGTTTTTTTTTAAACTTTAGCCAGGTGGTTCGGAGATGAAGATGAGTAGTCTGTTTGGAGCGAGTCGTCGGAAGGGTATGATGAATGGCTGCTCTTTATCCAGGTCAAAATTCATGCTAGTACCAGAAACAAAAGTACGTATTGCTTTGTCTGCTAGATTTTCTTCTATTATATGCTTTAATTTGCTAGCCAGCATTAAATATCATACAGCAATACACATATAATACAGCAATAGTATGACAAGCTATGTACAAGCATCTGATGCTTATTTGATGTTTAAGCTTCTCCCAAAGCTTGCAGAGCTAGGTACCTTAACATGCTATAATACGCTTTTTTATGCTTGCCAGCATAATGTGCTATGCAACCAGCTTGGGAGAAATAGCGTAACAAGTTATGTACAAGCATGTTTTGCTTATTTACTATTTAAGCTTATTCCATAGCATTTTGAGGTAGGTACCTTAACACGCAATATGCTTTTTTATGCTTGTCAGCATAATATTCTATGCAGACAGCTTTGGGAGAAATAGCATGACACGCTATGTACAAGCATTTGATACTTATTTGGTATTTAAGCTTATTCCAAAGCATGGAGAAGTAGGCACATTGATCTGCCATTATGTGCTTTTTAGTGCTTGCCAGTATGATATGCTATGCAGACAGATGAGGTAGAAAACAGAATAATGCACTATAAGCCAGTAAAATATTCAAATTTGCTAAACCTAAAATAACATTAAAAAGTATTTGTTGTTTATGAACTTCTGCTAAAATAGCAGATACCAACTTTTTAAGCGATAGTCTGCACATGTTTGCAAAAAATGATGGATTGCACACAGTTTATGAATAAAGAGAAAATATTTTTAAATATTGGAAAAGTATACCCTTTTTTTGAAAACTATCTGTTTTTTTATGCTTTCATATCAGTGCATATTTTATGTTTCGAAAACTGTACACATTCTTTGCATAAAATAAGTGCATATTGGATGTTTGCAAAATGTGTGAGGATATTTTTGAATAAAATAACTGCATTTTCTGTGTTTGCAAAAAATATGAATTTTTCTGAAAAAAAGGCTGTAAAGTAAAATCACTGAATAACAGACCTCTCGGGAACACGAACTTTTCCCCGCTGTTTGGAGGTGTTCGTAATACAGAGCTAAAAGGCACTGTTATATAAATGTTGAGAGAAAAAAAGAAGAGGATGAAATGTCTGATATTCAAGAGTTTCTCTTCCAAGGTTTTTCTTTATATCGTATTTACTCGTGTGTAACGCGTACTTTTTTTCAAAAAATAGTGCAAAACTTGGTGCGCGTTATACACGGAATATTTTTAAACTGCTGGATATAATCACATGAGACACATATTAATCAAGAAATGTATTCAAAAAGACATAATTAATCGGAAAATCTTATTTAATTGAAGTGTATTACTGCATTTTCATTTCATTCTTTTCCCTTTTTTATATATTAACATTATATAAAAGCTAATTAGCAATTCTCACTTCTGTCATTTACTCCTATCCCCCCCCCCCTCTCCCGTCATTCACACACACCCAAAGTCTAAAAATGTATTTTTGGCTTGTTTTGGCCTGATGTAATGTTTGTTTCGACGTTCTTTACTGAAATTATTGCAGTCATTCATTCATTTACATATCAAATTTATGGTGCGCGTTATACACGAGATTTTAAAGAATCGTTATTTTTTCCTGTAAAGTAGGGATGCGCGGTATACACGTGTAAATAGGGTATTGCAATTTTGGAAGATGTAAAAATAAACTTTTTTTTTTAAATTAACTATAGGGGTGAAGGAATTTTGTGAGAAATTTACCTTCTGTGAGTGAAATAACTTGTATTCGTCACCGTCTTTCGAATTGTAAATTCTATGTTCTACTCATTAAATAATCTAGTTCTTTAGAACACATACAGTTTATTATGCACAAACACATAACATATATACACTACACTGCACAAACACATAATAAATAATAGCTTTTCTTGGCTTTTGCCGGATCATAACAATATCTTCAGCATAAGCTGGAATCCAAAAGCATTCTATTCTTTTTCAACCTCGGGACGGGATGACGCCATGATAAAATCCCCATAGAGATTATTTCTTTTCCCAAGGAATGAAGTTGCAACATCCTTCCACCCGATGAATACATTCATGAAATTTGGTAGTTTAATCATTATAAAATATGTCTAAAATATCACTAACCATGTACTAATACTTATGAATACAATACAATTACAATGAAATCACACTGCATTACAATTCAGTTATATAGAATTAACAACAACAATACTAAATTAATACTTATAATGCTAACATAATAGCAAAATAAAATAAAGACAAGAATATAAACAAAAAACCAAACCAAAACCAAGTTTTGATATTTTTAGTCATGTTCCATGAGGTATATCATCTGGACCGCGCTTTTGAGAATTCCTGTGGCAGTGTTAAGGGTTAAACTCCTGACTTTTTTATCGCAGCCCTGATGAACGTCTAAGACTTTTCCAATTTTTCACATTTGTCTTGGAAACTTGTCTTCACCTATTAAAACTATGACATCTACATTAAAACATTTTACAGCATTTACAGGTTTAGAAAAATGCACATTTTTAAGTTAGAGGAGATATTCCCCCTTCCACCTATTCCAAAATTTATTTAACAAAGTTTTGCGATACGAATATCTTTTAAGGAGTAATTTTTTATTACTTTTTATAATTTTATCATCTTTGACAGCCATGAGAGGTAATGTAGTCAACTTCTTTCCTGTAAGGAAATTGGCCGGCATGAGACGGAATGGTTCATCCGGTTCATTATAAACATAAGTTAGGGGTTGCGAATTTATTATTTCCTCTATTTCAATAAGAACTGTTTCGAGTTCTTCCTCAGTAACTAGTGCCTGTCCCAATACCTTTCTTAAAGCACCCTTGGTGATTCGAACCATTTTCTCCCAATATCCACCCCACCATGCTGCACGTTCCACTATAAATTTCCAGGTTATGCTTTTTTACTAAAATAATTTTGTACAAGTTCAGTAATTAAATTTGAATACAATTTCTGAATTTCACGATCAACATTTTTAAAAGATATGGCATTATCAGAATAAACAGTATTACACAGTCCTCTTTTTGATATAAATCGTCGAAAGGCTAATAAAAAGTATTCAGTACTTAAATTGGACACAATTTCTAGATGGATGGCACAAGTTACCGCACACGTAAATAAGGCAATGTACACATTATTAATATCTTTCGTATATAACGGTCCAGCGAAGTCTTTAACAACGATGTCAAAGGCACTTTCAGCATAAAGTCTGTCCACAGGCAATGGAGCTACAGTTACCTGGTTTTACCTTATAGCGTTTACAGATGAATCACTTATTGAGGCACGATTTAACTGTCTGTCTACGCTTTAGAATCCACAATTTTGCACGAAGTTGTGTAAGTGTATCTGATACACCAGCGTGAAACAAGTTTTGATGCTCCCTCATTATTAGTAGCTCTGTGAATTTTGAGTTCCCTGGAATTATTAAAGGATGTCGTTCCGAAAAGTGGAAATTAGAATGTTGGAGACGTCCACCCAGAACTATAAGCTTATCAGGAGTCATACTGGGATTTAGACTATAAAGTCTTATTTCGTTGCTGATAGGTGAATTGTTCAACAGTTGCAAATATTCCCTTTCAAACGAGTTAGTTTGTCAGCCGGATTTTCCTTCCCACTGCAATAATGCCAATTAGAAGGGTTTGTTTTTCCTTTGATTTCAACTACTCTATTTCTCACAAACTGTTTTAAGTTTTCAGAAGCCCTTCGTATCCAATGCAGACAAATTTGGGAGTCACACCACAAATATACATCTTTCTCCTTAATAATTGGAAAAATATACCTCAGATAAGATGCTAGTCTGGACGAAATTAAATTACCTAATAAATCAAGCTTGGGTAAAGTTATTGGTTTCAGGGGAGCAACACGTGATTTACCTATCACAAATTTTGTCGAAATTTTGGTAGGATATTTTATTCTAAAATATGCTACTGCACCATAAGAAATATTGGCAATAAAATGACAATATTTGTTAAATATTGGGATTTCATTGGAAATATTTCCAATGAAACGCCAACATTTGTACAATATAGGGGTTTTATTGGCAATATTTCCAATGAAACCCCAATATTGGCATAATATTTGCTGCAAATATTGGCTGAATAAGGACAAAATGTAAACATCCCAATATTGGAGCAATACTGACGTTTTATTGGGAATATTTCCAATAAATGAAATATTTGCGCAACGTTGGACCAATATTGGTTTGGTGCTAGGGACGTTTCATAGCAATTTCATAATTACTATTTAATTCCGAAAAATCATTCTTCCGGAGCAAACGCCTTTCATATCTTTTATTATTATACGTTGTATTCTGACTGAATTGTTCTAAAATATCTTCAGTTGTTCGTAAAATATCATTTTTTACATTAATTCCTATCTATTCTAATTCCCACAAGTCTTTAATACTTTCATAATCTGATTCACTACCCGCATGTGTTGTTAAATGATTAACGTGAACTTCCTTGGCATTTGATTCTCTTCCCTTACCTTGAATAACATACCCGAAAATGCTATCTGTCGCTACCAATCTGTTACTAAGTCTCAAATTTCTTTCACTTAAAATTTCCCATATTTGATCTGCGCCGATTAAACTATTTATCTCAGTTGTAGTGCCAAGATCAACCAATTCAATTTCCTTCGCAAGGGCAGTTTGTCTTACCCAATTCAAAGGTACTTCAATCTCTCCACACGTAATAGAATTTATGACAACTGCATTTATTTTCTTTCTTTGATCGGGATTGATTCTGCTTTTTAGAACAAATTCTACGATATCATACATCTGTTTTTTCGGATTGTTTATTTCCAAACGGATAAATTACAAGTGATTCTCTGTTAATGATTTTTATGTTCAATAAATCAGCAATTTCCTTTTTTATGAAAGTTCTTGTCGCCCCTCAGTCTATTAAATATCTAATTAATGTTCTCTCATTTGACCCACTTTCTACCAACTCGGAAAAGTTTTGCAAAAAAACTGTATTTGAAATTTTGTCGTTTACTTTTTTCTCTTTACAAAATAAAGTAATTTCTATTGCCAAATCATCACGTTTGTCGTTTGAGGAAGGAGGGTTTAAGATTTGATCACAAATTAAAATGTTATGAGGTAATTTACAATTGCGACACACATTATTTTTCTTCCAACATTTTTTCATTACCCTCCGACGTTGAAAACAAATAAAATAACGCCCCTGTGTCATTAGAGCTTTTTTCCTTTCTGAAACATTTAAATAACAATTTTCATTCGAATGTGATTTATCGGAATAAAAAATACATTTATTCCCGGCAGTCGCCAGAAAGGCGGAGGTTGTAGACATTGGTTTCTTTTGCGAATTATTACAATATCTGGATCTGTTGAAATTAGTAGGATTGTAAGAATTATTACTCGCTTGTTTTTGTTTCAAATTTTCTAATCCGCTTCTCTCTTGATTTGATAGTAAAAATGATGTTTCACAACAATGAATTTCTTTCCTTGAAAATTCCATTAAATCACTTATATCAAACTGATCTTCTAAATTTCGTCGTCGATTATATTCAAAAGTTATTTCAACGTTAATATTTTGCAATATTACGCGTCAAAGTAAATTACTGTATGTTCCAGTAGCTACGCCTAGCGGTTGTAGAGATCTAACTTGAATTTCAATTGCATCATACATTTTCCTGAGAGCCTTAATATTACAAATTAACTTAACAGGTTCAATTATTTATATGCGAGCTAGTTATTAGGTCTAAGCGACCAAACCTGTTTTTAAGTAACTGAATCGACGAATCGTCATTTTCATTAGTTAAAGCAAATCCTGAAACTGCGGATAAAGCAGTTGTTTTTAAATAAGTTTTCATACATGTGAATTTCTCTATGTTACTTAAGGATTTATTATTATGTATCGCTACTTCAAATGAATTCCAAAAATCTAACCATTCACTACAATCGCTTTTAAATACCGGTATGTTTAATCGGGGTAAGTTAAGTGTTTGGTTTTCTTGCAGAACAGGTAGCCTTTCATCATGTCGGTTACTTTCCGTTTGACGTTCCTTTTCTAAAGATTTTAGACATCTATCTAGTTTCGTTTTAAAGGTTGTACCCATTTCCCGATATTCATCACTACCTGTGATTTCTTTTTTCAGTTCTTTAGTTTCAATTTCAGATTCAATCGAACTTTCTTTACAATCTTTAAAGGGAAAAAATCTTTCTTATTTTTATGTGTATTTATATATTTTAACTTTTACTCGAAAAAAATATATGCAGTTAATTCTTTAAAACACGTAGAAATAAGAAATTTCGTTCATTAAAATTAAAACACTCGAAGAGGAATGTTACCACCACCTAAATTCAAGATTATCCTAAACCACCATTATCCTAAATCCAATTTAAGATTAATTTTAACTTATAAATAATTAGAGAAACAAAAAGCAAAAAAATTATTTCCATAGCGGATTTAGTAGAGTAACGCTTCCCCTCCTCTAACGGAAAACTAACTGATTTCAACTGATCTTTTAGCTCATCTTTTTCTTAGTGTTAAATTAATTTAACTCAATAGAAAATTATAAATTTACTATGTCTTTAACTGACTAGAGAACATGCAGGCAAACCGTTGTCATAAATAATTTTTCAGTGTGTTGGAAGTATAAAAAATTGATTTGTGATGCTTTTATTTTCTGGGAACAGAATAAAGATTAACACATTCTATTTTTTCATACTAAAAATAAATTGATATTATCAATGGTCTTATAGTCTTTTAAGACGAAAATTCCAAAACTTAAATTCAGCGACTTTTTTTTTTCTTACAGTTGCAACTTTTGTAGCTTAATAAGGAATTTATACTGAATTTTCAATATGTATATTTTGAATGTAATATTTCCAGGATAGTTATTTTAAAACAGATAACATTCTTGAATAAACGAGTTTGTCGTTCTTTTATTTTCAAGACCTGTTCTTTTAAGTAACAGAAAAATATTTCATTCAAATTTTCTATTACAGCTAAAGAAAAATATCTTATTTCTAATATTATTAGTTACTGAAAATTTAGTTAAAACTTCAATAACCTGATATATTCTTCAATATGTATATTTTGAAAGTAATATTTCAAGAATACTTTTTTTGTTCAAAAGAAATTTCTTCAAAGAAAAAAATTCTCGTTCCATTTTTTTCAAGACTTTTATTTTTAATCCTCCCCAGGGCAAACAGAGCCTGATAACCAACTGAGCACTTTTTCATCAGTAAAATGAAACAGAAAATGTTGGGTTCTTCTTGGCACCCATTTTCTATTAATACAAATTTTAGGTAAGACGATTATTTTTCTTTAAATTTAGTGGTGTACGTGTACCTCGTTAGTAATTAGGCCCTGCGGACGAATTCTGTTCATTAAATGACAAAGAATTGACTGTCACCGGAATTTACAAACGATTTTTTAAAAATTAAGAACTCATTCATTCGAGTTTTCACTGTAAAAGCAAAATTTTATTAAAATAGTCAGATGTCGTTTCCAAACTTGGAATTAAATTTAGGTGTGCCCAGCGGGGGAGTAAGCACACTGTGCGGAAAGGGTTAAATAAAGAAAAACATTCCAGTTAAACTTTATATTACAGCTAAAGAGAAATGTTTTATTTCTGATCTAATTAGTTAGGGAAAATATAGTTAAAACTTCAATAATTTTGTATATTTTTCTTATCATTAATTAATCATAAATAATAAAACTCTTTCTTGTAAATAAAATTGCAGAAATTGCAAATTTACTACATTGTCATATTTGCTATCAGAAAATAAAATAAATAATAATACCAGGTATAAATCTGTTGCGGTAGCGTTTATTAAATAGAGGTACTTCTTTTTATTAATGTATTTCTTTTTTTTAACCTTGATTAGTAAGGCTTTAAATATCCTCTTTTACTAATTTTCTTCATTTATTTTGATGTAGTAGTTCTGAAATGCCTTTCCAGAAGGCTATTGTCTTTGGAAACACTAATTATAGCAAAGTATCGTAAAAATTCTATCTTTTGATTAAGCAAACGAGTAGTACATTTATGATTTTCCCCTAGCAAATTGACTTTTATGTCTAGTCTAGATGATAAAATTTCTTGTTTTTTTTTCGTGTTTTTCCCTGAGAACTTGTCACTCAGTTATCTTGCAACTAAGGAAAAAAGGTGTTTTATTTTTAATCTCCTAAGTTATAGAAAATATAATTAAAACTTCGATAACTTGATATATTTTTCAAATAATTAATTAGTCATAAATGACAAAGCTTTTTCTTGGAAATAAAATTGTCGAAATTACAAATTTTGTACATTTTTTTAATGCTCGCTAACAGAAAATAAAATAAATAATAATGCCAGTCATAAATCAGTCGCTGTAGCGTTTATTAAATAGAAATAGTTATTTTTATTAATGTATTTATTTTTTATCTTGATTAATAAGACTTTAAATATCCTCTTTTAGTAATTTTTCTTCATTTATTTTGAAGTAGCAGTTCTGAAATGCATTTCCAAGACGCTCTCCTCTTTGGGCACACTAATTATAGCAAAGTATCTCAAAATTTCCATCTTTTGATTAAGCAATCGTGTTATACATTTATGATTTTCTCCTAAAAAATTGACTTTTATGTCTAGTCTATATGATTATGCTTCATAAGTGGAAGCATTTGAGTATATGATAGAATTACTTCCCAAAGAAATTATTAAGTTAAGTGTTTAGTAAATATATAATGATTTATTTATTACTAGATATTCATTTATAAAAGTAGTATTTCATGCTTTCGAGTACTATCAATTAGTTTTGAAGTAATCCCAATTTATAAGATGTTCTTGCATTTTCATTCATTTTCATTATAAAGGTTTATTAAAATCTTATTCTCTTCTAAGTATACATAGTTAAATATAATGAATAATTAATGTTTGATGGAAAAGTCTTTGCCTTGTTTTAATGAGTATTATTCTTTTGTTTTATATGAAATGTTAGAATTTGTATATAAGCATCCTTTCACCATATATATATATATTTTTTTTTTAAATGATTCCAGTTTCATAAACGGAAGCATTTGAGCATATGATAGAATTATGCTTCAAAGAAATTATTAAATTAAGTGTTTAGTAAATATATAATGATTTATTAATTACTAGATATTCATTTATAAAAGTAGTATTTCATGTTTTCAAGTTTTATCAATTAGTTTTTAAGTAAACCCAATTTATCAGATGTTCTTGCAGCTTCATTCATTTTCTTATATTCATTCTCTAACATTATTTCAACCAGAAGAAATTTAGCTGTCATATGTTAACATATGTCTTCCTTTAAGCCTACATGGCGTTTAGCTACGGTCGATTGACAAACAAGGAATGGTTCGTCCCGGAATCGTTCCCAACACTTTTCTCTACTCAGGTTTTATTATAAGCAGATAGATAAAAACTTTTCTTCTAGTACTTGATAAAATTGAAATCTTCATTTCAAAATTCTGGTATCAATATCGCATTTCGAAATTAATATTAGGTGGGATATATTTTATCCCACTTCCCTTCAAGGGGTTAAAACTTCAGTAATTTGATATATTTTTCAAATAATTAATGAATCATGAATGGCAAAACTGTTTCTTGGTAATTAAATTTCAGAGATTGCAAATTTTCTACATTATTTTCATATTAGCTAATAGAAAATAAAATTAATAATAATGCTGTTATAAAACATGTAGCGTTTATTAAACACGGGTACTTATTTTTATTAATGTACATCCGTTTTTTACGTTGATTAGTAAGATTTTGAATATCCTCTTCTAATAATTTTTCTTCATTTATTTTGAAGTAGCAGTTCTGAAATGCCTTTCCAAGACGCTCTCGTCTTTGGACACACTAATTATAGCAAAGTATTCCAAAATTTCCATCTTTTGATTAAGAAATCGAGTTATATATTTCTGATTTTCCCCTAAAAATGACTTTTATGTATAGTCTAGATGATTAAGCTTCATAAATGGAATCGTTTGAGTATATGATGGAATTACTTTTCAAAGAAATTAAATTAAGTGTTTAGTAAATATATAATGATTTATTAATTACTAGATATTCATTTATAAAAGTAGTATTTCATGTTTTCAAGTACTATCAATTAGTTTTTAAGTAATCCCAATTTATCATATATTCTTGCAGTTTCATTTATTTTCTTATAAAGTTTTGTTAAAATCATATTCTCTTCTAAGTATGCATAGTTAAATATAAGGACTCATTAATGTTTGATAGAAAAGTCTTTGTCTTGTTTTAATGAGTATTGTTATTTATTTTTACTTGAAATGTTAGAATTTACATATAAACATCCTTTCACCATATAATTTATTTTTAACAAGTTAGAAATTGCCCATGAAGAGTAGCAAATGAGGTGCGTTCGTACGATAAAGAAGTTTTAAAAATATCATTCTCATATATCAATCTCATAAAATTGTAAAAAGTTAATTACAATTAAAAGGCGCACCAAGCAATGTTCTCCCTATATCATTATGTAATGGAATACTTTTGTGTCTCCTTCCAAATCAATAACAAATATTCTTTGCACCACAGGTTATGCAAAATGTACATTTTAATAAGAACTTTACATTTGCATAACAATTTTATTATGTTCGAATGAGTGCAACACCATTAAAATGCATTTGAAAGATTTTTCCCCATTGGCCGTAATGTAACGGGATAGTTTTCATTGTCCCTGTAATTGAACTATGCATCCGATTTTCATAAAATTTGAAATAACTCGAAAAAATTATGTAACAATTATGTATTTTAAATTTCAAACGATTATAATGCATTTGAAACTTTTTCCCCCCATAGACCGTAATGGAATGAAATACTTTTGATTGTCCGTGTAATTGAAATATGCATCCGATTTTCATAAAATTTTTTAGACTCGACAAAATTATGTAATATTTATATGTTTTAAATTTAAAACGATTCGTTTGGGTAGTTTTTGCGTTGTTATCTGCGGACGGGCGGACCGAACGACAACTATAGGTGCTACGTATTTACATAATTACGAACGAACCTAAAAAAATTATTCCAACCGTTTGCAACATCTGATCGAATCACTGACTTGTATATTTAAAATTTTCCTCTAAAATATTGAATTCATGTTTAAAAATTATAACTTATTGTTGTCTTTTCAACATTTATTATAAAAATACATTTAAAAGGACTTTTTTCAAAGGTCGTTAATGACTAATTTATAGATATTTTTAATATATAATGATCAGAGTGTTTTATATAAAATACTTTCAACTAATATTTTAAGCGCATCAATTATTCTATCAAGTGTAGTATTTTACGTTCCTAAATATTAACAGTTAATGTTTCAATTGTAATAATTAATATTTCAATGCCTTTTTTTTCATTTCCAAGTACTATTTATTACTGTAAATAGAACATTATGCTTCCAAGTACTTCCCAAGTGTTATCGATAGCACTTTATGCTTTCAAGTACTATCAATAATTCTTTAAAATGTATTTTAATTCATTACTTGTTTTTGCAGACTTATCTATTTCTCTATGATATTATTATGCAATTTTATTAGTATCTAATTGTATATAATTTTAAGTATTAAGTGTGATATTAAGTATTAAAAAGTGTGATTGACAAAGGTGCTTGATTAGTTTAAATAAGTAGCATTTCAATCAAAATGTAAGGAAATGTAAATTAACACAAATCCTTTATACAGGGTGATTCTAAATTCATTGTACAAAAATGAAGAGTTGTCACAATATCCAGTAGCAGTCATTTATTGTACATGTATGGGCCCAAGTGGCGCGTTGACATACAACCAGATATCCAACATGATCCTTTTTTTATTTCAAAATTTCTCATTCACATTCGTATATTATTCTTTCCTTTACTATAAATAGGCGTGTTTCATGATTTGACAAAGACAAAATTCCTCTTTGAAAATTTGCGGTATGAAATCGAATTTTTTGAATTATAAAAAACTCTACATCTATTTTTTTTCATGCATATCCTGTGTTTGACAGATTTACCAGTTTTGTAAGTTTTTTAAATTCAAAAAATTTTATTTCAAACCAGAAATTTTCGAAGATTTTTCATTTTTTGTGATCATGAAACACCTGTCTACAATAAAGTATAAAATGTCTCAGGAATTTTCTGGCGTGAGAAATTTTGAAATAAAAAAGAGCCAAACAATCAAGGACGTATCTAAAAATCCGTTAAATTTAAAACTGCATGCCGAAATTGAAATTGTTTCTTGCAATCATTGCTCAAGGACAGTATTTTAACCTTTTCTGTGTGTGCGTGGTTCTCTAAATGGACTAAAAATGCTATGATTGTTTTGTTATAACGTACTCGTAGCAAAATTCAGTTATTTATATCAGTTACAATACATTTGCAATAGCATAATATCAGTAAAATACCCTTCAATCCATTTTTCCACATATATCATAATGTGATGGAATTCTTTTGGTTGCCTCTGTGAATGAACTAATTCCGCAGACTTCATGTACAATAACAAACATGCTTATGCGATCCTAAATAAAGTTTGCCAATTGCAGGAAAATCCGAGTATATTTACGGGAGTTAGAGCGTGGACAGACGGTCAGATGGACAGACAAACTGAATTCATAGACATTTTTCAACTTTATTGAAAAGTGAGTGTTAAAATAGAATTCTGATTGTAAACCTGCTTAACCTGGTTTAACTTAACTCACATTTTACGGAATTTATACCCAAAGTTGGCGAATATTCATAACGCTAACTTTAATCCATGAAGGACTAAACTAGTCAAATGGTACCATTATAATAACTAATATGTTTGTTTTTTCTATCTATATTAATTAGAACTGAAAAGAAATATGATTGCTTTAGTTGATGACATAACTAACTCCCAGAAAGAAAAAACAAAATAACCCTTTCTGTAAAAGGGGTGTAAAATATAAAATTTTTTATTTTAAGAGGAAAATAATTGGGGCATTATTGGATTAATGGAACTGGTGTGCATAGAAATCAGTATCAATTTCTTTTTCTGATTTTCCGCAAATTCGTAAATCTAACAAACGCCATATACAGGGATCGCAACTTTCCATATAAATACATTTATATATACACTGGTGTGCACAAATTATGTGGAATTTTCGAATGTAACGTCGTGCAGAAGTTTTCCACATCGCCCAAAATTGTACCATAAGATCTTCAAGATGTGTAAATATGGGATAAATGATAAAAAGCATCTAAAAAATTAAAGTTATACAAAAGCACTTCTTTGAAAAATGTCGCTTTGAGTACAAATGTAGATGATATAGAAACGTCCATCTTAAAGGTACCTGCTAGGAAAAGTTCAATTTCTAACAGGGGACATGGTTACCTCTGATTGCAATTCCAGATTTACAATATTTGTCCATACTGAGAACAAGGTTGTCTAGGAGCTGTTGAGTCCTATTCCTCTTGTAACGCAAGTTTCAGCTCCGGAATCGTTACTGACCACTTGATGCCAAGCGTCTCCCGAGAAAATCCCACAAGTGTTCCATGAGAATCAGTTCCAAAGACGTTGAAGGCAACATGCATTGAATATCTTCACTCTTCGAGAGCTTTTCTTTATACAAAGAGGGGGATCGTTGTCATCCATAAAGAGGAAAATCGAACCAACAGCACTTCTAAACAGACGCACGTGAAGCAAGATAATCTCGGGGTTATAGCGAGTTACAGAGACCGAACCTCCTTGGAATACATCAAGGTTCGCTATCCAGCATTATATTAACACAAACAAGATTTGTGGCTTTTAAAAAAACGTCTCTTTCGATGATGTTGGATGGGTGATTATGCGCTCCTGGCTCTCTCCAGATGTGTATACGTCTAGACTAGCTCATTATGGTAATTCGGTTCTCATCAGTAAAGAGTACTCGAGTCCGTTCCTGTTTTTTCTATTTCTTGTGTTCCTGACACAACAGAAACCGGCGTTTTGCGATGAGCAAGCGTTATAGTACACACCGTATTGGTTTTCGTGCGTATAGATAATCTTTGTGCAGCGTCGAAGTCACGGTAAAACGTTATATACAACGTCCAGTAGTCTACTCCATCTGCCTTGTTATTTTTCTAGCTGTCTGCATTCCGTTTCTTTTCGGTTGTGAGACAATATAACGGTCCTCAGCTGTTGTTACTGCTCGTGGGCGACCACTGTTGAATGCTTGGAGAGCTGTTCCTATCGTTTGAAATGCACGCAAGACTCGTGAAACGATACTACTGTCAGACAAACTGAATTCTTGTCCCATACTTCGATTATCTTTCAACTACAGAGCTGCCAACTCTCCTGCCTTTTGGATACCACGGGGCTGCCACAGGTGACATTTTTTTTATACTGACTAGCACCAGTTTCTCTAAACAGAGAAACTGGACATTATAGACATTTGGACAACATTTGCAAGAAAAATTTACGTCAACGTTTCCATTAGAAAAATATAGATGCGGAAAGAATATAAAAATAGTCGTCTGTGGCAGCCCGGATACCAGTATTTAATGCAGAAAAAGTTGTTTTATTCAATTGGAACATTTCGGACATTTAAAATAACCTGATTTTCTTTAAGATAATAGAGGCGTGAAAATGCCGGAGACTTGGCAATTCTGTAACTATATACAAGTATTTCGATTTTGAACTCAAAAAAATTTTTAAACCGGGAAATTTTTTTTGGAAGAGTGTGAATTCAAATGGTAATGCAAAATTAGAAAACTGTTGAAAATACCGAGAATAATGAAACATTATGGAGAAGAAAGTCTGAAATTGACTGAAGATGTCATGGGACAAGAATTGAAAACAAATGATGATTTCAGACGACGAAAAATTAATCTGGACGGTACGGATGTTCATAAACACTATTGGCACGATTGGAGGAAATCAACGTGATATGCTTAAATTTGTTTTATTGTTGTTTGAATTAGGATTTACACGATTTTAGCGATAGTCATTTCTCAAAAACTAATGCACTATCTGTAGAATTTTCATGAAGAGCACACATTGCCATTTAATTTTACACTGCGATAGCAATTTTCAAACTGTTAACATGTATGAGATAGTAGGAAGTTTTGGGATTTCTACGCCCAAATACTTATCTAAGAAAATCGTTTTAAAATTTTGATTTATATAAATTATTTCATCATTTTAAAAACAGATTTGTTTCCGTACTTCGTACTACTTCCGTACGAGTTAATCCTCTCGATCCCAAAAAGCCCGAAATATGAGACATTTTAATTTGTATATCCTAATTCCAACCAGAAAATTAAAATAGCAACGTTTGCTTTACTTAATAACAGACATTTCGTAATTGAATAAACCGAAATTAACTATTGAATTTTTCTGGTGTAAAGTCAGATTTTCTGAACTACATAATTTCTAGAAAATGGGAATTGAAGGGTTAAAAAAAGTAGTGGAGATTTTAAAAAAAAAGGAAACTTTTTAAGCATTTTTAAAAATTTAATTAAATATACAGGTAAAAATTCTTTTTTTTTCTTCAAATTTCACTTTTAGTTAAACATTGAACACCAATAAGTTCACCATTTCACACATATATATTTAAACATAAACGAAAAGATAAATTGAAGTTGAAAAGATAAACTGTCTCTTTAAAAACAGACAATTCGTCAGAAAAAAATAGTATTTTTTCTCTTTGGGAGTTTTTGATATACATTCGTAATTTCTTTATTTAAAAAAGTAGAGTTTTATCTAAAAATGTAAAAATAAATAAATAAATAAATAAAATAAGAAGAATAAGAATAAGAATACATATCTGTTATTTCTATTTCTAACTATATTATTTCCTAATTGTCACATAAAACTGAGAATAACTTGATTGTAAAGTGCTTCTTAACTCAGATATGACTTTTTACACCGATCAAAATCTATTCAAAGTATCTTAATGCATAATAAATTTGATTTTGTCCCACACGTTATGACTTGCATAAATTTTATCGCGATGTCAGTAAGTAGTAGTTGATATTTTTTTAAAGATTAGTTTTTATGCAACACTGATTATGTTGCGTAGTACTGCCAGAAATATATTTTTTAAATTCATTTCTGCTGATATTTTACCGCACATGCAAAGTATATTCATTATTATTCTTGGTGAGGATATTTTTTTTTCAATTGTTATTTGAACAAAAAAAAAAAAAAAAAAAAAAAAAAAAAAAAAAAAAAAAAACAGAATTTTTTTTTTAAAAAGTTATTTTAGTTTACATTATTTAAAATGCGACAATATCAACAAATTTTGAAAAATCAAATATGGAAAGCAATATTTTTTTTAGATTTCATAATTTCTTTTGATGAATGATTTATATACCATTTAATTATATCATTATATAAAACTGCATAGTTTACTCCTGGGAAATTCTGTTTCCATATTTTATTATATTTGCTATCTATGTGAATGGCATAAGTTGTAGAAATTGTTTTATTGATTTGACCAGATCGTATGATCATTGAGAGTATTTGGGTGAAATAGTTCTCCAGTATTCGTTCAGGATAATTCAGTTGGAAGATCATTGGCAGCTTCAGTCAACACATTCCTGGTTCGAATCCTGATCCGGGTTTTTTTACTCAATTGGAAAATTTACATCTGCTACAGTATACAAATCTCTTCTTTTAAAAATCTTTACCGTTTCCAGGTCAAAACACTTCGGTTGCTAAAATGTTGAATAATTAAATGACCTCAGGACATCTGTACAAATTTATTTGAAAATAATGAACTTTTTTTGTTCGCTTACATTTTAAGGGGCGGAAATTCGTTTCAAAATACTGGCATCGATGTGGTGACGGATTTAAATTAAATGGGACAAAATTTAACCATACATGTTAGGAAGGATTAAATATTAGAAGAGTTAAAAATTACTCAGCGCAAACAGGGTTTCTAGTCTGTTACTCCTTTTTACTTACTTCCATTTTTACAAGAAGAAAGTATTGGATTCCTGAAAATTTTCAAAATCCCGTTCTCGACGGATTTACACGTTTAGAGTTCAGAGGAACATGTTTTTACAAAATGCAGATCTGTCTGTTTGCAGGTTTTTACAAAATGCATGTCTGTCTGTCTATGTGTATGTGACAAAAAATTTGTGGGCGCTCTATATTAAGAACTAATGCCTGGAATTCCACAAAACTTTAGGTTCTGTTAGACGTTGATATAAACCAGATCTGATTAGTTTTGGGTTGTCGCTAAACGGATGGCACTTCTATGCTGCATTGTTCACAATATCCATAATAGCCATACATCAATAACTAGTGCATGGATTCTCACCAAACTTTAGATTTAGTTATTACTTAATATAACATGATGAAGATTACGTTTTGTTTCAAATCGCTCAGCAGGTGGCGCTGCAATGGTACATTATTCGTGATTATTGCAATAGCTTTGTCTCCAGAACTAATGCACGGAACTTCACAAAACATTAGATTCTGTTAGACCTTAATATAAATTAGATCTGACTAGATTTTAGTGTATGTCGCTCAACGGGTCGCGTTGCTATGCTGCATTATTTACAATTTCCACAACAGACATATTTCAAGAACTAGTACATGGATTTTCATAAAACTTTATATTTAGTTAGTATTTGTTATAAGATAATGCTGATTTCGTTTTGGTGCAAATAATTCAACAGATGGCACTGCCATGGCGCATTATTCGTAATTATCGCAATAGCTCTATCTTAAGAACTAATAAATGAAATTTTATAAAACTTCAGATTCGGTTAGTCCCTGATATAGATTAAGCGATGTTTAATATTTGTTATAAAACGCTCTATAGATGGCGCTGCTATGCTGCATTTTTCACGATTTCGCAATATAATTATATCAAGAACTAATGGAGAGATTTTAAGCAAACTTCAGATACAGTTAATACCTGATAAAAAATTGATCCTGATTAGTTTTCGGTGCACATCACTCAACATCTGACATTGTTATTCAGATTTCCTTTTACGACATGGCAGTATGTCTAGCTCAAAAACTATTGCACGAATTTTCATCAAACTGCAGATTCTAAGTTGGCATAAATTGTTGCTGACTAGAACTTGGTTTAAATCATCTAACCGATGGCGCTGCTATTCTACATTTTTCAGGAAATATTAACATGCAACAGATAGAAGAAAGTTTTCGGATTACCGCACCTAACTAGTTTTAATTTACAAATCTTGATTAGCACCACTTTTTGATAAAATAAAATTAAAAATAATAAAAAAATTTTAATGTCATTTTAATTAGACGAAAACAAAGGGCATTTTAATAATTAGAAAAAGCGATACCAATCAAGAATACTGAATAAAAGAAAATTAGCTCTTTAATAATACTGGATGCGAATGCTAAATGTATCTGTAACGCGTTTATGAGTTATCGTTCCAAAATATCATTTAATTTAAAAATGTGATTTTTAATAAAATACAATAAATAGATTATAAACAAAGCAGTTTTTTTAATTAAAAAATATTTAAAATTATTAATTTTTTTTAAATAATTTACATTAATAAAATATAAATTACGACAAATTAGACTTACTATATTTCTGTAAAACAAACCACTATCTTCAAATCTGTCTGTGTGTTTAACTCTCAAATTTAAAACTCATTTAATGCAATTGTCAGTTTTCAAGATGGGTATATTTCGATATTTGGAAATTTATGGATAAACCACTAACATAATGTATTTTATAAATCTATGAAAATATAAGAAAAAGTTATTAAACTATATTTTTTTTATCGAATTGTCCTAGATCATGAAATTCTTATATGGTATCAAAAATAAATGTTACAGTTTGCATTACAGTGTCTATTGGTACAAATTTTATCTATATTTTTACCAAAATTTTGTACATGCCTAATTATATCAAAACGTGTATTTTGACATATTTGTGATTAAATTCAATTAACTTTAAAAATTATTTCTGTGAATGTCTAACTGTAAATAGTGTAAAAATATTGGCAACTTTCCACTTCTAAATTTTATTAGCTTTCTTCATTTAAATTTTATCAACATTCTGACAAAAAATTTAGACGAAAAATAACGAATAAAATTTAGTGTGTGTGTGGGGGGGGGGGGGGAGGCTGGTGGCAAGATTTTTACACCCCTGACTTTAGGGATATTAAATTATCAGTTTAATATAGATAATATGAGCAACATATTATCTATGTTAATACATTGATGTGTGTTTATTAAGTATAATTTAATCTGGTTGTGAATTTTTGCTCAATACACCAATCTGCAAAACATAAACATGCATAAAATTGAACGCGTGTTCCCACTGCAGATCCAACAATTTAAAAATATTATTGTCTTTTTTTTCACTTTGTTTAGGAATACATATAAATATTTTAATTATATTAACTTAGCAAAATTTTATAGTCTCATACAATAAAAAACTCAAATATAATAAATTTTTTCTCTTATTTAATACCATAGTGTTTTCACGAATGAAAACACTATTCATATGTATTGAACTCACTGACAAACTGGAGAACAAAATGCCGTATTCAATTTTTTAAGACTAGTAATTGCATTGATCTGCACAACAATGCAACATAGTGGTAAAAAAAGCATATATTAAACTTTAGGGTTTCCACAGGCGACTTCTTTTTTTTTTCATTATTATATTTGCAGCAGTATTTTTCTAATATAAATTTTGAAGTTTATCTTTCTAGCAAATGTTGCCGAATTGTGTATTAAGGATTTGTTTTTAGAGAAAGTGATGCCAGTTACAATTAAAAATAATTGCCTGTGGCAGCCTTGAACGTTATTTAGCAACTTCTATAATTTCCGTTACATCTGAAAGCCGGATTCTCTAACTTAATTGAAATTTATTTATGTTGTAAAATTGTGATGATATTTATATTTAAGACAGATTAAAATTAGATGCGTTATTAAATTCTTAAGTGTCAAAATACATCTTATTATAGAAAGAGGTATGCTTTATTTGCATTCTCAGATCAAGGTTGAGTCGGAGGAAAATGATATTTCTAGATTGATATAACTACCTTTGCACAAAAAATCACAAAAATAATTGTCGAGAAAATATTAAACTTAAATATTAACTTTATTTTAAATTTCAAAGGTGTTTTTTGACACCTCTTGGTAGAAATACTCTTAATATACAGTGTTCAGTCATTCATCTGATAAACTCAAGGTGGTTGTTAGGAACAAAAATTGCAATGGAACATAATGTCACAAACCACATATTTATTCAAGTTACACGCTAACTCAATTTGCGTTATTGTAATAATTTTCGGAATGTGATATACATTGAAATAAAACTTTTCATAGATATGCTCATCAATCTTTTGATAATATCATAGATGCCAACATCTTCCGCCTTTTTTGCCCGGAAAAAATTTTAATAGAAATTTTTGGCTTACTTTATCGGCAAATCGCAGCGATTTGAATTGTTAAAATTTAATTATAAAATTTTCCGGTCCAAAAAAAGCAGAAGAAGTTGGCAGATATGTTAATAAAAATGTTTTGATTATATGCGCCAGTAGTATATACTTGAGTTCATACAGTATCGTTGATGGCGTGAGCACCTCATTTTTCCAGAAGTTTTAGTTGCATTTCCACATTTCATAAAATACAAGTTACCGATAGTTACATTTTCATATTAATATTTTTATTTTTCTCAAAACTATTACCGCCACGAAGGGTTTAATAAGGACGAAACGCCTTGTATTTGTAACTGAATAAATGTCTTGCGACCCCAATGTTCCATTACAATTATTGTTCGTCTGGATGTCCCCTAACAACCATCTGAGTTTCTTGAAATATATGGGCCGTCTAAATGAAAGTAGCATTGTTGTAATAACTCCGCCATTTGAAGAGAAAGATGGCTGAGCATAATACTATAGCGGGCGCAAAGTGTTGCGATTGCATGCGATATAATTAGATCCCACTAGATGCGTATGTGGTAGCGTGGGAGAACGTTAAAAGGTATCGTTTGGATCATGGATGCTTCCAAACGGAGTCAACGAACGGTCATGCAATTTTTGACAGAGAAAAATGTAAGTGTTGATGAGATTTATCGCCTAATGCAAATTGTGTATGGCACAGAATGTACGCGACGTAGATCGGTATTCCATTGGTGTAGATATTTTCGCAGTGAAAGAAGCAGTACTGACGACAGGTCCCGACCTGGTCAAGCGCATGGGTCATTTTTATTAAGAAAATTCTTACTCTAGCGAAATACCGATCTGTGTAATATTCACTCCGTACCAAACACAATTTGCACTCGACGATAGATTTTCCTAGCACTCACATTTTCTGCTATTAAAAAGTTGCACGACCGCTCATTGAAAACATTTTGATGAGGTAGCCTTGATGCGGACGATGCCTTTTAACGTTGCCCTATGCTATTGCACACGCATCTGGAGGGATGTGACGATATCGCATACACTTCCAACACTCTGCAGCCTCTATAAGAGCATGTGCAGACATCTTTCTCTACAAATGGCGGAGTTATTGCAGCAATACCATTTTGATTTGGGCGACCATTATAATATTTGCGCATATTTGTATAGAAAAGCCCGTATTTCAAAAATTTTACTCCTGTTCGGAAAGTAGATTAAGCTTTCATTCAAAGGATATTTCTTACTGCTCTATGCAACAATTTTTCGATTAAAATTCTTTTTATGTGATACACCCATCTGCTTTTAGGTAGATTTCGTATGAAATACTACCTATTGCATTCTCTCCCATGTTGGAATTTCCGAAAATTTTTTGCAGATCTACACCGATCATCACTCCTAGACCCCAAAACTACCATCAGTAAAAAAGTTTATCTATCTATCTATCTATCTATCGGTGTATATCACTTTCTTCTGGACACGATAACTTCTATAATTATGCTTAGATCTTCTTCAAACTTTTACATAAAATCAAGGAGCATAAAATCTCGGTTGAGTTCATTAATGGGCAAAATCGGACCAAGGGGGTGGAAATTAGGAGGGTTTTTGTGAAAACCGAAAAAACGCGATAACTTCTTAAATAAAATAGATATCGAATCAGTTTAAAGTTTATTTTACTTTTCAAAAATGGGCTAAAAGTTTATGCATGATAGATTTTTGGTAAAATTAAAAATGGGCTGAAGGGGCGAAAAAAGCAGGGTTTTTCGGAGAAAAAAATCATAACTTCGTCAATTCTCAAGATATCAAATCGAACTAAATTTTTTATCAATGTACTCAACATTATCTAAAACTTTTTTATTTACAGGTTTTTGATAGGACCAACTTTTACCGACGAAAAAAAAATTAAAAACGAAAAGAAAAAGGGGGGAGGAAAAAGAAAAAATCCATAACTTACTCAATTCTTAAGCAATAAAATATAGTTAAATTTATTTTACATCTTCTCAATAATATCTACAACATTTATATTAACAAGTTTTTCATTGGACCATTTTTTTTAGCAAAAATAAATTAAACAAAAATAGGAGTTGGAGAAAAAACCTCAAATTCAAACTGCTTATATTCAGACTCATTTTTAAATACATTTTTGATTTTAAACGCATACAAATGGCAGATTCTCTTATTTAGGAACTGTATAAAATGTCGCATTGGTCGAATTTTTAATAAAGTCAGAATATATTTCAAAAAAGGCTGCCAAAAAAGGTATTTTGAACGGAATTTTCCGACGTTATGGTGATTGAAAAATTGAGGAAGTGTAACAAATTGCGCTTTTTCAGACTCATTTTTAAATTCATTTTTTGCTCTCAAACGCATCCAGTTTACAGGTACTCTTATTCAGAAACTATATAATGTTACGCATTGGTCAGTTTTTTTATAAAGGCTGAATATATTTTTAAAAATGCTGTCAAAGTGAACACTTCGCACACAATTTCCCGAAGCAATCATGATAAAGAATTGAGGTTGTATTCAAATAATAATTTGGTTATTTTATAACTCATTTTTAATTTCAATTTTGATCTCAAACCCATTCAATTGACATTTTTTTGTTATTTAGGAACTATATAATGTGCTGTATTGGTCGATTTTTTAATAAGTCAGAATATATTTTAAAATAGGATGTCAAAATGGGCATTTGAGTCGAATTTAGCTTAAAATGATTTTGATAAAACTTGTTTCTACAAAAAAAAAATTAAATTAAAATTTTTTCAAAAGCGGACGAATCAAGTTATTAAACTGGATGTATATGTAATCAAATTTTATTTTTTGATGTTGAAATGAGCACTCTTCGAAATCTACCTCCGCCTATAGGCCAAGCCGACAGGGATTTTTAATAATGTAATGCATTTTATGTACCTTTTGCATACATTCTATGTGATTAATTGCTGTGGTATACTTGTGCATTCTAAATCAAGCAAAGAAAGTTTCAATTAATAAAAATGTTACATTTTTTAAATAGAATAGAATTTATATATGGTTGTTTTATATTAAAAAATAATCGTAAGTTTAATATAAAATAATGCATCGTACGCTGTCAAAGAGAAATATAGAAAATTTTTTGGGGAACCTATTTCTATTATGGAGAGAAGTTGTCATTCCTTAATGTCACGTAAAAACTTATTTATGAGACGAATTTGACAGTACCGAGTTCCTTAACTCCTAAAATATGACAGTATTATTTCGAGCTAAATCTATCACAAGTGCGTTGATGCATAGTAGATTATACTTTTCTCTATTTTTTACAGTTTGCATAAATTTTATGTTGAGATAGCAGTATTACATTTTAACGTATTTCAAAATTAGTTTCTCATTGTCAGCTTGTTTTTACGGAGTTTATTTTTGGCTGGTCGTATTTTATTTCTTTTCTTAGTGTAAATGTGGAAATTACTATACAATATGTATCATTATTGATTTTTTTTATTTAAAAATTTTTCTTTAGAGAATTAATGATTTTTATTTCATTAATCTTTAACCTCTTTAATGATATTAGAATATTTTTATTATTGAAAATAATTAGGTACAATATTTTGGAAAATAGGATCAGTTTTGGAAAAATTATGAACACGGATTATTTCAGAAAAAAATCGATTTTTCTTTTAAATTTGAGAGTCCTCACCAATGACGGAACGCGTTTTATTGTTTTTTGAAGAAATCGTCGTTGTTTTTATTAATTTCCTGTACAATTTCTGCAGAAATATTTGAAATTTTAGAAAAATTAGAATGTTGTCAGTTTAAGCATAAATTTTTGTTACCGGTTTTTTAGAATTACTTACCTATATTTCCCCACAACTTAAGGATTGAAGTTTTTGGTACTTAGTCTTTGGAGTACAATGCAGTTGTCTCGTGTCAAATAATTTTATATAATTAATTTAAAAAGTGCGTTTACTTTGTTAAAAAAATATTTTTCATAAGACAAAATTAGGGAATGAATGAGGTAAGTATTCGCAAATATTTAAATGGTATTCATTTTTTATTGCGCGAATAACAAAAACTCGCAAATGTTGAATCCGTGAACGTTAAAGGATCACTGTTTTACAAAATCAATCGATTGGGTAGGTTTATAAATTTTTTATCATATTTATCTACACGAGGTGGAACCCGTCGAAATTCGACAAAAGAAAAATTTTAAAAAAGAAATGTTCTTTTATTTATAATAAATCTTCAAAATTAGTTACAATAAAAAATACATCTTATTTCGGTCAGGCTAACTCTCAAGCAAATATTATTTTAAGCTAAAATTAACAAAATGCTACAAAACTCAATTATTCAAATTATTAATCGAAATAAAACCGAAATTCGCCAGATTTTATAACAAATACATTTTAATTTTTTTTTTTTTTTTTTTTCAATTTTGAGAGAAAACGGAACGATTTTGTTGCCACAATTACAAAATTGGTACTACAAATAAAAAAAATAATATATCAAAATAAATTGAGATACAGCTTTGAAACAAATTGTATTTAAAAGTACATGTTTTTCTGTATACGATGGTGTAAAAATTTTAAATGTAAGATGTTTAGAAGTGTAAAATTTGCAGTACCGAAAATTGCAAAAACTAAATTGTATGGGAAATTGTTGCGCATTTTAATTTCTTTTTTTTTTTTTTTTCAATTTTAAGAGAAAATGGAGTGATTATGTTGCGACAATTACAAAATCGGCACGAAAAACTATTAAAAAATTAATATCTCAAAAATAAATTGAGATACAGTTTTCAAACAAATTACATTTAAAAGTAAATTTTTTCTCTATACGATGGTGTAAAAATTAAAATTATGCCATATTTAGAAGTTTAAAATTTCCAGTAGCGAAAATTGCGAAAAGGAAATAGCAGGAGAAAATTCGCAAAATGATGTATGTGCGTAACGACGCACAGATACGTTTAGCTTTTATAATATAGATAAATAGATACTATTCAAACTGAAAAGGACTCTCTTTTTTTACCTGTGTGCACGAATGTAAAATATTTGAGAATATCAATTACGATAGATATTCACACGTTAATTATGAACAGTTTCGTTATTGAGTTAATTATCTTCGCACCCGACCTAAAAATTTATAAGTCGTTATCATAATTGCCCATTCTTCGAATTTTCGGCCCGGAAAAAAATTTAAAGAAATTTTTGTATTTTTTAATCGGTAGATTACTGAGATTTGAAATGGTAAAATTTACTGGGCAAAAAAGTGGAAGATTTTGACAACTACTGTCAATACCATACTACAGATTCAATAAAAATATTTTTAATACTTTCTATCATAGCTGGATTGTCAATTTGGCCTTCATTTTTATTCATGATATCCGAATTCGTGCCAGAAATTAAAAATAGGATTTCTTGTTTCATGAAATGAGAGAGAGAGAGAGAGATTTTGTGATTACATCAAGTACAGTTTCTCCTTTCAGAATTTTTGATGGGCATGGGAAATTTCGAAATAAATATGGTGACCAAATATCGACCTCACATTATAATTGAAATGTTGTTATAACTTTAAATTTTTCGATTCATCTCTCTAAATTCTAAGTTTACTAAAAAACCCCGAAATGCCCTAAAATTTTTATATGTTATTCTTGCTTTCTATAAACAGGTTTCCTGTTGAAAACGACATGTGTAGAATTTATACTTCATTTATAGGAATATTTGAATGTTTCCGTTATATTATGGATGATGGAAAAATTCATTTCAAGCTCCTTGATGATGCTGACCTTTCTCAAGTTATTCTGTGTTATTTCAGTCTAAAGAAATAAACTGTATTGTAAGTTTAATTTAATAAAAAGAAACGTATTTTCTAATGCTTATGCAAAAAATATCCTGTTTGAAAATACACATATAAATTATTAATAAAACCGAACTGTCAACTATCTGCTTCAAAAATATAACTTACATATGTATATGAATTTTTTATTCTTATATAATATGTGTGGAAGGAAATGTCAAATATATATACTGTTTCTCTCTTTTGTTATTTGCTCGCCGTTATAAAATTTATCAAATTTACTCATGCTGTGATACATTATTCATATTCATCTTTCAACGATGTCGGAATACTTTCTGACAGAAATACCTTGATTTGAATATTAAATTAGACATAAAAAGATATTCTATATAAAATATAATATATAGTTTTACTTTTATTACAAATACTTTTGCCATGTAAAATGCTTTTTAATTTAACGAAAAATATGGATTATACTAATGTTAGTAAAGAATTGATAAGGAATATGTATAAAAATCATCCTTATAAGATAATGGTTGCCAAAATGTGCAATTGAAGTATCTCAAATAATTGAAGAAAAAAGTGTTATGTGGCTGATTATATAAAACATTGGGATATAAGACAACTCTTTTGTGCACAAATATATTTATATGAAAATATCAAAATCTAGTGATATATTTATAGCAACTTACTTGCCCTCGCTGTATATGCGCGTTTTCTCAGGAATTTCTACAAGCAAAGTCACTGTTGCCAGAATTGTGGTTTATTTTAATGGTGTTATACCATTTCCAACAAAATGGCATTTACATAAGTTTTTAAGGTAATATAAGAGATGATTAATATAGAATATCTTGCTTATAACATTTACAATACCCATACAGAAAAACCAACAAAAATTTCGTTTTTATTGCTGTACATGAAAAAAATATGAAAGATTATGTTACAAACTTAAAGGAATTGCAATAAATTAGTAAGGTACACTAAAATATGCCTTTTGTAAAATGCGGGGTGCAAAACATTTATCATTCATCTACATTCTAAAAAAACTATAATTCTACAAATGTAAAGTTGCCGAAATCTGTATGCTTACTAACATTTTACTTGTACGCTGTACAAGAAAAAATGTAAATCTACAAAAATAATTTTTCCAAAGTTACAGAAATCTTTAACTTTACAACTAAAATTACAGTTAATTTACTAAAATTTTAAGTGTAACCTGGGTTGTAGTTACATAAATTTCTAGGAATCTACGTTTTGTAAAAAATTCTTAATAATCTAACAGATTTTTTTATTTTCAGTGTAAAGCTGTATGTGTTACATTAACTTTTGTTGTTGCCGTTGCATAAAACGTTCTAGGAATAAAAATTTCCTTAAAACTTTTAGTAACTTTGCATATTTTTTTACAGTTTACAGGCTTACACAAAAGTGTTATTTTATATGCTGATCATCGGGAAAATCAATTCGCATTTCATTATGTTACAATATTTGAAACGTGGTAAAACTGACATACACTATTGAGGTTTACTACAAGATGCTTGCAGTAAAATATGGTGTGCAACGAATTCCATTGTTCATTCTCAGGAGCATCTAAAAGGTTTCGTAACACCTACACTGTAAAAAAAAATCTGTAAAGGTACTAAACATTTTCTAGGAAACTGGGATTCCAAGAACTTTTCATGTAACGATAACAGGAAAAATCCATGTAACCGATTCTAAAACTTGAGTTTTTGTTGTTACCGTTACAGGAAAAGTTCTTGGAATCCCAGTTTCCTAGATAAAGTGTAGTACCTTTACAGATTTTTTTTTTACAGTGTAACAGTTTTCAATGGTGTATCCGAAGTATTGTCTATTAGGGAGATTCAATACTGAAAATACGATTTTAGTGATGGTGTGATTTTGTATATGTAATAAAATTTTTGTATTTCTACGTATTTCGTATAAATTATATAGACCAAATACTGGGCAATAAAAAATATTTCATAAACAATACTGAGAATGTGCGTGAATCGTTTAAACGTGTTTCTTAATATGAGATACCCAATTTAAAAGCCAACTACGTTTAGTATTCGAAGGAATATTTGGAAATTAAAAATATAATCATATACAAGAGAATGCAATTTGGACGATATTGATATTTTTTATGCAAGATTTCCGTAGATTTAAACGTCTTTTTCTTTGAAATAACTTGTAGCGTAACATTTGAATTATTCAAAAATCTATAGTAAATGTTTAGGGTTGTTTAAAAGAATTCGAATTCGCTTCCATCTAGTTCTAGTAATTGTTGAAGGTGAATTATTAAATGGATTGTGCTTTTTCTTACTGTAAAAATTTTAGCATACGATGTAGAATTTATGCAAATCTGTAGCCATATTGAATTACACAAAAGAATGCAAGTTCTGTTCCGTCAGTTATACTGAAATTACTGAAATCTCGTCTTCAAATGTGCTAAGGGTTTTGTAAATTGTTTTTTTAGGTATCTTATTTATTACATTATGAAATGGTGAAGATTTGTTATTCTATTTTGAAAATGTTGCCATAACTTATGTTGTTTTCATAAGCTATGCTTGAAGCCAGAATTTTCTTCCTAGTTTTAACTTGATTTATGCTAATGAATATTTATTGAACTCATATATTATCAGATTTGTTTGCTAAAATAGCGTTGATAAAAAATACATTTCTTTTTAAATTTTTAAATGAATATCGCTAGAACATTTCATGAGCTATTTTTTTTCTTCTAGTAAGTTAATAGTTGATTAGAGACAACTTTTTAAATTCTTTATAAATCGTTTTATTTTACTGACACACTTAGGAAAATATATCTTTCTCTTCATTTTAACCCATTAATGCCCAGCGTCCTCGTTTGAGGACGGTTACAAAAACAGCAAGAAAGCGGTTTTCCCACCAGTAAAGACGAAGAAAAATTTATACCTTATTTCACGAGACAGAATCCTTGAAAAATTTAGATAAAAGTTAATTTGCTTTTAAAAGTGGTGGGAAATACAAAATTTAAATTTTAGCGAAGAAAATAATTCGGGCGTTAATGGGTTAAATTATCTTATACTTGTTTAAATTTTTTATAGAAATATATAAAATCGAAAATTAATCTTTAACGTTCTTTCCTTTCTCTATTTCATTTAACTGCAACAATTTACTTCAGCAGAAAGGCGTAGAAAGTTCATTATAACTGAAGAAAATAAACACCATGGATTTCATTTATTCCTTTGTTTTTCGAGTCGAGAGACTTTTATTTTTGTTTTTGTCAGTCATATTTTCAATGCTTTCTCATTTATCTGAATTAAAGCGGATTATTGTGTCTATTTCGAATAATTATTTTATCTTGATAAATATTATTTCCAAATATTTCAATTGATATAGTAAACATAGAACATAAACATTGCATAACAATGTAAGAAAGAGATTTACTTAAGATTACTGTTGCAAATTTCGGGAACTTCTGTATTAATAATAAATACATTTTTTAAATATTTTTTATCTATAAAATATAATTTATTTGTTTATAGATTTCCTGTACTATCAACCACTGCTACTTTGGGCCATTTTTTCATGGTTTCACTAACATTTCCATTAGTAAACAATATATATAATTTTTCAATGTCGGAATTCAGTTGTAAAACATTAACCTGAAACAATGAAATAAACTATACCGTGTAAAAGCGGCAAACTTTAAAAAAATTATTTTTTAACTTTCTTTAGATTTAAGAATAAAAGTTTCTGGGGGCTTCTTTGGTTAGTACATCATCGACCTTCGATATGAGCTGACAACATACTAAAAGTTTATTGACAGAGTACGAAAAAACGACAGATCTGATTTAGAATATCTTTGTACAACACAAACAAACGTTATTTTGTTTTTACTATTTCATTATCAGTTTCATCATGACATTTTAGCGCATTAAAAATACGGTTATATACATTACAAATAATTTAATATTTCTCCTAATTTCTTAGCCTGATATCAGAAGAACGGGGAGTAAATGGGGATCATTTTGGTGACATTATCACATCTTTGAATTACGGTCTGAAATTTTAACATATCATTTAGAAGAATACAAATGTTTCAGTCTTCCTCGTGCTTTCGTAACAGAACATAAACATAGCGTTTTGTTGTGTATTTATGACGGCCAATTATCAACACGAGGGATATAGGTCCTGAGGGGGGAAACGCCTACCCGAAGGGGTCGCCTTTCTAAGGGAACTTAACCCATATTTACGCAAAGAAATAAAAGGATATAACAAAAACCAGGGATAACATCGAACGAATAGAAAGACATGCATGATTGAATTCAAATACACCACCTCCCTTCCACCGGTTTTGATGGCAGAATCTTTCGGCCTTTGATAGGACCTTGACTATAGTGTATCGCTAAATCTTAAATTTGAGTGAACAATCAAGTTATCGTTTACGGACTAAAATATTACATAGCTAAAAGTACATAATAAATTATTTCAGTTGTCTCGGGATATCATTGTGCTAGATGAACAGATTATATCGCCAATTTGTCGTTTTGTTATCACGCATAGGGGTGAATCTCCAATAACTGGGTAATTAACTCATTGATTTGGTGAAAAATAAAAATAAAATTTTAAGCAATATTTTTTTAATAATTAGATACAGCAAATGCTACTGAGTAATAAACAACACTCCGGCATAAACTTTACGCTTTATATATTTTTGTAAAAATTATTTTATAAAGTATTGGATTGTTCGGAAAGTCCTTTCTGTTTGGGAAATTCAATTCGCACCGGAAAATTCTGTTATTTAATTAATACATATTGTTTCCGATATCTAATACTTAGATATTCATGAACAAAATTTTCCGGTGCGAATTGATTTTTCCAAACAGAAATGACTTTCCGAACGAACCAATAATTTTGTAATCAATGTCACTACTGTCCCCAAGATAGTTGTTTACTTTATAAACCAGGATTTTAGTAAAATTTAGATTAATAGATTTGGAATAGATGGCATCACTGTATCCTTTGTCTTCAAGTCATATATGGCATTAATATCTGCTTCGGAGATTGAATCCTCAAATCAATAATTTGAAAGGGGACAGAAGTGGCAGGGACAAAATTAAGAAAATTGCTTCTGTGTACATAGTAAGTTAGGCTTAGTAAGACACCAATATGATATTTTGTACTATGCAAAAGTATGTTATATCATGACAAAATAAAAAGTAAATAAAAACAATAACAAGGACAGTTTAAGTAGGGGACAGTAGTACCAAGTAATAAACATATTCTTATATTTCTATCCATTTTGTAGCTTGTAACTATTGTTGAAGTTCTTAGAATTGTGCCATGTGTTTTTTCTGGGTAATTAAGATTGCTCCTTCTACTAAATGCACCAGTTCATCAAATTTTATCTGACGACCCGGTGGTCATTTTCGATGTTTTATATAAAGGGACAGTAGTGACATTAAAACTAGGGGACAGCGTTTCTCTGACTCAGAACAAATGTAAAACTATTTTTAATTTACAATAAAAATACTTTATTGTGTACTTTGGAGTATAGATTTTTATTTTTGGTGGTAAAATTGTTAAAAATAGTCTGTCATTACACTTAAAATTGTTCCAGAAGATCAGTACATGAGGTGAGGGACAAGGGACAGAAGTGACGAATTGGACGTTTAAAATAATATTGCAGTAAAATTTACAGTTATTTTCTCGAAAATACTTTGTGAAATTGTAGAAATACATTACAAAATACATTTTATGCTAAAAAACAACTATATGAATGACAAACAACAGCATGTAACCCAAAGGGACAGAAATTACCCACTTATCGGAGAATCACCCATAGATTTTTGACATTCAGTTTTAGTGCAGTATTGATTTCAATTACAAAGGATACAAATATTTTGATTTACCTCGGAATAGCTTGATGCAATATGAGCAGAACGGATGGTCAATGCATTATTTTCATTGTGGGATCAAATCACTGATTTTCAGATTAATATTTTAATACATTACAAATATTTATTATACAATACAAAAATTTCATTCTTTCTCAGGCTATCTTGGTGCGAGATGAGCATAAATCTTCGCCAGTTATACATCGTGGGAGTTCTATCGCGTCATCAAGTTTCGTCTAATGTCTAATTTTTTTCGCCCAATAAATATTTATAATCAGATCAAGACTTCGTTATCAACCTGTATGTCAGTAATGAATCCACCAATTCAATCTGGTCATTATATTTTCCATCAGGATTTTCAGAATTGTTTTAATTGACTTTTTCAGCTGCAAATTTTTTTTTCAAAACTTACTAGAATTGAATGATGGGTAGGAGGTATGTAGTAAAAGTTGGATGAGAAAGAGTAGCATGATTCACCACTGATATATATGTATGTGTGAGTGTGTGTTTGTGCATAAATATAATGAAACTAATGGCCTTTGAAGGCCAGAATATCAAGGAAAAAGTTGAGTCACATATTTGAAATTGTAATACACAGGCTATATATTTTACTAGGGATCGAAGACGTTCTGGTATTCAAAGGATTTTAGGTGATTTAATTGCAGAATGTTTGCAAAATACTGGGTACCATATTAGAAAAGCGATTTCTCTTTTCAAATAATACGCGAAATATTAATTTACTATAATTTCTAGATAAAGATTCTTGAAGCGTCCGAAATCCTCCGTAAATATCAGACTAAATAAATGTTATAGTATAAGTGATTAAATCAGAGTTCAACACATTTGTCAAATTTGTGTAAATTTCTTATAAAAATGTAAAAGACACTGTAAAAAAAATCTGTAAAGGTACTATACTTTATCTAGGAAACTGGGATTCCAAGAACTTTTCCTGTAACGGTAACAACAAAAACTCAAATTTTAGAATCGGTTACATGGATTTTTCCTGTTATCGTTACATGAAAAGTTCTGGGAATCCCAGTTTCCTAGAAAATGTTTAGTATCTTTACAGATTTTTTTTTTACAGTGGATGAGCATGATTTAATATGAAAATATATCTTACTGTTTATCAGCTACAATATTTAAATATGAAACAAATATCGAAGATCTAAATACTAGCAAATATTAGCATAAATTAATTTTAAGAGAATGAAGGGGAAAAAAACTGAGAATCATCGCAGCCATCTAATCAGTTGTGATAAATTATGATTGTTTTCTATAATGAATTAGTCTTAGTTTGTAATATTTTTTCTGTCTACACAGACAGAATACAAGCAAGCCAGAATTATTTTTTCACGTTAAAGCAGAATATTAATATTCAAGACATTCACAGTAAATAAATAGAAACGTGATCAGACTAGTTTTGCTCCGTTCAAAGAGATTTCAAACCAATATCTTCTAAAATAATTTATTATTCTATATGAAATAAGAAATAATTTTGCAGAAAATCAATTATGCTTTTGTTCTAAGTCAAAAATCAGTGCTTAGATTTTAAAAGAAAATTCTTTTATATTAAATCTGAATTGAAAATCAAACAAAAATGTGATCTTTTGTTATTACTTACCCATTGTACGTAGTATAGGGTAAGTCTCGCAATCGTTTTTAAAATCGAATTTTTTTGACGGATTTACACATTTTGGACACTGGAGATTTCGAAAAACATATTTTTAGAAAAAAAATTTGCCATCCGTCTGTTTGTCTGTCTGTAAACGCTCTATCTCCCGAACGAATTGAGATAGAGACTTGAAATTTTGTAAATATTTAGTATGTAAGAATGGGACGAAGCTTATTTAATATAAGTAACCTAGATTATCCGGAACTATTTTTTCGGATTCTCAAAAAATTCGTTCTGATGAAGGGGATATAAAAATTTTCGAATTTTTTTTTATTTTAAGGACTCATAAAAGGTAATAAAATAATACAAATTTTGCATAAAGAACGAAGTCGATCGAATTATTAGTTGCCGAGATATCTGTAATCCTGTTTTCCACCTTCTTCGATTTTTCAAGACCCTGTATTTCATTCAAATTTCAATTCAAAGCTATATTTTAATTGGAAATGAGATACTTAATCCGAAGCAATAAACTGTTAGTTTGTAAGATTATTATCTTTCGAGTTATAAGGATGTTTCTGTTTGGCAATTCGGTACTACTTGAGTAGTTTGGCGTGTTGTATAATTTGTCGAAATAGATTCATCAGCAACTCATTAATATAGCATTACTATGCGTAATAAAAATATTCAAATACACGTTTAAATTTTGTTTTGGAATTGCAATGCATTTTATAAATAGTTTACAAATGTTTTATTTTCATATATTATATATGCATATATATGATGGGTAAGTATTACGGTCGCCCCCAACGACTAGTTTTTCTACATTTTTTGGTATAAAATAGAATTGGAGAGATAAAAATAGATAAGATGGGAAAAGTTAAGATATAAATGGTAAGTTCGGTCGGCTTATAATTAGTCTATTCTCTATTTTATAGAATTTATTTTATCAATTACTATTTTTTCCTTAGTAAATTGGCTTTGCTTACCTATATTCACGCAGAAGAAATAATCTTCCCTGTCTAGTAATTATTCAGTTCTCTCCTCTTGCTATGAAACAGAATATAATGACAGATTGGCGAGTAGTCAGTGAAAAACACAGTCATAAAATGTGTAAGATAACAGCAAATTGTTAAAGGCAAGTTTACTTTTTTAATTCCTTTATATTATTTGAATTGTATTCTATAAAATAATAGTGGTAGTTTCTTCCTTTTTTTTACCATGTTTTTCCCTGACCACTCGCCACCCTCAATGCAGAGTTTAGTTGTTATAAAATAGATTCATATCAAAACAGACACATTATCGGATTAGTTTTGACTTGCTCAAAGCGATTCTACACCAATATCAGTTCGAATATGTTCATTATTTGTTTATTAAAGAAAATAAAAATACAGGAAATGAGCTACTATTTTGATCTTAGTCAAAAATCTGTATTTAAAATTTAAAATAAAAAATTTCATTGTAATATATCTGCATAACTTTAAATTAAATCTTCAGTCTTTTTTTTTCCTAATAACATTTTGTTTAGATAAAATTATGTTAGCATATGCTTAATTAAAACAATAAATTTGGTTGGTTTAATTTAAACTGTTTCATTTTTATAGGATTTATAGTACAGATTTCTATCCTACTCCTTTTCTACACCTAGATAAAGAAAGACAGGCCGTGGTGAAATCTTATGGAAAATATGCGGCATTTAACCCTTTCAGGGACAAGGTACTTCTATTGGTAAAATATCGAAAAGAGTACGTGACACTGGAGTTGAAATATATATTAAAAATGCCAAAAGCTTTGATTCTCATTCTCAGCTTCTTGGGGACAAACGACACGTATGGATGTCACAAAAGACTTAAGAATCCTTGTTTATCCCAACCAGAAAAAATTTACTGTAAAATTTGCCTTATATAATCCAAGTTTTTCTTCGATTTAATAAGGCACAAATTTATGTTTTAATAAACCGGTGACAAAACATTAAAAATTTCGTAAAAGGTTTCCATCGCGATGGGAAAAAAAATTCGTTCGAATATTTTAAAGTCAATATGCAATTTAGGAATAAAACCCTTCGGTCTCCGATGCCTCTTACACAAATTTTATTCGATTAGCACCACTTTTTAAAAAGAACTTTCCCTGAGGTAGACAATTTCAAAAATTCTACGATTAAATAAAGAAAATTTTATTTTTCTTTATGGGTGCCAAAGACCAATTTTGGAAAGAAAGATGATGTCTCCACAGCATAGACAACCGAGTGCCAAGGGTTAAAATTAGGTGGTCCAAAAAAGAACCACTGTCCTTCAAGGGGTTACGACTTGTTTTTTCGGAAACTAGTCGACCGTTTTTATTTAAACTTGGAATCCATATTTACTGGATTATGCTCAAAACTCATGGCAGACATTTTCTATCTACAACTGAAACTTTTTATTTTAGAGTAATGGTAATTAATCAGAAATTTTTATTATTTAGAAATTTGTTTTTCTGAAACGTAATTATCTATATTTTTAACAGTCTAGTATACATGATCTTTTATTTATATTCTACCACTAAAATTTGTTTAATCGAAATCGCTTGAGTACTTTAAGACTTAATGTGGTTTTTATTCGAAAAGTACAATTTTTCGGAGAATAAAAAACTTAGACACTTCTGACTTGTGTGAAGTTCTTGCACAGTTTTTCATTATTATATTAACACTTGGATAAAACTTAGTTATTAGGTTAAAGTACTGTCTTATAATGTTATTTCATGCCTACTTTTTATGTTAAAATTTCCATATAGTCCAAGAGCCGGCCTCACAAAATCCTATGTTATCGAGCATAAGAAAAAACCTTTATTTTATGGAAACGTAGTTATAGGGGAATCTAATCATCCATGTCTTCCAGAAGTGCTTCATAAGCTAAAAATTAATTCCACTAGTGGTTCAAACATAGGTTCATCATTGCGCTTGTCCTACAAACAAAGATATGGAAATATAGAAAACTGGGTTCAGGAAAACACAATCATAAACCTACGAGTAAGCCACTAATGGTATTAATATTTGGCTTATGAACAACTTCACTTCCGGCAGACATGGATCATTAGATTCCACTATTTTCATAAAGTAAAGATTTTTTTTTTGTCAATAGCATAGGTTTTTGTGCTGTCGGCTCTTGGACTAATAGTTTTTACGTTTCACATTAGGTGGAAACAAAGGGAATTTTATTATTTGAAAAAAGTGTTGCCAGTGAAGAAATCGGAATTTTATAAAATTAGTCGTGGAATTACATTACACAATAGAAAACATTTCGGTTTACCTAATGCATATAATAGACGAACATCGAATTTTAGAGTAAAATTAATCTGAGTGAGAGTGCATCCCTGTCATGTCTTCACGTAAGATCTCACTCTACTGATTGAAAAAGACCCGGATGATAATGTTAAGTCTATAAGGGCGTTCTTTTAAAATATTTCTCGCAAATTTTAATATTTTGACATGATTTTTTTTGCATAGGATAGCTGAAGACGATCTACAACTGGGCTAGTTGTTACTTTTTTTCGATTTTGGTTACATATTTTACTTTCTTCTATCTTTGAAGACGAAAGTATTGTAATCCATTTTTTTTTTTACTTTCTTCTATCTTTGAAGAAGAAAGTATTGTAATCGATTTTTTTTTTTTACTTTCTTCTATCTTCAATAGAAGAAGGTATTGTAATCAAAAAATTTTCGACTTCCGGTTTTCAACGGATTTACGCGTTTTAGGGGTCAGACATTCCAAGAAATATGTTTTTACAAAATGTCTGTATGTATGTGTGCCATGTGTCTGTGTGCATGTGTGTCCGTATGTCCGTATGCCGCCATTCTAACATCAAAATGTGTATGAAGATATGCATAAAATTGCATCAAATTTTTGTGAATATTTTTAAATGTGGCAAGCAGGTGTTCTTTCAATTTTGAAATATTCCGGCGCATATTTGAAGTCGGCGCTGCAATAGCGATTTTTGTACTATTTTCAATATTGTACCGATTAAAAGTGTATGGAGCTATTCATCGATTTGAACCAAGTTTTTGTGTAAGTGTTCGGCTAGTTGGTCCTCCCTGAATTTGAAAACAAATCCGCTAGAAGGGGGCGCTGCAATAGCAATTTTTGTACCATTTTAAATATTGTACCGACGAAATTGTATGAAGTTATGCATCGAACTGAACCAAATTTTTTGTGCAAGTGTTCAACTATGCCTAGTTGATCTTTCCTGATTTTTCTTTTTAAATCCGTCAGTAGGGGGCGCCGCAGTAAAGATTTTTGTGCCATTTTCCATGTTTAATCATATAAAAGTGTATGATATTATGTATAGTATTGAGCCAAACTTTTTAACAAATCCGCCGAAAAGGAGAGAGCGTATGCAATAGCGATTTTCGTGCCATTTTCAATATTTTACCATAGAAAAGTGTATGAAGTTAGAATTGAATGAAATGTTTTGTATAAGTGTTTGTCTATGGTCAGCAGACTCCCCTCTACCCTGACTTGAAAAAAAATCCGCCGGAAGGAGGCGCTATAATCGCTATGTCTGTGCCATTTTCATTATTTTACCATCAGAAAGTATATGAAGTTATGCATAGAACTGAACTAAAATTTTTGTGTAAGATTACTTTTGGGTATGGTGAATAAATCCTCCCTGAATTTGAAAAAAATCTGCCTATCGTTCTATCGTTCATCGGCTCTCGCAGAGACGGAAACTCATTTTTACGTTGATTAATTGACTGAAACATAAATTTAAGATGAAAATAATAGTTGGTATGATATTGAATTAATATTATTAACTAAACTTTGAAATATTAAAATGTATGTATGTATGTGATAAAAGAAAGTTTTGAGATTGGCACATCCAACTAGTTTATATTATGATAGTTTCAATTTCAGAACCGGTTCTAATCGGTTTCGAAAGTTAAAATATATATTTTTTTTAATCTGGAATCAAAATTGTAAAAGTAAAAAATTTCACGGTTGTAGATCGTCTTAAGCTATCCTATGTAAAAATATTAAAATTTAAGCGAGATATTTGAAAAGAACGCCCCTGTAGATTTAACATTATCATCCTCGTCTTTTCAGGCAGTAGTGTGAGCTCCTAACTTTTAAAAAAGTAGCTTAGAAATATTTAGTATTTTGTCCTCTGTTTTTTAAATGCTATGTTTTCTAACACATGGCAGCGCTATACATGCATATTTTATTTCGGTTGCTCCATTATTTTTTGGCTCAGCCCTCGCCTGCTTTTACATTTGGCATGTAATAAAGCCTCATCCTCTAAAAACAATTAAATTTTTGATTTATAATGTAAATCGAATTATGCATTCTTTTTAACTTATTAATCCTTTAATTCTCGCTCCCGTTAATATTCACGGGCTGCGATCTTCGCGGCTTTTATTCGAATTTTCTTGATTCCAACTAGTTTTATAACAATGTGTAATTCAAAACTTTATTCTGATATCAATTTGCTTGTCATTAAGTAAGGCGAATATTTATTTTTTTAAAAAGTAGTGGCAATGATGAATCTGTATATTTATACCGTAATTTAATGCAACCATTAATGTGTTAATGTAAAAATTTACTTTTTGTTAACATGTTTTTTTTCCTTGGTTTAGAAAAACCTCGATATAAAGGTACTAATTTAGCTAAAATTTACTAAAACTAGACATTTTTAGAAATGGTATTTGTCAAAAGCTATAATAGAACAATTATTAATATACTTTATATATAAATAGTTTTAATTTAAAAAAATGTGATCGACTTTTGAGATTTTTTTTACAGTATTTTAATATATTAACATGTATATTTATGTCTTTGTCTTATTTTATAGAAAGCACATTCGAACATTTTTGCTCTTTGATTTATTATAAAGTTAATATATGTCACTGATGTACAAATTATTATTAACACATTTTAATATATGAAAAAAAACTTTCATTTGTATTGTTCTAACTAAATACATAGCAGCATTTTACCCATCATTTTTTTTTTTTTAAACCTATATGACATCAGCTAGAGCTTACATGAGTATTTTTTGTTTCAAATTTATATCCCACCAAGAAAGGATATATATTTCTGAAACAAAGCATCTTCAAATAAATAAAATGGATGAGAAAATATCAGAATTATGGCATGAAAATGCGACAAAATTTCTCTCATCAAGAGAAAAAAAGAAACAAAACAGAAAGTTATAGATCTAAACAGTTAATTATCTTTAGTCACGGCAAAAATTTCACACTATTCAGTAAAAATAAATTGCTACTGCAAAATAAATAAATAAATAAATAAGAAATTCTAGAGAGATAAATATATCTCAAACAATTGTTTTCACATTTGTATAAACATATTAACAAGATAAGAATTAAGTAAAACTAACATTTATTGGATATTAATACAAGATTCATAGTATATTGAGCAATATTTTCAACAGTAAAAAACTAACTATGCACGATATTTTCTATTTCTATGTAAAAAATTATCTGAAATCTATATATCGGGATACCTATACATGCAAAAAAAAAGTTCTATTTTTTTGTTTCGATTTTGTCCTAAAGTCTTATAAGAACTTACTTTCATTCTTAGTTTCCGTAATATATTAATATTTAATTAACGGCTAAAGTTCCTTTTCTTTTTCTTTTCTTTAATTTAGCATAATCTATCATTTATTTTCCTAAAAAGAACTTAAATGTATTACTTAAATGTCAATATCTTATTGCGAAATATTAAAATCATTCCATTAATCCATTTCCCCATTTTAGAATAAAAAACATTTATCATTTAAACATTAAACATTTATTCATCATTAAACATTTAACATTTATCATTAAACATTTTTTTTATTATTTAATTATCGTCTGTTGGCTGGTTTGAATCGTCCGCATGGGACTTTTACTATAGCATATTATGCCGTTTAGGAAAGAGTTCTGACAACTAATTCCGCCCCTGATCTAATGGAAGTGTTAGAGGTGTTATACACTGTAAAAAATAAAGAGTTTTATCACATTTACTTCGGTTGTATGAGATGTGAAATAAGGTGTAAATATATTATTTTTTGAGTGCAAATACCAAAATAAATGTTACGTTACACTTTGAATGAAATATCACACCTCTTTAAAAAAAAAAATAGGCGTTCTGAATCACTGGAAATCGTTATAATTCGCTCTTTGAAAGACTATTGAATTCATCAACACAACGGCAGGTGTTTTTTTAATCCAGAGACAGCAAGTCGGTGATTATGTAATCCAGCGTTGGGGGTGGGATTACTGGATATGCAAAATGGCACCGTGGTTGAAACTTTCTGTTGTCTTCCGTGAAAAATGTTCTGTGAATTTCGATTATATTTCGCAGTAATAATGAATGATTAAAAAATTGCTGACATAGTTCATATTAAGAACTTTTATCGACTTACAGCTGTGATTTTTTCAATTAGTTTCAACAATTTAAGAAATCAGTAATAATCTATTATATGATGAATTACAGTCTATTCTATGATAGCCGTAACATAAACAGTTGCAACACAGTGTTGTTGCAAAGTTTTGGATTTTTTTCAAATAAGTAAGTGACGTTTATTTTCTTTCTCTTTTGTATACAATAACTCTTAATTCTCTGTAAAAGCTTGTATTTGTGTTATATTTGTTGTACGTATATATATATATATATATATATATATATAAAAATGCATGATACTTGCAAAATGTGATTTTGCAGTCTAACTATTTTGATATTTTAAAAATGAAAATTAATAATAAAAGAAGTCGTAAAATTGTCACTTTCGTACAGAGCTTTGAAATATTTAGTTTTGATTTTATAGTGTTTTACTGCTTTAAATTCCGCATAACTTGAACTAATACGAAATTAAATAAACATAGTGTTATATGTTGTTTTGAACATTCATTTTTTCAATTTATACAGGATGGTTATAATTAAAGTTACCCTGTTTGGACCTACGTAGAGTCCGCCCTGGTTGACCGATATCGCTGAAACTTGGAATATAAGTTAGATAGACCATGGGGAAACAAAATCTGCAATAAAAAAATTAGTTCAAATTTCAACCACCAGGTGAAGAAAAGGCGCTTTAAAACCACAAATCTAAAACTGGAAACAGAAATCTTTCAAATTTCGACCGATAGATGGCGTTTTTCACCTGCGAGAAAGGACTTTATGCAAATTTGGAGCGTTTTAAAAAGCCAGTACTCTCTGCCGTACATTCATTCTGCATCATGCCGTTAGAAAAGAAGGAACGAGCGTTACTGATAAAGTTGTTTGATCAGAACGGCAGTAATTTGTCAATTGCGTTGCGAGAGTACCGGCGCTTGAAAGGCTTACGAAAAGGACCAATGACGAGACAAGCCTTGAAAAAGATTATGTCTAAATTTGAAAAGACTGGGGAGTTGGGTGTGCAGCAAGGAAGAGAGCGGAAAAGAATTTCAAATGAAACTGCCGAAGAAGTTGCTCTTGCTGTGGTCGAAAGAGCATCGGGTTCCCAATATTCTTCGACAAGTGCTCGAGCTGTGTCACGTGATTTTTCTTTTCCTTGGTCTACAGTACGGAAGGTTCTACGATCCATTATAAAGTGATATCCATACAAGATTCACATTGTGCAAGCGCTGAAACCTGCAGACCCGGACGCACGAACTCAATTTGCGAGGTTGTTTTTGGCTAGAATAGCCGTTGGTAATGCATGGCCGTGGAACATTTTATGGTCGGACGAGGCGAATTTTACCCTAGATGGAGCAGTGAATATTCAGAACTGTCGCGTATGTGGTACTGCAAGTCCTAATGTTCTCCATAAACAGTCTTTACATCCTGCTTACGTAACTGTTTGCAGGGCTTTACGGCTGATTTTATTCTTGGACCCTATTTTTTTATGAGAACACTTCTCAGAGTCCTAAAAGGTGTTCCATTACGGGTACCCGTTATTGCAATCTCCTTCAGCAGCAAGTCATTCCATCTTTACAAGAGCGGGAGTGTATAGAGACTACCGTATTCATGCAGGATGGTGCCCTGGAGATGATTGGGTAATTTCGAGAAATTTCCCGACTACCTGGCCTCCTCGCTCCCCGGACTTGAATCCCTCTGACTTCTGGTTGTAGGGATTCCTGAAAGATCTTGTGTATGGAGGAAGCATACGCACATTATCTGATTTAAAACCAAGCATACTACGTCATGTGTCTACAATTGATCGAGAAACCCTTCGCGTTGAACACGTTATAATGCGTTTTGAACACGTACTTGATGCAAATGGAATGCACATTGAACATGTCTTGTAAATAAAAAAAAGATTTCTGTTTGCAGTTTGAGATTTATGGTCTTAAAGCGACTTTTTTTCACCTGGTGGTCGAAATTTGAACTAATTATTTTTATTGCAAATTTCATTTCCCCATGGTCCATGTAACTTATGTTCCAAGTTTCATCGATATCGGTCAACAAGGGCGGACTCTACGTAAGTCCAAACAGGGTAACTTTAATTATAACCACCCTGTATTTGTATTTTGATGTGTTTTTAGATTATTAGAAGCAAAAATTTCATTATTTTTATTTCATTTTTTTTTCTTTTTATATATATATATGATGATACTGAAAGAGTTAAAGAGATTGTCATGGTTTTATTTTTCTATTTATTAAATTAGTAAAACATAATTAAAATCATCATTAATGCCTATTTGAATTTGAATACATTTAATGAAAAATCTTAAAGCTTCAATGAAAGGGGGGGACTGCCGGTATATTCCTTCAGAGCTGTGTGAAACGGGGGGCGAAGGGGGCGGTCGCCCCGGGCGAGGAAACTGAGGGGGCGCCAAATTTATGTTATTATCGTCTTTTGTTTCTTCGCTTTTTTTGTAAAAAAAAATTATATATATAAACATATTGGGATTTTTTGTGTGAAAAAAAAACATACATTTTCAAAATAGCATGTCACTTCATTCTTGAAATCCAAAAGTTGTCATACAATACTGTTAGATACATTTTTTCACATATGTTTTCCAGATCACCTTTGCCAAAATATAAGCGCAATGTTCTTTTATAGTATTTAGTTGTAATATTAAATCTTTTAAAGTTTCAAAATAAACGAAAAACATGTATTTAATAGGATTTATTTGTGATTTTACAATTTTCAATTTTTTGACACCTGTAACAAACAGTAATGAAACTATACTGAAATTTAGAGGTGCTGAAGATACATTCTGACCCCTCCCCCCAACAACCTCCAAACACACTATGTGACCCATATAACGATGTTTTTAAGTAAGTAAATATAGGAAATTACATATTGTTTAATAACTGAGTATTATGTTTAAAATGCATGTTATAATAAATTACCTCAATTAAAAGGGAGTTTAGCAGCCTTTTTGCATGAAACTAATTATTTTAATTTATGGCTGTGTTAAATTTAAAATGTAATCTTTAAATTATTTTTTATTTTGCTGTTAAAATCATGTAAATATTAGAAAATTTCCTTTTTTACCATCTATTTATTTAGTGCACTTTAATAAATGGTAGCAAAATAAAAAATAATTAAAAAATTACATTTCAAATTTAATACAGCCATAATTAAAAAAAATAGCTTCACGCAAAGAGTGTGCTAAACTTCCCTTTAGTTGAGACAATTTATTATAACATACATTTTAAACATATTACTTAGTTTACACCCAAAATGGTGGCAAGTAAGTTGCCACTACAAATGGTGTTTGTTTACACCATTTGATAGTTGGTGGCTCATTACACCAATTTACAAGTGGAATTTCATTATACCACTTGGTGTGGCAACTTAGTTGCCACCCTTTTTGGTGTAAAGTAAGGGAGGTTTTTTTTTTTACAGTGTACAACTACCTTCGAATAAATGTTATTGGGTTTTAGTACGTGCGTCATATTGGGAGACGGAGCCAAATTCTCTGAGAATCGTCTGGGAGCCAGTTTTAGCTCGGAGAGCGATCAGAATTCCCTGATCTACCAAATCCTAAGCAGGTGCGTGCTTCTTCTCGTAATATGGAACTGTTACTGTTGTGATCTAATTTCACGAAAAAGGACTCTGCACAGAACACATGTTTTATTCTTTGTGATTTTGTGACATGGGCTTAGAAAAGTTGGGAATTTTAGTGGCTGATTATGGAGTAACTTTGGAATGGAACTATAATAAACGATGTTTTTTGATTTTTCATGGAAATTTCCATTATTTGAATTACTACACATTTAATCTGTTTCCATATGCCAAAGGACTTCGACTGCCAATCCATTTGATGGAATGCGATTCCTGATGACTGATCGACTCCGTTCGTGCCATCCTATTCGCTCCGTCATATTTTGTGTTTTTGCGGGAACCCCTAAAAATATCTCTACATATATATGCATGGTAAAAATAAAAAATTTCAAATTTTGAGATAAAATTTTATATTTAACGGCATGTATCCAACGTGCACAATTAAGGAATTGTAACATTATATTATTATATTTTGAAACTAAATGAACTTGAATTAATTAGTGTTATCTGCTTAACACTCAGCAACTTTCTTCATATTAATTTTTTTAAGTATTCAGTAAAAATAAGAAAGGTAAATTTTGCCTTAATAATCTGATCTATTTTTTTCCCGAAGAACAAATTCCATCTGTCAAATGCAGTCATCTGATATGGACAAATTAGTCCTTTCTTTAATTTCTTCTTGAGCAGCTGCAGCGACCATATTTGCCAAACGCAGGGCACATAATGAGAATTATACTGACTTAGGTATGTGCCAGATGTGGTACACGGTGCAATAAAGGGTTTAAATAGGGTCATTTAATTTTGGACACTCTGTATGTCCATGTGATTAAACCGATTTTTTTCGACATTAATATTTTTTGTACCTTTTATAACGGCGGTTAATGTTATTAGATGTTGTGATCGGCAAACTTATCAACATGTAACAATGTTACAATATTAAAGATATATATGTATATTTCGGATAATATCTGCTTATCCCTTTCAGGGAAAATGCACTAATTTCCCAAAATTTTTTAAAAATTTAATTCACATCGCAATTTAAGAAAAAAAATTGAAAGCAACCAAAAGCTTTTCGTTACGTTTATTGTAATATTGATATTGTACTAAAAAATTACTGGTGCCTTTTTTTAGGTTGGGAATTAAAATTGAGCGTTTGTAGAATGCATACGACGCCCCTGAAAGGGCTAAAAAGCAGTAGCGATTGTCTTCAATACAAAAAATAAAAAAATACATAAAATGAACAATTTAAATTCATTATAAATCTTTTTATTTTTTTCTGATTTAAATAAAATATTTTTTATAACAGAAATTTTCCTAACCGTTAAAAAAATTAGCTTTGATTCAACTTCCAACCTTTTTCTGATAACATCATTGACGTTTTTAGAATAAATTCTTAAGTTTTATCCCTTAATATTGAAATTATAAAAGGCTTAAGATAACTTTTCTGTTATTCAAATGAAACACGTTCTAATTTTCCATTCCAAAGAATTTTCCGTTCGCATTATTGCTTCAATGGATTTAAGAATGATGGACATTTACATAAAAATTGCAAATGCTGTTTCTGGAAAATATTCACTACATCAAACATTTTCACTATAAAAATTTCTATTTTTTAAATATTTGTCTGTTTTGTAACTCAACCGTTTTCCTCTTATAGAATAAATCTTCGAAAAAAAATTAAAATAAAATAAATGCATTACAAATAAAAATTCAGTCGATTTTTTTTTATCTTTTTCTGATAAACATTTCTAATATTTATTGAGTAATTTTCCATAATAAAATTGTTTCCGATTCTGAAATTTATTTGTTAATATAAAATTACACATATTATTCATTATTTATTAAATGATTAACCATTTAAAATTATTTTAAAAATTGAGCACGTTCGGCTAATATTTAGACATAACAAGGATTTAAAATTTGAGCAGTTGTTAAGAACGCTCGTTTTTTTCCATTTGGAGTAAGATATGTACTGCCTACGTAGTAAATAAAATAATAAAAATGTTCACTATACATTTTTCAATTTTTCATAGGGAAAAAACAATAGAAATATTTGCTTCTAATATTCTAAAATGTAATGCCTTGAAATTTGAGAGTTAAGGACAAAAGGCGAAACAGGTTTGTCGTATTTGCTTTGGTTTATTTGACCATTTCGAATTCATACCTGCAATTCTGTAGGAATATATATATTTTTTTACTTTAAGACCTTCGAAATGCCCGTCATTAAAGGAAGCGAATTGTTGTAACTAAAATTTTCTGATGTGAAATTAGAATTTTTCAGTTAAATATTTGACCAAATTGAAAATTTTGTCCAACAGTTACATATTTTGTAATTCCGTCATCTGATGTAACTTTGTACCAAATTTAGAAAATATTGCCCCATGCTTTCACATACCTTGACAAATTATTTACAATAAATTGCCAGGGTATCGGTGTTGCTGCTTCCTACAGTGACGGTCAAAAGTTTACGGCCAGTTAGTTTCTTTAATTTATTTACCAGCAGGCTTCAGCGTAGAAGCACAATTGCTTCAAAAGTTAGGAATATATGAATATTCTCCGACTATGTGATCCTTTTTATTGGATACTGTAGACACTTCGGGGAAAGAGGCAGACTTTGAAACTCTTGTTGCAAAATTTTCCGGATACTCATCATTCCTTAGTTTTTTTTCTACTGGTAAGGTGCTTTTTGGTCGTGTTTGTGAATTAATCAAAGTGAATAGCATAGTTTAAATACAAAAATGAAAAATTCAAGTTTTATTGTTCGTAAATGAGTGATTAGTATCTCGCTAAAGGGCCAATCTTCTCGAGATATTGGTGAAAAGTTATCGATCGGAAATCTGACTATAACCAATTTTTTAAAAAATATATAAAGATGGCTAAGGCCTTCAGGACTTTCCGGGTGACTTCGTCCGGGTGACCCCGGAAAATGACTATTTTTGGGGAGGAAATTATCAGAAGAAAAACAGTTGATGACCCGCATAAAAATGCCGTTGCAATATCTCGCTATTTACGAAATGAAAATGTTGCTGAAATAAGTCTGTCTATCGTATCAGGATGCTGACGAAATGCAGAACATTAAAGAAGAGTTGGTGTTAAAAAAATTCAGAGGTAAAAAAATTAACAACGTACCTGACTGGCGTTTTCAAAGGAACACAAAGTCTGGTCAAATGAAAAAGGGACAAAAGCTGTATTTTTTCATCAATCGAATTTCAAAATTTTTTGGGAGTGATGGCAGACACTACGTCCGATGACCTAACTACAAAAGATACGTTTCGACATATATTTTCCGATGACCTAACTACAAAAGATACGTTTCGACATATATTTTCCGATAATGAAGCATGGCGGAGGTCACGTTATAATGTGGGGAGTATTTTCTACAAAAATTGTTTGTCCGTTATTTGAAATCCGAGGCAAAATGAATGATGCAATGTAATTATCTTATACAATCACAAAATTCGCCTTTTTCACCTTAGAGAACCACAGAAAGTGAATATTTTTATTAATTAGAATAAGGAATTCAAAATCCGCAGTACTTGAAAATTATGGATACTAGTAGATCGAACCCGGGCTTCCCGGGTTACATAGCAAAGATAAAAACCATTTTTTTAATTGAAAACTTTAATGAATTTTCTGCATGTAATATGCGTTTTAGATTGCTAACTAACTCCAAAAAAGCATTTTAACCCTTAAACCCCTTGGAGGGGGTGGAATAAAATTTATCCCACTTAATTTTAATTTCAAATCGCCACACTGACGAAAATAATTTGAAATAGCAGTTTTATTTTTCTCAAATACGTGAAGAAACGCTTTTAAATATTTTGAAACAAATTTGTTTTAAATTCTCGTGTCAATCAATCATTTCAGCATTTTAAGAATTAACGTGCTTTTTCCCTCAAAGGGTTAAGTGTCATGCGGATTTTTTCATTCATGTTTTGTTCATAAAATAATACTGTGAAAAATATTGATATGAAGATTTGTATTTGATACTTTACATATTTTTGTATTGTATTGTACTTTACATATTTTTTTATCTTATAAAATTCAAAAAATTAACATTAATCTCAATATTATATTAAATCAATCTTTGAATTAAAATATTACATAGCGGAAAAACATGATTAGGCTAACGTGGTTAAGTTAAAGAATTAAATGAAAAATATTGATTATGGAATCAAATAAATCTATGAAGTTTTTCAAAATTCACATTTCCGTATTAGACGCATGCCAGAAGTTATTAGCAAAGATTTCGTTAAGGCAGCAGTTTTGTTTCTGGTCATTTCAGTGTTTCGAGCACGTAATTTAATTACATGTCTATTAAATTTGTATTTATTTTATTTTATTATTTATAAAGGAAATTTTAATTTTGCTATAGTATATTAGCCGGAAACAAATCCCGAACTCTTTATATTTTTCTAAGGACAAATAATCTATCGTAATCGAGTTTCACCAAGACAACACTAGATATCGGGCTTGCTCATTCCTTACATGACGTCACAAAAGGTGGCTGAATGACGTCCAGCGATTGGTACAAAACGATGGGTGCGTCACGTTGAGCCCTGTTTTTACCAATCACAGATAGCGGCCAGCCACCTTTTGTGACGTCGTGATAAGGAATGAGCAAGCCCTGTATCTAGTGTAGCCCTGGTTTCACTGGGTAGAGATATATTTAAAAATAACTCGCACCTGATTTTTTTTAAAGCACAGCCAATCAGTAAATTGAAATACAGTTTTCAAACAAAATCAAAGCATTTTCAAAGTATTTTTTTTCTTATTTGGCACTGTAAAATTTTAAGTTGTTTTATTACATGTTGAACTTGTAATTTTTAGTAATTTAATCTGCGTTTTAAACCATTCTTCTATTTTATTACTCATGCAATTTTAATTTTATAATGGGAAATTATCAGGAACAATATTTATAGATTTATGAGTAAATGTGTATCATTATTTCTTAATGGAGATGCGTAAAAACGATTTAAAAAAATGCTTGAAAATATAAGCTCGTAATAAATGAGTCAAATGAGATACAGTCTTCAATCAATTTGCATTTGAAAGTAGATTTCTTTTCCTATATGACGAAATAAAAATTAAAAATGTGCAACGTTTAGAAGATTAAAAAATTGCAGTAACAAAATTGCAAAAAATTATTTTATCCTAAAATGGGCACAGATGTCATATACGCACCACATTTGCACGTGCTTTTTTCTTTGACCAATTTGGCATTACACATCTGTGCCAAGGAGAAGATCTGTTTAATAAGTTTATAACAATTATTAGGGAAAGGAAATGGGGAAAATTAACGATTTCAGTGCAAGGTGCTGATTAAATGATGCCACTGCATGCATTCAATATGGCAATAGGTTTTACGCATTATTGTGAAAATTATAGTTGCTGTTTTGTTGCTTATTAAGTTTATTATTTATAATTGTTTATTTATTGTTTCCTTTTTGATTAAATTCATATTTATTTACTGTTATTTTTCATTTTAATTCTTTAAAGTATTTTATTATATACTATATCAATAATTATTTATATCAAGCTATCATTTATTTATTTCCTTTTTTAAAAAATTTGAATCTTTTTCATTTTTTACGTTATTTTACTTTTATAATGGAGTAAAAAATTACGTGCTGTTATTGCATGCAATTTGTACTTACATTCAAAAATAAAATTTTTGCCAAATTGGTAAGAGAAAAAAGCACGTGCAAATGCGGTGCGTATATGACATCTGTGCCCTGAAATGTCATTTGCAAAAGAACATCAGTGCTACATACGGACACATTTGTTCGTTACAATATAGATATTGCTCATATGAAAAATCGGTACTACTTGATTATCCCGTCGACCATTTTCGCCAAATTAAAAAAATGCCAAACTAATAGCCATGTTATGTATGTTGACATAATTTTTATTTCAAATAACGGGAAAACAAATAAATTAGTAAAACATGAATAAAAATTCAAATAAAAAGTAGTATTAAAACTTTGATGACATTTTAAACATGTGTATCGTGTTTAATATCATTCAATATGACATTCACAATCATCCATTATTGGCATATAATCTTATAATTTGGCGATAGATTTTTGGTCGACGGGATAACCAAGTAGTACCGAAAAATCTTACGCGCATACTAAAAACTTAAAAGCAAAGAAATGACTGCACGTACATCTTTTCGAAAAAGATTGTTTCAAAGTTAACTCTATAACAAATTTAAAATTCGTTCTATAAATTAAAATACACAACACAAACTAAAAGAATAAACATTAAAATACACAGACATTGCACTCCGTCACTTCAATGTGCAAAGAAGATGCCGCATTTTCCGTGAAATACGCAAACCTTGATTTTTACAAATCATGCCAAACCAAATTTTCAGTTACATTTTAAACATTGGATATTAGCCGATTATGAAATCTCATTTCGTCATTTACATCGTTCTTTTTCTATTTCAGATCAATTTTCTATGTGAAAAATGTACTTTTTTTTCTTTTCTGAAAATATATTTGGAAAATAAAAATGGTTCTAAAAATAAAGTAAAAAATAAATAACATAAAAAATATAATTATTCCAAAAAGAAAGAAAAATTAAATAATTTTGGTAAAATGACAGGTAATAAAAAAGAACTTAAAAAAACGTCTGTTTTATAGTTAGTTTAAAGCATTTAGTAAATAGCAAGTTTAACTGAAATTTATAAAAAATTACATTAAGCGAATAATGTTATTTTAATATAATTATAATTGAATGTCTTAAACAATTGGGCAAAAATTTGGGGAACCGGACATTACTTTAAACCTGGAATTATTGCCATGACCATCTTTGTTTGCTTGTCTAACTCGGCGAAAAAAATTCAACCCGGAGGGAAAAAAAAGAATCACATTGAACAGGTACTAAATCCTTTGACAGCAGTCATGCATTTTTTCTCTGAATAAAAATGATCTGCTTAAATTTATGCAGTCTAAAGTACCATTTTATTTTATTATAAACAAAAACTATAGTACTAAAAGTTTCCACAGACTTCTCATTGAAAGTTTTCTTTTTTCGAAAACACGTGGTTGTGTTTGGGCATAATGTAGCAGATTTCTCAGGGTTACATTTTTTGCACCTCTCCCAGCCACCACACATAAGGCCTCTCTATTTCTTCTTTTTACTTTATGGCTATTTTTCCTTTACTTTGCACCATGGCCAACTATATATATAAGGCCCATTTATTTGAGATTAATTTATGAAATCTCTAGCCAGAAGACTCTGATACTTTGCTCAAGTTACTCTAGCCAATTGTGCAAACTCTGAACCAAAACAATGACCATGTGCTCAGAACAGAAATCAGCTCATTAAATGATAATTTGGGCAGGGTTTGTGCCACGTGATCCAATGAAATAGCTCAGAGTTTGAAGCTGAATCCAGCTTCACTTTTTCGGCGATTTTTAGCGAAATGCGCAGGCCGTTATATCTAGTTGGTAATGCTTTTATAGAAATGGAGTACTCAAGTTGCCACTTCCAGAAGAAATAAATTAAAAACTACAAAAAAATTAATATCTCAGAAACAAATTAATATACGGTTTTCAAACAAATTGCATTTAAAAGTACATATTTTTCCCTACACAACGGTGTAAAGATTGAAAATGTACGATGTCTAGGAGTTAAAAAATGTGCAGTAATGGAAATTGCAAAAGTGAAATTTTCAGAAAGTGTTGCCATTCGAAGAATGACGTATGAGTTACGCACAGATGCGTTTGGCCTTTATAATATAGATACAGATGTACAATATGTGATTGGGTACAAATGCATGAAATAAAATAGTATCCGATAACACAATGTTTTTGTTCCATAAAAACGTTAATGACGTCAATATTTATTCTGCAAAATAAAATAAAATGTTACACTTAAACAAAAGTAAATCAAATTATCTAATTTGAAAGACATATTTACTTGACACTTTAAATTTTTTTAAAATGATAAAACAATATTGTTAATCGAAATAAATCTTACTGTCTGTCAGGGATAAGAAAGACTCTAGAACCGCTATCGGCTCATTCCTGTTCTCAAAACACCAGATCAGTCGACTTTATTTTCGGGAAGTTCGGCATTTTCCTTTCTTCTACTCAATTCCCAGATACAATCATTCCGAGATTTAACGGTCATTTTTTTTTGTCCTACGGATGAAGTTCTCTACCTAAATGTTTTGGAACCTTCGAAAGCAGGAAACTTATTCAGATTTTTTTCTTATATCGGTCACATAGTACAATTCCCAGTTTTTACTACACTATATTGCCATTGATTATGGGACACTTGCGATTTTAGACATTTTACTAAATATCTAGAAAAATACATGAGGAATCATCTCGAAACTCTTAGTGTATAAATATAATAGTATACGCCATACATCTCCTTGAAGATTTTTTACCGAAACGCCATAGGGGACCGTCAACAAATTAAAAAAGGATGAATATCTTTTGAATAACCCTGTCAAAACTAATGTAGCAAAAGCGCTCAAACTCTAGATTATGATTGAATGCCTTATTATAATACACTGTGTTCATTTTTATGCAAATAGCATGCACACTCGCAGGGTAATTATGGTTTTTATAAAAATGGTCCCAAATTTTTCCAAGTTTTTCCATTATAATTTTCAGAGTTCTTAATATAAAATATTATTTTTTTCAGAAAATATGACAAACAACATTGCACACAGTACCCTGTAATCAGAATTAAAAAATAATAAAAATTGTATGAAAAATGAGTAGGTTTACTATATAATTTTTTACTGCGCATGCGTCAAAGATATCAAAATTTCATTTGCATATTATGTTAGCTAAATGTATAGAGCAACTTTTGTAAAAGTCTCAAAATCATAGCTTGAAAATTCTGAAAGTAATCGTCTATAGAAAAAGGACAAAATCCGTTGTTTCCAAAATGAAGCAAATAAATGAGGGATTTTATCCAAATGCAGTAGTACATCCCATATTGTGTATTCTATATTGACACTAATCAATGAATATATGGATACAACCCCTCTTGTTTTTGCTTCATTTTGAGAATAACGGATTTTCGACTTATTCAATTGACGATTATTGGCAGAATTTTCAAGTTATGATTTTGTGACTTTCACAAAAGTTGCTCTATACATTTAGCTAACATAATATGCAAATGAAATTTTGATATCGTTGACGCATGCGCAGTAAAAAATTATTTAGTAAACCAACTCATTTTTTATGCAATTTTCATTATGTTTTAATTCTGATTACAGAGTACTGTGTGCAATGTTGTTTGTCATATTTTCTGAAAAAAATAATATTTTATATTAAGAACTCTGAAAATTATAAGGAAAAAACTTGGAAAAATTTGGGATCATTTTTATAAAAACCTTAATTACTCTGCGAGTATGCATGCTATTTGCATAAAAATGAACAAGGCTTATTACAATAAGGCATTCAATTACAATCTAGAGTTTGAGCTCTTTTGCTACATTAGTTTTGACAGGGTTATTCAAAAGATATTCATTCTTTTTTAATTTGTTGACGGCCCCCTTTGGAGTTTCGGGAAAAAATCTTCACGGAGATGTATGACTTATACTATTATATTTATACACTCAGAGTTTCGAGATGATTCTTCATGTATTTTTCTAGATATTTAGTAAAATGTCTAAAATCGCAAGTGTCCCATAATCAATGGCAACATAGTGTATAATAATCCTAGGCCATTTTTTTAAACATTTATTACAATAAAAAAAAACATTAAAATTTAAAAGAAAGAAAAAAGAAAAAGATTTACAGTTAGATAACATCCAAGAATTTCTTTATTCTTTATGATAAAATAAGGCAAAATTTCATTGAAGAGATGTTCGTTCAATTTACAAAATAGGTGATTTTCCCCTCTTATTTCTTGAGGAAAGTTACAGATATTTATGAACAGAAAAAAAGTTATATGTAAACATTATCCGATTGTCATGTTACGCTATATTTATTACAAGATTATTGTAATTGAACATGGGAAAAATAAAATCGAATTTTGCTATTAACTCAATTGTATTTTGCTATTAATAAAAAAAAATGGTAATCGCAGTAAAAAGTGTTTACTTAAGCATTTTTTGTAAGTTTTGCTCCCTACGTATTATTTTAAATTGGAATAAGGATTCATATGTGGATCTTGGAACAGTGAAATTTTTGTGCGAATAAAAACTACTTCAAGAGTTCTGAAATTGTTGCCATAAAAGTCAACAAAAATGAGACACACATGTCCTGACAACCAACTTTTTGACTGATTGCCATTCGAAGCCCGAATGTTAATAGTTCTAATTCCGTATGATACCTTTTGTTACTTAAATTAAAATACTGCTCATAATGTTAGTGAAGTTGTAAGTGTTTGTATTTTATTAAGATTAAAAATAAACATAAACATTAAGACACTTAAGTAAGTATAAATACGCCAAAAAAGCATGTGAAAAAATATCAAGTCGTCAAGTATGAAACTATTGATATAAAAGTGCTATATTATCAACGCGAAATCTTTTAAATAAATCTTAATAAAACTTTTCATCTTATATAAAGGGCATATACAAGAAAAATTACTGTCATGAATATTACAAAAAATGTTATTTTTTTTATTGATGGAAGTTTTCCCTTTCGTAATCTGTCCTTTTTAAAGTCACATTTTTAATCTTAACGCCCTGGTTTCATTGTTTATTTATTTTTGTATTGGATAATGCATTCACGACGAATGTCATGGTTACGTAGTACAAAAAGTGGTAAGAATAATCCTTTATTTAACGTAATTTTTACCTCTATTATTACGAGAAATTTCTGTTTGAAAATTTTATTTTATACAATCAAAGTATTTCCTCGATTCAAGCAACAAAAAAATTCTACCTTCAAAAAGCTGTGATAAAATTTTGAAAAATCTGTGATGGAGACGAGTTCGTTCTTTGCGAAGGGATTATGGAATAATACTGGAATACAGTTTCTCTTTTTTTGCCGTTAAAAATAAAGTAGATGGTTCCATTAACGACAACAGATGTTTTTGTTACAATAAATAAACTTTCCTTTGAATAAAAGGCTTTTTTCATTCTGTTTTCGGATATTTTTGTAATTAAGATATTCGTTATTTTAATGGAACTTTTACTTCAATTGTTCAGTACTAAACATTAACTTTTATCTATAAAAGCAAACACTGAAATAATTAAGCTTTTCTACAAGAAAATTTTACAACTTTATGGAAAATATTCTGAATACTTAAAAAAGTAAAGTACAAAAAAAAAAGAGAGAAAAGTCGCTGAAAAAAATAAACCCATTATAATAGATTTACATTGTCCTTGGAGAATAATACACGATCATTAAACAGCTAGGTAAAAAAAATTATTTCCGATAAAAACCTGTTTCGTAACTCTTTTTTTGTTCACGATAAAAAAAGAAGAAAAAAATAAGCACCTGAAAAGCTGTTTTCTTTTTTTTCTGGTAATAATACAGGAGAAGATTTTGTTACCAACAACAGATGTTTCTTTTATAATGAATAGCTTTTCCATTTAATGGGGAAAAATTCATGGTGTTATTTTATTATTTTTTTAAATAATAAAATGGATGTTATTAAATATAACTTATGTTTCAATTGCCGAGTATTAAGAAATAATTTTATAAATAAACAATCTGAAATTTTAATTCATGGTTTTTGTGCAAGGATTTTCAGAATTTTTTCCCTTCGTATTATTTTAAATTGGAGTAAAGAATCATATGTGGAACTTATTATTTACTTTAAAATACTTTACATACTTTACTATTTACTTTACATATTTTTTACTTTATCTTTTTGTGCCAATAAAAATTATTTGAAGAGTTCTGACATTGTGGCCATAATTGTCGACAAAAGGGAAACACACATATCCTGATAGCCAACTTTTTGCCTCATTGCCAAAGAACCGACCGAAAGTTAATGGTTCTAATTCCGTATGGTACCTTTTGTTACTTAAATTTAAATACTGCTTACAATGTTAGTGAAGTTGTGAGTGTCGACATTTTTTATAGGTTAAAAATAAACATAAACATTAAGACAATTAGTAAATATAATCCCGCCAAGAAAACCGTGTGAGAAAATATGACGTTGTCAGGTATAAAACTAGTGATACAAAAGTGCTGTATGTGTAAATGTGAAATCTTCCAACAATAAATCTGAATAGAAATTTTCAGCTTTTATAAAGTCATATTCAAGAAAAATTACAGTCATGAGTATTACAAAAATTCATATTATTTTTTATTGATGGGAGTTTTCTCCGTTGATAATCTATCCTTTTTTAAGATTCATCCTTAATTGTGCTGACCTAATAATTAATTTAATTGTTTAAATTTTTTTTGCAATGGATAACGCATTCACGACTAATGTCATAGTTATGTGGTACAAAAATTGGTAAGAATATTCCTGTATTTAATGTAATTTTTACCACTATTACTACTAGTAATTTATGTTTGAAATTTTTGTTTTATACAATCAAAGTATATCCTCGATTCAAATAACAAAAAACTGTTGTGATAAAATGTTGTGATAAAATGTTGTGAAAAAAAGTTGTGATAAAAAGTTGTGATAAAATGTTAAAAAAAATCTATGATGGATAGCGTTGCAAAGATTAGAAAAAACCCGGTTTAAATCCGGGAATAAACCTGGAAAAAACCCGGTATTTTTTTGGAATAATTCGGTTTTTTGGGAATAAACCTGGGAATAAACCTGTTCTATTGGAAATAAACCCGGGAATAAACCGTCTTTTTGCAACTCTAATGATGGAGACGCGTCCTTTCTTTGCGAAGGGATTATGGAATAAAACTGGAATACAGTTTATCTTTTTTGTCGTTAAAATAAAGTAAATGGTTCCATTAACGACAACAGATGTTTTTGTCTCAATAAATAAATTTTCCTTTGAATAAATTACTTTTTTCCTTGTGTTTTCGGATATTTTTGTAATTAAAATATTCGCTATTTTAATGGAACTTTTATTTCAATTGTTCAGTACTAAACATTAACTTTTATCTATAAAAGCAAACACGAAATAATTATGTTTTTTTACAATAAAATTTTAGAACTTTATGGAAAATATTCTTAATACTTAAAAAAGTATAGTACAAAATAAAAAGAGAAAAAAGTCGCTGAAAAAAGCAAACCCATTATACTAGATTTACATTGTCCTTGGGGAATAATACACGAACATTAAACAGCTAGGTTAAAAAAAAAATTTCCGATAAAAACCTCTTTTGTAACTTTTTTTTGTTCACAACTACAAAAAAAAAAAAAAAAAAAAAAAAAAAAAAAAAAAGTGCATGTGAAAAGCTGTTTTCTTTATTCTCTGTTAATAATACAAGAGAAGATTCTGTTACCAACAACAGATGTTTCTTTTATGATGAATAGCTTTTCCATTTAATGGAGAAAAAAAATCATGGTGTTCTTTTACTTTAAAAAAGTAATAAAATGGATGGCATTAACAGGGCTCCCAAATGGTCCGCGAACTGAACATCAGAATTTTTTTAGAAAAATTTTCTTTTTAGATATTTCTTACAAATTGTCAAGAAACCACGTTTGGAAGTTGGTTCTAGCTCAAACGTATTATGAAATTTTCTGTTAAAAAATACTGATGTTCAGTTCGCGGACCATTTGGGAGCCCTGCATTAAATACAACTTATGCTTTAATTATCGAGTATTAAGAAATAATTTTATAGATAAACAATCTGAAATTGTAACTTATGGTTTTTCTGCAAGGATATTCAGAATTTTATTAATTATAAGTGCTTTCTGAAAAAAAAAAAAAAAAAAAAAAAAAAAAAAAAAAAAAAAAAAAAAAACGCGCTTTTATTATATAATTAGTAAATTAACTTATTATTAATTACTATCTACGTTCCCGCTTTTTACATGAAAAAATTGTGTTAGTAAAATTACTAAATAGTTCCCCGTATAATGTCCCCCCCCTGACACCCGTATCTTTTAATCGATTTCTTAGAAAAAAATTATTTTTTCTGCTACAGCATTATTAAATAAGCAAAACATTATTAACTCTTTCAAGGGTATTATATTCAAGGGTATAAAATTAAGTGGCTAGAAGGTCTAGCCACCTAATTTTAATTCCAAAACGGACAAATGACACCAAGAATATTTTATTAAAATTTTGCATGTCTAGGGAAAGGGCAAATAGCAGGTTTTTATTATCTAAGAAATTCGTTTGAATAATCTGGTTTCATTCAATTATTTCATCATTTTACGAACAGAATCACTCTGCCCCTGAAACGGTTAAAATATTTTTTGTGCTGCTCTCAGTTTGGAATTTAAATTAGGTGGTCACGACACGTGACCGTTGCCCTTGAAAATACCTCTAAGTGTTGAAAACATTATTTATTTTCTTTTATCGCATAGTTTGTTATTAAATAGAAAAGAAATTTCTTTAAAGATTCTTGTTTAAAAAATGGAAGATTCAAACATCTAAGCAGCCATTATTAACCACTTAACTGATCAATATTTTTGAAAAAAAATCTTTCAAATAAAACTTATTTATTTCATGCTTTTTACAGAATTTTTAACCTTTTGACATCGGTTTTTTAAAACATAAATTTTTGTCTAACTGAATGAGAAAAATAAAATGTTCGAATTAAGTAATGCAAAATTTACAATAAAAAAAAAGCTGGTCAGAATAATACATTATTATCGAAATATTGATTAAATGAGCAAATCACGAATGGCAAATACACATTGTCCGTATTACGTACAAACAATTTTTTTTTTTTTAAGTTTTAAAATAAAAAAACTATCCCCAAGAAAATAGAAACATCACCCTGAGATTAACCCTTTAATGGACGCATGAAATTACGGTTTAAAAATTCAAATTTACTATTGCCACCACTTTTTTGAGAAAAAAATATTCATCTTATTTAATAACAAGTAAAATCATACCACAATAAAACCAATTACACTATTTTATAAAATTGATGAGAATAATATATTTCTGAATAAAAGCCGTGAAGCTTCTAGCCCGTGAATGTTTCGGGCTCGACGATTAAGTGGTTAAATTAATATATGCTGATTTTTCTTGCATTGTATAAAGTGCATATATTGCAGATCCTTTTGCCATTTTTTTTTTTCTGTCAATAATAAAGGAGGTAAATCTGTTACTAACAACTGATGTTTTTTTTTATGATCAAAAGTTTTTCCATTGATAGAATATTTCTTTCACGGGTATTTGATAGATGTGGTTTTATTTTTTAAAATATTAAAATACATGCCATTATACACTATATTGCCATTGATTATGGGACACTTGCGATTTTAGACATTTTACTAAATATCTAGAAAAATACATGAGGAATCATCTCGAAACTCTTAGTGTATAAATATAATAGTATACGTCATACATATCCGTGAAGATTTTTTACCGAAACGCCATAGGGGACCGTCAACAAATTAAAAAAGAATGAATATCTTTTGAATAACCCTGTCAAAACTAATGTAGCAAAAGTGCTCAAACTCTAGATTATGATTGAATGCCTTATTGTAATACACTGTGTTCATTTTTATGCAAATAGCATGCATACTCGCAGAGTAATTAAGGTTTTTATAAAAATGGTCCCAAATTTTTCCAAGTTTTTCCATTATAATTTTCAGAGTTCTTAATATAAAATAATATTTTTTTCAGAAAATATGACAAACAACATTGCACACAGTACCCTGTAATCAGAATTAAAAAATAATAAAAATTGTATGAAAAATGAGTAGGTTTACTATATAATTTTTTACTGCACATGCGTCAAAGATATCAAAATTTCATTTGCATATTATGTTAGCTAAATGTATAGAGCAACTTTTGTAAAAGTCTCAAAATCATAGCTTGAAAATTCTGAAAGTAATCGTCTATAGAAAAAGGATAAAATCCATTGTTTCCAAAATGAAGCAAAAAAAATGAGGGATTTTATCCAAATGCCGTAGTACATCCCATATTGTGTATTCTATATTGACACTAATCAATGAATATATGGATATAACCCCTCTTGTTTTTGCTTCATTTTGAGAATAACGGATTTTCGACTTATTCAATTGACGATTATTGTCAGAATTTTCAAGTTATGATTTTGTGACTTTCACAAAAGTTGCTCTATACATTTAGCTAACATAATATGCAAATGAAATTTTGATATCGTTGACGCATGCGCAGTAAAAAATTATTTAGTAAACCAACTCATTTTTTATACAATTTTCATTATTTTTTAATTCTGATTACAGGGTACTGTGTGCAATGTTGTTTGTCATATTTTCTGAAAAAAATAATATTTTATATAAAGAACTCTGAAAATTATAAAGGAAAAATTTGGAAAAAATTGAGATCATTTTTATAAAAAACTTAATTACTCTGCGAGTATGCATGCTATTTGCATAAAAATGAACAAGGCTTATTACAATAAGGCATTCAATCATAATCTAGAGTTTGAGCGCTTTTGCTACATTAGTTTTGACAGGGTTATTCAAAAGATATTCATTCTTTTTTAATTTGTTGACGGTCCCCTTTGGAGTTTCGGGAAAAAATCTTCACGGAGATGTATGACTAGATATTTAGTAAAATGTCTAAAATCGCAAGTGTCCCATAATCAATGGCAATATAGTGTATATAACATATCATTCAACTACTCAGCATGGAGAAATAATTTTGTCTATAAATAAGCTGAAATTTGAATTTTTGGATTTTGTGCAAAGTTTTTTTCATAAATTTATTAAAAATTTATGGATCTTTTCTCAAAAACACATTTTTCATAATAAATATTAAATCAATATATCGTGAATAGCTTCGACCTTCTTCGTTTTTAAACACCTCTATTTTTAACAATGTGTTTTCAAACACTTACCATGGAGTTGCTGCTATTTATATATTATTATTATTATTATTGTTCTTTAAAAAAGTTATGCGAAAAAGATTTTATGTTTAACAGCAAAAAAAGCAATATTAAAGAAATTTTATCTCAGCTTGAAAAAACGTGAACCGATTAGAACGGAAAACAACAATACTGTGACCAAAAAAAAAAAAAAAAAAAATTTACACTACGTAAAGAATAAGTGTATAGTAAACTCGAATATGTTTCTTTTTTTTCTCTTAATAATAAATGTGAATAATCTGTTAGTAACAACACATGTTTCTATTATGTGGATACGGTTCACTCGAATTCGTCTATTTTTATATAGTTTTTCCACTTTTATTAATATTAATACAGAAATTTCTAAATAGAACATCCATTTGAATGACACCAAGGGTAATTTCGGGCAAACCAAATTGTATTTTTTATGTTGGTTTTGAACCGATTCTGAAATAGACACTATCATAATATAAAAAAATATGTAACCAAAATCGAAAAAGTTAAAACTAACCCGGTTGTAGATCGTGCTAAGCTATCCTATGCAAAAAAATTTATGTAAAAATATGAATATTTGAGCTAGATATTTAAAATGAATGCCCCCATTGACTCAACTTCATCATCCGGATCTTTTTCATTCAGTAGTGCGGGCTCTTAAGAACATTAATCGAAGCTATCCAAATAGACTTACTCAAGTTTAAATATTATCTCATTGTCTGAAATGTGACGAATGTACCCATTTTGCGTACTGTCCAATTAATATTTACATGATGGTAAGTTAAGGAAGAGTTTTCGATGACGCTTGGAAAATGACGTATTAACACAGGATTTGATAGGGAATTAAAATTTCCTAATGTTGTTTTTTCCGTTTTATCATGCATGATTGGTTTAAAAAAAGTAATTTATAATTTTAATTTAAAGAGTGAAATATATGCATAAAAAAAAGACAATCATGCAAAGATAATTAAACTTTTATTATCATTATTATTATTACCATATGCCAAAGCTTAAATGAAATCGTAATGGGAAAGGCATGCCATATACTATCATTTCTATATATCGAAAGTAACTAAGTAATTGTTAAGACAAAATAATACTCAGTGAAATGGCATGGATTATTCATATTACATCAGATCTGAAAGGGTTAAAAAATATATAATCTGCAGTTAGAAAAATTTCTGTAGAAAAAATATTCTTATAAAGTAATCTCTAAATCGAGAAATCATTAATATCAATCAAATATTGCCTTTGGTTAAGAAAAGAAAGAAAACCTCATTATTAATTTGCTATTTCTTGACGAAAATAACCATATGAGCGTTAACAAGTTAAATGGAAACAAAAACCACGAAAACATACAAGAAAAGGTTTGATTCTAATTTTTTATATTGAATAAGGGGAAAAATCCATATCCGGATACATTTTCTTTTCCTTTTCTGTTAATAATAAAAGAAAAAAAATCATTTACCACCAACAGATGTTTCGCTTATGATGCATAGGTTTCGATCGAATTGACGTTTCTTTTATATAGTATTTTCTAATATCCTTGATATAATCGTTTTAGAGAAGCCTGTGTAAATACAGCGAGAATCTTGAATCTAAAATTTGTGTCCATAATTTTCAAATTATTAACCATGAATATGATGCAATTTGTTTTAAATATATATATATATACAGTCGATTCTCGTTAATTCGAAATCGGATAATTCGAATCTTCGCTTAATTCGAACTAAACATGAAGTCCCAAAATTTTCAATGGCAGGATAACGTTAAAAATTTTCATTAATTCGAACTCATTTTCTCTTGACTTCGCTTAATGGGAACTAACGAGAATTCCGATTTTTCATTTTTATTTTCTTTTTCACGGATTTCAGATCATTTGAATAACTTTCTTTCTTTTATTTTTGTGAAACTTCTTCCGAACGAGTAAACATATAATTCAATGAATTTGATATACACTTTTTTAGTGCCCCGTCTGCCTATCAGTGACGCTTTAAATTTTTCTTCCATCGTGCTTGTTTCTAATCCTTTTATTAGTCTATGTATTTTTCCATTCTAATTTAATATTAAGTCATATTCTAATGATAATAGACGAAATAAAGTTAAAAAACACTATAATATTAATTCCTTTGTAATAATAACATATTAAGCATGTTTTAATTTCATATTTTCTATAATTCGAACATTTCTTGTAGTCCCGACGAGTTCGAATTAACGAGAGCCGACTGTATGTCGTTTTAAAAAGTAAAGTACTATACATAGATCTTTTGTACCAAGCTACTTTTTTTGACTGTAAAAGAAAATGTTGACAAATATTTGTGAGAATTTTAAATAATCGTTTGGGGAAATGTTTAATACTAGGCGTTTCTTATGAATTTTTTTTTCTTGGCGCAGGGCCATCGCACCATTGAGTTTTCGGAACTGGTATAAACAGTGATGCCAATTTCTCAGATATTTTATTCAGATATCTCGCAATACTTGTACAAATAATTAATTGCTCTTTTACTTTTTTATGTAACATATTCTAATTGTAATATAATATGCATTGGTTAGAAACTAATTAAATAATACAACTACTATTTTTCATAAATTATTATATTTTTTAAAATTAAATAAGTCCTACTAATATTTTAACACAATCAAAGTGATTGGTAAAGATGATAGTGTTTGATTGGTATGATATCTTTACCAATCACTTTGATTGTGTTAAAATATTAGTATGTCTACGCATCCATCGTTCTATGAAGTTCCTTTACCTGCGGTCTATTCTGTTGAGCTATTTAAATGACAGACCAGATGTTAAGACCTACAAGGTTATCTGAGCGAAAGATGCTCATTGGTTGTCGAGCCCAGTTAGCTTAAACGGTAGAGCATTGACCCTGTAAGTCAAGTATCTGGGTTAGATTCCCGGCCTGGGCAATTTTTCGCTCAGTTGGAAATAAATAAATCCTCTCAATTGGCAAGCGCAGATGTATAAAATTTTCATAACAGTTTTTTTTCTAGTTCTAAGATATTTGGTAGATTTTGATTTCGTACAGATTATTACAATTGTAATACTATTATCATAATATAAACTAAGAGCACAAATTCATACCAACATTTTCACAAAATAAATTGCATATTATATTTCACTTGCGAATGTTTTCTAAGTGTATTTAAAAAAACCTGTAACAGAAAAGGAATAGAACTTTTATTCTTTTCTATCACAGATGTCAAGATACTTATTAGCAGGAATATTGTATTAAATATTGTATACATTAAATACTAATTTTTTTCTAAAAGTCAGTTAATAAAAAATGTCAATTTGTGGAGAATTCCTTATCATTCATCCGTTTTTAAAGAGCAGTGTAAAAACAGCTTACTTATAATAATCATATCTTTTTGAATTTTCACGATATTTGATTAGAATTTTTTATAAGTTAATTCATAGAATTGACTATTAAATGATGTAAAAGAATCGTTTTTATCGTTCGCGCATGCGCAGATAAAAATTATTTCATAAAACTACTCATATTTCATAAAATATTTAATGTATTTATATTCCAATTGCGCTATATTTTTTCCAATAGATTTTGCCAATATTTCTGAAATTTGCGTTAAATTTGGTCAAAAGCACTGCATGATATAAACAAAAAACATACCACAATTTTTGAATTTTTCAAAGAAAATCTCTCTTTCTCCATGAACATACATGCTGTTCTTACAAAAATCAGTTTACATGTTGTGCAGTATCCACATATTTGTATTCTGCAGCGATAAATCGTTTCGTGCATTTTCATGTACAGGGCGATAACAAATATTTCTGTTATTCTTTAATTTTTTCTCGGTCCCCTAATTACCCTGCTCTGCTTATCAAATGGATGTTGATAAATATGAGGTCAGACATAATCTTTATAATTCTGAAGTTTCTGAAGAATCCGACAAGTATATTTTTAAATACTTGACAAAATGTCAAAAATTTAAAGTTTCCAAATATTTATTGGTAGATAGTGTATTATACTAGGGATCGTGCATATTACGATATTCAGATGATTGTAAGGGTTTTAATACCAGAAATTTTGCAAAAAAATACTGCCTACCATATTTGAAAACGGGTACAATACTTTGTTGAATACGCCAACTATTAATTTTCGATAATTCTGTTAAAAAAAAATTTGCAGCAGACGAACTCTGTATATATGCAGGTTAAATAAATTTCCTATTATATAGAAATAAATCAGCGTTCCACACACTTGGAAAATATGTATAAATTTCTTTTTAAAACGTAAAAGATGAGTATGATCTAATATAAAAAAAAATACCATACTGTTTATCAGCTATAATATTTAAATCAGTTACAGATATCAAAAATCTAAATATTAACAAATACGAGCACATATTAATTTCAAGGGAAACAAGATAAAAAAAAATGCGAAAATAAACGTTCCATCCATTTATTTAGCTATGATAAATTATGATTGTTTTCCATAATGAATTAGTCGTAGATTATAATATATTTTTTCTCTCTACAAAGATAAAATATTAGCAAGCCAGAATTGTTTATTGATATTAGCATTCAAGACATTCACAGTAAATAAATAGACACGTGATCAGACTAGTTTTTCTCTGTTCAAAGAGATTTCAAACCGATGTCTACTAAAATAATTTATTATTCTATATGAAATAAGAAATGATTTTACAGAAAATGATTTATACTTTTGTTCTAGGTCAAAAATAGATCCTTAGAATTTAAAAGTATTTTTTTAGATTAAATTTTAATGAAAAAAATGTGACCTTTTGTTATTTTTCTACATTTTTGGTACAAAATAAAACTGGTGAGATGGGAATGGTTAAGATATAAATGGTAAGTTCATTTGGGTTTATAATTAGCCCATTCTCTATTTTATAGCATTTATTTTACAATTACTATTTTTTTCCTTAGTAAATTGACTTTACATACTATATTGACGAGAAGGAATAATCTACCCTGTTTAGAAATTATTCAGCTATCTGTGAAACCTTTTCCTCCTCTTGCTATGAAACAGAATATAATGACAGGTTGGCGAGTAGTCAAGGATAAACATAGTCATAAGAATGTGTTAAATACCAGGAATTTATTAAAGATAAATTCACCTTCTTTAATCCCTTTATATAATTTGAATTACATTCTACAGGGTGGTCATAAAAAAACTTTGCCGATATATGGAGCTCTAGCGGCCAGTCCATTCAACCGATCGAGGTGAAATTTCAGGTATAGCTATTCAGAGTTATGAGCTCGAGATTCTGTGAACGGCAACAAAATGGCGCTCACGGTTACGGTTATAGTTACAGAAACTCGACATTTTCCAATGGCAACACCCTTTTTTTCATCGCAAAATGCTCAGAGCATGCGAAAACCCTAAAGAGCGTTGGAACGGTATGGTTATTGCAATAAACGGATGCGTTATGCTCGCACAAAATCAGCTCTACGAACGGCCCCCTGCAATCTGTAATTGCCTGTGATGGCACCCATGTGGAAAATGTGTAATCAAAATAAAAGTTTTCTCCGATCTGTGTTGTAATCAGAGATTAGTGTACTGACTCTGTATCATATACAAATTTACTCCTTGCTCCCCAATCGTGTTTTTTACGGGAGGAGGGAGATTCACAGAACAGTTTTTTGTGCGTGCATAACGTGTCCGTTTCTTGCTATACACATACGGTTCCAACTCTCTTTAGGGATTTCGCTTGCACTGAGCATTTTGCGAAGAAAAAAATGGGTGTTGCTATTGGAAATTTTCGAGTTTCTGTAACTATAACCGTAACCGTGAGCGCCATTTTGTTGCCGTTCAGAGAATCTCGAGCTCATACTTCTGAATATCTATATCTGAAATTTCACCTCGATCGGTTGAACGGACTGGCCGCTAGAGCTCCATATACCGGCAAAGTTTTTTTATGACCACCATGTATAAGAAAATAATGATAGCTCTTTCTTTCTTTTTTTTGTCCGTGTTTTTCCTTGACCACTTGCCACCCTGAATGCAGAGTTTAGTTGTTATTAACTAGATTCATATCAAAACAGATACATTATCAGACTAGTTTTGGTTTCCTCAAAGCGATTCTACACCTATATCAGTTCGAATATGTTCATTGATTGTTTTTTAAAGAAAATAAAAATACAGGAAATGAGCTACGATTTTGATCTAAGTCAAAAATCTGTATTTAAAATTTAAAATTTAAAATAAAAATGTGTTTTGTAATATATATGCATAAATTAAAATTAAATCTTTAATCTTTTTTTAATTTTATTTATTTATTTATCTTATTTATTCATTTATTTATTTATTTTTTCTTTTTTTGCTATTTTTAGATACGATTATATTTTAGCACATGTTTAGATAAAAACAATAAATTTGGTTGGTTTAATTTAAACTGTTTATTTTTTTTTTATAGGATTTATAGTACAGATTTCTATCTTAATCCTTTTCGACAATTAAAGAATGTCAAGCCTTGGTGAAATCCTATGGAAAATATGCGGTATTTAACCCTTTCAGGGGCAAGGTACTTCTGTTCGTAAAATATAGAAAAGATTAAATTACACTAGAATTGAATATATCTATAAATATATTCGAACTTGGATAATTCGAAATTCAAGGGACCAAAAGATAAGTTCGAAATAACCAAATATTCGAATTAAATATATTTGCTCAAAAAGAAGAGATAAATAAAAAAAGATCAACCTCACAATAAAATATTTAAAACATAAGCTTTATCTAAGGATACTGCTACATTTTTTTTTCATTAAATCGAACATTTTTTACTAGCTTAATTATTAATAACTTTTAAGGAAAAAAAATCAGATATTTTTAATTGCTTTTTTGAATACAGTCTTTGAGTCATAGCATATCATCTTATGAAAAGACCCCTCCCCCCAAAACAAAATAATCTTTTACATTGGACAGACCTTCAAAAAGCGTTGAAGTTCATGTAAATGCATCTTAGCTTCTAAGAAACTAGGTAAGGGCTTCTCTTATATTTCCTTGTTTTGGTCATCTTCATATAGTCGGTATAAATAGCCACCCCTTGGATTCAACACTGATAATGTGTTGGATGGAATTTTAAATCCTTGGCGATTTCCGATTTCTTTTTAAGGACTTTTTATACTTCACTAATCACCGCTACCTTTTGAGCTGAAATTAATGATTTATAAGTCGTTTTAGCTTTTGTCAACGCCAAGGTAAGAGAATCTAGAAACAGTACTTAAAGCACAAGCACATAAACTTACAACCACATTAAATAATTCACTTAGGTAAAAGTGCATGTGACTCTAAATTAGAAATAAATGTAGATGCACTTCTGAAGACAAAAAGGGAAGGGTAGGGTTGGCGAAAATCTGCGATTGCAACACCTAATCTGCGATCCTTTCAATGCGTAGTGAAATAGACTCCCCAGACGAAAGGGTGTGGCTAAGTCTTGGCATTTTGCCCAGTAGAAAGTCAATTAAAATAAACTGTTTTACTATTTTGAAAATTAGCAGGAAAAACGTCAACGAAAATTGTAAGTGCAATCCTACGAAAAATTCGAATTATGCAAACTAAAATTAGAAATATCCACTTTTTTTTTACATTGTTTTAATACAAAATTCTAGGAACCAATAAAAAAAATTGAATTTGCGAGAATTTCAAACAGTTCGAACTATCCAAGTTTTACTGTATATATATTTTTAAAATGTCAAAAGCTTTGATTCTCATGCTTAACCCTTTGGAGACGAGCGACACGTATGCGTGCAGCAAAAAGGCTTAAGAACATTTTTTTTATCCCCACCAGTAAAATTTGCCTTATTTAATCAATGTTTCTTCTCAATTTAATAAGGCACTTTCTGTTTTTTAAAACCGGTGACGAAACATTAAAAATTTCGTGAAAGGATTCCATCGCGAAGGGGTTAATAAAAAGAAAATTTTCGTTCCAATATTTTAAAGTCAATATGGAATTTAGGAATTAAAATTAGGTGGTCCAAAACAGAACCACAGTCCTTCAAGGGGTTACGACTGGTTTTTTCGGAAATTACTCGACCGTTTTTGTTTAAACTTGGAATCCATATTTACTGAATTATGCTCAAAACTCATGGCAGACATTTTCTATCTACAACTATAACTTTTTACTTTAGAGTAATGGCAATTTATCAGAAATTTTCATTATTTAGAAATTTGTTTTTCTGAAACGTAATTATCTATTTTTTAAACAGTCTAGTATACATCATCTTTTATTTATATTCTAAAACTAAAATTTATTTTATCGAAATCGTTCGAGTACTTTAAGAGTTCATGTGGTTTTTATTTGAAAAGTACAATTTTTCGGAGACTAAAAATCTTTTTTTGGTCAGTTTTCAAGAACAGTTTTCCTTTATAATATTAACAGTAGAATAAAATTTAGTTATTAGGTCAGCCGAAAATTTCTGTGTTTTAATGTTATTTCATGTCTACTTTTTTACGTTAAAATTCTCATTAGTCCAAGATCCGGCCGCACAAAAATTTATGTTATCGAGCACAAGAGTAGTAACAAGGGAATCTAATGATCCGTGTCTTCCGGAAGTGAAGAGGTGCATAAGCCAAAAATTAATATCACAAGTGGTTAACTCGAAGATTCATCATTGTGCTTGTCCTACAAATAAAGGTATGAAAATATGGAAAACTGGGTGCAGGAAAACACAATGATAAACCTACCAGTGAGCCCCTTAGGGTATTGATTTTTGGCTTATGCACCTCTTCATTTCTGGCAGACACGGATCATTAGATTCCCCTATTACTACTCTTTCATAAAATAAAAGTGTGTTCCCCTTGTGCTCAATAACATAGGTTGTTGTGCTGTCGGCTCTTGGACCAGTAGTTTTCGTGACTCACGTTTAGGTGGAAACAAAGGGAATTTTAGTATTCGAAAGAAGTTCCACCGGTGAAAAAGTCCTAATTTTTAAAAGCAGGCGTAAAATTACATTATACAACAGTACTTTCCGGCTCATCTAATGTATGTAACAGATGAGCATCGAATATTAGAGTAAAACCAAAATTGAAAAAGTAAAAGCTTTTCCTGTCGTAGATCATCCTCAGCTATGTTATTAAAAAAAAAATCATGTCAATATATTGAAATTCAAGCGCTGTATTTGAAAGGAACACCGCCATAGACTTAGCATTATCATCCGGGTCTTTTTCAGTGACTAATGTGGGCTTTAAATGAAATATTTAGTACTTTGTCCTCTGTTTTGGGTTTCTTACACATGGCTGCTCTTTACATGCATATTTTACTTCGATTGTTTTATTAATTTTTGGCGTAGCCCTCGTCTGCTCTTATATTTGGCATTTAATGAGGCCTCATCCGCTAAAAACAATTAAATATTTTACTTATAACCTCTTCAGACCTGAGCATAAAATAACTCTACAAATATATATTTATTGCTTTTGCATAATCGAAATGACACCGTAGATGACAGAATGAATCATTTTTATGAAATCAACACTTTATGGGACAGGTAATTTAAGTGTACAAATAGGGATATAAAAGTACTAATTCCCTTAAAACATCAGTTTAACTATCCGCATTAGCTATTTACGCAATATCAAATTTAAGGTCTTTAAACAAGTGAATGATTTCCAAATCCTCAAAATTTTTTATTGAAAAACATTTAAGTTAAATAATCATGAATATTTCTTACTTTCCTGGCCACAATGTCTTGAAGGTATTTTCGAAACTCGGATGAAATTTTTTTTATATTTTATGAGGTGATATCCATCAGTGCTGACATTTATTGGTTTTGTTTTAAAGCAAAAAACATTCAGCTATATAAGTAAAGTAAAAATGAAAAAAAAATCAAACAGTTTAGTTTTTATGAGGAAAAGAATGGAGGTACATATTTGTGTACCTCGGGTCTGAAGAGGATAATGTAAATCGAATTATGCTTTATGTTTAACTTATTAACCCCTTAATTCTCGCTCCCATGATATTTACGGACTGCGATATTCCCGGCTTTTATTCAAATTTTCTTGATTCCAACGAGTTTTGTAACATTGTGTAATTTTATTCTGGTATCATTTAGCTTGTTATTATTATTATTAAGTGAGGTGAAAATTTCTTTTTTTTTTTTTTAAAGTGGAGGCAATAATGAATCTGTATATTTAAACCGTAATTTAATGCACCAATTTAGGTGTTAATGTAAAAATTTACTTTTTGTTAACAGGATTTTTTTTCACTCGTTTGGAAAAACTTCGTACTTTGGAAAACTTTGGAAAAACTAAAATTTACTAAAACTTGACAACTTTTTAGAAATGTTAATCGTCAAAAGCTATAATATAACAATTATGAATATACTTTATATATACATAGTTTTAATTAAGAAAATTGTGATAGACGTTTGGAATTTTTTTTTACAATATTTAATATGTTATCATGTATATTTATGTTTTTGTTCTATTTTATAGAAAGCACATTTGAACGTTATTGCTCTTTGATTTTTTAGAATGTTAATATGTGTCATTGATGTACAAATTAATGACACATTTACATGTATGAAAAAAATAGCAGTCATTTGTGTGTTGTAAATAAATACATAGCAGCATTTTACCCATCAATTCTTTTTTCTTTAAACATATATGACATCAGCTAGAGCTGACATGAGTATTTTTTCTTTTAAATTTATATCCCACCAAGAAAGGATATCTGTTTCTGAAACAAAACAACTTCAAATAAATAAAATGGATGAGAAAATATCAGAAATCCGGCATGAAAATGCAATAAAATATCTCTCATCAAGAACAAAAGGAAAAGAAACATACCAAAAGATATAGATGTAAACAGTTAATTATTTTTAGTCACGACAACAATTTCATACGATTCAATAAAAACAAATTGCTATTGCAAAATAAATAAATAAATAAATCCTAGAAAGATAAACAAATCTCAAACAAGTGATTTCACATTTGTATAAACCTATTAACACGATAAGAATTAAGTAAAACTAAGATCTATTACTTACGAATACAAAATTCATTATATAATGATCAATAGTTTCGTCTGTAAAAAAAACTTTGCACTGGACGATTTTTTATATTTTAAAAAAGTATTTGTAATCTATATATCGGGATATCTATGTATGGAAAAAAAAAAATAAAAAATAAAAATTTTGAGATAAAATTTGCTATTTAACGGTATGACCTTATATACGCAATTAAGGAATTGTAATATTATATTACTATATTTTGAAATTAAATGGAGTTAAAGATGTTATTATTTTTTTAATATTGTTTTTTAAACCATTTATAAATCTAAATTATAGTCTTTGAAAATATTTTCCAAATAGCTTTGTAATTTGATAAATTACATTTTTTTTTGTTTATTTTTATTTTATTTTATTTTATTTTTTGTTTCTGAAGAATAAATCTTTTTGTCAAATGCATTCATCTGAGATCGACAAAATATGTGTTAGTCCTTCCTTTGATTTGTTTCTGAGCAGTTACAGCGACCGTATTTGTCAAATGCATGACACATGACGAGAACTATACTGTTGTTAGGTATGTGCCAGATGTGGCACAAGGTACAGTGAAGGGTTTAAATAGGGTCATTTAATTATGGATACTCTGTATGTGCATGTGGTTCAAAAGATGTTTTTCTACCTTAATATTTTTTGCACTTTTTATAACAGCGTTTAATGGTTTTAGATGTAGCGTTCCATAAATTTATCAACATGTAACAATATCACAATATTAAAAAATATATTTTTTCGGATGATATCTGTTTACCCCTTACAGGGAAAAGGCATTTATTATCCAGAAATGTTCAAAAATTGAATTCACATCGCAATTTATGATTTTTTTTAAGAATCAAAAGCTTTTTTTCATCACGTTTATTATATTATCGATATTGTACTAAAAAATACTGGTGCCATTTGTTAGATTTGACATTAAAATTTAACGTTTGCAGAACGCAAATGACGCCCCTGAAAGGCGTAAAAAGCAGAAACAAAAATATTTAACACAAAAATATAATAAATAAACAAAACAAGTAAAAAAAGTCATGCGTTAGCATAGATTATGAAACACTTTCCAACACTTTCTGAAATCTTTAACGAGATTTCATTATCCGGGGAAGTAAGGTGTTACTGCCCTTAACCAAATATGTGTTCCGATACTTTTGAAAAGTCATGAATTTGTCTTTCGGTTTATATATATACTATATAATGAGGAAATTTAGTTTAGCAACAAAACCCTTAAACTGGTAGAAAAAAAATTCACCAATTTATGCTAATAGTTGGAAACATACTTGAATAATTTCGTTCAGTCCTGTAGTTTACCTAGTACCTTTTTTACACGAAAATATTTTGATAAAATTTAATTCAAACAAAAATACATGTTAAACTGCTTAAATCACATTTCCAGGAACTATCATCCATCCGCAACTCTGTATCCAGTTCTTTGCGTGACCCTGTATATCATTTTATCTATAATCTGCAATAATTTCTTAGTGAACTGAATGCAGTTCAATGTAAAAAATCATAACTTATTTAAAAATCCCATTTAAGTAAATGACGCTCATATTCAGTAACGTTTCCGAGCTCTTTTGTGTTAGCCTGTATACCTAGATTGTGTAACTTTCAGCATATGATGTGCATATAGTTAGTGAAATTTAAAGAGCCTATCATAATTAAAAATGCATTTTGTCCATCCAACAGCCCTCATTCATAATATACAGTATTGCGGATAGAATATACTATTTTAAATCTTTTGTGTGTCCCTGTAAATGCTATGCACTTCGCATTAAGAGTGAAATAACTCATATTAAGCGTTAGCTACGTATATAAATTTGATTATACATGAAATCGTTTACTATAATTAAAGTATGTCACAAACAATTCTCCCCTTTATTGTTATGAACTGGAATTCTTTTGTGTGGCCCTGTAAATGAATAATAACTATTCTTTTCTCTGCATATCTTCTAGAATGCATATTTTAATGCATTTCGTAGATGCACATAAATTTGAATGTGTGTAGCAGGGTGTGACATCTTTAAAATTCATTTGAAACGATTTTTTCCCATAGGCCATAACGTAACGGAAATCGTTTAACTGTCCCTGTAAATAAAGTAATCACGGTAGAAACTTCATTTTCAATAGGGTTCGTGCTAGGGTAAACGTCAAAAATTTATAAAAATTTCATAGCAATCCGAGTATATTTACAAGCGTTAGAGCGTGGACAGACAGACAACCGCTCAGACAAACCGAAAGCATTGACACTTTTTAATTTTGTTAGAAAGCTTAAAAAAGGGGACAATTTAAATTCCTTATAAAACTTTTAACTTTTTCTGATTTAAATAAAATGTTTTGTTTATAACATAAATTTTCTTAACCGCTCAAAAAATTGGCTTTGATTCAACTTCCAACCTTTTTCTGATAGCATCAGTGGCGTTTTTAGAATAAATTCTTAAGTTTAATCCCTTAATATTAAAATTATAAAAGACTTAAGGTAACTTTTCTGTTATTTAAATGAAACACGTTCTAACTTTCCATTCCAAAGAATTTTTCGTTCGCATTATTGCTTCAATGGATTTAAGAATACGGCTATTTACATAAAAATTGCAAATGCTGTTTCGCAAAAATATTCACTGCATCAAACATTTTCACTATAATACTTTCTATTTTTAAATATTTGTCCGTTTACTAACTCAAACATTTTCCTCTTAGAGAATTTATTTTTGGAAATAAAAAAAATAAATAAATACACTAAAAATAAAAATTCAGTCAATTTATTTTTTATCTTTTAGTGAGAGATATTTCTAATATTTATTGAGTAATTTTCCAGAATAAAATTGTTTCCGATTCTGAAATTTATTTATTAATGCAATATAAAATTACACAAATAATTCATTACTTATTAAATGATTAGACATTTAAAATTATTTTAAAGATTGAGTACTTTCGGCTAATATTTAAATATTACCAGGATTTAAAATTTGGGCAGTTGTTAAGAACGCTCATTTTCTCATTTGGAAAAGGCTGTGTACTGCCACTTAGTAAATAAAATAATATAAATATTCATTATATATCTGTCAATTTGTCATAAGAAAAAACAATAGACATATTTTCTTCTAATATTCTAAAACATAATGCCTTGATATTTGAGAGTTTATCTCAACCAAGCACAAGATTATCATAAAACCCTAACAGGTTTGCGGATTGTCCTTTGGTTTATTTGACCATTTCGATTTCATGAAGGCAAATCTATAAGAATATTTTATTACTTTAACCCATTCGCGACTGGAGCCTTTTACGAAATTTTTAAAGTTTTGCCACCGGTTTTTAAAAGCAGTAATTTGTACCCTATTAAATCGATAAACTGCTCCGATTAAATCAGACAAATTTTACAGTAAAATATTAGAGGTGGGAATAAACAAGGATTCTTAAGCCTTTTTGCAGCACGTATATGTGTCGCTCGTCCTAAAGGGGTTAAGACATCAGAGATGTCGGTCATTAAATAAGTGAATTTTTGTAACTAAAATTTTCTGATATGAAGTCAGACTTTGTGAATTAAAAATTTGACCAAACTGAAAATTTTGACGAACAGTTGCAGTGGTACATCGCTTTCTTTACAAAAATTAAAAGAACTACCTATTGCAGCCGTCCGGGGAAAGCCCATCGGTAAATTTTCGTCGATCATGACTCCTAAATCCCAAAACCAGAAAGTTTGGAAAAAAGAAAATGATTTACAATGTAGATAAAATCTAAGAATTTCTTTATTCTTTATGATAAAATAAGGTAAATTTTCATTGAAGAGATGTTCGTTCAATTTACGAAATAGGTAATTTTCCCCCTCTTATTTATTGGGAAAAGTTACCGATAATTTTTGTGAATTTGTGTGTTCGATTACAAGGTGATCTGTAAAAATTACCTGATTCCCATACTACGTTACATTTATTACAAGATTATTCTAATTGAAAATTGAAAAAAAAAATAACATTGTATTTTGCTTTATTAATTTAGGTTTTGAAAATCAAAATATTACTTTGGTAATTGTAGTAAAAACAGATTAATCATTTTTTTGTACATTTTGTTCACTACGTACTATTTTAAATTCGAATAAGGTGCAAAGTCATGTGTGCATCTTTGAACAGTGGAATTTTTGTACCAGCAAAAATTACTTCGAGTTCTGAGACTGTGGCCATAAATGTCTACAAAAGGGAGACACCGATATCCTGACAGCCAGCTTTTTGACACATTGCCATTCGAAGCCCGAAAGTTAATGGTTATAATTCCGTATGGTACCTTTTGTTACTTAAAATAAAATGGTGCTTACAGTGTTAGTGAAGTTGTGAGTATCTGTATATATTTTATAAGATTAAGAATAAAAATAAACATTTAGAAAATTGAGTAAATATAAATATGCCAAGAAAAAGCATGTCAGAAAATATCAGGTTGTCAAGTATGAAACTAGTGATGCAAAAGTGCTATATTATCAGCGCGAAATCTTCCAATAATGAATCTTAATAAACATTTTCATTTTATATAGAGTCATATTCAAGAAAAATTACTGTCAGGAATATTACAAAAATTCCTATTATTTTCTATTGATGGAAGTTTGCCCAGTTAGTAATCTGTCCTTTTTGACGTCACACGTTTTATCTTAAAGCCCTAATAATTTATTTCATTGTTTATTTATTTTCGCATTGGATAACGCATTCACGACAAGATGTCAGGGCTAGGTGGTAGAAAAAGTGGTAAGACGATTCATTTATTTAACGTAATTTTTATCTCTACTATTACTAGTAGTTTCTCTTTGAAAAAAATTTTTATACAATCAAAGTATTTCCTCGATTCAACTACCAAAAAACTCTACCTTCAAAAAGCAGTGATAAAATGTTAAAAATCTATGATGGAGATGAGTTCGCTCTTTGTGAAGGGATTATGGAATAAAACTGGAATACAGTTTCTCTTTTTTTTTTTTTTTTTGTTAAAAATAAAGTAGGTGGATCCATTAACGACAACAGATGTTTTTGTTACAATAAATAAACTTTCCTTTGAATAAAAAACTATTTTCATTGTGTTTTCGGATTTTTTTGTAATTAACATATTCGTTATTTTAATGGAATTTTTACTTCAATTGTTCACTACTAAACATTAACTTTTATGTATAAAAGCAAACACTGAAATAATTAGATTTTTCTACATGGAAATTTCAGAACTTTATGGAAAATATCCTGAGTACTTAAAAAAGTAATGTAGAAAAAAAAAGTACAAAATAAAAAGAGAAAAAAGTCGCTGAAAAAAAATAAACCCATGATAATAGATTTACATTTTCATTGGGGAATAATACACGATCATTAAACAGCTAGGTTAAAAAAATTTATTACCGATAAAAACCTGTTTCGTAACACTTTTTTGTTCACGATTACAAAAAAAATCTGCATCTGAAAAGCTGTTCTCTTTATTTTTTGTCAATAATACAGGAGAAGATTCTGTTACCAGCAACAGATTTTTCTTTTATGATGAATAGCTTTTCCATTTAATGGGGGAAAAATTCATGGTGTTATTTTACTTTTTAAAAAATAATAAAATGGATGGTATTAAATACAACTTATGTTTTAATTGCCAAGTATTAAGAAATAATTTTACAGATAAGCAATCTGAAATTGTAATTTATGATTTTTGTGCAAGGATTTTCAGAATTTTATTAAAATATTATGAATGTTTTCTTCAGAAAAACACGCTTTATGATATATTTAGTAAATCAACTTATTATTAATTGCTGTTATCATTCCAGCTTTTTATGTGGAAGAGCTGTGTTAGTAAAATTATTAAATAATTCACTGAAACCACAACTTATTAATCGATTTCTTCAAAAATAATGTTCTGCTACAATTTTGTATAATAATAGTACCAACCGCACGAAACCTTATGTCATCGAGCACAGTAAATAAATCCTTTATTTTGTGGAAGAGTAGCAATAGAAGAATCTAATGCTCCATGTCTACCGGAAGCGAATTAGAGCATAAGCGAAAATAAATACCACTAGTGGTTGACTCACAGGAATTGTGTTTTCCTGCTCCCAAATTTCCATGTATTCATACTTTTGATTTCACGGCAAACACAGTGCTAAACCTACGAGAAAACAACTAGTGGTATCAATTTTTGGCTTATGCACCACTTCGCTTCCGGTCGACATAGATTATTAGATTCCTCTATTACTACTCTTCCTTAAAATGAAGGATTTTTTTCTTGTGCTCGATGACATAGGGTTTTGCACGGTCGACTCTTGGACTATAAGCAAAATATTATTAAAATATTTTTGGTGATGCATTCAGTTTGGAAATAAAATTAGTTGGTCATGACATGTGACAATAATAAATAATATATCAAAGTAACAAAATTTAAGAAAATAGAAAACATCCCCCAGAGATTTTTTAAAAAAAGGTGTTAATTTTTCTTGCATTGTATAAAGTGAATACAGTGCAGAGCTTTCTGCCTTTTTTTCTGGTAATAATTAAGGTGATAAATCTGCTACCAACAACTGATGTTTTTTTTTATGATCAATTTAATGAAATATTTTTTTCATGGGTATTTGATATGGCGTGGTTTTACTTTTAAAAAATATTAAAATACATGCTGTTATATATAGCATATCTTTCAACTACTCAGTATGAACAAGTAATTTTGTCTATAAACAAGGTGAAATTTAAATTTATGGATTTTGTACAAGGCCGTTTTAGAATTTTATTGAAAAATTATGGCTATTTTCTCATAAACAGATTTTTTTAAAAATAAATAGTAAATCAATATATCTTTAATATCTTCAACCTTTTTCCTTTTTAAACACCTGTGTTCTAAAAAATGTATTTTTGAACTTTTACCGCGGAGTTTCTATTACTTATTTATTACTATTTTTCTTTTAAAAAAGTTATGCTAAAAAGATTGTCTGTTTAACTGCAAAAAAATCAAGAAAAATGTGTCTACAGAAATATATATATATATATATATATTTCTATAGACAAATTTTAAATATATATATATATATATATATATATATATATATATATATATATATATATATATATATATATATATATATTTCTTACACTGTATACAAAAATAAGTGTATCTTCAAAGATATTTCTTTCTTTTCTTCCAGCGGCACCAGCTTATATGGGCCCTTGGGGCCCGAACCCACCAAATAATTTTGAATCATAGCGTACCCAATTTTCATTGTTCTAGTTATTTATTTCATTCAATATTCCTCCTTAGAATAAAATATATTTTGCCAATGGCCATGTGTTTTAATTATCCGAATGACACCCTTAACTCTCGAAAGACTGAAAAGTTTGACTCCATGTTAAACTTTGCTAATTTAATGTGTAGTCATGTTCTCATGTTCATGATAGCATGACATTACAATAAATATCAGTGTCTTTATAAGGAAAACGCTTGGGAATATAATCTAATAATATTGGAAATTTATTAACTCGTGATAGCTTCACTTAAAAGTTCTCATCTTTCCCCATGTGTCAACCCTTCAAAGAAAAAAAAAACCTGTTCGTACTATTTTACAAAAATAATTAAGAACCCACCTAATATTTTTGAGTCAACCCATTATTTTTCAAAAATTGCCGGTACTGTTCTCTTCCATTAGTAATAAAGCTGAAAAATCTGTTAGCAACAACAGATGTTCGTATTATGATGAATACGTTTCACTTGAATTCATGTTTTTATATAGTTTTTTCTACCATTGCTCTGTTAAAAAATGGTAGTTCAGCAGGCAAAAAAAGCAATATTAAAGAAATTTTGTCTCGGCTTGAAAAAAGGGTGAACCGATTAGAAGGAAAAACAACAACGCTGTGACACAATTTTTTTTTTTTTATATTTCATACACTACATAAAGAATAAGTGTACATTCGAATACTTTTTCTTTTTCTTTTCTGTTAATAATAAAGGCGAAAAATCTGTTATAGGGTTCGTACGGGTACCGCTATTTTCAAGGACGAATATCAGTATTTTGTTACAGAAAAATAAATCTAGCTTAACTGCGCGAATTTTTTCTTTTTTTAACCATACGTTTTCTATTAGAAAATACTGGTACCGAAGAATTACTTAGTCTGGAAATTCAAGGACTCATACGAACCCTGTGTTAGCAACAACAGATGTTCGTATTATGATGAATGCGTTTCACTTGATTTCATTTTTTTACATAGTTTTTCTACTATTGCTGTGTTCAAAAAAGGTAGTTCAGCAGGCAAAAAAAGTAATGTTAAAGAAATTTTATCTCAGCTTGAAAAAAAGGTGAACCGATTAAAAAGGAAAACAACATCTCTGTGACACACACGCAAAAAATCTTTTTATATTTCTTACACAACATAAAGTATAAGTGTATATTCGAATACTTTTCTTTTTTCTTTTCTGTTAATAATAAAAGTGAAAAATCTGTTTGCAACAACAGATGCTTTTATTATGTGAATACGTTTCACTTGAATTCGTTAATTTTTATATAGTTTTTTATATTATTATTATTACAGATTCCTTCTATTATTACAGATTTCTAAATAGAACACCCATTTGAATGACTCCAAGAATAATTTCGGGCAAACCAATTTATATTTTTTTATGTTGGTCTCATGAAAAAAAAGTATATAATCAAAAGTTCGGAAACATTTCTTTGTAAAAAATATTCTTATAAAGTAATCTCTAAGTCGAGAAATTATTATATGTCAATCAAATATTACCTTTGGTTAAGAAAAGAAAGAAAACCTCTTTATTAACTTGCTGACGAAAATACGCATGAGCGTTAATGATCTAAATGAAAAAAAACTCCATCAAAAGAGACAAGAAAGGATTTGATACTAATTTTTTCATTGAATAAGGGAAAAAATCCATATCTGGATACATTTTCCCTTCCTTTTCTGTTATTAATAAAGGAGAAGAATCAGTTACCACCAACAGATGTTTCTGATGTATAGGTTCAATCGATTGGTTTTTGGTTTATTTTTGTCGTCCGATTATCTACACTAGAGATATAGGACCTGGGGGGAGTGCCCTTCGTGGGGGGTCTTTCTAAGGGAACCTAACCCGTATTTACGCAAGGTTCGAAGAAAACCACTAAAAACTCCAAACGGTTAGGCCGACGGCAGCGATTGGGTTCGAACCCAGCACCTGCTGTCTACCAGTTGAGAGGTCCGAACCTCTCGGCCACTGGTGGGGCTAGGTTCAATCGAATCGACGGCTTTTTGATATTGTCTTTTCTGATATTCTTGATATACTCGTTTTTGAGAGGGTCAGTGTAAACACAGTGTGTAGTTTCAATTTAAATTTTCTGTCCACGATTTTCAAAGTAATAACCATGACTGTACTGCAAGTTGTCTTAGAAATATATATATATATATATCATTTTAAAAAGTAAAGTACTTTTTATAGATCTATATGTCAATTGATTTTAATAAGAAAGAATTGAAAATATTGGTTAGAATTTTAAATAGTCATTTGGAGAAATTTTCATATCAATATATCGTTAACAGCTGTAACCTTCCTCCTTTTTTAAACACTTCTATTTAAAAAAAATGCATTTTTAAACCTTTACAGCAGACTTTCTGTGATTTATGAAAAACAATCTTTTTTCTTAGAAAAAGTAATTTTCAGAAATTATAGGTTTAGCAGAAAAGAAAGCAATATTAAAGATATTTATCTCAGCTTGAAAAAAAGTGAATCTATTAGAATGGGAAACAATCCTGCGGGAAATTAAAAAAAAAAAAAAACATTTTTTCATACTTATTGTATAAAGAATAAATTTATATTTGAAGAGATTTTTTTCCTTCTTTTCAGTTAATAATAAAGATGAAAAATCTGTTAGCAACAACAGCTGTTTCTTTTATGATAAATGCTTTTCATCTGAGTTCATGTTTTTTTTTTCTACTATTATTAAGATACAGATTTCTAAATGGAACATCCATTTGAATGAATCAAAGGAAAATATCGAGCAAACCAAAGTGTTTTTATTATGTTGGTCTCATTAAACCTTTCGGGTATGAAGTATTTTCTATTTTAAAAACAATGTTAATTTTATTTTAAGAGCCCACACTACTAAGTGAAAAATACCTGGATCATAATGTTAAGTCTACGGGGCCGTTCTTTTCAAATATCTCGCACAAATTTTAATATTTTAAAACGATTTTTTATTGCATAGGATATCTGATCACGATATAAAACCGGGCTCGTGTTTACTTTTTCAATTTTGATTTCAGATTTTTTTTATTACTCTAACTTTCGAAACCAGTTAGAACCGGTTCTGAAATTGAAACTATCGTAATATAAAACATATATAACCAAAATCGAAAAAGTAAAAACCAGCCAGGTTGTAGATTGTGCTCAGCTATCCTATGAAAAAAAAATCATGTCAAAATATTAATATTTGATCGAGATATTTAAAAAATACTCCGCTATAGACTTGACATTATCACCCGGGTCATTTTCATTCAGTAGTGTGGGCTCTTAATAACATTAATCGGAGCTATAAAAATAGACTTACTCAAGTTTAAAGATTATCTCATTGTTTGAAATATAATGAGTATATTCATTTTGCGTACTATCCAGTTAATATTTATATGATGAAGTTAAAGAAGACTTTTCGAAGACGTTTTGAAAATGACGTATAACACACGATTTGATAGGGCATTACAACTTTCTAATGTTTCATGTGTTTTATCATGCATAACTGGTTCAGAAAAGTAATTTACATTTTAAATTTGAAGAGTGAAATATATGCATAAAATAAAATAAAAGACAATGATCCACAGAGAATTAAGGGAAATTTTATTATTATTATTATTATTATTATTATTACAAAGGCCACAACATATATGAAGTCATACTGTTTGACCGAGATAAGAAAAACCCTGAGTAGGTTTTCTGCTTTCGAAGGTTCCAAAACTTGTAGAGAGAAACTTCATCCATAGGATAAAAAAAGACTGCTAATTCAAGAAAGATCCGTTGAATGAGAGAAAAGGAAGTGCCGAACGTCCCTAAAATAAAGTGGACTGTCCTGTTACCTTGGCAGTAGGACCGATTGGAAACCAGTTCTAGAGTATTTCTTATTCTAGCTAGACAGTATTTTTTAGTAATAGGAATGGCATGTCATATACATTAAAACTTCTGAATAGCGTCCACCTTCGGGAGCGCTATAAAGTGACCGTGCTTCGGAGTTTCCCGTTATTCAGAGATTCCGCATTTTAAAATCTCAAAATTACATTGCGTTAAAATCAAAATAACTGACCAAAATTGCCTTATTTTTATAGTTAAAAAATACACACTATTATTTTACACTAAAAACATTTATTATTTTTTATTTACTTAACTATATGCACGAAGGAATATATAGTTGTATTATTTTATTAAAGCATTTTTTATATAGTGTAATTAAAAGTAATTTCTTTTTAAAAAGTGGAGCCAACTGAATAAAATTGTTGCAAGAGACGGCGGAGTTGAAAAAGTTAAAATTCCTCGCAATCTCAATTGTAGTTGTAACAACATAACGCGTAAAAATAAATAAATAAATAAATAAAAAGATGCGAGGTGGCCGTTGTTCGGAATTCGTTGTTGAGAGGGTTAGTAATGTTATTTCTATGAGAGTTCTGTGTTATTTCTATGTTATTTCTATATTCTACACTAAAACATGACCGGTATTTGGAGATTATCTTTGTTCAGAGTGACCGCTTTCACTATACTATAATTTCTATATGTCGAAAGAAACAAAGTAAATGTTAAGACAAAATAATACACGATGAGTCAGAGTTAGGAAAGATTTCTATAGAAAAAATATTCTTATAAAGGAATCTCAAAATCGAGAAATCATTATATGTTAATCAAATATTGCCTATGGTTAAGAAAAGAAAGAAAGCCTCATTATTAATTTGCTATTTCTTGACGAAAATAACATATGAGCGTTAACAAGTTAAATGAAAACAAACTCCATAAAAACACACCAGAAAAGGTTTGATTCTAATATTTTTATTGAATAAGGAAAAAATCCATATCCGGATACATTTTTCTCTTCCTTTTCTGTTAATAAAAAAGGAGAATAATCAGTTACCACCAACAGATATTTCACTTATGATGTATAGGCTTCGATCGAATCGAGGGTTCTTTTATATAGTCTTTTCCAATACTCTTGATATAATCGTTTTAGATAAGCCAGTGTAAACATAGCGGGTAATTTTAATTTAAATTTTGTGTCCATAGTTTTTACACTTCTAAGCATGAAAATGCTACAAGTTGTATTAAAAAAATGTATCGTTTTAAAAAGTTAAGTGTTTTTTATAGATCTTTATATAGACGCTATTTAAAAAAGGACAAAAAGAAGTTGTCAAATATTGGTAGATTTAAATAATCATTTGGGGAAATTTTCAATAGTAGGCGTTTCATGTGAATTTTTTTTCTTGGCGCACGGCCATGGCGCCATTAAGTTTTTGACACTGGTATAGACAGTGATACCAATTTCACAGATATTTTGTTTAGATATCTCGCAGTATTTATACAGATTATTAATTCCTCTAGTACTTTTTTATATAGCATAATCTAATATATACTAATAAAATATGCATTGGTCAATGACAAATTAAATAATGCGAATACTATTATATGTAAATAATAATAATTTTTTTAACTAAACAAATCCATTCAATTGGCAAGCACAGTTGTACGGAACTTTCTTAACAACAGTTTTTCTTTTCTAGTTTAAAGATATTTGGCAGACTTAGCTTTCTTACAGATTATTACAACTGTAATTTTATTATCATAATAGAGACTAATTAGCCACTTGGATAACAACACCACTTTTTTAAATGCAAAATAATTAATTTTCATACAGAAAACTTCATTCTTAATAAATGAAATTTATTATAAACAAGGTAGAACCCGTCAAATTTTGACGAAAGAAAATGTTTAAGAAGGAACTGTTTCATTGATTTATAATAAACCTAGGAAATTAGTTACAATAATAAATGCACCTTATATTGGTAAGTGCAACTTTTAATTAAATTTTTAAACTAAAGTTGATACACTATTTCTATAAAACTCACTTTTAGAATTTGTTAAAATTAAACTTTAATCGTATACGTAAGCAGTAAAAAATAATAAAAATTTGTTATTATGATAAAGTTATCAATAAAGGCTCTTATTCTAATATTTAAAAAAAAATTAACTTTGACTCAGTCATAGATTTGTTTTCCCTTTGAAATCTTTTCACCATATCAAAATTTACATATGCATATTTCATATTTGTATTCACGTTTTCAAAAAAAAAAATTAATTTGATCATTTTAATTCAAAACTTGAAATCTCAATGCTATTAGGTGAAACAGATACTAAACTGTTGCTATTCTTTTAGGAGTAAATGAAATTTTATAAATGAAATCAAAATTCAGCGGGTTTCATAATAGAGGATATTTAAATTTTAACTTTCTTCCCTTTTTAATGAGAAAATTGCAACATAAAGATGCAGTGATAAATTTTTTTTTTACCTTTGCTTTTAATAGAAATGGAGTACTCCTGTTGCCACGATTAGAAAATCGTATTAAAAACTACAAAAAAATTAATACTTCAAAAACAAGTTAAAATACAGGCTTTCAAACCAGTTGCATTTAAAAGTACATTTAACCCCTTTACGATGGTGTAAAAGTTGAAAATGTGCGATGTTTATAAGTTCAAAATTTTGCAGTAGCAAAAATTGCAATACCGAAATTTCATTTAAAATCGGAAAGTCTTACCATTCGGAAAATGACGTATGCGTTACGCGCAGATACGTTTGGCCTTTATCCTCTTCAGTCCTGATGTCGCCTGGAGGCGACACTAAACAGACCTTATTAAAACTTTTATCTCATTCAAAATTTTCATTCCAGATTTTCAAAAACTGGTTCCAATTATTGTTAATAGATGACAGCATATTCCAAAATGCTTTTTTTGTTATCAAAATAAATTTTTTCGTTCAATTAGCGGTATGCAAAAATGGCATCGCCAAAAAGAAGGAAAAATAATCACTTGCGTACAGTTAATCTCTTTTATCTATTAATAATAATTTTGCTAAAATTTATTCAGCCTAAGATTTTATAATATAAAGATTGTTCTTTTTAATGATACCATTTGTGTTAAGCTTTAACTGCTCTAAGCGTTAAAAAAAGATAGGTCATTTTAGTGTCGCCTGTAGAAGACATCCGGTCATGCTCAAGTAAAACTGCATTTTCTGAAGTTGTTGGTAGAACTATTTTTTCTGAATTTAAATTCAGTATTTTTAAAAAGATTTTCTTACCGTAAGATGGGATTACTTTGTGACAGATGAGGTAACGTTGTGACACATGGTCTAGTTTTGGTATTTTGAATCTCCCGCTCTGTTCTGTGTGGTAGGAAAGCAAACAGCAGTAATAACGCCCAGTACAGAATGCCACATAACCTAACAATTGTCTTCGGAAACTTTAACATGAAATACGCAAAGTATACCAGGTGTCACAACGTAATCTCATCTTTGCGAAAATAGATATATTATGATTTCAAACAGTATATTATAATTTCAATCATACGAGCTAATTATTTTCTTAATTTTTCAATGTGAGAACAATTTTATATTAAATGTGGATTTTTTAAAATTATTTTGAAGTAAATTGAATAGTTTTAAAATTCATTATTAAAAAAGCTTAGAGAATGTAGAGTTTAAAAATTTTTTATAACTTTTATGTAAAACAGTAAAAAATACTTAACTAAAAACAGTAGAGACTCCAAAAAGCCTTTTACTTACAGAATCTGAGATATTTTTTTTTCCTTTTCAATTATAATGACCTATCTAAAACATCCTAGAATACGGATGTAATGTTCGAAAGACACCCGCTTTCAAGATAACATGTCGATTGATACTTACTTTTTAATCAGAGACAATTTAAAACAAAGAGATGATCTCACAGTAACCGATGAAGAAAAGTCTGAAGATAAATTTGGGAAAGCCAAATCTATTCTCCAAACTATTGTATCAGGATGTCTGTTGAATAAAAAATTCCCAGCCGTAGCTATAGATGATCAAATTATTCCTTTTTATGGCCATGCACAAGGAAGACGATTCATCAAAGGAAAATCAAATCCCTGTGTATTGAAGGTCCTTTATCCGCATATTCAGATGGTCACCCATAAGACATTTTTATGTATCAATGTACAGGAGACAAAATAAATACGGATATAAATGAGAATGATGAAAAATATTTAGATACTAGTGAAAAAATAGTGCTTAAACTTACAGAGAATTTATTTCCAAGCTGTACCTTGTATATGGACAGATATTTTACATCAATTCCTTTATTAGACATTTAGCTGAATGTCAGGGAACAGGTACTCTACGAAAGAGTAACATACCCCCAAATGTAAATTTTAAATTCGACTCTGATATGAAAAAACTTGGACGGGGTTCAGTTGACCCAAAAAATTCGTAATGATGGACAAATTTGTATCTTGAAATGGTTTGATAACAGACCAGTTATACTTGCCTCATCAGCTGACGGTAAGTATCCTGAAGATGTATGTAAGCGATGGTCGAAAAAGGATAAAGAATATGCGTCAGTGAATCGTGCATCCATTATAAAAAAGTATAATGAATTTATGAGACGTGTTGATTTCTTTGACTGATATTTAAGCTATTATAGAATGCATGCGAGGACAAAAAAATGGACCATAAGAGTCATTATGAATTTTTATTTTTATTTTGCCATAGCTGCCAGTTGGATAGAATATAGAGGTCACCAAACGTTCTCAATAGATCACAGAAAGAAATATTAGACTATCTTGCATTTAGAATTCATCTACAAGAATATCTTTTCTATGGAATAGACGAATGCAGTGGCTCAGAGTATATTCCTAGTGAGCCATCATCACCGCAGAAAAACAGATATAACCAAAGAATTTCCTTGTCATCCACTCCTTTGCGAAAAAGAAAGGTTTCACATCTTCCTAAGATATCCAAACCATCCACAAAAAAAAACTAGTCGTTGGGGGGGGCCACCGTAATACTTACCCATCATGGATATGTATATGAAAATAAAACATGTGAAAATTATTTATACAATGCATTGCAATTCATAAACAAAATTTAAATATTGTTAATATGCATAGTAATGCTCTATTAAAGAACTGCTGATGTACCAATTTCGACAAATTATATAAAACGCCAAACTACTCAAGTAGTACCGAACTGCGTAAAAGAAACACCCTTATAACTGCAAAAATAATAATTCTATTAACTAACAATTAATTGCGTCGGATGAAGCGTCTCATTTCCAATTAAAATATACTTCTGAATTGAAATTTGAATGAAATACAGGGTCATGAAAAATCGAAGAATGTGGAAAACAAGATTACAAATATCTCGGCAACTAATAATTCGATCGACTTCGTTCTATATGCAAAATGTGTGTTATTTTATTGCTTTTTACGTCCATTCCTTATAACAAAAAAATTCGAAAATTTTTATGTACCTTTCATCAGAACGAATTTTTCGAGAGTCCGAAAAAAATAGTTCCGGATAATCGAAGTTGCTGATATTAAATAGGGTTCGTCCCATTCTTACATACTAACTACATACAAAATTTCGAGTCTCTATCTCAATTTGTTCGGGAGATAGAGCGTTTACAGACAGACAGACAGACAGACAGACAGACAGACAGACGGACAGACAGACAGACGGACGGCAAAAATTTTTTTCTAAAAATATGTTTTTCGGAATCTCCACTATCTAAAACGTGTAAATCCGTCAAAAAATTTTTTTCGATTTTCAAAACGATTGCAAGACTTACCCTATACTACGTATGATGGGTAAGTAAAAAAACCCGATGTAGGATGCCTGGTTGTAAATCCAATTCTTCAAGGATTCGATGAACTGCATGTAAAGTTTTTTTTTTTTTTTTTTTTTTTTTTTTTTTTTTTTTTTGTTTGCAAGAAGACTGATAATGTTTCAAATTATTTCACGAAAAATAATATTTAAAAAAATGATTTAAAAATTCTTACTGATATTTAAGAAAGTATCTGCAATAATTATATATATATATTTTAATTTAAGTTTCAGTTATTTCTAAAAGATTAGATAATTACAATTTAATTTTCAAACTATTATAAATGATGTTTCTATACAATGAATTAACTATTTAATCTTAAAAATATGTTCTGAATTATTATAAATGTGTACTATAACATAAAAATGCTATTTGATCGTAAAATAAATATAAATGTATACATAAATTTATACTTCGTATTTAACATATCGTACATCATTATGACCGGATGTCGCCTGTAGGAGACAATAATTTTCTAATTAAAAAAAATAATAAAAAATTTTCAGCATTTTTCCATTGTTTTTCAGAGTATTTAAAACCCATTTAACAAGAAATTTTTAAAATTTAAGACTCAAAGTTGGTCTCAGGACTGAGGAGGTTAAAATACAGATATGTAGTACAAAAATGTAGTTCGGAAAGAGTATCTTTTGGTGATAGTCTTCGCCTTTATCTATCTTTTGATTAAGTAGTCTCAGGGATTGCCAGCAAATGTTATGCAATAATTTCTGTGAAACTACTGAAAGGTTAACCCTTTATGAGCCGACGATACTTTAAAATACCATTGAAGAAAATTTAATGTAAAATTTGTTTGTTGAGTCTATTAAGACAATTTTAGTTTTCTTTCCACACAAATTACGTAGCTTGATCAAATTTAGATAGGGCAGAGAAACAGTCGAAGCTCAATATTTACATAAAGTGGTGATTTTCATAATGATTTTCATAGGTATATCTTTAAAAAAAACTATGAAACATTTTTAACTGTAAAAGCCTTTCTGCGTACAGAGAGCATCATAATATATTTAAATACACTGCTTTTATAACAATTGCGATATTTCCATAAGATTATTTTTGGTTATTTAACACGATTATTTTTTAAATATTTTACAAAAAAAGTTATAACTATCGATATATTTAATCAGTTTTAATGAAAAACATGTCTAAATTTCACTTTATTGTTATTTAGAAATTCCGGTATATCTTCAGATATTAAAGAAGATAATTATTGTGGTGAAGCAATTTCTTGTTAAATAATTCCGTAAATAAAGGGTTAAATAACTTATCTAATATGAAACATGACTGCATATTCTTAAAAAACTTAAATGTTGGTAGTTACATAAGCATAAATGTTTAGTATTCTGATTATCGGCCAGTACTAGTGTTTACGAGGCGTTAATTCCTAAATTGGCTCATCCGAGCTCAGCAATCTGATTGGCTAAAACTAGAGAAAGTGACGTAGATTTGAACCGGTGCAAGCAAAAATCAAGAACAACTGGACGCATTTTTGCCTATGCCACCAAAGCTAGCACAGGAAAGAAAATACGGGTAGAGGTCTGCACGGGCCGGGCCTCGGCCCGAAGCCCGAGCCCGGCCCGGCCCGCGGGCCGGGCTCGGGCCGATTTCCAATAATGGCATTCGGGCCGGGCCGGGCTCGGGCCTTACTTCTGAAGACTCGGGCCGGGCCGGGCCGGGCCTAGTCACTAATCCTTTCGGGCCGGGCCGGGCCGGGCCTAGTCACTAATCTTTTCGGGCCGGGCTGGGCTTGGACCTTAATTTTTTTTCTGGAGTATCTGGCCGGGCCTAACTTTTTTTTCCGTACGAAGCCGAGACTGATTCCATTCTTCCTAGTTTTCAAGGACCAAAATAATCAGTTCCTATTGAATCTTCCTATATGAAAATCCTTTTCTCGACTTTTTATAAATCAGTAATATTTGGCTTTGTCCAAAAATTTCTGCAAAAAAAGCATATACTTTTAAGCCATCATTATTTTACAATTAAACATTAGAATTTATTCCATAAAACCAAAATAAAATACTCAGATTACTTAAAGTTGTTTTTTATTAATAAAACCTAGTACTTTCGAGCATGTCATGCTCATCATCAGGGTTAAAACAACAAAAGAGTAAAAGTCGAAGGCTGAGTTCTTTTATACGAAGTGGACTGATCCAAAGACAACGTAAAAAAAAGGGGGGGGGGAGAAGTCGGAATGTTCCAAATTCGATAGAAAGGGGGTTTCAAGTTATTTTGAGCAGATTGTACCATATTCTTGGAATATCGTACGACAAAGTATCGTTACAAGTATTGTTAGCTCGACATAAATTTTCAATTGATTCCATGATTTTAATCTTCTGGTAATTTGATATTTTCTTTAGTAATTTAGCTTTTTTGAAATCTATTATAACTTCTTGTTCCTGGTGCAATTTAGAGAGAGCGATATTGCATCGATTAAGTCTGATATCTGCAATGTGTTCTGACAAACGCTTCTTAAATTTACTGGTTGTCATTCCAATGTAATCTGTTCTCTTTTTGTTCTCCATTATTGTGGCTGGGATTAAATATACACCTGCTGAATCTTCCATGGGGATAGGATCGATGCTATTGTAAAGTTTTGTGCTTAATTTATTATAGGGGGGGGGGGAACAATTAAATGTAGATTGTATTTCTTTAATTTAAACTTTAGACATTCAAAGAGACCAGGAAAATATTGAAATTTGTGCAACTTTGTTTCGTTATAATTAAATTTACTATTACTGCTGCCGTATTGAGCTTTGTAAATAAGTTTATTTATAAACTTGAGTGGGAAACCGTTATCATTTGCTATATTTCTTTCGTATAAAAGAACTCAGCCTTCGACTTTTACTCTTGTTGTTTTAACCCTGATGATGAGCATGACATGCTCGAAAGTACTAGGTTTTATTAATAAAAAACACCTTTAAGTAATCTGAGTATTTTATTTTGGTTTTATGTATAAATATGGTGAATTAAAGGATTCGACATATGTGATATGTTATATCATTTTAATCTTAGAATTTATTCCTTTTAAAGAATCGTAGATTACTAGGCGTTTTAAAATAGAATTAAACACACACACACACACACACACACACACACAAAAAAAAAAAAAAAAAAAAAAAAAAAAAAAAAAAACGATTATGACGGAATTTTTATTAAAACTGAAAACTGAAAGTTTCTTTTAAAATGTTCATCCATGCAAAATGAATTCATCAATACGGGAGACAAAAAATATATTAAACATTTACAACTGTTAAGAAGGGAATGCATTCTTTTTTCGTTCCAAATCGATTTCGTCTTTGGAAATTTTACCATATACCGCTTTTTCGATTTTTTGTCTCCATTACAGGGAATATGAATTAATAATACTAGTAATAACTGAAACATTTACATACAACAAACAAAGATTCATTTAAAAGCATAAATATCGCAGCCTACGGCACTTCTGCATAAATGGAGATTATAAACATGGAAAAAAAAGACTAATATAATTTTTTTTGGTCAGAACTCTTCCATAAGATTAAAGATCAATGTTCAGTAGAAATTCACTCGAGCCGGGCCGGGTTCGGGCCGAAATTTAAATTTTTTTCCGGACCGGGCCGAGCTCGGGCCGAAATTTTAACTTTCGGGCCGGGCCGGGTCGGGCCATTATTTTTTTCGTTCGGGCCGGGCCGGGCTCGGGCCGAATTTTTAACTTTCGGGCCGGGCCGGGTCGGGCCAATATTTCTTTCGTTCGGACCGGGCCGGGCCCGGGCCGAAATTTTAACTTTCGGGCCGGGCCCGGGCCTGGAAATCTCGGCCCGTGCAGACCTCTAAATACGGGCTTATGATTGGTTAAATAATTTAAAGAGCAATTTGTTTTGACTCATTTTTGGACTTACGTTTATTTAAGAACGTCGTTCACCAATCACGTTCCGATCCGTTAAAAATCATGAATTTTAAACGTTTTAGTTTCAAATTAAAGTTATGTATTATAAATGAAATGAGTGAAAGGATTGTATAATTATATTTAAAATGAAATTAATGAAGTACAAAAAAAATGCCACGGGCACAATATTTGGCGAGCCAGGTTAGCATAAAATTATCGAGTTCTTGATTTATCTGCCAGATTGCATATACGCCCCACATTTCCGCGATTTCTTTCTAGCGCCAATTTGGCGAAAACACCATTTTCAATATCAGTTGTATATATATATATATATAACAATTTTATATTATTTTTAAAAGGAAATAGTAATAAATAAAAAAGTTGATTAATAGTTATCGAACAAAACAATTTTTATCATTTAAAAAAGGCAATAAAAGTAAATAAACTGTTTATTAAAGAATAAATAACAATAGCTGGGTTATCATGTGAGGCATATAATTGCCATTTTGTTGCAATTGCGCCAATGTGGTGCGCATATGACATCTGTGCCTAATTCTTTAGCAGAATCTTCTAATTTGGCAAAAAAAATGAGCAATTAAAATAAATTATGAATAAAAGCAATATGATTTCATGCTTAGTATGCATATAAGGGAGACCAAACTGGTCGCCAAGGGCGGCTAGTATTATAATAATTTTAAACTGGCTAATCTCCTTGGTTACGCGGCCGTAATAAAAATGTTCCTACATTTCAAGCCATACTTTGTAAAGAATGTTTGTAATCGCTGACAACAACATCTGTATCAAGATATGGTATTAGCCATATCTGTAATTCATGAGAATAACACCCTCCTCTAAAAGTTGTTTCACACACAAACACTCACAAAGATTCATTGAGCTTTCTTTAAAAATCATGCAAAACATCACTGAATTAAACTTTTTTCACTGAACAAGCAGAATTATATAGAACGCAGTTAAGAATGCAAACAAAATTACTTTTTGAATCGTGTGCAAATTGTTTTAATTACCCATTATACAAAGCACACGGTAAATCATGCAATCGGAATGAAAGTCGATTTTTTTTGACGGATTTACACTTTCAGACACTGAAGATTCCAAAAAACATACTTCCTAAAAAAAAATATGCCGTTCATCAGTCTGTCTGTATGTCTAACTGTAACACTGTAAACGTCTATCTCTCGAAAAAATTGAAATAAAGACTTGAAATTTGGTGTATATTTTATATGTAACAATAGGAAGAAGCTTATTGAATATCAGTAACCTCGAATATCTCAAACTATTTTCTTCGGACTCTCGAAATATTCGTTGTGATTAAAGACATGTAAAATTTTTCGTATTTTTTTATTTTAATGAGTAAATGTAATAAACAATAAAAAAACATAAATTTTTCATAAAGAATGAAGTTTATCGGATAATTAGTTGCTGAGATTTGTAATCATATATTCCACATTATTTAATTTTTTATGATCCTGTTTTTCATTCGAATTTCAATTCAAATATATATTTTAATTAAAAATCAGATAGTTAGTCCATTGCAGTAAACTGTTTGTTAATATGATTGTTATCATATTTTGGAGTTATAAGTCTTTCATGCAATTCGGTAAGAGCTAATTAAACTGTCGGCAAAAAGCTATTTCCAAACTATAAGATTAAAAGCCAATAATGGCTTATGGTAATTTACACATGTTATTTTCATATTTTGTATTATGCATATCCATGATGGATAAGTATTACGGTGGCCCCCAACGACTAGTTTTAAAATTGTATTAGGCTTTTGTTTAAAATTGCATTTCATAAATGAAAATTCACTCTTAGCAATTATCAACAAAGAACAGTAATATAACCGCTATATTTTGTGTTTCCCTGAAAATTATGGATAATTGTATTAGACTAATTTTAAACACGATTATTCATCGGTAAATTAATTATGGTACATGTAAATTTTCCAAATGGGTGAAAAAGTCCGGGCCAGGATTCGAACCAGAGATATACTGGTTGAATCTGCCAATGCTCTTTCAACTGAATTACCAAATACTGACCTCAATTTATTCTGTTGAGCTGATCCATATTATCAGACCAGATTCTGTGATCCTAGAGGTCATTTGGTTGAAAGAGTCCTCCAGTGTTTGTCCGGGATGGTTCAGTTGGAAAAGCATCGGCGGCTTCAGCCAGTACATCCCTGGTTCGAATCTTGACCTGGACTTTTTTCACCAAATTGGAAAATTTACATCGGATTGATAACTGCTTACAAAATTTTAAAGCAAACATTTTGTATTGAATCTCAGTTTCGTACACAAGTTTTCTCAAATTAATAATTGTGAAACATCTTTAAAATACATTTCAAATCGTTTTTACCCGTAGACCATTCTATAAAAGAATTCTGTTGTGTAATTCTGTTAATAGTCGATAAATACTTTACGTTTTATATCTCTCGATAAGGACGTTTTAGTGTCCGTCAGACATTTTTATCATTTTCCTGACATTTTAAAATAATGTAACTCTATTGAGTTACGCTCAAACAGTTTTTTACAACTGAACGTAATGCATCGGATTTATTTTTAGTGCTCCTGTAACCGAACTATAAATGCCATGCTCATTATTTTTAATAGAGGAATATCTATAGTAAAACTCACTAGCTTATATCAGTTAAATGGCAAACCGAATATATTTACGAGTGTTACAAACGGACGGCAATGAAGTTATGAAGAAAGAGTAAGAGATATATAGGGGGAGTGAAGTAACTGAAGAGGTTGTTAAAGATGGTAGCTGTATTTTTAAATCGGGTAAACAAATTTTGACTATCGCCGGAGCCAACTTCCACCAGTAAATTCAGAATAAAAAAATGGCTTTATCATGAAAATTTTCTCTCATAACTATAACTAAATATTCTATCTGTTTTTACTGGGCCAATTTGCTCAGGTATAAAATTTTTCACTGACAGTTTGAGGTGGTTGTCTAGATTTTCACAATATGATGGAAATGCGAGGCCTGACAAAAGTCGGGGTACTTTTTTTCACCGGTAAAAATAAATATCTGTTTTTGCCATTATTTTTTAGATCAAATCTGCATTAATAAAGTGTTTAAATAAGGAAAAAGTTTCTATTTCGATTTACTGGTGGAGGTTTGCCCCAGTGATCATGAACTCCAATGAAAGCAGTTATTGTTGACGCTTCACTATTTTTAGGATATTTCATTTCCTTTTTATTAATAGGTCCATCGGATGGATAAACAATTAATTAGACAAAAGCAAACATAAACTATTTTGAAATTTATTGGAAATACGCTGCAAAGATTCACGATAGGGGGAACTGGGGCACATTGATACACTCCTTTACTGCTCACAGGGTCATTACAGAAAGTTTTAAAACAGCTCCAAAAGATGATGCTAGTGTACACAACTACATACATATAAACTTGGCATCATTCAGCAGTTTGATGAAACGGGACGGGTGATTTATTGTTTTTGTAGGTCAAAAATAAATTTGAGTTTACAATTGAAATGCTATTATACAAATGTTCCAGCATTTTCAACTAAAAAGAATACTCTCCCTGCCAAGTAAGGCTACTCTTTATCAGTTCCTCATTATTTATTGTTAGGTAAATTATGAAGTGTTGGATTTGAGACTCATTTTATTCAAAATGGCTGTATGGGGCACATTGATACATTCTATGTCAGGGCACATTGATACAAGCTAAATCCTTTTCTAATTAATTTTTTCATTATCTTTTATTATTTTTTTTACCATACACTCTTTAATCCAACCATTTTTTATCAAACATTTCTAATATTAGTTTTTGTTGAAGTAAAATAGTTCTTATTTTTTTATATTAGAGCATTTTATAGTACTTTTTGCTATCAGAAGACGTACAAATTTACACAACATCTATTGCTAGTCGAACTAACAAAAGGAAAAGACGGCAGCCTGGCAAATCTCGAATTTATATCGATTTTTCAGAGAAGAAAGTATTTTCGAGATGAAAAAAGTTAAGTAATAGAAACAACCTGCAGAACAGCAAAGGATAAATTTATTTTATAAAGAGAATTTTTAATCAAATTATCTTCCAGTTTCCGTTTATAAACCAATTTATTAACAGAAAACCTGGTAATTTTTTTCAACTTTCCTAAGAAAGAAGATAATGCTGGGGTTGAAGTACCAGATATTACAAAGTTGCCACAGCCAACAATTAGCCAAGGAACAGCTAGAACATCAAGTCATCATTCATTTATTTTTTATTGCTTTAATATTACTTAGAACTAAATTGTGGGTGATTTGAATTCATATAAATAGATATAGAATGGTTTGCTAACTAATTTTCTATGAAAAATAGGCATTGGTGTTATTTTGTATTATTTTTCTCAAACGTATCAAAGTGCCACATGAGGTGTATCAATCTGCCCCGGCGATGGGGTACATTGATACAAATGATTTTTTTATTTTATTTAAATTACATATAAAATACTATATAAAACAACGATTTTACATTTTTATAACACACTATACAAGTTCTTCTGACACCACATGGAAAAATAACTTGAAATTTCTACTTTCTGGACAAAAAATTCTTACAAAAAAACTATATCAATGTGCCCCAGTTCCCCCTACAGTATAACTGTTTAAACACTAAATTGTTAGTATACTAGAATTATTTTTTATTTATCTTATTTTATGGAGATGACAAATTTTCGCACTTATCTTTCAATAAAAAAGGAATCAGGATAAATGCAGATCTCTTAAATCCTCACTATCATTTACTTTGTGCTTTTAAGCTGCAACCAGATATATAGCTCCATTTCCTTTCCTTTTTTGGAGAGTTTATGAGCTTTAATGTGTCGTTATTACAATCTAAAATAAATTTATTTTCTCATTTCTTTTTTACTCCATATTTACCATTGCCAAGTGACACATTTTACGATATTTCGATTTCTGTTATTGGGTTCGTAGTTTTTAAATTAAAACAATAACAATTCTTTTTTAGTACAATAAAGATATATTCATATACTTATTAGAATTTAAAGTTACTTTCATTATTTATAAAGGATTTTATACAAGGTAGGAATAAAACCAATAATTTGTTTTAACCCCTCGGGGACGAGCGACCGGTATACGTGCCACGTGAAGTACTAAGAATCCAAGTTTATCTGTACCACTAAAATGTTACTGCGAAATTTGGCTTATTTTATCGGAGAATTTCCTTGATTCAATAAAACACAAATATTTGTATTTAAAAACCGGTAATAAAAGGTTAAAGATTTTGTAAAACACTCCCTTCGCGAAGGGGTTAAGGATGTAACGAAGCAATTCGAAATAATTTGTATGTAAAGCAAACAAGGTAAGAATTAACATTGAAAAGTTTATTTCAGTTCCATAACAATGTTTAGTGCGTTTTTTTCTCTTTATCTTTCCACCAAGAAATATTATAAATTTTGCAACTAAATAAGAGATTTTTTCTAATTTGTATTAGAAGTGATATACCTCTTTAAACATTAAAAAGACTATGCCAGCGTTACTTTACTGTCATGTTTTTGCTATACAGGGTGTTTCAACACAGCGGTTGCAGACTTTCAGGAGAGATCCAATTCATCTAACCGATGAAAAATAACATAGCAATGCGTGGTCAGAAACTCTTTCTTGGAGCTGTAGTGATCACACAGAGGGGTCGCATTGTATAGTGAAATTTTTCTTGTTCCTACCGGAAATCTTAATTTTTATGATCAATCATAATAGTAATCTTCGTGATTATCTTATTTAGAATATACTGTTGAAAGATAATATGAATGCGTTATTTTCAAATTAGTGACAAGAACTTTTTATTTATCCTATAGAATGCGGCTCCTGAACTCAAAACACAAGCTAAGAAAAACACAAACAAGGTGAGAAATCCTCTTTATTATTTTGATTTACGCAAAACTGTTGGGAGAATGCTGAACAATGCTCAGGAACCTTTCGACGCATTGTGGCAGCTGCTGCTGAAGTCCGGGACACATCCTTTATTTTAGAGAACTTAAGAACTTCCATGCACCTGAGATGTGAGGCCTGCATCACAGGGGAAGTTAGCTGACGGTCATATTTTGGCTTTATAATGTAAATATGATACTTTTCCTGAAAACTTACGAATACATAAGAAAAGTCACTGGTGAAGTTAAATAAAAATAGTCGGTTTGCCGCTTGAAGAAGGAATCTGGTAAGAATTGAAATGTTGTAATAAAAAAGAGAAAAAAAACATGTTTATATCGTCATTTCCGGCGTATAATCTACGGATCAAATAATCACTTTTCGACCCAGAATTTAATTAAAAAGATATGTAACTTTCTATATCGTCACAATAATTTGTCTTCAATCATTAAATAAAATTTCTGGGTCAAAAAATAATTGTTTGTTCTGCGGATTATTCGCGGGAATTGCAGTACTTTAAAAACATGATTTATTAAAAACAAATTTTTGACATCATCTATTTAAAATTAGAAAATATTTTCTTTTAATCACTGTCATTTTGCCGAAGCTTTATCTAATTCCAGTTCTTTATTTTCGATAGAAGCCTAAACTAACAATAAAAGAGTAAACTAAAAAAATTAATACAATTTAAAAATCTGTATATGTAAATACATTGTCGAAATGTATTTGAGAATGCATTACTATTGAATCTGTAATATAATTTAAAATAGATAACGCATTATAAATATGTGCCATTTCCAGAATATTCTGAATGGTAAAAGCTTTTCAGATAAAAGTCAATCTTTTAAGGCATCACAGTAGTGGAATAATTCAGACAACGCAAATTTTAAATTAGTATCTATCAAGGCATTGGCGAAGGTGGACCTTCAAATCGACAAAAATCAACCAAAATTTCGAAAATCCTTTTTTTCGCAACTTATGTTTTTATAAAACTTAAAGGACCTTTCTGATCAGCTGAGCTTTGTTTACAATGTGTTTGTACTTTGTTTACAAATGTTTTCAGTCGAATTTGCACTAATCAACTCTTAGTCTTTATTTATGAATCGTAATTGCCATCGGTTTGACTTATCGATACCTGGCGTTGTGTTGTGGATACTTGGGATACGTAAAAAATTGCTCACGGGGCATTTTTTTTTTTTTTTTTTTTTTGTGCTGAACAAAACGCAGCGTTACTGCGAAAGTATCTCGTAGAGCGATGAATATTTTTTTAGAAAAGGTATTTTTACTTCTTTTCTTACATATTTATTATTATATTTTTATTGTATACACATATATTTTAATTAAAGTTCATCACTGTTGAAATACCAATCCTTCTAATAAGTTGGTTTTCATAAAATGAAAATTTCCGAATAATGTCATTTTTCAAAATGTTCCATGCTCATCCCTAATTTTCTTCAAAATTTCTTATGCAATTACCTCATAGTAAATAAAAGCAATATAAGTTATATCCATTATTATAAGTATCCATTAGTATAAGTAATATCCATTTATTATACTTCGAAATTCATAGGTTGTAAATTCTTTATCCAAAGATGATTTATACGGTTTTTTCCACGCTAAAAATCGTTTTTCCCATTATTATTATTATTATTATTATTATTATTATTATTATTTGTATTATTATTAATTTTTTATTTTTTATTTTCTATTTATATTTACAATTCTTACTATGTTTTATTCTTAAGCCTAAAAGTTATCTCATAAATGAAAATCATCATAATATATGCGAAAGAAATGCGCATGGAGCACTTTTGTTTTGTGACCAAACAAAACGCAGCATTACTGCGAAAGTATCTCGTAAAACGATGAATACATATTTTATAAATATGAGTGCTTTTAGATATTTATTAAAATTTTATTGCACATACATATCATACAGCACGATAGTGCTGTATAGTAGAGCTCAAATGCATCTCTAATGTTAAAGTCCAAAGTTTACCTCTTAATAACTTTGGAACTAATCATCGGATCGCGACGAAATTGAAAAGCGGAAGTGTCCTACTCTAGATCTCAAAGTTTAGAAAAATTCATCCAGATCCACCGATTAGTTTCGGAGATCCAGAACCTCTGTTTTAGCAGTTTTTGCTCGTGAAAGAAGAAAAAAAGAGAATCAACTCAATTATAACCCGAACCAGGAAACATTCAGCGTCGTGTAATAGCTTGTTCGAAAGCTTTTAATTTAGGGATGTGCCTTTCGAAGGTCCGGTAAAAAATATCAAAAATTAAAGAAATGGCACCCATTTAAAAATTACATAACGCCATATATTCCATAATTTAACATTATAGAAATCTCCCCTTTTTCATTGCTAATTTAATCATTTCTTTCAAGTTGCCATCAACTAAAAGTCAGCAGAATAATTTTAAAAAGAAATGATAACACGTGTTTTTTTTTATAGTTAAATAAAAATTCAGATTCTCCTGATAGAGTTTTGCTTTTTTGAAGTTGACGTAATTTGAAACAGAAAATGCATATTTTTCAAAAACAAATACGTAAATTGGTACTAAATTTATGTTAAAACAACATCAAATCTTTATTTGAATTTTTCCGATATCAAAACAGTTACTATAATGCAGATATTAACCATTACAAAAGGATAATTTAGAAAAAAATTCTTCTATATATAAAAAAATAATGATTTCGAAATAGAGCAATGAAAATCTATATAGATAGATACCAATAGACAAATTAAAATCTGCATAGATACCGTGAAACTGTAGGGGGGACTATCACGGTGGGCAGTTCTGTCGCCAAATGTCGCCAACTTGGCGATACATTGCCAAATCTGACGTTTAAAAATATTAGCCAACTTGGCGCTATTTCCGGTATTTTTCCAAACTAATATGTCTATTAATAACTTTAACCCAATACTAATGTTAGTTTAAATTTGTTAGTTGAAGTTTATTGATCAAGTTCCTGAAAGAATCAGAAAAAGTTGTGAAATCATATGAAAAACTGGTGGAACCAGAGAGAAAAGAGCTCGATCTGAAAAATGGTACAGTTACAAATTGACAAATATTTTCAATAAAAAAAGTGCGTAGAAAAGAAATGGAATCAAATTATCGTAAAGCTCATGAAATTGCTCAAATTTTTCTTAGCTGAAATTATGGACTGAGCTCTACTGGTGCTTTATATTCAGAGTCATACTATTATCCACTCCAAATAATTACTGGGCAAAGTAGTTAATAGAATGCATAGTTATGTTTCAAATCAGCGAAGATCCCCAGCACTAAACGAATATAAACGATGAAGTAATAATTAACGCATAACATTGATATAGTCAGGTTGTGAGAAATTGATGTAGAAAAATATTTCTAAACAGCAATATTTAGTATATAGTTGAATCATATATGTTTAACATTTTTGGGTTTACTTGGAGCTTTCATCTTCCACTAATGAAACACCCCTGGAATGGAATTTTGTCCACACTTTGTACTGAATGGATCATTTAGATTTTCGTTCTTTATTACATCAGCATGTAATTTATAGTTATGAACCCGAATTTTTAAATTGTTTATGGATTATTGGGATATAGAGTGTGTTAAAAATGCCTTCTTTTTCCATGATTGAGTTTAAGGTACCAGTAAAGCTCAGTCCACATTTTCAGCTAACAAAAATTTGGGCAATTTCATGAGCTTTCCAGATAATTTGATTCCATTTCTATTCTACGCACTTTTTTTATTGAAAATATTTGACAATTTGTTACTGTATCATTTTTCAGATCGAGCTCTACTTTTCTCTCTGGTTCCACCAGTTTTTCATATGATATATAAATGCATTATAAGTAATATTCATTTAATATATGGTACATAAAGTTCTTTATCATTGAAACAATTAGAGTTCTAACTTAAAAGTGGACTTTCTCAAAAAGAAAATTTCGCGATAATGTCAATTTTCAAAATATTCCTTAATTTTCTGAGTTCTTCAAAATTTGCTATGTAATTACCTTATAGTACATGGAAGCAATGCTAGTTAAAATAATTATACTTCGGAGCTCATAGGCTGTACATTCTTTTTCGAAATAATGATTTACAATGTTTTTCACTATAAAAATTTGTTTTTTGACATATTATTATTATTATTATTATTAATTTTTATTTTGTATTTATATTTAGGATTTTAACTAAGTTTGAGATTACTACTCTTAGGTCTGAAAGATATGTCATAAATAAAAATTATTATTTTACATGCAAAAGAAATGCGCATGGAACACACTTTCAATTAATTAATTATTTCAATAATTAATAATTACCATAGTAATTAATATTTTTCCTTAAAATTTTAGCTTTTCTCATATATCTACAATCGTAATCACATATTTCATTTTAAAAAAAAAATCGGTTTAAAAGAAAAACAAGTATGAAAAATCATGCTTTAAGCATAGATTATGAAGCACTTTCCAACACTTAATGAAATCTTTAACAAAACTTTGTTATTTAGGGAAATAATAGTGTATAGCCAAATATACCCAAATATGTATTCCAGTACATTAGAACAGCCCTGTATTTCATATGTCAGTTCATATAATGGGAAAATTTAGCTTAGCAAGAAAATACCCAGTAGTTTGAGATTTCTTTTTCAGCAATTCATACTATTAGATGGAAACATACTTGAGTACTTTTGTTCAGCCCTGTAGTTTACATTGTACATTTATTACACGTCAGCATTAGGCTAAAATTTATTGTAAACTAAAACACTTTTAAAACAACTGAAATCACATTCTCATAAATCATCATTCATACGCGTTCATGTACCGAATTCTTTGCGTGGCCCTGTATATCCTTTTATCTATATTCTGCAAACATTTCTCAGTAAATTGAATGAAGCTCAGCGTAAAAATGCATAGCTTATTTAAGAACCACGTTTAAATAATTTACGCTCATATTCAGTAACGTTGGTGAGCTCTTTATGGGTAGCCCTGTATATCAACTATAACATTTATACACACCATATAATGTGCATATATTTAGCGAAATATAAACGCGCATATCATAATTAAAATGCATTTCACCCCTCCATCAGCCATCATCGGACACATATACGGTACTTCGGAAAAAATATACTATTTGAAATCTTTTGTGTGGCCCTGTAAATGCTATGTACTTCATATTATGCAAAACAGTAGCATATAATTTATATTAAGCTTCAGAGACATATATCAATTTTATTATACATGAAAAAGCTTAATATATTTAAAATATGTAATGGGAAACTTTTGATTCGCCCTGTAGATAAACTAATCATGGTAGAAACTTCATTTTCGATAGGACTTGTGCTAGGGTAAACGTCAATAACGTCCTAAAATTTCATGGCAATCCGAGTATATTAACGATTTTTCCCCATAGGCCGTAATGTAATGGGAAACTTTTGATTCGCCCTGTAGATAAACTAATCATGGTAGATACTTCATTTTCAATAGGGTTCGTGCTAGGGTAAACATCAATAACGTATGAAAATTTCATAGCAATCCGAGTATAATTACGGGAGTTAGAGCGCGGACAGACGGACAGACGGACAGACGGACAGACGGCCAGACAAACCGAATGCATAAGCACTTTTCAACTTTGTTGGTAAGTGCTAAAAATGAAAGTTCACCTTCGCCTTAGTCAAATAATTTTTAAAAAAGTGTAGAAAAGTTGCACAAAATTTAAGTCACTAAAAGGTACTTATATGTTTTTAAGACATAGAGAATACATTCTATTGCATCTGGAAATAATGAAATTCATTTTAATTCATAAGTAATCATAAGTAATCATAATTAATTCATAAGTAATTCATAAGTAATCATTAATATATCCTGATCTATTAGCAAAGCTGGATCTAATTCCATTTTTTTATTTTCGAACAAAGTCTGAAGTAACAATAAAAGAAAAACTGAAAAAAAGTAATACAATTTAAAATTTTGTATATGTAGGTACATTTCCGAAATGTGTTTGAAAATGCATTACTATTGAATTTGTAATATAATTTAAAGTTGATAACACATTATAAACATGTGCCTTTTCCAGAATAACCTTAATGCTAAAAGCTTTTTAGATAAAAGCCAAAGGCGTCACAAGAATGGAATTATTCACGATAACGTAAACTTAAAAATAGTATCCATGAACGCATTAAGTCAAAGAATGTAAAATAAATAAAGATTGTAGAAAAGTTATGCAAAATATAAATCAGTAAAACGTAAGAGTATGTTGATATTTTTAAGACATATTGAATGCAATCTGTTGCAGCTCGAAATAAAGAAAATCACTTTAATTCACAAATATAAATAATCTTTAACCTATCATTGTCATTTTAGCAAATTTCTATCTATTTCCATTACTTTTTTTACTATCATTCTCTAGAGTAAAATAAACGAATAAACTGAAAAAACAATAGTAAATTTAAACATTTGTTTATGTAAATAAATTATCGAAATGTGTTTGAAAATGCTGTACATTGAAACTGTAATATAATTTAAAGTCGATAACTGATTATAAAATTGTGCAGTTTTCAGAATAATGTAAATGGTAAAAGCTTTTCAGATAAAAGCCGAAGGCGTCACAGTAATGGGATTATTCAAGACAATGTAAACTTAAAATTAGTATCTATGAACGCTTTATGTCAAAGAATGTAAAACGAAAAAAAAATATGTAGACAAGTTATGCAAACTATAAATAAATATAAGGTAAGGATATGTTGCTATTTTTAAGACATAGTGAATACGTTCTTGGCTGGAAATAATGAAATACACTTTAATTCACAAATATAAATAATCTTTAATAAATAATTGTTATTTTAGCAAAGCCTTGTCTAATTCCATTTCTTTCTTTTCGATCAATTTCAGAAGTAAGAATAAAAGAATAAACTGAAAAATGTAATACAATTTAAAAATTTGTACATGTAAATATATTTTCTAAACGTTTCTGAATATGTATTAATATTGAATTTGTAATATAAAGTTGATAACACATTATAAACATGTGCCATTTTCTGAATTATCTTAATGGTAAAAGCTTTTCAGATAAAAGCCAAAGGTATCGCAGTAATGGAATTATTCATTACAACGTAAACTAAAAGTTAGTATATATGAACGTATTAAGTCATAGAAGGTTAAAAAAATCATAGAAAAGTTGCACAAACTATAAATCAATATAAGGTAAGAAATGTTGCTATTTTTAAGGCACAGTGAATACATTCTGTTGCAGCTGGAAATAAAGAAATTCGCTTTAATTCATAAACATAAATAATCATTAATTTATCATTGTCATTTTAACAAAGCTTTATCTATTTCCATTTCTTTCTTTTTGATCAAAGCTTGGAGTAACAATAAAAGTATATACTGAAAAAAAACAGTAATACAATTTAAAAATTGCATAGGTAAATGCATTGTCAAAATGTATTTGAAAATGCATTACTATTCAATTTTTAATATAATTTAAAGTCGGTAACAGATTGTAAACATGTGCCATTTCCAGTATAATCTGAATGGTGAAAGCTTTTCAGATAAAAGCCAAAGGTGTCGCAGTAATGGAATTAGTCCTGACAACGTAAACATTAAATTAGTATTTATGAATACATTAAGTTAAAGAATGTAAAACAATCAAAAGTGTAGAAAAGTTATGCAGGATATAAATCAATATAAGATTATAATATGTTGTTCTTTTTAAGTCGTAGTGAATACATTCTTTTGCAGTTGGAAATAAGAAAATTCACTTTAATTCATAAATATAAATAATTGTTAATATATGATTGTTTTTAGCAAAGCATTATCTAATTACGTTCTTCCTTTTTGATCACAGTCTGAAGTAACAATAAAAAGGGTAAACTGAAACAATAGTAATACAATTTAAGAACTTGTATACGTAAATATATTGTCGAAATGTGTTTGAAAATGCATTGCTATGGAATCTGTAGTATAATTTAAAGTCGATGATTCATTATAAACATGAGCCATTTGCAGAATAATCTGAATGATAAAAGCTTTTCAGATAAATGCCAAAGGCGTCACAGTATAGTAATGGAATAATTCACGATAACGTAAACTTAAAATTAGTATCCATGAACGCATTAAGTCAAAGAATGTAAAATAAATAAAGATTGTAGAAAAGTTATGCAAAATATATATCAATATAAGATAAGAATATATTGCTATTTTTAAAGCATAATGAATACATCCTGTTGTAGCTAAAAAAAAATCACTTTAATTCATACGTATAAATAATCATTAATATGTCACTGTCATTTCTGCAAAGCTTTATCTAATTCCATTTCTATAGTTTCGAACAAGTCTGAAATAACAAAAAAAAAAAAAAAAAAAAAAAAAAAAAAAAAGAATAAACTGAAAAAGCAGTAATACAATTTAAAAATTTGTATAAGTAAATACGTTGTCGAAATGTGTTTGAAAAGCATTACCGTTGAATTTGTAATATAATTTAAAGTCGATAACACAATATAAACATGTACCATTTCCAAAATAAACTGAATGGTAAAATCTTTTCCGATAAAAGCCGAAGGCATAACAGTAATGGAATTATTCATGACAACGTAAACTTAAAATTAGCATCTATGAATGCATTAAGTCAAAGAATATTAAATGAAAAAAAGTGTAAAAAGTTATACAAAATATAAATCAATATAATGTAAGAATATGTTGCTATTTTTAAGACAATGAATACATTCTGTTGCAGCTGGAAATAAAGAAATTCACTTTAATTCATAAATATAAATAATGATTAATATATCATTGTCATTTTTTCAAAGGTTTGTCTAAATCCATTTCTTTCTTTTCAATCAAAGCATGAAGTTACAATAAAATAATAAACTGAAAATATGATAATACGATTTAAAATTTTGTTGTATAAGTAAATGCATTGTCGAAATGCGTTTGAAAATGCATTACAATTGAATTTGAAGTATAATTTAAAGTAGATAACACATTATAAACATGTGCATTTCCAGAATAACCTGAATGGTAAGCTTTTAAGATAAAAGCCAAAGGCGTCATATTAATGGAATTATTCATGACAACGTATAGTTTAAATTAGTATCTATGAACGCATTAAGTGAAAGAAGGTAGAATAAAAAAAGTGTAGAAAAGTTATTCAAAATATAAATCAGTATGATGTAAGATTATGTTGCTATTTTTAAGACATAGTGAATATTTTCTGCTGCAGCTTGAAATAAGGAAATTAACTTTAATTCATAAATATGAATAATCATGAATATAAAATTTTTGAAAGACAGTTTCTTTCAATCTATTCATTCAGATTTAATGTTTTAAATAATTCTCCTACTATTCAAGTTTCACGTTTGGATTATTTTATCTTTTAAATGTCAACATTTCTGTTAACCATTTAAGTGATTCTTTTTTATACAATAAATTAAAAATATGGGATAAACATTAATTTTTTAAAATTAAAATATTCGTAACACATTATCTAAAAATTTCGGTCATTAAATAGTATTAAAGTGTGATTGAAAATATCAGTGGTAACAAACAGCTTCAAGTGACAGATCAAGCATACACTTTTTGCCCGTACAGCATACGAGTAAATAAGTTAATTGGTTACTTATTACGCGCATAAATTTTGAACATTTCGAAAATACTTTAACCTCCTCAGTCCTGAGGCAAATATTACGTAGCACCACACAATCGGTTCAAAATTGCTACACAACATCTCCAAAGATGTATCAGTCTATAGATAAATTTTTATGACACCCATGCTTTTAATAAAAAGGTCTAGAAGTAAATTTATTAATTGTAGGAGCATTTAAGATAATTTATAGGCTGTTATTTTGTGTCTTCTACAGCTCAGTGTTGCCAGATGGGCTACTTTTTTTTTACTCAAAATCTTGTTCGGCACCACTTTTTTGAGATGATAAAATGCGACTCATTAAATGATATATATATATATATATATATAAATATATATATATATATATATATTTTTAAGGTGAAAATAAAGAGAATTTTACCGTTTCAAAAAAGTGGTGCCAATCGAGAAATTTGATTTTAAAGAAGTAGCCTACTGGCAACACTGCTACAGCTAACATGAGAACTGATGTACCAGGTGTCCCAAAAATGACTGATGGATTTTAAAATTCAATAACTTGCAAACGGTGATAGCTATTTAAAATTTTTTTGCAGGAGGGTTATGTATAATGTCAGGAGTCTTTTTACCGTAATTTTTTTTTATTTCGCATCTCAAACAACAGGTGGCGCTGACGACGATTGAAGGCCAGGCGATCAATACTGAGTGAAGCATCGACCTGGCCTCCAATCGCCGTCAGCGCCACCTATTCTTTGAGATGTGAACTAAAATAAAAAATACGGTAAAAAAACTCCTGACATTATACATAACCCTCCTGCAAAAAAAAAAAAAATTTAAATAGCTGTCACCGTTTGCCAGTTATTGAATTTTAAAATTCACCAGTCATTTTTGGGACACCCGGTAAATGAACGATAGTATATTTGCATTTTGTTTAACATAGAAAAACACATACTTATTCAGGATATAAAAGGTTTTTATTTTGTCACCAATAAATGCAAATAATAATCATCTTGTTACTCAGTCGGAGACAATTGAGCCAAATTATGTGATACAATAAGTTGAAGTTAACTTTAAAAAAATAGTGGTGACAGTTGTAAAAAATCATACCCACTCTCGATCTATCAATCTCGACACGTGTCCTTCCGGGTTAAATCTCGAATTACTACATTTGTTTTTAAATCTTGGAACAAATCTTTGCTATTACAATCACGTTGCCAATAGGCTACATTTTTTTAAATTCATGTCTCTAGATTGACAACACTTTTTTTAAAACGGCAAAACTTTGTTTTCATTTTAATTAGTATTAGATTAAAAAAACAATTTTATCATTTCAAAAAAGAAGTGTTCACCAAAAAATTTTATTTAAAAAAGTCAGAAATTGGAAATTGAACGCCAAATGTAACAAGTGAAGTCGTTAGTACTATAACGAAGTTTTAAAAACATTCATATCTTCTTGCAATACTATCGTACTTCTATAATACTTGGGTTTCAATATAGTATCCGAAATCTTTTGTGTGTTCCTTTAAATACTATCAGTTTTCTATATACAGGAAGTCACTTGTAGTAAACCTCAGCAACTTATATCAATTTCATAAAATGTGAAATATTTTAATCTAATTTAAATGGGCCCCAAAATTGTTTGTCCCTATACCATTATGCAATGGAAATCATTTGTTCGTCCTTGTAAATGAATAACAATTATTTTTTGTATCACAGATTATGTAGAATGTAAGAGAGAGTAGCGATATATATACACAAAATAAGCAATTTTGCTCTAATTTTTTCCTACTAAACGTAAAAAAGTACTGAAAAATTAAGGTAATTTGTTGTGTTTTCATTTACTTATCTAAATTGATATGTTTATTGCCTATATTTTTCACGTGTTACTATTTGATTTCGTTTTTGTTTTCTTAGTTTCGATATTGTCTTTTAAATAATGGCGCGTTAGCCTTAATTTTTACCAATTTGAGTTGCTTAAATTTGACCAGATATACTTAGCATACTTTTTAAACATTTTTTGAATATAATTGAAAGTTGAAGAAAATGACACAGACAAACAATGCCGAAAAAAAAATCTGTGATAGCAAAATTATCAAAAATATAACAAACTAAATGGGAAAATAAGTTGTGAAGAAATTGACTTGCAAGAAGGCTGCAGCTACAAAACGAAAAGAATCATTAGAAATGTTATCTCCCTTGCTACAGTCTGTGATGTTAATCGCATATATTTGGCTTAACTTCATTAAGAAATATTAATTATTAAACTAACTATTTTATTCAGACTTTACATTTCTTCATAAAAAAGAATCATTTTTTATTATTAATCAGTCTTTCTTTAAATATTTTCTTTTTAAATCTTAATAAAGGCAATTCGATACATTACAAATTATTTCAACAGCCGTTATACCTTTTGTAAATAAATGTGTTTGATTCTTCAATGATTTATTATTTTTAGATTACTTTAAGTGATGGTATTAATTTTGTATCTCATACATAAACATTTCACTCTTCCGTTAGACATCATAGATGGATTGCATTTCATTGCGCAATTCGGTAGTAATCATAAATAATTTGAAATTTACTGGTTAATTTATTTATTTAATATTAAAGATAGATATTGCATCTTCCGGGTTCAATCAACATTTTTATAAACAAAAGGGTAATTTCTTTTTGGAAAAAAGACTTTATAATTCAAAAGGAATAATTTAATGTGGCAGTTATTACAGAAATCTGTCTTTCTTATTTCTGAGATAATGAGGTAATAATTTTTTTAATATGTTATTAAATGTTGATGAAAAATTAATATCTGTCACTAAATATAGTTTATTGTGTATGTTAAGTTTTTCGCCAAATTGTGGCTCATTTTTATCTTGTTCATAAAATATTGGCGAGTTTCGGCTAATATGAGCTAATGCAATAAAACTGGAATACACGAGTGTTTCGGAGCACAAGATTTAATTTTTTTATTATGTAACATGTGACATCTCCGTGCTTTAAATTTTTGGCTAGCCTTATGATTGGGCATATGTGTGCATTTACAAATAAAATACCACTTTGTTGTGCTTAAGAATTTGTGATTTTATTGACTGTCTGTTTCGTCAATCTCTTTCAAACACGGGATGAGAATTCAAAGAATGGGTTCTCGTGGATCGTAATGCTTTATTAACATCTTCAGCGTATAATGTAAACCTTAAAATGAAGAAACTAATCGTTGGGAGCTACCGTAATACTTACCCATCATTAATATGCATATTATAACATATGAAAATAAAACACGCGGAAACTATTTATAAAATGCATTGCAATTCCAAAACAAAATTTAAACGTACATATAAATGCTTTTAATACACATAGTAATGCTCTATTAATGATTCCTTATGAATCCATTTCGACAAATTATATAAAACGCCAAATTACTTTAGTAGTACCGACTTGCGCTAAAGAAACATCCTTATTACTCCAAAAATATTAATCATACTAACTAAAAGTTTACTGTGTCAGATTAAGCGTCTCATTTCCAATTAAAATTTATCTTTGAATTGAAATTTGAATGGAATACAGGGTCATGAAAAATTGAAGAATGTGAAAAACAGGATTACAAATATCTCAGCAATTAACAATCAGATCCACTTCGTTTTTTATGCAGTTTTTTTGTTATTTTATTACCTTTCACGTCCTATACTTAAAATGAAAAATTTCGAAATTTTTTATACAATTTTCATCAGAACGAATTTTTCGAGAATCCGAAAAAAATAGTTCCGCATAATCGAGGTTACTGATATTAAATCGGCTTCGTGCCATCCTTACAGACTAAGCACTTACAAAATTTCAAGTCTCTATCTCAATTTGTTCGAGAGAAAAAAAGCGTTTACAGACACACAGACAGACGGATGTCAATTTTTTCCCCCTAAAAATGTGTTTTTCGGAATCTCCAGTATCCAAAAAGTGTAATTCCGTGGAAAAAAAAATCGATTTTCAAAACGACTGCAAGACTTATCCTGTATGATGGGTAAGTAAAAAGAGATAAAAAGTTGAATTAAAAAAAAAACTCGATGACGTAACAAAAACGTGTATTGTAGTTCATATCAAGTGAATGTGACATTTACAACCATCCATTATTGGCGTGTAATCTTGTTGTTTAGTGATAGTTTTTTGGTCGACGGGATAATCAAGTAGTACCGATATAAATTGTTTTGTTCTAAACTTCTTTTATTTATCGTAATGAAAACTAATCGTTAGGGACCAACATAAAACTTACCCATCATGGATATGCATAATATAATATATAAAATTAAAACATGTGAAAACTATTTTTACAATGCATTGTAATTGCAAAACAAAATTTAAACGTATATTTAAATAAACATTGTGATATACATACTAATGGTCTATTAATGAATTGCTGATGAACCAATTTCGAAAAATTTTATAAAATGCCAAACTACTCAAGTAGTAGTGAATTGCGTAAAAGAAACATCCTTATAACTCAAAAAATAATAATCCTATTAATTAACAGTTTGCTGCGTCGGATTAAGCGTTTCATTTCTAATTAAAAATATCTCTGAATTGAAATTTGAATGAAATACAGAGTCATGAAAAATCGAAGAATGTAAAAAATAGGATTACAAATATCTCGGCAACTAATAATCCGATCGACTTCGTTCTTTATGCAACATTTGTGTTATTTTATTTCCTTTTACGCTCACTCCTTAAAATAAAAAAAAATCGAAAATTTTAATATACATTTCATCAGAACGAATTTTTTGAGAGTCCGAAAAAAATAGTTCCGGATAATCGAGGTTACTGATATTATATAAGCTTCGTCCCATTCTTACATACTAAGCACAAACAGAATTTTAAGTCTCTATCTCAATTTGTACGTAAGATAAAGCGTTTACAGACAGTCAGACAGATGGACGTCAATTTTTATTTCTAAAAATATATTTTTCGGAAGCTCCACTATCTGAAACGTAAATCTGTCAAAAAAAATTTTCGATTTTCAAAACGATTGCAAGACATACCCTATACTACGTATAATGGGTAAATAAAAAAGGGAAGCTTTGAAAACACAAAAACAATTGCAATATCGAGTTTAAAAAAATACATTTAATTATAAAAAAAAAATGATAGAAGTGAAGAACTACACGCATAAGATAAAGGAAATTTCTGTTGAAAAAAATTTCTAATGATTCATAATCTAAAAATACAAATCAAGACAGTGATGAATAGTTTTGCCTAGCAGAAATGATTCAGTGTTCAAATTGTCAAATAAGATTCCATGTTGTGTATGCTAAAAAAGAAAAAAAAAAGACTAAGTGAAATTTATGTCTAAGCCTTACATCGCTTCTTAACCCCTTCCTGACGGAAGCCTTTTACGAAATTTTTAATGTTTTGTCATCGGTTTTTTTAAAACAGAAATTTGTATCTTATTAAATCGTAAAAATGCTCCGACTAAGCAAGGCAAATTTTATAGTAAAACTTTACTGGTGGGGATAAATAAAATTCTTAAGAATTTTCGTGGTATGTATACGTGTCGCTCGTCCGCAAGGGGTTAAATGATATTCATGTAACTGGGAATCAGTTTCATCATTTCTATTCTTAATGGCAGATAACTTTGATTCATTTTTGAAGATATTTTGATTTGATTTAAAACTATTACTCTAACTTTCAGATATTCGATTTCATAGTATTTCATTGCCGTTATTTGTCTGATTGTTTCATTTACCGCAAAATTTGTTGTTAATAAAATTAGCTTTATTCTCTACTCATTAAAACAACCTGTTATTCTTTGATCTAATTTAGAAGACTGGGGATCCAGCTTAGGCGACTATGTGCTGAATTTGGACCACTTTTGGGAATTTTTTCAAATTGAAATAAAATTTATGATTTTCAAAAAGAAACTGATCTAAAGATTTATTTAGTTAGTAGAGCAATAGATTGATTCCATCAAATGATATATTGCAGATATTCTAAAAAATAAGTGAGTTACACCTGAAAATAAGTGAAGTGGTCCAAATTCGGTACGCTTCTCTATATTTTAGTATATAGTTTATGAATGCATATAAATTTTATTATCTTCGAGAGAGTGTAACATCATTAAAATGCATTTGAAACCATTTTTCTCGATTGACCGTAATGTAACTTAATATTTTTGATTATCTCTGTAATTGAACTATACAGCTGATTTTCTTAAATTTGAAATGACTCCACAAAGTTATGCAACGTTTATACATTTCAAATTTCAAATTATTCTGTTGTGTAATTTTTACGTTGTTATATGTGGACAAACTGGCGGACAGACAAAAAGACGGACGGACTTAACGATGACCATTGGTTCTTCAAATTTATTTAATTACGAAATCCTCTAAAAAGTAGCTTAACGGCAATACTGTTTACAATTTACCCGGTAAAATGTTTTACTTGCTTTAAATATATATGTATATTTTATATAAATTTTGGTATTGATAATTCGAACACACTATTTTAACAAGATGTCAAAAATCTAAATATATCATCAATTACATACGCAATTTTTAATAAGTTGAATGTCATTTAGTCTTGTAACCCATATAACGTAAGTACACAGTCAGAAGTCGCAATTAGTTAATAGTTATTTTCCACTAAAGGCCATAATTTATTTTAAAGTATTGAGTAAACAACACAGTGTTCCAAAAAATTTTTCATAAAGAACTATTCTCTTTATATAATCTCAGAAAAATATTACTCCTTTCGTCCCAAATTAGTTGCTACATTTCAAGTAGGCGGAGTCATAAATAGCTTTTGATGCAGTTTAGTAAATAAACACCAGTAAATTTATACAATAATAGATATTATATTGTATACTAGGCGTTGGAAGAAATGGAAATAAAAATAGAGAGATTCGATTTATGATAAAAGTGATTATAATTTTAATTATTATTAATAATTTAGTAAGTAAACCAGAGAAGGAAATGAAAAAATAAACAGTTTAACGCTGTATTGCTATTTTTACTGCTATATTTGAAAAACGATTAATTAAGCAGCATTACTAGAAACGCCAGATGAAACTGAACCTTTAACGCATTACAATAGCAAACATTTTATTACCAAAGTAATGTTTATGGCAGCTGGTTGGTTGGTTTGTTATATAAGGTTTAATGGCACAAAATCCCTTGAGGAACATGCTGCGCCAGCTTTATGGCAGCTGTAACAAGACCAAGATAGGACTCAAACTGATTGATGGAAAAATTAAAATATGGTAGTTTGTTTATTCAGAAAACGCAAAAACTCAATATATATATATATATATATGAAAAAAAATACTGTGCCAAAAGTTGTAGAAATTGTTAACAAAGAAGAAATCCAAAAAATGATTCAAAAAATTGAACTGAAACATTTCTCAGTAGTGAAAGACCGACTCTTATATACATAGAATAGGGCAATGCGTAGCTTCATTTGGAAGTGGATAATCCTAGTATCAGAAGAGAACGTTTTAAAGGTGGATGGAATTTGCAATTGCAACGTTCTGACGAACGTTGAGAACAAAAAAGGGCGTGGCTTAAGAGCGTGCGAACTATGGATTTTTTAAAAATAAATATGGTACGGCTTTACAAATGGGCGGAGGAAATTCTTGGCAAGTAAAGGTTGCCGATTGAAGCATAGCTCCCTGAAACCTCTTTAAAATGTCAAACAAAATTATAAAATCATCAGTATCAATAATAGTTGCAAAAATATTCAAATGTAGCAACTAATTTGGGACAGAGGGAGCACACATCTTACGATTATATGTAATTCTGCTATTTAACGGTTAAATAAAAATGTTCTAATCTGAAATAATGACGCCAAATTGCTAGAAAATTCCAATGAATACTTTCAAAAGTGAACTAGTTTTTTCAAAAAGTGTTTTAAAAAGCCATTTATATTGACTGACATTTAAGTTAAAGACGATAACACATTATCAAGGATTATTGTTCGCAAGTAATTTGAATACTATATGTTTTATGTAGAAATCTTTCTCTAATAAATGGGTGAAGTTTGCTATGAAATAAGAAACATATAATAGATATTCTGCATACAACATACACGAACACAATCATCTCCTGCATTATCAACATTTCCCTTTTGCAAAATGATAGGAATACATTCTATAAAATGAAAGATAAAATTTTCATAATGGAATTATTTATCACAGTCTAAACTTAATATGAATATTTGTAGACGTATTAATTCAAAGAATAAAAAGAAATTATTTGTGTCGATTATTTATGCAAAATAAAAATGTGCGGAACGTAAGAATGAGTGACTAATTGAAATGCATGTTGGATATTTCGCTATTCGAAGATGTGAAATCTACTTTAATATATTCTTGTAACTGATGTTTTATCTAAACTAATAGGAAGATGAAATTTAAATTTAATGTAAATAATGCATTCTATATTACAAATAACATTTATTCAATTCTATTTTCGCATTTGCATGTTGGATTTTAAATAGTCATTGCGTTCGTATGTATACTTAATATTTTGGATATACCGGGTGTCCCCAAAATGACTGATGGATTTTAAAATTCAATACCTTGCAAACGGTGACAGCTATTTAAAAAATTTTTTGCAGGTGGGTTTTGTATAATGTCAGGAGTTTTTTTTACCGTAATTTTTTATTTTAGTTCGCATCTCAAACAATAGGTGGCGCTGACGGCGATTGAAGGCCAGGTGATCAGTGCTGAGCGAAGCGTCGACCTGGCCTTCAATCGCCGTCAGCGCCACCTATTGTTTGAGATGCGAACTAAAATAAAAAATTACGGTAAAAAAAACTCCTGACATTATACATAACCCTCCTGCAAAAATTTTTTAAACAGCTGTCACCGTTTGCAAGTTATTGAATTTTAAAATTCATCAGTCATTTTTGGGACACCCGGTATATGCATGAAAATTAAATTTACTCTTATATGTGATGCCCCTTCAAAAAGGGAAAATCAATGTAAAAATTCATATATAATTATAAAAATTTATAATATAATGCCTATTAAATAGACCAAACATTTTTTTTTTTTTTTTAAGTATGATTCCATTAACCGCTTCCCTGTTTTGTCCGTACGTTGTATGGGCAACGTGTTTTTGCCATTCGTGAAAGTACGCGTAACCACACTCCAATCATAATTTATTACTGGCACCAGTATAATTTTGTTGTAAATATTGTATTATTTAATGCAAGCATCTTTTTTTTTTCTGACTCAATTTTTCAAAAATTTCTGTCTTGACGTACTGGTGATAAAAGATTAAAAATTCTGTAAAATATGAAAAAATAGACATTATTTGAAAGTTTTTTTTTTCAAAAATATTCACCAATTAAATGTCAGTGTTGATAGAGAGCAACTTTTTTTTATAACTGATATTTTTTGATTGATATCACTTTTTTAATGGTAAAAGTCGTCATTTTCTTACTTTAACCATAGCTGCCAACTTTTACGCATTTTTCCTATCACAAAAATTTTATAATAAATATTGTCTTATTTAATCGTCGAAATCTTATGATTAAACAAATGAAAAATCCCTGTACAATTTTACTGGTAACAAAAATGCGTAAAAGTTGGTAGCTATGCTTTAACGGAATGTCAGCAAATAAGGCGATTTTTATCCTTTCAAAAAAGTGGTGTTAATAAAGAAATCTGTATTAAAAAATAAAGAATTTTAAAAAAGCCCACTGGCAACACTTTGTGTTCCACCAAGTCCGCACAGTCTCTACACTGCAAACTCTTCTCTTGGAATACAATGCCCAAAGAACTATACCTCTATGACCTATATTTTTCGAGAAAAATCCAAACTGGATTGTATGTGGTGGTCCAGTTTTATGATAACTACATTCACCTAATTTGACACTTTTGTTACCTACCAGCAACATCCTATTGGGGCTATCTAAAACAAACTGATTATAAACATCATTTACTATAAAAAGGAAAAATTAGTTGCTCATGTTCATGCAATGTCTACTTTTGTGGACATCGCACTGCTGCAACGTATACAATCAGCTATTCCACGGCACACGCAAGCATGATTCGATATGCATGGTGTATACTGTATATATTGATTTTTTTACGTGAAAGTTTGCAATTACGATGATCATGCTTTTAATAAATAATTTTTCCCTTGGTCTAGATAAATAGATCAGTGTTGCCAGTGGGCTACTTTTTTAAAATCAAATTTCTCGACTGGCACCACTTTTTTGAAGCGGTAAAATTCTCTTTATTTTCACCTTAAAAAAAAAAAATATATCATTTAATGAGACGCATTTTATCATCTCAAAAAAGTGGTGCCGAACAAGATTTTGAATTAAAAATAAAGTAGCTCATCTAGCAACACTGAAATAGATACTAATATCACTTAATTATTTCGGAGTATGATACAAGAAGAATATGTTTACAAATAGAAATTTTATTTTGAAAATTTCAAAATGAGATCGAAAATGTACTTTAGAGAAAGAAGACACATTTCCATATATATATTTTCGGGTTTAAAACTGTCTTGGATCTGACTCTGTAATAATAAAGAGATGTCGGCATCTGTATAGATATGATGCCATAATTTTATTTCGCATTTTTCTAGAAAATTAGGAATTGTAGAGGTATTAAGTTAAGGTTGAGAGTATTGTATTTTGGGCATTTTTTCTGGACTCTAAACAAGATGTCTGGTTGTGCGAAGATTGGGAGGTCTTGATAGGACTCTGTATATTCCCATTTGTTTTTAAAACAGATAACAAAATTTAAATACTTTAAATTATGCTGCTAGTTCTTGTTAACTGGCATAGTACTTAACATTGTAACACATGTCTTACAATAACATGAGAATATCCTCTCATCTTTTATGGAATAACGGTAGAAATATATTTAAACAAAGAAAAGGTCATTAATTCATAAAGAGATTGTCAGCAACAATTGTTTAACCCCTTAACGGTCGCATTAAATTACGGTTTAAAAACCCAGATAGCTTATTGAAACCACTTTTTGGAAAAAGAAATATTTATCTTATTTAATGCCAGATAAAAGGATAACAGAATAAAGCCAGTTAGAGTATTTTGTAACCCTGGTGGTTATTAAATAATCCGAATAAAAATCTGAGCCCGTGGATATCATATTTTTTAAACTTATTATTACAAAACACTCTTGTCTGTAAATTATATGTGCTACTAAGACAGTCGTACAATATTTAAAAAAAATAATATCAGGCTTTTTAAAAGAGCTATTTTAAACAATATACGTTGTCCACAAATTTATTTAAAATTTAAAGTTTTGATTACAAATAGAAATGACCAGAGACACGTATGAAAAATAGTGTAAACGCACAAGAAATTCATAAAGACCGGCACAGTAAGGAGTGAACGAAAAAGAGTGAATGAGTTATACACTGTAAAAAAAAAACGGACGATTTTATGGAAATTCTACAGATACAAACTTACACGCCAGTGCAATATACTGTGTTTTTTAACGAAAAAATTTCCGTAAAATCCAGAAAAAACCACGAAAAGAACGGAAAAAGTTTTGGAATTTACGGAATTTTTTTCGTTAAAGAACGGTAAATTGTACTGGCGTCCCGATTACCAATAGAATTTCCGTAAAATCGTCCGTCTTTTTACAGTGTAGTTTGACGATTATAGCCATGGCATGCTTAAGGCCGCTCATGATCCCCGTATAGTGATTTACTCATTAATGTAAAATTAAAGGATTCAATAAAGACATACTAATATTGTACAACTTTAGATACATATAGGTACACACAAATAATATACAGCCATACAAAAAATAAATACAATAAACCCAAATGAAGTGGAAAATTAGCCATAGCCAGGAATCGAACCCGGGACCGCAGCATTCCAGGTTGTTGCTCTAACCACTGAGCTACTATAGTCGACGGCGAAGAGTGCGATTTCTCACTAATAAACCAAGTTGGGGAAAGTCATCTTTCATCATTAATTGGACAAAGTAGCTTAATGGTTAAAGCAACAGCCTGGAATGCTGTGGTCCCGGTTCGATTCTTGGCTATGGCTAATTTTCCACTCCAGTTGGGTTTATTGTATTTATTATTTGAATGTCTGTATTATCTTTGTGTGTACCTTTATGATTTGAATGCAGACGTTATTTGTGCGTGTGTGTGTGAGTGTTTTAATTTAGATACATATAACAGTTCATTTGTGCTTATAATGAAAGCTTGAAATTGTAAAGAGGCATTATCATATTTTCCAGCCTTGAACTTAATTTCATAAAATGTGATATAATTTAAACCAGGTGTAACAACTTTTGCAGCAGAATTTTTTAAAGAAATGATTTCAAAAGAATTCCGCGTATAAAGAATTAAGTGAATGCTAATTAGATGTATATAAAATATTTTCCGTTTAGAAACATGATTAATCCTTTCCGGACCGGTTTCCCTATAAAAGGACATTTAATTTTACTGCACCAAGAATATTTTATTGAAATTTTCCTTTTATAACATACCTGAATATAAGAAAGTTTTTATTTTCTAATGAATTGAAATATAAATTCTGATGTAAGTTAATAATTTCAAACAGATTTACTCAGCGCCGGAAGGGGTTAAGATTGTTTAAATTAACTTACATTTTACTGAAATTGGACACGCTGCATATAGATCTTTCAATAACACGCAAAAACCCATGCTATTTATTTTGTTCTTACATTGAGATTTAACAAATTTTTATACTGCATTTCCAGAGCTGCCAAGTCTTCGGATTTTTTGGTTATCAGTTTTCTAATAGAGATAATATTCTTTTATTTAATTGGAATATTTTAAAGATTTAACAAAAGATTTTTATCTCGACATTAATACTGGTGTTCAAAAAGTCGGGGACTTGGCAACTCTGCATTCCTCTTTTGCAATTTAGGTTAGAGAGAAATTCCATGCACGTCCCGATGTTTCCGGATGATCCAATATGTTATTACTGGATATTTCCATGAGCAAATGACATGTAAGTCACATTATTAGAAGTTGTTGGCCACCGTTATTTTCGAAAGGATTGCATGGCCTTATTCAATTAATGAAATATCCCTGATAAAATAAGTCACGTTTTTCAGTCCTAAAATAATGGTATCCAAAATCGAAGTAGATGACTTACAAGACATGTACTCATGGAGATACCCTACTAATCTTCATGACTAAATTTAATGGTAATTTTTTTATATTTAATTATAGTTTTTTTCATTATTAAATTATTATTTAAAAATGGGACAAGGGACTTGGCAGTCATATAACTATGGCAATTATATCCAGCGTAAATGGTTAACCCGTTGACCGTCAAAAGTAAAAAGCCGAAGCAAGTGTCTAAAAATATAGGTGAAAGTGAATAGTTTCTCATCACTAAATTTTATAAGTGTTCTTCATTAAAATTTTATTAACTTTCTAACAAAAAAATTCTGACGAAATATTACACAAAAAATAAAGAAAAAATTTTACGCATATTTTACATTGGAATAAAAATTTTTACCAAATTTTGTAGCGTGAATTTGACATTATAGAAACACAATTCTTTCCACAGCTTAGAATTAAGGGTAAAACCATTTAATTTTTACTGAAATATTTCTCAAAGTAAAACGAAACATGTATTTAAATATTTTATAAGAGAAAGCATTTTCTTCCCGATCTCCGATTCTAAATATTTAAATATACTCAAACATTAGGGTGATGGAGTTGCAGTTTCTAAAAATCTTTTCAGAACATTAAACATACGAAAAATCTGAGTGTGCGAAAATGTAAATGCAGCATGCAAGAGTATTTCTAAAAGCTGTAAAAAATTTAGCATTATTTTTATTTGCAATAACATGGCATAAACATGCAAATAATACTATAATAATTCTACTTAAAATGTCAAAATTTGTTTTCTAAGGAGAATAATATACTTTAATGCAACATCTATCCATGAATACGTGTTTTTTACTCTTTTTCATTTCAAAATGATAATATGCTCTTTTCCCGTTATTTTTCTGTTAACTTCACTTTTATTAGATGTGTCTAGTAAATTATTTTGCAATTTAGCATGGATGCATGAATTCTTGAAAACAAAGCTCAAAATGGCAAAACTTTTAGTTACTATTATTTGAGGTATTAAAAACAATAGTAGATCAGGACCATTTTTCTCAATTTGAAAAATAACGATTTAAAGTTTTTAATAAATAATTAGTAAATATTTAATTTAATGTATTATTCTCATTGTTTCCTACTTTTTATATAGCAAATTAATATTTCTATTGTAAATATGTAAGTTTCTTTAAAAAAATGAGGTCCGTGTCATGTATATCTGTCAAATTTGTATACGTAATTAAAAACTTGTTTATAATGATTACAAAAACTATTGATTTTGATTTATATTTACTTATTCGATTTTTTCTCTGAACTAAACACAAAGAGTAAAACATATTACCAGATTTTGATTTATATTTACTTATTCGATTTTTTCTCTGAACTAAACACAAAGAGTAAAACATATTACCAGTTATCGCAAATCCTTCACTGCACAAAAATAAAAAAAACTCAACATCAAATTCTGATGAACTTTAGAGAAAGTATTTTGCAGCCGGAGTACATTGGAATGATTTTATTGCGATAGCGTGTACAGTATATCTCGATTGATATTCCTCAAAGACAAAAACTTGCGCCCACGATCAAGTTTTTCTAAATTTATTTTACGGAAAGGTTGATCCTCATTGAGGATTTATTTGAAGAGTAACACGAAAAGATATCCTCTCACAACTCATGGACTTCTAAATATCTATCCAACTAAAACAAGCTCCCTCGGTATGCTTCTTTCAGTTTGTATTTTTTGTTCCAAATTTGTAATAGAAACTAAGCCGTAATTCTTAAATTTAATGACTTCAATGAATTTAGGACATTTTCTCTCTGTATTAATTATAGTTTTGTTTAAGTCATTAATAACATAGAATCCCACAAGATGAAAATTTGCGTCATTCGGATAAGAAGAATTGCCGAAAACCAAGAATTTGTGATTAACTTTACACCTCTGTATGTTTGTACTATTAACCCCCTGAACGCCATGAAAAAGGGAGAAATTGTGATGTTGTTCATTCTGTAATATTTTTAAAATGGTAATAAAAGATGTTTTTCCAACATGATATAATTTATTATTACATATAGGTATATAAACCTCCAGAGTTTTAATCATAATTTCATTTCTTAAAACTGGATTATATCTGTCGAATTATATTAATTTAAATAATGCCACTATTGCAGTGAAATCTGCAGCTTAGTTGACGGTTATATCACTTCACTTCGGTGAGAAAGTTAAATAGTTTAAACAGTATAAGAGAATTTTGATGCTACTATTTTGGTCACCTCAGGCATGAGAATACGGTAGAATTTTCTTTGATTAAGATGTTTTTACTCTAACTTGTTTTGAAACAATGCTAGAAAAACCTTGAGAATCTCTCCACCTCTACATTTTATCCCTTATGTACATATACTCTGTAGTATTATTAAAAGAATGCACCCCAAGTTATAAACATATAGATTCGCTTTTATAATAATCCATGGGTACTGAAATTTTATGAACGATCAGTGCTGTTTGCAAGCCGAATGTACAGCAGTAAGTTTCATCTAAGGTTTTAATTTTATCTGTTTTCGTTTTCTCTCTAACCTGTTTAGTTTTTTTTTCAAGTGGATTTTTTATTTAATTTCATGTAATTTTCAACTAAAATGTCAAGCGCAACACTTGAATTATTGGTAGTTCATATTTGATCTCATTTGGATTAATGGATCGCATTCTAGGGTATTCAGAATTGGGCTACTTATTTCTTACTCACCCTGTATAAATGTAACATTTTTAAGTATGCCCATTAATCCTTTATCTACAGCATTATAAATTCATGAAAATTTTATATTCTAAAGCATTTTGCGTAAATTGTTTAAACTAAATTAAGTGATTTACATAATCAATTAATAAATATTTGAAGGATTTTAGAAGGATTGATTAAATTTGAACTTACAGCGATTTTGTGCAATTTTTAAAACTCCCCTCAAATCTTTTATTTTTAATTATTTTCTTAGTATTTTGTAGAATTATAAAATGTACAAATATAATGTTCTTACAATATAGATATAGAAATGTTTCCGCATTGAAAAAAAACCCTCCCCCCTCCTCAGCGCCTAGAAAGCTGAAAAGATGCAAAGGTAAAAGAAATCACCCTTTTAAAAGTATTTTTGGTTTGTATAACCAATAATGCTTTTGTAACAAGATAAAGTAATGTATCTGTGATTCATTCTAAACAGTATTGCAACTAACTGACGTATTAAAAGAATTTTATAAAAAGAATTTTTTAACAGTACTTATAAGTACCGTCGGTAGATAAAGTATTTAAGTACAGATCGCTATATTTGAAGTTTATACATTTTTTTTTTTTTTTTTAAGGCAAATGATACTTTACAAAAATTCTGTTAAAACTAGAACGCCAGGAAATTTTACGCAAGTTTTATAAAACCACAAAAATAATTTGAAATAATTTAGTATTTTGATTAGCTCATTTCATTGCATCAGATATATAACTTATTTATTGGAGAATTTCCTGGTTCGAATAAAAAATTACTTCAGTGATCGGTGTCGAATTGCCACCTTCCCGGCGGTCTAGTGTTAAAAAGTGCCTAAAGCGTACGAACGCTGTAATGGTGACAAAAATTTTAATTTATGATCAAAATGCAACAAGTGTAACTTGAATAAAATTTTACATTTTTTTTTCCTATTAGAATAGCCTATTTTCATGTATATTATATTTAATTTACTGCATTTGAATATCGACAATAATAGAATTTTAAATATTCATCACTTTTAAAAAGTGTACATAAAATTTTTCAGCATTCAGTAAAGAATAAAATTTCTTCCCGAGTTTTTTATTAAATTTACATTAAAAATGCTTTTGTGCATAAAAAAAAACATTGAAAATAGTTGTAACTTTTTTTACAAAATAAACAAGAGGTGTTTTTATAGGTTTTTTTTTTTATTTGCAATGAAATTTAGAGACAATGTATTTAAGTGGAAATTCCAGCTACCGAAATTTTTCTTTTAAGGCATGTTTCTGTTAAAAAAAGCTGAGTAATTTTTTGCGTTGAACTGCAATCAGTTTTTAAAGGAATGTTTGCAGAATGAATATACGTAAAATGATATACAAGGCCCTGCAAATAATTAGATAAGAGGTTGCCTATGGAAGATAGTTTTCGGGATTCGATTTTAGAAGTTTTAGGAGTTTTTTTCGTTTGAATTAAATTTTAAATAAATACTGGCATGTGATACAGATGCTAGGTAAACTACAGGGCTGAACAAAACTATTCAAATATGTTTTCATCTCTTAGTATAAATTGCTGAAATAGAATTTTCAGCTTGTTACTGTTTAAAAAGAGTTCAACTTGAGAATGCTTCCAGATGTCTCTCCTAAAAGCCCTACAGTGTAAATAAATATTGAATTTTAGCAGTATAAGAAGTTATTTACACTTGTAATTTTATGATGTCTTTTTTTTCTTAAGATTAAAAGATTTTTTATAAAAAATTTTAAAGAAAGTTTTTTGTTTTATATTATGAGTGTTTGAACAATTTTTTTAATTAAAATTTACTAAAATCACAGGCAATATAAATAACTAAATTGAAAACACGAAGCATTAAATAACAATTTCATAAAACGTTTCGGATTATTTATGTATATTATGAGACCGTAATCCATTTGCTCATTATCAATGAACATTCTTTTAAGAAACCCAAAGTTTTGTATCACTGCATCATTTTGTCAAATAAAAGAAATATTTTTCTCTTTTATTTCTATTTTTATCATTTTATTTTATCTTTTTAATACTTTCCATAAAAGTTGAAAAGTGTTTTTGATTTCGGTTTATTTGCCCGCATGTCCGTCTGTCCGCAATCTAACTATCGTAAATGTGCTCGGATTGCTATGAAATTTTTTGAGGTTATTGATGTTTACCCTAGCACGAACTCTATTTCAAATGAAGTCTCTAGCATTATGTATTTATTTACAGGGACAATCAAAAGCTTTCCGTTACATTAAGGCCTATGGAAAAAATAAGTTCAAATGACTTTAAATGTGCTACCCTCTGTCAGACATATTAAAATTTAGATGCATTTACAAAGTGTACAAAAAATACATTCTGTAAAATATGCGGTGAAAATATTAGTTATTACTTATTTAGAGGTGCAGCCAAATGTTTTCTGTTACATAAAGACCTATGTAAAGAATTCGTTTCCAATGAATTTTAAAGATATTATGCCTTGTCAAACATATTAAAATTTACATGCGTCTACAAAATGCACCAAAATATGCATTTTGTAAAATATTCCGTTAAAAGAAAAGTTATTAGTATTTTACAGGACCGCACAAAAGAAATCCATTACATAAAATTAAAGGATTGTTTACAATATAATTTAAATGAATTAAACTATTTAAATTATAATAAAATTGATATACGTCACTGAGGCTTAATATAAGTTATTTCAGACATAAAACGAAGTCCATAGCATTTAAAAGGACACACAAAGGATATCGAATATTATATTCTATACGAAGTACGATATATTATAAATGATGGCTAGTGGATTGACGAAATGCATTTTTAATTATGATATACGCTTTTAAATTCAATAAATTTATGTATATTATGCGGTGCATATAAATGCTATAATTGATATACAGAGCTACACATAAGAGCTCATAAAGATTACTAAATATGAGCATTAATTACTTAAAGGTCGTTTCTAAATAAATTATACCTTTTTTGCATTGAACTGTAATCAGTTTTTAAAGAAATGTTTGCAGAATGAATATAGGTAAAATGATATACAGGGCCCTGCAAATAATTAGATAAGAGGTTGCCTATAGATGATAGTTTTCGGGATTCAATTTTAGAAGTTTTAGGAGTTTTTTTTTTTTTTTTTTTTTTTTTGAATTAAATTTTAAATAAATACTGAAATGTGATACAGATGATAGGTAAACTACAAGGCTGAACAAAACTATGTTTTCATCTCTTAGTATATATCACTGAAAGAGAATTTTCAACTTGTTACTTTTTAAAAAGGGTTCAACTTGAGAATGCTTCCAGATGTCTCTCCTAAAAGCCCTACAGTGCAAATAAATATTAAATTTTAGCAGTATAAGAAGTTATTTACACTTGTAATAAACACATAAATAGATTTTTAAAGGCATTTTTCTTTTTAAGCATCATTGAATTGTCGTGAATATGTTTCAAAATAGTTTAAACTTCTTCGATTTTATATTAGTTATGCAGTTTTAAAATAAAGATTTTATTTTTCTTAAGTCGAATTCGAACTGTAAAAAACTTTACTAATTTTAACAAAAATTTATTATTTACCTTATTATTTATTCTCGATCACAAAACATTTTTCAACAAACTTTCAGAAATGTAATTTGAATTATACACAAAAATTCATTTTTCTTTTCAAAATTTTGCTTAAGAATTTGAAAGTTGACTTATACACGAGTATATACGAGATTTTTTCTGCTCTCTTTTAATGTTTACCTTTCAAAGCTACCATTTTCTTAATAGTTTGAGCGCTCTTTCGTAGTTGATGTTCTTTGATTACGAAAAAGTCATTTTGCGATGGTTATTATGAGCGAATTATGGGCAAATTCATTCGACAGAGAGATTTAAAATATCGTACTTCAGTATTATCTGACATATCATAAAGTAACAATAAAATTAGTTGTAGTCGTCTAGCAGAAATTAATTTAAAAGTATTCATTTTTTCTGTTTGACTCTATTTAAATTTGCATATGGAAAATTTTATTTCATTATTTATTATTTGATGAAATTTAAATCTCGTTATGGAATATCGTCTGAAAACAACTGAATTATTTATATTGTTTTAATTGAAACGGATTTATCCTCCAAGCAGAGATATTAAAAAAAATAATGCCTGAAAATTATTTTTAAATCCTTACACTAATATGAAGTTATACTACAGCTTGCAAGCAAATTGATTTGAAAGTACCGCTACCTGTCATTTTTACGCAACGAAAAGAAATAATTTTGTCACACTGAATGTCTGTTATCTCTAACGAAGATAAAAATGCAATATTTTATGTAGGAATCTCTAAGAAGAATTTTGCTTACCAGAAAAAATGGCACTGAAATTTTCGGTATGTCACTTACATGTGAGAGGCCACTGCAAAATTTATTATTAGTAATTACACAATATAAACATGGTGATTTCTTTTTATACAGTATAAAGTGCACAGAGTAAAGATGGCATTTGCGCAAAATATCGAAATTTAATTAAAAATAAATTTATTTAAAATTAATATCGTAATTTAATTAAAATATAATGCTAAGAGAAAAAAAATATTGCTTCATTTGTCATGGACATATTTTTGCATTATAAATTAGATATAAAAATTGTGCCAAAATCATAATCATACTAAAAAGTTACTGTTGAAATGGATTTTTAAAATAAATCTAGCCAATTACCTACCAAAATGCGGTGACTGTCAAGTGATAAAAGCTCTGACAAATAATATTTAGAACAGTTTAAAAATAATTGTTTCAGATTTTTTATCGCATTCCAAAATTTAAAAGTAATTTCTTTTACTTATTTTCTTTCTTTCTTTTTTTCTTTTTTTTTTTTTTTTTTTTTTTTTTTTTTTTTTTTTTTTTTTTTTTTAATGTCTTATCTAATTCTATTTCTTTCCTTTGGATCAAAGCCAGAAACAACAATAACAGAATAAACATGAAAAACGGTAATGCTATTTAAAATTTTGTATATGTAAATACATTTTCGAAATATGTTTTAAAATGCATTACTATTGAATTTGTAATTTAATTTAAAGTCGATAACACATTAGGAACATGTGCTGTTTCCACAATAATCTGAATATATCTTTTCAGATAAAAGCTAAAAGCGTCACAGTAATGGAATTATTTATCACAGCGTAAACTCAAAATTAGTATCTATAAACGCATTAAGTCAAAGAAAATAAAGAAATAAATTTTATGGAAAACTTATGCAAACTAAAAATCAATAAAAGTTAAAGAATGTGTTAGTATTTTGAATACATGATGAATACTTTCTACTACAGCTTAGAATAATGGAATACAATTTAACATGCGAATAAAAATAATCCTTTACATAAAGTTTCAGGAAGACATAATTTTTCAAATCTGTTGGTTCAGAATTAATGCTTCAAATAATTTCCCTCCAGTTATTTTTTTTTCGAATTTGGTTTACTTCTTAAAAATCTTTCAATTTATCTTAACGCCTTGCGTTCTAGTCCTCTTTGCAGATGTATATCACTACCCACCAGGTTGCCCATATAACATATTTTTTTAAATTTTTCTATTTCACACCTCAAAAATTTAATTGTTAATTGTAATTCAATTTATTTAGCGAAACAAAAGAAAATACTTTAATTAAATTTCTTTTTATTTTTATTGTACTTTAATTTTATTCTCGATATATTTATCTTTCTTTTAATCACTTTTGCATCGATTGTTATATTTTCCTTTGAGCTACCAGACTTCGCGGTCACCGACCGGCTCGCCGATCATTTTTTCTTGCATTTTTCATGCTAGTTGTACAATTTTTCTTTTTTTTTTATTCTTAAGTTTTAATGGTTGTCATATTATGCTGTTTCTTCTTTTGAAAATTTTAAAACGTTAAATTATAATGTAATTTTTTTTTCATCTATGGATTGTTCAGCGCGGTTTTTGGATCCAATGGACATTTTTCTTTTTCTTTGTATCCATTATTATGGAAATTCTTCTTATAAAAGTTCTTTCGAACACATAAGTAAATAAACTCGGAGGTAAATTAAATTCTGACACCGTTTTAAACTTTTAAATGACTTATATTAAACGTTAATATATACAAAAAAGATATTTACATATTAATATTTACAATTCGAACATTCAAAAGGAAACTTTAATTAAAACATCTTAATCGCGTCACCTTAATCAACATTCTACTAAAGTCAACACCAACTCTCCAAACATTCCATCCAACGATCTCTTCCGCTCATTTCTTTTTTCTTCGGCTTTTCGTCTGAATGGAGTTTTTTCAGAAAATCGTCTGCTTTCTAAAGACCTTTTCTATCAGAGTTGCGATATGAAGAACCTTACAAGACATGATACTTGGCTGTTGGAGAAAGAATCGCTCCCACAACGGCCATCCTGACTAGGCTTTCGTCCTCGAATGCTCGTCCCTTTGGAGGCAGCAGCAGTTGGATCATCTGGAAAGATAAAGAAAAAAAACACAGCAGCATCCAAAGTCTTAATTGAAAAAAAGAAGTCATTATTCAAATTGTTTATCAAAGCTTAGATTATTTCTTGAAAAAATTCATATATTTTTTTTCGCGTCTTTTTGTCTTCTCTTTCTTACGTCCTTTCATCTTCTTTTATCTTACGTCTTTTCGTCTTCTTCTTTCATACGTCTTTTCATCTTCTATTACCTTACGTCTTTTCGTCTTTTCGAGAATAAAGTTAAAATTCTATTAGTTGTCAGTCCAGAGGTTTGTCATAGTTGGTATAGTGTCACAATCGGTGAAATTCCTTTTTTTTTTTTTCAAGCTTCGTCCGTCCACGGCTTCATGTACTCTGCACATGTACTGGTGACCATGGGTCCTTCGTTGAATCCAAGTTTCTTTACATCGTAGGTGTCATTATTTTTTACTTTTATGACTTTGTACGGACCTAAATATTTTGGTTTTAACTTCAAACCTGGACCTTGTTGTGTGCGTTTTATAGCAACCACATCATTAATCTTAAATTTGTTAGCTTTCTTTCGTCTGAGGTTGTAAGTTTTACGGTTCTCTTCTTGGACTTTTAAAATCTGTTTTTTAGCATTTTTTCTCATATCTTCGCGATTATTTGTAAAATCAGATTGTATTTCAGCATTCAGAAGACTAGTAATTTCAATGTTATTTTTTAGTTTCATTTTAGTACCAAACATCAATTCAAAAGGAGTTGTGCTTATACTTCTCTGAAAAGTCGAATTTATCACCTGTTGGACGTTGCTTACATGTGTATACCATTTTTTAGGATTATCGACAGACAATTTAGACAGAACAGATATTATGACAGAATTTAGACGCTCAACTTGGCCGTTAGACCTGGGTAATCCAGTGGTAATCGGGATATGTTTAATATTTTCATTGATGCAATAATCTTCAAAAGCTTTAGAGGTAAATGCAGGACCTTTATCTGATATAATTCGAACTGGATTTCCAAAGATAGATTTTTGGATTTCTAATTTAGAAATTACTTCGGCAGCATCGGTAGATTTTGTGGGATACAACCAAACAAATTTTGTGAATGCGTCAATGACCGAAAGGATATGTTTGTAATTTTTATTAGTGCTTTCTAATGGACCTAAGTGATCAACATGGTACGTATGTAATGGAGTTTCTTCTTTTTCTATTGGGTGAAGTAAGCCTTCTTGTTTACCACATTTTCTATTAACTAAAATACAGGGAACACAATTTGCTATACATTTCTCAATTTTTTGTTTAACTTTAGGGATGTAAAAATCATTTTCTAAACTTTTCTCTGTTCTTGCAACTGCGTAATGACCTTTTTCGTGAGCAGCCTTGATTATATTCATTTGCATGTCTTCCGGTACAACTAATAAATCATTACCATTAACACATTTATAAAGAACATCATTTTTAACTAGATAAGGTGAAGTAAGCCTTCTTGTTTACCACATTTTCTATTAACTAAAATACAGGGAACACAATTTGCTATACATTTCTCAATTTTTTTTTTAACTTTAGGGATGTAAAAATCATTTTCTAAACTTTTCTCTGTTCTTGCAACTGCGTAATGACCTTTTTCGTGAGCGGCCTTGATTATATTCATTTGCATGTCTTCCGGTACAACTAATAAATCATTACCATTAACACATTTATAAAGAACATCATTTTTAACTAGATAATCATCATAAGATTTCACCTTTAGGATTTCTTTTATTGTTTTAATATGGTCATCGGTTTCTTGAGCTTGGATAATTTTTAAAGTTAAGCTATCTTGGATTACCATGCAAATAGGATACCTACTTAATGCATCGACATGTCTCATACTGCTACCCTGTCTATGTTCAATAACATAATCAAAATCGGATAACATTATTGCCCATCTAGCTATTTTTGTACTCATTTCTTTTTTATCCATAGTCATTTTAAATGCATTACAATCGGTTACAATTTTAAATGGGATACCTAGCACATATACTCTAAACTTTTTCAGGGCTTCAATTACAGCTAAAACTTCTAATTCGTAACTAGTGTACTTCCGTTCAGCTTCGGTGGTTTTTTTACTTGCGAAATAAACTGGATGAAATTGATTATCTACTGGAGATTGTTGCATTAAAACAGCTCCATAGCCATCAATACTGGCATCACAATGGATTTCGGTCGCACTTTTGGGATTGTAAATTAAAAGTACTGGTTCTGACGACAAAATACGTTTGAGTTCATTAAAAGCTCTTTGTTCTTCTATATCGAATTTAAATTTTGAATCTTTTCTTAGCAGGTCACTTAACGGTTTAGCTATAACCGAATAATTTCTTATATATTTTCGAAAGTATCCTGTCAATCCTAAATAACTTTGAACATCTTTGGTACACTTTGGTTCGGGAAAATTTATTACTGCTTTAGTCTTCAGTGGAGAGGGATACAATTTACCATTTATGATTCTATACCCCAAGAAATCAATTTCACGCTTCAAAAAATTTCATTTTTTAAGAATTAATTCTAATCCATATTCCGATGCAGTTTCGAGTACAAGTTTTAATTTTTCTAGACCTTCAGCTTCGTTTTTAGCAGGTATTATTAAATCATCCATATAAATGACAACAATGTGATCTTTTAATAGGTTTCGAAATACATTATAAATATACTTTTGAAAAACAGTAGGGCTATTGGTCAACCCGAATGGACATTTCAAAAATTCGTATTGTCCTACATGAGTAACAAACGAGGTGTATTTCCGCGAGTCTTCTTCTACATCTACATGAAAGAAACCGTTTTTCAAATCTATGGTGGTAAATACTTCGGCAGAATGTAATTGGTCTATTACATCATCAATAACTGGCAAGGGGAAATGCTCACGTACTGTCTTTTTGTTAAGACATCTGTAATCAACACAAAGTCTCATTGTGTTATCTTTTTTCTTGACTAACACAACCGGCGAAGAAAAATTAGAAGAACTTTCTCGAATTATTCCCTGAGCTAGCCACTCCTCAATTTGGTTTTCGACTATTTTTTTTCGCATGGCGGTAATCTTCGAGGAGAAGAACAAACTGGGATTTCGTCAATTAAATTAATTTTCATTTTAACATCTACTGTTTTAGTTTTAATTGGTACATAATTTTCAATTAAAGAGTATAACTCTGAACGTAATTTTTTGTCAGCAATGTGAGTTAAATCAATTTTAGGCTCATCCAAAACATTTACAATATTAACTAAAAAGTCATTAGACTGAACCTCAGCTTTAAACAGTTTCACTTTATTCTCAGAAATAGTTAATATACCTTGATGAATAACATCAGTGCCAATAATTAAATCGAAATTAATGCAACTGTCCTTAACGACAAAAATAGTAACTTTAAATTTTGAACCATCTACTTCGATTTCTGAATTGAAACAACCTTCTGGTTTAATTGAGGCTTTTCCTAGACCGGTCAAAGAGATACTCGTAGGTTTTAATTCTATAAAGTTCTTCAAATTATCATAAATACTTTTCTTTAACAAAGTCTTTTGGCTACCAGTATCTATTAAAGAGATTAAACGCAAAGAATAAAGCTTTATCTCCTTCAGAATTAAATCTTGGGATGTAATAATGTTTACTTGTGACTGAGCATTTTTAACACTTGTATCTTTAGATTTATTACATTGAAATGATTTATGACCATAAGCGTTACAAGCAAAACAAAGCGGCCCTTTATCTTTATTTACACAGTTAATACTCTTATGATTATTCCCGCCACAATTAAAACAACGCATATTTGGCTTTACAGGCTTAAATTTGTTCTTAACTTCAACTTCGGATTTAATTTTAGGCTTAGCTCCTTCATATTTATGAAATTTTGCATTTTCATACTCCGATCTTATTTTTTCATAAATCTTTAATTTTTGTTTAAATTCAGCAATATTGGGACAACCATACAAAAAAGATTTTTTAGAAATGGGGTCATTAATTCCATTTATTACATACTGAATAAGGGCAGAATCTTCAATATTGCCTTTTGAGCATAATTGTTTCATATTTAAAAAATATTCATCAAACGATTCATGTGGTCTAATTTTTCTTTTGGACAGCAATTCGTGTAATTCAGCTGAATTGCACGTTTGACCAAATTCAGATATGAGTAGGGCTTTTAATTTAGACCACGAATTAATATTTGTTTCACTTTCAAGAAATAATTTTGCTTTGCCTGTCATACGGCGTTTAGCCAAAATCAATTTGTGCAAATCACTAACGTTAAATAATGAAACAATATCTTCAAAATCGGCAATCCATTTATTAATATTTTGTACTTGAGTACCTTCAAACATTGTAATCATACTTTCAATATCATTAATAGAAATGCTTGGTTTAATAACATAATCAGGAATTAGAATTTTCTGATTTTCATTACTTTCACAATTAGAACTACCAGAATCATTCCTCATAGTATTCTCAAAAACAGTTGAAATATTTTTAGTTTTATCTTGTAAATCATCATTAAATTCATCAACACTTTCGTCATCACTAAGAGTACCTACATCGGCTATCATATTAATTTTTAAAATATTAAAATCACATAAACTAGAAATTATTCTGGCAGCAATTTCATCAAAAGTTCCCGAATTATTTATACACAAAACATTGCAAATGGTAATTAAGTCGTTAACAGAAAAATTATCTTTAATTTCTTTGAATTTAGTTTGATATTCATCGGAATCTACTTCAAACGTAAACCCAGTAAAATTCCGAATTCTACGTCGATTATTTCTGTCACCGATTTCTCCAAAAATTAATTTGTGCAATATCTTAATACTAGCTGATTTTTCAGTTTTCAAAGAAAACTCTAATTCCTTTAAATCAACTAATTTTTCCATTATTGAAAAGAAAAATGAAATAATAAACTCACTTCATAATCAGATGCTCAGCTTCACACATTTAAACAGCATTGTTGTCGCAGTATCCAACAGCTTCATATCATTAAACATATATTCAAAAAAGATTTCCTCATAATAATTTCCAGCAAGGATTCCATCACAATTCTAAATAATAACGGCTTCCAGATTATTTAAAGTATATATATATTTCTTCTCCGTGGGCGTTCGTTTATCCCACTTCTGACACCAAAATTTATGGAAATTCTTCTTATAAAAGTTCTTTCGAACACATAAGTAAATAAACTCGGAGGTAAATTAAATTCTGACACCGTTTTAAACTTTTAAATGACTTATATTAAACGTTAATATTTACAAAAAAGATATTTACATATTAATATTTACAATTCGAACATTCAAAAGGAAACTTTAATTTTGTCCTGGAATCAACGTGGCAATGGGTTGAATCTCATAAGAAAGTGTTTAAAATTTATTTTCAAGGAATTTCGTAAATGATTTCCCTATTTTAGAACACTAACTATTTGAAGTGTAGCAGGATATTCTTTTATCCCACCTAATTTTAATGAACATTTGTCGCAAAAAATTGTAACGAAAATTTACTTTTTATTTTTGATGATAAAAAAGAAGTAATAGAATTGTATATTTTTTAAATACTCAAATGAGTTTTCTCCAAAACAATGACGTTAACTTAACATTACAAAAAGAAAGCTATTTATGACATATAGAATTAACTCTCTGACTTTCAAGCTGCCGCTTCCTATATAATTGACCGAAGCGCTGACACATAAATGGCAGCTATTTTTTTTTTAACTTGTGAACGGTTCCTTATGTTCTTGGTTGCGAGCGACACGTATACCTGCCGCAAAAAGGGCTTAAGAATCCTTGTTTATTCCCACCAGTAAAATTTTACTGTAAATTTTGTCTTTTTTAATCAAGGCATTTTCTAGACTTAATAAATCACAAATTTCTGTTTTTAAAAACCGGTGACAAAACATTAAAAATTTCGTTAAGAGCTCCCGTCGCAAAGGGGTTTAACTTTGATACAAGTATTTTATAAAAGATTTCTTTGACTTGTTTAATCTCAGAAATATGTAAAAAAGAAAGTCCTTTAAAAATTATTGGTATAAAAAAATTAAAGGACTGTACATATGCTAAAAATAATCCCCCTTCGGAGGAACCATTTTTGTAATAGTACTCAGGTCTAGTATTCAGGGAGCGGAACTCTAGCAAAAGGGCAACACTGCAACGTCGTGTTCTCTGTATTTTGTTTTAAATGCCATAAGAAAACTATTCTTTCAACATCAGGTAAAAAAAAAATTAATTACGTGTACGACTGTAATTTTTAGAGCATTAATCATTATTCTATGTATAAAAACTTCTTTAGCCCTTTAACGAACAAAGCAGTTTCATTGCTAAGATGTTAAAATAAATGAATGACACCGGAAATTGCGAACAGATATTGATTTGTAACATATTTGTAAATAAGAAAAAGGGATTTATCACATGCATAATAAAATGGATTTTTTAAATTAAAATTCTGGTGTCGTTGTTGCATATCGGAATTAAAATTTTGTGATACGAATTGAATATTTCCAACTGAGCGAAAAATTATCCACCAGGCCGGGAATCGAACCCAGATCCTTGGCTTATAGGACCAATGCTTTACTGTTTAAGCTAACTGTGTGATAGCCGGCGGGAATTTCTAGCTCAGATAACCTTATTGATCATAATATCTTATCTGTCATTTAGACAGCTCGAGAGAATAAACCGTAGGTAAAGAAACTCCATATAACGATGGGTACGTAGATATACTATTATTTTACCATAGTCAAATTGTAAGTCAAGGATTTGGGTTCGATTTCAGACCTGGGCAATTTTTCGCTCAGTTGGAAATATTCAATTCGTATGACAAATTTGACGATGGGTAAGTAGATATACTATTATTTATTACAATTAATTATTACAAAATCAAACTGATTAATTAATTTATCATATGAATTGAATATTTCCAACTGAGCGAAAAATTGCTCAGGTCTGGAATCGAACCCAGATCCTTGGCTTACAAATTGATTGCGGTAAAATAATAGTATATCTACGTACCCATCGTTATATGGAGTTCCTTTACCAGGTTTATTCTGTCGATCTGTCTAACTGACGGACAAGATTTTAGAACCAATAAGGCTATATGAGCGAGACATTCCCGCCGGCTATCGCCCAGTTAGCTTAAAAGTAAAGCATTTGCCCTGTAAGAAAAGGATCTGGGTTTGATTCCCGGCCTGAGCAATTTTTCACTCAGTTGGAAATATTCAATTCGTATGATAAATTTATCAATCAGTTTGATTGTGTTAAAATAAAAATCACGAAACCATTTTGTGGTTTCGTGAAGAAGCCAATGAACGTTTAAGAGTTAAATTAATAGAACTCTGCTGCTTTAAATTAAACTTATAATACAGTGAATACAGGAGCTTAGTAATGTATTAACACGTGTGTTTAACGCTTGAATTGAATATCAATAGATGGCGCAAGCAGTTCTGAAATTCTCCTCTGACTAACTAATGAACTATGAATATAAATCTGTCAGTTGTATGTGAAAGCTTTGAATTTGTTGTACGCGGTTTTTTGGTCTATTGAAAGTGTAAAATGTTACTGGTGTCTGGAGATAGTTTAAGTCATATTAAAGGATTTAGTTTTAAATATGTATGTTTGAAATGACTACATTTACACTGAAACTATATTCAAGAATGTAATGGAAGAAGTTGCATTTGGGAGGAATTTTTAAACTGAGAATTTGAATTTCAAGTTAAAGGAAAGGGAAATATTTATGAATTAAAATACTTTGGAATTGACGCAAGATTAGACAACGTGCTTGTCTATGAAACGCGAAGGGTAAAACCATTTAATATTTCTATCAAACATTTAGCAAAATAAAACGAATCTATTTAAATATTTCATAAGATAAAACATTTTCTTCCAGATCATTGATTCTAAATATTTAAAAATATTCAACCATTAGGATAATGCAGTTAGAATTTCTAAATATCTTTTCAGAACATTAAACATTTTATGATATTAAGAAAAATTCGAGTGAGTAAAAATGTAAATGTAGCATGCAAGAGTGCTTCTAAAAGCTGTAAAAAATTTCAGCAGTGTTTTTATTTGCATTAATATGGCATAAACATGCAAATAACTCTAGAATAATTCTATTTAAAGTAGTAAAAAGAATTTTTCTGAGGCGAATAAAACAAATTTAATATAGAATCTATGGATGCGTAAGTTTATTGCATTTTTAAAGCATTAAAATGACAATACATTCTCCTTCTATTAAGTTCCTGTTAATTTAATTTTAATTAAAAATCCGTAGTAAAATACTGGGAGCCTGCATTTAAATGGAGATTCACATTTTTGTGAAATTTGTTGAAGGATATTATGAAAGTATGCAAACATGTTTCAGCGGAAAACATTACACAAAATTTCGTTGCCAGAGATCTATTTTTAATGAATTATGCATTTATATACATTTACGACTGTTTACAAATACTGGGTCATTCGGAAGTTCGTGTCAGATTGAAAAAATCAATTAGTACTGAAAAATGTTATCATTTAATTATTAGATGTTATTTCTGATATCCAATGATTAGAAATTATTGGGCAGAATTTTTCGGTACGAATGGATTTTTTCCAAACGGACACGACTTTCCGAACAACCGAATACTATTACAACGATACAGGTTACCAAACAAGTTATGACCAAATTCACATGATGGCCATCATTTTAAGATATAATCTGGAATCGTAATACAGCACGTTCCACAGTCAGAACCGTCCTTACAGGTGTACGATAGACACAAAATATTTTAACAGATGTAACTTTTCCATTTTGGACGAAAAAAATCCTGGCCAGCATTCGAACCAGGGATGTATTGGCTGAAGCCGCCAATGCTCTTTCAACTGAGCCACCCCGGACACGAACACTGGAGAGCTATTTCACCCGTTAAACCTCAACGATCACTTTATCTGGTCTGATACTCTGGATCATCTCAACAGAATAATTCGAAGGTCAATATATGGAACTGCAGAAAATCGCTACTTACGAAATTACATTAGCTTAAGTTTAAACACGATTATCAAATCGGTAAAATAATTACAACAGATGTAAATTTTCCATTTTGGCCGAAAAAAATCCGGGCCAGGATTCGAACCAGCGATGTATTGGCTGAAGCCGCCAATGCTCTTCCAACTGAGCCATCCCGAACACGAACACTGGAAGACTATTTCATCCATTTAACCTCAACGATCACTTAATCTGGTCTGATACTCTGGGTCAGCTCGGTAGAATAATTCGAAGGTCAATATATGGAACTGCAGAAAATCGCTGCATACAAAATTACATTACCTTAATTTTAAACACGATCATTCAATCGGTAAATTAATTATAACAGATGTAAATTTTCCATTTTGGGGGAACGGGGAATTTGGGCCGTCAATGCCCTTAAGAGCATTGGCGGCTTCAGCCAATACATCCCTGGTTCGAATCCTGTCCCGGACGCAAATAAATAAACACTCAACGTCCCAGCGCTGCACTTCACGCCAACCCCTCTAGCCAAGCGCTTTGGCGAAAAAATGAAGTTCGACGTGCAACGTGTATGCTACATTCTATTCTAGCACCGTAGTTTGAAGTTTACATGTGCAAATATTTATATCCAATTAACTTGAATATTTTGGATACAAAATAGTCACGTAAAAGAATTTTTCTTTTTTAAAGAAAATTCTTTTGAACTTGCAAATTAATTTTAGTCTACACAAATTGCTGTTGATTAGACTAAGTCGAATACTGATGCTGTTACAATAAGATTATACTATTACAAAGTAAAGGCTGATGCTGAAGAATTTAAACTGTATGTTTCTAGTGTTATGAAAGTATAATAGTTGAAACAATAGTTAACTTAGTTCATCAAGATATTTCAACATAGTTCAAAAGTATTTACGAACTTGATTTGGCCTACATGTTTTTGGGTTTACGATGAAATACTCATTAATGAAAATAAATATATATATTTTTTTTTAGCATTTATGGTTCGCTTACACGGATACTAAAAGGAATTCCGATTCATACGGTCTGTAGTAGAAAAATCGTTTGCGGTGTGTTTTATTTTTTAATATTACATTATTTTAAGCAAATTGAAATTTATACACGTATGAGGGGTACTGTAAGGTGCTAACAATAGAATAGGGTGAAATAGAATTCATCATTCATTTACAAAGACACACAAAAGAATTTGACAACAGTACTCCTCATATAATAATTGTTGGAAGTGCGATTTTCATTTGTGCTGCGCGTTTTTACTTTATTTATTATTTATTTTTTTATATTACTTAGAGTGTAGAAATTCTATATATTATATACATACAAGGTTGCACAAAAAAACGTAAATACAATTTCGTTTATTGATGGCAATTTTAAAGGAGATTTTCAACTTTGTTAACTAAGCTACGTTTAACTAAATTAACTTTTACCATACTGTGTAGTAAATATACACATATAGATTATATACAGGAAGTTAAAAAAAAAAATCTGATATTTTTTAAATTATTGATGGTAGTTGTAGAAATTGGGTTTTCAAATTGTTTATTTAGGTATCATGTTTCAGCTTAATAAATTGTAAAATTTTGCTACAGTATTCTGAAAGTGTTGGAAAATGTTTCATAGTCTATGCTGAACGCATGTTTTTTCGTTTAATTTTCCGAAAATAACAGATTTATTTTTATACAGTATGTTAAGTATTGATAGTATAAAGTACATTCTAAAAGAATAATGCAGGATTGCAAGAATACCACAAATTCAATAACGAGCATGGTTCGATTTTTACTTTTTCAAATTCCTCATAATTAAGTATCATTTTTAATTTTTTAAAATAAATTCGGTAGTAGCTCATAAAAGAAAAGTAAGTGAGCATTCCATTAATATATACTGGTCTTGCAATCTTTACAACAAACATAATTTTGTAAATTACAGCACAAAATAAAATTCAAAGTTTTCTATTATTATGAAAAAAAATATGCTTCTTGACTGTTTTAATCAAGATTATCAGCATAACAGCATCATAGCGTACAAGGAGGATTCTGAAAGAAAATTAAAAATGGGCTAAATTTTTATTTCCTAGTTATTTATGAACCAAAACTTTGAGGAGAGGCTATTGTGCCCGTTATTGGATATTTTTAACTTGTTATCAATCAGCAACAAAGCACTTATTATAACATACTCTAAACCAGTAATTAATTACATTATAGCGAATTCAGTTGTGTCCATCCCCCCCAAAACCCAATGACTCAAATCCCCCCCCCCCAAAAAAAATCTTCTAACTTTAACGTTGACACTGCCTCCCCTAAACAGAATATCAATTGTAAAAGTTGAAAAAATTTAAAAGTGGTATTAAAAATTTTTTTTAAAAATTTAACAGTAAAAAAAGGAAATATTAAGAATTTAAAAATCCCCCCCTCAAAAAAAATTTACTTTTTCTCAAATTCCCCCCGAAAATAAATTTTATAACGCATTTTGTGCCACCAAACCCCTCTCTGAGTACCCCTGAGTGAATTTTCATTCATTTATTATCATAATTTAAAGAAAAGCCAAAGTTGTAGAATGGATCTATAAGATTAAATATTTCACTTGTTCACAATATTATACGCATGCATATATTCACCTTATGCATAGTTCATATTCAGGTGATAATTGTTGTAATGTATTTGTGTACTGACACTAGATGGTAGTACATGGTATGCATAAAATTTCACAAACAAATGCTTTAGATTGGAAAAATAAAGGTCATCTTATAGAGTATTCATAATGCATGTATAATTTTTCAAAAGGTGAGATAAGTATTTTTTAATTCGCACTCGTATTCTTACAAATATTACATAAACAAGACATACGCGGTCAAATGGATGAACGATAAAAAGTCGAAGTAACTTAGGACTTCCATGCTCTTCGGAGTTTTTTTTTCCCCCAAAGCGCTTGGCTACGGATGTTGGCGTAAAGCGCTGGGACGTTGAGTGTTTGTTTATTTGCGTCCCGGACTTTTTTCGCACAAAATGGAAAATTTACATCTGTTATAATTAATTTACCGATTGAATAATCGTGTTTAAAATTAAGCTAATGTAATTTCGTATTCAGCGATTTTCTGCAGTTCCATATACACTATCTACCAAAAAGTATTTGTACACTTTCAGTTTTTGACATTTTGTCAAATATTTAAAAATATACTGGTCGGATTCTTCTGGAACTTCAGAAATATAAAGATTATGTTTCACTTTATATTTATTTACATTCATTTGTTAAGAGGGTAATTAGGGGGCCGACAAAAAAACAAAGAATAATAGAAATATTTGGGATCGCCCTGTGCATGAAAACGCATGAAACGACTTATCGCTTTAGAATACAAATATATGAATACAGTAGAATATGTACACTAATTTTTGTGAGAATAGCATGTATATTTATGGCGATAGAGCGATTTTTTTGAAAAATTCAAAAAATTCTGGTATGTTTTTTGTTTATATCATGCTGGGTTTTTGACCAATTTTAACGCAAATTTCAGAAAAATTGGCAAAATGCAGTAGAAAAAATGTAGCGCAATTGGAATATAAATATATTAAATATTTTATGAAATATGAGTAGTTGTATAAAATAATTTTTATCTGCGCATGCGCGAACTAGAAAAAACATTTTTTTTACATCATTTAATAGTCAATTCTATGGAGTGACTTATAAAAAAAATCCAATCAAATATCGTGAAAATTCAAAACGATATCATTATTTTAGTGAGATGTTTTTACTCTGCTCTCTAAAAACGGCTGAATCTTAAGGGATTCTCCACAAATTGACATTTTTTAATAACTGACTTTTAAAAAAAACTAGTATTGAATTAATACAATATCTAATACAATATTGTTGCTAATAATTACTTGACAATTGTGATAGAAAAGAAAAAGAGCTTTATTCACATTCAGAGCCAAAACTAAGAGAGGGTTGGGGGAAAAGGGCATGTGCCCCGGGCGCTAGGATGAAAGTGTCCCAAATGTACATTTTGTTTGGCGATTTTTTCCATGTCTATGTTTAGCATAATATTGTCAAAATCGTCCCATTCAAAGCATTTCTCCTATACCAAACCATAGAAGAATCTAATGATGATGGCATAAAGATCCCGCATAAAGCAGATTTTTTTTTTTCGTTTTGATTCGGTTTCACGATTTTAAGGTATAATTTTTTTTAAACAAAGCAGACTACTTTAATCAATATTACATATTTTAAGTTTTAAAATAAGTCGGCTATTAATAAATTAGAAAATTTTTCTTTGCAAATACTTTTGCAGGTGTTTTGCAAAGAAGAAAAAGGAGGGGGGGGGGGAGTTCACCAAAATTCATTGAAATATAAATATATTAAATATTTTCTAAATGTTCTATGTCATGCAATATTTTCAACCAAATATAAAGCCACATTCAGAAAAATTCGCAAAATGTAGTAGAAAGAATAAGGTGCTATTGAAATATAAATATATTAAATGTTTTCTAAAATATGAGTATTTGTATGAAATATTTTTTAATCAGCGTATGCGTGAACGATAAAATTTATCATTTTACATAATTTAATATTCAACTCTATGGAGCTACCCATAAAAAAATCCGATCGAATTTCGTGGAAATTCAGAAAGTTATTGTGGATAGGAGTGAACTGATTTTCAATTGGTCTCTGAAAGCAGTTGAATGACGTTAGATTTTACGCAAATTGCCAAATCTCCATTTACGTTTTTTACTGGTGATTTACTTCTTTTCTTAGATAATTACCAGAACGAACCTATTTCAGGATAAAAATAATTATAAAAAATCGAAGCATTTGTGTCAAATCTACCCATTGATACATAATTGATAATGGCTCTTATGCAAATGCCGATATCTGCGATCCTGAAATACGTCAAGTTCTCCACTGTTAAATGTGGTGTCGAAAACAACACTGACATCAATCGCATGCATGATGCCAAGAAGAACAGAGCTGTCTGATTTTGAGAAAGGTGTGATCATCGGGTACCACCGAAATGGCCGATCTTTAATCGACATCTCTAGCGAGCTTAATTACCCCAAAACGACTGTGGCTTATGTGATTAGAAAATGGAAGCTGAATGGTGATTGTCAGAATATGGCCAGAGTAGGCAGACCGACGAAACTGGGAGATAGAGACCGACGGGTTCTGTCTAGAGAAATTCGGAAGAACCGCAACCAACCAATGTTACACATACGCCAAGAATTTCAACAAGTTTCAGGATGTGTTGTTTCCATGAATACCATCCATAAGGAAGCTCATCTGTTTAATTTTTATGGCCGTGCTGCCGCCCATAAGCATTTAATCACCAAGTCAAACCGCGCAGCTCGGTTAAGTTGGTGCAAAACACGCCAGCAATGGACTGTACAGCAATGGAAACAGGTTCTCTGGAGTGATGAATCAAGGTTCACCCTCTACCGTTCTGATGGTAGGGTCTGGGTCTGGCGTCTGCCTGGAGAACGCCTCCTACCAGAATGTATTGTGCCCACAGTTAAATTTGGCGGAGGGGGAATTATGTTCTGGGGTTGTTTTTCCTGGTTCGGACCGTTCGGACTAGGACCCTTGGTCCCAATTCATGGTAAGCTCAATGCCGATGCCTACTGTAATATACTGGACAACAGTGTACTTCCTACGTTGTGGCAATACTATGGATTGGACCCATGTTATTTCCAGGATGACAACGCAAGCTGCCATGTAGCGAGGTCCAGCATGGATTGGTATGCTGATAATGGAGTGCATCGACTCGAGTGGCCTGCCCAGAGCCCAGACCTGAACCCAATAGAGAACCTCTGGGACGAGTTATTTCGTCGAATTAAGGCGGGTGACACACGCCCAAAATCAGTAAAAGAGCTTACCAGCCTTGTGCAAACAGAGTGGAATAAAATACCATTCAATGTAATACAAGGACTAGTTGAGAGCATGCCCAGGAGAGTCGCAGCTGTAATTGCCTGTCGAGGAGGATCTACAAATTATTAAATGTGAACAGGGCCAAAACCAGTCTTTTTTTCCCGAGGCAAACGTGGATTTTGAAGGTACCCCTTTCCCCCTCCTTTGCAAAGCATATTTACAAAGAAAATTTCTCCAATTTATTAATAGCCGACTTACTTTAAAACTTAAAATATGTAATATAAAATAACGTATTCTGCTTTATTAAAATACTCCAATTTAATACTTTAAACCGAATCAAAAAAATTCTACTTTCAACAGGATCTTTAAGGCCCTTGTGCCTGCCCGCGAAGACACTGCTGAGCTAATGCTATTATTGTGGGGAGGCATTTTTCTAATAACTCTTTCGCATTTTGAAATTTTCATTTTTTTTTTTTTTTTTTTTTTTTTTGCATTGGATAGCGGAAGTCCCTCTCAAAATCGCTCCTTGACTACTTTTTCGATTTGAGTCATAGATATTTTTTATAAAGTTAGTTTCACTTTCAGAACCGCTTTTGGAAGTGAAAGAAACATTATAAAAATATCTACGCCAAAATTGAAAAAGTAATCATGGAGCGATCTTGAAAAGGACTTCCGCGATCCAATGTAAAACATATTATTTAAAAATGTCCAAATGCAAAAGAGTTAGAAAAATGCATCCCCATAGGAATAGCATTAGCTCGTGAGCATCTTCGCGGGTAGGGGCAGGGACCTTAATCCATCATCATTAGATTTTTTTATGCTTTAGCATAGCCCAGATATAATAATTTTAACAATATTATGCTAAACATAGCCATGAAAAAAATCGCCAAACGAAAGATACATTTGGAACACTTTCATCCTAGCGCCCGGAGCACATGCCCTTCTCCCCCCCCCCCTCTCTTAGTTTTGGCCCTGAATGCGAATAAAGCTCTTTTTCTTTTCTATCACAATTGTCAAGTACTTATTAGCAGCAATATGTATTAGATATTGTATTCATTCAATACTAGTTTTTTTTTAAAGTCAGTTATTAAAAAATGTCAATTTGTGGAGAATCCCTTTAGATTCAGCCGTTTTTAGAGAGCAGAGTAAAAACATCTCACTAAAATAATGATATCTTTTTGAATTTTCACGATATTTGATTGGATTTTTTTTATAAGTCACTCCATAGAATTGACTATTAAATGATATAAAAAAAATGTTTTTCTAGTTCGCGCATGCGCAGATAAAAATTATTTTATACAACTACTCATATTTCATAAAATATTTAATATATTTATATTCCAATTGCGCTACATTTTTTCTACTGCATTTTGCCAATTTTTCTGAAATTTGCGTTAAATTTGGTCAAAAACCCAGCATGATATAAACAAAAAACATACCAGAATTTTTTGAATTTTTCAAAAAAATCGCTCTATCGCCATAAATATACATGCTATTCTCACAAAAATTAGTGTAGATATTCTACTCTATTCATATATTTGTATTCTAAAGCGATAAGTCGTTTCGTGCATTTTCATGTACAGGGCGATCCCAAATATTTCTATTATTCTTTGTTTTTTTGCCAGCCCCCTAATTACCCGCTTAACAAATGAATGTAAATAAATATAAAGTGAAACATAATCTTTATATTTCTGAAGTTCCAGAAGAATCCGACCAGTATATTTTTAAATATTTGACAAAATGTCAAAAACTGAAAGTGTACAAATACTTTTTGGTAGATAGTGTATTGGCCTTCGAATTATTCTGTTGAGCTCATCCAGAGTATCAGACCAGATTAAGTGATCGTTGAGGTTAAATGGGTGAAATAGTCCTCCAGTGTTTGTGTTTGGGATGGCTCAGTTGGAAGAGCATTGGCGGCTTCAGCCAATATATCCCTGGTTCGAATCCTGGTCCGGACTTTTTTCGTCCAAAATGGAAAATTTACATACGTTATAATTAATTTACCGATTGAATAATCGTGTTTAAAATTAAGCTAATGTAATTTCGTATTCAGCGATTTTCTGCAGTTTCATATATTTGTCTTCGAATTATACTGTTGAGCTGATGCAGAGTATCAGACCAGATTAAGTGATAGTTGAGGTTAAATGGGTGAAATAGTCCTCCAGTGTTTGTGTCTGGTATGGCTCAGTTGGAAAAGCATTGGCGGCTTCAGCCAATACATCCCAGGTTCGAATCCTGGCCCGGACATTTTTCGAACCAAAATCGAAAATTTACATCTGTTATAATTAATTTACTGATTGAATAGTCGTGTATAAAATTAGGCTAACAAAATATTTTTTCTGTAATAAAATTAAGGTATAATTAAGAATCTTTAATATAAATTTACGATTTTAGTTAAGAAAAGATAGTGGTCTTGACAGAAAATATAGTCTATATTATAAGAGGGATTTTCACCATCAATTTACCACCATTACTTTTGTAATCAGTTCAGGAGCTCCAGAAATTACCCCTACAAACACACAAACAAATGCTATTCCTTTATAATACCTAGGAGATCGAACACTGGTTCCCCGGATCACACTATACAGGGTGTCCCCTCTCAACGGTGGCCAATGGCTAATTTCTAAACCGTTGGTCATAGACATATAGTTCCAATTGCAAAAATGCTTTAAAAAACTCAAAGAATTGTTTTTTAAGCGATTTTGGTCAAAAAAATTTTTTACTAAAAAATTACGAAAATTAAATTTTTATACGGTCCCCCAGTCCTATAAATGATATTTAGTAAAATTTTTTAAACACTCTAGCAAGTAATACAGAAAAGGTCCCATTCATGTAACATTAAAATTGACCAAGTTATGAAACTTTAAATTTCATGACTTAAACCACTTTTCTATAGCTGAAAACGGATGAGATCGACTGAGCTTTAAGGGAACGTACACTAAGTGCTTAAAGTATTATAAAGGGAGTCGGTTTCCAACGCTGTTCAAAGGCTACTTCCTAAACTATTTGTCACAGACATATAGTTCCAATTACAAAATGTTTTAAATGAACGATTTAACTGAAGGCGCTGTCACCGTATAAGTTTTACGGTAGTGTTAATTATAATTAATTAACTTCTAGATTGGTTATTAAAATAACTGAAGACATGAATTTCAAAATTCTCTTTATCGAAAAAATCAAATTTTGGGAAATAGCGAAAAAACTTTAAATGCATCTATTGGTTTTCATTATAAATGTTGAGATTGCATTGCTACAATAGTGGGGTTTGTATAGACTGATAGAGAAATCAAAAAGCGATAAGTCGAGTTTTGAAATTCATATCCTCAATTGTATTTTTACGTATGTTTTATTTTGTAAGCAAATGAAGCTGATTCTTTTCGTGATTTTATTTTAAAAAAGTATGTTATTTTGATAAGTTTTTATTTTATTCATCGTTTTCGTGTGTAAATTTTCCTAGTTCAAAACTTATATTCAAAATTTAACTCACTTCCAAATATCTGATTGAGGTTCAATTCCCATACTTATTTAAACCCGATGACAATGTAATATTAATACGATTTTAGGTGCGTTCCATTTATTTATTTTATAGGACTACATCAAATTCTATTAGGTTGAGTAATCTAATAGAGCTTTAAATATGTATCATTTTGTAACGATTTGTGACTGTTGCTTTTCATAGTTTAATTTAACAAAATTTCTGTAATTTTTTTACTTATATTTTTAGCACAAATTACATATTTTACTTTAACATGTAAAAGTCAACATAAATTCAGAAACAACATTGCATTTTTTTTTTTTTTTTACTCTCAATGTTTAAAGTTAAATTTTCTATCTGATGTTTATTTTTATTTCCAGTAAATTTGTGACTGACCCCTATTTTGCAGCAAAAAATATGCTTCAACTTTGAACAGCTATAACTCGGTCAATTTTGATCGCAGAAGAATGGGACTTTTTTTGTCTTACTTGTTAGAGAAGTGGTAAAAATTTTCTAAATATCACTTATAGGACCGGGGGACCGTATAAAAATTTAATTTTCGTAATTTTTTAGTAAAACATTTTTTTGACCTAAATCTCATAAACAATAATTCTTTACCTTTTTTAAAGCATTTTTGCAATTGGAACTATATGTCTATGACCAACGGTTTAGAAATTAGCCATTGGCCACCGTTGAGATGGGACACCCTGTATAGATGAAAACCATTTTTTATATATTTAACCCATCATCCTATATCTTTAACCATTTTTTACCATTTTTTATAATCTTATCTACTATACTAGTAGATAAGATAATGTAAACTGTCTGAAAGGAAAAGGCCTCTCAAAATCCTTGCACTGTGTCACGCTTTAAGACGTCCTCCATAAGGACGGCTCTGTCCATGGTTGACAGTAGTGTGTTCTGGGAAATACTAAAAGCATGTCTTGAAATGCGGTTTCTAAGCTCAGGTAAAGTTAATAAATAAAATTTTTAATTGATCGTAAATGTATGCAAAATTTGTAATACATTAAAAAGTAAATCCTGGTGGTGAAATTTTAAACTATTTTTTTTCAATCAAACCATTGTTTATATATATATCTTTAAAAAAAACAGAACCCTCCCCACTAAAAAAAATCTTACGATTATATGAAAAAATCTCCACTTTCTTCTGAAATTTTACAGAAATATGATGAAATTTTGTAGACTTAGCTTCATATTAGAAATGTCCGCAGATTTTTAAAAGATATTCTTAAAAATACCTACAGAATGGCCCAAATACCTACACATTTCCTACAGAATTTTGAGCCAAATGCATACAATTTTTTTCTACTGGGGGATATATCTGATTATGGACATCCTGTATTTCACGAGTTAGCACGGATGTATGAATTTCGATTTCAAATTAGGAATGGCCAAAATTTTAATTACCATTACTTGTAAACAATAATTTCCTCGATGCATTTTGACAATATTAGCAAGAGGAATGACGCTCTTTATTGAATTTTACTGTATTTGCTAGGAAATCAAAAAAGAAGATTATTTTTTAGAAGTAGTAAGAGCCAAAAAAGTAAATTTGCCAATCCTATGTTTTTGATATAAAAAGTCAAAATATGTAGCTTAAACTTATTAATGCTCTAAAATTCCCTCTGAAATTTTTAACAAAAAATTCTCTTTTATATTTTTCATGTAGAAATTTGCTTATTTTGAAATAAATTCGGTTTTATAAATAAATCCTTGTGGCATTCAGTAAATTCAACATTTTAATAGTAGAATTATTTTGTCTTGAAAGTGTCAAAACTCTGAAGGCAACTTTGTATTTTTTGTAACAAAAAATTTTATGTAAGTAAGAATGTTCTAGATTTTTTTATTTACTTTTATAATTTACGTGACACAGTTTTTTGATGATTTTCTTCTCAATTTCTGATGACGTTTCAATTTTACAGCGAAACCAACTACATGCCGCTGAATGAATTAATATTTATCTGTACATATAAAAAGGCCTTATCATCTTGGTATTTTAAATTTTCTGCTTATACATCATCCATCTATTGACATTATTTATGGAGGCATTTCGGTTCTCCACGTGATACAAAGAAAGTTTTGAATATGCAGAAAATTTGTGTTTGTGAAAATATTTAACCAGATAATGCTACGTTCAAAAGACGATCAGAGATTGGAATTATAGAATAGAATGCCTCAAATAGAATGAATAAAAAACCCCTGGAATAGTGATAAAAAATTTAAACTGATTCCGTTGATCTTAGAATAAAAATCTGTTGAAACAAAAGGTTTAAAATAATAATTATTTTTAATTACATTGTGACTTATTCAGGTTTTTTATTCATTTCACCATACATACCTACCTTAATTGGAACGTAAATATGATTTTTATGATTGTCAATCTCTCGTTTCCACCATTTTGTATGTAAATTTACGACCTGTGATCTGAGGTTTAATAATGTGTCATGTAGTGAAAATAAATGTATAATAAAAAGGACATCATACTATATCTATATTATAAAGGCCAAACGTATCTGTGCGTAACGCATACGTCATTTTGAGAATGGCAGTACTTTCACATGCAGTTCGGTTTTGCAATTTTCATTACCGCAAATTGTATATCCTTAACATCGCACATTTTCAATTTTTACACCATCGTATAGAGAAAAATATGTACTTTGAAATGCAATTTGTTTGAAAGTTATATCTCAATTTGTTTTTGAGTTATTAATTTTTTTATAGTTTTTAGTACGAATTTTGTAATTGTGGCAACAGGAATACGCCCTTTTCTCTTAAAATTGATAAAAATTGAAATGTGCGCATGTAAATTTTGAGAAGATGAAAATTATGACGGGATTAGATTTCAAGTGAAATTTAATATTGTGTCAATTTGAAATATTTATTTATTTATTTATTTTTTTCATACACATTTATACCAAACATAAGAGCGTCAAATGATAACTTCATCTTAATAACTTATCTTTATTATATTTTCCTTTATTATTATATTTTTACATATGCGATTAAAGTTTAATTTTAATAATTTGGACAACTGAGTTTTATAGAAATATTTAATTAACTTAATTTTAGCTTTAAATAATATTTGTTTGAGAAATAAACTGACCATTGTAAGATTTACTGTAGCTAAATTTGTAGGTTTATTATAAATCAATGAAACAGTTCCTTCTTATACATTTTCTTTCGTCGAAATTCGACGGGTTCTACCTTGTATAAATAATTATCTAAAGGAAGATAAGTGAGGAAAAATTGTTGCCTCTAAAAAATTTACATCTTCTCCTATTATTTGTCTATGAGTTAATATGCGTGTATGCATGTGCATTCCAACCAGTATTCAGTAACAGTCACTTTTAAAAATGAATAATTGCATAAAATTAGTTTTCTAAATTATTAAATTATTAAAAATTTTTAAAATATTATTATTTTAATTATATTAAATTTTAAAAATTCATGAAACATCTCAAATGCTTCATTACAAAGTGTATACATTTCAGGATCTTTTATCAATTTCATAATATGTAAAATAACATTTGACGTTAAATATTTAATGGTGTAAACTATACCATTTTATAATACTTTATGATTCATATACAGATTTGTACTTCTTAATTTCATTTATAAAATATTTATGAGTATTTTGTAATAATAGCTTAAGCTATTGTTCATTAGAAACTTTAATCTTTGGAAAGATTTTTAACAAATTTTTAAGAAAGCTTCTCTCAGCATGCATTTATAATGTATTTAACGATACTTACAGCTAAAATAATTGATCGTAGTTCTAGAAATAGGTACACTTAATGTCCCGGTGTGCATGATCGTTAATTATTAACGATGTTATTTACAACGATGCAAATCAAATAAGAATAGAGATGACAAATTTATAATTTAGGTGCGAAATAATTTGGAAAATGTAACGCGTGTAATGAAATTTTGAACTTTTTCCAAACAATTTAAAAACTTGCTTCGGCTGAATATTTCATTACATCATATGTTCTAGAAAAGGATGCATTTTAATCTTGACTGTACTATCCTTAATAATCTTTATGATATCTTTAGACTTAATATAGACATACAGACGAAGGAGATGACAATAAATTACATTTAACACAATATAGAGTGGTGACACATTTATGCATTACTTATAAAACAATGTTAACCCTTTCATGGTTATAAGCGCGTATACGCACCCAGAATACCACTTAATTTGAATTGCGAAATGCCATACTGACACCGGAATTTTTAAATGAAAATTTTAATTTTACAAAGAACGTAAAAAACCCATTTATATATTATGAAATAAATTTGTTTTTAAATTCCGGTGTCATTCAATCATTTTAGTATTTTATGAATAGAAGTGCTTTAACCGTCAAAGGGTTAAAGAATTCTTAATTCCCCGCAGAAAGTTTGAGTATTTATTTTTAATCATTACAATGGAAAGTAATTTGTGAATAAAATTGACGAAAATAAAAAAATTAGAAGCCTGAAATATCGCGGTTCGATTTACTGCGAGTTCGGTTTTAACGCGAAAATAGCATGTCCCCCGAAAAAAAAAAAAAAAAAAAAAAAAAAAAAAAAAAAGATAAATTTTGCGCTTAGAATTTCTATGAAACACAATTAGAGACTGGAAGTCTGCAGTAGTGCTATGCATCTCGATATCTCTGTTGATGATTTAAATGAGTGGATAAAAATTGACAACAGCGAACCAATTTTAGAGATCATAAAAGTTCAGGATATCATTAATGCTGTAACGCATAAAAAATGCAATGAGCAAGAAGATGATGAGAAAATTGAAAATGACGCGATAATGAGAGACGATCTTCCACATATTAGTGAAATATTTTTATATTTAACGAAGGTAATTCCATGGATGGAGAGGCAAGACGATGCAGATTGTGTTCATCTATTTCATTTTACCATGTGTGCAACAATAAACCGAAAAGTATCAGCTTACCAAACAACACTTATCGACTTTTATAAGAGAGTGTAACATTAAATTTGTTTTTCACGAATGATAAAGTTAATTACAATTCACACAGTGGGTAAGTGTTTTTATCATTTTGTACCATTTCTTTGACACCATTCCGATATACCGCGGTTTTGTTATAACGCGAGTGTGAAACATAACTCCCATCAACCGTGTTATATCGAGCTTCTACTGTGACATTTCGTAAATGTAAAAACTGCTAGATTGTGCAACATTGTTTGCCCCTATTATTGTATATTAAGTGGGGAAGTTACCATTAACGAAAATTGCATTTTTTTTCTCACTAGGAAACTGCAAGAAGTGTAAGTCACCGATTTTGACGAAATTGATATCGTTGGAAAGATCTCATCGTGAGTAGTAAAAAACTTACTGGAACTACCTGTCGCAAATGATTCGTTTTCGAGATATCTGACAATTTATGTCACGTAACTAGTGCATACTTAATGGGGGACCGCAAAAAATTTTAGTTTCGATCTTAACGAAAGTGGTATCTTTAAAAATATATTATCATAAGGGAGAAAAAATTCAATAGAAATATCCGTCGGAAATGAGCCGTTTTCGAGATATCTGATAATTTATATCACGTAGCTGGTGCATACTGATCTAGGGCACACTTAATGAGGGCCCGCCAAAAATTTATTTTCTCAATTTTGATGAAAATTTTGTCATTCCAAAGATATCATTGTAAGAAGTAAAAAAACCAAAGGACTACCCATCTGAAATGAGCCGTTTTCGAGGTATCTGACAATTTATGTCCCTTAATGCAGTTTCCCTGCAGTGTGCATTAGCAATGTGACACAAATTGTCGGATATCTCGAAAACGTCTCATTTCCGACGGGTGATTCCATTGAGTTTTTTAATTCTCACGATGATATCTTTTGAACGACACCACTTTTGTTAAAACCGAGACTAATTTTTTTTTGCGGTCCCCCATTAAGTGTGCACTAGCTAAGTGACATATATTGTCGGATATCTCGAAAACTAATCATTTGCGACGGGTAGTTCAATTGAGTTTTTTACTACTCACGATCAGATCTTTCCAACGATACTACTTTCGTCAAAATCGGTGGCTTACACTTCTTGCAGTTCCCTAGTCAGTAGCAAATCAATGTAAATGCATACATTTATTTTATAAATATCTAATTTATAAAGAAAAGTATACATAATGCCATAAGCGATATTGTAATAAAATTATACAACGCTTCCTTAGATCCATTTTACACACAAACATATTTTTAAATTACTTTTGCAAATTTTGTAGAAACCTATCTCGCAGATTTTTTTTTCTTTGCATGTATTATAAAACTTCAATTCCAGTAGTGGCATGTCGCAAGAAAAGCATTAATCATCTTGTTTTTTTTTTTTTTTTTTTTTTTTTTTTGGATTAAATAGCCATTTTTCTTATTTAATCACAGAAAAATCATGTAAAAAATACTTTTAAAAAATGTTGAAAGGGTATTGCCGGGTTTTTTATTTAAATATGCGCTTGAGTCAACCGCATCGATTCCTACATGAATCAATAGCTCATAAAAAGAAATTAAATCCTTCGCGACGGGAGCCTTTTACGAAATTTTTAATGATTTGGAACCAGTTTTAAGAAACAGGAATTTGTTCCTTCTTAAATCGAGAAAACGCTCCGATTAAATAAAGCAAATTTTACAGTATAATTTTACTGGTGGGAATAAACGAGGATTCTTAAGCCTTTTTGCGGCACGTATACGTGTCGCTCGTTCCCAAGGGGTTAATTTCTCCCCAGTTTCAAGTTTGTATCTAAAGACCACGGGGGGATAAGAACCCTAAATGCCTGTTTTGGAAAAGAGTTATTGGTGACGAAAATACTAAGCGGATTTCAATGAAAAAATGAGAGATGCATAAAACCACCAAACGAATGCTTGACAATTTTTTCAGATTTTTAAACAAAGGACCAAGTTTTCTAACATTTTTCTTGTTTTTAAATGAACAGTTTAATTGAAAATCTATTGAAATTTCTGAGTGACCACCTTATTTTTTTTGCATGAAATACTATGAGATATGATATATATTCACTATAAATTTCAACTATCTACGTAGATTGTATCTTATTAAAAAAATGCAAAATGATATTCCGACGGAAATGGGAGGCGTGTCTCGCACAAATCTCACATAATATTTCGAACGGTAGTTTAAAAAGAAGTCGTGAAATAACATTATACAACTGAACTTTCAGGTAGACCTAATACCGCGTAGTAATTTTGTCACAATGCGCTCTTTACCAAAACAGGCAACACAGGCAACACATACCCCCCATGGTCTTGAGATAGAAACTTGAAATTGGATAGAAATGGATTTCTTTATATGGACTACCGATTCAACGTTGGATTCGATGTGATGGACTCAAAGACGTATTTTACTAAGAAACCCGGCAGTACCCTTTAAATAGAAAGGGCCTTCAATCGCTGAAAAAATACTCCTACAAAAGTAGCCATTTTTTGTCAGCGCTTAAGACTATCGTATTTAAATGGGTTGTAAGTAACACATCTACTTCTACAGTCATACTTGTACTCCCATTGTTAAGTACTTCTTCCATCTTTAAACGCGATGAAAATAATGACACTTTTAATATATGAAAATAAATTTAAACAACACAGTAAGTAAATTTTACATTCAATCAATTATAATGTATTTTAACCCTCCACTGCACGATTTTTTTCTACTTTTATGAAAAAAAATATATATGAAATCTATATGTCAATTTAATAATGGGAAAAAATGTTAAAAAAATTAAATATCAAATTTTCAGCTAAAATTTGATATTTATGGCGTGTAACCTGTATATACAATTAGAGTTTTTAATTATTGTATTGCTATATTATGCAATTAAATGGACTTTACTTAATTAATTTTATCTGCTTATCACTCTGCAATTTGCTTTATAATAATACTTTTAAGTATTCAGTAAAAACAATAAAAGTAAATTTGGTCTTTAAACCATGATATTTTTTTTTTCGAAGGATACATTCTAATTTTCAGGGCTCCCAAATGAACCGCGAAGTGAACACCGATATCTTTTTAACAGAAAATTTCATAATAGGTTTGTACGACATTTGTGCTAAAACTAAGCTGCGAAGACATTTTCTGCGCAGTCTGCAAGAAAAATATAAAACAAAAATCTTTCTAAGAAAATTTTGATGTTCGTTTGGCGACCATTTGGGAGCCCTGAATTTTGTGTCAAATGCAGCCATTTTACATGAACCAAGTAAGTGTTATTTTATTCTTTCGATTATTCTTGATCTGTTATAGTGATCCTATTGGCCAAATTCATGATACATAATAATATTTTTTTTTTTTTTGTATGTGTCATATATGACCCACGGTGAAGTGAAGGGCTAACTTTTTCGACTCCGATGTCTCTTACACAAATTTTATTATGCCGACACCACATTTCCAAAATAAGTTATATTCGATCACACAATGTCAGAAATGCACTAATTAAATAAGGTATGTTCTTTTTTTTACTACATTACTGGTGCCAAAAACCAATTTTTCAAAGAAACATGGGTACTTATGCATTAACGCCACCTCAGCTGTGGAAAATTTCGTGTAACTCTTCGCTTCTTAGCTGGACGCTTGGAGCCAGGGTCACGTGATCCACTAAAGAACTGATATTAAAAATATTCTTTTTTTTTTCCTTTTTTTTTAGTTGGTTTTATGTATTTCTTGAACGCAGCAGTAGACTGCAAATTTTCTTGGTCTTCCAAAAGTGGAAGAAAACTAAATATTGTTTTAATTTTTAAAAGGAAATAGTTGCTAGAATATTCATTGTACTTTAGAATCCTCATTTCTAATCAAGCAACTATACCACTGTATTCACCTATAATATAACTATGTAAATATGTACATATTTTATGTTTCGATTTAATAATAATAATCTACAAAAGTTTGCATGAAGAATATTATTTACAAATGGAACACATTAAACATCATATAATACGTGAAATACTGAATCGTGATTTTATAAATGATCTCCCATTATTATTTATCATCTCAGATATAACTTGAAAATTTGTGAAATTCTTGAAAGATAATCATTATATCAGCAGAAGTTGCTCTAATGCGGCAATAAAGAGTAATCTTGTTTTTCGTACGCGCACAACACAGTTGTCGTTTAGATTCCTTATTGCGTTATTGTTTGCCGCTTTTTGTCGCCCTTAGTAAGTGATTTTTAGGGCTTTAGAGCTTTTTTAGTGTTTTAGTGTTTTTTTCCTCATTTTTTGACGCTATTTTTTTATGCCTGCGCGAGGAACAAGATTGCTTATTATTGCAAGATTGCGTGTATTACGCAACTTTTGCTGCGGTGTCGTTAATATGTAAATACCGAAACATGTTGTCTAAATAGATTGGACATACGATATGGAAGGAGTAAATAATATTATTACCTTTTGAGTTGAATAAAATATCTATTCCACATATGTTTTTGAAAAAAAAAAATAAAGCGATTTTTAAGAGATTGTGATATTATTTAATGTCAATAATATATATTAAATATAATAAAAATAAAACAATATTACAGATGACAAAAATTTAGATTATAATTTATAAAATTAAGCAATTGTGAAACGAATGAAACTTTAGTCGATTTTAGTATTAGAAAAACCTATTAGTCTCCGTAATATGGTTAATTGGTTAAGTGTCGTGCCCAATAAATTTTGGCTATTATATATATTTATATATATATGTATATACAACAGTGACGGTCAAAAGTTTCCGGCCAGCAAAAATTTTTCAATTAATTTGTAAATATACCCATATATGAAGAGGAATCTCAAAGCGATACTCATACATTTTATTGACATATTAGCTAGGAACTTACTTATAGAAGAACGTGTAAATATCAATAAATTTAATTGACAAAATTAAGTATAAAAGGAAACACATGTTCTCAAAAGTTTCCAGCCACTTATCATTCTTTAGATTTTTTCTAACCGTAAAGTGTTTTTGGTTGTGTTTATGAATGAATAAGCGTGTATAGCATAGTTTGAATTCAAATTTGAAAAGTTCAAGAATTATTGCTCATAAATGAGTGATTAGTTTCTCACTAAAAGGCCAACCTTCCCGAGATATTGCGGCTAAGTTATCGATCGGTAAAATCGACTGTAAACGATATTTAAAAATTATATAAAGATGGCCATGGCTTTCATGACTTTCAAAGGTCCAGGAGATCCCGGAAAATCACTATTCCTGCGGACAGAATTATCAGGAGAAAAAACATTGATAATCCGCATGAAAATTCCTTTGCAATATACTGCGATTTACGGAATGAAAATATTGCTGAAATAAGTTAGTCTACCGTGTTATGATGCTGACGTGATACAGAACTTTATGGAAGAGTCGGTGTTAAAAAATTTTCAGAGGTAAAAAAAATACCGACGTACCCTACTTTCATTCTCCAAGGAACACAAAGTCTGGCACGGGAAACACAAGGAAAACTGGACAAAAGTTCTATTTTTTCATTAATCGAATTTGAAATTTTTTTGGTAGTGATGGCAGACACTACATACGATGACCTAACAACAAAAGGTATGATTCGACCTATGTTATTCCTAGAATGAAGCATGGTGGGGGACACGTTATGCCGTGGGGAGTATTTTCTTAAAAAAGTGTCGGTCCGTTATTTGAAATCCACAGCCAGAAGAATGATACAATGTATAAGGATACCTTGCAAGACCATTTTTTGCCTTATTAGAGAAAAAAATTTGGTCGCAACTGTAACATGATAACGTCATAAATAATGTATGCAAACCTCGATAAGCAATAGTTTTCGCACAAAAAATTTCGTATTTGAAATGGTCAGCCCAAACGCCCAACATGAATCCAATAGAAAATCTTTGGAAAGAAGTTGGCAAAAGTCTGCGGAACTATAAATATTCCAACTCAGCCAAAGTTTCGCCAAAATTGCAAGAAATATGGAAAAAATGTACCATAGATGATCTTTAACCGTTGATTGTATGAATGTCACGTTGCTGCGCTGCATTACTTATTATTAAGCTAATAAAATAGTAATACGATAAAATAGTATATGTAAATTTTATGGATCACTGTAATTTTCTATTACAAAACCACTTTTTGGCGAACTTGTGAAGGTGGCCGGAACTTTTGAGAACATGCGTTTTCTTTTGTACTTAATTTTGTCAATTAAATTTATTGATATTTACACGTTCTTCTATAAGTAAGTTTCTAACTAATATGTCAATAAAATGAATAAGTATCGCTTTGAGATTCCTCTTCATATGGGTATATTTAAAAATTAACGGAAAAATTTTTGCTGGCCAGAAACTTTTGACCGCCACTGTATATATGTGTGTGTATGTATGTATGCATAATGTTGTATTACATTCTATGGTGTATATATTGTTGTATCACTAATAGCAGAGTTTCCCCCACGTTTAAAAAGGGGCAGGGCGCTACTGTTCTGAAAAGGGCACTTTTTACATTCTTCAGGGAACTTTTTTGATTTTTAAGGGCACTTTTATAGAGTTAAATCAAGAATCTAGCAGTTAAAAAAATCGTGAAAAAAAAAGAAAATTTGTCAAAAAATTGGAAAAAAAAAAAGAAAAAATTGTTAAAAGATTGCCAAAACAACAGATTTTGTTAAAAGATCGCAAAAACAGCAAATTTTGCTAAAAAATTATGAAAAAACGACAAATTTCGTGAAAAAATTGTTAAAAGATCGCGAAAAACGGCCGATTTTGTTAAAAGATTGTTAAGGGGCAAGCCGCCTAATTTATTGAAAAAAGACTTTTTTTTTTTTTTTTTTTTTTTTGAAAAATGAATACTTTCAGGATTCACATTTAGAAACTTTTGGATAGTCGAAAGAGGATTGTGAACAGGATGAAGGGGGTAGGGCGAAGGAGCAGGTTGCCCCGCGCGCGGAAATTTAGGGGGTGCCAAATTTATACTATAAACGTCATTTTTGGACTGTCAAAAGAAAAAGTTGGGAGTTGGGGGAGACCTCAAATTCTAATTATGCCCCGGGTGCAATTTTCTCTTCACACGCCTGATTGGGAAGCAGGAAAGTCCGCTTTTTGAGCATTAAAAGCACAATTTTGAAGCAAGAAAAATAGTTTTTAGGACAGAAAAAATCACTTCTGGCATTAACTTTTTTGTGTGTGTGTCTCTTTGTCGAAATTTGCATTTTTTTCGCGATTTTTTTACAAAATCTGCCGTCTTTTCGGGATATTTTGACAAATTTTGCGTTTTTTCGCGAATTTTTTTTACAAAATTCGCCATTTTTCGCAAATCTTATGGCAGAATTTTCCGTTTTATTGCAATTTTCAGACGAAATTTGCCGTTTTCTCGCAAATCTTTTGGCGAAATCTGCCGTTTGGCGATTTTTGGACGAAATTTTTCGTTTATTTACTATCTTTTGAGGAAATCTGCCGTTTTTACGTGTTTTTATGACGAAATTAGCCATTTTTTTCGTAAATTTTGCCGGAAATTAGTCGTTATTATGCGATTTTTTTTAGTGAAATTTGACCTTTTTTCCGCAACTTTTTGACGAAATTACGTTAGAGACGCGTAAGAGCTATTTTTTTTCTTTTTGTCGCCGATTTTTTACGTAATTTACGCGTTATAGCGCGTCCGCATCATCGCTGAAGGGCTGCGTTTTTTCAAATGTGGGGAAAGAAGGGCGCTATTTTTTTTAATAAGCGGCAAGAGGGGCGCTAGTTTTTGAATGAGGGACAAGAGAGGCGCTATTTTGTAAACTAAAGGGCAGGAGGGGCGGAGCGCCCTTTTGAAACCCTCTGGGGGAAGCTCTGCTAATAGTTTTATACATATATATATATATATATATATATGTATGTACTGAGTGGTTATAATAAAAAAAAACCTGTTCAGACCTTCGTAGGGTTCTCTCTTATTGACGGCATAGATGAAACTTAGAATATAATTTTTGTAATATGTTTTTACTTGAATATGTTTTACTTAGAATATAATTTTGTAAAATGTTTTTATGGCAGCAATTACTGGCTTTTTAAACCGCTCCAAATTTCCATAAAGTCCTTTCTCGGAGATGAAAACCGCCATATATCGGTCGAAATTTGAGCTGAAAATTGGTATTGCTGATTTATTTTCTTATGGTCTATATAACTTATATTTCAACTTTCATCGATATCTGTCAAACAAAATGTACTCTCTCTATGTGTAATAGTCCATGAGCCGTCAGCGCAAATACATATGTTATCAAGCACAAGTAAAAATCCTTTATTTTATGGAAGAGTAGTAATAGGGGAATATAATGATTTATGTCTTCCAGAAGTGAAGTGGTGCATAAGTCAAAAAGATATCTCACGAGTGGTTCACTCGTAGGTTTATCATTGTATTTGCGTACAATCAAAATTTTGAAAACATGGAAAAATGGGAGTAAGAAAACACAATGATAAACCTACGAGTGAGCCACTAGTAATGTTAATTTTTGGCTTATGCACCACTTCACTTCCAGCAGACATAAATCATAATTTTCCCCTATCACCACTCTTCCATAAAATAAAGTTTTTTTCTTGTGCTCCAAGACATAGGTTTTTGCGCTGACGGCTCTTGCACTATTAGACATAGATAGAGCATGTCTGTCTTGGACTATAAACAAGGTAAAATTAATTGTAACCACACTATATATATATATATATATATATATATATAATCATGATTGTTTGACTGGCATGACTTTTTTTAAGTAGGAATATGCTCCTTATTTAATGGCAGATAAAATGATGCAAGAAAAACCCAATTACGCTATTTAAAAATTAACTTGTTGGAATAAAAAAAATCTGAATAAAAATGAAATAGCACTTTCCGGAAAATCATGGGGACGAGGATTAGAGCGTTACAGTGATGCGTTGAATATTCGTTATTTTTTAAATTCTGCTTTCATTTTTCCAGTTTTTTATTCAGAAGAAAAGTTGCATTTCTTGTTTTCTTTTGCTTTTGCGTTAAAAAAGTTTCTGTTCTCAAGAATTTCTTTACATTATATTTTTTCAGTGAAAAAATAATTAGATATTTTTCTGGTAGAAATTTTTTAATATAATTTTAATTAAAAAAATTATGGTCCAATATTTAAAAAAAAATGTGCAGTGGATTTTCTTTTTATACATTCTGGCTTTTTGATTTTGATTTTATTTATTTTGATTTTATTTATTTATTATTTTTTAAACTAAAATGGCTCTTTAAAGAGATTTATAATGGAATTTTTAACTTTAATTAAATGAATGTGATATATTCGGAAAATCATCATTCTTTTAAAGAAAAATATTTTAAATAATACATATTTCAAATAATTTTTATCGTGTTTTTATACTACCGAACACTGTAACTATAATTTTTTAATAATCTTCTTATCCAAGACTTCTAAAACAAATATACTAATACTATTGATAATTAGTAGAACATTGTCAACTACTTACAATTACAAGTCATGGCTGACCGAAAACTTTCACAAAGCAGAAATGTCCATAGTTATAAAGTTACGGGTAAATGTTTTAAAAAAGCTTTTAACCCCTTAAAGGGCGGTGGAATAAAATATATAGTACTATTTAATTTTAATTGCGAAGAGCCACATTTACACCAGAATTTTAAACAAAAATTTTAATTTTATGGAATACGCAAAGAAAAGCTTGTGTATTGGAAATATATTTGTTTTTAAATTCTGGTGTCATTCAATCGTTTCAGCATTTTTAGAATAGAAGTGCTTTGTTTATAATTGTTTATAGTTTGCTTGTGGCTACTTTGTTTATAATTACAAAGTAGAATAGAAAAACACTCTGATGCATTCCAGATTTCATTGTTAAATAACCTATATCAGGGCGGCTACAAGCGATTGCTTCTTGTTTCTATTTTGCACCATTTTTTTCCAAACAAAAATCATTTTTCTCCGCTTTAATATCATTTGCAAGAGAAATAAGAAGCAAATCATAAAACTATATCATTTTTGTGAACTTTTCTGTTGAAAATTTCTCACGCCTTGCATAACGCCTACAAAATATTTCAAATTTTATCTGATTAAATTCCGCACAGCTAACAAAATAAAAAAAAAGTATCCAATTGCAAGTCATGGCGCACAGAAAACTTTGACAACGCAAAAATATCACCAGTTACAAAACCACAAGGAATTTTTCAAAATTATTAGTAAAAAATTTTGCGTAAGACTTCAAGTGCTGAAAACATATTATCATCCACTAAATTATTATTATTATTAATTTAATGGTTACTTACGGTAAATTATAATAGCAGTAAAGTATCAAAATTAATAACATGCAATAATAATTGTACATAATAATTTTACTAATAATAATTGTACAAATTATGATAATATTAATTACACTAAAATATTATTAATATAATATTTCAAATTTCATTTGCTCAAAAGTCGCATAGCCAATATAATTCAAAAAGTGTCCAATTCGCAAGTCATGGCACACAGAAAACTTTTAATACGCAAAAATGTCATCAGTTACAAAGTCACGGGGAAATTTAAGAATTTATTTTTAAAAAATTGCTTAACACTACAAGTGTTGGTAACATATTAACATCTACTAAATTATTCTTATTAACTTATTTCTATCTACCCGGGTTTGATTCTCAGTTTGATATTTTTTCATTCTTTTGGCTAAGCGCAGACATGCCAACCTCCGGCTTTTTAAAAATCAAACAATTATACTTCTAACCAGAAATTTATTTAGTCAACGAAATTAAGTAAATGTCAAATGATCCTCTGGGTTAATAATAGATACTTCTACTTAAATAAATTTTCTGGTTCAAAGTACGTTTTCATGAATTAGCGAAAGCCGGAGGTTGGCAACTCTGTAAGCGCCTTTAACCCCTTGGGGACAAGTGATACGTATACTTGCCGCAAAAAGGCTTAAGAATACTTGTTAATCCCTACCAGTTAAATTTTACTGTAAAATTTGCCTTATTCAATCGGCGCATTCTCTCGATTCCATAAGGCACAAATTTCTTTTTTTTTTAAACCGGTGACAAAGCATTAAATATTTCGAAAAACGCGTCCGTCGCGAAGGAGTTAAAGCAAATAAAATTCGAAATATTATAAAATGCATTTTTAAAAAATAATGGTGCGAACAGAATATAAAAATAGTCGTATGCTGCGTCTCTGCAATAGATAATTAGAAAAAAAATCTTCAGTCAAAGAGAAGAAAAAAGTTCAGAATTCTATATACTGAAGAAGAAAATAATTAAAATGACATAAACTATAGAAAAGGAACAAATAATTTCTTATCGATTGTCGATGTAAATACTGAAACAATCTTTAACGCTGATTATTCGTTCCAGTTTCCCAACAATGAAATAAGGATAGAAAAGAAACGACAGAGTTTCTAGATATCAAATCATCTCCTGTGAAAGGCATCATTAGCATCTTTGTTTTGAGAATTTTAATGACAGTTGTTGTGGAAGTTGATGAATAGTTGAAACCTGAGAGAAGTGTAAATAGATTTCAGTGTCGTTAATCAAACGGCTTTTGAATAGATCTGACAGTGTTATGACTTTCTTTTCCAGCAATAAACTAATAAATATTACTTTTTGAAAATTAATCCTTTAAATAAACTTACGTTGTGAAAATAAGATTTGAAAGCAAGCTGACTTTAATGATATCAGTTACAATACTACAGTAAAGTGAATGATTGTAGTAAGAAATGTTGAAAGGGTTACCTTTACTGATTGTGGTTTGGAATTTTTAATGGTCGTGATACTAAAAGCGGCCGCATTGTATAAGTCTAAAAGAAGTGTATATAGATTTTAGTGTCACTATTTTCAAAGGGTTTATTAAAAAATTATTGGTATTGCGAGCTAGTTTACTTTCTGAATTATTTCTATTCTTTAGAAATATGTTTTTTCAACGTTTGAGCAGATATATTTTTAAAATTTTAATAATGTTTTAAAAGAGTAATTTATGTCATGAAATTTTTTGAGATTTGCAAATTACAAATAAAGTTTAAACTAAGCTTAGGGATTATATTTCCGCGTTTTTGCACATAAGTATTTTGTTATAGAAAATGTTATTTCATTTAACAGGAACATTTTTGCGCTTTAATACAACAACATTATCTTTAACGAAATATTGGTACGAAAAAACAGGGAAATCCCATCCCTAGTTAAACCTTTTTTTTATTGAAATTTGAATTTTTAAATGATAATAACACGAAATTTAGAGATATTAAACAAAGAAACGACAGAATTTCCAGATATCAAATCATTTCCTGTGAAAGGTATCATTAGCATCTTTGTTTTGAGGATTTTAATGACAGTTGTTGTGGAACTCGGTGAATAGTTGAAACCCGAGAGAAGTGTAAATAGATTTCAGTGTCGTTAATCAAGTGGCTTTTGAATTGATCTGACAATGTTATGACTTTCTTTTTCTGCGATAAAATAATCAATATTGCATTTTGAAAATTAATGCTTTAAATAAACTTATATTATGAATACGACATTTGTAAGCACAATAACTTTAGTGATGTTAGTTACAATATTACAATAAAGTGTATGACTCAAATAAGAAATATTGAAAAAAGTACATTTAGTGATCGTGACTTGGATGTTTTCCGAATCGTGATTTTGAATATGGCAACATTCTATGAGTCTGAATGAGGTGTATATGCCGCCGTATAGTGCTTGTATAGTGCCGCTACAAGTCTCAGAGTTCTCCTTATTCAGACTTCAACTTCAAACTTTCTAAGGATTATTTAAAAATTATTGGTATTAGATTTTATTTTCGGAATTATTCCAATTCTTAAGAAATAGTATGAAATGTATCATTAGCATCTTTGTCTTGAGAATTTTAATGACAGTTGTTTTGGAACTCGATGAATAGTTGAAACCTGAGAGAAGTGTAAATCGATTTCAGTGTCGTTAATCAAACGGCTTTTGAAAAGATCTGACAGTGTTATGACTTTCTTTTTCTGCGATAAAATAATCACCCTTAGCAAAAAAAGGCATAGAATTACCATAAAAAAAACACCATAAGTGCAATCATATGGATTTTTGCCTATGGTAAAAGTGATTCTATGGAAAACCATATAATCGTTAAGTGTATGGTAATTCTTATGAAAAACCATATAGACGTTAAGTGTATAGTAATTCTTTATGGTACTATATATTAAAAAATAATAACGATATCAACTTTGGTGGCGCCATCTTTTAGGAATACTGGGAACTAAGCTTACTCATGCACTTCGACCTTGGGAAGCAGTGGGATTTGATCCACGGACGGTAGGGATGGGAGACGAGCGTCCTAACCATTCGGCCATGCGGGGTGATAAAGTGTGCTTATAAAACGTTATATGAATAAAGCGTTTCGGTAAATCATCATTATTTGTTGTTCTAAGTTAATGGTTCACAAAAGAAGGTAGTTTTAAAGGGTTTTTTTTATAAATTGTTTTATAGACATGTATTTATAAGTTAATTTATTATTTTAATGAATGGAGTAAATATCTTAGCAAATATTATTTAGTTATAAAATCCAATTAATTAAAGGAAAAACTATTTTCTGTTTATTAAAATTAATTTTTAAAAAAATAGAAAGTCGATAAGAAATAATATTTAATAAGACTAAGAAATCATTTGATAACTTAGTATATAATATATTTTTAATGATTATATTAATGTATTATATTAATTCCTTACTTACGAGCATTTTTTAATTTTAAAGTAAAAAAAAATATATTACTATTTTTTAGATAATTTTAACGGAAATTTCGAATCTTTCTTTTAAATTTTAATACCAAAAAGATTAATAGATATATTCAATATTTTTATACATTGTAAAATGATTTTTAATCTTTTGAATAATTATTAACGTTTAAATAAAATAAAATAAAAACTTTGTTGTTGCATATAAAATGAATATAAATGAATATAAAAACCAAAACTAAAAAATACTACTATTGTCTCTTCGAATTATAATAGAAAACATGATTTGAACATCATTATAAGCATAAGAAAAAATAAAGAAATTTTTAATGCAGTTTTAAGAATGTGCTTGTATTTACGGAAGTTTGTAATTTTGAAGTTTGTAATTACAAATTCTTTATCGCTCTTTATCGCTTATTCTTTAATCGCTGTTAGAATTTTATAGGAAATATGTCATCAAATATATATTTTTGTTAAATCATTTTATTTCTCCCATAGGATTTTTTATTTATAACGCATAGACTCTGCTCACATATATGAAATACATAAGAACAAAATAATAACACTATTATTTCATTTATTATCATAATTTGAGGTCGATAAAAATATCGGTAGATTTTTTGATATTTTTATAGATCGTAAAATAATTTTTAATCTTTTTAATAATTTTTAACTTTTAAATAAAATAAAAATCCTTGTTGTTTCATTGACTTTAAAATTATCAAACGTGAATTAATTATAAACCTTTTTTTTTTTTTTTTTTTTTTTTTTTTTTTTTTTTACTATTAAGTTTATTAATATTTAATTAGCATATTATAATATATTATATTAATATATATGTATTAATAATTTGTTGTTAATATTTTTAAAAGATATTTCAAAAATTCTTTTGGTGATTCAAATATTTGTAAGTCCTTTTTAAAATAAATTCAAAAAGTATTTCTTTAAATAATTATAGGCTATTTTTGACTATTTGCTTATTTTGAAGGGGTCCGGGACACATTAAAAAATCTTTTATTGAATTAAAATTTCGCAATTTTTTGTGATATTAAACACACCATTTTAAAACAAAATCACATGATAAAACTTCTCTGTATATTTTTTAATTTAAAATTTATTTAAAAAAGTGGAGGGAAATTAAAAATTATTGTAACTCAATGTAATAATTGTAGAATTTTAGTTTTTTAGCAATTAAATAAACAGAAACACCTGCATTTTAATTTTGATTCAGCCTTTTTAAAAATATTAATAAAAAATTTATTTAAAGTAAAAGTTTGAAAAAAAATAATACTTTCAAAAATAAATATTTTTTTCAAATTTGCTGAATCAAAATTAAAGTAAAGCAATTAAAAAAAGGCATGTTCTAATTTTAAAGCATTTATTCTTAACGGTTCTTGAGTTATAACAATTTAAATGTGAAAAATTGTGAAAACCCATCATGAAGAAAAACTCATACAAGAAGTCTTATCCATGACAATCAATGCTTAAAAGTTAGATGCTGAAAACGACAAAAAAAACACATACTTCCTTTTCTAAATATGATTTTTAAAAAAATGTCATTATAAGCATAAAAAATCAGATAAATTTTTAATGCAGTATTTTTATGTGTGTCCCTGACTCCTTTAATCGCTGTTAGAATTTTAAAGGAAATATGTCAATTATATATTTTTATTGAATAATTTATTTTTCTCAAGATTTTTTTTATTTTTAACGCATTTACACACTCATATATATGAATTATATAAGAATAAAATAATATGTTATTTTATGTTATATTAATTTGAGATCAAGGGATTTTCATTAGACTGGTTATAAGTTAACATAAGTTGTTCCTAAATAGATTTTGGTTTAAACTATCTAACCAGTGGCGTTGCTATGATTCTATTTTTTAGAAGTGCATAAGACATACATAAAGATAGTAGAAACTTTGAGATGACCACAACCGAGAAATTTTACATTATAGTTGCACAAAATCTAATATATTATAAACTTTCAAAAGGCATTAAGATTTTACCATACACCATTCTTTGAAATGCTATGCAATTTATGGTGCAAACAATTATGTATTATTTTACTATACATCACGCTATGGAACACCATTGAATGTATGGTAAATTTCATTTCCCTATAGTTTTACCATACACCTATGGTGTATATCATTATCCTATAACTTTACCATACACATTTCTCTGGATACCATAAAATGTATGGTATATATCATATCCTATAACTTTACCATAGACATTGCTCTGCAATACCATAGAGCGATGAATGTTTACCATATGAATACAATATGTTTACATAGAATGACATAATTTTTTTATGATTTTCCATATAAAACCATGTGTTTCCATAAAAAATCCTATGCCATTTTTTGCTAAGGGCAATATTGCTTTTTGAAAATTAATACTTTAAATAAACTTACGTTATGAACATGAGATTTCAAAGCACGCTGACTTAATGATCAAGGTAGAACCCGTCAAATATTGACGAAAGAAAATGTTTACAAAGGAACTATTTCATTGATTTATAATAAACCTATAAAATTACTTATAGTAAAAAATGCACCTTATATTGGTAAGTCTAACTCTTTAAGAAATCATATTTAACGTAAAGTTAAAAAAATACTATTTCTATAAAACGCAATTGTAGAAATTGTTAAGTAAACTTTAATCGTACATGTAAGCAGTAAAAAATAATAAAAATTAAAAATCTGTTTTTGTGATAAAGTTATGAATTAAAGTCCTTGTGCTTATATTCCAAAATGAAAAAAAATCAAAATTAATTCCACTTTGACTCTGTCATAGAATCCCCCCCCCCCCCGAGAAATCCAAACTCGACATCATTTTCACCATATCAAAATTTACAAATGTACATTTCGTTCACACACACACCAAAAAAAAAAAAAAAAAAAAAAAAAAAAAAAAAAACTGGTATTTTAATTGGATTATTTTGATTCAAAACTTGAATTTTCAATGTTATTATCTGAACGATATATTAAACTGTTGATGTTCTTTTACGTGTAAATCATATTTTGTAAATGAAATCAAAATTCACCGTGTTTTATTACAGAAGATATTTAAATTTCATTTTTTCTCTTTTTAATGAGAAAATGCCAACATAAAGATACAGTAACATTTTTTTTCCATTTTTTCCTTTGCTTTATATAGAAATGGAGTGCTCCTGTTGCCACGATTAGAAAAGCGGTATTAAAAACTACAAAAAAAAATTAATATTTCAAAAATAAATTAAGATACAATTTTCAAATAAATTGCATTTAAAAGTAAATTCTTTTCCCTATACGATGGTGTAAAAATTGAAAATGTGCGATGTTCAGAAGTTATAATATTTGTAGTATCAAAAATTGCAATACCGAAATTATATTTCAATGTGTTGCCATTCGCAAAATGACGTATTCATTACGCACAGATACGTTTGGCCTTTATAATGTAGCTAGATTAATTACAATATTACAGAAAAGTGAATAAGTGTTATAAGAAATAATGAAAGGAATGTCTTTACGAGTGGTTTCGAAATTTTAGTAATCGTGATTTTGAAACTGGCAACATTGTATAAGTGTGAAAGAAGTGTATGTAGATTTTGGTGTCACTATTTTCAAAGGTTTTTTTTATTTTTATTATTGGCTTGCGAGATAGATTATTTTTTGATTTATTTCAATTCTTTAGAAATCATTTTTTTTTCAATAATTAATTATATATAGAGGATTTTTATTTTAATAAGGTTTGAATACATAATTTATGTAATGAAATACTTTGCGCTTTGAAAACTGCAAAAAATGCTTAAGTTAAGCTTCGGGATGAGATTTCCGCGTTTTTTCACATCAGTATTTTGTTAAAGAAAATGTTTTTTTATTTAATAGGAACACTTTTGCAATTTAACAGAAGAACATCATCTTGAACAAAATACTGGCACAAAAAACGCGGAAATCTCATCCCTATGTAAGCCATTTTTTATAGAATTTTCTATTAAGAAATAGCTTTATTTCAACAATTATCTTCTTTCATATCTGAAGATATACTGGAATTTTTAAGTGATTATGAAATGAAATTTAGATATATTAAATAAAGAAACGACAGAATTTCCAGGTATCAAATCACGTCTTGTGAAAGTTATCATTAGCATCTTTGTTTTGAGAATTTTAACGACAGTTGTTGTGGAACTTGATGAATAGCTGAAACCCGAGAGAAGTGTAAATAGATTTCAGTGTTGTTAATCAAACGGCTTTTAAATTGATCTGACAATGTTATGACTTTTTTTCAACAATAAACTAATCAATATTGCTTTTTGAAAATTAATGCTTTAAATAAACTTACGTTATGAATATAAGATTTGAAAGCACACTGAGTTTAGTGATATTAGTTACATTATTACAAATTAGTCGTTGGGAGACCACCGTAATACTTACCCATCATGGAATGCATAATATAAAATATGAACATAAAACACATGTAAACTACTTATAAAATGCATCGCAATTCCGAAATAAAATTTAAACGCGTATTTAATTAGTTTTAATATACATAGTAATGCTCTATCAATGAATTGCTGATGAGCCGATTTCGACAAATTATGTAAAATGTCAAAATACTCAAGTAGTACCGGATTGCGTAAAAGAAACATCCTTATAACTCCAAAAATAATAATCATATTAGCTAACAATTTAGTGCTTCGGATTAAGCGTCTCATTTCCAATCAAAATATATCTTTGAATTGAAATTTGAATGAAATACAGGACCATGAAAAATCAAAGAATGTAAAAAACAGGGTTACACATATCTCAGCAACTAATAATCCGATCGACTTCGTTTTTATGCACAATTTGTGTTATTTTATTGCCTTTTATGCCCACTCCTTAAAATAAAACATTTCGAAAATTTTTGTATACCTTTCATCAGAACGAATTTTTTGAGAGTCCGAAAAAAATAGTTCCGGATAATCGAGGTTATTGATATTAAATAGGCTTTGTCCCATTCTTACATCCTAAGCACATACAAAATTTCAAGACTCTATCTCAATTTGTTCGGGAGATAGAGCGGTTACAGACAGACATACAGATGGGCGGACGGACGGCAAAATTTTTTTCTAAAAATATGTTTTTCGGAATCTCTAGTATCTGAAACGTGTAAATCGGTCAAAATTTTTTTTTCGATTTTCAAAACGATTGCAATACTTACCCTATACGACGTATGATGGGTAAGTAAAAAGTGAATAACTGAAATAAGAAATATTGAAAGGAATACATTTAATGATTGTGACTTGGAAGTTTTAATGATCGTGATTTTGAATGTGGCAACATTCTATGAGTCTGAATGAATTGTATATAGACTTTGGTGTCACTATTTTCAAAGGATTATTTAAAAATTATTGGTATCGAGAGATGGTGTATTTTTCTGAATTATTCCAATTCTTTAGAAATAGTATGACTTTGTTACAGTTTGTTACTTTGTTACAGATAAATTTAGATAAACTGGAGCTAATTAGATTTCGGTATATCTTGTTCAACAGACAGCACTGCTATACTGCATTATTCGCAATTTGTCCAATAGCTCTATTACAAGAACTAATGCACGGATTTTCATAAAAATTTAGATTGCATTAGTTCTTGATATAACATCTTGCTGACTATTTTTTTGGTCTAAATCAACAGGGGGCGCAGCCATGCTACATTATTGATGGTTACTGCAATAGCTCTATCTCAAGAACTAAAGCACGATTTTCCCTAAAAATTCGGATTAAATTAGTGCTTGATACGGATTAGTGTTATTTAGTTTTTGGTGTACATCGCTCTACAGACATCACTCCTATGTAGCATTTTTTACTGTTCCGCAATATCGGTATCTCAAGAATGAATGTATCGATTTTCATCAAACTTCAGATTCAGTTAGAACCTGATAAAAATTAATCCTGGTTAGTTTTTAGTGTACATCACCCAACATGTAGTGCTGTTATGCGGCTATTATTTTCGAATATAGATGAATTTTATGAAATATAGAATGGCTGCACATAAAATATTGCACTACGTGCGATTTTAAAATGGCAACTTCCATTTTTGAGACTTTATTTGGATTCCTTGGATCAAAACAGAGCTTAAAAAATAGAGTATGCATGTATGTATATTTTGTATAGTACATTTAAGTACTTCTTTTTTTAAATCAACATATAATTAGAAACGAGCACTATTTGAGGATTGTAATATTAAACCCTTGCAACAAAATTTAATTTATATCTTTTTCCAAAAAAGTATCCGATTTAATATTTTTGTGTTGAGTAAGATACAATGAAGGGATTCGAAAATATTCCAAGCATCTTTTTTTTTTAACTGAAAGCATAATTTTAACGAACTTTTTCAGTAAGTTTTTCTCTTTGGATATAGTTTAAAAAATCCAGTTACTATTTAATATGCTAAGAAAATCTAGTGAAAAGCGGAAACAAAGAAATATAACTTTTTTATCGAACTGATAAGGTGAAATCTATATTCGGATAGATTTTTTCGTTTTCGCAGTCTGTAACAAAGAAGAGATATTCTGTTACACACAACAGATGTTTCTTACGTGATGAATTGGTTTTTACTGAATAAAAGTTTCGCACATATTCTTTTCTTCACATTTTTTTTTTTTTTTTTTGTTAGAGATATACTTCTGCAGACATAATAATCTTATAGCTGAACTATTAAAAAGAGAAAGCTTTTCATTTATATATACATGAACTAAATATTTAAATATTTAATATATTAAGTATTAAATGGATTCAGTTTAACTGACTAACTTTGGATTCAGTTAGTCCATGATACAGGTAAGTGTTATTTAATTTTTGGTGTATATGCCCTACAGAATTTTTCCTATGCTGCATTTTTTCCGATCTCACAATGGCTCAAGAATTGATGTACAGATCTTCATCAAACTTCAGAATGGGTGTACATCACCCAACAAGTGACGCTATTATCCATATTTTATAAAAAGATTATCAGTCGCTCTATCTCAAAGACTAATGCAATCTAATTTCCGATTCAGTTAGAAGTTGGCGTAAGTTTTTGCTGATTAGATTTTGTTATAAACCAGCTCACCAATGCCACTGCTATGCTGCATTTTTCAGAAAGTATTAACATGCATAAGATAGAAGAGAGTTTTGGGACTGACTCATCTGACAAGCCTAAAGTGTATGCGTTATTTCGATAGAACTCTGTAGTAAAAAATAATTTTATTGATGTTTTATTCGTGTACCACTAGGCTAATATGTGTTTGGTATTGAACTTAAATAATTATATAACACTCCCTGTGTCCCAAATTATTTGCGACATTTGAAAACTTTTGTACTGATTATATTGATTGTATGATTGTATATTTATGATTTAAAGATTCTGTTATTACATTTTTCAGAGAGCTTTATTATCAATCAACAAAATTTACTTACCTAACATTCCCTCCGTCATTCCATTAATCAGTATTTAATTAGTTTAAAAAATATCGGTTCACAAGCTATTAAGCCACGCCCAAATTTGCTAAGATTCTTTTAATAGTAATCTCATAAAACTGTCTTCAAGCTAATCAAACGTGAATTCATTTCCAAAAATTTCATTCCAACAGTTCTGAAAAGTATCTTTTAGCTTGAACATAATGCAAACAAAGTCGTATTCTGTCAAACTTATTTTTTCTGTTAGACTTGGCTTAATGGTGGATAAAATACGTTTCAACACTTTTTCCGCCTGGAGAATCCTGTGTACTATTGATTTAAAAATTATAACAGCCTATGATAATCTTCGCAGAGATTATTTTCGTTTTATTGTGACATCTTTGATTTTACTAATTGGCTAAAAAAAAATTTTGTGAACATTTACAATTTTTTTTGTAAACTTACATTGTAAATTTCCACATCTTTTACTTTTGACGTCTTTGTCTGCTTATGCAAACGGGATGTGATGATAAACATTAAATTTAATAACTGCAGCATTTATAGCATTATGGATTAGATAACCATTTGTCAATCTTTAGGGCAATCATTCCAGTACAGAATTGCGTTTCTTTTTATTCATTTCCTTCCTCCGGGTATTATTTCTTATTTCCATTACTTTACATTCGTGTTGTACTGCTTCTGACACCTAGTATACACCTTCTATTAATTCTTGTATAATTTTATTGGTGTCGATTTACTAAATTGCATCAGAAGTTATCTATGACTCCATCTACTTGAAATGTAGCAACTACCGGGTGTCCCAAAAATGACTGATCGATTTTAAAATTCAATAACATGCAAACGGTGACAGCTATTTAAAAAAAAATTGCAGAAAGGTTATGTATAATGTCAGGATTTTTTTTATCGTAATTTTTTATTTTATTTCGAATTTCAAGCAATAGGTGGCGCTGACGGCGATTGAAGGCCAGGTGATCAGTGCTAAGTGAGGCGTCGATCAGTGCTAAGTGAGGCGTGAAGTCAATCGCCGTCAGCTCCACCTATTCTTTGAAATTCGAACTAAAATAAAAAAATACTGTAAAAAAGCTCCTGACGTTATACATAACCCTCATGCAAAAATTTCTTAAATAGCTGTCACCGTTTGCAAGTTATTGAATTTTAAAATCCATCAGTCATTTTTGGGACACCCGGTAATTTGGGACAAAATTTTCAAACTAAATGTAGCAACTAATTTGGGACAGAGGGAGTATTAAATAATTATTAAATATTTACAACTAAAACATTCTGAAAAATTGTATCATTCAGAATTTACCTAACAACAAAATAGCTTTGCCAGATTAAAAAATATATATATATAAAACTTTTCCAGTAAATGTTTCTATATTTTCTTTGGAAACAGTTTAAAAAAATGCGGTTATTATTTAATGTAATAAGATAATTCAGTTAAAAGCGAAAACTAAGGAAGATGACTTTTTTATTGAACTGGATAAGGTGAAATCTATATTTGGATAGATTTCTTTTGCTTTTACAGTTAATAACATAGAAGAGATATTCTGTTACACACAACAGATGTTTCTTATGTGACGAATGGGTTTTTCTTGAACAAAAGTTTCACACATATTTTTTTCTGCGTACTTTTTCTTGTTGTTTTAATAGAAATATACTTCTGTATACAGAATAATCTTATGGCTGAATTGTTAAAAAAAAGTATTTTATTTATACATACATGAAATAAATATTTAAAATTTTCCTGCAGCTTTTCAGTTAAAATATTCTGTTCTATTTTATGTAAGGATTTTAAGAATCAACGCCAACTATCTTTTTAAGCTAAAATAATTCGTCCAAAAATATATTGTGTTTGATAGAAAAAATATTTTGATAACTATTCAATAAAGAAGAGGGACACAATAAATGATATAGAAATTCTTTTATTATCTTACCTTTATTGTGTGCTGCCCATTTATCTTATACACAATGTAAAGTGAATACAAAAAGAAATTGCTACAGATGCATTTAGTTGCAGTACGTTTATTATAAAGTAATACCAAATGGTCATTAGTCTAAAAGTATTTAAGTCCTTTGGATTTTTAAATATAGATGAATTTTATGAAATATATAGAACATTTACACATTAAATACTACATCAAGTTAGATTTTAAAATGGCAACTCCCATTTTCGAGACTTTATTTGGATTCCTTGGGTCAAATCGGAACTTAAAATTATACAATATGCATGTATACATTTTCTATGCAGTATGTATAAGTATATTTTTTAAATCAACATGTAATTAAAAGCAAGCAAGGTTTGAGGATTGTAATATTATTTATCAATGTAAAAAATCAATTAATGTAAAAAACTTTAATTGATTTTCCCCCCCAAAAAGTACCCTATTTAACTTTTTTTGTGTTGGGTAAGATACAATAACAACCTGTTTTAAGCATTTTTTAGCACTTTCCAACAAAGTTGAAAAGTGCTTATGCATTCGGTTTGTCTGGCCGTCTGTCCGTTTGTCCGTCTGTCCGTCTGGCCGGATGGCCGTCTGTCCGTCTGTCCGCGCTCTAACTCCCGTAAATATACTCGGATTGCTATGAAATTTTTATACGTTATTGAGGTTTACCCTAGCACGAACCCTATTGAAAATGAAGTATCTACCATGATTAGTTTATCTACAGAGAGAATCAAAAGTTTCCCATTACATTACGGCCTATGGGGAAAAATCGTTAATATACTCGGATCGCCATGAAATTTTAGGACGTTATTGAGGTTTACCCTAGCACGAACCCTACTGAAAATGAAGTATCTACTATGATTAGTTTATCTACAGAGAGAATCAAAAATTTCCCATTACATTATGGCCTATGGGGAAAAACCGTTAATATACTCGGATTGCCATGAAATTTTAGGACGTTATTGACGTTTAACCTAGCACAAGTCCTATCGAAAATGAAGTTTCCACCATGATTAGTTTATCTACAGGGCGAATCAAAAGTTTACTATTACATTACGGCCTATGGGGAAAAATCGCTTCAAAGGAATTTTAAAAATGTTACACCCTGTCAAACATATTAAAATATGCATTCTATAAAATATAAGGTGAAAATATAGCTATTATTCATTTACAGGGCCACACAAAAGAATTCCATTAGATAATAGTAAAAGGGGGAATTGTGTGTGGCATATTTTAAATATATTAAGCTGTTTCATGTATAATAAAATTGATATATGTCACTGAAGCTTAATATAAATTATACGCTACTGTCTTGCATAATATGAAGTACATAGCATTTACAGGGCCATACAAAAGATTTCAAATAGTATATTCTTTCCGAAGTACCGTATATGTGTCCGATGATGGCTGATGGAGGGATGAAATGCATTTTAATTATGATATTCGCGTTTATATTTCGCTAAATATATGCACATTATATGGTGTGTATAAATGTTATAGTTCATATACAGGGCTACCCAAAAGAGCTCACCAACGTTACTGAATATGAGCGTAAATTATTTAAACGTGGTTCTTAAATAAGCTATGCATTTTTACGCTGAGCTGCATTCAATTTACTGAGAAATGTTTGCAGAATATAGATAAAAGGATATACAGGTCCACGCAAAGAATTCGGTACATGGACGCCTATGAATGATGATTTATGAGAATGTGATTTCAGTTGTTTTAAAAGTGTTTTAGTTTACAATAACTTTTAGCCTAATGCTGACGTGTAATAAAGGTATAATGTAAACTACAGGGCTGAACAAAAGTATTCAAGAATGTTTCCATCTAATAGTATGAATTGCTGAAAAAGAAATTTCAAGCTACTGGGTATTTTCTTGCTAAGCTAAATTTTCCCATTATATGAACTGACATATGAAATACAGGGCTGTTCTAATGTACTGGAATACATATTTGGGTATATTTGGCTATACACTATTATTTCCCTAAATAACAAAGTTTTGTTAAAGATTTCATTAAGTGTTGGAAAGTGCTTCATAATCTATGCTTAACGCATGATTTTTCTTACTTGTTTTTATTGGAATCATAATTTTATGTATTTATTAACAAATTTATTTAAAAAAAAGACAAATGTTGACTTGCATAAATTTTTAGAAAACAAAATGAGTGTTTTAAAACACGTGTGTGTCACTTTACTGTTCAATCCAATAATTTTTTAAGAGTTTTAACGAAATTTTATCATGAAAAAAATATCATCATCATATCAAGTTATACATTCGAAGGTATCAAGATTAATTAATTCTTACTTCTCTATGTGAATCATAAAGATCTATTAAATTCATTCAAAATAAACTATGTTGTGTGGCTAATAAATCAAAAGAAGGAATAATGCGTATGAGAGTGAAATCGAAAGTTAACAAATTCTTCGCCGAACTTTTCTTTAATAAAAAATAAAAAAATAAGTATTTACTCTCATATCGATACCACTTTCATATCGATATTTGACTTCAATAGTCACAACTTTCACCGAAATCAAATCATTCTACTCAAAGCAACATATCGGCTGCATTCTGTTTACAAAATCCAGAGTGTTCTAAAAGTGGAAGTTGAAGTTAAGAAATTGCATACCGCGCAGCACCAATCTAGCTGCAATTTTGTTCTTCACTTTTGAATGTCCAAATTGGACAATGTTATTGTATGCTCAGTCAGTCACAGATAAGAAATCGAAACTTACAAAAGAAAAATGCAAGGAATTTTTTTTTTATAATTTCTAATCCCTGTGAAAGAATAGTTTCTAAAAACTCTATATTTCAAAATTCATCCGCACAAGAAAATTTCAACAATAATTTTGTTTTACACAGTACGGATATTTGTTATTAAATTAAATGAAGCAAATATTGATTTTTTAAGAATTAAGTATGGATATAGAATATGCAAATTAAAAATAAGTTACTAAATTTTAAACACAGTTGGTACCATACTTGCTACTATTGGTGAACTCGAAGCGACGACATTATTATGTTATTTTGGTCATTTATAAATGGCCTTTCTAATTTTATTGGTGTGAGTGTAGACATTTTTTCTTTCACATAATAATTTCATCGCTTCTTTGATTTTCTCGTACATCGTATGGGCAACGTGTTTTTGCCAATCATGATTTTCCCGTGCCACGTACGAGCATCCATATTGCAATTATGGCATATTATTGTCACCAATAAATTTTCTCCGATATCAGATCTTTTATCAGTATTTATACTACTTGCTCTAGAAACAGATATATACAATAAATATGATTATACCCCACCCATCCATGGCAAATATACGTTAGATGACATTTTTATCATGCTGTAAAATGCAGATACAATAGTTTCTTAGCTCAAATTAAGATCATTTGCTAAAATTAAATTGATATGGAATTGGAACAGAATGACACACTACCGTATTTGAATGTATTGCTAATCAAAGTGCTTCCAGGAATAGAACGTTCTATTTACACCAAACACATTACCAATCAATCCACTATTCCTCATAATGCTGAAGCGCCGTTTTCCTACTAAAACTCTTCATTTAGGCCAGGCATGTCAAACACGTGGCCCGCGGGCCACAATTCGCCCAATGACAATTTATTTATGGCCCGCCAAGAATTTCGATATTTTCCCTGTGTTTGATTTAGTTTATTATTGATTTAGAAAATACACTTTGTATAAACACGCTTTCAATAGTAGTTTTGACATTTTTTTCAGAATCTGTACATTAACACAGAATAGTAATATACACTTCATATTGTTAGCACAATCAGCGTAATTTATATCTGTATACTTGATTCTGAAAAGCTTGACCGAATAAATTTTGAGTTTAAAAACTTTTTTGACTTTTTGACATTTGCAATGCAAATAATTGTGCTCCTACAACGATTGACTTTTATAAAATGAAGCAATCGCAAAATTAAAAGAAGAAAAGTAAAGATCAATGTAATAAACTTAATACTGAATTTTTTGTATTACATTTTTTACATATTAAGTATTGTATTTAAAATTTTACAGTGATTTATTTAAGTTTTTCTTGTTTTTCACTTTATTATTTATACATTTATTTATTTTACAAGATTGTATTTTAATTTTTTTGTTTAGTTTCACTCGGTGCGAAAAAAATAAAATTCATTAACATTTTTTTAATGTGACCCGCGATGGTCAATGAGTTTGACATGCCTGATTTAGGAACTCCATCAAAAGAGATGTTACTGCCGGTACGCGGGACAATTAGACAAAGAAATAAAATATAATATGTGACATTGCAAGAAACAATGACCATAAAGAAAGCATAACAAATAAATTAATTAACCCTTTGAGGAGAAAGCAATTCGTTTGCGTAATTCTGAACTCACATTGTAAATTTCGAAAAAAAAAAAAATTAAATAAGGAATAGCAATTTCATGACTTTTCTCTTTCCCCACCAAGGTTTGAAAAGTAAAATTTAATATTCTTGTGCCAATCTTCATTAATAGAGGTGGGATAATATATGGCCAATATAATGTGCATTGGGGTATAATCTGTCCCATTACCTCTCAAGGAATTAAGAGTATGAATTATAAACATAAAGATAACTTCAAACTACAGTCACCAAATTATCCTCTGTGCTATATTTTCCTTTTTTTTTTCAAAAGATTAATATATATATATGTAATAAAAAAAATTGCGCCATTTTGCCCGCTCTGAGTTTTTAATTCTAACTTTATGGAACATACTTTTAATCTGAGTTTTGTAATGTATTAATATTTTAATGCATTTGTAATAAAATAAAAAATTTCTACATTGAAAGAAGATTTCGAAATCGTTTTCCGCTGTTTTGTAGAAACAATCAATAGATTATTATTAATTTAAATAAAATAAGAAAAAAGAACTTTAGCTGTTAAAATATTAATACATTACGAAACTGGGATTAAAAGTGTGTTCCACAAAGTTAGAATTAAAAACTCAGAGTGGACAAAATGGCACACAATGACTACAATATCCTCATTATTACAAAACCACCGGGGAAATTCAAAAACATAATATGAAAGAAAATACACTCAATAGAATGAAATCAATTGTCAGCGGTTTACAAAATATTTTTCACTAAAAAATATGGAATAGTGCAATTTTATATAGGAATGACCAATAGAAAGCTCCAAATTAGGATAAAAGAACATGTAGAAATGCAACAAGATGCAAATGCAACAAGAAACTACAGCTCAAGCCAGACCATATAACTAAGAGCCTTCACAAATAGATTTTAAAAATAGTAGATTTACTTATAAATCAAGACATTATTAACTATCTATCATCAGAGAATCAATAGAGATCTTCCCACGCAGTCAAAATATTGACTCATTGCAGCGCGGTGGTATATCAATGAACTAGTGCTGTAAAAATAACGACAAAACTAATAACCGTATGATATCATTTTTGGACTCGCTACTTGTTAGAAAGTTATCGTTACTCGTTACTTTCCTTACTGTTCAGAAATCAGGTACATTAGCAATCATCGTACGTACTACAAAACAGTATATACCTTACAGAAAAGTCTCTAAAAGAATTCGCATTTGTTATGTGCTGGATTCTGCAGGTAAAACTTACATTTAACTTACCTTTAATGAAGTTTCTAAGTTTTACTTAGAAAAAACAAAGAAATTGCTTGAAAATTTTCAAAAAATTTAAAAGAAATGTATTTTGTTTTAGACTTTAATATTTTAAAAACCACAGTATACATCACTCGCATTATTATTTCACAATTCTTTGATTTATGTTTAAAAATTTTTTTTTCCATTTTTTTTAGTTTTTATGAAGGGGATCTCAGGGCCGAAACTAACATTTTTTCGACCCGGGTCAAACATGAATTTTGACGTCCCCCCCCCTCGTCTAACCAACTTGAAGTATATTGACAAAGAGAATTTTACTAATTTTCCAATGACCGACATATTTTTAAAATGTAAAATATGTAATCTTAAAATATATAAAACTGAATTATGTAATTTACTTTGTCATATATTGATTTATTAAATTATTGAATACGGAATCGAAAAAAAAAATTGCTTTTTACAGGCTTTTTTTATGCTATATCATTCTTAGATTCTTCTTGGCTTTGGCATACCTGAGAGAGGATGATTTTAACTATACCACGCTAAATATGGACGTGAGATAAATCGAGAAAAAATGGTCATTTGACACCCTGCCGTTCTGGTTCCCAGCGCTCATGCCTGCGCCCTGTGCCTCCCCCCCTTTGTTTCGGCTATGGGAGGGAAGGGGGTCTTTTAGATAATAAATAACCTGATATTGGGAAAAAACTTTCAGATGGTACTAATATACACCACTGATAAATACTTTTCGCTAAATACGCAAGCTCTGAGATGCTTCACGAATAAATGTTTTTTTTTTTCAATTTGTTGTTGAACTCCCTTTAACTGAATACTTAACTTGGCATAAATATGAATCACACTTTGCTTTATCATCTGATGCTCCAGAAAAGTGTATCCACTTTTTATGTCTTTTTCGTATCATAATTGTCTGAGCGAAGCGAAGTCTTTATACTCAGAGATACGTAACGATATTAAAATTCAAAAAAATTCTTTCGTCAAGCAAATCTCAAAAAGTACTTGTCGGATTTTGATTCTGTTTGTACCAATAGGTACCTATGAAGGTAATCTGGTGAATGCACTACATACGAAAAATTAGTTCCAAATCGTTTAAAAGTTATATTAAAAAAACTGATAAAAAAGAGCAATTTATTTGCATACGTCACAGAAATTTAGTGTGCGTGATTTCACAAGCTGGATATTTCGGAAGATAACAGAATGAGTACATGGAGTAAATAGTAATCATTTACGCACTCAGAAATATTGAATGCAATAAAACATTTTAAAATTTAATCATGCAGGAAAATAAAACTTATTTTCTTATATTAAAAAAATGTAATAAAAACTTAATAGCGTTTTTTAATAGATAAAAGAATGTTTTATATATTTCGCGTGTGAAAATTAGAAACAATTACGTTTTAAAATAAAAAGTTTCTTTTATGACATCATTTTCCCTTTATATTTATTTTTATTTCATGTTTTCTTTCAACTTATATTTTGTTTGTGTGTGGAAGTCAATTCTGGTCACTAATTCATTCTGGTCACGGATGCCACACGCACATCAGACTTGGCGCATTTTTTTTCAAAGCCTATTTGGCGAAAACTGCGTTTTCAAATAACGCTTACATACACATTTTTAAATTATTTTCTATTATCAAAAAGAACTTACAGTAAATAAAAAAATAATAATAATTAATAACAATAAAAACAAATATTTTATATAATTAAAAAAAGGAAATGAAAGTAAATAAACATTTTATGAGTAAATAAACAAATAATAAATAAATAAAGCCGGGTTAACCATCTCCGGTAAAATAATGCCACTTTGACGCCAATTATGTACCCTGGTGCATATGTGACATCTTTTCCCATTTTTCATCCATTTCCTGTTGGCATACAACTTTGAAATTTGGAATATGTATGCATACCTGGGAGCAATACTGGAATTAGACATTTTTTTTTAATTCGATCAAAAAAGGGGCAACGGGGGTTATTTTTAAAAGATTTATACAATTTATACTGCATAAAGGAGCCACTTACCTATTTTTATATACAAGAACAAGTAAGTGGCATGTAAAAACAATTACAGTATACATAAATAAAATTCTTGAGATAATATACTAGAGATATAAGCACCGGGTTTGGCGAGATTTTTTATGCCAATTAGGCGAAAACATCGTTCTGATTACCAGATACATATAGCGTGCTATAATACCACGTTATTTATTTATTTCAAAATAAAAAAGGGAATAAACGAAACATTTTCTGTTATTAAAAAAAAAGAAATAACAACCAATAAATGATAATATTTTTAGAACAAACAATTTATTATAACATTTATATGATAACCATGTTAGGCAACTGAACGCCATTTTGGCACCAATTAGGTATCTTGGTGTGTATAGGACATATATGTGCCATATTTATTTGTAAAACTGAGCATGAACGTTTACCAAGTGTGTTTTCATAGACGCTTGTATCTTTTTGCAACATAGCGTACATTTCGAAGCCAGAACTGCACAAAAGAAAAAAAAAACAATATTTGCAATATTTTTTTTTTTAATATAATGCACATTTTGTAATCAGTAGGTTCGATAATCAGACCTCGTTTTTTTGCTTTAAAAGATGATATTTCATACGACGTCTTTTTTGGATTCGTCGTTTTTCCATATTTGATAGTATGCGTCTACTCGTTTTGTAACTTTTTTTTGTAACTTTCTTCTTTATTTACAGCGACATTTGGATTTCCTATTTAAATAAAAATTCTTCTAAATGCAAAGAATTTTGTTAAAATAAATAAATAAATGAAATGCGGACATCTATTGCTCAAAGCACAAAATTTTTCCTATTGAGTTAGTAAAAATCAGTAAAAACATAATTTTCATGATGATAAAAAGGTGACTTATGTAATAACAGAGTCATATATTATGTACGTTATGGATTAAGTATTAATATTTCTCCACCAGTTATAAATAATAATAATAATAAAATAAAATGCGGACAGACCAAAGTCTATATTTGACTGAAAACAACAACCATTTTCTAAATGCTTTAAAAAATGGCCAATGAAAAGTGATATTTTAAAAGAATTATGAAATTAGTTAAAAACCATTTACTTTAAACTAAATGAATAAAATATTTATATTTTTAATGAAATAAATGGGATTTGAAAAATTATTGGAAATTTATCACCATAGATGTATCAATATTACAAACGGTACCTTCCCACCCCACATAGCATGCATGTTCACAGTGACGTCACAGTGACGTCACTGTGAGTCACTGTGGTCACGTCACATCTGTGACCAAAATGCCACCCCCCAGTGACGTCACATTGTGACTGAAATGTGACGTCACATCTGTGACCAAAATGCCACCCCTCAGTGACGTCACATTGTGACTGAAATGTGACCTTCTTAGAATTTATTATTAATTTTATTATTAGTTATTTATTTATTATTCTTTTTATTTCTATAACTCCCCTCCCCTCCCGCTCCTTTTTTTTTAAGAAGATACTATGTATGTTTGCGTTTGATACAAGTAATGGTAATGATTAAAAAAAATTATATTACCATTAAAGCTATTATTTTTACTTTATTAAAACCTAAACAATGTTTTATCCAATAATATCTAATTATGAATTTTATTATTATTATTTAACAATTTGCTTTAACTTGAATTGTTTTGAAACTAATAAAAATAAAAAGTAAAAATACACTTAAAAAAAGACATTCTCATAAAACTATTCGTATTTAACTTCCGAAGCTGTTGCGCAGAAAAAGAAAAAACTAAACGGTCATGCGCATAGGAAATGAAAATCGTTTGCAAACGAAAGAATAAATAAACGTAAACAGAAATATTTTTAATTGATGATAGACGCAAGAAGTTAGTTGGCTGGAATTTATGGCAGTTGTGAGTAGTTGCATATTGACACGGATTTAACAATTTAAAGAAGAATGTCCACTACAGGCCTTCCAAGCGGCAAAATATAAGTCCGAGAAAATTAATGGGGCTTTGACTGTTAAAATAATTTGGTCTTTGCCACTTTAATTATTATCGGATTTAGTTAGTGCAGCAAGAATAACTAGAACGAATGACTTCGATGGAAAAAAGGTATGGAAAATATTATTTTTAATGGTTGCTTTTTTATTATTATTGTTCTGAGAACGATTTTAATTACATTGTCAAAAACATGCTATAAAACATCAATGCTTCATTAACTTAATAAAGTCTAATGCATTCATTATTTACTTTGTTGTCATAAAGAACTTGATTTTTAATAATTTGGATTAGGCTGTTACAGGTAGTGATTTTAATTGCATTCTAATCTGCGTTGTTTCCTTTTTTAAAATATCTGGTTAAAATAATGTGTTTCCATAAACATAAAATCATATGATAGTAAATTATAATAAATCGATAATATAATTATTAAACATTTAAAGATAATTATATTTTGTAACAAAGAAGCTTTTTTATGGAATAAAATTATTTACAAACATCCTTTTTTAATTTTTGTATTAAGTAATCTTCTGAAACATTTCATAATTTTATTTAAAAAAATTGTATCTGCTCAGAAGAGGAATTTATAAGAGAACGAGAAGAACTATTAAAAGAAATCGTAGATGTTTGATATTAAAAAAAACAATTATGCTAATGATTGTTTAATGTATTTTTCAACTTGTGAAATGTTATAAAATTTCTGAATGGATAGTCATCGTGGGTGAAAACGTTTCAGTTGTAAATATTCTTATTGGAATGTTTTCAGAAAGAACTAGAAGTTTGGATGAAAATTTGGAAGTTACGCAATCGATAAGAATTTAAACATGATTGAATTTAAAACAAATGACGCAAATACTTGAGCGGTATGAAGCTAAAAAGTAATAACTGTATTTTATTATTAACTTTTCATTTCAGAAACTTTTATTATTTCCTTTCCTGAATAATTTTACAGAGGTAAATTTCAGAATATCCATTATGTGTAGTATAAGTGAACATCGTGATTAAAGTGGGTATTATAAATACTCTCTAATACTATAAATAAAATATTAATAAATATGATTAACGTATTTGTTGTTCTAATTTATGTTTATCGTCGGAATTTTTATTAGATAGATGTGTCTGTGATGGATAGCCTTGCAGTAATGGATAGCCCCTTAATGTTTTTTGTTTATTAATATACTAATAAATATTTAGCTTTAATTTTTTCCATAATTACTCTTTGCATGTTTTAATAATATTTTAATATTCATAGAAGACAGTATATGAAGACAGTTTGTGATTATTTTTTTATTTGTGACAAATTTGTCACTTACTTTGTGACGGTAACAGCATTACTAATGTTGTGAAGTCACACTGGGACACAAATATACAGTTATGAACATTGTTATGTAGTGTAAAATCACATCTATAATTTTATTATACTTTGGCAATACATCTCAATTAAAACTTGGGAGCTGCTATAAAAAGTATGTACCAAAAGAAAGTTACCGAATCAAAATGCCATGCAAACTTTAATCTTTGTTACATATTTTTTTCTGTGGCAATAAATGAGAATATTTAAGACAACTGAATATTCGATCTATTAAAATTATTTCAAATTTAGCAATTTGTTTTTCTAATAAGCATTAAAATTATCAAAGAAACATTTCCTTTAAGGTGCAACACTAGTCATAGAAAAAGACCCGGATGATAATATAAAGTCCGTGGCAGCGTTCTTTTCAAATATCTCGCTCACATTTTAATATTTTTACATGATTTTTTTGCATAGCATAGCTGAAGACGATCTATAAGCGGCCTAGTTTTTACTTTTTTGATTTTGGTTTCAGTTTAAAAAAAAAATTAAATTTCAAAACCGGTTTAAACCGGTACTGATATTGAAACTATCAAAATATAAAATATATGCAAGTAAAATCGAAAAAGTAAAAACTAGGCATCTTTAAGGAAGTGTTTCTTTGATAATTTTAATGCTTATTAGAATAAAAAATTGCTAAATTTGAAATAATTGTGATAGATCGAATATTCAATTGTCTTAAATATTTTTATTTATTGCAACAGAAAAAAATGTATCAATGATTAAAGTCTGCATGGCATTACATTTTGATCCAGTAACTTTCTCTTCGAACATTCTTTTTATAGCAGCTCCCAAGTTTTAATTGAGATGTATCGCCAAAGTATAATAAAATTATTGATGTAAGTGATTTTACACTAAATAACATTGTTCATAACTGTATAATTGTGTCCCAGTATGACTTCGCAACATTGACAATGCTGCTACCGTCACAAAGTTAGTGACAAAATTTGTCACAAATCAAAATATAATCGCAAACTGTCTTCACAACCTTGTCACTATCGTCACAGAATAGTCACAGTTTTAATGACAATTTTGTCACAAATGACACATTTTTCACATTTTGGTCACATCGTGACGTCACAAAGTGGTCACAATGTGACGTCACAAACGAGCTCTAAAACGGCCATAACGACTTCACATTTTAGTCACTGTGACTTCACATCGACGTCACGTGACGTCACATCGACGGTCACAAAGTCACAATGTGACTTCACTACGACGTCACCGTGACGTCACCATGTCTTACGGGACATAGCATGCATGTTCACAGTGACGTCACAGTGACGTCACTGTGAGTCACTGTGGTCACGTCACATCTGTGACCAAAATGCCACCGCTCAGTGACGTCACATTGTGACTGAAATGTGACGTCACACCTGTGACCAAAATGCCACCCTTCAGTGACGTCACATTGTGACTGAAATATGACGTCACATTGTGACTGAAATGCCACCCCTCAGTGACGTCACATTGTGACTGAAATGTGACCTTCTTAGAAAATTAAAAAATATATACAAAAATTCTTCAAAAGATCCCTCATAGCATGCATGGTCACAATGATGTCACTGCGAGTCACTGTGGTCACATCACATCTGTGGTCTCATCACATCTATAATATCTAAAAAACCACGTAATAAAGGAAGGGAAACAAAAACTGAATCGCAGCATTCTATTTCTCGTTTTCTCTTGTATTTCAAATCGAAAAATTAAAAAAAAATTGGAATATTACTTTGTGTGCGATCTCTTATGAAAGATACACTCATAAAAACTTTCGCATCTTTTTTAAGTATTCAGAGAATGGACCTATAATATTTTCGTGGAACTAGAATCCCTTTCTTAGCATATCGAGAAATTTTCGCATTTTTCCCTTTTTATTTAAAGGATAAAATAAATACATAATTTCAATTCATACAATCTGCTGAAATATATTCACCAATCAATCTTAACAGCAATCTATCCTTTTGAATATTGTGAACGCACGGAAGTGCAACAAATTTTGCTAAGTAGAATTTTTTTTAATATGAATATTAATTTAAATGTTAATAGCGTTCTAAATGAAGGTTCAACAGAAAATTAAAAAAGTAGATAATTTCATTAAATATGGGCTTCGTTAAATGAAAGTTCCACTGTATTTCGAAACTAATTAAAAGTAAAATAGAAATGCGTGAAAAAATTTTTTTAACTCAAAATTTTAATTAGGGATACCCTCATAAAACTAATGCGCATGCGCATTCAACTTACAAATCTTCGAAGCTCAAACAACCAATAATAACAAAAAATCACCTGCTTAAAAAATATCGTTTGGCAACAACCAGAATAGTTGACACTAGTGTATTTATTCTTTAGAATATTATGCAGCTGCTCTAGTAACTTTGTTATGATGTTATGTGTGTATATTTAATACGTAAGTTGAAATTTTTTAAAAAGTTATGCAAAAATGCGATCAGGTGACATTTTATATAAAATGTCGGTCCGAAAAAATACAATGTCAGTGACGTTTCGTTAATATGAGCGCGCCAATGTCATTGTACTTCATTCGGACATTACGACTTCGAAATTATCTTCCCTATTTGGATTATGAAACTGCAATTAGAGGATAATGCCGATAAGAAAGAGGTAAGAAAATGTTATTTTTACTGCTTTTTTTATAATGATTTCTGTTAATTTCGTAAAAAACATGTTATAAAAAGAATAAGAATCATATTAATTTAACTTTTTTGAATTCACTTACCTAAGTAAATTCAATAAATTTAACATTTATTTTGTTGAAATACGGAACAGCATGTCAACGATTTGAAAATAGTTAATAATATTATTTTTAAAATGCACTTTAATCACATTTTTTTAATTACATGGTTAAAATCACATTTTAATAAATTAAAAAATATACACATAATCAAAAGTTAACGTTATAATTAATATATAAAGGAGTTTGGGGTTGTTTAATTGTTGAAAATAGTGATAAATATACTAATTTATGCACTAATATTGCAAAAATACTTTTGTAAAACTTTTTTATTACCTTTCTGAATTTCTCATAATCCCAAAAATTTGATAACTGTAATTCCATGAGATTTATTATTTTAAACCATGTATCTAAAATAATTTAGATATTGATTTTGTGGTAATAACAATTATTGATTTTAAAAAATGAGTAATCGCATTATTTTATTAATTTTGATATCTTAATTGTTAAATTGTGTTGAAAATAACAATTTTGTTTCATTAGTATGTGTTCATTAAATCCTGGTTCTAAATAGTCATAAAAACAATTACATGTACACTTTTGTGGGATGTACATTGCTGAAATTTTTAGTGTTTGATGTATTTCTATTATTTTCAATAAAATTTTGTCTAATATTGGGAGGTGAGACTGAGAATACTTAAATATTATTAATAGATTCATCTATTACAAAAAAAAATGAAATTTAATAATTATAACTATTAATAAGGAAACTTAAAAAAAAAATTCCTTAAGGATGTCCTTTACCGGCACATCTATACTATATGACAAATACAATATATATATATATGAGTTTAACTACGAATTTAAACCATGGTGTAATCATATATGCGCACAGGCCACTATAGTAAGAAAATAACTAAACGTAATACTAGAACTAATTGCCTCATCTTCATTTGTACTCGATTTTCAAATAAAATCTGTATATTACGAATATTGCGCATAAACTTCACGTAGTTTTATCAAAAGATAATTATATATTATATTTATCAGAAAGATTTTAATTGGTAAATTAATCAAACGAATATTAATTTTCCAAAATGAGTAAAAAAGTGTTTAGGTTAGGATTCGAACTAGAGACCCTCGATGTATGCTGCCAATGCTCTTCCAACAGAGCAACTTAGCACGCACAATTGACCAGGAGAAATATCATTATATACTCATACGAATAGTATGCATTTATCATACGGGTAGTTTGAAAAAAAAATTAAAGTAGGATTATGTATAATAATGATAAGTATGCGTTCGTATTCACTGTGTAAATTGTGTGAGTCAGATTCTTCCAGGATAGTTCAGTCGACAAAGTATTGACAATTTGCGCGAAAGACTGCTTAGTTCGAATCCTGACCTGGACACTTTTTCAGTCAGTTGGAAAATTACAACAAAAGATAATTAAAAGATATAGGGTGGATGCTCCAGTTTTGGCAACTGCACAAGTTTTGGCCACACTGAAATGATTTACCCTCTATTTAGGCTGTAAATTGATTTTAACAAAATCATATGCATTCTTACTCCTTAATCTAACACTCTTTTATCATTTCCAATCCCATTTGTTTATTTTTTTGATAAAAAATTACTTGCAAAAAAAAAAAAAAAAAAAAAAAAAAAAAAAGTGTAAAACTATAGTGTGCACTCACATACATTAAGGTTCTTGCTTAGGTAACAAGTTTTCATAATCTTTCAATATTAGGCATTTGTCGAACTTTATTTGTTCTGAAACAAATTGCTATGAAACTTTATGAAGTAGGCTTTCTCTCTGTTGTAATTTCATATCTAAATTAATTATTTTTACAGCTTAAAGTAGGGGTGGCCAAAACTGGTACTTTAAATTTGCTATGTGTACCAGTTATGGCCATGGTGTGGCCAAAAAGGGCACAACATTATGCTCCACTTTTGGCTACAAGACTAATTATAGTGAAAATTTTAGCAATATATTTAGAAATGTTTTATGACTTATAAATTTAAAAGTTCAATAAAATTACAGCATGATTTAGTGGTTTCTTGTATTTTTTTCAAAACAAAATGAGGAAGTGGCATAACTTTTGCAAAATTTCAAGCACATGAATTTAGAAATAACAAATAATGTGAAAATCTTTACACTATAAATAGGATTCATTTTAACAAGTTTAAAAAAGACAATTCTGTACTCTTAAAAATGGTCTAGATTAAACACCGTTATAAGATAGGAAGTAAAATTATGGCTTTTCAAAATTCATTCTCAGCTTTTCAAGATGGTTAAGTTTTGCAGTATCTCGTTCTACCTTGCAACACAAGTTTACAGAATGGAAACCAGTTTTTACTATTTTTGAATCTCAAGTAATAGGGTTGTGCTATTTATGATGGCCAATTATCTATATGAGAGATATGGGTCGAAGAGAAGGGGGATGCCCTCTGTGAAGGTCTTTCTAAGATCCTACCCCATATTTACACAAGGAAATCTAAGGTTTGAAGAAAACTAACTCCAAATGATTAGGCTTACAGGCAACTAAGTACGAGGAATTAAAGTTAAAAATCAGTTGAAAAAAAATGGATTTTAGAGATTGTCAAAATACTATTTCATGAAAAAATGGAATAATTTCAAGATTCTAGTCATATAACTGTAAATATTGGTATAGTATAACATATGATATATATAAATGAAAATATGCAAAATGTTAAAATAACCTTTTTATGTCCTATAAGTCTTTTTTATGAATTAAATATATTTTTTGTTTTTAAATTTATGTGTTCAGTTAAAATCAGCTTAAGTATATTTTATTTGATGTTTTTATGATTTCATTTAAAAAAATGCAAATCTTTTTTATACAGCAAACAAATATGTGTGTGGTAAAACAGATTTTGCACAAAAATGCTTTATTTTTACTTATTATCAGTTAAAATGTTTGCAAAATTACAAGATATTAGGGTGGCCAAAACTGGTGCAAATTGAAAGAAATTACTTAACGAGTTGTTACTCACAATCTAAAATATTTGATAGAAAGTTATTATAATTAACAGAAAGACAACTAAATTTACTAAAGAATACTGTTATTGCAATTTAATATGCTTTATTCAGTCTAAAACTATAAAATTTCCATTTAAACTTTTCTCTTAATGTGGCCAAAACTGGAGCATCCACCCTATATATTTATAGACATCAGGATTATTGGTCAGAAATATTGGCAAGCTGTACAGTTTTAGATATGTGCTGGGATTTGTGGATATTAAAGCGAGTAAAAGTTTAAAAAAAAGTTCAAAAGATTAAACAGTTTGAACAACATACTACAAAATATGTGTCAGTTATAAATAAAATTGAAGCTATGCAATTTTCAGCATGTGAGGAAAAATATATAAATATTTTTGAAAGGTAATATTTTTCAAATTTTGAAAATAACACCAGAGTTGTAAGGCATGTGAGGTAAATCGAATTTTTAACTTTAATTTAGAAGAAAGTCTCCTTACTGCAGGTAACTATTTTTATATATTATACAGTATTTGTTCATAAATTGTCAATATATAATTTTAGGACTCAAACCCTATTTTAACAGGAACATGGCATGGAGTTATAGTTTCATCAGATCCTGTTTCTTTTAAATTGTTAGAGAACGTTAAGAAAAGTTAAATCGTCACAGAATCATCACAGTGTTAACGAAAGTTTTGTCACAAATGATCTGCAGCGTGAGTCTAAAATAATGAGACAAACTTTAAGGGAGGTGGTAGAGCTCACTATAATAAATAATTATGGCATAGAAATGTATGACTGGAAGTGACGCGTTAAAACGCCACACTAGTCACTGCAAAAGACACGGATTATAATGTTAAGTGTATGGGAGCGCTATTTTCAAATATCTCGCTAAAATTTTAATATTTTCGCATATTTTTTTTTTCCATAGGATAGCTGAGGACGACCTGCAACTGGGCTGGTTTTTACTTTTTTGATTTTGGTTACAGATTAAAAGAAAAATACTTTAACTTTCAGAACCAGTTTAAACCGGTTCTAAAACTGAAACTATTGTAATATAAAAAAAATATAACCAAAATCGAAAAAGTAAAAATTAGCCCGGTTGTGGATCGTCCTCAGCTATCCCATGGAAAAAATATCATGTAAAATATTGAAATTTGAGCAAGATATTTGGAATCAACGCCCCCCCCCCCCATAGACTTAACATTATCATCCGGGTCTTTTTTGGTGACTAGTGTAGCGTCTTGACGGGTCACTTCCGGTCATATATTTCTGTGCCATCATTATTTGTTATAGTGAGTCCTACCGCCCCCTCAAAGTTTGTTTTATGATTTTGGACTCACCCTGTATTTCACAATTTAGTCACAATGTGACTTGAAAGCATTGTCACTTTCGTCACAATTTCGTCGCAATGTTAATGACAAAATCGTCACAAATGACACACTTTTCACAAATTGGTCACATTGTGACGTCACAAAGTGGTCACAATGTGACGTCACAAACAAGCTCTAAAACGGCCATAACGACTTCACATTTTAGTCACTGTGACTTCACATCGACGTCACGTGACGTCACATCGACGGTCACAAAGTCACAGTGTGACTTCACAACGACGTCACCATGTCTTACGGGTTGTATGCAAAATGGAACAATTAGCAATTCTTTTTGTACTCGAAAAATGGTCGTTGCTTTTTTTAAGGTTAAAAAGTAGATTACGAAATACTCCTATACAGAGATGCCAAGCCCCCGCTTATTGCATAGCAGAATTTTCTTATAGGAAAAGTTATTTTTTAAATCTGCAGAATGTTCTAATTTAATAAAACATTTTCTGTATTAAAATACCGGTATCCAAAATGCCGGAGACTTGGCAGCTCTGCCTATAACATTTTAATTAATCACGGTACTTTTTTTAATCGGATTCAATTTTAGTGGAGACTACGTTTTTTGGTCAAAAGCAGCTTTTTTCCACATGTGTAACTACGATACAATTCCTTGATGCTGAAATAAAATGTTTTGACCTATGCTATTATTGCTTCCTCTTATTTATTTATTTGAATTTTAAATAAGATGACTCAAAATCGTGTTTTTTAAATGTACGGAAAAAATCCATTTCGAGAGAGGGCGAAAAGAACAATATTTGGCGATTTATTATCTACGCTTGGCTAAGTGTCTTACTACCTTGTATTTAATACTCTTCACAATACTTCGCTGCTATATGGACTTTGGCGCTTTTATAAAAAGTTTGACGTAATTCGGGCTTAAGAAAGTGAGTTTTTTACTGAATAATACAAATAAATGAAAAATAAATATTAAGAAATACTAAGAAAAGAAAAATGAAGCATTATATTGATCTATGTATATTTAAACATGCATCTGCTAGCACTAATTAGATAATTTATGTATATAATAGAAGATAAATAGCTTTTGATTCTATATTTCTATGCTATAAAGCAATAACGTTTGTGTGTTTTTCGTTATCATTGGGAGTACCTAGCCGATTTAAAAAATCCCTGTCGGCTGGGCCTGTAGGCGGAGGTAGATTTCGAAGAGTGCTCATTTCAACAAAAATCAATATATAGATATGATTAGAGATAACTTCATTTGGCTGTTTATGAAAAATTTTTAATTTCATTTTTTTGCAAAAATTGGTTTTATCAGAATCACTTTAAGAAAAATTCAGCTCAAATGCCCATTTTGACAACATATTTTGAAATAAATTCTGAATTTATTAAAAAATCGACCAAAACCGTGCATTATATAGTTCCTAAATAACAAAAAACTGTCAGTTGAATGCATTTGAGAAAAAAATTGAATTTAAAAATGAGTCATAAAATAACCGATTTGTTGTTTGAATATATCCTTAATTCTTTAATCATGATTGCTTCGGAAAATTTTGTGCGAAATACTCACTTTGACAACATTTTTAAAAATATATTCTGTCTTTATCAAAAAACCGATCAATGCATCACATTATATAGTTCCTAAATAAGAGGATCTGTAAATTGGATTCGTTTGAGAGCAAAAATGGATTTTAAAACGAGTCATAAAAAACGCAATTTGCTATGTGAAAACTTCCTTAAATTTTCAAATCAAGATGACTTCGTGAAATTCTGTTCAAAATACCCTTTTTGGTAGCCTTTTAGGTAGATTTCGTATGAAATACTACCTATTGCATTGTCTCCCATGTTGGAATTTCTGAAAAATTTTTGCGGATCTACACGAATCATGACTCCTAGACCCCAAAACTACCATCAGTAAAAAAGTTTATATATATATCTATCTATCTATCTATCTATCTATCTATCTATCTATCTATCGGTGTATATCACTTTCTTCTAGACACGATAACTTCCATAATTATGCTCAGATCTTTTTCAAACTTTTACATAAAATCAAGGAGCTTAAAATCTCGGTCGAGTTCGTTAATGGGCAAAATCGGACCAAGGGGGTGGAAATAAGGAGGGTTTTTGTGAAAACCGAAAAAACGCGATAACTTCTTAATTAAAATAGATATCAAATCAGTTTAATGTTTATATTACTTCTAAGAAATGGGCAAAAAGTTTATGCATGACAAATTTTTGATAAAGTTAAAAATGGGCTCAAAGGGCGAAAAAAACATGGTTTTTGGGAGAAAAAAATTTATAACTTCGTCAATTCTCAAGATATCAAATCCAACTAAATTTTATATAAATGTACTCAATATTATCTAAAACTTTTGTATTTACAAGTTTTTGATAGGACCAATTTTTACCGATGAAAAAAATTAAAAACGAAAAGAAAAAGGGGGGAGGAAAAAGAAAAAAATCCATAACTTACTCAATTCTTAAGCAATCAAATCTAATTAAATTTATTTTACATCTTCACAATAATATCTACAACTTTTATATTAACAAGTTTTTCATAGAACCAATTCTTATAGCAAAAATAAATTAAACAAAAATAGGAGTTGGAGAAAAAAACCTCAAATCCAAACTGCTTATATTCTGACTCATTTTAAAATTCATTTTTGATTTTAAACGCATCCAAATGACAGATCCTCTTATTTAGGAACTATATAATGCGACGTATTGGCCAGTTTTTTGATAAAGGCACAATATATTTTTAAAAAGGCTGCCAAAAAGAGTATTTTGAACAGAATTTCCCGAAGTTGTCAATGAAAAATTGAGGAAGTATAACAAATTGCGTTTTTTCTGAGTCATTTTTAAATTCATTTTTGTTCTCAAACCCTTCCAATTTACAGGTCCTCTTTTTTAGGGACTATGTAATGTGACGGATTGGCCAGTTTTTTGATAAAAGCAGAATATATTTTTAAAAAGGCTGCTAAAAAGGGTATTTTGAACAGAATTTCACTAAGTTATCGCGATTGAAATTTGAGGAAATTTAAGAAATTGCGTTTTTACCGAGTCATTTTTAAATCTTTTTTTTGTTCTCAAACTCATCCAATTTACAGGTTCTCTTATTTAGGAACTGTATCATGTGACGGAGTGGCCAGTTTTTTGATAAAGGCAGAATATATTTTTAAAAAGGCTGCCAAAATGGGCACTTTGCACAAAATTTCCCAAAGCGATCATGATTAATGAACTGTGGGTATTCAAATAACAAATTGGTTATTTTATGACTCATTTTTAAATCCAATTTTACTCTGAAACGCATTCAAATGACAGTTTTTTGTTACTTAGGAACTATATAATGTGCGTATTCGTCAATTTTTTGATAAAGGGTGAATATATATTTTTTAAAAGCTGTCAAAGTAAGTACTTCGCAAAAAAATTTCCCAAAGCGATCATGATAAAAGGATTGAGGCTGTATTCAAATAACAAATTGTTTATTTTATTACTCATTTTTGAATTCAATTTTCCTCTCAAACGCATTCAATTGACAGTTATTTGTTATTTAGGAACTGTGTAATTACTGTGTATTGGTCAGATTTTTGATAAAGGCTAAATATATATTTAAAAAAATCTGTCAAAGTGGGCACTTCGCACAAAATTTCTCAAAGCGATCTTGATTAAAGAATTGTGGATGTATTAAAATAATAAATTGGTTATTTTATGACTCATTTTTAAATTCAATTTTGCTGTCAAATGAATTTAATTAACAGTTTTTTGTTATTTAGGAACTATATAATGAGCATATTGGTCAATTTTTTTAAATAAAGTAAGAATATAATTCAAAATATGTTGCCAAAATGGGCATTTGAGTAGAATTTCGTTTAAGATGATTTTGATAAAACCAGTTCTTACAGAAAAATGAAATTAAAAAATTTTTAAAAGCGGCTGAATAAAGTAGTTAAACTGGGTTTATCTCTAATCTTTTTTTTTTTTTTTTTTTTTTTTTTTGAGATGAAAACTTTTCGAAATCTACCTCCACCTATAGGCCATGCCGAAAGGGATTTTTTTGAAATATATTCTGTCTTTATCAAAAAACCGATCAATGCATCACATTATATAGTTCCTAAATAAGAGGATCTGTAAATTGGATGCATTTGAGAGCAAAAATGGATATAAAAACCAGTCAGAAAAAAACGCAATTTTTTATTTGAATACTTCCTTAAATTTTCAGTCCCGATGACTTTGGGAAATTCTGTTCAAAATACCCTTTTTGTAGCCTTTTAAAAAATATATTCTGTCTTTATCAGAAAATTGACCAATGCGTCACTTTATACAGTTTCTAAATAATTGGATGCGTTTTCATTTTGATGCGTTTAAAATCAAAAATGAATTAAAAAATGAGTCAGAATATAAGCAGTTTGGATTTGAGGTTTTTTCTCCTACTCCTATTTTTGTTTAATTTCTTTTTGCTATACGAATTGGTCCTATGAAAAACTTGTCAATATAAAATTTGTAGATATTTTTAAGAAGATGTAAAATAAATTAAATCAGATTTGATAGCCTAAAAATCGACGGAGTTATGGATTTTTCTCTTTTTTCACCGCCCTTTTTCTTTTCATTTTTAATTTTTTTCATCGGTAAAAGTTGGTCCTATCAAAAACTTGTAAATACAAAAGTTTTAGATAATTTTAAGGACATTTACAAAAAATTTAGTTGGACTTGATATCTTGAAAATTGCGAAATTATGAATTTTTTTCTCTCAAAACCCCTGTTTTTTTCGCCCCTTGAGCCCACTTCTAAATTTATCAAAAATCTGTCATGCATAAACTTTTGGCCCATTTTTATGAAGCAATATTAACTTTAAACCGATTCGATATCTACTTTAATTAAGAAGTTGTGGCGTTTTTCGATTTTCACAAAAACGCCCCCTATTCCGACCCTCTAGCTCCGATTTTGCCCATTAACGAACTTAGGCGAGATTTTATCCCCTTTGATTTTATGTACCAGTTTGGTGGAGATTGGTGAAGAATTATAGAAGTTATCGTGTCCATAAAAAGTGAGATATGTATATATATATATATATATATATATATATATATATATATATATATATATATATATATATATATATATATATATATATATATATATATATATATATATATATATAGATGGATATAAACTGGTGCGATTGCAATAGGGAGTATTTCATACGAAATCTACCTAAAATAATGTGGGCAAAAAATGTTGGTAACTATGTTTGCTACAAAATATACTATATTTTGCGTAGGAACAATAATCACCATCAATGCACTAGCAAAAAAAGTTCTAAATTGAGAATTCTTTAATGTTGATATGACTAAAAATTTAATTTTTTTTGTGGCAACTTTTAAGATATAATATTCTCGTTATCAACGATTTCTAGAACATTCGACAATTTAAATTCACAAATTAAACATTTTTTTTTCTAGAAAAATTTTTAAACCCAATTTATTGAGAATATTGCAATTTCTAGGATACTGTTGGGGTTAGAAACTAGAACTTTGGTATCACAGTAACTTATAAGATGTAAATGCTCGTTTAGGACAAAATTCTTAACCTCTTGAGGGGCGGCGGTATATATTATATACCACCTACGATTGATGAAGATTTACACCAGAAAAATTTCATTAAATTTCCCTTTTCTAACTTTGGTGAAAAACAATCGTGAAAATGCTTATCCTCTTTTTGATATAACTTTTTTACAAATTTCCGGTGGGAGATCAGAATTACACGAACGCAATTGCTTGCCCCTCAAAGGGTTAAAAAAGGATGCCTTAATTCTTATCGACAACCTCATGGCATCCATGGAAAACAGATGTTCAACAATATAAACTATTCAGACGGATCTCACACCATATAAAATACACTCCATTCTCTTCAAACATAATAGTTTATGTTATTTATAGTTTCTCAAATCGGTGCGGAGCTTCTGTTTATGCTCATGACATCATTTCAAAAAGTTATATTTCTAATGTTGGAAAATTTGGTGTTTTATTTTCTGTATTACTTTTAACATTTTGGATATTTCCAATTTTATATCCATGTATGGTTTGCTTTCCCTTTTATAAAAATAGTATATGCAACTTTATATATAAGATTTTGAAATTCTATGATTCAATATGCTTATTTTCATCATATTTTATCACAATGAATGACCAATTAAAGGTAACGTCTCATTTTCGCAAGTTATTAAATGTGTATTCTCAGCAACATCGCTCAGACTAATCCCTCTGAGGGAAGTCCTAGTAAAATAAATAAATGTATCAAAAAACCCGTACGAAATTCAAATCATTTGAGATTTGAAAATAACTGATACAGAGTGGTGTGCATACACTGGATAGCGGAAATAACTGAAACTGGAGCCTATTGTCAGAGTCTGAACTAGATATGGAAAATATAGTTATTTTTGGTTAACAGTTTACATCGTTCCCCTCTTTTACATGTAGCAGGTTCCAACAACCTGTTAGCTAACGGATATTTTAATTAGAAGGCCTTTCAAACAAAACATTTTAAATAACTTTTTGGCGTAATTATAAATGCTATATTTTACTAAGATTAATCAAAATTTGTTTGTGATTAAAAACTTAACTTTTGCTAGAATATACAAAACTTAATTATGATACTTTGAATTTTTTACATTTTTGCATTTTCTGACACTAAAAACAGGTTTTTGTACCTACGTATTAACGCCACCACAGTTATCTTTCGGATTCCTTGTTGCCTTGTTTTTTGCTGATTTTTGACGCCATTTTTTAGTGTTTTAGTGCTTTTTAGCGCCTTTTAGTACATTTTCTTTTTTGCTCATTTTTTGACGCCATTATTTTTGTGCACGTGTGAAGAACAAGATTGCTCTTTATTGGTGCATTAGCGCAAGTTCTGCTGCGGTGGTGTTAATATGTAAGTATCCAGGTTTTTCCAGTTATAGTGATTAAAACATTAAAAATTCATAGAATTCTAAGTATCATAACTCAGTAAGTCTTTAGCATACAAGAATAAATTTTTACTGCTTTACATGTTAGAATGTGAAAATCTTTTCAAAGTTGACAAACTTTTACTTTTCTTAACAAAGTTGCCTATGACTAGACAGTAAAGATAAGGCCAATTAGGTGCGCTCGTCTCAAAAGAAACGGTTCAGGAATTTTTTAGTTAATATTGTTCTATTTTAAAGGTACGAAATTGATTTCTTGATTAAGGCAAATGAATGAAGGCGCTGCCATTTAAAACCATATGTTATTTAATTAACAGGGACTTTTCGGTAACATGTTAACGCAATATTAGGTTCCAGCATAGTAGCAGTGTTCTTTATCCTAATACGTTAAATAATGCCCACCCCTAGTCTGAACCCGTCGCAGACATTTAGCCGACAACCAAATAGCCGGCAAGACAATTTGCATACAAAAAATAGTCGACAGGACGTTTAGCCGACAAATTTATTTAGAAGACACGTACATTTAGCCGATAGGACATGTAGCCGAAACATACATTTAACCGACAGGACATTTTGCCGAAGCGTACATATAGCATACAAGACAGTTAACCGAAACGGACACTTAGGCGACAGACATTTGGACGACAGGCAATTGACCGAACGTAGTATTTAGCCGACAGATCAATTAGCTGACAAGGCGATTAGCAGATAGGACATTTAACCGACAGATCAATTAACCGACAAGGCATTTAACCGTCAGGTCAATTAGCCAACCGGACATTTAACCGACAGGTCAATTAGCCCACAGGACATTTAACCAACAGGTCAAAAAGCCGACAAGACGATTAGCTGACAGGACATTTAACCGACAGGTCAATAAGCCGACAAGAGGATTTGCTGACAGGATATTTAACCGACAGGACTATTACAGTTAAGTTGGGATTTTGTTTCGGTTAGTATGGTTTGGTTACAGTTGTGGTTAAGTTATTCATAGGGTACATTTGGATTACCATTAGGTTACAGTTAGGTTACAGTTAGGTTACCGATAGGTACTATTCAGGTTACAGTTAGTTTAGAGTTAAGTCATGGCAAGGTTATGGTTAGGTTGCATTTCCATTACAATTGAGATACGGTTCTAACAGTAAGCTTTAAATTTGCTCACGATTAGGTCATAGTTAGATTATGGTTAGATTGCAGTTAGATTTTCTCAAATAGCAACTACGTTACGGCTACATTACGGTTAGGTTATAATTAAGTTATAATTAGGTCACGGTTACGTTACAGTTAGGTTATGGTTTCGCCAATGTTATATAACTTTTAGGATTATCATTAGGTTATGGTTAGCTTACAGTTATGTTACTATATAGGGACGGGTAATAGTTGGATTACTATTAAGTTCCGGATAGGTTATACACTATCTACCAAAAAGTATTTGTACACTTTCAGTTTTTGACATTTTGTAAAGTATTTAAAAATATACTGGTCGGATTCTTTTGGAACTTCAGAAATATAAAGATTATGTTTCACTTTATATTTATTTACATTCATTTGTTAAGCGGGTAATTAGGGGGCCGGCAAAAAAACAAAGAATAATAGAAATATTTGGGATCGCCCTGTACATGAAGATGCACGAAACGACTTATCGCTTTAGAATACAAATATATGAATACAGTAGAATATGTACACTAATTTTTGTGAGAATAGCATGTATATTTATGGCGATAGAGCGATTTTTTTGAAAAATTCAAAAAATTCTGGTATGTTTTTTGTTTATATCATGCTGGGTTTTTGACCAAATTTAACGTAAATTTCAGAAAAATTGGCAAAATGCAGTAGAAAAAATGTAGCGCAATTGGAATATAAATATATTAAATATTTTATGAAATATGAGTAGTTGTATAAAATAATTTTTATCTGCGCATGCGCGAACTAGAAAAACATTTTTTTTACATCATTTAATAGTCAATTCTATGGAGTGACTTATAAAAAAAATCCAATCAAATATCGTGAAAATTCAAAAAGACATCATTATTTTAGTGAGATATTTTTAGTCTGCTCTCTAAAAACGGCTGAATCTTAGGGGATTCTCCACAAATTGACATTTTTTAATAACTGACTTTAAAAAAAAACTAGTATTGAATTAATACAATATCTAATACAATAATGCTGCTAATAAGTACTTGACAATTGTGATAGAAAAGAAAAAGAGCTTTATTAGCATTCAGGGCCAAAACTAAGAGAGGGGGGGGGAGAAGGGCATGTGCTCCGGGCGCTAGGATGAAAGTATTCCAAATGTATCTTTCGTTTGGCGATTTTTTTCATGGCTATGTTTAGCATAATATTGTTAAAATTATTATATCTGGGCTATGCTAAAGCATAAAAAAATCTAATGATGATGGTTTAAGGTCCCTGCCCCTACCCGCGAAGATGCTCACGAGCTAATGCTATTCCTATGGGGATGCATTTTTCTAACTCTTTTGCATTTGGACATTTTTAAATAATATGTTTTGCATTGGATAGCGGAAGTCCTTTTCAAGATCGCTCCGTGATTACTTTTTCAATTTTGGCGTAGATATTTTTATAATGTTTCTTTCACTTCCAAAAGCGGTTCTGAAAGTGAAACTAACTTTATAAAAAATATCTATGACTCAAATCGAAAAAGTAGTCAAGGAGCGATTTTGAGAGGGACTTCCGCTATCCAATGCAAAAAAAAAAAAAAAAAAAAAAAAAAAAAATGAAAATTTCAAAATGCGAAAGAGTTATTAGAAAAATGCCTCCCCACAGGAATAGCATTAGCTCAGCAGTGTCTTCACGGGCAGGGACAAGGGCCTTAAAGATCCTGTTGAAAGTAGAATTTTTTGATTCGGTTTAAAGTATCAAATTAGAGTATTTTAATAAAGCAGAATACGTTATTTTATATTACATATTTAAGTTTTAAAATAAGTCGGCTATTAATAAATTGGAGAAATTTTCTTTGTAAATATTCTTTGCGAAGGAGGGGGAAAGGGGTACCTTCAAAATCCACGTTTGCCTCGGGAAAAAAAGACTGGTTTTGGCCCTGTTCACATTTAATAATTTGTAGATCCTCCTCGAGAGGCAATTACAGCTGCGACTCTCCTGGGCATGCTCTCAACTAGTCCTTGTATTACATTTAATGGTATTTTATTCCACTCTGTTTGCAAAAGGCAGGTAAGCTCTTTTACTGATTTTGGGCGGTGTCACCCGCCTTAATTCGACGATCCAACTCGTCCCAGAGGTTCTCTATTGGGTTCAGGTCTGGGCTCTGGGCAGGCAACTCGAGTCGATGCACTCCATTATCAGCATACCAATCCATGCTGGACCTCGCTACATGGCAGCTTGCGTTGTCATCCTGGAAATAACATGGGTCCAATCCATAGTATTGCCACAACGTAGGAAGTACACTGTTGTCCAGTATATTACAGTAGGCATCGGCATTGAGCTTACCATGAATTGGGACCAAGGGTCCTAGTCCGAACCAGGAAAAACAACCCCAGAACATAATTCCCCCTCCGCCAAATTTATCTGAGGGCACAATACATTCTGGTAGGAGGCGTTCTCCAGGCAGACGCCAGACCCAGACCCTACCATCAGAAGGTAGAGGGTGAACCTTGATTTATCACTCCAGAGAACCTGTTTCCATTGCTGTACAGTCCATTGCTGGCGTGTTTTGCACCAACTTAACCGAGCTGCGCGGTTGGACTTGGTGATTAAAGGCTTATGGGCGGCAGCACGGCCATAAAAATTAAGCAGATGAGCTTCCTTACGGATGGTATTCATGGAAACAACACATCCTGAAGCTTGTTGAAATTCTTGGTGTATGTGTAACATTGGTTGGTTGCGGTTCTTCCGAATTTCTCTAGACAGAACCCGTCGGTCTCTATCTCCTAGTTTCGTCGGTCTGCCTACTCTGGCCACATTCTGACAATCACCATTCAGCTTCCATTTTCTAATCACATAAGCCACAGTCGTTTTGGGGTAATTAAGCTCGCTAGAGATGTCGATTAAAGATCGGCCATTTCGGTGGTACCCGATGATCACACCTTTCTCAAAATCAGACAGCTCTGTTCTTCTTGGCATCAACCATGCGATTGATGTCAGTGTTGTTTTCGACACCACATTTAACAGTGGAGAAATTGACGTATTTCAGGATCGCAGATATCGGCATTTGCATAAGAGCCATTATCAATTATGTATCAATGGGTAGATTTGACACAAATGCTTCGATTTTTTATAATTATTTTTATCTTGAAATAGGTTCGTTCTGGTAATTATCTAAGAAAAGAAGTAAATCACCAGTAAAAAACGTAAATGGAGATTTGGCAATTTGCGTAAAATCTGACGTCATTCAACTGCTTTCAGAGACCAATTGAAAATCAGTTCACTCCTATCCACAATAACTTTCTGAATTTCAACGAAATTCGATCGGATTTTTTTATGGGTAGCTCCATAGAGTTGAATATTAAATTATGTAAAATGATAAATTTTATCGTTCACGCATACGCTGATTAAAAAATATTTCATACAAATACTCATATTTTAGAAAACTTTTAATATATTTATATTTCAATAGCACCTTATTCTTTCTACTACATTTTGCGAATTTTTCTGAATGTGGCTTTATATTTGGTTGAAAATATTGCATGACATAGAACATTTTAGAAAATATTTAATATATTTATATTTCAATGAATTTTGGTGAACTCCCCCCCCCCCCTCCCTTTTCTTCTTTGCAAAGCATCTGCAAAAGTATTTGCAAAGAAAAATTTTCTAATTTATCAATAGCCGACTTATTTTAAAACTTAAAATATGTAATATTGATTAAAGTAGTCTGCTTTGTTTAAAAAAAAATGATACCTTAAAATTGTGAAACCGAATCAAAACGAAAAAAAAAAATCTGCTTTATGCGGGATCTTTATGCCATCATCATTAGATTCTTCTATGCTTTGGTATAGGAGAAATGCTTTGAATGGGACGATTTTGACAATATCATGCTAAACATAGACATGGAAAAAATCGCCAAACAAAATGTACATTTGGGACACTTTCATCCTAGCGCCCGGGGCACATGCCCTTTTCCCCCAACCCTCTCTTAGTTTTGGCCCTGAATGTGAATAAAGCTCTTTTTCTTTTCTATCACAATTGTCAAGTACTTATTAGCAGCAATATTGTATTAGATATTGTATTAATTCAATACTAGTTTTTTTTTTAAGTCAGTTATTAAAAAATGTCAATTTGTGGAGAATCCCTTAAGATTCAGCCGTTTTTAGAGAGCAGAGTAAAAACATCTCACTAAAATAATGATATCTTTTTGAATTTTCACGATATTTGATTGGATTTTTTTTATAAGTCACTCCATAGAATTGACTATTAAATGATGTAAAAAAAATGTTTTTCTAGTTCGCGCATGCGCAGATAAAAATTATTTTATACAACTACTCATATTTCATAAAATATTTGATATATTTATATTCCAATTGCGCTACATTTTTTCTACTGCATTTTGCCAAGTTTTCTGAAATTTGCGTTAAATTTGGTCAAAAACCCAGCATGATATAAACAAAAAACTTACCAGAATTTTTTGAATTTTTCAAAAAAAATCGCTCTGTCGCCATAAATATACATGCTATTCTCACAAAAATTAGTGTACATATTCTACTGTATTCATATATTTGTATTCTAAAGCGATAAGTCGTTTCGTGCATTTTCATGTACAGGGCGATCCCAAATATTTCTATTATTCTTTGTTTTTTTGCCGGCCCCCTAATTACCCGCTTAACAAATGAATGTAAATAAATATAAAGTGAAACATAATCTTTATATTTCTGAAGTTCCAGAAGAATCCGACCAGTATATTTTTAAATATTTGACAAAATGTCAAAAACTGAAAGTGTACAAATACTTTTTTGGTAGATAGTGTAATTAGATTACAGTTATGTCATGTTTACGTTACAATTAGGTTATGGATACGCCACTGTAAAATTAGTTTTAGGTAACAATTAGATCAGGGTTTGCTTAAAATTACGTACTGTTAGGTTATGGTTTGGTTAAGTATAGGTAACGGCTCGATTATAATTAAGTTCCGGCTAGGTTGTAATAAAGTTACAATTTGGTTGCAGTTACGTCAGAGATAGGTTACGTTAAGGTTACATTTAACTCACGGTTACTTTGTAGTTAGTTTATTGTTACACCATTGTTAGATTACTTTTAGGTAATAATTAGATTACGGTTAAATTACGTATAGTTTACAGTTACGTTATTTGCTAGGTTATTATTAGTTTATAAACATGTAATGATTCAATTACAATTAAGTTCCAGTTAGGTTATAATTAGGTTACTGTTAAATCACAATTACGTTACAGTTAGGTTTTGGTTACGCTCCTGTTAATATACTTTTAGGTAATAATTGGGTTACGGTTAGCTTACAGTTACGTTATTGTTAGATTTTGGTAAGGTTACGTACAGGTAACGTTACGATTACAGTTAAATTTCGATTAGGTTATAATTAGGTAACAATTTGGATACACTTCTGTCACAGATATATTACGTTTATATTATATATGGTTACAGTTAAGTTACGTTTATGCTACGATTAATTTATAGATAGGCAGATTGATTACAGTTACGTAACAGTTAGGTTATGATTAAGTTATTGTTAGGTTACAGTTAAGTTATGGCTATGTTACAATTAAATTATGGATAGGTTACAGTTATGTTACAGCTAGGTTATGATTAAGTTACTGTTATGTAAGAGCTAGCTTATAATTAGGTTACAGTTAAATTACGGTTAGGTAATGCTAGGTTATAGTTAGGCTCGGATTAGATTACATTTAGGTTAGCTTCAGATTATTGTTACGCCATATTAAGGATATAGTTAAGATATTATTATGTTACAGTTAGTTAATCGTTATGTTATATTATTTTACAAACAGGTTACTGTTAGATTATCGTTATGTTTATTTTATAAATAGGTTACGGTTAGGCATCGTTATGTTATGTTTATTTTGTTAGGATAAGGTGATGTTATAATTAGTTTATGGTTACGCTATAGCTAGGTTATAAATAGGTTATGATTAGGTTACAGGTAGATTTTGTTTAAGCTACAATTAAGTTACTTTTAGGCTACCATTGTGTTACGCTTTTATTACAGATAAACTAATTGGTGCAACAGTCAGATAATATATTAGAATTAGGTTGCTGTTCCGTTACCACTATGTCATGCCTATCTTATAGATAATTTACGGTTAAATTGCCAATATGTTAAAATTACTTTGCAGTTAGCATATAGTTAAGTGATTATTATGTTATAGTTAGATTGCAGTTATGTTACGGTTAGGTTATAATTAGGTAACATGTTACAGATAGATTATGATTAGGTTACAGTTAGATTGCGGTTATGACCTTCTTATGTAAAAGCGTCTGTAGAGATTTGATCAACCGTTTTTAGCGTTTAATCAAACCCAAAAGTTCGCCCAAAAGCTATATTTTTAGGTAATGACTTTTAAAAGTTACCCACGTCCTTGATGGACTTTTGGAACAAAAATGGTGTCATCAATGTAAAATCGTCCGTAGAGATTTGATCGACCATATTTTGCGTTTAATCAAACCTACGAGTGCCCCCAAAATCTATATTTTATGTGCGTTCCCCTAAATGTTAGTCCCCCATTATGTAATTTCGGGACGAAAATGTTGATATTGTTTAGAAATAATCGCCATTTTTAATAATTGTTGTTATTCAAAAGTTCTAGTAAAATCGATATTTATCTCAGCACTAAAACTTAGCGAGAAAATTGTTAATTAGAAGCAAAACCGTTTGATCCCAAATGATATATATATATATATATATATATATGCATATATTGCAAGAAAAACGTCTTTATTGACAATTTTCTATACGTGTATTTTTAAAAATTGCTTTCAGCTCAGCCTACAGGTGGAGGAATGGTTCAGTGTTAGGTATTAATTTCACCAACAAAAACCAAATCACTATTAGAGACAAACATTGTATAATATTTTTAGCTGACCACTTTTGTGGAGTTTTTAATGTCATTTTTTTCTCAAAAGCTAGTTTTATCAGAATCGTGTTAAGGAAATATTATAAATTATCAATATTAAAAGTATGTTATCACGCTCAACAACTCGAAATTTTTTGACATATTTTCAGACACATTTTTAAAATCAAAAGCATGAAATTTGCATAATTCCTTATATTAAACATAAAATAAAGTTATGAAATAGGTTTATTGATTAAGTATAAAGGGGGAGGGGTACAAGAGATCGTCTTATTTTGATAAAAGAGATTCCATGTGGAATTATCCGATTTGTTTCAAATATTTTATGTAGGTTCATTCTGATAAGGTGCTTCCCTGATTAGTTTTAGGGATCCATTGATTACGTATAAAGGGTGGAACAACGTCTCCCCCTTAAATTAGATAAAAGGGTTTTCATGCAGAATCGTTTAATTTTTTCAAATTTTGTATATAGTTTCATTCTAATAAGACTCTTCCCTGTTTAGTTTTGGAAGTTCATTGATTAAGTATAAAGGAGAAACGTAGAGGGGGGTATTTAGATAAATAGGGCTTTCGTGCAGAATTATCTGATTTGCTTCGAAATTTGTATGTAAGTTCGTTCTGATAAAACGCTTCTCTTATTAATTTTAGGGATTTATTGGTTATGTATGGAGGGGGGAGTAGGCTAATACACCCTTAATTTTATACAAATGTTTTTTTTTTACGTAGAATTTTCCGATTTGCTTCATATTTGTTATACCAGTTTATTCTGATAAGGATCTTACTTTATTAGATTTCGAGGTTCATTAGTTAAGCATAAAGAGTGAAAAGGGGGAGCTAACCTCCCTCTCCTCTTAATTTATATAAATGGCATTTTCATGCATAATTATTCGCTTTATTTCAAATTTGGTATTCATGTTTATTCTAATAAAAAGCATTCCTGATTAGTTTTGAAGGTTCATTAGTTAAGTATAAAAGAGAAGGAGTGTAATCACCCTTCAATTTAACTAAATGGGTATTTCATGCAGAATTATTCTTTTAAATAAGAGTATACTATACAATGAATGTGAATAATAGTCTGTGAGCCTATTTGTTTGGTTTACGATTTGATTATGCTGTACTTTTTCCAGTTCTACACTAATTACATTCCCCTCGCCTCTCTCCTTCCCCAAAATCTCAGTTTTCCTAATTATAATCCGGTCTCAATGGGAACATTTTCGACGTTCTTCCCATATAATTTGCTTGCCAACTAAACATTGATTTTATACATACCGCTATTGTTGAGCGCTATTTATGGTCAACAATAAATTTTAGCTTTTTTTTCATTTCAAACTTTTCATTCTTTGTTTAAAGACACGCTAGTTAGGCTTCTCGTCAATTAATCTGTATTTCTCAAGTTTGTCAAAGTGTTTGTGTAAGCTGTATTTTAAAAATTCCAGTCGTTTACAAAAAAAAGTACTGAGTTACAATACTATGTGTTTTATAAAGTTTCGGAGTTTTATAACACTAAAGGATCCTATAAGTTTTATTAATAGTTATCAGGGATATACGGATGAAAACTCGTGCTAAAATATTTTTAAACTTATTTCTTCAAAGAGTATATTCAGCAACTCAAACAAAGCGAAATAATTTCCTGCTATTATTTTATTTATATGTGTGTCTGCAGAAAAAATAATACACTTATTAATGTTACAATAATGTATCAAGCTTGTATGTAGGAATATCACAAAACCAAATAAATATAAAAGTCTTTATAGAATCAGTAATTTGAAATGAACTATAATAGAATATTATACGAAAAACAACCGGAGAATATTGAATAAATATATATTATGGAAAAGTAAATGAATTTGAAGTAAAGCTATTTATGTATTCTTAAAACAGAGAGAAATTTTTAACATCGAATTCTTTCTAATATTATTTGCTTTAATATTACAGATGCCTGAAGCAATAAAAAATCTTTAAAATAAATTTTACATTTAGAACTTCGAAAAGTGATTTTTAAGCAGTAAAATACACACACACAAATGCATAGTCATATATAGTATGTATAACATGAAACTTAAATCAATGATTGGAAGTAAGACATAAAAAATTAAATTCAGTGAAGGAATAATTCCACATTTATATTAAACACATTTTTATCGGCAACTTTGTGTTAATAAATAAGAGTCCATTATACTTTTAAGACAGTAAAATTATTTCATTTTGTTTTTATCGGAGAATATTCATTTTTATGAATATTCTCCGCATTTTCGCAACAATATTTATTTTATTTTATTTTATTATTACTTTTAAAAAGCAAAAGAATTTCAGTAAGTCTTGCTAGTTACATGATTAAACTCAAAATGTAAGAAAACTGAATCGACTCCTATAATAATGTAAATGATGTTCCTAAAAAATATTAATTTTAATTCGGGTCGAAAGAAAGTCACAATAATTCAAAGTAAACTATCTCTAAGATAAACGTAACATAACAGTAACGTAACCGTAACCTAATTATTTAAGCCTTGTTCCATGCGGTTTATCTGTAAGATAAGCGTAACAAAACGGTAACATAAAAGTAATATAACTGTGACGTAATTATAATCTAACTGCAACTTAATCGTAACCTGATTGCAATCTAACTGTAATGTGACAATAACCTAATTCTAACATAACCCTAATCTAATTGTGACGTATTCTTAACCTAACCTTAACCTATTTCTAAAATAAACGTACCATAACGATAACCTAATCGTAACCTATTTGTAAAATAAACATAACGTAACGATAATTTATCCGTAACCTATTTGTAAAATAAACATAAAATAACCTAATAAAAACCTAATTATAACTTAACCATATACTAAATGTGACATTACAATAATCTAAATCTAACTCGAATAATCTAACTCGAATAATCTAACTCGAATAATCTAACATAACACGAACCTAACTTTAACCTTACGCTAACCTAATCATCGTTCAACTATAATCTAATTACAAACTTACTGTAAATTAACCGTAACTTAACTGCTTGTGATCTGATTGTAACTTAACCATAACCTACCTGTAGCCTAAGTGTAACCTAAAAGTAACCTAATTGTTACATAAACGAAACTAACCTGTGACCTAACTGTAACTAAACCGTAACCTAATTATAATCTAACCGGAACTTAATTGTAATCAAAACGTTACCTATACTTATCCTAATCATAAACTAACAGTAAAGTAACTGTAACCTAACGGTAACTTAACCCGTGTCAAATTGTTACCAAAAATAACCTAACTGCGACGTACCGTGACCGAACTGTAACCCAACTATAACCAAAACGTAACATAGCCGTTACCTAACTGCAATCTATCATAATCTAATTGCAACCTAACTGTAACATAACCGTGACTTAATTAAAGTTTATTGTTACCTAACTGTAACCCAATTGTAACCTAACTGTAACCTAACCTTAACCTTACCATAACCTAACTATAAACAAACTCTAACCTAATTACTACCTATCGTAACTTAACTGTAATTTAACAGTAATCCAACTCTAACTTAAGAGTAACATAATCGCAAATGTAACCAAACTCTCCTACCTGAAAACTAAACTTAACTGTAACCTAACGAGAGATGCATGGTATGAAAGAGTTATCAAAAGTTATCAAAGGTCCTGTCGACTAATCGTACTGACGACTAACCATCTTGTCGGCTAATTGACTTTTCGTCTAAATGTCCTATTGACTAATTGACTTGTCGGCTAAATGTCCTGTCGGCTAATTGACCTGTCGGCTAAATGTACAGTCGGCTAAATGACCTGTCGGCTAAATGACCTGTCGGCTAAATGTTCTGTCCGCTAAATGTTCAGTCGGCTAAATGTTGTGTCAGCTAAACATCTAATCGGCTAATTGACTTGGCGGCTAAATGCCCTGTCGGCTAAGTGTCCATGTCGACTGATTGTACGTTCGGCTAATTGCCCTGTCGTCTTTTTGTCTCTGTTGGCTAACTGTCTTGTCGGCTATTTGTCGCTGTATGCTAATTGTCCTGTCGACTAAATGTACGTGTCTGCTAAATGTACTTGTCGGCTAAATGTCCTGTCGACTTTTCTGTATGATAAATGTCTTATCGGCTGTTTGGTTGTCAGCTAAATGTCGGGACCACCCTCATCAAGGTAAAACGATCATATGTGTGGCCGCGGCTAAGTCCAGCTGTCACTTCTTTACCACTGGCCAATATACCACCTTCAAAGACTGGCGATTCATTCATCGTGCGCGGCTGAGCTTATTTGATAAATTAAATGCCTACAATCACGCCCGTTGTCACAAAAACAAAAAGTGTCGCAAATGTTCCAAGTTAGAGACCTTACCTCATGTTCTCGATCACTGCATGGTACATAGTACCTTGTATAAGAAGCGTCATAATGCTGTGGTCGAGAAAATTAAAAAAGCTGCTCTTGGCAGATGGTCTCTACTTGGTGAGGATCAAGTTGTCGGGAGTGCCAACTGTCGTCCCGACCTGGTATTGAAGAAAGATAAAAGCATCTTAATCTTAGATGTTACTTGCCCATTCGAAAATGGCGCAACGGCTTTTATCAATGCTAGAAAAATTAAAGAAGACAAGTATAGTGACTTAGCTAAGGAACTTTCAGTTAATAATTGTATTGCCAGGGTCGAGACGATAGTTGTCGGTGCCCTGGGTTCCTGGGATCCTGCGAACGATAAGGTCATTCGTCGATTATGTTCTGAAAAATACGCCAAGACTATCAGAAAGATAATAGTGAGTGGAACAATTAGCTTCTCACAAGATATTCTGTTTGAACATTTTAGGAGTGACCCCCAGGACTCGGGGGCCGTCAAGTTTGGGGAGAAGAGGCGCCAAGTTGAAACTTTGCCCCGGGCGCAGTTTTGTCTTCGCACGCCCCTGGTAACGACTAACGAGTCGTATTTCTAAGTAACAATTCGGTACTTCGTATCTTAGAAAATACCCGTTTCTTAGTAACGAATATGTGCGGTTTGCAAAAGCTTTACTATGAAAACACTTAATTTTACTTCCCAAGCGCCATATTGACATCCGAATTTTGGTAAAAATATTACAGTTTTTTAAATGCGTGAATTATAGCTTTTTCTTATTTGCAAAGAAAGTTGTTTTCAAATTCTGGTGTCAGTCGTTAATGTTAACACTTAAGCAATGAATATGTGTCGCAAAGGGTTAACAAAGATTCAGCTTCCACTTAGCTCTCTAGAATTTAGAAAGAAATGCATTATTCACAGGATAATGAAGCATCAAAATAAAATAATTCACGTCCGCTATTTTTACTTCTTTTAATTTTCAATAGAAGAAAGTATTGTAATAAATTTTTTTACACTTCAGGTTTTCGACGGATTTGCACATTTTAGTGGTCAGAGATTCCAAAAAACATGTTTTTACAAAATGTCTGTCTGTCCGTGTGTCTGTATGTGTGTCCGTATGTTGCCATTCTACCATCAAAAAGTGTGTGAAGATATGCAAAGTATTGAATCTCAATTTTTGTGAATATTTTTGGCTATGGCAAGCAGGTCCTCCTTCAATTTTGAAATATTCCTCCAAAAACGGGTGTTGGAATAGCAATTTTTGTGCCTTTTCCAATATTGTATTGTTTATTGTTCCAATATTTTGGGGTATGTTAAGTAAGTCCTTTCTGAAAAAAAATATATCTATCATTCTATTGTTCATCGGCTCGCGCAGAGACGGAAATTCGTTTTTACTTCGATTAATTAATTGAAGTACAAATTTTAGATGAAAATCAAATTTAGTATAGTATTGAATTAAAATTATTAAAGCATTAACATGTGCAACAATTTTTTTAAAATATTAAAATGTACGTATGAGATTGAAGAACGTTTTGAAATTGACACATCCAACTAGTTTCCATCTATAACCCTTTCAGTCCCTCGGTCTTGTTCGGGGACTTCCGTTTTTTATTTATAAAAACTAAAATGCCGGTTTTTTAACATTTTTAGATAACTTCGTAATAGGTGAATGTTGTAAGTAAGTTGCGTTGAAAGCAAACGAATAAATGACTGCATCTAAGCTGAATCTCTCATAAAATAAATGCTATTTTCACCTGTGTTTGCAAAATGCCTAAAAATGTCCAAAAGAGAATGTGATCAAGAAAGTGATAAATTTTTATATGTATTTAACTTAAATCTTTTTCAATATTTTTTTTTGAGGATTTGTAGATTATTTACTTGATTAAAACTCTTAAATTTGCGATTGTGCTAACTTACACTGTCAGAAAAATTCGTCAATATACACTAAGTTATCGTTATTTTTTCACAAATAATTTCTGTTCTCCCAGAAAACGTATTTGTTCTGCGAGTTCATTCCGAAAGTCGAAAAATGAGGAAACGATTCCGTTTATATCTAGCACGCATGCGCATTGGGTCTGTTAGTAATAAATTCGAATTTATTTTTTAAATGAAAAACAAAAATATTCTATCGATTAAAATATCTAATTTAGTTTTAAAAGACAAAAATGTTTTCGAATTTAAAAATAAATAACAATTACTTTCTTTATTCGTTCAAAAATTCTCACAATCTGTTATTCAAAGTTGGATAAGTTGGATAAGTTGAATAAAGTTCAATATACTAAGTTATTTCTATGATAAATATTCGCATATAAAATATACTTTAAGTGATGACATTTACAAAATATTTTAATTAAAAAATAAAATGCAAAAAAAAAAATTGATATTATTAAAAAAAAATCTTATCGAATAAAAATAAAACATCCATGTTTTTTCTCTGACAATCTACGTAATATATTTAAAATTCACATTTTTATACTATATTAATACTAAACGTAAAGGAAAAAAAAAACAGCCACAGTTTCATTAAAGATTAAAACTTTCCGAGATTAACTGCAAAATTAAAAGCTTTTTAACGAAATACACCAAACCACACCCATATGAAATCAACGCTTCTATTTTAAAGCAAACTCTTCAGGAGGAATCGTGGCGCTGTGGATGCGTGTTAGCCTTGTAATCCCGGGGTCCTTGGTTCGATCCCCACCTCTTCCGCGTTGATTTTTTCCAAACTTTTTTCAAGTGACGGATATTTTCCCTCTTTTGACAGAGAAAAAAATAAACAGAAAATCGTCAATGTACAGACAATTTCTGGCAGCAGTGCTGCCAGTACTTTTTCTGTGAAAAGACGGAAGTTTTTTTGAGAGTGTAGATCAATTGTTATTTAACTGATGTTTTAAGAGTGTTTGTGGTTTTACGTTTTAGATCAATATTTTTGAACCTAAATTATTAAGAGCCGAAAGGACCAATTTGAGAAAATATATGTTTTCTGTCATTTACAATGAATAAATGTTTATATTATAATTTTCGGTTCAGAACTTAACCCTTCTTTGCATACTGATGCAAATTTACATCACCTTTTATTTAACTTTTAAAAAATAAATTAACTTCTTAGCAACCACTATATTTATCTAGAAATATTAATGGTGTAAAAATTACAAAAATGTGCCTTTATATAAGCTTAATAACCTATCTAAAAATTTCTGGTGTCTAATCCTCAATATGAGAATAAAAAATACAATTCTAAAAGAATAATTTATGCAGTTAAGGGTTAATAGGCTAATATGGCAGTTTATTTCATTAGACTTGTGTTAGTCTTTTCGTTTTTTATTTACTAGTTTTTCGATTTAAATTTTACTGCAAAAGTATATTGCTGCTTTTTTAGAATGTTGCTGAATATATGCCAACAAAATATTGCGAAATGGGGAATAAATGAAGGTATTTTTAAGGTAAGGTAAATTTATTTTATCACTTACAACAGAATACCTTAAAATTATGCACGTTTAAACAAAACAAATAAACCCGCTATTAGAGAGCGGTTTAGTAAATACTTTAACATATTTTAGCTTTTAAAGTAATATTTACGAGTCATTTTAATTTAGAAGCTTATAACACAAAAACAAATTTTAAGCTGAATATATTTATTGCTGCCTTTTGATAAATTTCAATATTCTGAGTATATCAATCTTCAATATTTTCAGTATTATCGAAGAATAAATGCATAATTCATAAACTCAGTATGAATTTTGATGCATGGAATGTAATTTGCAAGCAGGTGAATACGAAATCTTTGTGAAATATTTTATCATTTTCGAAATTTGATTGTTTGAAATGTTATTTAAAAATCCAAAAAGCGAAACGATTTTTTTAAAATCATTTTTTTAATTTGATGAATTTGTCTTTTCTATTGTTACCCACCCATAATACGTAGTATAGGATAAGCCTTAAAATTGTTTTAAAAATCGGAAAAAAAAGAAAAAGACAAAAAAATTAGTCGGATTTGCATTTTTCAGACACTGGAGATTCCAGAAAACACATTTTTAGAAAAAAATTTTGCCGTTTGTCTGCCTTTGTGTCTTTCTGTCCGTCTCTTTGACTTTTTGTAAACTCTTTATGTCCCAATTAAAAGGAAATAGAGACTTGAAATTTGATGAGTACTAAATATATAATAATCTGAAGAAGCTATTGATTATGAGTAGCTTCGATTATCCGAAATTATTTTTTCGGATTCTCGATATATTTGTTCAATTGAAATGTAAATAAAAATTTTCGAAATATTTTATTTTAAGGATTGAAAATAAAAGTCAATAAAATAACACAAATTTTGCATAAAGAGCAAAGTAGATCGAATTATTAGTTGTGGAGAACTTTGTAATCTAGTTTTCCACATTCTTCGATTTTTCATGACCCTGTATTTCATTCAAATTTCAATTCACAGATATATTTTAATTGAAAATGAGACGCTCAATCCTACGCAGTAAGCTATTAGTCAATGTTATTATCATTTCCTAGTTATAAGGATGTTTACATTACGCAATCCGGTACTACTTGATTACCTCGTCGAAAAAAAAAGAAAAAAAAACTATAGTCAAACTACAAGAATAAATGTCAATAATGGTAGATAATGGATTACCCTAAATGTCACATTCATTCATGAGATTAAATACGTTACACATGCTTTCTACGTCATTAAGGGATTTTTAATTCGTATTTTTTTTTTTTTTTTAGTCTTTTATTAATTATTTTTTTCCTTATTTGAAAGAAAAATTATGCCATTTTAGATAATTTACGGGTAGTTTGGCGATTTATGCAATAAGTCGAAATTAGCCGAGTGGATTATCAAGTAAGATGCTATCACCAAGCACCGTCTCTAGGGATAGAATTTCAAACACTCACTTATGTATTTAAAACAAGAGAAATAATTTTAGAAAACTTTTCAGTTCTGTATCTTTAAATTACAGTTATTTTTAATTAATCTACATATGTTTATAGTAATATCTTAAACTAAATAATTTCGACTGTTTTTTTTTTTTTTTTTGTTTTTTGTTTTTTTTTTGTAATTACATGATTTTTTATCTAAAATAGCAATTAGTTAATAATTACGTTTTTTTTTTTTTTTTTTTTTTTTTTTTAAGATGTTGAAGGAAAATTCTAAAAGTACACATAATTTACTGCATGCGACACTAACTCATTCTAAAAAACAAATTACTTATTCGGCACATGATATTAATAATTACAAGACTTTTTTTTTTAATTTTGAGGCTTTTTTTAATAGAAGACATAAAAAGTATTTTTCATGGATTATTTATTATCTAACCAATAGCATATGTTTTCTCTGCAAATTCCTTTTCCATTTATTTTATTTAGTTATTTATTTGAAAATTATGTTTTAAATAGCTGTTACAAACCTTTCTTGCATACCCCATTATGATAAAATTTTGTGCTAAAAATTCGAAGAAGTTTTCTTCATCTAACAAAAATATCGAAAATCAGGATTTTTTAAAATTTCAATTATAAGAATTTGCAATTAACAGAGTACAGGCTACAACCAGTAAATATCCCCCTTTAAAGACGTTAAAAGTAGGGGAGGTCGGAGAATTAAGAGCATGCGGCAATATCTCAGCATCAGGTTTATGTAGTAACCTGAAATTCTTGAAAATGAATGTACAACAAGAACAACAAAACAACAAAACAAAACAACAATAATAATTTTAATAATAAATAAAATAAACACACGTTTTAGCGATTTTAGAAATTGTCCCTCTAGTTGCGTTGAAAAGCGGTGGGGAGTCAAAAATTTTAAAACATTTGCCAATATCTCAGCAGACGTTTTAAATAAGAGTCTGAAAAAAAAAAATTGAACACACGTAACAAACATACGAATTCCTTTCCCTTAAGGTGGTTAAAGGGAGGGAGGGTCGAACATTTTAAAATACTTGGCATATCTTTAGCAGCTGTTTTAGATGGGAACCTGAAATTCCAGAAAATATGTCTACTAAATAAATAACTGTAATAAATAAATGTATTTCAGCAATTTCCTTTGTATCTAAAAAACTATGTTCCGCTCACTGATTCAGCATCGACAAGGCCTCTTTATTTAACTTGAAAATTGGGGAAAACGTATCCTTTATAAGCTAGCATAAAGGCAAGATTTTCAAAAATTCCAAATAACAAATTTTTGTGTACTCTTCCGTAAACTTGTCTTAGTTTTCAAAATATCTTTAAAAATTACGCTTAATTTTACTTCCACTCTGTCAGTTTTTAAAACATAAAATAGTAAATTAAGCAAAGTAGAAATATTTTGAGAACTAAAGAAAAAAAATGACACTGAAAAAAAAAAAGCTGAAAGCATTAATTTCCTGAGTTAATACTTTGAATTCAATAATGCATCATATGCCCATAGACTTAATATTATGGAGGGAATTCGGAAAATGAGTGACCAGCAGCCTTATTTAGAGGATATATTTTACAGTATATTTCTCTTGCACATGTTGTCAAAATTTATGTGACTTTTTTTTTTCTTATAAAAGTGATACGAGATAGAATTAAAAAATAGGGTACTTCTAGGTTATCCCGTCGACCAAAAAATTGTCGCCAAACAATAAGATTAAATACCAATAATGGATGATCGTGAATGTCACATTCAATGAAATTAAATACGATTCATGTGTTTAAAATGTTATTAAGTGATTTTTATTTCGACTTTTTATTAATATTTTTATTAGTATTCTACTAAGTATTTGTTTTATTTAAAATAAATATTATGTCACTATGTATAATTTGGCTATTAGTTTGGCGATTTGTATAATTTGGCGAAATTGGTCGACGGGATAACAGAGTAGTACCAAAAGTAGTCACCTGGGGCATCCTTATAATAAGCATAAAATAATGAATATTATTAGTTAAAGATAAAGCCTTTCCTATTAAAGAGAAAAGTTTTGACATAAAACTTTTCATTAAAAAAAATCATTGTATAGGTAACATTTATTTTCCAGCCTATCAAAAATACGTCATCAACAAAAGAAGTATTTTAAATAAATATATCTATTAAAATCAACTAATCAACCATTAAAATAAACAAAAACAACAAAACAGATTACATGCTAAACATCAAAATAATGATTAAATAGCATTTTTATTTACATTTAAATTTTAGACTATTTATAATCCTCCAAGAACATGATAAAATAACAAAAATTTAATTGATCGATATACGAAATAAAATCTTACTCAAAATTGTTTAATTCTTCAAAATAAATAAAAACTCCCCAAAACTATTCTAAAATTCTGCTCTAAAATACAAAACACGAAAACAGCGAAAAAGTAAACATCATTAACTTTGAAAAATTGAAATTTTTGTTGCAGCAGATGTTGTTATGTGCACGTATCTCGGCTGGAAAAATTTCATATCTACCACTTCTGAAACATGAGAAGCAGAACGAATGTGCCATTTATTAAAAGTAAAATTCCATTTCATTTAAAATTTGTTAGAGAGTTTTTTTAATGCGTGTTCGTACCAATGTATTGTTTGTATCATACATTTTAATTGCATTTGTTTTGTGAATTATTTAGACAGCAACGAATTCTTGATTTTTATCATAATGTTCATAATTGTTTTAAAAATATTCTTTAGATTTACATTCCAAAAAAACTAATATGAGCTCCCAATGGCTATGCATTTTTTTGTACTATTATTTTACAAAAGATATTTTTGCTTCAATTTAGCAAAAACTTTTACAATCTTCTTATGTGCGGGTTTCGATATGCAATCCATGATTTACCACCACTACTTTAATAATATATCTATTGGCTAATATAGAAATAGCTGCTGTAATAGGTGACTTTTTTCAGCATTTGTAAGGTTTCTTGAATATTAATGCTAGTATTCTCTAAAATTATCCCTCGCCTTATTTTATTTTAAAAAGGAGATGAATATTTTTTAACCCTTTAAGTGAATAAGAACTTCTATACTAAAAATTCTGACATCAGAATTAAAAAAGAACAATTTGTTTCAAAATATACAAAGCTTTTCTTTGCGTATTTGATAAAATTAAAACTTACGTTTCAAATTCTGGTGTCAATGTGGCATTTTACAATTAAAATTATGTGGGATATATTTTATCCCACCGCCTTTCGAGGGGTTAAAATACAGTTATTCACCTTTAACCATCTGATAATACAGAAAGTGGAACGTGTCCCAGAAATTGTGCAATACAGAGAATTGGAATGCATACCAGAAAATTAAAAAGCAAATTGAGAATTGCTTATAAAGAAATGCCGGCACTTAATTAAGGCAAATATTTCTATTTTAAATTACAATTGTAATTTTCTGGTGTGAATAAGGAATGGCTCAATAATAAATTACATTAACTCAAGAACACTGATAACAGCAAAAATGCTACCATGGGGATTAGAGAGTTATGGGGACCATACAAATGTATTAAATCAACCGTAAAGTTCTGTAGTATAATGTTATTTGATGATTACATTTTTTTAGTTCATATTTTTTCATTGGCATCACTGTTCTAAGATAGTAAATATGTCATTGTTTTCACTTTAATGTGAAAGGTGAAATATGTTGGAATTTTACCATTTCAAAAATGTAGTGCCAATGAAGTTCATGAAGCCATAGTTCATATTTCTTCATTGGCACCACTTTTCTAGAATAATAAATATGTCATTCTTTTCACTTTAATGTGAAAGGTGAAATATGTTGGAATTTTACCATTTCAAAAAGGTGGTGCCGATAAAGAAATATGAATTTAAAAAAAGTAAGCTTAAAATAACATTGTACTACATATTTTTCAGTTGACCTAATAAAAAAAAATCATGAAGGAAAAAAAAAAAGAATGAATGAATGAAAAGAAAAAGAAAACGAAAAAAAGAAAGAAAAAGGAGGATACCATTTTCGACGTCGTTTACACATAGGTTTGGTACAGAGAGGGCTTAAAACTAGCACTTATACATATGGTGTTACGTAAAAAATAGGTATTTAAATAAAAATAGGCGTAAAAAAATCATACGACAGAATTTTCGGTTGACCTAATAAAAAATTCATGATGACTAAAGAAATAAAAAGAAAGAATGAATGAATGAAAATGAAAATAAAGAGAAAGAAAGAAAGAAAGAAAGAGAAAGGAGAATGTCATTTTTGACGTAGTTCCCACATAGGTTTGGTACAGAGAGGACGTAAAACTAGCACGTATATACCGGGTGATCCAAAAGTCAGGACGAATTTTAAAAATAAATAATTCGAAAACGAATCAAGATACAAAGATACGGTTTGCACCAAACGGGTAGAAAAGAAACCGGGTTTTGTGTGGCAACGAAAACATATAGATCTATTGGTGACCAATGGCATCAGTAGCAGTACTGAAAGATGCCATTCGCCAAAGTGTGGGTGTCATAACGCAAGAAATGCTACTAAATGCTGTGAATGGTGTCTAATCTCGCAGCTGCACTTATCAATGATGGACAGAAAATGGAACATTTCTGTAGTACTAATTAACTGTAGTTAATCTGACTTGTAAGTTGTCAATATTTTTTCATTTGTAAATTATCTTTTGATGTAATTAAACACTATAGCACCATTTGTTACTCGCCTACAAAACTATTGTTTTTTCGTTGTTACACAAACCCGGTTTCTTCTCCATTCGTTTGGTGCAAATCGTATCTTTGTATCTTGATTCGTTTTCAAATTATTCATTTTTAAAGTACGTCCTGACTATTGGATCAGCCGCTATATGGGGTTACGTGTCCTACAGTTAAATAAAATGGAGACTGCTATATAGAAAAGGTGGTGCTGAAATAGCTGGCAGCGACGAATTCTAATAACAACAATAATAAAATAAATACACAAAACAAGATGGACAATGAAGTAATAAAAAAGTTTATTTATTTTTTAAAAGATCATGCCAGTGCATTTAAATATGAAAAATTAAAATCTAAATTGGTATTAGGTCATGCCTTTGAAGCAACCACTCCATATTTTTCAAAAATTTGCTGCTTTTGAAAAATAACTGCGAAGCTTGCAATTATAGCTTATTCATGGAAAATTGGTTCACTTGGGCAAAGGGCTATGTGGTTTTTGTATATCTATTTTTGTATATATTTTTCTTTTAATCCTTTTATCACCGACGGTACTTATAAGTACCTTTAAAATTATTTATTATGAAATTCTTTTAATACGTCAATTAGTTGTAATGCTTCTTAGAATGATCTACAAATACATTACTTTATCTTGTTTCAAAACCATTATTTGTTACTGAAAGAACAATATTTTTAAAAGGATGATTTCTTTTGCGTTTGTATCTTTTCAGCTTTGTTGGCGCTGAGGTAGGGGGATGGAGATTTTTCAATTCAGAAATACTTTATTTATATTGTAAGAACATCATGTTTATACATTTTATAATTCTACAAAACACTAAGAAAACAATTTAAAAATGAAAGATTTGAGTGATGTTGAAAATATTGCACAAAATCTCTGTAAAATCAAATTTAATTAATCCATCTAAATCCTTCAATCCTTCTAAAATCCTTCAAAAATTTATTAAATGATTAAGTAAATCTTTTAATTGAATTTAAACAATTTACGTAAAATGCTTTAGAATGTAAAATTTTCATAAATTCATAATTCGATAGATAAAGGATTAATTTAATATTTTTATGTATATTTTTTAGTTAACTTCTCTTTTTTTAACGTAGTCATATCTGTTTAGTGTATCATATTTTGTTTAAATATTCTAATTCAGACGTTAAAAATAATGTATGTGTATTTTAAAAACAATAAATGAAACGACAAACAAAAGAAATTCATAGAGCTACCCTTTAATCCTTGAACTACTAGAAATGTTGCTCAAGTTTTATAAACAGTTTTTACTTCATTAAGTTTTTTATTTTAAACTATTTAACTTATATAGCTATCTTAATTTTGAGTAATTACATATTAAGAACAAATATTTCGAATGTATGCACCAGGTCCATTCTACCCGTCTATGAGGTGGAGTGTTTAAAGAAGTAATGAATGGAACATCTCAATATATCATCGTTAAACACGTCAAATCAAAATAATCATTTTTACGCTCAATGTTAATTTTTATATTTCAGGCAGTACAAGAAAAAAAAAAGAAGCTTACAATAAACTAGTTACGAAATAAACCGCACAAGAAAACAAATATAAAATGAATTAAATACGAATAAATCACATTCCATGTATTTCACTTTCTGTAATAATTAAAATAAATAAAAAAAAACTAAAAATATCTCTCTTTCAAGAAAAAAAAGGCTCCAAAAGCAGAGATTAAGTTGTTAAAATTAAAAATTTAAAATGGATTTATGTTTCTAACTACCCAAAATGCATTGTCAACAATAACAAAATAATTGATATGAGAACACGAGTATAAAAAATAACTATTTAGTCATGAACAAAATTTATTTGAAGTACGAAATTACATCAATCATTTCCAAGTATTTTCCTTAGCCTACTAAATATCAGAATGGAGATTAGCCTTTTAAAATTAAATTTAAAGTTACACGTATAATTAAAATTACTAGAAGAATGAAATTAAAATTAGCATGAAACGATATATTATCGTGCAGAACGATTTTAATATTACAAGTCAAATGCAAAAATCAAAAACTTTTGAATAATTCTGTTGTAAAAAAGTAACCTCGAAAAAAAAAAAAAAAAAAAAAACACATTATTAACTTTAAAGATTAAAGTTTGTGTTTAAGGTATGCTGTTACATGTCTGCATTTGGGGTGGAAGAAATTCGAATTAAATTTCTGCTTCTCCTGAAACAAAGGACTTAAAATTGAAAAAAGCCATCTATCAAAAGTAAAATTTAATTTTCTTTCGTTTCAAAGGTGAACTTTTTGATGATGAAAAAAGACATTTGACTATTTCTTTTTTCAGCGGTACCACAATTTACAAAACAAATTCTCTGTGGAAAATTATCTTGTAAATATCTTCATGTAAGTCTACGGTAAAGACTTTTTCACAAAAAGTGGTGCGAGCAAAAAAAAAAAAAAAAAAAAAAAAAAAAAAAAAAAAAAAAAGTATGTGAAGAACCGTAATAAAGTAAAACAGTGTGTTTTTACTGCTTACGCATGAATTTATTTCTGCTGCTATCGATAATTCTTTTTAAAAGGAGCCATGAATAAAATTTTAGAAAAAAAAAAGATTTTTGTTTTATTAGCTAAGAACGTTCTTTCAATCTTCCTTGCGGCTGCCACAGATGACTACTTTTATATTCCGTCAGTATCAATATTTTTAATATAAATTTTGAAATTGATTTTGGCTTGAAAAATGTTCTCAAAGTGTTTATTAAGGATTTCTGTTTAAATAAAGTGGTGCCAGTTAGAATTAAAAAAATAATCCTGCTTCCTAGATCCCTTGGTATGTTCCCTTTCTTTTACCACCAGAAAAAAATCGTAAAAATTCAATTAAAAAGCTATTCGGAGGCCATGACATTCACATTAATTTTATACTGATACCTATTTTTAAATTTTAATGACATTATTATTATGTATTTAAAATAAATTTTGCAGCACGCATATGTTGACAAAGAATAAGTAAATGTCCGTCTTATAATAAAAGTGGTGCAAACCGAGTAAAATTTAAGAAATGATGTTCTGCAAGTCATGTGGGAAGTGACAAAGAACCGATAAGAATTACAACATTATCTCATTTATTATTTGAAACTAAATTTAAATAAGTGTTTATATGTGTCATCTAGTTGAAAAACTGGTCACCACCTCGGAATTGAAAATTGTTTTTTTTTTTTTTTTTTTGTATTTGTTCTATGTTAACGTTTATATATGTAGATGGAATAAACCATGCCAAAGCATGTGAAATTCCTGTATTATTTGCGTTTGAAAATCACGGTGAGCGACAAAACTGGCCAAATCCTTCAGCCTGTGGGTTTCAATACCGACTGTCTTCACAATCTAATTTTCGCATTAAAGTTAGTGAAAATTAATTTCTGATCTGTTGCAATATTGAACAACTTTAATGTAAGTTGCAAAGATGGTCTAATCTAAAACAAAATCTTAAATCTCTTATCTTGATGTTTTCTTGCTACCTTGTTTACCTTGTTTCGTATTTTTAAACATATTGTCTTAATGACTATAAAACTAAAGAGTATTGAATCCAATTTAATTTTGGTAAAAATCAGCTTTTTCTCAAAATTTTAAGGTGGCCGGTTTTGCAACTGGACGACACATACGTACTTTAATTCTTGTGTTTGATAAAATTGTGCAAAAGCTTCAGGCAAGTTAGAAATGTCTAATTTTTTTTGTCTCTCCTGCAAAGATATACTTTCCAGGTAAAAATTCCATTGTCTAGTACTCCAACGATTTTGATAATTTTTGTTTTGGTGGTAGATTATAAATATAAGATCATGTATGGAAAACAGTTTTGAAAATCTTTAATTTGTTTCAGTAAAATAAAATTCTGAAAAGTGCAAAATTTCTGAAAAATTGCTCTAACATAAAAAAGTTTTAATTGCAAAAAAAAGTCTGTCCGCCATGTGTCTTAAGCATGATCCAGTGAATAAGAATTTCAATTTTCTCCAAAATATTTCTGGTAGTTTATGTTGAAACCGGTTTAAAGTTTGTTTATATTCCATAGAATTGTACCCACTCTTGCCACCATTAACCATTTATCCGTTTTGCCTGTACGTTGTACGTGCAATGTGTTTTTGCCAATCATGATTTGCCCGGACCACGTACGGGCATCCATACAGCTTCAGACAAGTTAGAAATGTCTAAGTTTTTTGTCTCTCTTGAAAAATCGTACTTTTAGGTAAAAATCCCATCATTTTATTAAGTACTCAAGTGAATTTGATGATTTTTAGGTGCGTTCGTAATTATGCAAATACGTAGCACCTATTGTTGTCGTTCTGTCCGTCCGTCTGTCCGCCTGTCTGTCTGTCCGCATATAACAACGCAAAAACTACCCAACCGAATCGTTTGAAATTTAAAATACATAATTATTACATAATTTTGTCGGGGCATTTCAAGTTTTATGAAAATCGGATGCATAGATCAATTACAAAGACAATCAAAAGTATTCCGTTACATTACGGTCAATGGGAAAAAAGTTTCAAATGCATTCTAATCGTTTCAAATTTAAAATACATAATTATTACTTAATTTTGTCGAGTTATTTCAAATTTTATCAAAATTGGATGCATAGTTCAATTACAGGGGCAATCAAAAGTATTCCGTTACATTACGCTCCATGGAGGAAAATCTTTCAAATGCATTTTAATGGTGTTACACTCATTCGAACATAATAAAATGAATATGTATATATAAAGTACATATTATATATACATTTTGCACAATCTGTGGTGCAAAGACCATTTGTTATTGATTTAAAAGGCCGCACAAAAGTATTCCATTGCATAAAGGTATAAGAAAGAACATTATTTGGTGCACATTTTAATTGTAATTAACTATTTACAATTTTATGAGATTGATATATGAGAGTGATATTTTAAAACTTAGTTAGCATACAAACGCACCTCATTTGCTACGTTTTACGTGCAATTTCCAACTTGTTATTTTTGTGGTAGAGTATGTATATGTGGTCATGTATGGAAAAAAAACTGAAAAACGGAAAATTTCAGAAAATTTGACATTGTCCTAATATAAGAAGTTTAAGTCGCAAAAAAATGCCATCTACCCTACATCTTGAGTGAGCATAATCCAATGAATCTGGATTTAAAATTTCACCAAAACATTTAAGGTAAATTCTGACAAAACTGGTTTTTAAAGTTGGTCTATTTTCCAAAGAATTATGTCTCGTCTCTATTGAGAGGCACTTCAATCGAATGAAAAGATCCGTTCTCAAATCTAATCCTTCTATAGTAAAAAAAAAAAAAACTAGCCTTAAACTAATCTTCAAGAATGACTTCTGGAATGATACTGATGTGTAAGGTTTCCGGAAATAACGCTTCCGGGTGGACCACACCTTCCATGAGTCGAATAGATCAATCAGGAAAGGGATCCGTCTATGCTTCGATCAATGAGGAGAGGGATGAATTCAAAAACTGAGTGTACACTGTTAAAAATCTGCTGCATTTTGTTGCGACGCACTCCACCGCTTGTATATAATATCTCTCTTCCAACCAATGAAAAAGCTCCATTTCACGGCCAAGGAACCGTTTTCTATACAAACAGAGGAGTGCGTTGCAACAAAATGCAGCGAATTTTTAACACTGTATCGAAAATAAGGCATCGCGAAGCGATTACGCGGGGGGGAGGGGGGGGGGTGGCGAGCGTAGCGATCAGGGGGGCGTAACCCCCCCTAGTGCTGGAAGGAAATATAAAAATATCTCGGTGGTATTTCAATTTTTTTTCATTGCATAGCTGAGACTGATCTGAATGCAGGCCGTTTTTATTTTTTCGATTTCGGTTGCAGATATTTTTTAAGTGGATGCTTTCGTATTGCAAGCCGGTTCCGAAAATGAAACCGTCCTCATAAAAAATATCTGTTAACAAAATCAAAAAAGTAAAAAACGGCCTGCAATACAGTGCGATTTCAGATTCCAATGCAAAAGTAAGCATTTAAAAATATTAAAATGCAACCGAGATATCTTTATAAATTTCTTCCTTAGGGTTACTATTAGCGAAAGTATCGTTTCGTGTGAATGGAATATCCTCTTAATGGCATTTTCTCTATTTTTTCAGCAACGTATTATGGTTTAGGATGTTTGTAATGATTTTCATGATTCAGCATAATCTTGTAATCTAATTAAGATTATTGTGTTGTTCTATTTAAATTCAAATGTTTCTTTATTTCCTAAAAATTTATACATTCTTTTTTTGAATACAAATTCAATATTGAATACGAATTCATGATTTGTTTCCAGTGAATTTCAACTTTTTTAAGCAAAATTTATTGAAGAAATGAATACATTACATTTAGAACACGAACTACAAAAACAGACTTTATACAGGGTGATTGAAATAAAGTTGACAAATTGATATGACAAATCAGGCATACGACAGGGATAGAAAATCACGTATAAACATAGGACTAAACGTATAAACATATTTTCAAGAAAATGTAGCTATTTTTCTTAATCGTGATGTTATTGTTAATGATAAGTCTGATTCTAAAACGTTTTCCATAGCTTGGAAAAACCTTTTCAGCAATGCCTTATAATTATTTACTTATTTTCATTATATTTTATTCAATATATTTATTTATTTATTTTTACTAATCATGTATATATATATATATATATATATATATATATATATATATATATATATATATACAGGGTGTTTCTAAATTCATGGTACAAACTTTAAGGGGTGATAGTACACATCAAGACAAACAATATTAAATAGGAAATTAAGGGTCCCAAACGTCTTCCGAAGGAGATAGGCGCCATTAAAGTTTAGGGTCCAAAAATGCAAATTATTATAAAAAACAGAAATATTGGTCGATTCGTTTGCGGTTTTCACTAAAATTATTCTTTATGTCAGTATTGTCTTGAAAATAAATCATAAAAATAAATTTCAAAAATTGTCGATAGAGGGCGCTTTAGACTTTGGAGTAACGAACAACTATTTTTTATAGTTATTTTTTGCATCTCATTAATTTTTTTAGAAGCTTAGACATAAACTTGAATTTTGAGCTCAAGATCTAAATCTCTGGGAGTGGTTAAGTTGGGAAAACTGAATTGTAGGGAGAGGTTCAAATTTCAAATGATCATAAAAAACCGAAAAATTGGTCAGTTGATTTGTAATTTTCACCAAAAGTATTCTTTATGTCAGTATTATTGTGAAAATAAATTATAAAGATAAAATTCAAAAAATCCCGATAGAGGGCGCTTTAGACTTTGGAGTAACGTACAACTATTTTTCTACCGTTATTTTTTGCATCTCATAATTTTTTTAGAAGCTTAGACGTAAACTTAAATTTTGAGATGAAAATTTGAATCGTTGGGAGTGGTTAAGTAGCGCAAACTGAACTGTGTTCAATGGGGGGTGTGAAGGTTGAAATTTCAAATGATTTTAAAAAACGGAAAAATTGGTCGATTCGTTTGCAGTTTTCGCTAAAACTATTCTTTATGTCAATATTTCTTTGAAAATAAATTTTTAAGATTAATTTCAAAAAATACTGTCAGAGGGCGCCTTAAAATTTAGAGTAACCAGCAACTATTTTTAACCGCTATTTTTTGTATCTAATTAAATGCTTGCAAATGCTTAGATTTAAATTTTGAGCTCAAATTCTAAATCGATGGGAGAGGTTAAGAAGCGCAAACTGAAATGTGTTCAGGAGTTGAAATGTTACCCTCCCCACCCCTCGAACACATTTCAATTTTCCGCTACTTAATTACTCATAACGATGCAGATTTTGATCTCAAAATTTAACATTGAACATTCACAAGCATTTAATTAGATACAAAAAATAACGGTTAAAAATAGTTGTTGGTTACTCTAAAGTTTAAAGCGCCCTCTAACGGTATTTTTTGAAATTAATCTTCAAAATTTATTTTCAAGGAAATATTGACATAAGGAATAGTTTTAGCGAAAACGGCAAACGAATCGACCAATTTTTCCGTTTTTTATAATCATTTGAAATTTGAACATCCCCACCCCCATTGAACACAGTTCAGTTTGCGCTACTTAACCACTCCCAACCATTCAGATTTTAATCACAAAATTTAAGTTTATGTCTAAGCTTCTAAAAAAATTCATGAGATGGAAAAAATAACGGTAAAAAATAGTTGTACGTTACTCCAAAGTCTAAAGCGGCCTCTATCGGCAGTTTTTGAATTTTATCTTTATAATTTATTTTCAAGATAATACTGACATAAAGAATAATTTTAGTGAAAATCGCAAATCAATTGACCAATTTTTCCGTTTTTAATAACCATTTGGAATTTGAACCTCCCCCCACAGTTCAGTTTGTGCTGTTTAACCACTCCCAACGATTTAGATTTTGAGCTCAAAATTTACGTTTATGTTTAAGCTTCTAAAAAAATTTAATGAAATCCAAAAAATAACGGTAAAAAATAGTTGTTCGTTACTCCAAAGTCTGAAGCGTCCTCTATCGGCATTTTTTAAAATTTATTTTTATAATTTATTTCAAGGCAATACTGACATAAAGAATAGTTTTAGTGAAAACCGCAAACGAATCGACCAGTTTTTCTGTTTTTTATAATCATTTGAATTTTTGGACCCTAAACTTTAATGGAGCCTATCTTCTTTGGAAGACGTTTGGGACCCTTTTTCCCCTTTAATATTTTTTGTCTTGATGACTATCACCCATTAAAGTTTGTACCATGAATTTAGAAACACCCTGTATATATATATATATATATGTATATGTATGTTTATAATTATTTGTTTCCCATTGTTTTTGTTTTGTATTATTATGTATATAACACATATGTATATATATATGCTTATTACTACAAACATTCTTTAATGCTAATTATTATTATTATTTTATGTGTGTATGTATTTACTTTTTAATATAATCTGCCTTTTTACTTACTACTTTTTACTTACTTTTAACCTTTTTTCCCTTGTTACCATTTCGCTTTTTCTTACCCTTCCTTCATTGTTTTTAGTGTTCGTTTATACTCTTGTGTGATTGGCTGTTCCTTCGACTTGCTCCCTTTCCAGCCTTTTCACTTCAGTGCGCCACTACCTTCATTGTAGACGCTCGTCTTTTAGCGACTGATGAAGAAAGACAAAGTTCTTTCGAAAGGCCTTGCGCAATTTAATTTATTTATGGTATTTAAAGAAGTTTTTTCTATCTTCAATTGTATAACACCAGTTTTCAACTTATTCCTGAAAATGTTTTTATATTATTATAACTCAAATTCGTATAATAATTTATTTCATACAAAAAAAAAAAAAAAAAAAAAAAAAAAACAAATATGTGTTTAAATATTTTCTAGACGAACATTAAATTTCAAAACATGGACTCATCTTTTTAAAAGTAAATAACATTCTTATTTTAAACTTTCTAAAGTTTATTAAATTCAAGAAAATGAAACAAATTTTAATTCAGCTACACATCAAATAACATCATACAGAATTTATTTAATTTTGCTAGAAAATGTAAAATACTAAAGCTTTTGAATGTGTCTTTCGTAGAAATACTAAACAACAGACTGTGGAAGAATATGCATCATTAACTTAAAAAATTGAAGTTTTGTGTTTCGAAAGATCCTTTTACGTGTCTACATCTCGGATGCAAGAATTTACTATCTGTTTTTTTTTTTTTTTCTGTCTGGAGTAAGAGAAATGAAAAATACAATTTTAAAAAAGTCATTTTTATAAAGAAAAGAATTATTTCAGTAATATTTTCAAAGGTTAAGCGTGTTTATTTATGCATCTGCACGAATTTTACTTACCCATCATACGTAGTATAGAGTAAGTCTTGCAATCGTTTTGAAAATCGAAAGAAATTTTTTGACGGATTTACACGTTTTAGATAGTGGAGATTCCGAAAAACATATTTTTAGGAAAAAAATTTTGCCGTCCGTCTGTCTGTCTGTCCGTTTGTCTGTCTGTCTGTAAACGCTCTATCTCCCGAACAAATTGAGACAGAGACTTGAAATTCTGTATGTAGCTAGTATGTAAGAATGGGACGAACCCTATTTAATATCAGCAACCTCGATTATCCGGAATTATTTTTTTCGGACTCTCGAAAAATTCGTTATGATGAAAGGTACATAAAAATGTTCGAATTTTTTTGTTCTAAGGAATGGACGTAAAAGGCAATAAAATAACACACATTTTGCATATAGAACGAAGTCTATCGGATTATTAGTTGCCGAGATATTTGTAATCTTGTTTTCCACATTCTTCGATTTTTCATGACCCTGTATTTCATTCAAATTTCAATTCAGAAGTATATTTTAATTGGAAATGAGACACTTAATCCAACACAGTTAATTGTTAGTTAATAGAATTATTATTTTTGGAGTTATAAGGATGTTTCTTTTACGCAGTTCGGTACTGCCTGAGTAGTTTGGCGTTTTATATATTTTGTCGAAATTGGTACATTAGCAGTTCTTTAATGTAGCATTACTATGTATATTAACACTATTTAAATTTTGTTTATGAATTGCAATGCATTGCATAAATAGTTTTCACATGTTTTATTTTCATATACATATCCATGATGGGTAAGTATTACGGTGGCCCCCAACGACTAGTTTATCATTGAGTTTGCCAAAATTAAAATCTTTGCTTTTTGAATTATTTGTCTATTAGCGTGTAAAGAATTAACTACAAGTATTAACCCTTGGCACTCAGTTGTCTCCGCTGCGGAGACATAATCTTTCCTTCCAAAATTTGTTTTCGGCACCAGTAATACAGGAAAATAAAATTTTCCTTATTTAATCAGAGACTTTTTTAAATTGTCTATTTCAAGGAAAGTTCTTTTAATGAAGTGGTGCTAATCGAATAAAATTTGTGTAAGAGGCACCGGAGTCCGAAGGGTTAAAATGTGGTGATGTCTCCAACAAGAATGTCACCAAGTATATCTGCTTATTTTGTTCAGAATTAAAGACTTTGACCACAAAATTCCGCTAGTGTATTTTCCTGCTTAATAATAATAATAATAATAATAATAATAATAATAACTAAATCCCAATATAATGTTTTCATTTTAACTCAAAATTTAGTCGTTGAGCCAGAAGCCAAAATTAGGGGTTTTGCTTTCATCTCTGGGGACTTGGTGATATATACATTTTTGGATTCATAATGGTCAGAGGAGTTCATTTTATGATGATATTATTAAATCTGTAATAGCTTATAGACGCCATATTGAAAAAATGAGCGCCATCTATCGCATATAGATATAAATGTTTTTTTAACCATTACCACATAATTAAATTTCAATGAAAAAAAGCAAAGAGCAAATATTATTGTACATATAATGTAATACAAATTATATATTTGTTAAAATTTTATTTCAATATGATTATTTACATTTTCAATTGGATAAAACGATGAAAAAACATTTGCGATGAAAGAAAATCGAAATCTTGTTTTGCATTTTAATGCATATTATTTTCGTGCGGATAAGACTGCAATTCAAGGAAAAAAGTAGTACTGATGAAACTATTGTACTTAGTCTGTTAAGAATTAACCCTTTCAGGACCGCGGGTGCATATATGGAACTCCAAAACGTGCTTCCATCGCTTGTTTTTGATACCCTTAAAAAGTAAAAATTAACTTATCTATTTAAGATATTATCTTGTTTGCTAAACTAAATTTACCTGTTTAATAAAAAGTGATGTCAGCTGAATTAAATTTCTTGTAAAAACTCTTATCTCGAACGGGTTAATAAATAACAGAATTCTTAGTCTTCTGCATTTTTATCATGATTGGTTCACATTCCTGTATTCAAATAACTTCAATCGTCATAGAACAGTTCTATGTTCTGCATATGTTTGTATATTATGTTATTAAATATACACGCACATGATAGTGTGGCACATGTTCTTGAACAAAAATATGACACCAGTTCCAAAGCAGCTTCAGAGGCAAGATGACTACCATTCCACTGGATCTCTAGAGACCTTATCCCTCACTACCTGTTCCAAAAATCTAACGGCATTTATCTGAGGATAGAAGATCAGGATCAGCCTGTAGGCACTTCTTTCGAACAAACCGTGGTAATTGGCTTGCTTTACCTATAAGTAAAGTGTATTACAACATGACAAAAAGCAATGCGACTCCACAGACTTTTTGTTTTATAGAAAAAATACATAAAATATAGTGCGATTTCTTCGTGTTTGAGTATTTTTGCGTTCCATAACATAGATGTTAAAATTACGATTCAATCTTTATTTCCTCTGATAAATCAGCTTCATTATCTTAAGTGCCTTAAGTGCATCTCGAAATTTATGTTCTGATTTATCATTTTCCCTTGTCTACAAAAGCACTTATTGCACTGACAGTGAATGCATTTCAAGGTATGCATTATATATCTCTTTACATAGAAGTCCATGCATCTCACTCAAATTGCAGTATTTTTTTTACCCTGTCATTGGATCCAAATTTCACAAATATTAATCCTTCGTAGTTTTTCAAATCGTTTCTGAAAAAAACAGTGCTGAGATAATGATAATATTTATAAATCCAGACGCTAAAGCATGGTGTATGCAAAATATGAGTTGCGTACCACCGTTTCTTGGAAGCAGGTCAATTTAGGGGATTCTTCGACTAGTTATTTCTTGAATTTATAATATTTTTCTCCGTAGATAACGTACAGCACTAGTGTATTCAACTATTTTAAATAATGTTCATTTTGCGATTCTTGAGAAATGAAATGCACAAATTCTTTCTTGTTCTCCTCATCAGAGAAAATTTGCTTTCATTTTCGTACTGTTTGTCCAGGAGTATATAAGTTTTATTAAATCAGCAACAGTTCATATTTTTCATTCATTTATTTTTATTGACAACTGCCTGTACATATTAAATACAACATCTATCCTTTGAGAGGATGTATAATATTGTATTATTTTAAAAAACAGATTCGTTGCTAGTTGTCCAAATAACTGTAGCTCCTATGGTAGCTTTAAACAAAGCACATTTTGTCTTTTTATATTAACAACACCATCATTTGCATTCTTTCAGCAGCCGCAATTTTATCATAACGTCCATCAGTTTGATTTTTCTGTTTTTCGCATTGAACCATCAAGTGTTGCTAAAGATTATTGAAGAAGCCTTAGATGGTAGGAAAAGGCAGTTCTTATATCCAAATTTCTTTGCTCTGCAAGAATCGTCATCTGGGAGAACAGATATTATGTTGTCATGGCAACAAATTCTGATAGATTTTATTCAAATTATTTTTCTTTTTCAAGTCACAAAATATGTTTAGCTCATTGGAGGTTCTAAAAATCCTTCTACCTTTGAGTCTTCAGACAGATATTCTGTCTTGAAAGTTTGATAAATTTTTTCAATTATCTCATGATCTTTGATCATATCTTCGACAATTACTGGATTTGTAATTGCTCTAGTTGATTCTATTAGCCTGTCTACATTTATCTATTCATTGATAACCATGTTCTGTAAATATGAGATATCACGTTCGTCTTTCTGGATCTTGCTCAAAGACTGATCTGGATGTAGAATAGATTTTTCTGAAGAACTGATTTTGGTTATTTCATGAATCATTTGGAGAAGTTCTACCCTGGTATAAAAAAAGGTCTTTTAATTGTGGCAGGTCTTTGACTAAACTTTGTTGTAGTTTTTGACTCCTGTGTTTCTTTACTTATTGTCTCTTTCATCGTCCTGTTAATTTTACAGCATGTAAAATCAAGAAAATCTTTTCTATCACTGTGTTTATCGGCAGAATTTTCCAATATGGCGTCCACTGGTTACTCTGTTTTCGAAAATATCACCGATAAATGTCATTTTGTGGCTGATGTTGTGGTGAATCCAAAAATGTGTGGTTTACAACGTCCACTGACATGAAAATACGAACCCCTGGCTCAATGACAGTTGCCACTTTCCAATATGGCGCCCATAAGCTACCTTGGTTTTGTAAATATGGATAAATGTCATTCTGATGTTGTGTTGAATCCAAAAAAAGTGTGTATGATTTAACAAGTCCTCTGACATGATACCACACAAGCCCCTGGCTCAACGGCGGCAACCATTTTTCAATATGGCGTCCATTACCTACTCTTATTTTGAAAATATCATGGATAAATGTCATTCTGATATTGTCGTGAATCCAAAATAATATGACTTCACAAGTCTGTTGACATGAAATTAAAAGAGTCCCTGCTTTAACGATGGCAGCCATTTTCCAATATGGCATCCATAAACTACCCTAGTATTGAATGTATCGTGGACAAGTGAAATTCTGATGTTCTGATGAGTCGAAAAATATATGACTTACCATGTCCGAGGACATGAAACCACACGACCGCTTAACTCAACGACGGCGGCCATTTTCCAATATGGCGCTCAAAAGGTACCCTCCTTTTGAAAGTATCATGGATAAATGAGGTCTTGTTGTTGTGGTGAATTCAAAAATATATAGTTTACCAAGTCCCCAGATATGAAACCACACAAGCTTCTGGCTCAACGACTAATTGTACAATACTTTATTTCTTACAAAAAAAAAAAATGGATATATTTTTAAGTTTTTGAATTATTTCCAGACGAACATTAAATTTCAAAACATGAACTCATCATTTAAAACGAAATGATATTTAGATTCTTTAAAATCTTCGAAATAAATTTTACATAAAATAAATAAATTTCTCTTCGAAATAAATTTTAGACTCTTTCCAAAGTTTATAAAATTCAAGAAAATGAAACACATTTAAATTCAGCTACACATCAAATAACATCATACAAAATTTATTTAATTTTTCTAGAAAAATATGAAATCCTAAAGCTTTTGAATGAGTCTTCCGTGGAAATACTAAACAACAGAGGAAGTATATGCATCATTAACTTTAAAAAAAATGAAGTTTTGTGTTTCGAAAGATCCTTTTACGTGTCTCCATCTCGGATGCAAAGATTTGCAACCTGTTTTTTTTTTTTTTTTTTTTTTTTTTTTTTTTTTTTTTTTTTTAAGAGAAAGGGAAAGTAAAAATTTAAATTTTAAAAAGTCCTTTGTACAAAGAAAAGTAATATTTCAGTAATATTTTCTAAGGTTAAGCGTGTTGCTTTTGAAGCATCTGCACGAATTTTCATTATTGAGTCAGCCAGAATTGAAATCGTTACTTTTCGGATTATTTTCTATTAGCCTTTAATGAATGAACCATAAAAACTAAAATGTGAGGATGTCTCCAACAAGAATATCTCCAAGGCTATTTGCTTATTTTCTTTAGACTTTAAGACTTTCACAAAAACATTCTGCTGGTTTATTTCAGTTAGGTTTATGAACATGCGAGGAGGAGGACAAGAAAACCAATAATGTCATTGTTCCTAAATGAAACAGGATTCCTCAAAGTTTTGTAACATTTAGGGCAGAATTGGCATTATACTAAATTAATATCCTTTATTTGGCAGAAAAATATTGAGTACCAAGTATTGAAGAGTAAATAATAGCATTCAGCTTATAAATAATATTAATTTAATTAATATTCTACCCTATCATTTTATGTTGAAAACTTTCCACCCCAGTGCAAACTCGAGGTGGGAAGGATTTCACTTAAAAAAAGTTTGATATTCAAAGAATCAGTATGCAAAATATTATCATTAATTAACTTTCAAGATATTCTGGTCATGACGTTTTAACTTTAAGTAGCGTTTAGAACGCATTAGTTCTTTTATATGTTACTTGTATTACATAATTTTACATGTTAAATATTATATAATTTCATTATCGCTTGTTAAGGTAAAGTGTGTCATTGTTGGCAGGTCTGGATTAATTTTAGTTTTAAGCTAGAACATGCGTAAAAATCTTTTATTATTCTGATGTTTTTTATTACTGATCGACGTAATACCCAGATCATCCCAGAAAGTAAAAATAAGAATTTTTAATTTTTTTTTTTCTAAAAGCTGTTTGTCACCACGAATTCAAATGCTTTATTTTATCTCAAGTGTAGTGTACTTAAATAACGCATTTTTTATCCTTTTGACACCTGGTGTCTCTTATACAAATTTTATTACGCAATATCCAAAATTAACTAAGTAAATAACGCAAAATCAAACTTTGCAAAGAAAGATGATGTACTATAAGATTGGACATGTCAATGCAAAGGGTTAATGGCAGTATCAAGCAGAGTTGCAAGTTTGGTGTTCATCTTTATTATTAAAATTTGCGTTCATACCAGAAAAAAAATATTTTTCATGTTATTTGTTGAGAGCCATCATTATATGAACTGAAAATTCTTATTCTAAAAATCCCTGGAATAAGTTTTAATTTCTGAATAAAAAAAGAAGACCGAAACTGGCAATTCAGGTAGCATGGTCGTTATACTTTCATAGACATTTATTTTGACCAAGGTCTAAACTCAACAGCAGTTGGTAATTCATTATGGTTCCTTGCAGGTGAACACACTCGCGAGTTAATGTTAAACATATGTGGAAATTTATTTATTTATTTTCGCTTTTTTAGACTGAATAGCTGAGACCCATCTCTACATTTTCTCTCTTTTAACTTTTGATTTCGGTTGTTGATTTTGTTTAGAAAGATGCTTTTATTTGCGCAACCGATTTCGAAAGTGAAAGCGAATTTAGAAAAACAAAACCAAAATGGAAAAAGGAAATAAGGAGCGACGAAAAGATGCATCTCAGCTATACATTTAAAAAAATTGTTTATGTAGAAATGCAAACAAGGTATTAGAAAGTATCCTCACTATAGGTTTAGCATTAGCTTGTGAGTGTCATCGCCTGCGAGAACGGGTGTCTTAAGGTTGGTGAGTATTATTATTATCGCGAATTAACCATTCACAGGGGTGAATTTATTGATCTATTATGAGATATGCGAAATATAGCAACTTCAAGAATAAAATGATTGATATAATACACAAACTAAAACAGCAGGATTATTTGTTTAACCATTTAAAATAATAAACAAAAAGTGGGAATAGTAGTAAACAAAAAAGCGACACACAACAATTAATATTAAGAATAAAAACAGTGACCTTTCTTTTAAGATTTAAGTTAAAATCTTTTACATGCACATTTCAAATCCGGGTACATTTCAAATTATCTTTTTGCACATTATGCCTTTTAATGTTTTAATTTTAAAGCATATTAGTCATTAATTATAATGGAAATTTTTTAATGTATAATTTACAAAATGTTCCGAAATAGGAACATGGGTGACTTCCTGTCGTCATTTTCCAGTGGTCATTGGTCCTTTTAAAGATTTTCTGTACATTTCCCCATTAATAATAGGAACGTAACTTTTATTTAAAAAAATCTGTTTCAAAAATTCATCTTTATGATTGGTCCTTATCCTTTGGTCATTGGCCATTTTTATGCTCTTCTGTACATTTTCTTATTATTGAGGGGAATGTAACTTCTATTTCAAAAAATTAAGTCATCTTTTTACTATTTCTGCTAAATTTTTCAAGTAAATTTTGATAAAATTTAATTTTTAACTTTATGTTTCCAATTGGGAGCACTGGCCTGTAAAAAGTTTAAAAAGAACATTTATATTTGATCGAAGAAAAACATTAAAACAATGTGACAAACAAAATAAAATCATAGAAATTTATTTAATATTTCAAGACAAATATAAAATTCTAAAACTTTTGAATAATTCTGACATTAAATACTAAGAACGAAATTGAGAGTAAAATACACACAACTAGAATGAAAAATTGAAGTTTCTGTTGCAAAGAATGGTTTTACGTGTTTACATTTTGATTAGAAGGAGGTCATGAATTTAATATCTGCGTCTTCTAAGGCAAGCGAAACAGAAAATAAAATTGAAAATACTCATTTGTCAAAAGTTGAATTTCATTTCGTTTGAAAATATTTTTCTAAGTATTTTCAAGAATTTATTGCGTGATTAATAAAATTTATCACGGTTTTGGGGCTTTTCTTTTTAGGTGCGTTCATGATTATGTAAATACGTAGCACATATTGTTGTCGCTGATTCCGTCCGTCTGTCCGTCTCTTTGTCTGTCTGTCCGTCTATCTGTCCGTCCGCATATAACAACGCAAAAACTACCCAACCGAATCGTTTGAAATTTAAAATACGTAATTATTACATAATTTTCTCGAGTCATTTCAAATTTTATAAAAACCGGATGGATAGATCAATTACAGGGACAATCAAAAGGATTCCGTTACATTAAGGTCAATGGGGAAAAAAATTTCAAATGCATTTTAATCGTTTGAAATTTAAAACGTATAATTATTACATAATTTTGTCGAGTCATTTCCAGTTTTATGAAAATCGGATGGATAGATCAATTACAGGGACAATCAAAAGGATTCCGTTACATTACGGCCAATGGGGGAAAAAAGTTTCAAATGCATTTTCATCGCGTGAAATTTAAAACGTATAATTGTTACATAATTTCGTCGAATCATTTCAAATGTTATAAAAATCGGATGCATAGATCAATTACAGGGACAATCAAAAGTATTCCGTTACATTACGATCAATGGGAAAAAAAGTTTCAAATGTATTTTAATGGTGTTACACTCATTGGAACACAATAGAATAGACATGAATCTATGAAGTATGTATTAAAATATACATTATGGGCAATCTGTGATGGAAAGATTATTTATTATTAAATTACAGGGCCACACAAATGTATTCACTAAATAATGTTATACGGTAAACATTGTTTGGGGCGTGTTTTAATTATATTAAACTACTTTATATTTTATGAATAAGATATACGTTAATGAAGCATAATAAAAATTACTCCCTGCATATTTAAAGGAACACAAAGATTTCGACCACTATACTGTATCCAAAGTACGCTCTACTACATCAGCAAGATCTGAATATTTTAAAACTTCGCTATCGTACGAACGCACCTCATTTGCTACGCTTCACGTGCAATTTCCAACTTGTTTATTATTTAATCAAGAATCAATTGAATGCATTTAAAATTTTAATATACTGTTTTCGGATTTAATTAATAATGTTTGCTTTCATCTTTCAATTTTATGTATACACATACATTACGAAAAAAAAAAAGTCTCATTTCATTGCAAAATAAATATATATATCGGTGTTCTTCTCTTTTTTATAATATTTAAGCAGAGCTTTTGAAGTTAATTATTAATGCGTAAAATACACATCAATTAATTACATTGCATGATTTTATTGCGCACTTATTCATTTTTATTTATAAAAATATTTGAAATCTTTGTGTAGCCCTGTAAATGCTATGTACTTCGTATTATGGGTGAAATAACTTATATTAAGCCTCAGTGACGTATATCAATTTTGTATATGAAATAGTTTGATATAATTAAAATGTGTCGCAAACAATCACCCCTTTGTGTAGTTGAATTCTTTTCGGTAGTCCTGTATAAAACACATTTATTTACGTTATCATTACGTCCACCAGCTGGCGCAGCTGTGTCAACTTACGCCAGATTCCAATATATTTTTGCACGCTTGATATGCACGCAGTTTTGGGCGACAACCGGGACTGGGGTGAATAAGTGTTTAAATTAATCGAAAATGTTTTATTTAAATTTACTGGCCTATTTTTTTTTTTTTTTTGGCTGTAATCAGAACTTGTGAAACAGATTATGTTTAACACTAAATATGCAATAATCGGTCATTTAGATCGAAGAAAAAAGAATTTGAAGTAGAATAATTTTACAAAATAAAATATGTCTGTATTAAAATTAGACAGACATAAGTTTTGCTAACTTACCTTTTCACCAGTTGCTGCCATAAGAACATTACCATGACATGAGTACATTGCCATGAGTACCCATTGCTGCCAGAGGGTTCAGGCTCAGGCGCCTTCGAAAAATGCCTGCAAGTGTCACTCAAGTAACATAATAAGTTAATTTAAAAAAAGTTTCTGGTGGGGAAATATTTTGGGGGTGTATTTTTATAAAACTTAAAAAATATTTCCATTATGTTTAGTGTTATACGTTCACTATTTCGGCGTAATGTAAGTATTTCTTTATTCATAATTACACGATTTAACCCTTTATATATAAAATTAATTATGAAGAAATTGCTAACCCTCCATAATTATCTTCTGTAATATCTGAAATTATGCTAAAACTTTTCAAAAATAACAATGTGAAATTTAGATATAATTTCCCATCAAAACTGCCTTCATAAATCGCTACTTATGATAATTTTTGTAAAATATTTATACTAATAATAATAACCAAAAATATTCTTATGGAAATATCGCATTCTATATTATAAAGGCCAAACATATCTGTGCTTAACCCATACGTCATTTTTCAATTGACAACGCTTTGAAATTTTAAATGCAATTTAGGTTTTGCAATTTTTGGCACTGGAAAATTTTAAACTTCTAAACATCGCATATTTTCAACTTTTAATAGTTGAAATACTGTGATACACTTCCTTTAGTGTGTACCACTATACATTTTAATAGTGATACACTGCCAATTAGGGAATAAATTGTACTTTAAACGACAATTTATTTGAAAACTGTATCTTAATTTATTTTTGAAATATTATTATTATTATTATAATTAAAATCAACGTGTAACACACAATAAATAAAAACATTCTACAGACGTATACGTTTCACGAACACCAGGACTCGCTTCCTCAGTGTACAAAAGGTAAAAATGTTTAAAAACAGAAACCTCCCCAACTGACAGCAAGTCAGAAACCCAAATTTTAAACATTACCCGTTTAAACATCCCAGTTTTAAATATTTTTACCTTTTGTACACTGAGGAAGCGAGCCCTGGTGCTCGTGAAACGTATACGTCTGTAGCATGTTTTTATTTATTGTGTGTTAAACGTTGATTTTAGTTATTGTAATCTTCCACACAAGGTTTTAGCTATTATTATTATTATTATTATTATTATTATTTGTGGTTTTTAATACCGTTTTTCTAAACGTGGCAACAGTAGTATTCAAATTCTATTAAAAGCAAGGAAAAAAGAGAAAAAATAATACTGGACGTTTATGTTGCCATTTTTTCATTAAAAGAATAAAAGAAATTGAAATACGTGTTCTGTCAAGAATATCGCCTGTTATAAATCTCGGTGAATTTTGGTTTAATTTACAAAATTTCAATTACACTTAAAAGAATAAAAATATTTTAGTAAGAATTTCAGCTAATAGTATCGAGACTTTAAGTTTTGAATCAAAATGATCAAATTAAAATACCAATTTTTTAAAAAAGATGAATACAGATATTAAAGGTGCATATGTAAATTTATATATGAAAATAATATCGGGTTTAGATTTCACGGGGGAAAATTCTATGATTGAGTCAAAGTGGAATAAATTCTACATTTTATTTTTTGGAATACTTTTTCTATTGCTTGATAAGGTGATAAAACATTTTTACTAAATATCACTAATAGGACCGGGGGACCGTATAAAAAGTTAATTTTCGTAATTTTTTAATAAAAATCTTTTTTGATCTAAATCGTTTGAAGAAAATTCTTTACCTTTTTAAAAGCATTTTTTGCAATTGGAAGTATATGTCTATGACTAATGATTTAGAAATTAGTCATTGGCCACCGTTGAGAGTGGACACCCTGTAGAATGTTATTGTTCTGTGATTTATTGAAATCACAGAACTTTAATTTTTACTGAAATAAGGACTACTTAAAATTCTCTGTTCGCCGTTCTGCGGTTTTCAAAACAATGATAGCCTCATCAAAATCTGATTAAAAGCATTTTTTAAATATAATCTTTCGGATGTTTCACATGATTGGATCAAGGCCCCCTTATCATAATATCAAGGCCTGGCATTCAGGAGAAAATCTATTGTTGAAATTGTCCCTATAATTGCCAACTTATTATATGACTTTGTCTCGTATTTAACACCACCTGGTGCATACTACTGCTAATAATCCCATAGGAAAAAATGGAAAATATTTCAGTTTCTCACATTAGATGGCGCTACCAACGGGAAAATCATGTGGTTTCAGCGCCCCCTGTACTGCGGTCAAAGGAAACTTGGCGAATGACAAGCCTTGATATTATGATAAGGTAGCCTTGGATTGGATAAGCAAGGATTGTCATTTTGATCTTCACTTTTATTTCGAAATTCCAAATTCGTACCGGAAATAATTCTGCAAGAAGAATCTTTCTAAGCAGTCACAAAATTTCTGTCATTTTACAAAGCATTTTATAGATTAAAATATACATTCTATACTATCTGTGGTGCAAATAATTTTTTTATTATTTACAGGACCACACATAAATTTTCTGTTACATAATAGTAGACAAGGAAACATTTTTGAAGGTGAGTTTTAATCAAAAATTAAATCATTTCACATTTTATGAAAATTATATACGTTGCTAAGTTTTAATGTAAGTTAATTCGTATATAATAGAAAACGTCTAGTACTTACAGAGACACATAAAAGAGTTTGGATAGTGACTTGTATCCGAAGTACTGTTTATTTTAAAAGCTTCGTTACAGCACAAATGCACCTCATTTGATACTTTTGACGTGCAATTTCTGACTCTTTTTTTCCCATTGACCACAGTGCTACTGCAATCTATTGAGTGGCTATGTAAAAGAATTATTAACACTACATATTTGATTGTCAATGCCAAACATTGAATAGTAAACCTTAACAACATACAAAAATTGCACGGAAATCCGAGTAAAATTATGAGAGTTAGAGCATTAACAGACAGACGACAACCTGATAAACTGAATGCAAAACCACTTTTCAGATATGGCGTTTTTTTGGCAAAAAACGTGTAAAAAACGTGACTTTTTTTCGTTTTTTATAAATAACTTCAAAATTATGCATTTTACATAAAAGTCATCCATACATAAATTAAAGAGCACAAAATTTCCTACATTTTATGTATTTAAAGTTTTTTTCTCTGATCAATGGTTTAGCTGTGAGAGAGCCGCGAAAATGGGTGTGAAAAGCAAAAAATTCTGAAAAACGTGAATCACAGCACCGTACGTCGATGAAACATGAAAAACAACCATTTTACACAAATTTTCCCCACTCAATAATACTAAATATATTATTATTGACTATATTTTATTAATCTGATGTTCATTGTTTCTTTCATAAAAAAAAAATAAAAATGAGCATATTTGTGATCAAAATCTTCATTTGCTAATTACAAAATAATAATAGCAATAATTTCTTAATTTGACTTTTAAATAATGTAAATAAAATAACTAAAACAGGCTTTAACATATAAAAGCTGACACGGATTCCAGTTCTTAAAGTTCTCGAAGTTCAAAATGTGGGTGTGAAAATAAAAAAAATCCGGAAAATAGGAATTATGGCACTGTACATAGATTTAACATGAAAACTGACCATTTTTCGCAAAGATTGACTTTAAATGATACTGAAGATATTGTGATCGATTATGTTTTACAATGAAGTTGCTAACAATAAAAACGACGACTCATCATGAATTATTATTTAATTATAAATAATTATGTACATTAGTAAGTACATTTACTTAAAAAACAAAGTACTATTTCCGCTTTCTTTCATTTGACGATCCCTTCTTTTCACCGACATCTACAAAATAGAAAATAGACTAATGTAATTAGTGGGTATTTTTATAACTATCAATATTATAAATAAAAGTTTTTTTTGATAGTAAATATTTGATACCTTGCGGCATGACTATTTCCCCTTCCATTGGGTCCTCTGATTCACTGTGTGGGCAATCCATTTCCAGATCGGCTTCAAAGTCTAGCTCATACTCTTCATCTTGTCACACAACTGCGATGTTGTTGCAGTTTCCCGAAGAAAATCTTATATCTGATATCTTCGCAAATAATTTTTGCTGCTGCTTCAACCATCACTCGCAGCCTCTCATCTCGATCAGATTTTCATGTTTGCTGATACCATACATTAGTCAGTATCTTCCCTCCTATATTCTTGAAACACACAATAGACTTTTTTTCTGATTCTTTGTAATCAGTATGTCTTCCCCATATCTCTCAATGAGGTTAAACTTTACAGTTCTCATATCAGGTTGATAATTCCGTGTAACCTGTTTCATTAGCTCTTCCATGGAGAATTGACACTCGTCATCATGATTTTCAAGGTAATCGTATATACTTTGCATTACTCTGTCGATTGCCTCGACAAATGGTCCACGTTTCTTCTGTTCTTGGACCTTCGGCCTCCCATAAATATACTTAAAACATTTGATGTGGTATTGAGCATCTGCTGCGATCAAATAATTCACTGGTTCGATGCGTTGAATTATAGCCTGCCCATAATCATCATTGCGAGCTCTTGCTGCTTTCAGAATTGTATTTTTGAATCCCATGTGTCACACACTGTATACAGTATTGCGTTCGCTTGATGGATTTTTCACTTGTGTTGCAATGAACTCTTCCGAAATGCACAGTCCATATATAAAACAATTAGTTCGAAAATTAAACTGAGTAGTTGGTGATCTTAAAATTTGAGAAGTGCTAGCACTTTGTTTCTCAATCTTCTTCACATAAGCAGTAATCATCCGTTCATTTACGTATGCATTTCTACACTTATGCACATCTACTGAGGTTGAACCTTTAGGAAAACTGCCTTTCCATCCTTTCTTTCTGTTCTTGCCTTGATTAACGCTGCAATATTTCGACTAACTTTCACTGACGGCCAGGCCCCTCTTCTAAAAGAGAGTCACAAATAAAACATAGTGACATCGCGCAAAATCAGCTTAGATGTTCACTATATTCACGAAGACACAGTGAATTACAAAATTATAAGTAAGCAGTTGCATATGGAAACTGAGAGGAATGTGTCCTCCTGATAAGACAGTAATCTGTACTGTGATTTGTGCGATACATATTTCTAACAGAGGCGAGGGAAGGGGGAGGGAGTTAGTATTCCACTGAACGTGGACATGGGATGCGGGGGGTGGGCGCTTGACCAACGTTATTTCACACTTGCACCCCCTTCAATCAAGGGGGAAAGTGCAGATGGGATCAGTTAAAGCCTGTTTTAGTTATTTTATTTACATTATTTAAAAGTCAAATTAAGAAATTACTATTATTATTTTGCAACAGCAAATGAAGATTTTGATCACAAATATGCTCATTTTTATTTTTATTTATATTTATTTATTTATTTATTTATTTTTGTTATGAAAGAAACAATGAACATCAGATTAATAAAATATAGTCAATAATAATATATTTAGTATTATTAAGTGGGGGAAATTTGCGTAAAATGGTTGTTTTTCATGTTTCATCGACGTACGGTGCGGTAATTCACGTTTTTCAGAATTTTTTGCTTTTCACACCCATTTTCGCGGCTCTCTCACGGCTAAACCATTGATCAGAGAAAAAAACTTTAAATACATAAAATGTAGGAAATTTTGTGCTCTTTAATTTATGTATGGATGACTTTTATGTAAAATGCATAATTTTGAAGTTATTTATAAAAAACGAAAAAAAGTCACGTTTTTTACACGTTTTTTGCCAAAAAAACGTGTTTCCGGGGAGAAATTTTGTTGGATAATGCCAGATTCGTGTTCAGCGACCCAAAAAACATGAAGGGAACCAAAAATCAAAACTACACCAAAACTTGCATTTATTTTTTACCAAATGCCTGGACTATTAGTGGATTCTTGGAATTTAATATCTGTATTCTTTCATAGAAAAAGTAATAAAATGTAAAACAGATTGTAGACATTAATTACAGAGGAATTTCTCCTTCCGCTAGCGAGATTTATTTTTGATAAGTTGATCTAATTTATCTCCAAAGGGAAAACTTTAATAACTTTCTTTTATTTGGTAGCTTTCGTTAAATTAAGATTTATTTAAAAAAAATTCATTAAATTTTAGGCCTTAATAATATAGTTTAAAGAGAACTCCTTTAAAGGATTTTTTTAAGTTGCTTCATTTAATATTTTTTTTTCTGAGATATACTATTTATTGATAACTTAACCCTTTATTGAGAAAAGTACTGATGCATTCATATAGCTTAGATTTTTAATTTGCTTTTCTGCAAGAGGATATTGAGCGGATAAAAAAATTTCTTTTCAGTGCTTTTGTACTTTTTAGGCAATATATTGCATGTAACTTGAACGAAATACGGTTAAGTTCCCTTCTTAAAAAATTCAATAACAAGTTGAATATAGATTCTGCCATTGCAGAATTCAGTTTCACCTCCGATTAAAAAAAAAAAAAAAAATCGATAGAGGTTTTTTAGAAGGGCGACCCCGTTTAGATTGCAATGAACTAACTTTATTTTTCTTGTGTTTATCAATATAATAGCAAACAGAACGGCGTGAAATACCCAATTGAATAGCAATTTCTCTCTGAGACATTGGAATTGCGGAATAATAAAGGGATACAATTTGACGTGCTACTTCTTCATTGACTAGATTCATCAAAAACGGATACTTTCTTTAGTTTAAACGCTTTTTTTATAGACTCTGGGTAAAAGGAAATGCAATTTAACAATAAAACGAGTGGAATCCTGTCGAATGCGACAAATTAAATGTTTAAAAGACCCGATAGATTTGGTTTAAAAAAAAGCAAAATTAATTACATTATTGAATCAATATATAATAAATATATTTACAAAGTAAATGTCAAGTGTGCCACTTACAATTTTGCATGCAAATATTCGCACATCTTCAGTTAAAATTGTAATCTGAGTGACGGCGAAATTCAGAAATTTTATTTTATATGCACTTACAGAAAAATAATTTTATTAAAAAAAAAAAAAAAACTAATTTTATTTTTACTGTGACATTATTTTCACTAACTGAAGTCATCTGAAAGTAAAATCTCAATCTCAGTGTCCATAATGAAAAGAAATATTGAAATGTAATATCGGGTACTACTGGGTTATCCCGTCGACCAAAAAATTATCGCCAAACTATAAGATTAAATGCCAACAATGGATGATCGTGAATGTCACATTCAATGACATTAAATACGATTCGTGTGTTTAAAATATCATTAAGTGATTTTTATTTCGACTTTTTATTAATATTCTACTAATTATTTGTTTTTCGTTGTATAAAATAAAAATTATGTCAATATGTATAATTTGGCTATTAGTTTGGCGATTTGTATAATTTGGCGAAATTGGTCGACGGGATAACAGAGTAGTACCTAATATCGTTATGAGTAAAGATGCGATGTTTTAAATAGTGACGTCATTTTCTCTTCAAATGTTTTTCAAAAGTTGCTGTTATTAGTAATATGAAAAAGGCAACCGTAATAATATTGTAATTCCCATTTATCTGGTTGCTGAATGACATAATTTTCCTCATTTGAAATTTCTCTTATTTTGATTTAGACATTAATTTTTATCATAAATTATTTTCTGTTATTTTATTTACATTATTAATATTATTTCTCAGTAAATATATATATATATATATATATTTATCTCAATTAGTGCATAATTATACGCAATCATTTTGGAAAATAAATTTTTAATCGAGAGAAAAGCTAAAATGTGTTGCCACCATTTTGAAGAAATGTCACGAAAAAGCTTCTCAAATTAAAAATAAAATATAAAAAGGAAATAAATTAAAAAATAACTAAAATGGGCACAACTACTAATAAATAGCTTTCATTTAAAAAAATAATTATCAAAATCGGTTGAGTAGAAAATTCAGGACTGATGACACTACATTTTTAGCTTCTCTGAAAGAAATAGCATCGGAGGCTAAAAAAATAACTTAATCTTTCCTACTTTGGTTGATTCTTAAGATATACTACAGAAGTAATCCATATTCTTTTCATATGGTTTGTGTATCCATTTTATAGAATTTGACACCACAAAGTCACTCGTCATCATGCACAAAGACAGACGAAACAACTTGATTAATAATTTTAATTAAAATTAATCAAATATTAAAAAAATTTACATTTAAATTTTTGCAGCAAAAATAATTTCCTTTTTAGATTACAGACAAAATTAGAAGACTGATAGAAAAATGTACTTTTACATTCACATTACATCGATTGCATTATTAAGATGAAATACATACTTAGCGGGAAAAAACAGTTATTATTATGGAAAGAAAACCCCGATTACATATTGAAAATGAAAGTCTCTCGATTAAGTGAAATAAGATTTATTATGTTTCAGAAAATCATTATATGTCTATCAATATATTCCGTGGGGAAGTTATTATATCATAGCCCATTTGTTTATTTAGTTCAACAATATGCTGCGGTGCGCTGGGATGATCATTTGCCACTTTTTATTTATATGAACATCTATATGAAAAATCTAAAACTTCATTTTTGGTACAAAGTATTGTAGAAAACGTTCATTGAATATACAAATGACAAACCGAAAAGATTGGAATATTGCTTTCTTTAGAAAACTGTAGGAATTAAGTGAGAACTAAAAGTTCTCGTAAAACATAAGAAAATCTTTACATCTAATTATGAAACTGTTAAATATTACTTACCCATCATACATAGTATAGGGTAATTCTTGCAATCGTTTTGGAAATCGAAAAAATTTTTTTGAGGGATTTACACGTTTCGGACACTGGAGATTCCGAAAAACATATATTTTTAGAAAAAAAATTTTGCCGTCCAACCATCTGTGTGACTGTCTGTCTGTAACCATTCTATCTCCCGAACAAATTGAGATAGAGACTTAAAATTTTGTATGTTCTTAAGAATGGGACGAAGCCTATTTAATATCTGTAACGTCGATTATCCGGAACTATTTTTTCGGACTCTCGAAAAATTCGCTCTGATGAAAGGTATATAAAAATTTTCGAATTTTTTTATTTTAAGGAGTGGACGTAAAAGGCAATAAATTAACACACATTTTGCATAAAAAACGAAGTAGATCGAATTATTAGTTGTCGAGATATTTTTAATCCTGTTTTCCAGATTCTTTGATTTTTCATGACCCTGTATTTCATTCAAATTTCAATTCAAATATATTTTAATTGGAAATGGGACATTTAATTCGATGCAAGAAACCGTTAATGAATATGATAATTTTTTTAGAATTATAATCATGTTTCTTTTATGCAGTTCAGTGCTACTTGAATAGTTTGCCGTTTCATACAATTTATCGAAATTGGTTCATCAGAAATTCATTAATAGAGCATGATGATGTGTTAAAGATACTTAAATATACGTTTATATTTTGTTTTGGAATTTTAATGCATTTTATAAATTGTTTACATATGTTATGTTTTCATATATTATGTAATGCATATCCATGATGGGTAAGTATTACGGTGGCCTCCAACGACTAGTTTATTTCTGTGACTATTTTTTTGCATTTCTATGTGGCAGCTCTAGAAAATGAAAAATTGTTTATCCCATAATGGCAGGTTGTAGCCTGATGATGTCGCTTCGAATGTGTGATTGGCGAAGTTTGATTTCTAGACGACTTTATTTTAATTCCTATATGCTACAGAAACAACAGAATTTTGCTATAAAAAATTTCTTTTAAGTATGCGAAGAAAGTATATTTACAAAGTTTAAAATAAATATATTTGTATATTCTGATGCCATTCAGTCATCTCAACATTTTACTAATAACAATACTTTGGGTCCAAAATGATAAATTATAATGTCGGTTTGTTTTTATATTTCTTCTCTGTTCTGTTTATTGTTTTGTTTAGTTGGCAAATGAGAGACTATTTTGGTGCGCCAAAGATGATATCTTTTTCTATGGGACATCTTCATAGAGGTTAGCATAGCTGCCAACTTGTATGGATTTTTCCCGCCATTAAAATTAAATAGAAATGTATGTCTTGTTTCATCGTTCAATTTCATTAAGATTTTCGATTCGTTTCGAAAAATAGCGATAAAAAAATTAAAAATACTGCAAACGACATGAAAAAGAGGCATTATTTGAAAGTTTTTCTAAAGAGTATTGATCAGTTAAGAGGTTAATTAAATTAATATGTATAATTTAGCAGTTGTGAATTTCTTTACAACAGCATGTATTAAGAAATCTTTCGATATCCATATACCGTGCACTTTAAACATGTCTTTTCAAGCATTATATGCAAATGATAGACCGGGAGGCGGCAGCACAGAAAATCATCTCATCGAGTTTACGGTTGAAATTCTAGAATTAGTTAAAACTCGTTTCGTTTATTAAAACACAATTAGTTTACCAACTTCTTGTGTTTTACCAAATTTGGTAAAACACAAATGAAAACCCGATTTAAGTAGGTGACTCGTAGCTTTATCATTGTGTTTTCATCCAACAAAAAGGTATAAAAATTTGGAGGGCTGAATGCAGAAAAACACAATGGTAAACCTACGAGTCGACCGCTTATTTGGTTTTTAGATGTCTTTCACCCAGATATGACTTGAAAGACCGACTGTGTTTTGATGAATAATGGAATTTTACCCGCGAACTCGATGAGGTGATTATTTGTGTTGCTGATAATGGTAGCCTCTCCAAAATTAGGTCTAAACATTGATACAAAATTGCTGACTTCCCTAGGAGAAATATTTTTATAGTTTGTATGGTTCCTTGAATTTGAATACCAGTATTTACAAAAAGTATTCTTTGTCTCACTTTTCTGCGATTAAAAAATGGCAATGGACACTTTTAGTGAATACTCATTTTAAATCATAAGACACCATACAAACGCTTTAAAAAATCATCTACGACAGTCACTCTTTTTGCATGTATTGTCCAAATATTCAGGAGTCTGTTGATAGCTTATAGTTTCTATACAAACTATATATTTTAGTACCACTGTATCTGAATATTTAACACTTTGGGGGCGAGGACAGATATACGTGCTGCAAAAAGGCTTACGAATACTTGTTTATGCCCACCAGGAAGTTTTTACTGTAAAACTTCGCTTATTTAACCGGAGCATTTTCTCGATTAAACAAGCCACAAATTTCTGTTTTTTAAAACCGGTGACAAAGCATTAAAAATTTCTTAAAAGGCTCCCGTCGCGAAGGAGTTTACCCCTTGGAGACGGTCGACCGCTAATATGTGCCGTTTAATGTGCTTAAAATCCTAGATCTTCTCACCAGTAAAATTTTATTGTCAATTTTGTCTTCTTTAATCCAATAATTTTAGCGATTCAAATAGGTAAAAAATTCTGCTTTTAAAATACAGGTGATAAAAGATTAAACGTTCTGGAAAAGACGCTCATCCTGAAAGGGTTAATTTAGCTTTACTTGATAACAGATTTTTCAATAAAATATACGGAAAATTACTCTTATAACTTAATTGAAGGCAAAATTATTATGTCGCACCCTGGAAGCCGTTAAGAACACCTACTTCCTTGTCAAACGGTTTTATCATAAGAGTCTATTTACTTATAATCACATTTAGACTCGAATATTTCATTCTTTGCAATGATTTTCTAGGTATATGCGGTTTTTACAGAAACGTATGTTCTTTGAAATAATGCCAAAAGTAATCAATAAAATATAAACATGAAGAGAGTTATAAATTGTAAAGTAATTCATAACACGTTTTTAAGATGAAAAATAAATCTTGAAATATTTTTCTTTAAAACCCTAACTGAATACACAATGAAGAACAAGTTATTACTTGCTTGAAAAATTGAACTTTATGTTGTGGCGTAGGAGATATTATTGCATGTTTTCTTTTTAAGACTTGAATTTAATATCTGGATCTCCTAAAGATAGTGTATTATTAAAAAAAGCTGATACAGATCCTTAATCATATATATAGAAGTTGCCACAAAAAGGGTGAATTTTGCTCTGATGTTATTTCTACTGGTGTGAAATAACATATTTTTTAATTTTTTAATTTTTTTATTTTTCCTGCAGTTTTTTAATGTAATAAGTATAAAAACAGTTTTCGATCTAGTAACTACTTAACTGATAAATATTTTTGAAAAATCTTTAAAATAATGTCTATTGTTTTGCATCTTTTACATATTTTTTAAACTTTTATCACCTGTTTTTAAAACAAGAATTGTTGCCTAATTGAATCGGAAAAAGGCAGAGATTAAATAATACAAAATTTACATTAAAAATTTACTGGTGAGAATAATAAAATATGATTGGCAAAAACACATTGCCTATATATGACATGGGGGCAAATCAGGGAAGTGGTTAAAAATGATTTGTAACTCTAAAGAAATCTAAAGAAAAATAAAATAAAATAAAATAAAATAAAAACCATACATCGAAATCTTTTATAAGGTGTCATTTGACACTGGTAGAAAGAATGTTAATGCATAGTTGGATAAAGTACGTAATGTGATTTGTAACAGTTTTTAAGATAATTCTTTCTCTTTCTCTCTTTCTCTCTCTCTCTCTCTCTATATATATATATATATATATATATATGTATATATATATATATATATATAATCAGAAATAATTTAAAGATCCTATAAAAAATTAAAAATTCTTATCATGTGAATTATGTTTATATGGATGAAACAGCACTTCCATTAATTAAAAAAAGAATCACATTTTTTTAAAAGTCCTTGTTTTTTTAAAAGTTACATTTAGTAAAGCTTTTAGCGTGTTATGACGCGCAAAGCAGTAACAATAATATTTTTCTACGTCTTAAAGTAAATGTTATACGCACTAAGTTTTTAGAACTGAGTAAAAAAAATCCACATTCCAAGAGTCCAATCTTAGACAAGACTTCTTTATTTTGAGAATTGGCGTTTCATTGCCTATACTATTTGGAAGTAGTAACGTTTGCCATATTTAAAAACAATTAAATAAGATGAAAATAAGCCTAAATATACTATTTAAAAAAAGATGATAGCAATTCAACAATCTACGTTTTTAAAAAAATAGCTGATTAGCAAATACTGGACTCAAGGGAAATAATTACTCTCTTCTAGAAAAATCACTATACTACTTGCTTTTTAAGTATTTCGAAAATAGTTGAAGTTCTCGGCAGAGAATTGGGGAATCTGAAATATATCTGAATTTTTTTTATTTCTTGAATTCTGCAACTTATTTTATTCGTTTCCTGATAGGACTGTTGCAATGCCCAAAAATGGAATACTTCAGTTAGTTATTTTATTCGTATTCTGGTTGCCCCAAGTTTAATGTCCAAAAATGGAATACTTCTGTTGCCACGATGACAAAAAGAGTAATAAAAACTTTAAAAATATATATTTAAAAACAAATTGTGATAAGAGATTTCAAACAAATTTCATTAAAAAGTGCATTCTTTTCTACACAACGGTGTAAAAGTTTAAAATGTGCGATGTTTAGAAGTTTAAAAATTTGCAGTTCCAAAAATTGTAAAACTGAAATTTCATTTAAAATTCGTTTGTGATGTGTCCAGGAATATGAATAATTAATCCATGTCGTATGGAGGAGTAAAAGGAGACGTTCAGAAGTCAGTCTGACTACCTGCATCCAATAAAATTCTACATTTTAAACAGTTAAAGTTGTTTATCTATAAAATACTGTTTTTTATCATTGGTCTAGGAATATTAACGTTTAATGCACGGCATACGTAATATATGACTCATTATAATCATCCTAAAAATGATGTTTATTATTATCATTATTAATTTAAATATAGAATTTATTTATAAGTCTTTAAAATTTTAGTTTTTGAAAATATAATTTTCTAAATAGTTGTTGTAATTTGTTAAATTAGAATTTTGTTTTATTTTCTTTGGATTTTTTTTTTTTTTTACACGAGATTTATTTATATAAATTTTATTTTCTCAGAAAATGTATCGGTTCTCTAGAGAGTGTATTAAGGGGTTAGCGTTACACCGAATACATCGAAAATATACTCTTTCGAGGTTCAAAAATACTGTTTATTTTCGAACCGAAAATATGCAAACGAAACTATTGATGGGTTGAATGAATGGGTTTACTATTGGAATAAAATATTCGGTCATGCGCAAGCATACATGCCAACCTTTTCTCTCTTTTCTTTTTTTCATTTTTTATAAGTTCTTTTTTACCAAAAATTTTGAACCCCCTCCCCTCCCAAACAAAAAAAAAGTTTATCAGAGTTTCGAAGTTTCCGGGTTTTTTTTACACCAATATTATTTTACAGAAAATGTTGTCATTTTAAATCGTCGAAATTTTCCAATTAAATAAAATAACATTTTCTGTATTAAAATTCTGGTATTCAAAAAAGCCAGAACCTTTGCAACTCTTGTTCAGTCATCAACTAAAAAAACCTACACAAAATTAAAAATTATTTTCAGATTAAAAATTTCTGAACATAATTCATTATAGAATCATTAGACATGGTTCAATCCTAAGGGAAAAATGCCAAATTTAATACTCATTTTCTCGAAAAGTACCTCACCGATTATGTTGAAATTTCAAATCCGTATTCACTGAATCCTGCTCAAGATTTAGATCAGACAGACTTCTTTAACTGATATTTTTTATTTGTTATGTTAGTTTTTCTAAAATTTTCCTTATTTCAGAATTTCTTTTTAAAACTTATTAATTCTTTTAAAACATTTATGCTCTACAACCAAAAATTGTTTTAGGGTTAGCATTCATTCTTTTCGCCTGACAAACTCACAATGAAGGTCTCCATAAGAGCATACTCAGAAAAATCTGAAAAAAAAAGTACAGAATGTTCTTGGATATGTCTTTTTATTAAAAAAAATAAAATAAAAATGGAGGAACCTTGATAGAGTGTCTGTAAAAATAAATTAAAATTTCCTTTATTTGGCGATTTATTATCGATTGGTGGTGAAACAGAATTTCAAAAAATACACTTTTATGTCGAATAATTTTTACTACTAGGTTATCCCGTCGACCAAAAAATTATCGCCAAAATATAAGATTAAATGCCAATAATGGATGATCGTGAATGTCACATTCAATGGTATTAAATACGATTCATGTGTTTAAAATGCCATTAAGTGATTTTCATTTCGACTTTTAATTAATATTTTTATTAATATTCTACTAATTATTAGTTTTTCGTTATTTAAAATAAAAATTATGTCAATATGTATTGTTGGCGATTTGTATAATTTGGCGAAATTGGTCGACGGGTTAACAGAGTAGTGCCTTTTTAACTTCTTCGCGATGAGAGTCGTTTGCTTAATTTTCAATCTTTTACACCCGTTTTTGCAAACAGAGAGATTTTTGCAATTGAATCACGAAAATGCTCTGATAAGGGTAACTTTACAATAAAGTATAAGGTAAACTTTACAATAAAAAATAACTGGTGGGAATAATGAAGGATTCTAAGCAACAGTTAAGAAGCAATTTTCATATGCATTAGAATAGTTTGCTTTAGCCGATTGAAAATCATGTATGTCAAATCTTTGTGTCGCTTTCCTATTTTTGCACCAAATTTTCGTTAATATTTTTTTTACAGACTTTCTGCTGAATTTCCGCCACTAAATTTAACTGATCCTTTATTACATACGTAAGTAGTACAAGTAGCATTTTTTTTCAACATATTCTGAGTATGCCCAGTAAGAAGATCTTACTTGTCAGTTCTTTTGAAACACTAAGCGATTTTAAGTTTTTTATGATGTGTTTAAGAAGTTTTAATCTTTTCACATTAATTCACACGAGTTCAAGTTATTTTCTTGAATTGCTGCTCTACCACCATAACAAAAATTATCAAAACAGCTAGAATACTTTATGAGATAATAGGATTTTTTCCTGAAAAGTATGATTTTTCAGGATAGACAAAACTTTTAGACATTTCTAACTTATGTGAAGCTCTTTCACAACTTTATGAAACACAGGAAATTAAAATGTATATAAACATCTGTCTAAAATTTAATTACATATAATAAATAATGTAATATTTTAATCCTTATCGGTTCTATGTCACTTCCCACGTAATTTCCAAACCAGTATTTATTACAAGAATTTTAGGTGATTAGCACTACTTTTTTTATTTAAAAAAACAAAAACTATATCTAGTGCAAACTACAAAATTTATATTAAAATATAGTGGTGAGAGTAGAATTTAAAAAATGAAAATAAACATAGATGCCAACGTCTCTAAATTATTCCGAAGTCTGATCAAAAATTTGCATGCCGGAAAAAATGTATAAGAAAATGTCTGTCTATTCTACAATGCATAACTTACCCTTCATTTTGAAATTTTCGGTCAAATAAAATTTTCGGTTGAAAACTTATTCATCTTGGATAAAACTCCAGAATAAAGTCAGAGATGTTGGCATCTATGAAAATCAGCATAAAATGTTTGCGTAAAATTAAAGTGAATGAGCGTGGTGTTCCTGTCGTTGTATTCCCTTGAATTTTTACGATTACTTCAATTGGTTTGAAAAGAAAAATAATCCAAAAAAACATGCATATTTAGTAAGGTTCAAAGAATTTTTCAAGCGAAAAAAAATAAGAAATTTTTTTTCAATCCTTGTCTTTCGATAAAAATGACGGAAGTTAGCAATTATGATTTTGTTTCATTCTTTTACTAACCCCTTAATGGTCGCATGAAATCACGGTCTAAAAATTCAAAACCATTATTGCCACCACTTTTTCGAAAAAAAATATTCATCTTATTTAATAAGAAGTAAAATCACATCACAATAAAACCAATTACACTATTTTATAAAACTGGTGGGAATGAAACAATTCTAAATAAAAGCTGAGAAGGTTGCAGCCCGTGAATGTCTCGGGCTCGACGATTAAGTGGTTAAATATTTGATGGTATTTAAATTAAAATGTAAACATATGTTGGGGAAACAACATTTTAACGCATCCCCTGATGATTTAGTCTTACAGTAAAATCAGTCATTCTCCGTTTATTTATACAAACGAAAAAATAATAGACTAATTACGAAGAAAAAGATAGATAATTGAAATAAAAAAAGATCGGTACTACTCTGTTATCCCGTCGACCAATTTCGCCAAATTATACAAATCGCCAAACTAATAGCCAAATTATACATATTGACATAATTTTTATTTTAAATAACGAAAAAATAAATATTTAGTAGAATATTAATAAAAATATTAATGAAATAAAAATCACTTAATGACATTTTAAGCAGGCATATCATATTTAATCTCATTGAATGTGACATTCACGATCATCCATTATTGGCATTTAATCTTATAGTTTAGCGATAATTTTTTGGTCGACGGGATAACCTAGTAGTACCAAAAGATCTGTTAAAAATAAAAATGAACAGTTCTTTATGCATATGCACAAAGATGAATCTACGCAGCATCTAATGCACATGAAGCATTCAGAAGTCATTCCGTCAAACTCCATTTTTTTTAGAAATCAGGTAATTTTATTCTGTATAGTTAATAGTTCTTATGAATTACCTTTGATTATATGTTAATGAGATGACAAATGATTATAATTAAAATAGTATGAAAAAGTAGTAGAATTTTTTTGAATAGATAAGTTTAAATGTTTTAATTGAGCTTTTTTTATTGGATGGAGTTAACAGAATTGACTTCGGAACGCCTCCTATAAATCAATTAAAATTTAAATTTTAGAAAATAACTTCAACTATTAGGAGCCATAATATTATAAATAGAAATATTCGTTTTATACAATGAGAAATGTTTTCTATTAAGTAACCCAAAACATTTTCTTTAAGTTTTTTGCTACCAAACCCTAATAATTTAAATAAATATGAGAAAAAATAATAACACAATGAAAAATGTTTTCTATGAAGTAACCTAAAATATTTTTCTTTAAGTTTTCTGGTAGCAGACCGTAATAATTTAAAAATATATTTTCAAAAGAAATTTTCCCGCATAGTGTTTAACTGGAATACCATAATTGTATTTAAAAGACGAAATCACAATGTATGAAATATAACAATAACTAAAAATAATTCATAATATTCTCTTGTACATCAGAAGGAGAAATCTGAAAGCATCTCAAAGTTCCAATGCCTTAATTTAATAAAGAGGAAGAAACAAAGAACTTAGTTTGCGGATATTAAATCATGTCTGAAGAAAGATATTAGTTACTTTGATGTTTAGTTTAATATGGTTTATTAGATAAATAAATGAAAGAAATGAAGTCCACCGAACTGTAAAAGGGATTTGCAGTTATCAGCAAACAAAAATTTGTTACAGGGATAATGTGTAAATATCTTTTGATACTAAATTCTGTTTGAAGAATTGCAGCTGAAAGGAAACTCTAAAAGTATTTCGTATATTTTAGGAAGAAAAGCTTTGTTTAATTTAATTTTAAGATTATATTTTTTTATTATGTTAAGTTATAGACAGTATATGAATTGCAAATAGTGCTATCACAAATTTTTATACTCTTATCTACCAGTTTTTTCGTACTTCTCATCCATTAATTATTCGAAAAAACTTCGTAGAAAACTTTTTTATAAAAATATACCGAAAAATTACTTACTAAAAAGACATTGTCCAAATTGAATAGTAGGATTTGCACACTTTCAATAGTTTATATATTTCATTGGCATTCGTTTTTTACGAAAATTGATACTGTTTATGTGTTAGAACTTTTATGTACTATGTATAATTTGATTAGCTCTTAGATTATGATTAGACTTAAACATGAAACAATAACTAGGAACAACTAATTGAACAATATTGCCTCATTTACACCAAATGCAGACTAAAATATCTCTGCGTTCCAAATGACATGTGTACTAATATAATAAAGAGAGGACTCATGACCAAATGACAGACTCATCAACAAAGAACTTAACCCACGCGACTTAACGATCACGAAATCTGTATGGTAGATTGCGTTATGAATTGTGCAAGCATAACGAATTATTTTCGAAAATTCGGACCGTAAGAGGGTTAACTGGAGGTAAAAAGTTTTAGGATATACGACCATACGTCACTTGTAATTTTAGGTAGAAGCGTAAAAATTAAACGCATAAAAATTTATGAAAAATTGTTTAACGCGTATTTCAGAGATTTTAGAAATTCACCCACCAAAATGACTAAAAGTGGGTTATGAGTGAGTAGTTCTAGGTCACTTCGTCATATTTCAGCAGCATTTTTAAGGCAGGAGCGCAAAATGTAGCATAACAAAGAAGTTAGTTAAATTCGTGTTTCAACGATTTTCGATAATCATTCACTAAGTGTGACCGAGATTTTAAAATGATTTTCCCATATCTCAGCTGCAGCTTTAGGTAGGAGCATAAAATAAAAACTAAATCATTATGTCAAAAAAATAGTAACACTTGTTTTAGCCTTTTTCAAGTTGTTTTAGTGATTTTATCGTCAACATCGGTTATGAACTCGATTATGAAAGATTAAACGTATAAGGCCAATATTGTTGATACCTTATGAAATATATTTTTGTCGTTTTAAATTTCTTAATATATGTCAGAATTGTAAAAACAGATAGTAAAGATTTTAATACCGTATTTACTCGAGTTAAATGCGAACTTTTTCTCCCAAAATTTATGGCAAAAATCCTGGGTACGCATTACACACGGAATATGTTTTACTGGTTTATGTAATCACACGTTTCATAGGAATCAAGAAATGTATTCATAGAAAAAATTAGAACTGGAATCTTACTGATCAGTATTCCTGCATCTTTATTTCAATTCTTGCGCCTTTTTATACAAAAACGGAAGTATCATTATTTAAATACTACTTAGCAATGCTCATTGCCACTACTGCTTTTTATTTAACTTCAACAGAAAAAATTCGTATAACAAATACAGACTTGCATTATAAATAAAATCTGTAAAGTTAAAAAACTAAGAAATTTTTTTAGGAAACTGTGAAATCTAGAACTTTTTAATAACTGCGACCCAAGTTACAGATAAAATTTTAGTAAGATTATTATAATTTTACTAGATTTACTTGTAAAACTACAGATTTCTATAGATTTACAAAAACCAGATTTCTCTCTCTCTCTCTCTCTCTCTTCTCCTTCTTTTTTTCTTCTTCTTCTTTTTTTTGTACAGTGCACAGATAAAACTTTAGCAAGAATACAGATTTTTCTAACTTTACATATGTAAAATTGCAAATTTTTTTGATTAAAAAATCGCCATTTTTCATTCTAAAATACTTTATGCGCGTTATACACGCATTCGCAGTATACACGAGTAAATACGGTAAGCATATGTTGTAAAGGGATGTGGGTGCGGAGATGCAACATTGGGGAAGTAGAGAGTGGTGTTGAATTTTACCTTTAAAAGCGCTTTGCTGGCATGAAGTGTAATTCCCCACACGGATTTCGAGCTACATGTATTATTATGCTACATACATTACAACATTGGGGAAGTAGAGAGTGGTGTTGAATTTTACTTATGAAAGCGCTTTGTTGGCTTGAAGTGTCATTCCTCACATGGATTTCGAGCTACATGTATTATTTCCCCAATGTTGAGCATACCGACAAGAGTTCAATGTATGGGGTTTCGCTAAGTAAAGGAGTGGCTTTTCAAAGGATGTAGGTAAAACGATTCCCGGGTAGAAATGTGCCTGATCGCCGAACATTAGAGCTTCTTCGTTGGGAGTTGCATGTGAGTGGATCGTTATAAGCTGTCAGATTATATGTGGGCACTGGAAGATATCGCAGTATATATGCTATAGATATATAGCAGTGTTATGCAGAGGAAAGAATAATCATTCAACAAGGCCAAGAGCTGTTGGATGTGAGAAATTTCCTTGCTTAGAACCATACACAAAGTGATTGTCGGCAAGTTCCGCATTGGTGAAATTATGAATTATGCTGAAAATCCGTGAGGGAATAATAATTCAAGGCAGCGAAGCTTTTCACCTATCGAAATTAACAACTCTCTCTCTTGCATGAATGATGCATTTCCGTACCTACGTTCCCATATTAGATCTGCATTTTTGGGTCCCCTCTATCTGCCTTTATATTAATGCCTTTAAACATCCTCTATAGATTTCATAAGAAATAAAAATACGCTGAATGAATTCGCATTAGTTTGTCTTGAAATTCATAAAAATACAAATAAATATGAAAACATACAAAACATATACAAATAAATACAAATAAATATATTAAAGGTTCGTAAAACGTAATATAAAATCATTTAAATCTACATTAAAATCTTTTTTTAAATCAAAGTATTTTCAATTGAAACTTATTCGGCCTTCATCAGTGAAAACTAATAGCTGTTATCACTTTGCGTCTTCTAGTTCTGCCCGGAACAGATCATTGTACTTCAAAGATAATATGGAACATAAGATGGAACGTAAACGGTTATTCAAAATTTCAAAAAAGAAGCACAGGTGTATTAACCATGTACTAATTCTTTCCAAACCGTTTGAATATCATATGATAATGCATCATTACAGACTAATTCTTTATTAGATAATATTTCTAGAGATTCTCTTAAAATAACTTCTTGGTGATTACTTGTGCAAAAGATAATTTTGGATCACTTAAATCTACTTTTATATCCTGAGTTTTTGTTAATCTTGCTGACGCAGAGTAAGGTCTACTTATTCAGATCTGCCATATTTTATTTTATTCAGTCTCGAAATTTTCTCAGTTTCATGCTTATGTACATACAATTTTTATAATTTTTCATGAAGGATATAATTTGTAACCCTGATCTATTGATGTGTGGATTGGGTCAGTTTTCATATTTAATAATTTAACTGATCAATATTTTTGAAAAAAAAAAACATTCACATAATGCCTATTTGTTTGCGCATTTTATAGAATTTTTAATCTTTTATCATCGGTTTATCAAAAGGGAATTTTTTCCCTAAGGGAATCAGATAAATGATCGAATTAAATAGTAAAAATTTTCAATAAAATTTTATCAAGTACTGTTAGTATTTCTAAGTCAACATCACATAGAATTCTCGAGGAGGGAAAGTTTTAAACCACCATTGATCCACTATTAAGCAAAGTCTAACAGAAAGAAAATAAACTAGACAGAACTCGATTTTTTTTACAGCATGTTCAAACTAATGAATGCTTTTCGAAAATATTCCATCATACAATAAAACTCGTTTAAGGTACATCTGTTTAATATACGGTCCCGCTTAAGATACGAATTATCTGCGATCCTATGAAAAAGAAACCTGTATAAAATTATCCGGATAAGATACGATCCCGTTTAAGATACGAAATTTCCCCCGTCCTTTGATTCGTATCTTAAACGAGTTTCACTGTATTTATATCGATGAAAAATGATTTTATATTACGAAAACCACAAATTTGTTTTACATCGCCCTGGATGAAAATGAATCTTTGAGGTGTAACAAAAGTGAAATGTTTATTACCAAAATAATATTTATGGAAGCGATGGTAATGCCAAGACAGCACTCAAATAGAAACGAAATGATTACTTCTTGGTTAAACCGTCGACCAAAAAACTATCGCGAAACAATAAGATTAAATGCCAGTAATGGATGACCGTGAATGGCACATTCAATGACACTAAATACAATACATCTGCTTAAAACGTCATTAAATTATTTTTATTTCGACTTCTTATTCGTATCTTTATAAATATTCTGCTAATTATTTGTTTTTTCGTTATTAAAAAAAAAAATATCAATGTGTATGTCGGACGCTCCTCTCAGTCCACCAAATTTAGAAGAATGTCCTAGGTAGTTTAAGCTGCCACCACCGATATTAATGGGTGATATCGGTCACCTGCTGTGAGGATTGGGTAAAATAACACTGACGCTGTTAATGAACTGAACTAACAGTTTATTTAAGATATAGATATGTACACAAGAAACAATATTTACAACTATCTACAATTACAACTCGGATATAGATGATCCGGTTCAACATTAAATTAACTACACTAAACGTTGGTTGTGTACCGTTCAGCTTACATTTTCTTCCTCACACTCAACGCACGTTCGATACGCTTTATCAGAGATTACTGCAGGATCTCAATACACAAGGGTACTAGGCCTCACTTCTCGGCCTATAACACTATCCACCGGGACGCCTTGTCCCACACTCAAAATATACACTATCCAACAGGACCACAAATCCTGAGCGACCTATCGGTCTCAACGCCAAGCGAGAACTGTCTCCAACCTCTCAGTCCAGAGTTGACCTTGTCAGAGATCTTCCTTCCCCCAGCAGGGCCTCTTAGAGTTCCTCCATTGGTTCAATTCCGCATACCAACCTTGAGTCATGACATCTACTGTTTACACATCACTTAAATACTAAATGACAGCTGAGGCACGCCCCGCGGCCATCACTTTCATTCATCAACGAGTGCGTCATCTGCACACCTGTGTCAACATCTGTCATTCGTTATTATAGAAAAGAAAGAAAGGTATTTCGAGCTTCACGGATACACAACCCACAATACATAAAATATTCAGATAAGGAAATGTCATTCCTTTCTAATTCAGGGCAGATGTCTTCTAGGAACCTGACACCCCCCACCTTAGCGGAAAATATGCCTCTTAGGGGCTAATTTTCCCCAAACATATAATAATATTACGGAAGAGTTCAATAGTCTCTTTGCAGATTTCTTCATTCTAAATATTACATAGGCATTTTCAGGTGTCTGAACATTCTCTACTGACATCTCTACTGAACCTTATACTAATACTACTATTGCATAAACAATACACATGCTCATTTACTATTATAAACACAAAACTTAAAAAAAATATTTACACACACACAAAAAAAAAATTAGACATGTGATGACATCCTTTAAGGTTGTCTACTATTTTGACATTGATACTGATGGGCTAGTAACTGGTTGTTCTTCCCAGCTCTTTCTCTGTAGCCTCGAAATTGCATCAGCATTCAAATGTTGAACTCCGGGACGATGAGAAATGCTCAGGTTGCAGCGTTGCAAGGCTAGAGCCCACCTAGTGAGTTTGGGCGACCTTGGGGTTGTTTCCGTGAGAAATTTTAATGGATTATGATCGGTAATGACCTCAATTTGAGATCCATAAGTCCACTTTTCAAACTTCCGCAACCCGAAGAGAACACTCCAAGCCTCTTTCTCTATACTCGGCCAAGCACGCTGAGCCCCTGACAATTTCTGACTGGCAAAAGCTATAGGTTTAAACTGACCTTTTTCATCTTTTTGAGTAAGACAACATCCTACTGCAAGGTCGGAAGCATCGGCGTGAAGCTGATATTCCCGGCCTACGATAGGTGTAGCCAAACTCGTCACTTTACACAACTCATCTTTAAGAGTATTAAATGCTTTTTCTGCCCTTTCATCCCATGGTACAGTATTTTTGACATTTCCTTTGGTTAATTCGGTTAAAGGTATAGCTATCTCAGCATAATTTGGAATATAAGATCGGTAGAATCCCATTAATCCCAAAACTGATCTAACTTCCTTTTTGGTCTTTGGTCTCTTTAAGTCCCTTATTGCTCCGATTTTCTCCTCATCAGGTGCCTGAGTTCCACCCCCAATAACATGACCTAAAAACTTAGTCAATTTCTCTCCAAATTTACATTTGTCTAGTCTAATCGTAAAATTTCTATTTTTCAACTCTTCAATGACAGCCCTGACATGCTGACAATGCTCTTCCCAGGTATCGGAGAAAATGATGACATCATCAATATATGCTTCCGCATACCTCCGATGACCTTGGAGAACCTCATTCATGTCTTTTTGAAACGTAGCAGCAGCCCCTGATAATCCAAAAGGCATTGTACGCCACTGATAAGTTCCGTTATGCGTCGTAAAAGCTGTCAAAGGTTTACAATCCTCAGCCATTTTAATTTGCCAATAACCCCTCAATAAATCTATTGAAGATAAATATTTAGCCGCCCCTGCGGTATACATAATTTCTTGGGAATCTTTCATCGGGAAGGTGGGAACCTGCGTTACAGAATTTAAAGCTCTGTAATCAATACGGGCAGTATGCATCTCCCCAATTCATCCCTTTCAACTAAGTCATCTCCGCAATTTTCCATCCCTCCCGACGCAGAAGGCGGAGCAAAGCGTACACCTTTAAAACAAATTAGGATTGGACAGACTCCTTGTAGGAAACATTTCTTCCCCCTTTCCCTCTTACAGTTTCTAGGAAACTGACCCATGTAGGGGGGTAGGTTTGTCCCCCATAGACTGGGTGTATTTAGTTGAGCTTTTTAGATGTTGTGGAGTATTTTCGTGAGGTGAAAACGAAAATTAACGAATGAAGGGCAAATATCAAGGGCTTGCACCGTGCCAAAAGTTAAGTTTCGCCTTAGGCAAGGGAAGTGCAGTTGTGTTGGGTGACTTTTTGTAATTGTGCTTCCCGCGGGCTTGCGCTTATGACAATAGACGCGGCATGCGCTTCAGGCTACTAGCAGAAGACGATAAGGGGATGTTTTGTTCTCTTGTATTTTCTTAGAAATTGTGAAGGACATTCCATTTCGAACTAAATAAAATGGAAATTCTGACAGAAATGCACAAAAACTATTGTTTACTTAAAAATGGATTAAAATAAAAGCCTTTCTTAGAGTAAATTTAAGAAGGAAATAATTATTTTAAAATGTTTAAATAAATGAATAGATAAATACGCATATTTTCATTTCAAATTTTAAAAAAGAAAAATATATGACGTGATAACGTGGAAGTGGAGTGGGGCAGAAAATAGTAGCCATTCCGAAGATATTTTTTAAGAATGAAATATTTTGTTTACGATTATTTATAAACCAAATATTAAATTGTTTTCTTTTTCTTTCTTTCTTTTTTTCCGCATTAACAATGCTTCATTTAAATGATGAGTAAGTTGATGCATGATAACTTTATATAAATGAAAAAAAAAAAAAAAAAGTGAATTAATTTTTTAGTTCAGTAAAAATAATTTTACATTCAAATTAAACATATATTTAGAATTTTCAGTAATATCAATCTAATTTATTCCCATTTAAAAAGGGCAGCAAACCTATGCAATAATTTATTTTTAATGAAGAAATATGAAGTCAAATGTGCTTAACATTTTTACAATCATTCATCCATTCTTCTTTAGCACGAATTTAAGACAAGTATTTTTGCAAAAGAAGAATGTGAAATAACACAATGACGATAGCTATTTATTCTTACAGTCGCAGAAATGCATTATACTTTTTATGATCACTTTAAATAAAATGATAATAACGAGTTATTAATGAATTCTGACATTCATCAATGATCGATCTTAATGAATTACTCTAAAAAATTTTCGAAACTGCAAATGTATTAGATTTAGTAAAATATAATTTTAAAAAACGCTTGTACGCTTGATAAAAACTTTTTTTTTTTTTTTTTTTTTTTTTTTTTTTTTAACTTGCTGCATTTTATTCTTTACAATCCTAAGAAATCATGTTTAGAAATACTTATTTTAAGCATTTTTTAATTTTTTTCATTAGAGAAAATAAGTTGGCAGATTTTATTATTCTGTAATAATGACATCGAATGAGGGTTTTCATTTTTTGGAAAAAGTTTTTCGTAAAATATTTGTCAAAGCGGGTGTTTTGAATTGAATTCAAGACAAAGCAGTGCGAAGAAGGGGAAAATTTTGTCTTAATGCGACAAGAAACGCTTATAAATATGTAAGTAATTCTTTTTTTTTTTTTTTTTTTTTTTTTTTTAATCGAGAAACAGAAATGCTATTAGATTCCACTCGCTAAAGTAGTCAAGCCAAACAATTTTATGCCTTGACGTTGAAAAATGAGCCTGAAAGAATACAATTTCCGAACATTACTGCTTTCACTTAATTGCCTATGACTCTGTCTGATTTTTTAATTTATTATTTTTTAAATTCTGACGTTAAATGTTTGTGTATTTCAAATAACGTACAATTGTACATAAAAACAAATAAAGCACTTCTGTTGGAAATTGTAATTTTTCTTTTCTTTTCTTTTCTTTTCTTTCTTTCTTTCTTTTTAATTTTTTTTTTTTTTTTTTTAGAAGCGTGCAATTTAGTTTTAAAGATGTCATTTTTCAATCCCCTCTCTTTTCTAACTTTGACACGTTTTGCATGTTAAAGCACACAGTTTGCAAATATTATTGTTTTTAGGCCTAAGATATTTTTCTGATTTAAATATGCAAAATATTTGGAATACAAAGTGTATGACAAATAAAATATTTACTTTCCATGTAACGAAATAGATTAATTACATAAAATATAGGTATGTTTATCCAAATGACTTGTTTTCTTTGTTTAATTCGTTCCTTTCTTATTTCATTTTCAAATTTTATGTAGGGTAGAAGTGCCAGTAATAGACACCCCTATATATTTTTTAATTTCAATAAAAATAACCAATAAAATATAGTTTTTATTATTTTTTTACAATTTCGCCTTGCATGTTTTATAATTTTGCATTATTGTTGACACTCATAATCAAACCAATCATACAGCAAAAAAAAAATTATTCTGAAGTTCCGCTCTTTATCAGTGAAAATCTCAATGAACATGATGCTAAGAGCTGGCTTTAATTAACAAATTTATAGGTTCCTTATTTTCTTGCAAAATTTGCAACATTGTGGTAGAAGTGGAAAATTTTTAATTTTATGTATTAATAGCCATTTATAAAATTTTATTATTTTTTATGATTGTAAGAATGTATTCCAATCCAAACAACTTATTTTCTGATTTATTTTTAAATCTATTTTTGCTCTCAAACTGACATTGTCTCTTATTTAAAAACCACACATTTGGCCACACAATGTCAATTTTTTTGATAAAAAGGGAAAATAATGCATAAAAATACTGTCAGAGTGGATATTTTGAGTTGAATTTTCCGAAGCAAGAGATCTGCGGACGAAAAAAGGGTCATATTGAAAACGTGATTGTTTAAAAATCAAATTCTAATGAATTGAGAGAAAAATGACATCACACGGAATCTTATACATCACTTCAAAAAATCCCCTCAGCAAATTTCATGTCTTTACTTTTAAAAACGAGTTTGAAAATGTATCAGAAAATTTCGAGCTGTTGAGGGTGGAAAATTATTTTTTGAATATATCCTTAAAAAGACACTGTAAGCACTGTTTTTTTTTTTTTTTTTTTTTTTTTCCCCTCACAATTATCCGATGTATTTCAAATTTTGGATGTAGATTTTTTTTCTGATAAAGTGAATCCCTGAAAGGTTTTGAGGATTTAATGGCTAAGTATGAAAGGGGGAATGGGAGATAACTCGTATTAAATTAAATAAATAGCTTGTTACCCAGAATTATCTGATTTGCTTCAATTTTGATTGTAGGCTCATTATGATAAGGCGTATCTCTTATTAGTTATAGGGCTCTTTTTCTAATTAAAAAAGGGGGGGTGGACGATTATCCCCCCCCCTCTAAATTAGAAAAAATGTTTTTTATGCATAATTAACCGATGCATTACAAATTTTGAATATAGGTTCTTTCTCATAAAGTGAATCTCTGAATAGTTTTAAGGGTTTAATGGCTAAGTATAGAGGGGAACATGGGGAATAACCTCCCTCCTTAAATAAATAAATGGTTTTTTACACAGAATTATCTGATTTGCTTCAAATTTTGGATGCAGATTCATTATGATAAGACGTATAAACTAAAGAATGTAGTTAAAATAGGGAGGGATACAGCAGTCCATTCAGGGAATACTTTCAGGGGGAGAAGCTTGCTTTTCCCATTTGATGGAGGGGCTATTCACACTAACTGTATATTACATCCTTATTTTTTCAAGGAATAATGTGCCTCGAAAAATTAATTAAGGAGGGGAATTGATCCCCGATTCCCTCTGATTATACTTAATCATTCAATCCACATACTAATCAGCGGTACGCCTTATGACAATAAACGTATATCCAAAATTTGAAATAAATAGGATAATGCTGCATAAAAAGCAATTTATTTAATTTAAGAAAGGTTATCCCCCGTTCTCCCTCTATACTTAATCATTAAACCCTTAAAACTATTCAGGGATTCTTTTTATCAGAAAGAACCTATATCCAAAATTTGAAAGACATAGGATAATTGTGAAATAATAATAATAATAATAATAATTTATGGAGGGGAGAATAACTTGCCGCCCTCCTTTTTAATTAGCCACAGAACCCCATAGCTAATCAGGGATAAGCCTTATCATAATGAACCTACATCCAAAATTTGAAGCAAATCGGATAATTCTGCGTAAAAAGCCATTTATTTAATTTAAGGGGGGTTGTTCCCCGTTTCCCCTACTATACTTAGCCATTAAACCTTTAAAACTATTCGGGGATTCATCTTATCAGAAAGAATCTATATTTAAAATTTGAAATACATCGGATAATTCTGCATAAAAACCGATTTATCAAATTTCAGGGAAATAATTGCCCGCCTCTCCTTTATAATAAACAAAGAAAACCTCATAACTACGTCTTATCATAATGAACCTATGTCCGAAATTCCAAGCAAATCGAATAATTCTGCGTAAAAAGCTAATAATTGAAGAGAGGTTATCCCCCGTTCCCGCCACTATACTTAGCCATTACATTCCTAAAACTTTCTCTTCACTCTTACACTCTTCAGGCATTATATATCATATATAAGCCTTATCAGAAAGAACCTCTATCTAAAATTTGACACACGTTTGAAAATTCTGCATAAAAACCCATTTATCTAATTTAGAGCAGATTGGGTGGGAGGGGGTAATCGTCCGTTCCCAAAACTAATCAGGCAAGCATCTTTTCAGTATGAACGAATATCCAAAAATTAAACTAAAACAGTTAATTCAGCATGAAAAACCCATTTACCTAAATTAAGAGTCTCCCCCGATCTCCCTTTCATATTTAACCAAATGAATCCCCAAAATCAATTCCTTGTCACTTTATTTCTGGTAACTTTTTTTTCCTTATCATCTTTTTTCCGCTTTTGTAGTTTATGTCACTTTTTTCCGATCACTTTTTTTCCTAGATTCGATTTTACATTGATCTCACTCTCTTTTCTCTCGTGTATATTTAAAAAAAAAAAAAAAAAAAAAAAAAAAATCAACTAACTCTCAATTTAAATATTTTTTCAAAAACAGCTATCAACTTAAATGTTAAATCCATATATATTAAGTACACCATGGAGAACAAGTGAAAAAAAAAAAAAAAATCAAATTTGCATCTAAATTAACAATTAGTATTCATTGAACAAGAAAGTTACAAAAATGAGAACATGGAAAGAAAAAACAATTTAAAGTTTTCTTTGTACGGGTAATTGCGCTGGATCTATAAACAAAATTTACAATATCTTGCGTTATAACTGTCGTACGTACAAGTAAAAAATAGGTGTCAAAATATTCACAATTAAAGAAGCTTTCACTTAATATTATGTATGCATATTTAAAAAAAAAGAAAAGAAAAAAGAAAACCTATATTTTGACCAATTTCACGGTATTGTGTCAAGGTGCCATTACTGGAATGATTAAATAGTGATTTTCCAGTAATGGGCACATCATGCAGACATGCATTCGAAGTTGTAAATCCCTTAGGTTCTGCTAGAAAAAAAAAAAAAAATAATAGTTGGTGTGTATTTAAATCTAGCTATTTTGCAAAGTGGAATATGTCTAATGTTAATAAAATCTTGTTAGTTATTTTATACCGGGAAGCAGATTTCATATTTTTTAGACACGAGAAAATATTATCGATTTAATTTGACTTAAAAGTATTGGAATCATGAAAAATAATTGTAAATAATAATTTATGATATGCGCTATTGTGGAGGATAATCTTGGTGCACACATGATTGGGGACGTTTGAAGAAAGTTTTAGTAGTGATTATTTTTGATGTTATTGTTTATTCCAGAAAAATGATTTTAAACAAATTCCATATGTGGTAAAACAAACCTTGGACCTGCTTGTGCTTCAACTCTGCGGCAGAATCGGTACGAATCAATTATGTTCTCTCCTCTTTTGTAGTAATCAAACTTTTTTCAGCTTTTAAAGGGTATTCGAAAAAATAATTTTTCCCCTTCAACAGCTCAAAATTGTCTGAACTCATTTTTAAAGATAAAGACATGAAACTTGCTGAGGTGATTTTTGAAGAGATGTATAAAATGCCTGTGATGTAATTTTTCGCTCATTAAAATTTGATTTAGAAACAATCATGATCTCAATATGACCCTTTTCTCGCCCCAATTCCACCACTTTGGAAAATTCGACTCAAAACGCCCACTTACACAGAATTTTAATGCGAATTTTCTGCGTTTATCAAAAAATTGACAAGCACGGCACATTGTGTAGTTTCTAAATAAGAGACAATGTCAGTTTGATGCGTTTGAGGGCAAAAATGAATTTAAAAATAAATCAGAAAATAGGCAGTTTGGATTGGAATACAGCCTTAAAAGTCCTGTCCCTGCCCACGAAGACACTCACGAGCTAATGCTATTCCTATGGAGAGGCACTTTTCTAGTAACTCTTTCGCATTTAGACATTTTTAATTTTTTTTATTTTTATTTAATTTATTTATTTTTTATTTATTTATTTATTTGCATTGGATAGCTGAGGTCCCTCTCAAGATCGCCCCTTGATTACTTTATCGATTTTAATCGCAGATATTTTTTATAAAGTTACTTTCACTGTCTGAACCGATTCAGAAAATGGAAGTAACTTTATAAAAAATACTTGCGTCCAAAATCGAAAAAGTAATCAAGAAGCGATCGTGAGAGGGACCTCGGCTATCTTATACAAAAAAAAAAAAAAAAAAAAAAAAAAAAAATTTAAAAATTGTCGGACGTTCCTCTCAGCCCGCACAACTTTGAAGAAAGTCCGTGGTAGTTATAGCTGCCACCACCGATATTATTAGGTGATATCGGTCACCCACTGTGAGGATTGTGTAAATGAACACTGACGCTGTCAATTAACTGAACTAACAGTTTATTTATACTATATGTACACAAGAAATACACTATTTACAATTATATACAATTACAACTCGGATATAGATGATCCGGTTCAACATTAAATTAAATACCGTAAAAAGTTGGCTGTGTACTGTTCAAATTACACCTTCTCCCTCACACTCAATGCACGTTAGATTCACTTTACCGGAGATCAATTTCGAATCTCCCAACACATGGATACTCGGCTTATGCTATCCGGCCCAGAGCACTACACACCAGGACGTCTGTGTCCCTTTCTCTTCAGATACGAACTGCACACTAGGACCTCTGTCCTACACTCCTCTCTAGGTACGAGCCCAGCTACAAACTACTCAAAACTCAGACAAGACTTGACCTTCTCAAATCACTGCCTTCCCCAATGTACACCCCCCTGTGGAGCTTCTTCATTGGACGCATTCACATTGCTTTCTTGATCCGTGACATGTTCCTTGTTTGCTCATCATTCACATACATCGCTGACGGATGAACACGCCTCTCGGCAATATTCTCTTTCTCACTCACCACCTGTACATGATCACCTGTCAATTCTCCCTTCAACAAAGAAAGAATGTCACCTTGAAAATTCCAGTACACAGCCGGTACAATACATAAAATATTAAGATAGAAAAATAACGGAAATTCCAATCTGTAGCAGATGTTTACTCAGACCTGACAAAAATGTCAAAATGCGAAAGAGTTATTAGAAAAATGCCTCCCGATAGGAATAGCATTAACTCGCGAGTGTCTTCGCGGGCAGGGACAGGACTCTTAAAGTTACATATGAATTAAATTCGATTATTGACAGAAAGAAGCTAAAATATTTTATTCCAATCTTTTCCTTTGTGTTTGTTTTCATTCGTAGCCCCATAAATATATGATAGTTTTAAAATGTCTATAAGGGGGGAAAAATACCGTAATCTTAATCAGTCAATATTACTTTTACTTTCTTCTATCTTTACAAGAAGAAAGTATTGGATTCGTGAAAATTGTCAAATTCCGGTTTTTGACGAATTTATACGTCTAAGGTGTCAGTTGTTGTTGTTGTTGTTGTATTTTGTGTCGGCCGATTATCTACGCTAGGGATATAGGCCCAGGGGGAGGGATGCCCGTCGTGTGGGTCTTTCTAAGGGAACCTAACCCGTATTTACGCAAGGTTCGAAGAAAACCACGAAAACTCCGAACGGTTAGGCCGACGGCCGCGATTGGGTTCGAACCCAGCACCTGCCGTCTACCAGTTGAGAGGTCAGACCCTCTCGGCCACTGGTGGGGCTCTAAGGTGTCAGATAAAGAAAATTGTTTCTATAAAATGTGTGTCTGTCAGTCTGTATGTGACAAAAATTTTGTGGGCACTCTACCTCAAGAACTAAAGCATAGAATTTCAGAAAACTTTGGATTCTGTTAGTCCTTGATATAAACTTGATCTGATTAGTTTTTGGTGCATATAGATCCACAGGTGGCGCTGCTATGCTGCACTATTCACAATTTCCACAATAGCCATACCTCAAAAACTACACTCTAAATAAAAAGGAGTGAATAGTCACTCCAGAATAGTGAATACTCACTCTATCGCAGACTCAAAATATGCCGAACCTCTTTAGAGTGACTATTCACTTTGGGCAAAAGTGGAATCATTGACTCTTTGAAAGAGTGAATACTCACTCCTAGGAAGTGAATATTCACTCTACACAGGGGTCAATAATCACTATTTCTGAGGAGTGACTATTCACTTTTGCTAAAGGAGTGCGTTTTTTCACTCCTAGTAGGAGTGAGTAGTCACTTTTTCATAGGAGTGAATGCTCTTTTATTTTTTTTTTTTTGGGGGGGGGGGCAATGAATTCCCTTTTTTATTGCTATTATGGGCATTTTAAAAGAATCGTGTCTTTTAGAACATACAATGAAAATAAATACAAACGTGGTAAAGATTGGAATAAAATACTTTATTGACAATATTTATTTAATTCAAAGTATGTAACATTAATTGAACTTTTTAAGGGAAAACGTAATTAAAGTTACACATGAATTAGATTATTGACAGATATAAACTATTTTATTCCAATCTTTCTCCTTGTGTTTGCTTTCATTGGTAGTCCCATAAATATATGATAGTTTTAAAATGCCCATATAGCACAAGTTATTAAACAGTTTTAAAATATTAAACATATATTTTATTTTTCAGATATACCCATTAAGTTTTACATATTATTTAAATAAATCCATAATGCACGTTATCTATGTTTTTTTTTATGTGTAATTAAAATCTTATTTCTGAAAAATATACATTAATACAATAATTTATATATAATATATTTATAAAATGACATGGTAAGTCATATTTAATTTCAATTTTTTATTCCCGTATATAGAGTAGATGTGCATGTAGTACCTGCCGGCGAAGACACTCACGAGCTAATGCTAATCCTATGGAGAGAGATTTTTCTAATATCTCGTTTGCATTTTGACATTTTATTTATTTATTTATTTTACATTGAATAGCTGAAGTTCGTCTCTATATCGCATCTTTTTTACTTTTTCGATTTCGGTCGCAGATATTTTTATAAAGTTTCTTTTACTTTCAAAACCGGTACCAAAAATGAAAGTGTTATTTAAAAAATATATCTGCAGACAAAATTGAAAAAGTAAAAATAAACAAATATTTAAGAGAAACTGTGTTTTTGACGACTTCTGTAACTTAAGTGTTTTTATTTAAATGGTGAACTATTAAGCCCTATAAGCCCCTCTTTGACTATGTGTCCTTATAAACCGCCCCTTTTTTCGGCTTCATGATCGGTTTGATTGCCAGATTATAAAATAGGCAAAACATCGTTAGATTCATTTTTAAAAAATAATAATAAAATGAAGAAGATATGGAAATTTTATAAATCACATTAATATAACTTAAAAACAACAATTTATAAAAATTTTGGTGTCATTATATTTTGGTAAGTGCAATTTAAAAATTAAAATTGATTACTTAAGTTTTTAGTTAAATCAAAATATTCTATCCACTATAAACATTACCGTAATTGCTTTTTTAACAGTGCCTATATGAGGTGTACGTTACTGGAAAATCACTACTTAAGTATTCCAGTAATGGACACTCCTCTCAAAACCTTAAAAATTAATGAAATTTTATAAACGACATTAAATACATAAAATTCAAAGCTTTCTTCAACTACAAAAACAAAAAATTGCAAATTTTGCAATAAAATAAGGAATACATAAATTTATTAGATGAAGTAAATTACTCTTAGTATGATTTTCAATGAAAACTCGATTTTCAATGAAAAACAATGAAACTTAAAAACACTATTTGTGCTTCCTGATTGGTTTAATTAGAATGTCAACAAAAATGCTAAATTATAAAATATTCAAGGGCGAGTTACGAAAAAAAAAAATAAAAGCTAAATTTGTATTAGTTATTTTTTTTTATAAACCAAAAACATTCAGGTGTATACATTACTGTTACATCTACCCTATAGTATTCTATAAATGTGAGTTAAAGTTTTATAAAAGTATACTCATATAAGAAAAAGAAAAATAAAGAAAATATAAAATACAAGAAATGACTACATATGTATTATTCTTACTATTGGAAAAACAATTTTAATGAGTTATTTATCTCTAATAAATAAATGTCATCTAATATAAGTCATACTGCAAACTTTTAAAATTACTAAAGCCGTTCATCTGTAAACATCAAGAAATAACACAAATCTTTGCGTCAGCGATTTTTTTTTCTTCCACGCACATAAAGATAGCAGAAGCAGACAGCTTCCTGTTAAAATAAAACTTTAACTCAACATTCTAGAAGTTACATTCGGAAAATAAAAAGTTGAAATTAAAATTGACTTACCGGTTTTTTATGTTAAATATTATCGCTTGTTTGATGAATAATAATCCTTTGTTTGATAAATAAGATATGTGCAGTGCAACATCTTTGTCACTGAGTATTAATGGAGTATTATTGCTTTTTACTGAATTATTTGTTCTCCATTTTGACTCCAAATCAAGAAACTTAATCTATGTGGATTATTTTGAATCATAAGATATCGGAGTATATCATTCCAAGATCGAAATTTATACTACTTTTCAGTATTAATAATACAAATTAAAGATCCACATTCGTAGACCGAGGAAACGAAAGTGGGACACATAACGGACACGATAAAATGGCGGAAACATTTTTATCATCACAACTGAGAAGACGATTTCTGATTGGCTGATGCGTAATACATATCTAAGTCACTTTTTAAGAGTGACCGTTGACTCTATCGAAGGAGTGACACTCATTTTTGAAAACGAGTGCGTTTTAATAGCAAATAAGCTTAATTTTATAGGTTATATTATAAAATGTAATTTTTGAAAAGTAAGAATTGGCATATTTTGGTACTTTTCATTGTTTTACTCCATATATTAGTTCAAAGCTGAGCGGGGATTTTTTATCAAGTGTATAATGCCGGGCTTTCACTCTCATTAACGGAGTGAGATTTTTCACTCTCGACCATGGAGTGAGATGTTTCACTCTCGACAACGGAGTGAGATATTTCACTCTTTTTTAGGGAGTCGGAAATTCCACTCTTTAAAGGGTGTATTTGTATAAAGTTCACTCTAAAAAGAGTGAAAATGCAAATCACTCCTACAAAAAGTGAGCTTTTCACTCTTTCCAGTTTTAGAGTGTAGTGCATGGATTTTCATAAAATTTTAGATTTACTTAGTATTTGATATAACATGGTGCTGATTATGTTTTGCTACTGCTATAGATAGTGTTGTTTAATTTTTGATGTAAATCGCCCTGAAAATGGCACTGATATATTGCATTTTTCAGGATTTCATAATAAATGCACCTCAAGAATTAATGCACAGATTTTTATCAAACTTTAGATTTAGCTAGTACCCAATAAATAATTGATCGTGACTAATTTTTAGAGTACATCACCCAACATGTGGCGCTGTTATGCAAGTTTTTTTTTTTTTTTAAGATTTTGCAATAACTTTATTTCAATAATTAAAGCACGGATTTTCATCTAACTTCAAATTCATAATAAATTGACATAAGTTGTTGCTGAATAGATTTTAATTTAAACCATCTAACCGGTGGCACTGCCATGCTGTATTTTTCAGGAAGTATTAACATGCACAAAACAAAAGAAAGTTTTGGGATTGCCTCATCTTATTAGTTCAACATTATATTAATCAATCAATAATATTTAACCATTCTTGTAATCTCATTTCTCGATATGTATACACATTTAATTTTAAATAACAGAAATATACCAAAACACAAAAAAGTCTAGTAATAGACAAACTATGGCCCTATAATGGACATTCTCTGCACCAATAATGGACACCCCATAAAAAGTAATGGATATAATTGTTTGTAGGACTATATTTAGAACCAGAATTAAATAATTAAACCGAAACAAAATAGTTATTTTCAAACAAATTTAACAATTAGAATACCTCTAGAATTATAATTATCTACACTAGCAGACCTGCCGCAGGAAGAAGGTGGCTTTCTAAGAAAATCTAACCTTTCTCTAAAACAAAACCCGAAGGAAACCACAGAAAAATCCGAACGGTTAAATCGACGAGTGCGACAGATTTAGATCGCAATTCTTGTTGTCTTGCTTGAGAGTAAACCTTCTTAGCCGTGGAAGGCATTGAATTCTTATAAAAAACTGAAATATCTTGACCCGTTCGGGATTATTGGCGCATATATGCACCCTGAAAAACTGCTTACGTTATTTGAATTTGATACCAATATAAAAGAAAAGTAAAATTGATTTTATTAGGACATTTCCGTGATTTATAAAGATAAGTCAAATGATTAACAAACAAGTTGGAAATTGCATGTGAAGCGTAGCAAATGAGGTGCGTTCGTACGAAAACGAAGTTTTAAAAATATCACTTTCATATATCAATCTCATAAAACTGTAAATAATTACAATTAAAATGCGCACCAAACAATGTTATAACCCTATACCATTATGCAATGGAATAGTTTTGTGTGGCCTTGTAAATCAATAACAAATATTCTTTGCACCAGAGATTATTCAAAATGTACATTATAATATGTACTTTATAGGTGCATATCAATTTATTACGCTCGAATGTGTGTAACACCATTAAAATGCATTTGAAACATTTTCCCCCATTAACTGTAATGTAACGGAATATTTCTTATTTTCCCTGTAATTGAACTATGCGTCCGAATTTGATAAAATTTGAAACAACTCGACAAAATTATGTAATAATTATGTATTTAAAATTTCAAACGATTAAAATGCGTTTGAAACTTTTTTCCCCCATTGACCGTAATGTAAAGGAATCTTTTTGATTGTCCCTGTAATTGATCTATGCATCCGATTTTCATAAAATTTTAAATGACTCGACAAAATTATTTAATAATTATGTATTTTAAATTTCAAACGATTCAGTTGGGTAGTTTTTGCATTGTTACATGCGGACAGACAGACAGACAGACGGACGGACTGAACGACAACAATAGGTGCTACATATTTACATAATTACGAACGCACCTAAAAATGGTGCTAAACGAATAAAATTCGTGTAAAAGATACTGCTGGTCCTGGATGGGTTAAATTAGGATATAAAAAATCTTATTTTTCATTATTTATTTATTTATTTATTTATTTATTTTTTACAGTTAGATTTTTATGTCCCCTCGCGCTCCCCCTCCCCCCCCCATTCATTGAAATGCAGAATAGCAACTAAAAATTTTTGCTTTCATAAACAATTAATCTTTTTATTACTGACAATGTTTTTATTATGCTTTAAATAATAAAATTTAAATTATCATAGTAATGGTAGAAATCATAAAAACTCTAGATAATTAATTTCATTAGTTAATAGCATACATTAGCAAAATGTACGTAAATACTTTGTAATAATCATGTAAAACTCCATTAATTATTTCTGATATCATGAAATTTAATATTTTACCTAATTGCCGGATCTAAATAATCAATACTGTTTTATCATTAATGTTTATGCGTTTAATCATTAATGTTTATATGTTTTGGTATTTTAGTATGTTACACATTGTAAATAAACTAATACTTCAACAGAAAGCGTTCTAGAGAGAATTTCAATCAAGAAATCAGTGTTAAAAATTAAAATTTTCAATATTTTTGTCTTATTTTTCTAAAAAGATTCGAGTTAATTTTAATTCTGACAAGGCTCACGGAAAAACAAAAAGAAACAAAAAAATGATTTAAATTTATTTAATGACATTGTTCAATAAAACAAGAAAAAAAGCATTAACCTCAGCTTCCCTCAACATGTGCATTGCAAAGATAACTTAAGCCTTTTTTCTGAGAAAATTTCTTGCGGACATCTGAGAAATATTCCCACTCCCTCTGTTTCCTGGGTGACCTTGAGGAAAAGGAAGGACACTTGAGCTTGACCAAGAGCTGGACAAATACTCCACTTTCCTGCGCCCCCCCCCCGTCTCAAACCTGTGGGCGGAGCAATTCTCGGTCTCAGCGATATCAACTAAACCCCCATTGCGGAGTTGCATAGTATGAAAAATGCGGAGATGAGCATTTTCTCCCCCTTTTTGTGGGAGTTCGATAACCACCATCAATACACATTCTGACAGTTGCATCTTTTTTCGCAACGCAAACAATTGGATGGCTAATTTCAGCATTCGACGGTTCGATTAGATTTAATTCTAATAACTCCTGAATCTGCCTATCCACTTCCTCTTTATAAGCTACCGGCACGCTATATAACTTTGGTTTTTTCCTTTCTACACCCGGTTTCAGATCAATACGATGTTCCCCTACTTCCGCTGGTCGTACAGGACCCATAAACACTTCTTTATTTTCCCTCAAAATGGACTTTAAATCTTTGACTTGACTATTAGATAGCCCTTTTATTTCAAACCTCTCAATATCCCGTTCTATCTCTTGATCCCGGTTCAAAATAGGAATTTCCCCAACTTCTCCAAATTCCTCATCACCTTCGAAAACAATATTAACTATATTACATTTAGCGATAAATTCTCTTATCTTATTTTGGTGCACATGCTTCCTACTCCCGTCGGCTAACTCAACAATAAACGAATGCTGGTTTCGTTTTTCTACAATAGTTGCCGGCCCTTGCCACCTAGAATATAACTTATTAGTCGAATCGGGGATTAACAGTATAACTTTATCGCCTACCTCAAACGTTTTTTCTTTTAACCTTAAATTATAATGATACGCCATTCTATTTTGTTGAACCTCAGACGACAATTTTGCCTCATTTGCGGCTCTTTCTAAGCGGTTCTTAAGTTTATCCAAGTACTCATGAATCGGCGTAGTATCTAACTGCGCTCCCTTATTTTCTCCTGCCCATGACGACTTAAGAATCGATAACGGACCCTCCGGCGCTCTACCATATAATAACTGGAAAGGTGCGATTCCCGTCGTAGAATTTGGGACTTCTCTATACGCCCATAATATAAATGGTATTTGTTCCTGCCATTTTTTTCCTTCTTCCCTAATCGTATGATGTAGCATACGTTTAAGAGTCTGATTAAATCGTTCCACAAGTCCGTTGGACTGTGGATACTGTGGAGTCGAAAATCTTGGACTAGCACCTAACCTTTTCTCAAATTCTTTCGTTAAGTCGGCAGTAAAATTGGTTCCATTGACGCAGGCAATTACATTAGGAATTCCTGTTCTCATAAATATTTGAAGTAACGCCTCACACGCGGTTTTAGCAGTTAAACTTTTTAGAGGGATCGCATCCGCCCATCTGGTATGCTGATCAATTAAAGTCAGTATATACCGATGCCCTTGTGAACTTTTAGGATCAATAGGCCCAATTAAATCAACATTAACAACCTGAAATGGAAGTTCCGGCCGCGACACTGGGGAAATAGGAGCTCTATCATTTACTTTAACCCCTCTAGTCAATTGGCACTCTAAACATGATTCACAAAACTGTTTAGCTTCTTTTGCCATTCCCTTCCAATAAAAAGAATACCTTATTCTCTGCAACGTTTTCTTGGCCGCATGATGCCCTCCAAATACCGATGAATGCGCTAATTTTAAGATTTCTTCCCTTCTTACCTTGGGTACTACTAATTGCGCATTAGTTTCGCCTAACAATTTCTCTTTATGATACAATAATCCGTTTACAATATAATAATCCCCTTTTTCCTTTTTAACTAATTCCCAAGCTTTCTCTAATTCTTTACATTCCAACTGGGATTTCTTAAACATATCTGAGTTACTAACAATAGGTTCATTATTTTCCTCCGTTTCAGTTTTTTCTGGATCCTGACTTTGTACATTTTGCGATCTCGCGTCTATTACGTAAACATTACAGCTATCGTTACTTACATCTTCCTTTTCATTCGATTTATCAATAATAATTTCGGAACTTTTTAATTCTTCGGACTCTATCAATGGCTCCTCAAGATTGACACCTGACAACTCATTAATCACCTCGGGATGTAAAATTACTTGCTCATTAATATTATCAGTTACTGCGCAAAGTACTTCCTGATGAATAATATTAGTTTGCCCGAATTGCGGAATAGCTAGCGGTAGTTTAACTAACGGTGATTTAACAGCTTCACCAAATAACCCTTGTAAATAAATACTACCCGCTCCCTTTAATTTCTCTTCCGGTACTAAATCTTTATGAACAACACTAATCTCACATCCAGAATCAACCAATCCCTTTGCTTTTTGCCCATTAACACTAACTTCAATTTTCTCAAGTTTATTTAATTTCTCACCAATAACATTAGTTTTTTGCTCGGCCTTTGCCGATATTTTAGCCACAATAGCCCCATTAGGTAACTCTTGATTTTCTTTCACCATAATCTTATGAACACCGCTTTCTGGTCTCGCCCTTTATTGCCATTATTAGTTCCCTCATTACCCACTTTATTACAAAAACGTTGGTAATGACCTCTCAAACCACACTTAAAACATTTAGGCCCTGAAGCATCATTCGTCTTCTTAAACTCTGTTTTCCTATCCGGAAAAGAATTACACTTATTACTACCATTTTGCCTCCAACTACCACTAAATTTATTATCCTCCCTCGGTCTCATTTCTTTATTGTTTACGTACTTATCTTTACCTTTAAAGCTTTTATGCGTAACCGCATAAGACTTATGTTTAGCATCAAAATAATTATCACACTCTTTAGCAATTTTAGGAGCTTCTAACCATTTACCCTGGTGAGTTAAACTAATATATGCTGCAGTATCCTCACCTAGCGTACTCATTAGCTTATCAGTAACTATTAACTTGTTGACCTTTTCATAAGTGTCCGCACCTCTAATTTTACAATAATTTTCCCACGTAGCTATTAAACGCGATACAAATAATACATGGGTTTCGTTCGGATTTCTCCTAGCTTTCCGGAAATTTTCTAAACATGCCTTCGGGGTTGGCTCATGTTCCCTTAGGACTAACTCCTTTAATTCCTCATAATTCTCCATTTGTTCCTTAGTGGTATAAATTAACAAATTATCCGCCTTATCTCCTAACATATTTAGTAGAATTTCGGCCTGCTGGTTTTCCGGTACATCTTTAGTTTGGAATGCCCTTTCTAAACTGTTGAAAAATAAATTCCATCCCTCAGTCCCTTCTGGTACTTTGATAGATAGAGTTTTAACACTTTTGATCAATTTTTCGATGTTACTTTCATTTCTAGCTTCCCTAGATCCATTAGAGTTATTTGCTGAACCTTGAACTCTGAGCCTTTCCATTTCTAATTCATGTCCCATCCTCAATTTCTCCATTTCTAACTTTTCCTGTTTTTCTAACTTTTCGAGTTCTAACTTTTCGCGTTCTAATTTTTCCTGTTTTTCTAACTTTTCGCGTTCTAATTTTTCCTGTTCTAATCGTTCTGCAACAATAGTGTCTGATAATTCCTTAATAACCCCCTCGTCATACTCATCACTGTCCATTATCTTTTTCTTAAGCTGAATTCTGGTATCATCTTCCGTGAATTCAACACCCAATTCTTCGGCTATCCCCTGAAGATCAACCTTTTTTAGTTTTAATAAGAAAGCCATACCTTCACCGATTGTTATTACCACCCCACAAGAATAGTTAAACCTACCAAATTAATATTTCCGAAATTTCTAACTTAGTACAGATATTTCTCCACTTATTAAACTAATTAATACCCTTCAGATAATCAATACATTTCATTTCTAATTAACCTACTGAATACTCTAATTTTCCTCAACCATTGATATCACACAATATACTTCCAATAAAACAAAAAAGTAAAACAATAATTCGATTTGACTGCTATGCAATATAGATTCCAATATATACACTTAGATAACAACCTACAATTTATATAATAATACTGATACGTTGAAATTGAATAGAAGTATTGATGTCAATCAAAAAATCCACATAAAGAAAAATTGTACAACATCTATACATATAATAAAACAGTAGGACCCGGTGTGTCTGTACATTGAAGATAATTGACAAAAATGGAGTCAGGGCGATAAAAGAAAACCAATGAAACACAAAAAAAATTTTTTTGAATTTTTTGTCTGTCTGTCTGTCTGTCTGTCTGTCTGTTTGTTCGAGGTTATCTTCGTAACTACTGAATGGATTTTTATGCGGTTTTCACTAATGAAGAATGCACACTCCCGGGCAGTGTATAGGCTTTGTTTCATCAAAATCGGACAACAGACAAAAAAGTAACAAAAAGAAACAAAAGAAACTATTAGGTGCGCTGCTCACGTTTTTTAGTACATAACGTTTTTTAGTACATATAAAATCCAATAGATGTCACTGTGCGATTTTAAAACGCGCTATCGTTATGTTTTCGCCAGTCTACTTAAGTATGAGAAAGTTTCAAGCTGGCTGTCGTTCCATGTGGTTTAGTCGGTAGAACGTCAGTGCGCCATACTGATGGCCCGGGTTCGATTCCCAGCATGGAATTTTTTTTCACTATGTTGGCATTAACGCCTATAAGCAATTAAAAGAATTTGAAATATTGTATTCAAGGCGAATTTTCTCTCTGGGAAAATTTCCTTGCATTAATATGTCAGTGTAATTTTTTTTTCGATTTAATTTTTTTTTTCGAAACTTTGTTTTTCTTAAAAAATTACAGTAAATATTTGATATTTCCCAACGTTTTTTGAATGATCGACTTGCTTTTTTTTTTTTTTTAATGTATGTCTGAACCTTATCTAACTACTTCTTCAAGATTTCTTTAGATAAACCGACCAGCGTAGCGGGCGAAGGCCGCTAGTGCATATATAAATTTCTACAATTATCCTCATAAAATATTTCCGAACTCAATACTGGTTCTTACACTCAAAACAAATATACTGAAAATCTTTACTTTTATTTTTACTCACTATGGCTCTCTTTTGAGCCTTTTTTTTTTCACTATGGCTCTCTTTTGGGCCTTTTTTTTCCACTATGGCTCTCTGTTGAGCCTTTTTTTTTTCCTCCCTAGTATTGGCCAATTAAAATCTTCATTTGCTTAGAATTTTGATAATGTAACTCTTAAAATTTAAACAGTATTGCTTCATTTAACAATTACTTTAACAATAATTTAGATTTAATGCATTAATTTAGTTCACTAATATCATTATAAATAGCATATCATTATCATCTCAAATTATTATGACCTTTCTTTAAAACAATAGCAATATGGTTACTAATTCTTTACACCTATCTGAACACAATTATTTCATTGCACATAAATTACATAGACAATTTACTTAAATTACTATTAATTATACAACAATACAATTTGGTTCGAGATGTCAGAAGAAATGAATGATCAAAACACCTTACCTTATACTTTATTTGGTGGGGTACTCTTGTATTCACAGATAGCTCCACGATGTAGCGATAATATGGCACAACAGTTCAGTTTAGTTCTTTCTAATAAAGATACGCACAACACTTTAGTCCACACTAGACGATATGGCACGATACTTTATCACACACTCGACGATCCGGCACGATACTTTAGCACATACTCGACGATACGGCACAACACTTTACACACATTCGACGCTACGGCACGACTCTTTACACACATTCGACGATACGGCACGACACTTTAGCATACAATCGACGATCCGGCACGATGCTTTAGCACATACTCGACGATATGGCACGACCACACAAGAATTCCACTGGATACTCTGGCATTAACAGACTGCAACACGGCTCGCTGGTCACTGGTTTCAGGCGATTCTATCCCACCGCTGCCAACAATTTGTCGGACGCTCCTCTCAGTCCACCAAACTTAGAAGAATGTCCTAGGTAGTTTAAGCTGCCACCACCGATATTAATGGGTGATATCGGTCACCTGCTGTGAGGATTGGGTAAAATAACACTGACGCTGTTAATGAACTGAACTAACAGTTTATTTAAGATATAGATATGTACACAAGAAACAATATTTACAACTATCTACAATTACAACTCGGATATAGATGATCCGGTTCAACATTAAATTAACTACACTAAACGTTGGTTGTGTACCGTTCAGCTTACACTTTCTTCCTCACACTCAACGCACGTTCGATACGCTTTATCAGAGATTACTGCAGAATCTCAATACACAAGGGTACTAGGCCTCACTTCTCGGCCTATAACACTATCCACCGGGACGCCTTGTCCCACACTCAAAATATACACTATCCAACAGGACCACAAATCCTGAGCGACCTATCGGTGTCAACGCCAAGCGAGAACTATCTCCAACCTCTCAGTCCAGAGTTGACCTTGTCAGAGATCTTCCTTCCCCCAGCAGGGCCTCTTAGAGTTCCTCCATTGGTTCAATTCCGCATACCAACCTTGAGTCATGACATCTACTGTTTACACATCACTTAAATACTAAATGACAGCTGAGGCACGCCCCGCGGCCATCACTTTCATTCATCAACGAGTGCGTCATCTGCACACCTGTGTCAACATCTGTCATTCGTTATTATAGAAAAGAAAGAAAGGTATTTCGGGCTTCACGGATACACAACCCACAATACATAAAATATTCAGATAAGGAAATGTCATTCCTTTCTAATTCAGGGCAGATGTCTTCTAGGAACCTGACAGTGTATAATTTGGTTATTAGTTTGGCGATTTGTATAATTTGGAGAAATTGGTCGACGGAATAACAAAGTAGCATCACGAAATGTTTGGTAGAAAAATATAAGTGTAGCCTTCGTTTATTCAGAAAATGAAAAAAAAAGAAACTAAAAAAAATTGTGCAAAAGGAGATATGAGAAATTTTGCAGAAATTGTTAACAAAGAAGAAACTCGAGAAAGGATTATAGGAAAGGTTTTGCCGGCTATGTGTGAAAAATTTCCAAGTAAAGAAAAATAGAGTCCTTTATACATGCAACAAGACAGTGCTAAGCCTCATTGGATAGTGGATGATCCCAGTATCATATAAGAATGTCTAAAAGACGTGTGGAATTTGCAACTGCAATGTCAACCTCCAAATAGACGGGATCTACACTGCTCAAAACAATTAAAGGATATTTGAAGTTTTATATAAAATAAAGATATAAACGAAATTTTTTTGCCGAAAATAGAAGAAGAGAATCACAAATGCAAATTTTTCTGGTTTTCAAACAGTGGAGTATGCAAATTTTGAGTTCGAAAACGTCACTTCAGCGGCAGCGAATGAAATTTGACTTTCAACTGGATAAAAGAGAATGAAGACAAGGATGATCGGCATTTAGTGATTGCTTTGTTTCGATGAGTACGACGTCTCAGCGAAGTCATTTGACAGATTCAGAAGCTTGGAGAATTGTTGGTAGGTTTAGAAGGGGGCCAAACTCAAGCCGAAGTAGCGCAAACCATTGAAGTGTCACAAAGGGTCATTTCCAGGATCTGGAACCGTTTTTTGGAGAGTGGATGTGCAGGCCGAAGACCAAGGCAAGGTCGTAGACGGGCAACAACGCCCAATGAAGATCGGTATTTAGCGTTAACAGCTCGGAGACACCGAAACATGAACGCTACTCTTCTCCAACAACACCTTCGCTCGGCTACAGGCACCACGATTTCAACTCAGACTGTACGAAACCGGCTCCATGCTGTAGGTTTGTATGCTCGCCGACCGATGGTATGTGTTAGATTAACATCAAGGCATCGTCGCGACAGCAGGGAGTGGGCAACCGAGCATATCAACTGGAGGAGAAATGAATGGAGCAATATTCTGTTTTCTGACGAGTCCCGTTTTTCTGTGAATCCGGATAATAGGCGTATTTTCATCTGGAGGGACCGTGGCAGTAGGAATAATCCTGAGTTCGTGCACGAAAGTTTCAGATTTGGCGGTGGAGGAGTGTTGGTGTATGGTGGCATCTCCATTGACGGACGCACTGACCTCTACATCATTCGAGATGGAGCTCTTACTGGTCGTCGATATAGAGATGAGATCCTCAGACCTATTGTAGTCCCTTACGCTGCAGCAATCGGAGATAACTTCATTTTAATGGACGATAACTGCAGGCCACATCGTGCAAACCTGGTGAAGGATTTTCTTTTCGAGGAATGAATCGTTCGAATGGAATGGCCAGCGTGTTCTCCAGACATGAATCCAATCGAGCACGTTTGGGACGCTCTAGAAAAACGAGTGTCTGGCCGCCAACAACCCCCACAAACTCTCCAAGAACTGGAAAGAGCTCTTCTGGAAGAGTGGGCAGAATACCCCAACTCGTCATTAATAGCCTCATTTAGTCCATGCCTCAAAGGTGTTCAACGTTGCTGGCCACCCGTGGAAACCATACCTCCTACTGAAAATGATTTTCTTTGAAGAAAACACCTTTTCTTATTCTTTTTTCTCATATGCACAAATTGTGTTTTTTTCCTTTTGTACACAAATGCGCAATAAAATGCATTTTTTCTGCCAAACATGTGTAATTTATTCTCATATAACCTACTATGTCTGTCGACCATGTATCTATCAGCTAACAAGTTTCCCAGCTACAAAATCCACCTAAAACTGCAATATCCTTTAATTGTTTTGAGCAGTTTAAATGGACTTAATATATATTGTTATTATATATATGTATATATATAACAACAATTTAATTATTTCTTCATCAACGCTTTGTATTGAACTGATAATAATTATGTCAAAAAATATTTGAAATTATTCATTATGTGAAATGTGAATTAAAAAAATACTGTAGCGTATATTGGGTTCTTTCGATCTTATGGTTAGACAACTTCAAACTCTTTTCTCTTAGAAAAGTACAAAATAATTTATTTACAGATCTTCAGAACAACAGAGTCTTCGAAACTCACAAATATTACAAGATATTCCAAAATAACTGTTTAAATCTATCGAACAAGTACAAATATAGGTCGCAGAGACTCTTTATACAATGTCTCAACACTATATCACATTCAAAACAACGTAGATAAAACTCAATACATCAAGCAAACTTGCTTGGACAATCTCTAGTAGCTCACTCAATGACTGACTGGTAAATAATGACCACACAGCTCGCATCCGGCTCTCCTATATATAGTCTCGCCGCATGCGGTAGAAATTACTACGACCTTCTAGAAAAACCTGGAAAACCACGGAACAACATTCAATGTATCAGTAGACCTAAGGGGAGGTTACCATAAATAGGGAAGGGTTACCATCGCCAACAATCGCCAAGTTTGTCGCCAACTTGGCGATATATCGCCAAATTTGGCGACCAAAATTAGTCGCCAAAAGTGACGCCAACTTGGCGATATCTCAAATATTTCGCAAAGCTGCCATAGACATTCACTGAAAATAATAGACAAGTTTGCTTGATAACAGAGACAATGTAACAAAAACTAATATTAGTAAAGAAATGGAGCTTAATAAGATTATTTACATTATTTTACAGTACAAACACTAACTATTTACAAAATTCGTAACACTACCCCCTCCTCAAAGACTGCACGTCCCGGGCAGTGCAATCCTTGAGTTAGAGGAAAACACTTAAAATAAATAAACAAATAAATAAATAAATAAATAAATAATAACAATAATAATAAAATTTACATAAATAAGAACTAATTACTATTTACATATTTACAAAAAGTGACTTTCATGACCATGGTCTGAAATTCAAGTTTCGAATTTCTAATCACTTTGGCCAAAATAAGGGGCTAGCCGGTTATAGTGTACGACCTTCGGTTTGGCGTGTGGCGATTTTTGTATGCGTACAACGACGTCATTCAGCCTGTTGACGACTGTGTAAGGACCGTCCCAGTTTCTTTGTAATTTTGGCGACAATCCCTTACGACGTATCGGATTCCACAACCAAACTTTGTCTCCTTCGTTGAACTCATGTCCTGTTGCCTTTGTGTCGTACCGTGTCTTCATCTTTTCTGATGCCAGTCCAATTCGGTTCCTCGCTAGACAATGAATCTCCTCAATCCGCGCCTGGAGTTCATCGACATATTCCTCAGGCGATGAAGGAGCATCAGGAGGACAGCCAAACAAAAGATCCGCAGGTAGACGAAGATCACGACCAAAGAGCATTTGAGAAGGGGAGTAACCAGTGGCCTCATGAGTGGCACTCCTGTAAGCAAGCAGGAAAAGAGGCAATTTCTTGCCCCAGTCCTGTTGGTCTCTAAACACCAGGAGAGAGAGGCTATTTAGGATGGTACGATTGAACCGCTCTACCGTGCCGTCCGATTGAGGGTGTAGAGGTGTTCTTCGGGTTTTGTCCATGCCGAGTAGTTCACACATTTCCTTGAACACAGCCGAATCAAAATTTCTTCCTTGATCGGAATGGATTTGAAGAGGAACTCCGTATCTGGAAACCCAGTGTTGAATCAGTATGTCTGCTACGGTTACCGCCTCTTGATTAGGAATGGCATAGGCTTCAGGCCACTTAGTGAAGTAGTCCATGACAACGAGGATGTACTTATTGCCATCAGATGTTCTAGGAAGTGGACCCAGGATGTCTAGGGCAATTCGTTCGAAAGGAGCTCCTACATTATAACGTTGCAATCGTCCACGGGTGCGCCTTTTAGGACCTTTACGTGCTACACAGGTGTCACAAGCTCGACACCACTTCTCCACGTCACTGCGAACATTATTCCAGTAGAAACGCTCTCGAACCTTTTGCAGGGTCTTCATTACACCAAAATGACCTCCTGTGGGACTACCATGCAGTTCTTGAAGGACCATAGAAATTCTCGACTTAGGGAGTAGTAGTTGCCATCTACATGTCTTTCCATCGTCAGACTCCCATTTTCGGTACAAGATGCCGTTCTTCAAATGTAAGGAATCCCAGAGAGCCCAATAACGTTTAGTCGTAGGGTGGTAATGGGCCATGTCTTGCCAGCTGGGCTTCCTGTTGGACTCCTCTTTCAGCTCTAGAATTGGCTTAATTTCAGGATCAGCAAGTTGATCTTTACGCAGGCTCTCGTCACTCCACGGATCTTGCGATGATGTAGACCCAGTTGTAACTTGTCTTACTATAGGACCTTTGACATTAAATTTCTTCTCAGCCCGGTCGCAGTATCTACAATTCTCTGAGCAGGGTCTTCTTGAGAGAGCATCTGCATTTCCATGTGATGAGCCTTTTCGATGGCGTATCTCCATATCGTACTCTTGAAGCTTTTATATCCACCTGGCTATCTGGCCTTCAGGGTTCTTAAAATTCAATAGCCAAGTTAGAGAAGCATGATCAGTTCGGATCAGGAACTTTCGACCGTAAAGATAGTGATGAAAGTGGTCTATGGCTTTCACTACGGCAAGAAGCTCTTTTCTTGTTACGCAGTAGTTTCGCTCGGCCTTTGACAAGCACTTGCTGAAATAGGCGATAACACGCTCCTGGCCGTCGATTTCCTGGGACATGTGCGCCAATGCTTTCGTTACTTGCATCCGTATCAAGTATAAACTGTTTATCGATTTGAGGATATGACAGAACTGGAGTGGATGTTAAAGCCTCCTTAAGCTTTTCGAAAGAAGAGTCACATTCCTGTGTCCACATGATTTTTTGATTGGCTTCTGTTAATTTATGAAGTAGTCTTGCAATCATGGAGAAGCCTTTGACAAATTTTCTGTAATAGGTGCATAATCCTAGAAAGCTCCGAAGCTGGTGAACATCTGCTGGACGACTCCAATTTTTCACGGCCGATATCTTCTCCGGATCAGTCCTAACTCCTTCCGCCGAAATGATGTGTCCAAGGTAGGCGACTTCATTGCGAAACAAACTGCACTTCGAAGGGCTTAACTTCAAATTAGCTTCCTTTAGCTTTTGTAGCACCCGCCTGAGGTTGTTCAGATGTTCATCAAAAGATTTTCCTATGATTATGATGTCATCTAAATAAACAAGACATGCTTCATACGACAGCCCCCGGAGAACCGCTTCCATAAGCCGTTCGAAAGTTGCAGGTGCGTTACATAGACCAAAAGGCATTACCTTGAACTGCCATAATCCTTGTCCCGTTGTAAAGGCAGTCTTCTCGCGGCCGTCGGGATGGATCTCTACCTGCCAGTAACCACTCTTCAGGTCTAAAGTCGAGAACCAAGTGTTGCCCGCAAGTGTGTCAAGAGTGTCGTCAATCCTTGGCAGAGGGTAACTATCCTTTTTGGTGACGTCATTTAGTCGGCGGTAGTCTACACAAAATCTTGTAGAACCATCCTTCTTTCTTACTAATACAATGGGAGACGCCCATGGACTTGTTGATGGTTCGATGACGTCATTTTCTTCCATATCTTTAATCAAATTCTGCACCTCTTCTTGCTTGGCAAAAGGTAATCGTCTAGGGTGCTGTTTAATAGGAGAGTGATCTCCCGTGTCAATTCGGTGTTGTGCCATTTTAGTTCGTCCAAAGTCTTCAGATGTTTGGGAAAATAAACTTTGGAATTCTCTAATTAAATTTTCCGCAGCTTCCATCTGTTTTGGATTTAAGTCTGTATTTTATAACAAATCCTTGACTAAATTATCTGAAGATTTCTCACAGTGACTGGAATTTTGACTTATGCACGTCACAGGAGCACATGACGCTATCACCTCTCCTTTCTTGATAGTCCTCGTCTTATCAATGATGTTTGCAATTCTGACTGGAATGGTCTTTTTCGAGAGGTCTACCACAGAAGAAGCCACCAATACTCCTGCTTGTGTACTATTGTCTTCTGGATAATCTATATGGCCAAATCGGTAATTAGTTTCATTTTTAATTACAGCTGGAACTAAAAATTCTGTTCTTGGATCTAGATTGATGTCTTCTTTGGCTATTACTGCTTGTTTACATTCAATTTCGTTATTTAATCCAAAAAGACTTATTTCTTCAAATTTTGAGAGCATTTTGTTATTTTTGAAATCAAGCTTGAAGCCAAACTTCTTCAGAAAATCTAGCCCGATTAAGCAAGGATCTGTTATGTCAGCCACATATGCCGAATGATAATATTTCTTTCCTCCAAAGTTGATGGTTAAATTGGCCTTTCCATATATGACTATCTTGTCGCCCGTCACAGTTTGCAGGGTAACGCAGGGTGGAGTCCAGATGAGTTTAGATTTCAATTTTCGAGCCAAATCTTCTCTTATTATTGTCACATTGGCTCGTGTATCGACAATCATACGGCATTGAATTCCGTTAATAAAGCCTATCACATATAATTCATTATCGCCGCCACTCATTTTCGATATTTGAAGGATCTTCAGGTGGGGCTTTTTATTATCTGGTCTTGAATTCATCTCACGTTCGTGGATTTTGGGGCAATTTCTTCGGAGATGTTTTGTATCACCGCACAACCAGCACGTGAGATTCTGTCTTCTTGAGCTTGTTCTTCCATATTTTAAAGCTTCAATCTCTTGATTTAATTTCCTAATTTCTTTCAAGAAGTCGATCTCAGTGTCTGAGCTTTTGTTCACCGTTGCCCCTCGGACTGAATGACGATCTCTTCGGCTGGCTTGTGTAGCTGCTTCCAACTTTAAGGCATATAGTAGTGCAGCCTTTAAATCCTGCACATCTGCCATTCGTATCGCTCTCTGCACTTCTAGATCTTTTATTCCATCAACAAAGTACTGCAGTGAGAGCATTTCCCGTATATTCTTTGGGCAGTCCATGAATGCTAAATTTGCCAGACGTTCTATATCCGAGGCAAACTCTTGAAGGGTTTCATTCGACTTTTGATGGCGGCTCTTCATTTGGATTTTCGCATAATCTTTGAAGAATTTTTCGCCGAATCTCATTTCAAGTGCACAACTTAGAGTGTCAAAGTTGAGTTGCGTCATATCGGGCAATGTTTGCAGCACGTCGGCGGCTTCTCCTCTCAAAGACGCTGCCAGTTGACAAGCTTTCACCTCGTCACTCCATTTGTTCGCTTCGGCTACAATGGTGAATTGGGTCTTGTAAACTTGCCAGGAACTCTTTCCGTCGTATGTCGACAGCTTGATGTGCACGGGAGAAGCAGGCGGATTCCTAAATTCTTCATAATTACCACTAGACGCTGAAAGTTTCTTCTCAAGATCTTGTACTTTTTTATTTAGCTTTTCATCTACTTCACCTAGTATTTTCTCTTCAACGTTACTGATTTTCTCTTCAACGTTACTGATTTTCTCTTGAACGTTACAAACTTCATTCTGAATTTTCTCTTCTACTTCCTCTATTTTCTCTTCTACCGAGCCTATTCTTCTCTCTACCGACGAGAACTTTTCTTCTAAACTTTTCTTCGTTTCTTCTTGGCCTTTATTAATCTTTTCAGTCACATCTTCTTGGCATTTGTTCATCTTTTCCGCCAACTCTTCTTGGCCTTTATTCATTTTTTCCGCCAACTCTTCTTGGCCTTTATTCATTTTTTCCGCCAACTCTTCTTGGCCTTTCGTCAATTCTGTCTTTATTCCATTAATAGCTTCTAACAGTTCTTTCAGTTGACCATCCATTGTTCTTGTTTTCGCCATAAGATCCCGACTCCTGACACCAAAAATTGTAGCGTATATTGAGTTCTTTCGATCTTATGGTTAGACAACTTCAAACTCTTTTCTCTTAGAAAAGTACAAAATAATTTATTTACAGATCTTCAGAACAACAGAGTCTTCGAAACTCACAAATATTACAAGATATTCCAAAATAACTGTTTAAATCTATCGAACAAGTACAAATATAGGTCGCAGAGACTCTTTATACAATGTCTCAACACTATATCACATTCAAAACAACGTAGATAAAACTCAATACATCAAGCAAACTTGCTTGGACAATCTCTAGTAGCTCACTCAATGACTGACTGGTAAATAATGACCACACAGCTCGCATCCGGCTCTCCTATATATAGTCTCGCCGCATGCGGTAGAAATTACTACGACCTTCTAGAAAAACCTGGAAAACCACGGAACAACATTCAATGTATCAGTAGACCTAAGGGGAGGTTACCATAAATAGGGAAGGGTTACCGTCGCCAACAATCGCCAAGTTTGTCGCCAACTTGGCGATATATCGCTAAATTTGGCGACCAAAATTAGTCGCCAAAAGTGACGCCAACTTGGCGATATCTCAAATATTTCGCAAAGCTGCCATAGACATTCACTGAAAATAATAGACAAGTTTGCTTGATAACAGAGACAATGTAACAAAAACTAATATTAGTAAAGAAATGGAGCTTAATAAGATTATTTACATTATTTTACAGTACAAACACTAACTATTTACAAAATTCGTAACAATACAATCCATGAGAAATATATTTTGCTTAAATAATATGTAAAGATTCGAGTTATTTAAATGTTTATTTAGTTGATGTTAGTGATGCATATATTCTCGTCTTAAGTAAAAATTGGTGTTTTTATTGTTTTATTTTTTAATTTGTCATATTCAATAAATGCCCCTCTATCCTGAAAAAAATGTTCAATGGATTGTGTAACAACTCTAAATATTGAACAAGTGCAAAAAAAACTATTGTTCTCATTCATATGAGAAAGAGCGTGTTCTCCTGATGGTAAAAGTTAAAAATTATAGTGCCATCTAGAAAACTGTCAGAAAAAGCGAAAATAAGTAGACGAGGCAATTGAAGGAGTTCCTCAATTTAATATAACATGAACTCTCAGTGTTTGTATCGATGCTTATTTTTTCCTCAGGAATAACAGCAATTTAATTAAGAAAATTTCTTAATAGGTAATATTATTTTATAGGCTTTGAATTTTCTTTGTAGGATCTTCCCATTTACTAGCGAGACGCTTTACCTCATAGCAATGATGCATACAAATGAAAATTGAAATTAAAATTCTCTTTTAAAATTGAAAGCTTAAAAAATGAACGGATGACATTGAGAAAATAAATTTAATTAATTTTTTTTTCTACAAAAGTTTATGATTTTTCGTTTGACACGATGTACTTAGCTATAAGTACATGAAATTTGAAGTCTCTGGTAGATAAAGTTTTACTGTACAGACTCTGTGACGGACGGACGGAGACGAATAGGGTTTCGTCAAATGAACGAAACCCTAAAGAACGCATAAAATTTGCCAATAATTGCGACACATTTATGTATGTGAGTGTGTCAGAGCTTCAAATTACTCTATATTTAATTTAATTATTTTATTAAAAAAACTTTTTTTCCGTTAAACAATACAGACTGCCGGTAAAATTAAACCGTAAGATCTTTTATTTCTACATATTTGTTATTATAGTTTCAAATTTTGTTTTAAAATTGATATATCTAAATGATATATTCAATTGATATTTCTAAACACTTATTCCTTGTGATAAATGCTTGTTCTGAGAATTAGAAATTTACAAAATTCCGATTTTTTCTTTTGATTAATTATCCATACAAGAAGAATCTAATAATACTGCCATGGAGTTTCTTTATTCTTTCTCACTCATTAAGAATTTTTAATAAAACGATTCTTACGATGGCGAAATGAGGAAAATTCCAATAAAACTACTTATCGAGGTGAATAACAAATTGCTTTACGATGAATGTTATAAAAATACATTTATGTACGGAATTAAAATTTTCTATCCTTATGCATATTATAATACAATAAGAAAAATATTTAATATTTGAATTTTTTATTATTTAAAATTTACTATTTACTTGTAAATTCAAAAACTAGTTACATATACATTTTGAACTAGTCAGAAATTGTACGTATTGCCGTGTCAAGCGATTACATACAAACGAATATTATGGATGTTCATACTATAAATAATTTTATAAATACATTGGTGGACAAAATTAAGAGGTGGAAGGCATTTTCCAAAATATCTCAAGAAATACGGGATAAAAATAAATGAAAGTTGATATGAATATAACTTATAGTATGATAATAATATGTGCAAAGCAAAAATTAAAGTGCCATTCATTGGCAAGAGTTATTGTCAACAGTCCAATGTGGAATGAAATTCATGATGAAAGATGGCAATGAAAGTGAGGCTTGCATGGTTTGTGGTCGCCTCTAGTATGCTGTGTGGTCACCTCTGACAGATAGACAGCATGCACAACGAGTATGAATGCTGTTAATAAGAGAGTTAAGGATTGCTTGTGGAAGACTCTCCCACTCTTCCACCAGAGCAGTTTTTAACTCCGGAATGCTTCTGGGTGGGAGTTGGCATCTCGCAATAGCCCTTCCAAGAGCATCCCAAGCATGTTCAATGAGGTTAAGTTCAGGAGATTTGGCTGGCCATTCCATTCGATGAATATCCTCGCTTTCCAGATACTCCTCACCCAGGCAAGCCCTATGTGGTTGGACATTGTCGTCCACAAAGACGAATTCAGGGCCAACAGCACCCCTGAAAATTCGCACGTAGTATTGTAGGATCTCCTGCCTGCACCTCTGGGCATTCACGGAATCAATGCCAAACACATGGAGCGGTGTGCGAGTACTTTGCATGATCCCTGCCCAAACCATCAGTCCTCCACCAGCATAATGGTCCTTTTCCATGATGTTACTGGGATGGTATCGGGTCCCAGGTTCCCTCCATATGAATATTCGCCGAAAATCAGTTTGAAGACTGAATCTGGACTCATCTGTGAACAGAACATTAGCCCATTGGAGCTGTGTCTTGTGTTGGTGCTGTTTGCACCATTCTGCTCGCTCTATTTTGTGGAAGGGAGTGAGTGGGGTGCAAATGGCGAGCTTCCTGGCATACAACCCTCTTTCACCAGGCCTCCTAGCAACAGTCTTCCTTGAAACTAATGTTCCTGTGGTAGCAGCAAGGTCCCTAGGCAGTTGTGTTGCTGTAGACGTTCTTTGGCGCTTGGCTGTAAGTAGCAAATACTGGTATTCCCTGGGCGTTGTTGCTCTCGAACGACCTTGTCCTGGTCTTCTGAACACTGCCCCACTGTTTTGAAATTGACTCCACAAAGTCGAAGCAACGCTTGGAGTTACACCCAATTCCCTGGCAACCTGAGCTTGGGACTGCCCTGCCTCTATTCTACCCACAATTCTCCACCTCAACCATCTTCTAAACAATGATGTTCACTCATTTCATCTAAAAATCAACAAAAAACAACAAGATTATTGAAGAAACACTATACAAATCACTACTGTGTTATAGAGTGGAGTGAGCTGAGCAGCTAGCTGCAGACTTTTATACCTCTTGATGGCTTAGCAACGCCCACAAAAATCCGTTACCTCATCTCAGTGACACCAGCGCCATAGTGCCATTATATGACAATCAGTTGTCCAGGTTTTATGAGATATTTTCTTAGAAATGTGTGAAAATGCCTCCCATCTCTTAATTTTGTCCATCAGTGTATTCAGATCTTGGTACAATAGTTGTCAAGTGATTACGTACGAACGAATAATATGGATGTTCATACTATAAATAGTTTTATAAATATTCAGATCTTGGTATAATAGTTGTCAAGTGATTACGTACAAACAAATAGTATGGTTGTTTATACTATAAATAGTTTTCTAAATATTCAGATCTTCGTACAATAGTTGTTTCACTCTTGTGCAAAAAGTTCACTCTTGTATGGACCACGCGTGTAACCGAATAAACGTAAACCGAGAGAAAATATGAGAATATTCATAATTTTAATGCCATAAAACAGCTTCTATTACATTAACTACGGTGCATTTAATTTTTATATTTCTGCAAATATAATTACATCAATGTTATATAAACAAAATAATGCTATATGAAAACTATTATTATTACAAATATTAATATTGAATGCCGAAAAAAATTTAATCTATCCATCAATGTACGTATTTGGTAGTGTTTTATTTAATTTCGGTTTTTTATTTCATGAAAATGTATGCACGTGTCTTTCGTACAATATAAAATAAATTAAACTCAAATGCGACACCTAAATGAGTAACAAACTTTTGCTTAATGGCTGGTTCACTAACATAGTTTATCTTAATGCGACACTTCGTTATTTAAACTATACGTTCATTTACTTGGTTATTTTTAAATCTAATTAAACAGTCGAGAGATGCATAGGAAAAAGAATGGGGGCCATTACTTTTTAAAAGATAATGTATGATATATACTACACATAATGGTGTACTAGACATTCTAATTCTCATTACTTAAAAAAGAAGTAAGAAAAATCATGCGTTAAGCATAGATTATGAAACACTTTACAACACTTCTTAAAATCTTAAACAAAACTTTCTTATTTTAGGAAATAATGTTACTTTCTATTGTCAAATACGTATTTCAATACTTTTGAAAAGCCCTGTATTTGATCTGTCGACTGTTATAGATATACAGTGAAACCCCGATCTATCGTTCCCGCATCCATCGTTTTCCAGCTTTGACTGTTTTATTTCCACTGTCCCTACGAAAAATTATACTTAAATAACGTTAATATAACCCGCAATCTTCGTTCTTCCAAATAGTCATTTTCCCGCATTCATTGTTGAAAAATTTTCTTTTTCACCGAAATAAAATTGAAAGTCATACGAATCCATATAACATACAAACCAGAATTACTTCTTTTATCCTAAAATAACTGATTTGTGCTGCTTGTGTTGATGATGGCGCAGATGTAGACTGGTTATATATAACTGAGGATGCGATTATGTTTCCATTGATCAAGATATTGCGACATGTGGTGTCCTAAACATATGAGAAATATGTGATAATGCAAAAAATTAAAATAATCGCGAAGAAGCAGAGTATAATGTTCATGCTGATGAAGTTGAGACCAGTAACAATCTTGTCTGATGCAATTATAGCATTTGAAACTGTATGAACTTTTATATATGCATATGAAATTACAGAAAATGACCAGAAAAATGTTATATATCTTGAAATTTTATTTTTTGATTAAAAAAATGGACGAAAACCAAACAAAATTATTGGTTTTTTAAAAATATATATCAATATTCTATGACTTCTACACTGTTAAAAATCTTGTTCTAGTTTGAACCAAAAAAGTTTGTTTTTTGGTGCTCAATAGCTGCCACCATAAGATGGTGAAATCTCGTATGAACATTTGGAGCTTCCTAGTTCAACCTCGTTCCAAGTATTGGAACTATGCTTCAATGGGAGCTCCAAATTTTGGTTCAAGATTTCACCATCTTACGCTGGCAGGTATTGAGCACCAAAAAACAAACTTTTTTGGTTCAAACTAGAACAAGATTTTTAACAGTGTATTTATTTCTTTTACAGTTTAGTACACAACAAATAAGTATTTATTAATATACTGTCTACATCATATGCATTAGTAACGCATAAACATTGTGTTTTTTCGTAGTTTCAAGTTAATCCGAATTCATCGTTTTCCCCCACTTCCCTTGAAAAACGATGGATCGAGGTTCTACTGTACTATATAATGGGGAAATTTAGTTAAACAATTTTGTTCAGTTCCGTGATTTAGCTTGTACCTTTATTGCACGTCAGTTTTAAGCTAAAACTTATTTTAAACTAAAACATTCTTAAAACAACTGAAATCACATTCTCATAAATTATCATTCATAGGCGTCCATATAACCAATTTTCTGCGTGACACTGTTATCATTTTTTCTATATTCTACAAACAATTCTTAGGAAACTGCATGAACTTCAGCGTTAAAATGCGTAAATTATTTTTAAACCACCTTCAAGTAACTTACGCTGATATTGATTAACGTTTGCGAGCTCTTATGCGTAGCTCTGTATATCAACATTTATACACGCCATATAATATGCATAGATTTTGTGAAACTTAAAATCGCATATTATAATTAAAATGCACTTGAACAAGCTATCTGCCATCATCGGATACATATGCAGTACTACGGTAGGAATATGATATTTGAAATCTTTTGCGCATCCCTGTAAAAGGCACGCACTTCGTATTATGCATAACTATAACGCATAACTTATATTGAGCATCAAGGACGTATACTAGTTTTATTATTCATAAAACAGTTTAATATAAAAAATATGCCGCATACAATTCCAACCCATCTTTACCATTATATAATGGAAATCTTTTGTATGGCCCTGAATAACAGCAAATTATTGCTGAATGAATAATAGCTATTTGTTTCAACGCATATTTTAGAGAACGCCTATTTTGATGCACTTCGTAAATGGAAATAAATTTGACAGGGTGCTTGACAGGGTGTAACATCTTCAGAATTCATTTAAAATGATTTTTTTTCCCATCTGCTGTAATGTAACGTTCAATTTTGACTGTCCCTGCAAATAAACAAATCATGATAGAAACTTCCTTTGAAATTGGGTTCGTACTCCAGTAAATGTGAATAACTTCAAAAAATTTCAGGGCGGTCTCCGAGTATATTCACGCGAGCTAGAGCGCGGACAGACGGAAAGACGGACACACAGACAGACACACCGAAATCATAAACATTTTACAACTTTGTTCATATTACGTTTTAGTGATAGCAAATCAGACGATTTTCGAAATTTACTTTCAATGTAGTGGAAATGACGTAACCGGTTCAGCCCTGATAACTTCGCTAAATTTCTTATTGAGTGGGAATTGTTTTCCATATCATGTTTGAAGAATAAAACTACTCCAAATTTCAAATTGATTACGTCTTTTCTGGGGAAATTGGGGAAATTACAGACATATTCAATCATTGTCTTATTCTATTAATTCTCTAGTCATTCCCATAATGATGTGAATGCTAAACAGCAACTGTATTTTTATTTTTATTTTTTTTTTGGAGGAAGACGATTTTTGCCACGATGATTAGTAAAAGCTTATAAGTTGACTTGATGTGTCGATTTTGAAAAAAAAAAAGGCACCATCTTTTAACTCCACATTATGTTCTTTGAAATTAATATATTTGGTTATAGCGACACTATTTTGATGAAGATTTATACAACGCTACACTGTAAAGAAAAAAACGGACGCTTTTATGGAAATTGTGCTAGTAATAGCGACGCCAGTAAAATTTGCTCCTTTTTAAAGGCAAAATTTCCGCAAATTTTGAAATTATTTCCTATTTTCAATATTTTGTTCTAGAATTTACGGAAATTTCTCCATTAACCTCTTCAGACCTGAGCATAAATTAACTCTACAAAAATAAATTTCTTGCTTTTACATAATCGAAATGACACCGGAAATGACAGAAAGAGACTTTTTTATGAAATCAGTATTTTAAGGGACTGGTAATTTAGGTTTACAACTATGGATGTAAAAGTACTAATCCCCTTAAAACATGAGTTTAACTATGAGTAATCTAAAGTTACGCGATAACAAATTTAATGTCTTTAAACAAGTAAATAGTCAGCAAATCCTCCAATTTTTTTAATATTAAATCATTTTAGTTAAACGATCAAGAATATTTCTTACATTCTTGGCTACAAGGTCCTGAAGGTATTTTCGAAACTCACATTAATATATTATTTATTTTATGAGGTAATATTCATCAGTGCTGATATTTATTCGTTTTCTTTTAAAGCAAAAAACATTCATTTGTATAGAAGTAAAGTAAATATGCAAAAAATTCGAACAGTTTAGTTTTTATGAGGAAAAGAATGGAGGTACACATTTGTGTACCTCAGGTCTGAAGAGGTTAAAAAAAACAGTAAAGTATACTTGCGTCCCGAATGCCAGTATTATTTCAGTAAAAGTCCGTTTTTTTTTTCAATGTACGTATTTTATGAGTTGCCTAGCAACTTTATTTCATAACCAATAAAAAAATTGCGATTCCGAATAATTAAGTAGAAAGTCTGGTTAAGGTAAATAAAGGGATAGTTAATCAATCATTCATAATCGGGTGTAAACAAAGTTTTGTATAAAGTAAAACTAATAAAAAAAAAGTACGATTCGAAGTAAATGTGAATAGTTATAAAATACTATCCTAAAAACCACATTATAGCGCTATGACATGTTTTCTAAAATAAACAATTGGCAATGGACACAATTATAGATTATGCCAAGAAATTTGAAATTCCTCAATTATAAGTACATTTGGAGCATTTTAGTATGCTATTGCTATCGAGTAGATAATAATAATAATAATAATAATAATAATAATAATAATAATAAAAACAACAATAACAATAATAATAATAATAATAATAATAATAATAATAATAATAATAGCATAAGTGCTTTATTAGTAAATATGTAAAATTCCGAAACGTAGAGAAAAGGAATTCTGTATTGCGTACTAGTGGTTTATTTTTTCTTCAGAACAGTGGTCACAGGAATATAGGCGCCGATTTCACAAAATGACAGCCATGTGCACTTTTACCATTAACTTAAAAACTTCTTTTTCTATTTTATTATTCTTATTAATTAAAAAAACAGAAATGGGTGATGAAAGTTTGCCCGATATGCCTCAATAAATCACGGCCCATTTATATAAAAAATACGTGTATTTAGCTTTAAACTGCTGGAAAAGAAAGCATAAACATAGCGTATTTCAAATTAGAAAGCCGAAGAAAAAAATAATTAAACAAATTACAATGACTATTTCGAAAATGATATTTTCAAAGAGTAAAATTTTAAAGACTTATAAATAAATTCAATATTTAAATTAATAACAATAATATATATCATTTTTATGATGATCATAACGAGTCATATATTACGTACACCATGCATTAAACATTAATATTCCTAGACCACTGATAAAAAAAACAGTAGTTTATAGATATAAAACTTTAACTATTTTAAATGTTCATTTTTATTCGATGTAGTTAATCAGAATGACTTCTGAACGCCTCATGTTACGCACGACATAGATTAAACATTAATATTCCTGGATCCATCATGAACAACTTTTAAATTAAATTTCAGTTTTACGATTTTTGTAACTACAAATTTTAAAACTTCTAAAAATCGCACATTTTAAATTTTTACACTGTTGCGTAGAGAAAAAAAATGCACTATTAAATTAAATATATGATTAAATTAAATAAAATATGATTTTTAGTTTTGGACTTATAAGAATGTTTCTTATACGCAATTCGGTACTCTTTGAGTAGTTTGGCGTTTTATATAATTTGTCGAAATTGGTTCATCAGCAATTCATTAAAAGAGAATTACTATGTACATTAAAATATATAAATATTTGTTTAATTTTTTTTTGAATTTCAATGCATTTTATAAATAGTTTAACATGTTTTATTTTCATATGTTATAGTATGCATATCCATGACCGGTAAGTATTACGGTTGCAACCAACCATAATTAAAAAAAGTGTGCAAAAGAACTATGCGTAAAAACATTTACATATAAGAAAAATTTATAAATTCGATGCTAAATTCTCAAAGTAAAAAACGGAGTAACCCTTTTTTACACGAACGCATTTAATAAATCAAATCAAAGCAGTTGTAAATTTTAGTAACACGGACTCTGGTAATCTCCGTTGTGTAAAGAAAAGCTAATCATTTTTTCTCAGAACTCACTGAAGGTAAATTAAGTTACAAAATCCAATTAGAATCATGTCAAGTTGTTCAAACTTCTAGAATCATCAGTCTCTTTTTTTTTTCTTTTACGTTTGGCAAATCTTTTAACCTAGCAGTAGAGTGGTGAAAGATTCATAAGAACTGCTGCAGTAGATTCTAAGTATTTCTGAACGAAATCATTTCATAAGGCTTAGTTTAACGTGCTTCACATTAAGGTTTCTTTCTCTGTAACTTACACCTTTTTTTTACTATTTACTTTTACTTTATTTTTTCACTCAAACCCGAATTAGTTGTAAACATTTTGTAACGAAAATCGTGCTAATTTTACACGAATTAAAGCAAAGTTTACTGCAATTAGCAATATTGATGCGAGGGAAGATGAGCTGACAAGTATTATTTTTTACGCCAGCAGCATGGTGTTTAAATTTTCCTCTTATTTTAGCTTTTTTTTCTTTCCTTGTTATTTCTTTTTTAACCTTTTTCAGGGCCAAGGCATTTCTGCTCTAAAAACGTTGAAATAATTTATTCACACCGCAATTGTCGAACAAATTTATCTGATAATAATCAAAAGCTCTTTTTCCCCCCACCCATGTTATCAGATTTATTTTATAATAAAAACTTACTGGTGCCGTTTGGAAATTTAGGCATTTAAATTTATCGTTTGCAGACGGCAAACGGCGCCTCTCAAGAGGTTAAGTCGGACAATATATGAATTAAAAATTCAAGATTTACCAAATGTTACACCGAACGTACATAATTTTTTTTATATTTAACACTATAAAGACAGGGATTTTTACTCAAGTTTCATAAAAATATACAATACCAGAATTTTTATTTAAAGCTGCTTAAGTTGTTTAAAGAATTTTTTTTTTTAACCTTTGTTCCTTTTAAGTTTATTTTATAAAGTAATTTCTGGTTCAAACAGAGGTATTTAGTGTTGCTAAGGGCCAAAATGGCCCCTCGTCGTCATTCTAGTGTTAATCCTTCACAGCATGATTTTCTCTATTTTTATGGAAAACATTATTTGGATTGTATCTAGTAATGAGAAAAAAAAAGCAAATTTCAAATTTTCAACTAAAATTTGATATTTTATGGCGGATAAGCTATGTAGACAATTGTTGGTTTTTAAATATTGTACTGCTGTGTTTTGCAACTAAATACCCTTAAATTATTTTATATGTTCTTAACATGATGCGGATTTCTTTTATATTTATATTTTTAAGCATACAGTAAAAATGATATAAGTAATTTTGCCTTTATAGCTTGATCGATTATATTTACGAGAGTTAGAACGCGGACAGACGGACGGACAAACCGAAAGCAAAAACACTTTTCAACTTTGTTGGAAATTGTTAAAAATGGATGCAAAACTATTCATTCATTCATCAAATTGCATTCATCAGTTCATGGCCAGCCCGGCTACTTGCGGCAATGTTTATATTCTATTTGTACCATTATTTTTAAAAATACGCTTTGTATGTTTAAAAATAGGTATGTTTCATTTTCATATGTTGTGAAAGCATTTGTAAAATATTTTTTTTATTTGAGAAAATGGGTGTAAAAAAGTGATTTAAAAAAACACGTTAACTGCAAAAGAAACATTTAACACCACCCAGTAATATTTCTTTTTAATTCTTTCCACAATTAACCCTTAGCACTCGAGAAGTGACTCTCACTCACAACAAGTGTTGTCAGGTATCAGTGTTCTCGCTGAGATTTGACGAACGTTAGTAATTTGGCTAATTAAAAAGAAAAAAACATTCGCCAAATGAAAAAAGTATTAGCCAAATAGATTCGATGTGTAGCAGAAAAAAAAAAAATTATCTTTAATCTTGTAATATACCCCCTTGTTTTCAATATGTTCTAAAATAACCTAAGTTTTCATAACTGAGACAACGATTGTTATTAATCTAATTTCAATTATCCGCTACAAATATATTAAATATATATATATATATATATATATGTGTGTGTGTGTGTGTACAGTCAGACCTCGTTAACGTGAACACGCTTAACATAAATTCCTTTTAACATGAACGGTTTTTAAAGCCCCCTACAAAGAAGAATACAAAGATTTGATACTGGTAATGTTACTGTTAACGTGAACAAAATTTTGATTCCCCTTGAGGTTCATGTTAACGAGGTTCGACTGTATATGCATATTGTACATATGTATGAAAAACGAAAAAGAAAAGAAAGAAAAAGCAAAAATTGAGCACTAGCAATTTGGCGAATATAATCGCTTGTTTACTCGCCAAATGAAGAATTTAGTCGCAATTTGGCGCAAAGGTGAGCGACAGCGAAAATACTCTCAGGTATACGTCGTAAATCAGGATGCCAAATGCATTGGTGACCAATTATACCGTACAGTTTTTTCGTGATTTTTTATCGCAGATCATTCGGCCATTAAATAAGGCAAAAGAAAAAAAGCTTAATTTTCTATTTACCGACGGTACTTATAAGTAACGTTAAAAATTATTTATTATAAAATTCTTTTAATACGTCAATTAGTTGTTATACTAATTAGAATGAGTTATAGATACATTACTTTATTTTGCTCCAAAAGCATTATTGGTTATATAAAACAATAATATGTTTAAAAGGATGATTTACTTTGCCTTTGTATCTTTTCAGCTTTCTTGGCGCTGAGAGAGAGAGGGGGGGATTTTTCATTTCGGAAATATTTCTATATTTATATTGTAAGAACATCATATTTGTACATTTTATAATTCTACAAAATACTAAGTAAGCAACTTAAAATAAAGCATTTGTGTGGGGCTATGAATATTGCACAAAATCCCTGTAAATTAAAATTTAACTAATCCTTCTAAAACCTTCAATTCTTCTACAATCCTTCAAAAATTAATTAAATGATTATGTAAATCTCTTAATTTAGTTTAAACAATTTACGTAAAATAATTTAAAATATAAAATTTTCATGAAATCATAATTCGGTAGATAAAGGGTTAATTCCTTCGTGACGGAAGACTTTTACGAAATGTTTAATGTTTTTAATGTTTCGTCACCGGATTTTAAAGACAGAAATTTGTGCATTATTGAATAGAGAAAATGCTCGAACAAGGCAAATTTTACAGTAAAATTTTACTGGTGGGAATAAACAAAGATTCATAAGCGTTTTTGCGGCTTATATGTGTGGCTTGTCCCCCAAGGGGTTAAAATACTGGCACCGAGAGCATTTGGAGCACGCATTCAAGTGGGACATCACGTGAATCAGTGAGAATCACCCCTCGAATGCAAAGGGTTAATAAAAGTTTATAAATTTGGTGCGCCTCGTTCTTTGTCGGTGTTTGTGAACATACAGGCTGTTTGTCATGAAATTAGTATCCCAACATAAAAGGTAAAAGAACAAAATAGAAATTATTATACTCTCTGAAAAAATTTACTAAAAGCAAAATCGAAGTTAGAATCAAACAGGAGAAATTTGCTACATAGAAAGCGTGTTTATGAATTACAGTGAAAATATGAATTAAAATATGTATAAAAATAATATAATTTGTATGGCAGTTTTAAATTCATATTGTTGCATGATATAAGTGTGTGTGCATTTGAGGACAATGCTTCCTATACTTTACAAAAGAAAATTTCATATTTTTATTTTATATATTCTTTGCTGGTTGGAAAAGGTTTTGTTATTAAAAATAATAGAGACAAAATATAGAATGAAAAAAAAATAAAATATAGCAATTTTCGAGTCGGTTATGAGAAATTAAATGCATGATCCTTTAACCTTTTCCGCCACGGGCATACTCTATTAGTAAAATGAGAAATTATCGACTGATACCTAAATTTGCATACGACTTTTTTAGAAATTAAGAATTCCTTAATTTAAGCTTTCATTGTAATAGCAAAATTTTATTAAATTATTATTGGTGCTATTTGCAAGTTTGGAGTTAAAATTAGGTGTGTCCGGGGGGGGGGGGGGTAGGGGACTGGAAACACTGCGCCGGAAATGGATAAAGCAAGAATTGAAAAAAAAAATTACTTTCAATACATATAATTGTATGCATCATCAAATCTGTAAATCCCCTTACTGGTCTATCATTAACATGTAAAAAAAATTAGTTTATAGAGATTTTACTTAAAATAATTTTTTGCTAACGACAATCCATTTATTTAAAAAAAATCTGATTTAATCATGACAAAATATTCAAACCTATTCGAGCTATTTTTCTTTTTGAATACCTCAAACGTTTTAAAGAATACATGCTTACGTGCTATTCTAATAAAGTAAAAAAAGCTTAAACATAAATTTGAATAAAATAAAAGTGTTGATTCTTACTTAAAACGAAGAAAATACTACATTCAATAGAGATTTACTACTCATTTGTATAAAAAGAAAAAAAAAAACTAAATAGATGTTCTTTAACAGCTAGGATTACAAAACAAATTCCACTTCCAACGCATGTAATTGCACGGATCATTGTGTCTTTAATACCCATTACTTTTCCAGCATTAAAATATATCCTGTAAATATGCATTACAAAAACAGTTAGGAAATTTAATTTTTTGCACTAGGGAGCATTTTAATTAAACGCTTTTAAAGTTTCTTAAAATTTTCATAGAATACGTGCTTTTTACATGTGAAAAATTAATTTTTATATTTTCACCTGAATATTTTTTGGCTGTAAGAAAATGGATTTGCTAAAAATATGTTTATATGAAAAAAAAGTACAAAAATCCTTAGTTTAATCAAGACAGCAAAATCTAACTTATTAACTACTTATGTATTATTGAAAGGCCCGGAACACTTTTTTTTGTTATGATTAACTATGTTATTTGTAAACGAAATCAAATGATAAAACTTCTCTCTATTTCTCTCTCTCTCATTTTTAATTTTTAATTTACTAAACTAGTGAAGAAATTTCAAATTGTTATAACGCAAAATATTGTTCATTTTTTTTCATTTAAATAAACAGATATATCAAAATTTTAGTTTCGATTCAGCATTTTTAAAAATATTATTAAAAATATTTAAAATAAAAATCTGGAAAACATTGATGTAATTTTTATTAAAATATCATATTTTCAAAAGAAAACATTTTTTTTAACATAGCTAAATGAAAATTAAAGGAAAATAATAAAAAAGACATGTTCCAGGTTTGAAGCAATTATCTTTATTGGTTCGTGAGCTATAGTAATTTAAATCCAATAAATTGTGAAAAAACCTATCATGAAGGAAAAACGAATTTTTACAACGAGTCATTTTATGACAATCATTGCTTAAAAACTAGGTTTTGAAAACAAAGCAAAAAGAAAAAATTAATATTTCCTCTTCTAAAGTATTATCTATAATCTTTATAAGATACTGCATGATTCAAATGTCATTTTAAACATAAAAATACCCAAAGAAATTTTTAATGTAATAATTTTTGTTGTTGTTGTTGATTTGGACTTCTTTAGAGCAAGAATTAAAGAATCAAATACTACTTTAAACAGTCTTTTATGTAATTGCATGCGTCATAAAATCTGTAATCGCGTTATTGCTCCAGCATATTAATAAAAAAAATAGTTCATACAGATTTTACTTAAAAGAAATGTTTTTGTTAACAGCGATCCATTCGTTTAAAACAAAATAATCTTTGTCTTAGTCATGACTCTATAGTCAAACCTCTTTTAGCTATTTTCCATTCTGAATACCTCAAACCTATTAAAGAGTAAATACTTACATACCATTCTGATGAAGGGAAAAAACGTAAACGTCTAGGATTACGAAACAAACTCCCCTTCTAACACATGTAATTGTACGGATCATTGAATCTTTAATACCCATTACTTTTCCAGTCTTAAAAATACCTCGTAAATATCCATTACAAAAAAAAAAAAAAAAAAAAAAAAAAATGTCTGGGAAATTTAATTTTTCGCTCTAGGGAACAGTTTAATTAATTGTTATTAAGGTTTCTTGTAATTTTCACAGAATACGAGTACGGCTGAAAAAATTATTTTTATATTTTCACCTGATATATATTTTGTCTGTGAGGAAATGGATTTGTTAAAAATAAGCATAAATGAAAAAACACAGAAATCCTTATTTTTTTCATGAAGCACAATCTAACCTATTAACTTTTTTTAAAGGGTTTTGGGACATTTTAAAATATTTTTTATTTGTCATGATTAACCATATTATTTGCAAACAAAATCACATGATAAAACTTCTCATTTTTTTCAAAAATTTTAAATTTAAATTTATTAAAAAGTGAGTCAATTTCAAATTTTTATATTTTAATATATTAGTTGTAGAACTTATTTTTTTACGCTTAAATAAACAGAAATATTTAAATTTTAATTGTGATTTCTCAATTAAAAAATATATATATTAATTAAAAAAATTAAAATTTTTAAATTAAAAATCTTAAAAAATGATTAGTTTATTTTTAAAAAATCATATTTTTAAAAGTAAATATTTTTTCAAATTTTCTGAATCCAAATTAAAGGAAAATAATAAAAAAAAGACATGATCCAAGTTCTAAGCATTTATCATTAACGTTTCTTGAGTTATAACAATTTAAATAAAAAATTCTAAAAAAAAATTGTATATCCCTTTAAAGCTTGAACTAGAAAACATTTTACATGTTTTGCACGTATAATTTTAGCAATCATGGAATCCGTAAATCGCATTGCTGCTTCAGAATTAACAGGATCTAGTAAAGATTCATTGCAAAAAACCGTTAGGAGTATTTAATTTTCTGCTCTAGCGAACAGTTGATATTTAAGATTTTATGAATGATTCATAGAGAATGTGCTTTTTACATGCAAAAGCGGAAATTTCAAAATTTATATATATTTTTCGCTTATAGTGAAAATGCATTGTTAAATATAAACCATTTAACTTTTTAATTGTAAATGCTTGTGTATTTTCCAATAAAACTAAAAAAAGAAATGGAATGAGATTCAAACAAAACTGCCAATTCTTCTGATTTTTTTAACCGACTTCAAGGAGAAGGTTATGATTTCGACCTGTATGTATTTGTTGTTCACTCATAACTTCCCTAAATATGAACTGATTTTAATAATTCTTTTTTTGTTTGAAAGAGTAAGATGCTCACATGGTCCCATTTCAATTTTATCAAATTCTTGCGATTAGAACTTTTTTGTAAAAAAAAAGCATGAAAATTTCAATTCTTTTTGAAGCAATCATCCAATTAGAAGCGTTCATTTTTCAGGTAATCGCAGGCTTTCATGTCGAGCACACAAGTCAGATATGTGTGTACAATAAATAAATAAAATTTCAGTCTATAACTCTTACACAGATACTAGATCTTATGAAGAATGTTTTTTAAATAAAAAAAATGTGGATTTGGTAAAAAATAAATAATGATTTGTCGCAAATGATCTTTCATTGTTGCAACATTTTCAAATCATACCCATATTAAAAGTATGCATTCATATGCGTTAGTGCCAAGTTGTCGCCAAACTTGATACTTTTTTTGAAGTCGGTTAGTATTTTTTTTTAAAAAAAAAGCATATGTTATTGACCAATAACATTTAACAGAAATTTTTGGCTTACGCCGATTTGCACTACTTTAATTTTTTGTTGTAAGAAAAAGCGGAAGATTTTGGCAGCTGTTAATACAAATATATGTTTTAATAGTTTAGCTAAAGTGAGGGTGACAACGCTCTGCATGTAACTAATTTCAAATGCAAGGCTGCCACTGGCGTCTATTTCTTAATTCTACTTTGGCGGTTATGCTATTACGGTATCAGGTATATCACATAATTTTAATCCTTACTTATCACAATCGTACCCGACGCTTTTACTGAAAATTTCACTTTTATAAGGTAAGCGAAAATTTACCTTTAGTTTTTATGTTAACAAAAAATATTCTTCTAAACACTGATTTCGTTAAATTATTTCAACATTTTATACATACAAGTACCTTGCCCCTGGAAGGATTAAAACAAAAATATTTGACATGCCGTTTGACAACATTTAAAAAAAATCTACTTTTTTAAAAAAATCGTAATCCGAATGGAATAGAAAAATAGTTGCAAGTGGCAATCCTGCAAATTTTATTTTCGCCATGTTTAATTGATGAAACTTCTGCGGTTATATAAAGTAAACTATTTTCTTTAAAATAGTGGTATCTAGAAACTCCGGAATTTCCGCCAGCGTATGACACTGGTTTATACTTATTTTACGAAACAAAGCAGATACTACATAACATTTTAGCATTTTTTCTAAAAAAAAGTAAATGCATTATTATTTAAACTAGGAATTATAAATAAGAAAATAATCATCATAAAACGGGTCTGCTTACAAATACAGTCGACTCTCGTTAATTCGAAATCGGATAATTCGAATATTCGAACTAAATATAAAGTCCCGAAATTTTCAATGGCAGAATAACGATAAAAATTTTCATTTATTTGAACTCATTTTCTCTTGACTTCGTTTAATTCAAACTAACGAGAATTCCGATTTTTCATTTTTCTTTTTTTTCTTACGTATTTCAGATCATTTGAATAACTTTCTTTCTTTGATGTTTATGAAAATTGTTTCGAACAAGTATACATATAATCCAATGCATTTCAACTTTCTTAGCGCCCCGTTTGTCCATGAGTGACGCTTTAAATTTTTCTTCCATTGTGCTTGTTTCTAATCTTTTAATAGTTTATGTTTTTATACATTCTAATTTAATATTAAGTCATATTCTAATGATAACAGACGAAATAAATAAAAAAACACTATAACATTAATTCCTTTGTAATAGTACCGTATTAAACATGTTTTCCTCTCATATTTTCTATAATTCGAACTTCGGATAATTCGGACATTTCTTGTGGTCCCGACGAGTTCGAATTAACAAGAACCGATAGTATCTTCAAATTTTCTAAAAAAAAATGTTTAAAATGACATTTAAATTATGTTTCTATATTAATTGACACATGAATTGTTATTTTTTTCATTCTGGTTTGTTTTTAAAATTTCGCTTTCAGCCAGTGGCTATCATGGGAACGACTTCCTTTGAAAATGCATCTTTCTTCATGATGTGTTTTTTTCACCATTTCTACTATTTATATTTGTATAAGTAAAGAATCGTTAAAGATAATTGGTTCAAACATTTGGAACATGTCTTTTTTTATTATTTTACTTTAATTTTAATTCAGCAAATTAATAAATATATATTTATTTTTGAAAAAAAATTTGCATAAGTTTTTTTTTAAATTTTTACTTTAAACATTTTTTATTTTCTACTTAAATTAACCCGGGAGAACGCACGCTTTCCAAGGGTATGAATGGTTTTAACTTTATCACCAGTAAAATCAAATTAAAACAGTCGCTTTATTTAGACGGAAGCAATTCTTACAAATCTTGCGATAAAATAAGTTGAATATTACTTTAGAAAAATTAGTGTTTGCAATTGTAAAAACCATACGCACTCCGCGTCTTTTAGGCGCTGCGCCCGTCCTCCCGGGTTAATATTTTTATTAGAATTGCTGAATCAAAATTCAATCTTACATATTTCTGTTTACATGAAGGAATAACACTTAAAATTCTACAAATAATATTTAGAGTTACAGCCATTTTAATTTACCCTAGTTTTTTTTTTTATTAATTTTTTTTCAATATCTATAATAAGCTACACCATGTGATTTTGTTTACATATAATATGGTTAGCTATCACAAACATATTACAAAATTTTAACTCAACAAATTAAAATTATTTTAAAATGTGTCCCGGGCAACCTTAAATCTGTTAACCGTTTTCTTGATTTGCCCGTACGTCGTAGAGGCAATGTGCTTTTGAAAATTACGATTTGTCCGTAATTTTTTTTTTTTTTTTTTTTTTTTTTTTTTTTTTATTCCATTAAACAAAAATTTCTGATTTTAAAAACTGGTGATAAAAGATTAAAAGTTCCGTAAAAGACATTAAAAAATGAACATTATTTGAAAGATTTTTTCAAAAATATTGATCAGTGTGGTATTTAATCTTTCCACCAGAAATAAAGCACAGAAAAATAGAAAATACATGTTCCTTTAAAGCAAGATGAACGAAACAAATTCTTTTTTCAACATATGTAACTATACGGTTCATCGAACTTGTAAGTCCTATTACTGTGCTAACATTAACAGCACTTAGTGATGAAGATCCATTACTATGATCGTTAGGGGAATTTAATTTTCCGCTCCACCGAGAAGTTGAATTAGTAAGAGTATTTGAAATTTTCATAGGGTAAGTGCTTCTTACACATAAAAAGCAAATTTTTAAATCTTCAGATGATGTATTTCTTGCTTAGAGGAAATGGTTTGGTCAAACATACCCTCCTTTGCTTGTTTAAATATCATTTCAAACATGTTTAAACATAAATTCATACTATATTTTATATTAATAAAAAGAAAAACATAAACATGAATGTGTTTGAAAATAAGTGTTGATACTTTTTTGAAAGGGGTCCGGAACACATTTTAATATATTTTATATTTATTGAGTTAAAATTTTGAATATTTTTGTGATGATTAACCATAGTATTTGTAAACGAAATCACATGATAAAACTTCCCATGTATTTTTTTTTAAATTTCGAACTAAAATTTATTTTAAAAGCGGGCTGATTTAAAATCGTTATAACTCAAAATATTTCATTTTAGGCATTATATTTTGAAAGATATCGACAAAAATGTAGTGCAAAAATATGTCTTACTTCATCTATTTCCAAATATACTGAAAATTAAAAAAATGAAAAAATAGAGGTAATAGACATTAACTTAAACCTTGCACAAAAACTATAACGATTACTCTAGATTGAATAGTTTTCGAGAAAAGAATATTTTTCCGGACATTTAGAAAATGTGTTGAGGAAAGCTGAAAGTACCTATTATAGCTAAAGTATCAAAGCATTGATGATAAATATTTTCGAAAAAAAAAATCGCCAGCAATTCGTCGAGATATTAGTAACCCTTAAACACACGGACGATTTGGGCACACATAATGATAGAGACGGTGACTCTATGTACCATTGGCTTTTAAATTCTAGATAACAATTTTAATTAATAATTTTTGAAGTGCAATGGAGAGTAGCAGTTTAAATGTTATAAAGTTAAATTGTTAAAAACACGCTAAATTAATTACATAAATACTATGGGATCGGCGACTAATTTACATTGCGTGCATCTCTCGATACGATTCTTACCGTGTCTTTAACCCTTTGAGCTTTGGTGTGTAATTTTTTTCAAAATTCCAAATGTCCTATTGGTACCAGAATTTTTCAAAGAAAAAAAACAAGTTAACGATAAACACGAAAAAAAAAAAGCATTAAACCTTTTCCAAATAAATTTGGTCGAATTTTCTGGTTCCATTGTGACAATTCGGATTTAAAATTATGCGGTAAAGAATTCTACCATCAGAGCTCAAGGGTAAGTGATGATTAAAAATCTACCTAAAAAAAAGTGGCACGGACAAAGGTGGTATTACGACACTGAGACCTCCTTTGCATACTTTGCACAATGCTCAGTTTTTTAAGGGTTTTATTTTAGCTACATTGTTAAAAGAAAAAATACTACTACGCTGTATTTACTTTTATGAAATGCACTACTTTAACTGTCAGTACCGAATTAATTTTATTAACAGAAATTAAATTACGTTAATACAGTAGACTCCCGATTATCCGCAAGCGGATTATCCGCTTTGTGGATTATCCGCGAATCTAATTTTCAATTTTTGAAAAATGACGCAAAACAGAAAAAGTTGTATTAACAATTCAGGATAAATTGAAACAAATTTACTCAGAATTAAATCCATACAATTTCTTCATCAGGTTCGAGCATGTACCTGATGAAGAAATTGTAGAAAAATCGTTAGGTATGAATATAAAAGAAACGATGAAGATGGTAAAAAACAAAAGACAGTCAATCAGGACGCAGCTTTAGCTTACGTTGAAGGCCTTTAGAGGAAAAAGATGACGCGTCATTTTGTAATAAAATAGCTCTAATAGACAATCCCAAATAAAGAAGAAGCATTTCAATAAAAAAGAAGAAAAGAAAGAAAGAAAAAGAAAAAAAAAGGACTTTTGACTGATTTCTCAAAGAAAGGAATCCAGAAATTTGTAAGAAGAGAATAATTGTATCATTGCTTAAATAATAAGTATGTTTATGTGACCTACTGTGCGTATAAATCCATCAAACGTATCTTTATGTTACTTATTATATATATAAACTGTTCAAGTACATATTTATGTTGATTTGCTGCCTTTTCTCATAATTTTGTGGATTATTCGCGAAATCAGTTATCCGCGATAGCTGCGCCATTCAATTCCGCGGATAATCCGGAGTTTATTGTATTAAAAAAAAAAGAGTTATTCAGGTATACAATATTTGATGTTATTTAGGCTTCATTTCGCTGTGATCTTGTATAGTTTATCCTTGCATACTTTTTTATGACACACAACTATACCGAACCCTAAGTTGTATAATTTTTTACATAGTTTTTTTTGTAATAATTCATATGTTTATTGTACAGAACTCTCTGAGAACGAGTTAAACTAGCATTTGACCGTTTATTTTTTTATTTTAAATGAATAAAAGTGTTTTTAACTAAAAATTCTAGAATTGTATTATGATTAGGTTATTTTAAATGAACATATATTCTTATCATCTATATCGAATTTTATAGCAATCCATTCGATCTATACCAATTCTTATACCAATCCATAGCATTACATTCTTAAGATATCATGCACGCATTGACTTACAGAGTAATAAATGGAGTATTTTTAACTTTAGTAATTCATAATTTCTATAAAGTACTAGACAGTTTTTAATGGTAGTATTTAAAAAATCTAATCTGCTTAATCAAAATCAAAATTTCATGTTTATACATATAAAGGTTTTGAAGATACACCAATTCACTCTTTGAAAGTTTCGTCGTGTTTATAATATATAACTAATAAGTTCTTTCTATACATAAATAACAAATATTCAGTTGCTATTTTCTTTTACCTGCAATAAATAATTTTGTTAAACACAAGCCATCCATTAAAAATATTTTATGCATTCATAAAAATGTAATCCATTATATTAACGTCATTTGAATTTTTGACTATTTCAAAATTTAAATTTGATTAGATTTAGATTTTATTAGATTTGTCATTCTTATAAAGGTAAAATCAATAGTGTGTATGTCTTTAAAATATAAGTGTTAATACTTATTTTAAATGGCAGAAATGCCATTCTTGAATACAGAATTGCAAATCATTTTATAAAAATTAAATACATTTACATTTTAAATCTAGGATTACAAAACAAATTCCACCTCCGACACATGTAATTGTACGAATCACCGAATTCGTAAATCCTATTACTGCTCCAGCTGTAATAGTGCCCTAGTGAAGATCCATTGGAAAAACCATTAAGGAACTTTAATTTTGTGCTCTAGTGAACAGTTGAATTAATTGTTTGTAAGATTATTTTTTACATTCTTACCGTAAATGTAATTTGTTTTCAGATATTCTGTTCACATTTAATTTTTGTTCAGATAATAGGTATGTTACATTAGAAAATATCCTGATATCTATATTCAAAACCACAGTTTTGATTACACACTCACATATATATATACCGGGTGTCCCAAAAATGACTGATGGATTTTAAAATTCAATAACTTGCAAACGGTGACAGCTATTTAAAGAAGTTTTGCAGGAGGGTTATGTATAATGTCAGGAGAATTTTTACCGTAATTTTTTTTTAGTTCGAATTTCAAACAGTAGATAGCGCTGACAGCGATTGAAGGCCAGGTCAACGCATCAGTTTAGCACTGATCACCTGGCCTTAAATCGTCGTCAGCGCCACCTATTGTTTGAAATTCGAACTAAAATCAAAAGTTATGGTAAAAAAATCCTGACATTATACATAACCCTGCTGCAAAAATTTTTTAAATAGCTGTCACCGTTTGCAAGTTATTGAATTTTAAAATCCATCAGTCATTTTTGGGACACCCGATATATATATATATATATATATATTAAACAATGCTAAAAAAATCGACGCAAATTTAATTGAAAATATTTGTTTTACATTTTACGAAAAAGTGAAAATTCCAAAGAGTTATAATTTTTTACTGATAACATTATATATCATGCATAAATGCAACAGCGGCCATTTTATGGTTAATTGTACTTACAAGTTCTGACATTTATTAATGTTTATTAATCAGTTCTTTACAAAAAAGTAGAATATGTGAAAACATGTCCATCTCGTAAACAATTTATCGCTTTCTTTATTGGAGGAAAAGTAAAGCAATAAATAAATAAATAAATAAATTGAATTTTTTAAAATATGACGATCTCTAAATGCAACACTGTTCTTGTACTTTACGTCAAAAACAAGAATCGTAAATATGTTTATAAAGAGACAACTGAATTTTGGATTGAAAGCACGAAATATTTCTCTGCATTTGAAACGCTTTCATAAAAGAAACTTCCGATTAAAATATACATCGTGCATTAAAAAGCGCTACTATTTTCTCTAAATGTGGCAAAACACCCCGAAATAGGTCCACGGTTTTTCTTGTTTTAAGTTTAAAGATCAAATAACTCTATGGCGTGAAGAACTACGATAGACGTTTCATTTATCGGAAGTGTAAGATTAAGAAAAATTCATTAATTTTAAAAATAGAATTATAAGATACTTTAAAGATTTTGGAAGCATTGTTTTCTCCAAATACTTTATTGCGACAAATGGAATGTTCTAAATGCGGAGAGACTTTTAAGGGATTAAAAAGGTAAATTTATATAATATTTCTCATACATTATATTAAAATAATGCTTAAATCAGAAATTGTTTGTAACTAAATTATGTTGATTTGGTAAATTAGGAATTTCAGCATGATGCTACAACTGTACTTTTCTTTAACCATTTAACTGATCGATATTTTTGAAAAAAAAACCTCCTTCAAATGGTGGCTTTCTTTCTTGTCTCTTACAGAATGAATCATTTTCACAGGATTACAAAAGATGTTTTTAGCTCACAGGCTATCCAAGCCTGGGAGCTTATGTGCCCGTCCGTTCTGTATGTGCGTAACGCGATAACTCATGATAAAAATATCTGATTCCCTTGAAATTTTGTATATATGTATATTCTGAGAAGGCGCTTCCCTGATTAGTTTTTGGAGATCATTCGATATGAATAAAAGAGGGAATGGGGGCTAATGTCCTTCCCCTTAATTTGTATAAATGGGTTTTTCATGCAGAATTATCAGTTTTCGTTCAAAATTTAGATATAGGCACCTCCGTAATTAGTATTAGGTGTTTATTGGATAAGTATAAAGAGGGGGAACGGGGGGTTAATGCTCCTCACCATAATTCATGTGTAGTCTGTGAGCTCAATGCTAACAGTTTAACTGGACTATTTTCTGATTTTTTATTTTTAATTGAACCATAAAAACGCTTGGATGCATGCAACATTTACAATAAAAATTTACTGGTGAGAATAATAAATTATGATTGGAATATAGATGCTCATACGTGGTACGCATAGCTGCCAACTTTCAACTAATCTTCTGTAATACCTGGATTAGTTTGATCCAGGTTAACGTCATTTCAAACCAGAAAATATATTTCACGAATCTTTATTTATTTAGTTTTAGGATTGTTACTGGAACATACTTAATTTCATTTCTTTGAAAAAATTCTGGTTTGAAACTCATTAAACCAGGGTCAAATTAACGCATGTATTACCGATAATCGATGTCAGGTTGGCACCTATGGGTACGGGTAAATCATGATTGGCAAAAACACGTTACTTGTATGACGTATTGGCAAATCAGGGAAGCAGTTAACGACGTACTTAAATATCTGTTTAAAATGATGTTCAAATTATTGATGATCTGTTCAAATTATTAATAAAAAATGGTGTAAGAATAGCGATATGTATTCAAGATCGAGAAAACGATACATGATTACAGGATTCTCAATATTTTTATATGGTGGAAGTTTAAAAAAATCTCATATTGACTAAAATCTCTTACACTGTGTTAATGCTGTTATTTAAGTTAGTTTTATAAATGTTAAAAGGTTTGAGGCATAAATTCCAAATTTGTGTAAAGGATGATGCAGCTGAGATATGGCCTAATTTAGAGCTCTGTATTTTTTTAAGATGATTATTTTTTAATTTTAAGCATTGTAATAAACATTTTTTTTACTTTTGGTTTAGAATAATATGAAAAATGAAACTGTTTATCCAAAGGAATATTTATGCTTCCATATATTTTCTAAGGCATAGGCACAGTGACCGTATATATTAGTACTAGTTTTCCGCTTTACTTTAAGTGCAGCATAATAAAAAGTACTCTTAGTTATGAATTAAAGATGAGCACCTTAAAAGGAATATGACAATCAAGCTAAATAAGTTATTTTACATTAGTTATTAGTTAGCAGCTTTTTCTTCATGAATGTTAAAAAATACATAATCGTATGAAGTTAATTTTACATCATGTTAATGAAATATATAAATATGTATTACATAAAGCCGTCAAAATTTTTATGTTTCAATTAATTTTTACATATAGAAATAAATTCGAAAGACAGAGAAAAGGACGATTATGACTCATAATTAATTTACGTAATGCAACAAAGTGAAAAAAAATAGCTCACTTAGATTTAGATTTTATGAAGAGAAACCTTATTTTCTGCTTAAATTAAAGGTATCTTGGGAAGAAATGAACATATTTAAATATGGAAAGTGAAATATGCAAAGCAAAAATCCATTCATATTAAGAACTGAAAAACTTTGAAAATAAATATTTTATATTAGTTAATTATTTATCTTTTTCCATTGAATAATAAAAATAAATCATCGCTGTCGTAGAATGTCAGGTATTTTTACTCCAGATAATTAAAAACAAGCACATATTTGCTATTTTCGTGAGAAAAGCAAATATTTAAAAATATTTAAGTGAAACCAAAATTCGTATTAATTTTTTAAAAAAGGAAAAAGAAAAAACTGAGTGCAAATTTTAAGTTCAAATGACTTAAATATGAAAAAATACATACAGTCATATGTGATAAAAGACAAAAAGGATGAAGGAAAAAAGCTCATGTTACTTAACCTTTCTGCTCTTATTTGCATTTATAAATCTTCTCCAACTATAAATTTAATTTTAAATAGTACTAAAAAAGACATACAAGCTTTTTTATAAAATACCTAAAAACTCAACGCTTCTTCTTTTCTTTTAACTTTTTGAGAAAAAAAAGTATTTGCAAAGTGCAGAGAAAATATTAGCTGTAATAACTCGAGACCAATTACTAATTACTGTAAGTAATTCAAAGCAAACGAAAAAAGAATCACATTTCGACAAGATTTTTATTACTAGTTTTTCTTTCTTTTAAATTTAGTGTGTCCAGAGAAGAAAAAAAAAATCCCTGTCGGCTTGGCCTATAGGCGGAGGTAGATTTCGAAGAGTTTTCTTTCAACAACAAAAAATAAAATATTATTAAATATAAACTCAGATTAACTACTTTATTTGGCCGCTTTTTAAAAAATTTTAATTTCATTTTTCTGTAAGAACTGATTTTTTCAAAATCCTCTTAAACGAAATTCGGCTCAAATGCCATTTTGAAAACATATTTTGAATATATATTCTTATTTTATTAAAAAAACAACCAATACGCACATTATATAATTCCTAAATAACAAAAAAAAAAAAAAAAAAAAAAAAAAAAAAAAAAAAAAAAGCTGTCACTTGAATGTGTTTGAGAGCAAAATTGAATTTAAAAATGAGTCATAAACCAATTAATTATTTGAATGCATCTACAATTTTTTAAACAAGATCACTTTGGGAAATTTTGTACGAAGTGCCCAATTTGACAGCTTTTTTTAAAATATATACATGTCTTTATCAAAAAAAATGACCAATACGGCCCATTACACAGTTCTTAAATAATAAATAACTGTCAATTGAATGCGTTTGAGAGCAAAATTGAATTAAAAAATTAGTCATAAAATAACCAATTTGTTATTTGAATACATCCTCAATTCTTTATCATAATCGCTTTGAGATTTTTTTTTTTTGAAGTGCCCACTTTGACAGCTTTTTTAAAAATTATATTTAGCCTCTATGAAAAAATTGATGAATACGCACATTATAGAGTTTCTAAATAACAAAAAACTGTCAATTGAATGCATTTGAGAGCAAAATCGGATTTAAAAATGAGTCATAAAATAACCAAATTGTTATTTGAATACAATCCTCAATTCTTAAATCATGATAGCTTTGGGAAATTTTGTGCGAAGTGCCCATTTTCGCAGCCTTTTTTGAAATATATCCTGCCTTTATCAAAAAACTGGCCAATCCGTTTCACTATATAGTTCCTGAATAAGAGGACCTGTAAATTGAATGCGTTTGAGAACAAAATTGGATTTAAAAATGACTCTGAAAAAACGCAATTTGTTATACTTCCTCAATTTTTCAATCACTATTACTTCGTGGAATTCTGTTCAAAATACCCTTTTTGGCAGCCTTTTTTCAAACATATTCTGTCTTTATCAAAACACTGGTAAATATATCACATTATATAGTTTCTAAATAAGAGGATCTGCCATTTGGATGCGTTTAAAATCAAAAATGAATTTAAAAATGAGTCAGAATATAAGCAGTTTGGATTTGAGGTTTTTTCTCAAACTCCTATTTTTGTTTAATTTATTTTTGATATAAGAATTGGTCCTATGAAAAACTTGTTAATATAAAAGTTGTAGATATTATTGAGAAGATGTAAAATAAATTTAATTAGATTTGATTGCTTAAGAATTGAGTAAGTTATGGTTTTTTTTCTTTTTCCTCCCCCCTTTTTCTTTTTGTTTTTAATTTTTTTCATCGGTAAAAATTGGTCCTATCAAAAACTTGTAAATACAAAAGTTTTAGATAATGTTGATTACATTTCTAAAAAGAACTTATTTGAATAAATCCTCAATTCTTTATCATAATCGCTTTGAGATTTTTTTTTTTTTGAAGTGCCCACTTTGACAGCTTTTTTAAAAATTATATTTAGCCTCTATCAAAAAATTGATGAATACGCACATTATAGAGTTTCTAAATAACAAAACACTGTCAATTGAATGCATTTGAGAGCAAAATCGGATTTAAAAATGAGTCATAAAATAACCAAATTGTTATTTGAATACAATCCTCAATTCTTAAATCATGATAGCTTTAGGAAATTTTGTGCGAAGTGCCCATTTTGGCAGCCTTTTTTGAAATATATCCTGCCTTTATAAAAAAACTGGCCAATCCGTCTCACTATATAGTTCCTAAATAAGAGGACCTGTAAATTGAATGCGTTTGAGAACAAAATTGGATTTAAAAATGACTCTGAAAAAACGCAATTTGTTATACTTCCTCAATTTTTCAATCACTATTACTTCGTGGAATTCTGTTCAAAATACCCTTTTTGGCAGCCTTTTTTCAAATATATTCTGTCTTTATCAAAACACTGGTAAATATATCACATTATATAGTTTCTAAATAAGAGGATCTGCCATTTGGATGCGTTTAAAATCAAAAATGAATTTAAAAATGAGTCAGAATATCAGCAGTTTGGATTTGACGTTTTTTCTCAAACTCCTATTTTTGTTTAATTTATTTTTTATATAAGAATTGGTCCTATGAAAAACTTGTTAATATAAAAGTTGTAGATATTATTGAGAAGATGTAAAATAAATTTAATTAGATTTGATTGCTTAAGAATTGAGTAAGTTATGGATTTTTTTCTTTTTCCTCCCCCCTTTTTCTTTTTGTTTTTAATTTTTTTCATCGGTAAAAATTGGTCCTATCAAAAACTTTTAAATACAAAAGTTTTAGATAATGTTGATTACATTTCTAAAAAAATTAGTTGGATATGATATCTTGAGAATTGACGAAGTTATGAATTTTTTTCTCCCAAAAACCCTGTTTTTTTTGCATCTTGAGCCAACTTTTAACTTTATCAGAAATCTATCAAGCATAATCTTTTAGCCCATTTTTTAGAAGTAATATAAACTTTAAACGGATTCGATAACTATTTTAATTAGGAAGTTATTGCGTTTTTTCGGTTTTCACAAAAACCCTCCCTATTTCCACCCCCTTGGTCCGATTTTGCCCTTTAACGAACTCGACCGAGATTTTATGCCTTTTGATTTTATGTAAAAATTTGAAGAAAATCTGACCATAATTATGGAAGTTATCGTGTCTAGAAGAAAGTGAAATATATATATATATATACATAAACTTTTTTACTGATGGTAGTTTTGGGGTCTAGGAGTCATGATCGGCGTAGATCTGCAAAAAATTTTCAGAAATTCCAACATGGGAGAGAATGCAATAGGTAGTATTTCATACGAAATCTACCTAAAAACATGTGTAATGAACTATTCAAAGTGATTATATATTCTTGCTAAACAGCACCATTGTTATATAGTGGAAATTAAATAAGCTGTGTGAGGTATTTATTTTTTATTTCTTTTTTAACTTTGAATGTATTAAGAGGACTGTGGACTCCATTTTAAAAAAAAAATCATCATAGCAATATTAATGTTTGTGCATATATACATTTCACCAAAAGCATATACAAACCCTTTCAAAAAAAATTCCAAATCTTATTAAAGTTTTTTTTTAATTTGAATTTTTAAACGAAAATTTAAAATGCTTCTTGTGTCTTAATTTTTGATATATTTTCTTGATTTTGCATTTTTATCATTTAAAACTCTATTATAAGCAAATTTGTGTAAGATTTTTTTAATCTCTTGAATACTTAATAGTTTACAGATTTTTTTTCTACGTTCCATATCGATTTTCATCAAAATTTTGCCTTTTAATATGTAAAAAATCAAATTTGACTATTTTAAAAAAGATGATTTTCAAAAGGCTTACACGATTTCTTTCTAGACAATATCGAGATACTTCCTTATCGATTTCATAAATATGGATAAAAAATTACGTCGCAAGAAGCATTTCAAAAATTTAAAAACGCTGAAAAATAAGTTTTGAGAAAAACAGATTTAAATCACATAAATATACTCACCTTTATTATTTACTTCTTTAAACCTTCATAAATGATATTTTAATAAGAAAAAACTGTTTTGGTACTATTATACCACAGAAGTACACCTTTTTTCGACGATTTTGCTCAAATAAAGGTCCACTGTTCCATTAAGATGTAAAATTAGGATGCCTTGAACTCCGTTATATAATATCGCAAAATTTAGTTATAGCATTTGCTTTCTTTTAAGTACTTAACTGATTAATATTTTTGAGAAAAAACATTTAAATAAAGCCTATTTTTTCATGTCTTTTACAGAATTAAAAACACTTTATAAACGATTTTTATAAACAGACATTTTTGACTAATTGAATCAGAAAAATGCTCGAATTACATGATGCATAATTTACATTAAAAATTTATTGGTGAGAATGATAAATCATGAATGGAATATGGATGCCCGTACGTGGTACGGCCAAATCAGGATTAGTAAAAACACGTTGCCCGTATGAAGTATTGGCAAATCAAGGAAGCGGTTAAAATATAAAAAAATGATATACAGTCGAGTCTCTCAATAACGAAACTCTATCCAACGAATTTCTCTATTTCACGAATTTTTTGTAGGAACGGTCAATTTTTTCATGATTACATTAAAAATAATCTACATATAGCGAAATATATAACTCCATTTAACGAATTTTTTTTTCAAAAATATTCTTACATATGTTCAGAAAACGCTTCAAATAATTTGTAGAATAACTTATTTTCGATGATTTCTGGTTTATATCTCATAGCTAAATTACTTTACCTTATTCCTTATGACAAAAAAAGGCATCCACCCCCCCTCCCCAAGAAAAACATCCTTTTTGCATGGTCACATTTGACTTTGTTTTAGCCAAGAAGAGTATGTGTTCTTGGAAAAGTTTGAAACACATGCTTGCTACTGGAGCAAATTGCAATTATCACAAAGCATTTTAAAAGACAAAATTATTCCATTGTCGTCTTGAAAATGTTGTTCGTTTATTGGTTTGGATAGTAAGGAAGGAATAAGGAAGGAATAAGGGGGCTATTGCAGAAAAGGTCGTTTTTCAGCAGGATTTTATATACCTAAATTATTTCTCATTAATTTTAGAATTTATAGTGGATGTTTCTAGTCTGTGCGCCTCGGAGCATAATTTGAATGAAGATTGTTACTAAATGTCATCTATGCTGGTGTTATCGTCTACTGCATCTGCATAAAAATGCTTCTACGGTAAGCATAACACTCTCTGACAAAGTGATAATTTTGAAAATAATCAATAAGACACTGGAAAAAAAGAAAGTGGCGAAAATGTTTGAGTAATGGAAAAATTCCGTCAAATATTTCAAAAACTGAATTAAACACCTCAAAAACAATTCTGTTTCAAAAATTAAACATTAAATAATTTTTTTTTTCCGTTCTCTATTCAACGAATTTTTTGATTGAACGATGGATTTCGTTATATAGAAACTCGACTGTATTTATATTTTGAAAATTACTTAGTTTAATTTTTTTAAAGATTGTATACAGTGTAAATTAATGGCAAATTGGTTTTATTAACTAGTCTAGTAGTAAGCTTTTAACTGGTTGATTAGTCAAACATTAGTTTAATTGCTTATTTTACTTATAAAGAACAATTTTAATAAACACTTTAATAATAAAGTACATGTTTTGTATCTAATTTACTAGTTTCTTAGTACAAGATTATTTGAACGAACAAACAAGTAGCTAAAAGAACTAGAATTTGATTGGTTATAGTAGTTTTTCTTTCTTAACTTAAATCGGACCAAGAAAAACATATTATATTTATCGACAAATGAAGACAAAATTTTAAGGCATTGAGAGACGGTGAGATGTGTTACATTCTACTTAGTTTTAATCAAAATTTGCACTAGAAAAATTATTAAAACTATTTTCTATTACTTTGGTGAAAGAAAATCGTAAAATATTGTTTCTTATTTTCAGATAAAGTTTTTCTTAAATTCCAGTATGAATGCAACGTTGCAGAATAAGATCAGGATTTATTCAAGTACCGCTGTTTTCCAGGAGAAATATCAGTACGATTTTCATGGAAATATGTATAAAGAGGAATTGTCATATCCTAAAAATCCAGAAGCTTCATTTGTAAACAGTTTCATAGAGACTTATAACATACTAAGTATAGTTTTACCAATAAATTTGAACACAATATTTTCCCTTCTTTAAATGTCTTATTAATAAAAAATTTCAATCATAATTATTTCCCAAAGCAGTTATTTATTTTTATTTCGGTGGTAGTTAATACCTGCGTTTCTGCCATATCGTGAGAATCATGACAACCTCCTTTTAGTGTCAGTAAACACAACCATTAAAAATTAACAAAAATTGTTACAATATTTGTGAAAGAAATTTTGCATTAATAAGACGCTAAATTAAAACGAAACTTTCTTTTCAAAATTTACTGGTGGATATTTGCTGTTGGTAATTTGAAACACTCGATTAGATATGAAAAGATCAGCAGCCATCTTGTGACAACCTCCTCAGTTACTTCAGTCGCAACTGGTAGTTTTACACTATATGTGATTCTTCCTCTTAATTCATAACTCCATTATTAATTTTTAATAAAAATAAATAAATCTTCTTCAAACGCTCAAAGTTTAGTTTTATTTAACGCAATCACTGCCACCGACGTGCTAGCGCGTCCAACTCGCACTTTTTTGTACGCCAGCGACACTCTGGAGCATCGAGCATCTAGAGCATCATTAAAGTGCTCAGAACCCTTAATAACTCGCACCAGTAATTTTATTGTAAAGATAACCTTTTTCAATCAGGGTATTTTCGCAATTCAAATACAGAAATATTTTTGTTTCTAAAAACTGGGAGTAAAAGAATAAAAATTAAGCAAAATGCTCTCGTCGTGAAGGGTTTAAAATATTATTTTTTAATCCGGATTCTGAGGATGGAAATTTTATTTTTAGTGGCAGCGAATCTGTTAAGGAACAGATTTTCTATAAGAAAATATTGACTCAAAAGAATTCCCATGACGTGAAATACTAGGACTTGAATGAATCATGAAATTAGATTTAAAAGTTTTCCTAGATACAACCTTATCACTTTGTTTTTACATGTTAAAAAAATAATTAAATCTCCAATTATATTTTTAAAATTATTATTGAAATATGTAATATTACCTTAAAATGCGCAATCTTTTTTCAATTTTGAAAAGGAAATTATTCCCAAAGGGCGTAAAAAAATTACTCAAATTCATGAAAAATTATGTTTATTTTAAAGAAAATAAAGCTTGTACTTAAAGCTTGTACTTAAATAAACTTACACTGGGATTTTTTTTATTACTAGTTTAACATTTTAAACTTACGTGCAACGCAAGGAAAAAGAAGGTTTTACAACTATAAATTAAGAAACACTTAAAGTAAAAATATATTCATATTAAAAGATGGGAAAATATGAAGATAAAATTGCTTACGTTTGCTTACTTTATTTTTTACATTTTCACATAAAAAATATTTTTTTTAACTTTGAATACTGTGCAATTAACTCATAATAATTAAGCAGTAGAACACGTTTTCTGTTTACATAAAAACAACTGAGATCATTTCTTAAAAGTTTAATAAAGCTTACTCTCGTATTTTAATAACTGTGTCCAATTTTTATATACGAATATTCTAAAAATGGGAAAAAATCATATAAAATAAAAGGGAAATTTGCAAGGAAAGTTTCTTATATGTTCTTCATCTTTTTTAACACTTCCCAACAAAGTTGAAGAGTGTTTATGCATTTTGTTTGTCTGTCCGTGTGTCGGTATGTCCGCACTCTGACTCCCATAAATGTATCTTTAAGTTAGATTATAATTATAAGATAATATGTGACGTACGCTTCAAAAAATTAATTAATTTATGATTTTTTTTTCTAAAAAATTGAAAAACTCTGAAAAATTGCCATTGTTCTAAAATAAAAAAAAATCTACTCGCACAGAATAAAAAAATTCTAACATAAGTCTTGAGCATAATTCAGTAAATATCGATTACAAATTTCATCAAAACAGGTCAAGTAGTTTTTGAAAAAACGGGTCTTAAAACTCGCATATTTCCCACAGGATTGCAAAGTCTCCCCTTAATCAGCTGTTCGTTTGAAGTTGAAGAAAGAATGTTTCTGTTAAAGCTAATCTTAAATCCGAATGGGCAACTTTAGACATACGTTTTAATTTAATTTTCTCCGGAAATTAAATTCGCATAAAAATAGCAGGTATTGTTTACAAACTATCTAATCGCATTCATTTTCTCGTTATTAACAAATACAATACATTTTTCAGAAAATTGTGTCGAAGTCGATGCTTCGAACCCACTTTCCGCGTGAATGAGGAATAAACACTGAACCTGGGATTAAAAACGTGTTTGTCACGTGATCGAAAATGCTTATAATTCAATAGGTAATTTATTGATGAGAAAATGAAAAACACATTTCAAATAGCTTTCATAGTCATAGTCCAAGAACTGACTACCCAAAAACCTAAGTCATCTAGCACAAGAAAAATTCTTTTATTTTATGCAAGAGTAGTAATAGAGGAATCTAATCTGCCATGTCATTCATGAAGCAAAGTGATGCATAAGATAAAAATGGATACCTCTTGTGGTTGACTCCTAGACTTAGAATTATGTTTTCCAGCATTCAATTTTTTATGTTTTCGTATTTTTAATTGTACGGCAAACACAATCTTAAACGTATAAATTAAAACCACTAATGACGTCAATTTTTGGTTTATGCACCACTTCGCTTACGGTAGAAAGGGATAATTAGGAAATCGGTTCTTTAACAGACATTCTATGGTCTTTTGCTGTTAGTGTAAGAAAACCGAATGTATATCTACATTTAGAAAAAAGCATGTAGACAAACTTCACAGTAAAAGTGTCCTTTTTCACTTAATTAAGCTTTAAGCAAATTAAACATATGTAAAAGGAAAAATAAAGGTTAAACAGATAATGTTAGTTAATTACCTATTTTTTTCTCATTCACGATATGAAAAATAAAAATTTGTTAGCTAAAATATCGTTTAATTAACAACGTATAATTAAACACCGGCATATGTTAATCTTTTACTCTCCAAAAAACTAAAAGCATTTTCCTAAATTGAAAATAAGTCATGTTATTTTTTAAACTATTGATCACATTTCTGCAATATGGACATTTAAAAAAGAACAAAAAGAAAACAGGATGCTTGGAAAATATATGGTTGTATATTTTTTACTTATCATTTTTATTACATATTTTAAAATTGAAGAACTCTTAAGATTAAATTTATTTAAAAATATAATTAATGAAATATTATTAAGATATATATTTTTTACTTGTCATTTTCATTATAGCTTTTAAAATTGAAGACCTCGTAAAGTGTTTTTTTAAAATCTAATTAAATATCCTTACAATTAAATGCCCTTAAAAGTTGTTCAGATGCGGCATCGCTTAAAGATGAACTCAATTGCTTAAAAGCTGTTGTTATTAATAAAGTTTTCAAACATTCTATTTTCAATAAAACGATAAGGAAATTCAATAGAATCTCTAGCAATTCTACTCTTACAGAAATTGTAATAAAAAAAATATTGCGCAGCTAAACTGATGGCATTGAGCTCACAGTCTATGTACAGTAGCTGTATATTACAGCCTTATATCTTTAAGGAATAGTGGTATAAGATATTCTACATTGTTCGTAATTTTTTTTTCAATAACCTTAAAGTATATTAGAGCTTTGAAGTTTTTATGTGTTATGTTCGCAGGTTGAATTTAGGTGCATTTATACTGACTTCTAGGACCTGCACATGCGGAGCAATAGATCATATCAATAATGGCACCTCATGGCATACTGCACTAAATGGTTTTCACGGAACTTATATTTCTTACATTCGGTTCAATATATATCCCAGAATAGAGAAATGCCGTTGACACTTAAAATGTTGTACGCTTTATCCAAGGTGAATAATTCTCATTTATGTACAGATTATGTCTTCAAACCTCATCTTGTAATCGTGTTATGTGTGTGTTTGTGATGTTTTTATAAAATAAATGTTTTGTGATGTCCAGAAGTCTACGTATCATCAAATATCCGTTACAAATTTATTATAAAAATAATAAAAAACTCCTTCCCCTCTCTCTTTCCTTTATATCACCGATTTTGGAATGAAATTTCGTTATTGATTCCTTCTCCAATACAAGGTTTTTAAAATTTAAAATTAATTTTGCTAAAATAAAGTCCACATGAACAATTATGCAATTATAAATTTCCATAACAAATAGTTGGCTGTTTAAGGAAATGTAAAGAAATAATTTGCACTGTACTTTGTAGCTTATTGGGATAATTCGGTGAATAAAATGAATTTAAATTGCAAAACTGTATACTTTTTAACAATGAATTTGTTTTAAATATAGTAGTTCTTTGAGCTCAGAGTCCATAGTTATGCTTTTTTTTTACTCCCTTGTATGGGATTTTGATTTGCATTCAGCATATTCAGGTAAATAATTATAGTAACATGCTTTTTAATATATACCTAGAATGAATATGAAAGAAAGTTTAGAAGTGAAAATTTTTCTGCAAGTGGCAACGGTGACAAAATCAGTACTGGGACACATCGTAACAATATAGAGTTGGCAGAGTATTGCGTTTTTGTTGCAGAAAGTCTGAACCATTTGTCGTAGAACAAATTTGTGAGAAACGTTTTGAAGTTTATTTTAAGATCTTTCAAATGATGTATCAAAATGTTGTAATATTATAATTGAGAATTAATACACTATATTGCCATTGATTATAGGACACTTGCGATTTTAGACATTTTACTAAATATCTAGAAAAATGCATGAGGAATCATCTCGAAACTCTTAGTGTATAAATATAATAATATACGTCATACATCTCCGTGAAGATTTTTTACCGAAACTCCATAGGGGACCGTCAACAAATTAAAAAAGAATGAATATCTTTTGAATAACCCTGTCAAAACTAATGGCGCAAAAGTGCTCAAACTCTAGATTATGATTGAATGCCTTATTGTAATACACTGTGTTCATTTTTATGCAAATAACATGCATACTCGCAGAGTAATTAAGGTTTTTATAAAAATGGCCCCAAATTTTTCTAAGTTTTTCCCTTATAATTTTCAGAGTTCTTAATATAAAATAATATTTTTTTCAGAAAATATGACAAACAACATTGCACACAGTACCCTGTAATCAGAATTAAAAAATAATAAAAATTGTATGAAAAATGAGTAGGTTTACTAAATAATTTTTTACTGCGCATGCGTCAAAGATATCAAAATTTCATTTGCATATTATGTTAGCTAAATGTATAGAGCAACTTTTGTAAAAGTCTCAAAATTATAGCTTGAAAATTCTGAAAGTAATCGTCTATAGAAAAAGGACAAAATCCGTTGTTTCCAAAATGAAGCAAAAAAATGAGGGATTTTATCCAAAAGTAGTCGTAACATCCCGTATTGTGTACTCTATATTGACACTAATCAATGAATATATGGATACAACCCCTCTTGTTTTTGCTTCATTTTGAAAATAACGGATTTTCAACTTATTCAATTGACGATTATTTTCAGAATTTTCAAGTTATGATTTTGTGACTGTCACAAAAGTTGCTCTATACATTTAGCTAACATAATATGCAAATGAAATTTTGATATCGTTGACGCATGCGCAGTAAAAAATTATTTAGTAAACCAACTCATTTTGTATACAATTTTCATTATTTTTTAATTCTGATTACAGGATGCTGTGTGCAATGTTGTTTGTCATATTTTCTGAAGAAAATATTATTTTATATTAAGAACTCTGAAAATTATAAGGAAAAAACTTGGAAAAATTTGGGACCATTTTTATAAAAACCTTAATTACTCTGCGAGTATGCATGCTATTTGCATAAAAATGAACACAGTATATTACAATAAGGCATTCAATCATAATCTAGAGTTTGAGCGCTTTTGCTACATTAGTTTTGACAGGGTTATTCAAAAGATATTCATTCTTTTTTAATTTGTTGACGGTCCCCTATGGAGTTTCGGTAAAAAATCTTCACGGAGATGTATGATGTATACTATTATATTTATACACTAAGAGTTTCGAGATGATTCCTCATGTATTTTTCTAGATATTTAGTAAAATGTCTAAAATCGCAAGTGTCCCATAATCAATGGCAATATAGTGTATGTGAGTATTTAAATGAACTTGTGTCCACCGTCGCGATGGTTATTTTGATGACGTCATTATGGATGATTTTGATTAGGGATGCAAGCACTGCACCAGAACTGACCGATTGGTACCACTAAAATTTAAAGCGTTTCTTGTCATATTTAATGACAAGATTTTGAAATTTTATAAATCAAAGGATACTTTTATACTTAAGTGGTTAACATCAGCAATTTTTTCGCGCAGCGCTCTCGTCCTTGATTTTGATTCATTATCGATTGAATCTCGGTAATTTGCTACTTCGTAACATGTATATAAGCAGTGCTCCATTCCTTATACTTATATCTGAAACCAAAATATTTTTACATTAAGTCCAGTGACTATCGACAGAAGAGTTGATTATTATATAGAATTTCAACATCTATCAAGTACCGAACTTCAATTTAGGTACAGTCATAAAATATGCTCATTTTAAAATAATTAATAATATACTGATAGTACAAATTTCAGAAAAAGTTGTATTTGGGTTTATTCAATAGTGTAGAATTTATTTCTAGCATTAATATGAGGATATCACTTTCGACAAAAAATCCAACAAAGTTTGGGGAGGGTTATATGTAGAGGGGTCCTTAAGCCAATTTCATAATATACATCACTTAAAAACTTAAAGTCTTACTAACTTAACGTCTTCGTATCCAATCGTTTGGTATCAGTATTTTTTTTTTCCTACGATAAATTGTAACAGCGATAGTAGCAGGTGTTTATATTTTTTTTTGTTGTTTACTGTACTTGTATGCCATTTAATTAAAGTGAAGAAACTTTAGTTTAAGAACTTTTACTAATACAATTTCTCTTAAGTGGATTTTTTTTTAAAGATTTTTTAGTATTTCCTGGCAAACAGATATTTGTGTTATTCTACAAATAAAAATAAATTTCCTTCATATCCATTTGTAATTTGCCGGGTCATTGAATCACTACATTCTATTACGTTACATTCCAGTATTACAAACGTCAATTGAAAATACATTAGAAAAAGCTTAAAAACTTAATTTCACGCTCTACTGAACTGTAGAATTAATCATTAATAAGAGATAAAAAAGTTTAAAAGTATTTAATTTTTACATAACATGAACGAAATTTAGTAAATAACTATTTTTTCTCATGAATGAAATTGTAATTTTCTTCTGTCGTTTTCTTTTTAAACCACATAAAAATTTAAAAAATCTACTTATAGGCTAACTGAAAAATTAAAAAATATAAAACCAATTAATAAATGCAAAAAATAAAAATGAGCTATTTTTTTTAAATTTACATAATCATAAATCAACGTTTTGACTAAGAAGTGGAAGATATACGTCGCAGTGGACAATTTTTATATTCTATTCATGCCACTTTTTGAAAAATAATTTCTACCTTTTGCTTATTTTATGATACTTTCTAGTTGTCCGTTAGGTTTCCACTTCTATTCAGGAAATTAAATATACATAATAAATGGAAAACATAATTTTCTCAATCATTTAGTGAGAGGTATTTCGTAATTACTTAATTAAAAGTTATTTTTTAGAAATTTTCTTTAAAAATTCAGATATTTTGAATAAAAATGGAGGCCAAAGTGGAATCCTTGTTTTACTGAGTTAGTTTATAAATCTGCCATGAATGTAACTGTATATTACTTTTATCTTTCTTTTTTGTTTTTATATAATACTTTAAGAATACGTGTTTTTATGTGACATAAAATACAAAAATTAAAATAAATATCTATTTAAATTTTAATAATAATAAACCAGGTTTTTACTTAAAAATCGTGAGATTTAAGTTGCAGTGGACTAATTTTTTATTCTATTCCACCACTTTTTGAAAAATAATCTCTACCATTGGTTTACATTATAAGATATTTTATAGAGCTTGTTTATAAATTTACCATACTACTATTTTATTTTTTATTTTTATTACTTACCCATCATACGTAGTATAGGGTAAGTCTTGCAATCGTTTTGAAAATCGAAAACTTTTTTGACGGATTTACACGTTTTAGATAGTGCAGATTCCGAAAAACATATTTTTAGAAAAAAAAATTTGCCGTCCGTCTGTCTGTCTGTCTGTAAACGCTCTATCTCCCGAACAAATTGAGATAGAGACTTGAAATTTTGTATGTAGTTAGTATGTAAGAATGGGACGAACCCTATTTAATATCAGCAACCTCGGTTATCCGGAACTATTTTTTTCGGACTCTCGAAAAATTCGTTCTGATGAAAGGTATATAAAATTTTTCGAATTTTTTTTTTCTAAGGAATGGACGTAAAAGGCAATAAAATAACACAAATTTTGCATATAGAACGAAGTCGATCGGATTATTAGTTGCCGAGATATTTGTAATCTTGTTTTCCGCATTCTTCGATTTTTCATGACCCTGTATTTCATTCAAATTTCAATTCAGAAGTATATTTTAATTGGAAATGATACGCCTAATCCGACGCAGTTAATTGTTAGTTAATAGAACTATTATTTTTGGAATTATAAGGATGTTTCTTTTGCGCAGTTCGGTACTACTTGAGTAGTTTGGCGTTTTATATAATTTGTCGAAATTGGTACATCAGCAGTTCTTTAATATAGCATTACTATGCATATTAACAATATTTAAATTTTGTTTATGAATTGTAATGCATTGTATAAATAGTTTCACATGTTTTATTTTCATATACATATCCATGATGGGTAAGTATTACGGTGGCCCCCAACGACTAGTTTTTATTCTAGAGATAGTAAATCAAGATTTTGACTAAAAAATGGAAAATATTAGTATTAGTTACTATTATTTAAATTATTATTTTTTTTTATTTTAGTGATTGTAAATCAAGATTTTGTCAAAGAAATGGGAAATATTAGTTTTAGTTACTATTTTTTTAAAATTCTGTTTGTAAGAGTTTTTGAAAATTAATCTCCACCACTCGAATGACATGGTTATATGAACATAGTTTGCTGAGTTAGTTTATAAATTTGCATAGAATTTTTCATTACTTAAATTCTTCCTTTCTATATATATATATATATATATATATATATATATATATATATATATATATATATATATATATATATATATATATATATATATATATATATATATATATATATATATATATATATATATATATATATACACTATATTGCCATTGATTATGGGACACTTGCGATTTTAGACATTTTACTAAATATCTAGAAAAATACATGAGGAATCATCTCGAAACTCTTAGTGTATAAATATAATAGTATAAGTCATACACCTCCGTGAAGATTTTTTCCCGAAACTCCAAAGGGGACCGTCAACAAATTAAAAAAGAATGAATATCTTTTGAATAACCCTGTCAAAACTAATGTAGCAAAAGCGCTCAAACTCTAGATTATGATTGCATGTCTTATTGTAATACACTGTGTTAATATTTATGCAAATAGCATGCATACTCGCAGAGTAATTAAGGTTTTTATAAAAATGGTCCCAAATTTTTCCAAGTTTTTTCCTTATAATTTTCAGAGTTCTTAATATAAAATATTATTTTTTTCAGAAAATATGACAAACAACATTGCACACAGTACCCTGTAATCAGAATTTAAAAATAATGAAAATTGTATAAAAAATGAGTTGGTTTACTAAATAATTTTTTACTGCGCATGCGTCAACGATATCAAACTTTCATTTGCATATTATGTTAGCTAAATGTATAGAGCAATTTTTGTGAAAGTCACAAAATCATAACTTGAAAATTCTGACAATAATCGTCAATTGAATAAGTCGAAAATCCGTTATTCTCAAAATGAAGCAAAAACAAGAGGGGTTGTATCCATATATTCATTGATTAGTGTCAATATAGAATACACAATATGGGATGTACTACTGCATTTGGATAAAATCCCTCATTTTTTTGCTTCATTTTGGAAACAACGGATTTTGTCCTTTTTCTATAGACGATTACTTTCAGAATTTTCAAGCTATGATTTTGAAACTTTTACAAAAGTTGCTCTATACATTTAGCTAACATAATATGCAAATGAAATTTTGATATCTTTGACGCATGCGCAGTAAAAAATTATATAGTAAACCTACTCATTTTTCATACAATTTTTATTATTTTTTAATTCTGATTACAGGGTACTGTGTGCAATGTTGTTTGTCATATTTTCTGAAAAAAATATTATTTTATATTAAGAACTCTGAAAATTATAATGAAAAAACTTGGAAAAATTTGGGACCATTTTTGTAAAAACCTTAATTACTCTGCGAGTGTGCATGCTATTTGCATAAAAATGAACACAGTGTATTACAATAAAGCATTCAATCATAATCTAGAGTTTGAGCGCTTTTGCTACATTAGTTTTGACAGGGTTATTCAAAAGATATTCATTCTTTTTTAATTTGTTGACGGTCCCCTATGGCGTTTCTGTAAAAAATCTTCACGGAGATGTATGACGTATACTATTATATTTATACACTAAGAGTTTCGAGATGATTCCTCATGTATTTTTCTAGATATTTAGTAAAATGTCTAAAATCGCAAGTGTCCCATAATCAATGGCAATATAGTGTATATATACTTAAAATCGGTGAACACTTTGACTAATAAATTATCTATGAATGATACTGCATATGGCTTTTTCCTTTGCTTGTTTTTTTAAACTTACAATATTTTAAAAACAAGTGGGTAAGTGTGATAGAAGATCGTACACGGGGTTTTGTTTAATATTTCTTTAAAACTACTTATCTATAAATTAATAAATCCAAATTGCTAATTTACGATTATTAAATTTTTATATTGATTGATTCTTTCATAGATAATTATCAAATGCTTACATATTGGTAGTTATTTATTTTAATCAAATTAAAAATGTTCAAATTAAATTATTTAAATAAAATCCAAAATTCCAACTGTTTTGAAAATCCGGATTTAAAATAATTTAGCGAGATATGAATAAAATTTTAAATTTTTAAATAGAAAATAATCGTTTTAAGGAAATTTAAAAATCTGAATTTTTAATAAATTGCAATAGTTTTAAAATAGAAAGAAAATTATTTAATTTTTGAAAATATTATAAATGTCAATGATTAAAAAAGAAATATTAAAAACCCTTAAATTGCAAAAAATGTAAAATTTCTTTTAATTAAATCCATCTTAGTAAGAAAATCTGGAGTTTCAGCACCGGGGTTTGAACTAAGAATCTTTTGTTTACTGGCGAAATGCTTTACTTCCAAGCAATGATGTCTACGCAGAAAACGTTTAAATTAAGGCTATCTTTTAAAATTTAAATAAGAAAAATGAACGAATGACATTGATAAAATTGATTTAAATAAAATAATACACTTTTTAAAAATTTTATGATTTTCCATGTGAAACGAGATATTTAGTTGTAAGTTCACAAAATTTAAAGTCTCTGATTTATACCTTTTTTTGTACGGACTCTGTGACGGACAGACAGACCGAGAACAGAGACAAATAAGGTTTTGTAAGATGAACTAAACCCTAATTATGATTGAGGTTTAATATAGAATATATTTAATATAGAATATACTAATTAACAAACTTTTTAATAATAAATAAGTTGTAATAAATCAGCATTTTGACAAAAAAAACGTAAAATATATATTGCAGTGGAACATTCTATTCGTATCACTTTTAGAAAAATAACCCCTGTCTGTCAAATAGGAAATTTTACAGAGTTAGTTCTAAATCTGCTAAAAACGATTGTAAAATTGTTTTATAAGTAAATAAAAAAATAGTCTTTGTCTATGACCATTAATCAATAAGTTATTTCTACACACAGACACACACACACACACACACACACATATATATATATATATATATATATATATTATTATTATTATTATTATTATTTTGCAAAAAATGCATTAAAGTGTTTATTTAACGAATGGGATGTTAATTTAAAAAAATTAGTTAATCATTTTTTGATTATTTAACCACATCATTTATACATTTAAATACATATTATGTAGGAAAAGTAAAAGAATTCGGCGAAAAGGATTTTTTAAAAATACAACCAAAAAAGTAGAATTGATTAAAAAGCAGATCTTGACAAATTGAAATAAATATTTTCAAATAAGATTAAAGGAGCAGGTCAAAAAATTCTTCTTAAATAAATGGAAAAATATATAATTTAAGCTACATTCGTAATTATTATTATTATTATAACGATATAAAAAGCTGTGAATTAAAAAAAAAGGTTACCTAGTATGAGTCATAATGAGAAAAAAGAAAATACTACATTTCATTTCGAAATTACAGATACCAAAGATCCCATTTCATTATTATCGGAGGAATTCCTTAACAAGTTTGCCGAATAAACTTATGCCAAGAAGAGTTTCCTTGCTTTACTACAAAAATCTATTGGATATCTGTAATTTTTAACTGTAATCTTTGCTTTATTAATTCACAAACATTTGTTTCATGTTATAATCGAAATATTATAGTATATAATCAGTGGTCTTTTTCCTGTATTTTTATTCTATTGTGTCTAAAAAAAAGAAACAGTTAATGCGTTAATTCTTTTAAACGCAGTAGTCCCACGTCGCGTCAAGACCATCTAATTTTAATGTCAAATTATCATTATAGCATGCACGGTCACAGTGACGTCACTGTGAGACACTGTTGTCACATAACATCTGTGACCAACATGCCACCACTCAGTGACGTCACATTGTGACTGAGATGTGACTTTCTTAAAATCTTTAGAAAATTACAAAAATTCTTCAAAACATGTTATTTACTTTAAAAAACACTTTTATCACAACGTCGCTTTTGTCACAGTTTCGTCACGTTGTTAACGTCAAAGTGGTCACAAAAGACATATTTTTCACAAATTCGTCTTACCGTGACTTCACAAAGTGGTCACAATATGACGTCACAAACGAGCTTTAAAACTACCATAACGACTTCACATTTTAGTCACTGATTTCACATCGATGTCACATGACGTCACATCGATGATCGATGGTCACAAAGTCACAGTGTGACTTCACAACGACGTCGCTATGACGTCACAATATCTCACTGGTAACAAACAATACCGAGAATATTTTAACAAAATTTTGCTGTCAGTATGAGAGTTTAAAATATAACGTTTTTAAATTTCTAAAGAAATATTGTAAATTCTTATGTCAGGCAATCATTTCATTATTTTAAGAACAGAATTGTTCTGTTCCAAAAACAATAAATTACAGGTAGCTTTGCCGAGTGTCCTGCGTAAATTGGGAGTCTTAATATGTGTATATCAGTATTACAAAATAATTTCTTCGTCTTGTATAACAGGAGAATACAGTAAAATCCCCTAAAGCGACCACGTTTTGTTCCAACAATATCTGGCCGCTTCGAAAGGTGGTCTCTTAATGGAGGTCAGGTTTAAGTATAGATTTTAATTTTTTTTTTAAATGTAATAATTAATGCTGATAAAATTTATTTTTCACATTAGAAAAAATATAAAAATTCAAGTTTCAAAATAAAAGTAAATTACATAAGTTAATTACCGTAATTTCCGGCCTATAATCCGCGGATCAAACAATTCTTTTTCGACCCAGAAATTTTATTTTGCAATCGAAAACAAATATTTCCCGCGATCTAAAAAGTTAAATTTTATTTCAAAAACTTTCTGGGTCGAAAAAGAATTGTTTGATCCGCGGATTATAGGCCGGAAATTACGGTACTACAGAGTTTAAAACATAAGTGCATTGACCAAAAAAGTGAGATATTTGAAAAGAACGGTCACATAGATTTTTCACATTGACATTATCATCTAGATACTATTCAGTGACTATTATGTTGCCTTAAGATCTGCAATAGAAATCAACAATAAAGATTGTCTTTCTAAAATAATGCTTACGAAGTGAGCATTATTTAGGGACATTGCGAGCCCATTGCTCGAGTTACACACTCAGGGCTCCCACTCGGTTTAGTTTTTGAACACCAATTTTTAAAAAAAAATCTTGTTTATAATTTTTGTAGGCAGCTAAACAGACGCTCGTAGACATTTTTTCTTGCTATTGTTTCAGAAATTTATCACGAATTTTTCTATGTAATAGTACTGGTTTTCAGAAAACGCACCAGTGTTAGCTCTTCACACATTGATTAATGCCTAGCCTAAGGTTAAAACATTCTTAATTAAATTCTGTGGAAAAAAAAAATCTTGTTTTTTTCCACAAATCTTGTTTTATGTTTAAGAAAAAAAATCTACAGATGAAGTTAATTGTGTACTGATTGTGTAATAACAGACAAAGTGTTCGGTACAAGTGTTTTTGCCAATCATAATTTAACCGTATCACGTACGGGCATTCATACTTCTATCATAATTTATTATTCTCACCAGAATAATGCTATTGCAAATTTCGCATTATTTAATCCGAGTTTTTTTCTGATTCTTTTAGGCAAAAATTTCTGTTTTGAAAAACATGTGAAGAAAGATTAAACATTCTGTAGAAGACATGAAACAAATAGACATTATTTGAAAGTTATTTTTTTTCAAAAACATTGATGAGTTAAGTGATTAACCCTTTGCGGTGCAGAGAAATTTCATTGTGTAAGTATTGAAATTAAAGATTGACACCGGAATTTAAAAACAACTTTATTTGTAAATAAGAAAAAACTATATTTCATGCATCTAATAAACCGATTTTTTAAATCTAAATTTTGGTGCCAATGTGGCTTTTGTGAATTAAAATCAAGTGGTTTCATAGACATACCACGCATCTCAAAGGGTTAAATATCTTTTAGCAAAACGTAAAAATATCAACTATATGTATAATTTTTTCTTTTAACTTTCCTACGCTGAATGGGTCCAATCGACCCATACCTATAATTTATTTATACGATTCGAACCAGAACTTTTTCAATAAAGAAAATTGAATAGCAGATTCAAAGAAATAAGTCAATTAAATAAATTAGAATGTTTTAAAAAATATTTCTGGTGTGAAATGTTTTTATCAAGATTGAGTAAAATTTGAACAGCATAGCAAGGTTAAATTTATCTTTTTTAAAAAGTAAATGTATATTTTAAAATTATAAAGATAAAATTGACAACATAACTGCATTACTTGGTATCAGTTTTGAATTTATAAAGCATGTATGAAAAAATATAATATGTGAATTTTAAATAACATAGTCAAGGGCAACAAAAGAAAATTACGAAATAATTCAGAATTATCAAGTAACTTACATTAAATTACATATTCTTTTTTCATTCCACTTTCATTATTTTGGAACGTGACAAAAACAAAGCATATAATAATATAACCATTTCTGATAACATTACATCTTTAACATATGTTTAGCGGGAAAAAAAGATCATAAAATTACAAAAAATGAATAACTGAAAGTGAATATATTATCTAATAACTAAAAATATGAAGATAAAGTAACACATAATAGTTAATTAATGAGCTTTTTTTCATTCCACGTTAAAAAAATAAAAGTCATTTATTAAGATTTTCATTTAAAAAAATAATAATAACAGATCTTTATTTTTTTTTCGTGAAAAAATACATAACATAATTTTAAGAATAATAAAAGCTCCTGGTGCATTTTTATTCTCTAAATAGCCTTACACTGATTTTAATTACAACGCTGGTTATAATGAATAATCCATAGGTGTAGTTTTTTAGTTTTCATCTTTTGACGGCTCTCATTAATTTGACCTTATCGGTATCACAAGAAATGTTTGAATTGTCCAGAGTTTGAATTATGGAAAAAAGAGTAAAACATATTTAAAAGGGTACTATAACAAATAAATTAATGTTATAGTATTTTTTTTAATTTATTTCTGCTGCTATCGTTATAATATAACTTGATATTAAGTTAAAAAATGTAATTACATAAAATAATTAATAGTATTAAAATAATACAAATGAAAATAGAAATTAATAATACATTACAAAAGAACTGTATTTTAATTTTTTTTATTAATTGTACTAGTATTTTCTTAACTGAAATGAGATGAACAATTCAGGAATTATTTACACTACTTAATATTACTCTATAATAAACTATCTGTTGTTGTTTGCTTTTTCCTATTCATTTTCGACTTTTTAGGCAGATTTTCTTTTTGCAACTAACAGTTAAGCTATTGTCCGATGACGGCTTTATCAAGATAAATGTACACAAATATTCAATTGATTCTGCAATTTACTTTTCTGTGGATAAGGAAAGCACTTGGGACATAGAAATAGAATCAGCAGAATCTGATTGAATCTCCTCATTGTATTTTTCGTGAATTATTTCAACAATAACTTCCGCTGTTAAGAGTCTCCATACTTCTAAACTATTTATTGTCAGCTGCTACATACACGAGCCGTTAATTCCCAAATTGGCTCAGTCGAGTTCAGCAATCTGATTGGCTAAAGCTGGAGGAAGTGACGTAGATTCGAACCTTTAAAAAAGTTTAACTTTAAATGTGCTTTTTATTATTATCAAATTATTAAATTTATTTTTTTCAGTCGGTGCTTTAAAAAATTAAAAACAACCAAACCCGATGCAGTAATTTGTTCAATGAGGTTTATGCTATTCAGAGGTTTTACTGTGTCTGAATATTAAAGAATACAGATTTGTTCATTCTACATAAAATTTTGAACCGAGCTAATTTGGGAATTAACGGCTCGTGCTACATACTCTGCGAACGTAACATCAGACTGGAACTTTTCAGAAAAGTTTGAAAATTATATTTCTTCAAAGGCCTCTCGTTTTCGTCATTTGTATTATAACCTCTCCTTTTAGAAGGGTGGATAAATTTGGCGCGGTGAAAGCATTTTTCTAGTGTTTCAAATTGTACGGCGTCCCATGCCGAATATGGCTCCACCAGAGGCCGAGAGGTTCTGACCTATCAACTGGTAGACGGCAGGTGCTAAGTTCGAACCCAATCGCGGCTGTCGGCCTAACCGTTTCGTGGTTTTCTTCGAACCTTGCGTAAATATGGGTTAGGTTCCCTTTGAAAGACCCCCAGGAAGGGCACTCCCCCCCTGGTCCTATATACTTAGTGCAGATAGTCAGACGACAAAATAAATAACACATATAATTTTTTCGCCCTGTCGTGTATACGTGTTGAGAGAGAGAGAGTGTGGAGTAGAAGAAAATGAGTAGAGATAATTCGAAAGAAAAATAAGGTTTTTAGTTCCGAGCAAATTTTAAATTATTATAATATATTCATAATTTAATTAAAAAATATTTTCTTATACGTTCTTTCTTATAAATGCATAAATATTTATTTTATCATTGGATTTACTATCAGTATCAAAAGTGCAAAATGCTAAATGTCAAGAAAAGCATTCATTTTATTCATCTTATTGATCAATCAAGATTACCTTAGTATAAATTCAATACATCGAACAGATGGAATAATATACAGAAAAAAATTTTCGGGAGAAATTTTATGCGTCCGCTGAAGAGATTTTAGTAGAGATCGACGATAAAGTTGGGTTCGTTTCCGGTTTCTGCTCAAAATCTGAGTTCCACCGAAAACGAGTTTTCATTGAAAATGCTACTAAAAATTCTTCTGGGTAGAAACAAGCTATATTCCAAAAATTTTGTTTTCTTTGATTTAGAATTATTCGACTTGACTCATTGATTTGAGATTATAGCTACTCGAATAAAACATTCTTTATTGATTGATATGAAATTCATATAATTGGCAAATCATTTTGTGTAGTTGATGAATTAGTTACATTTTATATGAAAATATAAACTTTTGGTCAGAGGCAGAGAGGACAAATTTGGGCTGTATGTATAAATAGTTTGTAACTACAAATAATTAATAAACACATGTATCTAATTAATAATTTTGAACATTTATGCTTGTACAAGGTTCGCACACTCCTTCGAATTTCCAAGGACTCTGACACCACTATTAAAAACAAGAAAATTTACATTTAATTTTTAAATCACAACGTTCTTAATCCCCACCTTCATTCACCGATTTTAATATATTTTTCTGCAGTGAAATACTTTGAAATTATTCTTAAAATTTACTGATAGAACTGTGCGAACCCTGTTGCATTAACCACTTTTTAAACATTTTTGGGGCGTTTCCTTTTTTGGCCGAAAATTGGTTGATTACCGGAATTAAGCTTCGGTTTATTTATCTGTTGTAAAAACCTCTTTTGGTCGCGCTTTAGTTTTTCAGTACACATTTTTAATCAAATGCCCTTTATCCAACAAATTTCCTATGTACAAGTACGTTTTTCAAATAATTACAATTGCATTAAAATTAAGTGCCCACAGAAAGCAATTTTTTTCAGTAATATACAGCTTTAAAAAGAATGTTTTTGAGCTCTCCTTTTTTGACAATGCAATAATGACAAAATAACAATAAACACTTAATCAATGAAAACAACAACAACAAAAAAATAGCGTAAAAATATTCCCACCCCCTCTGAAATTCAAATAATTGTTACATTTTTATCCATCTAACTACGCCGGCCAAAGGCTATGTCCCGTGCGATGAAACAGTTTTTTTTATCAACAATTAAACCGGCAAATCTCTATATTTCTACTTTTCAATCACAAATTCCTCCACATTAAAATTATGAGCAAAAACGGCTGACACCATCTCCTTGCTTTTTAATACTCTACAAACGTCGCTCATTTACTCCTATCCCTCACGTATTCCAAGATTAAAAATTCATTTTTTCCCATTTCATTTCCAATATTCCAACCATTTATTTGAATAAATGTGGCTTTTATAATTCTAACCATTTATTTGAATAAATTCAGTTTTCATTCTTCTAAAAACTGATCCTAATGTTTCAATCTTTGTAACTGTGAGCGTTATAAAATATCAAGAAGATAAAATAATGTCTGAGAAGACTGGAAGGCAGATGATTCTAAGTATCTATGCAATACCCATATTGTCGATAGAAAAAATCTGCCAATATACGTTTGTGAACAACCAGTAGCTTTTGAGTGATTTTATCAGGTGATATTTTGAGATGGCTAACGGATTCTGATTGTCTCCCTTGGTTCTACCAAACTAATGTTCAATGTCTTAGAATCGTAGATCGACAGTGATGCGTAAAATGGAAAATGTGGCAGTTTTTTGTTTGTTCGTCTGGTTTTATTTTCTCTCTCATTCTGCCTCAAAATCGTTTTAATGCTGTTGGGAGATTTTTTTCTGCAATTGTAGAAATTCTTTATTATGCGGAACCCCTTCACTTTCCAGGTAGTCATCGACGATGCCAGCTCAATGGGGACGTGCGTTATCGTCCATTAAAGCAAGAGTAGGGACAATTGCTGTAGCGTACAATCTCACAATGGGTTCTAGGACTTCATCTCGATATAGGACAGCCGTCACAGAACCCAGTTTAAAGATGGGCAGGTCGGAGCGGTATACTAATGAAATCATGCTTACACCATAATGATTTCGCCTCAGAATGCGTGATGTTCGTTGATGTTTTCGGGCTGATTACGTGTTCCTTGCTCATGCCATATCCTTATACGCTTGTCATCTGGCTGCAGAGCAAATCTTGACTCATCAGTAAACATGACATTGCCCCAGTCAGACACAGTCCAATGGACATGGTCTCAGCACCACTTTAATCGTGACCTTCTTGATTGGACGGATAGAGGATAACAAACTCGAGGTACCCGGGCATACAGTCCACTCATATGTAATCTTCGGCGTAAGTAGCTGCAGATATCGACTTAACAACAGACGCTGAAACCATAGATGTCACACGTGTGGAGGTCGCTCTGAGATTCTGCTTGGCCACAATAACAATATATTGATCTTCCGCGGGGGTTGTAACCCTTTAGAGACTAACTAAGGGCCTTCGAACAACTGTCTGTGTGGTTTGAAATTGTTTCCATATAGGGGAAATTACAGAATGATGAACGCCGAAGAAAAGCGCAACATCTGTGATCGACTGTCCTGCTACAATGCGCCCCACTGCACACCAGCGCTCAGAATCTTCCATTCACTTTCTGGAAGTCATAGAAACACGTATGTCTTCAAAACAAATTGTACGAAAGTTTTAAACACCTTCTATCAGCACTTACATTCAACTTCTGTAACCCTTCATAAAGCTGGCTTCTTATAAGACTGCCCTTTTTGCATATTTCTTGACATGAAAGCGCGATTGGCTGTTACCTAACATATTTGCGTACTTCCATCTACCTCTGCAGAGATTTGTATCCTCTTCAATTCTGATTGGCTTCAGGAAATTATCATTTTCCTCTCCGTGCTTAACTTTTGGAAGTGAGTGTAGCACCGGCATAAACATAATTACGTGCATAATGTATGTATGTTAACATATAACATGTCTCTTGCTTTATTTAACACCACTGTGGTGTTAAATAAAGCAAATTATCCAGTTAAAGAAAATTTTGTATGCAATTTCGTTTATAGGAAGTAACTCAATTATGTATTTTTAAGATTAGAAACCGATGAACAATTTCATAAAAATGAGCTATTGTATAGTTTTTTTAAACTTCTGCCAGCCGAAGAAAATTCCATAATAAGCGAGTAATAAACTTTCTCCAAATATAGTCTTTTTATTTATATTAAGTGAAAATGTTATTTTCTTTGTGTTTTCTTAGCTTATCAGAAAGATCATCATGTACAACATTTGCTGACGCCGCATGTAATATATGTGATGATTTTCTTTACCCAAGTATAATAATATTATTATTCCGCCTCGCATAGTTCCGATATTCTCATAAATCATATGCCTTATATCTTTATTCCTGTCTTTCAAATCATCGAAAACAGTATTCGGAAACGTTTAATGGTGCATATTATACCTTTATGTATAGATCGTTACCTTTGAAAAATATTTCTTAAAATTTCCTTTGGGGCTGCGCATATATTGTTATCACTTTAGGGGTGGGGGTGACTTTTTGAAGCTTTTATCATTTTTTGTGCAATCAAACTTTTCCTTTTTGAGGAACTTTTTCTATAGATACAAATAGTCTGTTACCTTTTTATTTGTCGTTTTCTAAATCATTATTTTTGTATGCTTTTATAAATGTACAAACCTATTATTATAGTCATTAAATGTTTATAATATCATTTTATTCAACAATTTACCATGGAACTATTAACAAAGAGCAACTGACATAGCCTTAAAATAGTGAAGCTTTAATTGTAACCATTTAACCATTTTTGCAGGGATTCATTGCCACGACAGTAAACTCGCACCAGTAAATCTCTGTAGAAAATTTCTCTTTATTTAAACGCCTCATTAATGGAAAATTTCAATCAAAAATAATGGCAAAAATTGCTATTCATTTTTACTGGTAAAAGTTTAATTTGGCAGTCATAGATCCGCCACATTGTGACTACCAAGACAACACTCTATCATTGTCGATAAAACGATTATAATACCTAAAAAAGCTGATACCCGTAAAAATAAACAGAATTTTTTTACCACATTTGCGAGAAATATTGCCCATTAATAAGGTTTTAAAATAAGAAGACATTTTCTATTTGAGCTTTCTGGTGGAAATTCTCATATGCGGTAATCAGAAATTTTGGATCCGATTAAGAAAAAAAACAGCAGCCATCTATAGACAACAACTCCAGTTACTTCACTCGCAACTCATAGACAACGCACTATATGCCTCTTCCTTTTATTTACAACTGCATTCAATTTACATTCTCACAACAGGTTGCATTCCTACTGAATGGCGTAAAAAGGGTGGATGCCCAAACAGGTAGCATTTAAGTTTTCTTCTCCTTAATTTATAGAAGAAAAATTTCTGGTTTGTTAAGGCGAAAAAATTCAGAACACTTGGGTACCTACCCTGGTTACGCCATTGCTATACTTGTGCTAGGTGTTTATATATTTTACTGCCAGCGAATTCAGAAATATAAATTATTTTTGCTTTTTACCAATAAAGAAAAAGGAAGATAGTATCCAGTATTTACCTGATAGGTTCTGTTTTTAACCTTCCTGGGCAAAAGGAAATTGCACGATAACAATATAACTGTTGAATGCATAATGTAACAATAAGCTAGTATTAAATACATTTTAATAGTACTTATTCTTTTATATGTTATTTGATATAAATGTGTTTCATGTATTTATACTTTATTGACTTTTTGATCTATAACTGTGCATGCAATACATGTATAATCAATGTGTATATTACATATAAAGAATATAAAAGAACATATAAGAAGGAAGAAAAGAAATGTAAAAATAATATCTTCAGGCGAGAAGGGGGGGGGGAGTCGACGAATGATAAAGTATGATATCGTAAGTGTGAGGGTCCAAATTGGCGAATTCTTGATAACGTTATATATGTATAATCCCTATCTATATAACAAATTTTTGAAACTCTAAATTTCTTATAACCGTAAAACATAAAATACAATATAAAATAAAAAATTATTATAAAGCAAAAGCATTTAGTTTTAAAATAAATGTTAGATGGAAATGTATACATACAATATATGTATACATTTCCGTCTTTGTAGAAATCCATTTCAAAACAAAAAAATAATATTCCCTTAGGATGAGATACAGATTATCTACGTCACGAAAATAGGCTATTTAGGAATGTTTTTGTCTTCTTAAAAAGTTACTTAATGCTATTTTCTTTCCTTAATATAAAGTCTTGGATTATGTTAGGAAAAAGTGTTATTTTCTATGGCACGCCTTCTTGCACGCCTATCTTGCACGCCGTCATACACAATATCTACAGAAACGGAAGAACATAACTATATGGTGATTTAACATATATCATTACCCAAAAATGGCTTTGTTTTATGGTAAAATAGAGTGTGAAAGTAAGTATTGTGACTTCGCCGCATAGTAAAGCTGAGTTATTCAAGTAAAAGTTATTTTTTACATTCTCGACATACCATTTCACGACAGTTTAAATATTTGAAAACATTGTATATTTTATGAACTAAAGTTTTGCTCGTCATTAAGTAAAAAATTACATTTTAACATTTCGTTTTATTTAAATCCTTTTATTGGAGGTGCTGGCTAGTGTTATAGCCGTATAACATAAAATAATGAAAAGCAAATATAATTAAAAGAAAAACTTAGAAAAAGCAAAAGCATTTAGTTTTAACCTTTTATCTACCTACGGTACTTAGAAGTACTATTAAAATTGCTCATTATAAAATTCTTTTAATACATCAATTAATTGCAATAATGTTTAGAATGAGTTACAGTTACATTTCTTTATTTTGTTCCAAAAGCATTATTGATTACTAAACACAAAAATAGTTTTACAAAATTATTTCTTTTACCTTCGTATCTTTTCAGCTTTCTTGGCGCTGAGGGACGGGGGTGGCGATTTTTCAATTCGGAAATCTTTCTCTATTTATATTGTAAGAACACCATATTTGTGCATTTTATAATTGTATAAAAAACTAAGAAAACAATTTAAAATAAAAGATTTGGGTGAGGCTATAAATATTGCACAAAATCTCTGAAAATTCATATTTAATTATTTCTTCTATATCCTCCAATCCTTTTAAAATCCATCCAAAATTTATTAAATGATTATGTAAAAATTTAATTTAGTTACAACAATTTACGTAAAATGCTTTAGAATGTAAAATTTTCATGAATTCATAATGCGGTAGATAAAGGGTTTAAATAATGTTTGTATATGAGGAACCCAGAAGCCAAGGGGTACGAGTGACAAAATTTCGATTTGGAGTAAATTAAGTTTAAAGATAATTGATGTTAAATTGAAACATCAATAACAATTGAGTGAATTGAAATAGGAAATTTCTGCTTGTTGCATTCTGGTCTTTAAATTCTTATTTAAATAACTGTTAAAAACTAAAGTACAATTTTTTTTAAATGTATAATTAATCAATATTGTTTGTTTTTTGGAAAAAGTGGTTTGCCTCTATAACTCACTAAATAATAAGAAAATCACTTATATTTCTTTACCTGAAATGAAAAAAGCATATTTTTAGGTTGTCTGTGTATTTAGTTTATTTTTTCAATTTTGTCACTTATATCCCCTGGCTTCTGGGGTCCTCATATATTTTCATCTTAGGAGAAAAAAAAATATTCCTTTAAGATGAGAAATGAATTATCTACGTCACGAAAATAAGCTATTGCAGGAATGTTTTTGTCTTCTTAAAAAGTTAATGCCTTACCATTTCCTTAATAATAAGGGCTGGATTATGTTAGGAAAAAGTGTTATTTTCTATGGTATGCTATCTTCACGCCATCATGCACAACATTTACAGAAACGGAATAAAAAAGAATGTGGTGATTTAGCACATATCATTGCCCAAACATGGTTTTGTTTTACGGTAAAATAGAGTGTGAAAGTAGACATTGTGATTTCTCCGCATAGTAAAGCCGAATTATTCTAGTAAAAGTTATTTCTTACATTCTCAACATACTATTTCATTGCAGTTTAAATATTATTTGACAACATTGTCTATTTTATATACTAAAGTTTTGTTCGTCATTACGTACAAAATTACATTTTAACATTTCGTTTTCTTTAAATTATTTTATTAGAGATGTTAATTAGTTCTATAGCCGTATAAATAAAGTATGGAAAATAAAATATAATAAAACAAAATCTTAGAAAAAGCAAAAGCACTTAGTTTTAAAATAACATTTGTACATATTTTCATCTTTGGAGAAACACATTTCAAAACAAAAAAATAATATTCCTTAAAGATAAGAAACAGATAATTTACGTCACGAAAATAAGCTATTTCAGGAATGTCTGTCTTCTTAAAAAGTTAATGCCATACTATTTCCTCAATATAAAGACGTGGATTATTTTAGGAATAAATGTTATTTTGTATGGTATGTTATCTTGGACGTTATCACGCACATCATTTACAGAAACAGAATAATATAATAAATGGTGATTTAGTACATATCATTACCCAAACATGGCTTTGTTTTACAGTAAGATAATGACGAGTTTAATGTAATTTTTGGGTTGAGGGAAATTGCAAGAAGACAATATTACTATTGAATGCATTATGTGGCAATAAGAAACTATTAAATACATTTAAATAGTACTAACTAATTCTTTTAGATGTTAACTATGCAAGTTATAAATACATAATCAAGTGTGTATATTACATATAAGAAAATATAAAGGGACAAATAAAAAAGTAGAAAAGAACTGTAAAAATAAAAATAATTTTTAGACAATGTTATCTTCAGGCGGGGAAGGGGAGAGTCAACGAATGATAACATATGATATCGTAAGGGCGAGTGGAGGTACAAAATTGGCAAAATCATGATAACCTTATATACGTATAGTCCCTTTCTTCATAAAGAAGTTTATGAACAAAATTTCTTATAACCATACAATGTAAAATAATGAAAATAGAATGTAATATAAAGCATATTTTAGAATATTTCATTTAGTTTTCAAATAATGGCTGTATATATTTTCATCTTTAGAAAAATATCTCCAAAACCCAGAAATAATATTTACTTACGATTAGAAGCACATTATCTACGTCACGAAAATAAGCTATTTCAGGAATGTCTTTGTCTTTTCAAAAAGTTAATGCTATTTCCTTAATAAAAAGGCTTGGGTTATGTCAAAAATAAATGTTATCGTCTACCTACGGTATGTTATCATGCACGCAATCATACACAATGTTTACATAAACGGAATAATATATTAAATGGTGATATAGCACATATTACACAAACATGGCTTTGTTTTACGGTACGATGGAGTGTTAAAAGAAATATTGTGACTTCGCATAGTAAAGCCAAATTATTTGAATAGATGCTGTTTCTTACATTCTCGACATACCATTTCACGGCAGTTTAAATATTATTTTACAACATTGTATATTTTGTGTTCTAAAGTTTTGTTCGTCATTACGTACAAAATTACATTTTAACATTTCGTTTTCTTTAAATTATTTTATTAGAGATGTTAATTAGTTCTATAGCCGTATAAATAAAGTATGGAAAATAAAATATAATAAAACAAAATCTTAGAAAAAGCAAAAGCACTTAGTTTTAAAATAACATTTGTACATATTTTCATCTTTGGAGAAACACATTTCAAAACAAAAAAATAATATTCCTTAAAGATAAGAAACAGATAATTTACGTCACGAAAATAAGCTATTTCAGGAATGTCTGTCTTCTTAAAAAGTTAATGCCATACTATTTCCTCAATATAAAGACGTGGATTATTTTAGGAATAAATGTTATTTTGTATGGTATGTTATCTTGGACGTTATCACGCACATCATTTACAGAAACAGAATAATATAATAAATGGTGATTTAGTACATATCATTACCCAAACATGGCTTTGTTTTACAGTAAGATAATGACGAGTTTAATGTAATTTTTGGGTTGAGGGAAATTGCAAGAAGACAATATTACTATTGAATGCATTATGTGGCAATAAGAAACTATTAAATACATTTAAATAGTACTAACTAATTCTTTTAGATGTTAACTATGCAAGTTATAAATACATAATCAAGTGTGTATATTACATATAAGAAAATATAAAGGGACAAATAAAAAAGTAGAAAAGAACTGTAAAAATAAAAATAATTTTTAGACAATGTTATCTTCAGGCGGGGAAGGGGAGAGTCAACGAATGATAACATATGATATCGTAAGGGCGAGTGGAGGTACAAAATTGGCAAAATCATGATAACCTTATATACGTATAGTCCCTTTCTTCATAAAGAAGTTTATGAACAAAATTTCTTATAACCATACAATGTAAAATAATGAAAATAGAATGTAATATAAAGCATATTTTAGAATATTTCATTTAGTTTTCAAATAATGGCTGTATATATTTTCATCTTTAGAAAAATATCTCCAAAACCCAGAAATAATATTTACTTACGATTAGAAGCACATTATCTACGTCACGAAAATAAGCTATTTCAGGAATGTCTTTGTCTTTTCAAAAAGTTAATGCTATTTCCTTAATAAAAAGGCTTGGGTTATGTCAAAAATAAATGTTATCGTCTACCTACGGTATGTTATCATGCACGCAATCATACACAATGTTTACATAAACGGAATAATATATTAAATGGTGATATAGCACATATTACACAAACATGGCTTTGTTTTACGGTACGATGGAGTGTTAAAAGAAATATTGTGACTTCGCATAGTAAAGCCAAATTATTTGAATAGATGCTGTTTCTTACATTCTCGACATACCATTTCACGGCAGTTTAAATATTATTTTACAACATTGTATATTTTGTGTTCTAAAGTTTTGTTCGTCATTACGTACAAAATTACTTTTTAACATTTTGTTTTCTTTAAATTATTTTATTAGAGATGTTAATTAGTGCTATAGCCGTATAAATAAAGTATAGAAAATAAAATATAATAAAACAAAATCTTAAAAAAAGCAAAAGCACTTAGTTTTAAAATAAATGTTTTTATATATTTTCATCTTTGGAAAACTTAGTTCAAGACAAAGAAAAAATATTCCTTTAAGATGAGAAACAGATTGTCTACGTCTTAAAAATAATTTATTTCAGGAATGTATTTGTCTTCTTAAAAAGTTAATGCCATATCATTTCCTTAATATAAAGGGCTGGATTAAGTTAGGAATAAATGCTTTCCAAGTAGTATTAGGAATAAATGCTATTTTCTGTGCTATGTTATATGGCACGCCATCATGCACAACATTTACAGAAACGGAATAAAATAATATATGGTGATTTAGCACATATCATTACCCAAACATGGCTTTGTTTTGCGGTAAGATAGAGTGTGAAAGTAAATATTGTGACTTCGCCGCATAGTAAAGCCGAATTATTCTAGTAAAAGTTATTTCTTACATTCTTGACACACCATTTCACGACAGTTTAAATATTTGAAAACATCGTATATTTTATGTACTAAAGTTTTGTTCGTCATAACGTACAAAATTACTTTTTTAACATTTCGCTTTCTTTAAAACATTTTATTAGAGGTGTTGGTTAGTTTTATAGAAGTACAACATAAAATAATGAAAATAAGATGTAATAAAAAAAATCTTAGAAAAAGCAATAGCATTTAGTTTTAAAATAATGTTTGTATACATTTTCATCTTTGGAGAAATACATTTCAAAACAAAGAAATATTATTCCTTTAAGATGAGGAACAGATTATCTACGTCACGAAAATAAGCTATTTCTTGAATGCCTTTGTCTTCTTAAAAAGTTAATGCCATACTATTACCTTAATATAAAGACCTGGATTATGTTAGGAATAAACGTTATTTTTCTATGGTATCTATGTTATCTTGTACGCCATCAGACACAATATTTACAGAAATGGAATAATGTAATATATGGTGATTTAGCCCATAGCATTACCCAAGTCTGGCTTTGTTTTACGGTAAGGTAGAGTGTGAAAATAAATACACGGACTTCGTCACATAGTAAAGCCGAATTATTCTAATAAATGTTATTTCTTACATTGTATAGCACACTTTCATGACTCTTTAAATATTATTTTGTAACTTTACTAACTTTACTAATATAAGTAACATTATTTTTGTAGGAATTCTTAAAAATATAAAGCTATAATATTGGAACCATTAAATGTTTATAAAACCATTTCATTCAACAATTAGGAATAACCCCAACACGTTGCATTTCTATTGTTCTGTGAAATGTGCATATAATTCGGTGCTACCGAAACCAGGAAGCTTAAGTTATATTTGGGTGAACCAGTAAAGAGAAAGAAATAATTTTATCCACTGCTTTGTTGACGGGTTCTGCTTTAAACAGGCGGATCGAAACTGCAAAGACTCCCTAAGGAGATTTATTGCAAATGCTCACTTAGTGCCGATTTATACAACATTTTTATCTTACAGTTTTTCGTTCTAAACAACATATTTTGTTCCGAAATTTTTCGATTTATACAAAATTTTTACCTCCGAATTTAACGATTTATTCAAAATTTTTAGTTCCGGATTTTTCGATTTATACAGAATTTTTTAGCTTCCGATTTTTCGATTTATAAAGAATATTTTAACTCCGGATTTTTCGATTTATGCAGTATTTTTTAGATCCCTCGCCAAAAAGTTAGCCATCCGAAGTTCTAAACGAAATTGAGATAGCGTATGCGCGGTGATTGTCTTTGCAGGGAAACATTGCTGTTCTGATCCACCGTCTGCTTTTACAATTTCTGTGTAGAGGGGAATTGCAAGAAGACAATAATACTGTTTGCATTATGTGGCAATACGCAACTATCAAATTACTTTTAAACAGTACAAACTAATACCAGAATTGAGTCGTTCGGAAAATCGTGTCTGTTTGCGAAAATTAATTTGTACCGAAAAAATTCTATAATTTATCGTTACATGTTATTTTCGATATCTAGCGTTGAGTAATTAATAGGAAGAATTTTCCGGTACCAATTGAATTTACCAAACGAACACGATTTTCCTGAACAATAAAATTGATGGAACAAAAGTATAATCGAATATTTATATTACGGCAAGCGTATATAAAGAAAGAAAAGGTATGTAAAAATAAATAGACATGGTTATCTTCAGGCGAAGACAGGAGGCAGGGGGGGGGGGGTTAATGAATGATAACGTATGATATAATAAGGGCGAGTCCGTAATTGGCTACATCTTGATAACGTTATATACCAGGGCTGATATGGGGTCAGGGAATTTTTAGATTAGAAAATTCTTCTGTACCAGTATTGTTTTATACAAAATCTCTACTTAAATAGGGGTGAAATTTCAAACTTTTACTCTACATTTATTTTTCTATAGAAAAAAATTACTGGTATTTGACCTGGAAAATTCTCTGAAGTGTAGCAACCCTGTATACGTATAATCCCTTTCTATCTAACAAATAAAAAAAAATCTTATAACCGTTCAACATAAAATAATGAAAATAAAATATAATTTAAAAGCAAATCTTAGAATAAAGCAAAAATATTTAGTTTAAAATGATATTTGTACACATTTCCATTTTTGGAGAAACACATTTCAAAATAGATAAATAATATTCCTTTAAGATGAGAAACAAATTATCTACGTCACGAAAAGAAGCTATTTCAGGAATGTCTTTGTCTTCTTAAAAACTTAATGCCATATTATTTCCTTAATATAAAGGCTTGGATTGTGTTAGGAATAAATGTTACTATCTATGGTATATTATCTTGCACGCCATCATACACAATATTTACAGACTCTGAATAATATAATAAATGTAGATTTAGCACATATCATTACCCAAAGATGGCTTTCTTTTACGGTACGATAACGTGTGAAAGTACATATTGTGAAGTCGCCGCATAGTAAAGCCGAATAATTCTAGTAAAAGTTATTTCTTACATTCTCGACGTACCATTCCATGACAGTTTAAATAATACTTGAAAACATTGTATATTTTATGTACTAAAGTTATGTTCGTCATTACGTACAAAATTACTTTTAACATTTCGTTTTCTTTAAATCATTTTATTGGACGTGTTGGTTAGTTTTATAGCCATACAACATAAAATAATGAAAATAAAATATAATATTTTTTTTTTTTTTTTATAAAAAGCAAAAGCATTTAGTTTTAAAATAATTTTTTTATATTTTTTCATCTTAGGAGAAACACGTTTCAAAACAAAGAAATAATATTCTTTTAGGATGAGAAACAGATTAGCTATGTCACGAAAATAAGCTATTTCAGAAATGTCTTTGTCTTCTTAAAAAATTAATGCCATATTATTTCCTCAATATAAAGGCTTGCATTACGTAAGGAATAAATGCTATTTTCTATGGTATGTTATCTTTCACGCCATCATACACAATATTTACAGAAACGGAATAATATAATGTGTGGAGATTTAGCACATATCATCACCCTAATATGGTTTTATTTTACAGTAAGATAGAGTGTGAAAAGAAATATTGTGTCTTCGCCACATAATAATGCCGAATTATTATAGTAAAACTTGTTTCTTACATTGTACCGCATACTTTCACGAGTTTTTAACCTCTTCCGATCTAAGCATAAAATAGTTCTACAAATACATATTTATTGTTTTTGCATAATCGAAATGACACCATAGATGACAAAAAGAGTAATTTTTTTTAAATCAGTACTTTAGGGGACATGAAATTTAGGTTTACAAATATGGATATAAAAGAACTAATCCCCTTAAAATATGAGTTTAATTATCATTAATACAGGGTGTTTCTAAACTCATAGTACAAACTTTAAAGGGTGATAGTACACATCATGACAAACAATATTATATCGGAAACTAAGGTTCCCAAACGTCTTCCGAAGGAGATAGGCGCTATTAATGTTTAGGATCCAAAAATTCAAATAATTATAAAAAAACAGAAAAATCAGTCGATTCGTTTGCGGTTTTCACTAAAACTATTCTTTATGTCAGTATTTTCTTAAAAATAAAGATAAATTTCAAAAAATGCCTATAGAGGGCGCTTTAGACTTTGGAGTAACGAACAACAATTTTTTACCGTTATTTTTTGCATCTCATTCAATTTTTTTAGAAGCTTAGACATAAACTTAAATTTTGCGCAGAAAATCTGAATCATTGGGAGTGGTTAAGTAACGCAAGCTGAACTGTGTTCAATGGGGATGGGGAGTTTCAAATTTCAAATGATTATAAAAAACAATAATAAATAGAAAATAAATTTTGTGAATGGTGATTTCGATACGTATTATTAGCCTTATTTGATTTTGCGTGGTAAGGTGTAATGAAAAATAAACATGATGCTATTTCTCTGTATGGCAAAGCTCCGAAATATAGTAGGTATTACTTTTCACATAAATTTGCTGCCAGTCACAAGAAAATTAATATGATAATTAGAAGTGGTGCATGTTATAAGTTTCCATATTAGATTCGATAACAAATACATTTCTTCTTTTCTTTTAACAATTCATTTGGGTTTTTTAATAATGTAAAATATAAAAATTAATTGAAGACTAAATATAATTCCAGGGCTCCCAAATGGTCCGCCGACTGAACATCAATATTTTCTTAGAAAAATTTTCGTTTTAGAGTTTTCTTCAAATTGCGCGAAAACAACATTCGGAGGTTCGTTTTAGCATAAATGCTGTAAAAACCTACTATAAAATTTTCAGTTAAAAAATATTGGTGCACAGTTCGCAGACCATTTGGGAGCCTTGTAATTCATAAAAAAATAAAAATGTTCTTGTCTATAGCAAGGTGCAAAATGATAGAAAAGTTACAAAAAATAATAATAATAATAATAATAATAATAACAATTTGCGTTTGCTATGCAAACATTTTTGTTAAAATTGAATATGTGATATTCCAATTAGTATTAACGTATACAAAAATTGCATAAACACATTTAATATTCTTTAGAATGTGTATTTTGCTACATTTACACAGGAGCAAAATAATAAGAACTCTGTCGTTATTTCTAAAACCGCGGAACGTGATTGTTGGATATTTTCACATATTATTTAAAAACGCATTAAAAAGATTTTCTGAGCACATTCATTTAGTTCGCAAAACATTTGAATTACAGGGTGGGTCAAAATACTTGGTGACTTCGAAAGAGAGCAAATTCTAAATTATAACAACATTGGAATGTAGTTTCGATGAATTGCTGATGAAAATAAACTTTCACAGAGGTTCATTTTTAATTTCTTATAGAATCTAACTATTTATGTAACTACAAAATCAACAAAGAGGTCAAAAATTTATTCAGAAGAATCCAAAAATTTCATTATTCGCCCAGTTTTCAGTCAAATAATGACAGCAAAGATACTTGAAAGTCAGATAAAGACGCCAGCATCGGTATCGATCATACGAAGGACAATAATAATGTCATGAGTTCTTTAAAATGTAGAATCACATTGATGATCTCGTCTAACATTTTACAATAAAAAAATCCGCTTTCTGTTTGAAGGAAAAGTATCTGAAGCAGCAAACAAATTGGTTTAAAATTATCTTCGGTGCTGAAAGGACTATTTCAGCCACTTTATCATTTTCCTTCTGAAAATTTTTTAATAAAGGTTTTTTATTATTTAAAAGTGATTTATTATGTCATTATAAATGATATCTCAAAAGTCCCCGATATTCCGTTGTACGCTTCCCCCCTTTTAGGGGCATTGGGGGGGGGGGGGGGAAAGGGGCAAAATATTGATTAAGCTATATAGGCAAGTGATATATCATTTCCGATGTATTTTTTAACGCTGAATCTAATGAATCTAGAACCAAGTTGATACGACTAATAGTTTCTGAGTTATAACAGTTTTTATATTTAAAAAAAATCAAATTTTTCATGTACGCATTTTTAATGATTTTTTTCCCTTTCATTTTAAAGCTAAACATTCATTATTAATGTTACATTAGACATTACATTATAGAACATATAAAACATTATTTTATAAAGGAAATGTTTATTAAATTTACCTTTTTATGCTCTAAAATATAGATACTTCTTCATAATTGTTCTTGATCATGAATATCTGTCACGTCTAATTCTTCGCTGCCAATTATAATATCCCTATCAGAGATCTCCTCTACTGGTGCAATATTTAAAGAAGACTTTCCATGACAATTTCCGCATGCTATAGAAAGTGTAGACCTAATTTTCGGCATCCGCAGGCACTGCCGTCACATTTAGAATATAAAAAATCCCTGTCGGCTGGGCCTATAGGCGGAGGTGGATTTCGAAGAGTGCTCATTTCAACAAAAAATATATATATATATTATGATTAGATATAAACCCCGTTTAATAACTTCATTTGGCCGTTTATGAATAATTTTTAATCTCATTTTTCTGCAAAAACTGGTTTTATCAGAATCATCTTAAGAAAAATTCAGCTCAAATGCCCATTTTGACAACATATTTTGAAATAGATTCTGAATTTATTAAAAAATCGACCAAAACAGTACATTATACAGTTCCTAAATAACAAAAAACTGTCAGTTGAATGCATTTGAGAAAAAAATTGAATTTAAAAATGAGTCATAAAATAATCGATTTGTTGTTTGAATACATCCTTAATTCTTTAATCATGATTGCTTCGTAAAATTTTGTGCGAAATACTCATTTTGACAGCATTTTAAAAATATATTCTATCTTTATTAAAAAACTGGCCAATGCGTCACAGTATATAGTTTCTAAATAAGAGGATCTGTAAATTGGATACGTTTGAAAGCGAAAATGGATTTAAAACGAGTCATAAAAAACGCAATTTGGTAAGTGAAAACTTCCTTAAATTTTCAAATCACGAAGACTTTGGGAAATTCTGTTCAAAATACCATTTTTGGTAGCCTATTACAAAATATATTCTGTCTTTATCAAAAAACCGATCAATGCATCATGTTATATAGTTCCTAAATAAGAGGATCTGTAAATTGGATGCATTTGAGAGCAAAAATGGATTTAAAAACGAGTCAGAAAAAAAACGCAATTTCTTATTTGAATACTTCCTTCAATTTTCAGTCCCGATGACTTTCGGAAATTCTGTTCAAAATACCCTTTTTGGTAGCCTTTTTTGAAATATATTCTGTCTTTATCAGAAAACCAATGCGTCACTTTATACAGTTTCTAAATAAGAGGATGTACCATTTGGATGCGTTTAAAATCAAAAATGAATTTAAAAATGAGTCAGAATATAAGCAGTTTGGATTTGAAGTTTTTTTCTCCAACTCCTATTTTTGTTTAATTTCTTTTTGCTATACGAATTGGTTCTCTGAAAAACTTGTCAATATAAAAGTTGTAGATATTTTTGAGAAGATGTAAAATAAATTTAATCAGATTTGTTATCTTAAAAATTGACGGAGTTATGGATTTTTCTCTTTTTCAGCGCTCTTTTTATTTCGTTTTTAATTTTTTTCATCGAAAAAAGTTGGTCCTATCAAAAACTTGTAATTACAAAAGTTTTAGATAATTTTAAGAACACTTACAAAAAATTTAGTTGGACTTGATATCTTGAAAATTGACGAAAATATGAATTTTTTTCTCTCAAAATCCCCTTTTTTTTCGCCCCTTGAGCCCACTTCTAAATTTATCAAAAATCTGCCATGCATATACTTTTGGCCCATTTTTAGGAAGTAATATAAACTTTAAACCGATTCGATATCTACTTTAATTAAGAAGTTATGGCGTTTTTTCGGTTTTCACAAAAACGCAACGTATTCCGACCCCCTTGGTCCGATTTTGCCCATTAACGAACTTAGCCAAGATTTTAACCCCTTTGATTTTATGTATCAGTTTGGTGGAGATTGGTGAAGAACTATAGAAGTTATCGTGTCCATAAAAAAGTGATATACATATATATATATATATATATATATATATATATATATATATATATATATATATATATATATATATATATATATATATATATGTGACATTTTAAAGTTAGGAGCCAGAAACATCATCGCCAGGGTCCCCGTTCTTTGCACAGAAGTCATGGCCAGCGAGGGAAAAAATAAAAAATAAATAAATGTAGAATATCCAATAAATCACTCATTGGTGGCTGTAAGTTTATTTATTCAACTGTAGTCATTATAGAGGGAAAAACTCCTTTTTGCAGACGATCTTTTACCGAAATGTCCAAAAAATATTCCATCATTTACTTCAACCAGCCGTGCTCATCGACGAAAGAACTCCAGAATCTCTCCCCTTCTCATCTCGAGACTTCCACCTTTTAAAACTAAAAAGAAAATTCTAGAACTTTCTGTAATCTCAAACCATCATCCTTTTATGTAAACAGAATTCTTGTCCAGATACGAGACTATTTTAGGCAGACGATTTTTATAAATTAATTATTTTAAGAGAAAAAGAAAAGAAATGAATTTATTAATGCACACATCAAAGGTTGACAGCGGAAAAATAAAAAAATAGATAAAATAAAATAATGATATTTTTTGAAAGGTATGGTTTTGGAATAAATTTAATAAGATTTTCTTAAAAAGGGTTGATAAAAACATAGAAGAAATCCGTTTTATTTGGAATATTAAGAAATAAAGTTTTAATTAAGAATATTTCTAATTTAGAGCCATCTTTTTAAATTTACGCATACTGGGATAATGTTTTTTAAGGCAAATTAAGAATTTATATCGTCTGCATACAGATTAACAGATTAGATCTAGAAAAAAGATTTTAATTTAATAATTTGAAGTAAGTACGGAACATTATTACAAGAAAATTAAGGTAGTATAATGGTTAGTTTTGGCGAAAAAATTTTAAATTTGTAATATTATCCCCCCTCCCCGAAAATTTGTATGAAATTGATAGTTAAATAAAACTACAAGTTCAGACAACAGAAATATAATAATTTAGAAAAGTCAAATTTTGGAATAAAACTGTCAAACCCAGGAAGCCAAGAGATGGAAGAAAAGAAAATTAACGCAATATAAAAAATATTAGCGATTAAAATAAAATAGTTAAGAGGAAATTAATCTGAATTAAATTTAGGTAGGAGCATTTCCCTGAAAGAGATACAATACTGTTACAATATCACTTACTATTTGTAAGTGCATAGGAGATAATACATACAATAACAGTAAATAAGTTATAAATATAAATAAGCAAGAGATAAAAAATATAATAAAAACAATAACGATTCGTTCTCATGGAAGTTTAAATAATTACAATAACTTAATGCATAGGTTATTTTAAATAAAGTTCTTCAAATGAAAAAGTCTTTCCATTGTGTATAAAAGTCTTTTCCAATGTTCACTGAATACAGTCTCTTTAATTAAAGATCTCCAAATCTAGTTTAATCTTTGTTTTTTATGTTATGTTGGATCCAACATCTTTTAACAATCAATCAAATTTTTCTTTCAATAATATATCAATTTTTTTTAATAATAAATAGCATCACTCTCAATATCAATAATAAATAATATAGAAAAATTTAAATAATAACAATAACAACAATAATAAGTGATAGTATAATAAGACTCCAGATTCTAATGTTTCTCAATAAGAGTACAATTAATACTAAACTTCATTATAGAAATCATAATGATAATAATAATAAAACAAGAGTATAATCAAAAGAAAATATCAGAATTTGATTATTATTGATAGGGAAAATATTGGTTGGGGATAAAAATAATTACATAGCAACTAAATAATTTTCTTATCTTCTAATAGCATAAGAAAGTATTTTTTTGCTAGCCGAAAGTATAAATAAAAAAAAATCATAATAATTCCAAAATCCAAATAAAATTAAATCTAACTATTTAGAAAATGGACTCTCAACCAGTATTTCCTTACAATAATTCCTCTCTGATACTCTTTTACAAAATTGTCAAATTTGGTTATAAGTTTTCAATGCCAAATGTAGAATAATGTTTTATCTACACATGGTTTATAACTTTAATAATAAAATACAAATAGGAATAAAAGGTGTCATTCTTAATTGAGAAATGGAAATAAAAATAGTGTGCTTTTTTGAAAAACTTTTAATATCTGTAGTTTTCACAATCACTGAAAATCACATATTATGTTATAGGTTTGAGTAGAATCATCAGATTTTATAACTGTTATAACATAAATATCTGCTGAATAAGTAGAATAATACTGATGTCAATAAATGAGTAAATATAGTTAGACTTAAATACACTTAAAATTAATTTATCAACATCAATTTGAAAGCCTTTACAATCAAAGTGCACACCTTATGCCTGCATAAGGAGCCCAATTTAATCCCAAAAACTCCCAAAAACAAGTAATATTCTTGTTGCGCACCAAGAACATACCTGCTAATGTTGAAAATTATGGTGATAAAATATTTAAAGAATAAGAATTAAAATTTAATCTATTGTCTTGACTTTAGTTTGATCTAGTGATTGTGATTGTATTTGAGGTTTTGTTTGTTTTTTGGGTTGCTCATGAAACAGTTTAAAATCTTCTGGTGAAAAATAGGGTCTTAATTTAGAAACATGCACAATAACGGAATTCTGTCCTGTCTCATAATTAAATTTATCTATTTCATAAGTTACATCAGAAAGTTTATTTATAATTTTGTATGGTCCAGAGAAAGTAGGTTCTAATTTTCGAGTGTTAGGGTATTTAAATTCTTCATAAATTACAGAGTCTTGAATTTTTAATGGGCATTCGACAAAATTTCGATCATAGAGTCTTTTACTTTTAAGGTGAAATTCCCGAGTTCGCGCTTTCGCAATTTTGAGGGCTTTGTCTACTGGTGCATAATAGTTTTGTTTTAAAGGAGATTCATAAGGCAATTGACCATAAAATAAATAGGCAGGTGGGAAATTGGTGATAGAATGGGGCGTATTGTTGTATTCTTCGATGACTTGGTTTAATAATCTAGTCCAAGGTATTTTAGAAGAAGTGGAATTAACTTTACATTTAAGCCTGGTAACTATAGTCTGATTAACTCGCTCTACTTTTCCATTGGTCTGAGGATGATGTGCGGATGTAAAACGCTGTTGAACATGATGATTTCTAAGGAATTTCTTAAATCTTGGAGATCTGAAAGATTTATGCCTGTCACTAAGTATTTTTTGAGGTGCTTTGATATTGAAAATTTGTTTTAAACAGTTAGTGTATGTTTCAGTGGTAACATTTTTGGAGGGAAAAGCCCAAACAAATCTAGTTGCATGATCTATTATTATGTGTAAGAATTTTTTTGTTGAGTTGTAATAGTTAAATCCACCAACAGTATCAATAGAAAGACATTCAAAAGGTTGATCTGTTGCTGGCATAGCTTGTAATAAGCCGAATCTTTTCTCTTTTGGTTTTTTATTTTTCTGACAGGTGTCGCAATGTTTAACAAATTCTGTAATGTCTATTGTCATATTAGGCCAATAATAGTTGGGAGATATTAAATTAAGCATTTTTTGAATCCCTAAATGTCCAAAATTATCATGAGCAATATGGAGTAATTTTTTTCTTAATGACATTGGTACAACAATTTTTTTGAATCCCTTTTTCTGAACTATAATAATTCCATTCTCTTTTTTATATTTTTTGTCACAAACATTGTCTTTGCTTTGCATCTCTATAATTTCTTTCCTATCTAGCAATAAACTAATATGTTGATTAAAATGACAAACAGGATTTCGTGACAACATGTCTGCTTCGACATTTGTTGAACCCTTTTCATATTTTATCTCATAATCAAACATACTAAGTTTGAGCGACCATCTAAAAAGCCTACCTCTTAAGTTTTTAACACTCTTTAACCATACTAGAGATGCGTGGTCCGTATGAATTGTAAACTTGACACCATGAAAGTAATGATAGAATTTGTCAAGAGTATCTATAATAGCTAAACATTCTAATTCAGTTATGAAATAATTTTGCTCATAACTCTTCAAAATTCGAGAATGATAAGCAATAGGATGTAAGAAATTATCTTTATCAGGTTGTTTTAGAACGGCACCTACTGCTATCTGAGAGGCATCTACAAACATATGTAAAGGTAATTTAGGATCATAAATTTTGAGGATGGGTTTTGCAATTAAAGAATTTTTTAATTTTTCAAAAGACTCCTGGCACTCTGAATTCCATTCCCATATTGTGTCTTTTTTAAGTAATCGATTTAGAGGATATCTAATTTCAGCATATTTATTAATGAATTTATGGTAAACATTAATGGAACCTAGAAATCGTTGTAACTCTTTCACATTGGAAGGAGGTTTTAAATTTTTGATGGTTTCAATATTGGCATTTGCTGGAGTTATAGTTCCATTAGTGATTTCATAACCTAAGAAATTGATTTTATTTTGGCCTAATTTACATTTAGAAAGTTTAAGTTTAATGTTTTCTTGTTTGCAAATGTCAAAAATTTGAGCTAAATGGTTTAAATGTTCTTGTAAAGAGGAAGAGAAAATTATAATATCATCAAAATAGTGGCACGCAAAGTCGATTTTATATTTATTAAGGATCCTTCGAATGGTTCTATTGAATATGGGAGGGCCCGTTTTTATGCCAAAAGGGAGCACGAGCCACTCAAAAAGTCCAAAATTGGTTGTAAATGCTAATTTTTCTGTATCGGATGGATGTATTGGTATGTGCCAGTAGCCAGAGGCTAAATCCAAAGTTGAAAAATACTGAGCACTACTCAATTTATCTAAAATTCCATCGATACGGGGCAAGGGTTCTGCATCGTTTTTAATTATTGCGTTTAATTTTCTATAGTCTATACATAATCGCGTTTTTTTACCTTCCTCTCTTTTCATAACTAGTGTAACAGGGGCAGAATAGGGGCTATTACTTTCCTTTATCAGTCCGGCTGCTAACAATGATTGAATTTGGTTTTTTATTTCTATTTCTTCTAGGGGAGATGTTCGGTAGGGCCTCAAAGATATAGGTAGGTCAGATTTTAATATAACGCGTTGTGGTTCAATATTTATCCTACCCACATCATATTTATGCTTTGCAAAAATATCACTATAAATATGAACTAATTCCCTTAAATTTACATCTTGAATTAAATTTATTTCCCCAGTTAAATCTGAATCCGAATTATCGCGAAAATTTTGAAGAGTCATGGAACCTCTATAATCAGGATGCACATTAATTTCGTGATCATATTCAACACAGTCTTCATTTTTCATAATATTTCCACAAGTAGATTGTAACTCTATATCATGATTACTTACATTCAGTGTTTCATTATCATAATTATCTATTGCTACAGTATTACCAGTATTTAATTTCATATTTTTTTTATATTCTGAGGTTACAATTTCATTAGATTGATCCCTGTTTTGTTGTACTTTGTCCATATTTACTGTACTGAAATGAAGGGATCTCTCATTATGTATGGATATACTGTTAGTTATAATTTTCCTTCCCTGCCTTACAATACAATTTTTACATTCTATGGTTAATTTAAATTTAGAACATTCTTTTAACCCCAAAATAGCATAATCCAAATTTGTATTGCATACTAAAAAATTAACATATTTTTTAATTTTACCCACTTTTAGAAGAACACTACATTTTTTATTTATATGTAAAAATCCTTTTGCCTGACCAATGGTAACTGAGGGTATAGTCTCAATTTTAGCATTAAGTTTTTTAACAAATTTAAGTGGCAATATTGCAATAGTTGAGCCAGTATCTACAACACATGGTAAATTATAATTATTTGTATATCCATACACAATTAATTGCCAAACATTATGAAAATTATTTTGTGAGATATTTGGAAGAGTATCAGAGGATGGTACCTCATTCCTAAAAATACATTCTCTTTCCCAATGAAAAGCATTACTCACACCCCTATTTGTGCATATCCTACAAGGTCTTGAAGAATATGAATTTTGAATATAATTATTTTGACAAACTCTAGGTCTTTGAAACTGAGATTGTCTTTGGGGAATCCAATTCCTAGGTGTATTATTATTGGGCCTAACTGGCTGAATCCAGGGCCTAGTTGATTGAAAAGGTTGAAAATTTTGTCTAGCTGATGGTTGATTTATTACTTGGTTTGAAACTAGTGGGGTGGAAATTTCCACGAATTGTTTGACAACCCGGTACCATTCTGTGGTACTACTAGGAGGATTTATAATAATATTGTTTTTGAATTCTGGTTTTAAACCATCAGTTAAATCTTGTAATAGTATATTTTCACTAAGATGTAATTTCCTACCAATTTCCACTTTTTTACGAAAATAAGTTTCTAAATTGTCTAAATTATCTAATTTCAGATTTGAAAAATCAGAAAAACTCGGGAAGTCCAATTCAATGAATCTTTCTATCAAAATTTTCTTAATTTGTTCATAATCCGTACAATTTAAGCAGTCATTGATATAAATTTTTTGCGCTTCACCTTTCAAATATTGCGCAATAGAATTAAATTTCTATTCTAGATTTTTCTGTTCCCTATCACATGTTTTATCAAAATAAGTTAACCAAGACAAAATGTTCATTCCAGAACTCGGTCAAACGGTACGAACTTAGGATCTTCCATAATTTTTTTATTCTTACTCATTAGAATAAATGAAGCACTTCTATTTTCTTTATTAAATCCTAATCGTAAAATCATTCGCAATAAATTTCAAAGTTAATGATTTCTATCAATTACATATTTTTTCAAAATTACTATATTTAGCTGCTAACTTTAACCAGAAATTTTATCTAATAAAACAGAAATTGTAAATATCATAGATATACCTTAAATTGGGATCAACTTTTAATTCTATTATTTTATAGATCATAAACATATTCAAAAATTTTAATTATAGGTAATTTCTTACTTAAAATCACAAAATTTACTGAAAAAATTAATCATATTTATCAGTCAAAATTCTAGCAACAGCCTTGCACAGTTCCATTTCTTACTGAATTTAAATAAATTATAAAGAATCCGGGAACCAAAGCTCACTGTCACTAGAAATTCTAACAAATAAAGAAAAAAAACATAAATGTTAACTTAGTTTTCTATCTCAAATGTCTAGTAACAGGAACATCATCATAAAAATACTGCATTCAGAGAATAGTTCGTGATAACCAACAAATATCAATAAATTAGAAAATGTACTTTTTTTAAAAAATAACTTGAGCTTCTAAGTTTTTTTATACTTCATTATTATTACGAACTTATCTTTAAGCGTGCATAAAAATATCATAATAATCTTAATATGCAACGGTAATTGTCTAAGAATATCATACCCTTCAATTTAATCCTTAAGAACAAAAATGTTTAAATCTCCAACACATAATAATGATAATAATAATACTCATAAATAGGCAAGTAAATAAATTTCACAGACAAATAATCAAATAAATAAACCTGACAAACAGAGAATAATTAATTTAAATAAATACATAAAAAGTATACAAATAATAATATTCAAAACACTACGAAAAAAAAAAAAAAATCTCACCGAAATCCTATGGGTCTCAACTATCTCGAAAAAATATTTTTCTATTCACCAATTAACAAGAAATGGTCTTGTAATTATTATTATTTTTTTTCTTCTTTTTCATCATAAGAGGACTACTTTTTATCGACCAAAGCACTTTACGGGAACAATTCTTCTGTTTTTGTCACTCCAGAAATCATGAGACTATGGCAGTTTTTGTTTAAGAACACATCCAATAATGACGGGCAAATTATTCAGCGGTCCACAGTTTTTATTATCACTTCGTTCCATAGCCAAAACCAAAAAAGGCAGCGCAGGCATAAAACATCCTGTCGACTCTAGAAAAGACTGTGACATTTTAAAGTTAGGAGCCAGAAACATCATCGCCAGGGTCCCCGTTCTTTGCACAGAAGTCATGGCCAGCGAGGGAAAAAATAAAAAATAAATAAATGTAGAATATCCAATAAATCACTCATTGGTGGCTGTAAGTTTATTTATTCAACTCTAGTCATTATAGAGGGAAAAACTCCTTTTTGCAGACGATCTTTTACCGAAATGTCCAAAAAATATTCCATCATTTACTTCAACCAGCCGTGCTCATCGACGAAAGAACTCCAGAATCTCTCCCCTTCTCATCTCGAGACTTCCACCTTTTAAAACTAAAAAGAAAATTCTAGAACTTTCTGTAATCTCAAACCATCATCCTTTTATGTAAACAGAATTCTTGTCCAGATACGAGACTATTTTAGGCAGACGATTTTTATAAATTAATTATTTTAAGAGAAAAAGAAAAGAAATGAATTTATTAATGCACACATCAAAGGTTGACAGCGGAAAAATAAATAAATAGATAAAATAAAATAATGATATTTTTTGAAAGGTATGGTTTTGGAATAAATTTAATAAGATTTTCTTAAAAAAGGTTGATAAAAACATAGAAGAAATCCGTTTTATTTGGAATATTAAGAAATAAAGTTTTAATTAAGAATATTTCTAATTTAGAGCCATCTTTTTAAATTTACGCATACTGGGATAATGTTTTTTAAGGCAAATTAAGAATTTATATCGTCTGCATACAGATTAACAGATTAGATCTAGAAACAAGATTTTAATTTAATAATTTGAAGTAAGTACGGAACATTATTACAAGAAAATTAAGGTAGTATAAAGGTTAGTTTTGGCGAAAAATTTTTTAATTTGTAATATATATATGGAGAGAGAGAGAGATAGATAGATAGATAGATAGATAGATAGATAGATAGATAGATAAACTGGTGCGATTGCAATAGGTAGTATTTCTTACGAAATCTACCTAACAGAAAAATCATGTCAAAAGCGAATCTGAGACGGGTGGTTGGGTTGTTCGTATGGGAACTGGAAAATTATCCTTTATGACACAACCCCATTCCCAAGGATCCAGTTCATTACCAAGCCATGTCTGTACGTGGTAATATATTCGAAAAAAATGTTGTTTTGCTGCACTTGAAGTAGGAGGTAGGGTATTTAAATTGACCGCTTTATTCTTTGTGGCTGATTTGATGAAATGTACATATCGGTAATTATCTAGAGATTTTTGCTAGAGGCACCATAAATCCCCAAAAAATTTTTGAGGCCATTCTCAGCAATTAGTGCACGAGAAACGTTATTTCGATTGTAAATTTTTATTGCATCTTGTAAATCTGGATGCTTTTGTATTAATATCATCACTGCTGATTTTCCTTTCTGAAAAATAGCAGATGTTTCATCGCATCCAGAAAAAGCATAGAGGAATAAAATCTATCCCCTGTATCTTCCTTCCAAACGTCTTGAAGAGTGAATTTTTTCCTCCACCTGGCGCTCAGAGGTATGCTTAAGTGGTGTAAGTCAATAATTTTGGACAATTTTGGATTTTAATATCTTTCAGGGATTTGTAGATATCGAGAGGAATTTTTTTTGTCCAATTCAGGCATGGATAAGGAAATTTTTTTCTAATTGGAAGTTTTATTCTCTGGGGGCCGTATAAAAATTTAATTTTCGTTATTTTTAAAATAGACCCCCATGGAGTTGCAACATATCTTATAAAAAGTTCACCTTTTTGTATGAAACTTTGCAATTGGAAGTATGGATCTAGGGGCAATATTTACGGAGATAGCCTATTGTTTCGATATTTATGACTCACCCTGTATATATAACAATAAAAAGCAAAACAATTGTTTTAAATCTGCCGCAACGCCATGTGCATACTTCAGAGGACCTATCATATTTTTTTTAAATATAAAAAATATTGTTATAACGCATAAATTGCTTATATGCAATTGCTTATATGCTTATATGGAACATTGCTCATTGCATGCATGCTTACATGCAAAATAACCTGGCTTCAGGATCAGATAAGCTTGAATATAAAATCAAATAGAAGTAAACAAAATCAGAGCACAAACACTGGGTTCAACACTGATTTTGGAATCCATCTTGCACAGACCACAATCTTGATATGTAGTTCTAAAAAATTGATCTGTACAGTTTTCTCCCTGCTCCCTCCCTTACATGTTTGTACATTGTATCATGTCGAAATAATTTTATGCAATAAAGAAAAAAAAATAGTGGTAAAATTATCTTGGATTACATCATGTTATTCTATTTTTTCTAGTTGCAATATGTTTATAAGTTGCATATTTATTTGTGCTACTCAATTTTAGAAAATTGCTAATAGAAATTTGACAAAAGTTTATCGCTTAGTATTTTTAAATATAAAAGTGACTGGCAGTTTAAAGAAAGTGAGCAGTTATAAAACTGGTACTACTGACAACTTTCCAGTAATGAAATTTCTCAGTTTTGCCCTTGATTAAGGCTGTTTTCAGTTGCTCTGGTGAACAAGAGCAAAATATCTTGACGCATTTACAAATTAATTTTTTTAACGGAAATATATAAAATTGAAAAGTCTGACTATGGAAGCGATTTGGAATCGAACTATATTTCCCACTTTTTGTTAGATAAAAAATACTTATTGAATTATAAGTGATTTTGATCACGTGACAAATACTATTTTCCCCTCTATTTGAGTGGTTATATTTCTTTCTAACAGAAATGCGGTTTAACAATAGAGCCGCGGAGATGGGTCATTTTCACCCGTACTCAGTGAAAAGATGTCGATTCGAAGCAAATAAGTCTTTTAAAATAATTTACATATAATCTGAACAAAAATTATTTAAAATAAATAAGTTAAATAGACTTAAATAAAAATTCTGATGTGAATCTATACTATTAACCGCAGTAAACGTCTGTCTGTCTGTCTGTCTGTACCGCTAAAAACTTTTCTCAACGGCCGAGTGGCGTGGCGCTCTGGGTGTCTATCGACTCGGGACGATTCGGCCTTTTGTGATAATGAATTTCGAGAAAATCACCCGGTAATTACCCGAGATATTAATTAAAAACTACCCGGGAAAAGTGACAAAAAATCCAAGTTCCGAGACGGTTGTCTGACGGAGCTCTCCGGTCGAAACTAGCTTTCCGCGGAAGAAGAACCACGAAGGTGTCGAAAATACGAAAATTAAGGAGTTTTATATAACGTCGCATCCGCGCTGCAGATTCACGGATTTTAAAACAAATTACATATTCTTGAAGGAAATTTAAAGACCTTTCTGACGGTCTATTTGGTTTTAAGAAATACGAACATTAACCTTTTGAAAAAAACGTTTTCCCGAAAGCTTTCATTTTCCATTTTTCTCCGCAGAATTTTCGACCGAAAACTATCGAATTTTAAAACGATTCCATCCTTTTTAATTTTGGAGGCACGACAAAGAAAAAAAGTACCCCCTCAAAGACGCTTCTGTCTAATTTCCAACGGTGTGTTTATTTTTGAAATATTCTAATATTAACCCTTTGAAAAAAAATCGAGAAAAAGAGTGTCCGATCGTACAATTTTGTTTGCTTTTTCGACACTTTTTCCGCTCATATTTATATGAATAAAATCTCTAATTTTCAATATTTCTTTTCCATCTTTATACACCTCTTAGTGAATACATCGTTTTGAGTTGTGTCAAAATTTCAAAAAGATACAACGGTTAGAAGTATTTTTAAATCTGTAAAAACCGCGAAATTACGGCGTAAAACGGGCGATTTTATTTTCTGCCATATTTTTAGGTAAAAGTAGCCCTTAAATCCTGTATTCTTCAATGATCTTTATGTGTGTGTTTGGGGTACTGGTTTTACACCTTGCATAAAATTTTTGAAAAAATCGGGAGGCCTTAACTGTATTTTAAATAATATAATAGGCGAATTTTTTAATTTAAATTATTAAATGTGAAAAAGGAAAAAACTAAAAATTAAAATTTTTGTACAAAATATGCATATTTTTACACGAAAATTATACTCGAGGTTTTTTTCAAAGTGTGTAATAGTAATACATTGCGACCTCACTAATCCGACACTCGGTAATCCGTATATTTTTAAAATATCGTTAGAGAACATTATTGCAAATAAATACATTTTAAAATTTGACATTTCTTTAAAATCTTCATAAAAGCAGTTAGAGAATACCATGGTACAAGTTGCATCACTATTTTGAAACGATACAACAGTTAGAAGTATTTTTAAATTAAATAAAAATTTCTGCTAATCTATATAATTTGGCTAATAGTTTGGCGATTTGTATAATTTGGCGAAATTGGTCGACGGTATAACAAAGTAGTACTGAAGGAAAAATTTTGCAATTCAAAGGAACTTTATGCAATTATGCGTTATTACTATTGATAAATTCAACATTTTGAAATAAAAAATTCCCGCTGAATAAAATTTACAAGCCTTTTTTAATTAAAAATTTCCTCTTCAATATTTCTTCAATCAATATTTCGCTATTAACTTTCGCGCAAGCTAAAAAAAAAAAAAAAAAAAAAAAAAAAAAAAAAATTAAATATTTTATTAGATAAAACGTAAATAACATTTTTCTATTTTTAAAAAAAATATTTTTTAAATCTAATTCTACCATTATGTGTCTTACAGGACAAAATAGCAGAATTACTTTTAAAAATGGTTTTATCTGTTAATTGTATGTTATTTGTTTATTTGGGTGTTTGAATTTACTTTTGTCATCAAACAATGCGATTTTATACCAAGAAGGCAGAAGCCGGAGCGATGTTCGCAATTACTATTTTCTCTCACTCTCTTTTAAATGTCTGAGAGCATTTTTAGGATATTTTTTTATGTTTAATTGTAAATATATAAATAGCAGTTATAGCAAAAAAACATGCGTATAATGTTTAAATTTTAGTATAAATGTCTTCCTCATCCAAACTGTAAAATAATTTAATTGCAACTTTTTAAAGTTTTGGCGCAGATATCATATACGCACCACGTTTGCACGATTGCAACAAAATGGCGATTTTATGCCTCACATGGTAAACCGACTATGGTTGTTTATTTATTAATGAACTATTTATTAACTTTCATTTTGTTTTTTAAAATAATATAAATCATTTTGTTCTATAGATATTAATTAAACTTTTTTATTTATTAATTTTTTTTCAAATAATAGAAAATAATTAAAAAATATTTGCGAAGTTTTCTCCAAATTGGCGCCAAAAAAATTGCGCCTGGTGGTGCATACATGACATCTGTGTCAAAGTTTTTTCACTATACACAAGTAGGGAAAATGCAGTATAAATACCGATTAAAGTTTTTCCAAATATGGAAATTTTGTCACAGATTTGGTCATATACTCATCGAGGTATGTCACTGGCGCCAAAATGGTATTATTTGCCTTATATAGTAACCCAGCTATAGTTGTTTATCTGATGATAAGTTGTTTATTTACTTTCATTTTCTTTTTTGAAATGATATTTGTTGTTTTGTTCTACAGTTACTTTTTTATTTATTGTTAATTGCTGTTTAAAATGATAGAAAATAATAAAGTATATATACATTTCTTTGGTATTCTAAAACGAGGATTTTGGCACATTGTCGTTGCAAGAAAATCGTGCTAAACCTATTGCGTATATGATGTCTGTGTAGGAATCTTTTGTGAAATATGGAAAGTGTAAATTGGCCACTATTTGATTATCACGTCAACCAATTTCGCCAAATTACACAAATTTACATAATTTTATCTTAAATAACAAAGAGAAAATACTTAAATACGAAAGAGCAAATAATTTTGTTTTCATTTTTCAGGAGGAAATTTTGCAATAATAAAATAATTGCTGTAGTGAGAATTTTAATGTGTGTTCTTTTTTTTTTTATTGTTGGCAACTTTCTGTAACGAAAAATGTTTTTTTTTTCCTGCCATTGTTTTGTAAGAGCTGGTTTTGTCAAAGCCATGTTAAGGTGGTATTCAAATTTTTGAACCCTTCCCAATTACCGCCGATTTTGCTTATTTGCAATTCCCACTGATATATTAACCATCTCAATGTACTTGACGAGTTTGAAGATGATTCTTGCATAATTGTGCCTTTTATCGCGCGGACAAAATTTAATATATATATATATATAAAGTTTTTAGGTGGGAGTAGCTTTGGGTTCCTGGCTTCACATAATGAAGAGTTGTGAAGAAATTTTTCAGAATTTGTACCGTGGTAACGACTGTTATAATTGATATTTTTTCAGATAAGGGAAAATTTTAAATCCTGTTGCCATATTGGTCTCACTTCGCTTCCAAATGTGAACTGTTAGTAATAAACTAAAATAGTTACTTCTAAATAGCTGGTTTTTGTCCAACGTTTAAGATAATTTAATATCACAATGGTGTCTAAATAGTTTTCAGCAATGAGCAAGGTGCTGCTGGAGGTCCAAATTATTTAAAATGCAAATTTAAATTCACCACTTCGTTTCATCCACGGTTGATTTTCAAATATTGACCAGCGCAGCGGGCATAGCCTGCTAGTTATTTGTATAAAACTTGAGTAAAATTTCCCGCGGTTCTAGTGTTAAAATGCTCACTTTGACAATGTTTTCTAAATAATCTATTGCGTTTGCTTGAAAAAAAATGAGAGAGAGAGAAAATGAGTGCGATTATATAGTTTCATGCATTTCCGAACAGAAATAAGTTAAAACTTGTGTCATAACTTTGCCATTTTGGATTTAACAGCTTCCATTGGATCAGAGTTTTTTTTAAAGGAGGATTTTGAAAACATATTTTTTTTCCTAATCAATAAAGTGCAATTTTGACTCATTTTTCAATCTAAAAATATATCAATTTCAGGTATTATTACCTAAGCAATTTATAACTGAACAATTTTTCATTTTTTCATTAAATTATTTATTTAAATCTTGATCTATAAGTGATTGTTGTTTCATGAAAGCAGTTTTTTCTGCCTTATAAAGGTCTGGAAATTCCTTTCTAAACATTTACTTAACTGTATTTCTGCTTTAACACCCGCCCCAAAAAACGTGACATACACCGTTATTGTATGACTTCATTTTTTAAAGGAACACTGTATACCTTCTGTTTCTCAAAAAAAAAACATTAATATATATATAATCTGTAGTGTATACCATCTGTCTTGCGTTTATAATCATCAGCTTAGAAAGTACTCCTCCTTTTTTTTCGACTACACCACTACTACATATAAAATTGCTTTATGGTCATTGTGATAACAGATAAAGGAAAAACACTGGATTTTGAATAATTAAAGGCCATGATGCACAAATTAAATAATTACATCTCTTTCAAATAAGAAATTTAGACAATATGTCTTAATTTGCATACCTGTACTAATAGTTAGACAAAATATTAACAAATATACATGGTTATAATGAGAGTGCAATGTCAGTCATAATAAATATTGCAAAACACATGGATTTTATAACGAGAGAAAAAGAAAGTCGATATATCATAATTGCAGAATCAACGCTTAGTCCCTCTGAACGCGCATCAACAGATGTGCGTTGTCATGAACGATGACATCGCAACCGACGGCGTAGGAAAAGCGCCGTTTTCACGACACGGTACATAGTGCCATGTAAACACCGTTTTAAATCAATAATTACAGCTCAAAATCCAAAAAATTTTTCACTGCCGGTCATATCTTTTAGTTTTTTATTGTTTTTAGATAAAATTAGAAAACGTGAAAATTCCTCATTGAGTAGATACACGTTGTTTTAAGTCGTAGAAAGAGGGATGCAATGTTAACAAAAATTGAAACTTAAAGGACATCAACAGTTTTTTATAAAATAGCCTATAGACCAGAGGGTAACCTAATGCGTCTAGTTACCCCATCATATTTTACTGTGCGACAGTGCTTTAATCAGCAGCAATTGAACCATATTTTCCTTTAAAAATTACAAGATTGAATTGATAGCATCGTTGGCAGAATGTCTTTGTAAAATCTACAGAAGCTTTTTCATAATGTAGAATCAGCGGTGCACAACCTTTGGCCCGCGGGCCACAAAGATACCACTATTTTTATGCAGAATATTTTTCCTTATAGTTATGACGAAATCTTTGCTATTAAATAAAACAAACGAGTCTTTTCAAATATTCTGGTGGGAAACAATTTTCTGGCAAAAAGGTTGTGCATCACTGATGTAGATAATAATATTATGTAGTTCTTTTGAAAGGTTCTGTAAACGAATTATTAGTATTAGGACATACCATAGTATTATAATTTTTTATTATATTTATATATTAGTAGTGTATACCATATTCCGAAGTCTATACAACTTCAGTAATGTATATCAATTTCAATGTGTTTCAAATAATGTAACATCATTAAAATACGCTAGAAACAATTTTGCTACACAGACTATAATGTTCAGGATTACACTTCAGTACCTTTGTATACGATTTGTTCTTGCGATATACTTCATTATCAAAGCCAAGTATACTGTGGTAAATCTCGATAAAGTTCATCAATTTTAAGGCAAACTGGTCATAACATCGGTACCATGTATCCAATATGAGAATACATTGCGTTCATGGGCTACTTTTTTTTAAAAAATTTTGCAGTTCTTGGTTGGCACACCTTTTTTGAACTAGCAAAATTCCCGTTGTTTTCGCCTTAATTATTATGTCAATAAATAAGATGAATTTTGCGATTTCAAAAAGTGTGGGGCCAACTAAGAAACTTGAATGTAAAAATAAAGTAACCCACGGGGCAACAGTGTAATCATATTATGCAGTTTGATTTCGTACCGACGATGTAAGCAAGCTACAGCACAGATAGACAGACAGACGAAGAAACGAACAGACAAACCAAACTCCTAATTCTTTTTCAACAATTAATTATGTGAATAAATAAGATTAAATAAGATGAATTTTACTATTTCAAAAAAGTAGGGCCAACCAAGAATGTTGAATTAACCACTTAATCTTCGCGCCCGAGACATTCACGAGCTACAAGTTTTACGGCTTTCATTCAGAATTGTTTGATTTCCACCAGTTTTATAAAATAGTGCAATTGGTTTTATTCCGGTATCATTTTACTTTTCATTAAATAAAAAGAATATCTTTTTTCAAAAAAGTGGTGGGAAAAATGAATTTAAATTTTTGAACCGTAATTTAATGTGACCATTAAGTGTCTAAAAATAAAGTAACCCACTGGCAACAGTGTAATTATATTAGACAGTTTGACTTGATACTGACGATGTTTAAGCCAGGTACAGCACAGATAAACAGAAAACATTTTTCAACAATATAGAAAAAATTTAAACAAGTTTGTCATGTTCTTTTTTACAAATATTGTATAGAGTTTTGTGGCAGAAATAATTGTTTCTAACACCATGTGTGTTTTATTAAATATTATAAAAAATAAGTCAAACTACGATGGAAATGAATTTATTATGGAATTCGTCGTCATTTTCCGTTTCTTTTGCAATCCTTTTAAGAGAATGTTTGAAAGTACAGTAGAATCTCGATTATCCGAACCTCAATTAAAAGAAACTCTCCGTTAACTGAAGTATTTTTTTCTGCACTTTTTTTTATCACTTTCTACTATCATCCAAAACTTTTCTTAACAAACATGTGATTTTTAAAAGTTTTTTCTCGCATTCCTTTTGTATGCAAGCCGTCCTTTCCAAAATGCGAGAGCAGATAGAGATTTTGGAATTCCCTTTTTCAGAATTCCTTCTCCACAGCTCAATTCTCGGTATGAGTGTACTCTGCTGCACTGTAAAAAAAACTGTAACCTTAGTAATCTAAATTAACCGAAATCTCTTATGCTTACTAAAATTTTATGTGTACACTGTACAAGAAAATGATGTCAATCTACAAAACTTGTAAGCAAAACTAAAACCATCTGTAACTTTACAAAAGAATTTACTAAAAGTTTGGTAACTTTACTAAAATTTTATCTATAATGCTAGTTATCGTCACTTAAAAAGTTCTTGGAATACGATTTCCCCAAAAAATTCTTAGTAACCTTAAAATTTTTTTGATTCAAAGTGCAAATCTGTATCTGTTACATGAATTTTTATTGTTGTCGTTACATAAAAAGTTCTTGGAATACAATTCTACTAGAAAAAATTTTGTAACTTTCCCAATTTTTTTTACAGTGTGTGACAAAACTTTCGAAGTGTTTCACGTTAACGTGTCAACATCAGTGAGATGAAAAGGAACTCGGAAATAATTTAAACCATTGCCAGTTTATGTTTCAGAAATAATTTTTTTCATTTATAATTTTAATTTTATATTTAACAGTTAAATTAAGTCACAATAACAGTTCAATGACGATACTACATCTTAAACTACATGATTATTGATGAATTCTCGATTATCCGAAGTCGAGTTGGTTCCAAAAACTTCGGATAATCGAGGTTCTACTTAGTTATAAAAAGAAATATGCATGCATACATAAATTATTTTTGATGAAAAAATTGATATTTGATGATAATCTTAAACACTTTCAACTGCACTGAATCATTTATTTCTTAGATTTTTAAAATGTACTTTTTTCTTTATAGCTAGAAACATGAAAATGCTAAAGATTTTATGTACATTTTTACAAATTCATGTAGAGGCATAAAATTAAATTAGACGTAATTAACTCAAAAACATTAATTAAAATAAAAACTTTCTTAAATAATAGCAAGTTAAAAATGATTCTAATTTTTCTAACGTTCTAGAATTTATTTTTTCTTTTAAGAATTACTCTAGTTTCAAGGCTATAAAAAAATTTCTCAAGAAAAATAAATGTAATTAAGAATGAATATAATTTTTTTTTTCAAATTGTTAGTGGGATGCATAAACTATTTAATATTCAGGCGGATGGTTTTTAAAAATGATAATAATCTAATTTTCTGCGCTAATTTTTATGCAGGGAAAACAAAATTCCATTTTTAAACTGATTAAATGAGTTTTTTAACGCATTTATATAAAGAAGTACATTTACATATGATACTTTAAAATAAATTGATAAATCTGATTAGAAGTTTCAAACTTTTAGCAAGACTAACTTTCATATGAATATGAATATCAAACTGATGAACTTGATAGTAGTAAGAACGAAACTTTTAATGATACAGAATTATTGTTATTATTTTTAATCTTTTTAAGTTATAGAAGAGTCTTTCTTCATAAATAAAAAAGATAAAAAATAAAAATTTCCCCCCAAAAAATGTTGTCATATAAATGCATTAAATTAAGTTATGCATAATTATCTGAAATAGAGTAAATAAAGTAAAAAAAGTCTTAAGTAATATGAATTTTAAAAAGGCTCACAAATTTCTGAGAATAAATATCTTATTCTCTCTTTTTTTCAAGAATTCTAATTATTTTAATTTCACAATTTTTTAAGGCCATTTATGGAAAATGTCTTTTTTCAAATTTCAATAGAATATAAGAACTGTCATTAATATACACTTCAATAAGAAAAGCTATTTAATGCAACATAAAGCGATATTTTTTGCACAAACAAGGAAAATTTTCTTTAGCGTTCTTATTAAAATAATTTCTTATGTAATTCTTATTCATATGCAATTTTTAAAAATCGATTTATAAGTAAGAGCCGCAGATTTTATTATTTCATTACTATACTCTATGAAGTTAGATTGCTATCACAGTTTTCCATTTCTCGAAAGGATTCTTTTTTTTTTTTCATACAATTTTCTCATTTTAAGTTATAGATTCAGGGTTCCCCGTTTAGCTCAAACTGCCGCAATATAAAGCGTACAAAGTTAAAACTAGAATGAGACATTGGTTACACAATCGCGCCATCTTGTGGACGGGGTTGATAATGCAAATACCCGGACGTTTAGTTTGGTGTTATATATAATAGAATATCTACCATCAGCGCATATTTTCTAAATCATTACTCACTCATGGAATATGAATCTTATTTACCAGATTTATTGCAAAATAAGCTTTTTACAGTTTGTTTTAATAAAATTATGTATAAAAATAATCATAATATCATTTTAGTTTTTGGTGAAAAGAAATTAATGTTATGAAAAAGTTATTTCTTTTTGTTTCAAAACTAAAATAGCATCGCAACCAGTTGCCCCTCCCAATTATGATAGGACGCTTTTGTTTGCATATGCTTTATTTTCCTGTTAGTTTTTATTCGAAAAATACGAATCCATACTAGAAATTTTAAAAAAGGATATATTTGCTTTTTTTAATGATGGCTATTTTGCGATTACTTTAAATATTTTTTTTTTCGAAGTTTAAGATATCTACTTGAAATTTCGAAATAAAAATGAAAGCCAAACCGACAACATGTTTATGAATTAAGTGCATATTTAAATATAATCAATATTGATCAATTTCGTTTAAACAGGTGTTATTATCGCTTGCTCATGATTAAACACATAGTGACATCCAGCTACAAATATAACTAGATTCTCTAATCCTCACTCTAAAAAAACGTCCGTAAGATATTGCAGGAAATCGAATGAGGAATTCTACTACCAGTCTTTAACAGTAATTTCCACAGAAAAATAATGTTGAATTGGTGCAGAGTTTCGCTGTATGAAACATAATTTCTATCTGTATAGAATAATCTTTTTAACCCTTTATCTACCGACGGTACTTATACGTAAGTACTATTAAAATAACTTACTATAAAATTCTTTTAATATGTCAGTTAGTTGTAATACTGTTTAGAATGAGTTACAGATACATTACTTTATTTTGTTCCAAAAGCATTATTGGTTATACATAATATTTTTAAAAGGATGACTTCTTTTTCCTTTGATTCTTTTCAGCTTTCTTGGCGCTGATGGAAGGGGACGCGGATTTTTCAATGCGGAAATATTTCTATATTTATATTGTAAGAACGTCATATTTGCACATTTTATAATTCTACAAAATACTAATAATATAGTTAAAAATAAAAGATTCGAGTGGAGCTATAAAAATGGCACAAAATTCCAGTAAATTCAAATTTAATTAATCCTTCTAAAATCCTTCAAATATTTATTAAATGATTCTAAATTTCTAAAAGAAAAAGTCTGTACTTTACATAAAATGTAGGTATTCCGTTTGAAATACAGTAGAATATGTGTTAAAACAACAAATATTTTAACAGAGAACATTCTATTCAAAATTGCAACTTTGATTGACACATGAGAGGATTGACACAGACTGACGCTCGATTAACACAAAATTTTAGATTTTTCTGAATTATACTTAAAACTAATACATTATCTTCATCAACCAAATGCGAAATTAATGTTTACATTAAATTGTATAATCAAGAATTATTTTACCTAGAGAAAATTTTCCTCTCTCTCTCTGTATACGTATACGCGATAGCTAGGTTTGATTGATGCGATATATTTTGACCACAGGGAATTTGGAAGCATTCCCCTTCAATAGAGAGGGAAGAAGAAATGGACTTTTCATGTGACATATCGTTAGAAAGCTATTTGGCTTTTAGAATACCAAGGTCCCACCCAACCCTTCTTAACTGGAGAACGTTTTAAATTTAAAAATTTTATTGATACTCCATAAACATTTCCAAAACTTTTGAAAAAATTACAAAACAAATTTAAACAATTAGAAACTTTCATACCATTTTTTCTCAGATAGCAAGAATGTATTTCAAACAAATTCGAGAGAAAGATTAAATCATGGAGATTTAATTTTACCACATGCTCCAGCAACGTCGAGTGGGTCAGTTAGTTAATAGTAGAGTGCACATCGTTTATGCTTTTATTGCCAAAATTGTGAACATATTAGATTGTACAATTAAGAACCTTTGCATTACATGGGTTTCCTAAAATATACATAAAAAGCTTTCTTTTTTAATGATATAAACAGTATACTCCCTGAAATCCGCAACTCTCTAAAATCCGCACATAATTTACGGATGTAAACGAAGAAACATTCAGCTCAGATATAAAGACAAATTTGACTTTCTAGTTTTATATCAATTCTATATGTATCTTAATTTGCAATTTTTGATGATATTACTGAATTTATGTTGTTTCATGAAAGAAGAATAAATTTATTTCTGAAAAAATCAAGATATTGCTGATTTATTGGTAATCATTTCTTACCAAATTGATTTATGTATCAGTTAAGTTTTTTGGTTATTGAGTTGGGTTGAAACTGAAATAAAACTTCCTTAATTTAAGATTTTCATGTGAATTAAAAATATACCTTTACGAAGCAAGTTTCATTCGTTAAGTTAGAAAAAAATGGCATCTCATCTTTATAAAGAATATTTAATTATATATTAATGATTACAGTAATTTTAACAATAATGATTACAATAATTTTTGAAAATTATCTAATTTTTTAATATTTTTGATTATTTTTTTAATACTTTATTATATTGTAAGCATTTATTATAGTTTCAATTGCATTATTAATTACACTCAAATTGCTGTTTGAAAAATGTAAACAAAGCAATGACCAGAAATCCGCAAAATTCTAAAATCTGCACAACTTCTGGTTCCAAGTTTTGCGTATTTAGGAAGTCTACTGTATTAAAAAAAAAACATGCACTAGAAAATATTAATTAAATGTGCCTTTCATTAAATATAATAAGCAGCGGAAAACTACACATTACTAGTCATTAAATATACTTCAGGTTCGAAGTATAATTTTTTGATTATAAAATGCTGAAGGTTTGCATATATGCTGTAGTGAATTGGAGTAAGAGCATAATTATACGTTACATAGGAGTATAGCGTCTTATTATAGTCAAGTAACTCAATAAACGGAAATGACGTAACAGCATGCAGCATATCCTGTAATTAGGCGTTCCTATGCATGCTCAGAGATTGATTGCTACAGGGAAAAATTCTCGCCGTTATTTCTACATAGCAATCGTCTCATTATTTAAAAGTATAATTTAATCATAATAAAATGAAAATGAATGTTACTAATACTGAAAGAAATCGGATTGTGTGCATGAAATGTTGTTACATATATCAGGTTTGCCAGTTTGGCCTTCATTTTTATTTTAAAAATATGTAGTGTTCATAGCAGAAATAAAGAATAGTAGTACTACTTGATTATTTCGTCAACTAATTTCTAAAAATTATGCAAACCACTAAACTACACTGTAAAAAAAATCTGTAACCTTAGTAATCTAAATTAACCGAAATCTCTTATGCTTACTAAAATTTTATGTGTACACTGTACAAGAAAATGATGTCAATCTACAAAACTTGTAAGCAAAACTAAAACCATCTGTAACTTTACAAAAGAATTTACTAAAATTTTGGTAACTTTACTAAAATTTTATCTATAATGCTCGTTATCGTCACTAAAAAAGTTCTTGGAATACGATTTCCCAAAAAAATTCTTAGTAACCTTAAAATTTGTTTGATTCAAAGTGCAAATCTGTATCTGTTACATGAATTTTTATTGTTGCCGTTACATAAAAAGTTCTTGGAATACAATTCTACTAGAAAAATTTTTGTAACTTTCCCAATTTTTTTTTACAGTGTATTAGCCAAATTAGTGTAATTTTTTTAAATAACGAATGAACCATTATTTTAATATAACATTTATAAAAATACAAACTAAAAGTCATTGACGTAACTAACACGTGTATCATGTTTAATGTCAAGTGAATGTGGTATTTGGCCACCATATAATGGTGGCCATTATTGGCATTTAATCTTAGAATTTAGCAACAGTAATTTGGCCGACGGGGTAATCAAGTAGTATTGAATAGCATTTTATTCTTTATTTAATAAAAGTTATTTAGTGATCGCATAAAGTTAAAAGATAGTCGCTTGCTGAGGTCAAATTTGGTTATCACTGAGTAACTTTAAGAAAAATGTTTAACACTTATTTTTTCGTTTTTCAATCTGATATATATTTCTCGAGTCTTTCGACAGTTTCGGACAGCCTGTATATTTATATAACTAGACAGCTGAATGTTTTTGACCGGATTTGTAACTATCTATGACATATTGCGTGAACCCCATTATAGTTGCTTATTTCCATTTACGATATTATTCTACTCTGTCACTATGTTCCCACACCTCGCGGTGAAATAACCAGCATTTCAAGATTAGCATGTTTTATAGCTATGATATTTTTTTAATTAATAATCTTTGTTTCATTTAATGGCTAAAATTCTTTTTTTAATTAAAACTAAGGCTACTCTTTAAAAAAATTGATAATGATTTTGAATTAATTACGAAATATTCATGCGTAATGCCCACGATGATGCTTGGTACACTGTAAAAAAAAAGTGTCGATCTACTAAAAAAGCTTTAGTGATCCTTGTGATTACTAAAAAATTTTTAGTAATCTTAGTCGGTTACAAGAAAATCTGTAAGAATTAGTAGAAAAAAGTTAGCAACGAATAGAGTTAATAATTTTATATTTTTAATAGCTATTACTAAATTTCACTTTGTATGGTCTTGATAGCATAGTGGTTATAGTAACGGACTCCAGGCTAAAAGGTCCCGGGTTCGATACTGGCCATTACCAAATACGCCCCGAATCTATGCAGTGTAAGTGCTCGTTAATAAAGGGATTATGAATATCCTGACGGATCAGTAGCAATGTTTGGTGCTGCCATCTGTTGCGGTTTTGCCGAAAGTAAATGTTTAGGAAGGAACTGTTCTATTGATTTATAATAAACATACAAAATTAATTACAGTAAAAAATGTATCTTATAATGATCAGTCTAACACTCAAACAAATATTACTTAAAGCTTAAATTAAAAAAAAAATATTATTTCTATAATACTCAATTTTCCAAATTATTAAATATAAACGTTAATCGCATATGTAATCAGAAAAATATGATAAATGTCAGTAATTATCATGAAGTTATCAATTGAGGTTCTTGTGTTTGGTATAAATGTATATGAAAAAAAAATCAAATTGGCACGATTTTAAAATTTCACGTAAAATCTAAACCCGTCGTAATTTTCATCTTCTCAAAATTTACATGTGCACATTTCCATCTTTATCAATTTTAAGAGAAAATGGCGTATTTCTGTTGCCACAATTACAAAATTCCTACTAAAAATTATAAAATAAATTAAAGTGTCAAGAATAAATTAAGGTACAGTTTTCAAACAAATTGAATTTAAAAGTACATTTTTTTTCTTTATACGATGGTGCAAAAATTGAAAATGTGCGATGTTTAGAAATATAAAAATTTGCAGTACCGAAAATTGCAAAACCGAATTGCATGTGAAAGTGTTGCCATTCTCAAAATTACGTATGCGTTACGCACAGATACGTTTGACCTTTATAATATAGATATCTATTAGTTACACAAAAATACATATATTGTCCATGTTTAAGGAAGAACGTATCTAAAAAATCAGCGAAAGTGAAATTCATCCATCACTCTAAGCACTTATGCACATGGCAGATTTTTACACTTTGCTTATTTTTTATTTTAACAATTATAAGAGATGTAGATTTTATCTTTATTTTTTTACGCACTCAAAAGATAGATTGATTTATTCTAAAGGTAACGGAATCTCAAGCAAACTTGCATTCATCTGTCTCTTACTTCAAGGCATTGGAATATTTTTGTATGTGATGCCGCTTCAGAAAAAATGATAAATTTGTCTAACAGAAAAAACTTGGCAACACTGTAATAAAAAAATACAGAAGTGAAAAGATTATTATATAAAACCGCTCTATCTCCCGAATAAAGTAAGATATAGAAGGAATGTAGGAGGATGTGGAAATGAGGTAGTCAATATTTCATATACTGCATAAATATGCATATTTTTTACAAGATGTTTTATGATGCTACATTTAAGTATTACTGTGTTTCAAAAATAACCTTTAGTTTGTTTCGTGACATAAATTTTGCTATTAATTATACGGTAATTGATTTTATTCTAAAATAGCGGCATTTAAAAGAGAAAAGATTTTTTAAACATTTTTCAACAACTTTAGTATAAAAAGGTGCTTGAACATAATTTTTATATACTGACTTTAAATTTACATGCAAATAATCTACAGTGTGTAGCATTATCCTTTCAAAAAGTAAAATTCACTTATCTCTCTAAGCATTTGTGCACGTGACAGTTTCTTGCATTTAGCTTATTTTTTACTTTAACAATTGTTAGAGATGTAAATTTTATCTTTAATTTTTTATGCACTCCAAAGATAGATTGATAAATGATTCTAAAAGTAACGGAATCTCAAGCAAGCTTGCATTCATCTGTCTCTTACTCAAAGGCAGTGGAATATTTTTGTATGTGATGCTGCTTCAGAAAAATGATAAATTAGTCTAATAGAAAAACTAGGCAACACTGTAATAATAAATAAACACATAAGTTAGTAACAAATATTCTTTGCACCACAGACTGTGCGTAATGTATATTTTAGAATGTACTTCATAGATGCATATCAATTTTATTATGTTTGAAAAATCATTAAAATGCACTTAAAACTATTTTTCCCATTGGCCGTAATGTAATGAATACTTTTGATTGTCCTCGTAATTAAACTATAAATCCGATTTTCATGAAATTTGAAATGACTTGACAAATTATGTAATAATTGTATATTTTAAATTTCAAACGATTCGGTCATGTAGTTTTTGCTCTGTTACATGCAGACAGACGGACGAACGAACGGTTGGAAAGACGGACAGACGGAAGAACTGCACGAAACTATAGTTGCGACGTATTTACAAAATTATAAACGCACCTAATCAAGCGGAAGAATTGGCAACTATGTTGTATCTAATTTTGTTCATCCGTTCCTGTAAAATACATTAGATAACATAATCGAGATTTTGTAGTAAGTATACCATTTTTCCCAAAAAAAATCACGTCCATGCTTTTAAAAATATACCTAATGGGTTCATAGATGTAAATATTTTGTCCAAGTTTAAGGAAGAACAAATCTAAAAAATTCAGTGAAAGTAAAATTCATCTATCACTCTAAGCATTTGTGCACATGACAGTTTTTTACATTTTGCCTATTTTTTACTTTAACAATTGTGAGAGATGTAGATTTTATCTTTAAGTTTTTTTTACATACTCGAAAGATAGATTGATAAATAATTCTAAAGGTAATGGAATATAAAACAAACTTGCATTCATCTGTTTTTTACTCAAAGGCATTGGAATATTTTTGTATGCGATGCTGCTATAGAAAAATGATAATTTACACGGTTCGCACAATCTTACCAGAAAATTTTAACAGGTTTTTTTTAATGTTTCACAGCAGAAAAATATTACACAATTTGAAAATAAAGGTGGTGACTGGGAGTTATGTTTCTTAAGGCTGTTCTTAAATAAAAAAAGCCAACTTTGTGTCATATGTTTTAATTTATTTTTGTTCGTAAATGCATGAAAAATAGGTGTTATTCAGAAACTGTCTAATTGCACTCTATTTTACGGTCTTTTTTTTAAACACAATGGATCTTTCATAATACACCTTCAAAGTTGACATTTTTGAGCACATTTCTCGACGAAAGCAGAAAAACCGGTCTAAAAGCAGGAGAAAAACAGATGATCACATGATCATAATAGCTTAGAACTGGATAGGTAGTTTTATTATCATAAAATAGAAAATTAAGTTCGATTCAAAATCGCTTCCATAGTCAGGCATTCCAATTTTATATCTTTCTGTTAAAAAATGCATTTCTAAATGTGTCAAAACAATTTGCGCTTGTTGAGCGGATCAGTTGAGAACACCCTTAAAAATTAAATATAAATTTTCATATCATTAATAGTGGTGCCTGAGCCTGTAAAAATATGAGGAATGTGTGAACCTTGAATAATTCTAATAGAAAAAGTAGGCAACACAGTAATAATAATAAATGACGAAGTAAAAATATTTTTAAATAATGCAAAAAAAGTTTTTTTTGCTTTTTCTGCTAATTTTTATAAATTTAATTTAATTTAAATACTTTCAAAGTAAAAGAATTGATTTAGTAAATATTTCGTATACTGGATAAATATGCATTTTTTTTAGATTTTTGTCGATGCTACATTTAAGTACAATTATGTTTCAAAAATAACCTTTATATTTTTTCATAACATAAATTTTGTTGTTAAATATACGGCAAAAGATTCTATTCTAAAATAGCGGCATTTAAAAGAGTAAATATTTTTTTTCATCAACTTTAGTATAAAAAGATGGTTGAACATAATTTTGATATTCTGATTTTAAATTTATATGCAAATAATCTACAGTATGTAGCATTATCCTTTCTTTATGGTAATAATAATTTATGCGTTGTATTATTTGAACACCAAGTAGATGACAATTATGCACAGCATTTCTCATGACATGTTTTCTTAGGTTACTTTGATGTATTCACATTTTACACAAAGTTACACAAAATATCCATAAAAAATGTCTATGAAATATTATTGTCAAACTTAATAAACTTTTCTACCAAAAATTGAACCGACTTCAAAAACTACTGCAAAGTGAAAAATAATTTCCTTACATAATTGTCATAAGAAATTAAATTAAGAGCGTAGTATTTACCAAGAGTATTATCATATTTATATACATTAATTTGATTTTTTGGAGTCGGTGCCAGCCAAGCAAGCTACGTGTAATTCTCCAATTGACACACATCCAAATATCTACGAGTTTTTTCACGATTTGATATTTAGTTAAAAAATTTAACCTTATTCTTTTACGATTTGCATTGGATACCTAATTTAAATTTTAAAACTGGCTTGGCTGGCACCGACTCTAAAAAATCAAATTAATGTACATAAATATGATAATACGCTTGGTAAATACTACCCTCTTAATTTAATTTCTTATGACAATTATGTAAGAAAATTATTTTTCACTTTGCAGTAGTTTTTGAAGTCGGTTCAATTTTTGGTAGAAAAGTTTATTTTTCTCTTTTTAGTTAAAAGTTAACGATTTTTTGAAGTCGGTAATAAAAATTATAATATAGAAAAAATTATTGTAAACTATACACTTATGTCAGGAGGGGTTCGAACCCAGGCTCTCTTTCGAGAATCAGAGCTTAAATCAGGCGCCTTAGACTGCACAGCCATCTGACTTCACGCATATCATCCTTACTGCACTCAACTCGGCGAGCTTATTCAACGTCCATGTTAGTTTTAATTTGGGAGAAATCCCTAATTTTGTTAGTTTTTGTCTAGTTACTAAAAAAGTACTGAACCAATTTCGATGGAATGGAAGTGGTACCAATTCGAGAGTAACCTCTAATTTAACACAAAAACGAAATTAATCGGCTGGATAGTTTCGGAGCAGTAATCGGTGAACATACATAAAAAAAATCATACGCGTCAAATTGATAACCTCCTCCTCCTTTTTTGTAGTCGGGTAATAAAAATTACAATACGGAAAAGTTATTGCAAATTATGTCAGGAGTTGGGTTCGAACCCATGATCTCTTCTGAGAACCATAGTTTAAGTCAAGCACTTTAGAACGCTCCGCTATCCTGACTGCTCTCCATTCGGCGAGCTTATTCAACGTCCTTGTTACTTTTAATTTGCGAGAAATCCGTAATTTTATTACTTTTGCCTAATTATTAAAATAGTACTGAACCAATTTCAAAAACCAAATTAATCGGTGAACATACATTTAAAAAAATGTATACGCGTCGAATTGATAACCTCTTCCTCTTTTTTTGAAGTCGGTTAAAAATTATAATACGGAAAAGATTATTGAACACACGTATGTCAAGAGTGGGGTTCGAACTCACGCTCTCTTTTGAGAACCAGAGCTTAAATCAGGTGCCTTAGACCGCTCGGCCATCCTGACTGCATTCCATTCAGAGAACTTATTCAACTGCTTTTAATTTGTGAGAAACCACTAATTTTGTTAGTTTTTGCCTATTTACTAAAAAAGTACTGAATCAATTTCTATGAAAAAGAAGTGGTACCAATTCGAGAGCAAGCTCTTTCATTTAACACCAAAACCAAATTAATCGGTTGGATAGTTTCGGAGTAATCGGTGAACATACATAAAAAAAATACATACGCGTCGAATTGATAACCTCCTCTCCTTTTTGGAAGTCGGTTAAAAATGGGAATCTAAAGAAAAACTCACTGTTTTCTAAAAGGAATAACTGGAATCTGACATCACGTTCACTTACAAAAAAATTTGTGGTTTATCTCCATTTACAATTTTAAAATTTTATCAATGGGTATTTCCATGAGCACATGTCGTGTAAGTCACATACTACAATTTTGGATACCAGTATTTTAGAACGGAAAAAAAAATGACTTATTTTATCAGGGATATTTCATTAATAGAATAAGGCCATGCAAATCTATTGAAAATAACGATGGACAACAATTTAAAAGTTACTAATAATGTGACTTACACGACAAGTGCTCATGGAAATACCCACTATTTAAATAAGAAAAAGATTATTGCTATTCAAAATATAGAAAGTAAATCACCAGCACGTTCTTAAAATGTTAATCTAACCTCCCTAATTTTACGATTTCTTCTCATCTCTAAAATGAAATAAAAATTTTGGCAGATTTTCTAAACGGAGATTTTCAATATCACGCAAAGTAAATCTAGTGATAAGAACAAAGCGTAAAAGTTAAAGGCTGTGCACTGTTGTATTGCTTTTTCTCAGAAAAATTTGCTCCTTTTATTATCGCAGAAAAATCGGTGCTTTTATCTAAGAATTGCACAGGTGATTAATTGCCAAAAATTGTTCCTGTCTTTATCATTTATTTTAAAATCTGTTTCATTTATTTTAAATACATACATTTGAAAAATACATTAAAAAGTATATTAAAAATTTGCATACATGTATAATACATACGTTTAACTAATTTCTTTTAAAATCCAGAAGCATAAAAACATAGGAAATAATACGATAAAGCAAAATGTTTTTTTTCTTCATTAAAGTCTTATTTCTAATTTTCTCTCAGGAAAGCAAAATGTGCTGATTTACGTCGGTTAATATTCCAAATATAAAGTTTCAAATATGCAGTTAAACTCAGAAAGACATTAATTTGAAGAATAAATATAAACCAAAAATTTATCATCTGAAATAGTTGTACTAGAGTCCTTGAAAATTCTACTTAAACTATGTATCTTGAATGTCGCATGTGCATAGCTGACACATCTTATGCTTTTTGGAACCATAAAAAATTACTGTAAATTTTACCTTCTTAAATCAGCATAATCCGCCGATTAAAATCGGTAAAAATTTCCATTGAATTTTTCTGTTTAAATGAAAAAGCGAAAAAGTTGACAACTATGATAACAACTATTTCCAGCTGCCAACAGCCAACTGCTATGTATCCTGTCAGTTAGTTCAATTTATAACATACTATATATATATATATATATATATATTCAAGTCGATTCTGCGGCTTTGAATGCATTGTTGCTGAAGTATATCAAACGATGTTTTAGTGCTTTTGAATCGCAGTTTAAAAAGTTATTAGAGCGTTTTAGTCGCACTCGTTACTTGAAAGGTTTCACATTTTGAATTCCAAATTTTTAAGAATCCGTTGTTAGACAGCATCTTTTAAATTACTGCCATGCCAAAATTCATGTTGACAGCCTATTTAATGCGACACAAAATCGTACGTTTAGACCGCTTATGGCTCCTGCATCTCCCTGTGGGCACCAGCATTAAATTTATCCTAAGTTGAAGCAGAAACTATTACTAGTACAGTCAGACCTCGCTATTCCGACACCACGTAATTTTTTCAAAGTCCCGATTTTCTGTATAGCATTTTAAAGTAAATAAACTCCGGATTTTATGTCGTTGAATAATTTTCAACTCTAGATATCGCGATAGTTTAGCAAAATTGTCTATTTTCCATAATCCATCTTATAAGCGCAGATGTTAAGCGGTAAGAACTGTTTTTAGCCAAACTTTTCACAAAACTGTCTAAAATACCAATTGGCATAAAGGAAAAACTTTTTTTATATCACTTATCTGATTAAAAATCCGTACACACTATCAATGGCAGAATCAGTGAAAGAGAGGCTTCGTTCTCTATCTTTCAATCCAATTCACGATTACTCACCTACTGCGTTATATTTATTCACTCAGGGAATGTTAAACAATTCATTTCTACACTTTATTCATAGTGCTTTAAACTGTTTACGAAAAGGGGCAAGAAAATCTAAGACAGTTCATAAACTGTTTCAAACATGCTGGTATTATCCAAGTTCATCAGATGTCGAGTGTAATGAAGGTAATGAAGTATTCCTTTTTCTAATATTGTTTAAAGAGTTGTTAGATAGAGAAATGAAAATAACGCGGATATCCAGATGTACATCGATTTCGATAAGGATGTCACCACATCGCTAATTGCGATGATTTCTAAAAATTAAAAAGAGAACAAACAAAAATATTATTCAGATTCGGGGATCAAAAGTGATATGGTACTAGAATAAAATAACCCTCTAACTACAACCAATGCATTGTATTGCACTGAAACGATCAGAAATTATTTAACATCCATTTGTAAAACAACGGATATTGTTCATAATCCCTTGTATAATACAGAAAAAGAATTGTAGAAACGTATCTAGGGATACGCAAACCATAATTCAATCAGTATTTCTTGTAACAATAGAAAAGAAAGTCATACGAAATCTGATTTTTGTTCTTTTCATTGTCGTTTTTAATTTTCTTTTAAATAATGTTTTATTGCTTAAAAATACGAAAGCAGTTGTGAATTTAAAATTGTCTTAATTGAAAATACAGCTTTTTCTAAAGATATTTTTCTCCAACTCCGTTTACGATGATACTCTGTTTACGACGACACTGTTGTATGGTCACAACAATGTCGGGATAACGAGGTTTGTCTGTATTTTGATATTGCTTCAGTAGATCTAAATATTTCCACATACAAGCAAACACACGAAATGTTAATTACAAATCTACTCGGTAGTAGATTTCAGAAATGACCCTCTACAAACAAACGTTTCGGTTTTATTATATTAGCATGGATTTTATTTGATTTAAAACATAGCAATAGTAAAAAAACCAATTGATCGTAGAAACAAGAAAGAAAAATCATGCGTTAAACATATATTATATAACACTTTATAACAGTACTTTAAATATTTAACAAAACTTCATTATTTAGCGAAATAAGATTACTATTTCAAATAAGTATTCCAATACCTTTAAATAGCTCTGCATTTGATCGTTCAATTGATATATATATTATATAATTTGAGAGTTAATTCAGCAAGAAAATGCCTAGCAGGTTGAAATTTCTCTTTTTACAATTTTGCTGAAATTGATGAAAGATGGAAATGTACTTAAATAATTTTGTTCAGCCCTGTAGTTTAGCTAGTATTTTTATTACTCGCCAGTATTTAGATAAAATTTATTTTAAACTGTAACGATCTTAAAAACTACTGATGCAACATTCTTGGAATTCATCATTCATAAGCGTCCATATAACCAATTCTTTGCGTGGTCCTGTAAATCCTTTTATCTATATCCTAGAAAAGTTTCTTAGTAAACTGAATGTAGTTCAGCATAAAAATGCGTAACTAATTTAAAAAACACCTTTAAATAATTTACGCTTATATTCAGTAATGTTTGCGAGCTCTTTTGTGTAGTCATGTATATCAACTATAGCATTTATACACACCATATAAGATGCATAGATTTAGTTAAACTTAAAAGCACATTTAATAAATTAAATGCATTTCATCGATCCATAAGCCATCATCGGATGCATATACAGTACTTCCGAAAGAATATACTAGTTCAATTCTTTTGTGTTGTCCTGTAAGTGCTATGCACTTCATATTATGCGCGGCTATATCAGTTAACTTATATTAAGCCTCAGCAACATACCGGGTGCGTCATAAATTCATGTAAACTGTAAAAATCCATAATAAAAGAAGTAATTTTGGAGAAAAAAATGATTTGCACGAATATGATCACACGTATTTTGGATTTTTTTTTTTTTGTCATGTATAATAAAAAATGATTCCAAAAGTTACCGATAGAAAACGTTCAGATGTCCAACTCAGGCGTTTTATGCATATAGTCTAGCAATAAAATACGAAGCTGGAGATAGATTCGTCATTCGATATCATCAGGATGCTATCGTTACCAGATTGAGCGCTGGTGGTTAATCTTTTCTACAAGAATGGTGAATCCACAAATATTGCATTGCGAAAGTTTCGCATGTTTTGAGCATCTTTTACTACCTTAAAGAAAACGCAGAGTGTCACGTTATTTTAATTTGTTTTATTGTCTATTTGTTTCATTGTTAATTCTCTCAATATGTGGTCTGAGCGCCCTCCATCGGTTATTTTTGGGATCAATTTTTATTATACATGGAAAAAAAATCCAAAATATGTTTGATTATACTTGCTTAAACCGAATTTTTTTTCCGAGCACCACTTCGTTTAATATAGATTTTTAAAGTTTTCACAAATTTATGACGCACCCTGCATATCAATTTTGTTAAACATAAAATAATTTAATATAATTAAAATATGTCGCACACAATTCTCCCCCTTTATCATTATGTAATGGAATTCTTTTCTGTGGCCATCTAAATGACTAGTAGCAATATTTTCCATAGTACATTTTATAAAAAAGCATATTTTAGTACAATTCATAAATGAATATAAGTTTTAATTTGTTTGACATAGTGTAACATCTTTAAAATTCATTTGAAACGTAATGTAATGGTAAAGTTTTGGCTATCACTGTAAATAAACTTTTCATGCTAGAAACTTCATTTGAATTAGGGCTCGTGCTAAAGTAAACATCAATGACATCCAAAACTTTCAGAACAATCCGAGTACATTTACGTGTGTTAGAGTGCGACCACACTTACAGACGGACATACAAACCGAATTCACAAACTCTTTCCAACTTTGATGTAAGGTGTTAAAAACTATGTCGCATTCATCTGTGTTCTGTCGTTCTGTGACCTCATAAAATCAATGATGTTATGAATAAAAGGAGGAGATATATAGTGCATTGTCACTCAGTCGCGAGTGAAATAACTGAGATGATTGTCATAAGATGGCTGCTGTTATTATTATTTTTTAATCGGATCGAAAATTTCTCATTACCGCATATGAAAATTCCCACCAGAAAGCTTAAATAGGAACTTTCTTCTTATTTTAGGGCCTAATTGATAAGAATTTTCTCTCACAAATGTGCTAAAATATTTTTTTTTTACTGGTATCAGTTTTCCCAAGTGTTATAATCGTTTTATTGACACTGATAAAATGTTGTCTTTATTGTTACAATGTTGCGGAACTATTACTGTCAAATTATAATTGTATCAGTAAAAAAGAATAGAAATTTTGCAATTATTTTTTATTAAAATTGTCCATTAATGAGGCGTTTAAATAAAGAGAAATTTTCTGCATAAATTTACTGGAGGGAGTTTGCTGTTGTGGCAATGAACCCTCTGCAAAATCGGTTACAGTTGAAACTTCACTATTTTAAGGCTATGTCAGTTCTCCTTTCTTAATAGTTCCAAGATAAAATCATATACGATTTCAGAACAAGAAATGTTATTAAAATGGCCCGTTTCATTATGGGAAATCACCATTATTCTGTGAATAAAATAATATTTCTGTAGAAAGTGCCTTTTTTTCAACCTTATATAAAAACATCCTAAATCAATTTATCTTTCGAAAAGATCAGCTGTCAAGTATGCGCTCCGTACCTTAATCTTATATTTTATCATTTTATTTTTCAAAATCTTACATTTGAGGATGCGATAAATCGACGATTTAAAAAGAAACTTGAAACGATTACAGGGTTGTATCGAATATATCCCCACCCCAATGAGAAATGGGCGTATGAGGAATTTGTAAAATATAGAACTCCCACAAAAAAAAAAAAAAAAAAAAAAAAAAGAAAAAAAAAAAAACAGGTGGATGAAAAAATAACAGTGTAGTTGTTTCAACATTGATACATTTTATTGACATTAATAAGGGAAAATATTATTACACATTCAATATATATTATCAATGTCGATAAACTAATTATAAAAAAAGAAAAACATTGTAATTGTTAACGGAATTATACAGACTGTTTCAGAACTAATCCAAAAATTTTTTAGCTGGTTAGTACAAAATGAATGTAAAAACATAATGTTAACTAAAAGTGCAAATTCTGTATCTCTGCGGAATTCACTTTTCTATGAAAAACTTTTCATAAAAGAGTAAATTATAGAGTAAATTATACGTTTTGCCTTTTTAATTTCAAATTTTTAAAAATCTGTTGCTAGATAGTTTTTACATCTTCTAAATTACTACCATGAAAAAATTCATGTTTATAGCCCATTTAATGTGATAAAAATCGTGAATTTAGAGCGTTTTTTGCACCTGCATCTCAGTGTGGGCACCAATATAAAATGTACCCTAATTCGGAACGAAGACATTAATCAGTATCTTGATATCGCCTGGGTAGATTCATAGATTCCCACATATTAACATTAATTACAAATCTGCTCAGTAGCAGATTTCAGAAATTACCCCCTACAAAAAAGATTTATTCTCTAAAGAATTAGTATGAAGTACATTTAACTTAACGCATAATAATGTAGACACCAAATAATCATTGAAAAAACTGTGCCGCACTCGGCTGTGCTCTATCGTTCTGTGAGCTTATAAAATCAAATACAATTCCAGCATAAAAAAAGTTGTTAAAATGACCCATTTTATCAAGGGAAATCACCGTTAGTATGTGAATAAATGCATATTTCTGTGGAAAGTGCCGTTTTTCTCAATCTTATATATAAGCATTCTAAGTCAATTTATATTTCAAAAAGTTTAGAACAAACGGACAGAAGGACACACAAACCGAATTCATAAACACTTTTCAACTTTGTTGCAAAGTGTTAAAAACTGTGTCGCACTCGGCTGTCCTCTGTCGTTCTGTGACCTTATAAAATCAAATACGATTTCAGCATAAGAAAAGTTATTAAAATGACCCGTTTTATTATGGGAAATCACCGTTAGTCGGTGAATAAACTCGTATTTCTGTAGAAAGTGCCGTTTTCCTCCACCTTACATAAAAGCATCGTAAATCAATTTATCTTTCGAAAAGTTCAGCTGTCAAGTAAGCGCTCTGTACCTTAAAGCTATCTTTTATCATTTTATTTTTCTAAATCTTACATTTCAGACGCGATAAATCATCGATTTAAAAAGAAACTTGAAACGATTATCGGAATGTATCGAAGTTACTCCCACCTCTATGAGGAATGGGCGTATGAAGAATTTCTAAAATCTAGAACAACCCCCCCCCCCACAAAAAAAAAAGTGAAAAAATAACAGTGTAATTTCTCAGCATTGATGCTTTTTATTGAAATAAAACTCACGCACTACTGATTGAAGATACCCGGATGATAATGTTAAGAATATGGGGGGGGGGGCGTTTTTTCAAATATCTCGCTCTAATTTTAATATTTTTTATGATTTTTATGCATAGGATAAGCTGAGGAAGATATATATAACCAAACAAATTTTTACTTTTTTAATTTTCATTTCAGATTTAAAAAAAAATGACTTTAACTTTCAAAACCGGTTAGAACCGGTTCTGAAATTGAAACTATCATATTATTAAAAATAAAATAAAATCGAAAAAGTTAAAACTAGCCCGGTTATAGATCGTCCTCAGCAATCCTATGCAAAGGGCCAATAAAATTTTTTTTGTAAAATATTAAAATTTGAGCGAGATTTTTGAAAAGAACGCCCCCTTAGACTTAATATTATCATCCGGGACTTTTTCAATCAGTAGTGTGGACTATTAATAAAAGAAAATGTAATTAATTATAAAAAAAGAAAAATACTGTAATTGTTAATGGAATGAAACAGGCTGTTTCAGAACTACCCAAACATTTTTTTCAGCTGGTTAGTATGTGCTGAATGTAAAAACATTATGTTAATCTTTTCCAGGGGGGTGGTTCATTTTTGAACCACTAAATTTCTAAATGCCACATTGATACCAGTATTTTGGAATGATATTTTTCCTTTTATTAAGTACGTTCACAAAATGTTTTGCTTAGTTTGGAATAAATTTGTTTTTAAATTCTGGTGTCAATGACTCATATCAGATTTTTTTTTTACGATTGGAAGTACTTTGCCCCTGAAAGGGTTAAATTTAGAGTACAATATTCCTGCGGAATATTTTTTTCGATAAAAGTAATTTCGTAAATGAATAAACTTTATCACAAAATAGTACCTGAGGTTATTTTATAGATATATTTAATTTATTTGTATCATTATGCTTAAAAAAACCCTTTCAAATAAAAAAAATGCATTAGTGACATATAATTTTTCTTTATGGCTGAAAAAAATAATCCAAACTTTTATCAAGAGTGGAAAATTAAGTTAACTTTAACCTCATAGTATGACAAACAATCTGTCTTAAATCTACATTTGATACTTTCTGTCAAATTGACGAAATAAAAGGGAAAAATCGTAGAAATATGGCAATTACACTGAAAATTAATAGAATTTTTTTAGGTACAAACATTTTGTTAAAGGAAACCAGAATCGCAGTCCAATTATTTATTCGTTATACATTTAAGAAAACAGTGTGTCTAATTATAATCTGAATTCTTTCTTTCTTCCTTTTTTTGCTTACCTTTCACCAATTTTTAACAAAAATGAAACTTTTCCAAAAAAAAAAAAAAAAAAAATGTTTACGAGACTCAGCATGAATTGTGTAAAAGGTGAGATTTGGTTTTGGTTTTGATTTATTTTGTGGCGTTTGATTATCTACTCGAGGAATATAGGCCCTGGGCGGATGCCCTTCGTGGGGGGGGGGGTCTTTCTAAGGGAACCTAAACCGTATTCACGCAAGGTTTGAAGAAAAGCGCAGAAACTTGGAGCTGTTAGGCCGATGGGCGCGATTGGGTTCGAAACCAGCACCTCTCGTCTACCAGTAGTAAAGCATGAGAGAATTACAATATGGGATGAAATTGTGGAATATTTGAGATAAAGGAAACCATATCTAACCAATTTCAATAAAAAATATCTATGTCAGTGTTATTTGGATATGAAGCTTATGACATTGCTATGCTTATGCAGTGTCGTCGCGATGTGAAAGACGCCTCTTATAATTTGAGCGAACTTGAATGGGAACATAAATTTTGAAACAATGCATAGCTAACAGAAATCTCTGTTTAAAATCTCTGGTCACTCTGTTCGAAGACTATTTCAGATCTGGAAGCGCGAGGTTAAATATAACCTCCAGAAATAAAGCAAGTCGAAAATTCAAATACAGTCAATTCTCGTTAATTCGAAATTGGATAAATCGAACCTTCGCTTAATTCGAACGAAACGTGAAGGTACAAAATTTTCAATGGCAAAATAAAGTTAAAAATTGTTATTTTATTCGAACTCATTTTATCTTGACTTCTTTTAATTCGAACTAACGCGTAATCCTATTTTTAATTTATCCCGCTTTTTCACGGACTTCAGAACCTTGAGACAACTTTCTTTCTTTCATTTTTGTCAGAATTGTTTTGAACTACCATATATATAATCCCATGGATTTGATATCTGCTTTTTTAAAATGGCCTCTGTTCATCAGTGACACCTCTACTCCTTCTTATTTGAACTTGTTCTTAATCTCTTAATTAGTTTATGTTGTTATATCTTTTAATTTAATATTAAGTCATATTCTAATGGTAACTGCCGAAATAAATCTAAAATATACCATAATATAAATTCATTTGTAATAGTACTCCTTCAAACATGTTTACCTCTCATACTTTCCATAATTCGAATTCTGGATAATTCGAATATTTCTTGAAATCTTAACAAGTTCGAATTAACGAGAGCTGATTGTATTTTAGTTGTCCTACACTTCAACGCCACTTCATCGACTTGCGTATGGAAAAATAGAAGATTGTAAAACATTAGAATAGCAACGAGCACAGAAAAAGCATTAGCTTTTTCCGCAACCAAAAGTTCAACTAATACTAAACTAAGAACCATAAAAATAATGGTGGCACATAGCTTACTAATTTTGAATGGCAGTTATTTAACACCCACCCCCCGTCGAACTTTTGCACTGTGTGCTTTGTCGCCAAATAATTAAAATAAAAAATAACATAATATAGAAAAATACTATTTAGTGAATGTTGACAAGAATTTCATCATGTGTAGGTTGGAGTTGTTAAAATTGTCTTCTGTAAATATTAAAATCCACCTGCTTAAATTATTGAAAATACCAGATATTCTACAAAAAATACTGTTTTCATTATCATTTTAATTTTTTTTTTCATTTTCCAAGTAATGCTAAAATATTTTGTAATTACTCTTTCAGATTTTGTAACATTACTTTTATTGGTATTATAAAAAGGTGTGAATTTCAAAAAACTTTTAAACTATACTTATGACTTTTTTATATTTAAGTAAATTTTTTTATCACATACTAACAGCTTAAAACATTCAGAATAAAATTTAGTGGTTATAAGAAAAATAAATAAATAAAAAATAAGAGAGAAAGTTTAAAAGAAAGTTATCGAAGCGCATCAAAAATGTTTTAAATTACACTCATTAAATAAAAAATTGTTTCCTTAAAATATGCAGACATCATTTTTAAATAGAAAAAAGAGGCTAATAAAATATAATGGAGGTGTTTCTTAAACACCTTTTTCTGTTAAAGAATGTTTACTTTTATTGATGATCAATATATTTTACAAACCATTAAACAGAAAGGGTGGAATCTATTCTACGTTTTCTTCTAAAAAGAAAATATTTTGAAGATGCAATTTTTTTATATACATTGTGATTATATGTTAAATTTTACTTTAGAAGAAATTATGCATTTAAAACTTTCGTATTATGCATGAAAAAGTGTTAAAAGAAAAAATACTATTTACGAATAATTAGAAAATGTACATTTATACAGTCTTGTGCTAGTTTTTAAAGCTTTCATTTTTTATTTACGCGAGAAGTAAATTTAAAATTATATGTATAGAAATAATTAACTTTTTTCATAATTTTTAGTTTCTGTAGTTTTTTTTCCCACAATTGAAGAATACTGTTAATAATAAGGCCACTCCTATCGCAAATATTTTTCCTAATTTTCCTGCTATTTGACTGAAATTTTTTTATATGTTACTCTAATTTTTGTTATAAGTTTTATTATAAGTAGAGTTGGCAATTAAATTACGCAAAAAAGATCGTTTCTACGGTCTGCGCATACACAGATAAAAATTATTTCATACAACTACTCATACTTCATAAGACATTTAATATATTTATATTCCAATTGCACTACTGTACTTTATTGTACTTTATTGTACTTTATTGTACTTTATTTTGAAAATTTTTCTGAAACTTGTGTTACATTTGGATGAAAACCATGCATTATATAATCTAAAAACATGCAAGATTTTTTTTTTTAAATTTGTCGAACAAATTACTATATTTCCATGAATATATGTTCTATTCTTACAAAAATCAACCTATATGTTGTACAGTATTCACTTAATTGTATTCTGCAGCTATATATAATTTCATGGATTTTGATTTACAGGGTGATCCAAATATTATTATTTATCTTTGATTTTTTTGACGGCCCTTAAATGTCCTTATCAAATGGACGTTGATAAATATGAGGTCAAAAATAAACTTTATAATCCTGAAGTTACATAAGAATCCAACAAATGTCTATTTAAATAATCGACAAAATGTCTAAAATTTAAAATGTCCTGTCTTAAATGACCATAGCGTAAATTAAAAATTTTATTATTATTATTATTATTATTATTTATTATTATTATTATTATCATTGTTATTATTATTATTATTATTATTATTATTATTATTAACTGGCGTTCAGCAAAGGAAATTATAGATTTGGATACACATTAAGAAAAAATATTCTGATTGATAAATAAATTCCACCATTTTTTATTTTTCAACTGGGAGAAATAAATGACCTATTCAGGATTCGATCCAGGGGCATTTTGGCTGAAGCTAATATCTAGCACAAGGGTGAAAATATCTAGGCGCCAGCTGGTAGTCTCTCACCACTAAAATTAAAAAAAATTTCTTATTTGAAAATTTAGTAGCATTCAACAAGAATTCTGCACGAAATACTAGATGAAAAGAAAAACAAAGAATTTACTGGTGAGAGACTGCCTGCTAGTGCATAGATTTTTGCACCTCTGATATCACCTACACCATGACGCAAAAGTTTAGACAATGACGTCATTCAGCTTTAAAATGTAGAATTATGACGTCAGAAATACAAAATCCTGCAAATATATTCAAAAACTGATTTAAAATGCTATGTACAAAAGACAGTCGTTTTATTTGCTATAATACTAATTTTTTTCATAAAAATTCAAATGTGCTTGTCGCAAAAGTTTAGACACTTCTAAATTTCTTTGAATATTCGCTGGCATATGCAAATTTAGAATCGATGATGTCACAAATTTGGAGTACTTAAGTTCTGCAAACGATTGCGCTTCATAGTCGACATGCCGAGAGCTAAAGAAATTCAAGTGAATGAGGTTTCAAGGATTTGGCAGTTGAAAGGTGAAGGGAAGAGCGTTTCTGAAATTTCTGCTATTCTTAATAGGTCAAAAAAATCTATTTATCGAGTTTTATTGAGTGGTTCCGAATATAAAGCAAAATGTCGGTCTGTGAGGCCACGTGTGACAAATGTACGAGAGGATCGCCTGATACAAAGACTAGCGAATACTCAACAAATGAGCTTACGTGGAGTTCAAAGCTCATCGGGGCTCTCTGTATCAAAGGATACGATCAAAGGATACAATCGTTTATAGCAAAATGCAGAAGAAACCAGCTCTGAAGCCACATCATAAGTTACAAAGAATGATGTGGGCTCGAAAGCATATGTCATATGGAGAGAAATGGCAGTCAATCATATTTAGCGATGAAAAAAAGTGGAATCTGCATGGTCCAGATGGTTGTTTATCGTATTGGCATGACTTGCGGAAGGAACCTCGACGTTGTTTTAGTCGCAGACAAGGAGGGGCCTCGGTGATGGTTTGGGCAGCCTTTTTCTATAATGGACAAGTATCTCTGACCTTCACCAGTGGTCGTCACACTTCACAGCATTATACACAGACATTAGAAGAAAACCTACTGCCATTTGCTGAGCTTCTAGGGGGTCCTCAGTGGGAATTTCAGCAAGACAATGCTTCAATTCACACAGCAAAACATTCAAAATCTTGGTTTAATTCCCATAATATAAGAGTTCTCGACTGGCCAGCATGTAGCCCAGATCTTAACCCTATAGAAAACCTTTGGAGCATCATGTGTCGCAAAGTTTATAGCAACACTAAACAATACTCTTCTGTACAGGAACTTAAGACATCTATTGAGGATGCATGGTACGATATCGATCCACAAGCTATGCAAGATTTAGTTTCTTCGATGCAATCTCGTATATTTGACGTAATATAGAAGCATGGATGCGCAACCAGGTTTTAAAAATTGTTTATTTCGATTTTATTTGATTTGTGTCTAAACTTTTGAGACAGCAGTTTATTTTTGTTACCATTTAATTTATTGAAGTATGCACAATTCCACTTTTCTTTGTTATAAATATTGTTTATATGTACAGCACATTAATTTCAAGCAGTGATTTGAAAATTGAATAAATATTTTTCAAAGTATGTAAGAATTTCTTCATTGTCTAAACTTTTGCGTCAGGGTGTATCCTGAAACAATGTAGCGAAGTGTGTTCATCCAGAAAATTTTATTAATTAAAATATCTGATCTGATATCTGAATCAGCTCAACAGAATAAGTCGCAGGTAATTGAATTCCACGAAACTCTATGTAATTACGCTTGATAAATTATAACGCAATTTTTATCAATGGTAAAATCATTACACGGGTCGTAATTTTTCAAATGGACAAAAAACTGCTCATGCCAGTTATTAAACCAGGATCTCCTGGCTGACGCTGCAAATGCTTCTCAAATGAGCAAACCTGAACAAATCCAGGGACAGACAAATCTCCAAGAACCCTTATTGATTATGCCATCTGATCTGATGTTAGAATAAGCTTAACAAAATACATTCATTTACTGATGCTTCACGAATCGTTGTTCGTAATTTTTTCGTTTTTTTATGTGTAGATATTTTTTGACCGCTCTCCTGATTTGCCCGAATCTCATGAAAGTAAATTGTTTGTGCCAATCATGATTTGCCCGTTACACGTACGAGCAAAGGATTTCAAAAAAGGATATTATTATTCTCCCTAGTAAATGTTTATTGTAAATTCTGCATTATTTAATTCGAGCATTCTTCTGATTTGATTAGGCAAACATTTGTGTTTAAAAGATACTTACAAAAAATTAAAAATTTTGTAAAATACTAAAAAAAGGCATTATTTGAAACTTCCTTTTCCAAATTTATTGATCGGTTAAGGGGTTAATTAATGCATGAGTATTATGTACAAGCATTTTAGAAGAATGTTACTTCAATTAAGCAATATTTTGTCAATTTAAAACATATTTAAATAAAATTGGATAATATGAGTACAAAACATTCATTTGAATAAAACTAAATGTAGGTGTGTTAGGTAGAAAAACATCGCTACCCTCATAGCATGCATAGTCACAGTGACGTCACTGTGAGTCACTTTGGTCACACCACATCTGTGACCAAAATGCCACCACTCAGTGACGTCACATTGTGACTGAGATGTGACTTTTTAAAAAATCCTTAAAAAATTACAAAAAGTCTTCAAAACATGTTATTTACTTTAAAAAACATGTTTCTGGCAATTTAAATGTCGTCGTTTTTTTCACAGTTCCGTCACAATGTTAATGTCAAAGTAATAACAAATGACACATTTTTCACAAATTTTTCACATTGTAAATTGACATGTGACAATTTACAATGTGAAATTGTCACATGTAAATTGACAATTTACATGCGACAATGTAAATTGTCAATTTACATATCACATGTAAATTGACAATGTGACATGTAACATTGTCAATTTACATGTGACATGTAAATTGACATGTCACATGTGACATGTCACATGTGACATGTCACACAACACAATGTGACCACTTTGTGAAGTAGTCACAAAAGAGTTCTAAAACGGCCGTGACGCCTTCACATTTCAGTCACTGTGACTTCACATCGACGTCACGTGACGTCGCATCGACGATCGATGGTCAGAAAGTCACAATGTGACTTCACAACGACGTCGCAGTGACGTCACCATGCCTTACGGGTAGGATCCTCTAAGATCTGGCAAAATAATATTTGGGTCATCCCCGATACAATTGTGTAGCTCATCCTAAAGAAAAATAAACATTTTTTTTTCTTTTTGAGCAATTTAATGTCGAGCATGAACCCACGGAATTGCGTGGATCCTTCTTTAACATAATTTGTCATCTAATTAAAAAAATATTTTTTCAATCAAATATGATTTAGTATAAATACTAAACCGTTTTTATTTCTACCAATAAGTTTTAAACGTTAAAGTGTATATGCATAAAATTATCATGATTGGACTTGCTATTACAGTGAAACCCCGATTTTACGTTTCTCAAGGGACTGAGTAAAAAAACGTAAAATACGGGGAAAACGTAAAATCTGGAAATACATAGAAAGCAAAAAATCTTAGAAAAAAACTAAAGGTAGTAAAGATGACTCTTTCAAAATGTATTACAATCTATATTTTACGAAAAGAACATTATACATACCATTTTTAAGATGATTTTACTAACACATTTAATTGCGAATCCTGGCATTTAGGTTGAAAATAGTCCGTAATAGTAGATTGTTTTTTGAGTTCAAAGTGAATGCAGCATCTTCCAGGATTGAAATACTTTGCAAGTTTTTTTCCTGGTCTTTATGAGAAAGAAAATAGTTTCTCACTGTTTGTAAACTCTTCAATGCAATATTAAAAGAAGGGACGGGCTGTGCTTCTGTTTCTTGTTCTTCATCTTCATCGGTGGACGAAAAGTCCATAACGTCGGCTACGGATGGAGCAGTAGCTCTTTCAGCTTCACATGTTCCTAAATTTTCCGGAATGTAATCATTGAAATCATAGATAACTGTTTCGTTGTCATTGTCCGAGTCTACCGCAACTGATTCCTCATCTGTTCTCGGTTCATTAGATGCTACGAATCCGCTTTCTTCAAAACAATGGGAAATGCAGTGTTGTGTAACGTTTCTCCACGACGCAGAAATAAAATGCATAGCCTGTAGAACACTTAATTTTAACTTGCAGGCGTCATTTAGGTTTCCATTTTCTATTTCAGCTACAGCTTTCCGGACAAGTTGCTTTCTATAAAAAACCTTGAAAGATCGAATAATGCCGAGATCACAAGGCTGCAATTTGCTTGTGCAATTTGACGGAAAAAATTCGACATGCACATTAGACAGCTGCAAAACCGGATGTGCACTGCATTGATCAATAAATAAAATTATTTTACGATTCTGCAACTCCATTTTTTTGTTTAGTTTGCGCAAAAAGTCTTCGAAAATCGGTTTGGTCATCCACGCATTTTTGTTTGCTTCGTACTTTGTCGGATAACTTCTCACGTTTTTGAAGCATCGTGGGTTGAGCGACTTTCCGACAACAAGAGGCGTCAGCTTCTCACTTCCATCGGAATTGCAACAAAGTAAAACCGTAAGACGCAATTTAGACATCTTCCCTCCATGGCAGGAGTCTCCTTTTGCAACATAAGTTTTATCCGGTAGGAGGTCAAGGAGAAAAGTCCGGCTTCATCCGCATTGAATATGTCCTTTGGCTTGTATCCTTTGGTCAAATTTAGTAGATTTTTCTTCCAATCTTCTATTGTAGCTTCATTTACACTTGATAATTCTCCCGAAAGCGATCTATACACAAGATTATGTCTTTTCTTCATTCGATCAATCCAGCCATTTGAAGCTGTGAAATCCTTCAAACCACCAAGCCTATCGGCGATTTCTAGAGCTTTTTCTCTTAGTATCGTGCCATTTATAGGTACATTCGCGGCACGAGCTTCTTTAAACCACTTTAATAAGATACCTTCCAGCTCGTCGTACGGCGATTTTTTCAATGTTCTCCGTTTCTTAGCATTTTTTTCTCCGACTTTCTCGACGTTTTTTTCAATGCATTCTTTTTTCTGTAGTATGGATTGCAGGGTTGTTACGGGAATTCCTTGCAACTGAGCAAACGCTACTTTGGTTCCGTGGAATTCATCAAATTGTTTAACAATTTCGGCTTTCTCAGCAACAGAAAAGTTTTTGCGTTTTTTACTCGTCATTTTGGCACAAAAAGGTTATAAATGCGACCACCGCGTGCTAAACAGCATTTGAAAACGTTAAGAAAGGTAAGGATCCCTTTCCCTCCCTGACGAAAGAAATGAGCCACCCCATCTGATTGGTAACTGGATTGTCTCTTAGCCCCCCCTCCCATCTCATCCCTACACCAATAAAGTGTGTTGTTTCTTTATTTTGTTCCCCCGCCAGCTACCCTGGGGAGGGAAGGGAGCAGTCCGCGACAGCAGGTGTTCAACAAAGTAGGGGGGGGGGGAGGACCAGTTTCAGAAAACAGGAGTCTTTAGTTTTTCTTTCTGTTGTCTTTCTGTTTTCATAGATTGCATAACTTTTAACAACGTGGATTAAGTTAAAAAAGCACAAAAGGAAAAATTATTGCTTATTTTAGAACATTTTTTTCCTTTTTTTACTTTTCAGAAAAAACGTAAAATGCGGGAAATTCTATAAATAACAAACTTACGATCCGGGTTAAATTAACATTACAACTATACGGAAAAACTGGGACCTAAAGAAAAAACCGTATAATGCGGGAAAAACGTAGATTCGGGGCACGTAAAATCGGGGTTTCACTGTATATTTTGTGTATTATATTTTGATTGCATGCAAAAAATCTTTTCTATGAAAGATCAGAACATTTAAATGGGGATTTTTTTTCTTGATTAAGAATTTTGAAAAATTTTCTTACGTATAAAACAACAAAAATTCTCTTTAATTTGTAAAAATGCTTTTGGAAGATTAAATACCAAATTTTGACAATGACTAGAAGCCAGCAATAAAAAATACCTCTTGAATATTAGACCAGCGGGGCTATGGAATACGGATTTTTTTACAGTATTTGTATGGTCTCTTGAGTTTTTGTACCAACAAATTTAAATTTTTTTCTCCTTTATTTACCTGATATTTAAAAAGTCAAAGAAGTGTTTTATAAAATACTGATATCTAAATTTAAAGGACTGTGCATCAAGCTTTGGCAGTAGTGCTATAACAGTAACTACTAAATGTGCAACAGTATGTATTCGTTACTTTTAAATGCACAACGCCTTAGAGAAAATTCGTTTTTCGTTGCTTTCGTTTCTCTTTAGAAAAAAAATAATCGAAACAGTAGTACTTGTGTTTTCGGTGTATTTTCTAATTTTTAAAGGAATTTATCGTTTTATAATATTATGTTTAATTAAAATAAAATATAAAATCTATCTAGATACTTGCATTGATTTACCATTATATAAAACTGGGTATTTAAAATACTATATGTGAAATATGTGGTTGCAAGACTTCCTCAATTTTAATTATATACCACGCATGCAGGAATTCTTTAGCGTTACCTGGGGCCATAATGGAATTTTGTACGAAATCTTTCTACAAACGAAATCTGTGTAAAAGTTTAAACAATCACAATATAATAATACTTGTGTCTCAGTCCCCTGCGAGCTATGTTCGCCATCTCTCGTTCAGGCCTTGGAGCCTTTCTTACTTTATACAATACAATTTCATCTGCTAAGAGGAATAATCAATGTAAAACGGAATTTTTCCGTGGTTTTAGATGAATTCGTCTCAGAAAGTGTTCATGTATGTATTAAAGAAAAAATAGTAAATGAGTATCTTAAAAAAATGTCAACTGCTCAATGAAACCAGTAAAGCATGCGACAACAATACCTGTCTGTATCGGATAATAGAATTAAACCGGTTCTCAAAAAGTATTCTCATCCGCTCAACATGACAAAACTTTCTGAGACATTCACAGACTGAGTCTAATGCATAAAAATAATAAAATTGGTAATCATGACAAGGATATGCAACCGAATATCGTTTTACATTTTTTGATAAGTACATCGCAATTCACGTTATAATCAAATGGTTTTATATAAAAACTCTTCAATTACTGACTCATCCATAAATTCTGTTTAAGACACCAAGCATCACAGTATAATCAAAATAATTATTTTCATTTAAAGGAAAATGAGAGACACTAATCGATTTCTAATTTTCTGATCAAGAGCACCTGCTGATTTTATGTGTGTCCGAGTAAAAATCACTGGCTTAAAAAGTTATATGTACTGTATATATTATAATTCCTTTAGTACAGTTATAACGAATAATTTATTGTATTGTAAGCATCCGTTCTTTTTACAGTAAAATTATGACCCATTATAATACGAAATAAGTCTCAATTCTTAAGATTAAATCTTAAAAGATAAATATATGTTGTCACTTTATTTCTTGAATCCATTCTTCTTCTTTTTTTATTACATACATGAAAAAGTTATTGTCTTCCCATCTCTTGATAAAAAATAAAATAACATCCATTATTCGGTCTATGTTTGAAAAATGCATATGAAACTTCATATATGTGATATAAAAAATACAATCACTGAAAGAATAAAAATGATCTCAAAATTTTTCTAAAAGCAATTTGTTTTACTATTGACTATGCGACAACAAAAACTTCCTTTGAAAATCCGTACGGACATTTTCAACGAATGAATGCTGCTGAAATAACGAAATGATTTAATGACTCTATATACACCGTTAAAAACATGCAGCTTTCGCTGTAAAAAAATAGTCGTTGGGGGCCAACGCAATATTTACCCACCAGGGATATGCATAATATAATATATGAAAATAAAACATATATAAGCAATTTATAAAATAGATTGCAATTCCAAAAAACAATATTTAAACATATATTTAAATTTTTTTAATATATATATGCTCTATTAACCCCTTCTCGACGGGAGCATTTTACGAAATTTTTAGTCTCCGGTTTTAAAATACAAAAATTACTGATTTATTAAATCGAGAAAATGCTTCGATTAAATAATGCAAAATTTAGGATATAATTTTACTGGTGGAGCTAAACACGGATTCTTAAGCCTATTTGCGGTATATGTGTCGTTCGTCCCCAAGAGGTTAATGAATTCCTGATGAACTAGTTTCAACAAATTATATAGAACGCCAAACTACTCAAGTAGTACCGAATTGCTTAAAAAAACATCCTTATAACTCCAAAAATAATCTTCATATTAACTAACAGATTACTTCGACGTATTAAGGGTATCATGCACAATTAACCCTTTTAGCTCTGATGGTTGAATTTTCTACCACTTAATTTTAATTCCGAAATTTCACAACGACACCAGAAAATTCGACCAAATTTATTTGAAAAATGTTTAATGCATTTTTTCGTGCATGTCGTTAACTGATTTTTTTCTACAAAATACTGATGTCAATGTGACATTTGGAATTTGGAAGAAATTTACCCACCAGAGCTCAGAGGGTTAAAATATATCTTTGAAATGAAATTTCAATGAAATACAGGGTCATGAAAAATCGAAGAATGTGGAAAACAGGATTACAAATATCTCCGCAACTAATAATCCGATTGATTTCATTTTTTATTCAAAATTTATGGTTTTTATTGCATTTTACGTTCACTCCTTTAAAAAAAATGCGAAAATTTTTATGTATTTTTCATTAGAACGAATTTTTTGAGAGTCCGAAAAAATAGTTCCGGACATTAAATAGGCTATGTTCCATTTTTACATACTAAGTGCATACAAAATTTCCAGTCACTGTCTCTATTTGTTCGGGAGATAGAGCATTTACAGACACACAAACAGACTGGCACACTGACAGACATACATACAGAGAGACAGACGGATGGCAATTTTTTTTTCTGAAAATATGATTTCTGAATCGCCAGTATTTCAAACATGTAAATCAGAAAAAAAAACTTCTATTTTCAAAATGATTGTAAGACTTCACCCTATGCTGTGTATGATGGGTAAGTAAAAAAATTCCTATTTAGAAAAAGGTTATTCCTGATATATCATAGAGCACTCTCATTGGTCAAAATGAAGATATTCTGTAAAAGCGATGGGGTGGCTAGGAAGCAAAAACTGCACAATTTTAACCTTTACACAGAAAATTCTGTTCGTAAAATGTGAAATTATTGACCGGAATTTACAAACGACGTTTTTTACAAATTAAGAACTAACTACTTTAGGCTTTCATTGTAAAAGCAAAACTTTATTAAAATATTCTTGATGCCGTTTGTAACTTTGGATTTAAAATTAGATGTGTCTGAAAGGATTAACAGTATACCCGTATATCGTACTAATACGAGAACAACTAATTCGAATTCCTAAGAACTAACACAACTCTCATCTTTTCCCATCAGTCTGTTAAGCACCATTCACGAATCACGAAATATAAACAGAGTCTGAAGTCTTTTTATTTTAATTCTTCAACAGATTGATGAATCAACGGATAACGAATGATGTTCCATAGTAACAAATCGGTACTTCGTGTTAGAGAGAATATCCTTTACTCAGAAACGATTACATGCGGTATGCAAAAGCTCTATATCGGCTGCCGCCATTTTCGTGTCAACGCTCAGGCTTAAGGCAACCGTCCTCGCTCGAAGAAACGCTCGCGAGCTAATGCTATTCCTATGGGAAAGCATTATTCTAATAACTCTTTCGCATTTTGACATTTTTGAATAATTTTTTCTGCATTGGATAGCTGAGGTGCATGCCGATTGCGCACCTTTTTTACTTTTTCGATTTTGGTTGCAGATATACTTTTTAAAAAGCACTTTCAGTTTCGAAACCGGTTTTAAAAGTGAAACTAACTTTGTAAAAAATATCTGCAACCAAAATCGAAAAAGTAAAAACGGTGCGCAATTGGTATGCACCTCAGCTATCCAATGCAAAAAAAATTATTCAAAAATGTCAAAATGCGAAAGAGTTATTAGAAAAATGCTTCCCCATAGGAATAGCATTAGCTTGCGAGCGTTTCTTCGAGCGAGGACAGGAACCTTAATATTCAATGGCTGAGGACTCAAACATCGACAACGGATAAAAATATAATCTTAATTAACATTATAATCTTAAAAAATGATTTATTTTTACCTACAAATACAGACTCATAACATGTGTAAATCCATTTTAATAACCTTATAAATTAAAGAAGAATTAGGGAAATCGTTTAGGAATTTTTTTACAATCTAAAATTTTGAAGCACAAAAAAGACTTCTTTAATTATCAAGGAGTTTATGTACATTTCATTCTGAATTTTTTTCTTTTTGAAAATTAGGAGATTTTCAAACGTGAATAAACTCTAAGCGCGTTAAAGTATAACGGAGAATAAAATTAATGACTTTTTTTTTCAAGATATAATTACTTCCTTTTTATTTTTAAGGTTAAATAAGGTTTCATTTAATTATTTACTTTTTTATTTAATGTTTTTTGTTTATTTTTTCTAAACAATATATACCTTGTGCACTGAAAGAATGAGTTTGAATTATTTATCTATTTTTTTTAATTTTGATAAACTCAATTTCTTTTCCAATTAAGAAATTTTATTTTAAAAATGCATATATCCAAATTCGCAAACATTATTAAAGATGAAATTTCCTCCACGTTTTTTTAATCAGATCAAATTTTGCCACAGTGAAAAAGAAAATGTAAATTAAAATTATTTTTTATTATTTTTTTCCAAACAGCAAAGTGCGAATTTATGGATAAAAAATAAAAATTATTCATCACGCATATATTACGAAATGCATTTTATCACTTCTAGAAAATTGGGAGAAAATAACTTTAGAATACGAGTAAAGATTTTGAAAAAAAAACAATTTGTAAATTTTACAAAAAATTAAAAATCAAATTTTAACAATCAACATTCATACTCGGTAACGTATTAAAACTATTTTGTGCAGTACTGTATGAGAGATAGAATTTTATGCACCCCATAAAATTTCGTTCATAGCGTAAAAAAAGACAGATGTTTCTTAATTCAAGAAGATGTATTATAATCACGAATAAAATTATTGAATGATGAACAAAAATATACAATAAACTCATAGGAGTCCCCAAGATTTCGAAAAGCGTAACTTCTAGATATCTAGAAGCGTACCTTTACAAACATCACAAAAGAATTCTTTTTTAGGTTCGTTTGCAATTATGCAAATACTTAACACCTACACTAAAAAAATGGTTTCTCAAAATTGACTAAAATAATTCAATTTTAGGTACTTCACATACTCAAAACAGCTCCGATCCAAATGTACTCAAAACTGAGAAATACATGTATTCAATTTTGATCCCTGATTGTGTTCAAATATAAATAGCTATGAATTACCCTCTGAACTTACAAATTAAAGTAAAACTGTGCTGGCATTTATTTTCCGCTCAAAATTATTAACAATAAAAGTTTAATTGATTGTTTATTAAGAAAAATAGCAAAAATTATTAGCAAAATATCCAAATCGAATATTTTTTATGGCAAGAGCATACTATTTGCAAGCACTTTTAAATTATTTCAAAATACTGTGCATAATTTAATATTTACATTAATAAGCATCTTTTATGCCACCATGAATGAAATAAACCATTACAGAGAACAAAATTATCGTGAGCATGGGTTTGATAACATGTGATGTTTCAAAATTGAGAAAGCAATGTGCTCATTTTTGATCCAAACATACTCAATTCAGTATGAGTACATCGATGTACTGAGTATTTCATTTATTTGTCAGTGTATAGTTGTCCTTCAATCCGTCCGCCTGTCTGTTCATCCGTCCCATATAAAAAAGCAATAATTATCCAACGGAATCGTTTGAAATTTAAAATATAAAATTATTAAATAATTTTTTCGATTCATTTCAAATTTTGTGAAAATCGGGTGCATATTTCAATTATAGGTACAATCAAAAGTGTTCTGTTACATTACGATTAATGGGAAAAATAGTTTCAAGTGCATTTTAAATAATTATAGCCTCTTTCGAACTTAATACATTTCATATGCATCTATGAAATGATACTAAAATATACATTCTGTACAATCTATGGTGCAAAGAACATTCTTTATTAATATGCATGGCCACACAAAAGTATTTTATTGCATAATGAAGTAAGGGGAAACATTGTTTGGGGTATGTTTTAATTATATTAAACTAGTTCACATTTTATGAAATTGATATAGGTTCCCGAGGTTTATTACAAATATAATAGAAATAATTTAGTTTTTTACAGGGCCACAAAAACAATTTCAGATACTGTGTTTCATCCGAAGAACTGTATATTTTAAGAACTTCGTTGTAGTGCGAAAGTATCCCATTTGCTAAGTCTAACGTGCAATTTTCGACTTGTTGAAATTTAAATAATTATTTTAATAGTGAACTTTTATTACCTGGATGTAATTTCGAGCAGCAATTAAATTGCATTGATCAGTTCTTTTTACCTGGAAAATTAGTTCTTCAGATGCTATTAGGTAACAAATAAATAATCTCATGTTCCGCAAAATATGTTTAACTAACATTAACAACCTAATTGTCTCACCCGAGACATTCACGGTCTGCAAGATTCACGGCTTTTATTCAGAAATGTTTTATTCTCACCAGTTTTACAAAATAATGTAATTGGTTTTATTCTGGTATCAGTTGCGAACAGTTTGATTTTCATTTCATGGGCTACCTAGTTGCTATCAACTGCACGCCCGGAATAAATGTGAAATGTATTGCAAAAGTATGGATACGTTGGAATTGTAAGGTTAACACTAGAACCGCGGTGACGGATCATTTTGACCCGTATCATAAGGAAACAGGTCGATTCGAAACAGAAAATCCTTTATAAAAAAATGTTGGATATATGCTGAGAAAAAAATGTTTTCAATAAAAAACTTAAACAGTTTTAATTAAAAATCCAGGCGAAAAATATTTTTCTAAAATCTGAATGAATTTTCTCGCGGTTTTAGTGTTAAGCTGTAGTAAATAATACTGAAGTTAAAAATAAAAACATTTAAAAATTAAAAAAATATAGTAAAATTAAAAGGAAAAGGTTGAAGAGTTTAAACTAGCAAAACAATAAGATAAAGTAGAATAATTAAACTAAATATAGGATAGCGGGAGAAAAAATTGAAATATTAAAAAATTTAATAAGTTGAAATAAGGATAACTGTAGTTCAAGAACTACTAGGGTTTTCTGGCATCCATTTTATTTATCATTAAATAAGATGAATATTTTTCTTTCAAAAAAGTGCTGGCAATAACGAATTTGAATTTTTAAACCGTAATTTAATGCGACCATTAAGGGGTTAACATTAACTTTAAAATTATTCTGTTGCAGTTCGCAGTTATACAGCTGAACATGTTTAACTCATAACATCCGAAAGACTGATTTAACAGATCGAGAGAACAGATTAATGTAAAAGATTAATTGTAAAAGCTACTCAAAAATACTTCCAACAATTTACAGGCAGCTAATACAAATTTATTTTTACAAATTATTCTTTAAGTGTCGAAAACATTTTGTCTCCTGAGATTTTTAAAGATAAAGAAACTTTTTTCGGAATTTTCTATGACTAAGAAGAGGTCATTGTACATTTTCTCTTTCTTTTTTACAGTGCAGAAGTAAAATGGACAATCGACGGCAAATTTATTTTTTGTAATAACTATCTATAACTGTAGCGTATTCAAATCTTTCCGATAGGAAGAACACATATTTATAGACACAACACGTCATGCAAAATTTCATCTAAAACAAATTAAAAATGCAGTAACAGTACGCACAATAATATGTCGCATTGTATGTTTTTTTTTTTTTTTTTTTTTTTTTTTTGTTAAATTCTATAAGAATTTTTTGTATTTTACGAACATCTCTTTGTCTACTAAAATATTGTTCTGTTAGATAATGCCTGGTACAGAAAATGCACCTGTGAAACAATTTGAGCCCATACAGATAATGCTTGCACATGTAATTTTGGAGACCTGTACGTAATCTATAGAATTTGTGCACACCACGTCGAGGCTAATCGCTGTACATTTCACATATCTTTTTTTACAGACCGCTGGAGTCACTTTATGCTCGAATGCACCAATGAAGGTGTCCGAAAAGAGCATCATGTAATTCTATCGGTCTGTAAAAAAAGACACTTGGGATTCACCGTGGTAGCTTGTCTTTTTCATTAGCCTCGACACCACATAATATGTTAAAACCTAGTTGTGATTTAAAGCGCATACCAGAATTAAAAATTGTACTTCCAGTGGTTAGCATTCACTGATAGTTTAATAACCGAATTGTTTTGTGCGTAACCAACCATGTAAAAAAATAAGCTAATACTACACAGCTCGTGCACAAAACAATTTTATTATAGCGCCATAACTTCTGGCTACAAACTGCGGATAAAACAATCATTTTTCGATCCAGAATTTTTTCCAAATGAAATGCAACTTTAACCACTTGGGGACGAGCGACACGTATACGTGCTGCATAAAGGCTGAAGAATATTTGCCTATCCACACCAGTAAAATTTTAGTCTAAAATTTGCCTTAATTCATCAGCGCATAATCTCGATTTAATAAGTCACAAATTACTGTTTTTAAAAACCGGTGACAAACCATTAAAAAATTCGTAAAAGACTCTCGTCGCGAAGGGGTTCTCACGGAAAATATTTATTTTCAATTACTAAAAATTTCTAGGATCAAACTGAGTTGCTTAATCCGCGGATTATGCGCTAGAATTTAAGGTATTTGAAGTAGTCAACATTTTGGAAATGAAAAATTTAAATAATAATAATGATGAATGATACTTTTTAATCCAAATATTTTCATTAGAATCATCAATTTTATTTGATAAAGAAATAAACATAAATTACTACTTCTTTTTAATAATAAACACATTTATTACATTTAGTAGTACAGTAATCCCTCAAAATTTGCGGATTTAACATTCGAGAGCTTTGATTATTTGGGAAATAGAAAATGCAAAACATTTCAAAATTCTCGAAATTTGCATCGCTTTTTAACCGCTTGAAGGGCGGTGGCATGTCTATGAAAACATTTTTTTTAATTCCCGAAAGCCACATTGACACCAGAATTTTGATTAAAAAAATATTGTTTTATTAGGTATTTGAACTATAGCTTTTTTTCTTATTAGAAACAAAGCTGATTTTAAATTTCGGTGTCACCATTAATTTCAACACTTAAGCAATGAAAGTGCTGTGCGCCGCAAAGGGTTAAAAAGAAAAAAAAATATTTAACATGGTGTTGACAAGGTTTGAAAGAAAAGTATAATACAAAATGTATTTCCTTAAAACAGTGGTGCGAACAGAGTATAAAAATAGTGGCGTTCTGAATTTTCCGTTCGTCAGTTTGACATTTATTGAACCTAACCCAAGCGTCTGGCCGTTCTCTAAATCGCGAAAACGTAATCGGAATGGTGTATAATTGATACATGTTACCGAGGTTTTCGTGATAGTTGCGATGGCGAAAATAATTTTGTAACATTTACAAATCTTTTATAGACACTCCGAAAATGCCGTGACAATGCAAGAAAATAACGTTTGCAGTGAATTTTAAAGATGTCACACTATTTCAAACACATTGAAATTGATACATCTCACTAGAGTGGACTAGAAGATGCTCATTATAGAATAGTATGGTCTGTACAGCAATTAACCTTAATTTACACAGACACACTACATTGAGTGACTAAAAACTGTCTACGAACAATAACTGCTGAAGTTCTTTTTTTCAAGTGTGGTATACATTTTAAAATTTAATTAATATTTTGGTACATTACTGGCTGTATGTGAATTCTGTAGATCACATAGAAAACAACATAAAATAATTCAAGTACATTTCTACTTAACTAAACTACTTAAAGTGGAATTTTCAACTGTGTTATCCGTTTTCTAATTTACTTAAATTTTTGCATACTATGTGAGATATATAAAATTAAACAAATAATATAGAAGGCTGCACAAAATAATTTGAAATTTTTCCTAACAATGGATGGCAATAGCAGAAATTGGGTCTTAATACTTATGCTTTCAAACTGTATTACAAAATTTCATCTTTCATTGTAATAAAAGATGAAGTCATGCTACAGTATTGGGAATGTATTGTAAAATATTTTATAATCTATATTTGACATGTGATTTTTCCATTTTTTATAATTTTATCACACTGTAAAAAATGTCAGATGTTTCTGAATATGTAAAAATGTACTGTAATCAAAAACGAAAATATACAGTGAGCTCTTCTAACTCATCTAAGGTTTCGAAAAACGTTCCTTTACCTTTAAAAATCCCAGAAAGTTATTTGTTTTCGAAATTTAAAGAAGAATTTATAAAAAATAATTTTATTAGCTGCCCGTCCATTTCGGAAACGTTTCTAAGTAGCTTTTAGAGTACAATAATCACTTTTCTCAAATCAAACTATCACTTTTTCGGATTCTATCAATTCTCAAGTAAACATTTTCAGCTGCATAACTGATTTTGTGCATGCAATTGTAGCAAAATAATGTCAATTTTCATATTAATGATACTACTGTTAATATTGTATGTTTGCCTATTAAACGTGCTCTCTGAATATCAAAATATTTTCGTATGAATTGGTAGCATCCGAAAAAGTGATATTTGATTTGAGAAAAGTGATTATTGTACTGTAAAAGCTACTTAGAAACGCTTCCGAAATGGACGGGCAGCTAATAAAAATTAATTTTTATAAATTTTTCTTTAAATTTGGAAAACAAATAGTTTTCTGGGATTTTTAAAGGTAAAGAAACGTTTTTCGAAACCTTAAGTGAGTTAGAAAAGGTCACTGTATATTTTCGTTTTTGATTACAGTACATTTTTACATATTCTGAAACATCTGACATTTTTTAAACCTTAAATAGAATAAATATAATTAAATATCAAGTGAAAAAAAATCACATCTCGTAAATAGGATAAAACTTTGTGTTTTGTTTTTGTTTTTACACTTTTTTTTTCTTGGAATACCATATTTGCATTATTACACAAAAGAATGAATTCAAATAACAAAAAAATAAAATATATTTTTAAAATGAAGTTTCAAAATTAATACTTCTAATTATCAACAAATTCTCAAATGTTACATGTTTTGGTGATTTCTTTAAAAATTTTAATATTTTCAAGCATCGCTGAATTACAATTGCTCTCTAGAATAGAGAAGAATTAAATTATCATTTAAATATTTTATATCTTTTTTTAAAGATTTTTTTAATTATTTGATGCAAAAAAAAATTAATTCTATTTTGTGTGTGTATTTTAAAGAGTTTCATAATCTATGCTTGACATGCGATTTTTCCATTTTTTTCATTTTATCTTATTTTAAATCTTAACAAGAATAAATATTAATAAAAATTAGTGAAAAAAATCCCATTTTGAAAATAGGATAAAACCTTAAGTTTTGTTTCTGTTTTTACAAATTTCTTTGGAATATCATATTTGCATTTTTATACAATAGAAATGAACTCGAAAAACGGAAAATAAAATATATTTACAAAGTAAATTTTGAAAAGAATACTTCCAGTTATCAACGACTTCTCATATGTTACATGTTTCGGTGATTTCTTTTGAAAATTGAAATATTTTCAAGCATCGATGAATTCCGATCGATCTCCAGACTAGAGAACAAATAAATTACCATTTAAATATTTTCTTCCTTTTTTTTCTTTAAAAGATTTTTCTTTTTATTGTTTGATGCCAAAAAAAAATACTTGTAAGTATTTTTGTGCTTTTTTCTCGCCATTTTTCTTTATTTGATAAGTATGCTTCTTTAGCGCTTTATCTTTATTTATGCAATAAAAAAATTATATTTATTTATTTATTGTTAAAGTTCTTTCACAGAAGTTTCAATTTCGATGTTTTTAGTTGATTAGGAAATACGCTATAATTTCAAACCATGTTTTCTTTCAAAATCTTCAAAAACTTTTACAGAAAAATATCCCTAGTTTTAATCAAAATTTATTTTATTACACTGCACAAAATGCAATGAGAGAATTTTATTATTATTATTTTTTTAATTCACTAAGAATTAAATTATTGAGAAAACATACTTTTTCATTCTTTATACGAAAAAGTGCATATTTTCTTGTTTGAATTGTTTTATTATATTTTTTATTATTTTCAGTAAATAAGGTTCTTTCCTATTGATAAATTGTCGTATATGTAATTTTTTATGTTTCCCCCCAAGTACACAGAGAAATATCGTGTAATTTTTAAGGTTAATAATAGATAATACAAAATATGAAAAAGTAATTCCAACTGATTTAAGTATTTTTAAACTTAACAAATAGAATCAATATCGCTAAATATCTACAAAATACGATTACGTATATTGAAATAAACTAATTGGATGTACCATTCTGTAAACTTTTTTTCTTTCTCAAACGGGGTTCACACACTCCTTATATTTTTAAGGATCATTTTAACAACACTATTATGATCTGAAAATTTATTTTTAATTTTTAAGAAACCAGAATGTTCAACCACCATCATTATTCTAAAATTTCGCAATATTTTTCTGCAGTGAAATACGTTGAGAATACAATAAAAATTTTGTGGTAAAATTGCCCGATCCCTGTCAAACAAATTAATATTTCAAAAGGTTTTTATACATATTAATACTTTAGTGTTATTACTTCCGTATTAAACCAGCTTTGATTTCTTAGTTTAGTTTCTGTTTCATTTTAATAACCGGAGTAAAACCGAGTTCATCTCAATTCAATTGTTTTATAAAATCAGTATTTGTCTTTATTCTTTTGCAGTAACGGCTCATCAGTATGTGCTACATCAATTTTTCACACAACAAAAATTGTATAGTAATTTCAGTTTTTTTTAAATCAACAAAATTTGCCGAGTAAATAATATAAAATATTTTGTTAAATTTTATTGGTGAAAAAAATCTGATGCAGCACTGTTTAACGAGGTATTACTGCGCAGTGATACTCTAACTTCTTGAGAATTGCCTGTTTACCTGGATACAGGGGCGTAGCTAGCGGGGGTCGGAGGGGTCCGCCCGCCTCGTATGTCACCAGCTAAGGGGTGAAACCCAAACTTTATTTGCAAATAAAAAATATAATCTTATAAGATTTTGGAAAGGAATTCTCAAATAAAATGAAATTTTTAACGCGCGAACCAATAGAGTTCGTTTTTTTTTTTTTTTTTTTTTTTTTTTTTGGATGTGGAATTTTATACAGAATGGATATGGGTTTTTCCATGAACATTTGTAAGTCACATTTCTAGTAAGTGCTAAATTGTTGGCCACCGTTATTTTCAAAAGGTTTGCATGGCTTTGTTCAATTAGTGAAATATCTATGATAAAACATTTTTCCGTTTTAAAATTCAGTTATCCAAAATCATAGTATGTGACTTACACGACATGTGCTCATGGAATTACTCATATCTAAATAAGACATACACCAAGAAACATAAACCTACTTATCCAACGAGTGCGTAAGAAAAGCAAATTTTAAAAGAAAAAATTTTCTTTTACATATAGACACTACATTGACTTATGCGGATTATGGGTGGACGATGTGACATTCCCGTGGCTTATATATATATATATATATATATACAGAGAGAGAGAGGGAGAGAGAGAGAGAGAGAGAGAGAGGGCAGAAGTAACTAAGGAATGGTTTGGTAATTTCTTATAATAACGTAGAATTTTGATTGAAAAAATATCACGGATCGGACGGAGAGGGTGACACCATTTACATCCGCCCCGTGTGTCACCCATCCTAGCTATGCCACTTGATGGATGCACCTTGTCCGTCGCTGCATAAACGGTTGATGCACACGAGAACTATGAAAAATATAGAAATAAAAGCTATTACAGTGCCGCTGTATCGTTACCAAGTTCGAGCATGATCTACTGGTCATAGCCAAAAATATACTCTTGAAATTTGGTTCAATTCCATCGATAATTTGCTACATTTTTCAAAGGTACAATAATGAAAATGACACAAAAATTGCTATTACAGCACCCCCTTTCTGCGGAATATTTCCAAATTCAATTAAAATATTCTGCCTATAGCAAAAATCACACACACACAGACAAAAGATGGCTAATTTTTATGCATAACTTCATGTACTTTTCGATGATACAAAAAAGACATACCAACAGATGCACGTACCGGCACATGCAGACATAGACTAGAATAAATATATTTAAATATCAAATGAAAAAAAAAAAATCCCATCTTGAAAATTGGATAAAACTTTGCTTTATTTTTATTTTTACGTATTTCGTTTGAATATCTTTATTCATTTTTATACAATAGAAATGCATTCAAATAACTAAAAATAAAATATACTTATAAAGTAAAGTTTTGAAAGAAATACATCTAATTATCAACAAATTCTCAAACGTTACATGTTTCGGTGATTTCTTTTGAATGTGGTAGTATTTGCAAGCATCAATGAATTCTGTCCATCGCCAAGCTAGAGAAGAATCAAATTATCATTTCAATATTTTATTTCACTTTTTTGGAAAAAAAAATTTTCTTTTTTATGGTTTGGTGTAAAAAAAATATTTCTATGTAATTTTGTGTGTATATTGTAAAGTGTTTCATAATGTATGCTTGACATGTGATTTTTCCATTTTTTCCCCCTTTTATCATATTTTAAACCTTAAATAGAATAAATATAATTAAATATCGACTGAAAAAAAATCACATCTCGAAAATTTGATAAAACTTTGTGTTTTGTTTTTGTTTTAACGTATTTCTTTGGAATATCACATTTGCATTCTTATACAATACAAATGAATTCAAATAAATAAAAAAATATATCCTTACAAAGTAAAATTTTGAAAGGAATATTTTTAATTATCAACAAATTCTCAAATGTTACATGTTTTGGTAATTTCTTTTAATAATTGAAATATTTTCAAGCATCGGTGAATTCCAATCGCTTTTCAGACTAAAGAAGAATTAAATTTTTATTTCAATATTTTCTTTCATTTTTTTCCGAAAGAAGATTTTTCTTTTTACTGTTTAATCCAAAAAAAAAAAAAAAAAAAAAAAAAAAAAAAAAAAAAAAAAAAACATATATATATTTGTACGTTTCCAGGACCTTTTTACCAGTTTTTTACCACTCTTTTATTAGCTTCACCTGTGTGTTTGTGAGTTTGTGAGTTTGTAACTCTCCTTATTTTATGTATGTTCACCGATTACTCCGAAACCATGCAACCGATTAATTTGGTTTTGGTGTTAAATGAAAGACGATGCTCTCGAATTAGTACCACTTCAGTTTCATTGAAATTGGTTCAGCACTTTTTTAGTAATTAGGCAAAAACTAATAAAATTAGTCATTTTTCGCTAATTAAAAGTGTTGAATATGTTCACTGAATGGAGTGTAGACAGCAGGGCCGAGCGGTCTAAGGCGCCGGATTTGAGCTCTGTTTTGTGAGCCCGAAAGAGATTGTGGGTTCGAACCTCCACTCCTGACATTATTTACATCTATGTAAAATTTAAAAAAATTTCCGTATTACAATTTTTATTTTTAACCGGCTTCAGAAAAGGAAGAGGAAGTTATCAATTCGACGCGTATGTATTTTATTTCTATGTATGTTCACCAATTACTCTGAAACTATCCAACCGATTAATTTGGTTTTTGTATTAAATATAAATATAGTTTAAAAAAAACTAAAAACCACGCTTTTAAAGTAATCAAACTAAAAAGTGAAAAATAAATATAGTTTAAAAAAAAACTAAAAACCACGCTTTTTAAGTATATCAAACTAAAAAAAGTGAAAAATAATTCGTACTATAAACTGAAAACGAAAATAGATGAAAAATACTATATTACTATAAAATCATTGTTATTATAGAAATCAATTAATAAGCAATAAATAAAATTATCGTGGAAAAAAAGCGTGGGGTGCTTCTTAAGAACTGATAAATGGAACCTGGTAGATGGAGCACCCCACGCTTTTTTTTCCACGATAATTTTATTTATTGCTTATTAATTGATTTCTATAACAACAATGATTTTATAGTAATATAGTATGTTTCATCTATTTTTGTTTTCAGCTTATAGTACGAATTATTTTTCACTTTTTTTAGTTTGATATACTTAAAAAGTGTGGTTTTTAGTTTTTTTAAACTATATTTATCTTTAATCAGAATTTATTTTATTACATTGCACAAAATGCAATAAGAAAATTTTATTAGTTTTTTTTCGCTAGGAAATAAATTATTTATAATTTTTTTCCATTCTATATCCGAAAAAAAGAAAACGTGTATGTATAACTGAGTTATTACATGTGAGTTATTACATGTTGCTCTGCTTTTTATTCTTTTTTCCCACCATTTTTCTTTAATTGGTAAGTATTTTATGCAACATCTTTAGCGCTATATCTTTATCTGTGTAAAAAAAAAGATTCTATTTGTCTATATTTTAAATTAATTTACAAGAGTTTCTATTGATATTCTTATTTTTTAAGTTGATTAGGAGATATGGAATTAATTCAAACAAACATTTCTTTTCAAATATACAAAAGTGTTACAGAAAAAAAATCTAGTTTTAACCCATTTTAGGCCAAGCACAGAAATTTTATAAAATGTAGCATTATTTTTATTGAAATATGCTTAAATTACATACATTAAGACACAAAAAAAGATTCGTGCATGAAAAATAATATTTTATATAAGAAATAATATTTTATATAATAATATAAAATATTATTTCTTATAATGAATAATATGAATATGAATAATATTTTTATGACTTTTGTTTTATTCTTATTTCATATACAGAATTTGCAACTTTAATCTATTTTAAAAACATATAATTCATTTCAATTGGAATAATAATGTATTTTTAAAAAGTCGAATTTGTCAAAGGCGTTTCAAATTAAGACTCTAGCGTATTTTGAAAATTTTTTAAGAGAAAGTGTTTACTCCAATTGAATTACTAATATTTTATGGATGTCTTCAAAAGCCTTAAAAAATAGAAGAAAAATAAAATTCTTGAAAAAAATGTGTCAGAGTGTTAAAAAAAAATATTTATCGAAATGTTTCGTATACGAACCTTTGGCCGAAAATGGGTTAATCAGAAAATTCAGAGAATTTAATATATATATATATATATATACACACTGGTGTCTAAAAGTTAATTATAATTGGTAATTAAGTAATTATTTTTAAGTAATGAAAGAAATATGAATCGGAATGTGCTGAAACTCCAGGTGTGTAAACAAAATAGTACGCGTCACATATTTTCGCGAAGAGTTTCCCCCAAAATCGAACAGGGGATCGTCAACAAATTAAAAAAGAACGAAGATCTTTTGGATAACCCTTTCAAAACTAATGTAGCAAAAGCGTTCAAACTGCACATTATGACTAATTGGCTTATTGTAATGTACTGTGTTAATTTTTACAAGGATAGCATGTATACTCGTAGAGAAATTAAGGTTTTTATAAAAACAGCTCTAAGTTTTTTGCTTATAATTTGCAGAGATCTTAATATAAAATAATGATCTTTTTTCAAAAAATGACAAACATCATTGTACACAGTACCCTGTCATCAGAATTAAAAAATAATAAAAATTGTATGAGAAATGAGCAGGTTTACTAAATATTTTTTTACTGCGCATGCGTGAACGCTATTAAAATTTCATTTGCATATTATGTTAGTTAAATGTATAGAGCAACTTTTGTGAAAGTCTCAAAAACATAGCTTAAAAATTCTGAAAATTATCGTTGATAGAATGAGATCAAAATCCTTTATTCCCTAAATGAAGCAAAAAGATGAGGGGCTGTATCCATATTCCATTGTTTAGTGCCTACACAATATTGCACGTTCAACTATATTTAGGTAAAACCCCTGATTTTTTTGCTTCCTTTAGGAATAACGGATTTTGAGTTGATTCTATAGGCTCCCATTTTCAGAATTTTCAAGCTATGTTTTTGAAACTTTTACTCTTTGCATTTAGCTAACACAATATGCAAATGACATTTTGATATCGTTGACGCATGCGCAATGAAAAATTATTTACTAAACATACTCATTTTTCATACAATTTTTATTATTTTTAAATTCTGTTGACAGGGTGTTGTGTACAATGATGTTTGTCATATTTTCAGAAAAGAACATTATTTTACAATAAGAACTCTGCAAATTATAAGCAAAAAACTTGGAAAAATTTAGGACTGTTTTTATAAAAACCTTCATTTCTCTACGAGTGTACATGCTATCCTTATAAAAATAAACACAGTACATCACAATAAGCCAATTAATCATAATGTGCAGTTTGAACACTTTTGCTATATTAGTTATGACAGGGTTTTCCAAAAGATCTTCGTTCTTTTTCAATTTGTTGACGGTCCCTTGTTTGATTTCGGGGGAAACTCCTCGTGAAAATATATGACGCGTACTATTTTGTTTACACACCTGGACTTTCACCACATTTCGATTTATATTTCTTTCATTACTTAAAAATAATTACTTAATTACCAATTATGCTTAATTTTTGGACAACAGTGTGTATATATATATATGTTACAGGCCAAACCCGATTTTAGGCCAAACTAGATTGGCCTAGGCCAAACTAGTCTATCCTAACATCCATCGGATAAACTAGTTTTTCCTAGGCCAAACCGGTCTATCCTAACGCCCATCGGATAAACTAGTTTTTCCTAGGCCAAACCGGTTTATCCTAACGCCCATCGGATAAACTAGTTTTTCCTAGGCCAAACTAGTCTATCCTAAGGCCCACAGGACAAACTAGTTCTTCCTAGGCCAAACTAGTTTGGCCTAACTCTTATAGGATAAACTAGTTTAGCCTGCTGTTTATTGGTCTGAACTAGTTTGTCCTAGGCCGGTCTAATTTATCCTAGGCCAATTCAATTTGGCGTGATTTTATTTGATTCAATGACCGCCTCTACGCCAAAATTCTAGTTTGTCCTAGGCTGATCTAGTTTATCCTAGGCCAATGTAATTTTACGTGTTTTTAGCTCATGGCCGTCAAAGCCAAAGAAATAATGAGCTCACAGGTTCTGTATGTATGTATGTACGCATGTATGTACGTATGTATGTGCGTAACGCGATAACTCTTGATAGAAATAATGTAATTTGACATGTTTTTATCTCATCAGCTACCAAAGACTGAGAACTAATGTGCCCGTGGGTTCTGTATCTATGTATGTACGCAAGTATGTAACGCAATAATTTTTGATAGAAATACTCGATTTGCATTAAACTTTCAATATAGGTTTATTCTTATGAGGAGCTTTTCTGATTAATTTTGGGAGGTCATTGGAGAAGAATAAATGGGGAGGGGACGAGAGGCTGATTCGCCCCTTCCCTTAATTCAAATAGATGGATTTCTATGGATTATTAGCATATTTTATTCAAATTTTAGATATAGGAGTATTCTGTTGAGGCGCTTTCATTTGTTGAGGGTGTCAATTGTTTAAGTAAAAAGGGAGGGGAGAATAGGGGTAACGCCCCATAATTTATGTAAATGATTTTTTCACGCAGAATTTACTGATTTACTTCTAATTTTAGAAATAGATTCATTCTGGTAAGGCATTTCCCTAATTAGTTTTGGGGATTAATTAAATAAGAACAAAGGGAAGAACGGGGGAATCCCGCCTAATTTTGTTAAATGGGTTTTTCATGCAGAATTAACCGATTTCCTGCAAATATTGGATTTGTTCATTCTGATAAAGCGTTTCACTGATTAATTTTGGTGGTTCTTTGGTTTTTGGTCTGAACCAGCAATTTATTTCCTTCCGTAAAATATATAAATTTATTATAATACAGAATTATCCAATTTGCTTAAAATTTTGGACATGAATTCATTTGATCAGGTGCATCTTTAATAAATTTGGGTCTTTTCTTATGGTTATGTATAATAGGTTAGTGGATGATTTATCGCCTTCCTTAAATTAGATAAATGGGTTTTTATGCAGTTTTATCCGATTTGCCGTAAATTTTGAATAAGCTTATAGTTTTTTCTTTAAAAGGCGAATCCCTGAATAATTTTGAGGGTTTAATGAATAAGAATTAAGGGAGGAATGTGGGATTACCCTCTCTAAATCAGATGAATGGTTTTTTGAGTAGAATTGTCTGATTTGGTTCAAATTTTGGATAATTGTTTAATTTTATGAAGCGTATCTGTGATTAGTTTTGGGGGTTCAATGGTTAAATATAATTGGGGAAAATGGGAAAAAGTAATCCAACTTACTTTATTTTTCGAGGGTGTTATTCTATAAAAAATAAGGCTGAAATACACAATGACTGTAAACAGCCTGTGAATGCAAAGCCATCAGTTTAATTGGGTAATATTCTTTTTAATATTGATCCCGATAACTGCTCCATTGCTAACCTTGTGCAAAGTGGTTTTGTAATCGCCATTATAATGTATTTTATTCGATGCGTTGTAGAATACTGTTAGAGGTTTGCACGGGCCAGAATTTCGAGTTCCGAGCACCGCCTTTCCCGAAGGAAAGTTATTTTGCCGTGGCCCCGTGTAAAAATTAAAAGTTCAGCCCGAACCCTGCCGCTACAAAAATATGTGAAAAAAGACTCAGTCCCGCTCAATCTGGCCCTACTCAATTTCTGCAAAAAATTCAGATTTTACTTAACATACAATTAGGATTCCTCTAAAAAATACTGCATACATACATATTGGATAAATTTACAATATATTTTGAAATTACAAGGTGTTCACAGAATTAAAAAGTACACAATGTATTATTGATTATTTAGATTCTTAGACCTTTCAATATTGAAATGGGGATTCATTAAATAATTAATGTAGTTTAGAACAAAAGGAAAAAAAGGAGAGTTATAAACATCATAACTAAACTGTTCAGTAAAAAGTAAATTTGTGAATATGTTTCTTTGTCATTCCTTAAGAATTTTCTCAAGTCCAAAAGAGCTACATCCTAACACATTTAAGAATTAATTCATTTTCGGAAAGGCATACGATTAACAGGCATTCTCAGAAAATATGTAATCGAATGGCGTTAACCATTTTTCCATAAAAGCGATGTACCTTTGAGAAAATACTATTAAAGCTACGTTTTGAATCAAATTTTCGGTTACGACTTCACGGAAAAGAAAAACTTAACGCCGTGACAAAAATAGCTTATATGTCGACAAGAAATTAATTTCTAAAAAATGGAAAACGCTGTTCGATTCCAAATTATGTTCATTTCCAATCTGGCTCGAATATGCAATAATAATAATAATAATAATAATAATAAATGCAAGCCTGATCTCAGTTGGCACGAGTCTGCAGGAAAAAAAAATCCCATGTAAAATGCATTATGTCTTTACGGTGGACATGTGAAATTCCTGTATTGATGTTATAAGCAATTACTCTTGACACACATTTATACTTATTCTAGTGAAAGACATGTTTTTTACCGGCCAAATTAGATTAGCCTAGGCCAAACTATTTTATCCTAACGCCAATTATATAAACTAGATTTCCTACGCTAAACTTGTTTATCTAAATACCCGTCGGAAAAACTAGTTTTTACTAGGTAAGAGGGAAATCCGCCATTTTCTCTTCATACTTTACCAATAAACTTTCAAAACTATTCGGGGAATTGCCTTATCAGAAAGAACCTATAGCCAAAATTTGAAGTAAATCCGTAATTTCTGCGTTAAAAACCATTTATCTAAATTATGGGGGGGGGGGGGTACCTACATTGCCCTTTCTTTAACACTTAAACAATAAACATCCACAACTAATCCCGGAGGCGCCTTATCAGAATAATCCTATATCTAACATTTTAAATGAAAACTGATAATTCTGCATGATAAATGCATTTCTCGAAATTAACGGTGGGGGATTAGACTCCCGTTCTCCCCCTTTATTCTTATTCAGTAAATTTCCAAAATAATCAAAAAAGTATCTTATCAGAAGGAATCTACATCCAAAATTTGAATCTAATCGGATATTTATATCAAGAGTTATAGCATTACGTACATTCGTACGTACATACGTACATACATGCGTACGTACATACATACAGAACCTGAGAGCCCTTTATTTCGATGGCTTTGACGGCCGTGAGCTAAAAACACGGATAATTACTTTGGCCTAGGACAAACTAGATCAGCCTAGGAGAAATTAGAATGTTGGCGCTGAGGCGGTCATTGAATTCAATAAAATCACGCCAAATTGAATTGGCCTAGGAGCATATTTCAGATGTGTATATTGCTGGGACGATTACTGTTTCTAAACCAATAGGAGAGCGTCATTATCACGGTCAAGTACACGCCCACACAGTTTGATTGACAGGAAGTCGTGGACAATTGACGGTGCTAATTATAACGATAATCTGTTGCGGATGAAAGTGAGCTGACTGGCTGAATGGTTAGAGCGTCGAGCTTGAAACCGGAGGATATGGGTTCGAGTCCATCGAGAGCCGAGAGTCCGTTGGTGATTTTTTTTTTAATTATTGGAGGCTGTCTTTTATTAATAAATAAGACATTAAAAAAATATTTCAAACCCTTTTAATATTCTAAATATCGTTCCAAAATGTTTTATATATATATTAAACAAATGGGAAAAAAGTATTCTGCGAAAATATCGTTTTAAGCAAAATTCTTACTTTAATTTTTATTTATTTATTTATTTCAGGATCAGAGGAAGTATAATTTCTAATTGAAGTAAATAAAATTCAGTCATTTTGAAAAAAAAAAATTCTTTCGTACCTTTAATTTTTAATTACCAAGTACAAATTCAAACAGTCCGAGTACAAATAAATAATAAACACACACGATCAATTGTCCACGAGTTCCTGTCAATCAAACTGTGTGGGCGTGTACTTGACCGTGATAATGACGGTCTCCTATTGGTTTAGAAACAGTAATCGTCCCAGCAATATACACATCTGAAATATGCGGCCTAGGATAAACTAGATCGGCCTAGGATAAACTAGTTCAGACCAATAAATAGCAGGCTGGACTAGTTTATCCTATAAGAGGTAGGCCAAACTAGTTTGGCCTAGGAAAAACTAGTTTGTCCTATGGGCCTTAGGATAGACTAGTTTGGCCTAGGAAAAACTAGTCTATCCGATGGGCGTTAGGAGAAACCGGTTTGGCCTAGGAAAAACTAGTTTATCCGATGGGCGTTAGGATAGACCGGTTTGGCCTAGGAAAAACTAGTTTATCCGATGGGCGTTAGGATAGACTAGTTTGGCCTAGGCCAATCTAGTTTGGCCTAAAATCGGGTTTGGCCTGTAACATATATATATATATAATTTGCTAGGAAATAAATTATTTAGATTTTTTTTCCATTCTATATCTGAAACAAAAACGTGTATGTACAACTGAGTTAATTTTTATGCCCGAACTTTTAAACAGTTGCTCTGCATTTAACAATAACTGACCGAATTATTGAATTATATATAAATGTAGAATTTACTGTCATTAATTTAAGCAAATATTATTTAAAAAAAAAACTGATAAAAAGGTTTTTTACCAGCGTACGAACGCTGAAGGAAAGCGTGGAAGCATACGAGCCCTGCATTGTTAAGTCATAAAATATTGTTTAACCGCTTTCCTGTTTTGCCCGTACTCCTTACGGGAAACGAGTTTTTGTCAATCATGATTTGCCCGTACCATTTACGGTCATAGATACTCCAATTATAATTTATTATTCTCACCAGTATAATTTTATTGTAAACTTTGTATTATTTATTAACATTTTTTTTTATTTTGTTGAGTAAAAATTATTGTTTTTAAAAAACCTATGATAAAAGATTAAAAATTAATTCTGTAATATATATGTAAAAAAATAGACATTACTCAGGTTTGTAAGTGCTGCGCCACAAATGACAGATTTTCACCACTAAATTTTATTATTATTCAATCAATGTCAATCATGATTTGCCCGTACCATTTACGGTCATAGATACTCCAGTTATAATTTATTATTCTCACCAGTATAATTTTATTGTAAACTTTGTATTATTTAAACCGAGCATTTTTTTTTATATTTTGTTAAGTAAAAATTATTGTTTTTAAAAAACCTGTGATAAAAGATTAAAAACTAATTCTGTAAAATATATGAAAAAATAGACATTATTCATGGATGTAAATGCTGCGCCACAAATGACAGATTTTCACCACTAAATTTTATTATTATTCTTTGCCTAATTAAATCTCAGAAATTTTGTCATTAAATAAGTTAAGAAATGGTATTTGGTGGTGGCAACCTGCCATTTCTGGCGCAGCTATTGCATCTCTGCATTATTTGATTTTTTTTCAAAAATATTGATTAGTTAAATGGTTTATTTTACGCATGTAAAACAAAATCTGTTTTAGAAAATAAAGACAAATAAGACTCCCTTACGATAATTAACACTTGAAAAAAAAATACTAAATCAAATAAATGCTGTAGTAAAAACTATGTTTAACATGGGTCAAATCAAACGACAATTTCCAGAATTTTGAATTTACAAATATTTCACACATAATCTTTTAAACATTAATACATTTATATTTCTCTCAATTTCACACATTACAGAATTCCGGGCAAAACGCAAAATTTTCTTAGAAAAAATGCTATGTTGAGATCTTCTAGCAAATAAAAGAATCCGATAAATTCAAAAACCTAAGGAAATATCATATGTGAAATAGATTGAAATTCTATGACTTACATGTGTCCAGATTACAAAAGTATAAGAATTTCATTTTTTTGGCCTTATTCTCGAGGGATTTTTTTTATTCCTTTACGAATTTCAAAGTAATATGAAAGCGATAAAAAATATATCATTTTTTGAAACCTAACCCGGTGTCTTTCTCTCTGAGAATCTATCTAGAAGTATGGTTTTTGATATACACTGGTGTCCAAAAGTTAAGCATAATTGGTAAATCAGTAATTATTTTTAAGTAATGAAAGAAATATGAATCGGAATGTGCTGAAACTCCAGGTGTGTAAACAAAATAGTACGCGTCACATATTTTCGCGAAGAGTTTTCCCCGAAATCGAACAGGGGACCGTCAACAAATTGAAAAAGAACGAAGATCTTTTGGATAACCCTGTCAAAACTAATGTAGCAAAAGCGTTCAAACTGCACATTATGATTAATTGGCTTATTGTAATGTACTGTGTTAATTTTTACAAGGATAGCACGTATACCCGTAGAGAAATTAAGGTTTTTATAAAAACAGTCCTAAATTTTTCCAAGTTTTTTGCTTATAATTTGCAGAGTTCTTATTATAAAATAATGTTCTTTTCTGTAAATATAACAAACATCATTGTACACAATACCCTGTCATCAGAATTTAAAAATAATAAAAATTGTATGAAAAATGAGTATGTTTAGTAAATAATTTTTCATTGCGCATGCGTCAATGATATCAAAATGTCATTTGCATATTGTGTTAGCTAAATGCATAGAGCAACTTCTGTAAAAGTTTCAAAAACATAGCTTGAAAATTCTGAAAATGGGAGCCTATAGAATCAACTCAAAATCCTTTATTCCCTAAATGAAGCAAAAAGATGAGGGGCTGTATCCATATTCCATTGTTTAGTGCCTACACAATATTGCACGTACAACTATATTTAGGTAAAACCCCTGATTTTTTTTGCTTCCTTTAGGAATAACGGATTTTGAGTTGATTCTATAGGCTCCCATTTTCAGAATTTTCAAGCTATGTTTTTGAAACTTTTACAGAAGTTGCTCTATACATTTAGCTAACACAATATGCAAATGACATTTTGATATCGTTGACGCATGCGCAATGAAAAATTATTTACTAAACATACTCATTTTTCATACAGTTTTTATTATTTTTAAATTCTGATGGCAGGGTATTGTGTACAATGATGTTTGTCATATTTTCAGAAAAGAACATTATTTTATAATAAGAACTCTGCAAATTATAAGCAAAAAACTTGGAAAAATTTAGGACTGTTTTTATAAAAACCTTAATTTCTCTACGAGTATACATGCTATCCTTGTAAAAATTAACACGGTACATTACAATAAGCCAATTAATCATAATGTGCAGTTTGAATGCTTTTGCTACATTAGTTTTGACAGGGTTATACAAAAGATTTTCGCTCTTTTTCAATTTGTTGACGGTCCCCTGTTCGATTTCGGGGAAAACTCTTCGCGAAAATATGTGACGCGTACTATTTTGTTTACACACCTGGAGTTTCAGCACATTCCGATTCATATTTCTTTCATCACTTAAAAATAATTACTTAATTACCAATTATGCTTAACTTTTGGACACCAGTGTAGAATGACATACACATACATATATATATATGTATATATATGAGTGTGTGTGTGTAAGTTTCGCTTTATAAAATCTCTGTAAAAGAGACTAGACGATTAGGCGAAATTGATAAATCCGTATAAAAAGTATATTGAAAAGTTATAAATAATGCTAGAAATAGCTATCAAGAATAGATTTTTTCCAGAATATTTCTAAATTTTGAAATACACCTAATTTTACTGCAATTGTTAAGGCAAAAAATTCTGGCAATATTGCTGCCAGCAGGTTTTGCCGTAAATGTAACGGATTTTTTTTTGTTGTTTTTACAGTGTACCATAGTCCTGCAATAATTATTTTTTAAGTTAGACTTTTTAAAATTTTCTTTAATCTCTTGGTCTATTTATTACAGAGAGAGAAACAGATTTCTTGATATTTCAAATACAACAATAACGATTTTTTTATTCTACGACCAAAACGCTATAAGTTGTGAAACTTTAAATTTCATGAATTTTCGAATACTTTAAACGCAAATCTGTCCCCAGTAGCCAAAGAATATTGGGACAATATTAGCTACATCTTGAAACAATACTGGCATATTGGCGTAATATTGGCATGGAATATTGCTCTAATATTGGGGTGTTTACATTTTGCCCTTAGTTAACCTATGTTTGCAGCCAATATTACACCAATATTGGAGTTTCATTGGAAATATTTCCAATGTAACGCCAATACTTGTGCAATATTGCGAATTCATTGGAGATATTTCAAATGTAACGTCAACATTTGTACAATATTGGGAATTCATTGGAAATATTTTCAATTAAATGCCAATATGTAATGAATATTGGCATTTTATTAGCAATATTTCTAACAAGTGAAATATTGGCGCTGCGTTGGACCGATAGCGGTTTGCTATTAGGGGTTTATTAGATTTTTTCAGGTTGTTTATTATAAAGTCAAATTTAAAGAAAAATGTAATAGTATCGAGGAAATTTGGAAATTTTACAGAAATATGAGATATAATAACGTGAGGAATATATAAGATGCACATCTGATGATATATCTGGGATATAACTCTCTTTGTATTTTCATGGTAGGAAAATTTTGCATTTCTGAAATTTCATATTCTTAATTTTTATAAAAGCTTTTTTTTTTAATTTCACGGAATGTGGTATGCAATATCGCAAGCTTTTTAGATAATTTTCTAATTGAAATACGATGCCATGTGTAAAAATATTTTGTAGGTTGCAAAAAAGTAATCAACAACACAAAAGAAAAAACTGAAGCGGTCAACTTTGAAAAGATATTTATAATGTGAAAATAATATTTTCAAAAAACCAAAGACTATAAAAAGTATATACACAAAAACTGTTATTATTAACATTGCAGTTTTAATAATGCTTTGTTATATTGCGTTGGCGAGACAGATAAAATGACATTGTTGAATTTAGAATGATAAGGCAGAATTTTCAAAATCACTTTCAAAGAACTTTTATTTACATTTTTAAAACGTCATATGATTGCTATATCTTAATTAAATATCTATCAATATATCAAATTCACAAAAAAAATCTTTTTTTTAAATTTTTATCATTTAATGCATATATTAAGAAGCATTTATTTATAAGTATAAAAATAATTTGTTTAATAATTTCATCAAAGTATATAACATAATTACGATATTTATGACTAGACCATTTCATTAATTTTTCACGTTAGTCATTTTACACATTAATTTGCGCGAAATTGCACTTTGTAAAGTGTGACAGTTAGTTATGTGAAAGTCTATAAAAAATAAAGCATTAAAAGCTAAAATTTAAATTTCTTGATTGGATTCGCTTTTTTAAAATGATATATTTTCTGTATGTAATGATATATTATTTAAGAAGAAAAAAAGATAAATTTCACCAATTCAAAAAAATGGTATAGATCAAAAAAACGTAAATTTAAAAAAAAGTAGTCCGCTGAAAATATTGGCACAATCTATAAAAGATTTTTTTTGTAGATTTTTCTTGAAAATATCTTAGAATAAACGCATGCTAAACGCTACTTTTAAAAAGAAATTATGTGAATACAATAAATTTAGTGCCGGGGACGTGTATGTACCATCTCCGTAATTAAAGGATTAATATGCTTGCAAAAGAAATGTGACATATTCCTTTACGTTTCATTTATACCTTAATAAAAAGAAGAATGCAATTTTAATAAAAAATAAAGAAGGGTCAGAAAAATTGAATTGTATTTTTATTAAAAAAGGCCCCTTTTTGAGAACATTTAATTAAGTACTTACGAGAGAGACGAGAGAAATTTTGATATTGTAACTAGAAAATTTCTCAAATTCCATCTCTTGTGAAATCGACATTTGGGTATTAAAATGCATAAAAGGACGGCAGGATTCCCAAAACAAGATTGACAGAAGACGAAATGTGGAAACCGTGCAATAGAAATGTATTGAAGATATTCTTGTATTTCACGAATTTTCAAGTTATATCTCCATTGATAAAAAAATAGTGGGAGAGAATATTTATAAATTCACGATTCAGTACTTAGTTTCATTTATTATATGACGCTTTGCGTGCACCATTTGTAAATAATATTCTTCATGCTAACTTTTTATAGATTATTATTAAATCGAAATAAACAATATATACAGCATTTACTATTGTTTTAACAGAATTTACTGATTGATAAATATTATCATACGAATTGAATATTCAATTCGTATATACAGTATTTACACAGTTGCATTATAGATGAACAGGTTTAATTGCTTAATATGAAGTTGGGATTCTAAATTACAATGCCTATTCTAGCAACTATTCCCTTTTAAAAATTGAAACACTATTTAGTTTTCTTTCACTTTTGAAAGACCAATAAAAATTGCAGCCTACTACTGCGTTCAAGAAATACGTAAACTTACTAAAATAACAAGAAAAAATGTTTTTGATATCAATTATCTAGTAGGTCATGTGACCCTGGCACCAGCCGTCTGGTTGAGAGTGGAATGAATTTGTGAAATATTCCACAAAATGGCCTTTTTTTTTATTTTTCTCCTATTTTTAATGCGGAAAATTAAATGAGGCGCGAATAAAAATGTTCTGACTGACATGCATATAGAAATGACATTTTAACCTTTTACAGGCCAATGTTCCCAGTTGGGAACATAAGTTTAAAATTGACTTAGAAAAAATTTGCAGAACTAATTAAAAGATGACTTGATTTTTTGAAATAGAACTTATATTCCTATCATTAATGAGAAAATGTACAGAAAATGATTAAAAAGACGAATAACCACTAGAAAATGAGCGCCGAAAGTGACCAAAGTTCCCAATTGAGAACATTCTGAAAATTAAACATAAACATTTTTCAGCATATTAATGACTAATATATCTTAACTAAAGCATTAAAGGCATAATGTGCAAAAAAATTAATTTAAAATATACCTGGATCGGAATTTGGCCTGTATAAGGTTAAAGAAAGAGGATTTAGATAAATATAAATTCAAATAAAGCTTTCTTTAGAATTTCACTGTAAAAAAAAGTAAAGTTACTTCATAAAATTGGTGGCAGCATGCTGCCTCCAATTATATGTACAGTGTTAATGTACAGAAAATGATTAAAAAGACGAATAACCACTAGAAAATGAGCGCCGAAAGTGACCAAAGTTCCCAATTGAGAACATTCTGAAAATTAAACATAAACATTTTTCAGCATATTAATGACTAATATATCTTAACTAAAGCATTAAAGGCATAATGTGCAAAAAAATTAATTTAAAATATACCTGGATCGGAATTTGGCCTGTATAAGGTTAAAGAAAGAGGATTTAGATAAATATAAATTCAAATAAAGCTTTCTTTAGAATTTCACTGTAAAAAAAAGTAAAGTTACTTCATAAAATTGGTGGCAGCATGCTGCCTCCAATTATATGGGGTATTTTTTTTACTTGTATAACGTTGTAATTTAAACTTATATTACTAGTGTAGCGTTACATATTAGTATAAAGTAACACAGGTTATATTCGAGGCATGATCAAAGGCTGCCACCAATTTTATGGACTGACATTTTTTAAATTTTTTACAGCGTTGAAACAACGTTAAAATATTAAATCGCTAGTTAAAAAAATACGATTAAATAGATTTACATAAAAATTCTACTTTTAGTTCACATTTTATTTCTTTGGTATTTGCTTTTATCTGAATATCTATACAGTCTGTTACATAAATAGTCTGTTACATAGATATCAATCTTTACGCTCTTTTCTACAACTAAGAATTTTATTTACTCCATGCCCACTAACATCATATATGCTTGACGAATCAATTTCATAGAAACCTTGATTATTATAAGCAGTCAGTCTTTATTTAAAATGATATGCTATTTAATAGAAGAATGTCTGATATTCAGTTATAGAAAACTTTTGATTTTTAAAATCCTGACACAACAGATTAAAAAATTGCAAAGTCGTGCTTATCGCAAAGGATTTTAATTATTGACAATTTACGATTAAACAAGGTTATGCTTATAAAAAATAGAAGTAGGAAAATAGGAAAGACTTGATAACTATGTCTATGTATTTAAATCAGAAACCAGTTTTTCATCTTCCTATATACTTATGATATACTTTTATGAGAAATGCTTATGAATATGAATATTTATTTTTTTTATATACTTATAGATGAACCCGAACAAAACCGTCCGTTTCTAGCTGGTCATCTGAGTCGTTCGTTTTCGAAAACCGTACCTTGCACTTTAGTACGATTCTGCTATTCAAAGTGGTGTTACGCTGAGATGGGTATTTTCAAAAGTTTTATTTTTGCGTACATGTATTTTGTGCACATATACTTTGTTACTAACTAGGAAGGTCTCCATACTGGGCATACTGAGATTTTTTTAAAAGTATTAAGAAACTCATTGATGTAATAAAGGATGAGTCAAAATTAGCGGCAGAATTACAATAGAAAACCTGTAAAAAACTATTTTCGAATATTTCGCGTGAAAAGAATAAGGTTTTACGCGATAAGGCAAGTAGCACTTTTCCCTGCCAAAAGCAAACGATTTTAATCCAGCTGAAAACTTTTGGATATTTAGAATGCGTGTAAATGGTATTTAATGAATTTAAACTTAAACAATGAGAGAGTTTAATATTATTATGGACATATATATATGTTGTAATGCATATATATATATATATTATTTGTTGCTGTAGTTATTTAATTTACTTCTGGAAAAAATATTTTTATATATAAAAAATTCTTATTCAGAAAAATTATTTTCATTTATTAAAACGTATTCAAAAATAAAAGCTAGATGTTTCTCTAGCAACAAAGTCAAATTGACAATGCTCAAGTGGACTTTGAACTCGAAACAATTTTAATTAATTTGAATTTGAATTTCGTTTTAAATCTCAATTTTTGATAGTTAAATTTGAATATAAATACATATAAATATCGATATAACGAAATTACACTTAAAACAAACTAAAACGACAAAACTAAAGATATTTAATTTATCTAAACAAGTTGAACATAAAACTTTTGTCCTTTAAAATGTATTTGACATAAAAAAGTATTTTCTGAAATTGCTTTTCATCGCAAACCGATGATAAATCTCCAAATAACAAATTTTCATTATTTTATTATGGACAAGAAAAGGAGGTTCCGCCTAAATATTTTTATAAACGTACATATCCTCATCAGAAGAATATTGTGTATTTTTCAGGTTTTTCGGAGAATGCCCATATGGAGACGTTCCTTGTAAGATTAGTGCTCAGCCAGACACATTCAACAAACTCCGTTGACCACTATTTTGATAAAATCAAAGCAGACCTGAGGCATATTTAAAACAGCAGTGTATATTTAAAAAAAGGTTTTGCTTTCCAAAAATTAACTTTAGCTCATTTTTATACATTATTTTTATCTTTAAATGTTTGAAATGAAATTTCTTCAGAATGCTGGAAGAAGTTATTACGCATACTGTTACAGAAGAAAAACGGAAATAATGTAAATTACTGTATCTTTACAGATACATTTTTGTTTGACAATTAAAATTAAATTAAAAACATATTTGAACATAAAATGAAATAATATTAAAATAAACACATATATTCACTCAGCATTAATTTACACGTTAATATGGAGGTATTTTAATATTACTTTTTAAACATATGATATTAAATTTGAGAAGCTTATCTCAAAGGAAGGTAAATTAGGACTATGAGTAAAATTTAAATCTTATTTAAGAGGAAGCGCTGGTTTTTATTTTCTTTAATACTTGAATATTGAATCAATGTGCCTAAATGAAATGCGCCTAACTTTAAATATCAATGCGACTTATTATGCGTTAGTGATGCTATTGTATTAAAATTCAGCAGTTTCTAGCACAACACCCAGTCCTTAATCCTTTACAGTCCAAATTCAGATCAAGGCTTATTTTAAATTATTTTCTTTGCACATTATGCCTTCTAATGCTTTAGTTAAGGAATATTAATCATTAATAAGGTGGAATTTGTTTTAATATATAATTTTCAGAATGCTCCCAATTCGGAACATTGGTCCCTTCCAGCGGTCATTTTCCAGTAGTCATTGGTCATTTTTATGATTTTCTGTACATTTCCCCATAACTGATAGGAATTTAACTTCTATTTCAAAAAATCAAGTTATTCTAATTCGAAAAATCTGTTTAAAAAATCATTTTTATGATTGATTATTTTCCAGTGGTCAATGATCATTTTTATGATTTTCTGTACATTTATTTATTAATGATAGGAATGTAACTTCTGTTTCAAAAAATAAAGTCATCCTTTTACTATTTCTGATATTTTTTTTTCAAGTTAATTTTGATTCAATTAAATTTTTAAAAATTTTTAAACTTGTGTTCCCAATTGGGAATATTGCCCTGTAAAAGGTCAAGCAAGCCTGTCACAGGCGACAATTTTTCTATTCTATGTGCACCACTATTTTTTTTAACTACAGATTATTTGGTATATTTATTTTTCTTAGCAATGCTTTCGAACAGTATGTCAGTAACCCTGCGAAATTGAAGTTTTTGAAAAATGCAAGAGAAGTTTTAGGTTGATTTTTATGTTACTTTGTGTGCTGATTTTGAAAATGACCGCTATTTTTCTCATCCCGTCAGGACTTCTTGAAAAATATAAATCAATATTTTTGCTATAATCACATTTGAAATGGTATTGGCTCGAAAAATTTTACTTATACTATTTGTAACAGTAGTTTTTTTAATTTAAATTTATGTAAAATAATCGTTTCTTAGCGAGGCAAATTGATTTTTCAGTAATCCATTATTTTATTAGGTTTAAATGGATGAAAATCACTATTGCCATTTCGCATTCCTTTTTGATGTTGAGTTGAGTTTTATTGCGGCTGTCCCACTCACCAATGAAGCGTGGATGTTTTGCTTATTTGCTTTGTTGACAAAGAAGCATGGATATAACTTACAAATGACCGTAAATAGCCCAACAGAGTTAAACATATTTTATTTGGTTGAGAACGAGAGACAAGTGTTCTTAGCGTTCTTTTAAACGCACCAGATTTCCAACTTATACAGACGCATACTGGATTTCAATATCGAGTACAACTTTTAGGGGTTTTTTTTAGATGAATCTATGGACAGCCTTCATTCATTTCTACCGTAAGTGATATTAAAATTGCTCACCTGTCCGGGAACAGCATAACAATAGACTAGATTCTCCTTTTCCTCAAAGTACTTAACAAATACATTTTCACAATTCCTGTACTAATGAAAAAAGATTTCTTTATTGAATAAGTTTTTTTCTCTTTCAATCTAGAGTCCAACAATTCAAGTGTCCCTTTGAAAAGGCCCAGATCTCTAATCAAAATATTGAATTCAAGCAAGGAGAAAGACTGGTGCGATTCGTCTCCAGAGGGGATAATATTCGGTACCTTGAACTTCTGAATATTCCGAGCCTGAAGACTCTGAAAAAATGACTGGCAATTAAATTGTATGCATTATCACATCACGTCTATGTTGAATGGAGTTGTATGGGAGCTGGAATGATGATAAAAACCTAACAAGGAGAGGGCCAACTTTGAAAATCACAGATTTTAATTATTTTAATGTATGTAGTAGGGCAGAGACCCCTTAGCCCCACGTTCAATGAATTTTATACAACACCTCTTAATTCTTGAGAAACGGGGGGGGGGGGTAACATAATGACACAACTGAAATACTTACTTTGAAAAGGACGGGAGCATGTGAACATAGCTCAGTCGGATGAACAACAGGCAGTCACCCGGCAGGCCCGGGTTCGATTCCCAGACGCGCTACAGCTGTTTTTCTTATTTTTGTTTTTTAAATATCCTTGTAATTATAATTTAATAATCTCATTGTCAATTAAAGATTATAATGTATAACTATTCTAATTTTAACCTATTTACTTTTCTATTTGCAACTAAATAGTTGTATAAAACATCATAAATATATGCAAAACTATTATTTTTTTTAATCATTTTTACAATATGTTTCATACATTCTATATAATGCATTAATATTGCTCAATTGTTTCATTTCGGGATTTTAAAGGAAGATCATTCATGAATTGCTTTGAGAAGCAAAGTCATAAACATATTTAAGCTAATAGTAAGCATAAAAAAAAAATTACAACCTACTTTCTGCATATTAAAGGTTTTTAAATTTTGAAAAACATATGTCTGTTTTTTCAATTATTAAAATGTCATTTTTTGAAACGTGAATACGGAAATGAGAGATGCATATGTAAATTTTGAGACAGTAAAAAAAAAAAAGAAAAGCTCGGGTTTATATTTCACGCGGACAAAATTCTATGTTTGAGTCAAAGTGGAATACATTTTGATGTTTTTCATTTTGAAATGCAAGCATAAGAGCCTTAATTGATAACTTTGTCATAATAAAAGACCTTTACTCTATTTTATTGTTTACATATGCGACTAAAAGTTTAATTTTAATAATTTCTACAACTGAGTTTTATAGAAATAGTATTTTGTTAAATTTAGGATAAAAATCATTTGTTTAAGAATTAAATTTACCAATATAAGGTGCATTTTTATTGTAACTAATTTTGTAGGTTTATTATAAAACAATGAAATAGTTTTTTCTTAAACATTTTCTTTTGTCGAAATTCGACGGGTCCTACCTTGTATTTATTAACGATCGTAATGAAAGATATATTTGGATTTTTAATCGCTCTTTAGAAGATTTTAGTAAGAATCTTTGCACATTTATATGAAAACAAAAGTGATAAATAAAGCATAATTATCGATGTGACAAAGTTATAGATAAAACAATCTAAAACTGACAAAACAAATGTTATTTAAATTGAATTTATTTTGAACAAATTTCAATATCAAACATTTTTTACTTAAAGTAAGTTTATTTGACATAAAAAGGTATTTTTGAAATTGCATTCCATCTCCAATCGATGAAAAATTGCTAAACAACGATATTTTTATTATTTTTTACGAACGTTCTGAGGAAGTGCTACCAATTTTTTTAATAAACATGTATATCCTCATGAGAAGAAAATTCTGTAATTATTTCAGACTTTTTGGACTATGCCCGTATGGAGACCTTCCTTGTCAGCTTTAATTTTGAGAAATATCATTAGGGCTTTGTTTTATCATTTTTATAAGAAGGAAGAATCATTGTTACAATAATTTAATAATAAAAGATTTCATATATAAATAATAGTAACTTCATTCTGTAAAAAGTGTAATCTACGCAACTTTGCTTATTTTATTGATTTACAAGTGTATAAATATTATATTTCTAAGATATATGTAATAATTCTTGTAATTTAAAACGTTACTCTTCAGAGTAATATTTTTCATAACATTAAATAAATGTACAGAACTTTGATTATAATTTTTATTAATAAACATACACAAGCATTTTTATTTCAGTTCACATTTGAGTTTAAGCACAGTTCAAAGCATTATTTTATAAATAATAAGTCGATTTTTTTTACAAAATACTTTGGAGTACCTTAACATTTTATAACTTTCTTTTTTCCTAAATAGTTTATTTTGCAAAAAAATAAGTAATAAAGTAAAATGGAGTTTTTAACCAACATTATTCATAAATATTTTTTTTTTGTACAAAAGTTTTCAGTAAGTTGCTATAAAGTTTTTATTCTACTTAACATTTTCAAAGTTTAAAACCTTTTCCTTCGAAGTTAAAATACATTATTTCAGCTGAAGTACTTTACAGAAAGCATTTAAAGTCCTTTACAAAAACTTCCAATTTAACAAAATCTATAACATAGAGTAATAAAAAAATAGCTAAAACATGTATAACAAGGCCATTTTTGTTGTATAAAAACTATTACACAATTTTTCAGGAACAAAGCATAACACAAAAGGATAAATTAGTATGTAAACCGATACTTTTCAAAAGTTTTTATAGACAAAAAGCTTTTAAAAGCTGCCGAATTTCCTTTCAATTTAAATGTTTTAGTTATCTTTATACATTCTTCTTTGTAATAATAGTTCATGCTAAATATTTATTGTATATTTCTTTCTTTGTAAATATTTAAAACTAAGTATTTCTTAAATGCATTTTTAAGACGATTTTTATGAAGATACAGATTTTAAAAATCTATAAAAAATAATTGAAGTTGTGTCTGTATGTGTGTGGGGGGGAGGGGATTTGATTGAAGTAGTGAAAAAAAGAGAGTCCAAAAATCGTTTTCGAAAATTGTGATGATAATGCTTTATCTACTCCGATAGTAGCTTTAACTTACAGGGTGCTTCACAGGGTATGGAAAATGAAAACATAGAAAGATTGTTGAAGTGAAAAAATGCTTATTTCAAAATTCAAGTTGTATACATGAGAATAAAGGAAATTAAAAAAAAGAGGTTCTGAAAATGTTCACCATCTAGGGAGAAAGAAACGAACTCTCTGTTTGAAATTCATTATAACCGGATCGGAATTGGTCGTATGAAATCGATGTTATCACGCTTTTTAATGCTGCTTCTAACTTTTCTGTTGTTTTTCCTTCATCTATGTAGTTGGCTATGTATTTTTAGCATAGTCTAAAAAAACAAGTCTAGTTGTGAGACGTCAGGGCTATAGGTGGGCTAATAAAGTGCATAGCTAAAGCGTTTCCGTAAGGACCAGACACATAGCACTAACTTCTTGCGGTCAGGCGTCGCTATTTTTGATCTTTCGTGTCGGCGCTTTGATGTATAAATTGCTTTTTCAGTGAACTTTTTTGAACTTCAAGAGAGAAATCGAACTTAAATCAGTTGACAGCTTTACGACTGAAGATGGAGCACATAAAACTTTCCCTTCCTTTGTCAATTCGGTAGGGTCAGTCCCTCAAAAATCATTTAAAGAAGTTTCACCTTTGTTCCGTTCAGAAACAAAGATAGATTTATTGCTCTTTTAGTGTAATAAAAAGTAGTGCTGTTTGCCGGCAGTCTAAGACTCTTGATATGGCACAATTCTCATACTGACTTCTGGGCAAATTGAAGGCATCATCTGTTTAATATGGATGAGCTCTATTGTGTATAAACCATTATCTAAGACCAGCGGCCGTCAACTGTGGCATGCCGGAAGCCATATTTGTTTTTTTAATAGTCGAATTCTTGTACCACTAAGATTCGATGATTAAATAACTATAAAATGTTAGGGGTGTCCATCGTCCTCGGTTGGTTATTCTGTCTAGACTTTATATTCATGGTACTCAACAGGAATGATCCTGATACTATTTCAGATGACTCATTACTATGATGACTCTTTTTCAAGAAGTGGAAAAGCTTTAAAAATTCATTATCTTGAAAAAAGGGGGATCCAAAAAGCCATCATCAGGCCCGGATTACTAACAGTGCACTCTCTCACCAGTAAAATGTTATAGAAATTTTTGCTTTGTTTAAACGCCCTCTTCATGAATAAGGATTTTTTTCTTTTTCCTGGTGGGAGTGTGCCCCTTGATAATCAGGCCCTGGCCATCAGCACACAAAGCATACGATTCAGTATTGGTGACGTCTAGTCATTTTATTAGCACTTTCCAACAAAGTTGAAAAGTGCTAATGCCTTCGGTTTGTCTTTCCGTCTGTCCGCGCTCTAGTTCACGTAAATATACTCGGATTGCCATGAAATTTTAGGACGTTATTGACGTTTACCCTAGCACGAACCTTATTGAAAATGAAGTTTCTACCATGATTATTTTATTTACAGAGGGAGTCAAACTTTTCCATAACATTATTGCCTATGGGAAAAATTGTTTCAAAGGAATTTTAACGATGTTATACCCTGTCAAACAAATTAAAATTTATATGCATTGACGAGGGGCATTAAAATATGCATTCTATAAAATATGAGGTGAAAATACAGCTATTATTCATTTACAGGGCCATACAAAAGAATTCCATTATATAATGGTAAAAAGGCGAATTGTGTGTGGCATATTTTAAATATGTTAAATTGTTAATAAAATTTATGTACGTCAATGAGGCTTAGTATGAATTACACGATACTGCCTTGCCTAATACGAAGTATATAGTATTTACGGGGACACACAAAAGTTTTCAAATAGTATATTCTTTTCGAAGTACTGTATGTGTATCCGATGATGGCTGATGGATGGATGAAATCTATTTTAATTATGATATGCGCGTTCAAGCTTCACTAAATTTATGCACATTATATGGTGTGTATGAATGCTGTAGTTAGTATATAGGGCTATCCAAAAGAGCTCGCCAACGTTACTGAATATGAGCGTAAATTTCTTAGAGTTTTTTCTTAAAAAGTTATGCATTTTCATGCTGAACTGCATTCAATTTACTAAGAAATGTTTGCAGAATATAGATAAAGTGATATACAGGGCCACGCAAGGAACTGGGTAGATGGGTGTCTATGAATGATAATTTATGAAAACGTGATTTCGGTTGCTTTAAGAGTGTTTCAGTTTAAAATAAATTTTAGCTTAATACTGATCTGTAATAAAGGTACAAGGTAAACTAAAAGGCTGAACAAAATATTCAAGTATGTTTCCATCTATTAGTATTAATTGCTAAAAGAATATTTTCAAGCTACTAGCCATTTTTTTGCTAAACTAAATTTTCCATTATAGTATGTATATCAACTGACAGATTAAAAACAGAGCTGTTCAAAAGTATTGGATTAAATATTTGGCTATATTTGGCTTTATATCCTTATTTTCCTAAATAAATAAGTTTTGTTAAAGATTTCATGAAGTGTTGGAAAGTGCTTCATAATCTGTGCTTAACGCATGATTTTTTTTTAATTTTTTCATTTGCATTTGGGCCAAGATGTTTTCTTGCCCTAACCAAATTTTGTAAGGAAAAATATTAAAATCTGTGTAAACTATTCGCCATACAGTGAATGGACTGACATGAAGTTGTTAGGTCAAGTTGTTTACACATATGGGTTTAGAATTGTTTGTTTAATAGTGAAAACACTGTTTTAAAAGTTTTTATATATAAGTGTAGAATCATTTTAAACTACTTTATATTTTACAGTTTTCATTGCGTATTCGAAAATTTAAAGCATTTTATATCTTTCGCATCGTTCTAATGATAGACTGCTCGGTTTCCGTTGATTCTATAACTAAGACTTTCAAAACCTGCCGATTCTTACGTAATTTATTTATTTATTTATTTACAGTTTTCTGCTTTTCAAATATTTCTAAATAGAAATGTTTTCTTTATTTAATTCATTAATTCTTATTATTTATTCAGCTGATACGAAAATTTTCCCAAGTTCATTCAGTTTGAAAAATTAAATTCGTATGGTAACATTATCAAGCAGTAAGATTGTGTTGAAAAAATAATTGCATATATACGTACCTACATTTTATATGAAGTTTCCTTATGTTCGGTTCATTCTATTCAGTTGGCTGCATAGCAGATAAAGTGTTAATTGCAATAAGATTACCTGAGTGAAATATTCTCTCCGGCTGTCAGCAGAATTTAAAAAAGGAGAGCATTAGCAATGTAAATTAAACATCTGTGTTCGAGGCATGACTTGGACATATTTTCGCTCAGTTATAAAAATTCAATTCGTAACATTACCAATCAGTATTATTGTATTAAAAAATATAATAGTATAAATTTCTTATTTAAAGACTATACAAGTTGTTCAAATATAAAAAATAAAAAGATTTAAAACAAAAAAAGTTCAGTGTCAAATTATATAATAGTTAATTAATATAATAATTAGATCATATAGAAGAGCAGTCTACATAATTTTTCTCAATGCTTGTAAACGTTCCTTAAATTCAATTTAAATATGGCTTAAAAAGGAACTCGCGTAAAAAGAAAATATATGAAACTCAGAAAAAAACCTTTTCGAAAATGAAGTGAAAGCTTTTATTTTGTTAAAAGTTTGACAGTACAAAAAGTTTTTAAACAAAGCTTCACCAAGGGATAAATGAACGAAAAGATAAATTAAAGTGTAAGCTGATATAGTCTTTCTGGGTATTCTTTTAGACCGTTTTTCTTTATATTTTGAAACTTGTTTAAGTGGTAGTGCTTTTGTTTAACTTTATATTTTTGCTCAGTCTGTTTTTGTACACTTTAGTGAAATATTTATAAAGAATTAAGCGCTGAAAACTCGAATTAGAAAAGAAAGAAAATTATTGTTCTCTCAGCTATCTGTCAACCGAAGTAATTTATAGTCATATCAGACTGTTCACTAAAATATATGTTACTTATGATGCATTAAATAACATCATATTTTTGCGAATTGAATTTTTAATATAGCACACATAAGGATGAGCGAAGCGAATCCTCTACTAGGCCACTCAAATTACAATTTGTCGTACACTTTACAAAAAAACTATTCAATATTTTGACTTCAAATTAAACACAAAAATAAAATATGATCTGTAGATTTGCAGAATATAATTTTTTTACAGTAAAACGTTAAAAAACTATTATTTTAATTAATTTATTTTACATGCATTTCCAATACGGACGCATTTTAGCAAATAAATAAAAAATGAAACGCGTATATTTTCAGAAAAAAAAATATAAATCATGGAGTAAGTGATTATAGATAGAATCACGATTAATTTAATAAATAAAATATGTTTTCATTATTCAGCAAAATCGTTTGCACAAATGACACTTAAACATTTCAAAAGAATTGTATGATAGATTTTTTTTTTGTAAAGTGGCAACAAAAGAATTGTAAACAAATAAAATGAATTGTTAAATTTGTTATATAAATGAAAAATTAAAAGAATTGCGTGAACTTGTTGCCTCGATTCAAGCTCTTTATAAATGTACTAAAGGAAAAGTTGGCCGATTCAGAAATGACAAGTGGACTTCAACCATTTCTTACTTTATCATTTGTATCGAAAGTAATGTTACGTTCTTATTTGTGGACCGAAAAAGGTTTAGTGAACGGGACTTTAGACTTTGTTCATGTATTAAAGAAAATCACAAGCCACCAGAATAGATACCGCGAATAATCATGGATAAATTTGAATACTACAATAATTTAACTTAAAAGAATTGATGTGTACCAATTCCCCCAATACAGTAGACTCCCTCAAATCCGCACAGCTTGCGACCAGAGATTTTGCGGATTTTAAAATTTTGCGGATTTCTGGTCATTGCTTTGTTTACATTTTTTAAACAGTAATTTGAATGCAATTAATAATCCAATTGAAATTATAGTATACGCTTACAATATAATGAAATATTAAAGTAAGTAATAAACTAAAATAATAAAAAATTAGATCATTTTTAAAATGATTAAAATATTAAAAACAAAGGTCTAATTAATAATGTATGATTAAGTGTTCATTATAAAGATGAAATGTATTTTGAATAAATTATTCAATGAAACTTGCCTCATAAATAATGTACAATACTAATTCAGATGAAAATAATAAAGTAAGGAAGTTTTATTCCAGGTTTTATTCCAGTTTTATTCCACACTTAGTGACAAAAAAAAAAAAAAAAAAAAAAAAAGCTTGATTAAGACATATATATTTGGTAAGATTATGATTATCATTGATAACAGGATTATCTTGAATTTTTTCAGAAATAATTTTTTTTTTCCTTCAAGAGAAAACATTAAGACAGTCATAGTAACAAAACTTACAAATTAAAATATATTTGGAATTGATATAAAACAAAAAATGTAAAATTTTGTCCTTATATCTGAACTGAATGCTTCATTGTTTACATCCGTAAATTATGTGCGGATTTTAGAGAGTTGCGGATTTTAGGTTTGCGGATTTGAGGGAGTCTACTGTAATTGAATTCTGGAAATATGGAAGCATAAATTGCTCAAGGAAAGAATTTCTTCTGCAGTTAGCTTTTGCTGTTACAATTCATAAATCCCAAGGTTTAACATTAGATGAAGCAGTTGTAGATATTGAGGATATATAGGCACCAGTTGGCTTAAAAACGTACTTAACGTTGTCAAGAGTGAAAATCCTTCAAAATTAAGCATTCAATAGAAATCTTCCTTGCGAAAAATTCTTTAATATCAAAAGTCTCATGCACTAACATGTATAAAAACGAAGAAATTAGACTAAAAAGTTTTACAGTTAAAAATTCATAGTATCGAAGAGCAGATTTCAAATGTTTTTTCCAGAAAATAGGATTTTAAAGAAGTAACTTTATTCAAGCTTTCTTCAAATATATTATTCTAACATAGCTATCAAAGATTATTTGATGTTAATTACAAAGATTGGAAACATGCATATTTCAAACAACTTTAAAAAACACCAGTGGCTACTAGAAATTGTAAAAAAAAAAAAAATTAAAAGAATTTTTAGTTGAAAATTTAAAAATATTTTGTAAAAGTTTGCTTCGAAAATATTTTTTTATGCCAGTCTTACATCATAAATAAAAAATTCCTAGGAAATTGATAGTTATTTGGCTGAACTTACATTTGTATAATTAAAATGCGCCAAAACATAAAATAACGTTTTTGTTTAATAAAGATGCAAAAATAATATTAAAAAATATTGTTACTTTCAAATATATGCTTTATAAAAAAATGCTTCGCGAATCCAAACAAAGCATGGCTTTTGCTAATTATAATAATCACTTACCTAAAATATCCCCAAGTTCACTCAGTATGAAAAATTCAATTCGTATGGTAATATTAACAATCATTACGATTGTGTTAAAAAATAAGTCATATCTACGTACCTATACGTTATGTGGAATTATTTTATGTATAGATCATTCTACTGACTTATCTACATGGCAGACCAAATGTTAAATACAATAAGATTAGCTGAGTGAAATATGCTCTCCGGTTGCCAGTCGAGTTAGATTAAAGCTTTCTGCTCTTTAAGTATAAAAATTTCTAAATAGAAATGTTTTCTTTATTTAATTCATTAGTTCTTCAACTAATACGAAAATATTCCCAAGTTCACTCAGATAGAAAAATTCAATTGTATGGTAACACTATTAATTAGTATGATTGTGTTAAAATAATATTAATATATATACGTACCTATACTTTATGTGGAGTTTCTTTATGTGAGTTCATTCCATTGAACTAATCTATATGGCAGATAGAAAGTTAATTAAGTAAGATTATCTAAATGAAATATAGAAACAGGTTCTCAGCCTAGATAGCTTAAAAAAGGGGAGCATTAGCAATGTAAATTAAAGATCTGGATTCGAGTCATGCCTTTGACATATTTTCGCTCAACTGAAAAAAATCAATTCATTACAATACCAATCAGTATAATTGTATTAAAAAATATTATAAATTTATTATTTAAAGATTATACAAGTTGTAGAAATATAAAAAATAAAGAGATTTAAAATTAAAAGAATTTCAATTACAAATTATACGTGTTTATTTTAATAATTCGATCATATAGAAGAGAAGCCTACATAATTTTTCTCAATGTTTGTTAAAAGTTCCTTAAATTCAAACTAAACATGGCTTAAAAAAGAACTCGCGTAAAAAGAAAATATATGAAACTCGCTAAATTCAGAAAAAAAACCTTTTCGAAAATGAAGTGAAAGCTTTTTATTTTGTTAAAAGCTTGACAGTACAATAAGTTTTTAAACAAAGCTTCATCAAGAGATAAACGTACGAAAAGATAAATTAAGGTGTAAGCTGATAGTTTTTCTGGGTATTCTTTTACACCGTTTTTCTTTAAATTTTGAAACTTGTTTGAGTGGCTGTGTTTTTGTTCAACTTTATATTTTTGCACCGCCTGTTTTTCCACACTTTAGTGAAACATATATATATAAAGTTAAGCGCTGAAAACTCAAATTACAAAAGAAAGGAAATTATTCTTATCTCAGCTATTTGTCAACGGAAGGGATTTATAGTCATATTAGATTGTTCACTAAAATATACTAAAATATATATTATTTATGGTGTTGTTAGAATTCGAAAATAGGGTTAGTTTAAAAATTACTTACTAACCATGCAAGTCTTCATTTGCGGGTTGCATCTATGCGATGCGCGGAGCTTTGAATTAAAATCGAAAATCATCTGTTGAGATAAACTTATTCTAAGTTCAAATTCATCTAAAAGTCCATACATTATAAAAAATGTAGTTTAATTCCATCTAAAAGGCACATTCCTTCATTACATTCAGAGAACTCAATCGTTCTCACACACTTGTCAAAGTTCTTCGAAAGATAATAAATAAAATCAGACGATATTTTCATTTTCTTAATTTACGCGTTCAATTAGTTTCACTTCATTTCATTTTACAACATCCTCCCCCCTTTGAAACTTGGGGAGAGTTTCAAATACATAACAATTATTATTAAAAAGATCCAACCTCTTTGGAGCTTTTACACATCTTCCAGAAGAGGTATATTTCTTAAGTATGACACTATCAGGAGAAGACACATTTTCATGATCATCATGCTCACTGGAACTAGTTTTCTCTTCACCCGACGGTTTGGATGCAATTTCAATTATTTCATACGAATATATTTCCAAAGGAAAGATGCGCTGCACCGGACGTAAAACCGTGCCGTGCTGAGTTTTCAACTTAACAGCACGAACTTTACCATCCCGTCCTGGAATTAAATGAATCACCTTTGCTAAAGGCCAAAATAAACGTTTTTTGTTATCATCCCCAACTAAGACTATTTCTCCCACTCGCGGTTCACGTGTATATTTTTCAGTATGTTTTTGAACTAATTCGCTGAGGTATTCTTTTCTAAAACGTTGCCTAAAATCGGTAAGAAGTTTAGCTCTGTAATTCAACCTTCTCCTTAAACTTTGAGAATCTAATTCGATAATATCCGAATTGCTGAAACTTCGGTTTTCAGTAAGAAACATAGCGGGTGTGAGAGGTACTAGCTCCAGTGGATCCTCTGAGATATAGGTTAGAGGTCTGCAGTTAATCACAGATTCACAATCACATATAAGTGTATTCAATTCTTCATAAGTCAATACAGATCTACCTAAAGTACGTACTAACAATTCTTTTACAATGCGAACTAACCTTTCCCACCAGCCTCCCCACCAAGCTGCGGTGGGAGGTATAAATTTCCAAACAATTTTATGCGTCATGGTTTCTTTTAAAATTTTATCCCAATTTAATTTTGAAAGTTCATTGGAAGCCCCCCTAAAGTTTGTTCCATTATCACAATAAATAGTGCTGGGCCTACCGCGTCTAGCTATAAAACGTCTAAGTGCTAGCAGGAAAGCATCAGAAGATAGCGAATTGACTAGTTCAAGGTGAATCGCGCGATAAACGGCACAAGTAAACAATGCTATCCAAACTTTCTCGCCATTTTTTAGAAATAACGGCCCGGCTAAGTCTACTCCAATAATTTCAAAGACAGCACAATCTGTAACGCGATCTGGTGGCAAAGGTGTTGGTTCGCTTGACAAAGACTTTACCTTAAAACGTTTACATGCAATACAGTCGTACAATACATTTTTAATAGTTCTTCTAGCTCTAATTATCCAAAATCTTTCTCTTATTAAAGATTGCATTGTTCTTATACCTGCATGACAATTCTTTTGGTGTACTGATCTAATCAATAATTTAGTAAATTCACATTTGCCTGGTAACAATATTGGATACAAAAATGATTCTCGGTCATTTCTTTCAGTTATTTTAGTTTTAACTCTTAAAATTCCATTATCATCTGTGAATGTTACAATATCATTTAATGACCTTTTATTATAGAAATAACAGCTCTGAACTAAACGGATTAGATATTTTTCAGAATTTTCAATTTCATTTTGAGTAAGATTAGAATATTTACACTTATTAGAAACATTTCGGCAATTATTTACAAATCTCAGAATCCAAGCAAATATTCTTATCATCTTATCATAATTAGATATATTATCTAAGAGCCAAAGGGGTGTGTCTTTAGCTAGATCAATATTCGTAATTTCGATCTTTTTTTCTTTCTAAATCAACATCTTTTGGCTGACAGTCAATCGCGCCAATTGGCCAACATTCAGGATTTTCTTTTAACCACTTAGGACCTTCCCACCATCGCGAATCAAGCATTTTCTGCGGAGAACATCCACGTGAAAGTATATCAGCTATATTCAAATTTCCTGGAACGTGCTTCCATGACTCTATATTGGACATCTGTCGAATTTCTTTGACTCTGTTGCTCACGAAAACCGACCAATTCCCATGTTCCTTTATCCACCAAATTGCGGTAGTAGAATCTGACCAGAATGTGATTTTCAGACCTGGCATATTTATTGCCTTGATGATAGAACTCGCAAGTCGAGTACCTATACAACAAGCCATTAACTCTAAACGCGGCATGCTCAAAGTTTTGAGAGGAGCAACCCTAGACTTCGCTCTAACAAGCGTAACCTTGACATCGGAATCAATTATTGATCTAGCGAAGACACATGCTGCATATGCCCCTTTACTCGCATCAACAAAAACATGAAGTTCAGATGAAGCATTAATTTCTAAGTATCGAGGTATAGCTACTTCTTTTAAAACATCAATATTCTTCAACCATTTCAAAAAAGCACTCACAATGTTACAAGGTAATTCTCGATCCCATGGAATTTTCTGTTTCCATGAGTCTTGTAGCAATAATTTTGGAAGCAATGTAGCAGGAGAGAATAAACCGATAGGATCAAAAATCTTTTGCACAATGCTCAAAATTAATCTCTTAGTAATTTTCCTTTCACACGTTAATGTTTCTAAATCTAAACAACATTTCAAAGAATCATTATCTAAATTCCAAATAATCCCCAAAACTGAAGTATCCCCAGAATATTTATCAACATTCTTGCAAGCTACATTGCTTTCAAAACAACGCAAATTGAAACACCCTTTAGACATTAATAACTTTGCATTTTCAATAAACATTTCAGCTTCATTAATGTTAGAAACACCTGATACACAATTATCTACATAAAATGAACACTTTAATTTTTCAGCAGTTTCCTTATATTCAGGAGGACTATTTTCTAAAAGATGCATTATAGATGCACTTAGTAAATAAGAGCTAGAAGAGACACCAAATACAACTCTACAATGTCTATAAATCAATTGTCCTTCATTACATGGGAAATAGAATCTAAGAAAATCTCTATCTTTAGGCATAACAGATAACATTAAATAAGCCTTTTCTATATCTGCAGTTATACCGATAGGATACATTCTAAAACGATCAAGAATATCAGGTATTAATTCTATAAGATTGATGCCTTTATACAAACATTCATTTAACGAGGGTTTCCCTTTCTCAGAAGCAGATGCATCAAATACAGGGCGTATTTTTGTGGTTTCCTTATCTAACCTGATAACGGGCCTATGCGGTAAATAATGACATTTATTACTTAATTCATTTTCTGGAACACGTTCAATAATATTCATTTTTTCCCAATTCTTAAATACTTCCTGATATTCATCGAAAAATCCCCCACATTTCAATTTATTGATCATTTTTTCATATCTCTTCCGAGCTAAAACTTTATTGTCGGGCAAATTCTTAAAATTACACTTCCATGGAAGCCCTACTTCATATCTGCCATCGGGAAGAATTTTCATTTTTTCTTTAAAATCGTTTAAATCAAAGTTTTCCCGCTTTTCAAAACTCTGAATGGGGTCAGAAATTCCTATGGTTTCAAGTTCCCATAATTCATTCAAAGGAATATTTCTAACGTGCATAGACAATGTTGTCAAAACGTTATGTTTCTTGCCACACGTTTGTTTCCCCATCACTGTCCAACCGAGCTTGGTTTCTATGGCAGTCAAATCGCAATTTAATTGAATTAAATTTCCTGTCAATAATTTTCCTATCATATCAGCCCCCACCAAAAGATCAATTTCAGATTCCTTACAAAAATCATCAGATAGATTTATTTTATTTCTTTTTAATTCATTTAATATTCTATAATCTTTAATTTTAGGTACAAATCCGCAAATCCTTTTTTCGGAAAATGCTTCAAAACAAAACGCATTATTTCCATCTAATTCACTGATTTCTACCGAAAACACATCATGTTTTTTAGGTTCCGTTTCATCCCCCCCGAACAGCGCGTGAATAATTATTTCTTTTCTTATAGGATGCATTTTCAGTGATTTCGTTATTCTCTCGCTTACGTAACTACTTTGGCTCGCTGAATCCAGCAGTGCGCGTACGACTTTTTGGCGACCTTGCGATCGAATGCGCACGCCAAGCGTTTGCATGTACACAACTTTATTTCTACTACAATTAGAAAGAGAATTTTCAGATTTTAAAGAATCATCTTGATTATTATTTATATTTTGTTCTGGACACATTATTTCAAAATGTGGTTTATGGCAATAATTACATTTTAATTTATTTTTAATATTACAATTCTTACTCAGATGACCAGCCTTTTGCAAACAAGTAAAACAAATCCCCTTTTTTAACAAAATCTTTTGTTTATCAGTTAAAGACATTTTTTGAGCCCCAAAACATTTATTAGAGGGGTGAAACCTATCACAGAATATGCAATTGTTTTTCTTACCTTTATTTTCTATACTCACCAATGCAGAGGCGGTGGCTGGATCAGGTTTGCTAATAATTTCAGATAAAATGTTCTTTTTTCTAACAATAGAATCAAAACCTTTTCTTGCTAAAAACACCATTTCATCTCCTTGAACTTCTTGGCGTAGAAAGTCCATCAGATTTTTTAAAGTCCTGGAATTTTCACTGGAATATGTATCGTGATTTCGACTTCTTTCCCAGGTCAAAAGAACTTCTTCAGGCAGGCAGCTCTCAACCAAGGGCATGAGAAAGTCTCCATACTTCTCTTGAGTTCTTCCCAAACTTTCTAAGGCACGAAGTTTGCTTTCTAATTCATCGTATAAAGAGGCTAAGTCAACTTTCATTTTAGGCGCAGTGGCATTTTTCATTACGAGGGTTAATAATTCCCTAACGTAAATTTGCACAAGAAGATCATCTCGTCCAAACCTCTGTTTTAATTGATCGATAGCCTTCGGATAATTTTCCGCGGTAGCTGGATAACTTGATATTAAACGCTCCGCTTTTGATTTCGGTTCCATACATTGGAATAGGTACTGCATCTTGTCTTCAGCGGCAATAGAATCGTCTTCGTGTATTTTCTTGAACTGGCTCCAAAACGATAAAAATTCCTTTGGTTCGCCGTTAAACTTTTTCAGCTCGATCTCCGGTAATTTAAATTTGCGTTTTACTTCTTCGCCAGGAGATGAAGAAACCTGTATCTTTTCATCAATACGTGCACATATTTCTATATATTTTTCTCGATATTCTTCTGCACTTTCAAAATCTTCGGTAAACAATTTTTCGTCCTTATCTTGTAACAATATTTCCGAAATTTTACTTTGACAAGTGTCCATCCGTTGAAATTTATCAAACAGTTGAGTTTTCAGAATAGAAAGTTCTTTAATTTCACATATTTCTTTAGTTAATTCAGTTTCAATTTTCTTAAACGTGAGAGTAAAAGCAGCTCTCAGTCCTTTTCTCTGAGTTTTCAAACTACTCAGATTCATTTTTCATTTAAAATTAATTAAAATTCAAAACTCCTGTCCCGCCGAGGGTACCAGTATGTTAGAATTCGAAAATAGGGTTAGTTTAAAAATTACTTACTAACCATGCAAGTCTTCATTTGCGGGTTGCATCTATGCGATGCGCGGAGCTTTGAATTAAAATCGAAAATCATCTGTTGAGATAAACTTATTCTAAGTTCAAATTCATCTAAAAGTCCATACATTATAAAAAATGTAGTTTAATTCCATCTAAAAGGCACATTCCTTCATTACATTCAGAGAACTCAATCGTTCTCACACACTTGTCAAAGTTCTTCGAAAGATAATAAATAAAATCAGACGATATTTTCATTTTCTTAATTTACGCGTTCAATTAGTTTCACTTCATTTCATTTTACAACAGGTGTATTAAATAACGTCACATTTTTGCGAAATGGATTGATAGTATAGCACGCATAATTACAATAATCATTTATCTGAAGTAACCCCCTCACCAGGGAATTGCAAGAAGTGTAAGTCACCGATTTTGACGAAAGTAGTATCATTGGAAAGATCTCATCGAGAGAAGCAAAAAACTCAATGGAACAATCCGTCGCAAATGAGCCGTTTTAGAGATATCCGACAGTTTATGTCACGTAACTAGTGCATACTTAATGGGAGACCGCAAAATGTTTTTGTCTCGATTTTAAAGAAAGTGGTATCGTTAAAAAGATATCATCATAAGGGATAAAATACTCAATAGAACTACTCGTTGGAAAGGAGCCGTTTTCGAAATATCCTATAATTTATATCACGTAGCTAGTGTATACTGTTCTAGAGCACACTTAATGGGGGACCGCAAACAATTGTTTTCTCGATTTTCATGTAAATGGTGTCGTTGCAAAGATATCATTGTGAGAATTAAAAAAACTCAATGGAACTACCCATCTGAAATGAGCCGTTTCCGAGGAATCCGACAATTTATGTCATTTAATGCAGTTTTTCAGCAGTGTGCATTAGCAATGTGACACAAATTGTCGGATATCTCGAAAACGTCTAATTTCCGACGGGTGATTCCACAGAGCTTTTTAATCCTCACGATGATATCTTTTCAATGATACCACTTTCGTTAAAATCGAGATAAAAAATTTTTTGCGATCTCCCATTAAGTGTGCATTAGTTACGTGACATAAATTGTCGGATATCTCAAAAACTGCTCATTTGCGACGGGTAGTTCCATTGAGTTTTTTGCTGCTCTCGATGAGATCTTTCCAACGATACCACTTTCGTCAAAATCGGTGAGTTACACTTCTTGCAGTTCCCTAGTCAGTCTGAAAAATTCAATTCATATGGTAACATTATCAATCATTACAATTGTGTAAAAAAATAAAGCATGTCTACGTACCTATACTTTAGGTGGAATTCTTTTTTATGTTGTTCATTTTACTGATTTAGCTAGGTGGCAGTCCAAGAGTTAATTACATTAAGATTTATCTGAGTGAAATAGAGCAACCGGTTGCCTGCCCAGTTAGCTTAAAAAATAAAGCATTGGCAATGTAAATTAAGGTTCTAGGTTCGAGTCCTGACTTGCACATATTTTCGCTCAGTTGGAAAAATTCATTTCGTTACATTACCAATCAGTATTATTATATTAAAAATATAATAGTATAAATTTGTTATTTTAAGAATGTACATGCTGTTGAAATATGGAAAATAAAAAGATTTGAAACAAAAAACTTCAGTTTCAAATTAAAAAGGAACTCGCGTAAAAAGAAAATATATGAAACCCGCTAAATTCAGAAAAAAAAAACCTTTTCGAAATGAAGTGAAAGCTTTTTATTTTGTTAAAAGTTTGACAGTACAAAAAGTTTTTAAGCAAAGCTTCACCATGGGATAGATGTACGAAAAGATAAATTAAGGTGTAAGCTGATAGTCTTTCCAGGAATTCTTTTACACCATTTTTCTGTATATTTTGAAGCTTCTTTAAGTGGTAGTGTTTTTGTTTAACTTTATATTTTTGCTCAGTCTGTTTTTCCACACTTTAGTGAAATATTTATAGAAAGTTAAGCGCTGAAAACTCGAATTATAAAAGAAAGAAAATTATTGATAATTCAGCTATCTCTCAACATAAATAATTTACAGTCATGTCAGAAAGTTCACAAAATATACCAAAATATAAAATAAGACATATTTTAGCTTTGACATAGGGGGAACTGGGGCACACTGATACTTGTGGCACATTGGTACACCCCCTGTACAGCAGACAGGCTCATTGCAGGAAGTTTCTCAACAGCTTCAAAAGGTGAAACTAGTGAAATTAATTACATACAGAAAGTTTTGGAATGATTCAATAGTTTGATGAAATGGGATGGGTGATTAATTGTTTTTGAAGGTCAAAAGTAAATTTGAGATGTACAATTGAAGTGGTATTATACAACTGTTCCAGTATTTTCAACCGAAAAGAATACCCTCCCTGGCAAGTAAAGCTACTCTTTATCAGTTCCTCATTCTTTATTGTTAGATAAATTATGAAGTGTTGGATTTGCGACTCATTTTATTCAAATTGGCTGTATGGGGCACATTGATACAGTCTTTGTCGGGGCACATTGATACAACCTAAATCCTTTTCTAGTTCATTTTTTCATTAACTTTTTTTTAAGCTATTGCATAGCTTTTATCGCGGGTTTTGAGCGCGGTGACCGAATCCAAAAATTCCGTAACGCGAAAAATCCTAACACATCGGTAACGAAAAAACCTAACACTCGGCTAACGTCGTTTCCTTTCGGAAAACTTCGGAACGGTATCCTTCGGTAGACTTCGGCAGACATTGACGCGGTATTTTTCAGATATTAGAATATCAAGTCTCAAACTTATGTTTCTTATGATCTAATTTTAATAGCGCGGCCAAATTTTGTTTGGTAATTTATTATGAGACAGTGTTAATTTTGGTGGTCTTATTTATTTTGGTGACAAGAGACCCCCCCCCCCCACCGTGAGGGTCGAAAAATTTAAAATGCTTATAACTCGCAATCTAACTTTCGTAGCGCGGCCAAACTTTGTTTGGTAATTTATTATGAGACATTGTTAATTTCTGGTGACAGGATACACCCCACGGTGAGGGTCGAAAAATTTAAAATGCTTATAACTCGCGATCTAATCTTCGTAGCGCAGCCAAACTTGTTTGGTAATTTATTAGGAGACAGTGTTAATTTTTGGTGACAGGAGACCCCAGACGGTGAGGATCGAAAAATTTAAAATGCTCATAACTCGCGATCTAATTTTCGTAGCGCGGCCAAATTTTGTTTGGTTATTTATTATGGGACAGTGTTGATTGTTGGTGACAGAAGACACCCTGCGGTGAGGGTCGAAAAATTAAAAATGCTTATAACTCGCGATCTAATTTTGGTAGCTTGGCAAAATATTGTTTGGTAATTTATTATAAGACAGTGTTAATTTTTGGAGACAGGAGATCCCCCACGGTGAGGGTCGAAAAATTTAAAATGCTTATAACTCGCGATCTAATTTTCGTAGCGCGGCCAAATTTTGTTTGGTAATTTATTATGGGACAGTGATGATTTTTGGTGACAGGAGATCCTCCAAGGTGAGGGTCGAAAAATTTAAAATGCTTATAACTCGCGATCTAATTTTTGTAGCGCGGCCAAATTTTGTTTGGTAATTTATTATGAGGCAGTGTTAATTTTTGGGGACATTAGACCCCCCCACGATGAGGGTCGAAAAATTTTAAATGCTTATAACTCACGATCTAATTTTCGTAGCGCGGCCAAATTTTGTTTGGTAATTTAATATGAGACAGTTAATTTTTGGTGACAGGAGAGCCCCCACGGTGAGGGTCGAAAAATTTAAAATACTTGTAACTCACGATCTAATTTTCGTAGTGCGGCCAAATTTTGTTTGGTAATTTATTATGAGACAGTGTTAATTTTTGGTGACAGGAGACCCCGCATGGTGAAGTTCGAAAAATTTAAAATTCTTATAACTCACGATCTAATTTTCGTAGCGCGGCCAAATTTTGTTTATTCATTTATTATGAGTCAGTGTTAAGTTTTGGTGACAGGAGACCCTCACGGTGAGGGTCGAAAAATTTAAAATGCTTATAACTCGCGATCTAATTTTCGTAGCGCGGGCAAATTTTGTTTGGTAATTTTTTATGAGACATTGTTAATTATTGGCGACAGAAGACCCCCCCCCCATGGTGAGGGTCGAAAAATTTAAAATGCTTATAACTCGCGATCTAATTTTCGTAGCGCGGCCAAATTTTGTTTGGTAATTTATTATGAGACATTGTTAATTTCTAGTGACAGGAGACACCCCACGGTGGGGGTCGAAAAATTTGAAATGCTCATAACTCGCGATCTAATTTTCGTAGCGCGGCCAAATTTTGTTTGGTAATTTATTATGAGACATTGTTAATTGTTGGTGACAGAAGACACCCTACGGTGAGGGTCGAAAAATTAAAAATGCTTATAACTCGCGATCTAATTTTGGTAGCTTGGCAAAATATTGTTTGGTAATTTATTATAAGGCAGTGTTAATTTTTGGTGACAGGAGACCCCCCACGGTGAGGGTCGAAAAATTTAAAATGCTTATAACTCGCGATCTAATTTTCGTAGCGCGGCCAAAATTTGTTTGGTAATTTAATATGAGACAGTGTTAATTTTTGGAGACATTAGACCCCCCACAATGAGGGTAGAAAAACTTAAAATGCTTATAACTCGCGATCTAATTTTCGTAGCGCGGCCAAATATTGTTTATTCATTTATTATGAGTCAGTGTTAAGTTTTGGTGACAGGAGACCCTCACGGTGAGGGTCGAAAAATTTAAAATGCTTATAACTCACGATCTAATTTTCGTAGCGCGGCCAAATTTTGTTTATTCATTTATTATGAGTCAGTGTTAAGTTTTGGTGACAGGAGACCCTCACGGTGAGGGTCGAAAAATTTAAAATGCTTATAACTCGCAATCTAATTTTCGTAGCGCGGCCAAATTTTGTTTGGTAATTTCTTTTGAGACTGTTAATTTTTGGTGACAGGAGACCCCCCACGGTGAGGGTCGAAAAATTTAAAATGCTTATAACTCACGATCTAATTTTCGTAGCGCGGCCAAATTTTGTTTGGTAATTTAATATGAGACTGTTAATTTTTGGTGACAGGAGACCCCCACGGTGAGGGTCGAAAAATTTGAAATGCTTATAACTCGCGACCTAATTTTCGTATCGCGGCCAAATTTTGTTTGGTAATTTATTATGAGACATTGTTAATTTCTGGTGACAGGAGACACCCCACGGTGAGGATCGAAAAATTTAAAATGCTCATAACTCGCGATCTAATTTTCGTAGCGCGGCCAAATTTTGTTTGGTAATTTATTATGAGACATTGTTAATTGTTGGTGACAGAAGACACCCACGGCGAGGGTCGAAAAATTAAAAATGCTTATAACTCGCGATCTAATTTTGGTAGCTTGGCAAAATATTGTTTGGTAATTTATTATAAGACAGTGTTAATTTTTGGTGACAGGAGACCCCCACCAGGGTGAGAGTCGAAAAATTTAAAATGCTTGTAACTCGCGATCTAATTTTCGTAGCGCGGCCAAATTTTGTTTGGTAATTTATTATGAGATTTTGTTAATTTTTGGTGACAGGAGACCCCCACGGTGAGGGTCGAAAAATTTAAAATGTTTATAACTCGCGATCTAATTTTCGTAGCGCGGCCAAATTTTGTTTGGTATTTTTTTATGAGACAGTGTTAATTTTTGGTGACAGGAGACCCCCCCACCGTGAGGGTCGAAAAATTTAAAATGCTTATAACTCGCGATCTAATTTTCGTAGCGCGACCAAATTTTGTTTGGTAATTTATTAAGCTATTGCATAGCTTTTATCGCGGGTTTTGAGCGCGGCGACTGAATTTAAGAATTCCGCAATGAGAAAAATTCCTAACAATCCGGCTAACGAAGTTTCAGTTTGGCAGACTTCGGGAAGGTATCCTTCGATAGACTTTAGCAGACATTGACGCAGTATTTTTGCATAAGTTGATAAAAAATGCTATGCAATAGCTTTACCGCGGCAGTCCCCGAGTGGCACACATATTTTTTTTTTACCATAAACTCCTTAATTCAACCATTTTTCGTCAAAAATTTCTACTATTAGATTTTATTGAAGTGAAATAGCTCTAATTTCTTTATATTAGGGCATTTTATAGAATTTTTGCAAACAGAAGACGTACAAACTTACGCAATATCTAGTGTTAGTAGAATTAACAAAAGAAATGGACGGCAGCCTGGCAAATTTCAAATTTATATCGATTCTCCAGAGAAAAAAGTATTATCGACATGAGAAATGTTAAGTAAGAGAAACAAGCTGCAGAACAGTACAGGATAATTATATTATAAACATAATTTTAAATATAATTATCTTTTCTTTTCTGTTTGTAAACCGTTTTATAAACAGAAAACCTAATAATTCTTTCACCTTTCCTACGAAAGAAGATAATTCTGGGGTTCAAGTGCCAGATATGACAAAGTTACCACAGCCAACAAACAGACAAGGAACAGCCGGAACATCAGGTTATTATACATTTCATTTTGATTGTTTTAATATCGCTTACAAATAAATTGTATGCGATTTTAATGTCTATAAATAGATATAAAATGGTTTGCTAACTATTTTTCTATGAAAAATATGGATTGGTGTTATCTCCATTTTTCAAAGACGTGTCAAAGTGTATCAATCTGCCCCGGGGATGGGGCACATTGATACAAAATACTTTTTTAGATTTTTTAAAAATTACATGCAAAAATAATACATAAAACAACGATTGTACATTTTTATAACACACTACACAGGTTTTGCTGATATCACATAGAAAAATAACTTGAAATGTTTGCTTTCTAGATACCAAAAAAAATTTTTTTGAAAAAACTGTATCAATGTCCCTCAGTTCCCCCTATTGCTTTGACAGCCCACGTTGAAATTCAAGCTATTAGCAGCAGCAAAAATGTACTAGTTATTAATATAAATTGCTTTGCATTCTAGATTTTCATGCTATTATAATACTTTAAATTTCGAACCAGCATGAAAATATATATAGTTAGCTTACACAGAAATAGTATGACAAACTATATACAAACATCTTATGCTTATTTGCTGTTTAATCTTTTTCCAAAGCATAGTAAAATAGGTACCTTAACATGCTATATAATGCTTTTTTATGCTTTTCAGCATTTGCTATGCAGCTAGCATATGAAGAAATAGCATGAAAAGCTATGTACAAGAATTTTATACTTATTTGTTGTTTAATCTTTTTCCAAAGTAGGTAGTTGTAGCTTAACATGCTAATACATGTTTTTTAATAATTGCCAGCATGATGTGCTATGTATGCAGTTTAGATAAAAAACTGCATGAAGCATTATGTGCCAGTAAAATGTAGTAATTTTCTAAACAAGAATAGCAGCACCAAGCATATCTTTTGATTATGAATTTCAGCTGTAACAGCAGAACCTAGCGTTTAAAGCAAAATTTGCACATTTTAGTAAAAATAATATATTGTATAAAATTGTACATAAAAAGAAAATATTTTTCAGTATTTGAAAAAGTATACACTTTTTTTCACAAAACGTGTATACTTTTCAAATCTTTTATTCGTATTTTTTATGCATACAAATGAGTGCATCATTAAGGTTTAAAAAACTGCGCACTTTTACATAAAATAAGCGCTTCTCCAATGTGCGCAAAATACGTACTCATATTTTGAATAAAATAACTGCATTTTCTATGTTTGCAAAAAATGTGCATTTTTTTAACAAAAAAGTCTGTACAGTAAAATCTGTGAATAACGGATTCCTCGGGAGAGCGCGAAGTTTTTTCGCTTTTCAGAGGTGTTCGTTACACAGAACTAAACTGTACTAGTATATAGATGTTGAGAATAAAGAAACAGAATAAATAGAGATTAAAAATTTGCTAAATAGAGATGTCTGCTATTTAAGAATTTCAGTTACGGAAGTTTTATTGTACACTGCAGCGTTGCATAATGTAAAAAAAAAAAAGTTTTTTTTAAAGTTAGTTTTTATGGGGGAGAAGGAATTTTGTGAATGATTTAACTTCCATGAAAGTTCTTTTGGGGGAATAGCTCACCTAATCACTAAAGGAAAAAGTTTTCTTCCTTCTTTACCTTAGGATTTAAATGTTTTAACTTACTCGAAAAAAAAAAAATCAGTTTTGTTTTTAAAAAAACGAAGAAAAAGGAAATTTCGTTCATTTAAATAAAAAATCCTCGGGGAGTAATGTTATGGCCTCTTGAATTCAAGAATCTCTTAAACCACCGATTTGCATTCTTAGTAACTCTCTCCCTACTCCAACTTAAAAATTTTAGCTCATCTCCCTTTTTGTATTAAATTATTTTACCTTAATTGAAAATTATCAATTTACTATGTCTTGAAAATCGGAGAAAAATAAAATTTTGTTTATTAAATTTCAAAAGCTGGGCAGGCAGGAGAATATTTCGGCCACAACCACGTAAATTAAACATTGACTCTTGAACTCGTTTGAGATAATGTTTTAACATACAAACATTAAAAAATAATAATAATTAATTTCTGCAGGCTTGCCCTCCTCCTCCCTTCCTCTACGAAATGGGAGAAATATCATAGCTGCTTTTTCTTTTACAAGAAAAGCTCTCCATACTGGGCATACTCCAAATATTTTGAAAAAAGTATTTATTAAACTACTCGTGTATGCAATAAAGGATCAATCAAACTTAGTGGCGGAATTACAGTAAAAAGTCTGCAAAAAAGAAAAAAAACTTTCGAATATTTTGTGTAAGAAATACGAAAGCGCCTTACGATTTATCGAGCAGCACTTTTCCTCGACAAAAGCAAACTATTTTTATGCAGTTGAAAATTGTTTGTTAATGGGTTTATAAAATACGTGTAAATGGTATTAAATAAAATTAAACTTATGATGGGATAGTTTAATATATATTATACTATATTATATATATATATATATATATATATATATATATATATATATTGCTTAGTTCTGAAATAATTTAAATCATCGCTGAAAAAATATTTTCATAAAAAAATCATACTGATTTTTTCTTCTTTTTTATATGAATGCGTACTTAAAAAAAAAACCAAAGTCGTTTCCGTAGCAACAAAACTGAATCGACAATACTCAATTGGACTTAATTTTGTGCTTGAAACTATTTTAGTTAATTTTAGTTTTGAATTTAGGTTAAATTCGTAGTTTTTGATAATTAAATTTCAATATAAATATAAATTAATTTCAATATTAGAAAATAATAATTAATATAAACTAAAACTGATAAAACTAAAGTTATATAAATCAAATTTACTTAAACTAGTTCAAAATGAAATATTTTTTTTCTTAAAAGGTATTTGACATAAATGAGCATTTTTTGAAATTGTATTCCATCACCAATAACAAAATATTCATAATTTTTTACGAACGCTCTATCGAGGATCTTCCGATTATTATTATTATTTTTATATATATATAAACTTATATATCCTCATGAGAAGAACATTCTGTAATTTTTTCAGATTTTTCGGAGTATGTACGTATGGAGACTTTGTTAGTATTTAATTTTTTTTAAGTTACTCGAAAAGTTTAAATTTACTGTATTCATTTAAATTAGTTGATTCAAGGAGCAATTTTTCATTTAAGAAATATATTCATAGCAATCAAAAGTAAAATATGTATGATAGATCCCCCCCCCTCCAAAAAGCATTTAACGTTTTAAATTTTCCTACATTAAAAGGAATTTACCTGAAATTTATTCTTTCCAAAATAAACTTCAAGATTGTTCATTTCTTTGCAACAAACATTTCAGAAGATGTTCAATTTATTCTTTTACACTTTCAAGTTATTACAGAAAAAACCCAATTTTTTATGAATCAAAAACTTTGAGATCGAACGCAAAAATGCAAAAAAATAATATTCGACATTGTTTTCTTTGTCAGAGACAATTATTTTCTGAACGAGTTTTCTGGGAGTTGCTTCGTTACTTAGCAACGGGAACAACTTTGGGGATAATTTTGTCGAAAGTATAGCTCAATATACAGCGAGCAAAAAAAGTATTTGCATGCAGACGATTTTTTTGCATAAGTAACAATATAAAGTAAATTTGATACTATTCTCTTAACTATTCATTTATTTAAATAAAAGAAAAAAATAACTGTCCATTTTCCTTAAACAGCAATATTACACATTTAAAAAAAATAAATTAATATTTTCTCATACCTAAAAAGTATTTGCACACGAAGCATTGACTGTTAAAAAAGGCTATAAATGTGAACTTACGCAAATGTTTAGCATACCAGTCACGCTGTACATTAGCCCCATATTTTAAAGTCACATAATAATATATTAACTGGAGCAGGTATTCTGGGGAGTTTTTATTCTAAATGCGCCCAAAACGTGTGAACTGTCTGTTGCTACCTGTGAGAAAATTATATTTCTTAACAAGTTTGGATGAAGTTACCGAGGAATAGGCAAAAATTTAAATGTAAACTTTTCTAGTATTCGTTATGTAATTTAGAAGAAAAAATAAACTGGTTCGACAATAAATAAGTCTCGAACAGGGCGTCCAAGAAAGCTAAATAGCAGGTAAAGGAGAGCCATCATGAAAATTAAAAAAAAATCCTAAGTGCTTGAGAATTGGCTCTTGATGTCGCTTCAACGTCAGGAACAATAGTCACACCACAATCAATTAGAAATGTTCTTCATGATGCAAATATTCGAGGAAGAGCCCCTCAAAAAACCATTTTTTTAGTGAAACAAATAGAGTGAAAAGACTTGAATTTGCAAAAGCTTATGTCATCAAACCACTAGAGTTTTGGAAAACTGTTATTTTTTCCCGATGAAAGCAGATTCAATATTTTTGGCTCAGATGGTAAGAAAACTACATGGCGAAAGCCAAATACTTCTCTTCAAATTAAAAACTAGAAACCAACTGTAAAACATGGCGATGGTCATGTAATGATTTGGGGATGCATGGAGTTTGCAAAATGACCTTTATTGAAGGCAATATGAATGCTAAACAATACATTAATATATTGCGAGATGATTTATCTAATAGTGCTCTGAAATTGGGAATTCCTAATTCATATTATTTCCAACAGGATAACGATCCGAAACACACTGCATATATTACGAGATTATTGTTGCTTTATAATGTAAAAAATCATTTGAAAACGCCACCACAATCACGAGACCTCAATCCGATTGAAAATTTATGGCATACTTTGGATATGAAAATAAGGAAAAAGATAACTTCTAACAAATCAGAACCTAAGCAAGCTCTTAGGGAAGAATGGCTACAATCCAGCAGTGAAACATGTCACAAATTAATAGAATCAATGCCCAGACGATTACAATCTGTTATTAAAGCAAGGAGCATGCATACTAAATATTAGCACTGCTTTAACTTATAATTCCTCTAGTTCTATTTTTATTCCCAGTGTGCAAATATTCTTTTGGTAGTACAAATGCTACATTTTTATGTGTTCATATTTTAATTATAATTATTATGTCAGATACTAAATGTGTTTATTTGTTTTGTAAAAGTGTTGGTATTTTTAATTCTTAGTTGCTTTTTATTTATTTACTAGAAGACAGCCCGTCAAAATGACGTGTTTGCATTTTTAAAATGATGATAAAAAAATTACAACTGTTGTCAATCAGCCACTTTAGGCTTAAAAAAAATTTAAAAGTACAGCGATTAAACATTGGGAAAAAATCTATAAAAAAAGAAAATTTTAACAGAAATTTGCAGTTAAAACTATAACAAAACTATCTGGTGGATGGGAGGATTGTAATGAACAAATCGTAAATACATAAATTTTAAAAGAATAAAGTAAGGCAAAAAATCAATTATAAAAGATTATATTGTGAAACTGCAGCCAAAAAATATATTAAAATATTGAGAGAAAATAATAAAAATATCTAAAATGCATAAAAAAATTTCCTATGTTCATTTTTTAGCTAATACTTAAAAAAAAAACACTTTATAAGATCGAAAACAAATGTCAAAAATAAAGAGTAAACAATGGGTGTGTTCGGGAGACACACGCGCTGCGCGCGAGCTCAGGGGTTTTTGCTTGAAGTACGCTTAGGCGCGAAGGATTCGGTTATTCCGCTGTAAGATCCACTCCATGTACCTGTCTGCTGAGAGCGAGCGCTCAGTGCACTTGGCTCTTGAACGCGCCCAATCATTCCTGAGTCGTGATGTTACGATGGAGTCATTCTAAAGATTCATTCACGAAATTTGTCATTCTTGAATTCCAACAGTATTAATTTGCTTACATTATTTGTTTTTTTCCGTAATTGCTGGTTGTTTTATTTACAACTTAAATATTAAAATTAAATAGTTTTTGTAGGTTTTAAAGAAAATGAGTAATGAATAAACCTTTTACATGTATATTTCCATAAGTTGAATAATTAGAATATTTGTGCACGGCTCGGAATACTTAAGCCTTGAAATAAGTTTCTTTTTCTCGTGGATGGGTTGACCCCGGAATCGTTATACATGGAGGGGTATTATATATATAATATATATGCTACAATAAATTTACCTGGTGTGCAAGTATTTTTTTTGTTCATTGTATGCCCCGAATGATTTTTCGTAACAGCGACATCAATGATACGGAAGAATTTCCAGGTTTTCACATTTTCCGTGAAAAGGACGCAATTTATGAACCATTGAACATTAAAAATCTCAGTTTCTTCAAATATTTGCTGTCAAAAAAGGGGTGTAGAAGATTCGCTAAGGAAGCTTTTACCAAAATGCCCCAACAATGAAAAAATTAATGGGCAGCGGGATCGTTGATGCTGTGCTAAATAAAATCGCCGATAAGCTAAGAAGATGAGGATGAACAACTGGCAGAAATAAAGATGTCACTAGAAAATGCGTAAATTTGACTGAAGAACCAACTAATACATGCTTTTGAAAAAAGGACTATATTTCAAAACCAACATTCTTTTTTTGTATAAAATGCAGAAAATCGGGAAAAAATTGAAGGAAGCAAGGTTAAGATCGATGTTTCAGAAATCACAAAGAAGATAAAATTTCACTTTTTATTAGATTTTTTTACTGCAAAATAGAAAATATTAATAAAAATAAGTTTTTTTTTAAATATTTAGTTTTCTGTTTTTCTTTACCACTCAATATTGAATAAAATTTTCGCTAAAGGCATCGCTAAGGATATACAGTCGAACCCCGTTATGACGAACTTTAAGGGACCGAAAGTTTTGTTCGCTGTATCCGGTGATTTGCTATATTCGTACCGTTAAAAAAATGTTAGAGTTCACAAAATGTGTGTAATGCTTGTTACTACCTATATATTCAATAATGATGTATTAAGAGAAAACGTAAATTCTATTAAATAGAATTCTTAATGAATTAAACTGACTAAAATCGATTACTTTAAACTAACACAATACTAAATAAATGAACTAAAAATGAAGAAATACAATACAGCGCTGATTACACTATATTGCCATTGATTATTGGACACTTGCGATTTTAGACATTTTACTAAATATCTAGAAAAATACATAAGGAATCATCTCGAAACTCTTAGTGTATAAATATAATAGTATACGTCATACATCTCCGTGAAGATTTTTTACCGAAACTCCATAGGGGACCGTCAACAAATTAAAAAAGAATGAATATCTTTTGAATAACCCTGTCAAAACTAATGTAGCAAAAGCGCTCAAACTCTAGATTATGATTGAATGCCTTATTGTAATACACTGTGTTCATTTTTATGCAAATAGCATGCATACTCGCAGAGTAATTAAGGTTTTTATAAAAATGGTCCCAAATTTTTCCAAGTTTTTTCCTTATAATTTTCAGAGTTCTTAATATAAAATAATATTTTTTTTCAGAAAATATGACAAACAACATTGCACACAGTACCCTGTAATCAGAATTAAAAAATAATGTAAATTGTATACAAAATGAGTTGGTTTACTAAATAATTTTTTACTGCGCATGCGTCAACGATATCAAAATTTCATTTGCATATTATGTTAGCTAAATGTATAGAGCAACTTTTGTGAAAGTCGCAAAATCATAACTTGAAAATTCTGAAAATAATCGTCAATCGAATAAGTTGAAAATCCGTTATTCTCAAAATGAAGCAAAAACAAGAGGGGTTGTATCCATATATTCATTGATTAGTGTCAATATAGAATACACAATACGCGATGTTACGACTACTTTTGGATAAAATCCCTCATTTTTTTGCTTCATTTTGGAAACAACGGATTTTGTCCTTTTTCTATAGACGATTACTTTCAGAATTTTCAAGCTATAATTTTGAGACTTTTAAAAAAGTTGCTCTATACATTTAGCTAACATAATATGCAATTGAAATTTTGATATCTTTGACGCATGCGCAGTAAAAAATTACAGACAAGACGAGGAAGCGGTTAATAGAACTCGACACAGAGCAAAAAAGAAACGAAAACATTCAGAGCGTGTTTCAGAACAACATTTTCAAAATTCATAATATTCTAGCATTTTTTATAGACGTCTACAAGTAACACAGCATATACTATATGTAAGATTACGAAATTCCGTTACTAGATTTGACTAAAAAAGATGTATCTATGGACAAAATTGTTAGGAACTGCTATAGAAAAGGGTACTACTTGGTTATCCCGTCGACCAAATTCGCCAAATTATTAAAATCGCCTAACTAATAGCCAAATAATCCAGGTTGCCATATTTTTTATTTTAAATGATGAAAAAACAAATAGATTAGTATAACATTAATAGAAATAAATATAAAGAAAAGGAAGTAAAAATCACTTGATGACGATTTAAATATGTGTATTGTGTTTAATGTCGTTGAATGTAGGATTTTTAGCCATCCTTATTGGCATTTAATCTTACAGTTTGGCGTCAGTTTTTTGGTCGACGGTATAACCAAGTAGTAGTACCTAGAAAAGTATAGAAAAGACAGGTTTTTGTCTGTGTTTGTCAAAGTTAAATAATATTAACTTTTAAAATAAAAGTATAAAATAAATTCACTTTAACATAATATTCTGTAAAATATTCAAATAGAACAGCATATCAAGAAATATTTTTCATACTAAAGAAAAGCTTAACAATATCTTATATTTAGAAAAAATCTATAAATTACTTTCATAACAAGAATAATTTAATAAATCGACAATAAGAAAAAATAAAGCATTTGAGTTCATGAACTGTTAAAGATAAAGTAATCATTAAATATTTTCCTTCCAAAGAAAGTTTACTAGAAAGTCGAAATCGATAATAATTTATCCAAAAGAGAATAAAAAAGTATCTGCAAACTTCCTGAAGAATGGATTTTCATTTATTCTTGATTATTGGCTTTAGCTTTATTTATTTTCATTATTTTGTTAATTTATATAAAAATATAATCTGTAAAATATGTTGATTTCAGCTTCTTTTCCAATTAACAGAGAAAATCAGGAGTTATAAATATGTACCAGCTATTTTATATTATGGGATTGTTTTTACAAGATTTCCGTTACACGTTAACGTTTCGTTTCGTTTAACATTTACAGTTAAGTGTAATGATTGATGGACATTACTTAATTTGGGAAATGGAATATTTTTTTAATATAAAAATTGACATTATTTTAGAAAATTATAATGTCTATTATTGTTCAAAAAATGATTTGATAATAAAAGACGTTTCTAATTTGGAGCAGGTTCAGCCTCTATTATTATTCAGAAATTTCGAGTTCATCCAAGAAATAAAGTGCAGTATTTTATGTATTATTTAATGAAAAACATATGGTGGTCATATAAAGTAAAACATTTTCTTTCGAAAGTTACTTTTCATTATTAACCCTTTATCTACAGACGGCACTAATTATTATTATTAAAATTACTTATTATAAAGTACTTTTAATATGTCAGTTAGTTGTGTTATTGTTTAGAATGAGTTACAGATACATTACTTTATTTTATTTCAAAAGCATTATTGGTTAAAAAAAAAAAAAATATTAAAGGATGATTTCTTTTGCCTTTTCATATTTACAGCTTTCTTGGCGCTGAGGTACGGGAAGTGGGGATTTTTCAATTTGGGAATATTTCTATAGTTATATTGTAAAAACATCGTATTTGTACATTTTATAATTCTGCAAAATATTAAGAACACAATTTAAAAAAAAATGAGTGGAGTTATAATTATTGAACAAAATCCCTGTAAATTCAAATTTAATTAATGCTCCTAAATCCTTCAATCCATCTAAAATCCTTCAAACATTTATTAAATGATTGTGTAAATCTCTTAATTTAGTTTAAATAATTTACGTAAAATGCTTTAGAATACTTTTCTTTGCTTTTTTTTAATTACATGACACCAGTTTTTCTAAATTATAATTTTTACTTTGTCATATCCCAGAATGTCTGACAGTTTATCAGACAAAAATTCAGCAATAAAATATTGATGTTTAAATTCAAATTCACACAAGCTGACATGTTTACGCACAGCTTGTCAATAAGAGCTTAACCCTTTATCTACCGCATTATGAATTCATGAAAATTTTACATTCTAAAGCATTTTACGCAAACTGTTTAAACTAAATTAAAAGATTTTCATAATCATTTAAAAAATATTTGAAGGATTTTAGAAATATTGAAGGATTTATTAAATTTGAATTTAAGGGGATTTTGTGCAATTTTTATAATTCCATTCAAATCTTTTATTTTTGAATTATATTTTTAGCATTTTGTAGGATTATAAAATGTAAAAATTTGATGTTCTTACAGTATAAATATAGAAATATTTCCGCATTGAAAATCCCCATCCCCCTCCCTCAGCACCAATAAAGTTGAAAAGATGCAAAAGCAAAAGAAATCATCCTTTTAAAAATATTTTTGTTTTGTGTAACCAATAATGCTTTTTGAACAAGATAAAGTAATGTATCTGTGACTTATTTTAAACAGAATTACAACTAACTGACGTATTAAAAGAATTTTGTAATAAGTCATTTTAATGTTACTTATAAGCACAGTCGGCAGATAATGGTTAAGGACAATGTGCTGTGCTAGAAACTGTTGTATTTTTACACTTTGGCATCATTAGCGAATATTCCATATTTGTGTAGATTTTAGAATTTTCTTTTTTATTCCGCAATTCCGAAAATAAAATTTAACTTATTTAATTAGAAAGCATCTCTTATTAACTAAAGCAAAAGAATTTCTGTTATGAATTCGAAATTTTTGGTTAAAAAATTAAACTATGAAAAGCACAGACATATGAGATAAAGACAGAAAAAACAATGAGCTAATCTTTTCGAGGATTTTTTTTCCACTAACTCTTTCCTTGTTTTATATTTTTTATGCATTTTTTTATTTAACTATTTTTTCTAATATATAGTATTATTTTACATTTATTTCAGAATAAATAAGTTTATTAATGGGAAATATAGCATAATACTAGTAAACTGTTTCACATTTATAAAATTATATACGTTGCTGAGGTTTAGTACAAGGTACTTTCTTTATGTTATAACTTTTATTCGCACTGTCGCTCAAATTATATACTCAAAGTTCTACTCATCAAATATTCAGGTTTTTTAGAATACATATAGTTTATTTATCACAAACACATAAAATATATACGCGGCACACACAAACGTATAATAAATAATGGTTTCTAGGCTTTTGACGGATCAACAGAATAGCTTCAGCATAAACTGGAATCCAAAAATATTCTATTCATTTTTCCCCTCCGGACGGGATGACGTCATGACAAAATCCCCATAGGGATTATCTCTTTTCCCAAGGAATTAAGTTGCAACACTTTAGCAACACGTTGCATTAATGCTGTCTGCACACTTGTGCAGACAGCATTAATAGGGACACACAAAAGATTTCGGCCTCTGTACTGTATCCAAAGTAGTATATACTATTACATAAAGAGCTGAATATTTTAACAACTTTGTTATAGTATCAACTCACATCGTTTGCTAAGCTTGACGTGCAATTTCCAACTCGTTTTAAACGAAAAAACCGATTTTAACTCAGAAATCTTTTTAAAACAAACGTTTCTTCTTTCTAGGTTGTAATTAATTGAATCTTGAAGGATGTAATTAATTAAATAAAATTTCTGGTTTAAAGTAAGTTATGTTCATTTTAAAAAAGCGGGAAGATTGCAAGAGTTACGAATGCCTCCTTGGTTTCGCAAACACTAATTTTTGTCACTTGGTTGCTATTAGCAACAAAACCTTATTTTATTTTTATTATTTTTTTTGACAGACGATTTTTTTATTCTTCTGATATAGAATATTTTGAACCGAGTTATGTGTCGTTTAAAATTGAACTCTCGGAATGAGAGTAATAATTAATATTCCTTTCTCTAAATAAATGTATATATATATATATATTTTTAAATTTAAAATTCTTTTATTGAATCTGTTGTAGATTTACTGCGTTATTAGAATTTAATATTCGAACTGACATTTCAATACAAACTTTATAACTTGATAAAACCTGCAGTCTTCGAAGTCATATGTTTCAGCAAGTACCACTACATGTTCCAATGTTTCTTCGAGTTTCCATTTCCTATGATTGATTCTGCGTAGCTGATTCACATATCAGATTAGGTTTCAATATTTGCGTTTCTGGATGAATTAAGTGTTTGCCAAGTTTGTCTGGTATATCTCAAATAGTAGAGCACTTTCGGCATCGGTCATAACATCCTTGGCTCGAATATTGGCTTGCCCACCTTGGCCGAAAGCCAGTATTGAAAAAGCTACAACTAATTATCCACATATATCTTTCCTGACACAATTAGAAACAAATGCACCTGAACAGTCGATATATATATATAACAATACCTTGAAGAGACAACGCACCCGCAATCCACGGATTCTGATCAAATCAAAATGTCATGTCCACTGGCATCTTCAGCATTATCAGACACTCTCTTCAGCCCTGATATAGACCTAATGGAGTTATAAATAAAAGGCGGAGACATATAACACATTCTCTATCATTCGCAAGTGAAATAACTGAGGCGGTTATCATAAGATGGCTGCTGTTTTTTTCTTAATCGGATCCAAAGTTTCTGATTATCTCATATTAAAATTTACACCAGAAATTTTAAATAGAAAAAGTCTGCTTATATTAAAGCCTTATGTAAAATTTTTTTTTTTTTTTTTTTTTAAATTTAAAGATGGAAGACCAACGATTATAAAAGCACAAATAATGTATGAAAAGATAGCAAACAGGTGTTTCGAATCTACTTTCGAGATTTTCCATCAGTGCAAATCTCAGCGAGTTAGAAAAGCAAAACTTGGCTCAGTTTTGGTTTTTCTAGCTCGCTGAGCTTTCTTTTTACTTTTCTAATTCAGTTTGTCTGACGATTTTCTGACAAACACTTTTCGAGCTACTTATTTTTTCAATAACTTCAACTGTTTCATTTTTGAGATTAATCTGTGGCAACGATTAGCGAAAACGCCAACCGCCAACAACACATAGTTTTTCTTTTAAAGAGGATTACATAGAGATTGGTTCACGTACAGTACATAACGTCTAAAAGAACAATTTAAAAATTCATCTTTCCAACTAATTCCCTAACTTAATACAAATGTTTACCAAACATGAAATTTACATAAAAATAGCGGTAGCCTTGAAAGATGTTGTACAGAGAAAGTAGAAAACAGCTTATCTTCCAACCATGGAACTATTAAGAAACAGGAGCTGACGTATCTTTAAAATTGTGAAGCTTCAACTGTAACCGTTTTCGAGAGGATTCATTACCAGGACAGCAAACTCCCACCAGTAAATTTATGTAGAAAATTTATCTTTATTTAAATGCCTCATTAATGGAAAATTTCAATAAAAAAAAACGGCGAAAATTGCTATTCATTTTTGATGGCAAAATTTTATTGTGGCAGTAATAGTTTCGCCACACTCTGACAACCAAGACAACACTCTGTCAGTGTCAATAAAACGATTATAATACCTGGGAAAACTGACACTAGTAAAAATAAAAAGAATCTATTTATCAAATTTGTGAGAGAAATTTCCCATCAGTAAGACTTTAAATTTAGAAGACATTTTCTATTTATGTTTTCTGGTGGATGTTTCTTATATGCGGTAATCAGAAACTTTGGATCCGATTAAGAAAAAACAGCAGCCATCTTATGACAACCCCCCAGTTACTTCACTCGTTCACTAGACAATGCACTAGATGGCTTCTCCTTTTATTTATAACTTCATTCTTCCAACATAACAAAAGTTAAACATTTGGAATGATCAACCATTAAAACTAAAGTGACCCTTAAATATTTTCGTTTCAAAGATAATTTAAAAGAACTCCAAAATCGTTAATATCTTATGGAAATGGAAAAAGTATCTTCAAAGTTTTTTACAGATTGATTTTCATTTACTTTTTCCTTATTACTTTTGACTTTAGTTTTTTCCAACTTTTTGAAATGAATAAAAGTAAAAAATATTGAATATTTGATATGAAAAATATATTGATTTCAATCTTACTTCTTTTCTAATAAAGACAGAAACTTTTAAATTATAAGCAACTATGAGTTATTTTATCGAGCAAAAAAGATTTTTACTGATCATTTATTTACTTTCACATGTTTCATTTAAAATTTAGGGTTAAATAACTGCACTCAAATAGTTCAAATTTAGCTCATTAAATTATGAATAGAATATAGATTTTGTTTATTAACGACTTGACAATATTTTGCAAAACTAAAAGACTTTTAACCCTAGAAAGGATGACGGTTCAAGGCCGTTCTAGTGTTAATTCAAATTAATAGGATGTATAGCTCAAGAATGGATTTGGAAACTTATTATAAAGCCATTGTCATAGTAATAATGCGTTACATTTTAAACTTCCTGCGAGATACTTTTTATATAAAATAAGAAAGAAAAACCATGCATCAAAAGTATACTATGGAACACTTTCCAACACTTCCTAAAATTGTTAACAAAATTTCGTTATTTAGAGTAATAAGTTAAATAAGGATGTAGTGGAGGGTATCGTCGTATACCCACTGAATTTTTTAAGGAACACCGTATATCCTCGGTTTCAGAAGAAAATTATAGTACATATACTCTAGGGCACAGTATATACACTCTGCCTTTAGCGTATATTCTGTTTAGACCGTATATCCTGTGTTGTTTTTATGACTACATACTGATAAGTAACTAAACATTTTAGAAAACAGATAAAAGCTATGAAAAGTTATTGCAGCAGTTACAGTTCATAGCCAAATATGTATTCTTTTGAACAACTTTGTGTTTGATCTTTAGGTTGATATATATATCATATAATGGAACATAAAGATGGCGGCAGTAGTAGGGAGCTCATTTAAGCATTTGCACGGTCCAATGAATTGAAATGCAAGTAAGTTAATAAGGAATTCTTAGGTTCATATAATGAAAACGAGACTCAAAATTGCTTCGTAATTTACTGGTATTTAGATTAAAGGGACTGTAAAAATTCTTAAGAATATCACCTACGACACTTGCCATATTTGTGTTAATGTGTAGGTATACATGTAGCATTCAAAGAGTGTTGGACAGAAGATTACGATGTGGATAAAGAGCAAGTCGATATACTTTTTAAGAATTTCCGAGAAGTATGCCACTGTTATTTCTGAGAAAAACATTTTAATCATTGAAATGTAGAATTCACAATTACTTCATTCAACAGCAAAATTTGCAATATTTTTCGGCTATAAAATCGGGATAAAACTTTTATTAAAAATCTTGTTAAAACCTTTCACGTTATTATTCATTAGCGATCTCAAACTTCTAACTGTACTGTATATTTTATTAAATGTTTGGAAAATAGTTGTTGCGCTTGGTAGAGAAAAGGGAAATCTGAAGTATATCTGAATCATTTTATTGGTTGAATTCCGAAATTTATTCGTTTTCTGATTGATCCATGCTTAATGTCTAAAAATGTAATACTTCTGTTGCTACAAACTACAAAAAAAATATGCTGAAAACTACGAAAAAATTAATAACTCAAAAACAAATTTGGATATAAGTTTCAAACAAATTGCATTTAAAAGTAATTTTTTTTCTGTATATGACAGTATAAAAATTTAAAATTCGAGATGTTCAGAAGTTTAAAAATGTACATTACCGAAAACTGATAAACTGAAATTCTATTTAGTACTAGCTGATCCGCCCGGCGTTGCCCGAGTCCGTATTAACAATATTAAACGAACTTGAAATTTGTATGATTTTATCATTAACTCGTTACATGCAGAAATGCATTGTCTGAAATACGTAGCCACTGACTGTGTGAAAAATCGGTTTTAAAAACAACTAATATTAAGCTCTAAAAATACTCAAAATGAACAATGAAAAACGCGGGAGGGAATATGTATCCAACGATTGCATGATTTTCGTGTAAAAGAGTTGATATTTACCTGTAAAAATTACTGTTAAGTCACGTAACTAATTATTATTTTCACATACAAATCCCAAGTGAAATATTTTGAATTTCAAACTAATTATATCACTCTTAAATCCGACTATACCATGAATGAAATCGATACACGATGGTAGCTAAAAGGTTGGTATATAGTACTATAATTTCAGAGCTATTTAACAAAAGTAAGTGTTATTTTTAATCAAATCTTGCGTATAGGTTCAATCTGTGTATAAATTCCTAACCTTAAACTTTCATACCGTAAACAGAACCTGTCTGTAACCTAACAGCGACTTAACAGGACCCTACCGTAAATTAAATATAACAGAAATGTAACCTAGCCTAAATGTATTCACTTTATTGTAACATATCCTTATTCTAACCATAACATAAATGCAATTTAACTTTAACCTAACTCTAACCTAAATAATATAATAGAAAAAAACCATTTTAAAAAATTACTATTTCTTCGTAAAAATGCTTCAGCTGTAATTCGTTTCTTTCAATTCGTTTTATTAATACAAAATTCCTTCCTCGTGCTTTTGTTTGAGACATTAAAATTTCAGCGATAAATGGTTGAATATTGCAAACCACGGAGTAAGACACTTCTTACTCCGTGTTGCAAACCTTTTTTCGCTTTACTTCGCCTCCACCTATCTTTTTCTCCATGGTGTACAGCAGCTGTGATAAAAAAAAAAAAAAAAATCCTCATTTAAACTGACAGTTTGCCAGTCTATGAATTTTAAAGATCTGTCCCAGCTTTTTTAATTATTTCTGCGAAAATTTTATGCAACCAATCAACCATAAGAAAATGAAATGGAAAAAAAGCGGAAAAAGGCGATTTTTTATGAGAGTGAGCTTTGGAATTTAATTAATTACTCAGTTAATAAATAGAATTTTGAAATTCTGAGCTTCAGGTGCATCAAGAGAGACATTGGGCTACTCTCAAAAAAATTTTGAGCTTCGTACGTGCTGTAGATTTTGCTAGCCATCGCAGACACACAGACACACACACACACAGACACACACACAGACAGACAGAGCGTTTTATTCTTTTACTAGCTGTTCTGCCCGGCGTTGCCCAGGTTCATCAAAAAACAGCAAGAATTGCGAAAAAACTTTAAAAATCATAATAAATATCTCGAAAATTTTTTTAAATGCTGCACGAGTTTCGTCTAAACTTCGTTGAAAAGAGATGGGCTAGAACATTGAAGCTGAATTATTTTTACTAATGTGGAAAAATCTTACAAATCGCAAAAAACATTAAAAATCTCATAAAAATATAAAACAAAATTCAAAAATTGTGTTTCAAAATTGGAATAAACTTTGAAGAAAACAGATCAGAATTTAATAAATTCGGCCAAAAATTGAACGTTTAGAAAATCGAAGCGGGTCGCGAAGAAACGTAAGCATCGCTTTAAAAATGGCAAAATTTTCAAAAATCACGGAACTCAAAATTTACTCAACTTGGATAAATGTTTTGAATCTAATTAATTTGATAATATAAAAAACATTTAAATGCAAAAAAAAAAAAAAAGCATACTGCATTAAAAATTGCTGTAGATCAAAATAAGAGAGCAAAACAATTACAGTAAAGGATAAAAGTTTGAAACCAAACTCTTATTAGTCTAGAAATTTAAAATCGAATTCCTTTGAAAAATGTAAAAAAAAAAAAAAAGACTGAGAAAGCCCAAAAGTTGCATTGAAAGTTGTAATGAAAGTCGTAAAACATTAAAAAATCCCTAGGGTAAAAAATCACTGTTATAATATAAAATATTGTAATCAAGAAATTAATCATATTAACCAAAAAGTTTGAAATCGAAATCGATTTCCGGATTTAAAAAAATCTACACGGAACTTGAAGAATGGCTAAAAATTACATTGAAAATTGCATTAAAAATATCTAAATATTTGGAAGTCAATGCTTAAAAAAATAATATTGAGGCAGGGCGGGGGGGGGGGGGGGGGTTATGATCGAAATCATTCATAAATTACAAAATGTAGGCATGGAACGCCAAAATCATATTAATAGATAAAACATTGCATTCGAAACATAACTACATTAAACAAATTGTTTGATATCAAAATTGGTTTCTGAATGGCAGAAAATCGCCAAGGAACATAAAAAAAATGGCTAAAAATCGCTGAATATTTAAAAGTCATGGCTGTAAAAATTTAATATTCAATCGAAAATACTGTAATCGGAAATCGTTCATGAATAAGTAAAAGTCAATACGGAACACCTAAAATCTTCCAAACTAACTAAAAGCTATATTGAATATCGCATTAGAAATTGGCAAAATTCATAAAAGCGTGGAGAACAAATTGTACTATTTATGCTAAAAGTTAGAAACCGAAATTCTTTTACCGATGTCAACAACTGTCACAGAACTTGAAAAATCACTATAAAACAGATTAAAAATCAGTAAAATTCAAAAATCCGGACAAAATTTGCCATAGTAAGATAAATATTTATATTAAATTCCTGCGGACGTAATTTACCATAATGGGACAAAACACTGAATTCTGAACTCTTTCATTAGTTAAAAAATATCGACACAAAACTTGCTAAACATTTTATGAAAATACACAAAAAATCTGAATCATTGATGTCAAAATTTACTACATTAAGCTACAAATTATTTAAAAATTTCTTTTCCAATTGTGAAAAAATCGCCGTGGACTCGAAAACATCTAAAAATTGTATTCAGAAATTCATTACAAATCGTTTCAAATTTAAAAATAGCGGGGGACAACATTTACATTAATAGAGTAAAATAGTGTAATCTGAATTCTTTCTTAAATACGAATGAAAAAATCGGCGCAAAGCGTGAGAAAGAATGAAAACATTGCTAAAATTGCATTAAAAAATCACTAAATTTCAAAATTCATAAATGAAATGTAAATGTTTGAAATTAATTTCCTTTTCGAAATTTACAAAAATAGCCGTGAGATTCAAAAAACCAATACAAAACCATTGAAAAATTCATTAAAAATCTCTAAATGTAAATACATCCCGTGAATAAAAAAATATTCTAGTCGTGTAAAACATAGCAACCATTCTTCTTTACATGAATAACAAAAAAACCGACGCAGAACACAAAATATATCAAAAATCACATTGAAAATTGACAAAATTAAAAAAAGGTAAATGATGAAATTTACAATATTAGGCTAAAAGTTTGAAACCAAAATGATTTTTAAATTTATAAAACACCACTGTGGTGGGGATCGAAAAAAATAGTACTAAATCGCATTAAAAAGTTCATTAAAAACGCATTGAAAAATGCGCTAAATATCGCTAGTTATTTTTTAAATCGCAGTAATCCGAATTTTATCAAACGGATAAAACATTCTAATTGGAAATCTGTACTAATTGATTATCCGGTTGACCAAGAAACTATCTGAGTCAAACCATAAAATTAAACTGCAATAATGGCGGATCGTAAATTCCATATTCAGTTGACATTAAACATGTTACATATGTTTGTTACGTCATCAAGTGGTTTTTACTTCTTATTTTTATATGTATTTGTATTAATGTTTTTCTAAATTATCTCTTCTTTCATTATTTAACATAAAAATTACATCAATTTGCATAATTTGGCTTATTTCACGATTGATATAATTTGGCGAAATTGGTCGACATGATAATCACGTAGTAAAAGGAAATCCTTCATAGATAATAAAAAATCGACACGGAACCCAACAATTCTTGAAAAATCGCTTAAAAAATCTCTAAAATTAGATTAAAAGTTTGAAATCAATTTTTACTTCCAAATATCAAAAAATCACCATAAAAGTAGAAAAATTTCTAAATATTGCATTGAAAAGTGCATTAAAAATCACTAATATTAAAAAATCCCAGTGGTCAAAATTTACTCTAATAGGGTAAAACGTTGTAATTGGAAATATCTCATGAATTTCAAAAATCTGACATCAAATGCAAAAAATCTCGAAAAATCGCATTAAAATTAGCTGAAATTCATAAATCTTAATAGCTAAAATTTAATACATCAGCCTGAAAGTTTTAAGCAAAATTCCTTTTACTAATGTCGAATAACAGCGGCAAAATTTACATTAAATATTTCACTAAAAATCCAAACATCGTTGCACGAAATCCAAATAAATTATATTGAAAAGAGAGCAAAATTCAATAATTTAGAATGAAAGAATGAAACCGCTTTCCTTTTCGCTAGTGTGGAAAAATCGCCTCGAAACCCACTAAAATTCGCATATGAATTAAATTAAAAAACTGAAAATTGGCTTTCAAGGTATAAAATTTCATACATAACTTCGTGCAGCGGTCTCTCCAGAGCATCGCCAGTACTTTAAAAATTTTAACATGGGTTATAAACTACCTTAAAGTGCAAAACAGATCTCCTTATTACATTTCCTAATTTTGTTCACGCCCCTCCTTTCACGCACCTTGAAATGTGTCACACCATTCTTTGTTTACATTTTTTATCATGTATTATAAACCATTTTAAAATTTAAAATAAATCACATTGTTATATTTCCAAATTTTAACAAAATCGCGTTCTGTTAGTTCCATTTTTCACCACCAGCTAGCGCACTTAATTCTTCATAAACTTTATCAAAACGATATTCTGTTAAACAACCTATCAGATGATACATTACTCGAGGGGGTAGCGGTCTTAAGCAAGAATTTAAGATATTTTATGAAATTGCTGTTCGAAAATAGTGGTAACTAAATATTTTGCATTTTAGATAAATTTCACAAAAAAATACTATTTATTGCATTCTCAACAGCTCACGATTTTGATAGAAAAACTATGAAAAAAATAGATGCTAAAAGCAAAAAATCTTGAAAAAGCGTTAAAAATCACATTCAAAATCGCATTAAAAATCGTTAAAAATCTAAAATTCGTAACAAACACAAAATTTAGGGCTAAAAGTATGAAAAGGTTTTCTTTTTATCAAAAAAAAAAAAAAAAAAAAAAAAAAAACGCAAAATGAGAAAAAACACTAAAAATCGCATTATAAATTCGTTAAAAATTCAAAAATCGCTGTACAAATTACGAATAAACTTTGCTGAAAAGAGAAAAAAATTCTATATTGGGTTAAAAAAATGAAACCGTATTTCTTTCACTAATTGGATAAAACTGAAAAAAGAACGCTAAAAATCGCCTTAAAAATTATAAAAAAAAATCTAATAAAAAAATTGAAAATCGGGCTTCGAGAAGCAAAACTGCATGTATAAAAGTACTTTCCCTCCATATTTTGTAACTCTACGTACAGCAGACTCTTCAGAACAGCGCTAACACACACACAAACTTGTCTCTTTATTATTATAGATTTAAAAAAACCGCGTTCTGTTAGTTCCATTTTCCACCACCAGGTAGCGCACTCTATTCTTCAAAACTTTATCAAAACGATACTCTGTTAAATAACCTATCAGGTGATATGTTACTCGAGGGGGTAGCGGTCTTAAGCAATAATTTAAGATATTTTATGAAATTGCTATTCGAAAATAGTGGTACCTAAATTTTTGACATTTTAGGTAGATTTCGCAAAAAAATACTACTTATTGCATTCTCAACAGCTCAAGTTTTTGATAGAACAACTATAAAAAAAATTGATGTTAAACGCAAAAATCTCTAAAAAACGTTAAAAATCGCATTGAAAATTGCATTAAAAATCGTTAAAAATCTAAAACTCGTAACAAACACAAAATTTAGGGCATTAGGCTAAAAGTTTAAAACGATTTTCTCTTTATCAATCTCAAAAAATAGCCGCAAAATGAGAAAAAACACTAAAAATCGCATTAAAAATTCATTAAAAATTCAAAAATCGCTGTACAAATTCCGAATAAAATTTGTTGAAAAGAGAAAAAAAAATTGCTATTTTGGGTTAAAAGAATGAAACCGTATTCCTTTCACTAATGGGATAAAACCGCAAAAATAATGCTAAAAATCGCCTAAAAAAATTATTTAAAAAAATCTAAACAAAAAATCGAAAATCGGGCTTCGAGGTGCAAAACTACATGTACAAAAGTACCTTCCCTCCAAATTTTGTAACTCTACATGCAGCAGTCTCTTCAGAACAGCTCTGACAGACAAACATCCTTCTCTCTTTATTATTATAGATTAGTATAGATTTGTTTATGATTGGTCCAGGAATATTAACGCGATTCGGAATATAATATCACTCTGCTGTTATTACGTAAGGTACGTTTTGGTCATCATACAAAAGATGTTATTATTATTTTTTAAATATAGAAATCATTTATAAGTCTAAAATTATAGTCTTTTAAAATATTATTTTCCAAATTGTCGTTGTAATTTGCAAATTATAATTTTAGGGTTTCGTTCATCTGACGAAACTCTATTCGTCTTTGTCCTCTGTCTGTCTGTCACAGAGTCTGTACAAAAAAACTATACAATTCAGAGCGTTCAAATTTTGTGTACTTATAGGTGAATACTGCTGGTCACTTAACAAATCATAAAATTTTGAAAAAGATTTTTATTTTAATTAAAATACTTTTTAATATCATCAGTCCATTTTTTAAAGTTTTTTTCTTTTCATTGTTGCATGCAAGTTTAAATATAAAAAAGTATTTCTTTTTTGCGTTTTAAAAACAAATTGAATACTTCTGTTGCCACAATTACAAAATTTGTATTAAAAACCACAAAAAATTAATATCTAAAAAATAAATAGAGGTACAGTAGTTGAACGAATTGCATTTAAAAGTACATTTTTCCCTATGTGATGTGGTAAAAATTGAAGATGTGCGATATTTGGAAGTTTAAAAATTTGCAGTAGCGTAAATTTCAAAATTTAATTTTCATCTCTTTTAATTGTTGCACGCAAGTTTAAATAAAATTATTATGTATGTAACATATTTTAATGGATTAAAAAAATCACATGAAAACATTTTATTTGTTGTTATTTCATCTTATTACATTATATTTATCCTCTATTTTGACATGCGAAGTGAAATATTTTTTTTTTATTTATTGAATTCCTATCCATTTAAATTATTAGCTGCCTCTGGTGAGCGATTTGGTCTCCCTTTAACTTATTCTAAGCTTTGTAACATTTTACTTTTATACATAACTTTATTTACTTGCGTACCTTCACTAAATCTGTATATTCTCATAGACAACTCAAAAAATCTATGCGATCAAAGGCGCATTTAGGGGAAGAATTCAGTATTCTGTTCTGGTTGGCTCGATAGGCAAATAAAACCGAAATAGCGCCGAAAAACCGCTTTTCGTTTGTTAATTTAATGATAAAATGTTTTGAAGGATATATTAAACGAAACTCTCTGTACGATATGCAATCATACTTACCCACTTGTTTTGTCAATTTCCTTTCCTCTATTTTCTTTTCTGGGAAAGTTTCCTCCAATCTTAAAATTCCCTGTACTCAATCTAATGAAAACAGTAACTAGCACGTTCCGTAGAAAAATAAGGGAACTCCTCCAAACAGGATTGCGAATAAAAACAACATTTTAAAGGAAATTTTTCAAAAAAACATACATGAAAAATTTTTGGGAAGAAAGTTTTGCAACTTTATGTTTGTCAATTAAAGTATTCTCAAATGTGAAACTAGATTTTCTTTCCGAACTGTATTCGGATGCAGTCAAAAGTTTTTCATATGAATCAATGAGGGAAGTTAAAGTTATCTTTATGCTATAGGCTTTTTTATAAAAAGTAATTATACTTTTAAATTACGAAATGTACGACTCCAGAAACAAGTTTTCTTGATTAAATATTAAAAATGTTATTTATATTGTAACATTTAAAGCAAAATATATGAAATATATACGAATAAAATGTAATTGTGCAAAAATAATATAATGGGACACTTAATCTATAATTAAATATGATTAAATGTAAATTATACATATATATATGTATATACATTTATATGAATGAAAAACATTAATTTATGTATTTATAACAATAATATTCCCATACATATAATCGTTTCATTCATATTATTTTCATAATATAGGTACAATAGTACATGTATTGAATGTATTATTATATACAGTACATTAATTTGTAAGTATGCGGAGTTATGTAATATATAATAATTACAAACACATATACACACAGGTATATATATATATATATATATGCATTTTTATGCATAATAGTGCGTCAGCTATTGAACCACGATATGAATATATGTAAAACTATTTATATTATAAACGCACCTCATTTGACACTTTTGACATAAGACTTTTGAGTTCTGAATTTTAAATGTGTTCAATCTCAATCGATGCAAAAAGAATGAGTAAATATATTGTTAAGAATATTCGTAAATATATAAGATTAAATAAATTTTCTGATATTAAATAATTTTATAAATGTTAAGTAAACTTCCAAGAATGTATTTATAACAGAAACGAAATAAACTGAAGCGGCGAACCATTAAAGCTAACATAATCTTTAAATATTTTTTTGCCAAAGATTTTTAATAGCGACACAAAAACTATAATAACTTATCCGAAAAGAAAAAAAAAGTGGTTCTAAATTTTATGAGAGATTGAGTTTCATTCACCCTCCATTATTGGTTTTTGTATCTACATACTTTTGGAAATCGATAAAAAATATAATTTTGAAAAAAAAATATATTTATTTAAATTTTCTAACAGGGTGCACACCAACAAACTCAGAGGATTTTAATTCCTTTAGCATCAGAAATTCTTTAAAGCACTGGTTGTTAGATCAGAAAAAGGATTTCTTTTTCGTTAAATAAAATAAATTTTATATTATAAAAATTCTGGTAAAAGGTGCTTACAAGGTCCTTCCACACTACGCACCCTGTCTAATCAATAATCTGAAAAATACAGCATTATAGTAGTGTACTTTCTCCTTAAAACACATTCACATAATTTAGTTCAATATATATATTTCACAATATTGATTTAACTCTTTCAGTCGCAAGCAATTCTGTCTCTCTAATGTTGAATTTATGCCGGAATATTAGGAAAAAAAATAGCTGAAAATAAGGAAAGGCTATTTTTGCTCAACCCTTTTTCTTTCCATTGAATTCAAAAAATAAATCTTAATTAAAAGTTTCTAGTGGAAAACTTGATTAAACTTGAATGAGTTATATTATATCTCGCCACCCCTCATGGCCCTCATAGCATGTATGGTCACAGTGACATCGCAATGACGTCACTGTGAGTCACTTTGGTCACATCACATTGGTGACCAAAATGCCACCACTTAGTGACGTCACATTGTGACTAAGATGTGACTTTCTTAAAATTTTATAGAAAATTACAAATAATCTTCAAAACATGTTATTTACTTTAAAAAACATGTTTCTGGTAATTTAAATATCGTCGCTTTTCTCACAATTTCGTCACAATGTTAATATCAAAGTAGTCAAAAATGGCACAGTAGTCAAAAGTGACAAATTTGTCACACCGTGACTTCACAAAGTGGCCACAGTTTGACGTCACAAACGAGCTCTAAAACGGCCATAACGACTTCACATTTTAGTCACTGTGACTTCACATCGACGTCACGTGACATCACATCGACAATCGATGGTCACAAAGTTTAATGTGACTTCACAACGACATCGCAGTGACGTCTCCATGCCTTGCGGGGAGAATATATAAAATAGAAAATAGATAAGTAAGTTGTGATAAGAAGATTTTATTTTATAGGATTTGCAAAAGTCTAAACTGTAATGTTTTTACTCAGCATTTTGTTTTAAATGCTAAGAAAACTAAATTTCCAACATTAATTATAAAAAAAACCTTATTGCATAGTTGAATGTAATCCTTGAGAGTATCATTCATTGCTCAGCGGATAAAAATGCATTAAATCCATAAAATTATATTACTTTAAATAATTCTCAGGGTTCAGAGCGTCCCTAAAATTTTTGTACTTTCTACCAGTATTTTATATCAAAAATTTTCGTTTCAGATACCCTTAACATCTACATTGAAGCTCAAAAATAAATATTATCGTTTTAAAATTCTGGTAGGAACGTGTGAAATTTTTAGGGACGCTGCGAGCCCTGAATGTTTATGCTGCTATGAAATATGTAGGTTAGTGAACGTTTTTGTAAAAGATCGGGTTATTTTTTTACTAAATAACTTTTAAAATATTCCGTAGTTTATGTATCTCGAAAAACCTTTGCGTACAAAAAATGACATATGTTTCCGAAAATATAATGAAATTTAATTTGATATATGTGCTACAATAAACGACGTCCGAGTTATTCATGAATTGAAAAGCATTTGCGTTTGTTTTATGTGTGTGTGATATGTAAAAGTAACAATGTTAAAAGCACCAATTATATCCCCTTTGTGACGGTAGCCTTTTGCAATTTTTTTTATGTTTTGTCATCTGATTTTAAAAACATAAGCTTGTATCTTATTAAACAAGAAAATGCTCCGATTAAATAAGGCAAATTTTACAGTAAACTTTTTCAGATAGAGATAAGCAAGGATTCTTAAGCCTTTTTGCAGTATCTATACGTGTTGCTCCTCCACAAGGGATAATTAAATTAAAGCATTGTGGTTTCGATCAAAACTGCATATATATCAAGCATACGAAGATAATGCTATAATCTGGCGTAAATTGACACAGCAGCGCCAACTGGTGGCTGGGGTGATAGTGAATACGCGGGTATTTAGTATGATGTCATATATGACAGATATCTATTATCTGTGTATCCCTTTTGCATATTTTCTGAATTTTTACTCAATCATGACAATTTAATCAAGTCTACTAGATTTATTAAAAAATATTTTTGTTACAGATTGTTTAGATAACATTATGTACATTTAAAAAATAGTCACAATATCAATTTAATTTCGGGGGAAAAAACACTATTGCCTCGAAAAGTTTGCCATTTAATCTGAAATTTGAATGACAAAGCGAGTTTTTTTAAAAAAATACACTTATTTTTATTAAAAAAAGCTGTAGCAAAATATTTTGTTACAATAAATCTGGTAAAAAAGATTAATCTTTTACGAGATATTAGCTTCAAATTCATGATTTAATTATTTATGGAAATCCTCTAAATCGCTTTGTCTGTTAAAAAAATAGTAATAATCTGCGAATTTAGCTTATCAAGAATTCAGTAAGATACGAGATTACTAGAAAATTCAGTTTTTACATATTAACTACTTATTAATTTTTATGGGTCATCTTTCATGACATTAAAAAACATAATTAAAATCAAACATTTTTAAATCAGCGACATTTGTATTGCATAATTAAATAATATTTAATCTTACTACATTTTATGTTATTATTCAATCGTACCTCATTTATTTATTCTACACTTATTTACAATAATACTTCAAGCCTAAATTGAAGTCAAGGCTCAAAATCGAAATCGACATGGAAGCCCCTCAAAGTGAGTACACTGTTAAGCACTATTAAGCACTTTACCTGTAAATAAATAAACTGACAATTTCTTTTTCATTAAAGTGGTGCCAATAACCAATTAAAAATTTATACTCTAATTTAATGCCACCGTTAATGGGTTAATCCAATTTTAGATGACGATACAAAAGCTTTCAGAAAACAGAAGTATATTACAATGTAACTTTCAATCGACATACTCATCTTTGTTGTTAATACTCGTATGATTACCCAAAACAAGGTCGTAGCAATTACGCGCCCGCAGTATGCATTTGACAATTTATATTTTAAATTATATTTATCATTTTACACATTATCATCGATTGCATCTATTGCGAAAGAGGAAAAATGTGTATTTGTATAAACATCTACGAACTTTTTTAATGTTATCATAAAAATATTTCTACTCTAATACACTGAAACATTGTACGTGGTGTACATTTTCTTTAAAAATTAATTTAAAGAACTGTAATATTCCGTTGAAAGTTTAAGAATCATAGTTCAAAAAATTCATTAGATACCGCAATTCTCATTAAATATTTTTAAATTAAGAAGAAACTTGAATTGAAAAGAAAAATAATGAATGTCTTTAAGAACAAGAAAAAATATGAAACTCTTTTGAACTAAATTAACCCGTTCTGGCATAGTATTAACAGCAAATGTCTTTTCATCGATTATTATTGTGTTTTAACAATTACTTTGCAACAGTCTGTATGCATTAATGCTAGTATATGTCTGGGTCTTTCTTATTATGACTTCATTTATGCTTTTGCATTTAGTAATAATAATAATAATCATAAAAAGTTTGCTGTATTCTCTGTACACTGTTGAAAATTTTAAACATGTATTTCACACTTTATATTTAAAATATACAAAAAATTTTCTAAACGATTAATGTGTGATAAAACACAAAAAATATTAAAGAGTTAATATGGATTAATTTTTTTACTAATACAATATTCTCCAAATGTTACCGAGAACTACAAGGTGGCGAATAATCAAGCAATACACAGTCAGAAAAGGTGCTAAATACTAGTATAATGTTAATTCTTTTGTGTTATTCAACGTATTGTTGCGTATATAGGTTTCTTTTGATCTTATGGTTAGACAACTTCAAACTCTTGTCTCTTAGAAAAGTAGAAAATAATTTATTTACAGAACTTCAGAACAACAGAGTCTTCGAAACTCACAAATATTTCTAGATATTCAAAAATAATTGTTCAAATCTATCGTATAAGTGCAGATATAGGTCCCAGAGACTCTTTATACAACGTCTCAACACTAAATCACATTCAAAACAACGCAGATAAAACTCCAGCAAACTTGCTTAAACAATCGCCTAGTAGTTCACTCAATGACTGACTGATAAATAATAACAACAACAGCTCGTCTCGCTCTCCTTATATAGGCTCGCAGCATGCACTGGAAATTTGCACAAGCTTCTCGAAAAATCTAGAAAACCATGGAATAACATTCAATGTATCAGTATATCTATAAGGGGGTTACCATAGAGAGGGAAGGGCTACCATTGCCAACAATCGCCAAGTTTGTCGCCAACTTGGCGATATCTATAATATTTCGCCAATCTGCCGTAGACATTCACTGAAAAATAATAGACAAGTTTGCTTGATAACAGAAACAATGTAACAAAAACTAATATTAGTAAAGGAATGGAGCTTAATAAGATTATTTACATTATTTTACAGTACAAACACTAACTATTTACAAAATTCGTAACAGTATTTTCCATGAGAAAATACTTCTTTTCTCTACTTGTTGTTCTTGTTGATAGTTTTCTCTTTTTTTGAGTATGTTTTTCCCTGACCACTTACCACCCTGAACTACTCCTTAGTCTATTGTTTTTTTTTTTTTTTTTTTTTACTGGCATCAAATTGGTCCAGGTATTATAATCGTGTTAGTGACACTGATAGAATGATGTCTTGGTTGTCACAATGTGGCGGAACTATTACTACCAAATTAAACTTTTACCAGTAAAAATTACTAGCAATTTTTGCCATTATTTTTGATTAAAAATTTCCATTAATGAGGCGTTTAAATAAAGAGAAATTTTCTACATAAATTTACTGATGAGAGTTTGCTGTCGTGGCAATGAACCCCTGCGAAAATAGTTACAGTTGAAGCTTCATTATTTTAGGCATATGTCAGTTTTCCTTTCTTAATAATTCAATGGTTGTCATATGGATAAGAATGAAATAGCGTGCAAAATATTTACTTTCGTTAAATTTCAGACAATGACATATTCATTAAACTGAAGGAAATATGTCTGGATAGTTACTATGAACACTATTAAAGTAACATTATTAGAGTAAAAGTAATTTAATCCTCAAAATGGAGAAAAAAATCAGAGCCTGAAAAGGTTAAAACAATTGGATTGAAAAAACTGAATAATTATTAAATATATTTATTTAAAAAAAAAGTTCAGTAGAGGTTCAAATTTGATAATTATTTTTGTCCAAAGGAAAAAAAACACTAGCTTTAATCTTTCTGAGAAATTGATTTTCATTTATGCTCCATTATTGGCTTTTGCCGCTACTCATTCCAACTTTTTGGAATCAATGACAAAAAACATTATGGAAATTTTATTGATTTTAGATTCCTTTCTCATAAAAAGAAGAAAAAAATGTGTATTATTATAAACATTTGCAAACTTTTTTAATGTTATCATAAAAAAAAAAAAAAAAAAAAATATTTCTACTTTAAGAGACAAAACTATTGTACGTGGAATACTTTTCCCTTAAAAAATTAATTTAAAGAGTTTTAATATTTCATTGAAGGTTTTAGAATTATAGTTCAAAAAATGCATTAGATAACACAATTCTCAGTAAATATTTTTAACTCAAGGACAGTTTTAATAAACGCCAGCGCGTACCACCGGTGGCTCGCAAAAAAGCTTAAGAATCCGTAAATGTCCCCACCAGTAAAATTTTACTGAAATATTTGCCTTGTTTAATCGGAGCACTTTCACGATTTAATAAGACACATATTTTTGTGTTAGAAAACCGGTGGCAAAACATTAAAAATTCCGTAAAAGGGTCCCGTCGCGCAGGGGTTAAATTGAAAAGAAAATTAACGAATGTCTTTAAGGACAAGAAAAAAAAATGAAACTTCTTGGAACTAAATTAACAGTTTTTGTCTGGCATAGTATTAATAGCAAGTGTCTTTTCACCGATTATTATTGCATCTTAACAATTACTTTGTTACAGTCTCCATGTATTAATGGTAGTATATGTTTATGCATTTTTTATTATGACTTCATTTATGCTTTTGCATTTAATAATAATAATAATAATAATAATAATAATAATAATAATAATAATAATAATGATAAAAAGTTTGCTGAATTATCTTTACACTGTTGAAAATTTTAAAAATGTATTTCACTCTTTATATTTAAAATATACACAACTTTCTGAACGACTAATGTGTGATAAAGCGAAAAACAATATTGATTAAATTCTTTTGTAATTCGATATTCTGCAAATGTTACAGAAAATTACAGGGTGACGAGTGATCAAGAATTACACAGTCAGAAAAGGTGCTAAATAACAGTACAATGTCAATTGTTTTGTATTATTCAAAATATTTTCCTTGAGAAAATACTTGTTTTCTCTACTTGTTGTTCTTGTTGATAGTTTTTTTGTGTGCTTTTCCTTGACCAGTGACCATCCTGAACTATTCCTTAGTCTGTTGTCTTATGGATAAGAATAAAATAGCGTGCAAAATATTTATTTCGTTAAATGTCAGATAATGACATTAAACTTAAAGGAATCTATTTGGATAGTTACTATTAACATTATTAAAGTAACATTATATAAAGTAAAAGCATTTTAATCTTAAAAATGTAAAAGAAAAAAAAAATGAAAATGTTGAAAAATTGGATTGAAGAAGCTGGAATAATTATTAAATGTATTTATTTCAAGAAAAGTTTAGTACAGGTTCAAATTTGATAATTATTCTTGTATAAAAGGGATAAAAGTGCCTTTTTATGTTTCAGATAAATTGATTTTAATTTATGTTCCATTATTGGCTTTTACCGCTACTTATTCCAACTTTTTGGAATTAATAAAAAAAAATATGAAAAATATATTGTTTTAGATTCCTTGCTCATAAAACGAAAAAAAAATGTGCATTATTATAAACATTTGCAAACTTTTTAAAAGCTATCGTAAATTTATATTTCAACTCTATTAGGCTAAAACATTGTACATGGAGTACTTTTTCTTTAAAAAATTAATTTAAGGAACTTTAATATTTCCTTGAACGTTTAATGTTTATAGTTAAAAAATACATTCGATAAAAAAATCTCACATTAAATATTTCTTGCACAAAGACAGTTTTAATAAAAACTGAAATTAAAAATAAGTAAAATGAATGTCTTTAATAACAAGAAAAAGTATGAAACTCCTTTGAACTAAATTAAAACGTTCGTGACTGGCATAATATTAACAGCAAATGTTTTTTCATCGATTATTATTGTGTTTTAAGAATTACATTGTTACAGTCTGCATGTATTAATGGTAGTATACGTTTATGCATTTCTTATTATTATGACTTCATTCATGCTTTTGCATTTAGATATTAATAATAAAAATGAATAGTAATAATAAAAAAGGTAAAAAGTTTGATGAATTCTCTTTACATTGTTGAAAATTTTAAACATGTATTTCACTCTTTATATTTAAAATATACATAATTTTTCTGAACGATAAATGTGTGATAAAGTACGAAAAATATTAAAAAGTTAATATCGATTAAATTCTTTTGTAATAGGATCACCTCCAAATGTTACTGAGAACTACAGGGTGATGAGTAATCATGAAAAACATAGGCACAAAAGGTGCTAAACACCAGTATTAGCCTCTTCAGACCTGAGCATAAAATAATTCTACAAATATATATTTATTGCTTTTGAATTATCGAAATGATACCACAGATGGCAGAAAGAGTCATTTGTATGAATTCAGTACTTTAGGGGACTGGTAATTTAGGTTTAAAAATATGGATATAAAAGTACTAATCCCCTTAAAACACCACTTTAACTATCAGTAATATAAATTTACGAAATAACAAAAGTAAGTAAATGATCAGCAAATCCTCAATTTTTTTTTTTATTGTGAAGCATTTAAGTTAAATAATCATGAATATTTCTTATTTTCTTGGCCACAGTGTCTTGAAAGTGTTTTCGAAACTGGGGCGAAAATAATATTTATTTTGTGAGATAATATTCATCAGTGCTGACATTTATCGGTTTTGTTTTAAAGCAAAAAACATTCAGCTGCATAGAAGTAAAGTAAAAATGGAAAAATTTCGAACAGTTTAGTTTTTATGAGAAAAAGAATGGATGTACACATTTGTGTACCTCGGGTCTGAAGAGGTTAGGCTAATTCTTTTATATTTTAAAAGTATTTTTCATGACAAAATACAGTCGGCTCTCGTTAATTCGAACTCTTCGGGACCACAAGAAATGTTCGAATTAGCCGTTGAATTATGGAAAGTATGACACGAAAGCATGTTTAAAGGTATAATATTAGAAAGAAAACAATGTTATAATATTTTTATAGTATATTTCGGCTGTTATCATTAGAATATGATTAAATATTAAATTGAAAGATATAAGTACGTAAACTAATTCAGGGATTAGGAAAAAGTACAAACGAAGATGGGGTGGATGGAAAAACACTGATGGAAAAACGGGGAACTAAAAAAGTGGATATCAAATGCATGAGACTTATATGTATACTTGTTCAGAACAATTCTGACAAAAATGTAAGAAAAAAAATTATATCAAGGATCTAAAGTCCAGGAGAAAGTAAGGAAAGTTGAAAAATCGGAATATTGTTAATCTCAAATAAACGAAATCAAGAGAAAAAGTGTTCGAATAAATGAAAACTTTTAACGCTATTCTGCTCTTGAAAATTTCGGGACTTCAAGTTTAGTTCGAAATAAGCGATGATTCGATTTATCGGATTTCGAATTAACGAAATCCGACTCTACTTGTTTTCTCTACTTGTTGTTCTTGTTGATAGTTTTCTCTTTTTTTGAATGCGTTTTTCACTGACCACTTACCACCTTGAACTACTCTTTAGTCTATTGTCATATGAATAAGAATTAAACAGCGTGCAAAATATTACTTACGTTAAATATTATGGAACTATCAGAACGCGTGTTTGTTAAAATTTGGAAAGCTAACAATGCGATTTGTTTTAAACTTTAAGACTATTTTTAATACATGATAAATAAAAATGTTTAAAAAGAATATTGTGACACATTTCAGGGTGCGAAATTGAAGGGATGCGAACCATTTTAGGAAATATAACAAGGAGGTTCTGTTTGAAATGTTAAGATAGTTTATATTATCTAATAAGAATTTTATTATGCCGACAATGTTCTGGAGAGACCGCTGCACAAAGAACTACAAAAGTTTGGGAATAGGTACCTCTACATATGAAGTTTTGCACCTCGAAGGTCGATTTTCGATTTTTAAATTTAATTTTTATGCGATTTTTAGCGGGGTTTTTATAATGTTTCGAGGCGATTTTTCAACATTAGCGAAAAAAATGTTCAAAAACAAGCGAAAATGACTGCTATATGTAGAGTTACAAAATTTGGAGGAAAGGTACTTTTATACATGTAGTTTTGCATCCCGAAGCCCGATTTTCGATTTTTTGATTAAATTTTTTAAAATATTTTTTTAGGCGATTTTTAGAATTTTTCTGCGGTTTTAGGAGATTAGTTAAAGGAATACGATTTCATTCTTTTAACCCAATATAGCAATTATTTTTCTGTTTTCAACAAAGTTTATTCGGAATTCCTATATCGATTTTTAAATTTTTAATGAATTTTTATGCGATTTTTAGAGTTTTTTCACATTTTGCAGCTATTTTTTAACATTGATAAATAAAAAATTATTTCAAACGTTTACCCTAATACACGAAATTTTGTCTGGTACAATTTTTGAATTTGAATGACTTTTACTGCGATTTTCAATGCGATTTTTAGCGATTTTTCGAGACTTTTGGATTTAGCATCTATTTTTCCTATCATTATTCATGGAATATTCCCAATTACAATGTTTTTCCGATTAGAGGAAAATTGACTCTTGCGTTTTTTTAATATCTAGTAATTTTTAATGCTATTTTTACCGTTATTTCGAGTTTAACGGCTTTTTTTTCTTTACTTTAGAAAATTATATTTTGTTTCAAAATTTTAGACTAATCCTTTGATCTCGAAAATTAGCAATGATAGATTGTTTTTTTTTTTTTTTTTTTTTTTTTTTTTTTTTTTTTATTATTATTATTATTCCAATGCTGTGGCGGCAGTTCTGCTTGCTGAAAATATAAAGTTATATTTTACTTACCCATCATACGTAGTATAGGGTAAGTCTTGCAATCGTTTTGAAAATCGAAAAAAAATTTTTGACGGATTTACACGTTTCAGATAGTGGAGATTCCGAAAAACATATTTTTAGAAAAAAAATTTTGCCGTCCGTCTGTCTGTCTGTCTGTCTGTCTGTCTGTCTGTCTGTCTGTCTGTCTGTAAACGCTCTATCTCCCGAACAAATTGAGATAGAGACTTGAAATTTTGTATGTAGTTAGCATGTAAGAATGGGACGAACCCTATTTAATATCAGCAACCTCGATTATCCGGAACTATTTTTTTCGGACCCTCGAAAAATTCGTTCTGATGAAAGGTATATAAAAATTTTCGAATTTTTTTGTTTTAAGGAATGGACGTAAAAGGCAATAAAATAATACACATTTTACATATAGAACGAAGTCGGTCGGATTATTAGTTGCCGAGATATTTGTAATCTTGTTTTCCACATTCTTCGATTTTTTATGACCCTGTATTTCATCCAAATTTCAATTCAGAGGTATATTTTAATTGAAAATGAGACGCTTCATCCGACACAGTTAATTGTTAGTTAAGAGAATTATTATTTTTGGAGTTATAAGGATGTTTCTTTTGCGCAGTTCGGTACTACTTGAGTAGTTTGGCGTTTTATATAATTTGTCGAAATTGGTACATCAGCAGTTCTTTAATAAAGCATTGCTATGTATATTAACAATATTTAAATTTTCTTTATGAATTGCAATGTATTGTATAAATAGTTTTCACATGTTTTACATATCCATGATGGGTAAGTATTACGGTGGCCCCCCAACGACTAGTTTTAGTTTAGAGTTGTTTTTTACTTTGATAAATTATTTGTATATTTAATACAAACGTCATATCTTTTTTAAACAGGGTAATGAAGTTGTTTATCACAAATTTTTAAAAGTATGTAGACAATTTTTAGGGTTAGTAAATTTATTCTTTGGACATTATTTTGCCAAAAATGATAACTATTCGGCTGTTGTTGTTTCATTTATTAAATAAATTGTTTATTTACTTTTATTTTCTTTTTTGTATTATAGAAACTGTTTTAGTCCATAGTTATTGATTAAAGTTTTTTTAATTATGGATTTTTCCTTTTTTAACTATTGTTCAAAGTAAGATACCTTTCAGTCAGCCGGATACCAGTGTTATAATTGCATGTATATATACATACATGTACATATACGTACATGTGGATATATATATATGTGTATATGTGCACATATACAATATGATTATATATGTATGCTTGCAATATATGTGACATGCATAGTATAAATACATATATATGTGTGTATATATAACACTGAATGTCCGGCTAATTGAAAAGTACCGAAAATAATTTAAACATGCATATGCTACTGATATACATAAACGAATTCTTGGCACAGATGTCATGTACGCACCACATTAGCGCGAGTGCAAAAAAATGGCGATTTTATGCCTCATATGGTAACCCAATCATTGTTGTTTATTTTTTAATAAACTTTTTATTTACTTTATATTTTCTTTTATAAATTGATATAAATTGTTTGGTTTACAGTTATTAATTAAACTTTTGTAGTTTATTATTATTTTCTTTTTAAAATAATAGAAAATAATTAAAAAAATATATATGTAACTGATATTTTATAACGAAGTTTTTTTCCAAACTGGCGTCAGAAAAATGTCATATCCTGTTCTGTTTTTTGGCGAATTTTTTTCACGTTAAATTAATCGATGCGGTTGCGATCACCAGCATTTGGGGTTGCTTTATAGCTGCGTTCGTAATTATATAAATACGTTGCAATTAATAGTATCGTTCAGTCCGTCTGTTCATCCGCATATAATAACGCAAAAACTGCTTGGCTGTTGTTGTTTTATTTAATAAATAAATTGTTCATTTATTTTTATTTTCTTTTTTGAATTATATAAACTGTTTTATTCCATAGTTATTTTTATAATTATATCAAATCATATTATAGTTACATTATATCCATAGTTAATTCCATAGTTATATTAAAGTTTTTTTTTTTTTTTTTTTTTTTTTTTTTTTTTTTTTTTGCTTATGGATTTTTCTTTTTAAAATATTGTAAAAAATAAGATATTTTTAAGTCAGCCGAACAACATATGTTATATTTGCATATATATGTCTATATGCATGTATATGTTACAGGCCAAACCCGATTTTAGGCCAAACTAGATTGGCCTAGGCCAGACTAGTTTATCCTATCGCTCATCGGATAGACTAGTTTTTCCTAGGCCAAACCGGTCCATCCTAACGCCCATCGGATAAACTAGTTTTTCCTTGGCCAAACCGGTCTATCCTAACGCCCATCGGATGAACTAGTTTTTCCTAGGCCAAAATAGTCTATCCTAAGGCCAGTAGGACAATCTAGTTTTTCCTAGGCCAAACTAGTATGGCCTAGCTCTTATAGGATAAACTAGTTTATCCTGCTGTTTATTGGTCTGAACTAGTTTCTCCTAGGCCTATCTAGTTTAACCTAGGCCAATTCAAATGGCCTATGGCGTGATTTTATTGAATTCAATGACCGCCACAGCGCCAACATTCTAGTTTGTCCTAGGTTGATTTAGTTCATCCTTTGCCAATTTAATTTTACGTATTTTTAGCTCACAGGCGTCAAAGCCTGAGAAATAATGGGCTCGCAGGTTCTATATGTATGAATGTACGTATGTATGTACGAATGTACGTACGTATGTACGTGCGTATATACGTAACGCGATAACTCGTGATAGACATATCCGATTTGCTTCAAATTTTGGATGTAGGTTCATTCCGATGAGGTACTTTTCTGATTAGTTTTGGGAATTAGTTTGATAAGAATAAAGGGGGCGAACGGGAGGCTAATTCCTCACCGATAATTTAGAAAAATGGATTTTTATGCAGAATTATCCGTTTTCATTCAAAATATTAGATATAGGATCATTTTGACAAGGCGCCTCCGTGATTAGTTGTGGATGTTTATTGTTTAAGTGTAAAGGATAGGGCAATGTAGGTAACCCCCCATAAATTAGATAAATGGTATTTGATCAAGAATTTACGGATTTGCTTCAAATTTTGTATTTAAGTTCCTTCTGATAAGGCGATTCCCTGAATAGTTTTAGGGTTTTAATGGTTAAGTATGATGGGAAAATGAACGATTACCCTCTTACCTAGAAAAAACTAGTTTATCATATGAACATTTAGATAAACAAGTTTGGTGTAAAAAAACTAGTTCATTGAATTGGCATTAGGATAAAATAGTTTGGCCGAGACTAATCTAATTTGGCTCGAAAACGGGTTTGGCCGGTAGAAAACCTATCTTTCTTGTGATAGATATGTTTTTGACCTGCCAAACCCGATTTCAAGCCAAATTAGATTAGCCTATGCCAAACTATTTTATCCTAACGCCAATTGGACTAACTAATATTTTAAACTATATAATAATAATTTATTAAATTATTAAATTAAATTATTAAACTAATAATAATTTAAACTAATGTTTCCTATGCCAAACTATTTTATCTAAATGCTCATAGGATAAACTAGTTTTTTCTAGCTAAGAGGGCAATCCTACATTTTTCCTTTCATACTCAACCATTAAACCCCCAAACTATTTAGGGAGCCCCTTATCAGAAAGAATCTATATACAAATTTGAAGAAAATCCGTAAATTCTGCGTCAAAAATCATTCATCTAAATTATGGGGGAGGGGGGGTAACTTTCATTGTCCTTTTTTTACACTTAAAAATAAACATCCACAACTAATCATGGAGGCGCCTTGACAAAATGATCCTATAGCTAAAATTTTAAATGAAAACTGATAATTCTGCATGAAAAATTCCTTTCTCTAAATTAGCCTCCTGGGGGATTAGCCTCCCGTTTGCTCCCCTTTATTCTTATCCAATGAATTCCCAAAATTAATCAGAAAAGTACCTTATATCAATGAACGTACATCCAAAATTTAAAGCAAATCGGATATTTCTATCACGAGTTATTGCGTTACGTACGTATGCACGTACATACGTACATACATGCGTACATACATACATACAGAACTTGCGAGTTCCATTATTTCTCAGGCTTTGACTCCTGTGAGCTAAAAACACGTAAAATTACATTGGCCTAGGAAGAACTAGATCAGCCTAGGACAAACTAGAATGTTGGCGCTGTGGCGGGCATTGAATTCAATAAAATCACGCCAAATTGAATTGGCTTAGGATAAAGTAGATCGGCCTAGGAGAAACTAGTTCAGACCAATAAACAGCAGGCTAAACTAGTTTATCCTATAAGAGTTAGGCCAAACTAGTTTGGCCTAGGAAAAACTAGATTGTCCTACTGGCCTTAGGATAGACTAGTTTGGCCTAGGAAAAACTAGTTTATCCGATAGGCGATAGGATAGACCGGTTTGGCCTAGGAAAAACTAGTTTATCCGATGGGCGTTAGGATAGACCGGTTCGGCCTAGGAAAAACTAGTCTATCCGATGGGCGATAGGATAAACTAGTCCGGCCTAGGCCAATCTAGTTTGGCCTAAAATCGGGTTTGGCCTGTAACATATATATACATACATGTACATATACGTACATCTGGATATATATATGTGTATATGTGTACATATACAATATGATTATATATGTATGCATGCAATATATGTGCACATGCATGGCACAGATACATATATATGTGTGTATATATGACACTGGTGTTCGGCTAATTGAAAACTACCGAACATAATTTAAATATACACATGTTACTGATATACATAAACGAAGTTTTCGCCAAATCGACAGAAAAAAAAGCACGAAACGCGATGCATATATGATATCTGGTGAAGAATGCCGTATCCTGTTCTATTTCTTTGGCTATTTTTTTTTCACGTGAAGTTAATCGATGTGGTTGCGATCATCACATTTGGGGTTGCTTTATAGCTGCGTTCATAATTATATAAACATTTAGCAATTACGGTTGTCTTTCAGTCCGTCTGTTGATCCGCATATAATAATGCCAAACTACCCAACGGAATCGTTTGATTTTTAAAATATATAATTTTTGCATAATTTTGCCGAGTGTTTTCAATTTTTATGAAAATTGAATGCATTGCATAGTTCAATTACAAGGGCAGACACAAGTATTCCGGGTATTACTTGGTTATCCCGTCGGCTAATTTCGCCAGATTATACAAGTCGCCAAACTAATAGCCAAATTGGTACTACTTGGTTATCCCGTCGACCAATTTCGCCATATTATACAAATCGCCAAACTAATTGTCTGAGCGAAGCGAAGTCTTTATACTCAGAGATACGTAACGATATTAAAAGTCAAAAAATTTTTTTCGTCAAGCAAATCTCAAAAAGTACTTGTCGGATTTTGATTCTGTTTGTACCAGAAGGTACCTATGAAGGTAATCTGGTGAATGCACCTACTTTTAAAAATTAATTCCAAATAGTTTAAAAGTTATATTAAAAAAACTGATAAAAAAGCACAATTTATTTGCATACGTCACAGAAATTTGGTGTGCGTGATTTTCACACACTGGATATTTTCGTAGATAACCGAATCCGTACATGGAGTAAATAGTAATCATTTACGCACTCTGAAATATTGAATGCAATAAAAAATTTCAAAATTTAATCATGCAGGAAAATAAAACTGTTATTTTTTTATATAAAAAAATGTCATAAAAACTTAATAGCATTTTTTGATAGCTAAAAGAATATTTTATATATTTCGCGTGTGAAAATTAGAAACAATTACGTTTTTAAATAAAAAGTTTCTTTTATGACATCATTTTCCCTTTATATTTATTTTTATTGCATGTTTTCTTTTAACTTATATTTCGTTTGTGTGTGGAAGTCAATTCTGGTCACTAATTTTTCGGCACGGATGCCACACGCGCATCAGACTTGGCGCATTTTTTTCAAAGCCCATTTGGCGAAAACTGCGTTTTCAAATAACGCTTACATACACATTTTTAAATTATTTTCTATTATCAAAAAGAACTTATAGTAAATAAAATAATAATAATAATTAATGACTATAAAAACAAATATTTTACATAATTAAAAAAAGGAAATGAAAGTAAATAAACATTTTATGAGTAAATAAACAAATAATAAAAAAATAAAGCCGGGTTACCATCTCAGGTAAAATAATGCCATTTTGACGCCAATTATGTAACCTGGTGCATATGTGACATCTTTTCCCATTTTTCATCCATTTCCTGTTGGCATACAACTTTGAAATTTGGAATATGTATGCATACCTGGGAGCAATACTGGAATTAGACATTGATTTTTTTTATTATTATTCGATCCAAAAAGGGGCAACGGGGGTTATTTTTTAAAGATTTATACAATTTATACTGCATAAAGGAGCCACTTACCTATTTTTATATACAAGAAGAAGTAAGTGGCATGTAAAAATAATTATAGTATACATAAATAAAATTCTTGAGATAATATACTAGAGATATAAGCACCGGGTTTTGCGAGATTTTGTATACCAACTAGGCGAAAACATCGTTCTGATTACCAGATACATATAGCATGCTATAATAACACGCTATTTATTTATTTCAAAATAAAAAAAAGAATGAACAAAACATTTTCTGTTATTAAAAAAAAAAAAGAAATAACAACCAATAAATGATAATATTTTTAGAACAAACAATTTATTATAACATTTATATGATAACCATGTTAGGCAACTGAACGCCATTTTGGCAAGAATTAGGTATCTTGGTGTGTATAGGGCATATATGTGCCATATTTATTTGTAAAACTGAGCATGAACGTTTACCAAGTGTGTTTTCATAGCCGCTTATATCTTTTTGCAACATAGTGCACCTTTCGAAGCCAAAACTGCACAAAAGAAAAAAAAAATCAATATTTGCAGTATTTTTATTTTATTTAATTTTTTTTTTAATGTAATGCACATTTTGTAATCAGTAGGTTCGATAATTAGACCTCGTTTTTTTGCTTTAAAAGATGATATTTCATACGACGTCTTTTTTGGATTCGTCGTTTTTCCATATTTGATAGTATGCGTCTATACTCGTTTTGTAACTTTTTTTGTAACTTTCTTCTTTATTAACAGCGACATTTGGATTTCCTATTTAAATAAAAATTCTTCTAAATGCAAAGAATTTTGTTAAAATAAATAAATAAATGAAATGCGGACATCTATTGCTCAAAGCACAAAATTTTTCCTATTGAGTTAATAAAAATCAGTAAAAACATAATTTTTATGATGATAAAAAGGTGACTTATGTAATAGCAGTGTCATATATTATGCACGTTATGGATTAAGTATTAATATTTCTCCACCATTTATAAAGAATAATAATAATAAAATAAAATGCGGACAGACCAAAGTCTATATTTGACTTAAAACAACAACCATTTTCTAATTGCTTTAAAAAATGGTGAAAAAAGTGATATTTCAAAAGTATTATGAAATTAGTTAAAAACCATTTATTGTAAACTAAATGAATAAAAGACTTATATTTTTAATGAAATAAATGGGATTTGAAAAATTATTGGAAATTTATCACCATAGATGCATCATTATTATTACAATTGGTACCTTGTATGCAAAATGGAACAATTAGCAATACTTTTTGTACCCGAAAAATGGTCGTTGCTTTTTTTAAGGTTAAAAAGTAGATTACGAAATATTCCTATACAGAGATGTCAAGCCCGCGCTTATTGCACAGCAGAATTTTCTTATAGGAAAAGTTTTTTTTTTAAATCTGCAGAATGTTGCAATTTAATAAAACATTTTCTGTATTAAAATACCAGTATCCAAAATGCCGGAGACTTGGCAGCTCTGCCTATAACATTTTAATTAATCACGGTACTTTTTTTAATCGGATTCAAATTTAGTGGAGACAACGTTTTTTGGCCAAAAGCAGATTTTTTCCACATGTGTAACTACGATACAATTCCTTGATGCTGAAATAAAATGTTTTGACTTATGCTATCATTGCTTCCTCTTATTTATGTATTTGAATTTTAAATAAGATGACTCAAAATCGTGTTTTTTAAATGTACGGGAAAAATCCATTTCGAGTGAGGGCGAAAAGAACAATATTTGGCGATTTATTATCTGCACCTGGCTAAGTGTCTTACTACCTTGTATTTAATACTCTTCACAATACTTCGCTGTTGTATGGACTTTGGCGCTTTTATAAAAAGTTTGACGTAATTCGGGCTTAAGAAAGTGAGCTTTTTACTGAATAATACAAATAAATGAAAAATGAATATTAAGAAATACTAAGAAAAGAAAAATGAAGCATTATATTGATCTATGTATATTTAAAAATGCATCTGCTAGCACTAATTAGATAATTTATGTATATAATAGAAGATAAATAGATTTTGATTCTATATTTCTATGCTATAAAGCAATAACGTTTGTGGGTTTTTCGTTATCATTGGGAGTACCTAGCCGATTTAAAAAATAATGTGGGCAAAAAATTTTGGTAACCATCTTTGCTACAAAATATACTATATTTTGCGTAGGAACAATACTCACCATCAATGCACGAGCAAAAAAAGTTCTAAAATTGAGAATTCTTTAATGTTAATATGACTAAAAATTTATTTATTTATTTTTTTTTTTTTTTTTTTTTTTGTGTGTGTGTGTGTGTGTGGCAACTTTTAAGATATAATATTTTTGTTATGTACGATTTCTAAAACATTTTTAATTCACAAATTAAACATTTTTTTTCTAGAAAAAGTTTTAAACCCAATTTATTGAGAATATTGCAATTTCTAGGATATTGTTGGGGTTAGAAACTAGAACTTTTTCATCACAGTAACTTATAAGATGTAGATGCTCGTTTAGGACAAATTCTTAAAAAAGGATTCCTTAATTCTTATCGACAACCTCATGGCATCCATGGAAAACAGATGTTCAACAATATAAACTATTCAGACGGATCTCAAACCATATAAAATACACTCCATTCTCTTCAAACATAATAGTTTATGTTATTTATAGTTTCTCATTTCGGTGTGGAGCTTCTGTTTATGCTCATGACATCATTTCAAAAAGTTTTATTTCCAATGTAGGAAAATTTGGTGTTTTATTTTCTGTATTACTTTTAACATTCTGCATATTTCCAATTTTATATCCATGTATGGTTTGCTTTCCCTTTTATAAAAATAGTACATGCAACTTTATATATAAGATTTTGTAATTCTATGATTCAATATATGCTTATTTTCATCATATTTTATCTCAATGAATGACCAGATAAAAGTAACATCTCATTTTCTTTACTTGTCGCAAATTATTAAATGTGTATTCTCAGCAACATCGCTCAGACTAATCCCTCTGAGGGAAGTCCTAGTAGCCAAGTTATACCTGTTGACATAATTTTTGTTTTAAACAACGAAAAAAAAAAACCAAATAATTGTCTGAGCGTAGCGAAGTCTTATACTCAGAGTACGTAACGATATTAAAAGTCAAAAAAATTCTTTCGTCAAGCAAATCTCAAAAACTACTTGTCGGATTTCGATTCTGTTTGTACCAGAAGGTACCTATGAAGGTAATCTGGTGAATGCGCCTACTTTTAAAAATTAATTCCAAATAGTTTAAAAGTTATATTAAAAAAACTGATAAAAAAGCACAATTTATTTGCATACGTCACAGAAATTTGGTTCGCGTGATTTTCATCGGCTGGATATTTTCGTAGATAACCGAATCAGTACATGGAGTAAATAGTAATCATTTACGCACTCAGAAATATTGAATGCAATAAAATATTTTAAAATTTAATCATGCAGGAAAATAAAACAGTTATTTTTTTATATTAAAAAAAATGTCATAAAAACTTTGATTTTGTGATAATCTCTTTATAGCATTTTTTGATCGCTAAAAGAATGTTTTATATATTTCGCGTGTGAAAATTAGAAACAATTACGTTTTAAAATAAAAAGTTTCTTTTATGACATCATTTTCCCTTTATATTTATTTTTATTGCATGTTTTCTTTTAACTTATATTTTGTTTGTGTGTGGAAGTCAATTCTGGTCACTAATTTTTCGGCACGGATACCACAAGCGCATCAGGCTTGGCGCAATTTTTTTCAAAGCCCATTTGACGTAAACTCCGTTTTCAAATAACGCTTACATACACATTTTTAAATTATTTTCTATTTTCAAAAAGAACTTACAGTAAATAAAATAATAATAATTAATAACTATAAAAAGAAATATTTTATATAATTAAAAAAAGGAAATGAAAGTAAATAATCATTTTATGAGTAAATAAACAAATAATAAATAAATAAAGCCGAGTTACCATCTCAGGTAAAATAATGCCATTTTGACGCCAATTATCTACTCTGGTGCATATGTGACATCTTTTCCCATTTTTAATCCATTTCCTGTTGGCATACAGCTTTGAAATTTGGAATATGTATACATACCTGGGAGCAATACTGGAATTAGGCATTGATTTTTTTTTTTAATTCGATCCAAAAAGGGGCAACGGGGGCTATTTTTTAAAGATTTATACAATTTATACTGCATAAAGGAGCCACTTACCTATTTTTATATACAAGAAGAAGTACGTGGTATGTTAAAACAATGATAGTATACATCATAAATAAAATACTTGAGATAATATACTAGAGATATAAGCACCGGGTCTGGCGAGATTTTTTATGCCAATTAGGTGAAAACATAGTTTTGATTACCAGATACATATAGCATGCTATAATAACGCGTTATTTATTTATTTCAAAATGAAAAAAAAAAAAAAAAGGAATAAACGAAACATTTTCTGTTATTAAAACAAATATGCCATATTTATGTGTAATATGCATATTTATGTGTAATAATATAATAATTATGTGCCATATTTATTTGTAAAACTGAGCATGAACATTTAACAAGTGTGTTTTCATAGTCGCTTATATCTTTCTGCAACATAGCACACCTTTTGAAGCCAAAACTGCACAAACGAAAAAAAAAAAAAAAAAAAATCAATATTTGCAGTATTTTTTTTTTTTTTTTTTTTTTTTTTTATGTAACGCACATTTTGTAATTAGTAGGCTCGATAATCAGACCTCGTTTTTTTGCTTTAAAAGATGATATTTCTTACGACGTCTTTTTTGGATTCGTCGTTTTTCCATATTTGATAGTATGGGTCTACTCGTTTTGTAACTTTTTTTGTAACTTTCTTCTTTATTAACAGCGACATTTGGATTTCCTATTTAAATAAAAATTCTTCTAAATACAAAGAATTTTTTTAAAATAAATACTAAATAAATAAAATGCGGACATTTATTGCTCAAAGCACAAAATTTTTCCTATTGAGTTAATAAAAATCTGTAAAAACATAATTTTATCATAATAAAAAGGTGACTTATGTAATAACAGAGTCATATATTATGTACGTTATGGATTAAGTATGAATATTTCTCCATCATTTATAAATAATAATAATAATAAAATAAAATGCGGACAGACCAAAGTCTATATTTGACTGAAAACAACAACCATTTTCTAAATGCTTTAAAAAAATGGCCAATGAAAAGTGATATTTCAAAAGTATTGTGAAATTAGTTAAAAGCCATTTATTGTAAACTAAATGAATAAAAGACTTATATTTTTAATGAAATAAATGGGATTTGAAAAATTATTGGAAATTTATCATCATAGATCTATCAATATTACCATCAGTACTTCATATGCAAAATGGAACAATTAGCAATACTTTTTGTACTCGAAAAATGGTCGTTGCTTTTTTTAAGGTTAAAAAGTAGATTACGAAATATTCCTATACAGAGATTCCAAGCTCCCGCTTATTGCATAGCAGAATTTTCTTATAGGAAAAGTTATTTTTTAAATCCGCAGAATGCTCCAATTTAATAAAACATTTTCCGTATTAAAATACCGGTATCCAAAATGCCGGAGACTTGGCAGCTCTGCCTATAACATTTTAATTAATCACGGTACTTTTTTTAATCGGATTCAAATTTAGTGAAGACAACGTTTTTTGGTCAAAAGCAGCTTTTTTCCACATATGTAACTACGATACAATTCCTTGATGCTGAAATAAAATGTTTTGACTTATGCTTTTATTGTTCCTCTTATTTATTTATTTCAATTTTAAATAAGATGACTCAAAATCGTGCTTTTTAAATGTATGGAAAAAATGCATTTCGAGAGAGGGCGAAAAGAACAATATTTGGCGATTTATTACCTGCGTTTGGCAAAGTGTCTTACTACCTTGTATTTAATACTCTTCACAATACTTCGCTGTTATATGGACTTAGGCACTTTTATAAAAAGTTTGATGTAATTCGGGCTTAAGAAATTGAGTTTTTTACTGAATGATACAAATAAATGAAAAATGAATACTAAGAATTACTAATAAAAGAAAAATGAAGCATTATATTGATCTATGTATATTTAAAAATGCATCTGCTAGCACTAATTAGATAATTTATGTGTATATAATAGGAAATAAATAGCTTTTGATTCTGTATTTCTATGCTATAAAGCATTAACGTTTGTGTGTTTTTCTTTAGCATTGGGAGTACTGGCCGATTTAAAAAATAATGTGGGCAAAAAATGTTGGTAACCATCTTTGCTGCAAAATATACTATATTTTGCGTAGGAACAATAATCACCTCAATGCACGAGCAAAAAAGTTCTAAAATTGAGAATTCTTTGATGTTGATATGACTAAAAATTTAAAATCTTTTTTATTATTTGGTGGCAATTTTTAAGATATAATATTCTCGTTATGAACGGTTTCTAAAACATTCGACAGTTTAATTTCACAAATTAAACATTTTTTTTTTTCTAGAAAAAGTTGTAAACCCAATTTATTGAGAATATTGCAGTTTCTAGGATACTGTTGGGGTCAGAAACTATAACTTTGGCATCACAGTAATTTATAAGATGTAAGTGCTCGTTTAGGACAATTTTTTTAAAAAAGATTCCTTAACTCTTATCGACAACCTCATTGCATCCGTGGAAAACAGATATTCAACATTATAAACTATTCGGAAGGATTTCACACCGTATAAAATAAAATACACTCCATTCTCTTCAAACATAATAGTTTATGTTATTTATAGTTTCTTAAATCGGTGCGAAGCTTCTGTTTATGCTCATGACATCATTTCAAAGAGTTATATTTCCAATATAGGAAAATTTGGTGTTTTATTTTCTGTATTACTTTTAACATTTTGCATATTACCAATTTTATATCCATGCATGGTTTGCTTTTCTTTTATAAAAATAGTATATGCAATTTTATATATTTTATATTTTATTTTATAATTCTATGATTCAATATGCTTATTTTCATCATATTTTATCACAATGAATGACCAATTAAAGTTAACACCTCATTTTCTTTACTTATCACAAGTTATTAAATGTGTATTCTCAGCAATATCGCTCAGACTAATCCCTCTGAGGGAAGTCCTAGTTAGTACAATAATACTATGAAATACAAATAAAAAGTCGAAATAAAAACAACCAAGATAAGATAACCAAGTAGTACCTTTTTTACATAATATTATTTCATTTTTTAAATGTTAGAAAATTATTAAAGTATACGTAACTGGTAGTTGAAAATTAATTTTTGCCAAATTGGTGTCAGAAAAAAAATCGCGCCACTGTGGTGTGTATATGACATCTGTGCCTTTCCTTTTTAAAGTAATATATATTTTTTAAATATATATGTAACTGGTATTTAGAAACGAGGTTGTCCATAAATTGGCGTCAGAAAAATCGCGCCAATATGGTGCGTAGATGACATCTGTGTCAGAAGTGTTTATATAAATATCGTATATTGTTTAACGTATATATGTTTTACTGTATATCTTTTATTAAATAAATATATGTTTAAAAACTTTTGAAAAATCATGTTTTTTCCGCCATCTTCAGAAATCTGATATGTTGCTAAAATGGCTTTCTGTCGCTATCTTCAATTTTTTCATCAATCGCGCCAACTGAAACAGGATATGAAAATCTTTCCGACATCTGTGCCCGAACTGCCATTAACTTTTAGTTTTTTTTTTTTTTTTTTTTTTTTTTTTTTAAACCATTGAAAAATGTTTGTTGTTTTCGGTGGAGGATTGACAAAATGACGTGGTCACTTTTGAATTTAAATTAAATTCTTTACTTTTAGAAGAATATTTATTTGAATAGGAAATTAAAATGTTTAAAATCATTGTAATAAAGGGGAAAACTAACAAATTTAAAAATGGGTAGACGGAAATTAACAGATACGGAAAAAGCCGAATCCAAAGAAATGAATGACCGTGAATGTTGCATTCAATGACATTAAACACAATACGCTTACTTAAACAATCATAAAGGGATTTTTATTTCGACTTTTTATTAATGCTTTACTAATTTATTTGTTCTTTTGTTATTTAAAATAAAAATTTTGTCAACATATAAAAGTTGCTTATTAGTTTGGCGATTCGTATCATTTGGCGAAATTGGACGACGGGATAACTGAGTAGTACTGTATTTGGTTTGGCGCAAAAACGTCTTTCAATGCAGAAAACGAGAAAATCAAAAGATTATCGAGCCGCTGAAAACCAATTACGTGTTGAAAGGCGATCGCAAAAAAGGAAACATCATGTCTCGAGGGCTCTAATCCACTAGCCATGGCGTTTTACAATCGGTCGGTTCTAACCAGGAAAATTTGAGTGCCAATAGTGATTCTAACGAGCCGTAAAATGCTATAGCTATTACTCTTGATTTTCCACCACCTAAGAAGAAAATTTAAAAGCAATCGGCTTGGGAAAAACTGGAAAAAAAACCTTTTTTTGAATCAATGTGTGATGGACCCATTCACAGATTCATGTGCTGCGATCGACTTTAGTTTAAAACCTCCATCACCAAAATTTTGCTCTATAAAATCAAACAGTATATGCCAGAGTCTTACAAGTATAACAGTATATGCCAAAGCTGTATTTTAGTAATGATACTTTCGCACCAACAATGTTACATAGCTTGAAATGTTTCTTTCGTCGCCAAATTTTATGCTTGGCGACAATGGAGTGGTGTAACTTAAAGGAACCGTACCTTCAAATTGCAGCATGTATAAAGTCATTTATGGATAATACACAATAAAACAATTGGTATTTAGCTTAAAATGATAGATGAATGTTTCGAGTGAAATATTTTTCAAATGGATGGTGTAATTTCCTAAATTACATTTTTTTTTTACTTTTATTTTTTCATGTTCGCAGTGTTCTGTTAATAATAAAATGTTAAACTATTTTATTCTATAATCGTTAATTATTTTTTTAATTTATGATTTTTTAATTTTTAAAATAAAAGAAAATAAGGTACTTTTCGGTTATCCGGGTGGGAGTGCATATACATGATTATACATGTTATATGTACATGTGTATATACCTATACATACCTGTGGATATATATTTATATAAACAATATACGTATACATACATGTATACATACATATATATGAATGAATGTGTAACACTGGCACCCAGTTAACCCAAAAGTACCGAGACTAATATAAAAATATAAATATTACTGATATTCGAAAACGAGTGGCGTTATAAAAAATAGCACCGAACCGGTACATATTTGACATCTGTTCCAACAGGCATTGACTGTTACTTTTTCTAAGAAAATATATTTCCAGCGTCAATTTGTGTTATAATTTGTTACTTTCCAAAACTTTGGCACAGATATGATATACACGCCACATTTCCGCGATTGCAACAGAATAACGATTTTATGCCTCACATAGTAGCTCAGTTATTGTTGTTTATCTTCTTCTATCTTCTATCTTCTATAATAATAAAAAGAGAAATTTGTGAGTGTGTCAGCGCTGTTCTGAAGAGACACCTCTGCACTGTAAAAAAAATTCTGCAAAGGTACAAAACATTTTCTAGGAAACTGGGATTCCAAGAACTTTTCATGTAACGATAACAGGAAAAATCCATGTAACTGACTCCAAAACTAGAATTTTTGCTGTTACCGTTACAGGAAAAGTTCTTGGAATCCCAGTTTCCTAGAAAATGTTTAGTACCTTTACAGAATTTTTTTTACAGTGTGCAAGTAGAGTTACAAAATTTGGAAGGAAGGTACCTCTGTATATGAAGTTATGCACCACGAAGCCCAATTTTCAATTTTTTGATTAGATTTCTTTAATTTAATTTTTTAGTAGATTTTCAGCGTTCTTTTTATATTTCTTTGTGATTTTTCCGCATTAGTGAAAGGAATACGGTTTCATTCTTTTAACCCAACATAGTAAATTCAGTTATCTTTTAAATAACGCTTAGTTTGAATTCGTGCAATGATTTTTAAATTTTTAACGAATTTTTAACTCGATGTTTAGTATGTTTTCGCAATTCGCGGCTATTTTTAAAGATTGATAAAAGGAAAATTGCTTCAAGCTTTCAGCCTAATTTATTAAATTTTGTCTACTACGATTTTTTAATTTCATCAATTTTAATGCGATTTTCAGTGCAATTTTTAAGTATTTTTTAACGATTTTTCAAGTTTTTGTGCTTTTAGAATTGATTTTTTTTCCATTTTTGTCAATATTATAGGTTTTTTTAAACATCATGGTTATCACGGACTCGGGCAACGCCGGGCGGATCAGCTAGTATTTTAATAAGTATGAATTTAAATAATTTATTATACAAAAATTGTTAATTTCTAAAACTTAACCCATAAATGCATGAATTGCTCTTTTAGAATTGTGCTTTTTATTCTTATATTAAATAGTAGACACTACTATTATTTGCATGAATCATATTATATTAAAGATTAGATACTAAGAAATTTCTTAAGATAATTTTTTTATTTTATTTAGTGCACATTATTACATTTTTTAAAAATATGATATTTCTGTATAAATATAGTGGTTGATATGAACTTTATTTTCTTACTGCCTTTTTTTTATCCGTGCTATTGTAGCCAATGGGAGTTTGCAATATGTAGGCGTATATAGTATTCTGTGAACCGGGAAATGCTGCCTTTTTCAGGAATACTGGCTTTAACAATCGAACAAAACCCATGGTCTCTATAATTTCTTTGTTAAAAAAATTGATTGAAACTGTAGAAAATCAACAGCTATTTTAAGGTAAAATAATAGATAGCAAAAACACTTTTATTTTGCTAAAGTATTTACGCCTTTACCCAACACCACGCTAAAGTAACAGACGATAAAATTTGGGTAAATGAATTTTGAGAGCACACGTTTGCTCAAATAGCGCCTTTTATGTAATCGTTCAGGAATATTTTTGTTCTTTTCTGAAAGTTCCATTTTCATTGTGATGATAATTTTGCCAGTAAAATTTCTTAAGTAAACGATTTATGAATGCGAAAAATCTGTGAATTTGAAGAGAGTTTCGCACTTAAAACTTATATAATTGATGTTTAAAAAAATATTGAGTAAAATATTGATACAAAAAATATTTACGGTAGCGCAGTTTCTATTAAAAATTAATAAATTAATAATTATCAGAAATTGAATCGTTATTATCATAAATTACACTTTTTTAGGACAGAGCGATGCTTATACTAGGGAGCGTTCCCAGGTGTAAATTATGGATTTGGACGAGTGTGATATCAAATGACAGACCTCATCATGTACGTTAAAAAGTACTATGGAACTGCTCGTCCAAATCTAATCGTTCTCGAGATATCAGCACTTGAAATGTGAATGAATAAATAGCCAGGCAGGTATATAAATTGGTCTCAAGTTAAAAGTTTCTTTGCATCGTTTTTTAATCCTCTTTCAAATAACTTTTCCCGAGCTACGAGCAAAATCCTTTACATCCACACATTGCCGGTTATTTCCCCTCTTTTAGGCAGGCAATTCGCATTCTAGGAATTTTTCGCGTAAGGCTTCATTTACACTTCAAGTGCTGGTATCTCGAAAACGGTTGGAATCGGATGGGTAGTTCGATTGCACTTTTTAACGTACATAACGAGATCTTTCTTTTGTTACCATTGTTCTCCAAATCCATAATTTCCACCTGGGAATGTTCCCTAATTATTAGTTATGTATAGCATTCGGATAAAAATTTTGTTGTTGTTGTTGTCGACAGACAATCATCGTATAACGAGAGGATCTGTATTTAAATCTTTTTCCCTCATATTTTCTTTTAAAAATATATTTAACGATTTTTCTATTGTTTAGCAATTTATTATATATTTATCGCTGAAGAATTATTTCATGAATAAATAATTTATACAAATTACAGCATCGGAGATAAATAAAAGGGAGTATTCTATTGTTAAAAAAATATATATTTAGCAAATTAAAATAATGGCTTTTTTTAAAATGAAAGTTTAAAATAAAATTATTTCCTTAGAAACAATTTGTTCGATGGGCTATTAGAGTAAAAATTATAATTATATATTTTCATTGTTCAAAAGAAATGTATAAAAAACTCAAAATGAAGATAAGAAGACAGATTTCTTTTTTAGAAAAAGTTAGTATACATTAATTTTAATTAAAAATAAAGCATTTAGAGTTATGAATCGTTAAGAAAAATAACAATGTTGCCAGTAAACTACTTTTTAAAAAATCAGATTTCTGGATTAGCACCACTTTTCGAAAATAGTAAATTCGTTTTATTTCATGGCATATTAAATACGGTGAAAAAAGCGGGAATTTTACCATTTCAAAAAAGTGCTGTCCATGAAGAAATCTGAATTTTTAAAAAGTAACCCGCTTGCAACAGTGGTAAAACAATCATTAAATATTTTTATCCCAAAGGAAGTTTACAGGAGATTAAAAACAATAATATAAGATCAATATATATGTATGCGTATGTGCCAAACTTCCGAGAAATTGACTTTTATTTAATTGTTATTATTGACTTTTGCTTCTACTTATTTTCAACATTTAAAAATCAATTAAAAATACATTGATTTTAATTTCATTTTCAATAAAATGAAAAACTATATCGTTTTAAGATATGTTATCTACAAAATACTTTCACATAATTTCCTTTAAATAGATTAAATAAGTACATTCAAAATAATGATGATTCAAATAAAAGATTTGAATCATAAATTATAGATAACAAGATATTTCTTTACTAAGAATTCTTGACAATATTTTTCAAAGCTAGATAAATACTTCTTTACAATTGAAAAGAGGTTTATTAAAAATACTTTTACATCGAACTTGCAAACTATTATTGTAAAAAGGAGCACACAATATTATTATATTTTTCTGAGCGAATATTTCACTTTATTTCAATCGCAGAAAAGTACAAAATCTCTGACTTAATCGCAGAAATTATTTTAATCTACAGTCAAATTACGAATTTTTATAATTTGATAAAATGATGCTAGATTCTTTGAAAAGTTAAAGTGCGTACACAGCTCCCCCATGTTTGTAATTCATTGTATATTAATCATTTAGCTGGATTTTTATTTTTCAAACAGTAAGTTATTCCATTGTGATACTTATACTTTAATACTGTTGTTTGTATAAATATATGAAAAGAAAAACTAACACTAAAGAACTTTTATTCCCGATGAGAATTTAGTAGAAACTAAAGAAACTCCGGACCTTAACCACCTAGCAGATCAGTATTTTTGAGAAAAATAAACCTTTCAGATAATGTCTATTACAGAATTTTTAATCTTTTAACACCGGGTTTTCAAAACAAAAATTTCTACCTAATTAAATCGGGAAAATGCTCGGATTAAATAATGCAAAATTTACTTGCAAGAATTATGAATCATGATTCGCAAAAACACATTGCCGTACGTGCAAATCAGAAAAGCCGTTAAAGCAAGAAAATTTTCAAAATTTTAATCTTTTACACGTTATATGCTCTTAAGTTTTCTGATAATTTTGATGTTAATGTTTCTTTGAAATCCCCATATGACCAAAAGTTATATGGATTTTAGAATTTTATCCGCTCAATAATGTAAGCGGAGTTTTCGAAACTTTGAATTCATTTTTCTTTAAATGATGTTTTTAAGCGTAACGAGCACGATACCTCAAAAGCTTCTAAACACTTCTATTTTATGAATTTTTTTAAAATGTATGCATTAGTCTGCATGAAATGAATCTAAAATTTCGTTTTTATTGCTCAAAAAAGATTTTTTCTGTGACTATATTGTTGAAATTTTCAAAGTTTAGCATTAGCTAAATATAACAATTTTTTTAAATACAAATTTATTTTGGTTCTAGGTAATTATTATAATACTGCCAACCTTGGCGATCAGTTTTGTCTCCCTTAAATGCATGCTAAAAGCAATGCATCGCGTAATTTTTTTTTCCTTCGTCGTTCCATGCCCAAGCTCGCACTCTGATAGGTTGTTGCTCTCGGCACTGTTTTCATGTAACTTAGCGATAATCATACTTGGCGTAGCGATAGATGCTTCCGTCGTTACCGAACCTGATTTCCTACCGAACCGAGTACAAAATAACTTTTCTCTTGCAGCATTGGATTGGATGGAACGTGTCTTACTGAAAACTGTACTCTTTAAAAGTTTTTAAACACAAATCTTTACTTTGTACTCGCCTCCGAAGGAAATCAAAAACGACGGAAGCATCTATCGCTACGCCAAGTATGATCATCGCCAAGTTACGGGAAAACAGTGCCGAGAGCAACAACCAATCAGAGTGCGAGCTTGGGCTTGGAACGACGAAGGAGGTTAGAAAAAAAAAAAATACGCCAATGTATCATGCTATTTTTGTCATAATTCAGTTTATTTGCTCAATCTTTCGCCAAATCGGTGGATTCTGAAAGACAAATTAAGAACCTCTTTATTTTTAAGTCAGAGAGGTGAAGGTGATAAATCGCCAAACACTATTCCTATCACATTTTCTTAGCTTTATTTTAAAACACAATCCTTTCACTCAGGGTTGCAAATATTTAGGCGCCAGCAGACAATTTCTTGCCGCAAAATTTATTTCGTCATTTTTCGTCCAATATTTCGTGTAAAAAACTTGCAAGAATGCTATTAAATTTTAAGGAACAAAACTTTTAAATTTTAGTGGGGATTAGATTGTTCTCTGGCACCTATATTTTTGCACCCCTGAAATGAAAGTTTCACTCCTTTCATGTAAAAAAAAAACTATTATTTAAAACTGAAACATTTAAAATTTAAGGACTTCACTTTTTTTTCAAAACAGTCGCCTGTTATTTAAAAAGTGAAGCTGTCAACCCGGAAACGTTGGTGATAGTCACATGACTTAGGCTTTTATTATAAAGATGAAGAATAAGTAGGCAAAAATAATTTCCTTGTTATTGCAAAATTTACATTGTAATCCTGAGCATAAGCTGTTGTACCATTTTTTTTTTTTTTTTTTTTTTTTTTTTTTGCTCTGGCAGTTTGCAGTCCCCTGTAAATGTTAATTCTGTATCTTGCAAATTTTTAACACACGAATTGAAAGAATATACTTATATAGTTCATCCCAACAAAAATTGTGTTTTTAAATTATATCCATTTAAGATTTTAAATGCAGAAACTTGCCCTATTTTTCATTTTTTTTCAAATTTAAGAATTCTGAGATCCCTTAAAATAAAAAAAGTATAAATTACTTTTCCAAACTTGAACAATTTAATAAATTTACTTTGAGCAGAAATAAAACATTTGGAGTGATGAACCATTAAATCTAAAGTAATCATTAAATATTTTTATTCCAAAGAAAGTTTACTAGAGAGTTAAAATCGATAATAACTTATCCAAAAGGGAAAAAGTGGTCCCAAACTTTCTTATAGATTGATTTTCATTTACTCTTTATTATTGGCTTTTGCTATTACTTATTTTCAACCTTTTAAAATCAATAGAAAAATTCAACCTAAAAAAATATATGGATTTCAACTTTATTTCGAATAAAAATAAGGAATAAAATTTCAGTGGCAAAAAAATCTGTTCGTAAAATCTTGAAATAATTGACTGACACCAAAATTTACAAACTAAATTCTTAAAAAATAAAAAACTGCTTTTCTGCACTATTATTATAAACAGGATGTCGAGTAAGGTTCTCGCTGGCTTTTGACCAACATTAGCAATTTGGCAAAATTTATATTATATTATAAAAAAACATTTTATTAAAGTTACTTAAAACATAATTTGTTGTTTAAAGTCATTTAGATCATATTTATGACCTGTAGATTACAACTATAAAAATATGATTTGTATACACGATGTATTTCACTTTTGATCGTAAATGTAATTGATGAAAGTTATTACTTCTTTCTTAACTGCTATTTGAAATGTATGTTGATGGATGAAAGTAAATTGCAAACTTGATTTATTTTATTGAATCTTCATATGGAGGTTATGTTACGTGACATCTGACAACACTAAATAGATCTTGATCTAGAATCTCTATTAAGAAATTAATGTAAATGACACGCTGCAATTGAGCACAGTGAGGCAAACTGTATAAGAACACACATAAAAAGAATATAAATGGAACACTCGAAATTTGGTTAGTCTGATTATTCATTTACTCATCAAATGAAACATTTTGTCGTGATTTGGTGCATTGGCGAACGACTCTGAACAACGAATTCCGAACGACGCGACGGCCGCCCACAAGCTTTTTTCATTTACTTATTTTAACGTTATGCTTTAACTAGAACGAAGATTGCAAAGGTTTGGTTTCGTTTATTTTTGTCGTCCGATTATCTACGCTAGGGATATAGAACCAGGGGGAGGGAGTGCCCTTCGTGGGGGTCTTTCTAAGGGAACCTAACCCGTATTTACGCAAGGTTCGAAGAAAACCACGAAAACTACGAACGGTTAGGCCGACAGCTGCGATTGGGTTCGTACCCAGCACCTGCCGTCTACCAGTTGAGAGGTCCGTACCTCTCGGCCACTGGTGGGGCCGAAGATTGTAAAGAATGCAGAGGTGAATTTTCTTATTTGACGTCCTTAAAAATTCTCTTCTAATCTCTAATTGTAGCAAAAGAGAGTGGGTACGAGGAAAATAAATCTGAGCAAGTAGTAGTCATTTGTGCTGTTTGTGAATCGTGCGACATCTTTTCTTGTCTTTGTGTAGCACATGTTTTTCCTTAAAAGATTGAGTTCCAGCTGCAAACTTTTGCCTTTAAGTGATAAATTGAAAGTTATCCGATACAGCAAAAACGGTGTTGTGCACGATAATTAGCTTAAACGTATAGCTGCGGAAGGACACAAAAGGGTGACATTCTGAAAAAAAAGAATGAATTTTATTTAGAGAAGACGTTTTAAACTGTGATTTTTAAATCTTAAACTAACCGTTGAAGAACTGGTTATAATAAGACTCATAAGTTGCATTTGAAATCGCTTTTGATTTTTTTTCGAAATTTTTAAGCTTATTCAAAATTATAACGAATTTTATAACGTATCTCTAAAAATGATCATGATTTTTTTTATATCGAAAAAGGGATTTCTTTAGTGTTTAAAAATTTTTAATAATATGCATGCTTTAACTGCAAAAATAAAATAATTTTGATCAGTTATTTTCATTTTAATGTAAGTAACTTTGAAATTTTAAAATATGGAACCTTCGAATAACGGCAACCTCCGAAGTACGGTCACTATAACATGTTCCCAGTGGTGGTCGCTATTCAGACGTTTTACAGTTTTAAAATAACGTTTCCAGAATTTCTCATTGTATAAGACCATGTATGCAATTCTTTTCGTGGCTCTATGTATAATTTTATTCATAATACACACACAAAAGTCTTAGTAAACTAAATGCAGTTCAGTGCAAAAATGCACAACCCATTTTAAAATCACCTTAAATCAGTTAACGTTCATTTTCAGTAATTTTTACGAGTTTTTTTGTGTAGTCCTGTGCATAAATTATTGCATTTATACAACACCATATATTAGTCATAAATATAGTGAATCTTAAAATTGCATATCATAAGTAAAAATTGCATTTTTTTCATCATCGCTAATATATGTACAGTACTGCTGATAAAATACATCAACTGAAATCTTTTGTGAGTCTATGTAAAATGCTACGCACGTATCATGTATAAAATAACTTATATTACGCTTCAGCGATGAATAGTAATTTCCTTATATATGAAAAAGCTTAACGTGTATCTAAAGTACGCCGCAAATAATAACTTTCTTCGGTACCATTATATAACGCAATTTTATTTTGTGGCTCTGTAAATCAATAATAACTATTCTTTGCAATATATATTCCACAGAATGTATGTTTTTGTGCACTTTGTAAATGCATATCAGTTTTATTATGTTTCAAAGGGTGTAACATTTTAAAAATTCATTTGAAACGATTTTTTCCCATTGGCCGCAAGATAAAAGAATACTTTAGACTGTCCCTGTAAATAAACTAAACATGATACAAACTTCATTTAAAATAGATATTCTTCAAGAGAAAACGTCAATAACATCCTAAAATTTCAGGACCGAGAACATTTAGAGAGTTTAGAGTGCGGAAAGACGGACAGACAAACAAAATCACAATTAAAAAAATCAGTCGCAAAAAAGCGGTATTTTCAACTGCCTAAGTTTCTTCTATTTAATTGCGTAAAATTGATATATAACGACTTTTCTGGTGTTTTTGTTTCAAAATTTCTTTCCTTAGCTACTTACCCAGATAGCTTGCATATTTGTATAAAGTTTGATTTTTTTCCTGATTTTATTTTGCCGTGATAAACTTGACTTCACGCATTCGAAGCGAATCTATCGCAAATTAGACCATTATCTACTTGTACGGGTAGTTTGTTGTAAAATTCATGTAAGACTTTCTTTTTAACCCTTAGGACTCCGGTGCCTCTTAAACAAATTTTATTTGATTAGCACCACTTTTTCAAAAGAGCTTTCCTTGAAGTAGACAATTTTAAATATTCTCTGATTAAATAAGGAAATTTTTATTTTCCTTTTTTACTAGTGCCAAAAACAAATTTTGGAAACATGATGTCTCCGCAGCGGAGACCACGGCGTGCCAAATGTTAATTCACGTAATTGACGATACCGAAAAATCCCTCTATTGAGAGAATAGACAAACTTTCGGGAGCGAATCCCTTACACCATAGCTTCCAAATAAACATACAGTAAATATTGTGTTATATCATCGTCGAAATCTTATGATTAAAAAAAATGGAAAATCTCTGTACAATTTTAGCAAAAATGCGTAAAAGTTCGCAGCTATGCCGTACACATATTTTATTCGAATGGCACCGCATTTTTAAAACCCTTTACTTATCAAATATTAAAAAAAGACTGCGTAGAGTGTGCCGATACAGTCATCTTTATTTGTTAACGGTGACTTGATTTACTTGATTTGTTAGCGTGTAGTATGTCAGTACGTATGCATCGATAGACATGAAGAGGCTACACTGATGGTGGGACAATCTAAAACTGCGGCAAGAAAAGTTTACTGCATTGCAATAAATTTGTAATATTTATGACAAGACCTGGGTTGCCAGTTTGTCCTCTACTTTCATCTAAAAACTTTGAAATTCATATCAGAAATTCTGAAAGAAAAAAATTTACTTTACTTAATCAGGAAACGTCTGTTATTAAGTAAAGGGAAAAAAAAAACATACAGACGTTCTGGTGTGAACGTAAAATTTTAGATTTAAAAGATTTAAAAGGGAAGCCAAATCTGGCAACCCAGGACAAGACAAAGTTAATTTTTTTTAACTAGCTTGTAAAGAATTTGCCGCACACTAAGCATAACAGAACTAATTTTTCTAACTTTTTGCCATTAATTTGCAATATTGATACAACAAGATAGGAACTTGGACAACAAGTTAGCTGTAAGTTCAAAGTACGATGACTTCAATGTTTATGTTGCTTTGCAACAGTCTTGTCATGCTGAACTTGCTAGAAATTTGTAGTTTTACAAAACAAGACTGCTGCAAAGATTCTGGAAATTAAAATTGCTATGTGGGTAGAAGTTTTCAATGATCATATTAATTTTAAAAATCTATTCGTAAAATTAATACTAAAATTTAAAGGGAAAATAAGACTGTCTCCGAAAACGGATTTGTGAAAGTATATTGCTGTATTTTAGAAAAAAATGATTTATATCAAATAATGTGCAAGATATTACTGCTCTCAATATTTACTGCTTGAAGGAGACATTTTTTATTGTAAGATCATTTCAATAACAATTTGCTCATGCTTAGTACAATATAAATATAAAAATCATATTAATTTTCTAAAGAAAAATATTTGTAAAACAACATATGTGTCTTATATATAAATAACTATGACTTAATACATAGTTAATTATATTATCTAGATTACACAACTGAAAAATCTAATTTTTACATAATAGTTTCAGAAACATGGATAATTTTGCTTAAATATAAAAGAAATTTTCTAGAGTAAAGATCTAAATTTTCTAGAGAAAAATAATTTTCTAAAGTAAAAATATTTGTAAAACAATATATGTGTCTTATACGTAAATAACTATGACTTAATACATAGTTAATTATATTATCTAGATAACACAACTGAAAAATCTAATTTTTACTTAATAGTTTCAGAAACATGGATAATTTTGCTTAAATATAAAACATATTCGATATTTATTTGGAAACAAATTAGAAAATCATACTAAACTAAACTGCCCATAATTTCTCGAAATTAATTATAATAACCACTGCATATGAATGCAAATACTGTATTCACAAGCAGAATACTGTATATAACAAAACATCAGACGGTGTCTCGAGAACATTCAAATTTCTGCATAAAGTACGCTTTATAAATTATTCAAAAGTGTAATTAATCACGTTATAGGAAACTTTGAATATGTGTTTTACAAACCGAAACACATTTTATTAAAATTTCGGAAATCTGGTCGTATCTGAGCTTTCACATAAATTACATTATAGAGAATTATATGTTTAGAGGGACTTACGTAAGAGCAATGTGTTATTAATTCTATTTGAATCAGCGATTTTTTTTCACAAACATGCAAAACCTTTGACGTAAAAACGTAATCATGGTGTATTTATGTTATATGTCATTTTGTAAAAAAATCTGAAGTTTGATGAAATTCTGTGCGTTGGTTGTTGAGATATAGCTATCGGAAAAATCGAGCATAATTCAGCATAGCTGCACCACATGTTGCAAGGTTAATACCAAAATGTAATCAACGTCTAATTATGTTATATAGTCTTGTGTAACAGAATCTAAAATTTGATAAAGTTCAGCATTTATATAATTTAAGATTAGTTATTCCCCTCTTTTATACTTAACCATTAAACTTCCAAAACTATTCAGAGATTTGAAAGGAATCTGACAATTCTGATTGAAAAATCCATTTATTCAAGTTAAGGGGAGGGGCATTAGAACCCCCGTTCCCCCTGTTTATACTTATTCAATGAACACCTAATAACAGCCACTGACTCGCCTCATCAGAATGATCCTATATCTAAATTTTGAACGAAAACTGTTAATTCTGCATGAAAATCCCGTTTATATCAATTAAGGGGAAGGGCATGAGTCCCCCGTTACCCCTGTTTATACTTATTCAATGAACACCTAATAACAGCCACGGTATCGCCTCATCCGAATGATCCTATATCTAAATTTTGAACGAGAACTGTTAATTCTGCATGAAAATCCCGTTTATATCGATTAAGGGGGGGCATGTGTCCCTCGTTCCCCCTGTTTATACTTATTCAATGAACACATAATAACAGTCACGGAATCGCCTCATCAGAATGATCCTATATCTAAATTTTGGACAAAAATTGTTAATTCTGCATGAAAAACCCATTTATATCCATTAAGGGGAGGGCCATGAGCCCCCCGTTCCCCCTCTTATACATATCGAATGAACTCGAAAAACTAATCAGGGAAGCGCCTTATCAGGATATACCTATATACAAAATTTCAAGTGGATCCGATATTTTTATCATGGGTTATCGCATTACGCACGAACGCACATACATACAGAACGGACGGGCACATAAGCTCTCAGGCTATGATAGCCTGTGAGCTAAAAAGCAGACTATTATATCTGTACGTTGCTATTTTCTCATTTCACTTTAGTGAAAAAATTGAAATTAATCTAAGTGTTTTGTAAAGAATATTGTTTGTTATAAAACCTGGTGAATTTTGCTTTCAATGACAAAATTTCATTTATATTTCACAGAATATAAATAGTTTAATATATTTTTCCAGCTAATAGCATAGAGACTTCAAGTTTTGAATTAAAATGACTTGAAAATGATCATATTAACAAACTATTTTTTTTAAAAAGGTGAACACAGATATGAAAGGTGCGTATGTAAATTTTGAGATGATGAAAATGATATCGGTTTTAGATTTCACGGGAGAAAAATTCTATGATTCAGTCAAAGTGAAATAAATTTTGCGTTTTTTCCTTATGGAATACTAGCATAAGAGCCTTAATTTACAACTTTACTGTAATAAGAGATCTTTATTATTTTACTGCTAACATTTTTTATTAAAGTTTAATTTTAACAATTTTGTGCAACTGAGTTTTATAGAAATAATATTTTGTTAACTTCAGGCTAAATATTATTTATTTACGAGTTAGACTTACCAATATAAGGTGATTTTTTGATTGTAACTAATTTCGTAAGTTTATTATAAAGTAATAAAACAGTTCCTTCTTGAACATTTTCTGTTGTTGAAATTCAACTTATTCTATCTTGTATCTATAATATCCGATTGTTGGAATCTGAAATTCTTTTTTACGGTAAAGAATTGGGTGGAGAAGATTGGATATTTGAACAAAATGGAGCAGGAATTCAAAAAGCTTTTGGCGTTTACAATTGGCTCCACACAAAATAAGGTACATATTTTTCCATGGCCAGCTAAAAGACCAACTTAAACGCAGATGAAAATATATGGACGACATTAGTTCATTACATATACAATGGAAGGAAGCAGTATGAATCTGTTTTTAAGCTTCAGAATACATTTTACGACGTTTGGAACAAGATTTGCGAAAAAGGAATAAACGTACTTAATAATTTAATGCCAAACAAAGTTTTTCAAGTAATAAAGACAAATGGAAAGAAAACTTCTCACTAATACTTTAATTATGATACAAAATTCGCATATGTTCTTCTACCTTTTTTTTACAGAAAAACAGAACAGCTTTTATTACAGAAGCAAAAAAAAAAAAAAAAAAATGTTATATGAAAAATGAATTCTCTTTATAATTTGTTTTTTATTATTATGAGTTTATATTCATTTAGTTGTAAAATATTACGTTAATAAAAAATTAGCTCTAACTTGATCAATTGTACTTTTTTTAGAAAAAAGTCCAATGTCCTTCTACTTGTTTTTCGCAGTGTAATACCGGTCCTATATTAAAACATGTTTTTTGTTTGATTTTATTTTGTTTTTATCTAAAATAAAATTTCCTTGTGGTGATAATTAGTCATTGATTGTACTGACTTGATGGTGTTTTATTTTATTAATATTATGTTCTTACAAATCACCGGTAAATGTCATAAGTAAGATGATTGATTGCGAATAATTTCTGATTTTTAACATTATAGAGACTGTAAACAGCGTTGCCAAATGTTGTGTTTTTTTACACAGAAATATGTTATTAAAGTCTTAGGTTTATTTATTTATTTATTTATTTTTGTGTAATAGCCTGAAACTTATACAAGAATCCAGTGGAGGAAAATTGGCACAGATTCCATTGATATCCTAAATTTTAGTATTTTTTCTTTAGTTTTTTTAAATTGAAGAATACCATAAAACATTAGTGGTGTCAATAGGCTCAACCTCTGCACTAATTTTCCACCACTGAAGAATCCCACAAAAACTTTTTCTAGAATGTTTTTATATTTAGAAATCTTTTGAAGATTTGATGAATAGTAAAAATTTCTAAACTAACTCAAAATTTTAGAGAAAGTGTATAAGCTGAGATTTAAAAGGATTTTCCTTTCTACAAAAGTAATTTCGCAACGCCAACAAACAAATTACACTGATAAAAAAATTTTAACGAATTTTCTATTTCTCTATATACATTGGGTGTTTCTTATAGATTTCAAGCTGCTGAAAAAGAATATGTTTGTAAAAATTTTCTATCACCCTCCAATTTTGAGAAATTTCAATTTCATTTATACGTTTCGGAGTATGTAGGCATCATATAGGCATTATAAATATATTACATTATTCTCTTACATGCTTTGATACACACAAACATTTTTTTTTATTGTTACAACGGTAGAAGATACAGCAAGAGACTAAAAACAAATGTCTCCCTAATGAATTTTATGTTAGCGACCTTGAACAGACAGACCTAGTCGCCATCACAGTATTTGGTTTTAACACTAATCCGTGACAGTTGAAACTTATCTTTCGGGGGGAATGTACTACTATTTCTTTGTTCTGTAAGACTTTTTACTTAAATTTTGATTATCCTATTTTTCTGCAAAATATGTGAAAAATGTCTACAGGATGCGTTAAGGAACCCGATTCTTTTTGCTATGTGTGCGGGGAGCGCACTTTGAAAAGCCTGGATGCGCTTTCACGCGGCTTATAAAGACTGCTCATGACATGTACTTAGAATGTAAAGTAGGTGAACAAGATAAGAAATGGGCACATCATTTTTGTTGTACACGATGTGCTACAAATCCCCGGCCGTTGATGAAATGCACAAGATTGAGTATGCCCTATGTTATACCCATGATATGGCGCGAGCCGAACCATAACTGACTGCTACTTTTGTATAACAAAAATTAAAGGATTCTCTGGAAGAAGTAAACATAAAATTAAGCACCCAAACTTAGATTCAACAATACAACCAATATTTCTAATGATGATTTACCAATACCGAAGCCTCCAGAGAATTTTACATAAGACGATGCAGCAGTAGAAATGAAAATTGATGAAACTGAAACTTTCTTTACATCTGATATAAAATATTATCCTGGCATAAATGAAGAACCATACCTAATTATACAAGAAGAATTAAATGATCTTGTGGGAGATTTAAATTTATTAAAAAAAAAACTCAAAATTACTTGGATTAAGATTGCAAGAATGGAATCTCCTGAAAAACAATACAAAGCTATCTATTTTTTTTAGGATATTTCTACAATGGAAACCCGATATTAAGAAAGGTGGATCCCTAATATGCACGGAGATTACTGCTGGAACCTTATTAGGGAAACTAGTGATTGTGCCTATAGGAGAGCATCCACAGATAAGACATTTACCGCTACATAATCTATGAAATTTCTTATTAATATTATTTCTTTTAACAACAATTCTTCTGCATTTTTCTGAAAATTTATAAACAATGCATATTTTCAGTTTTATAAATAATAATTTTAAGCTTTATAAGTCTTTATTTAAAAGTTTGTCATAGCTAAAATACCAAATAATAAATTTCATAAGGCATATGTGTTGAATAAGTACTACAAATTTCAGATTTTCAAGATTTTGAATTTTTTAAAAATCTGAGAGTGATGGAAACTTTTCAATGGTATATTCTTTCACAGCACCACCTAAAATATAAAAGTCACTACATACTTAGTTAGAAACAGAAATCTTGTTTATCAGTGTTATCTACGGAAGACTGTGTTGAAAAACATGAGATTTTTGTTTGTTTTGTAATTCTTAAGAAACTGATTTATAAGATTTGACGGATTAGTTTATTAAAATTTCAAAATGGCATGTAATCCTTTTAATAAGTAATGTATCAGCTTATAATAATTCTACAATAAAACATGTTCTTTGTTTGATTTTCGTTTATCTTTATCCAAAATAAATTTGCTTGGAAAGACAGTTAAAAATTGATTGTTTTAAACGTGCTGCATTTTATTATTATTATTATTGTTATTACGTATTATTTTCTTACAAATTATTGGTAACTGTCACAAGTAAGACTATTTGTTATGGTTAATTTCTGATTCTTAACATTATTGAGACCGTAAACAGTATTTACAAATCTGGAGTCTTTTTACTCAGAAATGTATTATTAGAGGCTCAGTTTTTAATGTAATACAATAAAACTTACATAAAAAGCATTAAAGTTAAAGGATCTTTTTAATTTAGTAATATTTTTTAAGATATGATGAATAGTAAAAATTTGAAAACGAATTCAAAATGTATAAACTTGTATTTAAAACGATTTTCTTTTGTGGAAGTCGGTATTGAAAAGTGTGAGTTTTTGTCTGTTTTGTGATTTTGTTGAAAATGATTTATAAGATTAAGTTGATTACTTTACTAAAATTTGAAAATATCACATATTCTTTTCAATAACTACCGAATAAACATACAATGTAATCAATCAGGGTACATTTGCTCCACCTTTACGAAATTTTGATCCATTCTGCCACGGTGGAAATCTTGACGAATTTCTTCCAAAAGGCTGCCAAACTCACACTAGTACTGCTACCTACGTTTTGAAACCAAACGTTTGTCGTTAACTGAAGTGATGTAATAGATTTCATCTTTTTTCTCTCTTGGTCCACAGTTAACCTGTTAGGTCAAAGTTACCCGGATAGACTGTACCTTTTCTATACTAAAATGTATCATTTTGTTTCGTTTTGGTTCGGTTTTATGTAAAAAAAAATCGCTTGTAAAGGTCATTAAAAATCAGTTGTTTTGGACGTATTTGCATTATTATTATTATTATTATTATTGTTACTTTTTACAAATTATTGGTAACTCTTCAAATAAGATGATTGCATACAGCTTATTTATGAATTTTAACACTATAGAGACCGCAAACAATCTTGTCAAATGTGGAGAGTTTTTTTTTTTTTTTTTTTTTTTTTTTTTTTTTTTTTTTAGGAATATATTATTAAAGTCACTTTTTTATTAAAGTAATATCATGAAACTTACATAAAAATTCCTTAAAAAATTACTAAAGTTTTTACTAGAATGTATTTTATTTAAAAATCTTTTGAAGACACGATGAACAGTAAAAATTTGCATACGAACTCAAACTTTACAGCGAAAGTGTATAAACTAGCATTTAAGAGGATTTTCTTTTCTGGAAAAGTAATTAAGCAACGTCAACAAATAAGTTTTCTACGGAAGCCGGTGTTGAAAATTTTGATTTTTTTTGTTTCTTTGGTGATTCTTAAGAAAATGACTTATGAAATTTGATAAATTAACTTATTAAAATTTTAGTATGACATATGTAATCCTTTTAATAAGTACCACATCAATAAAAAATACCGCTTCTATATTAAAACATGTTTTTTTCTTCTGTTTTTAGATAAAATGAACTTATTTATGGGAAGATTCTTAAAAGTTCATTGTTTTGAAGGTGTTGCATTTTATTATTATTATTTGTATTTTATTAAAAATTATTTTTAACTGTCACAATAAAGATAACTGACTCTGCTAATTTTCTATTTTTAGCACTATGGTAGCTGAAAACAGTTTAGCCAAATCTGGAGGGTTTGTTTTTTAAGAAATTTCGAGCTTACACGCAAGAAAATTTAATATTAATCATTCTTTATTTTATTTACGAAATATCTATCGTTTTAATAATAATCGCTTTAGATGTGGCAATCGCAAAATTTTCTTGTATCTTATGTACGTAGGTTGATCCAAAAAAAAGTTTACAAGCAGAAGCATTTGAAACGCAATAATTGTGGAGCGAATATTTCAACCCAGGGTGGTTGACAGATGGTGCTAGCTGTCCTACAACAGTTCTACGAGTAAGTATCGTCAGTAAGCAGACACTTAAGAGCGACAGTAATGGCACAACACCTAGAAAAGTGGTCTCGCATAGAGGTGCGAGCCGTAATTCGATTCTTATGACCCAAGAATGTGGCCGCACCCGAAATTCACAGGCAAATTCACAGTTATTCTTCTGCATGGCATTTCCAGGCCCAATACAGCTCGCCAGACTCAGGAATTGCTCTAAAGATTCAAGTAAGAGGTCTCGAATCACCCCCATACAGACCCGATTTGGCTCCAAATGACTATTCCCTTTTTCCGGCGTTCAAACGAAACTTATCCGGAACACGGTTCATCTCAGACGATGCAGTGAAAACAGCTGCCGAGAAATGGCTCAATGAGCAGGGCCCTGATTACTACCAAGACGGGATAAATAAGTTGGTCAAACGTTTTGAGAAATGCTTAAACAGATTGGGTGAATATATCGAAAAGTGAAGGTCAGATGTGTCTCTTGATTGCGATTTGTATCTTGTTTCTATAGTTAAAATATACTTTTTCGTTTGCTTCACCAGAATCACCAGAAGGAATGTCTCAGAAAGAAATAGTTCACACTCTTCTGGATATAAACGTACGTGCTACCGAAAGCAGTCATCACAGTATCATTATTGTCATCCGGAATGAACAATCTTCCTGCTGAAGGCCTCATAATTTTTCAATAACTTGTGTTCTGGTGATGTGTTCCATTCTACAGTGTTTTTGAACAACGTTCTCAATCAAAGCCTGGTTTTCATATTTTACAGAAGATATTATTATTTTTCTTATATTAAGTAATGTAGACAGAACACAATGATAGAGGCCAGTTCTAAGTTTTACAAGTAACATTGCAAAGAAAGTACGAGATGACCTCGTACGTATTTTGGACTTTACAAGTTTAAAGATATCGTTAAAATCAGACATAAATATACCCATGAGAATATAATAATAGTTTTCGGAAAAGTGTCCCGGTGTATCAAAATCGAGGCCTTCTTTGGTACATTTCTGATATTGGTTTAAATATTTTCATGCATCGCATTTAATACATCGATGTATTCTCATTTACAGGACTTAAATCTTGCAGAGTCAATTTACCGATCAAGTTATATGAGTTTTACAGCATCGTTTTCGCGACAAAATATAGATATAAGTTTCAATAAAGGCTTGAGTTTCAATAGCTTTTGCTACAACAACGAGGCAGTTCTTACCTTTACATACTATACAACAAGTGTTAGAATTGTGAAAATGAGATATTGATAAATGTATAATAGGTTTCTTATTTGTGGTCCCATCGACAGTGATCGTTGATGCATAATCTTTTATTGTTACATCAAAAGAAGAAATAGAAGTATTTAGAGCATGGAGAGCACGAAATACATATTATTTGTATTTAGAGCACTATTTAGAACCACTCTGTAAATCTCAGTTTTTCGAACATCTAAGTATCAATATAAGGTTTCTGTTAGAACAGATACGAAAAGTTTTCTGCGAGACTTTACAATTATGACATTGGTATCCAAGCATATTTATTAGTAATTTCTTTAATAAATATTTACGAAAACAATTTTAGAAAACAACATTGACGTCTGAACAACGTTAATACTTTTTAAGTACGGCGAAAGAAGTCTGAACGCGCTCCGATAGTAGTGCATTTGATTCTCTCAAATGATACATTTTTTTCTTTTAAAGGTAGAAGCGCACACTGAACCCAAATAAAATAATGCTTATATAAAAGCTTATAAAGAGTAGAATCAGTGCATGTCAAAATTAATTGGGTTCATCGAGCGCTTCTTAGTAAAAAATTAATTCAAAGGCTCAAAAACGCAGAAAAAAGCCAAAACACTCTACATTTGGGCTATAATTTCCGTCACTTACTATTTTATTTATCACGTAAAACTTATATTAAACAAAAATACATATCTTTAACTATTCAAAGCCACAGATCAATCATTTGAATTCGAAACTTTTTTCTAGGTATATGACTGGCGAAAAATAGCCCTTATTGACCCACCTCCTTTACAGAGAGTTTCACTTTTTTCCTTGCGTTTTTAGAGAAATCTTAAAAAGTGTATTTCTAGAAAGGACGCATAAATGCATGAGCGGCTTGTATAATGTTATAGAAGAGTGTGTATTTCCTTGTAATATACTGTCGCTGACACAGAAATAGTGGTTATCGTAAGCAGATATTTTGGAGAGTTTACTCCATCCCCTGTATTTAGACTCTTAGATTTTCCAAAAATATCTCACTGTGTTCTTTGGCACACATATGGCACATACCACAAAAATCCATATTAAAAAAATATATCTGAAGCCAGACTTTTTTAAATTATTTTTCCTGTATTTGTGACTACTTAAAGTAATCAAAATATTTTTCCATACAGAAAAGGAAAATCGTGCAGTGAAGGGTTAAAGACAATTTCAAAGACAATTCAAGTTTAATCTTTCAGCGCACCGAGTGCCGTATCTAGCACATACCATAAAACACTATAATTGTCCTTATGTGTCAGGAATTTAGCCAATAGAGTCACTGTAACCGAACAAGAGCTGTTTAAAGAATACAATAACACTTATTTAGTCCATGTCAGACGGCCGCATTTGACGAAATAATAGAAATTGTTAGTCGGAAACAAACAAACAACAACAATAAATAAATAAATAAATAAAAATAAAATAAAACGATCAAGCTGTTAATGTAAAATTTACTTTTATTATTTTTACGGAAAACTTAAAAATATAAATATAAAGAAAGTTCCAAAGTGTTAAGCAGATAAAATTAGTTACCTTAAGCCCGTTTAATTGCAATATGTAGCAATGCAATATTAAAAACCCTTAATATAGGGTACATGTCATAAAATGTCAATTTTTTCCTGAAAATTTGAAATTTATTTTTTGTTACTGTTTTTCCGATTATTCGTCCGATATATAGATTTCAAATGATTTTTTTCAAGCAAATACAGATCATCGTGCAAAGAAGGATTAATATAAAAATGATACTCAATAAAGTATTAATGCTGTTCTAATGTAATGAAAGGTCAATCATAACTTAAATATATATATACGAATTACTTCTACTTTTAGAAAAATCGAATTCTATATAATCTTTATAAATTTTGTAGCTACATATTATCAAATATTTGAAATCAATAAAACGTTTTTTGCCTAGGAGGGTTATATCGATGGAAATTTCGATTTTTATAAATAACGAAAACTTATTTGAAATTTTTATTGAAAAGATTTTCTTCTAATTAAAACAATCAGTTTCAAGGATGTTTATCATGCAAATGTCTTATTATTAATAATGATATATTTTAAAATTACAATCTTAAAACGAAAGAGTGGATTTGGCTTTTCAGGAAAGAGCTGTAATATATTGGATCGCGAATGAATTGTCTTTTAAAAATTTTACACATATTGATTTAAATTATTTATTCAAATTACTCATCTTGATTGAAATTGCTTTAAAACCATGGAACTATTAAAATAGGGGAACTGGCATATTCTTAAAATAGTGAAGCTTCAATTGTAACCGTTTTCGCAGAGGGTTCATTACCAGGACAGCAAACTCCCACCAGTAAATTTATGCAGAAAATTTCTTTTTATTCAAACTTTATATCATTTATGGGGAAAATTTGAATCAAAAATAATGGCAAAAATCGATATTCATTTTAATTTTTAAAAGCTTAATTTCGCAGTAGTAGTTCCGCCACATTGTGACAACTAAGGCAACATTCTGTCAGTATCAATAAAACGATTATAATACCTTAGCAAACTGATACCAGTAAAAATAAACAGAATTTTTTTTACGATATTTGTGAAAGAAATATCCCATCGTTAACGTTCTAAAAAAATAAAAAAAATCTATTTAAGCTTTCCTGTAGAAGTTCTCATATACGGCAATCAGAAACATTGGATCCGATTGAAAAAACGGCAGCCATCCTGTAACAACCAACGCAGTTATTTCACTCACAACTAATAGACAATCTCTCCTTTTATTCATACTCAACTAAAAGACAATGCTCCTCCTTTTATTCATAACTCCATTTTTAAAACAACTCGTTCACTCTAGTTGTTCAAACTCTTTACAAGATGCTGACTTTCAAATCGTGAGATGAGTGGATTTCGTCTCAATTTGAGTGATTTTTTGGCTAGGATTTAAGAAAGAAGATGAAAATAAATAGATATTAACAGAGAATCGGACAAATAACCGAAGTGAAACAGTATTAACGATTTTCTAATAACGAGAATGCAGTCCTTCCATTAAAAACGTCTTATCTTTTAATCTAACTTAAATTTAATCTAAAATGCATATTTTAATAAAACAGGCGTATATATATTTAAATTTAACCCTTCCGGGTCTGGTGTACTATCAATAGTACATGTTTTTTTCGGGATATTATTTTCTTTTAAGACATATTTTTGCTGCCAATTACATATAGGAATGTTAATGTATGTCTTTGTAGTTACTATATGACTTCATTTATGTTGAAGCATCTAGTAATAATGATAATTGTTATTATTTGCTTAATTCTCTTTGCGTCGTTTCCGATCCTTTTATTTTAAACATGTATTTCACGCTTCAAATCTAAAATTAAAGTTACCTTCCAGAAAGAATCATGCATAATAAAGCGCAAAACTTATTAGAATGTTATAATATAAGTTAAATCTTATTGTAATAAAATATTGTCTGAACTTCTCCAAAAATTCTTCCTTATCCTATTGTCAGATGAATAGTAATTGAGTAATACGCGAAACAACAACATTCGTCATTTTTCAGGCAATGAAATATTCGTTAAACATTAATTAATATATTTGAATAGTTAGTGTTAATGTTATTAACATAAAAGCAATTTTTTCCAAAAAAAAAAAAATAAGACCGGAAAAGGTTTAAACTGTTGTTAAAATTATTTATACGCGAATAAATATTAGTGATGACATAAAACTAATGTTAAATTATTTATAAAACAAATTAGTTTTATCTTTTCGACTTATCGATTTTTTTATTTTAAATTCTTGGTTATAATTTTTACTGTCACTTCTACACAAATATTTGAAATCGATAAAGAGATTTCAGCCAGAAAAAAACTATCGATCGAAGTTTCATTTTTAACAATAATCGAAAGTTTACATAATAAGTTTTGTCATACCGTATTTTTTCTTAGCGAAAAATAAATCCTTCGAGTATTTTAACTGATTACATTTATTCAGGTTTTATGGCTAAAATATTAAATGAATTCATCGATAAGGCGAAAACCAAGGAAGAAACGTAGTAGGAGTAATGATGTACATATTATGAATATCTGCATTGCTTCTATGCTGAAATAATTAAGCAAGATGTATGTAATTTCATAGGTTTAATAATTATGCACTAATTTTATTGTACATACATTAAATATACATACAGGGCGCCCAGCAAATAAGATTCTGATTTTAAAATTAAATTTCTCAAAAACAAAGATCGATAGAATAATGCGGTAAATGGTTTGTTTATTAGGTAAGTTGTAAAGATGTTATACAGAAGTTTCGATCTGCGAATATTTTGAAAAGATTGTGTTCTGATTGCAAAGAATGCCAGATTCGACATTTTTCTTGTTTTAGATTGCTTGCGAAGATCGAGTTTTTCGGTTTACAGAGCATTTTGTGCGGTATGCTCTTGGACTATATTTGGGGTTTTGCATGAAAAACAAGTATAAAATCTCTATTCGGCGCAAAAGCCTCCGTAACATCCGTAACAGACATTAGTACCTGCGCAACTCCACTATCTGCACTGATCTTGACATCATACCTTTAAACAAAACCGAATAAATCAACCCTTTAAAAATTTTTATAAAACTATTTACAATCTTCACAACCAAATTGTTGCTGAATTGTTGCAGACAACCAGGTATTCAACCCCTCTAATAAGAAATGCCCTAAATATTTTATTACTTACAAGGAAGGTCACCATATGGGCATACTCAGAAAAAACTGAAAGAATTACAGAATATTCTCCTCATGCATCATGAATAAATCGAATAAGGCGCTTATATCCTCAGGCCCTGATTATGGGATACGCACAAGAAGCACGCGCTTCTCTTACAAGGAGGGTCACCATACGGGCATTCTCAGAAAATTCTGGAAAAATTATAGAATCTTCTTCTCATGAGGATAAATACATTATAAAAGAAATTTTGGCGGAAGCTAGATAGAACGCCCATAAAAAATAATGAAATTTTTGTTTATTTGGCGATTTATCACTGATTGGCGATGAGACAGAATTTCCAAAAATACCCTTTTAAGTCGAATACTCTGTAACCTCTTCGCGACGAGAGTTGGTTGCTTAGACTTTATTCATTTATCACCAAATTTGTAAAAAGAAAAATTTTTGTAATTAAATCACGAAGATGCTCTGATCAAATAAGGTAAACGTTACAATAAAAATTAAATAATAGGAATAATGAAGGATTCTAAGCCACAGTTAACAAGCAATTTTCAGATGCATTAGAATAATTTTCTCTGGACGAGGAAAAATCCTGCTCTTAAAATCTCGTGTTGCTTTCATATTTTTGTGGCAAATGTTCAAAAATATTTTTTTTTCGGATTTTCTACTGAAATTCCGCTGGTAAATTTAACTGATACTTTATTACTTACGTAAGTAATACAAATATAATTAATAAGTAGTATTTTTTCAACATATTCTGAGTATGCCCAGTAAGGAGACCTTCCTTGTTAGTCATGCAGTTGACATTTCCTGAACTTTCACGAATACTTAACCTATCTTTGTTTGTTTGTTTTGTTGTTTAAAATAACAAAATAAATAAATAAAAAGTTATTCTGTAAATTTATTAGTAATTTATATTTGTTATTACTTAAATGTATGATCTTTGAAAAGAGACTTTTTTCTAATGACGTAACTCCCGAAAGCTTTTTCGCCTGGCGTTTTTAGGAACTAATGGATTTTTTTACATTTGTCTTTATTAATTTTTCTCACTTATTTTGTTATATTACATGTATTTAAACATGTTTATAAATTCTTCTTTAAAATTTAAACTATTTCTATCTTTATTAGTTGTTTCACCATGGCTTCCAGCCACATTTACAATATTTTGTTTTATGTCTCCCCAAATCCCTTACAACACAATTTATCTCAAGACTAAAAGTTTAGTTACCACAGAAGTGGGTAATCCATCAATATTATCAAATTGTTCCACTGTTGTGATAAAATGTAGCAAAAATTATTATTAGAAAATTCAGTTACTTGTGCTGAATAAAATAGAAATACGCTCAAATAGCAACATCGTGTCGTCAACGAGTTAAACAAGGTTTATATTCAAGATACCTGTGAAAATTTTCGAATAACTTTTTTTTGGCTTTATTACAGACGTATCGTGATTATATAAAGCAAATATTATAATATAATAATTCTGTTCTCATTTTAAATTTAAAGAAAAATTAAATTTTAAACTAGACGGCTGTAGGAATTTACTCCTAACAAGGTTGAAAAATCAGTTTTTTCTTTAAGTCTTACTAATTTTTCGTATGAGCTTGGTAAAATCTTAGGAAAAATGCACTTTGAAATAAATGAGCAATTCATTGTTTAACCTTAACATAATTACAAAGATTGACTTTTTTATAAACTAGGTTATATTTTAAATTAAAAATGCAATTTTAAATGAGTGGGTTTATCGTTTAGATTTAAACAATTACTAAAAAACTTAAATAAAAAACAGGAATGACACAAAATCAATAATAGTTTGTTTGAAAAAGACAAAATTGTCTCTAAATATTTTAAAATTGGTTTCCGATTATTTTGGGTTATCGATTTTTGCTCTTTTTGTTTATTTTCTTTTTTCTTTTTTTAACGATTAAAATAAAATTTTATGAGGAAACAATATTGATGCCAATCTCATTTTCTGCAATAATAATAATAATAATGATAAAAATATTATTTTTCCCTGTTTTTCTTCAATAAAGTAAACTGATAGTGCTTTAAAATTAAATTTTTTTTAAAAATATTTATTGTTAAAATGTTATTTATAGGAGATGTTATTTATTATGGCCACAGGATATGTTGGACATTGTTTATTTTTTTTAAATTTTTATTAAAAAAGGATATATTCTAAGAACTATTATACTTTAAAGAGTTCTGCTTACTGGAAAAGCAATTAAAATTTGGATTCAGGTTTCAAGAGCATCTTTGTGTTAAAATACAATTTAATTCTTTCAAAGCAACAATTATTAAAACTTGAAATAGATTTCTGATCACGAAAAGATAGCTTTCGGTGTGATAAAAATGTTTGCTCATGAAAAAATTCAGTGAATTTATTGCAACAAGCATGACAATCTGTTGGCAAATCCTGCTGTTGTTCTATCCTTTTAACATTTTAGCAGTATTGATTATTTTGTCAAGAAAGTGTCCAACACGCCTGAAACGAAGCGTGTTTCCCGGAACAGCCAATCAAATGCTTGGAAATCTGGATGATGGCAAAATCTTTTCTCGAACAGCCAATCAAATGCTTTAAACACGAAAAAACGCAGGCGATTTTTATCGCTTGAAAATTATACATGTAATATCACTTTAAGACCCTATTTGAACTTTTACAAAGTCTAATTCCATGAGTTTTCTTAGTGTAAGTATTATAGCTGATAACTGCTATTCTTGTTGGCCACCATTACTTTCGAAAATTTTGATTCACTTCATTCAATTAATGAGATATCTCCAATAAAATTAAAACATGTTTTTACGTGCTAAGATACTTACAGCCAAAAATTCTACTCATCTTGTTACTTGCATTAACTGTACTAATAGAATTACCAACAAAGTATTGAAATAATTTGTTTCAAAATAGGCGTGGCTTTATGTTTTCGTTATTATTTAGGTAAATATCGTTTGCAACGAATTAAAGTTCCATATTCCTTAATTTCATATGTACCGAAACAATATAACTTTCTTCTTTCTTTCTGCGTGTGGAACATTCTGTATTTATTATGTTAAGATTATTTTACTTTGCAATGCGAAACAGAGTGAAATATTGCAAACAGTGCGTATTGATAACCCATTTACAGTCCATTTTGTTGTGTTTAAAAAAGTAAAAGAACCAGCGGTATATTATTGATTTAAAATGCAAAATACAACTACTACATTCTTTATTTATTTAATTAGTGGGCCATTGTGGCCACTGATCAATGAAAATATTAGTATTTTCCCAGAAAAATTCCATCATCAATCATGTAATATTTGTGCCTTCTTTTTGAAAAACACACAATATAAAAAAAGCGTTTGGAAATAATAATTGGGAGTTATTTCTATGAGAAAAAAAATTCGTAAAATAGTTTTAAGAGAGAAAATGAGATATGTTAATATAGGAATATACAAAACATAGAAGTTTGTCAGACTTTTCTTTGAAAATATATTGAATATTGTAGACTAAATTTTTCAAAGTTCTCCCCCACGAAAAAAAATTAATAACGTAAATTTTTATAATTGAGTTTTTAATTTAAATCATAAAATAATATAGAGCAAATTATATTTCCATTTAAACCTTTTCACTGATGGTTTCTTGTGTACACATCTTTAGTAAATTAATAATATAATCTAAGATATACAAGCTTTTTTTCTGCACATTCCATTTCAAGTACTTTACAATTTCCAATGAACATTTGCATGTTTTAGACACTCCATCAACATCTTAGTTTAAATATTTTCGATATGTTTCAACATGTACTACTAAGAATATTTCTTTATTTTGTATTATGGGATTATTAATGTAAGAGGATAAGAATGAACAGAATTAAAACTAATAAAAATTACACAACTTTTACATTTATGACACTTTTTTTATATATATTTCTTTTAGTTAATTAATAATTGACAAATTCGGATAATAAAATAAAGCGTATTACTTTATCAATTATGTTCTTTTTAGATGAAAAAGAAACTTTTTCCATTACATCATCTATTTCCTCTCGGAGATGCTTATCCATTAAATATGAAGCAAACACTTTCCCATATGCCTTCTTAGTGAATTTGACAATCAATCATGTTCAATTAGCGAAGCCTGGTATAAATGTTCCTGCCTTGTTCTAAATTTTGCCCTTGGGAATATTTTCCTACATCGTGTTCTGGGAAAGTTTGTTTTTACAAAATAAGAAGGAATAGAAACAAGAATATTATTGAAAAAAAATAACAAATATTGTATGATATTCAATGGATTTCATGTTTAATGATACTGCCTTTTAATATACTACTTTTTATTATCAGATGACCCAGAATTTCCCATAATAAAACAAAACGTATTGGAGACCGGGGCACGTTGGCCCAGTTTTTTTACAGTCCCTGGCTAAATTATTAGACGCACCCCCTTTTCTTTGTGTGTCGAATCTTATTACTATCTTCATAGAAATATTACTGTGTGAATAACTGGAATTAATTATGTACATCATTTGTAGGATTATAATAATTAAAAAACATGCCTATGACTTTAAAACTCTTCCTTTTTACAAATTAAATTAAAAATGGCTGAAATTGCAAAATTTATAACTTGAAGCTCAAAAAAATTTCAATAATGTCAATATTTTTTGGAGGCTATCAGTGCCTCTATTCTTCGCGGTATGCTGTTAATACAAAATTTGAAGAGCTTCTTGTATGCGTGGGTGACGATTCCAGATATGGATAAGATTTTCTATGAACTGGGTTTTGATTGTTATGACTTCTAAGTTAATTCTCCAGACCAATATAAAGAGGTTTTCAAAATCGGTTTATTCTAAAGCTAAAATGATGGTTTCCAAATAAAGAACCATTTGTATTTTTGCAAGGTAAAGCTTTTTGTTACATAGTACGATCCGTTAAGGTCTACTTTCAATAAAAAAAAAATATCCCTGTGTTGAATTGCTCCCGATAATTCATCAGACATGAATACCATTGAAAATGTTGGGGAGCTAATGAAGAATAAACTGGACAAAGAGCTCATAACGAGCAACACACAGCTCATAGAAAAACTTATCCTTGTCTGGAAAAACATCACTCACACATGCAAGAAACTTTTCAATTTTATACTAACAGCATGCCATGAAGAATAGAGGCACTGATTGCCGCCAAAGGAGACTCCAAAAAATATTGAGATCTTTTTGAATTTCATGTTTGAAGTTTAACAATTTTAGCAATTGTTAATTTAATTTACAAAAATAAATAATTTTAAAGTCATTGGCATGCTTTTAATTTATTATAATCCTACAGATGATGTATATAATCAATTGTAACTATTGGCATAGTAATATCTCTATGAAACTTGTAATATGACTCGACACAAGAAAATATGAGTGCGTCTAATAATTTGGCCAGGGACTGTATGTTATTTTTTTCATTACCTAAATTTTGTTTATTTTCAGACATAGTATTTTTTTACATTACCTAGTACATTTAACTAGTGAGGAAAATGATTATTTTTAGTTAATATGAAATTTTAAGAACTTCATGAATTTAGTTATAATGTGATGTCATGTGGGCCAACCTACACCGTGCAAGGAGTAGGTTGGCCTATTGAGTTGGACACGTTGGCCTGTTTTTTATGTTTATCTAGAAGTTAAATACAATTTATAATAGTAAATACGAACTTTAATGTGTGTATAAAGAAAAAATTGCAAATGCCTAAGTTCTTCTAAAATTTCGATTTAAGAAATTGTTTTAAATGAAATTGTCAGAAAACTAAACAAGTATTTTTATTATTATTTTAAGTCAAGTAGATTTTTTTTATTTGAATTAAGTTCATTTTTTTAATTAAATTATCACTGTCAAAAAAGGTGGGTTGTAATTTGCTTACATAATTATAAGGGGGAGTTTGCGATTTGCTTATTTTTGCTGACAAGGGGGAGGCGAGGGTCAAAAATTGCCAAAAACATGCTTACGTAATATTTGAACATCCCCTTTTAAGGTATACAAAAATATTGACACTGAATAACTGATCATAAATATAACAGTGGTGCAAAATTTAACAAAATAAAAATGATACTTAAGAATTTAGAAATAAGCACATTCAAAAGTAGGCCTACAGACTCAAAAGTTTAGCCTTGTCGCCTGATCTTTTTTAATGTATTTATAAGTGACAAAATATCTTATTTTTATATTTTATATTTTATAATTTTATATTTTATATTTTATAATTTTATATTTTATTATTTATATTGTATCTATTTATATTGTACCTATTTATTGTATCAACCATCATTCAATAGCTACAGATTGCCCTTAGCTAATTGCATGTAATAATACTATAAATTCTATACCAAAAAAAGTAAAATATCTAGCAAGCCTAATATTCGGATGGTATACGAACGAGCTGATAAACTCTAGTTTATATCATAGCTTCAACGACTATAACTCTCTTGCTGTTTCTTCACAGTAAGGCTTATGTCACTTTCATACGAGAATAGTTGTAATTTTCAGTAAGCCTACTTGCTAATTAGGTTACAAACTGCTTAAGAAAAACTTTGTGCTAACAACATAACAATAATTAATTTTCAATAAAACACCGGAGCACATTGACCCACAGGGCCAACGTGCTTCAACGTAAGTGAGCCAACTTGCCCCTTCGCCATGTGTGAAATACTTTTGCTATTCTACACATATCTTAACAACATTTAATATTTATTGTTACATCAAAAAAATCTCTATAAATTGAACTTTCAAAATATTACTCACCTTTGTCCTTCTGAAGTATCTCTTGAGAGCATTAAAACTTTCTGCACACTAACGCCGACCCAGCGGTTTGGGTGGTAGCGTCAGCTCCTCCCACACCGCTGGACCCTGGTTCGAATCCAGCTAGCGGCATGGGTGTCTGTGTTTTCCCTGTGATAATGTATGTACCGAATATTCTGTAATAAAGTGTTCTATAATATACACCACAATACTATCTCATGAGAAGACATGAGATGAGAGAGAGAGAGAAGTGTTCTATATGGTTTCTTGTGATCATTGGAGGTTATGCCGGCGAATAGCTGTAGGGCCTACCTCAAAGCGAATAAATGTAAATGCACACTAACGAAAATTTGATTCGAGATCGACGAAAGGGAAAAATCAACGTTCTTCTTAATTTGCCTTTGTTAAGCGAACTGAAACTTGTGTAAGGATAGGGGAACAGGTTTTCTAACATGTTTCTCGACTTGTGGCGTCATCTGGTGACTGGTTTGGGGATTAAAGCAAATAGGCCAACCTACCGCTATATGGCTAATTTGCCCCGGTCTCCCTTATTACTTCAACAATTTATTTTCGTTTTTCTTTTTTTACTTTTTTCTTAAAAAAAGCACTTTTTTGATTGCTTCACATATTAGCTTCCAGAGATGCTTATCCATTAAATGCGAGGCAAGCAAATTACCATATGCCTTCTTCTTGAGTTTTACAATCAACCACACTCAATTAACGAGGTCGGACATAAATGTTTCCGTTATGTTCTAAGTTTTGCCATAAGGAATATTTGCTTATATTGTGTTCAGTAAAGATTTGTAATTCTAAAATAAGAAGGAATAGAAACAAGAATACAGAAGTGCAGTACGGAATACAGGAAGTAAAAATAAGATTACTATTGAAAAATCCAACAAAAATTGTACTTTATTCAATGGTTTTCACATTTAATACGACTTCCTTTTAAAATACTTTTTAATTGTCAGATACTTGAAAATTTCTGATAATATGATAAAACATATTACTTTAACAATTATATTGATTTTAAATTGAATAGAAAAATAGCATTTTCCGCATTAATTCATCTATTTCCACGCGGAGATGCTTTTATAGTGTATTTGTATAGTGTAACAATGGTGTTTGAGGCAAACAAATCGCCATATGCCTTCTTATTCAGTTTTTACTATCAATCACATACAGTTAACGGATCCCAGTATAAACGTTTCTGCCATGTTCAAAATTTTGCCGTTGGGAATATTTTCCTATATTGTGTTCTGTAAAGTTTTCTTAGTCCAAAATAAGAAGAAATACAAACAAGAATACTATTGAAAAACCCAACAAATATTACATGATATTTAGCTAATTTCATGTTTGATGATACTGCCTTTTAACACATTCCTTTTAATTATGAGATGACTGATAATTTCTGATAGTAAAATGAATCGTATTACTTTAACAAATCTGTTCTTTTTAGATGAAAAACAAAACTTTTTCTATTACTTCGACTATTTCTCGTGGAGATGCTTATCTACACTGCTCAAAAGAATTAAAGGATATTGCAGTTTTAGGTGGATTTTGTATCTGGGAAACTTTTTAGCTGATTGATACATGGTCGACAGACATAGTAGGTTATATGAGAATAAATTACACATGTTTGGCAGAAAAAAATGCATTTTATTGCGCATTTGTGTACAAAAGGAAAAAAACACAATTTGTACATATGATAAAAAAAGAATAAGAAAAGTTGTTTTCTTCAAAGAAAATCATTTTCAGTAGGGGGTATAGTTTCCACGGGCGGCCAGCAACGTTGAACACCTTTGAGGCATGAACTCGATGAGGCTATTGATGACGAGTTGGGGTATTCTGCCCCACTCTTACAGAAGAGCTCTTTCCAGTTCTTGGAGAGTTTGTGGGGGTTGTTGGCGGCCAGAAACTCGTCTACCTAGAGCGTCCCAAACGTGCTCGATTGGTTTCATGTCTGGAGAACACGTTGGCCATTCCATTCGAACAATTCCTTCCTCGAAAAGGAAATCCTCCACCAGGTTTGCACGATGTGGCCTGCAGTTATCGTCCATTAAAATGAAGTTATCTCCGACTGCTGCAGCGTAAGGGACTACAATAGGTCTGAGGATCTCATCCCTATATCGGCGACCAGTCAGAGCTCCATCTCGAATGATGTAGAGGTCAGTGCGCCCGTCAATGGAGTTGCCACCATACACCAACACTCCTCCATCGCCAAATCTGACACTTTCGTGCACGAACGCATGATTATTCCTACTGCCACGGTCCCTCCAGATGAAAATACACCCATTATCCGGATGCACAGAAAAACGGGACTCGTCAGAAAACAGAATATTGCTCCATTCATTTCTCCTCCAGTTGACATGCTCGGTTGCCCACTCCCTGTGGTCGCGACGATGCCTTGATGTTAATCTAACACACTCCATCGGTCGGCGAGCATACAGACCTACAGCAAGGAGCCGGTTTCGGACAGTCTGAGTTGAAATCGTGGTGCCTGTAGCCGAGCGAAGGTGTTGTTGGAGAAGAGTAGCGTTCATGTTTCGGTGTCTCCGAGCTGTTAACGCTAAATACCGATCTTCATTGGGCGTTGTTACCCGTCTACGACCTTGCCCTGGTCTTCGGCCTGCACATCCACTCTCCAAAAAACGGTTCCAGATCCTGGAAATGACACTTTGTGACACTCCAATGGCTTGCGCTACTTCGGCTTGAGTTTGGCCCCCTTCTAACCTACCAACAATTCTCCAAGCTTCTGAATCTGTCAAATGACTTCGCTGAGACATCGTACTCATCGAAACAAAGCAATCACTGAATGCCGATCATCCTTGTCTTCATTCTCTTTTATCCAGTTGAAAGTCAAATTTCATTCGTTGCCGCTGAAGTACGTCGAACTCAAAATTTGCATACTCCACAGTTTGAAAACCAGAAAAATTTGCATTTGTGATTCTCTTCTTCTATTTTCGGCAAAAAAATTTTATATCTTTATTTTATATAAAACTTCAAATATCCTTTAATTTTTTTGAGCAGTGTATTAAGTATGAAGCCAGTAATCTGCCATATAGCTTCTTATTGAGTTTGGCAATCAATCACATTTAATTAACGAAGTCTGGTATAAATGTTCCTGCAATATTTTAAATTTTGCTCTTGGGAATATTTTCTTACACTCTGTTCTGTAAAAGTTTGTTATTACAAAATAAGAAAGGAATAGAAACATAAATACTATTGACAAATTCAGCAAATAGTGTTTGACATCCAATGGCTTTCATGTTTAATGATGCTACCTTTTAATATATATATCTTTTAATTATCAGATAACTAATAATTTATTATAATAAAATAAATTGTATTAATTTTACATTTTTTATGAAAAAGGAAAACAGCACTTTTTCTGTTACTTTATCTATTTCCCTTCCATTAAATACGAGGCAATCAATCTGCCATATGCATTCTTATTGAATATGAGAATCAATCACAATCAATTAACAAAACCTGGTATAAATAAATATTCTTATCATGCTCTAGATTTTGCCCTTGAGATAATTCCAAGATATTGTTTTCTGTAAAAGTTTGTTATTCCAAAATCAGAAGGAATACAAACAAGAACACTGTTTAAAAAAATCGATCAAATATTCTATGACATTCGATGGTTTTCATATTTAACGATACTTCCTTTTAATACATTTTTTTTTAATTAGACAATTTTTGATAATAAAATAAAGCGTCTTACTTTAAGAATTCTCGTCTTTCTTAAATATAAACAAAAACAGCACTTTCTCCATCATTTCTTTTCGGAGATGCTTATCCATTAAATACGAGACAAACAAATTGCCATATGCCTTCCTCTTGAGTTTTACAATCAACCACATTAAATTAACGTAGTCTGGTATAAATGTTCCTGCTATGTTCTACATTTTTCCATTGGTAATATTTCCTTAAATTCTGTTCTGTAAAGGTTTGTTATTCGAAAGGGCATAGCCGGATAAGCATTGGAAACATGCCTTTCAATCAAATTTCTCGATTTTTTTCCCAGGTGTATCTGCATATCTTATAATGTATTTCCCCTATTATCAGCTTATAAATATTTCTATTTTAAGAGATAAAAATGTTTTTTCGATTTTTAAAAGCCTCGTTTTTTTAAAAACTACTGTACCGAATTACATGTGATTTATTGAGTTTATATAGACATTAAAGATGCATAACTGGTAAGTTTTATATAATTTTCTAATTATAAAAAGTGTGTGAAAAAACGATTAAGTATTTTTGAAAAATAAAAATCATATCTTATAGTTGTCGGAAAATTACCATTTTCTTGTAAAAAATTCCTCATATGTGCCCATATATTATATATAAAAGATGTAAGTTTGCGTTGGGTACTACATATAAATATTTACAAAAGTATGTATAAAATTCATTAAATTTCATTTAAAGGCGTTATTTTGGGCGGAGCTACTGAACTTTGAAATCCGAAGAATCTTTGGAACAATGTCAATAGAAAATGTGTCAACTGATGTATTTTAGATTTCATTTTAGTATAGGTCATGATTTTCAACTCAGTCCATATTATTTCGAAGTCGATAACTGATGGTTTCTATCGAAGACAATATTCTCAAATATATTTTCAATTGGAAAACAACAGCACTTTTCGATATTTAACTATTGCGACAGTTACTAGAATGATTTTTATTCGAACATTCTCACCACTTTTAATGAAAGGTAATAATGAGTAAGTAGTTCAGTTTTTTTCCTTTGCAACGCAAATCAGATATAAACATAATACAACTAGAATTGGGGCCTAATGCACTCCTTTAACACTAAAACAGCTGGGTATTTTGCTAAACTTTTAGAAAAAGTGTTTCGCACCAGAATTTTAATTTTAAACTATTTAACTTATTTAATTACCCAATTTTTCTGCTGCATATATTTAACATATTTTATGAAGAAAATTCTGGTTCGAATCGACTATTATCATTCAGGCAAGGGTCATTTTGACCCCTAATGGCGGCTCTAGTGTTAATTCTGCGATATCATCAGGATTGGGTAGTAACAGACAATTTTTTAATCAAGATGAATGCTAATAATAACTTTTTCTTCTAATAGCAGATTTCTAAAGCTATTTAATCCGAAGATAAATATTACCGAAAGGTTCATAATGTGAGTTAAAGGAAAAAAAGAAAGCTGACAGCACTGAATGATATTTTGTATTGAAAAATATATTTCTACAATTTTGAACCGTTTTACGTTTGATGCGATAAAAAATGCTTTTTTAAATAAATATAGTCCAAAAAAGAACAGTGGAAAAATTAACAGAAAATAAAATTTTGTAAAGAAATAGCTAATTTTATGCGAATATATTATAATATTATATGTAAATACATAGTCGGTTTCAGTGCTTTAGGCATCACTGTCAAGAACAGTGACTTTTATGATGAAAGAAAAAAAAGCTGACACTTGATAATATACTACATTATTTTATACATAAAAATAAAAAAATATTTTTTTTTCTGTAACCACGAGTTTTTTCAAGAAACTTCCTTAACAATCACATTTCGAATTATCATTCTTAGATAACATCATAAGAAATAGAAATCATTCATTACATTAGTTTCTGATCGCGGCGGTTAACCATTACTTAGACATAAACGTTTAATATGATGGTAATCAGAGCCCATCGCTCGGTTAAAAAGCTCTAAACTACTAACTATAATTTATCTTTATAAAAATTGATGAAAGCCATTTTCATTTAAATTGGCTGTGATCACTGTTGTTACATTTCGATATCGAAGAATGTAGTTAGTTTCTATGACAAAAATATTTTTCCTTGTTTTTGTAAGTGACACCAACAAAAAATTTTGTTATCGAAACAGTATCGTCAGCGTCGAAAATGATGCTCATATGTTCATTAAAATTTAAAATACACATATTCTGTAAGTATACATTCCAGAGAATCTTCGGATTTCAAAGTTGCGTAGCTCCGCCCAAAGTAATCCTTTTAAATGAATTTTAATCAATTTTATAGATACTTTTGTAAATATTTATATATAAAACCCAACGCAAACTTACACCTTTTATACATAATACATGGACACATAAGAGGAATGTTTTACTAGAAAATGGTAATTTTCCAAAAACTATAAGATATGATTTTCATTTTTCAAAAATTTTTAATCCCTTTTTCATACACTTTTTATAATTAGAAAATTATACAAACCTTACCAGTTATGCGTCTTTAATGTCTATATAAACTGAAAAAATCACATGTAATTCGGTACAGTAGTTTTTGAGAAAACAAGGTTTTTAAAAAATTGAAAAAACATTTTTATGTCATAAAATATCAATATTTATAAGCCAATAATAGGGGAAATAGATTGTCAGATATGTAGATACACCTGGGAAAAAAATCAAGAAATTTGATTGAAAGGCATGTTTTTAATATTGATCCGGCTATGCCTTTTGCAGGAAGTAAAAATAAGATTAATATTAAAAAATCCAACTGAAACTGTATGTTATTCAGTGGTTTTCATGTTTAATAATACTTAATTTAAATATATATTTTTTAATTATCAGACAGCAACCAATTTTTGATAATAAGACAAAACTTATTACTTAAAAATTCTGTTCTTTTTTAACGAAAAGTAACACTTTCTCAATTAGATCATCTATTTCGATATCTTAAGTATGAGGCAAATGATCTGCACATGCCTTCTTATTGAGTTTGATAATCAATCACATTCAATTAACGAAGCCTGGTATAAATATTCCTGCAATGTTCTAAATTTTTCTCTTCGGAATATCTTTATATTGTGTTCTGAAAATGTTTGCTATTGCACAATAAGAATGAATAGAAACACGAATACTATGGAAAAATCCATCAAATACTGTGTGATATTCAATGGATTTCATGTTTACTGGCACTGTCTTTTAATATATTTCTTTTAATTATCAGATGACCGATAATTTCTGATAATAAAAAAAAAACCGTACTACTTTAAGGCCCCACAATATTCACTTAAAAAGACCCGGATCATAAACCATCGTATACCGGAAACTATCATAATATAAAAAATATATAACCAAAATTGGAAAAGTAAAAACTAGCCCGGTTGTAAAACATTCTCAGCTATACTATACAAAAACAAATTATGTAAAAATATTAAAATTTTAGCGAGATATTTGAAAAGAACTCCCCCACTTACTTAACATTATCATACGGGTATTTTTCAGTATATATAATATATATACTGAATATATTTATATATTCATATATATATATATGTGTTTCGTCTATATATAATATATGTCTGTTTCGTCTTAACAATTATTTTCCTTTTTAAATGAAAAAGAAAAACATCACTTTCTTCATTATTTCATCTATTTCCTTCTGGAGATGCTTATCCATTCACCACGAGGCAAGCAATTTCCCATATGAATTCTTATTGAGTTTTACAATCAATCACATTCAATTAACGAAGTCTTCTGTTAATTTTCCTGCTATGTTCTAAATTTTGCCGTTGGGAATATTTCCTTATATTGTGTTCTGTAAAGGTATGTTATTCCAAAATGAGCAGGAAGTAAAAACAAGATTACAATTAAAATATTTAACAAAAATTGTACAGCATTAAGTGCTTTTCATGTTTAATAATACTTACTTTTAATATTCCAATGTAATAATCCTTCTATATGTTTTTTTAATTATCAGACAACTGTTAATTTCTGTTAATAAGATAAAGCATATTATTTTAAAAATTCTTTTCTTTTTAGGTGAAAAGGAAAAGCAACACTTTCTCCATTACTTTACCTATTTGGTCCAGGAATTAATTCGTGCGGTTTTTAATAAAAAAAAAACTAAAGCTTTATTTTAAAAGCAAAATATATAAATACGTTAACAAAAATATTGTCCATTGTTACCCACTTTTTTTCCTATCTTACAGGCAATTTACGAATTCCATGTTGAAAGCAGTCCTCATTTTTCGTAGCGATCCAATCACAGAACTATTTTTCTATATTTTCTGAAGAAGTGAACTGCTTTCCAATCAAATCATTATTCATACAATCAAACAAGAAGTAGTCTGAAGGAGCAATGTCTGGTGAATACGGCAATTGGGGTAACACTTCCCATCCGACATTCTCCAAGTATGTTTTGACCGGTTTTGCGACATGTGGTCGGGCGTTATAATGTTGAAAAATAAGTTTTATTATAACTGTTATTTCATTCTACTCGTTTTCTAGCCAGAGCTTGTTTTAAATCTATAAACTGAAGTCAATAACGTTCTCCATTAATAGTTTCACCAGGCTTCAGAAGCTCATAGTACACCACACCTTTCACCTTTTCACTGTGAATATTTCGTTTCGGTTGTGATGGACCCGGTTCACCTGGCATTACCCAGGCTTTTTTGTTTAGGATTCTCGTAATAAATCCATTCGTCATCACTAGCAACAATCCGATGCAAAAATCTTTTATTTTTCTGTCTTCGAAGTAGCATTTTGAAAAACGGTTTTTCTTCTTTCAACGTCTTTTTCTTCAAACTTCCACTGAAATACGATAATTTTCGGTAGCACTTTTCTTCATCTTAAAGTAATGAAGAGTAACCCCCAGCAAAAACTCTTTAACAGGTACAAAATTTGACATTTTCAGTTGGATAAAAACTGTTGTTGTTTACACTTAAACAAAATGGCATATACTGAACTGGATGCGCAATAACAGAACTTTTAAATGCATGTTTGAGCAAACGAAACTATGGACCAGTAAGCTAGTTACGCCATCTTTTGTAAAATCGCACGAATTAATTAACAGACCAAATATTTAAATGCCTCAAGTATGAGACAAGATTTTGCCACATACCTTCTTATCGAGTTTGACAATCAATCACAATCAATGAACGAAGTCTGGTATAAATATTCCTTCTATGTTCTAAATTTTGCCTTTGGGAATATTTCTTTATATTGTGTTCTGAAGATGTTTTCTATTCCAAAATAAGAAAGAATAGAATACTACTGAAAAATCCAACAAATATTATATGATATTCTGTAGATTTCATGTTTAATGATACTGCAATTTAATTAAATTTCTATTATTTATCGGATTGCTTATCATTTCTAATAATAAAATACAACGTATTACTTTAACAATTCTTTTCTTTATTAAATGAAAAAGAAAAACCGCACTTTATCCATTATTTCATTTATTTCAATGCGAAATTGCTTATAAATTAAATACGAAGCAAGCAATTTACCACATGCCTTCTTATTGAATTTCACAATCAATCACATTCAAATAAAGAAGTCGGGTATAAATGTTCCTACTATCTTCTAAATTTTGCCCTTAGGAGTAGTTCCGTATACTGTATTCTGGAAAGGTTTGTTATTCCAAAATGAGCAGGAAGTAAAACAAAAGATTGTAAAATCCCACAAAAATTGTATGTTATTCAGTGGTTTGAATGTTTAATAATACTTAATTTTAATATATATTTTTTAAATATCAGATAGCTGCCGATTTCCGATAATAAGATAAAACATATTACTTTAGTATTTCTGTTCTTTTTAAATGAAAAAAAAGAACAGCAATTTCTCCATTACCTCATCTATTTCTTCGCAGAGATGCTTATCTTTTAAGTACATGACAAGCAATTTGCTGTATAATTTTTCTTTTTGTTTTACAATGTATCACATTGATTTAACGAAACCTGGTATAAATAAATATTCTGCCATGTTCTAAGTTTCGACCTTGAGAATTATTCCTTATATTTTGTTTTGTAATTTTTTTTTTAATAAATAAAAAGGAAATAAAGAAGAATACTTTTTAAAAATCCAACGAATATTGCATGATATTCGCTGGACATCATGTTTAAAGTTACTACCTTTTAATGTATTTCTTTTAATTATCATATATTTGATAATTTCTGCTAATAAAATAAAACGTATTACTTTAATAATTATTTTCGTTTTTAAATGAAAAAGAAAACCAGTACTTTCTTCACTACTTCATCTGCTTTCTCCTAGAGATGCTTATCCATTAAATACTAGGCAAGATATCTGCTATATTTCTTCTTATCGAATTTTACTATCAATCACATTCAATAACGAAGTCTGTTATAAATGTTCCTGATATATTCTAAAATTTGTCCTATGGATTGTGTTCTTATATTGTGGTCTGCAAAAGTTTGCTATTCCAAAATGACCAGGAAGTAAAACCAAGATCACTATTGAACCCCCCCCCCCCCAAAAAAAAAATGTTCTGTATTCAGTGGTTTTCATGTTTTATAATTCTTCTGTTTAACATATATTTTTCAATTATCAGACAACAACCAATTTCAGATAATAAGATAAAATAGATTAAATTAAGAATTCTGTTCTTTTAAAAACCTTTACGGAGGGGCTGTGACAGCATCTGTCCAGGCTTACATGTATTCTCAGGTAGACACCCAGAGAGCCCCTGCGTAAAGGTTTGAAAAAGAAAAACAAAACTTTTTCAATTACTTCGTCTATTTTCTAGCGGAGATGTTTGTCTATTAAATATGAGGCAAGCACTTTGCCATATGCTTTCTTATTGAGTTTTGCAATCAATCGTATTCAATTAATGAAGCGTAGTAAAAATGTTCCGGCCATGTTCTAAATATTGCCGTTGGGAATATTTCCTTATATGGTGTTTTGGAAAGGTTTGTTATTCCAAAAAAAAAAAAAAAAAAAAGGAATGGGAACAAGTATAATATTGAAAAATCCAACAAATATTGTATTCTGTTCTGTGTTTTTTATGGTTAATGATACTTCCGTTGATATAATTCTTTTAATTATCCGATAACTGACAATTTCTCATGGTAAAATAAAAAATATTACTTTAACAATTCTGTTCTTTATAATGAAAAATATAAACAGCACTTTTTTTCACTGTTTTATCTATTTTGCTGCGGAGATACTTATCCTTTGAGAATGAAGCGAGGAATTTGCCATATGCTTTTTTATTGAGTTTGACAATCAAACACATTCAATTAACGAAGCCTGGTATAAATGTTTCTGCCATGATCTAAATTTTGTCCTTGGTTATATTTCTTTAATTTGTGATCTAGGAAGATTGTTATTCCAAAATAAGCAGGAATAAAAACATTAATACTATTGAAAAATATAACAATATTGTATGACATTCAGTGGTTTTCAGGTTTAAACACTAAACTGATTTGCCCACGTGTCGTATGGACAAGAAAGATTGCCTGATGACAACTTAAAACTTTTTGACACCACTAAATTATTGCCATACAATTTCATACTATTTATAGGCAGAAATGTTTAGATTAATTATTACGAATATTTTAGTTTTAAAAAAGTGGCACTTACCCATATGTTGAATTTATTCTGCGTAAAAAAATAATTATAATCATTTAAGTCAATTAATCATTTTTTAAGTTCATCCTGATTTTGGATCCCCCGGTATTTTTTTTAATTATCAGATAACTGGTAATTTCTGATAATAAAATAAAACATATTACTTTAACAGTTATTTTCTTTTTTAAATGAAATAGAAAAACAGAACTTTTTCATTATAATTGAAAAATATACGTTAAAAAGAAGAATTATAAAATAAGAAAACCACTGAATCAATTAAGTGTTTAATGCGTTTCATTTTACTAGTAGAAATTGTCAGTTATCTGATAATTAAAAGAAATATATTAAACAGAAATCTCATTAAACATGAAAACCACTGAATGGCACACAATATTGCTTGAATTTTTAAATAATACTCTTGTTTCTATTCCTTCTTTTTTTTTTTTTTTTTTTTTTTTTTGTAATAACAAACCTTCCCAGAATACAATTTAGGAAATTACTCCCAAAGGCAAAATTTAGAACATGGCAGGAACACTTATACTACGCTTCGTTAATTGAATGTGATAGATTGCAACACTCAATAACAAAGCATATTGCAAAGTGCTTGCCTCATATTTAATAGACAAACATCTCCGCGAGAAAAATAGATGAAGTAATGGAAAAAGTTTTGTTTTCCTTTTTCATTTAAAAAGAGCAGAATTCTTAATTTAATCTATTTTATCTTATTTTCTGAAATTGGCTGTTGTCTGATAATTGAAAAATATATATTAAGAAGAAGAATTATAAAACATGAAAACCACTGGATCAGTTAAGTGTTTAATGATCCTTCCTTTTAATATATTTCTTTTAATTATCAGATTACCGACAATTTTTATAATAAAATAAAAGTTATTACTTTAACAATTCTGTTCTTTATAATGAAAAATAAAAACAATACTTTCTTTCATTATTTCATCTATTTTCTAACGGAGATGCTTATCCATTGAGAATGAGCCAAGGAATTTGCCATATGCTTTTTTATTGGTTAGACAATCAATTATGTTCAATTAACGAAGTCTGGTATAAATGTTTTTGCCATGTTCTACATTATGTCCTTGGGAATATTCCCTTCTCTTGTGATCTTGGAAGGCTTTAATTTCAGAATAAGATAGTATAAAAACAAGAATACTATTGAAAAATCCATTGTAGATTGTAGGATTTCACGTTTAATGACATAGGAGTAATCAGCGTTAGATAATTTATGTTTGTACGCAGGGGTGTAAAAATCTTGTCGCCAGTGGGCAGCCTAGGTTATAAAAGTTATCTTCGCTTAAACTTCATACATTCCTTAAAAACATTAAAAAGAAATATTAGACGAAAAATAACGAATAAAATTTAGTGGTAGTTCTAGCTTAGATTTTTACGCTCCTGTTTATACGATACTCTTAATTCGTTTATAAAAGACTATTTTAATTTATATTTTTATATGTTATTCTGAGAATGTTGGATTCTTAAACAAGTATACATTATATACTATCATAAATATCAGTTTCTTCATTTCCAAAGAGAAAAATTTTAATATTTACTTAAATTATTCTGCTTTTGTAAATATAAGTTTATGAAACTATATCCTTAAGAACGACCAACTTCAATTTATTGTTCTAAAATGAAGAGGTCAGCTTACCTCTTTCAACAATTTTGTTTATTTTAAAGAATACGGTTTAAATAGTATATTCATTGCATTTCTCATTTTATGCAAAACGGCTGTATGGGGCACATTGATACAGTCTTTGTCGGGGCACATTGATACAACCTAAATCCTTTTCTAGTTCATTTTTTCATTACCTTTCATCTTTTTTTTTTTTTTTTACCATACACTCCTTAATTTAACCATTTTTCATCAAAAATTTCTGCTATTAGTTTTTATTGAAGTGAAATAGCTCTAATTTCTTTATATTAGAACATTTTATGGTATTTTTGCAAACAGAAGACGTGCAGACTTACACAATATCTAGTACTAGTAGAATTAACAAAAGAAAGGGACTCCACCGTGGCAAATCTGAAATTTATATCGATTCTCCAGAGAAAAAAGTAAAATCGACATGAGAAATGTTGAGTAAGAGAAACAAGCTGCAGAACAGTACAGGATAATTATATTATAAGCATAATTTTTAATATAATTATCCTTTATTTTCTGTTTGTAAACCGATTTATAAACATAAAACCTGGTAATTCTTTCACCTTTCCTAAGAAAGAAGAAAATTCTGGGGTTAAAGTGCCAGATATGACAAAGTTACCACAGCCAACAAACAGACAAGGAACAGCCAGAACTTAAGGTCATTATACATTTCACTTTGATTGCTTTAATATTGCTTACAAATAAATTGTGTGCGATTTTAATGTCTATAAATATATATAAAATGGTTTGCTAACTATTTTTCTATGAAAAATATGCATTGGTATTATTTTGTCTCCATTTTTCCCAGGTGTATCAATCTGCCCCGGGGATGGGGCACATTGATACAAATTACTTTTTTTGATTTTTTTTTAAATTACATGCAAAAATATTATATAAAACAACGATTTTACATTTTTATAACACACTACACAGGTTTTGCTGACATCACATAGAAAAATAATGTGAAATTTCTGCTTTCTTGACACCAAAAATGTTTTTTGAAAAAAGCTGTATCCATGTCCCCTAGTTCCCCCTATACCTATTGTGTATTGCGCATGAAATTTCGGATACATTTAATATTACATTTAATGCAGTTATTTTACTGATATATATACAAGGCTCCTAAAAACGACTATTTCTTACACTGTAAAAAAAAAGTGTCGATCTACTAAAAAAACTTTAGTGATCCTTGTAATTACTAAAAAATTTTTAGTAATCTTAGTCGGTTACAAGAAAATCTGTAAGAATTACTAGAAAAAAGTTAGCAACGAATAGAGTTAATAATTTTATATTTTTAATAGCTATTACTAAAACTCACATGGTGTGGCCTTGATAGCATAGTGGTTATAGTAACGGACTCCAGGCTAAAAGGTCCCGGGTTCGATACTGGCCACTGCCAAATATACCCCGAATGTATGCAGTGTAAGTACTCGTTAATAAAGAGATTATGAATATCCTGACGGAGCAGTAGCAATGTTTGGTGCTGCCATCTATTGCGATTTTTCCGAAAATCTTCCGCTCCAGAAGTCTGGATGCAGCTCGAAATGAAGCTCCTGCCCTTCGAGCCCACGTAATGGTTATTAAAAATAATTTTGGAGCTATTACTAAAATTTGCTTGGTGGCTCATACTAAAAATTTTTAAGTTAGTAATAAAAAAAATTCTTTTGTTCAGTTTACAAAAGAAATGCTTGTTCCGCTTGCAAAAAAATGTTTGTAATGGTTACTAAAAAGGCCTGTGGAATACGAATTTACTAAAAAAATTTTAGTAACCTCTTGAATTTTTTTTTACAGTGTATATTTAACAGGCAACGCTTTTTCAAAACAGAAATCCTTACACATGTTTTGATAACATTTGTAAGAAAAATGTAATTCAAAATTTAAATAAGAAAACAAACTGTTGCGAACAGAATATAAAAACCATCGCCTGTGATAGCCTTGTATATAGTGTAAATGGATGAAATCTAATGTAGCTACATACACATTTATTTTTTTTTTTTATAACAGAAGACCTGAAGGCTAATTCCATGCGCCAAATTATCACATATACATTAAACAAAATGTTTTAACAATATTATTGTAATAAAAATATTATTGTAATAAATAAAATAAACAAATAAAAATTTCATATTTAATCATTTTTGACAGCTTCCATGATTTGCCTGTACATCATACGGGCAACATGTTTCTGCCAATCAGGAATTGTTTGTACCACGTACGAGTTTTAATATTCCATTGGAGATTCATTATTCGTATCAGTAAATTTTTAAGGTAAATTTTGAATTATTAGATCGAAGCATTTTTTTAATCTCAGTTTGCTGTTATAAGAAAACCGGTGATAAAAGACAAAAAATTCTGTAAAAGACAATAAAAAATAGACATTATTTGAAATTTTTTTAAAAAATATTCGTCAGTTAATTAGTTAAAATAGAAAAGTAAAGAAAATATGAACATGGAGTTGAAGGCATTTAAAGTTGGATGAATAATTGCGTTGAGTATATTAACAAAATTTACAATATCTCACAGTACAATTACCGTATAAGTAAAAACGACGTAATAACGATGACAAATTATTCATAATTAAAAAGGTTTCTACGTAATATTAAAAATAGAATGTTGACTTTTATCCAAGATAATGGGCAACTTAGCATTAATCACACATTTGTTATCCATTTAGTATGTAAATACACGTATATTAGAATATATATAAACAGCTTTCAAAGTACTTTCTTCTTTTTGGTGGCAACTAATCTAACTCAATCAAAAAGGTCCATAATGAACAATAGTCCTTCAGTGTTCTAAATTACGCTGTTGGAAATATTCCTTTACATTTGATTAAATAAAAATATAACTTTTAGAAAACAAAAATGAATATAATAGATACATATTTTGCATCTAACGAAAAGGAAAACGATCACAATTGTAAATTTCAAAAAAACATTATTTTAACAATTCAAAAAAATCGGAAATTGCACATCAAACACAGCAAATAGGATGCTTCGTACTAAAACGAAGTTTTAAAAATATTCAGACCTTCATATATACAGTTCTTCGGATACAGTATATTCTATAGTGCAATATACTATCCGGAAATTTTTAATGTTCCTGTAAATATTATCGGAATTTTATTATACAAGAACTAACTTCTATTTAACCTCAACAACGTATATCAATTTCATAAAATGGGATATAGTTCAATATAAATAAAACGCGCCCCAAACAATATTGCCCTCTGTACCATTAAGTAATGGAATACTTCTGTGTGCCCTGTAAATTAATAACAAACATTCTTTACAAAACAAATTGTAAAGAGTGGACATTTTAGTATGTGCTTCATAGATGCATATCAATTTCATTACGTTCTAAAGAGTGTAACATCATTAAAATATACTTGAAACTATTTTTTCCCATTGACTGTAATGTAACGAAATATATTTGATTGTCCCGGTAATCCCCTCGGTATTCCTGGTAATATCGTTGTCATAAAAGTTTTAACGACTCGACGAAATTTTTGCATTGTTATATTTGACTGGAGGGACAGACGACGGTTATAGGTGCTTTGTATTTACATAATTACGAATGAATCTAAAAAGTACTTTTGAAATTACAGTGAGGTGGTTAGTTAAGGAACTTAATTCGCTCATAAACAGTATTCGCTAATCGAATTCTAACCGATTATACATTTAGTAAATACTTGCATATAAATATAATTAATTAGCTATTAAAAACTATATAATGTATAAAAGATAATATAAATATTGCCTTTTAAAAAAGGTTATTATGAGTCCATATTTAATATGAACAGATCGTATTTTGATGGCTTTATTCACGTTGTGAAAAAAAAAAATCAACACGCAAGGAAATTTTAATATCACATATCTTAAGTAAACACTTTTAGGTTTGCATTCATTGAGATTACGGGATTAAATCATTTCAATTTGTTATTTTGAACTTTTAAAAGCTCTTAAAATCGTATATACAACAGGCTAATAAAGCTAATAAAGCTCAAATAGAACCTAGAACTTCTTAATAAAATATTAAATGAATTTAAATTATAATGATTAATTTGGGACTAAAATATTTCTTTTAAAAGAGACACAATACATAAAGATTAATGTTTCACGTCTGTTTATTCTAATTTGCGAGGAGTGTGGAAGGGGCGTAAAATGTAGTATCCGATCCTTTGGTAGTCTGTAAATTACTTAGGCATTGCCTATGCAAATATTCCATGCAAATTCTATGCAAATATGCCTAAATATTCCATATACCAAAAATAAATGCAATTGAATACAGTTTATAAAATCTGGAACGCAGATTATTTGGCTGTGTTCTAACCCTACACTGCACCATGTACTACTATCCACATACCAAAAAACACTATAATTCTAATTATGTACCATGAATTTGGCCAATATGACCGTTTTAATTGTTCAAGAACAATCCAAAGAATGTAATAAAAGGAATTTTGTCTATTCCAGATTGTTGCATTTGACAAAAAATTAGAATTAGTTCTTTGGAAGCAAACGAAATATTGATCAATCTAAGGCAAAGTTTAATTTTATTATTTTTAATTCAACTCTTAAAAATATTAATATAAAGAAAGTTAAAGAGTGTTAAGTAGATAAAATTAATTAATTGAAGCCCAATTTAATTGGACGATATAGGAATACAAAATTTAAAAACTAATAGTGTATATAACGTACACGACATAAAATATTAATATTTTGCTGAAAGTTTGAAATATATATTTTTTTACATCGTTTCCCAATATTAGACAGATATACTAAATTTTTTTTTCAAAGAAAAATAAAAAATCGTGCAGTGTAAAGTTAAGAGGTGTTCTTTAACCGAACATTTGTTTGTTATCCAAAAAATAAAAAGCCTGTAGCGAAGGTGTTTTTAACTGATCATCCACAGTCAAGGATGTAAGCGCTGCGACAAAAATGACTGATTCTAACCACTTAACTTTAATGGTATTTTTTTTGACTTATTAATTTTCAGAAATTCTGTCGTTAAATAAGTGAAGAAATGCTAGTAAATTTTAGTGGTAGTAATCGGTAATTTCTGAAGCTGGTTTTTAATCCCTAAAATGTATGTATTTTTTTAATTTTCCATTTGTGAAATAAATTTATTTACTATTACTTACATTAAAAGTTTCTATCACAGAAGCAGATACATTTCCATAAATCGACTTTCTTTAACCTTTCGCAGGGTGCGCAAATTTTCATCACATAAACGGGCGCGCGTTGTAAATTGTACAGCAGGTGAAAAAAGTCAATTATTGCTGCGTTATTTTAATTTTACTAATAATTTAATTTGCAAATATCATATAAGTTGTCTCAATCACATTTTAAGTTGGTTGGTTGGTTTTTGTCGTCCGATTATCTACGCTAATGGGATATAGGACCAGGGGGAGTGCCCTCCGTGGGGGTCTTTCTAAGGGAACCTAACCCGTATTTACGCAAGGTTCGAAGAAAACCACGGAAAACTCCGAACGGTTAGGCCGACAGCCGCGATTGGGTTCGAACCCAGCACCTGCCGTCTACCAGTTGAGAGGTCCGAACCTCTCGGCCACTGGTGGGGCCACATTTTAAGAAAGAATTCCGCAATGCACTTATTTTATTATAGCATATTAAAGCAGAAGTTTAGAAGTATAAAAAGCTACTTGCTATCACAATAACAAATAATAAAAATTAGTAATGAATTACTAAACAATAATTAAGTAATTTTGGATTTACAGAATTAGTCTTATAATTGATCTATATTAGTCGCTTCCCATATCAAGCATAAGATTTGCTTTTTTAAAGGCTGTTTGCAGATAAACCTTGCACATTGCATGCACTGTTAGTAGATTAAAATGACATTTGCAGCTAACTGCGCAGTGTGAAATACAAATCACTTTGAGGAACTGGGTAAAGAGATCCAAAAAACGAATATAAATGGTTATTAATCCCCACTACTGTTTGAATTTTGTTTTAAAGAAAAAATAATGTGAATGTTGTACTTTTTACAACGGCGCGCCCGACGGAAGGTTAAGTATCTATTTCCTCGTCAAGAGAAGAACGATATTTAATCTATTCCCTTATCAGAAATGATGCTATTAAATATGAAGTGAAGATTTTTTTGCCAAATATTTACTTATTGCTAGTGATAATCAATCAAACCCAGTTAATGAAGACATACGTTAATATTCCTGGAATGATCGATATTTAACACTTGGGGCAATGTCTTACATTAGATTCTAAAGATGTTGCTATTTCAAAACAAGAATTAGTATATCCGAGAACTCAGGTATTTTTTAAAATAAAATAAAATCACATTTTCCAAAGAATCTGTTTTTAACTTGCAGAAGACTGAAGTTACATTTTCTTACAATAAAATAAATCGATTTTCTGTAAGTATCTATTTCCTTGTCAAAGGAAGAGCTTTATCTCATCTATTTCCCTCACAGAAATACTTTTCCTTTAAGTATGAGGTAAACAATTTGCCAAATATTTTCTTATTGCTAGTAATAATCAATTACATCCAATAAATGAGGATTTCTACTAATGTCCTGCATGTTTCAAAGTGAAGTCTTGGGATAAACGTTTTATATTGGATTCTTAAGGTGTTGCTATTCCAAAACAAGAATGAGTAAATCCCAGAATTCTATTTATTGTAAATCACAAGTTATTTGCGAAGTTTTACAATTAATGGTATTCTTTATAAATTGAATAAAATGACATTTGCTCCAAAAAGTCTTTTTAACTTCCAGATCAGAAAAGAAGTTAAATTTCCTTATAACTAAATTAATCGGCTCTCTTTAAGTAAATATTTCATTTTCAAAGTAAAATCTTTGTCCTTTACTTCGTCTATATTCTTCAGAGAAATACTTGTTTATTAAGTATGAGGCAAACAATTTTCCAAATATTTTCTTGTTGCTAGGGATAATCAATCAAATCCAATTAATAAGGACTTTTATTAACGTTCCTTGCATGTTCAAAACTCAACTCTTGTGTTAGTGCTGTATTAGATTCTAATGATTTTGCTATATTCCAAAACAAGAATGAGTATATCCAAGAACTTAATTCTACTCTAAATCACAATTTTTATGAGAAATTTTACAATTAATGATATTCCTTATAAATTGAATAAAATAACATTTTCTCAAAAAATACTTTTTAACTTCCAGATCAGAGAAGAAGTTACATTCCCTTATAATTAAAAAATAAAACAATTCCCCTTTCTTAAAGTATCCATTTTTCTTTTCAGAGGAAGAGATTTACTTCATCTATTTCCCTCACAGAAATGCTTATCCATTAAGTATGAGGTAAACAACTTGCCAAATATTTTCTTAATGCTAGTGTTAATCGATCAAGTTCTATTAGTGAGGACTTTTATTAATGTTATCAGCATGTTCTAAATTGAACTCTTGGGGATAATGTCTTATATTGGATTGTAAAGATGTTACTATTCCAAAACAAGCAATAGTAAATCCTAGAGCTGTGGTATTCCTTATAAATTGAATAAAATACCGTTTTCTCGAGAATATCTTTTTAATTTCCAGATCAGCGGAATTTACATTTCCTTATAATTAAATAAATCAGTTTGCTTAAGGTATCTATTTACTTCTCAAAGAAGCAGATTTTTCCTTTACTTCACCTATATTCCTCAGAGAAATGCTTATCCATTAAGTATGAATTAAACAAAATCCCAAATATTTTCTTATTGCTAGTGGAAATCAATCAAATCCAATTACTACGGACTTTTATTAATGTTTCTAACATATTAAAAATTAAAGTCTCAGTCAAGTTTTATGTTGGATTCTAAAGATTATTCTACTCAAAAAAAAGAATGAGTAAATCCTAGAATTGTATTCCACTGTAAATTAACAAGTTACTTAAGAAGTTTTATAATTTAACGTATTCTACATAAAATGAATAAAATACCTTTGCTCGAAAACCACTTTTCAACTTCCAGATCAGAGAATAATTTACATTTCCTCATAATTAAATAAATCGGCTTTGTTTAAGTATATGTATCTATTTTTTTTTAAAGGAAGACCTTTCTTCTTTACTTCATCTACTTAACCTCAGACAAATGCTTATCTATTAAGCATAAAATAAACAATTTGCCAAATATGTTCTTATTGCAAGTGATAATCAATCAAATCCAATTAAGGGGGAGTTTTATTAATGTTTCTTGCATGTTCCAAAGTAAACTCTTGGGTCTTATAGTGATTCTAATGATGTTGCTATACTAAAACTAGAATTAGTATATCCTAGAACCTTTTTTCACTGTAAATCACAATTTATTTGAAAAATTTAAAAATTAATGGAATTCCTTATAAATCGCATAACATTACATTTTCTCGAAAAATTCTTTTTAATACTTCCAGATCGGAGAAAAAGTAACATTTCCTTATAATTAAATAAATAGGCTTTCTTTAACCCGTCAGTAGTCGCGTGTCGGTCTTTTCGCCGCCCGTGTAACTTATCTTCTCCTAACTTGCATCAGATTACAAATACAACGGAAATCTACTATGTAGCTGACTTTGAAGCTTTCTTGACCACCTCAGTGAAGTAACAGGGTACCTCTGTTTTTCTTTCAGGTACATTTTTAGAAATAAAGTTGAAATTTGCGAAAAAGTCTACGTAACAATCACTAATATCAGTTCATTTTCACTTTTTTCAATTACTCCATATCACATGAATAAAATGCATAATTTAAGAAAACTGCGAATTTATATCTTCAATGAAATGTTATTTTCGTATATTAGATGAAAAATATTTCTTATTTTACATGTTTGGTTTGCGGGGGGTCAGCGGCGAAAAGACCGAGCGCGACTAATGACGTTGTGAAAAAAGTCGCGACTACTCGCGGGTTAAGTATCTATTTCCTTTTCAAAGGAAAAGCTTTCATTCATCTATTTTTCTCAGAGAAACGCTTATCTATTAAATATCAGGTAAACAATTTACCGAATATTTTCTTATTGCAAGTGATAATCAATCAAATCCAATTAAGGGTGCCTTTTATTAATATCCCTTGCATGTTCTAAAGTGAACTCTTGGGATAATGTCTTATATTTGCGTGTTTCAAATTGAACTCTTTGGTTGATATGTTACATTTTATTCCAATAATATTGCTACTCCAAAACAAGATTTAATATACCTTGATCCTGATTTCAATGAATATCACAACTTATTTGAAAAGTTTAAGAATTACTGAAATTCCTTATAAATAGCATAATATTATATTTTCTCGAAAAATTCTGTTTAACTTCTATATCGGAAAAAAGTTCCATTTCCTTATAATTAAATAAATCGGCTTTCTTTAAATATCTATTTCCTTTTTAAAGGAAGAGCTTTACTTCATCTATTTCTCTCAGAGGAACGCTTTTCTTTTATGCATGAGGTAAACAATTTGCCAAATATATTCTTATTGCTAGTGATAATATATCAAATCCAATTGATGAGGACTTTCATTAATGTTCCTTGCATGTTTTAAAGTAAAATCTTGGGATAATGTCTCGCATTAAATTCAAATGATGTTGCTATATAAAAAAGAATTAGTATATCCTAGAATCATATTTCACTGTAAATCACAATTTATTTGAGAAGTTTTTCACTCAATGTATTCTTATCAATTGAATAGAATAACATTTGCTCGGAAACACTTTTAAGTTTCAGGTAAGAGAAAAAGTTACATTTACTTTTAATTAAATAAATCGGCTTTCTTTAAGTATCTATTTTTTTTCAAAGGAAGAGCTTTCTATTTTACTTCATCTTCTTCCCTCAAATAAACGCTTATCCATCAAGTATAAGGTAAACAATTTGCAAAATGTTTTCTTATTGCTAGTGATAATCAATTTCATCGAATAAGTGAGGATTTTTATCAATGTTCCTAGCATGTTCCAAATTGAATTGTTGGGATAAAGTATTATATTAGATCCTAAAGATGGCCCTATATCAAAAAAATTCTCTTCCTAAATCCTATAACTCTATTCCCCTATAGATCAAAAAGCTATTTAAATGGTTTTACAGTTCGTTCTATTCTTTATAAATAGAATAAAAAAAAATTCTCGAAAAACTCTTTCCAACTTCCAGATCAGAGAAAAAGTTACATTTTCTAGTAATTAAATAAAGCGACTTTCTTTATGTATCTATTTATTTCAATGTAAGTGCTTTCTATTTTACTTCATCTTCTTCCCTCAGAAAAATACTTATCCTTTAAGTATGAGGTAAACAATTTGCCAAATATTTTCTTATAGCTAGTTATAATCTATCAAATCCAATTAATGGGGACTTTTATTATTGTTCCTCGCATGTTCCAAAGTGAACTCTTGGGATAATATCTTATATTATATTTTAATGATTTTGCTATATTCTAAAACAAGAAGGAGTATATCCTAGAACCTTATTTCACTGTAAATCACAACTTATTTGTGAAGTTTTATAAATTATGGAATTCCTTATATATCGCATAAAAATACATTTTCTCGAAAAATTCTTTTAACTTCCAGATCAGTGAAAAAGTTAAATTTCCTAGTAATTAAATAAATCGGATTTTTTTATCTAAGTATTTCCTTTTCAAAGGAAGAGCTTTACTTCATCTATTTCTCTCAGAGAAACGCTTTTCTATTAAGTATGAGGTAAACAATTTGACAAATATATTCTTATTGCTACTGATAATCAATCATCTATCAATATCTACTACACTTTTAAGTTTCAAGTCACAGAAAAAGTTACATTTACTTTAAATTAATTAAATCGGCTTTCTTTAAGTATATATTTCCTTTTTCAAAGGAACAGCTTTACTTCGTCTATTTCTACCTTTTTTTCAAAGGAAAAGCTTTCTCCTTTACTTCACCTATCTTTCTGGGAGAAATGCTTATTCACTAAGTATTAGTTAAACAATTTCCTAAATATTTCCTTATTGCTAGTGACAATCAATCAAATCTAATTAATGCGGACTTTTATTGATGTTTCTAGCATACTCCAATTTGAAGTCTCAGGATAATGTCTTAAATTGGATTCTAATGATGTTGCTTTACCAAAACAAGAATTAGTATATCCTAAACCTTATTTCACTGTAAATCAAAACTTATTTGTGAAGTTTTACAATTAATGGAATTCCTTATAAATCGTATAAAATTACATTTTCTCAAAAAATTCTTTTTAACTTCCAGATCAGAGAAATGTTACATTTCCTTATAATTAAATAAATCGGCTTTCTTTAAGTATCCTTTTCCTTTTCAAAGGAAGAGCTTTACTTCATCTATTTCTCTCAGAGAAACGCTTATAAATTAAGTATGAGGTAAACAATTTGCCAAATATTTTCTAAATGCAAGAGATAATCAATCAAATCCAATTAATGGGAACTTTTATTAATGTTCCTTGCATGTTCCAAAGTAAAAGCTTGGGATAATGTCTTATATTGGAGTTTAATGATGTTGCTTTAGCAAGACAAGGAGTAGTATACCCTAGAATCTCATTTCACTGCAAATCGCAACTTACTTGAGAAGTTTTACAATTAATGAAATTCTTTATGAATCGCATAAAATTACTTTTTCTCAAAAAATTCTTTTGAAACTCCAAATAAGAGAAAACGTTACATTTCCTTATAATTAAATAAATCGGTTTTCTTTAAGTATATATTTCCTTGTTAAAGAAAGAACTTTATTTCATCTATTTCCCTCACAGAAATGCTTATCCATTAAGTATAAGGTAAACAATGTGCCAAATATTTTCTTATTACTAGCTTCAATTACATCCAATAAGTGAGGATTTTTATAAATGTTCCTAGCATGCTCGAAATTGAATTTTCTGGATAACATTTTATACGGGATTCTAAAGATGGCCCTGTTCCAAAACCAGAATAAGTAAATCCTAGAACACTATTACACTGTAAATTACAAATTATTTGAGAAGTTTTACAGTTAATGCTATTCATTATAAATTGAATAAAATAAAATTCTCTTGAAAAACTCTAACTTCCACATTAAATAATAAGTTACTTTTCCTAGTAATTAAATAAATCGGATTTCTTTCAGTATCTGTTTCATTTTCAAAGGATGAACTTACTCATTTACTTCATCTATATACCTCAGAGAAATTCTTACCTATTAAGTATGAGGTAAACAATTTGCCAAATATCGTCTTATTGCTAATGATAATCAATCAAATCCAATTAACGTGGACGTTTATCAATGTTCTTTGCATGTTTCAAATTGAACTCTTTGGTTAATATGTTATATTTTATTCCAATAATATTGCTTTTCCAAAACAAGAATTAGTATATCCTAGAACTCTGGTATTCCTTGTAAAATGAATATCCTAGAACATTAGTATTCCTTATAAGTTGAATAAAATGATATTTTCTCGATAAACTCGTTTTAATTTCCAGAATAAAGCTGAAGTAACTATTCCTTATAAGGAAAATAAATCGGCTTTTTACAAATATATATTTCCTTTTCAAAGAAAGAGCTTTCTCCTTTAATTCATCTATTTTCCTCAAAGAAATACTTATTGATTCAGTATGAGGTAAACAATTTTCCTAATATGTTCTTATTGCTAGTGATAATCATTCAATTTAATTAAGACTTTTATTAATGTTCCTTGCATATTCTAAATCGAATTCTTGGATTAATGTCTTATATTGGATTCTAATGATTTTGCTGTATTCCAAAACAAGAATGAATATATCCTAGAATTTAACTCTACTATAAATCACAATTTATATGAGAAATTTTACAGTTAATAGTATTTCTTATGAATCACGTAAAATTGCATTTTCTTGAGAAATTACTTATAACTTCCAGATCAGAGAAAAAGTTACATATAATTAAATAAATCGGCTTTCTTTAAGTATCTATTTCCTTTTGAAAGGAAGAGCTTTACTTATCTATTTCTATCAGAGAAACGCTTATCATTTAAGTAATGATGTACACAATTCGCTAATTATTTTCTTATTGCTAGCATTAATAAATTACATCCAACAAGTAAGGATTTTTATAAATATTCCTAGCACGTTCCAAATTGAACTCTTAGAATAGCGTTTTTTATTGGATTCTAAAGATGGTGCTATTCCAAAACCAGAATGAGTAAATCCTAGGAATCTATTCCACGGTAAATCGCAAGTTATCAGAGAAGTTTAACAGTTAATTCCATTCCTTATAAATTGAATAAAATAAAATTTTCTCGAAAAACTCGTTCTAACTTCCTGATCCGTGAAGAGGTTTCATTTCCTAATAGTTAAATAAATCGGCTTTCTTTCAGTATTTATTTTATTTTTAAAGGAAAAGCTTTCACCTTTACTTCATCTATATCCTTCAGAGAATTGCTTTTCTATTAAGTATGAGCTAAACAATTTGCCAAGTATTTTCTTATTGTTAGTAATAATCAATGAAATCCTATTAATCTGAACTTTTATTAATGTTCTTGGCATTTTCAAATTGAAATCTTGGGTTATTGTCTTACATAGGATTCTAAAGATGTTGCTATTCCAAAACAACAATTAGTATATCCGAGAACTCTGGTATTCCTTATAAATTGAATATCCTAGGATTCTAGTATTCCTTATAAATTGAATAAAATAACATTTTATCGAGAAACTCTTTTTAATTTCCAGATCGGAGCTGAAGTCACTATTCCTTATACAGAAAATTAATCGGCTTTCCTAAAATATATATTTCATTTTCAAAGAAAGAGCTTTCTCTTATTTCATCTATCTATCTCAAAGAAACGCCTATCCATTGACTATGAGCTAAACAATTTGCCGAATATTTTTTATTGTTAGTGATAATCAATCAGATCCAATGAATGGGAAATTTTATTAATGTTACTTGCATGTTCCAAAGTGAAATCATGGGGATAATGTCTTATATTGGATTCTAAAGATGTTGCTATTAAAAATCAAGAATTAGTAAATCGTGGAGCTGTATTCCTTAAAAATTGAATAAAATAATATTTTCTTGAGAATAGCGTTTTAAATTTCATTTCAGAGCAGAAGCATTTCCTTATAATACAATAATTTGGCTTTCTTAAAGTATCAACTTTTTTTCAAAGAAAAAGCTTTTTCCTTTACTTCATCTATCTTCCTCAGAAAAACGCCTATCCTTTAAGTATGAGATAAATAATTTGCCAAATATGTTCTTATTACTCGCGATAATCAATCAGATTCAATGAATGAGAGTTTTCATAATTGTTACTTGGATGCTCCAAATTGAACTCTGTGGTTAGTGTCTTATGTTGGATTTTAAAGATGTTGCTTTTACAGTACAAGAATGATGACTAGAAACGAAAACATTTCGTTACATGTGGACTCATGGGAACAGTTCTGCGATATTCTTCTGTTAAAATAGCTTTAACCCTTTAACTGGTTTGCCCGAACGACGTTCAGGCAAGACGAATTTCCTTAATTCATATTTCAAAGCTTTTTAACACCACTGTTATTTTAAAGAAAATTTTCATACTATTGACGAAAATGTTTAGACTAAATTTTATGAATATATTATTTAAATAATAGTGATGTGAGTTCGCTATTTTCAATTTATTGAACGGAAAAGAATTAACCAGTAAGGGGTAAAAATCATGGAAAGACAATAGAAATTACGGGCAATTTTATTACAAAATAAGTAAAACAGTTTCCTATCCGTACATTATAAACAATATATATATACCAAAAGTTCCGGTGAAAATGTGCACTTGTGAATTCCAATGTTATCAAAAAATCGCAGAATTTTCGGAAGTCTTAACATATAAGATAGATTTAAGTAAACTGGTGGGAAAAAATAACTTTGAAGTATAAATTTGTTATACTCTATATTCCGTTTTTTAACCCATTCCGTTGTACAATGCGTACATTCCACAGAGTACGGAACAGAGAATCAACTTTCATACACTGTAATGGCAACTTGTTTAACATGGGATTACGCATAGACAGTAGCGACACGAGCGGACCACTCTGAAACTACGATCATAACCTAAGAGAGGTTGCTAATTCGGCGAAACATCGCTTCCTTGGCGACAAATGATAAGGGTAAAAAGAAGAAAAAATACAGCGACGGCTTGCTGCTTCTTATTTTGAAATTTATGAAAGAATTACTTTAATATGAAATAACTTTGACGTATTCGTCTTGCAAACAATACATGTGTCTCTTCTTAACATAACGACCTAATAATTTAAACTTGAAAATTCAAGAACAATAACAGTAATAATTACGAATCAATATAAGCGCGGAAATCTAAGATCAAATAACATAAGCACGTGTGCAAAGATAATCAAATCAGCATTCAGCAAGAAGTGCCAAGCCAGAATATGGTTACAGTTAAACAGAAATCACGAAGATAAAAATCGCCAACGCGATGGTTTAGTTTTTAAGTGATCCACTGAGGGTGCTCTTTTCAAGCCGAGTTGAGGCTCTGTCCGTACTCTGTGGTACATTCTTTTCGTTCACCAGAAATACTTTGACACGCTAAGTCGAAATTCACCGAAATATCGGCGCATGAACTCTAGTGTCGGTTTTTTCACCTTTCTTCAATATTAGAAATCTTATGAAAGAGGGCTGCCACAAACGACTATTTTTTAATTTTTAACTACCACTTTTTCTAAACAAAAATCTTTAACTTTTGCTTTTACAACATTTGCAAAATACTTTCACTATGAGTTGTATTTTTCAAAAATAGTGGTCCAAATAGAATATAAAAAGATTCACCTGTGGTGATTTAGATTAAAAGAACGGTTTAATTGAAAACCGCAAATTTAATAACGCCATTAACATCGTATAATCTTTACACTGACACTGACAGAAGTATGTCCTGGTTATCACAATATGGCAGAATTATTGCCGCCGAAGTAAACTCGTATTGAGAGAAAATATAAGTTCAGGTTCAAATGGGTTAAAATTTAATTAATTAAATAAAACTGATTATTTTAACCAGTGATTCGATTAATCACAGACTATTAAACTGTCTATGAATATTGCTACCTCTTTTATAGATATGAAATCTGTGTTGGACATTGAAACTGGACTTTTTCAATAATCAACAAATTGCGCTGTTTATTCGAATCTCGATTATAATTCGGAAACGTAGGGTAGCTAGGGCAACCACGTCAGGTCTCTTAATTTGCGTTTATTAAACAGCAGACTTTGTAACAGAAATGCTGGAGGATAAATGTAGCTAAAAAATAGCAGAAACTAATCTGGAAAATACAATGCTTACCTGAGCCGATTAATTCGGACCTGTAAACGACTTAGCATTTTGTCCAAATTTTCGTAATTCAAATACATCAATCCTTCGCATTCGACAGGCGATTCTCACTTACTAGTGTCTTGCGTAAAGGGGTTCTCCAAACACCCTGGATACCAATATTTTTAACGAATTTTCTTCGCCTTATCTAATGGCCAAATAATTTGTGATAAAGAATGGCGAAATAAACTGTAAAATATTAGTGGTATCCAAAGCATTCGGCTTCCCGATGTACGAGGGACACTTGACAACGCTAATGGCGACTGACAATGCAAAGTGTTAACCTGATGTTTGATATAACCATATCACATTTAAAATATGTTTTGTTACTTACTAATTTTGGAAAAAAATATCAATTGTAAGAAGTTTTAGTTTGTTTTATTGATATGATAAGCAATGTCTTTCAAACCACTTAATCTTAACTACTCAGAAAGAAGTAAGTAAAAAAATATGAGCACTTTTCGAAAATAAAAAACAGACAATAAATTAAATTTTTTATTTTTATATTCTGGAAATTTTTGACACTTGTTCCCCATCATTTATATTGGAATCAAGATTCTCTCCCCTCTTTTTTGAGACCATGCCAAAAGCGAAATATTTTAATTTTTCATTTTTCATAATCTTTTATAACTTGGCGTTTCTTGCAAACCAGCCAATCTTAACAACCACAAAAAGAAAGTATATGAAGATATTATCCGTTTTTAAAAACAACTCAGACAATAAAGTAAGATTGTTTTCAGCGATTCCTTGACATTTGTTCTCCACTATGTTTATTGGAATCAAGACTTTCTCTGTTTTTGTTGACACCATGCCAACAACAAATTATTATAATTTTTCATCTTTTGTAAAACATTGTGAATTTGTTGGCTTGTTTTTGTCATTCTGACATATCCATATCTTTCCTCTTTTGAGTTATGGCTTTAGTTATATGAATGTTTTGTCTAAAGAAACTGCGTTTATAAAAATGCCGTAGAACCAAATCAAATATAACAAATAATAGCTATTCTAGTTTTAACTATTTGGCCGTTTTTCTCTCTTTAGAAACTTATTGCGTTATTAATTGTGTAAAATATAAAAAATAAAATGGGAAACCAGTTTGTTAATGAGACACCATTGCCTGTTTTATTACTAATAAAAAATCTTTAATAATAGACACTTTTTGTTTAGCGATTTGGAACAAAATACTGAATATAGTTTCTTGAACATAAGTGTTTATAGATATTTGTAGTTCAGTAAAATAATGTTTAAAAGTTTAGTAAAAATAATATAAACAGTTTGATAAAATAATACATAATCCTTATTGCATATTAGAAAACATTAATATTACTTAAATTACAATTGAACGCAAACGAGTTTGTTGCTTATTATGGAAAGTTCTCGATGCCACTCACCATAGCGCCGAATTGCGACAAAATTCTTCATTTGGCGAGTAGATTCGGCAGTTTGCTAGTGCTCAATTTTTGCTATTTCTTTATTTTCTTTTTCTTTTTTTATACATATGCAAATATACATATTTTTAATAGATACACACACTGGTGTGCAAAAATTAAGGAAGGAGCAAATACATTTGCATAAAACCCGAAAACGTCAACAAAACGTAATGAAAGACCAATCAGATGATAGACCTTAGGCAAATGCAGTAAGACATGCCCATATATGGCATATGACGTAAAAGGAGGAGGATCTAAGGGGATAAAAGAGAAAGTGATGAATTAGAAATTTGATGAAATCTATTGCACTATGTAAATTGATTTCAATGACATTTGTTGCTACCATTGTGTGATATGGCCAAGAAGCAACCTAGGAGATGTCATCTGACTTTACACGAGATCGAATCATTGAGAAGTTGGAAGAAGTTCGAAGTGTGACAAGTGTGAAATAAAAGTTTGGTATCGCTCACAGCATTGTTTCACGAGCCAGGAGTGCATTTCAAACGATGGGAAGAACTATCCGAACATACAGCAACGATCATCCAGGAACAACAATAACAGAGGAGGACCGTTATATTGACCTACAGGTGAAAACAAACAGATGGGAAATAGCTGGTGAAATCGCAAAGCAGATGTAGCAGACTGCTGGACGTCGGATATCACGTTTTACAATGGCTTAAAGGCTGCTCAAAGGTAGTCTCTATGTACGACGATAAGTACAGTGTGTAGCGTTAATCCCTGGGTATTGGAGTCACCGGCTACTGTGGTACCAGGAACAGTAGAAGCGGACACAAAAAGAGAGCGCTTGTGTAATCTTTACGGATGAGAGCCGATTTAGTATGATGAGTGATTCTGGACGTATACACATCTGGAGAGAGTTGGGAACACGTATTCACACTCCAAGATCATCGAAAGGTATCGCTTTGGAAGTGCCAGAATTCTTGTTTTTGATGGTATTATGCTTTTTAGCCATACGGACCTCAACGTCTTCCAAGAAGGTTCAGTCTCTGATGCCAATTATTGCACCTCGATTATCTTGCCTAAAGTCCTTCTGTTTAGAGATGTTATGGGTCCAGACTTCCTTTTCTCAGACGACAACGCTTTCCTTTATCGTGGCGGCTGTCAAAGAGCTCTTGGAGAGTAAAGATATTCAAAGTATGGATTGGCCTGCAAAGTCTCCGGACCCGAATACCATAGAAGACATGTGGGACTTTCTTGGAAGATATTTGACAGTACGTTGTCAGCCACCGTCAAGAATTACAGAGCTGAAATTGGCGTTACAAGATGGATGGGACTCGATGCCTCAACAACTCTTAGACAACCTCGTCATCAGCATGAACAGACGTTGTAATTCCTACATTGTAGTCAGGGGTGATGATTTTCCCTATTAGAGAATGAAGTTTTCTTGTCAGGGGGGCTTGTAAGATGGATGTTTCTGTCTTCTATGCATTTATGCCCCGAATAATGTTTTCAATAAAATGCTTTTGTATTCGTTTGATTCTTTGGATAATTTTTATCATCTGTCCCATTATTTCCCATCTTATGGTACAGGGTTGCCACAGGTGAGTATTTTTTAATTGTTACTGGTACCACTTTTGCTTTACGGAAATCTTTAACAGACACTTTGTAAACATTTTCAAAAAACATATACATTAAAATTTATATTATAAAAATACTGGTGTTAACATATTATAAAAATAGTCGCCTGTGGCAGCCTTGTATAGTATGATTTCGGACAATGTGGAAAGCTTCTGCGTGACGTTACATTTGAAAAACCCTCTCGTTTTTAATTCTTGTACATCAGTATATTTTTAATATTTTTGAGCGCATAGTTGAAATTGGATCAAAAACAATCGTTGTCGTAATTCTAAAAACTAGGAGTACATTAAAGGATTAAAGATATTTTTTGTGCTACAGGGCGAATCTATTTTGCTAATACTTTTTTCGTTTGGCAAATGTGTTTTATTTTTAATTATGTCAAATGTCAGCGAGAACACTGTCTTTATGTAATCGTTGACAATTTTGTTTGTGGAAGTTTCAATACATAACCAACTTTGTACAACGGAAATGTCTTCTTTTTTTATATAAAAATTGTAGATATTAAGATTGGCATTATTCCTCACTAAGTTCACTAAAAGGAACAAAATCACACGATGGTTATTGGGTGAACTGTTTATATCTGTCCCAGCTAGTTTTTTCACAAGTGCCCCACATGGCTAACAGAGTTAAATTCATAAATAATTAATTTATTTCTCAATTTTAAAAGGAAAAAATTTAATCAAAAATATTTATTAGTATTTGCAGTATATGTTTAACCATTAAAATTCAAAGTAACGAATAATTAAATAAAGTCATTCATTTATTAAGTTGGAATTGAGAATTTACTTTTGAGATGTATAACTTATGTTTTAATCACTGTGGACAAGCAAAATGTCAAAGAGTTTAGAAGAATTTTTTACCATATGTCTACTGATGCTGTCATCTTTGACATTTAAAATAATAATAATAATAATAATTGAAAATTTGTGATTTTCACATCTACTCCGTGTTCATATGTGCCTGCTTATCCCCTTAATATATTGGAAATTGAAAAAGTGTCTATAATATTAAAGCGTCCGGCATTTGAAATTGTTCTTTAGTGAGAGATTTTACCATTATGTAAATATTTAGTTTATACACATTTGTGTATTTGCATAAAATATCATTTTTGCTCTATTATTTCTTAATAAGCAATTAGAAAAATATCAATCTTGTTAATGCCCATCATATGGTTATTTATTTCGAATAATTATTTTGAATGGAGGAGGTTTAAAATTGACAATCATTGTTAACTAATTGGTGTTCTACAAAATTCTTCTGAAAGTTTAAGAAAATTGAAAGAGCAAAATTTAAAACTTCATTGTACCCAACGAAATATATTCAACTGACATTGATAATTTACAGTTTAGTATGGTCGACACCTTCGAACTGTGGATCCGAAAATATTCCACGCAATTCTTTTTGTTTGTTTACTAGAGAGAGAAATGCCCTACTTTGTTTAACGAAAGATTTTTTCATTATTTTCCAGTCACATCGGTATGTCACTTATTTGTCTTGAGAATAGTTACTGCTGGATGAACAAACGGAATTCCAGTATTGGAAAACTTTACTTTCTTTTACGGTGGGATTTTTTTCTTTTGTTTTTATATAGTAAAAAAAATCACAGTTAAAGGAAAATCTTTAATCTTTTGTTTTTATTTTTAAAAAGGTTTAAATTTTTAAGTTCGCATTTACTTTCACGTAAATTTCTCAGGCATACCTCAGGCCATATTTTAACAGAATTATTTGGAAAAATCTAATTTTTTAAATTCTATTTTGCTTTAACTAAATCATGATCTAGACTTTTCATTTGTTACTGGAATATATGTATATGTACGCTACATATATACAGGGTTTCCGAAAAGTCTGAAAATTGTCGAATAACTCCAGAAATACATTTCAGGTTAACTGCTTCCCTGATTTATCCGTACGTCATACGGACAATGTGCTTTCGCTAATCATGATTTGCCAGTACCACGTATGGGCATCCATATTTCAATCATTATTTATTATTCCCATCCGTAGATTCCTATTGTAATTCTTTTGTTATTTAAGCCGGGAATTTTTCTAATTCTATCAGGCAAACATTTCTGTTTAAAAAAAACCGATGATAAAAAATTAAAAATTTTGTAAAAAACATGAAATAAATAGACATTTTGTCAAACAAATTGATATATTTAGTGATGAATAAACAAAAATAAATACATGTTAAAATGTTTGTTTAAAAGCTACTCATTGATGCCAAATTTCCCCCCGTATCGGACTTTCTGATACCTTCCGATGCATATACCATGCAAATTTATTTTATCAAACTAAATAGTCAATACTATCGTTAAAATATATCAAAACATTTATCTTAAATAATATATGATACGTTAAATTTTTTCTCTGTATGATATATATATTACTCTACTGAGAGCTAAATGAGGGCTAGATTTTTCTAAATTATAGAAACTTTACATATCAAGTGAATTTCTTTTCTGTTTAAAAATTCCAATGAAACATTTTACCATAAAGTCTACATTTTCAAATTTGCCAAGGTGACAAAATTCATCTTATCTCCAAATTTCTAGATTTTAATTATGCTTTCATACACGATTTGAACATTTTCTGTGCTCAATTTGACCATCCATATATTGTGCAATGTGATACTTCATGGTATTTACGCTTGTATATTGGTCGTCTGTCAAGATTGAAAGCTTTACATATTATTAAAACACTTTTTTGTTTCTTTTTAAAAGTTAATTCAGGCCTTGTCTTGTTGAATTTTTTGTAAAAACTGGTAAATTTTTTCATTTAGGTTCAACAAATGGCATCACAACATGTGAACGTACAAGGTCTGTCCAATATGTAATACGACTTTTTCCGTAAAGTTCTTTTATTTGGACATAAATTTACAGAGAATTATTATTCTTCAAGACATCCTACTTCTGATTTAATACGCCTTTGCCAGCGACTCTTTTATCCATTTATCCCCGACTGAAAATCTTCAATTGGAATGCTGTTCAGAACTCGCGTTATATTTTTTTGCGAGTTCTCCAAATTGTCAAAACTATGACTGTTTAAGCTTGATTTTAACTGAAGGAATATAGAAAAGTCAGACAGGTGACCGATGGGAGCTATATGGTAGTTGCACCAGTGTTTCGACACCGTTTTTGCCAGAAACTGAGTCTCTTAGAAAGATGTGTTAAAACCAGCTTGGCAAAATTTTCCCTCATTTGATGCTCTTCGGTGACGCACAAACAATTTTATAAATTCCAACTTCTCTGCAATTATTCGTGCAAATTTCCGACGATCAAAGTCCAAAATTTCTTTAGTTTTAGCCGCATTGAATTTGATAAAGCTAAGAGGCGTTTATCATCGACGTCATCTCTCCCCTATTTTAAGTCTTTGTGTCACCTAAATACTTGATTTTTGGATAAAAATTGCGTCTAATAGGCTTCTTGTAAGTTGGTGCGCGTCTCTGAAGCCAATTTGTTTAGTTTTACACAAAACTTTAGTGCGTATTGATGCTTGACACTTCGATCGATTCAAAAACCTAACACCTAATTAAAACATGTATTCGCTTCATGGGCGATCCGTGCTCTGCAAAAGTTGAAGACCAATTGATTTTCCCCACACTCTATGTTTCACAGTACTCTCCGCATGTACGCCGATACGTTTTGGCTTTCTGGTTGGCGCGAAAAATTCAATCTCATTACTTCCAGGTCAGACGTTCTATGTCTATTTTTTTTATCCGCCTAGGAAACATAATCTAAGTTTATCTTCCAAGAAAAAAAGCATCCTAAAGCTTTAGAGGACCTTCACATAGTGGACGCATGGAAAATACTTCTTTTTCCATTTGAAGGTCATGCCAATATGATTGAATACTTTCAGGAGTTTCGATTGTAAATACCTTTCTAGCACTTAAAATACTTTTAGACCATTTCGTTTGTAACTTCAAGAGTTTCGCTGCAAACGGAATGCGAGCTTGTTATTACCAAATGTTAAACGCAGACACCGACGTTGTTAACATTTTATAGAATTGTCGATATTTTTATTTATTTTTTACTTTATACTGATGTAGGCGTCTTTATCTAGCTTCCAGTTGCCTATACTGTCATTTTTAGCTCACAGGCTATCATAGCCTGAGAGCTTATGTGCCCGCCCGTTCTGAATGTATGTGCATACGTTCGTACGTACGTACGTAACGCGATAACTCATGATAAAATATCCCATCCACTTGAAATTTTGTATATAGGTATATCCTGATAAGGCGCTACCCTGATTAGTTTTTGGAGTTCATTCGATGCCCCTCTCCTTAATTGATATGAATGGGTTTTTTATGCAAAAATATTAGTTTTTGTTCAAAATTTACACATAGGATCATTCTGATGAAGCGCTTCCGTGATTGGTATTAGGTGTTCGTTGGATAAATATGAACAGGGGAAATGGGGGTTCTAATGCCCCCCCCCCTTAATTTATATAAATGGGTTTTTCACGCAGAATTGTCAGATTTCGTTCAAATCTCTGAATAGTCTTGGAAGTTTAATGGTTAAGTATATAAAGGAGAAGGATAACTCTTCTTAAATTATATAAATGGAATATTAAGAATTTTCCGATTTGCTCTAAATTTTGGATATGGATTGTTTATATGATAAAGCATGTCCTTGATCAGTTTAGAGGGTTCAATGATTAAGTATAAAAAAGGGAAAGGGGGGAGCTGATCTCCCTCCTTAATATTTTTTTCGAACGGAATTAATCCTTGAAAATATAAGGCCGTAATGTACAATTAGTATGCATAGCCTGTGAGCTCAATGCCATCAGTTTAACTGGGCAATATTCTTTTTATTTTATTTGGAACCGTTCAAACAATTAAACTTTCAAATCGTTTGGAAAGAATATACGTCCTCACTGTAGATTTTTTGTAATATAAATAGTTAGATGTTGTAAGAAATTAAAAACGACAATCTTTGAATAATTAATTATATGAGCAATTTTTTGAAGTGATATATTCTTATAAGATAGCTTTAACCATCTTTCGAAGTCACAAAGCATTTTTTACACCCTGCAGTCCAAATGTTTCATGAACAAAACGAATTCTGCGTGAAAAACCCATTTATATAAATTAAGTGCACAGAATTTCTTTTAAATTTGGTTTTAAATGAATCGAGAAAGTATTCGCCAATCATGTTCTACGGTTTCGAAATATTTACTGCGTTATTATCATTTTGCTCCTGTATAAATTAAACCGAATGCATATTTTAAAACAGATTAAAAATCATTTATGCACATTTTATAAACAAAATTGATTTAATATTTCTTAGAGAATCATATATTTAAATTTAACACAACGATATGCGTGTTTTCATAGCAAATGCGAACTGATTTCTTTGTTTTTGTATCGTACCTATCATTCTGTACACTCGATAAAAACCGTGTAAACTTATGTAAATATTTTAATTTAAAAAATAAAAGTAGTGTATGGTTCGTATTTTAAATTTGTTATGTAAAAAAAAAGCTCTTAAGGGGTTAAGAAAATTTACTATCTTGATCATTAAATAGTTAAAAGATGTGAACTTCTAATAATTATACATATCACCATGTATATAATAATACTGTAATATAACTATTTTTCCGTTAAACAACAACTAATATCTAGCTATTACTCTGAATTGAATTTATTTATTTATTTTTACTGTCAGTATTAATTATTTATGCATTACACACACACACACACATATATAAGGTCGAAATTATTATTTGAAGAGTACGGTGCATGACTGACCCGATTCCAAGTAACAATACTTCGGGTCTTTCAATAAATTTACTGTTTTATCCATAACTTTCATGGTTCTTATCCATTAAGAGTCCACATTACTGACTGAAAAAGACCCGCATGATAATGCTAAGTCTATGGCGGCGTTCATCTCAAATATCTCGCTCAAATTTTAATATCATTACGTCATTTTTTACATAGTATAGCTGCAGACGATCCACAACCGGGCTAGGGCTAGTTTTTACTTTTTCAATTTTAGTTTTAGATTTAAAAAAATTTCTTTAACTTTCGAAACCGGTTAGAACCGGTTCTGAAATTAAAACTTTCATAATAGAAAAAAAATGTAGCAAAAATCGAAAAAGTAAAAACTAGGTCGGTCATAGATCATCCTCAGCTATCCTATGAGAAAAAGTGATGTTATGATATAAAAATTTGAGTGAGATAATTGAAAAAAAAAAAAAACGCCTCGATAGCCATAACATTATCATCCGTTTTTTTTCATCCAATAATGTGGGCTCTTAATCTGAGATTTAATATCAAGATATGCCTAATGCTGTGTTGCCAGCGGGCTAATTTAAAAAAAAATTCAGATTTGTTAATTAGCACCATATTTTTCAAATGGTAAATATCGCCTTAAGTGATGACACATTAATCATGTCGAAATCAAGTGGAAATTTGGCATTTCAGAAAAACGGTGCCAGTCAAGAAATGTGAATTTTTGAAAAGTAACCTACTGTCAAGACTGACCTGATGTAATAAAATTTCTTAAAGAATTTTTGAAGTAAATAGTAGTTTACAAATATTCTACAATTTAGAGAAACATAAATATTCTTACTTCTGAACTATATGTTTCATTAAAAATCATTTAAATGCTTTTTGTTTATTTTTCCATTTATACAAAGAGACACTTAACCTCTTCACTACTGGCGATTATTACAGTATTTTTTCTGAATTTTTTCTTCTCTCGTTTGATTTCAGAGCGAGATTTTTGTTTTATTTTCATTAGCTCAAATCTATTCGAAACATATTATAATTATATCGAAATTTCATTTATATTTGAGTATCATTAATAAAATGGGACAAAACTGATGTACCCATTCGGGTACTCAGGGACTGAAGAGGTTAATAAGGACTTCATGTTATTATTATTATTATTATTATTATTGTTATTATTATTATTATTATTATTATTATTATTATTATTATTGGTTATAGATATTTTGATTTAAAATCCTTTGGTATGTTTTAACCTCTTGAAGAGCGGTTGGATAAAGTATAATCCCACTTAATTTTAATTACGAAATGCTACATTGGCACCAGAATTTTAAAATGAAAATTTTAATTCTATGAGATATGCAAAGAAAAGCTTTTATCTATTTTGAAATAAATTTGATTTTTAAATTCTTATGTCGCTCAATCACTTTAGCATTTTCAGAATAGATGCTCTGTGCTCCTCAAAGGGTTAACCTCTTCAGTTCTATGACGTACGCAACATACGTCATGCTATTTAGGTTATTTCTGACAATAACGTACAACTGTTATCAGATTCACTAACAATACGAGCAACAAACTTCTCAGCCGATTTTAATCCCAACTTTTCCCCGTTCAAAGAGAGAAAAAGGTTACAATTGTGTTGGGAAAAAAAGGTCGGAAGAAAATCAGAAAAACCAGTAGTTGTGCCAGCCGTCAATATTTATCGCCTATTGCTTATCTATGATTCTATCAAATGTTCGATATTGTATGAAAAGTTTTGGCTAGCAGAGAATTTTCTGGAAATGCAGAAAAAAGTTGTGGGACATTGCTGTTTGCTATCACACTGGGTGTTGTGAGGATATTTCGCAAAAAGTAGTAAGAAACCAAGTGTTGGCTCAAAAGTCGCTCGAAATGATAGTGAATCTGGTAGCAAGTTAAATACCGTACGTCATGATATCTAGCAGGGTTGTACGCTTCAAAGATTGCCTCAAAAAATTCCTCGTACTAGAAGACTTAAAATCCCCCAAATCTCTTGATGAGTACGAACTCTGTATTTGGCTGTTATTTTTAATTAGACATGTCGAATTCTCCGAATTTTAACTGTTATTGTCACTTTGCAAGATCATAAATATCTTCTCTCTTTCTCTCTCTCTAAAACACACACAAAATAAATAAAGAAAAAATAAATTAATTAAAAAAAATAAAGTATAAAACAAAATTACGAATTAAATTTTTGTGGTATAAATTCAAAATTTACATACACACGCACAGATATATATATATATACAGGGTGTTTCGCAACCAGACCGACAAACTTTGAGGGGTGATAGTAGACATGAAGACAAACATTATTAAATAAAAAACCATGGGGCGCAAACGTCTTCCGTAGGAGCTAAGGACCATTAAAGTTTAAGGTCCAAAACTTTAAACGATTATAAAAAGCGAAAAAAAGGGTGGATTCGTTTGCGGTTTTCGCTAAAATCATTCTTTATATCACGATTTGTTTGTAAAAAGTTTTTAAAGATTACGTTCATAATTGTCGATAGAGGGCGCTTTAGATTTTAGAGTAACGAACAACTACTTTTTACCCTTACTTTGGGCACGGGGTTGAAGTTATTCTAAAGTTTAGACCTTAACTTAAATTTTAAGCCCAAAATCGGAAACATTAGGATCAGGTAACTAGTGAAAATTGAACTGTGAACAGAGGAGGGGATTTTGAACGCTCATAAACATTTGACAAACTGATCGATTTTGTTGCGGTTTGCGTGAAGGTCATTCCCTTGGTAATTATTTTATTCAAAATGACGTACAGCATTGATGTCCCCATTTTTCGATAGAGGGCGCTTCCAACACATCTCCGAATTTTCAATGGCATTATTTCTGTATGTTTTACTACCGGACCAAGATACTTCCAGGAAGTGTTAGGGATGCAAAGACGACTCGGGACCATATAATAATGTAACGTCGAAAATGCCTTTGTAACGAGTTAGGGTTAATAGAAACAGAGAAAAAAGCAACTTGATAAATTTACAAGATGTTCTGTCGGAAATTTTGGTAAAAGCACATGTTCCTCGTTCGTTGCGCCACTCTATAGCACTATGCGGCTAATCAACATTTTACGAATGATGTTCGCAGACACTCCAACATAACATATGGACAGCGGTGGATAGGTAGTGGTGGCTCGGTTTGTTGGCCTGCCAGGTCGTCACACCTACTTCATTATATCAATTACTTTTTGTTACCTGCATTTATTTTATTAGTGTGTAATTGTTCTGTATTTTTTTTAAATAAACATTGCTGGGTGGGGCTAGTTGAGCTCAAACCAATTAATAGACTCTCCCACCTAGCTCAATCTGAATCTGTATGGACTTCTTCTGCTGGGGTCAAATGAAAAGTCTAATGTATGAGACTCCCGTACCGTCAGTGGAAGACCTCTCAGCTCGAATTTCTGTAGCTGCCAGAAAGTTATCCGAGACGCCAGGAATCTTTCAAAGCGTGAGGAATTGCATGCATCTCTGCAGTTGACTACTTCTGATCGTAATTTCGGACACCTTTTGTAGTAAAACCCTTAACTAAATTGTTTCCTGCCACATTAATGTGTTGCTATTTCACTACCTGTTTCTGTTGCTTTTTTCTCTGCTTCTTTTAACCAGAACTCGCTAAAAAGGAATTTTCAACGATACATTCGTATGTAATTCCGAGTCGCTTTGCACCCCTAACACTTCCTGTAAGTATGTTGTTCTGGTATTAAAACACCCAGAAGTAATGCCATTGAAATGTCGGAGATGTGTCGGAAGCGTCCCCTTTCAAAAAATGGAGACTCAAGAGCAGTTAGTAATTTTGAATAAAATAATTACCAAGGGAATAACCTAGACGCAAACTGCAACAAAATCGATCAGTTTGAATAATGTTTATGAGTGTTTAAAAATACCCCCCCCCCCCTGTTCACAGTTCAATTTTCGCTAGTTATTCGATCCCAATGTTTCCGATTTTGGGGTAAAAATTTAAGTTAAAGTCTAAACTTTCCAATAATTTCAATCCCATGCACAAAATAACGGTAAAAAGTTGTTGTTCGTTACTCTAAAGTCTAAAACGCCCTCTATCGACAATTTTCGTAACTTTTAAAAAATTTCTACAAACAAATCGTTATTTAAAGAATAATTTTAGCGAAAACCGCAAACGAATCCACCCTTTTTTCCGTGTTTTATAATCGTTTGAAGTTTCGGACCTTAAACTTTAATGGCCCCTGGCTCCTAAGGAAGAAATTTGCGCCCCATGGTTTCCCACTTAATAATGTTTGTCTTCATGTCTACTATCACCCCTCAAAGTTTGTCGGTCCGGTAGCGAAACACCCTGTATATATATATACATATATATATATATATGTATATATATATATATACATATATATATGTATATATATATATACATATATATATGTATATATATATATACATATATATATACAGGGTGATTCTAAATTTTTTTTTCAATAAAAGAGGAGTGATAGTACACATGAAGACAAACAATATTAAACAGGAGACCAAGGGTCCCAAACGTTTTCCAAAAGAGGTAGCCGCCATTAAAGTTTAGGGGCCAAAATTTCAAATAAACATAAAATACGGAAAAATAGGTCGATTGATTTCCGGTTTTCACTAAAATTATTCTTTATGTCGGAATGTTCTTGAAATTAAATTATAAAGATAAATTTCAAAAAATGCCGATAGAGGGCGCTTTAGACTTTAGAGTAACGGACAATTATTTTTAGCCGGTATTTTGTGCATCTCATTAAATGTTTTCGTAAGCTTAGACTTGAACTTAAATTTTGAGCTCAAAATCTGAAGTTGGGTGTGGTTTTAAGTAGCACAAACTGAGCTGTGTTCAGAAGGTTCAAATTTCAAATGATTATAAATAACGGAAAAATTGGTCGATTGATTTGCGGTTTTCACTAAAACTATTCTTTATGTAGGTATTTTCGTGAAAATAAATTATAAAGATAAATTTCAAAAAATGTCGATAGAGGGCGCTTTAGACTTTGGAGTAACGAATAACTATTTTTTGCCGTTATTTTTTGCATCTCATTAAATGTTTTCGGTGGCTTAGAATTAAACTTAAATTTTGAGCTCAAAATCTGAATAGTAGGGAGTGGTTAAGTAGCATAAACTGAACTGCGTTTAAGGAGAGGGGTTTTCAAATTTAAAATAATTATAGAAAATGGAAAAATTGGTCGATTTGTTTACGGTTTAAAATAAAACTGTTCTTTAAGTCAGTATCTTCTTCAAAATAAATTTTAAAGATAAATTTCAAAACAATTCCATTCGAGGGCGCCTTTAAATTCAGAGTAACCAACAATTAATTTTAACCATTATTTTTTGGTTCGAATTAATTGCTTGTAAAAGATTATTAAATGTTTTCGGAAGCTTAGATTTAAACTTAAATTTTGAGCTAAAATTCTGAATCGTTGGGAGGGGTTTTGAAGCGCAAACTGTGTGTTCCAGAGTTGAAATTTAACCCTCCCTTCTCCTCGAGTGCAATTCAATTTTTTGCTACTTAAACATTTCTAACGATTCAGAATTTGAGCCCAAAATTTAAGTCTATGCATTTGAAAGCATTTAATGAGATTAAAAAAAACGGTTAAAAATTGTTGTACGCTACTCCAAAGTGTAAAGCGCCCTCAATCGGCATTTTGTGAAATTTATCTTTAAAATTTTATTTCAAAAAAATGCTGATTTAAAAATTATTTTTAGCGAAAACCGCAAACGAACTGACCAATTTTTCCGTTTTCTATAATCATTTGAAATTTGAACCCTCTGAACACAGTTCAATTTGTCTACTTAACCACTCCCAACTATTCAGATTTTGAGCTCAAAATTTAAGTTTAAGTCTGAGCTTACAAAACCGTTCAATAAGATGCAAAAAATAACGCCAAAAAAGAGTCATTCTTTACTCCAAAGTCTAAAGCGCCCTCTATCGGCATTTTTTGAAATTTATCTTTATAATTTATTTTCACGAAAATACCTACATAAAGAATAGTTTTAGTGAAAACCGCAAATCAATCGACCAATTTTTCCGTTTTTTATAATCATTTGAAATTTGAACCCTCTGAACACAGCTCAGTTTGTGCTACTTAAAACCACTCCCAACTTCAGATTTTGAGCTCAAAATTTAAATTTGAGTCTAAGCTTACGAAAACATTTAATGAGATGCAAAAAATACTGGCAAAAATAGTTGTTTGTGACTCCAAAGTCTAAAGCGCCCTCTGTCGGCATTTCTTGAAATTTATCTTTATTATTTAATTTTAAGAAAATTCCGACGTAAAGAATAATTTTAGAGAAAACTGCAAATCAATCGACCGATTTTTCCGTTTTTTATGTTTATTTGAAATTTTTGTGCAATAACTTTAATGGCGGCCACCTCCTTTGGAAAACGTTTGGCACCCTTGGTCTCCTACTTAATATTGTCTGTGTTGATGTGTAGTATCACCCCTCTTTTATTGTAAAAAAATTTAGAATCACCTTGTATATATATATATATATATATATATATATATATATATATATATATATATATATATATATATATATATACAGGGTGTTTCGCTACCAGACCGACAAACATTGAGGGATGATAGTAGACATGAAGACAAACATTATTAAATAGGAAAAAATGGGGCGCAAACGTCTTCTGTAGGAGATAGGGGCCATTAAAGTTTAAAGTCCAAATTTTCAAACGATGATAAAAAAACGGAAAAAAGGGTCGATTCGTTTGCGATTTTCTTTTAAAAAAAGTTTTAAAAAGCGAAAAGTTTTAAAGATTACGTTCAAAAATTGTCGATAGCGGTCGCTTTAGACTGTAGAGTAACGAACAATTACTTTTTACCGTTATTTTGTGCATGGGGTTGAAATTAATTTAAAGTTTAGACTTTAACTTAAATTTTAAGCCCAAAATCGGAAACATTGGGATCGGGTAACTAGCGAAAATTAAACTGTGAACAGAGGGGGAGATTTTAAACGTTCATAAATATTGGACAAACTAATCAATTTTGCTGCGGTTTGCGTGTAAGTCATTAATTTGGTAATTATTTTATTCAAAATGACATAGAGCTTTGGTGTCTTCATTTTTTGATAGAGGGCGCTTCCGACACATCTCTGACATTTCAATGGCATTACTCCTGGGTGTTTTACTACCAGACCAACATACTTCCAAGAAGTGTTAGCGATACAAAGACGACTCTGAATCTCATAGACATGTGACGTTGGAAATGCCTTTTTTGCGAGTTACGGTTAAAGGAAGCAGAGAAAAGAAACAGGAACAGCAGAGAAAGAGCAACATGTTAATGTGACAGAAAACATTTTTTTAAATGTGTTACTACAAAAGGTGTCCGAAATTACGACCAGAAGTAGTCCGGCATGCTTGACAGCGGCGTCGATTGGAATTCCTCACGTTTTGAAAGGCGCATTATCGTTTAGCGCATTATCGCATTATCGTGGCGTTACCGCAGCGCCATCTACCGTCGCTGTCAAATTTGCTGGACTACTTTTGGTCGTAATTTCGAAAAGTTTTTCTAGCAAAACCTTTAAATAAACTGTTTTCTCTCACATTAATTTGTCGCTCTTTCTCTGTTGTTTCTGTTACTTTTTTCTCTGCTTCCTTTAACCGTAACTTGCAAAAAAGGCATTTCGAATGTTACATTCCTATGTGATTCCGAGTCGTCTTTGTATCCCTAACACTTCCTGGAGATATGTTGGTCTGGTAGTAAAACACCCAGGAGTAATGCCATTGAAATATCAGAGATGTGTCGGAAGCGCCCTCTATCAAAAAATGAGGACACCAAACTGTACGTCATTTTGAATAAAATAATTACCAAAAGAATGACTTACACGCAAACCGCAACAAAATTGATTTGTTTGTCCAATATTTATAAGCGTTAAAAATCTCCCCCTCTGTTCACATTTCAATTTTCGCTAGTTACCCGATCCCAATGTTTCTGATTTTAGGCTTAAAATTTAAGTTAAAGTTTCAACTTTAGAATAATTTGAACCCCATGCACAAAATAACGGTAAAAAATAGTTATTCGTTACTCTAAAGTCTAAAGTGACCTCTATCGACAATTTTTAAACGTAACCTTTAAATATTTTTTCTAAAAAAATTGTGACATAAAGAATGATTTTAGTGAAAACCGCAAACGAATCGACCCTTTTTTCCGTTTTTTATCATCGTTTGAAATTTTGGCCCTTAAATTTTAATGGCTCCTAGCTGCTACAGAAGACGTTTGCGCCCCATGGTTTCCCATTTAATAATGTTTGTCTTCTTGTGTACTATCAGCCCTCAAAGTTTCTCGGTCTGGTAGCGAAACACCCTGTATATATATATATATATATATATATATATATTATATACATATATATAATTCCTAATATATATATATATATATATATATATATATATATATATATATATAGGGAGGGTGGGGATACTTGAGCCACCCCTATTATCTCTACAGTTGGTTAATTTTTCTTTCTAAAATTGGCAATATTGTAACATATTTATTGTTCTGAACATGCAAAAAAGAAATCACACACCTTGGTACCATTTTGAAAGTATAATGATTAATAGTTGTTTTTTCCCTATCTCAAGTAAATATTTAGGTGCGTGTTTTTTTTATTTTTTTTTTGCAATCAAAGTTTTGTTTAAAGATGCAACTATATACATAAATTTAATACGTATAATTTCCATTGTATTTTGAATCTAAAATAGTTCTAATAGCTGCATGTTTTATTTAGTAAAACTCTGATAAACAAAAATTGTGGTAGAGGGGATACTTGAGCCTGTGAGATTGGGGATACATGAGCCATGGCTCAACCATCCTCACTAGGAAATTAGACATGGGTGAAACAAACAAAAAATACATCCTTATATTCACTAATAGATTTTTTTCTGGATAAAAAGGAAAATAATTTTTCATTTTATTTTTTTCTCTTAAAAAAATAACGACCTAAAAATATTTAAAGATATTCATTTTTTTAATGAAAATATTCATTTTATTTTTCATTTTGACTACCAAAATAGCCTGTATAGATAAATATAAACATAGTTTTCAATTTAACTTTTTTAAAATTAAAATAACTTTTTAAAACTGTTTTACCGGTTATAATCTCTAATACTTTAATTAGTTAGGTCCAAGATATTGAAATATTTATTTTTTAATATAATATATTAAGATTAATATTTTATATTGAAATTGCAAATTTATTGAAATTGTAACTGTAACTTTTTTTAACTAAGAAAATAGAAGAAGAATTGGTAAAAAGAGCGCACAAAAAACAAGAAAAGTAACAAAAATCACAGTTCAAACTTACCTGCGTGGAACCAAAGGGGAAGAGAAAATCTTCTCCTGTGAAAACAAAAAGTGTTTGAAATAGTAGAATGATACATCTGGCTTAGATTCCGACAGCTACTCAATTAAAAGCAGAGTTCGACAATATCATTAGAGGAAAATTCTGTCAATGATGGTGATGATATGAAAAGAAAACCTTCTATTGATGATTGGTTATTAATAAAATATGCCAAAAGAAAACTGTAAAAAGACTTTTTGGAGAAGTGCTTAATATTTTGAAAATGAAATTTGCTCGATGAATTCTAAATTCCAAATTTAAATGGCCCACAACTGAGGATGTTCCTACCATTGATATAACTGAAGTTGAAATAATTCTTCTCCATCAGCTCTAACAACGAAAAATGATCTTATAATTAGCTTTATTTTCTCAATTGGTTTTGCAGGACTTTATGTATCATAATTTATCATTCTGTAAGATATTTGTGCAAAAAGCGAAAACAATTACTTTTATAGATATTTTTCCGTACTGGCTCAAGTATCCCTTCACCATGGCACAAGTATCCCCCTCTTGGGAATTCTTGAGCCAGGATGTAAAACAAAAAATAAAAATTTATTAGACATAGAAAAATAGTTCAAAATTAGTTGAAAGTGGTTTTCAGTTGAAGAAAAAAATAAAATTTTCATTTTCAATATTTTATTTTATTCTAAGAAATTATAAAAATTTTTAAAAAATTAAAATTCAAAAAATGGCTGAAGTATCCCCATCTTCCCCTATATATATATATATATATATATATATACATACCGGATGTCCCAAAAATGACTGATGTATTTTAAAATTCAATAACTTGCAAACGGTGATAGCTATTTAAAAAATTTTTGCAAGAGGATTATGTGTAATGTCAGGAGTTTTTTTACATTAATTTTTTATTTTAGTTCGAATCTCAAACAATAGGCGGCGCTGACAGCGATTGAAGGCCAGGTGTTCAGTGCTGACTGAAGCGTCGACCTGGCCTTCAATCGCCGTCAGCGCCACCTATTGCTTGAGATGCGAACTAAACGGTAAAAAACTCCTAACATTATACATAACCCTCCTGCAAAAAATTTTTAAATAGCTGTCACCGTTTGCAAGTTATAGAATTTTAAAAACCATCAGTCATTTTTGGGACAACCGGTATATATATATATATATATATATAGATAGATAGATAGATAGATTTAACAAATTCTATCAATTATTTGGAAAATGAAATTCTAATCAATTTGACATAATAGATTTATATTTTAAAGCCCAGAGCCAAATCTCCTGATTTCCGGTGTCTTTGATTTAATAAATTTTCCTTTAATAATTATCTGTTTTCAATTTTTGATTTCCCAACCTTCTACCTGGCTTCCACTAGAAACTCGGTTATTAGGGAAGTGGGTCGGGAATTTTCAACCTGGCTTTCACTAGAGAGTCGCAATCAGAGAATAAAAGCTAAACGATCACTTAAATTACACTGGTGTCCAAAAGTTAAGCATAATTGGTAATTAAGTAATTATTTTTAAGTAATGAAAGAAATATGAATCGGAATGTGCTGAAACTCCAGGTGTGTAAACAAAATAGTACGCGTCACATATTTTCGCGAAGAGTTTTCCCCGAAATCGAACAGGGGACCGTCAACAAATTGAAAAAGAACGAAGATCTTTTGGATAACCCTGTCAAAACAAATGTAGCAAAAGCGTTCAAACTGTACATTATGATTAATCGGCCTATTTTAATGTACTGTGATAATTTTTACAAGGATAGTATGTATACTCGTAGAGAAATTAAGGTTTTTATAAAAACAGTCCTAAATTTTTCCAAGTTTTTTGCTTATAATTTGCAGAGTTCTTATTATAAAATAATGTTCTTTTCTGAAAATATGACAAACATCATTGTACACAATACCCTGTCATCAGAATTTAAAAATAATAAAAATTGTGTGAAAAATGAGTATGTTTAGTAAATAATTTTTCATTGCGCATGCGTCAACGATATCAAAATGTCATTTGCATATTGTGTTAGCTAAATGTATAGAGCAACTTCTGTAAAAGTTTCAAAAACATAGCTTGAAAATTCTGAAAATGGGAGCCTTTAGAATCAACTCAAAATTCATTATTCCTAATGGAAGCAAAAAAAAATCAGGGGTTTTACCTAAATATAGTTGCACGTGCAATATTGTGTAGGCACTAAACAATGGAATATGGATACAGCCCCTCATCTTTTTGCTTCATTTAGGGAATAAAGGATTTTGAGTTGATTCTATAATCTCCCATTTTCAGAATTTTCAAGCTATGTTTTTGAAACTTTTACAGAAGTTGCTCTATACATTTAGCTAACACAATATGCAAATGACATTTTGATATCGTTGACGCATGCGCAATGAAAAATTATTTACTAAACATACTCATTTTTCATACAATTTTTATTATTTTTAAATTCTGATGGCAGGGTATTGTGTACAATGATTTTTGTCATATTTTCAGAAAAGAACATTATTTTATAATAAGAACTCTGCAAATTATAAGCAAAAAAACTTGGAAAAATTTAGGACTGTTTTTATAAAAACTCTAATTTCTCTACGAGTATACATGCTATCCTTGTAAAAATTAACACAGTACATTGAAATAAACCAATTAATCATAATGTGCAGTTTGAACGCTTTTGCTACATTAGTTTTGACAGGGTTATCCAAAAGATCTTCGTTCTTTTTCAATTTGTTGACGGTCCCCTGTTCGATTTCGCGGGAAAATCTTCGCGAAAATATGTGACGCGTACTATTTTGTTTACACACCTGGAGTTTCAGCACATTCCGATTCATATTTCTTTCATTACTTAAAAATAATTACTTAATTACCAATTATGCTTAACTTTTGGACACCAGTGTAAAAGAAAAAAAAACTTAAATGGTCACAGACGCTAAAATTCTTCCGGACACGGCAACACCTGGGGATAGTGACAGACATCCATCAACAGTGTAATGATTGTTAAAATAAATAATATCAGAAAATTTTCGGTTGGTGGTGGAAAGTGACATCCCGTATACTTCATACAATAAATCGAATGCAGCGCTTGTATTTTCAGGCCTGATTATGGGATACGCACAAGTAGCACGTGCTTCCCTTAGAAAATTTTGAAGGAGCCCAAAACAAGAGAACAGGAGCATTACTACAAATATTATTCAAATTGTAATAATTAGTATTGTATTTTCTCGAGTTTAATTTTGGTTGTACAACAATACTACCTGGCAAATTTACTACTCTAGTAGTTTAGACAAACTGAAAAGTTGTAATTATGTAACTGAAATTGAACAATTGTATGAAAAGTTTATTTATTACAAAAAGTATTTTCATTAAAAGTTTATTTGTTACGAAATGTATTTTTATGATATATATATATATATAAACATGTGTGTGTGTGTTAATAATTTGAAAAGAAATTATAATTTTGGAATGGAATTCATTTAATATAAAGGTTGTGTTTTTCATAATGTCAAAGGTTAATCGGGCCCTTTGTATCCTGTAAAAAAGGAATTTGTTTTAGAGTGCTCTATCATTTCTTAAAATGATACTACTTAGTCATCCCGTCGACAAGTTTCACCTAAATATATAAATCGCCAAACTAATAGCCAAATTATACATATTGACAATTTTTTTCTTTCAATAACGAAAAAACAAATAGTAGAATATTAATAAAAATCGAAATAAAAATCTCTTAATGACGTTCTAAACATGTGTATTGTATTTAATATCACTGACTGTGATATTTACGATCATCCATTATTGGCGTTTAATCTTAGAATTTGGCGATAGTATTTTGGTCGGCGTGTTAATCAAGTAGTTCCCTTAAAGTTTTCTAATCCTTTTTGAACAATTCTGTATATTTAAACCGAGATTTCTTACGCTTAGTTACATTATTTTTCAAATTCTAGTTATTCCAGCTTAAAGTGTCAATGAATTATCCTTAACTGGCTAATCATGAGTATCAAGCAATAGAACAAAGTACTAATACTAAATTAAAACACGGAGAGCTAATAAGCAACTCCGGCCCTGTTTTCAATTAAATTTTATTGACATAAAGGCTTAAAAGTCATGGGAAACCTGCAGGGGATGAAGTGGGTAATAAACAGTAAAAGCATATATCAAGTCACGTGTCGTAACCATCCCCTTGCCCTTCCAACTGGTTGTCAAGGTAACAGGTAATGGGGGAAGTTTTCGCAGCATTAAAGACGGTGTGTACTTTCAAGAATATAATTAAAGATTCCATGTTTGGATAATATCTGAAAGAAATTGCTTCATATTGCCTGGGGAACTCAGCATCAAAATGTGCTTGAGATACATTTTATGAGAATTTAAATTAATTAAAGTACTTTTCTTAAAAATATTAATAAAATATGCGGAATAGTCCTGTGGATATTTGCAGTTTTATAATGACTTTAGCTGTGTATTATAAAAGCATAACACACAATTAAAATTTTGCACATAAGCAAAATAATAATTAAAGTTTCCATGTTTAATAACTGATATAAAGACTTTTTACCATAAAATGCTCAGTCTGGTGTAGAAGCTTGAATTTTAGATATTCTCATGAGCTCGATTAAAAAAAAAATCATTATTTTTTTTTACATTTATTTATGTTTTGAAAATTTAAAAAAAAATTACATGAAAATTAAAATTATTTTAACCATAGATTCTACAGGATGATTTGCCATTTTAACTTGATTATTGGTACTTATAGCAAATTGAAAAAGTCATCTTGTGCAAAAAATGGAATTGACTCGTGAACCTTCTAGTGCGATAATTTTTTCATAGCTTTCGATGTGGATTGTGAACATAAGAGTACCTGCATGAACTTAATTTTTCATATAACGAAAAAACATCATCCTAAAGCACTGTAAAAAACTGGTATAACGAATTCATTCGTGGTCGATTTTCGCTCCAGTTCGAATTCCGTGAACAAATACCAAAATTTGTTGTTGCGCCAGAAAATATCGACACTGTGCCTCAACTGATAAAGCCAAATTTTCATATGACATACCGTGAGAATAAGGGTTCTTTGGACATTAGTATGGCAGGCATGAATAAGATAGTGCCTGAACATTGTCAGTAAAAAATATTCGTTCGCGTTGGAAGCTGCATAATCTGACAAACGCTCAAAAGAAAGCTTGTGTTGATTAGTGCAAAGAAGTGTTAAACAAATACATTCAAAGTTCATGCAATGCTGTATATAATATCTACACAGATTACGAGTTATGTATCCATGCATGTGAGCCGAAAACAAAACAGCAATCGACTATATGGGTCTTCCAAAGGGAGTAACAACCAACAAAAGTTGTTCGAGGAAGAAACCCATCGAAGCAAATGGTTTACTGTTTTTTCGGAATCGCCTGTCAAGTTGCGACAGTGGCATTAGAGCAGCGAAACACAGCCACTTCTAAATGGTACTCGTCCAATTATTTGCCAGAGTCTTGGGAGAAATTCTAAAAACGCAGAACAGGCAAATATTTTTTATCATAACAATTTGAGCTATCACACATCTGCGCAAACAAAAAAAAATTCTGAAATGCCAAAACATCGAATTGGTGATTTATCAACCATACAGCCCTGATGTGTCACCAAATAACATATTTTTATTCCCATGCATCAAACATAAATTACGTGGATATGATTTTCGACACCCGAAGAAGTGGTTGTTGCGTTTAAAACGCATGTTTACACATAAAAAAAACTTTTTGCTACGTATAGCGACTTTTTATAATCTAATGTAGTTAAATCGCTTACCTGTTAATATTTTTAATTGTCATATTTATTTAATTCTCACATGTTAATTATGTTGTAGAATTTGGGTGATTATTTGAATAAAAATTCTCGGTTTGTTAACATAAAATGTGGTTATTAGAGAAGTTTCTTTTATGTTTGTTTATTTTATAAACTTCATCTTAGGCTGTAAATTATATATAACACCTTTTTTTAAAATTCAATATAATTTATGGAGTTAAAATTGCGATTTTGCTAAAAACATTCACTTTCCTTCTCAAAAACACTTTTCATCTACTGTTCAATAAAAGCAAAAACGTATGTTATGAACACCGGGTTACTCAGGCACCATATGTTATAGACAGTATGATAAATATGTTAGCAGTAATATAATGTAAGGATATGCCATATCGACACTAGTTCAGTTTATTAAATTAAACATTAGTATGTAGTGGGTAAATATATAGACATTGCAATATTTTTCTGCAATTAAATACGGTAGAAATTATTATTATTTCCATCTGTAGATCTATATTTAGAAATTTTATTCTATAAAGTGAAAATTTAACTTGCATTTATTTCTTTAGACATAAATCTATTAATAAAACATGATATTATATCTCGAAAAAAAGTGTTTAATTTCTCATTATTTCCTCAAATCGTTTGCAAGGATTACATGTGGCGTTTCCAAAAACTCTAATTATTTTTTATTAATTTAAAATTAACATTTTGCAAAATAACTTTTCTTTCACCCTCATTGTGAACAATTTATTACTTGCTGTTCAAGAAATGCAAGCAAAAAACATTATTGAAACCAAGGTTTGTATTCTGACAACTTGTCTTAAAGACAGGTATGTTGATTGTCATATAAATGGCAGCTTTCTGTTTTTGAGATCGAACGCATATACGGGGTTCTATAAAAGAATTTTTCAGCTCTAAGTTTAAATAGTATCAGTTCTAAGCGTTGTAGAGTGTTCGTCCAATGTCATAAATAAAGAGTAACTTAGACAGTTCTAGATATGCGCGTGCGTGAGTAGTGCTTTCTTATTGACTTGCTTGCAGTGTAACATACTCAAAACAAGTTGGAAATTGCACGTGAATCGTAGCAAATGAGGTGCGTTCGTACGATAACGAAGTTTTAAAATATTCAGATCTTGCTGATATAGTAGAGCGTACTTTGGATACAGTATAGTGCTCGAAATCTTTGTGTTCCTGTAAATATACAGGGAGTAATTTTTATTGTACTTCATTAATCTTATTCATAAAATGTGAAGTAGTTTAATATAATTAAAACAACCCCCCAAACAATGTTTCCCCGTATAACATTATTTAGTGGAATACATTTGTGTGGCTCTGTAATTAAATAATAAATATTCTTTGCATCACAGATTGTACAAAATATATTTTTAGTACATATTTCATTGATTCATGTCAATTCTGTTATGTTCAAATGAGTGTAACACCATTAAAATGCATTTGGAACTTGTTTCCCCATTGATCGTAATGTAACGGAATACTTTTGATTGTCCCTGTAAGTGATCTGTCCATCCGATTTTCATAAAATTTGAAATGACTCGACAAAATTATGTAATAATTATGTATTTCAAATTTCAAACGATTCGGTTGGGTAGTTTCTGCGTTGTTATATGCGGACAGACAGACGGACGGACAGATGGACGGACTGAGCGACAACAATAGGTGCTACGTATTTACAAAATTACGAACGCACCTAAAAAGGAAGCCACACCAACGTACAGTGTTATTGCTTAGCTGAACATTCAAAACCCGTTAGAGACATGGGGTTTTTCCCTTTGGAGCTTCATAAAAGATCGTATTTACGTTCCGCCACTGGATAATATTTTGCCAGATTAGAGACATAGAATTGAAGAGGCTACTGCTTTCATTAAAGACTGGGAGGCGGCAGCACAGACGATTACCTCAACGAGTTCACGGACGAAATTCTAGGATAAGTTAAATCTTGATTCGCACATTAAAACTCAATCGTCTGCCACATCACATCTTGGTGGAAAACACTTAAAAACCCGATTTTATTGGCAGAAGTTTGGGAGAAAAAAAGATAATGGTAAACCTACTATAGCCAACCGCTAAAATCAGGTTTTCAGTTTCCACCAAGATAGGACGTGACAGACACATTGCGTTTTAATATGCGAATCGAGAGTTAACTAATCCTAGAATTGGAATTATGAATTCGGTAGGGTTGTCTGTACTGCCGCCTCCCGGTCAATTACTTCAGACTTGTTAATCGAAATGTAGGAGCAATGTTGGAATTTAGATTGTGTGAGTATCGCACAACTAAAGATGCCCATATGAAACATTTGAAAGAAAAAAGTACCTTAATTTACCTTGCATTTGAGACATGATTTGTTACAAATAGTCTAAATTAAGCAGTTATGATTCACCGTTGAAACTGGAAAATTATTTTATAAACACCTTATATTTTATGTTATCAATTTTATTTAATATCAGAAAATATGAACAGAAATTATGTACAGTTGAGTAGTTTAAGCATTTCTAGGGCTAACTGACGCTTACCCTCTTGATGTAGCGGCATACATAGTAATAAAAGAGAAAAAGTTAATTTGCAGTCTATACTTCGTAAAAATGAGTATATATATATATATATAAAAAATAGAAAAGAATTTAGGATATGATTAACAATGAAAATTTTAGTTAATTAAAACAAATACAGTTATTATATTTTGTAAGGGAGAAGAGTGGGATGATATAATGTTCAGTTGTTCAAAACGGTCGACATTAACGAGTTATGAAGAAACATTTTCTGGTTCTATATATGTTTTTTGACTAGAGAAAAAAAATAAATATTTGCAGTTATGTAAAGAAATGACATGTTATATAGAGGATCGATAATTTTATTCAATTCAATCACTGTTAAACTGCACAATGGAATTAATAATAAAGAGGAGATAACATACAGTGTATTGTCTACGAGCTGGAAACGAAATAATATACAATAATATATATAGTTTTTCTGGTATCTGTTTCTCTAGGTATTTTACTCATTTTCATTGACACTGACAAGAGGTTATCTTAGTTGTCACACTATTTAACCCTTTATCTACCGACAGTACTTATAAGACTATTAAAATAACTTATTATAAAATTCTTTTTGTCAGTTAGTTGTAATACTGTTTAGAATGAGTTACAGATGCATAATTTTATCTTGTTCCAAAAGCATTATTGGTTAGACAAAATAAAAATATTTTTAAAAGGATAATTTCTTTTGCCTTTGCATCATTTCAGGTTTCTTTGGCGCTGAGGGAGGGTGGATGGGAATTTATTCATTCGGAAATATTTTTATATTTATATAATAAGAACGTCATATTTTTGAATTTTATAATTCTACAAAATACTAAAAAAATAATTTAAAATAAAAGATTTGAGTGGGGTTATAAAAATTGCACAAAATCCCTGTAAATTAAAATTTAATTAATCCTTCCAAATCCTTCAATCCTTCTAAAATCTTTCAAATATTTATTAAAGGATTATGCAAATCTTTTAATTTAGTTTAAACAATTTGCGTAAAATGCTTTAGAATGTAAAATTTTCATGAATTCATAATGCGGTAGATAAAGGGATAACAGAAACGCAGCGCCGCACCTGATTAGATTAAACTCCCACCAATAAAAACATATAGATTTTTTTTTCGTTTTTCGTGACTGATATTTTGCATTAGAAAAACGTTGAATAAGCAAAAAATTTTCAATTTCAATTTACCGGTGGAAACTTCTTCCGCTGATTATCAAGCCCTGCAAAAGCGGTTACAGTTGATACTTCCAATTTTAAGGATATGCCAGTTTTTCTTTATTAACCCATTAGTGCCTAGCGTCCCATTTTTGGGACAGTTTTTAAAAATTCAATTAAGCGCATTTCACACCAGTAAGAAAGGAGTATAAATAATTACTTTCATTCTCGAAACAAAGGTCTTCGATAAGTTAAGATAAAAGTTTTACTTGCTTTAAAAGTGGAGGGAAAATGCAAAATTTGAATTTTAACGAAGAAAATAATTCAGGGGCTAATGGGTTAATAATTTTATGAGCTATACCAGGAAACAAATCTATAGATATAGATTTTGTTTAAATGATTGCTATTATTGATGTTTCAGAATAGATTACATTATTCGAACATTTACTTTCATGTTATTTTTCAAAAAGAAGTTCTCAGCCAGACTTTTTCGAATATCTTTGAAATGTCTAAAAACATAATTCTTTTTAAAATATTTTCTTACATAACTTTTCTGTTTCTAAACATATGTTTTTTTTCCTTTAGAAAAACGGAATCTTAGCATTTCAGTTGTTGTGTTATAAAACAAAGTATTATATCGTTGATAGATCAGTTAAATGAGTTAAAACACTGTTAAGTTACATTGAGATAAATTGACAAATTAAATTACAGAAAAGGATTGTTGTATTTTGTATTAGAATGTTTTGGATAGTTCGAAAGTTGGCTTTTATAATGTTTTGTTAGTTTTAAATATGTTTTGTAGATGTTTATGTTATAACAATGTTACTGACTTAATATTATGTATTACAAAATTTGGAAAACATTTTATTCTTCTTGTTGAAATTTCTAAATAACATTTTAGTTTAACATCATTAAATCGTAGGGTCAATTTTTTTTTATTTATGAAGAGCCCAGAAAATAAAAATGTTCGCTTCTACAACTCCATCGCAAATTATCCCATAAAACGGTAAATATGACAATTCGCTTTGCAAATCATTTTTTTCCTATATTTCTTAATCAGGGATTAATTTCTGACAACAACAACAAAAAAGTACCGGAGTACTGATATTCAACAGGAATAACAATCATAATGTGCGTCCTTGAACGTTTCATACGCATATTTATATTTCATACATTATTAAAAAAAATTAAGGCAATTTTGTCTTTAGAAAAAAAATAGCATATTTTGATTATATCTTTATGCATGTTAAATTTTATCAAATAAACAGAACAAAAACATTAAAATCATGAGTAGGAAGCTTTTAGAAAATTCTAATCACCAAAGATTTTTTTATTTATTTACTTATAAATAAATTAGTATAAACCAGCAATAAAAACACACATCATTCATGATCCTGTAGGCTTCGGATACCAGTATTTATAAGTTTCGGTGGATTATGCTAATTTTTATATAGCTACAAAAAATAAGGAATTCTTTGAATTGTGCTCTGTAATTTTCGGCACCAATTAAAGTCTGCATGGAGCTGAAAAGTTGATCAGTAAGAATATTTTATAAACACAAATAAAATCGAACCAGAAAACATGATACGACCACGGTAAGAACAGTTAGTTAACTCTCGCATTTTTTGCAGCTGTCAGAAAATTATTGAGACAGAAATAATTTAAATCTACATTTCTGATCTCTTAAGAATTATTCCGCATTTGTTTTATGTAATTCACAACATTATATTTGTAAGCTTTTTTTGTACGTCAGAATTCAAAGGACAAGAGATAGATCATATGAGGGAATAGAAGATAAGATTTAGGCTTCAGTAAAACTAATTTGCGGGGCTCCGGAGTGATGTATTCACGAACTCCGGTGAATTCCAATCAACATTTAAATATTCACTAGAAAAAAATTGTTCCGTAACTGAACTACTGTATATTGTGGCGAAAATTATTCACTGTTCCGTATAAAATGTTCTCTTTATCCAACAACTGCCAAAACTAAAATGTATGGACAACAACAAATTTCGTTGAAAGTCGTTCTGCTCTACTAATTCCAATATGTAATTTTTTCTTTTATTTAAATGTTTCTGGCCTGAAATGGGGCATTTTTTAAGTTCTCAAAAAGTAATATCTTTGGTAATTACTTTAACCATATTCACATAAAGTTTTTTTTTTTTTACCGTAATCTCATTGCAACACCAGACACCGCCCCCTGAATACTACACCTGCGCCCTGATACAAAAAAACTTGCTATCATGGGCGGATTTTTTTTCCAGTACTTGCATACTCTATTATATTCGGACAGTTGTATTTTTTAGCTATTTAAATTCAGACAAGTAAGGCGCAGAACACTTTTAGACATTTTTGACGTTTGCAAATTCAGGGGACCTCACAAACGCTGAAAAAATAAAATAAAATCTCCTACTACCTCAGCCGACATCTTTATGTCCGTGTATTAGCCTATAATTCAGAGAGCGGTGGGGTAGCAGGAGATGAGATAAATATCGATATGAACGATGTCTTAACACACTGCCTTTTTTATTTCTCTTAACATCATTGACTTATATCATGAAACTTGTATTAACCCATTGAGGGACAAAATATGTCCGCTTCAAAAAATTTCAAATAATTGATTCACACCGCAATTTAAGAACAACTTTGTTTAAAAATAATCAAGACTCTTATTCACGCATATTATGAGATCGAAATTGTAATAAAAATTTACTAGTGCCAGTTTGCGTTTGGAACAGTAAAATTAACCGCTTGCAGACTGTAAACGGCGCCCCTGAAAGGGTTAAAAACATTGAGTTGCATTATTTAATTGTTTAGGGTTCGCACGGATACCATTATTTTGAGGGTGAAATATCCGTATATTTAAACAGAAAAATTAATCTAGTTTAAACATGCAGAATTTCGACTTATTAAAAGAGAGATTTTCTATAAGAAAATACTAGTACCTTAATTTTTTGTGGTCGGGGAATTCCAAGATCTGAATGAACCCTGTATTTATAATATATTGTCCATTTTTTAAATTGTAAGATATTTTATATTAAATATTCTCAGATGCATAAACTTTAGATACCTATTGTGTAAATCAATTTTCGGAAGATATTTGTAAAAGAAAAAACAGCTTTTACTATTTTAAAATCTAGATGTCTTACAAAAGTTCCAATGGGTAATGTATTTAAGCCGCCTTCTTTTTGACATTCTGGAATTTATTCTTATTCTTGTAATGCGCACAATTGGCAGGTACTACAATTCAGAAACAATGGAATAAAGTTGCATTTCTGTTCGTATATAATTAAAAAGGATTTATAAAAAATACTGTCAAAGTTGTCAATTTGAATGACGATGCACAGTTCTGAATGCAATAGTACAGGAAAGGTCATTGTGAGTCAACAATTAACAATTTAATCGTCGCGCCTGAGACGTTCACGGGCTGCAAGGTTAACGGCTTTTATTCAGAGATTTTGGATTCCCACCAATTTCATAAAATAGTGTAATTGGATTTATTCTGGTATCATTTTACTTCCAATTAAATAAGATCAATATTTTTTTTTTCAAAAAAGTGGTGGGATTAATAAATTTGGATTTTAAATCGTAATTTAATGCGACCATTAAGGGGTTAAATATATATTGATGTAATATAGTTACTGGAGAATTGAAATCGCTATTAGATTTAAAATCATTTAATTAGTCTTATGTGCTTTTAATTTTAGAAAGGATTTCTGATATATAGCAAAAAAATTACATTGGTGAGTGAGGAATGTATTTTTTAGAATAGTTTTAAGACTTGAAATAATACTTACATCATTTGAAATTGATAATTTTTTTACCATGCGAAGTTTGGAAATGACATACATTATTTAATCATATGTGTAATTAAGTTTATATGTCTGTCAGCTGCATCGATACCATTTTGAAGCAGACACTCCATATTTGAAAAAGTATGCGATATTTATTACACCACTATTGACTAAATTAACATTCATTTTTAACACTATTTATGATCTTATAAAATTCACCAGTAAAAAAAGTAATGCAGTTCAAACGGTATTGAGTCGACCGGAAGTCGTGTTATGTTGGGGAAGTCAATTCATATCATTTGCTCGTTGTTGCACAGTACTTAAAGCACAACGCTAGTCACAGAAAAAGACCCGGATGATATTGTAAGGTCTATGAGAGCGTTATTTTCAAATATCTTGCTCAAATTTTTATATTTTGACAGGATTTTTTTGTATAGGATAGCTGAGGACGATCTACAACCGGAATAGTTTTTGATTTTTGCTTTTCGATTTTTTTATATTATGATAGTTTCAATTCCAGAACCGATTTAAACCAATTTTGAAATTTAAAGTAATTTTTAAAAAAATCTGATACCAAAATTGAAAAAGTAAAAACTAAGCCAGTTGTGGATCGTCCTCAGCTATCCTATGCAAAAGAAAAAAAAACATGTTAAAATATTAAAATTTGAGCGAGATATTTGGAAAAAACGCTCCCATAGACTTTACATCGTCATAAGGGTATTTTTCAGCGACTAGTGAGGGGTCTTAAGCTTAACAGTTTTGTCACTTTAAGTGGCTTCCAAGTTGACACCAACTTTACGCCCTGTCTATAGATGAATGTCTTTCAAATAGTGAACCGTTGGAAGAAAATATCTAACTGTAGTATAAAACTACGTAACTAGAAATATTAATATAAAAAAGAATAGGAAAATATCTTAGAAAAAAGTGGCACTAAGATTAAATTTAAAAGTAGATTAAGTATTAATAAAATAACAAAAAAAATAAAAGAATTCAAAAAAGGTTTGAAGAAAATTAAGTTAACCCATTAGTACCTGAATTATTTTCTTTCTTAAAATTACTACTACTAAAATTAATAACTTTGCATTTACCCACCACTTTTAAAGCAAGAATACTTTTATCTCAATTTATCGAGGACTTTGTTTGGAGAAAGAAAGTATTTATTTATCCTCATTTTTACTGGTGTGAAATGTGTTTACTTGAATTTTTTTAAACTGTCCCAAAAATGGGACGCTAGGCACTAATGGGTTAAGAAAACTGTCGAACAAAGCTCGTAAAAGCACGGGCAAGCAAGGGGTATCCCAGATGTTATGACCCAGTAAAAAAAGGCAACTTTTCAGGTTTCTACATTTTTTTTCTTTATTGTTACTAAATAACAGTATAGATTGTCATAAATGACATTTTAAAAGTATAATAAAACGTATTGAACAGTTTAAAAAAAATAAAGAACATTTTGACAAGTGTGAGGAACTCAGGGGCCCCCAGTGTCCCTAATAATGGAGAATTTTGATCCTTTCTGTGATCAGGTTCACAGGCATCATAATCCGGTACTGTAAAGGTAGGATTGTTGCACATTAGATATCAGAATTTGTGTTTATTAATTAATGGGCTGAATCTTCCGTTATGAATTGATAGTTTAAAGGGGTCCATGATCTTTAAATTTCCAAAAAATTAATTCCCAGTCATTATTTTATTCTGAAATGTCTTAAAAATTCTGAGCATTATGCGAAAAATCCAATTCAAAAATCTACGTTAGTTATTGAGTTATAGACATTTATAAACGTTGACTATAACTCAATGTCCGTAGATATTGAAACTTTAAATAGCGTTTTTCAAGTTTGCATGCACTGTTACTTTTAAACTTTGTAAGCTACAGCTTAAAAAATGTTAAACAAATATGCGTTTCTTTATATTCTGCATACTAACCCCCCTTCCCCCCAAAAAATAAACACATATTTTGATTATTTTTATTTTTGTACCAGAAAAACTTTAAAAAAATAACAAAAAAACAAAATTGTAATTTAACAAACTACAATTACTATTTGGAAAGTGATATTTTCAAATACTAAAATTTTAAAGACTTATAAATAAATTCTATATTTAAATTAATAATAATAATGTACATCATTTATATGATGATCGTAATACATTGCTTTTGGCATGCATTTTACATTAATATTCTTAGACTAATGATAGAAAAAAACAACAGTTTATAGCTATACAACTTTAACAGTTTAAAAACTACACTTTTATTTGATGTAGTTAATTAGATTGACTTCTGAACGCCTCATGTTACGTACGACGTGGATTAAACATAAATATTCCTGGACCCATCATAAACAAATTTTTAATGAAAATTCTCTTTTACAATTACCGAAACTGCAAATTTTTTCAGCTTTTAGACATCGCAGATTTAAAATTTTTACACAATTGCGTAGAGAAAAAAATACACTTTTAAATGAAAAAATTTTTGAAATCCTTATCACAATTTGTTTTCAAATTATTTTTATTTTCTAAAAGTTTTTTATATTTATTTTTCATTGTGGCAGCAAAAATAGTCCATTTTCGGACATTAAACATGGACCAATCAGAAAACGAATAAATTTAAATCCAGAAGTATTCCATTTTTTGGACATTGAACATGGACCAATGAGAAAACGAATAAAACAAAAATCAGAAGTATTCTATTTTTAGATATATTAAACATGGACCAATTGGAAAATGAATAAAATAAAATAAGTTACGGAATTCAACCAATAAAAAGATTCAGATGTACTTCAGATTTTCCAGTTCTCTACCAAGGACAACAACTATTTTCCAAATAGTTAATTATTTTTTTTATGTTTAAACTTTTTTTTATTTTTTGCTAAAGTTAAATTTTAAGCAATTTTTTGTGTAGATTTTGACTTTTAGTTACAGGTAGGTGTGCTCTCTTTCTATTTTGATCAAATTTTGTTTTCTATATACATAATTTAGAGTTTTATCATGCGTTCAGCACTTAATCAAAATTAGTGAAATGAATTTTTAAATTAAAAATTTAAATATTTCTTTTTTACATACAGCATTTATGTTTCATAACAACTTAGATAACGATCTATATTTTATGCAGAAAGGAAAAAATATATCTTATTTGCATATTATTGGTGTTTTGTTACTTTGAAAAAGAGACGACGTTTTTTATTATTAATACAAATTCAAAAGTCCTGTGTAGCTTTAAATATCTTTTTTTTTGTTATAAAATAAGACTCCAATTTGTTCCGATCTTTGAATATCCCTTATATTTAAAAAAAAAATTCCTTATAAGTTTCGCAAAAAAGCATACCAAAAATAACTTTTTTCTTGCAATTGTTGTAGAAACCCAGTACGAATTTCTTTAAAAAAATAAACCAATGGGAGCCCTATAAAGAATATTCAATTTTGGATTGACATGAGAAAAACTGTATTTTATTTATTGATTGATTTTTTAATAAATAGATTGCGAATTCTCTAAACGAAAACTGCACATTATACTGTAATATACCCTTTCTATCAATATTTATTAAAACCGCATGTGTATATTTCAGCTGAATACATTAGCAGAGCTGCCAACTTCTACGCCTATTTAAATCATATAATCATGTTTGGAACCACAAAAATGTTTTAGTAAAATGTATGTCAAATATATTTAATGTTATGCATTACATCACATATTATGAATCATTTACTAAAATTTCTGTTTCTAACATGTTTATTTGACTCTAAATAGGCGTAGTAGTTGGCAGCCATGCATTAGCTTTAAGTGTGTTCCAGGACGCAAAAATCTTCTACAAAAATATTTATATATTGCATTTGAAATTTCTTTCTTTTTTCTGCTTAAAATGACGTATAAATCATGTTTCTATCTTAATTCACACATGAAAAATAATTTTTTCGTTTTGGTTGCTTTTCAAAATCTAGTTTTCAAGCAACGGCTTATATGGAAACGCTTTCAAGGTTCGCACACACCTTGGAATTTCCAAGAACTCTGGCACGACTATTAAAAATAAGAAAATTTACATTTAATTTTTAAATCACAACGTTCTTAATCCCCACCTTCATTCACCGATTTTACGATATTTTTCTGCAGTGAAATATTTTGAAATTGTTCTTAAAATTTACTAGTAGAACTGTGCAAACCCTGCGACTTCTTCTGCAAATGCTGCTTTCTACACAATGTTTTTTTTTTTTTTATTAACATTTGTCAGATGTTTATTGTTATTAGTCAAGAACCATTCAAAATATTTGGTTCCAACTTGGGACCAATTACCTTTTTGTCAACCAACTTGTACCAAATTTTGCACCAACTTGTCTTTATAAATTGATTTTTTTTTTATTTTGATTCAGCAAATTTAATATACATATATTAGGGTGGAGCGAAAAAAATTATTTTTTAAAAATCAAAAACGGGTAGGGGCCAAAAGTTGCCTTTATACTAGTGCATCAACTGCATGAAATTTTACCGCTGAAATAAAATGGCTTGAGTCTGCGCTTTTGCTCCAAAAATCGAAATTTTCGGTAAAATTTGTCATTTTTTGACATTCTTTCAAAAAAATTAAAACATTTCTAGAGAGCTGGTTATTATTTAAAAGTGTTACTTAAACCTTTATATATATCTGCTTAACATATTTAAACTATAAAATAATATCTGTAGTCTGTATAATTGGAGCAAATATGACAACTTTTGGTAAAAACCAGCGTTACCTGGCATTGGGCATTGGATGCTACTGGTGTGACCTGCTGCACGTATATTTTTATTCCTTGTATAACAGGAGAGGAAGCTGAATAATGTATTAGGTATGTTGTTAATTGAACCTATTCAGTAGTCTATTATCTTTATTAAATTTTCATGCAATCAATACATTATGATTGGGAGTTCTGTTAAAACCACAACATTTTTTCAATCAATTACATTTGTATATAACGATGTGCCTAAAAATTGATTGTATGAATTCAATTTCTAGTATATCATCATTTACTGTACCCATTACATTGAATATATTTAGAGATGCTAGCAGTTTAACATTATGACGATCGTCACAGAGGATTGCAAATAAAATTTGCTTGTAAAGCAACAATGTTTCGAAAGAAGTTTTAGTATTTGTTTTATGTCGTTTCCTGTGTTGTTTCGTAGTCGAGTAATTTCTAATAAATTTTTAAACCTGTTCTTTAGGTGTGTATTACATTTGGTATAAAATATCCCGCGGTATAAACTTTGATTATATGTTTTGTGAGTGAATCTATAGACTCTGATTGCCAATCTGTGCTTATATAAAGCGGAAAATTTTATTCGCTTTATGAGCTGTTTTTTTTGTGCGAGATGTTTTCTAAATTCCTATTCTCCATTTCTTCTGAGAAATAGCTTTCCTTATGAATTAGCTTTGCAATCTCCGACAGAAATTTCTAGTCTGTTCTGAGTATCTTTTATTTAATTTGAGAAAATAATTTTTCAAAATTATTATCTATTTTGTAAAAAATTGCAATAGAAAGTGAATAGATACGTAGACAAAGATTTTCTTATTGATCTAGTGAATGCATGTAGATTATAACGTTTTACATAGACATCTCTAATAATTGACGCAGAGGAAATTCACTGGAGTTGAAGTAGCATGTGATCCATTACACAATTATTTCTCGCAAATTCTAAGCAATTCTAAGCATATACACAATTCTAAGCTTTCCCAATGCAAAATGTTTCACAGTTACAAATAAAATTCTCCTACATTTAAATGAGTACTTATAGTCGATTAGAGTCTGTATATTCTCTCAAAAAGTACTATACATTATAAGTTTATGCCCAGGACAGTTCACCATCAAATATTGTTCACTTATAAAATGGGGATCTAAAAGTTAATGGAAAATTACCTGACTACGAAAACACTTAGAAAACGGCATAAAACTAATGCAAAAAAATAAAAATAAAAATAAAAATATTTACAACAACGGTTGCTCTGCACACGCAGGACAAATTCCTATTGCAATTCTCTCTGACGATCGCCAGAAATCACATTAAACAGCTCGCTTCTCAACATATAAAAAATGCAAAAGCAGAATAAATGATAGCATACTTATAGTTGAAATACCTGAAATCATCTTTGAAGCAGGTCATTACGTAAAAACATATAATTGACTGAAAAAATGTTGTGGTAACAGAAATTCCAATCACTTTCATCAACCGGATGTAAGTTTGATAAAGATAATAGATGGCCGAAGAGCTCCCTTTAATAATATTCCCGTACATTACTCTGCTTGTCATTTTTTTGTATACGCTGTAAAATTATACATTAAAATAGTCACAGCAGCATGTGAATACAAAGAACAGATAAGCTAGGTGGATGCATCGAATACACGACAAATTTTGATAAAGTAAATCACAAATCAATATATAAATAAAACACTATACTAAGATGATCGAATAGGTGGGACGGATGGTACATGAAATATAGCCACCACCACGTATGTCCAAGGTAGTTTTGAAAAGAAGAGCTGTATTAAAAACAACAATTCATTGTATGTCCCAATAGAGTGATAATGCCGTTTTCTTACCAAAAGTTGTCTGTTTTGTTCCAGCTATACGAAATAAAGATATTGTTTTATAGTTTAAATATGTTAAGCAGATAAATATAAAGGTTTATTTAACACTTTTAAATAATAACCAACTCTGTAGGAAATTTTTAATTTTTTTGAAAAAATTTCAAAAAATGACAAATTTTACACGAAATTTCGATTTTTGGAGCAAAAGCGCAGACTCAAGCCATTTTTTTTTTCAGCGGTAAAATTTCACACAGTTGATGTACTTGTATAAAGGCAACTTTTGGCACCTACCCGTTTTTGATTTTTAAAAAATAATTTTTTTCGCTCCACCTTTATATATATGTATATATATATTTAAATATCAATTTTTTAAATAGTTGCCCCATATTTTTTAATTTTTATTTAAAATGTTTTTAATTTTTATTTAAATAATTATTTTTTAAAATGGTGTATAGAAATTAAAGCGTATTTTTTTGTGTATAGTTACAAAAAATTGCAAAATTTTTACACGGTAAATAAAAATTATTTTAAAATGTGACTCGGAATTCTCTTAATAAAAGATTTTCCCGCAAAATATCTTAAAAGTATTTTTGTTAAAAAAAAAATTCCCATCCCTTAAAAAGACGATGGAAAAAATATCTAGAACAAACATTTTCTTTGATATGTGATCGCATAAACCTATAAAGAATACAAATAAAACAACTTCATACAAATGGCTTTCAAATATTTTCTTCTACGGAGCGAAGAAAAATCTTTTCTACCACTTGTAGTTGTAATAAAACAGTTATTGGCCACTATTTATTATAAACACTAAATTTCAAATATAAACGAAGACGAGCTAAAATAAACTTTTTAAAGATAGTTGTTTATTTTATAAACATATAATTTTTAATATATATATATATATATATATATATATATATATATATATATATTACAGAAAATGCGATTTAAAACAATATTTTAGTTATGAACAACATATTAGAGCAGAATAGAATTTTTTTCCCTTATGATAGAAAATATTTATCGTTCTTTGAAATACGTGAATATCGGTAGATTAAAAACAAATTTGCCATCATTGAAGACAATTTATTCAACTTATTGAATACTAGCTACCCTACCGTTTTGCTCGCCTAATAATATGGTTAATCATAACAAAAAATTTCAAAATTTTAACTCAATAGCTAAAAATTATTTTTAAATGTGCCCCGGAAGGGTCATAACCCTTTCAGGTCTGGTGTACTATTAATAGTACATGACTTTTAAATGAGTATTACTTTGTTTTAAGAAATATTCTTGCTACTATCTACATGTAGTAATGTTAGTATATGTTTATGCATTTACTATATAACATCAACCATGTTTAGTCATTTAATAAAAATAATAATTATTATTATTTTGTTAATTCTCTTTGCGCCGTTTGCGATTTTTTTATTTTAAACATACATTTCTCTCTTTAAACATTCAGTTCTTTAAAGAAAACTTACTTTTCTGAAAGAATCATGTGTAATAAAGTGTAAAAAATATTAGAAAATTGCAATATAAGTTAAATCTTATTGTAATACAATATTTTCCAAACATCTCTAAAAATTGTTCCTAAGCTTATTGGCATATGTATATTAATTAAATAGTATGCAAAACAACAACATTCTTCATCTTTCAGACAATGAGATATTTGTTAAACACTGTATAATTTATTTGGAATTCTAGTGTTAAAGTTATTAACGTAAAAGTGTTTTCTTATAATTGAAAAAAAATCGGACCCGAAAGGGTTAATAAAAGATTTCCTCGTAAAATACCTAAAAAGTAATTTTATGAAAAAAAAAAAATTCCCATCCCTTAAAAAGACGATGAAAAAAATATCCAGAACAAACATTTTCTCCAATATGTGATCGTGTAAACCTAAAAAGAAACAAATAAAACAATTTCTTACAAATGGTTTTCAAATATTTTCTTCGTCGGAGAGAAGAAAAATCTTTGCTACCACTTGTAGTTGTAATGAAACAGTTGTTGGCCACTATTTATTAGAAACTCTAAATTTCAAATATAAACGAGGACGAGTTAAAATAGACTTTTTAAACGATAGTTGTTTATTTTATTAGCATATAATTTTTAATACATTTATTTTGCTTTTTTTACAGAAAATGCGTTTTAGAACAATATTTTAGTTATGAAAAACACAGGCCGAACAGAATAGAAATTTATTTTTCCTTATGATAGAAAATATTTATCGTTCTTTGAAATTCGTTAATATGGATAGACTAAAAACAAATTTCCGATCACTGAAGACAATTTAAACAATTTATTGAATATTAGCAACCGCTTTGCTCGCATAATAATATGGTTAATCATCACAAAAAATTTCAAAATTTTAACTCAATAAATAAAAACTATTTTAAAATGTGCCCCGGAATTCTCTCAATAAAAGATTTCCCCGTAAAATATCTGTAAGCGCATTTTTGTTAAAAAAAAAAAAAAAAAATGTTCCCAACCCTTAATAAGACGATGAAAAAAATATCCAGAACAAACATTTCTTCAATATGTGATCGTAAAACCTAAAAAGAATACAAATAAATCAAATTCTTACAAATGGTTTACGAATATATTCTTCGTCGGAGCAAAGAAAGATCTTTTCTACCACTTGTAGTTGTAATAAAACAGTTGTTGGCCACTATTTGTCAGAAACTCTAAATTTCAAATATAAACGAGGTCGAGTTAAAATAAAATTTTTAAATATTCTTGTTTATTTTGTTAACTTATAATTTTTAATATATTTATTTTGTTATTTTTATTGATACTTCGTTTTTAAAAAAAAAAATAGTTATGAAAAACACAACAGAGCAGAACAGACATTTTTTTCCTTAAGAAAGAAAAGAAAGGTAGAAAATATTTATCGTTCTTTGAAATTCGTGAATATCGATAGACTAAAAATTAGTTTACGATTATTGAAGACAATTGAATTAACTTATTGTGTACTAGCAAACCCCGCCGCTTTGCTCGCGTAATAATATGGTTATTCATCACAAAAACATTCAAAAATTTAACTCAATAAATAAAAAAAATATTTTAAAATATGTACCGGAATTCTCTTAATAAAAGATTTCTCGGTAAAATATCTGAAAAGTAGTTTTGTTAAAAAAAATTCCCATCTCTCTTAAAAAGACGACGAAAAAAATATCGAGAACAAACATTTTCTTCAATATGTGATCGTAAAAACCTAAAACGAATACAAGGAAAAGAACTACTTACAAATGATTTTCAAATATTTTCTTCATCGGAGCGAAGAAAAATCTTTTCTACCACTTGTAGTTGTAATAAAACAGTTGTTGGCCACTATTTATTAGAAACTCTAACTTTCAAATATAAACGAGGACGAGTTAAAATAAACTTTTTAAAGATAGTTGTATATTTTATTAACTTATAATTTTTAATGTACAGTAGAACCCCACTAATTCGGACTCCGTTATTCCGGATCTCCGGATAATTCGGATCGGTTTGGTCGATCCTTTTTTTTAAGTTTGAGAAGCAATCGACAAATTTTCATAACATAAATTTATTTCATTTTCTTTTTTCTAATAAAAAGTTTTTTTCTGAAACCTTTTCTGAAGAATACTTTAAGTTTTCTTATTTAAACTCTTTGATGTTATCTATCAAAGAACCAGCTATGTATCCTTTTTGTGGAAATTCCATTTTCACCGTATACTATTTAATCCGTTTAGAAATGTCATCAAATGTTCATTGCACAATAAAGTTTTATTTAGAGCATTGCAAGAAAGCAAGATAATGTAGTCCATATAGACACACTGACTGATACGGTTCATTTTCTGATCTTTGTCAGCCAGTCCGTAGTTCTCTCGAAACTGTTTCTTTGTCTTTGTGTCAAAGCGCTTCTACAAATCACTTGCGGAAAATTGAAATAGAAGGGGGAATAAACAAGAATGCAAAAGAAATTACACCTGAAGATTTTGTTAGCATGTTAAAAAAATTTACGGTTGCTCAAATGTTGATAGGAGGGACATTAGAAATTGGTTGGAAGCTTATGTGTCTCACTTACAGATGACGAAATAATCGCTTTGTGCGCATCTGAAGAAGATGATACCAACGAAAATACCGTTACCAATGATTATCAATCAAAAGTTATTAGCCATAATAAAGAACTGTCCCATTCAGAACAATTAATAGTTTATTTTAAACATATATGAAGACTACACCGAACGAACTACTTATGCTCGGATTTGTGATCATCCGGCACGCAAAACTTTCATAACAGAAGATTAAAATCTTTATAGTTACAAAGTAAACATTTTTACTATTTGTAAATATTGAATATGTTTAAGATAGAGGTGATTTTCTGTAAGTATGTTTTATTGTATTTCATTTGTTTTCATTCTCCGGATAATCCGCATTTTCGATCATCCGGATTGGGTCTGGTCACAATTAATCCGAATTATCGGGGCTTTACGGTATTTACTTTGATATTTTTAAAGAAAATGCGTTTTAAAATAAAAATATCTTAGTTATGCAAAACACAACAGAGCAGAATAGATTTTTTTTCCCTTATGATAGAAAATATTGATCGTACCTTGAAATTCGTGAATATCCATCGATTAAAAACTAGTTTGAGATCATTGAAGAGAATTAGAACTATTTATTGATTACTTGCAAACCCAACTGCTTTGATCGCGAAATAATATAGTAAATCATCTCAAAAATTTTCAAAATGTTAACTCAATAAATAAAAAACAAAAATATTTCAAAATGTACACTGGAATTCTCTCAATAAATCTCCCCTTAAAATTTCTGAAATATCTTTTGTTTAAAAGAATCCCATCCCTTAAAAAGACAATGAAAAAAATATTCGGAACGAATATTTGCTTCAATATGTGATCGCAAGAACCTAAAAAGAATACAAATAAAACAACTTCTTACAAATGCTTTTCAAATATTTTCTTCGTCGGAGAGGAGAAAAATATTTTTCACTACTTGCAGTTGTAATAAAACAGTTGTTGGACACTATTTATTAGAAACTCTAAATTTCAAAGATAAACGACTGCGCTTTAAAATAAAATTTTTTTTAAAAGATAGTTTTTTATTTTGTTAATATGTAATTTTTAATATTCTTATTTTGTTATTTTTACAGAAAATGCGTTTTAAAATAAAAATATATTAATTTTGAAAAACACAACAGAGTAGAATAGATTTTTTTATCTTTTGGAGCTGTGCATGCATAACGTTATCATTTTAAGGGGCGGGGGGGGCGGGACGTCTGGCAAATGACATCATAAAATATAGCTAGGAGGAGGGGAAGTTTATATTTTGATATGATATCATTTTTGATCCAATCAAAATTTTTCTTTTTCTTTTTTTTTTTTTTTTTTTTTTTTTGTAACAGAGTCTTTGGTTCAAAATAGCATGTTATCTTTTTTTTAGTTGGTTGTCTATTTTTACAAAAATACGAAGTTACTATTAAAATCACAAAATTTAAAAATTATTTAATTCTAAAATGCATTATACACCCCAACGTTTGACCTTCCTATTCTTCTTCATATATGCATTTATCGTTCTCTGATATTCCTGAATATCGATAGACTAAAAACTAGTTTGCAATGGTTGAAGACCATTCAATCAACTTATTGAACATGAGCAATCCCCGCGGCTTTGCTCGAATAATATTTGAAATATTCCAACTGATATTTATTTGTTTAATTTTTATTAGAATAAAAATTTTTTGGGAATAAATTAAAAATTAGCATGCAATCCACAGTTTTACTGAACCTCATTATTACACTGCACTGCGCAGCTACAAAATTGGTATAAAAATATGCATAGAAATATACATAGAAGTTATTAAATGTATTTTTAAAAATTCATTAGGATAGGGGAAAAAATCTTGAAAGTTTTTTGCTACAGAACAGTTTTCTTCAAGGGAAAACTATATACATGGGATTTTCATGCATTAGAAGTGAAAATTCTTATTCTCTAGATATAGTTAGTTTTATGCATTGCTTTTTTTGAATTTGTTGATGGTTTTATTTTATCTGAATAACAAAACAGTCATTTAGCGATCAACATTTTCGACACCCAGCCTAAATTTACACTAAAGAAGTTTCGTTTCAAAATTTTGAGAGAAGGTGGGAAAAAAGTATGATCCCTGATCAATTCGGTTAATTGGACAATCCGGTTAATCAGCGTCCGGATGATTGGAATTTTACCGTATTTTTCTTCTAGGAAAACGATAATTATTTTCATTTTCCTTTCAAAAAGTTCTACCTGAAGTACGGCTTTCCTGAGATTTCTATGGCTCATGTTTTTCGGCCTGATGATAGTAGTACTACAACGAGGTCGAAAGAGATTGAAGAACCTAACAATATTTTCTCTAAAATAACCGGTTTTTTTTTCAAAAATTTTGGGGACTTGACAACTCTGGAAAAGCAATGCACTTCTACTGCGACATAACTACAAGGGCATTTCGAAAAGTAAAGATACAATGGCTCGCATTCCTTAAAAAAACATTTATGTAGAAAACATAAGTTACATCTTATTAACTGGTTTATTTACTATTTTTCGACATAATCACACCCGTTATCCAAACATTTGTTAAGTCGGGGCACAAGCTTTCGTATCCTACAGTCATAGAAGGTTTCCGCATGTTGTCGGAACCACATTTCAACTTCATCGTTTATCTCATTATCGTCGTGGATTGATTTTTTCTCCAAGATGTGACTTATCTGATGCAATTCTTTCAATTTGAGACGTCTATTCGCACGAATTGCTTCCTCCGTTCTCTGAAGAAGAGCATCAGAGACCACAGAGAGCTGACCTGTTCTTTGTTCGTCATGAACATCGGTCCAACCTTCAGAGAAATGACGACACCATTTCGTTACATTTTGTCGATTGATAATGTTCCCATAAACAGAAACAATTTCTTTGTGAAAATCCATGAAGAAAACGTATGATGGAGCGCACTTCGCATTTGGCGGGATTCTGAATCGGCGGAACCATTTTAAACACGACCTACTCCAACCAGAATGAACATTGAAATGCCGAATGACCGCGAGCAGAAAGCTAACTGTTCAAGGTTAACACCTGTGTTGACAACTTGCTTGCCAAAACTTTTCTTTTCCTCCGTCGTACGTTGTATCTTTACTTTTCGAGCCTTTTTCAGTATAGCTATTGGTAATTCTGGGCTTATGCATAAACTTTACGATTCTTTGGAAAATCTCATTCTTATTTCGAATGATCCCGGAATGATATATAGATGGTGTTTAGCCACTTAACTAATCAACATACTTTTTAAAAACTTTCAAATAATGTCTAATTTTTAATGTTTTTTTTAAGAATTTTTAATCCTTTATCACCGGTTCTTCAAAACAGAAAATTTTGCCTAATTCACTCAGTAAAAATACTCAGATTAAATAATACAAAATTTAAAATAAAATTTTGCTGGTGAGAGTAATAAATTATGCTTAGGGTATGGATACCCGTAGGTGGTACGGAAAGTCATGATTGGCAAAAACACGTTGCACGACGTACGGACAAAACAGGGATGCGATTAAATTGACTTAAAAAAATGTGTATTTGCAAACGGGTCAATCCATTTCAAGTGGTCCAGCACTGGTCGCTCGACTATTTTTAAAAAATCTGAAATTTTTTGTACAACAACCCTAACATGATGGAAGTTCAAAATGACCGTTATTTTAATTCTACTATTTTTTGTTCGTGCATGGCGGCCATCTTTTTTTCATCGTGTGCAGCGATTTTCTCAGATACTAGGATACACAAAATTGTAAATATATCGTCTTCTATTTTCCCAATTGAAATGGGGTTTGCAGCATTTTGTTCAAAATAAAATAAGCTAAATATACAGTGGAAGAAAAATTTTGAAAAATAAATTTTTACAGGTGAAATTTTAGCACAAAGTTTACGATTTTTTACAAAATCTATCCGTTTGCAAGAGGAAATTTTTCATCCAAGGGAAACTGTCAACCTTACACAATTTTTTCTACAAATAAGTCAAAAGTGTGTGTACTCATACACCAAGTCCCAGATCTGGGAGTTAATTTCTCTTTGCGAAAAAAATTCCGAAATTCGTCAAAAATTTCAAAAATCGCACTTTTTAGGCTTTGATATCTCTGGTGGGGCACGAGATAAAAATCTGAAATTTTGGCCTATGATTGTATCGTGTAGTAGCGTTATGTACAAAAAATTTCAAAAAGGAGATTTGACTACAAGCTGAGATATGACATGGAAAATATGTGAAAACAATACTGCCAAACTATTGTAAACCTACTATGTAATTGTTCAACAAGACTGTCAACCTTGCACAATTTTTTCTACAAATAGGTCAAAAGTGCGTGTACTCATACACCAAGTCCCAGATCTGGGAAATGATTTCTCTTTGCGAAAAAAATTCCGAAATTCGTCGAAAATTTCAAAAATCGCACTTTTTAGGCTTTGATATCTCTGGTGGAGCACGAGATAAAAATCTGAAATTCTGATCTTTGATAGTATTGTGTAATAGTGTTATGTACAAAAAATTTCAAGAAGGAGATTTGACTACAAGCTGAGATATGACATGGACAATATGTGAAAACAATACTGCCAAACTATTGATACCTACTATGTAATTGTTCATATCTCCAAAATTTTAAATTATTTATGGTACAACGTTAAATGTTAATTACAAATATCTTTTTCAAATGCTTCTGTATGATTTAAACAATTCAGAATGTATGCTAAGCCAATACAAGCCCAGATGAACAAATCTACTAGAAATGCTATTGCAACAATTTTACTCGGAACACATTTCAGGAAAAGTAAATTATAGACAATGGATTGCAACTGATCGAGTTGACATGGCTTCAATTATTAAACCTAAAGAATTTCTTTCAAGTTAACAAGGGATGACAAGACTTGGGGGGCTTCAAATAAAATTTTTAGAAAGAACAGCCTGATGGACTGATAACAGTGACTGGTCGAACTCATAACATCTCTCGTAAATATTGTTAAGCTCTTTGTTGAGCATACATAGTATTTTGTAAATTAAATGTTTATTATTTAACTGTTTTCAACAAACGATATTTTCTGTGTAAATATTGTAATAAAAGAGACAAATCTCATTTCTCCTAATGTACTCGTAATAGCATTTCTTAACATTTTTTTAAATCACCGTATCTCAGCTTGTAGTCAAATCTCCTTCTTGAATTTTTTTGTACATAACACTACTGCACAATACTATCAAAGTCCAGAATTTCAGATTTTTATCTCGTGCTCCACCAGAGATATCAAAGCCTAAAAAGTGCGATTTTTGAAATTTTCGACGAATTTCGGAATTTTTTTCGGAAAGAGAAATCATTTCCCAGATATGGGACTTGGTGTATGAGTACACACACTTCTGACCTATTTGTTGAAAAAATTGTGCAAGGTTGACAGTCTTGTTGAACAATTACATAGTAGGTTTACAATAGTTTGACAGTATTGTTTTCACATATTTTCCATTTCATATCTCAGCTTGTAGTCAAATCTCCTTCTTGAAATTTTTTGTACATAACGCTACTACACAATACTATCATAGGCCAAAATTTCAGATTTTTATCTCGTGCCCCACCAGAGATATCAAAGCCTAAATAGTGCGATTTTTGAAATTTTTGACGAATTTCGGAATTTTTTTCGCAAAGAGAAATTAACTCCCAGATTTGGGACTTGGTGTATGAGTACACGTACTTTTGACCTATTTGTAGAAAAAATTGTGTAAGGTTGACAATTTCCCTTGCATGAAAATTTTCCTCTTGCAAACGGATAGATTTTGGAAAAAATCGTACATTTTGGGCTAAAATTTCACTTGTAAAAATTTATTTTTCAAAATTTTTCTATCACTATATATTTAGCCTATTTTATTCTAAACAAAATGCTGCACACCCCATTTCAATTGGGAAAATAGAAGACGAGATATTTACAATTTTGTGTATCCTAGTATCTGAGAAAATCGCTGCACACGATTAAACAAAGATGGCCGCCATGCACAAATAAAAAATAGTAAAATTAAAAGAACGGTCATTTTGAACTTCCGTCATGTTAGGGTTGTTGTACAAAAAATTTCAGATTTTTTAAAAATGGTCGAGCGGCCAAAAAAATATTTTCTGGACCACTTGAAATGGATTGACCCAAACAAATACGTCCCAAAAAAATCTGGGCTAAAACAATATTTTATGTTGAAAATCATGCATTTAGCTTTCCTTGAAAAACCCATTTTGTAATTGATAACTATAAAGAAAATGAAGATATTTTAGCAAAATTTTGAACAGACCAACTTTGCTCTCTGTAAAAGTAAAGATAATTCTGGAATTGTTGTACGTGCAATCTAACTCGCTACAACACTGCTTGAATTGTGAGATACATTTTGAATTATAGATCTTGTGACATAGTATCGCTTGAAGATGTAAGTTACAATTTAGAGCATTTCTTGAAACTCAAAAACATTTTATAGAAAACAAAGTAAGTTTTATTTATTTATTTATTCAGTTATTATATGTTGATTTGTATGAAAATTTAAAAAAAATCTATGGACTGCTTAGCGCGATATGCCCTTGTAACTTTTTCTCTAATCTGAGACAAGGTAAAATTATCTCACAAAAAACTACTTCAAATTATGAAAATCAACAATCATTTTATTCTCGTGAAATAATAAAGATATGTTGTTTTCTACGTTATAACATGAATAAATAAAACTCTAATGATTTTTTAATTCAAAATGAAAATAAAAATAAAATACATAGGATTCTATAATATAACAAATAGAATGCAAATTCTATCGAAGAAAATGCATTTCTCGCAGCAAATAGGGAAAAAAACAGAAATTCTCATGATACATTTGTATGTAGTTTACACATATGTTTAAGAAATTTATAAAGAAGATAATTGATTAGGACTAACGGAAGGAACAATAAATTTCGCCCTATATTCTTTGACACCTGAAAATTTTCTCAGTGTGGGTCTTAGGATTTAAAAATATTCACAGAAACCTAGGACAGATGTTTAAATTAAGTGGATTGTTCCGTAATAAGTCAATTCTTTTGCACATCGCTCACTCGATAGAAAAGTAACGAATCTAAAAAAATCGTTTTTCGTTTTATTGTACTAACTAGCAGTTACCCGTGACTTCGTTCATATAACATTTAAAGAAGAAATAATTGATCAATCAAGCAAAAAATTTCGATGATGAAAAGCATGTGTAATTAACTTTTTATACCGAATTTATGGTAAAAAACTTCTGATAAAACCCTATTTGCTAATTTGTTTGCTGGTTAAAATTTTCCTTTCAGCGATTAATACTAATAGCAAGGTTCGCACACTCCTTGGAATTTCCAAGGACTCTGGCACCACTATTAAAAATAAGAAGATTTACATTTAATTTTAAAACCACAACATTCGTAACCCTCACCTTCATTCGCAGATTTTACGATAAGTTTCTGCAGTGAAACACTTTGAAAATATTCTTAAAATTTAGTGGTAGAACTGTGCGAACCCTGTAATAGATAGAAACATTCTTGAATTCTTTTGTTCAGCCCTGTAGTTTTACAAGTGCCTTTAATACACGAAAGTATCTTTCTAAAATTTAGTTCAAACTAAAAAATTTCTTATTACTATCTAAATTACATTTTCAGAAATTATCATCCTAAGACAACCTTGTATCCAGTTCTTTGCGGGACCCTGTATATCCTTTTATATATATACTACAAACATTTCTAAGTTTACTAAATGCAGTTCAATATAAAAATGCATGTTTTATTTAATAACTACCTTTAAGTAAATTACGCTCATATTCAGTAACCTTTCCGAGATCTTTTGTGTAACCCTATATATCTAAAGTTAACTATTTATACTGTTACCATTTATACTCTCCATCTAATATGCATACATTTAGCGAAACTTAAAAGAACATATCATAATTCAAAATGCATTTCATCCATGCAACAGTCATCATCCATCATATACAGTACTTCGAATAGAATATATAATATTTGAAATCTTTTGTGTGTCCCTGTAAATGCTATGCACTTCGTATTATGCATGAAATAACTCACATTAAGCCTCAGCAACGTATATCAATTTGATTATACATGAAATCGTTTACCATAATTAAAATATGTCGGAAACTGTTCCTCCTTTTATTCTTATGCAATGGAATTATTCTGTGTAACCCTGTAAATGAATAATAAGTGCCCTTTTCACTACATACTTTACAAAATGTATATTTTAGCGCACTTTGTAAATGCATGTAAATTTGAATATGTTTCACAGGGTGTAACATCGTTAAATTTAATTTAAACGGTTTTCCCCATAATGCCGTAATGCAATGAAATTTTTTGACAATCCCTGTAAATAAACTAATCATGGTAGGAACTTTACTTTCAATAGGAATTCGTGCTAGGTAAACGTTAAGAACGTCCAAAATTTTCATGGAAATCGGAGTATACTTACGAAAGTTAGAAAGCGACCAGACAGACAGACAAACCGAAAGAACTTTTCAACTTTGTTCGAAAGTGTTAAAAAATCGAACCAAAAATATACTAATCAGTAGTTTTATTTTCCGCATTTTTCCCCACAAAAAATTTCTTCCATTGTTTATTATGAGTTTTGAATAAAAATATTCATTTGTATGTAACTTATAACTTATTAATTAATATAAGTAAAAAATATTTCTGATTCATTTTAAATATGACGTCATTATTTATCTTGCTCCATTAGCTATTGATATTCATACCTCTTATATTTTTAACGACTGCTCTAAAGTATCTGTTTTATTTCAACTATGACGTCACATTTTCATAAGTGAACCATTTTATTTAAAATATAATTCTTTTTCATTTTTTTACTTTTAATTTATGTCGCCATATTTTACACAAAAATTCCCATTAACTAAACAAATATCCTTGTTAAATATATTATAAAAAATACACCTTTTATTTTTATTTCAAACATGATGTCATATTTATTTTCTTTTAAATTATTTTATTATAGTTTTTCGCGTGGAAGTTTTTTATTAAAAATTCATTGCCGCTGAAAAAATATAATTCCAATTTTTTATTTTCTTGGCAACAGGAAAGGAAAAAGGTTAAATTTTATCTGAAAAATGCCTATTGATTTTGTATGAAAAATAATTAAATTTTGAATTATTAAGGAAAATATTGGAATAAAATAAATAAATATTAACCTATGTTCATTCCACTCCTATAATCAATCCATATGCAAAGATTCAAAGACATTAATCCATCCGTTTTGAAGCCAAGTTCTTTCCAATTTTTCGGACACTCTTTCACATTTATAATATATATAAGGATATAAGGATAAGTCTGTTACAGATGTGTCTTGGTTGCTACAGAATAAGTTTCATAAGTGTAGTTTTAAGTAAAATTGGTTTATGTCCGTTTGTGACCAGAGAAGAGGAGTGGGTTATGTGTGTGTGGGAGGGGCAAAATCTTAAATTCATGAAATTTGTATAATAAAATATACGTAAAATGAAACATACACATAACATGGAAATACTCGATACATATAATTTAATTGGGGCGGTAAGTTTATACAATACAGTTATATGAGAAAAGTTTTATTGCCAGTGTTCTCACTGACATTTGATCAACGTTAGCAATTTGGCTAATTAAAAATAAAAAACATTCGCCAGATGAAAAAAGTGTTAGCCAAATAGATTCGCCGTGTAGCACTAAAAAAATTATCTTTATTCCTTTAATGTACCCACCTTTTTTTTAAAAATGTTCTATAAAAACAGCCTCAGTTTTTATAACTCCGACAATGATTGTTATTAATCTAAATTCAACTATTCGCAACAAATACGTTAAAAATATGTATATATTAAAAATATTTATAAATGCATATGTATGAAAAACTAAAAAAAAAAGAAAAGAAAAGAAAAGAAAAGGAAAAAGAAAGAAAGAAAAAGCAAAAATTGAGCACTAGCAAATTGGCGAATCTAATCGCTTGTTTACTCGCCAAATGGAGAATTTAGTCGCAATTTGGCGCAATGGCGAGCGGCAGCGAGAACACTGTTTATTGCTAGAGAGCAAACATAACAAAGTGAGTTTAAAAAAAGTTAAGCGTAGCGTGTTTATTCCCTTTTTATGGTTTGTTCATCTGACGAAACTCTAATCGTCTCAGATCTCTGTCTGTCCGTCTGTCACAGAGTTCGTACAAAGAAATTGTATAAGTTGAAGACTTCAAATTTTCTGTAAACGTAGCTGAATACCTCGTGTCACACGACTAATCATAAAATTTTGAAAAAAGTCTATTTATTTAAATTAAAATATTTTTATCAATGTCATCCGATAATTTTCTCGATTTACATTTTAAAAGAGAAACTTAATTTAAATTCTTTACATGTAAACATTATAGATTGGAAGTAAAACATCCCGCTATTATACAGGAGATTGTTAGTTCCATTCCGCGTTGCTGCAAGTTGAAATTTTCATATTAAGATGGATTTAATTAAAAAAAAATTGTTGTTTTTCCAATTTAAGAGTTTATCTTATTAGAATTTTATTCATCTGACATTTATAATACATTTTGGAATTCAGTTTTCTTTCTACTTCAAAAACTATTGCGATTTATTAATAATTCTGCAATTTAAATTTCTGTTAAAAATTATTTTCTTTTTCAGAAATTTATAATTTTATTACTATCCGCTAATTTTTTTCGGATTCTCCAAAAATTTGGAATTTTGAATTTTATTTAAATAATTTGATTAACACAAATAACTTCCTTTTAAAATTATTTAAAAATAATGTTTGTTGGTGCAACCATCTATGTAGTAATTTAATAATTATAAATTAACAATTTGGGTTTATTAAGGGGTTAGGTGGGTTTTAAAATTTCAAAAAATCGTTTTTTTATTGTCTTATTAAATAGTACAATATGTTTAAAATATTCTCCAAAAATTTTTAATCGATCCGAGTAAAATTCCAAGAACTAGACCCTTCGGAAGTCCCGCCCATTGGGCCACGTCGGTGTAGCGCACCGCAGGTGTACGGAAGCAGCTGTCTATTGATTGTTCTTCTCGTTTGCTTATTGTATATCATTCAAACGTAACTTAAACTGCTCAAATATTTCATTTCTTGGTTGCCTCCTGATCCACGAGGTTTCTTTAAGGTTATAAATGTTTGTGAATTTTTGCTTCTGTGAAATTAAAAGTGTTACAAATTTTTATTCATCATGAGTAAAGTGACGAGATCTGATCGAATAACTAGTGGTCGAAGAAAAGATAGACCAAGAAAGAGAAAGCAATCATTCAATCCTAAAAATCCTGAGGAACATAATGAATCTTTCACTAGCACGTCTGCGAAAAAACTTAGAAGCCAAGATGAAAATCATGTGCCAGAAGACGGTACTTTGCAGTATGCAATCATCGACTTTTTTTTTTAGTTTTTTTCTATCTTCATTTGTGAAATGCTCTAATATTATAAACGAAAATGGACAGGACAAAATATGCAATGGGAAAGTAGATTTTAAACAGTGTATGAAATACGGCCTTGGTTTCAAAATTTTCGTGGAATGTGAAAAATGTCAGCCTCGATACATTTTATCGTGTCACAAAATTGGAAACGCTTACGAAATAAATCGTAGGTTTATTTTTGTGATGCGAATATTAGGCTTAGGACTAGCCGGATGTAAAAAATTCTGTGGCTTGATGGAAATGAGTGCTTCTTTCTTGAATAAGTCAATATACGATTTTAATGTTGATAAAATTTACGGATGTGTTGAGACGGTTGCTCAAGCACTTTTTTCATCGGCTGCAAAACAAGAGAAAAAATTAAAGTGTGATGAAAATAATATTGATGATACGACAGATGTAACTGTATCAGGTGGTGGCACTTGGAAAAAGCGCGGTTTTTCATCATTGTACGGTGTGTCTTCGATAATTGGATATTGTAGCTGAAAAGTTTTAGATATTTTTGTAAAATCCTCATATTGTAAATTATGTGAAGCCTGGGAAAAAAACTAAGCACAATAGAATTTGAAGAGTGGCAGGCAGATCATCTCCAAAAAAACGAATGTAGTGCCAATCACCAAGGACCAGCTGGTAATATGGAAGTTTCATCAATCTTTGCAATGTTTCAACGCTCTTTTGAAAAATATGGCCTAAGGTACTCAAATTATATTGGTGACGGGGACTCTAAAACATACTCTGGAGTTCTCAATGCCAAACCTTATGGTGATGATTTTATTGTTAATAAAAAAGAATGCGCAGGACATGTGCAAAAAAGGATGGGCAAACGCTTACGTGATTTAGTCAATAAAACTGTCGAAGAAACAAAAACAAAGGCCGGTAAATCTATTAGAAAAAAAACTCTATCTGGCAAAGGAAAACTTACTGGCAAGTTAATTGATAAATTAACAATTTATTATGGACTAGCTATAAGAAGAAACTGCAATTCGGTACAAAATATGAGAGACGCTATTTGGGCAACTTTTTTTCATTATACCTCCACAGACAAAAATCCACAGCACGATAAATGTCCAGAGGGCCCTGACTCATGGTGCACTTGGCAGCGCGCTTCATCAATGAACACTCTGTCATCATACAAACATGACTATGATTCATTAACAAGTGAAGTTTCATCAGCTATCAGACCCATTTATGAAGACCTCAGCAAAGAGGAGCTCTTAGAGAGGTGTGTTGGTGGATTCACTCAAAATAATAATGAAAGTTTAAACCAGTTAGTTTGGAAAATTACTCCTAAAATACTCCCTGCTGGTTCAAAAATAGTTGGGATCGCTGCATATGTCGCTGCTGGCACATTCAACGAAGGGATTTCAGCTTTGTTGCTTTTTATGCATGGCATGGACTTGAAACTTGGCCAAAATAACCATGAGTATGCCCGAAAAGAAGATGAAAAACGCATACTCATTGCCGACAGGAAAGCTGACATTGAGACTCGTGAAGCAAGAATTCGTCACAGGCAAGAGCAAAAGGATGCCCTAGACATTGCCGCAGCTGCGGGTACTATCTGCTTTATGGTGCTGGAATCGATGATTCTATGTAAGTTGAAAAAAAAGTTTTTTTCTTGCATGTGAGTTCAACTTAAAACTTTAAACGTGTTTTTCTCAAAACTTCATTTTTGAAGTCGGTGGACACGATTTCTCGAAAAGTTATGGACCGATTTAGTTCAAATTGTTTAGACATCTTTAAAATAACATTATCTAGTTATTGAACGAAGGAATTTTTTTTTCATAACAACTTATTTTTTTAAGCCAATAAATGGCGAAATTTTGACCAAAAAATGAGATTTTTTTTTTTCAAAGTTTGAGAAAAAATGAAAATTATATATTTTTTTCCCTTCGTTCAAATACGAGATTTATATATGTACTAACGAAATAATTTTGGTTTTTTAATTTTAGATGAACCAATAATAAGTTATGCTGTCCACGGCGAGAGCACTTTTTTGTGAGACACCCAGGGAGATGAGGTCTCAATGGCTGAATTTTCAACATTTTTATGTACAAATTTCAGGAGACATTGTTGAAATATTTACCTTTGATATGCCATATTATATTTTTTAAATGTATGATTGTTTATATAAAATAAAAAATCGTAAAAATACCCTTTTTTTGTACCTCTGAAACCGACCTAACCCCTTAATTAAAGGATAAATTGTTTTGAAAGAAATATTAAATGAAACCTTCTTTGCGATCTGCGATCACATTTATCCACATGTTCTCAGTATTTCAGATATTTAACTTCAAAACATTATGTAATATTTAACTTTCTACTGGTGTTCTTTTTAAAAAATTCATTAAAATTTTTGCGTATTCGAATAATTTATCTGTAACATTTTCGTGAAATTGTAATGCCTTCTTATTGTACTAAAGACTTCCACCGCTATCAGCCAGAATGGCTTTTTTGGTTAAATATGTTTTATTTAACATCAAGAAGAATAAAAATAATTAAATTAACAAATAATTTTGTTTCATACAATCTGGTAAAACAAATTCATATAATCTCTGATTGAATGCTATATACATACGAAAGTGGAATAAATTTTTTTATATGGAATATATTTTTCGTATTATGGAGATTAATTTTATTCATTTGTTAATGATGTCCAAAGTCAGGGATCACCAGAAAAATTCGTTCAAAAGGGACTTTGTTAAAGAGAATTTCCACTGTATTATAGTCATAGGACTATACAAAATTTCCTAACATCATAAAAACCAAAGATTTACTCATATCAGTTAAAACTGCTTGCAAAAATAGCATCCGTTCATTTAAAATGTAAAATTATCAAAATATGACAGGTAGCTAATAACACTTATGTCATAAAAACATTATACATTTCATATAATTAATATGATTACATGTAATCTTACATGTTTGCTTTGTATACCTGTCTTTTCCAAATTCTCGCGTTTCAATATTTGAAATTATTTTAAAGATGCATTAACTAAGGATTTTACTTAGAACTTAATTGACATACTATTTTATCTCTGCAAACATTTAAAATAAAAATTAGTCTACGTTTATGATTGTAACATTTTATACAATTCATATGTACTCTCTTCTCAATTCACTTTAACAATTTATCTACCGTTAATACTTAAAAGTGCCATTAAAATTACTTATTATAATTTTTAATGCATCAATTAGTTGTAATACTGTTTAGAATGAGTCACAGATACAATACTTTATTTTGTTCCAAAACTATTATAGGTTAAACAAAACAAAAATATTTTTAAAAGGATAATTTTTTTTGTCTTTGTATCTTTTCAGTTTTATTGGCAGTGAGGGAGGAGGGAGGAGATTTTTCAGTTAGGAAATATTTCTTTATTTGTATTGTAAGAACATCACATTTTTAAATTTTAAAAATCTACAAAATACTAAGAAAACAATTTAAAATAAAAGATTTGAGTGGTGTTATAAATATTGCACAAAATCTCTGTAAATTCAAATTTAATTAATTCTTATAAATCCTACAATTGTTCTAAACTCCCTCAAAAATTTATTAAATGATTATATAAATCTTTTAATTTAGTGTAAGCAAATTACGTAAAATGCTTTAGAATGTAAAATTTATATGAATTTATAATTCTGTAGAAAAAGATTAAATGGGTTTACACTGTTATAAATATTCTCATCATAGTATGGGATGTATGTTGAACTTTAATTAATATTTGTAAAATCATTTTCAATAATTCATTACGTTAATATATAAATGTTAATAATTATACAATATTTGCAAATCAATTTATCAGTTTTTGAAAGTCTTGGAACCTTTAGATGCAACAACAATTAGGAAAAACTAAATATCGTCCAGTTGATTTAGTTTGATACCAATAAAAACAAATAATAATAAATTTTTTCAAGTTCCAAAATTTGAACGACATTATACTGTAACACAACTAATTAAAAACGTAGGTTGAAAAAACGCATGTTTTAGAGAGTTTCTTTTTTTGTTTTTACACGGAAATGGAAGAAATTATATAAATATTTTTTTCTGTATTTTGTTTCTTACATTTTGTTGAACACCTAGAAAAGAAAGTGATGCCTGTAATGAGAGGAATAAGTTGAGTATTACCAGCAAATCCACTCAACGGAGATGGAGTTGTTCTAGTAGGCATCCAAGATGAAAAACTCAATTCTTTAAAATGTTAACTGAAATTATTAACATCATTATATCATTACTTCGAATCACTAAAACTAAATCGTTCGGATCTTTTAAATTTTGATTTTGTACAAAAAAGGCCGTTCAATGTAAAATATAGATATTAAAGAAAAAAAATTGAAATTTCATTATTCAAACAGGATAAAAAAAAAAGAAAAGGATTAAAGAAAAAAGAAAAACAGAAAGAAAGAACGAAAGAACGAAAAAAAATCAGGTGCCAATAACAATGGCTACTTTTTAGCTCACAGGCTATCATAGCCTGAGAGCTTATGTGCCCGCCCGTTCTGTATGTACGTTCGTGCGTAACGCGATAACCCATGATAAAAATATCGGATACACTGAAAATTTTGTATATAAGTATATACTGATAAGGCGCTTCCCTGATTAGTTTTTGGTGTTCATTCGAAATGTATAAGATAGGGAACGGGGGCTCATGCCCCTCCCCTTAATTGATTTAATGGGTTTTTCATACAGAATTAACAGTTTTCGTTCAAAAATTTAGATATAGGATCATTTTGATGAGGCAATTTCGTGACTATTATTAGTGTTCATTGAATAAGTATAAACAGGAGGAACAGAGGTTCTAATTGTTGTGTTTGAGCTGACGCTTTGGTCAGGGTATCAAGGAAATATAATGTTATGTTTATTTGAAAGTGGAAAAAGCACTTTTTATTTGCCTCTACCCACAATTAGGCCAAAGTGATCGTGATAATGATAGCACATCACGGAGAATGGGGGCCTGCAAACGACCCAAATTATTCTCTTCATTATTTCATTTAAATAATAAAAATATTCTTTATCCAATGATGAAGAAAAATCAAGTATAAAGTTATAAAAATATAAAATTAAAAAGGTAAAAAGTTACCTGTTGAATCCTTGGCTTTTGATGACAAATAAATCCAGACAATAGGCACAAGAAATTAATATACGAACAATTTTCGAAGAAAAAAAAATATATTTTATTTCATGAAGAACTTGTTGCTTTTTTCATGAATAAATATTTCTTCACAAATTTATATTTTTGGTGACTCGTACATATTAATTTCTCACTTGATAAACAACCATTTCATAACATATGTTAATCACAACTATTGCTATCTCCAAGCAATAAAAATTCTTTTCATAACATATTCTAGATATCTCAACAACATGTAATTAAACAATTTTCTTCATGACATAAAAGGAGAATAAATTATTATTTCTTTTTGAAAAAGAACACCTCTCATAATATGAACTTTCAAAACAAAATACATCATACTTCATATTGTATAGATACATGCCAATATTTTCTTTATAACGCCCCGTAAATATTAAGAAAAAATTATATATATATTGGGCCAGATAATGAAGTAAAAAGGACTTATGCAAATAAAATTTCTTCACCTGACGAAAGAAAAATCTTCACCAAGACGTCATGTAAACTATAATATTATTTCTTGAAAACAAAACAGTTCTTCACCTCTGCCTACTTCTCAGAGGATGGAGAATAAAAAGATTATCGAAGAATTGGGCACATTAGATTTGTAGAAGAAAACTCGTTGATGAAGAGATGATGAGAAAATGAATGAATATTTATAAAATACGTGACGACATTTTTACAACACTTGTGAAGATAACACGAGAGCATAAACTGAAGACGTATAATGAGACCTTATATAATTTCCGTAATCCAAGAAGAGAATGCACAAACAAAACAATTTTCGGGATGCTATTGCAGTGAGAAGTGCCTTGCTACTGGCCGCCTTAAAAACTCAACATCATTTCCAAAAAGAGAAGGCACAAACGAATACATTCAGGAATGCATTAAACCACTTCATTGCTCCTCGCAGCACAGAGGGACTTGGCTTAACAGAAATCAACATCACTTTCCTAGATGAATTTTGAGGGCAGCACTTTTTCTTTGCCGCACTTAAAAAAAATCAGCATCGTAATAATCTCAACATAACAAAAAAAAACCGTTCCATCCTTCGTTAACGGGGGAGCACCTCTGCCCCGAACTTTCACTCATGCGACTGCATCCATCACAGCAGGTGTCTATCGGCGCAACTGACGCAGGTGGCCGCGAGCCCAGGGGAAAAGGAGAAAGGGTTATTGTAAATGCAAAATACGCCAATTTGGCAGTTAGCAACAGAGGGGGTGAGGAAAAACTAAGCCAAATTACAATATACAGTATGAAAAGATATGTAACTAATAAGAATAAAATTGATAACCATCTTAAGAAGGAAGGCCAAAGCTGGTGGCCATGTACTTAACGGCTTGAAATACGTCACCTGTGGAATTTAATTTGATAGGTTAGGGGTGTGTCCGAATAAACGGAAGTTCCACCCAAAAGAACTAGCGAGAAAGTTCTCAAACAAATTTAAAACCGGAAGGAATGATTTCAAACAGAATTTTACCGGCTTGGAACATTCGAAAGCTAAGCAAGAAAGAAAACATTACAGGCGACGAAATGAAAATAAGCGAAACCGAAATTAAATTTAAATTGAGAACATTAATAAAAAGGAAGGTGATATGAAATAAAATGGCTAATAAAATGAATTAAATTAAATATATGGGGGGGTTATGGAGTAACCACCACATATTACCCAGGGTCCCCCGAAAGAAAATATTGGTGAGATGACAAAATGAACAATTTTTCATCGAGACAATATTTTCTAACACATGTACAAATATACTAAGTAATTACACAAAATAAATATATCAGAAATAGTTATAAGAATATACATAATTGTTGTACATGATATTTAAACAATAAAAAAAAATAATTACTGTTATGATAGTAATCCTTATGAAAATATACCAACTGTAGTAAATGTTAACATGAAAGGTATATAAAGTTTCTTCCAGAAGTATCTATCATATAAAAAAAAATTAAAGTCTATGTGCAGAAAAACAGTCCTTAACTTTGCAGAGTCTCTTGTTAGGCTGTGCACAATGCACTTATAATAGTAGAATGCTTTAGCAATGTCAAAATATTTGATTACACAATAATATGTATATTTATATTCTCAGTTGTGAACAAAAATGAAATATACTATAATTGTATATGAATCATGTTATAACTATATATAACATATATGGTTTCAAATAACACATAATAAATTAAATGAATTTGTAAGTTGAAAATTGAACAATAAAAATATATATATAAATGGTGCAGAGAGATTAGTTAGGCTCTCATAAAAAAATATTTACTTATATCACCACATAGCCTTTTAAGCTTTCAATAAATCTTAAATGAATAAACTTTAGTATTATTCAATAACACATTTTTGCAGAAAATAAAATTAATTAAGTTGCAAAAAGAATGGTAATAAAAGCATGATATTATTTTCCAATAAAAATATCTTCAAAGTGAATATAATAATTTTCAAAGAGAGAATTCTTACACTCTCATAAAGGAATATTCTTAAACATTTTCAATATAAATTGACAATAATTGCATAAATACCTTTAATACTATACTTCATTCAAAATAAACATAAAACATAAGATGTTTAATATTCCGAAAAAAAAGGAAGAAACTTATATGAATATGTCAATCTTATATATGACTTGATAATGTCAACTTACAAAGAAAAATCAATTGTGTCAAAATTTCTATATAGAAGATATCTAGAACATATTTACTTGTAATTTTCAAACATTTTTTTAAAAAAAAAAAATTAAGTAAGTGATCACTTTTGCATTTGTCATAAATCAAGAATTTGCTTTATATAAATATATATAATGACTCATTAAACATCTTTGGATAAATATATATATAATGAGTGAATCAAGAACTTTGGATAAATATATATATAATGCCTCAATCAACATCTTTGGATCCAAAGTATAAATACTCAAAAGTATACAAAAAAAAAATATTATATACTACTTATGGTGAGTCATTCACTTTCTATATTTCACCAAGAAGAGAAGAAATATTAGTATATATAAGTTTATCATGCATTTTCTTTTCTCTTTTTCTTTTTTTTAAAAGAGGTTAAATGTTAAAACATGCATGCATTGTAAAGAGCAGACACAATAGAGAAAATAATTTGATGAGTACTCATCTTTATGTTTACCTTATATCAACTACAATTTCACTTTTCTTATTAGAATGCACATTTGTCAAAAATAACTTTAAATAATGATATCATATTCTAACAAAGACAAATTCTTTCTCAATTTTTGCATCAACTATTGTAATTAAAGACTTTATAAAATTTAAAAGTATGGCATACATGAGATTATGTGTAAATATTGTAAAAATTATGACTTATAGATAAATACAGTAAATAATAAAACTATTGAAAATTCATACATACATCCCGAGGATGACCGTTGAGTTGTACCAGGGAGAAGAAGACTTAAATAAAATGAAAAAAAAAAAATAACAGCTGCCTGCAGCCTGGAGAAAAGAAAAAAAAATTACATAGCGATTCTTCTTGCTGGACAATCAGTGCGGCTAGCTTCGACTGAATATATTACAAAGCAAAAGTCATCCTGTAAAAGGAAAAAGAGAGTTAGTCTATTTTTTATGTAGTTTATGATTGCGAGGACGAAGATCATAACTTCTATATTGAGTGGATTTGTTTTTAGCACCAGTATGAGTGCCATCAGGAGGAGCTTGTGACAGTACCGATTTACTGGAACATGAAGATGTTTGCTGGCATTTAGAAGAAGAAAGAATTTGAGGAGAAGTATTACAAGCTGCATCATGATTTGAAACTTGAATAGAAGAGTGCTGTCTCACAGGAGTGGAGGATGCATTATCAACAGCTGGTTGATCATGTGATGCACCTTTTGAAGAAACTGAAGGATGTTGCAGTGCTTCATTTCTCTTTTGAAGCTTCAAGATTCGATTAGTGTGAATCAACATTGGTGAAGCATGACTATTATTGGGATCTTGAATTTGAATGAGCACAGGAGAAATTATTTTCTTGACCACGTATGGGCCTTGTATCTTTTTGTTAAACACAGTAGGAAATTTTGCATAAACAATGTCATTAACATTGATGTTGGAAAACTTTAATTTTTCTCTGGATTTTTGGTACACCTTTTGTCTGGATGATTCGTTATTCTTGTAAGCTTGATAGTATATTTTTTCAATAACATCCATCAATTTATGAATTTCATATGCAGTGTTGAGAATTTTCCATGAAACTTGAGATTTATAATTGGAATAAATATCATTTATTTCTCTGCCAAAATGAAGAAGATTTGGAGTGAATTTTGTGGCTGGATGAGGTGTAGCATTATATATGGATTGGTGAATTTTTAGAGCAGTTGGTATATCACATCCTTGTGAAGCCATTGTGTTCACAGACGATTTTATTTGAGAATTGACACGTTCACTTAAACCGTTAGCTTGGGGATGGGCTACAGAACTATGCTCCAATTTAATGCCAAGCTTTTTGTTAAAATATGAAAACATATCACTCGTAAATTGAGAACCATGATCAGTAAGAGTTAATTCAGGTTTTCCATGAGTGGAAATATAATGCAATAAAGCCTTTGTAACTGACTCAGCACTGATATTATTCAAGGCATATAATTCTAAATGACGAGAAAAATGGTCTATCATTGTTAACACATATTGACGATTTCTCAATGGGCCGAGTAAATCCATAGAGACCTTTTGATTGGGAGCTGTTGGGAGTGGTGCAGGTAGGTATGGAGCAGTGTTTTTTTTATGATTCTTATTTACTAAACAAATTTCACAAGAGTTGACATAATTAATGGTATCAGAAACAAGGGTTTTCCAGGTAAATCTTTTCTTTAAATTAACAATGGTTTTATGAATTCCAGTATGAGTAATATGAGCAATTCTTAAGGCCTTTGCTCTAAGTGACACAGGTAAAACAGCTTTGTGTAGCTCGATATCTTCTGAAGAGAAATGACCATTATAGCAAAGTAAGTCATTACTTGGATTAATATAGTAGCCATTTAAACTTTTAGATTTTTTGTTATTTTTAAGATCTTCATAAATTTGTTTGATTTTTGGGTCCTTCTGTTGTTCAGAGAAGATGGTGTGATCAAGAATTTCTAATAAAGGATCTTGATTATTATCCTTAGTTAGAAGTGAAGAGTCACTTTGAAGATGACATGTGTGGTGGACTTTGTCGACTAAACCACATGGAAAGTGAGGAATGTCATTATGTAAATCGTTTTGATTATCAACAATAGGTAGAGGTTCTTGTGAAGAAATAAGATCTGGATTATTATTGAGATCTTCAGTAGGAATGTGAGGAGTTCTACTCAGAAAATCTGCCAAGACATTTTCTTTGCCTGGAACATGTTGGAAAGTGTACGAGTATTCTGACAGTTCTAACATCCAACGAGTAGTAATATCAGCAGGTGATGTAGCTTTTTTATAATTATTAAGTGGTTTGGCATCAGATAGTAGAATAAAGGGTCGACCAAAGATATAGTATTTGAAAGCTGTTATGCCTTTGTAAATGGCATAAAGTTCCAATTTGATGGCAGGGTAGTGTCTTTCTGATTGAGATAGAGTTTTAGAATAATAGGAGATAGGTTTTAGTTCACCATCAAATTTCTGCATAAGAACAGCTGATATTGCTGTTTTTGAGGCATCTGTATTAACATAAAATGTTTCATTCCAGATAGGAAGATTGAGCATAGGTTTATGAAAGAAAATGTCCTGTAATTCTTTAAATGCATTTTCTTGTTCAGATTTCCAAGAAAACTTATTTTTAGGTTTGGTGACTTCAATGAGAGGAGTAATCAAATTAGAAAAATTGGGTATAATTGATCTATAAAATGAACACAAGCCGATAAAACTCTTTGTTTGCCTCTTGGTTTTAGGCTTTGGAAAGGAGGTAATTTTTAAAATATTACTTGTAATAGGAAGAATTTTATGGTCTGTGAGTTGGAAACCCAAAAAGTTAATGCTAGTTTGCATAAATGCACATTTTTCAGGAGACAGAGTAATGTTATTAGCAATGAGAGTGTCTAATAGCTTTGTGAGTTTCATGGACATTTCTTCAAATGAATTAGCACCCACTACAATATCGTCTTGATATGCATAACAGGAATCAATTTGAGATAATTGAATAACAGAGTCGATTAATTGTTGGAAAGTGCTGGCGGCCGTCTTCAAGCCAAATACTAAACGTAAATATGTAAAAATTCCCCATGGAGTAGTAAAACTAAGTTTATCTTGCATATCTTTAGGTACTGCAATCTGCCAATATGCAGAGGGTAAGTCAAGAGTGGAATAATATTTAAATTTTGACAACTGCACCAATAGATTTTGAATTCTAGGAAGAGGATATGAAGATGGAATTATTATGGAATTTAACAATCTTAAATCAAGAGCCAAACGATACTTTTGAGGCTTAGACATATCAGTTCTCTTTTTTTTAACAAGAAGCATGGGACACGCCCAAGATGAATTTGACCTCTCAATAATACCAGCGTTCAACATTTGATTAATTTGGTCAAGAGCTTCTTGCTCGAGTGCTTGAGGTACAGGAAAAGGTAATGTTTTTACTGGATGAGAATTTAACATGGTAAACTGAGGATTGACCAGGTCAGTATGACCTAAAGTGTCAAGAGATTTCGAAAAGGCAAGTGCTTTACTACATAATAATTTTGTTAAAGCTTCCCTTTTATGAGGAGGTAAATGTTTAAGATCAAAGTCATTTGGAGATAATTCTTGAATACGTTTTCTTTTAATCTCTTCAGATGGCAAAATTAAATTACAGTATTCGTTTTCAAATTCTAAATCAAAAGAGTATTCTTCAATATCTTTCTCATCTACATTGATACATTCGCCAATAATTGAATTTTTATTTAAATGAATATCGAGCTTTGAAACATTCTGACATACAACCAAAAATAAATCATTTTGAATGGAAGATTTTGAGTGCAATGATTCATGTAATACCAGACCCTTGTTTTTTAAATTGGGTTTAAAAAGAAAATATTCAGATGGAGGATTCAGATACTTCACATGTAAATAAACAAACGAATTAGGAGGTATTAATTCTCTATTGAGTAATTGTACCATATTGGAACTCACCAAAATTTTATTACCCATACTTAAATGAGGTTGCTTTTCACCAACATAACTACTATCACTAGTATTTTTAGATGAGGAATTCTTGTTAAGTATATTATTATCATTAGTAGACACATAATTCACCACATTAGCATAATCAGTTGGAAAATAATTAGAAAAATAAGTAAAATGACCATCAATATAAGGATTATGAAAATTCATAGCAGAATGAGCCATATTATTTGTAAACAAACCATTATTTTGAACATTATAACAATAAGGATAGGTTGTATAATTGTTGGACAACTGCAAACTTGAATTATCACAATTTGCACAAGTATTATCAATGTAAGTATCACTCGTTAGATTATTTGATATAGGCCTTTCATAAGAAGGCATTCTGTGTGCATCAAGAGAATATGGTACATTTGAATTCACATAATTATATTCAGAATTCATAAAATAGCAAGTAGGAGATTCATTATAATTTTGAAAAGGAATGTGCTTGTCTTTAAGTAATATAGACTTAAAGCTTGGTGAAATAGTAATAGAATGTTTGTTAATAAACTCAAAGCCAAGTATGGCTTGAAAGTGAACATTTTGAATTTTTGTAAGGTAAAATACATGATGAAAAAAAAATTTATCAATCTTAAAAGCTATCTCTATGCATCCTTTGAAGAAGACCTTAGAATTTATGGTCGATACAGATACATTTCTGGATAAAAATTTGTAATGAAGCCTGGATTTAATGCTATTAAAGCATTCTTCATCCAAGAGAGATAAACTTGATCCAGTATCTATTAATGTGGAGATTTCATTATGTTGTACATTTATTAGGATGCATGGAAGAACATACGAGTTATTAAAAGAACTGCATATAACATGATTTTCTTGTACATCATCATTATTTTCAAAATTTTGTTTAGATGTCAAATAATTATGTAAACAGGAAGATTTGTTAGACTTAGATGTCATAGGAGAAGTTTGGACAGCTGTGGATGCCACTAAAGTGACTGACGAGCGTTTGTCTAATTGTTGATGTTTGTTGTTGTTGTCAAAGTGTACTGACCCTGAATGAGAATTACGGGAGAGAAGGTGGTCAGTAGAACCAGTCTCCCTTATTTGTTTAAATGATAAACATTGTTATTTTCAGAAGAAGAAGAGGTGTGGCTTTTCTTTCTGTAAGGGTGAGACGAAACCTGAGTTGAAGAGTTTTGATTAGAATTACCAATAATGTTTTTGAATTTGTAGCATGAGTCCATACGATGATTAAATTTCCCACAGAACGCACACTGCACAACATCTCGTCTGTGATAAAAGGATGTAGAATTTTTTTTGTGAGAATATTTGTCAAAGGTTGGTTGATAAGGACGTTTCCGGTGAAAGTTTTGATGACGAAAATTATTGTTACGTTTATTTGTAGCCTCTTGTCTCGGTGGAGAAGGCGAAAATGTCCTAGGTCTTCTTTGAAAATTACGAGAAGTATGAGAACTGTCCTTTTGAGTTTGTAAAGGAGAGTAGTTGGTTTGAGAATTGTGATAAATTTTATCCTTCGTATGCTTTATAGGAGTTTTATGAAGAGTATTACTAGAATTATCGTGGACATTTTCAGAATCGATACAATAGGCTTGATTAAAATTTTCATAAGATTTTTTAGGGGGAGAGTCATAAATATTTTGAAGAAAAATTGCTCGTTCAAGAGCTAATTCGAAGGACGTAATATTTTCTTCTAAGATTTTACGTTTGATTTGCTTAGGTAAAGCCTCAAGAAAATGAGTAAACTTTAATGAATTAAGAGCAGAAAGATCCAATTTTGGGTAAGCAAGTCGAAGTTGTTTATCCAACCGAAAAGCAAAATTTTTAACTGATTCATTTGAATCTAAGGTCAAGTTCTGTAAAGATTTTAGAGAAACAGACTTTTTTGTGGGTAAGAAATAGTCTATAAATGCCTTTCGAATTTCACTAAAATTAGAGTTCTTGAGCTGTGACTGAGTTTCCAGAAAGAAGAGTAAGGCGGTGCCCTCAAGTTTTGATTTAAAGAGAACAAAAAGTTCCTTGTCTGTAAAGTTATTTAGTTCCTGTAAGTCAGATAATTGATCGAAGAAAAATTCTACAGTCTGAGGGTTACCGTCGAAAGGTTGGATTGCAATATTTAGTTTGGCTTTTGGAGGCATGATGAAATAATTAATATAAGAACTCAATGTATGACATGATAAATTTGGTTATTTGGCAGGTCCTATGATGAACAATATATATAAATTGACCCGTTACTTAAAATATTGATGACTTTCATTTACTTCATACATCATTTTTATATGTAAAAAAAAGAAGAAAACGTATACTAACATATTAGTATCATATGAAGAATATAAGACCCAAATATTTTATGTAAATATTTATATATAATATGGCTCAAAACATAAATTATTATATGTATGACAAGAAGAATAATTTATCTTAGCATGAACAATAATTTTTACCAGTACCACCGTTAAATAATGCATATATTAGTTGCAAAATATAGCAAGACAAGAAAAAATATATATGGAAAAATTATGTTATATATATATCATGCACTGCTCCAGAAAAATATTATTTCAATACAAGATCAATATAAATATTGTATTTGATTACTGCACCATACCCAACAAAATATAATTATATAAAACATTAATCACCATATGAAGAAAAATAACTTGAAAAAAAAATAATGAAGAATGTTCAAGCGTTGGTCACTGCACCAAAAGAAATTAAAGGTGTTATGTTTGAGCTGACGCTTTGGTCAGGGTATCAAGGAAATATAATGTTATGTTTATTTGAAAGTGGAAAAAGCACTTTTTATTTGCCTCTACCCACAATTAGGCCAAAGTGATCGTGATAATGATAGCACATCACGGAGAATGGGGGCCTGCAAACGACCCAAATTATTCTCTTCATTATTTCATTTAAATAATAAAAATATTCTTTATCCAATGATGAAGAAAAATCAAGTATAAAGTTATAAAAATATAAAATTAAAAAGGTAAAAAGTTACCTGTTGAATCCTTGGCTTTTGATGACAAATAAATCCAGACAATAGGCACAAGAAATTAATATACGAACAATTTTCGAAGAAAAAAAAATATATTTTATTTCATGAAGAACTTGTTGCTTTTTTCATGAATAAATATTTCTTCACAAATTTATATTTTTGGTGACTCGTACATATTAATTTCTCACTTGATAAACAACCATTTCATAACATATGTTAATCACAACTATTGCTATCTCCAAGCAATAAAAATTCTTTTCATAACATATTCTAGATATCTCAACAACATGTAATTAAACAATTTTCTTCATGACATAAAAGGAGAATAAATTATTATTTCTTTTTGAAAAAGAACACCTCTCATAATATGAACTTTCAAAACAAAATACATCATACTTCATATTGTATAGATACATGCCAATATTTTCTTTATAACGCCCCGTAAATATTAAGAAAAAATTATATATATATTGGGCCAGATAATGAAGTAAAAAGGACTTATGCAAATAAAATTTCTTCACCTGACGAAAGAAAAATCTTCACCAAGACGTCATGTAAACTATAATATTATTTCTTGAAAACAAAACAGTTCTTCACCTCTGCCTACTTCTCAGAGGATGGAGAATAAAAAGATTATCGAAGAATTGGGCACATTAGATTTGTAGAAGAAAACTCGTTGATGAAGAGATGATGAGAAAATGAATGAATATTTATAAAATACGTGACGACATTTTTACAACACTTGTGAAGATAACACGAGAGCATAAACTGAAGACGTATAATGAGACCTTATATAATTTCCGTAATCCAAGAAGAGAATGCACAAACAAAACAATTTTCGGGATGCTATTGCAGTGAGAAGTGCCTTGCTACTGGCCGCCTTAAAAACTCAACATCATTTCCAAAAAGAGAAGGCACAAACGAATACATTCAGGAATGCATTAAACCACTTCATTGCTCCTCGCAGCACAGAGGGACTTGGCTTAACAGAAATCAACATCACTTTCCTAGATGAATTTTGAGGGCAGCACTTTTTCTTTGCCGCACTTAAAAAAAATCAGCATCGTAATAATCTCAACATAACAAAAAAAAACCGTTCCATCCTTCGTTAACGGGGGAGCACCTCTGCCCCGAACTTTCACTCATGCGACTGCATCCATCACAGCAGGTGTCTATCGGCGCAACTGACGCAGGTGGCCGCGAGCCCAGGGGAAAAGGAGAAAGGGTTATTGTAAATGCAAAATACGCCAATTTGGCAGTTAGCAACAGAGGGGGTGAGGAAAAACTAAGCCAAATTACAATATACAGTATGAAAAGATATGTAACTAATAAGAATAAAATTGATAACCATCTTAAGAAGGAAGGCCAAAGCTGGTGGCCATGTACTTAACGGCTTGAAATACGTCACCTGTGGAATTTAATTTGATAGGTTAGGGGTGTGTCCGAATAAACGGAAGTTCCACCCAAAAGAACTAGCGAGAAAGTTCTCAAACAAATTTAAAACCGGAAGGAATGATTTCAAACAGAATTTTACCGGCTTGGAACATTCGAAAGCTAAGCAAGAAAGAAAACATTACAGGCGACGAAATGAAAATAAGCGAAACCGAAATTAAATTTAAATTGAGAACATTAATAAAAAGGAAGGTGATATGAAATAAAATGGCTAATAAAATGAATTAAATTAAATATATGGGGGGGTTATGGAGTAACCACCACACTAATGCCCCTCCCCTTAAATGATATAAAAGAGTTTTTCAAGCAAAATTGTCAGATTTCGTTCAAATCTCTGAATAGTTTTGGAAGTTTAATGGTTAAGTATAAAAGAGGGGGATAGTTCCTCTTAAATTATATAAACGTTAAATGGGTTTTTATTAAGAATTATCCGATTTGCTCTGAATTTTGGATATAGATTTTTTATATGATAATGCATGTCCTTGATAGTTTAGGAAAATTCAATGGTTAAGTATAAAAAAGGGGAAAGGAGAGAGCTCTTTCCCTTTCTTATTTTTTTTTCCAACGGGATTAACCCCTGAAAATATAAGGCTGTAATGTACAATTAGTATGCGTAGCCTGCGAGCTCAATGCCATCAGTATAACTGGGCAATATTCTTTTTTATTAAATAATATTATTGTTAAAAATTTCTGAAAATTTTAATGTGATTGGTTGAGATTTATTTGATTTATCATGATCATTGATTTTAAAAACATTGATTTCAGATTATCACATTTTAAAATAGCTATATTTATTAATTTCTATTAATTTATTTAAATAATTAATAAATATTAAATTTTTGTTATATATGCCAGAACAAAGTAAATTAAAGTTGCGTAACTTGCTTAATTTTTACTAAACAGACTAGAAAGTTTAACAGGGTGGCGAGTTGTTTGGGGAAAACATAGTTAAAAAAGGTATTAAACATCAGTATTTTGTTAAAATGAAATCGTCATTCTTTAATTCCTTTATATTATTTCAAGTATCTTCTGTAAGTAAATACTGGTATTTTAGCTGCCAACATCGTCTGCTTTTTTGACCCAGAAACACTTCATAGTGAATTGTACCTTTGCAAAGCGCCGTAATCTGCCGATTAACACGTTCACGCCGGCACCTACCGCCGGAGGATCCGCTAAAAGGGCTTAAGAATTCCTATTAGCACCACCAGAAAAAATCTACTAAAAAGACCTATTTAATCGGAGCTTTTTCTTAATTTAATAAGACATAAATTTCTATTTTTGAAAACCGGTGACAAAACATTAAAAATTCCGTAAAAGGATCCCGTTTCGAGGGGTTAAATAAGGAAAAAAAATTCTATTAAATTTCTCCAGGTTATATAAAAAAAAAAAAAAAGGAAAAAAGAAAAGAAAAAGAAAGAAAAAGAAGAGTTGGCAGCTATGTTTTTCCCTGACCACTCGCCAACCTCTTTAAGTTAATATTCTTTACTGATTGTACTTTCCGTACTTGCAGTAAAAAATGAATTTTTTACTGCAGGTATAACACTTTATAGGTAGGTATAACACTTTAACTGATATAAATAATATACCTATAATCAAAGTGGCATATTCCTTTTTAAAATAATCTCTTATTTGATATAAGCAAAATAATCGTCTTCAAACTTTTTGAACATTCTTCTGTCTACTTTAGGGAAATGTATGCAATAATAAATGTATCTGTCTGTTCTGTCATCTGGAGTATCTTTCCTGATCTATAATTTATTATATTACAAAATAAGAAAGCACGGCCCGGAAAATAAGCACATTTTTCCTTATCGAATATCCGCCTTAGTATAAATGACATGCCTGGAGGCGAAATGTAATTTATGGAAGGATTTAGAAATGCGTCTATACATTGTTACTAACTCAGCCCCATTTTTTATTAACTGTATTTTATTATTATAGTCCAAGGATATAACTGTTTGGAAATAAATGTTTGTTATTTTTTACATTTTTACAAGCTAATCTTTCCAATTGGGGACGTTGAATTAAAAATTCAGTTTGAAATTATATTGCATTCTTATTGTCTTGAAAAAAAAAATAGTAGATTTTTTACTAAACAATTTATGTTAATTGAGAGAAGTGTTAAAAAATTTGAAACAAATTACATTGATAGGTTACAGTTCCAATGAAGGTAAGAACCATAATCATAATAAAAATACAAATACAAATCGTTTCACGGCCAATACAAATGACAAGCGACAATAAGATGTAAACGAAATTTGATGCATCTCATGATAATTCTTATTGGCCGTGAGACGATTTGTATTTGTGTTTTTATTATGATTATGGTTCTAATCAGATTGGAAGAGAAATACATGAATGTTATTTGTTTTTAATTTTTTGTAACACTTTCTCTCAAGAAATATAAATTGTTTGTTAAAAATATTTATATAAAAAGTGAAGGTTCTTAAAATCTTTTGATTTTAAAATCTAATGGATTTAATAAACTTTTATTAAAATTAGTAGATATTATAGTTGGTTATGAACATATAACGTTATAAATTTTTTTGGTAATTTTGGACCCTCTTCTCTTATGATATCATGCGTTCCTTTCCCTTACCCCTTTTTCTCTGTAATTATAACGTTATCAATTTTTAAAACCAAATTTGCACGTTTTTTTTTTTTTTTTTTTTTTTTTTTTTTTTTGCTTGTAGTGATAAACAAATTTCGTTATACATTTATTTTTTACATATTTTATTGATTCAAATGAAAAAAGTTAATAAAAATATCACTTTGCATATGAAATAACTTTGTATCAAATAATAATTAATAAAATTAGTTACTATTTAAAAATATTTAATAACATATGATATATATTAAAAGTATTTAATAAATTAAGTTTTTGCTATGTAATGCATTAAACAATAATAATGTGGCCACACAGTTGGGTGTGATTCTTTCGAATGTAAGCATAAAATATTTGTTTTCAATGTCCTATGTATTTTTATTGACCTCTTAAAATGGGGAGATCTTTGTGCTTTACCCTGTGTAAAGGATAAAAAAAGGCGAGTATCTAACAAAGTACTGGCAATTAAGATCTTCCGGATGATCGACATGCATACGTGCTGCAAAAAGGCTTAAGAATCCTTGTTCATTCCACAAGTAAAATTTTACTGTAAAATTTACCTATTTTAATCGGAGCATTTCTTCTATTTAAAAACACACATATTTCTGTTTTTAAAGATCGGTGAAAAAGCATAAACAATTTCGTAAAAGGTTCCCGTAGCGAAGGGGCTAATCATTTGAGCTCGGATAGTTGAATTTTCTACCACTTAATTTTAATTCCGAAATGTCACAATCGCACCGGAATATTCGACCAAATTTATTTTAAAAAGGATTTATGCATTTTTCTTTTCCCGCGTATATTGTAAATGGAATTTCTTCTTTGCAAATTACTGGTGCCAATGTGGCATTTGGAAATTTGAAGAAATTTGCTTACCAGAGCTCAAAGGGTTAATACCTTTTTGATTGTGTTTTTCCCTGACCACTTGCTATCCTGTGGTAGGAAATGAAGAAAAAAATTAAAAGAAAATGTAATTCATGAAAAAAAATGTTTTCATTTAAATTTATAAATTTTGAACACTATTCATATAAACCATTAAGTTTAAAATACACCATTAATTTTTAGGATTTTGTTTTCTATTTAATATTTCAAAAGCCTATTGAAAGTATATTTTCCAACAAATTTTAAGTTTTAACTACTGAAATCTATCAGATTTTTCTTTTTCTTTATAATTCTCGAGAATAAATAGGCTGAATATAATCTTATCGTAATGACTATCAAAAACTAATTGTAACTTAGAAAATATTTTTTTTTCATTTAGTATAAGTTTTTTTAATTATTTTAAGGTATCAGCTAAAACAGAAACTGATTGTATTCAGATATTATAATTGAAACACTTGTATACTAATCTAAAAAATGAAGGTTAAATATTAACTAAGTCATCATTTTAAAGAATATGAATATTATTTTAAAGTATGAGTAAAAACAGGAATTCATTGCATTCAAATATAATCTAAAAAAGTGAAGGTTAAATATTAACTAGTTCATTATTTTAAAGAATATGAATATTATTTTAAAGTATGAGTGAAAACATGAACTGATTGCATTCAAATATAATCTAAAAAAGTGAAGGTTAAATATTAACTAAGTCATCATTTAAAAAAAATATGAGTATTATTTTAATATATGAGTAAAAACAGGAACTGATTGCATTCAGATATAATAACTGATTTGTAATCGAATCTAAAAAGTGAATGTTAAATAATAACTAAGTTATCATGTAAAAGAATATGAAAGTTAATTATTTTAAAGTATGACTAAAAACAGGAACTGAATGCATTCAGATATTATAACTGATTTGTATTCAAATCTAAAAAGTGAAGATTAAATATTAACTAAATCATCAATTTAAAGAATATGAAAGTTGATTATTTAAATGTATTAGTAAAAACAAGAACTGATTGCATTCAAATATAATAACTGATTTCTATTAGAATCTAAAAAGTGAAAGTTAAATATTAACTAAGTCATTAATTAAAAGGATATGAAGAAAAGAATCTAATCCAAAAAGAATACGCCTTATGCATGCCCTGTTTTCTGTTTTTCATAAAGCATTGTAAAAATTACCTATACAGATAATAGTTTAATATATATTAACACTAGAACCGCGGGAAATTTTACCCAAGTTTTATAAAAATGGTTCATATCAGAATTTTTATTTAAGTCTATTTAACTTATTTATTTTAAATAATTTTTGTGCATCTTATATCTATATTATTTTAAGAAGATTTATCTGGTTCGAATCGACATCTTTTCACTGAGTACGGGTCAAAATGACCCGTCTCCGCGGTTCTAGTGTTAAAATGAAAAAAGTGAAGACAATCTAATACAGAAATTTGTACTTTTACATATCTACCTATAAGTTAATTATTTTAAAGTATGAGTAAAAACAGGAACTGATTGCATTCAGATATAATAACTGATTTCTGTTATATCTGATTATATCTCAAGATCTACTATATCTTATATCTATTATATTTGTAGATATATATACCTCTAATACAATTGATAGAGGTGTATACATTTACATATACACAACTCTAACTCTTATAATATCACGTTCTTATAAGCTTTGCTTTTGAACTTATTATAAAAAATTTAATTTTCTTAAGTTGATATTAAAATTCGTTTAAAGAATTACTCTCTTTTAATAAAAAAGCCGATGTGTCCTATAAATTTAGTTTTCACGAAAGAATATAAAAATAAGATTATAAATCTTCCATCACAATCATTTTAAAATGTCTAGAAAAGAGATTTTCGTAAGCATTTTCTGTTGCGAAAAGAATTTATAGTACGTTCATGTCACATAAATCTGATTTATACGGAAAATTTTGGCACAACACTTTTTTTCAAGTTGAAAAATATGACGGCATTACATATATTACGCCATTCTACATCCGTCAGAATTTTAGTGATGCATGCAAAATATGATTTTAAATCATATTAAAGAGAAAATAAAAATGAATAAAGAATATTTCAAGGGGTTTTTTTGAAAAAAAAAAATTTGATGTTTCCGTGATTTTTAGTTTATTCCAACAAAGTTAAAAAGTGCTTATGAATTCGGTTTCTCTGTCCGTCTACCCACGCTTTAACTCCCGTAAATATACTCGGATTTTCATACAATTGATAAAGCTTATTTAGGGTCATCAAAGTCTGTTTGATATTGAATATGAAGTGTGTATGATTAATGGTTCATTTACAGGGATACTCAAAATAATTCGATTACATTATGGTATATGGGAAAAAATCGTTTGAAGAGTATTTTAATGACATCATTCTATTTCAAATGTATTGAAACTGATATAAATCACTGAATTTCTTTATGATCACGTTAAAACAGAGCATTCATAGCATTTTTTAAATTAAATTACAGGGACCAAACAAAAGAAATCGGTTTGGCGTAATAATTGCAAGAAAAGTATTGGGATACCGTTCTGCTTGTTAAAGAAAATTGCTCGACGGGAATTTTCAACAGAAATATATGAAACTAAATTTTGGATTGCATATTGTTAATCGACTACAAATTTCGATATCACATACAGGGCTGTTAAATATTTCAGACAACTTTCCGATTGTGGATGGGAACAGCTGAAATACGGTTTTGACATGCGTTATATAGATTTCCATGTGGTGAAATAAGACGCAATAGTTTAATTTTTTAAATGTGTAGTTTTGTTACATTATTCTAATATAATTAATAATTTTTTGAGAGCTGCTTAATTTTGGTTTCCGATATAGGCAGGTGTCGTTGTCGCATGTTTTACTGGTATCATAGAGCAGTAGATTATTCTACTTTATTAAGATACACATAAGAATTGAGACACTAAGATACTATACTATTGAGATACTAACAAGCGCTTTTAAGATACTTAATTACTATTTTCTTTGTAATTATACAATAATATACTTATTGAAACGGAATCACGAGAAACCACTGAAACATTTCATTTTAGACAGATTTTCTGTCTTATCAGACGAAGCTGCATAGTATAATTTTCATTGAAATTTATGTTGGAGTTTTCTATTCAATGTAGAGTTCTACTTTTATAGAATGAATTTATTTATTATTATATTATAATTTTTTACATTTTTACTCAAATTACTGCTACAGAAAGTTTTCTAAACAAATTCGATTATGAGCCTAGGTAACGGTAACGAATTGTAATAGCATGTACGACATATAGCTTAGATTATATACGCTATAGCGGTATGTAGATTTTCTGCAGTCATGTGACATTACATTTTGAATGAAGTATTTTAACCGCCCAGGTTTATAGTTTATGAAATTTTAAGTCGCTGCAGGTATATAAATTTTATTTTTATTTTTAAAAATAGTTAAAACTAACGAAGCGACTCTCTGAAAATTAGAGGATACACTGAATATATATGTACTAGTATTTACTATAACTTTTGCTTTCTAAAAAGTAACAAAAGCAACGAGTAATGAGTATTTTCTAACAGGTAGTAAATTTGAAAGTAACGAATTCATACGGTCAATCATTTAGTCGTTACTTTTACAGTTCTATAAAATACTGGTAATTCACCTGGAAAATAACGGTATTCTGAATTTGTTTTTATGAATTAAAAAATAATAATGTCAGTATAACGAAAACAAGCTTTTAGGCTTGAAATCAAAACACGTAAAGCGTTTTCACTAATCTTATCCTTTACCTAATATCCAAACGATATTATATTGAATAAAAAAAATAAGTTTTATCACGTTTCTACTTGCCTTCCGTGCTCCGATTGCATATTAAAAGACTCTTTTGATCGGAAGCATAATTTTGTATTTCAAGTGGAGACCCATGTTTAAGTTACGAAATAAATATGTGTTCCAGGATATGATTTATTCATTACGAGTAACTAGAGTAAATAAAGAGAAGGTTTTTACGTGGTTTGCAAGAAAAGTTTTAAATAATTCACTACGTGTTCCGGATGAACAGTAATCAGAAGATATCATAAGAATTCACATAAAAGAAATAATATTATTCTGTAATTCGATTTTCCCGAATCCTCCCCCTCCCCATTCTTTTTATTAAATATCATTTTTCGAAAAAATGTATTGCATTGAGTCTTTTATGTTTATGGTCAGAAACAAAAAAAAACACATATCTGAAATAGTTCCAATGCACACAACATGGCTTGATTTCGTAAAAAAAATGTGTGACAGAATAAAAAAAAAATTGATAGAATATCGATAATATATTTTTTCAAGTATCAATTTTACAATGAACATTTAATTATTCGTATAAATTTGACATCGTAATTCTCGATACGGGTAATGGTTGCTACATTCTACGGCTTATTTAGTCTAAAAGGAACGTGTGCCAGTTATTCAATTAATTAACTCATTTTCATCATTAGTGTATATAAATATTATTATAATTTTAAAATTATAATAATATTTAATCAGTTAGTTAATTTTTCTGCGTCTTGGTTTTAAACATTCTTCAAAGAAAAAGAAACTGGCCATTTGATTTCTTTTACGTAACCAGCAAATGTATTTTCCGACGAAGCAAATATTTCCTAACTTGATCAAGATGAAGTTAAGGAATCGTTAGAGATTTTCTACGGTTCATTGGATATAAATACATTTTCTTTTAACTTAATTAGTTCATATATTCTATAAAGAAAGTATAAATACACAACCTTTAATAATTTATTTTTTCGTCAGAAATCCCGAAAAAATATTTTCACTATGCATAATCAAGAAATCTCTGCTATTATGTAAAGCATAAATTATTATTCGGAATTTCTATTACAGTAAAACCTCCAAATAACAGACACCACGGGAGCGCGGAAACTGTCCGCTATTCGGAGGTGTCCATTATTGGGAAAAACCTCGACGATTCAAAAATTTCTAAGAAATGCTTAAAGTTTCATTAATTGACTTTTATATGTCCTAAAATTCTAATATATGATTAATTAGAAATTAAAGTTATTTTTTAAGCAATAAAATTGAAAAAAATGGTACATTTCTTTATACATTGTTTATTACATTCATACCAAAAAATGTACTTAAAAAGTTTCCTTTAGCATTTAAAAATTACAATGTATTATTTTTATTTTTTTTTTTATTTTTTATATAATGTGAAGTTTTAACCATGTCAATAGTTTTAATTTTCCTAAACTATCTTTTAAAAAATGTACCACTATTGACTGTATTTTAACATTATTTAAAAGCATAAAATCTCAAATCTTCCGGTGGGAAGTTGTGTGGGGGGGGCATTGTGGTGCTCCGGGAGGTAATGTCCCTCGGGCCATCCCCTGAATTTAATAGTGGATGAAGGAGGGAAGGTCCGGGTGGGACCTGGCCCACTCTCTACATTTATCTGTGATCACAAAATTTCGACACATTGTACTAACAAAATTAGAGGTTTTTTTTACTTTTTTTTCTTCGTTAAAAAACAATTTCTCATACTTTATCGCAAAAAAAATTACTGTCCGTTATTCAGAGGTTAAACATACAAAAATTTAGATTTTGGGAGTGGGGATCGGTAAACTGTTCGTTAAATAGAGGTGTCCGCTATTTGGGAGTATCCGTTATGGAGGTTTTACTGTATCAATTTGGAATTTCAGAATATAAAGGAGGATAAAATTGCAACGTTTTCCTCCCAATCCCCAAGGTTTCCAGACTGATATAATACAAGGAAATCTTGCAATATGTGTAAAAGAAGATTAAATTATTAATGCTTTCTATCATAACATACAATAAATATATAAACATACATCATTTTTTATAATATAAAAAACAGTCTAGCTTAAATTTGTTAATTTCCGTATTAATTCTGCAATAAATAAAATTCTGCAATAAACACATTTACTTTAACAACTGTGTCCATTTTTAAAAGAAATTATTAAGTTGAAAAATAAAAATAAAATTTTGCAATGTAAGCGAATGGTGAAAATGGCCATTTTAATCAATAATAGTAAGCTACGTTAATGCAGAAACTCTTTATTATGACTTCCATTTAGAAATATATATATATTTTTTACGCTAACATTAAATTTCATAACAGTATAAGAATAGTACACTAGTTATGGTAAAATATTCTGCTTTGTAAGCCTACATATTTTACAGCATTTCATAGAAATTCATCTTTTATTCAAATTCATTACTTATGCTTTTATGTAATATTCGAAACAAATATTAGTTATTTTGGAAGGTATATTTGCAAAGTTAGTTTTATGAATAAAAAATTAAATAGAATACTTAAGTGCTGTATATTTTCTGAGAACGCAAATGCATATTTTATAAAATCGCAAACGATTTCACTAGATTTTACAAGAATTACTTTATTTGCTTATTTAAAAAAAGAAATATTTTGTTAGAAATGCTTCATACAGCTTTAATGGGATTTAGATTTTTTTTTACTTTAAGCCTGCAACATAATACGCAAATTTGTAAGTAATTTAGGAAAAATATATGCATAAGACTGTCTCAAATACATTTTTCTTTCAGTGTTGTTTATTGCTCAATTCATGAATCTGTGGGCGTGTCTAGAATATTTACACATGAACTAATTTTTTTTATAAATTATTCAAAATGCAAAATCTTAATCTTTTAACTGTTTTTCGAGAGGTCGCCCGGAAAAATATTGTTTGCTTGCTTCGTTATTAAGAACTTTTGGAAACCATTTAATTTTAATTGTAATTGCTTTATTGATTGTCAGCCTTCTATCGATTACATAAGACAAATACACTGCTCAAAACAATTAAAGGATATTGCAGTTTTAGGTGGATTTTGTATCTGGGAAACTTTTTAACTGATTGATATATGGTCGACAGACATAGTAGATTATATGAGAATAAATTACACATGTTTGGCAGGAAAAAATGCATTTTATTGCGCATTTGTGTACAAAAGGAAAAAAACACAATTTGTGCATATGAGAAAAAAGAATAAGAAATGGTGTTTTCTTCAAAGAAAATCATTTTCAGTAGGGGGTATAGTTGCCAGCAACGTTGAACACTTTTGAGGCATGGATTCAATGAGGCTATTAATGACGAGTTGGGGTATTCTGCCCCACTCTTCCAGAAGAGCTCTTTCCAGTTCTTGGAGAGTTTGTGGGGGTTGTTGGAGGCCAGACATTCGTCTTCCTAGAGCGTCCCAAACGTGCTCGATTGGATTCATGTCTGGAGAACACGCTGGCCATTCCATTCAAACGATTCCTTCCTCGAAAAGGAAATCCTCCACCAGGTTTGCACGATGTGGCCTGCAGTTATCGTCCATTAAAATGAAGTTATCTCCGATTTCTGCAGCGTAAGGGACTACAATAGGTCTGAGGATCTCATCCCTATATCGGCGACCAGTCAGAGCTCCATCTCGAATGATGTAGAGGTCAGTGCGCCCGTCAATGGAGATGCCACCATACACCAATACTCCTCCAGCGCCAAATCTGACACTTTCGTGCACAAACGCAGGGTTATTCCTACTGCCACGGTCCCTCCAGATGAAAATACGCCTATTATCCGGATGCACAGAAAAACGGGACTCGTCAGAAAACAGAATATTGCTCCATTCATTTCTCCTCCAGTTGACATGCTCAGTTGCCCACTCCCTGCGGTTGCGACGATGCCTTTATGTTAATCTAACACATACCATCGGTCGGCGAGCATACAGAACTACACCATGGAGCCGGTTTCTGACAGTCTGAGTTGAAATCGTGGTACCTGTAGCCGAGCGAAGGTGTTGTTGGAGAAGAGTAGCGTTCATGTTTCGGTGTCTCCGAGCTGTTAACGCTAAATACCGATCTTCATTGGGCGTTGTTGCCCGTCTACGACCTTGCCTTGGTCTTTGGCCTACACATCCACTCTCCAAAAACACGGTTCCAGATCCTGGAAATGACACTTTGTGACACTCCAATGGCTTGCGCTACTTCGGCTTGAGTTTGGCCCCCTTCTAACTTACCAACAATTCTCCGAGCTTCTGAATCTGTCAAATGACTTCGCTGAGACATCGTACTCATCGAAACAAAGCAATCCCTGAATGCCGATCATCCTTGTCTTCATTCTCTTTTATCCAGTTGAAAGTCAAATTTCATTCGCTGCCACTGAAGCGACGTTTTTGACGTCGGACTCAAAATTTGCATACTCCACAGTTTGAAAACCAGAAAAATTTGCATTTGTGATTCTCTTCTTCTATTTTCGGCAAAAAAATTTCGTTTATATCTTTATTTTATATAAAACTTCAAATATCCTTTAATTGTTTTGAGCAGTGTATTTCAGTACAAAAAAGTGGTGTTCGCCCTGTTTTTACTTTATTAAGACAGCATCGATTTTCAAGACTGTAATTTTCAAACTTAAAAAATTTTTTAGTTTTTATGGCCAGAAAAGTGTCGTTATGATGCTTATGTAAAATTATAGCACCATGAATTCCTGAGCGCTGACACAAAAATGGAAACTACCAAAAGCCTATTTTATAATTCAAGGTATAGTACACACTCTGAAAAAAATAATCCTTCAACAATCGCCATTTTTGTTTCAGCGCTCAGATTTAGTACTTAGGGGGATGAAGCGTGACATAGAACAGATATTATTATTATTATTATTATTATTATTATTATTATTATTATTATTGTTAGTATTATCATTATTGTTATTATTATCATTACTATTATTATTACACCAGTTTCTAAATTTTTATATATGTTTGATGAAACACCAATTTTCTTATTATACTGCCTCTTACTAATAGAAGGCGGTATTTGAAAAAAATCTATCACGTCACATTTCATCTATACAGGGTGTTCACTTTCAACGATGTTCAATGGTTAATTCCTAAACCGTTAGTCGTAGACATATTGTTCCATTTACAAAAATGTTTTAAATGAGGTAAAGAAATGTTTTACAATCGATCCAGGTGAATAAAAACATTTATAAAAAAATTATGAAATTTAAATTTTTATACTTTCATCCGTAAGGTGTGTTTAGTAAAAATTTTCTGTTGTAGTGACAAGTAAGATAAAATGCTCTGTTTATTCTACGATTAATACTGACTGAAAAACCCGGTAAAAGCTGGGGCATATTTTTTGCTGCAAATTAGGCTTTATATTGCAATATTTTGCTGCATTCACATATTTAGTAGAAAAATAGTTTGGTCAGATATATTTAAAAAATGATTGAGATCGATAGTAACACTGCAGTATAAATTTGAAATATTTAACCAACGAAATATACAATTTGTCATAGACGTGTACGAAAAACTCCAGAATTTTCGTTAAATAAATGATGAAAATTAACAGCCACAAAACCTTAGAAAATGATACATATTTTAAAATGTTATTAGATTACACTAACCTGCAAAAGTTGGATTATATCATGTTTTTTAGGTTTAGGTATTGAATGATTATTGATTTTAGATTTTGATTCTTATGTATTCTGTTCCGCTGAATCTGAAATTGATTTTCATTTTTTACCAGCACGTAAGGATTTTTGGAAGTCTTTAACTTTAAAGTTAATAAATTAAAAAACGATAATTTGGCCTGAGAGAAGGGAACACATTGGAACATGAGGCTGATTGAGACAAAGCCTTTGTCTCACAATATCCATGGGGGAAAAACGGTCGTTTTTTAAGGAAATAATGAAGATGAAAAATATGAAAAAAAAATATTGCAGTTTTATTAAAACACTATCATGCAATGGATGTAAATATGTCTCTGAAGATGAATTTTTTCCATTTACACCTGGATTTTTTGCTTGGAAACTTGGACGCCGTGAGTGATGAGCAGGGTGCGAGTTTTAACCAACAAGGAAAGTCTCCATACTGTGCATACTCAGAATTTCATGAAAAAATACTAATTAAACTACTTATATATGTAATAAAGGAACAGTCAAAATTAGCGGCGGATTCCCAGTAGAAATTGTGTAAAAAAATATAATACTTTCAAATATTTGACGTGAAAAGTCGAAAGCGTCACGCGATTTGGTATTATGTGTATAAATGGTATTAAATGAATTTAAACTTAAAGAATGAGAGAGTTTAATACATATATTATAATATATTGCATATATATATTGCTTGTTGTAGCAGCTTTATAATTTTAATACAGTAAAAATAATTTTATATGTAAAAAATACTTTCATATTGAATAATGTATTTTCGTATATTTAAGCGTATTCTAAAACAAAGGCTAAATGAAGAGTGCTGCAGTAATACATTTCAATATCGGAGAAGTCTTTGTTTACATAGCAACAAAATTGAATCAACACTTCTCAATTGGACTTAATTTTGAAGCAAATTTAATTAATTTAATTTTCGTTTTAATTCTTAAAATTTCATTGTTAACTTTTATTATAAATATTATATCACAAAACTATAGTTATAACAAATTAAAACCGACAAAATTAAAGTTATTAAAATAAATATTTTTAAAAAAAGTTCAAAATATACCGTTTTTACCTCAAACAATATTTGACATAAAAAGTATTTTATAAATTTTGTTTTTCCGCCAACCGGTGATAAAGTACCAAACAAATGAAATGTTCATTATTTTTTACGAACGTTTTACCAGGGTTCCACCGACATTTTTTCTATAAACGTATATATCCGCATGAGAAGAACATTTTGCATTCTTTTCAGAATTTTCTTAGTATGTCCGTATGGAGACCTTCCTTGCAAGAGCTTTAACTTTTTGAAGACAGACACAAAGATTTTTGTGACAAAAATATCTTAGAGGACTACACCTGGTCTGTTTTAAAAGAAACAGATCAAGAAAATAATAAAAAGAAGAGAAAAATAATTCATATCTATTTTTTTCTTGTTATATTTCATGTTGTTATTTTCTTAAGTATTTAATAAATATTTTTAAACTAGACGTGAAAGAATTTTTTACCACCATTTTCTCCTACTCAGCGCACTAGAATCTATGAAAAAACACACATTTCGTCGAAAATATATAAACCGTGTAAACCAATGTTAATTATTTAGATGCAGGAAAACACAATGGTAAACCTAAGAGTTAACCGCTAAAATCGGATTTTCATGTTTTTCCACCTAGATATTAATTAGCAGACCTATTGCGTGTTAATATGCAAATCAGAATTTAACTAGTTCTAGAACTTCATCCGTGAACGCGAAAATGTGATTGTTTGTGCTGTCGCTTCCCGGGCAAATACCACACACATTGCAGAGTAACACTTGATTTAAAAGTAACACCAAGTATGGCGATATATGGTATGAATTTCACTTTTATCATCATATTTCACTTTTATCATCACAGTTTTCAAAATATTTCTAAAATGTATGCTTATTTATATATGAAGTGTTAAAATTTTACTTCCAGTTCGTCAAATTTTAACACATAAAATATTAGATTCAGCATACATTTTAGAAATATTTTGAAAAGTAAGAAAAAAAGTGACATTTTTTAAGAGGAGATCGACTAAAAAAGGACTGAAAAATATTAATTTTCTGAGGAGCTATTTTAAATATAAGAATGCTTTAGAGCGGGCGACGGCGACACAAATGACTACGTCATCGAGTTACGGGATGAAATCATGATGTAAGACAAGATTATTGGGTGTAGATTAAGGAATGACTGGTCTGCCTCGTCATTTCTTGGTACGATATGAGTAACAGCGGGCGCCAACTCGCCATTTTGGCGTCACTTTCACGTCATCGAGATACGGGATGAAATTGGTGCCAAATTAAAGCTAAAATAAAGTATTTTAAGAATATTTCGGTCTGCCTGCGCATATTCTGGTACAAACCCTCGGCAGACTGAAATTCATAACAAAAATGACGTTATAATGTAAAATTCAATATAACTACGTCATCGAGTTACGGGATGAAATCATGATGTAGGACAAGATTATTGGGTGTAGATTAAGGAAAGACTGGTCTGCCTCGTCATTTCTTGGTACGATATGAGTAACAGCGGGCACAAATTCGCCATTTTGGCGTCACTTTCACGTCATCGAGTTACGGGATGAAATTGGTGCCAAATTAAAGCTAAAATAATGTATTTTAAGAATATTTCGGTCTGCCTGCGCATATCCTGGTACAACCCCTCGGCAGACTGAAATTTTTAACAAAAAAGGCGTCATAATATACAATACAATTCATGATATGCCGAATCGGTCGTTTTCGCGCTTACTAATAAGAATCTTTTCCTAAACCATCAAATTAGCATGAAAGTTGATTGCGAAGTTAAATAATGTAAAATACGTCTTTAGATTTTGTATTGTTCATTATGAAGCATAATTTGTTATAAATTTCAGTCCACCGAAGCTTTGTACGAGGATATGCGCGGTCAGACCGAAATATTCTTAAAATACTTTATTTTAGCTTTAATTTGGCACCAATTTCATCCCGTAACTCGATGACGTGAAAGTGACGCCAAAATGGCGAGTTGGCACCCGCTGTTACTCATATCGTACCAAGAAATGACGAGGCAGACCAGTCATTCCTTAATCTAAACCAATAATCTTGTCCTACATCATGATTTCATCCCGTAACTCGATGATGTAGTCATATTGAATTTTACATTATAACGTCATTTTTTGTTATAAATTTCAGTCTGCCGAGGGTTTGTACGAGAATATGCGCAGGCAGACCGAAATATTCTTAAAATACTTTATTTTAGCTTTAATTTGGCACCAATTTCATCCCGTAACTCGATGACGTGAAAGTGACGCCAAAATGGCGAGTTGGCGCCCACTGTTACTCATATCGTACCAAGAAATGACGAGGCAGACCAGTCATTCCTTAATCTACACCTAATAATCTTGTCCTACATCATGATTTCATCCCATAACTCGATGACGTAGTCGTTCGTGTCGCCGCCGCCCGGTCTACTTCAAACGTATTAACATTAGATTAACGTATTAACTTAGAATTAACATTACGGAAGAGAATTCGTTAAGTGAATGACCAGCAGTCTTAATGCGATAATGTTAACCTAGGACAGTGTTGCCAGTAGGCTAATATTTTCAAACTAGAAGACAGCCCGTCAAAATGACGTGTTTGCATTTTTAAAAGGATGATAAAAAAATACAACTGTGGTCAATCAGCCACTTTAGGCTTAAACAATGTTTAAAAATACAGCGATCAAACATGGGGGGAAAAATCGATAAAAAAAAGAAAATTTTAACAGAAATTTGCATTTAAAATTATAACAAAACCATCTGGATGGTGGGATTGTAATGAACAAATCGTAAATACATAAATTTTAAAAGAATAAAGTGAGGCAAAAAATCAATTATAAAAGAATGTATTGTGAAACTACAGCCAAAAAATATATAAAAATACGCAGATAAAATAATAAAAATATCTAAAATGTATTAAAAAAATTCCTAGTTTGGCCCATTTTTAAGCTAGTACTTAAAAGAAAACACTTTATAAGATCGAAAACAAATGTCAACAATAAAGAGTAAACAATGGGCGTGTTCGGGAGACACACGCGCCTGTTAATGAGAGCACAGTACCCAGTACTATATCTGTAAGATCCACTTCATGTATGTGTCTCCTGAGCGCGCGTAGCTCCCGAACGCGCCCAATCATTCGCGAGTCGTGATGGTACAATGGAGATTGTAACTATTAAAGATTCATTCACGGAATTTGTCATTCTTGAATGGCAACATTGTATTTTTCTCGTAATTTAACGTTCGTTTTTTCCGTAATTGCTGGTTATTTTATTTAGAACTTAAACATTATAATTAAATAGTTTTTGTAGATTTTAAAGAAAATGAGTAATGAATAAATCTTTTACATGTATATTTCCATAAATTGAACAATTAGAATATTTGTGAACGGCTCCGAATAATTAAGCCTAACGTGGACGCAGTTGCAATAAGTTTCTTTTACTCTTGGATGGGTTGACTCCGGAATCGTTATACACGGAGGGGTTTTATATATATAATAGTAAAATTTACAACGTTTTCCGCCTTAATTTTTTTCTCATTTTGTACGGCGATTTCTACTGTTTCGTGAAAGTGGTGCCAATCAAAAAATATGAATTTAAAAAAAAGTAGCCCATTGGCAACCCTGACCTAGGACATGTTCAAATGAGCTGGAAATTGCGAAGCTTAGCAAATGAGGTGCGTTCGTACATCAACGAAATTTAAAAATACTCAGACCTTGCTGTTATAGTATACAGTACTTCTGATACTGTATAATGTTCAAAATCTTTTGTGAGTTCCTGTAAATACTATCTGCGTTCTATTATACGGAAAGTAACTTGTATTAAAGCGAAGCAACGTACATTAATTTCATAAAATATGAAATTGTTTAATATAATTAAAACATGGCCCAAACCATATTTCCTCGTAAACCATAATGCAGTGGAGTACTTTTGAATTGCCCTGTAAATTAATAATAAATATTCATTGTATCATAGATTGTACAGACTGTATATTTTAGTATCTTCTTTATAGATTCATGTCAATTCTATTATACTTGAAAGAGTGTAACAACAATAAAATATATTTTTAAACTATTTTTTCCTATTGATTGCAATGCGATGAAATACTTTTGATTGTCCCTGTAATTAAACTATGCATCCTATTTTCACAAAATCTGAATTGACTTGTCAAAATTATGAAAAAATTATACATTTTAAATATCAAACGATTTGGTTGGATAGATTTTGCTCTGATATATGTGGACAGACAGACGGATGGATTGAAGGACATCTATAGGTGCTACGTATTTACATAATTACGAACGCACTTAAAAATATTCAGATCTTGGCGCAATAGTATACAGTATATACTATTATATATTAGTACAATTATATATTTTAAATGTCGTGCCATTTGGTTGGGTAGTTTTTGCTTTGTTATATGCGGGCAGACAGACAGACTGATAGACTGAATGAGCAATATATAGGTGCTAGCTATTTATATAATTAGGGACGCACCTAAAATTATTCAGATCTTGAAGTAATAGTACGCAGTATTTCTGATACAGTATAATAGCCGAAATATTTTGTGTGTCCCTGTAAATACTATCTGATGTCTATTATATAGGAAATAACTTGTAGTAATCCTCAGCAACACTTATCAATTTCATACAGTGTTAAATAGTTTAATACAATTAAAACGCGCATCAAACAATGTCTCAATTATGTAATGGAATACTTTTGTGTGGCCTTATAAATCAATAACAAATATTCTTTGCACCACAGATTGTACAGAATGTATATTTTAGTATATACTTCACAGACGCATATCAATTTTATTACGTTTAAAAGAGTGTAAGACCATTAACATGCACTTAAAACTTTTTCCCCATTGACCATAATGTATCGGAATCCTTTTGATTGCCCCTGCAATTGAACTATTCATCCGATTTTCAAAAAATTTGAAGTGACTCGACAAAATTATCTAATAATTACATATTTTAAATTTTAAACGATTCGGTTGGGTAGTTTGTGAGTTGTTATTTGCGGACTGATGGACGGACAGACAGACGGACTGATTGAACTATAGGGGTTAAGTATTTATATGAATACGATAGCACCTAAAAACGTTTTTCAGATTGTGAGAAAAGCATTTTATATAAAATTTTAATTGAATATTACTTCTCTATATAAAATTATACCTTATCGAAGTATGTATAATTTTAATTAATTCTCTATTTTAAATGAAGATAACAAGTGAACAGTTATTCATCTTTTTTAAATGAGCATGAAAACAGCAGATGCTAATGCATATTAAAGAAATTCGAACAAACCAGACGGAATTACCCAAGCATAAAATTAAAGAACATAATGTAATAAAGTAATCCTATATCTGCGTCACGAGGTAAAAGAGGTTAATCATTTAATTCTGCAAATCGAATTTCCTACGCTCTACCCGAAAACTTGTTTTTACTTTTTGCTTGTGGGGAAAAAATTGGATTATTCCATATTTGCTTCATATAAACAAGCGAAATATTCAACTGCACATAAAAAAAGCTTAAAAATATTTTAATTTTTTAAAAGATTCTTACAAATGGCTTATGTTTTTATTGTATGAATTGAAAAACTTTGAGAATGTTTTAAAATTTCCACTTAGATTAAAGATTTATATAATTGATTGTATAAGATTCAAAGGATATTTTTCCCCTGAAAAAAACGGTGAAGACGCTTTAAGGGTTATAATTTTCCCCTATATTTGCAAAGATAAATCTAGATATTTAAGAAACATATATTTAGAAAATCGTTCATAAAATATATTAATACATAGTAAAGGAAATTGAACAAGATAGATAAAGTTGACAAAGCAACATTAAAGAATCTAATGTAATGAACTAATTTTCTACCTGTGTTACAAAAAACAAGTCAAAAATTGTACGTGAAACATATCAAATGAGTTACATTTATACTGTAACTAGTTTTATAAAAATTCAGATCTTGATGCGAAATATGTTCCACTTTTATGTGAAAATGCATGAATACGGAATTTATTATCTTTACATACATAGGATTCAGTAATACGGAAATAGTATTACACCATCTTAAATATGTTGTAACCAACATGGCAAATTAGAATCTTTATCTAATATGGGATATCATTGAATTAATTACTTGTAATAAGATTTAAGAGAATATACAAACCTTTTTCATTATTTTTTAAGTTTTGATTCAATTTTCATAAAATTACAAATGACTCGACAAAATTCCGCATCCTACTATATATTTTACATTTCATACCATTCGATTTAGTAGGTTTTGCGTTATTATATGCCGACAGACGGAGAGAATGACGAATGAACTAGATGCCAACTATAGGTACTAGTTATTTGTATAATTACTAACGCATCTTAATCCTTTATCGGGCCAGTGTTGGGAGATGAGCTACTTTTTTTTAAATTCAGATTCTTGATTGGCACTACTTTATACAAACGATGAAACGTGCTTTATTCTATAACGTAACAATTAAGGCGAAAACAAAAGGCGATTTACCGTTTCAAAAAAGTGATGCCAATCAAGAAATCTGAATTTAAAAAAAGTATCCCACTGGCAACACTGTATCGGGAACTGGTAATATAGTTACCACTTAATTTTTATTAAAGATTGATTGATTCGCACTGGAATTATTGGAAAACTTTTTTTATATACTGTGCGGGATGACAAAAAACCGCCTTTTTTTTTTTTCAAATAAAGATATTTATAGATTCAGGTGGCAATGAATCTTTACGACATTTCTGCTTCTAAATTAACTTGCCAGATAAAGGGTTGAAAGGGATCACAATATTTAATGTATCAAATTTCTTATAGTGTTTCAAAAACCTTATTTGACTTTTCTCCAGAAAAAAAAACTCTGAGAATTCTCTCTGCTAAAAAAAAGGCTGAAAAATATAATACTGAAAATTCATATGAATAGTGTTTGATTCGAATATATAAAATGAATGCATTAACAATATTGATTAAAAGCAAACTTCAATCTCATCAGCGTACAATATAGATAAAAACAATATTATTAAACTATAAAAATAAAACATATATTAAACTGAAAACAATTCTATACTGTATCACAAAATCATGAAGAACATTTTTTCATGCTTTTGTGATACTATACAGAATTGATTTCAGTTTAATGTACATGGCTATGTTGTAAGCATGTTTTTCTCCATTATGGTCATGCAAATTCCCTGAAGATGACTCCTTAGAATAAAATTGAAACGTTCGTTGTAAATATGTTTTATTGATGAATGTTGTTTTTATCAGTAATGTACGCTAATGAGTATCGAAGTTTGCTTTTAATAAATAAATGTTTTGCAGCGTAAGTCCAAACTTTAAACTAACAATAATTTATTTCTTGTTAACATTTTAATATAATATAAAGCTTTGCATATATGATAATAACAATAAACAAGTTAGAAATTGCACGCGAAGCGTAGAAAATGAGGTGCGTTCGTACGATAACGAAGTTTTAAAATATTCAGATCTTGCTGATATAGTAGAGCGTACTTTGGATACAGTATAATGGTCGAAATCTTTGTGTTCCTATAAATATGCAGGGAGTAATTTTTATTCTACTTCATTAACGTATACCTTATGCATAAAATGTGAAGTAGTTTAATATAATTAAATCACTCCTCAAACAAAGTTTCCCCGTATAACATTGTTTAGTGGAATACATTTGTGTGGCCCTGTAATTTAATAATAAATATTCTTTGCATCACAGATTGTACAAAATGTATTTTTAGTACATGTTTCATAGATTCATGTCAATTCTGTTATGTTCAAATGAGTGTAACACCATTAAAATGCATTTGAAACTTTTACCCCATTGACCGTAATGTAACGGAATACTTTTGATTGTTCTTGTAACTGATCTATGCATCCGATTTTCATAAAATTTGAAATGACTCGACAAAAGTATGTAATACTTATGCATTTTAAATTTCACACGATTCGGTTGGGTAGTTTTTGCGTTGTTATATGCGGACGGACAGGCGAACAGACAGACGGACTGGCAGACAGACAGACGGACGGACAGACGGACGGACTGAGCGACAACAATAGGTGCTATGTATTTACATAATTACGGACGCACCTAAAAAAGCTGGTCAAAATTGTGTCCTATAATTGAGACTCTGTAATGTTTCTTTGTTTTTCCCTAACAAAAAAATTAATAACTAAGCGTCTGTAAATGACTTTGAATTATGTTCAATGATTCGTAAAATAATAGCTATAGATGGATTCGCATGACTATTTTCATTTGGGCTATTTCCATGAGTACTTGTAGTGTAAGTCACAGGCTACGATTTTTTGCTACCACTATAATAGAACAAAAAAAATGTGATTAATTTTATTGGCACATTCTCATTAACTGAATAAGGCCAAGCAGACTTTTCGAAAATAACGGTGGCTAACAAGCATAGCAATAAGTTATGTGACTTACACTACAGAACCCATGGAATTAGCCTTTGGTGATTGACGTATTTATTTACATTATGCAATGGCTAATTCCGTGAAAACATGCAATGTCTGTCACATACAACGATTTTCGGCTACCGGTATTTTAGAATGGAAAAATATGACGTTTTTATCGTAGATATCTCATCAGTTGAATAGAGCGAATCAAACCTTTGAAAAATAGCGGTGGCCAACAAGCATAGCAATTTTTAACTCTGCGACGTAGATGCCTGCACGGGTTGAAATTTCTAGGCCCGAGCACGACCCGAAATTTAAAATTTCGGCCTGAGCCTTTCCCGGCCCGAGTGACAAAAATATTGGCCCCGCCTTGCCCGAAGGTTAAAACCTCAGTTTTAATCCTCAACTTTTTATCCGGCCGGGCCCAAGTCCGGCCCGGCCGGATAAAAAGTTAAAAATTCCAAAACAACCCGGCCAGGCCCGAATAAATTTCTACAGAAAATTGATTTTTACTCTTACGGAAGAGTTCAGACTAAAAAACTTATCTTAGTCTTTTTCTTTTCATGTTTATAATCTCTTTTTATGCAAAAATGCCGTAGGCTGCGATATTTATGCTTTTAATGAACCTTTGTTTGTTGTATGTAAATGTTTCAGTTCTAATTAGTATTATTAATCCATATTCCATACAATAGAGATATAAAAATCTAAAAAAGGGTATGTGGTAAAAGTTAAATCTTTTAAGACGGAATCGCGTTGGAAAGAAAAAAATACGTTCCCTTCTTAGCAGATGTAAATGTTTAATGTTTCTTTTTCTCGCGTATTGTTGTCTTCATTTTGCATAGATGAACAGTTTAAAAGAAATTTGCAGTTTTCAGTTTAAAAGAAAACTCCGTCATAATCATGTTTTTTTTTTCATGTGTTTAACTCTTTTTTTATAAACGTAGTAATCTACGATTCTTTAAAAAGAATAAATTCTAATGTTTAATTGTAGAATAATGACGACTTAAAAGTACATGCCTTTGCAAAAAATTTTGGACCAAGCCAAATTTTACTGATTTATGAATACTCTTGGCCACGTCGAAAAAAGGATTTTCATACGGGATGATTCAACAGGAACTGATTATTTTGGTCCGTGAAGACTAGAAAGAATGTAATCAGTCTCGGTTACGTACGGAAAATATACGTTAGGCCCGGACCGATACTTCAGAAAAAAAAATAAAGGTCCGAGCCCGGCCCAACCCGAGTTTTCAGAAATAAAGCTCCAGCCCGGCCCGGCCCAAATGCCGTTATTGGAGATCGACGCGAAACCGGCCCGTGTGACAGACATGACAGGTTTTCATGGAAATAACCAATGAAAAAAAATAAACATTAATATAAATTTTTCCTTAAATCTGCCTAAGATTTTGAACATTCGTGGAGGAATAACGCTGTTAAGAAGCTGAGAGGGTAGTGAAATATTTTCTACATGCAGAGATACATCTGAATGTTTGTGGTAAAACATTTAAGTGTCTAAATAAATAAAATAATCTAATATCAGGTTTAAAACGGGAGTTATTTATATATTCCTTACAAACTAGTATTTTTATAGCATAAATTTTGAAATACGTATGTCTTTCAAATAAATGGTTTCAAAGTGCATGTTAAAAATATTTATTTTTAGAATGTGGTGCCAGAAATGGAAAATGAACATAATTACATATTTTCGCAAATCGAATTTCTTAAGTAGTACATATAAACATGCTTGATTTTTTTTTATTGTGGGGAAAAAACAACAGTTACTTCAAATTCTCTTCGTATAATTAAGCGGAAGAACTCAGAAAAAGGTTAAAAATATGTTACTGAAAATTCATATGATTTTTTTTTGTATCAAATAAAGTACTTTAAAATACACAACCATCATTCTTTTTAATTAGCATTTTCACCTAAGTTAAAGCTTTGTAAAAGTAATTTTTTAAATACAATTTTATTCAGGAACTTCTAGATTACACTGCGTTTATTTATCGTTATATATACGCAGGTAAGTCAGATGGAAATTTATATATGAAGTAACGCTCATAAGAATGTGTTGCATAATCGCGATTTTTGTGTATTTCCCTATTTTTCCGAATTAAAAAATTTATAATTAAATGCATAGAAGTATTTTTGAATGTGTTTTTAAAGTTTCTTAAATAATTGATTTAACTATTTAACATTCGATATTTTTGAAAAAAAAAACTTTCAAATAATGTCTGTTTTTTTCATGTCTTTCACAGAATTTTTAAAACAAACACTTTTGACTATTTAAATCAGAAAAATGTTACAATTAAATATTTCAAAATTTACAATAAAAATTTTCTGGGGAGAATAATAAATCACAATTAGAATATGGATGCCTGTATGGATGCGGGCTAATCATGATTGGCAAAAAAACGTTGCGAATACGAGGTACGGGAACAAGTGCAAAGTGGTTAAATTATATTTTTATTTGCTAAACTTGCATATTTATTTACTTTATGCACCGAAAAAAAATGCTCATTAGTATTAGATATTACAGCGGCTGCACAAACCACCACTTCACGTACGCCTTCACTTTTCCAACCTTTAGGTTAAAAAAAATGTAATTTAATCCCTTAACTGGTTAATTCTTTTCCGTTCAATGCATTGAAAATAACAGATTGACACCACTATTATTTAAATAAAATATTCGTAAAATGTAGTCTAAACATTTGCGCCTCTCAATAGTATTAAAATTTTCTTTAAAATAATAGTGGTGTCGAAAAGCTTTAAATGATGCAAAAACCAAACTCGTATAGCTCGAACGGCGTTCACGTAAACCAGTTAAAGGGTTAACAAATTGCAACGACTATTTTGAAAATGATATTTTGAAAGACTAAAATTTTAGAGACTTATAAATAAATTCTATATTTAAATTAATAATAACATTAAACATTATTTTTATGATGATCATAACGAATCATATATTACATGCGCCATGCATTATACATTAATATTCCTATACCAAAGATAAAAAAACAGTAGTTTATATATATAAAACTTTAACTTTTATTTTTAAAAAGTTAAATTTTATTACTATTAATTATTATTACTACTATTAATTATTATTAATTATTATTACTATTAATTATTAACTTTTTAATTAAATTTTATTACTGTTTTTTTATCATCCTCAAATCAAACCTTCAAATAAAAATGCACATTTTAGTGCATTTTTATTTGATGGAGTTAATCAGACTGAGTTCTGAATGCCTCATATTATGCACGACATGGATTAAACAATAATATTCCTGCACCTATCATAAAGAGATTTTAAATGAACTTTCACTTTTCCAATTTTCGGAGCTGCAAATATTTTAACTTCTAAACATTGCTTATTTTAAATTTTTATACCTTTGCGTAGAGAAAAAAATGCATTTTAAAAAGTAATTTTTTTTTAAATCTTTATCACAATTTGTTTTCAAATTATTATTATTTTTTAAGTTTTTCTAAATTTTTTGTTCTTGTGTCAACAGAACTATTCAATTTTTCGACATTAAACATTGATCAATCAGAAAACGAATAAGTTGCGGAATTCAACCAATAAATAAATTCAGATATACTTCAGATTTCCCAGTTCTCTACAGTGGACAACTACTATTTTACAAATAATAATAATAATTTTAAAAAATCTACCAATAAACCTACCGATGACTTACTAAAAACGTGTCTACAGAAGGATTCTAACAGCATATGAATTGACACTCCATTTTGAATTAATAGACAATTGCATTTTAATATGCTTATCAATTAATCCTAAAATTTAAGCCGTGAACTCAATGATGCGATGATTTGCGCTGCCGAAAACACAATGTACTACGTGCCAACGACTTAACCCCTTGAAATAGGTTCCAGTATATAATGTATGCAACTTAATTTTTTTCCGCTTATACCACATTGGCACCGGAATATTGAAATTGAAATTGGCTTTTTATAATGTACGCAAAAATGTTTTTTCTTCTTATTTTCTAATGAATTTGCTTAAGAATTCCCGTGTCAATCAATCATTTTAACATTTTGCCCCTCAAGGGGTTAAATGGGGTTTGCAGGTGATTTCTAATAAGATGTGATGGACCAGTTGAGTTTTAATGTCATAATACAGTTTTAAATAATCCAAAAAAATTCAATCGTGAACTCAATCAGGTTATGGCTGGTGCAGCTGCCACTCAATCTGTAGTCATGTAGTCTGTACAACACCCAATATGTTGTTTTTTAAATCCGCTTTTTGACCCTTCCGGATCTGGTGTACCATTCATAGTATATGATTTTTAATGGAGTATTATTTTATTTCAAGAAATACTTTTGCGACTATTTACACGTTATAATGTCACTATGATTCTATACATTTACTATATGACTTCATTTATGTTAAGGCATTTAATAATAATAATAATAATTATTATTATTATTTGCTTAATTCTCTTTGCACTGTTTGCGATTCTTTCAATTTAAACACACATTTCACTCACTAAATTTAAAATAAAATTAATTTTCCAGAAAGAATCGTGTGTAATAAAGAGAAAAAGTATTAAAAAGCTGTAATGTAAGTTAAATCGTATTGCATTATAATATTTTCTAGACATCTTCAAAAATTATCCTTTAATCTACTGTAATATGAATATTAATTGAATGGTACACAAATCAACAACATTCGTTATGTTTCAGACATTGAAATATTCGTTAAAAATTAATTAATCTATATGGATAGCTAGTGCTGACATTACTAACGTAAAGATATTTTTTCTATAAACTAAAAAAAGTTGGACCCGAAAGGGTTCATTAAAAAAACACGTGACAGAAAGGAACAGTTATGACGTTTAACCCTTTTGTGATGAAAAGACTTTGCTTATTTTTAATCTTTTAAAAACTAAAAATTTTCTGCAGTTGAATAGACAAAATGCTCTGGTTAAAATCGTACACATGACAATAACAAAATATTTGTTGGGAATAATGAAGGATTCTGAGCACTTTAAGAGGCACGTATACCGGTCATTCTTCCGAATATATTCTAAAGATAAATGTAAAAATTTATGCCATATATTTTTTAAGTAAATACATAAATAAAATAAACTAATACGAATTAGTAAAGAAATCCTAAAAAGACAGACAAAATGTTCTAAGCGAAAAAATAACAGACGTAATGTAATAAAGTAATGTGATGTCTATTCTACAAGGAAAAATGTATTAATCAATAGGATAATCGAATTTCTTCTATTATTACCCGAAAACTAATTTGACTTTTCGCTGGTGGAGCAAAAGCAACACTTTGTTATTTTTTCTGCATACAAAAAAGGCGAATAATTCCTCTCCTGAATAAACGCTAAATAACGCAGTAGCAGGTGTGTAGACATCAAGGAATTCAGAGGATTTTAATTGCTTTAGCATCAGAAATTTCTTAAAGTACTGGTTGCTATATCTGTAAAAGAATTTTTTTAAAACTAAAGCAAATATTACGTTATAAAAATTCTGGTAAAAGGTCCTTACAAGGTCCTTCCAGACTACGAACACTGTACAGTAGTATACATATATATATATATCGGGTGTCCCAAAAATAACTAATGGATTTTAAAATTCAATAACTTGCAAACGGTGGCAGCTATTTAAATTTTTTTTTGCTGGAAGGTTATGTATAATGTCAGGAGTTTTTTTACCGTAATTTTTTTTATTTTAGTTCGAATTTCAAACAATAGGTGGCGCTGACGGCGATTGAAGGCCAGGTCGCCTCACTCAGCACTGATCATCTGGCCTTCAATCGTCGTCAGCGCCACCTATTGTTTGAAATTCGAACTAAAATAAAAAAAATACGGTAAAAAAACTCCTGACATTATACATAAACTTCCAGCAAAAAATTTTTTAAATAGCTGTCACTGTTTGCAAATTATTGAATTTTAAAGTCCATCTGTCATTTTTGGGACACCCTGTATATGCTTTGTTTAGGTATTGAATATAGGCATTGAAATGCTTTAACAAGATTTCAGTCATTTACTATTGATTTATCTAATTGATAAAGCTTTATATCTTCATTGATTGTAAAAATAAATAGTTTTTTTTCAGAGTTTTAGGAAGACACCCATAAAATACTCTATGCGTGAGTTGGCATGTTCGGTGATGACATACAGTGCACTATTAACAATCTGAAGCAATCTATTCGATCATTTGCGCGCTTTACAGATGCCTGTTATTCGGCTATATTATGAAGCATATCTAATCATATAGTTGTCCATATTATTGACGATATAGGTTTAACCCATTAAAGACGAGCCTCTTTTACAGTTTTTTTTAAATTCTTTTACACCAGTTTTTCTCCATTATAACTTTGAATTATGTAATTCATTAGAGCCGGTTCTCAAGAAAACATGTCATGTTAAGTGAACAAAATTTTTAACACTTTCGCTGCCAAAGCTGAAATATTATGCTTTTAAATTGCTGAATAAAGATAAATGATCCATTTCAGTATGCCAAATGTATTTTTTATTCTTTTTCCGTTTGCCAAACACCTAAACAATGCATGTGTTTTCTACGGCAATACTCGTAATCGGCGATTTAGGTAAAGATATCAATAACGAATTATCTCATAGCTAGCAAGGAAACCCAGTTTACCAAGTATGAGTATTGCCGTAGCTGGCAATGGACGTGTTAATCCTTTGAGAGATAGTGGGGTATATTTTATCCCATCTACGATTAATAAAGATTTTCACCAGAAAAATAATATTAAATTTTAATATTCTAACTTTAATGAAAAAAAAAAGTCGCGTAATATTATATCAAAACATAATATTCATCAACAAATTTCCTTTAAAAACATATCTTGCTATCTGAAAGAAAAAAGAATCTTCTTGCTTGCAATCTGTCATTTGAAAATTTTGCGCTGTCAGACCGATCTTGAGAAGGAAGAATAATGGAGTTTATTTTCCGCTTCAAATTTTGACATTTTCAAATACGATGTATGACAATTTTGCTGAGAAAATAGCTTCAAAAATCTAAAAAGAATACCTGTATGTACTTTTAATAGAAATATGTAGATAGATGAATACAATATTATTTTTAATGGTTTTTTGTTTCATTGAAACATTATTCTATGAAAGCTGATTACCGCAATTTTTTACTTGAGTACGTACTTCATGTACTTGATTGTATTAACTTTATTTCATATGCTTGATTGATCAACAGTTACATCGAGTATATTTTACAGTTACATAGAGTAAAACATTTCTGTTATTTAATTAATTTTGAAGGGGTAATTCATTTTTAAATATTTTACTATTAAGGATCTACGAAATGAACACAATAAAACTCCAAAGCTAATGTTAAACTAATTGTACTTTTCAAACTTTCCATTTACATTTCAGTTTCTTAAGGGATTCATCAAGGATGGAAAATCTGAGGTTAATGTCGAACAGTGCAGTTTATTATTTTTAGAGGCAATTGTAGTTTGTTTATTTTGTAAGACAGAGCATCATCAGATTAAAAAAATCATAAAAGGATTATTGTCTACTGTAACATAAATAATACGTAAAATGGTATTTTTATCAAAATACTGAATCAAATATTTTAGCCATCTGTCCAGTATTTTAGCTTTAGATCAACGCCACTTAGAGACAATACCGGTAAGATCGATTTCAATGTAACGTATCATTTTATTTGAAAATTCCAGAATAAGTATTTTACTTTATGTAGTTATGTAATTTCTGGCTTAGAAAAAAAAATACTACTTAGAATTCATGTTGTGGATTTGCTATTTCTGAATAATAAAGAAATTCTTGAAATAGAGATAGATATTACAATAAATGATGTATAATGATATTCAATAAAAAAAAGGCTTTAAAGTTCTATGTATTCGTTGCTCAAAAGACGTCTAATCTTATATCCAGCTCTTTCTAAATATTTAGCAGTCTTAGCAGTTCATAATGCAGCACTGATACGTTCTATAAGATTTTTTATTATTCTTAGCAGCATATATCTATATTATAAAAGCCAAACGTATCTGTGCGTAATACATACGTCATTTTGAAAAATGGCAACACTTTTCTATAGAATTTCTTTTTGCAATTTTCTGTTCTGCAATTCTACACTTCTAAAGATCGCGCATTTTCAATTTTTACACCGCCGTATAGAGAAAAATTTACTTTTAAGTGCAATTAATTTGAAAGCTGTGTCTCAATTTATTTTTGAGATATTAATTTTTTGTACCAATTTTGTAATTGTGGCAACAAAATCACTCCATTTTCTTTTAAAATTGAAAAACAAATTAGAAATTAAAATGCGTCTGTTATGAAATCCAGTGAGTATTGATTTTATTTCGTTTAATAATTTAAGTAATTGATTTTATATTATTTTGTTAATTTTAGTTTAAAATGATATATACTCGAGAATTAGACTGACGAATACAAGATGTAATTTTTACTGTAACTAATTTTGTAGGTTTATTATAAATTAATAAAACAGGTCTTTCTTAAAGAATTTATTTCATTGAATTTCGACGGTTTCCACGTCGTTTATTTAGAAGCAAGACATTTGATTTAACCCCATATAAATAAATCCTATCGCGTAAGATTCGGGATATTGATAATTATGTAAGTAAGATAAATCAGCAAAAAATCAGTAAAATCGCGTCCAAAACAGCTTTCATTGATGGCAGGGTTCGTGCGGATCCATTAATTTACCAACTGAAACATGAATATGTTTCATATATAAAAAAATTTAAATCTAATATTACATCAAAACATAACATTCATCAGCAAATTTCCTTTTAAAACATTTTTTTTTTATCTGTAAGTAAAAAAAAAAAAAAAAAAATACTTGCAGTCTGTCATTTGAAAATTTTAAAGCTGTCGGAGCGATCTTGAGAAGGAAGAATAATGGAGTTTATTTTTCTCTTCAAACTTTGATATTTTCAAATACGATGTATCACAATTTTGCTGAGAAAATTGCTCCAAGAATCTAAAAAAATATATACACATGGCTGCCAACTTCTACGCCTTTTTACAGCCAAACAAACCCATTCGAACCAGAAATTCTATTTAACAAGTTAAAAGACAATGCAATACTACAAATCATGAAATAATTTCAGGACTTATATTATTTAATAAATTTTTTGGTTAGAAACACGTTTATTCCATTTAAAAAGGCGTAGAAGTTGGCAGCTCTGTATACATGTATGTATTTTTAATAGAAATATGTAGATAGATGTATACAATAGGATTTTAATGTTTTTCCTGATGTTGAAACAGTAACTATGAAAATTATTTACCACATTTTTTTTTATTGGAGAATTTATTTCATGTACTTGATTGTAGAAACTTTATTGTAATAATAATGTATATTCGACAACAAAAAGGGCAGAATTTCGAAAGTACAGAGGGCGTTACATATTTAATTTGAAATCCATAATTATTTATTCCGGTTTTTCACATTCAATGTGTTTGTAATATTTCTATCTACATTCTGAAGATGACTCAATGAAATGGAGTTGAATCATCCCAATTTTTAGTATATTTTAAAAGTTTTATTAATAAAGTAACGTCTTATACGCAAAATAATTATTTATAACATAGGTTTTCACCTTTTCATTGTAGAATGTATATCATTATTATTACGATATAATTATTAATAGACGTAATCACGTCTTACTGCTTTTATATTTTAAGCTGTACTCTCTTAAAAAGTCAGCCACAAAATAGCTCAAGTTGAGCTGAAATCCACTCATCTCAATGTTGAAAGGCAGCTTCTCAAAAAAAGAGTTGAAATAACTCGAGTTTTAACTCATTTATATGAAGTTGCGCTATTTAAATAACCAATTTAGATCAAGAAGATTTAATCGTTTGAAAAACAACTCTTTTATGATCGAAAAAATTACAGCTCTTTCATGAGAAGCCAAATCAGCTCTTTCGTTTTAAGAGTGTAATAACTTTTTCCCCATGTACTTGATTGTAGTAACTTTATTTCATGTACTTGATTGATCAACATATACTTCGAGTATATTTCCGTCATGAAATATTTCAGTTATTTTAGTTATTTTTATAATGGGCGATTTACTATAAAATATATTTAATACTGTAACGAACTACGCATAGAATGCAATAAGGCTCCGGAGCCAATGTTAAACAATTGTTCTTTTCACGCTTTACATTTAGATTTCAGTATTTAACCACTTAAGTGACCAATTTTTAAAAAAAATCTTTCAAAAAATGCCTTTTTTCATGTTTTTTACAGAATTTTTAATCTTTTATCACCAGTTTTTCAAATCAGGAATTTTTAGCTAATTGAACCAGAAAAAATACTCGGATTAAATAACGCAAAATTTACACTGCAAATACACTAATGGTGAGAATAATAAATCATGATTGGCAAAAACACATTGTCCTTATGACGCACAGGCTAATGAGGGAAGTGGTTAAAACAATTTATTAACGGAGGATAACTGAGGTTAATGTCGAATAGTTTAGTTTAACAGTTTTGTCAACAAATTTGCTTTAAAAACATATTTTGTTATCCGAAACGAAAAACAAAATCTTCTCACTTCCAATCTATCATTTGAATGTGTTATGCTGTCAGAGTGATCTTGAAAAGGAAGAATAATGTAATTAATTTTCCGGTTCAAGCATCGACATTTTCAAATACGATGTATCACAAATTTGTTGTGAAAATAGTTCCAAGAATCTGAAAAGAATGATACCTGTATGTATTTTTAATAGAAGTATGTAGATAGATGTATACAATGGGATTTTTAATGTGTTTTTTTACGTTGAATCAGCAACTACACTGTCAGAAAAATTCAGTTCGATCCCCACCTCTTCCGCGTTGGTTTTTTCCAAACTTTTTTCAAGTGACGGATATTTTTCCTCTTTTGACGGAGAAAAAATAAACGGAAAATCGTCAATGTACAGACAATGTCTGGCAGCAGTGCTGCCAGTACTTTTTCTGTGAAAAGACGGAAGTTTTTTTGAGAGCGTATAAGAACGACTTACCGCATTCTTTTTATTGGAGTATTTATTTCATGCATTGTTCTCGCTGTCGCTCGTCTATGGGCCAAATTGCGACTAAATTCCTCATTTGGCGAATAAACATGCGATTAGATTCGCCAAATTGCTAGTGCTCAATTTTTGCTTCTTCTTTTTTTCTTTTTCTTTTTTCATACATATGACTATATATATATATATATATATATATATATATATATATATATATATAATATGTACATATTTTTTATATTTGTAGCGGATAGTTGAAATTAGATTAATAACATTCGTTTTCTTAGTTACAACAACTTAAATTATTTTAGAGCATATTGAAAAAAAAGGGGTACATTAAAGGATTTAAGATTTTTTTTCGCTACACGGCGAATCTATTTTGCTAATACTTTTTTCATTTGGCGAATGTTTTTTATTTTTAATTAGCCAAATTACTAACATTTGTCAAATATCAGCGAGAACACTGATTTCATGTACTTGATTATAATAACTTTGTTTTGTGTACTTGATTGATCAACAGTTACTTCGAATACATTTACGACTTAAAACATTTCTGTTATAATAAGCAATTTCTATGATAATATCTTAACACTGAACGGACTACATAAGGAACGCAATAAAACTCTGAAGCCAATGTTAAATCAATTGTTCTTTTCAAGCTTTATATTTATATTTAACTACTTAATTTTTTAAATACTTAAAATGATCAATATTTTGGGGAATAACTTTCAAATAATCTCTATTTTTTTCATGACTTTTACAGAATGTTTAATCTTTTATCATCGGTTTTTCAATACAGAAATTTTTACCTAACTGAATCAGAAAAATGCATGAATTCAATAATAATGCAAAATTTGTGATAAAAATTTTGTGGTGAGAATAATAAATCATGATCCACAAAAATAGGTTGCGCATATGACGTACGGGCAAATCAGAGACGTGGTTAAAATAATTTATTAAAGAAGGATATCTGAGGTTAATGTCGAACAGTTTAATTTAATAGTTTTATCAACAAATTTTCTTTAACCCTTAAATGCATATTGTATCATTTTCGATACCATAGTGCTCCCGATTTATTGGGGGGTTTATTCACATATTCCGTATTCTCACCAGAAATTTAAAAGAGCAATTTTCACCTTACTTAATGACACCATTCGTAATTAAATAAAGAAAAATTTACTATTTAGATTTTTCTGGTATGAATTCTGATTCTTTGAATTGTGCATTTTTTGGAACGCGTTCTATCCTAAGCATTTAAGGGCTAAAACATATTTTGTTATCCAAAAGAAAAAAACAAAAACTTCTTACTTGCAATCTGTCATTTTAAGCTGTCAGAGCGATCTTGAGAAGGAAGAATAATGGAATTAATTTTCAAACTTCGACATTTTCAAATACTATGTATCACAAATTTGTTGCGAAAATAGTGCCAAAAATAAAAAAAATGATACATGTATGTATTTTTAATAGAAATACATACAATATGATTTTTAACAGTTGAAAAAGTACTATAAGTACTATTTATTGGAGATTTACTTTCTTCTATCTTTACAAGAAAAAAGCATTGGATTCATGAAAATTTTTAAAGTAAGGTTTTCAACAAATTTACACGTTTTAGGGGTCAGAGAACACGAAAATCTTGTTTTTACAAAATGTCTGTCTGTGAGTCTGTCTGTCCGTCAGTCTGTCAGACTTTCAGTCAGTCTGTATCTCTGCATGTTACAAAAATTTTATCACTCTATCTCAAAAACTATTGCAGAACTTCAGAAACTTTAGTTTCTGTTAGCCCTTGATATAAACTAGATCTGATTAGATTTTTTGTGTATATCACAGCCATATATCGAGAATTGATGCATGAATTTTTAGAAAAATTTAGATTATGGTAGTACTTAATATAACATGGTGCTGATTACGTTTTGGTACAAATCGCTCAACTGGGGGCATTATTATGCAAATTTATTTCAAGATTTTGTAATAGCTCTATCTGAAAAACTATTGCACGGATTTTCATGAAATTTCAGATTCAGTTAGTCTTTGATATATATTAGTATTGTTCAGTTTTGGTGTAAATTACTCTACAGATGGCGCTACTAAGCTGTATTTTTCACGCTTTCGCAATAGCTGTATTTCAAGAACTAATACATGGATATTCATCAAACTTCAGATTCAGGTAGTGCCTGATAAAAAAAAAAAAAAAAAAAAAAAAAAAAAAAAAAAAAACATGATCATGATTAGTTTTTAGTTTACATCACCCAACATGTGTCACTGTTAAAAACTAATGCACGGATTTTACTCAAGTTTTAGATTCAGTCAAAAGTTGACATAAGTTGTTGCTGACTTGATTTTGGTATAAACCCCTTAACCTGTGGCACTGCTATGATGCATTTTTCAGGAAGTATTAACATGCATAAAATAGAAAATTTTTGGGATTGCCAAATCTGACAAGTTTTACTGGAGTATTTATTTCATATACTTGATCGTAGCAGTTTTATTTCATGTATAGAATTGTAGTAATTTTATTTCATGTAATTGACAAATCCACAGTTATTTCGAGTATATTTCCATCTGTCCCGTATATTAGCGTTATACCAACTCCATTTAGAGACAATTCCGACGAGCTCGATGTCGAAGTAAATTTTTTTGTTGTTGTTGTTTTTAATCGAAAATTTTACTTTATGTAGTTATGTCATTTTTGGCTTAGAAAAAAATTACTAATTAGAATTTACGTTATGAATTCGTGATTTCTGAATAATAAAGATTGTTTGATTGGTTCGTTGTCTTTATGATGGTCAATTATCAACGCGAGAAATATAGGTCCTAAGGGGAAAGAGTGCCCCCCTTGGGGTCTTTCCCACATTTACACAAGGAAATCCAAAGTTCGAAGAAAAACGCGGAAAACTCCAAACTAGTAGGCCAACGGGTGCGATTGACATCCTATTGTGCAATAGTTCTTGAGATAGAGTGCCCATAAAATTTTTGTAACATGCAGAGATACAGACTGACTGAAAGTCTGACAGACTCACGGACAGACAGACTCACAGACAGACATTTTGTAAAAACAAGATTTTCGTGTTCTCTGATCCCTAAAACGTGTAAATTCTTTGAAAATCGTATTATAATTTACAGGAACCCAGCATCTCTCGTCTACCAGCGTCGACAGCAGAATTTCTCGACCACTGTTGTGGGAAATACTAAAAATATCCGGAAATAAAAACAGATATTATAATAAATGATAAATAATGATATAAGTTATTTTTTGGCTTATAGTGTTCCATATGTGAACCTTTCGTTACTCCAAACACATCCAATTTGTAATACAGTATATTTAGCAGTGTTACACTGATAGTTTATCACTGATTCGTTCTACAATACCTTTGAGTGTTCTCAGCAAAATTTGTTTGGAAGCAAGACCTTTGATTCAGATGCAACGCTAATCATTAAAAAAGACCCGGATGATAATGTTAAGTCTATGGGGGCATTCTTTTGAAGTATCTCGCTCAAATTTTAATATTTTTACAAGGTTTTTTTTTTTTAATAGAATAGCTGAGAAAGATCTATAACCGGGCTAGGTTTTACTTTTCCGATTTTAGTTATGTATATTTTATATTATAATAGTTTCAATTTCAGAACCGGTTCTAACCTGTTTCAAAAGTTTAAGTAACTTTTGAAAAAAATCTGAAACCAAAACTGAAAAATTAAAAACTTGACTGGTTCTAAATTGTCTTCAGCTATCCTATGCAAAAATAAATAAATAAATAAATAAATAAAAAATAAATAAATAAATAAAATAATAAAATAATAAAATAAAAATTTGAGCGAGATATTGGAAAAGAACCCCCCCATAGACATCATAATTATACGGATTTTTTCAATGTGGGGCCTTAAATCCCACATAAAGAAATCCCATCGCGTAAGATCCGGGATATTAATGGCTTATGTAAATAAGTTAAATCAGCATTGCCTGCACGTCCGAAGCACACTGTTAAAACTAATGGTGACACATTGCACCTTTTAAGGATGAAAGACTTGTCTTACTGGTGACACCCCTAAAGGAGCCAAAATGACACCTTTAATTAGGGTGAAAAGATGGCATCCTTAATCCAGAGTGCCCAATAATAAAATATTAAAAAATATACAAACCGACTTTTGGCCCTCGACGGATTCGAACTCACAACGTCTGATTACAAGCTCAGCGCTTTAACCGCTCGGCCATCAAGCTCACCCTCAAAGTCTCCCTGAAATGTTCAAATGTCCTGAAATCCAAATGTTGCTCTATATAAAAAATCTTGCCTAAAGTTAGCCATCCGAAGCTCTAAACGAAATAGTGTATAACGGGGATAGTTATCGTAGGGAAAAAATGCTATGTATATCCATCAGTTGAAGGTCTAGGATACACGTCACAGACAATGCGCAAATGACTAAGGGGTGAAAATCTTCCAACGGTATGCATTGTGCGGCACCCTAATTAGCCTGAAACACCCAACGGCACCCCAAACACATTTTCAAACCCGCGGGAGTCAAATGGTAACAGCTTTTCACCTCTGGGTGCCAAATGCAACCGGTTTGTCACCTTTATTTTTAAAAGTGCAGCGGTCATCGATGGAAGGTTCATGCGAGTCCCGTTATTTTCCATGTAAATCATCTCTATTTTTGGTACTACTTGGTTATCCCGTCGACCAATTTCGCCAAATTATAAAAATTGCCAAACTAATAGCCATATTTACATATTGAATCTATTGACATAATTTTTATTTTAAATAAAAACAACAACAAAAAAAGAAATAATTTGTAGAATAATAATAAAAGTACAAATAAAACATTGAAATAAAATTACTTAATGACGTTTTAAACACGTCTATGCTATTTATGTCATCGAATGTGTTATAGAATTTGATATTCACCATTATCTATTATTGGCTTTTAACCTTATAATTTGGCGATAATTTTTTGGTCGACAGGATAACCAAGTAGTACCGAATTTTTTATTGAAAAATAAATCTAGCCCTGTAAGTGTTGGGAACGTAGTAATCCGCTCACCAATCTCCAGGTTTCACTAAAAATATAAGCAATATTTAAGATATTATAATTCTATAGATTTGATGATTTTTCAATACATTTTAGTATGATTAATACTCTCAAGGATTTCTATCATGTTTGTAATTAAGTTTTTTTTTTTTTTTTTTTTTTTTTTAATAATGTTGAGATAATCATTCTTTCTGATAATTTTAAACAGAAATGCAGGGGAAACAACATTACAATTTTACCCATTGGCAAAACGCTCAGAGGGCTAGATTAAACGAGCGATGTTCGCCTTATTGAACTAGAGATTCTCTATAAAAAATACTGGTACCAAACAATTTTTTGAGATGGAAATTTCAGGATCCATACGCACCCTGTATTGAAAAACAAACTTGTAATGATGTTGTTTATTTTCTATATAGAGGGTTGCCATTGGCGATGATTTTTACAGTTTAATAACATCAATAGTTTTACAACTAGATATTGTAGTATATTTCTCATGCAAGATGTATATATGTGTGTGTGTGTGTGTGTGTAATAAAATAAAAAAAAATTTGCGCCATTCAGTTCTCACTTAACTTCAATAAATAGCAATAAAAATAATAAATAATAAATAAATCAATTCTGTGTTTGAATTCATGTGAAAATAATAAATAAGGAATAAATAAGTAAATACTAATTAAAATGTCGTAAACAATAACAAAATAAATAAATAATAAATAATAACTTACAATCTTGTTCTCTAAAAAAGAATAACGGAACCTAGACTTTATTTGGAAGGAAAAAGAAAGAAAAAATATTGTGGTATTCAGTTAGTATTCGCGCCTTTGAACAACATCGATGAAGAAATTTCTTTATCAAAATTATTCACTGCTCAGATGTTCTTTATCTTGATAATCATCAGATAGTTTCGTAGAGGTTAATTATATATAAAAAATACTGGAGACATATTTCACAAATTTTGGATTTCCCACCTGTCAATGACAAACAATATCACAAACAAAACTTTATAAGACGATCCCTTTTCTCAGCTGAAAGGTTTAACATTGTATGCACATGAAGATGTTGTTTCAAGTTACTTTTATAAGAAAAAATTTTTTCTAGCATATCTTACAACTGAACGTTTTCTCGTTAGAATGCGAAGCATATTTCACAATAAAAAGGTCACCCATACGTATGCGAGAGAAGGTGCAACTTCAATTTTCTTTCTCTGAGGAAAATTCCTGTTGTACATCTCTTAGCCAAACTCAGAATTGTTTAAGATGAAAATAAAAAAAAGGCAGAAGTTCCAGCAATTAGTTTCGAGCTCGGCGAAATGGCGCATGCACAATCAGCGCGGTAAAGCAATTCTCAGACATAAAGCAGTTGATAGTTGTTAAGCCACGTTAATTTACTTTTCTCAAAAGTGGTACGCCGGTTCATTTTTCATCCAACCGGCTAATCAATATCATGATACGACGACGATGTTATATGATAGTGTATAAGCTCTAGTAGAATACCATGTTGGCTGTAGAATGCTACTATTCACTAAGCGGGAGCAATCGTTCTGGTAAATGGGTAAGCCATGGATTTGTTCTCGTAGGAATTTCTCAAATAACAATGCAAGAAAATCAGTTTTAGTTCTTTATTATTTAGAGCACGAACTTAAGTTACTCCACAGATCACCGTTCCACACATCTATCACTACGGTCTTCGCTCACTAAGCTGCAACATTCCGGCGTTCTACATTCTCGGAAAAAATGACATGGCTTCCGAGCAGTTTAAAGGAAAGATGCATTCTAACGCTCCTAAAAAGCAAAATGAATATGGGACATTTTCACGACAAACTAGCTCCCTCCTACTCCGCGTCAATCAACTTAAAAATCCAATAAGGATTAACTCGAGCTCAAACGTCAAAAGATGATCAGCTCTGATTGGTCTCAGGAGGCGTGTCCTCGGACAGGATCTATTTTTTACCTCGCAAATAACAAGCTCTTTAACAACGCGCAATAACACCGATCACGCGATATTAAATAATCGGTGTATTTTTGTCGGCCGATTATCTACGCTATGGGATATAGGCCCTATGGGGTGGGTTGCCCTCCTTGGAGGTCTTTCTAAGGAAACGTAACCCGTATTTACGCAAGGTTCGAAGAAAACCACGGAAAACTTCGAACAGTTAGGCCGACGGTCGCGATTGGGTTCGAACCCAGCACCTACCGTCTACCAGTTTGGAGGTCAGAACCTCGCGGCCACTGGTGGGGCCGCGATTTAAATAAAAAATTAAATTAAAATCCCGGGAATATTCCAGAAAATAAAAAGGTTACGAAATACTTCCCGCCTTTTTTGAGAAGCAAGCAATAATTTATTAATAAATAAAATAAGAAAAAGAATTTTAGCTGTTACAAGTTAATACATTACGAAACTAAGATTGAAATATATTCCACAAATTTTAGAATTGAAGTTAAGAGAGAACAAAATGGCGCAATTTTTTTTTATTACATATATATGTTACAGGCCAAACCCGATTTTAGGCCAAACTAGTTTATCCTATCGCCCATCGGATAGACTAGTTTTACCTAGGCCAAACCGGTCTATCCTATGGCTCATCGGATAAACTAGTTTTTCCTAGGCCAAACTAGTCTATCCTAAGGCCCATAGGACAATCTAGTTTATCCTAGCCCAAACTTGTTTGGCCTAACTCTTATAGGATAAACTAGTTTAGCCTTCTATTTATTAGTCTGAACTAGTTTCTCCTAGGCCGATCTAGTTTATTCTAGGCCAATTCAATTTGGCGTGATTTTATTGAATTCAATGACCGCCACAGCGCCAACATTCTAGTTTGTCCTAGGCTGATCTAGTTTATCCTAGGCCAATGTAATTTTACGTGTTTTTAGCTCACAGGAGTCAAAGGCCTGAGAAATAATAATACAGAACTCGCAAGTTCTGTATGTATGTACGTATTTACGTACGTATGTACGCAACGCAATAACTCGTGATAGAAATATCCGATATGCTTCAAATTTTGGATGTACGTTCATTGATATAAGGTACTTTTCTGACTAATTTTGGAAATTCATTGGATAAGAATAAAGGGTGGCGGACGGGAGGCTAATCCCCCACCGTTAATTTAGAGAAATGGATTTTTCACGCAGAGTTAAAAGTTTTCATTTAAGATTTTAGATATAGGATCATTCTGACAAGGCGCCTCCATAAGTAGTTATGGATGTTTATTTTTAAGTGTAAAAAAAGGCTATGTAGGTTATGCCCCATAATTTAGATAAATGATTTTTGACGCAGAATTTACGGATTTGCTTCAAATTTGTATATAGGTTCTTTCTGATAAGGGGATTCCCTAAATAGTTTTGGGGGTTTAATGGTTAAGTATGAAAGGAAAAATGAAGGATTACCCTCTTTCCTAGAAAAAAAACTAGTTTCTCCTATGGGCATTTAGATAAACTAGTTTGGTGTAGGAAAAACTATTTTATCCAATTGGCGTTAAGATAAAATAGTTTGGCATAGGCTAATCTAATTTGGCTTGAAATCGGGTTTGGCCGGTAAAAAACATATTTATCACTGGAATAAGTATAAATGTGTGTTAAGAGTCATTGTTTATAACATCAATGCAGAAATTTAACATGGTCACCTTAGAGACATGATGCATTGGACATGGTGTTTGCTTTTTTTTCTGCAGACTCGTGCCAACAGAGATCAGACTTACATTTATTATTATTATTATTACTGCATATTCGAGCCAGATCGGAGCTGAACATGATTTGGAATCGAAGAGCGTTTTCCATTTTTGAGAAATTAATTACCTGTCGAAATATAAGCTATTCTTGTCACGGCGTCTTTTTTTTGTGAATTTGTAACCGGAAATTCGATTTAAAACGTATCTTTAGTATTTTCTCAAAGATAAATCACTTTTATGCAAAAATGGTTTACGCCCATTCGATTACATATTACCTGAATCTGTTAACCTTATGCATTTCCGAAAAGGAAGTAGTTCATAAATGTGTTAGGATGTAGCTCTTTAGGATTTGAGAAAAGCCTTAAGGAATGACAGAGAAATATATTCACAGATCTACTTTTTACTGAACGGATTCAAAAGTTATGATATTTATAACTCTCATTTTTTTTCTTTTGTTTTAAACTACATTGATTATTTAATGAATCCCTATTTGAATATTAAAACGTCTAAGAATGTAGATAATCATTAATACATTGTGTATTTTCCATTCTGCGAACACACCATAATTTAAAAATGCATTTAAATTTATCCAATAAGTATATAAGCAGTATTTTTTGAAGGATTCTTAATTGTATGTGAAGTAAAACCTGAATTTTTTTGCAGAAATAGAGTAGGGCCAGATCGAGCCGGACTGAGCCTTTTTTCACTGATTTTTGTACAGACAGAGCTCTGCCTGTACAAAAGTAAATAATATTAAAGTAAATAGTAATACTTTGCTTGAATAAGCAAACACCATGGCCAATGCATCATGTCTCTAAGGTGAACATGTTAAATTTCTGTATTGATGTTATAAGAAATGACTCTTGACACACATTTATGCTTATTCTAGTGAAAGATATGTTTTTACCGGCCAAACCCGTTTTCAAGCTAAATTAGATTATCCTCAGCCAAACTATTTTATCCTAATTACAATTGGATAAACTATTATTTTCTAGACCAAATTTGTTTATCTAAATGTCCATAGGATAAACTAGTTTTTTCTAGGTAAGAGGGTAAGCGTTCATTTTTCCCTTCATACTTAACCATTAAACCCCTAAAACTATTCAGGAAATCGCCTTATCACAAGAACCTAAATCCAAAATTCTAAGCAAATCCGCAAATTCTGCGTCAAAAACCATTTATCTAATTTATGGGGGGGGGGGTTACCTACATTGCCCTATTTTTTACACTTAAACAATAAACATCTACAACTTATCACGGAGGCGCCTTGTCAGAATGTTCCTATACCTAAAATTTTAAATGAAAAATGATAATTCTGCATGAAAAATCCATTTCGCTAAAGTAACGGTGGAAGATTAGCCTCTCGTTCGCCCCCCTTTATTCATATCCAATGAATTTCCGAAATTAGTCAGAAAAGTGCCTTATATCAATGAACGTGCATCCAAAATTTGAAGCAAATCAGATTTTTCTATCACGAGTTATCGCGTTGCGTACATACGTACGTAAATACGTACATACATGCGTACATACATACATACAGAACTTGCGAGTTCCATTATTTCTCAGGCTTTGACTCCTGTGAGCTAAAAACACGTAAAATTACATTGGCCTAGGATAAACTAGATCAGCCTAGGACAAACTAGAATGTGGGCGCTATGGCGGTCATTGAATTCAATAAAATCACGCCAAATTGAATTGGCCTAGGTTAAACGAGATCGGTCTAGGAGAAACTAGTTCAGACCAATAAACAGCAGGGTAAACTAGTTTGTCCTATAAGAGTTAGGTCATATAGTTTAGCCTAGGAAAAACTAGGTTGTCCTATGGGCCTTAGGATAGACCGGTTTGGCCTAGGAAAAACTAGTTTATCCGATGGGCGTTAGGATAGACCGGTTTGGCCTAGGAAAAACTAGTCTATCCGATGGGCATTAGGATAAACTAGTTTGGCCTAGGCCAATCTAGTTTGGCCTAAAATCGGGTTTGGCCTGTAACATATATATCGATATAGCAGAAAAAAAATATTTTAGTGGTGCGGGGTAGAATTTTAAAAAATTCACTAGTGGGAGCCATGTATGGTGCTTGTTAGTGAAACAATTTTTAAAATTTATGTTTTTTAAATTCGACCAATTATTCATATTAACTCTTTATTTATTGGCAGCTAACATTTATTCCGTAAATTGACATCTAACATCAATTCCGTGTATTTGTTTATGCTATAAATTGTACAACAAATAAATATAAATTTATTTGATGTGTTTCACTTACCAATCTAAATTCGTATAATTTTTCTTACTATTTACTCCGGTGATATTCAGCGACATCGCAAAAGAATAGAGGTTTCACATAATTTTCGGAAAGTATTCGTTTACAATGCATTCCTAATTAAGAATTCTAAAATTTTGGTGAAAAACAGAACGTCCTACGCGAGTTAATACGGAATAATAAATGCTGCTGCATTGAAATTTAATATCCTTACAAGCCGCGGATTTTTTTTTTTCCCTGTACAAACTTAATATGTTTAAACTTTGCATTATCACATCTTAAATAGATGATAACACTAAACATATAATTCTTAAAAATAATTGAAGACATTCATGCGAATTTTACTAACGTATTTTTGAAATTCAGTAATTACATACTAATTAAGTAAGAGTTTTACAATAAAGAATTGGAATTTGTTTTTTTGTAAACTTAGGTAAATTTAAAAGCTTTATGTTTTAATGAGATATTTTGTTGTTCGAATAGTTCGTGTGCATATTGGATCTGTAATCCAATTAGCTTATATGGATAATTTTTCAAAATTTATACATAATTTATTATTGTGTGAACAGGATATTTTTCCGTCTGTTTTCTTATTTAATTAAAAAGAGTATAATTATACTTTATTCTGTAACGATGGATTTTAATGAAATTAATATTATAACAATCGTATTACACATATCCATTCAGATAATGAATAATTATTTCACTGGAAAAATTGAATAATTAATAAATAAATACAATTTTCTGTTATTGTATGCGCCTTAATTAAATTGAAGTAACAAAGTAACATAAAAGCTGTTTGAAAAATTATTAGAATTCATTTTTTTCTCTATATTAAAAAAGGACAAATGTATACCTGCTTAACGCTGACGTCATTTTACTGATGGTAACAGCATAAAACTAAAATTTACTTTTATTGCGATTGTTTAAATTTACAAATATCACATATTTCCAACATTTACACCGTTGAAAAGTTGAATTTAAAATTAAAATGAATTCTCAAAAAATGATTCAAATTAAAAAAATAAATGTAGTCTGCACACCAGGAATTTGTTATGCATAAAATGATCTATAAATGGTTAAATTTCGATTCACAGTTTTTGCTCCTATAATTTTTTTTTAATGAAACGATTTTGACCAACTTTAACATTAAATTTATATTACAATAATTATTCAGTTTAAAATCTATCCGTATCGGCATATTTATCAAATACAATCGAGTCTATATAACGAAATCTATGATTCAGTCAAAAAATTCGTTATATAGAAAAATTCGTTGAATAGAGAATGGCGAAAAAATTTACATTTTATGAGTAAAGTTTTTTAAAATGTTTGGGTTGTTTAATTAAGGTTTTGAAATGCTAAACATAATTCGCTAAACATAAATTTGATATTTTTTTATTTATTTAAACAGTTTCAAAACAGAAAATTAACACTTATTCAGCATTTGTACGTACCGTTATTTTCTAGGTAAAATATCAATATTTTTTTAATAAAGAAAGTAAATTTAGTTCAAACGCGGGAAAATTTCCTTTATTTCAGAGGAGGAATAAAGATTTCCAAAAATGCATACTCATGTTTATTGAAACAAAGTCAGATGATATCATGAAAGAA